>CM062513.1:5062500-15062500 GCA_031439585.1 Pterocarpus macrocarpus | reverse complement strand
GTGAAATTTACAGTCTGAATGGCATCCTGGGTGACTCCTAGAGGCCATGTTATCGACTGGAATTCAGGGGTATAATACATTGCCTCGGCTACCTTAACATCGGCTGAAAAGGGTTTTTGGTCTGCTGGCACAACTTCCACCTTGCCTTCATTCCAAAACATCAGCTGTTGATGTAAGGTAAATGGGACACACTTATTGGAGTGAATCCAATCTCTTCCTAACAGCAAAGAGTATCCTGGCTTGGCATACACAACAAAAAAAACTATGGTGGATGTTGTAGTTCTGACAAGCAATTCAGCAATGTAAAATCCTAAAGCATCTGTGCTCTCCCCTATGAAGTTTGTCATCTTCATGTTAGTCTCTTTGAAATCCTTCTGAGACTTACCCAATTTCTTTAAGATTCCCACTAGCATAATATTCATGATGGCACCTCCATCAATCAACACTCGACTGATAGGCCTTCCGTAAATATGAGCACTTATGTAAAGCAGCTTTAAATGTCTTGCCAATTGAGGCTTTTCGAACTTAATGACTCCTTCTATGTTATCCTTTTCTTCTTTTCTTTCCTGCTGATTTTCTGCCACATCTATCTCATCGGCTAACGTAGCCTATGCAACCTCTTCAACCAAGACATCACCATCTAGCCGTATTGGCTAATTCTCTCTTACAGCAAACTTAGCAGGCAAAACCCCTATGGTAGCTACTAAATTCACATCGTCTTGCAGATCATCTACTAGAATAAGCAGATCATCATCATTAAGAATTTGTTCAATCAAATTCTCTGACAATTTTGTTTCAGTTGTTTGCACTTTCTCGGCTGATGTTTCAGCTATTTCAGCATGACTCTGATTCTAGATCTAGCATTGTATTTCTTGTGTGGCTTCAGCTTTTGGACTAGAAACTTCCTTTTGTTTAGCTTGATCCGACATAATTGCTATGTTTCTCATTCTTTGGATGGACCTTTTCCATTGTATTATCCTTTTCTATGTCCTTGTCAGCTGAACAAGTTATGGCTCAGATTGTTTTCCCTTGCAATACTTATTCATTAACCATTCTCCCTTGTTAGACTCACCCTCGACTTAATCATCCTTGCCTCCCTAGTTGATTCATCATTTCTCAGCGTAGACCTTCCTTCATTATAGATTACTTCAACGGCTTGCTTGGAATCTCTAGGCATAGGATGATATGAAATCTGTGGGACTTGCCCTTGCTCATACCATTCTTTCCTCGACTGGTCTCTCCATTGAGGAAACTGTATTCTTTGAAATACATTCAACCGAGGTTGTTCATACTATCCTCTCCTCGGTTGGTCCCTCTGTTGAGGAAACTGTATTCTTTGGAATACATTCTGCCAAGGTTGTTCATACTGCCCTGTAATCTCTAACTTGCCTTGGAGCTTAGGCATCCACTATTTCCTTTCAACTTTCCTAGATGCGTCATAGCTCATGGCTCTATTCTTTTCCTTGACCACCACCGATTTTGGTCTCCATACTTGCTTAGAACATTGGACAGGTTGATTTTGGTCTCCATACTTGCTTAGAACATTGGACAGGCTGAGAAGATGAGATCTCTTTCCTGTTACCCTTGTTTTATGCTGATATGAAAACCATATTGATAGTGGCTGAAGGAAACAAATTCGTATCAACAGTCATACCACTTTCCTTTTTATCTGCAAATATGAATCTTCCTTCTTTCAAGGCCTTTTGAATAACATTACGAAAAATTGTATAGTTATTCATATAATACGAGTATGAATTATTCCACTTGCAGTATTTCAAATTTTGAATTTGATCCATTAAAGGTAATTTATTTCCTTCTGGAAGCTTGATCTGTTTATCTTTTACTAAGAAGTCAAAGATCTAATCTACTTCTGAAATGTCAAACAGATATGCCACATTTTCCTCAATTTTGATCTTTTTCTTTCCATTTAGCAGGAGTAAAAGCAGGACAAGTGTATGGCTTGCCCCTTAGCAATTCGGCTATCATAATTTCTCCTTGTACTGCCCCATCTTCATCATTTCCTTTCTTGTCAGCTGAGTCACAATCGACTACAACCACCAACTAGGAACCTTTAGGCCCTGCTCTATTAGACCTTTTCTATTCTCTTTCTATTATGAACTGTTCTACTCGAGCTGCTTTCCAATAGAGATGAGCCAAGTCATAGTATTCAGAAACAATGTGCTTTTCTCTCAATTGAGGGTTCATATTATTTACAGCAATAGAAGCACATTCAGCCTCTGATAACTGCATGATGCATTTCCCTTTAACCTTTCTAAATCTTCCCAAAAACTCTATCACAGGCTCATTCGCTGTTTAATACATAACAAATTTAGCATAGAATCCTCTTGCTGTTATGGAATAATCGCTCCATATCAACCTAACTTTGTATAGAGTTGGGAGGCAATGATGAGTACTAAGTGAATGCTGCCATAGTTAAGGATAAAAGGAATAATTGTAACCTTAAAAAGTCATTTGACTAGTCTCAGCATATTGAACTATAAATCGACTGACATGTTCCATAGTTGATTTGCCGTCCTCCCTAGAAAATGTTGTAAAATTTGGAGTTCTAAAGCCTCTAAGGAATTGGACTCTATCCATCCATTTTGGATAAGGCTTCCTGTACACTGGCCTCTCTAATGGTCTCAATTGTACACCAAAATGCCTCCTCATAGCCTCAGCTATCATGTTTAGATCAATCAACTGAGGCACAGCTCCCCTCGGCTCAACACATGGCTGAGGCTAAACAGATGCTGTCTGCCGATTGACCCCTTGTTCGGTTCCTTGGGGCATCCCCTGTAGTGGTTGCACATATAGTGGAGGGTATATTGACTGTTGGGGTATATTCATTGGCTGAGACGTACAATTCAGTGGTTGTATATACGTTGGCTAAAAATATCCTCCAAACTGAGCTAAGTATCCACCAATCAGCTAAACACTTGTCCTCGGATTGTACGTATTCCATTGATTATCTCCCTAGGGCCAGTTTGTTTGACTTGCTAAATCAACCATAGGCACAGGGCATGTGTAAATAGGCTGTTCCCAATTACTTTTAGGACCATTCCAAGACCCTATATTTCCCGACGGTAGTCCCAAGTTCCCTAGTGCATTTGAGGGCCTTTTTATTAACTGTACTTAGCCAAGTTATGGCCTTGATGCCCCCCAAGTGTATGTCATTGTTTCACTAATAGTCTCATGTGCATTTGCATGTATAGACTTAGCTAATTAACCATGAGTTTGCAACATTTCCTTTTACTGCTGCTGAAATAGCTGCAATTCATTTTGCACCATCGGCTTTACTGTCTCAGCCAATTACTTAGATACTTCCTGCATTAGATCATTCACTGCTGCTTTGATTTGTTGCCGGATAAAGGATGTAGATATCACTAACAGTTGCCTCTCCTCGTGTCCAGTTTGCATAGAACTAGTCACGTCAGGAAAGGTTGCCAAGGCCCTCGGCAACTGAGAGTTAGCAGCATATTTGGTTGCTCTGAAGCCATCCCTTGGGGTGTAGTCAAGGCAGCCACATACATAGCTGATTGCCCCCTTGCTTTCTACCTTAGGGTAGAACTTGAATTTTGGTTTGTTGAATTCATATTCAATACCTTCTCGGATCTCAAATTCATACGCCAAGTATGATCCAATCCCGGAACATGAAACTTTCACTAATCTGATCCTGATAGTCCCACCGGACGTGCCAAATTTTATGTTGGATGAAAATGTAATCAGCTAAACCTCTCTGAAGAAACTTATCCTAAAAGCAAACTCCCAAAGATTACCAATATTCATATGATTAACACTGAGGAGGGTACTCTGCTCCTTTGCAAATGGACTCCTCAAACGACTCACAGGGCAAGTCTTTGAGCAAAATCGGTCAACGAACAATAGAATGAAACTCGAACTTTTATTCACCAATTGATGAGTTCATATAAAGCCTTGATAATTAACAACGAAAATAAAGGAACAACATAACACTAAAAGTAAATTAAACAAAGAGAAATAAAAGTTGATAATTAAAATGTCATGGTGCGTTAATCTAAGTCACCATTTCTTCTGTGTAAGCATGAACTTTTATAGTCTTCCTTAATTCTCGCCACTTTCATAGTTCATGCGTGTAGTGGCCCTCGGCTGAGTTCCCATGCATCCACATTTCTAATAGAAGTAACCGCTGCTCCATTATGTTTTCAATCTCTAACCACCCTTCCTTCCTAGGCCACTGGGCTTGTTTACTTCTTTTGACCCATCTTACTATCCAGTTGATGTAGCATCCATAATTACTTCTCAACTGATAAATATTTATCTTAGACCTAATTGTTTTCCTTGGTCCATTTATGGGTCAAATGTCAGCCCGTAATCAGCTCAATTATGATGCCAACAGTTACTAAAAAACAAATCACTTTTATTGCTGACAACAAAAATTTTAAAAGAAGTATATAATTTTCCTACTGGTACACACACAAGAGAATGTCCCACCAATTTTCCTTTGTTTAAAGCAGACTGAACCACTAAATCCCCAAAAAATTCACATTGTTAACTTGCTATGCCTTCCTATCTTGAAGCTGGCCCATTAAAACCAGCCCATGTTTCACTTCAGCTTTCGGCATATGCGACACAACTGGCCCATTAACCAGAGCCCATGAAGTACTACAGGCTTGGCCCAACAGGCCAGACCCCAAATGTTGGACCCCAAAGTTTGCCCTAGCCCCAACCCCCAAAAAATAATAATTGGCCCTAGCTGTCACCTCCTTCCCCTTCACGCCGCACTCTTCGCCGGCATCGCCGTCGGATGAACCACACCGGCCGCTGCGCACGGATCTTTCTTGAGGGTTGGTCGCATTCTTGCCCCACCATCCTTCACTGTCTTGGTCTCTCTCTCTCTCTCTCTCATCGGAAGCGGCGCTGCTACGGTCGCCGGTCCGTCCTTCCCCTTCGCGGCCTCGTCATCATCCACGGCTGAGGACTTGCCGCCCACCGCCATCATCTGGCGGTGGTCGCTTGGCCACAGCCTGTGCTCCCACCTTCGTCTCCTCCGTTGACGTCGTCTCACTGACGATCTCCGCGCGCGCATCTAGCGGTTGAGTGGTCAAGAAAGCCACCGCCGTCCCTCCGACGGAAAAGGGTCGTATCAGAGAGCGATGGATAAGTTGAGGAGAGTGGTGAACGAGATAGCCTACGCTCACAATCTCTCTAAGCTCTCTCCACTTCATCGCTCTCTCCTCCCTTTCCTTTCCATTGCCTCTTCTCTCTACAAACTCGCTCTCTCACTTCGCCACTCTTTCTACCAAAACCGCTTCTTTCAAATTCACCGGTAACTCCTTTCCCATCGTCCTTTCGATTGTGCTCTGTTTGGTTGCTCTGATAATGAGGAAAAAAAAAAGCGTAATTGTAACCTTAACTCTTCTTTTTAGTTTAGTTTGCCAGTCCCTGTTGTTAGCGTGGGGAATTTGACATGGGGAGGCAATGGGAAGACGCCCATGGTTGAGTTCATTGCTCTCTGGTTAGCTCATTCTGGAATTTCACCGCTCATTCTCTCCAGGGTATTTGACTATTTTCCCTTTCCTTCACTGTTTTGCCATTTTTTTTAATTTCTTTTTTTATTTATGGCTGTGTGTGTCATGTGAACCGAGTTTAAATTTGAAATTCTATTCACTGATTATTTTACACATATCATGGTCGAGGGAGGGAAGTGGAGAAAAATAATATAGTTTTTAAATAAAATTTAGTGTTAGTCATTATTGCACACGATAGAAGACTAGCATTTATCAAATTCTTATGATATCGCAACTCTATTTCCAGAAAAGTTCAAAAATAGAAAATAAAGATGATAGGATGCGAGCAAGCAGTACCCGGTAGTGTATGAGAACTGATGAGTATATGGTATGGTATCCAATACGGGTATGTGTGTATCCAACACTAGTACGTCAAATATTTGGAAAAGAGAAATGTGATTTGAGCCCATGTAGGCATCATATATTAACGGGACGAGGACCAGTATCGAGGAACACGTGTATAAAGGAGAAAAAAATGCTGTCATGTTTACATGAGAAGTGTTGTATTTATCTGGAGTTGAAAAGTGATGTTCCAATAACATCACTCTTGAAATATTGGTGCTTCTTAATACACTGTTCTGAATTTATCACTTGTCTGTAACATATGATGTGTTATCAGTTTGCAACAGCAAAAGTGTACTTTTGAGTGCCAACAGGAATTACATCTGTATCTGTATGAATATAATGATCCTTGGTTATGGCTAATTTTCTTTATTTTTCATACCGTAAGTTATGGAAGATATTATTGACCTTTAGGATGAGTTTGGTAAGGGAGTAAAAATTGGAGAGAAATTTTCATAGAATAGATTTATATGTAATTTTTTACATGAATCTTATCCATAAGAATTTCTTCCTCATTTTTTCCCTATACCAAACTCACCCTTAATGTCAGAATGCAAGCTGATGTAGTCACTGTCCGTTCATTTAACATTTTCATCAGTAAGCTGCCTAGCGGATTCATATATCTATTCTGCCAGGGTTACAGAGGTGGTGATGAAGTCAACATGCTTCAGAGGCATTTACTTGGGACATCAACTAAGTTTGGTGTTGGCACAAATCGAGCTTCTGTTGCAAGTCATTTTATCCGCAAATATGGCTGCATTGATACCAGGGAGAGTTCATGGTATGAGAAACAACACCTTGAGCAAAACGCATGTGATTCTGTTGATTCAGAAAAAATTGGGGTTGTAGTTCTTGATGATGCAATGCAGGTAATGTTACTCTTTTTCCTCTCTCCACATCCGTTTTTTTCTGTTGAACTACTATTTCATGATTTTATTGTCAACTATGATCCTGGAAATACATGTGCCCTAATTAGGATATGCTACATTAGTTATGTTCATTCTCATTTTGTTAGTTATTTTTCTTTGACATGTACATTTGCTCTAAATCTTATCATTTATATGTAAGGTAGCATTGGAGCTTGTGGCGTGATTTGGATATTGTAATGGTTAACGGATTAACACTTTGGGGTAACCTTCAACTTTTGCCACTCGGACCTTTGAGGGAACCCCTGACTGCACTTAGACGAGCAGATGTAGTTGTAATCCATCATGCAGACTTGGTATGTTAAAATGATATTCCTAGTGCCTTTTTCAAGGAAATAATTTGCAAACGTTTTTGTAAAGTTTTTCTTTCATCAATTTGCGTTAGGTCATTTAGTTGGCATCTAGGTTTCAACTTTTACAAAAACATGGATAATACTGAAAATTGTACTTTGGCATATTCACAGGTTTCTGAGCATATTCTCAAGGATATTGAGTCAACAATCCTAAGAATTAAGGAGTTAGTTCCTATTTTCTTAACAAAAATGGATCCAACTTACTTGTTTGAAGTGGGAAGTATCAATGCCAAAATACCATTGACAGCTCTCCATAAAGCTACCATATTATGCGTTTCTGCTATTGGTTCTGCAGAACCATTTGTGAAGCAGATTCAAAAGGTATTCCTCCTTAATAATCTTTCCTTATCTAAATAGAATAATCTAAACACAAACATATTAATTGGCTATTACATTTTAACATTTAAAAAGTTACCACCATTTTATTTAAAATCATAAAATGCTTAAATTCTTAAGCATAGGATGATTCTTCTATAAGAAAAATAACCAAACAAGAGGTGATGAATGAAATAATTAACTAAGTAAGTGATGTGCTTGTCATAACTGTCTAATTATATGTTACCATTACAGTTACGTATACTAGAAAAGGATCAACTTCTATGTAATTGAAAGACAGGAAGGGGTAAATGGATGTTCCAGACATGATGAGTGGCAGTGTGGCACACACCAACCCTTCTGCCATGCTATCTAGCTCTAATGTTGCATAGTTTTAAAGTGGTTTTTCATTCAATTTCCCCGTACTTCTGTGGTCTTTTTATCTCTAAAGTGCAGATAACTTGATGCAGATGGGAGCACTTTATGTTGATCGAGTAGATTTCAGTGATCATCACATATTCCATGCCAGGGTACATTTATCTCTCTTGAATTTGGAAGAATTAATTTGTTGACTGATTACATACTATCTTATTTCAAGTCACCATTAAACCTGCCATACATTCTTTTTCTTGCCACTGTGCTGCTAAATGAATAATGTTATGTAATACAACTGGATGAGGATCACTTTCAGCTGCCTACTTTTATTTGGAAAAATGTTACTTGGACATAGTTATTTGTGTGTCCATCAGCCACTGTGGAATTAATGTGAAAATAAATGGAGAATTGACATACAAGATTAAGGAATTGGGTGACAGCATTGTCATTTACTACTACAGTCACTCGATTTCCCAGTCATATACGTCAATTCTCTATATATTTGCATATAAATCCCTAGTGGTCAATTGACACAAAACGATGTCCAAATATCAGGACTCTATTATTTGTTTGTTTACTTTTCTTTTCTTTTCTTTTCTTTTCTTTTCTTTTCTTTGTTTCAATTTTCTCATGTGTTTTCAGTTTTATATTGATGAAGATGCTAATCTCGTTTTTTCTATTAATCCAGGATGTTGAGTTGATCAGAGCCAGACTTGGAGAACTAGAAGACAAGTTTGGTTCCAAGCCAATTGTTGTTGTTACAGAAAAGGTGAGCAAACATACTCCTCATATTTGTATGTATGTGTAGGTTTGTCTCTAGATTCATAACCCCTTGATTAAACTTTCGTCTTGGCAGGATTATGATAGGGACCCGGAGATTCTTAAGCAATTATATCCATTTAAAGTTTTTGTTCTCTGTTCTTCATTGAAGGTTGTGCCGTACAAAGGAAGCACAGAGGATAGCTTTAAGAAATTTCTGAAGGACCAATTGAAAATAGAATCGCCTGCAGAAAATTAGACTTAGTTTGCTGTAAGCTCTCCTCCTTTACATGCATATGGTTAACTGAGCCAATATTGTTTGCTAGGCTCCATGTTTTGCAGGCATGTTACTGGTCCTAGTTATTGTTATATTGCTGATGGTAATTTTTGTACCGACTACATATGAGGGCCAGGCTGACAAAGTTAGCACGTGGAACAATTGAAACCATGGCATAAAAAATATTGGATAACTTGTGCCTACATATTAAATGTGCCTTCTTGCTTATCAAAGTAACTGTCATAAACCATCTCTCCCAAAAGATTAAACTATCCTTCAATGATTTTTTATAGACACATGCATCTAATGATATTGAAGCATCAGTTCCCACAACTCGGAGGCCTCATACAAATTCTCAATTTTTTTAAGAAAAAAGATATTTATACATATTTATTTAGTGTGTTTATATATACTAGGGATTCATATATAAATAGTGGAGAATTTACATTTATAAATGGAGAATTCGGGTAACTATAATGGTAAGTGATAATGATATTACTTAATCAGCGATTCATGTGCAAATAATTGGAGATTTTACATATATGACTGATCAAATAGGTAATAGTATTATTATACAATTTTCTTGATTCTCCGGTCATCAATATGAATTTTTTATTACTTACACGCAACTCCCTAATGGCGGTAGACTGATAGACACATTGAATGGGCATATATAGATATCAAATCTCTTTATTTAATGACCCATCACTATTTCTATAATATATCAACTAAAATGTGCCATTTGAGAAACAAAAGAAAAACCACATACCAAGAGAAAGTCATCATTCGCTGATGTTTACTTCAGCTGATGATTCTTCATTCTTTGTTCTCTTATTTATCTTAAACATGAAATGTTGAGACTAGAAACAAAATTACTCAACCTGGAAAATGTCATTATTAACCTTCTATATTATTAAATGGGACTGTGTTGGTTTAAAATTTGATAATTATTACCAGTGTCCAACTGATAAAGAGATCAAAATAATTGTTCTTATAGTTTTTAGTCATCCCGTTCAATAGTTATGCTGTCATTCAATCAACAATTATGGTACTACTATTAGCAATATCAATAGATTTTGTCTCAGTAAAACAATTGAAGATAATAGTCATAATGAGTAATTATATTGTCATTTGGATTTAGTTCAAATGGTAAGAATAAAGTGAAATTTAAGTAAAAGCCATGCTAGTGATTTTATTTAATAAAAATTGGATAATGTTACACACAAAATTAACTTGGAAAAAGTGTAAGTTACTTTGCAACTATTGTGAACAGGTACCCTTAACCCCGAAAACTATCAATTGAACTTTCGAAGAGATTCAAAGGTAACTTTGGACGAAATTGGCATCCTACTCAGCCAGACACATACAAGGTTTGGAGCCCGTACCCCTTGGTGAGGACAGACAAGGTTTGTGAGCCCTTCGATTCAAGAGCAGCAAGCACATATCTATGAACTATTAAATATTTACAGAAATACTTACAAATCATCCACTAAGGGAAGATCTAAGAATCGAGCTCAAGTCATTGCGATACATGAAGAGAAGATTGATCTGCAATGGCTGATGAGAGTTTTTTGTATGCTTGTGCATGTTTTTCACTTGAAATAAATCCATCTTAGACAATAATAAATATATAATTTAATAATTAACATTTATTTATATTTTTAAAAACATAATATACATTAAAATAAAGTGGAATAATGAAATATCAAATCTTCTTTTTGTATAAAATTTTGTACACTTAATCTATTTAATAAGAATTTTCAATTCAATGCCCATAAAATATTATTCATTAGAGCAAATGTATCAAAATTACTGTTGAAATAAATAGATCTTCATCCATTTCAAGAAAAGTGATACATCTAGTTTACGCGTAAGCTTTATATACTTATTACATTAAATAATTTGTGATGGATATTGGATTTCATAAATCTAACTATTAAATTAAATTATATTATCTTGATGATCAAGCATGAGATGGGACACTAGGTACGTCTCCCAATGATGTGGATCCCGTCTCATAATGATTTAATTTCCAAATTGTTTTGCCCTCCGTCAATATTATGAGGTGGGACACCGGGCTGGTCTCCCAATGATGTGGACAACAACACGCTGATATCGGTCTCCCATGCTGGCACACTCACGCTGACCACATGCAGAACAAATTATGGAGGGTAAAAATTATAAGGTGTGTTCAATCAAATTATTTTGGTAAAAAAATTAATTTTTTAAATTAAAAAATTAATTTAAAAAAATAAGTTTTTATATTTAGATAATTTTTTTAAAAATAATTAAGTTCTCAAAAAAAATTTATTTTTAATTTTTTTGTAAAAATTAAAAAGAATAATTTTTCATTTTTTTAATTACACATAAAATTTAAATTTTAAAATTATTTTTTTAAAAAATTGGAACAAACACACCCAAAATAACTTGTAATATTTGAAAGTTCTAAGCATTAAAATATTGATCAGTGTAATTACTTAAAACATACCACGTATAATATATCTGTATTTTGATCCTCTTGTAAAAATTGAATCTATCTATGTCAAAATAAAAGGTGATAAAGTTATATGACTAACTAAATTAACTTTTATCGTAAGTTCTATTATATATGAATTATTACAAATGACTGCAAAAAAGTGTATTTTGTTTTTTCAATGAGAGCATTGCCATACTACGCAAAAGTTCACTTTTTTGCCTTTCTCAATATGAATAAAACAGCCACCTAGTGATGGACGGGTGAAATTGAATTGTGATGGGTCTGTTATTAGAAGTAATAAGTTAATTACTTTATTTAGCAAGGATTAGTTGGATTAGTTGTATTGATTAGTTAGATTTCTGTTTTATTGGTTTATTGTGGTTAGCAAGGAACATTGTTGTTGGTTTATTGTAGTTAGTTCGTTAAACCACTCTTGTATACAAACCATGTTCACACACCAGTTAATGCAACAATGTTCATTTTCAGATTTCCCATCTGATGTTGTTGTTCCTCCTATTTCACCATTTGAGCTTGCTGTCCCCTCAAGTTCATCGTCTGAATCAGATGTTTCTGCAACTGAACCAGCAGTTTCAGTTGTTTCTAGGTGATCCACTCGAATTACTAAGCCTGCTCGTTACTTATAAGACTATCAATGCCATCAAGTAGCAGCCACTTATCCCATAGCAACCTTTGATTCTCTTGGCAGGCTTTCACCTCCATATTAGGGCTTCATTGTTGAGGTTTTTGTTGTTCCTAGACTTGTCTTCTTTCATCAAGCTGTCCATTTTCCTAAATGGCGGAAAGCTATGGATGAAGAGCTCAAGGTAATGGAAGACAATAACGCTTGGTCTCCTGTTCCTCTTCCACATAGCAAGCGCCCCATTGGTTGCCAGTGGGTCTACAAGATCAACTACAAACAAGATGGGTCCGTAGATAGATACAAGGCTGGTTGCAAAAGGGTACATGCAACAAGCAAGGATGGATTTTTTGGATTTTTTTCCCCGGTTGCAAAACTCACCATAGTTCGGGTGTTATTGGCCATAACTACCATGCATCAAAGGTTGGCCATTGGTACGAATGGATATTAACAATGCCTTCCTTAATGGCGACTTGTTTGAGGAAGTTTATATGGATGTGCTTCTTGGTTATAGCAAGAAGGTGGAGGGATTAGTTTGCAAGCTACACAAATCCATTTATGAAATTCATCGAGCCTCTCGGCAATGGTTCTTTAAGTTTTCTTCAGCTCTCATTGCCAAAGGATTTGTACAATCTAATAGTGATCACTCCTTATTCACTTATGCCTCAGGTGCTTCATTGGTTGTTCTACTTGTATATATGGATGACATTATTTTGGCCAGCCCCTCTATTGCTATGCTTACTCAAGTTTAGAAGACCCTGTAGTCTTTGTTTAAACTCAAGGTTCTTGGTGAATTGAAGTACTTCTTGGGCTTGGAACTTACTTGGTCACCTACTGGAATTTATCTCAGCCAGCGCAAATACACTTTGAGCTTACTTGAAGACACAGGCTTTCTTGATTGCAAGCCTACTTTGCTTCCAATGGAGTCTAATCTACATGTCAATGCTTCTGACAATTAGCTGCTTGTTGATCACTCCATGTACCATAGATTGATTGGAAGGTTAATGTACTTAACCATATCGAAGCCTGATATTACCTATGTAGTCACTAAGCTAAGTCAGTATATGTCTCAGCCTCGGATCCCTTATCTCAATGCACTCCATCGTCTTTTGCGATACCTTAAGGGAAGTTTGGGTCAAGGACTCTTATTTTCAGCCACTTTCCAACTTCGGTTGCTGGCCTATGCTAATACTGATTAGGGAAATCACTACAAGAAAAATGTGTATTACTGGCAGATAATTTGCGACGGATCGCAGTGAATAACGGACGCAATGCAGGGGAAAATGGCACAAAAAAAATATTTGCAGCAGTAAAGTACATATTTTTTTATTTTTCTAGGCAACATTAATTTGCAGTAGCAATTAATGAGAAAATGATTGCAGTATCTGCCACTAGATGGCAACAATTTAATTTTAGGCAAAAGTTTTACCGCGACATTTGACGCCACTACTCATTACGTGTGCCGCCGCATCTCGAATTTATGAAATGGAGCCATTTGCCGCCACTAATTGTCAAAATGCTTTTGAGAGTTTGCAGTGGCACTAAAAGGTTTAGTGCGTTTGTGGCAGCAACATAGTTTAGCGAGTTTGCAGTGGCAATTTCTGCTACTAATAGTCAAAAAGGTTTAGTGCACTTACCATGGTAATTGCTACCACTAATTTTAAACATGGTTTACTGCCACTAATTGTCAAAAAGGTTTTGCCATCGCTAATTTTCCAAAAGGTTTTGTGAGTTTTGCGGCGATAATTGCCATAGCTAATGATTATATGTACTTTAAAAAAAAAAAAGGATATGTTAACTAGTTTGCGGCAACAATTGCTGCTTGCAGTGACATAGGCCACCACTAATTATGTCAGATAATTTTAAAAAATAAAAATTAGAAAAACCAAAAAAAGATCTTGTAGTTTTCGGTGGCCAAAGATTTAAAAATCCGCTGCAAACAAATTTATATTAAATCTGAAACACATAGTAACTTTTACGTTATTGACAAGTAACTCTTACGTTATTGACACTTCTTCTCTCTTTTCTCTTTCTTCTCTTCTTATTTCCTCCTCCTTCCACGCCCTCTCTCATCCTCCTCCATCTTTTATCCTCCTTCATCCACCACCTTGCTCCTTCTCCCTTTCTCTCTCTTGTTCCTTTTCTCTCTTTGTTGTTTTTTTTTTTTTGGCCACCTTTTCTCTTCCTTCCACAATTCCCTAACCACCTCTAGCCATTACCACTGACTATCCATTTCGCTGCTGACCAACCACCACCAACTTGCCACCATTGCCACCAGGTTTTTTTTTTAACAGTTATTTTACGAATTTTAATTTTTTTTCCATAGTATATAGTAATTTTATTGTTGTTAGTATTGTTAATGATTGTTGTGTATTTCTTTGTTAAAGATTTAATAGATTGATTTGAAGAAGTAGAGGTAGTGGAAAACTGACTTGAAGGGGTAAATGACTATATTGAAGACTCAATAGAAATTATTAAAACCTCAATAGAAGATCTTGAAGAGTCAGGAGAAATTGTTTAAGATTCATTAGAGAAAGTTGAAGACTCAATGGAAGTTGCTCAACATTTAATGGAGGAAAATGAACCCCAATAGCTTCGAGATAAACCTGATGTAGTTCGAACTATGTTGAAATAATAGCTTCCAAAATTTTATTAAGACATCTATCTTGTCTGTTTGTATGAATTTGAAATATTTGGATTGAATTTACTTTCTTAAATAATATTTGTATGAATCTTAAGATTTAATTTTCTTTTTTGTCAAATTGGATTTTGCTAGTGAGGTTTCATGGTTCCAGGCCCTGTTGCAGAATTTTGAAGTGAAGCTTTTGAAACGGTCAGGGTTTTTTGTGATAGCCAATCAGCTATTCACCTTTCAACTAATCCTACTTTCCATGAACGTTCTAAACACGTGAAGATTGATTGGCAATTTACTCAGGAACGTGTTGCAAAGGGATCTATCAAGCTGGTTCATGTTAAATCTTAGCACCAACTTGCTGATTTATTAACAAAACCAGTATCTTCTATTCATATCAAGGGACTCATCTCCAAGTTGGGCATTCTCAATATTTACTTGCCCACTTGAGAGGAAGTATTAGGAGTAATAAGCTAATTACTTTATTTAGCACGGATTAGTTGTACTAATTAATTAGATTTCTATTTTGCTATTGCTGGTTTGTTGTGGTTTGTTTTTTAAACCACTCTTGTATATAAACCCTGTTCACACACCAGTTAATGCACTAATGTTCATTTTCTGATTTCTCATCTCACAATATCTGTTCATAGTAATTTTAGAGCATCCGGTGGGGTCTCTTGCGCAGCTCCTTGGGTCAACTTATGAGGGATTTTGTGGTGAATTTGGGTATTTGCCCCATTATAATGGCTAAGATATGGGGGGTGTACTATTCTCTATTCATGGCATAGCAGGACGGTTTTATTTAAATTATTCAGGTACTTGATTTTACTATTGCTATTGCTTTGATTCAGAAGAGAATGGACAGCAAACATCCTCATGGTATGGTTATAGCTCGTGTTCAAAAACTTTTGGGTCGGGATTGGCGAGTTCTTGTGTGTCATGTTAAAGAGCCTAATAAGGCTGCTGATTGTCTTGTGACAGTTAGGCACTCTTTGAATCTGGGTGTGTATTTTTATTTGAGCCCCCTTTCTTGCTTAGGGGATATTCTTCAGGATGATCTTGCTGGGGTTGCTATGCTTCATATAATTGTTTAGCTTATTTAGTTTGTTTTGTCTATTTGTTTTGGGCTTTTTTGCCCCCATTCATTCAAAAAACAAAAAAAGCAAAGACAAAATTCAATAAAACAGCAAAGCCATTGTACATGGTCAAAATTAAGAAAAAAATAAAACTAAAAGCTAACCGACAATTAATTCTACCATTACAAAGTTGAGCGTTGCTACACGGCTCCGAAGAAGATTTGTCCAAAAAAAAATTTTCAGGTATAATTGGCACGAATGTTTTTTTTTTGGTCCTAATTGACACATATGTGACAAATTTTAAGTAGTTGAACAAAAATTATGGGTAATTAAAAAATTTAATGTGTTCTTATCATATTTTGTCATATAATTTAGACAACTACTTCCTGATAATTAAATTTTTTTGTTGAGAAGTATTTTTCTACAAAATTAGACATATACTATGAAAAAAAAATTGTGAGGGTGGCAATGGGTGGGTAGTTGGGTTGAGAGGGCAAGACAACACGTATTAACTGATGAATGTTAATGCAATAATGCTGCAAGTTCTGCGGTGGAGAAGTGGGATAATGGGATTATCATAAAGGGATGGTGAAGGCAACATCTTACCGGGACGGCTGTTTGAACTTCCAAGCCAATGCCGCGTGTTCCTTGGAATGCAACTGGCAAAGGACTCGTGTTTCTTTGACTTAGTGGATAACGTTAATGCACATCTCATGCGAGCTTTGACGAAGCCATCGGCATTTTCGGCCTTTTAATGAATTCTTGAATTTCCTTTCAAAGGAAAATGCAAGCAAAATGTTACAATAAGCCATTTCATAAGTTTTATTTTTCATGAATATAAGTTTAGATGGGTTTAATATTGATCATATTACCAAGATCAGTACACGATTTCTAGGCTTAACAAGTACTTATAAGAAGTTTATGAGATCACCTATTAACAGAGTTCTAGAAATCGAACTCAAATCATTGCAGAATACAAGTTCATTCCTTATTAATTAATGCAAGCCTCGCCTCGTTTGGCAGCCATTTCATACTCTTTCTTCAAACAATGTTCACAAATCAGGTGATAATAATGATTTGAGGAATAACATTTACTTTCACATGATTTGTTAATGTCACCCCAAAACTTTGCATAAAATAAAAGTCAACAGAATGTTTAAATGTTTTTTAAATAAGAAAATAAGTTTTCAGAAAAAGTTACTAATTTTAAATATGATTTTCTGGAAAAAAAAAAAAGTTACTAAACTTTGCATCATTAAAAAAAAATGCTAAACAAAAAAAAAAAACCAATTACAACTTTTTATTTTTATAATTTTAGCCTTTAATTTGTCTTTGTAAGCTACTCCATAAAAGATGCAGTGTTGCGCCGCGTTGAAATAGTCTGCGAAGGATGAATCATCTTTGTGCAAGTGCAATCACTGTCGGCAAGGGCAGTGCGTGTTTTCGGCCTGTCGGTCATTCTCTTTGGCGAAGCTTCTAAACTGAAGGCCAAAGTAGATAACATTGACGCATTACAATTGAAATGAAAAAGTAATTAGGCTTTCTCTATAGATAGTCTATTTGAGGGGACCATGGATTTTCAACGTTTACTACTGTACCTTATAATGCAAGTTAGAGTTTGACCTCTAAGAATTTGAATGCTTTTGTTTGTTGTTTAGATTATTTATCTCTTTATTGTAAGGTTAAGCCTCGTACTTTTCAATTTACACTTAAGGAGCTTTTTCTCTTGGTGGGGTTCTGCATATCTTGACGCGTTTGCCTCAGGTTGTCATCCCATGTGTTCAAACTAAACGGTAAAGAACAGCCTAACCAAAAAAGACGGCATATAGAAAAGGAAGTAGAAACTCAATGAGTACCATGTGTGTGCAAACCACACTAACTTGTAGGCTCACTTCGGGCAATTTTGTTTAATGTATCACGTGATGCGTGGGTGCTTTAACTGCCTTATCTTGAAAGCCTATAAACTACTCAACATCGTAATACTTATATGTTCTTGCCTTATAGACGAGGCTGGTGCAAATCGCTTTCTGCAAGCTAGGAATAGTTCTGATGTGGATTTGCAAAATACTCTGATACTCAAGTCAATGAGTGTTCAAGTAGAATAGCAATGTTTTAGAAGATAATTATATCTGGGGACCTAGAACCCTTATATAATGATGAGATAAATCAGATTAGTATATTTCCCTTATTATTTAATGTGGTGAGATCATTTTTTCCTTAATTAAAGGATAATTAGATAAGAAATAAATCAGTTAATATTAACGTGGTGATATGATGGATCCTTCCTTTGAATGGGAGATTTGATATTAAATGATAAGATCTCATAAATATCCTATCAATTTACATGTAAATCTAGTCATTAAATATAAATGATTCTTTTTATTTTGATGATATTATAATAATCAGTTCCTCTAACATGATAGTTGACCTATGTGGCCCTCATATTGAGCCAAGCTATAGAGCCATTAAATTTAGGGGTGTAAGCGTATCAGATTGATCTAATAAATCCAAAAATCCAAACAAAATCAATGAAACTGGTTCGATTCAGGTAATTGGTTCATTTTTAAGGTAAAATCAAATCAAATCAATTATTTTTTGTTTGGTTTCGGATTTATGATTTTTTAACCTGATTATTCAAACATCCAACTTAATCACCTGATCAACTATTTTTTTTATATTTCCAATATTTCAAAATTTTACATTTAAGTTTCTAGTAATATAATCATTTTTTATCTTCTTAATATTTATTTAAGAAATTTTTGTATTTATATTATTATTAAGTATATTATAATCAATCTTTATATTATTATTAGTTGCTATAAAAATAATTTTTTTAAAAAAATACAATTCTTTATTTTTTTACTTCAATCCGATGACCCAAATCAAACCAATCCAATCTTAATCGAATCGGTTTGGTTCGAATTTATTGAAAAAAATAAAATAAAATTCAAACTAAACCAAACTAATTCAATTAAATTTAATTAATTCAGATCTATCTTTTACTCAAATCCGATCCAGACCAACCCCTTACACCCCTAGTTAAGCCAAGCAATAGCGCCGACATATTTAATCCATTACTTTACAAAATATGAGATTTAGGACTTGCTAACTTAAACACAGGCTTAACTTAATCAGAGCTTAGCTAACTAACTTGAGAGCGAAAGACAAAGTAAACTGAATTTTTTTCCCCAGTTGACAATGACAATTTACATTTGTCCCATCATCATTTAATAGCAAAACAAGCTACAACATAAATAAGTGTGGGTTGAGTATCTGGAGAGTGCTCTTTGCTCCACTATCTCTCGGTGGTCTACTCACTAGCCTTCAATCAGATTCTTCTGTTCACACACATCTTTTACACATATCCAGTTATTGCTTCTTTTAAATCTATGACCAACCCTTCACTACCTCCACATACCCTAAATTAAGGCAAAAACCAATTCCTAGCAGGCACCTTCCAAAATGGGCAATAGTGTTATGCTGGGTAGTTCTTTTCTCTTTCTCTCTTTCTTCATCTTCAACTTAGGATTCTTAGAGGCTCAAAATTCTTCAGCCGTTTATGTGTTTGGAGACTCTCTTGTTGACGTTGGCAACAACAATTACTTGAGTTTTTCCATTGAAAGGGCCATTCTTCCTTACTATGGCATTGATTTTCCAACAAAGAAACCCAATGGGAGGTTCAGCAATGGCAAGAATGCTGCAGATTTTATTGGTAAGTGATTCAAAGTGGACTCCATTGGTTTTTCAAACATTCATACAATTAGTTGTTTATTGTGGTAACTTTGATAATCACATTATCAAATTATGAATATTACAAAACCTCATATTGGTGCTTTACAAGCTTCCTTTGCTTATCATTAGCTTCAGTCTGTTTCAAAAATTGAGTACTTTCGTCTCTAAAGACAACACAAAGTGAGATTTTTCTGCCCAATTTATTTCTTAAGATTGTGTATGTCAAACAGTTTCGGCATGTTTCTTGTCAGCTACATGTTTGAGTCACAAGTCTCTTAATTAGGAAGCACTGGATACTTACCAAACTGAATCTCTTATTTATATTTGGCTAAAATTCGTTATGGAATTTGTAGTGGACAAAAACTTTTGGGCAACAGTTTAAGCCATACTCCTTGTTTTCCGCAATGTTTTCTCCTGTGAGAAACTCATGGTTGACGGGGTGACTCCCAAAAAGCACATAAATTAAGTGACACCAACATGCGAGTCAGATCCGAGCACTAACTTCAAAAAAGTTATGTAGTAAAATAATATGCACTATGGATATGGGCTTATTAATGTGTATAAAGGTCCTAAGTTAATGTCATTGGCTTATTACTGTTTTATTGATGCATGCATGGTGATTATATAATTTGCTGCTAATATTTGCTTCAAATGAATGATTGGCTTGAAGCTGAGAAATTGGGCCTCCCAACTTCGCCACCTTACCTCTCCCTAGTATCTAAGTTCCACAACAAGAAGAAAGTGTCCTTCTTGGATGGTGTTAACTTTGCCTCTGGAGGTGCTGGAATATTTGATGGTACAAATGAAAGTCCTGTAAGTCCAGTTCTAATTCTCTCTTTCCTTTCTCCAATTATGTTTTTGCTTTTGTTCATCTTGTTTATATGTAGAAATATTTTAAATTCAGCCCAAACCAATCTAGTAGTTGAATTGCCCAAATTGTGATCCGATTATGTTTTCGGCTTAACCTTTTTCTAGTTCAATTCTAGTTTAATAATTCAACCATAAATTTGACCAATTAAACTAATTGAACTATGAACTGGAATTTTTTTTTTTTTTTTTTTTGGAGTCAACCATGAACTGGAAATCTCACCGTTGTAATATCCGTTTGGTTGCTAAAGATATCCCAAAAAGGCCTTTTTCCCAACCTGATCTTTAAAGATGGGACAAAGTGGAGACATTGAGGAAAGGGATGGGGTTTAAGGATGTGGGCTCTATGACAGAAACATTAACCTAAAACGAAATGAAAGTACTTGGCTAAGAAAAATGGACCAAAAGATTAAGATAAAGGGAATCAAAATGCCCAAAGTAGTAGTAGTGGCTGTCCCCCAAAAACAAAAAGATAACAAAAAAAGGATTAAAGAATGTTGCGGTGAGCGTGGATCGAACACGCGACCTTCAGATCTTCAGTCTGACGCTCTCCCAACTGAGCTATCCCCGCTGGCTCACATGTATTGCAGAGGCAAAGTATACCGTTGCCAAAGCAAGTGGACTACTACTCACAGGTGCATGAGCAATTGATACAGCAAATTGGAGCACCTGCACTTCAGAACCATCTGTCAAAATCCATCTTCGCTGTTGTAATTGGAAGCAACGATCTCTTTGGTTACTTCAGCTCAGAGGATCTTCAAAAGAAAAGCACCCCACAACAGTATGTAGATTCCATGGCTTCCTCACTAAAAGTGCAACTACAGGTAAACACAATGGTTGTAACTAAATTTAGTTAATATTTTATTACTGTGGTTAATAATGATTAAAGTTTAATTTTGAACACTTCTGATATAAAAGAGTTTTACATTATTATTTAATTATATATTAGTATATATGAAACTTTTGATATAGTGAATGTAAAAATTGAATATTTTTGTTAATATGGTAATACATGATTGAATATTTTACAGTGAAAATACATAAAAATAAAATCCTAATAATTATGCTTAGAGGGGTCAAACCTTTGTGTTATTTGCAAGCATTTTCTTTATGGTTTGGTACCACTTTGGCAGAGATTATACGACTATGGAGTGCGGAAATTTGAGGTTGCTGGTGCTGGTGCAATTGGATGCTGCCCTGCATACAGGATCAAGAACAAAACAGAATGCGTTTCAGAAGCCAATTCCGGGGCAGTTAGATATAATGAAGGCCTTCAATCAATGTTGAAGGAATGGCAATCGGAGAATAAGGACATTAGCTACTCCTACTTTGATACTTATGCTGCCATCCAAGACCTCATTCAGAATCCTATTTCTTATGGTATAGACTATAGACATTGACCTATGTCTCTTTAAAATATTACTAGCCTAGACATTTGGGTGTTAGGACAGCATGATCCACGTAAACAATTTGTGTTACATGTTTTTTTGAAGAACACTGCATAAGAATCATATAAATAACTTTATAATCAATGTTAGATATCATTTTTATAATTAATTCACAAATTCAATTTTGATAAATGAAAAAAGTATTCTTACTATTAACTAATCATGTATTGCCATGATATTTAAATATTTAACTTTTATACTAACTAGCATATAATATACAAGAGAAATTCTTAATTACTCCTAAATAAAAAAAAATATGCTGATTTTACTATTTAGTTTTGTGAGTTATTACTGTTTTCAATTTCATTTTTTTTTTAATGCAATAACTGATATATTGAGTTAAAAATGGTACAAAGTATCTTTTTTATTCTATAAATATCTAATAATTTTAAATACATAATGGAGATAAAAAAATTTAAATATATAATTAGTTAATAGAGTAAAAAATTTATAATATTAATATATCAAAAGTAAGCTCTTAATTCACACTCGTAACAAAAACTAATCAAACTAAAATTAATACTTACCAGCAACTAACCATAACTATTTATTGCATGTTTCTTACAGTTTTACGTAAAGACTATATCTTAATGTTTCTAAAAAATTGCTTGTATTGAGATGAAGAGGATGATAACCTTTTAAAAGGAGTTTTTATGCCCCTTTTTTTCAGGATTTACAGAGGTGAAAGCTGCTTGTTGTGGACTTGGTGAGCTGAATGCTGAGATTCCTTGCCTCCCAATTTCAAACGTTTGTTCCAATAGAAAAGACCATATCTTCTGGGATCCATACCATCCTACAGAGGCTGCTGCTCGCACCTTTGTGGATAAACTTTTTGATGGACCTTCAAAATATACATCTCCTATTAGTATGAGACAGCTAGTAGCTGCTTGAAATTTGCATTTGACATCTCAATTCGTCCTTTCAATGTGTTTTTACTTCTTTGCTGTCAAACAGCAATAGAAGTTCACCAAAAGAAATAATCGATAGACTCTTTTCAATTTTTTGAGCTGCAGTAACATTTAGATTTGAACCTAAAATTTTATGTAAATAACTATTGCCTACTCCTAGTGGCTTGTGAATGTGTATTCTTAATTTAAGAAGATAGTTAGACTATCATTTGTTCCAACATCAATCATATAGATAGGACATGGCAGCTATTAATGTAGAGTGATACTACACTACTAAAAAAGTTTGCCAAAATTTTTGACAAATAATGGTGATTGTTAGATAGGATAAAGTTGTATAACTCACTTACCTATTTAAAGGTTAACATGCATACCACATCTCAAAAAATAGGTTGCTTGTGATATGGTTTAGATGGAAAAAAGTTATCTAAACTAAATTAATTAGTATTTTTATATTGAAAATTGATCAATTTACTTCTAAGTGGAGAAGTTAACCAAATTAAACTAATATAATAAGTTTGCTTTCATCCAATCATCTTTTGATGAAACACCTCCTTTTTTCTTAAAGAAACTATAAGATTGGTGATATTGTGTATGGAACTAAATATTGGGCGATAAAAAGTTAACAAAAAAATAAACTTAATATTGCAGAGATAATGATATTGTATTTGATAAACTAGACAATATAGGATTAAAAATGTGAATGCATTAGAGAGAAAGTTGGGGGTGACACCTATTGTGATAAAGATGGTAGAATTTTGCCTTTGGTGTATTTGGCATATGTGGAGAAAGCATATAGAAGTCTTAGTAAGGAGAGTAGATCAGATAGAGGATAATCCAATAATTAGAGTAAGAGGAAGATTTAAAAAAATTATAGATGAAATTATTAAAAAAGATCTAGAACGATTTGAATATTGACATGATTTATAATAAAATATTATGATATCATTTAATCTATGTAGTAAACTCCATCTAATGGGACAAGACCTTAGTTGTTATTGTTATTGTTGTTAAAGATTTAATTAACAATCGCATTTCATAAAAATTCTTAATAAAAGCATCATCCATAAATATAAAAAATAAATAAGAGTAAGGATGTGTTTATGAGTTTTAATTTTAGAGGAGAAAGAAAGAAACTTGCAGAATAAAATAGACTTACAGTTATTTTTCAAACTCATTTCCTTTCCTTTCCTTTTCTTTCCTCACTTCCTTTTCAAAATAAAACTCATGAACACATTCTAAGAAATATTATAAAAACTATGACAAATATATATATATATATATATATATATATATATATATATATATATATATAAAAGTTATTTTTTGGTTTTTTTATTGATTTTCTCATTTTTGGTCAACATTAATTTTTTCATTGGGTTCATTAATTTGCGCCCTTATCAACAAAAAGAAAAACTAAAAACTCAATACTTTTTCTACTAGGATAAAAAAGTTTAGTTTTTAATTTTAATTTTATTTTATTTTGATTTTCTACATATATTCCCCATAGGTGGTAATTTTTTATTCAAGGCACAATTGGGTATTAAATGCAAGAATGATTCGTGGCATATGGGAAAACGGAGATTAAACCCTTCCTTTTTTTTTATTTTTTTTGTCAGATAATCCCTTCGGTTAGAATCAACCGCTTTTGATTTTTTTAAAGTTTTTTTATGGTCCCCGGCAGTCTGTAAAGCTCATATGACAGCTAGGCCCAACAGATTGTGAAGTATATTTGGGCCTGGGTTTTACAGGCCTAGCTTTAATTTTCCTCTCAGTATCTCAGTCCTCATAACACCGAACCAACAATCCAGCGACCCAAAAGAAAAAAGTTCCAACCAAAAATCGTTGCGCCTTGAACCACCGTAGCTCTGCAGACGGCACCGTGACTGTCAACGCGGTGGCCATGCTGGCTGCGATTCGGAGTATCAACACGGTGGCGGAGGCTGCCCCCCGACTCACCAGATTCTCTCTTCAAGCCCCAAAATGCGTGAGCCTTTTCTCTCTTCTGCCCCTTTATCTTTTATTTATTTATTTATTTATTTTAAATTCCTTAATTTTTTTTTTTAATTTTACTATAATCTACTATTATTAGGCTGCAATATGAAAGTCTGTTTTTGAACATGCCGTAAATTGCAATGTCGATTTTTTTTAAATAAAAATTTTGGAAGTGAAGTTTTCTTATAATTCGTAGTGTAGAAGGTAGAAAATTTCTTTAATTATATGCAAATATAATGGAAATGTTACCATTAATACACACTGTTTCAGTAATCCATTTGAGATATGCACTTGAATTGAAGCCCGAGGCTGAGAGAGAGCCTATGGCAGATTTGGCAGTTGTAAGTTTAGGTTTTCATGGCTTGAACACTTTTGGTGAGCCAGGTAGACAGAGGCTCACTAGATTTATGATATGAAGGTATTAGGTATAAGATTATAAAAAAAAAAAAGTGAAAGAATCTTCTATATTCAACTAGGGATTAAACTGTGGCGTATAATAGTAGGGTTAGAAAGGATGTGTTATGTCTACTATGGAATGGGAAGCTGCAGCATATTGTTTTGATTTTCGTGGTAATTACACTGGCCTTTCTTAATTTTAGCACTTGTTACACTTAGCAATCAACACCTCTCTTGGAAAATTAGACATGGTTTATGATAGGACATAGTAGCATCATTTGGTTCATATAACCGGCTCCACCTAGTGGTTATTGGCATTGTTATTGTTGTATCATTACTTTATGTAGTATTCTTACATCATGACACTCTTCTTTGTATGAGAAATCATAATTGCTTCCCCTACCCAATGTATGATTCTTGGACTTTTCAGGTAGAGGTGGAATTTGCCAACGGTCGTGTATTCAAATTGTCATCTGAATTTCTCAGAATAAATAGTCCTGCAGTTGATGGAAAACTCAGATCAATTGGAGGTGAAAAGGTACTTGCTGCAACTTGGAATGCTTCTTTTTTGGGTACAACTTGGAATGCTTTTCAACTTCACCATTTGGAAACTGTTTAACAGTATACTATTTAGTTCTCCTCCAAAATTGAATTAATAAGATCTCTTAGTCAATTATTCTTTATAATCACATTTTTCTTAAGTTTTGATTTGAATCCAATCGATTCCTTTCTGATGATACTTCCTTGGTTAAATGGCACCTTTTGAACCAGGTAATATCTGGGAGACGGCATGTGGGAATCATGTCTGCAGAACCAGTAGGGAACTATGGGGTAAGGTACTTCAAGCTTAAGACATTAGAACTAAATTTTAGTGTCAAAATCCAATCCTCAAACTGAAATGTGATGCATGTTGTTGAATTGGATGGTCCAGGCTCAATTTTGATGACTTGCATAAAACCGGGATATATTCGTGGGATTATTTCTATCAACTAGGAAGTAACAAGTTTACTCTCATGAGAAATTACATTAAAACACTGAAGAAATACGGGCTTAGTCGGGATCCACGTGGAAAAAAAATGATGCAGACTTCAGTATGATTGGCCTAAACTGGCTTGAGATTTGATGTCAGTTGTCAGTTGACAACATGACCCTCTGCTGGTCTTTGGGTAGCTTCATCTGTTGAAATTGAAACCTATAATATTGAATGTTTTATGTTGAATGAAATGTGAATAATGGGCATCAATACAGAGGAGGACAAGAAAATAAGGGAATGCTCTGCGTCCTCTTTTCTTTTCTTCCTTTACTGGCTAAGGATGATTAAGAGACGATCTAATTATCAAAGGCACTTATGTTTTCTCTGTTTGTAGAGCTCCTGGTTTCATTTTGGAACAGGTTGTATGTTAATTGAGATTAATTTTGATACACTATCAGTGTGTGTGAAGTATTTTGCACTGTCAATCAATCATTATGTTGTATCTACTTTCTACACTTTTTCATGCACTTGTTAATCACATCTTAGAATTAGTGATCTTTTAAATTTCGTGCAATTTAACTGCAAGATTCATCTTTTTTCTTTTTTGGGTCATGCTACAAGAGTTTTCCGACCCCTGCCAAAATCCTTATAATGCTCATCTTCTCCCTGCTTGGATAGCTGTTAAAACTTGTATTCTCAAAGAGGAGAGAGAGAGAGAGAGAGAGAGGGGAACCTTGTATTGTCACTATGCAAGGCGCAATTGAGTATGAACTGAGACAATAAATTATACAACATCGGTTTTTGGAACTTTATCTAATTCTAATTTACTTCTAATGTAAAATTTGTTATAGTATAAATAAAATATATAACGACATTTATTCAAAAAAATGATAATGTCAAACTTATTCATTTATTAATATTAGTAGGAGTTTTATAGTTGATCAAATTTAACCTTTTGATATTGTTCACTTTCAATTTTTTTTTTTTTTTTGTTGCTAATGTACTAAATATGTAATATTTAAAATAATAGTTCAAATATTGTGCTCAAGGCGAATTATAGTTATTCTCTAGGATAAATACGAATATGCTGATGGAAATATAAATAAATAAGGAAAAAAATGTATTTTATCTCTCTAAACTATGGTTATAGGCATTTTAATTTTTGCATTTTAAAAAAATATAAATTGATTTCCTGAATTTTTTGAAATGTGCATTTTAATCAAAATAAGTATATTATATCTAGTTGAACTTTAGGTTATATATAAATTGACTTCTTGAACTTTTTTAAACAAATAATTTGATATTTTAAATTTATTTGAATGTGCATTATTTTTTATAATAATTAATGAAAAAGTTAACAAAACAGTTGATTTGTACATTTAGAAAAATTTAGGAGTTGATTTACACATTTTTAAAACATGGATTAAATTGCATATGACCTAAAGTTCAAGAAGAGAAGTGTTTTATTCCCAATAAATAAAAAAGATGTGTTAAAAAAAGGGTCATCGTGTTTTGTATTTCAAGGATACATTATCAGGTCTACAATAAATTTTCGTAGTCTGAACTGACTCACTAAGATGCCCCATGTATGATTGTAGTATACGACTTTGGGATCGTGTGATTAATTATTGGATGAATATTCCATAAAGTTTGTTGATAAGAAAATGAAAGGCACCAGGTACTTTTGTTTTAAAATTTGATTATGCCATTTTGGGTTGATAATAATGGTTAAATAAAATATTTTTTTAAATGACGATTCACAATTTGAATTCTTGATATTGGAGGTATATCTCCCTCGTGTCACAATTTACTAAAATTATTTACCTTACTATACAAAAATGATTAATCATTTGTGTATCGAGGGAGAAAAAAGTATCATTTACGGTAAGAGGTGTAGAACTTAATTAATTTTTTAATCCAACAATTTATAAGAAATGATTAACTTTCTGCAGTTACTTGCTTTTGTTTTAAAAATTGTTCAATCAATTTTTGAGTTAAGAATGGTAGTGAAATAAAACATTTCTTAAAGTGACAATTTCATAATTTGAGTTTTTTTTATTAAAGTTAAGTTTCTCTCGAGTCACAATTCACTAAAATCAGTGAGCTTAGTATACAAAAATTAGTAATCATATGGGTACCAAGGGAGAAAAAAAATGGTATCATTCACAGCAAGAAGAAAGTGTAGAATTTAATGAATTTTCAAAACCAATAATTTATGAGAAGTGATGAACTTTCTGCAATAGTGCAATTGCCTAACAGATTGTTCTATTTTTTCAGTTAAATTAAAAGAATGTCAGAAGTATTATTTGCACACTACAAATTATTCAGTTTCATTATAACTAAAATCTGAATTTAGCTTAATTTTCTGAATAATTGAAAACCCTGTACCCACACACATTAGGAAGTGCAAATAATATTACCATTTTTTATTGGATTAAGAACGCGTTTTGCTTATTTATTTTGGACACAGGTGGACTTCGTCTAAGAAAAGAACGGTCCCTTAATCACAAGATTGGGCCGAAAAGGGATTTCACGAGAATTCTCTGCAAGCCCAATTATTTGTCAGCCATACAAGGACAAAAAAAATGTAGGACCAATAATTATAATAATAATAATAATAATGGAACGTGTTACGTGGAACATGTCCCTAAATATGGAATAGGATAGGCCACTGGATTGCATGGAGAAGTCTAGAACTCACCAAGTCGGAAACATTGGATGAGGTATTCTAAAGCCTATCATCAGGGTCCAGAAACTTCCAACGGGTCCTATAAATTTCGATGCAAACGTCAACTTCTCCACGATCGTTGAGCTGCCACAGCACTAACATTCCTTGTCAAAACAGAAAAATGGCCTCAACTCTACCAAGTATGACTTTTTGTGCCCCCACTTCATCTAGCAGAATGAACACATTTTCCAACGTCAAATTGCTGCCAATGTCGAGAACAAGGAATAGAACTTTGTGCAACAATGTAAAGGCTATGGCAGGAGATGGAGCAAGCTTGCAGAGGGCAAAGCAACAGCAGCAATTGCAGGCAAAGATGAAGGGACAACAAACTTCACCTAAAGGTAATTGAAGATTAATTAAAAAAAAGGGGGCAATTTAGTGCATAAAACTCCTACCTGATGGGTCTAAGGAGGTTAGACTTATTATGTAGCCTAATCCCAAGTAGAGACGTTGTTTCCAAGATTTGATCACGTTACCGCCAGGTCACGAAGCAGCAATTTTACTATTGCACCCAGATTCACCCTCACTTGTAGAATAATGATTCACCAATTTATTATTCCTTTATCAAACACAGTAGTCAGTGACAACTGACAAACAATACCTTTCTTTTTGCAGTGCTGTTGCTGGACCAGTTTCCAGCAGCAAGGACTATGCGACAAATGATGGACACAATGGAGAGGATTGGGGAGGATCCCTTGGCATACAACAGCACTTCACCTTTGATAGTTGCAGGAAATGATGAATACAGTAAGGGAAAGATTCCTTGGGCAATAAAGGAAGGACAGAAAGATTACAAGATGAGATTCAATATGCCAGGTATGAACAAGAATGATGTCAAGCTATGGGTTGAAGAGAACATGCTGGTAGTGAAGGCAGAGAAGGAAATCAGAGAGCAACATGAAGGTCAAGAAAATGGAAGTGAGGAATCGAGTGCAGGACATGAAGACTGGCCTGCCAGTAGCTATGGTAGGTATAACCACAGGATTGCCGTGCCGGAAAATATCGAGTTTGAGAAAATTAAGGCACAGGTCAAAGATGGTGTTCTTTACATAACAATTCCCAAAGCCAACACCAGTGCAAAAAGAATTAACATAGATGTAGAGTAACTTTAATCTCAATATAGTTGAAGTTTGTTCATAGCTACATTCAGTGTTCTTATCTATTTTCTGACTTCTGAGATGAGGGATAAAATGAGACTGTATTCTCTCTGCCCAACCATGATGATATTTAACATTCACTGGAAATTCTGTAAAACAATTTAAAAGCAAAGACTTGTAAGAGGGATGTGCACATTGAACAAATGAAAGGTTTACAGAGGGATCTCGACAAGTTAATAAACAAATTTAGATAAAAAAATGTATAGGTTCATGTTATTTCTCTTGTTAGTGATGTCACGCACAATCAAATACAAAAGCCGACCAGGGTGAATTCAGACTTGCTGCTCAATTTGTGTTCACAAAGGCAAAGTTTCCAAAGAATTTGGCTTACAAATAAGCAAAACAGATAGACATCGTTTGAAGTTGGCGATCTCTGGCTCTCTCTCTTCCATCAACTTCCACTTGTGCATATCTGAATAGTGTAAACTGTGTTTTGAGTGCAGTTCTCACTGTATCCACTAGTAAAACTCCTGTGCTTTCTGAGAATGTAGGTTGAGAGGTGAGAACTTCTAAAGGGGAAGATGTATCAATTAAGATGGCTTCTTCTTTCGGCTGGTTTGAGAGATGCGCTTCAGCACTTGACTTTCCCTTTTCATTCCTCTGTAATAAAAAAATTTCAAACCTTATTGGAGTCATTAGAAAGCTGCCTAAAGATTAGTTGTCGCTGAGAGAGTTGTGGATTATATACCTCTGATATAGGTAAATGTAGAGATAGTAAAGTAGCAGCAACATCACAAGCAAAATGGAGGCAAAGATGTAGAACACACTTGTCCTCTTCTGCATATATAAAGAAACCAGTTAAATAAAATTCACTAATTTCAGACAAGTGCAAATGACTTCACAAGAACTGCATCCCACATATACACTTCCACCAAATAGTTGCATAAATGACATTGATCTTTGCTGCCTTCTCTTCACCGAATCTTTCAGTGTGAAATCTATATCCAAAGTTCCCTTATAACAAGAAATTGAGGTTTTTGAAAACTCACTTTCCCATTGGCTATACAATTTGTCCAAGTACATTCTTCAGGACATCCGAATCTTTAACTATAAATAAAGATTTATTGAATCGAACATAGTTCATGCAAGTTAACACTTAACTGGACAAATATCATAAGCACTGATAAGGGTAAATAAAAAATAAAAAAGATGGGAAATCATCAATGTTTCAGTTAAATTACCCTGCGCCCTCTGGAGAAAGGTTTCCTACTTCCGGTGCAGCCGTGTGCATCACAGAATTGGTGCAAGAAGAATTCTGTCAAATTGTCTATGTAAGAAAGCGGTATCACAAACTACCATAAATACACAACCTTTTGCAAGAATGAAGAAAATAATATAGTACCATGGAGTCGGCTTGCTGCAGGACCCTCGCCAACAGGAAAACAACTATCCGCTAAGCTCTACTAGAAAACAGGTAAATTAGAAATAGAAAGAAATTTGGTTAAAGCAAATTAATAGACAGACCAGTGCACACCTCACATAGATGTTTATTTCTTGCAGCAGCAGCAGGATTGCATTTTGATTTCTTGGACCCAGGATTCATTTCAAGGTCACAGTGCAGTGCACCACATAAATCTGCTAAGCACTGGCTGTGAGTCTGGATCAAGCACAATGATCTCATTTCAGTTAACAGGCTAAACAAAGAAAGCTACCAAAAATTACATACACTAATTTGAAAATTTAGAAAGCCAACAACATCTTAACGAAATATCAAAGTGATATAAAATATAATTGACAGGGCATCAATTACGCTAAGGGAAGTTAAAGGAATTAGAGCACCCTACACAAATAACTCCATCCAACAAGTTTTTTTTCCCCTAATTTTCCTCTGGCGCTTCTAGGTCAAGAGAGGGTCTAACTAATCAATAGCAATCAATAGCAGGTTTCTCTATAGTAACCGTTGAAATGAGAGAGCATATAGAAGCTTAGCTTATATGAAAAGATCCAAATCTTGAATGACAAAGCGAAGATCTGAAGGTAGTAACCCTTTTTAAAACAAAATGAAAAAAAAAAAAAAAAAGTACTGAACAAGAAGCATCTTACCAAATTCAACAAATTGGAGTGTCTGTTGTCAAAATGCCGGTCAAGATGTTTCTCTTCGTAGAAACTTTTCTTACAGTACCCACACTGCCATTCATTTATATCAATATGAAATTTATGTTGTTCCTGATCTCTGTAGAGATCGTTGTCAGGGTGAAGCATACACTTTCTTGAGATATGATATTTTTCTTTCTCCACGAAGGGCATCAAATACTGCAGCAAAATCAATGTATCAAAATAATGAACACCTTATCTATATCATAATGATGCAAGTAGGTCCCATAGTAGCATCATGAGATTCACCAATTTGAATATACTCCAATACCTCCTGCATGATTTTCCTTGCTGCTCTGCTTCTTTCTCTAGAGCAATGTATTTGATGATTACCACCCAGCTCCTGCTGCAGAGTTCTGAACAATGACATTATATATTAGGCACACCAATTCCTGGAAAGAAAAAGGAACAAAGGCACAAACATATAGATCGAAAGAAGGTAAGAAGGAAACAAATGAATCAAGTATACCAAATTATCAATTATTGACACAAAACAAAAGAGGGGGACGTATCATGTATGAGTGAGACACCATTTGTCTTATTGATTGCCTGCACCTTACTAATAATAGAATCACCCAAACATGAAGAAGTTAACCCTGAAATACAAACTAAAAATGTTGTTTCATAATCCAAGATTAACTCACTCACCTTCCAGCATTTGAATCTATATAACCCTGTGACAAAGAAACAATTAAAGGTTTATTTTTATACTGGCATGGAAAATTGGAAAATAAAATAGTTGCAGAAGTTTCGAGCAAAAGTAAACAACAAAATGAAAACAGGGATTCAGTTTGATGCCGAAGATGATGCCAAACAAAAAAAATGGCACACTAAAGTAATTTTGAATGTTACTAGCTGTGCAGTGATCCATTGAAAAAGATGCTGATCAATATTAAAATTTAGAAGGAGCAAGGTACACATTAATAAGAATTAAAAGAATTCCTTCAATACCCTTGTTTCTAACCGGGTACCAATATACCTTACTAGTAAATGGATAAAATTTAGTCACATGCCCTATATTTCTAAAATATGAATATAAATTTTTAAAAATAATTTTATATGAAGTTATTGGTACATGTGGCAAAAGGTTAACCACTGATTACTCAAAGGTACTAATACTTTTACAAAAAACAACGGCACTGAAGAAACCACCAGAATTAAAACACAGCTTGAAGTTCTCATTCCTCAATTAGAAAAAAACACAAATTAAGCTCTTGCTCCAGACAATGAACTAAATTCTTACACAATTGCAATTCTATTCTATGCTAATCCAAATTCATACAATCCAAACAAACCATGGAAACAAAATGAAGCCTTCAGTCAAAAAGGGGTAGCTAAATAATAAGAACTAAAACACAGTATGAAATGTTCATTTCTCGAGTAGAAAAACCACACACTATGCTGTTGATTGGTAATGAAGCGAATCCATTTCCATTCTTTGGTAATCCAAGTTCACAAAATCCAAACAGCCCATGGAAACAAAATGAAATATTCAGCAAAAAAGGAGGCAGTTACATAACAAGAATCAAATACAGCATGAAATTCTCTTTTTTCTCAAGTAGAAGAATCACACGTTAACCTATTTATTGCTTCAGTATAATGAACCAAATCCTCACACAATTGGATTTCTATTCCATCGTAATCCAAATTCATACATTCCAAGCAGCCCATGATTAATTTCAGCAAGATTCTCAGTCCAAAGAAAAGGGTATGTTCAATAATTTGGAAAAATCAGCAAATAGATAAAAGGAGAACTTCTTTTTTTTTTTTTTTTTGGGTTTTTGAATTACATGGTCAGTGTGTTGAGCAGGAGAGGTTGAAGAAACCCTTGTGAGGCAACAAAGAGTCCAGAACACGACCACCCGATGATACCATACCCACATCTTCATTGTTCTCGTAGATTCTTGTTTCCTTCCAAAGAGACAAGAACATCTCCGAATCCTCAAGACTTTGCAAAGAGAGAAAAAGAAATGGAAAAATGCTCACGCAGTCTCTGCGAGGAGAACAATTTCTCCTCTGCGAGTATGGAGCACCCTGTGCAACCACGAGAGTTTAGCCTACTGGAATCTGCCGCGTGTTGAAACTCAGGAATTGGCTCATTGTTTCTTTGACTCCTTTGGTCTAACCTTCGTTGACCTTTTTTTATTTACTTCGGTATTGGAAGTATTACCTCACGGCCAATTTTTCAATGTGAAGGCTATTCATATTCACACATCATATATTGAGAATTTTTTTTTTTTTCAATAGAGTTATTGGAACTCGAAAATTACCGTTTGACCAAAAGTTATTAGAGATAAATATTTTGCCTAAATGTTTAAAGTAGGGGTGTTTATTGCATGAGATTGACATGATAAATTTAGAAATTCAAATCAAATAAATAAAATTGATTTCAATCGGTTTGAATGATTAGGTTATTTTATTCCATAATCAAATCAAACCAAATCAATCTATTGATTTTATTATCAAATTTATGATTTTTTTAACCTGAAACATGAACACCTAACCAATTACTTGTTCAACTATTTTTTTTTTCAATTTATTTCTAAGTTTTTGTTTTATCTGTTTGTGGTGTTAAAGTTTAGATTAATAAAAAGACTTGCCTCAGTTTAATATCATAACATGTTTCTCATTCATCAAATCCTAAACCCTAAATCTTAAATTCTAAATTCTAAAAGATAATTATAGATTACTTATCAATAAGAGAATATAAGAATCAAATTCAAGTCATAGCAATGTATAAGTGAAAGACAAACCAAGTGACCCAATTATCGTTAGCTAAGTTTTTAAAGTTTTGCACTTTAACTTTTGATAATTAAGCCATATTTTTATCTTCTTGTTATTTTAGTATATTTATCTATTCACATCATTATTAAATATTTCATAATTAAATGTGACACTATTATTGATAGTCATAAGTAACAAAACTTAAAAAAATAATAAAAATTTTTATTTTTTACTTTAATCCGATAATCCAAATCAAATCAACTTAATCTTAATCGGATTGGCTTGGTTTATATTTACAAAAGAAATTTTAAAAACTAGACCAATATAATTTTATTTGATTGGATCATATTTATCTTTTTCCAGCATTTGAACCAAATCGATCCTTTTATATCCCCCAGTTTGGAGGTTTTCAATAGAAAACTAAACATGCTAAGTGTGTGTTTTGGTTTGGCATTTGAAAGTAAAACTCCCATTCAGTGTATAGCAAACTTAATTTTGGTGAAAAAAAAAATTATGTTTGGCTATCTTTTTATCAAAATCAATTTTTGCTCGAAGCCTAGTTCAAGTGAAAGCAGCTTACACTTGTTTTCGCATTCAACATGTTGAGCATTTATAAATAGTTTTGAAGGGTGAATTTCGTATGGGATAAAAGTGGGGGTGAGCATTTATAAAGTTTTATGGATGAGATTTATGAATAAAATAATTTTTGAATTTAATCCATGAAGCTTTCACCCTTAACTTTTTCAATTCTATCCCAAACAATTTTAAGTGACTAGTTCTTATTTTTTTAATTACTTTTTCTTATGAATTCTAATGTGTATTACTTAATAATGTAGCGCTAATTTATAGCAACTTTCTACAAGTGGTACATATTTCAAAAGTATTATTTATATTGTAAATGATATTGTTATTCATAAGTGTTTATTGTATATTTTATATTCTATTCAATAATATCGTGGAAAATTTTTTAAAGAAATCAAAACAGATTTAATAAATAAAATAAATTATATTATTTTTATTTAATTTGATAGTAACGTTAAAAGTAAAAGTTGATTGTTATAAAAATATTTTTGTCACTTGTTCAAATTTAGTTAAAAAATAATGAAACAAATACAAGAAAATTATAATAAAGATATTATGAAGTTTATACCTGTTAAATAATTATACCTTTAAAAGTAACGTAAAATAATAATATTTAAGGAAAAATTATTATGTCAGAATCACTTTTTATACAAAATTTTGTTGATATAAATCAATTTATTACAAACTTACTTCTAACCAAAATCAAATTTATATCCAAGTTCATTCAAACCTAAATGTATAAACATTAATGGATATGCACACTAACTATTGTGATAAAATATTATTAAATGATGGCATAAAATTTATTTATATTTACAATATATTTCGATTATACATGTAATTCTTTTGCAACTATGCTACGTAGGTAAATATTTTGGAGGCTAAAACGACCTTGGGCTTGGTAGGCTAGTTCACTATTCCTTTTTTTATTAAAAAAACTTGCACTCCATCCTAGAGTTTTTTTTAATAATGATTTTTATATTTTTCATTCATTTAAGTTTTTGTCTTTATTGTCAAGGTATCAGTCTATATTTTTCACTCATTCAAATTTTAGTTTATATAATTGTTATTCATGAAAGTACGGTTATTTACTTTTATGAATAATTCTTCTTGCAGTTTATACTTAACTAGGAAGGTATTAGACTATGAGAAATAAAAATCTAAATTTAAATGAGTACAAATTTAAGAATCAACGCTTACAAAAATTATAAGAATTGTAATTTAAATAAAAACAAACAATAGAGAATAAAATATTATTTAAAACTCCATTTTATTGTAGGAACCGGTGGTGAATTTGCATTTTTTACTTTTATTTATATAATTATATACTAATGTTAAGTTATAATAAAATACATTTACTTTTATAACATATTAGTTAATTAACACTCATTACATCACTATTAATTTTTTTTATTTTTCTTATTTTATAAAAATGTAAAATAAATAACAAGAAAAAGTGCATAAAATAAATTATAATTATATAGTGAAATGTTAAGAAGTATTTGAAGATAGTTGTATAAAGAGACTAAGACAAGACTAAGCCATAATTTTCTTATTTAAAAGTGTTTCACTTATATAAATCATAGACAAATCAAGACCTTAAAACCTAATTGAAAACTAAATACCTCCAATTCATGGAGTTATCAATAATCATGAGTTTTCAAGTGTACAATTATGCTATTCTTTCCAAAATGTTAAATGTTTAAGGACAAACATACTCAGTTACTTGGAGTATTTGCAATATATATGTATAGAACTCTCTATTAATCACATTTATAGTTTGTCCAAGTTTTTGCCTGTTAAATTGAATTCCTAAACATTTTTGCCACATGTTGAGTTCTTTCAAATCTCCACCAACAATACTTTTTTATTCTAAAAATCTCTACTAAATATACACTGAGTTTCTTATAATCTCAGCCATAATCACTTTAAAAGGTTTTGAGGTTGCATCGCAAAATACTCACAAATACATTTTCAAATATAGAAAGATAGTATAATATATTCATGAATAGGAGTTGTAGAGTGTAGAAATGATTATTGTCATTATAGGAGATACATGTTTTTAATTAGGTTGTAATAAATTAATTGATTTTTTTTTTGTGTGGGTTATATAAGTTCATGATCATGGTTTATTATACAAGTACATTTTAATAAAATTTGTGGAACAAGATAAATAGAAAGTTTTCAATACATTTTAACTCATTTGTTCGATAAAACATGCAATTAAAATCATTCATTTATTTATCTAAAAGCATTATTGTTCAGATAACAATATAAGAAACACGTGGAATACTGATAGATACAAGTCTGTTGGTATTACTGGCACATTTTTTTTGATAGATAAGTTAATTATTTGAATAATTGCAAATTATTTTGACAAATATAAACTTCCATCAGTAATTCCATCAATAATATTTCGCACTAAAAGGTGCCACTTGGCACACATATATTGCCGATGGAATTACTGATGGATAGCACGTCAAAACTCTTATAGATATTAATGGTAAAATTGTGGACGAGATATTTATAGGTAATAATCAATTTTATTATAATTATTTTCGAGAAAATATATTGAAGGCTCATTTGCCGAATATAATTACTTTTTAAATTTCTTTTAATGTGAAATTGCTAATGAAAAATTTATCGATAATTGCATTAGTGAAACGGTGCATTTCATTAATTAATATTACTAACGAAAAATCCGTCGGTAATGTCAAGATCAAGTGTTAAAATGCAATGCCTTTTTTCTTATCCACTATTTCTCTTTCTCTCTCTCCCATTCCTCTACTCCCTACAGCCAACCTTCTCCCCATTGCCGTTGGAGCCCTGTTACCACCGTCGAAGGCCGCTCTTACATTCTAGGTAAACTGTTAGTCATTTTAATCAATTTAATTTATTCATTTGACCCTTTTTTTTAGATTCCATCTTTTTACTCTAAATTGTTAGTTGAGAACCTTAGTTAACTTAAGGTTTCATCTTTTATTCATTACGGAGCACATTTGGAGCATTATTTAGAGCTTGGAGCTTGGAGTCTAGGTAAGTACAATGTGTAGTTCTTAAATTTATGCTTTTTGCAAAATTAGGGACTTATGATTTCTAGGATAGATGTAGGATGGAAGAAGGAGAATAAGATTATATGATTGGGGAAAGGCTTAGCATTCCTTTCTAATTGTTTGAATTGTTTGCCTGCATGTTGTGGAGTAAAGGGGTCTACTTTAGAACGGATATATGATTAATTGAATTATTTGAATTGATTGATCTGTGATTGATGAATTTGTTGTTTTAAATTAAAAATTGGTTGATTGTAATAAGGGAAGACTGTAACACCTTACCAGATGTAAAACTATGCTCAAGTCATAATATTTCACTCAGTAATTTGTCACGTGTAGGAATTTATTAATTTCATTTTAATTCAATGCCATTTACTAGTTTGAGTAACTTTTTATCATGGAACGTAACAATTTGTTTGGCATCATAATAGAAAGATCAATAAAATAGACAAAAACTGCATCATATATATATATATGTCATCAGAGTTTGCTACAATAAAAGTACATATACAACAGAGGGTACAAAAAAATGGGGCCATAAAAAAAAATAAACCAGCCCATCTACATGAAGCATAACCCTATGTGGTCCTCACAAGACATTTCATGTGCTAACTCTCTCTAAGAGACACAAATGAAAATAAGCTTATGGCCTAAAAATGCCAAAAGAGGGTTATAGTATACAACGTGAGCTACTAGCTGGAGAGATGCTCTAGATGGATTCCGAAGAAAGGAATCCGTTTGCCATGGCTGGGTCCGCTGGGGAGTATCCGTCATCAGAGGCAGAAGGTGAGGATGAGGCTAGCTCCTCCAAAGGGTCACTCTCGGATGGAAGTGTGGGAATAACCTAGGGAGGTGAAGCGGGTGGTGAGGCGGGAGGTGCTGTTAGAGGTGCGGCAGGGTGAGCCATGTATATAGGTATGACAAATAAAGGAGCTGTGGGATCAAATAAGGGGCTAAACAGGGGAATAGCAAAGTCACGATAGAAAAATATGTATAACCGAAAGCAGCAAGTAGTGATAATGTACAGTGAGTCTAAAACGGGGTCATAATGTAGGTGCCACTCAGGTAGATCAGCAAATCCGACGATCTTCGTCGCCATCTCCATATTCTGAGAATGATGTGGACATATATGGTGGGGTGAGAATTTCGAAAAAATCTCAGTAGGATTCTTGATCATACTAATATTGACATCACATTCATTTCTAGTTGCTTCGGTTTTTATTTAAATGTGAAAAGGTGAGTAACAGAATACCTTGTCCCCATTTATTAGATTTAAGAAAATATAACCCAAAGCAATGTTCAATTTTACTCGAGGCAGTAAAAATAGAATAGGCATCAAATATAGCATTATACAATGATGTAAAGTGTAGAATAAATAAGGAAAACGAATATGAAAAAGCATAGCATTCAAATCACACGTAAATGATATGTCTATGGTATGCTATAATACATGTGCACAGAACTCACTTTACTTCATTGATCCTTAACTCATATGTTATAGACTTTTTCCTTACTTGGTCCTCTGGAAATTTTTGGCCATATAACTCTTAGGTAATAGTTTACTTTTTAGGACCGAACTCGTTCCTATATAGGAATGTTGGGTTTGCTTTCCCCGATCTTCCCACCGATCTATTCCCCTTAACTTTATTCTAGGGCTGGCTATGGAACTTCTCATAAATCCTTATAAGTCTCATAATAAATGATAACTTGACTTGGATATTACATGCATGTGCAAGTACATTATAAGTTATACATAGCTTCTACCGGAATTTCAGTAGCATAATGAATCGAGTCCGCTTGTTCATGAATAGTATCAATTAGCCAAGCAGTCATTCATACAAAAAATCAATACAAGGTATCCATCTTTCAATAATCAAACAAAATTTATAACCTTGATCTTGAATTAGGTTTTTGCCGCTTTCTTTTAGTTTTGTCCGATTTTGTAAATTAAGCCATAAATTCAGTTTAACTCATTTAGAACTAAATTTTGTATGTTAAAGTGTTATTTATCTAGTTTCTAACCTCTTTGATCCCATTAAGTTTTGATATATATAATTCAAGTTATTGAAGATTTACCTAGACTTATCTGTACTAGACAGATTTAAGTCCTAAAAATTAAAAATTTATTAAAAATGAAAAACTAGCTGAAACTATATGAAAGCTATATGGTTTTAAAGCTAACTGAACCAATTTTCATTTCCAACAAGTTTCATCCCTTTTGAATAAGTAGAACTCAAGTTATGAGCTCTTGAAGTTGGCTAACTTGAACTGCTCTATTCTAGCCTGGTTAGGGCTTGGGGCAACTTTCATGAATTACTGGGAACAACAAGGATCAAATTTGGTTTTGAAATTTTATGGCATGTTGCCGTATGCCTTAAATTTCTAATAAAATTGGTTGTACTCAATTTGAAGAAGTATAGGGCGAGTTATGCCTTGCTCAACCTATTCTAGTCAGATCTAAAGATAAAAACCTAGGGTAAACTTCAAAAAATTATATCTCCCTCAATACTAATCCAATAATTTTATAATTTATATATTTGGAAAGCTCTAGATGTCTACTTCACAAAAAAATAGGTTCATCAAGTTTTGGTGGTCTTAGGCAGAGCAATGCACTCCAAAAGTATGGACACCATGAAGTTTTCTAGGTTTTCAGATTCTAATTTGATAGTTTTCTTGTTTTTCATGCAAGATTCAATCCCAATTCAACCAAATACTTGTCAAACCAGCCATAAATCATTATAATCACATCATATATCCTCAATTAGATCAGTAGAGCAAGATTTCTCAATAACCATAAATTTCCTAAAATCAAACAAGAACTTGAATCCTGTAACGCCCCCATTTCCGACTTCCGACCTCATCAGTAAAGGTTAAAAAATTTTCGATTTCCGATTTTATTGAGGCTCTAATGGACTGCCTAGGATTTTTCGATTTCCAACCTTATATACGTAATATCCGAGTTCCGACCTTAGGTGAATTAGAATGTACACGAAATACGACGTCTGAGTTAATCTCAACCAGAAATAGATGCCAGATCAGGTCTCTGAATTGGTCTCCAAGTTCGACCAAGTTTACACGAGTTCCGATATCCGAGTTTATTACTAGGAGCTCTTCATTTTCATTGATGCTTCTGAGTTTGTCTATAACAGACTTCCAAGATTAAATTTGGAGTTCCGAGATTTTATAAGTTCCGATTTCATCTTTTCGCACGAGTTCCGACTTTAAGGAGTGTACGAGTTCCAATGTCATTTTCAGATACAATGGAAGCAAGTTTCACTTCTTAGGCGACGTGGAGAGCAATTTTGTCACAAAAGAGGGAGACATGGCTGAACTTTGCCCACAAAAATTCACCCAATCAAAGCCATCTATTCTAACTACCATTTCAAAGCCTTGTTTATATATTCTCCTCCTTTCTCTTCAGCCCAAAGTCTACGCCACTCCTCCTCTCCTTTGCTCAACTCTCTTCTTCTCCTCTTCACTCACTTAACTCCATCAAAGCTCCAAGCTTAACAAGGTCATGATAGCCGCAACCCCAAAAACAAGTCAAATCATTCATAGTAAGAGGTAGAGGTTTTAATTCTTGTCTTGATTTTTTGATCTTGGATGGCTGATGATGATTTATTCTCTCAATTTTTGATGCATTGATTGAATGATTATGATGATACATAGTTGAATTATTGGCTGTTTGTGGGATTAAATTAGAAGCAAGAAAGGATGGAATTAGGAAGAGCTGAGGGGCTGGTAAACCAAAAACCCTCGGCAGTCCATACGGCGGAGTGTACGGCTCCGCCTACAACCGGTTAAATCTGATGAGATTATTTTTCTATGAAACTAGGCATTCAGGGCTTTCTATACATATATCATATAGGGCCATTGGATTAATATTGAGAGAGATATGAATTTTTGAAATTTGACCTAGAAATCAAGACATTTACCCGGATAGTATGGGTTGAAAAGGCTGTAACTCACCCTATACAACTCCAAATCGAGTGAAACTAATTTTGTTAGAAAGCTTACACATAGGAGAACATTCTACAAAGAAATTCCGAGTTTGTTACCATCTCAGTTATTCCCAATGATTCGAAGAATTTGCCCTATGTCCAAACTAGGCTAGAACAGAGCAGTTTAGGAAGGTCCAATTTCGGGGCTTATAACTTGAGGCTTACTAAGGCAAATGAAATGGAACTTTTTGCATATGAAAGGTTGTCCTATTAGCTTTGTTATGAGACCAATTTCGTATGATTTGAGCCAGTTTTCAATTTTTAGTAGATTTTTACTTTTAGGTGTGCAATTCTGGCTAGCCACAGGGCAGGCCGGGATAAAACCTAAATAACTTGAGCTATGGTTATCAAAATTTGATGGGACCAACGAGGTTAGAAAATAGATACATAACACTTTAACATATTCAAAATTGAGGTCTAAATGAGTTAAATATAAATTATGGCATGATTTACAAAAATTGGGTTGAATGATTATGTTGAGGCTGTAACTCTGCCTATGGAGACTAATGCTTCTATGAGTTGAATGATGAATTGTGCATGCAATATTGTGACTTATATGAGAAAATGGTATTCTGATGTACTGGCACTATTCATGGGGAAGCGAACATGTTCCGTTATGCCGCCGAGATTTCGGTAAAGTATATGCATAAGTTATGATATACATATAGATGTATGTGCATTTTTCAAGAAAGCTATGAAAGTTATGTTATGATGAAAGTTCCATGATACTTGGGCCAGCCCCCGATAAAAAGTTAAGGGGAATAGATCGGTGGGGACGTCGGGGAAAGTAAACCCGGCAATCCCTGTATAAGAACGAACTCGATCCTGAAAAGCAGACTATTACTCAGGAGTCTAAAATGGCCAAGAACTCCCAGGGGACCAAGTGATGAAAAATGATGAAAAGTAATGGAAAAGTTTATGAGAAATGGAAAAGTTCATGAAGAAAGGTTCAAGAGCAAGTTTTGCATGACTGCATTAAATGCATGATTACATTGAATGGTCACTATAAGTCATTTACAGTTTATTTGTTAAATTCTCTTACTGCCGTATGTTCCTTTACTCTATGTATTGTTGATATTAGTTTATTCTGTTCCTTATGTTGTCTTAAGTAAAACTAGACCCTGCCTCAGACCAGACATTTTTCCCAACCTTATCAAATATGAATAGTTAAGTTTAATTTCATATTTTTATAATTAAATAAAATCCGAGGCAGCTGAGAATGAACGCGACGTCAGTTAAACGTCAAACCTGACCCTACTGAGAATTTCCTTAAATTCTCACCTCATTTTGCATTTCCGCCTCATTCTCAGACGTAGGCGATGGACTCGACGGCTACCCTCTTCATTGAGATTCCAGACCTGCAGCTTCACCAGGACCACGAGTTGGATTTGCTGTACCTAGCTGGCTTCCACCATTTCTGTCTTTACTTTTTAACAATAGGAATTTTGTTGTCCCTTTTCTTCACTCTGCTTTTGATATGTATATTTATAAACTGAAGCTTTGGCTTCCAACTTATATATGTATATATGTAACTAATGATATTTCTATGCTAATCACGTTTATTATATAGAGCGCCCTGTTTTGTAGGTATATACGTCAGTCACATACATATATATCAGAATATAAAATAATGAATACAGCTTTAGACAAAAGACTAATACGGTAACGCAACCTATCCAATTTCATGCTATGACTTAAGCATAACATTAAATTGATAGGGTGTTACAAATCCTACCTCAATTTAGTGGAATAACTAGCAAGAAGTGGAGTTTTTGAGGGGGTGGGGTGATTGGAACTTGAAAGCAAGATGAGATGGGATAAAATGGAAGATGAAAAGATAGAGAGAAGGTTGTTGTCTTTTGGGGGGGAATGAAGGATAAAGAAGGAAAAATGGAGTTGATAAATGAGGTAGTTGGCATATTAGCTCCTCATTAGCTCTTAGTTTGTATAGCTCATAAGTAAACCAACTCTCCCAAACTTTGTGTGGCTGAAGGCACCACTTATGGGAAGAAATGTGGCTGAGTTCTTAACCACTAATCTTAGGGTTTTTAATGTGCAATTTTATTGATTCGGTTTTGGTAGTTTTAAAATACCGAATCTTTACCAATTTCCTTTAAATCGGCAAAATGATTTTGAAGAATTTTGGTGAGGTTTTCCCATGTTTCTATTTTAATTGTTTCTAATCATAATCTTGCTAAGTAATAACTAATAGGCTCTAAATAAATACTTAATTAATTTCTAATTAATCTCACTTATGCGATAAAACCGAATAAATCAACTAACAACGTTAAAAAAATTTTGATGTTACAAAGACTTTGTCAAAATTTTTGTTACTGATGAAATTGTTTTTATAACAAAATGTGTCGTAATCTAATAAACAAAGGCTCCTAATCTATGTTGTTGATTAAATTATTTTCAATATAAAAAAAGTGTCATAATCTAATAAAGGAGACTCCTAATATAAAGGAAGACTCTGACCAAAAGTGATTATGCTATGCAATTTGTGATTGAAAGTTATTCATGTAATATTTAGGGTTAAAAATTATTCAACAGTAATGTTCTAATCATGAATGTATGATAGGTTGCACCCAGACTGGCGGGGATTAATGTAACATCCCGATTTTCGACCTCCTACCTAGAAATTCCAATTTCCAACTTAATCATGGTTACATTTTCGATCTCCGACTTCATTTTCAAGTCCCAAATGAAGTGGCATTATTTATGATTTCCGATCTAATGCTTCAAATACGAAGGATACAAGTTCCAACTTCATGATTGATTGTTCAACCAGAGTAAGACATGATTCCCGACCTACGAGTTAATGGACGCGAGATCAGATCTCTGAGTTAGTCTCCAAGTTCGACCGAAATTTGTATGGGTTCCGACCTCATACTATACTCCCAAGGTTCAAATAAAACGGACATGATTTCCGATCTCCGAATTTCTGCCCGGGTCTCAAATAAGAGGAGCACGAGGTCCTACATCTGACTTCACCTTCGGATTTCAGGTAAAATGGGATAAATTCCGACTTCTAAGTTGGTCTGCGTAATTCCCGACTTCATCTGGTATTGACTTCTCGATTTCCGATTTCATGTTTCAAGGAAATATACCCGGTTTCCGATCTCATCAAACACATTGTATATAAAATACCGACTTTCGGGTTTAAGTACTTGGGTTTGATATTGAGATTCTGAATTACCGAGTTCCGACCTTAAGCATCCTCATTCCGACTTCAGACTTGACCCAAGTTGATGCTTTACAACAATGGTACAAGTGCCAACGTCCGATTTTAATGTAACGAGTTCCCGCCTTAGAGTTGGACTCAATGGGCATGAGTTCGAATCCTTGAGCTGATTTCCAAGTCACACACAAGTTCCGATATCCGAGATTATTCTCAAGAGCCTTCCATTTCTGCTGTCGTTCCCGAGTTCGAATGGGGAGTTCCAAGATTAGGTGATTGTAAGCTTACGACTTCTGACATCCGACCTTGCTTCCAAGTTTCAAATAAACTAGACAAGATTTCCTCAAATCACAAACAAGATGGGACGAGTTCCGACATCCGGCTTCAGCTCCAAGTTCAAGTAAAAACGGCACGAGTTCCGACCTCAAGCATAATAGGGACGAGTTCCGATTTCAGGTAGAACGAAAGCGTATCCCACTGTTGGGATGACGTGGAGAGCAGTTTGGCCACAAAAGTGAGAGACCTGGCCGAACTTCAACCACAAAACTCCAACCAATCAACACCACAACTCTCATGTAATTAAGTCAGACTCCCCTCCTCATTTCCAGCTGATTTACTCCACTTTCTTTCCCTCTTGCTCGAGCCTTCTCCTTCTTTTCTCCCTCTCAATCTACTCCATCAAATCTCCAAGCTTAGTCAAGGTTCCATCAATTCAAACTCAAATTCAGCAAGATCACACCCCAAAGAGGTAGGATTCTATTTCTGCTCTTGAATTACTTGCACTATGATTGCATGAAATTGTACTCTTCTTCATGTATTTGATGAATTACTGGATGTACTATGATGGATTATGATTGGATTAATAGGAGATCTTGAGTTAGAATTATGGTTAGAAGGAGGAAATTAGAAGGAGAGGAGAAGTAGGATGCTGTCTTAGTGAGGAAGTCCACGGCAGTCCGTACGGCGGAGTGTACGGCTCCGCCTACAACCGATTAAATCCAATGAAACTATTTTTAGATGAAAGTAGACATTCAGGGCTTTCCATACATGTATTATATAAGGTCATTGGATTAGTATTGAGAGAGATATAAATTTTTGAAGTTTGACCTAGGAATCAGAACTTCCATCCGAGCAGTGTGACTTGAGGAGGGTGTAACTCACCTTATACAACTCCAAATTTAGTAAAACCAACTTTTTTAGAAAGCTTACACATAGGGGAACATCCCAATATGAAATTTCGAGTTTGTTATGACCCCAATTGATCCCAGTGATTCGAGGAAATTACCCTATATCCAAACTAAGCCAAAACAGAGTAATTCAGAAAGGTGGGGTTTCAGGACTTATAACTCAAGCTATACTAAATCAAATGGAATGAAACTTCTTGAAAATGAAAGGTTGTCCTATTAGCTTCAATATGAGTCCAATTTTGTATGATTTGGGCTTAGTTTTGATTTTTAGTAAATTTATACTTCTAGGAGTGTAATTTGGGCTAGTGACTGAACAGGCTGAGGTAAAATTTGAATATCCTGAGTTATATAGATCAAAATGATATGGGACCAAAGAGGTTAGAAAGTAGACATATAGATCTATGATATATCCAAAATTCAAGTTTAAATGAGTTGAATAGATGTAAAGGTGACTTATGCATAATTCGGGCAGAACTAGATAGAATTGGCGGAATGACCAAATTGATAGTTTCACAAGTGTTAATGGACATATAAGGTTTGAGTTGAGGATTGCAAGTTTTATATTGATAGATATGTTAAGTTGATTATATTGCTATGGCTGGTTTGTCCGTGAGAACTGGCACTATTCATGGGGAAATGAAATGGATCCGTTATGCTACCGGATTTACGGCAGAAGTCTATGAAACTAGGAATGTTTATATGCAAGGGTAAATTTAAGTATGATATGAGTTATGACGTATATGAAAATAAAGGATGAATCTAAGTGTGAATATATGGAGATTCTATATTCAAGAATGACATAAGTATGATATGAGGTATATGAGGGTAAATGATGTAATATATGTATGAGTGCCAGTAGAATAGTAAAGAGACTACGGGCCTTTATGTGTTATGAATATACACGTGGAGATTATGTGTGCAATGATATATGAAAGTAAATGAAGCATATGTATGAGTACATTCCGCATGATTATGCTTGAGTATGCATGAGAATGAAAGAATATGAATATATTAAATGTGAATCCCTTCACTTGGAGGCAATTATTTGAGATCCCTCCCTATGAAGGCAGTTAAATGATAAAAACGTGGATCCCTTCACCTGGAGGCAGTTGCACATTGAATCCCTCCTTGTGAAGGCAACTAAAACTATGAGATCCCTCTACCTTGGAAGCATGTGGTCAGATGAGATCCCTCTATATTGAAGGCACATGGTCAGATGAAATCCCTCAATTTTTAGGCACGTGACCAGAAAAGATCCCTCCAAGACTAGAGACATGTGGGTCCCCTTGCGGTTGAGTTGGTGTGACGACGGTCACGGGTGAAGCTGACGAGCTCACTCCAAGGCCAGGCTACCCAAGGGCAGTAAAAGCACCCTAGGGACGGCGATACGTAACGCCCAGGTGTGCCAAATAAAGGCTAAAGATTAAAGTATATGGAAGCACCCCACTCACATGAGGCATGACATCGACCCAGTTAGTGTGAGTTTAGGGGATAGAAATTACATGAGGCATGGCATGACCCAGCCAGTATAAGTACCGAATAAAGATCCCATATTCCTAAGGAACGTGACATGGCGATCACGCTCTGATGGGGTATGACATGGCGATTATACTCTGGAATGTGGCATATAAAGATTTTATGATGAAAAAGAAAGATGAAGAAAGAGAAGTAAATTTTATGTATATGCATAAATTTAAGTACGAGTAAAGTTATATGCAGATGTTATGTTCCCAGTATATTGATGCTATGTGTGTTTTGATATGCTGCAGTTATTATTCATGATATCATATTTGAATTGATTTTTATGGTTTCTCCCAAATGCCAAGTGTATGATTAAAATAAGCTTTGCTTCGGACGTTATATTTTCGAACTATAAAAATTAAACAGCTTGTACCGCATGTTCACCTTTTTCAAAATAACCCGAAGCAAACTGGAGATGACAACGATGACATTATGTAAGATAATTAGAGAATCCTACTGAGAATTTATAATTCTCACTCCTATTTCCGTGTTGTCTCTAGATAGTTTCAGAAGTTTCCGAAGACGACTGAAGTTGCTGTCAGACAAGATCCGCTCAAGTAACAGTAACAGCTCCAGGGTGTGGTACTATGACTTAAGTATAGTACTATACCTAGGAGGGTGTTACAATTAAACCATAATTAGATGAGGTTATTGAGTAATTTATAAGTGTTGCATGTCATACACAATTGTTCATAGGTGAAGGGAAGGTTATGTGTCCCTATGGTAAGGGCAGATATAAGAAGTATTTAGATACTGAGAGCATTAAGTATCATCTACACAAATATGGGTTCAAACCTGATTATGGAGTTTGGATTGAGTATAAGGAAGTTGTTGCAACAGAGAATTAGTTCAGCATGCGTTATGTTGGAGGTAGTTCTAATGGGGTCCATATAGGTGATTAGGATATGGGTAATGTGACTTAGGAGGATAACTTTAGTCATTATCAAGAAATGATTTTGGGAGTTTGGAATATATTACCAACCTTCCATTAATGTTCCTAATCCAAAGGCTAAGAGATTTTATAAACTATTAAAGGTAGAGAATAGCCTTTATGGGAAGGCTGTGTGTGTTCGAAGTTATCTCTGGTGGAAAGGATGTTGAATATTAACTCAAAAGAGAACCAGAGCCAAAGTTCCTTTGGTTAATGGGCTACATTAATCAATGAGCTTAGTCCATAACCTGACTCCATCCTAAAGAACGTTTACTAAGCTAAAAGATTAATTTCTAAACTTAGGTTGAAAGAAAAAAAGATTGATTGTTGTTTGAAAGGATGTATGCTTTATTACAAAGATAATACTACCTGAACTCATTGCAAATCCTACGAAAAGCCTAGGTTTATGGCCAAGAAGAAGGAAGTGGGAAGTATAAGAATTTTCCTCAAAAAAGAATGCACCATTTCGCCCTAATCCCTAGACTTAAAAGATTATATGCATCAATGAGTTTTGCATCTCACATGAGGTGACATAGTAAGAATAAGAAGAATGATGGTGTAGTTACTCACCTATCTCATGGTGAAGCTTGGCAATATTTTGATTGAATCTATCATAATTTTGCCTCTAATCTTGAAAATATTATGTTAGGGCTTTGTCCCGATAGTTTACTTTGAACAATCAATTTAGTAAATCTTATTCTTGTTGGCCTGTGATTGATAGCCTTATACCCATTGTTCTGAAAACCGTATCGGACCGGCTGGTTTGATTGGTTGAATCGGGAACCGGCCAAGCATCCGGTCCGGCTATATCTAAAAAATCATTCCATCCAGAAATCGGAATTGAACCGACTAAACTGGCCGAAAACTAGTAAATCAGCCAAACCAGTAAAACCGGTCAGGTTTGGCCCTTTTTTTTTTTGAAAAAAAAGTAAAAATTTATTTTTTTGATCATTAATAAATTAACTACTTCATTATAATGAAAAAGGGTCAAAAATACATTTTGGTTGGCCAAATCAAAAATTACTACATCTCTTACTCTTTAGAAAAGAGCTTAAAGGTAATAAATATATTAAATACAAGAAAAAATGATACATGGATATTATTTATAGAAGTCTTAAGAGTAAAAACTTTTATTTTAAGCAATGTGGGACTTATTGAATGCATTATAGTCGCTTTAAGAATAAAAAATCCAAAATCTAAGCAATATAAGACTTAATACTTTACTTGTATTAGTTATATTAATATGACTTAATATAATAATTTTGATTTCTAAAACTATTTTTATCATATTAAAATTTTTTAATCATTTTTATTTATCTCATAACATATTATTAATCATATTTATATATATTTTATTACATCCCGGTTGAACCTCTGGTTGAACTGGTTGAACCATTGAATCTCTGAATCAGTAGCTTGTCCGGTTCAATGCCAAGTTCGATTTTCAGAACCTTGCTTATACCTTCCTTCTGAAATGTGCATGAAAAATCCTTATTTATTTTTAAGTTGTATAATCCCTAGTCCTAATAGTTCTAAAGCCAAGATCGATATCTACCACCAAATCTTAATTGATGAATTGATGATTTGTGGTGTAAAGGTGTATTGACTTATGACATTTCAACAAAACTGAATTTCATGTTGAGGGCAGCATTGATTTAGACCGTCAATGACTAGCTAGCTTTTGGGATGCTGTCTGGATGGATGACACTAGAAAAGTTGGCATATGCCCAATTTGTAAATATAGAGAATACAAAGATATTCACTTTGAAGTTTTTAGGCAAAAATTCATGGTTTAATTGCCATAAAAAGGTTATAGAAACTTATCATCCACATAGGCATAGTAGGAATAGATTTAAAAAGAATGCTATAGTGAATAATAAACCTCCAGTTAGACTAAATGGTCACTAAATTTAGGAAAAAGTTAAGTATCTTCTGAAGATAACAAAAATCCATAAGATTGCCAAGCTACGGAGTAGAGCACAATTAAACTAAACAAAGTATATCTCAGAGCTATCCTATTGGAAGGAGAATTTGGTTCGTCATTGTTTAGATGTGATGCATGTTGAGAAAAATGTATTCGATAATATTATGAACACTATGATGGATTTGGAAGAGTATTTTAGGCATCCTAAGTTGAACTTACAACACCATGTTAAGAATTTGGTAAGTTATACATTGAGCTCTACACACAGACAAAATATGTGTAGGTGGGTGCAAAAGTTAAATCAAGGGTTGGCAAATATACAAAGGAAGCCAGGTATATATTCCCTGACTTAACCGAATTTACTTTCTCCAACCTAAGTAATTTAAAATCATAATCATCTTGCAAGCTCATGTATTCATATACTTTCTTAACTCATAGCTTTTGTATGCATCCTTTGTTCATAGTTGTACATAAAGATGATTGATACACTTATGCTTATGTTACATAACTTACCTTCAAAATATCTTTGCTAAAAATTCGGCAGTATGATGGCTATAATGTAAGGGTTTCTAAAATTTACAACAATAATTAAACTAGTCAATCAATAGCGAAAACAATTCTAGCATGTATAATAAGTTTCAATCCCATTCATAGTGATATGAGGCAAAGACTACCCCATCTCAAGGATTCCAATAAATGGCTATATCATGGCGCACACACACATGCGCACACACACACACACACACACACACACATATATATATATAGTACTAAAACCAACATATATTTATCAACCTTGCAATTAGTCTTGGTCCTATATTGTTTGGAGACCTCTAAGTTGAGTTATGTCTCAATTCTATCCAAAATTGTAAATTATGCCAAAATTCCATTTTAACCTCTTTTTATCTCAAATTCTATAAGAATATTACTCTATTAATGTATTTTCAAACCTCTTTAGTCCTATTAAATTTTGATAGGTATAACTCAAGTTATTTAAGTTTGATCTACTGCTGCCTTGTTTTGGGGCAAACTTGGACACCTAAAAGCGAAAAATCACTAAAAATCCATTTCTTATTATTTTGTTCTAAAATCTTATCTGTTATTACTTACATGAAACTTTTTTCAGAAAAACTAAGTCCTACTTAATTTGACTAAGCAAAGCTTGAGTTATAAGCTCTACATTGAGGCTATCCTATTTTGACACTTATAAAGCATGGGGTAACTTTGTGAAATTACTGGAAGTAATTCACTAGGAGTTTTAATTTGAAAATTTACAGACTTATTCTCCTATGTGTTATCTTTCTAAAAAAAATTAGTTGCACTGAATTGGCAAGTTTATAAGGCAAGTTATGCCTGTTAGAATATAGGCTACTCAAATCCATTCTACTCCGCCTACAGCTTAGTTCAAAACTTTATAACTTATTCATTTTAAGTCCAATGGACCTTAAATTTCATGGTATACTCTCCTATGAGTTAGGTTTCAACTAAAGTTGGTTCCACCTAAATTGAAGGTTTCTAGCTTAAGGTATAATCCACGGATTCACTATTGTCCATATTAGCCTATTTATGGCTATGAGTACCTTTGAGTTTCTAGCTTGTCTTCCTTACCAACTCAAGTTTCATTAGTTCTAGTCCATTGAAATAATGTTAGAGAACATCATCTCCAGCCAATATATGTGAGAAACAATAAATTGAAACCCTAGGTCATATAGTAACATAACCACATATAAGAAGTTCTAGGAACCTGTCTCACTTCTAAGCTTGTAAACACTTCAAACCTTCCACTCCAAACCTCTCTTAGAATCACAAGACAACACTTAACCTCTTCCTTTCTCTTTCTTGGCTGAAGCTATGTAGGCCCAAAGGTAACATATTTTTAGCTTCTATCTACGCTAGGTTACGGGAATAAGGTGTGGTTGTTGAGTGGTTTCTTGAAACAACAAGAGAAGATCAAGTATTTGGGAGGTTTAGAAGGCAAAAATGAAGGAGAGTGTGAAAAAGAGGTTGTGGTTATGAAGGTGGAGAAGGAGAAGAAGATGATCCAAAATTTAAGGTTTTTAGAGATATTTAACAATATATTTGTGGAAAAGCAAAAAAGTGACTAGCTTTAATTGTGTGGTCCATATTACTTCTTACAATTTTTGGCCGTGTAGCCCACTCTGGACAACATATACTAGGTATGTGATCTCTTAATAATTAAACTCTCTTTGTATTTTACATTCTTATCAGATCAATTTCTTATGTTCTAGGAAACTGTTATTAAAATTTTTATGGTGCGGCTTCTTCTAAGCCACTCAATTTACCTAACTTATGGTACGTCACATAGTTAATCACTTTTATGACATGCCTATTTAATCTATATAGGATTATTTTCTTTGATTTACTATGCTCAAAGGACTAAAATATTATTCCTAGAACTTATCTAAAACAATATGGGACCCTTGAGAATTAATTCAAGGTGTCCAGTGATTAATTTAGGTATTTAAAGTTACCTAAGATACTTTTTACGTGTATGAGTAATATCACACTTTTATTTAAAATTAGGTGTATAAAATATCATTCATAAGATTATTACATATATATTGTTTAGCTTCTAGTGTCCAAGAGGCCATATATTCCTGGAATAAGGATTTTTTCACTAATGCCCCTCCTAACAACCGTAAGCCATTATTCATAGTTTTACCATTTCTCAACTATAGTTCAACTATCTACCATTTTGCCGCTTTCTCGGGATCGGCTTCCCTCTATATCGGGTTACTCTTATAGTTGGGGATGTTACATGATAATTTTAGAATATTGCACTTCCAAAATCAAATAAACTCAAGTAAAGGTAAATTCGCAAGTAATATTAGACCAAAGAGATAATGATAAGGATTAGCAAGAAAAAAAAAACTCAAGTTTAAGACTCAATTAGATTACTTACCAACAAGGAAAACAAGACACGAGACACACATAACTAAGGGTTATTTCAACTTCAAGGAACCCAAGATAACACAAATCTAGTGTAAATTTTAATGTCCCCATCTTTGAGGATAGACTAGTATAGAAGGAAGATTAGGCCCGAGACAAGGGCAAAATACATAAGTGAACCATAGCAGAAGAAGGGGCAAAATTGTAATTATCAGACATAATAGCAAAACTATAAATAAAAATCTGCAGGTGTTAAAAGAGGCATTAGTAGAAAAATCCCGATTTCGAAAATATGTGGCCCACGACACTAGGAGATAAATAATATACATTAATAACTTTATAAATGGTGTTTTATGCATTGGGTTTTAAATAAAGTGTAGGATTACTTCCACACATAAATACTATCTCAGGTGACTTAGAGTATCCAAATTAATAGCTGGAACCTTGAATTAATCCTCAAGGGTCCCATATTATTTTTGGGCATAACAAATCCAAAGAAATAATCCTATAGAGATTAGATAGACATATCATGGGAGTAACCATGATAAGTGGCCATAAATGAGCCAGACCCTATATTGGTAAATGAGTGGATACAAAGGTGTCGCTTAGATTTATCACCACCACTCCTTCTACAAATATCATAACATTCTCATCCTCTCCTTCTCTCCCTCATTCATGCCAAACACATACACACACCATCCTCATCTTCTTTATCTTCTTCCTCACCACTACTCTAGCCATGAGCTTCAAGCTCATGGTTGATGGCCTTCTTGGCCTCAAAACACCTTGCTCTTTTTATGAAAATTAATCCCCAACTTCCCTTCTATCTAACCCCTCTATCAATTTGATGATCAAGCATCAAGTGAAGTTTCCTCACCTCCATATATGCTACCTCCATAAGAGAAAAGGAAGGCTAGGAGTTGTTCTTGGCTTTTTTGCCTCCATGGCTCCAAGAACCTTGATATAGGTAGCTCAAATCCTAGGTTCCTTAGTTACTCCCATTTCTTGGGCCTATGTCATGTCCAAACCCTAGGTTCCTTAGTTACATTTAATTTTGGTTGGTTAGATGATGGTGTTGATCATGTGATTATATGATGGTATGCCTTGAAATGTTGATATGAGTTTGGTTTTGCACTTGATTGTTGGTGGTTTTTTGTGCATATACTTGGTCATATGTGCACTAAAGTAAATGTTTAGTTAAGCTTAAATAAGTCTCCTGAGGTCCTTCAGAAAGAATTGGAGTGAGGGGAGTCCATAGGAATTAAGTTGAATGACTTTGAAGTAACTAGATGTCAGAAAGAAGGCAAATGAACCTCTATTCTAAACACCCTATACTACAAAAATTATTTCTAGAGCTAAAGATATTAGATTTAAAAGTAACTTATTTTATTTGAAAGCTAACACATAGGGTTACTTACAATTAAAATTTTATTTGACTTAGATTTCATGTGGGTCTTTTAGCAATTTTTAGCATTATTGTCAATTTAATATTGTTTCAGTATTTTGGTCAAATCTTAAGTTTTAGACTATTAAATATTGTGATCATTGATTTGTAGGAAAGCTAAGAGAACATCCTACAACTTTTATGTAGAGGTCAAGAGCTAATTCGGTTGTCTAGATAATTTAATTTGTTTTTGAATCATTGTTTGAGTCTTGTTGTTGCTAAAGCCCAAGTAGAGCTTAGTGTTTGTACCCTTACTTGGGCTACAAGGGTCTAATAGAGTCAAATAAGGCCAAGTGAAATTTAAAACACATGGCTACAAGTTTTATTTGGAGCACTTAGCCAAATGACCACATTTTGGAGATCTTCTTATTGCTTGAATTATGTGGGCTTGGTAGAAAGTATTATTGAAGTGTTTTGGGCATAACTTTCACATCAAGACACCAATTAGAGCAAATGAAATATCCAATTACGCGCTAAAAGGAAGGATTAATCTAGTCAAGGAATTAATCACGAAAGGACCTAGAGATAGGTCTTGGTTTATGCAAAAGAGAAGATTTAGTCATTTTTCAGCACTAGAATAGAATAGAGATAAAGCGGTAGCTTATCGAGAAAGTTCCCTTTCTATCTCTTCTCCTCTATGGTTTTCTCCTTTTTCTATGTATTTTCTGCATCCATGGAAGTATGAGAGCTTGTAGCTAGTTCAAGATTCAAATAAAACTTAGTTCACTCTTGGGACCTTATTCTTTGCAAGAATTCAAATTGTACAAGAACATGTTCTTCTTCTCTTCTCTCTTCCTGATTTGTGAATTGGAATTTGTAATTATGAACTTTGAATTTCAGATTGAGATTGTATTTGGATTCATATTGATTAATTCTAAATATAGGAATTGAGGAAGTTAGGTTTTAGATCTAAAACCTAGGCTAGCTTCATTCTTAAGCATAAACTAACATTGATTTATTAGATTTTGAGATTTCATATCTAATTGATTGATTGTTAGTTGAAATCTAGGAGATTTTTTAGTTAAAATGCTAAGCTAAATGTCGAGATCTCGATTTGATTTATGTTAGTTTTGGCACCAAAAAATTAATTAGAGACAAATCATATTTATTATTGAGATTTTTGCTAATTGGTGAACCAATTAAAGTATCATACCCCAGCCAAGCAAAACTCAATGAAGGAAAGGTAGGCTAAGGTTAATTAATTTATTCTATTTTGACTAAGATTCAGTTGGCAGCTGAGGTATATAGATCTTAGGCCTTGGCCCACCAAGTAAGATTATATATTCCTAATTGTGCAAATGGTCTTATTGGATAGACTTTTAAAGCAGAACTTGAACATATTGGGTAGGGAATGGTCACAGAATTAAAAGACAAGTAAGAGATAATAGCCAAAGGCAGTTATTAGTAGATATGCTACATCATGGGAGCAATCCTTAGACTATAAATACCAAAAGACCTATCAATTATAAAGGATCCAGAAATCACAACTCAACATCTACTTTCCTATTGTTTTACCCATTTAGTTTATCATTCCCCAGTAGAATTATTATTTTTAGTGTACTTTTAGTTGCTTAGTTGCATTTCTCTTTGTTCAATTGCAGTTGAAACTCATAAAATCTCTATTGTAACTTGTTTGAACCTTCTTCAAGGACAAATAGAAATCTTCCAGTTATTAATCATGCTCATATCTTGGTTCTTTTGTGATTGACTGTAGTCATGTGTTTATTATTAGGCAACTTGGGATTCCTTATCCAAGGAGTAGAATTCCCTCTCCGAAGTAATCGTTTGATCTCTTGAAATCAAAGGCCTAAAGGCCTAGTCGATTTTAAAGGTTCGGAACGTCTACACTCACTTAGATACCATCAAGCCAAAAATAGCCCAATGGTTGGCCATGTGTTCTTGACATTTGATGCTTTGGACTCTTCCCACGAGTTTCTAGTTGGCTCAGAGGCACCCCTCACTTGAGCTCTTAACTTGAAGTTTGGTTATGATTGAATAGTATTCTTATGGTTAAATTTTAAGTGAAATTATATGTATATATGTGTTTTTATTGCCAATTATATTGAAGAATTGTTTGATTGAATTTTCTCAAGATTTAGAAATCAACACTTTAAATCCCAATGTACTAATCTGGAACTTATATTATATTGATGTTAAATGTTATAAGTATAAGACAAGATTTGATAGTTATAATTGTTAAGAGTATGGAACTTTCTTGAATTTCATCATGTGTTTAATATTATGAGCAAGAACACATATTAGTTGAAATAAGAAGAATCTTAATGACATTGATTTAGAAAGGATTAAAGATTTTCCAAGGGGAGGAAACTGTGATAGAAACGGCTTGCTAATGGAAGTAGCATTTGCCTTAATGCATCTCGAATAGCCCAGCTAGCAAGGTGGTTGCTAATCGGGCATGTTGGGCTGACATGTCCAGAAGATATAGACATGCTAAGGCGTGAAATTAATCAATTACTACTAGGGTCAGGTTGTCACAGCCGCCCAGTCAAGAAGTTATTTCTGAAATAGAATCCTTTCTCAAGTTTTAGTATCATATTGAAATAAGCATTTACTCTCTATCTTATGAGAAAGTATCTATATCTTTTTGCATAATTTAAAGCATGGTTTGGATATTTAAGCTTGTCTCATGCTAACCATAAGTATATTATTCCTCATTGAATTTTATAACTCACCCCATGGTTTCCTGTTTATTTCAAATTCAACCGTAGGGGTGAGTCCTACCCCTCCTACCAAGTAGGACTTCCATCTATCATCTTTTGGTGAGCCCCACTTGAAAGGCCTTGATTATTCTTTTGATATAATTGTATAGCCATGAATGGTTGGATTTGTTGTAAAGCTCCATGAAACACAGGCAAAGTTCGAATGCGGGTTATGGGCGATGTGGCCTTATTTAGTGTCCTTGGCTAGTGATATGTAGTAGAGTAGGCTTTATATATGTATTTGAACTTAGATAGGTGATACATGATTGCTTATGAAGTTTTTTTTTTTTTTTGTTGTGTATGTATAGTTTCTAAACTTAATATGTATATATTATATATATGTATATTAGGTGAATTGAACTAGTATAATTTTGTTGGAAAATTTGACAAATCTTGTATATTTGGGAATATCCTAGTTTTAAGGAAAACTTTGTCCATTTTTATGTAAGATTGTGACATAAGTTTGCTAGGGAGTGATGATTTTCTATGCATCGATCACGGCCAGAAGAAGGTCATGACAATATCACCCAGTATAATATATTGAATTGAATTAAATTAAATTAATATAAAGTATCAAATTAAATTAATACATTGAATTCACACATTTTATATCACATTATGCTACCCAAATTATAGTACATTGAGTTAGTATTAATTATTAATTTAGCAAAATATACTTACCCAAAGTATAACAATGTTATTCACGTAAAAAAAAAGTATAATAATGTTACTTATATAAAATTCAAATAAGAGAAAAATAGAAAAAAGTAAATAATATTCTTGTAGAGATAAATAATAGAGAGTAGATATTAATTAGATGAGAGAAAGTTAGACTAGTAATTAATATGAGTGAAACAAAATTACAAAATTGCCCCAAATAAGAAATTGATCCAAGAAAAAAGCGAGAGGGTTTTATGTGCGAAATAAAATGTGGTGGGAAAATTGAGTGCTGACCTTTTTATCAAATTTGGTGAAAACTAATTATGGGTGTTTTTCAAAGGTTATGTACTGTACCAAAAAGAGGTTGTATATACTGGAGTGCAAAAATGGGCCAAAATGGCCGAAACCTGATTATTATTATATTTTGGTCAACTACAGCACTAAATCATTTCTTAAAGAACATATGTTCGGGCAAATTAGGCTGATTTGAATTGAGCCAGGTTTGATCCAGCTATTTTTTTTTTTTTTATAATCCAATTCATACATTTTTTTCGATTACTCAAGCTAACTCTTCAGGCTTAATCCATTTTGACAGCTCTACTTACATCTCCAACATCAAGTAGTTCTCCTGTAAGCATCCTCCCCTATTGCCCCAACAGAATTATCTCCTATTTAATTGTTGCAAATTCCTTCATTGCACATACATTTATAGAAAATTCCGACACTTGCCAACATTGTGATTATAGTCTTCTTACAAACGCATAGATCTTTAAAACTATAATATTGTAATTTAAAATTATAATAATTCTACGGGCATAAATTTTTTTTTTTTTTGTATTATTAATCGATTGAGTATAATTTTAATACTAAAGTATTTTACATTATCAATTAATCATATAATATCATTTGTATGATTTTCGAATTAGTTATTACTAAAGTAAAACAATTTTAATAATGAGAAAATATACGATTGAATGATTATATAAAAATTATTTATACTAACAATACATCTAAATTAAATCTTAATTCATTGTGCATTACATTATAAATGGTTAATTTAAAATTAAATCAAAAACATAGATTGACATATTTTTATGTCATGTGATTTCGCAAAATTTGATTGTCTGTTGAATTGATGATGAATGGAAGGTGACCAAACATTCTTAGGAATGAACTCATTATTTCCTTTCACACATGCCGGTCATATGACCATCCTTTCCTCCCAAATTTTCCATAATCATTGACATTTGGGGCTCATTAATCTAAAGCTGAGCCACATTCCAGAGATTGAACCCGTAAAAGGAAAGAATAGCGCGTATCTTCTATTTGCAAAGATCTATGCTATATTCCATAGGATATTGACATCGAATTCATTTTCTAGAGCTATAGAATACTAGACAATACAATTGTAATACAAAGTAGAAATACTATCTTGTACCCAAAAAAAATGTACGAAAGCTATGAATGAGGAGTCATATACATGTTAAACTGTAAACAGATCAAAATGGTGTCAAACATAATACAACATCGTATAACGCTTCAAATTCTAATGGGACCCATCAAAATTTTCTCTATATCAATGTCCGTATATCTCATCCCTATGCCGGTGTTCTTGCTTCTTAGCAACCGCATCAGTGCTGGATCACAATTTAAAAGTCAAATAATAAATACTTTAATCCCACTGATTAAAAATGATAGGGAAAGTTACAATTGAAAAAAGAGGGACTAAAGTTCTAAACTCAAATGCCTAATATCCCCTTTTGACCCAATCCGTACCAGCAGCCTCAAATTGCATCTAATGATACATAGGCTTCCTATTAGTGAATGCTCTAATGCCTGTAAAAGTTGACCTTTCCCGCAGTTTGAATTGGCAAGGTAAGGTCTTTTAATTCCATCTTTGTTGAAGGTTTCAAATCACTATCAATAGGAAAAAAACTTTAATCACTTCCTACGTTGTTAGCAAAAAGAAAATTATATTAAATCTTTTCATTCATAAATAACACATGGAAAGCCATTTAGATTGACGTGAGCAAACGATAACTGGATAAAGTAAGTAGCTAGTCATGAATATAAGTTGTGATAATAAACTATAAATATATTAAAGAAATAATAAACTTTTAAAGTTTATGAGAAAAAAATTCCATTTTTTGTTATTTGGTTGTAACTAATCACTCATATCATGGCGTTTAATGCATACCCAAAATGAAAATAAGAGAGTAAATTTTTATAAGCAAAAATACAAACTATGTTTATATCAAAAATAAGTTCTTGATAAATAACAAAAATTCAATTTTGACGTACTTGGTGTAAAGTTTTTTATATATCATTTATTTTGATCAAGGGTATTGTCAAGATTTTATTACGAAATTAGTCACTCGAACATCATTATAATTAAAAAGTCTTTCTAGTATTATATTTTTGAAGGTTTAATTTTCAATCCATTTCCCAAGAATACAACTATGTTACCGTGATATCCAACCATTGTGAATATAAAAAATACAACTCCTGACGTATAGTTATCGAGAGAGTTATACTTTTTTTCGTCAAAGAAAAAGGAAAAAAAAATACTTTACCTCCTAAATTATATATAGTATAATCCTTATATTTTAAAAAAATATAAATTAATCTCTTAAATTTTTTAAGTATATATTTTAGCCAAAATAAATGCATTATATTTCCAAATTTAGATTATGTACAAATCGACGCCCTAAATTATCCTAAATATGCAACTCAATACTCCAAACTATTTTGAAGATATGTTATTTTTATCAACAATTGATAAAAAAAAATTAATAGAAGATTGATTTGCACATTTATAAAAGATCATAGAGTTGATTTGCATATTTTCAAAATACAAGAGCTAAAATGCATATAATCTATAGTTTAGTTCACATAGGTCAAATATTTTTTTCTTGAAAAAAATTTAGTAACAATACATAATTGTGATAATTTTAAAAATACGGTAATCCATGAATAAAATGAAAAGCAAAAACAACATAAGGTCATTCTTTCTTGACCAGTGATTGGTTTAACTCATGTAAAACTATTCAAATATGTTGTTAAAAGAAAAAACATAAAATTAATAGAAAAATTTAGTAGTATTCAACTTTAATAATTTTATCCACTCACATTTCATGGCTACAAGTATCGATAGAGTAAAATGGTAAAGCACTAAATTAAATAAAAAAATCATAACATATTTTTATAACATTCTATTCTGTTAATAAAATGATGACAATGTATCTTCATATTTTTTTGTAGCAGATAACTTTAGGACTTAAACTTTATCTTGGCCACAAGGTATTTATATTAAGTTTCAAACTCGTATAATCCACTTTTTCATATTAAATAGGAAACACTTTGTTAAGATTGGCTTAATATATCACCATCAAGAGTTAGATGTAATGATAAGTAAATTGTATTCTTAGAAAGAAAACCAATGTTTAAACATTGAAAAAAAAATTGTTAAAAGGGTTTTTTAATCGCTATAATGTTCAAGAGTGAAGATACCTTGAAAAAAAAAACATTGGCTTAATGTTTTAGTTTATTCTCTTTAAAAATGACATATGTAGTATATAATTTCACATCCTTTAAGTTTTAAATTCAAAATGTTTTAAATTAATAATTTATATTTTTTTATAATTTCAAATATTTTCATTTTTAATGTATACTTGTATAATTTGCTTAATTAATTATGTATTTTTTATTATTTCAAATTCTTTTATTTTAATTTATATTTTTCCTTTTTAAAATTTTATTTGATATAAAAAAATTTTGCTAACAAATGTCTAAAGGCACATATTAAGAAATCAAAAAAGGAAAATTTTTGAAACTTCTAATGCATTCAATATATTATAAACTTAAAATTCTTATTTTTTTTCAACACAAAATTTTCTTTTTTCATTTCTTAACAAGTGCCTTTAGGACACTGATTATATAAACTCAATATCAAAACATTTATACCATGCACGTGGGACCTAGTAATATAGATAAAAAAAATCCACTCACAAGAAACTCGCGATAGTAATATGTTCTCGAGCTCAATGTTTTTTCTAACAGCAGATATTTGATTAAAAATGTAAATTAATCTCGTACATTACATTGTTTGACCCCTCTCAATACATAGAACAAAAAGTAATATAGTTATTAGATATAAAAAATTTAAAGAAGTATATTTTGATAATAACTTTTTTGTTAGAAGATTTTTGAAAAAAAATTAAATTAATATTTTTTCATTTAAGAAAAATCATTGTTCTTTTTGGAAATATATCTAATATTATAAAGAATTTATTAAAAAAGATAATACTTGAAAGAAGTAAAAAAAAAAAAAAGGTGGAAGGCTATTCAATTAAGACAAAGTCCTTTGGCTAATCCCATGGGTTGGAGGCAGCAAATCTATTGGCTAAGAAAGTTTCATCCAATATAATTGTAACTTACTCAAACGTGGTTGACAACGATGTCAACAAGTTGTACAGAACTTTAAACATTTCATTAATGATAATCTTAATCATCGTAAATTTGGAAAACAAATCTTTCACGATAATCAACAAATAATTGATTAGAAAAACGGTTAAAGAAATGAATCCACCCGAACAAGGGTATGTTCTATGTTTTCTTATGATTTAATGTTTTTTTAAATTATTAATATCCGAAATTTAATGTATTCTAATTAATCTGGCTCGATTTAAATTGACCTAGAATAAAAATAAACATTTTTCAATGCTAATTTTTTTTATTGTAAAACTTGAACTTAGAACCTTATGTAACAAGCGACCAATCATTTTAAATCAAGCAAGTGTTGATCTTAGGATTGGATTTTGATTTTGATTCAAAATTAATATAAACTTTTTATATTATTATTTATTATATGTTATCGAATTTTCAAAAAAGTGTAATCATCATTGCTATTATTAAGTTTCTAATGTACTAAGATCGTAGTACTATTAAATAAAAGTGCAAAACTTTTATATATAATGAATGGATTTAAACTCTTTTTTTTATTCCAAATATTTAAATTACATTTGTTCACAGTATATAATTTCCCTTATAAGGTGACATAATCATGAAAATAACTCTGTATAATTTTTTTGGTTTTGCTTTTCCCAATGGATCCTCTCACCTAACACAGGTGAGAGATTAATTTCCTAGAATATCATCAAACGCTTAAATGGAGATCCTTTTTGACTATTTTTTTTATATACATGAATCTTGGAATCGAAGAACTACATGCTTAAGGAAATTTTAAAATTTAGAAAAGGACAAGAATTATAATAAAGAGTAGAGATGGCAAAGTGGATTGCCTCACCTTTGTCTGCACCAACCCGCCAAAAGCCCATCTAAAATGAGATAAGATGAGCCATTTTAAAAAAATGAGTTGAACATATTAGCCCACCCTATTTATGGAAAAATACACAATTCAACAGAAAAAAAAAAGAGAAGAAATGGCAACAAGAAATGAAGAAAAAATTTTCATGAATCACTATAAGAAAACCATTATTCACCAATAATAAACCATGAACAATAAACTAACAAGTTAGAAGATATCATCTATAATTTTTGTTCGAAAAATGCAAGCAAAAATCTAAATTCAAGACAAGACAAATATTGAAATACACTAATCATTCTTTCAAAAAATTATTATCCTAGTCAGTAATTATAACTCAACTCATCAACTCTTAACTCATAATAAGATTAAAAATCAAATTTCAAAAGCAAAACCCATTGCCATTTGCATTTGTGTTCAACTGCTACTGTGGCATTTCATGTTTTGCTATTCAGTCCAAGTTCTACTACTCTGCATTTCACGTTATCCAAGTGCAATTTTGCTACCGTCAAAAAGAGCCGCCGGTTGCCAGTGATGAATGGGGGAGGCATAGAGTGAAAGCTGAGAGAGATAAGAAATAGAAAGTGAGAGAGGCACTTAAAGAAAAATTGAAAAAAACCTTAGGTCCAACAAAAGAAAAGTTCAGATCATATGTAAGTCAATAAGTGAAAATCTCAAAAAAATAAAAAATAAAAGTCTTTGACCTGCGGGCTCAACTCGCACGTTAAGCAGCATAAGTTAGGCAAGTTAAAAAATTTTAGCAGATTTAATTTATTAACACAACCCGCCAAAAATGACGGGTTTGGTAGGTCAGTTTGGTGGGTTGAGGGACAGGTTTGGCATGTCAGCCCAGCAAGTTAAGCTTTTTTTGCCGTCTCTAATAGAGAGAAAGAGAGAAAGAGAGAACGAGGTTAAGATCAAATGACATCAAATACACCAATATCTAACCATTAATTTCATTTTAATTTAATAGTTTAAAATGCTACAATTTAATGAAGAAAAAGTATAGTGGATTATTGTTTTAATAAAAAGAGAAAAACATTAAATTTATTAATCAATTAAGAAAGAGAATTTGATTTGAAAATAAAATATTGAGAAAAAATAGAATAAATGAAATTTTTAGTGAAATAAAATTTAAAAATTTCAATAAAAATATTTATTTTTTGAAAAATATAAAATATATAAATATCTTCACATTGAAATTTTTAAAAATAATTATAAAAAATGTAACCAACATAAAAATTAAAAATAATAATACAAAAATAACAAATTTTTTTATAATTATGAAAAATTAGTAAAAATAAAAGATAATTTTAAGGCTATTCATTATATGTTTTAATGAGAAAAAATTAATGTAAATGTTTATTAAGAACGTAAATATTTTCACATAAAAGATTTTAATAAATAATTATAAAAATTTAAATAAAATAAAAACAAAATATTAATGAAAGCAGAATTTTTAATGAAATAAAAAATGGAAATTATATTGAAATTTCAGTAAAAAGTGTTTATGTTTTAATAAATAATTGAAAAACGTAAACAGCTATTGCTGAAAATTTTCATTAATTATATAAAATTCTTCTTTTTTTTATATTTTAAATTTTTATGTCATTTAGGTTTTATAATTATTTCTAAAAAATTTCAACGTGAATATATTTATGTTTTTTTTTATAATTTTTATTGAAAACATAAATATTTTTTAATTAAAATTTCTAACTTTTATTTCTTAAAAAAAATTTGTGAATTTTTTTATAATATTTTTTATTTCCATTTTGTTTATCTTTTTATAAGTATTTGTTAAAATATTTAATGTAAAAATATTTAAATTTTCAATAAATATTACCTAAAATATTTCACATTAAAATATATAATAAATATTTGAAATATTAAGATAATATGTTTCTGTTTTTAATTAATAATTAAAAAACATAGATTTTTTTGCTAATTTTTTCAATAACTATAAGCAAAAGCTTGTTATTTTTTATTTGTATTTAAATCTGCTATTATTTAGTTTCTAATGTACTAAGATCGTAGTATTATTAAATAAAAGTGCAAAACTTTAATATATAATGAATGAGTTTAAACTCTTATTTTATTCCAAATATTTAAATTACATTTGTTCACAATATAAAATTTCTCTTATAAGGTGACATAATCATGAAAATAACTTTGTATAATTTTTTTGGTTTTGCTTTCTTTATGTATCCTCTCACCCAATAGGTGAGAGATTAATTTCCTAGAATATCATCAAAAGCTTAAATGGAGATTCTTTTCGACTAATTTTATACACATGAATCTTGTAATCGAAGGACTACATGCTTAAGGAAATTTGAAAATTTAGAAAAGGACAAGAATTATAATAAAGAGTAGAGATGGCAAAGTGGGTTGCCTTACCCTCGTTTGCACCAACCCGCCAAAAGCTCACCTAAAATGAGATAGGACGAGCCGCTTTGGGAAAATGAGTTCAACATGTTAATCCACCCTATTTATGGAAGAATACAATTCAACACCAAAAAAAGAGAAGAAATGGCAATAAGAACTAAAGAAAATTTTTTCATGAATCACTATAAGAGAACCATTATTTAGCAATAATAAACCATGAACAATAAACTCACAAGTCAGAAGATATCATCTATAATTTTTGTTCGAAGAATGCAAGCAAAAATCTAACTCCAAGACAAGACAAATATTGAAATACACTAATCATTCTTTCGAAAAATTATTATCCTAGTCAGTAATTATAACTCAACTCATCAACTCTTAACTCATAATAAGATTAAAAATCAAATTTCAAAAGCAAAACCCACTGCTATTTGCATTTGCGTTCAACTACTACTGTGCCATTTCACGTTTTGCTATTTAGTCTAAGTTCTACTACTATGCATTTCACGTTATACAAGTGTAGGTTTGCTGCCATCGAAAAGAGTCGCTGATTGCAGATGATAAATGGGGGAGGCATAGAGTGAGAGCTGAGAGAGATAAGAAATAGAAAGTAAGAGAGGTACTTAAAGAAAAATTAAAAAAAAAAAAAAAACCTTAGGTCCAACAAAAGAAAAGCTCATATCATATGTAAGTCAGGAGAAAATCTCAAAAAAAATTAAAAAAAAAGACTTTGGCCTGCGGCCTCAACTGGCAGGTTAAGTGGCATGAGTTAGGCAAGTTGAAAAATTTTAGCAGATTTAATTTATTAACACAACCTGCCAAAAATGGCGGGTTTGGCAAGTCAGTTCAATGGGTCGAGTGGCGGGTTTGGCATGTGAGCCCGACGCGTTGAGCTTTTTTTATGAGCAAATTAATTTTTTTGGAACAAAATTTGTCAGTGTATTAATATTTTAGAAATTAATTTATCAATGCATTCATCATTGGGATATCAGTGGAGAAAATAACATATTTTGAGACTAAATTGCCTGTGTTTTGATTTTTTGAGGGCTAAATTAGTTGTTTTCCCTACTTTTGTTTTTTCACTAACTCTTTTATTATTTTTACATTATTTTAACATTTTTAGCTGATATAATAAATTTTTTTATTAATTAATTATTAAATTTATTATTTTTCTCTCTTTGTTGAAATTATATGTCTATAGCCTATTATTCTTTTTCTTCATTAAATTATATCTGTTCCGGGCTACAACGTAGGAGCTCAACTCGGCCCAATGGCTAGGCCCAGATACGTAACGAATTTATAGTCCGAGATTAACCTTGACCGTTCATCCGAATTGGGGCCCAAACTTGGGCTGAACCTTATGCCCTGGCATCGCGGAACGACTTTCCCTTGTATGGCCGGGAAACTCGGACCCATCCGATATCCCCAAGATAACGGACGTCCAGGGTTATCCCCTAAAAAGGCGGGATCAAATCCCCCTTTCCTCTCAACTACTCATCAGTATAAAATGGGTCCAATTTCGAACTATAGGTATCTCTTCTGACCTACCTCTCACACATTCCTGCACTCACTGACTTGAGCATCGGAGTCCTTGCAGGTACACCCCCCACCGCCGTGGAAACGCTCTTCAGAGCAGCTTGGATCCCATTCTCGGTTCGGAGATTTCTCAGGTAACCCACGTCCGAACATTGGCGCCGTCTGGGGGGAACGACGTTGCTCACCACCATACCACGGCTGTGATTGCAACAATGTCTTTGCTCCCAACGAGAGAACGCACAGCAGGGCACGCCCCTGTAAGCCACAACCATCCACTAATCGAAGGGCGAACTGCCTCTGACTCGCCAGGTCTTTGGAGAACGCCAAAGACGCAGCGTAACTCAGCGGCAACCCGCACCGTCGTCTGGGCTGCGGGAAACGTGGTTGCCTCCAGGGTCGAAATTTGCCCTCAAGCCAACACCGACAAGCTCGCCGAAATGTTAACCCTGATGCGGGAGCAGGTCACTCGCATTCAAAGGCTGGAGGAAAACCTAGACCACATGAAGGACTCAGAATGAAAGCGACGTCGGGAACGACATAGGCACCACCACGATAGGAGCCCGGATTATCGTAGAGGCCGGAGTCAGAGGGAAAGAAGTCGAAGCTCGGAACATCGTCACCATGGGGGCTTGCAGTGTGGGAATGCATCCTACAGCCGTAAAGAGCCTCGGGTGGAAAGTACACGCCGCCACGACGAACATTTTGACATCCGACCTCTCCCTCGATACAACGACGAACAAGATAGACGTGGTTCCAAGCGACACGAGAACCCCAAAGACGGCGAGGACACACCATTCTCTGACTCCATTATGAGAATGCTGCCTCCCAAGGGGTTCAAGCCCCCATCCGACATGGAACCATATGATGGAAGCACAGACCCCCAGGAACATATGGATGCCTTCAAATCCAGAATGGCACTAGCTGGAGTTTCGGATCACGTCAAATGCCGAGCCTTCCTAATAACCCTGAAGAAAGCCGCGTTGAAGTGGTTCAACTCTCTTCCTCCTAGGTCGATCAATCGATTTTCCGACCTTGCTTCAACTTTCTTGGCCCACTTCACTACCAAGAAGTTCAAGCTGAAGCCAGTCTCCAGCCTCCTCGGAATTCACCAACGGCAAAACGAGTCACTCCGAGACTTTCTCGAGCGATACAACGCCGAATCTTTGCTTGTCAACGAGGTGCAGACTTAAGCTGCCATTCAGACACTACTAAACGGATTACGACCGGGACTGTTTAAAACTTCGCTGTCCAAAAGACTGCTAGAGTCCCTGGAAGAAATACAAACAAGGGCCGAGAAGTATATCTTTCTCAAAGAAACGGAGAAGGCCACTGCCAACCCCGCAAGGAACCAACCCAATAGGAAAATCGGCGGCCAAGACGAACACCCGAGGAAGGACATACGTTCCAGGGCCGGTAAGTACAATGACTACACCCCCCTCAACGTATCCCTATCCGAGCTGTTCCGAGAGGTCGGCCAAGTCGAGAGGTTCCCCAAGCCAAAGGTCCTCAAGATGAGAGCCAACACTAACAAGTCCTTGTTTTGCGAGTATCACAACGGTTTTGGACACAAAACCGAAGATTGCTACAACCTCCGAGATGCTGTGGAACAGTTGATAAGAGAAGGTAGATTGGCGAAGTACGTGGCTTCCCAAAGAAGTCCACGAAGAAGGCAGGCTCCCGATCACGGGGACGAAGAAAGAAGGAATCCGAGGAGCAGAAGGACCTCGGAGCCGGAAGCAAGTCAAGGCAACGACGCGGAACAGATCACAAGGACTATCAACGTCATCGCTGGAGGCTTTGCAAGTGGCGGGATGACGAAGTCAGCCAGGAAGAAGCATTTGCAAGAGGTTCTTAACGTTTCTTCTGGAAAGATAAAAAAGCCAACGCCGACATCTCGGCCAATACCAGCATCGTTTTCTCAAGTTCCAATTTCGAGGGCATAATCTCGGGCCATGATGACCCAATGGTAATATCCGCAGTCATGGTCAACGCCGAGGTAAAGAGGGTATTCGTCGATCAAGGAAGCTCGGCCGATATTCTATTCCGAGATGCATTTGATAAACTTGGATTGTGTAACGTCGACCTCCAAACACACGTGGAGGAGCTGATCGGGTTCTCCGGAGAAAAAGTCCACCCTCAGGGTTACGTCACCCTCCACCTAACCTTGGAGGTTCGACCAAAAACCCGTACGATCAAGGTCAATTTCCTAGTTGTTGACTACCCCTCGGCCTACAACGCCATACTTGGAAGACCGACGTTGAACAAGATAAGCGCTATTATCTCAACGGCATCCCTAACCATGAAGTTCCTTACCGACCAAGGGGAAATTGCCACTGTGAAAGCCGATCAGGCCTCGGCTCGGCGATGCTATAACGCTAGCTTGGAAATACAAAAGAGACAAAAGGTGGTGTCCCAGGCCGATGCCAGACCCCCCAACTCTTCGAATGTCATGATGATAGATTTGGACGCGAGGAAAGTTGAAGGAGAGAGACCCGAGCCGGATGGTGAGTTAGAAGAAATCCAAATCGGGCAAGAACACTGGAAAGTAACTCGGATAAATAAAAAACTTCCGATATTGCTGAAGCAAGGCTTAATCAGTCTCCTCAAGTCCAACGTAGACCTGTTCGCTTGGTCCGCCGCTGACATGCCGGGAATCAACCCAGAATTCGTCTCCCATCGACTCTCCGTCTTCCCCGGCTCAAAACCGGTTACCCAGAAGAGGAGAGGAATGAGCCCAGATAGAGCCCTAGCAATCCAAGAGCAAGTCCAGAGCCTCCTGGAAGCCGGTTTCATACGCGAAATTGAGTATCCGACATGGTTGTCCAACGTCGTGATGGTAAAAAAGTCCAATGGGAAATGGCGAATGTGCGTTGACTACACCAACCTAAACAAAGCCTGCCCAAAGGACCCGTATCCCCTGCCAAGCATTGATGGATTAGTGGACGCTGCTTCCGGGTTCAAACTGCTCACCTTCATGGACGCTTACTCGAGCTATAACCAAATCCCGATGTTCGAACTTGACGAAGAAAAAACGGCATTCATAACCCCAATAGCCAATTATTGCTACAAGGTCATGCCCTTCGGATTGAAGAATGTAGGAGCAACATACCAGAGGCTTATGAATAAGGTGTTCGCAGAGTTGGTCGAGGACCTGATGGAAGTATACATCGACGACATGTTGGTCAAGTCTCGCCAGGAAGAAAATCTTTTACCCGACTTAAAAGTCATATTTGATTGAGTCCAACAGCACAACATGAGACTCAACCCACACAAATGCGCTTTTGCAGTAGAAGCCGGCAAATTCCTAGGATTCATGCTTACGCATCGGGAGATCGAGGCAAACCCCGACAAATGCCGAGCAATACTTGAAATGAAAAGTCTAACTACAATAAAAGAAGTACAATGCCTCATAGAAAAAATTGCCTCTCTTTCGAGATTCATGGTGGCATCGGCCAGGAAAGCTATCCCCCTCTTTTCCCTCCTGAAAAAGGGCAATACTTTCGAATGGACGCCGGAATGCGAAGTTGCCCGCCCACCAATACTGAGTAAGCCTGAAATCGGAAAACCCTTATTCCTATATCTATCTGTTAGTGACACTGCCATCGCTGGGGCGCTGGTCCGGGAGGATTCTCGATAACAGCTCTCGGTATACTTCGTTAGCAAAGTGCTTCAGGGACCAGAGACCAGATACCGGAAGATTGAAAAGGTTGCCTTGGCCCTAGTCACCGCAGAGCGAAAGCTTCGCCAGTATTTCCAAGTCCACACCATCGTCATCCGAACTGACCAGCCAATCCGGCAAATCCTTCAAAAACCGGACTTGGCAGGGAGGATGGTATCATGGTCTGTGGAGCTTTCGGAGTTCGACATCCAATACGAACCTAGGACCGCCATTAAATCTCAAGCACTGGCAAACTTCTTAGTTGAAATGGTGGGCGAGGCGGACACCTCGGAACCTGGTTGGACACTGCATGTGGATGGAGCCTCCAGCTCGAAGAGGAGCGGAGCTGGGGCCATTCTCGAAAAAGAAGGTGAAATAATCCTCCAGCTCTCCATTAAATTCGACTTCTCGGTTTCCAACAACCAGGCCGAGTATGAAGCCCTCATCGCAGGCCTCAAGCTAGCGAGGGACGTCGGAGCATCCCGACTTCTGGTATGCATTGACTCTCAAGTCGTGACCTCCCAAGTCATCGGGGCTTATCAAGCCAAAGACATTCTACTGCAGAAGTACCTGGCAAAGGTGAAAGAACTTGTGGAAAAATTCCCTCAGATAGAGTTCCGACATGTTCCAAGGGAAGAGAACGTCAGGGTCGACATCCTCTCCAAGCTGGCGAGCACTAAGTCCAGAGGGAACAATCAGAGTTTGATCCAAGAGACCTTGAAACTTCCCTCAATATCAGATATCCTCCCGATATTGTCCGTCGACGGAGTTTCGAACTGGATGACTCCGATTATTCAGTACTTGAGGAATGGAACCAAACCAGAAAATCCCGTCGACGCCAAGAGGCTAGCCAAAGAAGCCTCCTATTACACTATCATCAATGACTAACTATTCAAAAGGAGGTTATCCCAGCCACTGCTAAAGTTCATGGGACTGGATCGGGTTCCCCCCATTCTTGAGAAAGTCCACGAAGGATCTTGCACCCATCACCTCGGAGGAAAGTCGCTTGCATTAAAAGTTTTACGAGCTGGATTCTATTGGCCGTCGATGATGAAGGATTCAATAGAGTATGCACGAAAGTGCCCTAGCTGCCAAAAACACGCCGCTTTCCACCTCGCCCCCTCCGACGAACTAACGTCAATCATGTCCCCCTGGCCTTTCAGCAAGTGGGGACTCGACCTCCTAGGTCCCTTCCCACTCGCCTCGAGACAAGTAAAATAGCTAATTATGGCAACGGATTACTTCACGAAGTGGATAGAAGCGGAGCTACTTTCCACCATCACTGCCGCCCAAGCTCGGAAATTCATATGGAGGAATATCTTCACTCACTTTGGACTACCTGACTCGATCGTCACGGACAACGAAACCCAGTTTATAGATCAGAAGTTCCGTGGATTTCTCTCCAGCCACAAGGTCAAGCATCACTTTACCTCAGTCGAGCACCCCCAAGCAAACGGCCAAGCTAAAGCTGCCAACAAAGTCATCCTCCGAGGACTGAAGAAGAGACTCGACAAGGCAAAGGGGGCGTGGGCCGACGAACTCTGGAGCATTCTATGGTCCTACAGAACCACCCCGCACTCAACAACGAGGGAAACTCCTTTCAAGCTAACTTACGGGATGGACGCAATGATACTAATTCAAGTCGAGGAGATAAGCCCGCGCATCGCGTTCCGACCTACAGACCACCACGCACTTCGGGAGATGTCCGATCTATCAAACGAAACAAGGGAAATGGCTCATCTAAGGGAGAAGGCGCTAAAACATCGAATCTCCCAAAGGTACAACGCCAAAGTAGTACCCCGGACTTTCGAAAAAGGAGATCTGGTTCTCCGACGAGCTGACATCGGAAAACCTCCCGCGGGCCAGGGGAAATTAGCTGCAAACTAGGAAGGCCCATACATAGTGATCGACGTCTTGGGAAAAGGGGCATACAAACTCTCCACATTGTCGGGCACAGAGATTCCGAGGTCGTGGAACTCTTCCAACCTCCAGAAATTTTTTATTTGATATATATACCACGTGAGATAGCGGTACTCTTTTTCCTACCTCGGGTTTTGTCCCACTGGGTTTTCCCGAGGAGGTTTTAACTAGGCGGGACTCCGTGGGCCGAGCTGTAGCTAGAAGATCCTTCTTGGTATTTATCTTTAGTATTTGCTTTTACATGTCACTTTTATCTAACGTTACTTCATTATTATGTCATCGGTTCTTTTTCATTACTTCCATTATTATGCTCCCATTATCTTTATTACACATTACGATTGATGATTCCAACCCGCCTTAATTCTCCTAAGGGACTGATCACCCCATAGTCAAGAAAAAAGGACCCCGGTACGATAACTCGGACACGTAATCTCGAATGCGATTAAAGTCCGGAGTCAAATCTCGGGTTAGTTTACACCGCGCTAACTTAAGCGAACAAAACCTCGAGTTCTAGCCAAAATTCCAACTCGGACAAAATCCGGTTCGGTAAAGCAATTAAGATGCCGCCAATATTCCTTTCAAGGTTTAACTTAGGCGAATAATCGGTGCATAAATTAACAATACAGGCAACAAAATAACATCATATCAAATTTCATTGAAGGTTCCAAACATCGGACAAATATTCGAAAAAAGCCCCGAAACCTAATAAGGCAATACAAAACAAACGCATCTAAGGTCGGAAGTCTAGTCCTTCGGATTAGTTTCAGGGTCATCGGTGCCGTCGTCCTCTTCGGGAGCGACCACGATACGACCATCAACTATAACTTTGTCCAATCCGACCTCGCTGAAATCAGCGTCAGGACAAATAACCTGGCACTACTCCAGGAAGGACACCTAAATCTCTACGGCCGACCTAGCCCACACCTGCTCCACCCGAGCCACCTTGCCCTCCGTTCTCGCAGCAGCCTTTGAAAAATCGGCGCACTCCCTCTGGAGTTCCAACACCCAAGAACGAGAATCCTCCAATTCTCGGTCCCTCGACTCAAGTGCCGCTTTCAACCTGTTGATCTCATCTTCCTTGGACTTCTCCAAAGCCAACTTCTCGGTTTGAAGAACGGAGAGCTGGGACTTCAACACCTTCACCTCCTCCATAGCTTGTACACCCGAGGTTATGACCGGTTCCGAGTATCTGAGTAAGGCCGCCGACGTCAGCATGGCATGCCCTGCCCATTGGAATTTTGCAGCCAAGTTCTCATCATCACCCTGCAAGCGCTCGAGAAGGGCGGGAACTATCAATTCTTTATCCATGAAGTCAGGATAAGGGAAATCCTTGTCCATCACATGGACGTCAGACCGATCCTTCGGCGAAGGAAGGGTCTCGGGGTCGGCAACCACGGACTTCCCTTTAGCCGCTTTCTTTGACTTTGGTTTCTTGGAAGGATGGGCCTCTGGAGCCGCCTTATCGGGAACGGAGGCGAACATCGGTTCTCCAGACCCCACCGACCTCGGACTATTACTCCCATCCCCCTCGTGTGACCTCTTCAATATCCTCCGGCGAAACTCAGCAAGGGCGAACTTCGAAGCCATCTCGTCTGTAAAAGAAACAACAGTAAGCATCCGATAAAGAGGGCATAAGATAGTGCAATGATAGAAAAATGACAACCTAAATACTGCCTGGTCTCCCCAGGATCTACGCCGACTATGTTCTTTAAGTTCAGATGATTCTTCCTGAAGCATTCGAAAAGGAAGTCAACAATAGCTCCCTCCTCGGGCTTAAGAGAATCCTCCTCTATCCGGGGAGCACTAAAATGCTTACACTAGAGGACGTTAAAGTAGAGCTCCCCTTCCAAGGTTTCCCAAAAGGGGATTGAGTTCGGACATCCGAAAACCTTGAAGAAAACAGGCTTGAAATTATGGAAGGATTCCTCATATAGAAGGAATATCTTCCGATTGGCGTGAGCTCGGAAGGATAGCCATCCTGAGGTTAATCCTCCACCGGCAGGTCGGGTTAGAGTGAACAGGAAAAAGAAGGCGTTTGGAGATGGCGCCAATCCAAGATACTCACAAATGATCTCAAAACCCCGGATCATCGCCCAACTATTCGGATGTAGTTGAGAAGGAGCGGCCTCAGTTTGGCATAGAATCTCCATTTGAAAGTGGGTGAACGGGATCTGAACTCCTATCTTGGAGATAAGGACATCATAACACCACATCCACCGAGGCCCCCCTTCAAGGTTAAAGTCGCTCACCCTCTCGCTTGGACCCGGAGCCTCCAAGTAGTACTCTTCCTCGTACTCGCCCTCCGGCGAGATAAGATTTTCCTCCCTAAAATGAGTCAGGAATTCCGGGGTTACAACTGATGGAGTCCCTAGAACCTCGGGATCAACCCACCAGTAGATAAAGTTGATTTCGGAAGGAAAGGCTAAAGCCCTCTTTTTGGCCATTTTTCTCGATCCTAAACAACCTACACAGGAAACCACCACTCCGTCATAAACTCGGGAAAAGCCTAAAGCCTAATGTCGGAAACCCCTAAAGACAATGGGAATTGAAAAGACAAGCTCCCTACGGTGGTTTCCCTTTACGAAAAGCTGCCGATGGGCGGAGGGAGCAAAAACTAAGCAAGTAAAACGCTGAAACCTTCCCAAAGCACGAATCAAAAAGGGATCAGCAGAAGCCAAACCGCCAATGATACACCATCCAACGAAACTAGTTATAGAAGCAGCAAACAAAAGGGGTAAAGCATACCTGTCACTAGCGAGGCAATGGAGGCGCAAACGACTGTGTTTCTTCATCGCTCCTTCGTTTCCCCTTCAAGGCGAGTTTCTTTTGGGTAAGGCGAGAGAAATGGGGCTGCGAAGACATGACACCCCTTTTATAGAGATGAAAACACCCTTTGCCGCGCATCCCAAACGTCGCCAAAGGTACAACCCGTCTTTTCGCGTAAAAGGAGTGGGGGCAGAAATGGAAAGAATGCCCCAGTTCAAATAATGAGGCGCTCTGAACGAAGCGCCAAAATAGCACGTGTCCGCTCAGGGTTATCAGGCACGACTTATGAGACGAAAGGACATCACCAGTTCGCGAAGACTCAGGACATCGCCACAGGTAAATGTCAAATCACCTAAATGGCAATCCGAGGTCTGAACGCAGCATGTTAACTCGGAAGTTCACAAGGAACTCGGCATCCGAAGAATCCACCTCGGACACCGAGTTGGGGGCACTGTTCCGGGCTACAACGTAGGAGCTCAACTCGGCCCAATGGCTAGGCCCAGATACGTAACAGATTTATAGTCCGAGATTAACCCTGACCGTTCATCCGAATTGGGGCCTAAACTTGGGCTAAACCCTGTGCCCTGGCATCGCGGAATGACTTTCCCTCGTACGGCCGGGAAACTCGGACCCATCCGATATCCCCAAGATAACGGACGTCCAGGGTTATCCCCTAAAAAGGCGGGATCAAATCCCCCTTTCCTCTCAACTGTTCATCAGTATAAAATGGGTTCAATTTCGAACTACAGTATCTCTTCTGACCTACCTCTCACACATTCCTGCACTCACTGACTTGAGCGTCCGAGTCCTTGCAGGTACACCCCCCACCGCCGTGGAAACGCTCCTTCAGAGCAGCTTGGATCCCATTCTCGGTTCGGAGATTTCTTTGGTAACCCACGTCCGAACAATATCCTTTTAAAATGTTAAATTAAAATAAAATTAATGATTAGATATTGGCGCAAAAATAAAACTCTTACACTGATTAACTAATATAATAATAATAATAATAATAATTTTTGTGCTGTGATAATCCAATAAATGATATGACAATTTTTGGTGTCATTTGGTATTATTATAATATGATATGATTTTTTTCAATAAGTTTTCATTAATTAATAATTGAAGAAAATATTTATGATTTTCTTAAATGTATTCTTTATCTATAGTGAGAACTATTAATTTGGCCTTGAAAAAATTAAAATGTTGATAATTTAGTTTTTAAAAGACATTTTATTAATTTGTGGTATTCCAATAATATATTCTATTATTGCTAATGCGTTTGATCAGTATTAATAAAAGATATTTTTTATATTAATTTATTAACAAATTAATTTTTTAGATATTAATTTATTAATATATTAATTATTTAAAGATTAATTTATAACCATATTTATCAATAAAAATACTAAAAAAAAATATTTTAGAGACTAAATTATTAACATATGATCTTCAGAAATCAATCGGTAATTCTTCCTTATCAATATGTTTCCTTTTTGAGGTTTGTTTATCCGTTGTGACAAAAAAAAAAAAAGAAAAGAAATCCGTTGATGACTTTATGGTATGCGAGTTAAGCTTTTGACTTTGTGCATGAAGATCATGATCCATGAAGCAAAATAAACATTATTTTTTTCGACTTTCCTAGTCTTATCATAAACAATATTTAATATTCTTCATTAAATGGCCTTAAAAATATATTAAATGCTTATTATTTAATAATTTATATTTAATTTTTATAATTTTAACAAATTCTCACACGCTTCTGCATTAAATATAATGCTCAGATAAATTATTTTTTAAAATATTCAAATTCCGACCATAAAATTTTTATTTTTTTATATTAATAGCAATAAAATTTAAATGTAAAATTTTATGTATATTATCCAATTTTTTTATTATTAGATTATTTTTAATAACTTATAAAAATTTTATTTGAGACACATTTTACCTATACAGTGACTAGCTATTATTTTTGTGTTTTTTAACATCAAAAGTCAAATTTACCTGTAGTACTCTCCGCGTCCACCAAATTTTTTATTATTACATAGGACACATAATAAATGACATTTTTCGAAATGAAAATCTTGTAAGTTTAATTTAACACTTTTTACTAATTCTTATAAATTAATTTATATTATCATCGGATAGAAATTAGTACCCTTGAATCTTATTACTAATATATTTTTGGTTAAGACAGCAAAAAGTAAAATATCTTTTCCTCACAGTCACAGCACTGAAATTGAGATCTCTCTTTCCCTGTGATATATTGTTGAGTTACCAATTACCTTACCATACTCATTCTATTAGACTCCATAGGAAGCAGCATCAGCACCAGCATCAGCATCTACCTGGTCATCACCACCACCACCACCCCCACCACTTTCTTCTCCTACTTGTTTGTTTATACCTGGTCTTCATATTCTCCCTCTTTGTGCTATTGGACTCGTTCTGTTTCTTTCGGCACTACAAATACCCCCTACTCTACCACCTAACTCTCCATCCATCTATCTATCTATCTATGCTTCTTCTTCATCTTGTTGTTTGTTCTTTCAGTTTCTTCTGGTCTTTCAATTAGTTGTTCCCCGAAGATATAGAGAGAGAGAGAGAGAGAGAGAGAGAGAGAGGATTTAGCCCTTAAAATTAACAAATGGAGTCTCATTCTTCGTTGGTGTCGAAAGCGAGAACCGCGTTTCACTCAGCGGCTGCCAAAGCGGAACGCGTTCTCATGGACTTCAAATCCGATCGAGGTGCTTCTCTCGAAATTCTCGGAATGCCGTTTTGCCTTTTTTTTTTTTTTTTGGCGTCGTTTTACCCTCCCTTTCCTTCTCCTTCGCACATGCCTCATTGCGTGGAAACGGATTTGCTCTATCTTTTTTTTCTCTCTCTTTTTTTTTTTTTTGGGGGTGGGGATTTTGATTTTTTTTTTTTTTTTTTGGATTTTTTGTTTTTTGGGAATGAGCATTGACTCCATTTTTGATCGGTGAAGATTCTGAGAAACAATCGCGCGACGATTTGGGGAGGCAGCAGCAGCAGGGACATGAATCCGCTCGCAATGAGAACGAGTCAAAGGTAAAATGGTGCTGAGAAAAGAGTGATTATTGATTTCTTCTGCTTTTTTCTTTCTTTCTTTCTTTTTTTTTTTTTCTGTTTTTTAATATTTTGGAGTTTTGAACTTTGAAAGAGGGTTTAATTGTTGTCTATGAAATTTGGGTAATTCGTGTTTGGGGGAAAAATGTTGAATTTAGTTTGAGTATCTGAAATTTGAAATCCTTGCATCTGTGGGATGCGAATGTGGTAATAACATATTCACTTCTGGGCACTGGATTTTTTTTTTAAATTACCAAATGGAAGCAAATTTGTTTGTTTTATTATGTTTTAATTGAAGCTCAAATAAGGGAATGAAAATTGAGAATAAGGGTTTAGGGTCTGGATTAACTTATTTTGGAGATAGCTCTTGGTTGAGAACTGGTTTTTTAGTGCAAAATAAGTTCATCCAAACACGCATGTGAACTAGTTTATTATGATGTTTTTGAGTGCATATGCAGTAGGTTTTGGAGCTTTAATGTGTTGAAGTTCATCATTTTAGCAAAACTAATGAACTCTGTCTCCTATTTAATTTATTCCTTCACCAAGTCACAAGTTATTGAGCATATGTTATACACAAAACATGAAAGACTTCCTGGTTTTGTCCAAGATTAATTGTGAGAGAGATTTCTGTAATCTTCTGATTTACTTGGTTCCAAATTTCTAAAGTGGAAAAGTAATAGTCCGAAATGTTTCTTACCCTAAAGACAAAAGTACAAGTTTACTTATTTGTTTGTATTATGTTTAAGTACTTATTAGGAAACATTTGTCTTGTAATGAGTTGTAGTTACTCACATAATTGATTTTTGTAATGGAATGGTGCAGCTTCTCAGCGAATTGAAGCAGATAAAGTGGAGACCTCCACATATAGGAATAAAGCAGGATTGGCAAGATAGAATTAACAACATTCGAAAAGGGAGAAAAGAAGTCGAAGATACAGAGAAAGTTGGAGATACAAACATGGCTGCTGTTCCATTTTATGATGAAAATTTGTACATCCTGAATATGAAAAATGACGTTGAAGCCAAGGTAAGAAGATCTTTAACGTTTTTATCCAAGGATTTTATCTTCCAATTATTGCAGAGAAACCTGAAGTTTATAAACCAGGCAGTTGCCCCATATTAGGAAAATCTGAACTTAAGCTGCCTATGAACATTTTGTTCTCAAGACAGTGTCTGTTAGACTGTGTCACTGTCCATGACTCATAAGATCAGAATATTATTCAATGGATGGTATGCTTGTAATGAGTTCATGATTCAGGCTTATTATTAATCTCATTGTTAGGTGCCTGAGAGCTCTTTCCGGTAAATTGAATGTACTATTGAATATTGATATATCATGCATTGATTTTCTGATTCAATTATACAAATGGATTGCTTTAGTGATGCTGATGAAAAATTTTAATTTAGGCTTCAGAAGCAATTCCCTCAGTTGAAGGCTTAACTGTTGCGGCTAAAGACCCCATTCCACCATCGTCTGTCCTGAAGCAATTGGCTGTAGCAGTTGAGTAAGTTATCCTTACCTTTTTCTTGCCAATTCCATGATTGCTTGAGATTCTTCATTCTTGAATTCAATTTCGAAGTAGATAACAAGATAGCTGTTCAAATTTTCTTGTCATAATGGCTAAAGTAAAACAAGATTAGCATTAATATTTAGGAGTCTTGTTCCTGTTACTCAGAAAGATTTTCAGCTTAACAAATAATTATAAAACTAGCCTTTTAAAATTTTGGGCCTTTTTACTAGGGCTGGAAGGAAAACAAACTCAATGAAAGATTTTGTAGCTTCATCAGGAGCTTCTTCACCTGCCAGAGAGAGGGCAGGCTTAAGTCTGTCTTCAGTGAAGGCTTTAGTGATGCGTGAAAAGGAAGACAAACTTAGCTCTGAGTTTAGTAGCGATGAGAAAGTTGTGCATTTGATTAATTCTCTGTTTGATCCAGGTATATGAATTTTAGGTGGCTTGCTGATGATAAAACTACATCAACGTTTTTATGTATATATATACATGTATATAAGTGCTTTATTCTGTGATTATCTTTCACTCGAATCACTTCCATTGTAATATTTGCAAGATATTTGCAGAGGGAGAATTCCTTAGCAGGAAGATCAACTCCAATCAAGAGGAAACTGCCATAACATCTTTGCCAAGAGATATTCATGGTGCTCCTTCTGAAAGCCTAGTTGTTAAGCTAGCCGAAGTCATTGGAAACTTCAAGACCCTCCGAAAAATGGCTCTTTTTTGGTGCAGGGTTGTGGCTGAAGTATGTTTAACTCATCTATTTCTAGTTCTAATATCATATAATCATTTTATCATGAACCTAGAATTCTAGATTTGATTTACAGCATTGGTCATTTTCTAGTTTCTACAATATATAAGCTATTTTCTTTTTCTTATGTGACAGTTTGATGGCTTATAAAGTTACTGATGGAATGAATCATCTTAATCAGTTTTGTATTTTCATCCAAGATCATATGATTTTGATCGTGGCAACAGAATACATAAGATGATGTAATGCCATTTTGAGAAAGAGAAATATAGTATTCTTTTCTTTGTTTTGATTTTTTAAGTAGTTATTTTTAGAGGTTTGGGATTTTTTCCATTTTCTGTTCTGGAGGTTTTTTTTCCCCCTTATTATCATATGGTTTTGACTCTGTTGTAGTAAACTTTTCTTCTAACTATATCCTCCTTTCGCTTTCAGCCTTTCACAATTAAAAAGAGGTAAAAAAAAAATCTGCAAATCACTCGCATGCTATATTATTGGAAACTTTTGAGATTCTTTCAAAACCTCTTATTTGTCAAGTTGTTTAACTTAATTTTTAATTTTACATGTACTTATCCGTGAAAAGGTAAGAAAGAAATCCTATATGAACTTCTGTTTTCAAATTTGTAACTTGATCTGAAGTAGGATACATAAATGTCACTCCTTTATTTTCTTTCTTACAAGCTGAAAAAGAATGTTTTGAACCTTTTTCTTTTGTTATGCAGCTGAGAAAACATTGGTCTGAAGAAAAATATTTACCTGGAGTCCCTCCAGATGACATTCCAGATCTGAACTCATGTCTTCTGTATCAACAATTTCAAGTAATTAATTGTTGCATCTCTCGGAAAAGGCGCCATTTTATTGCCACCGAATCCCTAGACTCTATGATGATGGAAGCCAATTCAAATATAGAAGAATCTTCCAACTGTACTGACAGAACTCCAGCAAGCCCTTTATTATATGCTAGATTAAGTACTGGGGAGCTTGTTCTTCGACTTGGTGCTCATTGCCCAGCTGGAGATCTGACGATGCTAGAAACTGGCGAGTCTGTGTACTCTCCTGTCACCCAGGTTTGATATATATTTGTTCTTGTAACTTGCTACTTAAACTTGCTTCAGTACTTGATATTTGCGGCCATTCCTTGCAGGAAGGACCCTTGCTTACAGAAGATTTGATCAAAGAAACTGAGGAGTTTGTGCTGCGGACAGGGAGGTATGTACACTAACTGAGCTTCATCTGACCTAGTCAGTTATTTTAAAATCTAAATATGTTAACCCATTTTACTTGTGTGTGTGTGTGCGTGTGTGCGCTTCTACTGTGAGAAGATTCAATTATGTATTTCATATCACAAAGTTAAAGGTTTTTGAACTTCTAACTAAAAATAACAAGTTCATCTCGCTTCTGGGGCCTTTTCACTGCTTTTTAGATGTGTTGATGTATGTGTTTTGTAATTTTTGGCTAATTCTGAACCTTTGACTTATTGACTCACATCTTGACAAGTATTCCTTGAACCAAGGCCTGGGAACCAGTTATTGTCTATTTGCTAAAATTTCTATTGGTGTTGGAGGCACTGGTTGATTGGAATTGACATTGTCTGTGTAATTACTCATAAAATGGTTCATGAAGATTCAGTAACTTTATTTTTTCAACCGAATTTTATAATTTTTTTTCTTTTCTTTTTTTATTTGTGTTGTATGACTCTTCTGAGATTAGCATTCCAGTGTTGTTGTTATGCTTCCCCTCAATGTGAATTCAAAATTAAGATGTCGCTCAAAATGAATTGAGTTTATGCTTAAGTGTGAATGTTTTAGGTCCTATTGTATTCTTTCTGTTAATTCCTCTTCTTCTCAATTGCAAAGTTAAATAAAAAGTGGTAAATATATGTTTGAGCTATGGCTTCTGGCTTTGTTTTGCATTTGTTTAAAAGTTGCATGATATGAATAATTATCAGTTAGTTATTGCTCCCTGACAAATGTAGTGGGAGACAAATTAGGAAACCATTTTCTTAGCTATAAGTTGTTACTAGTTTGGAAAGAGTGAGTGGGCAATTTGTTATTTTATAAGTGGATTAAATGTACTGAAATCGACATTCCATTTTACCCATTGTGATGGAGAATTTCTTTATGGTGTTGTCATGTTGTTATATCTATCGGGGTTTGTTTATATACCTTTAGAAATATTGAAGTGCTTATCTGTTGTCCCTTATGTAATGGATGGTTCCTATTGTCTGTGGTAGAGTATTGCACTTTCTCCTTTTAGCGAAATTTCTTCTATTAAAAAATATCAGCGTTGACATTATTAGACATGACTTGAGATGATCAGGACTTGAAGTGTGTTGTGAAACAAGGAAAGTATCTTTGTTTAAATGTTGGCCTGATTTTGCATCCAGTAAAAAGGAAATTCCCCTCGTTTAAATGGTTGAGACTTGAGATGTCTGCTTTGATCTTATATTTTATTTATTTTTCAAATAATTTCAAATAATTTCCAGATCAGCAGTTGATGGAGTAGTTGATCAACAGAATGTATCACTAAATATGATTCTGTAATAATCATGAGTCTGTTTCTTTCGCATCTAATATGCAAGTGCCAGCTTCATTTCACTGCATATTTGCATCTATGATGTAATGTATTATAGTTAGTATGAGGTAGGCATTTTTTGATAATTTCTTTACCTTTTATGGTCAGTGTTGGTGCTGGGTGCTCTCAACTTCTCTCTGATATGCAGGCTTTCAAGGTCAGGCTCTCGCTTGAGCACTTTTCTTACTGATATTCTTGATACTTCCAACTATTTGGAATTAATTTTCTATTTGAGTTAATTGTGTTAGTTATCATGTTTTAGGCTGCAAATCCTGGTTGTATTTTGGAAGATTTTGTAAGATGGCATTCTCCTCCCGATTGGACAGAAAATGAGGCGAGTACTGAGGATAGTGATTTTTTTGATGGTTGTGAGTCGTTGTCTTCCAGAGGTCAGCTAAGTCGGCGAATGCAAAAAGAAGGTGTACTAACAGTCTTTCCCCTCATTGTTTTACATGATTATGCTTGATGTATATGTTAACAGGGCATCAGCATTTGATAAAATTGTTTTGCTTGAAATACAAAATATTTTGTTCACTGCATCTTTCTCATCAGTTTGGTGAAAACTTTTGCTATATGCTTATAAATATTACCAATCATTTATGTGTTTGTTAACTTAGATTGCTGAATAGGTTGTAGTTTGCTAGGGTGTGTAAAAGGCATGCATGGAATCCACACTACATATGGTAGAAAGTGTTTAATGCAGGCTCGTGGGGAGCATTTTGGTTTAAACTACCCAGTTGCGTGGGTGTACCCTAGTGAAAGAGAATGGTAGAAAAATATATCATATCTTTCTTTTAGGAGTGCTATAATGAAGCATATTATTATATATTCTTGCAAGATACAGTTGAGGATTTCCAAATACAACTGAAATGTGCTTGGGCCACTGCTAAACTCCTTATTACGTACTCCCTACCTCAATGGAAAAGGGTTTCTTGGTTCCCACTTTCCCATGTTTTCTCAAACAACTCTAGGGCTATGAAATCTTGCTTATGTTCTTTGGTTTGCTAGTTTCTTCATTGAACTTTTCACATTCAACATGATGTCTAAGGTTCAAAAGATTTTCAATGGTATTTGTCCCATCTTGTATAGTTTTAAAATTTGTTTTTGATGTGTAGCATTTTTGCACCACTATTATAATATTTGCATGGTTGTGACATATTTTTGGTTGGTTTGAGTTTATTTATATTTAAGCATCATTTCTTTAACCATTTATTTCAATTCCTGGATCATTCAAAATGATTTACAGTTATTCATTTAAGTTATATGTATCCCCATACTATCCATGGTTTACTGTGGCTTATTTTAAAATTATTGTTGAAGAATTGCTTTGTAAACTTTGTCTTTAGTCTACAAGGCACTTACTAGATTGCTTTTGAGTCTTAGCCTTGGCCTTTAATATTTTGACAACCATGGATGGTTAATCCTTAACGTGTTCCTTTTGAAGTTCATTATGAAGATTTTAGATAACAAATTTTGGATTCAGAGTGACTAAGGTAGAATATTATTAAATTAATAATCTCATTATCAATCAATTGACATTGCCTTAGCCATAGGTCATCAGCTTTCATATTCCTAACCTTGGGCAAGCCATTGAGTCTTAGGCACAGCTGTTTTTTTTGTCATTTTGATGTCATATCAGAAAACTTCTCTGAATTTCATTAAATGTTGATGGCAGGTAATTTGTGGCGTGAACTGTGGGAAACATCTAAACCAGTACCGGCTATTAAACAGGCACCTCTCTTTGATGAGGATTTGGCAGTGTAAGTGTAAAGAATCACTTTTTTATATGAATTTATGTTTTCCCCTTAAAACCATCTCACTTCAATGGCATTTTACATTCATTTGTAGGGAGGGCATCCTTGTTGCATTTGAGGATTTCCAGCCTTCTGAGCTTTTTGGACAGCTGTTTGTTTCGTTAGTAAGTTCTCTTTCTTCTCATCTCACATAAGTTGCTTTCGTTATGTATGACCAAATTGTTATCTGTCATCATTCCCATAATGGATCTCTTAAAAGAACTACTGTTGTGCTGAGTCTCATATGTTATATTTGGAAATAAGTTGCTGATTATGTGTTTTGAAATTTATTCGGATCTGTGATTAATGCCCTTTTTTGTTGACAAAAATACCCATAACCTGTAATCACTATCAATTATTTTTTAAAAATATTTTTAACACTTACAACACATTTGTTATTATAGATACGAAATGTTTTGCTTTGTTATTTGAAAAAAAGAAAAAAATAAAAATACAAGATTACCTACGAAACATAGATGTAATCTGCCTATATACAAGTAAATGATATGAAAGGGAATATTTTCTTTTAATCTTTTGCTATATAGGGGCTGTCCTTCCTATTGCATATGAATTATTATAGCTTTTGTCAATCAAAGATGGTTATCTTGTTTGTCCCAATCAAGGAAAGGTGTATATCAAACTAAGAATTGCTTCTTACCATATGGATTTGGATGGTTTTGGCTGTTCAAGTTGTTTGAAAATTAAACCATTTGCCTTTTTATTTTATAGATTTTTATTTTTAAAAGATAATTATCATTGTTCCCGTCAAAAAAAAGGATAATTATCATTGTTCTTAACTGGTATTTAAAATTTTAGAAGATAAGATAAATATTATATTAGTCAAAAGATTGATTGTGGAATTATCTTTGCATATCATCCAGTAGTTATGTACAGTTTCCTGCGAGAAATTTATCCTGCAATTAGTTTAGTAGATTTCAGTGGTAGCTGGTCGTAGATATTCTCTATTGATCACCGGTTGTACCATTTTCATGCCTTTCTAATCATAACGTTTGGTCTTAATTATACAGCTTGGTTTAGGATTTGCAATAGCAGAACCTATGCTTCCTGGTAACAGTGACTTTTCAAAGATGTTTAATGACTGCAAGGAGTATGTAGTTGCCACTTGTCAAAGCAACAGATGGAGTGAGAAAGTTGATGAACTTGTCCAGGTGGGTACTAGAAGGGTAAAGTTACTAATTTGTAAAGTTACATAGCAGCTCCTAAAATTCTTTTGAGGTATCTCTAGTGTTGATTCTCGCCTTTTTGAAATAGTCAAAATGTAATCAGTAGACTGAACTCCAAAACTGCTTTCTATAAAGGGGACTCTTGAGCTAAAGGGGACTCTTGAGCTAAAAGGAACTCTTGATGACTAATCAAATTGTGAAACTTCATACCATTTACTTTAACCAGCCCTGCCTTCCAGGACTGTTTAATTTACGTCTTTTTAGTGTTTAGGCTCATTATATGAAATAAATAGATATCTCCATCTGTGTCAACATGGCAATGAAAAATAATTCCTCTTGAAATATGGATTGATAATGGTACTTGGTGCTGATGATTTTTTATCTGCAACTTTTAAATGGTAACTTCTATCACTAAGAAATTTAATGATCACATCTTTGTGTAGGTCTATGAAACAGTGGAGACAATGTTACTGAATCCAGAGGAAGCACTAAAGATGATGAAGCAGACAGAAGAATCAGCTATGAATACTGGTGAACCTAAGAGCCGGTTTAAGAGGCTTAGCCATATCTTTGGTGGCAAAGATAAACTATTGACGAAGCCTGCCCCAAAAGATCAGATAAACAATGAAGAAAAGCCGATTCGACAAGCTTTTTCGAATTTCTTTGACAGCAAGTCATCTTTATTTTCAAAGAAGCCTCCTAAGCCTGGAAGCCTATCCCCTACCGAGAAACCTCCCTCTCCGGAAAGTGAATGGACAATTGTTTAGTCAAAGTTCAGCTCACCATATTTAGGCTAAGCAAATGACTCTCTTTTTATTTTTCTTCCCCTCCCTCCTAGCCAGATAACTGTAAATTCTTTTCTTTATTCTTTTTCCATGTATTTAGTGAATAGCAAATTTTAATGTCTTCGGAAGTACCCAAACCATTCCTAAATTTCAATTTTTTTGTTTATATTTGCATGGTGGTGAGGGCTTGTATAAGGATGATTGGTCAAAAAAAAAAAAAAAAAGTTCTGTACATGTTCCTCCTTTCTCCTACAAATGTCATATTGCTTTTGCATCTCCGTCATATTATCACAGAATGCTGTGTTGTTTCTGGCAACAAGTTCCCCATTCACCAAAACTACGAGTCTCAATTTTAGCTGTACTCCCTGGATTAGTAGCAGTATGCTTTACTCTGACGATGGAAAAAGCTGTCACTACACACACAGGTTTGTGCTGAACCTTCTATATTATTCAAAAAACAATATGAAATTATAAATATTTGCACATTGTATCATTTAATAGTCAATGTATTGTCACTTACAAGGTCTACCATGTTCTATTACATTATTCAAACAAATACATGTGGAGGAGGTTGCTTACTTCCATCAACACAAAAAGGGGAGGGAGGAAGTTAGCAATATATATATATATATATATATAGACCTTTATGCTGGTGGTTTTTTTTTTTTTTTTTCATTTTTGGCATTATTACATCATTAAACGAATTTCCTTCATCAATATTGTAACTATTTCTATTTAATTTTATGAGTGATTGCTGTTGTAACGAGTTTCTGTTCTCTTTCACATAGTTTGTATGAGCTAATGCAGTCAGAAATCAAAACCTAGTGTATTTGTCTTGTGTTGTAGAGGTTTCGGTAATTTAATGGGTTTGATTTGGGTTTTAGGGGTGTCATTTTTCAACGTAGTTGAAGTCAGCTAATTTTGAATTTGACTAGAAATGGTTTGTAAAGTTATTATTTCAATTTTCAATGGATTTGTACAGTTGTGTATGCAAGCTCCATTCCAAATGTTCGTGCGTCTTTGTGGGATCACCTTCGATGGTTGCGAGGTCAGTTTGATAAGTTATGGGTGGTCTTGGGAGATTTTAACAAAATCTTAGCTGCTTCGGAGGTTCTCCGAGCCGGGGGGGGGGGTGCTTTGGTGAGTAGTAGAGCCAGATCATTCCATGAATGTTTATATGATTGTGCTTTGATAGACATGGGGGTGAAGGGCAGTCTTTACATGTGGAAGAGATATGCTCAAGGTCAGTCTCCAATCTTCAAACACTTAGATAGGGCGGTGGTTGATTGCTCTTGTCAACTTCAATTTCTAAATGCTAATGTTGAGGTGCTGCTGAGTTTCCATTCAGATCATTGTCCCTTGTTACTTTGTATTGCTAGGCTTCCTAGTCCTAACAGTGAGTGCCGTTTCGATTTGAAGCAGCTTGGGCTACTCATCTAGATTATCCGAATGTCGTTCGCCAAGTTTCGATTAGTGAGCCTGAGAATGTTGTGGACGGGCTAAAAAGGGCTCGGGATGAATTTTTGGCAACATTCTCAAGAGGAAACGCTTTCTGGAGGCAAGGTTGGCTAGGATCCAGAAGCAGTTGACAGAGAGTCTAGGCCCTCTTCATAACTGAATGTGTTTGGAGAAATCATTGCATCAAGAATATGAACAGGTTCCACGTCAAGAAGAGTTGCTCTAGTTCTAGAAGTGAAGGGAGAGGTGGGTAAAATTTAGGGATCATAACACATCTTTCTTCCACGCCCAGACTATGATCCGAAGAAGGAGGAATAAGGTGGAGGGACTTCATATTGTATGTGATGTTTGGTGTACTGACAATGATATTGTCAAGAAGGAGGCTCTAAGCTTCTTTAAGAAGCTTTTTTTGCTGCGAATGTTGTTCAAACTCCAGTTTTATCTACTCCTCGTGTGGCGTCTCTTCCTATGGATGCTTTTGAATTCTTCTCTCAGAAGTCTCCGAAGAGGAGGTTTGGGAAGACTTGAAGTATATGAATGCTTTCAAATCCCATGGTTTCCAACCTTTTTGCTTCAAGAAGTTTTGGCACATTATTGGCGATGATATTTGTAATTTAGTCAGGCAAGCCTTTTTGTCAGGTTCTTTTGATGCTCACTTGCTAGAGATTTTGATTGTGTCAATTCCCAAGTTAGGTGTGCCAAATAGATTTTCTCGTTTAAGGCCTATTAGCTTGTGTAATGCAACATAAAAAATTATTACCAAGGTTCTTGTGAGTCACTTGCGGCCTTTTTTAAAGCATTGTTGGTCCTTTTCAAAATAGTTTTTTGCTAGGGAGTGTAACATCCTTTTAAATACAATATTATGTTTAAATCATAACATTACACTTAGGAGTTGTTATTAATAAATTAATGGACCTTGTTTGATTATCTGTTGTGTTTTCGAGAAAATAGCATTATAACTATTGTTGTGGTATCGAATAAATATATAAACAAGCGAACAGGGAAAACAAAATTCTCTTATACACATAATTATGTACATCACAGTAACAACCTTTTAGATTACATAAGCAGCTTTACTAAGACTTTTCACTAGCGAACTAGCCATCCAATGCTAACGTATGTATGTATTTGATGAAAATCTTCAGCAGCCCATCCAATCTCGGTCAAGTTCTTCCATCATGGTCATCATCAAGATCTCCAAAGCTATTTGGAGACGACATAGCAACACACGTCAAAGTGAGAATTTTACATTTTCAGTAGGCTTCTTAAGCTAATAGGCAAGCAAGGTCATTGCCGTCATCCAAGCTACTTCAATTTATCAAGAAAAGTGTGGTCTCATACATAGGGAAAAGTTCATTTATTAAGTTTAGAAAATATATCCTTCCGAAGCAGGTTAATTTTACACACTTAGTTCAAGCATGGCAGTAATCATACAACTGATATTGATGCTTTGTTCTAAATAGACTAAACTATCAAATAAAACCAAATAAGCTATATACTCATAAATGCATGAATGTATGCACTTTCTCCTCTACTTTGTTACTTAGCATGTGCCTTTAATCATTACTACCCTTGAATAGACTGATATGGGAAATGAGTTCATTTCATGACCATCGTCACACAGTACTAACCGACAGGGGGCTCCACATGCATATAAATTGGAGGGATCTCATTTTGGCCAATTGTCTCTAAAGTAGAGGAATCTCAGTTTTAATATAACTGCCTTCAAGTGGAGGGATCTCATAACTACCTCAAAGTGAAGGGATTTTATCTTCTCATGTTATTAGCATGCATTATCTGTTCACATACCTTCTTAATTCATATGTTTATATGCATTCCTTGGTCATAATGATTCATGGAGATGTTTGAATGCACATATGCTCATGCCATAAACTTGTAAAACATTTGTATAAAAAATTTGGCAGTATGATAGCTATAATATGAGAGTATCCAAAGTTTATGATAGTAGCTTATATAACCAGTCACATAAAAGAACAATTTCTAGCACAGTAATTGTAACACCCACCGGATTTTTTTGTCGTTTTATCATTTTTCGTCCAGTTGTTCGATTTTTATCGAATAATTGAGGTTAATTAAAATTTGAATAAATATTTATTTAGGATCAATTGATTAGCAATTAATTGAGTTTAGATATGAGGGAATTAGGTTAGAAGTATAAGAGATTTCATAAAAATTATTCTTAAACCAATTTGCCGATTTAAAGGAAATCGGTAAGATTACGATATTTTAAACTGTCGAAACCGAACCAATAGAATTACATGCTCAAAATCCTATGACCTAAGGCTGAATACTCAGCCATTTACACCCTAAGGGTGGCACCACAAAGGCCACAAAAATGAGGAGAATTGGCTGAATTTCAGCCTCTTGTGTTTCAACTAATCAAAGCCTTTGAAGCCAACTACCCCTTTTATGTTTAAATCAGATTTTCTCCCCTCCTTCTCATGTTGATTGTGCCATCTTCTCCCTTTGCTTCAGCTCTCTTCTTCTCTTCTCCACTCAAAGCTTCAAGCTCAACAAGGTTTTGATAATCCAAACTCCAAAATCAAGCAAAATCACACACAAAGAGGTAGAGGTTCAATTCTTGTCTTGCTATTCTGATTATGGGTGGCTGGTGGTGGATTTAATTTTTCAATTTTTGATGTGATGATTGAATGATTATGATGAAATTTGGCTGGTTTGTTGGTTGTTTGTTAGGTTAAAATCAATTAGAAAGCAAGAAAGGATGAAAATGGGAAGAGCTGAAGGGCTAGAGAACCAAAAACCCTCGACAGTCTGTACGGCGAAGTGTACAACTTTGCCTATTGCTGTTTAAATTTGATGAAACCATTTTTATATAAAACTAGACATTCAGGGCTTTCCATAAATATATCATATAAGGCCATTGGATTAGTATTGAGAGAGATATGAATTTTGGAATTTTGACCTAGGTTTTTGATTTTGATTCTGGGCAGATTGGGTTATTCAGGGTAAAACTCGCCCTATACTACTTGGAATTGAATGAAACTAACTTTATTAGAAAGCTTACACATAGGAGAATGTCCCATAAAAATTTCAGAGTTAGATAAGGTCCTGTTTGCTCCCAATGGTTCAAGAAATTTGCCCTATGTCCAAACTGGGCCAAAACAGGGCAGTTTAGGAAGGTCAAATTTTGGGGCTTATAACTCGAGCTCTACTAAGGAAAATGGAATGGAACTTTTTGCAAATGAAAGGTTGTCCTGTTAGCTTTAATATGAGATCAATTTCATATGATTTGAGCTAATTTTCGATTTTTAGTGGATTTTTACTTTTAAGTATGTAATTCTAGCTAGTTACAGGGTAGGCCGGGATAAAACCTAAATAACTTAAGATATATTTATCAAAATTAGATGGGACTAAAGGGGTTAGAAAATAGACACATAAAGCTCTAACACATCCAAAATTTAGATCCAAATGAGTTAAATTGAAATTGTGGCTTGATTTACAAAAATTGGGCAGAATTGATATAATGGGCAGAATTGAACATAAGGGTCCAATCCCTACATGATTGACATTATTGTGATATATTTGTTACTCTATGTTGAACTTTTGCTTGATTGATTTTATTGGTAGCCTAACACTATTCACAGGGAAGCGGATTCGATCCATTATGCTGCCGAATTTCCGGCATAAATTAGTGATAGTTCTAAATGATGGTGTGTTAATATTGTTATGTGACATGTATGAATACTAAGCAAATGTTATTGTTTGAAAATAAGGTACGAAGCCTATGTATCTATGATTTTATGATAGAAGATATGATGATGAGTCCCTATTCCGAAGGAACGTGACATGGCGATCATGCTCTGATAGGGTATGACATGGCGATCATACTTTAGATTATGGCATAATGATCCCATCCCCTAAGGAGTGTGACATGGTGATCACATCCTTAGGAAGTATGACATGGTGGTCATACTCTGGGATATGGCAGGATGAATGTATTTTAAGGAGTGTGATATGGAGATCACACCCGATGGGGTATGACATGGTGATCATACTCTGGAATATGGCCTGATGATCACATCCTAAGGAATGTGATATGGCGATCACACTCCGATGGGGTATGACATGGCGATCATACTCTGGAATGTGCATGACAAGTAAAGGAAATTAAGAAAAATCCAAGTGCATTCGTATGAATTCAAGTATGAGTATTTGTATAATTATATCCCATATTTTATTGATGCTGAGACTGTTCTATCTACTATGCTATGACTATTATTCTAAATATGAAGCATTGCCAATGTGACTCAAGTGCATGAATAAAATGAACTCTGCTTCGGATAATATATTTTCGAACTATGAAACTGAACAGTCTATATAATATGCTCACATTTTTCATAATAAACCGAAGCAGCTGGAGATGACAACGATGAAATTATGTATGAAAGTTAAAGAATCCTACTAGGAATTTTTAAATTCTCACTCCCATTTTCGTGTTTTCTCCAGATAATTCAAGAAGATTCAAAGACGGCTGAAGTTGCTGTCAAATAAGATTTGCTTAGATAATAGTAACAACTCCAGAGTGGGGTGCTATGACTTAAGCATAGTACTGTACAAAGGAGGATGTTACAGTAATCAAAATCTTAATCGCATATATATTCATGAAGGCAAGGAATACGTCAGTCACAATGATTCCAACAACTAGCAGTCCCATGGCATTTAAATTGAAATGGCATCCAAACCAACATATATTCTTTAACATTTCAATTAGGCTTGGCCGATAAAATTAGAGACCTTTAAGTTAAGTTATGTGCACTTTGACCACAATTTAGACTGAAGTTTTTCAATTCTGTCTAAACTTATAAATTATGCCAAAATTTCTATTTGATCCCTTTTGATCTCAAATTCTATAGAAATATTGCTATAATAGTCTATTTTTAAACCTATTTGATTCCACTAAGTTTTGATAAATATAACTTGAGAAATTTACATTTGATTCACTACTGCCCTATTTTAGAACAGATTGGGATGTTAAAGAATGGGAAAATCACTAAAAATCCATTTCTTATCATTTTGCTCTGAAATTTAATATACTCAACTTACTTGAACCTCTTTCAAACAAACTAAGTCCCACTCAATTTAATTAAGTAGAGCTTAAGTTACAAACTCTACATAGTGGTTGTCTTATTTTGGTACACACCCATGGGGTAATTTTGTGGAATTATTAGGAGCAATCCGCTGGGAGTTTAAATCTAAAGTTTTATGGGCTATGTGTCAGCTTTTTAAAAAAATTGGTTGCACTCAAATTGAAGGTGTATAGGGCAAGTTCTTCCCATTGAAACACACCCTACTCAAATCAATGTCACTCCACCTACAACTTTTTACAAAATTCATAACTTATTCATCTTAGGTCCGATAGACCTCAAATTTCATAGGTATACTCTCCTATGAGTTATGTTTCATCTAAAATTAGTTTTATTTCAATTGAAGGCTCCTAACTCAAGGTATGGCTCATGGACCTAGTATTATCTAGAGCCGCCTTATTTTCCTGTTTGGTGTTTATAAAAATCTTTGGGTTCCTAGCTTGTTTCTTTCATTACCTTGAGTTTCACTAGTTCTAACTCAATAATATGAGCCTAAAGAACATCACTTCCAATCAAGAAATATGATAAATAAAAGAATGCAAAACCCTAGATCATCTAACTATATAACCACATATAAGATGGTTTAGGAGCCTACTTCATTTCCAAGCTTAAAGGAGCTCCTAGTGTTGCCTCTAGCACCTCTGAAACTCCCTTGGAGCCACAAATTACACTTCGACCCTTCTCTTTTTCTTCTTGGCTAAAGTTGAGTATAACCCAAAGAGGAGAGGTTTTTACTTTTAAATAGTTTTAGAGATAGGAAACAAGCTAAAAAATCAAATAGATTTTGAAAGAACAAGAATCAACAATTTGTGAAAAGGTGTGAGCAAAAATGGAAGAGAAAGGAGATGGAGAGAGGTTCAGCTGGTGGGTGGCTAAAGGGAGAGAAAATGATGAGAGAGTTAGGGCTTTTAGGGAGATATTTGTAGAAAAGTAAATGTGACTCACCATTGTGTGTAGCCCACATTGTGCCATATAATTTGGATTTATGGCCCACTCTATATCATATATAATATATGTGATCTACTGATAACTAAACTCTCTTGTATTTTATGCTCCTACCAGATCAATTTGTTATGTTTTGAAAAACTATTCTTAAATTTTTTTATGGTACAGTATTCTATTTCCATATAAATTCTAACCGTACGCTCCTTCTACTTATATTATTCTATACTCTCATCTTTGTTTTATAAATCTAGTATTAATTAATCTCTAACAATGTTAATTATAAACTCAGCTAAATCGGGGTATTACAAGGAGAGGGACAACTGATAATGTCTCAAGGAAGAAGAGTTCTCTTACTATTAAATTTGACCTCCATAAAGCTTATGATAGTGTTAACTGCTGGGGGTTTCTAAAACAAACGCTTGTTGATTTTCGATTTCCTTCTAGAATCATTGATCTCATCATGTTTTGTGTTGTTACATCCTCTCTTTCATTAGTTTGGAATGGCTTTAAACTGGAGAATTTTTCTCTTAAAAAATGGCTTCGTCAGGATGACCCTATGTATCCCTACTTGTTTGTCCTCTGCATGGAGAAGCTTTGTATGATGTTTATGGAGAGTATGGAGAAGGGTGAGTGGAAGCTAGTTCATGTATCTAGAGGAAGAGTGGGCATCACTCATTTGCTTTTTGCAGATGATATTTTGTTATTCATGAGGTGTGTATTTCTCAACTTCAATCAGTTTTGAAGATCTGAAAGATTTGGAGCTTGCTTCAGGTCTGAAGATGAATATTAAGAAGTCCAAAGCTATGGTTTCCAACGGTGTGCCTAGGCAAAAGAAGGAGCATTTGGCAACAATGTCTTCAATTGTTTTATCTAGTCATTTGGGAAAGTATTTGGAGTTCCCTCTTTTGAAGGGCAGGGTTAAAAAGGCTAATTTTCAGTTCCTGATTGACAAAATGCAAACCAATTTGAGTAATTGGAAGGGCAAACTTTTGAATTGAGTGGGTCATGTAACATTGGCTAAGACTATGCTTAATGCGATGCCAATTTATCATATACAAACTGTTTGGGTTTCTCAGGCTATTGTGATGATATGGATAAGGTTGTTAGAAATTTTATTTGGAAGGGTGGTGGTGATAAAGCCTTCATCTTGTGAATTGGGAAATAATCACCCGTCCAAAACATGAAGGGGGTTTGGTCTCCATCAAACTTGGACCGTCAATATTCTCATACTTGGGAAGCTTATTGTTGAGTTGCATGGCCAATCCTCTAAGCTATGGGTTTGGGTTCTTCTGGATAAATATGGTCAGGATGGCCATTTCCTTTACCCAGAGCCTCATGGTGATAGCTCTGCCACTTGCAAAGTGATTGTTCATTCAAATAGGGTCCTTGGTTCTGGTTTCAAGCTGCAAATTAGCAAAGGCAATTATTTCCTATGGTTTGACAATTGTCTTAATGATCAACCCCTGGTGAGGTAGTCCCATTTGTGCATATTTTACTTTCCTCCTAGATGCCAACGGCGAGAATGAAGAAAGGAGCGAAGTTGAAGAGCCCATGTTAATATGCAAGGAAAATTGCATAATTTCAAGTGGTTCTATGTATTAGCAAGGGAAGGAGGGGCTGCTAGCCTGTGGGATTTACCCAAAAGCATGATTTACAAAGATCAAATTCTATGTTATTAATATATGGTATATTACGAAGCCTAAGTACATCTTTCATTATTTTTGAAGTGGCATAGTCTAACCTATTATGCCACAACTCAAAGTTGGAAGAAGTCAAAGTTGAAAAGCTAGAAATAGGAAAACTACAATAGAATTGACATGATGACATTTATCAGGAACAACAAATGCTATGTGTGAACTAGTATCTTTTATAATTGATGGGTGTTTGTTTGCAAAAGTAAATGGAACCGAAGAATGATGCTTCAGGATGAAGTCATTGAATTGCTAGGGACCATTCTTGCCTAAGGATCCATGCAACAAAACATCATGCATGTCTTGAGATTTTGCACAACAAGAGTTAGGATGAAATTCAAAGTAGACTAAGTTATCTTTGGCCAATTTACTAACACTAACTAAGTTTTTAGTAATTCAGGGAACGTGTAATAAATCATTAAGATGGAGAGTTTTAGAAGGAGAAAGAATCATATTGTGTCGTAGGTGAAAGATTGGCAGACCTTGTTCGTTATCAATGCGAAGTTGTTTTGGTCCAATGTAGAGTGAAGGTTGAGAGAGACTATCAAATTCTAGTGTCACATGATTGAAGGGACTAGAATTAGGGTACCATGTATTTGAGACAATCAAGGGAATGGCTAGCAAACCTACAATATATTAACTGAAGGATAGAATGCATTCTAACTAGGAGCTGGAAAGGAAGGAGTGGCATAAGGCTGGGTGAATGGTGTGGACATATATAGTATGAGGTTAGAAGTTTAAATCAAATCAATGGAAGCAGTTAAAGAAGGTGTGCCCTTGCTTGTGACACAATTTACAAAATATACTGCCTCTTCCTAAGAAATGACCACCACCTCGTAGATCAACCACCACGATCTCAACCACCATAGAAACCATAGCCATTACTATCTCCATGAATAGTTGAGTAAACTTCAGGTGATGGAGCATCAATATTCTATCCTAATGTAAAGATACAAGTTATTGCAGTAGCAATCATAAAAGATTCAACCAATGCGGCATTATGTTTCTCTAAATGCACCTCTTGTGCGAAACAATAGTGCCTCAATCTCTTCAACCAAATAGGGCTCACTTGCATAGTGACAGAGGTGACAAATGGATTACACTCTGGAGTGAGTCCTCTTAGAAGGACCTTGATGTGTTATCCTTAGAACTGGATGGCCAATTGAAGCAGAACTATTGACCAAACACTTGACATGAAGCAAAAATTTAGAAAGAGATTTATTGGCCTTGCTTACATTTTGAAGCTCTACTTTGAATTGATGAACCTTCTCACGATCATCTAAGACACGAAGAATAACTGAATTTTCTCCCAGATCTGCCAATTATGAGTGTAGCCAACTACTAGAGGAAGAACTCGGACATTGACATGAGCAACCATGAGATCAACTAATCTTGCGCCTCCCACAGCTAATATGCTTCAAAGATGCGACCTTGGAAAGCATCTTTTGGCATTAGGAACTCCACCGGGGAAGATACACTACGATCAATGAAGCTATTAGGTGACAGGCGTTGATGACTGCAAGCACTTGCTATAGCTAGAGAACAAATTTTTGTCATCGAGCTTGTTGGAGAGAAGATGATGAAACTCCAACATGCTCAGAGCAAGGAAATGGTGCCGTCAAAGAACCATCAGAGATCACAACATCGTTTGGAGCATGATTCAGAGAAGAAAAAGGATCAGTGGTAAAAGCTTTAACCATGTTTGGTGGTGATGACCTCTTGATGCCATGTTAAGGTGCATAGAGCAGAGAGTGTAAGAAAAAAGAGAGAGAGAGAGAGAGAGAGAGAGAGAGAGAAAGAGAAAGATATAAGAGAATAAGAGTGAAAGGATTTGAAAGAGAAGAATAAAATTGTGAAATTAGCATATTTCATTGATTTTGAATAATAGCTACAACAATAACTAATGGGCTAGAGCAAGGTAATCAAACTCAAGACTTTAAGTAAACTTATGGAGCCTCCATAAACTTAACTCGTAAATTCATAAAAGTTTATCTAATATTAAAATAATATTTAAAAATATATCATACTAATAAAAATAAAATTCAAATAGAACACCAACTTTAAAATTAAGCACTAATACATTACAAGTTTACAACTCCATAATAAAGCATACACAATGCAAACAGTTTCAGACCCTGTCTTTAACCCAACAGTAACCAAAACAATACAACCAACATATACAAATCAAAGACAAGCCAACATCTAAAATACAACATCTAAATTAAGCCAACACACAAAATACAACATCAAAAATTCTAAATTAGCAAATTGATAGATCCAGATTCTATTATAAAGAAATCAAGCCAAAAACCAAATAAGCAAGATAGCACAAGTAGAAATCCACCATAAACTACCCTTGTCACAAAGAAAGTAATCATAATTGTCTCATTACAAATTCTTATTTCAGACTCAATAGTAGAACTTAAGAGTTGAAACAAATTGAATCAGACCTGGCGACGTGAACAAAGCTTGGCTATGGAGATTTCGATGTTGAAAGGTGGCGTGAGCAGAATGGGGCATATGGTGACGTGCGGTAGCATGAACAAAACAGCATGGCTGCGCATACATGAGGAAGGAACACGTGCAGTGACATACGGCGTCATGCAATGGCATGAGTTCTTGAAGATGAAAGTTGAAGAATGATTGGGTGAGGGTTCCACAATAGGGCTAAAGGGCATAAAGGGTTCACGAATGAGGGCTAAAGATATGAGCCCTAATGCACTTGATGAAGAGTGACCAAAACGACGTTGTTTTCACCCTCAAAATGAAGTCATTTTGGCTTATAATGGGCCTCATGACAAACTCTTCATCTCGAACGTAAATTAGCGATTTTATACAAGTTTGAGCGAGTTTATCTAAGTTTACTTAGAAACGAGTTTGTGAGCGAGTCAACTCAATGTTATTGCGTGAACTCGTAAACTCAAACAATTTTACTAGTTGACTCATGATTTTAATAACAATGGGCTAGAGACAATGTACCTGGATTGAATCTAGCGGCTAGCTTGTATAGCTGTCAAGCAACAAATTAAACTAACTACCAACTTAGCACTAACAACACTAATACTTTTAAAGTTTAATTAATTTGCAAGTCCTTATAGTTTAACCAAATTTTCAATTAAATCCCTACAGTTTAAAATTTTCCATTCTAGTCCTTACATGATATAAATTTTTGTAGTCAAGTCTCTGGAGCAATTTATCATTACAAAATTTTCGATTAGATTGAACAAATTTTTATATTTCAACTTAAAAAATTGGGTGAGGATGAAACACCCTCCTAGTTAATTATCAATTTACTGAATTTATTTAGTTTGATGAATTATTTTTATCACTTGATTATCATCTAACTAAAGTATGTCACTAACTTGTTACCTTTCACACTAACATATGAATATCATTCTAGTGAATTTATTTTTATTTTCTCAAATAATGACAAGGTTACTAAATCCATTACTCTAATCTTTTTTTTTCCCAACTAATCAAATAAGGGTGACTACAGCCATACTGATTAACGTGTTCGGTCCATATGTACAATCTCTAAACTAACTAGGACATACTTATACAACTTTGTGATCTTGCATACTAATTGAAAATATCAAATAAAAATACATGTATAGATTATAAGTGCTGAGCCTCCTATTGCGCCTCGACCTTCGAGAATATCCTGATGGAGCTATCAATCTGGATGCCTAAAATCACCGAGGAAAAATCATCATGAGAGATGAAATCTTAGTAGGAGGCAGTGCTTCCAAGGGCTTGCCTAGCACCAAAAAACTCTCAGGTTTGTACAAGTAGATTTGAAAATAAAAACCAACAAGCATCATATAATAACAAATATGGTAGCATATAATAACAGATATACTAGCAAATGACAATAATGCATATATATAGAATTGAGCAGATAAATAATTTAGGCCAAATAATGCAGGTAACATAAAGCAAATAAATAGTGCAAGTGACATAAATAAATATGCATAATGTAGAATATGTCATGGGATACATTTTTCTTTTGCTTTGTTGGGGCTTTCCACTTTTCCTTAACTCCATGGGAAGGAAACCAAAGGGAAAAATCACAATCTAACAAGAGCTCTTCTTTCAGGGTGTCGGTTGACTCAAATCTACCATCATAACTATAGGGCCCTTGACTTTGATACCACTACAGCCCATGGACCCTTGCCTCGGTATCCATGGTCATCCTCAACATCATAACTGCAGGGCCTTTGCCTTGATATCACTAAGGCCCATGTGACCCTTGCCTTGATATCACACGGTCATTCTCAACAAGCCAGAGCATCATGTTTTTCATAACTTCTTAGATCACTTTCTCATGCATACTTATTCACACATCACTATGCAATGCTTTTAGATCTTTTTATATGTTCATGCAGAAAAATAATTCATGCTCAGATGCCATGTCCCACAGACATTATTTATTTTTACCACAAGCATATGAGTATGCATGAAAATGTCATATGTGTCATGTTCAGCATGTGCAAGCCCAATATAGCCAAATCATATAGGAATAGAACACCACTTTATTTCTAAATTAGGTTGAGCCCTATAACACAATTTTTTGTCTCATCCTTTTTCTTTTGCTTTTGCTACCTAGTCCCTAAGTTGTTGTGTTTGTTCTAATTCATTAAAGTTGGGAAAATTCATATTTTTATCCTTTTTTTTTTACTTGGGCCAAATATATGCAAAAAGGCGTATATTAAAATTGGAAGAATAGATAGGGTAACAAAATTAAAATAGTTTGAACAGTCCAGAATTCATGTTTCAAATTCTTAAATTTATTAAAAATAGTAAAACAATTCTTAAAATTCCACAAAAATTTTTAGTCATATTTTAAAGTGTTATTAACATCCTATCTAGAAATCTAGTCATAAATTGCAGATCTATTATATTAACAAAAATAAACAAGTTATGAGGTTTCAATAAATCATCACAAACTTCAAAATAGGGTAGTTCTATGCCTAATTTTCTAAAAATATTAAATCATGATGAAAAATCGTGAAAATTTACAAGTAAGTAGATTAACATATTAGTTTCAACATATAAAAATTTCAACTCAAAATAATGAGGTTTACTATATTAGAAAAATCGCAAAACTCAACTATCCAACAATCTAGAATAAGGTTCTGGCAAACCAACAGATAAAAGAATCATAATGGAAACATCTAAGCATCACCAACACCACATAAAACAAGCATAATCATGCAAAACCATGCAAGAATCATATATATGGAGATATTATCCAAGAGCAAGAAAGGGCAATAAAGCCTAAAACTACCCTTAGCAATCAAATTAAGACTTCACCCATGAAGTCTCACCCAAAAGCCCCTTTGTATATCATTCTTTGGGTTCTTCCTCTTAAAAGTGAAGAAGAAGAATAAGGTAGGGACTCTGAATGACTCACTCTTTCTTTTTTCTTGCTGCAGTTGAAGCACATAAGGGGAGGGAGAAGAGTTTTTATTTTGCTTGATCATACACACACACACACAAACACAAACATTTACCAACTCTATTATTCCATTGTACTATTATATTGTTATCTTGACTACTTGTTAACCAAGTTTCAATCTCACTAGGACAAGTGTTCATAATCAAGGGCTGGTATAAATTTTGAATTTTTGTGAGGATTATTTTATGTAGCTATTTTCTTGTAATTTTTTGAATTTAACTCATGTTAGTTAGGCTAGATTTAATTAATTAACTCACCCTAACTTATAATTGTTCAAAAAATTATACTTGATCCTAGTTATTCTAAGCATGCCTCTAATTTTTTAGAATTTTTATTAACCATTTGCCTATTTTTAGATTATTTTTCTTAATCTTATAATTTACTAATTATCACCCAAAATTACAGAAAATTCAAATAGATCCTAAAAATTTTGATTTTAATTCTATAAGCTATTTTCACCCTAATTAGGCCCTAGGAAAATTTTCATAATTTTGTTGGAAACTATTTCTATTTTTCCTAAAGTCTTACTGAATTTTAGGCACTATTATATTAATTAATAATTACTTAATTATCTAGAAAAATTTCAATAAATTTTCTGGTCGTTATTTACATTATTTAGGATTAAACTGTCAAGAAAGAATTTTATTAAGACCTATCTAAAATCTTTGGTCAATTTTGGGTTTATTTCCTTTATTTAGAATTATTATTTTGTCAAACTAAGGGATTAATTAGTCTAAATTGCCTTATAATTGCTTCTACAATTTTAGATTATCTCAAATTAGTTACTCATTAATTTATGATTTTGGTGGGATGTTACATTACTTCCACCCTTCAAGAAATTTCATCCTTGAAATTTGATTAGTTTTAAATTTCAGTATACCATTCTTGTTTTATTTCGATCCATGTCCGTTTCTCTTCACAATTTTTATGCTCTGATGCATTCTTGACTCCTTATCCTACTAGCATCATCCATTAACACTTAAGATTTAGCAGAAATTGTTTAGTCACTCATATAATATATTTGTTAGGTCTATAGTTCCTTGTGAAAACATGTCTTTCGTAAAGTACAAACTTTATTTGTTATTTGCTAACTCATGTATTCTAAGGTTTCTAGTGCAAATGCAGTGGGATGTTAACACATATTAAGAGAAGATGAGATATAACATTCAAGCATCACAAATTTTATAACTTGTTCTAAACTTAAGCAGATTACTACTTCTTCAAAGGCTGAGGTGAAGCTAAATAATTATGTAAAGCATATATTGGGTTCAAGCAAAACCACCAACATCCCACAAGAAATTTAGCTACTAGCCCTAATGGTTCATTACTTCAATACTCTAAACTCAATAAGATAGAGCTAGTGAAATCATCCTTACCTGTTTAGCAACATTAGCCTAAACTAAGCGTGCTATCAACCTTTCAAAGATCCAGATTAAGCAAAGGTCAGTGAAGCACATACCAAGTTACAAGTGGCACATAATCGGCAAGGCACCATAGTTTTTATTTCAAGATAAGTTTTCAGTCATTACTCAAAACACGACATATAAAACTCAAGTAGGGTATAGAAGCATCAAGTATGTACAGTATATAACACTCTCCTAAGTACAATACTATGCTTAAGTCATAGTATTATATTTAGGAGTTATTACTAATAAATAAACAGACCTTGTTTGATAGTAACTTTCAGCCACCCATCTAATCTCGATCAATTTCTTCTCGTATGGCCATCATCAAGATCTCCTGAGCTATCTAGAGATGACATGGGAACACACATAAGGGTAAGAATTATAAATTTTCAGTAGGATATTCCAGACTACTGCATACAATATCATCGTCATTATCCCTAGCTGCTTCGGTTTATTGTAACAAAAAAGTGATCATACTATGTCAAATATAGATTCCATTTTATAAAGTTCAAAAATATCCTTCTGAAGCAGGTTAATTTTATTCACGCACTTGACAATTAAGAAAGAAATTTCATAACAGTGATAATGGGCCAATAAAAAAATATATTTTATGCATATATGTAGATGTACATCATATAATCATGCAAGTGTACTTGTCTTTCTTAGCTTTCTTTATCTTGCTTTACTTGACACACCTAGGCATTACGTATCGGCGTCCCTAGAGTATTTGCATATGTCTTTTGTCTTTAATGTCCTTGGGTAGGCTGATTTGAGAGTGAGCTCAATTGGCGACCGTCGTCACACAATACCAACTTACAAGGGAACCTATATGCCTCTAAATTGGAGGGATCTCATTTGGTCAACTGCTTCCAAGGTAGAGGGACTCTTCACAGGGAGGGATCTTATAACTACCTCCATGTGAAAGAATATTTTAGCTGCCTTCAGGTGATGAGGGGACTCTTCACAGGGAGGGATTTCATAACTGCCCCCATGTGAAGGAATGTTATTTTATTTGTTCATATGCTTTCTAATTCATATATTCATATGCAGTTTTTCATTGAGATGACATAGTCATATGAACATGTAATGCTCATGATCATGCTACATAACTCATTTGCAACTTACTTATGTCAGAAATTCTGCAATGTGACAACTGTATTAAAAGGTTTTCAAAATAGGTAACAGAAACAACAGCTAGCCAGTCACAGAAAATCATGAATCTTAACACAATGCCAATGATAGTTCAAACATAATCATCATCATAGACAATACTCCAACATAACATCAATCTAATATGTAATTGTGTGAATATTCACTCAGCTTAGTCTCCACAAGGTTGGAGACTCTTAAACTACTTGTCTCATAGTTTAATTTACTTTTCTCAAGATTTGCCCTAAAGTTATAAATTCCACCAAAATTCCATTTTAATTTATTTCAAGCCCAAATTTTAATGGAGTATAGTTCTATTAGTCTATTTTTAAACCTCTTTCGTTTCACTAAATTTTGATGTATATAGATTAAGTTATTAAAGGTTTACTCACTGCTGCCTTGTCTTCAGGTAAACTTTCATACCTAAATTTAGAAATTCACTGAAAATCCATATTAATTCATTTTGCTGCGAAATTACACCAAGACATATTGATATGAACCTTCTTTCAAAATCAATGTTTCACTCTAAATGGTTAAGTAAAGCTCGAGTTATGACCTCCTCATTAAGGCTACCCTGTTACAGCTCGAATAGAGCATAGGTTAATTTTAAGAATTTACTAGAAACAATCTACTAAAAATCTAACTCTAAAATTTTATAGGCATGATAAATTATGTGTTAGCTTTTTAAAAAAATTGGTTACACTCAAATTGAAGTTTTATGGGGCGAGTTATGGCCTTGACATTACTCACTGGTCAGAACTAAGGGTGTGAATTAACAGGCAAGTTATAAAAATCATAACTCCTTCATTTTAAGTCCAATGGACCTATAATTCATATAGTTGGATTCATATTCAAGTCATTCTTTATTTGAAATTAGATCCACTCAATTTTGAATTCTACAAGTTGAGATATACTATTCATTATATAGATGACTCCTAGGGTTTTCTTCAGTAGCTTTTCTATTTTGTGTCTATCTTGGTCTTTTAATCTATACTTCAACTCTAATCAAGTTTCCCTAACCTTAAATCACTAAAAAGGGTCTTATTAACATCATACAATCTTTACATAAATAGATAAAAAATGATGCAAGAAAACCTTAGCTTTAAGAAAATCCTAGAATATAACAAATCTTAAGAATCCTACCTCAAATTTAAGATTTGTAGCTCTTTAACTTTGATCCTTTTGGTGTCTTTGCTTCTCTAAAGCCTCAAGATAAGTACAAATCCTTTCTTGCTCCTTGCTTGATTGAATTTATATGACTCAAAAGAAGGAGTTTTTGGCTTTTATTAGGGGTTTTTGGATGATAAATAGGTTAAAGGGCGAAAGACTGGGACAAGAATAAGGAAAACTCAAGAGTTTATGTGAGCTGAAGATGAAAAATGGATATAGAGAGAGGGGGAAAGGCTGCATGAAATTTTTATGGGGAGAAAAGGAGAGAAAGTGATGATGATGAGGAGACTTCTTCCTTGTTAAGTTTTGCTTGATGGATGACTCCCATTGGTTGAACTTGGAATATAAATTAAATCATCTTAACTCCAAAATTGAGTGGTCATCTTGTGTCCACCAAGATGACCAGTGTGGCTAATTTCTAGCTACGCATCCTAGGGTTTTCAATAGATATTTATGCCATCTAGTAGTATAGATTTCTATTGGGTCAATTTCTTGTATTCTAGGAAACTGTTCTTAATACTTGGGTAGTGTGGCTTCTTCTATGCCACTCAATTTACCTAAATTAGGGTGTGAGTAACTATACTCTTTTATTTAAAATCATGTGTATAAAACATCATTTATAAGGTTACTACATATATATAGTTTAGCTTTCAGTATCCTGGGGCCCACATATTCCAAAAATTGGGATTTTTCTTTTAATACCTCTCCTGACAACTATAATCCATTATTTATAGTTTTGCCATTCATCACTATAATCCAACAATTTCCTGTTTTGCATCTACCTTGGGAACGACTTCTCTACCTCAAGATCAGCTCCTATCTATACCGGGCTATCCCCAGAGTTAGGGATGTTACACAGCATACCAGCAATCACATAGCACATAGTCCTAATAATGTGTCTACCTCCTAATGGGCATTTCTAACTTTACAGGAAAGGGTGACAACTCTCTACATACCATCATATGAATATTGAGGTGATCAGTCTCAATATTACCTGACATCTCTCATTGGCAAATTAATGCATTGACTAGGTGCATTAAAGGCACTCCTGCTTGTGTTTCTAAAGATCACAAAGAGTATAATTGTTCCTATTTCTATTCCTATTCCTACCCATAGCTAGTTGCCCAAGACATTGCCTTGATACCAATAATGTAACACCTTTCTAGTTAATTATCAATTTACCAAATTTATTTAGTCTAGTGAATTATTTTTTTCACTTGATTATTGTTTAACTAAAGTATATCACTAACTTGTTACCTTTCACAATAACATATGAATATCATTCTAGTGAATTTTTTTTTCTCAAATAATGACGAGGTTACAAAATCCACTACTCTAATCTTTTTTTTTTTTTTTTCAACTAATCAAATAAGGGTGACCACAACCATACTGACTAATGCGTTCAATCCATATGTACAATCTCTAAACTAACTAGGACATACTTATACAACTCTGTGGTCATACCCACTCATTGATAACCTTAGATAAAAATACATATCTAGACCATAAGCACCGAGCCCTCCTATTGCGCCTCGACCTCCAGGAATATCCTGATGCAGCTATCAATCTGAATGCCTAAAAGCACCAAGGAAACATTATCATGAGATATGCAATCTTAGTAGAAGGTGGTGCTTCTAAGGGTTTGCTAGGTATCCAAAAACTCCCAGGTTTGTATAAATAGATTTGAAAATAAAAACTAACAGGCATCATATAATAACAAATATGGTAGCATACAATAATAGGTATACTAGCAAAATGACAATAATGCATATATATATATAATTTAAGCCAAATAATGTAGGTAATTTAACGTAGATAAAGAGTGCAAGTGACATAAATAAATATGCATAATGTAGAATATATCATGAGATACACTTTTTTTTTTTTTTTTTTTGCTTTGTTGGGTCTTTCCACTTTTTCTTAACTTCGTGCGAAGAAAACCACAAGGAAAAATCACGATCTGATGAGAGCTCTCCTTTCAGGGTGTCCTCTGACTCAGATCTAACATTATAACTGTAGGGCCCTTGCCTTGATACCATTACAGCCCATGGACCCTTGTTTAGATATCCATGGTCATCCTCAACATCATAATCGCAGGGCCCTTGCCTCGATACAGTTATGGCCCATGTGATCCGTACCTCAGTATCATATGGTCATCCTCAACAAGCCAAAGCATCATGTTTTTCATAACTTCTCATACATATATATTCACACATTCATTGTGCCATGCCCTTAGATCTTTTTATATGTTCATGCAGATAAATAGTTCATGCTCGGATGCCATGTCCCACATACATTATGTATTTTTGCCACAAGTATATGAGTATGCATGAAAATGTCATATGGGTCATGTTTAGCATGTGCAAGCCCAACAGAGCAAAGCATATAAGAATAGAACACCCTTTATTTTTGAATTAGGTCGAGCCCATAACTCAATTTTTTTGTCTCATCCTTTTTCTTTTGCTTTTGCTACTTAGTCCCTAAGTTGCTATATTCATTCTAATTCATTAAAGGTGGGACAATTTATTTTGTTATCCTATTTCTTTTATTTGGGCCGAGAATATGCAAAATGGCCTAATCCAACACGTAGTTTCCACAAAAACAGCATAGCATTCCAACCCAGTGATTAGTGAGTAAATTCTTAAAAATAGTAAACTACTTCTAAATTTCATGAGTAAGCTCTTTAGAGTGCCAAGTTTAACATATCCAAATCAAATAAAAATTCAAAAAAGAGATAGAGTAACAAAATGAAAACGGCTTGGACAGTCTAGAATTCATTTTCAACAAGTCTATTTTGAATTCTTAAATTTATTAAAAATAGTAAAATAATTCTTAAAATTCTACAAAAATTCCTGGTCATGTTTATTAACATGCTATCCAAAAATCCAATCATAACTTGCAGATCTAGTATATTGGCAAAAATAAACAAGTTCAGAGGTTCCAATAAATCATCACAGGCTTTAAAATAGGGCATTTTTGTCGCTAATTTTCTAAAAATATTAAATCACCACGAAAAATCATGAAATTTATAGGTAAGTAGATTAACATGTTAATTTCAAACATATAAAAACTTCAACCCAAGATAACCAAGTTTACTATATTAGAAAAATTGCAAAACTCAACCATCCAACAATCTAGAATTAGATTCCAGCAAACCAACACATAAAAGAATCATAATGGAACCAACACCACATAAAACGAGCAAAATCATGCAAAATTATACAAGGATATGGAGATATTATGCAAAAGCAAGCAAGAGAAATAATGCCTAAAACTACCACTAGGAATCAAATTAAGACTTCATCGATGAAGTCTCATTCAAAGCCCCTTGATAAGTTACAAACCAAACTCTTTTCCTCTCCACAAATTACATCTCCAAATTTACATCAAATATTGCTCTCATTAATTAACGGTACAAAAACAAAAGAACTCCTCCTAAATGATGGAGCATAGTCACAGCCAAGAAGAGGGTGGAAGCCAAGATTATCAAGCATCATCGATAACAACAAGCATTCCATTAGAATCAATCAAAAACAAATAATCCATTGAAGTGTTTAAAGAAAAAAAAACCCTTACCTCTAAGAAATGAAGAACAACTTGGGTGAAAGGTTGGATAAGGGTGGCAGATTTTGATGCTTGATGGAAGGAGCAAGATGAGCTTAACACACAAACCTCACTTTGTATATCACTCTTTGGGTTCTTCCTCTTAAAATTGAAGATGAAGAACAAGTTAGGGACTCTCAATGACTCACCGTTTCTTCTCTTCTTCCTACGGCTGAAGAACATAGGGGAGGGAGAAGAGTTTTTATTTTGCTTGATCACACACACACAGACTCTCTCTCTCTCATACACACACAAACATTTACCAACTCTACTATTCCATTTTACTGTTATATTATTAGCTTGACTACTTGCTAACCAAGTTTCAATCTCACTAGGATAAGTGTTCATAATCAAGGGCTGATATTAATTCTAAACTTTTGTGAGGATTATTTTATGTAGTTATTTTCTTGTAATTTTTTGAATTTAACTGATGTTAATTAGGCTAAATTTAATTATAGATTTAATTTATATACATTATCAATATAAAAATATTTTACAGAGATATCCAATTATGTATTGCTATATCAATAAAAGTATTTGATTCAACCAGCAACGACTGCTTTAAGAGTCTTACAAACACAAGCATGTGATTAGATGATAAAGTAAAACTCTTTTGTACTATTATTGCATGTAAATTAAGATCTTTAATTAATTAACTCACCCTAACTTATAATTGTTCACAAAATTATATTTAGTCCTTCTAATTATTCTAAGCATGCCTCTAATTTTTCAGAAATTTTCTCAACCATTTACCTACTTTTAAATTATTTTTATTAATCCTACAATTTACTAATTATCACCCAAAAATTACAGAAAATCAAAATAAATCCTAAAAATTATGATTTTAATTTTCTATGCTATTTTCACCTCAATTAGATTTCAAGAAAATTTTCATAATTTTTTTCAGAAATTATTTCTATTTTTCCTAAATTCTTATTGAATGTCAAGCACTATTATATTAATTAATAATACTTAATTATCTAGAAAATTTTCAATAAATTTTCTGGTGGTTACTTACATTATTTAGGGTTAAACTGATAATAAAGAATTTTATTAAGTCCTATCTAAATTTTTTGGTCAATTTCGGGTTTATTTCCTTTATTTAGAATTATTATTTTATCAAACTAAGGGATTAATTAGCCTAAGTTGCCTTATAATTGCTTCTACAATTTTAGATTATCTCAAATTAGTTACTTATTAATTTATGATTTTGGTGGGATGTTACAGGGGCCCTATTAAATTATATGAAATTTTAAAATAATTTGTAATATTAGATTGCTCCAATGACTTGATTACAAAATTTATCCAATATATAGGGACTTGGTTAAAAACTTTTAAACTACAAGGATCTAATTTAAAATTTAGTTAAACTATAGGAACCTACTAATTAATCTAAATTTGCATCACAATTTTATGTTAAACGGTTCTAAACCAATTTTAAAAGTTGTCAAATTGTCCTTAATTATAACTCCACTTATTCTATCGTGTAAACCTTTTTCATCCTATTTAATTCAACTCTTCATAATATCATATCTAAATATAAGTTAAATTTTCTCCAACCACAAGTTGAGTTAAATAATTTGTACAAATATTGAATAGTCTTCTTTTTTTTAAAAAAAATGATGATAAATTCTCACTCCTCATTTCAGATAATTAAGGTTGCTTACCACTTTAACTTACTCTTTATGAATTATTCGTGAGCTTTAAAATTACTTATGATCATCCAAAATGCGATGATCTGATCACAAACAATCATCGTTTCTAAATTACATGTTAAATAAGTAGTCAATAACATCACAATTACATCAGACTCAATGAGATTTTAAATAATATAAGCATACAACATTTATGACCAATATCTCACACGAAAACCTTTGCTCATGCAAATCAAGACTTCAACAATTATGCACACAAAAATGTTAGCTTTGATTTTGGTTTGGGTTATATATTACACATTTCTTTTACTATCGTTTTATCAATACTAAAAGTTGACGGGATAATATTAGTTGTGCAACATATATTTTGTTATGCATATATTTCAAATGTAAAATCTCCTACCTTAGCGAATTGGTTGTAGAATGGATTTAGGGTTCACAGAAATGGATCGCCTACATAAACTCTAGTTGATAACAAAGGGATTTTCAAAAGTGTCCCCAAAATAGTTGTGTGTGTGTGTATATATATATTGTGGAAAACATTTCCTGATCTGGCCTATGATGTTACATATAATCCAGCACTATTTTCTAATTAGTTGAGTGTGGATAAATTAAGTCGCGCAACAATTATGAAAATCACAAAAACCTCGGACTCCCTAAGTACAAATTCACATGAGGTCACTAGAAACCCATTAATCTATGCATGTATATGTGAAGGTGAGAGAGTTGCATTGAATATAATATTTATATAATAAAGAAGAGTGAGGTTATATATTTAAGTATCACAATTCAATACCAAATGTAACACCCTTATAACATAAACCTATAATATAGCTATTTTACTTCAAACCATGTATACTTTGATATTCATCCACATTCAAATTATAAAATGTCTATTCATTGTGAATTCAAAAACCATTTTCGAAAAAGGAATTGAAACTCTAAAGCTGCAGGATCTGCTGGGACAGGCCCATGCAGAAACAGATCAAAAGACAACTCTGAGCAACGTGAATATCCTTTGATAAAGTCAGATAAGTCAGGGGTGGGGCCTTGAGACATGAATAGTTGGGGGTGTCTCTCTTTTTCAACTGTGGGTCGTTGGAGGCATTTATGTATCCCAACGCGCTTCATGGTTAAGAGGATGAACTAATTTAAAGCATGCTCATCCATATTGTAGCTCTTAATTATTCAATACTTTTACTTATTAAGCTTGCCATTGGCATTGCTATTTAAACCCTACTCCCTTCTCACATCCCTCACCAATAGTCATCTTGGCTAAGTTCCTTACTTTCCTGATGGCTTCTAGTTCTAGGCTTCTTCTTCTTGTGCTTCTTGGTGCCCTTGTTTGCACCATTGGTGCAAGGAAGCTTGGGAGTGAGAAGGGTTCCTTTGGGGATGAGAAGAGCTTCTTTCATCGTCCAGGGTTTGGTGGAGGTCTAGGGGGAGGAGGTGGTGGTGGTTTTGGGGGTGGAGGAGGTGGAGGGTTAGGAGGTGGTGCAGGAGGAGGGTTTGGTGGAGGTGCTGGTGCCGGTGGTGGAGCTGGTGGTGGACTTGGTGGTGGTGGTGGTGGAGGGTTTGGTGGTGGTGGAGGTGGTGGTGTTGGTGGAGGAGCAGGGTTTGGAGGAGGATCTGGGTTTGGTGCAGGTGGTGGACTTGGCGGGGGAGCTGGAGGAGGTGGTGGAGGAGGATTTGGAGGCGGCGGCGGCGGCGGACTCGGTGGTGGAGCTGGAGCTGGTGGAGGGTTTGGTGGTGGAGTTGGAGGAGGATTGCCCTGAAAACCAGCTAGAGAATTCTCACTACTCCACTTTCCATATAATGAAGAAAACATAAGCTACCTATAATTCTTATGTGCTTCGCATTAATAACATGTTACCTTAATTTGGTCATGTACGTTGTTTACAATTGTTAGATTCAAGCATTCTTATGGATAATGTGTTTTCTTGTAAGTCCAAATTCCTTGTCAAGTGGAAATAATATTCTTCCAATGAATATTTATATCCCGTTATTAATATTGTTTTAATATTGTGTTAATGTGTTAATATTGTATATATTAACACATGCTTACTGTTTTTTTGCTTCTTGCAACCCTCTTTAGCTAAATCCATTTCTTCTAAATAAGGCAGAATACACGGTATAGTGAAATCTCATGCTCAAATGAAAGGGGAAAATGCATGGATTCTATAAATATGCGAACACCCCAGAACCTTTTAATTTATGAGTCTGACTCGAATGAAAGAGTCATTCAAGTACAAGGTAAAAAGACCTCCTAATATTAATAAAATTCCTGTTTCACTATCGTCCGTCTTTGTCATTATGTACGTAGCATATTCTCAACCCTTATACATGTGAAAATCATAAATGGCTCTGAACTTGAATTTAGACTTCAGAAGCAGCATCTAGAAGAAAAGATATAAAGCGAAAAAGGAAAAAGACAGGTAATAGACAGTGCAACTAAAATGCCTTTTCATGCTTGTTTACAATTGTAGTACGAATTAATCTGAGTGGTCCATTTTCTTTAATTATGTGATGCCAACTTCTATTCCCTGCGGGTCCTGGTTTCATTACCGGTTTGTTCTGCTGTGTGGCGGAGACAGACCATTCAATAAATTAAGAAGTCATAAGATAAATGAAGTTGAAGAGGCTACGTAAATACATGCTTTTTTTTTTTTCCAAAAAATAATAATAATAATAATAACTTAATGACAAATTACGTTGACGTACTTGATGAAGAAAAATATTGAATCAAGCCTAGAGATGCAATCAATATTCCTAATAAGTGAAAAGCTTTAAATATATAAATAGTACATTTCTTATAAATAAAGTTATTATACACAAACTTATGTTAGATTTGGATGATAATGAAGTTTTCCTTCGCATTAGCATGTTTGGAATTCGAAGTCATCAATTAGGACGTTGTGAAAAGTAAAATTCTTATAAACTTGTTAGGTTCAATATTACCTGTTACCGCAAGCAAGAAAATAGAACTTGAAATCCGATATTACTTCTTAAATAAAGGAATAATGTCACTTATGTGGATTATTTTTAAGGCATGCAATTACTTCTTATTTTGTATGAATTTAATTTTGAACCACCATCAATTTTAAAAGGTTTTACACAAATATTTAATCATATATTACTATATCAATAAAAATATTTAATTTAATCATCTAATATTTTAAAAATCTTATAAATAAAAATATGTGATTGAATGATAATATAAAATTTTTTTATACTGACAATAAATAAAATTAATCTCATTTAATATTAATTAGTACTGAATGGTTCAAGACATTGGATTTGAGGTTGCTAAAGGAGAACTTTTAATTAGTACTATAACTGTGTCGAACAATCATACTTCATTCAGTAAAGCATGGATATAGATATGAAATATAGATGTGATATAATACGGATATGGAGATGCAACAATATTTAAAAATTATAGAATATAATATGATTATAATATAACATATAAAATTAGTAAAAAATTAATATAAAAACATATATCTAAAATTAAAATAGAGGAATAATGATTTGAATGTTAGTATAATTATTGTATATATGCTAAAATGTATTTATTTTATTAATTGTTTTAGAATTTTCATTTATATGGGTATAAAATGCAAAAGAAATTAAAGAAAAAATTTGTAAAATATAATTAGAAGTATCTAAAAGTATTTATGAAGTATCCGATATGGCATTTATCGAATACGGATAGGACGACTATTTTAAAGCATATATCATGTTACATATGTTTGTAGTAATACGGAAGAAGGGAGAAAGTGAAAATAGATAAGAATATAGATATGAATAATAAAAAATGTTCCTAATGTAAAGACATTACGATATTGTAGTATCTGTCTAATCATTTTCCCGACCCATTATCATGCAAGGCAAGGGTTACTGCACCTTCGAACTACTTAAGATTCTTAAAACATGCAAGAAGTTTTGATGAATTCTTTAATTAAATGTATTTTATTCTCTTTAAAATTATGTTTTGCACTCCCAAATATTTCCACCTGATTCTTTGTTTTTTTTTGGGTGATTTATTTCCACCTGATTCTGCCTCTGCTTAGTTTATAACATTGCATTTTCATCTGAAATTTGATCATTCAAATATCAAAAATTGATGATAACTACTGCATTTATCACATCTTTGCTTCATTATTTTCCAATTAAATTTAAGAAGGTATAAAGTTTTCTCTAAACTCTCTTTCTCAAATTGATAAAGAAAACACTTGAACGAAGGATAGATGGTGCTAACTACAACAGCATTCTCATAAATTAGAGAAAGTTTCGATCCACCCCTAAGGTTTTCAAAAAAACACCTCAAGCTCCAAAACTAACACTCCACTCAAAAACTTTCTCCAAAAAGTAATACTTCACTCCGTGAGTTTAACCATGATTACTTATTTAATAAATTTATATTTTAGGAAAAATTACAACCGCCCTCCCTCAGATTTGCAAAAAGTAATAATCACTCCAAGACTTTCTCCAAAAGTAATACTCCACTCCATGAGTTTAATGATAGTTACTTCTTTAGTGAGTTATTTTATGGCATATTTTATTTAATAAAATTAAAATTAAATTAAAAGAAAATAAAATGTAAAACACATAATAAGAAGATTCATCTTTTGCTGCAATTTTTTTTAATTTTTTACTATTATTGCTATTATTACTCATATGAAGTAGACTTTTTTTAGAATTATCATATAATTTTTCAACCAAGAAAAAATTTTAATTTATTGTGGAATTATTTTTGTAATTGAAAGTGTTAAGAGAGAAAAATAACGGGGATTTTGACTGCGAATAATTAAAAAATATTAAATTACTCATGAATGATATAGTAAAATTAATTCTTAAAGTCATAAATTTAGTAATACCAATAAATAGTCCATATACTTTTAAAAAAGGAATTCGCTGTTACTTGTAAATAATAAGTATGTGCCCAATCATGCCAAGCGCAAAAAGAAATTGCATAGACTTATTTAATCCCCAATTAAAATATAATATTTGCCTAAGTTTAAAATATAGGAAAAAAATTAATGTCAAGTACCACTAAATATTTAATTTTGAGGAACATAAAATATCTAAATTATTAAGAAGAATTATATAAAAATTTATCTAAAATTACTAGCTACTTTGTTGGAACTAATCACTTTTAAAAAGTAATAAATTTATGAATAATTCATATTATACATTACATTAATTGTGGACTATGCAATTTCTATCATTCTTAGAACAGCGGTTAGATGCATTGGTCAATGAGGTATACTACTATGAAGAGGATCAAAGTTCAAACCCTCGAGAAGGCATTGGGAAGGTCTATTAATTGCAATAATGCCGGAAGAATTAATCTCACATCAATATTTTTATTGATACCTTAAAGATAAAAAAAAAATGCAATTTATGTTATTTTGTTTTTGTATTTATCATGATGGAGCAACATATTATTTGCAAATAACAATGAATTTTTTTTGTAAGTATTTATATGGACCTTTTTTTTGGATTACAAAATGTATGACTATGAATTTTAGTATATCATTTATATAATTTATTATTCTTGAATTCAGTCAAAAATTTGATTATTCTCATAAAATTATCTTAGTATTTCTTTTCTCTCTTAGCATTGTCAATTACAAATAATCCCATAATAGTTTAAACTTTTATTTGGCATGAACAATTACGTGATAATCCCATAAAAATCTACTTCATGTGAATGATAAATAACAATAATAGTAAAAGGCATGAAAGAAAGTTATAATAAAGGACTAATTTTTTATGTTTTCTATTTTATTTTTTAATCTAATTTTAAATTTTATTAAATGAAATATGTCATAAGATAATTTACTAAAGAAATAACAATTTTTTTTAAAGTGACTAAGGAAATAACCTTAGTTAAGCTCAAGAAATGGAATATTACTTTTGAAGAAAATTTTAGAGTGAAGTATTAGTTTTAGAGAAATTTTGGAGCTTGTGTTGTTTTTTATGAACCCAGGGAACTGATTGTAATTTTTTCTATAAATTAAAATCCCCTTACTGCAAAAATATATATAGATTAATTTTAATATATTATCAATTAATAATATCATATATATGATTTTGAATTATTACAAAAATTAAATATTTTTAATGATATGACAGTAAATAATTAGATGGTTATAATAAAAACTTTTGCAATGTATATTCTTTTGGTAATAAACTTTTTATTGTATGAGATTAATGCTTAAAGTTAATTATTCTTTGAGCCTCATTGCTGAAAGGATCTAAGGTGGCATTTGATATGCGATAATCTATTTAGATTATTGGTAATATTTAATTAAATTATTTAGATCTATAATATTATTCTATTTGGCTGTGAAATATTACTAATAATCTAAATTTCTAAAATAATGTAGATTACCACCAATATGGTAATATGAATTACCTCTTTGAAATATGGCAATCCTTTCATTATTAATAATAATAATAATTTATTATTATTAAATATAAATATTATTATTAATTATTATTAATATTATTTATTATTATTATTATTGTTAATATTATCATGATTAATTATACATAATAATTATAATTATAATTATGACTATATATTAATTATATTAATAATTCATTATTATTAAATAATATAAATTAAAAACAATATTAATTATTATTAAATAATAATTAATATTCATAATATGAATTATTATTTAATAATAATTAATAATAATACTAATTATTTTATTAATAATTATTATTAATAAAATTAACTATTATAATCATATTTAATAATTAAATTTTTTTCTTATTAATTAATAATAATAATAATAAACTATTTATTATTATCATTATTATTATATTAATTTGATACATATATTATCTAATAATTTTTTTGATATATCAAATAGAGTAATATAAATTATCACTTAAATTATTTATGCATATCAAATATTATATTTAATATTATCAATAATTTAAAATATAACAATCTTTTTAAATAATAATCTATATTCCTAACAATTTTAATAAATAATATATCAAACATTATCAAACCATATTATCCGCCCAAATCTCCGCATATTTAGACTAAATAAAATGTCACTTTTTTGAAAAAAAAAAATTGTCACCTCCACGAAAAGTGAAAGCATGATGAGTCATACTTCTACGGACTACGGCATTGAAGTTCAAGATGTGCTTGGCCTTAATTAGATGAATTATTGGAATAATAAATGTAAAAGCTGCAAAAACAGAGGATTGGGGATCGATAGTTTCGAGAAATTCTATATTTAATGATTTTGGTTTTCGTCGGTGAAGGAAAACTTACTTCATAACAGAGAAAACTATGGTTGATTTTTCGTCATATTTAATTTCTACATTTTCCTTATTTTATTGTTATAAATTATTCAAATTATATTTATTTATTTTTATTTTAATTCAAAATTGTAAGCGATAAAATTCACTACATACATGAGATGTTACAGCTAATTATATACAATAAAAAGTTGAATTATTTGCGCAATATATATATATATATATATATATATATATATATATATATATATATATATATATATATATAATATTTTAGTACTTATTATACGAATATTTTTTATACAAATATTCAATTACCTATAATTATCTTATTAAAAATATTTAATTTTTAAAATAGATAAATATTATTTATACTTATTTTTTAAATTTATTATGGACATATAATAAAAAAAAAGATATAAGATCAATGATTAATGTTGAAAAAGAAAACATAATAAATTCACCATTTTATATTTTTTTCCCTTATTATATGTTTATAATAAATTTAAATAATGAATGCAAATTAAATAACATTACTTTTTAAAATAATTAGATCTTCGACTGCTTGGCGGTGATTGGGTATTCTCTTTTTGAGGAGTTAATTAGTTTTTTGGGTGGTTTTTTTTTTCTGTTTGCTTTTGCTGCTTTTCTTTTCCGTCGTACCGAAGAGAAAAGAAAAATTATTGGCGAGAATGAACGAGCAGCGAATGCCACTGATGTGCGACACTGTATTTTGCAAATCATTCACACTGTATTTTGCAAATCATAGCGAGAATGATTTGAGTAGCATATGTGAAAGTATTAATGTGCAACCATATTTACGCAAATATTTATTACAAGACTTCAAAATCACCTAACCATCATAAATGGCAAGAGTGAGCAGTATGACTTAAAGCTCATTAACTCACCGCCGACGATGTAGGATTAACTACGAAAAAGTTTTAGAAGATCAATGTAGCAGCAAGATTTAAATTGTATTCATAATTAATAATAAAATATTATTAAAAAATAATTAATAATAAAATAATATTTTAAATAAAAATATAAATAATAAATTCTATAATAAAATATAATTTTATTATTAATTATAAATATATTTACGTTGTATTTTATGAATATCTAAAAATATCTTTATTAACTACTGTATCTGCTGTGCGTGGCATAGAAAAAGAAAATTAAATAAAATATAAAATATAAAAATTTAATAAATTATGACATTTTAAAAAATACATAAAAATATGTTATTATAAATTAAATATTTTTTGAATAGTTTAAAATTAAAAGAAAATTTTAATAAAAAAATTTATTGCTTAATAAATATATAAAAATTATTTTAAAGGTATTAATATTTACGTTACACAATATATTAAAAGTTTTAAAACTTTTATTGATTGATTGTTAGCAAAGTAGGAGGCCCGATGAAATGAAATTTATTGTCCGTGTTAGGCTATTCAACTAAGCATCTTTTGAAATTTATAAAATAGAAATCTTCCACATAGCGAAATACTTCTAAAATAGGGAACGTTAATTTGCTAGAAAAAGGTCCCAACTAAAATGCATTAGAGCAATGCAGAATGGGTATTCCCTTATTTTTCATTTTAAAGCTAGAAATAGCATTAGAGCATCTCCACTTTAGATCTCACTTTTACTCTCATTATTTGCCATATTAGTATATTACACGATTTTGTAGTAATGTAAAATTCTATAAACATGATTTATAACATGAGCTTTTAATCTAATGGTAAGTTTTGTAATTTCTTTAGTAAAAAGTTATTTAATGGTGTAAGATATGTGTTTAACTTACTTTGGTATCATTAGATTCTTCTTCATTAACAATAACACATAAAAGAGAATATTAATTTTAATCATAATCTTAACATATTAAATAATTTAAAAGTAAAAAGCATTTTACCTTCCAAAGTTATAGTTCATATACATGTTATCTGAATATTTTGAAAAAATGTAAATCGACTCCTAAACTTTTCTGAATACGCACTTTAGTCCTTTTGTTAAATTCCCATTCATTGTTAACGGAAAATAAATACTCTATACCCTCTTGAACTTTGAGTTATGTGCATTTTAGTCTCTAAACTAAGAATAATGTACAACTCGATACCTGAAACTTTCTTAAACGAGTGTTATTTTCGTTAACAATAGATGGAAAAGTTAATAGAATGATTGATTTGCACGATTAAGAAAGTTCAGGGGTCAATTTATACATTTTCAAAATATTGGGGGTAAAGTATATATAGCCTATAATTCAGGGGGATAAAATCCTTTTTTTTCCAAATATTTAATATTTCATATTTAAAAATAAATTTAATTTTACACTTTTTGAATAAATGAAGTAGATTAATTATCAAATTTAGATCACAAAATATATGTTACCACAAAAAATAAAGTAGATGGAATGAATTTGTGAGTTATTAATTGCAAGATCAAGTGAATATATATATATATATGTTAGGATCAAGTTACACCAGTGTAACTGTTCAGAGGTGGGTTACCTGAGGAGTTTCCGAACCGAGATTGGGATCTCAAGCTGCTCTAGATGAGTACTTCCATGGCGATGGGGGTATACATGCAAGGACTCCGACGCTCAAGTCAGTGAATGCAGGAAAGTGTATGAGAAGTAGGTAAAAAAAAAGGTACCTGACATTCGTAGTTGGATTCATATATATACAAGTAAGTAGTTGAGAAATAAGGGGGATTTGATCCCGCCTTTGAAGGGGATAACTCTAGACATCCACTATCTTGGGGATAACGGATGGATCTGAGTTTGTTGGCCACACGCGAGGGAAGAATATTCCGCGCTGCTAGGGAACAAATGGCCTTAACTCAAGTTTGGGCCTCAACTCGGGTTAATGGCTCGAGATAGGCTCGGACTTGGACCTACCCATTGGGCCGAGTTAGGCTCCTAGACTACTGTCCGGAATAGTGCCCCCAACTTGGTATCCGAGGTGGCTTCTTCGAGTGCCGAGTTCTTCGTTAGTCTCCAAGTTGATATGCTATGTTCCGAGAATAGATTGCCATTTAAGTGATTTGACATTTACCTGTAGCAACATCCTGAGTCTTCGTGAACTGGTGACGTCCTTTCACCTCATAGGTTGCATCTCATAACCCCAAGCAGACACGTGCTATTTTGGCGCCTCGTTCAATTATTTCCATTTTTGCCCCCATTCCCTTTATGCGAAAAGACGTGTTATGCCCTTGACGACGTTGGGGGTGTGCGGTAAAGGGGAATTTTCATTCCTATAAGAACAACTTCATGTATTCGTTCTCCATTTTCCTTGCCTTGCCTAAAAGAGATCACCACGAAGGAGAAACGAAGGGGAAGTGCAGAAGCAATCGTTTGTGCCACCATTATCTTACTAGTAACAGGCATGCATTATCCTTTTCATTTTTTCCTTTTATAACTTGTATTGTTTCGTTGGATGGCATATTAGCGGTGGTTTGGTTTCCACTAATCCATATTTCTTTGGTACTTTGGGGCGGTTTCAACCCCTATTTCGCTTAGTTTTTTCACTTTCGTCGCCCATCGGCGGCTTTTCATATAGAGGGGAAACCACCACAGGGAGTCTGTCTTTTCGGTTTCTATTTTATTTCTGAGGGTTTTCGACTTAGGCTTTTCCCGAGTTTGTGATGTAGGGGTGGTTTCCTGTGTAGGTTGTTTGGATCACGAAAATGGCCAAAAAAAGGGCTCTAACTTTTCCTCCTGAGATCAACTTCATCTATCGGTGGGTCAATCCCGAGGTCCTTGGGATTCCATCAGTCGTAACCCTAGAGTTCCTAACTCATTTTAGAGAGGAGAACCTTATCTCGCCGGAGGGCGAATACAAGGAGGAATACTATTTGGAGGTTCCCGGTCCAAGTGAGAGGGTGAATGACTTTAACCTTAAAGGGGGCCTCTATGGATGTAGTATTATGACGTACTTATCTCCAAACTAGGAGTTTGGATTCCGTTTACCCACTTTCAAATGGAGATGCTGCGCCAAACTGAGGTCGCTCCTTCTCAACTGCATTCGAATAGCTGGGCGATGATTTGGGGGTTTGAGATCATCCGTGAACATCTCGAATTAACGCCATCCTCGGACGCTTTCTTTTTCTTATTCAGTCTGACCCAGCCTACCGGTGGTGGATTAACCTCGGGATGGTTGTCCTTCCAAGCTCGCGCCAATTAGAAGATATTCCTTTTATACGAGGAATCCTTCCATAATTTCAAGCCTATTTACTTTAAGGTTTTCGGGTGTTCGAACTCGATTCCTTTTTGGGAGACTTTGGAGGAAGAGCTTCAGTTTAACATCTTTTGGTGTAAGCATTTTAGCGCTCCCCGGATAGAGGAGAGTTCCCTTAAGCCCGAGGAAAAGACTATTGTTGACTTCCTTCCCGAATGCTTTAGGAAAAATCATCTGAATCTAAAGAACATAGTTGGCGTAAAGCCCGGGGAGGCAAGGCGATATTTAGGTTGCATCTTTTTGTTATTGCTGCATATCTTTTGCCTCCTTTCTTTATTAGATACTTATTGTTGATGTCTGTTTTGCAGATGAGATGGCTTCGAAGTCCGCCGTAGCTGAGTTCCGACAGAGGATATTGAAGAGGCCGTACGAGGGGGATGGGAGTAATAGCCCAAAATCGGTGGGGTCCGGAGAGCCATTGTTCACTCCTATTCCCGATAAGGTGGCTTCGAAGGCCCAACCTTCGAAGAAACAAAAATCAAAGAAGGCAATCAAAGAGAAGTCCGTGGCTACTGACTTTGAAAGTCTTCCCTCGTCGAAGGAGAGGTCCGACGTCCACGTAATGGATAAGGATTTTCCTTATCCCGACTTCATGGATAAGGACCTGATGGTCCCCGCCCTCCTCGAATGCATAGAAGGTGACAATGAGAACTTGGCTGCAAAATTCCAATAGGTAGGGCGTGCCATGCTGAAGTCAACGGCCTTACTCAGATACTCGGAGCCAGTTATTACTTCCGGGGTCCGAGCTATAAAGGAGGTAAAGGTCCTGAAGTCTAAGCTCTCTCTTCTTCAAGATGAAAAGTCAGCTTTGGAGAAGGTCAAGCAGGATGAGATCAATAGGTTGAAGGAGGCGCTTGAGTCGAGGGACAAGCACTTGGAGGATTCCTATTCTCGGGTGTCGGAACTCCAGATGGATTGCGCCGATTTTTCAAAGGTTGCTGCTAGAACGAGGGACAAGGTGGCTCAGGTGGAGCAGCTACGGACGAAATTGGTCGAAGAGATTAAGGAGTCTCTTTTAGAGCAGTGCCAAATTATTTGTCTCGATGCTGATTTTAGGGAGGTCGGGTTGGACAAAATTGTAGTTAATGGTCGCATCATGGTAGCTCCAGAAGAAGATGACAAACGTGTCGGTAACCCTAAAGCTTATCCGAGGAACCAAGCCTTCGACCTTTGACGTGTTTGTATTTTTTACTGTATTGCCCTGTTAGGGGCTCTTTTTGTAATGAATATTTGTCCGATGCCTGCCCTTTTGTAATGAATATATGCCCGCTCTCCGGGGTCTTGTAATGAAATTCGTCACATTTTATGATTTTATTTGTTGCCTACTTTGTTAATTGATGCGCTTGTTCTTCACCCAAGTTATACCTTGAAAGGAATATTAGCGGCACCTTTATTGCTCTACCAATCTGGATGTTATCCGAGTTGGAGTTAGCTAGAACTTAAGGTTTATTTTGTTCGCTTAAGTTAGCGTGAAGGTGTAACTGACCCAAGGTTTGACATTGGATTTTAATCGTCTTTGAGATTACTTATCCGAGTTATCATATCGGGATCCATTTTTCTCGACTAAGGGGTGATCAATCCCTTAGGAGAACTAAGGTGGGTTAAAACCGTCAACCGTGATGTGTAATAAAAATAATGGAAGCAAAATAATGGAAGTCAAAGGGAAGAGTAAACAACATAAAAATAATGGAGTAATGTTTAATCAAACAGAATATAGGTAACATATAAAAGCAAAAACTGAGAAAAGTTTACTAGTCACTGCTCGGCCCACAGAGTTCCGCCTCGTTAAAACCTCCTCGGGAAAACCTAGTGGGACAAAACCCGAGGTAGGAAAAAGAGTATAGCTATTTCACGTGGTATATACATCAGATGAAAAATTTCCGGAGATTGGAAGAGTTTCATGACCTTGGAATTTCTATACCCGATAATGTGGAGAGTTTGTATGCCCCATTTCCTAAGATGTCAATAACTCTGTATGGGTCTTTCCAGTTTGTGGCTAATTTTCCATGGCCCACGGGAGGTTTTCCGATATCAGCTCATCAGAGAACCAATTCTCCTTTGTCGAACGTTCGGGGTACTACTTTGGCATTGTATTTTTTGGAGATTTTATGTTTCAGCGCCTTCTCCCTTAGATGAGCCATTTCCCTTGCTTCGTTGTATAGGTTGGACTCCTGCCGAAGTGCATGGTGCTCTATAGGTCGGAACATGACGCGTGGGTTTATCTGCTCGACTTCGATCAGTATCATTGCGTCTACCCCGTAAGTCAGCTTGAAAGGAGTTTCTCTCGTCGTTGAATGCGGGATGGTTCTATAGGACCATAGAACGATCCCGAGCTCGTCGGTCCATGCCCCCTTTGCCTCGTCGAGTTTCTTCTTCAGCCCTTGTAGGATGACTTTGTTGATAGCTTCAGCTTGGCCGTTTGCTTGGAGGTGTTCGACCGAGGTAAAGTGGTGCTTGACCTTGTGGCTGGAGAAAAATCCTCAGAACTTCTGATCTATGAGCTAGGTTCCACTGTCAGTAACGATCGAGTCATGTATTCCAAAGCGAGTGAAGATATTCCTCCATTCGAGCTTCCGAGCTTGGGCAACAGTGATGGTGGAAAGTGACTTTGCCTCTATCCACTTCGTGAAATAATCTGTCGCCACAATCAGGTACTTCACTTGTCCCGAGGCGAGTGGGAAAGGACCTAGGAGGTCGAGTCCCCACTTGCTGAAGGGCCAAGGGGACATGATAGACGTTAGTTCATTAGAAGGGGCGAGGTGAAAGGTGGTGTGTTTCTGGCAGCTGGAGCACTTCCGTGCATATTCTATCGAGTCCTTCATCATCGACGGCCAATAGAAACCAGCTTATAATACTTTAAATGCGAGTGACTTTCCTCCGAGGTGATGGTTGCAAGATCCTTCGTGGACTTCCTCAAGAATGGTGGGAACCCGATCCGGTCCTACACACTTTAGCAGTGGTTGGGACAACCCCCTTTTGAATAGTTGATCATTGATGAAGGTGTAGTAGGAGGCTTCTCTGGCTAGCCTCTTGGCGTCGATTGGATTTTCTGGTCTGGATCCATTCCTCAGGTACTGAACGGTCGGGGCTATCCAGTTCGGAATCCCATCGACGGACAAGGTTGGAAGGGTATTCGTTATTGAGGGAAGCTTCAAAATCTCTTGGATCAAACTCTGATTATTTCCTCCGGGCTTAGTGCTTGCCAGCTTGGAAAGGATGTCGGCCCTGACATTCTCTTCTCTTGGAACATGTCGGAACTCTACATTTGAAAATTTTTCCACGAGTTCTTTTATTTTGGTCAGGTATTTCTACAGTAGAACGTCCTTAGCTTATTACGCCTTGGTGACTTGGGAAGTCACGACTTGAGAGTCGCTGTATACCAAAAGTCGGGATACGCCGACGTCCTTTGCTAGCTTGAGGCCTGCGATGAGAGCTTCATATTTGGCCTGGTTGTTGGAAATCGAGAAGTCGAATTTAATGGAGAGCTCGAGAATTATTTCGCCTTCCTTTTCAAGAATCGCCCTAACTCCACTTCCCTTCGAGTTGGAAGCTCTGTCCATGTGCAGCATCCATCCTGATTCCGGGGTATCCACCATTTCGGCTAAGAAGTCTGCCAATGCTTGAGATTTAATAGAAGTCCTTGGTTCGTACTGGATGTCGAACTCCGAAAGTTCCACAGACCATGATACCATCCTAGCTGCCAAGTCCGATTTTTGTAGAATTTGCCAGATTGGCTAGTCAGTTCAGACAATGATGGTATGGGCTTGCAAATATTGGCGAGCTTTCGTGCTGCAATAATTAGGGCCAAGGTGACTTTTTCAATCTTCCGATATCTCATCTTGGGTCCTTGAAGTACTTTGTTGATAAAGTATATCGGGTGCTATTGTCGGGAATCTTCCCGGACCAGCGCCTTGGCAACGGCGGTGTCGTTAACTAATAGATACAAGAACAGTGATTTTTTTACTTCCAGCTTGCTGAGTATAGGCGCGCGGGATAGATATTCCTTGAAGTCGGAGAAAGCGGCTTCATATTCCAGCGTCCACTCAAAAGTATTCCCCTTTTTCAAGAGAGAAAAGAGGGGAATGGCTTTCCTGGCCGATGCAACCATGAATCTCGAGAGAGAGGCAATTCTTCCTGTGAGGCATTGTATTTCTTTTACTGTTGTCAGACTTTTCATTTCGAGTTCTGCTCGGCATTTGTCGGGGTTTGCTTCGATTCCCCGATGTGTAAGCATGAATCCCAGAAATTTTCCGACTTCTACGGCAAAAGCGCACTTGTGCGGGTTGAGTCTCATGTTGTGCTATCGGACTCGATCAAATACGACCTTAAGGTCGGACAGGAGATTTTCTTCTTTGCGAGACTTGACCAACATGTCGTCAATGTAAACCTCAATCAAATCTCTGGCTAGCTCTGCGAACACCTTATTCATAAGCCTCTGGTATGTTGCTCCCGCCTTCTTCAATCCGAACGGCATGACCTTGTAGCAATAATTGGCCGTTGGGTTTATGAATGCCATTTTTTCTTCGTCGAATTGGAACATCTGGATTTGATTATATCTCGAGTAAGCGTCCATGAAAGTGAGCAGTCGAAAACTGGAAGCAGCGTCTACTAACCCATCAATGATTGGTAAGGGATACGGGTCCTTTGGGCAGGCTTTGTTCAAGTCGGTGTAATCGACGCACATTCGCCATTTCCCATTGGGCTTTTTGACCATCACGACATTAGATAACCACATCGGATATTCGATCTTGCATATGAATCCGGCTTCCAAAAGGCTCTAGACTTGCTCTTGGATCGCGAGGGCTCTATCTGGGCTCATTCTCCTTCCCTTTTGAGTAACTGATTTTGAACCGGGGAAGACTGAGAGTCGGTGGGACACGAATTTCGGGTTGTTTCCCGGCATATCGGCGGTAGACCATGCGAACAAATTTGCATTGGACTTGAGGAGAGTGACTAAGCCTTGTTTTAGTGTGATCGGAAGGTTTTTGTTGATCCGAGTTGTTTTCCAGTTTTCCTTCCCAATTTGGATTTCTTCTAACTCGCCATCTAGCTCTAGTCTTTCTCCTTCAACTTACCTTGCGTCTAAGTCTACCATCATAACTTTCGAAGCATTGGGGGGTCAGGCATCAGCCTGTGACACCTCCTTTTGTTGCTTTTGGATTTTTAGGCTGGCATTATAGCATCGCCGAGCCGCGACCTGGTCGGCTGTCACCGTGGCGATTTCTCCTTTGTCGGTAAGGAACTTCATGGTCAGGGATGCCGTTGAGATAACAGCGCCTGTCTTGTTTAGCACTTATCTTGACCGTCCGGGTTTTAGGTCGAGACCCCAAGGTTAGGTGGAGGGTGACGTAACCTTGGGGGTGGACTTTTTCCCTGGAAAACCCGATCAGCTCCTCCATGTGTGTTTGCAGGTCGGCATTACTTAATCCGAGCTTATCAAATGCATCTCGAAATAGAATGTCGGCCGAGCTTCCTTGATCGACGAATAGCCTCTTTACTTTGGCGTTGACCATGGCTACAGAGATCACCATTGGGTCGTCGTGTCTCGAAATCACGCTCTCGAAGTCGGAGCTTGAGAAGACGATATCCGGTATTGGTCGAGATGTCGGCGCTGGCTTTTTTCTCTTCCTAGAAGACACGTTGAAGACTTCTTGTAAGTGCTTTTTTCAGGCTGACTTCGTGGTTCCGCGACCTGCGAAACCTTTGGCAATGACATTGATAGTCCTTGTGATCTGTTCTTCGTCATTGCCTTGATTTCCTTCCGGCTCCGAGGTTCTCTGGCTCCTCGGATTCCTCTTTTCCTCGTCCCCATGATCGGTGGCTCGCCTTCTTCGTGAACTTCTTTGGGAAGCCACGTACTTCGCCAATCTACCTTCCCTTATCAACTGTTCCATGGCATCTTGGAAGTCGTAGCAATCCTCAGTTCTGTGTCCAAAACTATTATGATACTCGCAAAACAAGGACTTGTTTGTGTTGACTCTCATCTTGAGAACCTTTGGCTTGGGGAACTTCTCGACTTGGCCGACCTCTCGGAACAGCTCGGATAGGGATATGTTGAGAGAGGTATACTCGTTGTATCTATCGACCCTGGAACGTACATCCTTCCTCGGGTGTTCATCTTGGCCGCCGACTTTCCTGTCGGGTTGGTGCCTCCCGGGGTTGGTTGTGGCCTTCTCCATTTCCTCGAGAAAGATATACTTCTCAGCCCTCATTTGTATTTCCTCTGGGGATTCCGGTGGTCTTTTGGATTGTGAAGTTTTAAATGGCTCAGGTCATAATCCGTTCAACAGCGTCAGAATTACCGCCTAAGTCTGCACCTCGTTAACAAGCAAAGATTCGGCATTATATCGCTCGAGAAAATCTCGGAGCGACTTATTTTGCTACTGGTGTATTCCGAGGAGGCTAGAAACTAGCTTGGGCTTGAACCTCTTGGTAGTCAAGTGGGCCAAGAAAGTTGAAGCAAGGTCGGAAAATCGATTGATCGACTAGGTGGAAGAGAGTTGAACCATTTCAAAGCGGCTCTCTTCAGAGTTATGGGGAAAGCTCGGCATTTGACGGGATTCGAAATCCCGGCTAACGCCATCCTCGACTTGAAAGCGTCCATATGCTCCTAGGGTCAGCGCTCCTATCGTATGGCTCCATGTTGGATGGGGGCTTGAACCCTTTGGGTGGCTGTGTTCCCATAATGAAGTCAGAGAACAGTGTGTCGTCGCCGTCTTCGGGGTCCTAGTATCGTTCTGAGCCGCGCCTAGCATGCCCATCATTGTATCGAAGATGGGATCAGAGATAGGAATGTTCGGGGTGGCGACGGACACTTCCCACCCAAGGCTCTTTATGGCTGTGGGCTGCACTCCCACATGGCGACTCTCCATGGTGATGACGTTCTGTGCTACGCCTACGTTCTCTCGGACTTCGGCCTCTACGATAATCTGGACTCCTATCGTGGTGGCGTCAGTGTCGTTCCCGACGTCGCTTTCGGTCTGATTCCTTCATGTGGTCCAGGTTTTGTTCCAGCCTCTGAACGCGGGTGGCTTGCTCCCCCATCAGGGTTAGCATTTTGGCAAGCGGGTCAGTATTGGCCTAAGGGCGGATTTCAACCCTGGAGGCGATCGCGTTTCCCACGGCCTAGACAATGGAGCAGTGAGCAGCTAAGTTCTGCTCGTGATGTTGGTCTCCAGCGTCCGAAGCCAAATCGGAAGCCATTCGCCCGTCCATCAACGGTTGTTTGTTGGTTACGGGGGCATGCCCAACCATGCGTTTTCTCCTTGGGTGTGAAGACATTCATGCAATTACAGTCGTGGTACGGTAGCGAGCAGCGTGAGGTTCCCACAGACGGCGTCAATGTACGGAGGTGGGTTACTTGAGGAGTTTCCGAACCGAGATCAGGATCTTAAGCTGCTCCGAATGAGTACTTCCACGGCGATGGGGGTTGTACCTGCAAGGACTCCGATGCTCAAGTCAGTGAGTGTAGGAAAATCTATGAGAAGTTGGTAAAAAAAAAAAAGATACCTGACGTTCGTAGTTGGACTCATATATATACGAGTAAGTAGTTGAGAAATAAGGGGGATTTGATCCCGCCTTTGTAGGGAATAACCCTGGATATCCATTATCTTGGGAATAACGGATGGGTCCGAGTTTACCGGCCACACGCGAGGGAAGAACATTCCGCGCTGCTAAGGAACAAATGGCCTTAACTCGAGTTTGGGCCTCAACTCGGGTCAATGGCCCGAGATAGACTTGGACTATTAACAAATCCGAGCTCTATTTGGACCTAGCCATTGGACCAAGTTGGGCTTCTAAACTACTGTTCGGAACAGTAACTTTAAGCAATTATTACATTATTAAATAACTTTTTATTGGTGTAATTTTTAATAAAATCCACTGTTGGATTAGAAATTTATATCATATAAATCATCTCTATAAAATTTTATGTTAATCTAAAATCATTTAATATATTTTTTATATACACCAAAATCAATGTAATTTATATATTTAAATTATACATGAATAAGAGCTATTTGATTGCATTCTTATTAATATTCAATTTTTATAAAATTTGGTGGATATGATGTTCATGATAAGTAATTGTAATTCAATGGTTAGATAAAATATATATATTATAGAGAGTTATAAGTGGTGTAATTATACTTAAAGTTATATCGGTATAATTTGATATTAACCTATGCAACTTATTAATTGATGTCCATTTATTATATTTATCTATTAATAATTACTAATATCAGAATATAATAATAATTATTTTAAATTAAATTACTCTATCAGCAATTAATTTTTTATATTGTCATTATCAATTAAATTTTAATAATTTTAAACACTTTTAACTTTCAATATATAATTAACATTAAGTTTTAAAAATTATTATTATTATTTTCTCATGTTAGTAAATTTGTTCAGGAATTTATATTGAAATAATTTAATAATATATATTAAATTTATTTATTAATAATAATATTATTAAAATATAAAATTATCATTTTTAAATTACTTTTGCAGCAATTTATTTTTTAAATTAACATCATTAATTAGATTTTTCTAAAATTAAAATATAAATATAAAAAAATTAAAGATATATATCTTATTTGATTTTGAAAATAAAAATAAGATATGGTAATTAATTAGAAGTAGCGAAGCTCCAATGTAGACGCAAGATTGAACTACTAAAAAATAACATATTTTCTATTTTTATTTTCACTTTTAATATGTATTAATTAAATATATCTGATGATTAATATATTTTATTTTTGATTTTCAATATATATATATGTATTTTTTTTTCTTATATTTATCCATAAATTTTAAAAAATTAATTAATAAATTTAAGTTTAGAAAATAAATTGCTGAAAAAGTAATTTAAAATTGATAATTTTTATATTTTGAGAAAAAAATTTAAAACAACAATCAATTTATCAAGAAGAATCGTACTGACCCAAAGTATGCAGAAGTAGTAGAAACCCTCTGCAGAAACTAGATTGAGCTACTGAAGAATAATATATTCTTTATTTCAATTTTTACTTTGGTTAATTAAATTATTATAATATATCTAATTGAACAATTCATTTGATTTTTTATTCATACTCAAATAAGATATATCTCCAATTTTATTTTGTATTTTTATATTTATCTTTAAGTTTTTAAAATTTAATTAATAAAGATGATAAGTTGAAAATAATAACTTTTATATTTTGATATTATTATTATTATTATTATTAAATATAATATATGGATATTACTAATTAATCTAATATATTATATTGAACACATTTGTTAACATAAAAAACTAGTAATTGTCATTATTTAAATTGAATTGTAACAATATACTGAAAAGTTAAAAGTATTTAAAATTAATTAAAATAAAATAATTTATATCTACAATTTTATTTTATATTAATTTTTTAAAATTAATTACTAATAATAATTTTAAAAAATAAATTGATGAGAAAATAATTTAAAAATAATAATTTAAATATGTAGTTACATATTTTGATATTAATAATTATTAATAGATAAAAATAATAAATTGATATCATTTAATAAAATATTAGAATTAATAAGAATTAAAACATGTAATACGAGTCAATATTTCATAACTGTCGAAATATGAATAATATGCCTAAAAATTGGTAATATCAACCTAAGAATTTATCCTAATGAAGTACAATTAGTAAATGGCATGACAACATTTATGACTGTCACATCATGCATCAAAACTGTCCATTCTTATTTTTTATTATTAATTTCTCTTTTGCTGTCTCATCATCTTAAAAACAGTTAAAACAAATTTTGTTATTCAGATTAGACTAAATAAGATTAAATCCACCTTTTAGAATTTGTTTTAATTTTTGGAAATATATTAATATGTTATTTACGTTTATTAGATGGCAAAATAAAGGAAATATTTTTTTAAAAAAATAATGTTATTTTCTTATAAAAGTGTTTAAGGCTGTAAATAATTTCATTACTTTTTGAAACCGTTACCTTTCTTAAAGTGTTTTTACATTTGATTCAAATCTTAGAAAAATAAAACTTAAAAATTTATATTTCATATATAAAGGCTTAAATGTAATAATTTTAATATCAAAACAAAGGAAGTTAAAATTATACTAAAATATTAGAAGTATTTTTTTTGTCTCATTTAAATATAATTTTATGAAAGTTGTTCATCAAACACTTTAAAGGAGGCAGAACACTTGTGTTAAATTAGTGTCCACTAATTAGTGGATAGTGGTTACATTGTGAAAAAGATGACTGAATCTCGCCTTACACAATCTGATCACATGCGAAAAAGTTTCTATAGGGATTTCCGTCAAAAAAAATAGATCAGTAAATAATAATGATCCAATATGAATAATAATAATAATCTAATACAATTTTCAAAGGATTTTTGTTTAAAAAAAAAGTGTAATTAGTATGAACTGACAGTGTAAAATTATTTTACATTGTCAACTAATAAAAATAAGAAAAAGTAAGAAATTATAATGAATCTTTCATTATAATAAATAATTATTTATATAAATTAATATTTTTTATTATTTCTATTGACTGATAATATTAAATTATTTTATATTATAAATATATTTAATTTAAATTCTTAAAAAAAAAGGGATTAACAGAAACGGCATACATATCAGATTGCCAGTACTAATAATAAATGAAATTATTTTACTGTATTCACTAATAAAATAATTGACATAATTCCCTATATTTTTATACAACCAGATTTTTTTTTTTTTAAATCATAGATATCTTCCTATTAGAAACAATCCTGCTTTAATCAAATAGAATCACTTGATCAACGAAACCCTCCCTACTATTTGTTTTTCTGGTACCTTGAATAATTGCCCATTAATGAGGACTTTGGTTTTTGGAGTTACAAATATGATGACTTAGATTTTCCAAAGTTTAATTGAGAGATATGACTAGTTTATGTTGGACAGAAAATGGAACCTGAGAGGGCTTTGAAAGATTTAAATAGTGAACCACGTACGAGTAATTTTCTTGAATGAAATGTCCAGTTAAATTTTTTTCATAATGAGTATCTCATTCACTAAATTGTATGGTAACAAGGATAGCAATAGTGACGTTGATACGAAAAAGGAATCATAGGAAGGAACACCACTGTCTCCCTCAAGGGGAGGAGTACTCTATGTTTTATTCTTTTTTCCATTTCTTATTTGAGGAGAAAAGTGGTTCTAGATCACCTTCATTCCCATCGATGCTTGTCACCCCAACTTCAGTTATCTCTTGTCTTCTCTTGGATTTAGTTCCCAAGCCTGATTCCATTTGCCATTGTTCCCCCATATTGAGAATATCTCCTTGTGAAGCTCATTTCTCATGCGAACATAGAAGAACTGAAACAAAACCTTCAGATTATGAATTTTGCCTTCAACATTTGCTTTGCTTTCTCTCATTCCCCTCATTATATCAAGGCAACATTGCCCATCATACCACAAACACACATTGTTACCAACACCTTCCTCATCAAGTACCCTATGCTTTAGGACCCACAAACTTCTATGCCCGACACTTTGGCCATCGCTTCCTTCAATGTCGTAATCACATCCCAAAAATTTAAGGTCCACGCCTTTTTCGTTTTGAGGAAGAATGACACATAAGATGAAACCCAAGAACCCACTAGTACCAGAAGAACGTGGGACAAGTTCAACAGTCATCGAAGTTTGTGTCGTTCTATAGCTGAACGACACTGGAACTTGTCTTCCTGGCAAGCAAACGCGAACCCTTTGATGATAGCGTTGATTAAATGCTCTTCCATGCTCGTTCTCTTGTATTGTTGCTAGACATCTTTGTGCTGCTTTCTTTATTCTGACACCGGCATTTGCCCTAATGGTGTCGATTGCTAGTTGCTCCAATTTTATGCAATTGGCAAATGCAAAGGTTTCATCCTCGGGTTGCTCTTCTTTGATCAGTTCAGCCATGGAATCGGAAGCAAATACAGTCTGTAATGATGTGCAGTCAACAACAATTAGTTCAACAATGGACGATGGAAGCTCTGGTAGGGACTGAAGCCTCTCACAACAACTCAAGTTGAGGTATTTCAGTTGTGACAGATGCTTGATACTTTTGGGCAAGCTTCTCACGTTGCTATGACTGAGTGATAAGTACTTCAATGAAGAAAGCATGCTTATTTTGTCTGGCAGCGGAGAGAGGTTGGAACAGTTATCCAAATTTAGCTCTTCAAGTGGGGTTGGCAGAATTAACGTGTCGGCGTCAAGCTGTGTCAACCTACAAGGGCTTTCATATGCCACCAATGAGAACTCCATGAGACTTGTGCAGTTATAAAGGGAGAGTATCTTGAGAGATTCCAGATGAATGTTGTGTTGGAAACTGCTAAGTTCATTGCAACCGTATAGAGAGAGTTCAACCAGCTTGTGGGAGGATACAATAGATGGGGGAACTTGATGCAGACTCTTGCAGTTGGAAATATCTACTTCTTCAAGATTTGAAGCTTTGGAGAAATCTGGGAGCTGGATTAGGTTTAATGACCCTTCAAGATCTACTTTCTTTAAATTTACAAGATTCTGAAAAGAATTAAAATGCATTGTGTCCATCACATGAGCCCAAGTACTTTTATTTCACAATCTTGGAATTATATGTAAGTGAAAAGAACTTGCATACCTGGACTCCCTCCCAAAGCTTTTCCAATCGACTATGCCGCATTATAAATTCAACAAGATTTTCAGCACAAAAAGACAGTGGCAAAGATTTCGAAGGGTAGTCATCCCAATGAAAAATTCTTAACTCGTCTGACAGTTTCAATCCCTTCAAGAGCACACAACCTATGTTTGCGATCCGACGAATGAATTTTCAAAAACTTCAGCTTGTACATTCGTGCAAATGTCCGAGGATGTAAGCTTAGCATGTCAATTTTCGAAATGTTTAATGTTATGCTTTCAACAGCTTCAGTTCCCTGCATAGCAAGTCAAAGACACAAAGTATATCAGAATTCAACCAAAAAAATAGCAAAGAATAAATTATGTCATGTTTAGTTGCTATCGACATGTTTGATAAAGGATAGTCTATGCAGTAATACACTCACCCTTTTATATTTCAATACTTTATAGATATCAGTAGGATCCCATAATCTACTGCGCTTTGCTGGATCATCTATAGATTCTTCACGAACAACTTCACGGCCCATTTCTCGAATTAAGTCATGCATTGTCACACAACTTTCTGAAATGGAAACAAGAGCTTTATCTTGAAGATTTATTAACCCAATAGCTGTTGAGTACCTGCACGAATCCAGCAGAAATTTTATTTGTTCTTCTGTAGTTGTTTCAAAGAAACATGCAAGATACAAAAAAATATTCTGATCATTATGATCTAATTTATTATAACTCAATCTTAATATATTTTGAATTTTTACATGAGGCATTTTTTCAAGTTTAGCCAATTGACTTTCCCACTCTTCCTTACATTTTCCATAAAGCGAGGAACCCAAAACTTTTAATGCTAATGGAATGCCTTTGGCATAGTTAACCACCGTCATGGACAGCTCAACTTGTTTTGTTTCAATGTAGTTTTGTTTGAAAGCATTCAACTTAAAAAGCTCAAGAGATTCATCAGAATTCAATGCCTTAACCTCATGTATATGATCGGCTTCTTTAAGAAGTACATGCTTATCTCTTGTTGTCACCATGATTCTACTTGTTGGCCCAAACCATTTATGTCCTCCACATAAATCTTCTAAGTGGTCTGGATCATTGACATCATCAAAAACAACAAGAACCTTTTTTCGATGAAGTCTTCTCTTGGCAAAATCGGTTATTCCGCTAGGCATTATAAAAGGGTCTGCATCTTTTTCCTCTAGTAGTTTAGAAAGAAGTTCTTTCTTCAAATGATTTATACCAGATTTCTAAACTCCTTCCCTTACACTGTCCAAAAAGTAGAATACTTGGAATTCATGACATAACTTATTGAAAACTGCACCAACAATAGTTGTCTTACCAATACCACCCATGCCCCAAAGTCCAATAATAAGAACAGCGTCTGATTCCCTGCACAACAATGATTCCAGCTGTGCAATTGGTTCATGAATTCCAATAAGACCTTGTAAATCACCTTGGCATGTTTGGTTCAACCTTTGTAACACACGTTTGACAATTTCATCAATAAGTTCAGCATCATTCCTATACGATACAAGGCAAATCCAAATGTATGAAACTTTATTATTATTATTAACAACAACAACAACAACAACAACAATAACAATAATAATAATAATAATAATATTATTATTATTATTATAATTATTATTCATAGAGAATAGATTTTCCTTAGGTATCACAAAATGATATTCCATCCCATTTGAACTAATTAAGTACAGCTAAATTTCATCCTTCTCTTCTTTTACATTCTTAAACCCCTCCTCTGCCTTTGTCTGATCACACAGTAAATATTGATAAAGTGTAATATTAGGAGGAGATAGCCAAGCATCATTTTATGACATGTAATAAAAAAGTTTACTGTTATTTTGTGTAATATACTAATTACTACCATTTATTTTTAAAAGGCCTTGTGGGGATAAAAGTGTCTGAAGGAAGTTTTCATCCCTAGATACTTCTAAAAACTGTTGGGGTACTAATTTTAGGACATGATAAATAACAATAACAACATAAATGAGGAATTCTTGGCACAAAATCAAGATAGCCTATGAAATATATAACAGAAAAATTGACCTAAATGTACCAAAAAGAAATTGACCTGAAAGCAACAAAATAATCTAAAAGCAAAGAAAGAACTGACCCAAAGTTTGAAGAATGCAGTCCAGACAAACCGGCAGCTTCCTTCAGAGCTTTTCTCCAGTTTTGCACCTTGTCCCCGGATGACGTTTTCTCATGCCCAGCAAGTGCATCATGATAACTTCCCTTTTGTTTTCGTACCCAAGATGGATCTACATCATAAAAAATAGGTATTGCAATTCGACCATTTTCTTTCTTGCATTTAATTATTTTCACTAGTTCTTCCAAGCACCATTTCGAAGAAGCATAATCTCGGGAGAATATGATCAATGAAATTTGTGATGCTTCAATGGCTGTAAGAAGCGAGGGTGATATTTCAGTTCCTTCCTTGAGCTTATAATCCACAAAGGCCTCAATTTGCTTGTGGTTTAATGCCTTAAGCAGATGACTAAGAAAACCATGGCGAGTGTCTGTGCCTCTGAAGCTGAGGAAGATATCATACTTAATTTGAGAAGAAATGGAAGAAGAAGCCATTATCTTCCTCCAGAATAATTTCAACCACACAACACAGGGTTCTACTAAATAAGTACCCGCTTTATGTACGAAGACATGTAAATGAAAAGTTTGAAAAAATAAAAATAAAAAACTGAGAGATGAATTAACTAGAAATTAAAGAGAACCAAAAAGTAAGTTCAACATATAATTAAGTATGTACTCAAAAGGTGGGTGTGATGATGACTCTGCACATGGAAGTTGGACACAAATGATGACGAGGCTGAAGTTGATAACAGCAGTATGGATTAACTACGCAAATAATCTCCCCCACTGGTGTGTCTGCTAGCAGAGATCTAAGGCTTAGTACCTGTAGCTTAAGGGTAAACAAGAAGTCAATGCAAATATGCAACAAATAATTGATCCAATTTCCATGGAACTTCTTGATATAGTGGTGGTCTAAGTAAGGAACTTTTTGGGTATAGTGGTGGTTTAAGCAAAGCAGTTTGTCAATATGAAAAATAGTAGTTAAATATGACAGTAGGTACCCGCCAAGTGGAAGGGTGCAGTCTATGGTGCCCGTGTAATTAAATTTCATCTCAGCCATCCATTCGTTATTAAAATAAATGGATTGTGTGTATCTTTTACCTGTAACTTGTTCAACAGATTCCCGAGAATAATCAACAAAAAGTTCAAAAAACAGAAATCAGTCCAACCCTCACACATCTATCCCTATCTCTTCCGCCCGATGCAGACTAGCAAAACCACCAGACCAGCAGGCACTTCTTTTCCTTCTTGCTCCACAGGCATAAGTGGTGCTTACTACAACACTGCTCAGAAAGGCATCCTCCATGTCACCACATTTAAGCATGGACAAGTCTTAGAAGGGGCTCCCAATACTAGAATGTTAATCAAATTGGTCTACAAAATCTCTCTAGTTGTTGAATAAATGTTCTGTGTTTGTACACGGAATCATTACTGTACGGAAAAGCTCAAGCCTTCTAGTTTCCTTGCACTTCATTACATCCTCTCCCCGGCCGCTTCTCGGCTTCCCCCTACTTTTTCTCCTCTGTTAAGAAGATGATACTAATATCCAGCCCTTAAGCCCACTCTAATAAATGGATTTAATCAGAAACAGAAAATAAAAAGGCCAAACTGATAATAATAATGATAATAATAAATCAGCCTCGATGCATCATTCATTTAATTTTAGGCATAAGAAATAGCAAACACTATGACTAAACTTTATGGACATGAGCAGAAAATATAAAATTGATTACACAAAGTCCAGTTCTTGTCACTGATTTTACTCAGATGTAGCATTGAAGATCCAAGCAAACAATCTAGCAAAAAAAACAAAAAAAACAAAAAAAAAATCCAGCATGGGGGAATTTGATAAATGGAGAAGAGAGCAAGTGGTAGAAAGGGAAAAGGGAAACATGCAGCAAAGAGATAGACAAGAGAACAGAGCCTGCGACTCCGCTTCAACCCACGGCGCATGGCGCAGCAGTTGTAGTAGCTCCGACAGGAGGAATAGCAGTGGCGGCAGGGCAAAATAGCAGCGCGCAGAAGACAGGGAAAAGGAAAAATTACAGTGCCCAAAGTATGCGAATAAAACTATTTTAACACTAAAATATTGATTCACTCTCGGATGGGAGAACCGTTCGAGTCATAAATACATTATTGTTAATTTAAGTCATAGGCGATGATTGTGGATGTTAAAAATGGTAAAAATGTTAATTTAGTTATGACTTTATTCATATCTAAATTATCTAACCAGTTCAAGCCGCATTTTTTATTGTAACATTGTAATTATGACATTTCATATACGAGTTTAGTGACATCTAAGTTATCTAATAATATTGTAATAGAATTAATTTTTTTACACTAATAATATAAATTTGGCCAACATAAATTTGGCACGCCCGGTGGGACATTTAGGGTCAAATCAACGAAAGTTTCCTGTTTCGAGACTAGATCATACTTGGCGTATGAATTTGAGATTTGGAAAAGTAATCAACATGAGTTCAACAAATCAAAATCCAAATCCGGCACTAAAGGCAGAAAGCAAAGGGCAACTGGCTACGTCTTTCATTTGACTACACCCTGCAAGGGTGACACTAAAGAAATGAAAGACAACTGCTACCTCTTCGCTGCCAAAGGCCTCGACAGCATCTCCTGACGTGACTAGTTCCATTCAAACTGGATGCGACGAGAGGCAATCGTTAGTTATGTCCACATCCTTCATTAGGCAATAGACCGAAGTAGGAGTGAATGATTTAATGCAGGAAGTGTCGAAACAACTAGCTAAGATAATGAAACCAATGGTACGAAATAAGATGCAACTATTTCAGCAACAGCACAAGGAAACACCATAAATCCATGATTATTCAGTTGAGACTATCCATGGGAATGCACCTAAAGCTATTAATGAAGCAACCACTTATAGTGGGGGGCATCAAGGGCTTCAACTTGGTTAAGTACAATTGATCAAAAGGCCCTCTAATGCTCTTGAGAACTTAGGACTTCCCCCAGGTAATGTAGGTTCTTGGAGTAACTCGAATAGCAACTGGGAACAACCTGCATATCCCAACCCTATTACAACAGCTGATCCAATGGTTCAAACCAGTTGATATCAAGGAGACATACAATGGAATACTCATAATTCAAGGACTAATACCTAGTCGATTGTAGGATATGCTGCCTAGCCCGCAGGACCATTCCAACCTGTGTACACATCACCCCTTATATATGGGTCACAACCATTTAATGTATACCAGCAGCAATGAATCCTCCACCATACATGTAACCCCTGCATGGGATGTCTCAAGGAATCGAACAAGTGGTTAATCGGCAAACGACACCCGTTTAGCCTCAGTCGTGTGTTGTGCCGAGGGGAGCTATGCCTTAGTTGATTGATCCAAACATGATAGCTAAGATTGTGAGGAGGTATTTTGGTGTACAATTGAGACCCTTGGAAAGGCCAGTCTACAAGAAACCATATGTAGATTGGGTGGATAGGGTCCAATTCCCAATGGGTTACTCTAGACTTTACAACATTTTCTAAGAAAGATGGCAAATCAACGATGGAGCACATTAGTAGATTTATAGCTCAATGTGCTGGGGCTAGTCAAAATGATTTTCTAAGGATACAATTATTCCATTTATTCTTAATTGGGGCATCATTCACTTAGTACTCATCATTACCCCCAAATTCTATACAAAACTGGGTTGATATGGAATGATTATTCCATGATAGGTTCTATATAGCTTAGCTAGAGGCTTCTGTGGTAGATTTATTGGGTATCAAGCAGCAAGCTAATGTGCCATTGGCAATCTTTTTGGAAATATTTATGAGGATTAAAGGGAAATGCAACGTGCAATTACCTGAGGTTGAATGCACCTCTATTGTTGTAAACAATTTGAATCCTCAACTAAGAGAGAAGGTGATTGTTTCGGAATATTGTGATTTGGCCCAGCTCTCTTGGAAAGCATCTCAACTTTAACAATTTATTGTAAAAAGGGAACAGAGGAGAGCTAATAGAGCCGAACCTAGAGGCTCGCAACTAGTAGCTATGGCTGAATGTGATTCAGCTGATGAGAAAAGGGCTATACAAGGAGAAATTATGGTTGCTGAGTTGTTGAGGGCAAGCCATATACTTGTCCCGCTCTTACTCCTATTAAGGGAAAAGAAATTATCAAAATTTAGGAAAAAGAGGCATATCTATTTGACATTTCAAAAGCATATCAGATCTTTAACTTCTTAGTCAAAGATAAACAGATCAAGCTTCTAAAAGAACATAAGTTGCCTCCAACAAATTAAATTCAAAATTTGAAATACTGCAAGTGGCACAATTCATACTCCCATTATGCGAATAATTGTATCATTTTTTGTAATGTGATTCAAAAGGTTTTGAAAGAAGGAAGGTTTAAACTTGCAGATAAAAAAGGAGCTAGTATGACCATAGATACTAATCATTTTCCCACAGCCACTATCAATATGCTTTCCATCTCAATCGAAAACAAGCGCTCCAGGAAAGAGGCTTCATCCTCTCAACCTGTACAACATACTAAACAAGTATGGAGACCAAGGTCGATAGTAGTTAAAGAAAATACTAGAGCTCAAAGTCATGAAGAATCAAGGAAGAACGAAAGGAAAGAACGGATGCCTAGGCTCGAGAGGAGAATAGAGATCAGGGGGCGACATGAATCACCTCGGCAAGTGGGTTCCAAAGATTACAGTTTCCTTAGCAGATGGACTAGCCGAGGAGAGAAAGGTATGAGCAAAGGCAAGTTTCACATATCTCAGATCACCCTGTGCTTAGAGATTCCAAGTGAGCTGTGGAAGTAAACTATAGTCAGAGAAGGTCTACCCTCAAAATCACTATGAGAAATGAGGAATCGGGTAAAAGTACCAGGATGATTAAGCCAAAGGTCAAATCCAATAAAAGAGAGTGGTTTTTGAACAAATTTAGTAAAGGAAAGCACCCAAAACCACAACTTGTTCGTTTGACAAGAACTCAGAAAAGGAGGATGCAGAGAAAAAGGTTCATGCAAAAAATGATAAACATGGTAGCCATATTAGATCAAGCCAAACATGTAGAAAGAGAAGAAGTTGCCAGCCCAAAGGTAGAGATTATACAGGAAATACAAGGGCAAATCTAGAGTCAAAATCATGCTCAAACAGCTAAAACATTAGCCAAGGGAGTACAAACAACAGAAATAGAATTGTTAGATAGTTCAATTGATCAAATCTTAATGATGATGATCTACTCATTTTGTGTTATGATCCATTATCCATGAACCCTAATTTCTGGTGTATTTTGGTTGTAATTCAATCAAGGAGAAATAAAAATCACAAAAAGATGGAAGAGACAAGGAATGGAATAGATTGGAGGGCGCCACAATCAAGGATGATTGATAAGCCAAGGGTGATCGCCACAAGAGCAATTGGAAACTCTTGATAAGACCTAGGATTCCAAGCAAGAACCAAAGAGACACTTTTACTAAAGTATTCTGATTTCTATTTGGCAAAACTTTTCCTTCAAAAGGTGTTTACAAGGTTTATACAATAAACTAAAGTTTAGCAAATGGGCTGCAACACTTAGCCCAAGATTAAAATCTAAACTTACTAAAAATGAGTAAAAGACTATAGCTAAAAATAAGTGATGGGCTATATGAAATTACAAGCCCAATTACATTATTACTAACTTAAAATCAATAAGCCCAAAGATCTAACTAAGCTTGTTTAGCCACGTGAATGCAATAGACTAGTCTTGAGTTGTTATCTTCTTGAATGGGCTTTGCCTCAAACAAACTTGAAATCATTTGACCCAAAGCTTCCTTAGCTCTCTTTGATTTGTATTTAGTCATTGGTCCACCAAGTCCTTTCAAAGGATCTCCTCCTTGCCTTTGCTTTCTTGAGTCTACTTTATCTTCCTTGATCACATCATCCCCTCCTTCTTCAAGAGAATTCATCCTTGAATTTAGCTCCTCATTACCTATATCAAATAAGGACAGGTCAACAACATTAAAAGTAGCACTTATCCCATACTCACCAGGTAAGTCGATCTTGTAGGCATTGTCATTTATTCTCTCCAAGACTTGGAAGGGTCCATCACCCGTAGGTTGGAGTTTGGATTTCCTTTCAGATGGAAACCTCTCCTTTCTCATGTGTACCCAAACCCAGTCACCGGGTTCAAATACAACCTTCTTTCTGCCCTTATTGGCTTGCTTTGCATAACTCTCCATTTTCTTCTCAATTTGGGCTTTTACTTGCTCATGCAGCTTCTTTACAAAGTCAGTCTTAGCCTGCGCATCTTTATGCTTAAAAACAGAAATGTTAGGCATAGGCAATAAATCAAGAGGAGTCAAGGGGTTAAATCGATACACTATCTCAAAAGGAGAACAATTAGTAGTGCTATGGATAGCCCTATTATATGCAAACTTTACATGAGACAAACACTTTCCCATGACTTAATATTTTTCTTTATAACATCCCTAAGGAGAGTAGAAAGAATCCTATTAACTACCTCAGTTTGCCCATCAGTTTGGGGGTGACAAGTAGTTGAGAATAGCAATTTAGTACCAATCGTACCCCATAGTGTCCTCCAAAAGTGGCTTAGGAACTTAGTGTCCCTGTCACTCACAATGCTCCTAGGTAATCCATGTAGCTTCACTACCTCTTTGAAAAACAAGTCAGCCACATGACAAGTATCATCTAACTTCTTGCAAGGTATGAAATGAGCCATCTTGGAGAACCTATCCACCACCACAAAAATGGAATCCTTGCCATTCTTTGTCCGAGGCAGTCCTAAAACAAAGTCCATAGATAAATCAATCCAAGGAAAATCAGGAATTGGCAAAGGAGTATAAAGTCCATGAGGCATTACTTTTGACTTAGACTTTTTACAAACAATACATCTTTCACAAAATTTATGCATATCATATTTCATGTGTGGCCAATAAAAATGTTCATGCAGTATGTCTAAAGTCTTTTGAACCCCAAAATGCCCCATTAAACCTCCCTCATGTGCCTCTCTCACAAGCAACTCTCTAATGGAACATTTAGGCACACATAGCCTTTTCTCTTTAAACAAATAATCCTTATGCCTAAAGTACCCATTTTGGATAGCATGCACACAATTCTTATAAATTTGAGAAAATTTTGGATCATGCTCATACAATTCCTTTATATGCTCAAAACCAATGAATTTAATTTCAAGAGTAGAGAACAGAGCATACCTTCTTGAAAGTGCATCAGCAACTACATTAGCCTTACCTTTCTTATGCTTGATCACATAGGGAAATTGCTCAAGGAACTCAACCCACTTGGCATGCCTCTTATTCAGCTTACCTTGTCCTTTTAAATACTTCAAGGACTCATAGTCACTATGAATCACAAATTCCTTGGGTAAAAGGTAATGCTGCCATGTTTGTAATGCCCTTACTAATGCATACAACTCTTTATCATATGTGGGATAGTTAAGAATAGCACCATTTAATTTTTCACTAAAATAAGCAATTGGGTGCCCATCTTGCATCAAAACAACCCTTATTCCCACACTAGATGCATCACATTCAATCTCAAAAGATTTAGCAAAATTAGGCAACGCAAGTATCGGTGCATGATTAATTTATCTTTGAGGGTAGCAAAAGCTTGCTCTTGTTTTTCACCCCATTTAAATCCCACGTGCCTTTTAATTACTTCATTCAAAGGTGCAGCCAATGTATTAAAATCTTTAACAAACCTCCTATAAAAACTAGCTAAATCATGAAAGCTTCTTACCTCATTAACATTCTTAGGAGTTGGCCACTCTTGAATAGCTTTCACCTTCTCTTGATCAACCTGCACTCCTTGTGAGCTAACAACAAAACCAAGAAAAACCACATGATCTATACAAAAGATACATTTTTCCATGTTGGCATACAATTTCTCATGCCTAAGAGCTTCCAAAGCACTCCTCAAATGCACATGATGATCATCATAGGATTTGCTATAAATCAAAATGTCATCAAAATAAACCACAACAAACTTTCCTAGGAATTCCCTTAGCACATGATTCATCAATCTCATGAGGTACTAGGAGCATTTGTTAATCCAAAGGGCATGACCAACCATTCATACAATCCATATTTGGTTTTAAAAGTAGTTTTCCATTCATCCTCTTCTCTAATCCTAATCTGATGATATCCGCTTTTAAGATCAATTTTAGAAAACACACAAGCACCATGCAATTCATCCAACATATCATCTAATCTAGGAATAAGATGTCTATACTTTACGGTGATGTTATTGATGGCTCTGCAATCAGTGCACATTCTCCAAGTTCTGTGTTTCTTAGGCACTAGAATGACTGGAACTACACAAGGACTTAAGCTTTCTTGCACCCACCCTTTTTGCATCAAGTCTTCAACTTGCTTTTGAATCTCCTTGGTCTCTTGAGGATTACTCCTATAGGCTGGCCTATTAGGCAATGAAGCTCCTGGAATGAGATCAATTTGATGTTCTATGCCTCGTAGAGTTAGAAGACCGTGAGGTACCTCCTTGGGAAAGATATCTCCAAATTCCTGCAACAAAGAAGAAACTTCACAAGGTGGAGAGTTAGTAGCACCTACTTCATTTAATTTATTTTCTTTACTCAAAAGTAAAAGCATTGGCTTTTTCATAAGCATAGCCTTTTTCACCTCCTTTTCTTTAATAAACAGATTTTGCAATTTTTTCCTCTATTTTTCCACTCTCTTTTTCCTTTTTCTTTTCACTCCCTTTTTCCTTTTTCTTTTCACTCTCTTTTTCTTTTCTTTCCTTTTTTCTTTTATCTCTCATTTTGGATTGATCCTCACAAACCTCTCTTGGAGACAAAGGGGCAAGAATAGTCTTGCGCTCCTTATGTACAAATGTAAACTTATTTGTGAACCCATCATGCAAAGCTTTCTTATTAAACTGCCAAGGCCTACTAAGAAGTAAATGGCAAGCCTCCATAGGCACCACATCACACAAAACTACATCATCATACTTTCCTATGGAGAATTCCACCTCCACTTACTTACTTACAGTCATTTCACCATCCTTACTAAGCCATTGAAGCTTATACGGGCGTGGGTGTGGTTTAGTCTCCAAATTCAGTTTTGAGACCATTCTTGCACTAGCAACATTAGTGCAGCTCCCTCCATCAATAATTAAAGAACAAATCTTCCCTTGGATGATACACCTTGTGTGGAAAATGTTTTCCCTTTGGCTTTCATCCAAATCCTTTGGTTGGCTGCCCAACAACCTCCTCACCATGAACAAATCTCCTTCGGATGCAATTTTCTCATCATACTCATCCTCACTAGTTGGGGTAGATTCGGATGAGGACTCATTAGTGATTTCTCCATTATCTTTGAGAAGCATAGTCTTCTTGGTTGGGCATTCGGATGCTATGTGTCATCTCCCCAAACACTTGAAGCATTTTATCTCACTACTCCTTATCTTTTTGGAGGTCTCATTGGACTTGAATTGAGTCTTTTGAGGTGCAGCCGTGGTGTTGCCAGAAGAAGTACCTCCCTCCTTCTTATTTCTTTCCTTCCAATTTGAAGAATTGAAATTAGAAGAGCTCCTCCTCAATGTACCTTTTCTCTTAAGTTGCTGCTCTACTTTGGTAGCTTGATGTAACAATTCCTCTAACTCCACATAATTTTGTAGCTCAACCACATCTCTAATATCATTATTCAGCCTATTCAGAAAGCGTGCCATAGTAGCCTCCCTATCTTCATTCACATTTGCTCTAATCGAAGACACCTCCATCTCCTTGTAATATTCATCAACACTCCTACTACCTTGTGTGAGTCTTCGGAGCTTGTTATAAAGGTCCCTATGATAATAGGAAGGGACAAATCTCCTCCTCATTAACCTTTTCATTTCAACCCAAGTATCCGCCAAAGGTTCTTCATATCTAAGTCGCTCTTCTTGCAATTGATCCCACCAAATGAGAGCATAATTTGTGAACTGCATGGCTGCCACCTTCACGTTTTTATCTTCAGTATAGTTGTGGCAAGCAAAAAGTTGCTCAATCTTCATCTCCTACTCTAAGTATGCCTCCGGATCACTTTTCTCTTTAAAAGAGGGAATGTTGAGTTTTACTCCCTCAATTCTGTCCTCTCTTGAATCTACTTCATGATCTCTTCTTCTCCTTCCATCAAGCCTCCTTCTACCTCCATCAGCATCATGATGGCCTTGATTTTCTAACCGCTCAATTATCATATATAACTCCTCTGTATGCTCCCTTATCATCCTTTCCATTTGAGCTGTAATAGCCTCCACTAACAATCTGTTGTTTCCTTCGGGAGGAGGGCTACCACTACCACCTATTCCTGCCATCATTCAAGTAAAAGAGAACAAAACTGAAAGCAATGGGACCTCACCACACTTCTTACGTGTTTACACTCTTAGAAATGTATCACTCATGTTTGTTGCTCTCTAATAGGCTTTTGTGTAAGGTGCTCTCTTGCCTTTTACCACTCAAGTGCTCTTGTAGGCTTTTAAATGGAATCACAAGTCAATTCAAAGAGAAACTCCAAAAACACTTATGTCAAATCACAAAACAAACAAGAGGTCAAACAAAAGAAAACTCTAAGACAAAACTTTTAAGATTCGAAAGAGACAAGCAAGAAAAACTAAACAAAGACAAGCACACTCAAATCAGAGGCCAAACAAGACAAGAACGAGCTAAAGATTTGGAAGAACAATAAGAAACAAGCTAATGTTTTGACCTTTTTTTTTTTTTCAAATTTTGTGTTTTTTTTAATTTTTTTTTTTTAAATCTGTTCTTGATGATTGTAGATAAACAGACGAACTGGAATCACATCAAAACAAGCACATATTTAATAGCTAAACATCAAACTAACAAAGCTTAGAAAGATTAGAATGAAACAATTCTCAAGAACATCAAGAACACATGATGAACATTCTGCACCTTTTTTTTTTTTTTAACCCACTGATCCAATGTAATATCAACAAAGACAGAATTGGAAATTAGAAGAACATTAAGAAATTAAGCAAAGTAAAAAGGATGAATCAAACAAGAACTCAAAGAAAACAAATCGCAAAGTCGCACTAGACTAAGTTCGAAATAAAAAATTGCTGTATCTTGAGCTACAAAATTCAGATTTCAACGATTTAAAAACGAGATGAAAGATGAGATTCTGAACTTCAGAAAAGACCCAAGAAACACCGAAATATGATGCGCAAAACTCAAGATATGAACCCAAGAAAACTGACCAATTTTGTAACTCGAAGAAGCTGGCTCTGATTACCAAATGTTATGATCCATTATCCATGAACCTTAATTTCTGGTGTATTTTGGTTGTAATTTAATCAAGGAGAAATAAAAATTACAAAAAGATGGAAGAGACAACGAATGGAAATAGATTGGAGGGCGCCACAATCAAGGATGATTGATAAGCTAGGGGTGATCGCCACAAAAGCAATTGGAAACTCTTAAAAAGACCTAGGGTTCCAAGCAAGAACCAAAGAGACACTTTTACTAAAGTATTCTGATTTCAATTTGCCAAAACTTTTCCTTCAAAAGGTGTTTACAAGGTTTATAAAATAAACTAAAATTTAGCAAATGGGCTACAACACTTAGCCCAAGATTAAAATCTAAACTTACTAAAAATGAGTAAAAGACTATAGCTAAAAACAAGTGATGGGCTATATGAAATTACAAGCCCAATTACATTATTACTAATTTAAAATCAACAAGCCCAAAGATATAACTAAGCTTGTTCAGCCATGTGAATGCAATAGACTAGTCTTGAGTTATTATCTTCTTGAATGGGCTTTGGCTTAAACAAACTTGAAATCATTTGGCCCAAAGCTTCCTTAGCTCTCTTTGATTTGTATTTAGTCATTGGTCCACCAAGTCCTTCCAAAGGATCTCCTCCTTGCCTTTGCTTTCTTGAGTCTACTTTATCTTCCTTGATCACATCATTTTGACTGATGATTTGCAAGATAATGTGAATTTAGCAGCTACCATGGGGGGGTTTTACTTGATTTCTTGTAAAAGAGAATTAGTCGGTATAGCTAGATGGGGACGTCTTGGCTGAGGAAGTTGCCAGGGCTACTGAAGAAAACCTAGAAGGAAAGGAAAAAGAGGACACAAAGGGGGTCATCAAGTTTGAAAAGTTTCAGCTAAGAAGACATTTGAAGCCACTGTATATAAGGGCTTATATTGATGGCAGGCTTATCTGCCGAGTGCTGATAGATAGTAGTGCCATTATGAATATTATGCCAGTAGGAATCTTGAAGAAGTTGGGCAAGTCTCAATAGGATCTTAAAGAGACTAATATGAAAATGACCAACTTCACAAGAGGGAGCATTGCTCTAAGATTTTATTCTGTTCAGTTGACAGTAGGAACCAAAACATCTACAACTGTGTTCTTTATTATGATGCTAAGCTAGGATACTCTTTGCTTTTAAAGAGAGATTGGACTCACTCCAATATGTGCATTCCATCTATCTTGCATCAGCAGCTGATGTTTTGGAACGATGGCAAGGTAGAAGTTATGCCAGCTAACCAAAAACCTTTTTTAGTTGATGTGAAAATGGCCGCGGCAATGTACTATACCTCTGAATTTCAGCTGATAACATGGCCTTCAGGGTTCACTCAAGATGCTATTCAGGCGGTAAACTTCACCAGCCAAGGCTTTAAGGTGGAAATAGAGGCCGAGACATAGCCTGAACTAGAATCTATTAATGATGGCAAAAGATTTCTTGCAACTACTAGCCCTACATTTAGCCAAGGCAAGACATGAAGAGTTTTTGTTTCAGTAGGAATTAGTCGATAAGGACAATGAGCAGTTGATGAGAAAAGACAAAGAAAATCAAATGACAAACTTGGTGATATGATCGATCAGAAGGGAAATCCTAAGCTTTGAAGCTCAAGATCTCCTAATTGAAGTTAATCTTAGGACTATTGATAAGTCAAGGATGACTAAGATTAGTGGTTTACTTAGCCAAGGAAAGCGAGATCAACTAGTCTAGTTGATAACCAAGTATAAGGATTGTTTTGCATGGGCCTATCACGAAATACCTGAATTGTCTAGGGAATTAATTGAGCACCATTTGCCCATCAAAGAAGGGTTTAGGCCATTCAAGTAACCATCCAGAAGATTTAATCCAGAATTAATGCCGAAGATAAAGTAAGAGATAGAAAGATTATTGAAAGCAGGTTTTATTAGGACTGCTAGATATATACAATGGCTTTTAAATATCGTTCCTATAATAAAAAAGAATGGCCAAGTTAGGATTTGTATAGACTTTTGCAATTTGAATTTAGCTACCCTAAGGATGAATATGTTATGCCTATTGTGGACATGTTAGTTAATGCCGCAACAAATAATGGAATTCTATCCTTTATGGATGGTTATTCTGGGTACAATCAAATCTATTTAGTTGAGGAAGATGTACATAAAACTGCATTTTGTTATCCAGGAGCCATTGGTATTTTTGAGTGGGTGGTTATGCTATTTGGTCTCAGGAATGCTAAGGCTACTTATCAAAAGGCAATGAACCTAATTTTTCATGATTTGATTGGAAAATATATAGAGGTCTATATTGATGATGTGGTTGTGAAGTCAGCCGATTTCCAAAACCACTTGGTTAATTTGAAACAAGCATTCCTTAGAACGAGGAAGCATTCACTTAAAATGAACCCTACCACATGTGCGTTTAGGTCTCAGCTGGGAACTTCCTTAGTTTCTTAGTCCACCAAAAAGGAATTGAGGTGGATAAGAACAAAATAAAGGCTGTATTGGAAGTTAGACCGGCAATGGATAAAAGGGAATTGCAAAAGCTTAATTGGCAAGATAAACTTCATGAGGAGGCTTATTACAAACTTCGCTGGCAAGATGAAGGCTTTTTCACCTTTGCTAAGACTTAATCAAGCGAGGATTTCATTTGGGGTAACGAACAACAAGATGCTTTTGACCAAATAAAGCAATGTTTAGCAACACCTCCAGTACTAGTACCACTAGCACTTGGAAGACCTTTCAAGTTACATATATTAGCTGCTGAGGACTATATTGGAAGCTTGTTAGCTCAAGATTCAAATGATGGAATCGAACGGGCTATATGCTATTTGAGTAGGTTGCTAAATGATGCTGAAACTAGGTATACTCTAGTAGAAAAGTTGTGTCTATCATAATCCAGTTTGATTAGCTGCTTTAGTTAATCTAGCTAACTCAGATGTCTAGGTTAATCCAATTGCAGGGTTGTGGCAACTGATTCAGCAGCTAGCTCTTCCTCTAAGAGTTGCTAAAGCATCCCCAATAGCAGCCAAAATATTATCTTGGAAATCTTCAGGCCTAAGCTTGGGGATTGGAAGAGTAGATGTCTTGCCCACTATTAAGCTAAGAAGTTGAGCCATTTTTGTGTGAAATGATAGTAAGAGTTACGGAAAATAAACCACGAGAAGCATATAAAGTAAATACAAAATTTGATACAGTTACATGTAGGGAGAGGCGGCCGAGCTTCTTGGAATTTACGAAGTAGAGAACTCCATAAAGCTTTAGTCCTGGCTAGACCTCTATTGCCTACCTCCAATGCATGCTCCAGGGGTTTTTGCTTCTCAGTAAGGGGGACAATCTTGTTGTCTAATGACTTAGCCTGAGCATATAAATGGAGCATTTTTGCATCCTCAACTTTGATTTGAGCATTCATGGTGGCCAAATCAAGCTCCAAGATCCCCAATTCAGCCTGTAACTTGGCAATTTCCTCATGAATGGACCCGATCTAATTAGTAAGGTGGGATTGCTGATGATGGTGTTAGTCTTGGCTGGATTTCACAGTCTAATACTAGGTCAAATAAGAATTTTTTTGAGCCTTGAGAGAGGCCAACTCCTCCAAAGCTTTGCGGTTGTTATCTCGGCGGGTTTGGACTTTTGATAATCTGACATTGCATCCAAGAGGGAAAGAGCAATATTAGTGCACACTTGCCAAAGTGAAGCATGAATATCAGCATTTGTTGTGTCGGATACTTTCAATAATGATCTTTTTAGTTTAGCCAAGATTGTGGGCTCTTAGGAGAAAGGTTTCTGCAGTTCTTCTTTAATTACATGGAGATGTTACTATACAGGTGATGAGCTGCTACTTAGAGGTTGTGTGAGGGAAGCACTAAAGTATTCTTCCAGCTCCGCATTAAGAATCAAAGTTGGGGTAGTAGGAGGAGTGGCAGGATGTTGTTGAGGAGAGATATTAGTTTCACCTATGTCTGGATGAGTGTCTGTTGCAAGATTCCTTGGTTGAGTGACAAGCTGGGTATCTAAGGTGGTTACAGTAACTGAAGGGGTGGTTGTTACTATTATAGTAGCAGAAGGACTTTAGGCAGCCAAGTTTGCTATAGTTGGTTGAATTGGGCTAGAAGGATCAGGATGATCCATGGTAGCAGCTGAAAAAGGGACTGATGAAGGCTGAGTATGAGAAGTGTCTTTGGGCTGCCTCTTCAAAGGCTGTTCTTATTTTTCTTCTTCTTCCTCCTCGTCAGATTGAGGAATAATAGCCTTTCTTTTTTAAATCTTAGGCTTAGATGGTGGTGGAAGGGGAGGATAATTTAGCTCAACCTTTTTCTTGCTTTTTCTTTCCTTCTGCAAAACAAGAGTATAACTTAGATATAAGAAGTAAGAATTAATTCTAGCAAGAAATGAGGAGAGGTTATTTACTTTTCTAGGAGAAGTATCTTGCAGAACAGCTATGGTTGGGGCGGCAACCCTCAAGAGAGTAGCCAAGATGAGATTCCTCGGGCTCTTCCGCACATGGGTCTTCTACTGAAATGAATCGTGAGTCTCAACATTCGCAATATGAGACTTTGCATTCCCACATAAAAGGAGAGTGGTAAATATTATTGAATAAGAAACATTAAATCAATTAAATATAAAGTTAAGATGTTTACCTTTGATGGTTAAAGACGTGGACTAAGGTGTCATTTGGTACTAGCTTGTGGAAGTGCTGTTTTAGTGGGCGGCCAAGGAGGCTGAGAAGGTTTACTCTAGCTGCCTCCAATCAACTTAGACAGGTAGTATTTAAGGGAAAATATGAAGGCCTTAGCAGAGGTAGACTTCCACTATTTCGCATAATTTGAAGAAGTTCCAGGATTGATTATGAAGGGGTGGAATTGGAACTAATCCAGTTTGTGGTGATTAGAGGACAAAAGCTGATTCATCTCGAGCAGAAGAAGAGAAGGTCTATCTTCTAAACTTACCACAGACTGATATGGAGCTGGATCGCCTTGAAGTAAGCCAAATTACTAAGCAAAGCAATTGGGGTTATAAGGCTCGGCTAAAATCTTGTTGGCGTGAGCATTTGGGCAGACTTCATTCAGCAAATCTCTACCTATTAATGCACTACTCCAATAGGGAGCTACCTCGGCCAAGTCTTCATCTGAAGTTGTGAGCATATCTAGCTGAACCCAACTTGGCCCATATGAATGATACAAGAAAGGGCAGATTTTTCTAACTCCATGTTTTCTGAAATACTAGGGACTTAAATTTTCTAGGATAGAAGAAGTAGAATGGGATGGAAAAAGTAGAATGGGATTGCATAACTAGGGAAAGGCTTAAAGTTCTTTCCCATTATTTGAATTGTGTGCTGTGATGTTATGCCCGCATAATATGAAGCAAGGGGATATGCTCTAGAATGGTTTTTATAATTAACTAATTAATGTGCATGACTACATATGTTTGTTATTTGTGTTTAACTAGTGAAATAAAATTTTTTTTTTTTGCAATAAATAATTATTATTTGTGTTGAAATGTTGAATTAAGTAATTATTCTTTGAAATAATTATTTTTGAAATCATTTAGAATATTCTTTAAATTAAATAATTATTATTATGCAATAAATAATTGTTTTTTGTGTTGAAATATTGAATTAATTTTGTGGAGGCTCCTAATTCAAGGGGAGACTTTGCCAAAATATTTTTAATCATTTAAAATATTCTTTGAATTAAATAATTATTGTTATGCCAATTGCGTTGTGTCTTTATTTAGTTAATATATGTCTTATGTTTTCAATTGTGTACATATTATACAAATCACTTATGGTAGAATGAGGACCTAATTCTGAACAAAGCAAGGGTAAACTGAGAAAGCATGCTCTACCCCTTCACACTCGTGCTCCACCCACCACCTCCACTGCACTTACATCCACTACTCCCACTATTGTTACTGCCTCCACCTTTCTTGGTTATCCTCTACATACCTAAGAGTTTATTATGATACTCAACCCTGGATATGTTGAGTTAGGGCCTCAGCCTCATTCCCCCTTCAGCCTTCTCTACCTTTAGGAGGTGAGGCCTATATCTCACTTGTACCTGGTACCATACCTTCCCCTACCCCTAGCTAGCCTGGTTCACAAGATGCACAGGCCTCCTTATCCACCCTTTCACAAGGCTCTACAAGCTAGCTCATGGAGCTTAGAGATGATGGTAAATCCTAGTAAATAATTTCAAATTTAACTTTATTATGAATTTTTAATTATGATAGAAAATTTAATTAATAGATACCTGACATAGTCTATTGTTTATGGCATAGTTGGATTCCACCTCGGCCGGGGCTGCGTAAGATTACTGAGGCATTTAAGGAGAACTTTCATGCCCCATATATCAGTTTTGTAAAGGCCCTTGAGGCAACACAATAGTTGTGATGGAAAGAATGGAAGGTAAACTTTTGTTGACCGCCACTTTTTTACTTTTTTGTTATTATTTTTTATTTTTATTTTTATTCTTACGCATGATTATTTATTATGATTCTTTCTACTATTATGTTACATGTATGCAACACATGTTCATTATTGATCCATGCGAAGAAGCTTCGATCTATAGACATGGAGGACCAGAGTCGAGAAAAAGCTCCATGATATGTTTCATGACACTCACAAGAATGGTGCTAGCATCCATTGGCTCACTAATGAAATCCTCCAAGCATTGAAGGCCCACTAAGACTCATTCAGGTTCAAAGCAAAGTAGGTGAAGGCCCAGATGAGTACAGGATCAGCCCAAGGTGGTTTTCTGCACACTAGAAACCCTACTACCATCGAGGACACATGGCTAAGGATAGTAAATATCATTCTTTACTCATTTGGTTATTGAATTTCCATATTAAATATTATATAATTATGTGAAAATTTCTTGAAATGTAGAAGAAGTCGATGAGCAAGCCACCGACTTAGGGGGAGCTATTCTAGGAAACTCACACCGGAAGCAGAACAAGTCCCGATGGGTTGATACCGAGTCGGAGACCATATACACAAGTATTTATAATTTTAGTTTTCAATGAATACTAAGACAGGGTAGCCTCGATGTAGAACTTGTAACTTGAGCTCTGCTTAACTAAATTGTGTGGGAGTTAGTTTGTCATAAAGAGGGTTTGAATGAGTACCAGCATACCAAATTTTGGAGAAAGATGGTGAGAATTGGATTTTTAGTGATTTTTCCTTCATCTGTTATTCGAAGTTGCCCCAAAATAGGGCAGGTGCTAAGTTCTGCCCTAGTTTTCAAGCTCCAGGCTCAACATATCCCTTAATCAAGTTCCGAGCTCCAAGCTCAAGGTGCCACCCAATGTGATAGGGTTTACTCCTCCTGATTCTGAGTTTCATGTTAGATTAATCTGACTTCCGTGTTCTTAGTTTCCTAGTTCTAAGTTATGGATCACGATTTCGTGGCCCTAATCTCTGAGATCCGACTTAAATAGGTCACAATTTCTGTATCCCTAGTCTTTGAGATCCGACTTCAATGGGTCATGACTTCTGTGTCCCTATTCTTTGAGATTTGAGCTAGATGGGCCATAACTCCCTTGTCCCTAGTTCTGAGTTCCAAGTTAAATAGAACATTACTTCATAGCCTCCCAGTCTCCAAGTTATGAGTTAAACGGAACATTACTCCTTAGCCTCTAGCCTCCAAGTTCTGAGTTACAAGTTCATAGAAAGGGTGAGGTTAGGTAAGTTTTGAAGTGTAGCATGAATAGGAAGCATAATAACATCATGTGTTGTCTTAATGTTTTATTGGTTGCGATATTGACATTATTATTTCTATGATTGGTTGGTTGTGAAATTATGTTGTTCACATTGGAAGTCTTCATATTATGTCCATTATACTGCCTAATTCTAGGTGTAAGTATGTGAATAGAGTTATGTAGCCTAGTCATAAGCATATTAAGCACTTTCATACCTGAATTATGAACTTATGAGATGATTATAATTCCATATTACTTCGGCCAACCTCGAAATAAATTAAGGGGAATAAGTCAGTGTGAGAGCCAGGGAAAGTAAACCTGGTAATTAAGAATAGGAATGAGCTCAGTCTTGAAAAGCAGGCTATTACCTAGGAGTTGAAATGGCCAATTACTTCTAGGGGACCAAGTATGGATGTTATGACAAGTTAAAGAAAGATAAGAAGTCAAGTGCACTTGCATCATTAGTCGTATGCATCTATTTATGCATAACATTTCTCCTTTTTCTTTATTGATTCAATATCACCATTATGAATCACTTATCTATTTGTCAAGTGTGTGAATAAAAAGGAATATGCTTTGGATGAATATGTTTTTGGAACTTATTAATAGGGAGTTATATTCAATTATTTATAATTCTAATCTTTTGAAATAAACTGGAGTAACTGAGAATGATGATAATGTTAATGTATGTGGTAGTCTAGGAGATCTTACTGGAAATTTTAAATTCCCATACCTATTACATGTATCCATGTCATTCTTAGACGATGGAGATGGCAGCGATGGCATTCTTCGAGATGCCTGAATGGTAGTGGCGTTATAACCCTGCCTTAGATTCATTGTACATGATAGCGACTTCTCGTGTGTGCTTGTACATATTCTTTTAGCATCCCTTCATAGTTTCGATTTTTAGTCCAGTCTTCGATCTCGCAGCCCTTTCAACGGGATCCCTTTGCATATGGCTTACCCGGTAGCAGCACCACCTCAAACTTCACCGCCAATGTCTATGGAGACAGAACCCTCAGAGACGAGTGCCTCCTCCTCCTCAGCTTCTACTTCAGGAGATAGCGAGCCTTCACCGGATGACCCTGGAACTCCAGGCATCATGGCAAACGGTTTCCTCTCCCCCAAGTTGGGTTAGGGGAATTATGCAAGACCTTTTAGAAGATTGTTTAATAGTGTAGGTTTGGATGGTGCTTCTTGTATAGGGTGGCTCTCTTTTGGGTACCTTTTTATGTGACCTTGAGCTACAAACTAATCTATAGTTTTCTTTTGCCCTCATGTATTCCTATTGATAGTTATCCTTGCGTGGACATATTCTGAGTTGGTAGAGGACCGGATGTATGACTTTTTGTTGGTCACATATATATTTTGTTTATACTCAGAAATTTGTGCTCAAATACAAGAGACTGTATATAGTTTCTAGATACAATGTAAATATTTACTTAACTATGTTCCGTGTCTTTTAGTTTTTGGTATTATGATTTGCCACGCTTGATTTTATGAATTCGCGAAACGTATATATCATGTAAAACAACGGAAATTTATTACTCACAGTTTCTTTTGAATCCAAATTTCGCAAGAAACTATTTACCGTTAGAAAAAGAAAGCAAACATTTTTACATGTGACAAACTCCCGGCTATAGTAATTATGACTTAAGTATAGTACTATATTTAGGAGGGTGTTACATAGAGAATAAATAATAAATATGTCATAAATCTCTACTATATTATTAGTTAGGAAAGATTGAAAGAACTATTTACCAATCAATAGAAAATGAAACATATATTAAACTTATATCGTTCATTTAAACTTCAATAGATGATTTCAGCTCCCCAAATTATTTTCATATGATTCAATTGACAGGGGAAACACCACATAGATCAATTAGCGAGGTTTTGGGCCAATACAATAAGAATTGTTTGTCATGATACCAAAGTTAGAAATCTACTTATATGATAAAGTCAATTTCCTAAGGTTCTAAGCAGTGGTGTACTATCAAATCTCAAAGGCAGCAAGTGTTTTCTTTCTTATGGAAAAAAGTTTAGTATTATTGACCTTCTCAATATATATAGCTTCACTAATATCAGAAAACTTGAATCTTTCATGCACTACTAATATTAATTCTCCAATTCTTTTCCTTTCTCACATATATATATCACCCAAAAATATCTTTAATATAATCAAAAAATAAATTTTGGGAAAATCATAGAAAAACTTGAAAAAAAGAATGATGTCCAAGCACGACATATTTCCTACATGGTTTTTAATTTACATAATTGAGATATTTTTTAATTTTAAAATCAAAGAAAAAATTATGACCCAATTATTCATTGAGTAATAATTATTTTGAATCATATTTTTCTTAATGGTCAAGATTCGCAATAATAATTTTCTTTAATTTTGAAATTTGTTAAAATTATATTAGATTCTTAATACTTAAAAGCATTTAAAAAATTATAACTTTCCTATCAAATTATATCAAATCATCATATACTTTTTAAATAGGTTCATGCTCATATGGATATCGCTTGAAATATCCACGGATGGTAATTTGTGGTGGCCCAATAACATGAAGCAATGTGGAAAGATTATAGTAGATTTGTTTTTCTATGTGTTGGTATATTGACTGGAGCTTTAGGTCACCGGTAGAACCTTCGCCATCGTCATGCCAACCTCGTCACCATCACCACCATCACTGCTATCCTCGTCGTCCACCACATCCATTCCTCTATCTTAACAATCAAAACCAAACCAAAATGTCTTTAACGCACTACCATTAAAATCGAAATCAATTAAGCCAAAACATGAACCCAAATAACACAAAACAGGCTTCTAGATATCGCATACATCAAACCAAAACACAGAAAACACAGTCTAAACAAAATTAGAATCACACTCTTGCAGCATACAAATGAAATCCTCTCAAAGAAAAAGAAAATAAAAGCAACAACAATATCAACAATGAAGCGAGACACCAAACAATCTTCAATAGCATCACCATCCATTCCATCTATGCACACAGCCACAAAGCTCTCTGCCTCAACATTATTGATCTTCCCCACACTGCCTATTCCTCCACCATAACTCACCATGCAACCACTGCGCCCTCCACCGCGTCAACACCTACGTAGTACTCGAATCGCACTCACAGCCATGACATCGTCACCACTCTTTCACAGCTCTACCATCCTCTATTGCGACACACTACTACTCATACTCGCAACCAACCACCACCATCACATGTGTGGCCATCGCACCCAACTACAGCCACCACTAGGTTGCATAGTCCCCTCACCATTGCTCTTGTCACCGTCGCATTCGCCATCGCCAATTGTACCACGAATCGTCACTCCACCGCAAACCGCCACGTCGTCGCCATCGTTCTGGGTGATTGGCACAACCGTGATCCTATACTTGAAAAAAATCACCTCTGCAGAATCTCTCAAATCCCTAACCCTTTAGATATGTTGTATGATGGTTCTTCATTTTTTTTTTTTTTGATGTGATTGTGTATGGTGGTTCTTCGATGTCATCAAAACAATGGAAACTCCAATCACATAGAGTGGTGGTGGTGGGTCCAATTTGGAGAGTAGTGTTCCATCGATGGGTAACCTACTGGTCAGAGTACTAACCAACAAACATCTCTTTTATTGCAAACCATGTGGCTTTATTTGGGAAAGCCAAGTCAAATAACTATTCGTAGATATTAAATAAGCTATCCACAGGAGTACGATGCTTTTAAATAATAGTTGCAAATGACAATAGAGTGCGTACAAAAGGGCTCCAAAAGATGAAAGAAAGAAGGCATAATAGCATTAAAACATGTGCTATTTGACATTGTAACATCAAAAAAATAAAAAATAATAAAATAATAAAAAAATACACAAATGATAAGGGAGAATTAACAATTTGGACTTGAAAGATTAAAATATTAATAATTTAATTCTTAAGAGATATTATTTTCTTTTATAGTATTTTAATAATGAATAAGTTGATAAATTAGTTTTAAAAAATTCAATTTGTTAACAAATTAATTTCCAAAATATTTTTTTGTTAATACTAACAAAACCCATTAACGACAATATAATTTTTTATCGAAGTACTACGGACTAATAAAATGTTTTTTAATAACTAAATTGTCAGTATTTTAATTTTTTTTTTAGTCAAATTCATGGTTCTTTCTTATAACAATATTAAAAGAATAAAAAACAAAAATGGAAAATGAAAATGGGACAAATGGAACAAGAAGAAGGAATACGAGTTTGAGAAGCAAGCAATTCGCTCTGAACAATCAACACTGCATTTTCTTCTGCAATATCGTCTGTCTTCGCCGCTAAGGCAACGGTTCCATTCTCTCTCTCTCCCTCTCTGTCTCTCTGTTTGTTTCCCAAGAAAATCGCGTTTCTTTTCTTTCATGCAATGCATATATATATATATATATTAAATGTCGGAAACGTTGAAATCTGTTTGCACCTGGAACAGTTGGAACATTGATTCCTTTCTCGAAACGGTATTGCTGTTGTTGTTGTTACTGCGATCAAATGGGTCCTATCCGTTATCTGTGCGTGCATTTTCTTTGCAAGTTGATATCTCGCTAACAACGTCTAAGTTTAATAATGATGATACTATTTGCTAAACTTGTGTGTGATTTTTGCGAGATTTAGATTTGAATTTTGTAAGAAGACGAAGAAGACAGTGCCAGCGTAATCAATCATGTTCGGTGCTGTCAGGCGGAGGGTTGCTTCTGGCAGCTCGTCTCCTATGGTGAGAGCTCAGTGTTGTTGCTAATGCTAATCTTTTTATGATAAAACTGCAATTTGAATTGAAGTTAGAAATGAAACATGATTATCATGCTGCATTTGTTTTCAGTTTTTTGGTCGGTCAGTGCAGAAATTCCAGTCTGGTTCCTCACTTCCTGGTAGAGTTTCTTCCATCGTGGAAAACGAGGTAGTTTTCTTACTTTCCTGATAATAAATACGCATGTGTAAAACCTCTTTACATTGATAGTGCAACTATATATATATTTCTTCCATCATGGAAAACGAGGTAGTTTTCTTACTTTCCTGATAATAAATACGTATGTGTAAAACCTCTTTACATTGATAGTGCAACTATATATATATATAGCACATACAAATGATTTCTTAATTGGTGTGTTTATGACATATTTTTAATTCATGAGGTGTGTAAACATTTAGCAGTACAGTTGCATAAAATGTGTTTCAACTGGGTCCTTGTCCGCTCCCTAATTGCACAAAATTGATAGTAAATTATAACAGGTTTCGATGATGATTTATTTATTAGCTGGAAAAGGCAACCTTGTTTATATGAAGTTTTTAATTATTATTTTTTAATTGCAATTCTGCTTTTTATTTTCCCCTTTGAATGATGTCTCCATTTATGGGTTTGTGATTCTTCAACAGTTTGAAAGGAAATGGGTCATCTTCTCATCATTGTTTAGGACTGGTTCTCCTTTGGTTTTTTGAATTTTGTTTCAAAATGTGATGGGAGTGATAGATGATTATTCAATTTCAAAATGATAGGGAGGCAATTTTTTTTGTTCCCTAATGTGTGCCACTTGCAATTGATATTTAGCTTCATCTTTGCTCTGCCTGTTTTTTGTTCACCTGACCAGAGACCGCCTATGGACTGCCCAAATTTAAATTTCTTGGATTAATCAAAATTCACAAGTGAAGTTAATCGATGTTCGACATACACACATATCTTTTTATTTTTTTCGTTCCTTTATAATGGGTATCTTTTGGTGGACATGAAGTCTTAAGCTTATATTTATGTTTAACAGATTGCATTACATTCAGGAGGATGTGGAAGTGTCCGGAATTTCTGCCTTAGGAGGTCACGTGGTAATTTCTTTACTAGGCTAGCTGTTATTAACATAAATTATTTCTGAAATGCAATTTAAGTTATAAACTTTATTGCTGTTGTAGGATGCTGGTTTAATCTCAAGCCTACAAGGTTAGTATTTAGTAACAGTGTTTATTAGTCACGTGGTTCAATTTGCTTCAAGGTTCTGTTGTATGGATGCATAATTGGTTGTCTGGTATCTCTGAACTAAAAGAATGAGACATTGAGAATGCACTTGGTTGAGCATTTTCCATTTCCATTTTTTTTTTCCATGAAAACAGGAAACATATCTGAAGAGATGTTTATTACAGTTTTAGAAATTTTTTTTTTTAATTTCACTGGATCTCTCTCTAGGTCTCAATTACCCCTATCATCTGTTGTCCTCTTGATTTCTTTCGTACTGTCAGTATAGTGCTATAGATAAACCATTGCTGTAGTAAGTTTGGCAGTGATAAATCATCAAGCTCCAGTCCGACAGTGACGGTTGATTTGCAAGACTGAATTGAGTGAAATGGAGTTAGAATGCTGATCTGGTGAAGGATTCAAAACTCCAATTTGTCTATTGGATGGACTAGGGTTTGAGGATGGAAATGTTCAACTAAAGAAATAGTTGAATGAAAATACATGTCTCCATCTATGTATATGTTGGTATTGTTAGTCTTTGGATCCATTCTACTAGCCATTGTGGAACTATTGTCATTTTGCTGTAGTTACGAGAGTTGCATACATGTAATTCTCTTATTGATTCTCAATCTGCAGGCCTATAAGGCTGTTATGCCATTGAGGTAGTAAGAGGTGATTTAAAGCCTTGGCATTGAGGTCATATAACTCAAGCATAGTAGGGCTGTCTCAGGGTTAGCACTTGATTGTACTGAGGTTGGTTATTCTGAGTGTCAGACTGACGTGGCCCAACAGGTACTGCCACCAGTGGCAGCAACAAGACACCATTTTTACTTTTCATTTTGTGCATGCCATATTTTTCAATTCTTTTCCTTCTGTTGTTGCAAGTGTCAAATTTGTCTTCCTTTCTCCTTCCCCCAACATCCTGATCTAACTGGCACTGTATGCTGGCCTATATAGTGCCTCCAATGTGCTTCCCATTCCCAACTTCTATTAATGAAGAATGTAATAATAATCAATTAGTTTGACATCAGTGCCATTAAATGAGTTTATTCAAGGGATTTCTGAGAGTTCCAGTAGCCGGAGTAATGAATAGGTATTACCTCTCACCCAAAGGCAAACCAATCAAAGATGAGATTTTCAATGGAAACAGCTGCAAGATGAAGTTCTCCAACCAGACCAGGAAATGTTGGAATGAGGTTTGGGGCTTCATCAACTTTCTTATGGTTTAACTAATAAGGTAGGAACAAAAGAAGATAATTTGTACATATTTAGAGAAAGAACCAAAGAATATATGGCAATAAATATTAGTGAGAAAATGAAAATATGAAATCATTTTCAAAGTCAAGTGCAACCTAAAGTTTTGCTGGGACATATTTGATTTTTGTATCATGTTCTTACTCCTTGGCTTCTTTATATTTGAGAAAATATGAGAAGAAATCAAAGTTGCTTGTTTGGTAATCTATTAGTATCATTTGTTCTCAATCAATTCCTGTTGCAGAACTTCTGGGGTGCAGATACGATAGATCTACTTGGTTATTTCCCCTTGCTTCCTCCCTTTTGTGTCTTGGCTAATATAACCATCTGAAAGTGTGGGATTAAGTTTTATGACTTATGTTTTCCAATAGGATTGTTCCAAAGCATTAACTAATGAGGAAATGGAAGGAAAGAGTACTTACTATCACATTGTCTCCTTATTGTCTCAATTCTCATTACTTTATTGCTATGTAGGGAGATTTCTCACCACGAGGCTTTCATGCAAACAATAGTCCGACGATTTTCTGTGGACATTGGTGAGATATTGACGTGCCTCTTATTGTTCTATTATTTGAGTTACTTTTTTATAGTTTGAGTTTCTATTAAAAATGAAGATAAAATGTTATGGCATGAGGATAATGAGCAAGAGCTAGAGGTACTCCTAATTTTTGTACCAAGATCCAACAAGGCAAGAAACATAAGATTTTCTCCAATTCTATCTTAATCATGCTCACGACATCTCTCCAATATTTAACCACAAGATATTTTCTGTTTATCATATTTGATTGGGGTGAAATTCCTAAACATTTTGTCTTCCCTATAGAGTGATTTGCTGTTCATTGGATCATTCATATGATCTTGGTTTTGTTTTGTCATGTACATAAATTGTGACTACATATAAGATTTATTGATTATTATTACAATGTAGAGGATTAAGGTGTTGATTTATATTACAATACAGAAGTTCGGTTCTATTTTGTATGCATTATGTCACTAATATGTTTATTGGTTATTTTTGTAATGAAGGAGATGTGGTTGATGTTGTTGTCCCTCCGTTGGCTGAATCTATTGCCGATGGAACTCTGGCGAAGTTTTTAAAGAGTATGTAAACTAACTTACTGAATATATGTTTTAGTTTTCATTTGCTTGAATTGTTTCTTGTTTTCAATAACCATTGGCAATTGACTGTGTTTTGTTTTGTTAAATGTGAGCAGATCCTGGTGATAGTGTTAATGTTGACGAACCAATTGCTCAAATTGAAACAGATAAGGTGCTATTTTAAAACTATATAAAATCCTTTGAATGTTTATAACAGTTAGAAGTGGATCAATTTTCTCAATTACTTAATAATTATGGCTGTAATCAAATTCTTTTCTTATTCTTTTATTAGGTGACAATTGATGTTCCTAGTCCTGAGACAGGCGTGATTCTAAAGGTACTGATTAGAAGTTTAAAAATGTTTATCACCCCTCTTTTCTCATTTTGTCAACTTTCAATTATATTTTGTCAACGTTTTTAATTATTGTTATCTTAAGAGAAGTAATTTTTAAAAATCAGTAAATACCAATTAACTAATCTTAATAAATATATTGTCATTAATATTAGCATATCATTTCTGGAGAATTTACAAAGATGAAATAATTTTAATAATGTTACATAATGAACAATTAAAGCAATAATAAACATTTTAAAGAAAATATTGATGCTGATTACTAAAGTACTTTGTATAATCAGTAGTTTAGTAAATTTATATATATTTTAATTAATAAACATTTAAAACTTTTTAGGGAATATTCTGTTAATAGTGTTAAGTTAATTGAAGTTTATATTTTGAAAATAGAGGGGGAGCCATGTAATAAAGACATCTCTCAAGGGATAGATGTAATTTACTCAAATTATTACAAAACATACTATATTCTATCCATTGTGTTAAAATTGGCTTGAGTGATCTATTTAATAATTACAGCTTCTAGCCAGTGAAGGAGATACCGTTGAACCAGGTAACAAGATAGCTACCATTTCAAAGTCTGCTGAAGCTACAACCCAGGTTGCCTCATCAGAGAGTGAATCTGATGAAGCTTCTCCTCAGCCAAGCCAAAAGATTAGCGAGGAGAAGAAAGCACCTAAAGTTGAGACAGCCCCTACTATAGAGAAGCCCAAAGCATCCCCTGCTCCAGAACACTCTCCAACTGAGCCACAGCTTCCACCTAAGGAAAGAGAAAGACGAGTAAGTGATTGTGGTTCTGATTAAATGTACATGAATATATTTAGCATTCATGATAATGAAGTGATGCCTTCCTTCGTTATTAAAGGTTCCAATGACAAGGCTTCGAAAGCGAGTTGCTACACGGTTGAAAGATTCACAAAACACATTTGCAATGCTGACAACATTTAATGAAGTTGATATGTAAGTTTTTATTTAGTATCAAATTTATTATCAAACTGTAACAGAAGCTTTGACAAGTGTCTCAGAAAGCTTCAGTGTTTCTTCATGTGGGTACAAACATTCCCACCTATTGTGCATTAGTTAGTTATACTTTCCTTTGGAATTAGATTTCTTGAATCTCACAATCCTTTTTTATTGTTGGAATGAGACACTAATCTAAATCCTTAACCCATGTTCTTTTCGCTACTCTTATGATGCATTGGAAAGTCAAGGCATTTCTACTGTTACTTTTTGGGGTCTTCGTGTCAGATCAACAAAACATGTTATTAGCCCTCTTAAATCCTAGTTATGTGGTGTGGCTTTATTATTTTTGGTGTTCAAAAAAAGACGAGGGGGGGGGGGGGGGTGAGTGGGTGATTAGACCCCTCGGGTGACTAAGGTCTACACTAGGAAGAAACATAAAATGTTACCAAAAGAGGGAAAAGAGAATGAAAAAAAAGACGGTAAGGTGAGCTAGCAGAGAGAATATGGGTGAGAGGATTTGGTGGGATCTCACTAGGGAGCAAGGGAATATGTGTCGGGGAGTGAGGAAAGAGTGGGTAAGGAATCAGTTAGTTGGAAAATTGGGAGAGAAGAGCCTCTCGAAGAGCTCCAGACCTTGGGTCTTGCTATTTTCTTTCTTTTTTCTTGCTTGTGTATGTACACTATTCTGGAAGGGGTATCACCTTGATATCACTCCAGGTTTCAATACAAGTGTTTCATTTCCAGTATTTCTTCTTCCTTTGGTACCAGTTCTTGAGAGTGGGTGAGGTGCTAGTTTGAATGAATTGGCCACTCTGCAATTTTCTAAGCAATAGTATTGTGGACCATGAAAATTGATTAAATTTGAGGAAAAGGAAACTTTCATTCCATTATTAATTATTGATGTTGTGTCTATTGTCAAGGGCTTATTTAGCAGAATGCCATTGTAATTCTCTCCCTCACTGCTCTTTTCTTAATGCTAGGACTAATCTGATGAAGCTCCGTTCCGATTATAAGGATGCTTTTGTCGAAAAGCACGGAGCCAAATTGGGACTTATGTCTGGTTTTGTCAAAGCATGTTATCAAATTACTGAGTGTGAATAATATTTGCTTTCAATTTTCATTTCCTCATGTACATGTATGGTATCTATTATAGGCTGCTGTCAATGCACTCCAACATCAGCCAATTGTAAATGCAGTCATTGATGGGGATGATATTATATACAGAGATTATATAGATGTCAGCATAGCTGTTGGTACTCCAAAGGTTTGTATCAGTCATAACTTTTCCTCTATTACTTTGTTTTATTATGTAGAGAAAATGAACTGGTTTTATAATTGGCAGAATTATTGGTGATAAGATGTGGCTTTGAGAACACTTAAAAAATAAATAAATAAAAAGGATGTGGATTGAGAATATCCAGTTATCCCTTGTTCAAAAATGATTTAAATATGCTGATACTTTAATAGGTGGAAAAATGGCTTCTGGCATCCAATTCATGCTTCGAATGAGTGTCCAACTTTTTAATAATGGGCCTGCGAGTGTTCAAAATTCACAAATAGTTCCTAATATTGAAAGTTTCCAATTTATATTTCTTTGCGGCCATGAAAATTACTAATGTGCCTGTTTTATGTGAACTACAATGAATACTAACACTTCTCCTTCCCAGGGCCTCGTTGTGCCAGTTATCCGCAATGCAGAGACAATGAACTTTGCGGATATAGAAAAGCAGATCAACAATTTCGCAAAGAAGGCAAACAAAGGAACTTTATCAATTGATGAGATGGCTGGAGGCACTCTTACAATATCCAATGGTGGTGTTTATGGGAGCCTTCTAAGTACCCCTATTATTAACCCTCCTCAGATTCGGAATTGGATAAAACCTTCTCTTCAAAAGAAAAAAAAAAAAAAAGGGAAAATCAAAATCATTTAATATGCATTTAAAGTTGTTTCCCTAGCTTAATCGTTGACTACTTTCCTTCATCAACAAATCCCTATGGGCCATATTTGATGACAGGAAATGAGAACAATGACCCCTTTGCTTTTCTTTCATGCATTAACTGTCATATGATATCGTTAAAATGGAAACTATATTTATCACCAGTAACTTTCGAACAAGTTGTTCTGATCCATCCCTTGCAACTGAAGCAATCATGCTGATAATGGTTTAGAAAGAAATCTTATGCAATTAGTGTTTTTGGCAGTCGGCAATCCTGGGCATGCATTCCATAGTGAGCCGTCCGATGGCTGTTGGAGGTAATATTGTCCCAAGGCCAATGATGTATATTGCTCTAACATATGACCATAGAATAATTGATGGAAGAGAAGCAGTGTTCTTTTTGCGACGTATCAAAGATATTGTGGAGGATCCTCGTAGGCTGCTGCTAGACATCTGAATTACGAAGTGCACCTCACGTTCATGGGAGTAAATAAAACATAAAATTCATTTATCATAGAGCAATCGGTCTCTTATGGTTTTGGCATAAATTGCGGCTGGTCTTAATTTATAAGTCGTAATAGCAAATTCTTTAGGATCATACCCAATTTCCATCTGATGTTAAATCAGCATTTTTTTTCTTCTCTTTTTGCCTGTTTATTTTTCATCCGTACAAATAAGAACACAGTTTTGTAGCTCAACATTTGTATGAAACAACAATAGGTGATTGTCCCTAAAGTAATAATGTGGTTTCATTTCAATGCTCCAAGTGCTAATTAAATTTGCTATTTTATATTCACGGGTTTGGCTGCATTTTGAATATATTCGGAGCTGTCATTGATATGCCATCTTGGTTTCAAGACTGACAGTCCAACAACTGGTTTTCCAATTTCTAACAAGCATACCACAATTCTAATGACAAGTCGCTCTCAACTGATGCTAAAAGGCTGTTTAACTGGAATACAATTGGCATAGTGTAACTGAATTCAGACCAAAATAAAGGCTAAGTCAACTAGGGTGGTCTAAAGTATATATTTAACAGGCGTAGAATGATCATATATGTTAATAACCGAAATCAAACGTACAGGAGAAACATCATCACCATACAGGAGACAAATGGTCAAAGAGTAGAATACATGGTAAATCTTCTTCCCCCTTGTATTTAAGAATTAAGATCATGAAGGTTACATTCTGAGAAGCTTTTTCAATCATGACCCACAAAGTTGAGATTTTGAGTGCCACAATCACACATGATCATTTTGAGTGCCTCATCCACACATTTTCTATTATTTCCAATTACTTGTTTGGAACAGCATCTCAAAATTTTTCCCACTATATACAAGATCAGATTCGGACTTCTATGCCTTCATTCAATAAATGTTCTTTTACAGACTGAATAGGCACCTGAAATTAATTTAAAATTCAAATTCGTTGCCTGAATAATATCTTTAAATCAATCGAAATAGCCTTAGACACAACATTCTAATCAACATTGAATAAAGTTGCAGACGATATTGATTATTAATATTATAGGATACAAATAAAGGAGAGTGAATTAATGCAATAATTGGTCAGTAACAGATTACAGTTAGCAACAAAGGTAAGTTACAAAATGAAGGCTTGAGATTATTAATATCAATATGCGCTAACAGTTGTGACAACAATAACTCCCGTCGGCATTATGAAATTAATAATACCGTTGGAATGTTGGTGTTAGCATTGATGCATGTGACTCATGTATGTGATTAGTATGACATTAGGAATGATAGAAATATGGCACTGGAAATAATAGAAGTCATGGCATCGGAACAACGAGTCATTGGAAATACTTTAGTTCTCTTTATTGTTGTTCTTGAAAAAGTAAACTGTACTTCTTTCCTATTGTGCATTTATAGTGCTACTGGATTTCTATACCTAAGCAACTAAGAACCAGAAGCATTTTGTTACATAGTTGTTATATGTTCGCTCCTCCTTCTGTTTCATTTTTCTATAAATTCAACATAGTATTAGAGTGGTACCATTCTCTGTGACATGCGACATCACTATTCTGCTGCCGACTTTCTAAAATTTGGAACCCTGTTTCCATTTGTCAAGCACAATGTTAGCCATCAAGACCCTAGATCTGCTTCCATCAACTTCACCTTTTCTCTTCATTTTTCTTAGTTGTGAATCACCTAGACTAACACCATCTCATTTCTCTACCAAAACTCCAAATAGCTGCTTCTGCTGTTAGTGGATTTTCCGACATCCTTTCTCTAGGTCTGTTTTTGTCGACAATTCCATTTTCTAGCAATTGTGAAGTGCTGGTTTGAGAGTCACACTCTTAAAACACTAAAGACAAGAAAAGTAGATCAACCAACATCAAACGATATAATAATAAGAATGAGACAAGAACAATAATTGAAATTTATCTCTTTGTATTGATCAAACATCTTGATTATAATAATATTTTCTTTGTTTAACTTCTCTCGAGACTCACTATCACTCTCAATCTTGTGATTAGATAAATAGTGTCACCTATTTATAGGCAATATTGAGGGTACAATCTCCCTTTCCTATTTTGAGTAATTAAAGCTAAAGTGTTGCATTATGATTGGTTTCCTCAATCATTGGTCCATGGGCCTTCAAAGTTAGGCCCAAGTCCACTTTCCTTGTTGTTTGCATGATCTCTGATGCTTTGTGGTCTTCTGTCTTGGGTTTCTTTGGTCTCTACCATTGCTTTGCAAGAGAAGAGAGTCCTAGGTACCCGATGGGCACTCCTTCTTTTTCTCTGGCTCCCATGAAGGCGCTCCTCTTTCTCTGGTGCCCCTAAGGGCACTCCTCTCCTATTTGGTGCCACTAAGGGTGCTCCCATCTCTTTCTCTCTGGAGCCCTTGAGGGCGCCTTCCTTCCTCTCTAGTGCCCTATAGCTGCACTTCTCCTTAGGCATGGTTTGTCCTTGCTCAAAGGCGGCCCCAAAACATTTGTCCTTGCTTGATGAAGAGGAGTTCCTACTCTATTGAGTTTATATATAGCAAGTAGAGTTCCTCCTTTGGTGAACATGAGTGGGGAACACATACTCCTGAGGGATATTGCCCTTCCTATACATCCTTTCAAGATGTTTCTGTATGTGGGAAATAACTTGCTATTTTCGTCTAATCACTCCGAGTCAATGGCTGATGCCGTTTGTTCTTGCTTCTCTTCCTATAATTCTACTTCTCCTACAGTAGATGGTTCCTTTTTGCTTAACATATCTTATGCCATGAGTTTCCTTAAATCATCATTAACTTTGTCTCAAGCCCTAACCAAACCACGGGATGGAGTGAGTCGGTGAAGGACTTGTTTTAGTGAAGCAGAGAAGTAGTACAGATGTGTGTGTGTGTGTGTGTGTATAGATATTATTATTATTATTATTTTATTTTGTTGGATTCTAGAGTCTATGGACATAAAGGAAGCCATATGGTATCCACATCTCCTTAGATACCCAAATGCTAAGAAGATTTGGAACTATTAGCTTTACGTTGGAGTTTTGACACACATACCTCCGTTACGGCCTGGGGAAAGTTTACTCCTACTTTGGAAGATGTGCATGTGCTGTTGAAGCTTCCTTGTTTTGGGTTTGCCAACATAATCCATACACTTGATGGGCGCATCCAACAATACTCACTATGATAGTAGACTCATGTTACATACCTGGCCACCTAGCAAGCATAACCATGCAGGTTGGATTTGTTACTTCTATGGCATAAAATCAAATAGCAATGTACCTTTTCCATCAGGTCATGCCTATAGGAGCCCTTTTAAGCTCGCTGTCCATATTGCCTTCTAACTAGATCATTTCACCTTTCCTGGACCTTCTTGTGATAGTATGAGCTTAGGCATATCTTTGTGTGGGTTTCCTTCCTTGCACAAGGGATTCGTCTTCCTTTGGCTCCTTTATTTTTAGGAGGGTTGTATGCCCATCTTGATCAGATCCTTTATCAGCTTAGGATTTTTTTCAGCCACTACATTATCAACAGCTACATAGACAATACTTTCTTCTCTCTTTGTTGTCCGAGCGATTCCAATGCTATGTGCCAAAGCACAAATTTCCTCCTGGTTATCATGTGACTCATAAGGAGTATATTTGTCCCTATGTTTGAGCCTAGACTAATGCTAAGTTCTAATGACCCTTAGAATCTGATATTGATGATGAAAGTGCCTTCTGGTTCCGTCCTTGCCTTGTCGTTTATGGATCTTTGAAAGATATGATCTATATGGCATTGCTTTTTTTAGGCATTGCAACAATCTATCTCGTAGATAAGAGGGCGACTTTTAGGGCCTTCGTTGCAATGCTAAAACACTCCTTGGTCTCGTAATTATGGACACGAATGGCCTAGTAGCTGCTTTATGACCATGTTCGTATCTTCTCAATAGGGTTGTGCGCCAATTGGTTGGGACTAGCTCCCTGCTGACATAGTGGTAGATGTTTTTCCACACTTACTAATGACTCGACATTCGGACTTTGGTGATGATGAGCGAGCATTATCTTGGGAGAGCTTTCTCCCAGATAATCATGACCAAGATGAGGATGCTGAGGAGGATGACAATTTTGTAGATAAAGTTGATCGAGAGATAGACGATGGAGAGAATGATAACTAGCTTGAGGATTGCCGCAAGGGAGGTTTCATGATCATGTGGGACAACATTTTGATGAAGAGCATCATCTTATCAATTCTCTCGCTCATGGACACACATTGAATAGGATCACTTTCTTGTCTACTTTTTCATTCATGAGACGCATGTTGAAAAGGCACGTTCTCCCTTTGATAAGACCATACCTCTTTCTAGCGAGATGCACATTGAGAAGGAGCCTCCTTTGTTGATGAGACTGTGCCCTTTTTGGGGCGAAGAAGCATTGTCGGATAAGTTTTGAGGTTGAGTTGAAGCTCATGGACTTGATGCAATGATATTTTTTGATAGTTGAGCAAGTCATTATTCTTGTAGATTTTCTAACAGCTGCTCGATTGATGTGTTTGACAAGAAATCCCCTTATGGGTTGTAGCTTTGGTTATTTTTTCCTATGGGGACTCTTGCATTGCATTGAGTCTACACTTTGGAGAGTTCTCTAAGGGAATGTTTGTGCTCGCCTTTTGGAGTTCATTAATACTCTTTCCATGTTTCTTTTTGATAAGGATTGGATTGATAATTATAGGGTAGAGATCATCTCTCCTCCTAAGAGAACTCCTTCTCGAGCTTTAGAGTAGATTGCTAACAAGGAGGAGCTTACTAACCAGGAGTTGCTATGTTGGATGCGCCTTATTTAACCAGAGTAGTAGCATTGCCTCTTAATTTATTTTCTTTTTATGGTGGCTTGTCTCCCAGATTTGGGCTACTATTTTGGGTCTACACCTTTTTTTTTTTAAATATATATTGTGGCTTGGAGCTCGTTTATGTTTACATTTATGTTTTTTGTTTTGCTGAATGAAGTGACTTTTTTTTTTTAGTTTCTTCATATGGCTCTTTACTATGGCCATTCTCTTATTGGCTCCACTCATATTTTGATGAATGGGTGCTAGTCATGTCTTAGCCCCTTTTAGCCTCAAAGGTAAGGGCCTCCACTCATATTTCGATGAGTGGATGTTGATCACGCTCTAGCCCCAATCAACCTCAAAGGCAAAGGCCTCCATTCATATTTTGATGAGTGTGTTAAATTGTTTCTAGCTCCTTTCAGCCTCAATGGCAAAGACCTCGGCTCATATTTTGATGAGTGGATGTTGAACTTGTTCTTGTTTATTTTAGCCTCCAAAAAAAATTTAATCATCAGCATAATCTTAGCTAAAGAAAGATAGTTGTAGTAACAAAAAAGGAAAAACAATAGGGGAGATGTATAATAGGTTACCTCCTACAGGAGTCCGAGTGAATGGAAGAGCTAGAAAAAAAGAAGCCTTTGCAGTGGGCCCCAGGTGAGAATGTTGTAGAGGAAAAGAAGCAAACTTTGAAGGACCTCATTTCTTACCCTTTTCCTTATTTCCTTTGCCAAGAAAACCATCCTCGGAGTAAGATAAGCTTGGAGCAGAATAATAATGATCACCATGGATAATACCAGTACCACGAGAACTTTGGACTCCTCTAAAAATCTCCCAAGCTTATATATCTTACAAACATTAATGTGATCTATCATATCAACATGAAGAGAATGCCAAGCAGGAGAGATGCCATAATGATGCCCTGCCTTTATAGGAAAAAGAGGCTTGCCAACACTTCCGCTCCTATTAGAATCAGACAAAACTAAGCATGGAAAAACATCTACCACTGTGTTAGCATCTAGTCTAAGACACGCGAAAAGCTGGTTCCATCGGGCCACTCATGTTCTTCGTTACGATACCAGGGAATATTCTAGCTTTGCAATAAAGACCTCAAGAGCAGCAAATGCCCTCATGTCTATGAGATAGATTGTCATGATCCCTAAAAATGCAAAATCATACAGATGGTCATATTTCTTAAAGCCTTCATAAACGGCAAGATAAGAATAGAACCAAAAGGCACTCTCACTATCAATAACAGACTCTAAGGGTTAGTTTAGGCCCAGTTGCAAGGATAGTTATACTCATTATGAGTCACATGATAACCAGGAGAAAATTTGTGCTTTGGTACATAGCACCGGAATTACTCGCACAGGAAAAAGAGAAGAAAGTGCTGGTCCATGTAGCTATTGACAATGTAGTAGCCAAAAGAAATCCTGAGCTGATAAGGGATCTGATAAAAGAAGCATATAGATGAGTCAAAGGAAGCAAGGAAGCCAATACAAAGATGCCTAAGCTCATATTGTCACAAGCAAGCCCAAGAAAGATGAGACGATATATAGCCAAAAGGCAATAAGGGCAGTGAACTCAAGAGGGCTCCTATAGTCAAGACCTAGTGGAAGGGTACATTGCTATTTGATTTCATGCATAGAAGTGACAAACCCAACCTGCATGGTTATGCTTGCCAAATGGCCTGAAATGTAACAAGTCTATTATCATTGTGAATAGTGTCAGAAAGCTCTTTCCTCAAATCATGAATAGTATCAATGACAACCTCAATAAGTGTATCATGTGTATTGCAAGTTATGTTGGCAAACCGAAAATAACGAAGCATAAATGGCACATGCACATCCTCCAAAGTAGGAGAAAACTCTTCCTAATCATAATGAAGGGGTGTGTGTATGTCATAACTCCAATGTAAAGCTAATAGTTCCAAATCTTCTTGGCATTTGGGCATCAGAAGACAGGTGGATACCTATATGGCTACCTTTATGCCCAGAGACTCTAGAACCTTAAAAAAAATGTATTTATTATAATAATAATAATAATATAAATATAAATATAAATATATATATTAAAAATTCTAATAATATTATATAATAAAATAGTAAATGTATATTTGTATAATAATATAAATATGTGTATGTATATATGTAATGTACCTACACTGATTCTCTGCTTCATGAAAACAAGTCCTTCACCCACTCAGGGTGTGAGAAGAAGCTAATGGTGCTCCAAGGAAACTCATGGCATAAGATACTGCTAGTAAAAGCAAATCACCTACTATAGGGGAAGGAGAATCATAGGAAGAGAAGTAAGAATTAAGGGCACCGGCCTTTGGCTCAAAGTGATTGTGTAACACCCTACTAATTTAATGTTATGCTTAAGTCATAGCATTCAATTAAGTAGATTGTGTTACTGTGTTAATATTCTGCTTAATATTTCAAAAATTGTATTTCAAAACCGTCGGAACGGCGCGCTGCTATACTGTGAGAGTTACGGAACTCAATATAATATCATAATAGATAAGGAATAGTGCAATAACATTACTGTATACGTACTAATATATATATATATATATATATATATATATATATCAGGAGCCTCTGCTTCAGTTTATGTACACAGTTTTAAAGTAAAATACATAAGCGGACTAGTATATCAAAAAGACAATAATGTCCGTATCAGTCAAAACATCCAATGGTCCTCAGAGGACATTTCATAACTTACTGCTAATCCTACAGTCAAGTTTATGACCCAAAGCTACGTGCTGTCCAAAAAGGGTCATGCTGTACAACATCTCCTGCTGCGAAGCTACTCGGTCAGATAGCCGTTAGCCATGCCAGGCTCGGCCGGTGAGTAGTCTGCACTGGGTCCTGAGAAGGAAGAGGGTGACGAGCCGGTGGCCTTTGATGGGTCACTCTCTGAACTCAATGGGATATCAAGGACTGCCTGCGGTGGTGACTCAGGCGAGTCGGTAGGTCTTTGCACTGAGGCTGGGTGCAGAGGAGGAGCAGGAGGTGGGTGCGCCATGTGCAGCGGGACGGCGATATAAGGACTAGCAGGGTCGAATATGGGATGATGTAAAGGAACATCAAAGTTTCTGTTGCTGAAGAGGTATAAACGAAAGTTACACGAACCAGCTATGTACAAGGAACCCAACTTTGGATCATGGTGGAGCTGTAAGGCGGGAATCTCAATGAAGAGGGTCGCGGTGGAGTCCATCAATAGTATCTGAGAATGGTGCGGAAGGTACAAAACAAGGTAAGAATTTCAAGAAATTCTCAGTAGGGTTCGGGTATAATGGTTAACTGACGTCACATACATTCTCAGTTGCCTCGGTTTTTACTTAATTATGAAAACATGTGTTCAAACTGAGATATCCATTTTAATGAGTTCAAGAAAATATCTGGTCCGAGGCAAGGTTCAATTTTACTTTAGACAACATAAGAAATAGAATAGGCTACAATCAGTAAAACATAGAGTAACGAGCATAGCATGTAAACATACAGTAGTACGTAAGTATAAAGACAAACTGTAACCATTCTGAAATAACCATGCCATGAAATCATGCATTCATGTAATTATGCAAAACTCATTCTTGAACTTTCCTTTATAAACTTTTCATTTCCTTTCATCAATTTTTCCATCTCTTGGTCCCCTGGGAGTTCTTGGCCATTTAGACTCCTGGGTAATAGTCTGCTTATCAGGATCGAGCTCGTTCCTATCTGAGAATTGCCGGGTTTACTTTCCCCGACGTTCCCACCGATCTATTCCCCTTAACTTCTTATCCGGGGCTGGCCCAAGTAGCATGGAACTTTCATAGTGGCATAACTCTTTTCATAACTTTCACAACTTTCTTAAGAATGCACATGCATTACTATGTAATTCATACTTGTGCATGGGTCCTACCAAATTTTCGGCAGCATAATGGAACGAATCCGCTTCCCCATGAATAGTGCCAGCCATCCAATACATTTACACGATTCGCAATTTCAGTATAGGGCAGCAAATATACACATACATTCATAAATTCATGCATTAGTTTCAACAAGCTTCAATAGGGCTTTTCGCTGATTCTGCCTCATTCTGCCCGGTTATGGTATATCCCACCTTTATTTCAATTTAACTCCTTTAAACCTGATTTTTGGATATGTTTTAGCCTTATGTGTCTAGTTTCTAACCCTTTTGGTCCCATCTAATTTTGATATCTATAGCTCCAGATATTCAGATTTTATCCCGGCATGCCCAATGGCTAGCCAGAATCAGGCAACGAAAAGTAAAAATCCACTAAAAATCGAAAACTGACCCAAATGATACGAAATTGGTCTCATATTAAAGTTAACAGGGTGAAGTTTCATTTACAAAAAGTCCCATCCCATTTGGCTTGGTAGGGCTCGAGTTATAAGCCCCGAAACTTAACCTTCTTGAACTGTTCTGATTTGGCTCGGTTTGGACATAGGTTAACTTTTTCAAATCACTGGGAACAAATAGGATGGTAACAAACTTGGAATTTCTGGGTAGGATGTTCTCCTATGTGTAAGCTTTCCAACAAAATTAGTTTCACTCAATTTGGAGTTATACAGGGTGAGTTACACCCTTTTTAACCCATACTGCCCGGGTGGATGTCTGGATTCCTAGGTCAAACTTCAAAAATTCATATCTTTCTCAATATTAATCCAATGGTCTTATATGATATATGTATGGAAAGCCCTGGATTATAGTTTCATATAAAAATGGTTTCATTAATTTTGAACGGCGGGAGGCGGAGCCGTACACTCCGCCGTACGGACTGCCGAGGGTTTTGAGTTTTCCAGCCTCTCAACTTCTTCATATCTTCATCCTTTCTTGTTTCCAATTCAATTTTAATCTCACAAATAGCCAATAGACCAGTCATAATTCATCATGATCACTCATTCATTATACCAGAATTGAAGAATTAAACCACCAATAATCATCCAAGAAATAGGAAAATCAAGACAAGAATTAAAACCTCTACCTCTTACTATAATTGATTTTGGTTTAAGTTTGTAGCTACAACTTGGTAGAATTTCAAAGTGTGGTGGAGTTGGGTGAGTGAAGAAAAGAAAAGAGGGAGCTGGAGTGAAGTATGCAACGTGAGAGAAAAGTCTGAAGAAGAGGGGAGAATGTGTTATATAAGCATGAGTAGTAGTTAACTTGGAAGGTTTTGATTGGCCTTAAAACATAAGGCTGAGTTTCAGCCAACCTTGCTCTCTTTTTGTGACCAAACTGCTCTCCACGTCACCTAAAGTGGGACTAGTTTCCAGTATATTCTGAAAATTAAATCGGAACTCGTGCTCTATATAAAGTCCGAACTCGGGAAACGTAGTCAGTTTATTCAGAACTTGAAAGCAAAGCCTGATGTGAAGCTGAGCACTTAAAGTCGGAAGTCGTGAATTGTAGGACCTCGATATCGGAACTCGGGAGGATAGAGAAATGAGGGTTCTTGGTATTAAACTCGAGATCGGAACTCGTGAAAATTTGACTCGGACTTGAAGACAAGTTCAAAAATCTGATCTCGCGTCCACTCCTGGTTGAGATAAAATCGGACGTCGGGTTCAGTGTTAAGTCGGAAATCTTAAGATTGGAAATTGGAAACAACAGCCACATGAAATGAAATCGGAACTCGGAATTTTATACTGATGAGGTCAAAATTCGTACACGCTTACACAAGGCCAGAAATCGATAAGTGCAAGGCAATCCGTTCAAGCCTTCCTAAGGTCGGAAATCGGAATTTAAAAATTGACTGAGATCGGAAATCGGAAATCATGTCTGTCCAGCCTTGAAGATGAAGTCGGATGTCGGGACTACAGATGGGCTCGGAAGTCGGAAGTCGCGGATGTTACAGATTGGATGCACAAAGCAAGCTATTTGCCACAGATGGAAACTTTTTTAAAGGATGTGTGCAAAGGCGAATATCTCGCAAGAGTGTGTGTTTCCTACTCATGTTCATCACCAGAGGAGGAACTCTACCCTCTATATAAAAAATTAATAGAGGAGGAAGTTGGCCATGCAACAAAAGCAAGGCAACGTCAAAGCAGGGATTGTGCCTCTGGTTGTTCTTGCATTAGTTAGAGCCTTTGGCACTGGGACCACCGCATGCTTGCCAATGCCCCTACTCTCAAACTTGAGTCCCCTGCCAAGATTTGTCTTACCCCATGCTTGCACCATCTCTATAACCCACCAATCGACATATAGTGATAGTCTCGTTACGTCTCACACCCGCGGCACCGTTATTGCCAATATTGCCAGGGTGCTCAAGTTTGTGGCCTCATCAAACCCCTAGCCTACTATTTTCATATCTAGGATGCTAAGGGGAGCCATTGTGCTCGTGTCAAAGGCACTGAGGAGAACTGTTGAGCTCATGCCTAAGACGCTGAGGTGAGCGACGCCTGTTGAGAGTCAGACTGAGCCATTCCTTATAAGTCATGGCCATGATCACTGAGGTGCCTATGTTTGCCATTATCGCCTTGAGGTGTTACTCTACTAGCCACTCATTTTGCAATTCTAGCCATGGAATTCATTAAGTAATGATATGGAAGAATGGTAAAGGAAGAAAAAAGTGTAGAAGAGGAAGTGATGATAAGAGAAAGAAGTAAAAAAAAATGAGGAGTGGTGAAAAGTGAATAATGAAAGAGCCTATTTATATTAAAAGATGTAACACCGTCCTAAATCCATTATTATGCTTAAGTCATAACATCATATTAGTAGTTGCTACAGCTAATTAAATGGACCTTGATTCATTATTCACTTTATTTTCCAGACAATATTCTTTACATTGCGCACATATTAGTATACAAGATAGCCTTTGCAATTTATATGAGTAACCCTATTAAGAGTTTCGACTAGAACAATAGCCATCAAAGGCTGACAAATATATATATATACACTTGGCAATTAACTTCAGCAACCAGTTCAATCTTGGCCATCTCCCTCTGGGTTGGTCCTCTTTTAGATCTTCTAATCTATTTGGAGATGACACGGAAGCACACACATAGGAATGAGAATTTTATATTCTTAGTAGACTTCTTAGATTATCTAACAATCCATGTCATGATTACCATTCCAGCTGCTTCGGTTTATTGGAAAAAGGTGATCTCATACATTGTGGCAAGGTTCATTTATTAAGTTCAAGAACTATATTCTTCCAAAGCAGATTGATTTTAATTCATATACTTGGGGTATAACATGGAAATAATTACACAATTGCTAAATATGCATTTTTCCTTGACAAATCAACTAACAAACATAAGTAAATATGGTACATGTTTATGATTGTATGATTGGGTACTTTCCTATCTTTCTTTCTTACTTTGCATATGCCTTTAATCTTTACTATCTTTGGGTAGTCTTATTAGGGAGCGAGCTCAACTCGTAATCGTCGTCACACAGTATTAGCCTACAAGGGGATCTATGTGCCTATAATTTGGAGGGATATCATTTTGGCAAATTGTCTCCAAATTAGAGGGATCTCATAGCTTTCATATGACTGCCTTCATGTGGAGGGGCCTCATAACTTCCCCCACATGGGTAAATATCATATGCTTGAAGAATCCATAATTATAATGCATGATTCATGTATTTTTACCAGAAATTCGGCAACATAACAATTGAAAACAGGATATTCCCTAATACAAAAACAACATAATTTCAACCAGCTAATCATAGTGAGCAAAATCATAGCATCAGGGCACCAATATTATATTAATATAATAGTGAATTTCATCAAAAACTTAGACATTAACTCTTTATGTCTTATAGGGTTTCTAACCCTATATTAATTCTATCATGTTCTTGTAATTTGTACCAAAATTTCATTTTAATTTACTTTAATATGAAAATTTAATATGTTGTAGCCTTAGTAGTCTATTTTAAAATCTCTTTGACCCTATTGAGTTTTGACGAGTACATTTTGAGTTGTTGAAATTTTACTTAAGACTGTCCTGATATTGAGTAGATTTGAGCACTTAAATATAAAAATTCACTAAAAATCCAATCTTTATTAGTTTTATTTGAACCATCTTTTATTCCCCACAAATTTCATATTTAATGGGTAAGGAAAGCCCAAGTTATAGGCTCTAAAATCAGACTAAACAGATCTACTCTGTTTCACCAGAACAAAGTCTTAGGTTAGGTTTAAAGAATTATTTGGAGCAACATAGTAGAGATCTAAATTTGAAATTTTTATGGCATAATAATATATATATGTTAGCTTCTCAACAAAATTTGTTGCACTCAATTCGAAATTGTATAGGGCGAGTTATGCCCCTTACAACCCATACTATTCAGAACACTAGGCAAGATTCAAGGAGTTACTTCAAAAATTCATAACTCCACCCAACCCAAAAATTCTTACATTAATTCAGTTGTAACAAGTCATATAATCATCACATGACATTAGCTTAAAGAGGAATCAAGAAAACCTAACCAGCCACATAAACCTTAATAGCCAATAAAGTTCAGGAATCTTGCCTTAAAACTTGAGTTATAGCTAAAAGAAGCAAGTTTGGGGTAGAGATGTGGGAATATGATGAAGGATTGAGGATGAAGAAATGAGATGAAGAAGAAAATGAGGAGAAGAGGTCTGAGCTTGAGGGGCCGAAAATTAGAGGAGAAAAGTGGAAAATAACATTTGTGTTAAGTCATAAAAGGGATGTGACTCATAGGAAATTTATTGGTGGATTCTTTGATTAAGTTAAATTGCCCTTAGCTTCCCCATTGAGTGGCTAAAATGGTGCCAGCCTAAGTGGGGTTGTGTTACAAAATATAAGTTTCTATTGACCCAGTTCTTGCGTTATAAAATACCAAAATTAAACCGATTCTTCTTTAATTAGCAAGACATTGTTAATGGTTTTTATAAAATTTTCTATGTAGAATTTTAAATGTTCCCAACCCTAACATTCACATTTCAACCCTAATTACTCATATTTCTCTAATACAACAAAATTAATTAATTAATAGTGCTAACCAGATGAATTATTCTTTGGGATGTTACAAAAGAGGTGAAAAGGAAGAAAAGGGGAAAACTCAAAATTTCAATTTCAAAAAATGGCTTTAAATGTTAAGAAGAATTGGAAAGTTTATTAAAGAAAATTTTGGAAGGAACATCTCAAGAAAATTATCCAAGAAGAGATGCTTAATGAATAGGAATTCCTTTCCATAAAGCAAGGGGCTAATGCTTTGGAGCCGCCCTTTAACATGGACAAATCACACCAGAGGAGAAGAGGGGCACCAAAGAGAGCCCTCAGGTTTGCAAGAAGGGAAAAAAGTGCCCTCAAGGGTGTTGAGAAAGAAAGGGGATTGCCCTTAGGGCCACCAAAAGGGAGAGGAGCACACTCAAGCACTACGGAGAAAAGAGGAGCGCCCATCGGGTGCTTATAGGTTGTCCTATAAGCCCACAATGCATCATCAAGCCTTAAGCTCCAATCCTTTAAATTTGGATTCACTGTTTTCTCCAAGATGGATTTCACCTCTCTATTTGACAATTCAGCTTGTCCACTTGTTTGAGGATGATATGCAGTGGAATTCTATGGACAACATTATACTTCTTCAAGAGAGCTTGAAAAGAACTATTACAAAAATGAGTACCCCTATCGCTAATAATAACTTTAGGAGTGCCAAATCTTGCAAAGATATTAGTTCTCACAAAATTACAAATAGTTTTAGCATCATTCAACCTAGTGGCTTTAGCCTCAATCCACTTAGAGACATAGTCAATTGCAAGAAGAATGTAAACATTACCAAAGGAAGAAACAAATGGTCCCATAAAATCAATTCCCCAAACATAAAAAATTTCAACAACAATTATGGGTGATTAGGGCATTTGGTTTTTAGGGCTTAAATTACCAATGTGTTGGCATCTATCACATGCTTTGCAAAACGAATATGCATCCTTAAACAAAGAAGGCCAATAAAAACCACATTCAAGCACCTTAAGACCTGTTCTCTTTGGTCCAAAATGGCCACCATAAGCATAAGCATGACAGAAACTTAAAATTGAGTTAAACTCAAATTCAGGGACACACCTTCTTATTACCTGATCAGAACAATGTTTCCATAGATAAGGATCATCCCAAATATAATACTTGGAGTCACTCTTAATCTTGTCCTTTTGAGCTTTAGTTAAATCCTTTGGGAGCTCCTTTGTGACCTTAAAATTGACAATATCAGCATACCAAGGAACACTGACATTAATGGCAACGAGTTGCTCATCAGGGAATTTCTCTTCCAAAGGTAAGGCATCCTCTTCAAGAGCCAATCGACTAAGATGATCAGCCACTAAGTTTTCACTTCCCTTCTTGTCTTTGATCTCAATGTCAAATTCCTGCAATAAAAGAATCCACCTAATCAATCTAGGCTTTGCATCTTTCTTAGAAAGCAAATACTTAAGTGCTTCATGATCACTATAAATAACAACTTTAGATCCAACCAAATAAGATCTAAACTTCTCCAAAGCAAAGATTATAGCAAGAAATTCTTTTTCAGTGGTAGAATAGTTTAGTTGTGCATCATTTAGAGTGCAAGAAGCATAATAAATGACATGAGGCAACTTCCCTTTTCGCTGACCCAAAATAGCACTAATAGCAAAATCACTTGCATCACACATAACCTCAAAAGGTAAGCTCCAGTCAGGTGGCTGAATAATGGGAGCTGAAGTGAGAAGCTCTTTAAGCTTGTTGAATGCCATCTTGCACTCTTCATTGAAATCAAATGCCACTTCTTTTTGCAGCAACTTGCAGAGAGGATGAGAAATCTTGGAAAAATCCTTGATAAATCTTCTGTAGAAACCTGCATGTCCAAGAAAGGAACAAACCTCCCTCACCAAAGTGGGGTATGGTAAGGATTTAATAAGGTCTACTTTAGCTTTATCTGCCTCAATTCCTTTAGTTGAAATCACATGTCCCAAAAAATTCCTTGATCAACCATAAAATGGTTGACATTTTTTCCTAATTTAAAATAAGATTTGTTTCTAAGCATCTTTCCAAAACAAGAGACAAATTATCAAGGCATTTATCAAAAGAATTACCATAAACAAAGAAATCATCCATAAATACCTCAATAATGCTTTCAATGTAATCAGAAAAGATACTTACCATGCACCTTTGAAAAGTAAAAGGGGCATTACATAAACCAAAGGGCATTCTTCTATAAGCATAAATACCATAAGGACGTAAATGTGGTCTTTTCTTGATCTTCTAGAGCAATCACAATTTGGTTGTATCCTGAATAACCATCAAGGAAGCAAAAGTGAGAGTGTCCAGCCAGTCTTTCCAGCATTTGATCCATGAAAGGAAGAGGAAAATGATCCTTCCTTGTGGTTGAATTAAGCTTCCTATAATCAATATACATTCTCTAACCAGTTTGCACCCTTGTTAGAACCAACCGATTGTCTTCATTCTTGATCACTGTGATGCCAGATTTCTTGGGAACCACTTGCACAGGGCTCACCCATTTTGAATCAGAGATGGCATAGATGATACCAGCATTAAGCAGTTTCTGAATTTCCTTTTTCACAACCTCTATCATGTTAGGATTAAGTCTTCTTTGAGGTTCTCTACTTGGTTTTGCTCCATCTTCAATTAAGATCCTATGCATACACACAGAAGGGCTAATTCCCTTTATATCCGCAATTGACCATGCAATGGCTGTCTTGTGGTCTCTAAGGACTCTAATAAGCCTTTCTTCTTGGGATAGTGTCAGATTGTTAGCAATGATCACAGGAAGTGTTTCTTTCTCTCCCAAGAATGCATATTTGAGATGACCTGGTAAAAGTTTCAATTCAAGCTTAGGTGCCTTAACAATGGATGGGGAAAGCTTTTCTTTAAGTGTAGGAAGCTCAAGGTATGACACCATGTGTAGAAGAATGGGAGACATGGCTTCCAAGGCAGCAACCTCTTCAATGATGTCATCTTGCAATTCTAGCTCCCACTTTGGCCTATTAAGCTTCTTTAACTCAAGATTGTTGACAAGAGCCACTTCCAAGCTATCTTCCTTCCCTAATTTAAACACTTGCTGCACTAATAAGTCAATTACATCAAGAACTTCAATGGAACATAAAGAAGTTGAATCACAAGGGTATTTCATTGTATCAAACAAACTAAATTTAATGACATGCCCATCAAATTTCATAGAAAGAGTTCCTTCACAGACATCAATCTTAGTTTTAGCAGTCATTAAAAATGGTCTTCCAAGCAAAATAGGAGTAGGGTTAAGTGCACCCTCATCCTCCACATCTAGAACATAAAAATCAACAGGAAAAACAAGTTCATTCACTTTCACAAGAACATCTTCAACAACTCTTTTAGGATATACATGAGATCTTTCAGCTTACTGAATTATGATGCCAGTTTCTTCTAATGGACCAAGATTCAAAGATTTGTAAATAGAAAAAGGCATTACACTAATAGAAGCACCTAGATCTAACATGCATCTCGAAAAATTTTTATCACCAATGATGCAAGGAATTGTAAATGAACTAGGATCTTTACATTTTGGAGGAAATTTCTTTTGAAAAATAGCAGAAACTTGTTCTTCTATGCAAACCTTTTCATTACCTTTTAACTTCCTCTTGTTTGTGCACAAATCCTTAAAAAATTTGGCATACCTGGGAACTTGTTTAATAGCCTCAAGCAATGGAATATTGATCTGCACCTTCTTGAAAGTGTCCAAAATCTCCTTTTCTTATTCCTTTTTTTTGGACTTTGCAAGCCTTTGAGGGAAAGGTGGAGGATGCACATAAGTGTCAAGTGTTAGAGATGTATGCTTCCTTGGAAATTGGGTGGAATCATGAGTTTCTTTGGCAACCACCACTTCCTGTTCTTCATCATTCCTCAATGTTTTGGGTGCTAGATTTGTAGCTCTTTTCCATTCCTCAAAGTGATGGCACTAGCATTCTGAACATTAGGATTCACTTGTTTGAGAAGGAATTTTGTTTGACACTTTAGCCTCCAAATTGCTTAAAGATGTTGCAAGTTGTCCAATCTAACTCTCCATATTCTTCATAAGTCGCATTTGAGAAACAATTTATTGCAATTAGATTGTATTTGAAGCAAGAGTCTTCATCATCTCCTTCATTTCATCATTAGAACCTTGTTGCTCTTGAGGTCTTTGTTGGAAATGTGTTGGCTTTTGAAAAAAATCAGGTGGTTTGTTAAATATTGCATGAGGTTGTTGACTTCCTCCAGAACTAAAACCTTGCTGATTATTCCGACCTCCATATTGAGGGCGTTATGGCTGCCCTTGAAATCCTCCAATTGTATTGCAATCTTCTTCTTGAAGTGTAAGGCACATATCAATAGGATGCCCAAGATTCGAACAAATTCCACAAGCCTTCACTTGTTGCACATTACCAACCATGAGTTGTTACATTAAGGTGGCCAAATTTGAAATTTGTTGAGTGTTGGCAGAAATTTGTTGCTCCAAGGAAGATGATGACACTTCATTGACCCTCCTCATATCTTGTCTAGTGCCAAATTGTTGAGTATTGGCTACCATGTTGGTAATCAAATCTTTTGCTTCTTGAGGAGTCTTGTTCATCAAAGCACCACCACTAGCTGCATCAATCATACTACTATCCATTGGCGTGAGTCCCTCATAAAAATATTGAATAAGCAGTTGCTCACTAATTTGATAATTAGGATAACTAGCATAGAAACGTTTAAACCTCTCCCAATATTCATGTAACATTTCCCTATTCATCTGTCTAATACCACAGATTTCCTTCCTTATGTTGGCAGCCTTGGATGCAGGGAAATATCTTTCAAGGAAGCTTCTTTTCAGTCCAACCCAAGAACCAATTGAGCCTGGAGATCAGTAGTAGAGCCAATCTTTTGCAGCACCATCCAAAGAGAATGGAAATACTCTCAGTTTCACTTGTTCTTCTGAGATGTTTGAAGGCCTTATGGTAGAGCAAACAACTTGAAATTCCTTAAGGTGCTTGTTTGGGTCTTCTCCTGCAAGACCATTAAACTTTGGAAGCAAATGGATCATCCCAAACTTCAAGTCAAATCCACCTTCAATGACTGGAAATTCTATGCACAAGGGTTGTTGATCAAGATTAGGAGCAGCAAGCTCCCTCAAGGTTTGATTTCCAGCCATCACCTCTTCTTCTTCTGAAAATTCAGATGTTGAACTTGAAAGGACAGTGTTAATGGCTTGTTCAATTTGGGATGGTGAAAAGCCTAAAGATGATGAGGATGGAGAATATAGTGATGGTGGTGGTATTGGTGTAAAAATATGTCTTCTAGCTTCAAAGAAATTGTTGAGTATTCTATTTCTCTCAATATAAAAATTGTTCTTTAACATGCACCTATAGAGCACCAAGAAAGCAAAACTCCAACAAAATGATTAGACAAATACAAATTTAAGAACAATGTAAGCAAAACTTAATGAAACAAAGAAAAACATAAAAATAAACAAGACTAAACCAGAACTTAAAAATACTAAAGAACACCAACAAAATATAACAGAACTTAAATGAAGAAAATAATCCAATCAATGTCAATTCCCCGGCAACGGCGCCAAAATTTGATATGTCGTTAAACTACCAAATTAAAAATCTTTGCTTGGTTTAGGAAAAATTAGTTTAGTAATGAGCAAAGGGTCGATCCATAAGGAATTGAATTAATTTAATTATTTAGCTTATTTTAGATTCTGATTCTAATAAACTCTAAAAAGACAAAGTAACACAAAATGGGGAGAAGGTTTTGTTGTTTCTATAAATCAAACAAAAATTATATAAAAAAATTACATAAAAACAAAAAAAATAAACAAGCAAATGATGCTATTTTGTTGAAATAAATTAAAACTGGTTATGGGATCCCTTTTTCCCACCAAATTATATCATGCAATTAGTTCTCAATTTCAGCCTCGAATTCTCCTTTTAGAGCTACCAATCTTAGGCAATGAAACATTCTATTACCTACCTTCTTTTAAATAGATTAAGGAACATCCATTAACCTATTATAATCACTAATTGACATAGGGAACATCCACTAAGTTCAATTAACAATTGCAACTAGAAAGACAGATTGATCTAAGTTTTGGTCTCTAACATAGGACTAAGTGACTTAGGCTATATTCTCCCTTGCATACAATCAAAACTTGACCATTAAGTTTGCACACAAGTTACTACATATGGATAAAGGATAATGAACATCATAATCTTAAATCTAACAATCAGCCATAATATGAAATATAAGGGTGGCCAATCCAAACATGTCACATTACTACCATAATCATGAAATGGGTAGGAGAATATAATCAACTCTCAATAAAATAAAGGTCTGAAAATCAATTTAATTACATGATAATTTAAAGTTCAAAATTCACTAATAACCATAAAAATAACTTAACCTAACATTATAAAGAAAATTATATCACAAATTGAAGAATACATGACATGAGTTTAAGAAAGAAAGAAAATATTTGCAGACTAAAGGGTCAAAAGCAAAGTTGCCTAAACTCTAATCTTCAGCACCTATCTCTTCTTCTTGTCCTCAATTAAATCCCTAAAGAGCAGCAAAAAGTGATGTCCACAGCTACAAGCTTGATGAAAATGTCACTTCTCCAACTCCAATATTGTAACTATGGTTTCTAAGGATGAGTGGCTGAAACATTTTTCTCTCTCCACGAAAATTTCTCCCTCTAGAAAGAGAAAAAATGCTCATTTGTTACTCCTCTCCCTTCTGGCTGCTGGTTTCTTGTCAAAATGTAATCTTAGCCATCCAAATTGTAACTACTCCAAGTGTAACTCCACATTAAACTAGCTTCATAGGTTACATTCTCACAAAGCATTCGTGATTATCAAAAATAATTTTGATAATTAAGTTTTTAACAACCTATAGTCAGACAATGAAAACCCACAAATGAATTGAACTTAATTGGCCCACCATTCATTAATTAAAATTGACAATTTCGATTTTTTTCTGGCAGCTCTGCTTCACACGTAAATTTCATTGACCAAATGGACTTGGATGAGAGTAATTCGACCACCATTGGAAAGTTAACATCTTGGGCTTCATTTTTGGCTCTGGAATCATCCCATTTGGGCTTATATCAAGGGAGAACTGAATTGAGCAAAACTGCATTGAATACAGTGATGGGTTAGCATTAGGACGAACTTTGGCAGCTTCAATCTTTCTGTTCCATTGGACTTTTTGAGTGATCTTGGTGTCAAATTAAAGCTCTGGATGTCTACTTTCATTTCCAAGTGGAATCATGTCATTTTGACTTCCGACCAAAAAGTTATGGCCTTGGAAAGACATACTGCTCATGCTGTCCAATACTCAATTCTTAGCATTTTCTTGAATTAGCTCCAAATTAAGTCATTTTACTCTTGTTCTCAAAAATCATCCTTAAGCTTTATTTTCCTACAAAACACAAATAGTAAAATAAAAGCATTATACTTACAAGATTAAAGCTATGAATAAGCATGGAAAAGAATATAAAATAAGTGAATAAAATGCACTTATCACCCTACCATTGGAAAAGGTCCTATACAAATTAAGCACCCAAGTGTGCCTATAAATGAAGACTGTGATCTTCTTTGCCTTTCCAACAATATCAAAAAATACTAGAAAGGTACCAATGTCTTCAAGAATCACAAGTCAAGGCAGTGGGTTGCATATCGTGTCCAAAAAAGGCTTTTTCTTTTCTCCATTAACTTGTTTCCAATAGCTACAAATACAGAGGCACTATCAGTCACTACTTGAACTATATTCTCTTCCTCCAATTTCATCCACCACGCTGTCAAGCAACTCAAACATCTTTTCAGCATCTTTAATGGAATTGCTAGTATCAATGGACTTTATAAACACAGTTCCTCTTGGATTATTGGCTAGAAAATTAATCAAACTCCTACCCTTTCCATCAGTCCACCCATCTGACATTAATGTACAACTTGTCTTCTTCCATTCAGCCTTATAGACTTCTAATTTTGTGTTAATATCATCAACCTCTCTCTTTAAATATGTTATTCTAACCTCATGGTAACTTGGAGGCTTTAAACCTCTTCCATATTCCAATATAGAATTCACCATTTGTGTAAATAAAGGGCTCTTCACCAAGTTGAATGGCAATGCATTTCCATAAATGCATTTGCATATATCTCTAACCACCATGTCTCTATCCTTTACTATCTCATTCAAGGTCTATTGTCTAATATTAGTGTTACTTCCACTTTTTCCCTTCATAACAAAGGCATCTATTGATCCTTTGCATTGTGAGCCATCAAGAGGAATTCCTACCTCTTTAAAAAATTCTATATCATCCTCCTTTTTCTCTTTTTCAGTCAAAATCTTCAAGAATAAAGTCTTCACATCTTCTGGAGCTTGGGGGCATGCAGCAACTTCTTGATGAGTTATTGCTAAACGGTGTTTCATTCTATACGCACCACCCCACATGGTTTGTGGACAATAGTTACATTTCACATGTAATCTATTCTCAAGAGCAATACAGTGCTCCCAAGTAACATCTTTGTTCCCCTTCTTCTTAGCCTTAGGAGCCGTAAGAAAAAAGATGCGCATAGAAAAAAAAAAGATGAAGAAGAAGACCCATTGATGTGCATAGCAATAGGGAGACAATGGAAGCAGTGAAGCAACGATAGGAGATAGGAGATGGGGTGGAATTGGATGACCTAGTGATTAGGTGGAAGATGAGATAGAAAATGAAGAGAATGCGGAGAGCCAAAGACTGTTCACTTCTCTTATAGAGATATAAGGATAAAAGAGAAGAATGCAAGAAGAAATGTAGAACTATATGAAACTTGTATATTGTATCAGGTTGATCAAGGTGATCAGATCCTAAGAAATGAGGTAAATGTATGAACAATTGGAGAGGTATGTTTGAGAGCACCTCTTCCACACTCTCTACAAGGCTAGCTCACTCACTCAATAACAAACTTTCTTATCTCTCCACTCCCCTTTCTTATTTTATTCACATTACTCTTAACAAACTTGCTGACTCAACACCACTAATCCTACCACGCCGCACGTGTTCACTTCAGTGAATATCTCAGTTGGGCCTATTACTCGGCCCAATTTCCCCTATAGGAACCTTTATCCCCCGTCTCACAAAAACCTTCTTCAATAAAGGCCTATCAATACTCCCCCCAAACAGTTTCGCCTTATCCTCAAGGGGAGAATATGTAAAAAGTTTAGCTAAAGCAGAAAGGTGCTCCCATGAGTCCTCATTGCTTGATAGGCCATGCTAACAAACCAAAACTTTAGCCTCACCACTACTGTCATACAGCAAAACTAAGATATCAACAGGTTCAGCCTTGAGCTCCCAATCTAGTTGCATCAATGGTGGTATATTCTATGGTGCCACTGAAGGAGGTGTTGCCTTTTTCAACAAGGCCACATGAAAAACTGAGTGAATACGACAAGAATCCGGTAACCAATCTTCTCAAGGATATGATATGGGCCACAAAAATAGGGTCTTAGTTTTTCATTTCATTTCCGGGCCAAATATCGGAATCGGTAAGGTTGAACCTTTAGACATACCCAGTCACCAATCTAAAATTGGACCTCCCAGTGACCCTTGTTTGCTTGCATCTTCATTCGTTGTTGGGCTTTCAACGAATTTTGCCTAAGGGAGTCTAGCAGCAAATCACGTTCTTGAGTCATGGCTTGTACCTCTGGAACTCGACTAGGATAGGTGTCCCCTCGAGAAAACACAGGGGGTCCCTCCCACAAAGTGCTTTAAAATGGGTCATGTTAGAAGAGGCACTATAAGAAGTGTTAAACCAATATTCTGCCCATGCCAACCACTTGGGCCAATAGAAAGGTTTATCTCCACAAAACATCCCAAGTACGTTTCAAGACAACGACTAACCACTTCGGACTGGCCATCTGTTTGCGGGTGATATGCCATGCTCAACTTCAGCTTAGTGCTAGATTGTTGAAGTAATTCTGACAAAAAATTACTCACAAAAAGCTAAATCCCAATCTGAAACTATGCTTTGAGGAAACCCATGTAACTTCACCACATGATCAATGAAGAGTTAAGCCATATCCTTTGCTAAAAAAGGGTGGCTCAGCGCCAGAAAATGCATATATTTGGTGATCCGGTCAACAACCACCAAGACTGTATCCTTGCCATGCTCGCAGCAGTCCCCTTATAAAATCCATAGACACCTCATCCCACACATGTTGAGTGTAACATCCCCACTTTCGTAAATAGAATGTAATGGAAACTTTGAATTATTTTCTTTAGGCAATGTGAGAATTTCTTAGGCAGCGTTATGGCATAACGATCTTTACACTCGAATTATAGGGTTGTGTAACACTGTTGTTGAAAATATGGCACTGCCATATGTTAAAAATTAGGAAATGAAAAAAGCGCCCCTATAAACTTTTGTTAATTGTAGTGATTCCCAGAATTTTTAGAAATTATATTTTGACTCCAAAGATTTATTCCCACAATAACTCTAGAACTTTTCATAAAATGACCTTTATATCCCCACATCTGTAGAATTAGCAAAATGGGATTTTAAACAGAGCAAAATCACATGGTGAAACCGTAGAAGTTTAAATCTCTATCGATTGGGCCATAGAGACACTGGTGTGAAATAACGTGGGGTGTCCCTAGACTTGCTCAAAATTACAGAAACGCCATTAGTTACAGAAAACAAAAAGGCTCCGAATTTGCGAAAATGTTTAATATACGCCGTTAATCTATTTATTCAGTTTCAATAGTTATGTAAGAGCAATTAGAAGTTAATTAAATATTAATTAGGAGTTAATTAGATAATTAGAGGGATTAGGTTTAGGAACAATTAGAATAGAGATATAGAAATCCTCTAAGAGTCATTTAATAAAGTTTTTCCGATTTGAAGAAAATCGGCGAAGATTCGGTATTTTAAACCACCAGAATCGAATCAGCAGAATTTTACACTAACACCACTAGTTTGAGTGGCTGAAAATTGAGCCACTTCTACCCCTATGGATGGCACCAATTGGCTGCCAAGTGAGTGGAGAGACTTGTCCAAACAACCACCAACCAAGCCTCCACCAATGATAAGAGAATATCCTCTTTTAAAACACCAAAATTCCCTCTAACTCCTCCATTATTTCGCCCCCACCAACTGCCATATCCTTTCCATTCCTCCTTCTTCTTCTTCCTTTCTTTCCTTGCTTCCATGGCTATGAGCTTCAAGCTCCTAGTTCATGGCCTTCTTGGCCTCAAATCCTCTTACTCTTTTTATGAAAATTGATTCTCACCTCCTTCTCTACAAAACCCCTCTAACAATTTCATGATTAAACATCAAATAGAGCCTCCCCACATTCATGTGAGATGCTGCCATGGTGAAGGAGAGAAGCTAGGAGTTGGTTCTTAGCTTCCTTACTTTTATAGTTTTAAGGATTTTGAGGTAGATAACTCAAATCCTTAGTTATTTGTTGTATTGTGGGACTATATGGCTATTATGAGCTCCTTATGCTATGCTGGTCCATACTTATATGCTTATGTTATGATTTTTTCTTGTGAATTGAAATGAAGAAATTTAGTCTATGTTGAGGAATTGATTAAAAACTCAAAAAGGAGCTAAGCAGAATCTGTTTTTGTGAGAAAACCCTACGGCGTCCGTACCAGCGGAGTGTACAGCTCAGCCTACAACCATAGAAAATGGATGGAACCAATTTTAAATGAAACTAGACATTTAGAGCTTTCCAACCATATAAATTATAAGACCATTGAATTAGTATTGGGTGAGTTATGAATTTTTGAAGTTTAACTTGAAATTCTGGGTTCTCTTCTAAGCAGTATGAGTTGTGAGGGATATAACTCACATTACAAAACTTTAAATTGAGTGCAACCAGTTTTGTTGGAAAGCCAACATATAGGGAAACATCTTATAAAAATTTCAAAGTTATATTTGATCGCAATTATTCCCCGTAAATCAATGAAGTTGCCTTCAGTCCAAACCGGATTAGAACAGGACAGTCCAGAAAAGTCAACTTACGGAGCTTATAACTCAAGCTCTCCGTATGCAAATGAGATGCAACTTGATGCAAATAAAAGCTTGTTCTATCAGCTTTAATTTAATTTGATATAGGTTTCGTATGATTTTATTTAGATTTCTATTTTTGGTGAATTTTTACTTCTTAGGGTGCAATTCTGGCTAGTTGTAGGACAGACTGAGGTAAAATTCAAATAACTTGAGTTACAAAAATAAAAAATGAGATGGGACTAAAAAGGTTAGAAACTAGACAAATAACATGTTAACATATCCAAAATTCAGATATAAATGAATTAAGAAGAAAGTATGGCATAAATTATAAATTCGGGTAGAACTAAATAGAATTGGCAGAAATGACTAAATTGATGGTTTCACAAGTATTAGTGCACATATAAGGCTTGGGTTGAAGGTTGCAAATTTTACATTGATAGATATAGTAGATTTATTATACTGCTATGATTGATTTGTCCGTGGGCGCTGGCACTATTCACGGAGAAGCAAGCCTGATCCGTTATGTTGCCAAAATTCCGGCAAAAATATGTGGATTATATGAATGTTATAAACATTTATATGTTATGTTCATATAATTCATATATGCAAGAATGATTTAAGTATAATATGAAGTATATTAATGAAAACCCGTAGCATAAGCATATATAATTATGTCCAAAGAAGGGTAAAAATTATGAGAACTTGCGAGAAAAATGTACCTAGCTACCACATGAGGCTTGGCATTGACCCAGCTAACTTGTCCCAGAGCGATAATGTTTAAGACTTGGGCCAGCCCCTAAATAAATTTAAGGGGAATAAGTCGGTGGGAGTGTCGGGGAAAGTAAACCCGGCAATCCTGTATAGGAACGAGCTCGATCCTGAAAAGCAGGCTATTACCTAGAGGTGAGAGAGGCCATTTACCTCTAGGGGATCATGTACAGAAAAGCAAGATCAAGTTACAAGTTAAAGAAAGAGATGAATTAAGTCAAGTGCACTTGCATTCAGTCAAGTACAAGCATCTATATGTGCATCTCTAACTATCTCATTATATCATGATGTTATTATGACTCTTACTGAAGTATATTACACTATTCGTGTTTCTATGTCTGTCATATAATATGCCAAGTGGTTGTTAAAATATAACTTGCTTTGAAAAAGATGTTTTCAACTTAAAATCGAACCACTGCTTATGTATGTGTGCTCACATTTTTATAAGAAACCGAAGTGACTGGAATATTTATGATGGCACTGTATGCGTGATGGTTTGAGTTTACCTACTAAGAACCTTAGGTTCTCACTACTTGCTTGTATATTTTTCTTTTCCGTAAACATTCCAGATCCTAGGCTAAAACTTAAGAACAAGGCAAAAATCTGGGATGTTCATCATTCAAGACTCAGGCTTAAGTCATCCCGGAAGACTTTAGAGGCCGGTTGAAATTCAGTAAAGGCGACAACCGCAATGTAGAAGCAGTTTCTATGTATAATATTAGTTACAAAATTTTATTTTCTTAAAATATAATTATTTTATTCTCTATGTATTAGAGATGATGAAATTTATGAACTATTATTCAGTAATAAAGTGTGCAGTTAAAGGGCCATATATTATATTTTCCACATTTTAAATCTCTCTTAGCACAGTAACAACCTCTTAATATAACTCCATGACTCGAGCATGACTTATATGATAGAGAGTGTTACATTTATTAGTATCAGAGCTTGGTTTGTCCTGTGTAGACCCGTGGATGGACTAACTATACTTCTGAAGCATACTCTGAGAGTCTAGATAAACCATGCTTTAGGTCCTCATGTGACGAGAACATAGAAGATTTTGTATGGTAGTCTTGCTATGAGTGTTGTGGACTATCTGTTGCATTTGACTGAATATTGAGTCTGATCACCTCAATATAAGGTTTGTATGAGCAGAGGCTTATGACACCTTGCAGGCTTATTAGGAACCTTCTAAACATAATTATGAGGGGTGAAACTCCTAGAAAGTAGCAATGGCATAAAAGGGTAGAGAATTGAGCAAGTTAAAGAGTGTAGAGAATTGAGGATTCAATCAAAGGAATTGTGTCGGACGATTTGCTATGGACATAGTAAACCTAGTTATATAGAAAAAGATTGCTTGTAAAGTGTTGCCAGGTAGTCGAAGATTTACCATCATCAAGGGCAAGATATTAGTTGGAGATGGGTTGAGTAAGAATCTTCTTTACCCTGATGGGGCTTGTTTTAAGCTTCATTGCGATTACCCAATCCAGACTATCTTCTCTAGCTTGAATCTAGGGGATTCTTTTACCTGATTTTGTAACTTTAATACTCGACAGGACTAAATTGATTACCCACTGATGAGGTTATCTTATGTGGCATGGATAATGCCCTTATTTTCTTCATAGATGAGATTACCCCGAAGGTACCTCGCTAGCAAATTCAGTTAGTGGTTTTTATTTTGGATTGTGATAATAACACATTATAAAGACCTGATCCTTCATTAAGAAATTTGTAGAGTGGATGAATGAAGCAGAGAATCAGTGAAAGAAGCTAAGGGCAGAAGCTTCGATTAAGTATACAGGAGACCTTTTTAAGTCCCCATCTAGAGGATGGAATGGTTTCTTTCTCAAGGGTACTGGAAACTAATCTTGTAGCGATTGCAAATTGGAAAAATACTAAGTGGAATCTTGGCTTCAAAAGGGAAACAGTTGAGCAAACTGTGAAGAGACCCATCTAACTGTATATTGAATCAAGATAGAGATACGGTTATACATAGTATGGAAAGCAGATGAAGTTATAAGTATAACAAGAGAGAAAGGTAGTATATCTCCTACTAACCTGAAGTAGGAACACTTTCAGATTAGAGGTGGCATACGAATCAAGTGTAATTTTTCCTACCTTTTAGAGATAAAGGAAGTGCTAGAAAATCTAATTATGTTCAAATTCTATCAACCTCAGCCACTACAGGAACTGGATGATGGGATCATCTTCAACATGTTATTAGTAGAGGAATGAGGCTATTCAGAGAAGAAAGGTAAAGTCTAACAATTGCCTTTAGGTACCATTATATATACTATGGGTGGAGTAACTCGATAAGGAATGTATTCAAATTTAGGTGAGAGAAATAAAGACTTAAAGTATGCAACTAATCCCGATAGACCAAGGGAGCAACAACAAAGTAGGTTCTGACAAATGAAAATAGACAAGTTTCTGCAGGAACAATAGAACACAGTAGGAATGAGATAGGAAAAGAGGAAGTTTGGATTTTTGACTGGCCTATTAAAAAAAGAAAAGCTACCTAGTATGAGATTACGGTTCAAATAAGATTGTGTGCGAAATACCAAGCAAGGTTGCCTTGGCACTGGTCATAAGTGCAATAGATCCAATGCACCCTAAGCAAGACCGGATGATGCACCAATATAAGATCAAAAAAGATTTGGAAGCATGCCGTATGAGGGGCAAGGTTACGATGTCAAAATTAGAGATAGTCCGAAGAGTCTCCATACCTTGGGCCAAATTAAGCGATCATCACTAACGCATTAAGTTCTATCAGAATTCCGTAGTTAAACGTGCTCGGACGAGAGCAATATTAAGATGGGTGACCTTCTGGGAAGCCCTCATATTGTAACTTCAATAGGGTAGCAAGACCATCATTTCAATCTCTCATAGCAAATGGATTACAATCTAGGGGCAAGATGTTACAGGAGATAACTAGAAGGCTCAGTAGTGAAAGTAATGTAAAGTTTAACCATAAACTTGATATATATTATACTAGGATTGACCATCAATGAGAAATATAGTGCTGGTAACCACGAGATTCCTAAAGTTGGTATTTAAAGTTTAGAAGAAGGTGGATGTCAACATAATAAACGAGGAATCTCCTCACGACCAAATTAAAGAAGATAGGAGAGTGATGGAATCTTTCCAGCTCAACAATCCTTTTTCTCAGATTGAATTGATCATATTTTGAAGGAAAAGATATTGCAATAGTCATTAAGAAGCTCAACAGGGACGACACGAAATCCGATTAGCAGATAATGAGAAAAATGGAATAGATCCCATAAGAAGAGGAGAGATTTCAAAGCAAAGCCTATAGTTACAGTTTATGAAAATATTATAATCCTACACTCTAGACTCAACATAAGGGAACTTATCATTGATCAAAGCTGGTCAAGTAGACCAAAACCTTGGAAACCGCTAAATCGATTTCCCAAAACTTTTGATAGGGCCCCTATGACCACTACCTGTCGAAATTAATTGCTGCTATTGATAATAGCCCTGGTAACGATATAACTTCTCGAGTTGGTGTCGAAGACTCAAGACACAAATAATGAAGAGTTTACCAGAAATCACAATACAATAGTAGTCAGACACATGGCAAGAAAGATAAGTAACTTTCTTGGCGAGCTCGCAACGGATCAGACCATCGTCAAGATAAATTGTACTTTGGGCAGTCATACAATCTTGGGGGACTCTTGACGTGTTAGGAAGGTATCTTGTAGAAAAGAAATGGGATAAGGAAGAGTCTGCAACTTCGCTAAGGAAATATGGCTATTAACCCCCATTTCTACGCCGAATCACGTATACCTTGATAGCTAAAATTCAAGGAGAACAAGAGGATGGTAATAAGAAGAGCTATGAATCTTATAAACTTTAATCATAAAGTGGGAGTGACTTGAAATCTTCCCACAAGTAATAGAACACGAGGTGAAGTTTATAAGGAAAAAGAGTTTTAAGACAAAGCTTCTAGCTATAATTTGGAGAAGAGACCTAAGCCCATATTTCTAAAGGACTTTAATGGAGAAAATTTATTTTTGGACTAAAGGGTATTCACGTAAGTAAGAATCTTGGAAAAAGTTGTATGAGCCTCCTAAAATTTCGATGCGACCATTTTCATTATTATACATTAACATCAATCATGACAACCACTGGTGATCCTTATAATCACAAATCTTTAAGGATCAATATCTAAGGTCTCAAGTGTAAGGAACAAAAGATTTAGTAGTTACTACTAAGTAAAAGTAATTAAGTTCAAAGCAAAGGAGATGAGGAAAGTCTTGATAATTGATTTTTTATCACACTTTATTTTTGCAATTGAATAATGATGTTGGGGCAATTTAGTGTGTAAATATTGGTTTTCGGTCTAAATTGGATTTTGGGCTTTTAAGTGGAATTAATTATAACTTTTGTTTCAAGTTCCCGATTAAAGGCCAAATTCGGACAATAAGGCAGTCATGAAATGCTGGAGCAAAGTTTAGTTAATTAAGTGTCCAAATTGCAAGGGACCAAAGCTATTAGTTTTCGGTTTTTTTGTTTGGTCTGGTTCTTGTCCTTTGAACCGGTTTATTTTGGTTTTTAAGAGCTAGAAAACGAAGGGACTGGGGGCTGTTATTTTTTCCAGGAACTTTTCATTTTGAAGGAGATTCAAATTTTCTGCGCATATTCATTCCATTCAACCTTTTCTTCTCTATTTTCGGTTTTTGTTCTACCATGGTTGGCTAAGGCACTAATCGACCAACCCACGAATTGAGTTTCCGCCTTCAATCCAGAGAACGTTTTTGCCTCATACTGAGTTCGTTCTTTTCCTTTCCCTTCTGTATTTCGATTCTGGATAACTTAAGGGAATGGGTGTTGAATGTTAGATTTAACATTTAGGTTGATTAATCAAAAGGGCTTAAAATCAAAACGGGTTTAAGTGGGCACTATACGTTGAATGAATGAACATGCCGAGTTTCTGATAAAATGCTAGGTGATCGCCTAGTAGATTCGTTTTTCTAAATGAATGCAGGGATTCCAATTTGTTTAGGATCAACCACGAATTTAGTGATTCATTGTCCAATAACGGATTTTTAGGAACTCAAGTCTAGGTTGGTTGTTCTAAAATTGTTAATTTTGTTTTTTTTTTTTTTTATCTATTATCTGTTATCTGTATTGAAATTGAACAAACCTCCCCCTTTTCATTTCTGTTGCTAATTCTGTATTGTGCTGTTTCTAATTGAGCAAATTGGTTCATTGCGAATTCCTTGGGAAATGATTCAGGTTGCTCTATATTACAAGTTTTTCTTTATAGCCTGATTAATTTGAGTGAGTTCGACAGTCACGTCAAGTCTCTAATGAACCTAATGAAGGTTCAAGACATCATTGATATGAGATAAACTTGTGCACTCACAAATTTTTAAGGGTTCTTTGCACATACTAAAATAATACCCCGTAATTACCGACAATCAATATTAAGACGATGCACGAACCCGAAGAAAAAATTGCCCTAATAAGCTAAGAGAATACTCCTAAATATTCTTAGTCTTGGAATTTTAAGGACAAAATTCTTTTTAAAGTGGGTAGAATGAAACATCCCCACTTTAGTAAACAGAACATAATGAAAACTTTGAATTATTTCACTTAGGCAGTGTGAGAATTTTTTAGACAGCGTTATGCCATAACTATCTTCACATTCAGAATTATAGGATAGTGTAACACTGCCATTGAAAATATGGCACTACCATATGTTAAAAATTAGGAAATGACAAAGTGCCCCTGTAAACTTTTCTTAATTGCAGTGATGCCCAAAATTTTTAGAAATTATATTTTGACCCCAAAGACTTATTCTCACAATAACCCTAGAACTTTTCATGAAATGATCTTTATGTCCCCACATCTATAGAATTAGCAGAATGGGATTTTAAACAGAGCAAAATCACGTGGTGAAACCGTAGAAGTTTAAATCTCTGCCGATTGGGCTATGGAGGCACTCTGGTGTGAAATGTTGTTGGGTGTCCCTGGACTTGCTCAAAATTACAGAAATGCCATTAATTATAGAAAACAGAAAATAAAAAGGCTCCAAATTTACGAAAATGTCTAATTTATGCCGTTAATATATTTATTCGATTTCAATAGTTATGTAAGGGCAATTAAAAGTTAATTAAATATTAATTAGGAGTTAATTAGATAATCAGAGAGATTAAGCTTAGAAACAATTAGAATAGAGATATAGAAATCCTCTGAGAGTCATTTAGTAAAGTTTTGCCGATTTGAAGAAAATCGGCGAAAATTCGGTATTTTAAACCACTAGAACCGAATCAGTAGAATTTCACACTAACACCACTAGTTTGGGTGGCTGAAAATCGAGCCACTTATACCCCTATGGATGTCGCCAATTGGCTGCCAAGTGAGTGGAGAGACTTGGCCAAACAACCACCAACGAAGTGTAACACCCTAATAAACCATACTATGCTTAAATCGTATTACGACGTTTTAATAGTTGTTACTTATATTCGTGAAAAACTAAACTTCATTTATAAGTTAAGTTACACGAAAAATATGGTAAATTTTTATTTTTTTGAAATACGTTGTCGCTTTGTAGCGTTTTGGAAAGTAAAGCCTCGAGCGAGAAGATAGCTATAAATGAGCGTGCCGTATCAATACAGGTCATCAAATAAAGAAACAATGGATAAGTAGAAATATAATGCATTTACCTTACTAAAACAACCATATATATATATATATATATATATATATAGTCTCATAATATTCAACAATATATGAAAAGAAAACTCATGGTCATGCTATGGCCCCAAAATATCAAATATAAGCAAATATGATCAAGCTCGTCATAAAATGAAATACATAGGATGAGGAACAATAATAAAATAGGCCGAAGTAGACACGTTCTGGTTTCTTTGCCCCTTCTGCGCCGCTCGATCGGACGAAATCAGGTCCTCGAGTGCCTGGTTCCCCTCGCTCCTTGGCCTCGGGGAACGTGAGGAGTACGGATGATACGAGGGAGCCTGCTGATCACCTCTATCCGACGAACACGACGACCTGGAGTACAATTGGCTATCGAAGAATGTTCCTCGGAGGGATCCTCCTCAAACGTAATAGGGTGATACTCAAGGAGTGGTGGCGAAGTAGCTGCGACCCTCAGAGTGGCCGTGGAACTCACGTCAATCACGGGAATCACAGGCTGCGGCATGGGCTTAGCTGCGGGCAAGTCCGGAGACATCAGCTCCATCTCAATGTCCAGCAAGGGCTCAGGGGGAAAGTCCCAAGAACCCAAGAACCCAGCAGCTGTCCAAGGTACGCCGAGGAAATGTCTGCTGGGGCTGGTGGAACATCGGGCTCCTCTCCCTCATGTATATGACCTAAGTAAAAGTAAATGCGAACTACTGTGGTGGTCGTAGTCACGATAGCCTGGGCATCAGCGTCGTAGGTCCACTCATGGTGGGGAGGGTCCATGCTCTACTCTACTGAGTATGCCATAGATATCTGGTGACGAGACGAAAAATAATTGGAGTGAGAAATAAGATTTCTCAGTAGGACTCGAACTTGACACAAGAGCGTTATCGTCATTGTCCCAACCACTTCGGCTTTTTAAATGAAAATAGTGAGTATTCAATCTTAGGTTTTTCGAAAGCATCAATATCCGAAGCGGATTCTATTTTATGTACGTATTCTCATATGCTAACATCATGGTATACATAAGAACTTACATGACAATTCGTATTATGCATGAACATCTTGAAAGTTTCATTCTTTACTTGAGTTGGACCGAGATCTCTTTCTTTTCTTCACTTAACCTTTATCTTAGGTCTTTTTCTTTTCACCCACTAAACATAAGTGGTAATGAGCTTATACCGTGGCCGTCGCCACCATAGAATTTCGGTACTTACACTAGCTAGGTCATGCCATACCTCATGTAAGCCCTATCACTCACACTAGCTGGATCATGCCATGCTTCATGTGAGTTGTAGGTGAGGGGAGCTTAAATTAGGTCACTTGCCCTTTTGAAGGATCATGCACTTAATTAAATATCTTCTTATTAAAATTTACGATGCAAAATATTTTTAAGTCCACAATTTTTGCGGAATTTCGACAGCATAACAACTAGACTAAAGTTTCCCAAAATTTTGCCAAACAGAGAAATCCAATATTATATATCATTAAGCATCATATCATCAACATATCATCATCATCACTCATCATCATCATAACATCATACTTGCACATAAACATAGGCATATTCTCAAGCAAAATTTTATGGGCTTAGCTTAATAAATTTGGTGCAAGCTTTTAATTGAGATTACCTCTTGTGTAAACTCTTTTATTAGGCATAGGGCCAATTTCATCTATTATACTTTTTGAAACTTCTAAGTTGAATTATGAAGATTTTTCCAATGCTTAATGTAAGGGTCTTAATGTCTTAAAGCTTATTTCTTATTATCCTTTAAATTTCACTATAACCAATTTTTACTTTTACAGTGGGGCAGTAACTTCAAAAATTCACCATAATTTCACATTTTACTCTTTTACTTCGAATTTTGGTATGATTATACTTCTCTGAGTCTATTTTTAAACAAAATAAGCCCCACTCAAAAATTCATTTTGTAACTTGAGATATGTACATTTTATTCTGACTGTTTAGACTTGAAAGTTCAACTCGAGTCAGTGGCTTGTCAACTCCACTGGGAGTTCCTCACATGGAATCTAATAAAACTATTTTATGGGGGTGTTCCTCTATATCTTAGTTTTCTAAAAAACTTGGTCCCATTCAAAAATAATTTTTGTAGCTTCAGTTATAAGGTTTTTAGTATAGATTGCCCAAATAGAAATCCATCTGGGAACAGCCCACTTAGAAAAATCATATCTCCCTCATTTTAAATCCAAATTTCACGTATTTTATATGTTTGGAAAGCTCTTTGAGTCTACTTTCACAAAAAATTAGTTTCATTACATTTTGAGTTTTGTAGAACGAGTTATATAGTACGCATTATAGACTGCCAGAATTCTAGCTTAACTAGTTTTTATATTTTACATACCAAACTTGTGGAGATGTTGCCATACCACTTCAAATCACCATTTTTAGATTTTATCTCACTATCATATTTAAGGTTTTAATCATCAAATCAGTATTGTAAAACAAAATAAAGCAAGATACATAAAAATCATCATATCATATAATCTCATTTTAAGACAACATTTTCAACAAGGCAAGAAAAACTCATAGAGTAAGATATAGTCATAAGACCTTGAAGCAAGTCCTAAAACCACCTAGCTATGAAAAGCTTAAGAGTTCTAGTGCTTGAAAAATACATGAAAAAAAAGGGTTAAAGTCACTGCCAAAAAGAGCTTCTTGAAGGATTTGGAATGTGGAGAAGGTTGGAGAGAGCCTTCCTACTTGAAAGCTTGGAAATGGAGCTTGTGTATGGGTGGTCTTGTTTCTCCAAAGACCAAAAATGGTAGTCCTTGAAGGGATTGTGAGGGTGGTGATGGAAATAAGGTAGGGAGTAGTAAGGAGATTGGAAGAAGAGCAAAGGGGGTTGGAAGAACAAGAGTGTAGGAATGGGATTTGGAGAGAGGAGAGAGCTTTGTGTCTTGAGAAAGGAAATGAAAAATGAAATGAGAGTGGAAGAGAGAGGGGCTGATGGCGCAAATTGAGGGGGGAGGAGTGATGTGATTTTGCTTCTTATAACAAGTAAGAGAGTAGGAGAAAACCTTGTGACAAAAGAGGGAGTTGTGTTTCCTTTGAGTCTTGGCACTTGGGTAAAGACCATGTAGTGTTTTTCAAGTGGTTAAAAAGCATGACCTCTCTTAGAATTGTCTTGGGTGAATATGATCACTTCAAGTGTCACAATCTTGATGGAAGAGAGTATATCTCTTATCTTGACTCAAGGAAATGTACTAACATAGACTCTTGATCTAATGGTGTATGATGAGAAAGCAAATGGATGGTTGGATATGACTCTTGCCTTAACCAAACTTCAAACAATAAAAAAAGGGGAAGTTTCTAAATTTTTACAATTATCTAAATACTAATTACTTCAATTGGTTCAATTACACCTTAACACATTTTCATTGAAAAGGATTTTCCTCATTAATTATGTAAAGAGGGTGTGAAGGTTAATTTGTCATGTGTGATTAAAATGTAGTGCTTGTCACGTACTTAGTTAATAAGGTTAGGTCACCTTGATTATGTGTTCTAAATCATGAATTAACAAGGATTGGGCAATTAGGCTCTTAATTGTAACTTTTAATGTATTATGCTTCAATTGTTAAATTTTTCTAATTAATCATTGACTTTTAATTATCTTGTTGACTTGCCTTTAATTTACTAAGTTCTTGCTCTCGAGATTAGCCGATTAGTTCTTAATTAATTGCTAACCCCTCTAATTAGCTAGGGACACCGAGCTAATTAGCTTAGATGAAAATGGGGATATTATATTTCTCCCATCCTTGAAAAGAATTTTGCCCTCAAAATTCGTTACCTGAAAACAGGTGGGGATAATCTCTTTGCATCTCTGCCTCGAGCTCCCACGTGTGCTCCTTCAAGCTTCCTCTTCCCCAGGCCACTTTTACCAAGGGCATAGACTTGTTCCTCAGTTTTTTGACCTTCCTATCTATGATTCTCATAAGCCATAGTTCAAAGATTAGGTCTTCCCTTAACCGTACACTTTTTAGCTCAAGAAGATGATTGGAGTCGGAGTTATACTTTATCAATTGGGAAACATGGAAAACATTGTGAAGGTTTGACAAATGGGATGGTAATGGTATTTGGTTGGCAACTTTTCTTATTCGTTTCAAGATTGGAAAAGGGCCAAGAAAACGAGGGCTCAACTTTTTGACTCTAAGGGCTCTACCAATACCTATTGTAGGAGTGATTTTTAAGAATACGTGTTCTCCCTCTTGGAACTCGATTGGCTTTTTCCTCTTATCCGCATAGCTCTTCTGACGGCTCTGTGCAGTGAGAATCCTTTCCCTTATCTTTTTAATTTGTTCGGTGGTTTGTCTGACCAAATCAGGTCCTAAGAGGCTTTGCTCACCTGGTTCATACCAACAAAGCGAAGATTTACACTTTCTGTCATACAGGGCTTTATAAGGCGCCACCTTAATGCTAGCATGGAAACTATTATTGTAGGCGAACTAGACGAGGGGTAGGTGTTTGTCCCAACTTCCGAGTCGATCTATTACACATGCTCTCAACATATCCTCTAAGGTTTGTATGGTTCTTTCCGATTGTCCATCAGTCTGGGGGTGGTAGGCTGTACTTAAACAAAGTCTTGTCCCAAATGCCTTTTGCAAGGCTCTCCAGAACCTAGAAGTAAACTTTGAGTCTCTATTAGACACAATGGTCGCAGGTACTCCGTGCAGTCGTACAATCTCTTAGATGTATAGCCGGGTTAGCTTATCCAAAGGATAATTCGCTCTTATAGGTAAGAAGTGGGCAAACTTTGTCAATCTATCCACAACAACCCATATGGCATCAAATCCAGCTTGTGTTCGGGGTAAACCCATCACGAAATCCATAGAGATCCCATCCCATTTCCATTCAGAGATCTCCAATGGCTACAGCATGCCTAAGGGCTTTTGGTGCTCAATCTTCATCCTCATTTCACCTGGGCTACTATCCCATCCCATTTCCTTTCAACTTTCCCTTTTTCACTTGGGCTACTATTCTCAAGAACTTTTCATCCTCATCATGAGCCTGCATAATTTGTCCTTTGAACTCGCTCGTTACCTTGATCAGATTCAACCTTATGTTATGAGGGGTCAGGGCAACTCCGAGGTTCAAATCTCTAAAACTCTCAATCAACTCCGCTTCCTTGACCAGCATCCACGACACATGTAATGACTTGCGGCTCAGCGCATCCGCCACCGCATTGGCCTTACCAGGGTGGTAGTTCAAACTGAAATCATAATCCTTCAAGAATTCCATCCATATCCTCTGCCTTATATTAAGCTCCTTCTGATCAAACAAGTACTTTGACTCTTGTGATCTGAGAATACCTCAAACCTAACTCCATATAAGTGGTGCCTCCATATTTTCAATGCAAGCACCACGGCTGCTAGCTCCAGGTCATGGGTTGGGTAATTAACTTCATGAGGTTTCAATTGCCTAGAGGCATAAGATACCATATTACGATCTTGCATCAGAACACAACCTAAACCTCTTCCAGAGACATCACAGTAAACCTCAAAGGCTCCCTTAGGGTCAGGCAAAACTAGTATAGATGTGGAAGTCAACTTTGCCTTCAACTCTTGAAAACTTTTCTCACACTTTACAGTCCGAACAAAAGCTGCATTCTTCCTAGTGAGTTTAGTGAAGGATAGGGATATTTGAGAAAATCCCTTTATAAACCTTCGGTAGTATCCGGCTAGGCCAAGAAAACTCCGAATCTCCGTCACCGTCGTAGGTCTTTCCCAGTTCATTATAGCTTCCACTTTGCTTGGGTCCATGGATATCCCTCCTTAGACACAACGTGACCCAAGAACTTCACTTCTTCCAGCCAAAACTCACAGTTCAACAACTTCGCATAAAGCTTATCATCCTTTAAGATTTCCAACACAGTCCTAAGGTGCTCTTCGTGTTCCTCCTTCGTTTTTGAATAAATGAGAATGTCACCTATAAAGACCACCGCAAACTTATCCAGATACGGCCTGAAGATCTTGTTCATATAATCCATAAACACAGCCGGGGTATTGGTCAATCCAAACGACATTTGTAACATCCCCATTTTCATCTAAGCTAATTAGCTCGATGTCTCCAGCTAATTAGAGGGGTTAACGATTAATTAAAAACTAATCGGCTAATCTCGAGAGCAAGTAAATTAAAGGCAAGTCAACAAGGTAATTGAAAGTCAACAATTAATTAGAAAAATTTAAAAATTCAAGCATAATGCAATAAAAATTATAATTAAGAGCCTAGTTGCCTAATCCTTGTTAATTCATGATTTAGAACACATAATCAAAGTGACCTAACCTTATTAACTAAGTACGTAACAAGCATTACATCTTAATCACACATGACAAATTAAGATTGTGACACTTGGAGTGATCATATTCACCCAAGCCAAATCTAAAAGAGGTCATGCTTTTAACCACTTGAAAAATACTACATGGTCTTACCCAAGTGCCAAGACTCAAAGGAAACACAACTCTCTCTTTTGCCCCAAAGTTTTCCCCCACTCTCTTGCTTGTTGTAAGAAGCAAAATCACATCACTCCTCCCCCTTCAATTTGCGCCATCAGCCTACTCTCTCTCCCCCTTCATTTCAATTTTTATTTCCTCTCTCAAGGCACAAAGCTCTCTCCTCTCTCCAAGTCTCATCCCTACCCTCTTGTTCATCTAACCCTCTTTGTTCTTCTTCCAATCTCCCTACTATTTTCCACCTCATTTCCATCACCACCCTAACAATCCCTTCAAGGATCATCATTTTTTATCTTTGGAGAAACAAGACCACCCATACACAAGCTCCATTTCCAAGCTTTCAAGTAGGAACGCTCTCTCCAACCTTCTCCACATTCCAAATCCTTCAAGAAGCTTTCTTTGGTATTGACTCTAACCCTTCTTTTTCATGTATTTTTCAAGCACTAGAACCCCTAAACTCTTCATAGCTAGGTGGTTTTAGGACTTGCTTCAAGGTCTCATGACCATATCTTACTCTATGAGTTTTTCTTGCTTTGTTGAAAATATTGTCTTAAAATGAGATTATGTGGTATGATGATTTTTATGTATCTTACTTTATTTAATTCTAAAATACTGATTGAGTGATTAAAACCTTGAATATGATGGTGAGATAAAACCTAAAAATGGTGATTTGAAGTGGTATGACAACATCTCCACAAGTTTGAAATGTAAAACATAAAAACTAGTTAAGCTGGAATTCTGGCAGTCTGTAATGCGTACCATATAACTCATTCTACAAAACTCAAAATGTAATGAAACTAATTTTCAGTGAAAGTAGACTCAAAGAGCTTTCCAAATATATAAAATACATGAAATTTAGATTTAAAATGAGGGAGATATGATTTTTCCAAATGGACTGTTCCTAGATGAATTTTTGTTTGGGCAGCCTGCAATAAAAATCTTATAACCGAAGCTACAAAAATTATTTTTGAATGGAACCAAGTTTTCAGAAAGCTAAGACATAGAGGAACACTCCCATAAAACAGTTTTGTCAGATTCCATGTGACGAACTTTTAGTGGAGTTGACAATCCACTGATCCGAGTTGAACTTTCAAGTCTGAACAATCAGAATGAAATGTGCATATCTCAAGTCACAAAATAAATTTTTGAGTGGGGCTTATTTTGTTTAAAAATAGACTCAGAGAAGTATAATCATACCAAAATTAGAAGTAAAAGAGTAAAAGGTGAAATTATGGTGAGTTTTTGAAGTTACTGCCCCACTATAAAAGTAAAAATCGGTTATGGTGAAATTTAAAGGATAATGAGAAATAAGCTTTAAGACATTAAGACCCTTACATTAAGCATTGGAAAAACCTTCATAATTCAACTTAAAAGTTTCAAAAAGGATAATAGATGAAATTAGCCCTATGCCTAATAAAAAAGTTTACACAAGAGGTAATCTCAATTAAAAACTTGCACCAAATTTATTAAACTAAGCTCATAAAATTTTGCCTGAGAATATGCCTATATTTATGTACAAGCATGATGCTATGATGATGATGAGTGATGATGATGATATGGATATGATATGTTGATGATATGGTGCTTAGTGATATGTGATATTTAATTTCTCTGTTTGGCAAAATTTTGGGAAGTTTCGGTCTAGTCGTTATGCTGCCGAAATTCTGCAAAAATTGTGAACTTAGAAATATTTTGCATCGTAAGCTTTAATAAGAAGAGATTCAATTAAGTGTGTGATCCTTTAAAAGGGAAGGTAACTTAATTTAAGCTCCCCTCACCCACGACTCACAGGAGGCATGGCATGACCCAGCTAATGTGAGTATAGAAGATAGGGCTTACATAAAGCATGGCATGACCTAGCTAGTGTAAGTACCAAAATTCTATGGTGGCGACGGCCACGGTATGAGCTCATTACCACTTATGTTTAGTGAGTGAAAAGAAAAAGACCTAAGATAAAGGTTAAGTGAAGAAAAGAAAGGGGCCTCGGTCTGACCCAAGTAAAGAATGAAACTCTCAAGATTTTATGCATGATACGAATTGTCATATAAGTTCTTATATATACCATGATGTTAGCATATGAGAATACGTACTTAAAATGGAATCCGCTTCGGATATTGATGCTTTCGCAAAGCTTGAGAATTGAACCTATTGAATGCTCACTGTTTTCATTTATAAAACCGAAGTGGTTGGGACGATGACGACGACACTCTCGTGTCAGGTTCGAGTCCTACCGAGAAATCTTATTTCTCACTCTAGTTATTTTCCGTCCCGTCATCATATACCTATGGCGTACCCGGTGGAGTGGAGCATGGACCCTCCCCATCATGAGTGGACCTACAATGCTGATGCCCAGGCTATCATGGCTACGACCACCACGGTAGTCCGCACCTACTTTCACCTTGGTCGTATACATGAGGGAGAGGAGCCTGATATTCCGCTAACCCCAGTTGACATTTCTTCTGCATACCTTGGACAACTGCTGGGTCCTTGGGATTTTCCCCCCGAGCCCTTGCCGGACATTGAGATGGAGCCGATGTCTCCAGACCTGCCCGCAGCCGAGCCCATGCCGCAACCTGTGATTCCCATAGTCGACGTGAGTTCCATAGCCATTCTGAGGGACGCAGCAACTTTGCTACCACTCCCTTACGTCTGAGGAGGATCCCTCCGAGGAACATTCTTCGGTAGCCAACTGTACTCCGGGTCGTTGTATTTGTCGCATAAAGGTGATCAGCAGGCACCCTCGTATCATCCGTACTTCTCACGTTCCTCGAGGCCGAGGAGCGAGGGGAACCAGGCACTCGAGGACCTGATTTCGTCTGATTGAGGGGCGCGGAAGGGGCAAAGAAATCAGAATGTGTCTACTTGGGTTTATTTTATTATTGCTCCTCATCCTATGTATTTCATTTTGTGACAAACTTGATCATATTTGCTTATATTTGACATTTTGGGGCCATGACATAACTATGAGTTTTCTTTTCATGTATTGTTAAATATTATGAGACTATATATATATATATATATATATGGTTATTTTAGTAAGGTGAATGCATTATATTTCTACTTATCCATTATTCCTTTATTTTATGACTTATATTTATGCGGCAAGCTCGTTTATAACTATCTTCTCGCTCAAGACTTTACTTTCCGAAACACTATAAAGCGACAACGTATTTCAAAAAAAAAAGTTACCGTATTTTCTGTGTAACTTAACTTATAAATGAAATTTAGTTTTCCACGAGTATAAATAATAACTAATAAAACACCATAATACGACTTAAGCGTAGTATAGGTTTATTAGGGTGTTACGACATTACTCTAAACTCATAATGCCCATACCTAGTTTTAAAAGTCGTCTTGGGAATATCTTCCTCCTTCACTCTAATCTGATGGCATCCTGACCTCAGATTTATCTTTGAAAACACCTCTGCTCCTCTAAATTGATCGATCAGGTCATCTATCATTGGCAAGGGATACTTGTTCTTCACTGTGACCTTGTTCAACTGCCGATAATGTATGCACAGCCTCATGTTTCCATCCTTCTTCTTGACAAATAGCACCAGGGCTCCCCAAGGTGAGGCACTTGGTCTCACAAACTTTTCTAGCAACTCCGTTAGTTGGACTTTTAGCTTCTCCAACTCCAAAGAGGACATTCGGAAGGGTGCAATAGATATTGGTCTAGTTCCTGGCACCAATTCTATGGAAAACTCTATTTCTCTCTCAAGGGGAGCCTCAAGGATATCCTCTGGAAAGACTTTAGGATACTCATTCGCCACAAAAATCTCATCAAGAGCTTGCTCTAGTTTAGCCTCATTAGCCGATAGGAGAACGTATTCTTAATTCTCGGTCTTACAACAGTATAACACAACGGGTTTCAAACTTAAACTAACAGGTTTAGAAGGGATAGAAGGGAATACGATCGACTTGGCAGCACAATCTAACATAAAATAGTTGGCTGAGAGTCAATCAATGCCTAAGATTAGATCTAAACCAGATAAAGGAAGGTAGATTAAATCAGACTCGTAAGTTCTACCATCATTGTGAATTTGACATTTCAAACAACATAGACAAGTTCTAACTGGTTCCCTAGTGGGAGTAGAAACAAGCAGCATATAAGGCATTTCAGATACAGACAACCCGAATCTACTTACGCAATCATGGGAAATAGAGGAATGCGTAGCACCAGAGTCATACAATATAGTTAAGATGTTACCGTTCACTTCGCACATATCTCGAATGAGATCATCAGACTGCGTGGTCTCCTCAACATTCATGGTGAAGACCCTCCCTTGGTGTTGTGATTTAGGGGCAGGCATGTCCCTGGTGCAGTTCTTCGCGACATGCCCAACTGTTCACATTTGAAGCAAACATTTTGTCCAGCATAGCAAACCCCTTTGTGTTGCTTCCTACATGTAGGGCAGATAGAATTTGTTGCAGACTTCGGTGGCTGGCTGGTGGGTCTTGGAGGATTGGAGGGCCTCTATGGTTGCTTGCCCTTAGAACCATGGTAAGGCTTCTTTTGCGGGGGCTGCTTCGGGTGTTGCCCTTGAGATGCCTGCCTTCTCTTATGGGCCTTTGACCACTAGATTGCTAGTCTACAATTGCATTCCTCCACTATGCGACTCTTATTGACAAGGGCCGCATAGTTCTGAATCTCCAACGGGGCCACGGATACCAGGATGTCAACCCTCAAACCTCCTTTGTATTTCATGCACTTCCAGTGCTCGTCGGGGTTCTGCTGATATAGTGTAGAAAACTTACACAACTCCTTAAACATCACCGTGTATTCAGCAATGCTCATACCTCCTTGGTAGAACCTCAGGAACTCCATCTCTTTTGCGTTCCTTACAGACATCGAGAAGTACTTCTCATAGAAAGCCGCCTTGAAGATATCCCAGGTGATTTCTCTTTGATTGCTCTCCATCAAGCTCTTCGCTCCTTTTCACCAGAATTCAGCATCCGCCTTCAACATATAAGTAGCAAAGGCTACCTTCTGGATCTCCGAGTAAGTCAGCACAAAGTAGATCTTTTCGATCTCCTAAATCCGTTCATCAGCTTCTTCAGGGTTGAAAGCCTTGAAATTGGGCGAGTTTGCCTTGCGAAACTCCGAGAAATTCTGATACTTGGTACTTGCTCCATTTTCGCTGACGGATTCTTCAGACCTTCGGTTTAGCTGATCCATCATGTGTTCGGCTGTTGTAACTTGAGCTTGCATGGCGTTCGTAATTTGCTAAAAAGTCCTCATGAAATCAGCGATGTTTGTACTGTCGCTAGGCTCATTTGCGGTACGTCTACGAGTTGCCATTAGTTCCTGAACACACCAAAACAAAAATATCAAGTTGATCAAGCCCAATAACAAGCATAAGCATGGCGGAAACTAAAAGCAATCTCACATGACGATCATGCATTTTAAGTCCTACATCCCATCATACAGACAAGATCCACAGTATGACTTAACATGGTGCATGTAGAGTTATGCTTGGAAGCATAGTCAGTCCAACCTCATGCTTTAATAGGATGAACTGCTCTGATACCATAATATAACATTCTATTAAACCTATACTACGCTTAAGTCATATTACGGCGTTTTATTAGTTACTTATGCTCGTGGAAAACTAAACTTTATTTATAAGTTAAGTTACGTGGAAAAAACGGTAAATTTTTTTGTTTTGAAATACGTTGTTGCTTTGTAGCGTTTTGGAAAGTAAAGCCTCGAACGAGAAGATAGCTATAAACGAGCGTGCCGCATCAATATAAGTCATAAATAAAGGAACAATGGATAAGTAGAAATATAATGCATTTACCTTCCTAAAACAACCATATATATATATATATATAGTCTCATAATATTCAACAATATATAAAAAAAAACTCATGGTCATGCCATGGCCCCAAAATATCAAACATAAGCAAATATGACCAAGTTCGTAACAAAATGAAATACATAGGATAAGGAGCAATAATAAAATAGGCCCAAATAAACACGTTCTGGTTTCTTTGCCCCTTCCACGCCCCTCGATATGATGAAATCAGGTCCTTGAATGCCCGGTTCCCCTCGCTCCTCGGCCTCGGGGAACGTAAGGAGTACGGATGATACGAGGATGCTTGTTGATCACCTCTATGCGCCGAACACGACGACCTGGAGTACATCTGGCTACCGAAGAATGTTCCTCGAAGGGATCCTCCTCAAACGTAACAGGGTGATACTCAAGGAGTGGTGGCGAAGCAGCTGCGGCCCTCAGAGTGGCCGTGGAACTCACGTCGACCACGGGAATCACAGGCTGCACATTAGCTCAGCTGCAGGCAGGTCCGGAGACATTGGCTCCATCTCAATGTCTGGCAAGGGCTTGGGAGAAAATCCCAAAGACCCAGCGGCTGTCCAAGATACATCGAAGGCATGTCTACTGGGGCTGGCGGAATATCGGGCTCTTCTCTCTCATGTATATGACCCAAGTAAAAGTAGGTGCGGACTACCATGGTGGTCGTAGCCACGATAGCTTGGGCATCAATGTTGTAGGTCCACTCATGGTGGGGAGGGTCCACGCTCCACTCCACCGGGTATGCCATAGATATTTGGTGACGAGACGAAAAATAACTGGAGTGAGAAATAAGATTTCTCAGTAGGACTCGAACTTGACAATAGAGTGTCATCGTCATCGTCCCAACCACTTCGGTTTTATAAATAAAAACAGTGAGCATTCAATAGGTTCAATTCTTAGATTTTTCGAAAGCATCAATATCCGAAGCAAATTTCGTTTTAAGTACGTATTCTCATAAGCTAACATCATGGTATATATAAGAACTTATATGACAATTCGTATCATACATGAACATCTTGAGAGTTTTATTTTTTACTTGGGTCGGATTGAGGTCCCTTTTTTTTCTTCACTTAACCTTTATCTTAGGTCTTTTTCTTTTCACCCACTAAACATAAGTGATAATGAGCTCATACCATGGCCGTCGCTACCATAGAATTTCGGTACTTACACTAACTGAGTCATGCCATGGCTCATGTGAGTCGTGGATGAGGGAAGCTTAAATTAAGTCACCTTCCCTTTTGAAAGATCACCCACTTAATTAAATATATTCTTATTAAAGCTTACAATACAAAATATTTCTCAGTCCACAATTTTTGCAGAATTTTGGCAACATAATGGCTAGACTGAAGCTGCTCAAAATTTTGCCAAACAGAGAAATGCAATATCACATATCATTAAATATCATATCATCAACTTATCATATTCATATCATCATCATCACTCATCATCATCATAGCATCATACTTGTACATAAACATAGGCATATTCTCAAGCAAAATTTTATGGACTTAGCTTAATAAATTTGGTGCAAGTTTTTAATTGAGATTACTTCTTGTGTAAACTCTTTTATTAGGCATAGAGCCAATTTCATCCATTATCCTTTCTGAAACTTTTAAGTTGAATTATGAAGGTTTTTCCAATGCTCAATGTAATATCTTAAAGCTATTACATTATCCTTTAAATTTCACCATAACCAGTTTTTACTTTTACAGTGGGACAGTAACTTCAAAAGTTCACCATAATTTCACCTTTTACTCTTTTACTTCGAATTTTGGTATGATTATACTTCTTTGAATCTATTTTAAAACAAAATAAGCCCCACTCAAAAATTCATTTTGTAACATGAAATATGCAAATTTTATTCTGACTGTTCAGACTTGAAAGTTCAACTCGGGTCAGTGGCTTGTCAACTCCACTGGGAGTTCCTCACACGGAATCTGACAAAATTGTTTTCTGGGGGCATTCCTCTGTCTTAACTTTTTAAAAAACTTGGTCCCATTCAAAAATAATTTTTGTAGATTCGGTTACAAGGTTTTTAGTGCAGGCTGCCTAAACAAAAATCTATCCGGGAACAGCCCACTTGGAAAAATCATATCTCTCTCATTTTAAATCCAAATTTCACATATTTTATATGTTTGGAAAGCTCTTTGAGTCTACTTTCACAGAAAATTAGTTTCATTATATTTTGAGTTTTGTAGAATGAGTTATATGGTATGCATTACAGATTGCCAGAATTCCAGCTTAACTAGTTTTTATGTTTTACATATCAAACTTGTGGAGATATTGCCATACCATTTCAAATCACCATTTTTAGGTTTTATCTCACCATCATATTCAAAATTTTAATCACCAAATCAGTATTTTAAAACAAAATACATAAAAATCATCATACCATATAATATCATTTTAAGACATTTTCAACAAGGCAAAAAAAAAACTCAGAGCAAGATATGGTCATGAGACCTTGAAGCAAGTCCTAAAATCACCTAGCTCTGAAGAGTTTAGGGGTTCTAATATTTGAAAAATACATGTAAAAGAAGGGTTAGAGTCACTACCAAAGAGAGCTTCTTGAAGGATTTGGAATGTGGAGAAGATTGGAGAGAGCCTTCCTACTTGAAAGCTTGAAAATGGAGCTTGTGTATAGGTAGTCTTGCTTCTCCAAAGACCAAAAATGGTAGTCCTTGAAGGGATTGTGAGGGTGGTGATGGAAATGAGGTAAGAAGTAGTAAGGAGATTAGAAGAAGAGCAAGGGGGTTGGAAGAACAAGAGAGTAGGAATGACACTTAGAGAGAGGAGAGAGTTTTGTTTCTTGAGAGAGGAAATGAAAAATGAAATGAGTGGAGAGAAAGAAGGGCTGATGGCGCAAATTGAGGGGGGAGGAGTGATGTGATTTTGCTTCTTACAACAAGTAAGAGCAGAAAAACCTTGGGGCAAAAGAGGGAGTTGTGTTTCCTTTGAATCTTGACACTTGGGTAAAGGCCATGTAATATTTTTCAAATAGTTAAAAGCATGATCTCTCTTAGGATTGGCTTAGGTGAATATGATCACTCCAAGTGTCACAATCTTGATGGAGGAGAGTACATCTCTTGTCTTGACTCAAAGAAATCTACTAACATAAACTCTTGATCTAATAGTATATAATGAGAAGGCAAATGGATGGTTGGATATAGCTCTTGCCTTGACCAAACTTCAAACAATAAAAAAAAAGGGGGAAGTTTCTAAATTTTTACAATTGTTACAATTATCTAAATGTTAATTAATTCAATTGGTTCAATTACACCTTAACACATTTTCATTGAAAAGGATTTTTCTTATTAAATATGTAAAAAGGATGTGAGGGTTAATTTGTTATGTGTGATTAAGATTTAATGCTTGTCAAGTATTTAGTTAATAAGCTTAGGTCACCTTGATTATGTGTTCTAAATCATGAATTAACAAGGATTGGGCAATTTGGTTCTTAATTGTAACTTTTAATGCATTATGCTTCAATTGTTAAATTTTTCTAATTGATCGTTGACTTTCAATTATCTTGTTGACTTGTATTTAATTTACTAAACCCTTGCTCTCGAGATTAACCAATTAGTTCTTAATTAATCGCTAACCCCTCTAATTAGACGGGGATATCGAGCTAATTAGCTTAGATAAAAATGGGGATGTTACACCAAGCCTCCACCAATGATAAGATAATATCCTCTTTTAAAACACTCAAATTCCCTCTAACTCCTCCATTATTTTGCCCCCCACCATCTGCCATATGTAATATCCCCATTTTCATCTAAACTAATTAGCTCGGTGTCTCTGGCTAATTAGAGGGGTTAGCGATTAATTAAGAACTAATCGGCTAATCTCGAGAGCATGGGCTTAGTAAATTAAAAGCAAGTCAATAATTAAAACATAATACATTAAAAGTTAAAATTAAAAGCGTAATTACCCAATCCTTATTAATTCATGATTTAGAACATAAAATCAAGGTGGTATAACCTAATTAACTAAGAACATATAAATATCACATCTTAATCACATTAACCCTTACATCTTCTTTACATAATTAATGAGAAAAATTCTTTTCATTGAAAATGTCTTAAAGTGTAATTTAAATCAATTGAACTAATTAGCATTTGGATAATTGTAACAATGGTAAAAATTTAGAGAACTTTCCTTTAATTATTGTTTGAAAGTTTGGTCAAAGCAAGAGTCATATCCAACTATCCATTTGCCTTCTCATCATACACCACTAGATCAAGAGTCCATGTTAATAGATTCCTTGAGTCAAGACAAAAGATCTACTCTCCTCCATCAAGATTGTGACACTTGGAGTGATCACAATCATCCAATGCTAATCCTAAGATAGATCATGCTTTTAACCACTTGAACAGAAACCCTACAAGGTCTTTACCCAAGTGTTAAGACTCAAAGAAAACACAACTCCCTCTTTTACCCCAAGGTTTTTTCCACTCTCTTGCTTGTTGTAAGAAGTAAAATCATATCATTCCCTCCCCCCTCATTTGCGCCACTTCAGCCCCCTCTCCCCCCCTCATTTTCATTTCCTCTCTCAAGACACACACAAAGCTCTCTCCTCTTTTCAAGTCTCATACCCACTCTCTTCTTCTTTCAACCTTCATTGTTCTTCTTCCAACCTTTTTACTACTTTCTACCTTATCTCCATCACCACACTCACAATCCCTTCAAGGACCACCATTTTTGGTCTTTGGAGAAACAAGATCACTCATACACAAGCCCCATTTTCAAGCCTTCAAGTAGGAAGACTCTCTCCAACCTTCTCCACCTTCAAAATCCTTCAAGAAAGCTCTCTTTGGTAGTGACTCAAACCTTTCTTTTTCATGTATTTTGCTTCAAGATCTAGAACTCCTAAGCTCTTCATAGCTAGGTAATTTTAAGACTTGCTCCAAGGTCTCATGACCATATCTTGCTCTATGAGTTTCTTGCCTTGTTGAAAATATTGTTTTAAAATGAGATTATGTGGCATGATGATTTTATGTATCTTGCTCTACTTTGTTTTAAAATACTGATTTGGTGACTAAAACCTTGAATATAATGGTGAGATAAAACATAAAAATGGTGATTTGAAGTGGTATAACAATATCTCCACAAGTTTGATATGTAAAACATGAAAACTAGTTAAGTTGAAATTCTGGCAGTCTGGCATACGTACTATGTAACTCGTTCTACAAAACTCGAAATAGAATGAAACTAATTTTCTGTGAAAGTAGACTCAAAGAGCTTTCCACACATATAAAATTCGTGAAATTTGGATCTAAAGTGAGGGAGATATGATTTTTCACAGTTGGCTGTTCCCAGATGGACTTTTGTTTGGGCAGTCTGCACTAAAAACCTTATAATCGAAGCTACAAAAATTATTTTTGAATGAGACTAAGTTTGTTAGAAAGCTAAGACATAGAGGAACATCCTCATAAAACAGTTTTGTCAGATTCCATGTGAAGAACTCCCAATGGAGTTGACAAGCCATTGACTCGAGTTGAACTTTCAAGTTTGAACAGTCAGAATAAAATGTATATAACTCAAGCTACAAAATGAATTTTTGAGTGGGACTTATTTTGTTTAAAAATAGACTCAGAGGAGTATATTCACACCAAAATTCGAAACAAAAGAGTAAAAGATGAAATTATAGTGAATTTTCAAAGTTATTGCCCCACTGTAAAAAGTAAAATTGGTTGTGGTGAAAGTTAAAGAATAATGAGAAATAAATTTTAAGTCACTAAAATCTTTACTCTAAGCATTGGAAAACCCTCATAACTCAACTTAAAAGTTTCAAAGAGAATAATGGATGAAATTCGCCCTACGCCTAATAAAAGAGTTTGCATAAGAGACAATCTCAATTAAAAGCTTGCACTAAATTTATTAAGCCAAACTCATAAAATATTGCTTGAGAATATGCCTATATTTATGTGCAAGCATGATGCTATGATGATATGATGATGATGATGATGATGATAATGATATGATGACGATATGAATATAATATGTTCATGACATGATGCTTAATGATATGTGATATTGGATTTCTCTATTTGGCAAAATTTTGGGAAGTTTCACTAGTCAGATATCATTTAAATTCTGCGAAAATTATGAACTTAGAAATATTTTGCATCATAAGCTTTAATAAGAAGAAATTTAATTCAAGTATGTGATCCTTCAAAAGGGAAGATGACCTAATTTAAGCTCCCCTCACCCACGACTCACATGAGGCATGGCATGACCCAGCTAGTGTGAGTATAGAGGATATGGCTTACATGAGGCATGGCATAACCCAGCTAGTGTAAGTACCGAAAAGTTATGGCGACGACGGCCACGGTATGAGTTCATTACCACTTATGTTTAGTGGGTGAAAAGATAAAATCAAGTTAAGAAAAGAAAAGGGACTTTGGCCTAAACCTTAGAAGGGGAAGAAGAGAATCTTATAGTGTGGACATACATGTTTTATGTAATTATATTTGTGTTTATGTATATTACGATATAAATGATTAAAGGGTACACTAAAATTGAATCCGCTTTGGATATTTATAGTTCGAAATCCAAGAATTAGACCTTATGCATGCTCACTATTTTTATTAATAAAAACTGAAGTGGCTGGTACGATGATGATGGCACTATCGTGTCAGGTTTGAGTCCTACTGAGAAATCTTATTTCTCGCTTCAGTTATTTTTTTTCCGTCTCGTCACCAGATACCTATGGCACACCCAGTGGAGTGGAGCATGGAACCTCCCCACCATGAGTGGGCCTATGATGCGGATGCTCATGCTATTGTGGCCATGACCACCACAGTAGTTCGTACACATTTTTACCTTGGTCGAATTTTTGAGGGAGAGGAGCCAGATGTCACGTTAGCCCCCGTAGACGTTTCTTTGGCTCACCTTGGATCGCTGCTGAGTCCTTGGGATTTTCCGCCAGAGCCGTTGCCAGACATCGAGATGGAGCCGATGTCTTCGGGCCTGCCCACAGCCGAGTCCGTGCCACCGCCGGAGATCCCCGTGATTGACGTGAATTCCACGGCCACTCCTAGGGCCGCAGCTGCTTCGTCGCCGCTCCCTAAGTATCGTCCCGCCACATCTGAGGAGGATCCTTCTAAGGAACGTTCTTCGGTGGCCAGCTATACTTCAGGTCATCGCGTTCGTCGCATTGAGGTGATCAGCAGGCACCCTCGCATTATTCGTACTCCTCACGTCCCCCGAGACCGAGGAGCGAGGGGGACCAAGCACTCGAGGACTTGAGTCCATCCAATCGAGGGGCACGAAAGGGGCAGAGAAATCAGCATATGTTTACATGAGCCTATTTTATTTGTGTTCCTTATCCTATGTATTTCATTTTGTAACAAACCTTGTCATATTTGTTTATGTTTGATACTTTGGGGCCATGGCATGACTATGAGTCTCCTTTTTATGTATTGTTGATTATTATGAGACTTTATATATGTATGGTTATTCTAGTAAGATGAATATATTATATTTCAACTTATCCATTGTTCCTTTATTTTACGGTTTGTATGTATGCGACACGCTCATTTATAGCTATCTTCTCGCTCCAGGCTTTACTTTCCAAAATGCTGCAAAGCGACGACGTATTTCAAAAAAAAAAAAATTATTTACCGTATTTTCCGCATAAATTGACTTATAAATGAAGTTTAATTTTCTACGAGCATAAGTAACAACTAAGAAAATGCCGTAATACGACTTAAGCGTAGTATGGGTTTATTAGGGTGTTACATTATGGTATTAAAGCAGTTCATCCTGTTAAATCCTGAGGTTGGACTGAATATGCTTCCAAGCATAACTCTACGTTTGCTATGTTAAGTCATGTTGTGGATCCTATCTGTATGATTAGATGTAGGACTTAGAATGCATAACCGTCGTGTAAGATTGCCTTTAGTTGCCGCCATGCTTTTGCTTGATATTGGGCCTGATCAACTCGATATTTTGTTTTGGTGTGTTCAGGAACTAATGGCAACTCGCAGACGTGCCGCCAACAAGCATAGTGACAGCACGAATATCGCCAATTTCAGGAGAACTTTTCAACAAATGGCGAACGCCATGCAAGCTCAAGCTATAGCTGCCGAGCATATGATGGATCAGCTAAATCGAAGATCCGAAGAGTCCGTTGATGGAAATGGAACTGATACCGAGTATCAGAAGTTCTTAGAGTTTCGTAAGGCGAACTAGCCCAGTTTCAAGGGGGCTTTCAACCCTGACGAAGCCGACAAGTGGGTTAAAGAGATTGAGAAGATCTACTCTGTGCTGACTTGCTCAGAGACCCAAAAAGTAGCTTTTGCTACTTATATGCTGAAGGCAGATGTCGAATTCTAGTGGAAGGGAGCGAAGAGCTTGATGGAGAACGACCAAAGAGAAATTACTTGGGACGTCTTCAAAACAGCTTTCTATGAGAAGTATTTCCCGATGTCTGTAAGGAATGCGAAAGAAATGAAATTCCTAAAGCTCTACCAAGGAGGCATGAGCATTGCTGAGTACACGGCAAAGTTTGAGGAGCTGTGTAAGTTCTCTACACTATATCAGCGGAACCCCGATGAGTACTGGAAGTGCATGAAATATGAAAGAGGTCTGAGAGGTGACATCCTGGCATCCGTGGCCCTGTTGGAGATTCGGAACTACGCAGCCCTTGTCAACAAGAGTCGCGTAGTGGAAGAATGCAACCGTAAGTTGGCAATCCAGAGATCGAAGGCCCATAAGAGAAGGCAGGCATCTCAAGGTCAACATTCGGAGCAACCCCCACAAAAGAAGCCCTACCATGGTGAAGGTTCTAAGGGCAAGCAACCACAGAGGCCCTCCGCCAATTCTCCAAGAACCTGCCAACTAGCTCCCGAAGCCTGCAACAAATTCTGTCTGCCCTAAGTGTGGGAAGCAACACAAAGGGGTTTGCTATGCTGGACAAAATATTTGCTTTAAATGTGGACAGCCCGGGTATTTCGCCGAGAATTGCACCAAGGACACGCCTGCTTCTAAACCGCAACGCCAAGGAAGGGTTTTCGCCATGAACGCTGAGCAGACCACGGAGTCTGATGATCTCATTCGAGGTATGTGCGAAGTGAACGGTACCATCTTAACTGTACTGTATGACTCTCGTGCTACGCATTCTTTTATTTCCCATGATTGTGTAAGTAGATTGGGACTGTCTGTTTCTGAAATGCCTTATATGCTGCTTGTTTCTACTCCCACTGGAAAACCAGTTAGAACTTGCCTATGTTGTTTGAAATGTCAAATTCACATTGATGGTAGAACCCATGAGTCTAATTTAATCTGCCTTCCTTTATCTGGTTTAGATCTAATCTTAGGCATGGATTGGCTCTCAGCCAACCGTGTTATATTAGATTGTGCTATCAAGTCACTCGTATTTCCTTCTATACCTTCTAAACCTGTTAGTTTAAGTTTGAAACCCGTTGTGTTATACTGTTGTAAGACTGAGAATCAAGAATACGTTCTCCTATCGGCTAGTGAGGCTGAACTAGAGCAAGCTTTTGACGAGATTCCTGTGGCGAATGAGTATCTTGAAGTCTTTCCTGAGGATATCCATGAGTTTTCCCCTGAGAGAGAAATAGAGTTTTCCATAGAATTGGTGCTGGAAACTGGGCCAATATCTATTTTACTCTACCGAATGTCCCCTTTGGAGTTGAAGGAGCTAAAAATCCAACTAGAGGAGTTGTTAGAAAAGAAGTTTGTAAGACTAAGTGCCTCACTTTGGGGAGCCCCGGTGCTGTTTGTTAAGAAGAAGGATGGAAGTACGAGACTGTGCGTAGATTATCGGCAGTTGAACAAAGTCACAGTGAAGAACAAGTACCCCTTGCTAAGGATAGATGACCTGATGGATCAACTCAGAGGAGCGGAAGTGTTTTCAAAGATAAATCTGAGGTCGGGGTACCATTAGATTAGAGTGAAGGAGGAAGATATTCCCAAGACGGCCTTTAGGACTAGGTATAGGCATTATGAGTTTAGAGTAATGTCGTTTGGATTGACCAATGCCCCGGCTGTGTTTATAGATTATATGAATAGGATCTTTAGGCCGTATCTGGATAAGTTTGTGGTCTTTATAGATGATATCCTTATCTATTCAAAGATGAAGGAGGAGCACGAAGAGCACCTTAGGATTGTGTTGGAAATCCTGAGGGATAAGAAACTTTATGCGAGGTTGTTGAAGGAGCTAAAAATCCAACTAGAGGAGTTGTTAGAAAAGAAGTTTGTAAGACTAAGTACCTCACTTTGGGGAGCCCCGGTGCTGTTTGTTAAGAAGAAGGATGGAAGTACGAGACTGTGCGTAGATTATCGGCAGTTGAACAAAGTCACAGTGAAGAACAAGTACCCCTTGCTAAGGATAGATGACCTGATGGATCAACTCAGAGGAGCGGAAGTGTTTTCAAAGATAAATCTGAGGTCGGGGTACCATTAGATTAGAGTGAAGGAGGAAGATATTCCCAAGACGGCCTTTAGGACTAGGTATAGGCATTATGAGTTTAGAGTAATGTCGTTTGGATTGACCAATGCCCCGGCTGTGTTTATGGATTATATGAATAGGATCTTTAGGCCGTATCTGGATAAGTTTGTGGTCTTTATAGATGATATCCTTATCTATTCAAAGACGAAGGAGGAGCACGAAGAGCACCTTAGGATTGTGTTGGAAATCCTGAGGGATAAGAAACTTTATGCGAGGTTGTCGAAGTGTGAGTTTTGGTTAGAAGAAGTGAAGTTCTTGGGTCACATCGTGTCTAAGGGAGGGATATCCATGGACCCAAGCAAAGTGGAAGCTGTGATGAACTGGGAGAGACCTACGACGGTAACGGAGATTCAAAGTTTTCTTGGCTTAGCCGGATACTACCGGAGATTTATAAAGGGATTTTCTCAAATATCCCTACCCTTGACTAAACTCACTAGGAAGAATGCTGTTTTTGTTTGGATTGCAGAGTGTGAGAAAAGTTTCCAAGAGTTGAAGGCAAAGTTGACTTCTACGCCTGTACTAGTTTTGCCTGACCCTAAGGGAGCCTTTGAGGTTTACTGTGATGCCTCTAGAAGAGGTTTAGATTGAAATGAAGAAATTTAGTTTATATTGAGAAATTGATTAAAAACTAAAAAAAAAACTAAGCAGAATCTGTCTTTGTGAGAAAACCCTACAGCGTCCATACCCGTGGAGTATACGGCTTCGCCTACAACTGTAGAAAGTGGATGGAAACAATTTTAAATGAAATTAGACATTTAGATCTTTCCAACCATATAAATTATAAGGTCATTAGATTAGTATTGAGTGAGTTATGAATTTTTTAAGTTCAACCTGAAATTCTGGATTCTCTTCTAAGCAGTATGAGTTGTGAGGGATATAACTCACCCGACAAAACTCTAAATTGAGTGCAACTAATTTTGTTGGAAAGCCAACATATAGAGAAATATCCTATAAAAGTTTCAGAGTTACATTTGATCGTAATTATTCCTAGTAATTCAATGAAGTTGCCTTAAGTCCAAACCAGATTAGAACAGGACAGTCTAGAAGGGTCAACTTACCAAGCTTATAACTCAAGCTCTCCGTATGCAAATGAGATGCAACTTGATGCAAATAAAAGCTTGTTCTATCAGCTTTAATTTGATATAAGTTTTGTATGATTTCACCTAGATTTCTATTTTTAGTAAATTTTTACTTCTGAGGGTATAATTCTAGCTAGTTATAGGACAGACTGAGGTAAAATTCAAATAACTTGAGCTACATAAATCAAAATGAGACGGGAACCAAAAATGTTAGAAACTAGATAAATAGCATGTTAACATATCCAAAATTCAAACATAAATGAATTAAGAAGAAAGTATGGCATAAATTATAAATTCGGGCAGAACTAAATAGAATTAGCAGAAATGACCAAATTGATGGTTTCACAAATATTAGTGCACATATAAGGTTTGGGTTGAAGATTGCAAATTTTACATTGATAAATATGGTAGATTTATTATACTGCTATGATTGATTTGTCCGTGGGAGCTAGCACTATTCATGGGGAAGCAAACCTGATCCGTTATGTTATCAAAATTCCGGCAGAAATATGTGAATTATATAAATATTACAAATATTTATATGTTATGCTCATATGATTCATATATGCAAGAATAATTTAAGTATGATATGAAGTATAATAATGAAAACTCGTAGCATATACATGTATAATCATGTCCAAAAAAGGGTAAAAATTATGAGAACTTGCAGGAAAAATGTACCGAGCTACCACGTGAGGCATGACATAGACCCAGCTAGTCTGTGCCAGAGCGATACTGTCTAAGATTTGGGCTAATCCCTGAATAAATTTAAGGGGAATAAGTCGTTGGGAGTGTCGAGGAAAGTAAATTCAATAATCTTATATAGGAACGAGCTCGATCTTGAAAGCAGACTATTACCCAGAAGTGAGAGAGGTCATTCACCTCCAGAGGATCAAGTACAGAAAAGCAAGATCAAGTGGCAAGTAAAAAAAAGAGATGAATTAAGTCAAGTACACTTGCACTCAGTCAAGTACAAGCATCTATATGTACATATCTAACTATCTCATTATGTCATGATATTATTATGATTCTTACTGAAGTATATTATACTATTCATGTTTCTATGTCTGTCATATAATATGCCAAGTGGTTGTTAAAATATAACTCGCTTCAAAAAAGATGCTTTCAACTTAAAATCGAACCACTGCTTATATATATGTGCTCATATTTTCATAAGAAACCGAAGTGGCTGGAATATTTATAATGATATTGTATGCGTGATGGTTCGAATTTACCTACTGAGAACCTTATTTTTTCACTGCTTACTTATATATTTTTCTTTTCCGTAAATATTCCAGATCCTAGGATAAAACTTAAGAACAAGGCAAAAACCTGGGATATTCATCATTCAAGATTCAGGCTTAAGTTAGCCCGAAAGATTATAGAGGCCGGTTGAAATTCAATAAGGGTGACAGCCGCAATGTAGAAGCAGTTTTTGTGTATAATATTAGTTGCAATATTTTTTTCTTAAAATATAATTATTTTATTTTCTACATATCAGAGATGACGAAATTTATAAACTATTATTCAGTAATAAAATATGCAGTTAAAGGACCATGTATTATATTTTTCACATTTTAAAACTCTGTTAGCACAATAATAATTTCTTGATATAACTTCATGATTCAAGCATGACTGATATGATAAAGGTGTTACATTGAGGAATCGGTAACGACTGAAGAAGAATTGTTGGGGCCAAAGTTAAATACTTATTCCGTTGACAGACATCACATTTAGAAATAAAATCTTATATGTCTCGCATCATACCTCTACAATAATTAAAGATAATTAAGTTTAATCGCAAGATTAATTTTTGTTAATTATATTCTTGTGTGTTAATCACTAATCCTTACTTAATCATGTTAATTAAGTTGCAAGAGTACTTAATCACATAAATAAATTCAAATTTAGTCAACTAGACAATAAAGTAAAGAGTGATGTCATTAAAGCATAAAACATAAGACAAAATTACTTTTTATAAGAGATTATACATGTTTTGTTCTCCCATCATCCAATTTGTCTTCATAAACTTTAATTAACACAAAATAACACAAATATCTCCCCCCACCCCTTTATGTGTTATGGCCTCTCTCTCTCTCTCTCTCTCTCACTCACTCACTTATTCATTTTCATTTTTCACGCTTCTCATTCTCTCCCTAAAACTTTTATCCTCTCACTTCTCTCTACATTCTTCTTCTTCTTCTCTTCTCCACCACCTCCATAACCAAAACTCACTTAACCCTTCAAATACTACATCTTTGAGTCTTTAGAGATGAGATTTATATACTATAAACTTTATTTTCAAGAGAAATCAAGAACTCTCTTCTTATTCTTCCCAAAATCGCCACCTTCACCACCTTGGAGAGTATCATCTTCATTTTCTCCTTCAAGAGCACACCATTTTCAAAGCTTAGGTAGTGATCTTCGATCTTTTATTTTGTTTACTCAAGAAAATTTGAAATTTGGTTCTTTTCATGACCAAGATCTTCAAGTGAAAGCTTGAAAAAATCTTTCACACTTTTCATGAACAAAAGTTTTTATTTTTGATAAAATATGTTAATGTTCTTGTTCATGAGTTTTTAAAAATTTCTTTCTTTAAGTGCTTTAAAGTTTCTATTTTTCTTTCTTAATGCATGAGATCTTGATGTTTCTTGTGAGAAGCTTGAAAAAAAATGATGTTCTTGATGGTATTTTGTTTAAAATTTGTTCCTTTTCTTCTGATGAATTTATTATTAGAAAATTTTCATCTTTACATGATTTTATAATTTGATAAGGCTATAAATGTAACACCTTCCCAAGTACAGTACTATGTTTAAGTCATAGTACCACACCCTGGAGTTGTTACTGTTACCTAAGCGAACTTTATCTGATAGCAACTTCAGTCATTCTCGGAACTTCTTGAACTATCTGGAGATAACACGAAAACAGGAGTGAAAATTATAAAATTCTCAGTAGGATTCGTTAACTATCATACATACTGTCATCGTTGTCATCTCCAGTTTGCTTCAGTTTATTATGAAAAAGATGAATATGTTGTGTAAGCTGTTTGATTTTATAGTTCAAAAATGTATTATCCGAAGTAAAATTCATTTTTACTCATACGTTTGACATTTGAGAGAGCCCATACAAAATCAATTCATGAATTATACTATGAAGAATAATTGAAACAAATTTAAAATACAATAGCACAAATATACCGAACATATAAAATTTGCACATAACTTTACTTGTACTTGAATTTTATGCATGTACATAAAATTTACTTTTCTTTATTTATTTTTCTTTACTTGTTACCCATATTCCAGAGTATGATCGCCATATCATACTCTATCGGGATGTGATCGCCATGTCACATTCCTTAAGAATATGTTCTTCCTATCACGTCCTAGATTATGATCGTCATGTCGTATTCTATCAGAATGTGATTGCCATGTCACATTCCTTAGGGTGTGGGATCATCACACTATATTCTAGAGTATGACCGCCATGTCATACCCCATAAGAGCGTGATCGCCATGTCACATTCTTTAATAATATAGACTCATCATCATATCTTTACATGCAACATTCCAGAGTATGATCACCATGTCATACCCCATCAAAATGTGATTGCCATGTCACGTTCCTTAGGAATATGGGACCTTCATTCGGTACTTATAATAGTTGGGCCATGTCATGCCTCATGTAAACTTTATCCCCTATACTCACACTAGCTGGATCAATGTCATGCCTCATATAAGTGGGGTGCTTGCATATGATTTAATCTTTTAGTCTTTAGTCTTTAATCTTTACTGCCCTTTGGTAGTCTGATCTGAGAATGAGCTCGTCAACTCAACTCGTGACCGTTGTCACACCAACTAACCCACAAGGGGATTCACGTGTCTCTAGTCTTGGAGGGATCTCATTTTGGTCACGTGCTTATAATTGAAGGGATCTCTTCTGGTCACATGCCTCAAATTGAGGGATCTCATCTGACCACGTGCCTTCAATATAGAGATATCTCATCTGACTACGTGCCTCCAAGGTAGAGGAATCTTATAGTTTTAGCTGCCTTCACAGGAAAGGATTCAAAGTACAACTACCTCCAAATGAAGGAATCTACATTTTTATCTTTTAACTGCCTTCACTGGGAGGGATTCAAAGTGCAACTGCCTCCAAGTAAAGGGATTCACATTTAATATATTTACATCTTTTCATTCTCATGCATAATCAAGCATAGACATACTGAATACACTCATACATATGCTTCATCATTTATTTTTATATACCTCATATCATACTTATATCATTCTTGCATATAGAATTTTTACATGCATATTCATAATTATATAGCTGTTCATATCATAAATTTCTTGTAATATAAAGATCCATAATTTCATAGACTTCTGCCATAAATTCAGTAGCATAACGGATCAAGTCAATTTTCCCATGAATAGCGTCAATTCTCACGGACAAATCAGCCATAGCATTATGATCAATCTAACATATCTATCAATGTAAAACTTACAACCATCAATTCAAACCTTATATGTTTACTAACACTTATGAAACTATAAATTTGGTTATTTCTACCAATTCTATTCAGTTCTGCCCAAATTTTGTATAATCCACCTTTACTTCTATTTAACTCATTTAAACCTGAATTTTGGATATGTCATAGCTCTACGTGTCTAATTTTCAACCATTTTAGTCCCATCTCATTTTGATCTATATATCTCAAGATATTTAAATTTTGCCTCAGCCTATTCGGTTACTAGTCCGAGTTACATTCTTGGAAGTAAAAATTCACTAAAAATCGCAAGCAAATCCAAATCATACGAAATTAGTGTCATATCAAAGCTAACAAGACAACCTTTTATTTGCGACAAGTTTCACTTCATTTGCTTTAATATAGCTCGAGTTATGCATCCTGAAATCTAACCTTTCTGAACTATCCTATTTTGGCTTAGTTTGGACATAAGGTAACTTCCTCGTACCACTGGAAATAATTGGGATCATAACAAACTCGAAATTTCATTGTGGGATATTCCTCTATGTATAAGCTTTCTAACAAAGTTAGTTTCACTCAATTTAGAGTTGTGTAGGGTGAGTTACACCCTCCTCAAGTCACGCTGCTCGGATGTTGGTCCTGATTCCTAGGTCAATCTTCAAAAATTCATATATCTCTCAATACTGATCCAATAATCTTATATTATATATGTATGGAAAGCCCTGAATATCTACTTTCATCTAAAAATAGTTTCATGGAATTTAACTGATCAGAAGCGGAGCTGCACACTCCACCATCCCACCTGTGGGACTCTTCACCTAGACAACATCCTAATTTTCCATTCCTTCTAGTTTTCTCCTTCTAACTTTAATTTCAACTCAAGATTTTTTATTAATCCAACCAAAATATATTATATACATCCAATATATCATCAAATCCATAAAGAAAAGTAAAATTCATACAGCCACAATTCAAAAATTTAAGAACAGAAATAAAATCCTATCTCTTTGAAGTGTGATTTTGCTAGGTGTTGAGCTAAGTGTTCAAACTTGAATTGTTGGAACCTTGTTAAGTTTGAAGGAGTGATGGAGTAGGTTGGGAGAAGAGAAGAAGAAGGCTGGAACAAAAGGAAGAGGGAGGCATAGATCAGCCAAAAATGAAAAGGAAAGTCTGACTTAAATACATGAAGGTAGTTGAAATTGCAAATGTTGATTGGTTGAAATTTTGTAATTGAAGTTCGACTATGTTTCCCTCTTTTGTGGCTAAATTTCTTTCCACGTCGTCCCAAAAGTGGAACTCGCTTCCATTTTATCTGAAATCAAAACTCGTCTCGATTCTGTTTAAAGTCAGAACTCGTGCTATTTATTTGCCCCTCGGAGATGAAATCGGATATCGAAAAACTTGACTAATTTATTTGAAACTTGAAAGCAAAGTCGGATATCGGAAGTCATACAGCTTACAATCACATAATCTTGAAACTCCCCATTCAAATTCGGGAACACCATCAGAAATGGAAAGCTCCTGGGAATAAACTTGGAGATCGGAACTCGTGTATGACTTGGAAATTAACTCAAAGATCCGAACTTGTGTCCACTCTAGTTAAGTTTAAGGCCGGAACTCGTTACCTTAAACTCAAAGGTTGGTACTTGTAACCATTGTGTTAAACTATCAATTCGGAGATCGAAAACCATGTACACTATTTTGAAACACGAGGTCTGAGGTCGGAACTCGCATACATCTTGCTTGAAACTTGGATATAAATTATGAGACCGAAAATCGGGTCCGTTTTCTTTAAGACATGAAGTCGAATATCGGTAATCAGTCCATGTTTGGACTAGAAGGTTAAGTCGGGAAATAGGAAATTATGCCAGATGAAGTCGGAAGTTATGCTGAAGTTTGAAGACGAATTCGGAAGTCGGAAATTATCTCATTTTATGTGAAACTCGAAAATAAAGTCGGAAATCATGGAAACTTGAAGATGAAGTCGGAACTCGGAACTCGTTGCGGATGTTACAATAAACATTCCAAGAGTATAAAGCGCTAAAAGTTTGCTTCTTGATGCATGAAAAGTGACGCAAGTTTTGGTGCCTTCATAAAGTCCTATTTTGTTTTGTTTTGTTTTGAAGACAAGATTACATATAAAAATCTAAGCTTTTTGAAATATGAAACCTTGTTAAGTTATAAAAATGATATCTTATCACTTTATATCTTAAAATCAAACCTTGAAGACAAGACCTTTCATAAAGTTTCAAACTTTATTCAAGAATAAAATCTTTAAGTCATAAAAGTGTTATTTTGCAACCTTTAATTTATAAAGTTTAGATATTGGCCAAAACAATGCTTAAAAGTGTTATTTTTTATAAAGATTAAGACTTTCTACCTTTAAAGCTAATATTTTATATCATTAGTTCATAAAGTATGAATCTTTTAGACTTTAAGATAACTTTAAATCATAAAGTTAAAATCTTGATGGTCTTAAAATAATTAGAAGTGTCAACTTTCATAAAGAACCAAGACTTTTTAGTTCAAAAGCTAGTATCTTGTATCATTATTTAATAAAAATTAAATTTTAAAATCAAGAGTATAATTTTAGATACATAATTTCATAAAGAATAAAATTTTATGACTACTATATAAAGAATGATAACTTTTATAATACTTAAGATAAGATCTTGTTATGTTAGTGATAAAAGTTTAAAACTTTGTAACTTAGATAAGTTAAAAATCACCCATAATAATTACTGAACATGGTGTTATTAGGTCCATGAGTGTGACTGTTCGTTGTCATGAACCAACAATTAGAGGGATCTCGAAATTCTCGGGAACAGAAGTATGATTAGGCCTCTAAGCATACCATAAATCCAGGAATCACTAAGTGCACTATCTCAAATAAAGGAAACAATTACTTAACTTAATTAAATTAAACAAGTGTTCCATAAGACATATACTCAAATAAAGAGTAATTCACATGAGAACTAGGTAACTAAAAAATCACATATACATATTTTAACTATTTGATTCTTTCATATGTAACCACGGAAAATCATATGATGACTTATAAAATTCTTCACAATGAGTAACACAACTATGAACCCCTTTAGGATATAAATGTATAATGTCATTTGGCATTATGAATAACAAGTTGATTGAGCACTATCTCATGATTGAATGACTAGTGTGATGATATGATGTGGATATAATAAACTGTTGATTAAAAATTTTATGATTAACATTTCGGGAAAACTCTCGTCTAGCTGTTATATTGTCGAATTTTCGTCAAAATTATGGACTTAGTCATATCATTACATGTATTTAGTCAAAGAAGTATTCGGCATGTAAAGTATAATGATAAGAAAAAAACGAATGGATATGACCCTTCAATCATTTCAATAAGGGAAGTGAGAGACGGTGATCCATAAAGACTCAAGGAACTTCTATGAGGGAGGCAAAGGTGATATGGAGGACCCTCCAACTTAGAGGTAACCAATATCAGCTTAGTCTAATTTGATTTAGTATTACATGATTACGGGGTCGAAATGAGCTTATGTCCAAAAGCAATATATTTCAAAAGAAAAGTAAAGAATGTTAAGCACGTACTAAAAACAAAAGTAAAGTCAAAATATAGCCATAGTTAAGTCTATGAGGTTGTATGTCATTGCATGTATTTATGCTATCCATATGCATTATGAATGTTTATTCTATGTTTTCATATGTATGTGTAGTTATGATGTTAAGTTTAAAAATAGCCCACTTCGGGGCTTAGTTTTCAAAACCATCAAAATTGAATATATACATATTCACCATTTTCATAATTAAAACTCAAAGTGGTTGAAATGATAACGATGACACAGTATTTGTCTAGTCGCAATCCTACTGAAAAATTTAGTATTTCTCACTCCTACGTTTCCGTGTCGTCTTTAGATGGAGTTGACGGCATCCATGGCAGCACTTCTGATGGTACCTAACTGGATAAGATGGGGAGCTGCCATGTTTCTTCACCTAACTAACAATAATCGAGATAGTAGTATAGTGTTTTCACCTTCTTGAGAGCCCTAATTGGGCAGTTTATGTGTAATTAAGAACATGTAAGAAGTCATACTACTTAATTTGACTTATTATATATGTGATACTTATTAAGCAAAATGATAACTCTTGATCATCTATGATCATATTATTGGCTTAAGGCATTGTGTTGCATTATTTCAATTTTGTCATACGTCTTTCTAATAACTTTGCGATATGAGAAATAATGTCCATATGGATACGAATAAATAAGCGTTTAAAAGCTCAATTTTCAAACATAAAGGTTTTACAAAAACAAAATTTATAAGCTATTTTCGTATATTACACTAATTTCAACTAAAAGAACTTCCGCAAATTAAGAGTAGCAACTAGTAATACCATAAAATGACTTAAGCATAGTATGATATTATTAGGATGTTACAATTCTTTTATATCTTAACTTTCTAACAAATTTGGTCACATTCAAAAATATTTTATATAACTTGAGTTATACATATTTTAGTGTAGGTTATCCAGACAGAAACACCACTGGATACAGCCTACTTTAAAAATTTATATCTTACTCATTTTAAATCCAATACTCACATATTTTATATCTAGAGAAAGCTCTATGAGTCTATTTTTATACAAAATTAGTTTTGACACATTTTGAGTTCTATAGCTTGATTTATCATCCTTGTAATCCAAGCTGCCAGAAAATCTAGTATAACCAGATTTCATTTCTTTAGCTTTCTTGTAGAAACATTAACTCTTCTCCCCAAATGATCATTTTTATGTTTCATTTTACAATTATATTTTGACATTTCAGCAACAAATCAATATTTGAGTATAAGTAAAGTGTGATTCATAAGAGTGCTCATATAACATAACCACATTTTAAGAGAACACTTTAACATAAGAAAAACTATATGGAAACACGGGGTGATCATGAGATCTTAGAACAAACCCCAAAACCACTTAATTATGAAAAGTTTAGGAATTTTTGTACTTGAAACATATAGAAAAGAAGGGTTAAAGTTACTACCACTAGAAACTTTTGATGAGTTTGAAGAGTTGAAAGGTTGGAGATTACCTCCCTCCTTGAGAGCTTGGAAAATGGGGCTAAGTGTATGTTTGCATATATTCTTCAAAGACCAAACATGGATAGTCTTTGAAGGGCTTATGAAAATGGTGGTAGAGAATAAGGTTGATTGGAGTAGGCAAGTAACAAAAACAAAAAGGAGAAAATGAAGAACAAAAGGGGTTTAGAGAAAAGTGAGCGCTTTAGGATCGTAGTGAGAGAATGAGATTTTGCAATTGATGAAAAGTGGGGCTAATGGAGGCACAAGTTTTGGCTAAAGGGGGCTGATTGCTTTTGCTTCACTCACAAGCAAAAGGGTTAATAACCATAGGCCAAAAAATAGATTGTGTTTCCTTTGAGTTTTGGTGTATAAATAACCACCATTTTGTATTTTCTCAAGTAATTAGAGACAATATCCATACCATTTATGGGATTGTTTACTTTAGGGTTAATACCAAATATAATATGGTCCATATGAAGGATGATGGATGTGATATAATCAGAATAGGCTCTGATCTAATGGTGTGAGATTAGGAAACAAATGGATGATGGATGATGGATGATGGAGCACTCATGGATGAAATTTCAAGCATGATTAAGGGGCGAAATTTTGAATTTTTCATTATTGTTAGACTATTTAAGTGTTAATCAATTAGATTAGTTTAATAACTCTTTAAACAATTTTGATTAATAATACTTTTTAAGACTTTTATTTTTCTAAAAGAATGATTCTCACTAATTATATTTTTAATGTGTGAGGATTAATTTATTGAAATTGATTAAGATGAAATATTTTGTCATGTAATTAATTTAATAAGATTACATTACTTTAATTATGCTCTAATTTATGAATTAGTGAGATTTGAATGATTAGGCTTTAATTAAAATATTTAGTGTTATGATTCAATTGTTGACCTTTTTCTAATTGATCATTGACTTTTAGTTGACTTGTCTTTAATTTACTAAGTCCTTATTATTGGGATTAGCCAATTAATCCTCAATTAATCATTAATCTTTCCAATTAGTTAGTGACACTGAGCTAATTAACTTAAGCAAAAGTGGGAATGTTATAAAAACAACTCCCAATCCCTTGCTTGAAGCATCAGGTTCTACAATAAATGGCTGAGAAAAATCCGAGATAGCCAAAATGAGCAAGGAAATCATTGCCTACTTCAACTCCTCAAATGCCAATTGTGCTGCCTTAAACCATAAGAATTGGTCCTTCTTCAACAAATCAGTTAAGGGCTTTGCAATCACGCCATAATTTGTCACAGCGCCAGTAATACCCTATAAAGCCCAGAAATCCGCATCGGCCCTTTACATCTTTGGGACTTGGCCATTGAACCATTGCAGCAACCTTTTGAGGGTCTGCAACCACCCCTTGACCAGAAATAATATGGCCCAAATACTCTACTTCTCTCACCATAAAACAACATTTCTTCTTATTGACCACCAATTGGTGCTCCCTTAACAGTTCCAACACAGCCCTTAAATGCACCTTATGTTTTTCCTCATTAACACTATAGATCAATATATCATCAAAAAAGACTAATACAAATCTCCACAAATAAGGCCTCCTAAGTACCTCGTTCATCAATACTTGGAAGGTTGATGGAGCACCAAGAACTCGTAGTGACCTTCGTGTGTGTGGAAAGCAATCTTCTCAATATCTTTAGTCCATGTACGAATTTGGTGATAGCCTAACTTGAGGGCAAGCTTAGAAAAGATGGTAGCCCCAACAAGTTCATCCAATAACTCATCAATAACCCGTATTAGGAATTTGTTTGGGATTGTTTTGAGATTAAGGGCTCCACACAAAAACGCTACCCTCTATCCTTCTTTTTCACAAGAATCATCGAGTTGGAATAGTGGCTAATGATAGGTCTTATGATCCCAGCAGCAAGCATTTCTCCTACTAATCTCTCTCTCTTTGCCTTCTGATAATGTGGGTAATGATAAGGCCGTAGATGAGGTATATTTGAGCCCTCCTTCAACACAATGGCATGGTCATGAGGCCTCTGCAGTGGCAGCCCTTTAGGTTCTTCAAATCTGTCCCCAAACTCCTGCATATGTCTTCCATAGCTGGATTGGCATCAGATTCTTCCAACAACTAGTACCTCACTAGTCCCCTTTCACCCGGGACCTCTGTCATGGCAACAATGAGGTCCAAGCTAGGAGAACTCAGTTTCAATTCCTTACACCCCTCAAGGGTCCACTTATGCCCAGCTAGCTTAATCTTCATAGTGAAGTTCTTGTAATCAGTTTTCACCCCACCCAAGTCTTCCAACCAATCCTAGCCAAGCACTACATCCATATCATCCAGTGGAAACAAGAAGAACCTAAGCCGAAATTTGACCCCTTACAATTGTATCGGAACATCCCAACTAACACCTCCACTCCTTATCTGGTAACCATCTCCTACACCTAACAGCCCTCATTATGAGAAGCCCTGCTATCAATCAACACCTTGATTTGCACTCCATTGACTACCCCCCCATAGCCGCATAACCTTCTGAGTTGTGAGCCTGTTGAAGTCAATTTGTGGGAGTTCTCCCACCCACTCCTTACTCTTTGGGCCTTCTTCCTCATCCTCAACCCCTTCCTCCACTTCCTCCACTAGCATCAAATGGAACTCTCAATTTTTACAAACATGATTGGGACCAAACTTATCATCATAGTAGAAACATAATCCTCTCTTTACCTTCTTCCTCGGATAAGTTATGGAAATGCCGCACCCCATTGGCACCATCAGAACCCCGATTAACACTGTGGGAACTAGTAGTAGCAAGCATGTTTCCCCCAAGTTGGCTTACAGTTCGGGTTCCAATTCCTCCAACACCTAATCCTCTCGAGTTGAATGGGTTACTCCCTGAAGGGGTGACAACTCTCACCATCCCTTTAGAGCGCTATCCTCCATTTGTCCGATCCCATGACAAGCTTCGAACCCTAGTTGCCCCCACTTCAACTCCAGTCAACCTCTTCGCCCACCTCTTCCTCTTCTCCACCATTTCAGCCACCGTAAACATCTCAGCGAGAGTTCCAGGCCTGTGAAGCTTAGTCTTAGCTCGAATATTTCTCTTTAAGCCATTCAAGAAACCTCCCGGTAAATACCGTCGCTCAAAAATCCGTAATGGCCCAGAATAAATCTCAAACTTCTCCCTATATTCTTTCACATATCCTATTTGCTTTAGACTCAACAACAGCTCGAATGGGTTCTCTACCATCTCAGGTTGGAACCACTTAACCATGTCCTCCTTGAATAGCGGCCAAGTCGAATGGGGAATGGAAGTGACCCACCAACGATAACATGCCATGCAAAAGCCTCGTCTCCCGAGAAGAGCGGAAGATGCAGTTTCTACCACTATTCTCAACTCCATTCCCTCCGTCGGTAACGCTCATTCTATCAATCCCTACTCCGATGCCCTTGAGATCATGGTCGGCTTTCTTCCAAGCCAGTTTAGTCCCCCTCCGAGGACGCGAAACCTCGACTTGAGCGACTCCCCTCACCACGCAAATGATGGCTCATGCTGCACGTTTGGCTCCGTCGGAGGTGTTGCTCCAACGCATCAAAGTGCGCCAACAAGGTATCACAAGTCGTGTGGGCGCACACTTGAATTTCATCTGTCCTTTACTCCATCGCCTCCAAGCCTCCATTCTCACAACCGCCATCCAAGCCCCTAACGGTCCCTAGGAACATAGAGGCTCTGATATCAACTATTAAACTGGTATAAGAATAAAAGAGAAGAATGCCGAAAACTTGTATAACCAGAAATGAGGTAAATGTAGAATTGTAGAAATGCAGAACTGTATGAAACTTGTATATTATATCAGGTTGATTAAGGTGATCAGATCCCGAGAAATGAGGTAAAGTGATTAAGGTGATCATCCAAATCACTACCACCATTTTGTGTGGTATTTTTATCCTTTTTAAAGTGAATATTACCACTATTTTCTTGACTTGGATCTTCTAGTAAGGCCTAATTAATTTTCTTTTCTTCTTTTGTGTAAATTGGTCCATCATCTGTAACAAAACTCCGTGGAAGATGCAAGCAGTGGTGATGTAGATCAGATTACTGGATTCATACCGGAAGTTGATAACTTTAAGGGCAATACTGAAATAGTTGAACCAAGTGTTGGAATGATATTTCGTTGAACTAAAGAAATAAAAGCATTTTATCAAAAGCATGCAAATGTGATGGGTTTTGAATGGAAGATAAGTACTTCGAAAAAAGGAGATGATGGGGAGCCGAATTATCTGATGTTTGCTTGCACGCGAGAGGACAACCGTGTGTCAAAAGTTCCAACAACGTTGAAGACACTCCCTGCACAAGTTGCAAAATGTCGGACGAAGATTACTGCAAGCAAGGTATCAGATGATTTATGGTCTAGAAAGTCATTGATTCTTGACCATAGTCATGGTATTGGTCTTATGAAATCAAAAATGTATAAAGTAAATAAGAACATTAGTCTATATGTGAAGAGAATTATCGAGTTAAATGATGAGGCAGGAGTAAGGATCAATAAGACATTCCAAACTCTTATACAGTATACGGGAGGGTACGAGAATCTTCCATTTATTGAACAAGTAGTGAAGAACTACATTAACAAAGAAAGGTGTGCGATTGAGAAGGAGCGATATGTCAAAACTTTGGTAAATTACTTTGATAGAATGAAGGAACTGAATTGTAATTTTTGGCATGACAATGATTTCGATGATCAGTTCTATAAGAGAAATATATTTTGGGCAGATACTAAGAGTAGAGCTGCATATGAAGCCTTTAAAAATGTGAGTTTTGACACAATGTATTTGACAAATAAGTATGAAATGCCATTTGCTACATTTGTAGTGTAAACCACCATAGCCAATCGATTTTACTTGGGTGTAGCTTGCTTTCAGCTGAATATATGGAATAATTTGGCTTTTCGAGTGCTGGGTTAGATGCATGTTTAGGAAGCAGCTTGGAGGTCTCGTGACTAACCAATGCAAGGCTATGCAGAAAGCGATTGAGATGAATTTGCCTAATACTGGTCATAGGTGGTGCTTGTGACATATAATAAAAAAGATCCCTAATAAGCTCAAAAGATATGCTGCATATAAGGAATCAAATGTGCAATGAAGGAAACTATTTATGACACTATGATAGAGGAAGAATTTAATGAAAAATAGTATTTGTTTGTGAAAGAATTTGATCTTGAACCTAATGAAGGACGCTAAGTGGATTGTTCAATGAGCAGCATAGATGGGTTTCCATCTTCCTGAAGAAGGATTTTTGGGCAGGATTGTCCATCACTCAATACAATGAGAGCATACATACTTTCTTTTATGACTATATCAACTCTAAAACAAGCTTGCAATAATTTGTGAAGCAATATGACAATGCTCTTAAGAATAGGGCAAAAAAGAAGTTTAAAGCTGATTTTCGCTCCATGAACATTACAATTCATCGTAGATTAAAATTCCTCATTGAAAAACAATTTCAAACTAAATACACGTATACAAAGCTTAATGAAATGCAAGATGAATTTAAAGAGAAAATGAATTGTAGCATACTCCTCAAATGTATGGAAGGGATAATTGCCACTTATAATGTGCTTGAGGAAGCTGTAATTGGCGGTCATATAAAGGAAGTAATGTATGAGATTAAATTTAATCATGAGAACCACCAAGTCAATTGCCAATGTTTGTTATTTGAATTTAGGGGCACTATATGCAGGCATTCATTTTCTATACTTGCTCTTGAAAGAGTAAAGCAAGTGCCTTCGAAATATATTTTAATGAGATGGAGCAAAAAGATTAAGTGGAAGCATTCAAACATAAGAAGCACTTATGATGTGACCGAGTTAAAGTCAAGGTCAGATAGATTTGACAAGTTGTGCAAATATTTCCATAACGTGGCAGAAGTAGTTACAAAATTTGATGATGCAAACAATCTCCTCCACAGTGCACTAGATAAATTCTGTAGTAACATGCAAGGAATGGCTTCTATTTATAACAAAATGAATGGAACTTCTAAGAGCAATGGCTCAATGGCCATCATGGGTGAGGGGTGAATGGATCACATGATTAAGATCCATTGCCCTTCGCGTGGAATACGTAAAGGCCGACCACCCTTAAGAAGAAAAATCTCTCATGGTGAGAAGGTTGTGCGGAAATATAGAAAGCAAAGCATGGAAAGCACCAAGTTAGTTATGAATGTTAGTTTATTATATCATCTATTATTTTTTATATTTACTGAAATGCTATAAATAGAGATAAATCTTAATGTTTGTTTTTTATTACAATATCTAGGACTCCATTAACAGAATTGTCATCTAGCAGCATCGAAGCAACTTCTCCATAGAATCCTTGGTCGAAGTTGGACCTAGAATGAATATGATTGATGCAAGTTCCATGTTGTGTGTGTGCACGGAGTTAACATTAAATTTGTGACTTCGGCTTGACCTTAGGTCGCATGCGTAAGTTAATTTTTTTTTTCCACATTATGGTTGGTGTTTGTTGGAAATCGTGAGATAAACTGTATTGACCATATGAACTTTAAATTCGGAAAAATAGGTTATTACATATGATATTGTGCATCTATTATTTGAATATGAGAAAAATGCAACAATAGTGTAATGATTGTTATGATGCTTTTATGGGTATGTGCAAAATATAACTGATAATAAGATTTTTCATTGAAATTATCTTTACACAAACTTAGTAAGAATGTTAGTTTTGTCGGTGAGATTCATAAGACTGGATATTTAACAATGATTCAACTGCCATGAGTGTAGCATGAAGTGACCACTAATTTTTACTTGTCTTTTATATATTATTTAGAACCAGAGCAGGGTGTTCATGTAAATGAAACTGCTCCAATTCCCAGTTATGAAGAAACTTGTTTGGTTTCAGAAATCAATTGTGCAGCAAGATGGATTTGTGTCCTTACTTGAAGACTTAGATATTGATCCATGTATGCAGCATATAAAAAACTTGGCTATGCTTGAATCTAGTTTGGGATTATTTTACTAATACTATCCTTTTATTCAGACTATACATAATCCTTCATACACAAATATACTGATCAGTAAGAACACATCCTTAATCTCTATGTAGATATAACTATCATAATCTCTCCAATGTGGATACACCCTAACATTCAAATTAGATAAAAATTCAAATGTAATCTTAAAATAGGTAGGGCATCTAATGTCACATAGCCTTCCAAAACCCATAAAATCCATGAAAGCCTCTACCTCCTCAATCAAAACCAGGTCAGCAAGAACATTGTCAGCCAAGAATCTATAAGGTATCACCTCTCTATAGAAGAGCCTCATAGTTTGTTCTTCAAAGGCTGGGGATTCTTCTCGTCCAGTCTTGACTTCACCCCATGCATTTGAACGCCTTCCTCGCGCCATTATTGCTTCCTAATGCGACGTTGGTTAGTAACTGATACATGAATAAGATGGAATTGAGGAAGGAATTTTACAAATCTCACAAGAAGATCACGATGCGGCCTCGGACCGTGGAGAGGATGTGAGAAAAGAAGGGTTTCTATTGTGCGAAGTAGGCTAAGTATATCTGCATTCAGGTTTTTCTAGTGGACTTTGTGGTCAGGTCACGACCCATGAGAGTGTCACGTTCGAGCCGGTGACAACAAAGTATTTTCTTCATCTCGAAACTTCACGATCCGTGAGTGTCATGGTACTGGGCGTGAAGAGCACTACATGTGGACCCTTGTTCCACTAATATTCACCACGGGCTGTGTCACAGCTATAGAAACGGGCGTGAGATGCCCACTTTTCGTCACAGCCTGTGACACTATCACCGTTGAAGTGGTGAGGACAGCCACTAGAGTGTTGTCCTAACTTGGGCACTTCACGGTTCATGAGTGTCTCACTGGTTGGGGCATAAATAACATTGCTTTAGACCCTTTTTCCACCAAAATTTTAAGCACAGGCTGTGTCACAACTACACAAACGACCATGAGATGTCCATTATTCATCCCCCTCTAGGTCTAAGAATTTCACGGCCCATGGTTACCTCACGTCATGGGGCGTGAAGTGCGCTAATCATCCACCCTTTTTCACCAACATTTGGCCCAAGGTACTTCACAGCCCTTGATGGAATCACGACCCAAGGCATGAAGTGGACTGTCCGTGGCCGTTATGGAACTATGGAGTGGAAAGCCATAGCCACAACCGTAAGGTGCCCCGTTTTATGTTTTTTTATAACACTCAAACTCACGGCCTGTGATAATATCATAGGGACGGCTGTGAAGCACTCTAAACTATTGTATAAAAGACATTATTTTCCAAAGAAGAAATTCTTAATGATTATATAAACTCATTCTTTATCGATAAGTAGTTCCATCTCCATGCTATTATCATGCTCCTTAACGTCAATTTATTTACGAATCCCAGAACTTCTGAATTCCCAAACACCTAAAAAGTTACCGACATTCGAAAAAGGTTACCATTTTATTCAGCTAAAGTTACTAGGTTTTTGTGCAAGTTACCAACCAAATGCAAGAAATTATTATGTTACTTAGCCACTTCACCCCTACTTAGATGTTGTGTTTAGCTTCACTTCATAAATATAATGTGCTAAGGGGTCATCAAAACTTGTTCGGTGAGGCAAGTTTAGTTACAAATCAAAGTACTTCCAAAATTTTGTAACACCTAAAAAGTGACTAGAAATCTAAAAAATTACCAACTTATTGAAGAAATATATAATGTAAATGACATCTTTCAACCTATATTATTACATAAATTTAACAAAGAAACTATAATCCCTACAAATTTATATAACCTTAACAGTTAGGTGCACTTTTACCAAAATTGCCAACCCAATGAGCATGCTTGACTAGCTAATTCAGCAAATTTACAAACAATAAAATCAACATTTGTATAAGTAGTTAATTTGATTAAAGTTCAAGCCAAACCCCAACAACTCATAGGCTTGCATCCAATTCTGCTCTTTAACCCTATGCTTGGATAATAAAAGAAAATAGGAAGAAAGAAAATAAAGAGAAGAGAAAATAAAAAAAAAGTTCATTCTCTCTCCTATTACTTCGATGAAGAGAAAATGAGAAAATTTTCTCTCTAACTTGGCTAGAAAGAAAAGTAAGAAGAAAGAAAATATATTTATATTAAATTATTTTTATCCTATATAACATAATATAATATAAATGTTTTCTTGCATTTTATATATGGGATATAATAGTAATTTTGTATAAAATATACCCTTCACTTTCGTTTTCTCACCTATTGTGAGGAGAAAATTTTATGAACCCCATCACTAATATTTTCTTTCTCTCCTATTTTCTTCTCACATCCAAATAGAAAAAAACCTCAAAATCTCTCCATTTTCTTTCCTCCCTACTTCTTTCTCTCCATTTTCTCTTGAAACAAACAAAGGGTAAAAGGTAATTGCAAATATTTACTCGAAATTATACTATCTTATACAATATTCAAATACTTTATATTTGAAGACACGTGAATATTATACAACATCGATCACAGAGCTTTCTTGCACCACATGCTACTACTAAAAACAAAATTGCCAACAACTCATATGCAACCAAATAAACCCTCTATTCTATTCCAATTTTGGGCCTTCGAATACAAAAAACCTAAATAATATAGAATTGTCCTACGCCCTCCCTATTATTGTCCCATATGCTCCAAATCTTGGGTGATTTTTCATTTGTCTACTTTTCTTGTCATGTTATCAAACATATCTATAGTAAAAAAATATGATGTGCTTCGTGATCATATGTTTCCTTACCGGAAAAAAAAAAAAAAAAAAATTGGCTATATAAAATGTACATTTATAACCCTGCTCCTGGACAAAAAAATTCCAACGGAAGGAGGAAAAGGGAAAAATCTTGTTACTTTAAAGTCCACTGCAAACTTCACAATCTTTCAATAACAAATGCGCTACTAATAATCCACATTCTAAGAAGGAATCATTCTCCATAATCATTAGCCAATATTCTATATTGCTTGCATATAGCAAACATCATCAGTCAAAAACTCAACACTTAATTAATGTTATTATGATTCCGCAACATTATGAGAACTGTACTTAGCATACATGGGGATTCAGGATGTGTTCCTGCCGATCAGTATATCTATGTATGAAGGATCATGTACAATCTAGATAAGAAGATAGTATCCATAAAATAATTCCAAACTAGATTCAAAGATAGTCAAGTTCTTTACATGCCTGCATATATGGACCAGCATCAACACTAAAGCCTTTAAACAATGACACAAATCTACCTTGCTACACGATAGTTTTGAAACCAAACAATTTTTTTCATAACTAGGGGTTGCAAAAATTTCATTGACATGAACACACCTGCTCTGCTCTAAATAACATGAAACAAGTAAAAATTATTGGTCACTTCAACCCACACTCGTGGCAATTGAATCATTGTTAAGTGTCTAGTCCTATATATCTCACCCGCAAAACCAACATTCTCACTAAATGCGAGTAAAGATAATTTCAACAAAAAATTTTATTATTGATTATATATTGCAAATACCCATAAAAGCATTACAACAATCATTGTATTATTGTTGAATTTTTCCCATATTCAAATAATATATGCACGACGTCGTACATAACAACCAATTTTTTGAATTTAAAGTTCATCTGATCAATATAATTTATCTCACAATTCGCAGCAAACACCAACCATAATGTGTGGGGGGACAAAAAAAGAGACTAACTTGCGCATGCAACCTAAGGCCAAACTGAAGTTATAAATTTAATATTAATTCCATGCGCACACACAATATAAAACTTGTATCAGTCACATTCATTCCAGGTCCAACCTCAATTGAGGACTATGGAGAAGTTGCTTCCATGCTGCTGGATGACAATTCCATCAATGAAATCCTAGAGGTTACAATCAGAAACAAACATTAAGATTTATTTTCATTTATAACATTTTAATAAACACAAAATAATAGATGATATAATAAATTAATCTTCATAACCAGCTTGGCCCCTTCCATACTTTACTTTCTACATTACCATACAACCTTCTCACCATGAGAGAGGGTGGTCAACTTGCAAGTGTTACATGTGAAGGGCTACGGATTTGAATCCCTCACCCATGTTGGCCATTTACTTGCATCATCAGATTCTGCAGCTACTTCTACCACGTTATAGAAATGCTTCCACAACTTATCGAATCTTTGACCTTGACTTTAACTCGATCACATCATAATTATGCTTTATGTATGAATGTCTCCACTTAATCTTCTTGCTCCATCTCGCCAAAATGTACTTCGAAGGCACTTGTTTTACTATTTCAAAAGCAAGCATAGAAAGTGAATATCTATATATAATACCCCTAAATTTAAATAACAAGCATTGGCAATTGACATCATGATTGTCACGATTAAATTTAACCTCATGCATAGCCTCCTTCACATGGCCGCCAACCACAACCTCCTCAAGCACATTATAAGTGGCAATTATCCTCTCCACACATTTGATGGATGTGCCACAATTCATTTTTCCTCTAAATTCAGCTTGCACTTCATTAAACTTTGCATGCGTGTACTCAGCTTGAAATTGTTTCCCAATAAGGGAGTTTGGCGCACAGTGATTGTAGTGTTCATGGAGCGAAAATCAGCTTTAAACTCCTTTTTTGCCTTACTCCTAATGACATTGTCATACTACTTCACAAATTTTTGCAAACTTATTTAAAGTTGACATATCTATCATAGAAAGCATGTATACTCTCACTGCATTGAGTGGTGGACAACCCTACCTAAAAATCCTTATCTGGGAAGACTAAAACTTATCTAAGCCACTAATTAAACAATCCACTCAATTATTCATTTTGTTCAAGTTCAAATTCTTTTATAAACAAACATCATTTCTCATTAAATTCTTCCTCTATCAGAGTGTCACAAATAGCTTCATTTATTGTACATTTGATTCCTTTATATGCAACATATCTTTTGAATTTATCAAGGATCTTTCTCATTATATGTCGCAAGTACCACCTATAACGAATATTGGGCAAAGCTGCCTTAATCGCTTTCTGCATAACCTTGCATTGATCAGTCACGAGACCTCCAGGCTACTTCCTAGACATATCTCTAACCTAACACTCAAAAAGCCAAACAAATGATTCCGTATCTACAGTTGAAAGCAAACTGCACCCAAGCAAGATCGATTGGCCACAATGATTTACACCCACAAATGTAGCAAACATTTCATACTTATTTATTAAATATATTATGTCAAAACACACAACATCTCTGAAGACTTCATATATAGCTCTACTCCTAACATTTACCCAAAATATATTTTGCACAGGAAACTGATTGTCGAAATCAATGTCATACCAAAAATTATAATTTAGTTCCTTCATCCTCTCAAGGTAATTTACCATAACTTTGGCATTTTCTTCCTTTTCAATTGCACGCCTTTCCTTATTAGTGTAGTTCCTTGCATTTTGTTCAACAAATGAAAGATTCTCATACCCTCCCCATCTTGTACAAGAGGTTGAAATGTCTTGTTGATCCTCACTCTTATCTCATCATTTAACTCAATAATTCTCTTCACATGCAAACCAACATTTTTATTCACCTTATACATATTTGACTTCATAAAATTAATATCATAACTATGGTCAAGAATCACTGACTTTATAGACTATAAATCGTCTGATGCCATGCTTGCAGTAATCTTCTCCTAACATTTTGCAACTTGTGTAGGAAGTGTCTTCAACATTGCTGGAACTTTTGATACATGGCTTTCCCTTCATGTGCAAACAAGCATCAGATAATTTAGCTCTCCATCATCTTCTTTTTTTGAATTCCTTATCTTCCATCCAAAACTCATCACATTTGCATGCTTCTAGTAAAATGCTTTCATTTCCTCAGTCGAATACAATATCATCCCAACATTTAACTCAACTATTTTAATATTGCCTTTGAAGTTATCAACTTTCGATAGATCTAACAACTCAATCCACATCACCACTGCTAGCATCTTCCATAGAGTTTCGTTGCAATCGATGGACTAGCCTACACAAAATAAGAAAAGAAAATTAACTAGACTCTACTACAACATTCAAGTTAAGAAAATGGTGGCAATAATCACTTTTAAAAAGGATAAAAGTATCACACAAAATAGTGGCAATAATTTTATTCCATCGAATTTCTCCGGCCTTGTTACCAACCAAGTGCAACTCAAAAAGATTCACAGTAAGCCTTTTCAACTCTTTCCCCGAGTTGTGCTTAGGCTCCCTTCAGCAATATAATATCAAAGGGAGTGCTCTTAACCTATTTAATGGCACCAATTTATTTCTTAAGTCAACTCAACCCTAAACTTAAATGTCCTATATCAGACACCAGTATTTTGCAAAAGTTACCAGTTTTTTGGACCTTGTTACCAACTAAGTGCAAGAGGAAAAGATTCTCACCTAGGCTTTGCAACGCTCTCTCGATGATGTGTTTGGGCTCTCCTTTAACAATTTAATATTAGATGAACTGCTCTTAACTTGTTTTATTGCACCAATCTATTCCCCAAGTCCACTCAACCCTAAACTTACCCTATATCAGTTACCAGCTATTTACAAAAGTTATCAGGTTATTGAATCGAAATTACTAGTTTTTTGGACTTTGTTACCAATCAAGTGCAGGACAAAAAGGTTCTCATATAGGCTTTGCAAAACTCTCCCTATGTTATGTTTAAGCTCCCCTCAGCAATCTAAAATCAGATCGATTGCTCATAACCAATTTGGTGATACCAACCTATTCCCAAGCCCAATTAATCCTAAACTTAAATGCCCTGTATCAGTTACTAGCTTTTTGCAATAGTTATCAAGTTATTGAACTAAGTTACCAGCTTTTTAGGTATTGTTACCAACTAAGTGCAGGATAAAAAGGTTCTCTCAATTAGACTTTGCAACTCTCTCCCCATATTATATTTAGGCTCCCCTCATAAATCTAATATCAGACGAACTGCTCTTAACTTAGTTGCTAGCACCAATCTATTCCCCAAATCCACTCAATCCTCAACTTAAATATCCTATATCAATTACCAACTTTTTACAAAAATTACCCGATTAATGAACTGAAGTTACCAGCTTTTTGGGTTTTGTTACCAACCAAGTACAGGAAGAAAAAGTTCCCACCTAAGATTTAGAACTCCCTCCCGATGTTGTGTTTATGCTCCCCTCAACAATCTACTATCAAACAGACAGCTCTTAAGCTATTTGGTGGCACCAATCTACACTCTAAGCCCACTTAATCCTAAATTTAAATGCCCAGTAACAGTTACCAACTTTTTGCAAAAGTTACCTGGTTATTGAATTGAAGTTACCAGCTTTTTGGGTCTTATTACCAACCAAATGCAGAAGAAAAAGGTTCTTATCAAAGCTTTGCAACTATCTCCCCATGTTCTGTTTAGGCTCTCCCCAACAATCTAATATCAGACGGACTGCTCTTAACCTGTTTGGTGCACCAATCTCTTCCCTAATCCCAATTAACCCTAAACCTAAATGCCCATATCAATTACCAGCTTTTTACAAAGATTACCAGGTTATTGAAATGAAGTTACTAGCTTTTTGAGCTTTCTTACCAACCAAGCGCAAGACAAAAAGGTTCTCACCTAGGCTTTGCAATTCTCTTTCCATGTTGTGTTTAGAATCCCCCAGCAATCTAATATAAGACGGATTGCTCTTAACATATTTGGTGGCACCATTCTATTCCCAAAGCCCATTTAACGCTAAACTTAAATGTCGTGTATCTATTACCAACTTTTTGCAAAAGTTACCAAGTTATCAGCCTTTTGCAAAGATTACCAGGTTATTGAACTCAAGTTACCAATTTTTTGGATCTTGTTATCAATCAAGTGGAGGACAAAAAAATTCTCACCTAGGCTATGCAACTTTCTCTCCATGTTGTGCTTAGGCTCCCCCCAACAATCTAAATATCAAACTGACTGCTCTTAACCTATTTGGTAGCACCATTCTATTCCCAAAGCCCACTCAAGCCTAAGATTAAATACCCTGTATTAGTTACCAGTTTTTTGCAAAAGTTACCTACTTATTGAACTGAAATTACCAGCTTTTCGGACCTTGTTATAAACCAAGTGCAGGACAAAAAGATTCTCACCTAAGCTTTGCAACTATCTCTCCATGTTATGTTTAGGCTCCCCCAAGCAATCTAATATCAGACGAACTGCTCTTAACCTATTTTGTGGCACCAATCTATTCCCCAAACCCACTCAACCCTAAACTTCAATGCCCTGTATCAATTAGAAGTTTTTTACAAGAGTTACTAGATTATTGAACTGAAGTTACAAATTTTTTAGGCCTAGTTACCAACCAATCAAATGCAGGACAAAAAGGTTCTCACCTAAGCTATGCAAGTAGTATCTCTCCATGTTGTGTTTAGGCTCCGCTCAGCAATCTAATATCAGATGGACTGCTTTTAACTTGTTTGGTGGCACCAATCTAATCTAATCCCCAAGCCCACTTAACCCTAAGCTTAAATGCCCTGTATCAATTTCCAGCTTTTTACAAAGGTTATCAAATTATTGAACTGAAGTTACCAACTTTTTAAGCCTTGTTACCAACCAAGTGCAAGATAAAAAGATTCTCACCTAGGCTTTTGCAACTCTCTTTCCATGTTGTGTTTTAGGATCCCCTCAATAATCTATTTTCAAATAGACTACTCTTAACATGTTTGATGGCACCATTCTATTCCCCAATCCCAATCAAACCTAAACTTAAATGCCTTGTATCAGTTACTAACTTTTTGTAAAAATTATTAACTTATTAAACTGAAGTTACCAACTTTTTGGGCTTTTTACCAACCACGTACAGGATAAAAAGGTCCTCACTTAGGCTTTGCAACTCTTTCCTCATATCATGTTTAGGCCACCCTTAGCAATTGATGGTCATAGACCATTCTATTAACTTCTTCGATGGTAGCAATATACTCCACAAGCTTAAAAAAACCAAAACCTAAATGTCCTATATTAGTTATTAGTTTTTTCCAAAACTTATCAGCTTATTAAATTAAAGATACCAACTTCTTGGGCCTCATTACCAATAGGGGTATTCGCGATTCAATTTGGTTCAATTTTGGAATAAATTCCAACCGACCCAAACCAATCGGTTTCTAGATAATATCAACCAATCGATTTGATTTAATATAGAGAATCGAACCAAACCAAACCAACTGTAATCGATTCAGTTCGGTTCAATTTTTCAATTTTTTGTTGCAATAAAACCAGAACACAAGTTGGATCTAGCCTCTACATCTTGTAGCTTGAATCTAATATCCAAACCAAGTAAATCACTTTTTTCGTATCAGAAGATGAGGAGAGTATTTTTAATTGCTATTTAACATGGATTAACTTTTTTTAACCAAATTATTAATCTCTGGTCATCATTCCTATTAATCCAAAACATATCATTTCAATGAAAGTATCATGCTAGAATGAGAAAAATCCCGACCGTGGTGCTAACGTAGGAAATAAACTGGGCTCAAAAAATGTTGGTGTAATTCCTAAAATATCTCTATCTTGAATCTGGATTACAGAAGACAAGATAAAAATATTTGACCTCTATATTTCTTGTGTTTCCTCATTGGACATGAGGCGTAAAGAAGCATTGAACATGAGAGGGAGAACAACTGCGCTACAACTATTGCTATAGATTAAACACCTTAATCGCAAAGAGAAGGCTGAGATGGCAAGTTGAGAGGGGAGAGAATAGACCAGCAAGAGTGCAATGTAAGAGAAGAGTAGAAAGTGACTTACGATTAGACAGGTGACAGAGGGTTAAACATGGGTATTTTTGTCCTGACATAAATTTAGGGTAGAACAGGATTTTTATCTATATATATACAGTTCGATTTGATTCGAATCAGTTTTGAGCTTACAAACTGAAAATCGAACCAAACCAATCGATTTTGAAAAATAAAAACCGAAAAAAAAAAACCAATTTAATCGATTTTATTTCAATTTTCAGTTCTCAATTTTTTGGATCAGTTTTATTTGGGTTGGTTCAATTTTGAACACCCCTAGTTACCAAACATGTGCAGCACCAAAAGATTCTCATTTAGACTTTGGAGCTCTCTCTCCATGTGTAGACAGAGGGATGCGCCTTTTTCAAACACACTTCCATTTCGAACACCTAAACTTCTTCCACCCCCCCCCCCATACAATACGTATTCACCTATTGTGTAGATAACACCCATCTACTTTCTTTCTTTCTTTTTTAAATGTCAAACAATTCCAATTTCACACGCTCTCCATACTAGTATTTTAGTTCCCCTCCTCTCTTACTCATATCAAGAAAGAAATAAGGCAAAACAACAAAGCTAATAACTCAAAACAAAAAACCTGGTTCGTGCTTATAAAGGCCCCATCAATACATCAATACACGAAAATTAACCAAACAAAAAAAGTGTAGCTACCTTGCTTGGGGGCACAAAGTATACTCAGTTCACATAAGATGAAGAAATGATGGAGAGGAGATGGAGATCGACCATACAGCAGCAGCAGGTGAGGACAAATGGGGCTATGGTTAGTAAAGACAAAGACCCTCTATATAGCTCAGGTTTTGGGAGCTGCAATGGTGTGGGAAGGGGAGCTTCTGGTTCAGGCGTCCAGTTGGATGGTGGGAGAAATAGCTTTTCTGCTACAAGAATAGGGAGGAAGACAGGAATACGACAAGACGCAAATATGCTTTGTTTTTGTTTTGAAAATTTAATGCTACTCCACCCTATGCCCACCATATGCTCGTCCATCATAACTCTCTTTCTATCTACTAATTTTGTCATTTTGCCACTTCTTTATATGGTGTCCACCATATATGTCTAAAGAACCGTGGGCCAAATAACGTTTCTCAAAAATAAAATATGAACTGTGCAAAAAAATCCGAAAGCAAAAGATTCTCGTCTCATTTGAATTTGCCTAGTTGATGAAAATCTTTCAAATTGGAATGAAACGTGAATAGATTTTATGCTTTCATATGATAATCTTATCAAAGCAACTAATTGTGCTGTTTAATTTCACGTCTACATGGATGAAAATCCTGGCAGCCCTTTATGCTATAATATGAAGATGTTTGGACAGGAATTTAAGGATAAACCAATGATAACCAAAACTAAAGAAGGAATTCAGAACTGACCCGGTCCATTCTCCTCAGTAGATTCAAAAAGCAATTTAAGTCCAAGACAAATGCCTAAAAATGGGCAATCTTTTTTAATATATGAACATAATACTTCATCCATCCTGCAGAAAAATATGATATCACAGGAAGCTTGATACAAAAGTGAAAAAAAAAAAATAGAACATTAGACTCAAGATAAAATTCAGAACACAAGCACCCAAAAATCAAAACTGAAAATTGCCTTAAAAGAACTTCAAATGTACACATGCCTGTGCCCAATTTTAAAATCTAAACTAATAAAATCAGGAGGAATAAAGAAAGAACGAGACATTATGCACTTGAGATGTAAAAACTGAGTTTATTTTCATACCTAACACCAAAAGTCTAGAACAACCTAATTATCCCCAGAATCTTGATATCCCATCATAACTAGCGATTAACACTATTTGTAAACTAAAATGAATAACGGAAGTCTTGGTTTAATTCATTGCTAACATACATGCTAAATATTATTAATCAAGCAAACAAGAATGAGGACCAACACTAATAGTGCATAATTTTGAAATTAATACCCCGTCCAGTGCGTTGCGTTTTCCTTCAAGAACCTAGCTTTAACCGTGCAGCAATATCTGACTACAAGCATCGTACTACAACATCACATCATGAAAGAAAAAGGTTTTCTTTAAAAGAGAAAAGGGCAAAAATTTAAAGCATACCCAGTTTCGATTAACACCTCCATGCAACAGCAAATGCTTGTGGACTTTGCACCTTGTAATCAACTTGTTTTCAGATTCAAAGTGCACCAATAAATCGTAACCCGATTAAGAGACGGTGTTAAAAAGCTTACATCTTTGATGTCAAACCCTAGGTATCTGATGGCATTCCTAACACTTCTTACATTGCCAGCACCTTAATCAAGCAAAGTCACAACTAAAAAAAGACAGGAAGAAGCAGAGAAGAGAAAATAAGAGCGTGTAGAACAACAAAGAGCCAAAAAAGACAAAAAAGGAATGATTTTGAAAAGGGTGTTTCCCCAGAAGGAAAGAATGAACCACAATCCCCTGAAGAAGAGGCACGAACGGCTAGGTTCATGAGTGAACTTAATATTGCAAAATGAAAGTGCGTTATTGTCTGTGTTTCAGCAGCAGAATGGCTGAATATAATTACGGCGTCGTTTCGAAGACTAGGAGTCTAGAACTCAAGTTTTCCTTGTCTCACTTTATTTCAGTCACACAACGGCTAATCGAACATTTTTTTCAACCAAGTGTTTCCTTCTATTTAATCACGATTAATAACCAAGAGTAAAAACTTCATTTTGGCTTATCACAAAAACTTCATTTTGCTTCATAAGAGAAGTCTTAGCATCATGAGCAAATCTAAGCGAAGAAGATAATAAATTTAAAGATATATTAAGGAAGAATGTTTTTCTTATGCGAAAGTGGAAGGAAATCATAGTCATTAAAATTTTATGTAAATGGTTAAAATTATAAAATATTTAAAAGTCATAGGATAATTTAAAATAATAACATAATTTTATATCAATCATCCATGTAAGAAATATAATATTCCTTTTACTCACACGTAAGAAAAAAAAATATTTTTACTTGATATATCCCCAATATAAGAAGAGGTAGAAATAAAACTCTTATGATTTATAATTATTTTGAAGGGATAGAAACATAAAATCAACATATTTTTAATCTTTAAAAATTAAAAAAAATTTAACTCAAAAAGAAAATTAAAACAATTTAATGAGTCGGATATGACTGAGTTAGTTCTTTGTGTCGGCCATAAAAATTATTAGAGTACATATCTTTTTTAGTCATAATATTTTAAAGTTAATATCAATTTGATTGTAAAAATTTTTTTATATCAATTTAATCCTAATATTTTGAATTTTGACATCAATTTAATCTTACACTAATGATTTGGTAAAAAACTTGATTTTATGAAAAATTTTAGTTTATGAAAAAAATTTTATGACTAAATTGATGTCATAGCTCAAAATATTAAGACTAAATTTATGTCAAAATTCAAAGTGTGAGGATTAAATTGATATCAAAATTATTTTCAAGACAAATTTGACGTCAACTTCAAAATGTTTGGACTAAATTAATATCAAAAAAAATTTTAAAAACAAATTGATGTCAACTTTAAAATATTAAGACTAAAAAAGTTGTGTACTCTTTAATAAGGAGGCGTTTGTTTGAGTTTTTTTTTCAAAAATATTTAATTTAATTAAAAAATAAAATAAACAAATAAGTGTCAAAATGAACTAAAATTTAAAATAGTTATTTTAGTATTTTTATAAATTCAAAAAAATAACTTTTGGCAAAAGAATCTAAAAAAACCTATATTATATAATCACTTTTTAAAAATAATTATATTATTTGTACATAACTTTTTAATACCAGATACAATATCTCTCTCACATAAATATATACAACATTTTTTTATCTTGGTACATATGAATCTCAATATCCATCCACACTAACAATCACATAGTATATCACATGCTAGGTATATACATATTATGTTCAAATAATATCTCTATTAAGAACTACGTGTAGGATAAAACTCTTGTATCCTAATAACACTTAAGATCAAGATACATGAATTTAGAACAGTAATATATAACGCATGGATGCCTACCATTTAAGACATTTGATAGAAGGAAGAATCCACTTCAAGAATAGTGGAAGGTATTTGTACACATGTGTGTATGCCAGGAGCAAGATCTTCCCCCACGATCTCCCTTAAGAATTTGATGGGGGTAATATGAGCAAGGTAATCACGTGTTTGATCGTAACATCGCACGATTTTACGATATTACAACACATATTCGATCTCAATCTCACACTGCAACTCGGAGATGTGGGATTGCTGTGGGATCTCCACGCAAACTCGTAGGATCGATGGGATCGGCCATTTTTGCCAGTCACCAGCGTCCCATTTCATGGAGTCGGATCTCGACACAGTTGAGATTAGACCCGTCCCGTATGTGACTGAAACCCTAACTCCAAACCATTACTTGATCCCTTTCTCTATCTCAAACCCTTATTCGGCTCCTTCTCTTTATTTCTCGAGCCCTAACTCCTTCATCTCAGTCCTTTAATCTTTGTATCACTCCATTTCTTCTATGTGATTTCCAATTTTCCATTCAATCACAAATAATAATTATATAGTAATAGATCTTAGGAACCACCATGTTAACATTCAACCAGTTTTATAAATAAATCAATTAAAGTTTAATAAATTTCCAACATTCTCCCATTTGGTCAATATATGTTTAGTCAAAAAAGGATTAATTGCAAATCTTAAGGACACATTCTCAAATCTTATTCTCCTAATAAGAATGGATTAATTTTATTTTTTTGTGGGGGTCATGAAAGAGTGTATCTTAATCTTCATTTCCTTGATATGTTGAGTGAAAATTAGACAATTCTCAAAAGTGTAGAAGCTAATTTTTTTATAATCATATTGTCTAGTTTAATCTAGGATATATGATTAGTAGATAAAAAATATCAATTGTATATTTGATGGCACATATGTATTATACAATGGCGTACACAAATATTTTCTACCACATACTACTACTTAATGTAGACAATTGTCAACAATTATGTTACATCAAACAAACCATCTATTTTATGCCAATAACACAACTAAGAAAAATAGAAAATACTAATCCTCCAAACCCTTCTCTTATAAGCTTCAAATATAAGGGGTTTCCCACTTATGAAGTCCATTGTCATAGTCACACAACACATCTTCAAACAAAATACAATGTCCATTTTGACCCTAACTTTCTCTATAACAAAAAGTGTAACATCCTCTTGAAATACAATACTATGCTTAAGTCATACTATCATACTCAGGAGTTGTTACTATTACCTAAGCGGACCTTTTCTGACTGCAACTTTAGCCGTTTTCAAAACTTCTTGAGCTATTTGGAGATAACACAAAAATAAGAGTAAGAATTTTAAATTCTCAGTAGGATTCACTAAGAAATTTCATACTGTGTCATCGTTATTATCTCCAGCTGCTTCGGTTTATTATAAAAAAAATAAACATGTTATACAAACTATTTCATTTTATAGTTTGAAAACATATGGTCCGAAGTAGAGTTAATTTTATTCATGCACTTGTTAAACAGAGTAAGGATTCAAGCATGAGTACAATAAATTTCATAATAATAATATTAATAACAAGAGCCTACTTGCAATGTCATAATGATGATAACAATAAACATTATTTGTGTGTATGCACTGTTCATCAAAAGACCATGCATATGCTTTTGTGTTTCCTTTCCTTTCTTTACTTGACACACCTATACGTTACGTATCACCGTCCCTAGGACGTCTGTATACATATGTCCTTGCCTTTAATCTTTGTTACCCTTGGGTAGTCTGATCTAGGAGTGAGCTCAACTCGTGACCATCGTCACACAGTACTGACCCGCAAGGGGACCCACATGCCTCTAGGTTGGAAGGACTCAGTTGGCCAACTGTCTCCAACATAGAGGGACCCAAAAGTTTTAACTGCCTTCATAGGGAAGGACTCAATGTGTGACTGTCTCTGAGTGAAGGGACCCACATATTTATCTTTTAACTGCCTTCACCCGGAGGGACTCAAATAACTGCCTCCAAGTGACAGGATCTCATATATTCTTCCTTCATTCATATGCAAATATGCATGCTCTCATAAGAATAATTTATGATCATATCATCATAACATATTCATAATTGTATAGATGTTCATATCATAAATTCATCTTAAAATAAACACTCATAGTTTCATAGACTTCTGTCGAAAATTCGGCAGCATAATGAATCGAGTCCACTTCCCCGTGAATAGTGCTAATACTCAGACAATCAATTATCCAGAAAAATCACAACAGTACATTCACATATCAATATCAATCTCATAGAAATAATATTTGCACTTGGATTTAAGTTGCTATCTATGTACCTTCATTCTACCCAATTTTTGTAAAATAAGCCATAATTTCTATTTAATGCATTTGGACCCAAATTTTGAATATGTTGGAGTGTTGTGTATCTATTTTCTAACCTCTTTAGTCCCATTGAATTTTCATAAAGGTAGCTCAAGTTATTCGGGTTCTATCTCAACCTGTCCTGTAGTGGGCCAAAATTACACACTCAAAAGTAAAAATTCACTAAAAATCGAAAACTGGTTGAAATCATACGAAACTTATATCATATTAAAGCTAAAAGAACAAGCTTTTATTTTCAATAAGTTTCATCTCAAGAGTAGAACTTGAGTTATAAGCTCCGTAAGTTGACTCTTCTAGGTTGCCTTGTTCTAGCCCGATTTGGACTTAGGACGATTTCATTGAATTGTTGGGAGTACTTGGTATCAAATCTGCAACAGCCATCGGATATTTTCATCGTTTTCGCCTAGTTATTCGATTTTTATCCAATAATTGAGTTTAATTAAAATTCGACTAAATATTTCTTTAAAATCAATTAATTAGTAATTAATTGAGTTTAGATATGAGGGAATTAGATTAAAAGTATAGAAGATTCCATAGAAATTTTCTTAAACCAATTTACCGATTCACAGGAAATCGGTAAGATTACGGTGTTTTAAACTGCCGGAACTGAATCAATAGAATTGTACACCTAAAACCCTATGACTCAAGGCTGATTACTCAGCCATTCAACCCCTATGGGTGGCGCCACTAAGGCCACAAGGAGGAGGAAGCTTGGCCAAAAATTATCCACAAAGTATCATCCAATCACAACCCACCTAGCCAACTACCCTCTTTATACTTGAATCATATTTTCTCTTTTCATTCCCAGCTGACTTGCGCCCCTCTCTTCATGTTTCAGCCTTCTTCTTTTCTTCTCCACTCACCCAACTCCATCAAACCTTCAAGCTTTGACAAGGTTCCATCAATCCAAACTCCAAGAGCTAGCAAGATCACATACAAGAGGTAGAGATTCAACCTTACTCTTGTTCTTTTAGTTATGTGTGGCTGATTTGAGGCTTTATTTTCTCACTTCTTAATGTGAGGATTGAATGAATATGATGATCTTTGATTGTTTTGTTAGCTGTTTTTGATGATTAAATCGATTAAGAAGTAAGAAAGAGTGAAAGTAGGAAGCAGTGAGGGGCTGAAAAACTAAAATCCCTCGGCAGTCTATACGGCAGAGTGTACGGCTTTGCCTACCACCGTTTAAACTTGATGAAACTATTTTTATATGAAACTAGACATTTAGGGCTTTCCATACATATATCATATAAGGCCATTGGATTAGTATTGAGAGATATATAAATTTTGAAAGTTTGACCTAGGTTTTTGAGTTTGATTTTGGGAAGACTGGGTTATTCAGGGCAACACTTGCCCTATACGACTTGAAATTAAATGAAACTAACTTTGTTAGAAAGTTTACATATAGGAGAATATCCCATAAAAATTTCGGAGTTAGATAAGGTCCCATTTGTTCCCAATGGCTCAAGAAAATTGCCTCCAAACCGAGTCAAAATAGGGCAATGCAGGAAGGTCAAGTTTCAGGGCTTATATCTCAAATTATACTCATTCAAATAATATGCAACTTCTTTCATTTGAAAGCTTGCCCTGTTAGCTTTATAGTGATATAAATTTCGTATGATTTTACCCAGATTTCTATTTTTGGTGAGTTTTCTCTTGTAAGAGTGCAATTCTAGCTAGAGACATGTATGAGTACTAGATCAAGGTTAGTTAATATTGGAACTCGGGGCTTAACAAACAGAGAGCTAGACCAGACATACTTAATGTTGAACTCGAAACGCAGTGAATAGGAAACTAGTCGGGCACAATTAATTTCGGAACTCGGAAATTAGTGAATAGAAAAATAGATCAGGTATGGTTAAGGTCGGAACTCGGGACTTAGGAAACATTCATAAGCCTTGGAAGACCAATTATGGATTAATGTTGGGAATCGGACTATGGATTAATGTCGGAAATCAAAATCATAAGCACATAAAAACACTTTGAAATCGAAAGTCATGGACAAGAATATAAAACCTAAAATACTTAAACCCAAAAGTCGGGATTTTTAATATAAGCTTGGAAGTTGGTACCAGAATAGGAAGTCTTATACCCGAACCCTAGAAGTCGGGAGCCAAAACACTAGATCAGAACTCAGAATTCAATCTTGGAACTCGGTTATAAGCCCGAACTCGGGAACATCAATAGACGTTAAAAGTTAACTTGTAAGATAAATTAAGTATTTTAAGACTTGTACCTATTAATATTGTTACATTCTTGATATAATTATGATGTTTTATATTGGGTTTGTTGTTTGATTAAGATTTCCTGGTTATCTGGCACTGTTCATGTGAAAACAGATCTGGCCCATAATGCTGCTGAATTTTCTGTAGAATTGTAAGGAAGTTATGAGTATTCATATGTTATGAATATGTATGTGGAAACCATGTATACAAGAATGTATGACAGTAACCGATGAAGCATATGCATGAATGCATTCAGCTTGTCTATACATGATTATGTAAGAGAATGAGAGGACATGAATATATTAAATGTGGATCCCTTCACCTGAAGGTAATTATGAGATCCCTCCTTGTGAAGGCAGTTAAATAAGATAAGATTGAGTCCCTTCACTTGGAGGCAGTTAATTAGATCCCTCCATATGAAGGTAGTATAAAACTGTGAAATCCCTCTACTTTGGAGGCACGTGGTCAGATAAAATCCCTCTAAATTGAAGGCAAGTGGTCAGCTGAGATCCTTCTATTCTTGAGGCACGTGACTAGATGAGATCCCTTTAATTTAGAGGCACGTGGCCAAAAAGAGATCCCTCCAAAACTAGAGGCACGTGAATCCCCTTGTAGGTCAATTTTGTGTGACGACGATCACGAGTTGAACTCACTCCTAGATCAGACTACCTGTAACGTCCCGATTTCCGACCTCCTTACTCACAGTTTCCGATTTCCGACTTCGTTAACCTTATCAACTTTCGACCTCATTTCACCGCAATGGTCACAGCTCCGGCCTCCGACTTCATCTCCAAATCCCAAATGAAATGGCATACTTATGATTCACGATCTTAAGTTTCAAACACAAGGGATACGATTTCCGACTTCTTCTTTGAATTTCAATAGGATATTATTTCCGAGTTCCGAGTTCATCTGTATGTTTTCCCGACTTCCGACTTCATCTTCCAACTTCACATAAAATGATTATATTCGACTTCCGAGCTCGTCTACAAGTGTCAGCATAGTTTACTGATTTCCAACTTAACCTTCAAATCCGAACAACATGAACGTGATTCACCGGTATCCGACTTCATGTCTCAAAGATGTTATACCCGATTTCTGATCTCATCAAATGTAAGAGACCGACTTCCGGGTTTAAGTACTTGGGTTAGGAATGTGGTTCGAATCACCCGATTTCCGACCTTAAGCATTCCCAGCATTCTCATTCCGACTTCCGACTTGACTCCAAGTTGATACTTTAACATTATAATACAAGTACCGACTTCGGATTCAAATGTAACGAGTTCCAGGTTTAAAGTTGGACCCAATGGATATGAGTTCGAGTCCTTGAGCTGATTTCCATGACACACACGAGTTTCGATATCCGATCTTATTCACTGGAGCTTTCCATTTCTGCTGCGTTCCCGAGTTTGAATGGGGAGTTCCGAGGTTATATGATTACCAGCTCCATGACTTCCGACCTCCGACCTTGATTCCAAGTCTCAACATAAACAAGATTTCCCCAAGTCACAAACAAGTGGACGAGTTCCGACTTCAAGCGTTAGAGGCGAGTTCCGAGTTAAGATAAAATAGAAGCGAGTCTCAGTTTGAGGGACGACGTGGAGAGCAAGTTGGCCACTAAAGAGGGAGACATGGCCGAATTTCAACCACAAAACTCCAACCAATCAACACCACCACTCTCATGTATTTAAGTCAGACTTTCCTCCTCATTCTGATCTGATTTACGTCCCCCTCTCCTCTTGCTCCAACCTTCTTCTCCTTCCTTTCCTCTCTCAAATCCAACTCCATCAAATCTCTAAGCTTTGCCAAAGTTTCATCAATCCAAACTCAAATTCAGCAAAGTCATACTCCAAAGAGGTAGGATTCTACTTCTATTCTTAAATTCCTTGCACTATGATTGCATGAGATTGAACTCTCCTTTATATATTTGATGAATTATTTGATGTATTATGATGGATTATGATTAATTATGATTAAATTCATAGGAGATTTTGAGTTAGAATTATGATTAGAAGGAGAAAATTAGAAGAAATGGATGGGTTGGGATGCTGCCTGAGTGAGAATTCCACGGTAGTCCATACGGTAGAGTATATGGCATCGCCTACAACCAGTTAAATCTGATGAAACCATTTTTAGATGAAAGTAGACATTCAAGGCTTTCCATAGACATATAATATAAGGTCATTGGATTAGTATTGAGAGAGATATGAATTTTTGAAGTTTGACCTAAGAACTAGGGTTTTCATTCGGGCGGGGTGACTTATGGAGGGTATAACTCGCCCTATACAACCCCAAATTGAGTGAAACTAATTTTGTTAGAAAGCTTACACATAGGGGAACATCCCAGTATAAAATTTCGAGTTTGTTATGGCACCAATTGATCCCAGTGGTTCGAGAAAGTTACTATATGTCCAATCTAGACCAAAATAGGGTAGTGCAGGAAGGTCGACTTTCAGGACTTATAACTCTAGGTATACTCAAGAAAATGGAGTGAAACTTTGGCAAATGAAAGGTTGTCCTGTTAGCTTCAATATGAGACCAATTTCGCATGATTTGAGCTTAGTTTCGATTTTGAGTGAATTTATATTTCCAGGAGTGTAATTCGGGCTAGTGACTGAATCAGCTGAGGCAAAAGTTAAATAGCTTGAGTTATATAAATCAAAATGATATGGGACCAAAGAAGTTAGAAAGTAGACATATAAAGCTATGACATATCCAAATTTCATATTTAAATGATTTGAATAGAGATAAAGGTGGATTATACAAGATTCGGGCAAAACTGAATAGAATTGGCAGAATGGCCATATTGATAATTTTACAAGTATTAGTAAAATATATAAGTTGTGAATTGAGGATTGCCAGTTTTATATTGATCCATATATGAATAGATTGATTATATTGTTATGACTAAACTGTCTGTGAGGACTGGCACTATTCATGGGGAGACGGAATCGATTCAGTTATCTTTTTAATTTACGGCAGAAGTCTAGGAAACTAGGAAATGTGTACAAGCAAGGATGAATTTGAAGATGATATGGGTTATCAAGGATGAATTAGAGTAAGAATGGGTATATAGAAACCCTATATTCAAGAATGGCATAAGTGTGAGATGAGGTATATGAAAGTAAAGGACAAAGCATATGTATGAGTGCCGATAGAATGGCAAAGAGGCTACGGGCCTTTATATGTCACGACTATGTACGTGAAGATCATGTATGCAATGACGTATGAAAATAAATGAAGTATAGGTACATTCAGTGTGACTATGCATGACCTTGTATGAGAATAAAAAGACATGAGTATAATGAATGTAAATCCCTTCACTCGGAGGCAGTTACTTGAGATCCCTCCCTGTGAAGGCAATTAAATATAAAGATATGAATCCCTTCTCCTGGAGGCAGTTGCACTTTGAATCCCTCCTTGTAAAGGCAGCTAAAACTATGAGATCCCTCTACCTTGGAGGCACGTGGTCAGATGAGATCCCTTTATGTTGAAGGCACGTGGTCAGATGAGATCCCTCAGTTTTGAGGCACATAACCAGAAGAGATCCCTTCACTTAGAGGCATGTGACCAGAATGAGATCCCTCTAAGACTAGAGGCACGTGGGTCCCCTTGCGGGTGAGTTGGTGTGACGACGGTCACGGGTGAGGCTGACGAGCTCACTCCAAGGCCAGACTACCGAAGGGCAGTAAAAGCACCCTAGAGACGGTGATACATAACGCCTAGGTGTGCCAAGTAAAAGACTAAAGACCAAAGACTAAAGATTAAAGTATATGCAGACACCCGAATCACATGAGGCATGGTTTCGACGCAGCTAGTATGAGCATGGTGGCTAAAACTTACATGAGGCATGGCATGACCCAGCTAATGTAAGTACCAAGTGAAGATCCCATATTCCTAAGGAACGTGACATGGCGATCACGCTCTGATGGGGTATGACATGGTGATCATATTCTGGAATATGGTACGTAAAGATTTTATGATGAAAAGAGAGATGAAGAAAGAAAAGCAAGTTCTATGTTTATGCATGAATTTAAATACAAGTTAAGTTATGTGTAGATGTTATGTTCTCAGCATATTGATGTTGTGTGGGCGTCTTAATATGATGTAGTTCCAGTAAAGTATATGTCGAAGTTATGCCTCTAGTACATTGATGCTATCGTACCTTATTGTATTTCAGTTATTAGTCCCAATATAATTCATGACTGAATTTTTATAGATTCTCTCAGATGCCAAGTGTATGACAAAAATGAACTTTGCTTCGGATAACACATTTTTCGAACTATAAAGTTAAACAGTCTATATAGCATGTTCACCTTTTTCATAATAAACCGAAGCAAACTGGAGATGACAACGATGTCATTATGTATGATGATTAGAGAATCCTACTGAGAATTTATGATTCTCACTCCTATTTCCGTGTTGTCTCCAGATAGTTACAGAAGTTTCCGAAAACGGTTGAAGCTATTGTCGGATAAGGTCCGTTCAGGTAACAGTAGCAACTCCAAAGTATGATACTACGACTTAAGCATGGTACTGTACTTGGGAGGGTGTTACACTACCCAAGGGCAGTAAAGACTAAAGATCAAATCATATGCAAGCACCGTAGGGACGGCGATACGTAACGCCTGGGTGTGCCAAGAAAAGAAAGCAAAGAAAGTTAAAGGAAAACATCAATGCATTTGCAAAAATTCAAGTATGAGTATTTGCATAATTATATCCTATGTTTTATTGAAGCTGAGATTGTTCTATCTACCTATGCTGTGATTATTATTCCAAATACAAAATGTTACTAATGTGACTCAAGTGCGTGAAATAAAATGAACTCTGCTTTGAACCATATGTTTTCAAACTATAAAATGGGATAGTTCGTATATTATGTTCACTTTTCTTTACAATAAACCAAAGGAGCTGGAGATAATAACGATGACACAGCATGAAATTTCTTAATGAATTCTATTGAGAATTTCAAATTCTCACTCCTATTTCCATATTTTCTCCAGATAATTTCAGAAGTTTCAAAGACGGCTGAAGCGGCTATCAGATAAGGTCCGCTAAGGTAATAGTAATAACTCTATAGTATGGTACTATGACTTAAGCTTAGTACTGTAGTTCGGGAGGATGTTACAAAATCTAAATCTGAAATTTTTTATGGGTTGTTCCTCTCTGTGTAAAATTTCTAACAAAGTTTGTTTCACTCAATTCCAAGTTGTATAGGGTAAGTTTTTCCCTCAATAACCTCTCCTGCCCAGAATCAAACTCAAAAACCCAAGTCAAATTTTCAAAATTCATATCTCCTTCAATACTGACCCTATGACCTTATATTTTATATGGTTGGAAAATCCTAAATGTCTAGTTTCATTTAAAGATAGTTTCATTCAACTTTTAGGGCTGGATGATGGCTCGTACAACTCGGCAGCACGGACAGCATAGAGTTTCCTAAGTTTCCTGATTTCTATTTTTGGGGATTTTAATGATTTCCCCTTCAAGCTTTGAATTAAGCCCATCAAAACCCTATTAAACCCATCCCAAATCACCTCAGCTACAACATATCACAGCAGTTTAAAGAACAAATAAAGAGATGATATAATTCACTAATTCAAGAAAACACCACAAACTAAAGATTCCTAACTCTAGCAAGTGAGATTTTTGATCAAGATGGGTGTTTGTGGGTAAAGAGGGTGGATGAGAGCTTGAAAGAAGGTAATATGAAGTAGGATAAGAAGAGGAAAATGAAGAAGGGAAGGCAAGAAAGAGGCAACCGTAGCACAAAAAAGGAAAGGAAGAAAAAAGCTTGTTTGATGTAATGATGATAGTTGGAGCTTTAGCATTTGATTGGAGGAAAATAGATGGCTAGAATAAAGCCAAGATCATCTCATTTAGGTCAGCCATTAGGCATCCAAATGGTTGGTGAGAGTGGCTAATTTTTAGCCACTCATTTTAGGGTCATAGGTGTATTATTTGGTTGCTTCAATTCCGGCAGTTTAAAATACCGAATCTCTGCTGATTTCCTTCAAATCGGTAAAACATTTTGGAAAAATTTTGTGAGGGTTTCTATATGTCTATTCTAATTTATTCAACTCTAATCTTTTTAATTAATATTTAACTAATTTCTAATTAGCTTTTAATTGGCTTCCGATTAAATATCGAATTGATTTCTAATTAATTTCATTGATTAGTTAAGACCGAACAAATCGGTTAAAACGATATCCGAAAAATTTTATCGAACGTTACAAAAAGTGTCATGTAACTATGTAACCCTCATCTTGCACAAAAAGAAATTGAAAACAAAGAGTCAATATAAAATCTATTGCATAACTCCACAACCTCTAGAATTAACAAATGTGCATCTAATAATCATTGTACCTATGCACAAAATGATTTAGCATAGTATAATGTACCTTGTATACGGCTTTCACTGTCTATTTTCCTTATCCTTTTTAATTGGGTAAGAATTTATTGCAACAAATTCAGTAGAGTGATCCTATAAAATAGGCCATATTAAAATAAGTCCATAAATCATCTATGCTTAGTTCAAAGGAAAAAAAAAAAAAAGAATACTACATATTCTTATTGTATAGATTTGCAAAAAACCAATCTTGCTTGAACAAGTGAACACATAGGTGATAAACAGGGAAAACAAATATTTGTAAATACATAATAGTGTATGTGAATAACTCTCACACCACAATTCTTAGAAATAGACCTACTTAAGTTCTACATGTAATTTGGAAAAACAAAAATAAAATTTAAATGCCAAATAGCAAAATCATTAACTTACCTAAATTTATAAACAACTTTTTGTGTAGTATGCCTCACCTTAAGTAAGGAAGCCGGTGAGATGTGGGTGAATATATTGCTGTGCTCATATATATGTTTCTTATCTAAAAAGGTGCAAGTCTCTGATATGGTCTAATTACATATTGAAGTTGATTAAGGGGTTCCTATTTCTAGACACCGAGGAGGCATGAAAACGTTTTCTACAGGGGTTTTTTGTGAGGGATCTCGAGTAACGCAAGAAGAGAGTGATGGAGCAAGGAAGCTGAAAGTGGAAGTTCGCCTCCCCTATTTCTAGGGATTCTTTTCCCCCAAAATATCTAATATCCCTCTATTGGTTCTTTTTGCTTTCTTTTTATTATTAGATTTTTTACATCTCCTTTTTTTTTATGGGCTGGACCTTACAAGGCCCAAAATACTTTTACTTCTTTTTTATACACTTACTCCAAAACATTAGCCCTCTGAGGCATGGCTCTTTGTTGAGCATATACCTATAATTTGTAAACAATAATCTCTAAAATAATCAATACATGAGATGTCCACAACATAAAAAGAAAAACCAACATATCTGCAGCACATAAATAGTCATAAGGTTTCAACATGGTATGAAAATTCTTCTAGATTTTAGGTATGAAGTGAAAAACTTCTAAACAAATTAATCTTAGCTTTCAAATAAAACTTGAAATGACCACTTGTCAAATCTCTAACAAGTCAAGCACTATGGCTTCAAATCATGTGCTCCAAGTTAAGCTCAAACAATGGAAAAAATGCCAAAATAATGCAGCTTTGTGAACATGACAAGATTGGAATTAAAGCTTGATAGATTATTACACTAAATGCATAGAGATGTTTTGCTTTGTATTGGAAGCATATTAATGGCATCAAAATCCATTCCATGTAATCAAGGATTGGAAAAATATATAAACTTAGAACACTTAATGATAACATGCATGAGCTATGTCCTACTACAAAATAATTCATTTGAACTATAGAGAGATTTCAAGATACAACTCTATGGACTCCACACAAAATCACATTCACATGCTTGAGTAGTAAGACTAAACAGCTATATGATCAGGATTTGTCATAGTAAAGCATAAGAGTAAGATGACAACCAATTTTGAAATCAAACAGTTTAGAAGCCCGTCCTTCCATATTAGAATAGTTGGTACAGTAGCCTGCCTTTACACAAAGTCCCAACCAAATTTTCTATGCATTACCATCAATTTGGGGCAATACCGCAATTACGGGTTCAATTCACAAGTTTAGAATTAAACAAAAGGAAACACTCATCAAAATTATTATCATCTTTCCATAAAAAAAAAATCTCAGAGGACACATACTCAAAATTTCCAACCATAACCAAAATGAAGCATGCTTTTCAATCAATTGTATTAAGTTTTACAGTCCATAAAATTGAATTTATAGATCAAGTTTCTTCTTCTTTTAATCAGGTACTATATATTCTCCTTATATAGAGATTTAAATTTTAATCAAGTACATGATCTATGCTTATCCAAAATTCCAAATATTCATGTTTGAGTTAAGCTCCAATATTTTGTACCAAGTTCATATGTTTTCTATGCTAACAATTAAGCACTTTTGCCCCAATTTCTTAGAGTTTTAGTTCATGACATAAAGTAGTGTTTACATATTCATGATATCAAGTGTAATGTCCCAAGATTTTGTCGTTTTAATCAATTTGTTTGGTTTTAATGAATCAGTGAAATTAATTAGGAATCAATTCGATATTTAATCGGAAGCCAATTAAAGGCTAATTAGAAATTAGTTAGATATTAATTAAAAAGATTAGAGTTGAATAAATTAGAATAAACATATAGAAAGCTTCACAAAGATTTTCCAAATCATGTTACTGATTTGAAAGAAATCAGTAGAGATTCAGTATTTTAAATTGTCAGAACTGAATCAATATAATTACACACCCTAAACCCTATGTTAAGTGGCTAAAAATTCAGCCACATAGCCACTTAAAAGTGGCGCACATTAGCCTCACGAAGAGAGGCCTTGTTGGCTCATTTGTGAGCCACTTGAAGAGCCAACCAATAGGAGGTGAAGACTTCAACTACCCATTTTATTAAGATCAGATTTTTCTCTCCTTGTTCTCTTTATGTAAAGTCCAAGAGAAGGAAGGGAGAAGGAATCCAGCTGCTCACTTTCACCTTGTGTTTGAGCTCCAATCACCTTAGTTCTTCAAGAATTCCTCTTCCTTACTAGTTACTCTACCAAATCAAGGTAAGATTCACCATTTGTTCTTGATTTCTATGGACTGTGACTAGTTAGAATTCTATTTTGCTTCATTTACTTGATGATCTATTGGATATATTTGATGGGTTATGGCTAATTTAACATAAGTTTTGAGTTAGAATTGAAGTTGGGATAAGGGGATTAGGAAAATAGAGAGAAGCAGAATGCTGTGTAGGTAAGAAACTCATGGCGTCCTTACATTCATCTTGTACGGATCACAATCTAGCCATCAAAACTTGATAAACATATTTTTATATGAAACTATACCTTTAGGGCTTTCTAACCATATAAAATATAAGGTCATTGAGTTAGTATTGAGGGAGATATAAATTTTGGAAGTTTGACCTAGGTTTTTGAGTTTGATTCTAGGCAGGAGAGGTTATTCAGGGCAAAACTTGCCCTATACAACTTGAAATTGAGTGCAACAAACTTTGTTGGAAATATTACACATTGAGAAACAGCCCATAAAAATTTCAAAGTTAGATCTGATCCTAATCATTCCCAGTAATTCAATGAAGTTGTCTTAGGTCCAAATCGGACTAGCATAGGGTAGTCTAGAAGGGTCAAATTACGGAGCTTATAACTCGAGCTTTGTGAAAATGAGATGATAATTAGTAGAAATGAAAATTTATCCTATTAACTTTAATATGATATAAGTTTTGTGTGATTTCAACTAGGTTCAAATTTTTAGTAAATTTTTTCTTTTGAGTGTGCAATTCTGTCCAACTACAGGGCGGGCCGAGATAGAACCCTAATAACTGGAGCTACACTTATCAAAATTGAATCGAACCAAAGACGTTAGAAAATAGACACATACTACTCTAACATATCCAAAATTTAGATCCAAATGAATTAAATAGAAATTATGGCTTTTTTAAAAAAATTGGGTAAAATGAAGGTGCATAGACAGCAACTTAAAGTCAAGTGCAAATATTATTTCTATGAGATTGATATTGATATGTGAATGCAATGTTGTAATTTTTCTGAATAATTGCTTGTCTGAGTACTAGCACTTCTCATGGGGACGCGGACATGATCTTTCACGCTGTCAAAATTTCGGCAAAGCCTATGCATAAGTTATGAAATACACTTTGATACATGTGCATACTTGCATGAGATTTTACAAGAGTTATAATAAAAGTTTCATAATACTTGGGCCAGCCCCGGATTAAAGTTAAGGGGAATAGATTGGTGAGAAGGTTGGGGAAAGTAAACCTGACATTCCTATTTAGGAATAAGCTCGATCCTGATAAGCAAACTATTACCCAGGAGTTGAATGGCCAAGAAATCCCAGGGGATCAAGTAAAGGAAAAAGTTTATGATACCAAATTTAAGAACTAAAGAGAAAAAGAGGACTCATGAGCATATTCATGATTGCATTTCATAATTATGTTAGCTGTTTATGAGTTGAATATTACGTTCTTTTATTAATCCATGCTTATTCATTCTACTCTTTATACCATATATTATCACATAATTGCTTACTCTGATTTTACTATCTTAAGAAAAATTGAATCTTACTTCGGACCAGGTATTTTCTTAAACTTAATAAATGAGGGCAGTTTACTTTGATATTAATCTTTTTATAATCAAATAAAATCAAGAATCGAGAATGAATGTGCCACAAGATAACACAAAGACACGAATCCTACTGAGAGTTTCTTCAAATTCTCACTTTATTTCCTATTTCCACGTCATTCTCTGTAACATCCGAAAAATTTTACTGTTTTTAACCAAATTGTTCGATTTTTATCGAATAATTGAGATTAATTAGAATTCGATTAAGTATTTAGTTAAAGTCAATTAAGTATCATTTAGAGAGATTAGATTTGAAGAAATTAGATTCGAAACATAAAAAACCTCATAGGATTTTTTCAAAACCGTTTTACCGATTTAAAGGAAATCAATGAGATTTCGGTATTTTAAACTGTCAGAACCAAACCAATAGAAATTATACTGTGAGAACCCTGTAATAGATGGCCAAGATTTGGCCAACACACCCTTGCATGTGGCGCCACAATCAGCCCTAAAAAGGGCAACCACAGAAGTTGAAATGTTAACACACATCCACCAATCACATGGTAGCTTCCTTCAAAAGTTTTCATTTTTTTTCTCTTTCTTACTCCCTTGTAAATCTCAACCATATACTGCTGATTGCTTCTTCATCTTTTTCTTCCTTATCTCATCTCATTTCATCTTCATCCCCATCAAACCTTCAAGCTTCAACAAAAGTTCTTCAATCCAAGACACAAAGCTAGCAATATTACACCTAGGAAAAGTAGGAATTCAACTTATCTTCTTATTTTCTTTGGATTAGGGTTGATTGGAATTCTTCCTTCTTTCGTAATTCTGATGTTATCTTGAGTAAAGATGATGAGTTATGGTTGATTTTGTATGTATGATATGATTAGAATTGAAGTTGAAATGGAAGAACTTGAAAATAGAAAGAAGCAAGGGGCTGTTGGGTGAAAACCCTATGGCATCTGTACGTCCGATGTGTACGGACAAAAATCCAGCCCTGAAAGTTTGATGCATGTATTTTTATATGAAATCAGACACTTAGGGCTTTCCAACCATACAAAATAGAAGACCATTAGATTAGTATAGAGTTAGTTATAAATTTTTGAAATTTAGCCTGAAATTCTGGGTATTTTCTTGGGCAGTATGAGTTAAGAAGGGTGTAACTCACCCTATATAACTCTAAATTAAGTGCAACTAACTTTTTTTGAAAGTCAACATGTAGGAGACATCCCATAAAAATTTCAGAGTTAGATTTATTCCCAGTAATTCGATGAAGTTGCTCTAAGTCCAAACCGGACTAGAATAGGGTAATCTAAAAGGGTCAACTTGCAGGGTTTATAACTCAAGCAATACTTATGCAAATGAGGTGCAACTTATTTCATTAAAAATATTGTCCTGTTAGCTTTAATTTGGTATAATTTTTGTATGATTTCACTAAGGTTTCTATTTTTGGTGATTTTCTACTTTTAAGGGTGCAATTCTGGCCAAGAGTGGGACAGACTGAAGTAAAATTTAAATAACTTGAGTTACACAAGTCAAATAGAGGTGGGACTAAAAGGGTTGGAACCTAGACACATAGAACTATAACATATCCAAAATTTAGGTCTAAATGAGTTGAATAGAAACAATGGTGAATTTTACAAAACTCAGGCAGAAGAGAGTAGAGTAAGCAAAAAACTCTGTTGATTTTGGCACCCATATGATTGATATTGCTGCTATAAGCTTGCTGTTCTATATTGATTTGAATGTTTGATTGATTTTACTGGTGAGGCACTATTCATGGGGAAACAGATTCGATCCGTTATGCTACCGAAATTTCGGCAAGGAATTTACATACTATGCGAGATATTTGTATGAACATATGATGCTTAAGAAAGATAATGTTAGTTGTGAATGCAATTTATAAAAATTATAAAGCATTCCATATTACTTGGCCCAGCCCCTGCATAAGTATAAGGGGAATAGATCAATGGGAAAGTCGGGGAAAGTAAACCCGACAATCCTGTATACGAACGAGCTCGATCTTGAAAAGCAGACTATTACCCAGGAGTATATAGCCAAAGACTCCCAGGGGACCAAGAGTAGAAAAATATAAGTTACATGAGTTAAAAGCTCTCAAAGACTATGTGCATTCTCCATTTTGTAACATCCCCATTTTCACCTAAGTTAATTAGCTCAGTGTTCCCGGCTAATTAGAGGGGTTAGCGATTACTTGAGAATTAATCAATTAATCTCGAGAGTAAGAGCTTAGTAAATTAAAGGCAAGTCAACAATTGAAATATAACACATTAAAAGTTACAATTAAAAGCCTAATGACCTAATCCTTGTTAATTCATGACTTAGAAATATAAAATCAAAGTAACTTAACCTCATTAACTAAGAGAATGGCAAGCATCACACCTTAATCACATGAAAAATTAATCCTCACACCCTCTTCACATAATTAATGAGGAAAAACTCCTTTTCGATAAAAATGTGTTAAGGTATAATTGAACTAATCAAATTAATTAACATTTAGATAATTGTAACAATTATAAAGATGTAGAAACTTCCCTTTTATTATTGTTTAAAAGTTTGGTTAAGGCAAGAGTCATATCCAACTATCCATTTGCCTTCTTATCATACACCCCTAGATCAAGAGTCTATGCTAGTAGTGTTCCTTAAGTCAAGACAAGAAATATGCCGTCCTCCATCAAGATGGTGACACTTGAAGTGATCATAGCCATCCAAGCCAAATCCTAAGAGAGCTCATGTCTTTAACCACTTGAGAAAACACTACATGGTCTTTACCCAAATTGCCAAAACTCAAAGGAAACACAACACTCTTTTACCCTAAGATTTTTCCCACTCCCTAACTTGTGTAAGAAGCAAAAATCAAATAACCCTCTCCCCCTTATTTCATTTTCCATTCCTCTTACTAAAACACCAAAAAAAATGCTCTCTCCTCTCTCCAAGTCTCATCCTACTCTTTTGTTCTTCCCATCTTTCTTGTTCTTCTTCCAACCTTCTTACTTCTTCCTACCTCATCTCCATCACCACACTCACAATCCCTTCAAGGACTACCATTTTTGGTCCTTGGAGAAACAAAGCCACTCATACACAAGCCCCAATATCAAGCTCAAGGAGAAGGAGGCCATCTCCAACCATCTTCATCTTTCAAGCTTTCAAGAAAAACACATTTGGTAGTGACTCTTACCCTTCTTCTCCATGTATTTTTCAAGCTCTAGAACCCCTAAGCTCTTCATAACTAGGTGATTTTGAAGCTTGCTTCAAGGTTTCATGACCATATCTTATTCTATGAGTTTTCTTGCCTTGATGAAAATGTTGTTTTGAAATGAAATTTTGTGGTATGATGATTTTTTTTTTATGTATCTTGCTTTATTTTGTTTTAAAGTACTAATTTAATAACTAAAATATTGAATATGATGGTGAGATAAAGCATGAAAATGGTGACTTGAAGTGGTATAACAATATCTCCATAAGTTTAACATGTAAAACATAAAAACTAGTAAATCTGAAATTTTGGCAGTCTGTAAAGCATATGGTATAACTCACTCCGCAAAACTCAAAATGCAATGAAACTAATTTTCTGTGAAAATAGACTCAAAGAGCTTTTCATACATATAAAATATATGAGATTTGGCTTTAAAACGAGAGAGATATGAATTTCAAAGTTTGCTGTTCCTGGATGGGTTTCTGTCCGAGCAGTGGGTAATAAAACGTGCATAACTCAAGTTATACAGAACATTTTTGAGTGGGACCAAGTTTGTTAGAAAGTTAAGATATAGAGGAAAATCCCCATAAAACAGTTTTGGCAGATTTCTTGTGAGGAGTTCACAGTAATGTTTAAAAGTCACTGACCTAGCTAGTGTGAGTATAAGGGATAGGGTTTACATGAGGCATTTACATGACCCAATAAAGTGTAGACTTAAATGTTATGGTGACGACGGCCACGGTATGAGCTCATTACCACTTATGTTTAGTAGGTGAAAAGAAAAGGATTTAAGAAAAAGTCAAGTTAAGAAAAGAAAGAGACCTCGGTCCGACCCAAGTAAAGAATGAAACTCATAAGATGTGCATGCATGATACAAATTATCATACAAGTTCCTATGTATACCATGATGTTAGCATATGAGAAATACGTACTTAATATGGAAACCACTTCGGACATTGATATTTTCGAAAACCTAAGAATTGAACCTATTGAATGCTCACTGTTTTCATTTATAAAATCGATGTGACTGGGACGATGACGATGACACTTATGTGTCAGGGTCGAGTCCTACTGAGAAAACTTATTTCTCACCCTAGTTGTTTTTCCATCTCGTCACCAGATACTTATGGCACACCCCGTGGAGTAGAGCATGGACCATCCCCACCATGAGTAGGTCTACGATGGGGATACTTATGCTATTATGGCCACGACCACCACAGTAGTTCGCACATATTTCTATCTGGGTTGAATTTTTGAGCAAGAAGAGTCAGAAGTCCCGCCAGCCCCTGTAGACATTTCATCAGCTCACCTTGGACCGCCGCTAAGTCCTTGGGATTTCCCGCCTGAGCCATTGCCAGAAATCGAGATGAAGCCAATGTCTTCAGGTCTACTTGCAGTCGAGCCCGTGCCACCGCCAGAGGTCCCTGTGATCGATGTGAGTTCGACGGCCACTCCTAGGGCCACAACCGCTTCGCCGCCACTCCCCAAGTATCACCCTACCGCGTCTGAGGAGGATCCGTTCGAGGAACATTCTTCGGTCGCCAGCTATACTCCTGGCCGTCGCATCCGTCGCATTGAGGTGATCAGCAGGCACCCTCGTATCATCCATACTCCTCATGTTCCCTGAGGCCGAGGAGCGAGGGGGACCAGGCACTCGAGAACCTGAGTCCATCCGATTGAAGGGTGTGGAAGGGGCAGAGAAGCCAGCCTATGTCTACGTGGGCCTATTCCATTATTGCTCCTTATCTTTTGTATTTCATTTTGTATCGGATCTTGTCAGACTTGTGTACCTTTGATCTTTTGGGACTATGGCATGACCATAAGTTCCCTTCTTATGTATCTGTTAGATATTATGAGTCTAATTATATTTATATGGTTGTTGTAGTAATTTGAATGCATAGTATTTTGATTTATCCCTTGTTCCTTCAATTTATACTGAAATCTTTGCGATACGCTCGTTTATTGCTATCTTCTCGCGCAAGGCTTTACTTTCCAAAAGTGATGACGTATTTCAAAAAAAAAAAATTTTACCGTATTTTCCGCGTAATTTAATTTCAAGTGAAGTTTAGTTTTCCACGAGCATAAGTAACAACTAATAACACGCCGCAATATGACTTAAGCGTAGTGTGGATTTATTAGGCTATTACACATTTCATATATACGCTCCGTTTGTTAATTTCTAATGTTAATATCATAGTTAACTGTATATTTCTTATGTTATATTACTGTTTACCTATGGTTACTATTGCAGCTACATTAGTGTGCCTGTTTAAATATACTTGTATTCCTCTAATTTAAAATTAAGCTTTGTTTCGAGTTATATTTTCCACAAATTAAATTAAGTTGAATATTACTGTTGTATTGTATCATTTAAAATTAAGAAAAATCAAAACAACTAGAAATGACGGCAATGACAGATGTGTATAGAATTAGGATTCCTACTAAGAATTTCTTTAAATTCTCACCTTACTATGTATTTCCGCGTCATTCTCAGATCATCGAGAACACAGTAACAAGCATCCTTTACATTGGGTTCCCTAAGCTGCACATTCACCTCAATCCATTTTTAGACTCTATATACATATCGAGTAGCTACCGATTATGCTTTTATTGCTTTTTCAGTATAGATTTTGTTGTCCCACTTGCCCATCCTCTATTCGACCCTTCCGCTCCCTATATCGCCATCCCACTTTACATGGCATACCTATTCCCACCTCTAGTAGCAGTAGCAGCAGCTCTCGTGGCACTACCGGCAACATCACCTCCGTAGGCTCCCTCCATTTCACTTTTTGAGGAGGAGGACCCATCTGAGGCAGCAAGCTCGTCCTCGTCATCTTCTGCACCCAGCGATGGCTATGCTCTGGCAGACGCTGGCATGGCTAATGGATTCCTTTCCTAAGAATCCATCTAGGGAGCCTATATTATGCCATAGAAGGAGATGTATAGAATGACCCTCTTTTGGCAGTCTGGGCCATAGGTAGAGGTTTAGTGGATATGGATAGCATATGAAATGCCCTATGGGGACCAATTAGGGTTCTGATTATAGAGACAGGCTAATTTTATTTTGTTTTAGTGGCCTTATTTTTATACCCTATATTGTTTATGTATTTTTGAAAAACTTTGGAAACAGGCATCTATGTACATATATATATGATGTAGTTCAGTAGTTCTGTCTATTTTGCAATTTCTTTCTATTACAACGTTGATCCTTTATTTATTCTACCACCAACAAAAATGAATAAATGAATAGTTAACTCTATATGGATAATTTACATTGAATCGGAAATGAAATTTAATTAGTCAGCCACACGTAATAACTTATCAGGTAATATATTATGACTTAAGCATAGTATTTTATCTGGTAAGATGTTATATTCTCAGACTCTAGCAATGGAAGCGATGTCGTACTTTTCCTTGAGATCCCTGATATGCAGCTGCATTATGATCCGATGTTTGACTTGCTGTACATAGTTGGCTCATGCCATTTTCGTCTTTACCATTTTAGTCATAGAGACTTTGTGATTCCACTTTTTCACCCCGCGTTTGACCTTATTGTTCCATATTTTGCCATCCCTCTACATGTGGCACACCCCGCACCTCCTCCACCACTGACATAACCAGTGGCACCTGTAGCCCAAACAGCCCCTTCGCTAGCTTCACCTCCACAGGTGGTCTCGGACATCCTACTCAGCTCTGAGAGAGAACCCTCTAAGGCTACTGATGCTCTTCCTCCTCTAGACCTAATGCAAACTACATCCCAGCCAAGCCTGGTATGGCCAATGGCTACCTGTCAGAGTAGACCTTGACCAGCAGACCGCGATGTACAATATGGCCCTCTTTTGATAGTATTAGATATTGGGCCACGAGGGTAGCAGTTTGGTAGGAGCATTAGTTTGAAACGTCCCATGGAGACCGGATAGGATTGCACTCCACAGACACGGGCCATATGACTTTTTGTGTATATTGGCCCAACACATGTATCCACTTTTTTGCACTGTACAAAAACTTGAAGCTTTAGCTTCATATATATATATATATATATATATATAGTGGATGTTGTATTACTTAAATTCTCTTTCTCTGTTCTGTTATTTATTCATTTCTAATGTTCTGCAATGCCTATCACGTTTATTATATATAAAGCGCCGCATCTTCTGTTTATATGCTCTCTATGCCCCAAGGTATACTTCGTCAAGGTAAAAATAAATGGAATACTAATACGGTAACGCAACTACTAAATTTCATGCTTTGACTTAAGCATAACATTAAATTGATAAGGTGCTACATCAGATACCAAGTAGATTCATATTTCAAGCACACCTTTATCGAATTCAAAACTAGTTCAAGGCATCTAAAGAAACTGATTTAACTATAAGAAAACTACCGATATTTATTTGCACATAACATGGCCAAGCATAAATAAAAGAAATATAGTGACTTAGCTTGCTCAATTTAAGGCTAAGTGCATGTTTTAAGTATTCTACTTATGATTCCTAGCAAGTTTGTTACTCACATTATTCATTTACTATTTGGGAATCATCAAGAGTCACAAGTGATATACAAATAAGAATCTATTATCCAAGCATTAAATAGCCCTAATCATCATAGTATCATCATGATATGGTTGCCAAAATAGGATGAATATAGTAGCTGTCCTTCCCACATACTAGATTTCCAATTTGCTACATAAACTAGAGGTCATTAATAAAATAGAATTTATTATTCCAAAAAGCTTAAAGTAAGCATCTCTGCACCTGTTAGTCATGTTCCCTATTCTAACAATTAGTAATTCTAGCTAGCAACTTTAGAAGGCCATAAGTACTTTCGTAAGGCTGTAAATTAAATTTGCTAATTATTGTCCAAGAGTTTCAGATCTGAAATCCCAAAATAGTAAGAGTTGCATGCCTATATCATATTAGTTTCGAAGATTTAGTAAGACTAATGTCAAGCCAATTATGTCCTTTAAATATGTATCATGTTAACCGTGAAATTATGATGGTAAAGTCTCAAAACAAGTACATACAGTTGTTGTTTCCCTAGTTTAGAATTCCACTTGTATCACAATTAGGTGTCCCTACCTAACCCATCTAAATTTTGGAGAGACAAAGTAAGGCCAATTCAAGGTCTTTATTTTCCACCCACTAACATCAATTACAACCTAGAATAAAACAAAAATTTTGGATATGCATAGAAAAAGATGGAATTCTATTCCAAACCTATTGAGACCGAGCACATGTACACGGCTGAGAGAGAATGTCTTAAGTTCATTCTCTCTTCCTCTTCTTTTTAACCTTCTCTTGCCTAACATTGCCATGGCAGGGTCTTCTCTTTTTTTTCTTTCTTTCTCTCTCTCTCTCTCTCTCTTTTTCTCTCTTGTTTTTTTGGTTGCTTGCATGTGTATATGGCATTAGCCCCCTTGTTCAATATAGAGGCATGACACTACATTGAACATTTAGATCAAGACTCAATGAATGCTAGGCATGAATTTGTATATTTTAATAACTGATGCGAGGCGCCTTGGCTGAAGGCGCAAATTGGCTGAGCAGGTACACTGGCTCTTCAAAGTGCCTTGGCTGAGCGGCCGTATTGGCTTGTGAGAACTTCTTGGCTATGTGTTATGGGCATTAGCCCCCTTTGGAACACAATTCTTTTGTTTAAGAGCGAGTGCTAGCCCCTTTGAAATAGCCTTGTGTGACACTTGCCGTTTGAGAGTTACTTGAATATATATAGCCTTTTATGCTAAGCTCTTTTGACCCACACATGGGCTCTTAAATTCTTACCTTTTTGTCTTGAACTCTTTTGGCTCAAGCATAGCCTATTGTGTGTTTTTTTTCCTTTTTTTTTTTTTACATCGAGCTCTTTTGAATTAAATGTGGGTTTATACACGGCTCAAGTATAGACCTTCAAATTTTTTTGCCCTATACGCAGGGCTCTTTTAGCTCAAGTGCGAGTCTTCCAGTTTGGCATCTATCACACTGAGCTCTTTTGGCTCAAGCGTGCATCTCTAAATTTTCGCCCCATATACTGAGCTCCTTTGGCTCAAGTGTTAGACATTCAGAATTTTTTTTTCACCCTATACGTCGCGCTTTTTTGGCTCAAGCGCGGGTCTTCGAGTTTTGCATCTTTCACACTAAGCTCTTTTGGCTCAAGCGTGGGTCTCTATATTTTCACCCATTATGCTAAGCTCCTTTGGCTCAAGTGCGGACATTCAACATTTTTTCCCACCCTATCCGCTGGGCTCTTTTGGCTCAAGCGCGAGTCTTTGAGTTTTGCGCCTTTCACACTAAGCTCTTTTGGCTCAAGCCTGGGTCTCTACATTTTCGCCTCTTACATTGAGCTCCTTTGGCTCAAGTGTAGACATTCAGAATTTTTTTTTCTGCCCTATACGCCGGGCTCTTTTGGCTCAAGCGCTGGTCTTCAAGTTTTGCGTCTTTCACACTGAGCTCTTTTGGCTCAAGCGTGGGTCTCTATATTTTCACCCATTACGTTGAGCTCCTTTTGGCTCAAGTGTTGACATTCAACATTTTTTCCCACCCTATATGCTGGGCTTTTTTGGCTCAAGCGCGGGTCTTTGAGTTTTGCATCTTTCACACTAAGCGCTTTTGGCTTAAGCGTGGGTCTCTACATTTTCACCTATTACTCTGAGCTCCTTTGGCTCAAGTGTGGACATTCAAAAATTTTTCCTACCCTTTATGCTGAGCTACTTTAGCTCCAATGCGGGTCTTCATATTTTCACCCTTTTTTCACTGAGCCACTTTAGCTCAAGCACGGGCCTTCATTTTTTCACCCTTTATGCTCAGCCACGTTAGCTCGAGCGTGGGTCTTCATATTTTCCACCCTTTACGTTGAGCCACTTTAGCTCGAGTGCGAGTCTTCAATCTTTCTTCAAAACTTTATGTAATATCTAGTTGCACTTCAATTGTTAAAAGATAATATTTGATATTCTCCAATGTCATGAAATAATACATTAAATATCATAGAGGAATGCAAAGGTTGTAGTACACTTTCAAATCATGAATACCCTTATCAATACCCAATTATTTGCAACTCAAAGATAGACTCCCAATTATTTGCAACTCAAAGATGGACTTAGTTAAATCACAATTTCCATCACTAGCACAAATAAAGAATGAAAACAAGAAGCAAATCACTAAAAATTACATTACTTCAATTTTTGGTATTTTCTCATGAAATTACGCTGCATAACGACAAGCTAAAGACAAAAATTATTCATTGAATTTCTAAATGTTCTAAGCTTACCATGTACCCTTTCCATTTCTTTTATGAAAAAAATAACGTACAAGCCTAATCAATAACTAAGAGGAGATCATCACATGACTTACTCAATTAAAATTCAAAATATGCACGATCATTCCAATTCACAGCTTGATCTAAGTCTAAGTTATAGTAGTGGCTTGAAATTAAAGCCTTCGTTTTATGTGATGTGAAGAAAAACATGTAGTATTTAACTATAGCATAGATTTGGCTACATTATTTTAGGCTTCAAACACAAATTTGGTCTAATTTACTACATAATTAGCATACTAATATCAATCCCAACATCACATTTTAAGCATAAACAAAGTATAGCTCATTTTTTAATTCATCAATATAACTCACGTGTTACATCATACCCATTTGTAAACGTCACAAAATGATATCTTCAATACCTCTCTCTCTCTTTCTCTCTTTCTCTCTCTTTTAAGGAATTAGAAGCATATCAGTAGAAGCATACAAATATAGAGTACAAATAGGGAGTTACAAGAATCATGCATCCCTCTTCATCCTTCATTGCATTTTTAAAGATCTCAACTCCTCAAAGTAATTTACTATTTATTTTCCCAGCTTTTAAAGAAGTCAAAATTCACAACTCTTAGACAGCTTACAACAAATAAATCCTTAATATAGTTAGCATAGTTAGCTTTTTCCAAATATATAAATTATTCAGTTATCACTTTAGGCACCATGTAAACAACAGAGCATGATTTTTAACTTGCACAACATCACAAAGCAACTTCATATGTGCCTTCTTGTCTTGGCTATTAGATGTACATATATTAGATCCCCCCTTTTTTTCTTGTTAAATGGTTCAAATCCCCTGAAAGCTGAGTTTTCACAATTTTGCCAAGGAAGTTGTCATCTCATATTCTATTGATTCTAAACAAAAATAATGCCATGAGGACACTCAATGATTTGTGACACAATTGAGCATCATTTCATGTAGTCTTAAAATAATACTTACCAAGCAATTATCAAGATTTCAGAAAAAGTGTATAGCCAATCAAGAATAGCAGAGAGTTATTATGCAAGGTGGAGTTCAAGCCGTGGTGCATTGTTATTCAACCTCAACATCACACATTTTTTTTTGTCGAGAGCTCAGCTATATAATAGTCCCAAACAGTAATCACAAAAGAGAAATAAGACATCAACCCATACATCCAAAGCAACAACTTTAGTAATAACACATAAGTAATTTCAAATAACAATACCCATACCTGTACGTGACCATTAATCAAAACCAAGCAGCATGCTTCCTTCATTCAAACGAGTGCACAAAGCTTCTAAGTCAAACCATAAACTATCTCTGTGAGATACCACTCATAAGGAGCTTAGATTCACGAACCCGATGTTAAATGAGACATTCAAATGATCATCAGTACTGAATGAACGACTTATTTTATAAAGCTATGCATATAGCATTAGAGAATAAATAATAAGGAGATTAAAATATACTCCATTAAGTGCCTACCTATTACTAAGTTACTGACTAGTTATTTTACTCCTCTCCCTTTTTGTTTTAAGTTAGTTTCACGATGGGGTTGATTTCTCTTCTTTATTTTTTTTTCTTGAACTATTAGATGTTGGTTTGGAGGGATTGACTAACTAAAACAGGGAAGGCTAAGGTCTTCAATCAAGCAAAGAAGCACACTTAGTGGATCAGCATCATCAACACTCAGAAAATAAATAAATCAAACTAAACTATTCTCCCTCTTGGTGCCATCTCAAATACCCGGAATTCTTCCATATGGTGCGGAAGGTTGTTCTTGCGAACTAGGAAGAAATGAAAGTGGACGTTCGATGAGGAGGCTTATGGCTAAGGCGGCTTGTGTGTCTTGGCTGCGGCCTCGACCTTGTGACCACTCCAGTCTGCTCGCACCACCAAAGAAGATGACGCATTCAAGGGCTGCTCAATGACACGTCGAGGTTTGTGGCGTCATGATTCGTGAGTCTCCTTTATCATGGGTTAGTTGTTGTTGGTGGTCGTGCACGAGAGTGGGTCGCCATTGGTTCGGTTGATGTTGTTGCTCGTCGGAGGGGATGGGAGGCTACCACTACAAAATTTGCGTTGTCGTAGATGCCTCACTAGCAGCAGTTCTCGTTGCGGGTTTTCTGATGTCGTCAGGGGTAGGGGGAGCTGTTAGCAATCACAAACAGAGGCGGGCAGCTGCCAATTTGGTGAGTGGATTTTGGGGTTAGGGCTTTTATGCCCAAAGAGGGGAAACGAGAATACTAGGGATTTCATGCTTCCCTTCTCTTCATGTAAGGAGTGCTCTCATGCCTCCCCAGTGGAGTAGCCAAATTGATTCAGGGGCTCTTGTTTCTAGACACTGAGGATGCATGAGAATATTTTCTGTAGGGGTTTTTTTGTGAGGGATCTCAAGTAATGCAGAAAGAGAGTGATGGAGCAAGGAAGCCGAAAGTGGAAGTCCACGTCCCCCATTTGTAGGGATTATTTTCCCCTGAAAATATCTAATATCCCTCTATTGGTTCTTTTCGCTTTCTTTTTATTATTGCATTTTTTACATCTCCTTTTTTTTTTTTTTATAGGTTGGACCTTGCAAGGCCCAAAATACTTTTACTTCTTTTTTATACACTTACTCCAAAATACTATACACAAAATGGTTTAGCACAGCATAATGTACCTTGTATACGGCTTTCACTATCTATTTTCCTTCATCCCATTTTAATTGGGGTAAGAATTTATTGCAACAAATTTAGTAGAGTGATCCTATAAAATAGGCCATATTAAAATGAGTCCATAAATCATCTATACTTAGTTCATTGGAAAAAAAAATACTACATATTCTTATTTGTATAGATTCAGATAAACCAATCTTGCTTGAACAAGTGAACACATAGGTGATAAACAAGCAAAACAAATATTTGTAAATACATAATAGTGTATGTGAATAACTCTCACACCACAATTCTTAGAAATAGACCTACTTAAGTTCTACATGTAATTTGGAAAAACAAAAATAAATTTTAAAAGGTAAATAGCAAAATCATTAACTTACCTAAATTTATAAACAACTTTTTTTGTAGTATGCCTCACCTTAAGCAAGGAAGCCCATGAGATATGGGTGAATATATTGTTGTTCTTATATATATGTTTCTGATCTAAAAGGGTGCAAGTCTCTGATATGGTCTAATTGCATATTGAAGTAGGCTGTATATTAATCATATTTGAGTTTCTGTTTTGTGATATGGTATGGCTGCAAATTTGATGATGCTGTTTACATATCTAAATGTGGAGATTCTGTCAATGTTTTGGTTTATCTAGGGAATCTAAGTTGAAGTTTCTTAGTCTTTTGAGACTCTTATAGTTCACTTATGTGTATTCAAATTAGGAGAGTGTCAGATATGTATGTTGGACAAACTGATACTGATGAGAGCATACAATTAAACACTTCGTTGTTTAGCTCTATTTTAGAAACTAGCAGGTGGTTAATTTTGGTTCCTATGCAACTTTGAAGGTGTTGGCAATAGAGTAAAGTTAGCAAAAGTATTGTTTATCTGCGAATTGCAATGAAGATTAAAGGTGATCACTTGGTGGCGCTATTTGGCATCTTTGGCAGAAGCAAGTTTCAATTTGAATAGGATGGATTAGACTTTGATATGATTATGTTATGTTTTATTTTTCTTTTTTTTTGTATGATGTATTGCTAGTCTTGGATCATGCTTTTGCTCTCTGTTATAATCAAACTATCAAAAAAACAAGTTCTACACATAATTAGTAACACTTATATCTATGTTGACAATTTGCATTCTAGTTGTATGTAACAAAATTGCTTTGCTGGTAACTTAGCAGTATATTTAAGTTCTGCATGTTATTATTAATTTGCATATCTATGTTGACAATTTGTACTCCAGTTGCACATAATAAACTGGCATATCTAATAACTTAGTATTATACTTAGGAGTTTAGATAGATTTCTTTGTTATGGGACATACTTGTAACCATGCTATGACCTCTAGTTTTGGAAAAGCTGGTGTGTACCACAAGGGAAAGGCTAGATATGGTAATGCTTATAGTTTTGTTTGGTGCTTAATTTGACCCTATCATCATTGCTTGATCCATTATTCTTCAGTTTCACTTTAAAAGGTGTATCCATCATGAGAGATTTAAACAAATTGGCACCATATCTTCCTTCTTAAAGAGGGTCCAATTGTTTTAGGCTGCCAATACAAAACCTTTTCCATGGGCTGCAATCTTTTAAGATGAATTGAAATAAATCTTAATCACCTAAAGCAAATAATTGGCGTAAAACCATGAATTAACCATGCTTAATATACAGTTAAATAAAAATGGGCGAAGGACTACATTGACAAGTACCACCTTTCAAATGGTGATTGCTCAGCAATAACATAAACAATTACAAAAAATTTGAAAGCCAGTAGGGACCAGTGATAGTACAACACAACTGTTTATTTCAATCCAGAAAGAGCATATATCCAGCAGATAAATCGAGGAATTTTCTACAACTCCAATTCTTTGATCATCAAATCTCTTTTCACCCAGCAACACAGCTAAATGAAGCATGTGCAGACAACTCATAAACACCATCAATAATCAATTTCACCTCAGCTTCCATATTATGCCCAATAACAGTGACCTTCTCAACAGGACCGCATTATCACCTCAGAAATAAATGAGAAACTTCATAATAGCCAATAGGGACCATATAACAAAAGAATCCAAAGAGTGTTACATAAACCCAGAATATATATATTTATATTAAGTTTATAGATAAATTTTAGTGTATTCAACAATAGATATTAAATGCAAATTTAATTTTTCTGAATTTTGAAACCAGCTAAATGTTGAATATTAGCTAAGCTGAAAAACTCAATTTTACCACTTCTCAAAACAATTCATAATCACATTACCACAACCACTAAATGCTAGTCTCCTTTGACATAAAATGTAGATATGTATAGCACTTATTTATTTGGGAAGTTACCTATACATATGCCTAACCATTGCCATTTCTGAAAATTGATTCCGTGAGACTACAATTGCTGGCACAAAGACAGACCCCAAACAAGCACTTCCAAAATTCCCCTCTTTCCAAATCCGTCACTCTTTCCTCCCTCCTTTGCACCCCCTTCTCACACTTTAGCTTCAGTTTCATTCCCTCTCTCAACCACCTACCACACCCAAAAAATAAAAGGAAAAAAAGTGAGAACTTTACATAAATGGCAAACCCTTTAAACACACAAAGTTTAAAATATTACATAATGGTTACTGGCTTTACAGCACCTATTTGGGGAAGACAACTAGGATGCAAGACAAAAGTCATGACAATGTTCATTCACCGAATGTGTAACTTGTATAATTTTGCGACATATACAACACATTCAATGACTACATGCAAATTTGTCAATAAAACAAACTTATATTGACATAGAACTTCCGACATATACGACGACTATAACAACCTCTACCATATAAGCCATGCTCGAGTCATGGAGTTATCGATAGTTTCACTTGATGCCACAGTACTAAGAAATCTTTAAAATATGAAAAATATAATACACGGCCCTTTAACTACTCACTTTATTACTGACTAATAGTTCATAAACTTCGTCATCTCTGATACATAAAGAATAAAATAATTACACTTTAAAAGAAATTGTGACTGACATAATACACAGCGTTTGCTTCTGACTAGTCGTTAGTTAGTTTCAATAGTCTCTTGGTTTGGTTTACGTCCAGGTCTTGCTCAGTGAATGTCCCTATACTCCGTCTCGCACTTGATTTCCAACTGGGGTGCTGGAATGTCTACGGAAAGGAAAAACATATAAGCAAGCAGTGAGAACCTAAGATTCTCAGTAGGTAAACTCAAACCAATCTTATCGTGTCATCATAAATATTCCAGCCGCTTCAATTTATTCTAAAAATATGAGCACATATCAACAAATAGTGGTTCAATTTTAAGTTGAAAACACCTTTCTCGAAGCGGGTTATATTTTAACAACCACTTGCCATATCATATGACAGACATAGAAATATGAATAGTATAATATGCTTCAACAAGAATCATAATAGTATTAAGACTTAATGAGATAATTGAAGATGCACTCTCACCGTCGGGTAATAGCCTGCTTTTCAGGTCCAAGCTCGTACCTATATATGAGTGACAGGTTTATTTTCCCCGACCCTCACACCGATCTATTCCCATTAAATCTGGTCCAGGGCTGGCCCAAGTCTTAGACAGTATCGCTCTAGTCCACGCTAGCTGGGTCTATGCCAGGCCTCACGTGGTAGTTTAGTACGTCCCTCTTGTAAGTTCTTATTATCTTTTTCCTTTCCATATCTTATCATGCCTGTGGATGCTTTGTGCATTCATGGATATATCTCACACTTTATTTCTCATATCATATTCTAATTATGCTTGCATGCATGACATACATGAACATGATATGTAAATGTAAATATATCCAAAGTATAATCACCCATAACATAAGTTCTCATAAACTGCCAAAAATTCGGCAGCATAACGGATTGAGTCTGCTTCCCCATGAATAGTGTCGGGCTACCAATACAATCAATTAAGTATGCAATTCAACGTAAAATAGCAAGTTACAGCAACATTATTAATCATATGGTATGTCAAAATCAATAGAAATATCAATAGAGTTTTCTGCTCACTCTACCCTCTTTTGCCAGTATTTTGTAAAATCCACCTTTACTCCTATTCAACTCATTTGAACTTGAATTTTGGATATGTCATAGATATATGTGTCTAGTTTCCAACCCTTTTTGTCCCATCTCATTTTGATTTGTATAACTCAAGTTATTAGAATTTTACTTTAGACTGCCCTGTACTTAGCCAAAAATGCAACCTTAGAAGTAAAAATTCACTAAAAATAGAAATCTAAGTGAAATCATATGAAATTTATATCAATTTAAAGTTAACAGAACAAGCTTTCAAATGAAAGAAGTTGCATATCATTTGCATGAGTATATTTCGAGATATAAGTTTGTAACTTAACCCTACTGGACCACCCTATTCCAGCCCTATTTGAACTTAAGGTAACTTCATTGATGTGCTGGGAATAATTGGCAACGAATCTGACTCTAAAATTTTTATGGGATGTCCCCTTATATGTTAGCTTTCAAACAACATGGTTTCACTCAATTTAGAGTTGTGTAGGGTGAGATACACCTTTCTCCACTCATACTGCCCAGATGAGAATCCAAATTTCTAGGTCAAACTTCAAAAATTCATAACTAACTCTATACTAATCCAATGGCCTTATATTTTATATGTATGGAAAGCCCTGAATGTCTAGTTTCATATAAAAATGAATTCATCAAATTTAAACAGCTGTAGGAGGAGCCATGCATTTCGCCGTACGGACCGCCGAGGAAAAACCCTAACAACATCTTGAATTCATGATTTCCTTAAATCATTCCATTCAATATTCAATCCTAACTCAATCATATATCTTAAACCACCCATAATCTATCATATCCAACCAATATAATATCAAAACAAAGGGAGAAAAGGGAGCCTTAGGTAGCCCCAAATTAGAGAAAAACAAGAGAAAGGATGAAATTCCTACCTCAATTTAGTTGATTAACTAGCAAGAAGTGAAGTTCTTGAAGGAGTGGGGTGATTGGAGCTTGAAGATGGAATCAAATGAAGAGAATATAGAAGAAATAAAATGGAGAAAGACTGCTGTCTTTGGGGCGCAGAAATGAAGGAGAATGAAGGGAAAATGGAATTTAATAATGAGGGTAGTTAGCTTACTAGCTTCTCATTGGTCCTTGGCTTTGGGTGGTTAATATTTAACCAACACTTCTCTTCTTCTAAGGCTAATGGTGGTGTCACTTAGGGATGGGTGTGGCTGAGTTCTTCGCCACTAATCTTATGGTTTTTAATGTGGCAATCTATTGATTCGGCTCTAGCGGTTTAAAATACTGAATCTTCACCGATTTCCTTCAAATCGATAAGACTATTCTAAATAACCTCCTAAGGTTTTTCACTTGTCTATTCAAATTTTATTAAGTCTAATCTCTCTAATTAACATCTAATTAACTCCTAATCATCCTTCAATTAATTTCTAATTAACCTTACCTAATCAATAAAATCGAATAAATCGATTAATAGCGTAGATTAAACGTTTCGCAAATCCAGAGCCTTTCTATTTTCTATTTTCCGTAGCTAATGGTATATCCGTAATTTTGAGCAAGTCCAGGGACACCCCACGTCATTTCACACCAGACTGCCTCCATGGCCTAATCGGCAGAGATTTAAACTTTTACGGTTTTATCACGTGATTCTGCTCTGTTTAAAATCTCATTTTGCTAATTCTACAAATATGGGGATATGAAGGTCATTTCATGAAAAGTTCTAGGGTTATTGTGGAATAAGTCTTTGGGATCAAAATATAATTTCTAAAAGTCCTGGACATCACTGTAATTAACAAAAGTTTACAAGGGCACTTTTGTCATTTTCTAATTTTTAACATATGGCAATGCCCATATTTTCAACGGCAGTGTTACACTTTCCTATAATTCCAAGTGTGAGGATCGTCATGGCATAGCGCTATCTGAGAAATTCTCACACTGTTTAAGGGAAATAATTCAAAGTTTCCATTACGTTCTGTTTACGAAAGTGGGGATATTACAACGACGCCTTCGTTAAAAGGATAAAAATGTATGACAAGTTACACATAGAGTGGGTAAAAATTTTGTACGTAGTCAATGAAGCAGCCCTCAAGATAACAAAATGAAGGCCATGAACTATCTTAGAGCTTAAAGATGGAGCATGTCATCATACGAATGTACAAGTTCAGAATTGAATAGAACATTATGTTTATAATTGTCCAAAACATGTGCCAGTACTACATATATATGAACATACTACTTATCTTAGGCTTTACTTCGGTGCCCTTGTTTTTTTTTTTTTTGGTACTGGTGCCCTTAAAATTCAAAACTCTCTCTTTATCGGCAGAAGTGGCTTTTGGGTTTTATTTCAAATTTAAAGTCTTACTTTTTAATTTAAGATTTTGTCAACAAAGTTATTTAGTATTTTAGATCAGCCCCAAATAACTATTACTCCATGTTCATCCTCCTTCTTCTATGGCACCTGCAAAATTAATTCTGTCAAACCAGCATTAAAACATCATAACCACAACAAAGCATAAACACCCATACTGTTTCGATCCTTCCCCAAGCAAAAAAACATTTTCTTCTTTCTTGACGGAAATTTCTCTTCTTCAATTTCCCTCGCACTTTGGTTTGTGGTTTGGGCTTTTTCTTTTCTTTCCATTGTTCACCAAAAATTTCACTAACTCTCATAGTCGTCGAACATGTCCCCCTTACCCCACTCATCGACCTCATACCTTGGCTGAGGCTCCCAGCAGCGCTGCCACTCCACCGCACCAGTGCCACGTCACCACCACGCCGCCCTCTCCTTCTCTGCCAGGCATGGCAACTCAGCAGTAAGACCACCTCATCACAACCGCGTTGCCTACTCTAGCAATGCCACTCTCTCCCAATCACTTTGTGCTTTGCATCTTAGACATTTGCCAACTTTTCTCTCTCTGCCATTACCGCATGCAAGTCCCGGTGAGTCTCCATCTTAATTTTTGTGCCTCTCTATAACATATTTGTTACTATTCTTGTAGGTTCACTTTGGTGTTAGTGTTGTAAATGTGATATTTTTTTTTCTTAATTTATTACCATGAAGTGCATTTTGCCTATGCCTTGAAACTTTGTAGAATACCCTACAACTTGATATCCTTAGATCTGTGTTGTGAAAAAATAGAAAGCAAAAGTACATGTCAGTAAAAGGTTATTTCACTTTGTGACCAAAAAATGTGAAGTAATCCTTAAATGTATGAAAGCCTAATTTGTAAATACCTCTTCGTCATATTATGTATAGCATTTGCACAATATGATTCCTTGATAATAATTGATAAGACTAGCACATTCTTATAGGCTACCTAATGAAACAGCTTAATTTATGTATCTGCAATCAAACTAAATATCACTCGTACTAATAATTAAAAGATAAAAAAGAAGGAAATAAATGGAACTTATTCGAATTGTATAAGACTACTGGACCACTTCCTGGAAATAAATGGAACTTATTCAAATTGGCTATATTAGAGTTATTAACAAGTGGCTTCTATTTTTCTTTCATGTGTTGGCTTTATCTATTTCTGTTACTAGTTTAGTATATTGACAAGTGATGCAAAGAAAGCAGAATTGTCTTACAATGTCACAAATGCTAAATCAGAGTCTTATTAGGAAGTAGTATGCAAATTTTGGAGCTATATAGGCTTGAACATAAGTTATTCTTAGAGTTAAAAATGGTCCATGTACCAGGACCAGGACATACCTGCTTCATAGACCACAATTTCTGATAAACATGTGTCATATAATGCAGAATTCCATTCCTATTTTGTTGTTCCAACAATGCATATTATTGGAGTTTGAACTTTGAAGTATTCTGGTCCAAAGAGAATACATTTAAGAGATAATTTCACTGCTATGTTTTTCAATTTTATAATCTTAAAACTCTGTCTAAAATATCTATGGCAAGGATCCAACTCTTTGCCACCCCACCATGTCAAGAATTAGATGGAGGCTTGGGAATGCTTTTCATCACACAAAAGCCTTTTTGGCTTAAAGGATGGAAGCACAAGCCCAACATAACTCGAGCTGAAATTTAACTTAGTTATTAAGAATAAGAGTGACAAGAATCAAATTATTGATTGCTTTGTAATAGAGGCTTTGATACTATATCAAGAACCAAATCTTCCTAAAAGCTAACACTATTAGGTGAAGTGCAAAGAATGACTTTAATCTCTAAAAGTTCACATTATTTCTTCCTCCTAGTTTAGGTAAAATTTGGTTCCAATCGCAAAAATATTTTGTTACCTAATCTTTGGGTTTTCTTTTCCGGGATACCATTTATAGTTCAAATCTTTTTTGGGAAGATTTTCCTTATAACTTTAATTACATTTGTGTCTAAAATAATAGTGACATATTTTTGGTAATGAAAGCACCATTAATTTTGCTTATACTTTGTAGTCTATTATTTGCTGACAAGTGTGGGAGATTTTCCAAAAAGCTTGTATCTCAGTGCTTAATTGGAGATACAAAAACATTGTTTCATAAATTGCTTGTTATGAATTTATTAAGTGTGTTTATGTAAATCCACTTATCTATCTTTTAGAAGACCTTGTGAATTTATCATAGACACATATTTATTCTATTGACGTATGTCAGAGATGCAAAATGAATTCAATATAGCATATAGGGTGTATTAAATTTTGGTGTATACGAATGGCATGCTTTGTGTCTTTTGGGGTTAAATGCCTTGTGTTCAACTTATTGTGAGATTTAGTTCAAACACATAAGGGAATGGAAATTTTATGATTGGGAACTAAAAGCTCAGGCTTGTTTGGTTTCAAAAAATGCCTTTTGTTCCCGTTTCTTGTTTTCAATATTAATTATGAAAATGCCATATTGTTGAAATTTCATTTCCTAGTTTTAGGTTGTTCTGAGGAAAACATTGAAAACAATTTGACATTTTTGTAACTAATATTAAAATCAGGAAATAAAAATAGAAAATGTTTTTAAAACCAAACAGGAACTTAGTTTTCTTACTAATTGGATACTTGTTTTCTTTCTTCATTCCTTTATATACTAGTAGTCGGACCCATTATGTGGGCATAATAGAAGGAATTTTTTTTTTTATTTTCACACTTACAGGTGTGATTTTATTATTATTATTATTATTATTATTATTATTATTTATAGTTATTTCAAACTTGAACATTAGGATGTAGTTGAGTATAGGTCACCTGTTTACCCAACTTATGTACCCTAATCGGATGCAGGTATGGGTGAGGGGGCAAAAAAAATATTGATTGGATATGGCGAAAAAGTATTGATTTGCATATGATTATGGGTCTCTATTTATTTTATCTAAATACCTGTATATTTAAAGTACTAGTTTTTATTTTTAATTTACAACTCCATTATTTGAGTATGTGGTGCTGCTAGTGTATCAGTTATTTGGATTTAGGGATGGATGAGAAAGACTGCACCTGATTGGATATGGAGAAGGGTTATGGAAATGCCTTTGTTATTCAAGTTTGGGTATGGATGTTGAATCTGACCCAAACCTAACCCATTTACTTCCCTATTTGAATGAAAATTGACTCACTTTAAATTTGAAATAAAATAACTTAAGTAGGAAGTGAATGGAAGAGTTTGTTTAGTTTTGGTGGTGGTAACTTATTTATACTTTTTTATATTTATTGAAGTGAGAGACTGCAAGAGTTGTTTTTACTGCTTGATTTGGTGATAAATCTTGTGTATTTCTTCATGAATGAGTTCTGTATGATCTAAAAAAATGGACATGATCTAATTTCTATCAGTGCTTCATCAATGTGTAGGGGGATTCTAGTGAATGTGAGGGAAAGATGTTCATTTGTTTAGTAATTAGTAAAGTTATCCTCTTCACTTTGGATTAAAAAGTCTGCAAATAAGACTCAAAATATGCCAGTTATTTTGAAGCAAATGTTGGGAAAGAATGTGCAGTGCTGCTTCAGCTTTCTTTTGCTTAGTACCCAAAAAAAGTTATAGTTGTGATGAGCTAATATCAGTTGGATCTTATGAAAGAATAAATGTGTAAAGCAAGTATGTGGAGTAATCTCTATATCTAATTCATAACTTCGTTTTGCTAGTTAACTATAGTTGATTGTTTATGGGGTTCATAAGTCTATTATTAATCTCTTGGCTTCTGTCTCTCTCTCTCTTTCTAACTCAGAAATGCTTTACTCTTATTCCAATTGTCACAGCTGTCACTATTAGTCATTTGACTAGCCAATGGAAATGTTTGTTCTGCATGGATTTGCTTTTATGTTTTTGTTTGATAGAAACTGTTATGAACTTCTATCATGCATGCAAACTAATATCCATAATTACTTCCCTATAAGGAATTTCCTCTGTTTTGTTGATCATAGACATAGAGGATGTAACAAATGATGCTCCATGGGAATATATTATTTAGTTAGTTTGTCCATCAAAATTGTAACCATTGTAACACTTTGCTCTACAGGGCAATGTCTTGGCTCATTACTTATGTTAGCATAGAAGGTTTTGTTTAGTGTCAGATGCTTAAGAAATCCAAGACTTGAATTGATAGCTTCAATGGTTAGCCTTGAAAAAGAAAGAAGAAAGAAAGCCTCAATGGATGTTGCAGTACAATCGGTGAACTTGTTTGCTCCTTGCAAAGTATTGCAAGACTTACTAGTACTATATTGGACTTTGCCATGGATTGTTGGGGTAGGTGGGAATTCAGGTAGAGGTCCTAGGTTCGAGCCTTAGTATTAACTTCCCAATTTGTCAAGGAAAGGAATTATTGAAATTTTGTGGGGGCATTCAATTGAAAGTTATGTAGGTGGATTGTGGATGGTGTTATACTTTAATATTTAATGTGAAATAGTTGTTGCAACTGTTGTGCATTTATGCTAACAACACTTCTTCCTTCCCACACAAAAACACAAACAAAATGGAACCAAAAGAGGAGCAGTTTTGAGTCTTTTGACTTGTTTACGCAAATTTTGTTACAAAAACCACCTGATGGTTATAGCTATCCAGTAGATTGTTGTTAGTGTTGTGTCATGTATCTTTGATGCTATCAGATTGTCTAAAGACTAGGATATACTGTATATTTTAGAGTTGTAGTCCTTGTGAACACAACTTGGATGAACTTATCAAAGTCTTTGGTTATTTCCAATATGCCTTAGCGAACTGCCTATAATTAGTCCTGAGAATGGGAGAATTTATGAGGGGAAAGAGCATGATTAACCCTAAACCCGAATATTTCTTTTTGAACTAGGATGAATGGTGCTTACTTGACAAAGAGGGGTCCTTTGAACTGCTTGATTTTATCTTTGTTTACCTTTTTCTTATTTTGGTATTAAGCATTTGTGTAGTTTTAAAGTTGTGTTTGATGTGATTTATGTTGTATGTGGTGTCGGTAGGCTTTGTAGTGCTGGATTGCCAAGTAATATTGTTGTTTCCATCGAGGGAATCACTTTCCACCTTTATAAGGTATATGCCTTATTTTTAGAATTGTTGTCTTCCCTCTACTAGCGTATCATGGATATATGAAATAGTTATTGGTCCCTTTTTGGTTATAGGTTATGATAATGTTTCTTTGCGGTTCTCTTTAAAGCCTAGTCTCTTTATGGCTTATGTTTTTCCTATTACTTTGTTATCTTCTTTATTGGTTAAGTGTAGACCAAGCATCCCGCTTTAAACAAAGGATTTAAATTAGACTCGCTAGAGATATAACCTATTGTAGATATCACATCTTTCACAATGACTAAATGCTATAGTTGGTAGTTTCCTTTTGTTCATTTTGGATGAGTTTTGTACATTATTGATGATACTTCCTGTCATTTGATTGTTTCAATTTGTATTGCTCATTTTATTAGCTTCCGATTTTCTAGTTTCAAACTCCCCTATAGGCTATAGTGTAACATCCACTGAAATTTTTATCATTTTTTTTTTTTGCCTAGTTGTTCGATTTTTATTAAATAATTGAAGTTAATTAAAATTCGGCTACATATTTATTTAGAATCAATTAATTAGCAATTAATTGAGTTTAGATTTGAGGAAATTAGGTTAGAAGTATACAAGATTCCATAGAAAATTTTCTTAAACCAATTTATCGATTCACAGGAAATCGGTAAGATTACAATGTTTCAAGCTGTCGGAACCAAATCAATAGAATTGTACATCCAAAACCCTATGACTCAAGGCTGATTACTCAGCTATTTAACCCCCTATGGGTGGCGCTACTAAGGCCACAAGGAGGAGGAAGCTTGGCCAAAAATTGTCCACAAAGCATCATCCAATCATAACCCACCTAGCCAGCTACCCTCTTTATACTTGAATCAGATTTTCTCTTTTCATTCCCAACTAACTTGTGTCCCCTCTCTTCATGTTTCAGCCTTCTTCTTCTCTTCTCCACTCACCCAACTCCATCAAACCTTCAAGCTTTGATAAGGTTCCATCAATCTAAACTCCAAGAGCTAGCAAGATCACATACAAGAGGTAGAGATTAAACCTTACTCTTGTTCTTTTGGTTATGTGTGGCTGATTTAAGGCTTTATTTTCTCACTTCTTGATGTGAGGATTGAATGAATATGATGATCTTTGATTGTTTTGTTGGCTGTTTTTGATGATTAAATCGATTAAGAAGTAAGAAAGGGTGAAAGTAGGAAGAAGTGAGGGGCTGAAAAACCAAAATCCCTTGGCAGTCCGTACGGCGGAGTATACGGCTCCACCTACTGCGATTTAAACTTGATGAAACTATTTTTACATAAAACTAGACATTCAGGGCTTTCCATACATATATCATATAAGGCCATTGGATTAGTATTGAGAGAGATATGAATTTTGAAAGTTTGACCTAGGTTTTTGAGTTTAATTCTGGGCAAACTAGGTTGTTCAGGGCAAAACTTGCCCTATATGACTTGGAATTGAATGAACTAACTTTGCTAGAAAGCTTACACATAGGAGAATATCTCATAAAAATTTCAGAGTTAGATAAGGTCCCATTTGTTCCCAGTGGCTCGAGAAAGTTGCCTTATGTCCAAACGAGGTCAAAATAGGGTAGTGTAGGAAGGTCAAGTTTTAGAGCTTATATCTCAAATTATACTCATTCAAATAATATAAAACTTGTTTCATTTGAAATCTTGCCCTGTTACAGAGATATAAATTTCGGATGATTTCACCCAGATTTCTATTTTTGGTGAGTTTTCTCTTGTAAGAGTGCAATTCTAGCTAGAGACATGAATGAATACTAGATCAAGGTTAGTTAATATCGGAACTCGGGACTTAGCAAACTGAGAGCTAGACCAGTCATACTTAATGTTGAACTCAGAATGTAGTGAATAGGAAACTAGTCGGGCACAATTAATTTTGGAACCCTGAAATTAGTGAATAGAAAATTAGATCGGGTATGATTAAGGTCGGAACTCGGGACTTAGGAAACATTCATAGGTCTTGGAAGACCAATTATGGATTAATGTTGAGAATCAGACTATGGATTAATGTCAGAAATTGGAATCACAAACACATAAAACATTGAAATCGAAAGTTATGGACAAGAATATAAAACCTAAAATACTTAAATCCAGAAGTCGGGATTTTTAATATAAGTTTGGAAGTTGGTACTAGAATAGGAAACTTTATACCCGAACCGTGAAAGTCGGGAACCAAAACACTATATCAAAACTCAGAATTCAATCTCGGAACTCGATTATAAGCCCGAACTCGGGAACATCAATAGAAGTTAAAAGTTAACTTGTAAGATAAATTAAGTATTTTAAGACTTGCACCTATTGATATTGTTACATTCTTGATATAATTATGATGTTCTAGATTGGGTTTGTTGTTTGATTAAGATTTCCTGGTTATCTGGCACTATTCATGTGAAAACGGATCTGGTCCATAATGCTGCCAAATTTTCTGTAGAATTGTAAGAAAGTTATAAGTATTCATATGTTATGAATATGTATGCAGAAACCATGTATGCAAGAATGTATGACAGTAAGCAATGAAGCATATGCATGAATGCATTCAGCTTGTCTATGCATGATTATGTAAGAGAGTGAGAGGACATGAGTATATTAAATGTGAATCCTTTCACCTAGGGGCAGTTATGAGATCCCTCCTTGTGAATGCAGTTAAATAAGATAAGCTTGGGTCCCTTCACTTGGAGGCAATTAATTGGATCCCTTCATGTGAAGGCAGTATAAAACTATAAGATTCTTCTACCTTGGAGACACGTGGTCAGATGAGATCCCTCTACATTAAAGGCAAGCGGTCAGCTGAGATCTCTCTATTCTTGAGGCACGTGACTAGATGAGATCACTTCAATTTAGAGGCACGTGGCCAAAAAGAGATCCCTCCAAGACTAGAGGCACGTGAATCCTCTTATAGGTCAGTTCTGTGTAACGACGGTCACGAGTTGAGCTCACTCCTAGATCAGACTACCCAAGGACAGTAAAGACTAAAGATCAAATCATACGCAAGCACCCTAAGGACGGCGATACGTAACGCCTAGGTGTACCAAAAAAAGGAAGCAAAGAAAGTTAAAGGAAAATATCAATGCATTTGCTTAAATTCAAGTATGAGTATTTGCATATTTATATCCCACATTTTATTGAAGTTGAGACTATTCTATCTACCTATGCTGTGATTATTATTCCAAATACGAAATATTGCTAATGTGACTCAAGTGCGTGAAATAAAATGAACTCTGCTTCGGATCATACGTTTTCAAACTATAAAATGGGATAGTTCGTATATTATGTTCACTTTTCTTTACAATAAACCAAAGCAGCTGGAGATAATAACGATAACATGGCACGAAATTTCTTAACAAATCCTACTGAGAATTTCAAATTCTCACTCCTATTTTCGTGTTATCTCCAGATAATTCAAGCAGTTTCAAAGATGGCTGAAACGGCTGTCAGATAAGGTCCGCTCAGGTAATAGTAACAACTCCAGAGTATGGTACTATGACTTAAGCTTAGTACTGTAGTTCGGGAGGATGTTACATATAGCAACTTCTCCACTATTTTATCATTACCAATGTCTTGGACTTTATTTCTATATCTTTGTCGTGAATGAATTTTTGTGTTTGCTTAAGTATAAATTTTTTTTTCCTTTTTATCACTTGTTATATTTTTGTCTTACGTAGATTTGAAAATTAAATGGAGGAAGACAATAAGTTTGGCTTTGAGGACAAAAGTGACTGGTCTATTGAATCAAACTACAAATCCAGGTGTGAAAGAGATGAAAATGATAAAGGAGATGAACGAAATGATAATCCTCTTGAGAACTGAAAGGATAAATTGGATTCTATCGTTGGCAATCTTAGCTATGACCAGATTATGAGTATGAATTTTCAATTTGAGGAGAAGTCAGAGGAATTCTATAGAAATTTGGGTAAAGTATTGGGTTTTGGAGTAAGATGTGACGAAGTAAAGCGTGATAGCAAAAGGGAAACAATTTGGCGATAGTGGCTTTGTAATCATGAAGGATTTCGAGCAAAAAAACACTTTGATAAGGTGGATCGGCAGCAAGAAGAAAGGCCAATAACATTTACTAGTTGTAAGGCAAAGTCTCGAGCTCAGTTGGATAAAGAAAGTAGTGTGTGGCATGTTTCTCGATATGATGGGAATCATAATCATGAGCTAATCGGTTCAAAATACAGCCACCTTATTCCTTCATATAGGCATATGACAGATTCAGATATGGCACAAGCATCTACCTTGCGCTATCATGGAATGAAACCTTCTAAAATTATGTCGTACATTGCTAACCAAGCAGGTGGTTACGAGAATGTGACATTTACAAGAAGGGATTTATACAATCATTTTGATAAGGAGCGAGAAGCCCAAGTTATGGTTGGAGATGGTGTTGCAGCTCTTAGTTACTTATATGCAAAAAGTGATTGTGATCATATGTTTCATCTGAATTACACCCTTGATCCTGGAGGAAGATTAGCAAATTTGTTTTGGACGGATGGGACTGCTCGAATGTAATACCAATATTTCTCTTATGTTATAGCTTTTGATAGCAGCTATGGAAAAAATGTTTACAATAAGCCTTTGGTAATCTTTTCTGGTTTAAATCATCATGGTATGGTTGTTATCTTTGGTGTTGGACTGCTTCTTGATGAGACTGAAGAGACATACAAATGGGTGCTTAGATCTCTAACAAATGCAATGGCAAACAAACATCCTGTTGTAGTGGTTACTGATGGTGACAAGGCAATGCAAAAAACCATAAAAGAATTGTGGCCTCAAGCACATCATAGGTTATGTGATTGGCATTTACAACAGAATGCAAAGAAACATGTGCATAAAAAAGGAATTTCTTTCAGCTTTCGCAGACTGCATGTCTGGGAAATTTTAAGTTGACGAGTTTGAAAGAATGTGGGCAGATATGGTTAATGATTTTAAACTTGAAAACAATGAATGGATTAGGAAGCTATACAAGAAGAAGAAGATGTGGGCAAATGCATACCTTCACGGAACCTTTTTTGCTGGAATTAATACAACGTCACAATGTGAAGGTATTAATAGTTTCATAAAAGATTATGTGTCTTCACGCCACAATCTAGTTGAGTTCCTTCGCCGCTTTGATCAAGCCACACAACACTACCGAAATAATGAATTCAATACTGATTTTGAATTGAAATATTTTAGACTAGTGTTAAAGTCAGCTCTTGAATGCATAGAGAACAGTGCTGCTACAATATACACTCTTAGTAAATTCAAGGAATTTCACAAGCAACTTGTGAAATCTAGTGCATGTATTGTTAATGAGAGTATGGAACAAAATGGGATTAAAATGTTGAAATTGACAAGTTTTCGAAAACATGATAAGTCTTGGGAGGTGTCGCTTGACACAAGTTCTATTATATTTAAATGGTCATGTTGCCGATTTGAATCATGTGGCATTCCATGTTGCCATATTATTTGCATCATGAAGGAACAACCTTTCGAAGAAGTACCAAAAAGCTTGATACTTGATAGGTGGACCAAGCATGCAAGGAGAATAATAGATCTTTTATTTGACATTGGGAAAGGAGCTTAACACAAAACATATAGAGATGTTGCGCCAAGGAACTTTATCATCAAGATGCAAGTGGTTGTCCTTTCTAGCCAAAAAGTCAAGGGATGATTTTAATGATGTATTTGAAATTATTGATAACAACATACATCATCATGAATCAAAAGGTGCTTCCAAGTTGTTGGGTGGTCAGTCACCTCCTACATTTAGTGTAAAGGATCCAGCATCTGTAGGTACCAATGGTTGCCTTGTACAATCAAGCACTAGGAAACGAAAGTTGTATCAATGCTCAAAGTGTAATAGGCGTGGCCACAATAAATCAACTTGTAGCCAACAAAGTGGCGGTCATGCTTTAAAATGCACTGAAACACACAAATCATCCTCAGATTCTGATCAAATGGGGAGGGTTAATGAAAATCAATTTTTGATCTTATTTTCATTTTATATTTCCTAGTTTTAGACATTTTGGTTTTATTGTAGGATGATATTGGTTCACCTTCTTGGAGGGACTCATTCTTCAAGTCTAGCTAGTTGATGCCATGGTGTAAAAGGTATTTTTGATGCATTGTCATTGTTAGGCCATCAATGTACAAGATAACATTGTAGTTTAACCTTGTTACTAGTATGATTAGCACATTGTTTTTTAACCATGTTACTGATATAAGTAGCACTGGTCTTATGTTAGCTTTAGTTGAAAGTCATTAAGTCTTTTACTGTAATGTGTTTTTTTTTTCTAATTTTGATTCATCTTGGTTATGCTTATTTAGGGATACACTGGTGACTTGAGGAATTTGGGGAAGTGTGAACAGGTCCGTGAACGGTTTCTTTTAATCAAGTTATCATATATTACTTGTGAAAAGAAAACTATGAGAGCATAGATCTTATAAGGGGTTCCTTTCTTGGCATATTGATAACTGATTTGTGTTTTGGTGTCTTCAAATTTACATGAAAGATGATTAAGCTGTCTTGAAAGTACAATTTTCCTATTGTCTATTAACGATAGGATGAAATACTGATACTCTAATTTAAGAAGAGAAAATAAGTAATAAAGATAAGGCTATCTGGTGCTCTCTTGATTTGTTTGGAAGTCATCACTCACACTAAAATCTGGAAGTGAGGTGAGAAGATTAAAGAAGTTAGGTAGCCAGATACCATAAAGAATAGTACCAGAATTATTTTAAGAAAACAATGGATGGAATGTAATTTTGGTTATTCGATTTTGATATCTTTATGAGGATGCCTTATGCTCTGTTGTATTCTTTTATGTGTTTTTGTTAGATCTGATCTAATGTAAAGTGTCCTAATAATGGGTAAAGTGAACATTTATTCAGGCTTCAATAGCCGTGAACCAAAACCCAATAGCCCACAGCACTTCATTACATCACCATCACAGTTCCTTTCTACATTTCATTAATAATGGCTACATCTATCACTCCCTGTTTGGTTCTTCTCAACCAGTGCATGTGTGTTGTGCTGTGTGTAAAGCTTCCTCTTCTAAAGAAAGGAAGATGATAGAAAAGTAGGGGGTGAGGGAGACAACAGTTAAGGAATAATAAGATAATAGGAGTGAAAAAATCAATGGGAGGACTTGACTGAATGTAGTTTCATCATCCTCGCATGTTTAATGTTACACTTGGCAAAAAGAAGTGATATATATATTCTGTTATCTATTCTATAGTGCTCAAGCTTGCTTCTTATTTTGTTGTTCTATTGATTACAGTTACTGCAACACTATTGAATTTTACAAGACTGTTTCGAAAAGCACATGAAGAAAATTGCAAACAAGCTGAGTTAGACAAGAAGAAAGCTGAGAAAGAGGTTGAATGGAGAAGGCTAAAGGATAAGTGGTAACGTGGCTAATGAGCAGTTTAGAAAGTGATTCTAACTGTTTTCTGGATAACTACTATGATCAATAAATTGCAAACGCGTTGGACGTCTGTCTCCCAATTGAGTTGCGGAGAAACTTGCCATAGGTTGTCACCTACAATGAATACACAATTTCAACCCATAGGCTGCCAGCGGTGTCTCAGAACATTGCTACTTTGGATAAGGTCCTTCTTTCAATCCAATCCTTATTTTGTTATCAGTTTCTCTCTCCTGGCCCTATCTATTTTGATGAATATCAAAATTTAAAGCTTTTTCCAAAAGCAATGGGGATGGGTGCTATTGTATGGGTTGTGACCCTCTATTTGTTAAAATTGCAATTGCCAATGCTGTCTGAATTAACATATGTGGCATAATGTTCTTGCATTTTTTTTCTTTTTGCGAAGTGAATGACATAATGCTGAATTAGCCCTTTCTGTTTTCTGGGTCTCAAATATATTTGTGCTGTATTCTGCAGGTTTTGGACCCTTCAATCTAATCCTACTTATATTCTACATTATCCTTTGTTCATAATGCTCGGAAACAAAATTAAATGTTATGGAATATTCCTATTGGTTTTTCCCCTGCAATTGGGTGTTTAATTTCAATATGTGAGACTTTCCTCTCTTCTATGTGGTTGTAGAGATGTAGAGGAGCTTAATGACAATTTCTGTTAGTTAATTACTCTTTTATAGATTAAAACTATGGAGTCTTATGGCTGAGCATTGTAACACCGTCTAAAGGCATTCCCAAGCTACTTCATTCAGTACGAATGAGTAGTGACATTAGAAAATGCAAATTGGCAGCCACTCTAATGACGGTTAATTTGCTAGTTAAACATAAAAAATTAATTTGTAAATATGGTAAAAATTATACATAAAAATATAATACATTTATATATGCTTTAAATGGCACACTTTATATGTTTTTCTATGTTTATCTAAAGTTTTTCAGTCCGTGTTAGTTTTCATTTGGATCAATTCAGTGCATCCCTCCACTTGCAAACACTGCATAAATGACCTACAATTTGTCTCTAATTATGACTTTATATAGCACAAGCAGCTTCCAGTCACCTCTCCCTTCCAAATGCTGAGTTTTTTTAGTGGAGCAACCCTTTCCCACCTTTGAAAGGCAGCTTCAGTAGTGTCATAGTCATAACTTGTTCTTCTTGCCGAAAAAAAAAAATCATAAACTGTTCTAGTTAGGAGCAGCTACTGTTATTTAGGGAACCAAAGTAAATGTTAGCTTGATTCTTTTAATCCTTGCTCATTTTGTAGGGCGATGGTGTACACTAGGCTTTCCAACTCTCAATAATATTTTTGAGGAACAGGTTTATGTTATAAATTATTTGGCTATAAGAATTTCATTCATGGTCCAATGATTAAGCTGCTCACCAATCACAATCACTTAATTTGTGTAAAATAACAAAATTAATGTTCATTACCAAATTTCTTAGATAGGCACTCATGTTCTATTACAGTAATACCCAAAAATAGCCGAGACGTTCATGCTAGATTTGATGTTCTGTTATAGTAATGTTTTATCTACTATACATATTCAAATTTGCGTTCACATATATATAGTTTATTTAGTTATACTTCCTTAAATCATATCTGCTCAGGAATTATATATTGTTGTGTAAGTAGCAAGATTTTCAAGTTTTTAACATTTCTGCTAAGGAAGAATGCACTGAATAAAATGCTAATATTATATCTTTAAAGTAGTGCGCACCCACACTAAATGCTGCATGTTTACTGCATATATTAATATATTATTATAGATAAATTAATAAATTAATCTCTATCTCTATACATATATAGTGCCTGTTAAGCCACTAGTTATTATAGTGCAACAGGCTCTGCGTGAGTCATAAAGCAAGCGAATAACATGAAATAAGCAACAGAATTGTAACACTAGGAATAAAACCGTGTTGTCATTAAATCAACCCCAAATATTTTACTTCACAATCAAAATAAAGAAAATGAATTCTATATTTATTCTAGCATAAGAAAATTAATACCAATAAATACTACACTATACACTATGTCTTGCTGGACACAATTTAGATGTTATCACAATGCAGCTCATGTTGTTGAGCTTTTTTTCTCTTTGACAAAATCTTTTGCAGAACTAGGGATGTCAAAACCCGCATGCCTGCTTGTGAGTAATACCACAGAATCTTGACAGGGTATGTGGAAGATTTTGCCTCATGCAATGTAGGGACGGAGATTTTCAATACCCGCATGTTAAACGGGGCGGGGGCGGGGATCACTTTCCCCATACCCACGGGTACCCGCTATAAAATTACTATTTTATCCTTAAATTATTAATTTAGTTAAACTAATATTATTATTATTTAAATTGATTAGACTAAGGTTTAAATTTATAAGTTAGATTTATTTATACTTATTATATATTAGATTAATGATTGGATTACTATTATGTATTTATTTTTATTTTAAATTGTTAGAATTTAGATTGTAGAATTGGATTATTATACTTATTTTTTTGTTTATTTTATGTGTTTATTTTTATTTTAAGTATATTAAATTATTAGAATTTTAATTGTTAAATTAGATTATTATTTATGGTTATTTTAAATATTTTATGATATTAGAATTTTTATATTTAATTTAAATTTTTAAAATTTTTAATATTTTAACGGGTATCTATGGATATCCACTGTCAAATCCGTAACCCATGAGTAAGTAAAAAGCAGTGCCGCGGATATGGGGCGGGAAGCGAGGCGGATATTTATCTTTCGCAGGGTGGGGCGGGACTCTATTCCCTTCTTCCCCGCCCTGCCTCGTTGACATCCCTATGCAGAACGAATAATATCTTTTCTAGCTTTATTATAATTCTTGAGCATCAAGTCTAATGCTAACCGCATGCATGCTTTGTCATCAACTGGCTACAAGACAAAAAAGTGTATTATATTGTGTCAAAGTCAAAGAACACAATTTATAACTTATTTTAATGCTATTAGTATACTTATCAGAAAAGATTTTTTAAGTTTTGAATAAATTTTCCATCTGGCAACCCAAACACCACAATCCACCTTGATATATCCATAAGAAATATTAGCACTCATGTCAAGAAAAAAATAATTATTTAAATTTTGTATGATGAAGGAGTATTTCTTACGAATTTTCTTGTTGTGAAAGGTTACGAGGATAAACTATACGAAATTCACCAGTTCTATGTAACACTTAACCATTTTTAGGCTATTTTTTCTCCAAATTGTCATAGATTAATTTCTCATCAATCATGTGCTCAAGAAAAATAGCCTATATTGAGCATGAAAATCAAATTAAGAATATAGTGGTTATGTCTAATTTTTAATATGTCTCATAAATATATTTGGATAATCAATGTACCACTTGTCAAATCTGTTGCTCTCTTAATACTTTTCTATCTGGTACTTGCATTGAATCCTAACATATCAACTTCTGCTTTGCCAAGTTCACACACAACAAGTTCCAGTGTTTGTTGTTATCATTAATTGGTATATAAATCTGCAATATGTTAATTTTTATTTTTCATATTTTTGGTGAAATATTAAATTGGAAAGCAACACTTAGCAAACATTAAAAATGAATTTTATTACCTTCAGCAACTTCTCAACACTAGACATATATAAGCACTTATGACTAGAAACAGCCTCTGCTAGCTTGTATAAGTGCTTGTTGGTAAAAAAATAAAAATAATAATGTGAGTGTACAAATGAAAAAAAAGGGAAAAGAAAAAGAACTCTCGCATATCATTGATAATTCAGCTACACTTACTGAAACTTGAGGAGGCAAAAACCATATTTTTTGGCCTGCTAGACAGGCTCTTTCCTCACACGTGCACATACATGCAACCATAGTCAATACCTACAAGAACATATATTAGTAACATGATGTTTACCTAACCCCAAAAATAAATAAAACACTTACATCAGAATCTATCAACTCTCCAGGAATAATGGCGTCAAATGATTTTCTATAACCATTCAAAGCAGTATGTTTTACTATTTCCTCTCTACATACAGACAATGACAAAATAAAAACACATGTCAATGTGTAAGCAATCAGAAAATTAAACAAAATAAATTCTTCTATTTTAAATAATGAATAAGTAAATATATCTACTCTAGGCAACTGTCCACATTATACAGGTATGTTGCCATTGCCAATTCTTTTTCATTTAACCTCATTCCTTTAGGGATTTCAAAAGTGATCTGAAAATAAGAGAAAATAATCAATGATGTAATGACAACCCTTACGAGGTTAAGGTGAATTTAATTAATGGAAAAATTGGCAACAAAGTGTCTCAGTATTGTTAATATTTATGTACTAGTATCTTCAATACATGAAATATTTTGGTTTCATGTTAAGGTGGAGATCCAGAATATTCATCCATACCAAAGGCCTTGGAATCAAATAGTTTCCTTCCAACATAAGGTTGTTCAGCCACCTACACATTTAAATGTGATTTATTATTAGAACAAAAGATCAAAACTTGAAAAAAAAATATGAATAACATATTATTTGCCACTCACATCAATATTATCAGGTTTGACATCATCACCTAGTGCAAAAGACAAAGAATCCTTAAAAACTGGGGTTACCGGATGTAACAAGACATCTTTGATTTCGGCAACAGTATTATTTTGTGAATACACTATGTTTGACAATGTCTTGATCTCTTGCCAGACAGTTGACTGGATCTCTTGCCTAACAGCTGAAATGTGTGAATCCATATATTGCATTAGGCTACGATACATAGGATCTGAGGAGAGGTTAGCATCTTCAACATTGACACCATGCGGCTGAACTTTGTCAACAAATAGGCTCTTGCTAAAAGATTCAAAATTCAAAAAAAGAAAAAATAACATAATCAGAATAATATGATATGATTAAATAAAAATAAAATTATTGAACAAATAGATTGGCATCTTATTCCAACAATTCTGGATATTTGACAATAAAGGCCAATTCTCTATTAAAGGCAAATTCTATGGTCGGTGAAGCTCTGACTGCAGTTGTAACGTCCCGATTTCCGACCTCCTACCTAGAAATTCCGATTTCCGACTTAATCATGGTCACATTTCCAATCTCCGGCTTCATTTCCAAGTCCCAAATGAAGTGGCATTATTTATGATTTCCGATCTTCGAATTTCTGCCCGGGTCTCAAATAAGAGGAGCACGAGGTCCTACATTCAACTTCACCTTTGAATTTCAGGTAAAATGGGATAAATTCCGACTTCCGAGTTGGTCTGCGTAATTCCCGACTTCATCTGGTATTAACTTCCCAATTTCCGACTTAACTTTGGACTAACGTGATTCCCGATATCCGACTTCATATTTCAAGGAAAATATACCCGGTTTCCGATCTCATCAAACACACTATATATAAAATACCGACTTCCGAGTTTAAGTAATTGGGTTTGATATTGAGATTCCAAATTACCGAGTTCCGACCTTAAGCATCCTCATTCTGACTTCGGACTTGACCCAAGTTGATGCTTTAAAACAATGGTACAAGTGCCAACGTCCGATTTTAATGTAACAAGTTCCCGCCTTAGAGTTGGACTCAATGGGCATGAGTTCGAATCCTTGAGCTGATTTCCAAGTCACACACGAGTTCCGATATCCGAGCTTATTCTCAAGAGCCTTCCATTTCTGCTATCGTTCCCGAGTTCGAATGGGGAGTTCCGAGATTAGGTGATTGTAAGCTTTTGACTTCCGACATTCGACCTTGCTTCCAAGTTTTGAATAAACCAGACAAAATTTCCTCAAGTCACAAACAAGATGGGACGAGTTCCGACATCCGGCTTCAGCTCCAAGCTCAAGTAAAACGGCACGAGTTCCGACCTCAAGCATAATAGGGACGAGTTCCGATTTCAAGTAAAATGGAAGCGTATCCCACTTTTAGGATGACGTGGAGAGCAATTTGTGAGACGACGTGGAGAGCAATTTGGCTACAAAAGTGAGAGACATGGCCGAACTTCAACCACAAAATTTCAACCAATCAATACCACAACCCTCATATATTTAAATTAGACTCTCCTCTCCATTTTGGTCTGATTTACGTCTCCTTTTCCCTTTGCTCCAGCCTCCTTCTTCCCTTCTCTCAATCAACTCCATCACTTCTTCAAGTTTAGCAAGGTTCTAACACTTCAAGTTTCAGCACTTAGCTCAAATCACACTCCAAATAGATAGGATTCAATCTCTAATCTTAATTTCTCTAAACTAAGGATGCATGAAAGATTACTCTTTTATAGATATTTGATAATATATTGGATGTATATGATAAATTATGGTTGGATTAATATGGGATTAATATGAAATCTTGAGTTGGAATTATGGTTAGAAGGAGAAAATTAGAAGGAATTGAGGATTAGGATACTGTCTAGGTGAAGAATCCTCGGCAGTCCGGATGGCGGAGTATACGGCTTTGCCTACAACCGGTTAAATCCGATGGAACCATTTTTAGATGAAAGTAGCCATCCAGGGATTTCCATACATATATCATATAAGGTTATTGGATTAGTATTGAGAGAAATATGAATTTTTGAAATTTGACCTAAGATTCAGGACTTTCATCCGAGCAGGGTGACTTGAGGAGGGTATAACTCACCTTACACAACTTCAAATTGAGTGAAACCAACTTTCTTAGAAAGCTTACACATAGGGAAAAATCTCAATATGAAATTTCGAGTTTTTTATATTCCCAATTGATTCCAGTGGTTCGAAAAAGTTACCCTATGTCCAAACCAAGCCAAAACAGAGTAGTTTAGAAAGGTGGAATTTCAGGACTTATAACTCGAGCTATACTAAAGCAAATGGAATGAAATTTATTACAAATGAAAGGCTGTTCTGTTAGCTTTAATATAACACCAATTTCGTATGATTTGAGCTTATTTTCGATTTTTAGTGAATTTATATTTCCAGGAGTGTAATTCGGGCTAGTGACTGAACAGGTTGAGGCAAAAGTCGAATATCTTGAGTTATATAAATCAAAATGATATGGACAAATGAGGTTAGAAAGTAGACACATAGAGCTATGACATATCCAAAATTCAGGTCTAAATGAGTTGAATAGAGGTAAAGGCAGATTATACAAAATTCGGGCAGAACTGAGTAAGATTGGCAGAACGGCCAAATTGATAGTTTCACAAGTGTTAGTGAGTACATAAGGATTGAGTTGAGGATTACAAGTTTTATATTGATAAATACGTTAAGTTGATTATATTGCTATGGCTGATTTGTCATGAAAGCTGACACTATTCATGGGGAAATGGATCTAATCCGTTATGCTGCCGAATTTACGGCAGAAGTTTGGGAGACTATGAGTGTCTATATTACAAGGAATTTATGGTATGAACAGCCACACAATTATGATTGTGTATGCCGAAATCCTATATGCAAGAATGACATAAGTATGATATGAAGTATATGAGAATAAATCATGAAGCATATGTATGAGTACATCTCGCATGACTATGCTTGATTTTGCATGAGAATGAAAAGCCATGAGTATATTAAATGTGAATCCCTTCACTCGGAGGCAGTTAATTGAGATCCCTCCCTGTGAAGGCAGTTAAATAAGATAAGATGTGGATCCCTTCACTTGGAGGCAGTTGCACTTTGACTTCCTCCCTATGAAGGCAGTTAAAACTATGAGATCCCTCTAACTTGGAGGCACGTGGTCAGATGAGATCCCTCTATATTGAAGGCACATGGTTAGATGAGATCCCTCAATTTTGAGGCATGTGACTAGAATAGATCCCTTCAATTAGAGGCACGTGGCCAAAATGAGATCCCTCCAAGACTAGAGGCACGTGGGTCCCCTTGCGGGTGAGTCGGTGTGACAACGGTCACAGGTGAAGCTGACGATCTCACTCCAAGGCCAGACTACCCAAGGGCAGTAAAGGCTAAAGACTAAAGACTAAAGACTAAATATTAAAGTATATGCAAGCACCCCAATCACATGAAACATGGCATCGACCCAGCTAGTGTGAGTATCGGGGACAGAACTTACATGAGGCATGGCATGACCCAACTAGTGTAAGTACCGAATGAAGATCCCATATTCCTAAGAAACGTGACATAGCGATCATGCTCTGATGGGGTATGACATGGCGATCATACTCTGGAATGTGGCATGTAAAGATTTCATGATGAAAAGAAAGATGAAGAAAGGAAAGTAAATTTTATGTACATGCATAAGTTCAAGTATAAGTAAAGTTAGGTGCAAATGTTATGTTCCCAGTATATTAATACTATGGGTGTTATAATATGTTGTAGTTATTATCCATGGTACTATTCATGAATTAATTTTGTGTAGGCTTTCCCAGATGCCATGTGTATGAGTAAAATAAACTTTGCTTCGGATAGTATATTTTTGAACTGTAAAATCAAACAGTTTACATAATATGTTCACTTTTATCAAAATAAACCGAAGTAAACTGGGGATGACAACGATGACAATTATGCATAATAATTAGAGAATCCTACTGAGAATTTATAATTCTCACCCCTATTTCCGTGTTGTCTCCAGATAATTTCAGAAGTTTCCGAGGACGGCTGAAGCTGCTGTCAGATAAGGTTTGTTCAAGTAACAGTGACAACTCTAGGGTGTGGCACTATGACTCAAACATAGTACTATACTTGGGAAGGTGTTACAGCAGTTATGAACTACATCAAAGGGACTTCCAATTTAAATATATATTTAAAATCGTTTGTGACTAGTGATTGAATATGTTTGAATATATTTTAGCAAAATAAAGAAGATGAAAAAGACAAAGCTACATAAAAATAACATATATATATATATATATATATATATATATATATATATATATATATATATATATATATATATATATATATACATGTAAATTATCAACTAGATGATTCTATACATATATTAGGAATGACCTTTGAAGTCTCTTGCACGATATTTGTAATCTCCTGCTTCCCACGCACATCTCTTTTTCCATAAAGGCTCCTAGTTCTCTTTGAATGTTCACTATGAAGAATTAAATATATGAGCAAATTTTCTATTTTTAATATAAAAAAGAAAATAAGACAAAATAACATCTCACTTATTGGAGTTAATTCCAGATTCACGATCGTTCACTGCAAGTTTGGAGAACCTTTTAGTTTTCTTGTTTTACTTTCAATAAGCTAAAAAAATGAGAGACAGAAACCAATAAGAATAGCCTTTAAATTCTCTCCCACATTCTAGTTAATTTTAATTTGAACAAGAAGCACGTTCACAATGCTAATATTTTAAGGGATTTTATCACTTAATTTTCTTATTTAAGTAATAATAAAAAACTTTTTGGTTTGAGAAATTGGTCCTATGAAAATGAGATTGGATCTGGGAGTCTAATTATGTAGAGAGAAGGGAGGAAATTTAATCCCACTGCATCCAAGTTACATCCGTCTTATGACAAATACCTAAAGCTTATTATGCAAATTAATCAATAACTATAATTATATTTTTTTCCTTTAAAATTATAACAATTATTTACGAAAAAAAAAAATTAATACAACCATTATACAAAAAATGAAAGCAAAATTAACATTACAATTATTTATCAAAAAAGAAGAAGAAGAAGAAGAAACAAAATTTAAGAAAATTTAATATTTGGTAAAAAGTCAAATGAGAAAAAAAAACAAACTTACGATGGAAAAGAAAATGGTTAATGTACATATATATAAAGAAATTAGTATAAGTTTCTTTTTAAAAGAAAATAAGAATAAAAGGAAAAAAAAAAAAAAAACACCCGACATGCATATAGGAAGAAGATTAAACCATTATGTATAGGAGGCTTGAAATATTAATGATAGTGATGATGGCAGAGAGCTTTGACAAAAGCTAAGCGGGAGTGGTGGCTATGCAAAGTGGTCAACTATGGGATTGGAATTCAAGACTTGATGAGTGGAAAGATGAAAATAGGCTATGGTTTGCTCAATTATGTGATTGGAATTCAAGACTTGATGGAAGAATGGGAATGAGAAATAGTAAAAGTGGTTCATGATTGATTAAATTCTTCCCCCTATTGAAGTAAGGGAGTTGACTTTATATAAAGAAGAATGAGAGAGATATTTGTTAATAGATTAACCAGAAATTTGAAAAGTAGTTAAAAAACTTGAGATAAGATGAAATAAAAATTTAAAAAGCAACTAAAATAGGATAAGATCAAAAATTTGAAAAGCGGTTGAAAGTTTAAAATAAGAATGAGATTCTAGAACATAATAGGAAGGAAGATTTATTTTATTATTTTCTTATTTTTATTAAAAAAAAAAGACAAAATATGGTGTTTATCATAGGTTTAAGCATCGTATGAGATATTAATCTAAACCAAGAAAGATACTTTAGTGTAATTAAGTTATCATGAGTTCGTAATATTAAATTTTAGTGTAATTAAATTCCAAAATAAAAGATTAATATTGTTATATGCAACATATTGTTAACAATTTTTTTTTTACAAATTACATAGATATAGATATATAGACGATATTATTGTAATTAAATAATTAAATTAAATATTGGAGGTATAAATTCTTTGAATACTTTCATATCAAATAATCGCCATTAAAGATATCAATAAAATTATTTTAATTAATAAATGAATTAACAATAAAATTAAACGGAATTATGGTTGATGATAATTCTCTCTATATAAAGGATATTTTGTCTCTATTCATTATATTAATTTTTTCTTTCAAGTCCTTAAATTTATATTTTAAACTATCTATAAAAGAAAATATTTAAAAAGAATAAATATATGCATATAGTTTAACCCACTGAATGTAATTATTATTATTAAAATCTAACCATGACAAGAATTTCAAAACTTTGATGCATTCATCGATATCAACAAATAAAAAGAAAAATATTTCGATGCATCATTAATCAACTAAGCTTGTAATTAAGGCACTATCTCTATCACTAGCACTACATCCCTTTATTTTCCGGGTGGCTCGCGATGTGAACAGGCGGAAGATTCCAATGGCATCGTTTTGGCCTATGTTGGCGTCGTTTCTCGCGGTGCTCAAACACTAACGTCTTTTGGATCAAAATGGTGACTAACCAGTCAATGTGTCAGGTAAAGCCAAAAGATCTCACTATCTCATACTTACCAGCACTGTATCCCTTCATTTTTTGGAGAGTTTAACCCACTCACACCATGTTTTTTTTATCCTTATTCCCTATCGAGACCCACGACCTTGCACTCTTTTCCCAAAAGTAACTGCTTCTATTATCAGATATTGAATTCAGATCTTTTCTTTTCTTTTCATTTTTTTTCTATTTTTGGTTTTCATTATTTACACCCACGAATCCACGAACCCACGTTGCCTAGTTATTGTGTGAAGTGTGTATGGTTTTTGTTGGTGTCCAGTCTCAAGTCCCTATTATTGTTCCTAATCCCCATCTTTTTCTAAGTTGTGCTGCATTCAGTTCCAAAACCTATGGCAAGGAGAAGAAGAACTCCAATAACCACCAATAGTAGAAAGAGACAAAAGAAGGATGCAGATGAAGAGTTGGACGCTGGAACATCGACTGAGAGTGACGGCAACCCCAAATCAGCATCCCCTCCTTTCTGTCTTCCAGAGGCTAGGAATCCGCCTATAGTGGTTGAAATATCTTCAAGGTAGGTTGGAGTTTCTTCAGCAAAAAAAATACTTTGCTATTTATTTTTCTTAGAACAATAAACATGTTGATTTATTATACTGACCTGAAGAGTATATGTTAAACTCTGTCTTTTTGGCATTACTAATATTTTTGCACCTATCATCTTAATACCAGTCAACAAGAAAGCATGAAATCCTCTCAACAAAAAGACGAAAAACACTCTGCTATGTCAAAGCCAGAGTTGCCTCCACTAAAGATAAGGTACAATTTATCTTTCTAGATTTATTAATTATTGATTTGTTAATTTATATTAACATTCACAATTACACTAAACATTCATATCATACAGGTTGGGTTGTAGAAGAATGATCAATTAAATACAATAGTTGAAGAGTTGAAACAGATTGTTCACGCTGTAAGGACATTTATTGTCACCCAAACTCCTAATGCCATGCCACTATTTAGCTCCATTTCACAAACATTAACGAGCAACGTTGCAGTTGGGGAAAAGACTCCGGCAACAGTCTCCTTAACTGACTTGAAGGAACTTGCATCTAAGTTGGAGAATACCATGAACCGAGTAGGAGTTGGTAGGAAGCTGTTCACACTGAATAATGAAGTTGAGACACTAGGCAAGATAACTGAAAGCACCCTATCTGGATATTACATGAACTATCACTCTTCAAGTACTATGCATAACCCACCCAGACTAATTGGTAGTAACATACCAGACGTAAGTCTATTCTTTCTACCTGATTTTGATATGTTGCATTTCAGATTCTATGAAACTAATGGTTATGTTTGATTGTAGTGGATGCATGGAGTATTTAGGCCTACTCAAGATATGATTTTAAACGACATAGAGGTTCCGGTTGCAGCTTATATATTTGGGATAATGGAGAATGATGAATCTGACGGGTTAGTTGTTAAATTGTGTCTAGACTACATGTTAGTTTATTAACTACTAATTAGTCACCTAATTATGAATTTATACTTGCAGAAAGGAGATATTGATTACCCCAGATGCAAAGCTTTGTAATGGAGAGAGATCTGCATTGAAAACTTTGCTTCCTAAAGGTCTAGTTGATATTGATTGATAGTATAGTCACAATTGAAGATTATTAAATTTTGTTTAGATCTTGAAAGTTTTCTAATTTGTTTTCATTATCTAGGTGTTGAATTTGCTTGCTTGTATGCTGACTTATGAAGATAGATCTTGGACAAGATATTCAAGCATTTGGTTTTTACCAAATACATTTTCGGTGATATATATTATTCCTATATAGTTAATAACTTTAATATCTAAAGATATTTATTAACATGTGATGAAATTTGCAGCAATTTGCCTTGAGTTGGACTAAACCTCCAACTACTCTAATGAAATATTACCAAAAAAAAAAAAAAATTCATGGGCAAAGTTGACTATGTGACTAAGGTATATGACTATTAATTACAAATTCTTATTTCTATCATTATTTTTAAAAATTTCTAATTTAGAGCTTTATTATTTCTACGTAGATTTTTGTGTCTATCAATGAAGACAATATGCATTGGTATTTGTTAGTCATTGACCTCACCCGACGTCAACTGATTCTTTTGGACTCAAGACTTTCTTCATCAAAACATGATTCGAGAAAGAAAAGTATTAATTTTTTGGTAATTTAAATTGTACCTCTTAATTCTATGTGATCATAATTAATAGGTATTTAGGTATTTTCATATTAACTTATCTAATTTATTTATTTGTATCATGCAACCACTATATATTGAAGAAATATTGCAGCATGATAGTTTTTACGACTTCCACACAATAAAAAAGCCTTTGATTTCAAAATATAAGATAGTTGAGCCCGAAGAAATTGATGAACAAAAAGATGGCTCGTATGTTATTTATTTATTTATTTGTTGAATACTTTCAATACAACAACAATTGAATTAACATGAGTTTACAATTATAGGAACGATTGTGGAGTTTGGGTTGCAACTTGTACGAGAGAATGCAAATTCTCAAGTGCATACAATATAAAGGTTAGTTCTTACACCATTACTTCTTATATTAACAATCAAACTTTTGTAGTTGTAATAACTATTATAATTTTTCAAATTGTAGGTGCATGCTGAAACAAGACTAAGACTTGCTTTGGACTTGGTCTTGAATCCTTATAACAAGCTCAAGGAAAAAGTGATAAGAAAGGCATTCAGAAACATGATAAAACATAAGCAGAAGCATGAACGTCTAGTGAGAACATAAGTTAGATTACATTTGAATTCAATTGAAGAATTTGGTGATAGCTTGAAGTTTAATTGAACAATATGATGTTTAGCAGTATAATTTCATTGTTATTACTTATGTTTCCTTGGTACATTCTGCCATTGTGAGGTGCATCAAACACCTTTTGAAATTAATGGTTAGATGTGAGGAGTACGGGATAGTTGCACAAATACACCCTCACATCTGATCATTAACTTTAAAAAATGTTTGATGCACCTCACTTTATGAGGTGCATGGCAGAATTCACTTGTTTTGAGATGCATGGCAGAATTCACTTGTTTTTTCCTTATTTTACTCATAAATGTTGGGTTTTGAGAATTTCAAGATATTGTGTAGAATTTTATTTATGGTTAATTTAAAAATTTACATGGTAAGTTTCTACATTAAGAAACTACTCCTCTCTTGTTTGGAGAACCAAAGAAACTCTTAGCTTGATCCTTTTATTCTATGCTCATTAACTTGATTCTTTTATTCCATTCTATGTAGAGCAATGGACCATGCATGCCTTGCTTTTAGACCCATACCGTAATTTATAATTCATCTAGTTCAATGGAAACCTGGGTCTAAGTAACTAAGTCCCTGAAGCAAATAACTTTCTTTTTTATCATACAACTTTACTCGATTACAGAGATTAGGGGTCATGTTATGAAGGTAATTGGTTACCTGAGTATTAAATAATTAAATAAAATGGTTGAAATAACCAAAACATAATTCAGTTTGTACGTTCAACATTATATTAGTAGCTGATACAAGTGTTGCAACTTGCAATTGCAAAAAATATTTATACCACTCATAAAGTGCTGTGAGATTAAAACAACTTGATCAACATGCTAACGTTTGACCATAAATTAAGATACAAGTATTAAACGATCGAGTGCATTTAAGAGGGGTTTTTTGTTTTCTTTTTTTTTTTTATGTTTAGGGTTTAGGGGGGGAATCAAGGTGCACAGGTATCTAGCTCATTCTGCAAGCAGAGGAATAAACTTTCAAACATGCACTTTACAACCAAGAATAACGTAAACCAATAATCTTGAAGCATAATCGCATCACATTAAAGCCCAACATCTGCTATGTTAGCACCCACTTTTTTTAAAAATTCAAGATATCCAAATAGCCACAAGCACACACAAATTACCTAACCATAATCACTATTTTAATGTCAGGGAAGTTGTCAAATCTTTTCTATACTACCCAACTACCTTCTTTACAACTGTTAGATAACTTCAAAATAAATATCTAAATTCCCATATCATCAAGTTAAAAAGTAAAATTTACCACTTTAATTTCTGGGAAATTATTTAAGGTGGCATAAAAAAAGAACATATAATTATCTTTTCTACCTCCTTTTATCAACCAATAATCCATGGGGCAATTTTGTAACTTCTCGAAGACCACAACTGCAATGTACAAATTCAAATACTCATTTTCACAAAATTAAAAATAACAAAGCTATACAAATAGACATCATCTCTTCTATAATTCTAGAAAAAGAAAAGTGAAGCAAAGACAGGATTGCAGAAAAATAGTATGGCAGACAAAAGGTTCTCCAATAGTCTGCCTTGTGCGTATACAGACAATACACAACTGCTTAAATAAGCAGGCATCATTATCAGCAAAGGTTACTTAAAACTATCAAAACTTGAACTGAAAACTGATGAATGAAGCCTGCAAGACTGACATAATATTTCAGACAGACTATTTCTTGTGCCTTTTTTCCATGGGCAGGATTTGGGCCAAATTCTATAAATCATGACAACACTGTACTATTGCTAATCAGTTGCCTTTTGGTGCTTTCAACTTCTTCCCATTCACCGGCCTGTACTTTTTCCTCAAAGTATTTCGTGCTGAAGAAAAACCCTGATTCTTTCTCAAGCCTGCACCCAGGAACAAGTTATGAGCAGTCACGTTGTCGTATGAAATGGGAAATGTTAAGCAAAGGAAGAGAAAGTCTTCAATTAATTTTATTATCAACTCTGCCAAATTCTCAGTGGAGATTATGTATCCCAGCCTTTCTCGATAAAAGGAACCGGCATATTACCACTAAAATAATTACGAGTTCAGCTTTCATATTAAGGCAGTTCATAGCTTTCCACTCTTCAGAAAACCAAGCGGAGTAACAGTCAACAAAGAAAGTACAACATATATGGCCATGCCACTTTTGTAGGCATAAACCTGCCAATCAGGGGTCAATAGTGCAGGATGTAACCCCATTCATTAATCTATAGATTAAAATTTTCATTATAAACAGAACACTTAGGTAACTCATAACCACACAGCTCTGTGATTAAGTTATCCACATTGAAATTACAAGGCTTTTAAACTTACACGAAAATCAGAATTAAACACAAATTTAAAAAAGTTCTTCACCTCATTTCTCTATTACTCAGCTAATTTCCAATAATCTTCACTATCAAGAACACAGCTAAAGCCGAAAGCCTCTAGACAAATAGATTAGCTCATTTCTAACAACCCTTTCAACAAGCAATCCACACATACATAACACAATTTTAACACAAAACACTTTCCCTCTGTTGTGCAGCGTGAATTGCTTCTTACCCATTTATATTTATCTTAAACCACGAATAAAGATTGCAGACAAAGAAAACAAAAACAAGAAGGGGGAAATAAAATAAATTTTAAAGGGGAAAAAAAAACAGGGAAGGGGTTCTTACTTGTGCACCTACTCTTTGAACTTTTCCTCCTCCAGAAATTGGAGTATGAGAAACACCAATTCTCTGCTCAAAGAAGTCATAGCAGGTCCTCAAATCTCAAACCCTACCAACAATTACGATCTTCAAACACCGATCTTCAAACATGAAAAGTAGTTTGAACTCCAAACTTCAAACCTTAGAATGTATGTCTGATATTTCAACAGTGACGCGCACTGCCATTCCTCACCATCTGCTCCATCTCCACTGCGAATCGCACTAGAAACAGCGCCTCATCAAGCTGCACCGAGTACTTGTGCACCGACTCTTTGAACTTTTCCTCCTCCAGAAATTGGAGTACGAGAAACACCAATTCTCTGCTCAAAGTAGTCATAGCAAGTCCTCAAATCTCAAACCTTACCAACAATTTCGATCTTCAAACACCGATCTTCAAACACAAAAAGTAGTCTGAACTCCAAACTTCAAACCTTAGAATGTATGTTTGATATTCCATCACTGACGCGCACCACCATTCCTCACCATCTGCTCCATCTCCACTGCGAACTGCATTGGAAACAGTGCCTCATCGAGTTGCACCGAGAACACAAGGTCAAACGTGGCATTGAAGAATGTCAGCTTGTCCGGGTCGGCTCACTGGGCGAGCAACGGCGAGAGAGAGAAAGGGGATTAAGGAATATCTTTTTTTTTTTTTCTTTTTTTAGTGCCACCGGGGAACAAATTGAGGTATGTGGTGAGCCTCTTAGACTGAAGTACCATGCCAGAGATGATCATCATTGGCCGAAGTTGATAATGAGACAAAGATAAGAAGGAGAAGGAAAGGGAAGATCATAATTTATAACTAGTGACACTTGCTGGACATCAATATCATGAGCCAAAAGATCAGTAGTTTATTAAAACATGGGAACCCAGAACGGAATTCACACATAATAATGTCTTTGGTATCTTTGTCCATGTCTCCATGGGCTGCAGAGACTGTGTGGTCCTAGCTTCACATCTTGTCAGTCAGCCAATCGACCTTCCTTCTAGTGTAATGACAATTTGGGTGATTGCCAATGTCTTATGAAGATAACAATGTGTATCCAGCTTCCATTCCTCTTTATTGACATTGACATAAAACTGCTTTATACCCTCCAAGGTGAGCTCATCACGCTTCACACGGATTCTCACAGGTTTGTTCATGAATTTCCTTGTGATCTCAAGTGCTTTAGGAGGCATTGTAGCAGATAAAACTCCTACTTGAATCTTAGTTGGCAACAGCTGGAATATATCATAAATCTGATAACCCCCCAAAAAAAAAAAAAACACACACACACACACAAGTTAAAGCAGTTATTCATACATAATTCTATTTGGAGACTAAACCAATAACCCAAGAAAAACTAAACCTCAAAGATAATTGAAAGTAAGTTACTTTCACGTTTTAGTTTTATTAACACTAGTATAAGGAATTTCACATTTTAGATAAATTAAAAAAGCTTACATATTAAATCTGAAAAGAGCTGGTAGTTAAATTAAACTGTCAAAAAATAAACAAGGAAATAAAATAGATTCAAGGAAGAAACTAGACAAAATGGATAAAAAGATTTGACATGTGTGAGTTCATTATCAACTAGCGGGTTAATAGGCACGCATTTTTATTTTTAGAGTTGTTCTGGACAGTAGTATAGGAGCCTAGCTCGGCCCAATGACTAGGCCCAAATAGATCTGAGTTGTTATTCTGTTTATCTCGAGGCCCATTAACCCGAGTTGAGGCCCAAACCCGAGTTAATCCCGATGTTCAAGCTCGACGAAGAAAAAACGGCGTTCATAACCCCAACGGCCAATTACTGCTACAAGGTCATGCCTTTCGGATTGAAGAACGCTGGAGCAACATATCAAAGGCTTATGAATAAGGTGTTCGCAGAGCTGGCCGGAGATTTGATGGAAGTATATATCGACGATATGTTGGCCAAGTCTCGCGAAGAAGAAAATCTACTGTCCGACCTCAAGGTCGTATTCAATCGAGTCCGACAACACAACATGAGACTTAACCACAAAGTGCGCGCTGTCAGTAGGCCAGAAATTTCCGTTCATGCTTACACATCGGGGGATTGAGGCAAACCTCGACAAATGTCGAGCAATACTCGAAATGAAAAGTCCAATGACAGTAAAAGAAGTACAATGCCTCAGGAAGAATTGCCTCTCTTTCAAGATTCATGGCTGCGTCGGCCAGAAAAGCTATCCCCCTCTTTTCTCTCTTGAAAAAGGGGAATATTTTTTAATGGACGCCGGAATGTGAAGTCGCTTTCACCGACTTCAAAGACTATCTATCTAGCCCGCCTATACTAGTTGTTCCTGTATCTGTCAGTTAGTGACGCCGTTGTTGCCAGGGCACTAGTCCGGGAGGATTCCTGACAACAGCACCTGGTATATTTTATCAGCAAAGTACTTCAAAGACCGGAGACTAGATATCGGAAGATTGAAAAAGTCGCATTGGCCCTAGTCATTGCAGCACGAAAGCTTTGCCAGTATTTTCAAGCCCATACCATCGCGTCAAACCGACTGACCAGCCAATCCAGTAAATCCTACAAAAACCGGACTTGGCAGGAAGGATGGTATCATGGTCTGTGGAACTTTCGGAGTTCGACATCCAATACGAACCAAGGACCGCCATTAAATCTCAAGCATTGGCAGACTTCTTAGCCGAAATGGTGGACGAGGTGGATACCGGATCGTGATGGCGCACGTGGACGGAGCTTTCACCGGCCGGGAGTGGAGCTGGGGTGATTCTTGAAAAGGAAGGTGAAATAATCATCGAGCTCTCCATTAAATTCGATTTCTCAGTTTCCAATAACCAGATCCAATACGAAGCCCTCACGCAGGTCTCAAGTTAGCGAGGGACATCGGCGTATCCCGACTTTTGATGTGCAGTGACTCTCAAGTCGTGACATCCCAAGTCACCGGGGCATACCAAGCTAAAGATGTTCTATTGCAGAAATACCTGATCAAAGTAAAAGAACTCGCGGAAAGATTTCCGAAGGTAGAGTTCCAGCATGTTCCAAGGGAAGAGAACGTCAGGGCCGACATCCTCTCCAAGTTGGCAAGCATTAAGCCCGGAGGAAACAATCAGAGTTTGATCCAAGAGACTTTGAATATTCTTTCAATAACGGATACCCTTCTGACCCTATCTGTCGACGAAATTCCGAACTGGATGAGTCCTATCGTTCAATACCTAAGGAATGGGACCAGACCAAAAAATCCTGTCGACGCCAAGAGGCTAGCCAGAGAAGCCTCCTATTACAGCTTCATCAATGATCAACTATTCGTATGGGGTGTCCCCAACCATCGCTAAGGTGTGTGTGGGCAGGATCGTTCACTCGCCATTCTGGAGGAAGTTCACGAAGGATCTTGCGGCCATCACCTTGGAGGAAAGTCGCTCGCATCAAAAATTTTACGAGCTGGATTCTATTGGCCGTCGATGATGAAGGACTCAATAGAGCATACACAAAAGTGATCCAGCTGCCAAAAACACGCCACTTTCCACCTCACCCCTTCCGACGAACTAACGTTGATCATGTCTCCCTAGCCCTTTAGCAAGTGGGGACTCGACCTCCTAGGTCCCTTCCCATTTGTCTCGGGACAAGTGAAGTACCTAATTGTGGCAACAAATTATTTCACGAAGTGGATAGAAGCAGAACTACTTTCTACCATCACTGCTGCCCAAGCTCGGAAATTCGTATGGAGGAATATCTTCACTCGCTTCGGAATACTCGACTTGATCGTTACGGACAACGAAACCCAGTTCATAGATCAGAAGTTCCGAGGATTTCTCTCCAGCCACAAGATCAAGCACCACTTTACCTCAGTCAAACACCCCCAAGCAAACGGCCAAGCTGAAGCTGCCAACAAAGTCATCCTCCAAGGACTGAGGAAGAGACTCAACGAGGCAAAGGGGGCATAGGCCAACGAGCTTAGAAGAGTTATACGGTCCTATAGAACCATCTCGCATTCAACAACGGGAGAAACTCCTTTCAAGCTGACTTATGGGGTGGACGCGATGATATCGATTGAAGTCGAGGAGATAAGTCCGCGCGTCATGTTCCAATCTACAGAGCACCACGCACTTCGGGAGGAGTCCGATCTGTCAAACGAAACAAGGGAAAAGGCTCATCTAAGGGAGAAGGCGCTCAAACATCGAATCTCCCAAAGATACAATGCCAAAGTAGTACCCCGGACTTTGGACAAAGGAGAATTGGTTCTCCGACAAGCTGACATCGGAAACCTCCGCGGCACGGAAATTACAGCTAAACTGGAAGGCCCATGTGTGACTAGTCTTGGAAGGGGGCATACAAACTCTCCACATTATCAGGCACAGAGATTCCGAGGTCATGGAACTCTTCCAACCTCTGGAAATTTTTTATCTGATGTATATACCACGTGAGATAGTCGTACTCTTTTTCCTACCTCGGGTTTTGTTCCACTGGGTTTTCTCGAGGAGGTTTTAACAAGGCGAAACTCTGTAGGCCAAGGAGTAACTAGCAAACTTCTCTCGGTATTTGCTTTTACATGTTACCTTTATTTTGTTTAATTTAACATTACTTCATTATTTTTATGTTGTTAATTTTTCCTTTCACTTCCATTATTTTGCTTCCATTATTTTACACATCATGGTTGACGATTTCAACCCATCTTAATTCTCCTAAGAGATTGATCACTCCTTAGTCGAGGAAAACGGATCCCGGTATGATAACTCAGACACGTAATCCTGAATGCGATTAAAATCCGGAGTCAAACCTCGGGTCAGTTACACCGCGCTAACTTAAGCAAACACCCTTAAGTTCTAGCTAAATCCAACTCGGACAACATCCAGCTCGGTAAAGCAATAAAGATGCTGTCAATATTCCCTTCAAGATTTAACTTAGGCGAATAACTGGCGCATCAATTAACAATAAAGGTGCCACCAATATTCCCTTCAAGGTTTAACTTAGGAGAATATAATTGGCGCATCAATTAACAAAGCAGGCAACAAATAAAACAACAACATCGCAACGAATTTCATTACAAAAGGTTCCAACATCGGATAGATATTCAAAAAAGAGCTCCTAAACCTAACAGGGCAATACAATAAAAAATACAAACACACCAAAGGTCGGAAGCCTAGTCCTTCGGATCAGCTTCAGGTCGCCGCGCGTCGTCTCTTACGAGCCACCACGATGCGACCATCAACTACAATTTTGTCCAACCCGACTTCGCTAAAATCACCATCAGGACAAATAATATGGCACTGCTCCAGAAGGGACTCCTTAATCTCCCGGCACCACCCACAACCGCCCACCTGCTCCTCGGCTCTAATGCTTGACCTCTAAAAATCAGCGCAATCCCTCTGGAGTTCCGACACCCAAGAACGGGAATCCTCCAGTTGCTGGTCCCTCGACTCAAGCGCCTCCTTCAACCCATTGATCTCATCTTCTTTGGCCTTCTCCAAAGCTGACTTCTCATCTTGAAGAAGGGAGACTTGGGACTTCAAGACCTTTACCTCCTCCATAGCTTGGACACCGGAGGTAATAACCAGTTCCGAGTATCTAAGTAAGGCCGCCGACTTTAGCATGGCATGCCCCGCCCATTGGAATTTTGCAGCCAAGTTCTCGTCCTCACCCTGTAAGCGCTCGAGAAGGGCAGGGACCATCAACTCCTTATCCATGAAGTCGAGATAAGGAAAATCCTTATCCATAACATGGACGTCGGACTGCTCCTTCAGTGAGGGAAGGCCCTCGGGGTCGGAAACCACGGACTTCCCTTTGGCGGCTTTCTTTGACTTTTGTTTCTTGAAGGCCTAGGCCTAGAGCCTTTTATCGTAAAGAAGTGAACACCGGTTCTTCGGACCCTACCGATTTCGGGCTACTACTCCCATCCCCCTCGTGTGACCTTTTCAATATCCTCCTGCGAAACTCGGTGAGGGCGGACTTCAGAGCCATCTCGTCTACAAAAGAGACATCAACAATAAGCATCCGATAAAAAAAAGGGGCATAAGATATGCAAGCAATAACAGAAAAATGACAACCTAAATACCGTCTAGCCTCCCCAGGATCTACACCAACTATGTTCTTTAGTTTCAGATAATTCTTCCCAAAGCACTCGAAAAGGAAGTCAACAACGGCTTTCTCCTCGGACTTAAGGGAACTCTCTACTATCCGGGGAGCGCTAAAATGCTTACACCAAAAGACATTAAATCGAAGCTCCCCTTCCAAGGTCTCCCAAAAACGAATTGAGTTTGGACACCCGAAAACCTTAAAGAAAACAGGCTCGAAATTATGGAAAGAATCCTCGTACAGAAGGAATATCTTCTGATTGGCGTAAGCTCAGAAGGATAACCATCCCGAGGTTAATCTACCACCGGCAGGTCGAGTCAAAGTGAACAGGAAAAAGAAAGCTTCCAGGGATGGTGTTATTTCGAGATATTCGCAAATGATCTCGAAACCCCGAATCATCGCCCAACTATTCGGATGCAATTGAGAAGGAGTAGCCTCAGTCTGGCGCAGGATCTCCATTTGAAAGTGGGTAAACAGAATCAGAACTCGTAACTTGGAGATAAGGACGTTGTAACACCACATCCACCGAGGCCCCCTTTCAAGGTTAAAGTCATTCACCCTCTCGCTCGGATCCGGAGCCTCCAAGTAATATTCCTCCTCGCATTTCTCCTCCCACGTGAGACAGGTTCTTATCTTGAACGAGTTAGAACTCCAAGGTTACGGCAGATGGAAAGTCCCAGAACCTCAGACGACTCCAACCGATAGATGAAGTTGATCTCAGGAGGAAAAGTTAGAGCTCTCTTTTTGGCCATTTTCGCAATCCCAGACAACCTGCACAGGAAACCACCTCTACATCACAAACTCGGGAAAATCCTAAGTCAAAAACCCCTAGAGATAAAATGGGAACTGAAAAGAGCGAGCTCACTGGTGGTTTCCTACAAAAGGCCGCCCAGTGGGCTAGGCGGAAGCAAAAACTGACAAAGAGTAGGGGTTGAAACCGCCCCAAAATACAAAGTAAAAATGGATTAATGGAAGCCAAACCGCCACTGATATACCACCCAACGAAACAATACAAGTTGCAGAAGTAGAAAACAAAAGGGATAAGGCATACCTGTTACTAGCGAAGTAATGGCAGCACAAACGATCGCACTCCCGCACTGCTCCTTCATTCCCCTTGTGCGGCGAACTCTTTTGGGCAAGGCAAGAAAAATGGATAGCGAACGCACAAAACTCCTCTTATAGGAATGAAAACGCCCTTTGGCACGCAACCCAAACATCGCGAAGGGCGCAACCCGTCTTTTCCCATAAAAGGAATGAAGGCAAAATGGAAATAATGCCCCAGTTCAAAATGATGAGGCGCTCTGAACGAGGCGCCCAAAATAGCACTTGTCCACTCAGGGTTACGAGACGTGACCTACGAGGCGAAAGGACATCACTAGTTCGTGAAGACTTAAGACGTTGCCACAGGAAAAACGCCAAATCACTTAAATGGCAATCCGATGTGAGAACGCAGCATATTAACTCGGAGACTCACAAAGAACTCGGCACCCGAGGAATCCACCTCCGATATCGAGTTGGGGAAAGCTGTTATTGGACGATGGTATAAGGCCACTCGCCCGATGACTGCGCCCAAATAGATCTCTCGGTTGTTAATCAGTCTATTTCGGGCCATTAACCCAAGTTGAGGCCCAAACCCGAGTTAAGTTCGTTTGTTCCCTAGTAGCACGGGACGTATTTCCCTCGCGTGTAGCCGGTAAACTCGAACCCATCCGTTATCCCCCAAGGTAATTGACGTCTAGGGTCATCCCCTACAAAGGCGGAATCAAATCCCCTTTATCTCTTAACTGCTCACTCGTATATATATGGGTCCAGCTGCGAACGTAAGGTACCTTTTCTAACTTACTTCTCACACTTTCCTCAAGACTCAGCCACGACTGAAACACAAGTCTTGCCGGTACACGCCAGTAGTGAAGCACTCAATCGGAGCAGCTTGAGATCTCATTCTTAGTTCGGAAACTACTCAAGTAACCCATCTCCGAACAAGAGTATTTATATAAAATTATTTATATAATATATAGATTTTTTTTAGATAAATAAATTTTAAATAAACAAAATAAGAAAACGTTTATATTAAAGAGAGGAAGGGGAATGTGAGGCAAGGCGAATCGTGGGATGAGAAAAGAGAGGTGAGAGTGTGAGAGTTAGAGAGTAGAAATACGTTGATTTAGCAGTTACGAAGAGATAGAAGTAGTTTACTGATTGATCGTGGGTTGAAATAATTGCTATATGAAGTAAACATAGTTCAGTTGATAAGAAAGGTAAAGGTAAAGGTATATATGTTAATAAGAAATGTAGCTAGATGGCAGATTCAGTGAGGCAACCACTTTATATATGTATAGAGATAGAGATTAACTTATTAATTTATCTACAATAAGATATTAATATATGCAGTAAAAATGCAGCATTTTATGCAATGAATTCTTCCTGAGTAGCAACATTAAAAACTTGAGAAGCTAGCTCCTTACACAACAATATATAATTCCTGAGCAGATATGATTTAAGGAAGTATAACTAAATAAACTATGTGTGTGTGTGTGTGTGTGTGTGAACGCAAAAGCACATTAATTCACGTTTTGAATATGTATAACAGAACATCAAATCTAGTATGAACATCTCACTTTTTTTTTTGGGTATTAATATAATTAAATTTACTTGTAACTTTTTTTAATATTTTGTTGATTTCAGTGTAAAAAAGTTACATTATCATCTAATCATATATTTCTATTTATAATACTAACGTAATAAGCAATTAAATCAAACATTTTTGTTAATATGATATATTGATAATATATCAAAATTAAATTCATATATTTATGTATTTATGAATGTAAATTTGTAAATATCATTTATTTACAAATGGAATAAGTTATTTATAAACGCCAAAACTTTGACCCCATAAAAAATGACATACCTTTGGCCTTGTGTATTCACCTTCCATTGTGTAGTTTTTTTGTAGAATCAGTTTGATATGCAAATAGAGTACAGTTAAAGTCCTTTAGAACTCATTTTAAGAATATCATTTCACTCCATCGAACTAAAACAACAATTATAAGACTCTTGGAAGTAAACTGTGCCATTGAATTGGTACTGAATGAAGTAGCTTGGGATTGCCTTTAGACAGTGTTACAATGCTCAGCCATGAAGAACTCCATAGTTTTAAATTATAGAAGAGTAATTACCAACTAACAGAACAAATTGTCATTAAGCTACTCTACATTTCTACAACCACACAGAAGAGAGAAAAGTTTCACAGATTGAAACTAAACATCCAATTGCAGGGAAAGGACCAACAGGAATATTCCATAGCATTTAATTTTGTTTCAGAGCATTCTGAACAAAGGATAATGTAGATTATAATGTAGGATTAGATTAAAGGGCCAAGAACCTGCAGAATACAACACGAATATAGGATAATGTAGAATATAACATAGGAATAGATTGAAGGGCCCAAAACCTGCATAATACAACACGAATATATTTGAGACCCAAAAAATAGAAAGGGCTAATTCAGCATTATGCTATTCACTTCTCAAAAAAAAAGAAAATGCAAGAACATTATGCCATATATGTTAATTCAGACAGCATTCGCACTTGCAATTTTAACAAATAGAGGGCCAAGCACCCACTGCTTTTGGAAAAAGCTTTAAATTTTGATATTCATCAAAATAGATAGGGCCAGAAGAGAGAAACTGATAACAAAATAGGGAGTGTGTTGGAAGAAGGACCTTATCCAATGTGGTAATGTTCTGAGGTACTGCTAGCAACCAGTGCGTTGAAATTGTGTAGTCATTGCAAATGACAATCTGTGGCAAGTTTTCTCCGCAACTCAATTGGGAAAGAGATGTACAACGTGTTTGCAATTTATTGATCATAGTAGTTATCAAGAAAACCGCTACAATCACTTTCTTCACTTTCTAAACTGCTCATGGTCAGGTGTTATATGAAAAATTATATGTTAACCATTTTATCCTTTTGTATTTAAGTTGTTTAACTCGTAGAATCTTGTTAAATAAATGTTCTATAAGGTCTAAAATAGGAACAAAGGACACCAAAAGACGGTTACTCCCTAGAATCCCCTTTATTATATTGTATGTATATACATAAATATAGAACATGTATGTATTACATCTCAGACATGATAAAAAAATCAGTAATTGAAAGAAGTGAAAAAAGAAAGAAAAAAAAAAGTTACAAATTTAAAAGTACCTGATCTTTAAAACCTCAGGAAAGCATTTCATCAGCCTCATCCAATACAAACATCTTGATGTAGTCTGGCCAAAGTGACTGCTTGCACAGCACATCAAATACACGACCAGGGGTACCAGCAACAACATGAACACTGCTTGATAGAATGCGTTGGTCTTCACGAACACTGGTACATCCCACACATGCCTGTACCTTTACACCTACATAATCCCCAACTGCACCCATAACCTTCTCAATCTGCTGAGCAAGCTCACAAGTTGGTGCTAAAACCAAGGCCTGGCATTCTGTCAAACTATAGTGAAGTTGCTGCAGAATCCCAGACTGAGCCTGCTATATAACATTAAGTCCCTTGCAAAATGGAACAATTCCACTTTGCTGAATAGGTGATGGCTTCTCCAAACCAAAAACACAAACAAACTAGTTGAAGGGTTCGAGCATGCAACTAATTACAAAGGCCAAGAAGATGGCAGGACAATAAGCACTATGGTTTACACATAAATACAGCAGAGTAAAGCCATACACCAAGTCCAAAGTTTATGCTGCTATCATATGTTTGAAAAAACACACACACATATATATATATATAAAGATTTCAAGGTCACAAAAAAACCATAACAATAAAATTCCACTTGTCATTAGATGGAAGTATAACTAAAACAACTCTTTTTTTGGTTTAAAAATAAAAATACGAAAGGAAGGTAAAAAAGAGGCCAAAAAGAACATTAAACCTACCATATGCATAAATGCCTCTCAGGATATTCCCTTGCAAGCCCATTGTAATGCCTAGAAAGTTTAAAATGTTCAATTTACATAATTAATTGAATTATTCGATTAATTTGCACGACTACGGTTAATTAGAAGACAACTAAATATTAAATATGAATTAGATACATGTTAATTAGACAGATTAGAGTTAAGGAAATGAGAGTAGCCAATTAGAAAATCTTAGTAAAAGTAAGTAGAAAAGAGTTGCCAGTTTAAAGAAAAACTAGCAGAATTTCGGTATTTTAAACTGTCATAATCGAATCAACAGAATTACTCACCCAAAACCCTATGTTTAATGGCTGAAAACTCAGCCACATTACCACTTGGAAGTGGCACAAGACAGCCACACCATTGCAAGCCTTGTTGGCTCATTTGTGAGCCACTTGAAGGATCAACCAATAAGAAGCAAATAAGCCAACCAGCCCATTAAATTGGCTTCAATCCCTTCCCCTACACCCTTCCAATTTTCATCCACACACACACACATCTCCTTCTCCATCTTTCTTCTTCTTCTCCTCCTCCATTTCATACCCTTTCAAGCCCTCATCCACTTCCTTACCCATAAACTTCAACCTAGATCAAGAAACTTGCTCATTAGAGGTAAGATTCAACCTCTTCTTTGAATTTTTTTTTTAATTGGGGCTGGTATGAACTGATTTAGAAGCACGTATTTGATGTCATTATGAGTCTATATGAAGGTCTATGGCTGGATTGTTGTGTTTAAATTGAGTTTAGGATGATTATCTAGTGAAAAGAAGCAAACAGAATGGATTAGGTTAAGGAAACCTATGGCGGTCCGCACGGCGAAGTGTACGGCTCCGTCTACAGCCGTTGAAAATGAATGAAAGTATTTTGTATGAAACTAAACATTTAGGGCTTTCCAATCATATAAAATATAAGGCCATTAGATTAGTATTGAGTGAGATATAAATTTTTTAAGTTTACCCTAGGATTCTGACCCTGACTCTGAGCAGACTGGATTTCGAGGGGCATAACTCGCCCTATACTCCTTCAAATTGACTGAAACCAATTTTTTTAGAAAGTTAAGATATAGGATAATATGCCATAAAAATTTCGGAACCAAATTCAAAACCTATTGCTCCCTGTAAATTCGTAAAATTGCCCTATGTCCTGACTGGACTAGATCAGGGCAGTTTAGATTAGCCAACTTTACAAAGTTATAACTTGAGTTCTATTCACTCAAATGATATGGGGCTTATTGGATATGAAAATTGAATCAATAAGCTTTAAAATGACATAGGTTTGGTAGGAATCCAAGTAGATTTAGATTCTTGGTCAAGTTTTACTTTTGAAGGTGCAAATCTGCCCAGCTATAAGGCAGGTCGAGGTAAATCCTCAATAATTGAAGCTATACTTATCAAAATCAAATAGGACCAGAGAGGTTACAAACTAGACACATAACATTCCAACATATCCAAAATTCAAATCCAAAGGAGTTAAGTAGAATTTATGGCATGATTTATAAATTCTGCCAGATTTGGGTGCTATAGGCAGAATTGTTATTTAAGTATTTAGCTATTCTATTGCATGAATGAAATTTAATTAGAACTTGATGGTTGTAAACCTATAATATTACTGAGGAACTAATGTATGATGTTAACTCTGCTATTGTGACTGTATGCCTATGTGAACTGGCACTATTCACGGGGAGGCGGACTCAATACGTTATGCTGTCGAAAGTTCGGCAAGAATATGTGAATAATAAATATGTTTATATATTATGTCCATGGATGCATATCATGCAAGCATAAATGAAATCCAAATACGAAAAATGTGCATAAACCTCTCATACATAAAAATATGAGCATATGAACTATAAAAACACATGAAAGACAAGATGAGATTCCTTCACTTGGAGGCTATTAATGAGTCCCTCTTGGTGAAGGCAATTAAAACTATTGGATCCCTCTACATTAGAGGCAGTTGGCTAGTTGAGTTCCTCCAATATAGAGGCATGTTGGTCCCCTTGCGGGCTAGTGCTGTGTGATGACGGTCACAAGTTGAGCTCACTCCTAGATCGGTTTACCCAAGGGCAGATAAGATTAGAGATTAAAGATTAAAGGACACAGCAGACACTCTAGGGACGGCGATACGTAACACTTAGGTGTGTCAAGCAAAGAAAGTAAAGAAAGCATAAAAGCATATGCATGATTTTATGATGGACATGTTATATATGCACAAGTTATGGTTCTGTTATCATTACTATGATATTACAAGTTATACTATTGTTATGACTATTGTCATGAAATTGCTCTCGAATATGCTGTACTTAGGCTTTCAATCCTTACTCTTTGTATCAAGTGCATGAATAAAATTAACTCTGCTTCGAACTATATGTTTTCAAACTATAAAACTGAAACGTTTGTATAATATGTTCACCCTTTCCAAAATAAACCGAAGCAATTGGAGATAATAACAATGACATAATATATGGTGAGTAAGGAATTCTACTAAGAATTTTCAATTCTCACACCTATTTCCGTGTTACAATTCTCACACCTATTTCTATGTTATCTCCAAATAGTTCAAGAAATATTCAAAATGATTAGGGGTAGCTATCAAACAAGACCCGGTCAGGTAACAGTACCCATACTTGTTAATCGCGCCGCGATAAGCGCGCTATTCTTGGCCGGAGCGAGGCGGAGGCGAGAGCGGCGAGCGAGCGGAGCGTCGCGGCCGCTATCGCCATGAACGTCCAAAAAGACAATAATCCCCCTGTTTTTGGACCGTTTTAAACATGGTGAAGGGGCTACAAGGTCTTTCGATCCTTCCCCCTCCTTTCTTTTGTTTCTGCCTCGAGTTTTTAGGGATTTTCATCCCGTTTCCTTTCCCTGTCAATCGATCTCTCTCCCCCACCACCCCTTTGACTCTCCTATAGTCGTTCAACCTCGATGATGGCGACGACTGCGTTTACGAGGCCGGCGGTGTTGTGGTGGTGGAGTTCCGGCCTTGGCGGCGGTTGGTGTCCCTCTCCTTCCTGCACGTTTCTTTCTTTCTTTCTCTTCTGTTCTATTTCTTTCTTTCTTTCTTTCTTCACTCGGTTTTTTTGTTTTTTTTTTTTTTTGCTTGCTTATCTTTTTTCCTTCTTTTCACTTGCTTGCTTGCCCCATCTCTTTTTCATTTCTGGTCCTGTTTATCCGTCCCCCTGTTTTCCCTTTTTTTTTTTCTATTTTAGTTCAGCAAATGACAACATCATCAACTCAAGCTTCTAGGATTGCTCCCTCTTCTTGTGGTTTGGTGAAGCCTACTAGTGACAACATTGATATAGCATGGCAATAGAATAACTTAAAAGATATCAATAATAAGAAGAGTGTAACATGTGATTTTTGTGGCAAAACAACCAATGGTGAAATAACTAGAGCAAAGAGACACCAAATGGGTGTGACAGGAGATGCAAAATCTTGTACAAGAGTCCCACATGATGTTAAGCAACTTCTCAAGGAAGCTTTTGAGAAGAAAAATGCGAAGAAGGAATTAAATTTTGGTGCAATTGGAGAAGATGATGATGAACAAGAAGAGTTGGAAGAAATCTTACAAATTAGAAAGGGAAAAGAGCTTCATCAACATCAAGTGGGAGTAATTCTATTCCTTCAATTTGTTCTTAAACCCAGCCAGAGCAAAGAACATAAAAGGTCCTTTGGATTTGATGTTCTTAAAAAATCCTGAAGCTACCATTAAATTGGGGAAGCCTCACCGGCAAACAAGCATTAATGATGCTTGCGATAAGGAAGCAAGCGCTAGAACCATTCAATACATAGCCCGATTCTTTTATATGAATGGAATTGCTTTCAACGTTGCTAAATCAAAAAGTTTTAAGTTGATGCTTGAAGCTTTTGGAAATTATGGTCCGCACCTTAAAGCTCCAAGTTATCATGAGTTGAGAGTTACACTCCTTAAAAAAGTGTTGGAGTTAACAAAGGTTATGTTGAAAGGTCATGAGGAGGAAAGGGTGAGATATGAATGCTCAATAATATCAGATGGTTGGACAGATAGGAAGAATAGGACATTGATTAATTTCATGGTAAATTGTCCAGCTGGGACAATGTTTATGAAGAGTGTTGATGCTTCTGCATATATGAAGACAGGGGAAAAAGTATATGAGCTATTGGATAGTTTTGTAGAGGAGATTGGAGAACAAAATGTTGTTCAAGTGATGACTGATAATGGAAGTAATTATGTCTTGGCAGGTAAGAAACTATGAACTACTTAAATTTCTTATTACTTCCTTTAATATTTGGCTGCTCATCTAATTTTATTTAATTTGGCTCTTCTTAGGCAAACTACTTCAAGCTAAGAGGAATAACCTCTTTTGGACTCTATGTGCTATACATTGTGTAGACTTAATGTTGGAGGACATTGGAAAACTTCCTCAAGTTAAGAAGGCAATACAAAGAGGCATTAGTCTTGTGGGCTTGATCTACAACCACACTTTGGCATTGAATACAATGAGGAAATTTACCAACAAAATGGAGTTGGTTAGGTATGGAGTGACAAGGTTTGCTACAACTTTCCTTACATTGCAAAGGTTGTACAAACAAAAGAATAATCTTAGAAGGATGTTCACTTCAGATGAGTGGTTGAGCTCCAAAACGGCTAAAGAACCTAAGGGGAAGAAGGCAGGTGATATTGTGCTCAGCACAACATTTTGGAATGATGTTGTGTACTCTATTAAACTTATGGGGCCTCTTATGCATGTCCTTAGGCTTGTTGATAATGAGAAAAAGCCTACAATGGGATACATTTATGAAGCAATGGATAGAGCTAAGGAAGCCATTCAAAATTCCTTCAAGCATAACGAAGCCAAGTACAAGGATGCTTTTACTATTATTGATAGGAGATGGGACTCACAACTTCATCATCATCCATGCAAGCTGGCTATTTCACGAATCACGAGTTTTACTATCCTAATGCAACAAAGATTGAGAGTGATCATGAAGTAATGGATGGACTTTATAAGACTATTGATAGGTTGATTCCAGATGAAGACTTGGCCGAGAAGATTACAAATGAGATTGAAATATTTAAGAGGGCTGGAGGTATATTTGGAAACAGGATAGCAATCAAACAAAGGAATACAATGGCTCCTGGTAAGAATTAAGAAATATGTACTTAATTCTTGATAAATTTAGTTTCATAATGTTTCTTAGTAATGGTGATTTCCTGATTATTGAATCACAGCTGAATGGTGGAGGAAGTATGGAGCATCCACTCCTAGCTTGCAACAATTTGCAGTCAAAGTGTTGAACTTAACTTGTAGCTCATCGGGATATAAACGTAATTGGAGCACTTTTGAGCATGTAAGCACATGAAAATAATTTTCCTTTGCATAGTTTTATGCTTTTATTTAATAATTTTAAAACTAACATTTTTGTCTAATTTATGATATAAATATCAGATTCATTCTAAGAAAAGGAGCAAGCTTCAGCATCAAAAGTTGTAAGACTTGGTATTCGTCAAGTATAATCGAACCCTTAAAGAGTGCGGTTTTTTTGGTTTTATTGCCCTTAGAACTTGATGTTTATGTATTTGATTGATGGTGATTGCATGTTTTTAGAACATAGAATAGATTATGAATTTTCATTATTGATGTGAATGAGTTTAATTATGAATAATTTTTTATTTTTGGAGCATGTATATATGTTATATAATTTGCATAATAATTATATATATTTTTATCAAATAGCAGTAGAATCTTATCCATTATCTGTATAAGCGTTTTGGGGTCGTATTCTGGCGCCATTATCCGCGTTTGACAACTATGTAAGATATGACTTAGAGGTGTGGTCTTATGACTTAAGCACGATGTGTATGGGGAAGGACTTTACACCCATAGCATCAAAACTATCATAAACCTCATCATAAAATGTGAAGAAATCCTATCCATTAGTTGAAAGACTATAGCGATCAAGTTTTCAAAATCAAACAACTAACATTAGAATCCAATTGCAAGTATATATCCAAAAGTAGATGAAACATGCACAACAATCTCAGTAAAAAAAAAATATATATATATGCATTAACAGGCAGATTGCATCCAACTACTTTGAAGAACATGAACCAATAAAATATAAGTGAGTTCTTACAACTCATTCAGCTTCTTATCATAATTACGAGCATCAAACTATGACCCCTCAGGTGCAACTCCTGCCATGACTGCAAGATGAAAAGAAAAAGTGTTACCATGCCATTTATTAAAGCATATTTGGTTTGCTGACAAGCCAATCCAACTAGTTGCAGATCAAAAACGCCTAAAGCATGGTGCTAACATGTTTGGCACCGTCTAAGGCAAAATCACATTTGCACTCAAACATCATTCTATTTACACCACAGCCACAAAAACGTCATTTTGTTGCTTTTGCAGTGAGAGACAAAAATAGAAAAAAGCTAAGAACAACCGAAAATCTAAGAAAGAAGACACTAGTGAGATCAGCATGAACAAATCCAATCCCTATAACCTAACTAACTACATCGATCGAAAAATAATAATAAAAGAACGTACATCGAAAACGATTGCACTGTTTCAAAAAGGCAAAATAAAGATGATAGCAACGAATCAAAGAAGACAAAAATAAAAGAAGAAAAGAGCAACCTCAGGATGATGATGATGGTGGAAAAGGTCGTTGATCGAAGAGGCAATGAGAGTTGCTAGAGGGCGCAAATAGGGTTTTCCCAAACTCCTCGGATCTACGCCACGGAGCTGAAGAAAGGGAAAAGAGAGAGGAAAAGAGAGTTTTGGCTATAAAGTGAGTGAGTGTGGCTAGCAATGCAACAAGAAGCTCCTTGACATTCAAGATCTAATCAAGCAAAGGATGTTAAAGAGCGAAAGAGAAAGAGAGTGCAATTGTAAAATTGAAAAAAAAGTAGGAAAATGTTATAATTTTAATAAATTATTTGTCTTACCGGTCTTGTAAGTTATCAGTTTTTTTTTTTAATTTTTATTAATTAAATATTATAAATAAACTAATTATTATATGACACATGTAAAAGGTATTGGTACCCATTTAAAGTTGAGGGTATTGAAGGAAGAACCACTTATCTTACTTTTCAGGAAGAACCATATAGAGCTAGTAAGTAGAAATTTAAAGAAGTGTGTTTTTTTCCAAAACTATATTTTATGCTTATAAGATGTAGAATTCAAATATAGAAAGAGGTTAACTAACCACTTTATTATTGTCATCCGCTGCTCTTCTTCAAAAATTTTCCCAAAAAATAGAGTCACCAGTATACATACAACAACTAATATCCCTTTAACAACTGCAGTAGTTTCTGAATCATTTATTTTGAAGAAAACCACACTTAGAAAGAAGCCTTGATAAAAATCCCTTGCTGTTATCAGCGTCCTTTGCTTTAGCACTGCTTAGATTGCTTATGAGAGACCAATGTGTCTCAAAGTCAGGCTTGTAGCCATTTTCCTGCATGGCTTGCATGAGCCCTGATGCCTTCCTAATATTCTTTTCCATATGATAACTCTTAATTACAGTGCTATACATTTTGCTGGTTGGAGTTTCACCTCCATGCATCATGTCCGATAGGAACTGTTCCGCTTGTTCTGTTCTCCCATCTTGGCAGAAGCTGTGGACAAGCATCTCCACTGTTTCAATTCTTGGTTTGAGATTCCAATTCAACATCTCAGAATAAAATTCCAAAGCCATGTCCAATTTATTTTGTGCACAGAATCCATGAATTACAGAATCATAACTGGTGGAAGTTGGAATGTTACTATTCTTCAGCATTATGTTTATAAGATGAACTGCCTTGTTCAATCTTCCATGCTGACAAAAAAGCTTAATCAGGTAATCATAATTGATATTGTCAGGGATTAGAGATTCCTCTCCCATCCTGTCCAAAAACATTTCTGCTTCTTGTATCTTCCCACAGGAAAGAAGGCTTTCTGTAATAGCTGTTTGACTGATAGAATCATGTTTCCAGCCTCTTAATCTCATTTCTTGACTCAATTCCAGGGCCTTTTGCAGCTTCCCGGCATCGCACAGGCTGCTTACTACCTTCCTCAAGCTGCGTTTGCTTGGTTTGAGTCCCTTCGAAATCATGGTAGTCAGATAATGCAGAGAACTAGACAAATCTTTACATTGCCAGAAACCATACACAAGAAAATCATGACCAACTTCATTGAGTACAACTTTCTTCTCTCCCATTTCAGTTAGGATTTTATTAACAACCAAACTGTTTCCAGCTGACAGAAGATAGAAAATAAGAATGTTATATATGATAAGTTCATCAAGTGGACATTGTGCAAGCATAAGGTTCTTTAAGCTCAGTGCAAACAGTACTCTACCCCTCATACACATCAATCGGACCAAATGTCTGTAACTTGAGAGGGACAGCTGCCAACTATTTCTTATTGCAACACCAAGTAGCTCCCCCACTTTCCTCAAATCATTTGCATGGCAGTGACCCTGTATAAGAATTTTACACAGTTCAGCATCTGGAATTAGTCCTTCGGACAACATATCATGGAACAAAGTGTCAGCTTTCCCAACGTTTCCTATATTACAGAATCCGCATATCAAACCACAATAAGTAGCATGAGAAAACGAAGGCTCCTCTTTCATAATGATATGTTTTAATGCAATAGCATTTTCATATCTATCAGCTTTACACAACTGAGGGATTAACAAGACCAGAACATCCAAACAAGGTACCAAATTTTTATCTAGCATATCATCCAACAGTGTAAAGGCTAGAGAAAATTTTCCCTCATTACAAATGCCTCTTATAAGATTATTGTAACCAGCATGATCCAATATGAAACAATTTTGCAGCTGTTCTAACACTACAAGTGCAACATTTGTAAGACTTGTAGCAGAAAGTACTTCCAAAAATGCATGACAAATATCTAGCCTTAGATAAGGGTATGATAGCAGCATGATTTCAAGAAGCTGTAATGCTTCCCCAAGCACTTTTCGATGGCAGATAGAGACAAGAAGATGTTTAAATTCCTCCAATCCTGGCAACCATTTATTTTTACAAGCAATTTCCCAGTAATAATTAAGGTCCTTCAAATTTCCTTTCTTCCATAAAGGCAATAGTATGGCAGTATATGTCTCATTCTCGATCTGAAATTTGTTTTGAATCATTTCATCCAACAAAGTTTTTGCTTTGCATAGCAAGCCCTTCTTGCTGTATGCCTGTACAACCAAATTGAGAGTTTCTGGGTCAAGTTTGTTGGCAGACCGCGGCATTTTCTCCAAAAGCTTGATCACAGATTTGATTTGTGACCGAGATGAACAAAGTTGTTTTACTAACTTTGAAATTTCAGGCAACAGCAATTCTTGCCCCCACCAAAGCATTTCTTCAACCAAAACCAATGCATTTTTTAGGTTATTATTGCTACATTCCTTCCGGATAGATGAATTGAAGTTGGGTACCATGGATTCTTCAAGAACGCAAGTAATGTGGTTCTCATACTCATCAACATCAGTATCCAAATAAAGTCCATTTCCAACATCATCAAAGAACTCAGTTTTTGAAAGTCTCCCGTCATTGTCTCGTTTCAACCTCACACTCAAAGGGTTCAAGCCCAAAATCGTAAATGCCTTGGAAAGTGGATTCTCCATCAAAGAAAGTTTAACAAAACTGTTACTCTCCATCTCATGAATCAAAGCTTTAGCTTTATCAAACCGTCTAGACTTACAATACCCTGCTATAAGAACTCTGAAAGTTGAAATATCAGGTAGTGTCCCCCTATCAATCATCTCATCAAGAATGTGACGGGCATGCTCTAACATGCCTACTTTAAACAACCCACTTATAAGAGCATTATAAGTATATACATGCGGCACCAACCCTTCCGATAGCATAACAGACAAATAACTCAAAGCATTTTTCAACTTCCCTTCACGACAACTCCAACCAATTACAATTCCATAGGTTACTTCATCAGGTTTAAACCCTATGTTTTCAAGTTCTTGCATAAACATTCCTGCCATTTCCACACCATAGCTGCTGCACAGAGAATTTACAACTCTATTTGCAGTCACTACACTAGGGGCACGCTTTACTTCAACAAAGAAACTAAGCAAATCTTTGAAGTCCTTCTTGTCACAGTATCCAAACGCAATCTCATCGAAAACCAAGCTACTAACCTCGGAATTAAAAGGCAACACCTTCTTGACCATGCTCCTTGCTTCCTGAATCTTCCCATTGCTGCAAAGTAGTACCACCAAATTCTCCAATGTCTTCACCTCAGCACCACTCAATGGCACTCCCAAATCCACCATATCAACAGAAACACGAAATGCAAGCTCTGTTCTCTTCATTTTCACCAAAATATCAACAAGACCACGATAACACGACCGTGAAAGAACCACGCCGCAACCCCTCATACTATCATACACAAAAACAGCCCTTTCTAATTCTCCCATATCCACATACCCTTCAATCAGATCACTGAAAATCTCATGACTATCCAATGAAATTCCTTGACCATCCAATTCATATAACAAGCCCTCAGCTTCTCTATGCAACCCAACTTGCACAAGCAGTGATGCCATGACCTCATAAGACCGCAAAAGATGCTTGTTGAAACCCATGATGTTTCTCTCACCACCCCATTTGAAAATCTCCCACAAAGACCTAACCTTTTCGACCCGAACCCCAGCTTTTGCACACTCAGATTGAAAACCCACCAATATCTCAAGCACATGTTGAGGTTCCAACACGGGAACCTTCCAGAACTTTCGGGTGATTTCGGGGATGACAGTGGACACCTCCAATAGAAGGTCCTTCAGAGAAGCGTTGGCGTGTTGGTCAACTTGATTGTCCGAAAGGGAACACTTGGATAACACGGAACGAGCGAAACCGTGAAAGTCGACATGGGACAAGTCTATTTGGGTATTGTGGTTTTGGTCGGTTGAGGTGAAGGAGGGTGGTGGGGGTGGTGGAGGTGATGAAGGGTGTGAGGGAATGGAAGAGAAGAAAGAAGAAAGGAAGTGGTTGAAGTGTGGGGTGAGGTGGTGGCGGCGTCGGAGAGTGAAGAGAGAGTGGAGCATTCGAAGTCGCTGGCATCGAAACAAGGTGGCTGTGGAGGCGGCGCCGGAGTCGGAGAGGCGAGAGAGACTATTGGTCGAGTGGAGACGGAATTCGCTTCAATCCATAAAATTAAAAAGTTAATTATTTAGTTGCTGAAGATATAAATCGTGTGTTATTTTTCAAGCTATTTAGAAAAGTCATATAATTAAATTTATTTAAAAAATTGAATTCAATTCTCTAATTTAAAATCAACTAATAATATAGAATTAAAATATAAATAAAATTTAATTTTTTAAAAAGCTCCAAAAGATTTTGGTCTCATTTGTAATTCTTAATCTAATGGATTTAATATTAAAATGTAATATGTCAAAAATATCATCAACTCTAATAATATTTCTCTTTTTCTCCTCAAATGGTGATATTAATAAAGGGTAAAGTAGTTAAGATAAATAATTCAATTCATTTTTATATACATTTCAATTAATATAAATGAATTCAATTCTATAATTTGCTGATTTATCCCAAATATAAGAATTCAAATCATAACATAATTAAATTCAATTACCAATAGAATTAAATTCAATTTCATCATATTTTATCATTATAAACAAGGTATTAATATTCAATTTGAAAAAATAACATGATTTAAGGACAAAAATGACACATAATTTGTAATTTCAAAATTAAATAGTTAAGTTCTTAATTTCAAATATTAAAGTGAAACACATCTATAATTTGAAAAACTAAAATGAACCTTTACTTGGGAGTAATTATTAGTGTGTTTGGATACACATTTTGGAGCTTCAGAATCAATACTCAACCACCTGAATTGATTTGAGCATTTTTCGACTTGTTTGATTTTCATTAAATACTTCCATCATAATCAATTCTTGCTTTAAAATTGATTTTGGACATAAATGAAAATTTATTACTTTTCAACTTTACTAGAATTGATTTTGGATATTTTTTTTGTAAATTATAATCTAAAAGTAAATCAATACTATCCAAACATAAATCGCTTCTCAAATCAAATTACCAAATATAAATTATTTTATCTCAAAATTAATTCTAACCAAATCAATTCTAACAAAATCAATTTTACAAAAATACAACCAAATACACATATTGATTTAAACAAGGAGAGTAGTTATTGCCACTCCTACATGTCTATTGCCACTTCTACGTTTTTAATTGATTTCTCTAAAAAAATATCCTATTCTTTTATTTTAATAAAAAAAATAGTATAACATAAATTATTTTTTCAATCATAATTTCATCTTAATTTATTATTAGTTTAATAAAAAATTAATTTGATTATTACAAAATTTAATATTTATCTCAGTTTGTATATGATCAATGTATATTACCAGCATTAATAATTAATTGTTTTAGTATAACTATTTAGATCAAAAATTAAATTACTTTTTTAAATTTTTGTATTATTTTAATTTTCTTCATACAGTAATTATTTAAATAATACAAAACATCTATTTTCTTTTAAAACAATAGTAAGTAAAAATGATCATAAACATATATAATCTTTCTGAGTTATATGCTAACATGAAATTTTCTCACAGTTTTTATTTAAAAATTTAAAAGAATTATAATACAAACATTTAATTCACCTTTTTGCTATTATAGGGTTTATAGCCACCCTCTGTATCACCCTCTCAAGTACAATATTATGCTTAAATCATAGTACCACATTTAGGAGTTGTTACTATTACATAAACGGACTTTATCTATCAGTAACCCGCAACTGTCTTCTAATCTTAAACAACTCTGTCCAGTATGATCATCTTCTATATCTCTTGAGCTATCCGGAGACTATATAAAAACATATATAGGGGTGAGAATTACAAATTCTCAGTCGGATTTCTTAGACTACTACAAATAGTGTCATCATCATTATCTCCAACTACTTTGGTTTATTTCAGAAAAAGGATGAATAATATAAAGGATAGAGCAGGCATTCCAATTTTATTGTTTGAAACCATATTATCTGAAGCAGAGTTCATCTTATTAATACACTTGTTAAATAGAGAAATAATCTAAACATAAGTATAGCAGATTAAAGAACAAATAAATAATATGTATATATGAACGCAACTAGACTCTTGATGCAAGTGCTCCTGTCTCTGTTTAAGTTTCTTTACTTGACACACCTAGGTGTTATGTATTGCCGTCTCTGGGGTGCCTACAGTGATCTGCACTTGAGCGTTACGTATCACCGTCTATGTGTTAGCTTTCTAGCAAAGTTTGTTGCACTCGATTTGAAGTTGTATAGGGTGAGTTATATCCTTTACAACTCTTACTGGTTAGAATCGTGGGCAAGATTTAGAGGGTTACTTCAAAAATTCGTAACTTCCTCATTTTAGGTCCAATGGCCTTATAATTTACATGGTTGTAAAGCGCTGGATGTCTAGATTCATCTAAAAATGGTTTCATTAAATTTTGACCTCTATGGGTCGAGCAATTTGTTCACTGTCTGAGGCAGTCCCTTGGGTCCAATTCCAGCAATTCTGTTTAGGTGTTTTCCTTGAGCTTTTGGTCAATTTTCCAACCCAAACTAAGAATTTCTATGTTAATTCATTGGGAACAAGCTGTATAATCATCATACAACATCATATCGAAGAGAAACAAAGAAAGTCTAATAAATCACATAACGCTAATATGCAATAAAACTCAAGAATCCTACCTCAAATCTCAAGTTTTAGCTAAAAGAAGCAAGTTTGGGTATAGATGTAGAAGTGGGATGAAGAAATAAGGATAAAGAGATGAAGTTGAGAAAGAAAAATGGAAAGAAAAGGGCTGATGGTGGCTGCATGAAACTTTGGAGAGAAATTTGGAAAAATTTTGTGTGTTGAGTCATAAAGGAAAGATGACTTATGAAGGTGTGATTGGCGGACTTCAATGTGTGCTGAATTTTGGTTGAGCTTCCTTTTTTTGTGGCTAGCATGGCACCACTAAGAGGGGTGTAGGTGGCTAAATTGTGGCCACTCATTTTAGAGTTTTAACTGGTATTCCTGTGATCCTACAGTATAAATTTTCACTGATTCGATTCTTGCGTTACAAAACACCGCAATTCAACAGATTTCCTCCAAACTAGCAAAACAATGCTAAATGGCTACATGAAATTTTTCTACAAGGAAACTTGAATCTTTTTCTAACCTTCTAAGCCTAACATTCACATTTTGATATTGACTATTCATATATCTCTAATACACTATAATAAATTAGTTAACAGTGCTAGTTGGATGCACTGTTTTTCGAGATATTACACCTTAGAAAAGCATAGTATTGCTAAAAGCAGCCCACTAGCCCATCTACAAGGGCTGTCGAAGAAAGCTAGCCCAAGTAGGTTATCGGTCTCTTTATCAAAGGTGGTTTCACCTAGCTAAGAGGCTATGGCTAATGAAGGTTCTGAGGGAAATTGGTAGGGTTGCGCATCAGTGCCGGGATCTACTTCTTCTCCTTTGTTATATGTGAGTATGCCTATTGTATCATTTTTCTCTTATCTACTTTTTCCATGGTTGTTTCCCTCTACACTGGATAATGTTATCATCATGTGATTATTGTAGATAGCTATAAACGACGAAAGGATAAGAATGATGAATACAATAAATGCATGGCTCGTGATTTTCATGTTGAGTAGACCTAAACCAATGTCGTAGATATATGAAGATATGTGCCGGTAATTTGATTCATTTTTTCAAATTTTGTTGAACTGTTTTTTCTAGAATGAAACTTTCTTTGTGGTTTGGTTACGATTAGGAGTTTGCCCCATTTGCTTATGGTTTATCGATCTTATTTTACTAATTGTCAAATTCTTACATAGTTTTGCCCTTCTTTATTATGATTTTAAACTTCCCCTCTGCTTTGTTGAGTATATACTTGTGGAGTGCACAATGTGGTATGTTAGTGATGGATTTGTTACAACTAAAGAATTTCCAAAGTACTGATTTCTAGACTTTAAAGATAAAAAATTGTGTACGGGACATTTGATTTGGATATGCTACAGTACTTGACTTATCATCTGATCCATAGCTCACCTAATACCCTATTAGATTGTGGTTTCTTCTTATCCTGGTTAGGAAATTGTTACTATTGCCCTTTATTTTTTTTTAATAAAGATTTTCTTTTCCCATAACATATCTAATAGGCTTAGGATGTGACAAATAATAATTATGAATTGTTATTTCCTTAGTGTGAGTTTTGTTGTATTCCAATTCTCAGGGATTGCAAATTTGAATTAACCATGTTGCTAGCCTATGAAATCAGAGAGGATTTCCCTTGACCAAAGATATCTAATAGGTTCAAAGTATCATGATTACTAGGTTGCTGATTAGAGTTCATTACCTACTTGCAAAATCACCAACTATGATGTGATAATTTTGTGGGTTTTTCTTCCTTCCAATTCTATAAGATTCAAAATTTCAAATCTCCATTCTCTTGTGTGCTCCTATCAAGGCTTAGAGGAATGAACTTCAAACATTGCATCATTCCCCAAATATTAACCTGTTGGAGATTAACTTGTTAGAGATATTGAGAATTTTGAGAAAGTGTTGTCTTTTGTTAATTAGAAATGCCTCCTCCAATTGACATTATTAGCAAAATTTACCCACCAAGGAAAGCATGAAGACTAAAAGTTAGGGTGATTAGCTTTGGATTATTCCTGGTTTTAGCAATCACCAAGTGCCCAGCTCATTGGAGATGGTGCCCATGGATGAGGCAATAAGTGAATATAGTTTTTTAAGTTTTTTTTTTTTTTTGCCATGTTGTATTATGTTTCCAAATGTTTTCGATGTCCTTGGAAAATTCTATTCATGTGGATTTCTGATTTCAGATTTGTTTTTGTTGATAAGAATAGAGTATAAAATTCAAACCACTGTTAGGAAGCCATTGATTCATAAGTTCAAGGATCTGCTGGTTGATGGAGAGGTTTACAGGACATCATGTGTTGGTGTGGTCCCAAACATAGGGTCTTATATGACCACAAAGCATGAGTTCAAGCTCATTTTACAATATAGAACATTTGTGACTCTGGCTGATATAATTCTCAAAGTTGGTTTGTCTCTTTATCCCTTTGGAAAGTTGCTACAAATGACTAAAGACAGTGATTACTTAGTTGGTGAGTTTTGTCAGTAATATTTTTCTAGAAGAAAGCATGAATTTATTGTATTTGTTTATGATTTTGTTTGGTTTTATGATTGTGCAAAGATATTATTGGTCTTTTGACTGTTGTTGGGGAAGATAAGAATATGAGAAAGATTGAAAAACTACAAAGATGGTTGTTCTAGAATTGTATCAAAAGAGTATGCAATCTGTGTTAATTTGGTTTGCATTATAATCCTAAATTTGTTTAATTCTTTGCTATTTGTTTTTTTGTCCTATCTTCTGTCTTTTGTGAGCTACTTTTTATTTTTATGTTATTTCTTTTGTAGCCTGAAAATTTGTTGTGCTCTTTTTGGAGAATATGTAGACCTTACTTGCTAGATATCTTGAGCACCCTGTAGTGGTTGTATAGCATGCAAAGGTGAAATTGTATAGAGGTATGTCATGCTTCATTTTGTTATACTTCATTTTCCATGGTGATCTTATCAACATCTAATAGCTGGTGGTTACTTTTTACAACTAATTTCCAATTTGTTTTTTTTTAACCCTTATAAAAATAGTATGCCTGCAAAATGTGATGTATACAACAAAAGTGATGTTCAATCCTAACGTCCCAGAGTTTGTGGAGTTCAGGCATGGGTGAGACCTTCATTTTCCTTTTTTATTTTCCTTTGCCTCTGTTTGATTTATGTTATTCCCATAATTTAAGATTCATTCTCTTTAATTGGTTTGTTGATTTCCTCTATGAAGGTTAATTGATGAAGGAGTTTCAGCTTCTCAACCACTTTGCATTGGGTCTAAAGCTTCAAAGGTCTCATTAGAAGAAGAGTTCATGAAGTTAACTCCTATGTGTAACAACCCGATTTCTGACTTCCGATCTCGTAAGGTTTGAAATTTCCGATTTCCGAGTTTTTCCAACTTCCGACATTATCAGAGTACCGATTTCCGACTTCGTCTCCAAGTCTTAAAAAGGACTGGCTGTATTTTCCGATTTACGACCTTATGCACGTAAATATGCGATTTCCGACCTTATTCTCAAGTTAGAATAAACACGATATCCCGATTTCCTATTTCGTTAGTTCAAATGTAGTGGCTTATGCTTCCGATTTCCGATATTAAGTTTTGAGTTCCGATCTCGAGTTTATTAGCAGAAGCTTTCATTTCTCTTACTTCCGAGTTCTGATATCGAGTTGGAGTGCCGAGATCCTATGAGTTCCGATTTCTTGGTACACTTGATTAATGTTTTGAATCCCGATATCCGGTGTCATCCTCAGAATCGATTTGAGTTTGCTATGTCTCTCGACTTCCTGGTTCAAGTATTTCGGTTTCACATTCTGGCCCTTGACCTTCGATTTGAAGTTAATTGTATCTTACGATTCCGAAGTCCGACTTTACCTTGTGAATGAACCAAGGCAATATTTCCGAGTTCCGACTTCATCTAGGCACGAATTCCGACCTTAAGAATGCGAGTTCCGACTTCATGCTTAGATACGCAGGAAGCGAGTTTCACTTCTCTGGCGACGTGGAGAGCAATTTTGACGCAAAAGAGGGAGACATGGCTGAACTTTGCCCACAAAATTTCACCCAATCAAAGCCACTCATTTTAACTACCACTTCGAAGCCTTGTCTATATATATCCTTCTCCTGCCTCTTCAGCTCATTTCTTACGTTGCTTCCCTTCCTCACTTCAGCTCTCTTTCCTCTTCTCAGCTCTCCCACTCTATCCAGCCTTCAAGTTCAGCCCAGCTTTATTTCCAAACTCAAAGCAAGAGGTAGAGGTTTTAATTCCTGTTTTGGTTTTTCTGATTTTGAATGATTATCGGTGGTTTGATTCTTCAATTCTGATATATTGACTGAGTGATTTATAATGAACTGTGGCTGGTTTATTAACTGTTTGTGAAATTAAAGTTGAATTGGAAACAAGAAAGGATGCAGATATGGAGGAGTTGAGAGGCTGGGAAACTCAAAACCCTCGGCAGTCCGTACGGCGGAGTGTACGGCTCCGCCTCTCGCCATTCAAAATTAATGAAACCATTTTTATGTGAAACTAGACATCTAGGGCTTTCCATACATATATCATATAAGACCATTGGATTAATATTGAGAGAGATATGAATTTTTGAAGTTTGACCTAGGAGTCCAGACATCCACCCGGGCAGTATGGGTTGAAAAGGGTGTAACTCACCTTATACAACTCCAAATTGAGTGAAACTAATTTTGTTGGAAAGCTTACACATAGGAGAACATCCTATCTAGAAATTTCGAGTTTGTTACTATCCTATTTGTTCCCAGTGATTTGAAAAAGTTAACCTATGTCCAAACCGAGCCAAATCAGAGTAGTCCAAGAAGGTTAAGTTTCGGGGCTTATAACTCGAGCCTTACCAAGCCAAATAGGATGGGACTTTTTGTAAATGAAAGATGGTTCTATCAGCTTTAATATGAGTCCAATTTCGTATCATTTGAGTCAGTTTTCGATTTTTAGTAGATTTTTACTTCTAGTTGCCTGACTCTGGCAAGCCACTGGGCATGCCGAGGTAAAATCTGAATATCTTGAGCTATAGATATCAAAATTAGATGGAACTAAAAAGGTTAGAAACTAGACATATAAGGCTACAACATATCCAAAAATCAGGTTTAAAGGAGTTAAATTGAAATAAAAGTGGGCTATACCATAACCGGGTTAGTTGATTATGCTAGGGCAGAAACTCTGCCTTAATGAATTTGATGTTGATATGAGTTCAATATTAGGATATGTATGTGATGTTGGATTCTTTATGACAAATTGATACTCTGGTATGCTAGAACTATTCATGGGGAAGCGGACATGTTCCGTCATGCTGCCAAAATTTCGGTAGAACCCCCGCACGAGTTATGAATTACATGTTAATCCGTGCACAAGTTATGAATTTCATGACAATACATGTGCATTTCAAATGAAAGTTATGAAAGTATATTAAGACTCATGTCACTATGAAAGTTCCATGCTACTTGGGCCAGCCCCGGATAAGAAGGTAAGGGGAATAGATCGGTGGGAACGTCGGGGAAAGTAAACCCGGCAATTCCTGTATAGGAACGAGCTCGATCCTGATAAGCAGACTATTACCCAGGAGTCTAAAATGGCCAAGAACTCCCAGGGGACCAAGTAATGGAAAGATTTATGAGTAATAAAGAAAGTATATGAGCAAAGGAAAAGTTTATGAAGGAAAGTTCAAGAGCAAGTTTTGCATGATTGCATTAAGTGCATGATTTCAAGTTATTTACAGTTTAACTATTATGCTTAGTTGCAGCATGTGTTCACTTATTCTGCTCATTATTCTGTGCATTACTGTTAGTAGTTTAGATGGTTCCTTATGCTGTTTAAAGTAAAACTGGACCTTGCCTCGAACCAGACATTTTCTTAACCTTATTAAATATGAATGGTTAAATTTGATCTCATGTTTTCATAATTAAATGAAACCTGAGGCAACTGAGAATGAAAACGACGTCAGTTAAACACCATGCACGACCCTACTGAGAATTTCTTTAAATTCTCACCTCGTTTGCATTTCCGCCTCATTCTCAGACGTGGACGATGGACACGACAGCTACCCTCTTCATTGAGGTGCCAGACTTGCAGCTTCACCATGACCCTGCAGTAGGCTCGCTGTATATAGCCGGCTCTTGCCAGTTCCGTCTCTACCTTTTTAGTTATAGGAACTTTGCCATCCCTTTGCACCATCCCGCTTTTGATCCTGCTTCCCCTTACTTTGCGGTTCCGTTGTACGCGGCACACCCTCCCCCAGCACCTCCTGCACCAAAGACTGCAGACCTGCCGACCACGCACGGGGTCACCTCCGCAGGTCGTACCTGACATCCCTCTCAGCTCTGATAGCGACCCTTCAGAGGCCACCAGCTCAGCATCCTTCTCCTCAGGACCCAGTACGGACTACTCGCCAGCCGGGCCTGATATGGCCAACGGCTACCTGACAGAGTAGGTCAGCCACAGGCAGCATTGTATAGCATGACCCTCTTTTGGTAGCATGCAGCCTTGGGTCATAGGCCTAGTGGTAGGTTTTTTTGAAATGTCCTCTGAGGACCACATAGGATCAGGTTGACTTGCATGGGCCTTATGTCTTTTTGGTACACGGCCCCACTCATGTATCCTATTATGATACTTTGTATATAAACTAAAGCAGAGGCTTCTGACATATATATAAATATATACATAAATATATATAGGGGCACATATTCAGTAATGTCATTGTATTAATTTCATCTTTAAGGTATTCCGTTGAATTCGTTTCACTTTTAGCATAGGTAGCGCACCGTTTTATTTGCTGAAAAAAAAAAGGGGGGGGACGTAAAGGGAGCATTAACACAGTAACACAATCTACTTAATTTCATGCTATGACTTAAGCATAACATTAAATTAGTAGGGTGTTACACTATGCATACGATAAAGAATTTGCATGATAATAAAGAAGTGTCCTCTTATTCGTACACTATTTTTGTGGTTTCGCTTTATCCATAAATGAGTAGAGGATGATTTCATACATGGTGTTACTGCTCTTTTTTATGCTTACTTTATTTTTGTACTTACAAGATGGGCTTTTTATTATCTTTGGTACTATAACTGCAATAGTTGAGGATGGAACTTGGTGGCATTCATCCTGTGTTTGTGGGAGGGCTATCTATGTAGAATTTGGTGTTTATTACTATCAGTTTTGTCATATTCATGTTGTCAATGTGACTCCAATGTGGTTTATTATTATCTATCCTGTGTCATTGTTTATTCCTGACTATAAACTTTTATTGCTTTGTTGCAGTCTCATGGCTTATTGTTTACATTATGTGTAGCTACAAAGTCAAAAATGAGGTTAAGGATGCCACTAGTTTTGGGATATTTGTTCTGTTTAATCGTGAAGCTTCATACCTATTCAGGAAATCCTATTCAAAATCTTTTTTGAAGTGCAAAGTGATGCATCTGTTAGTTCTGAACTTTAACTAATTTGTTTCAAATTGGTTTTATTTGTGTTTATTGGTTGGTACAATTATGGTTATTATATTGTTGGAGATTTTCTGTTCTGTGCTATTCTATTCTAGGCGAAATATGAGAATTACATCAATTAATCTTGGTTCTTCTTTCTTTGTATGGTAGAAAAAAAGGGTGATATGTGGACCTGCATACCCGAGCATATTTGACACAATTGTTGGGAAGAAGTTGCTTTTTAAAGTTAAGACTAGAAGGGTTAGTGTTGAACAATATTATGGGACCTTTCAGGTTCGTCATGTTTGTGATGATCCTTCAGTTGTTCCAATGTTTGAGTTGCATGGTTCTAATGTTACACATGCAAAGGTTTATGCAAATTTATGTTTGATTGATTCAATGGTTATGTTTTTTGCATGCTTAGTTATTTTCAATTTAATGGTGACTATGTTCTATTTCATTTTAGGTTGTTTTTGCTCCAAAGTTCCTTCCAGCTTCTGAGGATCCAACTGATTTTGATAGAACAGAGGTGATTAAAACTAATTTGCTATCTCAAAGTTTAATTGGTTGTAAAGGTCTAGATGGAATTAAGCCTGACTTAGACAATTTCCATGGAAGTGGTGCTTTCCATGAAAAGGTTTATAAATAAATAAATGATCAACCAATATGTTATTCATTATAATTCTTTTTGCTTTATAAATTGATTTTGTATCTCCTTTTCAGTTTGATTTTGCTATGAAATTTACTCCTTCTTTTAACAATGAAACTGGGTAGGGGAGAAATAAGCTGATTGAAGCTAAGGCATGGCAACACATCATGAGGTTATAACTTTTGTTATTTATTTTGTTGATAAAATCCTAAGAAGTAATCTTTAAAATGTCCATGTGAATTTCAACAATTTGCTTCTCAAGTCTTGGACACCAATGCTGATATCAATGGTACTGTAATTTTAGATGCAAATAGAAGTAACCCTCTAAAGTGAAGCCTGGATGATGAATTAGTGCAAACTCTCAAGGGTGAATCCATAAGTAAAGGGAAATCTCTCAAAACCTGATGAAGACTAAACTGTCTCATGTTAATCGATAACTGCTATTTTTGTTTGTGTTTCTTTTTTTTTTTTTTGGTGGGCTATATGGAATACTTTTGTGTGATCAATCCTATCTATGGGTTGTGTCCATGTCTAAACAATTTAGATTTAGGGGTCTTTATTACCCCATTCAACTTTGGTATGACGGTTTAATTTGTGTCACCTTACAAAGTTTTCTTGTAGATTCCTATAGGAATCGTTTTTTGCTTTGTCAATTGCTAATATAGGGACACAATATAGGTTTCATTTTTTTTTTTTTTGGGTATAAGATCCAGAGTTCTGGAACTATCAATATGTACTTATCTGAAATAAATAAAATGCAGCAACTGTTTCTATTTCCAATGGTGGTTGTCATTATATTTATTCAATCATTGCATTCCATCTACTATCAAATTCTAATTTATCAGATGAACAGGGTACACTAGTTATATAAAATATTAACTTTTACATTGGATAAGATAAAGTTCACTGCAATGTTATCATATATCTAATTGATATGAACAATTATGTAATAGTTTTAAATTTAGTGGTTAAGACCTTGGACAAGTATCACTAAATGGTGAAACTATGTCTTTATCGGTTAAGACCTTGAAGAAGTATCATTGCCTTTCTAATAGATAATGCAAAGATGCATTAGTTGTCTTTTGCACTAATGATGCAAATATAACACAACATTTTAGTGACTACCAAATTATGCCTTCGATCAAAATCGTTCATTTCCTTTTTTTGCAAACATGTTCTTTGCAATGCCAAAAAAAAAAAAAAAACATTTTAATGCTTACCAAATTATGTCTTCCATCAAAATAAGTGCAAAGTGAGTAGAAAAAGAAATAACTTTTATAGAGGCATGGTAATATATTGCCTATAGATTATATAGATTGTTGTAACATGTTTGTAATAAAAAAGCTGATGATTTCCTTTGTCAACTAAGGGGACTATAGATAAGGAAAATTCATAGTTATGATTATCAATATGGTTTTTTTTTTTTTTACTAGGAGGGTAAGAGGGTTTTGGGTCTATATTTTTCAAAGATATAATATAATTTTAGTGATGTAATTGTGCTGTGATATATTCATATTTTTTATAGCAACTGCCACTAAAGTTGTCCGATTACTATTAGGGCAGGTTAGATTATTAAAATGTAGCTAGACTAGATTGTAGTATAGCTAGATTTCTGCTGTTGTTTTGATTGTGAATAGGTCTTCATTTTTTTATCAAAGTATAACTCATTCTTATAAATTCACTTACCCACAAGTGGTTTCCCTACTCATTGTTTGGTTCTTTCTTTTGGTCTTTCTTCTACATTTATCATCCTTCTTCTTCTTCTATTTATCTTGCTAAATATTATTGATGCATGCAATGAGATCAAACAATTATAGGATTGCTAGACTAGACAGAATGAATGTGTTAAAGATGAAGCGGTCTCAAGCATTGACATCCAGATCTGGTGAGTCCTTTGTTCCATTTTAAAAGTTATATATATCAATTACATTTTAGGAGTCTTTCTAATGTTGATATTACACATGTAAAGTCATTCCAAATTGCTATGTCAATCCATCTTTGATCATTATTGATGGATGCAATAAGATCAAACAATTATAGAATTGCAAGACTGGACAGAATGAATGTGTTGAAGAGGAAGTAGTCTCAAGCATTGACATCCAGATCTGGTGAGCCCTTTGTTCCATTTTAAAAGTTATATATATCAATTACATTTTAGGAGTCTTTCTAATATTGATATTACACATGTAAATTACACATGTAAAGTCATTCCAAATTGCTATGTCACTTGATCTTTGATCATTCGTATTTTAATAGGACCATGTTTTTTCCAAATTGCTAGTATTTTTTATTATCACTTTTTTTTAAATTATGTTTGTTGTATATTGTTTTGCCACACTTAACTCATTTTTAATATAGGCTATTATTTTGGCTTTATGTAGTAGATAATTCTTTAGTGTATGATCCAATGGTACATACAATGTCAACTTCTTCTAGCTTTATTGAGCATGTTCTATTTGCTCAGAGTGAAATGCAAGATACTATATTTTTGTTGCATATATAATTAAAAATGATTTTGATACACTTTGTATATTTTAATATTGCTTTGAAAATAGCTTGTGTAGACGTTGGTAATTGTGATTACAATTGTTTTGTGGTGTGGTGCATATTTCTAATATATGGAACAAGCGGACAAAAATTATAATCCAAATCAACCAACATTTTCCATGTGTTGCTTGAAAGGGAAGATTCAATTGCCTTTATTGGATAGGCCACCAGATTTGTTAGTTTCTTTGATTAACTGAGTTGATCAAAGGAGTTTCATTTCTTACATAATATTTGTTCATATAATAGTATGTTTGCTTTTACATCAATTGATGGGGGAATTGTTAGATCTGTAAATGATGGTTTTGGTCATCCGCAATTTATTTTGAGTGGTCAAAAGTATTGTAGTATTAGAAGCTTAATTCCTTCAGATGGTTCAAGGCCAAAATTTGCCAAATTGTATATTTATGATACACAAAATGAGCTAAATAATAGAGTTGACAATTTTAGTTAACCTTAATTTTGTTTGGAATAGATAGTTGTCTATTTATTTGTTTTAGATAAATAGTCTTATTTGTTGTTAGTTAATGTTCTATGTACACACCTTATTATTTAAAAAAAAATAGTTATGCTCATTTACATTAATTTTTTTTGTCTAGTAATCCACAACTAGTTTCTGATTTGTTGGATATGATAGACCAACACAATGTTTCAGTTAAGTCATTTTGGATGGCTAGAGAATTTTATCAATCTCATCCTAAAGGTTTTGTTTGCATCTATTTAGACATCGTTCTTTTGATGGTTGGATTTACAATAGGCCAACATGCGATGAACTTGCTCCTTTTATTGTTTGAGATTTTGATTGTAATACCCGAGTAAGCCTATACTACGCTTAAGTCATGTTATGACACATCATTACTTAGTTACCTTTTGCTTTGCGGAAACATAACTCTTTTTAGAAATTATGTTATGTGAAAATAGGGGTATTTTTTTTTTTTATAAACATATCGCATTTTATATCGAAAAACCATGAGTTATTAATGCGTAAGTATATGTGTGTGTATCATGTGTAGATATACGATTGCATGATAAGAAAAAAAAAAGCAATAATGAGAAGTAAACATATATGAAAGATATATAATCATATCCAATACAACAACATGCCACACACACATATATATAATAAACTATCGATTTACAAAACACCTGGCTATAACACAAGTCATAATATATCATCTGGAAATATTTAATAGAGTACTAGCATTACAACCATAGGGAATAATGATCTGCAATATAAAAGCAAAAACATGCTAATAAGTGTGGCTGAAACATATGATAACAAAAAGAAACCATATCTTTAAGAAGCTCGGGCATGCGAAAAGGTTTTACCCATGCTAACTATGACAACTAATGACTTCGTGATCTTAAGAGGAAATCAAACCATTTCCCCACCCTCCAAAGGCATCATACGGCCGCATCCTCATTGATGTGGAACTGCACAAGTGCAGATAAACCCACAACAGCGTCCTTTCCCACTAACATGGCTCCCTATGGTGGAAGAAATTGCCACAGAGTCTGAGGGAAATGCGAATAGGGATGTAGCCTCAGAAGGGTCCGACTTAGAAGTATATATAGGCATTGATATAGAATATGTACTTTAGGCAAAATGGGTTTCTTTTAATCATACATTCTTGGCATGCTATAATTATACAATAGGAGCATAAGTAAACATGTATAGGCATAACCATATCAAGCAAACATTCATAAGCAAGGACATAATAAAGCACATAAGGTTAAAGAGTCTTGGGACATTTTTTACTTTCTTTGACTTTACTTTAATCTTGACTTTGACTTTGATTTTGACTTTGATATTAGCATTTAGTATATGCCTTAAACTTTTATATACCACCCTCGAAACTTTACTTTCTTTTAAGACATGAGCTTATACCTATAATAAACATCATTATTCATTACATCTGACTTAAATTGGCGGGCAAAGGGGGTTCTTTGTGGGTCACATTTCCTTACTGAAGAATCACATCCAAGTGGTCTTATTAATCATACAGTTTAACATTAGGTATTATGACATTAGTGCCTTTAGGTAAAGGACTTAAGTCTTTCTTTCTCTTAACACATGTCACCATCATTATTCTCAGCAAAATTATTTTAAGTCCATGAATTTGGTAAAAATATGATAGCATAACGGTTAGACCTGAAGATTCCCCAAAATTGCAAACAATCAAACAACAACCATACTAACATATACATCATAATTATGCATTCATAGCTCATCAATCACATGCAAAGTCATGATCCTTGAAGATTCCTCCTCAAGAATCCCAACACTCAATCCCAGTCATGGTTACATCAATAATAGCAATGATCACTTTACATATCACAAAGGGTAAGTGATGTGAGCCAAGGAGGAGTTACAATCTTACAAGACAAAGCCAAGGAGGAAGAGGCATTGAAGAGAATTGGAAGACCCATGACAAGGTCCAAGACTAAGAGAATGAAGCAAGCTTTGGAAGGCTTAATAATGGAGCTCAAGGAAAAGGAAGATCAATGCACAATGGAGGCAACAACTAAATGGATCACATTCCTTCAACTTGAAAGTGAAATTGAGCCAACATGAAGACAGAATTGTGAAGGCCCAAATCTGCATGATCAAAGATGCATTCATAGGCTACAAGTGTCCAACTTAGTGGGTTAAGAATCTTGGACCTTAGTGCAAAATAAATAAGTCCAGTTTTTATTATTTTCTTTGTATTTTTGTATGTATTTTTGGGGGGATTTTTCTGAAGTGGGTTTTTAATGTCTTTTGAGAGTTACTAAGTCATTATTAGGATTAATGGACTCTTATGGCTGCACTAGTGGAAAATAAATGTCACATGCATGAATGCATAATAGTGGTGCAAAATTAGTGCTTAGTGGGTCTTAGTGGATATTAAATGCTTAGTGGGAAGTGTAGTAGAGGTTCGATGTTTTAGCCCTCCACTAAGCCTATAAATAGGAGAACTCTTGTATTGCTAAAACATCTTGAATTTGAATGAAATATGAGTTTTTTCTATATTGTGAGAGCTTCCTTGAGTTCTTGGGCAAAGAACTAAAACTGATCTTATCAAGGCAACTTGTGGCGATCAAAACCTTCATAACTTATCACTCACCTTCTCATCTTTCTTGAGTGTAACTCAATATCCATCCCTAAAACTGAATTTCAAGGCGATCCATTTCCAAGTTTCGTATCATTTGGTATCAGAGCTTTGGCTCCTTGATTTTCAGGTTTGTGTTTTCTTTGTCAATTCAAAACAAAAAAAAAAAATTTCCATTTTTGTTCTTGTTCATCTTTGTTGATCTCTCATCCATAGTATCCCATTAGTGTCTTTTCATTCTCCATCTTTAATTGTCACCAATTTCTGTTCTCTTACTAACTTTGGGTCCTAAACTCAACCAAAAAAAAAAAGTATTACTAGAGTCATTGTGTTTCTAATTGAAAAAAAAAAAGAGAAGGAAAATTCGAAAAAAAAAATGAAAAATTCTGGGCAGAATAAAAAAAAAAAAGGATTTGTGAATTAAAAGGACTAAATATTCTTTGTTTGTGAAATCTGAATTCAAAGATATTTCTTTCATTGCTCTTGATCTTTGTTGAATTTCTTGTTCTATCCATTCATGTCTCTTGTTCCATTCATATTTTCTTGTTGGTTTCTTGCTCACTTGATTGTCTACTTGCTGTCTTGAGAAAAATCATTGATAAAGTTCTTTTCTTAAGAGCTTATAAAGGAAGTTGAGTGGTAAAAGGCAAGAGTGAACATTACACAAAAGCCTATTTGAGTGCAAACACGTGTATAGAGTGGTGAGATCCTTCTAACATTTCTTTTGTAATTTTCCTTGTCATCTTCTTTTTGTTGCAAGCATGAGTGGGGAAAGATCACCTAATTCCCCTAGGCAAGATCTTAATAGGCTTCAAATGGAGGCAGTTACTCAACACTTTGAGAGAATGCTTTAAAGACAACTTGAAGGATTACACAAAAGGATGGACCGACTTGAAGGAGAACGAGTTTCCAACCATGGGGGCAATTCTAATCATGAAGAATCTCATCAAGAAAGTGACCCATTCTATGATTCCCCAAGAGAAAGAAGGAGGCGTGAAGGGGGAAGAAGACATGAAAGAAGAGGTAGAGACCATAGACGTGATGATGATCTAGGAGGTGTGAAAGTCAAAGTACCTTTCTTCTAAAGGAGGAATAATCCCGAAACATACCTTGAGTGGGAGATGAAAATAGAACCAATCTTCTCATGCCACAATTACAATGATGCAAAGAAAGTGAAGGTGGCTGCCCTTGAGTTCACCGATTATGCCTTAATTTGGTGGGATCAAGTGCAAAAAGAGAGAAGAAGATATGGAGAGCATCCTATCAACACTTGGGATGAAATGAAGACTTTGATGAGAAGAAGATTTGCACCTTCCTATTACCATAGGGAATTGCACAACAAACTGCAAAGACTCACCCAAGGGAGTAGCAGTGTGGATGAGTATTACAAAGATATAGAGGTGGCTTTGATTAGGGCCAATATTGTGGAGGATAAGGAAGCAACCATGGCTCAATTTCTCCATGGCCTAAACCGAGATATTGGAGACATTGTGGAGTTACAACATTATGTAGAGCTTGACGACTTAGTTCATCAAGCAATGAAAGTGGAGCAACGATTAAAGAGAAAGGGTACCATGAAGAAATCATCTTCTTCAAACTACTCTTTAAGTTGGAAGGACAAGCCAAAGAAAGAGGGTTCTTCTTCTAATTCTAAGGAGGTAGCATGCACTAAGAAGCCTATTCTTACTACTTCTTCTTCTTCTACTTCTAAGAGTAGGGATATCAAGTGGTTTAGGTGTTTAGGTAAAGGACATATTGCATCCGAATGCCCGAATAAGAAGACTATGGCGGTGAGGGATAATGGGAGTATCTCTAGTGAAGAAATTTCTTCTCATTCCTCTTCCTCAAGCGATGAGGAAAATGATGGAGCAACCTATGCACAAGATGGAGATCTCTTGGTGGTTAGGAGGTTATTGGGAAGTCAAGCCAAGGAGCATGTGGAGGACCAAAGAGAAAATATTTTTCATATTTGCTGCCTTATTCAAGGTAAAACATGCTCCATGATCATTAATGGTGGGAGTTGTACCAATGTGGCAAGCACTAGGTTAGTCACCAAACTCAACGTAAAGACTACACCACATGCAAGACTATATAAGCTCCAATGGCTAAGTAATAGTGGTGAATTGGTAGTGAATCAGCAAGTGTTGATTAATTTCTTCATTGGCAAATATGAAGATCAAGTTTTATGTGATATTGTGCTTATGGAGGCAAGCCATATTCTTCTTAGAAGACCTTAGCAGTTTGATAGGTGAGTTTACCATGATGGATTCTCCAACAAGTTCTCTTTTGTTCACAATTCTTGCAAAGTCACGCTTGTACCATTATCACCTTGGGAGGTTTGTGAAGATCAAATAAAAATGAGAGAGAAAAGAGAAAAAGAAGAGTGAGAGCTTAAAAAAGAGAAAGAGTGTGTGAAAAAGAAAATACTTGATTTTGAGGACAAAACTCAAAAGAAAGGGGGGAAAGAAAAGAAAAGAGAGAATGAGGAAAAGAAAGAGAGAAAAATAGAAAATTTGTTTGCAAGAGGAAGTGAGGTGAAGAGAGCTTATTTGACAAAGTAGCCTATATTTCTTCTTTTGTGCAAGGAAACCTGCTTGGAATCTAATACTAACTCCTTGCCTAGTGATGTTGTTGTTATTTTGCAGGATTTCAAGGATGTGTTTCCCAAGGAAGTGCCTCATGGTTTGCCACCAATGAGGGGGATAGAACACCAAATAGACCTCATTCCTAGTGCTTCTCTACCCAATAGGTAGCCTATAGGAGCAACCCTCAAGAAACAAAGGAGATACAAAATCAAGTGGAGGAATTGTTGCAAAAAGGATGGGTTAGAGAGAGCTTAAGTCCTTGTGCTGTACCCATAATTTTGGTGCCTAAAAAGGATGGATCATGGAGGATGTACACTGACTGTAGAGCAATCAACAACATCACAATTCGGTATAGACATCCTATCCGTAGACTTGATGATTTGTTTGATGAATTGCATGATGCTTGCTTCTTTTCTAAAATTGATTTGAAAAGTGGGTACCATCAAATTAGGATAATGGAAGGGGATGAATGGAAAACTGCTTTCAAAACTAAATATGGATTATATGAATGGTTGGTAATGCCGTTTGGGTTAACTAATGCACCAAGCACTTTTATGAGGCTTATGAACCATGTCTTACGGGAATTTCTTGGAAAATTTGTGGTTGTATACTTTGATGATATTTTGGTATATTCCAAGAGTTTTGATGAGCATGTAGCACATCTCCAATCTGTCATGCATGTCCTTAGAAAGGAGAAATTATATGCTAACTTGGAAAAGTGTTCTTTTTGCACTAATCATGTGGTTTTTCTTGGTTTTGTCATAAGTTCTAAAGGAGTGCAGGTTAATGAAGAGAAAGTTAAGGCCATTAGAGATTGGCCAACTCCTAAAACTGTGAGTGAGGTTAGGAGCTTCCATGGGTTGGCAAGTTTCTATAGAAGGTTTGTGAAGGATTTCAGCACATTGGCAGCACCCTTAAATGAAATTGTTAAGAAAAACGTGGGTTTCAAATAGGGGGAGAATCAAGAAAATGCATTTCAAGTACTTAAGGACAGACTCACACATGCGCCCATTCTTGCTTTGCCTGATTTTTCTAAATCATTTGAAATTGAATGGGTTTTACTTCAAGATGGTCATCGCATTGCATATTTTAGTGAGAAATTAAGTGGAACCGCTCTTAACTATTCCACTTATGATAAAGAATTGTATGCACTTGTTAGAGCTTTGCAAACATGGCAACATTATCTTTTGCCTAAAGAATTTGTCATTCATAGTGATCATGAATCTTTGAAGTATTTGAGAGGGCAAGGAAAGCTCAACAAAAGGCATGCCAAATGGGTTGAATTTCTTGAACAATTTCCTTATGTGATTAAGCATAAGCAAGGAAAGGTAAATGTTGTAGCAGATACAATTCCAAGAAGGTATAATTTGCTTGCTACACTTGAAACTAAATTGCTTGGCTTTGAACATATCAAGGAATTGTATGTGCATGATAATGAATTTTCCCAATTATATGCTGCATGTGAAAAGAAATCATAAAATGGGTTTGTTAGGCTGATAACTACTTGTTTAAGAATAATAGACTTTGTGTGCCTAAAGGATCCATGCGTGAATTGCTAGTAAGGGAAGCACATAAGGGGGGTTTAATGGGACACTTTGGGGTTCAAAAGACCTTAGAAATGCTGCATGAACATTTTCATTGGCCATACATGAAGAGCATGATGTGCAGAAATTTTGTGAAAAGTGCATTGTGTGTAAAAAAGCAAAATCTAAGGTATCACCTGATGGACTTTACACTCCTTTGCCTATTCCTAATTCCCCTTGGATTGACTTGTCTATGGATTTTGTTTTAGGGCTACCACGCACCCAAAAAGGGAAGGACTCCATTTTTGTGGTAGTTGATAGATTCTTCAAGATGGCACATTTCATACCTTGCCAAAAAGTGGATGATGTAACTCATGTGGCATATTTGCTTTTCAAAGAGGTGGTAAGACTTCATGGCACGCCTAGAAGCATTGTTTCAGATCGTAACACCAAATTCTTAAGCCATTTTTGGAGGACCTTATAGAACAAGCTGGGAACAAAGCTTCTTTTCTCGACCACGTGCCACCCCCAAACTGATGACCAAACTGAGGTGGTAAATAGGACTCTTTCTACTCTTCTTAGAGTAATTATTAAGAAGAACATTAAGTCTTGGGAAGAGTGTTTACCCCATGTTGAATTTGCTTATAATAGGGTTGTCCATTCTCCTACTCAATTTTCTCCTTTTGAGATTGTTTATGGATTCAATCCACTAACACCTCTTGATTTGCTTCCTTTACCTAGCACTTCTTCTTTAGTTCACAAGGATGGCAAAACAAAGGTAGAATATGTGAAGAAACTTCATGAGCAAGTTAAAGCTCAAATTGAGAAGAAAATGGAGCAATATACAAATAGAGCCAATAAAGGGAGAAAAAGAGTTGTCCTTGAACTCGGTGATTGGGTGTGGGTTCATATGAGGAAGGAAAGGTTTCCTGCCCAAAGGAAATCAAAGCTTCAACCAAGACGAGATGGACCATTCCAAGTGTTGGAAAGAATTAATGACAATGCTTACAAAATTGACTTGTCGATGAGTATGGTATTAGTGCAACGTTTAATGTGGTTGATTTGTGTCCTTTTAATGTAGGTAATGAAAACCTAAATTCAAGGACGAATTCACCTAAAGAAGGAGGGGATGATGTGAGCCAAGGAGGAGTTACAAGCTTACAAGACAAAGCCAAGAAGGAAGAGGCATTGAAGGGAATTAGAGGACCCATGACAAGGTCCAAGACTAAGAGAATGAAGCAAGCTTTGGAAGGCTTAATAATGGAGCTCAAGGAAAAGGAAGATCAATGCACAATGGAGGCAACAACTAAATGGATCACATTCCTTCAACTTGAAAGTGAAATTGAGCCAACATGAAGACATAATTGTGAAGGCCCAAATCTGCATGATAAAGATGCATTCATGGGCTACAAGTGTCCAATTTAGTGGGTTAAGAATCTTGGACCTTAGTGCAAAATAAATAAGTCTAGTTTTTATTATTTTCTTTGTATTTTCATATGTATTTTTGGGGGGATTTTTCTGAAGTGGGTTTTTAATGTCTTTTGAGAGTTACTAAATCATTATTAGGATTAGTAGACTCTTATGGCTGCACTAGTGGAAAATAAATGTCACATGCATGAATGCATGATAGTGGTGCAGAATTAGTGCTTAGTGGGTCTTAGTGGATATTAAATGCTTAGTGGGAAGTGTAGTAGAGGTTCAATGTTTCAGCTCTCTACTAAGCCTATAAATAGGAGAACTCTTGTGTTGCTAAAACATCTTGAATTTGAATAAAATCTGAGTTTTCTCTATATTGTGAGAGCATCCCTTGAGTTCTTAGGCAAAGAACTAAAACTGATCTTCTCAAGGCAACTTGTGGCGATCAAAACCTTCATGACTTATCATTCACCCTCTCATCTTTCTTGAGTGTGGCGTCAATATCCTTCCCTAAAACTGAATTTCAAGGCGATCCGTTTCCAAGTTTCGTATCAGTAAGGTACATAAATGCACTCAAGAGTCTTATGAGCATCATCAAGTTCTTAAATGCAAGCTTTTAACTTAAATTGTGACCTTATGTCTTATTTAGTTTCTAAGGAGATTTTGCTTACATTTTTTCACTTAATTCAACCTTTAAATTAAAGTGTTGACTTTAGTGGCTTGGTATCATTCATAGTTAACCTTTAAGTCCAATTAAGTGGTTAAAACATGTTTTCAAACATGTTTTCCTATATACTTGCATGCTTAGGCCGAATTGTCCATTAGGGTTATCAAGTTTTTTGCTGTGTTTTTCTTTTGGTAAATTATTCAAGACTCTTAAGTGTTATGGAACTTTAACTCATTTCTTACATGATTTATGTAACACCCTTCCTACCATAGTACTATGCTTAAGTCACATTATCACAATGAGAAATTGCTACGTGAGAGCTTATGGTTTAATTTAACTTCCATTTAAAATAATCAATAGTGATAATATAAGCCTATACAATGTTCACAGTCACTGGTTCGATGAATGCGCATAGCAAGTACTTAACGTGTCAGTTAAGTAAATAAGTCGCACTTGCGTAAGATAGAGAACAATTTTTAAGCACATAATTTAAAAATCATAAAGGTACATGAAGATACATTCATATAAATATGTACATACAGTTGTTTTGAAATATATATAGATTTATGCATCCTAATCAAGTTATCTGAGTACAACCGATATCTGAAGTACAACTAAAGTCTAATCAAAGCCTATATCAAGGTAAATAAGAAACTTGAGTAAAGTCCACGTAGGGACTTACTACTAGTGGATAAAGGGAAAATACATGATCAAAAGAAAAGAGATTATCCCTAGGTCATTAGCCTATAATTAAAATACAGTTTTAAAGATGGCCACAAAATAATGAAAGTGTCAGTTGTAACGTCCTTCCCCGTACGGTACTATGCTTAAGTCATAGTACCACACTCAGAAGTTATTACTGTTACCTAGATGGACCTTGTCTGACAGCTACCTTTGGTCATCTTCAATATTCCTTGAACTATTTGGAGATAACACAAAAATAGGAGTGAGAATTGAAAATTCTCAATAGGATTCCTTACTCACCATATACAATATCATCGTTATTATCTCCAGCTGCTTCAGTTTACAAAGAAAAAGGTGAACATGCTATGTAATCTGCCCAATTTAACAGTTCAAAAACATATTATCTGAAGTAGAGTTTATTTTATTCACATATTGATTAAACAAAAAGGGAGTAATTATGAAATGGTAATAGTTAAAGTCAATAATACTAAGAACTAGCTAGCAGATAGAGATGTGTGCAAATGTATAAGTTTTAATTCATATCAATACATTGGAATTATTCATTCACTTCTTAAATAAAGTAGGAATCTAGATATAAGTGCAGCAAACTAAATAACATATACATACATATGGAAGCAATTAGGCCCCTAATAATCAGAGAAAGGAATTGAAGCATAAGTATAGTAATCTAAAGAACAAATGAATAATATGCAAATATGAATGCAACAGGAATTCTTGATGTAGATGCTTCCGTTTCTTTTTAACTTTCCTTTTTTGTATACCTAGGCGTTATGTATAGGGTGCTTGTTTTTATCCTTATCCATACTTGGTTCCCTAGAAGTCTTTGGCCATATAACTCTTGGGTAATAATCTGCTTTTTAGGACCAAGCTCACTCCTATACAGGAATACCGGATTTACTTTTCTCGACCTTCCCACCGATCTATTCCCCTTAACTTTAATCCGGGGCTGGCCCAAGAATATGGAACTTCTCATAATACCTATAAGTTTGATAATGAATGAAAACTTAACTTGAAAAATACATGCATGTGCAATTGTATCATAAGTTATACATAGCTTTTACCGAAATTTGGCAGCATAACGGATCGATTCCGCTTCCTCATAAATAGAACCAATAAACCAGATAGTCATTCCCAGAGAAAAACCAATACAAGATGTATATATATTTCAATAATCAAACCAACATTTCATACCCTTGGCCTTGGTTTTTGTTCCTGCCACTAATTCCCATTCTGCCCGACTTTCGTAAATTAAGCCATAAATTCATTTTAACTTATTTAGACCTAAATATGTTAGAGTGCTATTTGTCTAGTTTTCAACCTCTTTAGTCCCATCCAATTTTGATAAATATAGCTTAAGTTATTAGGGATTTTTACCTCTGCCTACCCTGTAGCTAGCCAGATTTGTACACTCAAAAGTAAAAATTCACTAAAAATAGAAAACTAGTTGGAATCACATAAAACTTATATCATATTAAAGGAAATAGGACAATTTTTAATCCCAATAAGTTTCATCTCATTTGGATAAGTAGAGCTCGAGTTATAAGCTCTTGAATTTGATTAATTTGGACTGCCTTACTCTAGCCCGAGTTGGACTTAGGGCAACTTTATTGAATTACTGGGAGCAATTGAGACCAAATCTAACTCTGAAATTTTAAAGGAATGTTGCTCTATGTCTTAAATTTCCAACAAAATTAGTTGCACTCAAATTAAAGTTGTATAGGGCGAGAACTTCCCTAAATACCTTTGTCTACTCAGAATCAGAATCAGGATCTTAGGGTTAACTTCAAAAAATCATATCTCACTTAATACTAATCCAGTGATCCTATAATTTATATGTATGGAAAGCTCTAGGTGTCTAGTTTCATCTAAAAATAAGTTTATAAAACTTTGGAGCCTTACACGATGCCGTACATCATGCGAGTGTCACAACGTGCCAGAAGGAGCCGCAACGAGAGGCAACAAAAATATTGAAAAATAATTTCAAATGGAGTCGCCACCAATTTTTATTATGAAAAAAATCGGAAAAACTTTTTAATTTTGCAAAAATTAGTCTCTTAAAGAGATTGAATTCGGGAGTCTATTTATGCATAAGGAATGGTGAAAACTTAATTCCATTACACCCCAAATACGTCCATTTTAAAATGGTAACCCTAGAGCTTATTGTGCAAATTAATTTAAGACTATAATAATATTTTTTTCCCCTTGAAAATATAGCAAAAAAAAGAAAGTATTTACAAAAGAAAAAGAAAACCTAATTAATATGATAACTATTTACAAAAGGAAAGGAAAGCAAATTTGATATGATAATTATTTCCACAAAAAAGCATGATTAATATACAATTATTTACAAAATAAAAAGAAAGTAAAATTAATGTCACCATTATTCACAAACAAACATAAAAGCAAAATTAATATGATATTTACAAAAGAAAAGCACAATTAAAAATAAATTAACTTTGGCTTGATATGTATCCTCTGGTGCAATGAGGAATTCAAAGCCATGTAATTCTTGTATAAAATAATTATGGGTTGGATTGATTTTATTTATGAAAAGATTTTATTTGAAAAAAGGAAAGAAAACAAATCCACTTTTGCACAGAGTTTAGGATAGCGTGAGTTATACAATAAACCCTTATAATTCTCATAACCCTTGAGAATGGTCAAACCATATATCAATGCTAGAGATTGTTGCATGGATTAAAAAAATTTGATTTGTTGTTTAAGTGAAAGAAGAAAGAACTTAATTTTAGGTATATTTATATATAAAAAAAAGAATCAAAAGTAAAAAGAATCCAAAAAGAAAAAAAAAAGTAAAATGGGAAGAAACACAAAATACCATAATGATGGTGATTGGTAGGGAAGAATGATATATGATGATGGTGAAGGTAGCGATAAGGGGGTCTTGTGGTTTTGGGTTTATGGGCAAGCGTATGATGATGGTGGCTGGCTCGAGATGTTGTCTTAGATGGGCTGTGGTGCAGGATCCATGGTGATTAGGGTGTAAGTGGCGATGATGGTGGTGGAAGTCTTATTCTTATGGCTTTTCTTATTTTATGGTTTTTCTTATTTTTCTATTAGTATGAATTATACCACAAGATGTGCAAAATGAAAAGCAAAAGTAAAATGTGTAACACCCTACCAACTTAATGTTATGCTTAAGTCATAGCATGAAATTGGATAGGTTGCGTTACTGTATTAGTTTTCTGTCTAAAGCTGTATTCATTATTTTATATTCGTTTTTTCTCTAATATATATATATATGTGTGTGTGTGTGTGTGTGTGTGTGATGAATATACCTACAAAACGGCGCGCTGTATATAATAAACATGATCAATAATTTAGAACGTAACAGAATTTAATAAAAGTACCACAGAAGAGAGTAATGACATGTAATATAGCATCAGTTGTATATTTACATATATAAGTCGGAAGCCAACGCTTCAGTTTATATATATGTTTCAAAGGCAGAGTGAACTAAAGGAACAGCTAAACTTCTGCTACTAAAAAGTAGGGCCGGAAATGGTGGGAATCAGCTAAGCACAGCGAGTGCAACTCGGGGTCCTGGTGGAGCTACAGGTCAGGGAGCTCAATAGACAGAGTGGCCATCGAGTCCATCACCAGCATCTGAGAATGATGTGGAAATGCAAAATGAGGTGAGAATTTAAAGAAATTCTCAGTAGGGCTCGCGTACGGTGTTTAGCTGACGTCACATCTATTCTCAATTGCCTCGGTTTTTATTTAATTATGAAAACATGAGTTCAAACAGAACTATTTTTAATAAGTTTAAGAAAATGTCTGGTCCGAGGCAAGATTCAGTTTTACTTAAGATAGCATAAGAAACAGAATAGACTACTAATAGTAAAACATAGAATAATGAGCAGAATAAATGAACATACAATAGTAAGTAAATATGACAGACAAACTGTACATATCTTGTAATGACTGTTCAATGTAATCATGCATTTAATGTAATCATGCAAATTTTATTCTTGAACTTTTCTTTATAAACTTTTTCCATTACTTGGTCCCCTGGGAGTTCTTGGCCATTTTAGACTCATGGGTAATAGTCTACTTTTCAGGATTGAGCTCGTTCCTATACAGGAATGCCGGGTTTGCTTTCCTTGACCTCCCCACCATTCTATTTCCCTTAACTTTAATTCGGGGCTGGCCCAAGTTTCATGAAACTTTCATCATAACATAGTCTTTAAATTCATCATAACATAACTTTCATAACTTTCTTGAAAATGCACATGTATTTGCATGCATATCATAACTCATGCATAGGTCTTACCGAGATTTCGGCGGTATAACAGAACGTGTCCGCTTCCCCATGAATAGTTCCAGTACTCAGCATATCAACTTATCAAATAAATCATATCATTCCATTTATAATGCAACATATTTCATTTATGTTTCAAGCATCAAATTTAAGGCACAAGTATTGCAATTAAAACATGTTTACTGTCTCACTACTTGCATTTAACCTGATTTTTGTAAATTAGCCCATAATCTCTATTTAACTCATCTGGACCTCAATTTTGGATATGTTGAAGTGTTAACCTCTTTAGTCCCATCTAATTTTGATAAGTATAACTCAAATTATTTAGGTTTTATCCCGGCCTGCCCAGCAGCTAGCCAGAATTGCACACTTAAAAGTAAAAATCCACTAAAAATCAAAAAATGATTCAAATCATACGAAATTGGTCTCATATTAAAGTTAACAAAACAATCTTTTATTTACAAAAAGTTCTATTCCATTTGACTTAGTAGGGCTCGAGTTATAAGCCCCAAAATCTGACCTTCCTGAACTGCCCTGTTTTGGCCCAGTTTGGACATAAGGCAACTTTCTTGGAACACTGGGAGTAAACGGGATCTTATCTAACTCTAAAATTTTTATGGGACATTCCTCTATGTGTAAGCTTTCTAACAAAATTAGTTTCATTTAATTCCAAGTAGTATAAGGCGAGATTTACCCTGAATAACCCAGTCTATCCAGAATCAAACTCAAAAACCTAGGTCGAATTTCCAAAATTCACATCTCACTCAATACTAATCCAATGGCCGTATATGATATATGTATGGAAATCCCTGAATGTCTAGTTTCATCTAAAAATGGTTTCATCAAATTTAATTGGTTATAGGTGAAGCCGTACACTCCGCCGTACGGACTATCGAGGGTTTTGGGTTCTCCAGCCGATCAACTCTTCCTAATCTCATCCTTTCTTGCTTCCAATTCGAATTTAACCTCTCAAACAGCCAATAAACCAGCCATATATCATCATAATCATTCAATCAATACATCAAAAATTGAGAAACTAAACCACCATTTAGCCACCCAAATCAGAAAATCAAGACAAGAATTAAACCTCTACCTATTGTTATGTTGTGATTTGGCTTGATTATGGAACTTGGATGAACAAAACTTGATTGGACTTGATGGCTTGATGGAGTTGAGTGAGTGGAGAAGAGAAGAAGAGAGCTGAAAGGAAGGGAGAAGTGGCGCAGAAAATCGCTGAAGGAAGGAGAGGAATTGTGTTATAAAACATGGAGGAGGTAGTTGGAATGGGTGGTTTTAATTGGTTGAAAATCCAAGGCTGAAATTCAGCCAACTTTCCTCATGTTTGGTGGCCTTGTTTGCGCCACTTTGACGGATTAAGTGGCTGAGTTCTCAGCCACTTAAAGTAGGGTAAATGAGTTGAAATTCTATTGGTTCTGTTTCGACAGTTTAAAATACCGTAATTTTACCGATTTCCTTTAAATCGGTAAATCAGTTTCGAGACAATTTTATGAAATCTTCTATACTTCTAACCTAGTTAACTCATATCTAAAATCAATTAATTGCTAATTAATTAATCCTAAATAATTATTTAGCCGAATTTTAATTAATCCCAATTATTCGATAAAAACCGAACAATTGGATGAAAAACGATAAGAGAATTCAGGGGGATGTTACAAAATGAATGTGACTAATTGATACAGTATCGTAAAACCGAAATATAGAGAGAAGAGATTTACTGCAAAAAAATCAAAATTGATCAAACTGTTATGTTCATTCACTATTGATTGAACTCTACTGCTCAAAAAAGGATTCTGTATACGGCGTTTAGAAAGAAAGGTCTCCACTTTGATCCAAAAAAAACCCCCTATTGTTCATGTTTAATGGCTATTATAGATGCTTGGAAATGAATAGAATCAATGACAAAATAATTTAAATTGATGCTGATTGTAAAATTTGATTTGATTGACATAAATTGAAACCAATTAAAAGATGCTAATTGACTAATTAAGATATGCTGATTGACACTAATTGACAAATTAAGATATTTTTATTGATACTAACTGATAATTTAAAAGATGCTGATTTATACTAATTGTCACTAAATGGATGCAATTTTTATTTTTTGATTTTTATATTTATTATTTTTTGGACTAAGATCCTACTCGGACTTGGGCCAAAAGATTGGGCATTTATTTTTTATTATTATTTTTTTTATTTTTGAAAAATGATTAGGACAAAATATGGTGTTCACAATTGCCCCTCTTTACTTGTTTCTTACTAGAAAATATGAAATCGTAGGTTTTGATATTTTCGTAATAAGGAACTAGTAAAGATATGAACACTTAATTTTGTCAGAATAAGGAAAATGATGGGAGTAGATGCCTTGCGAAAATGAAATGCAACCATACAAATGAAATGCAGCCTTGCAAATGTAATGCGGTCTTGTAGCCGTGTGAATAAATTGAAAATGCAATCATGCAAATGAAATGTAGTCTTGCAAAATTTGAATTTAATAATGCAGCTTTGAAAAATTGAAATTGAAAATGCAGTTTTGAAAAATTGAAATAGATTTAAAATTGAATTTGACGATGCAGCTTTGAAAAATTAAAATTGAAAATGCAGCTTTACAGAATTGAAAATAGATTTGAAATTGAAATTGAAATGCCACTTTGCAAAATTGAAATAGATTTGAAATTGAAATTAAAAATATAGCTTTGCAGAATTGAAATAGATTTGAAAAATGCAACTTGCAGAATTGAAATAAATTTAAAATTAAAATTGAAAATGCAATTTTGCATAATTGAAATAGATTTGAAATTAAAATTGAAATTGAAAATGCAACTTTACATAATTAAAATAGATTTGAAATTGAATTTGAAAATGCAGTTTTGCATAATTGAAATTGAAAATGCAACTTTGCAGAATTTAAATAGATTTGAAATTAAAATTGAAAATGCAGAATTGAAATAGATTTGAAATTGAATTGTGAAATTGAAACAGCTTTGAAATTGAATTTGAAGATGCTGCTTTGAAAGATTGAAAATGTAGTTTTGTAGAATTGAAATAGATTTGAAATTGAATTTGAAGATGCAAAATTGAAATAGATTTGAAATTGAAAATGCAGCTTTGCCAATGTAAAATACCTTGTTGTGTGAGAAAGTATGCAGAATGTAAATGCCTCGTTAGAAAGTAAAATGATGGTGATAATTGCTAAAAGTAAAGTGACAGTGATAGTTGGAAACAAAGTGATTTTGATAATTACTAAAAATAAAATGATAGTGATATTTGCATAAAAGTAAAGTAATGGAGATAATTGCTGAAAATAAAATGATATAATTGCTGAAAATAAAATGATAGTGATATTTGCAAAAAAAGTAAAGTGATGGACATAATTGCTGAAAATAAAGTGACGGTGATAATTGTTGAAAATGAAATGATGGTGATAATTGTATAGAAGTAAAGTGATAGTGATAATTACTGAAAATAAAATGATGGTGATATTTGTAGAAAAGTGAAATGATAGTTATAGTTGCAGAAAAGTAAAGTGATGTCAATAATTGCAAAAAGTAAAGTGATAATGATGATTGTCAAACGGTAAAATGATGGTGATAGTAATTAAAAAGCAAATGATTTATGATATGGAATATTTACAAAAGAGGAAGTAGCTTGGGAAAACTATTGAGAATGAATGATCCATGATATGCGATATTTACATAATAGGAAATGACTTGTGATGGCTATTGAAAAATGAATGGTTTATGACATACAATATTTATAGAAAAGAAAATGATTTGTGATGCAAAAAATGCCTAAGGATGATGATGTGACAATGATATGATGAATGATGTCATGATTTGGACAATGTATAACAATTGAATGATCAATGATGATGCGAAAACTTTACAAAGAAAATTGCCCTAGTTTGCGAAATGATATGAAAGATGAATGATATAGTGATGATGATATGAACAATGAGATAGTGAGAACGACACATGTGTATTGATGACGAGCGCTAGATGACTTTAATGATACAAAAGATGAATGACTTTACATGAGGAGAAAAAAAAAATTCCCCCAGTTTGCAGTTTCCAAACATCTTACTCTTAGGAAGATCTTCATCTAACCTAAGTAAATCGTTTTTTTTTTTTTAAGAGTCATTGCACTTGACCTCTCTTATGAACTGTTTGTCTCATGAGACTCTATCTTGGCCTTCGTTTTCAACTCGATTCCTGGCCTCGCGACAACTTGGATCTTATCATTCTTTTGCTCTAACTTTTGCCTAGATTGCTCTTTCGAGTTTTCAATTTACCGAGCTCCCTCTTTTTTTTTTTTTGGGCTCTAACTTTTGCCTAGAATCCATTTCTAGTTTTCCATCTAGCGAGCCTTTTTCTTTTTCTTTGCTCTAATTTTTTCGTAGGCTGCCTTTTCAGGTTTTCAATCTAGTGAGCTTTTTTTTTTTTTTCTTTTGCTCTAACTTTTGCCTAGATTGTTCTTTCGGATTTTCAATCTAGCGAATTTAAAAAAAAAAAAAAAACCATTGCAATGTAGATTTTGAGTCTTATTTTGACTTGTTGTAATCGAGCCTCGTTGAATAATTCCCTTTGCATCATTTGAATATAATGTTCTGATTATGCATGATTTGAGAGAGAAGAGGTGAATTTGGTAAAATGCTACTTTTGATAGTGAAGAAGAGAGAAGAAAGTAGAGTGAAGAATAAGGGATAAAAAGGAAAGTAAAGGATAATATTTACAAGACATAGATAAATATGATGAAAAAGACACGGTACAAAAAGGGTTGGAAAGGCTTGCAATACAGCTTCACATGATTAACCCATTTTATTGATTCTTTAGTTACATCAGACCAAAACTCATGACCAAGACTATAATCCATTGCTATGTGACAACTTGATCTGCCTTTGATTATTGACTCCTCCTCTCCTATCGAATAATCCTTCTTTCATCTTCTGTCATTATATTGCCCCAGTTTAGCAGTCTTTTGTTAACTCATTGACTAACTTCCAAACTGATACAACTTCGCCTAGGTCGCCCTTTCGGGTTTTCAACCTAGCAAATACTTTATTGCTCTAACTTTTGCCTAGATTATTTTTTGAGGTTTTCAATCTAGCGAGCTGCTTCTTCTTCCTTTTCCCTTTTTTTTTCCATCTAGTATATTGCACTTGAGTTGACTAACTTGCCAAATTTGCTGCCTTTTTGTCTTGGTTGTTCTCTTGATTTGGTAAGATCTTTTCAAAACTAGATCATCAGCCAAAATGTTTAAGGTCGAACATCTTTGTTAAAGACTCTTGTCATCCTTCTTTGATACAATTGCCCATGGGTAAATTGATGTCACTCATTTATCCTCCATAATATTTCAACCTTTCGGGTGTTGTTGCCTCCATACAAAGTTGCCCTAGTTGGTGGTTCAATTGAAATGCATGGGGGCGAACTTTCACTCTCTGGTCATCAACTATTTTGTCATTTTTAGTAAATTTGACATCTAAGCAAATTGTTCACATAGCTTAGGACCTTCATCAGGTTCATGATCATTCGTTCCTATTGTAACACAAGGATCAATCCATGGGTTTTTTCATGATATCATCTGCATTGGATTGAGGTTCCGAAAGAAGAGAATGCTTTGAAAAGGGGTGAAAAAGAAACAATAAGAAAAAGAAGGAAAAAAGAACAAGAGAAAATAATGGAAACAATGAAAATAAAGAAAGCATATGATGCATTAAAAAAAAATCACACATAATCATAAACATTATACTAATGGGTCTCAAAACATAAGCAAAAGAAACATGATAATCTTTCTCAGAATGCATCATGTAACACCCTCCCAAGTACAGTACTATGCTTAAGTCATAGTACCACACCCTGGAGTTGTTACGGTTACCTGAACGGACCTTATCTGACAAAGAACTTCACAAGCAACTCCGATACCTCTTGATCTTTCTGGAGACAACACGGAAAAATAGGAGTGAGAATTATAAATTCTTAGTAGGATTCTCTATGATACACATGTAATGTCATCATTGTCATCTCCAGTTTACTTCGGTTTATTATAAAAAAGGTGAACATGCTGCACAAACTGTTTAATTTTACATTTCAAAAAATGTCTTATCCGAAGCAAAGTTCATTTTTACTCATATACTGGTCATTTGGGGAAGTCTACACAAGATTAATTCATGAATAATACCATGGATAATAACTTCAACATATAAAATGCACATAGCATTAATCTACTGGGAACATAACCTCTGTACATAACTTAACTTGCACTTGAATTCATACATATACATAAAATTTTACTTTTCTTTCATTCGACACACCTAGGCGTTACGTATCGCCGTCCCTAGGGTGCTTGCATCTGTCTACACTTGAGCGTTACGTATCGCCGTCCTCAAGTGCAGCATCATACCACATCCCAGAGTATGATCGCCATGTCATACCCCATCAGAGCGTGATCGCCATGTCACGTTCCTTAGGAATATGGTATCCTCATGCTATATCCCAGAGTATGATCGCCATGTCATACCCCGTCAGAGCGTGATCGCCATGTCACGTTCCTTAGGAATATAGGATCTTCATGCTATATTCCAGAGTATGATCGCCATGTCATACCCCATCAGAGCGTGATCGCCATGTCACGTTCCTTAGGAATATAGGACCTTCATTCGGTACTTACACTAGCTGGGTCATGCCATGCCTCATGTAAGTCCTACCCCCCATATACTCACACTAGCTGGGTCGATGCCATGCCTGATGTGAGTGGGGCATATACTTAAATCTTTGGTCTTTAAGTCTTTACTCTTTAACCTTTACTGCCCTTGGGTAGCCTGGCCTTGGAGTGAGCTTATCAGCTCAACTCGTGACCATTGTCATACCGACTCACCCACAAGGGTACTCACATCTTTATATTTACATTTAATATACTTATATCTTTTCATTCTTATGCGTTGTCGAGCATAGTCATGCTAAATATACTCGTATATATGCTTCATCAGTATCTCTTATATACCTCATTTCATACTGCTTCTTGATTATTCTCATATATCTCATATCACCCTTATATCATTCTTGCATATAAATATCTCTGGGTTCATAAACTTCTGCCATAAAATCGGCAGCATAACGGATCATATTCGTTTCCCCATGAATAGTGCCAGTTCTCACTGACAAACCAGTCATAGCAACATAAATCAACTTAACACACATATATATCAATGTCAAACTGGCAATCCTCAACTCAAACTTTTTATGTTTCCATAATACTTGTGAAATCTTCAATTGGGTCACTTTGTGAAACTATCACTTTAGCCATTCTGCTACCTTCTATTCGGTTCTGCCCGAATTTCATATGATCCACTTTTATTTCTATTCAACTCATTTAGATCTGAAATTTGGCTATATCATAGCTCTATATGTCTACTTTCTAACCTCTTTAGTCCCATACCATTTTGATTTATATAACTCCTGATATTTAACTTTTACCTTAACTTGTTCAGTCACTAGCCTGAATTACGCTCCTGGAATTATAAATTCACTAAAAATCGAAACTAGGCTCAAACCATACGAAATTGGTCCCATATTGAAGCTAATAGGACCACCTTTCATTTGCCACAAGTTTCACTCCATTTGCTTAAGTATACCTCGAGTTACAAGTCTTGAAAATCGACCTTCCTGAGCTACACTGTTTTGGCTCAGTTTGGACATAGAGTAACTTCCTTGGATTACTGGGAACAATTGGGACCATAACAAACTCAGAATCTCATATTGGGATGTTCCCCTATGTGTAAGCTTTCTAACAAATTTTGTTTCACTCAATTTGGAGTTGTATAGGGTGAGTTATACCCTCCTCATGTCACCCTGCCCGGATGAAAATCCTGAACCCTAGGTCAAACTTCAAAAATTCGTATCTCCTTCAATACTAATCCAATAACCTTATATGATATATCTATGAAAAGCCCTGGATGTCTAATCTCATATAAAAATGGTTTCATCGGATTTGACCGATTGTAGGCGGAGCCGTACACTCCGCCGTACGGACTGCCGTGGAACTCTTCATCCAGACAGCATCTTAACCCTTGGTTCCTCCTGATTTTCTTCTTCTAACTCTAATTTCAACTCAATATTCCATATTAATCCTATCATAATCCATCATATACATTCCATATATCATCAAACAATCATAAAAGAGTAATCTTCTATGCATCCTCAGTTTAGAGAAATCAAGATTAGAGATTGAATCCTACCTCTTTGGAGTATGACTTTGCTGAATTTGAGTTTGGATTGATGGAACTTTGCCAAAGCTTGGAGATTTGATGGAGTTGGATTTGAGAGAAGAAGGGAAGACGAAGGCTGGAGCAAAGAAGAGAGGGAGACGTAAATCAGCTGGGAATGAAGAGAGAAGTCTGACTTAAATAGATAAAAGTTGTGGTGTTGATTGGCTGAAGTTTTGCGGTTGAAGTTCGGCCATGTCTCTCACTTTTGTGGCCAAATTGCTCTCCACGTCGCCTAAAAGTGGAACTCGTTTCCACTACATTCTGAAATCGAAACTCGTCTCTTTTCTGCCTAAAGTCGGAGCTCGTGCTATTTTACACTGCTTGAAGCCGAAGCCTGATGTCGGAACTCGTACCACGTTGTTTGTAACTTGAGAAAATCTTGTTTACTTTGAGTCTTGGAATCAAACTCGGAAGTCGGAAGTCATGCAGCTGACAATCATAAAATCTCGGAACTCCCTATTTGAACTCGGGAATGTCAATGCTGGATGTAAAATAGGAGATCAGAACTCGGGAATTCGAATCACATGGCCAAACCCAAGTACTTAAACCCGGAAGTTGGGATTTATACACAATGGTTGATGAGATCGGAAACCGGGTATATTTGTCCTTGAAACATGAAGTCGGAGCTCGCATGTATTTTACTTGAAACTTGAAGATAAGTTATGAGATCGGAAATGGGTCTGTTTTCCTCTGATGTGAAATCGGACATCCGAAATCACTCACGTTGTTCGGACTCGAATGTTAAACTCGGAAATTGTAGAAATAGTCTAGATTAAGTCAGAAGTCGTGGACATAGGTGAGACGAACTCGGAAATCGGAGAATATCATAAGATGAACTCGGAAATCATGTACTTACGTAAGACGAACTCGAAACTCGGAATTTATCCCACTTTGTGTAGAGTTCGAAGATGAAGTCGGGAATTGAAATTGATCAGTCCTGAGGGCGAAGTCGGATCTCGGAAATCGGGACGTTACACATCAAGTCAAGTAAAGACTCAGATCTTCAATCATTTTGCATCTTGGGTCAATTACAGTGTTGATGAATAGAATTAAGCTCCAGCACTTCCAACATGGTCTTATTCTTTCCCTGCTGCTGACACTTCAATGGCCTTGGCATCAAGTAAACGCCACACAACATCTTTGAAGCCGAAACAATCTTCAATCGAGTGCCCAAGAGTATTAGAGTGATATTCACATGCATGACTTGGATTGTGCCAGCGAGGATATGGCGGTGTCGCAACGGTTGCAGGGCGTGGAGCTAAGAGATTTGCTTGGCACAAGCTTTTAGACAGCTCAGAATTACTCATGTTGAAGTTTGGTAAAGGGCGCTTATTCACGGGCAGCTTAGGAGCAGGATTAGTAAGCATTGGTGAAAGGGCCACAAAGGAATTGCTTATTCGGTGATGTCTAGGCATGGTGAATTGACACAACTGGGGATGTGAAATGCTATTAACTTGGTGTGGTTGGGGTTGGTATGGCGTTGAGTAAGGCATAGGAGGTAGGTAGGATGGATATTGATGTAATGGTTTATGTTTGGGGTGAAAGATAAGTTGGTAGGTTTGGGACAGATGATGCAGTTGTATGAGGTTCATAGTGTCTTCTTTCCTTTTGCGGAATGATCTTTTCTTGGATTGTGGCTCCTCTACTATTAGCTCTACTTTTCCTTGTTGGATATTTGCCTCGATTCTCTCTTCAATTTCTACCAAGTTGACAAACTCCTTGACATGGTTCCCAAGCATATTCTTGAAGAATGGGCCCTCTAGTGTATGGATGAAGTAAGAGCACATCTCCTGTTCTAGCGTTAGTGGAATCACCCTAGTTGCCATGGCTCTCCACCTTTGAGCATATTCCTTGAACGACTCCCTTTCCTTCTTTCTTAGAGTTTTTAATTGGTCCCTGGTCGGTGCAACATTCATGTTAAATTTATATTGGTTGGTAAAGGTTGTAGTAAGGTTTTCCCAACATCTGATTTGGGTCCAGTCTAGCGACATATACCATTCCCATGCGGCTCCATCCAAACTCTCAGGGAAAAATTTGATCATGAAGTTCTTGTCCTTAGACCATATCCCCATCTTGGTGCAGTAGATCTTCAGATGCATCATAGGATTTGTATTGCCATCAAACTTAAGGAACTTAGGCATCTTGAAATCTTTGGGGACAGTGACATTTAATGCCAAACAGAGATCATTGATGCTTATAGGGCCGTATGGGTTGGGTCCTTGCAGCATTCGAAAGTGTTCTTGTATCTTTTCTTCCAGTTCTTCCTTTATTTTTAGCTGTTCGATCTCAACCCTCTTGTCATTCTCCAATTCATATCTCGGCTGTTCATGAGGGTCTTCGTTCTCGGCATCACCCTTAGCTTTGCTTATAGTTGCAAGAACCTTTCAAAACTCAGCTCCTTGTTCAACCATCATGGTCTTTAAATTGTCGATCTCTTGGCTTAGGTTTCTTTCATTCTCCATGTTTTTTATATGGGTTTTGGATCGTAACTCGTACGGATCTCGAAATGAGTTACTGGGTTTAGACGAAACCTTCTTTCGAGGAGCAATGTTTGGAGACTGTGAACGTTTACCCTTTATTAAAAGAAACAAATTATTCAAGACAAAAAAGGAAGCATCCTCTATGCACAAGAAAAAATGCATGTTAGCTTGATCCTCTCTCTCTCTTCTCTTTTTTTTTTTATGAATGATGATTGCATGTTGTGAGAGAAAAATGCATATGGGCGAGACTTTTATTTTTTGTGCTTGTTGATGTATGCATAAGAGAAAAATGCATGTTGGATGGATTCTTTCTTTTTCTTTGGATGATTATTAATGCATGAAAATGCATGTGAGTGTTTTTTTTTCCTATGCATGTCATGAATGTATGGAAAGGATAAAGGGAAAGAAAGAAAAATGCATGTCATGAACTTTTTAATCTATGTGTGCCATGAATGTATGGAAGGGATATGCTACGAATGAGCTTTTTTTTTATTTTTTTTACTTATGCGTGTGGTAAATGTATGGAAGGAATAGGGGGGAGGAAATGCATGTCCAATGAGTTCTTTTTGTATTATTTATGTATGCTATGTTACAACCTAATGAATGCATGGAAATGATAAAGGGCAAATGAAAAATGCATGTTCAATGAGTTTTTTTTTTTTCCTATTTATGTATGCTATCATGTGTGATAGAAAAGAAAATGCTATGCATGTTGTAATGAATGATGTGGAAAAGGGAACCTCAAGAGAGCTAAAAGTAGAATATGCATGGCATGTTATGAAAATGCATGATTTGAAATTCAAATTACAAGATAAGAGGAAGGAAAAGTATGCTTCTTCGTGTCTTAGTAAGGTGGGACCTAATGGTTAAGTATTTCTAAGACCAAGACCCTAATTTGGATAGCCACTAAGCTCAATCTATTAGTGCATGGCTCTTGGGATGGATCTAGACATGTTAAAAGTCAATGTCCCTAGATTGCCTCTATCCATAGGATAAATACCCAGACTTATGAGCGAAGCCATATGGACACAAAAGTCACAATATAGTAGCTCACAATCCTAGTAACAATCTGAGCAGAGAGTCAATGACTATCAGGGAAGTATAAGTCTCACAATAACCTCGTCAAAACTCCTTCTAGCCCTACGACTTTCCAAGGCTCAAGTGCAGAGCCCAAATGGTGTGTGAGAAAAGTGACGGTGAAGTGTGTGCAAGAAGTATAGAGACCTTATGTAACATCCCATATAACATTATAGGAAATAATGAAAATGTCTTTGGGCAAACTTTTATTATTTATGGCCTTGCCCTTCAACATTTTCAAAAATGACATTTAGGTCCTTATATCAATTGAATAAGCAGAGTAAGGTTTTAAACAAAGCAGAACCACGTAGCAAAAACGTAGAAACTAAATTCTTAGTCAATTGGGCCATGAAGGTGTCCACATGTGAAATGACATAGGATGCCCAGACTTGTTTAAAATTATGAAAATGCCATTAGCCATGAAGAAAACAGAAAACAAAAGGCCCTAAATTTGTAAAATATTTAATTTACACCTTTAATCGATTAATTCAATTTTAGTGGATAAGTAAAGTTAATTATAATTTAATAAGAGGGTAATTGGAAGTTAATTAAAGATATTAAGATTAAGAAAAGTTAAAGTAGATATGCAAAGAATTTTAAAAAGGTTGCTAGCAATATATTGCCGTTTTGAAGGAAATTTGGTATTTTATAATGTCAGAATCGAATCAATGAAATTTTTCACTAGAACCTTAGCTTAATTGGTTGAAAACTCAGCCATTTTCATCACTCAACGTGGCACCATGTGCTGCCACAAGATGGAGGAGATGTGGCCAAAAATTCCATCACCCATAGCACTTACCACCCTCCACTTTCCATTCTAATTGTAACCCACATAATTACCATTTCTCCTCCGTTAATTTCGGCCTTCACCCATCAGACCTTCTTCTCTCTCTTTTCCTTTCTCAATTCCATCTCTTTATCTTCAATTCTTCACCTCACCTTCATGATTTCACTTAAGACTTGCTTCCCCACTAGCTTAAGCTTCAATTTGAGGTAGGAATCTCAACTTTCTCCTTCTTTTCTTTGAATTGGGGCTACCTAGGGTCCCTTGTTCATCCATGATTATGATGTTGTGATGGGTTGGGATGATGAATTAAAGCTAGTTTAAGGTGTATATGTGAGTTTGAATTGAAGATTGGATGGATTGATTTAAGGAAAACATGAATCCAAGAAGAATTCAAGAAGCTATTAGGGTTTTCCCCTCAATGGTCCGTACGGTGGAGTGTACAGATCTGCCTACAGCTATTTAAATTTGATGAATCCATTTTTATATGAAACTAGACATTCAGGGCTTTCCATACATGTAAAATATAAGGCCATTGGATTAGTATAGAGTTAGCTATGAATTTTTGAAGTTTGACCTAGAAATCTGGATTCTCATCTTGGCAGTATGAGTTAAGAAGGGTGTAACTCACCCTACACAGCTCTAAATTAAGTGAAACCAATGTTGTTTGAAAGCTAACATATAAGGAAACATCCCATAAGAATTTCAGAGTCAGATTCAATGCCAATTATTCCCCGTACATCAATGAAGTTACCTTAAGTTCAAACCAGGCTGGGATAGGGTAGTCCAGTAGGGTCAAGTTATGGGGCTTATATCTCAAAATATACTCAAGCAAATGAAATGCAATTTCTTTCATCTGAAAGCTTGTCCTGTTAGCTTTAATATGATAGAAATTTCATATGATTTGAACTAGTTTTCGATTTTTAGTGAATTTTTACTTTTGAGTGTATAATTTTGGCTAGCTACAAGGCATGCCGAAATAAAACTTAGATAACTTAAGCTACATTTATCAAACTTAAGCTACTTGATTTTGGAGCATCTATACCTTGCATTGATTTTTTTGTATGAATGACTGTCTGGTGGACTAGAACTATTCATGTGGAAGCAGACTTGATCCGTTATGCTACCGAAATTCCAGCAGAAATATGTGAATTATATAAATGTGATAAACATTTATGTGTTATACTCATAAGATTCATATATGCAAGAATGATTTAAGTACAACATAAAGTATATTAATGAAATTATGATAGTTTCTATTATGAAAATTTATGATATGAAGATGAATATTGTATGATGACATGATTATGTAATGTTGAGATCCCTTCACTTGGAGGCAATTATTTGGGTCCCTCTAGGTGAAGGCAGTTAAAAGGTAAAGATGTGGGTCCCTTCACTCGGAGGCAGTTGCACATTGGGTCCCTCCCTGTGAAGGCAGCTAAAACTTTTGGGTCCCTCTATGTTGGAGGCAGTTGGCCAACTGAGTCCCTCCGACCTAGAGGCACGTGAGTCCCCTTGCGGGTCAGTACTGTATGACGACGGTCACGAGTTGAGCTCACTCCTAGATCAGACTACCCAAGGGCAGTAAAGACTAAAGATTAAAACATATGCAAGCACCCTAGAGATGGTGATACGTAACGCCTAGGTGTGCCAAGAAAAGAAAGCAAAGAAAGTTAAAGAACAACACTAGTGCACTTGCATGAATTCAAATATGAGTATTTGCATAATTATATCTCATGTTTTACTGATGCTAAGACTGTTCTATCTACTTATGCTGTGATTATTATTCTAAATATGAAATATTGCCAATGTGACTCAAGTGCGTGAATAAAATAAACTCTGCTTCGGACAATATATTTTCAAACTATAAAACTGAATAGTCTATTTGACATGCTCATATTTTTCATAATAAACCGAAGTAGCTGGAGATAATAACGATGACACAGCATATGATAGTTTAATGAATCATACTGAGAATTTACAATTCTCACTCCTATGTTTATTTCTGTGTTATCTCCAGATAGTTCAGAAGTTCCAAAGAAGATCCTCCGAGGCGAAGTTAACTAGTAAGATTGAAGGTGGCTGAAGGTTGCTGCCAGACAAGGTCCAATTAAGTGACAGTAACAACTCCTAGGTAAGGTATTATGACTTAAGCATAGTACCATACTTGGGAGGGTGTTACACCTTAAATCCCTAAAACTACACAATAAAGCCCAAACAATATATACAAAAAGTTGAATATCCTAAAGTTTTAGATATATATATATATATATATATATATATATATATATATATATATATATATAGAAAAGGCTAAAATAAATCTACTATCCTAAGGTTTGAGTTATAAATAAATAAAATAAATAGTTACAAATAAAAATTATGTACAAAAATAATGAAAAGCAACAAGAAGGGAAAAAATAAATATTATTTTAGTTATATAATTTGCCTAATTTACTCTAATGAGCTTGAATCTCTAATTGTCCCCGGTGGAATAGCCAAATTGTCACAACGTGCTAGAAGGAGCCGCGACGAGAGGCAACAAAAATATTAAAAAATAATTTCAAATGGAGTCACCACCAATTTTTATTATGAGAAAAATCGGAAAAACCATTTAATTTTGCAAAAACTGGTCTCTTAAAGAGATTGAATTCGGGATTCTATTTATGTATAGGGAATAGTGGAAATTTAATCTCACTACACCCCAAATACATCTGTTTTAAAATGATAACCCTAGAGCTTGTTGTGCAAATTAATTTAAGACTATAATAATATTTATTTTTCGCCTTGAAAATATAACCAAAAAAAGAAAGTATTTACAAAAGAAAAAGAAAACCTAATTAATATGACAACTATTTACAAAAGGAAAGGAAAGCAAATTTGACATGATAATTATTCCCACAAAAAAAGCATGATTAATATACAATTATTTACAAAATAAAAAGAAAGTAAAATTAATGTCACCATTATTCACAAAAGAACATAAAAGCAAAATTAATATGATATTTACAAAAGAAAGGCACAATTAAAAATAAATTAATTTTGGCTTGACTTGCGCTCCTACGTATCCTCTGGTACAATGAGAAACTCAAAGCCACGCAGTTCTTGTAGAAAATAATTGTGGGTTGGATTGATTTTATTTATGAAAATATTTTATTTGAAAAAAGGAAAGAAAACAAATCCACTCTTGCACAGGGTTCAAGATAGCATGAGTTATACAATAAACCCTTACAATTCTCATAACCCTTGAGGATGGTCAAGCCATCCATCAATGCTAGAGATTGTTGCATGGATTAAAAAATTTTGATTTGTTGTTTAAGTGAAAGAAGAAAGAACTTAATTTTAGGTATATTTATAAAAATAAAAAAAAGAATCAAAAGTAAAAAGAATGCAAAAAAAAAAAAAGTAAAATGTGAAGGAACACAAAATGCCATATTGATGGTAGTACACCATAGCTAGCGCCTTTAGCAATTCAAAATGAGATGCAAAGGCGAGACTGTGACGGTAACCCAAAACTAGATGATGTTGATGGTTGGCTGCGAGATTAATACTTAATGATGGTGATTGGTGGGGAAGAATGATATATGATGATGGTGAAGGTCGCGATAACGGGGTCTTGCGGTTTTGGGTTTATGGGCAAGCGTATGATGATGGTGGCTGGCTCAAGATGCGGTCTTAGGTGGGGCTATGGTGCAGGATCCATGGTGATTAGGGTGTAAGTGGCGATGATGGTGGTGGAGGTCTTATTCTTATGACTCTTCTTATTTTATGGTTTTTCTTATTTTTCTATTTGTATGAATTATACCACAAGATGCGCAGAATGAAAAGCAAAAGTAAAATGAATGTGACTAATTGATACAGTATTGTAAAATCGAAATATAGAGAGAAGAGATTTACCGCAAAAAGAATCAAAATTGATCAAACTGTTATGTTCATCCACTATTGATTGAACTCTACTGCTCAAAAAAGGAATCTGTATATGACATTTGGAAAGAAAGGTCTCCACTCTGATCCAAAAAAACCCCCTATTGTTCATGTTTAATGGCTATTTATAGATGCTTGGAAATGAATAGAATTAATGACAAAATAATTTAAATTGATGCTGATTGTGAAATTTGATTTGATTGACATAAATTAAAACCAATTAAAAGATGCTAATTGATTAATTAAGATATGCTGATTGACATTAATTAACAAATTAAGATATTTTGATTGATACTAACTGACAATTTAAAAGATGCTGATTTATATTAATTGACACTAAATGGATGCAATTTTTATTTTTTGATTTTTTGATTTTTTTATTTTTATATTTATTAATTTTTGGACTAAGATGCTACTCGGACTTAGGCCAAAAGATTGGACTTTTATTTTTTATTATTATTTTTTTTATTTTTGAAAAATGATTTGGACAAAATATGGTGTTCACAGCGAGTACAGACAGCCCAAGGGAATTTGTCTCTAACCAAATCTATTTTCTCATCTTTGTGAGTTTCACTCACTTCCTCAACCCAAATCAAAAGTTTCCATAGTTATTTAACCAAAATCAATCATGAAAACAGCAAATATCATCATCAAAGAGAGAGAAAACAAGAACCCAAATCAATCATACAACTTATATCCACAAGAACACCATGAAATCCTACCTTGAGGCCAAGCTTTGAGTCAAGAGAGTGAGTTTTGTGTGAGTGTGACTTGAAGAGATTGTGAAGGGGAGTGAAGGAGGTAAGAAAATGAAGAAGAAGGTGAGGATATGGTGCTTTCCAAGTTCCAATCGTAGGAGTAAAGGAGAAGAAATGAGATTTTTTCAGTTTGATGGTTTAATTGATGAAAGTGACTCTTCTTCCCTCATTGGTGGATTTCTTTCTTTGTTTCAATTTGATGTAGCTGCCCATTTTAAGGGCTGAGATTGCACCATTTAAAGGGGTTGGGTGGCTGAATCTTAGCCTTCTAAACTAGGGCCCTCACAGTATAATTTTTACTGATTCAATTCTTGTAATTCGAAGCACCGAATTTACTAATTTCTCTCAAACTGGCAAATGATTACTAAATTGTTCTGAAAGTTTTTCTATGCATCCATTCAAATTCCTCAAGTCAACTCTCTCTAATTATCATCTAATTAACCCATAATTAACCTTAATTAGATTTTAACTAAATCTTACTTATTCGATAAAACCGAATAAATCGATCAACAAGGTAAATTAAACATTCTGAAAATTTTTGGACATTACATCAGTAGGGTCTCTAGTCATCAAATAGTCCTAAATACAAGTATACAAAGGCTCACAAGCCTAAAAAAAAACCTACAACATCACTACTAGTCCAGCTATGAGGTGTAGAAGCTATTCTCCATGATAGCTATAGATTCGGTCTCTGATAGGGGTAACTCCGGAACTAAGCGGTCACCCCCAGGTGGGGTGGATGAGTCAGATGACTAGGTGCTAGCGGCAAGTGAACTCATCTTTGAGGGGTCCATCTCCATGTCCAAAGCAATAAGGGAGGAGGTGGATAAAAACTAGACATGCCATGTGCAAGGGAGCGCCATCAAACGGGAACTACAAGTTGAACTATGGATTCGACACAGTAATAGCAAATAATCTGCGAAAGAATGTGTACATGCAGACCTGGGCCTAGCCCATTAGGAAGATAGAGTTGAGGGCTGGGTCATAGTGCTAGAACCAATCAGGCATCTCGAGAAAGATCACACACTTGAAATTGGAAAGTAAATGAATGAAGTGGTAATAATGCAAGAAATAAATCATGCAAATCCAAGTCTTGTCCTAAATTATGAAATTATCATCATCTTATGCCCACCACTACTCAAGAAACAGAGTCTAGATGATCAAATTGTCAAAACTCTTGAGGCAGTGAAGATGCTCCTGATCAACATCCCTCCTCTGGGATTTTTCGAGCAATCATGGTCCCATGCTTATTTGATGAAGGAGAAGGAGGGAATCAAGATGTGGGATCCAGGTATTACTTGAGTCACTTGAGTAGTAGAGTTTGGCTAAGGACTATAAACAAAGCACTTCTTGGAGGCAATCCAAGTTTTTTTTTTTCCCTTGATCTTTTAATTTTAGCAATTATTTTTAATTTTATGTTTACTTGCATCTGCATTTTGGGAATTTTTTATCTTTATTGGCAATGGACTTGATGTATTTGTGCATTTTCTAGGAATGGAGGCAACGGAGCTTGGAGAAAAAGCAACCTATGGAGTAGGGGAATGTCTTTGTCTTATCTTTGTTTATGTTGCTTGCTTAGGAATTTTAGACCTTAGATTTATGTTTTAGAATAAATGTGTGTTTGGTTCAGCTTATTTTGATAGAAAAAGTGATTTATTTAACTAAAAAAAATACCTTTTATAGAAGCTATTCATTTTATCTCCTATTAAAAAAATATTTTTCTTTTTTTAGCTTTTGAGTAGAAGCTGAAATGAGTAGCTTTTAAAAAAAGTAATTTTTAGTCATTAAAAATAATCACTTTTTGTCAAAAAAAGTTGAAACAAATGCATCCTAAGTTTGGGGTTAATTTACATGTTGAGTTAATGCTTTAATTCTTTGCTCTTAAATTTGCCTTGATGTGTTTAGAATTGATGAAATCTTGTTTATATGGAGTTAGGCAACTTTAGGAGCAAAAAATTTTGATTTTCGAACCAAACAATGTATCACACAGCCCCCATATTATCTAATACAGGGCCATGTTAAAATTTGTATGATTGTATGACCCAAATAGTGTATCACATGACCCTCGTGTTACCGACACAAGATCATGTTGAAATGTCATGAAAAAACTTAATTTTTATGGCCTTGATAACCTATCGCACACCGTGCCATGGGATCGTGTTAACTATTTTGTCAGCTTTTGCCTTCTGACATTATTGCAATAGTTTGAACATAACTTTAGTTACAAAAGTCGAATTGAGTTGATTTTGGTGTCATTGGAAAGTTAAGACAAAAATCGACAACTTTGTTGAAGGCACCAAAACCCAGTTCAAATGTTTAAAAGGTAAAAATTGCACTCAACTTAAAGGACGAGTTATGCTTTATGGCATGAGGACATTACTACATTTTAAGTTTGGGGTGGTGTACCCTACAGGTTCACATTTATTTTTCTTTGTGTGTTAGGATTAGTTTTTCAATTCTTAATTATTTTATTTTTGGTTTCAATTTTTCAATTTTCTTTTATTTTCTTTTATTTTTCATGTTACGTTTCTTTCAACTTTTGTTTTGTAGATTAGTGTTCAGTTGGCTTAAGTACGTCCCTGAGTTTCGCGGTCTTTGTAAGGGGATTTAAATAACTGTCAGCTGCACAAAAAGAGTTTTTCTTTCCTTATTTTCTCTTTTATTTCATTTTATTTTGCTTTATTATTTCTTTTAGCTTTTTTCTTATTGTTTCATCATCATCATCTTTAGGTCGCATATCTATGTCAATTTAAGCAATTAAATTTTGAGAAATTGGAAGAAAAAGCTTTGTGCGTGTGGATTGAGTAGAGGAACTAAGAGAGTTTGAGTCGTGTGATAGCTAGTTTGGCATATAGGACCATGATAGTTATGCATATTTAGCTTAGGGCAATTGATCTCAACTTTACATCATTGACTAATCTTTGATTGGGTTTTGTGAGTGCTTAGAGAAGGCCTAGGTGAGCTTTGGTAGTTGCTGGATGCCTACCAATTCCTAAAACAATTTTGTTATTCTCTATGGAGGTGAAAACCTAATGTGAACTTAGAAAGGAATGATCTAGGCAATTTTTTTTTATTTAACCCATCATGGCCACCATTTACTCATCATATCCTTTGAACCCTTCTTTGAGCCTTTTTATCTCCATTTATCCCCAAAGAAAATGATAACATTTGCAAGTACTTTGGTAATGTCTTTTAGCACTTGCTATTGACACATGTAATTTGTCCTAATTGCAAGGCAAGGTGGAAATTTGTTAAGGCTTTTGCCTCGGATTGGGCTTGCGGTCACTTGAAATTTAAAAAGATTTGAAGAAGATTTGAAAGGTAATCAAATTTAAAGGGAAGATCAAAATTAAACAAGCCCTAAATACTCACTTTGCTCCTTTTTATTTTTGTTGCGAACTTTGCTCCAAGTAAGCTGTTTTTTGCCCATTTATTTGGAAGGATGCAATCTATAATCTCTACCTTGATCCCATCCAATCCGTTTCCACTTGAGCTAGGCCCAACTAGCCCAAATGAGCTACTTTGGAAATTGCTTCCACTTGAATATACTGTAAAAAGATTTGATCAAAAATAAATAAATAAATAAATAACATATTTACTAAAAGATTAGAGTCACAATAAATGATCGATTAATTGTTTAATTACTCATCAATTATTAGGTGTATGCACCACTTTACATTCGGTTAGTATTTTGGTGACACAACTTGACGCAACTCTTAATAGAAGAGTATGTTAGAGTTTTGTTATAAATAAGCTGAAAAATGTTTCTGAATATTTGATATATAAATCGGATAATGATGTAAGAGTGGATGGACATCAAGACATACCTTATACCATTGTGAGATGGATGTACTTCATCTTTATGTCAAAGAACTATGCATTTAAGGTCTCATCTTGACGTATAAATAGTGGAACTCAAATAAGCTAAATTTCTTCTCAACTTCCACTGTGTTTTGATATTCACATCTCTTGTTTGTCCTATCCAATAGTCATCATTAGGAAATTAGAGAGAATGAAAACATGCAGAGGTTTTGATGTAGAACGAGTGGGAGAAGAGAAGGGAAATAAAAATCAATTTCCTCAGGTTTTGAAGGCTATCGGAGCTAGGTACTTGATCGATGCAAAGTACTCGGTGTCAAAAGAGACTTGGTCTTTGAAAAAAGCAATATATTGAATAATGAGTAAATGGTGATTTATATCAAACTACTCATAGGAGGGAGTTATTTAAAATTCTCTTCCAAGTATATACATTTTTTTAATAAATAAATACTATTTTAATTAAAATAAATGAATATCAACAATAAATTATAGATAACATTGAATCCAAAACTAAACGTAACTAAGATCCAGAGTGATCTTATTGCATTATATATATTTTTGTCTTTAAGATGTCTGCATCCTTGAGCACACTTATGAGTAAGAGGCTTTTTCCAATAATTGCCTTATTTGGAATTGAACCCGTGTTATATCTATAAAAATGTAACTTGCTTATCATTGCACCAAACTTTTATTGGTATAGTAGATCATGTACTATTTTAAAATAGATAAATATCAAGAATAAATTAAAGAAAACATTAAATTCTAAATAAATATAAATCCATAGTAATACTGCATCAGTACATTTTCTCACAATATTTAATCGCTTACATCAATGTTCTTAATATAAGATTATACGACAGAAAATTATGCTTGATTTCTTAATAGCATAGATCTGATATCTTGTGTTTTATAATAATATTATATATTTTCAAAGTACATAAGACAAATCACTATCAATTAAAATTTCTCCTTTGCAGTTGCAGCTGGTTGATGACGATCTGGTGGTGGTGGTGGCAGTGGCTTTTTCTTTGGTGGCCGAGGATAGACTGGTGAAGGTTCATTCCCATACCCACACATCCCAGAGAAGCATAAGACTCCAATTGGACATCTATGTCCACATTTGCCACAGTTAAAAACGCTCACGTTCGTGTCTCTGCACAAACCTCTACAGCACTGCCAATTGAAGGGGCATCTAATCCCACATAACCCACAATTGTTTGGGTCAGAATCCACATTCACACAACGGTTTCTACAGCACATGCTTCTTGTTGGTGGAAAATCTCCCTTATTCTTGCAAACCCATGGTCTGCCACGGCACCCACTAGGCCTTGGTTTCTTGTTCTCAACTTTCTTCAGCCATGGTGAGAGTGTTGATGAGACACTAGTGGCGTTTTGATGCAATGCCTTTGGTCTTGAATTTCCCTCAATTTGGACCAAAACCAGCCCCAGCAATAATGTCACTATTGCTAAAGCTTGTATATCCATGCTGAACATGAAAGCGTGCAAAAGGGCATGCATTTTGGAAGCTATATAAAAAGATTATGTTATGTCAATGAACCTATAATTTTTTAATCAGTCCAATGGGGGTTATTGGGATGCTCATGTTTTTCTTACGTGATGTAAAATGGGCTCGTGCTATGAGGGGTTTACATAGATGTAAGCCGTGTGCTTGGAAAATGCTCCTTTGCATTTATAACAAATGCATGCATTAGGATTAACGTGGGTTTTATGTTGATCAATCCTCAAAAATGGAATAGCGTTCTTTAAAAATTTATAAGTTCTTAATCTTCTGAGAGACTTTGCGCGTGATGCTCATCATCTTTATTGGATTCACGAGGGATGGATAGTACTTCACATGAAAAGGGTTTGAGAGCCTTTAAACCGAGAGAAAGGAAGTGCTACTTACCCTAGACCATCGATTATAATTACCAGTAACGAACCAAACCCTTTCGTTTACATTGTCCAGATGCATGAAATAGCATAAAGTTTTTCCTTTTCAATTTTTTATCGAATGAGGTCTAAGAACCGATGTATTTATCTAAGGAAAAGCAAGATAAGAAAATAATAATAAATAAAATAATTTAAGGAAAAGAAACGGACAGGTTAAAAATAAAGGCAAAATGTGTATCCTAAATAAATAAATATAACATGAAGTCGATGAAATTTGATAATTTTGATATATTGTTAGTGTAAAAGAGTTTTACATCTAATCACATACTTTCTATTTGTAAGATTTTTAATATATTGAGTAGTTAAATTAAATACTTTTATTGATAAAATAATATATATAATTAAATATCTTTGTAAAACTTTTACACTGCCAAACTCAGATTTTACTGTATAATACAATATGAATTATAATTAATAAAATTCATGATAAGTTTACTGTAGAGTATTTATAATTGGTCCCCAACAATTACTAATCTTTGAAGATATGTTTCGAAAGGGAGAGTACCAATGCCTTTTCTTATTATTTGTTGAGATAGTTATAAAATATTATAAAAATAAAAGATTAATTTTGATGTATTATCAGTGTAAAAATATTTTATATAAATATTTAATTATATATTGTCACATTAGCAAAAATATTTTATTTAACTGTCCACTATTTTAAAAATCTGATAAATAGAAGCATGTGATTAACTATCTATATAAAATTCTTTTATATTGACAATATATTAAATTAAAATTCAACTCATATGAATTTTATCAATTATCATTCATTTTATATTATATAGTAAAATCTACGAATTTAATTTTCATGCACTATCAGTATAAAAGTTTTACACAAATATCCATCATGTATTATCATATCAACTAAAATATTTGCCTTAATCATCCAATACATTAAAAGTCTTACAAGTAGAAACATATAATTGAATAACAATCTAAAACTCTTTTACACTGATAATGTGTCAAAATTGATCTCAACGTTTATTCCAATGTCAAATCCGCCAGTCATTTTGCCTTTATTTTTACCTGTTCCTTTTCCTTACATTTTGTATTTTTTTTTTTTTGGATCTAGCTTTTCATTAAATTAATACATTAGGTCATAGACCTCATTTGATAAAAATCAAAAAGGAAAAACTTTATATTATTTCATGCCTGTCGGTCTAAGTTTGTTTACATAATCATCTTGCCACATCAGTAAAAATGTTTCACTTTCAAATCCACTATATCAAAAATCTCGTATATAGTAGCATATGATTAGCAGAAAAGGCTATCTTTGCCATATTTCCAAACAATGTAGGACTTAAAATACTCCTCTCACACCTAAGAATGGACATCTAAAATGTAAAGTTTGCAGGATTGGACATCTATGGGTGGCTCAATATTAAATATATGATGTAACATCCCTATTTTACTTAACATAGCATAATAGAAACTTTGAATTATTCTATTTAGACAGAATGAAAATTTCTCAAGTAGCACTATGCTATGAGGATCCTCACACTTAGAACTATATGCATTACTACTCAAATCAGGAAACCGAAAACCGTGGTTAGGGATGTTTGATGTCTAGGAGTACGACTTCCGATATCTAACTTCCGAGTTTATATAACAATTGGACATGACACGGTTTCAAGTGAGTCTATAACCTTCTAGAAAGTTCCGATTTCCGATACCCGACCTCATGATAGCGAAGCAACCCTGGGCTGATCGACTTCTAGGTTCATGTGAACCGATCTCACATTTACTTCAAAATCTAAGTTGCTTCAAGTTCCGAGTTCTAATCTCATGAGAGAGCTCACATCCTATCCTCATATTCGAATTTCCAAGTTAATTAGGAAGTTTACTTCCTCTTGTTCCCTGATATCCGGGTTCCGAATTAAAGAAAGAGTTCACATCATCTCCTTTGTTTCCATAATACTGAGTTCCAAATTGATGGGAGAGTTTTTTCCAAGTTCTAAATTCATAAGTGTTCACTATTTCCTTATCCTTAGACACCAAGTTCCAAGTTCTGGGTTACTGCAAAAACAACCCCAATACATGCAAAACTTGGAACCCTTCCTCAAGCCTTCCTTTTTACCCTAAAGGACCATAATTAACCATTGATAAGTTTACCTTCACTTGTATTTCGATCATAGAAACCTAAATCTCAGCCAATTGAGCTGCGAAGGTATCCAAGTGTGAAATGATATAGGATGCCCTTGGACTTGATCAAAACTATGGAAATGCCATTAGTTACAGAAAATGGAGAATATAATAGAAACTCCAATAGAAAACAGACAGAAAATACTAAACGGCTTATCGAAGGCCAAAAATACCCGAAAGGACCCCAAAAAATTCCAAAAAAATTATAGTTACATTTTTTATATATTTTTTAATATAAATATCAATTTTTAGCAAATTTGAGTAATATTTACACAATTAACCAAAAATAACCTTATCAAGATGCAAAATGGGCCCCAAAAACCCTATAAGGCCACTTTAACTTGCAGTACTACAAAGAATCAGTGGAGTTCTAAGCTTGGGCCTATAAATGGGCCTTGGCAGCTACTGAATTGTGTTGCACAGTTTTTGAACTATTTTTGCGCCTAATTGTATTAAAAAGGCCATAATTTACTTATAAAATACAAAATAAATTAAAGAAAATAAGAAACCCTAACCCTAACCCTAACCATGCCCCTAACCAGCTCAAAACCCCCTAGTTCAGTTTGAATTAGTTTTAAAACTTAATTGGCTAAAAACCAACTAAATGTCACTTTCATGTTATCTTTATGTTAATTATGTTTTACCAATTTGTTTAACTTTTTGACCAAATCTTTAACTAAAGAAATTTTGTCCCCTAATCTAATCTAAAATGGTGCAACTTTGCATGGTTTTCAGCAGAAAATTTTATTATTTTAATTATAGTTAATTAATTATGTTAATTTACTAAAAATAGGCTTAATTGAGGTAAAAATTCACTAAAAATACTAAATATTGTAGAAAAATTCTGGAAAAATTCAAAATATCATCTAACAATAATTAAACATGGATTTGATCATAGATTAAATAAATTTAATTATTTATTAGTTATTTGATTAAGTAAAGCTCAAATTGTCTAATCTAGATTTTACAAAAATTACTAATTATACACTAATTAAGCCTTAAATCATCCTAATATTTTCTTAAACCTTAATCATCATATAATATGAGTATTATATCATGTCTAAATTAGTTTTAATTGGTGTTAGATTAATTAATTATTGGTGGTTTAATTAACTAACAAAACTAAGTAATTAAGTCAATAACTAATCCTATAATTAAGACTAACTAAAATCACCTTTTGTCTATAAAATACCAACACATACTGACCTCCATACCCTTTAGAAACCCTCAGCCACTTCCCAAACTCCCTCACATAGCTGCAACACTTCCTTTCCCTTTTCTTCATCATTTTTCTCTCAAGTTCTTCACCAAAACACCATCAAAATGCCTTCAACTTCTCATCTCTTCTAACAACCCTCATACACCATCAATCCTCACCCTTGAAACATATATTCAAGTCCCCAAAAAGAAGCTAGAAGCTCGTGAATACCTGCTACCAGCCTTGGTGATCTCGAGTTTCAACTTTAAGAAACAAGTAGGATTTTTCTTTTCACACTTCTAGGTTTCATGTATGTGATTCATGCTATTCTTTGTGTTATTTAGGGTGTTGAGTCTCTATTTTTAGAATATGTGTTCTTGTTTTGATACTCTAATAGTTGGTGATTGATTGAGTTTATGATGGTTTCTTGCAAGGATTTGAGGTTATAATCATGTCTACATGTGTTTTGATGTGTAAGAACATCTTTCTTTGTGTTTCATGGCTTGAAAACTTGGTTTTCCTTTCATGAGGCTCACGGCCTCTTATGGTTTAGAGTGAAAAAGTAGGAGTTGATGAATATTAATAATAGAATTCATATCCTTTTAATTGGTCATGAAGTATATGTTTGAGTTTACATGAATTTGTATCCTTTAAGCTCAAAATCCTTCTTTCTAAGTGGTATGATGCTCATAGCCTAGACATGTCAGTGAGTAATCTTGAGGTTTCATGTGTTTATAAGATTTAAAGATGATGGAATGATGTCTTATTATGTTGCACTTAAATTATAGAAGTTTAATTCTTATGTAGAAGCAATATATAACATGAAACTTGTGCCTGTCTTAAAGTAATGGCTGCTGCCCTATTTTGTGCACCAATTTCCAGCATGTTTCATGTATGATTTATGTGAGAAAAATTGTTACTTTGATGTCATATAACCTATAGTTTAATTATATGTGCTTATATGTTGATTCTTCATGAAAGTAGTGCATGAAATTTGTGTTTTAATCACTTTATGTGGACTGCCCTATTTTGCCTGCACCTTAATTCCTTTTCATCTTACTCATATTCTATATTTAAGTGATTGTTTTATGCCGTTGATGATGGATTTTCACTTAATTAAACTTTAGAATTCATATATGCAAGAAACATGCTCAATTACTTAATTTAAGCATTTGAAACTAATGAACAAGTTTAATTATACATGCTGCCCCTTGGTGCTGTGACTTTCAACATTAATTTAGAAGTGTTTTTATATTCTAAAATGTTGTTTTGATGATTAAGAATCTATATTATCATGTAATGTGCTTGTATGACAAGTTTTAATTTTGAGTTAGTTTATAAATTAAAGGTTTAATTTCATTTCTACCCTATTTTGGACAGCATGCATCTTATTTTTATTTCTCTTATTTTAGTGTTTTATAAACTTAATTTGATATATTAAATCATGTATTTCTACTTGATTAAGTTTTGTGTACAATTTTGAGAAGTTTTGAAGCAAAATACCTTGATCAAGACTATATATATGTTTCGGCCATAAGCTTTTCTTTAACATGGGAATTGTTTTAATTAGTTTACTATATTGAAGTGTTTTCAAACCTTTGAGCATGTTTGAATTAGTGTAGTTATGTCACAATGTCCTTTGGGACCATTAAGATTTAATAAGATACTAAAAGTCTCTTAAAACTTGTTAAAATGAATTATGACCTATGCTTTGGAGTTTATGACATTGTGAACTTGTACCCATGCATATGGACCTCGTATGGACTTACTTAGACTATTATGAGACCATAAGACTTGTGTGAGGCCTATTTGAGACCTTTCAAGGTCATACCTATGCATTGGAGAACCTTTGCTTGGACATTGAGTTATAGACTTTGGACTATAGACATTGGACTATTATTATGGACTTTGGACTTAATCACACTTTTAATCACATTAAAGAACCTTAAACATAAAGATTTAAATTAAAGGTCCCATTAGAAATGTCATATGAACTTGCTAGTTTCATGCTTAAATTGATTTTCTAAAGTTTGTTTTCAAAAAGAAATGTTTCTTGAATTTACTCTTAGAAAGTGGTTTTTGAGCTTTAATAAAATCAACATGAAAATATATTTGCTTTTTTAGTATAAGTTCCGAATTTGATTATGATAATTTAGTTGAATTATATGCTATAATGTTTATGCTTGAAGTATGAATTTTAGTGCATGACATTCCTTGGTTAAATGCCATAGTGTGATGTATATTTCTTGGTAAATAGACTTATCTACCATGAATTGAATATACTATGAATTTGGTAACGCACATACATGAATATGGTTATGTAAAGATACTCAAGAATATGATTACAATCTCAAACTAAAGTTTGATCATATGTGCCTTGCTTGGTGATTGATAAGTTGAATATGAAATTTATGTGTACTCTATGATATGAATGAAATAATTTGTGTTATGTGCACTCTATGATATAAATGATCTTACTTATGTTATGTGCATGACATGAATGAAAATTACATATGTGCACTTTGTGAATGACTATTATATATGAATTAATGAATAAGTGAGTGTGTGGGCCCGCCATGTTTGCGAATCAGGACTTGGTGATCATTAAGTCTGATAGTGGATTAAAATGACACCTTGGGCCTCACCAAGATAGCAAATAAGGACTTGGCATTTACTGATCTAACTAGGGGATGTCCTAGCAAAGAGAGCTCCTGTAGATCCGGATAATCAATGGAGACCCTATAGACTTCAGCCATCAGAAAAGGAAAAAGGAACTAATAAAATAATTGACAATATACTTGCTATTATTTTTGTTTATTGCTTGATTATATTTCTGCTTTATTGATCTTATGATTATGACTCACTTCGATCTTGTTTGACACTAATAAACATTTGAGAATGATAATTTGTCTTATTAACTACTTGTGATTTATTATATGCTATTTTGCTGCTAAATGTTCAAATGTGTTTATTTGTGATTTGAGTGGTTGTGTACTATACATATTATTGCACTCCCACCTTTATGCTTAACATTTTTGGGATAAAGCGGGACTCCACTGGGAACACTACTCTACTAGGAGATTTCTCTTATCCCTTTTTCTTTGGTGTTTTCAGATGGCGCGGATCATTCTCAATATTGAGATAGACGTGGCTTTTGAGCCAGATGTGGTGAATAATAGGATTTTAATACGTATTTTAGATCAGATGCTTGTTATTACTATTATTCATGATTAGACTATAGCACCCTTTGATGTAACATAGGATGCCCTTTTTTGACATCTTCACTTGATATATCTTTATATTAGTGTTTTGATGGGTTGTACATGGGTTGGATGGGGATGATTAGTAGTATAGGCATTCCGTCCCCTTTTTTATATTTTGGGCTATGTATTATGACTGCTATATGTACCCTATGATATAGTAGTTCTAATGTATATTTTTCTATAGACGATAGTTGCCTAATCAATGGAATTCACCGACTAGTATGTGGTAGTATCACCTCTGCCATGTAAAATAATTACTAATAGCTAAAATTGGAAATAGCAATCGGTGAAAAAAAAAAATTACTCGCGTAAAATTAAGATAGTAAGTTTAGTAATACTCTGCTGGCTAATTATTATCAAGATTGGGTAAAGTAAAATTAAGCAATACGATAATAGTTAGTAGTAGAGTATTACATATGATAGGCTCTAATATCATCTGAAGAATTAAGTGGGTCTAACACAACTCCGAAACCTAGCTTATAGGGAAAGGGTTGGCCAAGCTCTTATAAAGGCTATTCTTGCCATATTCTCAAGCAATGTGACACTTAACATATTTAATTCTAATATCTATTGTCTCAAAAGTCTCACATGTGATAAAATATCATTAGATAACAATATAAAACTCTTTACACTGACAATGTGATAAAATTAAACTTATAATATATATATTGGAGTACATATGCATTTTAGTCACTGAAAGATTTATGTGACATCAATTTAGTCTATGAAAGGTTTTGACATCAAATAAGTTTCTAAAAGTTAAAATATGACATCATATTAGTCCCTTAAAAATGTTTGACAACATATCCATAAAAATTAAAATGTAATATCACTTTAATCCTTTCGAAAATTAGTTGAGATATAAATCTGTAAAAACTCATACTTTATCGAAAAAGAGGAGATCAAATAGTCTTTTATAATCTTCCTGAAAGTTATTTAATATCAAATAAGTACTTAAAAACTCATCCTTTATCCAAAAAAAAAAAAAATCAAATTTTCTTTTAGAACGACTAAAATAATATTGCATTCTAACTTTTAGATATCTATTCTATGTAAAAGCCTTCTAGAGACTAATATGATTTTATATTTGAACTAATTACAAGGGCATATTTGATATAAAATTTTTTTCAAAGACTAAAATAATATCACATAAATCTTCGAGGACTAAAATTTTTTTTCCCATCTTCTCTCTTTCCCCCTCCCCCAACAAAAAGAAAAAAGAAATTCCTTCGTTTAAAAGAGACCAATGCATGGTTTTAATTTGGAGAAATAATCATTTTTAAGTCCTCTTAAAAATTATTTAAACCATATCAAACATAAATCAATTAATCTAATTTCTAAACACATTAACTACTACTTGAATTCAGAGTCTTGAGACTAGAAAAATGCATTTTTGCCTATCGGAATTTGGGTATTTCCTAATTATAGTATAAGATCTCTTTTTAACAAAAGTTTATAGTAAAAGAGCTTTTTAGCGTAATAAGGATTGAACTTGAAACTTACTAAGCCAAAATACTCAATCATTAGATGTCCTTCCCATATTATATATTTTACAAATAAAGTTACAAGAAAAGAAAGAACTTTATCGTAATAGTTCCATTCTATTCCAACACAACAAATGCTAGGGGGTGTAAGTGGATCAATTGATCCACTTAATCTGAGAATCTTAACCAAACTAATGGAATTGGTCCAAATCAATTTGGATAATCAATTCATTTTAAGATGAAATCAAATAAAACTTATTATTATTAGTTCAGTTTCAGATTTATCAATATGATCAACTACTTTTTTTAGTTATTTATAATCTTTCAAAGTTTTGCACTTAAATTTTTAGCAAAGTCACTTTTTATCTCTTTTGTTTATATTTGTTTAAGAAATTTATCTATTTACATAATTATTAATTATATCATAATCAAACTTTATACTACCACTAATTGTTATAAGGACTAAATTTTTTAAAAGAATACAGTTCTTTCTTTTCTTTTCTTTTTTTTTCACTTCAACGAGACAACCCGAATCAAATCAACCCAATCTTAATCAAATTTGTTTGGTTCAATTCAATTCAGTTTTGTTTGAAAAAAAATTAAGAAACAAACCAAACTAACCCAATTCAATTTAATTGGTGTAGATTTATTTTTCACTTAAACTGAAACAAAACCATTTCATTTACGCCCCTACAATGAAATTGGAACAACGCCCTCGGGGCATCTATTTGCGTAAAGTTAAGCATCTCATTTTTGGGCATCCACAAACAATGCACAATAACTAGGTGGTAGCAGCAGTTACAACAAACAAAAGAATTTTATGGCTTTTGCATATAGGCACAGTAAACTTTAACTTTGTGCTAATTAATCTATAAAGTTTTATTATTGTTCTAATAAATCCTTATGTTAATGATCCATTAACGTCAATGGTGAACAAATTAAAACCATTAACTTCTATTAAATCATGACCATTGCTTAGGGTTTTTTTTTTTTCCAAGTGGAAAGCCTCATGTACATCCCTAACGTTTCACAGCGATTTCAACTTAGTCTCAAAAGTATTTTTTTGTTTTATTTACGTCCTTAATGTTTTCTCAATATTGCCCTTTCGATAAATGACTCCAGATTATAAACGAAAAAACTAATATTAAGGTCAAATTTTAATATTAATAATATCTAAACACCACCAATAGAGCTTCAGGTATGAGTTTTAATAAGAGAAAGATTAATTAAACATTAAGGGAGTTTAAATTAAAAAGGAAAATTTTCATATCCTATAAAAATATGAAAGAAAATAATGGTAAACAATACTATCCCATTCATATAAGTAATTGATACATCATCACTAATATTATAACCTGATCTCCATATCAATTTTTTTTTAATTTGAATGCCGAAATGGTAAGATTAAATATTTTGAAAATGTTAGGGGAACAAAATAAAAAATTTGGGATTAAGTTGAAATCTGTAAAATGTGAGAGACAAAAATAAGGATTTACTCCTTTTTTAACTAAAAATTTCATTTTACCCAAGTTTTTAAATTTTCTAACCGAAAAAGAAAACCACACTAGTGGTTTATTTCTCTTTGCCTTCAACCTCCAAAAGGAGCTCCACAAGTTGTTCCACATTTTCTTCATCTTCTTGTCACTAGCGTTCTTGGCCTTGTCCCAGTCACCTTGCCTGCAATGCGGCCATTGCTGCATCACCATTACGCTTCTCTCCATAGCCCACCTCACCTTCTACATGTCGTTGGCGTATGCCATAAGAGTGTGTTTGTGAATTTTATTTTGAAAGGAAAGAAAGAGAAGAGAAAGGGTTTAAAAAATAACTATAGATCTATTTTATTCTTCATTGCCTGCAATTGCTGCATCACCATTACGCTTCTCTCCATGGCCCACCTCAACTTTTACGTGTCGCTGGCATATACAAAAATAAGGATTTACCCCTTTTTTAACTAAAAATTTCAGTTTATCTAAGTTTTTAAATTTTCTAACCGAAAAGGAAAACCACACTAGTGGTTTATTTCTCTTTGCCTTCAACCTCCAAAAGGAGCTCCACAAGTTGTTCCACATTTTCTTCATCTTCTTGTCACTAGCGTTCTTGGCCTTGTCCCAGTCACCTTGCCTGCAATGCGGCCATTGCTGCGTCACCATTACGCTTCTCTCCATGGCCCACCTCACCTTCTACGTGTCGTTGGCATATACCATAAGAGTGTGTTTATGAATTTTATTTTGAAAAGAAAGGAAGGGAAGAAAAAGGGTTTAAAAAATAACTATAGATCTATTTTATTCTTCATTGCCTGCAATTGCTGCATCACCATTACGCTTCTCTCCATGGCCCACCTCAACTTTTACGTGTCGCTGGCATATACCATAACAGTGTGTTTGTGAATTTTATTTTGAAAGGAAAGGAAGGGAAGAGAAAGGGTTTAAAAAATAACTATAAATCTATTTTATTCTTCAAATATCTTACCTTCTTTCCCTTCCTCTTTAAAATCAAAATTCACGAATACAATGTATGATAGCTTCAAGTACCGGAGGAGCTGCCACAAGCACACCGTTGCCTTGGCTATGGAAAAGGTCAAGGAGATGAAGCTGAGACGGAGCATCAGCGAGCTGATGGGTGCTCTGACTATGGGGGTAAAGCATGAGCCGGAGATTCACTAGCAGGAATTGGGAAGTTCAAGAGGAATTGGGCTCTTCATTTTAGGTTCTTCATGTTGATCCATGGATTCTTGATATGAAAGAAAGCTTTCCTCTTGACCTAGTGGTGGTGGAGGAGGAAGGCTTTCTGTTCAAAAGCTACTATCTCCGTTATTTCATTTTATTTTTCCCACTTAGAAAATTTAAAAGCTTAGATAAAATTAATTTATAATAAAAAACTAATCAATAGACATGATTTAATAGAAATGAATGATTACAATTAGTTCATGAATCTTTAAAAGAAGAATCTATTACAACAATAATAAAACTTTAAAAATGAATTAAGACAAGGATATAGTGCTTGTTTGAATGCCATTATTCTGATAAAAAAAGATCTTTTTGAATATAAAGATCTTTTAATATTTTTAAATGTGTTTGGATAAATTTTTTTAATAAAAATAAAATTACTAGAAAAAATACAAAAAATCTTTTTTAATAAACTACAATTTTCTTCTAATAAAAAAATATTATTTTTATAACTTAAAGAAATATTTAAAAATAAAAACAAATTATTTAATGTTACATTCAAATATAAATTAATTTTATATCTAAACATAAAATAACTTTTCCTTTCATAAAAGATTTTTTTAAAAAAAAAAAAATTTAAAAAGATCCATTTTAAAAAACTCATTCAATCGAGCCCATAGTTTCAGGATAACTCTCTGCAAAAAGGCATAAAAAGGTGATTTAATACACTTTTCCCAAAACTAAGGGGCAATCTATCTTAATCCCACGTCCAAAGGTAGCTGCTAGGAGCCAAAACTAAAACAAAGAACGTAAAAACACCCATATCAATATTATCCCCAGGAAAGGATTTCAGAACTCGAGGAGACATTTATTATCATTTTACATGCCTCTTCGTTTGTACGAGATTACAAAATACTAAAGGCTCCATAAAACCATCACCAGAGGTAAAATAAAATATTCAAATAAACAAGACACCTTCGATTCGTTTAATAAATAAATAGCCACAGGCTTTTATTTAATATATAGAATACCAAATCTTTTACAAAAGACTACAAAGTGGCCCAGAATAAACAGATGATAAAGCACGAGACCCACATTTTCCTCCTCCCTAACCTCCTGAAGCAATCTGTTTCGACCAAACCAATACAGATATCATCTGTAGTTTTGTAGTTCTCACGGGTAGAGACCAAAAACAGAAAGGAAGTGACAGGTCAAGCACTATTATGAGCACAAGCTGTGTTGCTAGCCAACATGCTCAGAAAAGCACTTACTACATGTATAATTTACATAGAAACATTAGCATAACCAAGCAACACAGCAGAAAACAAATACAAACCACATACTCTCTTTTTCAGGTCCTTAAAGCACACATAATATTTCAAACATAATTAACCACCACCATAAAAGGTGCTTATTTGAACCGAAACATAATATAATATATAGTTTTATACTGCAGAATCATATCAATTTGTTCATCAGAGCCTTGTTACTGGAGAACAAGGCATTGCTGTGAACCAGCCACCATTGCAGGGGGAGTGCTCGAGCTAGCTGCATCAACTTCCTCAAGACACTGGCATTTGACATCGAGCTCACCGGGTGCAATGGCTTGAAATATGAGAGCACAGACTTCTTGAAACCTCGCCTCAGAGAGGGAGACCTCGGCGAGAAGCCTCCAAGCATTGGCTTCAGATGCCTCATCATAGTCCTTCCTCCTCTTCAACACCATGTGCCCGCTAATTTCCCACACAGCAGGGTTAACTTGGGTGTCCAGAAGCTCAGCACTCACTTCTCCAATAGCTTGTTTCTCCGCATAGCACTGTGTCCATTTTGGATAAGTTATCACAAATATTATTCATGCAACTGATGATTGTGATTCAAATTTTTTAAGCAAATGAAGATAGATTCAGAGACCGATCTACCTGTGGTAAGAGAAAGATTTGCCTTCCACGGTCCAAAATAAGAACGTTGTAAGGTATGTTGCTGCGTTGAAGGCAGATACACGCATCTGAAACAGTGTTTGCTAAATCTTCAAGCGTATAACCGCCCTCAAAGACAAGACCTCTGACGGGATAGTTTAACAGTTTGGAAATTTTCACACCAACATTTAATTTGGCAATTTTCTTAGTAGGAGCCTTCTCAATGGGAAAGGGCACAGCCAAATAATACGCCTGAACATGTCAAAATCACAAAATTGAAATTTGATTCCTAAGGAAGCACTAGATAAGGAATACAATCAGCCAATAGTCAACATAAACAATAAGGAAATAATCTCAAGCTACTCAGCAACAACTACCTGGAAGTGAAGATGGTTAATAGTGGCAAATGCACCCAAGCTGTTGTAACCCAATCGAAAATATGGATTTCCTGCTTCAACTGCCATGTGGAGTGCAAGCAAAAAGCTGGCATGATCAATCCTTTGAGGCAAACACTCGAAAATCCGAGGAATCAGCAGCACATGCCCATATTCGATAGGACTGACCTGTTAAGAGATAGCAGCATCATATAAGCACTTATTCCACTGAACTCAAGGACAATATGTCTGCACAAAATCTAAGAAACTTACATTGATGGCAACGAAACTGGGTGAATTATCAACATCGATGGGCGAATTCGGAAAGAATTGGACTTCACCATCACTGCTTGCTTCAAATTGAAACAGGACCTCTTCCTGCCCAACTTTAGTGAAGTTGAATTTGGTCTCATCAAAGGGCTGGAGGACCTTATCAACTCGGAACTCAGTTGGCCTCTTCTTGAGGTGGCGGCCCTCGTTCAGCTGGGCAATGAAACCATACTCGCCCGGAATCACCTGCACCAAAGTTGCCCCCATAACACACGTTAAGCCTTAGACCGCAGCTAATGCTATATATGCAAACTCAAAATCCAGAAAGAGAATAAAAAATAAAAGGGCAAACAAATTAAATTAGACCTTGGTTTCACAGGCAGTAACATCATAGCGAAAAAGCCCTCTCTGCATGCGATCTTCCCACTACAACATCAAAGCTTAAAATCTTCAACACATAACATGATGAATACAACCACACCAAGGAAAAAAAAATTGAAAAATTCGTTAAACACTCTCTACCATCAAAAAATTTCATAATTACCTCCCCAAGAATAAGCGAGTCCAGAAAGGCCACAGGTTGCTCCTTGCATCCAATTAGGGGCAAGTCCTTTCCACCAACCTTGTCAACCCTCTTAAAACCATACAAAGGGAGATTCGCCTCTGTTCCGAAAAATAACCGAAACCAAAATCACAAGTGAGCCAAAACCCATCTAACACAACATGCAATTAAACCAAGGGAAAAAAAAAAAAAAGAAAAAGAAGAACACAACTTTGAAAGGTAGCCTCCCAAAAGAATTAAAAACAAAACTAAAAACACAAATAAGCCAAAAACCCATCTAACAACACATCATGCATGCAAGCCAGAAAACCACAACTTCCACCCCTAACAAAGAAATTAACACAAATCTAATACCTTGAATGCAACAACTTTTGAGGCAATTGCGGCCACAACCTCCAGTAGGGCGAGCAGCCTCCCCAGCCTCCTCCTTCTGGTAATTCGAAACCACAGTGGGGACCCTCTTAATGCTCAACATCTTATCCTCTCTCTCCACAACACACACACACACACACAAACCCCTCAACAACAGCAATTACCCAACAACAAGAAAGAAACACACAGATCTTCTTCTTCTTTAGAATTTACTAGTAATATTACTACTACTGCCGCTACAATACTAAACTAGAAGGGATGAAGAGGAGTAGTCGCTGCCACCGCCGGCGAGGAAGAGGAGGTCAGAGGGGCTACCGCCTTCGGAAGGCAGGGCGCCACGCCCGCCGTGCGGCGAAGGGTTGGAGGCAGTCAGGCAACCCTTGCGTCGTAGAGAGCGGACATGAGTTAAGGGCTGGTAAACTCTTTGAATAGCCGTGATGTCTGCAATGCGTCAAACCCTGGGTATCAACCCCAACAAGGATGACTCTTTCTCGAAACTATTTTTTTCTTCTTCTCTGTTCCCTCCCCCTTTGGGAATAATCCTTGTGATATAACCAACAACGCTGAAGGGGGTGAAAGGGTCCGAGATTTTAACCCACAGATGGGGGAATCGGAGAAGGAAGGAGGGGCGTGAATCTTAAAGAGGTGTGGTTGGTGATTTGTGATTTGGGTGTGTGAGGAAGACCACGAGGAGGGGTGTTTTGCTTTATAGATGAGAGAAGAGAGAGAATGAGAGATAGTGAAGAAGGGGGATACCTGGGTTTGTGGTATGATTGTGGCTGTGATTGTGCCTTGTTGTTTTATTTTATTGTTTTTGTGAATTTTTTTGGCTACTAATTTTTTTAAGAATATTAATACCTTACAATAGTTGATGTTTTATATTAAATTATATATTTTATTTTGAAAAAAAAAAACTATAATTTTGTACTTGAAAATTTAAGAGAATAATAAATTTATTCATAAAATAAAAAAAAACGTAAAATTTGGTTATTGTATTAAATCATGTTATAATAAAATATATTCAATTTGGTTTCTAAATTTAATAAAATCGATTTTCTAATAGGATTAACTTGTTCAAATATTAACGGTGCATTTGTTTCGATTTTTAAAATAAAGTAATTTTGAAACTTAAATACTATATATAATTAAAAAAGTTAAAAATTAATTTTTTTAGAAGCTATTTCTTTTAACTTCTATAAAAAAGTTGAACACAAATTTTTTTGAGGATCAGATTATTTTTAAAAAATTATTTAAATATATAAAAATTAATTTTTTTAGATTAAAAAAAGTGATTTTTTATCAAAAAAATTACAAACAAACACACCCTAAAATATAAATATTTTCTATTTCAGAGACAAATTTATTGCAACTAGAACTTTAAAAGCAAAATTATAGTTTTTATCTTTTTTTTAAATATAAGTAATATATTTTATATGAATAAAATTATAGTTAAATATAAAATTGAGAAGATAGTGAAAGATGATTTAGATACTTTATGTATGTCTTTTTAAGTTTTATTTTGAAATTTATATGTATATTAAAAAAAAATACTATCGCAAAGGTCCCTATATTGGTACCTAACTGCACCTCCAAAGATTAATCTTTCGGTTGTTTCGGTTGTCAAGTGAGAAAATACTTTAGAAAAAAAAAAATTTTAACCAAAAAAAAAAAAAAAACATTGGGGAGGTATTGGCTCTTGATAGTAGACCTGTGGAGAAATGGCAAAAGAGGGTGATGAATTTTTTATTGATAGGGAGGCTGTTATCATAATTTTATTATTTTGCTTGTCTTATCAAATGCGTGGGGTTAGAGTTTGACGAATCACGGAGTGGACCCAATTGGTGCCCTCGCCGGCGAGATGGACCACAAGCTGCGGCACAAGAATGGGGCTCCCTACAACCCAACTTGTACGGAGGCTGTGGCAGTTACTTAGGACCCGTTTGGCATGTCTGATAGGATAAAGTCTGATAAAAATTTAATACGATGCAATGTTTGGTATATCATTGTATAAGATATTGTATTATATAAAATATAATTAAAAGAAGATATTATAATAAATATAATTTTTAAATAATTATCATAATTATTTTAGTTCTATTTTATTATATAAAAATAATTTTATATTAAAAATTATTTATTTTTAATATTTTTTATAAATATAAAAAATATGAGAGAGAGAGAGTGAAATAGAGATAAAATTTTTATATATCAAAATATAAATATATTTATTATCATATTCCTATATTTGGTTGTATTTTTTATTATAAATAATTAAATTTATATTAAATATTATTATTTATATTTTTTAATAATAAATTTTTATTCTTATATTTTTATTTTAGTTTGAATAATTATTTTACAATTTTTTAAAAATATTTATTTATTATTAAATAATATTATTTTTATTTTTTATTATTTAGTTAATAATTAATTTTTTAATAAAATATATTAAAAAATAAAAAAAGTGAAAAAACCCTTATGCATTAAAAGCTAATCAGACCTAATACGGTCTCCCTAGGCCGTATTAAGTTATCCATCATTATAACGTATAAGGGAGGTTTGATGGATAAGGTTATACAATACGTTGATTGTACCAAATAACGGATAAAATCATAACGTATTATATAACCTTATTTTATCATACCTAATACAATATACCAAACATCCCCTTATATACTTGTTCAAGTTAACCATCCCAAGCATGCGAGGCCTAGCACAAATGGCAAATGCCTTTGCCTCAGCACAGTACATAATGGTATGAATTATAATAATAAAGAGTTAACCATGCCAATTAGTTGGAAAGCAACTTTCCTTTTTCTTTCTTAAAATCTTAATCACTCATAAATTTTCTCACCCACTCTTAACACTGTAATTAATGATATGAGTTATGTCATAAAATATTATACAAAGTTTATGAAGCATAATGTTATAATCTTTTCTTTTCTTTTTATCATGTACCATTTTATGTTTTAATTTAAGTTAAGAATTTAATTGAGGTGCACTGTTTTTTATACTCTCATTCAATTAAAACCTTCTATTTGTATGACCATTCAAATAGTAGGTGGTTATATAAAAAATTTATACTGATGTGATAATATATAATTAAATATTTATATAAAAAAAATTTATACTAAAAATATATTTAAATTAAATTCTTAAATTAATTTATTATTATTGTTATTTGGACATTGATGGATATTACTTAATATGACCGAATCAAATTCGTCAGCATGCCAACTGGATCTCGGTTTTGTGCTTCTTTGATCTTTCACGTGGACTGATTTCTTTCTTGCAAACGTGGAATTTAACGAATACCTTTTAAGGCAATTGTTAAAAACCTAAAATAAATAATTAAATAAACGTGAAAAGAAAGGCAAATTTTTTTTCTATAGATGCAAATGTAATATTTAACATTTAGATACGCACATAATAAAAATACTATGACTCATAAATAACTCACAATATCAAACAAAAATAATGAGCTTTAATCTAATTATGATTATAAATATACCTAAATCTTAAGTGTAAAAATATCTTTTGATAAAATATATAAAAGAAATAAATGCTGACTTTCTTTTGGTATTTAGATTTTATTTATTATATTGTACTCTCTCCATTTCTTAATAGCTGTCATTTTGAAAAATTGATATATCTTTAAATTAATATATTAAGATACAATCAATATATGGAGATATAATTATATCTTGATACACTGATACAAGGATATACTAATTTTTCAAAGTGACAGTTATTGAAAATCAAAAGGAGTATAAAACTTGGTAATATAGGTTTATACTATACCAACTATTTTTATCATATATTTAGTACGACATATAATAAGATAAAGTTATCCAATCCATCCATTATTTTCCAATGATTATAGGATTTTTTATTACATCAGATAAAATTTAATCATTGACTTCATATTTTATTGGAAAATAACTTTTTAATTTTTTTTATGTATAAAGATATTTTTGTTAATTAAAACTTAGATCGAATAAACTATATAATCATATGTAGCAAACTAAACATTAGATAATATAAAATTTTACATAATATATAACTTTTACCGTATTGTCAAGTTTTTTTACTATCTAACTTTATCCTATACAATGTCCTAAACATGGTTTTAATTTTGGTTAATTCAATTAAAAAAAATACTCGTAGTTAAAAATTATTGTTTAAACATTTTTAATTATAAACTTATCTGAAACTAAATAATTGCTCTCATCACTATTGTATATTTAAACATGGGTAAATATACATTTTGGTCTTTGACAGTTGAAAGATGCATAATATAAACATAGTCTTCAAAATTTTTTTGATATTAAATAAGTCTTTGAAAGTTTAAATTTGATTTCACATTTGTCCTTAAAAGCTTTTCACATCAAATAGCTACTTAAAAATTAAATCATGGTCTTATTTTTGTTCCTGAAAAATGCATGCAACAGCTATTTGATTCTCCATTTTTTTGATAAAGTATGAACTTTCAAGAACTTATTTGATGTCGTTTGCATCTTTTAAGGATCAAGGTAATATCACATTTTAATTTTTAGGGACGTATTTAATCTCAAGTATTTTTCGAGACTAATAGGATGTCATCTTTTAACTTTCAAAGACCTATTTGATGTTAAAAATCTTTTAGAGACTATCATATACATTTTTCAAAGCTTCAAAAACATGTTTACTCTATATTACTAACTTTTGTTTTGGTAATGCAATCATGACCTTTCAAGAAATCTACTCCAAACTCTCATTCTCACTCCTCTAAGGGAGCGTGTGGTATGCAGAATGTTTTTTCATTCTTGGAAGTTAAGATCCCCATATTTGGTATGCAATTGAAAAAAAAAAAAAAAGAAGAAGAATATTCCTAGGTAAGTTACATTCCTAAGAATGAAAAGAAAAATGGGCCATTTTTGTCCTTATCTTCCCCGATGGGAATGTTAGATTCCCATAAGAAAGGAATGTTTCTAAAAATGTAAAAAGTCTAAGTTGCCCTATACCCTAAATCTTAAACCACCACCACCACCGTCGTCACTGCCACCAGACTGCCACCAAACCACCACTACAACTGGACCACTATCATCGTCGCTATAGTCTGCAAACCACCACCATTGCCACCGTGGGGCGATGCTGTCACTAGACACTACTATTGTTGTTGTCATTTGATCGTTGCCATCACCAAACCATCACCATCATTGCTACCATTGTTGTTACCACTAGACCATTGTCGCTATTGTTGTTGCCACCACCATTTTATTAGGGGTATTTTTCGAGAAAAAAATATAATATTTCCAAGATTGTCAATGTCAATGTCAATCAAATACAAAAATATTTTATTACTAGGTATATTTTGCATGATTCCTAAGAGTTCAATCTACATGCCTAAAATTCCTAAGAATAGTATTCCTAGAAATGAAAAATCAATCCACGTATCACTCACTTCCTAAGAAAGTGGTTTGCAATAGATAGATAGATAGATAGATAGATAGAGAGAGAGAGAGAGAGAGATGGCAAAAAAAAAGTCGAGAGTAGGATTCTAGTTTGATTGAGAGAAAAGATTTTAGGGTGAATTTGGATGCGACTGATAATGCTACGTGCAATATCAAATCGCTTTCTTAGAGGATTGAGAATAAGAATTTCAAGTAGATTTCTATTGCATTACAAAAACAAAAGTCCTTACTATAAGATAAGTAGTGCTTAAAATAATCATTTATAAATATGAATTCATCTTAATTTAAAAGTTGTCTTCACAATTACAGAGTTGAACGTTACTATAATGTTCTGGTCTTAGAAGGGGTATCAGAATGAGAAAACCAAGTTTTTAAAGTAGGTAATTGATTACGTTGGGGTCTATAATCGATTACTAGCTCCTTTGGACGTCCATGGCTAAATTTTTCTTGATTGTAATCGATTACACAGAATGGTAATCAATTACCATATTTGGGCTTGTGGTAACAATTACCACTCGATTACCATGTCTGGTAATCGATTATCAGAGGGCTATATGTGGCCTAGGATGCGTTTTTTCTCTTCATTTTCACAACTTCTTTCTTTCTCTACCCCTAAAACTCTCTCCCTTCTCTCTAAAGGTGATTGCTCTGGTGCAAATTTAAAAAAATCTGCATCGTGTTGATTAAGACACAAAAGTGTCGGGATTCGTGAAAAAAAAAAATGGTAGACCCTGCACTAGTGGACCCCATATGGCCCACACCTTTTGTGTCTCTATCAACATGGTGTAAATTTTTTTAAATCTGCACCAGAGAATCATCCCTCTCTAAAACCCATTTCTTCATCATCATTCACTCCCAACTCAAATTTCCCTCAAAATCATATCAAATATCACTCCTTTCACTCATATAATATCAATTTTTCTCTTTGATCTATGCTCTTTTCTCTATCTCCAATAATACCACTGATGGGTCTTGGAGCTTGAAGGAGGTGTTACCAAGACTCCCAATCATTTCCTTTTCATTTTCCCTTCCAAAGGTACTCTCTAAACTCTTTTCCTCTTAATTTCCTATGAATTATTGATTCTTCCTTCATTAGTGAGTTCTTGGAAAACTCTAGGGGGAATTAGGGTTTTTGGAGGATTGAGTCATAAAATATTGAATTAAAAACTTGTAGAGCTCATGAATATTGTTCTTGTCTTATTCATCGTGCTAGATGACTCCAATGACCGCCACTTTCGAGATAAGTCTACGAGTAGATAGTATATCCCCAACTAGTTTTCTAATATAATTTTCCAACTTATGTGCATGTGCTAGTAATTATCATGGCACTATGATTTATCTCTTGATTATATGTTTCATGATTTTAATTCCCTTTCCTTAATTGTATTATTTCCAAATTCGCACATGGGACAATGAATTGTTTTCTGTGGCGCTATGATAATTGTTTTTGTTTTAAAAAGTATTGAGGATTTGGCATGAGACTGAATTGAAAAGACTCTGTACTCAACGTTATGGTTTTGCTATGGAACTCTCCTCATCTAAATATACGAATAGCTATGTATGATGTTAAAAGAAAGGCTTTAGGAAAGTTTATGATAAGTTCTGTAGCCAACGATAGTAGACGTTAATCTTAGTGTACCTTGACTTTTTATTTACACAGCCACATTGAAAGTGGTGAGTGACGATATACATAGTGACTGAAGGAGTGGTGCATGATGAATATAGGATCACACGAAGGAAAGGCCACCTAAGTGTGATCTTGATAAACCATCCTGGATTAGATAACTTCCTATTGGTTTTAGTAACTCAATAATATTTTGAACTATGGATTCTTATTTAACTTTTCCAGATATTATATTCTAATTTCATGTACATTGTCTTGTATGAGTTATGGATGTCCTATTTCTTGCTAAGTTGCAAAACTCACCTCGTTGCCCTTCTTCTCTTTTCAGATACACGTACCGAACAGGGATTCGATCTTCCTGCTTCCTAGTAGATGAGCTCTGCTATTGGGTGAGCCCTTCTTGTTTAAGGGCACCTTTTTATGTATTCCTTAGATATGTCTTGACACTTTATAAAGCCACAAGCAGAGTCCAACTTGTGCTTATTTATCTGTTGTATTAGAGTTATGTTTAATTGTGTGCAAATTATGTATTTGAGACGGTTCAACTTAAAAACTTATCTAGATTCTACTATAGTGTTTAAACCTTAATGATTATGGATTTCTAGATAACTGAATATGCTTACATGCTATCAACCTCATTCTGCATGCTGTGGAGTGTATTTTGAAAATAACTGGATCCCCAATAGTTGTGTTTATGTGTTATTTGTGTAGGAAGAAGATCTATATTTGGGGATAGCTCTAAATACATAGGAGATTTTGTCCAATTTTGGGGAAAATATTTTGTGTTAGGCTTGTTAGGGGATGTGTTCCCTACGTGCCGGTCGCACCTCAGGTTGAGTCATGACAAAGTTGGTTTCAAAGCTTTAGGTTAACCTGTGCATTATGAAGCAAGTGTCTTTAGAAGGATCACAACTGTACAAATAGAAGCGTGCCCATTTTCATAAATTGTGGTACTATGAGAGGCTTTTAGAAATTTCATCCTTATAGCCCTAGACTTTTGCCAAGATCCCAGGTCTTCATTGCTTCGTCATAGGCTTTCTTTTCAGGATCAACACAAGACTCATCAAGAATCGTCACTAGGAATGTAATCATCACACATCAAAGGGCTATCCTTACTCTTAATAGTGCTAACTTTGAAATTTTTTTACTTTTTCCTTCTTAATTATGCAACCTTCTTATCCCGCTTAGCCTTTTTCTTGGCCAACAAAGTGGCAATAACCTAGTCCTCGGATAATATATCACAACCCAAATGATCAGCAAGGCTTTGATTACTCTCAACTCTACAAGGAGAGATCCCATTCTGAACTATCATGATAGCATCATAGACAAAAAAGATTAATACAATTTACTCTTATATGTCAACTTCAAAATATTAGGATTAAAAAATATATTTATTCTTATATGTAATGCTAATTAATACAATTATTACTTAAAAATTTAAAATATGGGATTGACAAAGATATTTTAACATAATAAAAAATATTGATTACTAAAAATATGTCATAATAAATAATAAAAAATGACAATAAATACTCTAGGTTAATAAAATTAGAATTCCCACGTCGAGTCCCACTAGCACATATAATATGACAGTCAGCACGTGCTCCAAAGCCCTAACACCCTGCAGTCTAGGTATGTCAAAATTCCTTGTTAGATGGGAATCCTATAAGGACTGCCCCCATTTGGGGCCCCGAGTTCAGGGATTTTTCCCCCGTGGGGGCGGGGACTGCGACAAAAGTCCCCCTAAGGCAAGTTCAAGGATGGGGTGAAGATCACCTTCCCCACCCCGCGGGGATCTTGTATAATCAAATTTATTATAATATCCTTAATATTATAATTATTATATATACATAGATGTCTATTTTAATATTTTTATATTATGTTAGTATATTAATTTTAAAAACTTAAATCCTATTTCTATACTGATGGACCATACGACCATACCCACCTACCAAAAGAAAACAAAAAAGTATTGAACCCATTCCCATACTAATTGGCCCATACCCATTCCTTTCTTTTAACCCAAATCAACCCTAGTTATTCTGCTCCTCCCTCACTCATTCTAGCTGTCGCCCCTCTCTTTTCACCCACTCCTTTGTTTGCTGCCATTCTTCCCTCTCTAGTGCCCAAAGCTCATCGCCACGACTCCTCTCCAGTCGCTGCTGCCATAGGACCTTCTTCACGTCATGGTTGTAGCTTCCCAATAGCCATAACTCTGCGTCCCTCAACTCTGCCACCGTCACACATCTTCCTTCTTTTTTTTTTTCTGCTTGCTGATTCAAGCTTCAAGCTTGTCTTCCTACTACTAATTCACATCAGCAACCACAAGAGTTGTGCTTCCTTGTGCCTGTTGTTTTATTTTTTTTTATTTGTGCTTTTCTTTTATGTGTCTATTTCTTTCTATTTTTTTTGGATATTGTGGTTGTTCTGGTCTCTTCTTAGTGTATTATTAATTATTTTGAGTTTTGTTTATGGTGTTATTTCTTTTTTTTTTTTTATTCTTTAACTACATTAGTTGCTGCTATTGTTCTTGTTAGAAAAAGACACAAAAAAAAGAGTTCAGGGACCCCGCAGGGATAAACGAGGAAGCGAGGAACGGGGATGAGAAGGAAAAACCCCCCCGCAGCAGGGATTGGGGACGGGGGCAAGGAGGATTGGAGGTACCGGGAAGGCACTCCCCGCCCCTGCCCTACGCGGGTGACATCCCTAGACTGCGGTCCTTCCTCTTTATTTTTTTTTAATAGTAACCATAAATATTTGTATGGTGCAATTTCTGACTTTCATTTCACTAATTACATTAATAGTTTATATTTATTAATATAATAAATAATATATACACAACCATAAAAATATGAGCAGATTCTCAAATTTGTTCTTGATCGAAATAGCGCTAGATCGATTAGTCTCTAAAAATTAAAAATCTTAACATAATTTTTAAAAATAAAATATCAATTATATTAGTATTTTTAAGGGAGTACTAAAACGACTAATAAAACTAATATTTTTAATTTTTATAGTCTATATTAAATATTTGTATTCCTCAAAAACTAATGTTTCTCGAACTATTTATGTGAAGGACAAATTTGAGTATTCCTCCAAAAATATTTTCTTTGCCAGAAGTGAAATTGAATTGGGACGACATTCGTTCGTTGGTTGTTGATTTTCCTCATTGCATCCTGCAAGATTAATGGAGGACAATGATACGGTGGGGAGAAATATTTACATGATTCGAGAGCATCATGTGGCTGTGTTCTCAAACTAATTATGTAAGTATATTTTATATGAGACTCACTATTAATGCACAATCCCATACAAAATGTACTAACATAATTGGTTAAGAGCACAGTTATATGATATTTCCAAACTATGTAAGTATTTCTCGTTGGTGGGTGAGCTTATTCCATCGAGTATGAACAACGTGCAACCAATGGTGATATAGTAAGTAAGGAATGGACTTAAATTTCATAAGAATTTGATGCCGATTGTCGCTATCGATGCAAGAAATCTGTTGATAGGCAATGTTATAAGCCATCTATAAGTATTTTTTGAGGTCGAGAATCGTGTCATAACCTTGCCAAGATAATGACTATTAAATTCACCTAAACTTTCTTCACATTGAAAAAAAAAAGAGCATGAATAACGTGCAAGATCCCGAATCCAAGAAGGCAACATCCCTACGAAAACCTAAAGTTTGTCCGTTACATGAAAGAAGAAGTACTACAATGTGCTTTTTCCTGTTATTCAACGCAATTTGCGAGGGCAATCAATTGAAGAGTGAACGAACGAAAACAAATTACGAAGAGATAATTCAATAAAAATGTTTATTTTCAATTAATTAACTTATTAATAGTGTATAAGTTATTATATCATTATTTTTTATAATTAAATGGATATTTTAATAATATGATAATGGAAAAATTTACATTCATAATAAATTGAAATTAAATAAAAAGTTTGATCCTTTCATTTTGTTATTTGGCCAGTGGCTCATTTTGTCATAACAGTGAAACTTTTTCTAAATTCATCTCATTCAACATATTTTCTTGAAGGTGTTTTAAACGTTAGTTGATAAGTCTGACAATTTTAGTTATTTAATTTTCACAATTTTTTATATTTTTATATGATTAAATGAATATAAAAAATATATTAAAATTAAATTTTTATAATTAACGATAATAATTACCAATTATTTTCCAGAACGGAAAAATCGTAAGAGAGCAAACGAGAGAAGTGTTAGTGCCTTCGTGATTGATTCATATACGGGAAGATCATAACGCAAATCTAAGTGTGTGCTTGGATAAATTTATTTTTGGTTAAAACAGTTATTTATAATAAAAAATTTCTCAAAAAACCATTTTTTTTAAAGAAAAGGAATTATATTTTAAAAAGAATAAGTTTCCAAACATGGTTTAACTCTTACTTTAGAGAAGTTTTAGTATGATGTTCCCAACAACAATTTAAAGTATATTTGTACCATTAAATTCTTACTTTACATTCTTTATTAGCTCTAAAGATGTCCATCGTGTTGAGTCAATTCATGAATCCACAGATTTTTAGTCAATCCAACCCATGAAAAATACGTAAGATAAGGTTGGATTATGAGCTTAGAAATTATTAGTTTATACAACTCAACTTAACTCAAATCATCCTTTTTTTATTATGTTATATATGATGACACTAACTTCAATTAGGTCATGTAATTTTTTATGCCTTTAGAACTTGTGTATGCTTTTTTAAAAATTATTAAGAATTATGTATACTTTTTAAAATGCTTTTAGAATTTATAGATATTTTCTTAAACTTAATTAGGCGTGCTTTTTTAAATTTATGTATGTTAAAATTTATAATATTGTTATCATATTTGTTAAGAGACTTGGATTTGACTATATATTTTAATATATTTTAATAAAAAAATTTTCTTTTTAATGTATATTAAACATGTAAATTTGACCTAACCTAATCCACTTATTTATAGGTCAAGTTGAAAGAAAAAATTCAGCCCAACTCATTGATTAAATAAGTGGATCGAATTGAAAAAGTTTCCTAAACCTACCTAACCCAACTCATAGATGCCCTTAATTAGCTTAATAATTTGACATTTTTTGTGACTTTTAATGAGACTTAATATCTTTATTGATTTACCTTTTGGGTGAAAGTTATTTGGTCTAGTATTGATCTATTTTTTTGTTTAATTTTTTATAATATTTTTTTTATTCAATAAGTAAAAATTTAATTTTTTAATATATAATTAAGCCTCTGAATTGGAATCTATTTTAATAATATTTTGAGCATATTATATTTAAAGAGTCTAAATCCCTCCCCTTCGTACCTACACTAGAAAGCGTGCGCAGTGATCTCATGCTCTTAAAGTGCGTGAATAAAAAAATCTTTTTGCGTACCTGCATTGTGTGGCATATATAGTAGAAACACGTTGCATCTCACATAGTCACATCTCATTCAATGGAATACACGTTTTAAATGACAAGAATGACTATATCATTTCACTTTGAGCCAAAAAGAAATTAGAATGTTAAAACCATAAGTTTGTGATTGCCTCAACTCTTATTTTACACTTTATGTAGTAAAAAATATTTTGAAACAAAAAATTCTTTTAACTATCCTCCAAATTATTAAATATAAAAAATATTAAATATTTTACAAATATATTTATTATCTTAAAAGTATAAAATATATTTATTATTTTCCTTGTTTAAAAATTAAGGGATGTTTTAGAAGAATATATCATTATTCTTTTGATATACCCATTTATTTAATTTAATGAATTTTTTCTTTTGAAAAAACCTCATGATTTTCTTTAATAGTATCAATAATTTTAGTCTCTTTGAAATTATAAGAGTTGTTCATTACTGACATACAAGTCCAAAATTGAGGGAGATCACCATTAATCGGCTTAGTGAAAAATCACAATAGTGGATTTAACATCACATCTTGACCCAAAATTCTAAGATAAAGAATTTATTGGTCTTCCCATTTATATGCTCATTAGCTCATTCCTAACTAATTAATGTGGGACTTTATCACTTATAGTTGAAATTCCAGCACTTATCATGGTTAATGTTATATGGTTTAGGACCAAACCCAAACACCAAACAAGCACCAACTCCAAATACTCTTCCTAGCATAACCAATGAAACATTGACTTTGATACCAATTGCTAGACATGTTAGAGAAAGCCTAATTCCTTAAAGCAATGAATCTATGAGTCTTCCCATATAGTTTTCATTTAATTCATTATTCCTAACCAATGGATCCATTTGGATAATTGGATAAGCTTTTTAAACTAGAAGTAGCAGTAGAAAGTTGTGTATATTTTGAAAGTAATTATAGAAATACCTTTTATCAGAATCAAAATTTGCTAAATTATTTGGATGTGACAAATATAAAAATACTTTTTTCTTATAAAATTGCTTTAAGAACATGAAAAATCACTTTTCAAAAAACATGTTTAGATTAAGACGAGATCTATTTTGTATATTAGATTTTTTTTTAAAAAAAAAATGTAATTATTTTATATTCTTTATTTAAAAATAATTCAACTAAATATATAGTTAAAATTTTAATTTAAATAAATAAAATATGCCAATACTAAATTCAAAATAGAAATTATATAACAACTCAAGATAAGGAGGGTAGTTCATGGCCATTTTAAAAGAAGTTTAAATATATATCCATAAAAAAGTGGTTGCTTAAATTCAGGGATAATTTTTCTTAAAATCAGAAGCAACTATGTATTTGCTTCTCAAAATAAGTTGAAAAATAATTATTTTCTAATTCAGTTTTTTTTTTCTTTATGAGAAACACAAATAAACAACTTAATATTTAAAAGTACCTTTTTTTTTATCAAAAAACAAAAATACTTTTTCTCAAAAAAAGGGCAAACAAATGGGCTTACTATCAAATTTCATTACTCATATTTGAAATTTCAACACTTGAAACTTCTTTTACAACCTTCAAGACGTATATGAAAATTTAAAAATTTTGATAGATAATTAGGAATTGAGACAATATTAATTCTTTACATGATAATCAGAATTGCTCTGCGACAACTCTACATAATATTCTCACAGTATTTCATATTCTCTTGTTTATTCCGATAGACTGCAGATGATTATGTGTTGGTTTGGGTTTTAAATTTTTTTCAAGTTTCTTATCTACCCGCAAGCTTACTAGCTTACACATTCATGAAGAGCAACATTTTTTTTTTATATATTTTTAACAATATTTTTAAATGTTTTAATTCTAATAAATGTTGCTAAAATATAAATATGTGATAGTCAGTTAAGATTCCAAAGTCTCTTATATTTTTGAATTACATATGATTTCTATCACTTATACGATGAATGAGACTCAAAGGACTGGAAAGAGGATGGCTCAAATTTCATTTTAGATACTCAAAAGACATTCCCCTTCATAACGATTAATGTGACTTAATTTTATATATTCTATACACTAATATAATCGATATTTATAATTTCATGAATAAGGGCTTAGTTTTATAATTTAAGAACTAATACAACCTATACTTAATAATTTTAAAACTAATATAACTTATACTTAATAATTTTATAAATTAAAATGATGATTTAATTTCACGTTAAAACTTCCTTATGTTGATTTATTTTTCTATCATCTAAATTATCTGTTGTTTTTTTTGGTTGTTCTAAAAATTTGATAATCATCTTCAATTGTAGAAAAATAAAAAAGTCTAGTTAAATAATCTCCCTCGTGTGTACTGCTTTTTCCCATTACATCCTACAGGACCTATACAATCATTTTTCTCTTTTCGTTTTTTTTTTCCTGACAAGTTCAATTTCAAAGATACAGAAGAATTTCAGTGATATAATACGGTTTTAGGGAAGCTTCTTACGATGGTCACTTGATTTGGCAACATTCCGGTGGATCATCAATTATATTTTGGTAGCTGGAGTCTAGAGACCTCACAGTACGTTGAAAACTACTTAGTACTGCATATGATCATGATGCTTACCAAATACCAACCCAGAAGGGTGCCGTGTATGTGCCCAAAGCTATAATTTGTGATATTTAATTTAATAAAATATTGTTGATTGTTGATATAAAAATATTTTATATTGTTATTTAATTATGCATATTAAGACATTATTAAAAGTATTTAAATATTATAATAATATTTTTTTATGTGATATTATAATAATTAATTTAAAAATCATAGATCTTATATTAAAAATTAAACTCTAATTAAGCTTGTGACCTTTCTCGTTTTTTTATTTCACCGATGGAGCTGGGGAGCCTAATTTTCCGTGAGAAACTGAGAATTCACGGGTTTCCTTGTTTCTTAGTACAATCATGTGGGTTTTTTTGGACATTGAGAAGTCACATGGTTGAGTACTTGAGAGAGTTTGCAAAGGAAAGGACGCGAGGCGGGCATGCAAAGATGGATAGGACTGAAAAAACAGTTCATTGTCAACATCGTTTCTCAGCTTCTTGCAGACACGATGGTGAGATTTGTTGCCTACCTTGCAGCCTAACCCCATTTTTCCTCGTCGGAAAGGGAAACTTTTTGTCAAGACGTTGTCGTTGATACGAAAACAACAAAGAGAATTGAAAGGAAGGGAAAAAATGAAGTTAGAAGAAAACTTGGATCAGAAGCTTTAATTTTAACATTTTACATCCATAAATTTTCTCGCAATGTTGTTAAAGGGTTAAACAGAAAAGATTTTAGTTATGTTTATTTTATTTATTTATTTAATTATTTAATTTGTGGATATCAAGAATTCACATGGTTGCGTACTTGAGTGTTTGCAAAGGAAAGCAGCGGGGTGGGTATGCAAAGATGGATGGGACTGAAAAAACAAGTGCATTGTCAATATCGTTTTTCAGCTTCTTGCTCACATGAAGCTGAAATTTTTGCCTACCTTGCAAGGCAACCCCAATTTTCTGAAGTTTACTTAGCTACTACCTCAAAAAGGAGGGGAAAAAAACAGCAATGTCTTTTAAAAGAAATAATTTAGAAATAGAAAAGTTACAGCATAAAATAGGAAAGATATCAATATTGTATCAAATGAAGGTTACGTTGCACCTCATTTTATAAAGTGTATCACACACTTTGTATATTAAAGGTTAAGATGTATTGTATATCTATATTTTGCATGCTTATGATATACTTTAAAACTCATATTAAAATCGGACCTTTAAAACTTTAACTTGGATATCGGAAAATTTAAGTCGGAACTCAGAAACCTTAACTCGGAACTTGGAAAATAATGTATCGTATCTATGATATATAATAAATTCTCTCTATACTATACTGAGTTCCGTATTTATGAGATAGATTCGAGTTCTTAGTTCAAATTTACAAGTTTCAAGTTAAAGGTTATGATTTTCAAGTTCAGAGATAATTTTATGATATACTATCAATAGGATACACTATTCTTTTCTAACCGTTGGATATGGTGCATAGTAGCCGTTTCTATTGTATCAAAAGTTATGACATTGTAGCGCAGAATAAATATTATCGTACATATTTTGAAAAGTTTTACTCCACTGTGTTATTCTCAACTTACCTAATAACATATATTTCCAATTAACTTTCATATTTTAGAGTGTAACTTTTTTATTTTAAATTGTAATTTTAAAAAAACGTTATATACTGCCCGTATTGGAAGTAGTACTAAAGTCGGTGCTCATTTTTCTTCGTTAGAAAGCGAAACTTTTTGTGAAGATGTTGTCATTGATACAAAAACAAAGAAGAGAATTGAAGGTACAGGGAAAATGAAATTTGAGGGAAACTTGAAAAAGTCTTCTTAGAATGTTGTTAAAAGGTAAAAAGACAGAGAGAAACTTTCAAAGTGGTTTCTATCGATTTCTAAATAGGATAAATTAACCCCTTAATAAAAATAAATTGATAAATTGATCCATAACTTTTTAAAATATTAAACAAATTAGTTTTTAATAAAAATAAACTGACAAATTGGTCTCTAACCTTTTAAATTTTTAGACAGTGTAGTTCTTCTATCAAATCTCTCCGTTAAATACTACAACGATGCTCATTAGGTAGTTGACGTGGCACCTTTATCTTTCACCCGATTATCCTAGTCACTACCGTTTATTAAAATGATGACATTTTGGGAAAACTCCTCTTATTTGCATATCAGATTAGAACATAAAATTCAGCATATTAACTTGGGAATCTGCCAAAAATGATGTCGTTTTAATAAATGAGAGTAATTAGGATGACAGAATGGAAGATAATGGTGTCATGTCAACATCTTAATGGGTATGTCATAGTGTTTAATGAAGAAACTTGACTGAGGGACGAAATTGTCTAGAGTTTTAAAAGGTTAACTACCAATTTGTTAGTTTGTTTTTATTTAAAGCTAATTTGTCTGATATTTTAAAAGGATAGGAATCAATTTATCAATTTATTTTTATTAGGAACTAACTTATCCAATATGAAAATTTATAAGGAGAACTTTGGGGGTTTACTTAAAAAAAAATTCCAATTACTTTTAGTTGGTTCAATTGATTAAGACAGAATTATAAATATATAGTTATGTGACTTTTAAATAGTTTTTTATATTGACTATTTGTGTGAGATCTAATGATCAGAATTTGTATTTATTTTTACTCTTAGGGTGTATTTGGTATGGGAATAAAAATTTCATGGATGAGTTCATGTGTAAATTTACAGGGAACAAGATTTTATTCTCAAATTTTTACATGGCCTCAATGCTGAATATTCGAGCGTTCACTCCCAAATTCTTTTGATGGACCTAGTTCCACCTCTAACCAAGGTCTACTCTATGGTTGAACAACATGAGCATCAAAATCCTCTAGGATTGGTTGAAGATTCCATGGTAGTGGTAAACGCCATGGAGTACCGAAGAGGATTGGTAGAGGTTGAGGTAGTGGACCTCCATCCTCAAGTTGTGAAAAACTTTGCATGTTCTGTGGGAAAATAGGAGATACAATGGACACACGCTTTCGTAAACATGGCTACCTACGAGGCTCATGACCCTAAGAGCCACCTTCGGTGCACAATGTCATCAGAGAAGATGTGGATGAGCTGAAGCAAGGAAGCCAAACCATGGTGTCCAATCTGACTTAAGATCAGTATCATTGCCTCATGACTTTGATCCAATTTGCAATTCTTTATGTTCCAAGCCCACAGCCAGCGTAGCCTCCCATATTAGCTCATCCTCTTAGGTTCCAAAATCCACCTCTTACATAGATAAGTCAGGTAAACAATCCTTATTTTCATGTCCTCCACTCAAGTGGTCATGAATCTCTAGATCTTAGAGATGGCAAAATGGATTAGACCCGTTGGGTTGACACATAACCCTCAATTTTTGGCTGGGTGATATTTTCAACCCGTAAAAAATTTTTAACCAGCATAACCCATCCTGGTTGGTTCTCGGGTTAAAGCGGGGCGAGGGGATTTGTCCCGCTCGTCACTTTTTTTTTGTCATAATTTTTTCTCCACACAACGCACATAACATTTGGGCCCTTTTTGTTCATGTTTATGTAATATTGGTAGACTCCACAGTTTTTTTTTTAGGAGCATGTTGTTGATTATATTTATGCTTTATGAACTATGTTGTTATCTTGTTGATTATGAATTTATTCTTTGTTGTGGACATGGTTAATTCATGGAGTGTTAATTTTTTAATGTATTTAGTTTTGAATATTGGCTTGTGAGCTTCTTTGTTGTGATTATTTTAATTAGAAGTTCCATCTTTTTCTTATTAAGAATTGTGATTTTTAACCTTTTTAGAGTTGAGTAAAAGTTTAATGCTTGATGAGTAAAAGGAATGAGCTTCTTTGTATGAATATTATTTTGTTGCATTTAATTAAAAATTCCTTTATTTTTTCTAAAAAAAAATAAATGAATTACTTCATATAAAAAATGGTTTTTTTTTCTATATTTTTTATTTTTTTGGCTGGTCAACTTGGTACCCAAATTACTAACGTGAGTTGGCTCGCTTAGCCTCTCGCGTAAAGCTTGGCCTATGGCAGGCTGGGCGAGATTGGGGCAAATTAGCCCATTTGCCATTGCTACTAGATCTTGGCACTTTTCGTTTGGGCCATTTATCTTTTCAGCTTCTCAAGTTATTGAGTGAATACTTTCCCAATATTTTCTATCCAAGTAAAAGTACTTTTTTGTGTGGTATGTGTCAGTACGCCAAACTGAAAAGGCTTCCATATACTATTAGTAAACAAGATGGAAGTGAGTTGTTTGAATTAATACATTTAAACATTTGGGGACCCTTTAATACTCCCTTAATCCATGGGCACAAATATTTTCTCACTGTTATTGATGATCATAGTCAATTCACTTGGATTTATTTATTAAAATCAAAAGCGGAAGTACCTAGCAAGGTGCAAAACTTTGTGACTTTTGCTAATGTTTATTTAATGCGCACATTAAAATTATTCGAAGTGCTAATGGCCCTGAATTTTGTTCCACAATGGGCATTATTCACCAAACAAGCTGCCGGGAAACAGCCCAATAGAATGGGCATGTCAAGTGTAAACATCAACATATCCTTAACATTGCCAAGGCTTTGTTTTTTCAATTGCATTTGCCAAAATGTTTTGGTCCTATGAGTTGCTATATGACAAAGCATTTGGTTATGATAATTTAAAAGTTTTTGGTTGTCTTTGTTACGTCTTAATCCTTACTTACAATAGACACAAATTTGATCAACATGCTAATAAGTGTGTTTTTTTGGGCTATAAGTTAGGGGTGAAAGGCTTCTTATTTTATGGTATTGAAACCAGTGAGAATAATGTAACTAGGAATGCCAAGTCTAATGAATTGGTCTTTCCATTCTCATTGGCCAATGACTAGAATATGATTTAGCTACCTAATTTTAGCCCAAACTCACCCACTAAAGACTCACCACAATAAACCCAAATGCAAAATCCATACTATAACACCTCCAAACATATATACCATGCTAGAATCATAGGGTTATATATAGAGATTGTTATGGGTGCTGTAAAAGACCTTTAAATAAGAAAAATATAATATATCGCCTTTAAAATTGCATACTTCTTTACTGAGTAAGGATTTGAAATCCCAAATATTTGATAGATCTAAAGTAAAATAATTACAATTTAAAAGAACTTAACTAATATTATATACAAAACTTATATCAGCCTATGATTGTCACTTTTTAGTTTTCGGCCGCCCACTTTAGTTTCCCAAACTGGCTCAACTCCAAGTCCTGCGTTTATGTCCGGCAACATTTGTTGTAGAGTTGAAGTTTAGTCTATATACTAGAATGTTTATGGAAACATACAAATAGGTAGTGAAAATTTAAAGTTCTCAGTAGGTGTACTCAATCTGCTAAGCACATAGAGTGTCATCATAAACATTCCAGCCGCTTCGGTTTATTGTGAAAATGTAGACACACACATATAGGCACTGGTCTAATTTTAAGTTTGAAAGCATATTTCTCAAATCAGGTTACGTTTAACAATCACTTTGCAGATCTCATGACAAGTGTAATAGCAATTACAAGATAAAATTTCAATTAGAATCATGATAGCATTGCAACATAATAAAATACTTGAATCTGCATATGCTAATGCACATACTTGACTTATGCAAGTACACTTGACTTTCTTATCTCTTTCTTTAACTTGCAACTTAAACTTTTGTATTTGGTCCCCTAAAGTTGAATGACCTTTCTCTCCTTTGCGTAATTGCCTGCTTCTCAAAATCGAATTCGTTTTATACATGATTACCGGATTTACTTTCCCCAACTTTCACACCGGTATATTCCCCTTAAATCTGTTCAGGGGCTACCCCAAGTGATTCTCTTAGACAGTATCGCCATGGTCCACTATCAGGTGGAGGCTCAGCACGTCTCTTTGCAAGTCCTTGTTATCATTTTTCATTTTTGTACATAACCGCATGAATATGCTGTATGCACTTATACACATGTTTCATATCTTACTTTCAAACATTTTGGCATGCATGGTTTCCATATACTTAATACATACCCACTTTTGTCGAAAATTCAACAGCATAATAACAGAAATATAAAGGGTCCCAAAATAGATAGTATATCCAGTCAACCAACCAATCATGGCAATCACATTCATCATAAACAACATATCAATATTACATTTACTTTGGTATCAAAATGCATAAATATTGATGCCGTTGAACTCCTCATAGCTTATGGAACCCCTAAATCAAGGCAACTCTCAAGTTATTCTTGTTACCTTAAATCTACTCTACATTTCTAAATTGCATTAAAATTCCATTTTACTCTAGAATTTTAATAGATTGTAGCTTTGTTTGTCTATCTTTAAACCTCTTTAGTTTCACTAAATTTTGGGGTGTATAACTTGAGTTATTAGAGTTTAACTCAAGGCTGCCGTGTTTTAGGACAAACTTGCACACTTAAACTCTGAATATTACTAAAAAACCACTTTTCATCATTTTGATCTGAAATTTGTACCAAAATGTAGCTATTTGAACCCTCTTTCAATCCCAAGTAGTTTTACCCTGATTGGGTAAGTAAAGCTCAAGTTTTGAGCTCCTCAAATGGGCTTCCCTATTTGAACTCAAACAAAGTGTAGGTCAATTTCAAGGAATTACTTGGGAAAACTTACTTATGATCTAATTCTAAAATTTTATGATCTTGTTTCCCTATGTATCAACTTTCTAAAAAAATTAGTTTCACTTAATTTGAAGTTATATAGTGTGAGTTATGCCCCTCACATCATATTCTGGTCAGGATCGAGAGTGAAGCCAATAGCCTTCTAAAATTCATAACTGTTTCATTTTAAGTCCAATGGACCTATAATTTATATGGTTGGGTTTATCTTTAACTCTTGTTTCATCTAAAATTAGTTTGACTTGAATTTGAGCTCTACAGGTTGAGAAATACTATTCACTGTATAAATGGTTGCTGGGATTCCTTCCAATAGCTTTCTTTGTTTTGTGTTTTGTGTTTTTTTGTTTTAATCTTTTGATCTATCCTTCAACCTAAACCAAATTTATCTATCTTAAATCACTAGAAAGGAGTTATAAGAACATCATACAAGAGAAAATCATAGATGGTACAAAGAAAGCCATATTAGCCATAAAAAACAAAGAAAGTTAAGGATTTAAGCTACCTACCTTAAGATTCTTAAATTATGGAAGCAAGGAGGACAAGGGCAACTCCTATCCTTTGTCTCCTCTCATGGCAGCAGCCTACATGGAGGTGGAAAACTCCACTTGATGCTTGATCATTAAATTGATAGAGGATTTTTGTAAAAGAGGAGGTTAGGATTGATTTTCATAAAAGGAGCAAAGTGTTTTGAGACCAAGAAGGCCGTCAACTATGAGCTTGAAGCTCATAGCCATGGTGGTGGTGAGAAGAGAAGAAAAATAAGGAAGGCAAGATGGTGGTGGCGGCCAAAAATTTGGGGACATAATGGCGAGGAATGGGCTTGCTTCCTTCGTAAGTTAGGTTGGCTTACTTTTTAAGTTTTGTGGCTTAAATGCTATTGGTGGGTTTGAAGCAAAATTAAATTCTCCTAAGTTTAAATTTGAGTGGCTCATCTTAGCCCATATAATTTAGCTACTTTTTTGACAAGTCTATCAAGTCTTTGCAAGATTATTCCTCTAGGTTTCTCATGCCCAAAAATAATGTAGGACCCTTGAGAATAAATTTAAGGTGTCTAGCTATCAATTTGAGTATTATAAATTGCCCAAGATACTATAACATTGAGTCAGTAATCCCACATTGTTATTCAATAAATGTGGGTAGAAAATTTTAGTTTAAAGTCATTACAGGTATTTTAGTTTAAAGTCATTACAGGTATTTTAGTTATTTACCAGTACCGTGGGGCCTACAAAATCTTGGAATCAATTTTTTTTTTTTTTTATGATTACCCTCTCAACAACCGTAAACCCTTAATTATGGCTTTGCCATTATAATCTAATAATTACAATTTCACCCCTTATTTTTTTACGGTTCACCTATTTACAGTTTTACTCTTACCTTGGGCTCGAGCTTCCTCCTATACTGGTTTACCCCTAGAGCTCGGAATATTACACTATTATCCATCTTAAAAGAATTTTGTCCTCAAAATTCGGTATTTAAGGATAATTTGGGATATATTTTCCTCCAAACTTCGGTATGTTCTAACTTATAGGGAAAACTCCTTCTTTAAGTTCATGTCCCACTCCAAACTTGCTTGTCGGTAGCTTCCCTTCTTTCACAATTCACTTTTGACTGCCGGCTTTTCTAAATTACCAAGTGCCTTAGTTTAAGTTCTCATCACTATCTTGGAGAATCACAAGGCATTTAACAAGGCCGATCAAAAGTATTGACCCCTTATCCTCTGGGATCTGCTTTTCAATCCCTTCTTGTTATTAAAGTTGCATTAAGATTTCTCATTCGTAAAGGAGTATGCTCATCCATAGACCTTATTTTTACTCTTGAGAACCAAAGAAATTTATAAGGGGATTTCTTAACTTTACAAATGTCTCTAAACCCTTACCTTATCTTAGTTCTTACAAGGTCTTCATAGGTGTATGTAATCGTTTACTCTTCTAACTGCCACTATATGAGTTAAGTCTTAAGACTTGCAATCTTTCTTAATACCACTGTAATTTTCCAATGACTGGTATGTTATCTAGTACATAGTCTCTTGTGAGGTTATCCTTTATTAGTGTATGACTACCTTGTAACAACAAATCCTTAGCCGCCGTATCTAGAAAGGTTAATTTAGGGTACTTGTGCATATCTATTTCTACTTGAATAGTTCTTGTAGTGTACTCATCAACCCGTGGCCGATATGTGGGAGAAAAATGCATGGCTGAGTTGTACAATTCTTGATGGAGTTTTTCTGGGTTCACAAACCCATCCCAATTACTAAATATGAGAAGCTGTGATTGGAATAGTGGCTGTTTCCATGATTCTCCATTAACCGTCCTTATTGAAAGTCTTACACTGGCTTATAGTGTGTATGTTGTCTCAAGAGATCTTCTTATTATTATTTAGGCAAAGTCTTATTCAGTTTACAATGCTGGCATCCTCGTTTTTTAGCCTATCGAGGACTCTCTTCCATTTTTCCTCCTAAGCTTTGGAGCCAATTTCCTGGAATTCAATTATCTTTGGTGTTTATACTTGACTCCATTAGTGATCTTAAGAATGCAGCAGTCATGATAACTTTATTGAGGTTCCCTAGGAAGTCAGCTCAACTGTCTTTCCTTGACTTTTATTTACTTTAGCATTTGTTGGCCCAAAAGTGAGTCTCCTTTCTTTTTGAATCTTAGTCTACTTTCTCAAAATTTCACTCGCACGTCATCACTTCGAAGTATAGGCAACTCTGTGTGAAGATGAGAATTAACAGTCTTACCTCCTTACTAAAGTTGCATAGTTCCACACTCTATTTTTCTTACAAGGTGTTACTCTAGTATATGCAAAGAGTCCTCATAGATAATGTTGGCGCTAGCATTCACCTTGCCTTGATTACACCTTGATCCATCACTAGGTTCATCAGGAAGTTATTTATCTTCTCTTCCATGTATTTGACTATTCTTGCTATGTAGTTATTGATAACCTTCTGCTACTTATGCTCTGGACTTTAGATACCAACTCAAGAAGTTTTTCAATCACTAAAGTTACTATTTGTATTGGTGGTCTGCTTCATTATGTACTAATTACAGTAGCCAAATCCCATGTCATCCTTACTATTAAACCTCTTGATGCTTATTGTGATATCTAGTTCCCAAGATATAATCAATTCAGTATGAGGGAAGGAAGTGATAGTCTCGCTTCCCTGTTTGAGCTGCAAGGTTTTTGCCATCACCTATTCCTTTCGATATATCAATAAGGAGATTTCTCCTATTGGTTCCTAAACTTCTCTCGCTTAGAGAACATTTCCACTCATCACTAGTTTCCTCAGGGAGTTTTGTTTATTTGATTTACCATATATCTGGTTGTTTCTTCAATAAGGAATTAGGTTTCCATATGTCACACTTGATCTAGCTTCAAGTGTGGAAACTTAACTACCTGAGTTGAGAGTCCTCTAATCCTGCATCGTGACCTTGACTACCATGGGCGTAGTTCCAAACTCTTCGATCTTATATTGGTGCACTAGCCAATTCTTCTTAGGGTACATCAGGTCTTCTCAAGGAGTCCTTTAGATTCAATAGCATCATTACTAATGCCAGGACAAGCCAGCTTATTAACTCCTATAAACCCTCACTTGTATCCTAAATCTATACTGAATAGCATTCCTCCCTCTAATGGGCCATTACAGAAGCAAAACTTCCTCTTTTCGATCTTGTGGTATCCTATTGTTCTTGCTGAAAAGCTTATCTTCATCTTAGTTCGTTAGGACTTTCCACTTAACTATTATCTCAATCTATTGAGATCAGTTGAACTTTTCTTAGTTGCAACATGCCCAGTTGCAGGTTCTAAATCTTCATCATCCCCCTTGAATCTAGATACATTCCTTATGAAGTTACTCCATTCATAGCACTCGTAGCGATGTGTGAAGGTAGCCATCATATACTCCTTTTTGTCTCAAAACATATTTACTTTATTGTTAATAAGATATTGAAGATGGTCCTATTGTACATTTCCGTGGGTAGCAAAGGATGATGGAATTCAGTATAACTAGACTTTTCTGATACTTCACTTATCCTTGATGAATAGGAGATATTTGTCTTGCTTTGTATGCCACCATAGCCCGAGAGTGTCCTCATTTCATATTAGTAGGAGATGTACCACCTTTTCTCCCAAAGAATCCTTTAAATATACTCTTATGACTTCATCTGCTTTCCTGTACCATATACAATCAAGTCTTTACCTTGGTACAATATGTGATTAGATGAATTCTTTCAAGGTTTGTCTAACCATTCTCTTTTAATGTTAAGGCCTCACTTGACACTTTTCCGATTTATAATTGCTAGAGCATTAGCTCTCAATACCCTTGAGAAAGAAGGTTGTTTCGTCCTCTGAATAGAGACTTGGAGAAGTTCTTCCTCATGTAAAGCTAAGGTTTTCATCTTTAACTCTTTCCACTTAATCTCAGTTTCACTTAACCTAACTCCAAGCATTTTAAGTAAAGGATTTAACCTTTACAATGTGGCATCACCACAACCCCTTATAACAAGATCATTGACTGAGCTTGCCAGTGGATTACTTTCAAGATAATCTTACCTACGAAGAAGAATAAGGGTGCTATCCATACCACATGATATAATTTTATTGGCAGACAGTTACTCTACTCCTATCAATTATCTATTGAATGTGTAGAATTGGGCAAAAAAATCCTCTAGATGAAATATAAAGAAAACAGCTTGAATTCGGTAAACACTAATGGGGCTTAAGACAATCTGCATAAAGGTTAAGGAGGTTCTCACCTTGCTGGTTCCATGCTAAGTTCTCGCCCTTGATGAATTGAGTTTTTGGCCTCTCGGTAATGTTAGATAAAATAACCCTTCTTTTTGTGGTCAAGTTACCATGTACATAGCAAATTATCTAACATATTTCCTTGAATCGAATCCCCCCAACTGTTTGCAGTCTCTAGCTTGCCAACCATCTAGTCCATTTTGGCAACCTCTACCTCCCAAGAATTCCCCCATAATAACTATATCGAGAAGGTTCCTAATAAGCTTGCAGCCTGCCATAGGCTTCTGCCCATACAAAACTTTATATTTAGGTGATCAAGCTCAACATTCGATCAATTGCGATAGATAGTCCATAACACTCACAACAAGGCTATCATGCACAATCATCTATGTCCTTATCACATAAGGACCTAAAGCATGATATATCTAGACTCTTAGAGTATGCCTCAGAAACATTGTTAGTCCATCCTTGGGCCTATACAAGGTGAACTGCTCTGATACTATAATGTAACACCTTCCAAACATATACATCATGCTCGAGTCATAGGGTTATATCTGGAGATTAATATGGGTGTTGTAAAAGACTTTTAAATAAGAAAAATATAATATATAGCCCTTAAAAGTGCATACTTCTTTATTGAGTAAGGATTTGAAATCCCAAATATTCGATACATATAAAATAAAATAATTACAATTTAAAAGCACTTAACTAATATTGTATACAGAACTAGTATCGGCCTGTGATTGTCGCTTCATGGTTATTGGCCACTTACTTTAGTTTCCTAAACAGGCTCAAGTCCAAGTCCTGCATTTTGTAAATGTCCTGTGATATCTGCTGTAGACTTAAAGTCTAGTCTATATACAGGAATGTTTATGACAACATACAAATAAGTAGTGAGAACTTAAAGTTCTCAGTAGGTATACTCAATCTGCTAAGTACATAGAGTGTTATCATAAACATCTAGCGCTTCGGTTTTAAGTTTGAAAACATATTTCTCGAAGTAGGTTACTTTTAACAATCACTTTGCATATCTCATGACAAGTGTAATAGCAATAACAGGATAAAATTTCAATCATAATCATGATAGCACTGCAACATAATAAAATACTTGAATATGCATATACTAATGCACATACTTAACTTATACAAGTGCATTTGACTTTCTTATCTCTTTCTTTAGCTTGCAATTTGAACTTCTGTACTTGATCCCCTGGAGGTGAATGGTCTCTCTCACCTCTGGGTAACAGCTTGCTTCTCAAGTCCAATCTCGTTCCTATACATGATTACCGAGTTTACTTTCCCCAACTTCACACATACATATTCCTCTTAAATCTGATCAGGAACTGGCCCAATTGATTCTTTTAAACAATACTGCCTTGGCCTACTATGAGATGGAAGGTCGGAACATCTCTTTGCAAAGTCCTTGTTATCCTTTTTCATTCTTGTACATAACCATGCACCACATTACAAGGTGGAGTTTTGTTGTCACTTTTGATCAGAGAACCCATCACACTACTGCCTCTATCGACTATCGTTGTTCACCTCATGTGATCACATGATTGGTTTGTTGCTCTATGCCCTCCACAGCCCACACCGTTCTTGTGTTGCTTAACACCTTTACTTCTATTACTTTGTTTTATTGTTCTGTCGCTCTTTGTTAGTTTTTCATTACTCACCATCAAAAGCAGTTACTATTATCCCCTCTGTTTACTTTGTACATGAAGAAATTAGTGTGGAAAAATAAAGCAAGAGTAACATTTCTCCGGACAATGAGAGGAACTAGAGAATGATAATAATGAAAATGATGAACATGAAGCGGTGCAAATAACTTATTTTATATTTTTCTATTTTACTCTCTATTTTATATAGTATGAATTATGAACTTATGAACTTTTTACTTATTGGATGCTTTTTGTGAATATGATTTATTAATTATTCAATTTGCATTATATTATAGAAATTTGTTAATTTAATACTTAATTTTGAGTTGGATATATATATAAATTTAATTTCGATATACTATCATTATAAAAAAAATTTATATGGACATTCAATTTTGTATTGTCATAACAGCAAAAGTACTTGACTCAACCACTCACTGCCTTAAAAATTTTACAAATAGAAGTTTATGATTGGCTTATAATGTAAAATTGTTTGACACAAATAGTGTGTGTGTGTGTATACATATACATATTATGTTTCACTTTCATTTTATCTTTTTTTTTTGGTAAAAATTCATCTTTAACAACCTTGTTTTTTATACTAATTTTTTTATTTATTTATAATACTCAAACTCAATTTTTTTTTTAAAAAGTAAATGTAAAATCATTTGCACTAACAAAATGTTATGTAAAAATATACAGTACTTACTCATGCTCTAATTAGATCCAATAACGCCATAACTATTATGGGTTTGTTTGTTTCAATTTTTATTGATAAAAAATAATTTTTTAACTATTAAAAACAATTATTTTTTTTCAGAAATTACTTAATTTAAATTTTATTTTAAAATTAAAAATAACTTTTTTAATTTTTAAGTAAAAATTAAGATAAATAAGTTTTATAAAAAATAATTTTTTATTAAAAAATTATTTCTTTTATTGACAAAAAGTTGGAGCAAGCGCACTTAATATTTGCATTAATATTGCATGTAAAAATTCGTTTATACCTGCCTAGGCCGTTGTCCTTTGTCTAAATAGCAATCGAGCAGAGGCCGCTAAGAGTAAGGTTGTGTTTGGATGGATGACAACCAATGGGGTCGTATGAATGGCATGGTCAATTTTACAAAATGTGTGTTTGGGAATTATTAGTGAGAAAGACATAAAATGGTTAAAGAGGGATTATAAGTCCCCTCCTTGTCATCAAAAAGTTAAATTTGTTGTTCCCCTAAATTGGAGAGTTTGGAAGGGACAATTATTTTTTGTTGAAGAAATAGAAGCATTTTAACCTTTCATTCTATTACTAGCCATTAAATTTCCAAACAAGAGTACCAAAACTCTCATCGATTCTTCCATCAAACTCCCAAACAAAGATATGACATATATATATCTATGCCATTCCCTTCTTTTTCATTTCATTCCATTATTAACTATTACTCGCCATCATAAATAAATCTTCGAAATAGACCTTAAGGTTTGAAACTCTTATCGACTTAGGGTGTTAGGGTGTAAATGGGTTGGTTTGGATTGGGTTTGAGTAAAAAATAAATCCAATTTGATCAAATTCAATTGGATTGGTTTCGTTTGGATTTTAAATTTTTTTTTCAACAAATCCAAACCAAACCGATTCGATTAAGATCGGGTTGGTTTGGTTCGGGTAATCGGATTGAAGTGAAAAATAAAGAATTCTATTTTTTTTTAAAAAAATCATTTCTATAAAAATAAACAATAACGTAAAACTTAATTATAATATAATTAATAATGGTGTAAATAGATAAATTTCTTAAATAAATATAACAAAAAATATAAAAAGTAACTATATTATTAGAAACTTAAGTGTAAAACTTTGAAATATTAGAAATTAAAATAAAAAGTTGATTAGGTGATTTTAGGTAATCGGATTGAAAAATTATAAATCTAAAACTGAATCAATAATAAGTGGTTTGGTTTAGTTCTACGTTGAAAAAACACCGGTTACCAGAGTCAATCTGAACTAATTCTATTGATTTGGTTTAAATCTTCGGATTTATTGAATGAATTCGATCTACTTACACCCCTATTATCGATGCCATATCCAATTCCCTCGTTCCTCATAATTCCAACTTCCAAGTGACCTAACTAAAAAAATACAAAAAGATAGAGCTTGCTCAACTGAACTCTCATCCCTATTGTTTTGGCCTTCAATCAACCCCGCTCAAAGCTATGCCTTGCAGCACGTTCCAGGGAACTAGGAAGCAAAAGCATTTGGATCAGTACTGAGTGAAATAGGTGGGTGAGGTCTTTACCACATTATGATTCATGCAGGGAAATGGGAAGAAGCACATTTGTTTTTTTACTGAAATAACTCATTTGTTTTGTGGGTTTTTGCTTCTTTTATTCTAAGTTTGTATGCTAGATTTCATAGTTCTGTTATTTAAAATCCTGGGTCAGTTTCCAATGGTTTCTACTAGTCAAAGTTATCTAATGTAGTTTACATTTAATTTGATTGTGTTTGTGCTGGTTTTGTTTTTCACTTTTATACATGAGTAAAGCCTCAAATTGGTCCATGACGAAGATATTACCTTACAAATTTGTCTTGAGAAATGAAAATCTCCAGCATAGTCCGGTAGGATTAAAAATGTGAGTCAAATCAATCCTTTTTTAGGGATGGATTAATCTCTCACAAATGCTTTCCCTCAGACCGGAGAGGGACTAATTTGACCGGGATTTTAAATTTTAAGGGAATATGTCAGGAGTTTTCACTTCTTAGACGAATTTGTCTGCTGATATTTTCAGTAGGAACCAATTTGGTGTTCACTCTTTATTCATTTATCTCAGCGAAGATATTGGGAGAACGTAGAATGAACTTGGGTTGTCATCAACTCATACCTCTAGGATGGTCCAATTGGTATGTAGGGTTAACTGGTGTCTATGATCTTAGCTGTTTGTGATTCCATACTAGATAAATGGTTATCTCACTTGCAGCGATGCTATCAGCACGGCAAATAAATGAGCTGATAAACGAAGGGGTTTATTATTCTGAACAGCCATAGCAAGCTTTCCAGGGAAAGAGGATTAAGTTGCATCCACTTATCCACAATGAAAAGAAAGTTGAAAGAAAATGGTTATGAAACTGGAAAATTTATGAAGGCTTTGCATTCTTAAATCTTAGCATCACAACACAAATTATCTGTTGGCATCCGTTGCTTTGCAATGTCCTATTTAGCTTTTTGTATCTGATGTAGCTGATTAGTTCTCTTTGTTTTAAACATCAATTTGTGATCTTATATATAGTTTAAATAGATCACGTTGTCAGAAGTTTTTGCACCAATGACACCATCCTGATTAAGTTGTGGTCCCTCAGGATGTTGTCTCCAGCTACCTACTTGTCACCTGCGAATGCTGAATATCCGACTTGCTGCCTTTCCTGGGGCCTGGAAATGTAAACAAGAAAAGGAGTTTCTCCAAGTGGAAAGGTATTCTGCATATAATCTGTTATCGTTACATCTAGAACTTGATATCTGGATTGTGTTATGTTGAATGATAAATAATACACAATTTCCATGCCTTGTCACTTCACGGATCCAATTCGTGGTGTTCTAGACTAAACTTCAATGCACGACAAGTTTATTTTGTCAAAAGTGCCATGGATGCTTCATACAGTGATATGACAATTGAATCTGCTGGTAACTTTATTTCTTGATGATGCTTTAGTCTTAGATTTAGTGATATAGATAATTTCATTGCATGTTGTAAAATGCAAGTTAGACGGTACCATCTTCTTCTCCTGAAGCAATGCTTTCAGTAAAAGTAAAACTTATTTCAAAAATGATTTTGTGATATTGTGCATGTTCTTTCCTGTATACAAGACTAGGAGCTTTCTAGCTTCTTGTTCATCCGTTGGTTAAGTTGAAGCCAACTCTTTCTTTCAATCATTGTTTAAGCACATCACCCGTAGCTTTGGCATGTCTGAGAAACTGAACCAGCATAAAGAAGAGTCATATTTAGGAAGCTTAGGGTCTGAGATAAAGGAGGATACTGTTTCTAAATTCACATCTTTTCTTTGTTCCCCTAGATGACTCTTTCCCTACCCCCTCCTCCTCTTTTTTATTATTATTATTATTTTCTCTTTTTAACTTCATTTTGTTGAACCTCTGTAATATGCTTACTAGCAAGTTCTAGTGGCTACCTCTGATATGCATTCTTGTAATTATTAATAAGTACCTGTATTAATTCTTTTCCATCTTATGCATATGAATCATAATACTTGAATCCCTTGGAAAATAATAAAATAAGATTGTTTAGCACTTTAGCTTATCATTTTTCTGCAAATTCAGCTATTTTTCCAAGAATTAATGTGAGGGACCCATACAAACGACTTGGAATAAGCAGGGAAGCTTCAGAAGATGAAATTCAAGCAGCAAGAAATTTCTTAATCCAACAATATACAGGGAACAAACCTAGTGTAGATGCAATTGAATCGGCGCATGACAAGATAATCGTGCAGAAGTTCTATGAGAGGAAGAACCCAAAAATTGACATCAAGAGAAAAATGAGGGAGGTGAATCAATCCCGATTTGTTCAGGTTATAAGAAGCAGATTTCAAACTCCATCCACAAAGTTCATCATTAAAACATTGTTGGCATTCTCGTTTCTCGGAGTTTTGACAGTTCTGTTTCCAACTGAGTGTAATGAATCTAATAGGCCCATTAGGCTAGAATGAGTCAAATAGCCCAAGTGACCCAAGAGATGAACATTATCTAAGTTGCTGAGGTCAGAAGGAGAAGGCAGGCATTGGTATGAAATCATTTCCCTTATCTGAATATTCTTTCCTTCTCTCCCTTAACTTTCAGCTATTGATTCCAATTCCTCACTCACTGGCAGGTATGGAGTGTAGGGATCGATGGTTCAATAGAGTTCCGTTATACATGTAGTTATCCTTTGCATTTTCTTGTTAAGATCCAAGTTACTTAACAGATACTAAAGCTGTTGTTTTTTGTTCTGCCATATACCTACTATATTGATTCTATAATTGTATTGATCACTTTTAATTGAGGTGTATGTTTCTATAATTCTTGTGATATTGGTGCCGCTACACTGAGGAAGGGCCAACGCTTCAGGTAGCAATATCTCTGATGGCTACAATGTATTTTGTGTATGATTGGTTGAAGGGCAAGATCTGGGCCTTACTTTATGGGTATGTAAATGATAACATATCTGATTCTTCAAAATCTATTAAGAATATACTTGATTTTGCTGTATTCTCTGTTAGTTCATGACGTAGTACTTTTTAAATTGCTTGTTCCTATGTTAAGACAATAATTCTAATATGAATATATATGCTATCCCCTCTTTCAGATTTAATGAATAAGTGGTTTCCTCGAAGCATGTACCATATGCATCCCTGCTGCAGGTATTACTATTATTAGCTATCCATTATAAAGCATGTTGCTTTTGATGCAGTGCTGGAGCTTTTATTGTTTCTTGGCTATTGGGAACTTTCTTCATGGTGTCAGTAATTCCGCCTATTCCTCTGATCAAGGGACTAAGAGCATTTGAAGTCATGACATCCTTGATAACATACGTTTTATTATGAGTTTCATCGACCTATCTTAGGTGAAGGCTGAACTGAGTTTTTGAGCACCAGATCAGTTTTCTCTGCGGAAATCCGCAAAATTTTATTGCTTACCTTATTCTCAATGGAAGCCTTTCTTTTTGTAGTTTGATTTTGTCATTATCATCCTCAGGTTCTTTTCAAGTTGTTTCTTCTTCCAAATGTTTTGGTAAGGTTGAGCCAGTCAAATATATTTAATTTAACCTCCAGGATATGGGAATTATACATTCTTTTTTAGTTTCTTTAGAAAGTCATATTTCTCAAGTCATTTATTAGTGTACAATTCATGGACATGAATGATGCTTCTTGTCAACTCTGATTAAATTTTATATTAATGCTTGAGGTACACGTAATACTGCTGTGTGATGGATTCTGTGCACAATGCGGCATATGTTGACTGTAAATTCTTCAGTACATTTCCGTTTCTAAATTCTTAAACATTCCTATTTTCATTGTTTTCTACATGAAAAATATGTTCGATGTTTATTGAAAAAAATCAGCACCAGCATCTCCAAGAAATGCTAGAAATTTCTCAAGAAAGGAAAGCTAGAATTGTCTAGCATAACTCTAGAAACTAGGAGTCAATATTTCTAGAGAAATCTAGTCTCTAGAGTCGGTTTTATACCACCGACTTTTGAAGCCTATAAATAGGCATTGAAGATATTGTGTGTGTGCGCACAATAGTGAATGACGTGAGTGTGCATAAAGCAAGCAGAGAGTGAGTGTGTGAAGTGCCTTGGTGAGTCTAGAGTGTGCATCACAAATAAGGTGCAGAAGTGAGCTAGTGTAGTGAGTGCAAAGAGAAAAATCGTGAGAACCGTGAGTGAGTGTGACGTGGGTGAGCTCCTAATGTATGCATGCCCAAGAAAAGTGCATGTGTACCTAAGTGAGTGAATGTTTGAATGATATTCGTGTCTCACTAAATTTGTAGTCTTGATTCTTTATAAATAAATAAAATATTATTATTTGTATAGAGTCCACTTCCTTGTTCTACAATTTGGCATCAGAGCCAGGTAGCTAGGGATCGTTTCGAAGGTGATCAAGGATCACTGTTTCTGGGAGAACTTTTTATCGCAAGTCGCAATTTGGGACTGTGAAGTTGTTGGTTTGGGACCAAAGCAGTGAGAAAATTCCATCAAGTCACTATAGCGGACATTCAAGTGGTTGGTGGGATTAAGAAGCTCAATGTCCAGAATTATAATACATGGCAGACATGTATGGAGTCATATCTCCAAGGCCAAGACCTATGGGAAGTTGTTGGAGGTAGCGAGACAACGACACCTCTTGCAACAGAAGCAAAAGCACTATGGAAGTGGAAGATTAAAGCAGGGAAGGCTATGTTCACGATCAAGGCTACGATAGAAGATGAGATGTTGGAGCACATAAGGAAGGCTTCGTCACCAAAGGAAGCGTGGGACACTTTCGTAACATTGTTCTCCAAGAAGAATGATGCAAGGCTGCAACTCTTGGAGAATGAGCTCTTATCGGCAACACAAGGAAACTTGACGATCAATGAGTATTCACCAAGGTAAAGTCTCTCTGCCGAGAAATTTCTAAGTTAGATCCAGATAGCAAAATATCTTATCAATGTATGAAGAGAATAATTATTCATCGTCTAAGATCAGAGTATAGAGGATTTATTGCTGTCATTCAAGGTTGGCCTATCCAACCTTCCCTATTACAATTAGAAAATTTGTTGGCCGATTAAGAAGCGTTGGCTAAACAAATGGTCGGAGTATCAGTGAAGAGTGAAAAAGAAGCACTTTTCCCTGGTAAAAGGAAGAGAAGAGGGAAGCCACCTATTAACAAGAATGAAAAGGGAAGGAAGGAGCAAGAAGAAAATTCATACTCTGTAAAACCCCCAAGCTAATACGAAAAAACGTGATGGCGCATGCTTCAATTGTGGTAAGCGGGAGCATTTTGCAAGAGATTGCTGGTTTAAGAAGAGGTCGACAGAGAGCAACGCAGCAACTGCAAGTCGTCAGTCAGAAAAAGAAAATGACAATGAAGAAGAATGGAATGTCTCTGCTTCGTTGGCAATCAAGGAGGAAATAAACTTTGATGACAAGAATTCTAAGGAGCTTGTGAAGTCACCAAAGGCAGAAGTGGCACTCACAGCAACATATCAATCAGTCGTTGATTATAACAAGGGTTGGATTATAGATTCAAGTTGCTCCAATCATATGACAGGTGACAAGGAGAAGCTAGAAAGCACAACAAAGTATAAAGGTAACCAAGTAGTGGTAATAGCAGACAATTCAAGGATCCCGATCACGTATCTTGGGAGAGCAGTAATCTCACCATGTTGCTGTGACAATCAGGTATATTTGCAAAATGTCTATTATGTGTCTGGAATGAAGAAAAATTTACTCTCAGTATCACAAATTACAAAGTCAGAGAGATACGTATTGTTTGGCCCAAAAGATGTAAAGATTTATGACACGTTAAAAATCATCGGGGAACCTATGCTGAAAGGGCGACATTTAGAGTCAATCTACGTAATGTCTGCAGAGTCAACTTACGTAGAAAAGACTCATAAGAACAAGACTGTGGATTTGTGGCATGCACGCCTTAGGCATCTGAGTTATCATAGGCTCAAGGTGATGATAAAGAAGTCAATGCTCAAGGGTCTCCCTCAGCTAGAAGTGCGAGACGACGTTATATGTGCCGGGTGTCAGTACGATAAGGCACATCAATTGCCATATGAAGGGTCAAAATTCCAAGCCAAGTAGTCTTTGGAGTTAGTTCACTCAAATGTACTTGGACCAATAAAATAACCCTCAATCAGAGGATATCGTTACATGGTGACCTTCATCGACAATTACTCAAAGTATGTGTGGGTATATTTCATGAAGGAAAAATCAGAGACATTAGCGAAATTCAAAGAATTTAAAGAGAAAGTAGAAAGCGAAGTTGGGAAGAAGATTTGGTGTCTACACACAAACAACGGGGGAGAATACACATCAAAAGAATTCTATAACTTCTTGAAAAAGTGCAAGACAAGAGGATAGATAACATGTCCAAACACTCCTTAGCAAAATGGGGTAGCAGAGAGGAAGAATCATCATCTTGTAGAGATTTGTCGGAGCATGCTGCATGCAAAAAATGTTCCAAGTAGATACTGGGCCGAGTGTATGAAGACTGTAGCTCATATAATTAATCGAGTTCCACAAGCAAAGCTGAGGTTTGCCTCACCGTTCGAGAAGTTGTGGAAGCTTAAACCCATAGTGAGTCACTTCCGAGTATTTGGCTGCGTATGCTATGTCTTTGTTCTAGATCACTTGAGAACCAAAATGGATAAGAAGACTATTCAATGCATATTTGTGGGATATGATAGTCAGAGAAAGGGATGGAGATGTTGTGATCCCATAACTAGTCGATGTTATACATCAAGAAATGTGGTGTTCGATGAAGCCTCCTCTTGGTGGTCAACACAACAGGTAATTCTACTTGATTCCAAAGAAATTGAAGTTATGATAGAGGAAAAGATGGGGGAGCAAAAGGAAGGCGTAGAAGAAGAGCCTCCAAGTTCAACTAAGGTGGAGAAACACACACGAAATCCCTGGCACGCAGGAGTGCATCAAAGAGAACAAAGAGAGCTTTAGCATGAAGAAGTAGAAGAAGTTGAAGAGCAACCGCAGCTTAGAAGATCGACCAAGTAGAAAAAGCCCAAACCCAGGTATGCAAATTTTATAAAGTCAATAGAACAAAAGAAAACTATAACATATGAAGATGGCTCGTAGAAGAAAGAGAGGGTGAAGACATCAAATGGCATTAGATTTCCAGAGTTTCATAAACAACCAAGAATGCAAAGAGGAGCCAATGCTGAGGGGGAGAAATGAAAAATATCAGCACTAGCACCTCAAAGAAAGTGCTAGAAATTTCTCAAGAAAGGAAAGCTAGAATTGTCTAGCTAGGAGTCAATATTTCTAGAGAAATCTGGTCTTTAGAGTTGGTTTTATACCATTGACTTTTGAAGCCTATAAATAGGCATTGAAGATATTGTGTGTGTGTGCAATAGTGAATGACATGAGTGTGCAGAAAGTAAGCAGAGAGTGAGTGTGTGAAGTGCCTTGGTGAGTCTAGAGTGTGCATCACAAATAAGGTGCACAAGTTAGCTAGTGTAGTGAGTGCAGAGAGAAAAATCGTGAGAACCGTGAGTGAGGGTGAGGTGGGTGAGCTCTTAGTGTGTGCACGCCCAAGAAAGGTGCATGTGTATCTAAGTGAGTGAGTGTTAGTGTAAACAACTAATAAGTGAGTGTTTGAATGATATTCGCATCTTGCTAAATTTATAGTCTTGATTCTTTATAAATAAATAAAATATTATTATTTATATAGAATCCACTTCCTTGGTCTACATTTATTTCACGCAATTGTTTCTTTTTACTGGCATGCAATGATGCCGTACCTTTCAGGCATCTCTCGATCACCTTTTCGATTAGTTGTGCTGCTGTAGTAGAGAAAGTTATCTTCTCATCCGTGCTTGAAATTCCATATCCTCTTAAATCCTCCTAGCCAAAGTTGTCAAACTCAAGTTTATGTAAGCTCATGGAGTCCTAACAAAATCAAATCATAAATTTGATTTCTAGACTCGGAATAATTTATATATTTTAAAATATTATTTCAAAAATAGATATTAGTAACTAAATATAATTAAATAGCATACATACCATCAATATAGAACAATTTTACCTTTATAACAAAATAAAGAAAAGAAATGTTGTAAAAATATATCTCAATATAAGATTCAATTATTTTACTCTATGTATATCATTTTGCAGGCCAACTCAAGTAACCAACAAAAGTGACCCAATTTAAGAGCAAAATTAAGAATAAATTTAGACTCATAAATTTGCTAGTAAAATCAAGACTTTACTTAAATTCATATAAATTTGACAAAAAGAAAATTTGTATCGAGAGTTTTCATCCGGCAAGATTAAGAGTTAATTCGAGAGTTTAGCAATTATACTCCTTACTATTTAATAAGGGAAATATTAAATGAAAAGTAAAAGCAATTAAATCTTGAGAATCCAAAAGCATTTAATATATTTTTCTTTATATCATTGATATAATTATATGTTGAAGCATCAGGGCAATCTTTTCTTTTTTTGTGCTTTTACAGCATGTTTGGGAGCCCATTAGGGAGCTCCAGAATTTATTTTATGCCCCCAGAATTGATTCTGGGGGTTTTTGATGATGTTTGATTTTTGATTTTCAGAATCAATTCTGACTTCTAGAATTGGTTTTGGAAGAAATAAAAAATTTTTACTTTCTGTCAGAATAACTTTTAGAGGAACTACCAAATATAAATAATTTTACCTTAAAATTAATTTTAATCAAATTAATTTTAATAAAATTAATTCTATTTAGAATCAAATCTATAAAGTAGAACTAAACATGCACTTAATTTGCATTCTGCATTTGGCGATTCAGCATGGTTTTTGCTTCCCTCCTGGCTTGGATGATCTCAGGATATTTTTGCTGTCTCGACAGAACTTGTCAAAGTTCTTTGGACCATGATGCTTAGTAGTGTATGAAACAAATGTGATGAAGTGATGCTTTGAGTTGATGAGAAACTTCGCTGTCAGTTGAAGTTTCTTGTTGTGGTATGGCTTGTCTTGGATGTAAATGGTTACGGAATTAGGACTTAGGGTATATGATGTGAATTGTTGCATGTCATGAATTGTCAATATGATGTGGATTAGGATTAGTGCTTGCAAAAGTAATGTACATATTTTGGCATTGCTGTAGCATTCTTTTGTGTGATGGACAATTTCTATAGCGGGTCTGCAGGTGTCTATGTAGATCTCGCCATGACTCGATTCTTTTTAATTTTATTAAATTCACACTGCTTTTTATTATATTTTCAAACATCTTTATGCGTGTGATAATCAATTCTACAAATCACATCCATTCGTATTAAATTTGATTTGTGTACTTGGAAAAATTATTTTCTTGGGCAAGACCTAAGAGTGCTTTTCACATTATATATTTTTCAAGCAGTAACGATATTGATGGAGTGCAACTAAGAATATCAGCGACAGAAACTACACGCTTTTTTTTTTTTTTTAATTTTTTACTTTTACATTCATATAGGGGCGGCTTACAGCACTACACGTAATCATCCATCAAACTTTATAGGTACAAAAGCAATGGATAACAAATTATAATGGGAAAAAAAAAAAGATAAAAGAACCATTGCTATATATCTTTTTCTTGGCCGTGAGTGGAAGGCAATTTATAAAGTTTAGATCGTACGATTTTTATGTCTGCAGATCCTTTTTTCCCTACGATTAATTTACCTTTTGGGATGCATATAAGGGAGAAGGAGCCGTGCAGTCATCGTGTGTTAGGATTAAATTTTATAACTGAAACTTTAAATACAAAGGAAGCGCTTTCCTGACTCATTGAGCTAACCTTGTTGAAGGATTATATTTCTCTTCATTTGGTTAACATGCTTATATATTGTTGCATTCTGGTTATTTAGTGCTCCAAGTTTGACTGCGAGCAGGGTGATGGATAGCTTCAAAAGGTATCCAATGCTTAAGTTTGGCAGTGTAAGAGATGAGAGAGCAGGAGAGTGGAAACAATACTTACCTCTCTTTGAGGATGGTTTATGTAAATCTTTTTGAATTTTTTAATGAACAGTTGGTCTATGCATGTATGAGGCTTCTTTCACTTTTATCTTAGGTACATTTATGACAAGCAACTTTTTTGTGTGTGGGGTTCTTCATTATTCTTCCGTGGATACTTTAATTGGTAAGTAAAACGATTAGTTATAAACATAATGTGAAATAATAGTTAATTTGACCTCAAAATATCATTTTCTTTGTGTGAGATCATGAGACATTCTTATAAGTTAGGCTCATTTAAACTGAGCATAATGGTTATACTATCTCCCACAAAAATTGCCTTTTTAGGGTATCATTATCTCTTTAATGTTGGTTGCAACAGTTGATTAAATTTATAATTAACTAGTTATTTTATCCATGCATTGCATGGACCATTTAAATTTAATATTTCTTACTATATTTTATTTAATAACTAAATATTTTTTTATATTTATAATCCAAGCAGTTTATTTTTTATGAAAAATAAAGTATAACAAAATAGAATCTTAATTAAAATTTAAATTTTGTATAACTCATTCTTTTTGTATGTTTTTAACAAAACGTCGGTGCACTTTTTAACATTATATAAATAAAAAATAAAAGGAAAAATATCAATATATTTATTTTCATGTTTTCAATACTTTTTTTTAATACACGAATAACCTACTTTATAATTGATACACTTTATCATATATTTTTTGAAATAATTTTTAAATTTAATCTTAATTATATTTTGATAAGTGCTCTCTTGAAGTTCTAAATAAAACTATTTACATATAATGTTTAAAACATAATAGTGTTATTATTTACTTATCACTGAAGATAATTTTACAATTATTTTGACATATAATAAGTATTTATAGTGTTATAATAAACTATAGAAAGACTTGTATTTAAGATTTAAAAGTATATTATTCGATTTTATTTATTTGTTTATTATAATACTTAGATGTATTTGACTTTCTATACACAATTTAAAGGAAAAAAATAAACAATGATAATTTATTTAGACTTATTAATTAAAGTTTTTCATGAAATGAAAAACCTATATGGTTTTTCACTACTAAAAAATTGTCTAATTGCGACATATTTTTCGGTCACAAAATGAGACAAATCGGTCGCAAAGAGTGTTTGCGACCGATTTTGCAACCGATTTTGTTGATCGCATTTAGGTAGGTTGCAAATATAATTGCAACCGAATTTTACGATCGATTTTGTGGCATGCCTAATTTGGTCACTTGTTGACTTTTTTGCAACTGATTATTCTGTCACAAATTTGCGACTAAAAAAATCGGTCGCAAATTCCAATTTCAAGACTAATTTTCAGTTGATAAATTCAGAATTTGCGACCGAAAAAGCGGTCGTAAATTCCAATTTCGAGACTAATTTTCTATTGATAATTTCGGAATTTGTGACGCAAATATGTAGTTTGCATTGTCATATGTTTACGGTCGCAAATATAATCAGTCTCAAATTTTAAAACAAAAAAAAAATGAAAATTAAGAATCTTATCAAATCCAAGTTTGATACACTTGAATTTTACAACAGGCCAGAAAATAGCATTCAGTAGTCTATAAGTAAAATCAGTTAACATTATATATAACTAAGAGTTAGTACCTAAAGTTTAAAACATACAAATAAAGATTTAAGTAACTAATATATAATCCAAACTATGGATAATAAGAAATATAAATTATCCAACATACAGATCACTGTTAACTATATATATCCGAAACATAATATACATAAACTACCACAATATAAAACTATAATAACATACATTATAGACCAAATTATAAGGTTCTTCTCAATACTTTGAAAGATAAATTTTTAGCATACTTCTAACTAGTTCTTGTTTCCATGGATTTTCAATTCTTTCCATAGAGTCTTCAATTTTCATTGATTCATCATCAACTTTTGTTAAATCTTCATCCTTCTTCATTGAGTCTTTAACTATTTCTATTGAGTCTTCAATTTTATTTATAAAGTCTTCAACTGTTGAGTTTTCCACTCAATCAATTGAGTTTTTAACTCTCAATTGAATCTTCCACAATCTCTATATTATCTTCAAAGCTATCCATTTAATCTTCAACAAATTAAACAGATATTTAATAATCATTAATTTTACATTTATTTAGTATAGATTAACTTTACATCAATATAATCAAACTACTAACAACATAACCAATATAATCAACCAACAACACCAAACTACCAATAACATCAAAAAATCAATTTCACAATCTCAACCAACCAATATAATCAACCAACAATACGAAAACTACCACTATTTTTAAAAAACAGATCTGAAAATTTAAGAAAAAGAAAAAGAACAACAATATAAACTCAAACTCAACCAATAACATCAAAAAATCAATTTCATAACCTTAACCAACTAATATAATCAACCAGCACCAAAACTATCATTATTTTAAAAAAAAATTAGATCTAAAAATTTAAGGAACAAAAAAAAAAGAACAATAATATAAACTCAAACTCAACCAATAATATCAAAAAATCAACTAGCAACATTAACCAACCAATATAATCAATCAACAACACAAAAACTACCATTATTTTCTAAATAAACAAATCTGCCAATAACTAAAAAAAAAAAAAAGAGGAACTAAGGAAAGGATGGAAGATAACTAGGATGGAAGAGCAGCGGTGGTGCAAGTGGATAGTAGTAGTTGTGGCGGCGGCGGCGGGAGTAGAGTGGTGGAGATGGTAGAGAGAGATGGGGGACGGGGGGAGGTTAAGGAAGAAGAAAATGGTGGAGTGGTGGAAATGGTAGAGAGAGGTGGGGGAAAGGAAGAAGAAAGGGGAAGAAATGGTTATGATTTGGGGATTTTGGATTTTAAAGACGTCGGAATTTGCGACCGATTTTTCTGTCGCAAAATTGGTTGCTAATAACTAAAATTTGAATTTTAAATTTGTGACCGATTTAGTCTTATATCTTTTTGTGTACGTTGCAAAATCGGTCGCAAAATCGATCACAAATTCTAAGATTTTGCCTTTACCCATAAATCCGCTACATTGAAAAATCGGTTGCAAAACTTGAAATTTGTAACCGATTTTGCCTTCACACATTAATCCTCTACATTGAAAAATCAGTCACAAAATCGCTCGCAAAACTTGAAATTTGCGACCGATTTTGCCTTCATACATAATTTCTCTACATTGAAAAATCAATCGCAAAATCGGTCGCAAATTCAAAGTTTTGTGACCGATTTTGTGTTCAGACTCAATTAATATATGCTTATAAATCGGTCACAAAATCGGTCGCAAATTCTTAATTTTGCCACTGATTTTACAACCTAAACTAATTAATTACTTTTCTATCGTTGACCTTACACATCGATTGTAAAATTTAGTTTTGCAACCAATTTTGCGGCCGAATTTTTTCAAAAGTTTTTTTGCTTCCATTTACAAAATTGGTAACAAAATTAAGAATTTGCAACCGATATTAGGACCGATTTTTTTAGCTTGAATTTGTTCCTCTTTTACTCAAATCGGTGGCAAAATCGATCGCAAAAGCATTTTTTTTTGCAATCGAGTCGCATTTCCGTCAAATTCTAGTAGTGTTTATTCTAAAATACAAAGTATATTTTTAAATCAAATACTAGTTATATTATCATTATTTTCTCTTAAAGTTTTAAGCAAAATTATTTGCATTTAATGCTTAAAGTTGTTAGTATCATTAAGTTGTTCTCCCTCAAAATGATCTTAAAAATTTTGAAAAATAAAAATTTGAAAGATTGAAAGGAAGAGAAATCAAAAGTCAAAAAATAATAAAGCACCTTTCATTAGCATGAACTCATGGAATGAAATTACAGTAAAGCTGACAATATGGACAAGAGTAATGGAAAAGAGCTGGCCAAGTAACTGGAACAACTTTTATATAATATTATAGATAGAAAGATTACAGATACAAATCAAAATATCGTTTAATTAATTTCTCTTTTATTTCGATTTACAACTTCAAATATTATGTTCGCTCACATGATTTTTCACAAAAAAATATAAAATATTGTCTTAACTCTATTTCGCTTCAGTTAAGAATAATTCTCAATACATTTGAAAATGAAGAATATTTTGAAGACACAATTATTTTTTCATATTAGTGTCTTCCTTTCTCTTATATATTTAAAATATGTTAGAAATTGATGTGGATTGTAAGTAACATGGTGTTGGTTGTAGCACTTACGGCTCTGGCTGGCATTCCACATTCCAGGCCATGACGACCAACGCCCAAGAGGTTGAATTGAAGGAAGCCTACGGGACCACTGCCCCACTAATTCCGGTGGGACTTTAGGATGCTAATTTGTCCAGAAAGATCCTCACTGGTTCCAAATTGAAGAGATCCTAATCCAAAATGATTTCTAGAAAAAAAAAATGATTTGTAGAAGATTTTTCTAGTTTAATTAGTTTGTTTAAACTATTATATATGGAATTGATCCAATAATTAAAAGAACATGTCCTGTGCGAATAGCCTTTGCAGCCTATTGGCATCTCTAGGTGTTTGAGGTGGAGGATTCACTTTCCCCACAACTTTTTTTTTTTTTTTTTAAATAAATTTCCACTCCTCTATGGATTTTTTTTTACCTTGCCATAAAATTTGAAAAAAAGAAAGAGGCATTCTCTACATTTTATTATTTAAATTTGAACCTTGAACTCCGCAAAAGAGAATCATTTTGTCCTAAATGAACTTTAAAAAGTATGCAAATGAGCACCTTAAGTGTAGGGAATTTAGGGGTATGCTTTCACCGACCTTATCAAGCAATGTCCAATAATATTCAAAATTTTTTTCTCACTTGCATAGCTGCATATCTTCTCTTGTCTCTTGCTCTACCTCTTATGCCAAAGTGGCTGTAACGTCATCTGCTCGTCATATTTTCAGAGCCAAATCCCAATCCTCAAGCCTAATATTCTCTTTCTGATGTGGTCATGCACATAAATGACTTAATCAGAATCTAAGCCAGTACACAAAAGGGAAAATAAAAGTGAGACTGATCTTGGTCTGACTCAAAAATTGTTAACCGTCATGTGGTTGGCTTTGCTGCCAGAGATAAGGTTTTCATTGTTGTATTTCGTAAGGATTAAGAATTTGATATTCAAGCGGCAAAAGAGGAAAAATCATTAGATGCTCGTGAAGTATAAAATGAATTATGTCCTATTTAATAAGATACCTCAAATAAAATTACAAGTTAGCGATGAGTCTTATATTTAATTAAAGTTAAAATATCACTCTATTATTAGGTAAAGCACAATTTTGTCTAATGTAAGGTTCATCTATAGCGTTTTATGAGTATCGATGATAAATTATTAAATACTCATAAAGCACAAGATAAATTATACTCTATCAAATAAAATAATATTTTAAATAAAAATATAAAGTAATGATAGGTTATATCACCAATTAAAATTAAAATGTCACTCTATTTCAAATAGAACATAATCTTATTTAATATTTGATGAACACCTAATAATTTATTGGTGGTTGAATAATATCACTATAATTAATATGGTAAACAATGTAGTAGAACTACTTCTATCTAGCAAGTAGCAAGCCTCACTACAAGTTAATCAAGTTGGAACATTGACCTCAGTTGTGACAGACGTGTAACTGGTTTAACAAATATTGTACTCTACGAAACCGTTAAAATCATTGGATAATTCACCTCTTTATATTGCTGCCAAAATTTTGTTGATTGACAGCGATATTTCTACTGTGTGAGAATTTTCTTAGAATTTTCACACCCACATTAGTACTTTTGTTGACTCATAATATAGTACAAAGCATCGTGTAGACAATGTCCATGGTTTCATTCTCTCTCCCCTTCCTCCCCCACTTTCTCTCACTTATCCCACCTTCATCTCCTCTATATGTATGTCCCTCATTCCCACTGCTTCCAACTACCACTAAAATCACCTTGTTCCTTGCTAGTTGCAACTTCTCCTCACATTCACCATGAACAAGTTTAAGAACTCTCAAGTTCTGGTGCTCTTTGTGCTGGTTCTTCTCCTTGTAATCACACCCTTGTTACCTTCATCTCTGAGGCCTACCTACTTGTACTTCATCTTTAACTTCCTCATCATAGCACTTGGTGCTGAAGCTGGTCTTCTTTCAGTCTTTGCCAGGCCTTTAGAAGATATGAAACATTCTGCTTCTGTTACCCAGAAACCAATGATGGCCCAAGGAGAAGTCATTCCTGATGAAAGAAGTGAAGCTTCCAGCACAACAGGTGGAAGAAGTGCTGGCTCTGAACATGTTGACAAGAAGCCTAAAGTTGTTGTTGTTGTTGAAAAGTCTGCATCTGAGAGGGTTCTTTGTGTTACAAAAGAGGACAAGGTGCAGAAGTGTCCTTCAGTGCCTAGCCTTTTCTTCATAGGAGGAGGTGGGGAAGATGATCCAGATCTCAAGGATAAGGAGCTTGAAGCAGAAGATGAGATTGGGGGAGTAAATGGGCAAGAGCTGTTCGCAAAAGCTGAGGCCTTCATTGGGAACTTCTACGAGCAATTGAAGATGCAGAGGGAGGAGTCTTGGATTTATCAGAAAGCCTTTTAGGACCGCATTAGCTTTTGCTAGAGAGGAATATGATTTCTCTACTGTTAAATTAGAAGTTCTGTTGTGATTGTTTCTCTTCCGTGGGGTTTGTACTTTGTACAGATTTTAACAGTTGACTTAAGAGGTGTGGTTTTTTTCCCCCTTTTTCTTTTTTATGCAAAAAATTTAGGTTGAGATAAATGCTCGCCCCAATTCAAGCTCAGAGCATGCCTCCAGCCTCATTAAGTGCTTGCAAATATTGCCCTCATAGATTACCCTAGGTGTGTGGTATGCTCCCTAATGAGTGATATCCTCGGATGAAGTTCCAATGAAGAGGATTTTGTTGTGCTCCTGTTAGATTATTTTGTACAAGAAAGAGAACTGAGAAGGGGAGCGAGAAATAAAAAAATAAAAAAATAAAAAAAAGGATGTCCTGAATGATGTTACCCAAAATCAGATAGATAATGTTTGTACCTACATAAACATCTACATTTGAGTAGGGTCTGTGCATATGATGTCTTCTGTATCTATTAGATTGGTTCATTATTAAAAATATGTGATGTCAGAGTTGTAGTTCTTTTAGTTAGGACTACTTGAGTTGCTTTGATATTTTTCTTAGGTCATCGGATCACTGGCGATGTAGCCAACTTGAGGAATATCATATTGCAAAAAGCGTGATGCAATTAAGTGAACTGTCTTCAAAATTATGCTGAACTCTAAAAAAAATGTTATTTCATGCCCAAAATAAGGGCCGGCTAGTGGTCGATGGAGCCAGCTGCATATGATGAAGAAAAGAAAGATGAATAGAGTTTACCTTGACAGTGGCCAGCCTTATTTTAATTACAAATGTTATTTGGATATAATTATTTGAGAATTCATGTGGAAATGAGTAGTAAATTTATGTACATAATTAGAAAATCAAATAATAACATTATCACTTACCATTATAGTCACTCAATTCTTTAATCATGTTCATAAATTCCTTACTTATCACATAAATATCCAATTTCAATTTCAATCACCAAAAAATTATTTACAAATAACTATCTCTTCTGATTATAGACCTGTCAAGAATCAGTCACATCCATCTTATTGACTGTGCATCAAAATAGTTGATGACTCAAATATATGAGCTTTCAGTTAATCCCTCCTTGCTCAAAAAGCAGGGGACAGTGTCTTAATCTGATGGTGTACCGTGTTATGGTCCCGCTATGAATTTCACAAAAAAAAAAAAAAAAAGAAGAGAAGCGCTCTCGCTTGATTTTTCGCTTCCAAGGTAAATTCTAATTCTAATACATGACATATATGTTTATTTGAGCACAATGTAACTCGAGCTTTAATATTTTAAAGTCACAACTAATTCTTCCATGAAAGGTTTTTTTTTTTTTTTTTTTTTTTTGACGTGTTCCATGAATTATTATTACTATTGGCACCGAGAAGGTTAATTTTTACAAGTGTTTGACTTCGTAAGGTGGCCTGCAGATAGTTTACGAAGTACAACATTCGAAGTATCCTTATGTTCATCGTGTCCAAATTAAATAAATCACCAAATAATTTTTCTAAGCATAGAGAACTATATTTTGTTGATAAATTAGTGTGTAGAACCCTGATCATTTGACACAGAAGACAATGTTGGACAATGTAATCTAGGTAAACAGATTACGAGGAGTGATTTTTCCATCCTCCATGGAGGATGAAATTTTTTCCTCCACAAAATTTTTTAACCACTTATTTAGATTTTTATTATTGTTCTCTCTCATATTTTTACTTATTTTGTGATTGAGAATAAATGTGGAGAAAGAAAAGGCTCTTCCTCATGGAGTATATAGAAAGTTTTCGATTACGAGACCCACTATTCATAAAATAGAGAGAAAAGTGTTAACTGGCACATATCATGGATTTATTTCATAGGAATCTGAGTCTACCAAACCTCTACACATGTTGATATAATATTAAGGCCTTTTTTCGTCCTAGCAAAAGAAAATGTAGAGAGTCATTTATGTTGAAAAACATGCACTGGCAAGTCATTTATATGTGCTAAAGTTATAACCACACCTACAGATTTACTCCATTTATCCATTGTCAAGTGTGGTAGATGCATGTAGCACTGACCTATATGGAAGTATTAGTATAGCACTAGAGTTCTTTGCTATAATGTCACAGAAGTTGGGCCAAGAAGCATATCAAAAAGGGCATAGTTTGTGTTTACTTGCTGCCAAGGGTACTTTATTTTGGTCTAGAAATTCTAACATTTGCTTCAAACTTTAACCGTGATAGGAAAAAGAACGAACAGAAGTGTCAAAATGAAGTTACAACTGTGGATATATTTCTGCTCCATAATGGAGTAATTATAATTTAGCAGAAAAATGTGGACAGCACTATATCAGCATGCCGCTTTTGAGGTTGACAAGGACTACACAACGGAAAGCGATTACAGATATTAGCTCAATTACTAATCCAAAATAAACATTTAATTTCGAAGATTAAACATTTTCCTCTTCTTTTGTATTGTTCCATTGTTTTTCTATTTTGATAAAAGCCTAATTACACTGCATACATTATAGTTCAATGCAAAATTATATTTATCCTTCCATTTCTTTGAATGTAGTTGGTGACAACCAAAACCACATAAGTTATGTTTAACCTGCCATTTTTAAAACAGACTATAAACTGTAACCTTAATTTGACAGGTGACAAGGAAAATGAATTTTTTCTCTCTACAAAGAAGGGTATTAAGTACTCTGCTATTTTGATCTTATCTGTGGGGCCAGTTGCCTGGAATGTTCGTTAGATTTTCTTTTCCTAAGATGTTATATTTTTGGCTTTTATATTTTTTATCTTCTTGTAAGATTGAATTCCTTTCTGCTTTTGATGTGTGTGCATAAGTTTGATGATGTGGTCATCAATCACAATGTTAGATATTCTTTCTTCGCTTTCACACTAGAAATTCCACTTCTGCTTTGATTAATGGCCTGTGTGTGAAGTGAGAGGAGAGGGTTCCATATATGGAGATGCGGCCAGTAAAGATCCTTATCTGGTTTTTAATTGATTATTCCCACTATTGATCTTCAACTCCCTGCATATGCAAAGAGAACCAAAATCTTAGATTAGTTAGCTACTATGTCATTTTATAGTAAATCTGCTTTCCAAGTTGCAGTGTTTTAAATAGCTTTGCCGTAGATATGGTTGTTGCAATTGCCGGTATTATGGTCATTGCGATATGCATTGTGGCTGTTATGGTGTCAAATTTTTATATATTTGTATCCTAAAATTAAGTTTATTGTGGCCCCAATATGATTATATTGCAGTCAATTTATGTGAATGGATATTATATCACAATTGCAATATAATATGGTTGTAATGATGGAACTACAATATCATGCAAGATAACATGATATGGTCTGCAATTTGAAAGACTGCAAGTTGCAAAAGGATTAACCATTGTTTCTAAACAATTAAGGGAAGGCAAGAGCTTATGCCCAAGATCATGATTTTGACCCTTCCACTTGCATCCTTATGTTAACGGCAGGCTGGCAATCTTTGAAGATATAGAAAATCAATAGTGTAAATGCACACTCAACTTAATTACATCATATAACTGCTTTGGGATGAATGTATCCAGCTTTAAGAGCTAATACATACAAATTTACCTAATGTGATGCATCATGCAGCTACCTAATGTGTAATTCTATATGAATATTTCATAAACATCCAACACAAGTACACGTAACATAGTAACACATTTTTCGTTGTCGTTATATTGGGAATGTCTTTAAGATAAGAACAATAAGAATCCAGGGGAACAAAAACCCACGATGTTTCGTAGTTTGGCTAACATGTCTTGTACAAGCTAGGGGTGCTTTTCCAGGTAGCTGTAATTCTTATGCTTAAGATTTGTCCTTTTATATTTAGTCCAAAAAAAAAGAAAAAAGATTTGTCCTTTTATAATACTGCTGCTTACAAATGATACAAGATAACGCTTACAATTTCATTATTAAGGTGAGTCTGCAAAGAGTTCGAACTTTCTTGTATTTAATTGCATTTCATTAACTCTTCGTTGATTAGATTACCCATAAAATTAGTACCAATAATAATAATATTTTATTCCTAGAGTATTTAAATGAATAAGAATTTCATATTTAAGAACATAAGAATTAGACTCCCTCCTCTAGTTTTTGTGTTTAGGAGGTGTTGTGGCTTTGGGGGTTGGAGCTCTCATTTGCCCATCTCCTCTTAACTTCACTCACTAGCTCCACTAAGAGCTCTTAAGTACCAAAATTTTTTTTTTAAAAAAAATAAAAGGACTAAGATTAGATTGCAAAAGAACTTGAGATTCTATAAATTCAGTAACCATGGAGTAAAGAACGAGTTGCATTGGTTGTATATAAATGAGTAATTCAAATAACTCGTATAATGCAAATCCAAAAAAAAAAAAAAAAAAACACCCATAATGTGAACTAGACGATTGATATTTGTTTTTTGGGTCAAAGATACACCATTAGTGAGTGATTTTTGGGATAGCAATTTTGAAACATTGTGAAGAGTTGGAATTTTTTTCTTTTAATCAAATTAAAATGATGTAACATATTTACCAACTCTTAGATTAGCGAGTGATTTTTACTATTGCATCCTATCCAATTACTACGCTTGTATTTAGCCAAAACATTTTTTTTATTTTTTTGTATAACCTTACTTTCAATTTGATAAAACAAAAATGTTATCTGTACTAATTTTTTTATGGACACATAAGAAGACACCTTGAGTTGTCCTGCAATTAGTAGTGGATGCATGTCATTGTGGGCCCAACTTTTTTTTTAACTCTTGTCTTTTTCTGGATCCTTTCAATATATATATATCTTTATCTGTTCAAATAACAATATTACAAAACAATGTGAGAAAGAAAGAAGAATATATTGTTATACTTTCCTGAACTATAAAATAATATAGGTATACAGTAAAGTATGATATAATGATTGAGCCATGTATTGATCATGTGCATTTTGATTCTCAAATACTAATGAAATTTGTCACATTTTACAACTTTCAAGACTAAAGTATAATAAAACATAAATTGAAGAGGGTTATATATATATATATATATATATATATATATATATATATATATATATATATATATATTGTAATCAAGAAATTAAGTGTAAAATATATTCACATGACTTGATTGTGACAATTTTCGTTAAGGTTGGACAAAAAATTAGATGAAAGGAATAAAATTTGGCTCAAGCTGGTCGACATATTTTAGGGTAAAATTCTACCAGTATTTATTTTTTCTATACATAAAACTTAAATTTGAGACCTAATTTAAAGAAACAAATATTAAACCACTTGAATTAATTAAGCAACGATAATATAATACACATTTTTAAAATGTTTAAAGTTGCATTGCCTAATTTTAAAATTTAAATACCAAAGTGCATGAGACCTTAAGTTGAAAGGGTAAATTAGGAACCCTTTCCCTTACCCCAGCTTCGCCAAACCCCCCCCCTCTCATCAAGAGCTCTCCCTCCTCCTTTTTTATCAAGGGGAAGCCGCCCCATGGAGGTGGTTCATCCCCTTTATGGTGGTTGGTCACCCCTTCCTTTTTAGGTTTAGGATTTTTATTTTTTCCTTTTATTTTTTGTTTTCCTTTTTGTTGTCCACCTCCCCTCTAGTTGATGGTGTACTTGATCTTTATGTCTAGTGAGTTGTTTTGATGGTAGGATCTCTATATCGGTGACTTATGCTTTGGAGTCTTACAGTTGCAGTTATCTCTTGGATCGGACAACTATGCTTATAGCTATGATAGAATAACAACCTCTACTAGTAGATGTTAGTTGGGGCTTTCTATGAGGTAGTGGGCTTCTTTTTATAACATAGGGTTGTCTTCGAAGGTTTTGATGATTTAATGTGTACTAGGAAGCAGACTACTAGTATACAGACTTGGCTACCATCATGTTTGATAAATTACATGCCGTCGTGTTTCAGTTCCATAACTTTGAGAAGTTGCGATTGTTATGTTTTGTTTTTATACAACCAAAGCAAGATGGTTTTATCATGGTTTAGATAGATTTGAGATCTAATGTGCTCACCTTTGGATTCATATATCTGTGGTGTGATGTGATAGTGTCCATATTCTGAGATTTCTATTAAAGCTATATAGTTCTCATTGGTTAATTTTCTAAGCTTAGGCTATTTGTGTCGACAGTTTCTAATTTATTGTACCTACCCTTTATTTTTGTTTATTAATCAATGAAGCTTTACTGATAAAAAAAAAAGGATAAATTAGAGTTTTTTATATTCTAATACACAACTTGAGGTTTATCTCAGAAAAAGTCTTAACATATTCATATTCTTCTGCAAATCATTTTCCTTCCAATTCGAAGTTGTTTGGTTTTCTAAGAGTATCTCCCCTCCCTATACTAGGAAAAGAGACTAATCCTCTTCAAATATAGTTAGACTTACTTTCTCAATTAATATTCTTTTCAAGAAGTGAACCAAGGTTCTCCTTGGAGCGTATATCTCTATCACTACATCAACTTTCTTGTTGGTCTAATACTAAGTTGTTTAAAAAATTCAAACTATAGATGCGTTTAAATATGTTCAAAGCATAACATACTTATATTATTTAATTAAAATATATAATGTATTGATTATTTTCTTTTAGTAGAGATTACATTGATTATTTAACCAATTACTAATAGTAATCATTTTTAATTAAAAGCCTACAACCATTATTTATTTAATACGAAATCAATATATATTCAACATTTAATTTAAGATTGCCAATCAAATTAAATTATAGGGTTTATTGTTATAAAGAGTTTAATTGTTATGTACTAACAGTATAAAAGAGTTTTACAATGTCATCTAATCAAATGCTTGTGTATCTAAGACTTTTAAGTTAGTAGGTGATTGAGTCAAACACTTTTGTTGATATAATAATACTTAATTGGATGTTTGTGTAAAACAACATCAACAGTACATGCAAATTAAATCTTAATCTTATACAATATATATTTTTTTCAAACTCCCCCATTTAGCATACATGAAAGTTGATTTTCATGATGAAACCAGATCAACTAAAAAAACCAAAAGAATTCATATGGGTACATCCTGAAAAATGGATACACAATTTTAAAGTGAAGTGATCAGGTGTAAAAATTGTCAAAATGTTCTTAAGTTTATATATATATATATATATATATATATATATATATATATATATATATATATATATATATGAGAGAGAGAGAGAGAGAGAGTTTTTGCAAATTCAATTTTTTTTTTAAGATTATTTGGCAAAACTGACTAGGGAAGGGAAAGTATTTTATATCGCATCGTCATTATTCCATAACCAATGTTTTGTTGGCTCAAATGATTCGACACTTACTTTCTTTAATTAATGTTTCAAATTTGAATATTATAGATAACAAAAAAAAGAAAAAAAAAACTAGCATTGATAGAGCAACACGACTCAGGCCAGATTAATTGAAATCCGGTGGATTTTGAATACTGATTAAACCTAAACCTCTCATAATTAACCATTTCCCTCACTTGATATGCTTCCTCCTTTAATATGTTTATTGATTAAATTACTTCAATAGCCTTTTGTGTTTTTTAAAAGTTTTAAATGTGTTTTTATAGTGTCAAAATTATACCTTAGGGATATATTTGGTACAAGAGTAAAAATGTGAGTAAAGTTTTTTTTTTATTATTATATTATCGACAATGAGATTTGAATCTATGATCTCATGCAATCTACCAAGCCCCTCACCACTAAACCAATCCTAGTAGCTTCAAGTAAAGTTTCATGAATAAACTCCCACATATAATTTTACATATAAACTCATCCATCATGAAATTTAACCCTTTATGTTTACCCACATACCAAATATATCCTAACTCTTATAAGTTGAAGGTTTTAGTTGTCACAGTGGCTTAATAATAAGTTGCATTTGAATATCAAAAACTCTAAATTATTTTTGTTTTTTTTGAAAAAAGAATGATTCTTTGTTTGGGGGGGTTTTGGGAGAGAGAGAGAGAGAGAGAAAAGGGGGGGGGGGGGGTTACAAGAGCTAAGAAAAGAAATAATAAGAAGCAACACACCAGGGTGGCTTCACTCGAATTTGAGGGGTGGGCATTTGGATTCGGGCAAAGGGTGAGCTTATATTTTTGCAGCAACAATTCATTTGTTGTGGAGAATTCGAAATGAAAAGATTTTCCATCACCAGTTTCTCTCCGCTTCCGAAGTTCATCACAGGTTCTAGAGTGTACTACCTTTAACTCCAACCTTGCCCCTCATGAGTTAAGGAGATCTCGTGATCCTAGTTGCCATAGAAGCATGCAGTACGTACCTTGGCAGCCAACACCAGAGAGTTGGATTAAAATGAACAGCGATGGGTCTGTTTGGGCTTCCGGACAAGCTTCTTGTGGTGGGCTCTTAAGAGATGCCATGGGTAGAATCTAGGATGGCATTGTTGCAAACCTTGGAATTTGTCCCGTTACTATAGCTGAATTCTGGGGCATTTACCACGCTCTCCATTTAGCTTGGGGAGAATGGATATAGGTTTCTAATTCTTGAGGTGGATTCCATGAGTGCACAACAGGTTGTTCGTGGAGGAGTGAAGCGACTTCATCCAGATTCCATGGTTATTCAACGTGTGCACAATCTTCTTTCCAAGAGCTGGGATGTCCGCCTAATTCACATTCTTAGAGAAGCCAATCGCGCCGCCAATGGATTGGCAGAGTTAGGTCATTCAGAGCAGTTGGGAGTGAAGTTTATTTCCTCTCCCCAAGGTCCATTCTTAGAGATGATTTAGCAGGCATTTCCCTGCCACGTTCAGTGTTGTACTTGTTTTTTGGTCTGAGCTTAGGCCCCGTTTAACCATGAAAAAAAAAGAAGCAACACGCCAGACACAATTAACGACTAACGCAAGAGCATAGTCCCTGAATTGTCCACAAACTGTAATGGTCTGAGGATCTAGCAAGCACCCAATTCGGCCAAGAACTCAGCAGCTGAGTTTGCCTCGCAGTAGACATGAGTTATCACACGATTCCATTCCCTCTGCAGCAAAAGTTTGATATCACGATAACAGGCCAATAGACATGAAATTCATCGCTTCCTCGGTCACTAGTCTTCTTACCTCGAAGGAATCAACTTCACAGATAACTAAAAAATAGGATGAAATGTACTGGATTAAAAACAAATAACTAAAAATTTTACCATTCCATCTCTTTCTATTGTATTCCCAAAATAATGGTCTGGGAGCGTATATCTACTCCATTCCAACCCATGCCAATCCATTACATTCTAATCTTATTCCCTTCCATTTACCATGAAATATTGAAACTTAGCCTAAAGAAATGATAGCCTAAAGAACTGTAATCATTATGGAACTTAAACCGCCTAAAAGCTTGGACCAACAAGGGTTACAGAGAATCATGGTCCTAATTGGTTACATACAAATTAAATTACAACAACAATGTTTCAGTACACTGATAATTACAATTAACCTCTCACGAGATACAGATATAACTGGATCATGTGGGCTCGCAACATGCTCAGCGATGATGATCTCGATGGTCTATACTCAGGTCACCATCATATGGTCGAAACCTGCTCCAGCTTGCAGTGCAGGAACCCGACTCACACCAACATTGTGAAGCAATTGTTGCAGCCACCTCCTAGTTGTGGGGTCTTCCTGAATACATAAACCAAGACCAGATAATGTAAACAAACAAAAGGTATAAATAATCCTATGCATGAGGGTGAATGGAAAGTCTCTAGATCTGAAATTGAAGATATGGAGAAGGTGAACTTTTCTAGTTACTACTCTTTAATCCAGCCACTCCACTCTAGCCTTCTTTCCTTTTCTTATATTTTATTTTATTATTATTATTATTTTTTTTGGGAGATAAACTAAGAAATTTTATTTACAAGAAGAGAAGAATATTACAAAAAGAAAAGAGGACAAGAAATCCTCATTACAAAAAGTGAGAACAAACAAAAAAAGACATCAAAAGGGCAAAGCTTTCCGATTTTCTCAGCATATTTGAGAGAGAAACCCTCTAAAAAGATCATGCACTTGGCACCAAGTAGAAGCCAAACGCCTAATCCTATACCAATAGCCTATTGATTAAATGGAATTTGTATACTACTAATATAACAAGAAGTACTTACACGAAGGCAATTGCTGAAAGTAGCATCTCTTAACATGTCCGGAAGACAGCTTCTCAATGCATCACAAGCCCTGTTTTAACAAAACCAAAGTTGTTGACCGAAAAAAAAGAAGGGACCAAAGTTTAATTAGAGATGACATTTGAAACACTGAAAGAAAGAAAAGGGCGTGGCAAGAGGCAATTTTGGCGGAGAAAGAAGAGAGAAAAGAGGGGAAGAGGGGAATTTCTTTTGTTTTTTGTTTTTTGGGGGGGGGGGGGGGGGTAGGGGAAGCCAGAAGGCATCGAATTGCAAACTACTAACCAACCTTGGATTATCTGACAGGCGAAGATAGCATCGAATGATATGCTTCAACAGACGAGATGAGGGTTGCTCAGCAAGAGCTGCAACCATGTTCCCCAAAACTCGACCTACTGCAAAAAATCGCTCTGCTGTGGTACAAATATAATCCAAGCCCACATCATCCAACAGAATTTTCTGAACAATAAATGTTGCAACCTGTCACAGTAGAGCATACATTAGATAACCATGCTCCATTTTACTAGTATTTGATATAATATAACAGGATCAGGAGAGTGCCAACTTAAAACTATCAAGTGGCTCAGCATTGAAATTGAAACAACACACAAGATCAAGAATTCATATCTTCCACACTCACCACACAGTACAGATGTCAGTGCTCAAATTAGATCTTAATAAAACTAAACAAGCCAGGAAAACTCACATGACCACAGCTAAAAGCTTAAATTGAGATCAATTACTCAAAAGGCAAAACAAGATAATTAAACATTAAGATTCTTAGAAGCACAGTCTCCTAAGTAAGGGTTCACATAGTGTCAATTTGTCCTATGCCATTTCATTGATCAAGGTATGAATGCATAAGCAGATAAATCATCAGCATATGCAGCACAACATTGGAACAAACAAGATAGATTCACATGCATACATGTTAATCAAACTAGACTGAAAACAAGGTGGCTCAAAGAAATATGACAATGGAAATGACAACCAAATCCAATTCACCAGACAAATACTCTATTGGCATAAGTTTATCCAAGAGTGAAAACCAAGAATCAGTAAACTTAACTGTTTTTGAGAGTTCACTGCCCATTTCCATCGTGCGCAGGCACAGGGGAATTATCTCTGTTGACAGAAGGAAACTTATAACTTCCGTATCATCAACCTGGTGAAAAAGTCAGCCGGGGGATAATTATTACAACTGACAAAACACAAGTATAGATGATATATGGATGACAAAAGAAAATAATTATCAATAATCATGTAACATAGTTGGGGACTTTAATTCATTCCCTGATAAGAGTGATTAACTCATCCAGACAAGTTGGATTTGTATGTTCCCACTCAATTACAGAGTTTTTTGTGCAAGGAATTTTTGTTCACAATTGAGAAATCGTGATTCTTTTTTTTTTTTTGGGCTTGTGACAACTACACTGAATACTTTTTGCGGCAAGAATATTGCCAATATGAAATGTATTTTCTCATAGCTAATTGCATCCAACAACAGAATCAGCAAGGACGAAGTACCTTCACCAAAGCACCAATGACACCAAGACTGGTAAGCCTCAAGTACTCAAATGGTCTTGATTTGCTTGTTGTATTAAGGAAGGGATACAGATACAGAGGTATATGAGCTGCAGAAGAAAAAAAGTTTACTCAGCAAATTTGCTATAATAATTTCAAACTTCGTATACTATGGATGAGCAAAACCTATGGCTTCTAAATTGTGGGAGAAAGAAACTCCATTTTCGGGCAACACAGGAAGACCTATGATGGGAAAGGAAACAGCAAGAGTGTGCCAGTTGCATTTAAAAATTTATTGGCTAGACTCATTTTTGTCATAGAAACTAGTAATTGAACAGAAGACCATCTGCAGACAATCATATATCATTCTTTTATAGGAAAAAAAAATTGACAACAGAGGAAAGAGGAAAAAATACAACTCATGGGAGTATAGAATATCCTCTATAACAAAAGTTCAACCATCAAACAACATATGCATTATATGATATAATGAAAAAATTCAGGCAGAAGTATTTAAATTTGCAAAATGAGAACTTTATAATATGTCAACCCCCCCCCCCTCCTTCTTTTCTTTTTTCCTCCTCCTCCTGTTTTTTTCCGTTTAAATTGCAAGTCCATATGCAGTCTATGATCAAGCTTATCAACGTGGCTAGTTTTATGTCCCTATCATGCTCATGTTGATCCTATAAATTTCAAACCACTTTTTTAGTTCATCATATTACTCAGCTGGAATCAATCAAATCTAAAGAAGTTGATGGCATCTCCCATAGCTTTTCATCAAATAGAAAAGAAAATGCTTATTTTTAAAACATGCTAGTTCTATCATTATTAAAGTATGTAATGCAAAGATAACAAATGAATAAGTCCGTAAGAGAAGATGATAAGTAGAAGAGCAGAGGTTCAATGTCCTCCAGATGAATGAAGAAAGTGACATTACCATTGAGGAACAGCATCCTTGTATCAGGGTGCGATGCTACACACTGCAAGAAAAACATGAGGGGAAAAACATGAACATCAGTTTTTGTTATTCATTTAATGGCATGACTCAAATTGAAAAATAAAAAAAGAAACAGAATTAAAGTTTAAGTTTATGGATGACTCATTTGTGCCTTCATTACTTTTGTCCTATTTTACAAAAGGAAGCAAGTGAAGTAGTCTGACACAATGTCACAAGAGGCTAACATATGACCTGACCAGTACAGCCTACATGGAAATCACAGCATGAAAACAAGGGCATATGGAAAGTATCCTTCTTTGTTCAGCTGCTCATGAGTTTTGCCTACCTTTCTCCCAGTTTGCATAAACCCCAAACCAAACCCAACACCCAAACACCAAATCCCCAAAATCCCAACCTCCAACATCAAATCCCAAACCTTGAACACCAAACCCTAAACCCCTAAACCCCTAAACAATGAAACTAAAACAAAACCCGAAATTCAAAACCTTAAAATCCAAACTCTAAATAGAATTTTATGTGGGTTAGTCCTCCATCCTCAACATTTTTATTATGTATTAAAAAAGTGATGTAAAGTCAAAATTGCATAGTTTGGTTGTTTAAAATATGATATAATCATATAATGAAGTTATTGCTTAACAAATAAAATGAATGTTATGGTAAAACTCTGAACCCAATATACAAAACTCAATAGGACAAACTAATCTGACCTGAAGAAGAGCAAGAGCATTGCACACACGATTTGATTGTGCTGGAGTAAGATTTGGCGGTGAAAGAACAGGGTATATTGAAACTATTTCCTGAAAGAAATAAAATATCAAAGCCAAGTAAGTGGAGAACAACTAAGATGGACCTTGTTATTGGAAAACAAACAAAGAAACTCCAATGCTAAAAAAGTGAAATATGATAGTTTGTTTGAGGATACTAATTCTTATGTAATAAAAAAAATACAACTTAAATGCGGAGAAACAAAAAGTGCAATGCACAGAGTATGCTGAGAATATAGCATTTTAAGTAAACGAATTGTCAAAAACATTAAAGGCTTAAGTCCAATTTTACAAATACAGCTTAAAAAACTTTTCTTTTCTTTTTGTCCCTTCAAAAAAAGTTAAATCACACCATCACCATTTGCTTTTAACTCTCCATCATCCTCCCTCAGTTTTGAAAAATTATTCAAATAAAAAAAAAAGTTGGTTTTATCAAAGAAAAGATTTGAAAACAAGTGAAACATCAACTTGCTAAAAGATACAACAGAGTAACAGGCCAAAGAGGAGTAATAGATAATAAAAGTATTTGAATGAGAGAGAAATTTATAAGCTCAAAAATATTACAAACAAAGGAAATAAAAATTCACAAGAATGATTGAAGCAAAATAAGCTAACACTATAAACAAGGAGCATGTAATGCAAGTTACATAGCATACCTGCAAAAGTGCGGCAATAGTACCAAAAGAATTCCATAGTAATGGAGCAAGATCTTGAAATAACTCTCTCTTCTAAAATATTAAAAAAAAAAAATTGATGAGAGACCTGTATGAGTGCATCAGCAATAGAAAATAATTGCCATGGAAAATAAGCCTAGTCATGATATAATTGCAATAATAAAAAGGCAGAACCAGTCAAAAGCTTGTATACATCACACAGAAAAATATTGAAGATTGAAATGCAATGGCAGCTAAAGAAAAAACCAAGCATTGTCGCAGACAGGTCATATGATAATTAAGATAAATGTGCTGAAACCAAACCTAATGTCTAATTTAAGAAGTATTAGCCTATTTTAATGAAATTCCTATCTAATGCAAACGATTTAGTAACATATCGTGTTTTTTTTTTTTAAATTGAAAAAAAAAAAGGTCCCTGATGAGAAATTTCATGGAGTATAATGCAGGGGCAAGGGTGGAGGACAAGAGCTTAAATGGTAGCTAACTCTAATTAAAAATTCCTGCACTTTGAATAATTAATACCCAGTTAGCATCTTAGACAATGATAAAACGAAGTTTCTATTTCCTTTCTCAAGTGAAGGTATAAATTATTCTACTTCTTGCATACAACTCCAGCAATTACCACCCTAACATACTTTTAAAAGTAGTGCAAAGTAATTGCCCAGACAGTAATAATTGAAGTTTGAATACTCAAACAAATCAATGATCACATAATTTACAATCAGTTTTCATAATGGATCACTTGAAATAATAGTTACCAGGAATGCGGGAAGTTTAGGAGCTTGGAATGGGAAAACAGATTGTTAGTTAAGAAAATGGGGGTATGTTAGGGTTAGGCTTGTATGGTATGCTATGGGGTAGGCTTGTTTGGTATGCTATGGCTTGCTGGTTAAATTATTATAATTTATAAATTAACCACATGTGTGTGTGTGTGTGTGTGTGTACATTCTTTTGTTTTAAAAATACTTTAAATTCACCCCCAAAAAAAAACAAACAAATCATAAGTTTCAAATTCTAGTCTATTGTTTTCTCCGGTCCAATAACTGAATGAGCCAAAATACTAAAGCCTACATAAGTTCATTAGCTCATAAGCTAGGTCATAACTTCTCTCTTAGTAAATTTATTTAAAAAGATGAATGTAACTGTGCATTTTGAGTAGGGGGCTATTGAGTTTCTTCTTTTACTTCAACCACCCCTTTATCCCTGCAGTTACAACACTTCTTCTGATATCCAGCTGTACAGACAGAATGGAAGCAGGTTTTCCCATTATTTTCTGTCACTTTTTATGTTTTCAAAACCAAAAAGCTCTCAAATCAGTGAATGAAGAGGTTTAAGGTTTTGAGATTTGCAAATAAAATTTTTAGTACATGCCTAGTATTTAAATTACAAGTGACAAAAGATAGTCATGTTAAGATTTTCTTCTTTTATATTGGAAATGTATTAATATCTTTATCAAATAAAATTAATATTAGTTTCCGAAATAACTAATTAGAAAGCACATACTTTAATGGGGCATTGCTCATTTAGGTCTTACCAGAATTTCCCACTCTGTTCTTCTATATTAACATAAAGCAATTATGATTCTAGTCAACTTAACCTTTTAAGTATTCTTTAATTCTTTTGAGAGCTTATAGAACCTAATACCTATCATAGAGCACCAACCAGCTGGTAGCTCAATTAGTATCAGCCCCAACCTTAAGATTGGAGCGTGATGATGATGTCAGGGGTTTGAGCTTCCACCAGGCCAAAATCCCCCTGCCCTACTGCTTGAACCTCCAATGTTCCAATTTTTTTAAATTGACAAAAAAAAAAAAAAAAGCCTATTCTATGGCTTAGTTTCAAGGTAACAACACTCAAGCTACTAATTTGTCCCCCACTCCCAGCCTACCTCTGCTCAGATCATGGCACTTGTTGCCAATTGCTCCTGGTAAAATAATCACTCTAGTTTTTCCAACCCAACAGTTTTCTGATCGAAGCCTGAGAAGCAGGATGGAGAGCTTTGATAAGGACAAAGAAGCATAGCAGTCAATAGTGGCGCTATCGCGGTGTCGCGGAGCAGAGCAGAGGTCCGGCACAATGCAGCTGCCGGTGCAGAGCATTTTTTGGTCGCAGCGGAATCGCAGCAGCGATGCTTTTCTGGCCGCTGAAACCTAATTTTTTTTCTTTTTCAGCAAAATTCTCTCTTTATCCTCACTTAAATCAATAAAAGTTCTTTTTTGCTCTCACTTAACATTTTTGAAGACTCCATTTTGTCCTCAGATAAATAAGCGAAGTCTCTATCTTACCCTCACTTAAACATATGAAGTCTCTATTATACCCTCACTTAAACAAGGAAAGTCTCTATTATACCCCTCACTTCAACTCATCTTCTTCAACCTATGGACCCCTTCTTCATCTGCTGTTGAGTTTACAGCACCTCCTAAAACAGAGCAACACATTGAAGCTGTTGTGCAAACCCATCGCACCTATTGTGCATATCTATTGACCCCTGTTGAGTTTACAACAGCTCCTTCACACCTTATTGCTCTATCTAAGGTTGTTTCAAGCTTTTCTAGCCTAGTCCCCCTATATTTCTCAGCTTCTCCAGCCTCCAGTAACCATGTCATCATCACTATTATTTAGTGTGTGTTTGGGAAAGCTGTGAGATTAAAATTATTTCAACAATTGCTTATTTGTATAATCGCTTTTTTTATATAGTCGCTTATATGAAAATCAATTTATGTTTGGATATTTTAGCTGAAAAGTAGCTTTAAGATAATCTGTTTTGTTTAGGTTGTAGAAAAAAAATTGCTTTTATATAGTAAAATTACTAAAAAGGGTATGAAATGATTGTTTATATTTTATAATATTTGTTATTTAGGGTCAATTTAATAAAAACATAACAATTCTGAAATAATCAGCTTCTGCTTATAATTATAAGCTCCAAAAAATTGCTTATGCTTATATGCTATTTTTCAGCTTAAAATTATCAACTTTAGATTGTAATCTATTTTCACTTTTTGAACCAAACATGATTAATTTTTCAAAACAGTTTTTTTTTCAAAAAAAAGCTGTTTGTGCTCAGTACCCAAACATGCACTTACTTATTACTTATGTCACCATGTCTGTCTCTATCACACTATGCTTCCCACTTTAATCTCTGTTGTCTCTCTATTGCCTCTGTTTTTTCTTATTCTTGAATATTTATATGTATTATGTATTATGTATAATTTGCATAATAATTATCTGTATTTTTTAAAATAGCGGTCATCCTGCTATTTGCTATCCCACTATAGCATTTTTGAGGTCAGCCGCTCCGTGCTACGATCCGTTATTGACTACTATGACTAGAAGGATGAGAAGGGCAAAGGCCAGAACTGGTTCAACCCTAAATACCGAATCTAGTTCCAACGGGTTGACCGGGTTTTCAATTTCAGTTTTGGAGGTGTGACCAGAACGACTAGTGGACTGGTTCGACAGCCAAATTTTTACAACACCATTTCCTACCGTTATCTTCCATTAAATTATTTTACAAATTTGGTTTGTCAACTTCGGAAATCCAGATCATGATCGCAAAAGTACCCAATGTGGTGCTCCCGAATTGACACAAGGGAGAACGGGATACGAAAGATCGAATTTGGAAAATATGATTGAAAATTCCTAATCGTACTTATTTTTGGTGTAAATCCAAAATAAACAAACAAATAAAGATTCGAATCAACATCAAGAAATAACAATTATATCTCCCTCGTTTTGCTGAATTTAACAAAAGGAAATAACAACACAAACAAAATCTCACTCACACCTGTGGAGCACACATGAAATTGCTCTTGCCTTCTTCTACTTCTCTCTCTCTCTCAAAAAAAAAAAAAAAAAAAAAAGAAGAAGCAATGCTGAAAAAATAATGAAAAGGAAAAACAACCAAAAAAAAAATCAAGAGAAACAGAGTTTCAACAAGCACACACAAAGCCATATAACAGCTATCTACATCATATCTCAACAATTAAACATATCAAGAAAACCAGAACAAAGGCTCAATCGACACACACACACACACACATATAAAACCTAATCAGTACAAGAACTCAAGTAAACACGCATTCAAAAATAAAGAAGAAAAAAGAAAGAAAGAAAATATCAATTTCCATTTCTTGGATCCTTTATCACGAGGATTCACACGATATATCAAGAGAAAATGAGCAAGAAAAGAGGAAGGGGCTGGGTGGGTTACCTTGGAGAGTTCGAGGAGAGCGTTTTCACGGAGGTCAGGGTTGCTGAGCTCGAGGACAAGCTGCTCGGCAGAGGCCATCTTGCGATCCTTGGTGCCCTGAGTGCCTGCGGCGGAGCTCTGGGCGGAGCCGCCGGGAGAAGGCGGAGGAGGAGCACCGGCGCCGAAGGCTGCGTTCATCGACAGCGACTGGGGCAGATTCGTCATTTCAAATGTTTGTCTGAGAATTTTCCTTCGGTTTTTCTTTTCTTTTCCGTTCTTACTCAGTTCTTCCTTTGGTCCTTTTTATACAGGGAGCGCAACTCCGCCAACTCTAATAATCAAAGTTTTTTTTTTTTTTTTTAAGAAAGAGATTTGATTTTTTTTCTTTTTTTGGGTTGTTTTAGAAGGATAATGTGACTTGCGTTTAACATGCAAGTGAATGTATTAAGGAGTGCCACCTTGTGAAGAACTTAAAGAAAGAGAACTATCAATTTGGCCATTTAAAAGATTAAAAGTTAATAATTTAATTTTCAAAAGATACTATTTTTATTTATGGTATCTCAATAATAAATATATTAGATAAATTAATCCTTAAAATATTAATATATTGACAAATTAATTTTTAAAAAATTAATTTATTAATAAATTAGTCCATAAAATATTTTTTATTAACAATAACAAAACCTATTAGTAATAATAAAATTAATTATTGAAGTACTATGAACTAATAAAATATCTTTTAAAGATTAAATTGTTAACATTTTAATTTTTTAGAGTCAAAATTAATAATTATCTCAACTTGAGAAATAACATGTCAACGAATGCAAGTTTTAAGGTTCATGAGTTGGAGACTACAAAGTAACAATAACTCTACTCAATAAAAACTTGAGAAAAAACATGCCAACAAGTGCGGGCTTTAAGGTTTATGAGTTGGAAATTGTATAGTAACGAAAACTCGACTCAATAAGACCAAATTTTAATGTTATGAGTTGGATATTGGATACTAATGAATACTACATTATGATTAAGCCAAGTAACAACAACTAAAATAAATAAGCTTAAACATAATGTTGTATTAGGAGAAAAACCATACGACAATAGCCTGATACATCTATGGTTTAATGTAAAAATGCAATTGTAACTTTGTACGCATAGTTAAATTTATTGTCAATTTACTACCTAAATGCAAATAAAGTATAAGCCATTAGGAGTAGTTTAGAGGCGAGAAGTTTGGATAATATGTATGAAATCTTATATTTAAATCTAATTATCACCGATGTACAATAAAAAAAGAAAAAAAAGTAGACCTAGCTTGAATGATAATTTGGCTATGTGTTATCCTACTCAAGTGCAAATAATTTAATTTATTTTCTAATATTTAATGAATTAGTATTTCTATTTTAAAACTCGGTTAATGTGCTACTCTTATTACATGCAATTGAATGCCCTTAAAACTTTCTTAAAGGGACACGCAAAACTCGGTCATAGTGTCATTTGCGTCAAATGCAATTAAATGCACTTAAAACTTGGGGGGCCAAATTGATAATTCTCCCTCTCAAGTTCTTCTCAGTGTGATACTCGTTAATACGTTCACTTGCATGTTGAACACGTGTCACATTATCCTTCTAAAAAAACTGCACTTAAAACTTTCATAAAGAGACATGCGAAACTTGTCCATGGTGTCATTTGTTCTTGCACAATTCTTTATTTGCTTCTTTTATGTAGAGAGTGAAATCTACCAATTCGAACAATTTTGATGTTTTTCATGAAAATGAAACGAGTTTTGATCCCCCCCCAATTTTAGAAGCGTGACGCATGTTTAACATGCAAGTAAATGTACTAACAAGTGTCATGTAGAGAACAACTTAAGAAATAACATGTCAACAAATGCGAAAATAACATGCAACAAATGCAAGTTTTAAGGTTTCGAGTTAGAGATTGGATAGTATTCGGAACTTGGCTCAAAGTGCAAGTTTTGAGGTTTTATGAGTTGAAGATTAGATATTAATGAATATTCATCAGGTGTAGTTGAGCCAAGTAACTACAACTAACATTAACAAACTTAAACATGATGTTATATTAGGAGAGAAAAATAGGAGAAAAACTTGACACCTTTATCATTTAATGTATAATAATGTAGTGTGTAACACCCTCCTCAGTACAGTATTATGCTTAAGTCATAGTACCATACCCTGGAGTTGTTATTATTACCTGAGCGGACCTTATCTGACAAAGAACTTCACCATCTTCTAAAACTGAAACTATCTGGAGACAACACGAAAATAGATGTGAGAATTATAAATTCCCAGTAGGATTCTCTAAGTGTCATAAATAATGTCATCGTTGTTATCTCCAGTTTGCTTTGGTTTATATAAAAAAAAGTGAACATGCTGTGTAAACTGTTTAATTTTACAGTTCGAAAAATATGTTATCTAAAGCAAAGTTCATTTTTATTATACACTTGTCGTTTAAGGAGAGCCCATACCAAACCAATTAATTCATGAATATTAATGAGTAATAACTGAAACATACTAAGATACATTAAAATCAATATACTGAACACATAAAATCTGCCCATGGCTTTACTTGCCCTTGAATTTAAGCATATACATGAAATGTACTTCTCTTTCTTTATCTTCCTTTACTTGTTACACATATTCCAGAGTATGATTGCCATGTCATACCCCATCGGGATGTGATCGCCATGTCACATTCCTTAGGAATATGTTCCTTCTGCCACGTCCCAGAGTATGATCGCCATGTCATACTCCATCAGAATGTGATCACCATGTCACATTCCTTAGGGTGTGGGATCATCATGCTATATTCCAGAGTATGATCGCCATGTCATACCCCGTCAGAGCGTGATCGCCATGCCACGTTCCTTAGGAATATAAACTCATCATCATATCTTTACATGCCACATTCCAGAGTATGATCGCCATGTCATACCCCATCAGAGTGTGATCGCCATGTCACGTTCCTTAGGAATATGGGATCTTCGTTTGGTACTTACACTAGCTGGGTCATGCCATGCCTCATGTAAGTTTTGGCCCCTATGCTCACACTAGCTGGGTCGATGCCATGCCTCCTGTGAGCGGGGTACTTGCATGTACTTTAATCTTGGTCTTTAGTCTTTAATCTTTACTGCCCTTTGGTAGCCTGGCCTTGGAGTGAGCTTGTCAGCTCCACCCGTGATCGTTGTCATACCGACTCACCCACAAGGGGATTCGCATTTAATATACTCATGTCTTTTCATTCTTATACATGATCATGTATAGACATACTAAATATATATATATATATATATATATATATATATATATATATATATATATATATATATATATATATATATATATATATATACTTCATCATTTATTCTCATGTACCTCATATTATACTGCTTCTTGATTTGTTCTCATATATCTCATATCACACTTATATCATTCTTGCATATAAATATCCCTAGTTGCATAGACTTCTGCAGTGAATCCGGCAGCATAACGGATCAGATTCGTTTTCCTATGAATAGTGCCAGTTCTCACAGACAAACCAATCATAGCAAAATAATCAATTTAACACATATATATCAATGTCGAACTGGCAATCCTCAACTCAAACCTTATATGTTTCACTAACACTTGTGAAATAATCAATTGGGTCACCTTTGCCAATCTATTCAGTTTTGCCCGAATTTTATATGATCCACCTTTATTTCTATTCAACTCATTTAAACCTGAATTTTGGATATATCATAGTTCTATATGTCTACTTTCTAACCTCTTTGGTCCCATATCATTCTGATCTATATAACTCAAGATATTTAAATTTTGCCTCAGCCTATTCAGTCACTAGCTCGAATTACACTCCTGAAAGTATAAATTCACTAAAAATCGAAACTAAGCTCAAATCATACGAAATTGGTGCCATATCAAAGCTAACAGAACAACTTTTCATTTGCAACAAGTTTCACTTCATTTGCTTTAGTATACCTCGAGTTATAAGTCCTGAAATTCCACCTTTCTAAGCTACTCTATTTTGGCTTGATTTGGACATAGGGAAACTTCCTCGAATCACTGGGAATAATTGGGACCATAACAAACTTGAAATTTCATATTGAGATGTTCCCCTATGTGTAAGCTTTCTAACAAAGTTAGTTTCACTCAATTTGGAGTTGTATAGGGTGAGTTATACCCTCCTCAAATCACCCTACCCGGATGAAGGTCCTGATTCATAGGTCAAATTTCAAAAATTCATATATCTCTCAATACTAATCCAATGGCCTTATATGATATATGTATGGAAAGCCCTGGATGTCTACTTTCATCTAAAAATGGTTTCATTGAATTTAACCAGTTGTAGGCAGAGCCGTACACTCCGTCGTATGGACTGTCGTGGAACTTCTCTCTTAGATAGCATTCCAAACCTTCACTTCTCCTAGTTTTCTTTTTCTAACCTTAATTCCAACTCATTATTTCATATTAATCCCATATTAATCCAACCATAATTCATCATATACATCCAATATATCATCAAATATATGTAGAAGAGTAATCTTTCATGCATCCTCAGTTTAGAGAAATTAAGATTAGAGATTGAATCCTACCTCTTTGGAGTGTGATCTTGCTGAATTTGAATTTGAATTGAATGAAGCCTTGACAAAACTTGGAGATTTGAGAGAGTAGATTGAGAGAGGAAAGGAAGTAGAAGAAGGCTGGAGTAATGGAAAGGGGAACGTAAATTAGATCCAAAATGGAGAGGAGAGTCTGATTTAAATACATGAGAGTTGTGGTGTTGATTGGTTGGAGTTTTGTGGTTAAAGTTCGGCCATGTCTCTCACTTTTGTGGCCAAAATGCTCTCCACATCGCCCCAAAAGTGGAATATGTTTCCATAATTCCTGAAATCGGAAATCGTATCTATTATTCCTGAAGTCAGAACTCGTGCCATCTTACGTGAGCTGAAGCCGGATGTCGGAACTCGTCCCATCTTGTTTGTGACTTGAGGAAATCTTCTGTTTATTCGCAACTTGGAAGTAAAGTCGGACGACGGAAGTAATACAGCTCGCAATCATATCATCTCAGAACTCCTTATTTGAACTCGGGAATGTGAATGCTGGATATAAACTCGGAGATTGGAACTTGTGTAGGATTTGAACTCATGTCCATTAAGTTCAACTCTAAGGCCGGAACCCGTTACATTTAACTCGGAGGTCGGTACTTGCATCATTGTGTTAACTTATAACTTTTGAGGTCGGAAACCGCGTCAACTATTTTGAAACATTAGGTCTGAGGTCGGAACTCTGGAACCTCTATCTGAAACTTGAAGCTACAGTATGAGACCGGAAATCGGATACATTTTCTTTGAAACATGAAGTCAGATATCGATAATCACGTCCGTGTCGTTTATACTTGAAAGTTAAGTCAGAAGTCGGGAGATGAGTTGGTTAAGATCGGAAGTCGGAAATTATGCTGAAAGGTGAAGACGAACGCGGAAATCGGGAATGGTCTTCATTGGGGACCTGGACATTAGTTTGGAGATCGGAAATCATGTCCCAGTATACTTTAACTCGAAGTCGGTTATTGGAACTCAGAAGCCACCCATTTAACTTGAAACTAGAACATGCGGAATAATCAAAATTAGATAAAATCGGAAATCGAATAGGACATGAAGTCAGAAATTGTGCAAGACGAACTCGGAACTCGGAAATAATCCCTTCTATTTGAAATTCAAAGATGAAGTCGGAAATTGGAATTCATCAATCTTGGGGTGAAGTCGGAACTCGGAAATTGGGATGTTACATAGTATCAATATACTATCTAAATACAAATAAAGTATACATAGCTTGAATGGTACCTTGGATTATTTGTTATACTTCTATGCAAATATCGATTAAGGTTTTACATGCATTATATTCAATTGAAAGCACTTAAATCTTGTATAAAGGGATACACAAAACTCAGTCATGATATCACTTGTGTTAAATGCAACTCAATGTGCTTAAAACTTTCATAACGGGACATGCAAAAATTGACTATGATATCATTTGCATTATATGCAATTAAATGCACTAAAACTTTCATTAAGGGACATAAAAAATTCAGGTATGGTGTCATATTAAAAGCCCGTTTGGATAAATTTTTAAAAAAAGGACTTTTTTTTTAAACTTTTTTTAGTAGAGCTTTAATTTTTAGAAAAAGTTATTTTGTATTTGGATAGACATATAAGAAGTACTTTTAAATATTAAAAATACTTACAAATCTATTTGGATACAATAGAACAAAAGTACTTTTTTTATGGTCAAATTACAAAAAAAATTCAAAAAGAGGAAAGAGAAGTAAGGTTTGATAAGAGATAAGAAAGGAAAGATATGTATTGTAATTTTAATTAAAGATAAAGGATACTTTTGAAAAATAATTTTATTAAAAACCACTTTTGCTTTTTTTAGAAGCTAGGTATTCCTAGCTTTTAAAAAAAAGTGGTAAATTAGTTTTTTTTAATTGAAGCACTTTTTTTAAAAGTTGCATCCAAACACTTATAAAAACTTATAGAAGTACTTTTTTCTTAAAAAAAGCTAATCCAAATGAGCTCCATATACAACTAAATGAACCAACAATTATCATAAAGGGTTATAGTTGAGTGGAGTAAGGAAGAGGAAAAAAAACACTCGTTAAACATTATATATAAATTTTAGGAGTTCCAAGTCAACAACACTTTGTTAATTTGTGGTTATGGTATGAAATTGATCTCATTGTAAATGAATTGAACAATATGTATATCAAGTTCTTTATATCAATTCCAACCAATTCTCAAATCAAAGTCACATGCGAATATTTTCCTTAGAAGTTAAAAGTATATACTCTTATCAAGAAAAATATTCACTTGTCATTCTTTGATTTGAGAATTTGATGGAATGGACATAATTAACTTGATTTAAGTTTTTTGCAAATGAATTTGCTAAGGTTGGTTAGAAAGAACTTGGCACCATATGCTTTACATGGATCTGTGTTGGAAATGGATGTAGTTGCGTAAAGTGAGTGAAAAGAGAAAGAATTCTATAAATAATAAACCAATATGGGATATGAGACTTTTGAGTTAAAGCATTAACACAACTATTGTTGATTTTGGCACAATACTACTCAACAACAAATTAATTTCAACATAATGCTATAATAGGTAATAACTGAATATGATTTTCATCCATCAAAATAAAAAATTGAATAAATAATGATTCTTAAGAAACTTAAATCTTATTTAATAACTCTAAAAAAATACACTATTTCCTCAAAATGCAAACTCACTAAGATTCTCCTAACTTAGGTTCATTGTTAAATCGAGATCACCATAAATGAGTTTATTACAATTAACTTAAAATGATTGGAATCACATGCTTTGCATTCACTTGATTGTATAAATAAGTGTCGCAATTAGATGCAATTGCACGGAATGGTGGAAAGGAGAATAACTCATGAAATGACAAACAGATTTGCATCCATTTTAGATGGATATGGTGACATGTGCTTTACATGCAAGTGAATGCACTAAAAAAGTGTTGTACTGCAAGGGAAAATAGAAGAACTCAAGAAATAACATGTCTTTGAGTGCAGATCTTTAGGTATCTAAGCTAGAGAAACATTAGTGAAAACTTGATTATGATTGAGCTATACCATTAAAAAACTGTAAATTAACTATGGAATTTTCTTGCAGATTTTATCATAGGTAATAGCTATAAATTTTGCTACAAATTTCTATTTTCGAGTGAGGCAATTGACATTTTGCTGTGATTTCCAAAATCGGTAGTAAAATTCAAATGTAACTTTCCTTTCACAATGTGAGAAAGTTTTTGTTGCAGATTTTTGATGTGATTTATTTCACAAATAATATATTCACAAATAATTTCATGGGCTATAGAGAAAAAATATTAAAATTTTGGTCAACACCAATTTTGCAGCTAAATCACAAGAAACTATATCTGCGAATTTGGTTGCAGATATTTGCTACATATTTAGCTGTGAATTTTTTCATGCAGTTTTTGCTGCGAATTTATAATATAAGAAATATGTCATTTTGTGGCAATTGAATTGTGGCATTTTAAAATAACCCCCACTATTAGTTTCATTTGTGACAATTTTCTTAACCCCCATAAAAATTGTGAGTTTTGACATTTATTTTTATTTTGTACTATTTTTAAAAATTAATCCCCTTAAACAAACCCATTACGCTTTGCCTCTTCTTCACCCACTTATACAAACCACTCTTGGCAAAAACCTTAAAGCCCTAAACCATAGTCGCCTTCAATAATGTTGGCAATGGCGTGTTAGTCTTGCTTTCCACTAGTTTCATGGTCTTGTGACAAATCCCTCCATGTCTCCCTCTTCGCCTCTCCTTCCGCAGCAAGTATCGAAGCCCTTCCCAGTGACAAGGTCCATTGCCCCCTTCACGCTGCTTCATAGCTGCCAGAGTCCACTTGCTAAATAAATTGCTTCAGGTCATTGGCATTGTGCATCAGTGACCAGTAACATGGATTTGAAAGAGAGAGAAAGAGGCATCATTATTAAGCTCTAGGTTCCCATTCTCATTTGTATTCAATTTCCTTAATTCTTTATGAACATTAGCATTGTTATTGTATTGTTAAGTTTCAATTACTAGAGAGAAAGTGTGAGAAGCTTGAGAAAGTGAAAGGAAAGTAGTAGAGAGAAGAATTTAAGGTTATGAGAAAATGAATAAATTTGTGTTTGTGTCAAATTGAATCTCTATAGTATCCAAGAGATTATAAATGAATATATATATATATATATATATATATATAGTTTGTGTCAAATAGAATCTCTATAATATCTGAGAGATTACAAATTAATATATATACTTTAGGGTTCTCGGGAAAGGTATGTTTATGCAGAATCGGCTGATGGTCGTGAAGGTCGAGTCATGTCTAAGATTGCCAAGAGGGAGATCAAGGAGGCTGGAGGAGCTATTCTGTCTAAGTTCTTCCTATGAAGCTGATATCCATTTGTGCATAGCAGGTGCTCGACGAAGTTAATTGAAGTTTTTATCTCAGCAAACTAGAATGCTTCAGGTTTGAAAAGCTTTTTTTATTGTTCCAATTTTGTGATTTCGTCCTTAGACATAGGTGGAGCACTTTAGTGGATGCAAGTTTGGATCAAAATGGAGAACATTATATCTTCAAGGGTCATAGTGGTAGAATAGATTTAAAATTGTTGTAATTAAGCAAAAATGTGGCGCACATATTTACAAAAAGAATGTGGTGAAATTTGAACTATTAGCAAGAATTACCTATGTATGTGTACGTGAAAGAGGATGAAAAAGAAAGTTATAGTGAAACATGGTTACATGGGCAAGAATAAAGGATAAGCTAAAAAACTAGCATTTGGCCACCTTTGCAGAGGCCATCAGAGTACCACATGATCCTTCTTTCATAACTTGCCAAAGGTTTTGCTTATACCTTTATGATTTTTGCTTAGGGATTTTGTTTTCTATCTAATTATTTATTGTTATGCTTCAATGCCTTTTTTAAGTTTGGGTTTCAGACCTTTTCTCTTTGATTAATCAAGGAACTAAAATATATAGAAATACATTTACGATGTTTTAAATAGTAACAAGACACAATATGATCCTGATATTATTGGAAGGGAAACGATATGTGAACGTTATATGTGATGCATATGTTCAAATACACACGGAGAAGTGAACGCAATAGTAAAGGAAGGGGATTAAAGTGGATTTGGATACAAATGGTCTATGGTGGTCAATATGGAGTAAAAATTTGGAAAAAAAAAAAAAACTATGAGAGTGCACTCCCTCTTTGAAACACTCTGAAGCAACCCCTGTACCTTTCATGCTCTTCTCTTTATTCTTGCTGTGTGGTCCTCGTTTCCCTAAACTGTGCCCTTCCCTTCCTCCTTCTTTGGCTGCCCGTGTCCCCAAATAGTGCCTTTCCCTCGCTCCGTCTGTGGCAGCCCGTGTCTCCCATTGGATGCAAGTGGAGAAGATAGGAGCACCATCCTGGCCATTTCAATCTGCATGGTTGGGTTTCCCAAAGAGAGACTTGCTTCATTACGAAGCCCCTACCTCCTAAGCTTCTTTCACATTCCAAGATTGTATTTGACCAACATCACTCTCTCTCTTAATTGCTCTACCTCTACGACTCGGTCAGCCCTCTTCCACTTCAATCGTTCTAGGTTGGCCTCCGCCGCTTCTCTCTGCTACTTTCTCTGCTGTGCTTCCTGTAACGACCGAAAAATTTACCGTTAACAACTGAATTATTCGGTTTTTAATCAAATAAGTGAGTTTAATCAGAACTTGATTAAACATTTACTCGAAGTCAAATTAAGTGTGATTTAGATGGATTAGACTAGATAGAATTAGATTAGGAGCATAGAAAACTTCACAGAACAATTTCAAATCGATTTACCGATTTAAAGGAAATCGGTAGGATTTCGGTATTTCCAACTGTCGGAACCGAACCAGTAGAATTTTTTCTATGAGTGCCCTGGAATCAATAGCTAGGATTTAGCCAAACAACCCACCAAGTGGCGCCTTGGGAGCCCTTGATGGTGGGAAGCTCAACCAAAATCAATACTAGACTTGGATCCACCAATCAAAATCAACATAGATTCAAATATCTCACTTTTTTTTCTCTCTTTTTCCATTAGAATTTTCATCCTCTTTCAGCAGCTGAAGCTTCTCTCTTTCTCTTCTCCTTGCTCTCATTTCTACTCCATTCTCATCCATCTTCAAGCCTCATCCCAAGCCACCACCATCCAAGACACAAAATTAGCCTAAATCACTCAAGACAAGGTAGGAAATCCTACTTCTTCTTTCATTCTCTTTGATTTGGGGCTGTATGAGGAGCATGCTTAATCTGAGATTTTGATGTTTTATGGAGTGATGATGATGTTTTATGATTGATTTTGCATGTGTGTTGTGATTAAAATTGGATTTGGGGACAAATAGCTTGAAGGGAGGAGACAAACCTAGAATCAGGATAAGATTTCCCTCGGCGGTCCGTACGACGGAGCGTACGGCTCTGCCTACCACCATTTAAATTTGATGAAACCATTTTTAAATGAAACTAGACATTCAGGGCTTTCCATACATATATCATAATAGATCATTGGATTAGTATAGAATTAGTTATGAATTTTTGAAGTTAGATCTAGAAATCTGGGTATTCATCTGGGCAGCATGGGTTGAGAAAGGTGTAACTCACCCTATACAACCTCAAATTGAGTGCAACCAACGAGGTTTGAAAGCTAATACATGAGAGAACATCCATAAAAATTTCAGAATTTAATTCGTTGTCATTTGTTCCCAGCACCTCAATGAAGTTGGCTTAGGTTAAAATTGGCCTAGAACAGGACAGCCCAGTAGGGTAATGTTTCGAGACTCATAACTCAAAATCCACTTAGGAAAATGACATGAAACCTAACTCATTTTAAAGCTTGTTGTGTTAGCTTCATTTTGATATAAAATTTGCATGATTCCATCTAGTTTTCGATTTTTAATGAATTTTATTCTATAGGAACCCTATTCTGGCTAGGAACAGGACAGGCTGAGATAAAATGTTTATATCTAGAGTTATATAATTCAAAACGAGATGGGACTAAAGAGAGTAGAAAGTAGACATATAAGGCTATAACATATCCAAAAATGAGAATTTAATGAGTTGAATTGAATAAAATTTGGAGCATGCCAAACTCGGGCAGAACATGGAAGAGCAAGCTGGAACCTACTAAATGCTTGATTTGCAATTGTTGAATGATGTTGTAAGTGTTTATACACATTTGCTAGTTTATACTGAAATTATTAGTTGTGCAACTGTACTGATTGTCTGGCACTATTCACGGGGAAGCGGACTCGATCCGTTATGCAGCCGAAATTTTGGTAAGAAATCCATAAGTTATGAAATTCATGACAACTTGAATACTTCAGAAGTAAAGAGACAAGTTAAATGTACATTCAATTCATGACATTATAAAGAATTCCACATCACTTGGGCCAGCCCCGGAATAAATTAAGGGGAATAGATCAGTGGGAAAGTCGGGAAAATAAATCTGGCAATCCTGTATAGGAACGAGCTCGGTCCTGAAAAGCGGACTATTACCCAGGAGTATATGGCCAATGACTCCCAGGGGACCAAGGATGGAAATAAGTTATAACAAGCGAAAGCCTCCAAGAATAAGATGCATCTTCTCATTGCACATGTATATGTACAGTGAAATACTTTTCTATTGATTGTTCTAGATCTCTGATTATTATTCATAACATGATATTGTTTCTCTGTGATTACTGTTTGAGTACATTAGTATATCTGTTAATTAAAATTGAACTTGTTTCGGTGTATGCCTTACAAATGAGTATTTAAGTTAAATATTATCATTTTACCATACTATCTGAAAATCTTGCACGACCGAAACAACTGGGAATGACAGCGATGGCAGATGTATAGAAGTTAGGATTTTCTACTGAGAAATATTCATTTCTCACCATATTATATATTCCGCGTCATTCTCAGACTATGGAGCACGCAGCGACCGGGGTTCTATTCATTGAGTTTCCTGAGCTTCACATCCACATCGACCCTTTTCTAGATTCTGTATATATATCGGGTAGATGCCAGTTTCGTTTATATTTCTTCTTCCAGAGGGACTTTGCAGTACCCTTGATGCACCCACTGTTTGATCCCGCTGTCCCATACATTGCCATCCCACTCCATATGGCCCATCCGTTCCCACCTCCTCCTGCAGCAGCAGCACCAGCAGCAGCCCCTGCTCCTATGGCTCCTCCTGCTTCACCACCCCATCCGATGCTTTTCGCCTCGACACCGGAGGAGGACCCATCAGAGGCAGCGAGTTCCTCCTCATCCTCTGCTCCCAGCACGGGCCACCCTCCCGTAGATGCACCCATGGAGAATGGGTTTCTTTCTTCAGATTCTGGTTAGATAGTGGGCGTACCACAGTAGTAGTAGGTGTATAGGGTGACCCTCTTTTGGCAGTTTGGGTCATGGTTGGATGGGTAGATATTAGGGATGTACTTGAAATGTCCCATGGGGACCAGTTAGGGTGCTGTTCATAGATACTGGCCGTTTCATTTTGTATTAGCGGCCTCATTTTGACACCTTATACTTTTGACAAACTTTAAAATCTGATATCTATGTACATATCTATAATGCCGTTTGCAGTTATTCTGTTCTTATTGTATTTTTTTTATTTATGTTAAGTTATTTACAGTTCACCGATTGATTAGTATTTATTCCGCCATCACGCAGAAAAAAAAAATTTGTTATGAAATCAAGTACTCTTATGTGAGAAAGTAATACTAATACAGTAGGAGAAAATTAATCAGTATTACGCGTAATCTCTTATCTGATAAATTATTATGACTTAAACATAGTACTTTATCTGGTAAGGTGTTACACTTCCTCCATCTCAGGTAACTTGATATTTATTTTCGGAGCTAATTTAGGTGATTTTCACATGGGGGTACTTATCCTTTTTGTCTCTGAATTGTGCTATCATTTGATTTATTGGCATGAAATATGCAAATTTTTTTTTAGAGGTCTATGGATGATTTGAATGCTAAATGGTATGATTGGTGTCAATGTGCATCAAATACCCTTTTTTTTTGTTTACATGTATATGATTTGTATTTAGTTGAATGTTTGTGAGGCATGAATTCAATTTTTGAGTTTTACATGCAATTAGTGTCAATTACTGTGCTATTTTGAAATAATGGTGGTGGCTGGAAGTAAACATAGAAGTAATGGTTATCTTTTATGGAAAACCCAAATTTGTAAATGGGATTTGACATGGTAGAAAATCAAGCATTGGGTTTTTTTAACATCGTAATATATATATTTTAAGGAAAGGATAGTATTGAATAGAGTTTGTTCATGAGGATGATATATGAAGGAAATAAATTGCATGAAGAGAATGTGGGTTAGAGTGCGTAATTTGTATAAGCTATGATCCAGTAGCTAAAGTTAATATTTTTTAAATTGTTACATAGAATCAGCTATTTATTGAAGAATCTTTTGTACAGGTAAATTGAAGCTATGCCGAGAGCCTGAAAGAAAGGCATTAACAAAAAAGCTAAGGGAGGTATGAGGACCGGTAAAACAAGTATATTTAAAATGAGTTAGTATGTTACTTATTTGCTTTTATTTTGGTTAAGATAAGGACCGCAGTAAGCATGAGAAGGTTAGCTCTAATGTTGTGAAAAGTGATCTTGCTCCTAAGCCTAAAAAAGTAAGTCATGGAATAGTAATGTGTATCAAGTCATTATTCACCTATTAATATGATTTTTATTCTCTTTAGTGTACTAATTTTATTAGTAATGCATGTTAAATGCAGCCTGCATTTGTTATGAGGTTTTCACCTACTCACTTGCAGAAATTATGTGCAAGCTCGACAAAAGATCAAGCTGATGTTGTAAAAGATATTGGGTTAGATTTAGTTTTTCATGTGAAATGTACATTGGATCGGGTGCTCTACCTACAGCTAGTGAATGCTTTGGACCTCAGCAAGATGTGCATATTTGTTAAGGTTGAACCGGTCCCAATTAGCTACTATGATGTAAACATGGTGTTTAGGTTACTGAAATCTGGTATTTTAAGAAACCCATTATAGTTTTCTATTCCAAATTATAAATAATGCCTTGCCTAGATGACTTATGAAGCTGTGTAAACTTGTTTATAATAACTTTTCTCTTCCAAGTTATAATAATTTCTTATTAGAAGAGTGTATTATTAACAGTGATGGTAATAAACTTAATTTCCTAATATCTTTATTAGGAAGGGCATAGTTGAACAATAGAAGAGAAAGAGTCGTGTTTTTGTTATTACATAGCTGAACTTGTATTCCTGCTATCTTTAATTGATGTCTGACCTAATTAGCAAGGAAATAAAAGTGTAAAAGGAAGTTTCAAATAAATATGAACTAATTGGATTCCTAAACTTTAGAGACTAAGAATATAATTCAACATTTTTCCTTGAATGGGTGAATAGACGTCAATCTTTCATGGCTGTGATTTCACATCTTCAAACTTGAATCTAAAATGAGCTTCTATAGGAAAGCAGCTACTCAGAGATGTGTAAGGGTGTGGGTGTAACACCCTCTATTATATAAGCCATACTCGAGTCATGGAGTTATATTAAGAGGTTGTCACTGTGCTAAGAAAACTTTAAAATATGGGAAATATAATACATGGCCCTTTAATCAAGCATTTATTACCGACTAATAGTCTCTAATATATGGAAAAATATAATATAATTACACTTTAAAAGAAACTGTGACTGATATAATACACAGCGTCTACTTTTGACTAGTCGTTACTAGCTTTAATGATCTCTTGATCTGGCTTACGCCCGATACTTGCTCCATGAATGGCCCTGTACTCTGCTTCGTACTTGGTTTCCAACTTGGGTGCTGGAATGTTTACGAAAAAGAAAAACATACAAGCAGGCAGTGAGAACCTAAGGTTCTCAGTAGGTAACTCAAAACAGTCTTATAATGTCATCATAAACATTCCAGCCGCTTCGGTTTCTTATGAAAATATGAGCACATATAAACACACAGTGGTTCAATTTTAAGTTGAAAATACCGTTCTCGAAGCGGGTCATATTTTAACAACCATTTGCCATTTCATATGACTGACATAGAGATACAGGTAGTACAATATGCTTCGGTAAGAGTCATAAAAGCATCATGACATAATGAGATGATTAGAAATGCACATATAGATGCTTGTATTTGATTGTATGCAAGTGCACTTGACTTAATTCATTTCTCTCTTTAACTTGCAATTTAACCTTGCTCTTTTGTACTTGGTCCCCCGGAGGTGAATGGCCTCTCTCACCCCTGGGTGATAGCCTGCTTTTCAGGTCCGAGCTCGTACCTATACATGAGTGACGGGTTTACTTTCCCCGACCCTCACACCGGTCTATTCCCCTTAAATCTGGTCGGGGGCTGGCCCAAGTCTTAGACAGTATCGCTCTGGCCCACGCTAGCTGGGTCTATGCCATGCCTCACGTGGTAGCTTGGTACGTCTTTCTTGCAAATTCTTATTATCTTCTTCTCTTCATATCTTGTCATGCATGCAGACGGTTGGTGCATTCATGATTATGTCTCATACTTTATATATCATATCATGTTCTAAAGATATACTTGCATGCATGATGTACATGAGTATGACATGTAGACGTAAATATATTCAAAGCATAATCATCCATAGCATAAGTCTTCATAAATTCCTGCCGAAAATTCGGCAGCATAACGGATCGAGTCCGCTTCCCCATGAATAGTGCCAGGCAACCAGTACAAATATACAAACTTGCAATTTCAGAATAGACCAGCAACTACATACATATATTCATAGCATCATTCAATAATTCCAAATCAAGCATCATTAAGGTTTCAGTTTGTCCTTCCCTGTTCTGCCCGAATTTGGCATGCCCCAATTTTTATCCAATTCAACTCATTTAAATCTCATTTTTGGATATGTTACAGCCTTATATGCCTAGTTTCTAATCCCTTTAGTCCCATCTCATTTTGAGTTGTATAACTCAAGATATAAACATTTTATCTTAGCATGTCCTATTCTTAGCTAGAATTGGGTTCCTATAGAAGAAAATTCACTAAAAATCGAAAACTAGATGAAATTATACGAATTTTATATCAAAATGAAGCTAATACAACAAGCTTTAAAATAAATTAAGTTTCATGTCATTTGCCTAAGTGGATTTTGAGTTATGAGTCTCGAAAAATTACCCTATTGGGCTGTCCTATTCTAGGCCAGTTTAAATCTAAGCCAACTTCATTGATGTGCTGGGAACAAATGACAACGAATTAAATTCTGAAATTTTTATGGGATTTTCTATCATGTGTTAGCTTTCAAAAAACTTTAGTTGCACTCAATTTGAGGTTGTACAGGGTGAGTTACACCCTTCTCAACCCATGCTGCCCGGGTGAGAACCCAGATTTCTAGGTCTAACTTCAAAAATTCATAACTAATTCTATACTAATCCAATGGCCTTATATTTTATATGTATGGAAAGCCCTGAATGTCTAGTTTCATATAAAAATATATTCATCCACTTCCTACGGCTGTAGGCGGAACCGTACACTCCGCCAGTACGGACACCGTAGGGTTTTCTCACAAGACAGATTCTGCCCAGCTCCCCTTTGAGTTTTTTGATAAATTCTTCAACTTAAACCAAGTTTCCTCACCTCAAAACATTATAAGAACATCAAAGCACCCTCATACAAATATGGCATGAGAGGAACATAGCAGCCACATAGTCATATAATACATCAAACAACTAAGGATTTGAGCTACCTACCTTGAAATCCTTGAAGCTATGGAAGCAAGGAGGCCAAGAACCAACTCCTAGCCTTCTTTCTTCATCATGGCAGCTGCTCATATGAATGTGGGGAGGTTCTATTTGGTGCTTAATCATGAAATTGTTAGAGGGGTTTTGTAGAGAAGGAGGTGAGGATCAATCTTCATAAAATGAGCAAGAGGATTTGAGGTCAAGAAGGCTTCCAATCTTGAGCTTGAAGTTCTTGGTCATGGAGGTAAGGAAAGAAAGGAAGAAGAAGGAGAAGAAATGAGAGAAGGCTGAAGCATTGGTGGAGGCGTAAAAATGAGGGAGGTGGGTGAGATTTTTTCTAGGCTTTATGACTAGATAATGATGACTTGAGATATTTAGCTTCAATGGTCATGATTTGGCCAAATTTCCTCATCATGTGGCTGCCATATGGCACCATCTATGGTGGTGGAGGTGGCTGAATTTCAGCCATTCAACCTAAGGTTATCAGTGTAAAATTCTACTGATTCGGCCCTGGCAGTTTAGAACACCGAATAGTTACCGATTTCCTCCAAACCGGTAAATAGTTACTTAATAGTTTGTAAGATATCTACATATTCATTTTAATTTATCTTAAGCCTAATCTCTCTAACTAATATCTAATTAGCTCTTGATTGATATCTAATTAACTTCTAATTGTCCTTACATAACTATTGAAACCGAATAAGTGAATTAACGGAGTAAATTAGACATTTTCGTAAACCAGGAGCCTTTCTATTTTCAATTTTCTGTAACTAATGGCATTTTCGTAATTTTGAGCAAGTCCAGGGGCACCCCACGTCGTTTCACACCGATTGTCTCCATGGCCCAATCGGCAGAGATTTAAACTTCTACGCTTTCACCACGCGATTATCGCCTCCGTTTAAAACCCTATTCTGCTAATCCTATAGATGTGGGGACATAAAGGTCATTTTATAAAAAGTTATGGGGTGGACACAAAGGTCATTTTATAAAAAGTCCAAGGATTGTTGTGGAAATAATTCTTTGGGGTCAAAATATAATTTCTAAAAATTTTGGGTGTCGTTGTAATTGATAAAGGTTTACAAGGGCACTGTTGTCATTTCTTAATTTTTAACATAGGCGGTCTTATATTTTCAACTGTTAGATTACACTACCCTATAATTCCAAGTGTGAGAATCGTCATGGCATAGCGCTGCATGAGAAATTCTCACACTACCTAAGAGAAATAATTCAAAATTCCCATTACGTTTTGCTTACGAAAGTGGGGATGTTACAGTGGGCCTCATGGATGAATTTAAAGTAAATGTGACCTTGCCATATTGGGCATTCTTTGCCAACTTAGCACACATTAGTTAGTAGAGAACTATTTAGTTTATTTACATTTGATCTATATTAGGCATCTTCTTTTGTTTGGTCTTCATGATAGAATATATTGTGACATGTTACTTGTCCTCAGTATGTTTTTCTGAATATAACAATTGATATTTTTTGGGTGCAATAATAGGGCTTGAGATTCCAACGTGTGTTACTGAAGAGCAAAAGACTATCTTGAAAGATTTTGATGGGTCGTTGATACGCAATTGGAGGATATGATTGGACAAGGCACCACTGATGAGTTGTTCAAGCAAGCATTCTTCTTATATGTATTGTCTAGTTTCTTCTACTCGACTTAGAAGATGGCATCGAGCCGGAAGTTATTGGGGGCCATAGTTGATGTCGAGAATGTACTGAAGTACAATTGGAGCCGACTAATCTTTGACTGGCTTGTCACCCAGATTACAATGTACAAGACACGTGAACAAAAGACGAAGAGCATAGGCGGCTGCTTGTTTTTCCTCATGGTATGTAATGAAACATTTTTGCTTAGTTCATCAAAAGGCTGTTATATACCCATTTTGTTTCCTCCATCATGTTTATCTATTTAAGTTATCACTATACATACATAGATCTTGAGTGCCTAAAAATGCAAGTTAATTTTGTGTTGGTAGATTTCGTATTTTCATCACCATCCACTTGGCAAGATGGCATCATCATTACAGCATCCCTTGGTTGCATTTTGGGAGGACGAGGTGATGCGAATGCGGATTTTTATAGAGAGAAAAGATAAACAGGTACCCAATGTTAGAATTTTTTAAAAATAAGTATGTGGTTTTACTTTACTTGCCAAATAAAAATTTGGTAAAGTTATGTTGTTTGTAACTTGATTTTGAAGTGGTTGTTGTTCAATGCTTTTAATGGTTTGATATCTTTTTTGGATAGAGAATACTATACCATAGTCGGGGTCGAGATGAGCTATTTGATGAAGAGTGGTTGTTGGGCACCTATAAGACTGAGTTATATGAGATTTAGATAATATAAATGATTTTCACTTATTTATTCAGGACATTCTTCTACTTGTTGGTGCTTCCTTTTTGCTATAGTTAATTAGCATTTATGTAAGCATGTGTATGTAGATCGTTGGGAGTTAGTGGTGGACCATTTGCAGGCATTGAAGAAACTAGATGATGCTATTCTGGCTCGCAAGTATAATGTCCATTCCTTCATGCCGAAGCTACCAACATTTGACTAGGAGCAATGCTAGAAGGGTAATAAGGACAATGAAGAAGACATCAATGATGATGAGAACCAATATGACAAGGTTGATGGAGGCTTGGTCATTAGCAACGAACCAATTGCACATGAAGAAGTTGTCCCGACTGCGAGTAGATCTGTAGGCTCAAAAATAAGGAAAACTACTCGAAGGAAAGGTGAATGGTCGATGCATGAGTTATACATATATTGCAGTAGAGACCCAAGACAAGATACTTGTCAAGCTGCAAAGTATGATTCTTCTATACTAACATATTGTAACTTTAACTACTTAATTCCAATGTAACTTCTGCTTAGGTTTAAGACTAACTATTGTTGGTTTTGCTGTAGAGGGATAGTCAACATCAATGACCATTTTCTTGACCGGGGCGATACTTCAACAATGAGGCCAAGAACTTCATTGTTGAGTACTATATGCAACACACATCCATTTGAAGCTTGTTTAATTAATTATAAGTTTTCACCTGAGAGAAGCTTATCTTGATTTATGTTGGCTTTTTGTTGATCAGGTTGTTACCTTTGCATCTATGATTCTAAATGAACTGGACAAGACCCAGATTAGGAGGTCTTGTCATTGCCTGTCTTCCTGGTTCATGGTGCTGACTTCCACTAAATTTAGGTTTAGTTTGATTCAAATAACCTTTGTAAAATTGTACTAGTAATAACAAATTATTACTATGGATGCAGGATACAGTGATAGATCTCGAGAAGTTTAAGAAAGGTCATTTTCAGCCATAGGAAAGTGTACCCAAAGAGTTATCTTTCCATTCAAGTGAGGTTGAGACAAGCGCAATCAATTTGGTATGTAATTCCTACGATTGTGTAATATTGTTTTGCTTGCTAGGTTTAGGGCTCATGGAATGCCATTTCTGCAATTGTGCTTGTAGATATTTGCCCCAGTGGTAATGAATCAACACTGGTGGTCTTTTGCTATGGATCATTCAAAGGATTGCCTGTTTGTTTTAGATTCCATGGCCCATGCCCATACTGGTGATAAAGCCATGCTTGATGATTTGATGGTATGATTTATAGAAAGAAGTCTAGTTAACAAACCTTTATAAAATCTCTAATTGACTTGTGAAATCTTTGCTAAACTATAGTTTCAACTTGTAGGCATTACAGTTTGAGGAGGTGTTTCTGGTATTAGATCAGACCTTGACTCAAGAGCAGGTGAAGTTAAAAGTTGTTCATGTTGAGTTGCCACAGCAAAATGGAAGGTGAGAGCTATTTGGTTGATCACTTAGAATTTTCTACATGCCCTTACTTGATAGTAATGTGATGTTATTTATTTGTTGGTGTCTAGTAATCATATAGCCATGATTATGGCATCTACACAATAAAGTATATGGAGATATGGGACAGTGTGACAACATATGATGGAGGCCTTACAATGCCTGTGTGGACTAGGGTTAGTGAGTGAAACTTGATTTTTTTTTTGAGCCCTATGATTGTTACCTTGTAGTGATGTCTAACAAAGATGTTAATGATGTCAACAATTGGATGTTGCTCAATTCCACCGTGACCTCTTACTTGGTTGGGTGTTGGATGAGAGAAATGAGTATAGAAAGCGTGTCATAATAGTTGCTAAAGTGCAGGATGTATTGCCAATTGGAGCTCATGCCTTTTCTTCGATCCCTACCTCGAGCATAGGTATTGATGGCGTGCATGTAGAGGATCCTTTGATCATTGAAGGTAGCATAAAAGGTTAGTCATTTTTTTAATATACTTATGGCATGTGTTAAATCAGGAAGTTTGTGTGTTGCTGTTGAGTCGAATGCATTCACAATCAGGGAACTTGAATGTCCTGGCATGTAAATGCAGCATAGGAACTTGAGTCTACTAAGAAACCCCCTTCCACTATTGTAAGCTGATTGAAAACGTTTAAGCAAAAGTGAAGAGTAAGGACCCAAAAGAGTACTCCTCACATTGAACGACACATGAAGCGGAGAAAAGGAAAGGCTTCTTAGGGTAAGTTTGGGAGTTAGCTTCAGGAAGAAAAGGGGAAGGAATGCAAGGATTTGGAGTCTTTTAAGATGCTTGGGGATTATAATTTAATTGGAAGAAAGTGTTATAATTTCTTAGATATAACGAATAAAAAGAATAGACCCATTATTTATTCAATTAAGATTTGGCTATAACTAATGACTTCAATGACCACATCCTGCCATAGCTATATTGAGGTCCAATTTATTTGAAGGCTTAGATGCAGATAGCTATCAACAGAATGCGGTTAGCCATCGACATATGTAAAATATTAATTCTTATTATCTTAGATTGTAGGAAGCTCTCTTCATTGCATACTCTATTTTGCCAAATAGAAAAGGATGTATTTACGTTTGACATGCAAAAGAGGTTTCGAATAGACAATGATACAATTGTCACTTACCAGCCACATTGTCCATGCTCCAGTTGGTCCAAATGCTGGTCATCATGTACTTATAAGGTTTGTGAGTTCAATTTGATGTTATTGATTTTTCGTGTCTTACTTTGTACTATGGGTTAACATAACTTCAGCTTATCATTGAGTTTCGGAGCCATCCCTTTTGCTTATACCCAATTCTACTCGATTTGCTTCTGACTATGAAATGAGTTTTTGGGCTTTGCAGTCTATTTGTGTCAATCGGCTTTGTTCTCTTTGTTGGTTCTTGTTAATTGCAATTATTTCCAAGGTTCTACCTCCTCCAAATATTGCAGTAATATTTGGCATCCGAAATGACTAGTAATCAATCATAGTATTGATATACGATTGTAGTTTCTACTTTCTAAGTCAATTATTTTTTTAGCTTATTGGTTGATTTCCTAGCTTAAAAGGGAACAATAAAATAAATAAAACATAAGACATTGAGGATGAAATATATTCCATAATACATTTCATTTTACATTTTGTTTACTGATAGTGGGTGTTGCATTAGACATGCCATTCATGGTACACACAAGAAGGTTAACAAAAATATGATTTTCTTGATTCAAATCATCAAATCCTAATTACTCAATTATACTATTTAGACAGGTTATGTTGTTGAGTTTTTATCTTATTGTATATCTAGAAACTATGAGGCCTGCTACATGTCAATTTTGGGTAATTGTATATAAACAATCTTTTTGTCAAGATCTCATGCCAAGTGATTCTGCTCATCTTATAAAGCTTTGAGGTGGAAAAAACTAGTTTTTAAATTCCTTTTTTACGTAAAAGCGCAAAAAGGAAACATGACAAAGTTCTATAAAAGGCTACACCAAAAGTATCTGCTGCAAGGAGACTGTCTAGTCTAGGTGGTAGTTCAGTGATGTCCCAGTTGTCACAATGCTTAGAACCATATTCATTTAACCAGCACATTGGCTAACCCTCCAAGAAGTTAATTAAGCTTGATCTCTTGTTGTTGCTAAAAAATGATTCCGATGTCTTCAAGAATTTTCCAATACATTGATTCCTAGTGTCAACTTGCCCCACTAGTTGTATTGGCTGAAGAGAGTTTAGAGTTCGTGATCACCTTATGAAACCCTTTTGACAGCACAATATCAGAGCTATTTACAGCTCGGTTTCAGATCCGACATGTAATTTGAAGGAATTTGACTTGCTTTTGTATTCAACTTTTATTCCTTTTACTTTGAATGTAGTCTATATATGGTATAATCTCACTTTAAGTGATTTGGGCATGTATGGAGAAAGGCTGTAGAAGATCCATTAAGGAAAGTATATCACATGCAAAATAGTTCACGAGGTAGAGGTACAAGGAGACTAAGAAAAATTTATAGTTGAAAGCATTGAAAATGATTTAGATATTAATGGTTTGACTATTGGGATAGTTTACAATATGATATTATTTGATCCATGAAGCTGATCCCCCCTTAGTGGGACAAGGTGGCAATGTTGTAGTTGTGTAATCTTTGCAGTTAGGCTTTTTGAAAAGTTGATATTTATTATAGTAACAAGATGATGGTGTGTGATCCATGTATTTGAGTTGACCTTGTGGTATAAGGCTGGTTTGTTGTCCAATAGGATTGGAGCCTGCATGATATGTTTTCCAGTGATTGTAATTTCAAGGATTAGATAGAATGAGGCAAAATTCAAAATTACTTAGTTTCCCCATGAAAATGCACAACTTTCTATGAACTCTATCCATCACTAAGAGCATCCCACTATTGAATTATTGAAGCAGAGTGACTTTCTTTTTATTTTAGGGCTCGTAGACCACATTAATGAGAGGCTTTTGCAATGAAAAGTAGTTTAGAAAGTTAGGCTTTCTTGTACATGCAATACTGTTATGGCATTGCACCTATCTATGTAATTTATAGAGTTTTATACTATGACTATATTTGGAAAATGTTTAAAGAATTATAGTAACCTTTACCAAAAAATTGTATTGTATTGGTGTTTAGTTGTATGGAAAGTGTGTCTAGCTTGGCAAAGATAGTTAATAGTATTTTTCTTAGTTCATTTCATTATTTGATATTTTATTTTGTGATACTCTGTTTGTTTGTGTTAAATATCACTGTTGCATGCTGCTAATGTATTATGATGCTAACACCCTAGCAAACACGTTGGCCCATGGTGATTTACACCGACAAATGCAGCAAACGACATTTTATACTTATTTGTAAGATATGTTGTGTCAAAGGTCACAACATCTCCGAATGACTTATATGTAGCCCTACTCCTAGCATCTGCCCAAAACAAACTCCTCACGTGGAACTTATCATCAATGTCTATGTCATATACAAAATTACAATTTTGTTCCTTCATTCTACCAAAGTAACTTAGCAAGGCTTTTGCATCTTCATCTTTTCCAATTGCACGCCTTTCCTTTTGAAGATAATTCCTGACATCTTGATCACCAAATGCCAAATTCTCATACCCATCCACACCTTGGGCAAGAAATTTAAATGTCTTGTTGATACGCACCCCTGCATCATCATTCACTTGAATGGTTCTTTGAATGTGCAAGCTAATACTTTTATTCACTCTTAACTTCCTTGCTTTTCTAGGACTAAGATCATGAGAGTGCTCAAGAACAACTTTATTTTTGCACCACACTCCATCTTGTCTCTTGGTTATTGTAACCTTTGCATCACATATTGCTACACTACTTGGGAGCATCTTTAGTGTTGGTGGTATTTTCGTCAAACGACTTCCCTCTCATGTGCATGCTAGAACCAAATAATATGGTTCTCCATCTATCCTACCACGACCCAACCTAGGCTGTGACCGGCGCATAGGGGACGGGTCCCCTAGCTAGCCTTGATCACACAATTTCTTAAAATTTTGGGTAGAGTGTCCTCTATATTCAGGACTATTCCCAAATACAGGTCCTCTTCCTACACAAAAGAAACACAAACACACAATCCATTGGGGATCCAAGCATTCTCAGAATGCACCCCACAACACATAGTATAAAAGTAGAATATAAAATTACATTATTCATCCAAAATACATAACTTTAATTCCTTAGAAAACCAAATCCTTTTTAAACAACTTTGATTCAAACATCTAATTTCAATGCTTTAGAAAATCCAACAATTGATATACATAATTAAATACAAGCACAACAACCATACAATCAGGACAAGGCCGGACCCTACCTGTAGTACCATGGAGCTACAACAATCTAAGAATTTTCCAAACTTAAACAATTTACAAAGATGCCCTTGAGCAAAGAAGTGCTCACCCACGCTATCCAGAAGTCATTAACGCGGACCGAAGGATTAAATCCTACTTGAACACTTGAAACTGAAAAGAAAAGGAAACAACAGGGTGAGTTTATGAAATTCAGTGAGAGATAAAATGTCCCGAACCCACATAAGACAATGTGCAAACTTATAGATATTAAGATAATACAATAATATACATAATAAAATCGAAATAGAAATCTTAATCAAACATTATCCAAATTTCCTTTTCCAAAAACATAAGGTCCATCTATTCCACGATAATTAGGCAGAAATCATGCTTAGGTGGCCCTTCCTTCATGTAAATCCCGTAATTAAGCACGCACCACTATATGTATGGCTATGAATATCAAGTACGCACCACTCCGTTGAGTGGCTGTGAAATTCATAAGTCAAGGTGCACCAAAACTAACATCTACTGCCATTAGCAGGTAGATCCTGGTCTAGACTTCCCAAGTCTTTCCTTTTCATTATACATAATAGATACTAATGATTCTCATAAAATATACTAATATATCATAAATAAAACATAAAATCATATCCTCTAATAAAATAAAGCTTTATTTAGAAAACCTTTCATTTCATCTCTTACTTAGTCATTTACAATTCAGATGCAGAGTAAATCCATACCAAGCTATAGACCATTAAGTATATCAAATCCTTTCAAAACAAGATTCATTTTCCAAAGTTTAATAGAAAACCAATATAACAACAATTACTATGCTTTTTGAAAATCCAGTCATTGTCTCATGTGAAAAATTTTGAATAAATAGGCTACCAAGTTTAAATCAAGATTCTAAGATGTACCAAACCATTTGCACACACAATATGTATATATACATATACAAAATATATTGGAAACTAAGATAGGGATAAACTATCTACTTACAGTTCACCAGCCCAAAGGTGAAATCCGATTCTACGGAGCTTCGGGGCTCATATAGCAGTCATCGGAGTCATCTAGCATCATAATCACAATCGTATAATTGTATATTAGCTTCTAACATGGAGGATTTATCCTAATCATACTCAAACTCCCAAAATCCCAAATTATCTAACCTAAGGTTTAAGATTGAACAATCTAACAAGAATTCGAAATCTTTAAGAAAGGAAGTAGGAAAGATGTTAGAAATTACCCTAGGGAAGCCAATGAGGGTGAGAGGGAGGGTGGATCCACGGATTCATCCCCTTCAAGCTTCAAGGTCTTCAATGGAGTTTGTAGAGAGAGAAAAGACGAATTTGATGATGGTTGGAGTTGATTTTTGTGTTTAATGCGTGTTTATGAGTGGTTTAAGTGAAATAAGTTGATGGGGAAGGATTAGGATGAATATTGGGTGAGTTTAGAAGGAGAGAGAGACGAGTTTGAGGGAGGGGAGAGAGAAAACGTCGCAAGTGATTTTATAGATGCCTGGTAATCGATTATAATCCTTTGTAATGGATTACATGGCACCTGGAATTGGTAATCGATTACCAAAGAGCGTGCAAAACCTTGGAAACCTATTCAGCCTTATGTAATCGATTACTTGAAGAAAAAGCTTGATCATCGCATATCATCAATCACTGGTAATCGATTACCATAGGGAAAATGCAGCATCAGAACAACTCAGAACAGACTCAAAGCTTGGAGACATGGATATCATGCACTTATTTATATTTCTTAAGTTTTAAGTTAATAACTTCAAAACATAAATGTAAATAAGAAAATACTCCCCATTTGGATTCAATAAAAATATCCAAAAATTCAAAATCCTTAGGATTCAAAATCCAACTTTTGGGTTTTAGTTCAAATATCCACAAAGTCGCATTTTAATAAACTTGAGGGTTAAAATCGAAAGGTTTACCCATTCCCTAAAATTCATTAAAAATCCCTCTTCAACTTATTGATGCCTAGGGAACAATTATTGGGACTTTTGATCTTAAGAAAATGCCTTAGTCCTATAGCCTTCCAAGGAGGCATAGGGTTCGGATTCAGAATTTTTAGGACCCGATATCGACAGATCACTGCAACTCATACTGGGGTATTACACATCCCTTTTTTCGAATCTCTTATTTTCCATCCAAAGCCCTTTCTAGAAGCATAGGTTCCATAAAATAATTTGATCGCATCTACCAAATCAAACTCTAATCCTTTTGTTGGCTCCAAGATTTCAGAGTTGATGTTTTGGCCTCTAAACAGGTTCTTCAACAAAGTTAACATTCTCGGGACTACTTGCTTCCTCCATATAATTTAATAATACACATTTCACACGGTTGTAGAAAATATATCTGCAAAAAAATAACTTTGCTCAATTGGAAATGGACAAAAGATTGGGTATTACAATTCAGATAATAAATGGACCCATTGCCAATTATATGGAGCAAAAATATGACTTCTATCATAAACCATTATATAATTCTTATTCCAACAGGTAAATTATATACACCAATTCTACAATCAATTTGTTATTTGATATTCTAGCATATACTACTTCATTTTCCTTTACTTACATTTCCAAATACTTAAACTAAAGTTCCAAACAAACTACCACCAACAACAGCAAACATTTTCTAAATTCATCATCCAATCACTTTGTGTGTATTTGCTACTATAAGTGGAAGCAAAAATGATCAACCCAATACACTTCAACTACAACATTATGATAATAGATTTCATCTCTGGTTTGATCTAATAGAATTCATGCAACATTACCAAAAGATATAAATGAAAAGTTCACTCAAAACATATCAACCATATAAGAAATAAAGTATTAACTATCTTAGGCTAAATTACAAAAAACAATATCTTATATACCTATTGCAATATCAATAGATATCAATAGGTAAAAACAAAAATAGGGTGCATAATTTCAATGAATCTTAAACATAATAAGTAATGCTTTATAAGCAAACTGCAAACATGCAATAGAATCCTTTCCTATATATATAAAGATTAAAAATCAATGCTTGATTTTTTACCATGTCAAAGCTTGTTACCAAATATGCTTATTCTAGAAAACATAACCATTACCTTATAGTTAACCTCCAGCCACCACCATAATTTCATAATAGCACATCAATTGACACTAAATTGCATGTAAAACTGAAAATTTTAATTCATGGCACACAAACATTCAACTAAATACAAATCATCCATGTCGAAACAAGAAATAAAGAGACACGGTTCCACAACCAGCTTCAACTTTCCCTTGATAGTAACAACTTCACTCCGCAACCAAAAAAAAAAATATCATAAACCCAAATGTCAAAAGCACAGAAGGAAATTCATCAAATCAAAAGGTGAAAATAAACATTAACAAATGGCATAGCACATAATTGGTCAAAAAATCACACTAGAATAGTAATAGCTTAGTTATGGTCTTACGAAACAAAACATTCACAACTTCACTTTGTTAAGGTAATTGAATGATAGAGAGAAATTTAGAAACGTCTTAATGTCACTTTGGATGAACATTTGTTGTTGTTTTGCTTTCAGACTCCAATTCCATCATAATGAAGCAAGTCTCTCTCTTTTTCCTCCCAAGCACGCGGGTTGAAATCGCCGATATGATGCGTCTTCTTCTCCACTTCCATCCAATCGGAGACATGGGCCACAACACATAAATGATGTGAAGGGCACCGTTTGGGGAAGGGAAGGGCCACGACAAAGGGACAAATGGAAGGGCACAGTTGAAGCGGGAAGAAGGGAAGGCCGTTCAGACAATGGTTGAGCTCACGGGTAGAGGGGAGGGAGTTGTCTTGCCTTGGCAGGAGAGAGCTTAAGAGATTTGTTCTATCACGAGTGGGTGTTGGCTTTCTCTTTTTTGAATTTTTGCATGCTCCAAATTCTATTTTTTATCTCCACTATTCCACCATACACCACTTAAATTCTACTCTACTTTATGTCCCTCTCTAACTGTATGATAGCAATGCTTTGAAGCTGTTCTGCATGTACGCGTCGCGTATGTGTCGGATATGTACATCCAAATATCACCACTCTTATTGGAAATATGCTTCCAGTTTCAAATTAACAATCCAATTGGCAATTTGTGAAACTACGTCTTGATTGCAATAGTAACTTTTTTTTTCTTTCTCTTTCTCCTTGTGTGTTCTTATCTTTATATATTCTATAACTTAGTAGTTTTAAGATGATTCAGTTTTTAAGTTGTTCTACTTACTATATATTTGTTGATATTATTAAATATTAATCTCAGCATCTATTCTATATGTCATTGAAGAAGCATTTGATGATCTAATTTGTTAATATCAAAGAGCATGAGGTATGCTCCAATAGCTTAGAATGTTTAAACATAGTTTTAAAAGACAAACATTAACTTGTTTCAATTCTTATTTGTCTTACTAACCATTTCTGGTGAACTTCTGCGGTATTTTAAGAAGAGGGAGGAGATTTCTTTTTGCTTCTTGTGCATTGAAAAACAAGAGAGATTTTTGGGGTTTTCTTATACTAAGATGAGTTGTTAAAGTGAGGTATGGTGGCTCATTTCTAGCCACTAGATTTTTTTTTTTTTAAGTGAGATGTCACTCACCAATTTTACTTGTTGTACTCGTGTGATATGACATTAGTACTCTATTGTATTTTAATCCTTAAATTAATTAGTTATAAGGGTTTTAAGGGGCTTTGTTAATAATTTAAATTGCTCTTAACTATTACTACTATAAATTTAAATTTTATTATTCTACTTTTGACAATATTTTAACTATGTTGTTATATTATTGTTTTATTTCATTTTTTAATCTAATAACTATTTTAATTTAATTAAATTTAGTGTCTCTCTTTTTTATAACTTATTAATTTTAACAAATTTAATAAAATTACTATGGTTTTTTTCTTTAATTATCAATCTAATATTATTTATTAAATTTGTAATAGTGAGTTAGAAATGCAGTAAAATTGGGGATGTTACATGATGCAAAAGTCTTAGGTTTAATTTTGGCCTTATATCCTTTAGTAATAAGTCTTTTGTGAGTACCAATGTAATATATGATTAAGATTGATAACATAACAATTTGAAGCTGAACAATCTTCACTTTTTATTTTTACCTAAAAAACACAGAATTCAATAATTTTCAATAATGTTTCACAATTATATTTAGTATGAGTTTATACAAGTTGTTCTAACAAATTTTATTCAATAAAATTGAACACTACTAGATCACCACCGTACATTGCTTGGATGGTAGCTTTGCCATGTACTTATGCATTATGCTCATTAAATACAAATAATATAATCTATCTATTTATAATATATTAAATCTATTACTCATATTTTGCACTATGAAATTTTGACATTTTAGCTATTCTATAATAATGCCATGTTAGCTTATTTTCTAAGATGTTATCTTTTCATTTACACCTTTACTCTATACAGCCACATTGATAGAAGCGTATTTACTTTGTTTTATTATCAAAGACCCATATTGTCGGATTATGAGAGATTGATATTTTAGCTATTCTATAATCCTGTCACGTCAGCTTATTTTCTAAGCTATCACATTTTCAAGTATAATTTTACTCTATGCAATCATATTGATAGAAGCAGTTTTACTTTGTTTCATTATCACCTTTTGGCATAACCCCCTCCCCAACACCCCTGACCCTCTTTATTGTCCATTTACATTCAAATTTTCAGCAATGATAGATTTAATTACATTATCTATGATTGTGTCAATTATGACTTAAATAAAAAAAAAAAGGCGATTCATAAAAAACTTTCAACTGTCATCCCCACAAACCAATTCATTGTCTTAAATGCAATTTAACAATATACAACCCCAAAATCATAAAAAATTAAAAAAAAAATCAATTACACTGCATATATACCATTTCAGTGTCGTCACTTTCAAAATTGTATGTAAGTGTTGGTTTACTAAAAGCAAACATGCATGATACTTAACTTCTTACTCTCTACCTACTTTATATTCCACAAACCACCCCCCCCCCCAACAAAAACTAACATAGAACAACAGCTTTTTCAAAACCTCAACACAAAACGTGGTGAATGGTTTCTAAAAAGAGAGAGAGAAAGAGAGAGGGAAACAAGAGCAAAAATGGAGACTAGTGCAAAAACGGGTAAACACAAAAATGACATCAAAATAATAAAGCACATTTAAATATCAAGCATCCATATTATTTAAATACATTTCAAATGGCCGAAAAGGTTTGTAGTTTTGTTTTTTTTAATTACCAAAGTTTTATCTTATCATAAATAAATAATACTTTTATTTTATTATATAATTATTTCACGTATAATTATTTCTACCATATTTACTAAATTATTCCTATAATTTATCTGTCTGCACAATGCGTAGGTTTAATTCTAGTTTTATATATTAATTCTTCATGACTTAGCATTGATATTCAATATGCTACATCACCCCAAAGTCCCAAACTGAGTTTGAAGGACGTGATCCACATGCTTTGCGTGCATGTGATTGCACTAGTCAGTGTTTGAAAATGAGACCTTTCACTAAAACTGGGAAAATGAAAACTCATGAAATAGCATTGTTGTGATGAATTTGGAACTTTTGCCCCTTTGCTAATTGTGGGTTTCGAGTTATTGGCTTTATTGTAATTTGCCATATGTATGTTGAGTTTGATCATCAATAAAATTAAGTATTTTTGACAAAAAAATAGAGATTGAATTATGTAATGTCACCAATGTTAACAAACGAGTTTATACTTAATGCTAAAATACGAATATAAAACAAATTCAATTCATACTATTTTTATATTATCCATAGATAAGAATAATATTAAAATTTGAGCAATTGTAATATTTTTTATCTGTTAAATTTTAGTTGTGTCTACTAACTAAACTTACAAAGTTTGAATGCTATCTCAACTCACATATTATCTATTATGGAAAAGTCACTCCCAGGTATAGCTCCTAATAAACTATTTTAGTTGGTGTATTAGTTACCCAAGTATCAGAATAAATTATTTGATGATTTATTTACTGTTAATAAAATAATGTATCAAGATATATATGTATATAAGTGTAAATAAAATATTAGTTAAACTAATTTGATACTGTGCTAATCATTATATTAATTGCAATGAAGAAAAACCCTTATTTAGTGATTAACTATATTTTGTATTTTGAGTTAAATTATGTTATTATTGGTTAAATTTAAAAACGAAAGGAACTTAAATGGAAAATGTTGCAACGTTTTTAAAAGCCTTTGGATACAGGCAAGTGTACAAACTGTACTTACAAGTATTTGAGCAAGTCCGAGGTGGCTCCCACATAGACTTGAAGTTGAATTTTAAATATTGAAAAACTCTTTTTTTTTTAAGAGAGCACAAACATCTTGAGATTTTTTAAAATGACACTTAATCCCATATTTGGTTGAAAATTACATTCCATCACATTATGATAATATTCTAATAAAATATTCTTATTTATTTAACCAAAGTTACTCCAAATCAAAAAAAAAAAAAAAAAAGAATTAATCATTCTTAACTCACAAGTCTTATTTTTCAACAATCACTTACTATTACCAACCTCTACTCTTTTTTATTCAAAACTAATAAAAAATAAGGTGAAACTTCTTCCTTCTTACAATCTTCTCTAAATTCTCATTATTTAAGATGAGTTAAAAGATGAAATTATGTTAATTAAATTTAACATCGAATTTCAACTAGTTACGCAGATAAATTACTCCCATGACACAAAAAAAAAGATAACTCTCTCTCCCTTTCTTTGTATTAACCATGGTTAAATAAGTGAAAATATTCTATTCGAATATTTAGAGTAAAGTACAACTTTCAACCAAAAATGAGATTAAGTAACATTTTGAAAAATCCACGAAGATTAAATTTTAACATCAACTATGCCAAATTGTTATACCCAATTAATTTTATCTCGTGAACATCTGACAGCAAAGCATGTGCATAGGGAGAATCTATCAATCAAATAATAATAAAAAGTATGGGTACAATTTCCCTAATTAACAATAACTTTTAAATCATCAGTGTATCCCTAACACAAAATCATAACTGATAGCTAATAATTACCATCAAGACACTCAGATAACAAAATTAAATTCAGAGTATGAGAAAAGCATGACTAAACTCATCTAAGATTTAATCATGTTAATTGAGAGGGCAAAATAGAACCGATAAGCATTACAATCCTCAAATAGGCAACAATAATCTAACATAGTAATGTCAAAATGATCAGGATTTCATCTTCTTAGTAGAAAGAAATTTAACAAGACATGGCTGAAGAACACACATAAAAATCAATCCTATTGCGTGTAGCAAAACCTCCGTAATTGGACATCGTAGCCTTTGCAACACCTGTAGTGTTTACAATGGGATGAAATATACCTACAATTTAGGTATAACTATAACTTAAGGTACAATACATCATCAATGGTTCAATTCTGGTGCAACTGGTGATTTTAGTTACTACAGTCTACAACCACCCCTCTTTGCTTTGTGAGTATAATGTAAAGCACAAAGGAACAACAACTAAGCCCATAATTATGACAAGGGAACTACCCACAAAAAAATTAAAAATTAATAAAAATAAAAATAAAAATAAAAATAACTGTTAAGCTTTGTCCCACTACTTAGGATTGACTACATGGATTAGACGGCATCATGATATAAATCATATTTACACAGAACCTATCAACTTTATGGTATATGGATCAGAAGGGCGTACAAGCATTATTCTGGGTTCATATAATTAAGACATGCAGTGCCATATTTCAATACCTTGCAGCTTCATAAATCCAGAACACATTTGTTGTGACAGCATTTCCAATTTCCAGGGATTATCGTATCCCCACAAGATGTAGCTGTGGAAACTTGGAAAGTGGTTCACCATCACCCCATTCAATTACCCATATTCTACACTTTCAAGTGCAGGTATGTTGAGGATCATAGTTACGCTTCCTTCTGGTTTTCTTTCACCGCTATGAATACCAAAGAAAGCTGTCGATCGTAAAAAGTGATCCTAGTTCTGGCTTAAAGTTGTTCCACAGATGCAGTATGCCTCATATTCTCAAAATTCGTCTTAACGTGTAAACCTGAAAATGTAGAAATTCCTTATCCTTAGTCCTGTCAAGCATAAGTAGCCAATACAAAGATATACATATATGCTTTTCTTGAAAGAATATACATATATAATTTCAAAGTTGAGTGAAACATTTGATACAAGGTGTGTGCTATAGACAAATTTTGCTGTGAGTAGTTCTAGTAGAATTTATTTTTATAGAGATAAATAGGGTCCTGAAAAGATGCATGTGACATCAAATCAGTCTCCAAAAGTTAAACTATGACATCACATTAGTCTCTCAAAGTTTTTAACATCAAATAGATCTCTAGAAGTTAAAATGTGATATCACTTTGGTTCTTAAAATATGCATGTAATATCTATTTGGTCCCCCTTTTTTTGATGAATTATAAGTTTTCAAGGACCTATTTGATGTCAAATAACTTTTCGAGGGACTAAAGTGATATCACATTTTAACTTTTTAGAACCTACTTGATGTCAAATATCTTTCAGGGACTAATATGATGTCATATGTTAGCTTTTAGGGACTTATTTGATGTCAAAAAATATTTAGGGACACAGTTGATGCTACATGCATCTTTCAGAGACCAAAATATGTGTTTACTCTAGATTTTAATCACTTGGAAGAGAAAAGCCCTGCCTATCGTGTAGGAAATTTATTAATGTAAGTGCCATAGATCTTGAATGCTGAAATGTAAATATGGTTGTATCCATTGCCCAAGTATAAACGTCCCTTGAGCACTAGAATGAAACTTTTCATTATTTAACATGTTCCCACCATAACATGTCTTAAAATTTAATGAACTGCCAAACGTTATTTCCACACCCCATACAAATTGAGTTGCATAAATCACGACACTTGAATCCACATCCACACACACACACACACATTGATGGCAAAAAACTGTAACAATTGGCTTTTGGGATCAAAATTAGGAGTAAGTTGTTGGGAAGCATCACGAAGGTTCATTTTGGTGTCCCTTTAAAAATGGGTGAAATACTCAAGGATGAGCTTTATATGAAATTGTACGAAGAAGTTATTCCTGAAATTTTCACTCACAATTTCAAGGGGATATCAAACTGAATATAAGTTTCAAAAATGTGCTCGTGAATGAGTCCATACAACAGGAGAGCAATATTTATTTCACCAATCGGACATAAGAGTTCAACAAAATCATATAGTTTCTTAACTAAACCCTTCTGCACTTGTTTGTAAATTGCCAATAAACTGAGAAAGTATGCAAAGTATGCAATTAATGAGGCACTCCAGAAAATCGGATATGATTTTGCGTTTTATGATAGTTGTTGATACTGAATAAGGGTTAGTAAGAACATTGAAGAATGACTTCAACGTTGATATATTTCCATGCTTGGGTTATGCAACAATGCAGGTCTATGGCCCTTAGGAAATAAACTAAAACATAACAGCAGCAACAAAATTATCAACCTGTGCGGTTCTGCTAGGCAGTGGCACCTGTAGGCAGTTTCGAAGGCCATCAACTCTGTCAACACATAGGTTGCTCACATTAAAGATACAAAATAATAGAGAGAGAGAGAGAGCGAATGATGGAAAGGGAAGAGATTAAAGAAGCATATGAATGTTAGACTACCTTCTGCTGACAGTTCTTTGAACATACTGATCTTCTTTAAGACTTCCCTGACCTCCATACTTTATTTCATCTGTGTTCAGAATAACCTGCACCATCAAGAAGTGCTGACAAAAATTAGTTATCTGCTCACACTATCTAAAACAAAATACTTGAAAAGCTTTGCCTTCAGAATCAACATTCAAGAAGGCATTTAGGACAGCTTTTGTCCTTTAATATGCCTTTTAAACAGATTATGGTAAACAAAGATACCTGTGCACAGAAATAATAATAGTAATTAACACGAGAAGTTACAAGTTCGATGAATTGACACGTACTTGATACTCCCCAGCTTCGTCTACACCTATACTGTAACTATCATAAGAATCTGTTGGGTGAAAATTGAAAATGAAGAGAAGGAGGCCTCTGATGTAAGATATGACCTGTAAATAATGGAATTGTCCAGTTTTACTACATATGTTGATAACAATTGGTATGGTTAAAATATATAATACAAACATGCCAGAGGGGCTTGTTTATATAAACTGGAGAAACCAATGATGAAAACCATTAGACAAGTGAAGAAAATGTTTAAATGGCATTCAATATACCATTGAACTGTCAATCAATATGACAGGATCTACTGAAGGGAAAATTAGCCAACAAGTATCTTAGAGGAGGTAAAGGAATGAAAAAAGACCCCAAGAAAAAAAAAATTACCATTGAACTGTCATTCACATGGTGAAAGTTGGGCAAATGTCGGGAGAGTACTCTCTCATTTTCATCCAGCTTCATCATGTCCTAAAAAGAAGAGGACAAAAGCATCATAATCAATCATACAGTCTGAATCTCAATGGCAGCTTCAAGTTAAATATGATTTAAGAAATAGTTAAAAGACTGAATTCAACATAGTTCAATATTTCTTTCAATCACCTTCTTCCAACACGAGTCATAGCTTGCAAGCATGAACACAGCTGTTATACCAAGGGAATAGAACAATACCTTATCAAAGGAAAATAAATCACAGTGAACTCCATCTTTTTCCAAAAGATCCCACTGGCGAGTCGCAAGTGAATATGAGTTGTTGTTGCTTGATGTTGGAAACTCAACTCTCTGGCACAGGTAAAACGTTATCAGTCATAAACAAGAGAGTCTTAATGCATACGAAATAGGAGTAATCCTAACCTTTGGATGCCCAAATTCATTGCCCATGAAGTTCAGATAGGCACGACCACCAGTTGTTAACGTTATCAATCTGATCATCTAGCCCAATAGCCAAGATAATTAATAAAGCATGATAAAAATTATAGGGAAAGTCACCTTACATTTTATCTATCAGATGCATGTAAGTCTTTCATTAAAGTTTTATCTATCTCCAATACAACGTGTAAGATATAGACAATAAGGAAGAAATTTTTGGAGAAAAAAGAAGCAATGACTATTAATATCATAGCAGCAATACCTAACATCTCGGAAAGAGAGAGGGAGAAGTAAACAAAATTTGATTTCTAAATCCTTATGTTCACTTACTAAATAGGAAAAATATAGAAATTAATGTACATCATACTTTATGTAACGAAGATCCCCTTAGTAAAGATTCCTTATAGTGATGTGAATGCTCATCAATTTCGCCAAACAATATTTCTGCAAATGACTGCCTTCCAGATATGGACTGGAAGCAAGATAAGAAAAAATGAACAGGTTAAAAACTATAACCAAATAAAATAAAGTCCATAATATTTCTAGACATTGGTAAGGGTAGGTTACCTGGTTGTGATTTTCAGTGTACATAAGCATCTTATCAGCATATTCTCTATTGGAAATTAATGTGTTGACAATCTGCAGCGTGAGATGCAACATCAATGAAATTGTAGTATCACCAAAAAAAAGTCAGGTAAAAGACTAATGGGACTAGCCAGAACATCCCATTTAATAATGAAATGATCAATTATAATCGGATAAAACCTTAGTCATGCTCCATTCATGGTCGGGAACACTCTCAAGAAAAGTTGACCACATCTCAGGCACAGAAAGGTTGACATAATAATCAAATCCCAATCCACCTTGAGAAGTTGGCTCACATAATCCTGGATAAAATGTTGCCTGAACAACAATGGATATAAACATTATACACATAGAGCAAGGAAGAGATCGTAGAACAATGACTGCTTAGAGTTCAATAAAAAATAATTATCTTTTGGAAAATAACTATGCAGCCTAAAATTAACATGCAAAGGGCGGCAGGGAAAAATATGCAAATCAATGAAGAAACAGGTTGAGTTAAATTAGGCTCCCGGGAAAGGTCTTCATTGAAAATATTTAGTAAGAAAATTATCATTGGAGGTTACATGCTCTTGGCTTGTTGGTGAAAATTATGAAGTTGTTTTAACACAAAGTATTAGCCATTTCAGGGCTTCTTCACATACCCAAATCCTTCACAAGTTGTGTTAGTGTAGCCTCTTTAACCTAAGTTGTCTGCCATGGTTAGCGCTAGCATATGGAATCAGTCTGCAGATTAATGATGCTAAAACAATATATAAGACACTAAATCGAGAAACATTGTACGTGGGAGCATGACATATTAAACCCAACTTACAAACATTCCTTTTTATATTGATATTGATATAAAACCTGAAATAATTACAGTAGTTGCAGATACTATAGCCATTTATTTATTTCTTTAAGAGCAAAACTGTTGGTGCCTAATTGCCTATCTGTTTCTAAAATCAGTTGAGCATAGAATGTTTAATCACTTACCAGAAAAAATAATTTATGCTGATCTTTTGGGTAACTCATATCTACTTAGTTGTAATGCAGACAACTTTATATACATTCTGTATTTTTTGTTTGTCCACCATCCAGTTTATCCACAATCTTATTTTATGCAGCTTCCCAGATTTTTCACAAGAAATAATTTTCTACCCATGTTTTTCAACTTTCTTTTGTGCATTTGTTAACTATTACAGCGGCGAGGAGAACTAAGGGTCCCGTTCAAAAAGAAGAATCTGCTCCTTACTTGTTTCCCTTCAAATAAAATAACCACTCTGATAATCGAAAGGAAACAGAAAAATCCCCAAAAAAATCAACCAGTATCTAAGTTACAAAGATCTGGCTCCGATAGGAACCAGGCATTTAAGATGGGCCTCTGATAAGTCAGCCTCTGATTAGTTAAGGGTTATCAGTAGGAATTAGTATATAAGTAGGAGAGATACAGATAAATGCTTACTTTCATGAAGAGAAGAGTTATATAAATGCTTATTTTCATCATGGGTTAGCCTACTTAATAAACCTTTCTTAATCTCACAACAAAAATCAAGCCTTCTCCCAACTAGTTTGCGTCAGGCACATAGATTAAATGACGTCCATGGGCTGTGTCAAAAACCAAATTTTCTTGGGACTTGCTTTTTGCTTTTTAATAAGACTATCTTCCATTTGACTATATGGGCATCAAACCGGCTAGCTGTTCGGAAACATGCACATAGTTCAACTTCACAATAATTGGCCAAATTGTAACTTTCTGTTCACTTTTCACTAAGTGCTATGCAGATAAGTATGCAAAACTATCTAAATCAATAAAAAGAATATAAATACTTACGTCCTCCGCTATTGTTATAATATTTGGGTAAAGAGCATGCAGTATCTCATTGGCCAAGATAAGATATAATTGTGCATCTTTGTCAACATATTGGTTGCAGTACCTGAAACAAACTAGCATTTGTAATCTATACAATTTTGAATGCCATGACGTTTCCCTTTTTGAAAAGCAATTTGATTTATGCAACTCAATTGACTTGAATCGCTGCTAATGTCAAGTTCTATCATTAGGAGAAACAAATAAAAAATTGAAAATGGCACAGATAACCTTAAAGAACCATTTTAAAGGGAAGAAATATCATATGGATTTCTTTAAAACAGCATTGTGATTCATGCCATGTCTTGGAGCTAAAATGCCTTGTAAAAGCTAACTAAAAATAATTTTTTTAATAATACTCATATGTAAGAAGCAACAAAGTTTGGAAAAGGTCTTACTCCTCCAAGTCACCAGTAAAAGAAGCAAAACCATTGTGAGTATATATCATAGATGAAACTGAATGGAACTGGAAACCATCAACCCCATACTCAGTAATCCACCTGTTCAGACATCATTTCATGAGCAATTTAGCATATACCAACATTTCCTGCCAAACAATGGACCCAAAAAAAAAAAAGGAGAGAGAAAAAAGAAAAAACAAAAACAAAACCACCATTGTGTACAAGGAAACTAACTGATAGACCAATTAGGTGGAGAGGCAATGACTCAACACGGCAACTATGGGTGCATTTGTTTTAGCTTCTTTTTTTTTTTTTTGACAAAAAGTGATTCTCTAACTACTGGCCAAAAAAAAAAAAAAAACACTTTTCACATAAGCTACTCTAAATAAAAACTAAAAAATGAATAGCTTTTATAAAAGTGATTTTTTTAGTTAAAAAAATCACTTTTTCTGTCAAAATAAGCTTAACCAATGCACCCTATAACTACTGCACTATCATTGCTTTATTATCGCATATACCAGTTCAAGTTTGACAGAAGGAAATGCAAAACATCAGGGTCGCCATATTTGAACATTCTGGTGCCCCAGAATTTGTGTTGCCCTCGTTTACCTATTCAACAAGTCAAGTTGAAATAATAGCCAGTATTACAATAATGGCAAAGTAGAGAATACAGTATGAAAGTTTATATAGCATTTTGTTATAAGGAACCAAAAGCTTTATAAACATAGAAGTAACCAGGACCACTACATGAAATCAGACAAAGCAATTTCTCACATAAAAAGCCGATACACGCATACACAAACTTTATACATCAAAGAATTATGCACCACCATTATTTGTAAATGATAATTATAGCTGTGTACAATCAGGAGTCAGAAAATATTCTCAAAACTGGAAGAAATGTAGTTAACATTTCACACATTAGACCAAAAGGAAGCTCCTTAGCTAATTGGTTTCACAAAAAACAGAGCTACAACAAACTTCAAAACGTGTATCTTGTTTCCAAGAATATTGATTACTGACCACATTATAAGGAGATAAAAAGTAGTCATGGGATTTCACTTCAGGATAATTTCTATTACTTAAGCACAAACATATAGGAAAATATAAATATCAAAATCAGGAAACACATAAAGGTACAAAAACACAGAAAGAATTCAATGAGATTTAATTTTTTTTTCGTAAAAAAAAATGCTCAAACAGGATGGCTAGCATTTTAACATTGGCATCATAGTAATGTGTAATTCAAAATGCAGAGATGAAATTTGATATATCAAGAATTGACACCAAGATAAAACATAGGAAACATCATTCCTAGACTACTAGCTGATATCATATGACAGACTGGCTCATTAATATTAGGATGGCAACTGACAAGTAAAAACAAACAACTTGCACATGTGACTCAATGAAGAGAGGTTCCAGTAGCATGAGAAGTACCAGAATGAAAATAACAGTCATTTGATCCATCAAACATTGATAAACCAACCATCTCATCTGCAGCTGCGTATGAATGAACAATCTCTAAAAAGACCAGCAGTCCTAGTCCTGTGCAGCCAAGAGCCAAGTTACTATCTTTTGTGCAACAAAGATGAAGAAAGAGGAGGAATTAGGTTAGGGTATGTATATTTATATATATATGTATATTTATATTTATATTTACATTTATATTTATATCCTTTACTAAAAAAATAGGGAAACATATATGTAATGCTGCAGCTACCATTTCTGGTTTCACTTGCTTTTCTTTATTGCCTTCTTTTAATCTAGATGCATTTCCAGTTAACAGTCTCAGCGGTATATATCTTTCCTTTGTAATAAAGGCGAGTACTGAAACAAATATACTCTATCATGTTCTTTCTCTCTCCAAATTTTAATGCTAACAACTAGGATTAAATTTCTGCCAACTATATAGATTTCAGGGCAAAATGGATGTTAGAATGCTTGATGTCATGTTCTTTTCCACAAGATTTTGGTGTATCTGGCTGGAGCAAACTTCCAAGACTTAGCAACAAATTTCCTCATCCACAACTTTATGTGACATGGTTGTCTTCTAATCCACAACGTTATTACCTGTACACTATTTTTAGAGGATGTTTTTGGGTCGGACTTGCAAAAGGATGGGTTGCTCATTTCGAGTTCATGTATTTACTATTTTCTTTCTTTCCTCTTCCATTTTGTTCATAGATTTAGGAGAATTATTGATCTGCCAGCCTTTTTACTTTCCTTTCCAAATGAATTATTTTGTTACCCACAAACAACAACATCAACAACTACGCCTTGTCCCATTAGCTGGGGTTGGCTATATGGATCAAACAACACCATACTGCTTTATCATGAATTATGTTGACATTTGTTTATATTTAAGCCAATAAAGTCTAGATCTCTTTTAATAGTTTCACCTATGGTTTCTCTAGATCTCCTCTCCCTCTACCTCTACCAATTAGATTACCCTCCACCTGATTTACTTTTCTTATTGGGGCTTCTACGAGTCTTCTCCACTCATGCCCAAACCACTTAAGGCGAGATTCTACTATCTTTTCCATAATAAGCGCTAGCCCTAAACTCTCTAATATATTTGTTTCTAATCCTATCTTTTTTAATGTGTCCATGCATTCAACGCAACATCCTCATCTCTACAACATTAAGTTTACTTTCTTGTTGGCTTTTTACCACTCATTCACCCAACATTCAGTCCCACATAACATCTTCAGTCTTATAGTTGTGCAATGAAATTTTCCCTTAAGTTGAGTGGTACTCTTTTGTCACAAATAACACCTAAAGCACTCTTCCATTTAATCCACCCAGCTTGAATCTTATGGTTTACATCTCCCTCTATTTCTCCATCATTTTGGATAATGGATCTAAGATACTTAAATCTTTTGACTTGTGGTATGATATCATCCTCAATTCTCAGTAGAATTTGTGCGCCTCTTACTAAACTTACATTCCATATACTTTGTCTTACTTCTAATTATACGAAAACCATATGCTTCCACAGCTTGTCTCTACATCGCTAATTTCCCATTTAGTTCTCTTGATTCCCCGATTAGGACTATATCATCAGCAAAAAGCATGCATCATGGCATTGAATCTTGAACACATTTAGATAGCACATCCAAGACCAAGATAAAAAGATAGGGACTTCAAGTTGACCCTTAGTAAGTCCTATTGTTATAGGGAAATCCTCTATTCCTCCGCCTTGTGTTCTCACACTAGTTGTGATCCCATCATACATATTTTTGATTGCTCGAATATATGCAACCTAAAATCCTTCTCCAGAACCTTCCACAAAACCTCTCTTGGCACCCTATCATATGACTATTCCAAATCAATAAATACCATATGCAAATCTCTCTAATCTCTCCATCAATCTCTGTAACCAGTAGATTGCTTCCATGGTAGACCTCCCAGGCATAAAACCAAACTGATTCTGTGTAATGTGAGTCTCCTGTCTCAATCTTTGCTCAATTAACCTCTCCCATAGCTTCATAGTATTGCTCATGTTGCAGAATCTTCTGAGTTAGAGAGATAATTGCAGAAGATATTTCCTATTTATTTTTTATTCTTCCTGTATATTATTTCCTTGTATAGTGTAGATCCTTTTCCTTATTCATATTAGTCAGCTATCACTAATTTGTCACCTTTAATTGTAATCATCAATTCTCCCTAATCATAGGACAATGTCTGCTGTACATTTTGTATATATGGACAGCTTGCCTCTAAGATACACAATTTTCAGTCTAGAACCTTTATTGTTCATGGTATCCAGAGCCTCTTAGGGGCTGGTGCAACTATTCTTTTCTTTTCATAGGCCTTCATAGCCACCCATTATTTCACAACATGTCTGAGACCTCAAAAATCAACCCCGAACAACAGTCCAGTCTCTTAGAGCCCTCCAAAACAAGTACTATTGCCTCTGATCTGCAAAATTTGGGAATTGCTGTATGGTTGGATGGAAAGAATTATTTACAATGGGCAAGATTGGTGAAGCTGGCTTTAAAGGGGAAGCAGAAACTTCAATATCTCTTAGAGGATCCACCTGCAAAGAATGATAAAAAGTTCCATACATGGGATGTTGAAGATAGAGCCATCATGACCTAGGTTGTTGAACTCAATGCAAATTGGAGTATCCCAAAATTTCATGTTCATTGAATCCTCAAAACAGATTTGGGAAGCACTAAAAAAGGCATATTCTAAAGCTCAAGACGCTGCTGTTATCTATGACTTAAAGACTCGGATTGCACATACCAAACAAGGTAACCTCTCTGTTACAGAGTATTTCATTGAAATGACTAGTTTATGGCACAAAATGGATTTATGCAGGAATCTGAAACTGAAATCAAAATAAGACAATGAAGCTCTTCTTCAAGGGAGGGAGAGAGATCAACTTTTTGAGCTCTTAGCAGGTCTAAATGCAGAACTTGATCAAGTCTGCATCCAGATTCTTGTAAAGGACCCATTACCCAGCTTAAATGAGACATTTGCACTAGTCCAAGGAGAAGAAAGACGTTGTTCTATGATGCTGGAGAATGTCTCTGCCTCTGAATCAGCCCTTACTGCTGCAAAGGAGAGTAGACGCATAGGGCCCAAACCAGAACCAAGCAAGAATCCGTCCCGTGATGACTTATGGTGTACCCATTGCGACAAACCTAGACACACTAGGTAAAATTGCTTTAAGCTCCATGGTAAAGAAAGAGTGTTGAATCGAATAAAACAGAGGAGGAATGAAGCCAACTTTATAGCTCAAGGGAAGGAAGTAGAATCTGCAACTTCAAACAAAGAAGAGGTTCAGTCCCTCGACAAAGAAGAGATTGAGAAGTTGCGGCACTTTCTTGAAACCATAACAGCTAACTCAACCTCTTTGGCTCATTCAGGTAATCATTCAGGTAAGTGTCTAATTTCTGATGCTCTTAAGGCCCATAATAAAGTCTCAGCATCCTGGATCACAGATTCAGGTGCTACTGACCATAAGACCCACTCAGCAGCCTATTCAATCATTGGATCCGACTCCCACTGAAACTGATGGAGAACTATTAGGTATGGAACCTGAACCTAATCCTCTTGAAGTTGATACCTCCTTTTCTACTGACCAAATTTCAGAACTTGATCTACCTATAGCTGTCAGAAAAGGAAAAGGAAGTTGCACCCAGCACCCCATATCTCATTATGTACCTTACCATAACCTGTCAAACAAACACAGAGGCTTCCTATCAACCTTAAACACCATAGATACCCTACGAACTGTACAAGAAGCCTTATGGGACAGAAATTGGTCACATGCAATGAATGAGGAAATGGAAGCACTAGTGAAAAACATGAATACAGTCCAGGTCCTTCTAGCCCTTGCTGTCCACTTTAATTGGTCCTTACACGAATTTGATGTGAAAAATACATTCTCACATGGTGATTTAGAAGAAGTGGTGTACATGGAGCCACCACCTGGACTCAACATAGCCTTTGGTAAAGACAGTCTGCAAACTTAAAAAGGCTCTTTATGGATTAAAACAGTCACCCAGAGCTTGGTTTGAAAAATTTACCAAGGCAATAAAGAAGATGAATTATGTTCAGAGTAGAGGAGATCACCAACTCTTCATTAAACACTCTTCTAAAGGGGAGCTTACAGTTTTATTAGTGCATGTTGATGATATTATAGTGACAGGAAATGATATGATTGAAAGGGAAAGACTCAAACTGAATTGGCTCGAGAGTTTGAGATGAAAGATTTAGGAAGACTCAAGTATTTTCTGGGCACAGAAGTTGCATACTCCAAAGAAGGAATTTTCCTGTCACAGCGAAAATATATTCTTGATTTGCTAAAAGACACAGGAACTTTGGGAAGCAAACCAGTAAGCACTCCTATTGATAGAGATCAACGACTAAGTGCAAGAAAAGGAGCTGCTATTGAAGACAAAGGAAGAAACCAAAGATTAGTTGGAAGGCTGATATATTTGTCACACACTAGACCAGATATAGCATATGCAGTAAGTGTTGTTAGTCAATTTATGCATGATCCGGGAAAGGAACATATGCTATCCCTCATTTTTATAGATAGGAACTAAAGTGCTCCTTCACTCATCTGAAATTTTCTTGGACCACATGATCTCGTCAAACAACTTTGCCCTTCCCTCCTAGACATTTCAAATACCTCAACAGGGATATTATCAGGTTTCACTGCCTTGCCATTATCCATTTGCTTCAAAGCTTCCTTTACCTCAAACTCTCGAATTCTGTGATAAAATATATAATTTTACTCCTCCTCTCCGGTATTTACCCTATCAAATTGCAAAAGAGTCTCCTATCCTTCATTAAATAACTTGTGAAAGTAGCTCTTCCATCTTTCCTTGATGTCTTGTTCCGTGACCAAAACTTTATCTTCCTCATCCTTGATGCATTTCACTTAGTCTAGATCTCGTCTTTCTTTCCCTACCCTTAGCTAACCTGTAAATTCTTTTTCCCACTCTTTCGTGCCTAAGGATTGGTATAACCCATCAAATACTATAGCCCTTGCTTTGCTTACTACCTTTTCAGTCTCTTTCGTAGCCACCTCATACTTTTCTCAATTTTCCACATAAACAAGAAAAAAAAAAAGTTATATTTAAATTCAGAGAACATCTCAATTTAGATCAGCGTCTTACAGCATTTCAGTTATCTGTATATTATCTTTTTGGCAGAATAACAACATTGGCACTTCATTTCAATTACATAGAGCTTTTCCAATAGCATATAGCAATAAAGGCTAAATAAAGTAGTAGGTCAACATGGTCAAGACAAACAATTAAAAATAAAAAAGCATGAATAAAGAATGCCAACCATGGGCCTCATCAACTAATCGCTTGAAATCTTCAGGAGTGCCATATCTACTACTAACAGCATAAAAATTGGTAACCTGCGCCGTCAATAGAAGTTTGAGCATGTTAAAATAGTGAACATCAGATTAAAGCATTGTCAAAACCTATATGTGAAATGAGAAATTCAGAGGATCAGAGATAAGCAGCCTGTAGAGAGTAGGAATGTACACATCATAAACATTTGGTACCAGTACCACCTGTTACAAATTATTTTGGATCACATATCACTAATATTTAATAAATATATTAGGTAACTCTCCATTGTTTCCCAATTCAAAAGTCAAACAAGGCTAACATGGTTACATTAACTCAGAAACAGAAGCCTCACACTCAAATTTACACCACTCAAACTAAGACCACAAAATTTTCCTAACTTTGGTTCGTGCATTCCCAGATATAGTGGGCATCCCGCTTCATAACTTGAAGAACTTCTGAAGAAACTTAATCCTGATATAAGTCCGAAAACTAATTAAGAATTACAACAAAGTTCAACTTACTCGATAACCAACAGTAAAATAATCCTTGTGTTCAACAACTCCAATCAATTGGATTGCATTGTATCCAGCTTCCTTTATGTGAGGAAGAACCTGCATTGAATTACATAATAAAAATCCTAAGGAACGAGTAACACTATATAGACATGGAAGATATGTATATAATGGCTTAACTGTAAACCCTCCTCCCCTGCCCCCACCAAAAAATACCGTGTCAGTGAAATCATTGAACGAGGATATTTTTGGCTCAGATCCACTAATTCCAACATGAGCTTCATATATCCGCAAAGAATTTGGCATTTTGGGGCTTGTGTTTTTCCATTTGTATGCAAGTTCAGGGGGTGGTTCCCAGTGGATAGCATAAGCTTGCATTCCATCTACATCTGAACACGTGTACAGCATTAAATCAACAAAATTCAGATAACACAAAAAATCAGTATAAATACCCACAAAAAAGTCATAATAAATAACACAGAAATCATATCTTGGTAGAAAGGAAACTTACAGGGAAAAAAAGTGACCTACCCCCCCCCAAAAAAAAAAAAGCAACCAAGCAATGATGCTTTTTTCCTTCTTTCTATGCATTTAAGAGGCACAGAATTTAAAAGCTGCATTTATTTACGTTTTTATAAAAATGAATATTTTTTTTAATGACAACATAGATTAATAGTTTTTTAGTGGTATTTTAACCAGCAATTGGCATTATTTGAAACAAGTGTACTAGTTTACATAGAAAAATGAACAAAAGCTAATTATATGGGAATGGTGATAATATATGAATTTGTTTCAAGGTTACAACAAATGATAGAATGCATAAAAAATGAATCATCTGCTGACAACTTCTCCAGAGCTTCTCAATGAATTTTTTTTTTATAAAATAGAAAAAGAAACTTATTAGTCAGAAAAAAAAGAGTACATCAATAAGGTATCTAACAAGGCAGGCCAGACTCTTTCTGCATTTCTATTAAAGAAACACCTCGACCATTTGTAGAATACCACATTGAAGCTAAGAGAGTAACCTTATCCCAAATGTTGTCTAAAGAGGAAGAGATCCCCTTTGAAAATTCTAGCATTCCTTTCCAAAGACACCATAGAACAGCAAAAATGGAATATTGCCGCAGAAGTTTAGCTTGTTTATGAATCCCAAAACCTCTGAATTTAGTAAGAAGAAACTGACACAGGTCCTTAAGACAAACCCAACTCTCTTCAACATATCAAAAAGCCTATTCCACAGATAGTTTGCAGCAGCACAATGCAAAGGTAGATCAGACACTAATGCTGAACCAGACCAACACATAACACTTAGGGCTGTTCAATGAAGTTTCCTGGAGTACCAACTTTTAGTAATGGAAACCAAAAGCTACTCCCTTCAACATCATGCAATCTCTAGGCATATCTTCCACATCAAGATGCCTCTTAGCTAATATTCTAAGCAGCCTTATCATTGTTAGTGCATTGCAGTCACTTTTACAATGAAATTGAAATGAAAAGACAAGAACAATATATATGCACAAGACCATGCAAAGGAACATAAAATACCATGTAAAAATGCATAAGTAGATCTTTTTAAAAGGAAAAACCACAAGATACTACACAGGATCAAATATAATTCCAAAATAGTTTAAATTCATGGATGATTGAATAGCTTCAAATATTCCATATAAGATTTACCTGGCTGCACATATGTAGCCCAAGCAGGTACCCGCTCCAATGGTCCATTAGGAGTGTTAAAGTAGACTCTGTACTTGCTGCCATGAGGAATGGCAGGAATATACTTTTTCAACCATGCTTTCCTACCTTTACGTGTCTCAAGCCAGTACGGTATTGGAGGTTTCAGTGCACGAATTCTCTCTCGCCATTCAGGATCAACTATCACATTAAATATGTCATACTCCTTGCCACTATCCATCACAGCATAAGGGGAAGGCCCATGCTTTTCACAGTGTTCCTTATATCTTGTTTCTGCATCTGGTATGTCTCCCAACTCCTCCAAACTTTGCGGTCCATTAGGACCAAATATCTGCTCATATAACCTCACCGGCTCTTCAAGACGATTTTTCAGGTAACGATCTTCTCCTGGTTGCCAGTACTCATCATTTGCTTTCTTGAAGATCTCTTCAATGGTGATACCACTGTCCCCTTTATCATAATCATCTACATAGTTATACTGTTGAAAATAGAGTTCATCTGGCTCTTCTCCCTCTCTCAGCTTATCTTGAAGAATGATAAACCAGTATCCATAATCATCATGACCAAAGTAACCCTCTCTTGCACAATTTTCTGTAGGAGACCACCCGTTGAAGTCACCAATAATTGCACAATAGCGAGCCCCTGCATTTACTTAATTATTAATAAACCAAGAAAGAATGGAAAAGAATCAAGTTCAAACAACAGTTTAATTTGATGGAAACCTGGCAAAACAACCATTCCATTGTATCACATTTCTTCTCAAGGACCAATACATTGGCAACTAGTAGCAAGAAGTTAAGCTAGGTTTTGGATAATAACAGGGGACAGATAGAAGAAGGTATAGCTCAGAGCCTCAACAAAAAAGACCTAACTACATTTCATCAAAAAGCAGAGAAAATTTCAAGTCAAGAAACAACCAAATGTATACCAAACATACTGACCCGTCAAAATTATTTAGGAAGATGCAATATAAATCACAGATTGAGAAAAAACAAACAGGAGAAATCTAATAACAGTTAGTTATGTGTCTTGCTGGAAATATACAAAATAAATTAGACCAAACTTTCAATGTTTGGGATTTCAAAATCTCACAGACTCTAAAAAATTCTTTGAAATTATGGCAAACCTGGAGCCCATTCCATATAATCCACTCGATGTTCTGGATGACGATGCATACCCAATAGCTCATACCTGGACGGACATAAAAAAAGATTAATCAAATGCAACCAAAAGAAGTATCTCAACAGGAGCAATACATGCACAGCTTTGTGAAATAAATATTGAAAACTGGACCAATAATTTTAACTATTATAATTTCAAAAATATATAGGAAACATAAAACACATCACAATTTTTTAATTGATAATGAGTCAAAATATTCAAGGACACTACATGGAACATGGCTTACAGCTGAGGGAACCAAAACACACAGTAATGTACTGAAGTACAAGCTTAATTAAAACTCAATGCCATAGAACGGCACTAACCCAGAAGCCATCTCCTTGAGGTTGATGTGCCTATTGAAAATTTCATCTTTCAGGTCCTTCAATGCTTTATACCTGCATAAATCACATATAACCAACATCTTATAAAGCCCTTTGGCAAATTTCTAATGCATCGAGAAAGATTTGTACAGTGAAAAATGAAAAAAGAAAAAAAAAAAAAGTGGTTAGTTTATTTTCTGGTTTCATTCAGTTAAAAACATACAATAGCGTTTAAAATAAAAAAGAAAAAAGAAAGGAAAAAAAAAAAAAAAACTAAACACCACTACTAAATTCTCAAAATTGAGGGTGAGCATTGTTGTGGCTGTTGCCTTGAAAGCCACCCTTTTTCATTAAAGACTCCATCTTTCTATCAAAAGAATTAAAACCAAACACACCCATCAAATTAATAAGAACGCAAAATTCTATCAAACACTAAGCAACTTTTTCATTTTTTATCTTTCTTGCCTTTCACGGAGGAACTGGCCAAATGCTTTGTGGGAAATGCCGCGTTTGGCGAGAAACCCTGCCGGGTCGATACCCTTTTCGGCGCCATCCGAAGCAGTCTTCTTGGTGTTCTGCTGCTGCTTTTCTTGTTGCCTTCGGGGGTTCTCCGAAGCAGAAGAACAAGCTGTTATGGTTGGTGTTCTTCTGGGGATGAAAGTATCGGTTTGGGGTTTGGTTTGGGATTGGTAGTGGAGAAAGGAGGAGGTGGTTGTGCTTGGATGGAAGAAGATTTTGATTGGGACCGAGAGGGTCGACATTGGTGAAGGTGCAATGTTTGAGATAAGGGAGGGAACAGTGTTGAAACTCCAAGCAAGCAACTGAGAGCTTTAAGAGAGGTTTCTGAGTCGACTCGGCACAACAATCGGCAAAATCTGACATTCAAAATTGAAAAATCTGCTATCCGCCTACTCCTAAATTAAAGTTAGAGTTAAAATAATTTTTTTATTCCAATGCTGGGACTCGATTTCTGTTTTTGCTCCTATTCATAAAATTATTTTATTTAGGTCCCTCTACTAACATTGTAGAATTCGCATCTCATCGTGAAATTTAGTCTTACAACCGTTTGTATTTGCCAATCATGGCCAACAAAGATCAATGATGTTTTACTAAACTACCAATTTTCAAAAATTTATAACATCAAATAAGCCCTCTAAAGATTTTAAGTAAATCAAATTAGTTCTGCAAAAATTTATAATATCAAATAAGTCTTTTAAAGATTTTAAATGACATCAAACTAGTTCTAACATGCTAAAAAATAACTTAACCAGTAGGCATTATAGTAATGGTTGACAATAGTATTAACTTGATGTCATTTAAAATCTTTAAAGAATTTATTTGATCTCACAAGTTTTCAGCAAACTAAATTAATGTCATGCATATTTGGACAAAGAAATTGTTAGTTTGGTCTCTTTTTTTTTTTGGTATTATAAAGATATATATTTATGTGACTAAGAGTCAGTTTATTTTAGAGTTTGATGCCCCCAAACGTACTTCTACTAGCAGAAAATAAGAATGTACAATAAGTGTACATGTTTGGTTTAACTTCATGGAGTTTAAATTTTATTCTTATACCAGAAAAAAGAATTTTAGTAGAAGTAACAAAGGTATTACTTTTCATTTTGAAAAAAATACTTTTGAGATAAAATTTTACTACTATTCTAATATTAATAATTAAAAATAATTTTTCTTTATCCCATCATAATAAATATTATTATTTTAAACTTACTTTTGATATACTCAAACCAAATACAAATAAATTCTTTTAAAAATAATTCATTTAAAAATAATTATTTCAACTTAATTTTTTCAAAAGTAATTCTCTCTTAAGTTAAACCAAACATACCCTAACATGGTCCCTATTACATGCTAATGTGAATTAATAATTTGCATGTCATGGTACCACATAATTTAATCCACCTTCGAGTTAGGTTTAATTAACTTTTTAGTTCCTATACATAAATTTTTTATTTTGATGCCTACATTGACATTATGTTAAAGAGTTAATCCTTAACATGAAGTTTAGTCTTACCATTGTTAGTATTATATGACATAGCTAACAAAGGCCTATGTGGGTGGTTATGTGACTGATATAGTCCCTATTGCATGCTAATGTGAATAAATGATTTGCCATGCCAAAGTACCACATAACCTAATCCACTTTGATCCTTCTACTTTAGTCCTTGTGTTGGCTTTGTCTCTCCTATTTCAGCATAACATTGTGAAGTGAAGTGAAATGGAAAAAGCTGCGATTGGAGATACCATGGAGTGATCTTCATATCAGATGAGTAAGTACAAGCAAATGAAGAAAATGGAGTTGTGTGAGTGGAGAGGCAAAATTCAAATGTATACATCCTAGATCAATCAAAACCTTAGAAGAAGATTTTGAAGTTGTCCAAATAACAAAGTAAGGGATTTGTGCTTTTAGGGTCAATTTGGGTTGGATATAGAGCAATCTCATATTTTTTTTCTTGCTTGAATCAGGAAACAATGGTCTTGTGGATTCTATCTATGGATAAATCTTGCAATTCCTAATTGAACAAGACAACATCCGAATATAGCATCCAATACAAAGCATAGATACCTATTGTCATGAACTATCTCTTTCAAAAACTTAAGTTGTTGGGTAGAGGAACATAAATAGTTTTATATCTTAACACATCCTCCCACATAAGAGTCTCTTTGGGTTTGAAGCGTGGACAATGCATAAGCCCACCCTGCCTTATGTTGAAATTTAACTTTTATTTAGAAAGGAGGTAAATAAGGATCGAACTCTAGACCACTTGTCATAGCGGCTCTGATACCATGTCATGTATAACAACCTCTATCATATAAGCCATGCTCGAGTTGTAACGCTCTCCACTATTCAGTAATATGCTTGAGTCATAGTACCACACTCATGAGTTATTACTGTTACCTAAGCGGACCTTAACTGACAGCAACTTCAGCTGTCTTTGCAACTTCTCGAGCTGTCTTGGGATAACACAGAAATAGGAGTGAGAATTTTAAATTCTCAGTAAGAATCTTTAACTGTTATACATAATGTCATCGTTGTCATCTCCAGTTGCTTCGGTTTATTATGAAAAAGGTGAACATATTATACCAACTATTTGGTTTTATAATTCGAAAATATACTGTCCGAAGCAAGGTTCATTTTATTCACACAATTGTCATTTGGGTGAGCTAATATAGAATCAAATCAGGAATTACACTATGAATAATATCTAAAACGTATTAAAATGTAATATCACGAATACACTGAACACATAAAATCTGCACATGCTTTACTTGTCACACATATTCCAGAGTATGATCGCTATGTCATACTCCATCGGGATGTGATCACCATGTCACACTCCTTAGGAATATATCCTTCCTGCCACATCCCAGAGTATGATCGTCATGTCATACTCCATCGGGATGTGATCGTCATGTCACATTCCTTAGGGTGTGGGATCATTATGCTACATTCCAGAGTATGATCGCCATATCATACTCCTATCAGAGCATGATCGCCATGTCACGTTTCTTAGGAATATGGACCCATCATCATATCTCTTAACTACCTTCTCAGGGAGGGACCCAATTAACTGCCTCCAAATGAAGGGACCCATATTTAATATGCTCATACCCTTGCATATGGAATTCCTATATATGTATTCATAACAAAATAAAGGCTCATAACTTCATTACTATTCTACCGAAAATTCGGCAGCATAGCGGATCATGTCTGCTTCCCATAAATAGTGCCAGTAATCAAGAAACTTTGATCAAACAGCAACCTCAATATATAACTTTATAGTCATAGCAAGAATATAACAATGTCAACAGATGCAAGCTTTAAAACCTCACGTCTTAATTTATCTTACAAGCTTTTTAACTTCTATTCCCGAGTTCGACTTCCGAGTTTGAATTGTGACTGATTTCCGATATTACCTATGTTCCGACTTCTTGGATTATGTTCGATATTCGAGATTATAAAATTTCTGACTTCTGGAGTTATGTTCGACCTTCTAAATTGATTCTGGATTGATCCCGATATCCGACCTTAGTCCATATGTGGTCATCCTAAGACTTTATTGAGGGTGTTTCCTAAATTCCAGGTTCTGACCTAAACTATGCCTGATCTAATTTACTATTCACTAAGTTTCTGAATTCATCATTAAGTATATTCGATCTAGCTCTCTGTCTACTAAGTTTCCGAATTCAACATTAAGTATGCCCTTCTGAATTCAACCCTAAGTATATTCTTCCGAGTTCATCCTTAAATATACTCTCCCGAGTTCAACCCTACGTATACTCTCCCGAGTTCAACTTTAGATATACTCTCCCAAGTTCAACTTTAAGTATACTCTATCTAGCTCTATGTTTGCTAAGTTCCGAGTTCACCTCAAGTATACCTGATCTAGTTCTATTCCTGGCTAGAATTACACTCTTGTAAGGAAAAATCCACTAAAAATAGAAATTTGGGTGAAATTATACGAAATTTATATCAATGTAAAGCTAACAGAGCAAGCTTTCAAATGAAAGAAGTTGCATATCATTTAAGTGAGTATAATTCGAGATATAAGCTCTGAAACTTGACCTTATTGGACTACCATGTTCCAGCCTAGGTTGAACTTAAGTCAACTTCATTGATGTGCTGGGAATAACCAATAATGGATCTAACTCAAAAATTTTTATGCGATGTTCTACCATGTATAAGCTTTCTAACAAACTTAGTTTCATTCAATTCCATCTGTATAGGGCGAGTTGTGCTCTAAACAACCTAGTCTACCCAAAATAAAACTCAGAAACCTAGGTCAAACTTCCAAAATTCATATCTCTCTCAATACTAATCTAATGGCCTTATATGATATATGTATGGAAAGCCCTGAATATCTAGTTTCACATAAAAATATTTTCATCAGGTTTTAGTGGCCGTAGGTAGAGCCGTACACTCCGCCAATACAGATGCCGTAAGATTTTCAAGCTTCCAGCCTTTGTTTTGCCTCCCTCTTTGAATTCCCACCAAAGTTCTCATACAAACTCAACGTTTATACATTTATCCAACCATAAGAATCCATATAAACACCATGTATCATCAAACTAATGGAAAGAATAGGAATTCTTCTCAGCCACAATAACATGAATAATAGAGGAAGTTGAAGAATCCTACCTTGTCTAGTTGAAACTTGGTTGATTTGGTATCTTAGATGGAAGCAACTCTTGATGAGATTTGAAGAGAGGTTGGAGATGAAGTAGAGAGGAGTATGAACGGAAGAGAAATGAAGGGGAGTCAACCCCTTATCTTGACCAAACTTCACAAGGGCAAGAAAGGGATTGCACACAACTTGTGGAGTAAGGAGTTGTGTGATTGGTGGATTTCATCTTGCCTTCAAATTTGGTTTGGCTTCCCATCCTTCATGGTTGATCAAGGGGCCACATAAGGAGGTGGTTTGGCTAAATCCTAACCATTCATCCTAGGGCACTCATAGCATAAGTTCTATTGATCCGGTTCTGGCAGTTTTAAAATACCGAAGTCTTATCGATTTTTCTCAAATCGATAAACCGGTCTTAGAGAAATTCTGTGAGGTTTCCGATGTTCCTAATCTAATTCCATCAAGCCTAATCACTTCTAAATTGCACTTAATTGGCTTTAATTAAATGCTCAATCGAATTCTAATTAATTCCAATTATTTACTAAAAATCGAACAACTCGGTTAAAAATGATTAAAATTTTTTTCGGGCGTTACACGAGTCGTGGAGTTATATTAAAAAGTTGTCACTGTGCTAAAAAATATTTAAAATGTGGAAAATATAATACATGGCCCTTTAACTACACACTTTATTACTGACTAATAGTTTATAAACTTCATCATCTCTGATACATAGAGGATAAAATAATTACAATTTAAAAGAAATTGTGACTAACATAATACACAGAACTTGTTTTCGACATGGTTGCTAGCTAGCTTCAATAGTCTCTCGGTCTGGTTTATGCCCGAGTCTTACTCAGAAAATGTCCCAGTACTCTGCCTCGCACTCGATTTCCAACGTAGGTGCTGGAATGTTTACGGAAAAGAAAAACATACAAGCAGACAGTGAGAACCTAAGGTTCTCAGTAGGTAAACTCGAACTATTACTCATACAGTGCTATCATAAACATTCCAGTCGCTTCGGTTTATTATGAAAATGTGAGCACATATACGCAAGTAGTGGTTCAATTTTAAGTTGAAAACATCTTTCACGAAACGGGTTATATTTTAACAACCACTTGGCATATTATATGACAAACATAAAAACACAAATAGTGTAATATACTTCAGTAAGAATTATAATAATATTATGACATAATGAGATAATTAGAAATGCACATATAGATATTTATACTTGATTGTATGCAAGTACATTTGACTTAATTCATCTCTTTCTTTAACTTGCAACTTGATCTTGCTCTTTTCTGTACTTGGTCCCGTGGAGGTGAGTGGCCTTTCTCACCCCTGCGTAATAGCTTGCTTTTCATGTCCGAGCTCGTACATATATATGAGTGACGGGTTTACTTTCCTCGACCCCCACACCGGTCTATTCCCCTTTAATCTGGTCGAGGGCTGGCCCAAATCTTAGACAGTACCGCTCTAGCTCATGCTAGCTGGGTCTATACCATGCCTCATGTGGTAGCTTGGTATGTCCCTCTTGCAAGTTCTTATTATCTTTTCCTTTCCATATCTTATCATGCATGCGGATGTTTTGTGCATTCATGGATATGTCTCATACCTTACTTCTCATATCATATTCTAATTATGCTTGCATGCATGACGTACATGAACATGACATGTAAATGTAAATGTAAATGTAAATGTAAATAATCACCCATAGCATAAGTTCTCATAAATTCCTGCCGAAAATTCGGCAGCATAACAGATCGAGTCCGCTTCCCCATGAATAGTGCCAAGTTACCAATACAATCAATTAAGTATGCAATTCAATGTAAAACAGCAAGTTACAGCAACATTATTAATCATATGGCATGTCAAAATCAATAAAAATATCAACAAAGTTTTCTGCTTACTCTACCCTCTTCTGCTTGAATTTTGTAAAGTCCACCCTTTCTCCTATTCAACTCATTTAGACCTAAATTTTGGATATATTATAGCTCTATATGTCTAGTTTCCAACCTTTTTAGTCCCATCTCATTTTGATTTGTATAACTCAAGTTATTAGCATTTTACTTCAGACTGCCATGTACTTAGCCAAAAATGCACCTTTATAAGTGAAAATTCATTAAAAATTGAAATTTAGGTGAAATCATATGAAAGTTATATCAATTTAAAGCTAACAGGATAAACTTTCAAATGAAAGAAGTTGCATATTATTTGCATGAGTATATTTTGAGATATAAGTCCTGTAACTTGACCTTACTGGACTATCCTGTTCCAGCCTGGTTTGAACTTGAGTCAACTTCATTAATGTGCTGAATTTCAGCCACTTAAGTGAAGGCTTCTAGTAGAAAATTCTAATAGTTCGGTTTTGGCGGTTTAAAATACCGATTCTTCACCGATTTTCTTCAAATCGGCAAAACTTTACTAAATGACTCTGAGAGAATTTCTATATCTCTATTCTAATTGTTCCTAAGTCTAATCCCTCTAATTAACATCTAATTTAACTCCTAATTAACCTTACTTAGTCAATAAGATTGAATAAATTGCTTGTTAACGTGAAATAATTGTTTTTACAAATTCGGAGCTTTTTTATTTTCTATTTTCCATAGGTAATGGCATTTTCGTAATTTTGAGCAAGTTTAGGGGCACCCCACGTCATTTCACACCAGACTGTCTCCATGGCCCAATCGGCAGAGATTTAAACTTCTACGGTTTCACCACGTGATTTTGCTTTATTTAAAATCCCATTCCGCTAATTCTACAGATGTGGGGACATAAAGTTCATTTCATGAAAAGTTCTAGGGTTATTGTGGGAATAAGTCTTTGGGGTCAAAATATAATTTCTAAAAATTCTGGGCATCACTACAATAAACAAAAGTTTGAAGGGCACTTTTGTCATTTTCTTATTTTTAACATATGGCAGTGCCATATTTTTAACGGCAGTATTATATTACCCTATTATTCTGAGGGTGAAGATCGTTATGGTATAACGCTGCCTGTGAAATTCTCACACTGCCTAAGGGAAAAATTCAAAGTTTCTATCGCGTTCTATTTATGAAAGTAGGAATGTTACATCATGAATCCAATCAGATGATGCAGAAGCTGCTAGAACATGTGCATGATGAGTTGCTAGTTTCCCTCCTTGCTTTGGAGGATAACCATGGATCTTACAACAGATTTTCTTAGTATGGCTAGGCTTTTCACAGTATTGGTAGATGACAAGTTTATTGAAGCTAGGTGAAATCGATCTTCCAGAGGAATAAGAACCTGAAGAAGAATTATAATAGCGTATTTTGGAGTAGGATTGCTTTCCTATTTGTGCAACATTGGTAGTAACAACAAAAGGAATATTAGTGGTGGAGTCATCCCTCTTGAGGTAACTCTCATAATCAATGAGAATGTCATGCAATTCATCAAAGAAGAGAGGATTTTCATGAGTTCAAAGTGCTGCAGAAACTTCCTTGAACTCATAACCAATACCATTCAAAGTGTGAATGACAAGATCAATGTCTTCAACTGGACTATTAATAACAGCCAATTCATCAGCAATGGATTTAATACCATAAATGTATTCCACAATAGATTTGGATCCTTTTGTGGATCGAGATAGATGATTATTGAGATACATGATCTTGGACCTAGTTTTTAGCATACAACTTTGCAAGAACATTCCATGCTTGCTTGGAGGTTCAAATATTGCCACGCATGGTGACAACTTGTTGATCAACTGATGAGATGATTGCATGAATGATCAAGTGATCTTGTCTATGCCAATACTTGAAATCCCTATGAGAAGGTGAAGGGCATATGTTTGTGCCATCCATAAAGCCAATGTGTTCATAGCCTACCAAGAGAGTGTTCATTTGCACTCTCAAGGCAGGGAAGTTGGTACTAGTGAGTTTAGTGGTATTTTGAGTGTTTAGGACAATGACTAAGGTGGAATCGGTGGGGATGATGGTGTTTGCATTTTCATTGGAAGGAGTTGAAGAAGGAATAGAAGCCATGGTGGCTGGGGATCATAAATTGCTATTAGGCATGAGGCTGCTAATGCCATATGAGGGACATGAAATTGAACTTGTATTCATAATAGCTTTACATCAAATACATATAGAGAGAGACTAAGCTAAATAATAGGGACTATTACAAGAGATAAAATCAAAAGATTCAAATGACAACTAGCTATGAGAACATCCTATAACAATAACCTGATAACGAGTTATATAAATAGACTTGAGTAATAACCTTGACTAATTCAACTTGCTTTAGACTAGATAGCTCTATTAACTATAACACTAATTACAAAAAGGTCCCCTTTCAACTCATTAACAATCTATTAATAATACCTCAATTTTACAATATGATGCGGAACCCCGTGGATATAAAGATCCAGAAATCCCAAGCACACACTTTGATAAAAAATAAGACTTAGATTAAAGACTCTCCCTACTAAACCCCCAAGAAACCTGTCCTTAGAAATTTAGATAATAAGAAAAAGATAGAGCAGAAACTGATTGAATATCAAAAGGAACTTACCTTAGGATGAATTCTCTCAATTTCTTGATGCAATAAGCAAAGCAAATCACTCACCTCACTTGCACACAAAAGCACTATTTTCTTGAAAAAAAAACAAAATAGAATTTCAATTAATCAAAAATAGCTAAACAATGTGTTCCTTGTGGTATTTATAACCTCTTACACTAGGTTAAACACTTAAACTAAGTCTAAGGCTAATAAGAAGTGTTCTGATGCTAAATAATACAGAGTGGTCTGGATAAAACATAAAACATAAAATATGGGCTAAATAAAATAACTAAAAGTTTAGATGTCCTAAATACTTAAACTAACTAAACTAAACAAGATCAAAATAGGAGAGTGGCCCAATATGGCCAGAATAAGCTTCTAAGCCCAATTCGTAGCAAATAACAAGATCTTGGGTTGTCCATTTGTATGAGTTGACATCTTGGTCTCCTTGACCTATTCTTGATACATCTCTTCCACAATTACTTTAACCAAGTTCCCAAAGTCTTCTCTTAACCTCTTTGCTCTTGCTCGTGTGATTAGTACTACAGGCATGCTAAAATCTCCATCTTGCCCCCTTGTGCTAGAATGTCCAATTTGTCCTCTAGAGCACGTATCATTCCCTCCTTCCTCAAAAGGATTCATCCTCGAATCTGTATCCATATCAAAAGGAGAAAGGTCAGAAACATTAAAAGTAGTTGAAACATTATACTTATCTGGAAGGTCAATCTTGTAAGCATTATCATTGATCCTCTCCAACACTTGAAATGGACCATCACCCCTTGAGTCAAGTTTAGATTTTCTTTGAGTAAGAAACCTTTCCTTCCTCAAATGAACCCAAATCCAATCACCAGGTTCAAAGACAACTTGTTTGTGGCCCTTGTTAACTCTTTGAGCCATCACCTTGTTTTTCTTCTCAATTAACTCACGTGCCTTCACGTGCATTGCTTTAATCTTCTCATTCTTTTTTTCACCATCTAAGTTAAGAAGATCACTCAAAGGCAAAGGCATCAAGTCTAAAATAGTTAAAGGATTAAAGCCATACACAAGCTCAAAAGGAGAAAACCTGTAGAAGAATGAATAGTTCTATTATATGCAAACTCAATGAAAGGTAAACAATCTTCCTAAGTTTTCAAATTCTTACCAACAACTGTACGCAATAAAGTCCCTAAAGTCTTATTCACCACTTCAATTTGACCATCAGTTTGTAGGTGATAAGTAGTAGAATATAACAATTTAGTTCCTAACTTACCCCACAACACTTTCCAAAAATGACTCAAGAACTTCACATCATGATCAGAAACAATGGTCCTAGGGACACCATGTAATCACACAATTTCTCTAAAGAACAAATTAGCAATGTTTGTTGCCTCATCAGTTTTATGGTATGCAATAAAGTGAGCCATTTTACTAAATCTGTCCACTACAACAAAAATGTTGTCTTTACTTTTCCTAGTTCTAAGCAATCCAAGCACAAAATCGACGAATGAGTAGGAGCAGGCAAAGGTATGTATAAACCATGCGGCATAGACTTAGATTTAGCCAGTTTACATGCAATACATTTAGCACAAATTCTTTCAACATCTTTTTGCATGTGTGGCCAATAAAAATGCTCAGATAACACATCTAAAGTCTTATGCACACCAAAATGACCCATTAAAGCACCACTATGTGGTTCTCTAACAAGCAACTCTCTAATAGAGCAAACAGGCACACAAATCCTATTACCACGAAATAGAAAACCTTCATGCCTATAGAATTTGTTAAATACACCATGTTCACATGCAGCATAAATATCAGAGAAATCAGAATCAATAGTATACAATTCTTTCAAATGCTCAAATCCTAACAACTTAGTGGTAAGTGTAGTGATTAAAGCATACCTTCTAGATAAAGCATCAACAACCACATTCTCTTTCCCTTGCTTATAAGAGATCACATATGGAAAAGTCTCAATAAACTTAACCTATTTAGCATGCCTCTTATTCAACTTACCTTGTCCCTTTAAGTGCTTAAGAAATTCAAGATCAGTGTGAATCACGAACTCTTTAGACAGCAAGTAGTGTTGCCACACCTCTAAGGCCCGAACTAAAGCATATAGCTCCTTGTCATAGGTTGAGTACTTGAGTTGAGCTCCATTCAACTTCCCACTGAAGAATGCAATGGGACATTTTTCTTACATCAAAACAGTACCTATACCAATCCCAGAAGCATCATATTCTATTTCAAAGGTCTTATCAAAATTAGGCAAAACAAGAATAGGAGCAAAACACAATTTATCTTTCAAAGTATTAAAAGCAAGTTCTTGTTCCTTTCTCCATTTAAACCCAACATCCTTTTTAATAATTTCAGTTAATGGAGTAGCAATAGTAGAGAAGTTTTTCACAAATCTTTTATAAAACCCAGCTAAATCATGAAAACTTCTTACCTCAGAAGCACTTTTAGGCATTGGCCATTTTCGAATAACCTTCACCTTCTCCTTATCAACCTTAATACCATGGGCACTCACAATAAAACTAAGGAAAACCACTTTATCAATGCAAAAGGTGCACTTTTTAAGGTTGGCAAATAACTTCTCCTTCCTAAGCACATCTAAAATAGCCCTAACATGTGATGTATGATCATCCAAACATTGGCTGTAAATCAAAATATCATCAAAATAAACAACCACAAATTTCCCCAAAAAATCCCTCAAAACATGGTTTATTAAGCACATGGAAGTACTAGGTGCATTAGTTAACCCAAAAGGCATAACCAATAACTCATAAAGACCATATTTTATTTTAAATGTAGTCTTCCATTCATCCCCTAGTTTTCTTCTAATTTGGTGTACCCACTTTTCAAATCAATTTTAGTGAATATACATGCACCATTTAACTCATTCAGCATGTCATCTAACTTAAGGATAGAATGGCGATACTTTACCGTTATCATGTTGATTGCACGACAATCCACAAACATCTTCCAAGTGCCATCTTTCTTTGGAACCAACAAAACTGGAGCAACACATAGACTCATGCTTTCCTTCACATACCCTTTAGCTAGCAGATCATCCACTTGCCTTTGAAACTCTTTTGTCTCTTCAAGATTACCTCTATAGGCTGGTCTATTTGGAATACTAGCTTTAGGAACAAAATCAATTTGGTGCTCAATCCCTCTCAATGGTGGTAATCCACTTGGCACCTTACTAGGGAACACGTCCTCAAACTCCTGCAACAAAGAAAGAAAACAACTAGGCAAATTTGGGTTAAGTTCAGTCTCAGAGAGTAAAACCTCCCTAAACCGAATCATAATCAAAGCTCTTTTGCCTAACAAAGCACTTTTCAAATCTTTCTTTTTTGCATAAAAACATGATTTTCTCTCACTCTCTTCATTTTTCTCACTCTCCTCTTTCTTTTCTTTATTTTCTCTCACAATTGGGCCTTGTTCTTTATTCTTTTCTCTTATGGCCCCTTTTCTCTCTTTTTCTTTTTCCTCACTTCCCAAATTCCCAATAAAAGTTTGTTGAAGCTTCATTTGATCAAGATACACCTCCTTGGGCGATAATGGTGCAAGAGTGATCTTATGGTGATTATAATAAAAGGAATACCTATTCTTGTACCCATCATGTAGCACATGCCTATCAAATTGCCATGGTCTCCCCAACAACAAATGACTAGCCTGCATGGGTACTACATCACACATTACTTTATCGCTATACTTCCCAATGGAGAATGCAACCACAACTTATCTAGTAACTTTCACTTCCCCACTATTATTCAACGATTGCAATCTATATGGATTAGGATGCTTATCATGCTTCAATCCCAACTTCTCCACTAAGTTGGTACTAGCAACGTTGGTGCAACTGCCACTATCAATAATCAAACTACACACTTTTCCACCAACCAAACATCTAGTGTGAAATATGTTCTCTTTTTGCTATAGGCTATCTTCCTTAACCTGCATATTCAAAGCACATCTAATAACAAGAGATTCACCATGCATAGCATATTCAACATTCTTATCATTATCAGAATAGTCCTCTAATGGTGGCATATCATCACTACCATCAGACTCACCATCATTATTAGATTTAGATACAACTTCACCTCCCCTAATGACCATTGTTCTCTTGTTCGGGCAATCATATGCATAATGCCCAAACCGTGGCACTTGAAACATTTAACATCTCTATGTCTAGAAGTAGCAATAGAAGAAGATGAATTAGAAGTATCTTTCTTCTTGGCTATGTCCAGTCCCTTTTTCTTGGGATTTGAGTCCTTATTCTTTTTTGTGTCCTCATACTTAGACCATTTTGAACCCCACTTCGAGTTGGAATTCAAAAATGCCTTAGCTGCCCTCCTTTGATTTTGCTTTTTCTTAACCTTCATTGCCATGCTAACCAAATCTCCTATCTTCACATAATGGTGTAATTCTACCACATCGGCAATTTCCTTGTTCAGACCACCTATAAACCGAGCCATAGTTACTTCCATGTCCTCCTCGATGTTGGCTTTAATCATGAGCATTTCCATCTCCTTATGGTAATCTTCTATTGACTTAGAGCCTTGAGTAAGTCTATGTAATATTTGGTGCACTTCCCTATGGTAGTGGGAAGGAACAATCTCTTCTTTATCATACTCTTCATCTCATCCCAAGTTTCTATGGGGTATTTCTCATTCCTCCTTCTGGACTTAACTAGCTCATCCTACCAAATTAGAGCATAATCAGAAAATTTCACAGCAGCCAATCTGACCTTCTTATCTTTAGAGTAATTATGACAAGCAAAAATCATCTCCACCTTTCTTTCCCATTCTAAATAAGCTTCAGCATCATTCTTACCCTTGAATGGTGATATCTGCATCTTGATAGCATTAATGTTGCTATCCCTTCTTGCTCTGTTTCCAGTTCTTCTATTCCTAACTGAATCAACTTCGTCAGACTCCTCCCAGATAGCTCATGGTTGGAATCATGGTGACATCGATTCCTCAGATCAATCTATCTACTACCTCTGGACATGCTTTGTGTTATCTCCTTTCTCCATTCATCCATATCATCAAGTGTACTATTCAACTTCTGAAATTGACTAGTGAAAGCTTGGTAGATGAGCTTCATGTCAAGTATCATATCAGTTTCCTTTTCATAATTTTCTTTATCTTCTTTCCTTGAGTTGTTAGCCATTGAACAACCTGCAAAATCTTAATAAAAGAAAAGGACCTCACAAATACTCTCTCATGTGTTTGCACTCAAAATTGGATACACTCGTGTTTTTACTCAATTCTTGGCTTTTACCCTCTTTTGTTTTTTTTTTTTTAGATTATTGGAGAAAAGGCTCGACCCCCAACTACAGGGGAGAGCACAAGAGCAGTACACAAAAGCAAAGTAAGCTAACTACAAAGCAATAAATAACTATTGTAATTAAAACCAAAGTCCTATATCTCCTGAATATGTAATCGAACAGCCTCCACATTGATCATAGAGCCACAGATCGATTCAACAAGTTGCTCCCTTCATGACTCCATTTGTTTATGCCTAAACTGCACCTGTATCAATAGTAGAATAACCAGACTACAGTGATCACTTCTTAATAGCGGCAATCCAAGATCTACCTTTTTCTAGCACCAGATTAATAAATAGCTTTAGTGGCATAATCTCATTGTGGAAAATTATTTTATTCCTCCTCTCCCATATTGACCATACAATGACAAAGAACCAAGTAATCCATTGTTTCCTGATTGTTCTAGTATATTAAACACCCATCCACATATCAAAAGCCAACATTGGGTCATTTGGAAAGACGAATGATGCACTCCATTGATCAAGTACCACATTCCAAACTCTCCAAGAAAAAAATGCATGAGAGGAATAGATGATTAATATTCCTAGCATGATTATGGCATAACACACATCTATCATCACTAATATTAAGAATATTCAACTTGATTAAGCAGTCCTTTATGTTGAGTCTCCCTAAAAGAACAAACCATGTTAAAAGCTCAGCTTTAGGAGGAGCTAAGCCTTGCCATACCTTGCTAATCACATTATAAGAACCAGCAGTGACCAAATCTGAATTAGGCAAAGACTGCAGAAGAGATTTCACAGAGAAACAACCCGAATTATCTTGCATCCAGATTGATTTATCCACAACATCATGCTTTAGAATCACCCCAGCCAACATGGTATGCAACTCAATAAAAATTTCAACCTCCCACTCGAAGAACTCCCTCCGCCACACCAAGTTCCAGTGCCAAATTAAACCATCCCAAAAGCAACACGCATCAATGAGGGAATTTTGCTGTTCTAAAATGGAGTAAAGCCTAGGAAATTTATCCATAAGCTTAGAATCCCCTAACCAAAAGTCTTCCTAGAAATATGTCTCTGCACCATTACCCACCTGACTTTAATTCCATTATTCATGATCTGTTTTAGGTCAGAATGTGAGACTCCTAATTTGCATATGTCCGCTTAAGGGCCAGAGCTCCTAATTTTACCCTCTTTTGTGCTTACCACTTTTGCCTTTTACCACTCTTGATCACTTTAGAATGTTGCACTTCAGAAATTAAGATCAGAATTTGATGATAAGGACTACCAAGAGAAACTCAAGTTTAAGACGCAGAATGGATTACTTAATTTGCAAGCGAAAAAAAAATAAAAAACACAAAAGACACACAACTAAGGATTACTTAGACTCCAAGGAACTCAAGGTAACACAAAATCTGGTGTAAATCAACTAAATCTAATATAAATCAGGTTTAAAATCAAAATTTAAATTCCAAGGAAACACAAGATATGTAATATGATTTGAATCCAAACTGAATCTAAATACAATCTTTTTGAATTTGAAACAAGATAATGCAATCTGATATGTATCAAAACTAAATCTGAATATAATCCTTTCAATCTTTTCTAATTTCTCCTCTTCTTTTTTTTTTTCATTCTCCTTTTTTTTCATTTTTTTTCCAGCTTCTATTTTCTTTTCTTCCTTTTTTTTGTTTTTTGTTTTTTGCACTTTTTTTTAATAAATTTGAACTAGCAACAAAGATTGAAAACAAAACAAGAGAAACACAAAGATGGAACAAAGATATGATAGTAACACTAAAGGATAGAATGCAAAAACACAAAAAAAAAACAAGAACCCAAACGGAGAAGGAAAGAAGACAAAAGAGAAATGTAAAAGATAAAGATAGATAAATAGGAATTTATCTAGACCTTGCTCTAAATACCAAATGATGCAGAACCCCGTGGGTATAAAGATCTAGAAACCCTAGGCACACACTTTGATAGAAAACAAGACTTAGAATAAAGATTCTCCCTACTAAACCCCTAAGAAACCTGTCCTTGAAAACGTGGATAACATGGAAAAGATAGAACAAAAACTAATTGAATATCATAAGGAACTTACCTTAGGATGAATTCTCTTAATTTCTTGATGCAACAAGCAAAGCAAATCACTCACCTCGCTTGCACACAAAAGCACTATTTTCTTGAAAGAAAACAAAATAGAATTTCAATTAATCAAAAACTGCTAAATAATGTGTTCCTTAAGGTATTTATAACCTTTTACACTAGGTTAAATACTTAAACTAAGTCCAAGTCCAATAAGAAGTGTTCTGATGCTAAATAATAAGGAGTGGTATGGATAAAACATAAAACATAAAATATGGGTTAAATAAAATAACTAAAAGTTTAGATATCCTAAATACTTAAATTGACTAAACTAAACAAGACCAAAATAGGAGAATGGCCCAATATTGCCAGAATAAGCTTCTAAGCCCAATTCGCAGCAAATAACAAGATCTTGGGTTGTCCATTAGTATGAGTTGGCATCTTCGTCTCCTTAGCCCATTCTTGGTACATCTCTTCCATAATTACTCTTGCCAAGTTCTCAAAGTCTTCTCTTAAACTCTTTGCTATTGCTCGTGTGATTGGTCCTATAGACATGCTAAAATCACCATCTTCCCCCCTTGTGCTAGAATGTCCAATTTGTCCTCTGGAGCACATATCACAATAAGTTAATAATGGAATCTGAATCTTTACTATCTTAACAATGTGTCATCAGTTTACAAATGTGAAAAAAAATAATAATTAAGAAAAATATGTCAATGAAGTAATAGAATAACTCATGTTGTAACCAATGACACAACAACACTGTTTTATCAATTTACAAAGTGTCAACAATAAACCAAAAGATTAGTTAAAAATGAAAACCTAATCACTATATTATTACTATTTCAAGGTTAAATCTTGTACCATTCAAAACATTAAATTTTTAAAATAGTGGGCATTTTGAGGGAACTTACAAGGATTTGGGTTCTCCCTTTGTCCCTTTGTTGGTTGCTCATTCAAATCCCTTTGTTGGTTGCTCATTCAAATCTCTTCCACCGCTCTTTGTTTGTTGCTTTTTGTCTTTCTTTTGAAACCCTTTTTGCCTTAGTCATTAGCTCTTAGGGTGCGTTTAGTATGTCGTATTAGGTATGATAGGATAAAGTAATACAATACGTTATGACCTTATCCGTTATTTGGGGCAGTCAATGTATTGTATAAGCTTATCTATCAAACCTCCTTTATACGTCAAAATGATGGACAACTTAATCCAGCCTAGAGAGGCCATATTAGGCCTGATTAATGATTGATGTATAAGAGTTTTTTTACTTTTTTATTTTTTAATATATTTTATTAAAAGAAAAATAAATATTAAATAAATAATAAAAATAAAAACCATATAAATAAAAAATATTATTTAATAATTTTTTTAATAATAAATAAATATTTTTAAAAGATAATAATTATAAAATAATTAATCAAACTAATATAAAAATATAAGAGTAAAAATTTATTAATAAAATATATAAGTAATATTTCATATAAATTTAATTATATATAATAAAAAATAGAACCAAATATAAGAATATGATATTAGGCTTACTTGAATTTTGATATATAAAAACTCTCTCTCTATTTCTTTCTCTCTCACTCACTCACTCACTCACTCATATATTTTATATTATGAAAAAATATAAAAAATAAATAAATAATTTTTAATATAAAATTATATTTATATATAATAAAAAATAGCTAAAATAATTATAATAAATATTTAAATAATTATATTAATTTTGTAAATTTTAAATTTAATATTCAAAAATAGCATTTATTATAATCTCTTTTTCTGGTTATATTGTATATAATACAATATCTTATACAGTGACATATCAAACGCTGCATAGTATTAAATTTTTATCAAGTCTTATACTATCAACCCTTATCCTATCAAGTCTTATGCTATCAAGTCTTATACTATTAGACGTGCCAAATAGGCCCTCACACAGATAGTCTCGTGGAAGCAAGTCTCAAATTCTCTAAAACAAGTTTTGAGTTTGGAATGAACAAAGGGCAGCTTATGCTACACTCTTTGCCAAGTTTGGTGCACCACGCACCATGTAGATCTAAATGTTAAATATTAATGGTGCACCCAAACAATCAATCACTATGAATGCATCCTAAAATCTCCATCTTTCTCTCTCTGTATGCTTTTTGCCGAAGCTTCTGGTGCTGCTTATTCACTACCTCATGTGACTGCCACGAGCCCCCATTTACCACTCACACCCTCTTAGATGTAGCAACTGTAACACCCTCCCAAGTACAGTATTATGCTTAAGTCATAGTACCACACCTTGGAGTTGTTACGGTTACCTGAACGGACCTTATCTGACAAAGAACTTCATTGCGCTACTCTGATACCTCTTGAACTTTTTGGAGACAACACGGAAAAATAGGAGTGAGAATTATAAATTCTCAGTAGGATTCTCTATGATACACATGTAATGTCATCGTTGTCATCTCCAGTTTGCTTCGGTTTATTATGAAAAAGGTGAACATGCTGCACTTGGTACTGTTTAATTTTACATTTCAAAAAGATATGTCTTATCCGAAGCAAAGTTCATTTTTACTCATATACTAGTCATTTGGGGAAGTCTACACAAGATTAATTCATGAATAATACCATGGATAATAACTTCAACATATAAAATGCACATAGCATTAATCTACTGGGGACATAACCTCTGTACATAACTTAACTTGCACTTGAATTCATACATATACATAAAATTTTACTTTCTTTCATTCGACACACCTAGGCGTTACGTATTGCCGTCCCTAGGGTGCTTGCATCTGTCTACACTTGAGCGTTACGTATCGCCGTCCTCAAGTGTAGCATCATACCACATCCCAGAGTATGATCGCCATGTCATACCCTATCAGAGCGTGATCGCCATGTCACATTCCTTAGGAATACGGTATCCTCATGCTATATCCCAGAGTATATCGCCATGTCATACTCCGTCAGAGCGTGATCGCCATGTCACGTCCCTTAGGAATATAGATTCATCATCATATCTTTGCATGCCACATTCCAGAGTATGATCGCCATGTCATACCCCATCGGAGCATGATCGCCATGTCACGTTCCTTAGAAATATGGTATCCTCATGCTATATTCCAGAGTATGATCACCATGTCATACCCCGTCAGAGCGTGATCGCCATGTCACGTTCCTTAGGAATATAGGACCTTCATTCGGTACTTACACTAGCTGGGTCATGCCATACCTCATGTAAGTCCTACCCCCCATATACTCACACTAGCTGGGTCGATGCCATGCCTGATGTGAGTGGGGCATATACTTAAATCTTTAGCCTTTGGTCTTTAGTCTTTTACTTGGCACACTTAGGCGTTACGTATCGCCGTCCCTAGGGTGCTATTACTGCCCTTGGGTAGCCTAGCCTTGGAGTGAGCTCGTCAGCTTCACCTGTGGCCGTCGTCACACCGACTCACCCGCAAGGGGACCCACGTGCCTCTAGTCTTGGAGGGATCTCATTCTGGTCACGTGCCTCTAAGTGAAGGGATCTCTTCTGGTCACGTGCCTCAAAAGTAGAGGGTATCTGCCTTCACAAGGAGGGATTCAAAATGCAACTACCTCCAAGTGAAGGGATTCATATCTTTATCATTTAATTGCCTTCACCGGGAGGGATCTCAATTAACTGCCTCCGAGTGAAGGGATTTACATTCATTATACTCATGTCTTTTCATTCTCATACAAGGTCATGCATAGTCATACTGAACGTACCTATACTTCATTTAATTTCATACGTCATTGCATACATGATCTTCACTTACATAGTTGTAACATTTAAAGGCCCGTAGCCTCTTTGCCATTCTATCGGCACTCATACATACGCTTTGTCCTTTACTTTCATATACCTCATCTCATACTTATGTCATTCTTGAATATAGGGTTTCAATATACCCATTCTTACTCTACTTCATCCTTGATAACCCATATCATCTTCAAATTCATCCTTGCTTATACACATTTCCTAGTTTCCCTAGACTTTTGCCGTAAATTCGGCAGCATAACGGATCAGTTCCGTCTCCCCATGAATAGTGCCAGTCTTCACAGATAATTCAATCATAGCCATATAATCAATTTAACACATATATATCAAGGTCTAACTGGCAATTCTCAACTCATACCTTATATGTTTTCCTAATACCTGTGAAATCATCAATTGGGTCACTTTTGCCCATCTATTCAGATCTGCCCGAATTTCATATGATCCACCTTTATTTCTATTCAACTCATTTGAACCTGAATTTTGGATATGTCATAGATCTATATGTCTACTTTCTAACCTCTTTGGTCCCATATCATTTTGATCCATATAACTCAAGATATTCAAATCTTACCTTAACCTGTTCAATCACTAGCCCGAATTACACTCTTGGAAGTATAAACTCACTAAAAATTGAAACTAAGCTCAAATCATACGAAATTGGTCTCATATTGAAGCTAACAGGACAACCTTTCATTTGCCATAAGTTTCATTCCATTTGCTTAAGTATACCTCGAGCTATGAGTCCTGAAAGTCGACCTTCCTGAGCTACCCTGTTTTGGCTCGGTTTGGACATAGAGTAACTTCCTTGGATTACTGGGAACAATTGGGACCATAACAAACTCGGAATCTCATATTGGGATGTTCCCCTATGTGTAAGCTTTCTAACAAATTTCGTTTCACTCAATTTGGAGTTGTATAGGGGGAGTTATGTCCTCCTCATGTCACCCTGCCCGGATGAAAATCCTGAACCCTAGGTCAAACTTCAAAAATTCGTATCTCCTTCAATACTAATACAATAACCTTATATGATATATCTATGAAAAGCTCTGAATGTCTACTTTCATTAAAAATGGTTTCATCGGATTTGACCGATTGTAGGCAGAGCCATATACTCCGCCGTACGGACTGCCGTGGACTTCCTCATCAAGACAGCATCCCACTTCCCCATTCCTTCTAATTTTCTCCTTCTAATCATAATCCTAACTGAAAATCTCCTATTAATTCAATCATAATTCATCGTAATCCATCATAATACATCCAATAATTCATCAAATGCATGAAGAGGAGTACAATTTCATGCAATCACAGTGCAAGGAATTCAAGAATAGAAGTAGAATCCTACCTCTTTGGAGTATGACTTGAGCTAAGTGCTGAAACTTGGAGTGTTAGAACCTTGCTAAGCTTGGAGGAATGATGGAGTTGATTGAGAGAAGGGGAGGAGGAGGCTGGAACCAGAGGAAGAGGGAGAGTGGCGTAGATCAGCCAAAAATGAGGGGAAGGGTCTGACTTAAATAGATGGGGGTAGTTGGAATTGTGGGTGTTGATTGGTTGAAGTTTTGTGATTGAAGTTCGGCCATGTCGCCTGCTTTTGTGGCTGAGTTGCTCTCCACGTCGTCCCCAAAGTGGGATACGCTTTCATTCTACCTGAAATCGGAAATCATCCCCATAATACTTGAAGTCGAAACTCGTGACCTTTTACATTGCTTGGAGCTGAAGCCGGATGTCGGAACTAGTACCATCTTGTTTATGACTTGAGGAAATCTTGTCTGGTTTATTTCGAGACTTATAATCAAGATCGGAGGTCGGAAGTCATGCAGCTGACAATCAACTGATCTCGGAACTCCAAGTTCAAAGTCGGGACTCCTTGTAATAAGCTCGGATATCGGAACTTGGGGGTCCATTCTAATTGAGTTCAACTCCAAGGCCGGAACTCGTTACATGAAACTCGGAGTTCAGTGCTTGTATCATTGTGTTAAACTATAACTTCTGAGGTCGGATGAAGCATGAGGTTTGAAGTCAGAATGAGGGTTCTTAAGGTCGGAACTCGGGTGATTCGAATCACATTTCCAAACCCAAGTACTTAAACCCGGAAGTCGGTATCTTACATTTGATGAGATCAGAAACCGAGTACAATATCTTTGAGACATGAAGTCGGATATCGATGAATCACGTTCATGTTGTTCGGACTCGAATGTTAAACTCGGAAGTTGTAGAAGTAATCCAGATGAAGTCGAAAGTCGTAGAAATAGGTGAGACGAGATCGGAAATCGGAGAATAACATAAGATTAAGTTGGAAATCAGGAGTAGTCAAGACTAGATGAAATCGGAAATCGGATGTCATGAAGTCGGAAAATGTGAAAGATGAACTCGGAATTCGGAATTCATCCCACTTTGTGTAGAATTCGAAGATGAAGTCGGGAATTGAAATTGATCAGTCCTGAGGGTGAAGTCGGATCTCGGAAATCGGGACGTTACAGCAACCACAATTCCTGTCATTAATGCCACTACCTCTGTAACGTTCTCCTTTATACAGTACTATACTTAAGTCATAGTACCACACTCAAGAATTGTTATTGTTACCTGAGCAGACCTTAACTGACAGTAACTTCAGCCATCTTTGCAACTTCTCGAGTTGTCTGGGGATAACACGGAAATAGGAGTGGGAATTTTAAATTCTCAGTAGGAATCTTTAACTGTTATACATAATGTTATCGTGTCATCTCTAGTTGCTTCAGTTTATTATGAAAAAGGTGAACATGTTATACAAACTATTTGGTTTTATAGTTCGAAAATATTGTCCGAAGCAAGGTTCATTTTATTCACATACTTGTCATTTGGGTGAGCTAATACAGAATCAAATCAGGAATTACACTATGAATAATATCTGAAACATATAAAATGTAAAATCACGAATACACTAAACATATAAAATCTATAGATGCTTTTACTTGTCACACATATTCCAGAGTATGATCACCATGTCATACTCCATTGGGGGTGTGATCACCATGTCACACTCTTTAGGAATATATCATTCCTGCCACGTCCCAGAGTATGATCATCATGTCATACTCCATCGAGACGTGATCGCCATGTCACATTCCATAGGGTGTGGGATCATTATGCTACATTCCAGAGTATGATCGCCATGTCATACTCCTATCAGAGCATGATCGCCATATCATGTTCCTTAGGAATATGGACTCATCATCATATCTCTTAACTGCCTTCTCAGGGAGGGACCCAATTAACTGCCTCTAAGTGAAGGGACCCATATTTAATATGTTCATACCCTTGCATATGGAATTTCTACATATGTATTATACTATTCTACCGAAAATTCGGCAGCACAGCGCATCATGTCCGCTTCCCATGAATAGTGCTAGTAATCAAGAAACTTTGATCAAACAGCAACCTCAACATATAACATTATATTCATACCAAGAATATAACAATAACAATAAGTGCAAGTTTTAAACTCTTGAGTCTTAATCTATCTTGCAAGCTTTCAACTTCCAATGATATTCCCGAGTTCGATGCTTATTGACCGACTTCCGAGTTTCGATATCATCTAAGTTATGTATATCAGGTCAATGACTTGATTCCTGACTTTCGGGATTATGAATGTCTTGGTTCCCGACTTCCGAAATTCGGGTATAAGGTTTCATATCCTGATCATATTTCCTATCTCCGAATTAAGCTTCGATCGTTCTCCTAACACCTTTATGAAATATGTTTCTTAAGTTTTGATTTCCGACATGAATCATACCCGATCTAGTTTGTTATTCTAAGCTCAGATTTCCGACATGAACCATAGTCGATCTAATTTCTATTCACTAAGTTCCAAGTTCATCATTAGGTATACTCGATCTAGCTCTTTGCCTACCAGGTTCCCGAGTTTAACTTTTAGTATACTCCTTCCGAATTCAATCTTAGCTATACCTTTTCGAGTTCAAGCCTTATGTATAACCTTCCGAGTTTAACCTTAAGTATACTCGATTTAGCTCTCCATTTGCTAATCCTCGAGTTCTGACTTTAACTGAACTTGATCTAGTTTTCATATATGTCTCTAGCCAGAATTGCACTCTTCTAAGAGAAAATTCACCAAAAATAGAAATCTGAATAAAATCATATGAAATTTATATCAATTTAAAGCTAACAGAACCAGCTTTCTAATGAAGCAAGTTGCATATCATTTGAGTGAATATAACCCAAGATATAAGCCCCGAAACTCGACCTTCCTGAATTACTCTGTTCTAGCCTAGGTTAAACTCAAGTCAACTTCATTGAAGTGTTGGGAATAATCAATAATGGATCTAACTCAAAAATTTGTATGGGATGTTCTCCTATGTGTAAGCTTTCTAACAAACTTAGTTTCATTCAATTCCATCCTGTATAGAGCGAGTTGTCTCTAAACAACCTAGTCTACCCAGAATCAAACTCAAAAATCTAGGTCAAACTTCCAAAATTCATATCTATCTCAATACTAATCCAATGGCCTTATATGATATATGTATGGAAAGCCCTGAATGTCTAGTTTCAATAAAAATAATTTCATCGAGTTTCGGTGGCCATGGGCGGAGCCGTACACTCCGCCAGTATGGACGCTATAAGGTTTTCAAGGTTCCAACTTCTATTTTGCCTCCCTCTTTGAATTCCCACCAAAGTTCTCATACAAACTCAACGTTTATATATTTATCCAACCATAAGAATCCATATAAACACCATGTATCATCAAACTAATGGAAAGAGAATTCTACTTAGCCACAATAACATGAATAATAGAGGAAGTTGAAGAATCTTACCCTTGTCTAGTTGAAACTTGGTTGATTTGATGTCTTAGATGGAAGCAACTCTTGATGAGACTTGAAGAAAGGTTGGAGATGAAGTAGAGAGGAGTATGAACGGAAGAGAAATGAAGGGGAGTCAGCCCCTTATCTTGACCGAACTTCACAAGGGCAAGGAAGGGATTGTACACAACTTGTGGAGCCAGGAGTTGTGTGATTGGTGGAATTCATCTTGCCTTCAAATTTGGTTTGGCTTCCCATCTTTCATGACTGATGAAGGCTCCACATAAGGAGGTGGTTTGGCTAAATCCTAGCCATTCATCCTAGGGCACTCATAGCATAAGTTCTATTGATCCGGTTCCGGCAATTTTAAAATACCGAAGTCTTATCGATTTCTCTTAAATCGGTAAACCAATCTTTGAGAAATTCTGTGAGGTTTCCTATATTCCTAATCTAATTCTATCAAGCCTAATCATTTCTAAATCGCACTTAATTGGCTTTAATTAAATGCTTAATTGAATTCTAATTAATTCCAATTATTTACTAAAAACCAAACAACTCAATTAAAAACGATTAAAATTTTTTTTGGGGCGTTACAGCCTTCACCACCTTAGACTCCAAAATCAAACCTCTTTCTCCGTAACCCACTACGAATCTTGGAAATTGGTAGTAACAACGAACAAACGGAGCTCTGGCATTTGGTGTTCGGGATCGCAGCATCATTGAAGCTTTGGGAGCAGAGGAAGAACTACATCAAGCTATGGTACAAGCCAAATAAGATGCGTGGTGTGGTGTGGCTCGATGACAAGGTGAGCATCGGCGGCAACGATGGAGGTCTACAGTCAATGAGAATCTTCGACGACACTTTGAAACCTCTAAGGCCGCCCCACCTCTCACCCGATGCCCTTCTCTTTTCATCTCTAGATGGTTCTTCTTATTGTTATTTTTTTTATGATTAGTTTTGTTGTTCATGCATTATCATCAAAACTGGATCATCAAAATTTTCTATTTTTTCCTTCATGGTGGCAATAATAAAGGAGCCCGTTGATGGGGTTTGGACGGCAATGGTAAAAGAGGGCTCGAAGATGGAGATGGGAGGGGGATAGAAGAGGTAGGAGGAAAGAAAGAGAGGTTTTATGGTATATTATAGTAAATGGTTGTATCAATATACCATCCAATCTTTATCATTGGATTATAAGGTGCGCTATGCACCGTTCTCAACAAGGTGCATTACGAACGCTGCTTGAACAAAGAACATAAAAGGATTGATTAACCAACATTTAAGTTATTTGGACGGAAATGACGGGTGATAATATGGTGACAAATTTCCCGTAAATATTACTTAGTCTCATATAAGCTTCACCTTATATTCTATTTGAAAAAGAGAAAAACTAACACTATCATGCATAGATTTCATGCTAGGGGCTAACTTCTTAATAGAATGCAAGTGTTGAAAGTAAAATCAAAGGATGTTGCCACACTCAACTTCAATTATGTACCTTAAACTTGAAGAAGATGAGTGCGATAGGCATAAGGGGAGATGGTTAACACACAGCCTCTTTGACACTGCATCACAATTCCGTCCATTCCCTTTCCCTGATCAAAGAAAGATAAGTATGGTAATATCCCGCGACATTTTCTATATATGTCAATGTATTAGCCATTAGGAAATGTATTACTGGAGGCCGCACAAGTCTTTTATTTTTTTCTTTTTAATTTCTATAGTTTTTATTTTTTGATTTCTATATTAATTTAGTACTCCTTTTAAATCTTATTATCTAACCTTCACCCATTTTATGTAATTCTACATTTTAATTTTTTTTACTTTTTTTTAAAGAAAAAACAAAGCCTTTGAAACTTATTTTTTATTAATTCTCTCATTACAATGGCTCTCTCCTTCTTTGTTTTAATTTTTTTTTCAATTTCTTTTGTTCGTTCACTCTATTCACCTTTGAAACAAAGTGGGATTCATGCTTTATAGGAATTATAACAATACTACTATATGCTGAAGAACTTTGAATTTTTTTCTATTTTATTCCAATTTTGTTGATTAGAATTTCTAGATTTACCATGCTTCATGGTTCCTTTTTAATGTATGAATGTGATTTTATTCTTTATGCTATCCTATATATATTAATTATTTTTTATTAATATTTCAAAAATAAAAAATATGGATTGACAGTCACATTACTAATATTAGTGATTACCCTTTTTTGATATCCAAAATTCGACATCGCATAAAACCATTAACACTTAATTAAAGGCAAACTAAAAACAAAGAAATAAAAAGTTAAAATGCTAATGATTGCAAATGCACATCCAAAACTTTTCATAACACTTATTTTGTTTAAATAAATAGAGACAAGTGCGGGCACACCAAAGTAAAAATGAGATGCCTTATAAGCAAAGAGAATAGGCTAACATATAATGTTTTTTTAACACTTACATTATTTAGCATTTTGGTTTGGGTTCATCCTCAATTTCCCTAGGTGAAGTTTGTGGAGAGTAGTCTTGGAGAAAAGGCAAAAGAAGAGTGTGGTTGTTGTCAGGGACATTGTTACCATAATTCTGGGGAAGGAGTACACAATGAGGAATAACACTACAAACTGGGGATTTGAAAACAATGAAGTTATTGACCTAAAAAAGGGAGAGCAATTGTTTAACTCCATGCTTGGGGATGATTACAACCTTAACTTAGTCGTTGCTGGATATGTTTTTTGTGAGTAATTAGCATATTATTTTTCCTTTTGTTTGCTTTTAAGATTTAATTTTGTCAACTTTAATTATGGACCTTTTAACTTGAACCTATGACATTTTTCCATGTATGCATGTATTAGCTATACAAAAGAAATTACTAGGGGTTGCTCAAATTTTTTATTTTTTATTTTTCAATTTCTATTTTCAATTTTGTATTAATTGATTTAAATCTTATTATTTGTTCTTCACCCATTCTATGTAATTCTATATTTTAAGACATTGAGTAAGCTCTCAAATTCGTTTATGATAAAAAAACGACTTTCAACACATTAATCAAGGACGAATTTAATAATTTACTCTAATCCTTTTTCTTTTCTTTTAAAAAAATCGCCATTGGAGCTTTTTGTTTTCTTAATTATCAAATGATAATGGGTTTGTCCATCTTCGTTTCTTTTTTTATTTCTTTTGTCAGTGAACTCTCCTTTTATAGGCTATTTCGTTTCTAAGAAATGATGTAAACAAATGAGATACATGTGTTCTAAGAATTATAGCAATATTACTATATGTTTGAAAACTTAGGATCTTTTTCTATTTTATTCCAATTTTTTGATTAGATATTTCAAATTTATTTATTTTTTAATGTATGAATGGAATCATATACTTTAACCATATGTATATTAAATCAATATTTAAAAAAAATAGCACATAACCTTCTTTACGTACTAGGGTTTTTGTGCCTTATGGCAGCTCTCGCTGTGTAACAACCTCTATTATATAAGTCATGCTTGAGTCATGGAGTTATATTAAAAGGTTGTCACTGTGTTACGAAATCTTTAAAATATGAAAAATATAATACATGGCCATTTAATTGCACACTTTATTACTGACTAATAGTTCATAAACTTTGTCGTCTCTGATACATAGAGCATAGAATAATTACAATTTAAAAGAAGTTGTGACTAACATAATACATAGCATTTGCTTCCAACTAGTCGGTAGCTAGCTTCAATAGTCTCTTGATTTGTTTTGTGCCTGAGTCTTGCTCAGTGAATATTCCAGTACTCTGCCTCGCACTTGATTTCCAACTTAGGTGCTGGAATATTTATGAAAAAGAAAAACATACAAGCAGGCAGTGAGAACCTAAGGTTCTCAGTAGGTAAACTTAAACCATCACTCTCACAGTGTCATCATAAACAGTCCAACCGCTTCAGTTTATTATGAAAATATGAGCACATATACGCAAATAGTGGTTTAATTTTAAGTTGAAAACATCTTTCTCGAAGCGGGTTATATTTTAACAACCACTTGTCATATTATATGACAAACATAGAAATACAAATAGTGTAATATACTTCAACAAGAATCATAATAACATTATAACATAACGAGATAATTGAAGATGCACATATAGATGCTTATACTTGACTGTATGCAAGTGCACTTGACTTAATTTGTCTCTTTCTTTAACTTGCAACTTGATCTTGCTTTTCTGTGCTTGGTCCCCCAAAGTTGAATGGCCTCTCTCACCCCTGGGTAATAGCCTATTTTTTAGGTCCGAGCTCGTACCTATATATGAGTGACGGGTTTATTTTCCCTGACCTTCACACCAGTCTATTTCCCTTGATTCTGGTCGAGGGTGGCCCAAGTCTTAGACAGTACTGCTCTGGCCCACGCTAGCTGGCTTTATGCCATGCCTCACGTAGTAGCTTGGTGCGTCCCTCTTGCAAGTCCTTGTAATCTTTTACTATCTCATATCATTCATCCTATTTGCATGCATGATTTTCATAGACATGGCATTCATATGAACACATTTATCCTTATAAGCTTAGCACAATTATTCAAAATATAAGTCCTCATAAACTCCTGCCGAAAATTCGGCAGCATAACGGATCGAGTCTGCTTCCCCATAAATAGTGCCAGACTACTAGAATGATCAATCAAGCAACAAAACCAACATAGAGCATCAAGTTTTATAACAATAATATCATTCATATAATATGTCATCATAAATACATAACTTAGGTTTTCTGCTCATTCCACTCAATTTTGGCTGATTTTGTAAAATTAACCAAAATTTCTATTCAATTCAGTTGGACCTAAATTTTGAATATGTTATAGTGCCGTGTCTAGTTTCCAACCTTTGGTCCTATCTTATTTTGATTTATATAGCTCAAGTTATTCAAAGTTTACTTCTATCTGGCCTACGACTAGCCAGAATTGCACTCTTAGAAGTAAAAATTCACAAAAAATAGGAAAGTAGGTGAAATCATATGAAATCTATATCAAATTAAAGCTAACAGAACAAGATTTTATTTGAAATAAGTTGCATCTCATTTACATAAGTATAGCTTGAGTTATAAGCCCCATAATTTGACCCTTTTGGACTATCTTGTTCTAGTTCGGTTTAGACTTAAGGCAACTTCATTGAATCACTAGGAATAATTGAGATCAAATATAACTCTAAAATTTTTATAGTATGTTTTCCTATATGTTGGCTTTCATATAAAACTGGTTGCACTCAATTTAGAGTTTTGTAGGTGAGTTATATCCCTCACAACTCATATTGCCTAGAAGAGAACCCAGAATTTCCGGTTAAACTTCAAAAATTTATAACTCACTCAATACTAATCCAATGGCCTTATAATTTATATGTATGGAAAGCCCTAAATGTCTAGTTTCAGATAAAAATAGGTTCATCTCATTTTGAGGTCTGTCAAAGAGTCCGTACACTTCGTAGTATGGACACATCTAGGATTTTATCCTTGGCAGCAAGTGTCGCAACCTGCTCCAAATTACAATTTTAAAATGCTTAATTACACTAAATTTGAAGTATAGTGCAATCAAGGTCGTCTCCCAAGGATGTTGTTGCTATCTAGTTAAGTAACAAGGGGGTATATACAAACATGTAGTAAATAAGCTATAAAAGAAAATTAGATGAAAATAAAAACACTAGTTCAAAGAGTTCCTTAGGCATAAGGTGAATCAATCATTAATGCACAATATATCAAACAAATGGAGTGGGGCTAATTTGAGCTATTAGAGAGACCTTTACTAACAACCTCACAAGTCTACCTAGAGAACTCTAGGAATTCAACCAATACATAATTGATTAGATAATTGAGACCTTAACTCTAATTAACCTATGTTGATTTCTAGCCCCAAATGTATTAGCCTAGGTTTGAATCCAAACCCAATTCCTAATTCTTTAACTAATCAAGTTCATACCAATTGACCAATTAGAAATCATCCAACTAATTTCTCATTCATAAACCGATATATCAATATCATTTAATGTAAGTTTACAAAAAAAAGAGGGCAAAGAATTAAGAAAACAAACATGATTGTAATTCAAGTATAGGGTTGCAAGATTACAACCATAATACCCTTGGAGTCTCCTTGAACTAGCTTGAAGTCCTACTCCTCCATCGCAATGAAGGTTACAAACTAGAACCCAAAACAAGTATCTTACAAAATGAAAGGAAAAGAAAAGAAAAGAAGAGGAGAGGAAAAGAAAAGAAAGAAAAAATGAAAAATGTTGGCAATAAGAGTCTTCCTTCGCATATCGATTTTCTCTCTTCTTATCAGACCTTAGATGTCAAAATTCAAAAATACCTTGAGCCCAACTTAATCATCTGCCTCTTATCTTTAAGTGGACACCCGATTTGCTTAATTTGGACTTAAAATGAGAGAGTTATGGTCCAATCTTTATAGCATGTCTAGGTTGTATCTCTATCTGCGTCAGTCAAATTCAACAGCCAATAAGTCTATCAAGATATCATTGTTTTGGAGAGTTCTCTTCATATGAATTGAAGCTTTATATCTTAGCTTTCAAATTACACTAGTTTCACCTTAATGCAATGTCTACAACTCACTTTATGGCCCAATTAGTGCACACTGATCAGGTTCCAGCATAACAACCCTGTTCTGACTTCGTGGCCCAATTCGACCCACTAGACATCTGAATTAGTTTTTGACTTCTTCATCAAAGTGTAGAACTTTCTCTCAGCTTTTCTACAATATAAAATTTGTAATTTTTAGATATCTACAACTCAAGATACAGCCATAATATAAAAAGAGTATAAATTTGTAATAATGCTGAAAAATACAATTAAGCCCAATTAGAGTCCAAACTTATAAAATGTGTCCAATATTATTCAATTAAGCACAAAAGAGGTTCAATAAACTAAATATGAGGGTTAATCAATGTATCAAAATGTTGTTTATCAATCCTCAGCCAATTTTGTTTGAGTTTCCTTTTGAGTTTTTTTGATCAAGTTCTCAACCCAAACTAAGTTTCCTCATCTCAAATCACTAGAAAAATATCAAAACACCATCATGCAAGCATGGCATAAGAGGAACACAGTAGCCACATAGTTACATGATACATCAAATAACTAAGGATTTGAACTACCTACCTCAAAATCCTTGAAACCATGGATGCAAGGAAGGCAAGAGCAACATCCTAACCTTTTTTCCCTCTCATGGCAGCACAATAAATGGTGGTGGAGGGACACCACTTAATGCTAAATGATGAAATTGTTAGAGAGGTTTTATAGAGGAGAGGATGAGGATTAATTTTCATAAAAAGAGTGAGAGGATTTAAGGTCAAAAAGGGCATGAACTATGAGCTTGAAGCTCATAGCCATAGAGGTGGTGAAGAAGAGAATGAAGATGAGAAGATGGTGGTGGTGGTGGCGTAAATGATGAGGGGGAGGAGAGTGTATAGAAAAATCTAGGGCTTGCAGGTATTTTATTAAAAGTAAGGGTGACTTACTCATTAAGCTTGGTTAGCTTGTTTAGGAAGCTTTGTGGGTTAATTTTCATTGGTGGTTTTGGAACACAATTTAAATTCTACTAAACTTGAATTTTGAGTGGCTCATCTTGAGCTACTACTAAAAGGACTTTTAATTGATGCTCATGCCTACAGACAATATAAGACACTTGAAGATTAATTCAAGGTGTCCAAATATCAATTCGGGTATTCAAACTACCCGAATTTCTAAAATATTGTGTGAGTAATTTCACACTCTTATTTGAAATTGTGGGTAGAGAATTTCAATTTAAGGTTATTACAAGTATTTTAGTTACCTACTAGTATTTTGAAACCCACAAAATCTCTGAATACAGAAATTCTCTACGGTTGCCCTTCTTGACAACCATAAAGCCCTTATTACGACCTTGCCACTATAATCCAATGATGACAACCTCGCCTTTGGTTTCTACACGGGTTACCTAATTACTATTTTGCCCTTGTATCAGACTCGAACTTACTCCTATCCTGGCCTATCCTCAAGGTTCTGGATGTTACATTCTTTTTAGCCTTTCAGAAGCCCTTTAGTATTTTCTGCCATATTTTTCTATTTTCCGCAACTAATGGCATTTCTATAATTTTGAGCAAGTCCAGGGACACCCCACGTTATTTCACACCTAACTGCTTCCGTGGCCTAATCAGCAGAGATTTAAACTTCTACGATTTTACTATGTGATTCTGCTTCATTTAAAACCCCATTCTGCTAGTTCTACAGATGTGGGGACTCATTTTATGAAAAGTTCTAGGGTTATTGTGAAAATAATCCTTTGAAGTCAAAATATAATTTTTAAAAATTCTGGGCATCACTGCACTTAACAAAAGTTTACGAGGGCACTTTTGTCATTTCCTAATTTTTAACATATGGCAGTGCCATATATTCAATGGCAGTGTTAACTACCCTATAATTCTAAGTATGAAGATCGTTATAGCATAACGTTGCCTGAGAAATTCTCACACCGCTTAAGAGAAATAATTCAAAGTTTCCATTATATTCTGTTTACGAAAGTGGGGATGTTACACATCGTATGACCTCCCATCTCACAATTGTAAGATTTTTGTCATTCTTCCAACCACAAGGGTGTGAATATTGAGTATTAAAGGGGCCAAGGTTACAAAAGAGGAGTTGTCATTGTAGACAAAGTGATGAAAAAGGTATGGCAGACAAATTGGTGGCTAGGTGCATAATCTCAACTTATCGAGGGATGAAGCAAAGGTGGTAGTGGTAACATCCCTAACTTTGAGAGCTGTCCAATATGGAAGGAAGCCCAATCTCTAAGCAATAGCAAAATAGTAGATAGTTAAACTATAGCTAAAGAATAACAAAACTATAATTATTGGCTTATGGTTGTCAGAAGGAACATTAGAGGAAAAACCCTAATTCCGAAAACATGTGGGTTCCAGGACACTAATAGCTAAATAATATACATGTAGTAACCTTATAGATGATGTTTTATACATATAGTTTTGAATAAAAGTGTGAGATTACTCACATATGTAAATAATATCTCGGGTAACTTTAAGTACCCAAACTAATCACTAGACAACTTGAATTAATCTTCAAGGGTCCCATATTGTTTGAGATCAGTTCTAGGAATGCCATTTTATTACTTTGAGCATGGTAATCAAAGGAAATAATCCTACACAGATTAAATAGGCATGTTATGAAAGTGGCTAGATTAAGCGGCTAAGAATGTGCCACACTGTATGCTAGGTAAAGTAAGTGGCCTTAGGAGAAACCACCTCACCCGGATTAACCATCAGCATACCCTCCGCCATCATACTACACGGTTTCACCGCTATCACACAAACAATTCACGCTTATCTCCTTTCTCTCTCTTTATTTTCAGCCATAATCCTTCTCCCCACAAAACCACCATCATTTTCCTTCATTCTCTTCATTTTTCTGTCAAAAAACTCTAGCTTATCCCCACTTCTTTGTATCCAAGTAATCTCCCATATCAAAGATCAAAAGAAAACCTCTTCCTTGGAGCTTTTGGGCCATGATTTTCAAGAAGGGAAGAGGAGCTGTTATTGACTTATTTTGGTTGTCTTGAAGCTTGAAGAATTAAAGCCTCCCAAGGTTTGAAGTTGTCTTGAAGCTTGGAGGAGAGGTATGAGTCCTAAGCTAATATTTTCTCTCTTAATCTTGAATATATATATATATATATATATGTGAACACCATATTTTGTCCGAGACAAAAAAAAAAAAGAAGAGAAAAATCAAATCAAATCAAAATCAAATCAGAATAAATGAAAATAAATCTGGTCAAATCTCTTAATTTGGTATTTGTATCCAAATCAGATCAAATCCGCCAATCATCATTAAGGCCAAATTTCAAATTAGGATCAATTAAATTTAATGGCAATTGATACCTCCAACACTTATAAATAGATCAAATATTGAGAGGTGAGGGGTTGGTTTTTTTTCTCTGGGGGGAAGAGTAACGGTAGCAGACTAGGAGCAAAGTTGTGATTGTGTGCAAGGGGCATTGAAAGAGGAAGGAGAAGATTGAGGCCGGAGTTGCAATCCATTTTTTGATTTCAAACTGCTCGTTCATTTGAGCGCATTTGTTGGTATATATCTTTATCTCTTTGTTTGTTTCTTTTTGCACACACGCTATCTTTCCTGCCCATTTATCGATCTGTCTCTCGTAATGCTACACTACATTCTTTATTTGAATTTCTCTCAATACAACAACATGCTTGCACCCGTAGCCTTCACTTGCCACCACAAATTATCTTCACTGTCTTGATTCATAACATAACTAGAACCTCATCATTATTTGCCCGAATCTGCAACCTCCTCCTCGCCAAATTTCTATACTCATGCTAACGTTGAAGCCAAAGTCAAAAAAGTAGATTGATACCATCTAGCTTTGGAACGTCTGAATCAATGGTCCCAGCTCATGATTATTTTTGTTTTATAGTGCTAATGATGTGGTGTGTCTATGGTGCATCACCACGGTGCTGAACACTCGTGTGCCCTTCCTTTTTTTTTTTCGATTTTCGTTTATGTTTGGGGCGTTATTTTTTTTATTTCTTTTTTATTATTATTTTTTATTTGTTGTAAATATGCACAAAGTATGTTCTTTATTCTTGCTCAAATAATAAGCACAATTTTAATTCAAACTTTAAAATCCATGCCGCAATCTCTAACATTGATGTATGGCTTGGCCATCCTCAAGGGTTATAAGAATTGTTAGGGTTTATTGTATAGTTTATACTATTCTGAACCCTGGGCAAAAATGGATTATTCTTTCTTTTATTTTATTGTATGTTTCTTTAAATAAAATTAACCCAACCTACAATTATTTTCTACAAGAACTATGTGATTTTGAATTCCTCATTGCACCAGAGGATACGTAGGAGCAGACAATCTCTATCAAATCAAAATTTAAATTTTCTTAAATTTGGTTCAATTTTAATTCCTTAAATATTTGTAACATTAATTTCACTTCCTTTTTAGTTTGTAAATAATTGTTATATCAATTTCTCTTTTTTGTAAATAATCATAACATTAATTTTACTTTCCTTTTCTTTTGTGAATAATTGTATATTAATCTTATATTTTTGGGAATAATTATCATATCAATTTTGCTTTTCTTTCTTTTTATAACTAATTATCATATTAATTTTATTTTTCTTTTCTTTTGTGAATAATTGTTGTACTAATCTGACTTTATTTTATTTTATTTGTAAATAATTATTATATCAATCTTGCTTTTCTTTCCTTTTATAAATGATTATCATATTAATTGTATTTTTTCTTTTCTTTTGTAAATAATTGTTGCACTAATCTAACTTTATTTTATTTTATTTGTAAATAATTATTATATCAATTTGTAAATAATTTTATTTTATTTTATCTTCTTTTTTATAAATAGTTGTGGTACTAATTTTGCTTTATTTTATTTGTGAATAATTATTATGTTCTTAAGGGGAAAAAAATCAATATTATTAAAGTTATTAATTTGCGTGATAAGCTCTAGGGTAACCGTTGCGAAACGGATGTATCAGGGGTGCAGTGGGATTAAGTTTCCACCCTTCCCTGTGCATAATTGGACTCCCGAATTCAATCTCTTTAAAAGACCAGTTTTGCAAAACTAAAAGGTTTTTCCGATTTTTTCCATAAATAAAAATTGGTGGCGACTCCATTGAAATTATTTTTTCAATATTTTTGTTGCCTCTCGTTGCGACGCCCTCCGGGCACGTTGTGACAGTTTGGCGACTCCACTGGGGAATTCTAGAGAGTCAAGCCTATTAGAGTAAATTATGCAAATTATATAACTAAAATACTATTTATTTTTCCCCTTTCTTGTTGCTTTTCATTTTTTTTTTGTAAATAATTATTTTTGTACACAATTTTTATTTGCATATGTTTATTTTATTTGTAATTATTTCTCACTTAGACCTTAGGATAGTAGATTTATTTTTGTCTTTTCTATATTTTGTATATATCTCAAACCTTAGGGTAGTTGATATACTGTGTATATGTGTGTTCTTGGTCTTTTGCAGGTTTTATGCTTAGTTTTAGGGTAAAAAGGTTTGTATGCTCCCTTCACACACCTCACTATCACTTACCTCACACACTAATTGGGCTCTATACCCGAGCCTTGGAAATCCATAGGAGTAGAAGGGATTTTGACAAGGTTATTGTGAAGCTCACGCTTCCCTGACAGTCGTTGATTTTCTTGCTCAGATTTGCTATCAGAATTGTGAGCCTGCGCATTGTGACTCTTATGTCCCTGCGGCCGTGCTTACAAAACTGGGTCCTTATTTTTTATTAAGGGCAATCTGGGAACCATGACTTATAGGGGTCTAGATCTATCCAAAAACCATGCACAATAGAACAAACTAGTGGACTACCAAATTAGGGTTCAAGCTTCAGAAGTACCCAACCATTAGGTCTCACCCTATTAGGACAAAAGGGTGCGTACTTCTTTCCTTTTCCCTTAAATCACATCATCCAGCATTTAATCATCTGCATTGTGCATATTTATAATACATCATCATGCATTTTCTTAACATGTCATCATCCTTTTCTTACTATTTGTATATAATCATCATGCATACCATCCAATATCTCATCATAATGCATCACACATCCAGCATTGCATCAAACATATTTACATTTTTTTCTTTTTTCTTTTTTCTTTCTTCTTTTCCCTGATATTTTATTCAAATTCACAAAAGGGGATAGCGGTGACACCATATTTGATAGCAAGTGATGGAAGAAGTACGACACGCTAGCAATATCATCGATGGGAAGAAGAAATCCAATGTAGCTATAAATATTAGCTCATTGAAAAATCTAAGACAGTTGAGTCAGTTACTCCCTTTTGAAGAAAAGAAGGCTTTTTCCAAGAAATATGGGGCTATCCTGGATTTGCTTTTCATTCCAGTCGAGACCTCTGCTCTCAATGTCTTGGCTCAATATTGGAGCCCGGCCTTGAGATGTTTCGAGTTGCCCAATGTTGATATTGCACCCACCATTGAGGAGTATGCATGTATGTTGAAGTTACCAATGAGAAGAGACTCTACAGTGTACCTACGCATAGAGGAGCATTTGTCTGAGACGAAAGTAATTGAGCAATATGGAGAGCTATTAGGGGTACCTATGACTCAAATTAGACTGACAGGGCATACAGATTCTCGGGGGCTGACCAAAGCATTTGTGGAAGCACATTTGAGAGAGTTAGGACATTTACAAAAATGGAAAGTCTTCGCAAGGGTGTTAGCACTTGCCATCTATGGGTTGGTGTTATTTCCGTCTGCACCTGACATGGTAGATCAAGCTGCCATGGATGTCTTCTTTGCGGTGGAAAAGAAAGAGAGGAACCCGGTACCTGCCGTGTTGGCTGAGACATTCCTGACCTTGGATTTCTGCCAACGAACGTCAAAAGGGAAGCTTCGATGCTGCGTACACCTGTTATATGTATGGGTTATCACACACATGTATGCTGGCAATCATCTCAAGAGTACATCAGATCCGTTGGGAAGCTTCCACCGAATTCCAACAAAGTCAATAGATGAAAATGAATGGAGGGTTGAGTTTGACAACATTGACATAAAGGCATTCAAATGGGTGTGCCCATGGTATGGACGTGAACGAGGAGATATCATCTACAGTTGCGAAAAATTTCCTAATGTACCCCTCATGGGTCCAAGAGGGTGTGTAGCTTACACACCAGTAATAGTACTCAAGCAGCTTTGCTGGATGCAAAGAAAGCCACAAGAAGAACGATTGGGTGGAATATGCTTCTGGTATAAGGATGGAGAACACACTCAGCTTTTATTAAGAGATATTAAGAAAGCATGGGCGGATATCCGAATGGCAGGAAGAGCAAAGTTAGGAAAACCACTTGTGATTGACACCGCAGAGTACGTTGCATGGAGAAAAGCAAGAAGGGTGCCCCAGACTTTCCCTAAGAAAGTCACTCAAAAGAAGAACAATTCTTGCCCAACATCTGCAGCAGCCGAACAGTTGGAGGTTTTGCGAGCTCAAATTCAACTTTTAGAGCAGCAAAAGCAAGCTGCGGAGTTAGAAGCCGTTATTGCCCGAAGCCAGTGTGAGAAGAAGGCAAAATTGGTTGAACATCTGAAAGACGAACTGGCTGATGCCCCTGTAAAAGTTCTTGCAGCACTCACAAGAAGGATTCAAAGCCTTGAAGGTAATTTGCAAATCCTTACAAGAGAAAGGGATGAATTAACCGAAGAAATTAAGCAGCAAGAAATATTCAACGAGGAGCTAACAATGGAAGTTAACTGGCAGAGACAAGCAAGAGAAAAGCTGATAATTGAAGTGCATAAACAGAACCAAGAGAAGAGCAAGTTAGAGCACAAACTGGAAGAATTGACCACGCTGTTAGCACAAACGAAAAGTGACCGTGATCGTGGATGGGCTTCGTCCATGCAATACTGAGACACGCTCATCCAAACAGCAAGTATCGAAAAATTTTGGAAGGCCCAAGCATTAGAATGGGAAGCACAACATGAAGATTTGAAAGAAAGACATGCAAGAATGGTTGATGAGCTAAATCGCCACATCTCGAACTTCATTTACCACTTCGAAAAAGTGGAAGAAGAAATGTGGGCGAATCCCATGCTCCACCTTCCTCGCGGAATAAAAGATTTCATGAAGATGAGTAAGGATCTTACAAGGGGGTTTAAGAGAAAGAGAACCAATCTTCTGATGTAATTGATGTTTTTAGACTTTGCAAATTTATGATGTACTTGCACTTTCAAGTGAATTTTTGGAATGAAATTATGCCTCAACTTGTTTCTTTATCCTCTACGCAAAACCATCTCTTCTTAATTCATTGTTATTGCTCGTACTCGCCTTATAGGACTTTTCTCTCCTTCTGTGCGAAGTAAAAAGCAAAGGATTTCAAGAAGGGTTAAGATTTTGATATTGCTACAGTGTCGTTAATAAAGTATATTGTGGAAAGAACTCTCCCCTATACTTTTTATCCGCCAAGGACTCTATCTAATAGAGCATGATCCATCGTCATTGCTATCAAATATGGGTGATACATTCCTTCTCCACAAAAAAATAAAAAAATAAAAAATAAATTTTTTTTTTCTTATTGTCTTACTTCTTGTTGTCATGATAAGCAGGAATTTCCAAACATTGCTCCTCCAAAGAAAACTTCGTCTAAACCTAGTAACTCATACGAGTTGCGATCCAAAGCCCCTCTAGAAAGCATGGCAAATGAAAGGAATCTGGGCCAAGAGATCGATGACTTGAAGACCACGATGCTTGAACAAGGGGAGGAATTCAGAAAGATTCTCGAGGTCATAATCAAAATCAAAGGGACTAGTGAAAACAATGATCCTCACGATCAGCCGGGGTATGAATCAGGGAATGACAACAACCTTGAAGTGGAGAAGGAGGCAGAATGATTGAAACTAAAGGAAGAATTAGAGAAGGAGATGCAAGCACAGTTCCGGATGCTATGAGGGCCAAACCCATACGGTTCTATAAGCATTAATGACCTCTATTTAGCACTAAGCGTCACTATCCCCAAGGACTTCAAAATGCCTGAGTTCATTAAGTTCGATGGCAACACAAATCCTATGATGCACCTGAGAATGTACTGCACCAAGATGGAAATGTGGTCTAAAGATGAGAATTTTATGATTAGCTTTTTTCCTAAAAGTTTAGATGGGGTCGCATGGGAGTGGTACATGCAGTTAGATCAGACTCAAATCAGGTGTTGGGAAGATCTTGCCATAGCCTTCACCAATCAATACAAGTTTAATATGAATACTGCACCCACCAGAGACCAGCTGAAAAATTTGAGGAAGAAAGAGAAAGAGCCATTTAAAGAATACGCCCAAAGGTGGAGAGCGATAGCAGCCCGGGTTGTTCCCACTATGTCGGAGCAGGAGATGTGCTCTTATTTTATTCGCACTTTGGAAGGACCATTCTTCAAGAATATGTTGGGCACTCATGTCAGAGAATTCATTGACTTAGTGGAGATTGGAGAGAGGATTGAGGCAAACATCCAAGAAGGCAAAGTGGAGCCAACAACAGGTGAAATAAGTGAATCTCAATTTAAGAAGGGACAACCATATACGAAAAAGGAAAACACGGTCAACGTCATACAGTCACAGCCATCCCAACCCTACCAAGCCTCTTTTCAACAGACTCACCGTCCATATCAACCCTCATACTTTCCATATCCTTCACCCTATCTTCCTACTACGCCTTACCCTCCTCAGCCGTACCAAGTCAATAATGTTTCATACCCCCGACCTTATACACCATCCATACCTACACTTCACCAAACAACTTCCCTGAGTCACCAAACCGCTAACCCTCCCTTAACCCCATCATGAATGCCACCTAAAATTAATAACACCGCTAATCCATTAGCCAAGGACCGTCCCTTTCCGAATTTTCACATGAGTAATTCTGAGTTGTTTGAGCGCTTGTGTGGTCAGAATTTGCTAACCCCACGCCCTGGGAAGACGTTCACGGCACCATATCCTCGTTGGTATGATGCAAATCTTTCATGTGAATATCACTCCAACACTCCCGGGCATTCAATTGAAAATTGTTATGGCTTTAAACATGCGGTATGGCGCCTAATTGACACTAAGGCCAATCAATTGGAAGAAACGGAAAGGCCCAGCGTGAGGAGCAATCCATTTCCAAATCATGATGGAAGACAGGTAAATGTTATTTGCTGTGATAGCCACATGGGAGGAGAATTTGAGGACATCAAACTCCCAATGAAGCGCATCTTGGAAGGGTTAAAATTAGCGGGATATGAGATGATTGCTGAAAAAGAAGAAGGAAGAAGGATTCTGAAAGGAGATGAGGAAGGATTACTCTGCAAATGCCTTGGAGTTAAGAAGAAACATCATATCGAAGACTGTCCTGAACTCAAATGCTTTGTTAAAAGAATGATCAAATTGGGTGTGCTTGCGGTACCCAAGATTGTTAAGGAGCAGAGTGTCAATGCAATTCACCCAACACCTCCCGTCTTTATAGTCTCTCCTCAAAGGCCGGCACTCATTTTCAAGGTACCCAAGCCGTTCCCTTACCAAAGTGATCATGCGGTCCCATGGAGATATGAGACAATAGTGGAACCAAATATTGGAGCAAGTCATAGCTCTGCAAAATTTGAGGCAACAATTCCTGCTCGAGAGTCACGACCTATCTTCCAAGTGTCAAGGCAATCCCATCACACCGATCCTGCTCTCCCTGCTAGGCATGGAGCTGTTGTGAAAGACGACACTGGAACAGGCCTCGACCTTAAAGTGACTGAATTAGTAACAAATATTGTAGGAATAGGAGGGGTAACTCGAAGTGGCAGGTGCTATATTCCCGAGAAACTCCAAAGGGTGCCTGGAATAATAAAACCATCTGAAGACCACAAGGAAAAGAGCCAAGAGGATGAAGGAGAAGAGTTCTTGAAGATCATGAAGCAGAGTGAGTACGATGTGGTGGAACAGTTAAAGAATACACCTGCAAAAATTTCTTTGTTCTCGCTAATTATGAGTTCCGAAGCTCATCGTGATGCTCTTAAGAGAGTGTTGGATCAATCTTATGTGAACAAAGATATAACTCCTGAAAAGGTCGAGGGAATTGTAGGTGCAATCAAAGCCAGGAACTCGATAACTTTTACCGAGAACGAGATAAACCCGAACACCACATCAGGTCGCCCAAAGGCTCTACACATCACTCTAAAGTGCCAAGGCTATGTCATCGCAAAGGTGCTGATAGATGGGGGGTCAGCTTTTAACGTGCTTCCTTATTCCACCCTACAACAATTGCCTATTGATCCGGCCACAATAGAGCCAAGTGGCACAATTGTGAAAGCGTTCGATGGCACTCAAAGGGAAATAATGGGAAATATCAGTTTGCAACTGGAAATAGGACCAATCACTTTTTTGACAGAATTCCAAGTATTGGATATTGAGCCAGGATACACTATGTTATTAGGAAGGCCATGGATTCACGAAGCTGGGGCCGTTCCATCTACCCTGCATCAAAGGGTGAAATTTGTAGCCGAAGGGAAGCTAATCACTATTAAAGGAGAGGAGGAGTTATTGATGTCTAAAGCGATTCTGATTCCTTATATTGATTGTGCTGAAGGCTCCCTTGAAGTCTCTTTCCAAAACCTAGATATAGTAGAGCCAAAGGAACAAATGAGCGGTGTGAATTAAGTTGTTGCTCAGATGATGCTCAAAAGTGGATTTCAATAAGGAAAAGGGTTGGGAAGTCAACTACAAGGGATCAAACACCCCATTGTGTTGCCTGATAACCCAAGAAAGCTTGGCCTGGGATACAAAGTAGGGGAAGAAGAGCAATCGCCCTGGTTTGATACAAGGAAGATTTCGCACATCAAAGAAACATTCCCTATGGCTGCAGAAGTTGTGGCATTAGAACTGGGTGAAACAGTTAATACCCTGAGAAATACCAGGGGGGATTCATTGCTTATCCACCCAAGTGATGGGGCAGAAGATTTAAACAACTGGGAATCCGAACCTTTAAATGATTTGTTGTATTTTGAGTAATGGATGCTTTTATCTTTTCATTTTGTATTTCAAATTTTATCAAATAATGGAATAATTATGCATGGTTTTCCCCTCTTTTGTCTCCTTTTCTTTCCTCTTTTTCCAATTAAGATGCACTCTTTCAAATTTATTCATTCCTAGTCTTATCTCAATTCCAGGGATTCTTCCTTTTCGGGATCTCCTTCCCATGCGGATGATTGTGATAAACTATTAATTGATTCTTGTGTTACAACGGACTTAAATGAGGATAACCAAGATGAAGATCCTGACCTATGCCAACAATTTGCCAAAATGATAGATTCATTAGAAAAAAGGATAAATCCACATGATGAGGTTGTCGAAGTAATAAACCTAGGAACTGACGAGGAAAAGAAAGAACTGAAAATAGTTGATAATCCAGAAAAAGAAGAGATGATTGCACTATTCAAAGAGTATATGGACGTTTTTGCTTGGTCGTATAAAGATATACCTGGCTTGGACCCAAACATAGTGGCCCACAAAATCCCATTACTTGAGGGGATGGAACCTAAACAACAAAGGCTGTGAAGGATGAGCCCTGAAATGTCACTTAAGATCAAAGACAAAGTTACAAAGCAACTTGATGCTGGCTTCTTAGAGGTACCACTCTATCCAAAGTGGATAGCAAATATAGTACCTGTGCCAAAAAAAGATGGAAAGGTTAGAATGTGCGTGGATTATCGAGACTTGAATAAAGCCAGTCCAAAAGACAACTTTCCGCTGCCTCACATAGATGTTCTAGTTGATAATACTGCCAAAAGCCATCGGTTCTCCTTTATGGATGGATATTCAGGCTACAATCAGATCCTTATGACAGATGAGGATAAAGAAAAAACATCTTTCATCACTCAATGGGGAGTGTTTTGTTACAGAGTGATGCCTTTTGGATTGAAGAACGCTGGAGCCACCTACCAGCGAGCCATGGTTACGCTTTTCCATGACATGATCCACAAAGAACTAGAGGTCTATGTTGATGACATGGTGGACAAGTCACAAGAAGGAGAAAGTCATGTTGCCGTGCTCAGAAAATTATTCGAAAGGTTAAGAACTTACAAGCTGAGATTAAATCCAGCAAAGTGCACTTTTGGGGCATCCTCAGGAAAGTTATTGGGATTCATTCTTAGCAAGAAGGGCATCGAAGTGGACCCTGATAAAGTCAAAGCCATCCAAAACATGCCAGCACCCAAGACAGAGAAGGAGGTTCACAGTTTCTTGGGACGTCTGAATTACATAGCAAGGTTCATTTCTAATTTGACCCATACATGCGAACCGATCTTCAAGTTGTTAAAGAAAGATAGCCCCAGCAAATGGGATGATAGATGTCAAGAAGCCTTTGACAAAATCAAGAAGTACCTGATAAATCCTCCCCTTTTGGTCCCACCAACACCAGAGCGACCACTCATTCTTTACCTTATGGTGTTGCATGGGTCCATGGGTGTTGTGTTAGGTCAACACGATGAGACTGGTAGGAAAGAGTGAGCAATTTACTATTTGAGCAAGAAATTCAACGATTGTGAATCTCGATATATGGCCATTGAGAAGACTTGTTGTGCTCTCGTGTGGACCGCAAGAAGATTGCGACAATACATGTTGTACTACACAACTTGGCTAATATCTCGAATGGATCCCTTAAAATATATCTTTGAAAGTCCACATATTTCCATGAGAATGTCTAAATGGCAAGTGGCTCTGGCAGAATTTGACATTAAGTATGTAATTAGAAAATCAGTAAAAGGGAGCGTCATAGCTGATCACCTAGCTGAAAATCCACTCGAAGAATATCAGTCAATGAAAGTTGAATTTCCCGATGAAGATATCTTGGCAGTCGCGGAGAATGAGAGCGAAAACGATGAAGAGGAAGGCTTGATGTGGAAGATGTACTTCGATGGTGCAGTTAACATCCATGGGAATGGGGTTGGGCTTGATTCGTGTCGCCCAGCAACAAACAATTCCCAATTGCAGTTAAATTAGCATTCGACTGCACTAACAATATGGCCGAATATGAAGCCTGTATAACTGGCCTAAAAGCAGCAATATCTCTTGGTGTGAGATACTCAGATGTCTATGGTGATTCAGTGCTCATCATTTATTAAGTCAATGGGGATTGGCGAGTCAAGGAACATAGACTAATGTCGTATTATGAACATGTGATTAGTCTAGCAAAGGAATTCGAAGAAATCACCTTCAACTATTTGACACGTGACAAAAATCACTTTGCAGATGCACTCGCCACTTTGGCTGTCATGACCAAACTCGATTTAGAGGTGGAGGTTCGGCCTTTACAGGTCGCTGTTAGAAGAGAACCAGCATACTGCTTGAACATCGAAGAAGAGCCCGATGGTCGACCATGGTTCCATGACATCAAACAATTCATTAAGGCAAAGGAGTACCCAACTGGGGCAAATGAGAATGATAGAAGAACGCTCCGTCGGCTAGCAATGTCATTCTTCCTCACTGGTGATGTACTATACAAAAGGAAGTATGATGGCGTCTTGCTAAGGTGCATTCATGCCACAGAAGCTCGCACTATCATATCAAAGGTCCATGAGGGTATTTGTGGGACCCATGCTAATGGGCACACACTATCCCGACAGATTTTAAGGCACGGGTACTATTGGCTCACAATGGAAAAAGATTGTGTTGAGTTCGTCAAAAGATGCCACAAATGCCAAATCTATGCTGATCGCATTAACTCTCCTCCAGTCCTTTTACACAACCTTACGTCACCATGGCCGTTTGCAATGTGGGGCATCGACGTCATTGGCCCAATTAACCCTAAGGCCTCTAATGGGCATCGATTCATCTTAGTGGCTATTGACTACTTCACTAAATGGGTAGAAGCTGCCTCCTATGCCAGTGTTACACAAAGGGTGGTAGTGAAGTTCCTAAAAAATAACATCATCTGTAGGTATGGATTACCCAAGAGGATCATTACAGATAATGCCTCCAATTTCAATAGTGTAGAAGTGCGAAGACTGTGCGAACAATTCAAGATCAAACACCACAATTCAGCTCCTTATCGACCAAAGATGAATGGGGCAGTGGAAGCAGCAAACAAAAATATCAACAAGATCCTAGGGAAAATGGTGGTCACGTATAAAGATTGGAGTGACATGCTACCTTATGCGTTACATGCGTATCGTACTTCGGTAAGATTCTCAACTGGGGCAACTCCATACTCATTAGTGTATGGAATGGAAGCAGTAACGCCAATAGAGGTAGAAATCCTATCCTTAAGGGTCTTGGTGGAAGCTGAATTGGAAGAAAATGAGTGGATTAAAGCGAGATACGAGCAATTGAATATGATTGATGAAAAACGATTGGATGCAATCTGTCATGGACAGTTGTACCAAAAGAGGATGGCTAGGGCATTCAATAAGAAGATTCGTCCACGAACATTTCAACCAGGTGATCTTGTGTTAAAAAGGATATTACCAAATCAGGAAGATAGTAGAGGCAAATGGTCACCTGCATACGAAGGCCCATACATTATTAAAGACGCATTCTCTGGGGAAGCATTGATCTTGACTGACATGGAAGGCCAAGCGCTTCCCAAGCCAATCAACTCAGATGCTGTGAAGAAATATTTTGCATAAAGAAAAGCTCGCTAGATTGAAAACCCGAAAGGGCAGTCTAAGCAAAAGTTAGAGCACCAAAAAAAAAAAAAAAAAGAGGCTCGTTAGATTGAAAACCTGAAGGGGCAGTCTAAGCAAAAGTTAGAGCACAAAAAAAAAAAAAAAAGCGAAGGCTCGCTAGATTAAAAACCCGAAAGGGCGATCTAGGCAAAAGTTAGAGCAACAAAATATCTGCTAGGTTGAAAACCCGAAAGGGCGACCTAAGCAACAAGATATCAGCTCAAAATCCAAGCAAAGGGTGAGAAGCCAGAGATGACCTTAAACTGGGGCAATTTAATGGATGGAAGATAGGAGAAAGAATCAATGAATTGAGGCAAACATTGGCACATGGCAAAGGACTATGTTCTTGGCCTGAAAACGCAAGTCCGGTGTAACCAAAGAATCAGTGAAATGGGTTAATCATATGAAATCTGCATTGCAATCCTCCTAATCTTTTGTATCTTATCTATTTCTTCATGACTATTCGTGGTTTTTAATGCTTTCTAGATACAGTAAATTTGTCTTATCCTATCATTTTTTTTTTATATATATATACTTATTTTTCTCTTTTCTCTTTCCATATTCTTTATCCCCATCCTCAAAGAGTGCATTCTATTCTTCCTGTTTTTCTCTAAACCATGCATAATCAGAACATTATATTTGAAATACAATGAAAGGGATATCTGTAGACAGGGCTCAGATGCTACAGGACAATTCAATATCGGATTCAAAAGCAGTAACGCAATGAGGAAGGTTTAAAAAAAAAAAAAAGGGAAGAGAAAAGAAGAAGAGAGAGAGAGAGAGAATAGAAAAGAAGAAGAAGAAGAGAAAGTAAGAAAGAAAGAAAGAAAGAAGGGAAGGGTTTGCTAGATCGAAAACCAAAAGTGGCTGTTTGAGCAAAAATTAATGCGAAGGTTAGAGATTTTGAAACGAAGATCAAGAGAGGGGGACAAAGCCAAATCATACAGAAAGCTTCAAAGAAAAAGCTCATGTGGTGGATTCATGAAACTGGAGTGCTTATTATGGATTAGATGCAGAATTTCCCAGAAGAGCAATGTTTGAAAATAACAAATTGGGGCAAATTTTTTTAGTGTACAAATTTTCAATTTAGTTTCAATTCCAATTTTCAATTTTCCAAAGTTGCATCTTCATATTCAATTTCAAATATTTTTCAATTCTGCAAAGTTGTATTCTCAATTTCAATTTCTCATACCTGCATCTTCAAATTCAATTCAATTTCAAATCTATTTCAATTCTGTTTGCATCTTCAAAATCCAATTTCAAATCTATTCCAATTCTGCACAACTGCATCTTCAATTTCAAATCCACTTGCATCTTCAAATTCAATTTCAAATTCATTTCAATTCTGCTGGTATTTTCAATTTCAATTTCAAAACTATTTCAATTTTACTCGCATCTTCAAGTTCAATTTCAAATTATGCAAGACTGCATTTGTAACATCCTCAATTTCATGTCGTGCCAAATTACCGTAGTAACCCTGAGTAATTAGGCACTTAATGAGGAATTTCGAGATTAGGGCTTAATTAAGGGGTTGACTCGGACAAGAAGGGTCAAGAGAATGCCTAATCGAGGTTAGATAATCTCTAATTAAGCAAGTTAGAGCCCTCATAGCTTACTTAAGCACTAATCGCCCTTAATTAGCTTACTCGAGTTTAATTAAGGTTAATTAAGCTTAATCGTGAGATTAATTTTTGTTAATCATGTTCTTGTATGTTAATCACTAATTCTTGCTTAATCACCTTAATTAAGTTGTATGAGCACTTAATCACATGATTAAATTCAAATTTAGTCAACTAGACAATAAAGTAGAGAGTGATGTCATAAAAGCAAAAAGCATTAGACAAGATTACTTTATGTAAGAGTTTGACCATGCTTTGTCTCCCCATCATCCCATTTGTCCCCTTAATCACTAATTAACACAAAATTAAGCAAAATATCTCACTCCACCTCCCTTAATGTAGGACGCCACTTTCTCACACACACACACACATTCACTTCATTTTCAACTTCTCATTCTCTCTCTAAAGTTCTCAAACTCTCCAACCTCTCTCTACATTCCTTCTTCTTCTTCTTCTTCATCTTCTTCATCATTTTCCACCTCCATAACCAAACCTTCCTCACTAAGCCCTTCAAAGATCACATCTTTGGGTCTTTGGAGACAAGATCAAAACACTACAAGACTCATTTTCAAGAGAACTCAAGAGTTCTCTCCTTGCTCATTCAAAACCGCCACCTTCATCATCAAGAGGAGTCATCATCTTCTTCTTCCATTTCTCTTGTTTTTGCGCCATCTTCAAGAAAGGTAGTGATCTTCATCTTTTTCATTTTGTTTGCTCAAGAAAGCTTGGAGCTTGGGTCTTTCATGACCAAGATCTCTAAGTGAAAACTTGAGAAGATCCTTCATATTCTTCATGTGTTCTTAAGTTTCCTCTTTTGGAAAAATATGTTCTTCATGTTCTTCATGTGTTCTTAAGTTTCCTCTTTTAGAAAAATATGTTCTTGATGTTCTTCATGTGTTCTTAAGTTTCCTCTTTTGGAAAAATATGTTCTTGATGTTCTTCATATGTTCTTAAGTTTCCTCTTTTAGAAAAATATGTTCTTGATGTTCTTCATGTGTTCTTAAGTTTCCTCTTTTGGAAAAATGTGTTCTTGATGTTCTTCATGTGTTCTTAAGTTTCCTCTTTTGGAAAAATATGTTCTTGATGTTCTTCATGTGTTCTTAAGTTTCCTCTTTTAGAAAAATATGTTCTTGATGTTCTTCATGTGTTCTTAAGTTTCCTCTTTTGGAAAAATATGTTCTTGATGTTCTTCATGTGTTCTTAAGTTTCCTCTTTTGGAAAAATGTGTTCTTCATGTTCTTCATGTGTTCTTAAGTTTCCTCTTTTAGAAAAATATGTTCTTGATGTTCTTCATGTGTTCTTAAGTTTCCTCTTTTGGAAAAATATGTTCTTGATGTTCTTCATTCCAAATGCGTTCTTGATGTTCTTCATGTGTTCTTAAGTTTCCTCTTTTTGAAAAATATGTTCTTGATGTTCTTCATGTGTTCTTAAGTTTCCTCTTTTAGTAAAATATGTTCTTGATGTTCTTCATGTGTTCTTAAGTTTCTTCTTTTGGAAACCTATGTTCTCATTGATCTCTAGCTTAAAGTTGTTCCTTTCTCGTTATGATGAGTGAATGATTAGAAAAGCTTCACCTTTCTATGTTTCCATGATTTGATAAAACGATGAACCTTCTCAAAGTTTTAGACTTTTTATTCAAAAAGCTAGTAGCTTGTATCATTATTTCATAAAGATCCAATCTTAAGATAAGAGCTTAATGTCAAAGGCACTTACTTTCATAAAGAATAAGACTTTATGACTACTTTATAAAGAATGACAACTTTAATAATGTTTAAGGCAAAACCTTGGTAGGTTATTAGTAAAAGTTTAAAACTTTGCAACTTGACTAAGTTAAAAGTCACCCTTGGTGATTAGTGAACATTGGTGTTGTTGGGTTCATGATGTGGTTATGCGTTGTCATGACCCAAGGATTAGAGGATCTCGAACTCCTTGGGAATGTAAGTATGATTAGGGCCTCTAAGCATACCATGAACCTAGGAATCACTAAGTGCGCTATCTCAAGGAAAGGAAACAATCACATAATTTAATTAATTTGAACAAGTGTTTCATAAGACATGTACTTAAGTAAAGCATACTTTCATCCAAGGACCAAGTAACTAAAAGACTATAAACACATATCCTAACTATGTGATTCTATCATGGGAAATCATGTGATGATTCATAATATTCTTCACAAAGAACAACACAACTATAAACCCCTTTAGGGTATGAATGTGTGATGCCACTTGGCATGATGAATGATGAGATTGATTGAGCTTTGTCTCGTGATTGAATGATAAGTGTGATGATATGATATAGATATGATGAACTATTGGTTGAATGTTGATGATTGGCATTTTGGGGAAGCTCCTAGCCTGCTATAAGCCGGATTTCCGTCAAAATTATGGACTTAGTCATATCATTGCATGCCTAGTCAAGGAGTTATGCATGTAAAGTATAAAGATAAGAAAAGAATCAATGGGACATGACCCTTCAATCACTTCTAAGGGAAGTGAGACGGCGATCCACAAGGAACCTCTATGAGGGAGGCAAGGGTGTTTTGGAGGACCCTCCAACTTAGAGGTAACCAATATCGGCTTAGTCCGATTTGGTTAGTATCACGTGACGACGGTCACTGAATGAGCTCATGTCCAAAAGCAATATTTCAAAGGAAAGTAAAGAATGTTAAGCACGTGCTAAAAATGAAAGTAAAGTCTAAGTATGACCATGGTTACATCCGTGATGATGCGTGTCTTTGCATGAAAGTATATGGCCTATTTGCATTATGGATGTTATTCTATGTTTTAGTACGGATGTTAGTCATGATGATGTGTTTATGATGTTAAATTTAAAAGCAACCCGCTTCGGGGTTTAAGTTTTCAAAACCATTAAAAATTGAACTTATATCCGCCCACCGCTTTTGTAATTAAACCCGAAGTGGTCGACGATGACGAAGACACTGTGTTTGTTCAGTCACGATCCCATCGAGAAATTTAGTATTTCTCATTCCTACGCTCCGTGTCGCCTTCAGAGGATGTCGACGCCGGCACTGCAGTGATCTACATTGAGTTCCCTGTGGCGCTGGCGCTTTGACCGGTCGAACGCCTCAGTCATCGTAGCGCAAAGAATGAGGGTCTACATCTTCCACGACCGCCAGCCTGCACTCCGTGATGAGCCCATTTTTCCGACCGCATCAGCCATTTGGCGAGGTTACTATGGATGACATTCGCCTACTTTCAGCCACCGAGATACCCCATCGATGATGATGAGATCGACTCGGATACCCGCTTGACTCGACTATTTCACCGGATTCCGATCCCTGAGCCGCCTTATCCGAAGCTTCCATGTGGAGACCGATCCATCCGAGCCCATCCATCCGACTCATTCCGGGGTTCTCACCGTCGTTCGCCGCAGCCTCTGATTCGCCTATCTTCTCGATTCTTCCGCTTCATCCGCTGGCCCATTTTCACCTCTCATGCGCGTGGGTTCATTCGCACTCGCTACCGTGCCCGTGGGCGAGGACGTGCTCGAGGAGGGGACGTGGTAGTACTTCTCCCTGCGGATATGGGAACGGTTTCCTCCCGCCAGATGCTTGATGTGACGATCGATGCGAGCCGAGCACGAGGATAGCCCCTTTGGTAGTAGTTATAGGGTTATCATTCTGCTATGTGGCATGCTTGGGTAGTAGGATTCTCGATGTATTTCCTTTTATTATGTATTGGTAGGCTTTTGTGTAGGGCCGACGATAGATATCGGACCCATTATTATCTTATGTATGTACTGGTACGACTCTTATTGTATTATCATGGTTGGCCGTGGAATGAATGTTACATTATTCTAAGAATTGTGGTTACTCTTATGGTCTCTATGCTTGTTAAATGCGATATATGTATGGGATAGCGGTGTTACTTTATATGTTCACGATGCGCTCATGGCTCTCGATTTCGAAAATGGTTTACTTGTTTTGTAGAAAAAATTTTACCCTTATTTTCGGTATAAAGTAATTTCCAAAAGGTAATGATAGTTCCGCGAGCAAAAGTAGCAACTAGTAATTCCACAATATGACTTAAGCATAGAATGGAACTACTAGGGTGTTACATTTTGGTATCAGAGCCTGGTTCGTCCTTGAAGAGCCTGGGGATGGACTGACTATGCTTCTAAGCATACGTTTTAGTTAAGTCATGCTTTGAGTCTCGTCTGTATGATGAGGCATAGGAATTAGATGTGCATGATCGTCTATTCTGAATGTGGTCAGTTGCTGGGTCACTCAACATGAATGTTGAGCCTGATCAACTCAATGTCTTTTGTCTTGTGTACCAGGAACTAATGGCTTCAGGAAGACGTGGTAGGCCCCGCAACGAGCCAGAAGGTCCCGAGGAAGTCATGGGGACACTTCGCGAAATAGCTGCTGCTATGAGGAGCAGTCAGCCGCTGCCATCGAATGATGGAGCGAATGGAGCAAAGGGATGAGGAGAATCCCGAAGGGCACAATGGAGGAGCTGAGGTAGATCTTGAGTACCTCAAGTTTGCTGAGTTCAGGAAGGCAAATCCGCCGAGCTTTAGAGGAACGTACAACCCCGATCGAGCTGAGGAGTGGATCAAGGCCATTGAGAAAATTTTCACAGTATTGGCCTGCACGGAGGAGCAGAAGGTAGCCTTTGCTACCTATATGTTGGAAGCTGGTGCTGAGTTCTGGTGGGTAGGCGTAAAGAGGCTCTTGGAGGGAGCCCAAACCCACATCACCTGGGAGATTTTCAAGTCGCACTTCTATGAGAAGTATTTTCCTCGCCTCGTGAGGAATGCGAAGGAACTGGAGTTCATGAGTCTGCGCCAAGGGACCATGAATATTGCCGAGTATACGGCCAAGTTCGAAGAGCTGTGCAAGTTCTCGACAATTTACCAAGGGAACCCGGATGAGCGTTGGAAGTGTGTGAAGTTTGAAGGGGGATTGCGTGAGGAGATCGCATCCTGAGGACCAATGGAGATCCGTGACTATGCCGCACTCGCCAACAAGTACCGCTTGGTGGAGGATTGCAACCGTAAGTCGCTTGCGGCAAGGTCCGAGGCCTACAAGAAGAAGTTGGCGCCGCAAGGGCAGAAGTTCAAGCCCCAACCTCTGAGGAAACCAATTCAGGGTGGAGGTGTTTCGGAGGAAAGCAACCCTGTAGCCTGGGAATCCACCCAAGCCGACGAATGGTCAAGCTTGCCCTAAGTGTGGTAAACACCATGGAGGACGCCTTGTTTAGCCGGCAATGCTTGTTTCCGATGCGGAAAGCCTGGGCATATGGCAAGAGATTGTACTGTCAAGTTGTTGTCCCCTGCTAACAAGCCCCAACAACAAGGAAGGGTCTTTGCCCTCAATGCCGAAGATGCCACGCGATCCGACGATCTCATCAAAGGTAAGTGCGAGGTCAATGGTAGGACCTTAACTGTGCTATATGATTCTGGAGCTACACACTCCTTTATTTCTCATGATTGTGTAGATAGATTAGGATTATCTGTGTCCGAATTGCCTTATATGTTAAATGTTTCTACTCCTGCTGGGAAACTAGTTAAGACTTGTCATTGTTGCTTGAGTTGTCAATTCCAAATTGATGGTAGGTCTTTCATAGCGAATTTGATTTGTTTGCCTTTGTCCGCTTGGATTCGATTCTAGGCATGGATTGGCTTTCTACTAACCATGCTATGATAAATTGTCTGTAAAAGTCCGTTGTTTTTCCCCTATACCCGATAAGCCCGTGGAGGTCATAGTTTGTTCTTGAACTCGTTAGGGTAGGAAGTAGTGAGTTTGGTGATCAAGGATATGTTCTCCTTATGACAAGTGAAGTAGAACTCGAGCAGGTGTTGGATGAGATCCCCGTAGTTAGGGAGTACCCAGATGTATTCCCCTGACGACATACCCGACTTTCCCTGAAAGTGGAAATCGAGTTTTCTATAGAGTTGGTGCCGTATTGCGCCAATCTCTATAGCACCCTATAGAATGTCCCCACTAGAGTTGTCTTAGTTGAAGTGACAATTGCAAGAGTTGTTAGAAAAGAAATTTGTAAGACCTAGTGCCTCACCTTGGGAGCCCTTGCTATTTGTGAAAAAGAAGGATGGCAGATGAGGTCAGTGTGTGGATTATGCATAATTAAATAAGGTTATCAAGTTAAGAACAAGTATCCCTTGCCTAGGATAGATGACCTCATGGACCAATCATGAGGTGCAAATGTGTTCTCTAAGATTGATCCGAGATCCGATATCATCAAATAAGGGTGAAAGAGGAGGATATACCTAAGACAGCTTTTAGGACAAGGTATGGGCATTATGAGTTTACGGTGATGTCGTTTGGATTGACTAATGCCCCTGCTGTTTTCATGGATTATATGAACAGGATCTTTAGACCCTATTTGGACAAGTTTGTAGTTGTTTTCATAGATGATATTCTCATATATTCTAGGACAAAGGAGGAACATGAGAAACATTTGAAGGTTGTATTAAGGATCTTAAGGGAAAAGAAGCTTTATGCCAAGTTATCTAAGTGTGAATTCTGGATGGAGGAAGTAAAGTTCTTAGGGCATGTGGTGTCGCAAGGGGGTATTGCTGTGGATCCATGTAAGATTGAGGCTATGATGAGTTGGGAGAGGCCAACCTCAGTGACTGAGATAAGGAGTTTCTTAGGTTTAGCCGGTTACTACCGCAGGTTTATAAAAGGATTTTCTCAGATGTCTCTGCCCTTAACTAAGTTGACAAGGAAGGATGCCCCGTTTGTGTGGACAATGGACTGTGAGAAGAGCTTTCAAGAGCTAAAAGGTAAGTTAACCTCAACCCCAAAGATTGGTCTTGCGACCCTAGTGGACCGCTTGAGGTTTATCGTGATGCCTCTGGAAGAGGTTTAGGTTGTGTCTTGATGCAGAATAGGAACGTGGTGGCTTATGCCTCTAGACAATTGAAGCCTCATGAAGTGAACTACCCAACCCATGACTTGGAATTAGCGGCCATAGTGTTTGCCTCAAGATATGGAGACATTATCTCATGGTGTGAGGTTCGAGGTGTTCTCTGATCATAAGAGCTTGAAGTATCTCTTTGATCAAAAGGAGCTGAATATGAGGCAAAGGAGGTGGATGGAGTTTCTGAAGGATTATGATTTTGGGTTGAATTATCACCTGGGAAAGCTAATGTGGTGGCCGACGCATTAAGTCGGAAATCCTTGCATGCGCCTTGGATGATGGTTAAGGAGGATGAGCTAGTAAGGAGCTTTAGAGACCTTAACCTTGGAGTTACGCTGACCCCCATAGTTTAAGATTGAATCACTTAGGGTGACGAGCGATTTCAAAAATCAAATTGCTTAAGCCCAAGGCAAGGAAGAAAAGTTCTTGAAAACCCTAGCATTGGTGAAGGAAGGAAAGTTGACGGGTTTCGCAAGGTGCAGTGGACTATGGAAATTTGAAGGAAGAGTCTGTGGTACCAAGAAGTGGTGACCTCCGAAGGAGGATTTTGGAGGAGGCTCATAAGAGCCATTTCACCATACACCCTGGTGTGACAAAGATGTATCAAGACGCCAAGAAGATGTTCGTGGCCAGGATTGAAGAGGACATTATGAGTTGGTAGGCAAGTGTTTAATCGCCAAAAGTAAAGATTGAGCACCAAAGCCCTCTGGTATGTCGCAACCATTGGAGGTCCCAGAATGGAAATGGGAAAGTATCTCTATGGACTTCGTGATGGGTTTACCCAAAACGCAGTCGGGTTCGATGCAATATGGGTAATTGTTGACAGATTAACCAAGTCCGCTCACTTTTGCCCATTCGAGCTACTTATCCTTTGGAAAAGTTAGCCCAAATGTATGTTCAAGAGATAGTAAGATTGCATGGTGTACCTTCAAGCATCATCTCGATAGAGACCCGAGGTTTACCTCTAGATTCCTGGGAGCCTTACATGAAGGCATATGGAACGGCTTTGCCTAAGTACACTTATCACCCCTGCACGGATGGACAATGAGAGGACCATCCAAACTTTGGAGGATATGTTGAGAGCTTGTGTTTTGGACAACCGAGGAAGTTGGGATAAATACTTACCTTTGATCGAGTTTGCCTATAACAATAGTCATCATGAAAGTATTGGTATGGCACCCTATGTAGCTTTGTATGGAAGGAAGTGCCAATCTCCCTATGTTGGTTTGAAGGTGAGCAAAGCCTACTAGGACTCGATCTTGTGAGGCACTACGAGCAAGTCAAAAGGATTAGGGACAGAATTCTTACGCCCAAAGCCGTCAAAAGAGTTATACGGATAAGAGGAGAAAGCCCCTAGAGTTCCAAGAAGGAGAACATGTATTCCTGAAAATCACTCCTACGACCGGTATAGGTAGAGCCATGAAGGTCAAAAAGTTAAGCCCGCTTCCTTGGCCCTTTTCAAATTTTAAAACGTGTCGGGTCGGTTGCTTACCAAATAGCCTTACTCTCCAAATTTGTCAATCCTTCATGATGTTTTCCATGTGTCTCAATTAAGAAAATACCACTTCGACCCTAGTCATCTTCTTGAGCCTGAAAGTGTACAGCTAAGGGAAGACCTAACTTTCAATCTACCGCCATCTCGGATCGTGGATCGTGGGGCGAAACAGCTGAGGAATAAGACGGTACCCTTGGTCAAGGTGGCTTGGGGTAGAGGAAATGTGGAAGAATATACATGGGAGTTGGAGGCCGAAATGAAGAGCAAGTATCCGAACTTATTTACAGGTAACGAATTTTGAGGGCAAAATTCTTTTTAAAGGTGAGGAGAAATGTAACATCCTCAATTTCATGTCGTGCTAAATTACCGTAGTAACCCCGAGTAATTAGGCACTTAATGAGGAATTTCGAGATTAGGGCTTAATTAAGGGGTTGACTCGGACAAGAAGGGTCAAGAGAATGCCTAATCGAGGTTAGATAATCTCTAATTAAGCAAGTTAGAGCCCTCAGTAGCTTACTTAAGCACTAATCGCCCTTAATTAGCTTACTCGAGTTTAATTAAGGTTAATTAAGCTTAATCGTGAGATTAATTTTTGTTAATCATGTTCTTGTATGTTAATCACTAATTCTTGCTTAATCACCTTAATTAAGTTGTATGAGCACTTAATCACATGATTAAATTCAAATTTAGTCAACTAGACAATAAAGTAGAGAGTGATGTCATAAAAGCAAAAAGCATTAGACAAGATTACTTTATGTAAGAGTTTGACCATGCTTTGTCTCCCCATCATCCCATTTGTCCCCTTAATCACTAATTAACACAAAATTAAGCAAAATATCTCACTCCTCCCTTAATGTAGGACGCCACTTTCTCACACACACACACACATTCACTTCATTTTCAACTTCTCATTCTCTCTCTAAAGTTCTCAAACTCTCCAACCTCTCTCTACATTCCTTCTTCTTCTTCTTCTTCATCTTCTTCATCATTTTCCACCTCCATAACCAAACCTTCCTCACTAAGCCCTTCAAAGATCACATCTTTGGGTCTTTGGAGACAAGATCAAAACACTACAAGACTCATTTTCAAGAGAACTCAAGAGTTCTCTCCTTGCTCATTCAAAACCGCCACCTTCATCATCAAGAGGAGTCATCATCTTCTTCTTCCATTTCTCTTGTTTTTGCGCCCATCTTCAAGAAAGGTAGTGATCTTCATCTTTTTCATTTTGTTTGCTCAAGAAAGCTTGGAGCTTGGGTCTTTCATGACCAAGATCTCTAAGTGAAAACTTGAGAAGATCCTTCATATTCTTCATGTGTTCTTAAGTTTCCTCTTTTAGAAAAATATGTTCTTCATGTTCTTCATGTGTTCTTAAGTTTCCTCTTTTAGAAAAATATGTTCTTGATGTTCTTCATGTGTTCTTAAGTTTCCTCTTTGGAAAAATATGTTCTTGATGTTCTTCATATGTTCTTAAGTTTCCTCTTTAGAAAAATATGTTCTTGATGTTCTTCATGTGTTCTTAAGTTTCCTCTTTTGGAAAAATGTGTTCTTCATGTTCTTCATGTGTTCTTAAGTTTCCTCTTTTGGAAAAATATGTTCTTGATGTTCTTCATGTGTTCTTAAGTTTCCTCTTTTGGAAAAATATGTTCTTGATGTTCTTCATGTGTTCTTAAGTTTCCTCTTTTAGAAAAATATGTTCTTGATGTTCTTCATGTGTTCTTAAGTTTCCTCTTTTGGAAAAATATGTTCTTGATGTTCTTCATGTGTTCTTAAGTTTCCTCTTTTGGAAAAATGTGTTCTTCTATGTTCTTCATGTGTTCTTAAGTTTCCTCTTTTAGAAAAATATGTTCTTCATGTTCTTCATGTGTTCTTAAGTTTCCTCTTTTAGAAAAATATGTTCTTGATGTTCTTCATGTGTTCTTAAGTTTCCTCTTTTGGAAAAATGTGTTCTTGATGTTCTTCATGTGTTCTTAAGTTTCCTCTTTTGGAAAAATGTGTTCTTGATGTTCTTCATGTGTTCTTAAGTTTCCTCTTTTAGAAAAATGTGTTCTTGATGTTCTTCATGTGTTCTTAAGTTTCCTCTTTTAGTAAAATATGTTCTTGATGTTCTTCATGTGTTCTTAAGTTTCTTCTTTTGGAAACCTATGTTCTCATTGATCTCTAGCTTAAAGTTGTTCCTTTCTCGTTATGATGAGTGAATGATTAGAAAAGCTTCACCTTTCTATGTTTCCATGATTTGATAAAACGATGAACCTTCTCAAAGTTTTAGACTTTTTATTCAATGCTAGTAGCTTGTATCATTATTTCATAAAGATCCAATCTTAAGATAAGAGCTTAATGTCAAAGGCACTTACTTTCATAAAGAATAAGACTTTATGACTACTTTATAAAGAATGACAACTTTAATAATGTTTAAGGCAAAACCTTGGTAGGTTATTAGTAAAAGTTTAAAACTTTGCAACTTGACTAAGTTAAAAGTCACCCTTGGTGATTAGTGAACATTGGTGTTGTTGGGTTCATGATGTGGTTATGCGTTGTCATGACCCAAGGATTAGAGGGATCTCGAACTCCTTGGGAATGTAGTATGATTAGGGCCTCTAAGCATACCATGAACCTAGGAATCACTAAGTGCGCTATCTCAAGGAAAGGAAACAATCACATAATTTAATTAATTTGAACAAGTGTTTCATAAGACATGTACTTAAGTAAAGCATACTTTCATCCAAGGACCAAGTAACTAAAAGACTATAAACACATATCCTAACTATGTGATTCTATCATGGGAAATCATGTGATGATTCATAATATTCTTCACAAAGAACAACACAACTATAAACCCCTTTAGGGTATGAATGTGTGATGCCACTTGGCATGATGAATGATGAGATTGATTGAGCTTTGTCTCGTGATTGAATGATAAGTGTGATGATATGATATAGATATGATGAACTATTGGTTGAATGCTGATGATTGGCATTTTGGGGAAGCTCCGGTCTAGCCGTTATGCTGCCGGATTTCCGACAAAATTATGGACTTAGTCATATCATTGCATGCGTCTAGTCAAGGAGTTATGCATGTAAAGTATAAAGATAAGAAAAGAATCAATGGACGTGACCCTTCAATCACTTCGGTAAGGGAAGTGAGAGACTGCGATCCACAAGGAACCTCTATGAGGGAGGCAAGGGTGTTTTGGAGGACCCTCCAACTTAGAGGTAACCAATATCGGCTTAGTCTAATTTGGTTAGTCTGCGTGGACGACGGTCACGGAATGAGCTCATGTCCAAAAGCAGTCTATTTCAAAGGAAAGTAAAGAATGTTAAGCACGCTAAAAATGAAAGTAAAGTCTAAGTATGACCATGGTTACATCCGTGATGATGCGTGTCTTTGCATGAAAGTATATGGCCCATTTGCATTATGGATGTTATTCTATGTTTTAGTACGGATGTTAGTCATGATGATGTGTTTATGATGTTAAGTTTAAAAGCAACCCGCCGGGTTTAAGTTTTCAAAACCATTAAAAATTGAACTTATATCCTGTCCACCGCTTTTGTAATTAAACCCGAAGTGGTCGGACGATGACGAAGACATCGTGTTTGTCTAGTCACGATCCTCACCGAGAAATTTAGTATTTCTCATTCCTACGCGTGTCGTCGCCTTCAGAGGATGTCCACGTCGAGCACGGTGGTGATCTACGTTGAGTTCCCGGTGTGGTGTTGGCGCTTTGACCCGGTCTTTGACGCCTCGCTTGTCGGCGCGAGCGCGATGAGGGTCTACATCTTCCACGACCGCCAGCCTGCACTCCGTGATGAGCCCATTTTTCCGACCGCATCAGCCATTTGGCGAGGTTACTATGGATGACATTCGCCTACTTTCAGCCACCGAGATACCCCATCGATGATGATGAGACCGGCTTCGGATACCCGCTTGACTCGACTATTTCACCGATTCGATCCTGAGCCGCCTTATCCGAAGCCCATGTGGAGACCGATCCATCCGAGCCCATCCATCCGACTCATTCTCGGGTTCTCACCGTCGGGTTAAATCGCGGCCTTCGATTCGCCTATCTTCCGATTCTTCCGCTTCATCTGGCGGCCCATTTTCACCCCGGTTCAAGGGCGTGGGTTCATTCGCACTACCGTGTGCCCGTGGGCGAGGACGTGCTCGAGGAGGGGACGTGGTAGTACTTCTCCCTGGATATGGGAACGGTTTCCTCCCGCCAGATGCTTGATGTGGACGATCGCATGAGCCGAGCACGAGGATAGCCCCTTTGGTAGTAGTTATAGGGTTATCATTCTGATATGTGGCATGCTTGGGTAGTAGGATTCTCTGATGTATTTCCTTTTATTATGTATTGGTAGGCTTTTGTGTAGGGCCGACGATAGATATCGGACCCATTATTATCTTATGTATGAACTGGTACGACTCTTATTGTATTATCATGGTTGGCCGTGGAATGAATGTTACATTATTCTAAGAATTGTGGTTACTCTTATGGTCTCTATGCTTGTTAAATGCGATATATGTATGGGATAGCGGTGTTACTTTATATGTTCACGATGCGCTCATGGCTCTCGATTTCGAAAATGGTTTACTTGTTTTGTAGAAAAAATTTTACCCTTATTTTCGGTATAAAGTAATTTCCAAAAGGTAATGATAGTTCCGCGAGCAAAAGTAGCAACTAGTAATTCCACAATATGACTTAAGCATAGAATGGAACTACTAGGGTGTTACAGCATTTCATTCACGTGGTTGCATTTCATATGCAAAGTTGCATTTTATTCATATGGTCACAAAGCTGCATTCCATTTTGCAAGGCTGCATTTCATTCACATAGTTACAAAGCTGCATTGCATTTGCATGATTGCACTTCATTTCACAAGCATATGCTCTCATCATCTTCCTTGCTCGGACAAAATACATGTTCATGTCTTTACTAGTTCCTTACTACGGAAATATCAAAACCTACAGTTTTATATTTTCTAATAAGAAACAAGTAAAGAGGGGCAACTGTGAACACCATATTTTGTCCGAGACAAAAAAAAAAAAGAAGAGAAAAATCAAATCAAATCAGAATAAATGAAAATAAATCTGGTCAAATCTCTTAATTTGGTATTTATATCCAAATCAGATCAAATCCGCCAATCATCATTAAGGCCAAATTTCAAATTACGATCAATTAAATTTAATGGCAATTGATACCTCCAACACTTATAAATAGATCAAATATTGAGAGGTGAGGGGTTGGTTTTTTTTCTCTGGGGGGAAGAGTAACGGTAGCAGACTAGGAGCAAAGTTGTGATTGTGTGTAAGGGGCATTGAAAGAGGAAGGAGAAGACTGAGGCCGGAGTTGCAGTCCATTTTTTGATTTCAAACTGCTCGTTCATTTGAGCGCATTTGTTGGTATATATCTTTATCTCTTTGTTTGTTTCTTTTTGCACACATGCTATCTTTCCTGCCCATTTATCGATCTGTCTCTCGTAATGCTACACTACATTCTTTATTTGAATTTCTCTCAAAACAACAACATGCTTGCACCCGTAGCCTTCACTTGCCACCACAAATTATCTTCACTGTCTTGATTCATAACATAACTAGAACCTCATCATTATTTGCCCGAACCTGCAACCTCCTCCTCGCCAAATTTCTATACTCATGCTAACGTTGAAGCCAAAGTCAAAAAAGTAGATTGATACCATCTAGCTTTGGAACGTCTGAATCAATGGTCCCAGCTCATGATTATTTTTGTTTTATAGTGCTAATGATGTGGTGTGTCTATGGTGCATAGCCATGGTGCTGAACACTCGTGTGCCCTTCCTTTTTTTTTTTCGATTTTCGTTTATGTTTGGGGCGTTATTTTTTTTATTTCTTTTTTATTATTATTTTTTATTTGTTGTAAATATGCACAAAGTATGTTCTTTATTCTTGCTCAAATAATAAGCACAATTTTAATTCAAACTTTAAAATCCATGCCGCAATCTCTAACATTGATGTATGGCTTGGCCATCCTCAAGGGTTATAAGAATTGTTAGGGTTTATTGTATAGTTTATACTATTCTGAACCCTGGGCAAAAATGGATTATTCTTTCTTTTATTTTATTGTATGTTTCTTTAAATAAAATTAACCCAACCTACAATTATTTTCTACAAGAACTATGTGATTTTGAATTCCTCATTACACCAGAGGATACGTAGGAGCAGACAATCTCTGTCAAATCAAAATTTAAATTTTCTTAAATTTGGTTCAATTTTAATTCCTTAAATATTTGTAACATTAATTTCACTTCCTTTTTAGTTTGTAAATAATTGTTATATCAATTTCTCTTTTTTGTAAATAATCATAACATTAATTTTACTTTCCTTTTCTTTTGTGAATAATTGTATATTAATCTTATATTTTTGGGAATAATTATCATATCAATTTTGCTTTTCTTTCTTTTTATAACTAATTATCATAGTAATTTTATTTTTCTTTTCTTTTGTGAATAATTGTTGTACTAATCTGACTTTATTTTATTTTATTTGTAAATAATTATTATATCAATCTTGCTTTTCTTTCCTTTTATAAATGATTATCATATTAATTGTATTTTTTCTTTTCTTTTGTAAATAATTGTTGCACTAATCTAACTTTATTTTATTTTATTTGTAAATAATTATTATATCAATTTGTAAATAATTTTATTTTATTTTATCTTCTTTTTTATAAATAGTTGTGGTACTAATTTTGCTTTATTTTATTTGTGAATAATTATTATGTTCTTAAGGGGAAAAAAATCAATATTATTAAAGTTATTAATTTACGTGATAAGCTCTAGGGTAACCGTTGCGAAACGGATGTATTAGGGATGCAGTGGGATTAAGTTTCCACCCTTCCCTGTGCATAATTGAACTCCCGAATTCAATCTCTTTAAAATACCAGTTTTGCAAAACTAAAAGGTTTTTCCAATTTTTTCCATAAATAAAAATTGGTGGCGACTCCATTGAAATTATTTTTTCAATATTTTTGTTGCCTCTCGTTGCGACGCCCTCCGGGCACGTTGTGACAATATATATATATATATATATATATATATATATATATATATATATATATATATATATATGTGTGTGTGTGTGTGTGTGTGTGTGTGTGTGATGGAAGAGGATTGCTACTACTATTTTGGTCTTCAAATGATATTGTTTAAGCTTATTCTTGATGGTTTAATACTTATTGAACTTGGTTATTCATGAGAATTTATTTTTGTGGTTCAAAGAACACAAATATGGATTCTAATACAATTAGAAAATCTAGGTAGCAGGTAGCTCGAGATTCATATATGGAGTTAGGGAGCTCAAAATGAGGTGGAATCAATTTTAGATGAAATTTAACATGTAAAGGAGTCTACCCTAAATTTTTAAGTTCATTGAACTTAAGGAGAGCGAGATATGGATTTTTGAAATTGGTTGTTGGACGCAGAGAGCAAAACAAGATAGTCTATGCTTTGACTCTCACATCTCAAGCTATGTAAATCTAAGTTAAGTGAAACTAATTTTGTTAGAAACCTAATTGATAGAGGAACAACCCTCTAAAGTTTTAGGGCCAAAATCCTTATGCTCTCTTCCTAGTAATTTCATGAAAATTACTGCTACCCTATTGAGTTCAAAATAGAGTGGTTTTGGTGTGGAGCTTATAACTTGAGTTTGGCTTAGTGAAATTGAACGGGTTTTATTTTCTTTGAAAAAAGGTTCATATAGGTGTAAGCCTATGAATTTTGAGGCCAATACAATAAAGGATCACTTTTTGCTGGTTTTACAAAGCTAGGGAACTGATTCTATCTCAATATAGAGCTAGGGGTAAATGAACCTTTATATCAATTGAGTTTTACAATCCCATTTTTATTAAGACTACTCCCAAATGAAAATAGACACACAAAGCTTACTTTCCTCCAAGCCTTATAAGAAATGAACATAGATTTCATATTTAATAATTAATGATAAGAATATGATGAATTTGGCCATAGGAAAGTTTAAGGAAAGACTTTATGTAAGTTAAGAGAATATTTGATGACTCTTATTTCTTGAAACTTTACGACAATTCTTGTTATTTATAATTATGATGATTATATGAGTATAACTGAGCTATTGGTTGGATATTTGATTGATTCTAAATTTTGGGAACCTCTTGATACAGTCGTTGTGCTACCGAAATTTTGTCAAGTAATTCCTTGATTTATGCTGTTTAAATATGTTGAATTAAGTTTGAATAATGAGACTTGTGCCAACCATAATTGAGTTAAGTGCGAATGTATGATGGAATTTGCCTACTAACAACAGTGATACGTAATGCTCAGGTAAACATAAGTTAGTATTTGGGGGATGGCAAAGCATAACGCCCAATCATGTTAGAAGGATGGCATCCTAAGGACGACACTAGGCAAAACTCAAGCATGTGCAAGGCTGCACTCTAAGGACAATGGTATGTAACACTCAAGTGTATATACATGTTGACACCCTAGTGACGGTAAGACGTAATGCCTAGGTGTATTGTAGTCAAAGGAAGATGTTTGATCCTAAGTTAAAGATCCCATGACATTATGCTAGAGAGAGTGAATCTGGTAGGATCCCCTTACATTATGTCAGAGAGAGTGAATCTAACAAGATCCCCTTGCTGGAGCTGGAGAGAGAGAGAGAGAGAGAAAGAGAATCTGGCCAGGGATACTTCTATGTGAGAGTAAAAAAAAATGAATTTGATGATTACATATAGTATTGAGCTCAATCCTATAATGTAGATCATGGGCATGATTATAGTTTAAATGCAAAGGCATGATAATACTTTAAATGTAAGGGCACAATAATATTTTAAAGTTAAGGGCACGTGCAAAGACGTAAAGAAAGCTAAAGAAAATATGGCATGCATGTCAAGGAAGTCATTCCATCTATCATGTTGCATCATACATCATTCATTCATGATTTATTCTTCTTATCATTAATGAGATAATTGTTATAAGCGCATGATTAAAATGAACCTGCTTCGGAAGGGATGTTTCAAACTTATTAAACAACCTTTCTGTTTCTATCTATGAGACACACTTTTCATAATAAACCGAAATAATTGGGATGATACCGATGACACTATTGGTTGTAACTTAGGATTTTTCTACTGAGAATTTATGGTTCAGATATATGAGACACTGTTGGTTGTAACTTAGGATTTTTCTACTGAGAATTTATAGTTTAGATATAGGCTAAGTTAAATTTTCTACTTTTATATTTATGACCCCGATGTTCTTTAGAAGTATTTTAAAGAGTAAGTAAAATAAAAGTTGTAGCAACTTCTAATTGGGTATCATGAAATAAGCATGGTAGAAGAGTGTTACAATAGCCATCGACAACTTGGGCGAAGGCCCCTTGACTTAATAAACGAAGTTTTTGCTGCTAAGCTCTTTATTTGCCATTAGAATATTCAATATTTTGGCTTTGGAGGCAGAAGATATGGAGGCCGATAAAAAGAATAAAGTTTAGAAGAATGGGAGATAATATACTCCTTTTCAAATTCTTTTCAAAGAAGCCTTATTAAAAGGCTTAAAGGACTGGCCATGGGCTTTTGATAAGAACTTGTTGATGCTAAACAAATATGATGGTGCATCCTACCCGTTAGGGACATGCTTCACAAAGGAATTCTTTTGGATTTGAATATATGACTAGCCTTTGAAAGCGGTGACAGTGGAAATGGGGAAGATTAGTGGAAGAAAAATAGGAGAATATATCGAAACAAGTATAGTGGTATGAACCCCATGAAGAAACGCAACACCCTGTAAAAGACTTGGAATCATATAGTGCTCGCAACCCTTACACACAGCCCATTAAAAAGAACCTTGGGATATGTCTCCACAACCCTTAATTAACTCATGATAGAGAATCTTGTGATAAGGAATTAAGATTCTTGACCCATTGCTTTTGGATGAAGCAAGAATCAAGAATATTGAGAACTCACAAAGTGTGAGAGAAAAAGGAATAAATCTCATAATAGTATTGATGGTAAACTCGATACTTTGTAGGCCAGTATGCCTATTTAAAACACAAACCCTAAAATTAAATTAAAAGATTTGATCCTAAATAATATCCAAAAAGATTTGACTATAATTAAAAGATTAGGCTCAAACTATAAATAATAATTAAGGCCATAAACTACCAAAACTAATAATTAATAAAAACAATCCAAAAAGGCCCAAATAACATTAAGACAATTCAGTTCGGCCCAATTAGCATAAGTTGTTCCAAAATTAGCCCAATCCATCAATTGCAGTCAAAGTTAACCATCTTGACTCCATCGCTAGCTTGGTCTCTTTAATACAGTCTTTTGAGAATGCCCTTTCAACCAATCCTTGTATCCTAGTTGTACAATTTGGATTCTTAGCTTAGTGGTCCCTATCATATAGGAGCAAAGGATCAGTACAAGGAGTGTTCCTGAAGGTTCCAATAATCATAGATGTCTAAATACCTCTTTAGAGCGGTGCTTTTTAAGATGGGCATGGACCAAGAATCACACTAATACGAAGCTTAGTACAAGTAACTTCCAAATTTACTTTATTAATATGTACATCTTGGGTATGTGGTTGATGATTGTGAGAAACTAAGTGAGGAGGAAGAGGATAAGATCCTCCAACTTAGAGAGTGGCTGAGAGCACAGATGTAAGGTGAGAAATATGGCTCACTACTTTTCTATGGTGTAAATAATAACCCTAGAGCAACGAGTGGCACATTGCATGTGGTAAAACATGGGCAATATAGTAGAATAACAAGAAGTATCAAGCCTAACTAAATTAATGGCCACCCCAAGAGAAGATAATGAGTTGAAGGGGAAAGCTTTTGACACTCAGGAAAACAGTGTAAATAGGGGAGAGATTTCTAAAGCCAAACGAGGGACTTCGAGATAGAAAACGAGGAAGTTGAAAGAAGTGATGAAAAGAACTGGGGAGGTTATTTATGTAACACTTGAGTCTCACCCAAGTGTTCTAGTAAAAAGAACACATGAGGAGTTTGGGGGAAAGAATGATAATATGGACCTAGATGAGTAATCAAGTACACAAAAAGGAGAGTAAATATGGGTGTTGACAATGTATGCTATCAACCTTATCAGTAGTGGTCGTAGGGCAATCATGCCATGAATCATGAAAATCCTAGCTTAGAATTGTCTTAGGAATCCATGAACAGTTCTAGCGCCACGCTTCTAGTAAGGCAACACATCCCACCATGTGTTTTATATTAAAAAAAAAAGTTGTCAATGGTTGGGTTTGAATGAATAAGAAGGAAAATAGGTTTTTGTCATGGCATAAGAGGAAGTAATGAAGGGAAAAGTGGACGGTTAGGTATCTTGTGGAGATTAGATGTGGACTAGAGAATTGTCAAATACTACAGAAATTTTATATATATTACTATTAAGGATGAGCATGGTAACAAGGTTTTGTGCTTTGGTGGCTTTTATGGAGCTTTATTTGCAATTGAGAGAGTAAAGTTGTGGAGAATATTGTGTGCTCTAAAAAGGGATAAAAATGTGCCACGGGTTGCAAGGGAACCTAAATACAATCTTTGATCTATGGAGAAACATGGGAGGTTAGATAAATCGACTAGACAAATCTAATTTTTCATGGGTGATTGATAGTTGCATTCTCCAAGACTTAGGCTTCATGGGATATCATTTCATGTGAAATAATGGGATAATGGGGGAGCAAAATATTTAGGAACAACTTGATAGGTTCTTGGCAAATTCAAAGTAGGCAAGAAGATGGTGCTTAGCTCAAGTTACTCATCTTATTTCATTTCACTCAATCACTATCAAGTGTCATTGAAAAATGATCCACCAAAGTTAACTAAGGATAAAGAGAGGAAAAAATAGGTATTCAAGTTTGAAAAAAGATGGCCTCATAACCCAATGTATGATATCTTAGTCCAAGCAGCTTAGGTGGGAGTGAAAGGCAATAATGGGCTGACCAAAATATTCGACAAAATAGAAAAGTTGAATGCTAATTTAAAGAGTTGAAAGAGACATATTTTGGTCACATTGGGAAGCAAATAGCAAGGTTGCAAAAGAAAATTTAGTCTCTCAAGAAAGCACATCAAACTAATGAGACCATGAGAGAAGTGAAAGAAGTAAGACAGGAGCTATATACAGGAGGTCCTACAACGGGAGGAGATCATGTAGAGATAGAGATCTAAAGCTCAAAGGCTAAAAAAGAGAGACATGAACTCAAGGTTTTTTCATAGAGAGGCTTCGTAAAGAAGAAGAAAGAACAAGATTAAAGACTAAAAGATATTCGAAAGAGTAGCAACATAGTGGGAAAAGATAAACACAATTATCAACAATTATTTCATGGGATTGTTCAACTCTACCAGTCCCACATGCCCTAAGCATGCACTATCAAAATTTTTCTATAAAGTCTTGATAAAGCTCAATGAAGTTTTGACAATGCCATATACTAAAATAGAGATAAAGGGTGCTCCATATCAAATGCATGCTACTAAATCACTAGGACTAGATGGCCTACATGCTCTTTTCTTTGGAAGATACCAGTACTTGATAAGAGATGACGTGTCTACGACCTTGTCGAACTTCATGAACAAAGACACAAGCTTGAAAGAGTTGAACCAAACATCCATTGTTTTAATCCCAAAGATACAAAATCCTGAAACTACAAAGCAATATAGGCCTACATCATTATGTAATGTTTTATATAAAATAATTAGTAAAGTCTTGAAATCAATTAAAGGTGGGCTTCCCTTCTATCAAATATACTATTTCAAAGTGCATTTATGCAGAATTATAACACCCTTCCAAGTACAATATTATGCTTAAATTACAACATCACAGTATCCCTTACATTTCACAGATATCTATATCATAATATAGCCTTTCAAGGTACATGAATAGTTCTACTAGGAGTTTCAATTAGTGAAATAGTCATCTAATGCTAACGTGTGTAGATATATTCATCAATTGTCCTCAGCAACTAGTCCAATTTCGGTCAAACTCTGTTAGGTTGGTCCTCATTGAGATCTCCTAAGCTATTTGGCGATGATAGGGAATACACATAGGGTGAGAATTTTACATTCTTAACAGGCTTCTTAAGCTACTGGACAAGCCATATCATCATTGTCATCCCAGCTGCTTTAGTTTGTTAAGAAAATGTGTGCTCATACATAAGAGTAGAAGTTCACTTGTTAAGTTTAGAAAATGTATCCCTCTAAAGTATGTTAATTTTATTTCACACACTTGATAGAAAAGAGGAAATCCATAAGGGCAGTAATAGGTCAATAAGATAATTAGAACTTACGCATTTGCAGATGTGCTAGCTACTAATGCAAGTGCATTTGATTTTCTTATTTTTCTTTAACTTTCTTTATTCAACACACCTGGGCGATATGTCTTACTACCCCTAGGGTGTTGGTATATGTCTACACTCGAGCGTTACATATCACCATCCTAAGAGGGCAGTATTTTCTTATCTTCCTTTAACTTGTAGCCTGACCATCTGTATTTGGTCCCCTAAAAGTGGATGGCATTTGCCACTTCTAGGTAATAGCCTGCTTTTCAAGATTAAGCTTGTTTCTATACATGATCACTGGATTTACTTTCTCCAACTCTCACACTGACTTATTCCCCTTAATTTGTTCAGCGGTGTTGCCCAAGTCATATTGAATCATAGTCATCTTAAAAGTTTATATATTCATGTATGAATATACTTTATCTACTTATGAGTATGCAACACAATTATATACTGGTGCCAACAATTTGGAAACATGACAGCTGAATTATAAGGGTTTCCAAAATAGACAACAAAATAATAGCCTGCTAGTTACAGAAATTAGGGTTAATTGCAGTTTATCTCCTGTATTATAGGCCATGTGCACTTTACCCTTTACATTTTAAAAATATGCATCTGAACTACCTGCATTTTCGTAAATATGCACTTACGCCAAATAAGTGCACTATACTCCCTAAATTTTGGGTCATATGTAAATTGAACCCCTGAACTTTTCTAAATATGTAACTTGACACCTTGAATATGTAATATTTTTTTTCATAATTGATGAAAAAAATCAACAGAAAGGCCAAGATACATATTTGTAAAAATGTAGATAGTTAGGATGCACATTTTAAAATGTAAAAGATAAAGTGCACATAGTCTATAATAGAGGAGGTAAACTAGAATTAACCCTAGAAATTATGATCTCAACATGATACCAATAAGAGTTCAAGCACGACCATCATAAATAACATGCCAACATGGCGTCATTCTGGTGTGTAGTTGCATCAATGTTCAGTCCATTTAGTCCTACATAATTTAGGGACCTCTAAGCCATGTAATTTGCAACTTATTGTACTTTTCTTAAAATCAACCCAGAACTTCTAAATTGCACTAAAATTTCATTTTTATTTATTTTAATCCCAAATTTTACTAGAATTAGTCCTATTAGTATACTTTTAAACCTCCTTGGTTTCACTTAATTTTGAGGTGTGTAGATTAAGTTATTAAAGTTTTACTCAAAGCTACCTTGTTCAGAACAAATTTGCACACCTAACATTAGAAAATCCTTAAAAATTCATCTTATATTCTTTTGCTATGAAATTCTATTAGGATATACTTACATAAACCTTGTTTCAAATCCAATAAGTTTCAATCTATTTGAGTAGGTAGAGCTCGAGTTATGAACTCCTCATTAGGGCTGCCTTATTTCAACCCGAACAGAGCATAAGGCAACTTTAAGGATTTACTGAGAATAATCCACTAGGGATCTGATTCTGAAATTATATAGACATGATTCTCTATATGTTAGATTTCTAACAAAAGTGGTTTAATTCAAATTGAAGTTATGTAGGAAAAGTTGGGTAGAAGGTGTTAACCAATAGCCTATTCCTAAAAATCATAACTTTTTCATCCTAAGACCAATGGGTTTATATTTTATATGGTTGGATTCATCTTCGAGTTAGGTTTCTTCTAAAATTAATTTTACTTCAAGTTGAGTTTTGTAGCTTGAGATATGCCTTTTGAAGTACACACTGTCGTTGGGCTCCCCTGAAGCAATTTTTTTATTTTGTAATTATTTTGGTTTTCTAGTCTACTCTTCAACACTAATCAAGTTTGCTTGGCCTTAATCACTAAAAAGAGTCATATTAACATGATACCAACCTCTAAGTGGATAGATTAAAATGATTCAAGAAAAGCCCTAACTCCAAGAAAACCCTAGAATACAAACAAGTCTTAGGAGCCTACCTCAAATCCAAAGCTTGCAACTCTTTAGCTTTAATCTTTTGATGCTCTTGTGTCTCCAAAGCCTCAAGATGATCACAAATCCCTCCTTTTTGCTTGCTTGGTTGAATTTATATGACTTAAAGGAAGGATCTTTTGGCTTGTATGAGGATTTCTTGATAGTAAGAAAGTGAAAGAGTTGGAAATTTAGGCAAGAACAAGCAAGACACGAGTTTATGTGAGTGTAAGTAAGTTGAAGATGAAAAATGAAGTAGAGAGAAGAGTAAAGTGCTACCAGAATTTTGGGGAGGAAATGAGATAAAATAATGAGCCTTTTTCCTTGTTAAGTGATCTTAATTGGTGGATGCTTCTTATTGGGTGGATTTGAAATGGAATTTAAATCTTTTTAAGTGCAAATTTAGAGTGGTCATCTTTTGTCTACCAACATAAGTGGTATGGCTAATTTCTAGCCATACATCACAGATTGTCAACAGATATTTATGCCGTCTTACAGTATAGATTCCTACTAGATTAGTACTACTAGTAAGACAATTTTATTTGGCAAGCAAAATATCACTATTTTTCTATAGAGAAGATTTGAAATTATATTACCCTATAATTAATGTTTCTTTACTACCTTCTTGTATACCTATAATGTATCTAAAAATTAATTATTCAACAGTGTTAGTTATACACACTATTGCTTGGGATGTTACATTACTACCCACCTTAAAAAGAATTTTGTCCTCAAAATTCACCTACAAAATTAGCAATTTATAACCACAAGAGTTTAACAAAAGAGTTCATATATAGGCAGATAGATTCAAATAATTCAACATAATCTGGTTGGACGAAAGCCAAATCCTTGTCCTAGGTTACTTCTAATCCTGCTTTAGCTCTTCTGGAGGTGAAGTCTTTTCAACACTCAAGATAAAAACCATTCCTAGATGTTGCGGCTTAGGGGCATGTGATTGGTACCTATGTACGCATTCTTTGACAATATGCCCCAACTTTCCACATTTGAATCACACATTTTGTATGGCCAAACAAGGTCTACTTTCATCATCTCTCCTACATTTCAGGCATTCTTGTGTCATGACTGGTCCTAGTAGCTACTTACGCTTATACCCACCAAGCTAAAATTACTTCTTCGATAGTAGGGTATGCTCGAAGTCCTAGCTTTTAGGTGTCAAACTTTTCCTATAAGCATCGTATTTAGCAATTTTTAATTTCTTAGTATACTCTTCCACAAGTGTGCACTTATTTACAAGTGTGGCAAAATCTTTGATTTCTATGGGTCTCACTATCACCAAGATGTCTTCTCTCAGACCTTCAAACTTAACACATTTTCAGGCTTCATCTAGATTCCGTTGGTAATTAGTGAAGAACTTGTGAAATTCTTCAAACTTGGCAATGTACTCCTACACTCTTTTATCTCCTTGCTGAAGTTACATAAATTCCAACTCTTTAGCCTTCTGGATAGAAGCACGGAAGTATTTATGATAAAACGTCTCTTTGAACACTTCCCAAGTAATATTAGTCTGGGAACCCTCCAACAATCTCTTTACACTAGTCCACCAAAATTTAGCGTCCACTTACAATATATAGGTAGCAAATGCTACCTTTTGGTATTCAATACATGTCAATACTAAAAAGACCTTCTCCATTGCCTTTGTCCATTCTTTAACTTTGTCTGGATCGAAGGCTCCCCTAAAACTTGGTGGATTTTCCTTCGTGAAGTAAGCAAATTTGAGGTACTCTAAATCGACCTATGGTTTATTAGGATTTCCTCCATGACCTTCTTCAGGTTGAATTCCCAATTGATCCATCATCTGATGTGCTGTCACAACTTATTCTCTCATTGCGTAAGCCATTTTCCACAGCATGCCCGTAAAGTCAATGGGATCTTCAGGAGCAAGTCTGGCTTATGACCTTCCATGCCCACTGGAAGGCATTAGTCCTAATCACAAACAACAAAGACATTAAGTTGATCAAGCACAATATTGAGCTAAGTGTGACAACAACTAATAACATTCATTGCCAAATGGTCATGCATATCTAATTTCTATATCCTATCTTAATAGATAAGATTCATCACATGGCAGTAATAAAAAATTCCAGAGTGTTCTGGAAGTATAGTCAGTCTAATACTCAGGTCCAGTTAGGACAAACTACTTTGATACCAAAATGTAACACCCTCCCAAGTACAATATTATATTTAAGTCATAACATCACACTTAGGAGTTGTTACTAATAATTCAACGGACATTGATTTGTTATTCGAATTTAGTTTATGAGAAATAAACACAATATTGCTTACTTTTTCACAAATATTTGTATCACAATACAACCTTTTTAGGTACATAAACAATTTTACTAGGAGTTTCAACTAGTGAAACAGCCATCTAATGCTAATATGTGTAGATGTATTCATCAATTATCTTTAGCAACCAGTCCATTTTTGGTCAATTTATTCTGGGTTGGTCTTCATTGAGATCTCCTAAGCTATCTGAAGATGACACAGGAACACACATAGGGTCAAAATTTTACATTCTTAGTAAGCTTTCTAAGTGACTTGACAAGCCATTTCATCGTTGCCATCAAGTTGCTTTGGTTTGTTAAGAAAATGTGTTCTCATACATAAGAATAGAAGTTCACTTATTAAATTTAGAAAATATATCCCTTCGAAGGATGTTAATTTTATTTCGCACACTTGATAGAAATAAGGAATTCCATAGGGGTAGCAATAGGTTAATAAGATAATTAAAACTTATGCTTATGCAGATGCTGTTAACTACTGATGCAAGTGTACTTGACTTTCGTATTTTCCTTTAAATTTCTTTATTCAACACACCTAGGCGCTACATTTTGCCATCCCCAGGGCTTCTGTATATGTCTGCACTCGAGCATTACGTATCACCATCCTCAGAGTGCAGTATTTTCTTATCTTTCTTTAACCTATAACTTGACGATCTCTACTTGGTCCCTTGAATGTAGATGTCCTCTCTCACTTTTAGGTTATAGCCTACTTTTCAGAACCAAGCTCGTTTCTATATGTGATCGTCGGATTTATTTTCTCTGACTCTCACACTGACTTATTCCCCTTAATCAATTCAAGGGCATTGCTCAGGTCATATGGAATCATAGCCATCTTAAAAATTCATATATTCGTGTATGAATATGCTTGATATGCTTATGACTATGCAACATAATTCATATACTGGTGCTAACAATCTGGCTACATGACAACTGAAATATAAAGGTTTCCAAAAATAGACAACAAAAAAATAGTTAACCAGTCACATAAATTATGATCTCAACATGATACCAATAAGAGTTCCATAAATAATATGCCAACATCTTGTCATTTTGGTGTGTAGTTGCATCAATGCTCAGTCCATTTAGTCCTACAAAATTTTGGGACCTCTAAGCCATGTAATTCACAAGTTATCTTACTTTTCTTAAAATCGGCCTAGAATTTCTAAATTGTACTAAAATTCTATTTTTATTCATTTTAATCTCAATTTTTTATAGAATGTAGTCTACTTTTAAACCTTTCACTAAATTTTGAGGTGTGTAGATTAAGTTATTAAAGTTTTACTCAATGTTATCCTATTTTAGGACAGATTTGTATGCCTAAAATTAGAAAATCCCTAAAAAATCATTTTGTATGCTTTTGCTTTGAAATTTTACCAAGATATACCCATATGAACCTTCTTTCAAATCCTATAAGTTTCACTTTGTTTGAGTGGGTAAAGCTCAAGCTATGAGCTCCTCATTAGGTTTGCCCTATTTCAATTCGAACAAAGTATAGGGCAACTTGAAGGATTTACCGGGAACAATTCACTAAGGATTTGATTTTGAAATTTTAACGACTTGATTCTCTGTGTTAGCTTTCTAACAAAAGTGCTTTCATTCGAATTAAAATTATATAGAGTGAGTTATGCTAATCACATCACACACTAGTCAAGATAGAGGGTGTTAACTAGTAGCCTACTTCTAAAATTCATAACACTTTCATCCCAAGTCCAATGGGCCTATATTTTATATGGTTGGATTCTCTTTGAGTTAGGTTTCTCCTAAAATTAATTTCACTCAAGTTAAGCTTTGTAGCTTAAAATATGCCTTTCGCAATACATACTATCCTTGGGCTCCCCTGCAGCAGTTTTTTGTTTTGTAATTATTTTGGTATTCTAGTCTACTCTTCAACATCAATCAAGCTTACTTGGCCTTAAATCACTAAAAAAAGTCATCATACTAACCTCTAAGTGGATAGATTAAAATGATTCAAGAAAATTGTAGAATAAAAATAAGTCCTAGGAGCCTACCTCAAATCCAAACCTTACAACTCTTTAGCTATAATCTTTTGATGCTCTTGTCTCTCCAAAGCCTCAAGATGATCACCAATCCCTCCTTTCTCTTTACTTGGTTGAATTTATATAGCTTACAGGAAGGAGTTTTCAGCTGGTATGAGGATTTCTTGCTAGGAAAAAAGTGAAAAAGTTGGAAATTTTAGCAAGAACAAGCAAGACACAAGAGTTTAGGTGAGTGTGAGTAAATTAGAAATGAAAAATGGATGTGGAGAGAATAGTGGAGTGGCTGCCGAAATTTTGCGAAGGAAACGAGAGAAAATAATGAGTCTTTTTCCTTGTTAAGTGATTTTGATTAGTGGATACTTCTTATTGGGTGGATTTGAAGTAGAATTTAAGTCTTCTTAAGTGCAAATTTAGAGTGTCATCTTTTGTCCACCAAGATGACCAGTGTGGCTAATTTTTAGCCACACATCCTAGGTTTTCAACAAATATTTATGCCATCTTACAGTATAGATTTCTACCAAATCAGTTTCTTGTATTACAAGACATTGCTATTTAGACAATTTTCTCCAGCTAGCAAAATATCACTACTTTTCTATAAAGATTTGAAATCATGTTACTTTATAATTAACATTTCCTTATTACCTTCTTGTATATCTATGATGTATCTAAAAATTAATTATTCAACAGTGTTAGTTATACATATTGTTGCTCGGGGTGTTATAAGAATCATCTCATCTCAAATAACATCATTGTTATTGACAAGCTTACTTATGCTCCAAGTTATAAAAGGTTGGGTAAGAAAAGATGTGTGGCCTTGAAACTAGGTATGAATAAAACCTATGATAAGGTAGAATGGGGTTTTCTAGAACTGGTGATGAAGAACATGGATTTTATGGAGCACCCTACTTGTTAATTATTATTACAAATTTTATTTACTATGTTACTTTAGTTAAAAATTAACTAGTCAAGCATCACTACAATTGTTTCTATTTTTAAGCAATTTTTTTTCTCTTTTTCACATGTGGAAGCTATTTTGCATAGATTTTTTTTCCATAATAAGCGGCTAAAGTTGTCTAATTTGTTTACTAGAACTATTCCTATTATCTAAAATACTACTTTACTCATCCTTTATTTTATCATTTTGGCAAGTCTAATAGAAGGATAATCATACACATAATAATTATGCCATGCACATTGAAATTCAATTATTAAGCTAATTAAAGTTATATATACATCCCAATATTCAATCCTATAACATTAGTGCAACCAAGAATGTATTTATCCACCAAGTGAAGTATCCTCAAAATAGACTATGCACATCATCTATGTATGAAGCTTCCACGGTGGTCACGATCCTTGCTATCATGTTAATCCTCTAAAAACACCAAGAAAAGTAGGGTGAGACATAATCTCAGTAGGGGTGGTGATACGTGCTCCGGAGGACAAATTGGACATTCTAGCATAAGGGGCCAAGATGGAGATTTTACCATGCCAGTAGGACCAATCACACGAGCAAGAGCAAAGAGGTTAAGAGAAGACTTTGGGAACTTGGCCAAAGCAATTGTGGAAGAAATGTATCAAGAATGGGCCAAGGAGCCCAAGATGCCAACTCATACTAATGGACAACCCAAGATCTTGTTATTTGCTGCGAATTAGGCTTAGAAGCTTATTTTGGCCATATTGGGCCATTATCCTATTTTGGCCTTGTTTAGTTAGTTTAAGTATTTAGGACATCTAAACTTTTAGTTATTTTATTTGGCCCATGTTTTATGTTTTATGTTTTATCCAACCCAATTCATATTATTTAGTATCAGAACACTTCTTATTGGGCATGGACTTAGTTTAAGTGTCTAACCTAGTGTAAGAGGTTATAAATACCTCAAGGAACACATTGTTTAGCAGTTTTTGATTAATTGAAATTCTGTTTTGTTTTCTTTCAAGAAAAGCAGTTCCTTTGTGTGCAAGTGAGGTGAGTGATTTGCTTTGCTTGTTGCATCAAGAAATTGAGAGAATTCATCCTAAGGTAAGTTCCTTGTGATATTCAATCAATTTCTGTTCTATCTTTCCCTGTTATCTACGTTTCCAAGGGCAGGTTTCATGGGGGTTTAGTAGGGAGGGTCTTTATTCTACATCTTGTTTTCTATCAAAGTGTGTGCACAGGGTTTACGGATCTTTATATCCACGGGATTCCATTCATCATTTGGTATCAGAGCAAGGTCTAGATAAATTCCTATTTATCTATCTTTGTCTTTACGTTTGTCTTTGTCTTCTTTTCTTGTCCAGCTTATGCTCTTGTTTTTGTGTTTTTGCATCCTCTCCTTTGTGTCTTTGATCATATCTTTGTTCCATCTTTGTGTTTCTCTTGTTTTGATTTCAATCTTTGTTGCTAGTTCAAATTAAAAAAAAAAAGGTGCAAAAAAAAAACGAAAAAAAAGCCAGAAAAAGGAGGACGAAAAAAAAAAAAAAAGAAGGACGAAAAAAAAAAAAGGAGGGGAAATTAGAAAAGATTGAAAGGATTATATTCAGATTTAGTTCTGATTCACATCAGATTGCATTATCTTTTGTTTCAAATTCAAAAGGATTGTGTCTAGATTCAGTTTTGATTCAAATCAAATTACATATCTTGTCTTCCCTTGAATTTAAATTTTGAATTTTAAATCGATTTATATCAGATTTAGTTGATTTACACCAGATTTTGTGTTATCTTGAGTTCCTTGGAGTCTAAGTAATCCTTAGTTGTGTGTCTTTTATATCCTTTTTTCCTTGCAAATTAAGTAACCCATTCTGAGTCTTAAACTTGAGTTTCTATTGGTAATCCTTGGCATCAATTCTGATCTTAATATTACTTGTGGATTTGCCTTGCTTGATTTCATTTAATTTCAAGTGCAACATTCTAAAGTGATCAAGAGTGGTAAAAGGTAAGAGTGGTGAGCACAAAAGAGGGTAAAAGCCAAGAATTGAGCGAAAACACGAGCGTACGCAATTTTGAGTGCAAACACGTGAGAGAGTGCTTGTGAGGTCCTTTTTCTTTTATTAATATTTTGCAGGTTGTTCAATGGCTAACAACTCAAGGAAGGAAGGAAGAGAAAATTATGAAGAGGAACCTGGTGTGATACTTGACATGAAGGTCATGTACCAAGCTTTCACTAGCCAATTTCAGAAGTTGAATGATAGACTTGATGAGATGGATGAATGGAGAAAGGAGATGACACAAAGCATGTCCAGAGGTAGTAGATGGGTTGATTTGAGGAATCGACGTCACCATGATTCCAACCATGAGCTATCGGGGGAGGAGTCTAATGAAGCTGATTCAACTAGAAATAAGAGAACTAGAAACAGAGCTTGGGATAGCAACATTAACGTTATCAAGATGCAGATACCACCATTCAAGGGTAGGAATGATGCTGAAGCTTATTTAGAGTGGGAAAGAAAGGTGGAGATAATTTTTGCTTGTTATAATTATTCAAGAGAAGAAGGTCGATTGGTCTGTGGAATTTTCTCGATTATGCTCTAATCAGTGGGATGAGCTAGTTAAGTCTAGAAGGAGGACTGGGGAATACCCCATAGAAACTTGGGATGAGATGAAGAGGATAATGAAGAAGAGATTTGTTCCTTCCTACTACTATAGATAAGTGCACCAAAAATTGCATAGGCTCATTCAAGGCCCCAAGTTAGTAGAAGATTACCACAAGGAGATGGAAATTCTCATGATTAAAGCCAACATTGAAGAGGACATGGAAGTAACTATGGCTCGGTTTATAGGTGGTTTGAACAAGGAGATTGCAGATGTGGTAGAATTACACCATTATGTGGAGATGGAGGATTTGGTTAGCATGGCAATGAAGGTGGAGAAACAACAAAATCAAAGAAGGGCAGCTAAGGCATTTTCAAATTCCAACTCAAAGTGGGGTTCAAAATGGTCTAAGTATGAGGACACAAAGAAGAATAAGGACTCAAACCCCAAGGAGAAGGGACTAGACATGGCCAAGAAGAAAGGTACCTCTAATTCATCTTCTTCTACTGCTACTTCTAGGCATAGAGATGTTAAATGCTTCAAGTGCCACGGTTTGGGCCATTATGCATCTAATTGCCCGAACAAGAGAACAATGGTCATTAGGGGAGTTGAAGTTGTATCTGAATCGATGATGATGGTAAGTCGATGGTAGTGATGATATGCCACCATTAGAGGACTGCGATAATGATGAGAATGTTGAATATCTTTGTGCATGGTGAGTCTCTTGTTGCTAGGACGTGCTTTGAATATGCAAAAGTTAAGGAGGATAGTCTAGAGCAAAGAGAGAACATCTTTCACACTAGATGTTTGGTTGGTGGAAAGGTGTGCAGTTTGATTATTGATGGTGGAAGTTGCACCAATGTTGCTAGTACCACCTTAGTGGAGAAGTTGGGATTGCAGATGATAAGCATCCTAATCCATATAGGTTGCAATGGTTGAATAATAGTGGGGAAGTGAAAGTTACTGACAAGTTGTGGTTGCATTCTCCATTGGGAAGTATAGTGATGAAGTAGTGTGTGATGTAGTACCCATGCAAAGCTAGTCATTTGTTGTTGGGGAGACCATGGCAATTTGATAGGCGTGTGCTACATGATGGGTACAAGAATAGGTATTCCTTTGAGTATAATGGCCACAAGATCACTCTTGCACCATTATCACCCAAGGAGGTGTATCTTGACCAAATGAAGCTTCAACAAACTTTTGTGGGGAATTCGGGAAGTGAGGAAAAAGAAAAAGAGAGAAATCAGGCCATGAGAGAAAAGAATAAAGAACAAGGCCCAATGGTGAGAGAAAATAAAGAAAAGAAAGAGAGAGGTGAGAAAAATGCAAAGAAAAAAAAGAGTGAAAAGAAAGAGAAGAGTGAGAAAAATGAAGAGAGTGAGAGGAAATCATGTTTTTATGCGAAAGAGAGAGATTTGAAAAGTGCTTTGTTAGGCAAGAATGCTTTGATTATGATTCGGTTTAAGGAGATTTTACTCTCAAACCTGAACTTAACCCAAATTTGCCTAGTTGTTTTCTTTCTTTGTTGCAGGAGTTTGAGGACGTGTACCCTAGTGAGGTGCCAAGTGGATTGCCACCATTGAGATGGATTGAGCACCAAATTGATTTTGTGCCTGGAGCTAGTATTCCAAATAGACCAGCCTATAGAAGTAATCCTGAGGAGACAAAGGAGCTTCAAAGGCAAGTGGATGATCTGCTAGCTAAAGGGTATGTGAGGAAAGCATGAGTCCATGTGCCGTTCAGCTTTGTTGGTTCCAAAGAAAGATGGCACTTGGAGGATGTGTGTGGATTGTCGTGCAGTCAACAAGATAACGGTAAAGTATCGCCATCCTATCCCTAGATTAGATGACATGCTTGATGAGTTAAATGGTGCATGCATATTTACTAAAATTGATTTGAAAAGTGGGTATCACCAAATTAGAATGAAACCAGGGATGAATGGAAGACTCATTTAAAACAAAATATGGTCTTTATGAGTGGTTGGTTATGCCGTTTGGGTTAACTAATGCACCTAGTACTTTCATGCGTTTAATGAACCATGTTTTGAGGGAATTTGGGAAATTTGTGGTTGTTTATTTTGATGATATTCTGATTTATAGCCAATGTTTGGATGATCATATATCACATGTTAGGCTGTTTTTAGATGTGCTTAGGAAGGAAAAGTTATTTGCCAACCTTAAAAAGTGCACCTTTTGCATTGATAAAGTTGTTTTCCTTGGTTTTATTGTGAGTGCTCATGGTATTGAGGTTGATGAGGAGAAGGTGAAGGCTATTCAAGAATGGCCAACGCCTAAAAGTGCTTCTGAGGTAAGGAGTTTTCATGGTTTAGCTGGATTTTATAGAAGATTTGTGAAAAACTTCTACCATTGCTGCTCCATTGATCAAATTATTAAAAAGGATGTTGGGTTTAAATGGGGAAAGGAACAAGAACTTGCTTTTAATACTTTGAAAGATAAATTGTGTTCTGCTCCTATTCTTGTTTTGCCTAATTTTGATAAAACCTTTGAAATAGAATGTGATGCTTCTGGGATTGGTATAGGTCTTTGTTTTGATGCAGAAAACGTCCCATTGCATTCTTCAAATGAGAAGTCGAATGGAGCTCAACTTAGGTACTCAACCTATGACAAAGAGCTATATGCTTTAGTTCGGCCTTAGAGGTGTGGCAACACTACTTGCTGTCAAAGAGTTCGTGATTCATACCGATCATGAATCTCTCAAGCATAAAGGGACAAGGTAAGTGAATAAGAGGCATGCTAAATGGGTTGAGTTTATTGAGACTTTTCCATATGTGATCTCTTATAAGCAAGGGAAAGAGAATGTGGTTGCAGATGCTTTATCTAGAAGGTATGCTTTAATCACTACACTTACCACTAAGTTGTTAGGATTTGAGCATTTGAAAGAATTGTATGCTACTGATTCTCGATTTCTCGATATTTATGCCATGTGAACACGGTGCATTTAACAAATTCTATAGGCATGAAGGTTTTCTGTTTCGTGGTAATAGGATTTGTGTACCTATTTGCTCTGTTAGAGAGTTGCTTGTTAGAGAATCACATAGTGGTGGTTTAATGGGTCATTTTGGTGTGCATAAAACTTTAGATGTATTATCTGAGCATTTTTATTGGCCACACATGCGAAAAAGATGTTGAAAGAATTTGTGCTAAATGCATTGCATGTAAACAAAGCTAAATCTAAGTCTATGCCTCATGGTTTATACACACCCTTGCCAGCTCCTACTCATCCGTGGGTTGATATATCTATGGATTTTGTGCTTGGATTGCCTAGAACTAGGAAGGGTAGAGACAGCATTTTTGTTGTAGTAGACAGATTTAGTAAAATGGCTCACTTTATTACATGCCATAAAACTGATGATGCAACAAACATTGCTGATTTGTTCTTTAGAGAAGTGGTGCGTTTACATGGTGTCCCTAGGACCATTGTTTCTGATCGTGACGTGAAGTTCCTGAGTCATTTTTGGAAAGTGTTGTGGGGTAAGTTAGGAACTAAATTGTTATATTCTACTACTTGTCACCCACAAACTGATGGTCAAACTGAAGTGGTGAATAGGACTTTAGGGACTTTATTAAGTGCAGTTGTTGGTAAGAATTTGAAAACTTGGGAAGATTGTTTGCCTTTCATTGAGTTTGCATATAATAGAACCATTCATTCTTCTACAGGGTTTTCTCCTTTTGAGCTTGTGTATGGCTTTAATCCTTTAACTGTTTTAGACTTGATGCCTTTACCTTTGAGTGATCTTGTTAGCTTAGATGGTGATGAGAGGGCTGAGAAGGTTAAAGCAATGCACTTGAAGGCACGTGAGTTGATTGAAAAGAAAAACAAGGTGACGGCTCAAAGAGTTAACAAGGGCCGCAAACAAGTTGTGTTTGGACCTGGTGATTGGGGTTGGGTTCATTTAAGGAAGGATAGGTTTCCCACTCATAGGAAATCTAAACTTAACTCAAGGGGTGATGGTCCATTTCAAGTGATGGAAAGGATCAATGATAATGCTTACAAGATTGACCTTCCGGGTGAGTATAATGTTTCAACTACTTTTAATGTTTCTGACCTTTCTCCTTTTGACATGGATGCAGATTCGAGGACGAATCTTTTTGAGGAGGGAGGGAATGATACGTGCTCCGGAGGACAAATTGGACATTCTAGCATAAGAGGCCAAGATGGAGATTTTACCATGCCAATAGGACCAATCACACGAGCAAGAGCAAAGAGGTTAAGAGAAGACTTTGGGAACTTGGCCAAAGCAATTGTGGAAGAAATGTATCAAGAATGGGCCAAGGAGCCCAAGATGCCAACTCATACTAATGGACAACCCAAGATCTTGTTATTTGTCAGTGGGCTTAGAAGCTTATTTTGGCCATATTGGGCCATTATCCTATTTTGGCCTTGTTTAGTTAGTTTAAGTATTTAGGACATCTAAACTTTTAGTTATTTTATTTGGCCCATGTTTTATGTTTTATGTTTTATCCAACCCAATTCATATTATTTAGTATCAGAACACTTCTTATTGGGCTTGGACTTAGTTTAAGTGTCTAACCTAGTGTAAGAGGTTATAAATACCTCAAGGAACACATTGTTTAGCAGTTTTTGATTAATTGAAATTTGTTTTGTTTTCTTTCAAGAAAACAGTTCCTTTGTGTGCAAGTGAGGTGAGTGATTTGCTTTGCTTGTTGCATCAAGAAATTGAGAGAATTCATCCTAAGGTAAGTTCCTTGTGATATTCAATCAATTTCTGTTCTATCTTTTCCCTGTTATCTACGTTTCCAAGGACAGGTTTCTTGGGGGTTTAGTAGGGAGGGTCTTTATTCTACATCTTGTTTTCTATCAAAGTGTGTGCCTGGGGTTTCTGGATCTTTATATCCACGGGGTTCCATCATCAGGTGGTGTTTCCAGGAGTATATTGTTGCTACCCAAAATCATCCAAGGGGTGAAAGATAGAGAAATAACATAATGCAATAATATCTTGGTCTATTTTTTAAAATTATTCAACATAAAAGCACATATTCATTCTCATAAGGGGCCAATCATATCGCATCTAGTAGCAGCACATTCATAGCATATAGTATTAGAAAAGTCATCATAATTTCATCATGGCCATATTTCATAACTTTTCCTCTCATAACATATTAGAAGTCATACATTCTACTATATGATAGCATCATTCCTTAAGTAGCAATCTAAAACTCATACATTACTACCATGGTAGCGTCATTCCATAAGTAGTAGTCTAAAACTCATTCATTACTACCATTATCAAATCATTTGTTTCTCATAGGGTCTTCATGTGATATCAATGAAAGCTCTTGTATCTAGGGAGTTTTCTAGTTGTATCATAGCATAGTGAATGTATGTTCATTCCACTCTATTGTGGCAGATTCCATACACTACTTAGACAACTATAAGACTTCCCATGGAATTTACTCTTTGTGGATCCTTCCATAGGCACTTTGGAAATATCTTTACTATGGATTATTTCCAAAACATTTCTTGCCATGAAATTCACTCTCTGTGGATCCTTTTATGGCTCATACTAAAATATCTCTACTGTGGATTATTTCTGTAAACCGTCTCATAGGATTCACTCTATTGTAGATCCTCCCATGGCCCAATGAAAAATATCTCTACTGTGGATAATTTTCATTTCATTACTTCGGATGGAATTCACACTATTGTGGATACTTCCATGACTCATATGGAAATATCTCTATTGTGGATAAGTCTATATCACATCATAATCTTCCCCGAGATTCACTTTAATATGGATCCTCTCATGTCTATCTCTATTATGGATTGTTTCTCCAAAGACACGTGTTTTCAAGTAGAGGGGAGCCCGAGATACCTTGCTAAAGAAAGAAAAATTGAGAAAAAAAGGTGTCAATACTAATAGGCTCCATTACTTGAGCAAGTATGAAGAAGAAAGAGTTTCACATTTGCTCATATATTAACTATTCACTTGCAATGCCCTTGGTCATCTTCCAGACATAGCAATAGGATGTGAGTCTAAGGAGAATTGGCTCCAAAAGCTAACTACTCTATTTTCAAAATGGTCAACAATAGAAAAGAGAGCTAGTATTAGCTACCTAGTATGCAGTTTGTAATGAAAGGAATAATTGATGGCTAGGAAAGACTCCAAGTTTGTACTATACAACTGTAACTCTTGAAGATAACTCTTGAAGATAACTCTTGAAACCTATCACAAATCAAGAAAGAATAGTGTGGATGGAGTGATGAGATGGGCAAATATACCGTGACAGCGTCCATCCTTTCCCATGGTGATAGTAAACATTGACATAATTTTATTTGAGGAGAGTAGAATATCAGGTGCATGAATGTTTTAAGGAATAGTAATCAAGTAGCTGCCTTGCCCACCATGGTAGGCAACATGTTAGTAGTGTGTGGGTTGAGGAGTCTTGGCAACTCTTTGTTCATCTTTTGAACTCTGATATGTCGATAATATGGGATGCTCTTTTCAAATAAAAAATAAAATAAAAAATGCAAACATACTTTTCAATCCATTATTTAATACCAGGGCTTGGTTAGTTCAAATAATTTGATATTTGTTTCACTTAAGCAAATTCTTGGGTTCAAGTCTCGTGGATGGAAGAAATTAGCATTAGAAGAGTTTTATCACCATAATGGGCTCACCCGTCTCAAGCTAGATTAGATGGAACACAATGGATTCTAGATATTGGTAGTTTAGAGGAAAAAAAGCAAATTAACTTTTCTATCATGAAAGTTTTTTTAAAAAAACATTTTCATAATTTTTTAAATATATCTATTAATTTAAAAGTAGTTTGTTGTGCAGTTTTAACATTTTAGAGTTATTTTTATTAACTCATTAAATACTTATTTACAAATATATGAAAAGTAAAATTATACATGCATTTGCAATACATTTTCAACTTATTATATATTTATAACAATACACTTTTAGTGTTATCATTATCATTATTTTTTGGCAATGTCTGTCATGCACTGAGTTATCTATGGTGCATCATGCAATGGATAATCTAATAGACAAAATCTAATGATGCTTTGATCCATTAAATTCCTGTTATGCACTGTAATCCTCTCTCTTTATCTTCTTCTTCTCCCAAATTTGCCCACCGACCCATCCTCCTACCTCCGCTCCTCCTCTTCTCTTTCTCTCTCTCTCTCTCTCCCCCCATTTTGCAAAACCAAACCACTGAGGCAGCCACCACCAACATCACAAATGCAAACAAAAAGGAACATAACACAAACATAACCTTAATGGCTAGCTTCCATACATTCCATTAACCACTTTCCAAGTTCTGTTTATCTAATATCCTGCTAATATTGCCTCACCCTATGTACTAGATCTATCAAATCAAGACAAAGTTCAAGAAAAAAAATGAAGTAAAGATGCCCTTGGAGAAATTTCAAACAAATTTGGGTGCAAAATCAAACAAATTAAAATAGTAGAAAATGCCTTAGGTGGAATAATAAAAAGGGAAAGACATACCTTGATGTTGAGCTCGAAACCATAGAGGCCTAAGCAGGCATTTCTGACTTGAATGCCTGCCTGACCAATGTGGATTGAGGTGAACTCTCTCATTGATGAGTTGAATTTAGATACTAACTTTATTCCTCATGTTTAGTGTTTTAGACCTCTTTGTTATATGTTTGCTTTCCAATTACATGAATTTCATAATTTGATGCTAATTTGCCTCTTTTGCTAATTCTTGCGTAAATATGCCTTGTTCCTTGATTTTGTGTTTTAGCAAGTTCTAAGAGTTCTGGATCATTATATGTGTTGTTTTTGACTTGTAGGAACCTAACTTGGAGGGATTTGAAGCTTGGAAGTGATTAGAAGCCTAATTTCATTGTTGTTGAAATTTCAGCTTGAGCATACTGCAAAGATCGGACCACAACTCTCTCATTCCAAATTCAAATTATTCAAATGAAGCAAATGAGGTGTCCATTTTGAAGCCAAGAGAAAGATCTACAACTTTCATGAAGACAGTGAAAGCTAATTCAGAGGTTTTGGGATTGAAATGGAGCTTGAGACTAGAACATGAAATTCTGCATAATTGCTGTCAGGAGCATGATGCAAAGATCGGACTATAACTCTCTCATTCCAAATCGAAATAAGCAAATGAAGTGTGCATTTTGAAGCCAAGAAAAAGATCTACAACTCATGAAGACACCGAGAGCTAGTTTGGACGTTTTAGGGCTCAAACGGAGCTTGGGATTGACTAGAACATCTAATTCTGCATAATTGCTGTCAGGACCTCGTGCTATAGTGCAAGGGACTGTGCTATAGCGCAAATTGCAGCTGAAACACTGCTTGATTTATTGATTGTTGTGCTATAGTGCAACCAAAAAAGTGTAGAACAGCAGAATAGGCATAATCTTGAGTTTTGAGCCACTTGGGCCCACTTTTGGAAAGTCAATGCACGGGAATTCATGTACTAATACCTAAGACTTCACCAAATTAAGTAACAAGTCTCATTTTTAGGAATTTAGCTTTTCTCTTTAGGTTAGATTAGGTTAGTTTTCTTTTCTCTCTTCTTCCTCTTCTCCTCTCTTCTTCTCACCCTCTCATATTTCCACTTCCACTCTTTATTTTCTATTTTGGTTGTAAATTTCCATGGAGGAGTAGAATTGAAAGCTTGCTTAGGGATTCTCCAAAGGGATTTCAAGGGTTGTATCTTGAAACCTTACACTTTAATTTCAATACATGATGTGTTTTCTCAATTCTTTGCCTCTTACTCTTTTATATGCTTGCATTGATGGGTATTGATGTATGGGTATGTAATTGGATAATTACTTGGGTGATTATTAATTGGTTGATTAATATGAACTTGGCTAGTTGAGGGTTCCTAATTATGAAACTTGATTGAATGGTGTTAAGATTAGGGTTTACAATTGGAAAAATCTTGATTATGTGTTCTTGTTGAATGGTATTGATATGAGGATGCATGACTAAGATGTTAATTAGATATATGTTGATTGGTTGATTGATGTATATTTAATTAACTAAAGAATTGAGACTTGGGTCTTGATTGAGACTTAGGCTAATGCAATTGGAGCTAAAAGTTATCATGAGATTAGAGGTTGAGGTCTCAACCATGTATTAATTGTGTGTTCATCGAATGCTTGGCGGTCGTTAAGTGAATTATGGAGTTACTAGTAGCGCATGCACTAACAACCCAAGTTTGTCACACTACATGTGTTTGATCATATGCGCATTTGTGATAGATATGCCTTTGGCCTTAGGAAATTCTTGAGCAAGTGTCCATTTTTCGTTGTTAGTTTCTTTTCTTAATTAGTTTTCTTGCATGCAAAAAAACCCCCTTGTTGCTAATCATATAACATTAACATCCTTGTGAGAGACGACCTTGGTTGTACTATCTTACAAGTAGTGCAATTAAGTTTTAAAATTGCAATTTGGAGTAGGCTACAACACTTGTTGCCACTCATCTTCGTAGATCAAACAAAAGAATAGATAAATGAAAGAGACATTGAAGGAAGAATAAAGATAGGAAGATGCTAGCAATGGGGTTAGCTTGGTGGAGACGGAAGAGGAAGTCAATGAATCATCAACCATGGTGTCGTCGGGAGATGTGGGTGGCAGCATCGACGGCGGTTTATGGTTGCGAATTGCTGGTGGTGCGAAGGAGGTGGGCAGGATCAAGGGAGTAGGCACGGGAAGTAAGGAAGCAGAGGGGAGAAAGAAAAAAAATAGAGTGTATCATATATGTTTAGTTACATCGATACACCTTCACATATGATTGTTAGATAATAAAATGCATGATGCACCATATATAACTTGTTGCATGGCGAACATTGCCTTAATTTTTACATAAAATGGATGAAGGTCTAATTATAAGATTTAAAAGGAGTAAAAAATTGAAAATATGAAAAAATAATAAATAGAAAACTTGTGCAACACCTAGTAATTTATTTCCCATACTTAATATATCAAAACTTAGAAAACCTTATAAGACATCACTTTATCCATTTTGGTTAACTTCCAAGGTACATAGTTAAAGTTGACAAATTAATGCTTGAAACCAACCAAGAAGAAACATAAAAAGGGAATTACTCACAAAAGAATAGAGATCAGAACCATCTCTGAGCATGGAGTAAGGGAATTGCTTTGTCTTTACCTTGTCAGCAACCAGTCAACCACATTATTTTTTTAAGAGTAAATTACACTCCCACATTATGCTATGTGCCATGACAAGAATGGCGCTTCACACAGCTTGTTATTTGACCGAGTATTACAGGTTATATGCCTTATATTCATAGATGTCAATTTTCAATTTTTTTTCTCCGTTTCTCTCTCATCTTCTTGCAAAGCTCACATACTCCCATGTATCTCACATTTAAGTTCTCATGATTTAAACCATCCACTACATCTCGCAATTGATCCTTAAAATTCGATGGTCCACGCGCATCCTCAATGGCTTTGTTCATTTCCTTTAAAGGGATATGCTGGGGCAATCAGGGAAGCTCAGATATATGCTGCCATAGGATAGCTTTATCCTTAAAAACTAGTTCTTCTAGAAGGAATTAAAGGATTTTCTTTGTCTCTTTCCAAGAAAGGAAGAAAGGGAAGAAAGGGAAGCAAAAATTTGAGAAATTATATGCTTAATGCTAGATGACGTTACTTTAGCCAATTACTTTACAAAAAAATGCAAGATAGATAGATCCTCTTTTTGCAGTGATTCATTACCTACCTATGTTGCACTACAGATACGAGTATTGAATACTATATAATACAATAGGATATGTAAATACGATAATTTTATAAAAAGTAAAATATGTACACGGCAATACATATTAAATAAAAAAGATATTTATATATGATATTGAATATTTATAATAATCTTAATCAAATATTTATAATAATTATCTTAGATATGACAAGTTGTTCCAAATAATAGATAAAATAAAAGATAAATTGAACAATCTTATTTTTTGGTTGAAAAAATTAATCACAAATAAAAGAAGCCTAAGGTAGCGGTATATTATGTGTACACACGTACGATGCGCATACGTTATGCATATGTGAGCAAAATTGAAGTACTTATGCAATGTAGATACCTATTGCATGCAAGAGAAAAACCATCACTTTTGGCACATAAGTATTCGGGTTTGTCTTTAACGCACCTCTCTATAAATGGTGCTTTAAGCACATTATGTGTTGGTTCAATCTTATAGTGGGTGTATCGATACTTCTCTATATATATGATATACATTAGTATCTCTCTCAAACTCTAACTCTTCCCTTCCCTCACTCCACTAACGAACCTTCTTCTCCTTTCTTTCTTATTCTTGCCGGCACTAGCCACCATTCCACCCCTCAACACCCTCGCCGACGTCCAACATTCTCGCCGTTAGCTCCATCATCGGCCTTCGAAGTCGTTGCTGTCAATGCCATCACCACCCATACCATTCACTACTTGTGAGATGACACTACTTCCTAGACATCATCGGCAACGATCTCAGCGAGGCGACGGCGCTTGATGAATGCACCGGAGGACTTGGACTTCAAGACAATTGAGGGCGTAAAGGCTATTGCAAGCTTCGAAGAGGTGATTGAGGATCAAGGACGACCTTCTCTGCGGAATCTGCCATGGAGGACGATAGAGTAGCAGTGGTGCCATGGAGATAAGCAACTGCACGGTCGAGTGGCTGCTTGCGGTATGAGGTTCTTTGGAGACAATGAAGCTCGGTTGATTTTGCCCGCAAAAATGGAGTTGCTTTTCAATTTTGGGAAATTATTAGAGTGCACCACTATAGTTTAGATGTATGGATAGTCTAATAATTTGGATGTAAAACACCTCTCAGGTGCTTAACGCACCATGATTAACCGGGTGTTTAATAAAACGACCCTAAGTATTAAGATGAGAACCCATCATTCTAGCTAGCGTCTCAATGCATTTCACTGCTTGTCTCCAAAGCACAAAATAATTTGTTTATACTATTAAGGAGGCGCACACAATCTGCAGGCTGGGCGGTGGGGGTGAGTGCAAGCATAAAGGGCAGAAGCGGTGGCGCAAGTTGTTTACAATGTTTAAACAAAACTTTGGTAAAGAGGTTGCCTGTGTTTAATCTAATCCCTCCATTTTCTCAATAATAGAATAGATGGCGTAGATCACAGACAACACACAAGATGCATTAAACACCAAATTTATCACGGTGCATTAAGAAGAACGCCATTTTCAAAATACACACTTTACTTCAAAGTACTTTAATAATTAAAATATAAATGTAAATTTATTCAGCTACCCATTATACAAAGTACTTTACTAATTTGTATAAATATTTTCTTTAAATTATTTATTATTATTTAGTTATTGAATATTTACTATCATCAAAACTTTTTTAAGTATGTAAACTCTTGTGAATTGATATGCTAATATTAATGACATTATATTTATTAAGATTATTTATTCTTTATTTTCAGATTTTAAAAATATAAAATCGAATATGAAATTGATATTTTGTTTTTCTCAATAAATTAATACAAAAAATATTCTAGAGTAAGCACCTAAACTGGCTCCTATCGATTTTTAAATTAGATAAACTAGTCCTTAACAAAAATAAATTGCATATTAGTCCCTAACATTTTAACATGTCGGATAAATTAGTCTTTAACAAAAATAAACTAACAAATTGATCTCTAACCTATTAAAACGTTAGATAATTTAGTACCTCCGTCATATCTCTCCGTTAAATACTATGATATGGACTATTAAGTAGTTGACGTGGCACCCTCTCCTACACTATCATCCCAGTTATTATTGTTTATTAAAATGAATTCATTTTAACAAAATTCCTCTTATTTGCATATCAAATTAGAATACAAAATTCAGCATATTAGCTTAGGAATATGCAAAAAGAAAGTCATTTTTATAAATAAGAATGACTAAGATGACAGGGTAGAAGATAACAGTATCATATCAACTATTTAACGAGCATATTGTTTAATAAAGAGACTAAAGAGAGGGATAATTTGTCAGTTTATTTTTATTAGGGACAAATTTATTCGACATTTTAAAAAGTTAGGAACTAATTTGTCAATTTATTTTTGTGAGGGATTAATTTATTCAATATGAAATTGATAGGGACCGCTTTGAGAGTTTACTTGATATTCTATTAACATTCGTATGTAACTTTAATTGTCACAAATTATAGTCTTGAAGTATTCCAAAAAAATTAAAAAAAGTAAGTAATTCTTACTTTTTTAAACAATCATCACAAATTATTATTATTTTTTTATGTGACACAAAATGTTGATATTGTTAATAATTTATTCTCTTAATATAATAATAATAATTATTATAATTAGTCATATATCTTTTACTTGGTATTTGTGAAAAAGATTTCATATATATATATATATATATAAGTACCATTAACAAAAGGATATTTCGGTAAAAAATTAAATATAAGATAATAACGATTTAATGGAAAATATAAAAAATAGATTAAAGTATATTACATCTTTATCTTTCAGAAGAGAGGAGTACATATTTTAAATACAAAGGGAAGTAGAATGTAATAAAGGGAAGAGAAGTGTAATTTATTCTACTTTTAAATACATTGGTTGTGATGTTGTTCCTCATCATGCACCACTTCCCTAGAACCGTCGAAATAATGGGCAAGGCAGCAACCATCTTCTTCTGTACCCCGTTGAAGCACTCTACATCTTGCACACAACTATCCTCCTATGAGGAACCTGAAGTTGAACTCAAGTCAAAATACAAAATAACATGATTGTAATAAAAATTTGTATGTGAAGTCCCTTCTCTTTACCTCTCTCCTTTTTACTTTAGTACTCTTGCACTTACTACATATTCATTTAGACAAAAGGAGTGTTATGAACAGTTTTGGACTGTGCAGTCGTTGGTAGTTAAATTTTTGTGAAAGCCTTACTGCTTGTAACATATATAAGTTTATCCTTTTTTTTCTTTGTCATTTTTTATTTTTAAAATATTAATGTAAAATTATTTATATATCCATGTAAAATTTATTGTAATTTGCAATAATTATATTTTAACAGTAAAAAATTGTAATAATTTATAAAGTAGTAAAATTTCAATTACAAGTTTTAAAAATATTCTATTAGGATTTTCTCATATATTTTATTTTTACATTTTGTAACATGTTTCTTACTTTCTCCATCTATATAAACAAAAGGGAAAAAAAAACACTTTACTTATCTAAATTATAGGCTATATACATTATACCTCCTATATTTAGATGCAAATTGACCTCTGAAAATTTTCTCAATGTATAAATCAATCCTTTTGTTAACTTTTCCATCAATTACTAATGAAAATAGCGAGTATTAAAAAAATTTAGGGTATCAAGTTACACATTTAAAAAAATTTAAGAAATTAATTTGCATATAATCCAAAGTTCAAGAGATGTAGGACACTTATTTTGACTAAAATACATATTTACGAATGTTCAGGATGTCAATTTGCATGTTTTTAAAATTTAAGGGCAAAAATACATATGATATATAATATAATTTAAGAGGTAAAACATTTTTCCCTAAACAAAATCTACAATAACTCTTTCTACTTTTTGTAGATTTGTGTGATCATTAAAATTGATTCAATCATTACTCTTCATGTGACATAGATTCATGTCAACTTTTGAAAAGCTACCATATCGAGTATGCAAATATTTCTTTTACGGTGCTTGCACCGGTGAAGCACACTTAACTTTCTTCACCATCAAGTGTTGAATTGGTCCAATAGGAAGGAAATAAGTGGAAAGTGGGGCAGGTGTTAGTCAAAGATCATTAAGCACCTTTACTAGAATTAGTGAAGCTGTCCGTTTTGGTTAAAGTGATTAGTGACACGCAGCATTTTCATAATCCATTGGACCAATAACTCAAAAACATTGAAACCCCAAATATTATCGGAGGAAGAATCGTAGTCGAAGGTGGTGACTGTAGTTCCGGCCACCCTCGCAATACACAAACAGCAACTACAACCAAGATCGACAAGAATTGCATCCATCTGTGAAGGCGAAAAAGGTGGTCATTGTTGGTGTAGGCTGAAGGTGGTGTTGGGGAAGCTCGCACCATTTCCCCATCTTCAATTTTTCCCCTTCTTCGGCCAATTGTTCACATGGATGAAGATGAACACCCTTCTTTTGTAGACATCGTGATAGTTGTAACCCTCGTTCATGCACCGGTTTCCCTGTTTGCCCATTGTCAATGTGGTATGTTCTTGTTCCTATTCATGTCATTCGAGCCGAAGGTCGAATGTTCGACTACGGAGGGCAAATCGATGCACGACTTGCTGGAAGTCGCGCCCGCTATGTTGATGGCGACTGGGTCTTAGATGAACGCAGATGCAGTCAATGGTTTAAAGAGTTTAGAAGGAGTGGTCGACTAATGCAATGGAGGAATTACAAGGTACGCTGATGCTGGCAAAAACCCTATTCAGAGCAGCCAAGTTGTTGGGAAACCGTGTCAAGGAAAGGCAGATGATAGTATTGAAGTGATAAGTTTATGGATAGATATTACTAGTTTGGTATACATTAACCCTTTTCCTTTGGCCCTGAGTGTTCAAACCCGGCTTTCCAACCCCTATATGTCATAGCCATGTGATGTAGTAAAATTAGGAAGTTTATTTATCATGATTCACTGCATTTTTTATTAGCATTTTTGAGTATGCATTTTAATAGAGGAATTTTGATTTTGATTTATTGTTTGTTTTGTTATCAGAAGATATAGTGTATATTGTGTTGATACTGATATGTTCCATTTTGGTCAATGCTCTTAGGAGTTGATTCATATTAGATAGAACAATGTACTTTTTCAAGAAATGCTGTAACATTTTAATGAATGTAAATTGTTACAAAGAGTTTTTTTTTTTTTTCACTTTAAATGTGTATTGAGAACGGATTATATTATTTATATAGACTGTCTAGAAGACAATAATTTATAGTTTGGTGTCTTGAACTCTTTAGATTCAATGCAGTTGATGTCATGGTTAGAAGATGTTGTGTCAATGACTTTTCCTATTTTCTGCATAATATAGAAATTCTAATTGGCAATTTGTCTACCCTCACTAAAATGCAGGGATTTACTCAATTTGCTTTGAAAATTGTATGATTGAGTTGGTAGATGACATCTTTTTTTTTTTTTTTGCCTTTTCTTCTGCGGGGAATACTATCATTCAAATTGCTTCACCGAAAGAACATCCAATACATAGACGGTACCCCATGATGGAGTTGGATGGGCTCAGCAATCTCTTGAGGGGTTGGCTTGGTTTGATATTCTGCCTTCCTTCCTAATTGATGTACTCTATCTGGAAAGTTGTTCTTGAGTTGGTAGATGACAGCCTAAAGTTTAGGTTGTGGTGTAATTTTAAATTGGATTTCGAGGTTCGATTAGGTGATGGGTTATTGGTTGTAGTTTGTTAGACTTGTGAGGTTGGAAGTCTGTACTTAATTGTGGCTTCCCTAATAGTTTTAAGCTTGGGTTATTACTTTGAGCATTCGCATTCAGTGTGCTACTCTGACAATGGTTTCACTATGATAAGGCCTAAGGTTAATAAGTTAAATTATTGAAATTAGTTTCATGCTATGTTTCTGGATGCATTTGGTTCTGGATTTGTTGTAGATATAATGTTTTTAGGATGTAGATCCTCCTAGCATATATATTAGGACATGGCAAAGAATTGAAAGAAGGCTTTTAGATTTGTGCAACTTGTGAAGGCATATTAGCAGAATAAAGATTTACAGCAAAATGAAGTAAATACTTATAATTTGCTATGTGACTAGAGATTCGACTCGTAAACACCTTATGCTTCTTAAAACCAATGCAGAAACCAAAAAGTCTAGCCCCTGACCCTCTCTCTCTTCCCAAAAAAATAAAAACTGAAAGCAATGTAAAGGTGACGCCTTAGTGTGTGTTTGGATTAGTGTTTGTAAACTTAAGTTTGGTGAACTTGATTTTGTAAAATTGATTTTGCTTAGAATTGATTTTGTAGTAAAGTGATTTTACGTTTTAGAAACTTTTGCATGAAAAGTGATTGTGATATAGTAAATGTTGTTTGGATAGTGGTATCCAAAATCAATTTTATATCTATAACTACTAAAAAAGGTATAAATTTCACAATATGTTTACTAATTTTTGTTTTATTATTTTTTACTTAAATTTAAACAAGTAATAAAATATTATAAAATATTTAATTTTTACTTTAATATTATTTAACTATATAAATAATAAAAGCAATTTCAATTGTTAAATTTATTATAATTTTAAAAATATTTTAAATAATATTGTTGAATAAAATATAAAATATGTAATAAATACTCATAAAATTATTATAATAATACAAATTGAAATTAATTTGATAAGATATGAAATAAAATATGTAGCAATTTATTTATTCTACTAGCTGTCATCCCTTTTTAACACATCGCTATTGTAAAAAGCACAATTAGCATTGATTTGATATTTGAAGGTCAAAGGAATAATTAAAAAATATGCAGCAAGTGCACTGAAAAAAAAAAAGTTGCAAGTGTATGGAGCAATTAATTTAATAAAGGATAAAAGTGAAAAAATTATTGTTCATAAAAGGTGAACAGGATATTTTAAACGCAAAAATAACTCAAAGTTGCTTTCATTTTAACCTAGATTTAGGAATATGATCAATTGTGTCAACTGAAAACCAAATATAATATTTTTCTTCAGAATCATGGTTGACTGATGTTGAACGCGAGTTTGGTGTATCAAACATCAATCCAAACACACACTTTAGTCTAGAGCTCTATTGCTTCTATTAATTATTGGAAAAGTATGTACGATTCTTCTTGCTTAACTCATTATCATTTTCATATCATAATATTAAGTTTTTATTTTAAAATTACTTTCCCAACAATTTATGTTTTTAAAAATTATAATTATCAATTAATTTTTAAAATAATAATATAAAATAAAATTGGAGATATATATTATCTGATTTTAATTAATTTTAAATGCTTTCTAACTTTTTTTATACAGCTATAATTCACGTTATATTATTTTTTTTAAGCTAACAAGAATTAATCTGCAGAAAAAAGTAATTTAAAAATTTAATAGGCGACAATAATTTCTTTATTAAGGTTGAAAAAATAACTATAATGTCCCCTCCAGGGACACAATTGTTAAATTAGACAACAACAAAAAAAAATAAATCTAATCATAACAAATCCTCCCATCAAAGTCTAACGATCATAATTCCTTCCATGAAAAACTAACTATCACAAATCGTCTAATATCCCCTCGATTGTCAAAACGTTGCACAACAGGTTGGAAGTCAAACAACTAATATCACATTTTTTGAATCACCAAAAAATAAAAATAAAAATAAAAATTTACAACAAAAAAGAGGTTTAACCAACTGCCTAATATAGGAAAACCAATTCAATATAAAAAGAACGTGGTGCTTGCTGACAAATCATAGGGTTCGAGTTGAAGAGCACCTTCAATGGCGCCGCTTCCATCAGAAAACACGCGATTCTCATTGGGCGTCTGTCAAGTCACTTCCAGTTGCAGTCCTCTGCCAACAACATAGCCATCACCGCCGTCTTTGGCCCTCCGACGACACACCTTCGCGTGGGAAGACCGGAAAAGGGGCAGGTGAGGACTTTGCGCTTCAACAACCACTGCTGTTGTAGGCGATTTCACCTCCACGATCGTGTTCATTGGTTGCAACGGCGGCCAGACAAGGTGAGAAGTAGCTTCAACGACGGTTGGGGAAGGGTTCGACTTGTGATTTTGTACTGCTAGTCTCTTTGATAAGGTGCGTAACACTAATTGCTCCCCAAAACACACAGTTTTGCTCACCTTTGACCAGCCTCTGGCCCGACCATCCACCTATCACCTCCCTATTCGCCCAGCTCAACACTTCACCAGATAATCCACCTTCTTTTACAACCAAAATACTTTATTATTTATAAAATATAATTTATTTGAATTTATATTTTTCTTATCTTCTTGGAATGATATGTTGATCAATGATTTAGCAGTTTGTGCTTAAGTACATATGAATGTGAAAAAAAATACGAGTTTCATTTTTTGCTTCTTATAGAAAATAATTAAAAGAGATATATGAAAAAAATTCATTTGTATTTCCATTAAAATATGAAACTTATTAAAAAATATTAAAAGCATATAATTTGTCTATTTTTCTCTCTTATTGATCTCTTTGTCCTTTTCATGGTTACATTTTTTGTAAATATGTTGTGTTGTGGAATAAATTAACTATAAAAAAATAATTACAAGAAACCTTGTAAAAGTAAATTTCTTTTGGAACTCTTAATCATGTGGGAGAAGGAAATAGCCTTTGTATGATATTTTTGGATGAAGTAATTGTTTTAATAATGTATATATATATATATATATATATATATATATATATATATATATATATATATATATATATATATATGATGCTATTCTCAAATTGAATAAATTATAAGTTAATTTTGCATGTAAGTGGTAAACAAATTTTGGATGAAAATTCTGAAACTTCTAATCATGCAAAGTGAGTGGAAAACAAATTTTGTATGAAAAGTTTGGAGGAAGTAGTATTTCAATACTATATATATGACAGTTGTTTGAGAAGGTTTTTCAAATTTCTTAAGAAAATCACATGCAAATTGATTATATTGAATTAATATCTTATTTTTTATAGTTGTTAAATAACTTTATTGTTTATAATGATTAATGATGAAATATTTATTTCTTGCATAATTTATTATATTAATTTATTGTTGTTATTATTTACTTTATTGTTTTAGAAAATATTTTTATTAGTTGTGTTAAATATAAGAAATAATATTTTACTATTTTGTGTTATATATATATATTCTCTAAAAGATTTGAAACAAAAAAAAATATTTATATAATATTTAAATTACGGTATTTTTGTCATTTCAGAGAATTAATTTTTAGGTAAAAATTTTGTGTTTATCATTCCATTCAACTCTATCAAAATTATGTTTTTAAATTAGATGAAAAAGGATAACAATAATTAAATATATATTAAATAAGAGTATAAAGGTGAAAATGCAATTAAAGTAATAAATCAAGCAAATTACTTTTTGTCCAAAAGAGAATAAAATCAGCAGTATAATATTTTCTCCGCCTCGTTTCCTCTCCTCTTCACCTCGTAACTGAAAAACCTTGAGCATTCGACGCTCCCAGCTGGTCGCCTATTCCACCGGTCGTGGTTGGCCTGCTGCTTAGAGTGAAGTTCATTCACCCCAAAATAAAACAATCTTCACTTTATTATTATTATTATTATTTTCAGAACAAAAATTCATCGCTAACTGATTCGGCATAACGGCAGTGTTACAGTAAACGACAAACAGCCACGTAGGATTGTTAAGGTTCCGGTGGCTACAGGCAGCTCTACACTATTCATGACTCTTTATGCGGTTGCCGCCTAAAAGGTACTGAGTTTTTTTGCCTTCTGCAAAAGCACACGATAAGAGCTTCGCAAATTTGAAACCTTTTTGGTCGGTTCCAATGGGGCAAGCCGAATCGGATACGTCAAAGCCATTGGGTTTCCCTTCTTACCGTCGATCACACCTACGCAGCCAAACTTACCTCACCCTCGTTCGCATTTTCTCTCACCTTCCTCCTACACCTGGTACGTTATTTCAAATCAAAAGGCTACCCTTTTCTTTTCCTTAGCAAGTTTTATTTATTTATTTTATTATTGTTATTATTATTATTTCAAAAGTTCTCAGTTATTGTACTGATTTAGATTGGAATTTGGAAATTGAATTTTTTTGCTTTGGTTGTAGTTATGGATTAATTTGCTGTTATTTTTAATTTATCTGCGCACTTGTTAATTTTTTGTTTTTAATTTGAATTTTGTTTCAGTTCAATCTATTTGAGTTTTGGTAAATTGAAATCAAAAGGGTACTTTTTACTTATCATTTTTTTATCTCAAGTTTATATGGTTACCGGTTGCGTTAGAAGTTGAACTTTAAGGTTTGATTGTGGATATGGATCAATTTGTTGTTGGTTTCTATTTAATTGTGCACTTCTCATATTTATTTGCCTCTATTTTATTTATTTTATAATTATATTTGTTCCTGTTTCAAGATAATGGCAGTGATGGAATGGAGCAAGAGAAAGAGGAAAAGGGGCCTGAGTTCTCTGAATTTGTTAGCTCTGATTTTATGGATCCCAAGGATCCTGTACCCGATAAAACAATTCAGGAGGTCCATGAGACCATTGAAGGGGTTGAAGACGAAGGTAGGGAGTTTGGTGCCAATGATATAGTTCTGAGTGATATAGAGGAGATAATGGGATTAGAGGAAGTTGAGGACGCTTCGAGAAAACTACTGGAAGATATGTCTGAGGAAGCGAATGATTTTATCGAGCAACAGAGGATAATGGATGAGTTGGAGCTGGCTGTGAATGGAACTGAAGATCTTGTTTGTGATAGTGATTTAATGCCCTTGAATTTGGGATTAGGTGAGAAACAGAATGGCAGCAGTGAAGTTGAGTTGATGGATTACCAGGTAGAGCATGTTGAGTTCCAGCATTCTGATGTGAACAAATCTGGAAATGCTAGTGAGTTGCAAGTACAAGGTGAGCTGGATCATATTGCCTCGGAAAGCTTTCATCCATCTTTGACGGTCGATGTGTCAACATCAACAGAGGTACAAAGCTCTGCATGGGTAATTAGTACATCCGGTATAGAGCACGGGAGACCAAAAAATGAAATGGATTTGGCGAAAATGGATTATGCTGCAATGGATTCACTTCCAAATGCTAAAGAGGGTGAATTTGAGATGGAAAAGCAATGCTGTTCAAAGGTTGCTGAAGCACTGGAAGTTTCCTTAGATCATGTGGCTAGTGAAGCATTGAATGTATGTGAAGATGGAAGGTTGCTGAATTCTGCTATTTTGGGAGATAAACACGAAATGAAAAATGAAGAGAAATTAGAAAAGTCAATTTGTGTAGACAATGCATCGAATTCTTCAAATATTCTGATCGAAAAAGGAGACATAGAAGAGGGAGAACTTGTTGGAGACTTTGGAATGGATGTTAATTCATTGGATATGCCTTCTGTAGATTCCTTAATTTCACATCAGAAGAAAATAGATGAGGTTCAGGAGCCCAAAGGTATAGTTAACGACATAGTATTTCCTGGTAAGATAGGGAATGGGGAAAAAGAAGGTTATGTATCTAATTCCTTTACAAAAAACACACATCAAGATGGCCATAACAGTGGACAAGTGGAACCCAGGACCGGTAATAAAAACAGGTTTGCATGTGGGGTTGAAGTAGAAATCTCTCAGGAAACTGTTAAATGTGATAAAGCAGCTGAGGGTGGTTCTGTGCTTAAGCCTGGAAATAGTATAGACAAAAAAATAGGAAGTAAAGCTGTCACTCACTTGCCAACAAATTTGGCCCAAAATCAAGTCTGGCATATAGGCTTATTGGAAGAAGACTCTAACCAAGATCATGGAAACTCATCTGCATCAAAGGTATGACTTTCACCTGGTTACACTACCCTTAAACCCACTTCTATAATATTAAGTGATAACCTTTCATTTTATTTAGTTAATTTCAAATTACTTTCTTAGTTTGCACTGCCAATGATGAATCTGAGATTTAATTGAGTGATCATCCTTCCTGTTGTTGTTTTTAGTTTAGTAAGTTCAAACAAAATCATATCAATTTATTTTGTGCCTGGGCTGCAATATTCTACAGTCTCCTTTCTTTTACCCTAAACCTCAAAAAGTATAGTCTCATTTGCTGAATGTCTATGTCCCAAAGTCTGTTTTTGTGGTTTCAGTTCTCATGAATTTGGCTGAATTGTTTGCACTATTTGAGATATTGGGCAAAATTAATGAAAAACTGAGGGCATCTAATGTGGGGGCTCCATAATGTGGACCAACTATTTTTATTACTAAAGACGTTTATTTTTCTTTGGTTAATTGTTGATCATCTGCAGCAAAAGGTTGATGTCAGCAGTAAGAGAAAGCGTGGCCCTGGTTCTGAGGAAAAGAAAGCTAAAAAGAAGGTATTCTTCTGATATTTGGTGTTCTTAACATTTTAAAGCTACTTAATTCAACATCCTTTTGAGTCATCCCAACATAAGTTAATTTTATGTTATCTGCATAGAATAATCCATAAATTTGTATGTTTTAACATGTGACTGATCTCTTTATTTGGTAAACTTTATTGTGTAGAAAAAGAAACGGAAGAATCGGGCAGAAAAGAACAGACAACTTGGTGTCAAAAGGTTGAAATTGCCTCCAGTTCAGAAACCAAAAACTATCTCCTATTGTCGCCATTACGTCGTTGGAAGATGCTATGAGGTTGTCATCTAACTCAATTATAGTGAGCTATGAAATGTTTTTCACCTTATACATGTATGGAGTTGGTTATTCTTTTTCTAGTTTCTTTTTGTCATTATTTTAATTTAGGCCTTAACACGATGAGAGAATTTGTTATTTGAGTTTTAATACTTTATTTAACTATGTGATTCTAGAATGTAACTAATATGTTCATTTCTTCTAACTTGACCTCCATGAAGTTCATTTATATTTGGGATTAACAGTATAGACCTTCTCTTTCCAGAACAACATGGTGCAATCCCTATGATTAAGACCTGGTTGTTATCTGAGATTTCCATATTAGAAAGTTAAGTTAGAAATCCTGTGAAGTTTCTTCATTTTCAATATTTCTATTATGTGACATATGAAATGACCTGAACCTTTGAAAATTTGTACAATAGCCTACCCAGGTCATTGTTGTATGGTTAGTGTATTTTTGCAATTTGTGCAATACATTTTATATTAGTATATTGAAAATTATCTTATTATTCTAACTTCCTTTGCTCTTTCCTCATCCAAAACAAATTTGGCAGGGTGATAAGTGCCAGTTTTCACATGATACGGTGCCTTTGACAAAGTCTAAGGTATTTTGCTTTTTTTTTTTTTTAATTTTTTTATCAAGTTGTGTCAGGACTCAGGAATTATCATGTCAACTAGGCTTTCTAAAATTTATGGAACAATATTGATTTCGAAATTGCAGCCATGCTCTTTTTTCGCTCGTCACTCCTGCATGAAAGGTGATGACTGCCCATTTGATCATCAGCTCTCCAAGTATCCTTGTGACAATTTTGTGTCCAGAGGTTTTTGTAGCAGAGGTGATGCATGTTTGTTTTCACACCAGGTAGCACATCCACTCTATATGACTCCACTTCTCATTAATGACCTTGTGTTGATGAACTTAATATAAAAAATGGTTATCAATCAGGTATTTTAATATGCATGTATGTGTATTATATAATTATTCTGCCTTAAAATGGGTCTTTATTAATTCAGTTACCGACCAAGGAAGATATTCCTACACCTTCAAAAGTTTGCAGACCGGAGTTGAAGTCTCCATTCCTGTCAGGAAATACTAGTTCCAGTGTGCCATCTATCAATCGTGGCTGTAGTTCTGTCCAGCAAAACCATTTCATCAATTCTGCGGGAATTCGTTCTCACGTCGATTCAGACCATAAGGTGACAGACACTGTAGAGAAAGAACTTACACCAGCACCCAAAGGAGTTAGCTTCATCAGTACTGCAAGCTCATCATTGCCCAGTTCTACTCCTAGTACACCAAAGGAAGGCATGATAACTCCAAAGAAGGAAAGTCCTGTCCAAAGTGGGACCTGTGCTGACCAAAGTGCATCTGGCATGAATCAAACCGTGGTGGAAATTCCTAAGAAATTGCCAGCTAGGGCACCTAAGGGAATTAACTTTCTTTCTTTTGGCGAAGGTTCTGTTTGCAGTTTTAAAAGTTCTGTTAGATCCCTTTTAAATGAGGAAGATGGTATCGAGTTGCTTGAGTTTGTTAACTTCAGTTTGCCTGATCATACAAGTTCATCCTTAGAAAAGGATGATGACAGCAAAGCTATTGATGGAACAAAACAAAGTATACCAGAGACTGATCTAGTCTCAAATGAGATTTTTGATAAAAATCAATCTGTGGCAGAAAGAATAACATTGAGTTCTCCGGGGCAAGCTTCAATGGATGATGCTACAACTGATTTACAAGGTAGCTCGTACTCTCATGCGGATCACAGTGATAGTAAACCAGTTCAAGAGGTAAAAGAGGCATCTGATAATTCTCAAACTTCAACTGTGACCTCATCTATGCTTCTGGCTTCTCCTTTATCTTCAGGACGCCTACCATCTAGAAATCATGAGCATACGTTGAACTCAGGACAAAGTGCACTCTTGTCAACTTTAGCATTTGCAGCAGAGCATGAATCAGTTATTAAGATAAAAGACCTTGCAGGTGCTTCCCCTGTTCAGGGTTAAATTTTTTTGTTAAACAAGAGGTCTCAAGCAATGTTCTTGATGATTGGAATCAAGGCACTTCCTAGCTGAGTTAATGATATCCAGAGGGTAGTTTAGTTACATGTGCTATGGATGACTAGTTTTCCATGAACCCTTTTGATGAACCTTTGGTTTTACCGGACACTATAGTTGTTTTTGGATATTATTAACTTATTTTTATTATTTTTTAATTCTTCAATTTTCACCAATTCTATAATTTTTATTTTCTTTTTCTCTCTATCTCTCCCTAAACCTCAAAAAACCCTTCACTACCACATTCTCTCCGTCACCGGTGCCGGACCTGCTGTCTCCATCTGTTGGGCAGCCCCATGCACAACCAGGCAAGCCATTGTTGGCACTGCTTCAAAGATGTCAATGATGGCCTGGCCTTGTTGCATTCAAAGACGTCAAAGAAGGCAGGCTTGCCACCCAACCTGCCTCTGCAACCTGCTTGAAAAGTATAAGTTCCCCATCTGATTGTTCCCCTCCTGTTGCTGCTGCGACGACCTGTGATCGGCGGTGAGGTCCTGTAGTGTTCTTTTGTTTCTGTCACTACAGGATGATCCTGTAGAACAGTTTTTTTCTTATTGAACTCAAATGATTATGTGAAATTCATCTCTAAATGAATGGTATAGGCTTCCAATTGTCTGTCGGAAAGAAGCTTGCAGCTATTTTCACATGTGCCGACTGGTTGTGAGCCAGATTGGTCTTGCCAGACTGATGACCAGAGAAGATGATGATGGCGCTGTTGCAGAGGGTGGTGCGCCAACTGGTTCTGTGAGAAGGTTGTTGAAGGCTTTGAAACTTTGTTGGAGGCAGTGTTGTTCAGTGGTTGTGTGTCTGTGTGGTGTGTTGTGTTATTGGTTTGCTGTGTCCTTCACCAACTCCATGGCAATGGGTATGGTAGAAGCTCTGCCACACCAGTGACACTTTCACTCTTCCCCTGCATCTTTTAATTATTAGCTTTATTTTGAATAATAAAGTTTACAGTCTGTTCAAGTAGCAAGTAACAACTTGTAACCATAGGATGAATTTGTTCTAATGGTTAAAACTATAGAGTCCAGTACTGATGATGCCCATATGAAGACTAGCATAAGAGGATACGTTGTGCTATAGTCCTACAGTGGCTTTACCTTACTTTAAAACTGTTCTGTTCTTCTTGCATCACGATTGCAGGTATAATAGCAGTTACTGTTGATGGTAGTTGCTTCTGATTTAACATCTGAAGGTTGATGGGTTGGTCCAAATGATGGATTTATATTTTCCCTTAGACAGAATGTATTTTTCACTGCGGTTGGAGTGTGATTGGATTGCACTTCATTTCTGATTGCCAGCCTTGGTGCAGTTAAATCCTCAGTTAAATTGTGGTTTTGATGCATTTTAAAGTTTAGTAGAGTGATTTCCCAGATCGTATTGTCCTTCTGTTAGAAATTCATTAATGTAACTGGGTTTATCCTGTTACAATACAACTCAACTTTATTGTAGGTCATGCTAAATTTGCAACAATGTACATAACATAACGAGGGTGCTACCCTCCGCCTGTCACTACCGCAATATCTGCAATGTTCTTACTCTTGGAATCGATTTGAAATGGTTAATTGATTTTACATTTGTTGACCTTTTATTCGCATGCCAATTCAGCCTAGTCCTCTGTTGCTTCTGCAGGTATGTTTGAGTAAATTGGTAGCGTTTTACTAGTAAGGTTCTGCAGGGGAAGTTGTTAAAAGTGGTTCTTTGGTTTTTGTTCTATTTATGAATCTGCAGGTAAATTTTTGTATCAGGAAAAACAGAAGTAATTCTGCATGTAAACATCTAGATTTAAAATACTGTAAACCTCTGCCTTAAGATAATTTTGGAAGAAATTATAAAGAGGAGGTTAAAGCATTATACCGCTGATGGATGCGTTGGTCTTTTTGCTACATCACCTTAATGTAAATCGTGAAATAGATGCCAATTTTTACGTTACCGTCAGTTGCAGTTGATCTCATCGGCATAAATGAGCAATGTAGTAATACAATCCTGGACATGTCCCCATAAAACGAAAACATGGTGAACCCAAAAAACTTCATTTCAGATCACATGTCAAAAGGAGGCATAAATTATTCTTCGAAGCTGATATTTTGGTTCAGGCAATGTATTAGGTGGTAAACTGTGCTTAAACTCCCATAAAACGGGAGGAGTCCAATATTCAATCATGAATTTGCTGTTGAATCACAAATATCAAATCTTCTGCACATAATATCATGGCTCAAGTAAAATCATATGTCCAATGTATTTAATTTTTAAGCGTCTCAACTAATTTGCATTATCCTTGAAAATGCCTAATATTTTTGTGCATTTAATGAAGTGAGTTGCCAAAATTTCTGGGAGGTTCTTGTGCAGATCAGGGTCCATGCATGCAGTTCATAGTTATAGTCTGCAAAGTGGTTCCAACATTAGTAGTTCCTTTAGATAAATGCTTTTGCATTTATTTTTGTGCTATTAGGCTTTTCTGCTAAAGGTTGATCTGCATTTGTAGTTCTATCTTGAATCAATATATTAACTTCTTGGCTTCTGCAAATTTTGTACAGGGAAAAAAAAAAAAAAGAAGGTATTGAGATAAGATGACTTCATACCTTTGAATGAAACTGATTGATTATATTTGAGTTTATTTCAGCCGTGTTTCTATAAAAGGCATGTTTTATAAAATATTTATGTTGTTTTGAAAATACTAAGATTTGGATCTTGTAGTGCCTAAATGATGGTATTCCTGAAGTGAGGGACGCTGCCTTTTCAGCATTGGCAGCAGTAACTAAGGTCAAACTTGTCATAGCCAAATTTGCGTGTATGAAATATCAGGCTCTTTATAAAACTTGTTATAAAACGCTGCCTTTTCACATGCTTTTATGAGGCTCTTTGTTTTTTCCCCTAAAAAAACTACATATCTTGCCAAAAATCAATTATTAACACGCTATGGTAATATTAGTATGAGTTCAAGTGTTCAGCCCTCTTCAACTATTGCTGAAGGGTAATTTTTTCCACCGCTTCTAATCCCTATATGTAAAGCAGCATTTTACTTTCACAATTCCTGAAACAACATGATGACAAGTCTCTGCAATGCTTTTATGATATGATAGTATACTAGTGTTTCCACTGCTGAGGCCAATCCAAGATTTATAATGTAGTTTATATTTTTCTGTAGGCTTGTGGATATATTTCCAAGTCCTGGAAAATCTCATCCTATGTACATTGTAGTTAACAGCAGCAGTGACTCTGATGAGAGAGTCTGTTCCTACTGCATGCCATTTTTCTATAGCAATGCTTTTTGTGCATTAGGATCTTCATGACAATGTATACTCAAAATCTCCAATATATATATATATATATATAGCGTATCATATGAGAGGAGTGGTTTATTATGAGAGTGAGAGAAGCAAATTTTGACTATTGGATCTTACGTGAATCGTTAAGATCAAAACTTAAAGTCATATGATTTTTTTAAATGATCATATGACCTTTAAACAACTTTAAATCTTAACCATCTATGTATGGTTGTATAGTCTAGATTTGCTCCTCTCACTCTCATAATAAACCATTTCTCTCTCATGTGATAAGCTTCCAATATATATATATATATATATATATATATATATATATATATATATATATATATATATATATATATATATATTGTCTCGAGTGGCATATCAGTACATGCTGTAGAAAAGTAATCTATTGGAGGTAAGCATACATTTTGAAGTTGTTAAGTGCTTATTGTCCCCCAGCATTGGACACAAATTGAATTCTAAGCTCCTTATTTCTTGTACTCTACATTCATGCGTAAAAAATTGCTTGTTTGGTAAGATCTATCTTTTGCTTCAATATAATAGCACTCTACGAGCATCAAAGTAGCCATGCTTACTTTAAAAGATTTATGCAAGAAAAACATTGACATAGAAGAATGCTATACTCTAGAGGAAAGCTAAGAATCAAGACTAGGGATGTCAATGGGGCGGGGGATAGGCTCTCGTCCCCCGCCCCGTGAGTAAATACCTGCCTCTCAGTCCCCTCTATATCAGGTGTGGAGTGCTTTTTACTTACCCGCGGGTTTATGGGTACCCATGGATACCCGTTAGAATATTAAAAATTTTAAAAATTTAAATTAAATATAAAAATTCTAATATCATAAAGTACTTAAAATAACCATAAATAATAATCTAATTTAACAATTCAAATTCTAACAATTTAATATACTTAAAATAAAAATAAACACATAAAATAAACAAAAAATAAGTACAATAATCCAATTCTACAATATAAATTCTAACAACTTAAAATATTTAAAATAAAAATAAACACATAATAGTAATCCAATCATTAGTTTAATATATAATAAGTACAAATAAATCTAACTTATAAATTTAAACTTTATTCTAATCAATTTAAATAACAATAATATTAGTTTAACTAAGTTAATAATTTAAGGGTTAAATAGTAATTTCATGACGGGTACTCACGGGTATGGGGATAGTGATCCCCACCCCCGCTCCGTTTAATTTGCGGGTATTTAAAATCCCTATTCCCATTACCCGCGTGGACAAAATCTTCCCCCCATACCCGCCCCGTTGCGAGTATTACCCGCGGGTATCCGCGGGGGCGGGTTTTTTTACATCCCTAATCAGGACTCTATTCTAATTTTTCACTTAACAATGATACAAGTATTATCATTGTTGTTGAACTCCTACTATGCAAAAATAACTAAACTCGCATATAAACTGTCTTCTTGTTAAATTCGTATGAGTTTAAATAAACTCTAACAAAATCGGTAAACTCTCGATTCTATTAGCGAGTTTACGAGTCTAAATTCACACTTGGTTTCACCCTCAAAATATACAATTTTAATCACTTTTGTTGCATACTTGACTTGTTTTGTTATGCAATATTTATTTAGTTTATTAAGCTATTTTATATATTTAATATTATTTAGTTATATTTTGTCAAACTACAAAATAATATACGTACATATTAAAGTATGGCATAACAATTTAGTCATATATTGAGTTAAAATTGACCAATATTAAATATAAATATGTTATTTAATTATGTTTAATTAATAAGATATATTTTTGAAATATGTAAATTTTTATGAGTTTACAAGTCGAGTTTACGAATTGAGTTTGTTAAGACTCCACAAGTTTACTAGTCGAGTTTACCTAAACTTTCGAGTTTGACAAACTTGAGTATTATCACTAATCTAAGCTTGGATTATCTCTTCCTACACCGCTTGCTTCCAATACTTGTTATCCCGACTCCAAAGAGGAATCTAGAAAAGGAAAGGAATATATATACTAATAACAAATATTCTTACAGGACCAAGAAACTAAGATGATCACTGAGAAAGACACTAACTAACGAAGAAAACTTTAATGTGTTGGGATAAAATTAACATCATCAAACCTAACCCCATTTGTAATGGCGGAAAAGGTCTTCTATTTGAGCATTCTTGAAGGCGTAAGCAATGAGATAGACAAAACCAAAATGACATTGGCTTCTTTCCACTATTTTTTGAGGTTCCCTAATAGACTTGCCTTGCATGCATTGTAATTGTAGCAGAGCTGGTTCAGGTCATTGCTCCACAGGAGTAAATCAAAGTCTGCCATAGGATTTGCAGGGCTTATCCACAGTATGGGTTTCACATAATTGTAGCCACAAGCAATTGGAGGTTTACAAAATCTTGACTGTAAAACCAATGGAGAAAATTGATTGACACCAACACAAAAGTAACAAAAGAGTTTTATTTCTTGAAGGGAGAAAAACAAAAGATAGGACCATGACAAAGAAGAGAGTAACAAGAAAACAAGCCCATGAAACCATGTTGCTACACAAGCCACAAGCTGGCCACCATGACACAACTTTTAGTATCACGTGCAATATATACAAACAATATGAGCTTAACTATAATCATGATTGATTAATTAAAGCTGGTGTAAATTTTGATAATTTCTCTGTAAGTGACTCGATTAGTAGCTTTTTTCAGCTGGCATAGACCATTCTAGGGGCACAGTCATATTTCAAATAGAATATCGGAGATGTCCCACATAGCACTAGGTTATTGCTATCCTAGCTGATGTCAATGGAGCCTCTAACGTCTTCTGCTAATGATGCATTCTCAAGTCATGCTGATTTAAGACACAAAAGTAAATAGACTACGCAATAAGGGGTCGGTCTTTAATGCACCTCATTATAAAAGCATCATGCACCTTTGAAGATTAGTTACCCAGATTTGATGGTATATCTATGCACCAATTAGTTGTGATGCACTAAAGACTCCCCTCCCTCTCTTCTTTCTCTCACAGTCCGTCCCCCAATCGCCCTCTTTCTTCTTATTTTCCTCTCATCCACACCACCGTCGATGGGGCCATCACGATCGGCCACCGGTAGATAAAGTTGATTTCGGAAGGAAAGGTCAAAGCCCTCTTTTTGGCCATTTTTTCACTATCCCAAATAACCTACATAGGAAACCACCACTACGTCACAAACTCGGAAAAATCCTAAGTCAGAAACCCCTAAAGACCAAATGGAAACTAAAAAGACAAGTGTTCTACGGTGGTTTCCTTCTACGAAAAGCCGCCGATGAGCAGCGGAAGCAAAAACTGAAGGAAAGTGAATACTAAAACCTCCCCAAAAGTATGAATCAAAAGGGATCAGTGGAAGCCAAACCCCCACTAACACACCATCCCACGAAGCTAAGTAACAGAAGCAGCAAGCAAAAGGGGTGAGGCATACTTGTCAGTAAGCAAGGCAATGGTTGCGCGAACGACTGAGTCTCGGCTCTGCTCCTTCGTCTCCTCTTCAAGATGATTTTCTTTTGGGTAAGGCAAGAGAAATGGGTTGTGAAGACACAACACCCCTTTTATAGGAACAAAAATGCCCTTTGCCGCACATCCCAAACGTCGCCAAGGGTGCGACCCGTCTTTTCGCGTAAAAGGAGTGGGGGTAGAAATGGAAAGAATGTCCTAGTTCAAATAATGAGGCACTCTGAACGAGGCGCCAAAATAGCACGTGTCCGCTCGGGGTTATCAGGCGCGACCTATGAGACGAAAGGACGTCACCAGTTCGCGAAGACTCAGGAGATCGCCACAGGTAAATGTCAAATCATCTAAATGGCAATCCGAGGTCAGAGAGCAGCATGCTAACTCAGAGGTTCACAAAGAACTCGACATCTGAAGAATCCACCTCGGACACCGAGTTGGGGGCACTGTTTCGGACTATAAGGCAAAAGCCCAACTCGGCCCAATGGCTAGGCCCAAATAGATAACGGATTTATAATCCGAGATTGACCCTGACCGTCCATCCAAGCTGGGGCCCAAACTTGGGCCAAACCCTTTGTGCCCTGGCATCGCGGAACGACTTTTCCTCGTGCGGCTGGGAAACTCGGACCCATCCGATATCCTCAAGATAACGGACGTCCAGAGTTATCCCCTACAAAGGCGGGACTGAATCCCCCTTTCTTCTCAACTACTCATCAGTATAAAAATGGGTCCAATTTCGAGCTACAGGTATCTTTTCTGACTTACCTCTCACATATTCTTGCACTCATTGACTTGAGCATCGGAGTCGTTGCAGGTACACCCTTTACCGCCATGGAAACGCTCCTTCAAGCAGCTTGAGATCCCATCTATAGTTCGGAAACTTCTTAGGTAACCCACATCCAAACATTAGTCTTTAACAAAAATAAACTAACAAATTAATCCCTAACCTGTTAAAACGTGAGATAATTTAGTACCTCCGTCATATCTCTTCGTTAAATACTATGATATGGACTATTAAGTAGTTGACGTGGCACCATCTCCTACATTATCATCCTAGTTATTATCGTTTATTAAACTGAATTCATTTTAACACAATTCCTCTTATTTGCATATCAAATTAGAACACAAAATTCAACATATTAGCTTAGGAATATGCAAAAAGGAAGTCATTTTTATAAATAAGAATGACTAGGATGACAAAGTAAAAGATAACGGTATCATATCAACTATTTAACGAGCATATTGTTTAATAAAGAGACTAGAGAGAGGGATAATTTGTCAGCTTATTTTTATTAGGGACAAATTTGTTCAATATTTTAAAAGGCTAGGAACTAACTTGTCAATTTATTTTTGTGAGTAATTAATTTGTCCAATATAAAATTGATAGGGACCGCTTTGAGAGTTTACTTGATATTCTATTAACATTCGTATGTAACTTTAATTATCACAAATTATAGTCTTGAAGTATTCCAAAAAAATTGAAAAAAGTAAGTAATTCTTACTGTTTTAAACAATCATCACAAATTATTATTATTTTTTTATGTGACACAAAATGTTGATATTGTTAATAATTTATTCTCTTAATATAATAATAATAATTATTATTATGATTAGTCATATATCTATTACTTGGTATTTGTGAAAAAGATTTCTATAAATATATATATATATATATATATATATATATATATATATATAAATATATATATATATAAAACTACCATTAACAAAAGGGTATTTCGGTAAAAAATTAACATAATAAATATAAGATAATAACAATTTAATGGAAAATATAAAAAATAGATTAAAGTGTATTACATCTTTATCTTTCAGAAGAGAGGAGTACATATTTTAAATACAAAGGGAAGTTGAATGTAATAAAGGGAAGAGAAGTGTAATTTATTCTACTTTTAAACACATTGGTTGTGATGTTGTTCCTCATCATGCACCACTTTCCTAGAACCGTCAAAATAATGGGCAAGGCAGCAACCATCTTCTTCTTCTACCCCTTTGAAGCACTCTACATCTTGCACACAACTATCCTCCTATGAGAAACCTGAAGTTGAACTCAAGTCAAAATACAAAATAACATGAGTGTAATAAAAATTTATATGTGAAGTCCCTTCTCTTTACCGCTCCCCTTTTTACTTTAGTACTCTTACACTTACTACACATTCATTTAGACAAAAGGAGTGTTATGAACAGCTTTGGACTGTGTAGTCGTTGGTAGTTAAATTTTTGTGAAAGTCTTATTGCTTGTAACATATATAAGTTTATCCTTTTTTTTCTGTCATTTTTTATTTTTAAAATATTAATGAATTTATATATCCATGTAAAATTTATTGTAATTTGCAATAATTATATTTTAACAGTAAAAAATTGTAATAATTTATAAAGTAGTAATATTTCAGTTACAAGTTTTAAAAATATTCTATTAGGATTTTCTCATATATTTTATTTTTACATTTTGTAACATGTTTCTTACTCTCTCCATCTATATAAACAAAAGGGAAAAAAAAACTTTACTTATCTAAATTATAGGCTATATACATTATACCTTCTATATTTAGATGCAAATTGATCTCTGAAAATTTTCTCAATGTGTAAATCAACCCTTTTGTTAACTTTTCCATCAATTGCTAATGAAAAGAGCGAGTATTAAAAGAATTTAGGATATCAAGTTACACATTTAAAAAAATTTAGGAAATTGATTTGTATATAATCCAAAGTTCAAGAGATGTAGGATATTTATTTTGACTAAAATGTATATTTACGAATATTTAGGAGATCAATTTTCATGTTTTTAAAATTCAAGGGCTAAAATACATATGGCATATAATTTAAGAGGTAAAACATTTTCCCTAAACAAAATCTACAATAACTCCTACTTTTTGTAGATTTGTGTGATCATTAAAATTGATTCAAACATTACTCTTCATGTGCCATAGATTCATGTCAACTTTTGAAAAGCTGCCATATCAAGTATGCAAATATTTCTTCTACGGTGCTTGCACCGGTGAAGCACACTTAACTTTCTTCACCATCAAGTGCTGAATTGGTCTAATAGGAAGGAAATAAGTGGAAAGTGGGGCAGGTGTTAGTCAAAGATCATCAAGCACCTTTACCAGAATTAGTGAAGCTGTCCGTTTTGGTTAAAGTGATTAGTGACACGCAGCATTTTCATAATCCATTGGACCAATAACTCAAAAACATTGAAACCCCAAATATCATCGGAGGAAGAATCGTAGTTGAAGGTGGTGACTGTAGTTCCGGCCACCCTCGCAATACACAAACAGCAACTACAACCAAGATCCGCAAGAATTGCATCCATCTGTGAAGGCGAAGAAGGTGGTCATTGTTGGTGCAGGCTGAAGGTGGTGTTGAGGAAGCTCGCACCATTTCCCAATCTTCAATTTTTCCCCTTCTTTGGCCAATTGTTCGCATGGATGAAGATGAACACCCTTCTTTCGTAGACATTGTGATAGTTGTAACCCTCGTTCATGCACCGGTTTCCCTGTTTGCCCATTGTCAATGTGGTATGTTCCTGTTCCTATTCATGTCATTCGAGCCGAAGGTTGAATGTTCGACTACGGAGGGCAAATCGATGCACGGCTTGCTGGAAGCCGCGCCCACTATGTTGATGGCGACTGGGTCTTAGATGAACGCAGATGCAGTCAATGGTTTAAAGAGTTTAGAAAGAGTGGTTGACTAATGCAACGGAGGAATTACAAGGTATGCTGATGCTGGCAAAATGATAGTATTGTTGGGAAACTGTGTCAAGGAAAGGCATATGATAGTATTGAAGTGATAAGTTTATGGACAGATATTACTGGTTTGGTATACATTAACCCTTTCCCTTTGGCCCTGAGTGTTCAAACCCAGCTTTCCAACCCCTATATGTCATAGCCATGTGATGTGGTAAAATTAGGAAGTTTATTTATCACGATTCACTGCATTTTTTATTAGCATTTTTGAGTATGCATTTTAATAGAAGGATTTAGATTTAGATTTATTTTTTGTTTTGTTATCAGAAGATATAGTGTATATTGTGTTGATACTGATATGTTCTATTTTGGTCAATGCTCTCAGGAGTTGATTCATATTACATAGAACAATGTACTTTTTCAAGAAATGCTGGAACATTTTAATGAATGTAAGTTATTACGAAGAGTTTTTTTTTTTAATTTTAAATGTGTATTGAGAACGGATTATATTATTTATATAGATTGTCCAGAAGACAATAATTTATAGTTTGGTGTCTTGAACTCTTTAGATTCAATCCAATTGATGTCATGGTTAGAAGATGTTGTGTCAATGACTTTTCCTATTTTCTGCATAAAAATTCTAATTGGCAATTTGTCTACCCTCACTAAAATGCAGGGATTTACTCAATTTGCTTTGAAAATTGTATGATTGAGTTGGTAGATGACATCTTTTTTTTTTTTTTTTCCTTTTCTTCTGTGGGGAATACTAGCATTCAATTGCTTCACCGAAAGAATATCCAATACATAGATGGTACCCCATGATGGAGTTGGATGGGCTCAGCAATCCCTTGAGGGGCTGGCTTGGTTTGATAATTTGCCTTCCTTCCTAATTGACGTACTCTATCTGGAAAGTTGTTCTTGAGTTAGTAGATGACAACCTAAAGTTTAGGTTGTGGTGTAATTTTAAATTGGATTTGAAGGTTCGGTTAGGTGATGGGTTATTGGTTGTAGTTTGTTAGTTGTGAAGTCTGTACTTAATTTTGGCTCCCCTAATAGTTTTAAGCTTGGGTTATTACTCTAAGCATTCACATTCAATGTGCTACTCTGACAGTGGTTTCACTATGATAAGGCCTAAGATTAATCAGTTATATTGTTGAAATTAGTCTCATGCTATGTTTCTGGATGCATTTGGTTTTGGATTTGTTGTAGGTATAATGTTTTTAGGATGTAGATCCTCCTAGCATATATATTAGGACATGGCAAAGAATTGAAAGAAGGCTTTCAGATTTGTGCAACTTGTGAAGGCATATTAGCAGAATAAAGATTTATAGCAAAATGAAGTAATACTTATAATTTGCTATGTGACTAGAGATTTGATTCGTAAACACCTTATGCTTCTTAAAACCAGTGCAGAAACCAAAAAGTCTAACCCCTGCCCCTCTCTCTCTTCCCAAAAAAATAAAAACTGAAAGCAATGTAAAGGTGTTTTTTAACGCCTTAGTGTGTGTTTAGATTAGGGTTTGTAAACTTAAGTTTCGGTGAACTTGATTTTGTAAAATTGATTTTGCTTAGAATTGATTTTGTAGTAAAGTGATTTTACGTTTTAGAAACTTTTGTATGAAAAGTGATTTTGATATAATAAATGTTGTTTAGATAGTGGTATCCAAAATCAATTTTGTATGTATAATTACAAAAAAAGGTATAAATTTCACAATATCTTTACTATTTTTTGTTTTATTATTTTTTACTTAAATTTAAACAAGTAATAAAATATTATAAAATATTTAACTTTTACTTTAATATTATTTAAATATATAAATAATAAAAGTAATTTCATTTGTTAAATTTATTATAATTTTAAAAATATTTTAAATAATATTGTTGAATAAAATATAAAATATGTAATAAATACTCATAAAATTATTATAATAATACAAATTGAAATTAATTTGATAAGATATGAAATAAAATATGTAGCAATTTATTTATTGTATTAGTTGTCACCCCTTTTTAACATATCGCTATTGTAAAAGCACAATTAGCATTGATTTGATATTTGAAGGTCAGAGGAATAATTAAAAAATATGCAGCATGTGCACTGAAAAAAAAAAAAAGTAACAAGTGTATGCAGCAGTTAATTTAATAAGGGATTAAAGTGGAAAAGTCATTGTTCGTGAAAAGTAAACAGGATATTTTGAACGCAAAAATAACTCAGAGTTGCTTTCATTTCAACGGAGATTTGGGAGTATAATCAATTGTGCCAACTGGAAACCAAACATAATATTTTTCTTCAGAATCATGGTTGATTGATGTTGACTGTAACACCTTACCAATTTAATATTTTGCTTAAATCATAGCATAAAATTAAGTAGATTGTGTTACAATATTGATACTCTGTTTACTATTTATTTATCATATCACATCTCCTTTTTTTTTTTTTGTAAACAAGTGAAACGGCGCGCTGTATAATGAACGTGCTCAATGTCACAGGGCGTAACAAAGTTTAATGAAACGCAACACAGAAGACAAGAATAAGTAATATATCATCAACTGTACACATACGCATATAAGTCGGAAACCAACACTTCAGTTTATGTACAGATATAAAATAGGATACATAGGTGGGGCCGGTGTACCAAAAAGAAGGCTCGTGTCAGTCAAATCGATCCTATGGGGTCCTTAGAGAACATTTCAAACTAACCAATATCCATGCGGCTAAGTCTATGACCCAATGCTGCACACTACCAAAAGGAAGCCATGCTGTACAATAGAACTCTCGGTCGGGACCTACTCGGTCAGGTAGATGTTGGCCACACAGGCCCAGCTGGAGAGTAGTCTATACTAGGTCCTCAGGAGGAGGATGATGAGCCGGTAGCCTCCAAAGGATCGCTCTCAGAACTGAGCAGAGTGTCTAGAACCATTTGCGGAGGTGACTCGGGTGGAGGACTGGCAGGTGCAACAGGTGCTGGAGGTGCTAGAAGAGGGTGTGCCACATGGAACGGGACTGCAAAATATGGAGTGCAGGGTCAAAAGCAGGGTAGAATAGGGGAATAACAAAATTCCTATTGCTAAAAAAGTAGAAACGAAAATTGCAGGGACCGGCTATGTATAGCGAATCCACTATGGGATCATAGTGGAGCTGCAGGTCGAGAATCTTAATAAATAGGGTGGCTGTTGAGTCCATCACCAATGTCTGAGAATGATGCAAAAATGCAAAGCGAGATGAGAATTTAGAGAAATTCTCAGTAGGGTTCACGTATGGTATTTAACTGACTTCACATTCATTGTCAGTTGCCTCGGTTTTTATTTAATTATGAAAACATAGGATCAAATTGAACTATCCATATTTAATAAGTTTAAGAAAGCGTCTGGTCTGAGACAAGATTTTATTTTACTTAGGACAGTATAAGAAATAGAATAATAAGCAGAATAAATAAACATACAGCAGTAAGTAAAACATAACGATCAAACTGTAATCAACTTATAATGACTATTCAATGTGATCATACAAAACTCATTCTTGAACTTATCTTTATAAACTTTTCCATTTTTTGGTTCCCTGGGAGTTCTTGGCCATTCAGACTCCTGGGTAATAGTTTACTTTTCAGGATCAAGCTTGTTCTTATATAGGAATACCGGATTTACTTTTCCCGACCTTTCCACCGATCTATTCCCCTTAACTTTAATCTGAGGCTGGCCCAAGTATTATGGAACTTTCATCATAACATAACCTTTATGAACCCATAACATAACCTTTATGGACTTTTGGCAAATGCACATGGATCTAAATGTATATTATAACTCATACATAGGTTTTACCAAAATTTTGGCAGCATAACGGAACGTGTTCGCTTCCTCATGAATAGTTCTAGTACTCAGAACACCCATTTTTTAGGAAAATCATAACATTTCATCCACAATCTTAATCATCAATCTCATAGGAACAATTGTCACATTTAACACATAGTTGTTGTCCGAGCTCATTCATTCAACTCGATTTTTGTAAATCAAGCTAAAATTTCTATTTAACTCATCTGGACCTAAATTTTGCATATGTTAGAGTGTTATGCGTCTATTTTCTAACCTCTTTGGTCCCATCTAATTTTGATAAGTATAGCTCAAGTTATTTAAGTTTTATCCTGGCCTGCCATGTAGCTGGCCAGAATTAAAAGTAAAAATCCACTAAAAATCGAAAACCAGCTCAAATCATACAAAAAGGGGTATCATATTAAAACTAACAGGACAAGCTTTCATTTGCAACAAGTTCCATTTCATTTCCATTAGTAAAGCTTGAGTTATAAGCCCCAAAATTTGACCTTCCTGAACTGCTCTGTTTTGGCCTGGTTTGGACATAGGGCAACTTCTTCGAATCACTGGGAGCAAACGGGACTGTATCTAATTCTGAAATTTTTATGAGATGTTCTCTTATGTGTAAGATTTCTAAGAAAGTTAGTTTCATTGAATTCCAAGTCGTATAGTGCTAGTTTTGCCCTGAACAACCTAGTCTGCCCAGAATCAAACTTAGAAAACTAGGTCAAACTTCCAAAATTCATATCTCTCTCAATACTAATCCAATGGCCTTATATGATATATGTATGGAAAGCTCTGAATGTTTAGTTTCATATAAAAATAGTTTCATCAAATTTGAACGGCTATAGGCGGAGCCGTACACTCTACCGTACGGACTACCGAGATAATTTGGTCTCCTAACCCCTCACATCTTCCTATTCTCACCCTTTCCTACTCCTTAATCAAATTTAAACACAAAACAGCCAAAGATTATCATATTCATTCACTAATCATATCAAGAAGTGAGAAGATAAAGTCAAAATCAGCCACCTACAATAAGAATAATAATAACAAAATTGAACCTCTGCCTCTTTGTATGTGATTTTGCTAAGTTTTGGAGTTTGGATTGATGGAACCTTATCAAACTTGAAGGTTTGATGGAGTTGGTTGAGAGGAGAAGAGAAGAAGAAGACTGAAGCAAGGAGAGAGTGGAGCAAATCTGCAGGGAATAAGGGAGAAAAATCTTCCCTGCTGATTTAAGCATTGAAGAGGTAGTTGGCTTTGTGAGTTTTGATTAGCTAAAATTTAGTGGATAAAGTTCAGCCATGTTTCCCTCTTTTGTAGTTAAATTATTTTCCATTTCGCCTAAAAATTGGAACTTGTTTCCATTCTGTCTTAAATCAGAACTCATCTCCATTCTGCTTAAAGTCGGAACTCATGTCCATTTTATTTGAACTTGGAGATCAATTCGGAGGTCGGAACTCATGCCCATTTTAGTTGAACTTGGATATCAATTCCGAGGTCGGAACTCATGTCCGTTTTAGTTGAACTTTAATTGACTTCAATTATTTGATAAAAATCCGAACAATTAGACGAAGAACGATAAAAAAATTCCAGTAGATGTTACATTGAACGCGGGTTTGGTGTATCAAACATCAATCCAAACACACACTTAGTCTAGAGCTCTATTGCTTCTATTAATTATTGGAAAAGTATGCACGATTCTTCTTGCTTAGCTCATTATCATTTTCAATTTTCCATATCAAAATATTAAGTTTTTATTTTAAAATTACTTTCCCAACAATTTATGTTTTTAAAAATTATAGTTATCAATTAATTTTTAAAATAATAATATAAAATAAAATTGGAGATATATATTATCTGATTTTAATTAATTTTAAATACTTTCTAACTTTTTTTATATAGTTATAACTCACGTTATATTATTTTTTTTAAGCTAACAAGAATTAATCTGCAGAAAAAGTAATTTAAAAATTTGATAGGCTAAAATAATTTCTTTATTAAGGCTGAAAAAAAAAACTATAAACAATGATAATTATCAATGGTAATTGTTCCATTTAGATGTCAGTAATTACTAATAGATGAATATCTATTTCAGAATATTTTTTGAAACACTTACCATCCTGTAATTTATTTATTGGTAATATAATATAGCTTGTAACTTAAGACGATCAAATTGTTAAAGCTATATACAATTATTGTGATATAAGAGTAAACTATCCTCCTTTCAATTTTTAAGGACTTAATATAGCGACATTACATTTATTACATTTTAGTAAGTACTTGGATGATTCTAATTTCAGCTGTGAGTTAACTTAAGAATTGGGAAGTACTACTACAATCTTCACTGCATAATCAACAAATTCCTCTGTCCATCACTTTCCATCTTCTTTCTCAGGTTCCAGTTCTTCACAACTCTGTTGCAACACCAAACAATCATAGGTTTACTAAGAATATCGCAGACACGATTGCACAATAAAGAACTAAGGAACAGCATTACAGAACTGCACAAAATCATAATAGATTACATTGACAAACTGCACAAAATCAATTTAGAAACACTAGCCAATCTAATTTTACGCTGTCTGCTAACACATCACAAGCCACTAGGCCAAATCAAGGAAAAGAGTTCATAACATTAACAAAAACAAGATACATTAGCAATTTCAATAACAATTGCCAATTATTCTTTATCCAGTGCATGCATTCGCCAGTCAAAAACTAACCACAAAAATTCAGGTATGTACTCAGATTGCGGGAGAATTTGTATGACTCCATCAACTTATATAGCCATTTTTGTTCTAGCTACCTCTAATGTCCCCTGCAGTGTTAAAACTTTCCATTTTCAACAAGTTCCAAAACAATTAGCAGAAGAAGGTCGCTCCAATGTCCCCTCCAGGGACACAATGGTTAAATCAGACAACAAAAAAAATGTATTCATAACAAATCCTCCCATCAAAATCTAACGATCATAATTCCTTCCATGAAAAACCAACTATCACAAATCCTCTAATATCCCCTAGATTGTCAAAACGTTGCACAACAGGTTGGTAATCAAACAACTAATATCACATTTTTTGAATCACCAAAAAAAAAAATTTACAACAAAAAAGAGGTTTAACCAACTGCCTAATATAGGAAAATCAATTCAATATAAAAAGAACGTGGTGCTTACTTACAAATCACAAGGTTCGAGTTGAAGAGCACCTTCAATGGCGCCACTTCCATCAGAAAACACGCGGTTCTTATTGGGCGTCTGTCAAGTCACTTCCAGTTGCAGTCCTCTGCCAACAACATAGCCAGCACCGCCGTCTCTGGCCCTCCGACGACAAGCCTTCGCGCGGGAAGACCGGAAAAGGGGCAGCTGAGGACTTTGGGCTTCAATAACCACTGCTGTTGTAGGCGATTTAACCTCCACGATCGTGTTCATTGGTTGCAACAAGGTGAGAAGTAGCTTCAACGACGGTTAGATTTGTATTGCTAGTCTCTTTGATAAGGTGCGTAACACTAATTGCTCCCCAAAACACACAGTTTTGCTAATCATGGTGAAGGTGTTTAATCACCTTTGACCAACCTCTGGCCCCCACCATCCACCTGTCACCTCCTTATTCACCCAGCTCAACACTTCACTAGATAATCCACCATCTTTTACAACCAAAATACTTTATTATTTATAAAATATAATTTATTTAAATTTATATTTTTCTTATCTTTTTGAAATGAATATGATGATCAATGATAATTTATATTTCTTAGTAGTTTATTCTTAAGTACATATCAATGGAAAAAAAAAATACGAGTTTCATTTTTAGCTTCTTATAAAAAATAATTAAAAGGGATATATGAAAAAAATTCATTTGTATTTCCATTAAAATATGAAACTTATTAAAAAATATTAAAAGCATATAATTTGTCTCTTTTTCTCTCTTATTGATCTCTTTGTCCTTTTCATGGTTACATTTTTTGTAAATATGTTGTGTTGTGGAATAAATTAACTATAAAAAAATAATTACGAGAAACCTTGAAAAAGTAAATTTCTTTTGGAACTCTTAATCATGTTGGAGAAGGAAATAGCTTTTGTATGATATTTTTGGATGAAGTAATTTTTTAATAATATATATATATGATGCTATTCTCAAATTGAATAAATTATAAGTTAATTTTGCATGTAAGTGGTAAACAAATTTTGGATGAAAATTCTGAAACTTCTAATCATGCAAAGTGAGTGGAAAACAAATTTTGTATGAAAAATTTGGAGAAAGTAGTATTTCAATACTATATATATGATAGTTGTTTGAGAAGGTTTTTCAAATTTCTTAAGAAAATCACATACAAATTGATGATATTGAATTAATATCTTTTTTTTTATAGTTGTTATATAACTTTATTGTTTATAAGTATTAATGATAAAATATTTATTTCTTGCACAATTTATTATATTAATTTATAGTTATTGTTATTTGCTTTATTGTTTTAGAAAATATGTTTATTAGTTGTGTTAAATATAAGAAATAATATTTTAATATTTTGTGTTTTATATATATATATATATTCTCTAAAATATTTGAAACAAAAAAAATATATTTATATAATATTTAAATTATTATTATTCAATATAATATATTAATTTATTAATAACAACTTTATGCGACTTAGTTATTGTAAAATAAATTTAACATGTATTTAGTAGTAAAACTCTAGTTTATATATATAGAAGGTAGCTTAAAGAATAAGATCAAATTCATATGTCATATATTTGCAAAATAAAAGATTATAATAAAACAGGAAAAAGTTCTAAATTTTTGAACAAAGTGATCCGACAAAAGAAATCCAAAAAATACAAAGAGAGAGTCCTTATCATGAGAAAATTAAAGAAGAACAAGTTTCAAAGATAATCTTCTAAAAAATAAAGAGTAAAATGAATTAAAATTATATGGAATGGAGTACAAAATTAAATATTAAATATAAAATCTAAAAAATAAAACACTAAAAATAGAAATTAAAATTAAAAATTAAAAATAAATAGTTTTTACAACCACTGCCTTTGATTTCTTATATTTTATACATCCATGGATATAAAACATCATGGGATATCATCACATCCATCTTATTTATGTTTCGAGATACATAATTAACATTGACAAAATTAAAGTTTGAAAAAAAAAGAATAATGTTAATTGTTCACAAAGAACATCTCTAACAACACCCAAGTTAAAAGGTGGTAGATAGAAGCGGCAAATGGGCTAGCCCACCCCTATTTATCCTTGGCCCACGTGGACTAGGGCCCAAAACCCACATGAGTCAAATGGATCAGCGCTAACCCACTTGCAAAATACTTAATTATTTGTTTACTTTTTTTATGGGCAAACCTTAGCCCTGTCCCACATATGGGCCAACCCTAGCCCACCTATTAGCTATCAAGGTCCATTGACTTGGCCCACTTGTAAAATTTTCAAACTTTACCATTTTTTTTAAATTTTTGGTGGATGTTAATTTTTTGTAAAGAGTTTTAACACATGGACCAAAAAACCTAACTTTGAAAAAACATATAGGGCGAAAAAACCCCATGCTAAAGAATGCTTGTAAATACTATTGAACTAATCTATACATAAGACTATGTTTGTGAATGAGCAAAACAGTAATGTCGTATGATTTTGTTTGGGGGCTTTGTACTTTGTTTTGTTATAGAATGGTCAATTTCTTTTTTCTTGATTTGTAATAAGAAAATAGATTCAAATTTGGGAACTTGTACTTGAATGCATTATGCCATCATTCATATGAAATTTGTATGATTTTTGTCACTTTACTTGTATTTTACTGTAATGTAACTGTTAATTATTTTCAAAGCATCTAAGATCTTAAGAGTTAAAAAAATATGAACCAAGGATGTCCATTACTACACACAACTATTACAAAATTTTCATTAAACTCAAAAGGTCAAAAAACTAATCTTATAACTAAAAATATGAAAATTTTGTCAATCTTCATTTTTATCTTCTTAACGCACATTGGACTCTACTGATAATGTTTCGTCGACAAGAGTTTTGCAATCATGTTTATCTGAAATTCAACCAATTGAGAAACAACTAAAAAATCAATTAAGATTAAATGATACACAACAAATTAAGAAATTACCATGAAGATTCAAAACAAAGCCATGTAACCAATTTCTAGTGCAAATAAGCACTTGGTCGTGCTTAGGAAGAGTCAAACTTTTATACTTGTTAGAACACGACCACTAATTATAAACAGAGATTCTGATGTCACAATAGTGATCGGAATACTTAACACATCTTTGGCCATAATTGAGAGTGGGGAAAACCTTTTTTCATTAGTCTTCCAATAGTTTAGCACGTCAAAATCTTCACCATCATCAGAATCAATTAGCGGTTGATCCAAATAAAGATTAATTCATTTTTTCCAATGGCAGATTTGGTTTCATTTTGAAACATTTTAAACTCCTAAAATATGTAATATATTAATCATTTGAACAAAACAAAAATAAAACTAAGAAGAAAAACTAATAACTAGATTAACACAAAGTAACATACACTGAATTTAGGTCTCTTTAGTTTGCTTCCTTCTCTGATTGACTAATTCAACATACTAGAGTCACTAGATGATTGAGAAGCAATTGCAGCATTAAAATTGTTTGGATATTCCCTATAAAGCTTTTAACATTTCCCTCACAATTTTTATCTCATCTTCAAAGGTTGAGAGATCTAGTTTTGTGTAGTAGAAGTTCAAGAAGTCCATCTTTAATCGGGGTTCAAGAATGGCTCCAAAAGCCAAGACTATACTATAATCCTTCTAGTATTTGTCAAATTTTCCCTTCATTCTCACAAAGATGTCCTTGATAACATCTTCATTAAATTGGTTTTCTTCCAGCATGCATTAAAGCTTCCAAACTTGCATAAAATACAAGTTTCAAGTTAGATAAGATGAACCTAATATGAGGTTTGTAGTCTCGTAGAAGGGTTCCAAGAATTCACACATCTTCTCTGCCATTCTTCATTCTTCATATGATGGACAATATTTGTAGTTTGTGTCTATAACTTGAAAAATATCAAAAGCTTTCTCGAATTTGATTGCATTTTCCAACATCATGTATGTTGAATTCCATCAAGTTGAAACATCCAATTCTAAACCAGGTGCTTTCATCAACTCCAGCTTGTTGCATACACACTTTATCCTTACATCTAATCCCATCACATACTTTACACTTTCTCTAATCTTAAATAGTGTTTCATTAGCTGATTTCATACCTTCGTGAATAATCAAGTTCAGTACATGAGCAGAACATTGTCCATGAAAAAATTCTCCATCACACAACAAATGATTCTGCAAACAAAAATGATGTCTCAAAGTAGCTTGCATGGTGTCATTTGTAGAAGCATTATCCTAGGTAATGGAAAACACCTTCTTATCAATCTCCCATTGCTTCAAACAATCAAACAAGTGGCTTCTAATTAACCCCATTGTGTCGAGGCTTCATTCAATAGAATTTAGGAATTTTACTCATTAGTCTAAAACTTTCATTAACGAAATAAGTAGCTAAACAAATATAGCCTTCTATTATAGATGTTGTCCACACATCAAAAATTAGACAAACTTGCTTGATACCATAGTGTTCTAGAGTGCATCACAACACTGGGGGTTCAAGTAACTAATCCATTCTCTGATCTTCTCATATTCAATGAAGTTAAATGGAAGATCATGCTAGATTATAGCCTAGGCAAGCCAATCATGATGTGTCTTTTGATTAATCTTGGTCATCCAGATTTCCCTTTTTCAACCTTATTGACTTCTGAGTTTGCAATGGATTTGCACGTAGCTACATGACGACTTAAATGTGAAGTCCTATAACTATTCCTCATCTTAGGATTTCTCCTTACTGCATAGCCATGACCACAATAATTGCACACATTTTTTTCAATGCCATCCTTATCCTTCCCAGTTTTTGTAAAAAATCTCCAAATACTAGATGTTTCTTTCTTAGCCGAGTTAGCACTTGCAAACACTCCAACAGGAGTTTCACACACAACTTCATCATCCATATTCACGGACTACCTAAAATAACTATGTAACACCCTTGGTGTAGTTTCAAGTTTTTCTGTATTAATCGTCTTTGATCGATGTGTTTAATCCATTTATGATGAAATTTAGTTGGTATGTGATGATCTTGGGTGTTGGATGTTTTTTGGAATCAAGGAACCATGTTTTGGGATGTTGTAATCGATTACCGTGTGACTGGTAATCGATTACGGGGCTCTCTGTATGACCACAGGTTAAAAATTTTTGCGTTGTAATCGATTACCAAATATGGTAATCGATTATTGATTCTGGGTTTGTGGTAATCGATTACCAGTTCTGGATTTGTGGTAATCGATTACCAGCCATTTGTTCATGGTAATCGATTACCATGGTAATCGATTACTATAGGCCAATATATATACCAAGACGTGAATTTTCCGATTTTTCTTCTCTCTCTAAACCCCAAACTCTCTCCCTTCTCTCTAGAATTCTTTTTTCCACTATCCCTTACATCTACCAACTCCATTCCACCATTTCCAACTAAATCAACAACAACAACACAAGATTCATTCCATTAAACACAATCATCCCTACAAATTATTCTTCCTTCTTCATTCTTGCTTGGGTGGATTTGAAGTGGGGAGCTTACCTCCACTCTTCTTCTCCTCATTCCAATTCTAGAGGTAATTTCTATACGTTATTCATTCCTTTTTCAAGCAATTCCAATTCCTTCGATCTTTAGAGAAATTCTTGGAACCCTAGGATTTTAAGATTAGAGAACTTATGGTGTGGAGAATATTAGTGATCCCAAATTGATGCAAGTGTCCTGTTGTGATGTTAGACATTCCCAAGGAACTCCTCTCCAACCTTGTGGATCCAAAGACTTAAGATTTTCCTGTGACCGGTGATCTGTGAGTAGATAGCATACTTTTGAATTTATCCTGTTTTAAATTTACAATTGTTTATTTATTTTAAGAAATGCTACTCATGAGTCAATGATGAATGAAATTCGAATATGTTGTGAAAATTATGAATATGAAATAATAGGAAAGTCTGTAACAGGATCTGTTTGCTAACGGCAGTAGACGTTAGCCTTGGTGCACCTTGGACTATGATATTACATGGCCACCCAAGGGGATGGTGCGTGACGGATATTTCACGGCCATACACATAGTGTGGTGCGTGCCTGTATTTCACGGCCTCTCCAAGAGGGGGGTGCGTGCCTGATTTCGGGATTCACATGAAGGAACGGCCACCTAAGTGTGAGTCCTGCCTGTTTATCCTATTAGATATTTCCACTATTTTCTGTATTTGAATAAAATCGTTTTATGCATATGTATACATTGACTCATGAGGTTCAAAAGTATCTTGTCTCTTACTGAGTTTCTCAAACTCATCCCATGGCTATTGTATTCTTTTCAGATACAGGTTCAGATTTGGGAGCCGATCCTCCAGCTCAGCATCATTAGATCCTTAGTGGGGTGAGCCTTTATAGTAAGAGCCTTGAATTGTATTTTGTTCATTTGTAATCTTAGTTATAGCTCCATAGTACGATAGGCAGGGTCCGACCCGTGCTGGTTGTAACATCCCCATATAACGTAATAGGAAATAATAAAAATAAACTTTTATTATTTATAACTTTGCCCCTGAACTTTTAAAAAAATGACATTTAGGTCCTTATTTTTTATTTATAACCTTATCCCTGAACTTTTAAAAGAATGACCTTTAGGTCTTTATCTATTATTTATAGCTTTGCCCCTGAACATTTTAGAAAATGATATTTAGGTCCCTATATCAACAGGATTAGTAAAATAAGGTTTTAAACGAAGCAGAATCACGTAACCTAAACCTTGGCCGATTGAGCCACGGAGGTATCCATAAGTGAAATGACATGGGATGCCCCTAGACTTATCCATAATTACGAAAATGCAATTAGCCCTGAAAAATAGAAAACAGAAAGGCCATCAATTTGCAAAACGTTTAATTTACACCTTTAATCGATTAATTCGATTTTAGTGGATAAGTAAAGCTAATTAGAAATTAATGAGAGATTAATAAGGAGCTAATTAAGTGTTAATTAGAGATAATAGGATTAGAAATAATTAGAATAGAAACATATAAAACTTCATAAATTTCTTCAAAACTGTTTTACCGATTTGAAGGAAATCGGTAAGATTACGGTATTTTAAACTATTGGAACCAAACCAATAGAATTTCAACCCATTAACCCTACTTTAAGTGGCTGAGAACTCAGCCACTTAATCCCTCAAAGTAGCGCAAGAAAGGCCACAAGGAAGGAGAGTGATGGCTGAAATATAACCACAAAAATTCTAGCCAATCACAACTCACACTTCCAACTACTCTTTGTATTTTAATAAGATTTTCTCCTTCTCCACTCAAATTTTCGAGCTCCCTTTCCAGGAGTCCTCCTCTCCTGTTTTCTTCATCCTCTTCATCTCCTTCCTCCTTTTTCAGCCTCCATCAAACCACTTGCATCCATATCTTCCATTGAAACTCAAGATTAGCTAGTTGTTACATCAAAATAAAGGTAGGATTCCAATTATTGTCTTGTTATTCTAATCCTGGGTGGCTATTGGTGACTCTATTTACTCAATTCTTGATGAGATAATTGAATGATTATGATGTTATTTGGCTGGTTTGTTGGCTGTTGTTGGTGTTAAATTCGTTTAGGAGGTAAGAAAAGGTGAAAGGATGAAGAGGTGAGAAGCTGGAAACCTAGAAACTCTCGGCAGTCCATATGTCAGAGTGTACAGCTCTGCCTACAGTAGATTAAATTTAATGAAACTATTTTTATATAAAACTAGACATCTAGGGCTTTCCATACATGTATCATATAAGGCTTTTGGATTAGTATTGAGAGAGTTATGAATTTTTGAATTTCGACCTAGGTTTTTGACTTTGATTCTGGGCAGACTGGGTTGTTTAGGATATAACTCGCCCTATACTACTTGAAAATGAATGAAACTAACTTTTTAGAAAGCTTACACATAAGAGAATGTTCCATAAAAATTTCAGAGTTAGATAAGGTCCCAGTTGCTCCCAATGATCCAAGGAAGTTGCCCTATGTCCAAATCAGGCTAGAATAGGGCAGTTTAGGAAGGTCATAATTCGGGGCTTGTAAATCGAGCCTTACTAAGTCAAATGGAATGAAATATTTTGTAAATGAAACTTTTTTCTTTTAGCTTTAATATGAGACCAATTGCATATGATTTGAGTCAGTTTTCGATTTATAGTAGATTTTTACTTTTAGGTGTCTGATTCTGGCCAGCCACTGGGCAGGCCGGGATAAAACATAAATATCTCAAGCTATGGATATCAAAATGAGATGGGACTAAAAGGGTTAGAAACTAGACACATAAAGCTACAACATATCCAAAAATTAGGTTTAAATGAGTCAAATTGAAATAAGGGTGGGATATACCATAACCGTGTAGGATAAGGTAGAATGAACTAAAAGACCTATTGATGCTTTGTTGAAACTAATGAATGAATCTATGAATGTATATGTATAATTGCTGATTTATATTGAATTGTAATTTGTACAATTGTACTGGTAACCTGGCACTATTCATAGGGAAGCGGACACATTCCGTTATGCTGCCGAATTTTCGGCAGAATTATATGAAGTTATAAAAGCTTGTGTTATGAAATTTTAAGTTATGAATATGAAATTTATATGCAAGGATATATGAGAGTAAATGACGAAGCATATGTATGATTGTATTCAGAATGTCTATGCTTGATTATGCATGAGAACAAAAAGACATAAGTATACTAAATATGAATCCCTTCACTTGGAGGCAGTTGCACTTTGAATCCCTCCCTGTGAAAGCAGTTAAATAAGATAAGATATGAATCCCTTCACTTGGAGGCAGTTGCACCTTGAATCCCTCCTTGTGAAGGCAGCTACCCTCTACCTTGGAGGCACGTGGTCCGAAGAGATCCCTCAATTTGAGGCACTGACCAAAATGAGATCCCTCCACGACCAGAGGCACATGAATCCCCTTGTAGGTGAGTCGGTGTGACGACGGTCATGAGTCGAGCTGACGAGCTCACTCCAAGGCCAGATATCCAAGGACAGTAAAGACTAAAGATTAAAGACTAAAGATTAAAGCATATGCAAGTACCTCCACTCACATCAGGAACGGCATCGACCCAACTAGTGTGAGTATAGGGGATAGGACTTACATGAGATATGGCATGACCCAGTTAGTGTAAGTACCGAATGAAGATCCCATATTCCTAAGGAACATGACATGGTGATCACGCTCTAATGGGGTATGACATGGCGATCATATTCTGGAATGTGGCATGATGCCGCACTTGAGGACGGCGATACGTAACGCTCAAGTGTAGGCAGATGCAAGCACCCTAGGGACGGCGATACGTAACGCCTAGGTGTGTCGGATGAAAGAAATGTAAATTTTATGTATATGTATAAAGTCAAGTACAAGTAAAGTTATGTGCAGATGTTATGTTCCCAGTATATTGACGCTATGTGTATTTTAATATGTTACAGTTATTATCCATGGTATTATTCATGAACAAATTTTGTGTAAGCTTTCCCAAATGACAAGTGTATGAGTAAAATGAACTTTGCTTCGGGTAATATGTTTTCGAACTGTAAAATTAAACAATCCACATAATATGTTCACTTTTTCCATAATAAACCGAAGCAAACTGAAGATGACAACGATGACATTATGTATGATAATTAGAGAATCCTACTGGGAATTTATAATTCTCACTCCTATTTTTCCGTGTTGTCTCCAGAAAGTTCAAGAAGTTCCGAAGGCGGCTGAAGTTGCTGTCAGATAAGGTCCGCTCAGGTAACAGTAACAACTCTAGGATGTGGTGTTATGACTTAAGTATAGTACTGTACTAAGGAGGATGTTACACTGGTGTGTTAAGTTATGTTTAGAAATTGTTTATCTATGTTGGATTTGATTATAAATTGAACCTGAATATGCAAATATGATTTGGATGATTGATTATGATTACATATGTGTTGCATGCTGAGGGGCGCATTCTGAGAATGCCTGGATCCCCGATGGAAATGTGTGTTTGTTGATGTGCAGGATAAGTACTCTTATTTGCGAAAGTCCTAAATATAGAGGAAACTCTGCCCAAATTTTGTGAAATCTCATTGTGTAAGGCTTGCTAGGGAGTGTGCTCTCTAAGCGCCGGTCATGGCCTAGTCAGGATCGTGACAAACTATGTCTATAAATTCCTAAACATTAAGACAAACAAAAACATATAAACAATTAGAACAACCAAAATAGAATGTGTAAAAACATAACATGCAACTACATATATAACATTGGTTTTCGAATTCCTCACCTCCATCTCCCTCTTAACATGGTATGGTGCTCTTCCATTTGAGAAGAAACTTTTTCTTTATTTAGTTAATGTTTGTTCTTTAAATCTCTAAGTTTGTACCGGACGAAATTTCGACATCATTTCCCTTTGCTATCCAAACACATGACTTGAGCGTGGTAACATTTACCATAACCAAGTATGCACCAAGAGAGCAAAAGGAAATGTAGTGGCAGAAATTTCAAATACAAGCTTAGAGATTTAAAGAACAAACATTAACTAAAAATAAAGAAAAAAGTTTCTTCTGAAACTATCCAATATGGACAATCAAATTCAATATAATGAACGGTATGAAAATGTACACATGCTCACTAATATTGAATCTTGAATGCGATACTAATGTTTCTCTCAAACTAATACACAATAATAGAAAATCAAGAGACAACAGTCAACAAACATTCAAACAATCACATAGCTGCTATTAGTTACTTCACAGGCAACATATTAACTAGGCAACATAATATAACGATTGGACTTCAAAGCCAATTGTTCAAACACATTGTTTTATAAGGGACTTTAACATCGATATCTTACTCTGGCAAGTTGTTTATAGACTTTTTTTTTTTTTTTGAGATTACCAGATATCCAGTAGGTTAATTCGATCCATTTAAATTGCCTTTGGACTTAATTCTTATTTAACTGCCAGAGCGCAAGAATTATGTGCTTTCAAAGCTTTTTACTTGGGACGGAATTATGTAGTTTCGAAGCTGGAAAACTTGTGAAAAGCATGGCGTTGCCGTGTCGTACTGGAAAAGGGGTTGAGAGTAATTATCTTGATATTGATTTTGAAGGGGTAGAAAAGGGTTCAAAAGACCCAAAGAGGCGAAGATGCAAAAAGTAGGAAAGATCACAATTGATCAATTGCGTGGAATTAGTATTGAAAAGCTGCCAGACTTGAAGTTGATCCTCCTGTTCTTGAACCTAACTTGTGTAATAAGGCCTCATATTGGCCATTTGGCCAAGAGTTTAAAGACGTTTGTTACCGCCTACATTGTGCACTATCTATTAGTTTCACAAATAAGTGGAACCTGCATTCCCATGTGTGTGCACTTTCGATTACTTTCAAACAGCATCTCATTCAGCTGGACACCAAGAAACATATACGGTATGTCGGTATATGATATACCTTACCAGTTAAGACCAAGAAATATAATAAAAAAAAACGATTTTATTTTTGTTATTTAAAAATTGGAAACAAAATGATTCTTCTATTATTTTTATTGCAAAAATAAGTAGGAATAATTTTTTAGAAAAAAGTTTTTAACTTTTAAAAAATAAACCTTTTATTTATTTTTTTAAAAATAGTGAGCAAAATTATTTTCATTATTTTATTGCAAAAATAAGTAGGAATAAAAGAAAGTGAAAAAAAAAAGTGAATTAGATTGAAGATACGTACCTGAACGTAGGCAAAGGGCTATTAGTCAACAATAGCTTCCTTTACAACAAGAAGCAAGCGGGAATGGAATTACTATATTTTAATTGTTTGGATTTTAGAAGGATGAAGTTGTAATGGAGAAAATGGTTATGGAGAATAAGAACATTGATTATGGGCCAGGATGAAGGTGGTCACGGTAGTTATGTAACAAAGATGTGTTGATTTTGGACGAGAATGAATGTTTGGACTAATGTTAGACCAATATGAAATGAAATTATTCTTTTAAGGAGTAAATTGATATTATAAATCTTTTGAGAACTAAATTGATATCCCACAAAGCTACAACTCTTTCAAGGACCAATTTGAAGTCCATGTTAACATATAACGTGACACATCAAACAATAGTTAACAGTTTCTTTACATAGGTTAACATTTGGGCTAAGGTGAAAAAAAGTTAATGTCACATATATTTTGAGGACCAAATTAATATCTCACAAATTTTTCGATCAAATTGAGGTTTTACTTAAAAAATTTGGATTGAGGGAAAGGCCCATCCTAGTCTAGACTCAGGGTATATCTTTGGACTCATTGAACACTTTTAAAGATATTTACAGATGACCTTTCAATTGGAGAGCCCAGGAATTGAATCCAAGCCATAATGATACATGAGTGAAAGATTATTTAGGTGAACCAACCTTTGTCTGGTACGTATTTATTTATTTATTTCTTTGTCTTTAGTTTGTCTCTAATTAAGTGTCAATGATTTTACCAATTGAGATTTGGTTTATTAGCAACGGGACTAGTCCATTACAATGTGGTGAATCACGGTTCGAATCTCAGCCAGGAGAGTCACTCACATTTAAGTGCCCCACAATACTTGAACAATATTGGCTTCAACAAGAGAATACCTATGGAACACCAAAAAAGTGTCAATGATTTTACACAAGAATTGAAATTTGGAAACCATGGAAGGGTTATCCCTATTATTAATAGTAATAGATTAATAGTGATAGATAACGAGAAATAAGTTTAAGGCTCTTGATTTATTTTTGCTAAGGAGATCTCTTTTGGTACATGGGTGGCACTGTAGTTTGAACCTAATACCTCTTGCAAACTACCCAATTCCCTCATCACTAGCCCATTCCTAGTGGTTTTTTGTTAAGGAGATCTCAATTAGCTACAAACTCAATGACATACACATTTTTTTTTTTTAAGGTTTAAATATAATTTTAGTCTTTATAATTATATTAAATTTTAATTTTAATCCCTATAATTATATTTTTCAATGTACATCCTTATAATTTTCTACTATTTAAATTTTGTTTCTTCAAGAACTAAAATTAAAATAAATTCAATTATAAAGACTAATCTTCTATAAAAAATAAGGATCAAATCCACTCAAAAAAAGGATCAATTATTTATAAAAATAAAGGTGAATTATAATGGTTTTCTTTAAAGTTTAGTAAAATTACAATCAACGTCCCCTCAATTTGCAAAACTAACACCAAAGGTCCCTAAACTAATCATTACACTGGCCACCCCTTTACTTAACAATCTATCAGCCTTGGCAACGGAAAATAGAGATGTGCCACTCACGTGATCATTAATGACAAATTTGTAATATTTTAGGAATATTTGTTATATAAATTAATTAGAATACCCCTTTCATTATGAGTTAAAAATAAAAGTTCCTTCCTCACAAATGCTGGTCAAAGCTATTCTTATTACACTTCGTAAAAATTTAACAAATTTAGATTAATTTATTTTACACAAAAGTAAACTAAATGAATTAAAAATATACATGAAATGTTGAACTATTTAATAAAATATTCATAATAAAATTAGTAAATTTAAACAGTCCATGTATTGCATTTTTTTTCTTAACTTTAAAATTTTAAATCCTTTTAAACTATAATTTTTTTTTCAATTTCTATTTCTTCCAGTAATTTTCTTTCAACACTATAACCATGGAATATTACTCATAAATTTATTTAATTATTATTAATTATAAATTTAATTTTTTTTATTTTGACATTTCATTTATCTCAATAAATACTTCTTAACTATTCATCTTTTATAATTATTTGAAACTTTTATTTTTAAAATTTATTCAAAATAGCAATCAAAGTGTAATCTTTTTTAATATTAGCACTGTAACATCCCGATTTAGCTAATTAACAATATTAGATATTAATTAACAATAAATTTATAAAATAGAGATGAGAGTACAGAATAATACAACTACAACAAATAAGTTTGAAGGCCACGGTTAAAAAGTGTGGCCTTTAGTTAATGGAAAATAAAAAAGGCAAATAAAAAACTACTAAACTGATTAAAATGCTCTATACAGTACCTAAAACACAAGGGTGGTCTTTGGTGACATTGAAAGGGCTCCCGTGGTGGTGGTGGAGTGGGTGGCCATGGGTAGCATAGGGGGAGAGAGAGATAAGAAGAGAAAAGGAGGGAAATAGAGAAATGGGGAGAAAGAAAGGGTTAAACGCCCCGATTTGCATTATAGACAAGTTTTCCATTAGTAATTAAAAAAATAGAAAAGTGAAGCGATATTGGTGCAAACATCTAAATTTCAAATACTAACGGAAAGTTCGTTAGTATTTAAATAACTCAATTGAATATATTTGTTCATAAGAAAATTAATCAAAAATTAAATTTACCGATGAAACTAGCCGTCGATAAAATTCTTTTATAATAAAATATTTTATTCAATTAAATAAAATTACCAATAGATACTTTTGTCAGTAATTTTCTAATTTAAAAAAATAAAAATAAAATAATATTTATGGACAGATTATTCCATTAAAATAATTTTTACAATTACCGACAAAATATTCTGTCAATAATTTTCGTTTTTAAAAAAGAAATATAAAAATTAAATTTACTAATAATCTTTTTGTCAGTAACCATACCCAAAACCCTAATTATTAATGGATTGTTCCATTAGTAATTTTATCTGTAATATTTGCACGCCACTTGGTGCCAAAAGTTACTAATGGAATTGTTGATGGATATACTTATATGTCGATAATTACATAATTTTTTAAAATTTTCATTTATTTGTTGGCAATATCAACAGGCACAAATCCATTAGTAATTTCCATCAATATTCAAAGTGTTTCTAGTTATGGAAGTTAAATTTATGAAACTATAAGGATTAAAGCTTAAAAAACTTAGATTACAAAAAAAAAAATGTAAAATGACCCAACTTCGTTTAAACTTGGACCTTTGCTACGACCTAACTCCAGGTCATGACTGGTGCATAAGAGAAACCCATCCCTTAGCAAACCTAACACACCAAACATTAGGATTCATACACTATGCACAACAGACAAAACTTTTTGTACAGACGCATGCCACACTAACACACAACTTCCAAAGAGAAATGACAACATGATCTGTGGAAGTTAGACCTTGCCTGTGAGTAATGCAGCACTATATTGATATGAGTCACTAGAAGACTCCGCAGGGCACTGACCAACACCTGCAATTGAAAGAAAGATGAAGGACGAGTCTAGCTAACTCAATGAGGGATAATAAGTTTATAACAAATGTGGGATAAGCTCACAAAAGTAAATAGTAGTGCTTAAATAAACAATATAATTATATAAGTTCAAGTAACCAATTTATTTTTTTTGAAATAAGAGGTGTCTAGAGAAAACACAAACTAGATAAGCTACAAAACCTTTGCTCTTTTTCGAAATATCACGCTCTTAACAAAACCAAAACAGAGTGCAAATTTTCAAATAAAGCTTTGGCTATAAAACTTAACTTTTTAATTTTTCTCTCCAAAATAAAAGAAAGTATATGAATACTTAAGATATATATAAAGGAAAATCCGTAAGTTCAATATATCAATTATATGAAAATATAGGAAAATTTGCTAGGGATTTATTAAAATAACTGGGAACTTATTTAATTTGAGATAAATAGGCAGAAATCACACTTAAGTAACCCTTCCTTTGTATGACCCTAAAACAGGCATGAACCACCCCTTGAGTGTGATGAAAATAGAGTAATTAAGGTGCACCCTGGCTAATGCCTATTGCCATTAGCTACAGATCCTATGATAGACTTTTCCAAAATCCTTTTTAATTCAAACATAGATTTCATTTAATCAATTATAGAGCATGTCAAATATATGGGTCATAACCCAAAATCCAGAGCTTTTCCAAGATTTCAACTAGATCTCATAACAAAACAAGGCAATCTTGTCATCTCATCAAATCCTCTTCATGAATTTTAGTGCAAAGCCTTTTTCCCAGAACGATTCTCATTTTAAACTTTCAATAAACATAATACTCAAGAAGACAATTTCCCATACCTTCCATGACAACCAAAATACTTTTATTTAATCAAAGAAAATGCTTAAATCACATCCATTACACTATAAGAGCTTGATGCATTGGTTTTCAAGAAAATAAGACATATAGTCCTAAGTTTTCATTTCGTACTGATACTTCAATCCAAGGTTCATGTGCAACAAAATTGTACATAAACATGTAAAATACAAGTTATAGACAAACAATCCACTTATAGCACATTCCAAGAGGTGACACAATGGCTGCTTGGAGGACCCGAATTAAGAGGGAGATCCCAGAAGCTCTCTAGTACAACAACATGACAATATAGTCATAGATTAGGCATAAGATCAAGAGAATAACAAGGATTATGGCCAAACACACAAAATGCCCAAATCTTGAACTCTAGACCTCTTAAGGAAACATAACATAAACTATGACATAGAGGGAATCTTAAACTCAAAACTTAGTTTGAGGCGTTATGGAAGAGAATGGAACAAGATAGAGTGTATGGGTCTTCTTGCAAGTCACCAACACAAACTTCCACCCATCAATAATGGAGATTTGATGGAGTTAGAGAGTAAAAGGATGACAATGAGGGAAGGGTGAGATTTTTTTTGAAATAGCGTGGAAGAAGGAGATGGAGGTTGGAGACGATGAAATAAGAGAGTTAGAGAGAGAGAGAGAGAAAGGGTTTCACCCAAATGGGGGCTGAGCCCCTTTTTTATAAACATTGCAAATTGGTTGCGCTATAGTGCACTAGCCAGTATGCCTCCATAGCCTACTTAGGGCATTATGCTATTGCGCTATAGCACAACTCCTTGGGTTCCTAACAAGTAAAATGGATCCAATCTCTCTTCAACTCGGTCAAGGCCAAAGGTCTTGCTGCAACCATCGACTTAACATCGAAACTTCATGTTCTATAGTCCACGAACGCAATAACACCATCTAATCCATCAACCTTCTCCAACATAAAATCAATATAACTCAAGTACACAAATTTAATGTAAAATCAATTGTCTAAGGAAAACCCAAAGCAATATTAATAAGAAAACAAGGATACACTATCCCCATACTCACACAATCACTGTTCATTTTGAAAATGAATCCATATTACAAATAAAACAAAATTTTCAAATTACCAAATTTTTTTTGCAATCCTTATAATAAAACGGGGTATTATAAGCCTATTTTGACAAGTTATATTAAGCTTGATAAAATAATCTAATACAAAACATTATAACTCTATTAATTGTTTCATGTAAGTAACGAATTGTATGAATTTTATACATTAAAACTCCATTATATATTAAAGTGATGAAGAACTTAATAAAAAATTGAAATATGTTAGTAAACTTGATTAAAGGCTTGTTTAGTTAAGATTCTACGAAAAGTATTTTTTTAAAAGCAGAAACAAAAGTAGAAAGCTATTACTCATTTGGATGTAATTACAAAAGTATTTTTTATTAAAATTAGAAATTGTTAAATTGTTTGGATATGATAAATATAAAAATTATTTTTTTGTTATAAAATTATAATTAAGGGGAGAGAGAGAGAGAGAGAGGCTATGAGAATAAGAGTGAAAAGCATAATGGTATTTTTTAAGAACTTTAAGGATATAATGATAAAAAGGTGGGAAGACAATGGTTACGTTTTTTTTTTAGGAGCAACATTCTCTCTCTCTTTTACTACATTTAATTATGAGAGAAGCAGCTCCCTATTTGTTTATAAAAAAATAAAAAAATTGATTATTTTTTAATTCTGCTTTTTTTAAAAAACACAAATAACATTAAAAGTTTTTGAAGTACTTTTTCTAAAAGAATTAAAAAGTACTTTTTTATTGTAAAATCACAAATAAACAGGTCCTAAATTATAATGTACAGAGACTATCTCTCTCTCCCATTTGTATTTTTGTAATGCTTTATTAAAATAGCAAAAGACCTATCATTAAAAATATATTTAAATAAAGTGCATCAAAAGAATATAAATATATAATAAATAATATTTAATATAAAGTATAATTATAAATAATTAAAAATTAAGAAATATTTTTAAATTTATAATTAATAGTTAATAAAAATAACTTTTTTACTACGTCGCATTTGATGTTTGGAATTAGGCATGAAATTGGAGCTTGAATTGGAATTCAGCTCTTTAATTCTAATTTTTATGTTTGGAGTAACATATAAAATTGGAATTATAATTCCACATTCCAATTCTTAACCTATATATTATGAACTATCAATTCCAAGACTTATGAAATATCTCTCTCTTCATTATAGTCTATAAAATTATCTCTTTTTTTTATTAACTAATTATCTCTTTTTTAACATTTATATGCCATCTATCACAATTATTAAAATATAATATTCTTTTTAAAAATAATAATATAAAAATTTCCTAAACTCTAACTTATTGTTTTATATATCCAAATCAAAAAAATTTATTAATTTATATATAAATAATTTTCATAAAAAAATTACTATAGTACAAAATTAGTGTTTATTAGTATTTTTATTAATTTTAAATTTTGAATCATTAATTTAAGTAATAAAACTAAAATCAAATTTAGAATAATGATTCATATGCTAATTCTTTAACAAATCTAAATATAAAAAATAAAATTTAAAATTCTAAGCCAATTCCAATTTCAAAAGAACTGGAATTGAAATTGAAACTTTATGTTATAGTTTCAATTCTAATGTCTAAATGGACCATTATTGTAACACTCTCTCAAATACAATATTATGCTTAATTCATAACATTACACTTAGCAATTGTTACTAATTATTGAGCGGACCTTAATTTATTATTTACTTTAGTTTTTAAGAAATAAACACAATATCCCCTATATTTCACAAATATTTGTATCACAATACAACCTTTCAAAATTCATGAGCAATTCTACTAGGGTTTCAACTAGTGAAACAGTCATCTAATGCTAACATGTGTAGATGTATTCATTAATTATTTTCAACAACCAGTCTAGTTTTGGTTAAATTCTTCTAGGTTAATCTTCATTGAGATCTCCCGAGCTATCCGGAGATGACACAGGAGCACACATAGGGTGAGAATTTTACATTCTCAGTAGGCTTACCTAAAACTACTTGACAAGCCATGTCATTATTGCTATCCCAGCTACTTTAGTTTGTTAAGAAAATGTGTTCTTATACATAAGAACAGAAGTTCACCTATTAAGTTTAGAAAAAGTATCCTCCGAAGCAAGTTAACTTTTATTCATACACTTCATAGGAAAAAAAAGAAATTTCATAAGGTTAGTAATAGGTCAATAGGATAATTAGAACTTATACATATGCAAATGCTGCTAGCTACTGATGCAAGTTTACTTGACTTTCTTTTTTTCCTTTAACTTCCTTTATTCAACACACCTAGGCGATACGTATCGTCATCTCTAGGGTGTCTGTATATGTCTGCACTTGAGCATTATATATCGCTGTCATGACCCAATCGAGGTCATGACCGGCACTTAGAGAGCACGCTCCCTAATAAGCCTTACACATCAAGATTTCACAAAATTGGGCAGAGTTTTCTCTATATTTAGGATGTTTCCTAAATATGAGTATTTATCCTGTAATTCAACAAGCACACACTTCCATAGGGGATTCAAACATTCTCAGAATATACCCTTCAACATACAACACAATTTAAAATCAAACATATTCATCCAATCATAATGATATACACATTTCCAAGTTCAATTCATAATCAAATCCAACATAATCCATTCATCAAATTTAATATACAATAGTCAATCCAACTTAGTCTAAACAATCTCTGAACATAAACTTAACACACCAGCAAGGGTCAGACCCTGTCTGTAATACTATAGAGCTACAATTAATATTACAGAACAAAAGAGAATACAAATCAGAGCCCTTACTATTAAGGGCTCACCAAAATAGGAATCTATTGATGCTGAGCGAAAGGGTCGACTCCTAAGTCTGAATCTGCATCTGAAATGAATATAATAACCACGGGATAAGTTTGAGAAACTCAGTGAGAGACAAGATACTTTTGAACCTCATGATTCAATGTATATATAAGTATAAAACGATTTCATTCAATTAAGGAAAATAATGGAAATGTCTAACAAGATAAATAGGCAGGATTCACACTTAGGTGACCGTTTCTTCGTGTGAATCCCGAAAGTAGGCACGCACCCTTCTTTTGAGAGGCCGTGAAGTTCAAGCACGCACCACACTATATGTATGGCTGTGAAATGTCTGTCACGCACCACCCCTTTAGGTGGCCGTGTAATATCATAATCCAAGGTGCACCAAGGCTAATGTCTAATGCCGTTAGCAAACAGATCATGTTACAGACTTTCCTATTCTTTCATATTCATAAATCATAAATCTCATATCATATTCGAATTTCTTTCGTCATTGACTCATGAGCAACATTCTTAAAGTAAATAAACAATTATAAATTAAAATAGAATTAATTCAAAAGCATTCTATCTACTCACAAATCACTGGTCATAGGAAAAATCTTAATTCTTAGGAGCCACAAAGCCGGAGTGGATTTTTGTGGAATAATCTAACACCACAAATTGGCATTGAATCAATTATTGATCACTAACAATCTCCATACCATAAGTTCTGTAATCTTACAATCCTAGGGTTTCAAGAATCCTTCTAAAACCAAAGAATTGAAGATTCTAGGAAAAAGAAGAAATGAGAAGTGAGGATTACCGTTAGAATTGGAATGAGGAGGATATGGATAGAGGTGAGCTCTCGAGCTTCAAACCCACCCAAGCAAGGAAAATGAAAGAGGAATAGATTGCATGGATGGCTGTGTTTAATGGAATGCATACTGTGTTATTGTTATTGTTGATTTGGTTGGAAATGATGGAATGGAATTAACAGATGTAAGGAATGGTGGAAGAAGGAATTCTAGAGAGAAGGGAGAGAGTTTGGGGTTAGAGAGAGAAGGAAAATTCGAAAATGAGGGCGTGGGACGGATCTCCGTATATATATTGACCTGTGCTAATCAATTACCATGGGCTGGTAATCGATTACCACGAGCAAATGGTTGGTAATCAATTACCACAAATCCGGAACTGGTAATTGATTATCATATTTGGTAACCAATTACAACGCAAAAATTTTTAACCCATGGGCATACAGAGAGCCCCGTAATCGATTATCAGCCACACAGTAATCGATTACAACGTCCCAAAACATGGTTCCTTAATTCCAAATGACATCCAACACCCAAGATCATCACATACCAACTAAATTCCATTATAAACTGACTAAACACATCGATTTTATAAGATTAACACGGAAAAACTTGAAATTACACCAAGGGTGTTGCATACTCCCCCCTCAAAAAGAATTCGTCCCCGAATTTTGAACAAAGCAATAATCACCTCAATTGAATAGGCGGGGGTATTTAGTTTGCATAGCTTCTTCAGTCTCCCAAGTTTCTTCTTCTCCTGAATGGTTCTTCCAGATTACCTTTACAAGGGCTACCTCCCTTGAGCGCAACTTCCTCATTTTACGATCAATTATAGCCACAGGTTCTTTTTCATAAGTTAAATCTTCCTCTAACTGGATGGTATGTAGAGTAAGCACATGAGAAGGGTCGGGAAGGTACTTCCATAGCATGGACACATGAAATACTGGATGAATCATAGCTAAGCCAGGTGGTAAGGTTAAATGGTACGCCATAGGGCCAATTCTATCCAAAATCTCAAAAAGGCCAATGTAATGAGGGCTGATCTTACCCTTCCTTCCAAACCTCATCACACCCTTCATAGGGGACACACGAAGGAACACCAAGTCACCTATGAAGAATTCTAGGTCTCGCCTACGATGAGCAGCATAGGCCTTCTGCCTACTTTGGGCTGCTAGCAACCGTTCTCTAATCAATAGAATCTTCTCTAAGGAGCCTTGTACTAAGTTTGGCCCCAAAATTTTAGCCTCACCTACCTCAAACCATCCAATGGGAGATCTACAACATCTTTCATATAAGGCTTCAAATGGTGCCATCTAGATACTGGCTTGATAACTATTGTTGTAAGAGAATTCAATCAGGGGCATGTAACTATCCCAGTTCCTGCCGAAGTCCAAAATGCAGGACCTCAAGATATCTTCAAGGATTTGGATTGTTCTCTCAAATTGCCCATCCGTTTGAGGGTGGAATGCCATACTTAAATCTAGTCGGGTCCCTAAGGCCTTTTGGAAGGCCTTCCAAAAATGAAAAGTGAATTGAGATCCACGGTTTGAGATAATGGACGTTGGAACTCCGTGAAGTCGAACAATCTCATTAACATAGAGTTTGAGATAATGGGAAGCTTTATAGGTAGTCTTGACTGGGAAGAAATGAGCCGACTTGGTTAATCTGTCTACTATCACCCAAACAGAATCAAAACCCCTAAAGCTCCGAGGTAATTTGGTCACAAAATACATAGTAATTCTCTCCCATTTCCACTCAGGTATTTCAACCTGTTGTAACAACCCAATAGATCTTTAATGTTCGGCTTTGACTTGCTGACATACTTAACATCATGATACAAAGCCTCCTATATCCCTTTTCATGCCTTCCTACCAAAATAATTGTTTCAAATCTTGATACATTTTAGTGGAATCTGGATGAATCATATATTCGGAATTGTGGGCTTCCTCGAGAAGAGTTTTCCTCAGATTGTCTACATCTGGCACACACAAGCGATTTCCGCATCTCAAAGCTCCTGCTTGATCAAGAGAGAATTCAGGCTTCTTCCCATTGCGAACTTCATTTTGTAAGGTACATAACTGAGTATCCTTATATTGGACAGCTTTGATTTGCTCAATCAAGGAAGATTGCGTCCGAATATGGGCCAAAAATGGCGCAAAACCTCCAAGTTCAAAGTGAATACCCTCAGCTTCCAACTTGTGGATCTCTTCCACTATGGGCCTTTTCATCGGTGCTATATGTGCAAGACTACCCATGGATTTCCTGCTCAATGCATCAGTGTAGATCTCACACGATTCCCCATAAAGATAATGTCTCCAAATCTTTAGTGCAAACACCACGGCTGCCATTTCCAGATCGTGGGTGGGGTTGTTTTGCTCATCTCTCTTTAATTGTCTTGAGGCATAAGTGATGACTCGTCCATGTTGCATAAGAACACATCCGAGCCCTACCCAGGAGGCATCAGAATAGACCGAATAACCTCCAGATCCTGAAGGCAAAACCAGCACAGGGCTGTAGTTAGACAAGCTTTAAGCCTTTGGAAGCTCTCTTCACAATCATCAGACCATTGAAAAGGTACACCTTTTTTGCGTTAGCTTAGTCAAGGAAGCAGAGATCTTGGAGAAGTCTTTCACAAATCTTTGATAATAACCTACCAATCCTAAGAAACTCCGAATTTTTGTCACAGTTGTCGGCCGTGGCCACTTTTGGATAGCTTCAATCTTCCTAGGATCCACCATAATTCCTTCCTTTGATATTACATGACCCAAAAAGGTCACTTGATCCAACCAAACTCACATTTGGAAAATTTACCATAGAGTTGGCGATCCTTTAGAGTTTGCAGAACAATCGGCAAATGGCACTCATGCTCTTCCTTACTCCTTGAGTAAACCAAGATATCATCAATAAAAATGATCACAAAGTGATCCAGGAAGGGTCTGAACATTATGTTCATCAATTCCATGAAAGCAGATGGGGCATTGGTTAATCCAAAAGACATAACTAAGAGTTCGTAATGTCCATAACGAGTTCGAAAAGCAGTCCTAGGAACATCTTCCTCTCGAATTCTCAACTGATGGTATCTGAATCAAAGATCAATTTTAGAAAAGCACGATGCCCCTTGAAGATGATCAGACAGGTCATCAATCCTAGGCAAGGGATATTTATTATGAACTGTCAGCCAATTGAGTTGTCTATAGTCCACACATAACTGCATGGAACCATCCTTCTTCTTCACGAAAAGCACAGGAGCACCCCATGGGGACATGCTAGGATGAATAAAGCCCTTTTTTAGCGTGTCTTGCAACTAAACTTTTAACTTCCGAAGTTTTGTTGGAGCCATGTGATAAGGAGGAATAGAAACAGGCAGGACATCTGGAGTCAAATCAATACAAAATTCAATCTCCTTATGTGGAGGTAATCCTAGCAATTTCTCAGGAAACACATATGGAAATTCTCTTGCCACATGAACTTGATCAAGACTAGGCACCACCATTTCTACGTCGTGAACCACCGCAAGATAGCCTTCATTTCCTTCATCCATCAATTGCATCGCCATCATAGAAGAAATTAGGTTGGTGGGGGTTAAGCTGCTATATTCCCAGAATATAGAAGATGAATCGTCGGCCATCTCAAACTTCACTGCTTTAGAATGGCAATCCATCGAAGCATGGCATGAAGACAACCAGTCCATACCTAAGATGACGTCGAAGTCCATCATCTCCAATAACAACAATTTGGCTAGAGTATCCACTCCCTTGATATTAATTATACAGGAGGGAAATACTAACTGAACCATTAAGGATTCTCCCATAGGGATTCCAACCCAAAAAGGGTGATCCAACAATACCGGTTGCTGATTGAAACGAGAAGCAAAGTATGGAGATACATAGGAGTGGATGGAACCCGGGTCAAGCAACACACGTGCTTCAAAATAATTAACATGTAAGGTACCTGCCACCACAGCATTTGAAGCCTAAGCATCATCCCTTGTCAAGGCGAAAACTCGAGGCTGGCCTCTGCCTGCCCTTCTACCATTAGGACCTCTGCCACTTGCTTCCCTACCTGGACCTCTTTGGGAGGATCCATAAGAAACTCCTGGATATAAAGCTAGGTAGGATGACATTGGCACGGCAAGACGTGCAAAGCTCGGATCAAAAGCCCCCTTTGAATAGGGTACTCCTTCTTGAGATGTCCTATTTGGCTACATCTAAAACAAGCTCTAGTGGCTCTATGACACTGCCCCGAGTGATAATTTCCACAAGATTAACATGGAGGCCTAGAGAAAGCTGACTACCCCATTTCTTGCATGCCAGGTTGAGATGTACTGCCAGCTTAGGACCCTGAGCCAGACATACTTATAGGAATAGGCCCTGATGAAGTAGCCCCTCCTGAGGGTGCTTGACGTCAACCCTGGAAATTCTGAGCTCCCCTAGAAAAATTCTCCTTCATTTTATGCTTCTTGCCTACCTCCTTGGCCATTCTTTGCTCTTCCCTTCCAATTTCGAGACCATAAGCAGCATCCACAATTTTAGCATAAGACAGTCTCCTGACCATAGGAAGTAAGTTGGAAAATAAAGGGTCAAGCAAGCCTCGAACAAACCTCCTAGCTCTCATTATATCATCAGATATCAGGTGATAGGGATAGTGGGATAATTTGGTAAATTGTTCTTTATATTCTGCTATAGACAACCCTGGGGTTTGCCTTAATCTTTCAAAATCAGCAACAGACTTCTCCTTTTTGTTAGCCGGAAGGAATCTCATCATGAAAATCTCAGTAAATTCTTCCTAGGTAAATGGAGGTAAATCAGAGGCATCCCTGCCTCCCATGAGTGTGGCATACCATTATTTTGCAGGCCCATTCAGATTATAAGCTACCAGCTCCACTGCCCTCTCACTCGGGCATCGAAGGACCCTAAGGACCTTGTTGGTGTGGTCAAGAAATTGTTAAGGGTCATCCGTCAGGGGATCTCCGGAGAAACTTGGTGGATTTAATCTAAGGAAGGATTCGATTGACATTTCAGTCCCTTCTCACTAATGACAAGGCTCATGGACAGGTGGAGTTGGTTCTGCATGAGGTTGAGGTTCATTCCTCCTTTAATGAGCTAGGAGTTCCACCAGAGTATTGAGAGTCTAGTGAACCCCTCTCATTTCAGTTGCCAAATTGATTAGCTCTTCTTCAAGAGTGGCCCCTTCTAGTTGCCTGGCTGGTCTTCTACGGCCTCCTCTTCGACCACGGCCTCTCCCTTTCCTAAGAGGAGAGGGGGCTTGGTTAGATTCAGCGTCAGAGGCCTCATGGGCTTCTGCCCTTGCAATATGGGGTGCGAGTTCTAGGCGACATTTCACCTAAGGAAAGAGTTTATCAAGGTTATTACCAAATTAATATACTAGACGAGAAAACACTTGAAGTGCACAAAACATGAAGGATAGACACATGAAGGATAATCCTGAAGGCCTCTGGTAGCATCACTTTTTGTGAAAATGGGCTGGCTTCCATTTGCACAATCATGATCCTACTAAAGGACACTTGCTCCATAGTATACAGGGAAGCCTAAGCTCTGATACCACATTGTCACGACCCAATCTAGGCCGTACCAGCACTTAGAGAGCATGCTCCATAGCAAGCCTTACACATCAAGATTTCACAAATTTTGGGCAGAATTTCCTCTATATTTAGGATGTTTCCCAAATAAGAGTACTTATCTTGCAATTCAATAAGCACACACTTCCATAGGGGATGTAGGCATTCTCAGAATGCACCCCTCAGCACATAGCATAATTTAAAATCAAACATATTCATCCAATCATAGATATATATACATTTCTAAGTTCAATTCATAATCAAATCCAACATAATCCATTCATCATATTTCATATACAATAGTCAATCTAACTCAGTCTAAACAATCTCTGAACACAAACTTAATACACCAGTAAGGGTTGGACCCTGCTTGTAGTACTATGGACCTACAACTAATATTACAAAATAAAACAGAATACAAATCAGAGCCCTTACTATTAAGGGCTCACCAAAATAGGAATCTATTGATGCTGAGTAGAAGGGTCAACTCCCAAGTCTAAACCTGCATCTGAAAAGAATATAATAACCACAGGGTAAGTTTGAGAAACTTAGTGAGAGATAGGATACTTTTGAACCTCATGAGTCCATGCATATATGATTTCATTCAATTAAGGAAAATAGCGGAAATATCTAATAGGATAAACAGGAAGGATTCACACTTAGGTGGCCATTCCTTCGTGTGAATCTTGAAAGCAGACATGCACCCCCCTTTTGAGAGGCTATGAAGTTCAGGCATGCACCACATTATATGTATGGCTGTGAAATGTCCGTTACAAACCACCCCCTTGGGTGGCCGTGTAATATCGTAATCCAAGGTGCACCAAGGCTAATGTCTACTACTGTTAGCGAACAGATACAGACTTTCCCATTCTTTCATATTCATAAATCATAAATCTTATATCACATTCGAATTTCTTTCGTCATTGACTCATGAGCAGCATTCTTGACGTAAATAAACAATTGTAAATTAAAATAGAATTAATTCAAAAGCATTCTATCTACTCACAGATCACCGGTTATAGGAAAAATCTTAACTTTTAGGAGCCACAAAGCTGGAGGGGATTTCCTTGGAATAATCTGATACCACAATATGACATTGAATCAATTATTGATCACTAACAATCTCTATACCATAAGTTCTCTAATCTTACAATCCCAGGGTTTTAAGAAACCTTATAAAAACCAAAGAATTGAAGATTCTAGGAAAAAGAAGAAATGAGAAGTGAGGATTACTGTTAGAATTGGAATGAGGAGGATATGGATAGAGGTGAGCTCTCTAGCTTCAAACCCACCCAAGCAAGGAAAATGAAAGAGGAACAGATTGCATGGATGATTGTGTTTAATGAAATGAATGTTGTGTTGTTGTTGTTGTTGTTCTTGATTTAGTTGGAAATGATAGAATGGAGTTAACAGATGTAAGGAATGGTGGAAGAAGGAATTCCAGAGAAAAGGGAAAGAGTTTGGGGTTAGACAGAGAAAGAAAATTCGAAAATGAGGGTGTGGGACGCGTCTTCATATATATATTGACTTATGGTAACCAATTACCACGGGCTAGTAATCGATTACCAAGAACAAATGGTTGGTAATTGATTACCATGACCCCAAAATTGGTAATCGATTATCATATTTGGTAATCGATTACAACGCGAAAATTTTTAACCCGTGGGCATACAGAGAGCCTCGTAATCGATTACCATCGTAATCGATTACCAGCCACATCGTAATCGATTACAGCATCCCAAAACATTGTTCCTTGATTCCAAATGACATCCAATACCCAAGATCATCACATACTAACTAATTTCCATCATAAACAGATTAAAGACATCGATCATACGGGATTAACATAGAAAAACTTGACATTACCCAAGGGTGTTACAATCGCCATCCTTAGAGTGGTATTTATCTTTCTTTAACTTGTAACTTGACCAACTGTATTTGGTCCCCTGGAAGTGGATGGCCTCTCCCACTTATGGGTACTAGCTTACTTTTCAGGAACAAGCTCATTTTTATATGTGATCACCAGATTTGCTTTTTCCAACTCTTACATTGACTTATTCCCCTTAATCTATTTAGGGATGTTGCCCAAATCATATGGAATCATAATCATCTTAAAAGTTCATATATTCATGTATGAATATGCTTGATGTGCTTATGATTATGTTACATAATTCATCTACTTGCGCTGATCATCTGGCAGCATGACAACTAAAATATAAAGGTTTAGAACATAGAGAACAAAAATAATAGCCAGCCAGTCATAGAAAATCATGATCTCAACATGATACAATAAGAGTTCAAGTATGATCATCATAAATAATATGCCATCATGGCATCATTCTGGTATTTAGTTGTACAAATATTCAATCCATTTAGCCTCACATGATTTTGGGACCTCTAAGCCATGTAATTCATAAGTTATTTCACTTTTCTTAAAATCTGGCAAGAAATTTTAAATTGTACTAAAATTCTATTTTAATTTATTTTAATCTTAAATTTTAATATAATATAGCCCTAATAGTGTGATTTTAAATCTCTTTAGTTTCACTAAGTTTCGATGTGTATAGGTTAAGTTATAAAATTTTACTCAAGGTTGCCTTATTTCAGGATAGACTTACGCACCTAAAATTAGAAAATTACTAAAAATTCATCTTACATTCTTTTACTCTGAAAATCTACCAAGATATACGTATATGAATCCCCTTTCAAATCCAACAAGTTTAACTTTATTTGAGTAGGTAGAACTCGAGTTATGAGCTCCTCATTAGGGTTGCCCTATTTCAACCTGAACAGAGCATAGGACAACTTCAAGAATTTACTAGGAGCAATATACTAAGAATCTAATTCTGAAATTTTGTAGACATGATTCTCTTTTGCATTAGTTTTCTAAAAAAAGTAGTTGCACTTAAATTGATGTTATATAGAGTGAGTTATGCCCCTTTCATCACACATTGGTCAGGATAGAGAGTGTTAACCAATAGCCTACTTTTAAAAATAATAACTCTTTCATTCCCAGTCCAATGGACCTATATTTTATATGGTTAGATTCATCTTCAAGTCAGGTCTCTTTTTAAATTGGTTTCACTTCAAGTTGAGTTTTGTAGCTCAAGATATGCCCCTGGCAGTACATAGTATCGCTGGGCTCCCCTGCAATAGTTTCCTATCTTGTAATTATTTTAATTTTCTAGTCTACTCTTCAACACTAATCAAGTTTACTTAGCCTTAAATCACTAAAAAAAGGTCCTATTAACATCATACTAACCTCTAAGTGAATAGATTAAAATGGTTCAAGAAAAACCCTAATTGCAAGAAAACCCTAGAATACAAACAAGTTCTAGGAGCTTACCTCAAATCCAAAGCTCGCAACTCTCTAGCTTGATGTTCTTGTCTCTCCAAAGCCTCAAGATAATCACAAAGCCTTTCCTTGCTCCTTGTTTTGTTGAATTTATATGGCTCAAAGGAAGGAGTTTTTGGCTTGTATGAGGATTTCTTGATGGTAAACAAGTTAAAGAGTTGAAAATTTGAATAAGAACAAGCAAAACACAAGAGTTTAAGTGAGTTGAAGATAAAAAATGGAAGTGAAGAGAGAGGTGGGGAGGCTGGCAAATTTTGGGGAGGAAAACGAGAGCATTGATGAGCTTTCTTCTTTGTTAAGTGATCTTCATTGGTGGATGCTTCTTATTGGTTAGATTTGAACTAGAATTTAAATCTCCTCAAGTGAAATTTTGAGTGGTCATCTTTTATCCTCCAAGATGACCAATGTGACTAATTTCTAGCCACACATCCTAGGATTTTCAATAGATATTTATGTCATCTTGCAGTATAAATTCTTACTATATCATTTTCTTGTGTTACAAGACATTGCTAGTAAGAGAAGTTCTCCGACTAGCAAAATATAACTATTTTTCTACAACGAAGATTTGAAATCACAGTACCCTATAATTAACATTTTCTTATTATATTTTTACATATCTATAATGTATCTAAAAATTAATTATTCAACAATATTAATTGTACATACTATTACCCGAAATGTTACAATTATACATTTTTTTATTATATCTTATGATACTAGAGACTACCAAAAATATCAAAATAGACAAATTCTATTTTTGTCCATTATCTTTTAGCAATATTTTGACTTTGTCCTAAGAAATTTTTTTCCTTTTTTTTTTTGGGTTTCAATTATATCCCTAATATTTTAATAAAGTTTCAAGTTATACTTTTTGCTAATGCCATCAATTTTACTAATGGAAACTGTTGATTTGGCTCCAATCTGTTTGTTTTATCTCATATAGATGCCATACTATACATGCAAAAGCTCAATTTTTGTCCTTAATCTTCTAAACTTCAATATTTAGAGTAGAAGTTGTATAAATAGGACTTAATTCATTTCGATATGCATGGTTAGATGAAAATAAAACTTTTGCATGTATAACATGACATCCACATAAAATAAAAATAGACATACTAAAATACCGAAACTTTACCAGAATGTTAGATATGAAATTGCAATTGAAAAAAACTTTAGGATGAAATCGAAATATCAATAAAATATGAAAAACAAAATAAAGCTTTTACCTATCAAAATAAAAAATATTAAAACAATAACATTTATTTTTGAATATATAATTAAATAATTAATCAAAATTAAAGTTGAACTAATAACATAATAATTGTCACCTGTATATTTCATTGAGTCTGAAATATCCCATATTCGACTCCAATTTCCACTCCTCTCTACCTTCGTTAAAATAAAAAATTCAAAATTACTATGTCATAACTTATTTTTCTCAAATTTTTACTTTGTGACTAAAATTATTTGTGATAGTGAAAGAATAACATTATTTTATATAAAATATTATATAATATCACATCAAATATTGCGTAGCACTAAAATTTAACTCATACTATCATACTTTATACTATTATCGTACCTTATTTTATCAGATGCAGGAACGGGACCCTACTTTTTTTATCATGCAAAATTGTGAGCAATACTCAACGGCCTTGAGGTTACTTGGACGGAATGGTTTGGAAAACGGATTATTACATAAAACAATTCTCAAGCTTTAGTTACAATTCTTCGGTTTCTTTCAGCAGATCGCTGCATTAAAAATTAGCATCCAGTTAATAAAAAATTGATTGTTTTAATTGGATCATTAGGAAGAAAAAACACAATGCAGAACGGCCTGCAATCATAGTTTGAAACTAGACATATCAAATTTGTCAGTATGTATGAAGGCACTGCAGAGAGAGGAAACAAATTTTAAGCAACATGATGATAGCATGCTGCAACTGCATAATTAAAGACCATCTCATTTGCTCTTTCTTTTTTGGGTTCTGTAATTGTGTGAACAAGCACTTTGTAAGAAAACAAGAAACAGTAAGATTATTTGTACATGGTTTGTTCTTGGTAATAATTACAAATTTCACTATATCAATTGCCAAGGTAAATGAATACAATACAGATCTGTGCATGCGTATGCATTTGTGCTTCACACACAGAGAGATAGAGAGAGAGAGACTTCCTGCTATTCTTGTTTCTTTGCATACTCTCTTGGTCCAAATATTGTGGATCCAATTCTCACATTTGTACTACCCATTTCAATCTGAAAAGGCAATATATATTACACACATATAAATTAGTTGCATGCATACGATTGAATAATTGATACAAGTGAATAATTCTTAGTAAAAGAATGACAGTTTATTGTGAAATCTAAAAGTGGTTCAAAAGCATTCAAAGACAACTCTAGTAACTTTTCTATCTGTAAGAATTTTGAAAATGCTTCACAACCAATCATATTTAATTAAAAGAAGTATGCCTGTCTTACCATAACAATCTCTAACTGCAAAATATTACTATTCACTGCAAGAATTAAAGAACCCCAATTCTATTGTAGTTCTTAATTCATCAATTCATTCCATTAAAAGCTAGAAAGCATCCATAATTGTGAGGAAAGGCAGATGCAATCATGCAATGCAACTATCAAGAAAAGTAGTTTGTTGCTGAATAATTTTAGAGCACTATTGTCCATTCCATACCGCTAGCTCAAAATCACTGGACATGCCCATTGACAGTTCACATTGCTCCTCGGGCATCTCAAGTGCCTTGCAAACTTCAGTTCTGCAATTTGATAGGGTCTGATTTTTCACAAAAGAGGAAAACCTTTAACAAATAGACAATTGGAATTCGGAACATGGGGCTCAAAAGCCATCAAGCTGTGCTAGAAAACCAACAAAATGACTATAACAAAGGCAAGCAATGATGTATAATTCTGAAATGGAAATGCGCCAACAAACAAGAAACAGATCATTTTAAGGAAGTCTCCATGGCCCAGAATATAAGAATAAAATTTATAACCTCAAAGTTCTCCGGAGTTGAGGTGCAGTCAGGCCTCCCTATTGTCATTAAGCCAGAGAACACAAGGTTCGGGCAGCACAATTTTACATGTTTTGCAAGCTCAACACAATTGGAAGGATCAATACCAGATTTGGCTGCAAAAATATGAAATTCCATAAACAAGTCGATATATGTAAACATATAAGAAATAAGAGAATTATAGTTTGTCAAGTTCACTCCAAAGTACTTCAGATATACATTACGAATAACAAATGATGGAACAGCTGGAATTCTCCAATCTAATAGCTGTTGAAATATCTTAGGAATGACTGATTAAGTAAAATTAATGTGTCATTATCAGAAATGATCAAATGTATACATATAAGTTAAAATGAAGTACAATAACCCAGGGATAATGATTAAGTAAAAGAAGGCTCTGTATGGGAAGACAAGTTCACAAAATTTCAGTGATGCAAAAACTTACAACATCCACAACAAGGATTATGAGTAACTCATTATTTTAAGCTGAACTCACATGCTTCTCCACTGGTATTTAATTGCACCAAAACCTTCAGTGGATTTCTTCCAAGGGTTGAAACCGTACGGTCAAGATAATTTGCCACCTGCCAGTTCCAGAGGCACAAGAACACTTAAACGTTTGTCAAATGTCAAATGAAAATTGGCATTAGTCAGAAAAATAGATATATCGAAATCACAGTTTGAAATTTTGAGTAGTTATTCAGAAGTTATAGTCCTTATCAATAGCTAATAATGAATGCTTAGTTGATAATTGAGCACAACATGAAGACCATCTTATCTTGATTCCTTCAAATTTAAAAGCATAAAATAAAATAAACAACAATGAATTCATACCTCCAAGAACTACAGGAAATATTGATTATATAAGTCTTTACCTTCTGATTGTCCACACCCTCAACCATGGCCAGATTTGGAACTCCACCTGCATAAAGCATGCTAGGTTAATGATCCTGATCTAAGGATGCCGAAGAAAGGAACAAACAAATAAGCACAAACAAGATAATAAAAGTCTAGCAATATTTTCAGCAAGTCGAGAACCAACTCAAGAGATGTACAAAGCTTTGTATGCGGCCCTGATTGCAGAGTTAAACTGGTATCACCATTCCAACAAGTTTATATATTAAGGATGGATTAAATCACAAGCACAGAAGCAGAGGTCTAGACTCAAAACTCATTTGGCAAAAAATATTGAATTTAAAAATAAAAAAAAGGCAATATGATGAAAAAGTATTGAATTTATGAAAAGGATCTTCGCATCTTAAACAAAAAGTATATGAATATTTGTTGGTAATCAGCGACTATTTTTGGAAGGATATTCTGATATCAGAATATTCTACTTATACCTTATTTGTATATATTAGAAAGAATAGAATCTTTCCTTTATTAGGTAGTCAATATCTTTGATTTATTTTCTTATTTAAGAGGAGATTGTTTCCTCCTTTATTTAGGAATAGAATCAATTGTACAGATTCTTCATAGGCCTATATATTTTTGGCCTTTGTAACCTATTCAGATATAGAAAAATACTTTTTCTACATGGTATCAGAGCACGATCTGAACCATCACCACCAAAACACCCCTTTATCCCATGGCTGACAAAGGTGAAAAACCAGAAGGAGAGGCCAAGATGGAGACTGGCGGCGCTGTCCTAACCAGTCCAATCGAGGCAACAAACTTCCCAATCACAGGCCATAAACTAAATGGCCACAACTACACCCAATGGGCCAGATCGGTCCGTCTCTTCCTCCAAGGAAAGGGAAAGGAGGAGTATATCACTGGTGAAGCCAAGAAACCAGAAAAGAATGAAGCCAAACTCAAAACCTGGAAGCTGGAAAACAGCCAAGTGATGTCATGGCTACTAAACACCATGACTAATGAAATTGGAGAAGATTTTATGTATTTCAGCACTGCAAAAGAAATATGGGATGCAGCACAAGAAACCTACTCAGATGTGGACAACACCTCAGCCATCTTTGAGATCAAGAGTCTCATTCATGACTTAAGACAAGGTACCTCAATTGTCACAGAGTATTTTAATACTCTCACGCGATATTGGCAGCAGTTGGACATCTACGAGGAGACTAAATGGAGCTGCGCAGAAGATAGTATACAATACAAGTCCCTCGTAGAAAAGGACTGAATCTATAAGTTCCTCCTTGGTCTAAATAAAGACCTTGATGAAGTACGTGGAAGGATACTTGGGAAGAAACCACTTCCAAAGGTCCGAGAAGTTTTCTCCGAGGTCAAAAGAGAAGAAAGCCGAAGGAAGATCATGTTAGGAGGCCCCTCTGCTGTTCAAATGTCTGAAAGCTCAACCTTGGCTGCAAAGGGGTCATGGCCAAACCATCAACAGAAAAAATCTAGGCCTTCGTGCGAACATTGCAGGAAGATAGGCCATACAAAGGATACATGCTGGTTCCTCCATGGAAAACCAGCAGATGGCAAGCCCAAAAGCAGAGAAAATAGGGGCAACTCAGCCTCTTTCCACACACTAGAAGACACAACAGAAAATACTGCACCTGAAACCAGCCCCTTCAACAAGGAACAGATGGAGCTATTACAAAAACTCCTTCATCAAAGCATGAAAACAGAAAGTACTAGCAGCACTGCCTCTTTGGCACAAAAAGGTAACTGTTTAAATGCTTTATCAGCATGCAAAGGAAGAACATCAGATTGGATTGTGGATTCGGGAGCCTCTGACCACATGACGGGGGATATTAATACATTCAGCAAGTATTATCCCTGTCATGAAGATGCCACAGTCAGAATAGCAGATGGTACTCATTCTAAAGTGGTTGGTAAAGGATCGGTTATGGTGTCTAAGGATATCATCTTAAAGGATGTTCTCTTTGTCCCTAAACTCGATTGTAACTTGCTGTCTATAAGCAAACTAACCAAAGATCTTAATTGTGTTACTAAATTCCAGCCTCATTTGTGTGAATTTCAGGCTTTGGATTCGGGGAGGAAGATTGGCAGTGCTGAAGAATGTGCGGGGCTCTATCTCTTACGGGTTGATGACTTCAAGAGTAACCAAGAAGGGTCAAAATCTGCTTGTGCAGCAACCTTACCCAAGGCTGAGTCTGTTATGTTATGGCATTATCGCCTAAGTCATCCAAATTTCATGTATTTGGAAAAATTGTTTCCATCCTTGTTCAATAAAAAGTCAAAAATTTTCCGATGTGAAGTGTGTCAAATTGCTAAGCATACTCGAAACACTTATCCCACACAACCATACAAACCATCTCAACCATTCTCCCTAATCCACAGCGATGTTTGGGGACCCTCTAGAATCAACAATATCATTGGTTCTAGATGGTTCGTCACATTCATTGATGACCACACAAGAACAACGTGGGTGTTTCTCATGAAGGAAAAATCAGAGGTAGGGAAAATTTTTGAATACTTCCACAACACCATAAAGACACAATTCCAGACAAGCATCCAAGTGCTCAGAACGGACAATGGACGGGAATACTACAATTCTACCCTTGGTTCCTATCTCCAAAAACATGGCATCATTCATCAAAGCTCGTGTGTCAACACTCCACAACAAAATGGAGTTGCTGAACGGAAGAACCGTCATCTCTTGGAAGTTGCTAGATCATTATTATTGGCCACTAATGTCCCCTCAAAATTTTGGGGAGATGCTGTCCTCACAGCCACCTACCTTATAAACCGAATGCCCTCCAAAATCCTAAACTACAACACTCCTCACTCCGCCCTTCAAACCTTCTTCCCAAACACTCGCCTCTTCACACATACCAATTAAACTATTTGGGTGCTCTGCCTTTGTCCACAATCATCAACCGAATCGAAGCAAGTTTGACCCTACATCAATACCTTGCATTTTTCTGGGTTATTTACCAAACCACAGGGGCTACAAATGTTACTCTCCCTCCACAAAAAAGTTCTATCACTCTATGGATGTCACCTTCTATGAGGACAAGCCATTTTTTCCCAAAACAGAAACTCAGGGGGAGAGAAGAAATGACTTTCAGTTTTGGAAATTCAGGGACACTAGCATCCTTGAAGAAGAACAAAATGCAGCTGTGTGTGATGAGGAACCAGACCTGGAAAGCAGCTGCCTAGCTGAACCTGAAGCAACTGAACCAGAAAATGAAGCAGCAGAACCAGAAAAGGAAACAGCAGAACTTGAGGCAACAAATAAAAGGCCTAATGCACAAGCAGACAAGCCACTTCTTGTATACTCGCGAAGACAGAAAACCCAAATGGAGCAAGAGCCTTCCACACTTCGAAGGCAACGTCAGGAATCTAACCGACTATCAAAGCCTGGAGAAACTCACCAAGGTAACACTTTTCCTACTTCCTCACAGTTTAAAATTTCTACCCAAGAAGATATTAATCTGCCCATTGCTGTTAGAAAGGGTGTGAGGTCTTGCACTCAACACCCTATTGGAAAATTTGTGTCTTATGATAGATTGTCACCAAACCATAGAGCCTTTGTGACAGCAATTGACAGCATTCAAGTACCAAGGGACATACATGAAGCATTACAAAACCCAAAGTGGGCAGCAGCTGTAAAAGAGGAAGTTCAAGCTCCAGAGAAAAGTGGAACATGGGAAATTTCGACCTTGCTAGAAGGAAAGAAAACTGTTGGGTGCAAATGGATCTTCTCTGTTAAGTACAATGCTGATGGTAGTATTAACAGGTACAAAGCACGCCTAGTAGCCAAAGGATTCACACAATCCTATGGCATAGACTATGAAGAGACCTTTGCTCCAGTAGCGAAACTAAATTCAGTTCGAGTTATTCTATCTCTTGCAGCAAATCTTGACTGGCCTTTGCACCAACTTGACATCAAGAATGCATTCCTCAATGGCGAGCTAGAAGAAGAAGTCTACATAAACATTCCCCCCGGGCTTGAGACCCCAAGAACAACAGGCAAAGTGTGCAGACTTTACAAGTCCTTATATGGGCTCAAGCAATCACCACGGGCATGGTTTGAAAGGCTAACTCGAGTTGTCAAAGGAAATGACTCTGTTTAGTGTCAAACAGACCATACAATGTTTGTTAAACACTCGCTAGAAGGAAAAACAACATTGTTCATTGTGTATGTTGACGACATAGTCATCACTGGTGATGACACTGAAGAAACTGAAAGGCTCAAGAAGCTCCTGGCTACGGAATTTGAAGTAAAGGATCTAGGAAAACTAAAATATTTCCTAGGAATGGAGGTAGCTCGATCAAGAAGCGGAATCTCTATGTCCCAGAGAAAGTATACCATGGACCTTTTGAAAGAAACTGGTATGTTGGGATGTAAGCCAGTTGACACCCCAATGGATCCAGCAAAGAAAGGTGGAGTAGAATATGAGAGTCCTCTAGCCAACAAGGATAGGTACCAAAGGCTTGTGGGAAAACTAATCTATTTAACTCACACAAGGCCTGATATTGGCTTTGCTGTAAGTATGGCAAGTCAGTTTATGAACAATCCCACTGAGCTTCATATGAAGGCTGTAAACCGAATCCTCCAATACCTAAAGGGGACCCCAGGCAGAGGACTACACTTTGCAAGGAATTCTAATAGAGACATTGAGGTGTACATTGATGCAGATTGGGCAAGATCAATCACTGATCGAAAATCCACCACAGGTTATTGTTCATATGTTTGGGGAAATTTGGTCACATGGAGGAGCAAAAAGCAGCTAGTAGTTGCTAGGAGCAGCGCTGAGGCAGAGTTCAGAGCTCTTTCTCACAGTATTTGTGAGGGGATATGGCTCCAAAGAATGCTTAAGGAGCTCAAAATATCCTCAACCTATCCTATGAAAGTCCTATGTGACAACAAAGCTACCATCAGCATTGCCAAAAATCCAGTTCATCATGATAGAACCAAACATGTGGAAATTGATCGCCATTTTATAAAAGAAAAGATTGAAAGTGGGGTTGCTAGTTTAGAGTACACACCATCCAATCAACAAACTGCAGATATTCTAATTAAAGGTCTTTTGAAAAGTACCTATGAGACTCTAAGGTCCAATCTAGGCATGGTAGATATCTACCACCCAGCTTGAGAGGGAGTGTTGGTAATCAGCAACTATTTTTGGAAGGATATTCTGATATCAGAATATTCTACTTATACCTTATTTGTATATATTAGAAAGAATAGAATCTTTCCTTTATTAGGTAGTCAATATCTTTGATTTATTTTCTTATTTAAGAGGAGATTATTTCCTCCTTTATTTAGGAATAGAATCAATTGTACAGATTCTTCATGGGCCTATATATTTTTGGCCTTTGTAACCTATTCAGATATAGAAAAATACTTTTTCTACAATATTCGCAAAGCAAGAAGCACTACTATGCCATATTAAACTCAAAGCTTTCAAAGGCCATATTTTTAATGTGAATCCTCTAAAAACGCCATAATGGCATTCTACATTAATGAGTAATAGTTCTTGGAGTTATTCCTCACGTGAAGTTTAATTATGCATACGAGGTAGTTAAATATATAACACTCATATCAACTCAATCCTTCTCATTTTAATCCCTAAGAATAACAGATATGAGCTTTGTAAATTCAGCACTAACTCATATCCATGATTAAACTCATAAACTAAGCTTCACACAAATTTTGTAAAAACTAACTTTTACACATAATTAAATTGAACAAAAATTCAGGGAATATATAGCTAACCTTTTTGGTCTAGTCTACTATAGTCCGACTAATCTGGTACAAGTGAGTTTTGCCTACTATGCCTGTCAACTCTTTCTTATCCATTCGGAAGACTCTGTTATGAATCTCCATACCAGCATGGAAAAATTAGTTGCAACAAAGTGCCACGTGGAATTCAGAGCTATAAACGGTGAAATAAATTTGGGAATGAACAACATCTGCGTGAAGTAACATGAGGTAGATAAAAGGCAAAGTCATTGTGAGAATTGGGGGGACATTGAGTATCACGTGAAGCTCTTGGATATTCTCTCCTTTCCAACTCTTCCACTTCTATTATTCTAGGAAATTAGGTCTGTATCCACCTCCCCCTCTATATTGTTTTCCTTGCCCTTATTTCTACTGTATCTTTGAATATACCATTGCAATGTACTGAACTTCTTTATTAGATTATCAATTCACTTTTAGATATGCATTTTGAGCAGCCTATTACCTCCTTTTGCCAGTATATTAAGAAGCTACCATCACATTGATGCTTTCATTGATCTCACATGGCCGAAGAATCTAACCTTGAAGATCAAGATGAGCTTGAATTTTGGGTCAAACAACTCTCACAAAGGCTAGATCGCCATTATATGCTAGAGACACAGCTCGCTTTGAATGGTTTGAACATGCCCTTGAAAGGCTTTGCAATGCCATGGAGCCATCAATTGGAAAAGTGGACAAAATTGGTAACCATATCTCAACACGTGGGAAGAACTCAAGCATCAAGAGAGCTTCAACCATATCAAATCCTTTTGTCTTACCTAATTTTGTAGCAGAGATTATGCCAATATCAGAAATTATGGAACAGATGAACCCTTTCAACAATAATCACTCAATTGGATCAGATAAAGTAGTTGTGACTACGTTTGAAATGATAGAATCTCTAAGTTTGGTTGCAGAGAAGGAAGTGAATGTCCAAATCCTACAGCTGAACTCAGATTCATCCATTGATAGTGAAAATGGAGTCGGTGATGTCAACGGATATCAAAATAAGGAAGACAATTGGGGTTATAAAACCCAACAGCAATCTGAGAGCTTCTAAGCTTCCACCTACATATCTCAAATTCTAGAGATGATTCCAAATAGCAGCTTTAAGGACATGTGGGATGCGAGTAAATGGAAGGGAATAAATAGTGGCTCTGTGACTTGTGTCACATGTTTCATTGATCTTCTAGAGATGATTCAATATAGCAGCTTTAAGGACATGTGGGATGCGAGGAAATGGAAGGAAACAAATAGTGGCTCTGTGGCTTGTGCCACATGTTTCATTGATCTACTTTCCTCCTTGGGAATTCTATTGCAAACAAATCTGTCATAACTATTGCAAAGAAACTTCTTCAGTTGGACTAAACGCTTTGCAACATGACATTTACAGTGGCAAACTCTATGTGGATGAGGTTCCTTACACCAATATTTTGGCACAAATACAGGAGCTTGCACATCAGATTATAGATGAGATAGTCAAGTTTACTCTGTATCTAGGAATCAAAGTTGGTGCACATTGTAGCTGGACTGTCAATAGAAGAGTCATGGGTTAAGATAATGCAAGGTTATGAAAAGGTCATTACCACCTCTACTTGTGCAATTGGCTACATGAGGTGTCATTATGTTGTACATCAGGGCAATTATGTTATTCTTGACAATGTTGACTGCATGATTGGTAAGGGGACCTTAGATATCATGTTTTTTCACTGGTATTCTGTTATAACCAAGATAAGTGTAGAAGGTGAATGAAATTTCAGTAATAACAGAAGAGTCTACAAAACCCAGACAGGCCAAATCACCAATGCTCATTAAGGTGATCCAAGGTGGACTAGCAGAAAGTGAACAAATCATACAACAAATATGGGACAAGATCTTCATAGCTTGTGTAGGGGGTGGGCAGATTATAATTGACATCAATGGAGCATCTAATGCAAGTGACTTTGGCATTAAGAAGAAAATGCCCAACAATGGTTGATTACCTTTCACCTTCCTGGGGCAGAGAGATAAGCATGACACAGTGGCATAGTGTATTCCCATCAATGTCTATGAGATATCTGAGTTAAGGCTCAACAGCAATAAACCTCTTGTTACCAAATGCAGCTAAATCTTGCCAAACACCACTCTTTCCACATGGTATTTTGAGTTCATTGATGACCGCCATCAAATGTTTTATTTGATTGCAATTGCATTACTCATTTGTTTTAAAGGGCCACCAGCAAGATAGGTTGCATGATACTAGAGTTTGCCACACTTATTTTGGAGCTGAGATAAAGTACGATGCAAGATTCATTGACAGATTGTCTAAGCAAGATATCAGTATACATGCTGTTGGGAGACAAAAGGAATGCAAATGATATGTTGTATGTATTATAGGAATTAAAGGAGTACTTACAGTGAAACAAATTAAGAAAAAGAAGTCCATTAATGAATTGCAAAGAAATCAACACATTGTAGTGCTGGTTGGTGGTGGAGTCAATAATGCTGCTGTTCCGGCTTCTTCACTTATTGGTACTACATCAGGCAAAGGTGTGGGGTCTGCTAGTGAGGCGTCTTTTATGGCATTAATGGTCAATTGGCTTTCACATATGCTAGATATTTTGGAGCTTATCAGACTAACCACGAAGACAGTTACACAAAATATTTAGTGCAGTTCATATACAACATTGTAAGAACTGCCACTGTTTTGGCTTCACTAAAAGAATCAATGTCATGAAGGGACACTGTCCTGACTATGACCTTGAGGACAAGGTCAATTGGGGGAAGTAATGTTATGAAGCTCCACGTAGCATGGGAAAATCAGTTGCAACAAAGTGACAAGTGGAATTCAGAGCTGTAAATGGGGAAATAAATTTGGGAATAAGCAGTAGATAAAAGGCAAAGTAAGTGTGAGAATCCCGCCACCCCGCTTGTAGGCGGACGACGTTGAATATTATGTGATTCTTCCTCTTGGATGTTCTCTCCTTTCTAACTCTTCCTCTCCTTTTCTTCTGGGAATTCAGCTCTGTATCTCTCTCACCCTATATACTGTTTTCCTTGCTCTTATTTCTACTGTATATCCGAATATACCATCCCAATGTACTGAACTTCTTTATCAGATTATCAATTCACTACTACTTATTCATCTTAATCAGCCTATTAATTACCTCACCTTGGCCGTATATTAAGAAGCTACCATTACATAATCAACCTGAGACATTTCATAAGGGGAACTTAAACCAGCCAAAGCTTTGATCTAAATTGCTAGCTTAGTCCTACGTTTATTGACACAATGAGGAAAAAAAAAAGAAAGAAAGAAAAGAAAAGAAAAAAAGGAAACAAACACTGAAACAAGATAAAAACGAAGCATACCCAAAAGCGTTTTGACTTTGTTGCTTTGCAAATGGCCAATGAAATGCCACTCAATGTCTTGTGGAAGCTGCATCCAAGTCACGTGTCATCCCCACACCAAACAAACGATTGGAAACTCAAATTGATTCAGAGTGTTTGGAACATTCTAGAGAATAGTAATAATAATAATAATAATAAACAGGAAGCACCTGAGGAGCCTTGTCCACGATTTCCTGGACGTAGTTCTCGCCGAAGCAACGGTGCCCTGCGTCGTACAGTTGCCGAATCATGGGCACCGGTTTCGTCTTCGAGACGGCCACCACCCGGATCGATTCGGGTCGGGTACCCGATCTCTCCGCCGCCTGCCGGACCCGAAGCATCACCGACCGGAAAGCAGCGACGACGGCGCCCTCCGCCACCACAGGAGAAGCCATTTATTCGGAGCGCGTTTCGGATTTTTGTCGTACGAAGCGGAAAAACAAGTGGAGATGGAGAGCCTGCTGTTGTCTTGTCGTGAGGTAGTTTGGACGTGGAGGTGGTCGAACAACGAACACGAAACAAAACCACATCAAGAAAAAAAAAAAAAAACTAAAATATGTTTGATAAGATTAAGGATCCGTTTGTTTCATTTTTGGGAGAAGATTTAAAAAAAAAAATTTTTAAAAATAGATTTTTTAAAAATATAATTTTAAAAAAATAATTTTTATTTAATTTAAATATGTTAAAAAAATTTTTAGGAGAATAAATTTTATTTAAATAAAATAAAATAAAATTATTTTTAATTATTAATGTGAGGATAATAATAAAATTTTTTTTAAAAAAATTTTTTTTTAAAATAAAAAAACACAAAAATATGTTTGATAAGATTAAGTTTGATGCACAGTTTATACTGTAAATAATTGTATGATTTTATTTATAAGATTTTAAATATAGTAGGTAATTAAATTAAATCCATTCTTTTAAGGGTTTTACAAGAATTTTCATTTTTAATTTGACTCTTGTACGGTGCATTAAGTGCAGTGCAATTCAAAGGTGGCTAAATGAGAACAAAACACGTGGATGTTAACATGCTGAGTTGTAGCGGTATCTGGCGTCTTATAATGATGCCTAAGTGTAATGTTCGCTAAGCCTATAAAAACTAACAATAAAATGTAAATTATAAAAAAAATAAATAATTTGTATATATTGTTAACGTAAAATTTTTTTATATATACATATCTAATTTATAGTATCACATTTAAGGTGAATGCTATATGTGCCTAATGAATATTGTATATTTGGTGCCATTATGGTGTGAAGAGACACGATATTACCACCTGTATTAAGTTGTATAGCGATCCATAATATAAGCTGGTATTCACCACCATTCCAAGTCTCGTTCTTCTTCCTCATCACCTCTCTCTCTCTCTCTCTCTCTCACTTTTCCTACCACCGCAAATGGTGAAGGAACACGGCCCCGTCTGCAGCTGCTGTCTCTGCATCTTCTCCACCATTGGCTTCATGTTCTTCTCCCTCTGGCTCACCCACCTCCGCGCCCAACCACCCAAATTCTATGTCTAATCCCTCTACATTCCTTCCCTCAACAAAACCTTATTCCACAATAACAACCACTCCCACAACAACACCATCTTCTTCACGCTCAAGCTCGCCAATGCCAATAGGGACAAGGGCGTCCAATACGACGCCATTCGCGTCTCATTCGGCATCTTCGTTGTCGACAACGCCACCGTCCCCATCACCAACACCACCTTGGAAGGGTTTTACCAGGGCCACTGGAAGACCGTCATGAAGTTGGGCTCTGCCGAGGGCAGCGGCGAAGTGAATTGGACGGCGGCGAAAGATAGAGGAGGGAGGGGTGATCTTGAGGGTGGAGGTGGTGACTGGGTTGGAGTACAAGACGGTGGTGTGGCACATGAAACAACACTGTTTGTAGGGAGGGGCGAACGTGGAGGTGAACGCCAGCTTATATTACGGATCATCAAGGCTCGTTAATACATCATTGTTTAATTATCCTCATTAGACCTCTCTACCGTGTAACACATTAAAGTTGCCCACGCATGAATGTACCCATGTGTTGCCTCGTCATTGGATTATGCCTACAAAGGGCACCAAATGTACATTTGAAACAAGGTGTAACGTCCGCGACCTCAGACCTCCGAGCTCATCAGTATTCCAGACCTCCGACTTCATTTCCAAGGCTCAACTGGACTGGCAGGATTTCCGATTTCCGATTTTAATTAGGCTCTAATGGACCAGCTTGATTTTCACGATTTCCGACCTTATTCTTCAAAGATACGAGTTCCGACCTTAGGTGATTTAAGATGGACACCGAATCAGACTTCCGAGTTTATTTGAATTGGTCTCCAAGTTTGGCCAAAATTTTCACGACTTCTGAATTCGAGGCTATTCTCAAGAGCTTTTCAATTCTATGATTTTTCCAATTTCTGAGATTACGTTTTGAGTTCTGATCTCGAGTTTATTAGCAAGAGCTTTTCATTTATCTAAATTACCGAGTTCCGAGGTCGAGTTAGAGTGCCGAGATCCTATGAGTTCCGACTTCCTGGTACACAAGATTAATGTTGTTATTCCCGATCTCCGGTGTTATGCTTAGAACGGATTCAAGTTCACATAATGTCCCCGACTTCCGGGTTTAAGTGTTATGGTTTCACATTCTGGTCCTTGACTTTCGATTTTAAGGTGACTGTTCTTTACGATTTCCGACATCCGACTTTGATTTCAAGTTTCCAATAAACCAGAAATATTTCCAAGTTCTGATTTCACCTCTTCAAACTAGTCCCGACTTTAAGTAGTGTGCGATTTTCGAGGTCATCTTCAAACACAATGGGCACGAATTCCGACTTTAGGAAGTACATGAGTTCCGATGTCATGTTCAGATACGCTGGAAGTGAGTTTCACTTCTCAGGCGACATGGAGAGCAATTTTGTCACAAAAGAGGAAGACATGGACGAACTTTGCCCACAGAAATTTCACCCAACCAAAGCCACTCATTCTAACTACCACCTCAAAGCCTTGCCTATATATATTCCCCTCCTGCCTCTTCAGCTCATTCCTTACGTTGCCCTCTCTTCCTCACTTCAGCTCTCTTTTCTTTTCTCCACTCACCCATTCCATCCAGCCTTCAAGATCAACCAAGCCCTATTTCCAAACTCAAGCAAGAGGTAGAGGTTTTAATTCTTGTCTTGATTTTTTCTGATTCTTGGATGAATATTGGTGGTTTGATTCTTCAATTCTGATATACTGACTGAGTGATCATGATGAATGATGGCTGGTTTATTGGCTGTTTGTGAGATTAAAATTGAATTGGAAACAAGAAAGGATGAAGATATAAGGAAGTTGAGAGGCTGGAAAACTCAAAACCCTCGGCAGTCCGTACGGCGGAGTGTACGGCTCCACCTCGCACCATTCAAAATTAATGAAAACATTTTTATGTAAAACTAGACATCTAGGGCTTTCTATACATATCTCATATAAGACCATTGGAGTAATATTGAGAGAGATATGAATTTTTGAAGTTCGACCTAGGAATCAGGACATCCACCCAGGCAGTATGGGTTGAAAAGGGTGTAACTCACCCTATACAACTCCAAATTGAGTAAAACTAATTTTGTTGGAAAGCTTACACATAGGAGAACATCATACAAAGAAATTCCGAGTTTGTTATCATCCTAGTTGTCCCCAGTGATTTGAAGAAGTTACCCAATGTCTAAACCAGGCCAAAACACGACAATTCAGGAAGGTTAAGTTTCGGGGCTTATAACTCGAGCCCTACTGAGTCAAATGGAATGGGACTTTTTGCAAATGAAAGATGGTTCTATCAGATTTAATATGAGACTAATTTTGTATCCTTTGAGCCAGTTTTCGATTTTTAGTAGATTTTCACTTTTAAGTGTGCAATTCTAGCTAGCTGCTGGGCAGGCCGGGATAAAATATGAATAATTTGAGTTATGGTTATCAAAATGAGATGAGACCAAAGAGGTTAGAAAATAGACACATAACACTTTAACATATCCAAAATTGAGGTCCAAAAGAGTTAAGTAGAAATTATGGCATGATTTACAAGAACCGGGTTGAACGATTTATGTTGAGGCTATAATTCTGCCTTAAGGAGACTAATGCTTCAATGAGTTCCATGATGAATTGTGCATGCAATATTGTAATTTCTATGAGAAATTGGTATTTTGATGTACTGGCACTATTCATGGGGAAGTAGACACGTTCCGTTATGCCGCCAAAATTGCGGTAAAGTATATGCATAATTTATGAAATACAAGTAGATGCATGTGCATTTTCAAGAAAGCTATGAAAGTTATGTTATGATGAACTTAAAGAATATGTTATGATGAAAGTTCCATGATACTTGGGCCAGCCCCGGATAGAAATTTAAGGGGAATAGATCTGTGGGAATGTCGGGGAAAGTAAACCTGGCAATTCCTGTATAGGAACGAGCTCGATCCTGAAAAGCAGACTATTACCCAGGAGTCTAAAATGGCCGAGAACTCCCAGGGGACCAAGTAATGGAAAAGTTTATGAGGAATGAGAAAGTTTATGAAGAAAGGCTCAAGAGCAAGTTGCATGATTGCATTAAATGCATAATCACATTGAATAGTCATTATGAGTCATTTACAGTTTGTCTATTAAATTCAATTACTGCTGTATGCTCATTATTCTGTTTATTGTTGATATTAATTTACTTTGTCCCTTATGTTGCCTTAAGTAAAACTGGACCTTGCCTCGGACCAGACCTCTTTCTCAACCTTATTAAATACGAATAGTTAAGTTTAATCTCATGTTTTTATAATTAAATAAAACCCGAGGCAACTGAGAATGAACGCGACGTCAGTTGAATGTCTTGCACGACCCTACTGAGAATTTTCTTGAATTCTCACCTCGTTTTGCATTTCCACCTCATTCTCAGACAGGGACGATAGATATGACAGCTACCCTTTTTATTGAGGTCGCAGACTTGCAGCTTCACCATGACCCTGCAGTAGGCTCGCTGTATATAGCCGGCTCTTGCCAGTTCCGTCTTTATCTTTTTAGTGATAGGAATTTTACTGTCCCTTTACACCACCCTGCTTTTGATCCTGCCACCCCTTACTTTGAGGTCCCACTACATGTGGCACACTCTCCGCCAGCACCTCCTGCACCTGCAGCACTTGTAGCTCCTGCCGATCCTGCGCCAGAGTCACCTCCACAGGTAGTACCCAACATCTCGCTCAGCTCTGAGAGTGACCCTTCAGAGGCCACTGGCTCATCATCCTCCTCCTCCTCCGGACCTAGTACTGACTACTCACTAGCCGAGCCTGATGTGGCCAATGGCTACCTGGCCCGAGTAGGTCGATCCATGTATTATGCAAAGATGACCCTCTTTTGGTAGTATGCATCTTTGGGTCATAGATCTAGTGGTAGGCTTTTGAAATGTCCTCTGAGGACCACATAGGATCAGGTTGACTGACATGGGCCTTATGTCTTTTTGGTACACGGCCCCACTTTTGTATCCTATTTTGAAACTTGTACATAAACCGAGACAGTGGCTTCTTACATATATATGTATACATATTTACCATTGTGACATATATATATATATATATATATATATATATATATATATATATATATATATATATATATATATATATATATATATATATATTATTGCTCTTATCTTTTCCGTTGCGATAAATTAAAGTCTGCCATGTTCATTTTACAGAGTTCCATTTCTTATGTTAAAAAAAAAAAAAGAACGTAAATGGAGTATTAACACAATAATGCAATGTACTTAATTTCATGCTATGACTTAAGCATAACATTAAATTAGTAGGGTGTTACACAAGGCACTAGAGAATTGGCCTTAATTTAATTATCCACTATATTAAAAATTTTATAAATAAAAATATATAATTAAATAATAGTGAATTTTTTTTTATATTATTAATACATTAAAATTAACCTCAAAATAAAAAACTATATCATCTTCATGAATGCAAGAATCAAAGTGAAAATTATCAAATCGAAAGGGGGAAGGTTTGAAAAGCAAAGGAGCAAAAGTTGTTGTTTGAAGCTTAGCATGAGGAGGTTAGGAGGTTGGGGTATTACGATGAGGTCAGTGTAGTTCAAGGAGGCTCAATTGGAGATTGGCGTGCACTTAATTAAGACACTTAAGACTTAATTAAACAAATATGAAATCCGGTTATCATTAAATGAAGATGACCTTTGCTGATGGGGACCACCAAGATAGGAATCCAAATCATGTGGTTAGGATGCAAGGATTAGTTGAACGGAAATTCTCAAAGGATTGCATTGAAGAGATTGAGCTAGCTATGGAACCAAAGTAGTTGACTTTGACTACAATTGAAAGACTAGGCTAATTCAGAGAGATTTATGCTATTTGGGCTGAATGAGATAATTTTAATGTATGTGGGCCCTTTTGGACTATTTTTATTAATTATTTAAAGTTTGGACCTAGACTTTTACTTATGATCAAATCTCATAAAATCCTTTCAAATGAAATCAAATCTTCATGATAGGATCAAATATTTTAAGATTTTCAGTTTATAATCTTTCCTATTTTATTGATGTTTTAAATAGACAAATGGACCTATAGACTATTCAGTTTTTACCATCAATGTTATTGTGAAGTTTATTCTTTTTCCTCTCATACCTTGTAAGTTCTTAATATTCTTGATTCTTGTTTCATTTATAAACAATAGGTCACGAATCCTAATTCTTATCCCAAAGTTCTTCATTGCAAGTTGATTTATGGTTGCAAGGGCATATCCCAAAGTTCTTATTCACAAGTTACATAAAGGTTGCGAGTGTCATACGGTTCCAAATATTTTACAGGTGTCGCATCTTTACGTGGGATTCGTATCATTTACTTATGAAGTATGGACCTTTAAACTTATTGACCCTTGCTCTATGGACACATTGGACTATGATTGGACAATGAATTATGTTCTGCATGACTTATTATGGACTTTATTTGAGACCTTTATTGTCTTGACTTATGATTGGAGGATCTATGCTTGAACTTGTTACTATAGACTATGGACTATGGACCTTGGATTAACTGTCTCCTAAATCTCACTAATAATCACCTAATTCAAAGATTAATTTAAAGTTCCCATTATAAATTAGCATATGAGCTGGTTAATTCCATGCTTGAGTACTCTTTTAACTATTTCTTAAAGAAACTTGCATGTTTTAGATTCACCAAGCTTTCTAGTTTATATTACTTATAAAAGTTTTAGCTTGTACTTTGTTTGCTTATAACATGAGTTTCTTAGTTATATTATGTTCTCATTTGATTTCTAAGTTGAGTATATGTGGCATAATGTTTGATTATGTGCTCCTTAAAGGCCAAAGATTTGATTAAGCAAATTATGTGCATCAAGTGAAAAAAAAAAGTGTGAACTATGTGCACTAAAAGATTATATGAGTATTTTGAGGCATGTGGTTGAATATGTGCAGTTTGAGGCTTAACGTGGAATAAGTGCACTATAAGAGTATTTAGTAGCATAAATATGGAATATGTGCATTACGTGACTAAATATGAGTACTTTAATGGCTAAAGGAGAATTTGGTGTACTTATTGTCTATATATGATTAATTTGATGCTTATGATGGAATATGTTCACTATGCGTGTGAATATAATCTTTATGATGGCTAAAGTAAAATTAGTGCACCAAGTCTTTACAAAAATACAATATGATAAGAATACGAGATATGTGCACCCAATATTGTGAAAGTGCCTTATGATAAGAATTTGTGGTTATATGCATCAAGGTAAATAAGTGAATGAACGAATGCTCCATGTGCATATATGAAAGAATGTTTAAAGCACAAACATGACAAGAAGAGCACGTGATCCCTTTGATATTCTAGGTCTTGCATCTCCAGCGTGGCAAACTGTGGATCAACGGATTGGGGAATATGTTGATTCCTCTACATGGGTGGAATGATGGCATTAGGTGATCCTGTGCACATCCTTGATAGCCTCGGCCCCAAAGAAGAAGCTACAAAGAATAGGTTATGAACCATAGGAGGATCTATATTAGAGTAAATTTCATGGTGATGATTAGAGGATGAATAAGTGGGTGTACGGGCCTAACTGTGTAGTGGCAAAGCATGCATTTCTCAAGGTGATAATTTGGCCCTACCTTGTAGTGAACAAGTGGTGTAATCTGTAACACCTCTCAAATATGGTATATACTTAAGTCATAATGCTATATCTGGGAGTTTGCCATGTATGAAAAGTTTACTTTTTATTTAAATGTACACAATTCTTTTACGAAATTAGATTTCATAGGAAACGAGAGTCATAATTTTTTATTGTTTGTGGGGCATACACAATTTGCGAATCCATAAAATGGAGCGTAGCAATTTATAATACTGAAAAGTCTAAAAGACATATAAAGTAGTTTAAAGAAAATATTTATATTACATCCATAAAACTATACATATTCTCATGTATTCAAAATATAAGTGTCTGAGTATAACATAGGTGACTGCCCAAAAATCATATACACGATCTACATCTTTCACTCCAACTCAGCACATGTCCATGCAAGGACGACTACAAAAAGTAAATGGAAATACATGAGTTCAGAAGAAAACTACAGATTAGTCCGTGGTCGAAGGTCACATAAAAAGGTACTCGAAAGAGGGCCACTCTGTACAAGAAGCAACATCTAAATCTACACTAGCTAAACGGTCTCCTAAAAGGTCCTGCATAATCCCTCTAATCCAACTCGAGGGAAAGGAAGCCATTCACCATGATGCCTGGTAGTCCAGGGTTGCCAAGGGAGTGCCCACTAACCCCAGAAGCAAAAGAGGAGGAGGAGGAAAAGGCACTCACCTCCACAGAGTCGATCTCCATAGAGGTTGTGATGCAGCAACCGGGTGTGCCATGTATAATAGGATCCCATCAAAAGGAGCTTTGGGATCGAAGAACGGGCTCAAAACTGAAACAGCAAATGGATGCTAGAATAATATATACAGACATACATGGGAGGTCATTGTTAGATACAAAGACTCCAAGGTAGGGTTGTAATGCCACTGCCATTCGAGTATTTCGGTGAAGAATGCCATTGCCGCCATTGCTGGTGTCTGAGAATGACATGGATACATACAATAGGTATGAGAATTTAAAATTCTCAATAAGATCTCCTAGACTACCACATATTGACATCGTTATCATTCTCAATGGCTCCAGTTGATTTCAAAAAAATGTAGGAAGTATAAATAACAGAACATAAATTCCAATTTATAAGTTCTAAAACCATGTTATCTAAAGTAGGTTCATTTCGTTCATACACCTGGCAATTAGAGAAGTAATTCCATAACAATCACATTAGGTCAATAGGTGAATAAACATTATGCATAGGTAGATTCAAATGACTCTTGATGCAAGTGCACTTTACTTCTTCTCTTCTTTAACTTGTTTCATAAATATCCATATTTGGTCCCCTGGGAGTAATTGGCCATGTAAACTCTTGGATAATAGCCTGCTTTTCAGGACCGAGCCCGTTCCTATACATGATTGTCGAGTTTGCTTTCTTCGACCCTCATATCAACTTATTCCTTTTAATTCATTCCAGGGCCGGCCCAAGCAATATGGATTCATAGTCATCTCATAAGTTCATATTTCATATATGAAAGTAGTTGATGTGTTTTATGATCATGCTATATAACTCTTTCTCGCATAGTTATGTCGGGTATCCGATAGCATAATAGTTGTAATATGAAAACTTCAAAGATGAACCACAAGATAACATCTAACCAATCACAATAATAACAATTTCAATATAGCCTCAATATAACATCAATTCATCACTTGGTTACCTAGTTTCTCATGTCCATAATACACTTTAAATCTTAATCTCATTTTCTTTATGAAGTCAGAACTCGGAACTCAGAGTCTGAGGGGACACGGGAGTAGTGACCCGCCTAACTTGGAACTCGAAGATTAGGGATGCAAGAGGAGTGTCCCATCTAACTCATAATTTGGAGACCAAGGACACAAAAGTCATGACCTATCTAACTACGAAATCGAAAACTAGGGACACAAAAGTTGTAACCCATATATACTCAAAACTCGGGGCAAATGAGCAGTGAATCTTCCTACATTAGATGGTGCCTTGGACTTGGAGCTCAAAACTCAATTAAGGGACATGTTGAGTCTGGAGCTCGGGAACTAGGACAAAACCCGGAAACTGTCCTATTTTAGGGCAAATTTGGACAGTAGATGAAAGAAAAATCACTAAAAATCCATCTCTTACCATCTTACCCTGAAATTTGGTGTGCATGTACTCACTCAAATCCTCTTTCTAATAAACTAAACCCCACTCAATTTAGTTAAACAGTGTGTAAGTTATAAGCTGTACATTGAGACTGTCTAATTTAAGCACTCATGAAACTCAAGGTAACTTTGTGGAATTATTGGGAGCAATCCACTAAGGATCTAAATTTGAAATTTAATAAGCACAATTCGTTATGTGTTAACTTTCTAGCAATACTAGTTTTACTCGAATTGAAGCTGTATAGGGCAAGATATGCCTATTATACCATGTGCTGGTCAAAATTGGGGTGTAAACCAATAGTTCATTTTGAAATCATAATTCTCTCATCTTAAATCCAATTAACCTCAAATTTTGAGGAGAGACTCCTCTATGAGTTTATTTTAATAAAAATTAGTCTCACCTCAACTAAGGTTTCTTGACCTGAGATATGGCCAACATATTGAGCATCATTCATGAAACCCTCAGCAATAGATTTTCTGTTTTAGGATGATTATAGTTCTTTAGTGTGTTTCTCCATACTAATCAAGTTTCACCACTCTCAAATCATTAGAATAAGTTCTATCTTCATCATATCCATCTCTAAATAAGTAGAACAAAATGAATCAAGAAAATACTAACTTCATAATGCTCTAAATTTCACACAAAATCTAGAAACCTACCTTAAATCCAAAGCTTGAAACTCTCTAGCTTTGATCCCTTGGTGCTCTTTCCTCTCCAAAACCCCAAGATAATCACTAATCCTTTTGTTGCTTCCTTCTTGACTAAGCTTATGGGGCTCAAAAGAGGGGCTTTTAGCTTGTTTAAGAGTTACTTGGTAGGAAAACAAGAAAAAAGGTTAGGAGGGTTGAGTGAGAATAATCAAGATACAAGAGTTTGAGTAAGTTGAAGATGAACATGGATGTGAAGAGGAAGGAGGGTTGGCCGAATGTGTGAAGAGGGAAGAGAGAAAAATGATGAGCTCTTATGCTCATCTTGATATTTTATCTAGGGTGGATTTGAAAGGAAAATTAAATTCCCTTAACTTCAACTTGTGTGGTCATTCTCTTGCCACCAAGATGACCAGTGTGGCTAATTTCGAGCCATATATTCTAAGTTTGTATGTTTTTTGTATTATAGATTTCTATCAGATCAGTTTCTTGTTTTATAAGACACTGCTAGTAAGAAAATTTTTCTAGCCGACAAAATATCATTATTTTTTTCTACAAAGAAAATCAGAAATCACATTACCCTATAATTAACATTTCCTTATTATCTTCTTGTATATCTAAAATATATCTAAAAATTAATTATTTAATAGCATTAATTATACACACTATTACTTAGGATGTTACAGAATCACCTTCTGGCAATGGTCTGCCATGGTGTACAGCCCCACTTTGTAGTGGCAAGCCATACATTCAATAGATATATGGATATGGGGCTGTCTCAGGCCCCACACTGTAGTGGCAAGCCAAGCAATGACTTGTGGTGTGTTGGGCCTAACCTTGCAATGGCAAAGCTAATGGCAACCATCAATCTGAACTTGGGGACGCCTTAGTACAAGAGCTCTCGCAGATTTAGATTATTGATAACAGACACTCAACCATTGGATTGGAGCAGAAGGCAACAACATAGGTGATTAACAGTATACTAAAAATATATTATGGCCATTTATGATTTTTGTGAGCTATGTGATATTACTTTATGTTTGGATTACTGCTTGCCACTCATGCTCATTACTTTTTGAAGCCTTTAATGATTTTTGAGTTTTAGTTAGGAATGACAATTTATCTTGGATACTCTATGTAATATTATTTGGATTTCTTATTATTTACACTTTCCTGCTAAATGTTCTAGGAATTGGGTAGTGATAGTATTGTTGTATTACTATCATTGTTCCTGTTGTTTGTATGTCTTGGATGATTTTGGCTAGTTGTGGGATTCCCCTAGAGACACCACTCTACTAGGAGACTTCTCTCACCCTGTTTTTCTCAGTGTTTTCAAATTCCCAGAGTGGCAAGGGTAGTAGCCATGTTGAAAGTAGGAGCTACTTAGAGATTAATTTTGCTAGAAACCAGTTTAGTTGAATGAATTAGACCATGTAGCAAGTCTTTCTATATTTTGAAACTTGTATAAGAACTCTATCTACAATACATTGTCAATTGTTCTATGATTAGGCTACCTGTGGTTTGTACTAAATCAATTTATTTGATTATCACCTAGAATTAATTAAATGATTTAATAATTATGTGGATAACAATAGGTAAAATTAATAAATAAGCCATTAAGAAATTAAACAGTAGCCAGCCAAAAAAAAAAATTATGGTTTTAGGAATAAAGTGGCAGCAATAACAACCTGCTAGTTCATTATCAATAAATTAAAATAAATAACAAATTAATAATTATTTCCTCATCTCCTCAAATTCGTCCTTGTCTTCTTCCTTATCTTCCTCAACCTCACAAGCCATAGCTCCTTAAATCATTCTGCCTCCGTTTGAATTCAAAACTATGCTCATCTTTCTCACCATGCTCCTTATGTCTGTCAGTCCCAAAGGGTATATAACTTTTTAGCCCAAAATATTATTTTAGGATAAATATTCTTTTGAAATAAACTTTATGGTGATTACAAATGTATTGTATGATGACTTTGGTGCATGCACTTGATCTTTGCTAGAAGCATGTGTGTGTAGGACTTTAATATTCTACCAGAAATATCTGATCTAGAGACAAAAATAATTCTATCTCTATTAGAGACGGAAAATGTGAATTAAAGACCAACTTGTGTATTGAAGATTTAGCGATAGACTAGTTTTCCATCTCTAAATCCACCTTTAATGGGTTAAATAATTGCGTTTGAAAAGTCAATGAGTTGTAGAGACGGATTTAGAGATGAAAAACAAGTTCTGTCTCTATATCCATCTCTAGTGGGTCAAATATGAAATCAATGTTTTTTAGAGACAGATCTCGAGTCCATCTCTAAGAATTCTATCTCTAATTAATTAAACAATTAGTTTTGTGAAGTCAATGTTTCTTAAAGATGGATCTAGAGTCCATTTCTAAATATTTCGTTTATAAATTTGTCTCTAAATATTCAAACAACTACTTTTGTGATGTCAATATTGTTTAGAGATGGATTTAAAGTTCATCTCTAAATATTTCATCTCTAAATCTATCACTAATTAGTCAAACAAGTACTTTTACAAAGTCAACACCTTTTTAGAGATGAATTTAGAGTCCGTCTCAAATATTTCATCTCTAAATTCATTTTTGATTAGTCAAATAATTACTTTTGTGAAATCAATGTATTTTAGAGATGGATTTTGAATTTATTTCTAAATATTCTGTTTCTAAATCAAAAGGATGATTTTTAATTTTTTTTGTTTAGAATATCTATTATTACTTCTATTTGTCTCACTACAAGAAAATAGTATTTTACTGATGGATTTATTAATGGAACAAGTTTGTTAGCAAAACCGTGGTTGGTAATACTTATACATGAAAAAGTTATTCATCAGTAAATTATCGATCATTTTTCCCTCGGTAAAATTAAATTAATTTGTTGACAAAATTGGAAAAAATTAATCTCCATTTTTGTCCTAAAAAATATATTTCCGACATATCTGTATTATATTAGCTATGGAACAAACCATCAGAAATGTTACGATTAAAAATAATTGTTCTAAAGTTACCAACAAAATTTTCCGTCGCTAATGTTTAATTCAATCTTTACTGGACATTAAAATATTAATATTTACCAACAAAATATTCGTTGGTACTATATACACGCACACACGTTTTTAATTAATTTTAATTATTGTTTCTTGTTTCTAGTTTTTTAATTTTATTAAAAATAATAATTAGGGAGACAAAATAAATATAAGTTGAATACATAAATATTGCAACTAATACATAAAATGTCGACATGTACAATGTCAGGGGGAAAATGTTAAAAAACTACATCAAGAATTGTAGGGGTGGTGGTCGGATCTAGAGTGGTGGAGGTGGACATCGGGATGGTGGAATGGGTACTGTTCTTCTTCAGTCGATGTTGAATGCCTTTGTCCGCTAAATCTGAAACAAATTAAAGATGTATAACATGTAAATAACTTGACAAAGACATAAAATATGTTATATTAAAGATGATATTATATTTAGGGTCTAATATAACATTTTTTAATTTGAAAGCTAAGGATTATCTTCATCAATTTTCGAATCAACATCATCATAAAATTCATCTTCTTCATCTTCAATGCTACCATCCAATTTGGTGCCATCAATTATTCTCACTAACGCTATGTTGAAGGTTCAACTATCTCAACCTTCCCTGAAGTATAACGTAGACTAGATGGAATTTCAGTATCAACTACTAATCTCGAAGGGAGTCGCTTATTGACTTGATATGCCTTCTCAGAGACTTCCTCGGCTTCAACTCGACTACTTGATTTAGTCTTCATTACCACCCTCCCATTCGATTTGCACTTTCTAGGATATGATAGATACATTTTGGGCAATAATAAATGGATCAGAAGTAGCATATCTTTTGGTATAGTTAATCTCAATAATTTTATAGTTATTGTGTTAACATGTTCCATTAGGACATCTTGGATCATACCACTCACAATAGAATAGCACTACCCTTTTCACAAGTTCACCCATGTACTCAAACTCAAGTATTTCCTTAAGCACTCCATACCAACCACTCTCTCCATCACCGACATCTCCCATAACATATTCCCTGCTATTGTTTATTTTTTCCCTCTCCTTTACTCGGATGTGTGCAACTTGTATACATTAACATGGCAAATGGGCCAACTAACGACTTTATTGGTAGGACCCCAAGCTAAATCATGTAAGTAAGGACAGGTTATACCATTCACGTGATTAAACACCTACACATAGATTTAAACTTCAAACTCAGGCTAATTACAAAAAAAGATAAGAATGAGATTGAATTTTAGTTTGATCACATACATAAGATTTGAACCATGATGGAAATTGATCAAGGGACTGCTGACCATGTATTCGTTCAAAATACTTGTAGGCATTGAAAGTAAAATAAGATTTTATTTGTGATAATTAAAAAAATCAAAACAACATTGTACAACACTTACATTTGAAATGGTTGCACTTCATCACAGATGATCAAGACATGCAAATGTCCACCATGTTGTCTTTTCTCTAATAACCAGTGGTCTTTTGGTTTGCCAGATGCACGACAAGGTTGGTTGAATATTGACAAAGTCGGTTGAATTGAGGTTTTACCTCCGTCATCATTCCGACCAACCCTAGTTCTCCTAGAATGAACATGTGGCTCAAAGTAGAAAGAGTGAAATTTTGATGTCTCCTATGAGATGTAGGCCTTACATATTAATCCCTCAACTTGAGCTCTATTTTCACAGTTCTTTTGAACCCTCGTATGTCCCTTTCAAATAGATACATCCATCTATACTAAACCGACCCACACACCCACCCATACTTCATATGCCAAGTGTATTGACAAGTGCTCCATGAAGTCAAAAAAATCGTAGGGGAAATACATCTTTAACTTACACAAAGTAATGGGGATGTTCTTCTCCAAAACCAAGAGGTCCTCAATCCTCAAGGTGGTTGAGCATAAGTGTAACGTCCACCGAATTTTTATCATTTTTTGCCTAATTGTTCGATTTTTATCAAATAATTGAGTTTTATGAAATCCGACTAAATATTTATTTAGGGTTAATTAACTAGCAAATAATTGAGATTAGATTAGAGAATTAGATTAGAAGCATAGAAGATTTTATAGAAACTTTCTTAAACCGATTTACCGATTTAAAGGAAATCGGTAAGATTTCGATATTTTAAACTGTCAGAATCGAATCAATAGAATTATATACCCAAATTCTATTGTGTCAAGGCTGAATACTCAGCCACTTAATCATCCCTTGGTGGTGCAACAAAAGCCACAAAGTGGGGGAGATATGGTTGAAATATGGCCACAAAGTTTCATCCAATCAAAACTCTCATTTCCAACTACCTCATCAAGGCATTTATAACATATTTCTTTCCTTTTCCCTTTAGCAGATTGCACCCTCTCTCTTCTTATTCCAGCCTCCTTCTTCTCTTCTCCTTTTAACCTACTCCATCAAACCTTCAAGCTTTGATAAGGGTCCATCAATCTAAACTTAAATTTAGTAATATCACACCTAAAGGAGGTAGAGATTCAACTTTGTTCTTGTCTTCTTGGTTATGGGTGGCTATTTGGGGGTTTTGTTTTCTCACTTCTTGATGTGGTGTTTGGATGTATATGATAATTATTGGCTGGTTTGATGGTTGTTTTTGTGTTTAAAATCAATTAAGAAGTAAAAAGGGGTGAGAGTAGGAAGCAGTGAAGGGCTGAAAGATCAAAACCCCCTGGTAGTCTGTACGACAGAGTGTACGGCTCTGCCTACAGCCATTTAAATTTGATGAATCCATTTTTATATGAAACTAGACATTCAGGGATTTCCAACAATATAAATTATAAGGCCATTGAATTAGTATTGAGGGATATATGAATTTTGGAAGTTTGACCTAGGTTTTTGAGTTTGATTCTGGGCAGACTAGGTTGTTCAGGCCAAAACTTGCCCTATACAACTTGAAATTGAATGAAACTAACTTTATTAGAAAGATTACACATAGAAAAATATCTCATAAAAATTTCAGAGTTAGATACAGTTCCGTTTGCTCCCAGTGGTTCGAGGAAGTTGCCCTATGTCCAAATTGGGCCAAAATAGAGCAGTTCAGAAAGGTCAAATTTCGAAGATTATAACTCAAGCTCTACCAAAGCAAATGGAATGTAACTTATTGCAAATGAAATCTTGTCCTGTTAGCTTTAATATGATACTAATTTCATATGATTTGAACTGGTTTTCGATTTTTAGTGGATTTTTACTTTTAAGCGTGTAATTCTAGCCAGCTATAGGATAAGCCGAGATAGAACTTAAATAACTTGAGCTACAATTATCAAAATTAGATAGGACTAAAAAGATTAGAAAATAGACACATAACAATCTAACATATCCAAAATTTAGGTCTAGATGAGTTAAATAGAAATTTTGGCCTGATTTACAAAAATCGAGTTGAATGAAAGTGCTGAGACAGCAACTATGTTTTAAATGCAACTAATCTTCCTATGAAATTGATGATTGAATTATGAATGAAGTGTTATGATTTCTCTGAAAAATTTGTTTTCTGAGTACTGACACTATTCATGGGGAAGCGGACACATTCCGTTATGCTGCCAAAATTTCAGTAAAGCCTATGCATGAGTTATAAGATACATTCAGATACATGTGCATTTTTCAAGAAATTCATAAAGGTTATGTTGTGATAAAAGTTCCATAATACTTGGGCCAGCCCCGGATTAAAATTAAGGGGAATAGATCGATGGGAAGGTCGGGAAAAGTAAACCCGTCATTTCTATATAGGAATAAGCTCAATCCTGAAAAGCAGACTATTACCTAGGAGTTGAATGGTCAAGAACTCCCAGGGGACCAAGTAACGGAAAACTTTATGATACTAAGTTTAAGAATGAGTATCTACATGGTTGCATTGCATACTTATTGTTAGTTGTTTATAGATTGATTATTATGTTCATCTGTTGCTATCTGTTTATTTATTTTGCTCATTATTCTGTATATTGCCATTTAATTGTTTATTCTGTTTCTTTTGCTGTCTTAAGTAAAATTGAATCTTCCCTCAAACCAGACATTTTCTTAAACTTATTAAATGTGGATAGTTCAATTTGATGCCATTTTTTTATAATTAAATAAAAACCGAGGCAACTGAAAATGAATGTGATGTCAGTTTAATATCGTACTCGAATCCTACTGAGAATTTCTTTAAATTCTCACCTCGCTTTATGTTTCCGCATCGTTCTCAGACTCTGGTGATGGACATGACAGCCACCCTGTTTATTGAGTTCCTTGACATGCAGCTCCACTATGACCCTATGTTTGACTCATGTACATAACTGGTTCCTGCCACTTCCGCCTCTATCTTTTTAGTAATAGGAATTTTGCTGTTCTTTTATTTCACCCGGCATTCGACCCTGCTGCTCCATATTTCGCGGTCCCATTGCATGTAGCACACCCTACTCCATCTGCAGTACCTACAGCACTCGCAGCTCTTGCTGACCCTCCACCAAAGTCACCTCCACAGGTGGTTCCAGATATTCCGCTCAGTCTTGAGAGCGATCCGTCTGAGGTTACTGGATCATCATCCTCCTCTTCGGGACCTAGTGCTGACTACTCTTGGCCGGGCCTGGTATGGCCAACGGCTACATGACTGAGTAGGCTCCGGCCGCTGGCTACATTGTACAGTATGGTCCTTTTTTGGTAGTGTGTAGCATTGGGCCATAGACTTAGCCATATATATATCAACTAGTTTGAAATGTCCTCTGAGGACCTTGTAGGATTGTTTTCACTGACATGGGCCTTTTGTCTTTTTGGAACATCGACCCCACTTATGTATCCTCTTTTGAATCTGTATATAAACTGAAGCTTTGACTTCTGACATATATATATATATACAGCTGATGACATATTACCTATCTTATCTTTTCTATTGTGCTTTTTATTGAATTTTGTTATGTTCTGTGATGCTGATCACGTTTATTATATATAGCGCGTTGCTTTTTCTGTTTATATATATGATCTCTGCGCCTAAAGGCATATTTTGCCAAAGAAATATATATATATATATGTATATATGTATATATGTATATGAGAAAAAGAGGATATGATATAATAAATAAATAGTAAGCAGAATACTAACATTGTAACACAATCTACTCAATTTTATGCTATGACTTAAGCATAATATTAAATTGGTAGGGTGTTACAATAAGCCTTGAAATATTCACTTAACTCAGTTAGTGGCTTCCAGACATGGTTTAGAGAGTTCCTTAAATGCAATAGGAAGCAAACACTCCATAAACACATGACAATCATGACTCTTAATACCAAAGAATCTCCCTTTTGCAACATTCACATATCTACCCAATTTTGAAGCATAACCATCTAACATTCTTAACTCTTGTACCAACCAACACACAACTTGTTTCTACATAGAGCTCAATGTATAATTTGCCTCCAGCTTACACAAATGACCATCGCTTAATTCTTGTAAATGTAACTCAGGTTGTTTACAATACTTTGCCAAATCTAACCTTGCCTTATCAAAAACATTTTTTTGAACATGCATGACATCTATACAGTGATGAACCATGATATCTTTTCAATACAACAACTCCCAAAATATATTTTGTTTAATCTAATTATGCTCTATCCCACAGCCTAGAATTCTTATAGACCTACCCACTTCTGTTATCTTTGGAAGATGCCTAACTCTTTCCCAAATTTGGTGACCATTTAATCTAATCGAAGGCTCTTCTTCCTCTATAGAGTTCATTCTAAATCCATACCTATTGCACCTGTATGGATGATCACTATCCAAGAATCTTTTGTGACAATCAAATCATGAATTCTTTCCTCTAAACTTCAAAGTGAATGCCTTTGTGTCCTCCATACATATTGGGCATGTCAATTTCCCCTACGTCATCCATCCAGATAACATCCCATAAGCAGGAAAGCCACCGATAGTCCACATCAATGCTACCTTCAACATGAAATTCTACTTAGTGGAAATATAATAAATCAGTACACCCAAATACCACAACTCTCTTAATTCATCAATCAATGGCTTGAGGTAGACATCAATATTGCCTTTGGGATTGTCAAGACCAAGGATTATACAAGTCAGGAACAAATATGGATCTTTCATGTGCATTTCAGGAAAAAGGTTTTAGGGGGTAACCACAACAAGTCAACATAAATAAGGTTTTCTAAATTGATTATTTGGAATAAATTCATCAGCACAAATCCCTAACCAATATTTCAAAGATCAAAGGCGAATTCAGGGTAGGTTTAATCAAAATGCTGCCAAGTTTCATTGTAAAAAGGATGTGTCATTATACCATCAATCCTCTTGTGTTCATAGTGCCACCTTATGTGAGGTGCTAAGCTCATTGACACTTACCATCTCTTAAATTTAGGGATTAGGGGCAAGTAATGCATTCTTTTGTAAGAAAGATCCTTATACCTCCCACTTCCCACTCTCTTCGGCTTAAACCTAAGGGTTTCATAGAATTTACAATGAGTTAAGATAGAATCGTCTCTATAATATAGCAAACACCTATTCGAATAACAATCTATCTTTTCTGATTTCAACCCAAGTTTTAAAACTAATTTCTTGGCTTGGTAATAGTCCTTTGGGATGGAGCTAGGTTGTGAATTAAGCTCACTTGTGAATGTTGCCCACTAATCAAGTGAACTTTGACTCTGATTTCCTTCTAACTTAATACTCAACATCCTAACTACCAGAGACAAGTCTGAGTGCACACACACCCTTTTCCATGAAGGTGCTTGACTGCTTCTAACAAAGTATAAAATCTTGATGCATTTGGATTGGGACTTCAGTAGGGATTCATAAGCCATTCCAAACTCAGGACCACCAACATCATAAATTATTTCGTGATAACGATTAAAGTTAAGCCCCCAATTCACATTACCCATATCATAATCGCTTACATGAGCCTCACTTGAACTACCTTCAACATAATTACCCATATCGAACCGAACATCTTGTGATCGACTTCCTTATGCTCAGTCGAAACCTAATAATCAACCTTGAAACCATTCTTATATAAGAGATACCTAATGATCTCAATATCTAAACGATTCCTACATTTGCATGTAGCACATGGACAGCTAACTGTTGCTTCACATAGAAATTGTTCTAATTAGCATACAACGCCTATAAATTTTCAACACTGGCATAAAATTCTGGTTTAACCCCCCATGGCCTTCGTACATCCTATCATACATCCATGATCGGTTCATAGGAAACATTGCTCTTGAAGGAAAATGTACCCTAAAAATTACATTAACAAATATCGACAACCTAAACATTTAGGCAATGTTTCCCCTTATTAGATTAAGATACTTTTCATTCAAAACAACACATTCATAATAAATCAAACAATTCATAATAAATCATTTTTGTTGCTATTAGCTACGAAAATTGTCACAGATTTATGTGCTTGGGATGGCTAAACCTCTTATTGAAATTTGCGACGGAATTTGCAACGGATTTTATTCTGCTGCTGATAAATCCGTGACAAATTCCGTAGCTAAGCATATTTAATTAATTTAAAATAGATATTTTATTGTATGATATACATAGTGATGGAATACATTCCGTCGCTAAGAATTTTTTCATTAATAAAAAAGTAAAATCTTGATATAAGCATTGCGGTGATGGATTATTTTCCGTCGCTAAGCTCATTTCCATATAAAAATAGTTTTATGATAGGATAAAACTTAATAATATAAGGTCCAATTATATAAGGCCTAGTAGTATAGGTCTTGTTAAAATTTATTATTATATAGTGTTTGGTCATTGTATAAGATACTATATTTTTTTACTATAAAAATAATTCTATCATAAGTAAAAAAAATTTAATAAAAATAAAATTATAATAAACAATATTTTTGATTAATTATTTAATTATACATTTAAAAACAAATATTATTATTTATATATTTATAATTTTAATTATATTTATCATAGATGTTAATAAAGCGTCATTTTTATTTATTTATGATATAAAATTTAATTTATATTTAATGTTAATTATATTTACTTCAATAGTTTGTAATAATTATTTTTATTTAATAAAATATAAAACTTTAACAAATATATAATATTGTCCTTGTCTTGAATATTTTAATGCTTTTCAATTGTACTTTTTATAATATATAAAAAATGAAAAATAAAATTATGTAAAATGATTATTTTCAATTTTCTCTTAATTGTCTTAAACTATATAGTAATAGAGAAATTAAAAATTAATTAGATGAAGAAGCTATTGTTGCAAAATAAGAAGTTTATGTAGTGAAAAAAATGAAATAACATAGTCTCCCTCTAATTACTTTTGTTGAAGACCACCCTACACCCTTAATTTGTGGACACACACCAAAACCCCCTTTTTTCTTTTCCTTTCCCCTATTGGCACTCTTCTTCTCGCTAAACTGCCTCGGAGTCTCACTTTCCTCTCTCTCGCTCGCCTCTTTGTGTCTCATGTAACATTGACTCGATCCGTTATGCTGCAAAAATTCCGGCAGAAATATATGAATTATATGAATGTTATACATTTATATGTTATGCTCATAAGATTCATATATGCAAGAATGATTTAAATATGATATGAAGTATATGAATGAATGCATGTAGCATATGCATGTATAATCATGTCCAAAGAAGAATAAGATTTATGAGAAGACTTGCAAGAAAGACGTACCAAGCTACCACGTGAGGCATGGCATAGACTCAGCTAGCGTAGGCCAGAGCGGTACTGTCTAAGACTTGGGCCAGCCCTCAACCAGATTTAAGGGAAATAGACCAGTGTGAGGGTCGGGGAAAGTAAACCCATCACTCATGTATAGATACGAGCTCGGACCTGAAAAGCAAGCTATTACTCAGGGGTGAGAGAGGCCATTCACTTCCGGGGGATCAAGTACAGAATAGCAAGGTTAAGTTGCAAGTTAAAGAAAGATATAAATTAAGTCAAGTGCACTTGCATACAATCAAGTATAAGCATCTATATGTGCATCTTCAATTATCTTGTTAAGTCATGCTGTTATTATGATTCTTGTTTAAGCATATTATACTATTAGTATTTCTATGTTTGTCATATCATATGGTTAGTGGTTGTTAAAATATAACCCACTTCGAGAAAGATGTTTTCAACTTAAATTGAACCACTATTTGAGTATATGTGCTTATATTTTCATAATAAACCGAAGCGGCTGGAATGTTTATGATGACATTATAAGATTGGTTTGAGCTTACCTACTGAGAACCTTAGGTTCTCACTGCTTACTTGTATGTTTTTCTTTTCCGTAAACATTCCAGCAACCAAGTTGGAAATCAAGTGCGAGGCGGAGTACTGGGACATTCACTGATCAAGACTCGAGCGCAAACCAGACCAAGAGGCTATTGAAGCTAGCTAACGACTAGTTGGAAGCCAATGCTATGTATTATGTTAGTCACAATTTCTTTTAAATTGTAACTATTCTATTCTCTATGTATCAGAGATGACGAAGTTTATGAACTATTAGCCAGTAATAAAGTGTGTAGTTAAAGGGCTAGGTATTATATTTTCCATATTTTAAAGCTTGCTTAGTACAGTGACACCATTTTGATATAACTCCATGACTCGAGCATGGCTTATATAATAAAGGGTGTTAGATTTGATATCAGAGCAATTCGTCCTGTATAGGCCCGTGGATGGACTGATCATGCTTCTGATGCATATTCTGAGAATCTAGATAAACCATACTTTAGGTCCTCGCGTGAAGAGGACATAGAAATATTATACATGGTAGCCTTGTTATGAGTGCTGTGGACTACCTGTTGCACTTGACTAAGTATTGAGCCTGATCATCTCAATATAAGGTTTTGTGTAAATAGAAGCCTAAAACACCCAACAGGGTTATTAGGAGCCTTCTATACATGATTATTAGGGATAAGACTCCTAGAAAGTAGCGATGGCATAAAGGGGTAGACAGTTGAGCAAGTTAAGGAGTGCAGAGAATTGAGGATTCAATTAAAGGAATTGTGTTGGACGGTTTGCTATGGACATAGTAAACCTAGGTATATCGAAAAAGGTTGTTTGTAAAGTGTTGCCGAGTAGCCAAAGATTTCCCATCATCACGGGTAGGATCTTAGTTGGAGACGAGCTGAGTAAGAATCTTTTTCACCCTGATGGGGCTTGTTTCAAGCTTCCTTGCGATTACTCGATTCAAGCTATCTTCTCTAGATTGAATCTAGGGGATTCTTCTACTTGGTTTTGTAACTTTAATACTCGACAAGAGTAAGGTGATTACTCACTAATGAGGTTATCTTATGCGGTATGGATAGTGCCCTTATTTTTTTCGTAGATGAGATTACCCCCAGGATACCTCGCCAGCAAATTTAGTCAATGGTTTTTATTTTGGATTATGGTAACACCACATTATAAAGACTTGATCCTTTATTAAGAAATTTGTAAAGTGGACGAATGAAGCAGAGAATCAGTGAAAGAAGCTAAGGACAGAAGCTTCGGTTAGGTATACGGGAGACCTTTTTAAGTCCCCGTCCAGAGGATGGAGTGGTTTCTTCCTCAAGGGTACTGGGGACTAACCTTGTAGCGATTGTAAATTGGAAGAGTACTAAGTGGAATCTTGGCTTCAAAAGGGAAACAGTTGAGCAAACTGTAAAGAGACCCTTCCAACTGTACATTGAATCAAGATAGAGATATGGTTATACACAGTATGGAAAGCCGATGAAGTTATAAGTGTAACAAGAGAGAGAGGCAGTATATCTCCTACTAACCTGAAGTAGGAACACTTTCAGACTAGAGATGGCATATGAACCAAGTGTAATTTTTCCTACCTTTTAGGGATAAAGGAAGTGCTAGAAAATCTAGTCATGTTCAAATTCCATCAACCTCAACCACCACAGGAACTGGATGATAGGATCATCTTCAACATATTATTAGTAAAGGAATGAGGCTATTCAGAGAAGAAAGGCAAAGTCTAACAATTGCCTTTAGGTACCATTATATATGCTATGGGTAGAGTAACTCGATAAGGAATGTATTCAGACTCAGGTGAGAGTAATAAAGACTTAAAGTATGCAACTAATCCCGATAGACCAAGGGAGCAACCACAAGGTAAGTCCTGACAAATGAAAATAGACAAATTTCTGCAGGAAGAATAGAACATAGTAGGAACAAGGTAGGAAAAAGGGAAGTTTGGATTTCTGACTGGCCCATTAAAAAGAGAAAAGCCACCTAGTATGAGATTACGGTGCAAATAAGATTGTGTATGAAATACCAAGCAGGGTTGCCTTGGCACCGATCATAAGTGCAATAGATCCAATGCACCCTAAGTAAGACCAGATGATGCACCAATATAAGATCAAAATGGATTTGGAAGCATGCCCATGAGGGGCAAGGTTACGATGTCAGAATTAGAGGCAGTCAAAAGAGTTTCCATACCTTGGGCCACATTAAATGCGGTTATCACTAACGCACTAGGTTCCATCAGAGTTCCATAGTTAAGCGTGCTCGCACGAGAGTAATATTGAGATGGGTGACTTTCTGGAAAGTCCTCATATTGTAACTTCAACAGGGTAGCAAGACCATCATTTCTATCTCTTATAGCAAATGGATTACATCCTAGGGGCAAGATGCTACAAGGGATAACCAGGAGGCTCAATAGTGAGAGTAATGTAAAGTTTAACCATAAACTTGATATATATATATATATATATATATATATATATATATATATATATATATATATATATATATATATTATACTAGGATTGACCATCAATGAAGAATGTAGTGCTGGTAATCACAAGATTCCTTAAGTTGGTATTTAAAGTTTCGAAAAAGGTGGATGTCAACATAATAAACAAGGAATCTCCTCACTACCAAATTGAAGAAGATAGGAGAGTGATGGAATCTTTTCAACTCGACAATCCTTTTTCTAAGATTGAATTGAACATATTCTGGGGGAAAGGATATTGCAATAGTCATTAAGAAGCTCAATAGGGATGACATGAAATCCGACAAGCAGATAACAAGAAAAATGGAATAGGGCCCATAAGGAGAGGAGAGATTTCAAAGCAAGGCCAGTAGTCACAATTTACGAAAATGTTCTAGTCCTACACTCTAGACTTAACACAAGGGAACTCATCATTGATCAAAGGTGGTCAAGTGGACCAAAAACCTTGGAAACCGCTAAGAGTTGGTGTCGAAGACTTAAGACACAAGTAATGAAGAGTTTACTAGAAGTCACAATGCAATAGTAGTCAGACACATGGCAAGAAAGATAAGTAACTTTCTCGGCAAGCTCGTTAACGGATCAGGCCATCGTCAAGATCAAGTGTATTTTGGGCAGTCATACAATCTAGGGGGACTCTTGACGTGTTAAGAAGGTATCTCGTAGAAAGAAATAGGATAAGGAAGAGTCTGCAACTTCGCTAAGGAAATATGTCTATTAACCCTTATTTCTACGCCGAATCACGTATACCTTGATAGCTAAAAATTAAGGAGAATAAGACGATGGTAATAAGAAGAGCTATGAATGTTATAAACTTTAACCATACAGTAGGAGTAACCTAAGATCTTCCCACAAGTACTGGAGCACGAGGTTAAGTTTATAAGGAAAAGGAATTTTAAGATAAAGCTTCTAGTTACAATTTTGAGAAGAGACCTAAGCTTATACTTCTAAAGGGCGGTATCGGAGGCGAATTTATGATTGAACTAATGATAATTGAGTGAATAAGAATCTTGGGAAAGGATATACGAACCTCCTAAAACTTGGACACAACCATCATTGTTACTATATATTGACGTCAATTATGGCGACAACTGGTTGTCTTTAAAAACTGCGAATCTTCCCAAATTGATATTTGGAGACTGAAGTACAAACAACAGAATGTTTAATGGCTACGGAGACTCGAGTATGAACAACAGAAAGTTTAACAGCCACTATTAAGCGAAAGTAGTAGGGTACTAAGTGAAGAAGGTGAGGGAAGTCTCCAATGAACTAAATGATGGTTCGGGGCATCATATAGACAAGATAGACTTGGGCGCCAACATACTCCTTATGAATCCTTTGTAAGTATCGAAGTAATACCTTGTAGTTACCAACAAGCAATCTCAAAACAAAAGGCAACCTCAAAAAGAAAAGTGCCCTTGTGGATTATGAAAATCTTCCTCAACCATTCTTAACCATGGAATTTTGAGGACAAAATTCTTTTTAAGGAGGGTAAAATGTAACATCCCTACTTTCGTGAATAAAATGTAATGGAAACTTTGAATTATTTCCCTTAAGCAATGTGAGAATTTCTCAAGCAGCGCTATGCCATGATAATCCTCACACTCAGAATTATAGGGTAGTGTAACACTGTCGTTGAAAATATGGCACTGCCATATGTTAAAAATTAAGAAATGACAAATGTGACGTCCAAAAATTCAATCGCCTGTTATTAATCAATTTTCTCGATTAATTCACGCGAGTAAGATTAGCTATGAACCATTTAAGATTTATTAGGATTCAAATGGATGTTAGTTAGGTAGATTAGAATGGAAAATTTAAAGTAGAAACTAAGGTAAAGCGAATCTGAGAAATCGAGGCCAAATCACAGATCTCAGGTTGGGGAAGATCCAGATAAAACTTCAATAACTTAAACTACTTTGGAATAAAATAATATTAATGGCCTTGGATCAAAGGTGGGAGGCCATCCACCCCTACCATCAGGCGATCCACAGTTCACCTTGTGGCTCAATTGAGGCCACAAGATTAAGAGGCAATCAGCCTTGCGACAACTCCTTCAATTATTACACTTCAAAATATCTTCTCTCTCTCTTTCCTCTCCTTATCTCATCCTTTTCCACCCTCCTTCTTCCTCCTCCTCCATTTTTTTCTTTTCCTCTTCTTCATCTCTCTTCACTTCATCTACACTCTTTCACTTTGGAGATTTGAAGTTCTTTTGAAAGAATCAAGTTGGAACTCAAAGGAGGTAGGGTTTAAAGCTTTGAATAGATGTTTGTATTGTTGATTAAATCTGAATTGGATATGGTTTCTGATCTGTCTTCTTGCTGATCTTGATGAATTATGGGTGGAAAAATGATGGGATGAGTGAAGAGGTGATAGATCAAGAAAGGAGAGAAATCAGCAAGTCTGGAAACAGAGTTCTCTTAGGATTTCCGTACGAAATGCCCTCTGTCCCTCAGTTCCCACCGTTTAAATTCTATGAAAATATTTTTAGATGAAACTAGACATCCAGAGCTTTCCATACATATAAATTATTAAGTCATTGGATCAGTATAGAATTAGTTATGAATTTTTGAAGTTTGACCTAAGTTTCAGAATTTGATTTCAGAGGCAGGAAGCTTACGTGAGCCATATCTCACTCCATATAACTTGGATTTAGGTGGAACAAAATTCTATAGAAAGCTAAGATCCAGTAGTTTATGCTATAAAAATTTCGGATTCAGACCTTATTTGAGTAACTCCCAGAAATTTTCTAAAGTCACCCCTGATTCTGCTTAGGCCAAAACAGGGCAGTTTGTAACACCTGAATTTGAGGTTTTATTACTTAAGCTGTAGTTGGCCAAATGATGTGGGACTTCTTGGAGGATAAAAATTTCATATCCTAGCTTCAAAAACGACATAGGTTTGGTAGCCATACCCTTAGGATTCGAATTTTAACAGATTTTAACATTTTAGAGTGCTGTTCAGTTTAGTTATAGACCAAGCCAGAACAAAATGACCAATATCTTGAGTTGTAGATATCAAAATTGAGCAGGACTAAAAAGGTTAGAAACTAGACACATAGAGCTTCAACATATTAAAATTTCAGATCCATTGGGTTGTGTAGCAATAAACTCAGAGGAAACACTAACCGGGCAGAATAGGAAGCATTTGGTGCAGCACCCAAATTTTTAGTTTACTCTTCTCTTGATTATAACAAGTATGCATGCCCAGTATTATTATGAGAATCCTATATTATTTATGAACATTGTATATATACTGTTATAGAAATTATTGAACTATTGTTGAGAATTATTGGAATTGTTGCTGCTGGCACTATTCATGGGGAAGGATGTGATCAGTTATCTGCCTTAAATTTCGGTAAGCATTATGATTGATTATGAGATTATAAGTTTAATTTGGAACATATATAATCCTCGAGTAAGAGGATAAGCTTATTTAAGTTCCCCCTCACGACTCACATGAGGCATGGCATTGAACCCAGTTAGTGTGAGTATAGGGATAGGTCTTACATGAGGCATGGCATTAGACCAGCTAGTGTAAATCACAGGAATATTTAAAGGTGGCGGCTGACTGTGTATGAAACTCATTACCATTTATCTTTGAGTGGGTGTAAAGATTTTAAGAAAGAGTCAAACTTAGAGGAAGGATAAGAGTAAAGTTATGAGTATATTCCCTTTTTACGCATTAAGGGTATTAAATGTTGTGGAATTGTATACTTGAGTTATGCATGTATATTTTGTAATCTGCTATTCTCTTTGTTAATAGTTAGACTTATTCACTACTTAGATCATGTTCATAGTTATCATAATAAAAAGCCAGAAAGCCATTAGGGGTTAAGATGAGATAACTTTAGGAATATAGAACCCTCTTGAGAATTTGAAGAATTCTCACCCTATATAGTACCCATTTTACTTTGGATCGATCACGATGGGACCGGCAGTGGTGTTCATTGAGTTCCGCATATGCGACTTCATTACAACCCCACCTATGACTGGGTTGTAAATAATAGTCGCTCGTGCTTGGATTTAGGGTATACTTTTTCAACAGCGGTGACTTCCACGGTGCCACTCTTCCACCCCTTGTTAAGACCCCCTTTGTTCCATATTTCGCCTTCCCCATGCTCCGTAGCGCGTCCAGGCACCTCCTCCCTGCACTGCTTGGCTCAGGCCGAATCCATACCAGCCTCACCTCTTGAGATGGTTCCCGGAGACCCGATGGGCCTTGAGATGACCCGTCGAGGCCCTGACTCTTAGTCCTCCTCATCCAGGACTTTGATGACTCCTCCCGACAGGCACACTGGCCAGCAGTGCATTGCGACCGTAGTAGATATATTTGGCTATTTGTTATGCAGGATGTAGCCTCTTTTGTGAGGATGATGTATTGGGCCATAGGAGCAGTTTGTTAGGACTTTGACTTGTACTCAAATGTCCTATGAGGACTCTTAGGACTGCACTTTTATGATATCGGCCAGGGATCTTTTTGGTATGTCTTGCCCTACATGTATTCACTTACAGTGTATATATCGGAGGATGTCCTCTATGGATGCAGATATATATATATTTACCTTTAATTATATGTGCATAAATTAGAGAAAAATTTCTCTTTGCATTCCTTTCATTATTTCGGTTTGTATGACATTATGGTTTCACGTTATCGGCCCAAGTTCTTACATGAGAAATAAAAAGAAAGATTCGTCGTGTAAATCATAGTCGGGACTATAAATAATAAATTTTAAATAAAAACCTTTAACATACTATACTACAATTAAGTAAATATAGTAGATAGAGTAGGACCTTACAACAAAAGTGCCCCTGTAAACTTTTGTTAATTGCAGTGATGCCCAGAATTTTTAGAAATTATATTTTGACCCCCAAAGACTTATCCCCACAATAACCCTAGAACTTTTCATGAAATGACTTTTATGTCCCCACATCTGTAGAATTAGTAGAATGGGATTTTAAATAGAGCAGAATCACGTGATGAAACCGTAGAAGTTTAAATCTCTGCCGATTGGGCCATGGAGGCAGTCTGGTGTGAAATGACGTGGGGTGTCCCTGGACTTGCTCAAAATTAGGAAAATACTATTAGTTATAGAAAATAGAAAACAAAAAGGCTCCGAGTTTGCGAAAATGTCTAATTTACGCCATTAATCTATTTATTTGATTTCAATAGTTATGTAAAGGCAATTATAGTTAATTAAATATTAATTAGGAGTTAATTAAATGTTAATTAGAGGGATGAGGCTTAGGAACAACTAGGATAGAGATATAGAAATTCTCTCAGAGTCATTTAGTAAAGTTTTGCCGATTTGAAGAAAATCGACGAAGATTCGGTATTTTAAACCGCAAGAACCGAATAAGTAGAATTTCAAACTAGAACCACTAGTTTGAGTGGCTGAAAATTGAGCCACTTCTACCCCTATGGATGGCACCAATTGGCTGCCAAGTGAGTGGAGAGTGTAACGTCTAAAAAATTTTATCGTTATTAACCGAGTTGTTCAGTTTTCATCGGATAATTGAGATTAATTATGATTCGATTAAGCATTCACTTAAAGCCAATTAAGTGTGATTGAGAAATATTAGACTTGATGTAATTAGATTAGAACCACAAGAAACCTCATAGGACTTTTCTAAAACCGACTTACTGATTTAAAAGAAATCGATAAGATTTCGGTATTTTAAGCTGTTGGAACTGAACCAATAGAAATTATACTGTAAGAACCCTAGGATGGATGGCCAAGATTTAGCCAACACTCCTCACAAGTGGTGCCACAAATTAGCCATAAAGAGGGAAGCCAAGCCAAGTTTGAATGAGGATTGAAGTCCACCAATCAAAAGCCAGCTTCCTTTATAAGTTTTCATTTTTTTTTCTTCTTTCTTCCTTCTCCCCTTAAATTTTTGGCCTCCCCACAATAGATGCAGACTAGCCTCATTTTCCCACTTTCCTTCATCTTCTTCCACTTCCTCTCATCCCCAAGCTCAAGCTCCAACCATCAACTTCACTCCAAGATCAAGTTCCACCAAGATTTCACACCACCAAGGTAGGAACTTCAACTTTCTCCTTCTTTTCTTTGATTTGGGGCTGTCTAGGGTCCCTTATTCATCCATGATTCTGATGTTGTGAGGGGTGGGGATGATGAATTAAGGTTGGTTTAAGGTGCATATGTGAGTTTGAATTGAAGATTGGATGGATAGATTTAAGGAAAACATGAATTCAAGAAGAATCCAAGAAGTTGGTAGGGTTTTTCCCTCGATGGTCCGTACGGCGGAGTGTACGGGTCCACCTACAGCTGTTTAAATTTGATGACTCCATTTTTATATGAAACTAGACATTCAGGGATTTCCATACATACAAAATTTAAGGCCATTGGAATAGAATAGAATTAGTTATGAATTTTTGAAGTTTGACCTAGAAATCTAAATTCTCATCTGGGTAGTATGAATGGAGAAGGTGTAACTCACCCTACACAACTCTAAATTGAGTGCAACAAATGCTATTTGAAAGCTAACATGTAAGGAAACATTTCATAAAAATTTTAGAGTCAGATTCATTTCCATTTATTCCCAGCACATCAATGAAGTTATCTTAAGTTCAAACTGGGCTAGAATAGGGTAGTCTAGTAGGGTCAAGTTTTGGGACTTATATCTCAAAATATACTCAGCAAATGATATGAAAGTATTTCATTTGAAAGCTTGTCCTGTTAGCTTTAATTTGATATAAATTTCATATGATTTCACCTAGTTTCCTATTTTTAGTGAATTTTTACTTCCAAGAGTGCAATTCTGGCTAATTGTAGGGCAGACAGAAGTAAATTTTGGATAACTTGAGCTACATAAATCAAAATGAGATGGGATCAAAAGGGTTAGAAACTAAACACATAGCACTATAACATATTCAAAATTTAGGTCCAACTGAATTGAATATAAATTATGGTGAATTTTACAAAATCGGGCAGAATTGAGTAGAATAAGCAGAAAACCTAATTTATGTATTTATGTTGACATATTATATGATTGATATTATTATTATAAAACTTGATGCTCTATGTTGGTTTTACTGCTTGATTGATCCTTCTGGTAGTCTGGCACTATTCATGGAGAAGTGGACTCGATCCGTTATGCTGCCGAAATTCCGGCAGAAATATGTGAATTATATGAATGTTATACATTTATATATTATGCTTATAAGATTCATATATGCAAGAATGATTTAAGTATGATATGAAGTATATGAATGAATGCATGTAGCATATACATGTATAATCATGTCCAAAGAAGAATAAGATTTATGAGAACTTGCAAAAAAGACGTACCAAGCTACCACGTGAGGCATGGCATAGACCCAGCTAGCGTGGGCTAAGCGGTACTATCTAAGACTTGGGCCAGCCCTCAACCAGATTTAAGGGAAATAGACCGGTGTGAGGTTCGGGGAAAGTAAACCCGTCACTCATGTATAGGTACGGGCTCGGACCTGAAAAGCAGGCTATTACTCAGGGGTAAGAGAGGCCATTCACCTTTGGGGGACCAAGTACAGAATAGCAAGGTTAAGTTGCAAGTTAAAGAAAGATACGAATTAAGTCAAGTGCACTTGCATACAGTCAAGTATAAGCATCTATATGTGCATCTTCAATTATCTCGTTAAGTCATACTGTTATTATGATTCTTGTTGAAGCATATTATACTATTAGTATTTCTATGTCTGTCATATAATATGGCAAGTGCTTGCTAAAATATAACCCGCTTCGAGAAAGATGTTTTCAACTTAAATTGAACCACTACTTGAGTATATGTGCTCATATTTTCATAATAAACCGAAGTGGCTAGAATGTTTATGATGACACTATAAGATTGGTTTGAGCTTACCTACTGAGAACCTTAGGTTCTCACTGCCTACTTGTATGTTTTTCTTTTCTGTAAACATTCTAGCACCCAAGTTGGAAATCAAGTGTGAGGCGGAGTACTGGGACATTCACTGATCAAGACTCTGGCGCAAACCAAACTAAGAGGCTATTGAAGCTAGCTAACGACTAATCGGAAGCAAATGTTGTGTATTATGCTAGTCACAATTTCTTTTAAATTGTAACTATTCTATTCTCTTTGTATTAGAGATGACAAAGCTTATGAACTATTAGCCAGTAATAAAGTGTGCAGTTAAAGGGCCAGGTATTATATTTTCCATATTTTAAAGCTTGCTTAGTACAGTGACACCGTTTTGATATAACTCCATGACTCGAGCATGGCTTATATAATAAAGGGTGTTACATTTCACCTCTCTCTGATTCACTATCGCCCTTCCCTCTTTGCGACCTTGCCACCTAGTGTCGCCTACCTTTCCCAGCCAGCCACCCACGATGCGATGCAATGCCAAGAACCACCCAGCCGCCAGTCCGCGCTCCTCCGTCTTTGTCGCTGCTGCTTGGTGGTTTGGGTTTGTTTGGCTTGGGTTCCTTTCACTTGGTTGGTGATCCAAGTTTGAACATGGGGCTTTGGTTTGCTCCTTCCCAAATCAAGCCCTAAACAATATTGGTAGGATATTCTTGGTTTCTTTTGTTTTGGTGCTGCTGAATTAAGATTAAATACCTTGTTGTATGCTGTTGGGTTCATTTGTGATTCAAGGTTTCCATGTGCACTTCTTTGTCTTATGTTTATGTGATTTGGAATATTAATTTATATCTAATTATGGCTTAGTTATAGGGGTTTGTCTTCTTTACATTCTCAAGGCTTAAGTTTGATGTCTATTTTTACTTGTCTAAGTTCATGATTTCTTTGATTGATGATCTTGCTTATGTGAATATTTAAGCTATAGTCTTGATTCTAATTTTGCTCTCCATGTTTAGAATATCTGATTTGTTTAAGGAACCATTATGCCTTGATATGAATGTATATTTTCTGCCAACATGTAAATCAATGTAGTAAATTTTAATTATGATGGTGCTAGAGTGGTACCAGAGCGGTGCCACATTGCTTACTTGCTTAGGTTATGCATGATATTTACCAAATTTCTTTCCCATTTACTTGCTATTTTTTTTCATTCTTTGATGAAGTGGTTGTAGAGCAAAGAAGTGGACTCTTTACAAATAATAATACTTTCTTCATTTATAAATATTTGAGACTACAATTTGATAAGACTCAAAACTTTCACTTAAATACTTGATTCCTCACAATGCACTCACTACTAGGTGCACACACTAGGCACTCTTTATCTTTGGCACTCACTCCACGTCTCCATCGCACTTGCACTTACGTTACACACACTCACTTAGTTCTACACTAGGCACTCTCTCACACTTGTGCACACTAAGACACTCACCTCTTGGCACTCACTTGAGCACTCAGTTTGGTGCACACACTCATTAACTCACTTGAGTTTTACTTCTCTGAACACACTTAATAGAATAAGCCAATGCCTATTTATAGATTTCTCAAGTCAGCACTATGCCCGACTTCATGTAGCTAGAATTTTCTAGTATATATGTTATTTTATTCAAATTTCTACAAACTTCTTGTAAATATCAAGGCTAAGAAAATGTTAGACACGTCCATGTTGATTTGTTTGATTTCTTTTTAGCTATGTAGAATATTCCAAAAAGAACTTGTGCTGATTTTTCAATGGATATGCATCTATTTATTGTTTCATTGTTTCCTCTAGCTCATGGTATCTATTTTTAATAGAGTGAACTAGAGGCATCAATAACATCTCTTCTTCTTGTTTTATAGAAACTAGAAAGTCCTAGCTAGGATTTTCTTATGTTGGGGAACATGACAAGCCTAACTATATTGTATGTAAACTACTTGCTCTGCATCTCTATATTATTGAGATATGTTTTTATTTATCTTCCTTGCCAAATGATGTTAGAATGTCCAATGCATAATCAATTTATGTGGCTAATTTTATGAAACACTAAATTATTTGGTAGATTGAAAAAAAATAAAAAAATGCATTATTTGGATTTTTTTGCATGACGTGAAGTGATATTCAACTAAATGTCATGATTATAAAAGCTTTATGGTCTATAAATCATGTACTGCATGTAGTTCTTTACAATGAAAATCAAATAAATGCTTCTACGTTCAAGTATTGACACAATGAGTTAATAGTTTGGCATTGCTTTTTATTCTATTAATTTTATTATGTTTTGATATAAATTTTATATATTTATATTCTTTTGGTGAAGGTCTTGTGAGTTTCTTGTGCATGCTTTTTTCTTTTTATTAGGAACCTATAAGCACTAATCCCTAAATCTCGTGTTCCTTTTTACTTGAGCACTTCTTGAATATGGAAATCCTATACATAGTAGCAAATGGTTTTAATACGTACTTCTTGTTTTATAGTTACAAAAGTAACGGAAGTTCCTGAATATCATAAGTGGATAGATTCAAGGATAGGTCCTAATAAGCTAGTGGACCTCAAAGCAATTGATTGATCAACAGTCCATGATTAACATTACTTTGCAGTGCTAGGACAAATATGTTAGTGGCTCTCAGATTGTTCATGGAGATCATGATGAACCACTTAATCAAGAAGGCTAGGATCGAAATGAAGATGAGATGGCTAAGGATGATTATGATCCTTTTCTACCCCATATTTGATATGGCATTTTTATCTTTGTTTTGATTAGGAGTTATTACATAAAGTAAACTTGTATTAATCTTGGCCTCTTGAAATACTTTTACTATTTAACCTTTTGAAACACATTTGGTTGTAAAATTTAATATACATTTTAATTAATGACTTTTAACCTTTAAATTTTTTTATTTGGATTCTGATTTACATTTGTTATATTATTGGATTGATTGTATACAATTTTAAATTGTATAATTAGATTGTTTAAAATTTCAAAAAAAAAAAAATCAAAAAAAATTTAGCAACAGAATCATTTCCATTGCTATGGATGCATATATTGTAATGTAGTTTGATTGCAGCAATGGAATAATTCCATCGCAGATTTTGTCGCAATATAACATCCCTACTTTTGTAAACAGAACGTAATAGAAATCTTGAATTATTTCCCTTAGGCAGTATGTGAATTTCTCAGGCAGCGTTATGCCATAACGATCTTCACACTCAGAATTATAGGGTAGTGTAACACTGCCATTGAAAATATGGCACTGCCATATGTTAAAAATTAGGAAATGATAAAAGTGTCCCTGTAAACTTTTGTTAATTACAGTGATGCCCAAAATTTTTAGAAATTATATTTTGACCCCAAAGACTTATTCCTACAATAATCCTAGAACTTTTTATGAAATGACCCTTATGTCCCCACATCTGTAGAATTAGCAGAATGAGATTTTAAATAGAGCAAAATCACGTGGTGAAATCGTAGAAGTTTAAATCTCTGTCGATTGGGCCATGGAGGCAGTCTAGTGTGAAATGACGTGGGGTGTCCCTGGACTTGCTCAAAATTACGGATATGCCATTAGCTATGGAAAATAAAAAACAGAAAGGCTCTGAATTTGCGAAACGTTTAATCTATGCTATTAATCAATTTATTCAATTTTATTGATTAGGTAAGGTTAATTAGAAATTAATTAAAGGATAATTAGAAGTTAATTAGATATTAATTATAGAGATTTGGCTTAAGACCAATAGAATAGATATTCAAGAAATCTTATTGGATTTTTAGTAACGTTTTGCCAATTTGGAGGAAATCGGTAACGATTCAGTAAATTGTATCGTAAGAACTGAACTGGTAGAATTTTCTACAGAAAACCCTCACTTAAGTGGTTGAAATTTAACCACCCCTACCACATATGAGTGGCGCCAAGTGTTGCTCAAGATAGTGGAGAAACTTGGCCTCACCCCCACGACCAAACCTCCACCAATAAAAAGCTAACTTCCTTCATAAGTTTTCATTTTTTTCTTCCTTCTCCCCTTAAATTTTCGGCCACCCCACAATAGATGCAGACTAGCCTCATTTTCCCACTTTCCTTCATCTTCTTCCACGTCCTCTCATCCCCAAGCTCAAGCTTCAACCATCAACTTCCCTCCAAGATCAAGTTCCACCAAGATTTCACACCACCAAGGTAGGAATCTCAACTTTCTCCTTCTTTTCTTTGAATTGGGGCTGCCTAGGGTCCCTTGCTCATCCATGATTCTGATGTTGTGATGGATGGGGATGATGAATTAAGGCTGGTTTAAGGTGTATATGTGAGTTTGAATTGAAGATTGAATGGATTGATTTAAGGAAAATATGAATCTAAGAAGAATTCAAGAAACTGTTAGGGTTTTCCCCTCAATGGTCTGTACGGTGGAGTGCACGGCCCGCCCCGCCCACAGCCATTTAAATTTCATAAATCCATTTTTATATGAAACTAGATATTCAAGGCTTTCTATACATATAAAATATATGGCCATTGGATTAGTATAGAATTAGTTATGAATTTTTGAATTTTGACCTAGAAATCTGGATTCTCATCTAGGCAGTATGAGTTAAGAAGGGTGTAACTCACCTTACACAACTCTAAATTGAGTGCAACTAACGCTTTTTGAAAGCTAACATGTAACGAAACATCCCATAAAAATTTTAGAGTCATATTCATTGCCATTTGTTCCCAACACATTAATGAAGTTGACTTAAGTTCAAATCGGGCTGGAATAGGGTAGTCCAATAGGGTTAAGTTACAGGGCTTATATCTCAAAATATACTCATGCAAATGATATGAAACTTCTTTCATTTGAAAGCTTGTCTTTTAGCTAATTTGATATAAATTTCGTATAATTTCACCCAGATTTTTATTTTTAGGTAATTTCCACTTATAAGGGTGCACTTCTAGCTAAGTATAGGGCAGTCTGATGTAAAATACTAATAACTTGAGTTATACAAATCAAAATGAGATAGGACCAAAAAGGTTGGAAACTAGACACATAGAGCTATGATAAATCAAAATTCAAGTTCAAATGATTTGAATATTAGTAAAGGTGGATTTTACAAAATTCGAGCAGAAGAGGGTAGAGTGAGTAGAAAACTCTGTTGATATTTCTATTGATTTTGACATACCATATGATTAATAATGTTGCTGTAACTTGCTGTTTTACATTCAATTGCATAATTAATTGATTGTATTAGTAGCCTGGCACTATTCATCGATAAGCGGACTCGATCTATTATGATGTTGGATTTTCGGCAGGAGTTTATGAGAACTTATGTTATGAGTGATTATACTTTGGATATATTTACATTTACATGCCATGTTCATGTATGTCATCCACGCAAGAATAATTAGAAAATGATATGAGAAGTAAGGTGTGAGACATATCCATGAATGCACAAAGCATCTGCATGCATGATAAGATATGGAAAGGAAAAGATAATAAGAACTTGCAAGAGGGACATACTAAGCTATCACATGAGGCATGATATAGACCCAGCTAGCATGGACTAGAGCGGTACTGGCTAAGACTTGGGCTAGCCCTTGACCAGAATTAAGGGGAATAGACCGGTGTGAGGGCCGGGGAAAGTAAATCCGTCACTCATGTATAGGTATAGGCTCGGACCTAAAAAGCAGGCTATTACTTAGGGGTGAGAGAGGCCATTCACCTCCGGGGGACTAAGTATAGAAGAGCAAGATCAAGTTGCAAGTTAAAGAAAGAGATGAATTAAGTTAAGTGTACTTGCATACAGTCAAGTATAAGTATCTATATGTGCATCTTCAATTATCTGGTTATGTCATAATGTTATTATGATTCTTGTTGAAGCATATTATATTATTTGTGTTTCTATGTCTATCATATAATATGACAAGTGGTTGTTAAAATATAACTCGCTTCGAGAAAGATGTTTTCAACTTAAAATTGAACCACTGGTTGTATATATATGCTCACATTTTCATAAGAAACCGAAGCGGCTGGAATGTTTATGATGACACTGTATGTGTGATGGTTTGAGGTTACCTACTGAGAACCTTAGGTTCTCACTGCCTGCTTGTATGTTTTCCTTTTCCATAAACATTCCAGCACCTAAGTTGGAAATCAAGTGCGAAGCGGAGTACTGGGACGTTCACTAAGCAAGAGTTGAGCACAAACCAGACCAAGAGACTATTGAAGCTAGCTAGCGACTAGTTGAAAGCAAGTTCTGTATAGTATGTTAGTCACAATTTCTTTTAAATTGTATTTATTTTATTCTCTATGTATCAGAGATGATGAAATTTATGAATTATTATTCAATAATAAAGTGTGCAGTTAAAGAGCCATGTATTATATTTTCCACATTTTAAAGCTTTCTTAGCACAGTGACTACCTTTTAATATAATTCCATAACTCGAGTATAGCTTATATAATAGATGTTGTTACACAAACCATGCATTAGCCACAAATGTTGATATGTTCTTAGCGATGGACATTTTCTTTGTCAGCAACGGAATTTTTCGTCGCTAGTTAGCTGCAGACAATAATTTCTGTCGCTGACTAATTAGCCACGAGGGATTTTGCGACATTCTATTAGCTGTGACAAATTCCGTGGCTAAATAGCTTAGCGATGGATTTTTGTAAATTAGCAATGGAATAATTCCGTCGCTATTTGTGTAATTTTTAGTAGTCATAAATTATGTGACTCCACAACAATTGATTTAACAATTAGGCCTAATATTCAACAATTTCAATTTGGCAAAGTCTCCCCTTGAATTAGAGACTTGACAACAATTAATTCAATAATCAGACCCAATATTCGATATCAAACACTCAAACATACATAATCATGCAATTCAGTTAATACTAAAAATCATTCTAGAGTGCACCTCCTTACTTCACAATATACAGGTAAACAAAACACCACAACACACAATTCAAATAAATGAGAAGGAATGCTAGACCTTTTCCTAGTCATGCAATCCTATTCTCCTTCTTCCATCCTATAACTCTATCATAGAAAATAGTCTTGCAAAAAATTTATATATACAAAGTACTTAGGGTACTTACCTACAATCCAAACCACATAATATCCGAGGTCCAAGCTCCAAGCTCCAAAGTCCAAAAGCACACAAATTTCCTATAAAAAAAAATCCACAATTAATTAACACACAAATCATTAAACACTCAAAAATAAAAAATAAAAAAATCAAAGAGTGAAGGAGCACTCATCAGAGAGAAAGGCAGTGTAGGGGGTGGTGGCACCGTGTGGGGTAGTGGTGGTGGCTGCAATGGCGGGAGTAAGGTGCTAAGAGAAAGAGAGGTGGTGAGGGATAGTGAGAAAAAGCGAAAGATGGCTCGACGTGGAGGTGGCGGTGGTGCCGAGGAGGAGGTGATGGTGTGATAGAGAAAGAATAAGAGAGAAATGGGAGGAGGAAGAAGGGCTCACATTTTTAAGTTCTAAGTCATTACAATACCGACGAAAAATCATCGGTAAATAAAAATGAAATGCACCATTTCACTTAATAATATTATCAATGGAAAATATATCGATAATATTTTGCTTTCCCTCCAAATCATATTAATTTGAATACTGATAGAAATTCCATAAGCAATACATAGATTTCCCTCCAAATGATATTAATTTGAATACTGGCGGAAATTTCCATCAGTAATAATTAAAATTTTTAAATTTTTAAAAATTAACAATGTATTACCGATAGATATTCTGTCGATAAAAATTTGTAGAAAAATATGTTTGTTGTGACAAATATTCCATCGAAAAATTTGTCAATAGTTTTTTCGTGCCATATTATGCCAACTTTAGTGACGGATTTTCCTATGGAAAATCTAATCCTTTAATTATTTTTTTGGAAAATTTTATTTATCGGTTACTGATATTTTTTTTTTTACTGTGAGTATCTATCAATAATATCGATGAAAAATTTTTGTCAAGAATTAGTGTGTTTCTAGTAGTGTTTATTGCTATAACATCCGAAAAATTTTATCATTTTTAACTAAGTTGTTTAGTTTTAATCAAATAATTAAGACTAATTAAAATTCGATTAAGTATTTATTTAAGGCCAATTAAGTATCATTTAGAGAGATTAGATGAGAGGGAATTACATTAAAAGCATAGGAAACCTCATAGAATTTTTCCAAAAATTGTTTTGCCGATTTAAAGGAAATCGATAAGATTTCAGTATTTTAAACTGTCGGAACCGAAACACTAGAATTTCATAAACCAAAACCTAAATTGAAAGGCTGAAAATTCAGCCACCTTACCCAAGAGTGTGGCACCACTTGCCTTGTGAGTGAGTGGAGAGACTTGGGTTTTTATCCACCACAAACTCCATCCACCAATCATATTTCAAACTTCCTCCAAAAGACTTTATAATTTTGTTCTCACTCCCTTGATAATTTTGGCCCTAATAACAGTAGACCCATTCTTTATTTTCTTTCTTTCTCATATCATCTTCACTCCTTCTTCATCATGTAACACCCTCCCAAGTATGGGACTATGCTTAACTCATAATACCTCACCTAGGAGTTGTTACTGTCACTTAATTGGACCTTGTCTGGCAGCTTCAATCTTACTAGTCAACTTTGCCTCGGAGGGCCTTCTTCGAAACTTTTAAACTATCTGCAGATAACACAGAAATAAACATACAAGTGAGAATTATAAATTCTCAGTAGGATTCATTAAACTATCTTATGATGTGTCATCATTATTATCTCCAGCTGCTTCGATTTATTATGAAAAATGTGAACATATTAAATAGATTGTTCAGTTTTTTAGTTTGAAAATATATTGTCCGAAGTAGAGTTTATTTTATACACGCACTTGAGTTACATTGGCAATATTTCATATGTAGAATAATAACCACAACATAAGTAGATAGAATAGTCTTAGCATCAATAAAACATGGGATATTCTCCTATGTGTAAGCTTTCTAACAAAGTTGGTTTCATTCAATTCCAAGTTATATAAGGCAAGTTTTGTCCTAAACAACTTAGTCTGTCCAGAATCAAACTCAAAAACTTAGGTCAAATTTCTAAAATTCATATCTCTCTCAATACTAATCCAATGGCCTTATATTATATATGTATGGAAAGCCCTGAATGTCTGGTTTCACATAAAAATAGTTTCATCAAATTTAAACAGCTGTAAGCGGAGCCGTACACTCTGCCGTATGGACTGTCGAAGGGTTTTAACCTTTCAGTCCCTCCCTGCATCCCACTTTTACTCCTTCCTACTTCTAAATTGATTTTAACACCAAAAACAACTAACAAACTAGCCAAAGATCATCATATTCATTCAATCATCACATTAATAAATGAGAAAATAAAGCCCTAAATCAGCCACCCATAACCAAAAGAACAAGAGCAAGGTTGAATCTCTACCTTATTTTGATGCAAACTAGCTAGTCTTGAGTTCTAGTGAAAGATATGGGTACAAGAGACTTGAGAGAGGGTAAAAATGGAAGAAGAAGATGAAAAAGATGAAGAGAAAAAGGAGAGAAGCCTGCTGGAAGAGGGAGGACGAAATTCTATTGAAGGAAAGGAAATATGATGTTGGTATAATAATGTGGTTGTTGGAAAAATGACTCCTCATTAGTGCCAATTCTTGTGGTTAAAACTCAACCAAATTGCCCCCCTATGTGGCTGCCAAGGGCGCCACTTTTAGTAAGGTAGGTGACTAAATTTTCACCCATTAGATTGAGGGTTTTCATCATATAATTCTAGTAATTTGGTTCCGATAGTTTAAAATACCGAATTCTACCTGATTTTCTCTAAACTGGCAAAATGATTAGGAAGAATTTTATGAGGTTTACTATGTTTCTATTTTAATTATTTCTAATCCAATTCTCTCTAATTAACATCTAATTAACTCCTAATTAATCTTTCACTAATGTCTAATTAATTCTACACATTCAATAAAGTTAGATAAATCGATTAATAATGTATATTAAACTTAGCGTAATTCCAGACATTGTACTAAATAATTTCTCACAGTATTTTACATAACAATCTAAACTTCCTTTAGCCATAGTATTTATAGTTCATCCCTAATTACTCTTATTTTTCTAATAAATTGGTTAATAGCATAAATCAATTGCACTGTTTCTTTGGAATTGTTATCTTTTTGCTTTTTCATAAATCCTTTAATATTTTTTGTTTAGTTTTCGTGACTAATGGTATTTTCATAATTATGGGCAAATCTAGGGGTATCCCATGTCATTTCACATATGGATACCTCCGTGGCTCAATTAGCCGAGTTTTAGGTTTCTACGTTTTCGCTATGTGATTCTGCTTCGTTTAAAACCTTATCCTACTAATCCTATTGATATAGGGACCTATATGTCATTTTCTAAAAGTTCAGGGGTGAGACTGTAAATAATAAAAGTTTACCCAAGGACATTTTCATTATTTCCTATTACGTTATATGGGGGATGTTGCACACTACCCTCCTTAAAAAGAATTTTGCCCTCAAAATTCCTTTATCCCTAGTAAGCCAGCTGAATACCGTAGATCTCTGCATACACTGAACTTCATATTGAGGTGATCAGGCTCAATATGTAGTGAAGTGCGATAGAGAAGCTACAATGCACAACAGGGCTGCCATGCACAAACATCTATGTCCTTTTCATGTAAAGACCTAAAGCACGACCTTTCTAAACTTTCAGAGTATGCCTCCTTGGAAGCATAATCAGCCCATCCCAAGTGCGGTTAGGACGAACCAGGCTCTGATACCATTGATGTAACACCTTCCCAAGTATGGTACTATGCTTAAGTCATAATACCTCACCTGGGAGTTGTTACTGTCATTTAATCGGACCTTGTCTAGCAACAACCTTCGGCCACCTTCAATCTTACTAGTCAACTCCACCTCGGAGGGCCTTCTTCGGAACTTCTGAACTATCTGGAGATAACACGGAAATAAACATAGGAGTGAGGATTATAAATTCACAGTAGGATTCATTAAACTACCATATGCTGTGTCATCATTATTATCTCCATCTGCTTTGGTTTATAATGAAAAGTGTGAACATGTTAAATAGACTGTTTAGTTTTATAGTTTGAAAATATATTATCCGAAGTAGAGTTTATTTTATTCACGCACTTGAGTTACATTGGCAATATTTCATATTTAGAATAATAATCACAGCATAAGTAGATAGAACAGTCTTAGCATCAATAAAATATGGGATATTCTTCTATGTGTAAGCTTTCTAACAAAGTTGGTTTCATTCAATTCCAAGTTGTATAGGGCAAGTTTTGCCCTGAACAACCTAGTCAACCCATAATCAAACTCAAAAACTTAGGTCAAACTTCTAAAATTCATATCTCTCTTAATACTAATCCAATGGCCTTATATTATATATGTATGGAAAGCCCTGAATGTCTAGTTTCACATAAAAATAGTGTCATCAAATTTAAATGGCTGTAGGCGGAGCCGTACACTCCGCTGTATAGACTACCAAAGGGTTTTAACCTTTCAGCCCCTCCCTGCATACCACTTTCACTCCTTTCTACTTCTAAATCGATTTTAACACCAAAAACAACCAACAAACCAGCCAAAGATCATCATATTCATTCAATCATCACATCAATAAGTGAGAAAATAAAGCCCCAAATCAGCCACCCATAACCTGAAGAACAAGAGCAAGGTTGAATCTCTACCTTATTTTGATACAAAATTAGCTAGTCTTGAGTTCTAGTGAAAGATATAGGTACAAAAGACTTGAAGGAGGCTGAAAATGGAAGAAGGAGATGAAGAAGATGAAGAGAAGAAGGAGAGAAGCCTACTGGAAGAGGGAGGACAAAATTCTATTGAAGGAAAAGAAATATGATGTTGGTATAATAATGTGGTTGTTGGAAAAGTGGCTCTTCATTGGTGCCAATTCTTGTGGTTGAAACTCAACCAAATTGCCCCCCTATGTGGCTGCCAAGGGTGCCACTTTTAGTAAGGTAGGTGACTAAATTTTCACCCATTGGATTGAGGGTTTTCATCATATAATTCTAGTGATTTGGTTTTGGTAGTTTAAAATACCGAATTCTACCCGATTTTCTCTAAACTGGCAAAATGATTAGGAAGAATTTTATGAGGTTTACTATGTTTCTATTTTAATTATTTCTAATCCAATCCTCTCTAATTAACATCTAATTAACTCCTAATTAACCTTTCACTAACGTCTAATTAATTCTACACATTCAATAAAGTCAGATAAACCGATTAATAACGTATATTAAACTTAGCGTAATTCCGGACATTGTACTAAATAATTTCTCACATTATTTTACATAATAATCTAAATTTCCTTTAGCCCTAGTTTTTATAGTTCATCCCTAATTACTCTTATTTTTCTAATAAATTGATTAACAGCACAAATCAATTGCATTGTTTCTTTGGAACTATTATCTTTTTGCTTTTTTATAAATCCTTTAATATTTTCTATTTGGTTTTCGTGACTAATGGCATTTTCGTAATTATGGAAAAATCTAGGGGCATCCCATGTCATTTCACATATGGATGCCTGCGTGGCTCAATTAGTCGAGGCTTAGGTTTCTACGTTTTCACTACGTGATTCTGCTTCGTTTAAAATCTTATCCTACTAATCCTATTGATATAGAGACCTAAATGTCATTTCCTAAAAAGTTCAGGGGCGAGACTATAAATAATAAAAGTTTACCCAAGGACATTTTCATTATTTCCTATTACATTATATGCGGATGTTACACATCACACCTTTAAGCTCCAACAAATTTCTTCAACCCAAGACCTAAATCTAACAAGTTCTACACCTAGAAAAGGTAGGATTTCCACTTTCTGCTCTTGTTTTCATGGATTATGGCTGTATGGAATTTCATCTTTCTTCATTTCCTTGATGTTATATTTGGTGTAGATGATGGTTTATGGTTCATTTAACTTAGCTCTTTGGGTTAGAATTGAAGTTGGAAGGAGAGAATTAGGAAATAGGAAGAAGCAAGATGCTATTTGGGTGAAAATCCTACAGCATTCATACGTTCATCTTGTACGGACCAAAATCTAGCCATCAAAACTTGATGAACCTATTTTTATGAGACTAGACATTTAGGGCTTTCCAACCATATAAAATATAAGGCCATTGGATTAGTATTGAATGAGTTATGAATTTTTAAAGTTTACCTAAGAATTTTGTGTTCTATATTGAGCAGTATGAGTTGTGGGTGTAACTCACTCCATATAACCCTAAATTGAGTGAAATGAACTTTTTTAGAAAGCTTATGTATAGGGCAATATCCCATAAAAATTTCAGAGTTAAATTTGGTCCCAATTGCTCCCAATAATTCAATGAAATTGCCCTAAGTCCAACTCGGGCTAGAATAGGGCAACTTAGAACAGTCAACTTCAAGAGCTTATAACTCGAGCTCTATTTATGAAAATGAGATGAACTTGTTGGAAATAAAAACTTGTTCTGTTAGCTTTAATTCGGTATAATTTTAGTATGATTTCACCTAGATTCCTATTTTTTGTGAATTTTTACTTTTAAGGGTGCAATTCTGGCTAGTTGTAGAATAGACTGAGGTAAATTTCAAATATAAGTCACATGAGTTGAAAGATCCCTAAAGCTAAGTGCATTTCCATTTTTACATATACATGCTCTGTTTGCTAAATCCTAAGCTAATTGCATAATTATCTGTATACTCCTCGTGTTTATATTACTGGTTGCCTTATGTTTATTGTTCTAACTATGTTAGCATACATGTCTGGTTATAATTCTTCTTACACTAATTTAAATTAAGTTTTGTTTCGGGTTATGTTTTCCAAAACATGCAATAAGTTGAATATTATAGTTAAGTTATATCATTATAAATTAAGAAAAACTGAAACAACTGGGAATGACGGCGATGTTAGATTTGCATAGAATTAGATTTCCTACTGAGAATTTCTTTAAATTCTCACCCTAATGTGTTACCGCGTCATTCTCAAATCATGGAGAATACATCGACGGGCGTTTTATTCCTTGAGTTCCCTGATTTGCACTTTCACCTTGATCATGTTCTGGATTCTGTATATATTTCCAATAGCTGTCGTTTCCGTTTTTACTTCTTCTTCAGCAGAGATTTCGCTGTTCCACTCACTCATCTACTGTTTGATCCTACTATAGCCTACATTGCTATCCCGATATATGTGGCACACCCTTTCCCACCTCCAACAACAGCAACAACTGTAGTTCCAACCGCATCACCGGCGGTATCACCTCAGCAAGTCCCTTCTATCTCCATTTCTGAGGAAGAGGATCCATCAGAGGCAACGAGCTCATCTTCTTTATTGTCTGCACCAGGCATTGATTATATCCCAGTAGACGCCAGTATGGCGAATGGATTCCTTTCTTTGGAATCCATTTAGGGGAGTCATGTAGTACAGTAGGTGATGATGTATAGAATGGCCCCTTTTTTGGCATTTTTGGGCCATAGGCTTAGACTTATTAGTACATGAAATATTCCATGGGGACTAGCTAGGGTTCTGCTTTGTAGAAACAGGTCAGTTTATTTTGTTTTAGCAGCCTCATCTTTATACCCTATACTGTTTATGTTTCCTTTTTGCAAACTCTAAAAATGGATATCTACATGTATATATATGATGTAGTTTCTAAAGGTCTGTCTATTCTGTGGGTTTTTCTTCGTCTATTATGACGTTAAATCCCTTTGTTCATTCTATGATCAAAATAAATAAACAAATAAACAACTAATTTCTTCTATGGGTAATTAACATTGGATTAAAATGATATTTGATTAGACAACCACGCATAATAACTTATCGGGTAATATATGATGACTTAAGCATAGTATTTTGTCCGGTAAAGTGTTACAATTGCCACTCCAATTCAACTAAATTTTATTAGTTTCTTTAAAATACCTTTATTTTTAATTCAATAATTAAAGTAGTAGTCTAATATTAATTATTTGTTATAAATTATAATTTTATTTGAACTTATTTTGCTAATTTGATTGAAAATTAGTTTAATCTTTTAAAAGAAATCTTGATATTATCGTAGTTTTATAATTTATGATTTTTTATAATAGGAAGAATACATGAAAAATATCAAAATGAATAAAAGAAATAGGGTATGTTTTACTAGATAGACTAAGGTCAATCAATGCTTCTACAACTAGTCTCAACAACAAGGATATATTCAAAGGAAGTTACGGTTATACCTATGCTCATAGGAGCTCGTTTATTTAAGGGTCAAGAAAATAAGATTCCTCCTTTGATGTTATCTAGAGATTCCCTTAATGTCTAGAGCTTATCCAAGCATAAGGGGATTCTTCAAATTTTAATGAAGTGGTTACTTTCGCTCTTAAAGTAATAATTATTGTTAACCATTTACATAGAAATTTTGAAAATATATTATAATTAAAATATTTATATATTTCAATTATTTTAAACTTTTTATGTTTATTACATATAATTATATTTTATATTAACATTATTTAGTATTTAATATTATTTATTTAAAAATATTTATTATTGAATTTGTTAAATAAGAATAATTATTTTTAATTATTTTTATAATTTTTATTTTTGTTTAAATATTAATTAATTTTTATTTCAATAATATATAAAAAATAAATTGTAAAAAAGATTCTATACATCAAAAGCTAATTGGCATAATATGATATTTCTAGCTTGATAAAGTTGTCCATCAATTTGATATATAAGGGGGATAATGATAGAGAAACTTATGCAATATGTTGCTTATACCAAAAAATGGATAAGGACATATAAAATGTATAATATTAGTTTATTTTATCATGTTTAATATAGATAGATATGTGACTCCACATGTACTCATGAGGAGCTCATTTATTTAAGGTTCAAGAGAATAAGATTCCTCCTTTGATGTTATGCGGAGAATCCCTTAGGGATTGTTTGATATACTATATAAGGTTTGATTATATAGGTTAATACAATATATTATGACCTTATCAGCTGTTTAGTGTAGTCAATATATTATGTTATTGGGGCTTGGATAGTATTTATGAGATCATAGGTTCAAATCTTAATACCACTAATGTATTTTAAAAAAAAATATTGTGTTATCTTATTCCTTAAAGCTCCCTTATACATTGAAATGATGTACAAACTCAATCAAGCCTCATGATAAGGGTATTATATATTTGTTGGTTTTTGTGTTTTATTAGAATAACAACACTTATAAAAGATATATGAATAAATAACAATATTTATATAAATTATATATGTATGCAATACAAAATTAAGAAATATTAAAAAAATTATACAATAAAAGATTACAAATATGTAAAATAATTATATTTAAAAATAACAAATATTGAATTTATAATATTTATTTTTATATTGATAATTAATAATATTTAATAAAATGTTATAACAAATTAATATATCTCTCTCCGCATGCACGAAATTCATAACACCCACTATGAACATTTCTTTCCAATTGTATGTGCCAAAATTAAGATGCAAATTAAAATTATAATCCTTGCCAGAAACATGGCTTTAGCAGTTACATAGCTACAAATTCAAATTTAATTAATTAACCAATGCTACCTAATAATTTCACATTATGTTAGGAAAAAAAACCCAAACGGCCCACTCTAATGGCTCACTCACCCACTAACATTCTCACACTCTTAAGACTAAGCTCTCCCTAACTCTCCAAGAGCCCAAGTGTGTTTGGAAAAAAAAAATAGAAATTAATTTGATTTGTAAATTAAATTTTGTGTTTAAATGTTGTTACGGACTAGGCCTATAACCCTAAGATGGCAAGGGCCCAACAAACCTAATAGACAAGCCCAAGCCGAAAATTGACCCAACATCCCACAAAATCGATCTCCTAGATAAGCAATTCTAGAAGGAATCCAACTTCTCCAAAAAGTGATTACTCGACTCCATCTATCTAGGAGATAACTAACCACCAAATCTCCTCAAAAGGTGGAACCTCAACCCGCAATTATTCTCTATAAATATCGTGTTGGGAGCTCAGGTATGAATCTAATCTTTTGTACACTAGTACCTCTTGACTCTTGTTAACTTAAACATTGGAGTCCTTATAGGTATATCCCACCATTGGAGCAAAGTAAAGATCGTTCAAGCTTCATGCTCCCTAAACTTGTAACATCCTCGATTTCTCATCATGCTAAATTACCTCGGTAACAGTGAGTAATTAAGCACTTAATGAGAAATTATGAGATTAAGGTTTAATTAAGGGATTAACGAAGTGTTTATGAGTCAACCTTGATGAAAATAGTCAAGAAAATGCTTAATCGAGATTAGATAATCTCTAATTAAGCAAGTCAGAGCCTTAATAGCTTAATTAAGCACTAATCGCCCTTAATTAGCTTAATCGAGTTTAATTAAGGATGATTAAGTTCAATCGTAAGATTAATTTTTGTTAATCATGTTCTTTGTAACATTCTCCTTTGTACAGTACTATGCTTAAGTCATAACACCTCACTCTGGAGTTGTTACTATTACCTGAGCAGACTTTAGTTGACAGCAACTTCAGTCGTCTTTGAATCTTCTCAAACTATCTGGAGATAACACGAAAATAGAAGTGAGAATTTTAAATTCTCAGTAGAATCCACTAAGAAATTTCATACCGTGTCATCGTTATCATCTCCAGCTGCTTCAATTTATTATAAAAAAGGTGAGCATGTTATGTAGACTGTTCAGTTTTATAGTTCGAAAATATATTATCCGAAGCAGAGTTCATGTTATTCAGACACTTGAGTCACATTGGCAATGCTTCATATTTAGAATAATAGTCACAGCATAGTAGATAGAACAGTCTCAGCATCAATGAAACATGGGATATAATTATACAAATACTCATACTTGAATTCATGCGAATGCACTGGGGTTTTTCTTAATTTTCTTTACTTGTCATGCACATTCCATTGTATAATCACCATGTCATACTCCATCGGAGTGAGATCGCCATGTCACATTCCTTAGGATGTGGTCATCAGGCCATATTTCAGAGTATGATCGCCATGTCATACCCCATCGGGGTGTGATCGCCATGTCACACTCCTTAGGATGTGCTTATCATACCATATTCCAGAGTACGATCGCCATGTCATATCCCATCGGGGTGTGATCGCCATGTCACACTCCTTAGGAATATGGGACCTTCATTATATCTTTTAACTGCCTTTACAAGGAGGGACCCAATTAATTGCCTTCAAGTGAAGGGATCCACATATCATATACTCATGTCCTTTCATTCCTATACATAATCATGCATAGACATGTTGAATGTACTCATACATATGCTTTATCATTTACTTTCATATATCCTTGCATATATGATTTCCACATGCATATTCTTAACACAAAAATACTCATAACTTCCTTACAATTCTACCGAAAATTCGGCAGCATAACGGAATGTTTTCACTTTCTCATGAATAGTGCCAGTACTCAGACAACCAATTTCTCATAGAAGCCATAATATTTCATTCATATTTCAAATATCAAATTCAGAGGAGCATTAGTTACATTTAAGACAAGGTTACTGCCCTAGCACATTCATTCAGCCTGATTTTTGCAAGTAAAGCCAAAATTTCTATTTAACTCATCTGGACCTGAATTTTGGATATGTTGAGGTGTTATGTGTCTATTTTCTAACCTCTTTAGTCCCATCTAATTTTGATAAATATAGCTCAAGTTATTTATGTTTCACCCCGGCCTGCCCTGTAGCTAGCCAGAATTATAGACTTAAAAAGTAAAAATCCGTTAAAAATCGAAAACTAGTTCAAATCATACGAAATTGATCTCATATTAAAGCTAACAGGACAAGATTTTATTTTCAAGAAGTTCCATTCCATTTTCCTTAGTAGGGCTCAAGTTATAAGCCCCAAAATTTAACCTTCCTGAATTACCCTTTTTTGGCCTAGTTTAGATATAGGGCAACTTTCTCGAACCACTAGGAGCAAATGAGACCTTATCTAACTCTGCAATTTTTATGGGATATTCTCTTATGTGTAAGTTTTCTAACAAAGTTAGTTTCATTCAATTCCAAATAGTATAGGGCAAGTTTTGCCTTGAACAACCTACTCTGCCTAGAATCAAACTCAAAAACCTAGGTCAAACTTCCAAAATTCATATCTCTCTCAATAATAATCCAATGACCTTATATGATATATTTATGGAACATATAAAAATGCTTTCATCAAATTTAAATCGCAATAAGTGATAATTGATTTTTTATCACACTTTATTTTTGCAATTGAATAATGATCTTGGGGCAATTTAGTATGTAAATATTGGTTTTTGGTCTATATTGGATTTTGGGCTTTTAAGTGGAATTAATTATAACTTTTGTTTCAGGTTCCTGATTAAAGGCCAAATTCGGACAACAAAGCAATCATGAAATGCTGGAGCAAAGTTTAGTTAATTAAGTGTCCAAATTGCAAGGGACCAAAGCCATTAGTTTTCGATTTTTTTGTTTGGTCCGGTTCTTGTCTTTTAAACCGGTTTATTTTGGTTTTTAAGAGCTGGAAAACGAAGGGACTAGAGGGTTGTTACTTTTGGAGGAACTTTTCATTTTCAGAGGGGAATTGTTTTCGGAGATTGATTCCATTCAACATTTTCTTCTTTATTTTCAGTTTTTTGTTCTACCATGGTTGGCTAAGGCATTAATTGACCAACCCGCGAATTGAGTTCTGCCTTCAATCCAGAGGACATTTTTGCCTCATACTGAGTTCGTTCTTTTCCTTTCCCTTCTGTATTTCGATTCTGGATAACTTAAGGGAAGGGGTGTTGAATGTCAGATTTAACATTTAAGTTGATTAATCGAAAGGGCTTAAAATCAAAATGGGTTTAAGTGGGCACTGTACGTTGAATGAGTGAACATGCTGAGTTTTTAATAAAATGCTAGGTGATCGCCTAGTAGATTCGTTTTTCTAAATGAATGCAGGGATTCTGATTTGTTTAGGATCAACCACAAATTCAGTGATTCATTGTCCAATGACGGATTTTTAGGAACTCAAGTCTGGGTTGGTTGCTTTAAAATTGTTAATTTAGTTTTTTATCTATTATCTGTTATCTGTATTGAAATTGAACAAACCCCCCCTTTTCGTTTACATTTGCTAATTACGTATTGTCTTTGTTCCAATTGAGCAAATTGGTTCATTGCGAATTCCTTGGGAAACGATTCAGGTTGCTCTATATTACAAGTTTTTCTTTATAGCCTGATTAATTTGAGTGAGTTCGACATTCACATCAAATTTTGGCGCCGTTGCCAGGGAGTTTGCATTGCCCTTTTTACCTTGATTGCTGCATAATACAGTAGAATAAATTCATCATATTACATGTTGCATAGCATTGCATAACATATTTTGCAATTTTTTTCTTTATCTGTTTCTGTCAATTTTGCATTTTTCCGGTTTCTGTCAACTATCTCCAATTGCTCTGAAAATTGGTTAGGGGGCAGGAAAAAAATCAATAAATCTTTTTCAGTCTCCTATGGAGTAGGTAGGCTGATGTGGGGTCTAATTTTGTCAAATTCCATCGTTTAGACCACTTTTTCATTTTTTTTTCAATTTCATGATTTCTAAAAATCGTCAAAAAATTCCAGAAAATAAAAAATACATTTTATAATTTTTCTGTGGTATTCTTATAATTTTTAAATTTCATTTGATAGTGTTTTTGATTTTATTTTGTTTTTTTTTTTCATGTTTCTGCCTATTATGCCTTATGCTGTATGACTAGGAGTAGTAGCAATGCACATGACCTGTTAGCTTTTGATCCTGAGATAGAGAGAACATTGCATGCTGCTCAGAGGGCTTCTAGGCTAAGTCATAATGATCATACTGAGCATTCTGATTCCAATTCTGTTGCATCTCTTAGTTTTCAATTTTTTGATAACATGGATAATCGGACATTAAAGGAATTGGCTGTACCTGATGTTAACTATCAGCCTTTATGCATCCAATATCCTAATCTTGAAGCTAACTTTGAACTTAAATCCGGTCTTATCCATTTGCTTCCCAAGTTTCATGGTCTTGCAGGTGAGGATCCACATAAGCATTTGAAGGAGTTTCATGTGGTCTGCAGCACAATGAAGCCACAAGGAATTGATGAGGAACAGATTAAATTGAGAGCTTTTCCTTTCTCTCTAGATGGTGGAGCTAAAGACTGGTTGTATTACCTATAACCCTCATCTATTGGAAGCTGGAATGACATGAAGAGATTGTTTCTAGAGAAATTTTTCCCAGCCTCAAGAGCCACTGCAATCAGAAAAGAGATATGTGGGATAAGCAAATGAATGGAGAGAGTTTGCATGAATATTGGGAGAGGTTCAAGAGGCTATGTTCGAGCTATCCACACCGCCAGATAGCTGACCAGTTACTGATAGTGTATTTCTATGAGGGCTTGCTGCCCATGGGCAGAAATATGGTGGATGCAGCTAGTGGTGGAGCTTTGGTTGATAAGACACCTGCTGCTGCCAGACAATTGATAGCAAACATGGCAGCTAATTCTCAGCAATTTGGCACTAGAGCAAACAGCAATGGGGCGGTGTTCTCAATTCAAGCACCCCCAGCCCAACATCATAGTGCCCATAAACCAGCAGTAGTGTCCAGTCCAGACCACCAGAGACTGGAAAACAGACTTGATGAATTGACTTCATTGGTAAGGCAGTTGGCAGTGACACAAACAGTACAGGCTCTCATTCCCCATGAACCACTCCAGTCCACAGATGCTTGCTTGACTTTGCAAGAAGGCACCTCTCTAGACCAATCAATAGCTGCTGCTGCAGGAGTCTTTCCTGGAAAACCACAGTATCAGCAGCAACAGCAGCAGCATAATCCGTATTCCAATACTTTCAATCCTGGCTGGAGAGATCATCCAAACTTCAGGTGGAACCAGAACCAGCAATACCAGCAGAGGTAGAATTTTACACAACAAAGACAGAATGTCCAGCAGTCTGCACCTCCACCACCAGCACAACAGCAGACTAGCAGTGGTGGTGGTCCCTCATTGGAAGATTTGGTGAAGCAGCTTGCAACAAACAGTTTGCAGTTCCAGCAAAGAATAGAATCTTCAATTCAGAATTTGCAAACTCAAATTGGGCAGTTAGCAACTTCACTGAACCAACTGCAACCCCAGGCATCCAATAGCTCTCTTCCTTCCTAGACAATTCCTAATCTGAAGGGGAATGTCAGTGCTATATCCCTAAAGTCTAGCAAGCAACTAGAAGAGCCCAAGCAAGCTGCTGCTGAAGCTAAACCAACCTCAGAAAAGGGGAGCAATGAAACACTGAAGCAGGGTAGTGATCAGCCTGAAACTCCTATCCCTCTACCTTTCCCTCAGAGAGCCCTTCAATCCAAAAAGTTGGCAGAGAAAGCACAAGAGAAGGAGATCCTTGAGACATTTAGAAAAGTTGAAGTGAACATTCCTCTCTTAGATGCGATCAAGCAGATCCCCAAATATGCCAAATTTCTGAAGGAGTTGTGTACCAACAAGAGGCGACTACAAGGGAATGAGCGAGTGAGCTTGAGTCGAAATATGTCAGCACTCATCCAGCCCATGCCTAAGAAGTGCAAAGATCCAGAGACATTTACTATTCCTTGCATTATTGGAAATTGTAAATTTTCTGATTGCATGTTAGACTTAGGTGCTTCCATAAATGTCATGCCTGAATCTGTTTATAATACTCTTGGTTGGCCCTTTGCGTGCTACTGGTGTTGTCATCCAGTTAGCCAATAGGAGTAATGCTCACCCTGCTGGTTTGATTGAAGATGTTCTGGTTAGAGTCAATCAATTGATATTTCCTGCTGATTTTTACATTTTAGAAATGGAGGGTGAGTCTCCTAGCAGTGGACCCCCGATTATTCTTGGGAGGCCTTTCTTGAAAACAGCTAGGACCAAGATAGATGTGCATTCTGGTACTCTTTCCATGGAATTTGGTGATAGTATTGTGCATTTTAATATCTTTGATGCCATGAAACACCCTAGAGAGGAGCATTCAGTTTTATGCATTGATGTGGTTGATGATGCTTATGCTGAGTTTTGTGCTGATTGTCCAAATTTTGCATCTGTTAATGACACTGTTGTTTGTGGTTGTAATGATAACGAATGGTGTCTTGTTTGCACTAATTTTTCATGTTTTTCTAATTTCTGTGATGCACTTCATAGTGATGATGATGTTGATGATAATTCTAATGTGCCATCTGGGCAGAATTTAGATCTTTTCAATTCATTTTTAGGCACTACAGGTTCAATTGAAGCATATGCTGCAGAGTTGGTGCAATCTGCCAACCTTCTTCCCTCTACTGAGCAACCACCTAAGTTAGAGCTGAAATCTCTGCCTGATCACTTGAAATATGCCTTTTTGGAAGAGAATGAGCAGTTGACAGTCATTGTGGCAAAGAACCTTCTACCTGATCAAGAGGAGCAGCTGCTGAGATTATTTAAAGCAAATATGAAGGTGATTGGTTGGACCTTAGCCGACATTGTTGGCATTAGCCCTTCCATGTGCATGCATCGAATTTCATTGGAAGAAGGTGCTAAGCCAGTGAGACAACCTCAGAGGCGCCTGAATCCCCTTATTCTGGATGTAGTGAAGAAGGAAGTAACTAAGCTCCTGCAAGCTGGCATTATCTATCCCATCTCAGATAGCCAGTGGGTTAGCCCAGTTCAGGTAGTTCCTAAAAAATCTGGAGTGACTGTTGTGGCCAACCAGAAGAATGAGCTAATTCCCACAAGAGCTCAAAATAGCTGGAGAGTCTGCATAGACTACAGGAAGCTTAACCAGGCCACCGGCAAGGATCACTATCCTTTACCCTTTATTGATCAAATGCTGGAACGGTTGGCTAGTAAATCTCACTATTGCTTCTTGGATGGCTACTCAGGCTACTTCCAAATCCACATTGCGCCTGAAGATCAAGAGAATACTACCTTCACATGCCCCTTTGGAACATTTGCATATAGAAGGATGCCCTTTGGACTCTGCAATGCACTTGGAACCTTCCAGCGGTGCATGGTAAGCATCTTTTTTAAATTTGTAGAGGATTGCATGGAAGTATTTATGGATGATTTTACTATTTATGGGTCTTCTTTTGATGCATGTTTGGGTAATTTGGCTAGAGTTTTGAACAAATGCATTGGGACCAATCTTGTGTTGAATTTTGAGAAATGTCATTCCATGGTTGAGTCAGGGATAGTTTTAGGACACATTGTATCTAGGAAAGGCATTGAGGTAGATCCTGCTAAGATAGATGTTATTTCTACTTTACCTTACCCTGTTTCTGTGCGGGAAGTGCGTTCTTTTCTTGGTCATGCAGGATTCTACCGGCGCTTCATCCAAAACTTCAGCAAGATTGCCCGACCCTTGACCAACCTTTTGTAGCACGACACAGATTTTGTGTTTGATGATGAGTGTAAGTCGGCCTTCAATCATTTGAAGCGCTGCCTGACCATGACTCCGGTGATCCAGTCACCAGATTGGTCACTTCCATTTGAGCTGATGTGTGATGCCTCCAACTATGCTGTTGCTGCTATTCTTGCTCAACGAGTTAAAAAGGCTCCTCATGTTATTGCCTATGCATCTAAGGCTTTGGATTCTGCCCAGTCTAATTACACAACCACTGAGAAAGAACTTTTGGCTGTTGTTTTTGCACTTGATAAATTTAGGTCATATCTGCTAGATACTAGGGTTACTGTCTTTTTTGACCATGCAGCCTTAAAGTATCTCTTGAAGAAGCCAGATGCTAAGCCCCGACTCATTCAGTGGATGTTGTTGCTCCAAGAATTCGACATTGAGATTAAGGACAGAAGTGGAGCAGAGAACTGGGTAGCTGATCATTTGAGTCGAGTCACTCACCATTATGACTTCTCTCCCGTTCGGGATGATTTTCCTGATGATCAGTTTTTACAGCTACAAGGTACGCTTCCCTGGTATGCTGATTTGGTAAATTATTTGGTTGCTGGTGTTTTGCCTACTGATTCCACTAGGGCCCAGACTTTGAAATTGAAAAGTGAATCTAAATACTATGTTTGGGATGACCCTTATTTGTGGAGATTTTGTAATGACCAAGTGATTAGGAGATATGTGCCTGATAATGAGTTTCATTCCATTTTGCATTTTTGCCATGCTTTTGCCTGTGGTGGTCACTTTGGACCCCAAAGAACTGCTAGGAAGGTGCTAGATTTTGGTTTATTTTGGCCTTCCTTGTTTCATGATGCATATATGTTTTGTAAGTCATGTGAGAACTGTCAGCGAACAGGGAGTATTTCCCGTAGGCATGAGATGCCCTAACAACCCATATTGTTTTGTGAAGTTTTTGATGTCTGGGGTATTGATTTTATGGGTCCATTCCCTGTTTCTCATGGTTTTACTTATATATTGCTGGCTGTTGATTATGTTTCAGAATGGGTTGAGGCACAAGCCACCCGGACTGATGATTCTGCTGTTGTTGTAGATTTTGTTAGGTCTCACATTTTCTGTAGGTTTGGTGTTCCTAGAGCTATTATCAGTGACCAGGGCTCTCACTTTTGTAATCAAAGCATGGGTGCTTTATTACGAAAGTATGGAGTGATACACAAGGTTGCCACAGCATACCATCCACAGACCAATGGCCCAGCTGAAATCTCAAATAGAGAGATTAAGCAAATTCTTCAGAAAACTGTTAACTCTAACCAGAAAGATTGGAGTAAGAGGCTAGATGATGCATTGTGGGCATATCAAACTGCATACAAGACTCCGATTGGGATGTCTCCTTTTCGGCTTGTTTTTGGTAAGGCATGTCATCTTCCGGTAAAGTTGGAGCATCAGGCATATTGGGCCATTAAGCAGTGCAACATGGATTTGGTCAAGTCAGGGGTGGAGAGGAAGCTGCAGTTGCAAGAGCTAGAAGAGCTTAGATTGGATGCCTATGAGAGTTCACGTTTATACAAAGAAAAGACAAAGGCATTTCATGATAAGCACATTTTGAGAAAAGAGTTTGTTGTGGGCCAGAAAGTTCTTTTATTTAACTCCCGTCTTAAATTTATGCTTGGTAAACTTCGATCAAGATGGGATGGCCCTTTTGTGATTACTAATGTCTTTCCTTATGGTGCAGTAGAGTTATGTGATGAACAAACCAGGAGGATTTTCACTATGAATGGACACCGCCTAAAGCATTTTTATGAAGGACCTCAGCAGCAACTTGGGGAGGCAGAGATTAGGCTCACTGATGCTCCATACCCTCTTTAAGGGAGTTTTCTTTCCCTTTTCTCTATTTTTCTTTGTCGCTTTCAATTTCAACTTTGATTGTTAATAAAAGACCCTCCTTTTGATAATTGTTGAGTTGGACATAGTATTATTGGACTTGACTTGGATATTTTGTTTTTGATAGATCATTTTGTTGGACTGAATTTCTTGACTTTTGGATTATCTGACTTGGTAGTTGATCTTGTGATGCTAAACGTGTGTTGGTATTGACCTTTGTGAGATTTTGGACCTATGTGAATGGAATCAATTTTCTGCATTCTTTCTTTCTTGTGTGCTTCTGCTCATGATTTTGTCCTCTAAAACTTGCTCTTAATCTTTTTGAAACTGCATTTTTCACTTGTATGCATGAATATGATAGAGGCCTTCTTTCTTTTAGTCACCACTTTGGCCAGATAGCCTTCCCTTGCATTATATCCGCATTGGTTAGCCCCTTTGTGCTTTTATTGTGTACCATCCTTGTCTTAGCCACATTACAAGCCTAAGTGTAAAACCATTCTATTCCGCACCTTGGACATTTATTGAGCATTGGTTGCACCTTAGTGTTGTGTTTAAAGTGTGGGGGTTGCCCAGGTGTGCAACAATTTAAGTGGGGGAGGGGGGGAGGAGCTATTATGGTGCTATTTGATGCCAATTGTTATTTGGTATTGGATTCTCGTTGTTTTGTTATGGATTATAAATCTTTAAAAAAAAAACCAAAAAAAAAAAAAAAAAAAAACAAAAACGCATAAAAAAAAAAAGTTATTTGTTGTAAATTTGCATTTCATTACTTAGTTGGTTTTGAGCACACTTTGGTGTTACTTGACTAATGCTCTTCTAAATTTCTTGGGTGCTTAGCCTTTCATTCTTTTCATTCCTTGTCCATACCTATACATTGACCATAGCCCCATTACAACCTTGAATAATAAGCCCTCTTGATTTGTGTATGCATGTGTTTTGAGTAGTAGAGCAGTAGAATTTGAGCAAGCTTATGGTAGGGCAATTTTGTTGAGTGGAATTTGAGTGATACACTTGCTACCCTACACACCTGAGAGATTGATTGAGAGCATACCTTGAGAGGCCATCTTGCGTGATTAGCATCATCAATTGGGATTGCCATGTTTTGTAATTTGAGATGAAGAAATTTCTGTCATGATTAATTAGTTGATCTTTTGACGTTTTGTGTTTCCAGTCCAAATTTTGCATTCTTGACAATTGTTAGAAGGAGAGGTCTATCCTTTAGTCTTTATTTTTGAGTCTTTGAGTCTTTATGTTTTGTTGAGTTTTTAATTTTGCCCTGGAGTGCAAAAGGATAAGTGTGGGGGGATTTGATAATTGATTTTTTATCACACTTTATTTTTGCAATTGAATAATGATCTTGGGGCAATTTAGTATGTAAATATTGGTTTTTAGTCTAAATTGGATTTTGGGCTTTTAAGTGGAATTAATTATAACTTTTGTTTCAGGTTCCCGATTAAAGGCCAAATTCGGACAACAAGGCAATCATGAAATGCTAGAGCAAAGTTTAGTTAATTAAGTGTCCAAATTGCAAGGGATCAAAGCCATTAGTTTTCGATTTTTTTGTTTGGTCCGATTCTTGTCTTTTGAACCGGTTTATTTTGGTTTTTAAGAGCTGGAAAACAAAGGGACTAGAGGGCTGTTACTTTTGGAGGAACTTTTCATTTTCAGAGGGGAATTGTTTTCGGAGATTGATTCCATTCAACATTTTCTTCTTTATTTTCGGTTTTTTGTTCTACCATGGTTGGCTAAGGCATTAATCGACCAACCCGCGAATTGAGTTCCGCCTTCAATCCAGAGGACGTTTTTGCCTCATACTGAGTTCGTTCTTTTCCTTTCCCTTCTGTATTTCGATTCTGGATAACTTAAGGGAAGGGGTGTTGAATGTTAGATTTAACATTTAGGTTGATTAATCGAAAGGGCTTAAAATCAAAATGGGTTTAAGTGGGCCTTATGACGTTGAATGAGTGAACACGCCGAGTTTCTGATAAAATGCTAGGTGATCGCCTAGTAGATTCGTTTTTCTAAATGAATGCAGGGATTCCGATTTGTTTAGGATCAACCACGAATTCAGTGATTCATTGTCCAATGACGGATTTTTAGGAACTCAAGTCTGGGTTGGTTGCTTTAAAATTGTTAACTTCATTTTTTATCTATTATCTGTTATCTGTATTGAAATTGAACAAACCCCCCTTTTTCGTTTCTGTTGCTAATTCTGTATTGTGCTGTTCCAATTGAGCAAATTGGTTCATTGCGAATTCCTTGGGAAACGATTCAGGTTGCTCTATATTACAAGTTTTTCTTTATAGCCTGATTAATTTGAGTGAGTTCGACATTCACGTCAATAGGTGGAGCCGTACACTCCACCATATGAACTGCTAAGGGATTTTGGATTTCCAACTTCTCACATCTTCCTACTTTCATCTTTTCTTACTTCCTAATCGACTTTAACATCAACAACAGCCACCAAACCAGACAAATATCATCATATTCATTCAATAATCACATCAAAGATTCAGAAAATAAAGCTACCATCAGCCACCCATAACTAGAATAGCAAGATCAAAATTAAACCTCTACCTCTTTGTATGTAATTTTGCTAGATTTTGGAGTTTGGATTGATAAAACCTTGTTGAGCTTGAAGGTTTGATGGAGTTGGGTGAGTGGAGAAGAGAAGAAGAAGGTTGAAGCAAGGGGGGAAGGTGGCGCAAATTTGGCTGAAAGGAAAAGAAAGGAATATGTTAGTAAAGCTTTGAGGAGGTAGTTGAAATCATGCAATTTGATTAGTTGAAAACATAAGGCTGAATGTCAGCCAACTCTCTTCATCCTTGTTGCCTTTCTTGCGCTACTTTCATGGGTTAAGTGGCTGAGTTTTCAGCCACTTGATGTAGGGTTATTGAGTGTAAAATCCTATTGGTTCGATTCTGATAGTTTAAAATACTGTAATCTTACCGATTTCCTTTAAATCAGTAAATCGATTTTAAGAAAATTTCTATGAACTCTTCTATACTTCTAACCTAATTCCCTCATATCTAAAATCAATTAATTTCTAATTAATTGATCCTAAATAAATATGTAGTCGAATTTTAATTAATCTCAATTATTTGATAAAAATCGAACAATTAGGCGAAAAATAATAAAACGATAAAAAAAAATCCGGTGGATGTTAAATTCTTGTGTGTTAATCACTAATCCTTGCTTAATCATGATAACTAAGTTGCAAGAGCACTTAATCACCTGATTAAATTCAAATTTAGGCAACTAGACAATAAAATAAAGAGTGATGTCATTAAAGCATAAAGCATTAGACAAGAGTGGTTTATGTAAGAGTAAGTACAAGATTTGTTCCCCCATCATCCAATTTGTCTCCCTAAATCTTAATTAACACAAAATAACACAAAAATATCTCCCCTCACCCTCATGCATGTTACAGCTACAATAACATACTCTCATTTTCATTTTGTGTCTTTCTATTCTCTCTCTTAAACTCAAATCCTCTAACTTCTCTATACTCTCTTCTTCATCTTCTTCTTCCTTTCTCCACCACCACCATAACCAAAACTCTCACTAAGCCCTTCAAAGACCACATCTTTTGGTCTATGGAGAGAAGATCTAAACACTACAAACTTCATTTTCAAGAGAACTCAAGAGCTTTCTCTTTGTTCATCCAAAATTGCCACCATCATCATCAAGGAGGAGCCTTCATCTTCTTCTTCTTCTCTTGCAAGAGATGCCACTTTTGACTCTAGGTAGTGATCTTCACTTTTTTTATTTTGTTTACTTAAGAAAGCTTGAAACTTGGTTTCTCTCATGACCAAGATCTTCAAGTGAAAGCTTGAGAAAATTTTTCATGCTCTTCATGAGCAAAAGTTTCTATTTTTGGTAAAATATGTTCATGTTCTTGTTCATGAGTGTTCTTGAGTTTTTGAAAAGTTCCTTTCTTTAAACGCTTTAAAGTCTTCATTTTCCTTTCTTGATGCATGAGATCTTGATGTTTTTGGTAATATTTGAGTTGAAAGTTGTCTATCTTCTTATGATGATGCTTATGATTAGAAAAGTTGTCACCTTTATCATTTTCTCTTGATTTGACAAGACTAAACATATTCTTGATGCATGAAATTTCAAAAAGTTTGTTACTTGCAACCTTAAAAATGGTGCAAGTTTTGTGCATTCTTAAAGTTTCATTTTGTCTTGTCTTGAAGACAAGAACATATGTAAAAGTCTAACCTTTTTGGAATATGAAGTCTTTTTAAGTTATAGAAATGATATTTTGTCACTTTATGTTTTAAAGATTTACTCTTGGATACAAATCCTTTCATAAAGTTTCAAATTTTAATCAAGAAGGTAACTTTAAGTTATAAAGTTATAAGCTTGCACTTTAGTCTTGTAAAGGTGGAACCTTGAGATGAATATATTAGTACAATTTTAAGCTTTAAGCAAAAATGTCACTTTTGAGTTATAAAAGTGTTAACTTTTATAAAGATCGAGACTTTCTAACTTTAAGCTAATGTCTCATATCATTAGTTCATAAAGTAGGAATCTTTTAGACTTTAAGACAACTTTAAATCATTAAGTTGAGACCTTGATGGTCTTAGAATAATTAAAAGTGTCAACTTTCATAAAGAATAAGACTTTTTAGTTCTAAAGTTGATATCTTGCATCATTATTTCACAAAGAATGAATCTTTAAGGCAAGAGCTTAATCCTAGAGGCATATGCTTTCTTAAAGAATAAAACTTTATAATTACTTCATAAAGAATGATAACTTTGATAATATTTAAGGTAAGTTCTTGTCATGTTAATAATAAAAGCTTGAAACTTTGCAACTTGGATAAGTTAAAAATCACCCTTGGTGATTATTGAATATGGTGTTGTTGGGTTCATGAGTGTGATTATGTGTTGTCATGACCCAAGGATCAGAGGGATCTCGACCTCCTTGGGAACAAAAATATAATTAGGGCCTTTGAGCATACCATGAACCTAGGAATCACTAAGTGCACTATCTCAAGGAAAGGAAATAATCACCTAACTTAGTTAATTTAAACAAGTGTTCTATAGGACATGTACCCAAATAAAAAGTAAATTCCTATAAGAACTAAGTAACTAAAAGATTTCACACACATTCATTTTAACTATGTGATTCTCTCATGGGTAACCACGGGAAATCATATGATGACTCATAAGACGTCTCACAAAGAATAATACAATTATGAACCCCTTTAGAGTATGAATGTATGATAACATTCGGCATGATGAATGACAAGTTTGATTGAGCTCTGTCTCATGATTAAATGATTAGTGTGATGATATGATATGAACTGTTGGTTGAAAGTTTTATGATTGGCATTTTGGGGAAGCTCTAGTCTAGTCGTCATGCTGCCAGATTTCTATAAAAATTAGGGACTTAGTCATATCATTGCATGTGTCTGGTTAAAGAAGTACTATACATGTAAAATATAATGATAAGAAAAGAAAGAATGGGATATGAGCCCTCGATTACTTCAGGGATGTGAGAGATGGTGATTCACAAAGATTCAAGGAACCTCTATGGAATAGACAAGGGTGACATGGAGGACCCTCCAACTTAGAGGTAATCAATATCGGCTCAGTTGATTTGGTTAGTATTGCATGACAACATTTACAGAATAAGCTCATATCCAAAAGCAGTCTAGTTCAAAGGAAAAGTAAAGAATGTTAAGCACGTGCTAAAAATGAAAGTAAAGTTAAAGTAAAACTATAGTTAAGTCTATGAGGTTGCATGTCATTGTATGTATTTATATTGTCCATATGCATGCATTATGAATGTTTATTCTATGCTTTCGTTTGTATGTTTAATTATGATGATATAGTTATGATGTTAAGTTTAAAAGCAAACCGCTTCGTAACTTAAGTTTTCAAAATCATTAAAATTGAACCTACACATGAACACCATTTTCATAATTAAACTCGAAGTGGCTAGGACGATGATGATGATGCAGTGTTTGTCTAGTCGCGATCCTATTGAGAAATCTAGTATTTCTCACTCCTATGTTTCTTTGTCCTCTTCAGAGGATGTCGATGTCGGGCACGATGGTGATCTTCATTGAGTTTCCAGTATGGCATTGGCGCTTCGACCCTATGCTGAATGCCTTGGTGTTTTCTGTGAGTACAGCGATGAGGGTCTACATCTTCCACAACTGTCCGTTTCAAGTTCCAGTCACGAGCCCGTTTTTCTGACCACATCAGCCATACGGCGAGGTTACCATGGATGACATCCGTCCTTACTTTCAACTGCCGATATACCCCACTGACAATGAGACTAACTCGGATACCTGTATAACTCCGACCGTTTCATTGGATTCTGATCCCTCGGAGCCTTCCTATCTGAGCTATCATGTGGAGACTGACCCATTCGAGCCCTCCTACCCGTCTATGATACACTTGACATCTGATTCGTCCTCTTCTGTAGCAGTTCGTCGTCATACTCCACCCTTGGTTTGCAATCGCGGGTTCATTTGTACCTGTGCTATGCCTCGTGGGTGTGGCCGTGCTCGAGGAGGAAGGCGTGGTGATATTGCTCCCGGTGGTTTCGGGAACGGCTTCCTTTCACCTGATGAGTGATGTGGTGATTGCATGCGGAGCCGAGCACGAGGATAGCCCTTTTTGGTTATAGTTATAGGGTTATCATTTTATTGTATGGCACGCTTGGGTAGTAGAGATTTCCTATGTAGTTTTCTTTATGATATATTTGGTAGATTTCTTTTGTAGGGCCGACAATAGGTATCAGACCCATCATTATCTTTATGTATGACTTTTGGTATCACTATTATTATCTTAACTATGATGGCCGTGGAATGAATGTTATGTTTATCTAAGTTATTGTTATTCTTGTCACTTGTTTTTATTTTATTCACACTGCATGTATGAGATAGCGACATTTGTATTATATGTTTACAATGCGCTTATGGCTCTTGGTTTTCAAAACAGTTTATTCATTATTGCTCAAAAAAAAAGAAAATTCCCCTTATTTTCCTTACAAATATTTTCAAATGGTAACATTAGTTCTGCGTGCAAAAGTAACAACTAATAATTCCATAATATAGTCTGGGACTATTAGGGTGTTACAAAACTCACTCTACTGGTCTATCATCTAAACCAGGCAACTCAATATCCCTTTTGTTACTTGCAAACAGATGTGATTTCATTCATCAAATCTTATGGATTTAATTACCTTGTAATTGAAATCTTATCAAAATTGAAAGAATTTTATATAGGAATTAAAAAAAAAGGATTAAATAGGAATTGATTTGATTTTAAAGTTTTAGTAAAAATTAAATCAAATCAAATCAAATTAACTTTATTTTTTAATCATTTCAAACACTATCCAATGTATTTTAAACTTAAGAATTGATTTCTAAATTAATTTAAATCCTATTTTATATAATTATTCTAAACATAAGATTTATCTTATAAATTGAATTGAATCAAATCAAATCAAATCAAATCCTAATTTTAATTATTTTGAACACTATATAACATTCTAACAACACTGTTCAAGCAGCTCATGCCGCCAATCACTGCTGTCCACTTAACACTATTGCCAATCGCCAGTAAGATCCTCCACCACTACTCATTCATTTAATTTGCTGAAACTCTTCCTAATCTCTCTATCCATATCTCATTCATCGAATTTCTTAGTGTAACATCCCCATATAACGTTATAGGGAATAATAAAAATGTCCTCAAGCAAACTTTTATTATTTACAGCCTTATCCCTGAGCATTTTTGAAAATGACATTTAGATCCTTATATCGATTGAATTAGTAGAATAATGTTTTAAACGAAGCAGAACCACATAGCGGAAACATAGAAACTAAATTCTTAGCCAATTGGGCCACAGAGGTGTCCACAGGTGAAATGACATGGGATGCCCCAGACTTGTTTAAAATTACAAAAAAGCCATTAGCTATTAAAAAATAGAAAACAGAAGGCCCTAAATTTGCAAAATATTTAATTTATACTGTTAATTGATTTATTCGATTTTATTTAGTTTGTAAAGTTAATTAAAAAGTTAATTAGAGTTTAACTAGGAGTTTATTAGAAGTTTATTAGAGAGATTAGGATTAAGAAGAATTAAAATAGAAACATATAAAACCTTACAAAATTCTTCAGAACCGTTATTACGGATTTGAAGGAAATCAGTAGAATTTCGGTATTTTCAACTGTTAAAACCCAAACCAACCAAATTTAACCTACTAAACCCTACTTCAAGTGGCTAGAATTTAGCCACCTCCCTCATCAAAGTGTCGCCACCCATGCCATAAAGAGTGAGCATGGTTGGCTCACTTATGAGCCACTTCTTCCACCCACCACCTCTATATCAAATTCATATAATCCTTTCTTACTTCCTTCAAATTTTCGGCCTCCCTTTCTCCCTTACAGACCTCTCATCATTCCCTCTCATCTTCCTTCCTTTACACTTCATTTCTCTTCCATTTCCAGGCTCCAAGCACCTCCAACATCAAAACTCTTCATCTAGTCAAGCTATCTTTCAATCTAGGGTAGGATTCAATTTCTATTCTTGATTTTTCTGAACTGTGGCTGTATGAAGTTTCACTTTTCCTCATTTATTTGATGATGTATTGGATGTATTTGATGGTATATGGTTGGATTAACATGAAATTTTGAGTTGGGATTAAAGTTAGAAGGAGAAAACTAGAAGAAGTGGAGACTTAGGATGTTATCTAGGTGAAGAACCTACGGCAATCCGTACGACAGAGTGTATGGCTCCACCTATAGCCATTTAAATTTGATGAATCCATTTTCATATGAAACTAGACATTCAGGGCTTTCCATAGGCCATTGGATTAGTATTGAGTGAGATATGAATTTTTGAATTTTACCCTAGAATTCTAACCCCGATTCTGAACAAACTAGAATTCAAGGGGCATAAATTTGCCCTATACTCCTTAAAATTGAGTGATACTAATTTTATTAGAAAGCTAAGACATAGATAAAAGTCCCATAAAAATTTCAGAGTCAGATTCATTGCCATTTATTCCGAGCACATCAATGAAGTTACCTTAAGTTCAAACCGGGATGGGATAGGGTAGTCTAGTAGAGTCAAGTTACAGGGCATCTCAAAATATACTCATGCAAATGATATGGAACTTCTTTCATTTGAAATCTTATTCTGTTAGCTTTAAATTGATATAAATTTTGTATGATTTCACCCAGATTTTTATTTTTAGTGAATTTTCACTTATAAGGGTGCATTGCTAGCTAAGTACAGGGCAGTCTGAGGTAAAATACAAATAACTTGAGTTATACAAATTAAAATGAGATTGGACCAAAAGGGTTGGAAACTAGACACATAGAGCTATGACATAGTCAAAATTTAGGTCTAAATGAGTTAAATGAATTTATGGCCTAAGTTACAAAAATCGGGTAAAATCAAAAGGAAATAGCAGAAAACTAATTCAAGATCAAGGTTATGAAACTTTGTTTGATTATTGGAGTATCTATACCTTGCATTGATTTTTCTGTATGAATGACTGTCTGGTGAATTGGTGCTATTCACAGAAAGCAGACTTGATCATTATGTTGCCGAAATTCTTGCAGAAATATGTGAATTATATGAATATGATAAACATTTATGTGTTATGCTCATAAGATTCATATATGCGAGAATGATTTAAGTATGATATAAAGTATATTAATGAAATTATATGATAGTTTGATTTAAGTATATGAAGCATGATATAAAGTATGATATAAAGTATATTAATGATTTAATTATGATAGTTTCTATAATGAATATTCATGACATGAATATGAAATTCTATATGCAAGGATATATGAAAGTAAATGATGAAGCATATGTATGAGTGCATTCAACATGTCTATGCATGATTATGTATAGGAATAAAAGGACATAAACATATTAAATATGGATCCCCTCATCTGGAGGCAGTTATGAGATCCCTCATTATGAAGGCAGTTAAATAAGATAAGATTGGGTCCCTTCACTTGAAGGCGGTTAATTGGGTCCCTCCCTGTGAAGGCAGTTAAATGATATGATGAAGGTCCCATATTCCTAAGGAGTGTGACATGGCAATCATACTCTGGAATATGGCATGATAAGCACATCCTAAGGAGTGTGACATGGCAATCATACTCTAGAATATGGCCTGATGACCACATCATCCTAAGGAATGTGACATGGCGATCACACTCCGATGGAGTATGACATGGTGATCATACTCTGGAATGTGCATGACAAGTAAAGGAAATTAAGAAAAACACTAGTGCATTCGCATGAATTCAAGTATGAGTATTTGCATAATTATATCTTATGTTTTATTGATGCTGAGACTGTTTTATCTACTTATGCTGTGATTATTATTCTAAATATGAAATATTGCCAATGTGACTCAAGTGCGTGAATAAAATAAACTCTGCTTCGGACAATATATTTTCAAACTATAAAACTAAACAGTCTATTTGACATGCTCACATTTTTCATAATAAACCGAAGCAACTGGAGATAATAACAATGAAACAGCACATGGTAGTGTAATGAATCCTACTGAGAATTTATAATTCTCACTCCTATGTTTATTTTCGTGTTATCTCCAGATAGTTCAGAAGTTTCGAACAAGGTCCTCTGAGGTGGAGTTGACTAGTAATATTGAAGGTGGCCGAAGGTTGTTGCCAGTCAAGGTCCGATTAAGTGATAGTAACAACTTCTAGGTGAGGTATTATGATTTAAGCATAGTACCATATTTGGGAGGGTGTTACACTTAGGGTTCTAACTTCTATACACTTTCTTCAAGATATGGAACAGTGGCCAAATTGCATTGCCTCCTGCAGAAACTGAGGTAGATGTGCAGCAGCAACGACTCTTCCTAGCGGTGCAGTATACGGCTCTTCCCAGTGTCTCCTAGCGGTGCAGCAGCGTGGCATTGCATTGTTTTTTCATAATTATCATTTTAAAGTATTAAAATTGTGCATCTGATGTGGTCTATCTGAATATTGTGTTGTTGGATTTTTGTGTTGTAAAAAATAATTTTGAACACTAGTATTTTAGCTTTAAATAATAAGAATAAAATGACAACAACAATAAGAAGTAGTAGGACAAGGTTACCACGAATCGTGCAAAGCACTGTCCTTAAGGGTTTAATTCCGCCCTACCCAAAGCTATGCTCGGTGGAATGGCATTGATGGTTAACCCTCCAAGATTAGACGTGGGTCTCCACAGGAACTCGTCCACACTATGGTCCCGGTACGTTGAGCAGCAGATCTTGTAAGAGGCAGAAAACGCAACAGAAGCAGTGGGGGCAGCTTCTATTACGCAGAAGAGTGAGAATGAGAAGATGTAGTTCTATATTGTGTTGTGCCATGTAGCAGGGTTTATATAGGGAAAAGAAATAGCTATTGTAAAAGAGCCGTTGGATAACGGTCAGAAAAAGAGCTGCAACGGTAAAAAGAATTTTGGCTAAAAATAAACTTTGTACGGGTAGAAAAAGCTTGGCAAGCCCACATGCGCGCGGATGGACGAGACGAGACGGAGCGGGGCGGGACGTGCGTGTGTGTATTTAACAAAGGCCCAAGTCCACAATACTACCTCAATACCATAAGGTATTTACCGATTAAGTACCATCATATATAAATGCTTATTAAAACATTTTCATGAGCAATGTGAGACTTTTTCCATAGTTAAATACGCATAGACAAACTAAGTTTGAAACACACTAAGACCCATATATACAACAATCCCCCACATGTTTCAAACTTAGAGGAATAAACAGGAATATTATGCTTCAATGTAGTATCCAAAGGATTTGAACTTCACCTTAGGTACAGGTGGGTGACAACCCTAGGAAATTTGGTAGAGAAATCTTTTTGAATCAAACTTCTAAGATAACGGTTGGAGCACGTCCACCAACCACACAACATCCCATAAGATATGCTGCTCTTAGCCGTTTTGCGCATTAAGGCCGTGCGCTATCCTGGAATCATGAGAGCTGTAAAGTTTTATGTAACAACCTTTTTCATATAAGCTATGCCCGAGTCATGGAGTTATATTAAAAGGTTGTTACTGTGCTAAGAAATCTTTAAAACATGGAAAATATAATACATGGCCCTTTAACTGCTTACTTTATTACTCCTCTTTCATATAAGCCATGCTTGAGTCATGGAGTTATATTAAAAGGTTGTCATTGTGCTAAGAAATCGTTAAAATATGGAAAATATAATACATTACCCTTTAACTGCTTACTTTATTACTGACTAATAGTCTCTGATACATAGAGAATAAAATAATTACACTTTAAAAGAAATTGTAATTGATATAATACACAGCATCTACTTCCGACTAATCGTTAGCTAGCTTCGATAGTCTCTTGATCTGGCTTACGCCCGATTCTTGCTCAATGAGTGGCCCTGTACTCCGCCTCGCACTTGATTTCCAACTTGGGTGCTGGAATGTTTATGGAAAAGAAAAACATACAAGCAGGCAGTGAGAACCTAGGGTTCTCAGTAGGTAAACTCAAACCAATCTTACAGTGTCATCATAAATATTCCAGCCGCTTCGATTTATTGTGAAAATATGAGCACATATAAACAAATAGTAGTTCAATTTTAAGTTGAAAATACCTTTCTCGAAGCGGGTTATATTTAATCAACCACTTGCCATATCATATGACAGACATAAATATATGAATAGTATAATATGCTTCAACAAAAATCATAATAACAGTATGACCTAACGAAATAATTGAAGATGCACTTATAGATGCTTATACTTGACTGTATGCAAGTGCACTTGACTTAATTCATATCTTTCTTTAACTTGCAACTTGATCTTACTCTTCTGTACTTGGTCCCCCAGAGGTGAATGGGCTTTCTCACCCCTGGGTAATAGCCTACTTTTCAGATCCGAGCTTGTACCTATACATGAGTGACGGGTTTACTTTCCCCGACCCTCACACCGGTCTATTCCCACTAAATCTGGTAGAGGGCTGGCCCAAGTCTTAGACAGTACCGCTCTGGTCCATGCTAGCTGGGTCTATACCATACCTCACATGGTAGCTTAGTACGTCCCTCTTGCAAGTTCTTATTATCTTTCCTTTCCATATCTTATCATGCGTACAGATGCTTTGTGCATACGTGGATATGTCTCACACCTTATTTCTCATATCATGTTCTAATTATGCTTGCATGCATGGCATACATGAATATGACATGTAAATGTAATATATTCAAAGTATAATCTCCCATAGCATAAGCTCTCATAACTCATATCATACTTAAATTCATCCTTGCATATCTAAACCTTATGAACATAACATATAAATACTTATAACATTCATATGATTCACATATTTCTGCTGGAATTTCGGCAGCATAACGGATCAGACCTATTTCCCCTTGCATAGTGCTAGCTCCCACGGACAAATCAATCATAGCAGTATAATCAATCTAATATATCTATCAATGTAAAACATTGCAACCATCAACTCAAGCCTTATATGTTTACTAAAACTTGCGAAACCATCAATTTGGTCATTTCTGCCAATTTTATTCAGTTTTGCCTGAATTTTGTATAATCCACCTTTAGTCCAATACAACTCATTTGAACCTGAATTTTTGATATGTCATAGCCCTTTGTGTCTAGTTGTCAACCCTTTTGGTCCCATCTCATTTTAATATGTGTAGCTCAAGATATTTAAATTTTGCCTCAGGCTATTTGGTCACTGGTCCGAATCATACTCTTGGGAGTAAGAATTCACTAAAAATCGAAACCAAGCTCAAATTATACGAAGTTCATATCATATCAAAGCTAACAGGACAACCTTTCATTTGCAACAATTCCACTTCATTTGCTTTAGTATAGCTTGAGTTATAAGTCCTGAAATTCAACCTTCCTAAACTACCCTGTTTTGGCCTAGTTTGGACATAGGGTAATTTCCTTGAACCACTGGGGACAAATAGGATCATAACAAACTTGGAATTTCATTATGGGATGTTCCTCTATGTGTAAGCTTTCTAACAAAATTGGTTTCACTCAATTTGGAATTGTATAGGGTGAGTTACACCCTCCTTAAGTCACACTACCCAGATGAAAGTCCTGATTCCTAGGTTAACCTTCAAAAATTCATATCTCTCTCAATATTAATCCAATAGCCTTATATGATATATGTATGGAAAGCCCTGAATGTCTATTTTCATATAAAAATGGATCATCAGATTTAAATGGCTGGCAGAGCTGTACACTCTGTCATACGAACCGCCGTAGGTTCTCCTAGGTTTTCAGTTTCTAGTTTGCTCTCTATCTTATGTTTCCATGCAAGATTCAATCTCAATCCCTCTAAATACTTAGTAAACCAACCATAAATCATCACACACATCAAGTATATCGTCAAAGAAGTGAAGAGAGTTGAACTCTCATACAGCTTTAATCCATGAAAACAAGAAACAGAAATTAGAAATCCTACCTCTAGATTGTTGTAGATGTTGGCTAGATGCAAGTTCTTTGTGTGGAAGAGATATGGAGCTTGAAGGTAGAAGTGAAGTGAAGTGAGGAAGAAGAATGAAGGAAGAATAGAGGAGAGTCAGCTACTGATGGGGTCGAGAATATCAAGGGAGGAAAGTGGAGGTTAGTCAAATTTTATAGTGGTTGAGTCATAGTGTGGTTGGTGAGTTGGGTGGTGGAGACTTGGCCACTCCTCCTCTATCTAGTGGCTCAAAATGGCGCTATTCCAAGGGGGTAAAGTGGGTGAGTTCTCAGCTATTGGATCTTGAGTTAGAAGTGTTGAATTTGGCTAGTTCAGTTCTGAGGTTTTTAGCTTCGAGTTCAAGCCGAGCTCTATGTTGATCGCTGAGTTAAATCGGAATTTACATGATTTCCGGTTTTCGAAGTGATAAACATGATTTCTGACTTTGAGTAGGAATCAGTGATAGTTCTAAGTGATGTTGCATTAATATTGTTATACGACATGCATGACTAGATCAAGTTTGCTTAATATCAGAACTTGGGACTTAACAAACAGAGAGCCAGATCGGGTATGGTTAATGTCGGAAATTGGAACTTAGGAAACATTCATAAAAGTTTTGGAAGACTAATTGTAGCTTAAGGTTAGAGGTCGGAAATCACATACATAAATTGTCTTAAAATCGGAAGTCAAAGACAAGAATATAGAACCTAATCCCGGAAGTCGGGTATCTTCAATCCAAACTCGAAAGTTGGTACCAGACTATGAAACCATATACCCGAACCTCGGAATTTGAGAACTAGGACACTATAAAACTCACACATGTAATTCCAAACTCGCTATCTTATTGAACATATAATCTCGAAACTCGGTCCAAAATTAATCCCGGAGATCAATACTAAACATAACCCCGGAAATCAGGAAACAAAACATCGACCTTATATACCCGGAATTCGGGATATTATCTCGAAATTCGGACACCATTCAATATCAGAAATTGGTCCTAAGCTCAAGCAAAAATGAACAAGAGTTCCGATTTCTGAATTGATCGCTGCGTTCAAAGAAAATGGACATGAGTTAGGACTCTAAGCAGAATGGAGGCGAGTTTCGATTTTGGACAGAATGAAAACAAGTTTTCAATTTTTAGGCAAAATAGAATAATTTAGCACAAGAAAAATTGGGGATGTTACATTTTATGCCCATACTCATGGGAGATGGCCTCATCTCCACTCTCACTTAAGTGGCATCCATTAGGAGTATGCTACAGCAGATACCTCACCCCCACATTGAGGGCTATGGATCCATTAAGAGCATTGCTCATCCTCAAACACCACTGTAGTGGTACTGTCATACATCATAGGGAGGGACTCTTCACCAAGCATCTCATATGAATGGCAGAAATAAGTAAGAAGCGACAATACTCTTTGTGAGACTTGTATGACTTTGTTTACCATATTGAACCACCTTCATGGGATCTCCAATCACAGTGGTTGGGTTTTCATCATACCGCCTCAAGTTATAGGCATCAGTCCCATCCCCCTCAATGTTTCACTTACTAGCATCCTAGTAAGTGGCTTCGTCAAAGGGTCAGCCAAGTTCTTTTCTGACCTTACAAAATCCATGGATATCACATTGTTCTCAATCAACTGCCTTACAATATTATGTCTCAATCTAATATGTCGGCTTTTTCCATTATATATTTTGTTCTTTGCTCGAGCAATGGCAGCTTGACAATCACAATGAATAGAAACAGAAGTCTGTGTTCTATCCCATAATGGTATGTCCACCAATAGGTTTCTAAACCATTTAGTTTCTGTTCCTGTCTTTTCCAAAGCTATAAATTCTGACTCCATAGTGGACTTGGCAATACAAGTCTGTTTGGTGGACTTCCAAGAAATAGCCCCACCTTCCAGCATAAAAACATAACCACTTATGTGTGCCAATTTGCATCACTATATCCCTCTAATACTAAGGGATAACCAGAATACATTAAAACAAAATCTTTAGTACCTCTTAAATATCTTAAAAGTCTAATTAAGGCATTCCGATGGATATCACTAAGATTATGAGTATATCTACTTAGTCTATTCATAGCATATGCAATATATGGTCTAGTGCAGTTCATTAAATACATCAAACTACCAATTATGCGTGTATATTCAATTTGTGATACACTATCACCTCTGTTTTTAACTAGATGCAAACTAGAATCATAAGGAGTAGATACAGGTTTGTAATCAAAATATCCAAATTTCTTAAGCATGCTTTCAACATAGTGAGATTGAGATAAAATGAATCTATCATTTTCCTTAATCAATTTTATTCTAAGTATAACATTAGCAACACCCATATCTTTCATATCAAATTGAGAAGACAAAAATCTCTTAGTTTTAGTTACAGTATCTAAACATGTACCAAAGATCAGTAAATCATCAACATATAGGCAGATGATAACACCAACACCATCAATAAACTTGCTATATATGCATTTATCGTATTCATTTGTCACATACCCATTGGAAATCATAACATGATCAAATTTTTCATGCCATTGTTTTGGAGCTTGATTTAAACCATAAAGAGATTTAACAAGTTTGCATAACTTGTTCTCCTTGCCCTTAACCACACATCCCTTAGGTTGTTCCATGTAGATCTCTTCTTCAAGATCACCATTGAGAAATGCAATTTTCACATCCATTTGATGCACAACAAGTTTATAGATAGATGCAATGGCAAACAAAACTCTAATAGATGCAATTTTAGTAACAGGAGAATAAGTATCAAAGTAATCAAGATTGTTTTGTTGCTTGTATCCCTTAGCTACCAACCTGGCCTTATATTTATCTACACTACCATCCGGTTTTACTTTCTTCTTAAATACCCATTTACATCCAATAGGTTTTGTTTTAGGTGGTAAATCTACTAATTCCTAAGTATGATTGGCCATAATAGATTCAATCTCAGCATGTATAGCATCTTTCCAAAAAGGAGCATCAATAGATGTAATGGCATCATTATAAGTTAAAGGATCATCAGAAACAAGATAAGCATAAAAGTCATCACCAAAATCCTTTTCTTTCCTAGTTCTTTTACTCCTTCTCAATTCATTATCATTTTGATCAACTACATCCTCAAATATATTCTCATGTGAGTTACTAATATGCTTCTCTATAGGAAATACATATTCAAAGAATGATGCATTACAAGATTCAATTATGGAATTATGTTCTAACGCATCACTTTTCACAACAAGAAATCTATATGAACTACTATTTTGAGCATATCCAATAAACACACAATCACATGTTCTAGAATCAAGTTTCCTTTTCTTAGGGTTTGGCAACATTACCTTAGCTAAACATCCCCACACTTTCAGGTGTCCTAAATTAGATTGTTTATCAAACCAGAGCTCATAAGGTGTTTTACTAAGTTTCTTATGTGGTACCCTATTTTGTATATAGCAAGCTGAGAGGATAGCTTCCCCCCATATATAGTTAGGTAATCCCGAACTAATGTAACATCCACCGTTTTTCATCTAATTATTCGGTTTTATCGAATAATTGAGAATAATCAAGATTCGATTAAACAATGATTTAGACTCAATTGATTAGCAATTACTTAAGTCTAGATAAGAGAGAATTGAGTTAGAGTGTAGGAGATTTCATAAAAAATTTTATTGAAAACCGATTTACCGATTTAAAGGAAATCGGTAACATTACGGTATTTTAAAGCTCAAATCAGGACCAATAGAATTTCAACCCATTAACCCTACTTTAAGTGGCTGAGAACTCAGCCACTTAAAGCTCTAAATAACAAGAAGGCCATAGAAAGTGAAGAAGGCTGGCTGAATTTCAGCCAAACATTTTAGACAATCAAATTACAGAAGAAAGCCACCACACCTTACCATGTGATCAGAATTTCAGCTCCTTTTATCACATATTCTGACCTCTCTTGCGCCACTTTTTCTCCTCTCATTTAGCTCTCTTCTTCCTTCCTTCACACACACAACTTCAATCAAACATCAAGACAATTCAAGCCTTGCACATCCAAGCCTTCAAAAATCCAGCACAATCACTTGGAACAAAGGTAGGAGTTTAATATTTGCATCAAAACTGTGGGATTGGCTGACTGAGCTTGGATTATTTTCATGATTCTTGAGGTGTTAAATGGATGATTATGATGATATGTGATTGGTTTTGGGCTGTTTGTTTGGTTGAAACCAGATTTGAACCAAGAAAGAATGAAAATAGGAAGAGATGGAGAGCTGGAGAACCCAAAACCCCTCGGCAGTCCATACGGCGGAGTGTACGACTCCACCTACAGCTGATAAAATTTGATGAAACCAATTTTAAATGAAACTAGACATCCAGGGCTTTCCATAGATATATCATATAAGGCTTTTGGAGTAGAATTGAGAGAGTTATAAATTTTTGAACTTCGACCTAGGGTTTTGACTCTGGCTCCGGACAGACTAGGTTGTTTAGGGTAGAACTCGAACTATACTACTTGAAAGTGAATGAAACTAACTTTGTTAGAAAGCTTACACATAGGAGAATTTTCCATAAAAATTTCAGAATTAGATAAGGTCCCAGTTACTCCCAGTGATCCAAGAAAGTTGTCCTATGTTCAAACCGGGCCAGAATAGGGCAGTTTAGGAAGGTCAAAACTTGGGGCTTATAACTCGAGCCCTAATAAGCCAAATGAAATGGAACTTTTTGTAAATGAAACTTTACCCTGTTAGCTTTAATATGAGTCCAATTTCGTGTAATTTGAGTCAGTTTTCGATTTTTAGAGGATTTTTACTTTTCGTTGCCTGATTCTGGCTAGCCATTGGGCATGCCGAGATAAAATCTGAATATCTTGAGCTATAGATATCAAAATTAGATGGGACTAAAAAGGTTAGAAACTAGACACATAAAGCTGCAACATATGCAAAAATTAGGTTTAAAGGAGTTAAATTGAAATAAAGGTAAGATATACTATAACCGGGCAGAATGAGGCAGACTGATGTCTAAAGCCCTATTGATGCTTGATTGAAACTAATGTATGTATATGTCTAATTGTTGATCTATACTGAATTTGCAAATTGTGTAAATGTACTGGTTGGCTGGCACTATTTATGGGGAAGCGGACACGTTCTGTTATGCTACCGAAATTTCGGTAGAACCCATGCACAAGTTATGAATTCCATGTTAATGCATGTGCATTCTTAAGAAAGTTATGAAAGTTATGAAAAGGGTTATGCCACTATGAAAGTTCCATACTACTTGGGCCAGCCCCGGATAAGAAGTTAAGGGGAATAGATCGGTGGGAAGGTTAGGGAAAGTAAACGCGGCATTCCTGTATAGGAACGAGCTCGATCCTGAGAAGCAGACTATTACCCAGGAGTCTAAATGGCCAAGAACTCCCAGGGGACCAAGAGATGGAAAAATGATGAAAGGAAATGAAAAGTTTAAAAAGGAAAGTTCAAGTATGAGTTTGCATGATTACATGAATGCATAAATGCATGAAATAGTTATGTCAAGATGTTACAGTTGTCTACTATATTTATTTATTACTGTTTATTTATTTATTTTGTTTATCCTTCTACATACCATTATTAGTAACCTATTTTATTTCTTGTAGATAAAATAAAATTGAACCTTGCCTCGGACCAGATATTTTCTTGAACTCATTGAAATGGATATCTCAGTTTGAACACATGTTTTTATAATTAAGTAAAAGCCGAGGCAACTAAGAATGTATGTGATGTCAGTTAACCAGTATACCCGAACCCTACTGAGAATTTCTTGAAATTCTCACCCCATTTTGTATTCTTAACTCAGACCTGCCAGTGATGGCTCCACCGCGACCCTCTTCATTGAGATTCGGCTTCTGACTTCACCACGACCCGAGTTGGATTCACTTGTATATAGCCGGCTCGTGTAACTTCCGCTCTCTACTCTCTTGGCAACAGGAACTTTGATGTTCCTTTACATCATCCCATCTTCGACCCTGCTAGTCCTTACATCGCCGTCTCGCTGCACATGGCGCACACACCTCCTGCTCCTCCTGCACCTGCAGCCCAGGCAACACCTGCTGACCCTGCCCTTGAGTCACCACCGCAGGCAGTCCCTAATATCCCATTGAGTTCAGAGAGTGACCCTTCAGAGGCCATCGGCTCGTCACCCTCTTCCTCCTCGGGACCCAGAGCAGACTACTCACCGGCCGAACCTGGCATGGCTAACGGCTATCTGACCGAGTAGCTTAGCAGTAGGAGATGTTGTACAGTATGACCCCCTTTTGGATAGCACATAGCTCTGGGTCATAGACTTGACTGTAGGGTTAGCAGTAGGTTACAAAATGTCCTCTGAGGACCATAGGATGTTTTGCCTGATACGGGCATCATGGTCTTTTTGATATCCAGCCCGCTTATGTATTTTACTTCGAAATTTTGTACATAAACTGAAGCAGAGGCTTCTGATATATATATATACATATATTTGCACGTACACAGAAATGCTATTGTACTATTCTTGTCTTTGGTGATATTTAGTTAAATTCGTTTCGCTTTTAGTATAGCAGAGCGCCGTTTCGTTCCGATCAAAAAATAAATAAATAAATAAAATAAAAATAAAAATATAATAGTATGATGATGACTGTTTAAAGAAGAATAAATCAGGAAAGGTAACTAGAGTGTTAATACGGTAACACAATCTACCTAATTTCATGCTATGACTTAAGCATAACATCAAATTAGTAGGGTGTTACAACTAACAAGCAAGGCATTCATCATTTCTTTAAGAGTTTTATTTTTTCTTTCAGTTATACCATTAGATTCAGGTGAATAAGGTGGAGTTATTTCATGTATTATACCATGTTGTTCACAAAACTCGTTAAAGGAGTTTGAGTCATATTCATCTCCTCTGTCTGTTCTTAATCGTTTAATTTTCTTACCAAGTTGGTTTTCTACTTCATTTTTATATTTAATAAACATTTCATAAGCCTTATCCTTAGATCTCAACAAATATAATTTAATATATCTAGAATAATCATCAACAAAGATTATGTAAAATCTTTTACCACCTCTTGTCATTGTGTGCTTTAAATCTCCTAAATCGCTATGTACTAGCTCTAATAATTCACTTTGTCTTGTTACTTGTTTGGATGGCTTCGTAGTTATTTTAGTTTCTACACAAATTTCACATTTATCCAAGCTAGTATTATCCAAGCTATCAATTAGTCCCATTTCTTTTAATTTTAAGATATAAGGAAAATTTACATGTCCTAATCTACCATGCCCAACATCAAAAGAATCAACCAAGTAAGCAAAAGAAGAACTTCCTTCATTGTAATTAGTAATGACATTCAAAACATATAGACCATCATTAAGATAACCTTTACCAACATATATGTCATTCTTAGATAAGGTAACTATGTTGCTATCAAAGGTTACCTTTACATTGGCATTGTTAAAGAGATGGACTGACACCAGACAATGTTTAATGGCAGGTACAAAGAGTACTTCAGACAGTACAAGGGTTTTCCTATATGTCATTTTTAATGGCACCTTTCCTTTACCTAAGACTGAGATTTTGCTTGAATCTCCTAGGTAAACATAATCCTTCCCATCCTCTATGGGAGAAAACTCAGAGAACATCTCCTTCTTAGCACAAATGTGCTTTGTGGCACTAGAGTCCACAATCCATCCCTTGGCTTCCTTTACTAAAAGGCATTCAGACACCACTGCCACTATAACATCATCTTGATGTTCCACCACGTTCGCTCTTGTCTTTGATGATGATCCTCCTCCTTTAAATCCGCCTCCTTGATTGTTCCTTCTTAATCTACAAGCGGATGCAAAATGACCTGTTTTGCCACAAATAAAACAAGCACCCTTCTTCTTTTGTTGTTGGTTAGAATCCTGCTTGAAATATGGTTTATGAACTCTAATGTTATGATTTTTAGAGCCATAAGATGAATTTTTAGACTGCATATCCTTAGCAATATTAGCTCTTGCATGCATTTTCTTAGCATTTTGTTCACCAGCCATTAGTCTATTTTTCTCCTCAATCTTAATATGCACATTGGTTTCTTGCAATGTCATAGCTTTTCTCTTTTGCATGAAATTCATTTTATAATCTTTCCAAGATTCAGGTAGTTTATCAACAAGAGTTTAAGATACAAACCTTTCAGGCAGAATATCTTCTTCCATAGCTAATTCATCTACAAGCTTAGTAAATTCATTAATTTGAGAAGCAACAGATTTATTTTCATCCATTTAAAATGCATTATAATTATGAACCAAGAACTTTTTACTACCTTCTTCTTGATAAATATATTTTTGAACCAATGCATCCCAAATATCCTTTGCATGAATATAATGACAGTAAATATCATACGAATCATTTGATAAAGCTCTTAAAATATTATGTTTGCACAATTTATCAGCCAATTCCCAATCCTTCAAGGCTTGTTGATAATTTTCAGAATCATGTTCTGGTTTAGGATCTTGCAAAACAAAACTGATTTGAGAAAAGTCTAAAACTTCTAAAATTCTGTGTTGCCATCATTTAAAATTATTCCCATCCAATGATTCAATCCTTGAAGCATCAGGAATGACCTTAGTAGCAGCTAAAATACTAGGATCCATTTAAACCCTTAAGAATGTTGTAAAAAATAATTTTGAACACTAGTATTTTAGCTTTAAATAATAAGAATAAAATGATAGCAACAATAAGAAGTAGTAGAACAAGGTTATCACAAATTGTGCAAAGCACTGTCCTTAAGGGTTTAATTCCACCCTACCCAAAGCTATGCTCAGTGGAATGGCGTTGATGGTTAACCCTCCAGGATTAGATGTGGTTCTCCACAGGAACTCATCCACACGATGGTCCCAGTACGTTGAGTAGCAGATCTTGCAAGAGGCAAAAAATGCAACAGAAGCAGTGGGGGCAACTTTTATTGTGCAGAAGAGTGAGAATGAGAAGATGTGGTTCTATATTGTGTTGTGCCATGTAGCAAGGTTTATATAGGGAAAAGAAATAGCTATTGTGAAAGAGCCATTGGAAACTAGCCGTTGCATAACAGTCAGAAAAAGAGCTGATGGAGCATTAAAGAGCTGCAACAATAAAAAAGAATTTTGGCTAAAAAAAAAATTTGTACGGGTAGAAAATCCTTGGCAAGCCCACACGCGCGTGGATGGACAAGACGAGGCACGTGTGTGTGTATTTAACTAAGGCCCAAGTCCACAATGCTACCTCAATACCATAAGGTATTTATCGATTAAGTACCATCATATATAAATACTTATTAAAACATTTTCACGAGCAATGTGAGACTTCTTCTATAGTTAAATACGCATAGACAAACTAAGTTTGAAACACACTAAGGCCTAAATATACAACATTTTGCATTTTGAAATTTGTTAGACTTTTGTTGCATTTTGAGTATTATTTTTTCTTATCTTGTTTTGTCTTCTTCTTGCTCAATAATTTTTTCCCTACTCTTGGCTTGTAGTCCTTCATTACCGAGAAATTTTCATCTTAGGTAATTGTTTGATGATGTGAAGTAATTGTGATATTTGTACGGGCATTTACTGAATATATTTTAACTAAATTTGTGTTATATACCCATATGAAGCCAGTTGGAACTGGGCGTGGCTATAGGTCAAATTGTTTAATTGTTCGGGGGAGCTTATGGGATGATATTGTTGTTAGGCTTTGCTAATTATAAGCTATATTATTTTGTATTGCTGCGAACTATGAAGAGGATAATCCCTTATCTATATCTTGATGCATGTAGTTGGTTTTTCCACCTTTTATTATGAAGAAATATTTTTTTAAGTAATATGATTATGTACATTATTTTTGTTGCCTTTGAGTTTTATAGGAGTGAAGTTTGACTGAGGTTTAAGGTTAGCCTAAAGATAGTCATTCTCATAGGCTGTGTTGCTCTTGCAATGGTGCATGAAGATTTTCTGCATCGTAAGTAGTTTTAGACTTCTAGTACCTTTATGTACCTTTGTTCTTTTTTTTTTTTTTTGGTTGATAATCTCTAATTATGTTGCTTTTATTATACTAGACTTTATTTGTGATAAGCTGTCTAAGAATTGGTGCTTGATCATTCTTGTTATTTTTTAATTACTATCTTTCTTTCGTACTATTGATCTTAAATTTATTGATAGTTTTATTTATTGTTTAGGGTTTAGTTATTTGTTTGCAAGTCTCTGATGTGATCTAGAGATACTATCAAATCCAATGGGGAGCAGCACTTGTAATTTTTTTTCAATTTTTTTAATAACAATACATCTCTCTTATTACACAAGTGCGTCGCTTCTAATGCGTACAAATAAAGTTTTTCTATTATTTATGGTCCATTAATTTTAGTTACAATCGGTCATATCTCTCTCATGACCCTTACATGTGAAAAACTTATGAAATGATCAAAATCCATATGGCAACTATTTTACAAACTACGATATTATTATTATTGTAAATTCAACAAAACTAGGTTACTGAATGGTTATGAGTTATACCTTAACAAAAGTCTGTTTGTATGGCTTTGTAGCTTGTTTCCATGCATTTTATTCTTCTCTTTCCTTTTATGTTTGTGTGTTGTGTGTATACTAAGATTAAGACATCTAATTGTATCTTTATTCAAAGCTTTAGGTGTTGGGGCTAGGATTCCCAAAAGGTGCATGTTCTATCATATTCCGTTAGAACCTTATGATACAGAGCAAATTTTTCAATTCAAGAGCTATAATGGTAATAGGCCAGTATATGGGCCATATAAGCCAGGTGTGTGGAACAGTTTTTTTTTAAATAAAAAGGTTAATGGTTATCATTTTAAGTTGGTGTAGACCTTCTTCACCAGCAAGCCTGTGCTACCACGATAGCCCATAACAACCACCACATTAATTGCAACCCAAAAATCTAGCAACGACAGTGATCCAACTAGTCTTAGTGGTGTGGTTACATTGTTAGTTAGTTAGTGAGCATAATTGTATAAATAAGTCTAAATAAACATTGTATCTCATTAGTAAATCATAATTGTTGGTGAAACTCAACTCAAAGAAGACAAAGAAAAAAATGACAATGGAAATGGTTGGTAAAGGTAATGATAACAGTAATGGTAATCCTCCAGTGGACTATGGGTGCTCTGTGTGTCATTATGACTTCAACTTTCCATGCCATAACTCTTGCTCCCACTGATTCTATGGTGAGTGTATATTACATGTATGGCTTCATTGTGATGCCTGTAATCATGCAGGCCATGGAGCCATTCGTGTAATATACATCGCAGAACTAATGGGAGCAAGAGGTGTGGCATGGAAGGTTGAAGTTGTCATGGCACACAAAGCACCTATTCGTCCATCAGAGAATTATCATTACCATTACCATTATCAACCATTTCCATTGCCATTTTTTTCTTTGTCTTCTTTCAGTTAGTTTAACCAATAATTAAAATTCACTTATGAAATGCAATGGCTTTTAAGGCATATTTATTCAATTATACTCACTAACTAAATCATAATGTAATTACACCACTAACTAAGACTAGTCGTATCAGATAGTTTTCCCTTACACCTAGCCGTAAAGCCACCTCCTTGCCCACAACTTAGCACCACGTCCTATCTTCCTTAAAATTCCTTGCTAAAGTTTTAAACTAGGGACCGCATCATGTGATGCTGCTGCAATATTGCAATTATGGCCACCAATATAACTTCATCACATCGCAATTGAGGTGCTATACCCATTCACGTAGATTGGCTGCAACAGGCTATAACATGCCACAACGAGCTTAATTTCAAGTGGCAAATTTAAAAAAATTCACACCACAATAGCTGCAATACTAGCAACTGCAATTTAAAACCTTGCTGCTTACCCAGCCACCACAGCAGATTCTCAACCCATATCACCATCTTCATGCAACTTCAACCCATGCCATTCAATGTGTGACTAAACCACCACCTTCACAACAGCCGCGATCGCATCACCACTAGAGCATAGCCACCCTGCCCGTTTCCTCCTTTGATGTCATTGCGACTATAACCTAACCTCTTCCCCAATGTCAAAATCGACATTATGTAGCAGCGTGACTTGATCATCGCTCCACTCATTACTACTCATACCCTCAGGCTCACTTTCCACTATTGTAGCACTGTTCACCAACGAACCCAATTGCCTATCCATGGTTTGACAATCGCACTACCATTACAAACCTAATCCCCTTCCTTTTTTGTTCACAGCCTGCTTTTTTCTTTTTTTATTCTTTATATTTTTTCCTAGGTGTTATTTTAGATGCGGTTTTTTTTTTTTAATTTCTTTTTGGTTTGGGTTGTGAACTTTTTCTTTTATGCTTATTTTTTTCTTTTATAATTTGGTGTTTTTGGCCACTTTAAGTGGGCTTGGGTTTCATTTCTTTTCTTTTCTTTTCTTTTTTCACTTAATTCAATTATGTCCTTTCGAAAAAAATTGAAATGAAGAATAAAAAGATAAAAAGAAAAATAAAAATGCAAAAAGTATGTTTGAGTTGTTTTCTCGAAACAGTCGAGGCATTGCCTCAATGGTTTATATTGCGTCTTAGGAAGCTTTGGAGCCGTGTCCGACTCCCACCTTTGGGGTCAAAGCACCCTACTAGGAGTCACAACACCCCTTAAAATCCCCGTCCCCCTAGACACAAAAAAAGAAAAGAAAAAAAGTTGTTTTCTCGGAGACTTTGGTTTTTAATTTAAATGTGTCTGAGTGTGTATTTTTTGGTTTCTTGCATTATCTCATTCTATTTTTTTTCTTCCTATTGTAATCTTATTCAAATCACTTGTTTGTTTATGCTATTAGATTATCAATTCACACTGTCCAATTTATTTCTTCTTGAGTTCATCATGAAAAATAAAGTTTTTTCTTAATGATAAATAATGATTTTTTTCATAATTTTTAATTCACGCAACAATCAATGAGGGTGATTTAGTAGCTCAATACTGCCTTCATCGGTCTTTGATCATAAAGGTTTTTTGAATAACTTAGTACTAATTTGAACTTTGTGCAAGAGCAGATTTTTTTTTCAAATAAAAATATTTATTTTTAAATCATCTTCATAAATATATCAAAAATCTTGTCCCAAATAAAATAAGTGCACACACAATCATTTCCTAAAAGAACTACATGGCTTTGACTTCCTCATTTGCATCAAAAGATATGCAAGTTAAACCCAAAATTAGATCTTCTTAAATTTTTGTTTCCTTAAATAATATTCTTTTAAGGGAAAAATAAATAGTGTTAAAGTTATTAATTAATTTGTATAACAAGCTCTAGGGCAACCATTGTAAGACGAATGTATTAGGGATATAGTAGAATTAAGTTTTCACTCTTCCGTATGTATAATTAGACTCTTGAGCACAATTTTTTTTTTCTAAAAAGGACAAACTTTACTGATTTAAAAGTTTTTTTTTCAATATTTTTCATTTTTCATAAATAAAAATTGGCAGCAATTGCAATGAAAGTTTTTTAATAAATTTTATTTGATTCCCGTCATAGGGCACATTTTGACAACTACTCTTTCCCTTTCTATTATATTCATTAACTGTTTTAATTTTACAAAGAGTTCATCTTTTCTTTGTTGTGATATTACACATCTCATCTTATTAAGTTGATGATGTAATCTTTATCTTGAGTTTTTATCTTTCTTGACGTTGAAGCATCTTATCCATAAGCATTACTATTATGTAGATTCTACTTGATTGGCTTTCAATCTTGTAGCTTCTTCTCAATCCTATTTTTCTATTAGATTTGAGTCTTGAGGATGAATTCCCTAAACTCAAGCTCATCGTTTAGCTTCATTTCCCCAAGACTCTTCCAATTTCTTGGTTGGTTTTGAGGTTGGGGAAGGTATTATGATAGATTGCATTATTGTATATTGTGGTGTAAAGTTTCCTTTAAATTGATTGTGAAACATCGCTGTATTGATTTGGAGATATTGCTAACTTGTAATAGGATACAATTAGTGTGTTAGTTTCAATTGCAGGCTGGCTATGCCTATGGCCAACAAAATAGTTAGCCATCTCTATATAGCAGGCTTTTCAATTTTTTGTGATTGTTTGTTATAGGGTTGGCCATGCTCATGGCCATCAATCAACTAGGTTGTGATAGTCTTGGCTCGGATTTATTATTTGGTGTGCCTCTGTTAGGTGGCCATGCTCGTGGTCAACAACATGGATTGGGCATGGACCTCTCTCTATTTAGCCAACCTACTTATTTCTTTTGTGTTTGTTTATTATTTTGTAGTCTATGTCGTTGGCTGTCAACACAGTCGGGATGTGTGAGTCTTGGTTATGGTTTTGTCTAGGTTATGAATTTACATGGATGGCCATGCTTGTGCCCACTAACACAAAAATGGTGTGGACTTCTCTATCTTGCCAATGTTTTTTTCTTTGTTTTTTTAGATTTTTTTCTTGGGCCCATTGTCAACAAAGCTTTTTCTCTCTCTATCTCACTCTCTTTTCTTTTTTCTAACCCTAGCGCCTCTTTCCTTTTCCCCTAAATCTACAAATTAAGGGGCTTTCGCTAGCCCTCTTTGGCTTGTGGTGAGCTTATTCCTCCATGTTTCTAATGCCCCCATCACCCACTTTCCTTCTTTTCCAACCCATTAATCCCTATACTCTTTTCCTCTTCTCTCTTCCTCTTACTTCTCCCCTCTTCATTGCACTACAAATCCTCCTTTTGCATTGGCAAGACCCGCTAAAGGTGAGCTTATTCTAAGTCTCTGCCACCTAATCAAAATATGCTCCACTTGACCTCCATATTGTCACCCTCAATCTCAAGTTTATTTTCTGGTCATGGATGTCACGACCCAACCCGAGTCGTGATCGGCGCACAAGGGGCGTTGCCCCCTAGCTAGCCTATCTGGAAGATTTACAAAGAAAAGGATGAAGCCTCCCCTAAAAACTAGATGTTCCCCAAAATACCAATGATTCCTGCTACAACTAGAGCAAGTAGCCCAACCACAACCAATAATTTAACCATATTCGAAATTATAATTCGAAAGCATTGAGCATTCTTAGAATACTTTCAAGGTTTAGAACAAGCCAAACATCCAAAACAAGTGTTGATATACTTGCTTAAAACTAACTTTACTATAGTTACTCATCACAGCAGAAGACAAACCCTGTCTATAGTTAACGGAGCATAACTAAGAATATACAAACCAATGTTTAAATAAACACCTACCAAAAACAACAACCTTAGGGCCCACATAGATAAGTGTGTAGGGCTCATGGAGCTTCTAAAACTCTCACAACCAAGATAGACTGCTCAAGAACCTGCACTTAGCACTGAAACAGGAGAGAATAAGGAGTGAGTTAAACAGACGCAGTGAGGGGCAATGCAACTATAACATATGAGGGCAAACTCTAAAAGTAAAACAACTATGATTAAAGAAAAAGAATTAATATCGTGAATTAAGCTTAAATAAGAAATCATCACTTTAAATAATATATACGAAAGAATCAACATTATTTCTTAAGTTGGAAAACATATTTCTCAAATTTAATTACCAAAATAAGGAGGCTTCACATTCAGAGTTATTTCCAGATAGAGGATTAGCCCCTTCAAATTTGACTAAGTCGGCAGTGTGCGTAGGCCTGACACATACACACCAAACTAGAACACCCCTGCTAGCTGGGATCGAACCAAGGTGCACCAAGGCTAGCGTTAGCGACCGCTAGCTAACGTTTAACTGAGAATCCTCCCACAGTGTTCAATGAAATTCTAAAATAGTAATTATTATCCAAAGCTTTCAAAAGCGAAAATACTAAAAAAAATTTCCAAATTCAAATCATAATTTCTCAATGAGGCAAAACAATAACCAAATAACTAGTCTTAGAGCTTGTCCTATTTTTTACAAAATTCATAATACGTTTCTAAAAGTCTTTTAAACAATCAATACATTTTTACAAACTTAGTTTCTCCAAAACAAGAGCAAATATCCATAAATAGTACCCATGCCAAAGTATAGAATAATTTAAGCAAAATCAAATAAAATGTTTAGAATCAACTATATGTATAGAAGTAACTTCCAAATTTGATTTCAAATCAAACCAAGTACTACTTGCATAAAATGCATATGCTATAGAAACATTGTCCACTCACAAACTGCCAGGGAACATAATCTATGTCCTCGGGTTGCTGACCTTGTAGGTTGATCCCTTGTGGAGTTTGAAATCATACATAAACAATTATTTTCAATTTAAAAATAAATTTGGTTTAGAATCTAGTCTCTGCCCTCTGTCTAACCTTACTAATTAAATCTAATTAGAAACTACTATCATGTATATAACATAGGAATTTAAATTTGTGTTTCTTTCCTATTGAACAAAATATTATAACCATTTTATACTATAATTCCCAAATTAAAACTTTAAACATTTCACTACTCACCTCTCCACCCTCATAAGACTCAACAATCCAAATATCCATCAAAATTAATTCTAACTATAAACGAAACAAAATCAACATCTGGCTTCAAAGAGGGAAGCTCTCTAATGGGTTGGTTTTAGAAGGAAGCAAAACAAGAACCCAGCCACCACAAGAAGCAAAACGCAAATAGAGGGCAGATAGAGAGAGAAAGACGTAGGCGAGGGAGAGACGGATGGGGAGAAAGACTACAAGATAGTGACAGTACAGTGGAGGGGAAAGACATGCGGTGGCGATGATGATGGGAGGTTAGGAGTGAGTGAGGGTAAAAGAAAGAGAGACGAACTTGAGAGAGAAGGAATGAATGGAAGCATAATAGGGAAAAGGAAAAATTGAATGAAAGTAGTGCGTTAGGGAAGGAAAAGAGGGGTCTAGGGTGCACCATATCACTTATAGTGCACTGTGGTCCCTTGTGTGTGTGTTTTTTATTTTTTATTTTTAATATATATAAATAACAAGCACTTCAAAGCTTCACCTAAACAAGTTTAATTTTACTATTCTTATATTTTAAAAGTAAATAAAGAAAATACCCAACATATAAGTTATGAAATATTTTTTTTTCAAAGTTTCGGATTACCAACATTTTATTCTAAATAGGCATTTTATTATAAACAGGATATTACAATGGAGGTGTGTGGTAGCAACACGGAGGTGGCACAGTGAGGAGATGAAGATGTCGTGGCCTAAAGAAGTAAGATTGCTCATGTTTCGGTGGTGACTCGTGTTTAGCTTTCATGCTTGAGGTATATTCGTGTCTTCATGTTTGTGTGTTCGTGTTTTCGGGTTCGATGCTTCCGCTTCCTTTTATGTCACATGGGTTAAAGTTGGCCATGGTGTAGTTCCATGGAAGGAAGGTGTAAAGTTTAATGTGTATTGTTGTTTTCTAATATGTTTTTAGTTATGTGTTTTCGAGGTTAATCTTCATGATACTCCTCAATGGGTGTTTCATTTTTTTTGCTTCAAGGCTACTTGATCTAGTTTTTCGTGGTGTCTTTCAAGTCTTTGTGTTGGATTGCTAAGATACCTTGTATTATTACTCTTCTATTTTCAGAGAGTTTAAAATCCCTTTTCTAATTATCAAAAGAAAGCCATGGTCATCAAAACGGCTAAGTTGTTGAATTAATACATTATGTTTATGTTAGTTTTCCTGTTGCCCTTAAATGTTTTGAAAAACTTAATTGTAAAGATTTTCAATTGATACATTTTGTGCATAAATCTAGATAGTTACCATTTGTGAAGAGTCATATATTAATTTAAACAAGGATATTGATCTTTCTGATGGATTTTCAAGTGAATGGCCTAGCAATAATAATAGTCATATACATAAGGTTGCAAACTCAAATGAAACACAAGAGGGCATAGTTATAAAACTCAGCCTTACAATCAACTCAACCAAAGCATTGGGTCATTAGGTCATTAGGTCATTATTTCAATTAGTGGGTCATTGGTTGAATCTTATATAATTAAGTAAATATATAAAAATACATATGTTACAAAATGAAAGGTGTGTCACTTATAAGCTAGTGAATATCCTATACCTTGTCACTTGCATTAGAAGCCCCTGTAGAAAAATAACCTATATAAAGCTTACTTTCCTCTATTTTGTCTCATATCGAATAATGGAGGAATTGGAAGTCAAATGTTTAGTTATAAAATGAAAGGGCTTCATGATACTTTCATTTGAAGGTCCAAATGGTTGAACGATGACATGGGAAAGTCATCTATTATTTTTTTAAAAGTTAAAATTTTAGGTTTAATTAATTTGTATGTTCTTATAGTTTAACCTAATTTTCAATTAGGTCCTTATAATTTAAAAATTTTTAATCAGATCCCTCTATTGAATACATTTTCGTAATTAAATTCTCGAAGCAATCTAACATTATAAAAACTTTTAAAATATTATATAGTTTTAATAGGTCACCCACCTAATTTTGTAAATTCAAATAAAAAATTTATTTAATCTAACAAAAAAATTTGCAACAATTGATTATTCTAGGTACTTGATTATGAAAATTTATATAATATAGGGATCTAATTAAAAACTTTTAAACTATAGGGATTTAATTGAAAACTAAGTCAAACTATAAAGCCCTGCAAATTAATTAAACCTGAATTTTATATAGCTATTTATTTTTATTTAAAAAAATTAAGCGAGTATTTTTTTTTAAAAAAAGAAAATATGCATGACTTACTAGTTTAATTAAACCCGGTCGAGTCACCAGTTCTTTCACAAACTGGCTGAGTCAGACTAGTTCGCACCAATTCCTGATGAGTATAATCTTCTATACAACTCAGGCCATTACTTAGCTAGTTCGAACTGGCCAGCCTAATCCGAGTTTTATGACTTTGCAAGGGGGTGTAAAAGAATAGCAGAATTAATTAACAGCCAGTGATATATTGGAATTAGAGTTTGGTAGTATATCCAAAGATATTGATTTTTGTCGTGCATATGATAGATTTCATGAGTTTATTATGAGTAAAAATTATGTTGGTAGAGACTTCAAGTGTTAGAACATAATGTGTCATTTAGTATCTAGTAGAGAGGGTTTGAGAAAAAAAAACACTTTACTAGAGAGGGTAGAGGAAGAAATTATACACTAATCACCTAAATTAAGTGTGTTGCCAAGTTATAGGTGCATTTGAATTATAAGACATCTAAATAGAAAGTTATTTCATTTGAGGAGTCAAATAACCATGAATTAACGCTTTACCAATATGTTCATTTAATTCCCTTTTATCGTGTCATGTCTAATGCTCATAAAGCCTAAGTTGACAGTCATCATTTATATGGCGTGAGAACATGCCACATCATTTAGGTTACTTGCAAGCGAAGGCAGACAATGATCCTACGTTTTCAAAGTTCACCAAAACAAAAGATGGTAAATTACAACATTTTTTTTTTGGTTAGATGGAAGTATCAGGATTGATTATTAGTTCTTTAATCAGAGATTTATTAGCTTTCGGTAGTACATATAAAAAAAAAATGGGTAAATTAACCATTGGTAATTTTTTTCTAGTTGTAATCATCATGAGTAGAAAACAATAGTTGATTGAGCGTTAGTTGTTTACGAGAAATCTAAGACATACAAGTGGGTGTTGGAAAAATGTTTGAAAGTAATAATAAACACCCTAATGCACTAGTGATTGATGGAGATATGGAGTAATGAGAGAGGCTATAAAAATTGTCTTTCTATGGGTTCTCATCAACTTTGTGGATGAAATCTTCAAAATAATGCTTACAAGAACCTAAAAACTGCTAAGTTGTTTGAGGATTTCAAGACAACAATATATCATAATTTGAAGGAGGAAACGTTTGAAGATTACTGGAAGAATATGATTAACAATTATGGACTATCAAAGAATAAGTGGGTTAAGAAACACATGGGATTAGGGACATGAAGCTTGTCACTTATCTTTGTGATAAATTTTTTATGTGGAATAAGAACCACATCTTAGCGTGAAGGAATAAATTCATTCATCAAGGTTTGTGCAGGAAAAAAAAAAGTAAATTGATTGATATAAAAAAATTGAGAATTTACTACAAAAAGTAATTCCTTTCTTCAAATGAAGATCCGAAATTAAATTTTGTTAGTGTTCTGACATGTTAATAGGGTTTCGATGATGTCCTTATTGGTCCAAGTTCTTCACGACTCTAGTGAGGGACCTGCAAAGGACTCCTACGCTCAAGTTAAAGTGTATTTCACTTTGATACAAGTGAAAAATGGATGAGTTACCTCGGCCTTTAATGAGGTCTTTTAGTTAAAATGGTATCATGTCCCAAGAGATTAGGGGCTGTTACTGTTACTTTTGAGATCCCTAGTTGTCTCCACTTTTCATAGGATCCTCTAGTTTGAACTATGAATATGCTTAGTCACGATCTTTCAAGGATACTCCTTTGCAGTTTTAACCAAGCACACTCCTTCCTAGCCATGATTTCATGGGCTCTTGCGCTAAGTTATTTGGCTTAGGAATTAGTTCAGTCTAGTTAGCAAAAGCAATAGAAAATTCAAGAATCATTGTAATTGACCACTAAAGGAGTGTTTGTGAGTTTGGTTTAGAAAGGAATGGAATACAAAAGAAAGATTTATGGCAGTTTTATCTTGTTCATGAGTAGGGGTGGAAACAAGCCAGACTAGACTAGACCAAGCTTAAACCTTAATAGGCCAGGCCTATATTGTAACTACTCGACCTGAGCCTGGCTTATGGCAAGCCTAAGCCTTACCTGTTTAAAAGTCCGGCCTAGCTTGAGGCCTGATTACAAAGCCTAATACTTTTTCATAGTATCCTTATCCCCAATTCCCAACTTTCTATTTTCAAGCATATCTTCATCTTATTAGAATTTGCACCTATGCAATAAATAACATAGAAGATGGAATACTATTTTAGAGAAGAAAAAAAGAATAGATAAAGCAAACATTTAGTAGAAAGTGTTGGTTTTGGGATAACATTGGTAACAGCAATAAAGAATATGACATAAGCCAAAAAAAATAACAAAACATGACTGTTAGATGACTTGAACTACGATAAATAACACTACCCGAAGGTTGCCTTTGAGGAAGCCAATAGAGTCCACAACATTAGGATCTAGATCAAAGAAGATACACTCAGCATCAAACTAGCAACAAAGTGTAAGTATACCCGGTGTGACAGCAATTTGGCGTGGCAGCAGTTCAGCATGGTGGCAATCTAGCACAATGGCAATATGACATGGCAACAATCTAGAACTGGGGTGGCAGGTTGTAGTGAGAATGAAAGAACTAGTGGGTGGCAATAGCTAGAGAGTGATAATGGAATGAGAAAATAGAATAGGAGAATAATAGGGAGTGAGGATTGTTGTGCCACTAATGAAAGTTAAAATGAGGGTAAGTACTATAAAGAGTTAAATTAGGGTTTCAAATTGAAATTTGCTAGTATAACGAGTAAAAGTCAAAAACTATGCACAATCTTAACAAGATAACTTGAGAGTTTGGTGGTAAATAGCAAGTAACTTATGTTAAAAGTAATGGTTTCAATTCCTTAGATTTGATATTTTACTAATTTATATTCATGAGTTTTACTTTTTAGGAGAGAAAGGCATTTGGGGGTTTAATTAACCCCTCAAAACCCTTTAATTAACCCCTCAAAACCCTCCAAAATCCCTATTTCATAAGCCCCGAAATTTGGGGGATTTTGATGAGATTTAAATTTAATTTACTATCCTACCCATATTAAAATATTAAAATATTATTTTTACCAATCTATTATAATTTCAGTTCTTGACTAGGAATATGAGGCCTAACTCAGCCCAACATCAAGAGGCCCAACTCGGGCCCACACACATTCATCCAAGGCCTAACTCGGATCCTAGAAGATAGGACCCTCTGCAGCATGTAAGGATAGGTTGTTTGGATGGAGTCCATGATAATACCAAAATAGCGCTCACCTAATGTGTTGCCGCCCATCTCGGACGCATCAACCCCCAAGTTGTTTGACATCCCGAAACACTCCCTGAAATTATGGAACCCCCCAGTTCATCCTCAACAGCCAACCACTATAAATAGGTATCCAACTGTCAAAATCAGGTATGCCTTATATACTATACCCAGTACCTCTTGCACTCACTAACTTGAGCGTTGAACTCCTTGCAGGTACCACTCTTACTGCTATGGAAACCTAACCTCAATCCACTAAAGATCAAACTGGAGTAGCTTTGGTGCCCAAATCTCAGTTCAGATCTCATTCCAAGTAAACTACTTCCAAACATTGGCGCCATCTATGGGGAGCCAAACACTGCTTCTCATCATTCCACAGTGTTTTATAGCCCAATGTCCACTCAACATAGACCCGAGCATATAACGGTGCATAACCTGGCAAACAATGAGCAACCTCGCTACCTAGAATAGGTAGATGGTCGAACAGCTTCCGAATTAACATCAGACTCCGGAGATTGACACAATGTGTAAAATTCAACAATGCACTGCTCTTTGATCTTGGCAATGAGTAATGCCCTAACCTCTAGGGTAAAGCTCCGCCCCCACGAAAACCCTGCCCCATTCATTGAGATGGTAACCCTGATGTAGGAGTAAGCTACCTGCATTCAAGAATTAGAACAAAACATGAAGCATATGCGGGACACCGATAAAAGGTGATGTTGTAAGCGACATCGCCAACATACGAAGAGTCCCGACCACAATGAGCCTCAACGTCATAGGGAGCGTAGCTATAGTGTAAAGCCTTGACATCAGGATGACTCCCAGCATCAGAACATTGACAATGACCATAGGGAACCTCAAATCGAGCACATGCGCCATCGCACCGAGTGCTTCGAGTCCAGACCTTCCGGAGGAAAGAGCACAGAATGGCAGTCAAGGCATTACTCAAAGTGTTATGAGGACTTTGAGATGTTGTTCTCGGACTATATCATGGGCAATTAGCCACTCAAGGATTTTAATCCCCCAACTGACATGGAGCCCTATGATGGTAGCACTAACCCCCAAGAGAATATGGATGCCTTTAAGTTAAGAATGGCCTTAGTCGGGGTGTTAGACCCTATTAAGTGCCAAGCTTTCCTGACCACATTGAAGAAAGCGGCACTCAAGTAGTTCAACTTCCTTCCTCTGAGGTCTATCAACATGTTTTTTGACCTCTAGTCACTATTTTTGGCTCATTTCACAACTCGAAAATTCAAGTCGAAACCAGTTTCTAGTCTGCTCGAGATATCCTAATGACAAGGCGAGTCGCTTCGAGACTTTCTCAAGTGATACAATGCCAAGATATTACTCGTGGAGGAATTGCAGACCCAGGTGGCAATTCTTACTCTGCTTAACGGGTTACGACTTAGGCCTTTCAAGAGTTTGTTGTCCAAACATCCTGCCGAACTCTCAAGGAAATCCAGATAAAGGCTGAGAAGTACATTTTCCTCAAAGAAATAGAGAAAGCCACTACTAACCCAGGAATGAACCAAGTCAAAAAGAAGAATTCCAACCAAGATGAGTGACTGAAGAAAGACATGCATTCGAGGGCTAATAAGTGCCATGAGTACACCCAACTTGATGTGTCCTTGGCCAATTTGCTTCGAGAAGTTGGACAAGTTAAAAGGTTTTCCAATCCAAAAACTCTCAAAAGAAGGCTAGCACTAATAGGTCCTTACTTTGTAAGTGTTATAACAACTTTGGGCATAAGATGGAGGATTGTTACAACTTTCGAGATATTGTGGAGCATCTGATAAGAGAAGGTAGGTTGGCTAAGTAAATCGCTTTGCAAAAAAGCCCTAGAAAGAGAAGAGCATCCCCTCCAATGGATGACGAGAGAAAAACTTGAGGAACCAGAAGACCTCAAAACCCAAAAGAAATAGAGAAGGAGATGAGGAGGACAAACTGATAACCAAGACTATCAATGTTATCGTTGGAGGCTTTGTGGGAGAAGGCACGACGAAGTCGGCCCGCAAAAAACACCTCGAGGAAGCCTTGATTTTGTCCTCTTAGAAAATGAAGAATATATGTCAACTATGCTTGAAATCATTTTCTTAAGCTAAAACCTTGAAAGTGTCATTTTAGGACATGACAACCCCATGATAATCTTGGCGGCAATGGTCAATGTCAAGGTAAAAAAGGTGTCTGTGGACTAAGGGAGTTTAGTCGACATCATCTTCTGAGAAGCCTTCGACAAGCTCGGACTGAAGAATTCTGACCTTCAGACTCACATGGAAGAGCTAATTGGCTTTTTCAAGGAAAAGGTTCACCTAGATGGGTTTGTTACCCTTCACTTAACCTTGAGGACTCGACCTTAGACCAGGATGGTCAAAGTTGACTTTCTAGTTATTGACTGCCCTTGGCCTATAATGTCATTCTTGGTAGGCCAATGTTGAACAAGATAGGTGTCATCGTATCCATAGCATGTTTGATGATGAAGTTTTTCATAGACAATGGGGAAATGCCACAGTAAAGGCGGATCAGGTGGTTGATAACAGTTGTTACAATACCCATTTGGAAGTTATAAAGACTAAGAAAGATGAAGCTTGAGAAAATACCTGACCCTTGAGCTTGTTGAAGGTCATGATAGTGGATCTTGATGTAAGGCAGGGGGAAGGAAAGAGGCCAGAACCTGAGGGCGAAGTGGAAAAGGTTCAAGTTGGGAAGAAGCTGCGCCAAAGGACTGGTGTTAACAAGGCTCTTTCGACTTCACTAAAACAAGATATCATATCCCTACTCAAGTCCAATGTGGATCTGTTCACATGGACAACAACTGAGATGCCCAAGATTAAGCTAAAATTCATGTCTTATCAAATCTCAGTATTCCTTGGGGCTCGACTAGTGGCCCGGAAAAGAAGAAGAATAAGCCCAGACAGAGCCCTTGCCATTCAAAAGCAAGTCCAAAGCCTCTTGGATGCCGGGTTCATCTGGGTAGTAATCTACCGGACGTGGTTGTCCAATGTCATCATGGTAAAGAAGTCTAATAGGAAATGGCAGATGTGTATGGATTACTCCGACCTAAATAAAGCCTGTGATGAGTTATATTTAGATACTAACTTTATTCCTCATATTTAGTGTTTTAGTTCTCTTTGTTGCATGTTTGCTTTCCAATTACATGAATTTTATAGTTTGATGCTAATTTGCCTCTTTTGCTAATTCTTGTGTAAATATGCCTTTTTCCTTGATTTTGTAACGTCCCAATTTCCGAGATCCGACTTCGCCCTCAGGACTGATCAATTTCAATTCCCCGACTTCATCTTATGATATTCTCCGATTTCCAAGTTCGTCTCACCTATGTCCATGACTTCCGACTTCATTTGGATTATTTCTACAACTTCCGAGTTTAACATTCGAGTCCGAACAACGTGAGTGATTTCCGATGTCCGATTTCACATCAGAGGAAAACGGACCCATTTCCGATCTCGTAACTTATCTCCAAGTTTCAAGTAAAATACATGCGAGCTCCGACTTCATGTTTCAAGGACAAATATACCCGGTTTCCGATCTCATCAACCACACTGTATATAAATCCCGACTTTCGGGTTTAAGTACTTGGGTTTGGCCATGTGATTCGAATTCCCGAGTTCCGATCTCCTATTTTACATCCAGCATTGACATTCCCGAGTTCAAATAGGGAGTTCCGAGATTTTTATGATTGTCAGCTGCATGACTTCCGACTTCCGACTTTGATTCCAAGACTCAAAGTAAACAAAGATTTCCTCAAGTCACAAACAACGTGGTACGAGTTCCGACATCCGGCTTCGGCTTCAAGCAGTGTAAAATAGCACGAGCTCCGACTTTATGCAGAAAAAAGACGAGTTCCGATTTCAGAATGCAGTGGAAACGAGTTCCACTTTTAGACAACGTAGAGAGCAATTTGGCCACAAAAGTGAGAGACATGGCCGAACTTCAACCACAAAACTTCAGCCAATCAACACTACAACTTTCATCTATTTAAGTCAGACTTCTCTCTTCATTCCCAGCTGATTTACGTCTCCCTCTCCTCTTTGCTCCAGCCTTCGTCTTCCCTTTCTCTCTCAAATCCAACTCTATCAAATCTCCAAGCTTTGTCAAAGTTCCATCAATCCAAACTCAAATTCAGCAAAGTCATACTCCAAAGAGGTAGGATTCAATCTCTAGTCTTAATTTCTCTAGACTAAGGATGCATGAAAGATTCCTTTTTATGATTATTTGATGATATATTGGATGTGTATGATTGGATTAATATGGGATTAATATGAAATCTTGAGTGGCAATTAGAATTAGAAGAAGAAAACTAAGAGAAATGGATGGATTAGGATGCTGTCTTGGTGAAGATTCCACGGCAGTCCGTACGGCGGAGTGTACGGCTCCGCCTACAATTGGTCAAATCTGATGAAACCATTTTTAGATGAAAGTAGACATTCAGGGCATTTCATAGATATATCATATTAGGTTATTGGATTAGTATTGAAGGAGATATGAATTTTTGAAGTTTGACCTAGGGTTCAGGATTTTCATCCGGGCAGGGTGACATGAGGAGGGTATAACTCACCCTATACAACTCCAAATTGAGTGAAACTAAATTTGTTAGAAAGCTTACACATAAGGGAACATCCCAATATGAGATTCCGAGTTTGTTATGGTCCCAATTGTTCCCAGTAATCCAAAGAAGTTACTCTATGCCCAAACTAAGCCAAAACAGGGTAGCTCAGGAAGGTCGACTTTCAGGACTTATAACTAGAGGTATACTTAAGCAAATGGAGTGAAACTTATGATAAATGAAAGGTGGTCCTGTTAGCTTCAATATAAGACCAATTTTGTATAGTTTGAGCCTAGTTTCGATTTTTAGTGAATTTATAATTCCAGAAGTGTAATTCGGGCTAGAGACTGAACAAGCTGAGATAAAAGTTAAATATCAGGAGTTATATAAATCAAAATGGTATGGGACCAAAGAGGTTAGAAAGTAGACATATAGAGCTATGATATATCCAAATTTCAGATCTAAATGAGTTGAATAGAAATAAAAGTGGATCATATGAAATTCGGGCAGAACCGAAAAGAAGGTAGCAGAATGGCCAAAGTATTAGTTTCACAAAGTGACCCAATTGAAGATTTCACAAGTATTATGGAAACATAAAAAGTTTGAGTTGAGGATTGCCAGTTTGACATTGATATATATGTGTGTTAAGTTGATTTATGTTGCTATGACTGGTTTGTCCGTGGGAACTGGCACTATTCATGGGGAAACGAATATGATCCGTTATGCTGCCGATTTTACGGCAGAAGTTTATGAACCTAGGGATATTTATATGCAAGAATGATATAAGGGTGATATGAGATATATGAGACTAAATCAAAAAGCAGTATGATATGAGGTATATGCGAAATACTGATGAAGCATATGTACGAGTACATTTAGCATGACTATGCTTGACAACGCATGAGAATGAAAAGATATAAGTATATTAAGTGTGAATATAAAGATGTGAATCCCCTTGTGGGTGAGTCGGTGTGACAATGGTCACGAGTTGAGCTGACAAGCTCACTCCAAGGCTAGGCTACCCAAGGGCAGCAAAGGTTAAAGAGTAAAGACTTAAAGACCAAAGAATTAAGTATATGCCCCATTCACATCATTCATGGCATCGACCCAGCTAGTGTGAGTATGTGGGGGGTAGGACTTACATGAGGCATGGCATGACCCAGCTAGTGTAAGTACCGAATGAAGGTCCCATATTCCTAAGGAACGTGACATGGCGATCACGCTCTGACGGGGTATGACATGGCAATCATACTCTGGAATATAGCATGAAGACCCCATATTCCTAAGGAACATGACATGGCGATCACGCTCCGACGGGGTATGACATGGCGATCATACTCTGGAATGTGGCATGCAAAGATATGATGATGAGTCTATATTCCTAAGGAACGTGACATGGCGATCACGCTCTGACGGGGTATGACATGGTGATCATACTCTGGGATATAGCATGAGGATACCATATTCCTAAGGAATGTGACATGGCGATCACGCTCTGATGGGGTATGACATGGCGATCATACTCTGGGATGTGGTATGATGCTGCACTTGAGGATGGCGATACGTAACGCTCAAGTGTAGACAGATGCAAGCACCCCATGGACGGCGATACGTAACGCCTAGGTGTGTCGATTGAAAGAAAAATAAAATTTTATGTATATGTATGAATTCAAGTGCAAGTTAAGTTATGTACAGAGGTTATGTTCCCAGTAGATTAATGCTATGTGCGTTTTATATGTTGAAGTTATTATCCTTGGTATTATTCATGAATTAATCTTGTGTAGACTTCCCCAAATGACCAGTATATGAATAAAAATGAACTTTGCTTCGGATAAGACATTTTTTTTTTGGAATATAAAATTAAACAGTTTGTGCAGCATGCTCACTCTTTTGCATAATAAACCGAAGCAAACTGGAGATGACAACGATGACATTACATGGGTATCATAGAGAATCCTACTGAGAATTTATGATTCTCACTCCTATTTTTCCGTGCTGTCTCCAGAAAGTTCAAGAGGTATCAGAGTAGCGCAGCGAAAGTTGCTGTCAGAAAAGGTCCGTTCAGGTAACCATAACAACTCCAGGTGTGGTACTATGACTTAAGCATAGTACTGTACTTGGGAGGGTGTTACATTTTGGTATCAGAGCAGTTCGATCCTCCCCGGACCTGAGGATTTGGGTGACTACGTTTCCAGTGCACTCTGGAATTCTTAGAAAATGTCATGTGACAAATCTTATCTGTTTAGACAAGATATAGGGAACTAGATATGCATGACCGCCTAACTGTGATTGTTGTTAGTTGCTGTCACACTTAACTTATTGTTGAGCCTGATCAACTCAATGCTTTGTTGTGTGTGACTAGGAACTAATGGCTTCCAGAGGGCGTGGTAGGCCACGAACTGTACCCACTCCAGAAGATCCTACTAATTTTATGGATATAATGCGTGAAATAGCTCATGCCATGCGGGAGCAGGCCGCTGCAACTCATCAAATGATGGACAAGTTGGGTAGGCAGCCTGAGGCTGGTCATGGGGGGAAATCCACATGGCCTAGGAGTAGACCTGGATTACCTTAAATTTGCTGAGTTTAGAAAAGCAAATCCGCCCAGTTTCCGAGGAGCTTTCGACCCAGATAAAGCCGAGGAATAGGTCAAAGCAATGGAGAAGATCTTTTCTGTCTTATCTTTTCTGTCTTGGCCTGCACTGATCAATAGAAAGTGGCCTTTGCCACTTATATGTTGGAGGCAGACGCCGAGTTTTGGTGGAACGGTGCAAAAAGGCTGTTGGCAGAACCCCAAGTTGGTATCACCTGGGACATGTTCAAAGAGGCATTCTATCAGAAATATTTCCCTGCATCGGTGCAAAACACTGAGGAATTGGAGTTTATGAAGCTTCAACAAGGAAACATGAGTGTTTCAAAATACATTGCTAAGTTCGAAGAACTCTGTAAATTTTCCACCATCTATCAGCGGAGCCCAGATGAGGCGTGGAAGTGTGTCAAATTTGAAGGTGGATTAAGGGAAGATATCCTTGCAGCAATTAGCCCTATGGAGATCAGGGATTTTCCTACTTTGGTAAACAAGTGCAGACTTGTGGAAAACTATAATAAGAAATTGGAGATTGTCCAATCTGATGTTTACGGAAAAAGGCCAGCACTTGAAAACCAGAAACTCGAATATGCCTCACCACCAAAGAGGCAATTTCACATTAGTGAATATGAAGGCAAGCAGCTACAAGAATCAGTAGTCAAACAACGATGTTCGAAGTGTGGGAAGAATCACGGAAATAAGCCTTGCCTGGTTAGACGATATGTGTGTTTTAAGTGTGGCAAGCCAGGACATATGATCCGAGAATGCCCCGATAACCAACCACTGACTCCTAAATCGCAATGTCTAGGAAGGGTTGTCACTATAAATACGGAGGAGGCACCACCCCGAAGAAGCCATGGCGAGACTTAGGGATAAACCAGAATAAGGAATTGGTTAATTTAGTTTTAGTCAATCCTATTATGCTAAGTGGTTTTACATCTACTATGTGCTTGTATGTGAACCTTACTTATACTGTTATAGTTATAACAAATTCTGAAGAAATTTGTCTAAATATACATTATATCAAAGTAGAGGCGTGGTTATTCATGGTACGAAAATGAAGTAAAGCTATACAAATAACTCGAAAGCATCTTTTAAAGTAAGGGCAGAATATTTCCTACTAGCCAGAAGAATAAGGTGGCACATGAAGCAAGCTTGGTATTCCTTATCTGTTAAAGGTAAAGGAGGTATCGGAAGATCGGGTTACACCAGGACTCTATCAATCTTAGTTATTATAAGCATCACATGATGCGACTATTTTCAACATTTGTAAAGAGATACAGTTATCGGGAGAAGAAATGTAAGGTGTAAAGATCGTCAATGGACATCATTATAAATGCTATCAGTGGGGAAACTTGAGAAGGAGCGTAGTCAAATTCAAGTAAGAATAACAAGGAGTCAGAGTGTGCAACAGATCCTGATAGGACGAGATAGCAGTATTATCGGAGGCCATAACGAGCCAAGACCAAGATAAGCTTCTACACAAATAGTAGGACACTACAAGAGAGAGAGAAAGAGACAAGACTATTAATTTTTCCTTTCATATTGGGTAGTCACACATGGGGACAAGATATTGCTATAAATCATAAAAAGGTTTAGTAATGAGAATGATATAGGATTTGACCACTCAGGTTGATATGCATTGTATGGAGGCTAACTGCTGAGGAGGACAACAACCTTGGGAACCGCAAGACCTCTTAAGCCAGCATTAAAAGACTCGGAGGCTAGAATTCAACACATCTAATAAGGAACCCCCGTATTTTAAGATAAAGGGGATAGGCAAGGTAGGATTCTTGCAAATCAATATGGAAGCAAAGCTGTTATTCCCTCCTTCCCCCATCTAGTTGGTCCTGTTTAAGGAAATAAACTCATGAGGACCATTAATAGTTTTCGTAGAAAAGACATTCTGAGACCTTTCTAACACGCGTTGGAGATACGAAATAAAGCTTATAAAGAAGAAGAAATTCTAAGACAAAGCTCCTACCTATAATTCCAAAGGAGAATTTTTTAGTCTCTATAAGGGTCATGCCTCTGAACTAGTAGTATAGTCAATCGAGAATGCGAAAAATAGTTGGACTCTACTTGTAACCTGTGGTATCTGATAACTTGGGCTGAGCCGCAACTTTAAGAAGATTTCACAAGGAAATTTCCCAGCATAATCTTATGACTTGTTAGTCATATGTTAAGCTATGTGAGCAAGGGAGCATGCCCCAAGTTATTCGGGAGCTAGTAGACAGAAGTAAGCAACCATGCTAAATGACATGATTAGAAAGTTATTGTGAAGGATAATTTCAGCATTCAAAATCTAAGGAAAAGTGTGACCCTACAAGTGGGATTTACCAGAAAAAGCTTCTCCATATGATCGAGGGTGATCACGTAAAGTGGAATTCTTAAATTAGTGAAACTAGCTTCCCAGCACCAAAATATAGTTACTATGACTACCACATATCGAAGTTAACTATTACTATAAGTAATAACCATAGAACTCATAAAGCTGCCCAAATGATAAAGGGGGCAAGTATCCTTTAAAGGAACTCAGGATTAGGTCAGAAATGTTATATGTATGGTGTTATTGAGGTAAATACTTTAATATTGTCATCGAAATCATGACCTGCTGACGTCGGACATGGGGACAGCTGGTATACGCACAACAAAAAGTTTAAATGCCTACTACTATGCAAAGTAATTGGTCACAAAAATAAGGAAGAAGAGAATAGTCTCCACCAAATTGGATGCTAGTTCAGGGCGTCATACAAACTAGACAAACCCGAGGCACGAACATACTTCTTATGGATCCTTTGTACTTACTGAAATAGCATCTCGTAGCTATCCGCAAAAAACACCGCGAGAAGGAGTGCCTCTGTAGGATAACAGATTTCTCCTCAACCATTCTTAGCCACAGAATTTTGAGGACAAAATTCTTTTAAGGAGGGTAGTAATGTAACGTCCCGATTTCCGAGATCCGACTTCGCCCTCAGGACTGATCAATTTCAATTCCCCGACTTCATCTTCGAATTCTACACAAAATGGGATAAATTCCGAGTTCCGAGTTAGTCTTACGTAAGTACATGATTTCCGGCTTCATCTTATGATATTCTCCGATTTCCAAGTTCGTCTCACCTATGTCCACGACTTCCGACTTCATCTGGATTATTTCTACAACTTCCGAGTTTAACATTCGAGTCCGAACAACGTGAGTGATTTTCGATGTCCGATTTCACATCAAAGGAAAACGGACCCATTTCCGATCTCGTAACTTATCTCCAAGTTTCAAGTAAAATACATGCGAGCTCCGACTTCATGTTTCAAGGACAAATATACCCGGTTTCCGATCTCATCAACCATCAGATATAAATCCCGACTTCCGGGTTTAAGTACTTGGGTTTGGCCATGTGATTCGAATTCCCGAGTTCCGATCTCCTATTTTACATCCAGCATTGACATTCCCGAGTTCAAATAGGGAGTTCCGAGATTTTTATGATTGTCAGCTGCATGACTTCCGACTTCCGACTTTGATTCCAAGACTCAAAGTAAACAAAGATTTCCTCAAGTCACAAACAACGTGGTACGAGTTCCGACATCCGGCTTCGGCTTCAAGCAGTGTAAAATAGCACGAGCTCCGACTTTATGCAGAAAAGAGACGAGTTCCGATTTCAGAATGCAGTGGAAACGAGCTCCACTTTTAGACGACGTGGAGAGCAATTTGGCCACAAAAGTGAGAGACATGGCCGAACTTCAACCACAAAACTTCAGCCAATCAACACCACAACTTTCATCTATTTAAGTCAGACTTCTCTCTTCATTCCCAGCTGATTTACGTCTCCCTCTCCTCTTTGCTCCAGCCTTCATCTTCCCTTTCTCTCTCAAATCCAACTCCATCAAATCTCCAAGCTTTGTCAAAGTTCCATCAATCCAAACTCAAATTCAGCAAAGTCATACTCCAAAGAGGTAGGATTCAATCTCTAGTCTTAATTTCTCTAGACTGAGGATGCATGAAAGATTCCTTTTTATGATTATTTGATGATATATTGGATGTGTATGATTGGATTAATATGGGATTAATATGAAATCTTGAGTGGCAATTAGAATTAGAAGAAGAAAACTAAGAAAAATGGATGGATTAGGATGCTGTCTTGGTGAAGATTCCATGGCAGTCCGTACGGCGGAGTGTACGGCTCCGCCTACAATTGGTCAAATCCGATGAAACCATTTTTAGATGAAAGTAGACATTCAGGGCTTTTCATAGATATATCATATAAGGTTATTGGATTAGTATTGAAGGAGATATGAATTTTTGAAGTTTGATCTAAGGTTCAGGATTTTCATCCGGGCAGGGTGACATGAAGAGGGTATAACTCACCCTATACAACTCCAAATTGAGTGAAACCAAATTTGTTAGAAAGCTTACACATAAGGGAACATTCCAATATGAGATTCCGAGTTTGTTATGGTCCCAATTGTTCCCAGTCATCCAAGGAATTTACTCTATGTCCAAACCGAACCAAAACAGGGTAGCTCAGGAAGGTCGACTTTCAGGACTTATAACTTGAGGTATACTTAAGCAAATGGAGTGAAACTTGTGGCAAATGAAAGGTGGTCCTGTTAGCTTCAATATAAGACCAATTTCGTATGGTTTGAGCCTAGTTTCGATTTTTAGTGAATTTATAATTCCAGGAGTGTAATTCGGGCTAGAGACTGAACAGGCTGAGGTAAAAGTTAAATATCAGGAGTTATATAAATCAAAATGGTATGGGACTAAAGAGGTTAGAAAGTAGACATATAGAGCTATGATATATCCAAATTTCAGATCTAAATGAGTTGAATAGAAATAAAAGTGGATCATATGAAATTCGGGCAGAACCGAATAGAAGGTAGCAGAATGGCCAAAGTGATAGTTTCACAAAGTGACCTAATTGAAGATTTCACAAGTATTATGGAAACATAAAAAGTTTGAGTTGAGGATTGCTAGTTTGACATTGATATATATGTGTGTTAAGTTGATTTATGTTGCTATGACTGGTTTGTCCGTGGGAACTGGCACTATTCATGGGGAAACGAATATGATCCGTTATCTTTGGATTTTATGGCAGAAGTTTATGAACCTAGGGATATTTATATGCAAGAATGATATAAGGGTGATATGAGATATATGAGACTAAATAAAAAAGCAGTATGATATGAGGTATATGCGAAATACTGATGAAGCATATGTACGAGTACATTTAGCATGACTATGCTTGACAACGTATAAGAATGAAAAGATATAAGTATATTAAGTGTGAATATAAAGATGTGAATCCCCTTGTGGGTGAGTCAGTGTGACAATGGTCACGAGTTGAGCTGACAAGCTCACTCCAAGGCCAGGCTACCCAAGGCGATAAAGGTTAAAGAGTAAAGACTTAAAGACCAAAGAATTAAGTATATGCCCCACTCACATCAGGCATGGCATCGACCCAACTAGTGTGAGTATATGGGGGGTAGGACTTACATGAGGCATGGCATGACCCAGCTAGTGTAAGTACCGAATGAAGGTCCCATATTCCTAAGGAACGTGACATGGCGATCACGCTCTGACGGGGTATGACATGGCGATCATACTCTGGAATATAGCATGAAGACCCCATATTCCTAAGGAACGTGACATGGCGATCACACTCCGACGGGGTATGACATGGCGATCATACTCTGGAATGTGGCATGCAAAGATATGATGATGAGTCTATATTCCTAAGGAACGTGACATGGCGATTACGCTCTGACGGGGTATGACATGGCGATCATACTTTGGGATATAGCATGAGGATACCATATTCCTAAGGAACGTGACATGGCGATCATGCTCTGATGGGATATGACATGGCGATCATACTCTGGGATTTGGTATGATGCTGCACTTGAGGATGGCGATACGTAACGCTCAAGTGTAGACAAATGCAAGCACCCTAGGGACGGCGATACGTAACGCCTAGGTGTGTCGAATGAAAGAAAAATAAAATTTTATGTATATGTATGAATTCAAGTGCAAGTTAAGTTATGTACAGAGGTTATGTTCCCAGTAGATTAATGCTATGTGCGTTTTATATGTTGAAGTTATTATCCTTTGTTTTATTCTTGAAGTAATCTTGTGTAGACTTCCCCAAATGACCAGTATATGAATAAAAATGAACTTTGCTTCAGATAAGACATTTTTTTTTGGGAATATAAAATTAAACAGTTTGTGCAGCATGCTCACTCTTTTGCATAATAAACCGAAGCAAACTGGAGATGACAACGATGACATTACATGTGTATCATAGAGAATCCTACTGAGAATTTATGATTCTCACTCCTATTTTTCCGTGTTGTCTCCAGAAAGTTCAAGAGGTATCAGAGTAGCGCAGCGAAAGTTGCTGTCAGATAAGGTCCGTTCAGGTAACCGTAACAACTCCAGGGTGTGGTACTATGACTTAAGCATAGTACTGTACTTGGGAGGGTGTTACAAATTTTGTGTTTTAGCAAGTTCCAAGAGTTCTGGATCATTATATATGTAGTTTTTGACTTCTAGGAACCTAACTTGGAGGGATTTGAGGCTTAGAAGTAATTGGAAGCCCAATTTCATTGTTGCTGAAATTTCAGCTTGAGCATGCTACAAAGATCAGACCATAACTCTCTCATCCAAAATCCAAATGAAGCAAATGAGGTATCCATTTTGAATCCAAGAAAAATATCTACAACTTTCATGCAGACACTGAGAGCTAATTCGGAGGTTTTGGGACTGAAATTCATCTTGAAAGTGACTAGAACATGAAATTATGCATAATTGCTGTCAGGAGCATGATGCAAAGATCAAGCCATAACTCTCTCATCTGAAATCCAAATGAAGCAAATGAGGTGTCCATTTTGAATCCAAGAAAAAGATCTACAACTTTCATGAAGACACCAAGAGCTATTTTGAACATTTTGGGGTGCAAACGGGGCTCGGAAATTATCAAAATGTCTAATTCTGCATAATTGCTGTTAGGACCTTACGCTATAGCGCAATAGCACAAGGGGCTGCGCTATAGCGCAAATTGCAGCTGAAATAACTCTTAATTTACTTATTGTTGCACTATAGTGCAGCATGTTGTACTATAGCGTAACCAGAAAAGTGCAAAATAGCATAAAGGTTGCAATCTTGAGTTTTGGGCCACTTGAGCCCACTTTTGAAAAGTCAATGCACGGGAATTCATGTACTAATACCTAAGACTTCACCAAATTAAGTAAGAAGTATCATTTTTAGGAATTTAGATTTTCTCTTTAGGTTAGAATAGGTTAATTTTCTATCTTTTCTCTCCTCCCCTTCTCCTCTCATCTTCTTACCCTCTCATCTTTCCACTACCACTCTTCATTTTCTATTTTGGTTGTAAATTTCCATGGAGAAGTAGAGTTGGAAGCTAGCTTAGGAATTCTTCAAAAGGCTTCAAGGGTTGTATCTTGAAATCGTACACTTTAATTTCAATACATGATGTGTTTTCTCAATTCTTTGCCTCTTATTCTGTTATATGCTTGCATTAAATGGTATTGATGTGTGGGTATGTAATTGGATAATTAGTTAGGTAATTATTAATTAGTTGATTGATATGAACTTGACTAGTTGAGGGTTCCTATTATGAAACTTGATTGAATGGTATTGAGATTAGGGTTTATAATTGGGAAAATCTTGATTATGTGTTCTTGTTGAGTGGTATTGATATGAGGATATATGACTAAGATGTTAATTAGATGTATGTTGATTGGTTGATTGATGTATGTTTAATTAACTAAAGAATTGAGACTTGGGTCTTGATTGAAACTTAGGCTAATGCAATTGGAGCTAGAGGTTACTATGAGCTAATTAGAGGTTGAGGTCTCAACCATCTACTAATTGTGTGTTAATTGAATACTTGGCAATTGTTAAGTGAATTGTGGAGTTGCTAGTAGCGGTTGCACTAACAACTCAAGTTAGCTACACTCCATGTGTTTGATCATATGCGCATTTGTGATAGATATGCCTTTGGCCTTAGGAAATTCTTTAGCTAGTGTCCATTTTTAGTTATTAGTTTCTTTTCTTAATTAGTTTTCTTGCATGCAAACAAAACCCCCCTTGTTGCTAATCGAATAACATCAACATTCTTATGAGAGATGACTTTGGTTGCACTATCCTACAAATAGTGTAATTAAGTTTTAAAATTACAATTTGGAGCGAGCTACAACACTTGCTACCAACTTGTGCAAAGGACCCTTACCCGCTACCGAGCATAGATGGTTTAGCAAGCACTGCCTTGGGATTCCAATTCCTCCCTTTCATGGATGCCTAGTCGGGATACAATCAAATCCCGATGTACTCCCTCGATGAAGAAAAGACAACATCCATAACACCCATGGCAAACTACTGCTACAAGGTTATGCCATTAGGGTTAAAGAACACAAGAGCCACTTATCAAAGACTTATGAACAAAGTCTTCTCAGAGCATATTGGAAACCTGATGGTAGTCTACATCAACGACATGTTGGTCAAGACAAAGGAAGAAGACATCCTCCTTTTCGACCTGCAAGTTATTTTCAATTGCTTACAATGGCACAACATGAAGTTATATCCGCAAAAGTGTGCATTTCCGTCGAGGCTGGAAATTTCTTGGGATTCATGCTCATACATCAAGGAATTGAAGCAAATCTCGACAAGTATTGAGCCACTCTCGAGATGAATAGTCCGACTTTGATAAAAGAAGTACAACTCCTAACTAGAAGGATTGCATCCCTTTCTAGATTGATGACAACATCGGCTCGAAAGGCTTTCTTTTCTTCTCTTTCTTAAAGAAAGAAAGTACCTTCAAGTGGACACCGGAGTACAAAGCCACGTTCACCGAGTTCAAAAGATACTTCTCCTCCCTTTTGATATTGAGCAAGCCAAAAATCGACAAGCTTTTGTTCTTATACCTCTCTGTAAACGATGTGGCCATAGTCGATGCTTTGGTCTAGGAAGGTGCCCAACAATAACACCTTATGTACTTCGTTAGCAAAATATTATAGGGACCTGAGGTGAGATACAGGAAGTTAGAGAAAATCGCCTTAGCTCTAGTCATCACTGCATGAAGGCTTCGCTAGTATTTCCAAGCTCACACTATCGTGGTCAAAATCGACCAACCAATTCAGCAAATCTTTCAAAAGCCGAACTTGGCTGGAAAGATGGTATCATGGTTAGTTAAGCTCTCAGAATTTGTCATCCAATACGAGCCAAGAGCGATCATAAAAGCCCAAGCCTTAGCAAATTTTTTAGCCAAAATGGTGGAAGACGAGGAGCCTCAAGAGTCGAGGTGGACACTACACATTGATGGAGCCTTTAGCTTCAAAGGAAGCGGAGTCGGAGTTATACTCGAAAAGGAAATAGAAATCGTAGTTGAACTTTCCATAAAGTTCGATTTTCCTGTTTCAAACAATCAGGCCGAGTACGAGGCCTTAATAGCCGGATTAAGGCTAGCTAATGACATCAGTGCCTCCTAACTCATGATTTGCAGTAACTTCCAAAGAGTGATGTCTCAAATAAACGGGATGCACCAAGCTAAGGATACACTTCTCTAGAAGTAACTCGCAAAGGCTAAGGATCTAATGAAGACACTTGACACACCCGATGTCCGACACGTCCCAAGGGAAGAGAATGTTAGAGCCAATATCTTCTCGAAATTGGCAAGCACAAAGCCCAAAGGAAATAACCAGAGCTTGATCCAAGATACATTGAAGTCTCCCTCAATAGCGAATGCTTTCCCGACCTTGGCCATTGAAGGAATCACAAACTAAATGACCCAAATCATCCAGTATTTGTGAAATGGAACTCGACTAGCAGATCCCATTGAGGCAAAAAAGCTGGCCAAAGAAGCCTATTATTACATTATCATTGACGGATAGGTATTCAGAAGAGGTCTGTCTCAACCATTATTGAAGTACATGGGTCCAGATCAGATTTCCTTTGTACTCGAAGAAGTCCATGAAAGATCCTGCAGCCACCATCTTGGAGGAAAGGCACTAGCCTTGAAGGTTTTATGCGTTGGCTATTATTGGCCTTCTATGACCAGGGACTTAGTTGACTACATGAAGAAGTGTCTGAAATCACATGCCCATTCCCATATTGCCATCGTCAAGGAACTCTCCACAACCATGTCCCCCTAGCCGTTTAGTAAGTAGGGATTCAACTTCCTAGGTCATTTCCTACTCGCCTCAGGATAAGTAAAATATCTTATCGTGGCTATAGACTATTTCATAAAGTAGGTGCAAGTAGAACCACTATCCACCATCATGGCTGCCCAAGCTTGGAAGTTCATTTGGAGGAACATTTTCACCCATTTTGGGATACTGGATTTCATGGTTACTGACAATGGAACTCAGTTCATTAACCAAAAGTTTCGAGGTTTTCTTGCCAACTACAAAGGTAAGCACTACTTCACTTCCATTGAGCACCCCCAAGCCAATGATCAAGTCGAAGCAGCTAACAAGGTCATGCTCCAAGGACTAAAGAAAAGATTTAGCAAAGCAAAGGGGGTATGGGTTGATGAACTTAGTAGCATCCTATGGTCTTACCGTGTAACCCCACAATCGACAATGGGCGAAATACCCTTCAAGCTCACCTAAGGAGTAGATGCCATGATACCAATCGAGGTTGAAGAGCCCTACCCACAAGTTATTTTCCGATCCACAAGTATGCAAGCTCTCCAAGAAGAAGCCGATCTCACTAATGAGGCAAGAGAAATGGCACACATACTAGCAAGGGCACTGAAACATCAGATAGCTAACAGATACAACGTCGGTGTTATTTCTCGAAAGTTCCAAGAAGGAGACTTGGTTCTCCGATGTGTCAACATCGAACCACCTCTTCTAGGATAAGGAAAGCTAGCAGCCAATTGGGAAGGCCCTTACAAAGTTGTTGAAGTTTTGGGAAAAAGAGCTTACAAGCTCTTTATGTAGCATCGCCAATTTTGTCTAAGCCAATTAGCTCAGTGTCCATGGCTAATTAGAGGGGTTAGCTATTAACTAAGAACTAATCGGCTAATCTCGATGAATGAGAGCTTAGTAAAATGGAGACAAGCCAACTAAAAGTCAACAATTGAATCATAACGCACTAAATGTTTTAATTAAATACTAATCAATCAAACCTCCTTAATCCATGATTTAGAAACATAATTAAGCTAATATAATCTTATTAATTAAGTACATGACAAATGTTTTACCTTAATTAATTGTGATAAATTAATCCTTACACCCTAAATACATAATTAGTAAGAACAATTCTTTTTGGAAGAAAATGTCTCAAAAGTGTAATTACTGAAATTGACTAAAGAGAAATTAAAATAATCAACTTAATTAACAACTTAGATAATTCTAATAGCTTTGAAAATTAAAAAATTTCCCCTAATTAGTGCATGAAAATTTCGACCAAGGAAGAGTCAAATCCAACCCTCCATTTGTCTCTTAAATCTTGCACCCTTGGATCTAAGCTTGTGTTAGTAGCATCACCTTAGGCAAGACCAAAGAAAGGCTATCCACCACTTGGATCATGCCACATGGGTAAATCATACTCCATCAAGTAAATCCCAAGAGTGGTGCCTTCCTTTAACCCCTTGAGAAAACACAAAATGGTCCTTGTTATGCACCAAGACTCAAAAGAAACACAACCATATCTCTTACCCCAAGGTTCTTAACCCTCTTGCTTGTTGAAGGAGCCAAAAATCACCTCCTACCTACCCCTTGTAAGGCACCATTTAGCCCCCTCTCTCTCCTCATTTGTAAGTTTTCATCCTCTCACTACAAGCCCATGCTTTCATCTCTCTCTAACTTTCATCCTAACTCTTTTGTTCTTCCAATCTCTCTTGCTCTTCTTCCCACTTTTTCATCCCATTCAACCCTCTTTCCTATCACCACCCTCACAAGCCCTTCAAGGACCACCTTCTTTGTCTTTGGAGAAGCAAAGTAAACACATATTAGCACCATTCTTCCAAGCTCTTAGGAAGGAGGCTATTTTCAACCACTTTCATCCTTCAAGCTTCCTAAGAAATCTTTGTGGTAGTAACTCTAATCCTTTTCTTTTTATGTGTTCTCAAGCTTTAGAACCCCTAAGCTCTCCATAGCTAGGTGGTTCTAGGACTTGCTCTAAGGCCTCATGGCCATACTTCTTGTTATAAAGTGTTTTTCTTGTGTTATGGCTCTTTTCTTGTCATATTTTCTAGTTATGCACACATGTTGCTTTAACCCAACATTTTAGAACTCAAAATATTGATTTTTCATTAAGATATCAAAGTATAAAAGTGGTTTAGAAGAGAAAAGTGGTCACTTGGGGAAAAGACTTGATGTTTTTACAAGAAAACTAATGAAAACAAAAACCATTGAAGCTGGAAATTCTAGCAGTCTATATTGCACGACCAATAACTCATTCAATACAACTCAAAATGCAATGAAACTAATTTTAAATAAAAATAGACTCTCAGAGCTTTGTATACATGTAAAATACGCGAAATTTGGCCTTAAAATGAAGGAAATACAAATTTTTAAAATGGGCTGTCCCTAGATATGTTTATGTTCAAGCAATCTATACAAAAAGTTTAATAACTCGAGCTATACAAAACATTTTTTAGTGGGACTAAGTTTTTTAGAAACTAAGACATAGAAGAACACTCCCATTAAATAGTTTTCACAGATTCCCTATGAGGAATTCCCAGTAGAGCTTATAAGTCACTGTGTTGAAATAAAATTACAAGACTAAGCAGTCCAAATAAGACGTGCATATCTCAAGTTACAAAATGAATTTTTGAGTAGAGCTTATTTTGTTTAAAAATAGACTCAGACAAGTATAATTGTACAAATATTCAAGTCAAAATAACAAAAGATGAAATTATGGGAAATTTATGAAGTTACTGCCCCACTGTAAAAAGTAAATCTGGTTAAGGTTAGTTTTAAATGATAATGAGAAACAAACTTGGAGACATCAAGACCCCCAAATTAAGATATTGGAAAACTTCATAACTCAACTTAAAAGTTTTAAAAAGGATAATAGATGAAATTGGCCCTATGCCTAATAAAAGAATCAACACAAGATGAAAATTCAATTAAAAGCTTGCATCTAATTTACTATGCTAAAGTCATAAAACTTTGCATGTTATGTAGCCTCTATATGCCAACATGATATGATGATAATGATATGATAATGATAATAGCATTGATATGATGATGACATGATGATGATAATGATGCTTAATGATATGTGAGATTGAATTCTTTGTTTGGCAATTTGGGGAAGCTCCAGTCTAGCCGTCATGCTGCCAGAATTCCACAAAATTTATGGACTTAAAATAATTTTTGTATCATAAGCCTTAATAAGAACAGATTGAGCTAAGAGTATGATCCTTCGATAAGGAAGGTGAACCGTAATAAGAAACTCCCCCTCCACCCACGGACTCGCATGAGGTATGGCAATGGACCCAGCTAGTGTGAGTACCGAGGAAGGGCTTACATGAGGCATGGCAAAGGACCCAGCTAGTGTAAGTACTAAGAATTTATGGTGGTGATGGCTACGGTATGAGCTCATTACCAACTATATTTAGTGGGTGGTAAATAAAAGACCTATAATAGAGTCAAGTCTAGTGAAGAAAGGGACTTTGGTCCAACTCAAGTAAAGAATGAAACTCTTAAAATGTTCATGCATGATATAACTTATTATATAAGCTCTTATATATGCCATGATGTTATTTTTATTTGATGTAAACCATGCTAAGTAACCGTGCCTTTTTTCCTACCTCGGGTTTTGTCTCATTGGGTTTTCCGAAGGATGTTTTAATAAGACAGGACTTTCATGGGCCAAATGGTATTCACATATCCCCGTTCAATCTTTTTTTTTTCATTTTTCGACGTTAAGGACGTATTATTTGTATTCCGGTCCATATTTATAATAAAGTTCCTCCAAGTTATTATTTTATGTGAGCTTATTACTAGTTATTATCCTAAGGGACTAATCACCCCTTAGTCAAGACTAACAAAACTGAGGTCCAACACCTTAGGAACTATCACATATGAAATTCATGTTAGTATACAACTCGGATAGACATAATAAAACCCTTTAGTAATCTACTTAAGCGTAGCACTAAATCCAAGTGTTACCACCTCGGAAGGTCCAAGTGCTCACCTTGAAACAAATAAACCCTTAAGTTTAACTTAAGCGAAATTGAGTTTCCTTAGGTTCTAAACTTGAGCGAAATTAAAACCAGGTTATTAAGTACCTCAGAAAATCCAATTCGGTTATAACCAGTTCAAAAACTCTCAGTTTTCTTTTGGACCTCCGGTAATTTGCTACGCCAATTAGAATGTCGCTAATAGTCCCTTCGAGTTATGTAACTTAAGCTAAAAATTAAAGGCCCATCAATTGGCAAAAATAATTCTGTTAATAAACCTGGTATCAAATTACATAAAAGCCCATATAAGGGCACCAAATACAAACTATGAAAAGCAAAAAGGCGAGCTGCTTCAGGGATCGACAGTAGGAATGGCTGGCTCAATTTCTTGGCCTTCGAGATCCTCCTCCTCGTCATCATTGTCGGGAGCAACCTCGATGCGACCATCAATGACGCATTTGTCAAGACCAACCTCATTAAAGTCAATTCCCGAGCAAATGACCCGACACTGCTCCAAGATGTTGTTCTTGATCTCGAAGGTTGACTTCCCCCATTTCTCCTTTATATACTTGATCTCAGCCTTTGATTTGGAAGCAGCATCGAATGCCTTGGCAAAGGCCTTCTCGAGCTCCAATATCCGAGCTTGCGACTTCTTCAACTGCTTGTCTTTTAATTACAGTCACCCCCTCAACTCCTCGACCTTGGCCTGTTTGGCCTTCTTTAGGCACAGCTTTTCATTATGAAGAAAAGTTATCCTCTTTTCAAGTCTTTGACTTCCCTAACAGCTCGGACACTGGAAGAAATCACCGGTTCCGAATACTGATTACTGCCACCAACTTCAGCAACACACAGCCAATCCATTGGAATTTTTCCACCAAATTATCATTGTCGCCCCGGAGTTGCTTAAGGAGGGTATGAGTCATCAACTCCTTATCCATGAACTTCGGATAGGGAAAGTCCTTGGTCAACACACTAACCTCTGACTTCCCCTCCAAAGTAGTAAAGTCTTCAGGGTCCACCTGGATGACTTTCTTCTCCTTTGCCACCCTCTTTCCCTTTTGTATTTTGGATGGCTGGACCTCAAGTGTAGTAGAGTCAGGAGTTGAGGTGAACATCGGTTCCCCAGAACCCACGGAAAGAAGAAGTGAAAACCTAAGTATTTCCTAGCCACCCCGGCATCTACACCGACTATACTTTTCAAGTTCAAATGATTCTTCCCAAAACATTGAAGAAAAAATTGAAAGATGGTTTGTTCCTCGGGCTTGAGGTTATCCTTTTTAATCTGAGGTGCATCATAATGCTTGCACCAGAAGCAGATAAATCGGAGCTTGCCTTCCAATGTCTCCAAAAATGGAATTGAGCTCAGAGCCCCAAAAACCTTGAAGTATAAAGATTTGAAATGGTGGAAAGATTCTTCATAAAGAAGGAACACTTTCTGACTAGTATGTGCTCAGAATGACAACTAGCCGATGGTCAAACCACTGTTGGTGGGGTGAGTTAAGGTAAAAAGGAAGAAAAACACATCAGAAGAAGGCAGCACTTCAAGATATTCGTAGACAATCTCAAAGCCCTGTATCATAGCCTAACTGTTCGGATGTAGTTGAGAAGGAGCGGCCTCAGTCCATTGTAGGATGATGACCTGAAAATGAGTGAATAGAATCTGAATGCCCAACTTAGTGATGAGGACATCGTACGTCCACACGCATCCTGGGCCACCCTCATGGTTGAGGTAACACAACCTCTCGCTCGAGCCAGGGGCTTCCAAAACATACTCCTCATATTCACCCTTTGGTGTGATCAAATTCTCTTCTCGGAAGTGATGCAAGAACTCGAGAGTCACGCTGGGCTCCACCCATCAATATAGCCAATGAATTAACGGAGAAAATACAAGCATATTTTGTTTTCTCGCCATCATGGGCTCTAGAATAAACCTACAAAGGGAACCACCTTTAGATTACAAACTTGGGAGAACAAGCTTGAAAAAAATAAGGCTAGGAATTTGGTTACAAAGCAAGAGGAAAAAAAAAAGAACCTACGGTGGTTTCCCGCTAAGGATCGAAGCCGCTGATGAGTGGCAAAGGTGGAGGAAAGTGAAAGGATAGGGTGGTAACCACCCCCTAACAGTGAAGAAAAATATGAAAACTAGGTGGTAGGCGACCAAACCCACCATTGTAGAACCACATTTCACCATAAACCATGTGCTACCAAAGCGAAAAAAGCAAAAATGAAACAGAAACGCGAAACATGCCTTGGAAACAATAAAAAGTTTTCCTTTTTACTCTCTCACTTTCATGATTGTTTCAGACAGAAGCAAAAAAGTGAGGAAGAGGGAAAAGGGAAGGTATTTAAAGCAATAAGCACGCCTTCTAACCGCGCACACCAAACATCACTAAGGGGCACATTATGTCTTTTCACATCATGGAAACGGGGGCAAATGGGGAAAGTACCCCAATTCAAATGATGGGGGTGCACGAATCGAGGCACCAAAATGCCAAGTGTCTCTTCAAGATGAGTCGACATGACTCTCAACGTGACGTTTCGTCAGGAAGGGAAATAACTCATTCCTAGGAAAAGATTGGATCTTGTGCAAAATAATCATCCACTCTCTAAGTTCTAAATTAAGAGTTGGAACTATCAGGAGACTCGGCACTTGACATTAGCACCTTAGATGACGAGTTGGGGACACTACTCCAAACTAGGAATATAAGGCCTAACTGAGCTCAACATCAAGAGGCCCAACTCAAATCCTGGAAGATGGGACCCTCTGCATCACTCAAGGATAGGTCGTTTGGACGGAGTCCATGATTATACCAGAACGACACTTATCTAACATGTTGCTGCCCATCTCGAACCCATCAACTGGCCCCAGTTCGTTTGACATCTCGAGACACTCCTTGAAATCGTGGAACCTCCTAGTTCATCCTCAACGGCCAATCACTATAACTAGGTATCCAACCGTCAAAATCAAGTATGCCTTATACACTATACCTAGTATTTCTTGCACTCACTTTCTTGAGCGTCGGAGTCCTTGCAGGTACCAACCTCATCGCCATGAAGACCGGACCTCAATCCACTAAAGATCATTATGCATAATAGTCTAAAGGTCACCCTAGCTCTAGTATAATAAATAGGGGACTCGTTTTGTATCAAGTGCACCAAATAATAGAACTCCTATCTCCCTAGTTTTGCCTTTTGTCCAACTTTGTTATTTCATTGACCAAAAAAAAAAAAAAAAACCAGCAAATAGATAGAAAAGATCGATTATGCCTCATTTATCACTCAATTACCACACATTTTAATAATTTATCTACTCTCTTTTTCCCTTTCACACATTTGACACCAAAAAGGAGAATAAGATCAATATATCAATCTTAGTTGATTTTTCGGTTGTCATCGAACAGACGTCAGATCGAACTCAAATATTTTTTCCCTCCATCTTTTCGTCCAAAACTGGGAATCGCACGTGAGACACCCGATTTTGCGGGCAAATCTAATGGATGGTTTCTGTTGGCTGCATGCATGTGATTATAAGCCGCTTTAGCGGAAAACCCCATGTGCCACCTTAATTTGCTGCTATAAGTTGGATATATATCTTCGTTTCTCAGAAACAATTTAAGTAGTCGTCAATTAAGTTGTAGCCTTTGCTCGTCAAAATGATAACGTTTATTGATGTATATAAACTGTTTGAAGTTGAGTTATAAAAATCGCCAATAGTTGCGTTGCGCCTACATTTGTGCAATATATACAGTCGAAACGTGACACTTTTCCTTTTTCAAAGAGAAGAAAAAACACAAGATATTGGGACTTGAGAAAAGAAATGAGGTTTTTTGTTCAAATTTATGTTGCATTGAACTTTCATGAATATGAGAATAAATTTTCTATTGCACACACATTGCAGAACCAAACCATTTTGTACTGTTACGTTCTCGTAAAACTCTACATATGATCTATCTCTAATCAATATATATACAAAGAGAGGAAAATGAGAAAAAGAATCACAAAACATCTCATAATTTACGATCGATAACTGATTTATTTAATTCAACTTATTTTCTTGGAGTTAGGGGAATAGCACTAATGCATTATGCTTTAGGAAACACTTGAAGACTGCAAATCTAAGCAGTAACGACTATAAGGTATGTACTATATTTGTATGAGAACCACCACAAATGTGGTTTACTTTATTGAATATTTTCTTTAATAAAAATCACAAACCTCGTATAATTACTATAATCCCCTGCTATATTTGGAGACACTCAATAACATCTTAGGCGTAATCGCATAGTCCATAGACACAATATTGGCCGTCTTCGCACTTGTTGTTGCACCTCCCACAATGCCTCTTGTCAAAGTTGGTATCAACGCATTGCCCTCTACAGCATGTCTCAGTGAACTTGCATTTCTTCTTGCAAGCACCGCAGTGATGGTGATCATACCCCAAGTCCATGCACTTGTTGTTGCAGCATGTGGAGTTCTTGAAACCCAGCAAATGGCAAATCTCGTTGTCCTTGTGGCAATGATCAGCGGGTCTTGGGTGGGTTTGTGCCAGGAAGCGACTCAACCTCTTGGAAGGAAGAACTATTTTGTTCTCATCATGGGTCAATGGTTGCACAAAAGGTGCTTTTGTTGCTTCCTCTTGGCTAATACCTTTCATTGTGAGTGCGATGGACAAAGCCATGGTTATTGCTATGATTAATGTGACTTTTAGGAACCCCATGGCTTTGCCAGTTGCAAGAAATGGCTTAAGGACTCAGATCAGAGAGGAAGAAGAGAAGAACTAATTGTTTCTATGTTTTTTTGTTTTGTGTCTTGGGAAGGTGGAGGATGACAGAAAATGAAGGGGAAGATCCAGGGTTTATAAGGGGGCTATTTGGGAAGGGTTGACGCGGCAAAAGTGGTAAAAGGTGAGAAAGTTGCATGCATGCTACATGCGGAAGAGTATGGTGGCATTCTAGTATATATTCTATTACTTATGGACCTTAGAAAGCTTCAGCTATCTATATAACTTGAGCACTCCAATATCACTCATTTCATACTTCATTTTTATGTCTAAGGTCTATTATATCCTTTTGTTTCATGAGTTAATGTTGCATGCGTGATCACATATACTTGCGGAAGTCAAAGGGTATTCATGACTTTTCAGAAAACCGTGGACGGCCTGGGAAATTTAGGCATGCTGCTAGGATAAGCAAAGGGCTTTGCCATAAATGTTGAGAACTTCAAACAAAACCATTCATAACTCATAAATCCAGCTCCTACGCATCGTGTTTAACATGCACAACAAATTAAAACTTGGGCTAAAAGGCAGCTTCCCGAGGGATTAATCTGACCTTTTTTTTGTTGACCAATTAAGGGATGCATTATACAAGTTAACTAAGCTTGAAGAATTGGAGCTATGGTTCTACACGTGTAGTGTGTAAACTGCACACAAATGGGTCCAATTAAGAATGGAGGAGGCTTGCAATTAAGAGCTCCAATGTCGTCCTATAATAGGTTGTTGATAGGTTGACCTTGAATATTGCCCCGAAATGTTCATGTTTTGGCAATTAGGATTTAGGTCTTTGCGCTTTAATTATTGCAATAGTTTGTATTGTCAGTAAACGAATACGTGAAACGTAAACAAGAACATATACAAGCATGAATGTGGACACGATGGTCCTAATTAACTTAACGCTTCTCAGAAGTATAACCGCGAAGCACCTTTTATAATATTTCGCTACCAAAACTGGTATTTTTCTCACATCATCAAATATTTTCGATAAGTTGAAACTATCACAAGCTTATAGTCTTTTCAGCCTTTAATAAGTGAAGGAAATAATCTTATTTGAATATTATTCAAGGAGAAAAGTGTGCATGTGTATTTGCATAAAATCATTTGTTTATGAAGCTGTGCAAAATTAAAAATAAATTAAATGCTACAAAAATAGTTGTAAGTTTATATATATTTAAATTAAGTTTTCTTTATATAAAATTAATTTCATATTAATACTAGCTGAAGTAAAAGTTTAATGTCCAAACTGAGATTCTTTTGCAATTCAAAGAAGAACTAAAGGCATGTTTGCCTTCAATATATTATCATAAAAAATTGTTTTTAAGTGATGAAATCTTGCATTTTAATAAAAACTACAGACGATTCTGATCTCATGATAATAGATAAGATGATGGCCCTTAAGGCATTAACATCAAAATCTTTTACAATTTTTTTAGATTATTTTAAAATAACTCACGATCTCAACTTTTACCGATGTACCCAAAAAAAATCTCAACTTTTTCTTTAGTAAAATCTTAAAAGAGTAAACATAATTTATACCAATATTAGGTCATCAATTACACTTGCTAAAGTTCTTTTTAAATCAGTGCAGGATCTGGGTTATACATACCATGATAGTTTCTGACATTAGAATGCATGAGAAAATGAAACCAAAACTAATTTATAGTTATGCCCTCTATATGGTGAAATTATAATGGAACATCTCGATTGATCGACTTAAGATGGCTGGATCGATGAGACTTGAAACTGAAAATATTTTGGTGTGTTTAGCAGTACGAAGTGATGCACTCCACAAATTAAAGAAGTCATTAAAATTATATGAATGAAAATATTATTCTATTTTAAAATGTGTGCCTTGATCAACGTAATTATGCGGGCACTTGATTAGTACATTTTTTCTTTCTTGACCAGTGGTTTGTGATTATACATGTTTGCATCCGTTTGAGACTCAAAGGAACCAAAACAATTTTGTTGGTTTGTCGTCCTACTCAGAAACTAAACCGAAACAAAGTACCCTATGCAACCGCCTAAACGACGAATATCAGCAAATCCAGTTTGTTTCAGTATTAAAATAATGGTTAAACTACAAATCACAAGATACTAGACATAAAACGTAATTCATAAAATTAATAAACTGAGTTAAATAGCTACTTATATTTATATAGTTTTAGACTAGGGATTTGATTAAGTAAAATTTTCCTTAAAATGATGTTTGGATTCATTTATACACTTTTATAGCTTTATTTATCCCTTTTCCTAAATTTTTTTCGTGAAAAAAAAGCCATCGGGTAACGTTCACCATGTTAAACTGTCAAACAAACGCAAGTTAAATTTGTGAACCAAATAAGGTGGCAAGTCAATTCAAAATGGGCTAAAAGCCCAACACTCGTAGAAATAAATGTTACTATTCAATATGCAGTGTCGATCCGGACCTTAAAAAAACAAAAAAAAAAAGAGAAGCAGCTGCGTAGATAAATCGAAGTGTTGAGGTAGACCAAAAGAATATGCTGGTGTTGAACAAAAAAAATGCTGACAAAAAAGAGAAAACTATTTTTTTTTCTTTTGTTTACCACCTCTCCCTTGCGGTTGTTTTATTGTGATATATATCATCTAGTGAGTTTCTTTTCATAGTAACGGTATTTGTATTGTGTGATTTGTAGTTCTCTCAATAGTTGATACTTTAGACTATATTGAATGGCTGCATTTGGGACTGGTGATAGATCAACAACATCGACTTATGATAGATGGTTGGGTTGTAGTTTTTGTTTTATATTTATTTGTTTTAACACATATCCTCCGACACTAGGCCTCTAATTTAGGAAGTTTAGTTATGCTATATGATTATTGATGTCCTGATTGGTATTACACGGTCAACATGTGTAATGATGTGTAACTTTTGACTCATAGGATGCATAGCTATTAATTGATTTCTTCTATATAGTTGATGCTAAAAAGATGCATTAAGAACCAGATCAGAGATCTGTGGCAAGTTCACTTACGCTTTTATGTTCATCTAAAATGTAATGCAGAATCACCTATAGTTTGATATTATTGTTTAGAGTTGTTTATAGTTTGTTGATTATAGTTTTAGACTTAAATGTTGATTTGCCAGATTATGTTGTCAATTTTCTTATTATAAGCAAATTTAGCCTTTGATTATCAATTAATGATATTTGTTGACAAAAAAAAAGAATCAATTTCCAGTGAAACAAAGAAAGAGTCAACCATCTAAGTTTCCATTTTCATAATCAGCCAAATCCAATAGTCCACAATTAATGATGCATCTAAAAGGATGGAACATTGAAGAACAAGATCACAAGATAATGTCCCTAGTTTAATTTTCATCTTCTTCTTCTCTAAGGTTTACTTATGTTTCAATTTTGTTCTAACTTAACGGTCTATTGAGTTTTAATTAGAATTGCTTAGTCAAATTTTCTTCATTCAAGCCCTTTGGAATTAATTATGTCTTAGTTTTAATTAGACGAAGGTATGAAAAATTTGCTTTATTGTGCTTGCGTGTAGCTTGTAAAAACATATAATTGCCATAGAAAAATGAAACAAAATTTTTGAATGTATCTTAATTGAATGAAGCTACTCTGCTTCTTATATAAAAAATAATAATTCTAGTGTTGATCCCAAAAGAAAGTTTTGGTGTTGAACAAAACATATTCAAAATTTTAGAATGTTAAGCAAATGTTATAAAAACCGGCTTCGACCAACTAGCCATTCCAAGTGACTCCAAAGATCGGTCATGTAGCAAAACCAATGTAAACGTGGTTCAACTCGGCCCTTTTTTTGCAAAAAACAATGACCGACCGGTTTGATAGACTTGCCGGTTTATTTCATATAAGATTAAAAAAAGAAAAGACAAAACCCCCAAACCGATCCTTGTTAAATTTTGTGCCGAACAAATTCGTGCCTATAGAAAAAAAACCTCACTTTGTGGTCCCTGCCAATTTCAAAAGTCAAACACGTTGGTCCCTTTGTTAAGTTTGTGTCGTCAAACTTAACGGAGATGGCCATGTGTCCATTAACCACATGATGTGGCGCTGTTAGTTATTCCCTCTCTCACCTAAAATGAAATCGTTTTACCCCTCTTTTCTTCATCAGTGAGAAACCTGAACCCCCATCATCGTCATCCTCCCTCCCTTCAACTCATCAACAACAAAGCCAACCTAAAACAAAAGAACCTGAGAGTCAAAATGTTCCATTAAATTCTGAACATACATTAAATCTGCAACATACAAATCAACTCCCATTAAAAAAAAAAAAAGACAAAGCAAAATTATTGTAGAAAAAAAGAAGCATAACTCCCATAACTTTGTGGGGGTCACACAAAACCATGCACCCACTTCAACCACCACTCTAGCATTTCACTGGTGGTGGCTAGGGATGGCTGAGGCACAGATGCGAGCTCGATCCGATGGCTGAGAATGATGGCATCGAACTTGCAGTGTTGGTGGCTTGATAATTCTAGCACTAAGTTGGGCAGTGAAATAACGATTGGTGGTTGATATGGTGGCTGAGGAGGTGAAGGTGCGACTATGTGAGATTGTTAAGTGGTGGTGCTCCACGGAGCGGGTTAGTGGTGGTTCAGAGGTAGATGGTGATATGGTGGCCAAAGGGATGGAGTTAGGGATAGTGATATGGTGCATTTTGATTTTGGGGGTGGGGGGTTTGAAAGAGTGTCATTTTACTAAGATGGTATGGTTAACGGACACGTAGCCATTTCTGTTAAGTTTGATGACACAAACTTAAAAGAAGGAATAATGTATCCGACGTTTGAAATTGGCAGGGACCGTGGAGTGAGTTTTTTTTTTCTATAGGGATGAATTTATCAGGTGTTAAATTTAACAGGGATCGGTTTAGGGGTTTTGTCAATAAATAAATAAATACTTAAAAGCCAAAAACACAAAGCGAGAATGCAGAAGCAAAACGACAACACGAAGAAGGCAAAACCCAGAAGTAGCTCCGTCACGCCGTTCATCTGCCACACCGCTTGCCCTCCAAGTTTGCTATTACACCACCTAATAGATCGTTGTCGTGCCACCATACGAGATCATCTCTGCCCTACTTGATGTCGCCGCCATTGCATCTTGCCGACACAGCCTGCTCAATGTTGTTTCTTTGCACTGCAAACCCCTCAGAAGAAAGGAGAAAGAGAGGGGCGGCAGCTTCAACATTAGGAAGAGAAACAATAAAAGCTAGAAATGTTATGGTTTTTTGGCTGATGAGGGGTTATTGAAGTGGGATGATTTTTGGGCCCAATTAATCTAAATTTGTTTTTTTAAAGGATACTAAAGGTTTCAAATCAAACAAAAAATTAATAGGTGTTAAATGATTTCATTATGGCATCATTAATAAAATTTTTGTCTTTGGTAAAAAAAATTATTAGACCATTATAAAATTTATTTGTCATTTTATTGTATTTATTTGAATTTTAATGTATTTTTATATATTCATTTAATTATATCTGATTCAACCGATTCAAGCAGTAATGCACTAGTTGAATCAGTGACCTAGTGACCCAATGTCTTGGCCAAGTCGATCACTTAGTTGATTTTTATAAGTATGATGCTAAGGGTTCGAATCCTAAAACCGTTGTTTTGAAAAGGACTTTATCTAATACTACTATCGCTCGAAGCTACCTAAGTAATTTCTTAGACAAAAGAAACAAATCCACGTGATAGAAAGAAAGAGATAGTCTTCAAAGTTTCCATGTTCATTTTCAGCCAAATTAGATGGTCCAAAATTGATGTGCATCTAAAAGGTTGGCATAATCAAGAAAAAGATCACAAGATAATATCTCCACTTTAATTTTCATCTTCTTCTTCTTCTCTAAGGTTTACATATGTTTCTGTTTTGTTATTTAATGACGTATTTAGTTTTAATTAGTGGAATTTTCTTCATTCGAGCCCTTCCATATTATGTCTTGGCTTTAATTAGGCGAAGGGATGAAAAGTTTGCTTCATAATTTGTGTTGTGGCTTGTGAAAAAGCAATAACAGTACGAGCTAAACAAAACAAAATAATTTGAATGTATCTTATTTGAATGAGGATGTTATACTTCTTATTTAATAATAATGTTGTATGAGAGAATTTAACAAGGTAGTAGTACAAATTATTAGATCCAATAATAAATTAAAGGCTTAAATAAGTTTATGTTCTTATATTTTAGTCTTGTATTTATTTTAGTTTATATTTTTAATTTATTTTTTTTCATCTCTTAATTTATCAATTGCATCTAATATTGGATTGGTCGTTTGGCCAAGCAACCAGGGGTCATCCTAGTCACCCGCAATCCTTTGGATCCCCACCCCTTTTCTTGTTGTGAAATATCTCAAAAGAACTATGTCCCACATTGTTTTGAGCAATATATATATATATATATATATATATATATATATAGGTTTATTAAGTGAGGAGTAATTTATTATGAGAGTAAGAGGAGCAAATCAAGGCTGTGTAACCAGACATGGATGGTCAAGACATTAAAACTTATTTAAAGGTCCAATGATAATTTAAAAAAGTCACATGATTTTATGTTGTAATTTTGACCATTTATATAATATCCAATTATTCAGATTTACTCCTCTTACTCTCACAATTAACCCCCCACACATGCATATCAAACATAACAAGTTGTTAAAGAGTGTGGGCTCACGCACACATAGACTTATGCCTTGTGCAAATATGTGATTTGTCCCCTATGCACATGTGACAAATAGGCTATGCTTTATTTTGTGATTACAATTATTTATTTAAATTAATATTGATTTTGAACTGGTTATCTAGAAATGCAGAAAAAGCACATCTTTTATATGCCTATTTGAAAATGAACATTTTATAGCTGTTACAAAACCAAAACCACTCATTACAATTACATCTCATTTACGCTGGTTTATTTCACATGTTAATGTTTTATGTTTTTATAATTGATTACTTAATCCATAGCCTTAATCTTCTCCCTCTATCTCTAACTTTGCTTTTCCTTTTTCGCTACTTGGTTGCAGCTTGCAATATCCCAAAAAAATAAACTTGTTGATCTTAAATTCTTGGTCAAATTAGAACAGCCTATTATACCTTGGAATTTCTGCACAATGCCAGAATAATCCTTAAGGGTAGTATAATTCTGCATGCCTTGGGTTTGATATTGTTTCTTTGTAGGACCTTATTTTACAACAACCTTAAGGATTATGGCTCATGATGCTAAAAACTTTAACAACAACTCTACTTAACCTATGAATAATGCCACTATTGTGTACTCCCAACCTACTGCCCATATGCCAGGCCATCTCTTTGGACATCTCCAAAATAGAGATGTTTCAAGTTCAAAATTTCAAGAGATGGCAAGAGTAAGTTCTGTCCATGGTAGACATGCGTTGAGTGATCGATGCCTTGGAAAATCCCATTTTGAACTAGCAGCTAGACAAATGAAAATCAATGACTAGATTTATTCAAACAAAGTTCACTAACATACTATTTTATCTATGTAATCTAATGAGTTGTTTGATGTTTATTATTCTTGTAAGGAAGTGAAGGAGTTATGGGAGTCCATGGTTCTAAAGTATACTATTGAGGACATCGAAAGACACAAATTTGTGATCAAGAACTACTAACGGCAGGAGATGAAGAATAATAATGACACTCAAGTTTGAATCAATGTGTATTATAAACTATTGGAGAACAAGAAGGTGGAAAATATTCATATAAAAGATTATTTTGTGGTTGGTTGCTGATAGAAAATTACTAGAGTCATGGATTACAAGCAGTAGCTGAAACATTAGAATAAACAACTCTCTTTGCTGAATTGAACACACACATCATCATTAAGGACACCAACAAGAAGAAGATTAAGTAGGCAAGAGTAAGGGCAATGGCTGCTAGGGAGAATTTGCTAAAAAGGTATGACGGTAAAAAGACTAGTTTTAATTACAATAAACCTAATTTTATCCTAAGAGCATATAATCCCTCTTTCCAAAGAAGTGGAGGTTTTCTTGTGCGTGAAAAACCAAGTCATCATGTTGAACATTATCATAAGAGAGCAACTACAACTACAAATGAGAACCTCCTAAACCAAAGGCTAACTTGGTTGAAGAAGATGATTTCATTGTTACAATTGTGTCTTGTAACATCCTGAATTTCACATAATTAGTACTATCAAATAATTAAACTTTTAGATACATTATAGATATATGAGTAGTCAATATTGAAATGCAGTATTGTAGAAAATTTCATTAGACAATTAGCAATATGGTTTAAAGGAAATCGGTTTGTTTACGGTATCTTATAAATCAAGAACCGAGTTGATAGGAATTTATACTGTTAGATAATATAAATAACAGTTTAAAACCCTAAATCCTATAGCTAGAAACTAGCCACCCACCCTTACTTGTTGGCCAAATCATGGCCATCCATTTGGAAGCTTAACCAAAATTGAAAAGCTTAAGAAGTCCACCAATCACCTCTTTTTCTAATTCTTCTAACTTGGCTCAGAAAGAACCAAATCTTTCCACCTTTGTCCCTCCAAATTTGTGCAGCCCCCTTCTCCCTCTTTCCACCTTCATTTTCTTCATCAACACACTCATACTCACTCCAAAATTCTTGCACTTTATCACCCTTGCTCAAATCTTTTACTCTTCCTTTATGAGTCCCAAAAAAAAAACCTTAGAACAAACTCATAAACTCCCTTTATTTGAATCATCTAACCTTAGCCACCAAGAAGGGAGAAAGGAATCATCATCATTTTACCTTAGCCACCAAGAAGGGAGAAAGGAATCATCATCATTTTGAAATCTTAGTGGAGAGAAACCACCGAGAAACTTAAGTTTAGAAGCTCCTAAGTTATATTTGAGGTAGGATTTCATGGACTTAGTTGTTTCTTTAGGGTTTGAGGTGATCAGAGTTTCTCATATCCTCTTTTGTTTGATGATATTTGATATTAATATGACTTGTTTTGAGTGAATTAAGATAGAAAGTATTGGTTTAGTTTGACAAATTGATCAAAAGACCAAGAAGAACACAAAATAGAAAAGTTAAGAGAAAAGCTCAGGATAGTAGTCCATACAGTGAATGGTACGGCTCTATTTGTAGGAATGGAAATTAAGTGAAACCAATTTTAGATGAAACTAAACTTCAAGAGTTTTCCAACCATATAAATTGTATATCCATTGGATTTAAAATGAGAAAGACATGATATTTAGAAGGAAGGTGTTGAAATCTATTCACTGTCTTAACCAGTATGTGTTGTGAAGGGTATCACTCGTCTTATACAATTTCAAATTCGTTCACCAATTTGTTTAGAAAGCTAACACATATATAACAATGCCATAAAAATTTCAGACTTAGATCTTATGTACATTGCTGCCAGTAATTTTCTAAAATTACTCTATGTCCTGCTAGGGTTAGGATAGGGCATTATAGGACAGCCTATTCAGGAGCTCATAACTTGAGCTTTACCTATCCAATTAGGATAAAACTTATTGGAATTGAAAGATAACTCAATTAGCTATAGATTGATATAGAATTCGTACAAAAATGATGAGAATTAGAATTTTAATGATTTTCTAAATTTAGGTGCTCAAATATATCCTAAAATAAGGTAGCCTTGAGTAAGACTTTAATAACTTAGCCTATACACCTCAAAACTTAATGGAACTAAAGAGAACAAAAAATAGACTAATATTGCCACAACATATTAAATTTTTAGATTAATATAAGTTAAAATGGAATTTTGGTGAAATTAATAAAATAGGATAGATTTAAGAAAATTGAGATATCTTGGCAGTATAAAGGTTTAGGAGTTCCCTAAACTACAAGGAGTCAATGACTAAATAATTTCATGTTCATTTCTTATGATAATGATGTGATGATGATATATTGAATAATGATAAAGATTGCTATGACTGGCTGGTTGTTTCCTACATTGTTTATTTTGGAAAACCTCATTTTTAAGCTATTATTTTGCATGCATGCTCATGTATGAAAATGAAAAGATAATAAGAACTTGCAAAGAGACGTACTGATCCTCCACCTTGTAGTGGGCCAGGGTATTGTCTAAGACTTGGGTCAGCCCTAACCAGATTTAAGGGGAATAGACAGGTGTGAAGATCGGAGAAAGTAAACTCGTCACTCATGTGTAGATCCCAGCTCGAACCTAAGAAGCAGGCTATTACCTAGGAGTGAGAAAGGCCATTCATCTTCGGGGGACCAAGCATAGAGAAGCAAGATACAAGTAAAAGAGGATATGCATGTGACATGGTAACCAGATCCTAAGGAGTGTAATATGATGATCACATTCTGATGGAGTATAACATGACGATCATACTCTAGAGTGTGTATGACAAGTAAAGAAAATCAAATAAAGCACAAGTGCAGTTACATAAATATATGACGTGCATTTGTATCTGCATAAAGTATATCCTGCTATTAATATCTTCTTATTGTTATTAAATTGCTCTTGTAAATAACAAGTGTTTGAATAAAATGAACTTGCTTCGGAAGGGATATTTTTTAACTTTCTAAATATGAGATTTATCGTTATATGGCATGATCACTATTTTTTTTTTTCATAATAAATCGAAGTAGTTAGACATAATGACGATGACACTATATGTGATAGTCTAGGAAATCCTACTGAGAATTTATAATTCTCACCCATATATTTGTTCCCGTGTTATTTCCAGATGGCTCAAGAGGCATGGTCATACTGGCGAAGTTATTTAAGATTGGAAGATGGCCAAGGGTTGTTATTAGACAAGGTCCATTATATAATAGTAACAACTCCTAGATGTGGTACTTTGATTTAAGCATGGTATTGTGCCTGGGAGGTGTTACATGTCTCAAGTAATGCTAGTGGCTATTGTAAATGACTAGACAGTAGACTCTAGGGCTAACAAACGCATTTATGTTAACCAGAGTGTTGTTAGGAGATGGAGAAGAACTTGTATATCCTGATGATTCTAGAAGTGCGCTAGTTTTAGAAAATAGAAAAGTTCTTTTGAAGCTCACATATGGAAGACTCTAGCTTTGATTGATGTTTTACATGTGCCTACTATAAGGGCAAATTTGATCTTCGTGGCTCAGCTAGGAAAAGGTGGGGTCAAATTTTCTTTTGAATTTGACAAAATCATGATGACCAATTATTCGAGTATTAAGCTCGATCCAATTACAAGACAAATCGAGTTACACTAGCTTGTAGTGTAGCATGCAACCTGAGTCATCTCTTAAGGATAAAGGTGAATTTGACCAAAAAATATTAGGGAATTTCAACAAACAAAATGTGAATAATAGAATTTAGAAAAGATAAACCAACAATTATGGAACACTAATTCAAGAAACCAAAAGAAACTATGACAAATTCAATCACATAGATTATCAAAATAGAACTAGCTTACAATCATGTGAGGTTGATCCTCTTTAAACTGACATCTTTGCATTTAGATTGGTATTCTCATTAGGAGATCTTCTACTATTCGACTAGCAATGCAACCTTTCAAGAATTTGAAATCTCAAACCCATCAGACTCATGCTAGTTTAAACACCAAAAGTTAAAACCTATACTTCAAATAAGAATTATAATCTCTTGAACTCTCAAACTCATATCCATATTCATCAATCAATGAATACGAAGATGAACTCAATTCAATACGCAATTATAAACCACAATTATGTATTCAAAATGAAAATTGAAAAAGAGAAGAAGAAGATAATCACAAAGTTGTAAAAATGATTAACATTCAAATCAAAATCTCAACAATACAACCATGGGATCCAAATGGATCTTGAACTAGTAAAAGATCTCAAACCTCCATTAACAGCGGAAAAAATATAGAAAATAAGGAAGGAGAAGAGAAAGAAATTCAAATGGGGAAAAAGGAAGAAGGAAAAAGGGAAAAGAAACTCCTACTTTACTCTATAATTAAGAACTAAAGTAAAGACTTTCTTCTCAGTGCTCAAGGCCTATTTATAGGCTCCATCTTAATCTTCTCCCTCTTAGCTTTCTAAGGACTCCCTATTCGCTTAATTTGGATAAGTATGGAAGGACTTATGACCAAATTAGTGTCGTAATCTGCTATGCACAGCCTGCTAATTTGTAGCATCAATTTGACCATCGAAATGTCCCTATTTTACAAAGTGATTTGACTATGAAATTAGCCTTACATGTAAAGCCAAAGTGTGGCCCAAACATTACAGACAACTTAGAAACTGTGACTTTACATCTAGCTTCAATTCTAGGCCCTAATTAAGCTCCAAAAATTTAGAATTAACCTTTGATCTCTAATGAAAGTTGTAGGGCTGTGTCTTAGCTTTCCTACAAATCAGGAAGCACAATTTTTAGATGTCTATAGCGAAAGTTATGGTTAAAATACTGAAGCAAAACCAGAATCAAAGTAAGCTGAAATTTACTCTAAAACCAAAATGGAAGCCCAATCACAAATATAGCCCAATGAACATATAATTAGGCATAAATGGGGAATAAGATGCTAAATATGAAGGTCTAAATCAATACTAAGAATCCAACTATCAACCAAAAATGATTTGTTTATTAGGAAAAGGTTATTGCAACCAATGATTATTTGTATTGAATGTTTCACAAATAATGAATGAAAATTAATTTTCTTCTGCTTAATTGCTTGATTCCAAGAAAATGTCATATCATAGATTAGGACATGTTAGTGTTCCTTATATTAAAACTATGCAATTATATCTAGTTTTTTTTTTTTTTTTAATTCATGTTTGGATGAATGCTAAATATGTGCTAAATCAAAATTAACTGAAAAAATGTCCATCTATACATAAAAGAAACTAAACTCTTAGAATTAATTCACTCAAACTTAGGAGATTTAAAACAAACTATAACTAGAGGAGGTAAAAGATATTATATTACTTTGTTGACAAGTTTTTTAGATATACTAAAGTATATTCAATTAGACATAGGATAAAGCTTTTGATAGGTTCCTTGTGAAGAATATATTTTATTTAATGATTTTGTGAAAAAGAAGGAATAATAAATGAAATAACTCCCCAGTATTCACTTGAGTCAAATGGAGTGGTGGAAAAGAAAAATAGAACTTTAAAAGAAATGATGCATGTTCTATTAGTTAGTTTTAATGCACTTGAAAATCTTTGGGGGAAGTCTTTATTAATAGTATGTCATTTACAAAATAAAATTCCCTATAAGAAAACAAATAAAGCACCATATGAATTGTGGAAAGTATATAAACCTAAGTTAAATTATTTAAAAGTATGAGGGTGTCTAACTAAAGTTATGTTTCTTGATCCCAAGAAAAGAAAACTAGGATCAAGGACATCTAATTGTATGTTTATAATATGTTTCAACATAGTGCCATATATGGAGAGCAATTAGGGGAATCTTCTCCTAAGTTGTAGGTTTTCAAACTACTCCAAAGAGCATTTGGAGAGCAAGTCGACTAAGCTTCCCTACTTATCTAAGGAGTAAAATGAAAGTAAGCTACTTGACAAATGTAAATCAAAACGAAAAGTAAACTGCATGAAAGGTAAAGAAGAGTTGTAAATGAATGCTAGAAAACAAAATGCACGAAGAATATAGAAACTTGTAGATTGATTGTTGTATTGACAGAGTTGTGTGTTCTAAGTTATGTACAAGGGTATTTATAATGTATAATTATAGTTACTTAATGCAACACTACTACCCATGTTTACCTATCCATGTTTTATGTTAAGTCAAATGGTTAGCAATACTATGCCTAAATAAACTATTTCTTGGCTTCTTTTCTGCCTTCGATCATGATATATCATGAACAACACTTGTCAAAATGGCTTTGATTTAATAGAAACATCCTCAAACTAATTTAGCATGTTCTGCTTCATGACTTCGATCATTTCAGCACTTTGTTGAATAAGAACCTTCATATATTTTAGGAAACAGTTACCATTTCGTCAAACCAATCTATCTCTTTCAGATTACTCAATTCTCTTGATTTGGACTTGAATCCTTGAAGCCCATTATTCAACTTACTGGATCGTCTCTAGTCAAAGCCCAAATACTATAGCAATGGTTAATATGCTACCTCTGAAAAGTCGCACCCGGGTTCGATCCTGAGGATCAAACCTCCCCCTCCCCCGTGTGTATGTGAATGTGTAATGGCCAAAAAAGAAAAAAGAAAAACCCTTAATCACTATTTTGTGTGTATGTGTGGGCACAATTCAAAAACTAACTTGAATAACTTTCAAGCTTCTCTGTGTCCCACATATACATCAAAGCAAAATTTTAGCGTCTTTTATTTATTTATTTACATAGCATCCCTTATTTTAAAGAGGCCAAAAATGTTTCTAACCTACAAATATATGAGACAGGACAATATTTGTCATATCCTTCCAAAGACTCCAAATTGCTTTAGGCTATAGAATCCTCTAAATTCTACATACAATGCCTTTAACTAACAAGTGATAACCAACGGCTCCCTTGGCTTGCTTTCTAGTCTTGTTTGTGCAAGGTCCAACTGTCAGTACTTCGTGGCATTATTCAAAAGTGTATTCAAACTAGTAACAATTAACCTCAATTTTCAACCATATGCATTGGCTTATATAGAAAGCCTGCCCCTTCGAGTAACAGAATGCCAATAAAATGCAAAAAGTGTTTTATGTGATTGTAAGCAAATGAGAATGGTGCTCCAAAAAATGGCTATGTGATGTGTTGCACATGTAAGCTATGCTTTGAGTCATAAAATCCATGGGCTTCACGTGAAGAAATTTCCCAGTGACATTCGTGCAAATGGTTCAGAGGTGCAAGATATGTTGATATATTAGCTGATCAACTAGCTAGCTGCAATTAAGGTGAAAAACAAACTAAAATGAAAAGATGCTGCGTTTCTATCTTTATAAACATGTTATGGCAAGGCTTGAAAGAAAAACATGAACCTAGCCAATCAAGGAGAATACACATTTGAACATATAATTTCATTTTTCTTTTTTTCGTCAGTATATATAATCAAGTTTATCTACTTTTGGGGGGGGGGGACTACTAGAGAGCCATAGAAGAAGGGGAAGAAAAATTATATTTATACGTAACAAATTAGAGAGCGATAACATAGTTGATAAGAATAAGAAATAAACTAATGCATGCTGAGAGAGAAAGTATAATAGATCCCATTACCTTCCTATTTTATATATATGCCCAGCTTATGTCAATTTCATTATGTACAAATATCATGCCTTGAAGTGGAAAGTTATGTATTATTCAATGAGGAGTAGTGTTGACTGTTGACCAGAAACTTTGCAACATGTACCAACCAGCCAAGTGTACCTATCTTCATGGGACAAATTAATGTTGTTGAACAATGTTGTATGTTCAACACATTTGGTGGCCTTGTCAAAGTTGTATGGTATGATTATAATGAAATGCTAGATATGCAACTATTAGCTAGGGCAATGCTCAAAAACAGATTATTATTCATGATAAGTCAACGCTTTCTTTTACCCATGAGGCAAGTCGACTTTGAGTATCCAATATTTAATTTGAAATCATGTATATTTTGACACTTAAGGCACCTTCTATTGTTGACTTTTATCTCCTCTTTCATAAGCTTTTGTCTTCTATTTCTTTTTTTCTCTCTTTCCTTGCTAAAATTATTTAATTGGTTTGTTCTCGAGTACCTAAATACAATTTGTGAATTAAATGAGAATATGAAGACTGACGACTGAGAATCCCACCAACACAAAAATTAATTAGTTATCAACCTACATGCATGATGGTATTAGTAATTTTCATTTAGCTTGTATGTAAACTTAAGTTAAACTAACAATTATTATGATCAGAATTTCAATTTTAATTATGTCAGAATTCATGTTAGTTCACATTTATAAGTATTATATTTATATTTCTAACACAATTTTGCCAAGTGCATTCTTTTATAGGTATCGAAATAGGTTAGGAGGCATTAGAGGCCTACAATCTAACTCACTTTTGGTTTGATCTATTTAATAAATAAATTAGACCAAATTTTTTAAAAAAAATTCAATTTAATTAAAAAAATCATGCTTTACAATTTAATGTTTTGTCCTACAAATAGGGAATATATTTTGAACTATAGAAGAATCTTGGATTATTTTGCTTTGATGTCTAGCCCTTGTATAAATTTTTCCAAGTCTACTCTAATTCCTTTTATTTGTGAAGATGAATGGGCAAAGGAAATGTGTTGTTTGCTGAAGTGTGTGGAGCAGAAACTGCCCATTTTGTATCTGGGTATTCCTCTAGATGCTAATCCAAGGAAAATGTCAACATGGAAGCCGGTGATTGAAAAGGTTGAGAGGAGATTGGCTCTTTGGAAGGCAAAAACACTCTCAAGAGCTGATAGATTGACATTAATAAAGGCAATTCTCAACAACTTGCTAATGTACTATCTTAGTTTATTTAGAATAGCAAAGAAAGTGGCTATGAGGCTTATTCAAGTTCAAAGGAACTTTTTCTAGTCTGGAGATGACAAAAAAAGAGGTTTGCCACTAGTTTCATGGGAGGTAATACAAAAATCGAAGTCTCTTGGCGGAGTAGGGGTGGGAGACATAGTGACAAAGAATGCAGGGCTCCCTTTCAAATTAGTGGTGGAGGTTCTCAGATGGAAGACAGCCACTCTGGAAGAGGATAGTATACTCAAATCATAACTTAAAACAGCAAGATGATTTTGGAGAGTTGCAAGGAAAAAATATTGGAAGCTTATGGGGACAGATCACAAGTTTGTCTACCATCAACTCGAAAACTTTGGAGACAATTTCAAGAGGAGTATGGAGAGTAGTAGGAAGTGGAAACAACACCCTCTTTTGGCACCATACATGGATTGGGGATGAACCTTTGAAAGCCCGATTCTTGAGACTCTATTCTATTTCTAACCAGAAATAGAATGTGATTGCTGACATGGGATTATGGAATGGACAAACATGGCATTGGTCTTTTATAGTTAGCGAAGACAACTTTTCCAATGGGAGACTGAGTTGCTAGAACAATTAAAACTTGTACTAGAACAACATTCATTGAACATGGATGGTGAATACTCCATTAGATGGAGATTTGACTCTTCGAAAAATTATATTGTGAATTTTTTTGTTCTGCAGGTGCAGAATTTACTCACTGATCAAAACTCTGGTGACATTCAGCCAAATATAGCTTGGAAAGGATTAGCACCCCCAAGAATGGAAATCCTTGTGTAGTTTGTCTTATAGGAAAAGTTAAACACAAAGGAAAGGTTGAATAGACTCAACATTATACCACAGGACCAAGCACTATGTCCATTCTCCAATTAGCATCCAGAGACAATTCGACACTTGTTCTTTGGTTGTCATATGGATGATCTGGTATTCTAGGAATAAACTGGTGTTTGAACAGGTTAAACCCAATTGGCAGATGGAGAAAATATTGTTGAAGAAGATATAGGGCTACTAGCTAAAGGGATAGATGGACAAATATAGCATGTCTCCATCACATTTGTGTAAAGATGTAAATTCCTTGAAGAAATGGAGATTTATATGGCGGTCTATATGATCTGTGACAAGTCAATTGTATCTATTCTCCTCTATGTCCTGAGTGTGTTTTATGTGGTTCCAAGGTTCAAGTTCCTTTGCTGATTTTGCTGTGTTTTGTCTTTTTAAGAGTTAAGTTGTTTTGTTGCCTCTATGTGTTATAAATGTTGGAGTAGGATGCAGCGTAGATTTAAGCAGATATGAGAAATAGAATTTTGGCTACACCTTTCTTTGCTAAGTATTTGTTTTTTGCCTTGTACTAAACTTTGTTACTCCCCTCTAATTTGGAGTGGTTGAACCTTAAACAGTATCGGAAAAAGATAAAAAATCATGCTTTACACTTTGAAAAAGGGATTGGCCGATCTATTGAATTAAATAATATATAACATATTATCATTCTTATCATCCTTTACAAATTCATATTAATATGTATTAATTACTTATTTACTAATTTATTAAAATTATATGATCATTAGCTTATGTAAAATCATATCAGATGATTAGTAAATATAGGCCAAACTCATGTTATCTATTTGAGAAAATTTAAGATACAATCTATCTTGCCATGTACTACACTCCACCGTTGGTCGAACAGAAATATTAACGAGCCCAACAAGAAATCGTACTTAAGCTTAATAACAAATTGAACAACCATCTATTACCTTTACCTTGAGCACAATGCTTGGCTGCCAATCTGTACTTAACTTTTTTTTTATGTATCTACATAAAACCATTTGGTTCTCTAGCAAGAAGCTACTATTAAAATTTTATTTATTTATTTGGTACAATTAAAGTTTAGGAAAGTATAGTGGTACCTTATGTTAGTTTTTAACGGATCAAATACCAAGGATTTGGAACACAAATAAAAGGAATAATATTAATTGAAATTATTTACATACCTCACGAACTCATATTTACCGTATGAATTCAACCGCGGAAGTGTATACATGTGTATACGTCAGGTGCAAGAGAACCCACTCCTTATCTTTCTCTTTAGAGGAAAAGGCCACGTCGATGGAACTGTGAACCATCAAGGATATCTAGATGGGAGAGTGGGGATCCTGCCCTCATAGTATGAATTTATAATGACCTAATCTTGTCCATCAAAGACCTAGGTCATATCGGGCCTCTACACCATAATTCAGTACACTTACTATTAGGCCCAAGCCCAATAATACATGATGACTTCCAAATCCACAATGGATCACATATTAACTTCATGGGTTTCCAGGAAAATATCAGGCTTAAACATTTAACCCGTTTTATAAAACAAAAGCCCACCAATCAATAGAAGTCCAAACCCAAAAAATTCTAACATTCTCCCACTTGGACAATATTAATTGGGTTTTGTTTAGTTTTAGAAAATATTTTGAAAACGACTCTCGGGTTAAATAACTATGGCCACAAATTACAGCCTGAAAAAATAATTAATTCACTATAAATCAGATCACTTCAGTCAACAAGACTATATAGCTAAGAACCATAGGCGAATGATAGACTACAAAGAGTCTAGTTCCCCCACGACCAAATAACCAAGAACCCTGTCAACAATGATCAACCAAGTGTACAAGGTGTAGATATACACATTATAGCATAACAATATCATGAGCGCTCAAGGTAATCCACAAAGTGATCCTTAACGCTAATGTGTATGGATCCTCATTGTATTTTCCGAAGAAAACACAATCAATCTCCTACAAGAAGATCACATGTTTCTCATGAACCACCAATGTCTTCCCAAGAAAACATTACCTCTCGAGATCAATAAACCAATGGTACCAAAATCAATAACATAAAATGTGCACAAGTTCATCATCCAAATTACATAAATCCAATGTAATTAAATGAACATAAAATAAATAGCAACTCTCACTAACCAAGTACATCAAAAGACTTCACAAGACTCATACTCTCAACATGTTTCATGAACACTATAGGCCTAAGTCCCTTAGTTAAGGGGTCAGCAAGCATCTCCTTAGTGTGAATATGCTTAACTATAATCTCTCCATTCTCAACCATCTCCTTGACTACTAGGAACTTAATCCTAATATGTCTCGAGGCGAAAGTCATTATGTTGTTCTTGGCAAAAGATACAGCAGAACTATTATCACAATAAATTGTCAGGGGCTTTGAAATGGAGTCCACTATTCCAAAAGCAGAAACGAAGTTCCTAATCCATACTACATGTGATGCTACACCATAACATGCAACAAACTCAGCCTACATAGTGGAAGAAGCAGTCAAAGTTTGTTTGACACTTTTCCAAGAAATAGCTCCTCCAGCCAGCATAAAAACATATCCAAAAGTAGATTTCTCATCAACTGGACAGCCAGCAAAATCTACATCAGTGTAACCAACTACATCCAGGTGATCAGTCCTTCTGTAGACAAGCATATAATCCTTTATCTTCTGCAAATACCTCATAATAACCCTTTTGACGGCAACCCAATGGGCATGTCCTGGGTTCGACTGAAATCTACCCAATATACTCACAACAAAAGACAAATCAAGTCTAGTGCAAACCTGAGCATACATGATGCTTCCCATTGCACTGGCATAAGGAATGTTCTTCATAGCACTCTTCTCAAGCTCATTCTTGGGACATTGATCCTTGCTCAACTTATCCCCTTTAGCAATAGGGGTATCACCAGGTCTGCAATTATCCATATCAAATCGCCTCAAAACATGATCAATATAAGCCCTTTGGGATAAACCCAAGAGCCCATGCAACCTGTCTCTATGGATCTCAATCACTAGAACAAAAGAAGCTTCCCCAAGGTCTTTCATATCAAAACAAGTTGATAATATGCTCTTAGTCTCAACAAGCATATTATAGTTGCTACTGGCAAGCAAAATATCATCCATATAAAGAACAAGAAAAATAAATTTACTCCCACTGACCTTGAGGAATACACATGGGTCCACTTTATTTTCCACAAAGCCCATGGAAGAAACAATATCATCAAATTTGAGATACCATTGCCTTGAAGCCTGTTTCAAGCCATAAATTGACTTCTTCAACTTACATACCAAGTGCTCCTTCCCACTTTCTATGAACCCTTCTGGCTGTTGCATATAAACTTCCTCATAAAGATCCCCATTCAAGAAGGCTGTCTTCACATCCATCTGATATAATTCTAGATTATAATGTGCCACTAAAGCCATAATAATCCTGAAGGAATCTTTAGAAGAAACGAGAGAAAAGGTCTCATTGTAATCAACACCCTCTCTTTGAGTAAAACCTTTAGCCACTAGTCTTGCTTTATACCTCTCCATATTACCATTGGAGTCCTTCTTAGTCTTGAATACCCATTTGCAACCAATGGGCCTGATGCCATCTGGAGCCTCTACAAGCTCCCACACACCATTGTGATTCATAGAAAGAATTTCATCATTCATAGCCTCAATCCACTTCTCAACCAGAACACCAGAAACAACTTCATTAAAGTTGATTGGATATGGCATGTACCCAATATCTAATTCTCTAAGGAAAAGATAATAATCATCATGATTCACTAATATTCTCTCTCTCTATGATCGCCTAAGAGGTGGAGCCTCAACAGGTTGTTCTGGAGCTGGAGGTAAGGGATCCTCCAAAACCTCTTGTTGTGGTTTCTCAAGAATCCTCTCAACTGGTTCATGTACCACTCTTTCCTATACAATAGGAATTGGCATCATAATAAACTAATAGCTGGAACTCGGCCCTTCATTAATGGAGATGTCAGAACTAGCTAGATCATTCTCAAGAAACTTGGCAGTGATTGCCTCAACTATCTTTGTTCCATGGGTAGGACAATAAAATCTATAGCCTTTGGCATTGATGGGATAGCCAACAAAGTAGCACTTGGTGGTTTTAGGACTTAACTTGGATGCAATGAGGTCATAAAGTTTAACCTCAGTAGCACAACCCCATACACGAAGATGGTTAAGGCTATGCTTCCAACTTTTAAACAGCTCAAAGAGTATTTTGGCAACAAATTTGGAAGGTACTCTATTTAGGATAAATATGGCTGTTTTAAGGGCTTCCCCTCAAAGGGAATCTGGTAACTTAGCTTGGCTCATCATGGACGTCACCATATCCATCAATGTGCGATTCCTTCTTTCAGCCACACCATTCTGCTCAGGGGTACCTGGCATGGTAAATTGGGAAATAATTCCACAGCACTCTAGATATTTAGCAAAAGGGCCCATCAGCTGTCCTGTCTCACCATGTCTGCGATAAAATTCACCACCTCGATCTGATCTAACAATCTTGATGGTTTTTCCATATTGGTTTTCGACCTCAGTCTTAAAAATTTTAAATTTTTCTAAAGATAAAGATTTATCATTAATTAGGTAGACATAACCAAATCTAGAAAAATCATCAATAAATGTTATAAAATATTTATTTTCACACAAGGTTGGTTTTAAAGGACCACAGATGTCAGTATGAATAATTTCCAAAAGTTCTCTATTGTGGATAGAGCCCTTCCTAGTAGTCTTGGTCATCTTTCCCCTTATACAATCCACACACTCCCTAAGATCAGTACAATCAAGTGAAGGCTGTAACATCCTCCTCTTTACAGTACTATACTTAAGTCAGAGTATCGTATTCAGGAGTTGTTACTGTTACCTGAGCATACCTTAATTGACAATAACTTCAGCCGTTTTTGCAAGTTCTTGAACTATCTGGAGATAACACGGAAACAGGAGTGAGAATTTAAAATTCTCAGTATGATTCTTTAACTATTATACATAATATCATCATTGTCATCTCCAGTTGCTTCGGTTTATTATGAAAAAGGTGGACATGTTATATAAACTATTAAATTTTATAATTCGAAAATATATTGTTCGAAACAGAGTCCATTTTAGTCATACACTTGATAAACAAAGTAAGAATTAAGGCATAAGCATAGCAGATTGTGCATGTACAATTGCTCATCATGTACCATGGCTCATCATGAATTTATGTGAATGCACTTATACTTTCTTTTCTTCCTTTACTTGTCATGCACATTCTAGAGTATGATTGCCATGTCACACTCCATTGGAATGCGATCGCCACGTCACATTCCTTAGGATGTGGTCATCATGCCATATTCCAAAGTACGATTACCATATCATACCCTATCGGGGTGTGATCACCATATCACACTCCTTAAAATATGTTCATCCTGCCACCTCTCAGAGTATGATCGCCATGTCATACTTTCTTGAGGTGTGATCACCATGTCACATTCCTTAAAGGGTGGGATCATTATGCCATATTTGAGAGTACGATCGCCATGTCATACCCCATCAGAGCGTGATCGCCCTGTCACGTTCCTTTGGAATATGGACTCATCATCATATCTTCATTAGTTGTCACACACAACAAAGTCGTAATCTAGCTTGCAAGCTTTTAACTTTTATTGAAGTTCCCAAGTTTGAGCTCAGGACCGACTTCCAAGATTGAATTGGGTCCGAGTTCCGAGATTATATAAGTTCCAACTTTCGGGGTTATGTATATAAGGTTAATGTTTTGATTCCCGACTTCCGGGGTTAGGTGTTTTGATTCCCGACTTCCGGGGTTATGCCTAGAATCAATCTCCGAGATTGATTCTTGGACCGAGTTCCGAGATTATATGTTTAATGAGATAGCAAGTTTCGGAATTATGTGTATAATACTTTTAAAGCGCCCTAATTCTCGACTTTTGAGATTCGGGTATAAGGTTTCATGTTCTGGTACCAACTTCCAAGTTTATGTTGAAGATCCTCAACTTCCGGGTTTAAATATTTTAGGTTTTATATTCTTGCTCTTGACTCTTAATTTTAAAGTGTCTTATGTGCTGTGTGATTCCGATCTCCGACATTAAGCCACAATTGGTCTTTCAAGACTTTTATGAATGTGTTTCCTAAATTTCAAGTTCCGACATTAACTATACCTGATCTAGTTTCTTATTCACTAAGTTCCGAGTTCAACGTTAAGTATATCCGATCTAGTTCTCTATTTGCTGAGTTCCGAGTTCCGATATTAACTCAAGTTATTAATATTTTACCCAGACTGCCTTGTTCTAAGCTAGAATTGTACCCTTATAAGAGAAAATTCACTAAAAATGGAAATCTGGGTGAAATCATATGGAATTTGTATCAAATTAAAGCTAACAGAACAAGCTTTCAAATGAAATAAGTTGCATGTCAATTGCATGAGTATATTTTGAGATATAAGCCCCGAAATTTGAGCTTCTTGAACTGCCCTATTTGGCCTGATTTGGACATAGGGAAATTTCTAGGAGCCACTGGGAGCAAACAGGACTGTTTTTAACTCTAAAATTTTTATGGGATATTCTCTTATGTGTAAGCTTTCTAACAAAGTTTGTTTCACTCAATTCCAAATTGTATAGGGTAAGTTTTGCCCTAAACAACCTAGTCTGCCCAGAATCAAACTCAAAAACCTAGGTCAAATTTCCAAAATTTATATCTCTCTCAATACTAATCCAATGACCTTATATTATATATGTATAGAAAGCCCTGAATGTCTAGTTTCATATAAAAATAGTTTCATCAAATTTAAATGGCTATAGGCAGAACCATACACTCTACCGTACAGACTGCTGAGGGATTTTGGTCTTCCAACCCCTCACTTCTTCCTAGTTTCACCCTTTCTTACTCCTTAATTGATTTTAATATAAAAAACAGCCAACAAACCAACCAAAGATCATCATAGTCATTCAATCATTACATCAAAAAGTGAGAAAATAAAGCCCCAAATCAGTCGCACATAACTAAAAGAACAAGAATAAGGTTGAATCTCTACCTTATTTTGATGCAAAACTAGCTAGTCTTGAGTTCTAGTGAAAGATATGGGTACAAGAGACTTGAGGGAGGTTGAAAATGGAAGAAGGAGATGAAGAAGATGAAGAGAAGAAGGAGAGAAGCCTGCTAGAAGAGGGAGGATGAAATTCTGCTTGTGGAGAAAGAGAAAAATTTGATCAAGCTTTAATGAAGTGGATGGTTTGCTAAATGTTGATTGGCTCTTGAATGGATGGTAACAAATTAACCAAGTCTCTCCACCCATTTGTTGAAGCATGTGGCGCCACAATCCAAGGGCTAGGTGGCTGAATTTTCAGCCTCATAATTCAGGTCTTCATATGTGGAATTCAGTTGTTTCGGTTCCGACAACTTAAAATACCGAAATTCTACCGATTTCCTTCAAATTGGTAAAACGGTTTGAAGAATTTTGTGAGGTTTTATATGTTTCTATTTTAATTCTTCTTAATCCTAATCTCTCTAATTAACTTCTAATCAACTCCTAGTTAACCTCTAATTAATTTTTAATTAACTTTACAAACTCAATAAAATTGAATAAATCGATTAACGGTGCAATTTAAATGGTTTGCAAATTTAGGGCCTTCTATTTTCTATTTTTTTATGGCTAATGGCATTTTTGTAATTATGGGCAAGTCTAGGGACACCCCACGTCATTTCACATGTGGACACCTCCGTGACTCAATCAGCCTAGGTTTAGGTTTCTACATTTTCACTACGTGATTCTGCTTTGTTTAAAACCTTATTATACTAATCCTATTATTATAGGGACCTAAATGTCATTTCCTAAATAGTTCATGGGCAAGACTGTAAATAATAAAAATTTGCCCAAGGACGTTTTCATTATTTCTTATAATGTTATATGGGGATGTTACAAAGGCAGGATCTCATCTTTCACAAGTCTATTAATTCTTTCTTTGGAAATATGACCAAGACGCTTATGCCATAAGGAATAAGAATTTTCTTTAATTAATGCCCTTTTATTACCAGCAACCTGAAGATGTAGGGAATTAAACACATTGGAGTCTAAACTCAAACAATATAAACCATCACACTTAACAGCTTTGCCAACAACTTGAGAATCACGAGACAAAAGACAAAATCCATTCTTAAAATTAAAAGAAAAACCAGAATCATCAAGTTTTGACAAAGAAATCAAATTTTGTCTCATGGACGGCACATAAACAATGTTTTTCAAACATAAAATAAATCCTGACTCCAATTTTAACTCAACTAATCCTATGAATTGGACATCCACTTTATTTCCATTCCCTACGAACAGGTTGACCTCAACGTCGCTTGGCCTTCGTTTGCTCTTGAACCCCTTCAATGAGTTAGAAACATGAATAGATGCTCTAGAATCAATCCACCATGAGTTAACAGGGACATCTATTAAATTGGATTCATGGCAAACAAAAGCTAGTGACTTACCTTTGGCCTTAAAAGCTGGACAATTGAATTTCTTATGGCCTACTGACTTACAAAACCAGCACTTGAGTTCACTCTTTTGAATGTCAGGTTTTAGACCAAGGGCCTTTTGAGATGAATCAGCCTTTTTATCAGAATTATTCTTCCCCTTGGATTTCTTTCCCTTTTTCTTAAAGAATTTATTTTGGCATGGCTGAGAGGTTAGATTCACACTTTTAGACAGGACATGATTCATCCTATCTTCCTCTTGGGAGCAAATGGAGATAAGGGTATTGATATCCCACTTTTCCTTCTGGGTGTTATAGGAGGTTCTTAGTGTGTCAAATTTGGCAGGCAAGGAATTCAAGGCATGATAAACAAGAAACTTGTCATCTACTGGGCATTTGAAGTTACTGAGTCTAGAGGCTACGGTTACCATCTTCATGATGTATTGCCTAACTCCACCATTCCCATCATACCGCATGTTGATGAAACTATCCATCAACTGCCCAGCCTCGGCCTTACTAGAAACTGCATACCTTTCCCCAATGGAAGCAAAGAAAATCTTGGCTTTCTCAAATGTAGGGACAACTTTCACAAGCGTATCATCAATCGATTGCTTGATAAGCATCAAAGCCTTCCAATTGACCTTAGTCCATTCTCTATGCTACGCTTTTTGCTCCTCTGTGCTTTCATCATTCAAGGGAGGTTCATCCTCCCTAATGGCCATGTCGATACCCAATAAGCTGAGAGCCAACTCAATGTCCGCCTTCCACTTCTTATAATTGTTGCCAGTCAGGAGTTCGACATGGTTAACTGTGTCATTCATTGAAAATTTCACAGGAGCTGAAAAAATAAAAAATTGATTAATCACATGGGCAATAGATAATATATCATAACAAGGATACAAACATACAACATAAACTCGCCTATGGGCAGAGAATACATCATATAAGACAACAGTTACAAAAATCTAACACCTGTGGGCAGAAGAATTTTATTGTCAAGACATCCCAAATATTATGCCAAACCAAATCAATCAATGAGCTAACCACTTGTGGGTGGGCTAACTCATAACCAACTCAGATGATGAAACATGTCACATTAGAATCAATCAATAAGCCAACTACCTGTGGATGAGTCAACTCACAACTAACTCAAGTGACAAAATATCCCAAATAAATAGACAAGCAACTCCATCAAATTTACAAATAATCCACTGTGGTGGTGAAATTCACTAAACCAATAGAGAACCCAATAGGGATAAAAATTGCCCAAATAATTAATTTAAAAATCAACTCCAAATATTCCAAGAACAACTATGAAATATAAAATTAATCATGAAATATATTGCCCAATATTTCAACTAAAACTAGAAAATAAAACAATATACAGTTAACAACCAATATTTAAATTCAAAACAGAAAATAAATCTATTTTAATTTCTAGTTTTTTTATAATTTCTCACGTGGGTGTTCAACCCCTTTCTTCTTCTTCTTCTTCCTTGCGGCTGAGAAGCCACTGCCTCACTAACACCTAAGAGGCACCGCCGCACAACACCAAGCAGGAGCCGCTATCGACCAGCAGCAACCACACGGCGACGGAGGCAGCAAAGCAACACCACACACATGTTGTGCTAATCGCTGCAACAGCTTCATTGCAATCCGCAACCTACAACTCCTCCTCAACAGTGGCGCACAAGGAAGAGCAGTGGTGACCAACCATCGACAGCGAAGGACCAGCGACAACCGGCGGCTACCACACGGGCGACAGCAGCAAAAGGCACGATAGATCCAGCAATGGTGGCTCGCAAACTCGACTTCGAGGGGCTGCAGCGGTGGTCTCCTCTCTCTCAGTTTGTGTTTCAAACATTCAGAGTAAAAGAATAAAAGAAAGCAAGAAGCATATATCTCTCTCCCAAACGAAGAAAGAAAAGGAATTTTACTCCAACAGTAAATCCTTCTCTCAACATATTTAAGTCATAAAACAAGAATAAGGAAATCTCATCTTAAGCAAAGAGGCAGTTTCTACATAAACCCCAAATAAATAAAATTGCACAGAATTGATAATTTCACAAATCAATTTCATGTTAAAACGATTGCATAGCAACTTTATGGTTCCAAATATAATATAACCTACTCTGATACCACATATTAGTTTTTTAACGGATCAAATAGCAGGGATTTGGAACACAAATAAAAGGAATAATATTAATTGAGATTATTCACATACCTCTCGAACTCATATTTACAGTATGAATTCGACCGCGGAAGCGTATACAAGTGTATACGTCAAGTGCAAAAGAATCCACTCCTTATCTTTCTCTTTAGAGGAAAGGCTACGTTGATGGAGCTGTGAACCGTCAAGAGATATCCAGATGGGAGAGTGGGGATCCTGCCCTCATAGTATGAATTTATAATGACCTAATCTTATTCATCAAAGACCTAGGTCATATCGGGCCTCTTCACCATAATCCAATACACTTACTATTAGGCCCAAGCCCAATAATACATGGTGACTTCCAAACCTACAATGAATCACATATTAACTTCATGGATTTTCAGAAAAACATCAGGTTTAAATATTTAACCCGTTTTATAAAACAAAAGCCCACCAATCAATAGAAGTCCAAATCCAAAAAATTCTAACATCTTAATCTAAAAAACACAACATTGTGACAAGCCTCATCAAGAACTTGTAACTAGACTTACGAATAACCTATCGATAAAAGTTCACAGAAAATAAAAAAATTAAGATTTATTTTATTAATATTGTTTGAGCTTACTAGTTGAACCAAACCTTATTGGCTGTACTTTATTTTTCTAGTAAATCAAATTAAACCAAAATAAAAACCATGCAAGACTTTATGTATTAATTAATAACAAGAAGCAATCTCCAAGACCTACTAATAACTTGGAACTTCCCCTGCATGCGTCCAGCAAGGATAGAATTGACCGCAACCACTGCAATTATGGTTTACCAAAAGCAAATGAACTATATAACTGGATATGACTTTGGCACTCCTATAGGAGAAATTCTTATATGGCCCGGGAAAATTACGTGGCTGTGCTCCCTGTCAATCATGTAATTGTATTTTTATAAAATTGTGTGTTAGTGGTAGATCCCAAATAAAATACACTTATATGATTGGTATAGAAATACGGCCATATTATGCTCGCAGACCATGTAAGTATTTATCCTCCTATAGCCTAATAAACGTTGGTTCAATATTGAAGAGGAAATCTAGTTGACATCAAATTACATCCTTCAGACACTGAATTTACGAGAATATACGCACAACTCTAATGTTTAAAAACATTCACAAATAGGTGATTTGATAAAAGTAAAATGTTCGATATATTTTATACATTCCTAACAGAGGCATGAGATTAACGTGAGATAGTAAAAATGAAAAATGAAAAACTTTACCATTATGGTCGTGATAAACAAGACAACTGGTCTAGCATAACATCAAAAAGCAAAGGTTATGGCTTAATATCACCTTCGATACATAATGTTAAATTATTTGCACAGTATTTTTTCCTTCCCATTACCTATAGTTTTGTGATTTTTAATATTTTCCGAATTTAAATTAATTTGTTATAATAATATAAAATATATTATCAATAAAAAAGAATACATCATGTCATTAATTAGAATAATTACGATATTTTGTTCAAAATGAATGGTGCATTAAAAGTGGTAGTAGACTGGTAATTTTTTTGTTTTTTTTGGGTACATTGACTGGTAGTTTATTTGAACTTTTCTTCTTTTAAATTCTAGAAAAATCATGCATTTACAGAGGTATATGAATGTGAGAATCGTACATATACGTTCTAAATATTCGCTCCGTTGGCTTAGGATTTGTAGGTCTCAAAGCTTTCAATTATCACTTGATTTGCGTGGCCTCATCTCTCAGCTTAGAGTGACGCATGAATATGACACCCGAATATTTTACTTTTCCGTGAGAACAGAACATTGCGGGCTTAGAAAAATGAGGGTTGTGAGTTATGACTCATGAAAAGGCTCTGACTAGTATGATTAAGTAGGTTTAGTTACATCCATGTTGTGCTTTGACTTATAAGTCCTTGCCGATTTTCTTCCCCCTAGCGCATAATTACGTGAAATGGTATCTGCATTATTTTTTAGATATTTTTTAAAAAATATTTTGGGACATTTCTTAAATATTAATTAGGAAAAATGATGAAATTCAATATCAATCAATATTTAAAAGATATCTCAAAATATTTCTTTAAAAATATTTAAAAAATAGTACAGCAACATTTCTCCAACTTCTATAATATACTAAAATGAGAAACAAATTGATGCGAACACATTATAAGGTCATCTCTCTCTCTCTCTCTTTTCAATTTACTTGCCGTGATTGATAATGTTATATAAATAATGTTTTACACAAATTTATAGTTAATTTTATGATTATATTTCTTTATATATATATATGCAATAAAAGTTATGTTAAACTTTTTCTGCACAAACACACGAGATTTAATAACTTCTCTTTCAAGTAATGACATTATCTTTTCATAAATGGTCATTGAATCAGCTTGCGATGTTGAAGCAGGTACAGAATAAGTAATAAAATAATATTAAGAGGGTTATTTTAGGCTTAATTTTTCTTTTTCTCTCCTCTCTTTTTCTGGTTTCTCCTTATGTAACTATTGTTGAGGGAATTGTCATTTTTTTTTTGGCAACTCCACTATTTTCCTTTTTTTATTTCTTTGCTTAGGGTTATATGATCTTTTTGTTATATTTTTATTGTCCTTCTTTATGAATAATTTTGTTTATCCTGTCTGGGAATATTGCCATTGTACTATTTGTAAGTTTTTTTGTTATCTTCTTTATAAGTGTTTTAATTTTCTTTTGCTAGTATTTCTATTTTGATGATATTATTGATAATAGAGATATTTAGATCTATTTTTTAAAAAAAACATAATACATTCTTTAAGCTACCACACTTATCATTTTGATTTCCGATATAAAAGATGCTTAGGAATCAATAGCCTTCGGGCAAGGAGTAGAGCATCATTATTTAATTTAGAATATAAATTATATTTATTTTTTATTAAATTTAGATCTAATATATTTTTTTTGATTTGTAAATGCCATTTGACTTCTTTTTGAATGAAATTTTCTTTTTGGTAAAAAAAATAATATTATTCCAATATTTATATATTATTTTATATTTTTCATAATTTTTATTGTTTATTTTATTTTTTAGGAAAAAATTACTTTACATTCTAAATTATAGGCTATATACATTTTAACTCCTATATTTTAAAAAAGTATAAATCAATTCTCTAAATTTTTTTAAACGGGCAACTTGTCTCTTTTGTTAACTTTTCCATTAATTGTTAACTAAAATAGCACATATTTAAAAAAGTTTAAGATATCAAATTTCACATTTAAAAAAATTTAGAGGATCAATCTATACATAATTCAAAGTTTAGAGAGAGAGATATATATATAATACACTTATTTTGATTAAAATATATATTTAAAAAAATTAGAAGGTTAATTTATATCTTTTTAAAATATAAGAACTAAAATACATATAACTATATTTCAAAGGTTAAAGTGTTCTTTTGCCCCTTGTTTTTTTTTCCCCTTTTGTTTTTTATATATACTCATACTTCTGTTTTGTCGCCTCACCTTTGATGACGTATTATAAGTATTATTTCGAAAACAATTATCAGATTCTTATGTACTTGTAGCTTAATTTTTGCTGTCTAAGCGGGAATCCGTCAATAATTTTGTCTGATTATGTGTAGATTTTATGATTTGGGAAAATCTCTATTTAATTAGTTGTTGAAAACACGATTGAGTTGACCCAATTAAAAATGCAGCCGCATTATCAAAGTTTTCGACGCAACTGTTTAGGGTTCATTTTCAAAAGACAGGCCCTCTGCAATATTTGACAAAAGTAGCTTTTTGGCATATGAGTTTAATTGTCATGTAGTATTGGTATAAAAAATTTTTATATTATTATTTAATTAAATTTTTATATTTATAAAATTTTTAAGATAATAAATAATTAAATTAAATATTTTTATTAATATAATAATATATAATTAAATATATGTGTAAAAATTTTTTAAATTAATAGTATATATAAATTAAATCCTTGATATATTGATAATCAGAATAATTTATTGTTTTACAAGCATCACAATAGGCAACTATATGTTGCTACATATATACAATTTTAACCCAAAAAAGACGAACATTAAAGTTAGTAAGTGGAAAATTTTGACGGCAGATTAACTATTGGACCGACCTTTTCACAAAATTTGGATTATGCGATTATTATCTCAAGAACGCAGTCATGAGTTGTCGCATTTGATAACAATGTTTTCTATTAATTTAAATATTTCTGATACATGCACTGCACTTCACATTTCAAACCTCTCATTGAATAAAAAATATATAAATGATTGTATATGATTGCTAAGTATACCATTTCTTACTTAAAAATTAATAATTATAATTTTAAAATTGGAGTGAGTTTAAACAAAACTTTGGAGACTTTGACTATTTATCCAAGATTATTCAGGATTGAAAAATTTTTGTTTTTAAATTTTGGCTTTGATCTCTATTAGCATTATTAATATATAAGTATGAATGTAAATTAAATTTATTAATATATAGAACGCAAGAAACTGTTGTTTAGCGTGTTGATTTGGGAAATGTGGTTTCTTAAACCGTTAAACCACTTATACCCTCATTTTCATTTTCAACCATTGGGATCAAGTGGTGAGTGGGGCTCACATGCGGTCACCGTATAAGGAGGGGAACTTGGCAACAATGTGTTTGACCGGTGAGTAGTGAGTAGCTACTCTCAACCTCGACACATATGGGATCTTTTGGCCAAAGTTCTTGCAGAGTGTTGAATGCTTCATCCAGTGCTTTCAAAGGAATACACCAAAATCCTTTACGAGTAGCCCTCATGATTTTATCGTAATGTTTCAAAATGGTGACTGAGCCTATAAATACTATGACCGACAAAAGGGAGGAGAAAAAACCTTCACCTAGTGCAGAAGCAAGCACTGACCAGGGCTTGCAACTATTAAGTCAAAAAACTACAATTACCTTGTTCACAAATCCCTAATTTAATTTATTTGATTTAGATCAATTTTAGTAACCTGCAAAAGACTGATAATGCTGATCATGTTAACATGAAATTAATCATATCATTTAATAAACAGTTTAATTTCGATATATTTGTATTGTAAAACCTTTTATACAGTTTTCTGTTGATAAATTATTTAATGATTTTAACTTTGTCAATAATTATATAAGATGTGTCAAAATTTTTAAATGTTGTGTTAAAATATTATTAAAACTATAAAAAAGAAACTTTACGCGAGTAACAGATTACATTTATGCTTATACATATATAAATAGGTATACCTCATACTTCTCTCCTAATTATCTGGCACATAAAGAAAAAAGTGATGAGCAAATATTAACATATATTCTTCTAGAGTTGTTTTATATATACAGAAAAATGCAAACATAACTTTTGACACATGCACTGATCCATCGTTCAAAGTCTTTGTTTTTCATTTTAATTTTTTTCATTTTTTGGACAAATCTAAAATGTGTGCCCATCAATGCATGTTGCCACTTTAAGTACAAGAAGCATTTCCGATTCTTGTACTGCTCATTTCCCCAAGAAATATATATTGCTCATCTTTCAACGTAAATCGTACACAGTATACGGTCAATTAAACAAAAGACAATTAATACGATTTTTCTAGAAAAATAAAAAGTGCTCCAACGCTAGTGTACTTGACCATTTATGTATATATCGAGCTTAAATAGGGTTATATATATATATATATATATATATATATATATATATATATATATATATATGTTGAGATATATGTTGAGTATTGCTCAGGTTTTTTATTCAAACGACATCCAAAGATAATGAGGTGATATTAATTTCAGGTGTTGATCAGACTAAATTGATCCGATAAACCCTAAAAATTTAATTAATCTAATAAAATTAGCTTATATTAATTTAGTAATTAATTTTTTTTATATGAACTATAAATATATTCATTAACAAGCCTCAGATACTAAAATGTCTTTAAATAAAACTTCGGGTTTGTATGGTCCAAATCTTGGTATCCCAATCCTTAACTAATTCAGCCAATATATCAGCTATACGGTTACAACACCTAGGAGTATATTAGACTTTAAAGTAGTTGAGCCCCAAAGCTAGCCTACATGCTTCTAACTGTATGAGTCCATTATGAGAAAGGTCATTAAAGATAGACCCAAAACTCTCCATCACCATCCGAGTATCACTTTCCAAAATCAATGACCTAATCCCCAAATTCACCACTAGCTACAGCCCTTCAGCTGCCAAAGTTTCAGCTCTTGAACCCTCGATTGAACCTGCAAAATTCATGGATTTCCTGGTGATGAATCTATCTCTCCAATCGTGGATCACGATTTTGACTCCAAAAGCATTGTCTTCCTCAAAGATAGCTCCGTCCATGTGTCATTGTGAAGACTCCCTGCTGCGGCGCTTCCCAACTCTCCCATGGCGACAGCTCAAATCTCCGGTGATGGTTATCGCTAGCTTGCTGCACTCGTCCGAAGCTCCTTAGAAAATATTTAGATAATTAAATTAAATTATTTTAATATAAAATTAAATTAAATTAATTATTATTAGTTTAATTATCAAATTTATATATTTTTAACTTGAATTTTTAGCCTCATCATTTGATTAATTATGCTTTCTAAACTTATTTGTAAATTTTTAAAGTTTTATATTTGGATTTTTAGTAAATTAGTCATTCTTTATATTAATATTTTTATTTTTTAAAATATTTATTTATGCAAACTATTATTAAGTATCTTATAATCTAATTTTATATTATAAGTAATTGTCATAAGAATCTTAGTATAAACTATTAATTTTTATTTTTATTTTAACTTGATAATTTGAGCTTAACTAACTTAATTTTAATCGAATCGATTTAATTCAATTTTACTATTTTTTTAAAAAATAATTAAATCAATTTAATTAAATTTGATTAATTTAAATTGTTTTCCTTAAATTCGAATAAGAGGGAGCTAAGAAATTTTTTTAAAAAAAAAATCCCTAATTAGTTTACATTAACCCAACAGTTATACTCATTTCGTAGCATTTAGATGAAAAAAAAAATATTGTTGAAATTTTAACTAAAGCTATAATTGACCAAATAATTTAGATCTAGCCGTACATGTAAGATAAAATGTAGAAAGTCATAAACTATAGTAGTCCATGCATGCCGCTCAGCTTAGTGGAATCTATGTTCTACTGTCGCTCGGTAAATGGCAATCTCTAGCTCCTAAATTTTATATACTTTGCTTGACATTTTTGACTTTCTTCAATTTTAATATAATTTTCTAAAATCCTTAAAATTTACCAAAACTTGTCGGTTAAAAATAGAAAATTCTATAATATTATGGTTGGAAAAAGACAATAGTTCCGAAGCCCTATTAACAACTAAATATTTTTTTAATAAAAAATATACTTGCAAACAATTATGCACATTGTTGAGGCGAACTTGGCATCTGTATTTGTTTAGAGGTGTCAAGTTCGTTGATATACAATTAATTTGAACGTAAAAAATAAAACATTTGGTTGGGACTACTTCATAAAAAAGATTATAATATTGAGAAAGCTCTTAAAAGGGATAGCAGAAATCTTTTATATTTTTCCCGTCGAAAGGATATGAAGATTAAGAAACAAATTTAAGAACAAAAAAAAATCATAAATTAACTTAAATAACATAAGTTTAAACAAGATTTTAGTCCTTACAATTTTTATTAATTTTGATTTTGGTCTCAATAATTTTATCTTTTATATTTTCGTCCTTATAAATTCACAAATTCAAATTATTTTTTTAAAGGTTTTGATCCTGATAATTACTATTTTTTATATAGAATATTTATTCTTATTTTTATAAAGGATTAGTCTTTATAATTTAATTTATTTTAATTTTAGCTCCAAAAGAATCAAATCTAAATGATAAAAAATCATGGGGATGAATAAAAAAAATTACTATAAAGATCAAAACTAAAATTAACGAAAAATTTAAGGACTAAAATCTTGATTAAACCGATAATATATTATATCTTCCTTCGTCATGCATCTGTTTCCCTACTAAATTTACATGATGAAATGGCCTAGATTAGGAACTCTATTTGCTTGATTATATATATGTTTTGATTTTGGTAAACATATACGACTTCTGAAAGAAACTGATTTACCCAAGAAATTTAACTATTACATTTGCTGTCCACCAAGGAGACGCTTTACCATTTCAGGTAAGTCAAGTCAATGAAGTCATATATTAAGCCTAAACATGATATTTGGATGGACAAAAAACTTAATTTAGCTTAAATAATTTTTACATAAAATATTATGATTTCTTTATGTAGTCCCCTAAATATTACTATTTTCTGTTTGGTCTCTCGCTAGTCCAAGTCTGCATTCATGTAATTAAAATGCTACTTTGGCACCTAACGGTAGAAACTACCAGAATATTAACGGGGAGACCAACCGAAAATGAAAACTATTTTTGCGGTATCAAACAGAAGCTTTTTAAGAAAAAGGGACCAAACGAAAAAAAAGTGATATTTTGATGTCCAAAAATATAATTAAGCCTAACTTTTAAGAAAAGTGCTAGACGGTTGAAATTTTTGTCATAAATTATGTGATGGAATGATGTTACACTATTAATAACCTTTAGATAAGTAAGTAAATTTTTCCTGTATATTTATTCCAATCACCACCATATATTTTATAAAAGAAAATTGTTAAAATATTCTCACTGTATAGTATTGCTCATCTTCTAAACTCATGTTTCTGGACATTATTTTGACACTTATATAGGATCCATATATCAATTAATAAATTCACTTATGTAAATATTTTGAAAGGTTTTGAAATTTATTATGTCATCTTACCAACTCTACTAGTAACGTAGTTGATTTTTTCAATAATTTCTGTATCGATCTCCAATTTCGAAATGATATAAAAGGAAAAAGAAAAAGAATAAAGAATAAAGTTCAAATACTACCAGTGCCATAGATATGACTGTCTCAAACACCTGCCCTTTATAACTCACAATTTTCTCCTTATATTTCTCCTTGTAGCCCTATGGGAAACTGCCATGTGGCACTTACGCACCACCTTACCTCAGCTCTCAAATCTTTTATCAATATTCAAGTTCCTTCCTCCCTTGTTCTCACATAATATTTGTTTTGGTCTTAGTCCAAGCCCTTTTTGTTGCCGAGTCCATTGCATCTCCCTATCTCTGACTTCAACCTGTCAGAATCAGACCCTTCACTCACTCTTTCTCTCTCCGTTCCTTCTTCATGTGACAACATTTGCGGGCGGAACTAGCGGTCTCTTCTTTGATACTGATCCAATTCCAACCACTTTCTTTGTCCCCAACCACATTTATTGTGATTCCACAGCCACACCCAACATTGACTGCTTCTATATATAAAGTGCATACATACAGAAGCTTAGTTAATAAGTAATTAATTAACATGGAAGCCATCCGCAGTGCTGCCATGGGTAACTCTAATGCTGCACATTCTTCCCAAGTCATGTCGTTTAATGGGAAACGACCGGTCCCCGATGAGATGGATTTCTTCGCGGAGAAGAAGAGTGTTGATAATCAAATGGTGCGCGAAATGGAGCTTGACGTTGATGTGGGGAAACTGATCAAGAAATATGAATATTTCCTTAGAACTTAATTTCTTTCCGATCTTAATCTCGTATGGGTAAATCTTATTTTTCTTCTCATGTTATCAATTTGTAGACTAGCTTAGATCTTCGTACAAAGAATTCTGGCGGTAGCGGATCAACTGTGGAAGATGGGGCATCCGAGTTTGCCGCTTTGGTAGCTGAGTTGCACCGCATGAATGCTGAAAATCAGCGCTTGAGAAAGCTGGTTGATCAGGTGAGTAATGAGTACGATGCGCTACACAAACAACTTATGAAGCTGACACAGAAGCATCATAAACACGAGGTAATATGTTTTTATTTATTTTTTTGCACTTATAGAAAATCAAAGAAATCTCATCAATATAAATTATGATTTCTATATTATGAGTTTCAAAGATTGTCAGTGTATGGCTCTCGGAAAAAAAGAAAAAAGAAAAAAGAAGAGAAGAAGAAGAAGAAGATTGCCTTTGTATGGTGTTATAGTCCTCAACAAAAGCTGAAAAAAATGTAGTGGCTTTTATTTGCCTTCGTGTAGATGAATGGAGCCATAGGGGAGAATGGTAAGAAAGAAGCTTTGATTTCGAGGCCATTTTTGGACATGTGTTCAGAGCAATCTTCAGAGGGAAAACTGCCAGAAAGCAAAAGCATGGTTGACTTGATGGAGTGCAAGACTCGGAAGATTTGCAGCAGTAGAGATATTGTTCAGTGGGATACAGATAAACTGGATTCCGGCAGGGACAGTGCAAAATCCGGAAGGGATCATGAGACCTCAGAGCGGCTTTCTAACAAAGTGACGAGGTTGAGTTCTTCTAGGGATGCTGATCAAGCATCAGAAACCATGTCAATGATCAAGAAGGCTCGTGTATCGGTTCGAGCAAGATCAGAATCTTCAATGGTTGGTATCTGAACTTTGAAAATAGAAGTCTAATGATTAGGATCATGTTCTATTCACAAATTCAACGTAGCTAGCTAGTAGGTGAAATTTAATCAAAAGGGATGCAGTATGTGCATATGATTTTGCATGTAGCTTTCTTAGGTCTTGAAAGTGCAACAACAATTATTTTGTTATGTAACTGCTGCTAGATTAATTTTATTTTATTTTTTATCAATTTATCACAGATTCCAGATGGATGTCAATGGCGAAAGTATGGGCAGAAGATGGCGAAAGGGAATCCTTGTCCACGAGCTTATTATCGTTGCACAATGGGCACTGGTTGTACAGTTCGGAAACAAGTATACAGTCTCAACTTTCTACGAAAATTTAATAATTTCTTTTGTGTCAAGAGTAGGCTAAAATCCGCGTACCCGCTAAAAACTATAAGGCGTACAAATGCTTATATAAGGTTCAAAACTCAGCAATATTCATACTTCTAGAATTACCAAATAGTGCACAGTAGTATGAATCTAACCCCTTTTATTTTTTTTTTTTGGTCAACGAAATTTAACCCCTTGTACATGTGTAGAAAGTCCAATGTAAGGAGTCAACATATATATAGTTTACTAAGTTCGAGAACCGAGTTGCGGAATTTTGAATCACAAGTAATTTTCTAAAATTGACCTATACTTGAAAGGTTTTATTTCATTTTAACCCTAAGATTATGTATATTTGGCTAAGACTAGAACAATTTGGAACATTCTATTTTGGTTCGAGTGGTAGTGAAAAACGAAACCTGCATGCTTTCACCAATTACTCCCCCAATTTTTATTTTTATTATTTTATGGAACTTAGTCTACCAGCATAATCATCAAGTTTCAGTTATACTAGAGTTATTTGACAACTTCGAAAGCCTGTTTAAAAATTGCATTATAATGAAAGTACGAAACCAATTACTTATCTCAAGGGTGCATGCATGGGGGAGGAGGAAAAATAGACTATTTTAGGAATCAAATTTGAGAATTGAGATTCATATAATTCTTAAAAAAATTAATTAAGTGCCACTGAACTTTAAGGCCATTGACAAATTAGGAATGAATTTACCTCAGATGAAGTTTGCATTTCTTTACAGGTACAGAGGTGTGCAGAAGATCGAAGTGTGTTGGTTACTACATATGAAGGGCAGCATAACCATCCACTCCCTCCCGCTGCCCAGTCAATGGCATCCACCACATCTGCTGCTGCATCAATGCTTCTTTCAGGATCAATGCCAAGTGCAGATGGCCTAATGAATCCAAGCATGCTAGAAAGTGCAGCACTTCCATGCTCACAGAACATGGCAACCCTTTCGGCTTCAGCTCCATTTCCAACTATCACATTGGACCTCACTCAAAGTGCTACCAATTCACCACATCTAGAAGGGGCACCACAGGGCCAACTTAGCCCTTTACAACCACTTCTGGCCCTCAGTGACCAAATTAAGCTTTCTAGCCTACATGAGTCTCAGGGACCGGACACAGCTTCATTTGCTCATACAGTGAATGCAGCTACGGCTGCTATCACTGCAGACCCGAATTTCACAGCGGCTCTTGTGGCTGCCATATCATCTATCATTAGGAGTTCACATCCAAGTAATAATGGTACCACTAGTAGAAGTGGAGACCAGCAGTGCAATAACACATAAGAGTTAAGAGTAATTTTAATTATTAGTGTTACTTCCTTTGGGAATGGGTGTAGTTGATCAATTTTTCCTGTCGTGGCTGGGTAGATGCTGAATTTTACCCAATGTTATATGCAGGTGAATGATTTAATATTGATGAATCACAGTATTTACTGTTTGAACAGAACTAAGCTTCAGGTTTCGTAGCTGAAACATACAAAATTTGGCAATGGTACAAAAAGAATTTCAAATTAAATGCATTCTATTTATTTCTGCAACTTGTATATATGTAGCGTGTTTAGACTACAAATTTCGTACCAAACAAATCACAAACATGTCCCATTTTTTCCTTACTAAAACAAGTTCCTAATGCTTGTAGAGCTGTCTTGTGTTTAAGATGCTATACAGAACAAACAAAATGCACAACTCACAGAGAAATTATGCGGCATTTGATATTTATACATATGGTTTAAATAAGTTTTTTATCCTTATATTCTTGTCATCATGTATTCATTTTAGTCCGTGCAGCTTTAATTTACTAATTTTGATCCCTTAATTTATGAATTGCATTTAATATTATGCTCAAGTGAATTTCTATTGAAGTTACTATATTAAATTATAATGACATGTTAAATAATAAGTGATCTCACAATTTTAGGGGAGTGGCAATAGGGGAGTGCCTATTGTAATACCTTACCAGACAAAATATTATGCTTAAGTCATAATATATTACCTGATAAGTTATTACGTGGAGTGCACTAAGAGTTAACTATTTATTTTAATCAATTTCGGTTTGGCAATTAGATATACACTAAACAGTCATTGTATCAGAAATAAAGTAATACAAACAAAATTTGCAAAATAAACAAACTACATATATATATATATATATATATATATATATATATATATATATATATATATATATATATATATATATATGTACATGCTTATATCTTTGTTTTCATAGTTATCAAAAGAAATACAATACAGTATAAGGTAAAAGAAATGAAGCCGCTAACACAAAATAAATCGGCCTAACAATATGAACATCCCCCCTACTGATCCCCATGGGGCATTTCATGTACAACTGTTAAGTCCTACCCGTATGCCTATGACCCAACTGCCAAAAGAGGGTCATCCTGTACATCTATTGCTGCTACGGCAGGTACTCTAGATGGACCCCAAAGAAAGAAATCCATTCGCCATACTGGCGTCAGCAAGGGTATAGTCTATACTCGGGGCAGAAGATGAGGACGATGAGCTCACTGCCTCTGACGGATCCTCCTCAGACATAGAGACAGAGGGAATCGGCTGCGATGGTGCAATTGACGGAGCCATGGCTGGTGCTGTTGCTGCGGGTGGAGGTGGAAAAGGATGAGCCACATGGAGAGGGATGGTGATATAAGGAACGGCAAGGTCAAAGAGCGGGTGCATAAGAGGTACAACAAAATCTCTCCGGAAAAAGAAGTAAAGACGAAACTGGCATCTACCAGATATGTACACGGAATCTATGAACGGATCAAGATGGATGTGGAGTTCTGGAAACTCATTAAACAGGATGCAGTTTGCCGCATTCTCTATGATCTGAGAATGATGCGGGAGTATATAATAGGGTGAGAAATAAAGATTTCTCAGTAGGAATTCCTAAATCGATGCATATCTGTCATCACTATCATTCTTAGGTGTTTCGAATTTTTGGTTAATTAAGAGAAAATGTTACATCGCCAGGATGTCCTACTCTCTACTCAATTAATTATGTAAATTATAACCCGAAACACAGTTTTGTTTTACTTAATGAAATAAAGGGAATTAAATAGAAAATAAACAACTAGATCTGTGTATTGACATAGATAAGTGACAGCTATAAGGTGAGCAATAACATGTATATAATATCCAATGGTGTAATTTAACTCAATGCATAAAGACTGAAATTATGAATATACATGAAAGATGATGCACTTGATCTTAACTCATATTTTTTCGTACTTGGTCCCCTGGGAGTATATTGGCCGTAAGACTCCTGGGTAATAGTCTGCTTTTCAGGATAGAGCTCGTTCCTATACAAGGTCACTGGGTTTGCTTTCCCCGACTTCCCTACTGATCTATTCCCCTTAACTTTGTTTAGGGATTGGCCCAAGTCACATGGAAATCCTTTCTCATGCTTATAGAGTAGTATTACTTGTCTAACACTTTGACCAATGCATGCATAACTTGTAAATTCACATTAATTACATTTTTTGCCGAAATCTCAGCAGCATAACGGATCATGTCCGCTTCCTCTTGAATATTGCCAGACAACCAGAACATTTTATTCAAACAGTAAACTCAATACAAAACATTATATTCATACCAAGAATATAACAATATTGATGAGTGAAAGACTTAGAATCCCTAGTATCAATCTATCTTGTAAGCTTTTAATTTCTATTAAGGTTCCCGAGTTCGACTTTCAAGATTTAATGGGTTCCGAGTTCCGATCTTATACAAGTTCCGACTTCCCTACATTGTGTTTGGTCTCCCGAGATTGTATAATTCTAGACTTTCGGGGTTGTGTTCGATTTCCGACCTTAATATGGTCTTCCAAGACTTATGAATGTTTTCGTGCGTCCAGCCTTCCGACGTTAACCATACCCCGTCCTCCCTAATTTCCGAGTTACGACATTACTATGCCCATTAGTTTCCTATATGTTCAGTCCCGAGTTCAACATCAAATATACCTGATCTAACTCTCTCTACTAAGTTCCGAGTTAAACCTTAAGTATATCCTTCCGAGTTTAATCTTAAATATTCTCGACCTAGCCTTCTGTTTTATTGAGTCCCGACTTCAACCTCGAGTATTCCTGACCTAGTCTCTTATTTACTAAGTTTAGAGTTCAACATTAAGTGTACCGACCTAGCTCCCTATTTGCTAAATCCTGACTTCCGACATTAACTCAAATAGTTTGTGTCTTATCCCAGGCTAGTCCTACTTCTAGCCAGAATTGCACCCTTATGAGGAAAAATTCACTAAAAATAGAAATCTGGGTGAAATCATGCGAAATTTACATCCATGTAAAGCTAACAGAACAAGCTTTCAAATGAACTAAGTTTCATATTATTTAAATGAGTATAACCTAAGATCTAAGCTCTGAAACTTGACCTTACTGGACTACCCTGTTCTAACCTGGATTGGACATAGGGCAACTTTCTCGACTCACTAGGAACAAACGGGACCTTATCAAATTTGAAAATTTTTATGGGATATTCTCCTATTTGTAAGATTTCTAACAAAGTTGGTTTCACTTAATTTGGAGTTGTATAGGGTGAGTTACACCTTTCTCAACTCATACTGCTCGGATGAAAGTCCTGATTTTCAGGTCAAACTTCAAAAATTCATAACTTCCTCTTTACTAATCTAATGGCCTTATATTATATATGTATGGAAAGCCCTGAATGTCTAGTTTCATATAAAAATAGATTCATGGAGTTTAAACGGCTGTAGGGGGAGCCGTATACTCCGCCGTATGGACCACCGAGGAAAAACCCTACTAGTCTCTTGAGTTTTCTCCTTTCTTCAAGTTATTTCATACCAATTCTATTTCCAATCACAACACACATGCAAAATCAGCCATAAAACACCATCATCACTCCACATATTATCAATAGCGCAAAGTATACGAGATCCACACATAAATCCAAACCAAAGAAAATAAGAAGAGAAGTAGGATTCCTACCTTGTTTAGTTGAATTTTGAATTGATTTAGTGGCTTTGATGGAAACAACTTGTGATGAGACTTGAAGAAAGGATGGAAATGGAGTGAAGATGAGAGTGAGAAGAAGAGAAATGAGAGGAGTTTCAGCAAGTGGGGTGGCCGAATTTTTTACAAAAGAGAAGGAAAGAAAAGGTGGAGATTTTTAGAAGCAAGATGCATGATGATTGGTGGATTTCACTTCATCATCCAATTTTGCTTAGCTTCCCTCCCTCAATGGCTGATCAAGGCGCCACATGAGGGGGTAGTTTGGCTAAATCCTAGTCATTGATCCTAGGGCACTCATAGAAAAATTTCTATTGGTCCGGTTCTGACAATTTAAAATACCGAAATATTACCGATTTCTCTTAAATCGGTAAATCAGTTTGAAAATCTCTGTGAGGTTTCCTATGTTCTTAATCTAATTTTATCAAGCCTAATCTTCTTAAATCACACTTAATTGACTTTAAGTCGATGCTTAATTGAATTTCCGATTAAACTCACTTATTTGATAAAAATCGAATAACTCAGTTGTTAACGATATAATTTTTCGGACGTTACATTACTACCCTTCTAAAAAAAAATTTTGTCCTCAAAATTTAGTACTTGAGAATAATTCAGGATACTCCTGCCTCATATCGGACTCCAGCTCCCATGTACAGTCCGATGAGTCTTCATGTCCCTATGCTACCTTCACTAACTGTACGGCTTTGTTCCGGAGGTGTTTGATGCTCCTGTCCACTATCCGTGCTGGGGGTACATGAAAAGTCAAATCATCCCTTAACTGGATTGATTCAGGTTCCAAGAAATGAGTAAGGTCAGGTTGATATTTTCTGAGTTGAGAAACATGGAACACATCATGAATATTTGACAGATGCGGAGGTAAAGCGACTCGATACGCCACTAGCCCAATTCGTTTCAAAATTTGAAAAAGACCTATAAAGCAAGGGCTTAGCTTTTTGAATTTAATGGCTCTACCTACTTCAGTTGTGGGTGTGATCTTTAGAAACACATGGTCTCCTTCTTGAAACTCCAAGGGCTTTCTCCTGACATCTGCATAGCTCTTTTAATGGCTCTGAGTTGCAAGTATTTTGCTACGGACTCTTTTGATCTGCTCTGTAGTTTGTCTGATTAGTTTCGAACCTAGTAGACTCTGCTCTCCTGTTTCATACCAACACAGAGGAGATTGACACTTCCGTCCGTTTAAAGCTTTGTACGGAGCCATGTTGATGCTAGCATGGTAACTATTGTTGTACGCAAACTCGGCTAGTGGTAAATATCGATCCCAGCTCCCGTGCTATTCCAGAATGTATGCTCGCAGCATATCTTCCAAAGTTTGAATAGTTCGCTCGGTCTGACCATCTGTTTGCGGATGGTACGCAGTACTTAAGCATAGCTTAGTACCAAATGCCTTCTGGAGTGCTCCCCAAAACCATGAGGTGAACCTTGGATCTCGGTCGGAAATGATTGTTGAAGGAATACCATGTAGTCGTACCACTTCTTGAATGTATAATTGAGCTAGCTTCTCTAGAGGGTAATTTGCTCGAATGGGCCAAAAGTAAGTGGACTTAGTTAGCCTATCTACTATGACCCATATAGCATCATATCCTGAGGGTGTTCTTGGTAAGCCCATCACAAAATCCATAGAAATGCTCTCCCGCTTCCATTCCTGAATCTCCAAGGGTTGTAGTGACCCTACTGGTTTCTGATGCTCTATTTTTACCTTCTGGCAAGTTAAACATTTATTCACGAAACTTGCCATATCTCTCTTAAGGCCTGGCCACCAAAACATCCTCTTGAGATCTTGGTACATTTTATTAATGCCAGGATGTACAGTAAATTCGCTCTTATGGGCTTCCTCCAAGATCTTCTTTCTGAGGTTATCCTCCTCAGGTACACATATTCTCCCCTGATATCACTATATTCCTTTTGCATCCTGAGTAAATCCTCTTAGCTTGCCAGATTGCACTAGTTGCACTGTATGCTGGGAGTCATTATCTCTTTGTTGTGCTTGCTGGATCTGGTCCTTGAAATCACTAGTTATCTTAAGTTGGTTTAACTAAATGGCATTGGGGGTCATAGAGATTCCCAAATTGAGATCTCGAAAACTCTCTATGAGTTCCGTCTCCTTGATTATTATCCATGCCACAGTTAAAGATTTCCTACTCAGGGCATCTACCACCACGTTTGCTTTGCCAGGGTGGTACTTTAGCTCAAATTCGTAATCTTTAAGAAACTCCATCCACCTTCGCTGCTTCATGTTCAATTCCTTCTGATCAAAAAGGTATTTTAAGCTTTTGTGATCAGAAAATACTTCAAACCTCACTCCATAGAGGTGATGCCTCCATATCCTCAAAGCGAACACTAATGCTGCTAACTCTAGGTCATGTGTTGGATAATTTCTTTCGTGAGTTTTCAATTGCCTGGAAGCATACGTGACGACGTTCCTGTTCTGCATTAAGACGCACCCTAATCCTTTCTTAGAAGCATCACAGTAGACTTCGAATGGTCCATGAGGATTAGGTAGAGTAAGTGCCGGAGCTGTTGTCAACTTTTCTTTTAATTCTTGGAAACTTTGCTCGCACTCGGATGTCTATTCAAATGGGGCATTCTTCCTGGTTAACTTTGTTAAGGGAAAGGCCATTTGAGAGAAGTTCTTAACAAATCTCCTGTAGTATCCTGCCAACCCTAAGAAGCTCCTAACTTCCGTAACTGTCATTGGCCGTTCCTAGTTTAATATTGCTTCTACCTTACTGGGGTCTACTAAAATTCCTCCATGGGATAAATTTTACTTCTCTAATCCAAAATTCACATTTGGATAGCTTGGCATAAAATTTCTTCTCTTTTAGAATTTGCAGAACCAGTCGCAAATGTTCTGTGTGCTCCTACTCCGTTTTTGAGTAAACAAGTATGTCATCAATGAATACCACCACAAATTTGCCAAGATATGGTCGGAATATCCGATTCGTGTAATCCATGAATATTGCCAGTGCATTCGTCAACCCGAAGGACATCACAGTGTATTCATAATATCCATAACGAATCCGAAACGCCGTCTTTGGAATATCTTCTTCTCGAACCCGAATCTGGTGATACCCAGACCGTAAATCAATCTTGGAGAATACAGTTGCCCCTTGCAGTTGATCCATGAGATCATCGATCCTTGGCAATGGATACTTATTCTTAATCGTCGCCTTATTCAACTACCTGTAATCCACACATAGTCGCATGCCTCCATCCTTCTTCTTAACTAACAGGACTGGGGCTCCCCATGGTGAGGCACTTGGTCTAATAAAATTTTTTTCCAGGAGCTCCTCAATCTGCTTCTTAAGTTCGGTCAGCTCCAAGGGTGACATTCGGTATGGTGCTATAGATATTGGTCTTGCTCCCGGTACCAATTCAATGGCGAATTCAATTTCTCTCTTGGGAGGAAAATTAGGAATATCTTCAAGGAACACATATGAATATTCCCTAACAACTGGAATATTATCTAATTTCTAATCAACCTCCGCTACACTGGTTCATAAGAGAATATACTCTTGAATTTTATCCCCACAGTGATGTACTGCTAAGGAGCTTAAATAAAGGTTTACTGGGATTACTCATTCAAATGATGAAACAGAGGGAAGCACAATGGATTTATCAAAGTAATTTAATAAGGCTTGGTTGGCAAAGAGCCAATCCATACCCAGAATAATATCAAGTCCGGACAAGGGAAGATAAATTAAATTGGCCAAAAAAACTCGACCTCCTATCCAACAGGGGACATTCATACAAATATGATTGGTCTTAACAGGCTCACTTGTAGGAGTAGAAACTAGCAAGTCATAGGGTAACTCAGAAATAGGTAATTGCAAGGCTGACATACAATCATGAGAGATGAAAGAGTGAGATGCACCTGAATCGTATAAAACAATCAAGGTCTTACCATTTACTTCACAGGTATCTTGAATCAAGTCTTTTGATTTGCTGGCCCCCTGTGCATCCATAGTGAAAACTCTTCCCTGGCGTTGTGGCCTAGGAGTCGTCTGAGGATTTCTGGCAGGGCATTCGTAGATCTTGTGGCTTGGCTTGCCACATCCAAAACAAACCTATTGACTTGCTAAGCAGGGGCGGTTGCCATGATTCCGGCCGCATTGGTTGCATGTCTGCTTCCCAAATGGCCTCTGAGATTGCTTGTCTTTACTATACATAGGCTGAAACTTCCTCTGTTGCTGAAAGTTGGGCTTGAACCTTGGGCCTTGCGGAGCTAACCTTTTCTTAAAGTTACTGCCGGTAGACCTAGCAACAACCAACTTCTTGTTACATTCCTCTACTAGGCGGCACTTGTTCACCAAAGTAGGGAAATCTCTTATCTCCATTGGTCCTATAGTGGTAAGGATGTCTTCTCTTAGCCCACCTTCGAACTTCATGCATTTCGAGGCTTCGTCAGGGTTCCGTTGATAGATAGTGGAGAATTTACACAACTCCTCAAATTTAGCAATGTATTCTGATACACTACTATTCCATTGATGGAGGTGCATGAACTCCAACTCCTTAGCATTGTGGACAGATGCAGGGAAGTGCTTTTGATAGAACGCCTCTCTAAATATGTCCTAAGTAATGTCTGTTTGAGATCCCTCTAATAACCGACGTGCCCTATTCCACCAAAACTCCGCATATGCTTCCAGCATATAGGTGGCAAAAGTCACTTTCTGGTGATCTGTGCAATCCAATACGGAAAAGACCTTCTCCATAGCTTTAATCCACTCATCCGCCTTATCTGGGTTAAAGGCTCCCCTGAAGCTGGGTGGGTTAGCCTTTCTGAATTCAACAAATTTTAGATATTCTAGATCCACTCCAGGGCCATTATGATTCCCTCTAAGACCTACCTCTGGCTGCCTCCCTAATTGGCCCATCATTTGTGCTGCTGCCGCTGCCTGTTCACGCATAGCGTGCGCCATTTCTTGCATGGTGTCCAAGAACTCAGTAGGTTCCTCCTGGACTGGATTCATTCGTGGCCTACCTCGCCTTCTAGAAGCCATCAAGTTCTGAACACACAAAACAAGAATAATTGAGTTTATTAGGCTCAATACTAAGTTCGGCGTGCTAGTAATTAACAGCATACGGTTAGGCAACCCTCTCACATGCATACTATCCCTATGGACAAGACTCAGTGCATGATAATATCTAAGGAACATAGAGCATATACGGAGCATAGTCAGTCCAATCCTCAGGCAGATTAGGATGAACTGCTCTGATACCAAAAATGTAACACCTTACCAGACAAAATACTATGCTTAAGTCATAATATATTACCTGATAAGTTATTACATAGAGTGCACTAAGAGTTAACTATTTATTTTAATCAATTTCGGTTTGGCAGCGAGATATACCCTAAACAGTCATTATATCTGAATAAAGTAACACAAACAAAATTTGCGAAATAAATAAACTACATCATATATATATATATATATATGCTTATACCTTTGTTTTCAAGGTTATCAAAAGATATACAATATAGTACATGGTAAAAGAAATGAGGTCGCTAACACAAAATAAATCGTCCTGATAATATGAACATCCCCCCTACTGGTCCCCATGGGACATTTCATATACAACTGCTAACTCCTACCCATATGCCTATGACCCAACTACCAAAAGAGGGTCATCCTGTACATCTACTGCTGCTACGGCGAATACTCTAGATGGACCCCAAAGAAAGGAATCCATTTGCCATATCGACGTTAGTAGGGGTATAGTCTATACTCGGGGCTGAAGATGAGGACAACAAGCTCACTGTCTCTGACGGATCCTCCTCAGACATAGAGGCAGAGGGGATCGGCTGCGGTGGTGCGATTGGCGGAGCCATGGCTGGTGCTGCTGCTGCGGGTGGAGGTGGAAAAGGATGAGCCACGTGGAGAGGGATGGCGATGTAAGGAACGGCAAGGTCAAAGAGCGGGTGCATAAGAGGTACAGCAAAATCTCTCCGGAAAAAGAAGTAAAGACGAAACTGGCATCTACCAGATATGTACACGGAATCTATGAACGGATCGAGATGGATGTGGAGCTCTGGAAACTCATTGAACAGGATGCAGGTTGCCGCGTTCTCCGTGATCTGAGAATGATGCGGGAGTATATAATAGGGTGAGAAATAAAGATTTCTCAGTAGGAATTCCTAAATCGATGCATATCTATCATCACTATTATTCTCAGGTGTTTCGGATTTTTCGTTAACTAGGAGAAAATATTACATTGCCAGGATGTCCTACTCTCTACTCAATTAGTTATGTAAATTATAGCCCGAAACACAGCTTTGTTTTACTTAATGAAATAAAGGGAATTAAATAGAAAATAAACAACCATATCTGTGTATTGACATAGATAAGTGACAACTATAAGGTGAGCAATAATATGTATATAACATCCAATGGTGTAATTTAACTCAATGCATAAAGACTGAAATTATGAATATGCATGAAAGATGATGCACTTGATCTTAACTCATATTTTTCCGTACTTGGTCCCCTAGGAGTATGTTGGCCGTAAGACTCCTGGATAAAAGTCTACTTTTCAGGATAGAGCTCGTTCCTATATAGGGTCGCCGGGTTTACTTTCCCCTTAACTTTGTTTAGGGGCTGGCCCAAGTCACATGGAAATCCTTTCTCATGCTTATAGGGTAGCATTGCTTGTCTAACACTTTGACCAATGCATGCATAACTTGTAAATTCACATTAATTACATTTTTTGCCTAAATCTCAATAGCATAATGGATCATGTCAGCTTTCCCCTTAATAGTGCCAGACAACCAGAACATTTTAGTCAAACAGTAAACTCAATACAAAACATCATATTCATACCAAGAATATAACAGTATTGATGAGTGCAAGACTCAGAATCCCAAGTATCAATCTATCTTGTAAGCTTTTAATTTCTATTAAGGTTCCTGAGTTCGACTTTCAAGATTTGATGGGTTCCGAGTTCCGATCTTATATAAGTTCCGACTTCCTTACATTGTTTCGGTCTCCCGAGATTGTATAATTCTAGACTTTCGGGGTTATGTTCGATTTCCGACCTTAATATGGTCTTCCAAGACTTATGAATGTTTTCCTACGTCTAGCCTTCTGACGTTAACCATACCCCGTCCTCCCTAATTTTCGAGTTACGACATTACCTTGCCCATTAGTTTCCTATATGCTCAGTCCCAAGTTCAACATCAAATATACCCGATCTAGCTCTCTCTACTAAGTTCCCAGTTAAACCTTAAGTATACTCTTCCAAGTTCAATCTTAAATATTCCCGACCTAGCCTTCTATTTTACTGAGTCCCGACTTTAACCTTGAGTATTCCTGACCTAGTCGCTTATTTACTAAGTTTAGAGTTCAACTTTAAGTGTACCAACCTAGCTCCCTATGTGCTAAATCCCGACTTCCGACATTAACTCAAATAGTTTGTGTCTTATCCCAGGCTAGTCCTACTTCTAGCCAGAATTGCACCTTATGAGGAAAAATTCACTAAAAATAGAAATCTAGGTGAAATCATGCAAAATTTACATCCATGTAAAGCTAATAGAACAAGCTTTCAAATGAACTAAGTTTCATATCATTTGAATGAGTATAACTTGAGATCTAAGCTCTGAAACTTGACCTTACTGGATTACCCTGTTCTAACCCGGATTGGACATAGGGCAACTTTCTCGACTCACTGGGAACAAAACAGGACCTTATCAAATTCAAAAATTTTTATGGGATATTCTCCTTTGTGTAAGCTTTCTAACAAAGTTGGTTTCACTTAATTTGGAGTTGTATAGGGTGAGTTACACCCTTCTCAACTCATACTGCTTGGATGAAAGTCCTGATTTTCAGGTCAAAATTCAAAAATTCATAACTTCCTCTTTACTAATCCAATGGCCTTATATTATATATGTATGGAAAGCCCTGAATGTCTAGTTTCATATAAAAATAGATTCATGGAGTTTAAACAGCTGTAGGGGGAGCAATACACTCCGCCGTATGGACCACCGAGGAAAAACCCTACTAGCCTCTTGAGTTTTCTCCTTTCTTCAAGTTATTTCATACCAATTCTATTTCCAATCATAGCACACATGCAAAATCAGCCATAAAATACCATCATCACTCCACATATTATCAATAGCACAAAGTATACAAGACCCACACACAAATCCAAACCAAAGAAAATAAGAAGAGAAGTAGGATTCCTACCTTGTCTAGTTGAATTTTGAATTGATTTAGTGGCTTTGATGGAAACAACTTGTGATAAGACTTGAAGAAAGGATGGAAATGGAGTGAAGATGAGAGTGAGAAGAAGAGAAATGAGAGGAGTTTCAGCAAGTGCGGTGGCCGAATTTTTTACAAAAGAGAAGGAAAGAAAAGGTGGAGATTTTTAGAAGCAAGATGCATGATGATTGGTGGATTTCACTTCATCATCCAATTTTGCTTAGCTTCCCTCCCTCAATGGCTGATCAAGGCGCCACATGAGGGGGTAGTTTGGCTAAATCCTAGCCATTGATCCTAGGGCACTCATAGAAAAATTTCTATTGGTCCGGTTCTGATAATTTAAAATACCAAAATATTACCGATTTTTCTTAAATCGGTAAATCAGTTTGAAAATCTCTGTGAGGTTTCCTATGTTCTTAATCTAATTCCATCAAGCCTAATCTTCTTAAATCATACTTAATTGACTTTAAGTTGATGCTTAATTGAATTTCCGATTAAACTCATTTATTCGATAAAAATCGAACAACTCAGTTGTTAACGATATAATTTTTCGGACGTTATGCCTATTGCCACTCCATTTTGTTTGGGTACGTTTGATTAAGATTTTAGAAGAAGTACCCTTTAAGAAGTAGAAGTAGAAGTCAAAATAGAAGAAAAATAAAAGATTATTTTATATTTGGATATAATTATATAAATATTTTTTTTTTATCAAAATTAGAAGTTGTTAAATTATTCGGTTTATTTGATAAAATTATAATAAAAGATATGAAAACAAAAAGAATGAGAGTGGAAAGAGAGTAATATTTTTTAAAAGTTTTAAAAATAAAATTATAATTGAGTGCGAAGAAAGTGATTGCTAATTTCAACGAGCAACATTCTTTTTTTTTAATTATTTGTGCTTTTTGGACAGGTATCTCTTTATTTGCTTATCAAAAAAACAGAAAAATTGAGCTTTTATTTTATTTTTTTTGAAAAGTACAAACAAATAACAATAAAAATTCTATAAGTACTTTTTTTTTCTTAAAAAACTTTGAAAAAAAATACTTTTTTTTTGTGCTTAAACCACAAACAAGCACACTTTCTTGTTAACATTGACAAACAAGTCAACCAATCCCGCTTCGTCCCCACCTGCCGTGGGTTAAGCCTTAAGCGGCCCGGGGTGGGCTAACCCACATTAGTAATATGGTTTGAGTATGGCAACCCAACTTACTTATGTGTGAGTTGGTGGGTTAGTGGGTTGACCCGCTAAAAAAATAAAGAAATTAAAAAAAATTATTTTAATTGAATTAATTTATTTATTATTTTAAAAAAAATAAAGGTATTTTTGCTTAAATACAACAAAATAATCTCCATACAAACTTACAGAAATTTCTCCATCACCTAATTTATGAGTATCCTACTCAAAAAGATCTAAGACAACTATAAAATACTGCACTATCAACATTATTTAGCATCACAATATGCCATTAGAAGATTTCTATGGACTTAGTTGTTAATAATTTAATACTAAGTTACCTATAATACATATCCTACTATTATCCATTTAAACACAAAAAAGTATGCCCTTGTCGCTCCATTTTTTTTAGAGTACTGAACTGCCCTTTCCATGACAACTTATAAAACATAAAACTATTTACTTAACTCTAAAATGGTTAAAAATTACAATTTTTAATTTGAGCATGTGCGTAATATGGAGAGAAAAAAGAGCAACCTGCGGGCCAAATCCGCCCCGCTCCACGTCAACCCGCAAATCAAGCGGAATGGGTTATGCAAGTTAAAAAATTTTTGTGAGTTGAAAATATCAACTCATTCTGCCAAAATTTATAGATTGTGTGGGTCAACCTGGCTGATCCGACCTGTTCAACCATCTTTATTTATTGTCACTTCCACTTAACAAACACATTTACTAAGTTCACTAAAATACCCTTCCTTATTTTTATAATTAAATTAACAAAAATGGTAAATTTCACAATTTTTATAGACTACATTAAATTAAATTTTTTAAGTAAAAATTAATAAAATAATTTTGATTTGACCTATATTTATTATCATCATAATAGAAATAGTTTGGGGACTAAGTTTAGTCTTTACTTTATATATTCTTTTAATATATAATATTTTTTATACTTTTAAGTAGAGTCTATTGTCACTTTCATGTAACTATTATCACTCCTATCTAATTAAATTTTGTTTATTTTATCTAAAATACTCTTCTTCCTTCCTTAATCAAATTAATTGTTTAAAATTATTTTTATTATAACTCCTAATTTTATTTAAATCTTAAAAATCTTTTCATTATTTTGCTGTCACCCTTAATTTTTTTTTACAGCTAAGCATTTTTTAAATTTATAAATTTGCTTATTTAATATAAATTTAAAGCTTAATTAATTATCAAAGTAATGTGATTTCAAGTCTTTTACATAATCCGTAAAAAAGATAGCAAACTTAATTTAAAAAAAAAAAGATAACAAATTTATGCGATAAGGTTATATTAAAAACTATCATACCAAAACAAATGTTATTGAAAACTAATCTTTTGAATTCAAAATTTAACATATTAATAAAATTTTATCAAATTTTTTTCTCATATAATTGTTGTTATTAGTCTGATCCACCAGTTAATTTTATATTATATTCTTATAGAAAAGCTAATTAGTACAAAATAATGATTCCTACGAAACAATTCACGATAATCACAATTGTTTATCATGAGTTTATCTTTTATTTTAAGTTTTTTATTTGTTGCAAAATAAAAGGTAACAACAGCGTGTTACATGTTATTGCTGCTTTCAACAAAATAAATAAATAAATAAATAAACAAGAGAAAGTGTTATATTAATGCTTTGCTTATATTTTTTATTGTGGTAAATATAGGTTATGTCAAAATTGTTTTATTAGTTTTTACTTAACAAATTTAATTTAATGTATTCTATAAAAATGTGAAGTTTAATATTTTTGTTACTTTAACTGTAAAAATAAGAAAGGGTTATTTTAGTGAATTTAGTAAATATGTTTGATAAACGGGACTCCCTAATTTTAGATTAAAAAAATAACAATTTCCATCATGTAAATAAAAGATTAAACTAACAATTTGGTCCCTCAAGACACATGCATCATCGGTTTAATTCTTGAAAGATTTTTTACAATAATTTAGTTCATAAAAAATATATGTGATATCAGTTTAGTCTTTGAAAAAAATTTTTATATCAATTTAATTCTTAAAAGATATATATGAATCATTTTGATTCCTGAAAGATGCATATAAAATCAAATAAATTTATGAATTTATAGAAAAAGTAGCATCAAATAAATGTCACATATATCTTTTAGGGATTAAATTTGATGTTAAAAATTTTTTAGGGACTAAATTAATATAAAAAATATTTCAGGAAGTAAACTAATATCGTATATATCTTTAAGGAACTAAATTGCTAGTTTAGTCTAAAAAAAAATATGGCAAACCTTTTTTCTAATTCATTTTTATCTATTAGTTATTTAAAGTTTGTGAAAAGGTCATATGTAATCTCCAAGAAAGGATGAAAACTTGGCATAGATGGGTTTGCTCTATTTGAGAAGCTTTTATTCATGGTTTATACTGGGCTAACAAGAGCTGACATCTCGAATAGTAGTCCATAAAATGGGTAAATGATATGGAGGTGCTATTACGTAGTGGAATTAAAAAGGACAAGAATGACGCAAAGCAAATTAATGGTGCGAGTTACCACTACCAGAAACAAGAAAATTATTGACGGAAATTACCGACGAGCAACACTCCATCCGTATTACGAACAGAATTTCTGATGGAATATTGATAAATTTGAAAATTCCAAAAGTCATCAACAAATGGAAAAGCCCATCGATAAGTTTTGGTGCCAAATGGTGCTAAATGACACGTATATATTGCTGACGGAAATATTTGTCATTAGGGAGGGTTTAGGGTAACATTACAGATGAAATTGCCATTGGTAATTATATTTTTATTTTCTTATTTTTTTCAAAATAATAATTTTTTCAACAAAATAATTTACTGATGGAATTTTTTGTCAGCAAATTATTATTTTTTGATGAAAAATTAATTTTATTTTATAAATTAATGTTTAGAGGAAAAAGTACTTTATACTATGAATTATAGGTTACATGTATTTTAGCTCTTATATTTTAAAAAAGTGTAAATCAATCCCCTGAACTTTTTTAAATGTGTATTTTAGTCAAAATAAGTGTACTATACTCCTCTGAACTTGGTGATATGCAAATTGACGAGCTTTCCTAAATGTACAACCTGATATTCTAAATTTTTTGAAATGTGTATTATTTTTGTTAACAAGTGATGGAAAAGTTAATAGAAGGGTCGATTTGTATATTCAAAAAAGTTTAGGGAATCAATTTGTAACTTTTTAAAATGTAGTGACTAAAGTCCATATTGCCGGGGGGATAGAGTTATGAAATGGGCTATAAAACTCAACGCTTTTGCCTTAAAGTATGTCCCTCTGGAGCTGTTAAAAGCCAAGTTCTAGCCGATTTTCTAGCAGAACACCTTGGTGTGGATATCCAAGATCCACTAGAAATTTGTCAAGGGTATGTTCAATTAGAATCCTGGGTGTTGGCATTTGACAGATCCAAACACCAAAAGGAGCAGGAGCTAGAAATGTGATCACTAGCCCTAATAGAGTGGAAAGCAGACACGTGTTCACTAGACTTACAATGCTCTAATAACCTAGCCGAATACAAAGCTTTGATTCTTGGCTTGAGAATATTGTTGTCCATGGAGGCTAAAGTGATCAAAATTCTAGGAGACTCCCAACTTGTGATCAAACACTTAATAGGGAAGTATAAATGCAATAATCCAACTTTAATGGACTTGTTAGATCTTGCTCATTCATTGCTACAACAGTTTGTTGAGGTAATAATCTCTCATATCCCTCGGAGAAACAATGAAGCAGCTAACAAACTAGCCAAACAAGCTTCTGCGTTTCGGCTAGGATCAAATGAAGTGAATAATATAGACGTAGCTAAGGCACAACCAGAGGAAAATAAAGATTGGAGATTTGAGCTCAAGCAATATTTGAGCAATCCTTCATCAAAGACCGAGTACAAACTAAAGCAAAAGGCTTTAAAGTAAGTACTGGTTGATGATGAATTGATTAAAAGGAGCCAAGAAGGGTTATTGCTAAAATGTGTAGATGATGATGAAGCCAAGAGAATCATGCATGAAGGCATTTGCACAACACACAAGTCTAGTCCAAAAATGAGATGGCTAATACATAGGTATGAATATTATTGGCTTACTATTGTAGCCGATTGTGTTGCTTATGCAAAAGGATGTGAGGCTTGCTAAATGCATGGACCACTTTAGAGGGTGCCAGCCAAGAAACTACATGCAATTGTAAAACCTTGGCCATTTAAGGGTTGGGCTATAGATTTAATCGACAAGATTCATCCTCCATCATCTAAATGTCATGTGTTTATTATAGTGGCTACTGATTATTTCACTAAATGGATAGAAGACTAGCCGTTAGTAAACATGACTCAAGCTGATATAATCATGTTTATTAGAACTCAAATCATGTACGGGTTTAGAGTCCCTGAAACCATAACTACATATCAGGGGGCTATGTTCAAAGGGGAAAAGATGAAAGCTTTTACCCAATAATAGGCAAGCATTAGCTACTAACAAAGTCTTGATCGATATGATCAAGAAGATAGTAGAAGACAAATCGAGAAGGTGGCATGAAGTCATGGCTGAGGTCGTATGGGCTTATAGGAACTCTAAAAGTAATGCCGCAGGTTTAACTTCTTATCAGCTGACATATGGGCAAGATGCTGTGTTACCTCTAGAGTTAGCTGTGAACTCGCTCAAGATAGTAAAGCAACATAAGCTACAACCAAAAGTGTATTTACAGGCTATGTTCCAAGAGTTGCAGTCAGCCGATAAAGCTAGGCTAATGGCCTTGGAAAACATCCAGGCCATCTTTGATTTCAAAAGGAACCCTAGGATCAACTTGAGGCTCCCCTTTAGTGTTTCGAGCAAATACCAATAGAGGCATAGACGCTTATCTCGCATTGTTCTCCAACTTCATAACCTGTTTAAGAAGTTTCACAAATTTTGCATAAGCCTTGTTATTCTCATTTGCCAAGTTGCCCTTTATAATATTTCTTATTAGAGAAACCCCGTTAAAAGATCCACCGATACAACTCGTATCCCTTAGTCTTATTTGGAAGAGAAACTAAATGATAATACAAGAAAGGAAGAGAAGTTAAACCACATCTACCTAAATTATTGGTAAAATTCTAAGCTCAATTGGTGATGATACGGAGAAGTTAAGGAGCAAATATAAGAGAAATGGAGTTGCTGAACATAGTTGAAAATTTTTCTTTTTTGGTATTAAATTGCTTTCGCAATTTTGGGTTGGAGAGGGTGGTTCAATAAAGCTCTTTCCAAAATGACGACTTCCAGATTTAAATATTTGATATTGTAAGTAGAGTTCGTTGGAGATCATAGTTTACTTCTACTTTTATTGCAAGTTATCACTTGTGGGTTAGAATATATGTATATTAGTTAATAAAATGATTCTAATATAAGGGTATTTTTGTCATTTCAGAGAAATAATTTTTAGGTAAAAATCTTATGTTTATCATTCCGTTCAACTCTATCAAAAATATGTTTTAAATTAGATGAAAAAGGAAAATAATAATTAAATATATATTAAATAAGAGTATAAAAGTGAAAATGCAATTAAAGTAATAAATCAAGCAAATTACTTTTTAGGCGGAAGAAGATGTATATTGGGTTTTTTTGGTATAAATATAGATATATTGTATTTAGAGAATATTTAGTGAAATATGGTGAAAAAAAAAAAAAAGGAAAGTTGAAATCGCAGTAAAGTACACAAATTCTTTAGAATTTGAGCTGTACACTGCGATTTCCATAGAAATCGCTATACCCGACTCAAATTCTGAAGATTTGTGGTACATTGCTGCGATTTTAAAAAAATAATAAAAAAAAATTAATCCATCACTCCTATAAATAGAGTGGTATTCTATCGAAGTGTTTGCAAATTATCAGTTAGTCAGTGAGTATCAGTTGGAGAGTAAGTTTTTGAGAGTATTGAGAGCATCAGAGAGTATTGAAGAGTATAAGATAGTTTCAAAAAAATTGAGTAAAAAAAAATATAGATAGTAATATAGTTACTACTATTGTATATTTTAATGGTTCTTGTTATTCCTTTTATTATTATTATTATTATTTTTATTATTATATAAGATACAATGTATGCTCTACACTTGCCACTTTTTGAGGATCCTGTGTATCAGAAATGTATCGTAGTAATGATCTTTTGTGTTTATAATTATTAATTGTTAGTATCAGCAGTACGAAGAAGATCTGCCGAGTGTGTTTCTAGAAAGAGGTGCAGAATGCAAAATTAGGGATAGTGAAAGTGATGGCGATTACTTAGAAATGGAACATGAAATAGGGAATGATGGTACAGAAGAAGATGATGATGAAATGCCCAACACACAAGCTATTATTCAGCATCCAGAGGATCCTCCATCTTTTATGCGTACTTGGGATCTTGAAGCTATGTATGCACCTGAGTTTCCTGAATATACAAACATGGGTAGTGATTGTCTTGTAGATGGTGAACTATTTGTGGGAATGCAATTCAATGATAGGGAGGCTGTAGTGCAAGCAATCAAGAACTATAACATATCTAAATCGGTGGATTACAATGTGTGTGAGTCAGAATCAAGGACCTTTTATTGTAAGTGCAAATACTATGGCTTGGGGTGCAATTGGCTTGTTAGGGTCAGTCTCAGAAAAAAGATGGACATTTGGGAAGTCAGAAAGTATAATGGCCCTCACACTTGTACTGCAGCGATGATTTCTCAAGATCATACAAAATTGGATGCTGATATGATTGCACAATATATAGAGCCCATGATTAGAGCTGATGTATCCATCGAAGTGAAAGTTGTGATTGCAGAAATTCAATCTCGATATGGATACATACCGACATATTGGAAAGCATGGATGGCGAAGCAAAAAGCAATTGAAAGAATATATGGTGGTTGGGAAGAGTCCTATGCAACTTTACCCAAATGGTTGGGAGCAATGTGTGCTTTTACGAGAGGTTCATATGTTGAATTCGATACTAGTCTAGCCTACTATGGCACTGAGGAGCGACCAAATAATCTAATATTCCGTCGAATGTTTTGGACTTTTGGCCCTTGCATCAAAGCTTTCAGACACTGCAAATCATTAGTCCAGGTTGATGGGACATATTTGTATGGAAAATATAGAGGCACTCTATTAGTCGTGGTTGCACAAGATGCCAATCAGAACATATTGCCAATTGCATTTGCAATAGTCGAGGGTGAGACTGCAGATGCATGGTATTTTTTTCTGCATTATCTACGTAGATATGTGGTGACTCGAGATAGAGTTGGTATTATTTCTGATCGATATGAGTCAATTAAAGCAACAATTCAACGTTGCCATGGTCAGTGGGAACCTCTAAGAGCATTTCATATGTACTGTATTAGACACATCGCAGCCAATTTCTTGCGGAGATTCAAGAAGCCATACTTACACCGACTTGTCGTGAGTATAGGTGATTCCCAAATTAATTATCTCTATTGATATATATAATTTTTTTCCTTTTTATTCTTTACTAACCACATTATGATTTATAGGCTATTCAAGGACGGAGCATGAATTTAATCTTCACTATGAGCGGATGCGCCAGCATGGTGAGATTTATACAAATTGGCTTGATGAAATTCCAAGAGAAAAGTGGGTTCAAGCCTTTGATGGAGGACATCGACATGGACATATGACCACGAATCTAGTCGAGTGCATCAACTCTGTGTTAAAGGGGGCTCGTAATCTACCAATAACTGTCTTAGTTAGAGCAACATACTTTCGGTTGGCTGAGTTGTTTGCTACCAAAGGTAGAGAGGCATATGCACGAAAAGCTACCGGAAGTGTTTTCTCTGAAGCCATCACGACACGATTGTGAGAAAACCAGCAAGCAACCGGAGGCGTGCGTGTTACAACTTTTTCACGCCAACATGAGAGTTTTTATGTCGAAGATCTATCAAATGGATCACAATTCAAAGTTGATTTGAGGGAACGGTACTGTGATTGCGGCGATTTTCAGACAGATCGATATCCATGTCGCCATGCAATTGCTTGTTGTTCTAATCAGTACATTGATTGGCAAGTTTATGTGGATGACATTTATAGGATGGACAAGATTTGCAAAGTGTACGCACGGGAATTTGGCGTTGTGGGACATGAAAGTACGTAGCCGCCGTATAATGGCCCGATAATTCATCCTAACCCCCAGTTGAAACGCACAGAGAAAGGTCGACCAAAATCAACTCGTTTTCTCAATGAAATGGATATGAGAGAGATGAGAGGACCAAAACATTGTGGTCTCTGTCGAGGTGAAGGACATAGCCGCAGACAATGTCCCCATAGAAATGGGTCAACTTCTTAGATATGAGTGAAATGTTATTACCTTATATGGGCTAATGTAATTTGGAATTCTGTTTATTAATTTCAATGAAACTATATTATTTATAACATATGATTGCTTTATTATATTCAATTAGTTAGATTATTATTTCAAATTATTAGTTTATTAATATTAATACTATCTATTAGTAGTTTATAATACTATCTATTTACTTATTTTTTATATTTATCTCTATTATTAGGTTTTTTATTGAATATGATTGCATTACTAAAAAAAATGTAACAATTATATGTATTTATTAATATCATTTTCTTATATATTTTTTTTTGTAAGAAAAGGCTTAATAATTATATGTTTACTAAAATGTAATACAAATGTTATAATTAGGATTAGATTTACAATTAACCGAAAGGTCATAATCCTTAGAATTCTAGACCATCTCTGCTATGTAATTATGTACTTAACTTTATTTTAATATATTTTGTAAGATTAATATTTATCTCTATTTTTTAGAATGATTAGAAAATTGAAATCACTAATTTTATCCTTTGGAATTTGCCAAATAGAAAAAAAATTAGCATGTTTGTTGCATTGAATTAATTTATTCTTACTACTTTGAAATATTATTTTTTTAGGGGTTAGTGTTAGTTAACTATACTCAAGATTATACAGAAATTATATAAGATTATACAGAAATTATATAAGATTAGACAAAAATTATACAAAATCAACAAAAGAAATCAAAATTACCTCTGTTCAAGATTATACAAAGATCATGCAATAAAAGAAGATAATATTTCTTCTACAAATTTATTACTTTTTCCACTTCCTTATTGGGGGGTGAATTTAACAGGCTTCTTGAGTTTATTCCGCAATTTATTTCCAACATAACGCATCCAAGATTGACGGCTAGATGTCTGCCCCACATTTCTTCCGCTAGGCTCATTTCTCTCACCACCTTCCTCTTCCTCTCCCTGTTCTTCGTTCTCATCCTCCCCTTCTGCTTCTTGTCCCCCTTGCTGTGGCTCTTGGACAGATGTTGTTATCAAATGTGAAGTAGCTTCAACATCGCCCATAGCTCTAGGACCCTGTAGTAATTCCATTATCATCTCATTTACAAATCCTGAATTCTCAGCAACTACAGGTACATGCTGCTGAAATTCTTATGGTGGGATCGGTGGAACTGGCCGATACACGTCTCCATGGGCAGTTGAAGCAGCACTTCCACATCCAGATTCAGTAGCACGAGATCGATTGTGTTGACGTGAACCAACACCAGATCGACTATGTTGATGTGAACCAGCACCATGATGGTAGTGTACTCCACTATCAACTGACCTTCTTCCTCGTGAATGACCTTCATCACCATGAGTTGACCTGGATGACGACGATGAAAAGCTCATTCGACGTGGCTCCATCACAGGTGCTCGGGGCATGTAATTGTATGGGTATTGGGGTGGAGGTGAGGGCATATGGCTATAAGGAGGATACTGCCCTGGTGCTGAGGGCATGTGGCCAAAAGGAGGGTAATGAGGAGGTGGCGGGTATATCTCAGCTGCATATTGAGGTACTTCGGCATAAGGAGGATATTGCGGAGGTGGATGTTGAGGAACCTGAACATGCTCCTGCCTTGGACGTAACTCCCGTTGCCGTGGGTCTTGCAATAGAATATCGGGCGACAAATAAAGACCCATAGCAAATTGAAGATACAAATTCCAATAATGGTGACGTGGATAGGGATCATTAGAGGGATAACCATGTAATATGTGCTGCCATCTTTGGTTCCAATGTTGCAGCCACTCTGCATACTTTTCTATCCAATTAGTGCCTTGTGCTCCTCTCAAGTCTTTATTATGATGTCCTAGCAAGCTTTTTGGATTGATAGGGATTTCTTGTTCCATGCCAAACTGACGCATTACACGATCAGCTGAATGCCATTCAATCATTTCAAAGCAGATGAGCGGACTAGTAGTTGACCACAGTGGCCTCTCATATGCCAATAAGTGAGGAATAATCTCATCAATGCCTAGCCGATGGTATGGTCGCCACTGAAACTGCATTATAAAAGAAACTTACATTAGTCTTAGCAACTATATTGATTGTTACAATAATCTCTATAATTTTTTTTTATCACTACCTCATCATGCGTCATCTGATCTATCCGCAGCCTTATATTACCCACACGCCTAAATGGAAATTCTGGCGGGAATGATGTATTTATCCACCTGTGAAATGTTACATTAATTAGATACATATTCAATAATAATAAATTAGAAAAAAATTATTAAATTGTGATAACTCTACTTGGAAGCTAGAGGAAAACGTGGTGGGGGATTATTAGGAATAGGAGCCAAGAATGGAAGTCGGTGCCATGCCCATGACTGTAATAGCTGCAAGCAGCCACTAATTTCCACACATTCAGTGCGCGTTGCACGGCATAAATTTCTATAAAGTACAGCGAGGCAAGCCGAACCCCAACTATACTCGTCAATCTCTTCCAAATTTTCTAGTAATGGAAGAAATTTGCAACTGACCACAGATGTGCTCTTATCCGATGCAAGCCGTATCCCCAATAGTCGGAGTAAATAGGCGCGAGTAAAGTACTGTAATGTTTCATCTGGTATATTCGGCCCAAAAGTATCTAGTCTATTTTCACAGAATTGGTCATACAACCAACTCAGTTTGATTGACGATTGGTAAATATCACTTGCATCAGGCCTACGACCAAGAAGGCTCTCGCATAAATTTCCAATTCTTTCTTTACTGAAAGATGTGGATCCAATAACAGGTCGACCATCGACACGGATCCCAAGTTGAAGTGCCACATCCTCTAATGTGACCGTACACTCACCAATCGGAAAGTGAAATGTGTGCGTTTCTGTCCTCCATCGTTCAACCAATGCACTAATTAGTTCGTCATCTATTTCTAAGTGGTCCATCATAGAAACGGTCAACAACCCTACATTCCGTAGGTAGTCGTGTATTTTTGATGGCGATTTCTCCAATTGCAGCAGTCGAGGTATGAGTATTCTAATTTTCTATTACAATTTTCATAGAAATAGAATAATTAGGAGGTATAAAATAAAAGAATACTACTAATGCATAAATTAACAAACGAGTTTTAATATGCGATTTTATTTAAAAAATATTTATCATTAAAATACTACAAACATATTTCACATTTTGATCTTGGTTTCTCTAAATTCAACACTCAAGATGACAGTATTTAAATTTTTTATTATAATTTTCATAAAAATAAAATAATTAAGAGGCTTAAATAACACTACTAATATATAAAGTCATATAAACTAATATCTAAACAAAATAAATTACATATATATATTTTTGATATATTTCTGATACACAAGATCCTCATCAGAGGCAAGTGTAGAGCATACTTTATATCTTATGTCACGATAATAGCAATAATAATAAACAAAATAAAAATAAATATAATAATGATAATAATAAACAAATAAATAAATATTACTCCTTCACTACGAATCTTCTCCAAAATATGATTTTCTGATTTCAATGTCTTATCCACCATTTTTGGAACAAAATATTAACTCACTATCTCTTCACTTTTTTTTTCTAATTTTCACAAACTGTCTAATTCAATTTTTTTTCTTCTCCTATTCACTCTTCATCTATAGAGACTCAACTCTTCATTCACTCCTCGTCTACACAAAGTAACTCAACTCATCATCCACCACTCCTCATCTACACAATGTGACTCAAGCAATTTATAGAAAGAGTTGAGAGTGATTTACTGTATACATGTGAGTACGAAAATATATAATTATACCATATGAATTATATAATTGTAGTGATAATTGTACGTGGTTATAAATTATTTTCTGACAAAGTACTACATCGCAACACATCACCACAATTTTGGGGAAATTGGGGTGATGTGTTGCGATTTCTATATTTAAAAGTATAGAAATCGCAACACATCACCACAATTTTCCCAAAATTGTGGTGATGTGTGGCGATGTCAGGTAAAATCGCAACACGTCACCACAATTTTGGGAAAATTATGGTGATGTATTGCGATGTGAGTAAATCGTGATGATGTATTGCAATTTTTTGGAATGAAATTACCATATTTTCCTAATTATATTTTAAATCCAATAAAACACTAAATATCTCATAAATCTACAATATACAATCGAAAAAACCTACTTTTTACCCAAAAAAGAATAAAATCAGCGGTATAATATTTTCTCCGCCTCTCCTCCTCTCCTCTTCACCTCGTAACTGAAAAACCTTGAGCATTCGACGCTCTCAGCTGGTCGCCTATTCCACCGGTCGTGGTTGGCCTGCTGCTTAGAGTTAAGTTCATTCACCCCAAAATAAAACAATCTTCACTTTATTATTATTATTATTTTCAGAACAAAAATTCATCGCTAACTGATTCGGCATAACGGCAGTGTTACAGTAGACGACAAACAGCCACGTAGGATTGTTAAGGTTCCGGTGGCTACAGGCAGCTCTACACTATTCATGACTCATTATGCGGTTGCCGCCTAAAAGGTGCTGAGTTTTTTTGCCTTCTGCAAAAGCACACGATAAGAGCTTCGCAAATTTGAAACCGTTTTGGTCGGTTCCAATGGGGCAAGATGAATCGGATACATCAAAGCCATTGGGTTTCCCTTCTTACCGTCGATCACACCTACGCAGCCAAACTTACCTCACCCTCGTTCGCATTTTCTCTCACCTTCACCTTTCTGGCATGCGTTATTTCAAATCAAAAGGCTACCCTTTTTTTCCTTAGCAAGTTTTATTTATTTATTTTATTATTATTTCAAAAGTTCTCAATTATTGTACTGATTTGGATTGGAGTTTGGAAATTGAATGTTTCTTTTTGCTTTGGTTGTAGTTATGGATTAATTTGCTGTTATTTTCAATATATCTGTGCACTTGTTGATTTTTTGTTTTTAATTTGAATTTTGTTTCAGTTCACTTTATTTGAGTTTTGGTAAATTGAAATCAAAAGGGTACTTCTTACTTATCATTTTTTTTTCCTCAAGTTTATATGGTTACCGGTTGCATTAGAAATTGAAGTTTAAGGTTTGATTGTGGATATGGATCAATTTGTTGTTGGTTTCTATTTAATTGTGCACTTCTCATATTTATTTGCCTCTATTTTATTTATTTTATAATTATATTTGTTCCTGTTTCAAGATAATGGCAGTGATGGAATGGAGCAAGAGAAAGAGGAAAAGGGGCCTGAGTTCTCTGAATTTGTTAGTTCTGATTTTATGGATCCCAAGGATCTTGTACCCGATAAAATAATTCAGGAGGTCCATGAGACCATTGAAGGGGTTGAAGACAAGGGTAGGGAGTTTGGTGCCAATGATATTGTTCTGAGTGATATAGAGGAGATAATGGGATTAGAGGAAGTTGAGGATGCTTCGAGAAAACTACTGTAAGATATGTCTGAGGAAGCGAATGATTTTATCGAGCAACAGAGGATAATGGATGAGTTGGAGCTGGCTGTGAATGGAACTGAAGATCTTGTTTGTGATAGTGATTTAATGCCCTTGAATTTGGGATTAGGTGAGAAACAGAATGGCAGCAGTGAAGTTGAGTTGATGGATTACCAAGTCGAGCATGTTGAATTCCAGCATTCTGATGTGAACAAATCTGGAAATGCTAGTGAGTTGCAAGTACAAGGTGAGATCGATCAACTTGCCTCAGAAAGCTTTCATCCATCTTTGACGGTCGATGTGTCAACATCAACAGAGGTACAAAGCTCTGCATGGGTAATTAGTACATCCGGTATAGAGCACGGGATACTAAAAAATGAAATGGATTTGGTGAAAATGGATTATGCTGCAATGGATTCACTTCCAAATGCTAAAGAGGGTGAATTTGAGACGGAAAAGCAATGCTGTTCAAAGGTTGCTGAAGCACTGCAAGTTTCCTTAGATCATGTGGCTAGTGAAGCATTGAATGTATGTGAAGATGGAAGGTTGCTGAATTCTGCTATTTTGGGAGATAAACACGAAATGAAAAATGAAGAGAAATTAGAAATGTCAATTTGTGAGACAATGCATCGAATTCTTCAAATATTCTGATCGAAAAAGGAGACATAGAAGAGGGAGAACTTGTTGGAGACTTTGGAATGGATGTTAATTCATTTGATATGCCTTCTGTAGATTCCTTAATTTCACATCAGAAGAAAATAGATGAGGTTCAGGAGCCCAAAAGTATAGTTAATGACATAGTATTTCCTGGTAAGATAGGGAATGGGGAAAAAGAAGGTTATGAATCTAATTCCTTTACAAAAAACACACATCAAGATGGCCATAACAGTGGACAAGTGGAACCCAGCACCGGTAATAAAAACAGGTTTGCATGTGGGGTTGAAGTAGAAATCTCTCAGGAAACTGTTAAATGTGATAAGGCAGCTGAGGGTGGTTCTGTGCTTAAGCCCGGAAACAGTATAGACAAAAAAATAGGAAGTAAAGATGTCACTCACTTGCCAACAAATTTGGCTCAAAATCAAGTCTTGCACATAGGCTTATTGGAAGAAGACTCTAACCAAGATCATGGAAACTCATCTGCATCAAAGGTATGATTTTCACCTGGTTACATTACCCTTAAACCCACTTCTATAATATTAAGTGATAAGCTTTCATTTTATTTAGTTAATTTCAAATTACTTTCTTAGTTTGCACCGCCAATGATGAATCTGAGATTTAATTGAGTGATCATCCTTCCTTTTGTTGTTTTTAGTTTAGTAAGTTCAAACAAAATCATATCAATTTATTTTGTGCCTGGGCTGCAATATTTTACAGTCTCCTTTCTTTTCCCCTAAACCTCAAAAAGTATAGTCTCATTTGCTGAATGTCTATGTCCCAAAGTCTGTTTTTGTGGTTTCAGTTCTCATGAATTTGGCTGAATTGTTTGCACTATTTGAGATATTGGGCAAAATTAATGAAAAACTGAGGGCATCTAATGTGGGTGCTCTATAATGTGGACCAACTATTTTTATTACTAAAGATTTTTATTTTTCTTTGGTTAATTGTTGATCATCTGCAGCAAAAGGTTGATGTCAGCAGTAAGAGAAAGCGTGGCCCTGGTTCTGAGGAAAAGAAAGCTAAAAAGAAGGTATTCTTCTGATATTTGGTGTTCTTAACATTTTAAAGCTACTTAATTCAACATCCTTTTGAGTCATCCCAACATAAGTTAATTTTATGTTATTTGCATAGAATAATCCATAAATTTGTATGTTTTAACATGTGACTGATCTCTTTATTTGGTAAACTTTATCGTGTAGAAAAAGAAACGGAAGAATCGGGCAGAAAAGAATAGACAACTTGGTGTCAAAAGGTTGAAATTGCCTCCAGTTCAGAAACCAAAAACTATCTCCTATTGTCGCCATTATGTTGTTGGAAGGTGCTATGAGGTTGTCATCTAACTCAATTATAGTGAGCTATGAAATGTTTTTCACCTTATAGATGTATGGAGTTGGTTATTCTTTTTCTAGTTTCTTTTTGTCATTATTTTACTTTAGGCCTTTACACGATGCATGAGAGAATTTGTTATTTGAGTTTTGATACTTTATTTAACTATGTGATTCTAGAATGTAATTAATATGTTCATTTCTTCTAACTTGACCTCAATGAAGTTCATTTATATTTGGGATTAACATTGTAGACCTTCTCTTTCAAGAACAACATAGTATAATCCCTATGATTAAGACCTGGTTGTTATGTGAGATTTCCATATTAGAAAGTTAAGTTAGAAATCCTGTGAAGTTTCTTCATGTTCAATATTTCTATTATTTGACATATGAATTGACCTGAACCTTTGAAAATTTGTACAATAGCCTACCCAGGTCATTGTTGTATGGGTAGTGTATTTTTGCAATTTGTGCAATACATTTTCAATAACTCTAACTTCCTTTGCTCTTTCCTCGTCCAAAACAAATTTGGCAGGGTGACAAGTGCCAGTTTTCACATGATACGGTGCCTTTGACAAAGTCTAAGGTATTTTGCTTTTTTTTATTTATTTTTTTATTTTTTTATCAAGTTGTGTCAGGACTCAGGAATTATCATGTCAACTAGGCTTTCTAAACTTTACAGAACAATATTGATTTTGAAATTGCAGCCATGCTCTTTTTTCGCTTATCACTCCTGCATGAAAGGGGATGACTGCCCATTTGATCATCAGCTCTCCAAGTATCCTTGTGACAATTTTGTGTCCAGAGGTTTTTGTAGCAGACGTGATGCATGTTTGTTTTCACATCAGGTAGCACATCCACTCTATATGACTCCACTTCTCGATAATGAGCTTGTGTTGATGAACTTAATATAAAAAATGGTTATCAATCAGGTATTTTAATATGCATGTATGTGTATTATATAATTATTCTGCCTTAAAATGGGTTTTTTTTATTCAGTTACCGACCAACGAAGATATTCCTACACCTTCAAAAGTTTGCAGACTAGAGTTTAAGTCTCCACTCCTGTCAGGAAATACAAGTTCCAGTGTGCCACTATCAATCGTGGCTGTAGTTCTGTCCAGCAAAACCATTTCATCAATTCTGCAGGAATTCGTTCTCATGTCGATTCAGACCATAAGGTGACAGACACTGTAGAGAAAGAACTTACACCAGCACCCAAAGGAGTTAGCTTCATCAGTACTGCAAACTCATCATTGCCCAGTTCTACTCCTAGTACACCGAAGGAAGGCATGATAACTCCAAAGAAGGAAAGTCCTGTCCAAAGTGGGACCTGTGCTGACCAAAGTGCATCTGGCATGAATCAAACCTTGGTGGAAATTCCTAAGAAATTGCCAGCTAGGGCACCTAAGGGAATTAACTTTCTTTCTTTTGGCGAAGGTTCTGTTTGCAGTTTTAAAAGTTCTGTTAGCTCCATTTTAGATGAGGAAGATGGTATCAAGTTGCTTGAGTTTGTTAATTTCAGTTTGCCTGATCATACAAGTTCATCCTTAGAAAACGATGATGACAGCAAAGCTATTGATGGAACAAAACAAAGTGTACCACAGACTGATCTAGTCTCAAATGAGATTTTTGATAAAAATCAATCTGTGGCAGAAAGAATAAAATTGAGTTCTCCGGGGAAAGCTTCAATGGATGATGCTACAACTGATTTACAAGGTAGCTCATACTCTCATGCGGATCACAGTGATAGTAAACCAGTTCAAGAGGTAAAAGAGGCATCTGATAATTCTCAAACTTCAACTGTGACCTCATCTATGCTTCTGGCTTCTCCTTTATCTTCAGGACGCCTACCATCTAGAAATCATGAGCATACGTCGAACTCGGGCCAAAGTGCACTCTTGTCGACTTTAGCATTTGCAGCAGAGCATGAATCAGTTATTAAGATAAAAGACCTTGCTGGTGCTTCCCCTGTTCAGGGTTAAATTTTTTTGTTAAACAAGAGGTCTCAAGCAATGTTCTTGATGATTGGAATCAAGACATTTCCTAGCTGAGTTAATGATATCCAGAGGGTAGTTTAGTTACATGTGCTATGGATGACTAGTTTTCCATGAACCCTTTTGATGAACCTTTGGTTTTACTGGATACTATAGTTGTTTATTGGATATTATTAACTTATTTTTATTATTTTTAAATTCTTCAATTTTCACCAATTCTACAATTTTTATTTTCTTTTTCTCTCTTATCTCTCTCTAAACCTCAATAAACCCTTCGCCACCACATTCTCTCCATCACCGGTGCCGGAGCTGCCATCTCCATCTGTTGGGCAGCCCCATGCACAACCAGGCAAGACATTGTTGGTGCTGCTTCAAAGATGTCAATGATGGCCTGGCCTTGTTGCATTCAAAGACGTCAAAGAAGGCAGGCTTGCCACCCAACCTGCCTCTGCAACCTGATTGAAGAGTATAAGTTCCCCATCTGATTGTTCCCCTCCTGCTGCTGCTGCAACGACCTTTGATCGGCGGTGAGGTCCTGTAGTGTTCTTTTGTTTCTGTCACTACAGGATGATCCTGTAGAACAGTTTTTTTCTTATTGAACTCAAATGATTATTATGTGAAATTCATCTCTAAATGAATGGTGTAGGCTTCCAATTGTCTGTCGGAAAGAAGCTTGCACCTATTTTCACATGTGCCAACTGGTTGTGAGCCAGATTGGTCTCACCAGACTGATTACCAGAGAAGATGACGATGGCGCTGTTGCAGAGGGTGGTGCGCCAACTGGTTCTGTGAGAAGGTTGTGGAAGGCTTTGAAACTTTGTTGGAAGCAGTGTTGTTCAGTGGTTGTGTGTCTGTGTGGTGTGTTGTGTTATTGGTTTGCTGTGTCTTTTCACCAACTCCATGGCAATGGGTATGGTAGAAGCTCTGCCACACCAGTAATGGACTCTGCCACACCAGTGACACTTTCACTCTTCCCCTGCATCTTTTAATTCTTAGCTTTATTTTGAATAATAAAGTTTACACTCTGTTCAAGTAGCAAGTAACAACTTGTAACCATAGGATGAATTTGTTCTAATGGTTAAAACTATAGAGTCCAGTACTGATGATGCCCATATGAACACCAGCATAAGAGGACCCGTTATGCTATAGTCCTACAGTGGCTTTATCTTACTTTAAAACTGTTTTGTGCTTCTTGCATCACGATTGCAGGTATAATAGCAGTTACTATTGATGGTAGTTGCTTCTGATTTAACATCTGAAGGTTGATGGATTGGTCCAAATGATGGATATATATTTTCCCTTAGACAGAATGTATTTTTCACTGCGGTTGGAGTGTGATTGGATTGCACTTCATTTCTGATTGCCAGTCTTGGTGCGGTTAAATCCTCAGTTAAATTGTGGTTTTGATGCATTTTAAAGTTTAGTACAGAGTGGTTTCCCAGGTCGTATTCTCCTTCTGTTAGAAATTCATTAATGTAACTTGGTTTATCCTGTTACAATGCAACTCAACTTTATCGTAGGTCATGCTAAATTTGCAGCAATGTACATAACATAATGAGGGTGCTACCCTCCACCTGTCACTACTGCAATATCTGCAATGTTCTTACTTTTGGAAGCGATTTGAAATGGTTAATTGATTTTACATTTGTTGACCTTTTATTCGCATGCCAATTCGGCCTAGTCCTCTGTTGCTTCTGCAGGTATGTTTGAGTAAATTGGTAGCGTTTTACTAGTAAGGTTTTGCAGTAGAAGTTGTTAAAAGTGGTTCTTTGGTTTTTGTTCTATTTATGAATCTGCAGGTAAATTTTTCTATCAGAAAAACAGAAGTAACTCTGCAGGTAAACATCTAGATTTAAAATACTATAAACCTCTGCCTTAAGATAATTTTGGAAGAAATTATAAAGAGAAGGTTAAAGCATTATACTGCTGATGGATGCGTTGGTCTTTTTGCTACATCAGCTTAATGTAAATGGTGAAATAGATGCCAATTTTTTCGTTACCATCAGTTGCAGTTGATCTCATCGGCATAAATGAGCAATGTAGTAATACAATCCTGGACATTTTCCATAAAACGAAAACATGGTGAACCCAAAAAACTTCATTGCAGATCACATGTCAAAAGGAGGCATAAATTGTTCTTCGAAGCTGATATTTTGGTTCAGGCAATGTATTAGGTGGTAAACTCTGCTCAAACTCCTATAAAACGGGAGGAATCCAATATTCAATCATGAATTTGCTGTTGAATCACAAATATCAAATCTTCTGCACATAATGTCATGGCTCAAGTAAAATCATATGTCCAATGTATTTAATTTTTAAGCTTCTCAACTAATTTGCATTATCCTTTAACATGCCTAATATTTTTGTGCATTTAATGAAGTGAGTTGCCAAAATTTCTGGGAGGTACTTGTGCAGATCGGGGTCCGTGCATGCAGTTCATAGTTATAGTCTGGAAGGTGGTTCCAACATTAGTAGTTCCTTTAGATAAATGCTTTTGCATTTATTTTTATGCTATTAAGCTCTTCTGCTAAAGGTTAATATGCATTTCTAGTTCAATCTTGAATCAATATATTAACTTGGCTTCTGCAAATATTGTACAGGGAAAAAAAAAAAGAGAAGGTATTGAGATAAGAGGACTTCATACCTTTGAATGAAACTGACTGATTATATTTGAGTTTATTTCAGCCGTGTTCTATAAAATATTTATGTCCGCTACTTTATTTATGTTGTTTTGAAAATACTAAGATTTATCTTGTAGTGCCTAAATGATGGTATTCCTGAAGTGAGGGACGCTGCCTTTTCAGCATTGGCAGCAGTAACTAAGGTAAAACTTGTCATCGCTAAATTTGCTTGTATGAAATATTAGGCTCTTTATAAAACTTGTTATAAAACGCTGCCTTTTCACATGCTCTTATATGGCTCTTTGTTTTTTCCTTAAAAAAACTACATCTCTTGCCAAAAATCAATTATTAACACGCTATGGTAATATTAGTATGAGTTCAAGTGTTCAGCCCTCTTCAACTATTGGTGAAGGGTAATTTTTTTCAACGCTTCTAATCCCTATATGTAAAGCAGCATTTTAAACTTTCACAATTCCTGAAACAATATGATAAGTCTTTGCAATGCTTTTATGATATGATAGTATGCTAGTGTTTCCATTGCTGAAGCCAATCCAAGATTTATAATGCAGTTTATATTTTTCTGTAGGCTGTGGATATATTTCCAAATCCTGGACAATCTGATCCTATGTACGTTGTATCTACTTAACAGCAGGAGTGACTCTGATGAGAGAATCTGTTCCTACTGCATGCCATTTTTCTATAGCAATGCTTTTTGTGCATTAGGATCTTCATGACAATGTATACTCAAAATCTCCATATATATATATATATATATATATAGGGAGCGTATCACATTAGAGGAGTGATTTATTATGAGAGTTAGAGAAATAAATCTTGGCTATTGGATCTTACGTGAATGTCAAGATTAAAAACTTAAAGTCACATGATTTTTTTAAATGATCATATGACCCTTAAACAACTTTAAATCTTAACCATCCATGTATGGTTGTATGACCCAGATTTGCTCCTCTCACTCTCATAATAAACCATTCCTCTCATATGATAAGCTCCCTCTATATATATATATATATATATATATATATATATATAGTCTCTAGTGGCATATCAGTACATGCTATAGAAAAGTAATCTATTGGAGGTAAGCATACATTTTGAAGTTGTTAAGTGCTTATTGTCCCCAGAATTGGACACAAATTGAATTCTAGGCTCCTTATTTCTTGTACTCTACATTCATGCATAAAAAATTGCTTATTTGGTAAGATCTATCTTTTGCTTCAATATAATAGTACTCTACGAGCATCAAAGTACCCATGCTTACTTTAAAAGATTTATGCAAGAAAAACATTGACATAGAAGAATGATATACTCTAGAGGAAAGCTAAGAATCAGGACTCTATTCTAATCTTTCACTTAACAATGATACAAGTATTATCATTGTTGTTGAACTCCTACTACGCAAAAATAACTAAAGTCGCATATAAACTCTCTTCTTGTTAAATTCGTATGAGTTTGAATAAATTCTAACAAAATCGTTAAACTCTCGATTCTATTAGCGAGTTTACGAATCTAAATTCACGCTCGGTTTCACTCTCAAAATATACAATTTTAGTCACTTTTGTTGCATACTTGACTTGTTTTGTTATGCAATATTTATTTAGTTTATTAAGCTATTTTATATATTTACTATTATTTAGTTATACTTTGTCAAACTACAAAATAATATACATACATATTAAAGTATGGCATAATAATTTAGTCATATATTGAGTTAAAATTGACCAATATTAAATATAAATATGTTATTTAATTATATTTAGTTAATAAGATATATTTTTGAAATATATAAATTTTTATGAATTTATAAGTTGAGTTTACGAATTGAGTTTGTTAAGACTCCACAAGTTTACTAGTCGAGTTTATCCAAACTTTCCAGTTTGACAAACTTGAGTATTATCACTAATTTAAGCTTGGATTATCTCTTCCTACATCGCTTGCTTCCAATACTTGTTACTCCCGACTCCAAAGAGGAATCTAGAAAAGGAAAGGAATATATATACTAATAACAAATATTCTTCCAGGACCAAGAAACTAAGATGATCACTGAGAAAGACACTAACTAACTAAGAAAACTTTAATGTGTTGGGATGAAATTAACATCATCAAACCCAACCTCATTTGTAATGGCGGAAAAGGTCTTCTTTGAGCATTCTTGAAGGCGTAAGCAATAAGATAGACAAAACCAAAATGACATTGGCTTCTTTCCACTATTTTTTGAGGTTCCCCAATAGACTTGCCTTGCATGAATTGCAATTGTAGCAGAGCTGGTTCATGTCATTGCCCACAGGAGGAAATCAAAGTCTGCCATAGGATTTGCAGGGCTTATCCATAGTATGGGGTTCACATAATTGTAGCCACAATCAGTTGGAGGTTTACAAAATCCTGACTGTAAAACCAATGGAGGAAATTGATTAACACCACCACAAGAGTAACAGAAGAGTTTTATTTCTTAAAAGGAGAAAAACAAAAGACAAGACCATGACAAAGAAGAGAGTAACAAGAAAACAAGCCCATGAAACTATGTTACTACACAAGCCACAAGCTGGCCACCATGACACAACTTTTAGTATCACGTTCAATATATACAAACAATACGAGCTTAACTATAATCATGGCTGATTAATTAAAGCTGGTGTAAATTTTGATAATTTCTCTGTAAGTGACTCGGTTAGTAGCTTTTTTCAGCTGGCATAGACCATTCTAGGGGCACAATCATATTTCAAATAGAATATTGGAGATGTCCTACATAGCACTAGGTTATGGCTATCCTAGCTTATGTCAATGGAGCCTCTAACGTCTTTTGCTAATGATGCATTCTCAAGTCATGCTGATTTAAGACACAAGTAAATAGACTAGGCAACAAGGGGTCGGTCTTTAAGGCACCTCATTATAAAAGCATCATGCACCTTTGAAGATTAGTGACCAAGATTTGATGGTATATCTATGCACTAATTAGTTGTGATGCACTAAAGACTCCCCTCACTTTCTTCTTTCTCTCACCGTCCGTCCCCCAATCGCCCTCTTTTTCCTCCTTTTCCTCTCTCTTGTCCACACCACCGTCGATGGAGCCATCACGATCGGCCACCGCCTATTCTTGCCGGCCTCTAGTTCCACCATCTAAATCTCAAGCACCCACATAGTGGTTGCCATTTCAAAAGTAGCACAACAACAACAACTATAAGAGTAGCAGTAGCAAACACTTGACCCGCCATGGATTTGATATTTAGGTGGTGAAGCTGGAGGGGGGTGGGGACGGGTTGTAGCAGGGTTAATGGCGCCAGAGGGGGAGGGGCAGGGCAGTGGAGAACTCCTCAGTGAACTCCCTTTGATGAGGAAAAGTCAAGTGTACTCCTCCGCAATCTCCACCACGAGCACGTTGTGGACCGCCTTGCAGCACATGTAGAGCACCGTGTTGGCGACAGTCTTGTACAACAAGATCACAATGAGCATGGTTGGAGAGTTCATCGGAGATTGGTGGTAGTGGATGACAATTGTGAAGCTATGGAACAAGATGGGATAGAGGGAGAAGACGTGAGGTAGAAGATGGAGGGAGATTTAGGGTGGATGATAGGTAATGGTGTATCAGTGCATCATTAAATCTAGTTTATTGGATTATCTGGTGTGTGATGCCTCGTTAATAATGCGGTGCGTTGTAGACAAACCCGGCCATAAGATTTAGATGGGATGCATCTTAGTGTTAAAAAAACATGGCAGAGGAAAAAAGTTAAGAGAGTGAAGAGAAAAATGTAGCAAACAAATTTTACTGATTGTGAAAAAGTGAGTAATATAAGTGAAATACAAACACTATAAGAAAAATGTGTATTACTGGCAGATAAATTGTCGTGGATAACAAATGCAATACAGGGGAAAAAAGGCAGAAAAACAAATGATATTTGCAGTGGAAAATGCTGCTGCTAAAAGTAAATTTTTATAAAATTTTTCTTGGCAACATTAATTTGCAGCGGCAATTACTGCCAAAGAATGACTGCAGTAGCTTATCCTGTAGGTAAATGGCAACCACTTAATTTTATTTAGAGGATTTGGGGTGGCATCTGCCGATATTACTTGTTACATTTGCTGCTGCTAATTGTCAACACGATTTGTGAGTTTACGGTGGCAATTACAGCCGCTAATTTTCAAAAAGCTTTAGTGATTTTGCAGCGGGAATTGCCACCGCTAATTGTTACAGTGGTCTAGTTAATTTTCAAAATGCTTTTTGCCACTGCTAATTGTCAAAAAGGTTTAGATGTTTGTAGCAACAATTGCCGTCACTAATTTTTCAAAAGGTTTAGTGAGTTTTGTGGCAGCAATTGCTGCTGCTAATTGTCAAAAAAGGTTTAGTGCGTTTGCAGTGGCAACTGCAGTTGCTAATTGTAAACACGATTTAGTGAGTTTGCGGCGGCAACTGTCAAAAAGCTTTAGTACATTTTCGACGGTAATTGTTACCGCTAATCGTCAACACGATTTGTGAGTTTGTGGCAGCAATTTCCACTACTAATCTTCCAAAAGGTTTAGTGACGATTTAGTTGGTTACTAAGTTTCAAAAAGCTTTAGCGATTTTGCAATGATCTAATGAGTTGCCGCCGCTAATATAGAAATGAGTTTGCAGTGGCTTTTTGCCTCCGCTAAGATTTAAAATCCCTCACAAATTAAAACATTTAGTGAGCTTCAGATCTAACACAACACTCTTTATTTTATCATTTTCTTCTTTGAAGCTTTTCTCCACCCACCCCATCTCACCACCAACTAACATCCTCCCACCAAGAAGCAACCATCAGCCACCACTCCTCGCCACCATTGCAAGTGACCACCGGAGACTGTGCTCGCCGTTGCTAGAAGCCTGCTGCCGTTGGCCACCCCTTCTCTCCTTGTTGTGAGAATTTTCCATTCACATTTTGCATAGGCATTTGGGATTTTTAAGTTTTTTTTTTTTGGGTGATATTATTGTAAACTTTTGACATTTGTATGTTTTGCATTTTACATGTGTTTACTAAATTCCTTTACATATTGTGTATACTTTTTAATAATGTATGTTGGTTAAGAATGGTTTATTGGTAGAATTGTGAAGTATATTATGTGCTAGTTGTAACATCCCGAAGAATAGTGCGTCTAATTAGCACTGTTAATTAATTTATTCCATTGTGTTAGAAAAATAAGAGCAATTAGGAATTAAATGTAAACATTAGGGTTAGAAAGAGTTGAGTTTATTATGTAGAAAATTTAAAAGAGACCATTGGCAATATTTTGAAATTTTAAGATAAACAGTAACGATTTCTATAACATTCTAAATCGCAATATGTTTAATTTACATTGTTAATCGATTTATTCAATTTTATTGGATATACAAAAATAATTATAAGTAAATTATAGAGGAATTAGGATTAGGAGAATTTGAATAAATCATGTAGAAAATATAAGAAGATTTCTAGTAATGTTTCACTGATTTGAAGGAAATCGGTAGAATTTCGGTATTTTATTCTGCCATAACTGAATCAATAGAATTTTACACTAAAAACCCTAAGTTGGATGGCTGAAAATTCAACCACCTCTATCTTTGTATGCAGCGCCACTTGTAGCCCTTTAGAGAGGGGAGACTTGGCCAAACATTAGCCCTACATGCCATCCACCAATCACAAACCATAAGACCTAACCAACCATGTTATAAAATCTCAAAACGCCCCCCCCCCACATCACTTCATTTGTTTAGCCTCTTCCAATTGCTCCCTCCTTATTCTCTCTTCTTTTATCTCACTCCATCCTCCTTCCATCTCCGAGCTTCACCTACATTCTTCAACAAAAGCTCAAGACTAGCTAGTTTTGCCCCAATCTTGAGGTAGGATTCAGCATATTTCTTTTGTTTTGTGGTATAGAGGCCAATGAGGAATCTTGCTCCATATTTTAATTGATAATATATTGGGTTTATGTGATCATTTATGGATGGTTTAACATGGGATTGTTGGGTTTAGATTGAAATGTGAATTAAAAACTAAAGGAGGAGCTAACCAGAATCTAAACCAAGTAGAAACCCTATAGTGTCCATACTTGCGAAATGTACAGCTTAGTAAACAACCATCAAAAACTAATGAAGCCAATTTTAAATGAACTAGACATATAGAGCTTTTCAACCATATAAATTATAGGGCCATTGGATCAAGATTGAGTGAGATATAATTTTTTTAAGTTAACCCTGGATGTCTACCTCTGGTCCTGAGCAAACTGAATTATAGAGAGCATAACTTGCCCTATACAACTTCAAATAGAGTGCAACTAATTTTTTTAGAAAGCTAACATATAGATGTTTTTGCCATAAAATTTTCAGATTCAAACCCTAAGTAGTTTGCTCCCAATAATTCACCAAAATTGCCCTATGTCTTGATTGGGTTGAAACAGGGTAGGCCAATTCAACTAAATTTGAGAGCTTATAACTTGGGCTCTATTCACTCAAATGAAACAAAACCTACTGGAAATTAAAGCTGGCTCTCTTAGCTTTAAAATGATATAATGTTCAAGCAAATCCAATAATATTCTACTTTTGGCAATTTTTCACATTTTAGATCCTAATTCTATCTAATCTATCTAAACCAGGGCAGACCTAGGTTAAACTTCAATAACTCAAGCTATGCTTATCAAAACTTCAAGGAACCAGAGAGAATTAAAAATAGATAAACAATACAACATCATATCCAAAATTCAAATCCAAATGAATTAAGGTGGAATTATGGTGCTTTTTAAAAAATGGGGTAGGATTGAGGGACTTAGATAAAGTTTCTAAATTGAGTGCTAGGGCACTCTCATGTGTGTATAAACTTTATTTATAATTAAATGTTGTAGTTCTATGTTAATGTTGAAAGTTTAATGTGTTATGTTGATTCTGATGCCTTACTTGACTGTCTAAATTAAAGAGCATTATTCATGGAAAAACGGATCTGATCTGTTATGTTGCCAAAATTCTGGCAGACTTTATGTACACAATGTGTTATGCATGCAAAGACATATGCTACCTAAGTTGAATTGACCATAACTATATAAGTTACAAAAGACAAGATGAGGTCTTTTTACTTGAAGATAGTTATTTGGGTCCCTCCCTATGAAGGAAATTAAAAGATAAGATGTGGCTCCCTTCACTCGGAGAGAGTTGTACATTGGGTCCCTCCTTGTGAAGACAGCTAAAACTATTAGGTCCCTTTATATTGGAGGCAGTTGGCCAGCTGAGTCCTTCCAATCTATAGGCACGTAAGTCCCCTTGTGGGTTAGTAGTATGTGACGATAATCACGAGTTAAGCTCACTCCTAGATCTGTCCACCCAAGGGTAATAAAGATTAAAGAAAATTAAAGAAAGTAAAGAAAGCACAAGTGCATTTGCATAAATTCAAGTTTGAGCATCTGCATAAGTGTATTCCCTATTTTGCTAAGTTGAGATTGTTCTATGTTAGTATGCTGTGCTTGCTATTCTAATTTTGAAATATAAATTTATCATGTTATTGCCATATTGATTCAAGCATGTAAATAAAATGAACTCTGCTTCGGACAATATGTTTTTAAACTATAAAAATGAAAAGTTTATATAATATGTTCACCTTTTTCATAATAAATCAAAGTAGCTGGAGATAATAATGATGACACAGTATATGGTAGTCTAAGAAATTCTACTAAGAATTTATAATTCTCACTCATATTTGTATTCCATGTTATCTCTAGATATCTCAAAAGAGCTGGAAGATAGCCATACTGGGTAGAGTTGGAAGGTTGAAGACGGCCAAAGAATGCTATCATACAAAGTTCGTTGAAGTAACAGTAACAACTTTTAAGTGTGATACTATGATTTAAGTATAGTATTATGCTTGGGAGGGTGTTACACTAGTTAGTGGGTCTAGTAACAATACGTTTTGTGATACATAAGAATGTGTTAAGTGATAATGATATTGTGGTTATTTTGTGGTTGAAAAGATAATACAATTGTAGTATTGATTAGAACTTGAAGCCCTTATAACACTTGAAGTACTTCATTTTGAATTGTAGGGAAGAAATGATAACTTATAATTAGTATAAAATTAGAAATAATTGTTAATTACCATTTTGTGATATATTGTTTAAATTACTAAATATGTGTTATGTGATGTTGATTTTCTTGTTATATTGTGGTTGAATAGAGAATATAATTGAAGGGTTGATTGGAGCTTGGAGCACTTGGATCTACGAGTTTAAAGTGTACTTTTAAAATGTTAACTAATAATTAGTAGTTTTAAATTTTTGTTTATTGCAAAAATAGAAACTTACAATTTCTTGAATAAAGTTGTAGGATAAAAGAAGGAGAATGAGATTGCATGATTGGGGAATGGCTTAGCATTCCTTCTCAATTGTTTGAATTACATGCTGTGGTATTGTGTGCTTGTATGTTGTGGAGTAAGGGGATGCACTATAGAATGGTTGTTAGGGTTGATTGAAATGCATGATTGTATGTGTTTATTATTGATTCTTTGATCTGGATGTTGAATTAAAGAATGTGGATGGCCTTAATTTAAGGGGAGACTCTGCCGAAATTTTTATTGTGTTTTAGGTCTTTTTTTAGCATTTAAAAACAAGTCTAATATAGCAATTGGAGGCTCCTAATCTAAAAGGAGGCTCTGCTAAAGTTTAATATTGTGAGCATATACATATTTAAATACTAATGTTAAATTACAGTTGCAAAAAATGGTAGTTCCTTAGGAAAATCATAGATGGATATATAATAGGACCAATCCGAATACTAGAACAATTACGGAAGAATTTATATTTGGGTTGATGAGTTTGTGAACTTTGCTTGTCAATCTTCAAATACCTGACCGAAGGAACAATTAAGTGTCTATGTATTAAGTGTGGTAGCGGAAAATTGTTGAATCCGGAGATCATCAAAATTTGCTTGTATAAAAAAGGATTTAAACTTTACAATTGGTATTAGACTGATTATGGGGAAGAAATGCCTAATTCAATAAGTATTGATAGTGTTAAGGAAGCTGACCATCCTATATTACTAGAGTAGAAAGAAGTGGTCAGTAGATATCAACATATGGTTTATGATGCACCTGGATTGGAGTTTGAAAATTATAACAATTGTTTTGAATCTAGTTCTAGTGAGCCTCTCTATGCAAAGGCTGAAGAGTTTTAAGACTTATTGAATGTGGCGAGTCAACCAATATGGCCTGGTTGTGAATCTCATTTTGAGTTGTTGTTGGCAGTCCGAATGTTGAGCATAAAATCTAATTGCAATGTAACACATGCATGACTTGATGCATTTATGGATATATTAAGGGAAGTTGCTCCACTCGGGTTAAGAATTCCAGTGAATTACTATAGAACGAAAAATTTGGTTGCTAAACTAGGTCTTGCTTCGAAAAAAATAGATTGTTGTGTGAATTGATGCATGTTGTATACCGATGATACCAGAGAATGTAAGTTTTGTGGTGTAGAAAGGTACAAACCATGCAAAACTAGTGACGAATCAAAGACTTTTGTTCCAATAAAAAGGATGCATTACTTACCTCTTATCCCTAGGCTTAAAAGCTTATATTCCTCTATGAACTCAGCTACACATATGAGATGACATGCTAAAAATAGGAGAACAAAAGGGATGATGTGTCATCTATCTGATAGCGAAGCATGGAAGCATTTTGATAGCACATATCCTGATTTTGCATATGACCTAGAAATTTTAGTTTTGGATTATGTGCTGACAGCTTCACAACCTACAATTAGTCAGATTCTACGTATTCTTGTTGGCTTGTAATTGTCACTCCTTATAATTTGTCTTCAGAGTTATGTATGATTGCTCCATACATGTTCGTAACCTACATTATTCCAAGTCCCTACAACCCCGAATCCAAAATTGATGTCTATTGAGAACTGTTGATTGAAGAGTTGAAGATTTTGTGGGCGGGTGTTTTAACTTATGATATGTCTAAAAAAATAATTTTGTTATACGGGCTGCATTTGTGGAGAATAAAGGACTTTCCTAAACATGGAGTGTTTTCAAGATGGATGATTGCTACTAAGTTGGCATTGCCCATATTGTATGGATAAAACAAAGGCATTCACTTTGAAGCATGGGGGGAAAATTATTGGTTTGATTGTCATTGTCAGGTTTGCTAATTGATCACATGTTTAGAAGAAATTGGAATGAATTCAAGATAAAGACAATAGTTGTTGATGGTCCTCCGCTAAGACTATCCAGGCATGAGTTATCGGAGTTTGTTTGTGGATTGGCCAAAGTTACTGAAGTGCCATTGAGCAAGCTACATGGCTATGGTATTTATCATAATTGGTCAAAGCAGAGCATATTCTGGGGGTTGCCATACTAGAAGGATAACCTGATCAGACATAATTTAGACGTCATACACATTGAGAAAAATGTCTTTAATAATGTATTCTACATAGTGATGGATGTTAAGGGCAAAACAAAGGACAATGTGAAGGCAAGAATGGACTTAAAGAAAGTTTGTCACCATTATGAATTAGAGCTTTAGCACTTGTCAAATGAGAAGGTATTGAAACCAAAAGCAAGTTATACTCAAACAAAGGAGCAAAAGAAGACTGTCTGTGAATGGGTGTAAGATTTGAAAATGCTTGATGGCTATGCTTCCAACTTGGCCAGGTGTGCTGACATGATTCAATTATGATTGCATGGAATGAAAAACCATGATTGTTATATTTTTATGGAGAATTTACTTCCAATTACTTTTTGCATGTTGCCAGATCAAGTATGGTAGCTTTTGACTGAATTGAGTCAGTTTTTCAAAAGCCTATGCTCAACAATGTTGACGAGGGAAGACATGATTCATTTGGAACAAAACATCCCAGTGATTTTATGTAAATTGGAGAGGATATTTCCTCCAAGTTTCTTTGATTCAAAAGAGCAACTATTTATCCACTTATTGTATGAAGCACAGGTTAGAGGGCCAGTTCAGTGTAGGTGGATGTAATTGTAACACCCTACCAACTTAATGTTATGCTTAAGTCATAGCATGAAATTGGTTAGGTTACGTTACCGTATTAGTCTTCTGTCTAAAGCTGTATTCATTATTTTATATTCGCTTTCTCTCTAATGTATATATATATATATATATATATATATATATATATGGTGAATATGCCTACACAACGGCGCGCTATATATAATAAACGTGATCATTAATTTAGAATGTATCAGAATTTAATAAAAATACTACAAAAGCGAATAATGATAAGTAATATAGCATCAGTTGTATATTTATATATATAAGTCGGAAGCCAACGCTTCAGTTTATATATATGTTTCAAAAATAGAGTGAACTAAAGGAACAACAAATTTTCTGTTGCTAAAAAGTAGAGACGGAAATGGCGGGAGCCAGCTAAGTACAACGAGTGCATCTCGGGATCCTGGTGAAGCTGCAAGTCAGTAAGCTCAATAAACGGAGTGTCCGTCGAGTCCATCACCAGCGTTTGAGAATGATGCAGAAATGCAAAACGAGGTGAGAATTTAAAGAAATTCTCAGTAGGGTTCGTGTATGACATTTTACTGACGTCATATTCATTCCCAGTTACCTCGGGTTTTATTTAATTATAAAAACATGATATCAAACTTAACTATTCATATTTAATAAGGTTGGAAATATATCTAGTCCGAGGCAAGCTCCAGTTTTACTTGAGACAACATAAAGAACAGAATAAACTAATATCAACAATACACAGAATAATGGACATACGGTAGTAAGTGAATTTAACAAACAAATTGTAAATGACTTATAATGACCATTCAAAGTAATTATGCATTTAATGCAATCATGCAAAACTTGCTCTTGAACCTTTTTTCATAAACTTTTCGATTCCTCATAAACTTTTTCATTACTCATGAACCTTTCCCATTACTTGGTCCCCTGGGAGTTCTTGGCCATTTTAGACTCCTAGGTAATAGTCTGCTTTTCAGGATCGAGCTTGTTCCTATACAGGAATGCCGGGTTTACTCTTCCCGACCTTCCCACCGATCTATTCCTCATTAACTTTATTCCGGGGCTGGCCCAAGTTTCATGGAACTCATAACAAAATCTTTAGGTTCCTCATAACATAACTTTCATAGCTTTTTTGAAAATGCACATGCATCTATATGTATATCATAATTTATGCATATACTTTACCGAAATCTCGGTGGCATAAAGGAACGTGTCCACTTTCCCATGAATAGTGCCAGTACATCAGAATACCAATTCCTCATAGATGTCACAATATTGCATGCACAATTCATCATTGAACTCATAGAAGCATTAGTCCCATTAAGGCAGAGTTACAGCCTCAACATAATCATTCAACCCAATTTTTGTAAATCATGCCATAATTTCTATTTAACTCATTTGGGCCTCAATTTTAGATATGTTAAAGTGTTATGTGTCTATTTTCTAACCTCTTTAGTCCCATCTAATTTTGATAACCATAGCTCAAGTTATTTAGGTTTTATCCCGGCCTGCCCTGTGGCTAGCCAGAATTGCACACCTAAAAGTAAAAGTCTACTAAAAATTGAAAACTAGATCAAATCATACAAAATTGGTCTCATATCAAAGTTAACAGGACAACCTTTCATATGCAAAAAGTTCCATTTCATTTGCCTTAGTAGGGCTTGAGTTATAAGCCCCGAAATTGGACCTTCGTGAACTGCCCTCTTTTGGCTCCATTTGGACATAGGGTAATTTCTTCAAATCACTGGGAACAAATGAGATGATAACAAACTAGAAATTCTTTGTAGGATGTTCTGCTATGTATAAGCTTTCTAATAAAATTGGTTTCACTCAATTTGGAGTTATATAGGGTGAGTTACACCCTTTTCAACTCACACTGCCTGGGTGAATGTCTTGATTCCTAGGTCACATTTCAAAAATTCATATCTCTCTCAATATTAATCCAATGGCCTTATATGATATATTTATAGAAAGCCCTAGATGTCTAGTTTCATATAAAAATGGTTTCATCAATTTTAAATGGCAGTAGGCGGAGCCGTACACTCCACCGCACGGACTGCCGAGGATCTTTGGTTTTCCAGCTTCTTAGCTCTTCCTATCTTCATCCTTTCTTGTTTCCAATTTGGTTTTAATCTCCCAAACAGCCAATCAACCAGCCATATATCATCATAATCAATAAATCAACACATCAAAGATTGAGAAAATAAGCCACCACCAGTCATCCAAGAATCAGAAAATCAAGCAAGAAATAAACCTGTACCTCTTGTTATGTGATTAAGCTTGAGTTTGGAAATTGAACTTAGTTGCACTTGAAAGTTGGATGGAGTTGTATGAGTGGAGAAGAGAAAAAGAGAGCTGAAGTGAGGGAGAAGGCAACGTAGAAAAATAGGGCTGCATGAGAGGAAAGGAATGAGTTATATAAGCTTGAGATGGTAGCTAGCTTGGAGGGTTTTGATTAGCCTAAAAAACACAAGGCTGAATTTCAGCCAACCTTCCCCATTTTTGTGGGTAAGGTTCAGCCATGTATCCCTTTTTTTGTGACAAAATTGCTCTCCACATCATCTAAAAGTGGAACTCACTTTCATTGTATTCTGAAAATGACATCGGAACTCGTACTTCCTTAAAGTCAGAACTCGTGCACATCTTGGAGATGAAATTGGAACTCGGAAATATATTGTCTGGTTTATTCGAAACTTGAAAGCAAAGTTAGATGTGAAACCAAACACTTAAACCCAGAAGTCGAGGACATTAGGTAAACTTGAATCGATTCTAAGCATAACACCGGAGATCGGGAATCAAATCATTAGTCCTATGTTCTAGGAAATCAGAACTTATAGAATCTCGGAACTCCAAACTTTATCTCGGAAGTCGAGAAAATTTAGAAATGAAAAGCTCTTGGTAATAAACTCGAGATCGGAACTCGTGCAAATTTTGGTCGAACTTGGAGACCAATTCAGGATCTGATCTCACATCCACTTCTGGTTGAGATAAACTCGGATGTCGGATTTTGTATCCATTCTAAATCAACTAAGGTCGGAACTCGTATATTATGTATTTTGAAGCATAAGGTCGGAAATCGGAAAATCAAGCCAGTCCATGAGACTTTGAGGTTAATTCGGAAATCGGAAATTCTAACATTTTATTGCTAAGGTCGAAAGTCGGAAATCGGTACGTTCCAGTATCCATTCGAGAGGTACTTAAACAAAATAAAAAAAAATGGTGAAGAACAAAGCATAGGTAGAAGGTTCTATTTGCCAAGCTTATCTGACCCAATAAATTTCTTATTTTTGTTCTTATTACTTTGAGCCTTATGTCAAGTCTTAGTAAACAAGGGTTCGACGAAATGATGATGTGCAAGAACATATGTAAATAAAGCCAACTCTATCAATATTTAATCAAATTGGTCATGTCTATGGGAAATCCAAGGAAAAATGGCTTAGCAATGCACAATAGCACTTTGCATTGTCAAGAAGTACAGCCATACCTTAAGTAAGTTAGTTTACATTTAGACTTGCATAATTCAGTCTTTTACCATTCAATTTTCTTCAACAACTAACCTGATACAAAATACATTTTTAATCTTCCAGTGCTTTTTTGCAATATTTCAACATTGCTGATGAGAACTCACATCAAAGAATTGAACAAGAATTTGCATCATGGTTTAGAAGTTTTGTATGCACTCCAACTATTGGTAATATGGTTTACATGTTAAATAGAGCTTTGGTTGTTTACATTCTCCTTTTTTGTAATTTAATAAGTTGACAATCCAAACAATCACTATTAGAAATTCGTCAAAAACAAATGGATTTTACCAATGGCTATCATTCGTTGAAAATACTGATGGATTATCTGTTGGTAAAATTAAATAAATGATAGACGTGGAAATTTACCAACAGTTTGATATTCCATCGATAAAACCGTCAATACATATTCGCGCATAATTGCGCCAAACTATTGCCAACGGAAAACTCGATAGTAAGTAATAATTATTCATTTTAATTTAATTTAAAAAATTAATATATATTACCGATGGATTTTTCATCAGTAATTTAGAATTTAATAAATATTTTTTTGCTTCAAAAATTTTTTTAATATTACTGATGGATTATACGTCGGTATTTGAAAATTAGGAATGACCGCCAATATCCGTTCATTTTCCATTTTACAATGGATTTTCCATTGGTAAAGAATGATTAATGAAGTGAGTCGTTTTATTACCATTTTACCGACGAAAAATCCATCGGTAAAATGGAAAAAATGAAACGAATCATTTTATTAAATTGTTATTGATAGATTGTAAAAAAGAAACATATTGTTAAAACGTGAGCCCACCTCTTCTTCTTCTTCCTCATTTCTCCCATCGCGCTCTCTCTTTTTCGTCATCTCATTTTCTCTTGTTTCTCCCTTCCATTTTTTGCCATTTTCACCCCCCAGAGCTTCCATTTTGTTGTCGGAGATCACCATTGTGCTCCTGGTATGTTATTTAACATTTTAATTGGTTTAATTTTTTGGTTTAGCCTTTTTTTCAATTCCATTTATTTACTCAAAGTTTTTTGTTTTTTGGTTAGTTAACTAACTTATTTTGTTATTTTGAATTGTTAAAGATCTCATTTGGAGCACTTGGAGCGCTTCCAATCTGGTGCACAAGTTTATTTGAGCTTCCTAGTGTATTAGATATGTACATTGTATTTTTTATTTTAATTTTATATTTTCTAAAGTATTCAAGATTTAAATTTTCTAGGATAGAATTGTAGGATGAGATTGCATGATTGTGGAAACACTTAAAGTTCTTTCCCATTATTTGAATTGTGTGTTGTGGTATTGTGTGCATATAAGTGAAGTAAAGGGATGCGTTTAGGAATGATTTTAAGACTAACCGATTAATTTGTATGATTGCACATGTTTGTTATTTGTGTTTAACTAGTGAAATAACTTTTTTCGATAAATAATTGTTATTTGTGTTGAAATGCTATATTAAATAATTAATTTTGAAATTATTTAGAATATTCTTTGAATTAAATAATTATTGTTATGCAATAAATAATTATTATTTGTGTTAAAATACTGAATTAATTTTTATAGAGGTCCTAATTTAAGGCAGGACTCTGCTCAAATATTTTTGATCATTTAAAATATTCTTAGAATTAAATAATTATTGTTATGCTAAGTGTGTTGTGTATTTATTTAGTTAACATATATCTTATATTTTCAATTTTGTATATGTTATATAGATCGCTTATGATAGGAAGAACACTTGGTTTTGGGGGAGGTAGGGTAAACCGAGGAAGCATGGTCTATCCCTTTGCACTCGTGCCCCACCCACCACCTCCACTGCGCCCGCATCCACCACTTCCGCTACTGATGCCTCCTCCGCCTTTCCTGGTCCACATACTTAGGAATTTGTTATGATACCTAACTCTAGATATGTGGAGTTAGGGCTTTAGTCTTTGTTTTCCTAACAGCCTTTTCCACCTCCACCCCTACCTCTAGGAGATGAGGCTCGCACCTCACATATACCTGGTTCATTCAGCCTAGTTCGCAAGGTGCCTAGGCCTCCTCGTCCACCCCTTCACATGGCTCAATGAACCAGTGCATGGAGCTTAAAGATGATGGTAAATTCTAGTAAGTAATTTAAAATTTAAATTTATTATAAATTTTTAATTTGATAGAAAATTTAACTAACAGATAGCTGACATAATCTATTATTTATGACACAACTAGATTCCACCATGGCTAGGGTTGCTCAGGATTACCGAGGTATTCGATGAGAATTTTCATGCATCACATACTAGCTTTGTGTAGGCCAATAAGGCCACACAGGAGTTGTGGTGGAAAGAGCGGAAGGTAAAATAGTTATTATTTTTTTACTTTTTTATTATTAGTTTTGATTGTTACTTCACCTGTTGACTATTGTCTTACATTATGCAGCATGTGTTTATTATTGATCCACGTGAGGAGACTTTTATCTGTAGGGCATGGAAGACCAAGACAGGGAAGTGCCTCTTTGATATGTTTCATAACATTCGCGAAAACAGCACAAGCACCCATTGGCTCATGAATGAGATCCTCCAAGCATGGAGGGCCCATCGGGACTCGCTCACGTTTAAGGCAAAGTAGGTGAAGGCTAAGATGAGCAGAGAATCAGCCCGCTATGGCTCTTTGCACACTAGAGTCTCCACTACCATCAAAAGCACATGGTTGAGAATGGTAAATATTGTTCTTTACTCATTTAGTTATTCAATTTTTGTATCAAATATTATATGATCATGTGAAAATTCTTTGAAATCTAGGATAAGGTGATGAGCAGGTCCTCGACTCAGGGGAAGCTGTTCCGAGAAACTAACATCTGAAAGCAGGACAAGTCTTAGTGGGTTGATACCCGGTCGGAGACCACATAAGTACTTATAATTTTAATTTTCAATACTCTTAATTTATTATAATTGTAATTTTTTAAATCTAATTTATTTTGTTTCTTCCAATTGTAGCATGAGTTCACCTAGCGATTGACCGAGACTAGATCACAGCAGTCACAGCAGGGGGATGGGAGCACTTCGCCTCGCTCACCAGTTAGCAACAATAAGGTATCAGCTTCGATCGTCAGCGGCAGCTACAGCGTTGGATCTACAGGATAGGGATCTCTTATAGCAAGTCATAATCTCTAGGCCCTGTGTTTGGAGCTGGGCCTGCTAGGACCGATTCGAAGGACATCCATGATCAGGTCTATGCACTGAATGAATTAGTATAGAGGCAGTTGAAGAAGGCTGATAGGAGGTACATGAGCTGTATAAGCACCACAAGAGGGATAAGTAGCAGTAGACACAACAAATACAGTCCATGGAGCAGCAGATGACGACTATGTACAGCTACCTCGAGCAAATATGAAGTGGCGGTTCTTCATTCGGTACACAGCCTCCACCGCCTTAGCTTTCTCCATAATGCCACCCATCCAAAGATATAGACAAGCACAACATCTTGGATATTGATGATGATCAATATTCGTAGATTTTAGGACATTTTTTAAAAATTTTTTCGTTATTAATAATTTTTATTTTAAAGCAACAATGTATATATTTTATTTTATTAATAGTTCATTTAATTTCTTATGTTTGTTACCATTTTAGAATTATCAATATTTTTTTTATTTTTATAGAGTTGCAAAAAATTAAAATAATAGTTTGAAATATTTAAATTTTAATTTCAAATATTACCAGTTAAAACAAAAAAATAAATATTCTTTATTTATCGACAGATTTTCCATCGGTAAATGTTTAACATAAATTTTTTTTTGTTTTACCAACGGATTATCCGTTGGTAAGTATTAACAATTCGTCGGTTTAATAAAGCCAGTGACGATTTCTGACACTATTATTACCAATATATTTTTAATTTCACTGATGAATTTATTCTGTCGGTATTGCCGTCACGAAATTATTACTGAGGGTTTTTGTTTAATTTTTTGTCGATAAATCCGTCAGTAATTAGCGTATTTCTAGTAGTGAATATGGTCAACAACCCCTACTTGCACGATTTGGCATGGAGGCCTAGTAGCTGTGTGACTTCTTGGCCAATGTATTTTGATAGCGGGTAAAAATTCCACACAGAAAGTTGGTCACACAGGAAGAAAATGATCAACAATGGTGTTTGTGTCAAAGGATCAATTAATGGAGAAGATGAAAATGACTATTATGGAATTCTTAAAGATGTGATTGAATTAGCATATCCTAACACATCCGGAAATAAAGTTGTTCTTTTTGTGAATGGTTTGACCTTAGTATGAACAGAGGTACAAGAGTTCACCAAAATTACAAAATTATCGAAGTTCATCATGCTAGAAGATATGAGGTTTGACCCTTTCATCATCGTCTTGTCTGCAAGACAAGTCTATTATGTTCCTTATCCTAGAAAGATAAAAGATAAGGTCCAATGGTCGGTTATGGCAAAATCTAATTCAAGAAATCGTGTTGAAATAGGTGGGGCTTTGGAATATGCTTTCCAAGATGATGACTCATGTCCTATTGACCTATTAATGACACTGACTTCATAGCCCCTTTGTGCAATGCAAATGGTGTTTTCGAAGAAGTTAAGGATGTTGGTAGTGGTAGACAACATGAAAATGAAAGTGAAGAAGAACATATGTTTGAACAATACAATAATGACGATGATAATGTTTCCAATCATAAGTATGAAACAAATAGTGATGCAGATGATGCTTGATAAGAGTTGTGAGTTATGAATTTTGTTCATAAGTTTTTTAAGTATTTGCAAATATGTTTTGTTCATCATTTGTGCTATGTTTCATTATTTTGACAAATGTCATCAAGAGGAGTTAAGGGAGATAAGGGAAAAGGCAAATTGTAGGGGAATGAGAGCCAGAAGAAAGAGGATAGAGATCGACAAACCCTTGCACCTATTCATCTTAATTTGGGGGGGGGGTATAGGCCCCCTAAGAGGTAGCAATTCGAATCTTCTCCACTTGCGGTTATCACCCATAACTGGAAGGCCTCTTGCTTCACCTGGAGAGTTTACTATGATGCCTACACTTGGATACCTAGGATCACTGTATCCATATGGTGATATACTCGCCTCTCCGTATGCTAACTCACCGCTAGCCTACTAGTCACCATTTACTCATAGGGATACAAACCCCAACTCCAACTTAGGACACCACACTCACAATTCTAGAATAGGGTCTCAATAGAGTAAGCTATTTATTGAGCCAAATGGTCATTATGGGTATGTTTGCATCTTTTTGTCAGTATCATATGTTATGTGTTTAATAATTTTAACATGAAGTTTGCTTTTACTAATGAAATTATATTGGTATAGGTTTGTGCCATCTAAACCTATTGTAAAGGCCCTAGCCAAGGTTATCTGGAACAAGAGTTGGACACTCGTGTAGCACAGAGGCTACAACAGGAGGTTCCTACTCAGGTAGTATAGCAGGTTGAAGAGTGTATCTACATGGAGCAGGACATATGGGGAAGGCAATTTGAGTAGTTTATATGTTAGTATGAAGAACGCTTTGCTCAGCTTGCCAGGTCTTGTGGTTGTTCAACCAATCTACGACCAATTGATTGCATGGACGACCATGATGATGGTTATGACAATGATGCTTAGTAGGTGTGATTTTAGCTCTTATGTTACTCAACTTATATTATTTCGTGCTTTTAGACTTATTAGTGCCTTCAGACTTATGCTTTTTATTTTTGAAACTTGTGTTATTTATTTATTAGAGTACTATATTCTAGACTTATGTTTTACACTTCTTTAATTTTTAAGGACTATGTCTTGTATGATGTTTGTATTAATTTTTAATTAGTGTTAAGTTTTTATTATTTAGCTATTTGTTATACACATACTATAAATTAAAAACCATAAAAAAATACAAATAAAGAAAATCAAACCTTCATATAATAGAAAAATGAAAACGAGAAAAGGGTAAAAACCATTGCCGCAAAAAAGAAAAAAAAAACCTATTGCCCGTGACCTGTTTGTGGCAGACTTTTCTATCACAAATTTGGGGGGGGGCCAAGTCTACTGCAATTTTTGGGGGGGGGGGTTAAGTCCACTACAAATTAAAGTGGGTCAAAGCTGTCGCAAATTAAAGGAGGTCAAGTCTGCCGCAAATTAGAGGATGCCAAGGCTGCTGCTAAGATTTATAGCGGCAAAATGGATAGTAGCCCTTGATTATGTGGCAGCTTGATGTCCCTCGCAAATAAGCATTTTGTGGCCGATTTTGACTCATTTACAGTAGCAAAGTCCGCTGCAAATGACTAATTTTCTTGTAGTGAAACTTATATAGACTAATGAGTATAAACAACTATTAGCTAACATCTAAACAACTATTCCTATCTTAATTACATACTGTAACAGTGTTAACTTCAAATTTAAACGGCAAATTAACCCATGTCATGTGGTGGGTCAAGTCAAGGATATCATGTTTCACTGACTATTAGTGCCAATCTGATCTAAGAAATCTCATTCTTACCAGAGTCATATGGATTATCTAAGCAAAATAATAAAACACACTAAGTCAGTTCTTGTTGATGCTGATCCTCTATGTACAGTACTTTACTATGTGAATTCCGACATTTGTTTGTGTTTAGCAATTTCCCAAGTTCAGCACTTAGAAGTGTCCTTGAACAGGTAAATGGTGACATGTGACTCTGAGAAATCAGATATATTCATAAAGCCGATCAAATATGTTTATGACAAGAATAATTTACATCTTGTTTGTTTCGAAGGAAGGAAAAGAAAACCAATGACAGATTTGGGGAAGGCAAGGAAAGACTTTTGCAGTGCAAGTATAATGCGGGGGTTCAATTCAGTAAATTAAAAGAAGAAACACCAATAATTAACAAAAGTCAACAAATTTGGTTCCATTACCCGTAGTCCCACCACCATTTTTTAAGGCTTACTTTTATACTAGCTAATAGCTACATAACTTCATGTTTGTCACCACATCATATAGGTTAATCACCACACAATAAACTGATCAACATAACGTGCTCATAATTGATTACCATCCATAATAAACACTAATTCAGCAGGTTATCCAGTTAAATCTAAACCGTTCAGCAAAAATAGTCAACATCCAATGGCTAGTAACGGGGGGTCCGCGGTGGTCCCATCTTTAAGAGGTCCACCATAAATGCCACCCACATTGTAAATACACTCCCGGAAAAATGTAAAATTATTCGGGCATTACTACTCCACAATGCCTAGCATACATCTGCATCTCTTTCTTACGATCACGTGTGGAAGTTTCCATTTTGAGTACATGTTACTTCGTTTTGTCGTATTAATCTTGGTTCTTATCATGTGCATTACCAAGCCCAAATACTAGAAGATACGCGGAGTTACAAAGTGCAATGATATAGAGGACTCTAAAATAAGGGGCAGGCTCAATCTGACACTATTTTAACCGGTCACAATTCGTTCATGCATCACAAGATTAATATTTACCTCCCGCAATAGAACACAGCAATCACAAATCATATCTAAGAAATTCTTAGTATAGATTATATACACTTTAATCTTTAAATTTTAAAAATATATAAATCAATCCTCTAAATTTTTTAAATATGTAAATTGACCATTTTATTAATTTTTTTTATTAATTATTAACAAAAATATCATATATTAAGAGTGTTTAGGATATTAAGTTACATATTTAAGAAGGTTTAAAAAGTTGATTTACACCTAACCTAAAGTTCAAAATGTATAATACACTTTTTTTAACTAAAATACATAATCGCGAAACTTTAGCAGTTTGATTTGCACATTTTTAAAATATAGAACTAAAGTACATATGATATATAATCAATGGGTAAAGTGCAATTTTTCTTGAAAAAATTAAAGAAAAGGAAAGATTTGTTTAGGATTCAGTGGTAATAATCAGAGTGAAATGAGAAAAATGTAAGGACAGCAGAAAGACAGGCCTCAAGCAGCAAGAAAGATCAAAGAACAAGGATCTCATTATAGCAAAGATACTTGCCAGGAATTTCCAAGGCATTGGAAGTCCGCAAAAGCTACTTTATGTTTCGCAAAGTATGAAGCAAGACGTGAAATAGTAGGTAAGAGAGTAACATACGAAGGACAAGAAGCAGCACTTTTGGCTGACCAAGATATGTTTGCAGTGTGGTATTCCGAAATGAAATGGGCCATATACAGCATGTATCTGTCATAGTTGTCAATAACAGTGAAGTTCCAATGAAATTAGTAACTAAAAGCTCATCGTGCTATTTTTCCACTTTAAACAACATATGGCATGTTCTCCAAACTAGATGTAAGTATTATATAGCTAGGGATGTAAATAATTAAGATTTAACCGTACTTAAATTAATCTCCCTTCATTCCGAATTTAAATTAAATTTTTCATAAGAGAAGAAGAAATTATATCGGAGATGAGGAAACGAAATACATGAACTAATGTCTATACTTTTAAGTTTTAACTTAAATTGATGTATGCTTTTCATCATTCTGTTTGACTAAATTGCAAAGCCGAGACCCACCAAAAACCAAAAAAAATTGCAAGGCCCAGTATATTGTTTATATAAGCATACCAATGAGAAATTTTAAGAGGCTCTTAGTATTTTTTTTTTACAATATAACATGTAGCTGCGGACCAAAAAAAACATGTAGTTTGATTTCTTCTTTTTCTTCCTTAACTGGTTTTACTTGTTGCACCTTGGGTCAAAGCAATACTTTCAAAGTGTTCTATTTTTTGTTGGATTAAAATTCTAATATAGTATATTTGACCTCATAACGAACTGGCCTTACTTCTTGCATCAAGTCAGCTTCTACAGAAGGTGGTTTGTGTGTGTTTTATAAAAAAAAAAGACAAGAGAAGGCACCAATCGAATGCTCCATTTGGCGGAAATCACGGAGCGAAAAGGAGGATGGGAAAAAACTCATATATCAATACTGTTCATGTCATAAGTAGTATTTTCCATATATGTATATTTGATCGCGACACATAACAACCCCGTGTCCCCGGTGCATTATTAACTCAAATTATGAAGCTACCACTTTTTGCTTCCAAGGGAAGCTAGTTGATATGTCATGCTGTTACTTGGCGGCACATAAAAAGGGGAAAATATAAAGAAAATAAAGCAAACAGAAATTCACAGCATACAGCATACGATTAAGCATTTTGTCATTAATTGACATCATAATATGCTGCTAAGACTTAAAAAAAAATAAAATAAAATAACTAAGTCATATCTTATTAACTAAGTTTAATTATATAAATCAAATGATGTCATAATATTTTATCATATGACAGCTTGATTATTCACACTAATCATCTTGACAGCAAGATATAGCTGAGATTAAGTAAGAAATTTGGATTGTATCCCAAAAAAAAAAAAAAAATAGTTAAGAAATTTGAAAAATAACAACTTTCAAATATTTAGAATCTCATCTCAATAAGGGATTTGTCTACCGTCTTCTCAAACAAAATGGAGGATCGCATGCTTTTAACATTTCTCAAAATAATATTTACCTTGTTTTACACAAAATTCACATAAAGAAATTAATGAATTTTCGGAGATCTATAGTTATATAAAAGGAGAAAATATTTTCTATCTCAAATAATAGTTTATTGTCTCTTCAACTTTTCTATCATATAATTGGTTAAATAAAGATTTATATGTAAAATTAGGAGGGTTTTCAGTTAAAAAGTAAGGAATTTTTATCATATATTTACATGCGTATTCAAGTATAAGGTTGATTATAAAAATCCTTATTGCATAATTATAAATCTTTAAAAATTTAAATATTGATCCCCATTATATTTTCAAATACAAACTTCAAACTTTTATCTTTATTCATGTTTGAGGGAGAGAAAATACCAAAGAGATTAAAAATTTTAATTCTCATTATATAATTAAAAATTCTCAAAAATTGTTCATTAATCTCAATTATATGTTTATATCAATTTTTGTAAAAAAATTTTTGTGAGAACCGAATACTCCCGATTAGTTTGGGAGACCGTTCTCCGCTTCCGTCAACAAGGCCAAGCTCGACTTTAGATGTAACTACTAACTACTCATGAACAGTTCTTTTTTTTTTTTTTTTAAAAAAAAAATTCGTATAATCTAGTATATAACAATTTTAAACACACAAAGACTTATTACTATGCTTAACATTATTTTTATGTTACATTTTAAATACTTTAGTAGTGTGTTGAGAATGTGAACCTTAGAAATCAAAGATAAAATTTGTTTATTGTAACAGTCAATTTTTATTATGATTAATTACTTTTAAGTTAATATATTGCTAATATAAAATAATAATTTATATTTGTTAGTTTATCATGAGATTTAACTATATAATACAAGTATAAATTTTTGCCTTCATCTTTTAAATAATAATTATTATAGCTAATTTTTAATAATTTTATAATGTATAAATACTTAAAAATAAATAATTTATACTTGTGTTATATAGTTAAATCTCATGATAAAAGTGATTACTTTAATTATTATATTTATTTTATAAGTATTAGTATTTAACATGAGTTACTAAGTATATATTAAACATATTTAAATAATTTTTTAAATATTTATAATAAAACTAAAAACGAATAAATCTTGGATGACTCTTTAAATGAAAAAAAAAAAAAAGAACTGTATAATTCACCTTTGTACCATGAAATAGTTTGATTAATTTGGAGAATTTATTATGTTCACGCCTTCTACAGTGTCATTGTAAATAAAATAGTTATTCTTAAAACTCAAGCAATCATTTGTCTTGTTAGTATTTATTCAGAAGTGAGAAGCAAGTAGGCAATGCGCAGAGTAAACGTATCCTGCAGGCAGCAAGTTTGTCCTTTTGGGTTGCATGAAGTGGCTCATTTCACCAACACCACGTGCCTATTTTTAGCTTTCTCCTATAGACACGTCCCCACTTTCCAAACTGCAATATTTTTTACAACCTCGTCTTTGTCAAACAAACCTTTGCCTCCTCATAGAAGCAGTGAAGCAACATGCCTGGTGGCCATTTCCTCACTCTTCTCCATGCTTCTTCACGATCTTCCTTGGCTAAGCCCATGAGGCCATTTTTCAATAACCCCATCAAGGTGCCCTCAATTATATCATTTTGTCTCTCGGTGTTTGTTTTTTCTTTTAAATTATTTTTTCTTTGAGTTGTGTACCAAATTTTATGAGTATTTGCTTCTTTTCTGTATCACTAGTAATTTTGTGCAAGCAAAAAGTACTTTCTGTTAAACTTTTTTCTTGTGTACAAATGAGAGTAGGAAAATTCAAGTGGAGAAAATGAATTATGTGTGATTTCGATTGCTTTGAGTTTCAAGTTGTCTTGTTTGAAATTAAGTGTTAGATTTGGAAGATGTTTGAGGAGTAGGATATAATACGTGTATTTAATGGAAGGCTTTCTGCATGATCCTGCTTTTGGAAGTGGAAATTATGGAATGAGAAATTGATCAAACCCCACCAAGAAAGTAAATTTTTTTTGCTAGTTGAACTTAAGTGAAATCTATACTTAAATGGGTTTGCTACAAGAGTAATCACACTGTTTAATTGTATTTCATAACTCGAAACAGTGGAACTGTTCACAGTGATCAAGAAAATACTTTAATTTTTTTCTTGTTCACTGAATGAACCATGCATAACAGAACTATGGGCAAGCAGACAAGGGAAAGCATAGCCGTTTGATGGAAGAGAGAGCACCTTCCACTGCTGAAGAATTCCAGAGAGTTGCTGAGGAGAAGGCCAAGGTTACCCAGCAAGGGGTGGCAAGCCAAACTGATGATAAGGCATATGATGGTGCTGAAGAGGCTACTATAGGCAACTCTACGGGTGAGGAATCAGTTGAGAATAGGCACAAAGAGCATGAACCTGGGCCTGATTACCGCAGAAAAGCTGATTAGGAACCCCAAATCTGAGATATAGCTGCCTACATCTGCAGTCAGAATAAGGGTTGTCTTAGATTTCCAAAAAGCTTGTTCAGTTGTCGGTGCTTTTATAGCAGATATAGAGACCAAACAATTGGAAGCTTAAGTCTTTATTTAATAATATAATGTATTATGAATCCAATGTTAACTCATGAATATGCAAATGATTTGAAAATCTAGGGCTTGGGGCATTAAAACTCCATCTTTTGGTAGATTAATTGATAGAGTTCACGATTCATTAGCCCTTTAATTTGTTTGTTTAGTGCTGTTTATTATTATTATTATTATTTTTGAGAAACAAAAATACATCATAGTGTAGTGTTTGTGACTTTGCTCTTTAGCTTATCATCGGTTTGGTTGTTATGTGTGTTTTATTATATGATTCATGAGTATGTTGTACTGCATATGGACCTTCATGTCCATATAAAGCAATCAAACATCAACGAAATTTGCGCTTGTGTATTTTATGTGGTTAGTTTTTAACTTTTTGTGTTAGAAGTAACAGAATTTGTGGCCATTGTTAAGCACTTCTGTTTGCCTCTCCTGTGAGGATTTCGTTAGGGTAGCTAGGTTAGATGTGTCTGTAGTGAAAGATGTGCAAGAGGGTCCCTCCATTAAAGCTGTGTTCTTATCCAATTCCTCCGTAGTTGGAGGGAGCAGCCCCAACATGACATACAGAACACCACGAAAAGTAAAGCAGGGGACCGAAACAAAGGTCTTGGACTACTCAGATATGATTAAAAAACAAATCATGATACTCACTCAATTTTTTTGAATTTAATTTTTATGTATTAATAATGTAATAATATTATCAACTAATAGAATTATAAGAATTGTGATAAATTATGGTGGATAATTATCTATTATGTTTTAGTATTATTTTTTTTTAACAATTCTATTGGTTGTCAGTATAAAATTTTATTTGTTTTTTTATATAGATAAACATATGATTGTGCACATATAGAAAATCACTTTGTAAAACTACCATAAGTGTTTTTTTTTTTTTTTTAAAATACAGATAAACATATGATATATGCACATATAGAAAAGCACTTTGTTAAACTGCCATATGTGGGTTAGGTCTAAAGCAATGCAATTGCCATAAAGATGTTGTGTGTTGTTTGGTTTGGGGGTTGGAGGATTCTTCTATAAAATGAGGAGAAAATAAAAAGAAAAATAGAGGCCCCAGATAGTTATGGCTAAGGATCACATCCACAAACTTGAACATCGATGATATCAATGATTCAATCCTGTGGTGTCATTCAAAAGAAAATCATGATTTTGGATTGAGACAAAGAAACTTATCCGGTTAGCCATGTAAGGTTAAAAGAAGATGAGAGATAATGGTCAAGACAAGGAATATGAGAACAATAAACTGCTAGCCACTACTAAGAAAAGTAAAGGCCATCACTATCAGCGGAAATAAAAAAGGCACTTAAAATTTATATATAGAGAGGTCAGGGTAGAGATATTTCTTAGCAAGAAAAGGTAAACGAAGCATATCTCAACACCTTGCCTTGGATGAAGATTAAAGGGCAGCTTGCAATTACACAGTTCCTTTTCGAATCATGTCAGTTGCACAAAAATGATGAGGAGTGCATAATAAATATCGGAGTATGCTGATAACCCAGTAAAAACTTTGTATTTTTGTTTACATCACCTATATAAACTTCACATCAACCATTTTTGTCAAGCATAATTTTCAGCAGCAGGCAAGACAACCAGTTGTCACAATGAACATGCTAGCTATGACATCCTCCTATTAGAGCTTAGAGGAGTAGGAGAAAGTAAGAATATGTTAGAGCCGGTCCTCGCCGAATCAATTTTCTTATGTTTCCACTAGGCGTATCATATTCAGATGGACCACATATATAATGCATTGTCAAAACCAACTCAAGCTAGCAACTAAATAGGACCGCACTAATTAAACATTAGAAGATTATAATTTCTTTTTTGGTGGTATTTGTAGCATATTTCAAAGTCATTAAGCATGCTCCCTCCAACGTAAAACCGTTAGCGGCATTATGTCCGTAAATAATAGGAGTATGTTATCATCAATCATTTGTTTTTTTTTTTTTTTTTGGTGGGTAGAAAATCATCAATCAACTTCTTCATGCAGTAAAATCTCAAATCAAAAGGTGGGAGCCGATGGAAAGTGAAATACTTCCTTCCATGATTATGTAAATGTAACTGTCAATGGTTTTTCTCTATTGGGCTGTGAATTTCATTAAGTGATATAGCAATTATGAATTTGCTTGGTTCGGATACAAGGGAAGGAAGCTGCAGATGGCAACCTTGATAAGCTAATCGGCAGCTGAATGGCATGTCTTGTCTATACTGTCAGTTGTACATGAAAAGTGAACATAATGTTGGATTCTATTCTCTTCTCTTCAGATCTTCAATTTGTCTCAGATGAAGGCATGTAAACTGGTTGAAATCATGAGCTAGAAGATTAGCTGGAGTCATTGAGGGAAGACGAGGCATCCATGGCCGTTCTTGGATCTTGGTCATATATATATATATATATATATATATATATAGAGAGAGAGAGAGAGAGAGAGAGAGAGAGAGAGACTCTCCATAGACTCGGTATAGCCGAATATATACTGTTTCAATAGGACAATAGGCGCCTATATATGGAATTAGGAGAAAGGGCTTCTTTCTATCTAAGCAAAATGATAGATCACTATAACAACAACCATACGTAGGGCCCATGTCATGTCATATCCACTTATTTTTTCTACCTATAAAACAAAAGAAATTATAAGAAAACTTTTACACATGTCAAAACCTAGTGAGTTTTATTTTATTCCATTTTGAAATTTCTAATTAAGGAAATAAATTGAATGCATTTATAATTAAAAAACTTACTATTTTGGAAAGTTTAATTAGAATGATTCTCAATTTATTAAAAATAAATTTCAAACAAATATTACTTAAATACACAAATTTCCACATCTTTATTCCAATATTCATTTTATACATCTCTCTCTCTTTCGAAGCTGACGTTAATTTGAAGGTTGGCTCAAAATTTAGTTCAACATTAACCTGACATGAAAAAAATGGCCATTGACAAATAACTTTATTTATTTATGGCTTAAATATATTTTTAATACCTATAAAATTAGTAAATTTTGGTTTTAGTCTTTAAGATATTTTTTTTTATCCAAATCTTTTGCAAAGTTTTGGTTTTAATGTCTATCATTAGTTTATCTTTGTTAAGTAATAACATGGATGAGGGATAGCTACGTTATTCTTTTTATGTTCAAGTAAAGATTAAAACCAAAATTTTTGAAAATGTTTAGATCAAAACCAAAAAAAAAAAAAAAATCCTTAGGGATTAAAACTAAAATTTGTTAATTTTATAAGGACCAAAAATATATTTAAGCCTTTATTTATTTTGAAATATGATCGTAATTTCAACTCTTGAATAAACACCTAGAATTAGATGATAGAGTTAGAATTATATTCTAAAATTGTAGTGTTTGATGGTTTTCCTCCTCCCCCCCTCTCTCTCTTATTTTAGCATTTTTCATTAAAATAATTACTTTTAAATTTATAACTTTATTTATGTATAAATCAAATTCTTGAACAGTGAAACTATTTATTGAATTTTTGTTACTATTTATTTCCTTTCATATTACACTTTAGTGTTAAATTTAATAAGTCATAATAACATAATATTTTGTAATTTTATAGTTATAATTTATTTTATTTGTTTCATAGAGAAGTTTTTAATATTTGTATTTTAATAACTCAATGAAATTAACATTAATAGTAATATTAATTTAAAAACATTTTTTAACCAGTGCCTGGCACGAGTACGAAACACTAGTTAGCAATACAAAGTGTCATAAAGTCCAATAACAACACTGAACACAAAATTGGGTCAATCAATGTGCTTCAACATTTTTGACATCTTAATTAATCAAGGTTTTGAAATTAAAATTAAATTGTAATTAAATTTTTGCAATTATGATTTATGGTAGTCTACATATATAATAGACTATCATTCTTCCATTTGGACAATATAAATCAGATATCATATTGATAAAAGAAAATCATGCTCCAGATTAATGTGGTCACAATAAGATGTCAAAATTGAGCCGACACTATCAACTATAGGTTCGAAACGAGATAACAAGTATCTCAATAGGATAGAAAATCATACTTGAAGGAGCATTGATATCATATATGCAAGACACTCATTTCCTAGTGGCCCAAAGTGGAATATGATTAAGCGAGAAAACACAACAATATGGCATCCCAATATATGATCAAAGTGCAATTCCCAACAACCGACCCAAGCATTCTCCCAAGATGCTTCAATGAGATTCAATAAAACTCATTACAACAAATGAGACAGGGTCCAAAATGTCTCCATAATATATATGACATCATACAAGATTATATAAACAATTAATTTGTACAAAATATGAACAAGATATGCAATAACAACAGCAACAATAGTCATTACTTAATATCTCAAGATACTACAAAATATGATGTTATAATAATTTTACAAGCTCCCACTAACCCAAAACAAAAAAAGATTTCACTACACCTATATGGGTTACATGATTGACAAAAGGTTTTGATTGCCTTAGTTAGAGGATTAGCAATCATAAACTCTATAAGAATATGCTCGACACAAGTTTGAAACTCTTGACTCTTGTCTATCACGAACATTAATTTTGTGTCAAAGTGTTTAGACTGATTTGTGCTTTTGTTATTATGTGAGAAGTATACCACATCAAAGTTATCACAATATATAATTAAAGGCCTAGAGATGCTCTCCACAAGATCAAATTCCGAAATAAAATTCTTCAACCATATCACCTGACTCGTGGCCTCATAACAAGCAACATACTCTGCTTCCATGGTTGAGGTACCTATAAGTGTCAGTTTAGCATTTTTCCAAGAAATAGCTCCTCTTGCTAACATAAAGGCATAGCTTGATTTGGACTTATAATCATCTGGGCAACAACCATAATCAGCATCAGAATAACCTATCACTTCAAGATGATTTGACCTCTTATAGGTAAGCATATTATCTTTGGTTCCTTACAAATACCTCATAACTCACTTTAAAGCCTACCACTAAGACACACTAGATTTGCTCAAGTATCTCCCTAGCATACTAACAACAAAAGGAAAAAATCAAGAAATGTGCAAACTTGAGCATACATTAGACTGCCAACAATGGAAGCATAAGTGACTTTCTCCATTTCAACAGTTTCATTATGATTTTGAGGACACTGGATACTAGATAGCCTTTCACACTTTTGAATGGGTGCCTTACATGGCTTCCATGATTTTATATTCAAGCTGCTTAGAATTCTTTCAATGTAATCCTTTTGGGACAAACCAAAAATATCACGAGATCTATCACGATGAATCTTAATGCCCAAAACAAAGGAAGCCTCACTAAGATCTTTCATGTCAAAATGAGTTGTCACTATCTATTTAGTCTCATTCAAAAATTCAATATCATTATTGGCCAAAAGAACATCATCAATATATAGGGTGAGAATGACTAATCTACTCCTACTATTCTTAATATAGATGCATTGATCAACAACATTTTCCTTAAAACCAAGAATTATAGCAATGTGGTCAAATTTCAAATACCACTGTCTCAAGGCTTGCTTCAAACTAGAAATTGACCTCAATTTGCAGACTTTGTGTTCCTTTCCATTTTCAATAAAACCATCCGGTTGGTCCATATAAACATCTTCACCATGTAAGAATGTTGTTTTGACATCTATCTGATGGAGCTCAAAACCAAAATGTGCTACAAGAGCCATCACAATATACGAAAAGAATCTTTAGTAGAGATAGGAGATAATATCTCTTTATAATCTATGCCTTCTTGTTGGTTGTATCCTTTTGCAAGAAGTTTGGCTTTATATCTTTCTATCACTTTTTTGGCTTCACTTTGGTCATAAAGACTCACTTAAAACTGACAATTTTACAACCAGCTAGCATTCCACTAGATCCTAAACATTGTTCTTTCTTATAGAAGCCAATTCATCCTCCATAGCAGCCAACCGCTGTGAACTATAAGGATCAAAGATGGCTTCATGGAAGGTAATAGGGTCAGAGTCCTCAACAGAAGCAAACTCATGTTCCTGTAAGTATACAACATAGTCCCCGAATCTACTAGATTCAGTAGGTTTAGGCACTTGCTCAAATCTCCTTGTTGGAGGAATAATGACATCTGAATTTAATACATTATGTTCAATTTGTTCGTCGATATCAGCATCAATTACAAGATCAGTGGCATCATCATGGAAGAAAGTAGGTGATATAGGCCCTAGAGGAGGGGCAATAGGAGTTAGGACAATAACATGATCCTCTTGGAAGCTAATAGCACATGGCTCGTGTTACAACATGTCCTAGTTCCCTTTTAAAATAAATAGCACTATCATATTCAATAATTCTAGTTACATGTGTATGAGCCTCTGGAGCCAATACAATATCCAACAAAGAAACCACTAACATTTTTAGGATCAAGCTTCTTTATTTAAGGATTATAGGGCCTAACTTCTGCTTTACAAACCCAAACATGAAAATGCTTTAAGGTTGGCTTTTTGCCAATCATAAGTTCATATGGGGTCTTTGGAACAAACTTAATTGGCACATGATTCAAAATAGAAGCTATAGTTCTCAAGACTTCTCCCTACAAAAACTTAGGAAGAGTACAATGATTAAGCATGCATCTCACCATCTACATACAACATTTTCGGTCTAACGCAACGCTTGTTAAGTGTTTCCTAAACATCTAAAAATCATTGCCTTTGATCAAAGGTCACGCTTTCGCATCTAAGGAAACGCTTTCTAGGGGGTGGCCTAAAGAACCGTTACCTTTTCTCTAAGGCAACGCTTTTTAGAGGAAAAGACAACACTATTCGTGGCAACACTTTTCGAGCATTGCCTATTCATGACAATAGGCAATGTTGTTATCAACCCCTATCACAATGGTATCCAAGCGTTGCCCATTCTCTTAATATAGATAACACCAAACAAGCGTTGTCCTTTCTCCTAATAAAGACAACTAACAATAAGCATTGCCCTTTTCCCTAATAAAAGCAACATATGATAAATGTTGCCTCTTCTCCTAATAAAAGCAACATATTATGATCGTTGCCTTTTCTTTCAATGGAAGCAACAATATATAAGCGTTGTCTTTTTTTATTTTTATTATTGTAGCAACAAACTACCAACATTGCTCTTTTGAAATCGTGGCATTTGATAATTTAAGCATGGTTTTATTAAAGGTGGCATCTTTTATTAACTATAAAGAACACTTTCTAAAAATAACTTTATTTATATGCAAATTTAATTTTTTTTTATTTTTAATTCCATATTTAATCAACTTGAATTCATAACTAAAATAAAATAAATTACTATTAATCAATTAAGTAAAAAGGTGTCTCAAGTATATAATAATTAATATGCTTAGTTCCAAATACATACTATCAAGCATTAATTCAAACCAAAATATACATAAATAAACAAAATATATCTAATATGAACTTAAACAAAATACATCTAGTCATAAAGTTAAACAAAATACATCTATTCATTTCCATTGCAAGTTTTGTCCTACATATTCCTTCTCCTTGCCTTTCTGAGTTGCATATGCAATCTTAGCTCAATCAACAACAAATAAGATATACAATGAGAGATAAATGTAAACATAGTTAAAGTAAGCAAATTGTGTATGAACTTTTATGAATTTACATGATTGATAAAAATAACTATCCAATAACATATTCAAATTTCCTTTTTTTTTTTCAATAGATTTATTGATAATAAGGCTTGGGACTTTCAAGAGTAGCTAGCTTACAAGGCCTGAAAACAAAAGCAATTCAAACAAATACTAGCATTGAAGATAAAAAAAAAAAAATCATATCTACTATATTTGCATAATTAAGATCAAATTAGTAGCATCTAACACAGCTTTACCAGACTATCTAGTTCCTACAGTTTGCCAATAGCCAATATATATCGCACCAACAGAACTAATAAATAGAAAAATACCAAAATCAGCTAAGTATAAGTCGATGGACACCACTATCACATCAAAAACTATACATGTAATCAATTAAATAGACTTCAGCAAAAGCTAGAAACATCATCATGAAAACTATTCATGTAATCAATTAAATAGACTTCACCAAAAGCTAGAAACATCATCATAAAAACTATTCTTGTAATCAATTATTTTCCAAATAGATAATGAACTAAACTAACTTAATCAAACAGATAATGAACAAAATAAAAGTGCAGTGGTGAAAGATTACCCAAAAAAGGTGCCTGTAGTCAACAAGAGCTCCTCCCTTATTTTCTCCATAATTTGAATAGAAGCGACTATAAAAGATTAACAAACACAGTAGCTAATAAGTAGCATCCATAACTTGCATACAAACAAGCAAGAAGAAAACCATTGTCAATAAGGTATAACATTTTCCCTATAAACTGAAATTAAAAGCCTAATCGAAACAAGACCCAACAGAGATATATTTGTATGTTTTTTCCCTTGAGATTTTCTAATCATTGATTCCAAAGAAAATTTAGTATCCCATGAGTAGCACGCAAATTTCTCCAGCACAAAAATCCTAGACTTATTATAGGAAATAGGACTTGGAGAAACTGATGGAGATTAAACACACAGAGCTAAAATTTACACAGCCAAAGCTAGAGTTATAAACACATAGAGCTAAAATTTTGAATAAAAGAAATAAATTAATTTATCAAGTAATTATAACACATAAATCAGATTCAAATGGAAAAGGATAGTAACTATAATTTAATTTAAGCTTGTAGGCCATTAGAATTTAATGTTAAATCAATCATATATCTTTACAATTTCACAAGCTTTCTTCAGTAATTATAGCCAACTTCTATATTTATATATTCCAGTTAAAAGTTAGCTGTGTCTTTGTCTAGATGAAAGAGACATGCCACTTGCAAATGCATACATGTGCCACAACTACAGCAAGTAATAAAATCAAATATACACTAATAAAAAATCTCAGAAAAAAGAATATTAGAAATTTAAAGATATTTTTCTCAAACAAGTTCAAACAAAAGCAAATATTTATTTCAAAAGTAATTTACCAAAATGAGCTATGAGGAAGCATGGTTCAAATATGATAATTTAAATATTATTAGCAGTAGCTTCAGCCTACAACTTTACATCTTAAAGGATGATTAATGTTATAGCTTTGGTAAAAGCATCTAATTATCTGACTCAATGAGACAAAATCAACATAACAAATAAGGCGTGAAATGAAAAGAAAAGAAAAACAAAAAGAAATAAGATAGAAATTTCTTACGAAGTCATCAATTTGCAATCCCCAACTCCACTTAGTGTTTGCCAAAGATTCTGAAAAATTTCTTGATCAATCTCCTTTTGAAAATAAATAAATAAATAAAGATAGTGTAAATTTATAATTTCTTGGATGAAACTTTATGATCAATCTCATTTAACCACTACTTTCACAATTTAATAAAATGCTAAGGCACTAGGAGACTTCAAAATCCACCAAGACAAATTATATTTGGATAAAAGACCAAAGAAAATATTCAAGTGAAAAAACAAAACAAATGTACCACTACCAAACAAATGTGAAGTAAATTAAGTTTTAAATTATCCAACTCCTCTAACAAGCACACCCTTGACCATAAAAAAGGAAAGAGCACTAAAACTAGGGAATATTAAAGCCAAAGGAATCACATGAACTATTCAATTTGATATTTTCCAAAAGATGATAATTGTCATGTGTTCTGAAACCTGAATACAGATTAAATGTCAAAAGAGATTGTCATAGATTTATTCATTATCAATCTCCTTCAAGGATGAATCAATCACCAAATGGCCTTCCAAAGGGCAAAAAAGGTTTTAAGGAAAAAAAGAGTGAGATCTTGATATAACTCTCTCTTATGAAATTTAAAAAAAAAAATTAAAAAAGGAAATTATTCGTATGAGAGTAGCATCAGTGCAAAATAGTTACCAAGGAAAATGAGCCAAATCATGACATAAATGTAATAATAATTATATAAAAAAAACCCAAAGCCAAAAAATAGCTTGGTCCCTTTCCCAAACCTTAGTGAAATATCTAATGTTAAACCCGTATCCCTAAACTGTTCTAATTGGGCAGCCAATTATTAACCCAATAAATAAGAATGGAAATGGAAGTAATTAGTTAGAGTGTTACAAAAACATGGATGATTTCAGTATTGTCTCTATGTTCGTTCAATGAATGCCACTATCCATTCGATTCAAGATTTTATTTATCTTGGCACTCATGACAATAGCAAACAAACTCCTCAGTACCACCACTAACATCACCAAAATACATTAAACTTCAAAAAAAAAAAATAGAGGAAGAAACAACCTGAAATAGAGAGCATAGGAGCTTTGGCCAAGCAAGTAGTCACAAACGTTCCTAAAGCAAAAGGTTTCCCTTCTGCTAAACAGAACAAAATAAAAAGAGAACAAAAACACTTTATTAGATAATAATATCATAAAAATAAAATTAATAAGTAAATAAAACTAAAATCAGAGGTAGTGTGTAAATAAGTTGCAATCTTCCTTATCTCACATTTCTGTTGCACCACTACCAAACAAATGTGATGTAACTGGTAACATCCTCCGAAATCCTTTTATCGTTTTCCGTTCAATTGTTCAGTTTTTATCGAATAATTGAGATTAATCAAGATTCGGTTAAACTATTATTTAGACTCAATTAATTAGCAATAACTTGAGTTTAGATAAGAGAGAATTAAGTTAGGAGTATAGAAGATTTCATAAGAATTTCCACGAAACCGATTTACCGATTTAAAGGAAATCGGTAACATTACGGTATTTTAAACTGTCGGAACCGGGTCAATAGAATTGCAAGCCTCAAACCCTATTTTGAGTGGCTGATGGCTCAGCCACTTACTAGCCAAAAAGTGGCGCCACAAGGCCACTAAATCATGGAGAAGCTTGGCTGAATTTCAGCCAAGCCTTTTGGACCAATCAAAATGCAAGAAGGAAGCCACCTATACACCCTCATGTGGTCAGATTTTCTGCTGCCTTTATCACCAATTTTGACCCTCATTCACGCCACTTTTCTTCTTCTCCTTCAGCTCTCTTTCTCTCTTACTCACACACCCAAAAACTCAAGCCAAATCCAGCCTTATTCATCCACACTTCAAAAATCCAGCACAAACACTTGGATCAAAGGTAGGAGTTTTGATTCTTGCATTAAATCCATGGACTTGGCTGGCAGGACTTGAATTATTTTCACCTTCCTTGATGTATTAAATGAATGTTTATGATGATATGTGATTGGTTTTGGGCTGTTGGTTTGATTCAAACCGAAGTGGAAGCAAGAAACCATGAAAATAGATAGGGCTGATGGGTTAGAGAATCAAAACCCCTCGGCAGTCCGTACGGCGGAGTGTACGGCTCCGTCTACAGCCAATCAAATTTGATGAGACCAATTTTAAATGAAACTAGATATCTAGAGCTTTCCATAGATATATCATATAAGGCTTTTGGATTAGTATTAAGGGAGTTATGAATTTTTGAATTTCGACCTAGGGTTCTGACTCTGAATCTGGGCAGACTAGCTTGTTCAAGATAGAGATCGACCTATACTACTTGAAAATGAATGAAACTAAATTTTTTAGAAAGCTTACACATAGGAGAATGTCCCATAAAAATTTTAGAATTTGATAAGGTCCCAGTTGCTCCCAGTGATCCAAGAAAGTTGCCCTATGTCCAAACCGGGCCAGAACAGGACAGTTTAGGAAGGTCAGAACTCGAGGCTTATAACTCGAGCCCTACCAAGCCAAATGAAATGGAACATTTTGCAAATGAAACTTCACCCTATTAGCTTTAATATGAGTCCAATTTCGTGTGATTTGAGTCAGTTTTCGATTTTTAGTGGATTTTTACTTTTCGTTGCCTGATTCTGGCTAGCCATTGGGCATGCCGGGATAAAATCTGAATATCTTGAGCTATAGATATCAAAATTAGATGGGACAAAAAAGGTTAGAAACTAGACATATAAGGCTACAACATATCCAAAAATCAGGTTTAAAGGAGTTAAATTGAAATAAAGGTGGGCTATACCATAACCAGGCAGAACTAGGCAAAATCAGTCAAAAGTCCCATTGAAGCTTGTTGAAGCTATGAATGAATATATGAATGTATGTGAATAATTGCTGCTCTATATTAAAATTATAAATTGTGTAAATGCATTGGTTGGCTGACACTATTCATGGGGAAGCAGACATGTTCCGTTATGCCGCCGAAATTTCGGTAGAACCCATGTACAAGTTATGAGTTACATATTAATGCACATACATTTCAAGGAAAGTTATGAAAGTTATGAGAAGAACTATGTTACTATGAAAGTTCCATGCTACTTGGGTCAGCCCGGGATAAGAAGTTAAGGGGAATAGATCGGTGGGAACGTCGGGGAAAGTAAACCCGGCACTTCCTGTATAGGAACGAGCTCGATCCTGATAAGCAGACTATTACCCAGGAGTCTAAATAGCCAAGAACTCCCAGGGGACCAAGAGATGGAAAAATGATAAAAAGAAATGAAAAGTTTAAGAAGGAAAGTTCAAGTATGAGTTGCATGATTACATGAATGCATAACTGCATGAAATAGTTATGTCAAGATGTTACAACCGTCTATTATATTTATTCACTGCTGTTTACTTAGTCATTCTGTTTATCCTTCTACATGCCATTGTTAGTAATCTATTTTATTTCTTGTGTCGTCTAAACTAAAATTGAACCTTGCCTCGGATCAGATATTTTATTGAACTCATTAAAATGGATATTTCAGTTTGAACACATGTTTTTATAATTAAATAAAACCCGAGGCAACTGAAAATGTATGTGACGTTAGACAATCACTATGCACCAACCCTACTGAGAATTTCTTGAAATTCTCACCCCGTGCTATATTTTCCGCATCATTCTCAGACACTGGCGAGGGGCTCAACGACCACTCCTTTTATCGAGATCCCAGTCCTGTAGCTTCACCAGGTTTCCGAGTTGGACTCGTTGGACGCAGTCGGCTCCTGCTAGTTCCGTCTCTGCTTTCTAGCAATAGGCATTTTGTTGTATCTTTATTTCATCTGCTTCTAATATATATATGTATAGACTGAAGCATTGGCTTCCAGCCTACATATGTACATATACAGTTGGTAATATGCCACTTATTCGTATCTTTTCTGTTGTGTTATATTAAATTATATTACGATGTATAATGCTATTCATATCTATTATATAGCAGCGCGCCGCTTCGACTGTTTTGTAATACAAATCACGAAATTTAAGCAGAACATTAACACCGTAACACAGTCTACTTAATTGAATGCTATGACTTAAGCATAACATTAAATTAGTAGGATGTTACATAACTTTAGTTTTAAATTATCCAACTCCTCCAACAACCACACCCTCGAGCATAAAAAAGGAAATAGCACTAAAACTGGGGAATATTCTAGAACCTAATCCAAATTATCAAGAGAAAAGAGTTTTACCATGTTTAAATTATCAGTTTAGAGAGATTACATTGTTGATTACACTTATTAGTATATAAGAGGAATAATCCATCAACAACAACAACTAAGCTCTTTCCCACTAGATTGGGTTGGATAAAAGAGAAATAATACATACAGAAGGAAAACTAAAACAGCAAAATAGAATGCCATAATCCATTAGAAGTTACCATTTAAGCACTTAATTACAGAGGTAATTGATTAATACAGGGGAAATCCCTTAAATTCTCTAGTACCATAAAGTAAGAACTCCAATAATTTGATCAGAAACTTCACAAAAGCTTTGTAGGCATATTTTAAAACATTCATAAGCAAAGTCAGATTATTCACTGCAACATACTAGCATCTCTTTCTGCCAACACTTGTTGATGCTTCAGTGTAAATTCTAAAAGCTCCTTTTCTGATTTAAGTACATGCTTTTCACCAGTTTCCTAAGAAATTAAGAAGTTCAACTATTCAGACTATTCCAAAGGTAGTCTCATATATTCGTATGTGACATCCCAACAAAAAGAAGAGATATAGTGGTCCTTCTTAAGTAGAACACAAACTTGATTACCTGACCTAAAAGCAGTAAAAAACATAATCAAGATGAAGAGAGAACAATTACAAAAGGAAAAGGAATCCACCTCAGCAAAAGTATAAAATAGAAATATAACATAAAAAAAAAAAACAAAACAAAACAAAAAGAAAAAAAGAAAAAGAGTATAAATTAATTAAAACTAAATAAAATAAAGTATGGTTACAAAGTTTATGTACGGGAAAAGGAAACACTAATATGCTGCTGCTAAACATAAAAGGAACTTATTCAACGTCAATCACAGATACATTTATAGTACAATAGCACAACCAGTCTGCCCATAAAGCTTATTCAGTTTCCTAAAACTGTCAAGGCAATCTAATAGCAGAGACCAGATGGCTTACATATTTTCACAAGATCGGAAGAAAAACAGGAAAGTCAATCCAAAGTGTTCAGCCAATCACATCTTTAACTCAAATATGAATACTGCAAAAATTGTACTTTTAAACTTATTGAGACTGTAAAAAGGATGAGGGTGAATCAATCAAACTAGAGATTCTGCTCATAAGGTAGGTTCATATAGCACCAATTTAATAATAGAATCTTCTGTGCATAGCCTGTAGGCCTTCCACAGAATATAAAATATTAATATTATTAGAGATTATTAAGTTTTAATATTTATGTAATGCAAGAAAGTTTACAGATTTTAGAATATGAATACAGGAGCTTTGCTACAATGATTCCTAATATCCTGAACATTAACGAAGTTGAAAATTGGTGTGCATGGCGTGTGTACCCGGCCACTTTATTAAATCCATGATTACACAAAATTAGCAATACTAGCACAGAAGCCTTTTTTTAATGTTCTTATTGAACTCAAGCCAACCTAAACCTTAATCCCTTTGGAAATTAGTATGTTTGTTGTCAAACAATTAGGGTCCTCCATATCAATTCTCTTCTCAAAAGAACCTTATCTAGCCCTAATTACACTTATATTTTAAGTCAATCTATTGCATTTGACTTAGCTCCTTTACGAAGACAGTAAGACACTTCTCTAAACAAAGCAAATAGCTAAAGCCTTGTAGGATTGCACTATATGTTGAGAGAAATCTCTGATGTCTATAACAAAAACTATAACACATACATACATAGTCGCCTAAACTCTCACTCATAATGGCGCAATAACACTAAGGAAAGAGAGAAGGTTTCTTGGACAAAAACTACTTCATTTCATGATACAATAATACGTTACAGGGGATGGCCTTTTATGGGCATTCCATGATGAATAAAATATAATAAAGCTTCCTTAATCTAAAAGGATGAATGCAAGTTGCTGCAACTTGAATTAGCTTGAAACTTCTATTCTTCTCTTCAAAGGCGGTGGTCATCACAAGTAAAAGCCGTAAATCACTTGTTCTTTGACTATTCAAAAACTGCCTAATAAATGAGCTTGCACATGATGTAGTCAACACATTTTCATTGCTATTCTTGAAGGAAAATATGTATATTAGACCTACAAAGTCGCATCCTTGCAATCTAAAAAAAATCCAAATTATTTAATTTTTTTCATAAAACCAAAAGGATCACCTGCTATTTATAAAACAAAAAGGATCACTAGACACTCTCAAACTAAAATGTCACTACTGTTCTTCATTGTTCTTCATCCCCTTTTTTATTTTTGTCTCCTTTTAATTTAGAATGTTAGTGTAATCCTTTAACATAATCTAGTCCTTGAAGATTGTTAGGTAAAGAACTTGAGATCCTTGATCTTTATCTATAATATGGTTAGTTTCTTCTCTTCATCTCTCTTCAATTTTCAAATTGTTGATTATGATTGTAATTGATAATGTAAAATTGTGTGTGTGAATGTGATTTTGATAGATTATTCTTGATTGCATTCTTGATTGATTTGAAGAACTTAATTCTGATTTGAATTTCGGATTAGGTAACTCAATGATCTTAACTTAAACATTGGTTCTATGTATTATATTGGATTATATGTAATGCATCCTAAGTATTTGAATAAATTCTAAGTGATTGCTTAGTAGACAATCACATATTAAACTGTGATTCCAATTTAATTCCCCTAATCATTGAACTATATTAATCTCTTAATCTATGATAGTTCTTACTTAATTATTGGATAGAATCTAGATCAGTGCCTCCGGAATTTATTAATTTTCCCTAATTGTGTCCTTTAATTGCATTATCAATCTTATTGTTAATTCCTCAAACACCTCCCTTTTTCATTAACTAATCAACTGACTTAATTCAAAGCCATTCAAGCATCCAAGGGAGATGATTAGGGGTGAATTCCTTATGCTACAAGAAATTAAGAGCCCGATTTAATTTGCTAAAGCCTATAGTGGAGAACCATGTTGTCTCTCTTACCTTTGAACTAGGAGAGCATTGATTTTTCATTTCTTAATGTGCTTAAGTTAAGTGTGGGGTTTTGCATGAGGGCATGCAAGACTTTAAATGCAAGGGCATGTAGTTTGGTGAAATACTAAAACTTTCTTCAAAAGGAAAAAAAAGAGAAAAAAAGAAAAAGAATGTAGCATTGATGCATAAAAAATAGGTGTAAAAGAAAATGACAAAAAAAAAAAGAGAAAAGAAGAAAAAGTAATAAACAAAAGGAGTGGGGATTGTTGGGAATTTGTGCAAAAGAGAATTTGAGTTGCATTGTAAGTAATGGCATGTCTCTGGTAAATCCATGTACTTGCTTGATCCTTCATGGTGAACAATTCTCTCTTAGCCTCTTAGGTAATTAGCCCCCGTTTTCATATAATATCCTTCCTTTACCCTAACCGTACTACAACCTTGAATAAGTCCTTTTGATTTATGCGTGCATGTGTCATAAGTGGTAGAGAAGTAGATAATAAGCAAGCATATGATAGTGCAATTTTCTTGGGATGAATTTGAGTGAAACACTTACCCTTTAAACACTTTAGAGACTGAGGGGATGTCTTATGAGGCTATCACTCTTGATTTGCCAAATTCATTAGCAAGTTGACTTGTTTGTTAGTTTGAGTAGAAAAGACAACTCATTTCTTCATACCTTGATTCTTTGGCTCTTAATGGTCTCCTTGCTCATGAACTTGTGCATCCTTGAACATTTTTTTTCCTTCTTAGACCATTTGAGATTTTTGAGTCTTAAGTTCTCTTTTGTTTCCTTACCCCTAGTTTTGAATTGTGTTTGCCCGGGATATGCAAAAGATAAATGTGATAATTAACATTTTTATATATTAATTAACCTTCACATTTAAGCGTATTGGGCCTCCAAGTGGTCTAATTGGGCGATTTTGGGCTATATAATTAAATGAGCTTCTAATTGACTTTTATTTCCTTTCTTGAGTACTTCTGGCTCTCAAAATTATTTTGGTAAATTGATCATATTTTGATTTTTAGATATCTAATTAATGCCAAACTTGTTTGTAACTATCACAACGTGCCCGGAGAGCATCGTGACGAGAGGCAACAAAAATATTGAAAATATAATTCAATAGAGTCGCCACCAATTTTTATTATGGGAAAAATTGGAAAAACCTTTTAAATTTGCAAAACCGATTTTTTTAAGCAGATTAGGTTCGGGAGTCTATTTATGTATTGGGAAGGGTGGAAATTTAATCCCATTGCATCCCAAATACATCCATTTTAAAACGGTAACCCTAGAGCTTGTTATGCAAATTAATTCAAAATTATAATAATATTTATTTTTCCCCTTTGAAAATATATTAAAAAAAAAGAAAGAAACTATTTACAAAAGAAAAAGAAAACATAATTAATATGATAACTATTTACAAAAGGAAAGAAAAGAAAAATTGATATGATAATTATTCCCAAAAAACAAAAACAAGATTAATATACAATTATTTACACAAGAAAAAGAAAGTAAAATTAATGTCATGATTATTTACAAAGAAATAGAAATGGCTATAACAATTATTTACAAGCAGAAATGAAAGTAAAATTAATATTATGATTTCTTTTGTATTAATATTATGATTACTTACAAAAGAAATAGGATTGATATAACAATTATTTACAAATGAAAAAGAAAGTAAAATTGATGTTATGATTATTTACAAAAGAAATACAAATTGCTATAACAATTATTTACAAAAAGAAATAAAAGTAAAATTAATGTTATGATTATTTACAAAAGAGGTAAAAATTGATATAACAATTATTTACAAACGGAAAAAAAAAAAAGTAAAATTAATGTTACAATTATTTAAGGAATCAAAATTGAACCAAATTTAAGAAAATTTGACTTTTAATTTGACGGAGATTATCCGCTCCTATGTATCCTCTGGTGCAATGAGAAATTCAAAATCACATAGTTCTTGTAGAAAATAATTGTAGGTTGGATTGATTTTATTTATGAAAAAAAATTTATTTGAAAAAAAAGGAAAGAAAACAAATCCACTCTTGCACAAGGTTTAGGATAGCGTGAACTATACAATGAACCCTTACAATTCACCCTTGAGGATGGTCAAACCATACATCGATATTATAGATTGTTGCATAGATTTAAAAGATTTTTTTTAAAAAAAAATATTTTTTTCTTTTGTTTTTGTTTTTTTTTTGTTTTTGAACTATTGAAGAGAATTTTTTATCACTATGAAATAACTCAAAAGAAAAGGGAAATGAATTATTAAACACATTCAAACAATGGAAACTTCACTTTTTTATATTTTTCTAATTTTATCACTCTAAAAAACAACCCACAACTTATAAACATAAAAACAAGAGAAAACAAAATAATTCAGCACGCTAGACAAAAAAGAAAGAGAAAAAAAAAAAACACACACACACACACACATACATATAGCCAAGAATGGAAGGAATTCATGATTACAAAAAACCCAGATGAAATATAACCCCAAAAAATCACGCTAAAAACACAGCTCCCTGAAAAAATTATAAAAAAAAAAGCACGAGCTCTTAAAATTAAAAAGCCTAAAGATCAATTGGTAACATGAAAAAGATAGAGGCTGGCAGCACTGTTTTCTATCGTGGTGCTACTTTTATTGTAACAAGTGTTATTTTTTTGAGTTATCAATGAGTAAAAGGAATTAGGATCATAATAATGGGTAAGTTATGCACTCAGTCGCACATGTACCATGGATAATGACTATGACTTCCTTTTGATTTCTTTCGAATGAAAACTATGAAGAGGCATGCATATAGATGACGCTAAAAAAATGGATATGCCAAAAGCAAAGTTAGGATAAAGAGTTACCATAATATAACCAAAGAAATTGACGATGGAGACGATGTTGCAATAGTGCTTTGACTCAAACAATGATTTCCTAATTTTTGGTTTTTTTTTTTTTTCCTGAGAATGGTTAATTGTCCCCCCTCTTGTTGATGCTTGATGTCTATTTATAGATGCTTGGGGGAGAATAAAATTAATGACAAAAAAATTTAAATTTATATTGATTGTGAGATTTGATTTGATTGATATTAATTAAAATCAAATTAAAAGATGCTGATTGACACTAATTGATACTAATTGACAAATTAAGATATGCTAATTGATATTAATTGACAATTTAAAAGATGCTGATTTATACTAATTGACACTAGATGGATGCAATTTTTATTTTTTGATTTATTTTTATTTTTATTTTTTATTTTGGACTAAGATGCTACTTGGATTTGAGCCAAAAGGTTGGGCTTTATTTTTTTATTTTTGAAAAATGATATGGACAAAATTTGGTATTTACAGTAACTAAGCTAATTCAATGGGTTACAATTGTCATAAACACACCTAAAGTTAATTCAACCATCTTGAAGGTCAATTAGGTTGTAGAAGTTAGATTATGGGTGCTATTGACTTTTCGGCAATTTTTGGGCTATAACTCACTCAATTTGGGCCTAAAATGCAAAGGATGAAGACCATTTGAAAGCTAATACACCATCTTCTAAACTGGGCCAAGAGGAGGTGAAATTGAGGGGCCTAGGGTCAGCTTTTATGGGCTGAAGTCATGAACACAAGTTTTGGTTTTGTAGTAGTGGCTTTTAGGATCGACACCTTCTTATATTTTCTCTCTTTTGTTCTTCATTGTTCTTTATCTCCATTTTTATTTTTCTCTTCTTTTAATTCATCATGTTAGTGTAATCCCTTAACCAAATCTAGACCTTGAAGATTGTTGGGTTAAGAATTTGAGATCCATGATATTCATCTATAATATGGTTCAATTTCTTCTCTTCATCTCTCTTCAATTTTCGAATTGTTAATTGTTATGGTAATTGATATGAAATTGTGTGCGTGAATGTGATTTTGATGGATTATTCTTGATTACATTCTTTATTGATTTGCAGAGCTTAATTTTGATATGAACATTGGGTAATTCAATGATCTTAACTCAAACATTGATTCTATATATTATATTGGATTATATGTAATGCATGCTAAGTGTTTGAATAAATTCTGACTGATTGCTTAGTAGAGAGTCATGGATTAAGTTGTGATTCCAATTTAATTCCCCTAATCACTGAACTATGTTAATCTCTTGATCTATGATACTTCTTTCTCAACAATTTGATAGAATCTAGATTGGTGCTTTTAGAATTTGCTAATTCCCCTTAGTTGTGTCCTTTAATTACGTGATCAATCTTCTTGTTAATTGATTAAACACCCCTTTTTTCATTAACTCATCAACTGACTCAATTGAAAGCCATTTAGGGATCCAAGGGAGACGATCTGGGTGGATTCCTTATGCAATCGTATCCAACCTCAAGTCTATGGAAGAGGTGAAGATAAGAATAACATTGTAGACGTTTTGGTTGTTGATGCTTCTAAAGTTGAGGATTTATCAATCTATCCCACGTTGTTAGGTCTATGTGGTCTATGTGGACTTGGAAAAACAATGCTTGCCCAACTTTTGCTCAATGATGACACGGTAGTCACATTGAGGAAAGAATTTGGGTTTGTGTTTCTAAAGATTTCAGTTTGAAGAGAGTAACAAAAGCTATCATAGAATCAGCATTGGGACATGCATGTGAGGAGAGGAGATGGATCATGAGCCACTGCAAATTGCGAGTTGTGGTTGTTGATGCTCACCAAAGCTCTAGCCTCTCTACACGTCGGTCCCATTGGTTTAGGGCGACGTTGCTCGATGTCGTGGCGTTGGCAGTTGCCGGTGATTGTAGATGAAGGTGGAAGGATTTAGGCTATAGGGATTTTCGAAGGGAAATAGAGGGGTGAGGAAGAGAGCTCGTGGAGTGGATGAGAGTAATTTTTCTTTAAAAAAAAAAAAAAAAGAAAAGAAAAAAGGATAATAAATGTAACAATATGAAATAAATTGCCCGCTAAGAAAGGAGTGCAAAATATAAATATCCTAAGACAAGCCTGCACGATAAATGCAACTGAGTGGTATAACAACTACTTACAGTAACTACAATGTGCTTGCCGATTTTCTGAAGCAATACTCCAATGGAACAGTAATGTGATTAACCACCAAAATAGTCTCCAAGAGGTTCAGTAATGTTGGGCCCAATTCAGCATTAGTCAATGGTAATGGAATGTAAGGTTGGGTAGTGTCGCCCTTGAATTTCTTCAAAAGGGAAAAATGGAAAATAGGATGAATTCTAGTTCTCTCCGGTAATTGCAACTTGTAAGCCACAAGGCTGAGTTTACTAACGATCTGGAATGGCCCAAAATATTTCGTGCCCAACTTCTGATTCTTTCTTAGAGCAACAGAACCTTGTCTATATGGTGGAAGTTTCACTAGCATCGTATCTCCAACCTCAAATTCAATTGATCTCCTTTTCTTGTCTGCTTGCTCCTTCATGTAATGTTGCGACTTCAACATGTCCTGCTTCAATTCGTGCAGAATCTGATCTCTTTGTAACAGGAGATCTTGCACTGCAATGGGGTCTTTGGAGTCCCTATCACATCGATTGAGTTTAGGAGGATCTCTACCAAAAAGAGCCTTGTATGGACTTCTTCCAATGCTACGATGAAAAGAAGTGTTGTACCAATATTGAGCCGATGGTAAGATCTTTAGCCAAGCCTTCGGATTTTGAAAACAAAAACAGCTGAGATACATGTCAAGCATTTTATTCAACACCTCGCTTTGACCATCAGTTTGGGGATGGTATGAAGAACTCATTGCCAATGTAGTCCTCTGCTGTTTGAATAGTTGCTACCAAAAATGGCTGATAAACACTTTGTCTCAATCATAAACTATGGATTTGGGAACTCCGTGTAATTTGATGATATTAGTAATGAAGGTTTCAGCCACTTGTTTACTAGTATAATTAGCTTTCGATGGCAGAAATGTGCAAACTTGGACAATCGATCAATGAGTACCATAATTATTGAATGCTGATTGGGAGTTGGCAACCCTGTAATAAAGTCCATGCAAATGTCTTCCCAAACTTGAGAAGCGATTGGTAATGGTTGTAAAAGCCCTGCGGGTAAAGTATTTTCCGATTTCGCTTGTTGACAAATTGCACATTGTAGGACAAACTGCTTAATATCAGTTTGCATTCTTGGCCAATAAAACTGAGAGCAAATTCTCTCTGTTGTCTTTGCAATTCCCCCATGACCCCCCGCCATTGAACTGTGATACTCAGTCAAAATTTTTTGCACTAGCTACTGATTATGGGGAATAAACAATCTTCCATTCCAAAATAAAAGACCATGCTTGGCTGAAAAGTTTTTATCTAGCTGAGTTTGAGAGTAACACTGTTGTAGCAATATCATTAACTTTGGGTCATCACCAATTGCTTTCTTAATATTTTGTATCAGTTCAACATTCGGTTGAGGCGAAGCCGTAGCCAAACTTTGAGAAAGAGCATTTGCAGGAATGTTCTCAGCCCCTGGTTTATAGTGAATTTCAAAGTCAAAGCCCAAGAATTTGTGCATCCAAGCCTGCTGTTCTGGAGTTTGCAGTGTTTTCGTGAGCAATGATTTCAAGCTCCTCTGATCTGTTTTAACTATATATCGAGTCCCCAGCAAGTGGTGTCTGAATTTAGTCAAAGCTTCAGTAATCACGTATAGCTCCTTTGTATATGCTGACTGCTTCTGCATCTTGGAGTTCAATTTTTTTGAAAAATACGCAATTGGATGGCCATTTTGAGCTAACACAGCTCCTACTCCCACCCCAGAAGCATCCGTTTCCAAAGTAAATGGTTCCTTCAAATTGGGAAGAGCCAAAACTAGAGCAGTGGCCAATGCTTCTTTCAACTTCTCAAAAGCCTCAGCAGCTTGTGGTGACCATCTGAAGGCATCCTTTTTAAGAAGGTCTGTCAGGGGTGAAGCCAATGCAGCATAACCCTTTATGAACCTCCTGTAGTAACCTGTTAATCCAAGGAACCCTCTCAACTGCTTTATGTTTGTTGGTGTAGGCCATTCTTTCACTGCTGAAACCTTGTTTTTGTCCATAGCGACTCCTTTTCTAGTAATTTTATGCCCCAGATAATCTACTTTTCGTGCGCCAAATGAACATTTTGAGAGTTTTGCATACAATTTTTCCTTCAATAGTATCTTTAGCACTATTTCCACATGCTCTAAATGTGCCTTCCATGATGAGTTGTAGACCATAATGTCATCGAAGAAAACTGAAACAAACTTCCTTAATATCCCTCTGAACACTTCATTCATAAGACTCTGGAAGGTGGCAGGAGCATTTGTCAAACTAAATGATATTACTAGCCATTCATAATGTCCTTGGGGAGTTCTGAATGCTGTCTTGAATCTATCTTCGGGATTCACTAAGATTTGGTGATAGCCTGATCTTAAATCAAATTTTCAAAAGTATGAAGCACCAAATAACTTATCGATCAATTCATCAATAGTTGGTATGGGAAAAGAGTCCTTGATCGTTATAGCATTCAAAGCATGATAGTCAGTGCAAAACCTCCATGAACCATCCTTTTTCTTTACTAGTAGCACTGAGGAAGAAAAAGGACGACTGGGTTGAATAATACCCTCCTGCAGCATTTCGTGTATCATAATTTCCATTTGCTCCTTTTGTGAGTGAGGATACCTATATGGCTTCACCTTGACAGGTCCTGAGTCTTTCAGCAGTGGTATGGAGTGATCTTGATTTCTAGTGGGGGGTAAATCGGATGGTTTGTCAAACACCTTATGATACTGCTATAGTAACAACGCTAACTCTGGTTCCACATAGTCAGGAAGTTTTAGTAATGGTTCAGTAGGGTAGGACAAGTCTGAAATCTGCATTGTATAAGCTTCTGCAATTGCATTTGTGTTGTGTAGCCTTCTTATGTGGTGGAGTTGAGCTTCAGCTGGTCTCAGGTCAGGTTCACCATGTAGGGTGATGAATCTGCCTTGATCATAGAAATTGAGTTGTAGTGTCTGATAGTCAGCCAAGTGCAGCCCAATGGTTGCTAACCATGCTGCTCCCAAGGTAAGATCACCACCTGAAATTGGAAGTAAGTAAACAGGTAAATTAATGGTATGCCCTTGGACATCTACCTTGATGCTCCTGACCAAACCTTCAGCCTGCATATAATTTCCATTCCCAACAATGACTTTAAACAAGGGGGCTAGTTCAATAGGCATCTTTAGGAATTTCGCAATACTTGGTTGCAGGAAATTGTCCGAGCTTCCCCCATCAATCAATACATGAATATCCAAACCTTGCAGTTTAGCCTTAAATCGAATGGTGTAGACCCCATTTACCCCTTTTAGTGCATTAAGGGATAAATGGTGTTGTGTCTCCTCCAATGCAGTGCATTGGATTGGTACCTCAGCAGATAAAGCTGTATCAGCATTTTCTGGTTCCTCAACAGAATCATCACAAGCCAACAACATTAATTGTCGGTTGGGACATTTATGGTTGAAAGTAAGTTTCTCATCACACCAATAACATAGGCCTTTTTCTTTTCTCAATTGCATTTCAGCAGCACTCATCTTTTTAATTCCTGGTCTATTCACATGAGCAAGTTGTTAGGTATTGGGTGTAGGAAGTAAGGGGGGAAGTGAGGTTTTAGTGAAGTTTTTAGCAGCTATTGCATTGGTTTGGACATAGCTGTTAGATCTATTGGAGGTTGGAGCAAATATGGGTTTAAAAGTGGAAGTATACTTGACCTCATATAATTTTGCTAAGGATACAACTCTCATTAATGTTGCAGGGCATTGAGACAGAACATCCCTTTCAATCTCCTCCTTCAGTCCACTAATAAAGCAATCCATTACAACTTCAGGTGGTTCGATGTGAACTCTATTAGCCAATGTGGTGAATTCAGAATAATAGTCACTAACAGACCCTGATTGCACCACTTTGGAACAGAGAAGCTCGAGGATAATCAAAGGTCCAAAATCAAGTTCTATAGCCCTTTTTAAATCATGCCAAGAACGAAAAGGCAGGTTCCTTTGCATCCTTTGAAACCAAGGTACAGCACCTTTATCCATGTGCATTGATACTATTCCATATCACGAATATTATAATAGCATTGAAAATCCAATCCAAGGCATTTGTACCATCAAATCTTGAGGGCTCGAAATTAAGTTTACTAACCTGGGGGAAATTTGGTTGTGGATCGGAATCCATGTTTGAGCTCAATCCACGGCTGCGGCCATTATCCTGTTAAGTTTGCATGAACTTCTCCCAATTTTGCTGGAATGCATCCATTCTTAGCTTGTTTTCCTCTACAACACGAGCTGTGAGCGTGCGATTCTCAAAAGCAGTGAGCTCAATAAGTTCAGAGATCTTTTTGAATTCAGCATTAACCTTTTTCATTTTAGTGATTTCAGCCATGGACAATGAAACCACCAGTGAAGCAATACTCCAAATGGAACAGTAATGTGATTAACCACCAAAATAGTCTCCAAGAGGTTCAACAAAATAAGAGATGCTTCAGCACAGTCTCAATACATTAAAAACCGAAGTTACTAAAATTAGAAATAATAACTAATAGTAATGATATTAGAAAGTATATCAATATTCTCGTAGCAAGTACTTAGCAAGTTGAATTTCCCAAGGAAGTATCTATGCAGAAGAGAAAGTAACCAATGAGGATAGAAAGAAGAAGAAGAATATCATAGGAGAGAGAGAAGATTATTAGAGAGGAGGAAGTTGTACCACAATGATCATGCCACACAAATTCCCTCAGCCTCCGATTTGATTCCCTTGTGCATGTGCTTCTTCTGCACCCCACTATTTCAGGATCGTTTGCCATGTGTCCTTGAGGCAAAACTAACTCCCTCTTTGTCCTTTTGTCCATGCTGTCACCCGTGTCCACCTGTGATTCTTTGCCCAGCTCAGCATTATTTGTTACATTTTTGCTATAAAAAATAAGGATAGCTGCTGGTTTATCAACTCAAGATAAATAATAATATATACTATTTTGTCACCTCGTTATTTTAATGCTTGATAAATTTCTATCGTTTATCAATTCTCACAATGCTATTGTTTCTCAACTATTTTATTATTTATTAATTTTTTTAATTTCCAATCACTAATATTTTAGACTCATGAAATACACGAGCAATGCACAAGATAATTTTTTTTTAACTAATATAATCGTGATTATAAAAAATTAATTTGATTGAATTATTAGATTATAAAAATCGTGTAATTTGATTTAAAAAACTAACAAAATAAAAAATAAATATTAAATTTAGTATACAATTTTATAATGACTTTAATAGTCTTATAAATAAATTATACTATGAAAGGTAATAAATATAAAAAGAATAATAAAATAAATTTTCGTGTTTGATGTTTTATTGAAAATCCAGACTTCTTGTAACATTAAATATGAAGAATTTATTTTATCATTCTTATATCATTATTTTTTAATACCTTTCATATTATAATTTATTTATCTAAAGACAAGAATGATATCTTGTGGTGGAATTACGACAGGAATGGTACTTTCTGAGTACGTTCATTATCCAGAGAGATAGAAAGAAGGCACATGGGATCAGCTGAGCACACGGCGCTGTTGAAGAAAGTTTGGAAGGTCCTTGCTCCACCAAAGGTTCAAATTTTCTTTTGGTTATTGCTACAGGAGAAAATAAACACCAAGGAGAAGCTAAATAGACTTGGTATTGCTCAAACTAATAATGATATAAAATGTGTCTTTTGTGGTACTGATGATGAAACTATCGATCACTTGTCTATGACATGCAAAGTCTCTTGGAAATATATGGATGGAGTGTATGAGAAGAAGGGGGGGGGGGGGGGGGACATTTCGTGGGTCAGTCGTAGGAGTATAATGCCTCCTTTTGAGTCATGGAGCCAAGCAGTCACAAAAGATGTTTCCCGTGGAGCTTGGCACACGTTGCTTTCAGCAGTTAATTGGTCATTATGGAACCACAGGAACAAGATAGTTTTTAATCAAGCATCCCTCCAAGTAGAAGACTTGTGGTGGAGTATTAGGAAGCATGCTAAGGAATGGTTCTATGACAGCAGGAGAAAATAAAGAGCTGATTGTGCAAAGCATTTATAGGAGTCATTCATTCAGCAGGAGTCACAATTAGTATTAAGTCTTATAGTTTGTCCGATATGTATCCTGTTTTGTGTCTTTTTTTCGATTGTGTGGATGCTGTAATCGAGCTCCTCTCCTTGTGAGAGTCCTGAGGCAGAACTAATTATCGAAAAAAAAATAGGATTTTTAAATTTGTAATGAAATTGTACATTAAATTTTATATTTATTAGTTTTATATCAAATTACATATTTTTATAAGCTAATTATTCAGTCAAATTAAATTTATAATCAAGATTATATATTTTTTTAAAAAAAATTATCCTGTTGCACGGGTCTAAATACATTAATTATAAATAATAGTATGATCGCTATTATTTAAACTCCTTTTAACTCTTAAATAGTATTATTAAATAATAGTATGATACAAATTATTGTTTTTAAATTCTTTATAAATAATTTCTTCAATTTAAAAAATAATTTCTAAACTGTTCTCTTCTTCCTGAAAGTTCTTACCTTCTTTCTCTTAATATGCTCCTATGATCTTGAGCAAAGTAAAGGAAATAACAAGGCTATAAAAGATCACAGTATGCTTCTGTGACTTGCCTTTAACAGAGGATCCTGTGCATCAGAAAAGTATCAGATTAATGATCCAGTTTTCTGGTCCTCTTTATTGTTGATATGTAATCCTTATGAGTAACTGGGGCTCGATAAGTAGGCTATTGAGTGAAGGCCGAAGTTCTCGCCTTGCCAAAGTAGGGATCATGTATTAATGATAAAGGGGCTCCCGGCAGAGTGGTATAAGAGCCTAAACGCCCGGCCAAGTTATTTCCTTTATTTTCTAAAGAGTAGGGAGCATGTTATAGATGTTAGCGGGGAGAATGAGTAAGGAAGATCCCAACTCACATATGGCGTCCTCCTCCTCAGATAATGCCCTCCAAAAACCTTTGTCCTTAACCTCAAGACTATCTATCCCAGAATCATGTATAAAAACCCTTTCTTCCAAAATAGAAAACCTCATAGAATATTCCTATGTCCCTGAAGATACTCAAATAGAAATCTCTATTCCTCCTCTCCTTAGTTCTTATAATGTTTTCAGAAGAGAAAAAGGGCCATTCAAGTGGCTCCGTAAAAAGCTTATCTCAACTCCAAGACCTGGTGTGAAAGAGTACATCCAGACAACAAAAATGGATGAATGTGCTCTCCAAGCCACTAGCGCCGAACAATATGTTGATCTGGAGATCAATCCTACTCTCATCCGACTTTGTCAGAGAGAAGGATATGTCAGCCTTCACCTTGGGGCTATTAGGTTAGTTCTTTCCCTTCACGGAAGAAAAGGACTCCCTATTACCGCCAGGGTAAGCCTACTAGATACTACCTTCCAAAATCTTGAGCATGCCACCATCGGAACTGTTTTGACGACACTAAATGCAGAAAGTGTTGTCTTGACCATGTTCCCAAACTTCAATGTCCACCTCAGAGACCCCACTTTGACCACCCGATTCAAAGTACAGGTCCAGCTCCATAGGGGCTCCACAAGATGGAACTGCCCTAGCCGCCTCACTGCAGCACCAGTTGATCTATAGGCTTCAAGATCGTTGTTTTGATCTGCCTACACCAAAAGGCTTCAATGAAAATGCCTTGATGGTCCTGGCCACCTCAAACGATGAGACACCCTCCATCGTTCAGATTCCAAAGCAGATTTCAAAAAAGGACCTCCTGCAGCTCATGCCGCTCGAATGGATAAGCAACTATGAAAACTTCAAAAGGAACAACACCCCTGCTGTTTCAACTGAAGCAAGTTTTCAGAGGTCTGCTGATGGAACTGTCAAAACTATTTTTAAAAGGCCAGATCAAGAAGAATCCTCTGGGGGAAACCCTCCAGTCTTCCACACCATGATGATCACTCTCGGAGCAGTCGAGAAGAGGTTGCCGATTCATGCTATTTCGCCAAATAGACATATCATCTATTCTGACAAAATTGATGGCCATTTCCTATGGGATATTTCTGGATCAGGAATATGCGAGCCAGGCTGTACTTGCAACACGTGGTTCTATCCCATGCCAGAAAATAATGAATGGCGAAGAGCATGCACAGGAAACTGTAAGCATCCTGCTACTCAGTGCAGGCCTCCTCTTAAGCCACAGAGGAAATTTGATCCAGAAAATGGTCCCTGGGTAGGGATCAGAAAAAAGAGAGAACCATTACCAATCTATGAAGAAGCTCTCAGGATACTCCGACAAGAAGGGCATCCACTACCACCTGAAGACCCTGACCTCATTACTTGGCCACCACCACAAAATACCACAAACTCTTTTTCCTGTAAAAACCCAGAATCTACACTTTCTATCCCAACAACGCCAGAAATCCCATGCATGATGTTTGCCTCCACTTCAGCCACTTACGGAGCTGACTTTCCAGCCCTAGAAAGGAAAACCAACCCTACCACCCAGACATAAACTAAACCTTTTGTCTAGCCTACTGAAGTGCAACCAGATGGGAAGCTGAAGCCTCTCACTCAAGCTGAAGAAGTTCTGAACTAGCAAACTAAGAATTCCATAGCTCAAAATAGACTGCTGACAAAAATCAATCAAAAAATTGATAGCATCATGGCAGCTGTAGAGCAACGATTGGAGATACTGTCTGAAAAGTTGCAGAAGTACTATAAGGAGACAAAAGCCAGAATCGAAGTCCTAGAAATGGAGATCCGACAACTTCCTGTTTGGAATATCCATGATCCAGCTTTTGATCAAAGAGAAAGAGAACTTTAGAGGCTTAGCCATAATATAGAAGAACTCTATGAGTATACAAAGAAACTTCAAAAACAGTCAGAGCCAGATCCATTCTTCGCTCCACCACCAAAGATATATCCTAGCCTCCTACCATCCTCACAACTACATAGACCTCCACCGTTATTACCACCAATCTTACCACCAAAAACAACATTCTTTGGAGAAAGATCTCGACCCTCCAGAGAAAATCCAAAGAGGAAGGAAGTTGTTGAATCTTCCTCAGTTTCTCCAAAACAACCACTTCAAGATCAAAAATCTCCTGAACCCGAACCATCTCCAAAAAAGACTCAGACATCAGAGATTGGCCCTAATACAATCCCAATGTCTCAAGCCATGATAGCCTCCCATGCCTGCCAGGAGCAAACAGATAGCGATGACCAGAGTGTCAAAGCATCTGTAGAAACCCCTAGTGATGATGAGTATGCTGACATCACTAGGATCCTCATGGCCACAACTGTAGAGACTGATACAACAAGAGGGGCTCAACCGTCATCTCTAAATCCTCAAGAGATCAATACTCCTCCACCATCTAGAGGACCGTTGTTTACTATCGATGACATCCCTCCATCTCAATGGAGAAAAAGGTTTTTAGATTTTAAAGCCTGGATGGATGCTAAGATGATTTCACCTGATGCTGATCGATATCGAGTCATTGAAGAATTCTGTGCCCACATGACTGGAGTCCTCAAAGAATGGTATTGTAGTCTTGGTTCTGTAAGACAAGACGAACTCCACAGACTAGAAAATACCGATACTATTATTGCAGCACTCCATCATGAATTTCTTGGTGACCACAGCCTTGTTCAAAAGAAAATTCGGAAGGAATACTTTGACATGAAGTGTTGCTCTCTGAAAAAGCCTGACCTTGAATGCCATTTCAGAAGAATGGCTCAGAGATTTTATCAACTAAATGGCTATAATGATCCTAACCTTAAAAACACTTATGTCAGCTCTCTTCCCGAAGAACTCCAGGCAGAAATGTTCCGAATGATCACCACCATGCAGAGAGACGTTGTGAGCATGACTCTTGGAGAAATCCACCAGACATGCCTCACTACATTGGACAAACTATGTAACCAACAAGTCCTCTTTGAAAACATTCTCAAGGACAGAAAGAAGTACACCAAAGCCTGCAAGAAGAATTATCTGGATATCAAGTGCAAAGAGAAAGAATGTAATTGCCGTTACAAGCCAACTGCCAAAAAGAAAAATAGAGTCTTCATGAACAGGAAGGGAAAGAAGAAAAAGGTCAAGTTCTTCAAAAGAAAGCCTTTCTGAGGAAAGGATGGCAAACGATGTTTCATTTGTTGCAAGAAAGGACATTTTTCAAAAAATTGTCCAAATAACAAGGAAAAGGCTTCCAAACTAGTCCATTCCCTTGACTTAGCCGCAGATGAAGATATTGAATCCTGATATGATGAGCAAGATCAACCAGATGCCTCAACTGTCTTCGGTCTAGAATACACAGACTCTGAAGAAAGCAGTGAGTCAGAATCTTCTAGTTCTGAAGAACACTTCCCTGTTCTACAAGCAGAAGAAGTCCCTAGACTTCCAAATCCAGAAATTAGTTCACTTGATCCGGTTCCACCATTGCCGAACATCGAGATTCATATTCTTCCCTCCAAATATGATATGCCGATCAAAGCCATTGCTTTCATGGATACAGGAGCACAAAAACTTTGATGAATCCGGTGATCTTCCCATCATCTGCTTAGGAATTCAATGTTCATTTTTTCAAAGCAGCAGACGGCAAGATTTTTCGGACGGATCTGATCACTAAACACAAGATCGAAATCAAATTTTCCCCAGGGTGCATTATCTGGACCAAAGTCATTGGAACAGATTTGCCCAACAAAAATCTTATGATTGGCATAGATTTCTATACTCAAAATAATAAACTTCAAATCCTTTCTCAAGGGATTAAGTTCGAACGGGAGTTCAAGCCTTATTTCACTGTCCCAAAATTATTTACTCTTGCAGATGCACCATTGGGGTATGAAGACATAAGGGACAAACTCCTTAAGATGAGTGCTGACAGCCATGATCTCTTCAAACATCCTCATCCACTTTGGAAAAATGAAAAATTCTTCGTGGATTTGCCATTTAAATTAAATGAGGATATCAATCCAACCAAGGCAGTTCATCCTGGAATGTCACCATCCGACAGAGCAGCAGCATTTGAAGAATACCAACAATTGCTGAAGTAAGGGCTGATTGAGCCAACCAAATCTGATTGGGCATGCCAAGCTTTCTATGTAAATAAGAGATCTGAGCAGATTCGAGGAAAAAAGAGACTTGTCATCGATTATTGCCCGTTAAACCAATTCCTTAAAGATGATAAGTTTCCTCTTCCGAAAATTTACTCTCTTTATTCCTATATCCAGAATGCCCATATTTTCTCAAAGTTTGACCTGAAGTTAGGATTTTGGCAATTGGGCCTTAACCCAAAAAATAGATCAAAAACCGCATTTTGCATTCCTAATGCCCATTACCAATGGACTGTCTTACCTTTTGGGCTCAAAGTCGCCCCATCACTATTTCAAAAGGCCATGACCAAAGTCTTTGAACCTCTCCTTGATCGTGCTCTCATTTACATTGATGATATACTCCTTTTCTTTCCCGATGAAAACAGTCACAAGCAGCTCTTGGAGGAATTCTACAAAATCTGTAACCAATATGAAGTAATGCTGTCATCAAAAAAGTCCTAGATCGGAACGACTGAAGTAGATTTTCTGGGAATGCATTTTGCTCAAGGGAAATATGTGCCACAGCCTCACATTGCTGAAGAACTTCCAAAGTTTCCTGATGAAAATATGACTACCAAGCAGATCCAACAGTTTTTAGGAATCCTGAATTACATAAAGGATTTCATTCCACATATTTCCAAAGACACCATGAAGCTGTCCAAGCTCCTGAAGAAAAAAGCTCCTCCATGGGGACCAGAACAAACTGAAGCGGTAAAGCGTCTGAAACAGGCAGCAAAGAGTCCACCTCCTCTCAAGATACCTGGAGAAGGAAAAAGAATTTTGCAAACAGATGCTAGTGACCAATACTGGGGAGCCGTCCTGATAGAAGAAATTGAAGGCCAAAAATTCTATTGCGGACATGCTAGTGGACAGTTCAAGCCAGTAGAGCTTCACTGTCATACAACTTACAAGGAAACCTTGGCAGTCAAGTATGGAATCCAGAAGTTTGATTTCCATCTCAGAAGACACCAGTTTGAGGTACACCTATATAATTCCTCATTTCCGAAACTGCTTGAGTTCAAAAATAAAATCCCGCCAAGTCCTCAAATACTCAGACTGAAAGAATGGTTTTCCCGATATGATTTCTCTGTAAAACATATAAAGGGAACTCAAAATCTTGTCCCAGATTTCCTCTCCAGACCAAACCAAGTCCAAACCAAATCCATCACCATCATCGCCTCCACTCACTGTTACCCACTAATCATGATGAATACTTATCCATCCAGTTCCTCAGAAGAAAACATAGCTCAAAGAACCTTCCCACCTGAAATTCCTCCCGGCACTCCTCTAACACCAAAATATCTTCAGGAATTTGCCAGGTCACACATGTCTCTATACCTAAACAGAGCAGTCCAAACACATAACCTGGTTCCTCAACCCACTTGGTTAAATCCTGTTGCACCATATCTCACCATTTTTACCATTTTCATGGGAACAACATTCGAAGAATCTGATATGTGGTATCTATGGTGTGTCTCTATCTTATATTCATATCCTATCCTATGCCCTGCCTTCAAACTGAGGAAATTCCTCTCAAACCCGAAAAATCGCTCTTTTCTTTTATGGAATACTCTTCAATGGTTTTCACCTATCAGTTGGTGGATCAAAGAGCTCGATAGAGAATTATCCAGATTTAATATTTGGAAATTAGAAGATGATCAGTTAAATGATTTTATCTCAGTTTTTATTATCCACCGACCGTATTTTCAGCATCCACAGACGAAGCTTCTCTGGACATAAAACCATGCCAGGGTGTATACACTACTCCCAAATTTGAAAGCACTTGTCCGAGACAATGAACCTCCATTCTACAAAGAAAATTTAGTTTTTCATTTACAGAAAATTAATGGTGTAGATGATAATGATGCCACTTGTACCCAGCCATTAGATATCATCTGTCCATTATCCGAGATTCCTCACATAAGTGAAGCACCAGCTGGAACATTTGAAGCAGGCCAGGCAAGCACAGCCACTGACAAAAATTCAATGCAAGATCTAATTATGCAAGATTCCCAAGACCCATATGAAGATATGATGGACCCGGAAGAAGTACTGTTAAAAGCAGAGTTAAAAGAGTACTGGCGAAAGATGGATAGAGATGAGACAGCAAATTTGTCACCAAGTCATGAACCTATCTTCAAGTAGCAGAGATATTGACAATCCAGCAAAGCTTGAAACTCAAGAACCGTCAAGAAGAAGCCACGTGGTAGAAAAGTTGTTTGTCCTTTAGTATCTTGAGTCAACATTGTAATAAATGCAGTACTCTAATCTTATTCTTTGTAATAAATAGGTGGGCTATAGTCATCAATAAGTTTGTCATGTTGTAATTAATTTTAGGTGTCTAGTCCCTGTCGAGTGTCTGACAAGCAACTAGGATGCTTAGCCTAGTAGGAGACTTGTAGAAGAAGTTTGTCTTGTTAAGAAGCTTGTAGAAGAAGCTGAGTATGTAGTAATACTGCTAAGCGTGCCTTGTAAGCCTCCTCCTCTATATAAAGGAAGGAGCCCTCTCTTTGTAAAATCAATCAGAAAACTCCGTTGAATAATATAAGTGTGTTTTTGTAAGCATGAGTTTCTAAATTTTCCTATTCTTCCTGAAAGTTCTTACCTTCTTTCTCTTAATATGCTCCTATGATCTTGAGCAAAGTAAAGGAAATAACAAGGTTATAAAAGATACGAAGTATGGTCTGCACTTGCCTTTAACAGAGGATCCTGTGCATCAGAAAAGTATCAGATTAATGATCCAGTTTTTGGGTCCTCTTTATTGTTGATATGTGGTCCTTATGAGTAACTGGGGCTCGATAAGTAGGCTATTGAGTGAAGGCCGAAGTTCTCGCCTTGCCAAAGTAGGGATCATGTATTAATGATAAAGGGGCTCCCGGCAGAGTGGTATCACATATCAACAATAAAGAGGACCGGAAAACTGGATAATTAATCTGATACTTTTCTGATGCACAGGATCCTCTGTTAGAGGCAAGTGCAGAGCATACTTCGTATCTTTTATAGCCGTGTTATTTCCTTTACTTTGCTTAAGATCATAGGAGCATATTAAGATAAAGAAGGTAAGAACTTTCAGGAAGAAGAGGAAAGTTTAGAAACTCATGCTTACAAAAACACACTTATATTATTCGATGAAGTTTTCTGATTGATTTTACAAAGAAAGGGTTCCTTCCTTTATATAGAGGAGGAGGCTTACAAGGTACGCTTAGCAGAATTACTACGTACTCAGCTTCTTCTACAAGCTTCTTAACAAGACAAACTTCTTCTACAAGTCTCCTACTAGGCTAAGCATCCTAGTTGCTTGTCAGACACTCGACAGGGACTAGACACCTAAAATTAATTACAACAGGACAAACTTATTTATGACTATGGCCCACCTATTTATTACAAAGGATAAGATTAGAGTACTGCATTTATTACAATGTTGACTCAAGATACTAAAGGACAAACAACTTTTCTACCACGTGGCTTCTTCTTGACGGTTCTTGAGTTTCAAGCTTTGCTGGATTGTCAATATCTCTGCTACTTGAAGATAGGTTCATGACTTGATGACAAATTTGCTGTCTCATCTCTATCCACCTTTCGCCAGTACTCTTTTAACTCTGCTTTTAACAGTACTTCTTCCGGGTCCATCATATCTTCATCTGGGTCTTAGGAATCTTGCATGATTAGATCTTGCATTGAATTTTTGTCAGTGGCTGTGCTTGCCTGGCCTGCTTCAAATGTTCCAGCTGGTGCTTCACTTATGTGAGGAATCTCGGATAATGGACAGATGATATCTAATGGCTGGGTACAGGTGGCATCATTATCATCTACACCATTAATTTCCTATAAATGAAAAACTAAATTTTCTTTGTAGAACATAGGTTCATTGTCTCGGACAAGTGCTTTCAAATTTGGGAGTAGTGTATACACCCTGGCATGGTTGTGTCCAGAGAAGCTTCGTTTGTGGATGCTAGAAATACGGTCGGTGGATAATAAAAACTGAGATAAAATCATTTAACTGATCATCTTCTAATTTCCAAATATTAAATTTGGATAATTCTCTATCGATCTCTTTGATCCACCAACTGATAGGTGAAAACCATTGAAGAGTATTCCATAAAAGAGAAGAGCGATTTTCCGGGTCTGAGAGCAATTTCCTCAGTTTGAAGGCAGGGCACAGGATAGGATATGAATATAAGATGGAGACACACCATAGATACCACATATCAGATTCTTCGAATGTTGTTCCCATGAAAATGGTAAAAATGGTGAGATATGGTGCAACAGGATTTAACCAAGTGGGTTGAGGAACCAGGTTATGTGTTTGGACTGCTCTGTTTAGGTATAGAGACATGTGTGACCTGGCAAATTCCTGAAGATATTTTGGTGTTAGAGGAGTGCCGGGAGGAATTTCAGGTGGGAAGGTTCTTTGAGCTATGTTTTCTTCTGAGGAACTAGATGGATAAGTATTCATCATGATTAGTGGGTAACAGTGAGTGGAGGCGATGATGGTGATGGATTTGGTTTGGACTTGGTTTGGTCTGGAGAGGAAATCTGGGACAAGATTTTGAGTTCCCTTTATATGTTTTACAGAGAAATCATATCGGGAAAATCATTCTTTCAGTCTGAGTATTTGAGGACTTGGCGGGATTTTATTTTTGAACTCAAGCAGTTTCGGAAATAAGGAATTATCTAGGTGTACCTCAAACTGGTGTCCTCTGAGATGGAAATCAAACTTCTGGATTCCATACTTGACTGCCAGGGTTTCCTTGTAAGTTGTATGATAGTGAAGCTCTACTGGCTTGAACTGTCCACTAGCATGTCCGCAATAGAATTTTTGGCCTTCAATTTCTTCTATCAGGACGGCTCCCCAGTATTGGTCACTAGCATCTGTTTGCAAAATTCTTTTTCCTTCTCCAGGTATCTTGAGAGGAGGTGGACTCTTTGCTGCCTGTTTCAGATGCTTTACCGCTTCAGTTTGTTCTGGTCCCCATGGAGGAGCTTTTTTCTTCAGGACCTTGGACAGCTTCGTGGTGTCTTTGGAAATATGCGGAATGAAATCCCTTATGTAATTTAGGATTCCTAAAAACTGTTGGATCTGCTTAGTAGTCATATTTTCAGCAAGAAACTTTGGAAGTTCTTCAACAATGTGAGGCTGTGGCACATATTTCCCTTGAGCAAAATGCATTCCCAGAAAATCTACTTCAGTCGTTCCGATCTAGGACTTTCTTGATGACAACATTACTTCATATTGGTCATAGATTTTGTAGAATTCCTCCAAGAGCTACTTGTGACTGTTTTCATCGGGAGAGAAAAGGAGTATATCATCAATGTAAATGAGAGCACGATCAAGGAGAGGTTCAAAGACTTTGGTCATGGCCTTTTGAAATAGTGATGGGGCGACTTTGAGCCCAAAAGGTAAGACAGTCCATTGGTAATGGGCATTAGAAATGCAAAATGCGATTTTTGGTCTATCTTTTGGGTTAAGGCCCAATTGCCAAAATCCTGACTTCAGGTCAAACTTTGAGAAAATATGGGCATTCCGGATATAGGAATAAAGAGAGTAAATCTTCGGAAGAGGAAACTTATCATCTTTAAGGAATTGGTTTAACGGGTGATAATCGATGACAAGTCTCTTTTTTCCTCGAATCTGCTCAGATCTCTTATTCACATAGAAAGCTTGGCATGCCCAATCAGATTTGGTTGGCTCAATCAGCCCTTGCTTCAGCAATTGTTGGCATTCTTCAAATCCTGCTGCTTTGTCGGATGGTGACATTCCAAGATGAACTGCCTTAGTTGGATTGATATCCTCATTTAATTTAAATGGCAAATCCACGAAGAATTTTTCATTTTTCCAAAGTGGATAAGGATGTTTGAAGAGATCATGGCTGTCAGCACTCATCTTAAGGAGTTTGTCCCTTATGTCTTCATACCCCAATGGTGCATCTGCAAGAGTAAATAATTTTGAGACAGTGGAATAAGGCTTGAACTCCCGTTCGAACTTAATCCCTTGAGAAAGGATTTGAAGTTTATGATTTTGAGTGTAGACATCCATGCCAATCACAAGATCTTTGTTGGGCAAATCTGTTCCAATGACTTTGGTCCAGATAATGCACCCTGGGAAAAATTTGATTCCGATCTTGTGTTTAGTAATCAGATCTGTCCGAAAAATCTTGCCGTCTGCTGCTTTGAAAAAATGAACATTGGATTCCCAAGCAGATGATGGGAGGATCGCCGGATTCATCAAAGTCTTTTGTGCTCCTGTATACATGAAAGTAATGGCTTTGATCGGCATGTCATATTTGGAGGGAAGAATATGAATCTCGATGTTCGGCAATGGTGGAACTGGATCAAGTGAACTAATTTCTGGATTTGGAAGTCTGGGGACTTCTTCTGCTTGTAGAACAAGGAAGTGTTCTTCAGAACTAGAAGATTCTGACTCACTGTTTTCTTCAGAGCCTGTGTATTCTAACCCGAAGATAGTTGAGGCATCTGGTTGATCTTGCTCATCATACCAGGATTCAATATCTTCATCTGCGGCTAAGTCAAGGGAATGGACTAGTTTGGAAGCCTTTTCCTTGTTATTTGGACAATTTTTTGAAAAATGTCCTTTCTTGCCACAAATGAAACATCGTTTGCCATCCTTTCCTCGGAAAGGCTTTCTTTTAAAGAACTTGACCTTTTTCTTCTTCCCTTTCCTGTTCATGAAGACTCTATTTTTCTTTTTGGCAGTTGGCTTGTAACGGCAGCTACAGTCTTTCTCTTTGCACTTGATCTCCAGATAATTCTTCTTGCAGGCTTTGGTGTACTTCTTTCTGTCCTTGAGAATGTTGAGGACTTGTTGGCTACATAGTTTGCCTAATGCAACGAGGCATGTCTGGTGGATTTCTCCAAGAGTCATGCTCACAACGTCTCTCTGCATGGTGGTGATCATTCGGAACATTTCTGCTTGGAGTTCTTCGGGAAGAGAGCTGACATAAGTGTTTTTAAGGTTAGGATCATTATAGCCATTTAGTTGATAAAATCTCTGAGCCATTCTTCTGAAATGGCATTCAAGGTCAGGCTTTTTCAGAGAGCAACACTTCTTGTCAAAGTATTTCTTCCGAATTTCCTTTTGAACAAGGCTGTGGTCACCAAGAAATTCATGATGGAGTGCTGCAATAACAGTATCGGTATTTTCTAGTCTGTGGAGTTCATCTTGTCTTATAAAACCAAGACAACGATACCATTCTTTGAGGACTCCAGTCATGTGGGCACAGAATTCTTCAATGACTCGATATTGATCAGCATCAGGTGAAATCATCTTAGCATCCATTCAGGCTTTAAAATCTAAAAACCTTTTTCTCCATTGAGATGGAGGGATGTCATCGATAGTAAACAACGGTCCTCTAGATGGTGGAGGAGTATTGATCTCTTGAGGATTTAGAGATGACGGTTGAGCCCCTCTTGTTGTATCAGTCTCTACAGTTGTGGCCATGAGGATCCTAGTGATGTTAGCATACTGATCATCACTAGGGGTTTCTATAGATGCTTCGACACTCTGGTCATCGCTATCTATTTGCTCCTAGCAGGCATGGGAGGCTATCATGGCTTGAGACAGTGGGACTGTATCAGGAGCAATCTCTGATGTCTGAGTCTTTTTTGGAGATGGTTCGGGTTCAGGAGATTTTGGATCTTGAAGTGGTTGTTTTGGAGAAACTGAGGAAGATTCAACAACTTCCTTCCTCTTTGGATTTTCTCTGGAGGGTCGAGATCTTTCTCCAAAGAATGTTATTTTTGGTGGTAAGATTGGTGGTAATAACGGTGGAGGTCTATGTGGTTGTGAGGATAGTAGGAGGCTAGGATATATCTTTGGTGGTAGAGCGAAGAATGGATCTGGCTCTGGCTATTTTTGAAGTTTCTTGGTATACTCATAGAGTTCTTCTATATTGTGGCTAAGCCTCCGAAGTTCTCTTTCTCTTTGATCAAAAGCTGGATCATGGATATTCCGAACAGGAAGTTGTCGGATCTCCATTTCTAGGACTTCGATTCTGGCTTTTGTCTCCTTATAGTACTTCTGCAACTTTTCAGACAATATCTCCAGTCGTTGCTCTACAGTTGCCATGATGTTATCAATTTTTTGATTGATTTTTGTCAGCAGTTTATTTTGAGCTATGGAATTCTTAGTTTGCCAGTTCAGAACTTCTTCAGCTTGAGTGAGAGGCTTTAGCTTCCCATCTGGTTACACTTCAGTAGGCTGGACAAAAGGTTTAGTGTATGTCTGGGTGGTAGGGTTGGTTTTCCTTTCTAGGGCTGGAAAGTCAGCTGCGTAAGTGGCTGAAGTGGAGGCAAACATCATGCATGGGATTTCTGGCATTGTTGGGATAGAAAGTGTAGATTCTGGGTTTTTACAAGAAAAAGAGTTTGTGATATTTTGTGGTGGTGGCCAAGTAATGAGGTCAGGGTCTTCAGGTGGTGATGGATGCCCTTCTTGTCGGAGTATCCTGAGAGCTTCTTCATAGATTGACAATGGTTCTCTTTTTTCTCTAATCCCTACCCAAGGACCATTTTTTGGATCAAATTTCCTCTGTGGCTTAAGAGGAGGCTTGCACTGAGTAGCAGGATGCTTACAGTTTCCTGTGCATGCTCTTCGCCATTCATCATTTTCTGGCATGGGATAGAACCACGTGTCACAAGTACAGCTTGGCTCGCACATTCCTGATCCAGGAATATCCCATAGGAAATGGCCATCAATTTTGTCAAAATAGATTATATGTCCATTTGGCGAAATAGCATGAATCGGCAACCTCTTCTCGGCTACTCCGAGAGTGATCATCATGGTGTGGAAGACTGGAGGGTTTCCCCCAGAGGATTCTTCTTGATCTGACCTTTTGAAAATAGTTTTGACAGTTCCATCAGTAGACCTTTGAAAACTTGCTTCAGTTGAAACAGTAGGGGTGTTGTTCCTTTTGAAGTTTTCATAGTTGCTTATCCATTCGAGCGGCATGAGCTGCAGGAGGTCCTTCTTTGAAATCTGCTTTGGAATCTGAACGATGGAGGGTGTCTCATCGTTTGAGATGGCCAGGACCATCAAGGCATTTTCATTGAAGCCTTTTGGTGTAGGCAGATCAAAACAATGATCTTGAAACCTATAGATCAACTGGTGCTGCAGTGAGGCGGCTAGGGTAGTTCCATCTTGTGGAGCCCCTACGAGCTGGACCTGTACTTTGAATCGGGTGGTCAAAGTGGGGTCTCTGAGATGGACATTGAAGTTTGGGAACATAGTCAAGACAAAACTTCCTGCATTTAGTGTCGTCAAAACAGTTCCGATGGTGGCATGCTCAAGATTTTGGAAGGTAGTATCTAGTAGGCTTATCCTGGCGGTAATAGGGAGTCCTTTTCTCCCGTGAAGGGAAAAAACTAACCTAATAGCCCCAAGGTGAAGGCTGACATATCCTTCTCTCTGCCAAAGTCGGATGAGAGTAGGATTGATCTCCAGATCAACATATTGTTCGGCGTTAGTGGCTTGGAGAGCACATTCATCCATTTTTGTTGTCTGGATGTACTCTTTCACACCAGGTCTTGGAGTTGAGATAAGCTTTTTGCGGAACCACTTGAATGGCCCTTTTTCTCTTCTGAAAACATTATAAGGACTAAGGAGAGGAGGAATAGAGCTTTCTATTTGAGCATCTTCAGGGACATAGGAATATTCTATGAGATTTTCTATTTTGGAAGAAAGGGTTTTTATACATGATTCTGGGATAAATAGTCTTGAGGTTAAGAATAAAGGTTTTTGGAGGGCATTATCTGAGGAGGAGGACACCATATGTGAGTTGGGATCTTCCTTACTCATTCTCCCCGCTAACATCTATAACATGTTCCCTGCTCTTTAGAAAATAAAGGAAATAACTTGGCCTGGCGTTTAGGCTCTGATATCAAAATAATCTTTTTATAATAATGACAAATAATTATTATAGTAAATACCATAACTGTGGCTCAATTATTTACCCAGTAGTAAATCATAATCACCAATTTAACTATATTATAAATATGTTTATTGTAATATTATAAGTATAATACTTGGTACCTTTACCAATTTGGATAGGTAATTGTATGAATCTTGAAATTTCAGAAATAGAATTTTTCAAATAAATAAATGAATTTTTTTTCTCTGTCCCCCTTTTTTTTAACTTTTTTCTTTGATTTTTATTTTCCAAATGAATTTATTAAATGTTTTCTCGGTACAGAATGCATTTAATATAGGATTAACATGGTTACTACAATTGTAAAACTTTCCATGTTATTTCTTCTATTTTATTAATTAATAGTATAAATTAGTAGCATAAATTAGTACTAACAAGGTTAGTCCTTTTATTATTGGTGATAAATAAAAATATAAATAATTTAAAGTAGTTGTGCCCACAGCCTAATAGTTGTCTCCTCAATGTCTCATTAAGCCTGGGATATTCCGAGTTCAATTTCCATTCTCCTCCCCTGCCTTTGTAAAAAAAAAAAAAAAATGACTTTTAAAAGTGTATCTTAGAAAAAGATATTAAATTGGAAGACTTATTTATAGTTGATTCACAACCTGAACGACATATAGTGAAAGGCGAATGTAATTATTTCGGGATTTGAATGCTTACCCTTTTTCCTCAACGATTCTGGAAGCCAGAGCAAGACTAAAAGGTCTAAAGTTTGCTTTGAATCAAAACTGGGAGAACATAATTATAGAAACTAATTGTAAGAAAGTGGTTGGTGATATTCTAGGGGAGGTTACTGATCTCTGCAATCTGGGAACCATTTACGAAGTTATTAGATGGCTTAGTCTTTAGAGTCGTAGTTTCGCAATTACTCTTAGTCTTTAGAGTCGTAGTTTCGCAATTACTCCTAGGAAAGGCAGAGTTGCTGCATATGGGCTCGCTAGATTGGCTCATCATTCTGCATAAGGTTTGGTTTGGTTTACTACAACCTCTAACCTTCCTCATTGATGTTTTGCATTTAGGGGTTTAAAGCGGTTGTTTTGGCTCAGTTTTAAGAAAATAAATAAATAAATTTGAAGTGAACAAATTTAATTGGGTTAAATTGGTTAAATTTTTAAAATTTTTTCATCAAATACGAATCAAAACCAATTTGATCAAGATTAGGTTGTTTGGTTCAAGTCAAAAAGTTGAAGTAAAAAATTTTATATATATATATATATAAAATTTAATTTTGATATACTATTATTATTAAAAAAAAAATTTAGGCAATTCTTTACATTGTATCCAACAGTATAAATAAACTTTGCATGACCACCACGATCTCTTAACGTGGCACACAAGTTTACAAAACCTCTAAAATCTATGCAAATTATATCACAACATATCTTAGTTTAATAATTCTTTTCATTATTTCATCTCGAACCCTTTCTCAATTCCCTTATGCTAGATGAAACTCAAATTTGTTTTAATTGCTTTAAAGGCATACAATTCAAGCAAACGACACAAAAAAATGATTGTCATATGAAACAAAATTTGTAATCTCATAAATGTAGACATCATATCTTTATTAGCCATCAATTACAATGTACACACCTAAGCAAACAACAAATACAAATTATCTTTTTTTGATCAAGGGGCAGATTGTTATAGAATAATTATAATAAATATTTGATTAAAATTACTACAAAGTTCAATACTAAATATAAATATTTTTTTCCATTACAAAAAAATTACTATATCATAATATTTTTATTTAATACATATTATCATATTTGTTCTTCATATTTTTAGAAATTTTTTGTATTTCCATACCATACTATATCATATTTAGTGTTTGAATCCACACGTGCACAACATGAAATTTTATAAATATAATAAACGGCAAAATTGTAAAACATTTATTTTTAAGTCAAAAAGATTTTCAATTTCCTTCATTCCACCCAAATTTACACACACACACACACACGGCTTAGGGAGAGCGTTGTTACCACACACACACACACATCTTTCACGGCTTAGGGAGAGCACACACACACACACACACACACACACACATCTTTCACGCCACACACACACACACACACACAATCTTTCACGGCTTAGGGAGAGCGTTGTTACCACAAACAAAACTTCGAAAATTTTTCAGTCCACAATGAAGCAGGCAACACTCAGATTTCTAATTCATGTACCCGTCGAAATTAATAGACACATGCCGATCTTTCACGGCTAAGGGAGAGCATTGTTACCAGAAACAAAACTTCGGAAATTTTTCAGCCCGCAATGAAGCAGGCAACACTCAGATTTCTAATTCCTGTACTCGTCGAAATTAATAGACACATGCCGATTAACAACTTCACATACACATCTTATCTGAGTTCAATCCCCATTAGCTTTAGCCTTGAGGACATGAACTAAACATCCAATACAAACTTCATAGATATCACTCTCTTATGGTGACAGCTTATGATAAAGCAAGATAAGCCTTCACAGGTAGAAATGATAATCCACTCAATCATATAGACAAAGGAAGTATTCAGCCTACAAAGTCCAGCGCAAACGGCTGTATAATAATAGTAGCTGATAGAAGCATCTTATGCATTAGCCTAGCCCTAAGTTAAACTAATTCTACTTATACTGCAGGATAAACCATGATCACACACTTCACAGAACAGCACCACCTGTCTGATGAAGCATTGCATCAATTTCATCCCCATCCTCCATTTCCAGCTGCAGCAAAGATATATTTTGAGTCATTAGCCAAGAATGTAGTCAACAATTATCACAATATTGAGATGAAATCATGAAATGATTTAGGTAAACACAAACCTCATCTGGAGTCTGCTCGGCTCGCAGGCGACGCCCATCAAACAGAAAAGCAATGGAATTAAAATCCACTGACTGTCTGTCGCAGTAAGCATTCATAAGCTTTTTCAGTTGAGTGCTTCTCTTGATCCTGAAGAAAACTTCATTGCCATCCTACATTGTCCCCAGACCAAATTAGCATATAAATCCAATGACATTTTCATACCTCCAAATCAACACTAAACCCTAAACTCTAAACACAGGACACAGCACAGACACAAGAGATACACTAAATTTTAAAAATGGTAAGCACATATCATATCATATACATATATGTTTCAAGCATACCTTAGATTCTTTATTTGCCATTGTTTAAAATAGACTTAAACTGTGTGTTATTTTAAAACATTAATTTAAATGACCATGTTTCCATAGTGTCATTGTCATGCAATGTCGTATTTGAACAAAAAAAGAAAGAAATTAAATTGGATACATGCAGATGTGTCACGTGTGACGTAATTGACAAATTATAACGACGTTGAGAACTCAGTATTTAATTTCACTTCCACTTGTTATAATTATGTCAAAATGGAGTGACAGACACTTTCAATGGCCCCATAATGATAAAGTTAAAACCTGGGTAGAAAATCATGTATGTTTAATTGGATCATCCTTCCAAAGATTACATTAAAATGGCAAATCATCTAAAAGGAAAACCGTTACTGAAAGAAACAGACAAGGTAAACATTAATGAATACACAGCTTCAGGACAACAAAATTAGTAGTATTTAAAAATAGTTTCAGACACCAAAAAGCAGACAAACATTTTAATAGGCATCCTCTACCAGAGCAATAGCTTCTCTGAGAGAGGATTGTGTTTGGGACACTGATACCGCAAATCCAAATACACATAGAAAACACCCTTTTTGTCCCCTCTCTAGGCCGAACTAAACAAACTAAAGCTCATTTCCTTCCATAAAACCCACATTCATATGCAAGACACAGGTAGGGATACCACCAATCATGCAATGCATACAACTATATCCTGTCTCCTGAATGAAGGAGAAGTGTTTTTTTTGTCCCTCCCCCAGGGCCCAGGGGTGGTGGTTAAAATGGTCACAATCAAGCCTTTTTTCTTTTTTGACACAATGAAGATTTCAAGCATATAATCCCATAGCACCCAAATTAATGGAAAGTGGATAAGAGAACTGCAGGACTTAAAAAATAAGATTCTAAGACACCAAGTTATTCATATAAACACACAAGACAACATCGATCCAAGGAAACAACACCCAAAATGAAATATAAACAACAGGTGAACCAAACACTTTATATAAATTAATCGAGAAGATATAATCATCAATTCTTGCTTTCTCTCGATGATAACCAAGAAAAGAGAAAAAAATAAAATAAAATAAAATTCATTTCATCAAAGCAGTAATCTCATCAGGATGATGCCAGAAAATTAAATTCCCAGCACAAAAACAAAATCAACATAATAATCGTAATACGAGAGACAGGGGGAGGGGGAACCCTAAACAAAATCGTAATAATTTTTAAAAGCGGAATATCAAGATTTAATTTTTACCCAACCTCATCAATCCAAACCAAATATAAACCTCGATCAAAGCCAACCCACAATCAAAATCCAAATATATTTCAAAAAATAAAAAATCAAAACCCTCAGAGTAGGGCCCGCGATCAGAATTCATAAACCACACAAAAAGATCTGAAACTCTACAAGACAAGTGAAATTTGAAGGATCGAAAGAGTTCCAAATAAGCGTTCCAAAAAACACGATCCAACAACAACAACAACAACAACAACAAAAAGAAAAAACCCAAACCCTAGCAATGAAAGAACGAAAGGAAGGGAAGAACGAACCTGGCCCTTGACCTTGAGGTTGATGTGTGCGCCCTGATCGGTTGGCTTCTTGTCTTCCTCGTTGTTGGTCACGCCCGACATCTTCGATGCAACGCTTCCTGTTACTGCCGACAATGCTCCCTCTCTGTGTGCGCGCTGTGAAGAAAACTGTGAATACTGTGAACAGCCCAAGTTACCGAATCTTATATGATGGGGTGGAGGGTATTCCTGGGCCCACTGCGTTGGCCCACTAAGCCCAATGCTTCTTTATGAGTATGTGTTGTGTACTGTTTGGGTATGTGCCGTTCAATGGATTAGGCTATTGTTTTTGCCATTAATTCATAAAAGTTTATTAAAAACAAACTTTAATGAGTGTTAACTCTATATTAAAAAAAAAAAAAATTAGGTGATAAAAAGTAGGTTAAATTAATTTGTAGTTGAAAAGCTTTTAATTTGCTCTTCAAATAGATCTTTGTTATATTGTGTAAACGTAGCCATTAACATTGCAAATGTATTAATGGTTTAATGAGTTAGCTAACAACATAATTAAATAGTTTCACGTCATCATCCAAATCACATAGGTAAAATTAGGATTTAATAAAAGTTGCTAAAATTTTCTTCCCTACCCACTTCTTTTGTGTCTCTCCATCTTTAAATGAAAAGATAACAGTGACATTTTTTTTCCAGCATTCCACCAAATATTGACTTGCCCTTTTAGAATCTTGGACAAGGATTTGGTAGAGTTTCCCTATGCTAGCAGCATTTGAAAGACACCTAAGTAGCTAAAGTAAAAAAACATCCCTTTCCCTTTCTTTAATCCTCTATGCTAAAATTGCTCTTTTAATTTGTGGGTTTGAAAGATTTTTTTAATCTTTCATGATTTTTATTGTGTCAACTTTTTATTAGTGAAGTAGATTTTCCATTTTTTAGTTATGGCTAAGCCAAAATTTGATGTAACTTTTCACCACGGGGGTAATTGGATGTATGGAAGGCTTTGGGCTGGAATATGATGGTAGGAGAACTAGGCAATTAACAAATGACATGAACCATTGGTCTCTACAAGAAATAGTAGAAGAGTTGAGGGAGATGGGCTACAAGGGTTTTGTCAAAACATCGATTTTGGACCTAAGTAGAGATATAGGTTATGGATTAAGGGAGTTGAAGACGGATAATGAGTTTATGGAATATGTTAAGCTTGTGTTAAGTACCATTGTGAACTAGCAGAAGTATTTGTTATGGCTGGTTTCAATAAAGATGATGGTATTTGGCATACTACGACGGATAAATATGAAAAAGGGAGATAAGGAAGAATAAAAGGAGGATAGTAGTGACAGGCACAACAAAGAAAGTGATGTTAATGCCGAAAAAAATTAGATTTGATGATAGTGCTGATGATGATGGCCATGGGAACTTCTTTGACTTTTACTTTCTAATAATCTCACCAGTGTTGTCTTTTACCACTCCAAATTCCCTTAAGCTCTCGATAAACAGTGATTATCTAATATCCGAGGTTGACGCAGTAACTAAGCAAACAAAGGTGGCAATTTTTTTTCTTCGACGGTTATTGCAAAAGTGTAGTAGAAAGTGCAAAAACATGTATAAGAAAAACTTGAATAACGACAATTTTTCTCTTATAACAAGGAGACTTTTTTTTTCATGCTTTTTTTGTTTCCCTTTTTTTCATGTTTCCTCTTTTTTTTTTTTTTTTTTACAAAATGATAAGAATATGAATATAAAGAGAAATAAAAAAATTATGAACCTAGAAACTTATTACAAAAAGAAAAAAAAATTATAAAATGAAAGTAAGAGAAAAAAAGTGGATAGACAAAACCAAAGCTGTGATTATCAAATTGATAAGAATCGGCATAGAAATGCAAAATCTGTATGAAATTTGGAATTAAGATAGGTGCCCTTAACCCTTACTCAACTTGTTAATAGGAAATATCGGATAAGAACCTGCAATGCTCAATCAACTTGTGAGGGCGAACCTTGGGATAAAAGCCCTCAATCGACTTATAATGGAGAACCATGGGATAAGAATTTCTTGACATGCTATTTAAAGAGAAATAAGAACCAAGAACCAAGAATACAATGATAAACTCACATAACTAAAGAGATAAGGAATAAACCTCACAAATTTTATTGAATCAAAATGGTTTTGGCTTTTGACCAGTATGTCTATTTATAACATAAAAGAGAAACTAATAAAAACAGGAAGCTAAGATTCTAAAAAAATATGAAACTAGGATTCTCATAAAACAAGAAAGTAGCCATCTCATATAAAAAGGGAAACTAGCGACCTAAAACAAATCCTAATTTCTAAACTTAACTAAAGCTCAAATAAAATAATAACATTAAGGCACAAAATATCAATAATAAAAATAACTTCGATACAATGCAAATAATATAAAGACAAGCCAATTAGCTCAAGTCTTCAATTATGATCAAATTCAACCATCTTGGATCCTCTTGCAAAACTAGCTTGGCTTCTATGGTTGACGTCTTCATGAAAGCTTGTTCAACTCGATCTCCAAGATTGTGGTCCCCATCAAGGAGTCCATACAACATAACCTAAAATGCAATGTACCAAGAGGTGTTTTTAAAAGATTTGAAATTGTGACAAATTTTAATTTTATATTTCTATTTTCTAAACCAAGATTCATTATATTTAATTATTAATATTCAACAGAATTTATTATTGACATTTAATATCTTTTTAGTGCAGCATGATACATGAAGATGGAAGTTCGGGTGCAAAGTCAAATATTTATCATTCCTTTTTATTATTTAGTGTTGTTCATATAGCGTGTTTCTTTTTTCGTATAAGTTATTGTCACTTTCAATGAATGTAATATTGAATATAATTTTGCACTGTTGTATTTATCAATCATTTTAACAATTTTTTATTAAATGCCTTAATTTCAATAATGTAAGAACGTCTTCAAATTCATTATTAACATTTCAAAGTTTGAATATTTTTTTCCCTATGCGACGCACGAGCCCAATACATTAGTCTCACTAATCCCTAACATAAACTTCATCATTTTCTCTCTATAGACTATGAATCAAGTTGCTGATGCACTAAGTCGGAAGGCCAAGTTGGCATCCAACAAATTAGAAGATATAGCAGACATGAGCAAACTCAAAGGGGAATCCCCGAGCGCATAAGGGAGGGGTTGGAAAAGGACCTTGTAGCCCCACACCCTGCTAAAATATGTGAGAAGCTTCAGTTAGAAGTTCCGCTCGAAGTGCCATGTCGAGCCACCACTGTAAGCTCTAATGCCCTTCAGAAGTCACTAATTGGTCTGAGATATACCTAGCTAAGGATTTTGATGAATAGCAAATCAATCCTTAATAAAATCTTTGTGAGGACTAATGGTTTATTTAAGTGTTTGTTTTTATTGGCACAAAATCACGATAAACACTCATTGAAGAGAATTAGATCATACAATATTTTGGTTTCAAACAAATTCTCTAAAGGTTCCTATATATCTCATGTATAATCTTAAGGAAAGAACCTTTTTTACAAGAAAATCAATGATCTAAAAATTCTCTTACAAAAAGCAAATTAGAAGTTTCAGAAGGATATTTCTAAGACATCAGAAGGATCACAAACACATCAAAAGGATGATCTATCCAGAAGGCTTGACCAGAAGGGTGATATGCAAAAAGTTGATCTGTGTAACACTCTCCATTATATAAGTCATGCTCGAATCATAGAGTTATATTGAGAGGTTATCTCTGTGTTAAGAGAATCTTTGAAATGTGGAAAATATAATACATGGCCCTTTAACTGCACTATTTATTACTGAATAATAATTCATAAATTTCATCTCTAATACATAGAGAATAAAATAGTTACAATTTAAGAAACTTTTGTAACTAATGTTATACGCAGAAACTGCCTCTACATTGCGGCTGTCGCCCTTTCTGAACTTCAACCGGCTTCTATAGTCTTCCGAGCTGACATAAGCCTGAGTCTTGTATGATGAACGCCCCAGTATTCTACCTTGTTCTTAAGTTTTAGCCTATGATCTGGAATGTTTATGGAAAGAAGAACATACAAGCAAGCAGTGAGAACCTAAGATTCTCAGTAGGTAAACTCGAACCATACAGTGTCGTCATAAACATTCCAGTCGCTTCGGTTTCTTATAAAAACATGAGCACATATACACAACTAGTGATTCAGTTTTAAGTGGAAAACATCTTTCTCGAAGTGGGTTATATTTTAACAATCGCTTGTCATATTATATGACAGACATAGAATTACGAATAGTATAATATGCTTCAACAAGAATCATAATAACATTATGACTTAATGAGATAATTGAATATGCATATAAAGATGCTTATACTTGACTGTATGCAAGTGCACTTGACTTAATTCATATATTTCTTTAACTTGCAACTTAACCTTGCTATTATGTACTTGGTCCCCCGGAGGTGAATGGCTTCTCTCATCCCTAGGTAATAGCCTGCTTTTCAGGTCCAAGCTCGTACCTATGCATGAGTGACGGGTTTACTTTCTCCGACCCTCACACCGGTCTATTCCCCTTAAATCTGGTTAAGGGCTGGCCCAAGTCTTAGACAATACCGCTCTAACCCACACTAGTTGGGTCTATGCCATGCCTCACGTGGTAGTTTGGTACGTCTTTCTTGCAAGTTCTCATAAATCTTATTCTTCTTTCGACATGATTATACATGCATATGCTACATGCATTCATTCATATACTTCATATCATACTTAAATCATTCTTATATATATGAATTTTATGAGCATAACATATAAATGTATAACATTCATATAATTTACATATTTTTGCCTGAATTTCGGCAGCATAATAGATCGAGTTCGCTTCCCCATGAATAGTAATAGACTACCAAAAGGATCAATCAAGTAGCAAAACCAACATAGAGCATCAAGTTTTATAATAATAATATCAATCATATAACATATCAACATAAATACATAACTTAGGTTTTTTGTTCATTCTACTCAATTCTGCCCAATTTTGTAAAATTCACCATAATTTCTATTCAATTCAGTTGGACCTAAATTTTGAATATGTTATAGTGTTATGTGTCTAGTTTCCAACCCTTTTAGTCCCATTTCATTTTGATTTATGTAGCTCAAGTTATTCAAAGTTTACTTCTGTCTATCCTACAACTAGCTAGAATTGTACTATTAGAAGTAAAAATTCACTAAAAATAGAAAACTAGGTGAAATTATATGAAATTTGTATCAAATTAAAGCTAACAGGACAAGAGTTCAAATGAAATAAGCTTCATATAATTTGCATGAGTATATTTTGAGATATAAGCCCCAAAACTTGACTCCACTGGACTACCCTATTCCAGTCCGGTTTGAACTTAAGGTAACTTTATTGATGTGCTGGGAATAAATGGCAATGAATCTGACTCTGAAATTTTTATGGGATGTTTCTTTATATGTTAGCTTTCAAACAACATTAGTTTCACTCAATTTAGAGTTGTTTAGGGTGAGTTACATCCTTCTCAACTCATACTGCCTAGATCAGAATCTAGATTTCTAGGTCAAATTTAAAAAATTCATAACTAATTCTATACTAATCCAATGGCCTTATATTTTGTATATATGGAAAGCCCTGAATGTATAGTTTCATATAAAAATGGATTCATCAAATTTAAACAACTGTAGGTGGAGCCATACACTCCGCCGTATAGACTGTCAAGGGAAAACCCTAATAGCTTCTTGAGTTTTTCTTGAATTCATGTTTTCCTTAAATCAATCCATCCAATCTTCAATTCAAACTCACATATACACCTTAAACCAGCCTTAATTCATCATCCCCACCCATCACAACATCAGATCATGGATGAACAAGGGACCCTAGGCAGCCCCAATTTAAAGAAAAGAAGGAGAAAGTTGAGATTCCTACCTTGGTGGTGTGAAATCTTGGTGGAACTTGATCTTGGAGTGAAGTTGATAGTTGGAGCTTGAGCTTGGCGATGAGAGGAAGTGAAAGAAGATGAAGGAAAGTGGGAAAATGAGGCTGGTTGTGGGGAGGCCAAAAATTTAAGGGGAGAAGAAAGAAAAAGAAAATAAAAACTTATGAAGGAAGCTAGCTTTTGATTGGTGGACTTCAATCCTCATTCAAACTTGACTTGGCTTCCCTCTTTATGGCTGATTTGTGGCTCCACTTTTGAGGAGTGTTGGCTGAATCTTGGCCATTCATCCTAGGGTTCTCATAGTATAATTTCTATTGATTCGATTCCGACAGTTTAAAATATTGAAATCTTATCGATTTCTTTTAAATCGGTAAGCCAGTTTTAGAAAACTCCTATAAGGTTTCCTATGGTTCTAATCTAATTACATCAAGTCTAATCTTTCTCAATCACACTTAATTGGCTTTAAGTGAATGCTTATCCGATGAAAACCGAACAACTCGATTAATAGCAATAAAATTTTTCGGACGTTACACTCTTTACTCATTTGGCAGCCAATTGGCGCCATCCGTAGGAGTAGAAGTGGCTCAATTTTCAGCCACTCAAACTAGTGGTGCTAGTGTGAAATTCTACTGATTTGGTTCTTGTGGTTTAAAATACCGAATCTTCACCGATTTTCTTCAAATCGGCCAAACTTTACTAAATGATTCTGAGAGAATTTCTATATCTCTATCCTAATTGTTTCTAAGCCTCCTCCCTCTAATTAACATGTAATTAACTCCTAATTAATATTTAATTAACTCCTAATTGCCCTTACATAACTATTGAAACTGAATAAATAGATTAACGGCGTAAATTAGATATTTTCGCAAATTCGGAGCCTTTTTGTTTTCTGGTTTCTATAACTAATGGCATTTTCGTAATTTTGAGCAAGTCCAGGGGCAGCTCATATCATTTCACATCAGACTACCTCCATGGCCCAATCGGTAGAGATTTAAACTTTTACAGTTTCACCACGTGATTCTGCTCTGTTTAAAATCCCATTTTGCTAATTCTACAAATGTGGGGATATAAAGATCATTTCATGAAAAGTTCTAGGGTTATTGTGGGAATAAGTCTTTGGGGTCAAAATATAATTTCTAAAAATTTTGGGCATCACTACAATTAACAAAAGTTTACAGGGGCACTTTTATTATTTTTTAAATTTTAACATATGGCAGTGCCATATTTTCAACGGCAGCGTTACACTACCCTATAATTCTGAGTGTAAGGATCATCATGGCATAGCACTGCTTGAGAAATTCTCACACTGCCTAAGGGAAATAATTCAAAGTTTCTATCTCGTTCTGTTCATGAAAGTAGGGATGTTATTATCTGCATGAAGAAAACCTCACTATCAAAGCTTATTGCATGATTCATAAATCTTTTCTAAAGTTCAAACTTGAAAAGATGGAGATTCAAAAGGAGCACTAACACTCTGAAAAGCTAGTGGAGCCAAACGGCTAGTTTATATACTTACTTGCTGAAAAAGAAAGCAATCTAGTTCTCTCTCTAGTTTTAAACCAGTGAATCTAAAAAGCTCTGAGCTCAAGGTCTGAAGTCTCAACAGCTAGATTTTGAAATTTATATAACTCTTGAAGATGAAGAAGAAGTAGTTGTAATCCTACTGATTGAAAATCTTAACAAGCTTTCATTTTTCTTAACCTTCTGAATGTCTAGAAAGTTACTTTCGGTAGCTTCTCTTGATAAAAAATCTTCTCATTGCATTGTAATAGCAAATAATCTCCTAGTGAGATTAGTGAGAAGTCACTCCACTTTGTACTTGATAGTTTCATACATTTTGAGCGATTTAGTGCGAGTGTTAATCAAACACAAACATTCAATCCTTATTTGTAACCTGACTCGATAGTGGTTGTTATTAGCTTGGAGAGTGATAGATATGTCGAATGCTATCGAATTAAACCGGGCTCTTAGTTTGTTGTAGCATAAGGAATCACCCATATCGTCTTCCTTGGATCCTTGAATGGCTTTCAATTGAGTCAGTCTGAGTTAATGAAAAAGGGGGTTTGAGCAATTAACAAGAAGATTAATGATGTAATTAAAGATGCAATTAAAAGGAATTAACAAATTCTAAAGGCACCAATCCAAATTCTATCCAATTATTGAGCAAGAACTATCATAAATCAAGGGATTAATATAGTTTAGCGATTAAGGGAATTAAATTGGAATCACAATTTTATCCATGACTCTCTACTAAGCAATCACTCAGAATTTGTTTAAACACTTAGTATGCATCACATATAATCGAATGTAATGCATAGAACCAATGTTTTAGTTAAGAGCATTAAGTCACTTAACCTGAAATTCAAATCAAAATTTCGTTCCTCTAATCAATCAAGAATGTAATTGAGAATAATCCATCAACAACACATTCATGCACACAATCCCCAATTATCAATCAAAATCAGAATCAACAATTGAGAAATTGAAGAGAGATGAAGAGAAGAAACTGAACCATGTTATAGATGGAGGTCAAGGATCTCAAGGTCTTAACCCAATAATGTTCAAGGTCTGAATTAGGTTAAAGGATTACACTATCATTCTGAATTAAAAGTAGAGAAAAATAAAAATGGAGATAAATAACAATAAAGAACAAAAGAGAGAAAACATTAGAAGGTGAGTTTGATCCTAAAGGCTACTCCCCAAAAACTAAATCCCGTGTTTTTGACTTCAGCCTCTAAAAGCTGATCATAGGTTCCTCAATTTCACCCCCTCTTGGCCCATTTCAGAAGATGTGTGTGTTAGCTTTCAAATGGCCTTGGTTCCATGCAATTTGGACCCAAATTGAGTGAGTTATGGCCCAAAAACTGCTCAAAAGTCAATAGCACCCATAATCTAAATCCTGCAACCTTATTGACTTTCAAGATGGTTGAATTAGATCTAGGTCTTTGTGACAATTGTAGCTCATTGAATTAGCTTTTCTACAAAACAAGTTTGGTATTAATTAGACATCTAGAATTCAAGATATAATTAATTTACCAACACAATTTTAAGAACCAAAAATACTTAAGAAAAGAAATAAAAGTCAATTAGAATTCCAATTAATTATGTAGCCCAAAATCGCCTAATTAGACGGTTTGGAGGCCTAAAACACTTAAATGTGAAAGTTAATTAATATATAAAAATGCTAATTATCGTATTCCACATACTTATCTGTTGCACGTCTCGGGCAAGCACAAATTCAAAACTAAAGGCAGGAAAACAAAAGAGAACTTAAGAGTCAAAAATCTTAAATGGTCTAAGAAGAAAATAACATTAAGGGATGCACAAGTTCATGAGCAAGGAAACTATTAAGAGGCAAAGAATCAAGCAATCAAGAAATGAGCTTTCTTTTCTACTCAAACTAACAAACAAGACAACTTCTAATGAATGTGGCAAATCAAGAGTGATAGCTTCATAGGACATACCCTCAATCTCTTAAGTGTTTAAAGGGTAAGTGTTTCACTCAAATTCATTCCAAGACAATTGCATTACCATGCGCTTGCTTATTATCTACCTCTTCACCATTTATGATACATGCATGCATAAATAAAAAAGACTTATTCAAGGTTGTAGTAGGGTTAGGGTAGGGGAAGGATACAATGTGGAAATGCAGGGATAATTACCTAAGAGACTAAGAGAGCATTGTTCATCATGAAGGATGAAGCAAGTTCAAGGATTTATGAAAGAAATGCAATTCTTTACACTATAACTCAGATATTCTTTTGCACAAATTTCCAAAAATCCCTACTCCTTTTGTTTATTACTTTTTCTTCTCTTCTCTTTTTTTTCTTTTTTTTTTTTAACACTTTTGTTCATCAATGTTACCTTCTTCTTCTTCTACTTATTCTTCTTCTTTGAAGAAACTTTGAGCACTTCACCAAATTGCATCCCCCCACACTTAAAGTCTTGCATGCCCTCATGCACACCCCCACACTTAGCTTCTCAAGGAATGAAACACCAATGCTCTCCTAGTTCAAAGGCAAGAGAGACAACATGGTTTTCCATGTAATGAGCTAAGAACAAAAGATGTTATATAAGGCATAAAAGGACTTACCAAGGGAAAATTGATGCAAGGGTGGTCTATTTGGCCAAGTAGCTAAATTAACCAGGAGGCATTTTATCATATTCATGTATGCATGTGCAAAATGTGGTCTCAAAAAGATGCAAAGCAAGTTCAAGAGTAACAATCATCATGGGGAATATACACAAGAAGGAAAGAATGGTGCCAATGTTCAATCCATTCAAAAAGGCTCAAAAGCTCACCAAGTTAAATCTGGCAAAGTCAATTCAGCACAACAAAATCCATTGCCAAGAATGTTAAATTCAAGAGAAAGTACTAACTTAATCAATCGTGCAAGAATCCTCAACAATAGATTGGTCCAAACTCAAGATCTTGTATATTTATTTTCTCTTTCGATTCTATTCCTTTCTTCTTCTTTTTTTGTTTGAAAACATAATTTTGTAGAAAAATAGAATTTTTTTTGTTGTTACTTTTTTTTTGTGTGTTAAAATAGAATTGAAATAAAAAGAGAAAAACAAAAAAAATAGAGAAATAGAAAAATAGAAACTGTAGAGAATGAAAGACATAATGTAGAAAGTGCATAAATTCAAAAACAGAATGTGCAGAAAAATGCAAAAAGTGCAGAAAAATAATAACAAGGTGCAAAAACAGAAGATAAACATGTGCAAAATGTGCATAATGCAAAATACGAATGGAAAATTCAAAATAGAAGCTAAAACAAAATTATGCAAGTGACAAAATGCATAGAATTGGCAACAAACACATATCCAAGAGTCACAAAATACAACTAGAAAGTCTAAAACAACATCAATCTAATAGAGAGAAATAGTAAGAACTAAAAAATAGAGAGAAGAAAAAGGAATAAAAAGAACTCCCCTTATGGTGAAAATATGGCCTTCACCAAAATGACTTCCCTCCTGGATCTACGATCCCAAACACTTTCCCCGCATAGGTTGTGTCTAGAGCCTCCCCTGGGATCCCATTGAACATCAATCGTGTTCAGAGATTGGAAAGCACTCTCTTTTAGATGCACTAAAATATGGTCCTCATACATTTCCCGAAGGTGGGCGTCGAGCTCCAAGAGGGCATATGCAAGTGGCTCCTATGATTGTCCATAAGAAGAATCACCCAAAGGAGTTAGAAATATGGAACTATTATTTGTAGTGGTTGTGGGTAGAGCAATGTCATCAGTTTTCAAAATTTCCTCAATCTCTTAACATGCACTACATAATTCATCATCAGAGCATAAATCATAACCAACAAAATCAACAAAATTAACTAAATCAAGAAATTCCAAACACAAGTCGTCAAAAGGTATAGAATGACTCACTACTCCCTCAATGGAGGGTTCCACAAGGTTGGCTTTCTGAGAGATATCTGTACCTACGTCATGATATGTCAGAGCTAAAGATTCATCATATATACATGCATTGATTTTAGAACACAAAGGATAATCGCTACCACAATCATTACATGAAGGACTATTAGAATGGTCAAAACCAACTAGCCCAGGGAGTTCAGCAATAAGATTACTCAAGGGGTCTTTCACTAGATTAGAGACTAAATCAATTTACATAACTGAGTGTTCTTCCATGGGTGGTTTCATGGAATCAAATATGCTAAATCTAACCATCTAGTCTCCAAACTCCATGGTAAGTATTCCAACATGCACATCAATTTTAGTCTTTGCAGTTTTTAAAAAGGGTCTCCTTAAAATGATGAGAGGCTTGTTACTTAAGGACTTTTTCTCCATCTTAAGAATGTAAAAGTCAGCAGGAAAAATTAATTCATTCATTCTAACTAAAACATCCTCAATTACTCCAAAGGGGTGTGCATTACTCCTATTTGCTAATTAAATGACAACACCAGTGGTACTTAAAGGCCCAAGTCCAAGAGAATTATAAACAAAAAGAGGCATGACATCAATAGAGGCACCTAAATCAAGCATATCATCATCAATTTACAATTTCCTATAATGTAAGGGATAGTAAATGTCCCTGGATCTTTGTACTTCTATGGCATAGGCTGGATGAAGGCTGAAACATTCTAACTGACACTAAATTTCTCATTCTCCTTCAACCTCCTCTTGTTGGTACAAAGCTCCATGAGAAATTTTGCATAGTTGGGAATTTGCTTGATTGCCTCTAATAGTGGAATGTTCACCTCTACTCTCTTGAAAGTCTCTGGGATCTCCTTTTCTTGGGTTGCTTCTGCCATCTTCTTGGATTAAGTGACTCTTTTAGGGAAGGGCAAGGGAACATGAAATTTAGGTTCACTTATGTCTTGTTTGGCAGCTTTCTTTTTAGTGGAATCTGAACTCTTATTTTCTACCTCCTTTGCAGCTTGCTCTAACACTTGTAACTACTTCCCGAACCTCAAGGAAATGGCATTGACATTCCTGGGGTTAGGAATTGCTTGAGATGGAAGTTTGCGAGAACCTTGGGCTTGAGATTGGTTAAGAGTGGTAGCCAATTGCCTAATTTGAATCTGCATGTTTTGAATAGATGCCTCAGTTCTCTGCTAGAATTCTAGGCTATTTGCAACCATTTAAGTTTGCAATTTAACTAAATCCTGTAATGAAAGACTAGATTGTTGCTGGATTGGTTGTTGTGGTTGCTTGTTTTGATTCTGAACAGGTTGTCGAAAATTTGAATATGGCCTATTTTGCTAGTAATTCTAATTTTGCATGCTTTGCTGCCGGAAATTTTGATTGGAACTATTTTCGTATCTCAGGTTGGGGTGGTTTTCCTACTAGGGTTATAAGTATTGAAAAAAAGATTGTATTGTTGTTGTTGCTATGGTTTTTCAGGAAACACTCCCCCTGTAGCAACTATGTCAAAATTCTAGAATGGGTGACTTTCTTGCATGGTGGGGCAAGAATCAGTGCAATGAGTAGGGCCAGAACATATACCATAGCTTTGGGTTGGTTGACCAATAGGGAGCTGATGTTGAGTCATGGTCAGTTGTCTTACCAAGGAAGTCAACTCATCAATTCTATTGACTAGTAATGCATCACTACCAATTATTCAAACTGCTATAGGTTAAGGAGTTTGTAAATGAAACACTCCACTACTTAATGCTCTAGTACTGAATTGCTGGGAGTTGTCTACCGTATTGGTAATCAGTTCTCTTGCAGTTGTAGGGGTCTTATCCACCAAGGCTCCTTCACTTGCTGCATCTATGACATTTTTATCCATTGGTAGCAAGCCTTCATAAAAGTACACAATTAGCAATTGATCACTAATTTGGTAGTGAGGGTAGCTTACACATAGTCTCTTAAATCTCTCCCAATGATCATGCAAAATCTCTCTAATTTCTTGTCTAATCCCACATATGTCTTTTCTAATTGCTACAGCCCTTGAGGCAAGAAATAATTTTTCTAAGAATAACCTCTTTATGTCATTCTAGCATCTTATGACAGAGGGGTTAAAGGTAATATAGCTAATCCTTGGCTCTTCCATCTAAAGAGAATGGAAATGCCCTCAGCTTGATGTGCTTTTCATCAATCCCTTGTGGTTTCATGGTCGAGCATACCACATGGAATTGTTTTAAGTATCCATGAGTGTCTTTACCTGTAAGACCATGGAACTTGGGTAGAGATGAATTAGTCTAGATTTAAGCTCAAAGTCAGCATCAAGATCAGGATATTGAATGCACAGAGGTTAGTAATTAATGTTAGGTGAAGCTAATTCTTTTAAAGTCCTATGCTCCTCTATGTTATCTAAATGCACAGAATTAATTAAACTACTTGAAGAGATAGAATAAAAGCCAGAGCTAGAACTAATATTACCAACATAATTCAAAACAAAATAAGCAAGGTTATCCACCGAATCACTAGCAATAGCACTTGAGTCCTCTAAACCAAAACTAAGATCAAATAGCCTTCTCTTAGCATTCCTAATCAACATTAGAGTCCTCTCAAGTTCAGGGTCAATATCAACCAAGTCAGGATTAGGATCTGACCTAGTCATGCACAAGACGCAGCCCAAGCTAGCATACACAACTCAAAACATAAGAACACCAACATAAGTGCACAAAGATCACTAAAAAACATTTAAAAATACTATCAAATGATTTTTAAAATATATGGAACCACCACAGCTCAATTCCTTGACTATTAGGGAACCCAAAAATGCAAAGAAAAATCTTTAAAAATTAAAAAAGTGGTCAAGATAAAGGAATTCAGCCTTGAAATGTAAGAGCACATAGCATAGCTATGTGTCTTGCTCAGAAAGTCCTTTTTCCTTCAACCTAGTAAAAGTCGGGTCAATCGGACGACAAAAAACTTTAACAGAAATACCAATGACATCATGAAATGACCGAAAAAGGGTCAAAACACCTTGAAAACAATTGAACTTGGCAAAAACAAGAGAAAACCTTTAAGGCAAGGGGACCTGAAGGTGATCTGCACAAAACAGAAGACTGAACAGCCCCTAAATTTGCCCAATTTGCACCACAATCAAATAAGTAGCAATAAAATAGAGTAAGAACAGAGTCAATTGTTAATGCAATGCTAGTCTAATGCTAATTCAAGTCAGCTGAGATTGAAAGGCATCCAAAGATCCCTGGCAACGGCGCCAAAATTTGATAGATACGCCAAATGTTATCAAATTAAACTAGGCTCTTAATTTCTTGTAGCATAAGGAATCCACCTAGATCATCTCCCTTGGACCTTTGAATGGCTTTCAATTGAGTTAGTTGATGAGTTAATGAAAAGGGGGGTTTGAGCAATTAATAGAAGATTAATCATGTAATTAAAGATGCAATTAAGAGGAACTAACAAATTCTAAAAGCACCAATCCAAATTCTATCTACTCATTGAGTAAGAATTATCATACATCAAGGGATTAAGATAATTCAGTGATTAGGGGAATTAAATTGGAATCAAAATTTAATTGATGACTCTTTACTAAGCAATCACTAAGAATTTGTTCAAACATATAGCATGCATTACATATAATCCAATATAATGCATAGAACCAATATATTGAGTTAAGATCATTGAGTCACCTAACTTAAAATTGAAATCAAAATTTCATTCCTTTAATCAATCAAGAATGTAATTGTGAATAATACATCAACAACACATTCCCACACACAATCCCCAATCATTAATCAAAATCAGAATCAATAATTAAGAAATTGAAGAGTGATGAATAGAAGAAATTGAACTATATTATAGATCGAGATCAAGGATCTCAAGGTCTTAACCTAACAATTTCAAAGAGCTAGATTAGGTTAAAGGATTACATAATCATTCTGAATTAAAAATAGAGAAAAATAAAAATGGAGATGAAGAACAATGAAGAACAAAAGAGAGACAATATTAGAAAGTGAGTTTGATCCTAAAGGCCGCTCTTCAAAAACTAAAACCCATGTTTATGACTTCAGCCCTAGTCCTTCAATTTCACCACTTCTTAGCCTATTTCAGAAGATATGTGTGTTAGCTTTCAAATGGCCTTGGTCCCATGCAATTTGGACCCAAATTGAGTTAGTTATGGCCTAACCAAAAACTGCTCAAGGGTCAACAATACCTATAATATAACTTCCACAGCCCAGTTGACCTTCAAGATGGTTGAATTAGCTTTAAGTGTCTCATGACAATTGTAGCTCATTAAATTATCTTTCCTACAAAATAAGTTTGATATTAATTAGACATCTAGAACTCAAAATATGATCAATTTACCAAAACAATTTTAAGAACCAAAAATACTTAAGAAAAGAAATAAAAGTTAATTAGAAGGCCAATTAATTATGTAGCCCAAAATCGCCTAATTAGACCACTTGAATGCCCAGAACACTTAAATGTGAAGGTTAATTAATATATAAAAGTGCTAATTATCACACTTCAAATATTAATCCAAACATAGTTGGGAGAAAATCATGTAAATAATTGAATTTAGAACAATCTTAGCAAAATTGAATATGTTCTAGGTTAATCCCTGTTCACATGTTCTTTTCCATATGTCCTTGGCTCAACTATAAAATATCATGTTTACTTTAGTATCTATTCACATATAAAACTTCTAGCATTCTTTCTTGTATGAATCACACTTGATAGAGTATTCTTGTGTCTTCCTAGATGACAACTTTGATTTTTCTCTGTATATTTCCATCCCAAGTGTGGTTTTTTTGGGCTTCACCTACTCACTTAAGGCTTGTTCTAAGGGCTTCTCCTTAGGAATCATCCCCCCTCACTCTCCCAAATCACCTTTATACAAATATTATGCCAATGTTTCCTTACAACTAGACACATTGTTCCCTTTGATTCATAGGTACAAGGGCCTTTATGTCATTGAGGTTGGAGTTAGCTCCTTCTGGCAAGGGCTTCCCAAACATACTATTTGACCATGGACACCAGCACAAACCTCGCACGAGTTCAGTGTGAGGGATGTAGGCACAAAACCAATGGCACCTGCTAATAGATGATGTAACACTATTTCAAATATAATACTATACTTAAGTTATAATAGTATAGCTAGGATTCATACATTTGATTTCGTATTAGAGACTTGAGTCATAAATTTCCATTTGCATTAGATGCCTAAACTTGTGCGCTGATAAAATAAAGTGTAGGGAAAAAAATAGAAATCGAAAAACTATAAAGATACTAAAAGTAAATTGGAGTAAATATTTATAGTACATTTTTAAGCTATATACAGTCTCATGTATTTAAGTACAAGTTTTTGAGTTCAACTGATATGTGACTGTCAAAAAGGGTCATAACATTTGGTGTGCATAAAAAATTCAAAACTCATAACAAGTCCATGTAGGGATGCCTGTAACATCCCCGAGTTTCGAGTTTCGACTTCACCTTCAAGTTCCCATGGTTTCCGACTTCATCTTCGAATTACAAATAAAATTGGATAATTTCTGATTTCCGAGTTAGTCTTCGAATTTCAGCATAATTTCCGACTTCATTTGGCATTAATTTCCCGACTTCCGACTTAACATTCAAGTCCAAACAACATGGATGTAATTCCCGATATCCGACTTTATGTCCCAAATAAAATGTACCCGATTTCCGATCTCATAATTTATCTCCAAGTTTCAAGCAAGATGTACGCGAGCTCCGACCTCAGACTTCATGTTTCAAAATAGTGTACATGGTTTCCGACCTCCAAATTGATAGTTTAACACAATGGTTATAAGTACCGACCTCCGAGTTGAATGTAACGAATTCCGGCCTTAGAGTTGAACTCAACTAGAATGGACACGAGTTTGGATTTTTGAGTTGATTTCCAAGTTATACACGAGTTCCGATCTCCGAGTTTATTCCCAGGAGCTTTCCATTTCTCTTAATGTTCCCAAATTTGAATGGGGAGTTTCGAGATTATGTGATTGTAAACTGTACGACTTTTGACATCCGACTTTGCTTCCAAGTTTCGAATAAACCAGTCAAGTTTTCCGATATCCGATTTCATCTCCGAGGGCAAATAAATAGCACGAGTTCCAACTTTAAGCAGAATCGAGACGAGTTCTGATTTTAGATAGAATGGAAGCGAGTTCCACTTTTGGGACGACGTGGGAAGCAATTTAGCCACAAAAGAGGAAAACATAGCTGAACTTCAATCACAAAATTTCAACCAATCAACACTCACAATTCTAACTACCCTCATGTATTTAAGTCAGACTCTCCTTCTCATTTCTGGCTGATTTACGCCTCCCTCTCTCCCTCTTGTTCCAGCCTTCTTCTTCTCTTCTCTCAACCAACTCCATCACTCCTTCAAGCTTAACAAGGTTCTAGCAATTCAAGCTTCAACACTTAGCTCAACACCTAGCAAAATCACACTCCAAAGAGGTAGGATTCCATTTCTGTTCTTGAATTCTTTGCACTATGGCAGTATGAAATTTTATTCTTCTTCATGTATTTGATGATATATTGGATGTATGTGATGGATTATTGTTGGATTAATATGAAATCTTGAGTTAGAATTAGAGTTAGAAGAAGAAAACTAGGAGAAGTGGAGGATTGGGATGCTGCCTAAGTGAGGAATCCCACGGCAGTCCGTATGGCGGAGTGTATGGCTCTACCTACAGCCGGTCAAATCTGATGAAACTAATTTTATGTGGAACTAGACATTTAGGGCTTTCCATAAATATATCATATAAGGTCATTGGATTAGTATTGAGAAAGATATGAATTTTTGAACATTGACCTAGGAATCAGGACTTACATCCGGGCAGCGTGACTTGAGGAGGGTGTAACTCACCCTATGCAACTCCAAATTGAGTGAAACTAACTTTGTTAGAAAGCTTACATATAGGGGAATATCCCATAATGAAATTCTAAGTTTTTTATGATCCCAATTGTTCCCAGTGGTTCAAGGAAGTTACCCAATGTCCAAACCAGGCCAAAATAGGATAGTTCAGGAAGGTTAGATTTCAGGATGCAAAAATCGAGCTATATTAAAGAAATGAAATGAAACTTGTTGCAAATGAAAGGTTGTCCTGTTAGCTTTGACATGACACCAATTTCATATGATTTGGATTTGATTTCGATTTTTAGTGAATTTTTACTTCTAAGAGTATAATTCGGATTAGTGACCGAATAGGCTCAGGCAAAAATTAAATATCTTGAGCTACACATATCAAAATGAGATGGGACTAAAAGGGTTGAAAACTAGACACATAGAGCTATGACATATCCAAAATTCAGGTTTAAATGAGTTGAATAGAAGTAAAGGTAGATTATACAAAATTCGGGCAGAACTGAATAGAATTGGCAGGAATGACCAAATTGATGGTTTCACAAGTGTTAGTGAACATATGAGGCCTGAGTTAACGGTTGCAAGTTTTACATTGATAGATATGTTAGATTGATTATACTGCTATGATTGATTTGTCCATAAGAACTGTCACTATTCATGGGAAAACGGATCTGATCCGTTATACTGCCGAATTTACGGCAGAAGTTTATGAAACTAGGAATGTTTATGTTACAAGAAATTTATGAATATGTATGTGAAAATTCTATATGAAAGAATGATATAAGTATGATATGAGGTATATGAAAACAAATAATGAAGCATATGTATGAGTGTATTCAGCATGTCTATGCTTGATTATGCATGAGAATGAAAAGACATAAGGATATTAAATGTGAATCCCTTCACTTGGAGGCAGTTGCACTTGAATCCCTCCCTGTGAAGGCAGTTAAATAAGATAAAATGTGAATCCCTTCACCTGGAGGCAGTTACACATTGAATCCCTCCTTGTGAAGGTAGTTAAAAGATAAAGATGTGGGTCCCTTCACTTGGAGGCAGTTGCACTTTGAATTCCTCCCTGTGAAGGCAACTACCCTCTATCTTGGAGGCACGTGGTCAGATGAGATCCCTCTATAATGAAGGCACGTGGTCAGATGAGATCCCTCAATTTTGAGGCACGTGACCAGAAGAGATCCCTTCAATTAGAGGCACGTGGCCAGAATGAGATCCCCCCAAGACTAGAGGCATGTGAATCCCTTTGTGGATAAGTCGGTGTGACAACGGTCACAAGTTGAGCTGACGAGCTAACTCCAAGATCAGGCTACCCAAGGGCAGTAAAGGTTAAAGACTAAAGACTAAAAAATTAAAACATATGCAAGCACCCCACTCACATGAGGTATGGCATTAACCCAGCTAGTGTGAGTATAGGGAATAGGGCTTACATGAGGCATGGCATGACCCAGCTAGTGTAAGTACCGAATGAAGGTCCCATATTCCTAAGGAACGTGACATGGCGATCACGCTCTAATGGAGTATGACATGGTGATCATACTCTGGAATGTGCCATGTAAAGATATGATGATGAGTCTATATTCCTAAGGAATGTGACATGGCAATCACGCTCTGATGGGGTATGACATGGCGATCATACTCTAGAATATAGCATGATGATCCCACACCCTAAGGAATGTGACATGGCGATCACATTTTGATGGAGTACGACATGGCGATCATACTCTGGGACGTGGCAAGAAGAATATATTCCTAAGGAATGTGACATGGCGATCACATCCAGATGGAGTATGACATGGCGATCATACTCTGGAATATGGGTAACAAGTAAAGGAAGATAAAGAAAGAAAAGTAAATTTTATGTACATGCATAAATTCAAGTACAAGTAAAGTCATGTGCAGATTTTATGTATTCAGTATATTTGTGCTATTGTATTTTAAATTTGTTTCAATTGTCCTTCATAGTATAATTCATGAATTGATTTTGTATGGGCTCTCCCAAATGCCAAGCGTATGAGTAAAAATGAATTTTTACTTCGGATAATACATTTTCAAACTATAAAACTAAACAGTTTACACAATATGTTCACCTTTTTCATAATAAATCGAAGCAAACTGGAGATGACAAAGATGACAATATGTATGATAGTTAACGAATCCTACTGAGAATTTATAATTCTCACTCCTATTTCCGTGTTATCTCCAGATAGTTCAAGAAGTTTCGAGGACGGCTGAAGTTGCTGTCAGATAAGGTCCGCTCAGGTAACAGTAACAACTCCAGGGTGTAGTACTATGACTTAAGCATAGTACTGTACTTAGGAGGGTATTACAATACCTACTGATGGAGAGTGAAAAATGTATGAGAACAAAATGTCTACATCCATGTTTGAGGTCCAGATTACATATAATTCCCAAAAGAGGACCACTCTATACAAAAGGGTGGCAACAACTATATGCTAGCCAAATAGCTTCTCAAAAAATCCAACTCACTTCCCTAATCTAACTCGGGAGTATAGAAGCCTTTTTCCATAATGCCTGCAGCTCTGAGGTCACTTAGTAGATGCTCGCTATCACCAAAAGTAGAAGTTGAAGAGGTGGATGAACTCACCTCAAAGGGATCGGTTTCCATGGTTAGCAAACGAGAAAGAGGAAGTGATACAAACATTAGGTGAGCCATATGCAAAGGAATCCCATTTAACAGAGCCTCAAGATCGAAGAAAGGGCTCAAAATGGAAACTGCAAAGAAATATTGGAAGAATATGTACAATCGAATCTATGCCTGGCCCATCAGGTACATGGAGTCTAGAGCGTGGTCATAATGCCACTATTAGTTAAGTGCCATGAGGAAAATCACTGTCAATGCCATTATCGTTGTCTAAGGAAAATACATATACATACAATAGGGATGAGAATTTAAATTCTCAGTAGGTTCTCCTAAACTACCACATGTACTGTCATTGTTATCATCCTCAGCTGCTTCGGTTTATTTCCAAACAATGTGTTTTTAATAGATAAGGAAAATAACATTTAATTATTAGCTTTCCAAAACTCTTTATTCGAAGTAGGTTCATTTTATTCACACGCTTAAAATTATGGAACAATTCATAATAGCAATAATAATATAAAGAAATAATAAATTGTACATATGCAAATGCAAATATGATGAGCTATGCAAGTGCAGTTGGCTTCTTATTCTTTCTTTAAACTCTTGACATGAGCACCTATACTTGGTACCTCTGAGAAAGGTGGATAGCTCTTCCCACTCTTGGGTAATAGGCTGCTTGTTAGGACTGAGCTCATTCCTATACGTGATTGCTTAGTTTACTTTCCTTGACACTCACACAGAGACCTACTCCTAGCCTATTTACTTTCCCGACTTAGTTCAAGGGAGCTAGGCATACATTCCCTAACTTAACCAAATTTACTTTCTCTCCCAAGTAATTTAAAATCATATTTATTTTTGAGAGCTCATGTGATCATATACTTTCTTAGCTCAAAGCTTCATATACATTCCTTGTTCATAATGACACATGGGGATGTTTGAATGCATTTATGCTTATGTTACATACATACCTTCAAGATATTTCTACTAAAAATTTCGGTAATATGACGGTTGTAATGTGACGATCTCCAAAATTTACAATAACAATTTAAACAGCCAGTCAGCAAAAGATAAATTCCATCACATATATCAAAATCTCGATCACATACATAATCATATAAGGCAAGGACTGCCCAATCACAAGGATTCCAATGAATAACGATACCATCGTATATATATTAATATGGCATTAAAACCAACATATATTCTTCAACCTTTCAATTATTTTTGGTGCCATATAGTTTGGTCTAAGTTGAGGTATAGGCAATTTAACTACAAATTAGATGTAGATTTAGATTCCTCAATTTTGCCCAAATTTGCAAATTACACCAAAATTCCAATTTAAACCATTTTTAATCTCAAATTCTATAGGAATGTTTCTCTACTAATCTATTTTCAAACCTCTTTGGTCCTACTAAATTTTGATAAATATAACTCAAGTTATTCAACTTTAATATACTACTGCCCTACTATGACATAGTTTCAAGCACCTAAAAGTGAAAAATCACTAAAAATCCATTACTTATCATTTTGCCCTGAAATTTTGGTTGCTTATGCTCATGTAAACCCTTTTTAAAACAAACTAAGTCACACTGAATTTGGCCAAGCATAACTTAAGTTATAAGCCATAAATTGAAGCTATCTTGTTTTGACACTTATAGAGCACAAGGTTGTTGGAAATATTAACACGGGAAGGGAGGTTGAATCGTGTTTTAAATAAAAAATCTATACCTGAAAACTTTTAGCAAAATAACTTTCTCAAGTCCAAGACTTGGAACGTGGAAGCAATTTGGTTACAAATAAAAATAGTTAGCTTACAAAAATATGTTTAAATAGGATTATAATAAACACACAGAGTTATATTCTAACTGAAGACGATAAATAAAGTAGAAGAGATAGAGAGATCACACAGCAGAATTTATCCTGATTCAGCCAAACAAATGCCTTCATCCAATCCTCAACTCTTTATTGAGGTTTTTATATCATGAGTATTCTTTTTCCCAAGCTTCTCCAAGCTTTTGCAAACAAGTAGTATTTGTCCTAGCCTGTTCGAGCTAAATGAGTAGTATTTTTCCTAACCTCTCCAATCTCACTCTAACCATTTTCGGGTCTGGTTACAAGTTGATAAGAAGCTTTGTGTTTAAGCACTCACACTAATCTCTTTTTGGAGTATGATTAACAAAAATTTGTATGTATGACTTCTCTAAATTCTCAATATGAGAATATTATCTATTACAAATCAGTAGAGAAGATTTTCAAATAGAAGTTATAATAAGTAACTTTCTGGTGGCTTAGAAAGTTGAGAAGGTTGAAGAATGAAACTTTTGTAGCTTTGGAAAAATTCAAATAGCATCTTTGTCTTTTTCTTCATATTTCAGCTTTAAATAAACTTCGAGATGTTACTATTGAAGCTTGTAAATCTTGAGCCTTAGGCAACTTTGATCTGCTAGTCTATGATTGGAAAGAAAAATAGCAGTTTTCTTTTTCAATAAATACAGATGACACAGAAGAGGAAAAATAGCAGTTGAAAAGCTCACCAACTTTTCTTACAACAAATTAAACGGACCTTGGCTCATTATTTGCATTATATATTGTAAAAATAATACAATATTGTTTTATAATCCCCTCGTATTGGAGTTACTAGACAACACTTCAAATACTTATATCACACTCCTTTAGGTTGATCCCCTTCGAAATCTTTTGGGCTATCTGGGGACAACACAAAAACACACATATAGGAATAAGAACTTTATACTCTCAGCAGGTTTCTTAGAATATCTAACAATTCATGTCATCATTGCCATTCCATCTGCTTCGGTTTATTAGAAAAAGGTGATCTTACACATAGTGGTAACGTCCATTTATTAATTTCAAAAACTATATTCTTTTTAAGCTTATTATTTTTACTTCACACACTTGGGTATAACATGGAAACAATTACACAATTGCTAAGTATGCATTTTTCCTTAACAATTCAACTAACAAACATAAGTAAATATGCTTCATGCCTATGGTTGTAAGACTTGATACATTCTCATTTTTCTTTCTTACTTTGCATATGTCTTAAATCTTTACTACCCTTGGGTAGTTTGATTAGGGAGTGAGCTCAACTCGTGACTGTCATCACACAGTACTAAACTACAAAGGGATCCATGTGTCTCTAGATTTAGAGGGATCTCATTTTGGCCAACTACAAGCAAAGTAGAGGGATCTCATGACTTTCATATGAGTGCCTTCATGTGAAGGGACCTCAAAACTGCCTCTACGTAAAGGGATCTTATACTATTTATTCACATGCACACACACACACACACACACACACACACACACATATATATATATATATATATATATATATATATATATATATATATATATATATATATATATATATATATCAGAATGGTTTGAAACTATAATGCATAATAAACTTATTTTCTGCCAAAAATTCGGCAGCATAACGGCTATAACATAATGCTTCCCCAAAATGCAACAAAGTAAATTCAGCTAGCCAGTTAAGATACTAGAATCATAATAATCATATATCAATATTTCAATAGTCTAATAGAAAATTGCATCAATAAATCTCAATCATTGACCATTCATGGTCCAATAGTTTTCAATGACTTGAAATTTGTCGATGCATTTCAAAATTACTAAATCTGTCCTATTTTATAAATTATACCATAAATTTATTTTAATTCATTTAAATCTAAAAATTCATTATGTTGTAGCATTATTAGTCTATTTTTAGGTCTCTTTAGTCCCACTAAGTTTTGACGAGTATAAATTGAATTCTTGAAATTTTACTCAAGGTTGTCCTATGTATTGGACAAATTTGAGCACTTAAATGTAAAAATTCACTAAAAATCCAATTTTCATTAATTTTATCCTAAATTTATATCTAAATAAAGCTAATTGAATCATCTTTCGTTCCCCATAATGTCATTTCCAATGGGTAAGTAAAACTCAAGTTGTGGGCCCTTAAAACAGACTATTTTGTAATGCCCAGTGTCAACCCGAGCAGGACATAAGGTAATTTTTTAAAATTTCTGGGAATAATGTACTTAAGATATGAACCTAGAATTTTTATGGCATAATTATCTATATGTTAGCTACCTAACAAAATTAGTTGCACTTAATTTGAATTATATAGAGCAAGTTATGCCCTTCACAACCATACTAGTCAAAATAATAGGTTGGATCCAAAAGGTTACTTCAAAAATTCGTAACTCTCTCATTCTTGGTCCAATGGTCTTATAATTTATATGGTTGGAAAGCTCTGGATGTCTAGTTTCATTAAAAATGGTTTCACTAAATTCAGACCTTTGTGGATCAACATACACCATTTGTGGCATGGATAGGTGCTAGGGATTCAGTTTCCAGCAACTCTTTTTAAGTTTTTCCTTGAGTTCTTGATCAATTTTCCAACCCAAACCAAGAATTTCCATGTCAATCCACTGGAAACAAGTCATATAGGCATCATACAACATCATATTAAACAGAATAAAAGAAACCTTGGCAGGTCACATGAACCCTAAAGTCTAATAAATTCAAGAATCCCGCCTCAAATCTTAAGTTGTAGCTAATAAGAAGCAAGTTTGAGATGAAGGTGTGAAAGTAGGATGAAGGATTAAAGATAGAGAGATGAAATTGAGAAAGAAACTAAGAGAGAAAGGTCTAGTTTAGGGCCCAAAAATATGGGGGAGAGAATGGGAAAATTTGGTTTTGTAGTGAGCCATAAAACAAGATGACTCACATAAGTATGATTGATGGATTTTTAATCAAACTTAAATTTCATTAAGCTTCCTCTTTGTGTCGCTACTCTTGTGCCAACAAGAGGGATGTAGGAGGCTAAATTCTAGCTACTTATTTTAGGGTTTAAACTGGTATTATGTTATCCTACTATATAAATTTCTTTTGATTTGGTTCTTACATTACAAGATACAGAAAAAAAGATCGATTTTTCCTTAAATAATCAAGACAATACTATTTGCCTTCATGAAATTCCTCCTACAAAGAAACTCAAATTCATCTAACCCTAATAGATGTATTTCAATATTAATTATTTATATATCTATAATGTATCGAAATAAATAAGTTAACATACTAGTCAAACGCACTGTTCTTCGGGATGTTACACATTGCACGTTGGGGGTGCATATATTTTGTGTGCTATTTATGCTAGCAAGTGTAATCTTTTATGGTGGTGTGCTTTCTATGTTCTTTATTGTAATTTTTATGATCTAATTCCATGTTAATTTCAAGTTACCAATTTTCTGTGTGGATTATATCGTGCTAACAAGTGCAGATTGTGATGATCTACCTGATGGAGGAAGTAGGCATTTTGCTTCGACTGTCAAAGCCGTGAACGTAAAATGATATGTTGGACTATTGTTTCAAGATGCATTTTACAAGGCACACAATGCAAATTGCAAATACATGCAAGTTTGAGTGTAAACTTTATGATTGTTTTTTGTAGAATCTCAAACCTGAAATCATGGTTGAATGCTTAACCTCTGATTTTCAATGTGACAAGGCTGTTGAAACTCTGGTTCATTCAGATTTAGATGTCTTTGCTCACTACATTGAGACAATCAAACGGCTCCAAGGAATTGTTAGAGACCCTTGGTGTAACACCCAGGCCTGAGTTGTAGTTATCCGTCGAAACCACCTGAAAAATTCTGAGTTTGAACCCTATGCCTCATTGGAGGGCTATAGGATTGAGGCATTTTCTTAAGATCAAGAGTCTCGGTAATGGTTCCCTGGGCATCAATGAGTTGAAGAGGGATTTTCAACGAATTTTAGGAAATGGATAGTGTAACATCCCCATTTTCACCTAAGTTAATTAGCTCGGTGTTCCCGGCTAATTAGAGGGGTTAACGATTAATTGAGAATTAATCGATTAATCTCGAGAGCAAGAGCTTAGTAAATTAAAGGCAAGTCAACAATTGAGATTTAATGCATTAAAAGTTACAATTAAAAGCCTAATTACCCAATCCTTATTAATCCATGATTTAGAACATAAAATCAAGGTGATCTAATCTAATTAACTAAGAGCATATAAGTCTCAAAACTTAATCACATTAACCTTCACATCTTCTTGTATAATTAATGAGGAAAATCCATCTTAATTAAAATGTGCTAATGAGTAATTTAAACCAATTGAGTTAATTAACATTTAGATAATTGTAACAGTTATAAAGATGTAGAAACTTCCCTTTAATTATGGTTTGAAAGTTTGGTCAAAGCAAGAGCCATATCCAACCATCCATTTACTTTCTCATCATACACCACAAGATCAAGAGTCCACATTAGTAAATCCCTTAAGTCATGACAAGAGTTGTACTCTCCTTCATCAAGATAATGACACTTGGTGTGATCCTAGCCATCCAATGCCAAATCCTAAGAGAGCTTATGCTTTTAACCACTTGACAAAAACACCTACAAGTCCTTACCCAAGTGCCAAGACTCAAAGGAAACACAACACTCTCTTTTGTCCCAAGGTTTTTCCCACTCACTTGCTTGTTGTAAGAAGCAAAAGTCACCTCACTCCTTCTCTCATTTTGCGCCACCCAATCAGCCCTCCTCTCTCTTCATTCCATTTTTCATTTCCTCTCTCAAAGAAACACAAAGCTCTCTCCTCTCTCCAAGTCTCATACTCTCTTCTTCTTCCAAGCTTCATTGTGTTCTTCCAACCCTCATACTACTTCCTACTCATCTCCATTTACCATTCTCACAAGCCCTTCAAGGACCACCCTCTTTGGTTCTTGGAGAAACAAAACAAACACTCACCTAGCCCCCATATCAAGCTCAAGGAGAAGGAGGCCATCTCCAACCACTTCATTTTTCAAACTTCCAAGAAGAAACACTTTGGGTAGTGATTCTAACTCTTCTTTCTCATGTATTTTTCAAGCTCTAGAATCTCCTAAGCTCTTCATAGCTAGGTGGTTTTAGGACTTGCTTCAAGGTCTCATGACCACATCTTGCCTTATGAATGTTCTTGCCTTGATGAAAATGTTATTTTGAAAAGAGATTTTGTGGTATGGTGGTTTTTATGTATCATGCTTTATTTTGTTTCAAAACACTGATTTGGTGACTAAAACTTTAAGTATGATGATGAGTTAAAACATGAAAATGGTGATTTGAAGTGATATAACAATTTCTCCATAAGCTTGAAGTGAAAAACTTAAAAACTAGTGAATCTAGAATTCTAGCAGTCTATAAAGCGTGCGGTATGTTTATTGCTACGAAACTCAAAATGCAACGAAACAAATTTTCTCTGAAAGTAGACTCAAAGAGCTTTCCATACATATAAAATATGTGAGTTTTGGCCTTAAAACGAGAGAGATATGATTTTTCAAAGTTTGCTGTTCCTGGATGGGTTTCTGTCCAGGCAGTAGATAATAAAACATGCATAACTCAAGTTATACATAACATTTTTGAGTGGGACCAAGTTTGTTAGAAAGCTAAGACATAGAGGAACACTCCCATAAAAAGTTTTGTCAGATTCCATATGAGGAACTCCCAGTGAAGTGGACAAGCCACTGACCCAAGATGAACTTTCAATCCTGAGCAGTCAGAATAAAATGTGCATAACTCAAGCTACAAAATGAATTTTTAAATGGGGTTTGTTTTGTTTAAAAATAGACTCAGAGAGGTATATCCACACAAAAATTTGAAATAAAAGAGTAAAAGATGAAATTATGGTGAATTTTCAAAGTTACTGCCCTACTGTAAAAGTAAAATTGGTTAGGGTAAAAGTTAAAGAATAAGGAGAAATAAGCTTTAAGACATTAATACCCTTACATTAAGCATTAGAGAACCCTCATAATTCAACTTAAAAAGTATCAAAAAGGACATTAGACAAAAATTGGCATTATGCTCAATAAGAGAAGTTTACACAAGAGACAACCTCAATTAAAAGCTTGCATCCAATTTATTAAGCTAAGCTCATAAAATGTTGCTTAAGAATATGCCTATGTTTATGTGCAAGCATGATGTTATGATAATGATCATGATGATATGATGATGTTATGATGATGATATGATGATGATGATATGATAATGATGGTATGATATGATGCTTGATGATACTATGATATTGGTTTTTCTGTTTGGCAAAATTTTGGGAAGCTTCGGTCTAGCCGTTATGCTGCCGAAATTTTGTAAGAATTGTGGACTTAGAAATATTTTGCATCATAATGCTTAAATAAGAAGAAGTTTAATTCAAGTAAGTGATCCTTCAAAAGGGAAGGTAACCTAATTTAAGTTTCCCCTCACCCACGACTCACAAGAGGCATGGCATTACCCAGCTAGTGTGAGTATAGGGGATAGGTCTTACATGAGGCATGGCATGACCCAACTAGTGTAAGTACCGAAATTCTATGGTGGCGACGACCACGGTATGAGCTCATTACCACTTATGTTTAGTGGGTGAAAAGATAAAGTCAAGTTAAGAAAAGAAAAGGGACTTCGGTCCAAAACCCCAAAAAGGGAAGAGGTTAAGAGAATCGCCTAGCTTGGACATGCATGTTTTATACGATTACACTTGTGCTTATGATTATTATGATACAATTAATTAGAAGGTATGTTAAAAATTGAATCCGCTTCGGATACTCATGTTTTCGAAAATCTAAGAATTGAATTTGATACATGCTCACTGTTTTTATTTATAAAACCGAAGTGGCTGGGATGATGACGATGACACTTACGTGTTAGGGTCGAGTCCTACTGAGAAATCTTATTTCTCACCCTAGTTGTTTTTCCGTCTCGTCACCAGATACTCATGGCTCACCCCGTGGAATGGAGCATGGACCCTCCCCACCATGAGTGGGCTTACGACGGGGATACACACGCTATTGCGACCACAACCACCACAGTAGTTCGTACACATTTTTATCTAGGTCGAATTTTTGAAGAAGAGGAGCCAGAGAACCCGCCAGCCCCAGTAGACGTCTCTTCAGCTCTCCTTGGACAGCCCCTAGGTCCTTGGGATTTTCCGCCCGAGCCATTGCCCGACATCGAGATGGAGCCGATGTCGCCGGGTTTGCCCGCAGCTGAGTTCGCACCCCCGCCGAAGATCCCTGTGATAGAGGTGAGCTCAACGGCCACTCCTAAGGCCGCTTCGCCGCCGCTCCCCGAGTATCACCCTGCCGAGTCCAAGGAGGACCCCTCCGAGGCACGCTCTTCGGTGGCCAGCCATACCCCAGGTCATCGTTTCTGTCGCGTCGAGGTGATCAGTAGACACCCTCACATCATCCGCACTCCTCGTGTTCCCCGAGGCCGAGGAGCGAGGGGGACCAGACACTCGAGAACCTGAGTCCATCTAATTAAAGGGCGTGGAAAGGACAGAGAAGTCAACTTATGTCTACGTGGGCCTATTCCATTTATTGCTCCTTATCCGTTGTATTTCATTTTGTATTGGACCTTGTCAGATTTATGTACCTTTGATTATGGGGCCATGGCATGACCATGAGTTCCCTTTTTATGTATTTGTTGGATATTATGAGACTAATTATATTTATGTGGTTGTTGTAGTAATTTGAATGCATGGTATTTTAATTTATCCCTTGTTCGTTCAATTTATACTGAAATCTTTGCGATACGCTCGTTTATTGCTATCTTCTCGCACAAGGCTTTACTTTCCAAAAGTGATGACGTATTTCAAAAAAAAAATTTACTGTATTTTCCGCGTAATTTAATTTCAAGTGAAGTTTAGTTTTCTACGAGTATAAGTAACAACTAATAAAACGCCGTAATACGACTTAAGCGTAGTATGGGTTTATCAGGGTGTTACAGATAGCCCCTTCGTTTTCAACCCTCAAGTTTATAAAAACACAAATTTTTGGAGAATTGTACTAAAACCCAAAAGTTGGATTCTGATTCCAAAGGATTTTGAATTTTTAGATATTTTTATTGAATCCAAATAGGGGATATTCCCTTATTTACATTTATGTTTTAAAGTTAATCAAGAGTAAAGTTAAAGAGGACATTAACTTAATGTAAATAAGTCTGTGCAATATCCTGGACCTGGAAATAGACTGCAGAAGGAAGGAATCAAGTTTTGCACATTGTAATCGATTACCGTGGGGCTGGTAATCGATTACAGGGCTTTCTGTACCCTTTCATGTCCAGTTTTTCCTTATTGTAATTGATGACATGGAATGGTAATCGATTACAGCAATTGGGTTTGTGGTAATCAATTATTAGGCAGTGTAATCAATTACAACGGGTCTATATATGGCCCAGATGCATTCCTCCCCCTCATTTCACGATTTCTTTTCTCTTTCTACCTTTCAAACTCTCTCCTTTCTCTCTAAAACACATCTCCCTTCCTTCTTAAACACAATCTTTCTAATCCTTCCATCAAATTACATTATTTGCTCTCACTTAATCTCAATTCCTCTCTTCAATCTCAAATCATTTCTTCATCCAAAAATTAACACATTTGGTCTTGGAGCTTGGAGGAGGTGACACCATGGCTCCCAAAGCTTTCTTCTCCCTTTTTCCCATCTAAAAGGTAATCTTTAAGCTCCTTTCCTATTCCTTTCCTGTGAATTATGAATTATTTCCCCTATAGTGAGTTCCTGGAGAACCATAGTTTGGAAGAATTAGGGATATTCATATCTAAGAGTAAATTAGATTAATCCTTAGTCTAAGTGACTGACCTTGAATTAAATTGCCATATTATTGATAGTAGATACCACTAGAAGACTGGCTTTGGCTCTTTGAGTTCATGGGATTAGGATTCCGCTATTGGCGTTAAGTTTGTGAGTAGATAGTTTATCCCTACCTTAGTTTCTAATATATTTTGTTTATATACATACATATGCAAATGATTTGGTATATCTTGGATTTTGGTAGCTTATCTATTTCTACTTGATCACATGGGACAATGACTTGATTTTCAGAAAGGAAAAAAAAATGTGGTAAATGTTTATTACTTTGGTTTCCTATTAAATTTTGGAAAATTATCCTTGTTTTGAAAGGATTTGATATACTTAATGGTATATGGCTTGGTATGGATTGCTCCGCATCTGATTTATGAATGATTAAGTAAAAAGTAAAGTGAAAGGTTTTTGGATAAAAGCTTTGGACTTTTGTTCATTTTTGATTTATTAGAGTGTTAAAGCTTTATTTTTCTTTGAAGTTACGATTTTATTGTTTTATATAAGGTATATTGGTATGTTTTATAAAAATCTTTATTAAATGTTCTGTATAATGGAAAAGAAAGACTTGGGAAAGTCTAGGCTAGGATCTATAGGCTAACTGTAGTAGGCGTTAGCCCTGGGTGCACCTAGGATGATATATTACACAGCCACTCAAGGGCGTGGTGCGTGATGGACATTACATAGCCATACACATAGTATGGTGCATGACGGAATTTCACGGCCACTAAAAGAGTGGTGCGTGCCTAATTACGGGATTCACACAAAGGAGGGGCTGCCTAAGTTTGATTCCTACCTAATTATCTTGGAATAGATGGACTCTATGTTTTTGGAAAAGAAAATTTGGATAATGTTTGATTAAGATTTCTATTTTGGTTTTATTATACATATTATTGTATTACCTTAATATCTATAAGTTTGTACATTGTCTCATGTGGGTTAGGGACACTCTATCTCTCACTGCGTTTCATAAACTCACCCTGTTGTTTCTTTCTCTTTTTTTTTTCAGATACAGGTATTCTAGTAGAATCTAATCCTTCAGCCCTTGTGATTAAATTTCGAGTTTTGTGGATGAACCCTTTTCTATTCAAGGGTATTTTGTAAATATACATGTTTGAGAAACTATTAGATGGTGGTAGCTCTATACTACTACAGGCAGGGTCCGGCCTTGACCTGATTATATTGATTCTATTGTATTTTATTTGTTTATATTATGTTGTTGGTTTCACTAAAGGATTTGGTTTTGTAAATAATTTAAGTTATGTATTTTTGGATGAATACTTGTAAATATATATTTTATTGTTACACTATGTGCTGAAGGGTGCATTATGAGAATACCTGGATCCCCGATGGAAGATTATGTTTGTTAATCTTGCAAGTTAACCTTTTGTAATTGGGAAATATCCTAATTACAAAAGGGACTCTATCAAATTTTTTATAAAAAAATTCTATGGTGGAAGGCTTGCATGGGGACTTATCCCTATGCACCGGTCACGGCCCGGGTTTGGGTCGTGACACTTGGGCTGGGTATGTTGTACTCTGATCTAATTGCTTTGTCATAATATCAACCAATATTTCTTCAAAAGCAAAATAAAAGTTAAAAGACATAATGTTTTTATTGGAAAAAAATAGAGGCATAACTATAACAAGTATCTAAAGAGTAGAACAATTGCTGCTTGATCATATTACTTCAAGTTTATATGAATAGTGAAGAGCAGTTTCGGAAAGGAACTTGCATATTACATATTTATATAAAATGATAATAAATTAAAGACAAAATACCCATTTTGATTCCTAACGAAAATTTCAGGGGACAAATTAGTCCTTCAAGATTTGAAAGTCCATAAATAGTCCCTCACTATTCAAAAAAGGGGGACATATTAATCTCTCCATACAGAACTCGTACAGATCTGTACTGCCAAAAAACCTATACGGATTTTGTACAGAGGAACTAATATGTCTTATTTTTTGAATGGTGAGGGACTATTTATAGACTTTCAAATCTTGAGGGACTAATTTATTCACTAAAATTTTTGTCAGGGACCGAAATGGGTGTTTTGTCTAAATTAAAATATAAGAATTACAAAGAATAAAAGATAATAGTATTTCCTTGTCAAAATTGGTTATTATGGCTCATTGTGTGGCTTTAATTTCGTTAAGTAGTTTGCAGTTTGTTTGTTTGCTTGCTACCCTATTATGTGTTTAGTATTTCACTTATTCCATTGTCCGGGTAATTGAAATTTTTAAATTCATGATAGAAGTTACTGACATAGTTTGACTAAATACTTTATTATTAGAGTTGGCCATACGTGAATTAACAATTACAATGTGTTCCCTTTGGTTGGTTTATCTCTATTCTAAATCACCATTTGCTCAGTTTCTATTTCTTATATGTAGTATGGTTGCAGGTGTGAGCAAAGCTTGTCAGTTCTAAACCATGCAAAACAAAGTAAGGAGGGTATGATAACAAAAACCTCTATAATGCTAGGCCTTGGAAAATCCAATGATAAGATGAAGGAAGCTGTAACATCCCCATCGAGTTTCGAGTTCCGACTTCATCTTCGAATTTCACATGAACTAGGATAATTTCTGAGTTCCAAGTTCGTCTTCGAATTTCAGCATAATTTTTGACTTCATGTCCTATCCGATTTCCGATTTCCGATTTCCTCTTCAATTTTGATTATTCCTTATTTTCGACTTCATGTTCTAGTTTTGAGTTAAATGGAGTGGCTTCCGAGTTCCAATCTCCAACTTCGAGTTAAAGTATATTAGGCATAATTTCCGACATCCGACTTCATCTGGCATAATTTCCTACTTCCCGATTTAACCTTCAAGTCCAAACAACATAGACGTGATTACCGATATCTGACTTCATGTCTCAAAGAAAACGAACCGATTTCTGATCTCATAATTTATATCCAAGTTTCAAGCAAGATGCACGCGAGTTCCGACCTCAGACTTGATGTTTCAAAATAAAGTGTACACGGTTTCCGACTTCAGAGTTTATAGAAGCGACCTCCGGGTTCAATGTGAAGAGCTCCGTCCTTGGAGTTGAACTCAACTAGAATGGACATGAGTTCAGATCTTTGAGTTGATTTCCCATCTTACACGAGTTCCGATCTCCAAGTTTATTCCCATGAGCTTTCCATTTATGTTGGTGTTCCCGAGTTTGAATGGGGAGTTCCTAGATTATGTGATTGTAAGCTGGATGACTTCCGACATCTGACTTTGCTTCCAAGTTTCGAATAAACCAGACAAGTTTTCTGATATCCAATTTCATCTCCGAGGGCAAATAAATAACATGAGTTCTGACTTTAAGCAAAATCGAGACAAGTTCCGATTTCATATAGAATTCAAGCGAGTTCCACTTTTGGGACGATGTGGAAAGCAATTTAGCCATAAAAGAGGGAAACATGGCCGAACTTAAATCACAAAATTTCAACCAATCAACACTCACAATTCCAACTACCCTCATGTATTTAAGTCAGACTCTCCCTCTCATTTCTAGCTGATTTACGCCTCTCCCTCTCCCTCTTGTTCCAGCCTTCTTCTTTTCTTTTCTCAACTAACTCCATCACTTCTTCAAGCTTAACAAGGTTCTAGCAATTCAGGCTTCAACACTTAGCTCAACACCTAGCAAAATCACACTCCAAAGAGGTAGGATTCCATTTCTGTTCTTGAATTCTTTACACTATGGCTATATGAAATTCTATTCTTCTTCACGTATTTGATGAATTATTGGATGTATGTGATAGATTATGGTTGGATTAATATGAAATCTTGAGTTAAAATTAGAGTTAGAAGAAGAAAACTAGAAGAAGTGAAGAATTGGGATGCTGCCTAAGTGAGGAATCCCACGGCAGTCCGTATGGCGGAGTGTACGGCTCCGCCTATAGCCTGTTAAACCTGATGAGACTATTTTTATATGAAAGTAGACATTTAGAGCTTTTCATACATATATAATATAAGGCCATTGATTGAGAGAGATATGAATTTTTGAAGGTTAACCTAGGAATCAGGACTTTCATCCGGGCAGTATGACTTGAGAAGGGTATAACTTACCCTACATGACTCCAAATTGAGTGAAACCAACTTTATTAGACAGCTTACACATAGGGGAACATCCCACAATGAAATTCCGAATTTTTTATGGTCCCAATTGTTCCCAGTGATTCGAGGAAGTTACCTTATGTCCAAACCAAGCCAAAATAGAGTAGTTCAGGAAGGTCGAATTTCAAGACTTATAACTCGAGCTATACTAAACCAAAGGGAATGAAACTTGTTGCAAATGAAAGGTTATCCTGTTAGCTTGATATGACACTAATTTCGTATGATTTAGATTTGATTTCGATTTTTAGTGAATTTTTACTTCCAAGAGTATAATTTGGATCAATAACCGAATAGGCTGAGGCAAAATTTAAATATCTTGAACTACACATATCGAAATGAGATGGGACTAAAAGGGATGAAAACTAGGCACATAAAACTATGACATATCCAAAATTCAGGTTTAAATGAGTTGAATACAATTAAAGGTGGATTAGACAAAATTCGGGTAGAACTGAATAGAATTTGTAGAAATGACCAAATTGATGGTTTCACAAGTGTTAGTGAACATATGAGGTTTGAGTTGACGGTTGTAAGTTTTACATTGATAGATATGTTAGATTGATTATATTGCTATGACTGATTTATCCGTGAGAACTGACACTATTCATGGGGAAACGGATCTAATCCGTTATGCTGCCGAATTTATGGCAGAAGTCTATGAACTATGAATGTTTATATTACAAGAAATTTATGATATGAATAGCTATACAATTATAAATATGTATATCGAAATTCTATATGCAAGGATATATGAAAGTAAATGATGCAGCATATGTATGAGTGCCGGTAGAATGGTAAAGAGGCTACGAGCCTTTATATATTACGAATATGTATGTGAAGATCATTTATGCAAGGATATATGAAAATAAAGGAAGCATATGAATGAGTACATTCAGCATGTCTATGCATGATTATGTATGAGAATGAAATAATATGAATATATTGAATATGGATCCCTTCACTTGGAGGCAGTTGCACATTGAATCCCTCCTTGTGAAGGCAGTTAAATAAGATAAGATGTGGGTCCTTTCACTCGGAGGTAGTTGCACATTGAATCCCTCCCTGTGAAGACAGTTAAACGATAAAAATGTGGGTCCCTTCACCTGAAGGCAGTTGCACATTGGGTCCCTCCTTGTGAAGGCAGCTAAAACTTGGGTCCCTCTATGTTGGAGGCAAATGGCCAACTGAGTCTCTCCGATCTAGAGGCAGTGGGCCCCCTTATGGGTGAGCCGGTGTGACGACGGTCACGAGTTGAACTGACGAGCTCACTCTAAGATCAGGCTACCCAAGGGCAGTAAAGGCTAAAGACTAAAGACTAAAGATTAAACATATGCAAGCACCCCACTCACATGAGGCATGGTATCGACCCAGCTAGTGTGAGTATAGGGGATAGGGCTTACGTGAGGCATGGCATGACCCAGCTAGTGTAAGTACCAAAATTTATGATGGCATATAAATCTTAACGATAAAGAATATGATGAAGGTCCAATATTCCGAAGGAACGTGACATGGCGATCACACTCTGATGGAGTATGACATGGCGATCGTACTCTGGAATGTGGCATGTAAAGATTTTATGATGAAAAGGAAGACAAAGAAAAAAAAGCAAATTTTATGTACATGCATAAATTCAAGTACAAGTAAAGTTATGTGCAGATGTTATGTCTCCAGTATATTGATGCTATTGTATTTTATTATGTTTCAGTTACTATTCATAATATAAGTCATGAATTGATTTTGTATGGGCTCTCCCAAATGCCAAGTATGTGAATAAAATAAACTTTGCCTCAGATAATATATTTTCGAACTATAAAATTGAACAGCTTGTATAACATGATCACCTTTTCATAATAAACTGAAGCAACTGGAGATAACAACAATGACATTATGTATGATACTTAAGGAATCCTACTGAGAATTTAAAATTCTCACTCCTATTTCCGTGTTATCTCCAAATAGTTCAAGAAGTTTTCGAAGACGGCTGAAGTTGCTTTCAGATAAGTTCCGCTCAGGTAATAGTAATAATTCCAGGGTGTGATACTATGACTTAAGTATAGTACTGTACTTAGGAAGGTGTTATAGAAGCGATGGCTGATTTAAGGACCATAGATGTTGATATTTGATATTTGGTCAATATTTGCAGGTTAGTTAATTTAAAATGCTTTGGTGCTGTCCAGTCCTTCTTCTCTTATTATTACTTGCTCATTCTTTCTTCTCTTTTTTATTTTTTCCACTAATAAATTCCACTACAATAAAGACAATTGGTTGCTTTTTTTTTTTTTTTTTAACTTTAACTTCATGTCTTTGGTTCAGTAATTAGGACATCCTCCTTTGAAGAAATCATGTGATAGGAAAGCTATTACGCCGCGCTTGGGGCATCTATCTGCAAGTGATTTCCCAGATATCGCAGGTATTTCCATGTATCTGAGTCACTACCTATTGCATTAAACTAAGTTGAACCGTTTTCAATATTATAATGATAAGGTGAAAGTTTTTATTTACTTATCTATTTATATCTATATGTATACAATAATATAAACCAGACATTAATACTGCTCTTTGACTCCTGCTTCTTTTTCTTCTATACTGGCCCAGCTCCAACATATCACTTGCAAGCCTTCAATTTCCCTAATTTCTACCATTAATTCTTAATCATATTTTAAATCTTAACTTCGACTGACCTACATCACTTGTGTTTTCTTTTATATCCTTGATCTACTTCTAATGGGTTTTGATATTTGATCAAGGCAGTTTCTCGTTGATATTTCTGGAAAATTTTCTTAATCTACAAGATTTACGTGATTGTGTAATGCCTCTGCATTTTCAGTTTTAAATTTTTGTTGTGTTTTAATGCATGTCACAAATTAGTTCGAGTATTGTAATATATGTCAAGTTATCCAACAAACCAGTTCTTACTTATTAATGAATGCAACGACTAGAGTGAAAAAAATACAATTAAGCAAATGAATCATCCTTGCTAAATATTATTAGTGCAGTAGTATAAATCATCTGAAATTCCAGTTGATTCAGATGATGACTGTGAGTAACTTTTAGCTGCTACTGATTTCGCTGGACACCTCCTGGAGTGCCTTCCCGAGCTCAGCTTTGTGCTCATCCCTTAGTACGGGTGTTCCAAGTAGACCCATGTACCTGACTCGACCCAAACACAATATTTCAGGTTGGGTCTGGAAGATGTAGTGGCGTAGCTTGAAAAAAATATTTTAGGGGGCTAAAGAGTTTAACATATAAATTAGATAATGTCAACTAAATTAAAATTAACTATACATCACATATATAAACTTTAAAGTAAATAATTAACACAACAAAACAATTTTAGAAGGAAAATTAATTAACCTTCTCTTGTTCAAGGAAGTTCATAAGATAGTATTTGTCAACATGAGTACAAATGCTAGTGTATGTTTGGATTAGCTGTGAGATTAAAATTATTTCAATAATTTTTTTGAGTGAAAAATTATTTCAATAATCAATTATAAGTATAATTAATTTTTTTTGTGATCAATTATTTGAAAATCAATTTTAGATTTGGTATAACATTTATCAATTTGTTTTTCGTTACAATTCATCAAACTTTTTACCCAAGCATGTGAAATTATTTCAAAACAACTTTTATTGAGAAAAAATAATGTTTTCTTACATTCACAAACACACATCTAACAATGCCAAAAGTTTTGTAAGCATCCTTAGGAGTTAAAGCAAAGCTTAGAGTTAACAAATTCATTGCATAATCATTGAACATGTTATTCAACTCTTGTAATTACTTATCTATTATAACAAAAAAATATTCTCATTGCCTTAAAATAATGCTCAATTGTCATGTGATCTTTTTTATTTTTAGTTTTTTAATTAAAAAAATAAGCTGATGGTCTTTTAAGTTGGAGAAATCCGTTTATGTAGAATAATGTATTTAAATTTAAGCATATTTATCATACAAAACCTATATATATATATATATATATATATGAAAATATTTCGGGGGGCCTTATAAGAAGATCTGCTATTGGGTAGATGGATCTGTTCGAGTAAAACCTGTTTGACCCCCTAATTGGGTTGGCTATCAAGTATGATGCCTTACCTAATGACCGAAATCCCTTAGTACTATTATTTTTGTAGACATATCATTAATCATTTAACAAAAACATCACTACCCTAATCTTGCCATTGCCCTTTCACTATCCTTCAAACTTTGAAGAACACCCCATGTGTCATTGCTCACCTTTCTTTCATACCCATCCTTGTGCAACTCATCCTCATGTCAATGTGAATCAATAGTTCGAGTGTTTTTCCACCCTTGTTCATTTCGAGTTCAATGGCCAATTGCTAGATTTGCCACTATCGTGAGAAAGCTCACCAGTGCTATAACACCCATCGTTGTAAGAAGCCTCATTGCCACTAGATGTCCACCCTGTGAGTAGCCTACCACCACTAGATGCCCTAGTTCATCACCACCACTACCATGCTCACTTCTCTATTGTCTTTGCACGATACCAAGGAATGTTGTCTATCCTTCTTCCTTCTTGCAATTTCTTCATGTTTTGGCTAAATTATTTTGCAATATAAGTTAATAAATAGGAACAACATTAGCAGTAGGAATTAGCAACAGGAACACTTGAAACTCTTAGCTTATTTCTCTCACCCACGAAAATAGACTTCAAATTGTTGAAATATAATAATGGTTCTATTATATAATGTTGAGATAATTGATCGTGTTATATCATGTTCAAATTTCTTAATTATGTTACCACAAAAAAAAAGATTTCTTAATTGTGAATGAATCTTGCAAATAAACCCTAACTATAATTGAATTTTCATATAATTGTAGGATATGGTAGTTGAATGGATTAAATACAACATCCTAAGTACCCAACCCAAGCTAGCTCAATTTCAAATGGGTTGGATAGGCCTGGGTTGAGCAACAAATTTTAAAAACTCGACCAACCGACCTGTGTAAAATTGATTGGGTTTGTTTTTATTTTACCTTGAACCTGACCCAACTTGTAAACACCCCTATCCCTTAAATAATGGATGCCTATCCACTAATCCAGTATCCAACTCCAATGTCCAAGTAATGGTAGTCAATCTCAGCCCCTGGACCTCCAAGTGCTAGTAAAGGCCATTGACCTTGACTCTCCTTCCTAACTGAACATCCATGAGAATTAGTAGGGGCTAATCTACAAAATGCTTGAATAAAAACTCAAGGATCCACAAAGAGCTCGATCCTATCGAGTTGATGAAGTCCTTCATCAACACTTGTGCTTGGATCAGCCAACGAAGGATTAGAAGGAGTGCCTTAGGATGAACCTCTAGTAGCTGATTAAAGGGTTGACTCCATAGCAGCACTCGGAGAGCTCTCAAGAGAAATAGTCTCCAACTCCTTAACTCTTCTCTTCCATAGTAGCTCGAAAAGAGACCTCTTGCCTTCCCACTTCCTTGCACACACTATTGGCTGATGGTTCTCGGATCTTGATCCCCAATTTGAGGGGGCTTTTGTAGATTGGCCTTTAGCAACCTTGGCCTTAGTCTGAGCCTTCTTTTTGAAAAAGGCCTTTGAGATCATCTTGAGCCATCCTTTGGGCCATCTCTTTTGCAAAGAAATCTAAAAAAGAAAAGACAACAAAAGCATAAGGTGCCAAAGAAAAAAAAATTACAAGCAATCGGAAATGGAGTTAAGGTGCCAAAGGAAAGAAATTATAAGCGATTAGGAATGAAGTTCTTGGCACTTATTGATGTGACTAAGATCCTATTGGTGTTCCACAGCAATAGCTGATTACTTAAAGGGGCTTGGGGAGGTCAAGCTCATCTAAATATCTTATTGTAGCTTGTTCCTTTTGGGAAAGATGCTAGAACTCTACCTCAAATATTTGTCTAGCCTCAAAATTTCAGTTTAAAGGAAACTTTGCTAGGCTATGCTCACATAGGAGAATGGAGAACTCGGCATCGAGGGACTTTCCTTTAAAAAATGTATTCTTAAAATCCTTGTAAGAATTTTGGTAAAGACCAAAGATCTTATTTGTAGGATGACTACTCAAGGAAACCTAAAGTCCCCACACCCAAAAATTCTATCAAAACTCTAGACAAATGCCCGAGCAAAACAGGGGAATACCCCACATTGACCTGTGTAGGGGCAACATTGACGTGGGTCAATACCCCACATTCGAACTTGGTGAAAAGGAGCCTAACACACTTATGGAATTGAAAAAAGTTGTATACATAAAAAAATAAAAAAAAAATAAAAAAAAAACTCAGGGCTCTTAGTAAAGCCCCTACCATGGAAAACTCTCCCCCCAAAAGAACAAGGAAGGCACTCAAATGAGGATTCTTTACCATCATGAGAAATCTGAATAATCTGATGGAGTACTTTAAAACTCTTATCATTAATCAACATGAAGAAGGTTAATGAGGGATAACAATATTTTCACTTATAATGGCAGTCACCTGATTCCCGATTAATCAATGTGAAATTCCTAATGTTAACACATATCGATGGACACTAAAAATATTATGCTCAAATATCACTATTCTTAATTAAAGGACATTAGCTGATGAAGCGGGAGAAATGAGAAGGAAAGGAAAAAAAAATAATTGATAATTGAGGTGAGAAGAGGAAACAAGAAATATATTGACGCATACATCCGCAAAGCATGCAAAAAGAGTTGAGCATTTAAAATTGGGCAAACTTTCGGGGCATAGAGCATTTTTCATAATTCATTATGCGAAGTTCATTGATTTGATATTACATGTTCTATGGATAAAATATTAGTCTATTTATAATGAATCTAAACATATATTTCATAACTCAAAAGAAGTATACTTTTTTCATTTTTTTTAACATTATCTTAAAACAACATTATTGGAGAAAAAGCTCAGCCCACAAAGATTTAAGGCAATGAAAGAAAATGGGGGAATCAAGGAAATATCCCAGCAATAGAATCGAGCACAAAATCAAGGGATATTATGATGTTAAATTTGTCATAGCAATTATTTTTTATTTTATTTTCCTTTTATATTATAGGAATTTGATTCTCTCCATACTATTGTATTGATTGAGTGCTCTCTCACATTGTAAATATATAGCCTTCTCAAGTTTTATGATGGTGCTTGAGTGAAAATCATTTTAGTGAAATCAATCCATATTTCTCTTTATTTCTTAGTTCTCAATTCTTGGTTCTGAACCATGTTTTCTATCATGGTATCAAAGCAATCTTGGTAACCACCATGAGTACATATCCTCTTCCACTGCTTTAGGCTCTAAAGAGCCAATTCTTCTCTATTTTATTTTGTCTTTCTTCACTTCTTTTTCATTACCATTGTTTTCTTTTCTCGAAACACATCACATCACGTTTTCCACCTAATGCATTGGGCATGTCATTTTGTCACTCTTTCCTCGGCAAATTTTATCTCTCATTCTCTCTTCTACCATTAGCATTTTTTGTCCCTTTCTAGCATCATTTCACCTAAAAATAAAAATCCAATCCACCATTAACGATAGTGTTTCCTTGCTATCCTTAATTCTTGAATCCTTGGTTTCACATTTTGGCTCCATGAATTTCTCTATTTGGTTCTCGCTACCTTATCATATATGAGTACTTGATTCACCATGTCCTGTGATTTGTTGAGTTGGTTATTTGAAAATAAATTCAGTTATTTTGATTAGGTCAAGATTTTGCTTCTACATTAGATGGTTAAGCCTAAAGTTAACTTCTATCTTTGGTGGTTAAGTATTTTTAGATTTTGCTTTTGCCTTGGATAGTTAAGTATTGAGTTAGCTTCTGTCCTTGGTGGTTAAGCTTTATGCCTTTATTTAGATTCTCATGTTCCTTCTGTAACATCCACCGGATTTTTATCGTTTTTTGCTTAGTTGTTTGATTTTTAAAAAATAATTAAGGTTAATTAAAATTTGACTAAACATTTATTTAGGATCAATTAATTAGCAATTAATTGAGTTTAGATATGGGAGAATTAGGTTAGAAGTATAGAAGATATCATAAAAATTTTCAAAAACCGATTTACCGATTTAAAGGAAATTGGTAAGGTTTCAGTATTGTAAACTGTTGGAACTGAATCAATAGAATTATATATCCAAAATCCTATGACTCAAAGGCTGAATACTCAGCCATTTACTCAACTATTGGTGGCGCAAGGAAAGCCACAAAATAGGGAGATATGGTTGAAATTTAACCACAAAATCTCAACCAAGCAAAACCCACAATTCCAACTACCCTTTCATTACTTGAATCAGATTTTTCTCCCTTATTCCCTACTGACTTCGTACCCTCCTCTCCTTTTCCAGCCTTCTTCTTCTCTTCTCCCTTCAATCTACTCCAAAAACCTTCAAGTCTTGACAAGATTCCACCCACCAAACTCCAAAATCCAACAAGATCACATACAAGGAGGTAAAGATTCAACTTTGTTCTTATTCTTTTGGGTATGGGTGGCTAATTGGGGTTTTTGTTTTCTCATTTCTTGATATGGTATTGGATGTATATGATGATTATTGGCTGGTTTGATGGTTGTTTTGTGTTTAAAATCGAGTAAGAAGTAGAAAAGGATGAGAATAGAAAAAGGTAAAGGGCTGGAGGACCAAAATCCCTCGGTAGTCCTTACGGCGGAGTGTATGGCTCCACCTACAGCTGTTTATATTTCATAAAACTAATTTTATTGAAACTAGACATTTAGGGCTTTCCATAAATATATAATATAAGGCCATTGGATTAGTATTGAGAGAGATATGAATTTTGGAAGTTTGAACTAGATTTTTGAGTTTAATTCTGGGCAGACTAGGTTGTTCAGGGCAAAACTTGCCCTATACAGCTTGGAATTGAATGAAACTAACTTTGTTAGAAAGCTTACATATAGGAGAATATCTCATAAAAATTTCAGAGTTAGATATAGTCCCATTTGCTTCCAGTGGTCCAAGGAATTTGCCCTATGTCCAAACTGGGCCAAAATAGGGTAGTTCAGAAAGATCAGATTTTGGGGCTTATAACTCAAGCTCTACTAAAGCAAATGAAATGGAACTTATTGAAAATGAAAGCTTGTCCTGTTATCTTTAATATAATACCAATTTCGTGTGTTTTGAACTGGTTTTCAATTTTTAGTGGATTTTTTACTTTTAAGTGTGTAATCTTGGCCAGCTACAGGGCAGGCCGAGATAAAACTTAAATAACTTGAGCTACATTTATCAAAATTATATGGGACCAAAGAGGTTAGAAAATAGACACATAATACTCTAACATATTAGGTCCAAATGAGTTAAATAGGAATGGTGGCCTGATTTACAAAAATCGGCTCAAATGAAAGTGTTGAGACAGCAACCATGTTTTAAATGCAACAATTGTGCCTATGATTTTGATGTTTGAATTGTGAATGAAGTGTTATGATTTCTCTATAAAATTTGTTTTCTGAGTACTGGCACTATTCATGGGAAAGCGGACACGTTCCGTTATGCTGCCGAAATTTTGGCAAAGCCTAAGCATAGGTTATGAAATACACTTTGATACATATGCATTCATGATTACGATGAAAGCTATAATAAAGATTCTATGAAGAAAGATATGATGATAAGTCCATATTCCGAAAGAACGTGACATGGCGATCACGTATGACATGGTGATCATATTCTGGAATGTGGCATAATGATCCCACACCCTAAGGGATGTGACATGGCGATCAAACCCCGATAGAGTTTGACATGGCAATCATACTCTGGAACGTGGCAGGATGAACATATTCCTAAAGAGTGTGACATGGCGATCACACCCCGATAGAGTTTGACATGGCAATCATACTCTGGGACGTGGCAGGATGAACATATTCCTAAGGAGTGCGACATGGTAATCACACCCCTACGAAGTATGACATGGTGATCGTACTATTGAATATGAATAACAAGTAAAGAAAGATAAAGGAAGAAAAGAAAATTATGTGTATCTGCATAAATTCAAGTACAAGTAAAGGCATGTGCAGGTTTTATGTATTCAATATATTAGTGGTATTATATTTTAATACATTTTAGTTATTATTCATAGTATAACTCATGAATTTATTTCGTATTGGCTCACCTAAATGACAAGTGTATGAATAAAATGGACTCTGCTTCGAATAATATGTTTTCGAACTATAAAATTAAACAGTTCATATAACATGTCCACCTTTTTCCTAATAAATTGAAGCAGCTGGAGATAATAATGATGACACGGTATGTAATTTCTTAGAAAATCCTACTGAGAATTTAAAATTCTCACTCATACTTTCGTGTTATCTCCAAATAGTTCGAGGAGTTTTCAAAGATGGCTGAAGCTGCTATCAGATAAGGTCCGCTCAGGTAACAGTAACAACTCCAGAGTATGGTACTATAACTTAAGCATAGTACTATACAGAGGAGGATGTTACACCTTTTGCTCTGAATGGTTAAGCATTAATAGTTGGTAAGCACTTATTATTGTTTGATATTGATATTATTGTTACCAAATTGGGATGAATTGGGACATTTAAGATGCTTCTTGAAGACTCTGTGACCTTTTTTTTTTTTTAAAGGGTACAACTACATGTAGTTCATTCAAATTCCTTATTGCACTTCCTTCCCAAGCTTGGATAGTGGACATCTTCCACACTCCAGCTTGATAGGGGATAATGGAGAAATAGCTCAGCCCATAAAGATTTAAGGCAATGAAAGAAAATGAGGAAATCAAGGAAATATCCCAGCAATAGAATCGAGCACAAAATCAAGGGATATGATGAAGCTAAATTTGTCATAGCATTTATTTTTTATTTTATTTTCCTTTTCTATTATAGGAATTTGGTTCTATCCATATTATTGTATTGATTGAGTGCTCTCGCATTGTAACTATATATAGCCTTCTCAAGTTGTATGATGGTGCTTGAGTGAAAATCATTTTAGTGAAATCAATCCATATTTCTCTTTATTTCTTAGTTCTCAATTCTTGGTTCTGAACCATGTTTTCTAATATGGTATCAAAGCAATCCTGGTAACCACCATGAGTACATATCCTCTTCCACTGCATAAAGCTCCAAAGAGCCGATTCTTCTCTACTTTATTTTGTCTTTCTTCACTTTTTTTCATTACCATTGTTTTCTTTTCTCGAAACACATCACAACACCTTTTCCACCAAATGCGTTGAGCATGTCGTTTTGTCACTCTTTCCTCGGCAAATTTTATCTGTCATTCTCTTTTCTACCATTAGCATTTTTTGTCCCCTTCTAGCATCATTTCACCCAAAAATAAAAATCCAATCCACCATTAACAATAGTGTTTCCTTGCTATCCTTAATTCTTGAAGCCTTGGTTTTGCATTTGGGCTCCATGAATTTCTCTATTTGGTTCTTGCTACCTTATCATATATGAGCACTTGATTCACCATGTCCTGTGATTTGTTGAGTTAGTTATTTGAAAATGAATTCTATTATTTTGATTAAGTCAAGATTTTGCCTCTACCTTAGACATTTAAGCCTAAAGTTAACTTCTATCTTTGGTGGTTAAGTGTTTTTAGATTTTGCTTTTGCCTTGGATAGTTAAGTATTGAGTTAGCTTCTATCCTTAGCAATTAAGCTTTATGCCTTTATTTAGCTTCTCATGTTGCTTTTGTTTTGAGTGGTTAAGCATTAATAGTTGGTTTTTGCTCTTTGTGGTTAAGCTCTTATTATTGTTTGATTTTGATATTGTTGTTCCCAAACTGGGATGAATTAGGACATTTAAGATGCTTCTTGAAAACTCTGTGACCTTGTTTTTCTTCTTTTTTATAAAAAAAAGGGTACAACTACACGTAGTTCATTCAAATTCCTTATGGCACTTACTTCCCAAGCTTGGATGGTGGACATCTTCCACCCTCTAGCTTGATAGGGGATAATGGAGAAACAGCTTTGCTTGCAAAGAAAATATCCCAGCAATAGAATCGAGCACAAAATCAAGGGATATGATGAAGCTAAATTTGTCATAGCATTTATTTTTTATTTTATTTTCCTTTTCTATTATAGGAATTTGATTCTCTCTATACTATTGTATTGATTGAGTGCTCTCACATTGTAACTATATGTAGCCTTCTCAAGTTGTATGATGGTGCTTGAGTGAAAATCATTTTAGTGAAATCAATCTATATTTCTCTTTATTTTTTATTTCTCAATTCTTGGTTCTGAACCATGTTTTCTAACATGGTATAAAAGCAATCCTGGTAACCACCATAAGTACATATCCTCTTCCACTGCTTTAAGCTCTAAAAAGTCGATTCTTCTCAGTTTTATTTTGTCTTTCTTCACTTTTTTTCATTACCATTGATTTCTTTTCTCGAAACACATCACATCCCCTTTTCCACCTAATGCATTGGGCATGTCGTTTTGTCACTCTTTCCTTGACAAATTTTATCTCTCATTCTCTCTTCTACCATTGGCATTTTTTGTCCCTTTCTAGCATCATTTCACCCAAACATAAAAATCCAATCCACCATTAACGATAGTGTTTCCTTGCTATCCCTAATTCTTGAAGCCTTGGTTTTGCATTTTGGCCGCATGAATTTTTCTATTTGGTTCTTCCTACCTTATCATATATGAGTACTTGATTCACCATGCCCTATGATTCGTTGAGTTGGTTATTTGAAAATTAATTCAGTTATTTTGATTAAGTCAAGATTTTGCTTCTACCTTAGATGGTTAAGCCTAAAGTTAACTTCTATCTTTGGTGGTTAAGTATTTTTAGATTTTGCTTTTGCCTTGGATAGTTAAGTATTGTGTTAGCTTCTGTCCTCGGTGGTTAAGATTTATGCTTTTATTTAGCTTCTCATATTGCTTCTGCTTTGAGTGGTTAAGCATTAATTGTTGGTTTTTGTTCTTAGTGATTAAGCTCTTATTATTGTTTGATATTGATATTGTTGTTCCCAAACTAGGATGAATTGGGACATTTAAGATGCTTCTTGAAGACTCTGTGACCTTGTTTTTTTTTTTTTTTTAAATAAGGGTACAACTACATGTAGTTCATTCAAATTCCTTATGGCACTTCCTTCCCAAGCTTGGATGGTGGACATCTCCCACCTTCCAGCTTGATAGGGGATAATGGAGAAACAACTCAATCCACAAAGATTTAAGGCAATGAAAGAAAATGAAGAAATCAAGGTAATATACCAGTAATAGAATCGAGCACAAAATCAAGGGATATGATGAAGCTAAATTTGTCATAGCATTTATTTTTTATTTTGTTTTCCTTTTCTATTATAGGAATTTGATTCTCTCCATACTATTGTATTGATTGATTGAGTGCTCTCACATTGTAACTATATATAGCCTTCTCAAGTTTTATGATGGTGCTTGAGTGAAATTCATTTTAGTGAAATCAATCTATATTTCTCTTTATTTCTTAGTTCTCAATGCTTGGTTCTGAACCATGTTTTCTAATAAACATTTAAAAATAAATGAGAATTCTCGTACATTCAGTTCAGGTCTTAGTGGCAGGGTGCAAATTGTTATGGAGTTTAATGGCAAGATTTATAATACAGTTCAAATAAATTCTAAGTTTTCAAAAGTGACAGGATAGGATTCGAGTTACTTGTATGATGTGCTTGACCGATAGAGTAGAGTCTAAGAACACGAGGCTTGATCAATCTTCTTTGCTCCAATAATGGTAGGTTTACCTACAAGAACTCTAATGCCTAAGTCAGCAAGAGTCAAGAGATACTAGAGAATGTAAGATTAGGTGACTTACTTGAGCTTTTAGTCCAATATTTACAATAGGTAGTTTGACATGATGATTCCACCTTTCAAAGGATTCGATTCTGTTTATCAAAATGTTGGAAGGAGATGAGTAATAACCATTGGGGATTGCTTAAGATCCCTTAAGGTTCACTTCTCGAAAAGCCGCTATAATTGATTAAGGTTGGTTTTCGATATGAGCCTCTCTGTTAGGATCGTTGGGCCTGTACTATCTTGGCCTTTACCATCTTGGTCTGAGGCTCAATTTGTAACAGGAAGAGCCAATTTTGTAAGATAGGAAATTATAAATGTTCACAACACAAACTAAATAACTAACATTACTCTAACTGATTATTTCAGCTAGAAAAGTTTTTTTTTTCATAATAATATAAAAGTTGGATCTTATATTTAAAATATCCTTTTTCTCTATAAATAAGATATAGTTTTTGAGTAGAAGTTGAAATAAATAATTTTTATTAAAATAATATTTTAATTTTAAAAAAATCACATTTTTGTCAAAAAATAAATAAATACACTCATTGTCATATTTATGGTATGTTTGATTAATTTATTTTATATTTAAAAAGAATTTCACGATTTTCGAAAAAGAAAATATAATTAATTTTTCCGAGAAAACATTAATTAGCAAACGTGCAATTACTGATTCCCATACAACAAGTGTCTATTTGGATTATTATTACCGTATTCTTTTGCCTTTTCTCTTTTTTCATGCTAATTTATTCTTTTTGAATTTGGATCCGCGCTTTTCCTGTTCTTGAACTTGATGGGGTTTGAAAAAGCAAAAGGAGTATAATTTATTTTGAGGAACAGTGTTTAGCAGGTGAGCTGAGCAAATGAGCAATGAGCACGGTCAACAACTGCAAAAGCACTTACTCATTTTCTGAAACTTTGACCCTTTTGATCTTTTTTACCTTCTTTTTAGGCAAAGGTCAACAAAGAGCCTCTTCCCAAACACCCACATCCAAGCCAACTTTGAAGCCAAATGACAACAGTGTCTCTAATAACGATACGTTCATTTCAGGTTTAGGTTTAGAATTCTAGTTTGTCTTAATGTGTGTTAATATTTTTATGTAAAATAGGAAAGGTAGATATCCAATAAATATTAATTATTATTGTTATGATCAAGATATTCTATTTTTGTTTAAAAAAGAATAAAGTAAAATAATTGAAAAAAAGAGAGATTAAGGGGGATTAAACTCATGCTTTCACAAACATACACCAAAACATAAGGCGGATTCTCTAGTATTTTTACAAATTTATATCTATGGTACCTTTTTGTTTTTCTTTTATATATTTTTGTGTGCACCTCGATACAAGTAATGTACAGTAGCTCATCTGGTGCATCTGAACGCCCCACACTTCCAAGACACAAGTTCGATCCTTTCACTTACCATTTTTGGCATTTTTTTTTTCTTTTTTAAAATAACAAAAATAAGAATAAAAAGAGGAAAAAAGGAAAAAAAGGGGAAAAACACAAAAGTAGTCTTCACTCTTCTATTTGCAAATTGCTATTTAGTAGTTTTTATTTTATTTTTACTCTACACCTTCTTTTTTATTTACTATCTTTTTTATTTTAATGTTAATTGTTTTGCCTTTTATTTATATAAGTAATAATATCACTTTACATAAATAACATAATTCATTTTATTTTTCTCCTTCTCCCTTTTATTCAACATTTTACTAACAATGTATTGAAATCAAATAAAAAAAATTATATATTAATCATTAAAATTAACATTTAATATATGATATATTTATATAATATTTCAGTAAAAATTCAATAAAAAATTATTTAATTTCCCACTTCCATCTTTTTCTTTGGTATCTTAATAAAAAGAATCAAACATTAATATAGGAATACATCATATGTTAAATGTTAATTTTATTGATTAATATATAATTTTTCTTCTATTTGATTTCAATAAATTTTTAGTAAGATCTTGAATAAAAGGGAGAAGGAGAAAAATAAAATAAATTTTGTTCTTTATGCAAAGTGATATTATTACTTAAATGAAAGAGGTAAGGCTATTTTTGTGTGTTTTTCCTTTTTTTCCTTTTTTTTCCCTCTTTTCTCCTTTTTCAATTTAAAAAATGGAAAAATTGTCAAAAATGGAAAAATGCTGCGAGGGTGATTCGAACTCTCGACCAGGGTTTTAGAAGAGCGAGGATGAGCCAAACGTGCTACCAGCACTGATGTAAAATCATGGCATGCGAAATATATATAAAGGAAAACCAAAAGGGTACCGAAGGTATAAATTTACAAAGGTATCAGAGCATTCACCAAAACATAATTGAGATAAATATAACAAATTTATATTAATTACATTTACAATAATGAAGTTAACTTTTAAATAAAAAAACACCAGCTAAGATGACATAATGATTCATAATGAATAATTAATGCTATATTATTATTTTGACAAAACCAAAAGTATGACGAGTTTTTGGAGAAATCAAATAAAGGTTACAACAATAGTAGTGGCAATACAAATATACTAGTGCCAATAGCCACTTCCCTCAAAGAAATAAAACACACGAAATTTTACACCTTTTGCTTATATTTTTTATAACATCACTTTCGATTATGGACTTATGGTTGCTAGTAACATTGATCTGTCCCCTTTCCTTTATCTGACTTTGACCTGCTATACAAATAAATTAGGCCATCCTATATCACATGTTTACTAATCGACAACATGTCAGTCTAACCTATTTAACAACTGGCCACAAATCTAGACAATCCACCCAAACACCACCCATTTACACCTAGTAAGTTTAGCCCTACCCATTTCATCCAGCTTGTAAAATGACTTACGTCAACCCTATAACGAATGTTAACAATAAACATAGTGTCAACCTGACCCGTTTAAAGTTAGCGCCCAAGCTTAATTTTGTGTATCTGCCCCCATTATGTATTTCATAGTTTTTAATACGGTTGGGCTATCGACATTGCTATTTGTCTGATACCGCTCATTAATATCAATTTACAACTTTGATTTCCTTAGCTATCCTCACGTTAATGAATTAATTTTATTCAAATTCACTTCTACTTCACTTCTAATTTAAAGAAAATAATGTGATAGTAACAGCATATTAAACATGAGTATACATAGACAAATACTCATATATCATATATCTAATATATCATATATGTTAATTCTAAAAGAGAGATCATAGGATAGTAGAATTGGTGAGATGGCATAAGATGGTACATTTAATTTCCCTCCAAAAAATTCCACCACCTATGATATCCAATCAAATTAATTAATTTTATTTCATTTTTTGAAAATTCTAAAACATAAATTATTCACTTAATTCAACTAATTCATTGATTACTTTTAATTTCTCATAGATATCTGCAAATGAGTTTGTCTCCTTTTTATTTTGACCAATGAGATTGTCTCCTTTTTTTATTCTAGCCAATCAAATATTTACTATGTCAACCAATTACATTTAGTCTTCCTATCTATCAATCATGTGCTTCAGCTACCTTATTTAACCAATCATAATTTATTTATTTTTCATTTTTCTTTCTTAAATATTGAGATTTACTTGAGAAGCTTCTAAAAAATAAAAAAGCAAGCTTTCATTATATCTATATCAATTTATTTTTTAAATCTTACAACTCTCAAATGATGGATCTATATCATATAGTTATATATAAAAAATTAGATGGTTGAAGCTTTAATATATAATATTATTTACTTTTTTATTAATAAAAATGTCATAGATTTAAAGGCTCCAAAAGCAAAGAATAAATAATTTTATAAGTTATTTAAAATTTACTAATATATTGAAATTTTATAAGATCTTTAAATAATTAACTAATTTTAATGATGCACACACAAAATAATAGTCATAGATTGGTTTTCTAACTAATATTGATACATTAGCTAGATGATATTAAATATATATTACATAGGTGATGCAAACAAAAAATTTTCGCTTTTAAGTGATACTAAACATATATTACATGGATGATGAAAACATATAACCTGCATGAATAATAATTAATTTAAATTATAATCATTAATAATTAAAAACAAACTTCAAATTAAATATATATTTGAACTCTGACGTTTATAGCATATTCTAAAGTTATATCACTTCAATTTTTTAATTAACAATTTATATTACTATTAATTAATTTTCTAATCTTACAACACTCAAATTATAGATCAATACCATATATTAATTAATATCTATAAGATTAGATATTTGAAGTTTTAATATACAATATTATTAACATTTTTTATTAATAAAGAATTTTATAAATCCTTTACTACTTACTCATAGTTTAGAATTTTATAATATCCTTAAATAAATTAAAAAATTTCAATGACACAAAAAAATTATCCATACATTAGTTTTCTAATTGATATCGATATATCAATTAGGTCATACTAAACATGTATGATACAAATATAAAAATTGCACTTTGAGATGATATTAAACATATATTGCATACGTGATACAAATATATAAATTACACGAATAATAATTAATATATATTATAATTATTAGCAATTACAAATAAATTTAAAATTAAATATTTGAACTTTAAATCTTATAACACACTCTAAAGTTATACCATTTCAACTTTTTTTAATTAGCGATTTAGATTATTGTTAATTAATTTAGATATTTAAAGTTTTAATATGCACTATTATTTGCTTTTTTATTAATAAATATGCCATAAATTTAGTGGTTTAAAAAATAGAGGATGAAGAATTTTATAAGTAGTTTAAAACTTATTCATAAATTACAATCTTGTAAGATTTTTAAATAACCCAAGAAATTTTAACGACACAAAAAAATTTATAGGTTGATTTTTCAACTAATATTGATATATCAAATACATTATACTAAACAAGTATTGTGTGAGTAATATAAACATAAAAATTCCACTTTGAAGTGGAACTAAACAAATGTTACATAGGTGAAGCAAATAGATAAATCACATGGATAATGATTAATATATATGATCATTATTAACAAGTAATATTAATTGACGTGGTTATTAAATATAATTTTGAATATATAAGAGTGGCAACAGACAAAAGTTTAACCAAACTTTTAATTACAGATATTTTAGAAATAAAAAAATGAAAGCAATAAAAAGGGTCTACCAAGAGATATTGAGGTGTAGTAATAGCCACTGCCTTGAAACATATATAAATTTATTCAAAATTTCAATTATATAAAATAACTATACATAATAACTGTATGTTTAAATTGATCCAATATTTTAGTTATATAAACTTTCTTACATTCAAATTATGTAACATTTTCCGTGCTTCACATGGGTAACTATGCTAGTTTAACTAATATATTTACCTAAATTTTAATTTTTCTATAATTATATTTTATTAATTGAGGATGCTTTAAATTAAATCATACACTAACAATGGGGAGCGCTGATAGCCCCATTCTTTTGAAAATATGAATTAAATTTACACACAATTACTTAACAAGATACAACCCTTCATTTAATTACGAAACATTTTCACTAACACATAATTAATTACCACATCATCAACCATTACTCTACTATTTCGCAATTAAAATTTCAAAACGGCATTCTTGTAGTTATTAATTATTAAACCCTAGAAATTAGTCTATTGGTTTCCCATTTTTTCTCAGCTTCATATCATTTTTGGGGGGGGGGGGGAGGGGGTCGGTCTATAAATATGTATAAATCATTGATTCATCCTACAATTTGGCTGGCCTGTAATGATGTCACTATAATGCTACTTTCACTTGCACTCCATGAAATGGTCCATCACCCACAGTTGCACAATCTCTATACACTCAATCATTTTAGCCTAATCCTAAACTTTCTATAGGGCTAGGCCCTTCCTTCCCCATCCTTTTACAAATATCATTCACTTCCCATTTTACACAAGATTTTTATATAAAAAAAAAGGAAGAAGTTCCACACCATATTTGCTTTGATTTCATTTTAATATTTTTTTTTATTCCTCCTTATTATCAACAATTGTAATTATCTTAGGTTTATCACAAATTTATCCAAGATTAATCAAATGCTAATCACAACTTCATCCTCCTAATTTGTATTCAAACTTCTTCACTATTTTCCTCCATCAACTCTCCTCTCACGCCCTTGCTATCCTCTATCATAGTTATTCTAAGCTGCCTTCCATTCCCATTCTAAGATATTTGGCAACCCAAATTATTGTCACTGCATTGTCAAAACAACACCAAATTCACCAACACTAAACCTCAAACCAAATATATAGCTTCCACTGCAAATCGAGTTCTCTGTTTCAGTCTAACACTGCAAAAAAATTTTGTTCCCAGTAATACAACAATGTTTCAGCCTCATACTACTCATGTTTGTCTTCATCACATATCAGTAGATGATTGCAATTCTTTGCTCAAAATCTTTACATTTCTATTTCTCCTTTCCATCAACTTCTGCAAAATTTGTGCACATTCTGACATTGATGGTGAGGCACACATTAACCATTTACACATCCCTCAACCTTACCCATTAACTAAATTGCAAAAAATGCATCAAGCAGATAACTAACGAGTACAAAATATGTGCATCACTCCTTTGTGATCATAATAACAAACCATGGTCCATCTTCACCAAAATAAATGAAAAAAAAAACCCCCATTATTGTTATATCCACATGAACTAGGAAGTCATCAATTACAGTTTCTCCACACAAATTTCCTAAACTATAACAAAAACTACAAACAAAAACCACCGCTGCCAATATCCAAATGCATTAACTCGCCAAAATAAACAAAAACTCATGGCCCTAACCAAAACAAGAATCCGACAATCACACCAACTACTCTTTAATCCTTTGCCAACTCTTGAACATGTCCAACTTCCCACCATGGACACCGATAGATCTGCTCGGCAAAAATGGAGCTCCACCCCTAACCTTCTTGCACATCGATCGGCAAGGAGTGTGAAAACCCCTTCACCAAGCATAGCCAGCTCCACATCTATTGCCATCTACTTCCACAACCAATGATCGGGAAAACCCCTTCACCCTCTTCTTGATAATTTCTTTGATGCTGCAAGCTCTTACGGTTTGCTCTTCAATTTGGGATAAGAAATGGCCTTTTATTTTTTTTCCTATAGAATTTACAATAAACAAATCGTTTTCTCTCTCTGCCCCATTAACCTACGTAATAGGTTGCACGAGAAACAAGCCAACCATCGATGGAAAAAGACTCTAAATTACTGGCTGCGATTATAACCTTTTAAAAGTTGTACTATACAACTTGCAAAGTAACAGGCACCAAAGCCTTCTCTATCATTAAAAAAAAATATGTAATTGGTAATTGGTCCATGTAGATATTCAACCAATTAGGTGCATATATTTTGTAGATATAGATAATAATGATTTGATCTTATTTTAAAATAAAGGCTTAAATATGTTTTTGGTCACTCTAAATATAGGCAATTTTGGTTTTAGTCCCTTAACAATTTTTGCTTTGTTTTTGGTTCCTTACTTTTCAAAAGTTTTGGTTTTACTCCTTATCATTAATGTTAAGTGATGATGTATTAGACAAAAATCCACCTCAGTTGACCCATGGAATTACTAAATGACCTCAAATTTTTTAATTAAATAATTTATTTAAAAAACAATTACATACGTGTCTTTCCCTACCTGCGAAGAGACACCCCCGCATCTATTATAGGTCATATGTGTAATTATTTTTAAATAAATTATTTAATTGAAAATTTTCATGTTATTTAATGATGCCACATGTCAATGCTAAGATAGATTTTCATTTAACAAATCATCACTTAACAGATCTCATCTAATGATGGAGACAAAACCAAAACTTTTAAAAAATGAGGGACCAAAAATAAAGCAAAAGATTTTAAGGGACTAAAACTAAAATTGCCTATATTTAAAGGGACCAAAAATATATTTAAATGTAAAATAAAAGTCATTTGTGTGGGTCTTTGATAAGTGTATAGAAAGCTTTTAATAGTGTATCAAATAAGCTAAATAAAGGATAGATTGGTAAAATAATGGGATTTAGGGAAACCAATCGAAAGTTAGCAATTTTTTTAGTTAATATTTATTTTAATTATGTGAATTAAGTTAGAAAAGTTTTCATTTTTAGTAAAATTTTGAATTGGGAGATGGAGGGAATGCTCTTGAAGTTACCATATGGTAGGAGTTTCCTGTTTATGATTCTCTATTATTATAGTTATAGATATATTATGTGTTTAGAAACAGCTGTAAAATTAAAATTATTTCAAGAATCGCTTATTTGTATAATCATTTTTTTATATAATTAAGTATGTGAAAATTAATTTATATTTGAATACTTCAACTAAAAAGTAGTTTTAAGATAATTTATTTTATTTGGATTATATAAAAAAGTTGTTTTTGCATGATAAAATTATTAAAAAAAAGTATAAAATGATTATTTATATTATATAATATTTGATACTTAGGGTCAATTTGATAAATTTAGAGCATGTTAAGTATTGTACATTTTGATTATAATAAAAAAATGTCCAAAAAACAGCTTAAGATTATTTCTACAAAACAAGCTTAAATTATCATATTTAAATTATAATCTTATCAATCAAAATTATCCAAACACACTTATATATTATAGATTATCCCTTATGCTCCGTCTTGATGACATTATGAAAAAAAATTAATACTAGTGATATATTAAAAAGTTAAATCCTTCGTATAATTTAATGAATATATATGTTTAAATTTATTATTTACGTTAAAATTTTGTTTATTGGCGTATTATTATGTTCAGTGACAATAAGTACGATAAAGTTGTGGAGAGTTTTAAAGTGCTCACTTTTAAAAAGTGAATATTTAATGTTGATTTTATTTTTAATTGTTGATCAAATTAAAAAATAAATTTAACAGTAATATTAAAGGATCATTTATATTTTAAATATTATATAAGATATTATAATCAATTTTTATGTAATATTAATTATTAGATTTACTTTTTTAATTTAATCAATAATTAAAAATCAAATGAATATTGAATATTCACTTTTATAGATAAGTATTTTAAACATCACCTAAAGTTATAGGATAGCGTTTAGAATGCTCACTATAGAATATAAACATTGAATGTTCACTTAAAACTAAATTGTTGATCTAAAGCTATTTATAAATCTAATAGTAGAGAATAATAGAATAAGTTTAATATATTAATACATTATATTAGAATATTTTAGTTTATCAAGTTGACATCAGAACTCCTGTTATCGGTGTTGACTCAAACTCAAACTCACAGATGTATGTTATTTGTCATATATGAGACCCAACTTAAAATTCGGAACTAGATATCTAAACATTTATATTTATTCGTGCAAGGCCTAATTTTTAACTCGAAATTCAATATCTATAGAACTCAAAATTCGGAACTTATGATCAATTAAATAATTAAAATAAAATAACTATCTATAATAAGTAATAAAAAAATAAATATTTAATATTTATATCTAAAAGTAAGCATTCTATAATTAACCAAATTAAAGCAGTTATTATTATGATAGGTTTGATATTAAAGTGAGTTGGGCACGGAGAATATATTGAGAGAGACGTGAGTTGGTGCTAGAAGTGGTAGCGTGTGGGTGGAATAATAAAAGCGCAAGGGAAGGAGAGCATTAAATCTGGAGCGTAACGAAATGCGTGGCTCAATTTCCCGCGCAATGCCCAATTGCCATTGCCATCAAGAAATTGGAATGGAAGGTGAAAGCGTGTGAATGTGAGAGACTCACTCAAGGCGTTTTCCCGAGCTAGCTGGCGTGCGCACCGAGCAACGTCAAATGGGGGCTCCCACACGCTGCTCGCCAAGCGAGTCAAGAATTTATCCTTCCTTGAAAGGCTGTGTTTGCGCGATGGTGACATGGCACGCCACGCCTCTACCGCTCATCAAGAAAAATTTTGAGGAGAAATTTTAACTTAATAAGGGTAAATGGTTGCTACAGATTATTATTTGAGGATTTTGTTAATAAGTATTTTATATTTTTGCTTTTATATTATATTTTCTTTCTTTTGAGAATATGATTTTCTTTCCGTGCATAGAGAGTATGATTTACTATTTAATATTTGATGCTTTAGTTATAATATTAAAGTATAACTAATAAAAGATAATGATAATAATAATAAAAATTTAATTTAAATATATTGACAGTATAAAATAGTTTTATATTATCAATCAATAGAAATAATAAAAAGTATCAACTTACATAAATAATTATCTATTATAATAAGGGATCCATCATAATTTCTTATTTTTTCCTATTTTTATTAATTGATTGTTAATGCATACTAATTAAATTCTAATAATAATAACAATAATAATAATAATAATCTATAAATATTATTTTTTTCGGGGGTAATCTATAAATAGTATTAGAGATTATTTAGATAAATTTATTAGATAATACAATTTATTTATCACCTTTTATTTTATCTTTATATCATTTTTCGATAATAAAAAAATATATTTTCAATACATCTTTTATATTTCTTTTTCCTTATTACATCGGTGTAGGATAAAATGTACAAAAATAGGGTATTAAAATCATTTCCCAAGATATCTGTTACTCCGAAATTAGAATTTCTCATGAAAAGAATAAATAATGTTTTTTAAAAGACTCACTCTCTTCAATCTTTAAAATATTGGGAATAGGTTACGCTTGTACAACCCCCACATTACTCTTCATCATCCTCACTCTTCACACAATGAATCAAATTGTCCCCACATTCCACCACCCACACCAATACGAGACACCCACCACCACCTAGTTGCACCTACAACTCCTTTTCTTATGCCCAATCAAATTAAAACATAAGAAGAAAAAGTTAGTGTGGGGTCGAGAACTGTTGCGGTCAAAGAGACGAGACGGCAACCACTATCCCTTAGATTCTGCGTTTTGCCCAAACGTGTTCAACTCCCCACTTATGAACCGGGTTCATCCATGTCAAAAGAAAACCGGTTGCATCAACTTACCGGGTCTGCGTGCTGAAGGTTGGGTGACGTGTCTCACGTTGGTGGGGTCAGAACTGAAGAGGGTGAAGAAGGGTCGGTGTGAATCCTGTGTGGTAGGGCCCACATTAGGATTTGGTCAAAGGTCAACCAGCTTAGAGAACCGCGCCTATGGTCTAGTCTAAGATGCCATGGCCGAAAGGTTAAATGACACTTGGATCCCCTTATTTGGCTTATCTTTTTTCTTTTTTCAAGGCTTATCTTCCGCTGTATTCTTACTTTCAATTTTTCTTTCTCATCATGTGATGGGTATTCTGTTGGTTTATGACCTTGGCAAAGCAAGCATTCTCGATCTTTCATCTTTTTATTGCACCTTCGTCTATTCTCTTTTAACTTGTTCTATTTGTCGAGTCCTTGATACTCACAATAGATTTGTGGAATAATAATGCTCACACCTCTTGCAAAAAAAATTTTGGTGTAAGGATATTATTAGAGATGTTAATATAATTTTTTTTGGGGATTTTAGTTTATAGATTGAGGATAAAATCACCTCCATTTACTAATTTCATGTTTTTTATTTTTCTTTATTAGAATTTCAAGTGATAATATCCAAGAATTGATTAAAAAATAAAATTTTCCCGCTTTTCAAAAAAGACGGGAGAGAGTGCGAGTTTATTGTCTCTAGTCAAAATACTAAAATTTTTAAAACTTTACATATGGTTTCTCTATTAGAATCTCCATAAAATTACACAGATCTCTATTGTTGTGGTACAAAAAAAAAAAAAAAAATTGTGTGTACCATCTATGCATAAGTTGTGAGAATAGTAGACTTGTCTTCTATTTGTCTCACCTTATCTATGTGATGAAGTAATGAACAAATTACTACTGCATAATAAAATTAAGAGCCTGTTTGATATGCCTAATAAGATAAAGTATAATAGTATAAGAATTTAATTATTTAAAACCTGATAAAATTATAATATTATATACACTTAATATGTTATTATATAAAATATTCTATTGTATAAAATAATATTATCATTTCACTATCAGAAAAAATTTTAATCATTAGCAAAAAAACTCTAATTACAAATTACAATACAAAATTATAATAAAAAATAGTATTTTTATCAATTATAAATTAACAAATAAATATTAATATTCAAATTATTTTTATTTGTTAAGTATAGTTATTTTAAATTTTCTTAATTTTTTTATTATATGCTATTTTAATTTATATTAACTAATATTTATTATTTATTTGCATATTTTCATAAGTATTTATTATTTTAATACAATATAACAAATCAACAAATACATAATACTCTCTTTTATATACTTTGATATTTTCTATTTCTTACTATAAAATATAACAAGAAAAAATTACAATAAAATAGTATTTTTTTGTTAATTATAGATTTAAAAATTATTATAATTATTTAAATATTTTATTGTTTTTAATTATAATTATTTGAAAATTTTTAATTTTATTATATAAATATAAATATAATTTGTACAAATTATTTACTATTTATTTTTATATTTTTAATAATTATTTTTTATTATTTTCATAAATATAAAAACACAAGAGGCAGGAAATGAAAAAGAGAATCCTTATACATGCAAGTCCAATTAGACCTAATCCCACGTCCCAATATTTGGTTGAGTTATACATCATTTTGATATAGATGAGGGTTTTAATGGATAAATTAATATATATTTGTTACATCAAATGGTTGATAAAATCATAATATATTATAATTTACAATTAGGTTTATACAATGTGCCAAATGAATCCTAAAAGATTCAGCTTTCTGAACTTTCGAGAGTAAAATTCATATTCTCAACTATTAATAAGACAATTAATAATTTTTTTATCAATAATTGAGATTATATACTCTATCATTTAAAGTATACCCCATGTTAGAAATATAGGTTGAGCAAAATGTAACACATAGGTAAAACGGTGTAAAGCCAATATATTGTGGGTGCGATGGGTGTGTGTGGCATTAAGACTGGGTCAAAGCTTGCAATTATACCTTAATACCATAAAGTGTGTACTTATGAAATATCTCCATACGTAAAGGCTCTTTAAGAGCTAATCCTAGACAATACAAAAAATTTGTACCAAAAATTTTTTAGTAATCCACCACCTTGAGCGAGATATTTCACATGTTATTTACCCATTGGAATCAAATTCAATTCAAAAATTGAGACTATAGTATAGATGGGACAGCACCTAAAGAGACACAAAATATTGTCAATTCAAAACTTTGGAGTAATTATTGTGAGTGATATTTAGGCAAAAGATTTATAATTTACAATTTAACTTGCAAAATACAATAAAAATTCTGAAGCTCAGTTCATGGTTTGTGTAGGTATGGCCATTTTAAATGGCAAAGCAATCGCTTTATTTATTTTCATTTTTCTCCTTAGTTTTACCAATGTTATCTTTATTTTATTTATTTAATTGAAGTAGAAATATATTTTTTTACAAGAATCTAGAAAGAAGACAAGGAGTAAACAAAAATAAAAAATAAATTTACATTAAGTTTTTGGAGTATAGAGAGAAACAAAATGTCAATATACATCTAGCATTTAACAAATATTGTGAAGAATTGACTCAAAAATAAGATTAAAGTTGAATGTCTTGTTAATTGTCTTTTTAACATATATTTAGAGGAGAATTGCTGAAAAGTTTGACACATATTATATTTATTAACGAGTTTCATGATTTTAAAAAAAAATGTCATACTCGACTTCAGTGAAAATATTATGTTTACATTAATTTTATACTATAAAATATGTTCTCATGAACACATATTATAATATTTATTTACTAACTTTTTTTTCAGCTCCTCCCTTCTAAGTTTTCTGGATCCATCCCTACTCTCAAGATAAGTCAACACCTCACATTTTAAAAGCGTCAAATCTAAAATCACATAGTCGTCCTAGACAATAGGCCAAAAAAATTAAGTCATTAAACAAAAAATTGAAACATTATAAATCGGTGTGATAACCCTTTTCTTACCCTCTTACTCGTTTCATTAAAAAAAATCCGATGGCAAAGCTTTTATGCGTCTAAACTATTCCCATCCCAATAATCTTTTAAGTAGTCTGTAGGTGACGAATTTGAAATATTTGAAAAAAAAATCAAGAAGTCACATAATTATCGAACTTTGTTTAAGATTTAGGATTTAGGGTATTATATATTTATATCTTAAAATGATATTTTAATTTTTTTATATTTAGAATATAAAAAATCTCTCAATTAATACTCTAAATTTAATATTTTTTTATTTTTATCTTTTTCCAAGATTTGCATTAAATACTTACAATACTAAATTTAGACTTCTCCACCTATTCATTTACAGCCTCTTTTAAAAAAAAAACCCAAAATTTTTAATTTTCCTTTAATTTATGCCTTTCCAAAAAAATTTTTTATACAAAATCAAATAAATTTTTAGTCAATTAGTTTCTATATGTTTGCAGAGATTTTTTATATGGTATCATTAGTGTATTGATTAAAAAACAAAGAATAGATTTAACCAAAAAAAATTAATGTATTCACAGCTGGAACAAATTTATGAATTCATATTTTAAGTATTTGTTGAATTTGTAGGAAAATAAATTAAGAGGAGAAGCATAGATGAAAACAATATGTGCAAAGGAAAATATTTTAGTTCAATAGGTACTTCATTTAAACACCCATCAATACTATATATATAGTAATAAGAAATAAATACAACTTTTTTTATTAAATAATCATAATGCATAGTACATATAAAATAAAAAGTTCATGTTGTATAATAACTCTTTTTAAAAGCTAAAACAAATACACCATTAGTCATATGCATTAATTCTAACAGTATTTATATTTATATTTAATAAAATTATCAAATATTTTTACTTTTAGTAACGTATAAATACATTTAATAAATATAATTTTGTCATATTATTCATGCAATATTTTTTTATTTTTAGTATTTTATATCTTTACTTTATAGTTATAACTTTAAAATTTTAACATAATCTAATTTAATCATGTTACAAAATTTGTATATATTTTCTTTAAAATATACATATCGCTGATCGCTTATTTTATAAAAGTGAGAATATCTAAATTTATCATGAGGAAGGAAATATCTAAATTTTAATTTAATTAAATTCAAATCTTTATATCTTTGTTTATTATATCATTTCAACTAATTCATTGTTTTATTAGATATTCAAATCTTTATTATTTTTTAAAAAATTATGTGGATAATCAAATTGTCAAATAAATTACTTTCCTTGTTTTAACTTAACCTCATTAATAAAATTAATTTTATAACCATATTTCGGAGTGTTTATCTAGTAAAATCAATATCTTGAAATTATTTAATTTAATTTATAAAAAAAAAGTAGCTATATGTGTTAATTTAAAGTTGACAAAATCAAAATCTTGAGGATAACTAAAGTGATTTCAACTATTTTTTTAGATATAAACTATATAACATTTTGTAATATTTTAATATAGTTATATTATATATTGGTTCAATATATGTCAAATTAAACTTGATAAACATAATATCAATAATTTGTCTTGAATAATTTCAAAATTCTTAAGGTTAATAATTGTACACAATTATTAGATAATCATAATATGCATAAATATTATTGTTACAATTTAAAATAGTTGCGGTAATTATCATCCAAATCATGACCAATGTATTTATGTTAAATTTAACATAATAAAGGTAATATATAAATTTTAATTTATTTAATTTCAAAATCTTTATATTTTTATATCTTATATTATTTTAACTAATTCATTATTTTATTGATATTCAATTATTTTTGAAAAATTATGTAGTTATTCAAATTGTCAAATAGATTACCTACAATTTAAAAAAAAAAATTAAACTTATTAACAAAATTCATCTCATAGCCATATGGTGTATTTTTTGAAGAAAAAAAAATTGTATAAGAAAGATATCTCTTAAGGGAAGGGTGTCTAATTTATTCATTTTTTTTATTTTGTAATAACTAATAACAAATATGTATAAAGATAAAAATGTTCAAAAACAATTTAATATCTTATAAAATAAAATATTATACAAATTTAAATAACTTTAAATTAAATAATAATTTTAAAAATTGTTTCCCCGTGCAATACACGGGTATCGTCTAGTATAAAATTACAACATTACTATCCTTGATGATGACTTTCGTTTGAAGATTCGGTTAAGGTTGTTCGATCCTGTCATCCTTTGGAGAAAATATGTATTATTCATTGCTAAATCCTCCTTGCAGGGATCGAATTCATTTTCACAGCTAATGCTAGCTATAGTTTAACTTACAATTTTAGAGACAATTCATTACTGTCGTTCATCATTATTGGTTTCTTTTTTAATGGAAAATCTTGCTCTATTAAGAGCGTAATTACTTTAGCTCGAATCTTTTAAAAGCAATTCCCATAAGCGATGATTAAGGGGTATGATAAGATAAGCTTCAATTTGATTCTTCAATAAAAGGCAAAACCCCAAACCAAGCAATGTGATCACTCTCTCGTGTAATTCTCTTGTCTGAGTCCACCTTAACAACTTCAGTCATTGGAAAGTGGAAACCGCTTATCAAATTTCCTGCGTTTCATATCCATTGCATTCAGTCACCCGAACGTGATTCATGCATCTAAACTAAAAACCAGATTTTTTTTTCCAAAAAAAAAAAAAAACTCTTGGATTTGATTTATGCTGGCTAGTAGATATTTTATAAAGAGATTAATTTTAATATATTATTAATGTGAAATATTTTATATTATTAATCAATTATATTCATCTATATATAATTTTTAAATTATAATATATAATATTTAAATATTTTTATTAATATGACAAAATATTATTAAATAATTATATAAAAATATTATGCTAACGACATATTAAAATTAAATTCATTTATAAATAGGACACATATAAATATTATTGTATGTTTTCCTTGAGGTTTGTTCTATATTCTCTCATTAGAACATGATAATTTATTCAACTGAGATTGGCACAAGTGGTTGCATTCCCTGTCTTAGATTTATGATTACAAGTGAAGATAGGTTAGACAGTTTCTTGGAGGCCTTTGGCCATAGTTCAAGAATTTAAGAACAGAAATGGAATCTTACCTCTTTGGAAGATGATTTTGCTATGTGTTGAACTAAGTGTTGAAGCTTGAATTGCTAGAACCTTATTAAGCTTGAAGGAGTGATGAAATTGGTTGGAAGAAGAGAAGAAGAAGGCTGGAACAAGAGGGAGAGGGAGGCATAAATCATCCAAAAATGAGAAGGAGAGTCTGACTTAAATACATGGGGGTAGTTAGAAATGTGAGTGTTGATTGGTTGAAATTTTGTGATTGAAGTTCGGCCATGTCTTCCACTTTTGTGGTTAAATTGCTCTCCACGTCGTCCCAAAAGTGAAACTCGCTCCCATTCTATCTGAAATCGGAACTCGCCCCGATTCTGCTTAAAGTCGGAACTCGTGCCATTTATTTGACACTTGGAGATGAAATCGAATATCGGAAATATTGTCTGGTTTAATCGAAACTTGGAAGCAAAGTCGGATGTCGGAAATCATATAGCACACAATCACATAATCTCGGAACTCCCAATTCAAACTCGGGAACACCAACAGATGGAAAGATCTTGGGAATAAACTCGCAGATCGAAAATCGTACACAGCTTGGAAATCAACTTAAAGATCTGAACCTGTGTCCATTCTAGTTGAGTCCAGCTCCAAGGACGGAGCTCTTCACATTGAACCCGGAGGTCGCTACTTGTGACCATATCTTAAACTATCAACTCGGAAGTCAGAAAACCTATATACTTTATTTTGGGACATAAAGTCGTAAGTCGGAAATGAGTGAATACTGAATATGGTTAAGGTCGAAACTCGGGAATTAGGAAACTTATACGAATATGGGTCAAAAATCGGAATCACAAGCACATAAAACACTTTGAAATCGAACGTTATGGACAAGAATATCAAACCTAAAATACTTAAACCCAGAAGTCAAAAATTATGTACAATATATTTGAAACTCGAAGTCGGAGGTTGAAACTCGGAAACAGCTCCATTTAATTTGAAAGTAAAAGATGAAGTCGGAAATCGGAAATCGGAACTCGGGGATGTGACATGATGCATTTTGTTTTGAGAAGAAAATATTTTTTTTTTTTTTTGTGGAAAAGAAAACAATTCTTGATAAAGGTATATTATGTAATGGTAATAGACAGAAACAAAGACCAATCATTGAACTATAGTGGAAAAAATTAAAATATATTGTTCCGAAAATTTAGTAATGAATGGTGAAAAAAATTATATAGGTTCTTTTATGTAAAGAAAATTATGCAACATACAAAAAACTTTAAATTACTTTTGAGAACATAAAATATTGTATTATTTTATATCAACTATTAAATGTGTAATCTCTTATGTAAATAAAATCATAAAATTATTTATTAAGATATGTTATATAGTTAATCATCAAAGTTTTTTTTAATGTATTTAAGATAAAATGATTTATATATGACCTATGTGTATATATAATTTTAAGTAGGTTTTGTGTAAAATGTTAAGAGAATAATTGTTAAAATTTAAAATTGAGTCAAAAATTATTAATCAAAGATGAAAAACTATATATATTTTTTACGTCACAAAAAACTAATACAACATGATAACAAAATTAAATTACTTTTGAGAATAGAAAATATCATATTATTATATATTATCTATTAGATAACCTTTTTTTTTTTTTTTTGTATCTATACCATTATGTTAGGAAATTTTATCATTTTAGAGATTTGTCAACAAAAAACTCAAAGTAGCATTTTGTTTTGAGAAGAAAGCAATTCCTAACAGAGGTATATTATGCAATAATAATAAACTAAAGTTAAGGCCACTCATTGAACTATATCATGTTATATTTGGCAAAACTTGTGTTTTGTTATGCATAATTATGTGTTGTATATTAGCTAAAGTTACTTCACCAAAAAAGTTATGCATTATTATAGTTGAGAAGGATAAGAAATACACAAATTATACTAAAAATATTTCTACAATAAAGTATTTATTATTTCAATATACCTTTAATATACTTTATTGTATAATAATTATAAAAAATAATCAAACCCGTGCAATGTGCAGGTGTTATATCTAGTTTATACTATATTATTTTTATTGTTACAAAAATTATGTAAATTAAATTATATTATTATTTTAAAAATTTAATAATAATAGAAGTCTTTTATTCTATATAAAAATAGACTTTTCAGTATATTTAGGAATTTTTTGGCCTATTTAGGAATGTATTTTTAACTTATTTAAAAGAAGATTTTTTAGTCTATTTAAAAGTCTTATTATTAATAATATACCTTTAAATAATAGGTTTTTAGGTTAGGTTAGGCTTTTAAAAAGGATAGATTAAGCTTTAAATAAAAGCCTATACCAAATAATAAGTCTAGACTTGAGCCGCATATTTGAAGTGCAGGTCAAGCCCATTTAAGCTAAAACCTAACTTAGCATAATCTACTTTCACCTATATTCATGCTCCCTATGTCATGGTTTTGAGTCCCACTAAAATCATCAACTAATGTGTAACCCTCCATAGGGAGATCCTTTACAATTCAGGGGCAATGTCAATGAGCCCTCTGGGTGGCCTGGAACTAGCCCAATTTTTTCTTTTTCTTTTTTTTTTGTTGGGGGCGGGGTGGCGATGAGTGCTAGCTATGGACTGGGCCTAATAAGTGTCACTCACCTTAGTTGGTGGAATCCCTAATTCAGGCACTAGCGCCCTTCCCACTAATATTGGGGGTGCCTCCCTTACTGGTATTTTATTCATAAAAAAAAAAAAGAAGAAGAACATGTTAATTTAACTTCTACTAACTTTTTATCTTTTATAAAAGGGGAAGGAATGGGCGTGATTATGGGCATTATTGTGAGAAAAGGATAAAGGCTATGTAGACCAATAGAGGTTATAAACTAAATGGTGAATTACACTGACTTCCCCTGAAGTTTAATATAATTACACTTGGCACCCCTCTGGTTATAGATAATACATTGAGTAAAGTGAAACAGAGAGATGTCGAATGTAATTACATTGAATCTCAGGGGAGATCAACGTAATTTATCATAAACTAAAGCATGAAAATTAGCAGATGTCTTATTGTGTGTGTGCGCTCTTCTTCTTCTTCTTTTTTTGTACTTTGAATCATTGTTCATTTTACAATTGTAATCTTCCATCACTACTACTACACGAAGAATATCGATAGATATAAAATTTTTATCAACAGATTTTGTTTTATCGATGGATATTAGTTATCTGTCGGTAATTTGTAGCGAATTTACCAATAGATTTTTTTAAAAAAATTTCCATCAATAAATAAATAGAAAATTCGATAAATTTTCATCGATTTTTAGAAAATCATTGACGGGTTTATTTAATTTTACTGACAAATTTTTTCTTAGGAATTTACATATGTCCATAATTTACTGATGGATTGCCCGTCGGTAAAATACAAAATAATAATTAATTAATCAATTTTATTTTTGTTTAAATTTTTGAAGAAAAATGTAATGTCCGAAAAATCTTAACGTTTTTTTTTTTACCAAGTTGTTTAATAATTGAGACTAGTTAGAATTCGATTAAGCATTTACTTAAGCCAATTAAGTATCATTTAGAAAGATTAGATTTGAAGGAACTAGATTAGAAACATAAGAGACCTCCTAGGATTTTTCCAAAAATGTTCTACCAATTTAAAGGAAATCGGTAAGATTTTGGCATTTTAAACCGTTAGAACCGAATTAATAGAAATTATACTATGAAAACCCTAGATTGAATGATCAAGATTCAACCACCTAACCCCTTTAAATGGCGCAACACTAGCCCTTCGTATGGGCAACCATATCAAATTGGAATGAAGGAAGAAATCCACCAATCACATTTAAGCTTCCTTTAAAAGTTTTCAAAAATTTTCATCCCACTCCCTTACCATTTTCGGCCTTATTACTAGCAGAAAACCTCTTCATTTTCTTTCTTTCTGATATCATATTCACTTCTTCTTCATCAAGCTTCCAAGTTCCAACAACTTTCTTCCATCCAAGACTTGAATCTAGCAAGCTTAATACATAGAAAAGGTAAGAATTCTAAGTTTTGCTCTTGCTTCCTATAGATTGAACCTGCTTGCGGTTCCTCTTTCTCTCATTATTCTAATGCTATATTGGGTAGAGATGATGAATTAAGGTTGGTTTAATATATATGTTTGAATTAGAATTGAAGTTGGAGTAGAATAATTTGAGAATAGAAAAAAGCAAGATGCTGTTTGGGTGAGAATCCTACGGTGTCCGTACGTTCATCTTGTACAGACAAAAATCTAGCAATCAAAACTTGATAAATCTATTTTTATTGAACTAGACATTTAGATATTTCCATCCATATAAAATATAAGCTTATTGGATTAGTATTAAGTGAGTTATGAATTTTTGAAATTTAATATGAAATTATGGGTTCTCTTTTGGGCAGTATGAGTTGTGATGGGTGTAACTCATCCTATAAAACTCTAAATTGAGTGCAACCAATTGGGTTTGAAAGCCAACATATAGAGGAACATCTCATAAAAATTTCAGAATTAGATTTGATCCCAGTTATTCCCAGCAAATTGATGAACTTGCCTTAAGTTGAAATTGGACTAGAACAAGATAATCCAGAAGGGTCAATTTACGGAGCTTATAACTCAAGCTTTGATTATGCAAATGAGATGAAACTTCCTGGGAATAAATACTTGTCCTATTAGATTTAATTTGGTATAAGTTTCATATGATTTCACCTAGTTTCCTATTTTTAGTAAATTTTTACTTCTAAGGGTGTAATTTTGGCTAGTTGTAGGACAGATTGAGGTAAAATTCAAATAACTTGAGTTACATAAATCAAAATGATATGGGACAAAAAGGGTTGGAAACTAGACACATAGAACTATAACATATCCAAACTTGAGGTCTAAATGAATTGAACAGAAATTTTGGTGGAATTTACAAAACTGGGCAGAATTGAGTAGAATGAGCAGAAAAACCTAATTTATGTTGGCATATTATATGATTGATATTATTGTTATAAACTTGATGCTCCATGATGATTGTGTTGCTTGATTGATTTTCTGGTAGCCTAGCACTATTCATGGGGAAGCAACTTGATTTGTTATGCTACCGAAATTCCGGTAGAGATTTCACATACTAAACAAAATATTTAAATGTGTATGAGATATTCATGGTAGATTAGTTGTGCGTGTAAATTTATGAGGATTATAAAGGATTTCATATTACTTGGGCCAGCTCCTAAATAAGGTTAAGGGGAATAGATCAGTGAGAAAGTCGGGGAAAGTAAACCCGGCAATCGTATATAAGAACGGGATCGGTTCTGAGAAGCAGACTATTACCCAGGAGTTATATGGCCAAAGACTCCTAGGGGACCAAGTATGGATAAGGATGAAACAAGCACCCTAGGGACGGCGATACGTAACGTCTAGGTATGCCAAAAAAGGAAAGTTAAAAAGAAATGGAGGCGATACGTAACGTCTAGGTGTGCCAAAAAAGGAAAGTTAAAAAGAAATGGAAGCATCTACATCAAGAATTTCTATTGTATTCATATTTGCATATTATTCATTTTTTTTTAGATTACTATACTTAAGTTTCAATTCCTACTTTGTTTAAGAAGTGAATGAATAATCCCAATGTATTGATATGAATTAAAACTTGTACATCTGCATACATCGCCATCTGCTAGCTAGTTGTTATTATTATTGATTTTACCTATTATTGTTTCATAATTACTCCTTCTTTGATTAATCAGTGTGTGAATAAAATAAACTCTGCTTTAGACAATATGTTTTCAAACCGTTAAATTGGGCAGATTACATAGCATGTTCACTTTTTTTTTCTTAGTAAACCGAAGCAGCTGGAGATAATAACGATGACATAATATATTGTGAGTAAGGAATCCCACTGAGAATTTTCAATTCTCACTCCTATTTCCGTATTATCTCCAGATAGTTCAAGGAATATTAAAGACAGCTAGAGGTAGCTATCAAACAAGGTCTGTCTAGGTAACAGTAACCACTTCCAAGTGTAGTACTGTGATATAAGTATAATACCGTATGTAACATCTCCACTTTCGTAAACAGAATATAATGGAAACTTTGAATTATTTCCCTTAGGCAGTGTGAGAATTTCTCAGGCAGTGCTATGCCATAACGATCCTCACACTTAGAATTATAGGGTAGTGTAACACTGCCATTGAAAATATAGCACTACTATATATTAAAAATTAGGAAATAACAAAAGTGTCCTTGTAAACTTTTGTTAATTGCAGTGATGCCCAGGATTTTCAGAAATTATATTTTGACTCCAAAGACTTATTTCCACAATAATCTTAGAACTTTTCATGAAATGAACTTCATGTCCCCATATTTGTAAAATTAGCAGAATGGGATTTTAAACAAAGCAGAATCACGTGATGAAACTATAGAAGTTTAAATATCTGCTGATTGGGCCATGGAGGCAGTTTGGTATGAAATGACGTGGGGTGCCCCTAGACTTGCTCAAAATTATGGATATGCCATTAGTTACGGAAAATAGAAAACAGAAAGACTCTGAATTTGCGAAACATTTAATCTACACTATTAATCGATTTATTCGATTTTATTGATTAGGTAAGGTTAATTAGAAATTAATTAAAAGATAATTAGAAGTTAATTATATGTTAATTAAAGAGATTAGGGTAGAATAGATATACGAGAAATCTTATTGGATTTTTAGCAACGTTTTGCCAATTTGGAGGGAATCGGTAAAGATTCGGTAAATTATATCGCAAAAACCGAATCAGTAGAATTTTACACTAATAACTTGAGTTATACAAATCAAAATGAGATGGGACTAAAAGGATTGGAAACTAGACACATAGAGCTATGATATATTCAAAATTCAAGTTTAAATGAGTTGAATTATACTAAAGATGGATTATACAAAATTCGGGCAGAATAGGATGAAGTAAGTAGAAAAATTTGTTAAGGGTTGTATTGAATTTAATGAATGATATTGTGAATGTATAATCGCTGTCCCATATTGATTTACATGTTTGAATGATTTTACTGATAATCTGGCACTATTCATAGGGAAGTGGACTCGATTCGTTATGCTGCCGAACTTTTGGCAGGAGTTTATGAAGTTATGAGAGCTTATGCTATGGGTGATTATGCTTTGGATATATTTACATTTGCCTGTCATATTCATGTACGTCATGCATGCAAGTATAATTAGAATATGATATAAGAAATAAGGTGTGAGACATATCCATGAATGCACAAAGCATCCGCATGCATGATAAGATATGGAAAGGAAAAAGATAATAAGAACTTGCCAGAGGGACGTACTAAGCTACCACGTGAGGCCTAGCATAGACCCAGTTAGCGTGGACCAGAGCGGTACTGTCTAAGACTTGGGCCAGCCCTCGACCATATTTAATGGGAATAGACCAGTACGAGGGTCAGGGAAAGTAAACTCGTCACTCAGGTATAGGTACGAGGTCGGACCTGAAAAGCAGGCTATTACCGAGGGGTGAGAGAGGCCATTCACCTCCGGGGGAGCAAGTACAAAAGAGCAAAATCAAGTTGTAAGTTAAAGAAAGAGATGAATTAAGTCAAGTACACTTGCATACAGTCAAGTATAAACATCTATATGTGCATCTTCAATTATCTCGTTAAGTTATAATGCTATTATGATTCTTGTTGAAGCATATTATACTATTTGTATTTTTATGTCTGTCATATGATATAGCAAGTGGTTGTTAAAATATAACCCGCTTCGAGAAAGGTGATTTCAACTTAAAAGTGAAACACTATTTACGTATATGCGCTCATATTTTCATAATAAACCGAAGCGGCTGGAATGTTTATGGTAACAATGTAAGAGTGATGGTTTGAATTTACCTACTGAGGACCTTAGGTTCTCACTATCTGCTTGTATTTTTTCTTTTCCGTAAACATTCCAACATCCAAGTTGGAAATCAAGTAAGAGGCGAAGTACAGGGACATTCATTGAACAAGACTCGGGCGTAAACCAGACCAAGAGACTATTGAAGCTAGCTAACGACTAGTCACAAGCAAATGCTGTGTATTATGTTAGTCACAATTTCTTTTAAATTGTAATTATTTTATTCTCTATGTGTCAGAGGTGACAAAATTTATTAACTATTATTCAGTAATAAAGTGTGCAGTTAAAGAGTCATATATTATATTTTTCATATTTTAAAGCTTTCTTAGCACGATGACAACATTTTACTATAACCCTATGACTCGAGCATGGCTTAAATGATAGAAGTTGTTACACCGTACAAGGGAGGATGTTACAAAAAATCTATCGGTAAAAATAAATTTTTATTTTATTTAATTGTTCATTATGATTAATTGTTATTATTTACGTTAATTTTCTTTTAATTATTTTATTTAATTATTTAAATTTTTATATGATTAAAATATAAAATATATTAATTATAATAAAAAGCATAAGAAATAAAATAATTAAAAGCAAATAATATACTGAATATCCATCAAATAATGTAAAATAACAATATTAAACAATCTATTAGGTACTACAAATAGGATAAAATAGGAACAAAATGACAAGTCTAGGAGTACTCCTACTCATTAGTGTCAAGGATATTATCCTCATCATCCGTGGCAAACGAAGAAGATGACGATGAAGACTCCTAGTCCGGTATCACTGGCTACTTAAGAGGAGGAAATGACGAGCTACAGGCCCATAGATCCTGGAAGTACTTCTATACTTGCCTCATGATCTGCCTCTTCGTCTTCTTGCCTACCTTCCTCTCCATTATCTTCAGCTTCCCCTCTTTCACCTAGAAATGCTCCTCTTGCTACTACAATTGTTGATGCAGCTCCTCATTTAAGGCATGGATATGAGTACAAATGGCCTCCTCCACCTGTTTGGACCTAGTAGATGCATTCCCAATCACAGATGCAGGGGACAAAGAATCACTATAAAAGCTCCCCATGCCATAGATATGACCCTTATAGGGACTACCAAGTATCTGTAACCACACCATGTCCTCGTCAACCAGTGGACACTCAATAGTGGTCCCGTCCTGGTATGCCTGTTAAGTCTACCGAGATTTGGCTTGCTCAAGTCTCTGAATATACTCAGCCTATAATTAATTGAAACAAGTGTTAAATTTACATTATATTGGACATAAAAATAAGAACTAAATGAAGTATAAAGTTTAGAAATTACATATGTGGCTTCAGAGCAAGCATCCACCTATGTCGTTCAATTAGCCTTCCAGGTGTGCATCTCCTTGAAAACCTCTCTCTACGTGGGTGTCCTGTTCAAAAACCTCGATTGTAGTTCAAATTAATTAAATGTTATTGATCAATAGATAATTAAATACATAATATTATCCAAAATATAAAATTAATGCATTAATTAAATTAACTTGCCAAATTAGCCTTTGTACCCACCAAGGTAGTTAAGCTGTGCATTGTAGGGATCCACTATTAAATGAAAGCTCTGTTGGCTTTGTTCTTCCCTGACTTCACCTGGAAATCAAAGGTTGCCCAATATTCCTGCAATACTCGTAGGTTGGCCTCTTGCAGCCACGAGTGGTTGGTGTCCCTCTTAAGAAGCACATCTCGATACATATTGTGGAGGCACTTGGAAGCTCTAAACCTCCAAGTCTTGTACATGACTATATCATCGGCTGGGTTAATAATGAAATTCCTCTGCACATAGCAAAGTAAAACATGTTATGTTTGGATGTACATAGAATTAAAACATTGAATAAAAAACTATTATCTTATTATCTTCTACTCCTTGTAGCACATTTGCTTCGTGGTCTTCGGAATTTTATCGAAGTTCCCGTATGGCGCATCATACAGCTTGTTGATCACATCTGTGATATGGTGTAATCCCTGCATAAGAGGCTCCCAACTAGATAATATGTAAACATAAGACAAAATATTAGTCATTAATTACTAAGAAATTGCACAATTTAATAGTAAAATTGGATTTAAAATACAAATTACTTACTAGGTACCTTCAATAAACCGCAAATGCTAGTGGCAACATCCTCCTAAGGCTGTTTGTGACTATGACACAGATGATGAGGCAGTTGCTCTATTGTCACCTCCGGGTAGTGAAAAGGAAGGAGTGGAAGCACTTGTAGGTGCAAATTATGTCTGGATGGGTGGTGGTAGTAGCAATAGTGGAGCATCAGCAGGCATAAACCCAAGAGTCAATATCATGTGGATACCCTACGGGTTGGGTTGAATGGGCTAAGAGGTGGAGGCTGGGCATAGGAGCTGGATGAAGTGCTCCCAGTGTTGGAAGGTCCTGCTGTGGATCAAGAAGGCTGGCCATCCTCCCATGATCTGCTTCTGCCATAAACCACTAACCTAGTGCAACTTTTTATTATCTATTATGCATAATTTATAATTTTAAATCAATATATTTGCCTATTTTAAAATCATTCTGAAGCCCTAAATCTCTTTTATCATTATCATATTCAACCCCTAAACTCTATGCACCACTTCATCACCATCAGCCTCCTCTCTTACTCTGCTTCATCATCTTCATCCCCCTATCTCTCTTGCAGTCCCCCTCCATCAAGTTCCCTCATGCCACCACCGCAAGGCAGGCCATCACCACCACGAGCCAGCCTGCCATCGAGCATCCCTCCCGCGACCTTTCTCTCTCTCGTGGCCCCTTTCCATTAAGTTACCCCACACCACCACCACAAGCCAGGCCACCACCACTGCGATCCAACATGTCATCAAGCATCCTTCCCGCGACCACTGACAGGACAACACCTATGACCGTCCACAGCCTTCCCTCCTTCACAGCACCCTTGGAAAATGACTCAGCCTCCCTTCCATCCACCATGCCTTGGCAGCTCCCCCACACCTTTCCGCCACCAACAGAGCACTCCCTTCTGCCCTCACAAACCACACCTCAAAGGATTCTTGTCTAAAGCTTCGTTTTTTAGATTCGCAAGTGTGCATATTTATATTTTGAATCCTGTGAATTTTGTTGTTATTTACTGTGTATTTCTTTCTAGAATTTTTTTTCCTTTTAAGATTGTTATTGTTTCTTTAATATGTATATGTTGGATGTGTTATTTATCTAGTTCTAGAAGATGTTCATTGGTCCATGTAAATTAGAAAGCTAATTTATTTTTTAAAATTTGTTTTACTTCATAGATTTCTATTTTAGATATCATTTTCATGCTTTGGTGATAATTTTGACTACATAGTATGATTATGTTTAATTTAGTTGAAGAAGAGAATTGAATTTTGGGAAGCTCTTTTTGTTTGCAAGCCTGTTTGAGTTCCAATGAATGTTGTGCCTGGCTAAGGATTTGGTATGTTTAAAGTAAAATATAGGCTCTGAAAATAGGCTTCAGGTCAGGCCAGGCTTAGGCCTAAAAAAAAGACTATAGTAGGCCACAGGCCAGGCTCAGGCCGAATAATTGTAATACAGGCTTAGCCTGTTAAAGGCAAAGCCTAGTCTGGCCTGGCTTATTTCCACCCCTATCTGTGTATATAAGTCTCTCATGTACTATTTCTTCATTCAATTAATTATAATACAATTATCATATCATTTTTCTCTCTTCACTTTCACATTCTTGATATTGTCACGACTCAACCCAGGCCGTGACCGGCGCATAGGGGACGAGTCCCCTAGCAAGCCTTGATCACACAATTTCTTAAAAATTTGGGCAGAGTCTTCTCTGTATTTAGGAGTATTTCCCAAATACAAAGCCTCTTCCTACACAAAGGAACACAAACACACAATCCATTGGGGATCCAGGCATTATCAAAATACACCCCACAGCACGCAGTATAAAAGTAAAATACAAAATTACATTTATTCGTCCAAAATACATAATTTTAATTCTTTAGAAAATCGAATCCTTTTAAACAACTTTCAGTCAAACACATAATTCCAATCCTTTAGGAAATCTAACAATTTTGATAAATATAAATAAAATACAATAACAACAACAATAACAATCAGGATAAGGCCGGACCCTACCTGTAGTACCATGGAACTACAATAATCTAAGAATTTTCCAAACTTAAACAATTTACAAAAATATGCCCTTGAACAAAGAAGGGCTCACCCACATTATTCAAAATTCATAAACAAGGACCAAATGAGTAGTGTTTACTTGAACGCCTGCAACTGAAAAAGAAAGGAAACAACATGGTGAGTTTATGAAACTCAATGAGAGATAAAATATCCCTAACCTACATGAGACAATATGCAACTTATAGATATTAGGATAATACGGTAATATATATAATAAAACCAAAATAGAAGTCTTAATCAAATATTATACAAATGTCCTTTTCCAAACACAGAGTCCATCTATTCTAGGAAAATCAGGCAAGAATCACACTTAAGTGGCCCTTCCTTCATATGAATCCCATAAACAGGCACGCACCACTATTAGAGTGGCTGTGAATATCAGGCACGCACCACACTATATGTATAGCTGTGAATAACATGCACGCACCACTCCCTTGAGTGGCTATGAATATCATAATTCAAGGTGCATCAGGGCTAACGTCTACTGTCGTTAGCAGGCAGATCCCGGTCTAGACTTCCCAAGTCTTTCCTCATAAAACATACTTTACATGAATTCTAAAATTGTAAAGAAAGAATGAAATCTTTAACATCTTAATACTTCAAAAATTAATACAAGTCCATAACGTTCTCCAGAAAACTTTTCATTTAAATTCGTACAAAATTATGCATAACTCATATGAGGAGAAATTTCATACAAATCCATATACCCTTAAGTATAGCCAATCCTTTCATTCCAGTTTTATATAAAATCCTCAAGAATTTACTTTCTTTCTTTTCAAACAAGAACAAAATCCAAAACTTCATTGAAAACTACTATAATAAACAGTTACCATACTTTTCGGAAATTCAGACATTGTCTCATGTGATCAAGTTGGAATATAGGCTACCAAATCAATTGCTCATATATAAATATATACTAAATACATTGGAAACTAGATAGGGATAAGCTATCTACTCACAGTTCACCATCCGAAGGGTGGAATTCGATCCTACGGAGCTCCGGGCTAATATAGTGGTCATCAGAGTCATTTAGCACTATAATCACAATCATATAATTGTATATTAGCTTCTAACATGGAGGATTGATCCTAATCATACTCAAACTCCCAAAATCCCAAATTATCTAACATAGGGTTCAAGAACAACTTCAATCCAAGCATAGGTTCAAATTTCTTGGAAAAGGAAGGAGGAAGGATGTTAGGATTTACCTTTGGTAGTGGATTTTTGAGTTCTTCCTCCCCCAAGCTCCAAGCTCATCCATGGTGGAGGTAGAGAGAGAGAGAGAGTGCGAAAGAGAGAAAGAGAGTGTGAGATGGATTGATGATGATTTTTCGGTAGATTGAAGTGTTTAATTGGTGTTTATAAGTGGTTTAAGTGAAGGAAGTTGATATGGAGGTGTTAGGGTGAGGTTTGGGTGAGTTTAGAGAGAGAAAGAGTGGTTTTCGGGGAGAGGAGAGAGAAAACATCGAAGAAATGAAAGAGAGAGCATCCCAGAACGTCATATAGGCGTTCAGTAATCGATTACATCTCCTTGTAATCGATTACCTAGAATCCAGAAGTTGTAATCGATTACAAAACTTTGTAATCGATTACCAAAAAACATCAAGAACATAAGAACCCATTCAACCATATGTAATCGATTACGTAATCGATTACATGTGAAGAAAACTTAATTTTTGTATATCATCGGCCACTGGTAATCGATTACAATCCCTTTCTAATCTATTACCACAGGGAAAAATGTAGCATCAGAAAAACTCAGAATAGACTAACAGATTGGAGACATGGGTATCATACACTTATTTATATTTCTTAACTTTAAGTTAATAACTTTAAAGTATAAATGTAAATAAGGAAATACCCCCCATTTGGATTCAATAAAAATATCCAAAAATTCAAAATTCCTAAGATTCAGAATCCAACTTTTGGGTTTTAGTACAATTCTCCGAAAACTTGCATTTTTCTAAACTTAAGGGTTGAAATCAAAGGGTTTACCCATTTTCTAAAATTCATTAAAAATCCCTCTTCAACTCATTGACGCCCAGGGAACCATTACCAGGACTTTTAATCTTAAGAAAATGTCTCAATCCTATAGCCCTCTAAGGAGGCATAGGGGTCAGACTCAATTTTTTAGGACCTGATATTGACAGATCGCTATAACTCATGCTGGGGTATTATAGATATGGTGTAAGAAGCTATTGCTTCTTGATCCTTTTACTTCTTTCATTGTTCCTTTCCTCAATTCGCTATTATTCTTCTTATGGATTCATGGCATAACCCATGGATCCATTCCTTATCACTTCTTCTGATCATCCTGGTCAAATGCTCATTTCTAAAGTGCTAACTGAAGACAATTACGACTCTTGGAGCAGAGCGATGCACGTCGCTCTTAATTCAAAGTGCAAATTTATGTTTGTTGATGGATCAATTCCTAAACCCAAACCTAATACTGATCTTGATCTCCTTGCTTCTTGGTAATGGAACAATGATGTGGTTAATTATTGGTTGCTTAATTCAATCTCCAAAGAGATTGCTACTTCTGTGGTTTATGTTGAATCTACAGTTGAGCTATACAATGATCTCAAGATTTGCTTTCTAGATGGAAATGACCCAAGAATGTTCTAATTGAAGTAGCAATTATTGAGTCTTTCTCAAGGTTCAATGTCTATTAGTCATTATTTTACTAAAATCAAGTCAATTTGGGAGGAATTGAGTTGTTTTCGACCTATTGTTACTTGTAATTATGGGGGAGCTCAACCATTGTAAAACTATTTACAATTGGAGTGTGTGCATTACATTCTCATGGGCCTAGATGAATCCTATTCCAACATTTGAGGTCAAATCCTACTTATGGAACCAATTCCACCTATCAACAAAGTTTTCTTCTTTGGTTCTCCAAGAGGAAGCACAAAGAGTTGTTGGTAGTGTTTTTGTTTAGCCTTTTCAGGCTCCTGCAGTCTTTGCTATGAAGAACAATGGTTCTAAGCCTTCTGGTGATCCTAAACAGAAGCAAGGCAAGAAGGATAGGCCTCTTTGTACACATTGTGGTGTTTATGGCCACTTCATTGATACATGTTTTAAATTACATGGATTTCCTCCTACTTATGGTCATGGCAAGGGAAAAGTTTCGTGAATTAAGTTTCTGCCACTCCCCTAACCATTGACACATCTTTGTAGCTCATGCCATCTCAGATGCAACAACTTGGTGCTGTGCTCAATACTTAGGTTTCCAATCCTGTTGTGGATGATGATCCAGATGCTAATGCCACATCTGCAGATATCGTTCTCTCCATTTGCGATTGAAGCTCGAATTTAGCATCCAACTATTGGATTCTAGATAGTAGAGCTACTTCTCATATTGCTTGTCATTCATTAGTGTTTTCTACATTTTATGCCATTTCCAATTTCTTTGTTTCATTACTTGACAAATCTAGAGTCTATGTTCATTTTGTTGGTACTGTTTGTTTATCAAATCATTTGGTTTTTTCCAATGTATTGTACATGGCAACTTTTCATGTTAATTTGATTTCGATTGCTATATTATTGAAAGATACTACTCACAAGATTTCTTTTATGGCTAACTCCTTTGTCATCTACGATGGTAGCTCATTGATGGTGATTGGCAAGGGTGACCTATGTGGAGACCTCTATGTCTTTCATTTAGAACCTAGCTTAGTCCTTACTAGTAGTACACTATTACCTCTCAAGTTTTAGTAATTTCTGTTGATACATGGCATTCAAAATTAGGTCATCTTTCCAATAGAATCCTACATATACTAAGTTCTATACTTTCTTTACTGTCTAATTCTCATTCTGTTACTGATTGACCATTTGCCCTTTAGCAAAACTTAGACATTTATCTTTTACTTCTCATGATAACATGTCATCTACTCTTTTCAATCTTGTACATTGTGATCTGTGGGGACCTTACCATGTTCCTACTTATAATGGAAAGAGAATTTTTCTTATCGTGATGATTGTACTAGATTTTGTTGGATTCATTTGCTACAACACAAGTTTGAGGTTTCAAACCTGTCAATTTAGATTTTTAATTTGGTTAAGACTCAATTTAATACAATAGAATTAGCTTTAACTCATTTTCTTCAACAAAAAGGTGTCTTACATTAATTTTCATGTGTGCAGTATCTTGAGAAAATGCAGTTGTTGAACGCAAACACCAACACCTCCTCAACATATCTAGAGCTTTGTTCTTTCACTCCAAGGTTCTTATCAATTTTTGGGGGGATTGTGTGATTGTGTGCTTACTACAGCTTTCTTGATCAACAGGACTCCCATTTCTTTGCTCAAATTCAATATCTTTATGAGTTGTTGTATGGCAAAGTTCCCAATTACGCAAATTTTTGAGTTTTCGGGTGTCTTTGTTATGCAGCCACATTACCTTCTCATAGGACTAAGTTTAGTCCCCAAGTTATCCTTACCGTTTTTGTTGTATATCTTCTCGGATTTAAGGATTACAGGCTCTATAATCTACAAACCAGGGAGTTCTTTATTTCAAGGGATGTTTACTTTCATGAAATCATATTCCTTTTTGCTCAAATTGATGCTGGTTATACTGCACATGATCTATTCTCAGAAGTGGTTCTTCCCATTCCTACTCCTAATTTGACGGCAACCAAAGTAGATTTTCTAGCTCTTGATGCATTATCTTCCAACTAAAGTTTTGATATTCCTACTGAAGATTATACAAATTTAGATTCTTCTCAGCCTAGAAGTTTGGATCCTGTTGCTATATTCTTGTCCAAAGGTCCTCTAGACCTTATAGACCTCCACAATACTTGAGGGATTACACTTGCAACAATGGTTTCAATTATCCTATTTTTGATTTCCTTAGTTATGACAAGCTCTCTTCTTCACAAAAGAATTTTGTATTTCAAGTTTGTTCAGTTTATAAGCCTACCTTTTATCACCAGGTTGCTAGACATGCTGAGTGGAGACAAGCCATGAGTGAGGAGCTTCAAGCATTGGAGGATAATAACACTTGGTCCTTAGTTCCTTTACCTAAAAGCAAGCACAATATTGGTTGTCATTGTGTGCACAAGGTTAAGTACTAGCTAGATGGGTCAGTTGATAGGTACAAGGCTAGGCTTATGGCCAAAAATAGGCTGGAGTGGACTTTTTGGACATTTTTTCTCTTGTAGCTAAGCTTGCTACATTGAGAGTTTTACTTTCCACTGTAGCTATTATGGGTTAGAAGCTTCTCTAGCTGGATATCAAATTCGCCTTCTTTAATGGTGACTTATTTGAGGAAATGTACATAGATTTGCCATTGGGTCATCATAGTAAGGAGAAGTCATTGGTTTGCAAGCTGAATAAGTCATTATATGGTCTTACATAGGGTTCAAGGTGGTGGTTCCACAAATTTTCCACTGCTCTCATCAATTAAGACTTCACACAATCAAAGAATGATTACTCACTCTTCACCATTGGCTCAAGTTCATCACTTGTGTTGCTGTTGGTTTATGTTAATGAGATCATTGTGGCCAGCCCAAGTGAGTCCATGATCTCCAAAGTGTAATCTCAACTACAGTCCTTATTCAAAGCCTAAGGTCCTTGTGTCTTGAATTAGCACAATAAAATCAAGGGATTTACCTGTCACAAAGGACATATGGCTTTCTTTGTTAAAAGATATTGGTTTCTTAACAAGTAAACCAGCCAACCTTCCCATGCCCTAACATTAAATTGAATGCTTCAGATGGAGATCTTCTTGACTATCCTTCCATGTGTAGGTGCCTCATTGGCCAACCAATATATCTCACCATTTGCTGACCGGATATCACTTTCTTTGTCTCTAAATTGTCTCAATATATATCTCAACCCATACATCTTCATGTAATGCACCACCTACTATGATATATCAAGGCCCCTCTAGGACAAGGCATGTTGTTTCCTTCAAATTCTCAGTTGCATCTAAAGGCAGATGCAGACACAGATTAAGGTAATCATGTGGATACTAGAAAGTCCACAACAGGGTATTGTGCTTTCCTCGATAATTCTTTAATTTCTTGGAAATCTAAGAAGCAACCTACAATTTATAGAAGTTCAAGAGAAGCTTAATCGTGCTTCAAAAGTGTGACTATGAGCTTACCTAGCTCCTTACCTTGCTAAAATGTTTTCAAAGTACACTTGAGCAGGCATGATCTTTTGTGATAATCAAGCTGCTATTCACCTATCCTCTAATCCAACCTTCCATGAGCGATCTAAACACATTGAGATCAACTGTCATTTCATTAGGGAGTTGTTGCTGGAACAACCAAGCTCGTCCATGTTCCCACTCATTACCGGCTTGTAAACCTCTTAAACAAACAAGTTCAAGCACCCTAATTTCGGAACTTGATGACCAAGATGGGAATCCTCAACATACTCTTCTAACCTTGAAAGGGGAGTACTAAGATACATGTAAATTATGCAGATAAGTTAGTTTTCAATTAGTCAGCTTGGTTGTTAAATTCTATTATTTGCGATTAGGCTTGTTGTATAGATAACTATGCTACTCTCTATGTATATAAGTCTCTTATGTACCATTTCTTCATTCAATCAATCAGATTACAACTTTCAAATCATTTTTCTCTCTTCACTTTCACATTCTTGATAAGCCTTATTTATACAATAGAGAAAGAATAGAAGGGCGAAGGATCTTGAGCTTTTGGTGAATGAAAAAGATGAATAACTAATATTTTATTGAAAGTATAAATAAATAAATTGTAAGTCTTAATCAAAATTAGATTTATTTGGGTGAGGGTAATTTAAAAAATTATAAGAGAAAATTCTAGCAACCCCTGAAATTGTTAGAAAAAATGTTAAACTCTAAACTTAAGGGAGAAAAAATAAAAAAACTCCTCTGCTTTGTAAAAAGAAGAGAGGAAATTACAACTAACCCCCTTGAAATTCATTGAAATGACAATAAATCCCAAACTTGTTAAAAAATAACACTCCACTCCAATTTTTATCAAATTATACTTAACCATAGTTAACCAATATCACTTTAGAGTGAAGTACGATTATATTCTTTCGGGTTGTAAAAATAAATAATATGAACAAAATGCAAAAGCATAAGAGAGTATTTATATATTTATCTAATTTTTCTCTCTTTTTTTGTCGTTGTAGAATAAATTATAAAATTAAAGAAATAATTTTTTTAAATATTTTTTTTCTTATGGTCAATCATATAGTGTGAAAAAGAAATAATTTTTGTGTGATATTTTTGTATGGAGCAATTTTTTAATGGTACATATATATATATATAGAGAGAGAGAGAGTGTGTGTGTGTGTGCCCACGCATTGTACATATCTCTCTCTCTCTCTCTCTGTATGTCTCTGTCTCTCCCTCTCTTTAACAATTTCGATTGGATTGAGTATTTCTATATTCTTCTATTAGAAACCTAAAATATTAATTTATCTTGCCCACCAAGCAATGCTTTATCTTTTATTTAATTAATTTTTTTTTACAAACAATATATATTTGTATTAACCTTAAAAATATTAGATGGGCCTTTTAAATTCATGTGTAAATTATAAAAAGAAATTTTGCAAATAACAGTACCCTTGCTATCATTTTGTTGTTATCATAACAAATTTTGCATATAAGTGGGAAACAATTTTTTTTCAAAAAATAAAAGAATTTCATGCAAATTTTTTGTGCAAAATTTGTTTTCCATTTACATGTAAAATTTATTTATAATTCATTCAGGTTAAGAATAATATATATATATATATATATATATATATATATATATATATATATATATATATATATATATATATATGCTATTAAAAATTACTTCATCCAAATCCAAAAATGTCATACAAAAATTATTTTCTTTTCACACTACATGATTGAGCATTTAAAAAGAATTACTTTATAAATAATTTAAAATTACTTTATAAATAATTTCCTTTCATAGTTTATTCCACAACAAAACATATTTACATAAAATTGAAAGCATGAAGAGGATTGCCAAAAAACAAAAAAAAAAGCAAGAGAGAAAAATTAGACAAGTCTATAAATTTTTTTTATTTTATATTTTTTCCATATTATTTATTACAACCCAGCAAAATATAATCATGCTTCACTATAAAATAATTATGGGTAGGTGATGTTTAGTTAACTTGCTCTATGATCTATCACTAATTAAGTAAAACAACGTAAAACAAGGCCAACATGATAGGAGTTGGGTCATGGAAGTTATCAGGGGGTTACATTAATGGGGTGGGGTATAGACTCTGAAAACTAATGAGATGGTGTGTTATTTCTTGATATCTCAAGTTGGTTAAATATATAAAGTTTCTGTGATTGTGAATGGCACTCACTATCGTTCTCAAGTGGCTGAAATAATTAAAGTGATTAAAGAAAAATACAAATTCTTTTCTTGAAATTAAGAAAAATTATGGAGTAGTGAAATTTGGTGTAGAAACCTCTCCAAAATTTATTGTTTCTCTTCTCACATAAGAAAATTCAATTAAAATATCCAAATGCCATCATCATCTTGTGTTCATTTTACCCTTTATATACCATTGAGCAAAGAAAACTAGAAAAGAAAAGTGAGATAATCGAGTTATAATAACATTAAAGAGACCTAATGTATTTTATTATTGAACTATAAGTCATTTATACTTTATCTTCAAAATTTAAAAGCCTTCAACTCGAACTATAAACTTTTTTTGAATGTGTACTTTTAGTCTTTCTATTAAGCTTTCTATTAATTATTAACAAAAATAGTACATATTTAACAAAGTTTAGGGCTCGAGTTGTGCTCTTTTTTTAAAAGGTTAAAAACTAAAATTATTATAATCTAAAATTTAGGAGGTATAATGCATTTATTTTTCGTTAATAATGGAGGTAAAATTAATAAAAGGACTAAAGCGTAATTTCAAAAAATTTTAGGGTTTGAGATGCATATTTTTAAAATTTTGGAGGTGATGTACATATAATCTATACTTCAAGGGGATAACGTACATTTTTTCCCCTATATGGTATGGATAGTCACCACTGCTACTCATTGGTCAAGTTTAACTTCACCCACTCCTAATTTGATATCTTTCGATCATATTATTTTTTTATTAGATATAAATACAATCTACATAATACTCCAAAACACCCCAGAATTGCTCGTTTTCACTAGTCACGTTACCAACTAATGCTTCAAATTTTACCCCGGAGCGGCAACAGTAAGTTCTTTGCTCTCATTGCCGCGTAAAATAACAAGTGCCTTCTCGCTGTTTCGCAACCCCACATTAAGTTACATGTGCCTAGTTCTTTCACAAAATACTAAAAGTAAGAGATGGGTTAAAAGTAAAGTGTCATTTTCATAATTAAAATTATTAAAATTAAAATTAAAAACAAAAATAAGAAATAAAATCAGAAATTAAATGCAAATAAAAAAATCAGAAATCAAATCCATTCTAAATAATTTAATTTTGATTTATTATCAATACAACTTTTTTTACATATTTATTTAAGTGAATTTTAATTTATTATTAATATAAAATATTTTATATAAATATTTAATTATATTTTATCATAGAAATTTAATTTAAATGTACCGATAGTATAATATTATTTTACACTGTCAACCAATAAAAATGCTAGAAAGTGTCAATTCATACAAATAATCACTCATTACAATAATCCACCATAATTTCTCATTTTCTAATATTTTTATTGACTGATAGTATAAAATTGCTTTACACTATCAGTACATCCCAATTAAACCCTTATCTTATCAATAAAAATATTTAATTCTAACAACTATTATTTTAAAATTCTTATACATAATAATATGTAATTAAATAATAATATAAAATTATTTTATATTAATTATATATTAAAATTATTTTCTATTTATATTATTTGAAGAATTTGGCTCATTTGTAATTATTTAAAAGATTATATAAATAATAATATATAATTAATTGATAGTATAAAAAATTAATTTTAAAACAAATACTACATATCAATAATATGATTTTAAAAAAGATAGAGAGGTCAAAAGGAATGTGAAAAAAAAATTTCGAAAAAAAGAAAATTTCAAAATTGAAAAGGTGGAAAAAAAAAAAGAAAGGAAAGAAGGAAAGGCCATTAACAGCCACAGCCTGAGAAACCCACAGGGGAAAGGAATGAGCGAATGAAAACAAACCTACACTCGTTTTGAGGTCACAACTTTTATTAATAAATATTTTTGTAGAAGAAGATCAAGCGAAGGTGTTGTATTGTTAACCGCACCTTCCTTCCACCACACGGACGCCCTCTCTTCGTCCCATCACCACCCATCCTCTTTTTCTCTAACCCTCTCTCTTTCCCTCCTTCATCATCATCATCATCATCATCATCATATTGATCATCTCCCTCTTCCTAATCTCCAATCCTTCAAAACCCGCCACTCTTTCTTCCTTTCCCACACCCTCAAACCAAAAAGATGACCCATTCGTAAAAACAACCAAAAACAGCAAGGTCAAAGGCCTGCACCTTTTGTTTTTTCTCATCAATTTCTACATTTTCACCCTCTCTGCGTGTTCAACCGGTTTTGCCTTCTTGGGTCGTCTTAGGATCCCATAAAGAAAAAAAAGGTTAAAGCTTTGAAGATGGGCAGGGGCGGAGCAACCACCGCAGCGGCCGGACCGGCCCCGGTCGAGCTAAACGGACCGGGTTCGAGGCCGGTTTTTAAAGAGCCTCGTTACCGTGGGGTGAGGAAGAGACCGTGGGGCCGGTTCGCCGCAGAGATCAGGGACCCCGTCAAGAAGGCCAGGGTGTGGCTCGGCACCTTCGACACCGCCGAGGACGCGGCACGTGCCTACGACGAGGCAGCACGTGCGCTTCGCGGACCCAAGGCAAAGACCAATTTCTCCCTCTCCCAGCAACCCTTCTGCCACAACAACTACCAAGACTTTAGCGCCGCCGGAGGTTTTCCCGATCGCCGGTTTTACTCCGGCGACGGGCTTCAGGACCACCGGAGACCGACGTCCAGCGGCATGAGCAGCACTGTCGAGTCCTTCAGCGGGCCACGACCCGCCGGACCGCCGGCGCAGCCGGTGACCGCTGCTCGGAGGTACCCCCGGACGCCGCCGGTGGTCCCCGAGGACTGCCGCAGCGACTGCGACTCGTCGTCTTCGGTTGTTGACGACTGCGACGACAACGTCGTTTCGTCTTCCGTGTTGCCGTTTCGCCGGAAACCGTTGCCGTTCGATCTCAACGCGATGCCGTCGGATGATGCTGACGTGGCGATCGGTGGTGGTGTTGGCGGCTGTGATGATCTGCGATGCACTGATCTTCGCCTCTGATGCGCTGGGAGTTCATCGAAGAAATGATTTTAGATTTTTTTTTTTAATTTTAAAATTTCTCCACTTGAATTTTTTGTTCTTTCTTTTTTTTCCCCTTTTTTTTTCACTATGCGGAAAAAAAATGAAAATTGAAATGATGATTGATGATCAGATATAAGATTATGGTAATATGATCTTAATTTCTGTGAGAATATTACAAAGGGCATTGTTGCTCTTCTCCCTTTTTCTTTTTTTTTTTTTTTGGTTAAATTATTTAGAGGATGATGAAAAAAAAAATGTGGAAGATATTATAATCTGTATGTTAGATGAAGAATTTGTGGATTGTGGGTTAGCATTACCCCTTCCCTGACACTTATCATTATCTGTATCTGTCTGTGCTCTGTATGTATAATACTAGTTAAGAAAATTTAGTGTTGTTCCATCAGAGTTGGATTTAGTTGTTGTTCTCATTGATTATCAATTATCAGCTTTTAGAAAATTAGCTTCTATTTCCAGTTGGGGTCTTGTTGCCTATGTTGATTTTAGCTCATTCTATTGTGAAACTATAGAATATAATAATTGATAATTGATAGTTGTTGCAACTGTGGCCGGGTGATTAGATTGGTAAGGGTAAGGGAACCATGCTGTTTTCCTCTTAGTTTTGATTTTTTTCCCCCTCATTTGTGGCTATAACCAAGATGGCGTGGGAAGATACTTTGTTTGGTTAGTGATGTAGATGGTGATCATCATTTCTTCTTTCTTTTTCTTTTGGGTGCAATTACAATCATGTTGCCTTCTATAGCACTCAAGATCGCTTGGCAAGGTGGGTAAGGATTTTGGGCGGTGAATGATTAGATGGAGAGACGGTTCTCTCGTTTTGAACTTCTTTTGGTTACTATAAATATTAAGACCTTCTAATTAATTCTTGAAGCATTGTCTTTCATCTCATCAAACAAATTTGGTATACCAGAATTTAAAGGGCTTTACATTTTTTTTTATTTATACAGTTAGCAAAAATAATTTATATTAATTTATAACATGATTTATATTAATTCTATATATAACTTTAAAATTTTCTTTTTATAATAAATAACTCATTTAGTAAAGGTTATATGGGTGTGTTTGGGTAAGATTTGTTTGCCAAAAAAAAATTATTTTTGATATATTTGGATAAATTTTTAAAATTGATCAGAATATCAAAAATTTCTGTTTTCATCTTTTTAGTAAAAATTGAAAAGAGTAGTTTCTCAAAAAAAAATTATTTTCAATTTTTTTTAATTATATAAAAAATTATAGTTTTAGAATCATTTTTTTCAAAAATTGAAACAAATGTAAACACTAACAAGATTGTGACAAATGAGTTTTTGGTAAAAAAAAAATGTTAAAGCGTAAAGTAAAAATGAAATGTAAAAATGTAGGCTTTACATATTATTAAGAATATATATATATATATATATATATATATATATATATATATATATATATATATATATATATATATATAATTAAAAACTTAACTCAAATTTAAGTATTAAATTAACAAGTTTTTATAATATAATGCAAATGAAAGTAGAGGTGTAGAACAATGGGAACTGTGGAGGGTGTAGAGCAAACACTCCTTTCGTTGTTTTAGGGTCCGTTTGGAGTAACTTTTGGGAGAAGATCTTTTGAAAGAAGGTCTTTTAAAAGAAGGTCTTTTAGAAAAATTACTTTTAAAAGAATGATTTTTGTTTGGTTTGAATATGTCAAAAGGCCTTTTAGGAGAATGAATTTTGTTTGGATTGGTTAAAATAAAATTACTTTTGGGTGTTGATGTGAGAGTAATAGTAAGATTTCTTTTAGTGCTTTTTACAAATAAAAAGTAACTTGAATCTTCTTCCATGAAGGCCTTTTGAAAAAGTTATCTACCAAACACTTTGTCTTTCTTTGTCTGAAAGTCATTTTCCTTCTTACAGAGAACTTTACAGTAATCTGGCCATAATCCAAACAGGCTCTTAATAGATTGGATTGACCCATGCTTAATCTCAATTTTGAGACCCAAAACTCATTAAACCAACAAAAACTAACCAAATGATTCAAATATATAAAAACATAAAATTGTTTCTTAAAAATGTATTTTTAACAATTTCAACACTTTAAAATATTTTTTAAAAGGATTTTACCTAAATTAAATATTACCTAAGATCTAGCAAGCTTTTATGCTTTGAAAATGTAAAATGTTAATATTTTAAGTTTTGAAACAAGATTTTAACAACAATGATCACTAAGATAATTAGAATTTTATAAACTTTAAGTTATAATTTTTCTATTCTTTCATTCAACATTTCTTCATAATTTAAAGTTTTCTTCTAACTTTTGTTTCCAATATTTAAAATGAGTTTAATTGATATGCATTAATAATATAAAATAATTTTATACTGTCAACCAATAAAAGTATTAAAAAGTGAAAAATTATAGTGAGCCACTCGTTATAACGTGTGATTATTTGTATGAATTAGAATTAAATTCTTTAAAATTATTCAAACTTGAAGGGCAGAGTAAGGAACGCATCCATTTCAGTTCCATCAAGTTCATGGTCTGTCATAAGTTAACTTACAAGAAATGTGCATTATAGAAAGGGGACGTTGGAAGTTTGAAGTTTGAACCATCAACACGTTTGTTCACCTGACCTTTCATCTAAAATTAGGCAAGTTTTAAAACGATAATTGATAAATTATGGATTAAGATGATTCTTAAATTTTGTTATTAAAAGAAATTAATCAATAATTATTTTATTATTATATAAAAAATATTATATAAAATATTTTATAAACAAAATTCAAGATTCATCTTTGATCCAAGAACCATTTTAAAAATATCCCTAAAATTAAGATGGCTTGTCTTTCAATGATGAACAGAAAATCCAAAGAATAAGGTGTTGTGGTGTAAGATAAGGTTTGACAAGTAAGCAATTTTGGTTTGCCGTAATTTTCCTTACTTACTGCAAAAATTAAACGTGTCTCTTTTGGGACGCCATGGAATGGTCTCCTTCTTGTTTTCATTCAATTGGGAATAACAACAGCCATTGTCACGCAAAGCCATAGGGATTCCTGTCAAGTCAACACACTCGTCCTTTGAAGTGACACTAAAAGGCCTTTAACATGCAAAGCACTATTTTGGTATCAATTAGAATTGTATTCCAATTGAAAAAATTTTGTCTCTTTCCCAAACTACATGAAATGGAACTTTCAGTGTAGGCTTTGCAAGACAATGCCTATAGTAGCCAAACTACTCGGGCATTCTCGCCTTCGTGCATCTCACCTTCCAGCTAATTGTGTTGTCTAGGCTATCTAGCAGCCTAGTAGTCATCCACAGCATCTCCCCTTTGAGATGCACAGGATGGCTGGTATGTCGAATATTTTTTACATGCCCGAAAATTTGATGATGGGAATGTAAGATTATTATATTTAGTACTTGCTTAAAAAATTATTTTTGGATAGGTTGTATTCTCAAAAATGAAAAATGAGTAAGTTGCATTTGCGGGATAAGCTGTTTGTAATCCTCATAACCGTTGTCCGAGCATGTAGTGCTCACAAAATCTTCGTACTATATAATGAACAAGTGTTAATTTTTGAAGGATGAGTGTTAGTTTTTGGTGAATTTAGTATATTTATTAGGGACATGAATCATTTCTCTTATCTTTTTCATATTTCGTACTTCTTTATTAGAAAAGCATGTACTGACTTCTAAAGGTGACAAATAAGTGTACACAAAACACAAAAGGTAGAATTCACCACTTTCAAGCATAAGTAAATAAAATAAATTCTTTAGAAATTCACGTATAGGTCTCCAGTAATTATCTTGAAAATAAGAAAAAGGTGGTGAAGAAGGCCACAAAAAGGTGAAATTCGCCACTTTAGTTCCCGAATAAGTAAACTTAATTATGCATAAATTAATACATGATTCTCCAATAATTATCTCAAAAATAGCAAAAAATGGTGAAAAAGAAGATTTATGTCTATTTTTTTTTTTTTTAGGTGGATTTGGTACTAGTCATCCTACCAAGACCAAAGCACAGTCCTCAAACTCAGAAAGCACTTATAAGAGACTTACGATATCGCTTACTAATGAGGTCCTCACATTGGTAGTCGAAATCGAACTTGGTCGTTGTAGGATTCGAATTTATTCTTTACCAGCTGTGCCAACTTTCATTGGCTGAAGAAGATTTATGTCTCTAATAAATATACTAAATTCTCTTAAAATTAATACACAATTTTTCAGTAAATATCATGCGCCCCAAAAATTTTTGGAACCATAGTAAGAATGTTACTCCTAAACATGTGTTATGACTACCGTAGACTCCTCCAATAATTAACACCATACAATTGCTAGCTATCTCGGATTGTCATATAATATCACTTGTAGAATAATAATGAATAGATGATGTCTTCGTTTATATTTTTTTAGTCGAAACTCGTGTGAAGTAAACTTATATAAATTTTTTTCCTGTCATAATCGAAAAACAAAAGGGAAAAAGGAGAACAATTTTGTAATGTCTATCGTATTCTGTCCAATGCTTTGTTATTGTATGCCCACTAATCAGTGCATGTGAAGCATGGTTGCTCAAATCCACTTTAACATGCACAGAAAGTGGTGAAAAATAAGAGTTTGGGATAAGGTGAAGGTTTTAAAATTTTATTACTTTATAAATTAAGAAATATTCTAACCACATGTATACAATTATCCCTTGTCATTGTATAGTCAACTGCTTCGTAAACAAAAAACAAATGATTGGCCTTTTAGTGGGTTATTTAACGTAAAATAAAAGAAACAGAAGTATGATTATTAGCTGCCGCAATATATTCCAATGTGTTGAAATAGGTTTTAAAAGGCATGGTTTGATTTCAGTTTTGGCTTCACTGTAATTTTCATATGTTTTAACATGCTTGACTGAGTAACTTTTTTCTATTATCGTTGTTTTCTTTGTCATAGTTTCGTTTTTTGTAATTTTATCAATTGAATGATTGTCCCATATGAAGTTTTTGTTTAGATTTTGCTGAATTGGGTTCTTTTAAATTCTCATCCATTTGAAGATTGAATTGTGTCGTGAGTCTCTATTGTGATATTAAATAAGTAGTTGGAAATGTGTGTTGCAGGGCATACAGTGAACATTTGTTTGTTGAGGTAAAGGACTCTTTGCTGAAATTCTACCAGAAGTACATACATATAAAGCTTTTAACATTCATTTTTTTATCATGCCCTCTATTTATTCTAACGGCATTTCTATTTGAAAAGGCTAGTGGTACAGTTGGACATTTAGCCATTTAGGTGGCCAATGTAATATATATCAGATAATTTAACACTACTCATCAAATTTTGGTGGTGACAGGGAACCAAATTTAAGGCCTTTTGCATCAGATTTTTAACTGCATCCTTTCATCACCTGCAATTATCGGGAGTCTCATTCAATGTTATGCAGTTCAATCTGGGTTAGTTTCCCTGCCGTAAGTTTATATGATGGAATCATTATTTAGACCATAATTTCTTACATGTTTCCAATTTCAGGACTCTTGCAATCACAAGGCACGTGAGAAGGTTCTATTTTAGTATGAGACCATATATTTGTTGACTTTCAATATAGTTTTACTTGTTAGTCCTTACTTTTTATTTTTATTACTATTAAAGCTATGGATTTTATTCATGAAGTTCCTGATGGTGATATGTCTGGCACCAAATGAAGAATGGCAAAGTTGATGTGTTAACAAATTAAACCAAGCCTAGAAGCTACAATTTACCGCACCCTCAATTTTGTTCTACAGCCATCTTACATTTTCCAAATAATTACAGCACATACACTTGCAGCCCAAGATGATAAGTTTGCCAGCTTGTTTCTTAATCAGTTTTGAATAATCAAATAAAAATTGATTTACGGCTTCAACTTTCAATCACCGCCTCTATATACAACCTTATTACGGCTGCAAGTTTTACCACCGACTTGATGTTTCCTCTTGCATTAAGCAATATTTATTATTATTTTATTAGTTACGTTTGACCATAAAAAGGCAATATCTGTAACGTGAATCTATTTGTACCATCTATGGAATGAGAATAAAATGAGATTGTGAATTAAAGCTCCTCTTCCTCTATATGCCTATGAGTATGAGTGTGAGAAAATTATTTTGAGAGTTATAAGGTGGGTTTGTGATATCAAACTAATATCAGAGCCCCGCTAGTCTAGCGCCAATTTGTTTTTTTGGTGGAGAGTTTGTGTGAGGAACAAGAAAGTTTTCATACAGTTATTTTTAGAGAGTTATTATGCCAAATAATTACAATATTGTTTGATTAGGTCCCAAGTTAGATAGGAAATTAGATTACAATTATTAAGAGATTTTGATGTTTGCCAACTTGAAGGCTCACAATATTTGGAGCCTTGTTGAACTAGGCTTACAAGAAGAAGCAGATGCAGCAACCCAAAGACGAGATCAATTGGTGCTTTCACAAATTCATCAAGGTGTAGATTATTTGGTATTTGGCAAAATAGCTAATGCCAAAACCGCCAAAGAAACATGGAATATTTTGAAGCTGTATTAAAAAGGTGTAGACAAAGCACAAAAATCAAATTTGTAGTCTTTACATAGAGAGTATGAAAGGTATGAGATGTGTAACACCTTACCAGGCAAGATGCTATGCTTAAGTCATAATATGTTACCTGATAGATTATTACGTATGGCTATCTAATTAAATTCCATTTCCTGATTTAATGTTAATTACTTATATGGAGTTAACTATTCACTTAATAAATTTTCGTTTGATTGTGGGATAAGTAATAGATAATTATTATAACTGAAATAAAGTAAATTATATAAAAATGCGAAAAAGACGGAACTACTGAACGACATCATATACATTTATAAATAGACATCTGTTTTCAAAGTTTGTCATAAGTTACACAAAACAGTATAAGGTAATAAAATGAGACCGCTAATACAAAATAAATCGACATATCTCTATGAACAGTATCCTAACTAGCCCCCAAGGAACATTTCGTGTGCTGCTACCTTTCCACATACAGCACACACTAAACCACTGCCTATGCCCAATACTACCAAAAGAGGGCCACTCTATACATTTCCTATTGCAGCATTACACGGGCATTCTAGATGGATTCCGAGGAAAGGAATCCATTCGTCATGTCGGCGTCAGCTGGGGTGTAGTCCATGCTCAAGGCAGAGGTCGAGGAAGACGAGCTCGCCACCTTTGACGGATCCTCCTCAGACAGTGAGACCTAGGGGATCTGCTGCGATGGTGAAGCTGGTGGAGCCATGGGAGCTGCTGCTGCTGCCGGTGCTGCTGCATGTGGAGATGGAAAAGGATGGGCCATGTATAGTGGAATAGCAATATAAGGTGTGGCGGGATCGAAGAGTGGGTGAGTAAGGGGAACAGCAAAATCTCTATGAAAGAAGAAATAAAAATGGAACTGACATCTACCGGATATATATATAGAGTCTAAAAACGGGTCCAAGTAGATGTGAAGCTTAGGGAACTCGATAAACAAGACGCTCGTTGCCGCGTTCTCCATGATCTGAGAATGATGCGGAAACATGTAGTAGGGTGAGAAATAAATATTTTTCAGTAGGAATTCTAAGTTTATACATATCTGTCATTGCTATCATTCTCAGTTGTTTCAATTTTTCCTTAATTTTAAATAGTACAACAAAAGAGTAATATTCAACTTAAATTTTTATTTTAGAAATATACATAGAAACAAACTAAATTTTAGATTGGAACAAGGAAAATATAATTAACAGATATACTAATGCAACTAAGACAGTAACCATAATTAAACAGTAATATATCATGAGAAATAAACAGATAATTATGACAATCAATTAAGGCTTATCATACAGTGTATATAAATGTGCAATTGGGAAATGCATCTTATCTTTGAAGGCTTTTACCTCCTAAAACTTATTTTCCATCCTTGGTCCCCTGGGAGTTATTGGCCATATACTCCTGGGTAATAGTCTGCTTTTCAGGACCGAACTTGTTATACAGGATTGCCGGATTTACTTTCCCTGACCTTCCCACTGATCTATTCCCCTTAAGCTTATTTGGGGGCTGGCCCAAGTAATATGGAATCCTTTGTAATATTCATGAATTGCATGCACAACTAACTTTGTTCTTTCAAACATCAAGTGTTCATGCAATTATAACTCACACAACATAAGAATTTCTTGCCGAAATTTCGGCAGCATAACGGATTGAGTTCGCTTCCCCATGAATAGTACTAGACTACCAGTAAAATCATTCAAACTTACAATTAAATATAGAACAGTAATTATATATTGATAATATCATTCATCAAATTCAATTCAAACATCATTAGGGTTTTCTATTTTTTTCATCCTATTTTACCCGAATGTTGTATAATCCATCCTTAGTCCAATTTAACTCATTTAAACCTAAATTTTGGATATGTCATAGCTCTATATGTCTAGTTTTCAACCCTTTTAGTCCCATCTCATTTTGATTTGTATAACTCAAGTTATTAGCATTTTACCTTAGACTGCCCTGTTCTTAACCAGAATTGCACCTTTATAAGTGAAAATTAACTAAAAATAGAAATCTGAGTAAAATCATACAAAATTTATATCAAATTAAAACTAATAGAACAATCTTTCAAGTTAAGTAAGCTGCATATCATTTGCATGAGTGTATTTTGAGATATAAGCCCCATAACTTGACCCTACTGGACTACCCTGTTCTATTCTGGTTTGAACTTAAGGTGAATTCATTGATGTGCTGGGAATAATTGGCAATGAATCTGACCCTAAAATTTTTATAGAATATTCCCTTATATATTAGATTTCAAACAGCGTTCAGTTCACTCAATTTGGAGTTGTGTAGGGTGAGTTACACCTTTCTCAACTCATACTGCCCAGATAAGAATCCAGATTTCTAGGTCAAATTCAAAAATTCATAACTAATTCTATACTAATTGAATGGACTTATATTTTATATTTATAAAAATTCCTGAATGTCTAATTTCATATAAAAATAGATTCATCAAATTTAAATGGCTGTAAGCAGAGTCGTAAGCTTTACCGTACAGACCGCCGAAGAAAACCCTAACAAGTTCTTGAATTTTTCTCTATTCTTCAAGTTCTTTCATACCAATTCCAATTCTAATCATAACATACATGCAAAATCAATCAAAATCCATCATCATCACTCCAAATCACATCAGTATCATGAGGGAAACAAGATTCCCACACAACCCCAAATCAAGGAAAACAAGAAGAGAAGTTGGATTCTTACCTTTCCTAGGTGTGAAGAAATCTTGTTGTGACTTGAAGGTTTGTGGGAGATGAGATAAGATGAGACGAGATGAGATGAAGGAGAAAAGAATGGAGAGGGGTCAACATACATAAGGGGCCGAAATTTGCAAGGGCAGAAAAGGAAAAAAAAAAAGAAAACTTCTAAAGCAAGTTGAAGTTGATTGGTGGATTTGTGTTGGCCATTTCAACTTGATTTTGGGGCTGCCATCTTTGGTTGAAAGTGGCGCCACATATGGGGGTATTTTGGCTAAATCCTAGCTATTCATCCTAGGGCACTCATAATATAAGTTCTATTGATCCGATTCCGATAGTTTAAAATACCAAAGTCTTACCGATTTCTCTTAAATCGGTAAACCAGTTTTAGAAAAATTCTGAGGTTTCCTATATTCCTAGTCTAATTCCATCAAGCCTAATCCTTCTAAATCACCCTTAGTTGGCTTTAAGTGAATGCTTAATTGAATTATGATTAAACCCAATTATTCGATGAAAATCGAATAACTTGGTTATTAACAATAAAATTTCTCGGATGTTACAAGATGTCCAGCTTAGAAACTATTGACCAATATTTTTCTCGTGTTACTGACCTTGTCAATAAGATGAGAATCTATGGAGAGGAGATTTCAGACAGCGAGCACCATGCTGATGAAGTACGATCATGTGGTGACTTCAATATTAGAGTCCTACGATACAGATATAATGCTATTGCAAAGTTATAGGGAAGTATAGAAAGCCACGTTAGCAAAATTTGGAGAAAACAGATTATCCAACAAAAGAAGCCTTGAAGAGCCGGTGAATCTAGATGCTGAATCAGGCCATGAACGAGAAGGAAGAGGTCATGGCTACAACAATCAAGGTAGAGGCAGATTAAGTTTCAAAGGAAGAGGTCGTGATAATAATTTCAATCAAGGAAGAGATGGAAATAACTTTGGACTTGCTAGTCGAGGAAGAAGAAGAGGCAACTATCACCAGGAGAGAACCAATTTCAACTGCTTCCATTGCAGAAAGTATAGATACAAAGCTGCAGATTGCAGACTTAGACAAATGAAGTAGAACAATTTCAACATTCAAGTGAATGTTGCTAAAATCCAGTATGAAAATATTGGTGAGAATTCTAATCCACAAAGTTTATTTTTGACAAGTAATTCATGTATTGGAGATGAATATATATGGTACTTGGATACTAGTTGTAGTAATCAGATGTTTGGCAAAAAGGAATTATTTTCCTCGCTAGATGAATCAATAAAATCATCAGTGAGATTCGGAAACAATACAAATATTCTTATTTTGGCAAAAAGGTTAAATATCGATAAAATTAAAGATGGCTCTCACAATTCTATTTTTGATGTATTCTATGCCTCCGGCCTTCATCACAATTTGTTGAGTATAGGACAATTGTCAGATAAAGGGAATACCATGCAGATCTATCAAGGATGCTACACCATGTATGACAAGAATGGTAGATTTATTGCTAAGATAAAAATGATTCCGAATCGACCTTTCCATTGAAAATTCGACATGAGAAGTTTTCTTGCTTGAGTTCTGTAATACCTGATGAGAAATGGCTATGGCATATGCATTTTGGGCATTTTCACTTTTTTGGATTGAATTATCTATTAAGGAAATAACTTGTTTCTGATTTATCGATTGTTCATATTCCTAACTATGTTTGTGAGACTTGTTAACTAGGAAAGAAGCACAGAGAATCATTCCTTATTGGAAAATCATGGAAAGTGAGAAAATTGTTAGTGCACTCAGATTTAGGCACTATTGAAGTACCATCTCATAGTGGTAGCAAGTATTTTATTACTTTATTGATGATTTTAGCAAAAAGACTTGGGTGTATTTTCCGAAGGAGAAATCAGAAGCTTATGATGCCTTAAATACATTCAAGGCATTTGTGGAAAAACAAAGTGGCTATAGAATAAAGATTCTTAGAACAATCAGAGGGCAAGAATATCTTGCTTGTGTAGATTTCTTTAAGCAGTATAGAATTCAACACCAATTGATAACTAAATATATTCCCCAGCAGAATGGAGTAGCAGAAAGGTAGAATAGAACTATCATGGATGTGGTCAGATGCATGCTAAACTTCAAATAGCTACCTAAAGAATTTTAGGCAGAAGCAATTGCTACTGCAATGTATACTTTGAATAGTTATCCGACAAGAAGTGTTCGTGATAAGACTTCAAAAGAAGCTTGGAGTAGAAGGAGACCATCAATATGTCACCTCAGAGTCTTTGGATGTATTGCTTATGCCCATGTACTAGATTAGTTATGGAGGAAATTAGATGACAAAGACAAAAAGTGTATTTTCATTGGTTACAGTACGGATTCAAAAGCATACAAGCTGTATATTCCAGAAATAAAAAAGGTTATCATCGGCAGAGATGTGATGCTTGATGAAGAAGGAATATAGGACTGGTGCTCCAAAGTTGATAAGTAGCCAATAGTGATACTAGATAATTATGAAGATAAGGATCGACAAGCATGCACGTCATCTCAACCAAAATCATCCAGAAGACGTCCGAAATTGTAGACCATTAGCCAAATTAGAAGATTATGTTGTGAGCAATGATAATGATCTATCCGATGAAGAGATTGTCAACTTTACTCTATTTGCAGATTGTAATCCAGTGAAATTTGAAGAAGCCTCCAATGATGAAAATTGGAGGAAGGTTATGGATGAAGAAATTCATGCAATTAAGAAAAATGACACATGGGAGTTGACTGATTTGCCTGCAGATAAGAAGCCGATCGAAGTAAAGTAGGTTTATAAGACAAAGTACAAACCTAATGGTGAGATTGATCATTTTAAAAGTTAGATTAGTTGCAAAGTGTAACATTCTCAATTTTTCTTCGTGCTAAATTATCTCAGTACCCCTAAGTAATTAGGCACTTAATGAGAAATTAACGGATTAAGATTTAATTAAGGGATTAATGAGATAATCATGGGAAGAAAAGTCAAGAGAATGCTTAATTAAGATTAGAGAACCTGTACTTAAGCGGGTCAAACTCTTAATAGCTTAATTAAACACTAATCATCCATAATTAGCCTAATTGAGTTTAATTAAGGGTAATTAAGTTCAATTAAAAGTTTAATTCTTGTTAATCATATTCTTGTGAGTTAATCACTAATTCTTGCTTATTCAAGTTAATTAAGTTGCAAGAGCACTTGATCACATCATTAAAATTTAAATTTAGTCAACTAGACAATAAAATATTTAGTGATGTCACTAAAGCATACAACATAAGACAAGTTTGCTTTTTGTAAGAGTGGTACACTCTTTGTCTCCTTCATCATCCAATTTGTCCCTTTAATCTTTAATTAGCATAAAAGCAAGCAAAATATCTCCCTCCCCCTTGCCTATATGCTATGACCACAACAACAACAACAACACATACACACATCCGCTTTTCATTTTTCAACTTCTATTCTCTCTCTAGTTCTCAGACTCTCTAACCTCTTTCTACATTTCTTCATCTTCTTCTTCTTCATCTTCTTCATCATTCTGCACCACCATAACCAAACCTTCTTTAGTAAGCCCTTAAAGGATCACATCCTTTGATCTTTGAAGACAAGATTAAAATGCTTTAAGCCTTATTTCTTTAAGAACACAAGAGTTCTCACTTTTTCCTCTTGTGACGACCACCATCACCACTTTTAGGAGCCACCATCTTCTTCATTTTCTTCTTCAAGGAGACGCCATATATCACTTTTGGTAGTGATCTTCACTCTTTTTCTTTTGTTTACTCAAGAAAGCTTGAAGTTTGGCTCTCACTATGGCCAAGATCTTCAAGAGAGAACTTGAGAAAAATCTCATGCTCTCTATGAGCAAAAGTTTCCATTTTTAGCAAAGTATGTTCTTGATCTTGTTCATGAGTTGTTTCTTGTTTATTTGAAAATTTCTCTCCTTGAGTGCTTCAAAGTTTCCATTTTTTTTTGTTTCTTAATGCATGAGTTCATGATGTTTCTTGTAAGTTGATGAAAAAGAATGATAACTCTTGGTGGTATTTTGTTTAAAGTTTGTTTCTTTCCTTATATTGAGTTTATGATTGGAAAAATTGTCATTTTTACATCTTTTTCATGATTTTAATAAGACTATGAAATATTCCAAAAGCATAAAACTTTAAAAAATTTGCTTCTTGATGCATAAAAGTGGCGCTATATTTCATGCTTCATAAAGTTTCATTTGATTCTTCTTTAAGATAATAATATGTGTAAAAGTTCAAACTTTCTTGAAATATGAAGTTTTCAACCATCAAAAGTAAGGTTTTGTTACTTTATGTCACACATATTAAATCTTGTATATAAGACATTCATAAAGTTTCAAGTTTTCTTCAAGAATGTCACTTTTATGTCATGAAAATGTTAACTTGCAACCTCTAACTTGTAAAGATTGAATCTTGAGTCAAAACAATGAGTAAAGTATTAAACTTTCTTCAAGAAAAGAATCTTTTAAACTTTAAGACAACCTTAAATAATAAAATTGGAATCTTGATGGTCTTATAACGATTAAAACTGTCAACTTTCCTTAAGAATAAGACTCTTTAATCATAAAGCTAGCATCTCATATCCTTTTCTTATAAAGATTGAATTTTTAAGACAAGAAAATAATTTCAAAGACTTATACTTTCATAAAGGATAAAACTTGATAATCATTTTCACAAAGAATGATAACTTCATAATAGTAAAGGTGAATTCTTGTTGTGCTAATTATAAAAGTTTGAAATCTTGCATCTTAGATAAGAAAAAATATTACTTCTTGATGATTAGTAAGCAGATGGTGTTGTTGGGTTCATGAGTGTGGTTATGTGTTATTATGACCCAAGGGACTAGAGGAATCTCGAAATCCCTTGGGAATAGAAGTATGATTAGGGCCTCTGAGCATACCATGAACCTAGGAATCACTTGTGCACTATCTCAAGGGAATTTAAAAAGTTTTAAATGAAAAACTATAGCTAAAAACTCTATAATAAGCTTCGACCATAATGGAGTAAGTAAGAGACAAATATGTGATGAACTTTAAATCTAAGAATGTGTAGTATACTTTAAGATGTGATCATAAAGAATCTATTAAGCTTAAAGCGAAGCCTCACTTAAGGATTTATACATTAAAAATTTATAACATATATCCTCTTTAGGTGGTATGATTCTCTCACAAGAAATATGAGGAGTCTTACCATGATTCATAAGATATTACACAAAGTACAAGGAAATCCTAGATACCAAATAGGGTATGAGTATATGTCACTCTCATATATGATTATTGATTGGCATGATTGATTTAAGTATGGATTCGTGGATATGATGGAGTATTAATGCTTGATGAGAGATTTTATGATGATATGAGATGGATATTATTGGTCGTTGGTTGAAATTTCTATGTTTGGCATTTTGGAGAAGCTCCGATCTAGCCGTCATACTGTCGGATTTACGTGAAAATTATAGATTTAGTCATATTATATGTCCATATGTGTCTTGCTAGTAATTTCAATCCATGAAAGATGTGACTATAATAAAAGAAAAGAAATAATTGGATGTGATCGTTCGATCACTTTGGTAAGGGAAGGTGATCCACACGACCCTCTATGGTGGAGGCAAAGGTGACATGGAGGATCCTCCAACTTAGAGGCATGAAAAGCCCTTATCAGCTTTGTCTGGTTTGGTTTTATACTGCGTGATGATGGTCACGGAATAAGCTTATATCCAATAGCAGTCTATTCCAAAGAAAGAAGTAAAGAATATTAAGCACGTGCTAAGTATGAAAGTAAAGTTAAAGAAAGACTCTGGTCAAATAAATAAGGTTACCCAAATGTGCATGCATCTTCATTCTTTCCTTGGATGATTATACTATGCTCTCATATGTAGGTGCTCTTATCTTGTGGCTCTAAGTTCCTTTATATTATGTTTATATGATGAAATTTAAAAGAAAACCACTTTGGAAATTATGTTTTCAAACTCTATGAAAATGAAATCTATGCATGTTCACTATTTTCATAAATAAAATCGAAGTGGCTGGGACGATGATGATGACACAGTACTTGTCTAGTCATGATCCAACTGAGAAATCTAGTATTTCTCACTCCTATGTTTCCTTATCGTCTTCAGAGGATGCCAGCGTCAGGCACGGTGGTGATTTTCGTTGAGTTCCCTATGATGCATTGGCACTTCAATCCGATGCTAAATGTGTCCGTGCTGACTGCTTAGGCAGCTATGAGGGTCCACATGTTTCATAGCCGCCAATTCCGTGCACTAGTGATGAGTCCATTCTTCTACCCTCACAAGCCTTATGAGGATATTACTTTGGATGACATCTATCCATCTTTCCATTACCTTAGGTACCCTACTGATGGTGAGTCTAATTCCAACACTTGGCTGACACTGACATATTATGTGGAATTCGACCCTTCGGAGTCGGCCTACCCGACCTACTCTATGGGATCCTATCATTCGAAACCATCTCAACCCTAAGTAATTCGTTTGCCTTCAGATTCTTCTACTTCGTTTGCTGACCCAACTCCACCCTCGATTTGCAGTTGTGGGTTCATTCGCACTCGCGCCGTGCCCTACGAGCATGGGCGTGTCCGAGGAGGAGGACGTAGGGATGATGCCCCCTTGGTGGTTTCGGGAATGGATATTTTTTATTTGCTGGATGACTTGGATAGCACATGCGGAGTTGATCATGAGGATAGCCCTTTTGTTGGTAGTTATAGGGTTATCATTTTCTTGTATGGTATGCATGCGTGGTAGAGATTTCTGATGTATTTCCCCTTTTATGTTGTATCTGGTTAGGTTATCTTGTAGGGCCAACAATAGATATCGGACCCATGGTTTGTTATGTAGAATTTGCTATGCTACTATTAACTATATTTAACTATGATGGCTGTGGAATGATATTATGTTTATCAAAGATGATTGTTCTTCTTTATTACTCTTATTTATTTGAACACACTATAAGTATATTATGATGTTTAGTATTATACACTCACGACATGCACATGGCTCTTATTCTTTTTCAAAAGATTTATTCCGCTATTATTCAAAAAAAAAAATTTACCTCTATTTTCAATATAAAGTAACTTTAAAAGTGTAAGTTAGTTCCCCGAGTAAAAGTAACAAGTAGTAATTCCATAATATGACTTATGCATAGTATGGAACTATTAGAGTGTTACACAAAAGGGTACAGGCAAAAGTCAGGTATTGATTATTTTCAAGTATTTGCTTATGTCACCAAATTAGACATAATTCGTATGATTATTTCTCTTGCTACTCAAAATAAGTGGAAGATATATCAGATGGATAATAAGTCGGCATTTCTGAATGGTATTTTAGAAGAAGAAATATATGTTGAGCAACCTATAGGTTACGTGATTCCTAGAGGAGAAGATAGAGTTTACAAATTGAAGAAAGTGAAAACAAGAGTGTGGTACAAGAAGATTGACTCCTATTTCATTGAGAATGATTTTCATATATGTCCATTTGAGCATACTCTGTATATTAAGTTTGTTGAGCTTAGTGATATTTTGACTGTGTGCCTTTATGTTGATGATTTGATTTTCACTGCAATAATTTGAAGATGATTGTAGAATTCAGGAAGGATATGGTGAAACATTTTGAAACGACAGATATGGGCTTAATGTCCTATTTTCTTAGCATTGAAGTTGTTTAGGGAAATGATGGAATTTTTATTTCTCCAAAAAAAAAAAAATATGCTAATGATATTTTGAAGAGATTTCAGATGGTCAAAGCCAGTTTCTACTTCGGTTGAAGAAAATTTGAAGCTGCTAAAAGATAAAGGAAAATTCGTAGATCTCACTTATTAGAAGAGTTTGATAGGAAGTCTGAGATATTTGACTACAACCAGGCTAGATATTGTTTTTGGAGTCAGGTTACTTAACTGATTTATGGAGGAGCAGCATGCATGTCATTTACAAGCAACAAAAAGAATTCTTTGATATATTAAAAGTACTCTGAATGATGGAATTTTCTATGAAAATACTAATGATGTGAAGCTTATTGGATACACAGATAGTGATTGGGCTAGTGACATAGAAACAAGAAAGAGTGCTTCAGGGTATGTATTTTATCTTGGGTCTAGCGCAATATCATGGTCATCAAAGAAGCAATCAATTGTTGCACTTTCTATAGCAAAAGTATATATAGCAACAACAAGTTATGCTACACACGTAGTGTGGTTAAGGACAATTAGTGAAGCATTGAACCAAAACTAGAATACTTCCACAGCAATATTTTGTGATAATAAATCTTCTATAGCACTTTACAAAAATCTAGTGTTTCATGAATGGTCCAAGCACATAGATATCCGATTCCACAAAATTCGGGAATTGGTGAATGAGAAAGAAGTGTTGATTGAATATTGTCCTATTGAAGAACAAGTTATAGATATTTTTACAAAACCATTGAAGGCCGAACTATTTTACAAGTTGAAGAAAATGCTTAGAATGATTAATTCTACAAGCTCAGTTTAAAGGAGGCAATGTTAAAAAATTAAACCAAGCCTAGAAGCTACAATTTACTACACCGCCAGTTTTGTTCTACAACCATCTTACATTTTCCAAATAATTACAGCACATACACTTGCAGCCCAACATGATAAGCTTGCCAGCTTGTTTCTTAATCAATTTTGAATAGTCAAATAAAAAGTGATTTACAGCTTCAACTTTCAATCACCGCCTCTATGTACAACCTTATTACAGCTGCAAGTTTTACCACCGACTTGATGTTCCCTCTTAGATTAAGCAATATTTGTTATTATTTTATTAGTTATGTTTGCCTATAAAAAGGCAAGAGTTGTAACATGAATCTATTTGTACCATCCATGGAATGCGAATAAAATGAGATTGTGAATAAAAGCTCCTCGTCCTCTACATGCCTGTGAGTATGTTAGTGTGAGAAAATTATTTTGAGAGTTATAGTATGGGTTTGTGATATCAGAATGAATGATTGGTGGTCAGTTTGAATTTTGGTGTACCTATTTTGAACTTTATGTTTGCAATGGGCTATTTCCAATTGTGTTCAACACTTTCTAATTGATGTCTTGTAACATCTATGGATGACTAGTCTTTGGTTAGAAGCTCTGAAGCACGGTTACGGGTACGAGTACGTGGTGTACCCAAAATTTTTTATTTTTGAAAAAAAAAATTGGGTACGGCTAAGTGCAGCTGGATACGGGCTTCCCCTAAAACTACGTCGTTTGGCTTTTTTTTTTTTCTTTCTTTCCTTCGTAAAACTGGCAGAAGTAAAATCCCTGTACCCTTCTTCCCTTTTTTCATAAATCGTGACTTCTCACCCACCCCACCCCACTTCCAACTTTCACCCACCAGCCACCACTGCTCCACCACCACTGGCGAAGCCCAACGACGGCGACTGCCATTCTCATTCTAGTAGCAGCAGCGTCGCTTCTTCTCGTCCCAGCAGCACTGGCGCCTCCAAGCCCAATGGCTGCGGCGGCGACGACCCAGCCAACAACGCTTCCTTCTTCTCCTTCTCTCTCATGAGTTGTGACAGAGGTATCTCCTTCCTCTACTTGAGTGCTGGATTGTTTTGTTTTTGTTCTTGTTCTATGTACTATGTTGATCTGCTGGAAATATTCTTGGAAATACATAGAATGAGTGATTAAGGGTGTGTTTGTTTGTGCTTTTTTAGCAAAAAAATCACTTTTTTCATTAAAAAAAATCAATTTTCAGCTTTTTTGGAGAAGCTGAAAAGAATAGCTTCTAAAAAAAATCAGTTTTCAGTTTTTTCTGTTATATATAAAATTCAAATTTCAAAATCATTTTTTTCAAAATCTGAAACAAACGCACCCTAAATATTTTTTTTTGTGTTCTAATTTTTGTTCTTTATCATTTGAATGATAGAATGAATGATTAAATTTTTTATTTTTGAGTAATATAGAAATTTTTTAATTATTTATCAGATGAGCCTGATTTAGAGACTATTCTTTTCACTGATAATGGGGAAGGAAATGATAAGATTTAGACTATTAGAGTTTGATTGTTAATTGTGCTTAAATGATTGTTATATACTTGATTTGAACAATATTTTAAGTATTATAGTTTTTTATTTTTGTGATGTAATATTGAACAATTTAGGCTTATTTTATGTTAAAGTTGATGTATTTTCTTATTTATGATGTGAAATTTTAGTTTTCATTTTATGAAATTTGTGAAATATATATATATATATATATATTGACGTACCTGAACCCCAACTTTTACAAAATTTTCGTACCTCGTATTTGTATCCGTATCGGGTATGGTGTCCGTGCAACATAGGTTAGAAGTATCTTTTGTTATCCGATGTTATGGACTACAGACTATATGTTTTATGCAACATAATACAATTGTTAATGTAACATTGGTGTGACACTAATGTGATTGGCAGTTTCAGAGGTTGGCTTGAATAAAGAGCATTCTATCTAATCAATGGCTGGGCCGTAATGAATTAGTATGTTAAGGTTTGGATAAGTAGTTCAAATTTCATCAGACTATGTAATAAGGGTGTGCTAATCAGTGAAGCTGTCTATCATTGCAGCATGGTTTGGAATTTACAAGAATGGTTTGGATTCAACAACTGGGTTTGGAATTCAATACCAAAGAAAAAAACATATTTTAATTAAGGATATGGTTGCACTAAAGCTGTGGTTGCAGCTGGTGGTTTCTTTAGTTGATGTTATTGATGTTTCTTATTCTATCGTAATGTGTTGTAAATTTGTAATGTAACAACTGAGATGGATCTTGGAAGTTTGAGTTTGCTGTAACTTCGGCCCCTTTCTCATTGGAAGTCCTGAGCCTTTATATATATATATATATATATATATATATGTATGTATATATATATATATATATATATATATATATATATATGTATGTATGTATATATATGTATGTATGTATGTATGTATCTGTGTGTGTGTGTGTGTGTTACATACCATCCCAAGGCTATATATTGTTTAATTTCAGATTTCCAGTATAGGACCAGGTTATAGGAGTGTATTTCTTGAAATGCCCAAGGACTTGGACCATTATTATGGAGTTGGTGATCTTAAATTCTTTGATACGAAGTGGAGTTGGCTCACTTTTTAGTTTTCGGTAATTTTCTTGGTGGAGAAACTATCAAACTTGGGATAGGACAAGTAGGTTAAATGTGAAGGAGGGGGTTGATGCTATTGTCGATCACTGGTCAGGACTTTGGAGGAGATTATGGTTAAAACAAACCGGATTATCGAGCAATATATTACTCTACATAATATGCGCTCCACTCCTTTTTCTTAATCAGTAGTTTCGGGTTTGATTCTTGGGTATGGAGTAACCGGTGTTGAAGAAGTCATACTTCTTATACGATCTCAAATACTCGAACAAAATTGCTTTCGATAGGAGAAAATCTATGATTTTGGAAAAGAAAAGTAAATATGGGCTCCATTTTTTAGGTGTTGATATGGGCTCCTAGTGCATTGATACAATGTGTAACTGAATGGGCTACGAACCTGCCCCATTAAGGATTTTGAAGCCCGTTACTCGAAAAGTGGAAAGAAACAATTAATGGCAGCCCAGGCTGCCGGCCTAGCTTTGTTTGGTCTTTGCTTGTTTGCCAGCTTGAGGTTGGGTTTTGTTACCTTGTGTTTCTTTGTTCCGGATTCCTAAAAGTATCAACAAGAAAAGAATAGTGGGCCAGGCCATGACATAAAACGAAAAGTAGTCGTTCAGATTGTTGAAACAAAAAAAGGGGGAAAGTTAGGGAATAAAAAAGAAAAGAAAAGAAAAGAGGGAGTGATCGAAAAATAAAAGATATGACAAAAAATGTTGTAAAAGAATTAATTGAGGATGTCAACCTTAAAAGTTATACCTTAGTTTTACGGTGTAAATTAACCATAGACTCATCTAATTATTTTTATCACAATTATATAACTAATCTTCAGTAGAAGTATTTTGGTAATATGCTAATATGTATCAATCAAAAAATAAGTGTATATTTTACAAATATAAAGTTAAATTGTGTAGGTGATGTACCTTGTTTATAATTAATTTTTTCATATGTTATTAAGATATTTTTGCTTCATAATTTTTTGTTAATATATTTATTTAAAGTCTTTTTTAATTTATTTGGAAAAAAATTAATTTAATTTATGTTAATGAAGTTTTTTTTTTTTTTTTTTATTTAGAAAGGTAGGCTTTTATTCAATTGCTAAATCAGAAACCATTACATCCAGATAAGATCAGGTGATTGCTCCAGCCAAGAGAGAACTAAACTATCTCTGGCCTAGGGAGCTACGATATCTCCCGCCTGATTACAAACATGAGATACTGAGTTACATTTAAATCTATCAAACCATGACGCAATACAAAAAATTTCCTGTAAAATAATGCTATTGTATGAAAGATCTCAACTCAATGAGGGCTTATAATGCTATTATAAATCGTAGCTACATCATACTCGAGAATGACATTTTTGCACCCACTTTCCCAAGCCACCATGAGACCTTCCCTGGCCACCCAAAGTTCTACTATATGAGGTGAGGGGACTCCACCTTTTGTGCAGACTTTCGCTGCTACAATGTCACTGTTGCTATCTGTCACAACCACACCACTTTGAACCAATTTGGTGGGGGTTTGGTCCATTTATCAGGTGGGTTGCATTATGAATCCTCAAATCGCCCCTTATTGTGCTTGACGTCTTATACCAATTTTGAGTCAGTGTATATTTTCCCTGCCACCATTTGCTCCTTTCTTCCCATGTGTGCCAATTCATTGCTAGCTCTTTCATCTGTGGCTGTGATAGGCATTGCATGACATTCTTCATCTTTTCAAAGAAATGTTGGGTTGTATCTTGACCATGTATCACCCTCCAAACTTCATCTCTCGTGAAAACACAAGTTGTACTAATTTGTGTTAATGAAGTTGATATCATTGATTAATAATAATAATTTATTATAAATAACGTTATCTTCTTTTTCTAGGTGTGCTAAAAGAGCCAAGTATTTATATTGTTTATATATTATAATTTTCAATTTTTTTCTCTCCTTTTTATCCTAATTTTAAGGGAAATTAAAAAAAAATAGCGATTTTGAGGAAAAAGAGGAAAATAGTTTCACTTTAGTTGTTTTCCATTCCTGCATATATATTTAAACCCTAAACATACTACACCCCCCCCCCAAAAAAAGACCTCCTTACCATACTACTAAATTAGCTCTAAAATTGTAAGCATTGATCAAAATAATTCTTGATATTTGAAAATTATCATCTTAGTCCCTGATGTTTTGTTTTAGCCAAATTAGCATAGTTATGAAAACCAAACTGAACTGGACGAAAATCGGAGAAGTGTCTGGTTCGATTATTCCAAAAAAAAAAAAAGGCAATTTGAAAACTTGCTTTAAGCTGGCCAAACCTATCAGAAACTAGTAAATCGGCCAAATTGAATTGGTCTCATCTATTGGCCTTTTTTTTAAAAAATAAAATAAAATAAAATAAAATAACTATTTGATCTTCAATAGTGAAGTTAACAATTTTATTATAAGGAAAGATTGTAAAAAATACACCTTAGTTGGTCAAGTTAAGGATTACTAGACTTCTTACTTTTTTAAAAAGAGCCTAAAGATATAAGTAAAAAGCAATGTGATAAATATGTATTTATAGAAAGTTTTAAAAGTGAAAAGCTCTCGGTCTAAGCAATATAGGATTTAGTACTTTATTTGTATTTGATATGTTAATATGTTAATAAATTAATATAGTGTTTTTGCTTTCTAAAACTATTTTTATCATGTTAAAATATTATTTTACTATTTATTTGTATTATTTAATAATTTTTATTTATTTCATAGTACGTAATTAATTATACATATATACATTTATATGTGATACACCTCTGTTGAACCCCCAATTGAACTAGTTGAATCAATAAACTTTTGAGCCAGTATTTTGTCCGACTTAATATCTAGTTTGATTTTCATAACCTTGTAAATTAGTCTTGAAAATTGCATTCTTTTAAGTCAAAATTAGTGTCTAACATATATTCAAACTAGTTAATACTCATGCTATGCATAGGAAATTATGGGTAGTATATAAAATACAAAATTAATTATATATCGTTGTAAAAATAATAATGAAAGAATAGAAAAAAGAGGAGAAAAAAAGAAATCTATTATTTGATATTCTCAAAGGTTATCATACATGGAACATCCAAAGGACTATTTATAAACAAAGGGTAAGAGATAAAAGATATGATCAAATAATAAATTCTATCTAATCAAATTTTAATCGAATCAAGATAAAAATATGGACATCCACATTCAAATTCAAATAATATTTCACAATACTCACCCTTGGATATCCATTAGGGATATACCTCGTTAAAACCTTACTAAGAAAAAAATTATTGGAAAAAGTTCTTAGTGAAAGAAAAGGAATACAATATTATCACAATGAGAACTGCCTCATTAAAAATCTTATCAAAGAAAACCTAGTGGGACAAAAACTTGATTAAGGAAAAAAGAGTGCAGTATTTCTCCCCCCTTCAGAGCATCATTTAAGATCTTGGAATCGGTACATTATAATCTTGTGCACTAGTTTCTTAAAGGAAAAAGTACGTAGTGACTTGGTAACTAAGTCTGCAAAATTATCTCTTAAACAAATATGCTGGATATCAATTGCTCCTTGCTTTTGAAGATCATGTGTGAAGAAGAATTTTGGGTAAATGTGTTTCATTCTATCTCCATTGATATATCGTCCTTTTAGTTGAGCTATGCATGCCGCATCATCATCATATAAAGTTGTTGGAGGTTCTTCCTTATAAGATAATTTACATGACACTTGAACATGTTGATTCATTGCTCTCAACCAGAAACATTCACAACTTACTCCATGTATTGCAATTATTTCAGCATGATTTGAGGAAGTAGTAGCTAGAGTCTGTTTAGTGGATGTGCATGATATGGTTGTATCACCATACCTAAATATATACCTTATTTGAGACCTACCTTTATGTGGATTTGATAAATATCCCGCATCTACATAGCCAACCAATTGTGACTTAGATTCATATGAATAAAATAATCTCATGTCAATCATTCCACAAAGGTATCAAAGGATATGCTTAATTCTATTCCAAGGCCTTCTAGTTGGAGAGGAACTATATCTTGCTAATGCACTTACAGGAAATGCTATCTCAGGTCATGTATTATTGGTGAGATACATAAGTGCACGTATGGCACTAAGATATGGTACTTCAAGACCAAAAATTTCTTCATTACCTTCCTAAGGACGAAATGGATCCTTTTTCACATCCAATGATCTTACAACTATTGTGGTACTTAATGGATGTGATTTTTCCATATAAAATCTCTTAAGAATTTTCTCTGTGTAAGTTGATTGATGAATAAAGATTCCATTTGTTAATTGCTTGATCTGTAGGCCAAGGCAAAATTTTGTCTTCCCAAGGTCTTTAATCTCAAACTCTTCTTTTAGATCTTTCATGACCATGGGAACTTTTTCAGGAGTTCCAATAATATTTAAGTCATCAACATGCACAGTAATTATAATGAATCCAGATGCAAATTTCTTTATATAAACGCAGGGGCTAATAGCATCATTCTTAAACCCGTTCTTGATCAAATACTCATTGAGACAATTATACCACATCTGTCCAGATTACTTTAGACCATATAAAGATCTTTGCAACTTGATTGAATAGATTCCCTAGGGACGTTCATTAGACGTTGATATCTTTAATCCTTCTAGGATTTTTCTTGTAAATATTAGTATCTAATGAACTATATAGATAGGCCGTGACAACGTCTATTAGATGCATATTTAGCTCATTATGTGCAGATAAGCTAATCAAATATCGAAACATAATTGCATCCAGTATTGGGCAATACATTTCACCATAATTTATACCAGGTCTTTGTGAGAAACATTATGCTACAAGTCGAGCTTTATAGCAATATAATCTCATTTTTCTCATTTTGTTTTCTCACAAATACCCATTTATATCGCACGAGCTTTACACCTTCTAGTGTTTGGACTACATGTCCAAAGACTTCACATTTTGGAAGTGAGTCTAATTTAACCTACATGGCTTCTTTCCATTTTGGCCAATCATCTCTACGTCGACACTCTTCGATGATTCTTGGCTCAAGATCCTTATTTTCATGCATAATATTTAGTGCTACATTATATGCAAATATATTGTCGACAACAATTTCACTTTGGTTCCATCTTTCTCTTGTAAAGACATAGTTTATTGAGATCTCATTATTTTTAATATCCTGACTACTTTCAAGTACCTGAACATCTTCTGTCATTTCAATTATGTCAGAAATTTGGACTATAGGAGGAGTCTTTACTATGTCTCTATCCTCTTCTATAGGAAGAGTATCACCATTATAATCATTTGCCTCCATAAAATCACTTGCCCAATTTCTTTTTCAAGAATTTTCATTTATGGAACTGATTGGTCTACTATGCTTCTGGCATGTGATTGTCCGATAGGGACATTAATTTGAACTGGGGCATTTTCATCTAGCATATAGGATTTAGTATCCTTTTTATATCAGGAAATGCATCCGGCAACTCATTTGCTATTCTTTGCAAATGTATAATATTTTGAACTTCTAGTTCATTTTTCCTTATTCGAGGATCTAAATAGAGTAAATGTGGTGCATTCTAATTTACTTCCTTTCCCAGTTAAGTACTCTCACACCTAATGTTGGAAACGTTATCAAATTGGTATTCTACAAATTGAGCCTCAAAGACATCTCTTATTTGTATTTGAAGATACTTGATACTATAGAGAGAGCCATATTCAACATCTATTCCCAATTTTCTTTGGAGTCCCATTTTGGTGCCATAAAGTGGGGCAAACATATATTACACATCCAAAAATTCTTAAATAAGAAATATTTGGCTGCTGGCCAAAAGCTAATTATAGGGGAAAGAATTGATGACAACTTATTTGCCTTATATAAATAAGTGTTGTAGCATGTAAAATAACATGCATTCAAGTAAAATTTGGGAGATTTGTTGTCATAAGTATTGGTCTAGCAACTAATTGGAGGCATTTCATAAATGATTATAGTAGCCCATTATGTGTATGAACATAAGCAACTAGATATTCAACATTTATATCACTGGCCATACAATACGCATTAAAAGCTTGAAAAGTAAATTCACTAGCATTATCAAGATGAATTATTTTGATTGGATTATCTAGAAATTGTGCCCTTAGTTGAATAACTAGGCAAGTAATTTCGCAAACTCCAGGTTGCGAGATAATAAGCACACATATGACCATTTCGTAGATGCATCTATTAAAATCATAAAATATCTGAAAGGTACACATGGTGGATAAACTAGTCCACATATATCACCTTAAATTCCTTCTAGGAATTTAGAAGATTCAAATCCAATCCTTGCTAGTGATGGCTTATAATTAGCTTAACTTGAGAACATGCAGCACAAGAAAACTTATTAGGATTGAAGAATCTTCTAGTTCTTCAATGAGTGCCCATATGAGTTTTCAATAATATTTCACATCATTATTGCTCCCAAATAATTTAAATAACTTTTGATTTACTATAACATATATTTAATTGTACTAATATTAGTGTAATATAGATAAAAAAAAAGTACAAGTAATTTCTTTACTACAACTTTCTTTCTCAAAGCACAAGTTATAATATAGTGGTACTCATTACTTCCCTCTCTCTTCATCTCAATATGATATTCATTTCGGTAAATATCTTTAAAGCTCAATAAATTTCTTCAAGAAATAAAATTGTATCACTTCCGAATTTCATGAATATATTAAAACTCAATAAATTTCTTTAGGAAACAAAATAGTAGCTCTTCCAGAGTTTATAAATATATTAAAACTCAATAAGTTTCTTCAGGAAACAAAATATTAACTCTTTCGGAAGTTACAAATATATTTAAGACTAAAAAATTATTCAAGAAATAAAATATTAACTCCTCTAGAGTCTTCAATCATCTAATAATGGTATTAAAATATATCTTGCTTTTATAAATAGTGTGCATACTTGCACTATCCACAAGATATATATTTATACTATTTATCTTGATTATTTTCTTAAAAAGAAGTATATGGTAATACCTTACCAGACAAAATACTATGCTTAAGTCATAATATATTACCTGATAAGTTATTACGTGTGACTAGCTGATTTAATTCCATTTTTAGTTTCATTATTAATTAATCGTGTACCGGAAGTAAAGTAACATAAATAAAAATGCGAAATAAACATAAATACTGGAAACTGCATCATATATATATAAATATCTATTTTTCAAAGTTGTCAAAAGATATATAAGACAGTACAGGGAAGTAAAAAAATGAGGCCGCTAACACAAAAAAAAATCGGCTTGTCTATATGAATAGCCCCCTAACTGGTCCCCACGGGATATTTCATGTACAACTGCTAACTCCTATTCATATACTCATGACCCAATCTGCCAAAAGAGGGTCATCCTGTACACCTACTGCTGCTACGGTGGGTACTCCAACTAGATGGATTCTGAAGAAAGGAATCCATTCGCCATGCTGGCATCCGCAGGAGTGTAGTCCACGCTCAGAGCAGAGGACAAGGAAGATGAACTCTTTGCCTCAGATGGATCCTCCTTAGACATCGTGATCGAGGGTATTTGCTGTGGTGGTGAGGTTGGTGGAGCCATGGGAGCTGCTGCTGCTGCTGCCGCGTGTGGAGGTAGAAAGGGATGGGCCATGTATAGCGGAATAGCAATGTAATGTGCGGCGGGGTCGAAGAGTGGATGAGCAAGGGGAACAGCAAAATCTCTATGAAAGAAGAAGTAAAAACGGAATTGACATCTACCAGATACATATATACAATCTAGAAACGGGTCCAGGCGGATATGGAGCTCAGAGAACTCAATGAACAAGACTCTAGTTGCCGCGTTCTCCATGATCTGAGAATGACGCAGAAATATATGGTAGGGTGAGAAACAAAGATCTCTCAGTAGGAATTCCTAAATTTATACCTATCTGTCATCGCTGTCATTCTCAGTTGTTTCGAATTTTGGTTAATTAAATAAAAATGTTGCATCAACAGGATGTCCTACTCAATTAGTTATAGAAATCATAGCCCGAAACATAGCTTTGTTTTACTTAAGGAAATAAAAGAAATTAAACAGAGAAATAAATAACTAGACCTATATTTTTGACATAGTTAAGTGACAGCCATAAAGTGAACAATAATAAATATATGTATATATAACATCCAATAGTGCAATTAACTCAATGCATGATAACAGAAATTGTGGATATGCACAAGAAATAATGCACTTGATCTTAACTCATATTTTTCCATACTTGGTCCCCTAGGAGTATATTGGCCATAAAACTCCTGGGTAATAGTCCACTTTTCAGGATCGAGCTCGTTCCTATACACGGTCGCCAGGTTTACTTTCCCCGACTTTCCAATTGATCTATTTCCCTTAACTTTGTTCAGGGGTTGGTCCAAGTCACATGGAAATCCTTCCTCATTCTTATAAGGGAAGCATTACTTGTCTAATACTTGACCAATGCATGCATAACTTGTAAATTCATATTAATTGCAATCTCTACCGAAATCTTGGCAGTATAACGGATCATGTCCACTTCCCCATGAATAGTGCTAGACAACCAGGAAATTTTAATCAAATAGCAAATCCAATACAGAACATCATATTCATACCAAGAATATAACAATATCAATAGGTGCAAGTTTTAAAATCTTAAGTCTTAATCTATCTTGCAAGTTTTTAATTTCTATTGATGTTCCCGAGTTCGACTTCCAAGATTAAATGGGGTCCGAGTTCCGAGTTCACACAAGTTCCGAACTCTGGGGTTATGTTCGATCTTTTGAGATTATATAATTTTCGACTTTCAGGGTTATATTCGATCTTCGACCTTATTCCACCATCGGTCGTCTAAGACTCTTATAAGTGTGTTTCCTAAATTCCAAATTTCTGACATTAACTATACCCGATCTAGTTTCCTATTCACTAAGTTCCGAGTTCAACATTAAGTATATCTGATTTAGCTCTCTGTCTACTAAGTTTCCAAGTTTAACCTCAAGTATACCCGATCTAGCTCTCTGTCTACTAAGTTCCGAGGTAAACCTCAAGTATGCCCGATCTAGCTCTCTGTCTACTAGATTTCAGGGTTCAACCTGAAGTATACCCGATCTAGCTCTCTATCTACTAAGTTCCGAGATCAACCTTAAGTATACCCGATCTAGCTCTCCCGATCTAGCTCTCTATCTACTAGATTTCTGAGTGCAACCTTAAGTATACCTGACCTAGTTCTCTGTCTACTAGATTTCCGAGTTCCGATACTAACTCAAGTTATTTGTGTTTTATCCCAGACTGCCCTACTTCTAGTCAGAATTGCACTCTTATAGGAGAGAAAAATAGGAATCTGGGTGAAATTATGCAAAGTTTATATCAATGTAAAGCTAACAAAGCAAGCTTTCAAATGAGATAAGTTACATATCATTTGAATGAGTATAACTCGAGATATAAGCCCTGAAACTTGACCCTACTGAACTACCCTGTTCCAGCCCGGATTAATCATAAGGCAAATTCCTCGAACCACTGGGAGCAAACAGGACCTTATCTAACCTTGAAATTTTTATGGGATGTTCCTTCATATGTTAGCTTTCAACCAACGTTGGATTCACTCAATTTGGAGTTGTGTAGGGTGAGTTACACGCTTCTCAACTCACACTGCCTAGATGAAGGTCCTGATTTCTAGGTCAAACTTCAAAAATTCATAACTACCTCTACACTGATCCAATGGCCTTATATTATATATGTATGGAAAGCCCTAAATATCTAGTTTCATATAAAAATAGATTCATGGAAGTTAAATGGCTATAGGCTGAGCCGTACACTCTGCCATAAGGACTACCGAGGAAAAACCCTAACAGCTACTTGAGTTTTCTCTTTTCTTCAAGTTCTTTCATACCAATTCTAATTCTAATCATAACATACATGCATAATCAACTATAATTCATCATCATCACTTCAAATTTCATCAGTATCACAAGATATCCAAGACCCCTATACAGTCCCAAACCAAGGAAAGTAAGAAGAGAAGTAGGATTCCTACCTTGCCTAGTTGAAATTTAGTTGATTTGGTGCCTTAGATAGAAGCTACTCTTGATATGACTCGAAGAGAAGTTGAAGATGGAGTAGAGAGGAGTGTGAATGGAAGAGAAATGAATTGGAGTGAGCCTCTTATCTTGACCGAAATTGTCAAGGGCAAAGAAGGAATTGAACCCAAACTTGTGGAGCAAGGAGTTGTGTGATTGGAGGATTTGAGTAGGTTATTCAACTTGGTTTTGTGGCTACTCCTTGGTTGAAAATGGCGCCACCTATGGGAGTGTTGTGGCTGAATCCTAGCCATTCATTCTAGGGTTCTCATAATGATTCTTCTATTGGTCCGGTTCCGACAGTTTAAAATACCGAAATCTTACTGATTTCTCTTAAATCAGTAAACCGGTTTTAGAAAAATTCTGTGAGATTTTTTATGTTCCTAATCTAATTCCATCAAGCCTAATCACTTCTAAATCACATTTAATTGGCTTCAAGTGACTGCTTAATCGAATTCCAATTAAACCCACTTATTTGATAAAAACCAAACAACTCAGTTATTAACGGTAAGATTTTTCGGACGTTATATTTGGCATCTTTTATGTAATGTATATATTTGATATCACTCATTTTTTAGCATCAGTATTAGAAAATTGTTCTAGTCTAAATTCTTTTGTCATACAAGCATCATTATCTTAAAGAAAAATTTAATATAAATATATAATAATTTTTTAATTTTTATTTATTATAAATTGGTTATGATTATAAGGTAGGTAAGTAATTGCTCATGTAATAAACATCTTTGACATATCTCATGCAATGTATATATTCAGTATCATCCATTTTAGATATCAATATAAAACTATTTTATGTCTAAATTATTTTGTCATGTAAGTATCATTATCTTAAATAAAATTTTAATATCAACATATATAAATTTATTAATTTTTATTTATTATAAATTAATAATAATTATAAAATAGATAAGTTATTACTTATATAATAAATATCTTTATCATCTCCGATGTAATATATATGTTATCACTAGTTTTAGGCATCAATATCAATATTAGTAAAAAATAGAAAAATCGTTCTACATCTAAATTCTTTTTTCATTTAAGAATCGTTGTCTAAATTAAATTTTAATACGAATATATATTTGTTTATTATAAATTGATAATGATTATAAAGTGCAGACACATGTTAAATACATTTACTAAATAAGTTGTAATAAATATAATAAATAAAGTCAAATTACTATTAAAAAATGTTATCTATATATATTTTTTAAAAAAAAAATGTAGTCATAAAAATTATGTTGTGATATACTGGAAAATATTCCTAATAATTAGGAAATCACAAATTTGTTGATGATTTTGATTACAGAATTTTTCACTTAATGATTTTTGTCATGTTTATTGCTTGAATGTTTAAATATGTATATCTTCTAATGAAATTAAATTTTAAAATAAATCGAGTGAAATTTAAATTTTAACTTGAATTCAAATTCCTTAAAACTTAAGTTTCGAATCAATACCAAAAAAGGGAAAGAGATTGTATTTTTGGTAAGAATAACTAATAATTAATAATAATTCATAATAACAATAAACCGTCATGAATTCCATTGAAAAAATAATTAATTAATATTTATTAATATATATCAACGCATCAACATATTTTAAACATATTCCATTCTTATAAATTTGAATTTCAAATTAGTGTATAAAATGGGAAAGAGACTATATTTTAGATTGGAAAGAATAATTAATAATTCATAATAATTGTTAGTTTCCATAAAAGTAAAAAAAAAAAAAAAAACACTCATTAATAATTCATTAGTATACAACTAGGAACTTTGGGAGGGAAAGACAAAGATTAAAAAAAAAATGAAAAATAAGAAGTAAACACATAAGTCCGATAGAAAAAAAATAAAAAATAAAAACAAAGAGCAACAATTAGCATAGCCTAACATTGTACCATAAAAAAGGTAATGTTTAAAGTGTTCACCCTCAAAACGTACTCATTCAATGTTGACCTCATGTTACTTATTGTAACCAGTTTTTATTTGTTTTTATCTTTTTTATTCAATAATTTCAAAAACCTATTTTACCCTTCATCTTATATCAAAATTTCCTTTGATTGCCATCACAAACTACTCCTTTCTCTACATCACCCATTACTTCTCTATATCACCCTCCCTCTCACACTACCATTTCGTCAACCACCGCCAATAGCAGACAAACCAATGACCATACATCTGATCCATACCCAATTGGATATCTATGCCTACCTTCATGATTAACACCCCCATTCTTCTACAGTATTTTAAACAAAACACAAGGCTTAACAAAAGCTCATTTTACAAACAATCCTTACACATTCCCTCTTTTTTGTGCTCACCACTGGTGCCACTAGAAACACTATCCACAATGCTCCTTCCCATCACCAACACCTCAAATCAACACAATAGCGACCAAGCTCATCAAAAGAGAAGCACGAACGAAAATCGCCCATCAACCACCACATCACCTACCCAAATCCACCTTCAACTAGTCAACCACACATCCGCATTGCCACCAAACATGAAACCTTTAAGTGATTGTTGTCTATCACATTTTTCTCTCGTGCCTTTGTTTTTGGCCTTATAGTAAATTCACCATAAAATTAATTTTATTTTTAATTAATTTGTAAAGGTATATAATCGGGAATTGAATGGAGCACAGTAACTCCAAGGTCTTCGATTCTCACCGTAAGCTACCCAAGACATTGCTAACAACCCGACATTCACATTTTTTCTATCAACGGTTTAAAAATGGATGAACATTCAAGGTTCACTTTTTAAAGGTGAGCATTCTGTAACTCTCCCATAAAAAAATGAACCTGTAGCGTACAAAAGGACAAACTTAAACTCCATTATCGAATAACTGCGACCAAAATGAAAAATTTAAGAAAAGATTCAAAGGTAAAAAGAAAAACAATAAAAAGATTAAGAAATTACCCAATGGAAATTTGAACAATAAAAAACTAGCACATGTTGTTCAATATCAATGCAATTGATCAAAACAAACAACAATTTTCTATTAGAAATCATTTGCACCAGTAACAACAAAATACAATATAAAGGAAATAGACATCTATATTTAGGAAAAAGACAACACTTAAAGAACATAACATTGAAAAAAAAGCATCTAAATAATAAGACAAACAAAGAATAGAAATACGTTTTGGTGGATAGGAAAATTTATTCGACAACACTGGACAGTCAGAAAAAAATAGAGCACCAAAAGACATTAATAACAATATGAAGTATGAACGACATAAAAGAATCAGTAAACGAAATGAAGCAAGGAATAAAATTTAAAATAAGAAAGAAAAATGCAAGGACCCTTAAAATTAGAAACAAAAAAGAAAGAACATTGGTACTCGAAAGATGATACAAGAAGAAAGGCAAAAATTTCTCTTCACGTAAAACTTTTATAATGAGAGAAAGAAGAGCAATCAACTGAAGAAAAGAGGAGGAAAATAGGGACAAAGAATAGGAATGATAAAAATCGGATTCAATAGTAATCACTTAATAGTAGAAATACAAAGTATCAATACAAAATGACAGTAAATGAAAAAGGGTTAAAACTTGAGTGGGATGTGGAAAAAATGAAATTACTTGAAAAAGATTGAAAAATAGATGATGAAAAAAATATTATCTTAATATTAAATTGGAAAAAATTGCCTTGTGTAAGACGAAGAGAGTAAAGATAAAAACTTTAGGCAAATAAAAAAAATGATATTTCACAAAAAAAAAACACTATAAAACAATTAGAAAAAAAGGTGAAGAATTTAAATGGAAAAAATTCACAAACTGTTCGGACCATCGAAATCGTGGTATGTATGATTACATTAAGAACGAATAATGATGGAAACATAGAAGAAGATGAACAAACATAATTTTAAGTAAATACCGGAAAACAACACTATAGTTCTGTGACTACACAGAAGAATATGAGAATAATAATTGAATGATGAAAAGAATTAAAAGCCTTAAACATTGAATTAAAAAAAAAATAAAATGAAATGCCACCAAAAGAACTTGAAAGCTTGCAGAAGCAACAATGTCTCCAAAATGCAAATGAAAGAGATATCAAATGGGAAAGTGTAGTATGGATTAGATGGCAGAACATATATTACAAAATTGAGTGCGATGGAGCATACTTCCTTTATAATAAATTCCCATCATCATGGGTATCATGAAACAAAATTTTAGTTAATTATTCGATGGAGACACAGACCCTTTGCTTGGATAGCATAAAAATGGGAGGAAAGAAGTGGGAAAGAGAGAAAATGAGAGTTTTCTATTGCTTGGATAGGAAAGAAAACAAAGATAATACGAGCTCAAGAGGGCAAATTGGACATTCCAGCACTAGAGGGCAAGATGGAAATTTCAACATGCCCTTGGGACCTGTCACAAGGGCGAGAGAAAATATGTTGAAAGAAAGCTTTGGGAACTTAGCCAAGTCATTTGTGGAAGAGATGTATTAGGAATAGGCTAAGGAAGAGAAGACAAAGCTAAATGGGCCAAATATGGAAAGTGGGAAGCCCAAAACTCTAATTATGGCATAATGGCAATAAAATGTATTACGTCCATATTGGACCAAGTTTTATTTATTGACTTTGTTAGTTTTTGTTTAAAGACATGTAGTTATTTTGAGGTGTTTATTCAGTCCAATCGTTAGTTTAGTAAGTTGGGCCTTTTTCTAGTAGGCTATTTTAACCTAATGTAAGGGGTATAAATACCTCATAAACAATTGCAATAGCAGCTTTTTGATTGAATGAGAATTTCATTTTCTAGTTTCTTCTAAAGAAACTCCCAAGTCTATGCAAGTGAGGAGTGATCATCTTTACTTGTTGCATCAAGAAATTGAATAGGCTATTAAGGTAAATTTCTTTGTGATATTTATTCAGTGTTATCTTCTTTTACCCTAATTATCTACGTTTCTAAGAACGAGTTTCTTAGGAGTTTAGTAGGGAGGGAGTTTATCTTATTGCTTGTTTCCTATCAAAGTGTGTGCTTGGAGTTTCAGGATCATTATATCCTTAGGGTTCTATTTCAAAAGAAGAAAGAAAAAAAGGTGTGGGTCCCACATTAAAAAGTTTTCTCTCTTCCATAGGTGAGAAAATGAGAGAGAGAGAGAGAAGGTTTGTAGGTTGAATTTATCACTTTACTCTTTTAATCTTTTCTTTAGTTATATAAAATAAATTGGTAAAATTGTCTTTTATATACAATTACACTTTCTTTCTTCCCACTTTTCTTTTTAACCAATCAACGGAAAAGAAAATACACTTTTCTTTTTATTTTCGCTTCTTCTTATTTTCTCTTCTCATCCAATTAAACGAAGATAGTTTTTTCCTCTCATGAACTGCTGGATGGGGGTGGCTCAACTTTCACAAACGTTCAGGGAATGGAATGGTCTTTCAAAGAGAAACTCGTAGGAGGTAAGATGCCAATTGTTTCTAGTAGGAGAGTGGATCTCATTAAGGAGAAGCTTGCTAGTTCTGATTATGCAGGGTGGATCAGCTTCTTCCTATTTTCCATTTAGATGATTCGGTAGATTTTTGCTCCTTGAAGAGATGCTCTTGTAGTCAAGTTACTTGGTAAGGATATTGGCTTTTTGGCTATGAAGGACAGGTTAAAGAAACTTTGAAAGCTATCTGCGAGATTTGATATTCTCAACATTGGGTTTGATTACTTTCTTGTCAAGTTTGATGCGAAGGAAGACTGAGCAAAAGTGATGGATGGTGGGTAGTAGATATTGTTTGATCATTATCTTTCGGTTCAAACATGGTCCAGGGAATTCATTTCTTCTTTAGCTAAGATTGAGAAGACTTTAGTTTGGGTTAGATTTCCATGTTTAAATGTTGCATATTATGATGAAGAGGTTCTTATGGCCTTAGCAAGTGGCATAGGTTCTCCGATCAAGATTGATTACAATACGCTCAAAGTCTTTCATGGAAAGTTTGCATGGGTCAGTGTGAAAATTGACTTGAACAAACCTGTGCTAGGTAGAGTTTGTGTGGAGAAGAAATGGCTTTGTGTTGAATATGAGGGGCTTCACATCATCTGTGCAAAGTGTGTGTTATGGACATCATTCCAAAGATTGTCATAATCAGCAGGAAACCTAAGCAACTCTTGTGAGTAGTCCAGATGATAGTGTGTCCATAGTTCCTAATTCTTTCCCGTCGACGACGGCTCTGGTGGACCGGGGGTTAAAGGCGGGGAAGGATCCTAATTCTTCTTTTGGAAAGGCGAAGGTGGCGGAGGAAATTCCACCAAATCCAAATGGATCATGGTTGACTGTTACTAAGAAATTTAAAAGGAGATCTCAACCAAATCAGAAGAATAAGGGGAAGGATGTTGGGCGTGATTTGGGGGCGGGGAGAATAAATTGGTAAGCCATCTTAAGAATCTTGAGATTGAAGATTGTATTGAGGGGGTTGCAAATAAGGAAGCTATGGATGACATTGTGTATAAGCCCATGTAGAGTGAAATTGTGTATAAGCCCATGTAGAGTGAAAGTGAACGAGAGAAGTCAAAGGGCGTCAATAAGTCTAAAACAGGCCTCAGCTTAAGAAAAAAGTTATCAACCCTATAAGCAAATAGGCCCATGTGCTTGAAGGGACCACCCAAGATACTCAGGAGGGTGTTCCAACTAAGGCCCAAAAGAGTGATTTACTGTATAAAAAAAAAAAAAGCTATTCCAACGAGCATCTACCAAGAGAGAGACATCGAGTATCAAAGATAGAACTTCAATGCGCAATGCCAAGGCTTGTCATGAGGTTTCTTCTGAGCCTCAGGGCATGATTAAGAAGAAGTGGAGGTATTTTTCTAAATTGAATCCTTCGAGGGTGGAGATGGCCTTACTTACAAAATCTACAACTTATTCTAATCAGGACCCTATTATTGGAATAAAAGCTCATCTTCCAAATCCAACGACCGCTCCTCTTGATTTGGCTATCCAGGAAGATCCAAATGGGATTATTGAGGTACACAATATGCACACTAAGCGTTTATCAATAGGTAAAGGTGAGATGGATGCCAGGATGGTTCTTTGAGTCATGTTTGAAGCTTTGGTTTGTCTTCTTTTCAGGTTTTGATAATGAAGATCAACTCTTTAACTATAGGCGAGCTGGAAAGAGGAATTTTGTTGGGTTTCTAAAGGATATTAGAAGGAAATATGACTTCAATGTCCTTGTTTTGTTGGAAATTCACATTAGTGGTAGTCACACTAATAAAGTGGTCAAGAAATTTGGCTGGGATGGTATTTTTCGTATTGATCCAAATGGATTTGCTAGGGGTATCTGGGTTTTTTGGGACCCTAATATTTAGCAGTTTAATATTATTTCTCATTCCTCTCAAGTGGTGCACATGAAGTTCAATGATGGGAGAGGTATGTTTTGGTACTTTTCCGCTTGTTATGGTAGGCCTTAGGGGGTGCCTAGGAAGCAACTTTGGCCGAGTTTAAATATTTTGGTTTATTCTGTTGATGGCCTTGGCTAGCAGCTGGTGATTTTAATGCAGTGTTGCATGATGGCAAGGTTATGGCTCTTCTTCTTCTTCTTCTAGGCATTACTCTACTTTTGCTAAGTGTATTGAGGCTTGCAAGCTTCAAGATGTAGCTTTTCAGGGTCCTCCTTACACTTGGAAAAGGAATTCTTTAAGGGAACGTCTAGATAGAGTTTTGGACAATAAATTGTGGTTGGAACAAATTCCAGAGTTGGGTGTAATTCATCTTCCCATGTTTAGCTCTAATCATTCTCCTTGTGGGTTCATGCTGGAGATTATAATATTCAGAGAAATCCTAAACCTTTTAAATTTATTGCTGCTTGGTTAGGTCATGAAGGGTTTGAAGAAGTGGTTGTTTCTAATTGGAGTCGTGATGTAGAGTGGGATGTGAATATTAGAGAATTTACTACTGCTACTTTTTATTGGAATAAGAATTCCTTTGGTTATATTCAGAAAAGAAAACAAAGATCACTTAACAGGCTCCAGGGTATTCAACGAACTCTAACAGTGGGTCCTAATTGTTTTCTTGAAGATCTTCAACTTCGTTTATGGTGGGAATATGAAGTCACTCTATTTGATGAAGAATCTCTTTTGGCTCAGAAATTGTGTTACAAATGGTTGTCTCAAGGAGATAGGGACACTAGATATTTCCATCTCATGGCACTTGCTAGGAGACAATGTAATAAAATCTTAGCTCTCAAAGGGGAGGATAGGTACTTGGTTCATGACAGGAACAACCTTAAGGATATGGTCAGAGGTTTCTTTTTGAATTTGTATTGTGAAAATTTTTTAGGAGTTGCCTTTCCTTTACATAGGTGTTTCCTTGAGGTTCCAGTTAACGATTGGAATTTTATCCACAAACCACTAGAATTGGAAGAAATCAAGGAGACTCTATTTTCTATGGGGGGGTTAGAAGCCCCGGGCCTGATGGTCTTCATGCTCTTTTTTTCCAGAGTCAATGGAATCATGTGGGTGACTCTGTTTGCTCCATGGTCTCTAAGATTTTCCATCAGCCAAAGAAAGTGAAGGATATTAATCATATATATATCTCCCTGATTTCTAAAGTTGAGCGTCCTGAATATGTCAAGCAGTTTCATCCTATCAGTTTGTGTAACGTAACTTACAAAATTGTTACCAAGATGATAAGAAGAATCATGCCCCAAGTTATTGCTTCGACTCAGTGTGGTTTCATTAGAAACAGAAGTGGCTCTTATAATATTATAGTCTCAAGAGCTCATTCATAAGATGACGAATCCCAAAGGTAAGAAAGGTTTCATGACAATTAAAATTGATTTAGAAAAAGCTTATCACTATTTGGATTGGAAGTTTGTCATTGATTCTCTTAGGGATATGGGGTTAAATGATCATTTTCTAAAAATTATCTGACATTGTATGTCTTCTTCCTCCATAGATATTTTATGGAGCGGAGAATGCACTGGGAGGTTTGAGTCAGCTAGGGGCATTCATCAGGGTGATCCCCTTTCCCCCCTATCTTTTTGTTATATGCATAGAGAGACTTCCCCATTTAATCCAAGCAGTAGTGGATAATGGTTTTTGGAATCCTTTTACGTTATCTTGTGATGGGCCTCTAATTACTTATCTTTGTTTTGTGGATGATTTGTTTATTTTTGTTGAGGCTTCAATGAGTCAAGTGGAGGTTATTAAAGAATGTTTGGACATATTTGCTAGAAGTTCTAGGGAGAAAATTAATGAGGAAAAACCTCGAATTTTGTTCTCTAAGAATGTTCATCATTCTAGAGCTCCTGAGATTTCTAATGATTTTGGGTTTTCCTTACTGGAGATCTTGCCTAGTATTTGGGTGTACCTTTATAGGATAAGAGAGCATCTTCTTCTTTCTTCAGTCTTATTATTGATAAAGTCATGAAAAGATTGTCAGCTTGGAAAGCTAATTCCCTCTCTCTTGCTGGTTGTTTAGCTTTGTATTCTTCGGTGGTCTCTGCTATTCATATTCATGTTATGCAAACTACGTTGGTTGCATCTTCCACTTGCTCTATGCTTGACAACATGAATAGGAAATTCTTATGGGAGGCAATCGAGAATCGCAAGGTCTTTCCATGTAGCTGGGACCAAATTTGCAAAGCGAAGTCTGTGAGTGGTTTGGGCTTGAGATATGCTAGTCTTTCTAATTTAGCTTTTATGGCTAAGGCTGGTTGGGGACTGATACATGATGAGAAGGAATTATGGGTGCGTGTTCTTCGCAGCAAATATAAATGTGTAAGTGATATTATTCCATAGGTCAGATTGCAGAATGGTTGTCCCAACCTTTGGAAGAGGGTTTGTTGTGCTTGGCCCTCGATGCAGGATAATATTATTTGGCACATTAGTGATGGTCTTTGGGTTAATTTCTAGATTGATTGTTGCATTCCCCAAGAAAAAAGTTGCAAAACCATGCTTTAGTTCCACTTTTTAACGACATGCTTCAGTTGAAGGTGGCTAGATTTGTCTCGGAGGAGGGTACTTGGAATTAGGATATGCTGTTTGGATTGTAGCTTAGAAATATTTGAGTTTATTGTTCGGGTTGCTCCTCCCTCTATTTTTTCAGGTCCTAACACTCCAGCTTGGAAAGGAAGTCATGATGGGAATTTATCTATAAAGAGTGCTTATGCTCTTATGACTAATTTCAATTTTTTATCCTCATGATCCTTTGTTCTGTCTTATTTGGAAATGGAAAGGGATTGAGAAAGTTAGAATTTTCATGCAAATGCTTCAAATTCTCTTATTACTAATCAATTTCATTGGTCTAGACATTTATCCAAGGAACCTTATTGTACTAGGTGCAATGAAGGATTGCATAAGACCATTCTCCATGCATTAAGGGACTGCGCTTGTATCCATCCTTGTTGTACAACTTTGGCAGATCTTGGCTCTCATCCAGATTTTTTTACTTCTAATACTTGAGACTGGATTATGTTGAATCACAAAGGAATTCCTAAATGTAGCACCGATTGGCCCCTTATATTTGGTGTGGCAATTCACTTTTTGTGGAAAATTAGAAATAAAGAGATTTTCCAATTAGTTACTCCTTTGGTGGATGAAATTTGTGGCAGATTTTAGTTAGTTTATAATAGTCAATGTTATGTTTATTCTCTTCAATAGTGAATGGCTAATCATCCAAGTCAATTAGATCTCATTCGCTGCTCATGTCCTCTGGAAGGATGGATGAAGCTTAATTTTGATGGGTCAATTGCCAACAACCACAGAGCTTCTTGTGGTGGACTTGTTAATGGTCATCAAGGTGAGTTTTTTGGTGGTTTTGTTGCCAATGTTGGGGCTTGTCCAATCATGATGGCTGAGATATAGGGGATTTATTATATTCTTTTGTTGGCTTGGAATAAAGGTTTACGTAAAATAATGCTTGAAGTGGATTCTTCCAATGCTATTGACTTAATCAACAAGGAGTTTAATTCTAGGTACTCTTATGCTTATGATATTAACAGTGTTCAACAACTCCTTCATAGGAATTGGGTGGTAAAGATTCAACAAGTGCTCCGTGAAGCAAATAGAGCCGCTAATTTTCTAGCTTCTCGTAGGCATGTAGTTCACCTTAGTTTTTACTTTTATGATTGTCCTCTTGCTAGTTTAGATTCTGTTCTTAAAGGTTATTTAGCTAGGGTTTCTTTCTAGTTCGCTTTATAGTGTGTTATTTTTGTTTTTGGGCATCTAGTTCGCTTATCCACCAAAAAAAAAAATTGAGGTTACATCATATCACATTTACATTACGGTGGAAAATAGATAGTCTCCTGTGAATTCAATTAGTAACCCCTAATAAGGAAATAATTAATTTTAATAACTAAAATAATGACAAAAGCATGGGTTTCGTTAATTGAAGAAAGGCAATTGATTCAAAAGATTATTTTCTATTTATTAAAACATAATCAATTCAAAATGTAACCAACTGGTTCAAAATCAATATATAGTTTTAGAAACCATTAAACAGGTAGTTATCATAATAAATCTACATAATAGGTAATTATATAATTAAAGAAACAATGGATCGAAAATTGCTAACTTATGAGAGAAGAGATTTTATGAAACCGACTCCATTATTGCTATACCACAAGTCTTGCTATAATTTTAAATTGGAATCAATTACTGTCACTAATTTTTCAACTGAATTTAAAAATTAAAAAATTAATTAAATGAGAAATAATAAAATTAACCAAGTAGACCAATGAGGAATTTGGATGGGAAAATGGTTGAATCTGAAAATGACATGTAAGTATTTCCTTTCTTGCGCTTATACACACACACAAAGATTAGTCAAATTAGTTAATGATATGTTAACATTATTATTCATTTGATTGACATATTACAATATTAGGGACTAGTAATTTTTTTTATTTTATTTTAAGAGTTTTGAAAGCTTCCATTGTATTTAATGCATTGAAAACTTGAAAATTTTATTTTCTCAATTAAAATTTTCTACTTTTAAATTTTTAACGAGTGTCTTGCATTGATTAAATAAACCCTTATTTTACAATACATTTATTTCAAAATTTTTTGACAAAAAATAATTTTTTAAGTAGAAGTTGAAATAAATAATTTATTTGAAAAATAATTTTTAATTAAAAATTTACTTTTTTTTTTCTAAAAAGAATTGAAACAAATGTAACCTTAATCAAGGTTTGCAATTTTAGAGACTAATTGAAGGATTTATTCCTAAAAATTATATATTTGTACATAATTTACTTAAGAATTTAATTTGTACAAAAACAAAAATTAAGAATTTAATTATTTTATGATTTTGTTTTGGGCCATGCTGGAAGCGTAGTGTGAACATATGGGAGAATATTGAAGGAAGAGAGAAAGGCCTGCGTGTGTTGTTTGTCTTGTGTGGTGGCATTGGCAATGGGTAGTGAAGAAGAGAGGGTTCTGGAGAATCAGCTTGAGCTTCAATTGCAGGAGCAAAGGGATTCTCTTTCTGCTATCGATCAGGCTCTTCTCTCTGATCCATCCAACCCCGAACTTCTCGCGGTACCCTCCCCTCGAAAACTCTCTTTCCCACTTCTATGGAAACAAAATAAAAAGTTTAATCTTTTCAACAACCACTTAAAATTAAAGGGCTTCTTTGAATTCCATTTTCTTCTCTTCTTATTGGGTTCTTAATTTTGTTTAACCATTGAGGAATTTTTGGATTCTGTGATTTTAGGTCATGGGCAAATTTTTTTTCAGCTTAAAGCTTGAAACTTTCTGTGACCATTCGGGAATGAAATGCAACCCAAAATGTCAAATCTCACTATTGTTTTTTAATTATTTTATAGACGATGTTTATTCTCCTGATTGTAATGGTTAATAGGAATAGATGTTTGAGGTACTGGTTTTTGGGAATTTGTTCATGTTGTTGTCAAGAAAGAGAAATGCTGAGGATTGGGAAGTGTGCTATTTCAAATCCTTCTCATATGTAGCTTTGTGACGCTTAAAGCTAAAATTGTGTGATGTGCCATTAAATATCTTGGTGTCTCAAAGATTTATGTTTTCTGGTTGTGGACAATTGGAGAATCATGCTGAGTTACTTGGATTGAAGTGTATAGGGACAAGGTTCCTTTTGGCTTCTGCATTTTCAAACTTGTAATGATGTAGTATGAGATTGAGTTGTTGGCTGAATGTTCTGTCAATATACATGTTAGGATTGAGTGCTTTGTTGTGTAATGACTGCTAATTTGGTCATATGTAACTCAATAAGAGCAGAGAGCCTTTATTGTTTAGACTAAAGAGATAAGTTTGTTGGAATAGTGTAGTCAAAGGTGCTTAGAAGAGCTGATACAAAGGGCCAGCACTTCTTGTTGGTTGAGGCAGTGCCCCTGCCTCTTTAGCAAAGTGCACGCATTTCTGGTTTAGGTTAGGTATGCTTTTAGTGCCTAATTGATGACTATAAAAATCTCAAAAGCCTCAATTATCTAATTTGCTAACTGTGATGCTAAAGAGGGCAAAGCAGTCAGAATGTCAAAACAATAATTAGTTGTCGATCTTCTGGACTCTTAGTAGCATGCTGATTAGTGTTCTGTGCATGTTACATATGATACCTTTAGGCCTTTAGTGCAACCACTTAACAGCAGCCACCAAGCTTTTTCACATTAGGTGGAGTCGGCTACAAGGATCAAGCTACACCATTAAGTCCTATCATAAACAATGTCTGTAGAAAAGCCATTTAAATTTCATAAATTATTTTAAAATCTCTTGAGCTGTGCATAAGCAAAATGAAAAAAAATTGGTTGTTTGTAGTGGATCATAGTCCTCAGCTAGTGTCCAGGGGATTATAACAGCCAATCTAAACTCTAAAGTTTCTGAGGCTAATTATCTTAAAATTTTTTTATCTCAGGTTCATGAGGAACTTGTTCAGGCAATTAAGGATGCAGAGGAAGGACTTCTTCACCTAAAACGTGCACGATTATTACAGGAAGCAGATTCAGTGCTGCACAGCGCTAATCTTTCTACTGAAGAAGAGAAAGTAGAGCCTCTTGATCCCACAGATGTTGAACCAGAACCACTGGAGCAAAATTGTTATTCTGTTGGATCTAAATGCAGATTCCGTCACAAAGATGGGCGATGGTACAATGGTCAAGTGGTGCAATTGGATAATTCAGCAGCGAAGATTTCATTCCTTACTCCTACATCTGAGAATATGCTGGTATGTATGATTTTCTTGGCCCAAGATTGGCCATTTTCTCTTTTATTTTGGTGGCAAAAAGTATATTACAGTATTCTGTTTAAAGTTTAAGTGAAATTTTTTTTTTCTTCCCCACCTTACCTCCGCACTGCGACTAATTATAAGAAAATAAGGGATTTCAAATAACAACAGTTTATTTGTAAATTATGCAATTTTTCCTGCACAATCATGCCAAAATTTGGATCAAATTTGATTAATAAATGATGAAATTAGGGAAGACAGCTACATGATGGGTATCAAGCTGTATTTCTATTTTCCTTGTATTTTATTTAGAAGTAGCATAAAAGCTAAACAATAAGTTATATATGCTGTTTCCAGTACCCCCGAACACCCCCCCTCCCCAAAAAAAAACCCAAAAAAAAAAAGAGCCGTCACCCAAAAAGAACAAGAAAAACTTAGATATGTGTTATCATTGGCAAGAATGTTTGCTACAAAGATATGTAACGTTTGTGACCCTAATACAAGTGATATCTTCCAGCTTGTGAGTGAATTCAAAAACTGAAACCATGACACAGAAAAATTGGCAAGTTTTCTTTAAAATGGAATTTCCTACATTTTTATAATTTGAATGCCTTGTTTCTAGGATCCATGTTAGAATGTGCTACAATCATGCTACGAAATGGATGTTTGTCCTTGCTTTGACGTTATGACAATTTAGGTTCTTTTGTTCATATTTTAAATTTATTCCTTACCAGCCCATGTGACTTAGTGAGTTAGTGTTTATAAGAGAGTTGTGTTAATGGCTGATTGAATGTCTTCTTGGGAGGCTAGCTTAACGCAGCTTACTAAATGTGATAGTTGTTTTATTATAGACCCCAGTTACTTAGGTGTACATGAAGAAGGGAGGAAAGGGAGGCAGTGGATTTGCCCACTGATATAGTGAGGGCAGGATGGGAAATATCCAAGCTAATGACTACAGTGTAACAAACTGCTAATATTGCTGTGGAAAAGAAGGAGAGGGGGGGCGGTGAGGGGGAAATTCTGTTATGCGTGTGTGGATAAATGTGAGAAGAACAGAGGGAAAAGGGAGGGAATTACTGAGTGAAGGTTTGGGGCTCTTTGAGCTGAGAGGTTTGCAGAGCCTTCAAGTTCTGCAGTTTCTCTATTATTTTCTTCTTCTAATATATTTTCAGTTAGTACCACTGTGAGTGAGAGATTATCTTTGAGATCTTTAGTAAAATCATTTGCAGATTTTGTAATCAAATTTCTATTTCCTATCATTTTATGTTTTTTTCAGCTTTCAACTTTTTATATGTGTATGGAACACTTCAATACAAGATTTAAGAAGAAATCATTTTATTTGAATGATGGACAGGGTGTATTGAAAATTATATGTTTTGCATATCATTAAATATTACATTACATATATCACAATTGTAAATGAATTAAGGGCATTTCAATGCACAAGCTCCCACCTGGTGCGGTTTGGGAAGGGTAGATATATGCAATCTTACTCCTGTAAGTGCCACTTGCAGGGGTAAGGTTGCGTAGCCTCTCCAGTTTTTCCCATATTTGAACCCGTGACCTCACATGGCAGCAACTTTGCCGTTGTGCCAAGGTTTACCCTCTACAATTCTAAATGAATTCAATTATTAAATTTAAAATAAATCCAAACAAATTTCATACAATAATTTAGTTACAAATGGAGTGCGTTCCGATCACACCATTAATGAAGTAATCCTAACTCAGAAATTTGAAGTTACAAAGCCATGTAATGTGTCACCTTCATTTTTGCTTTCTCTCTCTCTCTTTATATCCCTATGTCATCATGCGAATCACAAGTCATCTCAAGGATTTCACAGTAACCTCAACTGCCAGTAATTGCCTCGTGTGATGAAACTCAAAAGAGATCATTCTGATTGAATGATGTACGTGTAAGATATGTTTGTGTGTGAAGTAATGTGCAATTGCTATTTATCTGAATTTTATGTTAGTATTATTGTTCCTCAAAATTTAGGTTCAAATTATTCAATAAAATCAAGATTGCTTTTCATGTCATTTACTAATACTAGAACACCCAAGTGCAGATGTGCAAGTTCTTTTTACAACAACGATGTCGATTTGGTACTAACTGTCGCCTATCACATGGTAAGCTGCTGTTATTAAGCAAACTGAAGAAAATTGGATAGAGTTGAAATCAAATGGACCTCTATCTTTGTAATTAACTCTGTCACTAAATTGTTGTGATATTTGAGCTAGCTGATATCTGATGGGCATTTCAACTATGGTGTCCTTGACTACTTGTTGAGCAAACTCGTTGTTCAGTTTTTGGATCTAGTTCATGTGCATAATTTGGTGATCCAAGTCTAATCACTTGGGTGGTTCATATAACTCTAGCAATCAGCATATTAAGGGAAAAAACTTTTTTCTTTTCACTGTGTTTTTTTCATTATGATGTACCATTAAGATATAAATTTTGTATAACATCTTAAAATTTAAAGGTGTCTTGTGTACTTTCACTTATTGAGGATGATATAATTATTCTATGCACATCTAAATTTCATTTAGATTCATAGTGGGCTTTGTGCTTGGTAATTTCTTTATGATTCAATGTTTAGGACATATCGGTTGGAGTTCTTTATGGGTTCATTGGTTGAATTGCGGTTACTTCCATATACTTTACTAAGGTTTTTACTGCATGCTTTAAGATACACACAAAACAATGGGGATAAGGCCAAGAAATGAAAAAGAAAAAAACGATAGATTTAGTACTCTTAATCCTGTTTATGTCCCTCAACTTTTGTAATTCAGGAGATGAAGGGTTAGAGAGCCTGTAATCCCCTCATTTATCTTTTGGCTAGAGTCCCACCTCCTCCCTTCTCAACCCAATTTTTATAGTTGGTCTGGCTGGTTTCAGGTGGCAGCCATGAGCTATTTTATACCATCTGTTTCTCATGGTTTTGTTTATGTTTGTCTTATTAGTGCTCATGTTTTGTTCAGCATATCATATCCCATATACAATTTATATTTGCAGGAGTTGATGTTCAATTGTCCTCCCTGAAGAAATATGTTCCAACAATATGGAAGCCATCCCTTGTGGGGTCGAGCATATGGGCAGTCTCAAATGCTAATGCGGGCATTTGGAAGGAAGCTGAGCTTCAGTCCTGGGATGAAAAAGCTGGAGTTGGAGAAGTTGTTTTCCGAGATGATGGAAGTTCGATGAAGCTTGGGGCTGAAGAAATGGTATTGTCTGAGTATGCAGAAGTGAGTGATGTAGAGAGTGATTCCAGCTTAGAACAATCTGACTCTAGCGACTATGAGGAAGAGGAATCGCAAGGTTTAGGATTTCTGGAGAGTACCAACCTACAAAGGGGTGTTCAGACTGAAACTGCTATATTTGCCAAGTGGGAGAACCACACTAGAGGTGTAGCTTCGAAAATGATGGCTAATATGGGTTACCGAGAAGGAATGGGTTTAGGTGCAACTGGTCAGGGAATGCTGGATCCCGTACCAGTGAAGGTCCTACCACCAAAGCAATCCTTAGATCATGCACTTGAGTCTCACAGAGGAGAAGAGAACACAGAGAAGCAAGGTAAGAAGCGGAGCAGAGGTGGTAAGAGAAAACGTGACAAGAAATTTGCAGAAGCAATTCGCACGGCAAAAGAGGAAGAAGAATCAAACTTAGATGTCTTTACACTAATAAATAATCAGCTGGCAATGCATGGTGAAGCTTTAAATGGTGGATCAATGAAGAAGCGAAGTAAAGGTTTGGAGGAAGGTAGAAAGGTGGATAGGCGGGCGTTGATTGCATATGAGGATGAGGTGAAAGATTTGAAGATGAGGGTTGAAAAGCTTGAAGCAATGGTGAACATTAACAGAAAAGAGAAGGCTGTTTATGAGGCTGCTATGAGAAAATTAGTTGAAACCCGCAAGGCCTTAGCCGAGGCTGAAGCAGCTCATGCTTCTGCATCAAATGCGGTTGTTAGCAAAGAGAAAGAGAAGAGATGGCTTAAGTTTTAGTTAGGACTTATGGCTCAGTTTTTTATGTAGTTGCATAATATAATGCCTTCAATTTATTATAATGCTGTTACTTCAAAAAGAAAAAAGAAGGTAAGGAAATTTCACTGGTTTAACTCAAGTAAGATAATGGTAAATTGCTATGTTGTATGTAGTTTAGTTTGTGAATGTTATGCAATTGGGAAATTTTTTTGATCATTGTAAAGCCCAGCACCTCCAAAGACACCCCCCACTAGGATTTTAGGAAGAGTTGAAATAAAAGATCTAAAATATAAAATTAAATAGATTGGATGGTTAGATGTAAAATAATATTGATGGGATATCTACTTTTGAGTATTCAAATAACACAGCAATTCTTCTATTGGATGAGTGTAGGCACATTTTACCGGCTAGTGTGGATTGTGCTGCTCTTTTTGTTGCCAGTTCTGCTGAAACTTGTTAGTGGGACCAATAGATATAATTATTTGCTGATTAAATATTAACGTCTTTAGTTGAAGATGTCATGTTCGTTCGTGATGTGATAAAACACTAGCTACGGACATTTGTGGCTTAAGCTTCTTAGCATGCTGGGAAAGCAAATAGGCACCACAAACCTGAAAGACACGCAACCTTGAAGGTGACTTTGGGACAACCGAGTTCAAGAATTGGTTATCTTGTGTAAGCTGGATGCCCCTAATAACGTGGACAACGCTTTTCCAAAGAACTGTATCAATATTCTATACAGGTGCCTATGAATGTGAACCTGAAATATTTTTAAGTTCATTGGTTCCGTGAGACTGAGACTCATGAATCGTGAAATCATAATCCAAGAGGACTAATAGGCAATAATTGGAGATTCACGTTGCGATGACAGCAACTTTCTTGTCTTGGACGAATGACGCAACTATGCTAATTCAGAAAGGCTAAGAAATTCTCGAGCCAGACACCTGTCGCTTTCTCCTTTATTATACTTCTACTGCTGCATCATTAAATGCAAACTATTTTAATAATGCCGTCCTGGGCATTTCTAAATTAGGATTATCATGTTTATACGATGTCACATTCATTTTGTGAATTTTATTCATTACTGTGTTCGCAGCTAGGAAGCATAAATGTGAGACTACCGACTAGTGTAGATAAAAATCTGAAGTAGTTTGATTTGAGCACGGTTCTTTTCTTAAACTGACGCAGTGCAGCTTCAAAAATTGGCAGCCATAAAAAATTGGAGTAACACATAAAAGTGGATTCAATTTATCACCCTAGAAAAAAACCAGCAGGTGATAAAAGCGCAGTCTTTTATTCAATAATTAGCTTGTTTAGTGCATGAAGCTATTGCTGTATAGCCTGTAGTATAGACTACGCATAAGATTTCTTCTTCATCTGTTTCTTATTCAACCTATATTCCTTGTGTTTTGTGAGCTCCAAACCAGGCAGATATGATCTTCACGCCACAATGATGCTATGATGGTTCTCATACGCAATTTGTTGCTTTCATCTCGTTTAAAGTCCAATCAAAGCTTTTATGATTAGTTGGTTGCATATAATTTTGAGCCTTGCCACATTAATTCATAGTTTCATACAAGTTTCCTTTCAGACTTACGAGTCACAGTGTGGGAAATGGTATGTTGAAAATGTTATTGGGCACTAAGAAAGCACAAGGTAATGGACCCCTTAGAAATGACAAAGGTAAATATAAATCCCTCTTTTGTATCTGTGTGTTTGTGTAGATTCCAGCTTTCTCCCACTACTCCAAGATCAATTGTGGCAAACAGCCAAAAAGATCACAATCATATTATTATATTTTTTCTAAGAAAAATTCTGGCTAATTTGCACCAATCCACCGAATCAACCAACCAGTAACTAAATTGTGGTCCACAATCAAGCAAGATTCCAATCACAACAAGAGGCATGAATGGGAGCTTGTGACGTCCCTCCACCAGCCCACCATCTTTGCCCATGAGGCCACCAGAAGAAGAGTGTACCAAGTTGCTGGTCGGTCACACGTTTTCTTGTGGATAATGACAGACAAACACCCTTGTCTCTAGAAACATGGCCCTTCAGTTTCATAACAGAATATTGCAATTTATAACAAAGTTAAGTGCTGTCTCTTAGTTATTATCTTAGAAAGGAAGCCAAAAAATGGTTAAGATTCTAAGAATCTCTCTTTTTTTAATAAGAAACATAAGAAGAAAATGGAGGTTGTGATACTGAATTTAGACACAATTCTGTCTTTTATACATTATCAAATTTTAGTAAGTACATCGTTAGTTTTATTAAAAATCTTATTAAGTATAATTAATTTTTAAATACTCTATTCATTCCAAAACAATAGTCATTTTAAGAATTTTGTTTCATATTATTTTAGAATTCTGATAAATAATTAATTATGTTTTATCAATTTTATTCTTGCTTTTATTAATTGCAATTATTTTCTTTCTTTATCCCATCACTTTTTGGATGGTCTATTATAATATTTAATTAATGTGATTTCTCAATAAATTAAAAGATAATTTAATTTTTTATATTTTTAAAAAAATTAAAATTATTGAATTTTTTTAATTGTTATATCATTATTATAAAATGGATGAAGTAACTAATTATTTACCTTAAACATTAAGTGCCACTCCTAGAAAAGATAGATATTAAAATTATCCCTCTTAAATTATAATATTCTTCTACTATTGGATAGTAACTGGATTCCACTTAAAATTTTAATAAGCTATTGAAATTGTTCACTTTCTTCTCAGTCATTATTCTAAATATTTATACTTTCGTTTTCGGTAATTAAAATTTTATATTTTTATGTTATTAAATAATAATATAAATAATTAGGATGGCTAAGTGGTCTAAGGTATTAAGCTTTAATTTCGGCCCCTATGAGAGTGGGTGGGTTCAAGTCCCACTTCAGACATTATCTACACCATTAAATAATAATTCAGAAAATAAACTATTTTTTTTACGATTATGTTACCACTAATTGCCACATGGCGCTTCTATTACAACTGAGCCAAAAAAATTTTCGCTAAAAGCAATTGCTCTCACTAAAAAAATTAGCTCAACTCACACCACTGTTCAATCCATCCAACAACGTTCCTCTTCTTATTGAATTTAATTGCGTCATAGCACCACCGCCTATCCGCCTTCGATACTCTCATTCCCGCACTCCTCATGTGACCGCTCGGTCTCGGTCCGCTCCCCACTTTCTTTATTTCCATTTCACATTTCTTCATCTATCTTCCTCTTCTTCTCTCTCCATATTTTTTTTTTTTGGCTTTCTTTCATTTCTATTCTTCCACTGAAAGCTTTGCTCATATATTCAATTATTTGAAGGCGCACCCTCTCCCTCCCACGTTCACGATATATCTCTCTATTTTTTTATTTTTTAATAAGTTCTAATAAAATTAATATTTCTGATGAAATAATAATAAAACAATATTAAAATTTGAATTCTTTTATATATATGTATTATAACAATATTTTGTATTGATTATTAATTTCTTTATCATTACTTCAACTTTATTGATTGATATGTTAATTTTATTATATGACATATTAATTATTGAGTTTAATTTTGATACATTGATAATGTAAAAAAAAATTTATACTATTATTCAAATAAATTCTTCTATTTACATGATCATTAAAGTAGTGGGGGGTGAAAATTAACTATAATTGCTGATATTACAATATATAAAATTCGATGGCATGCATTAATATTAAATTCATAATTGTTAAGTTTATAAAATTTGAAATTTATAGATAAAGTTATGTTTTTGCTAGAGTTATATACAATAATTAACCAAAGTTTTACGACAATTTTTCTTTAATTGATTTTATCCTAATTAGTTTGCTCATGGTTGATAATAGTCTACTGCATCACCCACATTCCACAAACTCAAGTTGATTTTTGAAAGTATATTGTGTCTTTGCATTTACAGATATCATGTTAGAACTACACTTTTTGTTTCATAATTATTAACAGAAGAGTTGTGACTATAATTTTAAACTTATTTTCTATTTCAAGTTTCTTATTGGAATTTTCAAAAATATTAGTTGATTGAAGATGTTTCAGGCTTTCAGCTTAATAGTTTAAAATGTTTAAGAATGTTAACTCACTTTGGAAAAATGTATCAGTCACAGTTGTAACTCAGAAAAATTTCCTTCCATCACTTTAAATTGTACAATTAAAAATTTGAAAACTTTCACATCAAAATCCTTCCTCTGCTCTATATACAATTCTAATACTTTTCAATTCACTTCAATAAATTGTTCAATATCTTATTTAATTTTAAAGTTGCTATCAAGAAACTTTGATACATTTCAATAAAAGAAGTTTATTTTGATTTCATAATAAACGGAATAACATATTTTACTTAAAAAGTAAACAAAAATAACAAAAAATAATGAAAAAATATTAAATAAGAAAATAAGAAAATAAAAATAAACCCAAAAAAATCGCTGGTATAAATACTAGTTAAGTCATTAATTAAGTTCAAGTCAAACTGAATTTAATGAACAAACATCAACAATTTCTAATATTAGTTAGACGGCAAGACAAAATTACCAAAGGTGACATTATTGCATAAAGGGATCACTCGGAGCTAACAAATTGAGTTAATCTATGTTGAGCAAAGACATTATTTCTAGAATGTTGATAACATTGGACAAATTATATGTTTTTTGAATTAAACAAATTATGATAACTCTCTTTTTAATTTTTGAAATTAAACTTGCATTTTGATACGTCAGTTTCTAGATTCTAATCGATATAGAGCGGCACGTAAAGTTATTTTAGGAAGTGGACTTGTGAAAAAAGAAGAAGAAGAAGAAGAAATTATCGAGGGATGATAATATAAAACATAGTATGTTATAATAGATTTTGAATAAAAAAGAATAGCTTAACAGCTGTAAATCAAGTGACAGCAAGTTTCTTGAAAACTACTTCAATCCAACGTTTGAATTCCGTCGAAGCCGTACACGTCAACTGTAGCTTATCTTCTTTTCGCATTAGGCTTTGGACCTCTTTAGTAACAATGAAATGGGGGTGGGTCAGAAAATATAATTCATCAAACTGTTGTAGAAAATTAATATAATTAAATTACCCTGTGTGACAAGTTGCCAAATATATCGATAATTTGGTAAAAGGCTCAACTCACCATAAGCAAAGTGATCGAGCAAAGTCTTGTACCAAACAGTAAAATAAAACCAGAATAGTAACATAAAGTATTGGCTTTAATTAATCTGCCTTGAGTTGAGTTGAGTCGTTCTATTATTATTGAATAAAATTCTTCCAATGTTATTTTTTTTTGTTTGTTTTTATTTATTTATAAGATTTGAACATGAAATATTGTTTAAGAGTTATAAGTATCGAATCACTTGAACCAACTAAACGTTGGTATACCAGAATCTGTCTTTAAATGGCATTCTCCTTGATTGATGCTGCATCCATCGGCTGTGGTGCTGGTCCAGATCTTTGCATTTTATTCCCTAAACCCGTAAAATCCTAAATACCAGGTTTCAAGGAATCAATAATTCTAGCTTCATGATCCAAATGATCCTCATGTCCTAACTCCTTGACAGCGAGCTCGGCTCCAATTATTAAAATGAAATCCAAAATACGCCCATCATAAAGTGCATCCGAAGACATCAGCCAACAGAAACACGTACTGGAAATCATCTGCAATGAACTACATCTTTACCAGGAAGCAGGGCATTACAGTACACCATAGAATAGCCAAATCAGATACCACAGTTTGAGGCGAGAAAGAGAAACCTGAAAACAACCTCTTCCAAGCACTCACAGCCACTGCCAACACTTAATAGATGCAAATATCACCGCAAAGATTAGTTTCAATATCTTCATATATTATTTTCAAGATACAATTTGTGTAAGCCGTAGTATGAACCTAACTACAGTAATCATCTATACTCGTGTAAGCCATAGTACGAACCTCACAACTTTAATCATCTATATTCGTTACCCAAAAACGAAAAGGTGTCTATAATTCATTAGAATTTTACTAGCTAGCACGATATTATCCAAATGATTGAGTGGCTAAAGATCGTAGTGTGTACATCAGTACATGTCCTTCATTAATTAGCATTTGCCGTTCTCATAAACTAGTATCACAGATTTTTATTTTTATTTTTATTTTTTTTCCTTTTATTTTGTTGAGTGTGTAAACACCCCTCTCCCCCTCTTCCTTTTTTTTTTCCCCTACCTCCTGGGGCGGTCTTTTCTTTTATTTGTTTCCATTTCCAATTTGGTTGTTTTGTATTGTACTCCTCCATTATTTGTAGGCCCCGGTAAGGCTATGAGTGGATCTCATTCCCAACCTGGAACCTGCGTACATACACTCATTATAGGAAGGGATAAGAGTCATTATCTTAATTAATTTTGATGATAAGTGGATAAGTGCAAAGTTGAGAATATTAATCAATAAGTGTAAGTGGAAAATATTAACTAAGTGCATGCCTTTTAAATAATGCTATATTTGTACAAGAAGGCTTAATTATTTAGTGGGATATTGTTTTGTGTATTCTCACCATTTTGGTGAAGGTAGATACATAGGAGGACTCACGAGTGATGCACTTTGATTATAATAGTGGATTCTTTGTGGGAGTAAACATTATATATTAGCAGCCAAATCAACACGTAAAAAAGACAATTATTAATCAATTTTTTAAGTATTCCTATTGTAAGTACGTCACTTTTATTATTATTTTTTATTGACACATCACTTTTATTAATTGAACTTCCCATTTCTGTATTTAGTTGTGTTACTATTTATATAAGTTCGGGTTCACTCGCAGATACGGTATATAAAATAATTTAAGTTGGTTGTATTAAATAATTTTAGATAATTAGAATTTTATAGAAATTATTTATTTCATATTATGTTGTGTTTTAAATTCGTCTGTATCTTTTAAAATAATTTTTGAATAATTCTAATAAGGAATATGTTATTGCTCTATTAAAAATGTGATTATTTAATAAAAATTTAGGTGAAAAATAATCATTTTCACAATAAAATTATTATTTGTTGTTTGTCGTCATTTTATTCTATAACCGCTCTGAAAGTTATTTTGATGAAAAGAATATTTAAAAAACAGTTAACTCATCAATTACTGAAGTGAAATTGGCTCTTACAAGGGGGGAAAAGAATTAGTTTTTCAATAAAATCAATATAGCTGTACATATTACGTACATAAGATATATGTATACAATCTATGCCATTTATAAAATATTTAAATGATCGGAAAGTTTCAACTTCATAAAATGTTACTTTTTCACTTTACCAAAAGGAAAAAAAATGTTACTTTATCAATTAGGGAGCAGAATGTGAATGTAATGTTATTTTCATTCTCTTTTGGCATGAAAAATATTGGGCGATGCAGCATGAAATGACAGAAATACCCTTAAGGGTCATTTTTCATTGCTCCTAGTTGATCAAAATAGTAATGCTACATGGCTAAAAAGAATATTGCTAAAAGTTTTTACAAAAATTATGATGATTGATAAAATAAAATGGCAAATATCACTCACTTATTTATTCAGAAGTTAATAATTATATCACATTATTTCAGTAACTACATTCTAATAAAGTTTCTATCTGCATAGCATTTCTCTCATTAAAATCGTCTGTGTAATGCAATAGTGTCGATAAAGGAGCCAAGCTCAATGAAATAGTGTTGTTTGTTATTTATATAATAGATGACGTGTATGAATTGATAATGTATTGGGTCCCCATCCATGAATTAGCCTATAAAGGCCAACCAACCCGACAGGGAGTGTGTTGTATAGCCTGCTGAGAACACAAAATTGGCATAGGCTTAGCTTATTTTCCTTCAAATGTCTTCTTTCCTCTTAGCTCTTCTTGCTGTCCTTTTTTTCTTCTGCTCGTTGGATAAGGGCTATGCCTTTCAAACAAGAAGGGACGCCATACAAAGCAATGATCCTCAATATAGTCATCTTGTTCATCTGAGCTCTCTCTTGCCATCAGCTACTTGCAGCTCTTCTTCCAAAGGTCAACTCAATCTTCCATATATATGTATATATATGTATAAGCATCATTGCAGTATTTTTACGTGCATGTTACTTTTACATACTTGCATACTATGTTTGCATGTATCTTTGTGGTATATAAACACATAAAGCATTGTCTCTATCTTTTATTTTCTTTTGTGGTATTTGGGAACCCTTAGAGAAAGGCTTATTAGGAAAGAAAAAAAAAAGGGAGAAATGGACAAATAGAGATCAAACATCTGACTTAAAACATATTAATTCCCAGTCACAAGAATTAGAAAAAAATTGTCACTTGAGCTACAGGTAATTGGCGTAAGACATTCTCTTATTCTGTGTGTACTTCTGGTGTTAAGAGAAACTAAATCCTTTATCAGCCAATCATCCAGAAAATCAGAAAATTAAGAGAGAAGAGATAGCAAATGAACAAATATTCCAATTAAGTTACAGCAGTTTTCTCTTTTATTTCAAGGGTTCCCATCATTGTCACAAAGAATATTCATGCGGAACCCACGATCACGTGTTAAAGATACAGAGGGATAACGGAAGAAAAGCCAGCTACCACTCGTATTTCTGAATTGAATAATTGATTATATAAGCAATGTTATACAATAACAGAAAATTATTAAAATTTCTCCCAGAAAGTAATAGTATTATTAAATAAAATAAAATATTATAAATTATTTACTCATTTAAGAGTCTACAAGTATGTATGTATATTATTTTAACAAATAAATTCAGACAAAGTTCTAAGGAACATTTTTCTATTGTAATATGAACAAATTATTTTTAATATATTAACTTATTAATAGTAATAATTTAATACCAATTAATATTATAAGGGTGCATTTATTTTAACTGCACCTTTTATTATGTAGGGTTTTTTTAAAACTTTTTTTAGAACTTGTTTTTTTTTTTCACCTTAAGAAAAAACATTAAAATAATTTTTTTGGAGTTTAAGTTTTCCCAAAAAAAAAAAAATTCTCTATTTTTATAGACTATTAATTTTTTTTTTTTTACTTTTAGAAAAACTCAAATAAGCGGGCCCACAGCCTCTGTTTGATATTTACCTCTATCCTGTAACTAAAATGCTTCTTAATTAATTGGGTATAATTAAATACAATAAACTAATTATGTACATAAAAAATAATTATGATTTTAAATTTAATTTTATATACTAATATTGTAAACCTTTTTACATTTTTATTTAATTATGTATATCATATTGTTTACCAAACATTTGATTATAATAATTATAAATGTGATAATATATATTTTGTTGATAGTGTAAAAAAACCTTATATTAAAAATGGATAAAAATTAAACTTCATGATTCCTTACCTAAACCGGATTAAATTATTGTGATTATTTGACCAAGTCCTACAAATGTTCTCACCCTTCAAGAATGCATCCATTCTTCCCTTATAAGTTTATGGTATGGACAATACCGCCGAATTTGTTATCACGGGTCGGTGATCACGGCTAGTACGTAGCCTTTTGTGTGACTGTGAGAGACTCAATTTTTGTCATACCAATAGCCCAAGAGTTCTGAAGAACACTGTTCAACTAGTTGACGTCTTATTTTGTTTTTTCCATTTAGTAGTCTTCGAAGAAAACATTATTCATTCACGCTTGGCATTTCGCCTAACCCACTATAAGCTGAAAACAAAAAGTAAGAAACAAGTGGCAAATTTTTATTTAGAAGACGTCATATTTTTCTGCCCAATCATTTCTTCTGTCGAACTTTTTAACATACAAAGACGAAGTCGTATAATTATTTTTACTTCCGAAGAAATTGACAAATTTTGGCAAAAAGATCAGAGATGAAAGGTGGAATCTTAAAATGACAAGTTTTCTCAATTTCAATGGACACAAAGAAAGAAAAGAAAACCAAAAAGCTTGGTCAATAACATTTAGTAACATGATGGGAAACGGTTATGATACGGGGTTAGAGGAAGGGTTAGAATTGGATCTAATTTCTTATAATTAAGTCTCTGATGGGGGCTAATTTCAAACAAATTAAGTGTGCCCAATCAACTTGAAATTTAATTGAACCATGTTTCATCAAAATATCAACGTTCAATCTTTTTGCATTTAACTAACTGCTATTTTTGAGCCTAAAATAGATATTGAAAGTTTAAGCATAAAAAGATAAGTTCTGACTTCTAATTGCATTATATAATCTGTTTTGTACTCTAATTCACTCCTCCCCTTGTTATGTTTATTTATCGAAAAAAAGGGGATCTCCAAACGATGAACAGTGATTAGCCTAAAAGAATTAGGTGATACTTTGCTGTCTGATAATAGGGTTGCTTAGACGTGTAGCCCTCGTGACCAACGAAATCGTTGAAATAATAATTAAAGAATTGGATTTATTTGATTGCACATCTCAATAATTGAAATTGAATCAGTTAGTGAGAAAACGATAAGTTTGAATTACTCCCTCTATTTCATAATAATAATCCTTTATGGTAATGATTTATATAATTGAGAAAATAATTTAATAATTTTTTTTAAAAAAATAACCATAGAAAATAAATATAATTTTTTTTATAAACTTTGGGGCCTAAGTTACTAATTAAGTCACATTATAATTAAGTTAGATTAATTGAAAAAAATATGATTAGCTAAAAAATAAGTGATAAAAGAGAGAGAAAAAGAATTACAACTGGTAAAAACAAGAATAAAATAGTATAAAATAACAAATACTTTGTTGAAATTTTAAATAGCAAAGAATATGAAACAATTTGTTTTAAACGACTATTATTAAGAAATAGAGGAAGTATGATTTTTCATTTATTTTTTGACTTAGAAAATTGGTTTTTCATTTTGAAAAACTAATATTAATTCGGTTCTATGATGTTTAATTTAGCTCTCTATAGTCTTACCTAACGAATAATAGAACACTATTAAATCACTTCACGCACTGATTGATGGTGCTTTGTTAACCACTGAAGATATAATTTTGTCTCTGAGACATCAACTTTCAATATGTTTACCTTTTCTTTTTAAAACAATTCTCATGGTCATGGGCACTATTTATCTTTTATCCAATATATGCACACACACACATACACACACTCTTGACATGTCACTTCCTATGCAAGAATATTAAAGTTCGATCAGTTGATAATTCCATCTAAATTATGAGTTACTTTTTGTATGCCATTCTTCTTTAAGATATTTTACTTATATATGACATTACGTTAAAGTTAATTTTATTATTCACATTAACATAATATTTAACCATAAATGATTTGACCCCATTAATTGAATGTATTCAGGTTCTAAAAGAAAGACATCATTGGAAGTGGTACACAAACATGGGCCATGCTCCCAGCTGAATCATGACAAAGCAAAGGCCCCAACACACAGTGACATTCTGAGCATAGACCAAGAAAGGGTGAAGTACATTCACTCCAAGATCTCCAAGAACTTGGGCCATGACATTGGTGTGCAGGAATTAGATTCGGCTAGTCTACCTGCCAAGTCTGGTAGCCTTATTGGGTCAGGGAACTACTTTGTTGTAGTTGGTCTTGGCACCCCTAAAAGGGACCTATCACTTATCTTTGATACTGGTAGCGATCTCACTTGGACTCAGTGTGAACCATGCGCTCGTTCCTGCTACAAACAGAAAGACGCAATTTTCGATCCATCGAAGTCTTCATCCTATTCCAATATCACATGCACATCTTCAGACTGTACTCAGCTCTCTACAGCCACAGGTAAAACCTTTTTTTTTTTTTTTTCTGAAAATCTCAAGATGCATATGCTAGATTAACCCACCCAAAAAATCATGTTGCTTTATGTGTTTTGAATTGATAGAGATGGAAATGGAGCAATTTGATTAAAATGACCAAAGAGGATGTGCCTAGTAGATAATAGTGGAGTTAAAATTAAAAGACAGGTATCAAAATTTTAAATGAAGTACGATTTTTTCACAGAAAGTAAGCATAAAATTATTTTTATTTTTAATTTCTTGTCGCATTTCACTAATAAGGACAAACATCCTTAATATTTCAAACAAAAGCCAAATTTTGATAATTAAAAGCGCTTTTGCATATCAATGGTCAACTGATACATGATCAAAGAGTCATTATTATTTCAAATAACGACTAAGCTTAATGCCTTAGTCCTTACGCACGTTCCTAGTTTCATAGGTCAGTTACGGCATATATATGACGAAAAAAAATTAGGCACAACAATTCAATCACTGTCTGTAGATTAAAAAGTTTTTGTTTTCTATGTAATTAAGAAGATCACTCTCTGACAATGATTTACTTAACATTCAATCATAAACATAAATTAAGAAAAGAAAAAACTTATTAGAATCTCATTTTTTCCCCCCAAAAAATTGTTTCATTTATTCTATTCTTATTTTTTCCCTTGAAACTATATTCAGGAAATGACCCAGGATGTGCTTCATCATCAAAGGCATGCATATATGGTATCCAATACGGTGACTCATCCTTCTCTGTTGGCTACTTCAGTCGTGAGCGGCTGACGGTGACCGCTGCCGATGTCATCGACAACTTCCTCTTCGGCTGCGGCCAAAACAATCAAGGCCTCTTTGGCGGCTCAGCTGGTCTATTAGGCCTCGGCCGCCACCCTATTTCTTTTGTCCAACAAACAGCTACAAAATATCATAAAATATTCTCCTATTGCCTTCCTTCCACCTCAAGTAACGTGGGATACCTTGCCTTCGGCGGCGCTGAAGCCTCCAACTACGTCAAATACACTCCCTTTTCCACCATCTCTATCGGCTCCTCCTTCTACGGCCTTGACATAACCGGAATAACTGTCGCCGGCACCAAGCTCCCTGTGTCCTCCTCCACATTCTCCACTGGCGGCGCCATCATCGATTCTGGCACCGTGATCTCACGGCTGCCACCAACAGCGTACAGTGCCATGAGGGCGGCATTCCGTCGAGGCATGGAAAAGTACCCGGCGGCAAGTGCATTGTCCATATTGGACACATGCTATGACTTGAGCGGGTACAATGTAGTTTCCGTTCCGAAGATAAGCTTTGAGTTTGGCGGTGGCGTCACGGTGGAGCTACCGGCAGCAGGGGTGCTGTATGCTGCTAGTCAGAGGCAGGTTTGCTTGGCTTTTGCTGCAAATGGGGACGATGGTGATGTTACTATCTTTGGAAACGTGCAGCAGAAGACACTGCAGGTGGTGTATGATGTTAGTGGTGGTAGGGTAGGGTTTGGTATCGATGGGTGTAAGTGATTTATCAATGATGCCGTGGTGTTAATTTGCTTTAGCTGTGGGCAGGTTACGGAGAAAGGAATCCTAATTGGCCCTGGCATTTCTTATGATTGCTATTGTTATGGCTAATGATGATATAAAGTAGAAAGGAAAAACAAGGGAGAAATTAAAGGTTTGGGAAAAAGTGAAATCTTTAGTTGATATATGTAGTGGTTGAAGAAGAATTCATGGGCAAAGTGTAACATATAGATTGAAGTGACTATCATGGCTCAAGATGCATGATTGTTTGCAATTGTAAGATAAATGTGTAAGCTAATGTCAAGCAAAAAATGTAAACTTTAATAATGGATTGTTGAATAAAGCATGAACTTCTTGCTTTGATTTATTTTATTTTATTATTTATTGCGAAGATTAATCTCACACGGGAAAGGAAAAATGACATGAGAATTTGTTTTATAACTAAAACGAAAATAACATACAACTAGTGTAATGAAATAGAAGACTAATTTCAATATGCTAAGTATTAAATTTTATATTATCATTAAATTATATATTTTTATACATAATTTTTAGAGTAGTGATTAAGACTTGAATGCATTTATTTATATCTCAATATATAATTAAATAATTGTATATGTTTTTAAATTTTTAATATATCAAAAATAAATTATCGATCACTAATAATAAACGGGGTAGGTCCTGTTTAGTGTCCGAATTTTAATTTCATTTTTATCCTTAAAAATAGGCTCAGTTATTTAGATATTGTATTTATATATAATTATTACAAAAATATTGTATTTTTTGTATATTTAAAGAAATATGGTGGTTTTTAAAGAAATCGCAATAATTAATTACGATTTCAGGCAGTCAAAAATAAAAAAATTATTATTTAATATAAATCGTAATTATGTGTTGCGATTTCAATAAATTTAAATTAAATAAAAATAAAAAAATATTATTTTAATAGAAATTGCAATGGATAAAAATTTAAATAAAATAAAAAATAGAAATTGTAACACATTGTTGCGATTCCAATAAAAAAAATTAAAACAAAATAAAAATATTATTTTAATAAAAATTGGAACTCATTGTTGTGATTTTAAGAAAAATAAGAATTTAAAAAATTAAAAAAAAAATTATTTTAATAAAAATTGCAACTCATTGTTATGATTTTAATAAAAGTAAAAATAAAAAAATATCATTTTAATAGAAATTGTAAGTAAAAATTGTGATTTTTTTTGGGTGTATTTACTGTGCATTTTTTTTTGTGCGTGAAAGTATGAGAAGGGAAGAGAGAGAGCACAAGAGAGTGAAAGGGAAAGGAAAAAGAAATCAATTAGAAAAGAAAAAGGCGAGAGGAGATAAAAAAGAAAGAGAGAGAAAAAATAATAAAAAAATAAAAATATCATAATCTTCTAATTATTTTTTAAACATCATAAATTATCAAATTTTTTATAAAAATATAATAAACAATCTTAAAAACTTTAAAAGTAAGTTGATATTCAATTTTTCAATGGGCTAAAAAGTAACATCAGGTTCGCTACCCACACCTGTATGCAGTTTTTTCGGTTACTACCGACTTTTGCTGCAGTTGCCGTACACGTTCACATAGGAGTAGCACTCAATCTTTGCTTGTCACTCAGTATCACGATCACATCAATTCTTACTAGTGCATTTCTGCAATCAGTGCACTCATTCCTATGTGCTTCTCATTCTATTTATTCTCTAAACAATTTTTGGTGCACAACTCTTTAATTTTCTCCATCTCTTTTTCATCCTCAATATTGTGTATTGGAGAACTATAATTAACTCATACTAAAAAATAAAAAAATAACAAATATTTATATGATATGTAGCATCCCGATTTTCGGGTTCCGACTTCATCCCCATTTCCGACTTCATTTTCAAATTCCACATAAAATAGAATATTTTCAATTTTTGAGTTCGTCACACGTTAACCTACGACCTCCGACTTCATCTGGAATAATTTCCACGACTTCCGATTTAATCTTCAAGTCCAAACAACATGGATGTGATTCCCGATGTCGAACTTCATGTCAGAAAACGTATTGACTTCCGATCTCATAATTTATCTGATCAAATTTCAAGCGATGTACCTGATTTTCGACTTAATATTTCATGTTTCAAAATAGTATACATGGTTTCTAACCTCCGACTTAGAGTCTCAAACATATTATATATAATTCCCGAATTCCGATCTTAACCATACCAGCATCCTCATTCAGACTTTCAACTTGACTCTAAGTTGATAGTTTAACACAATTGCACAAGTACCGATCTCCGATTTTAATGTAACGAGTTCCGGCCTTAGAGTCGCACTCAATGGACATGAGTTCGAATCTTCGAGTTGATTTTCAAGTCATACTTGAGTTCCGATCTCCAAGTTTATTCCCAGGAGCCTTCCGTTTCTGCTGGCGTTCCCGAGTTTGAATGGGGAGTTCCGAGATTATGTGATTGTAAGCTGTATGATTTCTGATATCCGAATTTACTCCCAAGTGTCAAGTACAGATTGGACGAGTTCTGACATCCGGCTTCAGCTCTAAGTTCAAATAAAAGGACGCAGGTTCTGAAATTACACAATGAATACGAGTTCCGATTTCCTGGAACATAGGATTAATGATTTGATTCGCGATCTCCGATGTCATGCTTAGCATCGATTCAAGTTTACCCATGTCCCCGACTTCCGGGTTTAAGTGTTTGGTTTCACATCCGACTTTGCTTTCGAGTTTCATGTTTCCGAGTTCCGATTTCATCTGACTGTATGTACACGAGTTCCGAGTTTAAGAAGCGTACGAGTTCCAATGTTATTTTTCAGAATACAGTGGAAACGAGTTCCACTTTTAGGCGACGTGGAGAGCACTTTTGCCATAGAAAGAGGACGACGTGGAGAGCAATTTTAGGGGAAGGTTGGCTGAAATTCAGCCTTGTGTTTTAGGCCAATCAAAGCCCTCCAAGTTAACCACCAACTCAAGCTTATAAACTCGTTTCTTTCTCTCCTTCAGCCTCATCTTTACGTTGCCTTCTCCTTGGTTCAGCTCTTTTTTCTCTTCTCCACTCACCCAACTCCATCACTCCTTCAAGCTTAATAAGGTTCTAACAACTCAAGTTTCAACACTTAGCTCAAATCACACTCCAAAGAGGTAAGATTCCATTCTGTTCTTGAATTCTTTGCACTATGACTGTATGAAGTTTTATTCTTCTTCATATATTTGATGAATTATTGGATGTATTATGATGGATTTTGATTGGATTAATGTGAAATATTGAGTTAGAATTAAAGTTAAAAGGAGAAAACTAGAAGGAATGGAGGACTAGAATGCTGTCTAGGTGAAGAGCCCTCGGCAGTCCGGATGGCGGAGTGTACGGCTCCACCTATAGCCGGTTAAATTCGATGGAACTATTTTTAAATGAAAGTAGACATTCAGGGCTTTCCATACATGTATCATATAAGGTTATTGGATTAGTATTGAGGGAGATATGAATTTTTGAAGTTTGACCTAGGAATTAGGACTTTCATCCAGGCAGGGTGACTTGAGAAGGGTGTAACTCGCTCTATACAACTCCAAATTGAGTGAAACCAACTTTGTTGAAAGCTTACAAATAGGGGAACATCCCAATGTGACATTCCGAGTTTGTTATGACCCCAATTGATCCCAGTGGTTCAAGGAAATTACCCTATACCTAACCGAGCCAAAATAGAGTAGTTCAGAAAGGTGGAGTTTCAGGACTTATAACTCGAGCTATACTAAAGCAAATGGAATGTAACTTATTGCAAATGAAAGGTTGTCTTGTTAGCTTCAATATGACACCAATTTCGTATGATTTGAGCCTAGTTTCGATTTTTAGTGAATTTATACTTCAAGGAGTGTAATTCAGGCTAGTGACTGAATAGGCTGAGGCAAAATTTGAATATCTTGAGTTGTATAAATCAAAATGATATGGGACGAAAGAGGTTAGAAAATAGATACATAGAGTTATAACATATCCAAAATTGAGATTTAAATGAGTTGGATAGAGATAAAGGTGGATTATACAAAATTCGGGCAGAACTGAATAGAAGTGACAAAATGACCAAGTTGATGGTTTCACAAGTGTTAGTGGACATATAAGGTTTGAGTTGAGGATTGCCAGTTTTACATTGATATATATATGTGTTAAATTGATTATATTACTATGACTGAATTGTCTGTGAGAACTGGTACTATTCATGGGAAAACGGATCTGATCCGTTATGCTGCCGAATTTACGGCTAAAGTCTAGGAGACTATGAGTATTTGTATTACAAGGAATTTATGATATGAACAGCTATATATATATATAATCATGAATACGTATGTGGGAATTTTAAATGCAAGGATGAATTTAAGTATGATATGAGTTATGACGTATATGGAAGTAAATGACGAAGCATATGTATGAGTACATTCAGCATGCCTATGCATGATCACGTATGAGAATGAGAAGACATGAGTATATTAAATGTGAATTCCTTCACTTGAAGGCAGTTAACTGAGATCCCTCCCTGTGAAGGCAGTTAAATGATAAAATGTGAATCCCTCCGAGACTAGAGGCATGTGAATTCCCTCGTGGGTGAGTTGGTGTGACAACAGTCACGGGTAGAGCTGACAAGCTCACTCCAAGGCTAGGCTACCCAAGGGCAGTAAAGGCTAAAGACTCAAGACTAAAGACCAAGATTAAAGCATATGCAAGCACCTCGCTCACATGAGGCATGGCATTGACCCAGCTAGTGTGAGTATAGGGAATAGAACTTACATGAGGCATGGCATGACCCAGCTAGTGTAAGTATCGAATGAAGATCCCATATTCCTAAGGAACGTGACATGGCGATCACGCTCTGATGGGGTATGATATGGCGATCATACTCTGGAATGTGGCATGTAAAGATATGATGATGAATCTATATTCCTAAGGAACGTGACATGGTGATCACGCTCTAATAGGGTATGACATGGCGATCATACTCTGGAATATAGCATGATGATCCCACACCTTAAGGAATGTGACATGGCGATCACATTCTGATGGAGTATGACATGACGATCATACTCTAGGGCGTGGCAAAAAGAACATATTCCTAAAGAATGTGACATGGCGATCACATCCCGATGGGGTATGACATGGCGATCATACTCTGGAATATGTGTAACAAGTAAAGGAAGATAAAGAAAGAGAAGCAAATTTGATGTATATGCATAAGTTCAAGTACAAGTAAAGGCATGTGCAGGTGCTATGTGTATTTTAATGTGTTGCAGTTATTATTCATGGTATCATTCATGAATTGATTTTTATGGGTTCCCCCAAATGCCAAGTGTATGATTAAAATAAGCTTTACTTCGGATATTATATTTTCGAACTATAAGAAATTAAACTGTTTGTATAGCATGTTCACCTTTTTCATAATAAACCGAAGCAAACTGGAGATGACAACGATGACGTTATGTGTGTTATAGAGAATCCTACTGAGAATTCGTAATTCTCACTCCTATTTCTATGTTATCTCCAGATAGTTCAAAAAGTTCCGAAGACGGCTGAAGTTGCTATCAAAAGAGGTCCGTTCAGGTAACAGTAACAACTCCAGGGTGTGGTACTATAACTTAAGCATAGTACTGTACTTGAGAAGGTGTTACATGATAGGTCTTATATAATTATTGTTGCTTTTGTCCATTTTTTTTTCAAAAACTTACCAGTATGAACAATTCACATGCTGGTAACACAAACTTACCAGCATGTGCACTGTTTACGTTGGTAAATTTTGTACAAAAAAAAAAAAAAACTTACTAACGTGAACCATGCACATGCTGGTAAGTTTTGTGTATATTACACAATTTATTACCGTGTGCAATGTTCACTTGGTAAATTTTGTTAAAAAAAAAAAAACTTTCCAGCGTATTCTCCAAGACGTTGGTAAGTTTTTGGATTAAAAAAAAATTGAATAAAAGTAATAATGATTATGTGAGATCTATTTTCCAAACATTTTTGTCGTTTTGTGCACTTTTACCGTATACGTCCCATATTGCGGTTTTCTTTGTATTGTATGGTGTTTCTGCTGGATAACTGAGGTTTCTACTGTAAGTGTGTTCATCAATAAGCCAATTTCTTTTTTACTCACCTTTATCATGAGTCACTAATCTAACTCTAATAAAACATGCTGCCTGTTAAATTGGTTACTCATACCTCATTTCTATTGTACAAGTTTTCATTTTTCATACATTTATCAGCACTAAGGCAGCGTTTGGTTAGTGGGACGGGACAGGAAATACAGGAATACAGAGACAGTAGAGATAGAGACATAAAATTGGAAGAAAAGTTATAAAATATTGTTGTCTCCAGCTTTCAAAATTCGTGTCCCCCTCTATCTCTACTTTTTGAGTGGATACAAATTTGGCCCAAAATTGTGTCAAGACAGAGACAGTTTTCCACCTTTTGTACATGTCTCTTCTTCCAAACATCTTTCTGTCTCCATTGTCCTTGTATTTCCTATCCTGTCCCACTAACTAAACACTGCCTAAGGGCACTAAAACATGCCTCCACATGAATATGTTTGTAAAGAGTTATTGAAAAAACCTGCAGGCACTAGGCTATAATTCATGCCATATAGATGTGTTTGTAAAGATGATTTTCCTTTCTTTTAAATCTCATATTTCTGAACATACACTTAGCCATATGATAAAATTTAAAGTGCGAACATTGATAGATTTTAAACTTACTATAATTTAATATATGGATTTAATCTACAACGAAAGAAAAATCTGGCTGCATATACACACCTTAATCATCTTTTTCTAGCGGCTAGCAAAGACACTGCACAACCATGTGGCACCAATGGAAAATCTGGTTAGCATTTAGCACCAAACATGTCAAAATTGGAAAAATGAGTAAAGTTAACAAAGACTATTGCCTAAAGATTACAATAAAAAGTTGGTTTAAAGAATTAATGTAACATCCACCGTTTTTCGCCTAATTATTCGGTTTTATCGAATAATTGAGGATAATTAAAATTCGGTTAAATAATTATTTAGAATCAATTGATTAGCAATTACTTGAGTTTAGATATGAGAGAATTAAGTTAGAAATATAGAAGATTTCATAAGAATTTTCACGAAAACGATTTACCGATTTAAAGGAAATCGGTAAGTTTACGGTATTTTAAACTGTCGGAACCGAACCAATACAATTTTAACTCATCAACCCTACTTTGAGTGGCTGATAACTCAGCCACTTAATCTCTCAAAATGGTGCCACTTTGGCCACAAGAAAGGAGGCAAGCTTGGCTGAATTTCAGCCATGCAAAACCAACCAATCACAAGCCAAAGAAAGTCAATTAATACCACTCATATAATCAGAATTTTTCCACCCATTCAGACCACATTCCAGCGCCGCTTTCTCCTCTTCTTTCAGCTCTCTTCTCCTCTCTTCTACTCACATAACTCCAGCCAACATCAAGCCAACATCAAGCTTTGCTCATCCAAGCCTTCAAAATCCAGCAAAATCACTTAGAACAAAAGTAGGAGTTCTATTCTTGCATCAATTCTGTGGTTTTGGTTGGTTGAGCTTGGATTATTTTCATGATCTTTGAGGTTTTAAATGAATGATTATGATGATATGTGATTAGTTTTGGGCTATTGGTTTGGTTAAAATCGAATTGGAATCAAGAAAGAGTGAAAATAGGAAGAGCTGATGGGTGGTAGAACCAAAAACTCTCGGCAGTCCGTACGGCAGAGTGTATAGCTCTGCCTATAGCTGATTAAATTTGATGAAACCAATTTTAAATGAAACTAGACATCTAGGGCTTTCCACAGATATATCATATAAGGCTTTTGGATTAGTATTGAGAGAGATATGATTTTTTGAATTTCGACCTAGGGTTTTGACTCTGATTCTGGGTAGACTGGGTTGTTCAGGGTAGAACTCGCCCTATACTACTTGAAAATGAGTGAAACTAACTTTTTTAGAAAGTATACACATAGGAGAATGTCCCATAAAAATTTCAGAATTAGAAAGGTCTCAGTTGCTCCCAGTGATCCAAGAAAGTTACCCTATGTCCCAACCAGGTAAAAACAGGGCAGTTTAGGAAGGTCAGAATTCGGGGCTTATAACTCGAGCCCTACCCATCCAAATGGAATGGAACTTTTTGTAAATGAAACTTTACCCTGTTATCTTTAATATGAGTCCAATTTCGTATCATTTGAGTCAGTTTTCGATTTTTAGTGGATTTTTACTTTTAGGTGTCTGATTTTGGCTAGCCACTGGGCAGGCCGAGGAAAAATCTAAATATCTTAAGCTATAGATATTGAAATTAGATGGGAGCAAAGAGGTTAGAAAATAGATATATAACACTTTAACATACTCAAATTTGAGATCCAAATGAGTTAAATAGAAATTATGGCTTGAATTATAAAAATCAGGTTGGTTGACTATGCTGAGGCAGAAACTCTGCCTTGATGAGTTTAAGGTTATTATGAGTTCAATATTGATATATGTGTGTAATGTTGTGATCTTTATAATGAATTGATGCTCTGATGTACTGGCACTATTCATGGGGAAGCGGACTCGTTCCGTTATGCTGCGGAAATTTCGGCAGAACCCGTGCACAAGTTATGAATTACATGTTAATGCATATGCAATTTCAAGTAAGTCATGAAAGTTATGATAAGGATTATGTCACTATGAAAGTTCCATACTACTTGGGCCAGCCCCGAATAAAATGTTAAGGGGAATAGATCGGTGGGGAGGTCGGGAAAAGTAAACCCGGCATTCCTGTATAGGAACGAGCTCGATCCTGATAAGCAGACTATTACCTAGGAGTCTAAATGGCCAAGAACTCCCAGGGGACCAAGAGATGGAAAAGGATAAAAAGTTAAGGAAAATGATGAAAAGAAATGGAAAGACTTATAAAGAAAGGTTCATGATTAAGTTTACATGATCACATGAATGCCTGTTTACATGAAATAATAATGTCAAGATGAATGCACTGTCTATTAATTTTATTTACTGCTATTTATTTATTTATTTATTCTGTTTACTATTCTATGGAATCTTATTAGTGAGTTATTCTGTTTCCTATGTCCACTAAAGTAAAATTGAACTTTGCCTCGGACCAGACTTTTCCTTAAACTCAATAAAATGGATAACTAGCTTGAACACGTGTTTTTATAATTAAATAAAACCCGAGGCAACTGAGAATACATGTGATGTCGGATAACCACTAAACGCAACCCTACTGAGAATTTCTTGAAATTCTCACCTCTTTCTATATTTTCCACATCATTCTCAGATGCTAGCGATGGACTCCACGGCCACCCTCTTCGTTGAGATCCCAGACTTGCAGCTTCGCCGTTACTCCAAGTTGGGCTCGTTGAACATAGCCGGCTTCTGCCATTCCTGCCTCTGCTTTTTAGCAATAGGGATTTTGCTATTTCTTTGTTTCATCTATTTTTAATATAGACATATAGACTGAGGTAATGACTTCTAACATGTAAATATATATATGTATGTATACAGTTAATGTTATTATACTATTTCTTATCTGTTGTGGTATTACGTTGAGTTTAACGCTCACAATATAGCAGTGTGCCGTTTCATTTCAAAAAAAAAAGATAAGCAGAATGTTAACACGGTAACACAGACTACCTAATTTCATGCTATGACTTAAGCATAATATTAAATTAGTAGGGTGTTACAATTAAGATGGTGCCAATGGCAGTTAAAGTCCCTGTCTCTGGGCATTGTATCACTCCTTCCCTTCTCTTTCTTCTCTCACCTACTCTTGGCTTAGTTCATTCCTCTTTGATTCCATCTTTATCTTTTTTCAGAATTCAGATTCTCGCTTGCTATTTCAATTTAGGTGCCATACACATCTTTTTTCTCCTTCCTCTCTTTCTTACATTAAATATTTACTAATTAAACTATAAGACTGTTTACATTAAATATTCGGTTAATTGTACTTTTAAATATATTACATAACATAATGATTAAATATATACTTCTATACTAATAATACTATTAATAAAGAAGAGGAGTCCAGTACGTGGTGGATGTAAGGGGAATGGTACGTTGATGAAACCTGTGGAGGAGGAGAGTGTTTCAATTGTAAGAGGAGTAGTAAATGAGGAAAACATTAAATGATTGCAAAGAAGCTTAGTGGTTGAAACTACTAAGCCGATTAAGTTGGACCATCTCTCTTCTTGTATGCATGATAGATGGGAAGGATTTGTGGCTGCCAAAGAAATGGGTCCTCTCCTAACCTTGATAACGTTTAAGTCAAGGGAAAGAATGCTTGAAATTTTGAAGACTGATATGGATTGGTTGAGGTCTTTCTTCTTAGAGATTAGGCCTTGGTCACTAATTGAGGCCTGTTATATAAGAAGAACATGGTTAGAATGCATGGGACTGTGACTGCCTCCACATGCTTGGTCAATCTCTAACCTTCAAAAGATAGGTAGTGTTTGGGGGTTTGTTCGAGTTTGACACTACCGCTGCAAAAGGAGAATCTTTTGGTTTAGCTTGGATCCTTTTGGATACATGTCTTTGAAGTTTCATCAAAGGGTGGACTTTGTTATCTTTAGGGGAATGGAGTTGTGACTTGTATGTTAGAGAGGCTTTAAGACCTTCTTGTGGATGCTCTCTATCAGTCTCCTAAGTTGAAGAGCAAGATTTGAGTAGTAAGAACCTAGGACCTCCGTATTCGCTATTAATGTGGAAGCTGATCATAGTGATGAACTGAGACGCATCGAGCAAATAGAAGTACGGTGTGGTTCTAAATAGGAAGCGAAGTGGCAACTGAGTCACGAAGATGAAATATCACAATAGGAGGGAGGAGAGGTCGCCATGTTCAACTCTGTCTTGGGAAATGGTATACTCTTTCATGAGGATATAGAAGTGTCGTTAAGGAATGCTTAGTCCAGTGATCGAGGCCATTAATGAGGCTGTTGCATGCGTTGATGTAAATGGGATTGATTCACATGTGAATTGCACTCCTTGCATTAGTGATGATAGGGAGATAGTAGATGTGATTTTTAGTTTTTTTTTTTTTTTTGGTTGGGAGAGGGAGAATTGTTAGGGGCAACAGGGCTCTACCCCTTGCGAGTCGAATTAGCGCCCCACCTTCTAAGGAGGCAGAAATATGAGCCATTTGAGCTATGCCTCAGGTGCATGTGATTTTTAGCTTGAATATAGAGAGGATGGGCCTCTTGTATTTTGGGCCTAAGAGTCCATGTGCTTCTTTCTCCCATGGACCGCTAGGTATGAGAGACAAGCCCACATGATGGCTAATCGAGTTCTTCCTATGAGGAAAGTGTTCTAGAGATCCAATTTGTTATGAGTAATAGAGATGTGTATAGTGGAGACTTGGCAAGACCAATTGATATGGTGTCTTGCGAAGAGGATAGCATTTTGGAAGAGGATCATCTTATTATTATCGTGTCTGCAAAGTAGAAAATAAGAAAGAAGAAGAAGGGAGCTACAAAGAGGGAAAAAGAGAAACAAAGTTTCAAGTGGATCGGCCTTGAGGATGCTTCCAAGGTGGGTGTTAAGTATGTCGAGAATGGCAACAAACAAAAGATTATATCTTATGATGGGGAAGACTGTATGTTTAGTGAAAATAACCCACTTGAGGAAGCAAGGAAAACTTGGGATTTGGGCAAACAACTTGGATTATATGCAGATAATGAGGACAAAGTGATCACATCTCTAGTAAATCAAAAGGAGCTAAGGAGCAATGAGACTTAGCAATGTGTTAGGAAGCAATGAAGAGGAAAAAAAAGAGTAATAGTGTTGGCTCCTAGATGTTCGTTGGGATCGTGGAGAGCTTGAATTGTGTGCTAGTGTTCATTATGGGCTTGTGTTTTCCTTAGAACTCTTGTGTTCTTTTTGTCGGGAGAGGTTGTGCTTCTTTGTGTTTGTATTTTTTTAGTGTTTCCTTTTGTAGGGTTTTGGTGGTTGTGTGTTATCCTTTTTTTGTATCTTTGCTCCTTTCTGTTTTGAGGCTTTGAGCACTTCTTTACTTATTGAACAAAAGGATCCCCTTAACATGGTTAGGTCCTAGCAAACCAACAAGTTCTTACACCAGCAGATCTTGAGTTGCTATAGATCCCTTGGGCTAGTATAAGTCAGGATTAAGTTACATTAATATAATTTTAAATATAGTTATATTATTTAATAATTTTTTGTAAAGTATACTTTTTTATCAATTTGATGGTTGAATTACAATTATCCATCATTATGTGCCAAATTTTATAAAAATTAAACATTAATAAGAATGTAATCAAATAGTTGTTATTTTTATATATTTTAAACAAATATATTACATTGATTTTGACTTATATAAAAAATATAACAAATGATTTTATATTAATATGAAATTTTATAGACAAGATCTATAATATATGAGTTTGTAATTCAATGGTGGGTTTTGAAAAAGATTACACCAATAAAAAGTTATTTAAAATTATAAAATTTACTTAAAATTTTATATATATATATATATATATATATATAATATCAGTATAAAAGAATTTTACACTGTCATTGAATTACATGATTCTATTTGTAACGCTTTTAAGATAATGGATAGTTTAATTATGTATTTTTACTAATATGACAATACATAATTGAATATTTGTGTAAAATATTTTTACATTGATAATGTATGAACCTTCATCCCTTAAGGTGAATATTAGCATCCTTCACTCTTTTAGTTGGACCAAAAAAGTCCATTTTATATTTACTAATTAAGTTAAATTAATATCAATGTCTTTTAGTAATTAACAACAATAATCTCATTAATTTAAGAAGCATATTTTCTCTCTCCTATTTAGTTACTAACAAAATAATTACTTTTTTTTTTATGGGCGAGGATCAAATAAGAAAAGTGATTTATTACGAGAGTGAGAGGAGCAAATTTAAACCATTAGATCTTACATAAATGATTAAGATTAAAATATAAAGTCATGTAACTTTTCTAAGTGATCATCTAACCTTTACATAACTTTCGATCTTGAACATCTATGTATAGATAGATAGCATATATGGCCCAAATTTACTCATTTCACTCTCATAATAAACCACTCGTCTTACTTTATATACCCCTTTTTCTTTATAATTATGAATTTTACTTTTAATCATTTTATTTGGCATATTTAACATTTTTTTTGGTACATAATTTCACTTTTAATAATTGCCAACATCATATCAAATATTTGTGCTCAACGTGGACGAAAAAATGCATAATTAATATTTTCTACCTTTTTAAATAAGTAAGGTAAAAAATAGGTTTAAGATAAGGAACAATAGTGAAGGGTTTTTAATTTTTTCCATTCTCTGATTTGCCACTCCACATGTCCTTTATATAAATCATATATAATTCATGACAAAACTTGAAATCTATACATTGGCGTGAGAGTATAAAGAAGCATAACTTTTTCGTTGATTAATCATGTTCTCGTGAATGGTATCATTTTAAGTCGTTGATAGGCCATTTTTACTGTATAGTGCATAGAAAAAAATTTCTATCCTATTATGTTGTTCACAGCATTAGTGGAAAGTCATGCACTATTCTTCCCGAGTAATATATTTTTTTATATAAAATAAAAATACTTTCATCAAGTGTAGCCTGGTTGAAAACATGTATTTATAGCTTGTGAGTATATAATTTATGAAAGAGAGAAGATAAATTATAATTACAATCAATATATAACCTAAATTTTAAACTCTAGATACTAAACTCTAACCTTAATAATGATACATTGATAATATAAAATTTATTTATATCGTCGTCTAACTATCTATTGTTACATTAATAAATATATTTGAATTTTAAAAATCATATATATAAGAGGATTTAATTAGACGACCATATAAAAAAAGTTTCACACTTCCGTTATATCAAAATTAAAATATATCATAGCCACCAACTACAAATCGTAAACAACCCAATTCATTCACTCTCTCTTCTAGTTCTTATCCCTCCTCCTCATCCTTCTGGTGGCCATGGCAGGTAATACCACCACCACCATCATCAACTACAAATAATTCTAATGTGAAGGAGTCTCTGCTGGAGCAAAGGAGCAAGTACAGCCGAAGCATGTTGCACATGAACGACGAGCTGCAGTGGTTGTGCGTCAACCAGTCCAACCTCCTCATCGCTGTAGTCCTCTTCCTCCTCGCTTGCCCCTCCTACAATGCTGCCGTACACCTCTTCCTCTTCTTTAATAAGCTCTGCAACAAGAGCGAGACTGTTAGTTTTGTATGTCACTCACTCGCTGACTCCTCACTTCTCTCTCTTTATTTTTCTTGCTCTCTTTCGAGTTTCTCTGTTTGGACGTGTTTTATTTTGCTTCAGTTTTGCTTTCATCAATCGAACTTTCAATTTGTTTATTCTTCATTTTTAATTCTTTCCTGTTCGATTGTTTGTTTTTTTCGTTTTATTTTTTCAATTTCTTTTTTTTTTGGGCTAATTTTGCGTTGGAATGGTTAGAAGTCAGATATAGAAGCATCCAGCATAGAACCCCATTTATAGTATAGGCGAAAAATTGGCATGGAACTTTTTCACTATTTTTTATATTAGTTAAGGTATACTTAATTATCTGTTCGAAAATAAAAAAGTAGACTTCATTATTGATTAATAAAGCCTACAGGCTCATGGTTGATTTTTTTCCCCCTCATTTTATCACAATTTAGAGTTTGATTTTTAAGTTTCGTTGTTAGTAAGTCGTTAATAAATATCATACAAGCACTCAGCAAGTTCAAGCAAACCTTTATTTTAATTTAAATTTTATTTTATAAAAAAGATAATAATTCATTATTAATGTGTTAGGAACAAAATACTAGTCTAGTAATCAGTTTACATACTTTGCTAACTAATAATTAAGGAGTTTAATTGCGACATTGATCTAAAGTTTTTTATATAATTAATTACTTATATATTTTAAATATAAGGTTTTGAGTGAATTGCTATTAAAGTTAATATTTTTTAATAATATGATAATATATAATTAATTAAACGATAGCATATAAAAATTTTTACTGTAATAATGCACCAAAATTAAAATCAAAATTAAGACATCCTTAACTAAGATAAAAATATATGAAAACAAGTCATTAGATTGATTTAATGGTGAGAGGTTTGGGTAGTTTATATGAGGCATTGGGTTTAAACCTCGATGCTGTCGATATATATATATATATGAAAATGTTGGGTCTCTAAATAATACTATTCTTTTCTTATTTTAACTTTTTGGGTGAATCCTTTTCCTTATCTTATCAATTGAGTTAATCTACTTCATCAATTCGGTTTTTAATTTTAATATGGCTCTTGAAGATGTTGCTTGTCTTTTATCATAACGAAATTGGGGAAATAGGACTTGTCCCTTTTTCTCTTGTTTGTTTGTTGAGTTTTGAGTTTTAATTTTGCTTCCTAAAATAGATAATTTGAATTGTTGACAAAATTGAGATCCGTTTCCATGCGTGAAACCGAGGATCAAGTGACAAAGTATGCCTTTTGATTAGTCACGTGAGGTAGGACTGCAAGTGTGAGACACCAGTCTACTTCCCAGTTCCACCCACAACAAAATTTTTGATGGAAACTCAAAAATTATGCAACTTCACCACCGGTTCCTTTTACCCTGGACCCTTAGTGTAAGGTCTAGTGATGATCACTTACTTTTTTATCGTTAGATTAGAAAAATCTTTGGTTATAGATTTTTTTATTGTAATCTAACGGGACAAAAGAGAATGATCATGATTGGCCAATATAAATAGAACTTTCACGATCAAACCCAGAATAAATGCAGGATTAAACTTAGATTGAAGAAAACCATAGCTTTAAGCCTTAACCATTGAAACCAACTAATATGAAATTCACAAGTTTAAAAGAGAAACTACTATGCTACTATTAGAAAAAGGAAACAGCTAGAAAGTTCTAAAGAAATTAAAAAAGATTGATAGAGCGGAGAAACTCTATCAATGGAGGCTTCTTCCTGTACTTGCATAGTATAATTTTGTGGAAAATGCTTATATACTCACATAAGAACTTTTCTTCCTCTAGAGGATACTATTATTATGTTTCTTTTTTTTTTTTCTCATTAATTTCTCTTTCTCACTCTTGAAATTAGTGGCTAAGATGCTGTGTGGAGAAAGAAATTTTTTCCTCAAAGAATAGGCAAGTCTTACTCCTAATTTTCTAGTGCTAATAATTATTTTGATCTTTGAGCTCTAAGAAGACATCTTCTGAAATCGTAGTGGTGTTGAACCTTGAGGATATAATGATCCCAAAACTTCAGGCACACACATTGATAAAATAAATTAAGTAATAGGATAAACACCCTTTCTACTAGGCTCCTAAGAAACATGTTCTTAGAAACTTAGATAATTGGGATAAAAGATCTATGAAACTGAATAAATATCATAAGAGAATTTCTTTTGTAATAGCCTATTTAGTTTTTTGATGTAACATGTAAAAATGATCACTCCTTACTTGCACACACTTGGGAGTTTCTTTAGAAGAAAGCAGAAAAATGAAATTTCCATTCAAAAACAAAAGCTACTGTAGCACTAGTTTATGAGGTATTTGTACTTCTTACATTAGGTTAAAATATTTCCTAAATCCACTTGAAAAAGGCCCAAGTTGCTACATTAACAATTGGACTTAATAAACATTTCAAAATAAATACATGTCTTTAAACAAAAATGAGCATAATTAATAAATAAAACTTGGCTCAATTAACCCATTTTATTGCCGTTGTGCCACAACTAGAGTTTTGGGCAGCTAACTTTCAACATTTGGCATATTTAGTTTTATCTTCTTTTTCTTAGCCCATTCTTGATGCATTTCTTCCACAAATGACTTGTCTAAGTTCCCAAAACTTTCTTTCAGCCTCTTTGTTCTCACCCTTGTCATAGGTCCCACGGGCATATTGAAATCCCCATCATGCCCTCTAGTGCTAAAATATCCAATTTGCCCTCTTTAAGCCTGTATCATTCTCTCCTTCCTTAAAAAGATTCGTCCTCGAATCTGCATGCATATCAAAAGGAGATAGGTCAGAAACATTGAAAGTAGCTGAAACATTATACTCACATGGAAGGTCTACCTTATAACCATTATCATTGATGTTTTCAAGCATTTGAAACGAACCATCTCCCCAAGCATCAATCTTAGACTTCCTTTGAGTAGGAAACCTCTCATTTCTCAAACAAACACAAACCCAATCACCATGTTCAAACACAACTTGTTTATGGCCCTTATTCACTCGTTGGGCTGTCAACTTGCTTTTTTTCTCAATCATCTCATGTGCCTTCATGCATATTGCTTTAACTTTTTCAGCCTTGCTTTCACCATCTAAGCTAACAAGATCACTCAAAGGCAAAGGCATCAAATCTAAAATAGTTAAAGGATTAAAATCGTACACAATCTCAAATGGAGAAAAACCTATAAAAAAATGTATAGTTCTATTATAAGCAAACACAATGAAAGACAGATAATCTTCCCAAGTTTTCAAATTCTTATACCAACAATATCATGCAATAAAGTCCTTAAAGTTCTATTCACCACTTTAGTTTGAGTATCAGTTTATGGGCGACAAGTAGAAGGATTCCCAACTTAGCTCACAACAACTTCCAAAAATGACTTAAAAACTTCACATCATAGTCAAAAACAATAGTTCTAGGGATATTATGCAAATGCACAACTTCTCAAAAGAATAAATTAGCAATGTTTGTTGCATCATCAGTTTTATGGCATCCAATAAAGTGAGTCATTTTACTAAATCTACCTACTATAACAAAAATGCTATCTCTATCTTTCCTAGCTTTAGGCAATTCAAGCACAAAATCTAAAGATATGACAATCCAAGGATGGGTAAGAACAGGTAAGGGTGTATACAAACCATGTGGCATAGACTTAAATTTAGCCTGTTTACATGCAATATAACATCTTCTCAAGTACAATATTATGTTTAAGTCATAACATTACACTTGGGAGTTATTACTGGTAAATGAATGGACCTTGTTGGATAGCAACCTTTAGTAATCCATCCAATCTTGATCAAATTCGTCTAGGGTGGTTATCATGACATAGAGACACACATAGGAGTGAGAATTTTACATTCTCAATAGGCATCGTAGACTACCGGGCAATCAATTTCATTGTCATTGTCCCAGCTACTTCAATTTATTTTAAAAAGGTGATCATGCCATATCAACTATAGATTTCATTTCATAAAGTTCAAAACTATCCTTTCAAAGCAGGTTAATTTTATTCACACATTTGACAATTTAGAAATCAGTTTCATAGCAATAACAAATGGGTCAACAAAAGAATATAATTTTTGCATATGTAGGTGCACATCATATAATCATATAAGTGCACTTAACTTTCTTGTCTTTCTTTAACTTTCATTACTTGACATACCTAGGTGTTATATATCGCTGTCTCTAGGGTGTTTGCATGTGTCTTTAATCTTTACTGCCCTTAGATAGCTTGATCTAGGAAATGAGCTCATCTCATGACTGTCGTCACATAGTAATAATTGACAAGGGGACTCATATGCCTCTAAATTGGAGGAACTCATTTTGGTCAATTGCCTCCAGAGTAGAGGGATCTCATAGTTTTGATATAACTACTTTCATATGGAGGGACCTCATAATTGCCTCTAAGTGAGGGGACCTCATCTTATTTGTTCACATACTATTTGAATTCACATGTTCATATGCATTTCTCCATTAAGAAAACATAATCATCTCAGAAGTTCGTAATTCACGTATGAAAGTGCTTAATATGCTTATAACTTTGCAACATAACCCATTCTCACATACTTACATTGGGAATCCGACAGTATAACAGCTGTGATATGAAGATTTCCAATATGAACAATATAATTGATAGCCAGCTAGTTGTAACATCCTCAATTTCATGTCGTGCTAAATTACCGTAGTAACCCTGAGTAATTAGGCACTTAATGAGGAATTTCGAGATTAGGGCTTAATTAAGGGGTTGACTCGGACAAGAAGGGTCAAGAGAATGCCTAATCGAGGTTAGATAATCTCTAATTAAGCAAGTTAGAGCCCCTGTAGCTTACTTAAGCACTAATCACCCTTAATTAGCTTACTCGAGTTTAATTAAGGTTAATTAAGCTTAATCGTGAGATTAATTTTTGTTAATCATGTTCTTATGTGTTAATCACTAATTCTTGCTTAATCACCTTAATTAAGTTGTATGAGCACTTAATCACATGATTAAATTCAAATTTAGTCAACTAGACAATAAAGTAGAGAGTGATGTCATAAAAGCAAAAAGCATTAGACAAGATTACTTTATGTAAGAGTTTGACCATGCTTTGTCTCCCCATCATCCCATTTGTCCCCTTAATCACTAATTAACACAAAATTAAGCAAAATATCTCACTCCCTCCCTTAATGTAGGACGCCACTTTCTCACACACACACACACATTCACTTCATTTTCAACTTCTCATTCTCTCTCTAAAGTTCTCAAACTCTCCAACCTCTCTCTACATTCTTTCTTCTTCTTCTTCTTCATCTTCTTCATCATTTTCCACCTCCATAACCAAACCTTCCTCACTAAGCCCTTCAAAGATCACATCTTTGGGTCTTTGAGACAAGATCAAAACACTACAAGACTCATTTTCAAGAGAACTCAAGAGTTCTCTCCTTGCTCATTCAAAAACCGCCACCTTCATCATCAAGAGGAGTCATCATCTTCTTTCTTCCATTTCTCTTGTTTTTTGCGCCATCTTCAAGAAAGGTAGTGATCTTCATCTTTTTCATTTTGTTTGCTCAAGAAAGCTTGGAGCTTGGGTCTTTCATGACCAAGATCTCTAAGTGAAAACTTGAGAAGATCCTTCATATTCTTCATGTGTTCTTAAGTTTCCTCTTTTAGAAAAATATGTTCTTGATGTTCTTCATGTGTTCTTAAGTTTCCTCTTTTGGAAAAATGTGTTCTTCATGTTCTTCATGTGTTCTTAAGTTTCCTCTTTTGGAAAAATATGTTCTTGATGTTCTTCATGTGTTCTTAAGTTTCCTCTTTGGAAAAAATGTGTTCTTCATGTTCTTCATGTGTTCTTAAGTTTCCTCTTTTGGAAAAATATGTTCTTCATGTTCTTCATGTGTTCTTAAGTTTCCTCTTTTGGAAAAATGTGTTCTTCATGTTCTTCATGTGTTCTTAAGTTTCCTCTTTTAGAAAAATATGTTCTTCATGTTCTTCATGTGTTCTTAAGTTTCCTCTTTTGGAAAAAATGTGTTCTTCATGTTCTTCATGTGTTCTTAAGTTTCCTCTTTTGGAAAAATATGTTCTTGATGTTCTTCATGTGTTCTTAAGTTTCCTCTTTTGGAAAAATTTGTTCTTCATGTTCTTCATGTGTTCTTAAGTTTCCTCTTTTAGAAAAATATGTTCTTGATGTTCTTCATGTGTTCTTAAGTTTCCTCTTTTAGAAAAATGTGTTCTTGATGTTCTTCATGTGTTCTTAAGTTTCTTCTTTTGGAAACCTATGTTCTCATTGATCTCTAGCTTAAAGTTGTTCCTTTCTCGTTATGATGAGTGAATGATTAGAAAAGCCTCACCTTTCTATGTTTCCATGATTTGATAAAACTATGAACCTTCTCAAAGTTTTAGACTTTTTATTCAAAAAGCTAGTAGCTTGTATCATTATTTCATAAAGATCCAATCTTAAGATAAGAGCTTAATGTCAAAGGCACTTACTTTCATAAAGAATAAGACTTTATGACTACTTTATAAAGAATGACAACTTTAATAATGTTTAAGGCAAAACCTTGGTAGGTTATTAGTAAAAGTTTAAAACTTTGCAACTTGGCTAAGTTAAAAGTCACCCTTGGTGATTAGTGAACATTGGTGTTGTTGGGTTCATGATGTGGTTATGCGTTGTCATGACCCAAGGATTAGAGGGATCTCGAACTCCTTGGGAATAGTATGATTAGGGCCTCTAAGCATACCATGAACCTAGGAATCACTAAGTCGCTTATCTCAAGGAAAGGAAACAATCACATAATTTAATTAATTTGAACAAGTGTTTCATAAGACATGTACTTAAGTAAAGCATACTTTCATCCAAGGACCAAGTAACTAAAAGACTATAAACACATATCCTAACTATGTGATTCTATCATGGGAAATCATGTGATGATTCATAATATTCTTCACAAAGAACAACACAACTATAAACCCCTTTAGGGTATGAATGTGTGATGCCACTTGGCATGATGAATGATGAGATTGATTGAGCTTTGTCTCATGATTGAATGATAAGTGTGATGATATGATATAGATATGATGAACTATTGGTTGAATGTTGATGATTGGCATTTTGGGAAGCTCCGTCTAGCTATGTCAGCCGGATTTCAACAAAATTATGGACTTAGTCATATCATTGCATGCCTAGTCAAGGAGTTATGCATGTAAAGTATAAAGATAAGAAAAGAATCAATGGGACGTGACCTTCAATCACTTCGGTAAGGGGAAGCGAGACGGCGATCCACAAGGAACCTCTATGAGGAGGCAAGGGTGTTTTGGAGGACCCTCCAACTTAGAGGTAACCAATATCGGCTTAGTCTGATTTGGTTAGTACCAAGCGTGGCGTACGGTCGGAACGAATGAGCTCATGTCCAAAAGTCTATTTCAAAGGAAAGTAAAGAATGTTAAGCACGTGCTAAAAATGAAAGTAAAGTCTAAGTATGACCATGGTTACATCTGTGATGATGCGGTCTTTGCATGAAAGTATATGGCCCATTTGCATTATGGATGTTATTCTATGTTTTAGTACGGATGTTAGTCATGATGATGTGTTTATGATGTTAAGTTTAAAAGCAACCCGCTTCGGGTTTAAGTTTTCAAAACCATTAAAAATTGAACTTATATCCGTCCACCGCTTTTGTAATTAAACCCAAGTGGTTTGGGACGATGGACGAAGACACTGTTTGTTCAGCCGATCCCATCGAAATTTAGTATTTCTCATTCCTACGCTTCCGATGTCGCCTTCGAGGATGTCGACGCCGGCACGGTATTGATCTACATTGAGTTCCCGGTGTAGGCGTTACGCGCTTTGACGGTCTTCGCCAAGGTCTTCAGCGGCGCAGCTGATGAGGGTTCACATCTTCCACGACCGCCACGCCTGCACTCATGATGAGCCCATTTTTCCGACCGCATCCCATTTGGCGAAAGTTACTATGGATGACATTCGCCTACTTTCACCATCGAGATACCCCATCGATGATGATTTAGACCGGACTCTGATACCCGCTTGACTCGACTATTTCATCGGATTCGATCCCTCGGAGCCGTATTATCCGAGCTTCCATGTGGAGACCGATCCATCCGGGCCCATCTAACCGACTCATTCTGGGGGTTCTCACCGCTCGTTCGTCCGCACTTCGATTCGCCTATCTTCCTGATTCTTCCTCGCTTCATCCTCAAGCCCATTTTCACCCCGGTTTGCGCGTGGGTTCATTCATTCGCTATGTGCCCGTGGCGAGGACGCGTTCGAGAGGGGGACGTGGTACTTCTCGGTGGATATGGGTACGGTTTCCTCCCGCCAGATGCTTGATGTGACGACTGCATGCGGAGCCGAGCACGAGGATAGCCCCCTTTTGGTAGTAGTTTATAGGTTATCATTCCGTTATGTGGCATGCTTGGGTAGTAGGATTCTCGATGTATTTCCTTTATTATGTATTGGTAGGCTTTGTGTAGGGCAGCGATAGATATCTCGGACCCATTATTATCTTATGATGAACTGCATTTACGACTTTATTGTATTATCATGGTTGGCCTGGAAATGAATGTTACATTATTCTAAGAATTGTGGTTACTCTTATGGTCTCTATGCTTGTTAAATGCGATATATGTATGGGATAGCGGTGTTACTTTATATGTTCACGATGCGCCCATGGCTCTCGATTTCAAAAATGGTTTACTTGTTTTGTAGAAAAAAAAATTTTACCCTTATTTTCAGCATAAAGTAATCTCCAAAAGGTAATGATAGTTCCGCGAGCAAAAGTCGCAACTAGTAATTCCACAATATGACTTAAGCATAGAATGGAACTACTAGGGTGTTACATTTTGGTATCGTGAGCGCTTCGGCCCTTGAAGAGCCTGGGATGGACCGACTATGCTTCTAAGCATACGCTTTAGTTAAGTCATGTTTGAGTCTCGCTCAGTATGATGAGGCATAGGAATTAGATGTGCATGATCGCTCTATTATGAATGTGGTCAAGTCGGTTCACTCAACATGAATGTTGAGCCCTGATCAACTCAATGTCTTTTGTCTTGTGTACCAGAACTAATGGCTTCAGAAGATGTGGTAGGCCCGCGAGCCGTAAGGTCCCGAGGAAGTCATGGGGACACTTACGAAATGGTCACGCTATGAGGAGCAGCCGTCAGCTTGCCATCGAATGATGGAGCGAATGGAGCAAAGGGATGAGGAGAATCTCGAAGGGCACAATGGAGGAGCTTGAGGTAGATCTTGAGTACCTCAAGTTTGGCTGAAGTTCAGAAGGCAATCCGGCCGAGCTTTAGAGGAACGCATAACCCAGTCGAAATGAGGATGGATCAAGGCCATTAACAGAAAATTTTCACAAGATTGGCCCGCACGGAGGAAGCGTATGTAGCCTTTGCTACCTATATGTTGGAAGCTGGTGCCGAAGTTCTCGTGGGTAGGCGTAAAGAGGTTCTTGGAGGAGCCCAAACCCACATCACCCTGGAGATTTTCAAGTCGCACTTCTATGAGAAGTATTTTCCTGGTCGTGAGGAATGCGAAGGAACCGGAGTTCATGAGTCTGTCAAGGGACCATGAATATTGCTGATATCGGCCAAGTTCAAGAGCCGTGTTCTCGACAATTTACCAAGGGAACCCGGATGAGCGTTGGAAGTGTGTGTGAAGTTTGAAGGGGATTGCGTGAGGAGATACCGCATCTGTAGGACCAATGGAGATCCGCGGATTGAGGCCGCACTGGCCAACAAGTGCCGCTTTGGTGGAGGATTGCAACCAGAATTTGTCGTGGCAAGGTCCAAGGCCTACAAGAAGAAGTTGGCGCCACAAGGGCAGAAGTTCAAGCCCCAACCTCAGGAAACCATTTTCGAGGTGGAGGTGTCGGAGGAAAGCAACCCGTAAGCCTGGCGGAATCCACCCAAGCCGACGAATGGTCAAGCTTGCCCTAAGCGTGGTAAACACCATGGAGGACGCCTTGTTTAGTCAGCCGTAATGCTTGTTTCCGGCGCGGAAAGCCCTGGCATATGGCAAGAGATTGTACCGTCAATTTGTTGTCCCCCTAACAAGCCCCAACACCAAGGAAGCGGTCTTTGCCCTCAATGCCGAAGATGCCACGCGATCCGACGATCTCATCAAAGGTAAGTGCTGAGGTCAATGGTAGGACCTTAATCGTGCTATATGATTCCGGAGCTACACTCCTTTATTTCGCGATTGTGTAGATAGATTAGGATTATCTGTGTCCGAATTGCCTTATATGTTAAATGTTTCTACTCCCCGGGAAAAGCTAAGACTTGTCATTGTTGCTTGAGTTGTCAATTCCAAATTGATGGTAGGTCTTTCATAGCTTAATTTGATTTGTTTGCCTTTGTCTCAAGCTTGGATCGATTCTAGGCATGGATTGGCTTTCAACCATGCTATGATAAATTGTTCGTAAAAGTCCGTTGTTTTTCCCCTATACCCGATAAGCTCCGTGGAGGCCGTTAGTTTGTTCTTGAACTCGTTAGGGTAGGAAGTAGTGAGTTTGGTGATCGGGATATGTTCTCCTTATGACAAGTGAAGTAGAACTCTGAGGTGTGTTGGATGAGATCCCCTGTGAGTTAGGAGTACCCGGATGTATTCCCCGACATACCCAATTTCCCCAGAAAGGGAAATCGAGTTTTCTATAGAGTTGGTGCCGGGTATTGGGCCAATCTCTATAGCACCCTATAGAATGTCCCCAATGGAGTTGTCGAAGTTGAAGGGACAATTAGAAGAGTTGTTAGAAAAGAGGTTTGTAAGACCTAGTGCCTCACCTTAGGGAGCCCCGGTGCTATTTGTGAAAAAGAAGGATGGCGGTGATGAGGCCGTGTGTGGATTACGCATAATTAAATAAGGTTCTTGATCAAGAACAAGTATCCCTTGCCTAGATAGATGATCTCATGGACTAATTACGAGGTGCAGCTGTGTTCTCTAAGATTGATCTGAGATCCGGATATCATCAGATAAGGATGAAAGAGGAGGATATACCCAAGACAGCTTATAGGATAAGGTATGGGCATTATGAGTTTACGGTGATGTCGCTTTGGATTGACTAATGCCCCCTGCAAATTGTTTTCATGGATTATATGAACAGGATCTTTAGACCCTATTTGGAAAAGTTTGTAGTTGTTTTTTATAGATGATATTCTCATATATTCTAGGACAAAGGAGGAACATGAGAAACATTTGAAGGTTGTATTAAGGATCTTAAGGGAAAAGAAGCTTTATGCCAAGTTATCTAAGTGTGAATTACGGATGGAGGAAGTAAAGTTCTTAGGGCATGTGGTGTCGCAAGCGGGGTATTGTTGTGGATCCATGTAAGATTGAGGCTGATGAGTTGGGAGAGGCCAACCTCGGATCGAGATAAGGAGTTTCTTAGGTTTAGCTTACTACCGCAGGGTTTATAAAAGGATTTTCTCAGTGTCTCTGCCTCTTTAACTAAGTTGACAAGGAAGGATCTTTGCGCTTGTGTGGACAATGGACTCGTAGGAAGAGCTTTCAAGAGCTAAAGGTAAGTTAACCTCAACCCCAGACTGGTCTTGCCGACCCTAGTGGACCGTTTGAGGTTTTACTGTGATGCCTCCGAAGAGGTTTAGGTTGTGTCTTGATGCATTAGGAACGTGGTGGCTTATGCCTCTAGACAAGCTTGAAGCCTCATGAAGTGAACTACCCAACCCATGACTTGGAATTAGCGGCCATAGTGTTTGCCTCAAGATATGGAGACATTATCTCAGATGGTGAGGTTCGAGGTGTTCTCTGATCATAAGAGCTTGAAGTATCTCTTTGATCAAAAGGAGCCGAATATGAGGCAAAGGAGTGGATGGAGTTTCAAGGATTATGATTTTGGGTTGAATTATCACCCCGGGAAAGCCAATGTGGTGGCCCGATTAAGTCGGAAATCCTTGCATGCGTCTTGGATGATAGTTAAGGAGGATAAGCTAGTAAGGAGCTTTAGAGACCTTAACCTTGGAGTTACGTTGACCCCCCATAGTTTAAGATTGAATCAGCTTAGAGTGACGAGCGATTTCAAAATCAAATTGCTCAAGCCCAAGGCGAGAAGAAGAGTTCTTGAAAACCCTAGCATTGGTGAAGGAAGGAAAGTTGAAGGGTTTCGCACAAGGTGCAGGTGGACTATGGAAATTTGAAGGAAGAGTCTCAGAACCTCAAGTGGTGACCTCCGAAGGAGGATTTTGGAGGAGTGCTCATAAGAGCCATTTCACCATACACCACCGGTGTGACAAAGATGTATCAAGACGTCTAGAAGATGTTCCGTGGCCGAGATTGAAGAGGGACATTAGTGAGTTGGTAGGCAAGTGTTTAATCGCCAAAAAGTAAAGATTGAGCACCAAAAGCCCTCTGCAGTATGCTGCAACCATTGGAGGTCCCGTGAATGGAAATGGGAAAGTATCTCTATGGACTTCGTGATGGGTTTACCCAAACGCAGCTGGGTTCGATGCAATATGGGTAATTGCTGTGACAATTAACCAAGTCTGCTCACTTTTGCCCATTCGAGCTACTTATCCTTTGGAAAAGTTAGCCCAAATTGTATGTTCAAGAGATAGTAAGATTGCATGGTGTACCTTCAAGCATCATCTCGATAGACCCCAGGTTTACCTCTAGATTCCTGGGAGCCTCATGTGCATATGGAACGTAAGCTTGCCTAAGTAATCACCCATGATGGGACAATGGAGAGGACCATCCAAACTTTGGAGGATATGTTGAGAGCTTGTGTTTTGGACAACCGAGGAAGTTGGGATAAATACTTACCTTTGATCGAGTTTGCCTATAACAATAGTCATCATGCAAGTATTGGTATGGCACCCTATGAAGCTTTGTATGGAAGGAAGTGCCAATCTCCCCTATGTTGGTTTGAACCGGGTGAGCAAAGCCTACTAGGACCCGATCTTGTGAGGCACTACGTAGCAAGTCAAAAGGATTAGGGAGAATTCTTACCGCCCCAAAGCCGTCCAAAAGAGTTATACGGATAAGAGGAGAAGCCCCTAGAGTTCCAAGAAGGAGAACATGTATTCCCGAAAATCACTCCACCTCTGACGGTATAGGTAGAGCCATGAAGGCCAAAAGTTAAGCCCCAGTTTCCTTGGCCCTTTTCAAATTTTAAAACGTGTCGGGTCGCTGCTTACCAAATAGCCTTACTCTCCAAATTTGTCAAACCTTCATGATGTTTTCCATGTGTCTCAATTAAGAAAATACCATTCCGACTCTAGTCATCTACTTGAGCCTCAAAGTGTACGCTAAGGGAAGACCTAACTTTCAATCTACCGCCATCTCGGATCGTGGACTGAAGTACAACAGTGAGGAATAAGACGGTACCCTTGGTCAAGGTGGCTTGGGGTAAGAGGAAATGTGGAAGAATATACATGGGAGTTGGAGGCCGAAATGAAGAGCAAGTATCCTAACTTATTTGACAGTGTAATTTTGAGGGCAAAATTCTTTTTAAAGTGAGGAGAAATGTAACATCCTCAATTTCATGTCGTGCTAAGCATCGGAACCCTGGAGTAATTAGGCACTTAACGAGGAATTTCGAGATTAGGGCTTAATTAAGGGGTTGGCTCGACAAGAAGGGTCAAGAGAATGCCTAATCGAGGTTAGATAATCTCTAATTAAGCAAGTTAGAGCCCTCAGAGCTTACTTAAGCACTAATCGCTCTTAATTAGCTTACTAGGAGTTTAATTAAGGTTAATTAAGCTTAATCGTGAGATTAATTTTTGTTAATCATGTTCTTGTCTCACGTTAATCACTAATTCTTGCTTAATCACCTTAATTAAGTTGTATGAGCACTTAATCACATGATTAAATTCAAATTTAGTCAACTAGATAATAAAGTAGAGAGTGATGTCATAAAAAGCAAAAAGCATTAGACAAGATTACTTTATGTAAGAGTTTGACCATGCTTTGTCTCCCCATCATCCCATTTGTCCCCTTAATCACTAATTAACACAAAATTAAGCAAAATATCTCACTCCCTCCCTTAATGTAGGATCGCCACTTTCTCACACACACACACACATTCACTTCATTTTCAACTTCTCATTCTCTCTCTAAAGTTCTCAAACTCTCCAACCTCTCTCTACATTCCTTCTTCTTCTTCTTCTTCATCTTCTTCATCATTGTCCACCTCCATAACCAAACCTTCCTCACTAAGCCCCTCAAAGATCACATCTTTGGGTCTTTGGAGACAAGATCAAAACACTACAAGACTCATTTTCAAGAGAACTCAAGAGTTCTCTCCTTGCTCATTCAAAACCGCCACCTTCATCATCAAGAGGAGTCATCATCTTCTTCTTCCATTTCTCTTGTTTTTGCGCCATCTTCAAGAAAGGTAGTGATCTTCATCTTTTTCATTTTGTTTGCTCAAGAAAGCTTGGAGCTTGGGTCTTTCATGACCAAGATCTCTAAGTGAAAACTTGAGAAAATCCTTCATATTCTTCATGTGTTCTTAAGTTTCCTCTTTTAGAAAAATATGTTCTTGATGTTCTTCATGTGTTCTTAAGTTTCCTCGTTTGGAAAAATGTGTTCTTCATGTTCTTCATGTGTTCTTAAGCTTTTCCTCTTTGGAAAAATGTGTTCTTCATGTTCTTCATGTGTTCTTAAGTTTCCTCTTTTGGAAAAATATGTTCTTGATGTTCTTCATGTGTTCTTAAGTTTCCTCTTTTGGAAAAAATGTGTTCTTCATGTTCTTCATGTGTTCTTAAGTTTCCTCTTTTGGAAAAATATGAACATCTTTTGGAAAAATATGTTCTTGATGTTCTTCATGTGTTCTCAAGTTTCCTCTTTTAGAAAAATATGTTCTTGATGTTCCTCATGTGTTCTTAAGTTTCCTCTTTTGGAAAAATATGTTCTTCATGTTCTTCATGTGTTCTTAAGTTTCCTCTTTTGGAAAAATGTGTTCTTCATGTTCTTCATGTGTTCTTAAGTTTCCTCTTTTGGAAAAATTTGTTCTTCATGTGTTCTTAAGTTTCCTCTTTTAGAAAAATATGTTCTTCATGTTCTTCATGTGTTCTTAAGTTTCCTCTTTTAGAAAAATATGTTCTTGATGTTCTTCATGTGTTCTTAAGTTCCTCTTTGGAAAAATATGTTCTTGATGTTCTTCATGTGTTCTTAAGTTTCCTCTTTGGAAAATGTGTTCTTCTATGTTCTTCATGTGTTCTTAAGTTTCCTCTTTTAGAAAAATGTGTTCTTGATGTTCTTCATGTGTTCTTAAGTTTCCTCTTTTAGTAAAATATGTTCTTGATGTTCTTCATGTGTTCTTAAGTTTCTTCTTGGAAACCTATGTTCTCATTGATCTCTAGCTTAAAGTTGTGCCTTCTTCGTTATGATGAGTGAATGATTAGAAAAGCTTCACCTTTCTATGTTTCCATGATTTGATAAAACTATGAACCTTCTCAAAGTTTTAGACTTTTTATTCAAAAAGCTAGTAGTTTGTATCATTATTTCATAAAGATCCAATCTTAAGATAAGAGCTTAATGTCAAAGGCACTTACTTTCATAAAGAATAAGACTTTATGACTACTTTATAAAGAATGACAACTTTAATAATGTTTAAGGCAAAACCTTGGTAGGTTATTAGTAAAAGTTTAAAACTTTGCAACTTGGCTAAGTTAAAAGTCACCCTTGGTGATTAGTGAACATTGGTGTTGTTGGGTTCATGATGTGGTTATGTTGTCATGACCCAAGGATTAGAGGGATCTCGAACTCTTGGGAACAAGTATGATTAGGGCCTCTAAGCATACCATGAACTCTAGGAATCACTAAGTCGCTATCTCAAGGAAAGGAAACAATCACATAATTTAATTAATTTGAACAAGTGTTTCATAAGACATGTACTTAAGTAAAGCATACTTTCATCCAAGGACCAAGTAACTAAAAGACTATAAACACATATCCTAACTATGTGATTCTATCATGGAAATCATGTGATGATTCATAATATTCTTCACAAAGAACAACACAACTATAAACCCCTTTAGGGTATGAATGTGTGATGCCACTTGGCATGATGAATGATGAGATTGATTGAGCTTTGTCTCATGATTGAATGATAAGTGTGATGATATGATATAGATATGATGAACTATTGGTTGAATGTTGATGATTGGCATTTTGGGAAAAGTCTGGCCCAGCTGCTATGTCACGGATTTGGCCAAAAATTATGGACTTAGTCATATCATTGCATGCCTAGTCAAGGAGTTATGCATGTAAAGTATAAAGATAAGAAAAGAATCAATGGGGTGTGACTCTTCAATCACTTGTAAGGGAAGTAGAGACTATTTATCCACAAGGAACCTCTATGAGGAGGCAAGGAGTGTTTTGGAGGACCCTCCAACTTAGAGGTAACCACATCGCTTAGTCGCATTTGTTAGTAACCTGCGGGATTTAGTTAGTACTGGTCAGTCACGAGCTCATGTCCAAAAGCAGTCTATTTCAAAGGAAAGTAAAGAATGTTAAGCACGTGCATAAAAATGAAAGTAAAGTCTAAGTATGACCATGGTTACATCTGTGATGATGCGTGTCTTTGCATGAAAGTATATGGCCCATTTGCATTATGGATGTTATTCTATGTTTTAAAGTACCTGATGTTAGTCATGATGATGTGTTTATGATGTTAAGTTTAAAGCAACACGCTGGGTTTAAGTTTTCAAAACCATTAAAATTGAACTTATATCCGCTCCACCGCTTTTGTAATTAAACCTGGTCGACGATGACGAAAGACACTGTGGTTTGTCTGCTTCACATCCCATCGAGAAATTTAGTATTTCTCATTCCTATGTTTCCGTGTCGCCTTCGTGAGGATGTCGGCCGGGCACTGCGGTGATCTACATTGAGTTCCCGGTGTGTTGGCGCTTTGACCCTGTCTTTAACGCCTCAAGTCTTTGGCCGGCGAGCGCAGCAACGCAGGTCTACATCTTCCACGACCGCCGCCTGTGACTCCCGTGATGAGCCCATTTTTTTCCGGGACATCACCATTTGGCGAGGTTACTATGGATGACATTCGCCTCTACTTTCACCACCGAGATACCTCCCATGATGATGAGACTGACCTAGGATACCCGCTGACTCCGACTATTTCACCGGATTCCGATCCTCTGAGCCAAAGTCTTATCCGAAAGCTTCCATGTGGAGACCGATCCATCAAGGCCCATCTATCCGACTCATTCTGGGGTTCTCACCGCTCGGGTTAAATCGCGTAGCCTTCATGATTCGCCTATCTTCCATTCTTCATCCGCCTATTTGGCCCATTTTCACCCCGATTCGCGCGTGGGTTCATTAAATGCACTAGCGCCGGTTCAAGCGAGGCTATTCTCGAGGAGGGGGACGTGGTAGTACTTCTCCGATGGATATGGGAACGGTTTCTCCCGCCAGATGCTTGATGACGATCGCATGCGGAGTCGAGCACGAGGATAGCCCCTTGGTAGTAGTTATGGGTTATCATTCTCTATGTGGCATGTCATAGTAGGATTCTCCGATGTATTTCCTTTTATTATGTATTGGTAGGCTTTTGTGTAGAGTGACGATAGATATCGGACCCATTATTATCTTATGTATGAACCTGGTACGACTTTATTGTATTATCATGGTTGGTAGTGGAATGAATGTTACATTATTCTAAGAATTGTGGTTACTCTTATGGTCTCTATGCTTGTTAAATGCGATATATGTATGGGATAGCGGTGTTACTTTATATGTTCACGATGCGCCCATGGCTCTCGATTTCAAAAATGGTTTACTTGTTTTGTAGAAAAAAAAAAATTTTACCCTTATTTTCGGTATAAAGTAATTTCCAAAAGGTAATGATAGTTCCGCGAGCAAAAGTAGCAACTAGTAATTCCACAATATGACTTAAGCATAGAATGGAACTACTAGGGTGTTACACTAGTCATAAAAATAATAATCTGCATATCATAATTAATATAATATTAAGGCAACACATGATTTCATTGTGGTTCATACTTATGTTACACTTAAAAATTACCCAACCTTGCCGTTTCTACGAACTCATAACTCAGAACTTGGAGGCTTGGAGGCTAAGGAGTAGTGTTCCATTTAACTTGGAACTCAGAACTAGGGTCACGGGAGTTATGGCTAACTAGCTTGGATCTTGGAGACAAAGGACACAGAAGTGGTGACCTATTGAAGTCGGATTTCAGAGACTAAGGACACGGAAGTTGTGACCCATCAAAATCGGAATTTGGGGACTAGGGACATGGGACTTGTGACTTGTAACTCGGAACTTGGAGACTAGGGTCACGGAATTCATGACACCTCCAACTCGGAACCGAGACAAGGGAGAAATAAACTCCCCTATGTCAAGTGGCACCTTAAACTCGGAACTCAGAGACTAGGGACATGGAGGTCATGTCCATCTAACTTGAAACTCAAGATCAGGAGGAATGAATCCTATCACATTAGGTGGCATGTTAAGATTGGAGCTCGGAACTCAGTTAAAGGATACGTTGAGCCTGAAGCTTAGAAACTAGGTGGAACATTAACATTCACTCAAACTCCCTTCTCCCTATGAAATTAGAGCTTGGAACTTAGTGCTTTACTCGGTACAACCCTGTTTCAAGATAGACTTCCACACCTAAAATTAGAAAATCATTAAAAATCAAGTTCTTATCATCCAACACTAAAATTTACAGGCTTATACTTACTTAAACGCCCTTTCAAACAAACAATTCCCACTCAATTTAATTAAGTAGAGCATAAGCTATAAGCTCTACATTAGGGCTATCCTATTTCGGTACACACTAAACGTGGGGCAACTTTATGAAATTACTGGGGGTAACTTGCTAGGAGTTTAGCTCTAAAGACAAATTTATTTTTCTATGTGTTAACTTTCTAGCAAAATTTGTTGCACTCAATTTGGAGATTTATAATGCAAGTAATGCCCATTAGAACACACACTGCTCCAACTCGAGGTAACTCCACGTACAACTTCTGGCAAAATTCATAACTCATTTATCTTAAGTCCAATAGACCTCAAATTTTGTAGGTTTATTCTCCTATGAGTTAAGTTTCATTTAAAATTGGTTTCATTTCAATTGGGGTTTCCTAGCCTAATATATTACCTATATTTTGAATACTATTCATGTAACCCTGATCAACAAAATTTTTGTTCTATGATTCTTTGTTTCTTTAACTCAATCTTTACTCTAATCCAATTTCATAAGCTCTAAATCATTAAATCTTTAACATCTTATTTCAACCACTAATCAAGCATAAAGAATAAGAAGGCAACCCTATCTTTATGGTACAAACTCAATATTATACAAGTTCTAGCACGCTTACGTCACTTCCAAGCTTACAAACTCTTCAAGACTTGGTCCTTTGGACTCCGAACTCTCTTAAACCAAGCAAAACATCATCAACAACCTTTCTTTCCTCTTTATGGCAACAACTACTATCTCCAAGGGAAGAAGGTTTTTATCTTTTTTTTTTTTATATTAGTGAGGGTGGTGGAGCTTAGACTTTGAGTGATTTACTAAAAGAACAAGTAGTAAAACAAGATTAGAGAATGAAGAAAGTAAAAAGGAGGTAGAGAGGAGAAAGAGGGTTGGCGATTTTCTTAAAAGGGAGATGGAGGAGAAGAAGATGATATTTTGGGTTGTGGGAAGATATTTGTAGAAAAAGTGAGGGTGACTCACCTTATTAGGTGTGTGGTTGTGTTTCGGCCATTATGGCTCACTCTGGGCCACATATAATAGGTGTGATCTCCCAATGACTAAACTCTCTAGTATCTTATACTATTACCAAATCAATTTTACCTTTGTAGAAATTCGACACCATCACCTCAATTTTATAAGTTTATTGTTATTTAATCTCTAATAATGTTAATTATAGATATAACTAAATCGAGATGTTACATGCAGTGCATTTAGCACAAATCCTCTCGACATCCCTTAGTATGTGAGGCTAATAAAAATGTTCAAACAACACATCCAAAGTCTTATACATACCAAAATGACCCATTAATCCACCACAATGTGATTCCGTAACAAGAAATTCTCTAGTTGAACAAACAGGCATACAAATTCTATTGCCATGAAATAGAAAACCTTTATGCCTATAGAACTTGTTAAATGCACCCATTTTGCATGTAGCATATATAAAATCAAAGTCAATTGCATATAAATATTTTAAATGCTCAAATCTTAACAACTTAGAAAAAAGTATAGTGATAAAAACATATCTCCTAGGTAAAGCATCAATAACTACATTCTCTTTACCTTGCTTATCAGCAATCACATATGGAAAGGTCTCAATGAATTCCATCCATTTAGCATGTCTTTTGTTCAACTTACTTTGACCCTTTAGGTGCTTCAATGACTCATCATTAGTGTGAATCATGAACTCTTTGGGTAGCAAATAATGTTGCCAAACCTACAAAGTGCAAACCAAGGCATATAGCTCCTTATCATAGGTAGAATACTTGAGTTGAGCTCTATTCAACTTCTCACTAAAGAATGTAATGGGACATTTTTACTGCATCAAAACAACACCTATACCAATCCTAGAAGCATTATACTCAAATTTAAAGGTCTTATCAAAATTAGGCAAAACAAGTACAGGAGCAGAACACAAATTTTCTTTCAAAGTTTTAAAAATAAGTTCTTGCTCCTGTCCCCATTTAATCCTAACAATCTTTTTAGTAATTTCAGTCAAAGGAGCAACAATTGTAGAGAAGTTTTTCTCAAATCTTCTATAAAACCTAACTAAACCATAAAAACTCCTTTCCTTAGAATCATTCTTAGGTGTTGGGCATTCCTGATTAGCCTTCACCTTCTCTTCATTAACCTTAATACCATGTGCACTCACAACAAAAGCAAGAAACACAACTTATGAATGTAAAATGTGAACTTCTTAAGGTTGGCATACAACTTCTCCTTCCTAAGAACTTCTAAAATAGCCTTTACATGCAATATAGTTCATCTAAACAAGTGTTGTAAATCAGAATATTATCAAAATAAACAACCACAAATTTCCCCAAAAAATCCCTCAAAACATGGTTTGTTAAACACATGAAAGTACTAGGTGCATTAGGTAATCCAAAAAGCATAATCAACCACTCATAAAGACTATATTTTGTTTTAAATGCAGTCTTCCATTCATCCCTTGGTTTCATTCTAGTTTGGTGATATCCATTCTTCAAATCATTTTAGCGGATATGCATGTACCATTTAACTCGTCAAGCATGTCATCTAACCTAGGGATAGGATATATAACACCTTAATAATCCCATACTATGCTTAAGTTATATATGGTGAATTACTAGTTGTTACCTATGCTTGCGGAAATTTAAACCTCTTGTTAAATTATATTTCGCGAAAAATAGGGTAATTTTTTTTTTTGAAATAAAACTAGCACTTTGAAATCATTAGAGCCGTATGCATTTCCTATCATAATCATAAATAGTAACGTCGCAATCACGTAACAGAAAGTTAAAACGGTTCTAATTTTATTATCTTGCACATGAGTAGAACAACACAGCTATAGACATCACATAATGGATAACATAGCCATAAGTAGTGTGCATAATAATAAGAACTAGTTAAACCATCGAAGGGCCCAACTAGTTGTTATAAGTAGAGTACATAAATCTATGAAGATAAAATATCAGAACTAAATAGAATTAGAAATAATGTAACATCCTCAATTTTATGTCATGCTAAATTATCTCAGTAACCCTAAGTAATTAGGCACTTAATGAGAAATTATGAGATTAAGGCTTAATTAAGGGATTAACGAAGAGTTATGAGTCAACTTAGATGAGAAAAGTCAAAGGAATGTTTAATCGAGATTAGAAAATCTCTAATTAAGGAAGTCAGACCCTTAATAGCTTAATTAAGCACTAATCACCCTTAATTAGCTTAATCGAGTTTAATTAAGATTAATTAAGTTTAATCGCAAGATTAATTTTTGTTAATTATATTCTTGTGTGTTAATCACTAATCCTTGCTTAATCATCTTAATTAAGTTGCAAGAGCACTTAATCACATAATTAAATTCAAATTTAGTCAACTAGACAATAAAGTAAAGAGTGATGTCACTAAAGCATAAAGCATTAGACAAGAGTGCTTTATGTAAGGGTTAGTATATGCTTTGTCCCCCCATATCCACTTCGTCCTCTTAATCACTAGTTAACACAAGATAAGACAAAATTAAGCAAAATATCTCACTCCCCTCCTTTTATGTATAGGATGCCACTTTTTCTCTCTTTTACCCCATCCATTTTCATTTTCACTCTTCATCTTCTATCTTATCAAACCAAATCCTCCCACTTCTCTCTAAACCCTCTCATCTTCTTCTTCATTTTCTTCTTCCTTTCCTTACCACCACCACCCAAAACCACTCACTTAGCCCTTCAAAGACTTCATCTTTGGGTCTTTGGAGATAAGATCAAAACACTACAACCTCCATTTTCACAAGATCTCAAGAGCTTCTCCTTCTTCCTTGCAAGACCGCCACCATCATCACCAAGAGGAGCTATCATCTTCTTCTTCTCCTTCCTTGTTGTAGTGCCATTTTGAGTAGAGGTAGTGATCTTCATCTTTTTATTTTGTTTGCTCAAGAAAGCTTGAAGCTTGGTTCTTTTCATGAACAAGATCTTTAAGTGAAAACTTGAGAAGATCCTTCATGCTCTTCATGAGTAAAAATTTCCATTTTTGGCAAAATATGTTCATATTCTTCTTAAAGTGTTCTTGATGTTTCTATTTTTGGCAAAAATTTGTCCATGTTCTTCTTAAATATGTCCATGTTCTTCTTAAAGTGTTCTTGATGTTTCCATTTTTGGCAAAACATGTTCATGTTCTTTAAAGTGTTCTTGATGTTTCCATTTTTAGTAAACTATGTTCATGTTCTTCTTAAAGTGTTCTTGATGTTTCCATTCTTGGTAAAGTATATCCATGCTCCTCTTCACAAGTGTTCTTGACCCTTGAAAGTTTCTCACTCTAAATGCTTTAAAGCTCCTATTTTTAATTCTTGATGCATGAGATCTTGATGTTCTTGGTTGTGTTGAGTTGAAAGTTGTCTTCTTTATCATTTTCTATTGATTTGACATGACTACAAACATTCTTGATGCTTAAAGCTTCAAAAAGTTTGCTTCTTGATGCATAAAAGTGGCGCAAGCTTTGGTGCCTTCATAAAGTCTTATTTTGTTTTGTTTTAAAGACAAGACTACATGTAAAAGTCTAAGCTTTTTAGAATAATAAGCCTTTTTAAGTTATAAAATGATATCTTGTCATTTTATGTGTTAGAAATCAAACCTTAAAGACAATACCTTTCATAAAGTTTCAAACTTTAGTCAAGAATGAAACCTTTAAGTCATAAAAGTATTGTTTTGTAATATTTAAGTCATAAAGTTTAGATCTTGAATCAAAACAATGCTTAAAGGTGTTAACTTTTATAAAGATCAAGAATTTATAGCTTTAAAGTTAATGTCTTGTATCACTAGTTGATAAAGTAGGAACATTTTTAATCTAAAGACAACTTTAAATCATAAAGTTGAGACTTTGATGGTCTCAGAATAATTACAAGAGTCAACTTTTATAAAGAACAAGACTTTTTAGTTAAAAAGCTAGTAACTTATATCATTATTTCATAAAGATCTAATATTTAAGAGAAGAGTTTAAATTTAGAGGCACTTACTTTCATAAAGAATAAAACTTTATGACTACTTTTATAAAGAATGATAACTTTGATAATATGTAGGGTAAGACCTTGTTATGTTAATCTTAAAAGCTTACAACTTTGTCACTTGAATAAGTTAAAAATCGCCCTTAGTGATTAGTGAACATGGTGTTGTTGGGTTTGTGAGTATGGTTATGTGTTGTCATGACCCAAGGATTAGAGGGATCTCAAACTCCTTGGGAACAAAAGTATGATTAGAGCCTCTAAGCATACCATGAACCTAGGAATCACTAAGTACACTATCTCAAGGAAAGGAAACAATCACCTAACTTAATTAATTCGAACAAGTGTTTCATAAGATATGTGCTTAAGTAAAGAATAAGATCACATGAGAACTAAGTAGCTAAAAGACTACGAGTACATATATCTTAACTATGTGATTTTCTCATGGGTAGCCATAGAAAATCATATGATGATTCATAAGATTTTTCAAAAAGAATAACACAACTATGAACCCCTTAGAGTATGAATATATGATGCCATTTAGCATGATGAATGACAAGTTTGATTGAGCTGTTGTCTCATGATTGAATGATTAGTGTGATGATATGATATAGATATGACAGATTATTGGTTGAAAGTTGTGATTGGCATTTTAGGGAAGATTCGGTCTAGTCGTTATGCTGCCGGATTTCCGTCAAAATTATGGACTTAGTCATATCATTGCATGTGTTTAGTCAAAGAAATACTATGCATGTAAAGTATAATGATAAGAAAAGAAACCATGGGATATGACCCCCCGATCACTTCCGGGAAGTGAAAGATGATAATCCACAAGGAACCTCTATGAGAGAGGCAAGGGTGACATGGAGGACCCTCCAACTTAGAGGTAACCAATATCGGCTTAGTCCGATTTGGTTAGTACTGTGTGATGACGGTCATGGAATGAGCTCATGTCCAAAAGCAGTCTATTTCAAAGGAAAAGTAAAAGAATATTAAGCATGTGCTAAAAACGAAAGTCAAAGTAGGACCATGGTCAAGTTGATAAGTTGCAGTCATGCATGTTATCATATTTGTTATGTGCATTTATGAATGTTTATTTTATGTATTAGCATGTATGCCTAGGTATGACGTTATGAATATGGTGATAAACTTAAAAGCAATCCGCTTTGGGAATTATGTTTTCAGAAATTATTAAAATTGAACCAATATTTGTCCACTATCTTTATATTAAACCCGAAGTGGCTGAGGCGATGATGATGACACAGTGCTTGTCTAGTTGCAATCCTACTAAGAAATTTAGCATTTCTCACTCCTACATTTCTGTGTCATCTTTAAAGGATGTCGACGTCGGGCATGGTGGTGATCTGCGTTGAGTTCCCGATGTGGTGTTGGCACTTTGACTCAGTGCTGAATGCCTTCGTGCTGTCTGTGAACGCAACGATGAGGGTCTATATCTTCCACGACCGCCAGTTTTAGACTCTCGTGATGAGCCCATTTTTCCATCTGCATCAGCCATTCGGCGAGGTTACTATGGATGACATCCGCCCCTACTTTCAGCCACCGAGATACCCTATCGACGATGATGAGACTGACTCAGATACTCATTTGACTCTGAATATTTCATTGGATTCAGATCCCTTGGAGCCATCTTATCTGAGCTACCATGTGGAGACTGACCCCTTTAAGCCCTTCAATCCGACTCGTTCCGGGGCATCTCATTGTTCGGGTTCGTCACAGCCTTCAGTGATTCGTCTATCTTCTGATTCTGTTGCTTCATCTGCTGGCCTAGCTTCACTCCTGGTTCGCGGACATGGGTTCATTCATTCTCGCGTTGTGCCTCATGGACGAGGACGTGCTTGAGGAGGAGGACGTGGTGATGTTTCTCCCGGTGGATATGGGAACGGTTTCCTCCTGTAACATCCCAAAATTTCCTTGTGCTAAATTATTCCATTCTACCTACACCACGAGTTCCGAGTTCCGAGTTCACCTTCAAGTTTTCATGATTTCCGACTTCATCTTCAAATTTCACATACAAAATAAACTATTTCCGACTTCCGAGTTCGTTTTCGAATTTCAGCATAATTTACCGACTTCCGACTTAACATTCAGGTCCAAAACAACATGGAATGATTTACGATATCCGATTTCATGTCTTAAACACAATATACCCGATTTCCGATATCATAACTTATCTCCAAGTTTCAAGCAGATGTACCCGAGTTCCGACTTCATACCTCATGTTTCAAAATAGTATACATGGTTTCCGACCTTCGAGTTGAGTGTAACGAGTATTCCACCTCAAAGTTGAACTTAAATAGAATGGACACGAGTTCGGATCTTTGAGCTGATTTCCAAGTACAGAAGAACAAGGTTAAATTGCAAGTTAAAGAGAGAAATGAATTAAGTCAAGTGCACTTGCATACAATCAAATACAAGCATCTATATGTGCATTTCTAATCATCTCATTATGTCATGATGCTATTATGACTCTTACTAAAGCATATTGTACTATCTGTATCTCTATGTCAGTCATATGAAATGGCAAGTGGTTGTTAAAATATGACCCATTTCGAGAATGGTGTTTTCAACTTAAAATTGAACCACTGTGTGTTTATATGTACTCATATTTTCATAAGAACCCGAAGCGGTTGGAATGTTTATGATGGCACTGTATGAGAATAGTTCATGTTTACCTACTGAGAACCTTAGGTTCTCACTGCCTGCTTGCATGTTTTCTTCTGTTCCATAAACATTCCAGTACCCAAATTGGAAACCAAGTACGAGGCAGAGTACAGGACCATTCATGGAGCAAGCATTGGGCGTAAGCCACACCAAAAGATCATTGAAGCTAGTTACGACTAGTCAGAAGTAGACGCATGTATTATATCGATCCAGTTTCTTTTAAAATGTAACTATTTTATATTTTTTCATGTATCGAGACTATTAGTCAGAATAAAGTAAGATTAAAGGGCCATGTATTATATTTTCCCTATTTTAAAGTTTTCTTAGCACAGTGACAACCTCTTAATATAACTCCATGACTCGAGCATGGCTTATATAATAGAGGGTGTTACATTTATGTTCTTCTGTACTTGGTAATCAGCTCAAAGATCCGAACTCGTGTCCATTCTATTTAAGTTCAACTTTGAGGCGGAATACTCGTTACACTCAACTCGAAGGTCGGAAACCATGTATACTATTTTGAAACATGAGGTATGAAGTCGGAACTCGGGTACATCTGCTTGAAACTTGGAGATAAGTTATGATATCGGAAATCGGGTATATTGTGTTTAAGACATGAAATCGGATATCGTAAATCACTCCATGTTGTTTTGGACCTGAATGTTAAGTCGGAAGTCAGTAAATTATGCTGAAATTCGAAAACGAACTCGGAAGTTGGAAATAGTTTATTTTGTATGTGAAATTTGAAGATGAAGTCGGAAATCATGAAAACTTGAAGGTGAACTCGGAACTCGGAACTCGTGGTGTAGGTAGAATGGAATAATTTAGCACAAGGAAATTTTGGGATGTTACACCTCCCACCTGATGCGTGATGTGATGATTGCATGCAGAGCTGAGCACGAGGATAGCCCTTTTTGGTTATAGTTATAGGGTTATCATTCCATTGTATGGCATGCTTGAGCAGGAGGGTTTTTTGATGTATTTCCTTTTATCATGTATTTGGTAGATTTCTTGTGTAGGGCTGACAGTAGATATCGGACCCATTATTATCTTATGTATGACTCTGGTATGACTATTGTTATATTATTATGAATGGTCGCGAAATGAATGTTATCTTTATCTAAAATTGTGGTTATTCTTATTGCTTCTATTTATGTTAAATGCGATGTATGTATGAGATAGTGACATTTGTATTACACGTTTACGATGTGCTCATGGCTCTCGATTTTCAAAACAGTTTACTCGTTAATGTTCAAAAAAAAAATTTACCCCTCTTTTCAGGTAAAGTAATTTCAAAAAGGTAATGTTAGTTCTACAAGTAAAAGTAACAACTAGTAATTCCATAATATGACTTAAGCACAGAATGGAACTATTAGGGTGTTACAAATAACATAGATGGAATCTAACATCTAGCGCAATACAACCCATGAATAGCATCATGATCAATAGCAATTGTAGCATGTGACTCCTAAAAACCTTGCCCTCGGCATCCCCTTAGAACATCACTGGGTATTGGGGCTCTATTCTCTGCAGAAGATGATACGACATATGAACGTAAGAAATAATATTTCTTAGTAGGAGCTTTAACTCAACAGTTGAGTATCATCATTTTTGTCCTAGCCACTTAGAGTTTATTAACAAAAAAAAAATAATGAGCATGCATATAGTTTGATTATTAGGTTTTCGAAAACGTAATTAACTAAAGTGGATTCCTTTTAAACATGTGTTCTTACCATGACCTAAACATAATCATAGGTATAGAGTGAGAAACACGGATGGATGCATCATGCATAAATATATTGTAATTTCTTTTCTTTCTTAATCCTTTGTATTTTCTTATGTGCTTCTGCATGAGAACTTCGATAATGCATCCACACTCTTCTGTACTTTACTTAGGTATATGGTACGACATGAGAACTTCGATTATGCATTCACATACTCACGACCCTTAACATGAAGTGGTAATGAGCTCATACTCCTAATTCTTTCTTTTCTTTATTAATGTACTTATGCATAACATACTCTTTTGCTTAGCATATGAATCTCTATGTACTATGCATAGTAATCATTCTAAGGCCATAATTTTGACGAAAATCTGGCAGCATAATGACTAAATTGGGTTTTTCCAATCGAGATAATGTAAGAACAACTTGAAGCCATTGCTTGACTGGAAACTTTATCAAAAATAAGAGAAAGCATTTTGGAGCAAAACAATATTTCAATCAAGAGAGACAAGTTTGGTCTTGAGACCTTAAAACAAGAACTAGAACAATCTAACCATGGTGAGAAGCTTAGGTGTTTCTAGTTTTGAAAACATGAGAAAGAAAGAAATGGGTTAGGATTTACTACCTCTTGAAGGTAGCTTTCACAAACTCTCTAAGAAACAAGTTGAATGATGGAATCCTCCCTTTTAGGAAGTTGATACCTGCGACCAACCTGGAAGAAGAAAGGAGATCTTGTGCTTTGCTTTAATAAAGGCTTAGTGTGTCTAGTAATATTTTTCTCCAACAACTAAAAGATGTAGTCCTTGAATGGTTGGTGTAGCTTGGTTCTTGGAAAGCAAGAAAGGAATGAAGAAGGTTTGAGAGGAGAAGAAAGTGTTCTTGCTTGAGTGATAAATGAACTTGTGAAATGAAAACAAAATGTCACGACCCAATCTAGGCCGTGACCGGCGCTTGGAGAGCACACTCCCTAGCAAGCCTCACACATAAAAATTTCCACAAAATTTTGGGCAAAGTTTCCTCTATACTTAGGATATTTCGATGTTGCAATTCAACAATCACACACATTTTCATCAAGGATCCAGGCATTCTCAGAATGCAACCCTCAGCACGCAAGACACATATAATCAGAGTCAATAATCCAAATCACATTTTCATATCCAGTTCAGTTCATAATCAAATCCAACCTAACCTATTCATCAGGTTTACATACAATAATCAATCCATTAAGTTTAAACAACCTCTGAACATAATTTAACATACTAGCAAAGGTTGGACCCTGCCTGTAGTACTATGGAGCTACAACTAAGAATTACAACAAAATAGAGTACAAACCAAGGCCCTTACTAAATAGGGCTCACCCCGAAAGGATTCTAATGATGCTGAGCAAAAGGGTTGGCTCCCAAGTCTGAACCTGTATCTGAAAAAAAATAACAACCACAAGGTGAGTTTGAGAAACTCAGTGAGAGATAGGACACTTTTGAACCTCATGAGTCAATGTATATATATATATATTTAAAACAATTTCATTCGAATGAGGAAAACGACGGAAATATCTAATAGGATAAACAGGCAGGATTCACACTTAGGTGGCCGTTCCTTCGTGTAAATCCCGAAATCAGGCACCCACCCCCTTTTTAGAGAGGCCGTGAAGTACAAGCATGCACCACACTATATGTATGGCCATGAAATATCCGTCACACACCACCCCCTTGGGTGGCCATGTAATATCATAGTCCAAGGTGCACCAAGGCTAATGTCTACTGTCGTTAGCAAACAGATCCTGTCACAGACTTTCCTATTCTTTCATATTCATAAATCATAAATCTCATTTTATATTCAAATTGCATTCGTCATTGACTTATGAGTAGTGTTCTCAAAGTGTAACGTCCTAATTTCTGACCTCCTTACACACATTTTCTGATTTCCGACTTTGTTAATACACTGGCTAGCTTTACCGACTTCTGATGCCATCTCACCGAAATGGTCACAGCTCCGGCCTCCGACTTCATCTCCAAATCCCAAATGAAATGGCATAACTTACGATTTCCTATCTTATGCTTCAAACACTAAGGGGATACGATTTTCGACTTCATGGTTGATTGTTCAAACCGGAATGACACACGATTCCTGACCTACGAGTTAATGGACGCGAGATCGGATCTCTGAGTTGGTCTCCAAGTTCGACCAAAATTTGTATGGGTCCCGACCTCCTACTTTACTTCCAAGGTTCAAATAAAACGGATATGATTTCCGATCTCCAAACTAATGTTTAGGTCCCCAATGAAGACCATTCCCGATTTCCGCGTTCGTCTTGCATAATTCCCGACTTCCGACTTGACTCTCGACGTGATTACCGATATCCGAATTACCCGGTTTCCGATCTCATTAAGTACACTGTATATAAATATCGACTTCCGGGTTTAAGTACTTGGGTTTGGTAATGTGATTTCGAATTCCCGAGTTCCAACTTAAGCATCTTCATTCTGATTTTGGACTTGACCCAAGTTGATGCTTTAAAACAATGATACAAGTGCCAACGTCCGATTTTGATATAACGAGTTCCCGCCTTAGAGTCGGATTCAATGGGCATGAGTTCGAATCCTTAAGCTGGTTTCCAAGTCACAAACGAGTTTCGATATCCGATCTTATTCTCTAGAGCTTTCCATCTCTGCTGACGTTCCCGAGTTTGACTGGGGAGTTCCACGATTATATGATTGCAAGCTTGAAGACTTCTGACCTCCGACCTTACGTCCAAGTCTCGAAATAAACTAGACAAGATTTCCTCAAGTCACAAACACGAGGGACGAGTTCCGACATCCGGCTTCAGCCCAAGCTCAAGCATATTTCACGAGTTCCGACTTTAAGCTAATAGGTATGAGTTCCAATTTCAGGTAGACCGGAAGCGTATCTCACCTTTGGGATGACGTGGAGAGCAATTTAGCCACAAAGGTGAGAGACATGGCTGAACTTCAACCGCAAAACTCCAACCAATCAATACCACAACTTTCATGTATTTAAATCAGACTCTACTCTCCATTTTGGTCTGATTTACATCCCTTCCTCTTGCTCCAGCCTTCTTCTTCTTCCCTTCCTCTCTCAATCCAACTCCATCAAATCTCCAAGCTTGGTCAAGGTTCCACCAATCCCAAACTCAAATTCAGCAAGATCACACTCTAAAGAGGTAGGATTCACTTTCTATTATTGATTTCTCTGAATTATGGTTGCCTGTGATTCCACTTTTTTTCAAGTATTTGATGATATATTGATGTATATGATGGATTATGATTGGATTAGTAGGAGATCTTGAGTTAGAATTATGGTTAGAAGGAGAAAATTAGAAGGAGAGAAGAATTAGGATGCTGTCTTAGTGAGGAATTCCACGGCAGTCCATACGACGAAGTGTACGGCGCCGCCTATAACTAGTTAAATCCAATGAAACTATTTTTAGATTAAAGTAGACATCTAGGGCTTTCCATACATATATCATATAAGGTTATTGGATTAGTATTGAGGGAGATATGAATTTTTGGAGTTTGACCTAGGATTCAGGACTTTCATCCGGGCAGGGTGACTTGAGAAGGGTATAACTCACCCTACACAACTCCAAATCGAGTGAAACTAACTTTGTTAGAAAGCTTACAAATAGGGGAACATCTCAATAGGAAATTCCGAGTTTGTTATGATTCCAATTGATCCCAGTGATTTGAGGAATTTACCCTATGTCCAAACCAAGCCAAAATAGAGAAGTTCGGGAAGGTCAAGTTTCAGGACTTATAACTCGAGCTATACCAAAGCAAATGGAATGAAGCTTGTGAAAAATGAAAGGTTGTCCTATTAGCTTCAATATGAGACCAATTTCGTATGATTTGAGCTTATTTTCAATTTTTAGTGAATTTATACTTCCAGGAGTGTAATTTGGGCTAGTGACTGAACAAGCTGAGGCAAAATTTAAATATCTTGTGTTATGTAGATCAAAATGATATGGGGCCATAGAGATTAGAAAGTAGACACATAGAGTTATGACATATCCAAATTTCAGATTTAAATGAGTTGAATAGAGATAAAGGTGGATTATACAAAATCTGGGCAGAACTGAGTAAGATTGGCAGAATGGCCAAATTGATAATTTTACAAGTATTAGTGCACATATAAGGTTTGAGTGAGGATTGCCAGTTTTACATTGATCTATATATATATATGAATAGATTGATTATATTGTTATGACTGAACTGTCTGTGAGAATTGGCACTATTCATGGGGAGACGGAACTGATCCGTTATGCTGCCGAATTTACGGTAGGAGTCTAGGAGACTGAGTGTTTAGATTACAAGGAAGTATGATATGAGATATATGAGAATAAATTATGAAGCATATATGCAAGAATGACATAAGTACGACATGAGACATATGATAATAAATTATGAAGCATATGTATGGGTACATCCCGCATGTTTATGCTAGATTATGCATGAGAATGAAAGAATGTAAATATATTGAATGTGAATCCCTTCACCTGGAGGCAGTTGCACATTGAATCCCTCCCGGTGAAGGCAGTTAAAGATAAAGATATGAATCCCTTCACTTGGAGGCAGTTGCACTACGAATCCTTCTCTGTGAAGGCAGTTACCCTATACCTTGGAAGCACGTGGTCAGATGAGATCCCTCTAAATTGAAGGCACGTGGTCAGATGAGATCCCTCAATCTTGAGGCACGTGACCAGAAGAGATCCCTTCAATTAGAGGCACATGACCAGAATGAGATCCCTTCAAGATTAGAGGCACATGGGTCCCCTTGCGAGTGAGTCGGTGTGACGACGGTCACGGGTGAAGCTAACGAGCTCACTCCAAGGCCAGGCTACCCAAGGGCAGTAACAGCACCCTAGGGACGGCGATACGTAACACCTAGGTGTGCCAAGTAAAAGCTAAAGATTAAAGACTAAAGACTAAAGATTAAAGCATATGCAGGTACAGAACTTACATGAGGCATGGCATGACCCAGCTAGTGTAAGTACCGAATAAAGATCCCATATTCCTAAGGAACGTGACATGGCGATCACGCTCTGATGGGGTATGATATGGCGATCATACTCTGGAATGTGGCACGTAAAGATTTTATGATGAAAAAGAAAGATGAAGAAAAAAAAGCAAGTTTTATGTCTATGTATGGATTTAAATACAAATTAAGTTATGTGCAGATGTTATGTTCTCAGCATATTGATGTTATGTGGGTGTCTTAATATGCTATAGTTCTAGTAAAGTATATGTAGAAGTTATGCTTCTAGCACATAGATACTATCGTATTTTATTGTATTTCAGTTATTAGTCTTAATATAATTCATGACTTGATTTTTTTATGGGTTTTTCCCAAATGACCAGTCTATGAGTAAAACTGAACCTTTACTTTGGACATTATATTTTTTGAAATGTAAAATTAAACATTTTGTATAGCATGTTCACCTTTTTCTTAATAAACCGAAGCAAACTGGAGATGACAACGATGACATTACTTATGATACTTAGAGAATCCTACTAGGAATTTATAATTCTCACTTCTATTTCCGTGTTGTCTCCAGATAATTTCAGAAGTTTCCGAAGACGGCTAAAGTTGCTGTCAAGCAAGGTCTGCTCAGGTAACAGTAACAACTCCAGGGTGTGGTACTATGACTTAAGCATAGTACTGTACTTGGGAGGGTGTTACACAAAGTAAATAAACAATTATAAATTTAAAACAGGATAAACTCAAAAGCATGCTATCTACTCACAGATCACTGGTCACAGGAAAAGCTTAAGTCTCCGGATCCTCAAGGTTGGAGAGAGTTCCTTGGAAATATCTAACATTTCAACATTATACTAGCATCAATTTGGATCACTAACACTATCCATACCATAAATTCTCTAGTCTTAAAATCCTAGGGTCCAAGAATTCAACTAAAGATAAAAGGAATTGGAATTGCTTGGAAGAAGGAAAGAACAATGTATAAGACTTACCTCTAGAACTGGAATGAGAATAAGAATAATAAAGGTGTGCTCCCCACTTCAAATCTACTCAAGCAAGAATGAAGAAGGAGGAGAAATTTGTATAGATGGTTGATTGTGTTTAATGGAATGAGTATGGTGTTGTTGTTGTTGATTTAGTTGGGAAAATGATGGAATGAAGTTGATAGATATAAGGGATGGTGGGAGGAGGAATTCTAGAGAGAAGGGAGAAAGTTTGGGGTTAGAAAGAAAGAAAAACCAAAAAATGAGGGTGTGGGACGCGTCTCCGTATATATATTGGCTTGTGGTAATTGATTACCATGGGTTGGTAATCGATTACCAAAGGCTGGTAATCGATTACCATGAACCCAGAACTGGTACGACATGAAAATTTTTAACCTAAGGACATACAGAGAGCCCTGTAATCGATTACCAGCCTCACAGTAATCGATTACAATGTCCCAAAGCATGGTTCCTTGATTCCAAAAGATATCCAACACCCAAGATCATCATAACTGATTAAACCCATCGATCAAACACGATTAACACAGAAAAATTTGAAAATACACCAAGGGTGTTACACAAAATGAGAAGTGTGCTTGATGTGTGTGTGTATGTACAATGGTCGAAAAGATGAAAAACCAAGGTGGAAAGATGTGCTTGTGCTTTCTTTGTGTCTTGATTCATGCTATTGTCCACCTTATGTTTTTCTAAGTTGGTTAATGGCTAAATCCATGGCATTAATGGGTTGATTCACTTTGGTGGTTTATGCCAAAACTAGTTTGATCATGGGTAGGATCATTCCACTTTTGGTTAATCAATCTTTAAGGAATTCTACCTATTTCTATTTTAATCTTATGGATGGAGTTGAAATTCAAATGGATGGTAGATGATGATTAGTAGTTGTTTCTAAATTAATTCAATTATTTCAAACCAATTTTTAGTATAAGTTACTAATTAATGAGCATTCACTAATCATGGATTAATAATAATCTCATGTCTTGTAAGTAGTCTTGTTTTAACCTTAATTATGTTTCTAAATTCTAATAGTAAGGGTCATTTAGTGATTAAGCTTTAATTACTTTCTCTAATATTTTTTACTTTGACTTTTTTTAAAAAAGTTGATCTTTTTTGTTGACTTTTAACTTTCTATTGATATTTTATTGACTTTTTACTCTTAGTTGGCTTTTTGACTTATCTTTGACTTTTTGTTAACTTTTGACTTTTAGTTGACTTTTAACCATTTGTCATTAGTGGTTTGTGTTTAGTTAGCCATTTACTAATCCAATCTCTTAGGATTATTGAGCTAATCAGACTAGGTGAATCTGGGGTTGTTATAGGATGGCTATACTTTACTATTATCTTATTGACTACATGACAATCCACACCCATCCTCCAAGTGTCACCTTTCTTTAGAACAAACAAAATTGGAATAGCATATAGACTCATGCTTTCCCTTACATATTCTTTAGTTAGTAACTTGATGTATTTTCTTATTTACTTTCTTACTTAATATGTACTTTTTATCTTTACTACTCTTGGATAGCCTGATCTAGGAAATAAGCTCATTTTGTGACTATTGTAACACAGTACTAATCGACAAGGGGATCGATGTGCCTCTAAATTGGAGGGACCTCATTTTAACTACATGCCTCCAGGGTAGAGGGATCTCATTTTGGCCATGTGACTCTAAAGTAGAGAGATCTCATAATTTTATTATACTTGACTTTAAGTAGAGGGATCTCATAATTGTCTCCAATTAAAAGGATCTCATTTTATCTGTTCACATATTTTCTTAATTCATATGCTCATGTGCATTCCTTTATTGAGAAAACATAGACATACCAACATGTAATATTGAGAAAACATAGTCATGTCAACATATACATTGGACTCTCATACTTCAAATGTCAAGTAAGAAATGAGAGAATATAAATTGTCTCAAAGATAACTCAACTGGAAACATAAATTACATAATACCTAGAATATATCCCGAATTTAGAACATTGATTAAAATCCGATTTTGAGCCATTTTAGGTTCGAGCAAGGAACTCGGAAGCCAGAAACATTGGTAAGTGAACTTTAGTTCGAGCTTGGAACTCGGAACCCGAAAACGTGGGTAAGTCAACTAGGGACCTGTAACCATACTCTCATGCTTTTATCTCGGAGCTTGGACTACACAACCCAGACCTTGAATCTCAACTCCATTTTTCGCCATCTCGCCTTTACTACCGCCCTTCCAACGCACAACCTAAACCCTAGACCATCTACCTCAGGACGTCAGAACTCAGACCTTTGACCCTGAGCTTTCGATCCAGGACCCTAGAACCCAGTCACAATAGGTAAAAGTGAATATCATCATTTGCTTTTTCACAGTGAGCATTCTAAAACACTCAAACTGTCTCTCCCTCTAAGCTTGAAATTCGAAATACCAGTCGTTACTTCATATAAATGGAACCCAGAACACCAGTATCATTCTGGGGCAGATTTGGATACTAGAAATGGGAAAAATCACTAAAAATCCATTTCTTATCGTCTTGCTTTGAAAATTTATATACTTATACTCACTTCAACCTTCTTTCAAACAAACTAAGTCCCACTCCCATTAGTTAAACAAAGCTTAAGATATAAACTCTACATTGGGGCTATCCTGTTTTAGCAGTCACAGAGCATTGGGTAACTTCGTGAAATTATTGGGAGCAACTCATAAGGAGTTTAGCTCTTAAATTTACAAGCCTTTTCTCCTATATGTTAACTTTTTAGTGAAATTGGTTACACTCAAAAATGATTTATATAACTTAAGATATTAAGTTTTGAACTTAGACTACTTAGTGATGCTCTTTGTAGACTATCGCCAACTTTTAAAAATCATAACTTTCTTTCTTGAACTCGTATGGACATATATCATATATGGATAAACTTCTCTCTGAGTTAGTTTCATTTAAAATTAGCTTCAATCCATTTTGGATTTCCTAGCTTTAGATAAAAGGGTCAAAGTACTAATTGCCCAAATTTTACACTATAAATCAATTCTATTTCTAATTTTCTTTAGTTAATATATCAACAACTCATTAGTAGTTGAACTAGAAACTTTAATATAATGCAAATACAAGGCTAAGTACCATCAAATCCTAACTTAAATATTAATGCCAAGAGGGCTATTGTAACCTAATTTTAATTATTCATAAATGCACATACTAGAGCACTCAAGTTTTAGGATTGCTTACCTCACTTCCAATGCTTGAAATTTCTTAGCTTGGTTCCTTGAAGCTCTATTCACTTTCAATCTACCCAAAAGTATGGTCACTCTTCCTAGCCCTTGCGTTGGCCAAAATTGTGTTTGACCCAAAAGGAGAGTTCTTGGCTTTGATCTTGTATTTTATGGGAGTAATGGTGGGTAGGATGGGTGTAAGTTCATTAGAGGTGTAGAAAGATGCAATTATGGATGAGTTAGGAAGGAAAATGAACAGACAGGGAAAAGAAAGGAGTTGCGGATGAGGGAGTAAAGAGTGAGGGGTTTTGTGTTATTTTAAAGTAATTATTGTAATAATAATTGAGTGAAAGTAGTAGGTAGGTTAAATGGCTCCTGTTTTCTGCTTAGTTTCTAACTGCATGGTTAAATCTAAACCACTTGATTCACCAACTAGCTATGTGGTCATATTCTAACCATACAAAATTTTATGTCACATAATGTAAAAATTTATTTATCATGTATGGTAGTCACATGATATGAAACTTACATACACTTACAAGATACAAAACTTATATAAATTACATATTACCCACATAACTCTTCAAATTTTCATCCCGCCCTCACACACACACACACACACACACACACACACACACACACACACACACATATATATATATATATATATATATATATATATATATATATATATATTTGTTTTTTTTTTCTCTTTTGTCATTACTAATAATCTTTAATAAAATTATTTTACGGTCACAATTGAATCAAGATGTTATTGTGTGAACCAACATATCTTAATTTTTCAATTTGTATCAATCAGTATCTCTTAATTTGTCAATTCGTATTAATCAACATCTTTTAATTGGTTTTAATTAGTGTCAATCAAATCAAATCTCACAATTAACATCAATTTAAATTATTTTGTCATTAATTTCATTCATTCTTCAAGCATCTATAAATAGGCATCAACAAATTACCAGAAATTTTGAATTTGAAGCGTTAGGGTGCTAGGTGTCATTGTGACAATTATTCCTATCATTCTTTGGTTCTTAGAGATAAATTTTTCATTACTCATCTTTTGTTTATTTGAATACTCTTGTTATAATTGTTATCTTCTTTTATATGCATCTACTTTTTTTTTTTAAAGAAAAAATGTGCATGCAACAATGCCGCATAAGTCTTCTCTTTTGCAACATCTTTTAGTTAGTTTTAGGGTTTTTTTTTTTTGTTTACTTCTACAACTTCTTTTTTTCACCATTTTTGGGCTCTTTTCTTTTCTTTATAGAGTTTTATTTAGGATTTTAGTGAAAGAATTCAATTGCTTTCTTTGTCTTTTCTTTTTTGTATATGATTTGTGGGTTTTTTTTAGAATATTTGTGTGTGCATAATAAAATAAAAAATTGGAAAATAGAAGAAAAATGTAAAAGTCAAAATGATGGAAAAAATAAGAAAATATTTTTACAATTCTCTTAATCCATGCAACAAACTTATGATATTGATATATGGTTTATCTATTCTCAAGAATTGTGAGAATTGTAAGAGTTTATTGTATAACTCATGTTGTCATGAACTTTATGCAAGAGTGGATTTACTTTCTAAAAAAACAAATCCTTTCATAAATAAAAGCAACCCAATGCAAAATTATTTTCTACAAGAATTACGTGGCTTTGAGTTCCTCATTACACTAGAGGATATATAGGAGTGCAAGTCAAGCAAAAATTATTTTTTTCCTAAATTTTGTTTCTTTTATCTTATTTTCTTTTTATTTTATCTTTGTATTTAATTGCCATGTTTTAATATCTTTTAAGGAAAAATAAATATTATTAAAGTTATTAATTAATTTGCTTAATAAGCTCTAGGGTAACTGTCGTAAGACAGAGGTATAAAGAGTGTAGTGAGATTATGTTTTCATTCTTCCCTGTGTATAATTAGACTCCCAAACCCAATCTCATTTGAAAAAGACCAGTTTTGCAAAAATAAAATGTTTCTATGATTTTTTCCATAATAAAAATTAGTAGCGATTCTATTGAATATTTTTCAATATTTTTTTGTTGCCTCTTGTCATGGCACCCTTTGAGCACGTTATGACAGTTTGGCGACTTTACTAGGGATGGTTAGAGAATCATGCCCATTAGAGTAAATTATGCAAATCATATAACTAAAATAATGTTTATTTTCCCTTTCTTGTTGCTTTTCCTTTTCTTTTTTGTTTGGTTTCTAAATGTAAATAATTATTTGTGACTCGAACCTTAGGGTAGCAAATTTCTTTTTCTCTTTTAATTTTCTATTTCTTTTGTATATAGTTCAAACCTTAGGATACTTGACTTTTTCTATATATTGTTGGGTCTTCATTGTTTAGTTTTTATGGCTTTAAGGTTTCTATGCTACTTCGACACACTTCACCATTAGTCACCTTACTCACCATCTAGGCTTTATACTTGAGCATTGGAAAATCGTAGGGCTATAAGGGACTTTGATGAGGTTATTGTAAGACTTATGCTTCCTTAATAGTCATTAATTCTCTTGCTCAGATTGTTATTGGATTTGTGAGCCGCTGATGAGTTGAATTTAGATACTAACTTTACTCCTCATATTTGGTGTTTTAGTCCTCTTTGTTGCATATTTGCTTTCCAATTACATGAATTTCATAGTTTGATGCTAATTTGCCTCTTTTGCTAATTCTTGCGTAAATATGCCTTTTTCCTTTATTTTGTGTTTTAGGAAGTTCCAAGAGTTTCGGATCATTATATATGTTGTTTTTGACTTGTAGGAACCTAACTTGGAGGGATTTGAGGCTTAGAAGTGATTGAAAGCCCAATTTCATTATTGCTGAAATTTCAGCTTGAGCATGTTGCAAATTTCTAAGCCCAATTTGAGGCCTAGAAGTGATTGGAAACACCTCTTGATTTACTTATTCTTGTGCTATAGCACAGCATGTTGCGCTATATCGCAACTAGAAAGTGCAAAATAGCAGAATAGGCGTAATCTTGAGTTTTGGGCCATTTGGACCCACTTTTGGAAAATCAATGCATGGGAATTCATGTACTAATATCTAAGACTACACCAAATTAGGGAACAACTCTCATTTTTAGGAATTTAGCTTTTCTCCTAATATTAGAATAAGTTATTTTTTTTTCTCTCCTTCTCTTCTCCTCTTATCTTCTTACCCTCTCATCTTTCTACCATCACTCTTCATTTACTATTTTGGTTGTAAATTCCCATGGAGGAGTAGAGTTGTAAACTAGCTTAGGGATTCTCCAAAGGGCTTCAAGGGTTGTATCCTGAAACCTTGTACTTTAATTTCAATACATGAAGTGTTTTCTTAATTCTTTGCCTCTTGTTCTTTTATATGCTTGCATTGAATGGTATTGATGCGTGGGTTTGTAATTGGATAATTAGTTGGGTGATTATTAATTGGTTGATTAATATGAACTTGGCTAATTGAGGGTTTGTAATTATGAAACTTGATTGAATGGTATTGAGATTGAGGTTTATGATTGGGAAAATCTTGATTATGTGTTCTTGTTGAATGGTATTGATATGAGGATACATGACTAAGATATTAGTTAGATGTATGTTGATTGGTTGATTGATGTATATTTAATTATCTAAACAATTGAGAATTAGGTCTTTATTGAGACTTAGACTAATGCAATTGGGGCTAAAGGTTACCATGAGTTAATTAGATGTTGAGGTCTCAACCATCTATTAATTGTGTGTTAATCGAATGCTTGGCAGTCGTTAAGTGAATTGTGGAGTTGCTAGTAGCGGTTGCACTAACAACTTCAGTTAGCCATACTCCATGTGTTTGACCATATGCGCATTGTGACCGATATGCCTTTGGCCTTGGGAAATCCTTGAGCTAGTGTTCGTTTTAGTTATTAGTTTCCTTTCTTAATTAGTTTTCTTACATGCAAACAAAACCCCCTTTGTTGCTAGTCAAATAGTCATCAACATTCTTGTGAGAGACGACCTTGGTTGCACTATTTTACAAGTAGAGTAATTAAATTTTAAAATTGTAATTTGGAGTGAGCTACGACACTCGCTACTAGCCACCATATTGTGACTCGTGTCCTTATGGTGGTGCTCATAAACCCGGGTTCTTTTTCTATGGACAAGGTCAATTTGGGGACCTTGACATTTAAGTGTCTAGATTTGTCCTAGAAATTGTATACTAATAGATTGAGCTTAGCAGCTATGCAAATTAGGGTCTTGATCTTAAAAATATCGAAGTAGTAGGTCCCACCTTACTAGGACACAAAGGAGTCTACTTGTAACATGCAAACCATATATTTGAGAAACATGTTATGCATATTTACCCATTTCATATCATTCATTATACTAAGCATAACATGCATTTTTCTTCTTTGTAGCATGCAAAAAGAATCATTTAACATGCACTTTTTACTTCTTATTTATCCTTTCCATACATTCATTAGGTTGTAACATGCATAGCATGCATTTTTTTATTCACATAACACCATACATCAATAGGGAAAAAAAAAAAGAACAATTCCATCTACATGCATTTTTCTTTCATTACATGCATGATAGCATGCATCATTTGTCATTAAAAAAACAAAAGAAAGTACATGCATTATTTCACTTTCACATTAAAAAAAAAAATCTAACATGCATTTTCTCATGAAATTTATAGCATACATGGGATTCTTTTCATATGCATCGAAAAAAAAAAAAATCTAACTTGCATTTTTCTTATGTTCTCAAACATCCCTAGAATGCACTTCTTTCTATTGATGATAGCATTTAGGGAACAATTCATCTCATTTTAAAAAAAAAAACCCCAATAAGAGTGTGCATCTTTTCTTTCTTAATTCTCTTGAATAATTTGCTGCAATTTAATACAAAGGTTCATAGTCTCTAAACATTTCTCCTTAAAAGAAAACTTTGTTTAAATCTAGTAACTCATTTCAAGATCTATACAAGTTACAATCCAAAGCTCATCTAGCAACCATGGAAGATAAAAAAAGCCTAAGCCAGGAGATCAATAGTTTGAAGGCCATGATTGAGTAAGGAATAGAATTCAAGAAGATTCTTAAGGCTATAATCAATGCCACAGGAATTGGAAATAGCACCTACAAATCACAAAATAACTAGTTCCCTTATGGTTCTTTCACAAATACCCGTTAACCTTACTCCTAAGCCACTAATGAATAAGTGTAACATCCCCGAGTTCTGATTTCTGATTTCATCTTCAAGTTTGATCATTTCCGATTTCCGACTTCATCTTTTACTTTCAAATTAAATGGAGTGGTTTCCGAGTTCCAACCTCTGACTTTAAGTTTCAAATATATTGTAAATAATTTTCGACTTCCAGGTTTACGTATTTTAGGTTTGATATTCTTGTCTATGACGTTCGATTTCAAAGTGTTTTACGTGCTTGTGATTCTGATTTTCGACCCATATTCGTCTTCCAAGTTATGAGTTTCCTAATTCCCGAGTTTGAATTGGGAGTTCCGAGATTATGTGTTTGTGTGCAGTATGATTTCCGACATCCGACTTTGCTTCCGAGTTTCGAATAAACCAGACAAGTTTTCCAATATCCGATTTCATCTTCGAGTGTCAAATAAATCGCATGAGTTCCGACTTTAAGCAGAATCGTGGCGAGTTTCGATTTCAAATAGAATGGGAGCGAGTTTCACTTCTGGGACGATGTGGAGGATAATTTAGCCACAAAAGAGGGAAACATGGCCGAACTTCAATCACAAAATTTCAACCAATCAACACTCACAATTCCAGCTACCCTCGTGTATTTAAGTCAGGCTCTCCTTCTCATTTCTGGCTGATTTATGCCTCCCTCTCCATCTTGTTCCAGCCTTCTTCTTCTCTTCCCTCAGCCAACTCCATCACTTCTCTAAGCTTAACAAGGTTCTATCAATTCAAGCTTCAACACTTAGCTCAACACCTAGCAAAATCACACTCCAAAGAGGTAGGATTCCATTTCTATTCTTAAATTCTTTGAACTGTGGCTGTATGAAATTTTATTCTTCTTCATGTATTTGATAATATATTGGATGTATATGATGTATTATGATTGGATTAATATGAAATCTTGAGTTGGAATTAAAGTTAGAAGAAGAAAACTAGGAGAAGTGGAGAATTAGGATGCTGCCTGAGTGAGAAGCCCCACGGCAGTCCGAATGGCAGAGTGTACGGCTCTGCCCACAACCAGTTAAATCCATTGAAACTATTTTTTTTGAAACTAGACATTCAGGGATTTCCATGCATTTATCATATAAGGCCATTGGATTAGTATTAAGAGAGATATGGATTTTTGAAGGTTAACCTAGGAATTAGGACTTTCATCCAGGCAGTGTGACTTGAGAAGGGTGTAACTCACCCTACACAACTCCAAATTGAGTAAAACTAACTTTGTTAGAAAGCTTACACATAGGGGAACATCCTATAGTGAAATTCTAAGCTTTTTATGATCCCAATTGTTCCCAGTCATTCGAGGGAATTACCGTATGTCCAAACTAGGCCAAAATAGGGTAGTTCAGGAAGGTCATATTTCAGGACTTATAGCTCGAGCTATACTAAAGCAAATGAAATGGAAGTTGTTGAAAATGAAAGTTGTCCTGTTAGCTTTGATATGACACCAATTTCATATGATTTGGATTTGCTTTCAATTTTTAGTGAATTTTTACTTCCAAGAGTATAATTCGGACTAATGACCGAATAGGCTGAGGCAAAATTTAAATATCTCGTGCTACACATAGCAAAATGAGATGGGACTAAAAGGGTTGAAAACTAGACACATAGGGCTATGACATATCCAAAATTTAGGTTTAAATGAGTTGAATAGAAGTAAAGGTGGATTATACAAAATTCGGGCAGAACTGAAAAGAATTGGCAGAAATGACCAAATTGATGGTTTCACAAGTGTTAGTGAACATATAAGGCTTGAGTTGACGGTTGCAAGTTTTACATTGATAGATCTGTTAGATTGATTATATTGCTATGACTGATTTGTCCGTGAGAACTGGCACTATTCGTAGGGAAACGGATCTGATCCGTTATGCTGTCGAATTTACGGCAGAAGTCTATGAAACTATGAGTGTTTATATTACAAGAAATTTATGATATGAACAGCTATACAATTATGAATATGTATGTGAAAATTCTATATGTAAGAATGATATAAGTATGGTATGAGGTATATGAAAATAAATGATGAAGTATATATATGATTGTATTCAGTATGTCTATGCTTGATTATGCATGAGAATGAAAGAATGTGAATATATTAAATGTGGGTCCCTTCACTTGGAGGCAGTTATTTGAGATCCTTCCTTATGAAGGCAGTTAAATAAGACAAGATGTGGGTCCCTTCACTCGGAGGCAGTTGCACATTGAATCCCTCCCTATGAAGGCAGTTAAATGATAAAGACGTGGATCCCTTCACCTGGAGGTAGTTGCACATTGGGTCCCTCCTTGTAAAGGCAACTAAAACTTGGGTCCCTCTATGTTGGAGGCAGATAGCCAACTGAGTCCCTCCGACCTAGAGGCAGTGGGTTGCCTATGGGCTAGTCTGTGTGATGACGGTCACAAGTTAAGCTGATGAGCTCACTCTCAGATCAGGCTACCTAAAGGCAGTAAAGGCTAAAGACTAAAGACTAAAGATTAAAACATATGCAAGCACCCCACTCACATGAGGCATGGCATCGACCTAGCTAGTGTGAGTATAGGGGATAGGGCTTACATGAGGCATGGCATGACCTAGCTAGTGTAAGTACCAACAATTCATGATGGCATGTTAAGATTTTATGATGAAAGATATGATGATGAATCTATATTCCTAAGGAACGTGACATGGCGATCACGCTCTGATGGCGTATGACATGGCGATCATACTTTGCAATATGGCATGTTCAGCAGAAGATAAAGAAAGAAAAGTAAATTTTATATATCTGCATAACTTCAAGTACAAGTAAAGTCATGTATAGATGTTATGTCTCCAGTATATTGATGCTATAGTATCTTAATATGTTTGCAGTTATCATTCACAGTATAATTCATGGATCAACTTTGTATGTGCTCTCCCAAATGCCAAGTGTATGAATAAAATGAACTTTGCTTCGGATATTATATTTCAAACTATAAAATTAAATAGTTTGTATAACATGTTCACCTTTTTCATAATAAACCGAAGCAAACTGGAGATGACAATGATGACATTATGTATGATAATTAGAGAATCCTACTAAGAATTTATAATTCTCTCTCCTATTTCCTTGTTATCTCCAGATAGTTCAAGAAGTTTCATAGAAGGCTGAAGTTCTTTGTCGGATAAGATGCGCTTTCAGTAATGATAATAACTCCAGGGTGTGGTACTATGACTTAAGCATAGTACTGTACTTGGGAGGGTGTTACAATAAGCGCCTTTTACCAAATTTCAACATGAGTAATTTTGAGTTTTTTGGTCACTTACATAAAGAAGATTTATTAACCCCATGCTAAAGGAAGACCACAATGCCGCTGTATCCTCGCTGGTATAATCCAAACCACACATGTGAATACTATTCAAACATCCTAGGGCATAAAATTGAAGACTATTATAGCTTCAAGGATATTGTATGACATCTGCTTGAAGCTAAAGTCATTCCAATCTTAGATCATAATGCTAGCCAAGTGCAGTGATGACCATGTGGAAGGGGCTTGAAGAAGAGAAGATCCCACATCTAAGCCTCCTAAGTCCATTAAAGCTTCGAAGGATGTTTAAGAAGCATGCTGCAATGTGGAAAAATTGATTTGATGTATTTAGAATAATAAACAATGCGCTTTTATTTCATTTGCTTGTCTTTTTAAGATTCATTGAAATGGTGAAATGATTTTGCATTTTTCTTGTCTTTATGTTTTCCCCCACTCTTTTGTACCAGTTTCCCAAATTTTTTCCTTATTTTATCTAAATTCCAAAAATCTCTTTATCCCATGCAAATAATCATAAAAACCCATTAATTGATTCTTGTATTACAACGTTCCTGAGTCATCATGAGCATGATTGATGTCCTAAGGAATGCAAGGAATTTGCACAGATGTTAAACTCGATGGAAAAGTGGAATGCTACCCCACGCACCTCATGCATGCTGATCTTCATGTTAATCATTAACTAGGGTCATCTCATATTAGTTATACGTAATCAAGATCGAATAATTGACATTTATCTATAATGGGCAATCATACTAAAGGAGGATGGCAAGAGCATTTGGTCTTAAACATTTTGGCCAAATACCTTGACAAATCAAGAAAATAACCAAGGCAAGCACCAAGAATTTGACAAGCTAGTCAATCCAAGTGCAGTAGAAAAATTATCTCAAACAAAAAATCTAGAAATAATGAAAAAAAGGGCTCGTTAGATCAAAACTTAAAAAGATGGTCTAGGAAAAAATTAGAGCAAAAAAAAAAAAAAAGGAAAAGGTGCTCGTTAGATTGAAAACCCAAAAGAATAGTCTAGGCAAAAGTTAGAGCTACAAAATATTCGCTAGGTCAGAAACACAAAAAAGTGAGCTGGGTAGAGGTATATCATTTTAGAAGCCATGCATAAGGATTCACAAAAGAGGAGCATCGTAAGAATACTAAACTGGGTCAATTTAATCAAAGAAGAATCATTTGATAGAAGATAAAGAGTTAATAGTCAAAGGTAGAGTAGTCACGTGGCAATGGGTTGGAGTCTTAGTCATGAATTCATGTTTATTGTAATTAAGGAATCAATGAAATAGGTTATTCATGCAAAATCTGCATTACAAGTCCTTTTTTTCCTATCTATTTCTTCATACTTAACCATGTCTTGTAAATACTATCCATTTCTGAATTCAATAAATTTGTCCTTTTCGCTTGCTTTCCCCTTTTTCCTTCATTCTCTTTTTCCTCTTGTCTCCTTCATTATCAAACGGTATGTACCATTTTGTGCACCTATTCCTTTGAATCATGCATAATCATGACACTATATTTAAATAAGCAAAGGTATATAAGCTAATAAATCAAGACATTAAATTCAGAATCCACATTGCAATAGGTAAAATCAAAAGGAAAAAAAAAAGAGGAAGCTTGTTAGGCTAAAAACTTGAATAAGCGATCTAGGCAAAAGTTAGAGCCAAAGAGAGAGAGAGAGAGAGCGAGAGAGAGAGAGAGAGAAAAGGAAAAGCTTTCTATGCTATAAAATTGAAAGGGTAGTCTATACAAAAGTTAGAACAAAGGAAAGGAAGAAAAAGTACGCTAGATCGAAAACACGAAAAGGCGATGCAGAAATTAGAGCATAAAAGAAAAAGAAAGAAGCTCTCTCGACTAAAAACTAGAAATGGTGATCTAGGCAAAACTTAGGATGGAAAAAGAGAAGCAAAAAGCCAAAGCATGACAAGGCCAAGAATCAATTAGAAGCCAAGGCAGAGATTCACGAGTCAAATTGGTCGCAGGAGAGTTTAGTACAATTACTCTTCAAACAAAGAGATTTATTTGGATCAAACAAAGGTTTTTCCAAAGTTGCAATGTTTGGAAATTGCAAACTGGGGCCTTTTTTCCACTTTCTCATCACATTAGGTCATTCATCTTTTGCATCCTAAAATCATCTATGTCTACCTCATTCTTCATTCTTCACTTACTAGGGCAATTTTTTGCTTTTCTCTCAGTAAAGTTTTTTCATCAGTTATTCACCTTTTGTATCCTCAAATCATTTAGGTTTTGCTTTCATGACATGTCATAATCACTATATCATTCATCATCTCATTATTACATCTTCCAATCATTACAAGACATTTTACCCTTTTTTTTTTCCTACACAGCATAACACCAAAGCATTTCATTTTCATAAAACATAGCATTTCATCTCATGTTCACTACGAAGCATTTAATTTTTGCATACTTTATTGCACTTCAAAACTTTTACTCTTTCACATACTTTCCTATACTACAAGACATTTACTTTTTCGTAAACTTTTTTGCATGGCAAGGTATTTACTCTTTCGCATACTTTCTTGCACACTAAGGCATTTATTCTTTTGTGTAACGTCCTCCCGAAATACAGTACTGTGCTTAAGTCATAGTACCACACTCAGGAGTTATTACTGTTACCTGAGTAGACTTTATCTCACAACAACTTCAGTCGTCTTCGAAACCTTTCAAGCTATCTGGAGATAACATGGAAATAGGAATGAGAATTATAAATTCTCAGTAGGATTCTCTAAACTATCATAGGTAGTGTCATCATTATTATCTCTAGCTGCTTCGATTTATTATGAAGAAGGTGGTCATACCAAATAAATTGTTCAGTTTTATAGTTTGAAAATATATTGTCTGAAGCAGAGTTCCTTTTATTCATACACTTACGATATACGAGTTATTATAAAATAAATTTACAATTCCTAACTTAAATAATAGTTGCAGTATATTCAAATATAATAATTCCAATAAAATGAAGAAATAGAACAGATCATTCATATGAAAACATGTTCACTTGAGTTCATGCAAAATGCACTTGTGTTTCTTTAACTTTCTTTGTTTTCTTTTCTTGGCACACCTAGGCGTTATGTATCGCTGTCCCTAGGGTGCTTGCATATGTTTTAATCTTTAGTCTTTACTACCCTTGGGTAGTCTGATCTAGGAGTGAGCTCAACTTGTGACCATCGTTATACAGTACTGACTCGCAAAGGGACCCATGTGCTTCTAGGTCGGAGGGACTCAGTTGGCCATCTGCCTGCAACATAGAGGGACCCAAAAGTTTTAGCTGCCTTCATAAGGAGGGACCCAATGTAAAACTGCCTCCGAGTGAAGGGACCCACATCTTAATCTTTTAATTGCCTTCACCTGGAGGGACCCAAATAACTACCTCCAAGTGAAGGGATCTCACAAATTCTTCCTTCATTCATATGCAAATATGCATGCTCTCATAAGAAATTCATGGTCATATCACCATAACATATTCATAATTGTATTGATGTTCATATCATAAATTTCTCGTAAAATAAACACTTGTAGTTTCATAGACTTCTGCTGAAAATTCGGCAGCAGAACGGATCGAGTCCGCTTTCCTATGAATAGTGTCAATACTCAGGAAAACAATTTTTTCAGAGAAATCATAGTATTTCATTCATAATTCAATCATCAATCTCATAGGAACAATTATTGCATGTAAACATAGTTGCTGTCTTAGCATATTCATTCAACTCGATTTTTGTAAATTAAGCCAAATTTTCTATTTAACTTATCTGGACCTAAATTTTGGATATATTAGAGTGTTATATGTCTATTTTCTAACCTCTTGAGTTCCATCAAATTCTGATAAATGTAGCTCAACTTATTTAAGTTTTATCTCGGCCTGCCCTGTAGCTGGCTAGAGTTACACACTTAAAAGTAAAAATCCACTAAAATTAAAAAACTAGCTCAAATCATACAAAATTGGTATCATATTAAAGTTAATAGGACAAGTTTTCATTTGCAAAAGTTCCATTTCATTTTCTTTAGTAAAGCTTGAGTTATAAGGCCCAAAATTTGACCTTTCTAAACTACCCTATTTTGGCCCGGTTTGGACATAGGGCAACTTCCTCGAACCATTGGCAACAAACGAAATTGTATCTAACTCTGAAATTTTTATGGGATGTTCTCCTATGTATAAGCTTTCTAAAAAAGTTAGTTTATTCAATTCCAAGTTGTAAAGGACAAGTTTTTCCTTGAACAACCTAGTCTGCCCAGAATCAAACTCAAAAACTTAGGTAAAACTTCAAAAATTCATATCTCTCTCAAACTAATCCAATGACCTTATTTTATATATGTATGGAAAATCCTGAATGTCTAGTTTTACATAAAAATAATTTCATCAAATTTAAATGGCTGTAGGCAAAGCCATACGGACTGCCGAAGGGTTTTAGTCTTCCAGCCCCTCCCTGCATCCCACTTTCACTCCTTTCTACTTCTAAATTGATTTTAACACCAAAAACAACCAACAAACCAACCAAAAATCATCATATTCATTCAATCATCACATCAATAAGTGAGAAAATAAAGCCCCAAATCAGCCACCCATAACCAGAAGAACAAGAACAAGGTTGAATCTCTACCTCTAGATTGAAAGATAGCTTGACTAGATGAAGTGTTGTGATGTTGGAGGTGCTTGGAGCTTGAAAGCAAGATGAGATACGATGAAATAGAGGAAGAAAAGAGGGAGAGAGCTGTTGTCTTTTGGGGCACAGAAATGAGGGAGAGAAAGGAAAAAATGGAGTTAATTAAGGTGGTAGTTGGCACACTAGCTTCCTATTGGTTCTTGACTTATATGGCTAGTGTTGAGCCAACTTTCCTCCTCCCTTAAGGCTGATTGGTAGCGCCATTTAGGGGCAAGTGTGGCTGAGTTTTTAGCCACTAATCCTTGGGTTTTTGATATGTAATTCTATTAATTCGGCTACGGTGGTTTAAAATACCGAATCTTTACCGATTTCCTTCAAATCGGCAAGAAATTTCAAAATAACTTTGTGAGATTTTCCATTTCTCTATTCTAGTTTTCTCAAGTCTCCTCTTTAATTAACACTTAATTATTTCTTAATTAACCTTTAATTAACTTCTAGTTAATTCTACACATTCAATAAAGTCAGATAAATCAATGAACAGGGTAACTCAAATATTCTGCAAATTTAGGGCCTTCTGTTTTCTGTTTTCCATGGCTAATGGCATTTTCATAATTATGGGCACGTCTAGGGCATCCCGTGTCATTTCACATATGGATACCTCTGTGGCTCAATCAGTCGAGGTTTAGTTTTCTACGTTTTCGCTACGTGCTTATGCTTCGTTTAAAACCTTATTCTACTAATCCTATTGATATAGAGACCTAAATATCATTTTCTAAAAAGTTCAGGGGCAAGACTGTAAATAATAAAAGTTTACCTAAGGACGTTTTCATTATTTCCTATTATATTATATGGAAATGTTACATTTCGCATACTTTCTGCATGATAAATTAAGCATTTGCTCCTTACGCATACTGTTTCGCATAGCAAGGCATTTACTCTTTCACATACTTTCTCGCAAAATAAAGGATTTACTCTTTTGCATACTTTCTGCATACAAAGCGAATGCTCCTTTCACATGCTTTCTCACAAAGCAAGGCATTTACTCTTTTGCATACTTTTTTGCATAGCAAGGCATTTTCTCATTCACAAGGCTGCATTTCATTTTCAAAATCACAAGACTGCATTTTCACATTTACAAGCCTACATTTTCACATTCATAAGGCTGCATTTCATGTTCGCAAGGCTATATTTTCATTCACAAGGCTACATTTTCTCATTAACAAGGCTTCATTTTCTCATTCACAAGGCTGCATTTTCAATTTTGCAAGGCTACATTTTAACATTCATAAGGCTACATTTTACTTTTACAAAGTTGCATTTTCAATTTCGTAGGGTTGTATTTTCACTTTTGCAAGGCTGCATTTTCATCTACTTTCTCATTCGAACAAAATATGTGTTCATATCTTTACTTGTTCCTTATGATAAAAATATCAACACAATAATTTCGTAATCTCTAGTAAGACACAAGTAAAGAAGGGCAACTGTAAACAACATATTTTGTTGGAATCCTTTTGTAAAAAAAATAAAAAAATCCTAAAAATTTTTTAAAAAATAAAAAATTAAATGAAGAGACAAAAAAAGGAAAAAAAAAAAAGAAAGAAGAAAAATAAAAGAAGTCCAATATTTTGGCCTAAGTCCAAGTAGCATATTAGCCCAAAATAATAAAAAAATAAAAGATAAAAATTACATCTATTTAGTGTCAATTAGTGTAAATTAGCATCTCTTAATTTGTCAATTAGTATCAATCAGTATATCTTAATTTGTCATTTAGTATCAATTAACATACCATAATTTATTAATTAGTGTCAATCAACAATTCTTAATTTATCCATTTGTATCAATCAGCAACTCTTAATTTATCAATTTATGTCAATTTGTATTAATCAACATCTTTCAATTAGTTTTAATCAATGTCAATCAAATCAAATCTCACAATCAGCATCAATTTAAATTATTTTGTCATTAATTTCATTCATTCTCCAAGCATCTATAAATAGGTATCAACAAATTACTAGAATTTTGAATTTGAGGCTTTAGGGTGCTAGGTGTCATTGTGACAATTATTCTTATCATTCTTTGGTTCTTTAAGGTAAATTTTTCATGACTCATGTTTTGTTTTTTTGAATACTCTTGTTATAATTGTTATCTTCTTTTATATACATCTATTTTTTTTAAAGAAAAAAAGTGCATGCAATAACACCCTAATAGTTTCATACTACGCTTTTGTCATACTATAGAGATTATTAGTTGTTACATTTGCTCATGGAAGACTTAACTAAATTTTGAAATTACTTGTAGCGAAAATATGGTTATTTTTTTTTTTTACAATAACGAAATAAACCGTTTTGGAAAACAAGAGTCGTGAACGCATTATGAGTGAACAAATTCAAACACCATTACTTACATACCAGCGGTGCATTAAGATAAATAATAGCAATATAAAGAACAATAATCACACTTAGTCATAATAGTAATCGTTCTACAGCCAATGTAATTAGATATAAATGTAAGTAGCATAACATAATCTGTGTCTCAGATAATCAACTATGGGATCGTTATCTATTGCTGGTGCCTTCAAAGTCAAACCTAACAAGATACAACTGAAAATAAAATACATCATAAGGAGAGATACATCATAAATCTCGACCACCCATACATGCTTCAAAAGAAATGATAACCCTAAAACTACCAACAAAAACGGCTATCCTCATGTACAGCTCGACATGTGTTATCCAAATCATCTGTCGAACAGGAGATATCCATTCCTGAAGCCAGTGGGTGCAACATCTCTATGTCTTCTACCTCAGGCATGCCTATGCCCATAAGGTACAGTACGGGTGTGAATGAACCCATGCCCATGAGCTGGGGGTGGTGCTTGGCCGATGACAAAAGAAGCAGAAGAATCCAAAGACAGACGGATAACCGAAGGGTAGGACGGCTATGAGGGATGTCCATAGAATATGTCGGGTAGGTCGACTCCAAAGGATCAGACTCCATGGAATATGTCAGTGTCAGGCGAGTGAAATAGTTGACGGATGTCATCTAAGGTGACATCATTAAATTGCTCATAGGGGTAGAAAAATGGACTCATGACTGGTGCATAGAACTGGCGGCTATGAAAAATATAGACCTTCATAACTGCTCTAGCTTCCATCACGGATACATTTAGCACTAGGTCAAATTGCCAATGCATAATCGGGAACTCAATGAAAATAACCATTGTGCCCGACGGCATCCTCTGAAGACGACATGGAAACATGGGAGTGAAAAATACACGATTTCTCAATATGATCTCGACTAGATAGTTAACGTGTCATTGTCATTGTCCCAGCTACTTCGGGTTTAATTATGAAATGGTGAACATGCTTTAGGTTCAAATTTAAGGGTTTTGAAAACATAAGCTCCTGAAGTAGGTTTCTTTTAAAATTAATCTTATAAGCATGATATAAAGCATCATAAGGCCATAGAATAGAAACATATATACTAAAGCAGAATATAAATATCCATAAGCATGCCCATGAGAAAGTAAGGATGCATGCACACTCATGTACTTTATGGACTTGACCAGAGTCTTTCTTTTAACTTTGCTTTCATACTAAGCACGTGCTTAACATTCTTTACTTTACATGCCCTTCGAATAGACTGCTATTGGACATGAGCTCATGCTATAACCGTCGTCACACAATACTAATCTAAATCAGACTTCGCTGACAAAGGGATTTGCATGCCTTTAAATTGGAAGGATTTACTTTTGGCCACATGCCTCCAAAGTAAAGGGATTTCAAGTCTTAGTAGATCGCCTTCTCTTTTGAAGGGTCATGTCCAAAAATTTCTGTTTATTTTCACAACATGATACTTGATATGACATCATTCATTCTCAATGCATTGCATTCAAGGATAAGATACATGTGTCTAAGAGATATTTCTAAGTCCACAATTTTGAGGAAAATCCATACTAGAGCTTCCCCAGAATGTGCCAAGCATAAGAATTTCAACCAACAACCATTCATATTCATCTTATATCATCATATCAAGCATAAAAATCGTTCAATCATGAGTCACTACTCAATCAACTTACCATCATCATGCTTAACAGCATTCGCACATTCACGCCCTAACGGGTATCTAGGGTTGCATTATCCTTTGTGAGAAGTCTTATGTGTCATCATACGATTCCTCATATTTACTCATGAGAGAACCACACAGTTTAAATGAATGTGTGTTATAGGCTTTTAGTTACTTGATTCTTATGCTAAGTCACTTTTACATTAGGAATTCAATTTTTACCAAATGACTCAATAGCTTTCTTATGTGCACATCTTAAGAAATAGTTTATCCAAGTTAACAAAGTTTGACACTTAATCTTCTTTTTTTTTGACATGGTCGAAGCCTACTATGGTGTTTTAGCCAACATTTTGCATTTAAATCTTTAAGTTTCCTTGAGATCATGTACTAGTGATTCCTAGGTTCATGGTATATTCAGAGGCTTTAATTATACTTCTGTTTCCAAAGGGTTTCAAGATCCCTCTAGTCCCTTGGATCATGACAATGCATAACCATAGTCACAAACCTAATAGCACCATGTGTTCACCGATCATCAAGAAGCGATTTTTATTCCAAACAAGTTACAAGATTCAAACTTTATTAAATAAAATAACAAGATTTCACCTTTATGATTATAAAGTTCCACTCTTTATGAAAGTATGAAGCTTTAAACTATATTCATGTCTTCAAGATTCAACCCTTATAAAATAATGATACAAAGTGCTAACTTTATGGCTAAAATGTCTTACTGTTTAAGATGGTTGAAACTTTTAATCATTATTATGCCTTTAAGATTCGAACTTTATGAGTTAAAGTTACCTAAAAATTTAAAGGATTCATTGTTGAAGAAAGTTTGAAACTTTACTCAATATTTTTAATTGAAGGTTCAATTTTTACAAGATAAAGTTGCAAGTTTAAATTTTTATGATCAAAAAGTTACATTCTTGAAGAAAGATTAAAACTTATGAAGTGTCTTATCTTCAAGGTTCAATATTTGAGACATAAAGTGACAAGTTCTTATTTTTATAACTAAAAGGCTTCATATCTTAATAAAGGTTAGACTTTTACTACCATTCTTGTCGTCAAGAAAAACGAAATAAAACTTTATGAAACATATATGATTAACGCCACTTTTGGTGGATCAAGAAGGAAACATTTTAAAGTTTTATACTTTAGAATGTTCTTGGTCATATCAAAACCATGAAGAAGATGTAAAAAGAGAACCTTTTCAATCATGAACTCTTCACAAAAAAAGAAACCAACTTTAAACAAAGGACCACCAAAAAAGCATCTTTCTTTTCATCTACTCACCAAAATACCAAGAACACATGCATCAAGAGAGAAAAATGAAAGCTTTTGAAGCATTCAAGAAGAGAAACTTTTAAAGAAACATAAAATATCTCATAAACAAGCATTAAGAAGCAAACTTTGCTTAAAATAGAAACTTTTGCTCAAGAAGAGCATGGAGTTTTTCTCAAGTTCTTACTTGAAGTACTTGGCCATAGTAGGAGCTAAGCTTCAAGCTTTCTTAAGTAACAAAAAGAAGGAATAAAGATCACTGTCTAAGGGTCTCTTTAGCGTCGTCTTAGAGGAGAAAAGGAGGAAGATGATGGCTCCTCCAAGTGGTGGTGGTGGTGGTCACAAGAGAAAGAGATAAGAACTCTTGTGTCCTTGGGAAAATAGAGCTTGTAGTGTTTGAGTCTTCTCTTCAAAGACCAAAAGATGTGATCTTCGAAGAGCTTAGTGATGAAGGTTTGGTTATGGTGTTGTTGGAGAATGATGACAAAGATGAAGAAAAAGAAGAAGAAGGTGTAGAGAGAAATTGGAGAGTTTGAGACTTAGAGAGAGAATGAGAAGTTGAAAAAAATGAAATGGATGAGTTTGAGGGGAACGGGTGGCCGTAGGCTTCTAATGGCCAAGGAGGAGATATTTTCCGTAGTTTTGTGTTAATTAGGGTTTAATAGGACAAATTGGATGATAAGGGGAACAAAGAGTGTACTTACTCTTACTAAAAGAAATTTTGTCTTATGCTTTAATGACATCACAATGCTTTATTATCTAGTTTACTAAATTTGAATTTTAATGATGTGATTAAGTGCTCTTGCAACTTAATTAACTTGATTAAGCAAGGATCAAGGATTAACTCATATGACCAAGATTAACAAAATTAAAATTTTAATTAAGCTTAATTACCCTTAATTATACTCGATTATGCTAATTATTGGTGATTAGTACTTAATTAAGCTATTAAGAGTTTGACTTGCTTAATTAGAGATCTTCTAATCTTAATTAAGAATTCTTGTAACGTCCGAAAAATTCTATCGTTAACAACTGAGTTATTCGGTTTTTATCGAATAAGTGGGTTTAATCAGAATTTGATTAAACACTTACTTAAAGCCAATTAAGGGTGATTTGAAAAGATTAGGCTTGATGGAATTAGATTAGGAATGTAGGAAAACTCACAGAAAAATTTCAAACCGGTTTATCGATTTAAGAGAAATCGGTAAGATTTCGATGTTTTAAATTATCGGAACCGGACCAAAAGAAATTTTTCTATGATGCCCTAGAATCAATGGCTAGGATTTAGCCAAACCACTCCCTCATGTGGCGCCTTGATCAGCCATTGAGGGAGGGAAGCTAAACAAAATTCTATGATGGAGTTAAATCCACCAATCAAAGAGAAGGTGCTTCCAAAAAAAATCTCCATCTTTTCTTTCCTTTCTTCTTATCATTTTCGGCCACCTCCTTGTTGAAGCTCTCTTCATTTCTCTTCTCCTCACTCTCATCTCCACTCCATTTCCATCCTTCCTTCAAGTCTCAACACAAGTTGTTCACATCAAAGCCACTAAATCAACCCAAAGTTCAACTAGACAAGGTAGGGGATCCTACTTCTCTTCTTATTTTCTTTGATTTGGGGCTGCATGGTGGTCATGTATAACTTGAGATATTGATGTTAGGTAGAGTGGTGATGATGGTTTACGACTAGTTTCACATGTACATTGTGATTAAAATTGGAATTGATAACAAATAGCTTGAAGAATAGAGAACAAATTGAGAAGCTGTTAGGATTTTCCTCAGCAGCCCGTATGGCGGAGTGTACAGCTCCGTCTACAGCCAATCAAAGTAGATAAATCTATTTTTATATGAAACTAGACAGTCAGGGCTTTCCATACATAGATAATATAAGGCCATTGGATTAGTAAAGAGGAAGTTATGAATTTTTGAAGTTTTACCTAGAGATCAGGACTTCCATTCAAATAGTATGAGTTGAGATGGGTGTAACTCATCCTATATAACTCCAAATTGAGTGAAACTAACTTTGTTAGAAAGCTAACACATAGGAGAATATCCCATAAAAATTTCCAAATTTGATAAGGTCCCGTTTGTTCCCAATGAGTCAAGAAAGTTGCCTTATGTCCAATCCGGGCTAGAATAGGGTTGTCCAGTAAGGTCAAGTTTCAAAGCCTATAACTCAAATTATACTCATCCAAATGATATGAAACTTAATTCATTTGAAAGCTTGTTCTGTTAGCTTTACATGGATATAAATTTTACATGATTTTACCCATATTTCAATTTTTAGTGAATTTTCTCCCGTCAGAGTGCAATTTTGGCTAGAAGTAGGACAAGTCTAGGATAAGACACAAATAATTTGAGTTAATGTCGGAAGTCGGAATTTAGCAAATAGAAAGCTAGGTCGGTATACTTAGAATTGAACTCTAAACTTAGTAAACAAGGGACTAGGTCGAGAATATTTGAAGTCGAAGTCGGGACTCAGTAAAACAGAAAGCTAGGTCGGGAGTATGTAAGGATGAACCCAGAAGTGTATACTTAAGGTTGAACTTGGAGGGGTTCACTTAAGGACTGAATTCGGACTTAGTGAATAGGAGTCCATATCGGGTATGTTTTAAGGCTGTACACGGAACTTAGTAGAGAGAGCTAAATCGGGTATATTGATGTTGAACTCGGGACTCAGTAAATAGGAAGCTCGGGATTTAGGAAACATACTTATCAACGTCTCAGAAGACCAATGGTGGGGTAAGGTCGGAAGTCGCACAACCCCGGAAGTCGGGAATGACGTCACCTCGGGAGACTAAACATAGTGTAGGGAAGTCGGAACCTATATAAGATCGGAACTCGGAACCCGTTGGATATTGAAAGTCGAACTCGGGAACCTTAATAAAAATTAAAAGCCTGCAAGATAGATTGATACTTGAGATTCTAAATTTTACACTTATCAATATTGTTATATTCTTGGTGTGAATATGATGTCTTATATGGGGTATGCTATTTGATTTAAATGTCCTGATTGTCTGGCACTATTCATGGGGAAGCGGACATGATCTATTATGCTGCTAAGATTTCAGTAGAAAATACCATTAAAGTAAATTCACAAGTTATGCATGCATTGATCAAAGTGTTAGATAAGCAATGCTACTCTATAAGTATGAGAAAGGATTTAGACAGCACTCCATTTATGCACAACCACCACCTAGGCGCTGCATTTGAGCGCTTGGGCAGTGGATCCTGGATTAAAAATTCTTCCAATTTTTTTTTTCTACAATTGTAGCATATAATCCAAAACTCCAAAAGACATATCTAAACATACTTTCACTCTGAAAACTCCCCCAACAATCTAAGGAAAATCTATTAGGAGAATTTTCTAAGGCCAAAACTGTGTTAGAATTCTAAATCATCTTGTTAACTTTTATTTCATCTTTTAACTCACAACACAATACCCATTCACAAGGCTCAAAAATCATTCTTAACTATGTTCCAAGTCTAGAATCAATGAATATATCAGGAATTGAATTGCAAAGATATCCATCTTAAGATTCATACCAAACAAACTCGAAATCTTGCCTCTATGACACTTAATCTTTATATCGGGTATTACAATTGTCTTATAACCTTTTTTCCCTTTGGAAGGCCATTTGATGCTTGATTCATTGTTGAAGGAGATTGATAATGAATAAATCTATGACAATTTCTTTTGACATTTAATATGTACTCAAGTTTCTGAACACATGAAAATTATCATCTATTGGAAAATATCAAATTGAATAGTTCATGTCATTCCTTTGGCTTTAATATTCCCTAGTTTTAGTGCCCTTACCTTTTTTATGCTCAAGGGTGTACTTGTTCGAGGAGTTGGATAATTTAAAACTTAAGTTACTTCACGTTTGTTTGGTAGTGGTACATTTGTTCTATTTTTTCACTTGAGTTTTTTGTTTGGTTTTTTATCCAAATATAATTTGTCATGGTGGATTTTGACGTCTTCTAGTGCCTTAGCATTTTATTACATCATGAAAGTAGTAATTAAATGAGATTGATCATAAAGTTTCATTCAAGAAGTTATAAGATGCTGTTACCAAAGCCTATAGCAGTAGTCATCCTTTAAGATGTAAAGTTTTAGGTTGAAGTGTAATACCCTACCTAAAATAAAATACTTGTTTAAAATAAAAATATTGGTAACAGAAAATTTTAAAATGTACATAACTTGAGCCTTGAGGTTATTTTCCCTATTCACTTCAAATTATATAGCAGTAAAGAAATTAAAACTAATTAAATGAAGGTATTTGGTGCTTAGCCCATGCTATACCCTCTTTTGTATGGACCACACAATTTCCTCCCTTCATATTTTTTTTACCATCCCATCACCTTTCCTCTCCATTCCACTGCATCTATTCTTTCCTCTCAACCACCCATCTTCTTCTTCTTGTTTTAATTTTTCTTTGAGTTTCACCGCTTTCTTGTTTCTTCTCACTCGGTGGCCCTTCTGTGCCCCCCATTGTCATTCGCTCTTCCTCGGCCATACCACCATTTCCGCTGCACCACTTCCTCTGCTGGTCCCATATTCGCGGCTCTACGTCACCACCATCCACGAGTCACTATTCCTTGCGTTCTCTTGCTGGCTGCCGCTCTGTTTTCGTTTGTCCTCTCTCCTTCCATCTGTGTTTTGCTCCTTTTGGTGCAGATGCGCAATTTTGCTTCTCTAGAATCAAACCACAGCTTTTGTGAGTGCCTCATGAAGGTATATCCTTATAGGTTTTTTACTTTATGGCATGTGTGTATTTGATCAGCTCTATTCTAGATGCCTTCGAGCTAATAGTTATGCAAAATTTGAGTCTTGATATTTGATTGAGGGTTTGGGTGTCTATGAATATATAAGATAAAATTTATTTTCTGATGCCAATTGTGTGTCGTCTGTACCTTTGAAATATGAATCAATGTTTTGTGTAAAAGATTGGATAATATGAGATTAGGATTTAATAGAAAATGTAAATACCAAAGAGCTTTGGAAGAAAACCTCTTTTGTAAGTTTGTATGTAATCATGGGGTGATTCTCATTGACTAATTATGAATTGAAGTAATTAAATATATGTTGGTTTCAGATTCCCAAGAGATCGATCTTCGAGTTCGGCGGCCTCTAGGACGTAGGTTTGGCGTCCTCCATTGTTCTATGAGTGGACAATGCCTCTATGGCATATGGTTTTCTTTATGCAATTAATATTGATTTGGTTCTAGTATATATTGGCAATTTATTTTATACATTTAGTTAATTATGAATATTCTATTTATAGTTTGGTATATTTATCTATTCATGGATGTCTGTTTTGAATTTGAGGAAATTTTATTAGTATGTAATTGTGGAATGTTTCAAAAGTTTTCTTTTGAAAAGAGATTACAGATTTTATAAATGTTAGGACAAGCTTCGGAACGTTGTTTAAATTATTAAATTGAATTGTTGAGAACTTTATTTTGAGTTTGGAAACTTTACTTGGGATTTTCATCTTTGGAAACTCTATTGTATATTTATACCTTTATTTTCAAAGTTTTATTAATATCATACTTTAGTTTTTATATATTTTATGGGAGGATTCTTAGTTAAACGGTAGCTAGGGGTCGCTGACGCTAGCCTTGGTGCACCTTGGTTCAAACCTAGTTAGTAGGGGTGTTGCTAGCTCGGTGTATGTGTGTATTAGGCCTACGCACGCTGCTGACTTAGTCAGATCTGAAGGGGCTAATCCTTGTTTGAAAATTTCTCAGAATTGGAAGCCTCCCTACCTTGATATTTGTGATTGGGAAATATATTTTGTGTTTCTGAAATAAGGTTAATTCTATATAGATATATGTATAGTTTATAATGTTGATTCTTTATTTATACTTTATTTTTAATGATGATTGCTTATTTATACTTAGTTCATAATACTAATCCTTTATTTAAGCATAGTTTGCTTTACTTCTAGAGCTTGTCCTCATATGTTATAGTTTTATTGCCCTCTTTGAATCGATTGGGCTTACTCCCTCCTTTTCCTTCCTATTTTAGACTCCAGCCCAACACCTAACTAGGTTCCTCCAACTTCTTTGTGTTGCTCCACTCTCCACAGGCAGGATCTTGCGACTTGATATTTTATTTTTTATAAGATATGTATATAGGGCTTATGGGTTTTTGGGAATTTGTTTTATTAGTGAATAGGATGTAAATAACGAGTATAAATGGGTAATATATATATTTAAGAATTACTAAGGAAAAAAAAATGCTCTGAGAACCTCAATTTGTATTTGTTGATTGGTGGTATAGAATAGGTTTGGCTTATGCAGGGAAGCTAGAAAAAAAAAAAAAAGGGGAAGTTTTGTCCATATTCCGTTTGAATAATCAGAGTAGGCTTGCTAGAGGTTTGCTACCTCTAGCGCCGGTCATGACTTCGGGATGGATCGTGACAAAGGTGGTATCAGAGCCTGATTAGATTTTCCTATGGTTGGTGGAGCAAATGTCCTTTAGTAGGATCACGATTGTGTAAATGGAAGCCGGCTCATTTCCACAAAACGTGGCACTACTCAAGGCTTGTAGGAATGTTACTTTTGTTCTTCATTCCTCGATTATTTCTTCTGTTCCTTGATGTTCCGTCTATCCTATTTGTTGCTACATGACAAGGGGTTATATTGCTTATTGTTAAAGATTGTTCTGTTGGGCATCAATACTTTATTGAGCTAATCATAGTATTCTGTGCATACCAGTTTGGTGTCAATTGCAACTGACTATCAGCTGTCACATGCTCTTTCCTTTCCTTTCATAAAGAGCATGTGACTAAATACGAAGCTTCTAGCCATCTCTTATATGCTAACAGATGGTGGTTTGGTAGTAGAAAATATAATTAATTTCTGATATGCATAAATTCTTCTATTGGTTTTGTTCTGCTCTGTTATGAATATGCTTCTACGGTCGTATGGTTCAGTTTTGGGTTGTGTTTTAGAGTACTTTGATATATGTTGATATGTTTTGACGGTTGCCTTACTTATTGGCTTATCCGATATGGTGATTACTTGTTAAAGTGTAAGCAAATTGCTTAGTTTAATTCAGTTCTTTACTCTGATATGGGTTTTTTTTTCAGTTGCATCAGATTAAGGCCTGCAGCATTGAGTTTATTTGTTCCTTTCCCATATATTCATTTAGACCATGTTTGAAATTTGATATATTGAAATAGGCTTTAAAGAAAAAAAGAAACAGGAGAAGAAAAATAAAATAAAAAGAGAAGATACATTTGCAAGGAACTATCAAACCCACGTGCTATTTGATGTGTATCTCGGCTGACTTGTTTGAGCCCTTGATGGACGTTGTTCTTCCTTTACGTGTGATGTTTATTACATGAAGAATTGGAGTCTTGGCCTTCAGACACGCTTCTTGAATTTATTGTGCTTAAGGGCCTTGTGCATATTTGGGCATTTGTTATTTTGTTTTATTTCATTTTCTCTTCCTTCTCTGTTGATGACAAGGGCTGTCACAAATGTCAAGTTTTAACGATTGGGATTTGGGAGTCATTCACCAATCTTTAAAGCACACAAGACAAAATAATAATAATAATGATAATCGAGTCGGTCATGGTGAGTAATTTTAGTTTAATATTTGATGTTAGTTGCAGTAACCTTCTAGTGTGAAGGACATGCTAATTTATACATAACTAAAATGCCTATATACACTAATGACTAAAGTCAATGTTTCTATATTACTTTGCACGCAGCTTGTGTTCCTATTTGGGGAATCTTCATGATTAACTTAAAGTACATATATAATAATTTGATGCAAATTTCCAAGGATTAAAGCTCTCTAGCTCTTTTAACTCGCCTAGTATAGTTAAGTTTTTAATACGAATTATTAATCTAGGATTAATATGAATGGCCTGGGGAGTGCGAAATAATAACCGTTTTGATTAGGAGAAATTGTATTTTCACTTATGTGGTTGTTGGTCAAAAGGCTTGGATCAAATGATTTCATGGGACTGGTCAAAATAGAATGCATCATATCTTACAACTATAAAGGTTTCGTGTCCCATGTAGCAATAGAGATACAGGAAGTGAGTGATTAAGCCTCTGAATATCTTCTTGATCTCCGTTGTTTGCTTCTTCTGATTTACCATTCATTTGCATCTAAGGACTAAACATCTTTTAACATTCCTTTATATATCTTTTATCCTCATAATATTGTACGAAATACAATGTAAGTAGTCAAATTGAAGTTGTTGCAAGGCAGATAACTTATTTTAGCTCATAAAACTGCACGAAAGATTTTAGGTGTTTGTAGTTATTGTTATTTTATGCTTGTTTGATCATTTTGATAGTTAATTTAATCTAAAGGGTGGATAATATGATTGGCTTCTCATGTCTAATTGCTTTAGGCTCTTAGAAATCTGACCGGATGATGTTGGATATCAAATTTGCTTGTATTGACAAGTTTGCAGGGGAACTTGATACTTGCTTTGTCAAGCACTTCTATTTGGATAGGTGGTTTTTGGATTGATTTTTGTTAATGTTATTATTGAATATGTTCACATGTTATCAATGGTATCTAAATCTGAGTTTGGCATGGAAACTCTTATTTTGCTTCTATCCTTATGTTCATGATTTTACCTTCATATCATGCCTTTCATTTTTAACTTCTAAGTAGTCGTTTACTATTTCAAATCTGATTTTGCTGTTATCCCTTGAAATTGTAGTTTAAAGTTTCATCCGTGCTTTTGTCTTAGTTTTATGTCCCTTTTTAATGTTTCTATTCCGATGATAAGGTCTGTTCTAATGCCTATTTTTGATCTCTGAGGTTTGAATTTTTTTTTCATTATTTGTAGCTTTCTTTCTAACTACTGAAAGTTCCCTATCTCTTCTTGTCCTTTATGATTCTGCACCTAAATTTTGTGGGGATGATTTCTTATTTACTGTCTCTAGGAAAACAAATGAAGAACTTGAACTGGGGCAAGGAGTTGAACATTTTCTTTTAATCTGGTTTGATATTATATTAATGTTGTCATGGTTGATATTGTTAGATCTTTTTGCTGATTGTTAGATTATTATGTAGGTCCAGTAAATCTAGATTCGTATCATGTTTCTTAAAGCTTAGTTTCTCAGGCTGGGGCTGTGCTTTAAATTTCATGTTGCCTTGTCCTTTGTGATCGTGATTGTTAATATTAAAATCATGTTTGTAATCCTTTTCTTTGGCAACCTGAATTTGGCGTCTAAAATTTAATTTTGCTTGTATCCTTTTTACCCCTTATGTGCACACTGCACCTTTCATGATATGCTAATTGGGTCTTTAGTTTTAAAATACTTAATTTGTTGGATAGGGATCTTCTTGTGGGTTAATTGTTTAAGTGTAACTTATTTTTTTTAAAACTCAATTCTTCATCATATTATTCATTCATGCTTCCTTAACGCGGCAAACGCGGCAAATATAAAATTAAAGTTGGGGACTTTGATCAATCCGACAGTGCCATCATTGTACTGTTTGTCATCATGGTTGCTTTCTATTGAAAAAGTGATGTAATTGGAGGAAATTTGGTATTGTATTGAGTTAGCTCTGAAATTCCTAAGTAAATAAAATGGTTACTATTAAAAAAAAAAGGACAGTATGTAAAAGTATGAGCCTGCTGGATTAATCGACATACTTGAATATGTTATAGTTACCTGCAATTTGCTATATGTAAATGGTATGTACGGAATCTACCTATGCAATTAGGCTTTGCGATTGTAATTACTACCGCTTGAAGAGTACATATATTTTATATCATAGACAGGACTATAAAAGTGAGACATCAACTGTTGTGTTTGATTAGTGACTATAACATGGGGTTAGAATAACTAATTACTAGTATAGAATCACCCTTAAGGGGTTTCATATTTCATACCATTCTTAAAATTCGGGGACTGAATTTCTTAAGGAGAGGAGAATGTTTTACCCTACCTAAAATAAAATACTTGTTTAAAATAAAAATATTGGTAACAGAAAATTTTAAAATGTACATAACTTGAGCCTTGAGGTTATTTTCCCTATTCACTTCAAATTATATAGCAGTAAAGAAATTAAAACTAATTAAATGAAGGTATTTGGTGCTTAGCCCATGCTATACCCTCTTTTGTGTGGACTACACAATTTCCTCCCTTGATATTTTTTTCACTGTCCCATCACCTTTCCTCTCCATTCCACTGCTTCTATTCTTTCCTCTCAACCACCCATCTTCTTCTTCTTGTTTTAATTTTTCTTTGAGTTTCACCCCCTTCCTGTTTCTTCTCTCTAGGTGGCCCCTTGTCCACCCCCCCACTATCGTTCGCTCTTCCTTGGCCATACCACCACTTCCACCGCACCACTTCCTCCGCTGGTCCCATATTCGCAGCTTTATGTCACCACCATCTGCGAGTCACTCTTCCTTGCACTCTCTTGCTAGCTGCCACTCTGTTTTCATTTGTCCTCTCTCCTTCCATCTGTGTTTTGCTTCTTTTGGTGCGGATGGGGGCAATTTTGCTTCTCTAGAATCAAACCACAGCTTTTGTGAGTGCCTCATGAAGGTATATCCTTATAGGTTTTATACTTTGTGGTATGTGTGTATTTGATCAACTCTATTCTAAATGTCTTTGAGCTAATAGTTATGCAAATTTTGAGTCTTGATATTTGATTGAGGGTTTGGGTGTCTATGAATATATAAGATAAAATTTATTTTCTGATGCCAATTGTGTGTCCTCTATACCTTTGAAATATGAATCTGTGTTTCGTGTAAAAGATTGGATAACATGAGATTAGGATTAAATAGAAAATGTAAATACTAAAGAGCTTTGGAAGAAAACCTCTTTTGTAAGTTTGTATGTAATCAGGCATGGGGTGATTCTCATCGACTAATTATGAATTGAAGTAATTAAATATACGTTGGTTTCAAATTCCCAGGAGATCGATCTTCGAGTTCGGCGGCCTCTAGGACGTAGATTTGGCGTCCTCCATTGTTCTATGAGTGGACAATGCCTCTATGGCATATGGTTTTCTTTATGCAATTAATATTGATTTGGTTCTAGTATATATTGGCAATTTATTTTATATATTTAGTTAATTATGAATATTCTGTTTATAGTTTGATATATTTATCTATTCATGGATGTTCGTTTTGAATTTAAGGAATTTTTATTAGTATGTAATTGTGGAATGTTTCAAAAGTTTTCTTTTGAAGAGAGATTCCAGATTTTATAAATGTTAGGACAAGCTTCGGAATAGTGTTTAAATTATTAAATTGAATTGTTGAGAACTTTATTTTGAGTTTGGAAACTTTACTTGGGATTTTCATCTTTGGAAACTCTATTGTATGTTTATACCTTTATTTTCGAAGTTTTATTAATATCTATTACTTCAGTTTTTATATACTTTATGGGAGGATTCTTAGTTAAACGGTAGCTAGCGGTTGCTGATGCTAGCCTTGGTGAACCTTGGTTCGAACCCAGTTAGCAAGTGTGTTGCTAGCTTAGTGTGTGTGTGTGTGTGTTAGGCCTACGCACACTGCTGACTTAGTCAAATCTAAAGGGGCTAACCCTTGTTTGAAAATTTGTCAGAATTGGAAGCCTCCCTACCTTGATATTTGTGATTGGGAAATATGTTTTGTGTTTCTAAAATAAGGCTAATTCTATATAGATATATGTATAGTTTATAATGTTGATTCGTTATTTATACTTTATTTTTAATGATGATTCCTTATTTATACTTAGTTCATAATACTAATCCTTTATTTAAGCATAATTTGCTTTACTTCTAGAGCTTGCCCTCACATGTTATAGTTTCATTGCCCTCATTGAATCGATTGGGCTCACTCCCTCCTTTTCCTTCCTATTTCAGACTCTGGCCCGCCCAACACCTAATTGGGTTCCGCCAACTTCTTACTGTTGCTCCACTCTCCACAAGCAGGATCTTGCGACTTGATATTTTATTTTTTATAAGATATGTATATAGGGCTTATGGGTTTTTGGGAATTTGTTTTATTTAGTGAATAGGATGTAAATAACGAGTATAAATGGGTAATATATATATTTATGAATTACTAAAAAAAAATGCTTTGAGAACCTCAATTTGTATTTGTTGATTGGTGGTTTAGAATAGGTTTGGCTTATGCGGGGAAGCTAGAAGAAAAAAGGGGGGGGGAGGGCAAGTTCTGTCCATATTCCGTTAGAAAAATCAGAGTAGGCTTGCGCCGGTCACGACTCCAGGGTGGGTCGTGACATGAAGCTACTATTGATAATATTTAAATTATCATATTTGAACCATCCTTCCTCACAACTCACTTCATTTTTGAAATAAATCTTTACTTTTGTATGAATTTGTTTGAGAAAAATATCTTTAAATTTCTAATATTCTTTTTTCTGAGATATTTTATTAGTGGTGGATATTCAATTTTATTATTTGCTGCAGTTGTTGCACATGCATGCATCTGCAAATGGCATTTCTCTTTCACCTAGACAAAGACATAGCTAACTTTTTACTGGAATAAATATATAGAAGTTGGCTGTAATTTCCAAAGAAAGCTTGTGAAATTCTAAAGATATATAATTGATTCAACATTAAATTCTAATGGTCTACAAGATTAAATTAAATTATAGTTATAACCCTTTTCCATTTGAATCTGATTTATGTGTTATGTTTACTTGATAACTAATTTATTTCTCTTTTTCAAAATTTTAGCTCTATGTGCTTATAACTTCGACTTTGGTAGTGTAAATTTTAACTTTGTGTTCAATCTCCATCAGTTTCTCCGAGTCCTATTTCCTATAATCGGTCCAGGATTTTGGTGCTAGGGAAATTTGCATGCTATTAACTCATGGGATACTGCATTTTATTTGGAATCAATGATTGGAAGTACTCAAGGGGAAAAAAAATATACAAATATATCTCTGTCTGGTTTGTAACATCCTCAATTTCATGTTGTGCTAAATTACCTCAGTAACTCGGAGTAATTAGGCACTTAATGAGAAATTATGAGATTAAGGCTTAATTAAAGGGTTGACTCGGATGAGAAGAGTCAAGAGAATGCTTAATCGAGATTAGATAATCTCTAATTAAGCAAGTCAGAGCCTTATAGCTTAATTAAGCACTAATCGCCCTTAATTAGCTTACTCAAGTTTAATTAAGGTTAATTAAGCTTAATCGTAAGATTAAATTTTGTTAATCATGTTCTTGTGTGTTAATCACTAATCCTTGCTTAATCACCTTAATTAAGTTGTATGAGCACTTAATCACATGATTAAATTCAAATTTAGTCATTGACATAACAAAGTAGAGAGTGATGTCATTAAAGCATAAAGCATTAGACAAGACTACTTTATGTAAGAGTTTGACCATGCTCTGTCTCCCATCATCCCATTTGTCCCCTTAATCACTAATTAACACAAGATGACACAAAATTAAGCAAAATATCTCACCCTCCTCCCTTAATCATGGACGCCATCTTCTCTCTCTCCCTCCCTCATCCATTTTCATTTTCACTCATCCTATTCTCTCTTTAGCCAAATTCTCCAACTTCTCTCTAAAACTCTCTTCATCTTCTTCTTCCTTTCTCCACCACCACCACCCTAAACCACTCACTTAGCCCTTCAAAGACCTCATCTTTGGGTCTTTGGAGACAAGATCTAAACACTACAACCTCCATTGTCACAAGATCTCAAGAGCTTCTCCTTCCTTCTTGCCAAAACTGCCACCATCATCATCAAGAGGAGCCATCATCTTCTTCTTCCTCTCTTGTTTTTGCGCCACCTTCAAGAAAGGTAGTGATCTTCATCTTTTTCATTTTGTTTACTCAAGAAAGCTTGGAGCTTGGTTTTTTTCATGACCAAGATTTCTAAGTGAAAGCTTGAGAAGATCCTTCATGCTCTTCAAGAGCCAAGGTTTTCATTTTTGAAAAATATGTTCTTGATGTTCTTCATGTGTTCTTAAGTTCCTCTTTTGGAAAAATGTGTTCTTGATGATTCTTCATGTGTTCTTAAGTTTCCCCTTTTGGAAAAATGTGTTCTTGATGTTCTTCATGTGTTCTTAAGTTTCCCCTTTTGGAAAAAATGTGTTCTTGATGATTCTTCATGTGTTCTTAAGTTTCCCCTTTTGGTAAAATGTGTTCTTGATGTTCTTCATGTGTTCTTAAGTTTCCTCTTTTCGTAAAATGTGTTCTTGATGTTCTTCATGTGTTCTTAAGTTTCCTCTTTTGGAAAAATGTGTTCTTGATGATTCTTCATGTGTTCTTAAGTTTCCCCTTTTGGAAAAATGTGTTCTTGATGTTCTTCATGTGTTCTTAAGTTTCCTCTTTTGGAAAAATGTGTTCTTGATGATAAGTTTCCTCTTTTGGAAAAATGTGTTCTTGATGTTCTTCATGTGTTCTTAGGTTTCCTCTTTTGGAAAAATGTCTTCTTGATGATTCTTCATGTGTTCTTAAGTTTCCCCTTTTGGAAAAAAAAAGTGTTCTTGATGATTCTTCATGTGTTCTTAAGTTTCCTCTTTTAGTAAAATGTGTTCTTGATGTTCTTCATGTGTTCTTAAGTTTCCTCTTTTAGAAAAGTATGTTCTTGTTGGTATCTTGCTTAAAGTTGTTCCTTTCTTTTTATGATGAGTTAATGATTAGAAAAGCTTCACCTTTGTGTTTTCATGATTTGATAAGACTATGAACATTCTAAAAGCTTTAAACTTTAAAAAGTTTGCTTCTTGATACACAAAAAGTGGCGCAAGTTTTAGTGCCATCATAAAGTCTTCTTTTGTTTTATTTTGAAGACAAAGATACATGAAAAAGTCTAAGCTTTTTAGAATAACAAGCCTTTTGAGTTATAAAATGATATCTTGTTACTTTATGTCTTAGAAATCCACCCTTTACGAAAAGACCTTTCATAAAGTTTCAAACTTTAATCAAGAATGAAATCTTTAAGTCATAAAAGTGGTGTTTTGTAACATTTAATTCATAAAGTTTTGATCTTGAACCAAAACAATGCAAAAAGGTGTTAACTTTTATAAAGGACAAGACTTTTATTTCAAAAAGCTACTAACTTGTATCATTATTTCATAAAGATCCAATCTTAAGATAAGAGCTTAATGTCAAAGGCACTCACTTTCATAAAGAATAAAACTTTATGACTACTTTATAAAGAATGATAACTTTAATAATGTTTAAGGTAAAACCTTGGTATGTTATGAGTAAAAGTTTAAAAACCTTGTAACTTGAAGAAGTTAAAAATCACCCTTGGTGATTAGTGAACATGGTGTTGTTGGGTTCATGATGTGGTTATGCGTTGTCATGACCCAAGGATTAGAGGGATCTCGAACTCCTTGGGAATGTGTATGATTAGGGCCTCTGAGCATACCATGAACCCAGGAATCACTAAGTGCACTATCTAAAGGAAAGGGAACAATCACTTAACTTAATTAATTTGAACAAGTATTCCATAAGACATGTACTTAAGTAAAGAATACTTCCATACGAGGACTAAGTAACTAAAAGACCACGAACACATATCCTAACTATGTGATTTTCTCATGGTAACCACGAGAAATCATCACGATTTGATTCATAATATTCTTCGTAAAGAAAAACACAACTATAAACCCCTTTAGGATATGAATGGGTGATGCCATTCGACATGATTAATGATGAGTTTGATTGAGCCTTGTCTCATGATTGAATGATGAGTGTGATGATATGATACAGATATGATGAACTGTTAGTTGAAAGTTTATGATTGACATTTTGGGAAAGTCGGTCTAAGCCGTTATCTTCTTGGATTCCGTCAATTATGGACTTAGTCATATCATTGCATGTGTCTAGTCAAAGAAGTATCATGCATGTAAAATATAATGATACGCAGAGAATTAATGGGACATGACCCTTCAATCACTTCTGTGTAAGGGGAAGTGAGAGACTGCGATCCACAAAGACACAAGGAACCTCTATGAGGGAGGCAAGGGTGACATGGAGGACCCTCCAACTTAGAGGTAACCAATATCGGCTTAGTCGATTTGGTTGATGTACCGTGGCAGCGGTCACTGGAATGAGCTCATGTCCAAAAGCGCCTATTTCAAAGGAAAGTAAAGAATGTTAAGCACGTGCTAAAAATGAAAGTAAAGTCAACAAGATAACCATGGTTAAGTCTATGATGATGCATCTCCTTGCATGTACTGATGTTGTCCATTTGCATTATAAATGTTTATTCTATGTTTCAGCATGTATGTTAGATTATGATGATGTAGTTATGATGTTAAATCTAAAAGCAACCGCTTGGGGTTTAAGTTTTCAAAATCATTAAAAATTGAACTTATATCCGCCCCTTGCTTTATAATTAAACCCGAAGTATGGTGGGGACGATGACGCTGACACAAACGTGTTTGTCTAGTCGCGATCCTCTTTGAGAAATCTTGCATTTCACTCCTACGTTCCGTGTCGCTCTTCGGATGGAGTTGATAGCATCAATGGTAGCACTACTTGACGATACCTCACTTGGATAAGACGAGAAGCTGCCATGTTTCTTCACCTAGCTAAGGAGAATCGGAGAGTAGCATAGTATCTTCATTTTCTTATGAGCCCTAATTGGGCAAGTTCATGTGTAATTAAGAGCATGTAGGAAGTCATCTTTGCTTAATTTGATATATTACGTATGTGATACTTATTAAGTGTAATGATGACCTTGATTATCTCTGATTGCATTCTTGGCTTAAGGTATTGTGTTATGTTGTTTCCATTTTGTCATATGTCTTATTAATAACTCAGCGATATGAAGAACAACGTTCACACGTATGCGAGTAAGTAAGTGCGTAAAGGCTCAGTTTCCAAGCATAAAGGTTTTACAAAAAAAAAATTTACATGCTATTTTCGTATATTATGCTAATTTCATTAGACAAGAACTTCCGCTAGTTAAGAGTAACAACTAGTGATGCCATAAAATGACTTAAGCATAGTATGGTATTATTAGGGTGTTACATGGTTTGTTTCGATTAGGCTTTCAATTTCAATTTATAGGGACAATGTATACTTTATTGACAATGGTTTTCTTCTTACTTGTTTGTTTGCAAGTTATGGATGCTACTTATTAGCTATTGTGTTTGTTAATCTTTTAAAATCAGCTTCTATGCAAATTATGGAGGAGATAAGGGAGGAGCCCTTGTTGACTACAGGCACCTTTTTTGGGTAATGTTTCTACCACTGCACTTTTATTTTGTTCATTTTGGTTAAGTTAGTTTGGTTCATTATCTGTTTGGCAAATAATTGATTACATTTATAGTTTTTATGGTGATGTTTTTGGCTTTTGGTGAAGTCTATTTAAGTGATATTATCTATAGTTTTTCTCCTATTGTCTGCTGTAACATCCACCAGAATTTTCTTATCGTTTTTCGCCTAATTGTTCGGTTTTCATCGAATAATTAGGATTAATTAAAATTCGACTAAATATTTATTTAGGATCAATTAATTAGCAATTAATTGAGTTTAGATATGAGGGAATTAGGTTAGAAATATAAGAGATTTCATAGGAATTTTCTTGAAACCGATTTACCGATTTAAAGGAAATCGGCAAGATTACGGTATTTTCAACTGTCGGAATCAAACCAATAGAATTACATGCCCAAAATCCTATGACCTATGGCTGAATACTCAGCCATTTACACCCTAAGTGTGGCGCCACGAAGGCCTCAAAAATGAGGAAAGTTGGCTAAAATTCAGCCTTATGTTTTAGACCAATCAAATTGCAAGATTTCAACTACCACCTCAAAGCTTTGTTAACATATTCCTCTCTTTTCCCTTCAGCCAAAATCTGCACCACTTTCTCCCTTGCTCCAGCCCTCTTCTTCTCTTCTCCACTGACCCAACTCCATCAAACCTTCAAGCTCAACAAGGTTTTATTAATCCAAACTCCAAAATCAAGCAAAATCACACACAAAGAGGTAGAGGTTTAATTTTGTTCTTGCTATTCTGGTTGTGGGAGGCTGATGGTGGCTTTATTTTCTCAATTCTTGATATGATGATTGAATGAATATGATGATATTTGGCTGGTTTGCTGGCTGTTTTGATGGTAAAATTTGATTAGGGAGTAAGAAAAGGTGAAAGTAGGAAGATGTGAGAAGCGGGAAACCCAAAATCCCTCCGCAGTCCGTACGGCGGAGTGTACGGCTCCACCTACGGCCATTTAAATTTGATGAAACCATTTTTATATGAAACTAGAAATTCAATGCTTTCCATACATATATCATATAAGGCCATTGGATTAGTATTGAGAGAGATATGAATTTTGGAAATTTGACCTAGGTTTTTGAGTTTGATTCTGGGCAGACTAGGTGTTTAGGGCAAAACATGCCCTATACTACTTGGAATTGAATGAAACTAACTCTTTTAGAAAGCTTACACATATGATAATATCCCATAAAAATTTCTGAGTTAGATAAGGTCTCATTTGCTCCCAGTGGTTTGAGAAAGTTGCCCTATGATCAAACCGGGCCAAAATAGGGCAGTTTAGGAAGGTCAAATTTTGGGGCTTATAACTCAAGTCCTACTAAGGAAAATGGAATGAAACTTTTTTGAAAATGAAATACTATCCTGTTAGCTTTAATATGAGACCAATTTCGTATGATTTGGACTAGTGTTCGATTTTTAGTGGATTTTTACTTTTAAGTGTGTAATTCTGGCCAGCTATTGGGCAGGCCAGGATAAAACCTAAATAACTTGAGTTATATTTATCAAAATTAGATGGGACCAAAGAGGTTAGAAAATAGACACATAACACTTTAACGTATCCAAAATTCAGGTCCAGATGAGTTAAATAGAAATTTTGGCTTGATTTACAAAACTCGGGTTGAGTGATTGTGTTGAGGCAGTAACCTTGTCTTAATGTAACTAATGCTCCTATGAATTTAATGTTGAATTATGAATGAAATGTTATGACTTCTATGAGAAATTGGTGTTCTGAGTATTGGCACTATTTATGGGAAAGCAGATACGTTCCGTTATGCCGTCAAAATTTCGGTAAAGTCTATGCATGAGTTATAATATACCTTCAGATATATATGCGTTTTCATGAAAGTCATAAAGGTTATGTTATGATGAACCTAAAGATTATGTTGTGATGAAAGTTCCATAATACTTGGTCCAGCCCCCCGGAATAAAGTTAAGGGGAATAGATCGATGGGAAGGTTAAAGAAAGTAAACCCACCATTCCTGTATAGGAACGAGCTCGGTCCTGAAAAGCAAACTATTACCCAGGAGTCTAAGTGACCAAGAACTCCCAGGGGATCAAATAACGGAAAAGTTTATGAAGATAAGTTCAAGAATGAGATTTTGCATGGTTGCACTTAATAGTCGTTATGTGCTGTTTACAGTTTGACTGTTATATTTATCTATTACTGAATGTTTGTTTATTTTGCTCATTATCCTGTGTATTACTACTTAATAGTTTGTTCTGTTTCTTATGCTGCCTTAAGTAAAACTGAACCTTGCCTCGGACCAGATATATTCTTAAACTTATTAAATACGGATAGTTCAGTTTGAACCCATGTTTTTATAATTAAATAAAAACTGAGGCAACTAGGAATGAATGTGACGTCAGTTAAACACCATACGCGAACCCTACTGAGAATTTCTTTAAATTCTCACCTCATTTTGTATTTCCACATCATTCTCAAACGCTAGTGATGGATTCGACGGCCACTCTTTTTATTGAGATTCCAGTCTTATAGCTCTACCATAATCCCATAGTGGATTCACTGTACATAGTCGGCTCTTGCCATTTCCGTGTTTACCTTTTTAGTAATCGGAATTTTGCTGTTCCTTTATTTCATCCTGCTTTTGACCCTGCTGCTCCATACTTTGCGGTCCCGCTACACATGGCACACCCACCTCCAGCCCCTCCACCACCTGCAGCACCTGCAGCTCCTATTGACCCTGTGCCAGAGCCAACCCCGCAGGTGGTTCCAGACATACCGCTCAGCTCTGAGAGCAACCCTTCTAAGGCCACCAGCTCGTCATTCTCCTTGGGACCCAGTGTAGATTACTCTCCGGCCGGGCCTGGTATAGCCAACGGCTATCTGATTGAGTAGGTTCCAGTCGCAGATGATATTGTACAGCATGACCCTCTTTTGGCAGTGTGCACTATTGGGTCGTAGACTTAGGCGCATGTATATCAGTTAGGTTGGAAATGTTCTCTGAGGACCCCATAGGATCGTTTTGACTGATATGGGCCTTATATCTTTTTGGTACACTGGCCCCACTTATGTATCCTATTTTGAATTTGTGTATAAACTGAAGCATGGGCTTCCGACCTATATATATGCATGTATACAGTTGATGGTATGTTACTTATTCTTATCTTTTCTGTTGTGTTTTATTAAACTCTGTCACGTTCTATGATATTGAACATGTTCATTATATACAGCGCGCCATTTCTTTTGTTTACAAAAAAAAAAAAAAATGATGCGATATGATAAATGAAAAGTAAGAAGAATATCAACACGGTAACACAATCTACTTAATTTCGTGCTATGACTTAAGCATAACATTAAATTGGTAGGGTGTTACATTTTTGGTATCAGAGCAGTTCGTCCTAGCTAAGGCCTGAGGATTGGATTGACTATGCTTCACGCATATTCTGTATTTTTAGCTGATAACATGCACTAGATCTTGCCGATACGGTTGAGATATAGATGTGCATGTGTAAGAAGTGCCTGACCGTGTAAGCTATTATTTACTAGCACATTAGGCTTAGTGTTGAGCCTGATCAACTCAATAACTTTTGTTTTGTGTGCTCAGAACTTGATGGCTTCCGAAAGGCAAGGTAGGCCACGCACAGAACCTGCTCAAGGGGATCCCACTGACTTTATGGACACAACACGAGAGATGGCTCATGCAATGTGAGAACAGGCAGCGGCAGCTCACCAGATGATGGATCAATTAGGCAGGCAACTTGAGGCAAGCTGTGGAGGAAATTCACATGGCCCAGGAGCTGACTTGGACTATCTGAAATTTGTTGAGTTTAGGAAGGTAAACCTGCCCAGCTTTCAAGGGGCGTATGACCCTGATAAAGCCAACAAATGGATCAAAGCCATGGAGAAGAATTTTTCTATCCTGGATTACTCAGATCATCAGAAGGTGACCTTTGCCACTTACATGCTCAAAGCAGACGCCGAGTTTTGGTGGAACAGTGTACGAAGACTATACGAAGAATCTCAGACGACCGTCACCTGGACGGTGTTTAGAGATGTTTTCTACCAAAAGTACTTTCCTGTCTTAGTTCGAAATGCCAAGGAACTCGAATTTCTGCAGCTTTGTCAAGGAAATCGGATGATATCCAAATACATTGCCAGATTTGAAGAGTTATGTAAATTTTTTACAATTTACTAGAGGAACCCAGATGAAGCTTGGAAATGCGTCAAATTCGAAGAAGGGTTGCGAGAAGATATTCTTATCGCAATAGGGCCAATGGAGATTAGAGATTTTCCCACATTGGTAAACAAATGCCGACTTGTGGAAGATTGCAACTTGAAACTGGCTGCAGCCAAGGCATCTAGTGGTAGTTTCAAGAAGGGGTAGGCAACGCAGGGCCCTAGATTCAAGCCCAACTTACAACAGTAGAGAACATTGCCGTCAACGGGCAACAAAGGCAAGTAACCCCAAAAGCCTCTTCCAAATCCAACTTGCATGAAATGCGATAAGAATCATGGCGATCGGCCGTGTTTGGTAGGCCAGAATGTCTGCTATGGGTGTGGCAAGCCAGGCCACAAAATTTATAAGTGCCCAACCAAGAATCCACCACAGCCGTCTTGACCTCAACGTCAAGGACGGGTTTTTACAATGAATGCAGAAGAAGCTGACAAGTCTGAAGGACTAATCCAAGGTACCTGTAAAGTGGACGGTGAGACTCTAACTGTACTCTATTATTTGGGTGCCTCACATTCGTTTATTTCTCATAATTGTGTGGCTGTTCTGCAATTACCAATTTCTGAATTGCCTTATGATCTACTGGTTTCTACTTTTACTAATGAACCTGTTAAAACTAGTCAAATTTGCATTAATGTTCCTATTTGAATTGAGGGAAGAACCTTTGTAGCTGATTTGATTTGTCTCCCTCTATCTGGACTTGATATAATTCTAGGCATGGATTGGCTTTCCGCCAATCGAGTCATGCTCAATTGCTCCAACAAGACGGTGGTATTCCCCTCTATCTTGTCTTCTGAACCCCAAGCCTCAACACACTTTTATCTAAACTCTTTATTAGTAAACTGTAGTGGGTCGAAGAGTCAAGGATACATCCTTTTATCAGCTAATATGACGGAAGTTGAACAGAAACTAGAGGAGATCCCAGTTGTTAAAGAATATCCTGATGTTTTTCCAGAGGATATTCTTGAATTCCTTCCTGAGAAAGAGATTGAGTTCACCATTGAGTTGGTTCCAGGTACGAGACCAATATTTATAGCTCCGTATCAAATGTCACCTTTGGAGTTGACAGAATTAAAGGGACAGATCGACGAGCTTTTGGAAAAAGGATTCATACGGCCAAGCGCGTCGCCATGGGGAGCTCCAATTTTGTTGGTCAAAAAGAAAAATAGGAGCATGCGCCTATGCGTGGATTATAGGCAGCTGAATAAAGTGACAATTAAGAATAAATATCCACTACCAAGGATCGACAATCTCATGGACCAACTACAAGGTGCAACGGTATTCTCCAAGATCGATTTGCATTCCGGATATCATCAAATTCGAGTTTGAGAACAAGATATCCCTAAGACAACTTTTCGAACTCATTACAGGCACTATGAGTACACCATGATGTAGTTCGAACTGACCAACGCACTAGCAGTATTCATGGATTATATAAATCGAATATCCCGCCCATATCTGGACAAGTTTGTAGTGGTTTTCATCGACGACATACTTGTCTATTCAAAGATGGAGCGAGAGCATGTGGAACACTTGCGGCTGGTTCTGTAAATTTTAAGAGAAAAGAAACTCTATGCTAAGTTATCTAAATGTGAATTTTGGATGAAAGAAGTAAAATATCTCGGCCATATAGTATCCTATGGAGGAATCTCCGTAGACCCCAGCAAAGTAGAAGCAGTATTAAGTTGGGAAAGGCCGACCACAGTCACTGAAGTCAGGAGTTTTCTAGGCTTAGCTGGATATTACAGGCGATTCATTAAGGATTTTTCTTGAATAGCTTTGCCTTTGACCAAGCTAACCAGGAAGAATGTTCCATCTGAATGGACGCCGGAATACAAATAGAGTTTTCAAGACTTGAAAAGAAGGTTAACTACAACACCAGTGTTAGCCTTGCCAGACCCTCGTGGATCATTTGAGGTCTATTGTGATGCGTCCAAATAAGGATTAGAATGTGTGTTGATGCAAACCGGAAACGTAGTTGCTTATGCCTCCCGACAATTAAAGCCACATGGAAGAAATTATCCCACGCACGATCTCGAATTAGCTGCAGTAGTATTTGCCTTAAGGATATGGAGACATCACCTGTATGGTGTAAGGTTCGAGATCTTTTCTGATCATAAGAGTTTGAAGCACCTCTTTGATCAGAAGGAATTAAATATGAGGCAGCGGAGGTGGATGGAACTTCTTAAGGACTATGAATTTGAATTGAAATACCACCCAGGTAAGGCAAATATTGTGGTAGATGCTTTGAGTAGGAAATCTCTAACTGTAGCCTGGATGAAGATTAAAGAGATGGAGCTTATTGAGAGTTTTCGAGATCTTAATTTGGGAATCCTTATAACCCCCAAGACCCTTCAGTTACACCAAATTAAGATAACCAGTAGCTTTAAGGAACAGATTCGGCGGGCACAGTAGTAGGATGCTAATTTTCAACATACGATCAATCTCGTACAATCAGGGAAATTAACGGGTTTTAGTCAGGATAAAGAAGGCATCTGGCGACATCATGACAGGGTGTGTGTATCCGAGGTGAATGATCTTTGAAGAAGAATCTTGAAAAAAGCACATAAGGGTGAATTCACCGTACATCCCGGCATTACTAAAATGTATCAAGACCTCAAGAGAATGTTTTGGTGGCCAGGCATGAAGTCAGACGTTGCAAGTTTTGTGGGCAAATGCTTGGTCTGTCAGAAGGTAAAAGCAGAACATCAGAAACCCTCCGGAATATTGCAACCCTTGGAAATCCTGAGTAGAAGTGGGAAAGTATCTCCATTGATTTTGTAATAGGATTACCAAGAACGCCAACAAGATATGATGCCATATGGGTCATTGTGGATAGATTAACCAAATCTGCTCACTTTCTACTTATTAGAGCAAATTATCTGTTGGAAAAATTGGCACAATTGTATATCCAAGAAATTATAAGGTTACATGGGACCCCTTCAATCATCATCTCTGATTGAGACCCAAGGTTCACTTCACGATTTTGGGGGCCTTAAAAAGATCGTTTGATACTAAGTTATGCCTAGATCACCCACAAACGGATGGCCAAACGGAAAGGACAATTCAAACCTTGGAAGATATGCTACTAGCCCATATATTGGAGCAACGTGGGAATTGGGATCGATACTTACCGTTAGCCGAATTTGTATACAACAATAGTTATCACGCTGGCATCGGCATGACTCCTTATGAAGCATTGTATGGACGGAAGGAGAATCAAGTCTATTGGGGCCTGATTTAGTTGGACAAACCACCGAACAGATCAAGAAAATTCGAAATAAGATGCTTGCAGCTCAAAGCCGTCAGAAGAGTTACGCGGATACTAGGAGAAAACCTCTGGAATTTCAAGAAGGAGACCACGTATTTCTGAAGATTACACCTACAACAGGGATAGGTAGAGCCTTTAAGGTCAAGAAGCTAAGTCCTCGCTTTATTGGTCCCTTCCAAATCTTGAAGCGAATCGGATTAGTTGCATACCGAATTGCTTTACCTCCACATTTGTCAAACCTTCATGATATTTTCCATGTTTCTCAATTCAGAAAATATCAACCTGACTCTACACACTTCCTAGAACCCGAATCAATACAGTTAAAAGAAGACCTGACTTTCCATATACAACCAGCACGGATCGTAGACAGAAGCAGCAGGCAACTTCGAAACAAAACTGTGCAATTAGTAAAGGTAGCATGGGGAAAAGGAGATGCTGAAGACTACACTTGGGAATTAGAATCAGACATGAGGAAGGAGTATCCTGAACTATTCTCAGGTACTAAATTTTGAGGACAAAAAAATTTTTTTAGGAGGGTGATAATGTAACATCCACCAGAATTTTCTTATCATTTTTAGCCTAATTGTTCGGTTTTTATCGAATAATTAGGATTAATTAAAATTCGACTAAATATTTATTTAGGATCAATTAATTAGCAATTAATTGAGTTTAGATATAAGGGAATTCGGTTAGAAATATCAGAGATTTCATAAGAATTTTCTTGAAACTGATTTACCGATTTAAAGGAAATCGGTAAGATTACGGTATTTTAAACTATCGGAACTAAACCAATAGAATTACATGCCCAAAACCCTATGACCTATGGCTGAATACTCAGCCATTTACACCCTAAGTGTGGTGCCACAAAGGCCACAAAAATGAGGAAAGTTGGCTGAAATTCAGCCTTATGTTTTAGACCAATCAAATTGTAAGATTTCAACTACCATCTCAAAGCTTTGTTAACATATTCCTCTCTTTTCCCTTCAGCCAAAATCTGCCCCACTTTCTCCCTTGCTCCAGCCCTCTTCTTCTCTTGTCCACTCACCCAACTCCATCAAACCTTCAAGCTTAACAAGGTTTTATTAATCCAAACTCCAAAATCAAGCAAAATCACACATAATGAGGTAGAGATTTAATTTTGTTCTTGCTATTCTGGTTGTGGGTGGCTGATGGTTGCTTTATTTTCTCAATTCTTGATGTGATGATTGAATCAATATGATGATATTTGGCTGGTTTGTTGGCTGTTTTGATGGTAAAATTCGATTAGGGAGTAAGAAAAGGTGAAAGTAGGAAGATATGAGAAGCTGGAAACCCAAAATCCCTCGGCAGTCCGTACGGCGGAGTGTACGGCTCTACCTACCACCATTTAAATTTGATAAAACCATTTTTATATGAAACTAGACATTCAGGGCTTTCCACACATTTATCATATAAGGCCATTGGATAAGTATTGAGAGAGCTATGAATTTTGGAAATTCAACCTAGGTTTTTGAGTTTCATTTTGGGTGGACTAGGTTGTTTAGGGAAAAACTTGCCTTATACTACTTGGAATTGAATAAAACTAACTTTTTTAGAAATCTTACACATAGGAGAATGTTGCATAAAAATTTCAGAGTTAAATAAGGTCCCGTTTGCTCCCCGTGGTTTGAGAAAGTTGCCCTATGTTCAAACTAGGCCAAAACAGGATAGTTCAGGAAGGTCCAATTTTGGGGCCTATAACTCGAGCCCTACTAAGGAAAATGGAATAAAACTTTTTTGAAAATGAAATATTATCCTGTTAACTTTAATATGAGACTAATTTCGTATGATTTGAACTAGTTTTCGATTTTTAGTGGATTTTTACTTTTAAGTGTGTAATTCTGTCTAGCTACAGGGCAGGCCGGGATAAAATCTAAATAACTTGAGTTATATTTATCAAAATTAGATGGGACTAAAGAGGTTAGAAAATAGACACATAACACTTTAACATATCCAAAATTCAGGTTCAGATGAGTTAAATAGAAATTTTGGCTTGATTTACAAAAATCGGGTTGAGTGATTGTGTTGAGGTAGTAACCCTGTCTTAATGTAACTAATGCTCCTATGAATTTAATGTTGAATTATGAATGAAATGTTATGACTTCTATGAGAAATTGGTGTTTTGAGTACTAGCACTATTCATGGAAAAGCGGACATGTTCCATTATGCTGTCAAAATTTCGGTTAAGTCTATGCATGAGTTATAATATACCTTCAGATACATATGCATTTTCATGAAAGTCATAAAGGTTATGTTATGATGAACCTAAAGATTATGTTATGATGAAAGTTTCATAATACTTGGGCCAGCCCCGGAATAAAGTTAAGGGGAATAGATCGGTGGGAAGGTTGGGGAAAGTAAACCCACAATTCCTGTATAGGAACGACCTCGATCCTGAAAAGTAGACTATTATCCAGGAGTCTAAATGGCCAAGAACTCCTAGGGGACTAAGTAACAGAAAAGTTTATGAAGATAAGTTCAAGAATAAGATTTTGCATGGTTGCACTTAATAGTCATTATATGCTGTTTACAGTTTGACTGTTATATTTATCTATTACTGTATGTTTGTTTATTCTGCTCATTATCCTGTGTATCACTACTTAATAGTTTATTCTGTTTCTTATGCTGCCTTAAGTAAAACTGAACCTTGCCTCGGACCAGAAGTTTTCTTAAACTTATTAAATACGGATAGTTCAATTTGAACTCATGTTTTTATAATTAAATAAAAACCGAGGCAACTGAGAATGAATGTGACGTTTGTTAAACACCATACGCGAACCCTACTGAGAATTTCTTTAAATTCTCACATCATTTTGTATTTCCACATCATTCTCAGATGTTGGTGATAGATTCGACAGCCACTCTTTTTATTGAGATTCCAGGCTTGTAGCTCCACCACGATCCCATAGTGGATTCACTGTACATAGCCGGTTCCTGCCATTTCCGTCTTTACCTTTTTAGTAATAGGAATTTTGCTGTTCATTTATTTCATCCTGTTTTTGACCCTGCAGCTCCATACTTTGCGGTCCTGCTGCACATGGCACACCTACCTCCAAATTTCTCCAGCAGACCCACAAAGACTGCAGCCTCTTGGTCGACTGCCGTAGTCACCTCCACAGGTGGTTCCAGACATACCGCTCAGCTCCGAGAGTGACCGTTCTGAGACCACCAGCTCGTCATCCTCCTCGGGACCCAATGTAGACTACTCTCCGACCGGGCCTGGTATGGCCAACCGCTATCTGACTGAGTAGGTTCCAGTTACAGATGATATTGTACAGCATGACCCTCTTTTGGCAGTATGCAGTATTGGGTCATGGACTTAGGCGCATGTATATCAGTTAGGTTTGAAATGTCCTCTGAGGACCCCATAGGATTGTTTTGACTAACACGGGCCTTATGTCTTTTTGGTACACTGGCCTCACTTATGTATCCTGTTTTGAATTTGTACATAAACTGAAGCGTGGGCTTCTGACCTATATATATGCACGTATACAGTTGATGGTATATTACTTATTCTTATCTTTTCTATTGTGTTTTATTAAACTCTGTCACGTTCTGCGATATTGAACATGTTCATTATATACAGTGCACCGTTTCTTCTGTTTACAAAAAAAAAAAAAAAAGATGTGATATGATAAACAAAAAGTAAGCAGAGTATCAACACGGTAATACAATCTACTTAATTTCGTGCTATAACTTAAGCATAATATTAAATTGGTAGGGTGGTACATCTGCTCTTATATATTAAAAGCTCTTGGTTGTTTTTCTATTTACTATTGGAAAGTTGGTGGAATACGTTTGAGTCCAATGGTTCTTGAAAATTTTCTTTTATTAAAAGGATAAACCTATTTTTTGGTGTGATGGTGGTGTCCACCTACTCACACTTAGCTGGTTTTGAGCATTTTTCTATTTATTAGTTCTTTTGGTGCGGTATACATTGGCTCTTAGCAAATTGTAGGAACTAGATAATCTGGTAAAGCTACGTTAGATGCCACTAATTTGATCTTGATTATGCACATATGGTAGATATGATTTTTTTTTTAATCTTCAATACTAGTATTTTTTTTGTATTGCTCTTGTTTTCAGACTTTGTAAGATAGCTACTCTCTTGAAAGTCCCAAGCCTTATCATCAATAAATCTATCAAAAAAAAAAGAAAATTTTAATATGTTATTGGATAGTTATTTTTAACAATCATATAAATTCATAAAAGTATATACACAATTTGCTTACTTTAACTGTGTGTACATTTATCTCATCACTGTATATATTATATGTTATTGATTGAACTAATGTGCAACTTAGAAAGGCTAACAAATGGAATATACAGGACAAAAGTTGCAATGGATATGATTAGATATATTTTGTTGCAATGGATATGATTAGATGTATTTTGTTTAACTTCATGACTAAATGTATTTTGTTTAAGTTCATACTAGATGTATTTTGTTTACTTATGTACATTTTGCTTTGAATTAATGCTTGATAATATGTATTTGGAACTAAGCATATTAATCATTATATACTTGAGATGACCTAATTACTTAATTGATTAATAGTAATTATTTTATTCATGAAGTTAAGTTGATTAAATATAAAATTAAAAGTAAGAAAATTAAATTTGCATATAAATAAAGTTGATTTATTTTTAGAAAGTGTGCTTTATAGTTAATAAAAGGTGACAACTTTAATAAGGCCATGCTTAAATTAGCAAATGCCATGTTTTCAAAAGATAGGCAATATTGGTATTTTGTTGCTGCAATCAAAAAAAAGACAACACTTATATATTGTTGCCTACATTGAAAGAAAAGGCAATGTTTATCATATGTTGCTTTTATTAGGAGAAAAGGCGGTGCTTGTTTGGTGTTACCTATATTAACAAAATAGGCAATGCTTGGATACCGTTGTTATAGAGGTTGACAACAAGCATTGCCTTTTGTCATGAATAGGCAGTGCTTGGAAAGTGTTGTGACAAATAGCATTGTCTTTTCCTCCAAAAAGTGCTACCTTAGAGAAAATGCAACGGTTCTTTAGGCCACCCCCAGAAAACATTTCCTTAGGTACAAAAGCATGGCCTTTGATCAAAGGAACAATTTTTAGATGTAAGCGTTGCCTTAGACCTAAAATGTTGTAGTGATTGGAGCTTCTCTTGCAAGAAATCTAGGCACACAAAGGGAAATTGCTTCAAACTCCATGGAAAAAACCAAGCTTTTAGCCATGCAAGAGGATTTTGAGGTATGCCAACGAGTAAAGCCAATGTGGTTGCCTCAAACACACCATTTCACATGTGGAGGATAATATTTTAGTTCTCAATTGTAACACCCTACTAGTTAATTATTAATCTAATTACTTTTAATGCTTATTTAATAATAAATTATTAAGTGTTACATAATTTTAACTTGTTTTTGAGTTAAACCTTATTTCTTTTTACTATTTATCTTATTTTGAATTAATCCATTTTCACTTGTTATTAGAAATAGACAAATACTACAACATACTACTTAGAAGATATGTATGTGGCATACACCATAGTGACTCACATATCAATAGAGCATACAATCTACAAGATAGGTTCTTGTGAGGTCTAGCAATCATAGTTAGTTTACACAGTTATCCCAAAATAGAGCAAGTCTATCACTATCATAAAACCCCTACTTGATCTATATACAAATAAAAAAAGGTGGGTAGCATAAGATCAATTTGCCCATCAAGCAGGGCACAAAAAGTCATAACTACATAATGCTAATCAAGTGTAGTGCATCTCCATCAACCAATGAAGTAGAGCAAACTGATGTTCTACAACACTAGGATCTACTGATTAGTGATTAGTGACTAGTCATAAACCACGATCACCTCCACCTCAAGAATGATCATCGCTCATGCCATCAATCAATGCCTCTAAAAGCACTAGCAAAATCGGGGTGAGATTATTGTCTTAGTAGAAGGTGGTGCTTCTAGGGGCCTGCAGAATAGCCCAAAATCTCCCAAGTTTTAAATAGGCAATTTATAATGGTACAAATAGTAGCAATCCAAATAAAAGAATGATCAAGCAATATAATAGTGATGGAAACATAATTGAAATAATTCACAGAACAAAAATGTCAACATACCAGTCAACATACCAATTAAATAGAGAATAGAGAGAATAAAGCAAATCATAAGGCAAATGATGAGATGATTGTGGATGAAATCAATAAAAGAACTTATGCCAAGTGTCATGATGTAAAGATATTTTCATAATGCACCCTTTTTTTTTTTTGTCTTTTCGCTTTCTTAACTCTACTTGGAGGGAATTAGGTGGCCCACACATGCCTCCCCTACGAGCTGCGAGAGATCTCTACCTGGGTGTTCCCTAATCCAAATGTAACATAATCATCCATAGGGTCCTTGCCTCAATACCACTACAGCCCATGGATATTTGCCCTAGTATCCATGATCATCCTCTAATGGAGCTAGAGCAAACATTTTCAATTATTTCTAGAAACCATCATCATGCACATACATACATCATTTGTCATGTGCATGCAATACATATATCTTTGATGCTTTCCATGGTGTGTTCACATGCAAATGGCTCATATAATCAAATCAAAAGTAAGGACTCTAACAAATTCCATTCAATCACAATTAATCATGCCATGGCCGAAATGCATTTGTACAAGCCCACATACTTTCATTTCTTAATTAGATCAAAAAGAATTCCAATGAGCTCAAGTCAAGATTGCATTTTAATTCTTTCTAAATCACAAAATACTCCTTTTTCCCATTTACATGTCCGAAGAGCACACTCAATACATAAGGCAAGGTTTTTATCAAGACAACAAGCCAACAAGTGACTATTCTTAAGTCATAATTTCATTAATTCTTATAACTGATCAATTTGTCATTTTTTTTTTCCAATTTTAAACCAACAAGGACGAGACCTTATCCTAAACCAAATTAACATGAGTTTTTTTCCTTTTCCTCAGATATCGAATATCAATCAAACTTTCTTGATTCTAACACACAAAATTTCTTCCCTCTCTACTAATATAAGGCTGAAACACCCTTGAAACTTCACAAGCATATAAAATCTCTCCTCATCATCAAGGACATATGCCTTTACCGAAAATCCCTTCAAGAGTCTGTAGAATCATCATTTAACTCCAAAATACATTATTTCCCCTTTACTTTCATGGAACACAAAAATACACACATAAAAGCATACCCACATCATTCCTTCTTAACATTATTTATTACCAGAAACATGCAGAATACCTATTGATTTACCCACAAATTCGTTATTATTATCGATGGATATAATTTTACTGATGGTCGATTCTATGACAAAAAAATTCCGTTGGTATAAAAAACGTTGATAATAATTATCAATGAATTTGTTTTAATCCATCGGTAATTTGTGGCAAACTTGTCGACAAATTTCATCGATAAATATAATTTTGACAAATTTTCATAAAAAATTAATATAATTATCAGCAGTTATGTCAAATTTTACTGACAAAAAATCCGTTGATAAAGAATTATTTTTGTAATATTATCGATAAAAAGTCTGTCGGCAAAAATAAAATTTTAATTTTAAATTTGCCAATTTTTTATTGACATAAAATTTGTCGGTAATATTAATTTTTTTATTTATTTTGATTTTATTTAATTATGCATTATTGTCAATTATTATTATTTATTTTAATTACCTTTTAATTATTTTATTTAATTATTTAAATATTTATATAATTAAAAATAAAAATATATTAATTATTATCAAAAGTATGAAAATGAAATTACTATATATAAATAGCAAATAAAAGATTCATCAAATAATGTAAATGTAAATATAAAATAATTTGTTAAGTACTATAAATTAATATAAAAAAAGGATAAATTTAAGAGTACTCCTGCTCATCCATGTCAGAGATCTCGTCCTCATCATTCGAAGAAAAAGAAGAAGACTCCTTTTTTGGTATATGTGGTGATGGAGGATGAAGTGATGAACTATTGGTTTGTAGATCCTACGAATACTTGTACAACTTTATCAACATCTTCCTCTCCATCTTCTTCTCCACCCCATTCTTGATCGTCTTCACTTCGCCTCCTTCGCCCGGAATCATTCTTCCTACTGCTCCAACATCTAATGCACTTCCTTATTATTATCTTGTATTAATAATATAAGATTTAATCTTGACTAAGGTATTATGATACAAATATTTTAGTATTATAGTAATAATAATATCTTCTTTAGAATTGTCTTTTGACAATATCAATTACTAATTAGTTTAACAAGTCTTATATTTTATATATTTTGAAGTTATATACATACATTATTGCAATTTATTTAAGCATAATTAATATATAAAATGCATTAACAATAATTAATTTGTTTTTTAAGGCATGTAACCCATGTAGAGAGATGTATTTTTAAGAAATAAATATAAATTAAGAATTTTTAATAATAATTATTTGTGAATTTTATGAAAGAATTAATATTTTATTAAATTATTATTAAAATATATTTATTTGTTATATGAAAATGTTACTTTTATTTTAATTGTTAACTTTTTTTTATAATGGAGTGGAATGTCCTATTTTTCATAAGCTTGGTATTTAGTATCTTTTTCTAGAAATCTTAAGAGGAGTTGTTGTTCTTTCCTCAATTAAATTTCAATTCAAATATATTTTTTTTCTCAAACTTAAACCAAATCAACCCATTTACACCCCCACCACTCTCTCCATTTTAATTCATCTTCATTTCCATTTATTTTTTGCATTGTAATCTTTTGTTATTCATAGGACAGGGTAGGCCATGAGTGGGTGTACATACACTCATTGTATGAAAGGATAGGAGGCATTTTCTTTATCAACTTTGTTGATAAGTGGGTAAGTGTGGAAAATTGAGAATATTTACTAGTAAGTGGGTAAGTGGAGAATTGATAATGAACTAACTCCATGCTTTCCAAAGGATATTATATTTAAAGAAGGCCTAATCATTTAGTGGGATATTGTTGTGTATATTTCACGGTTCTTGTGAAGGTAGATGCATAGGAAGACTCATGAGTGCTGCACTTTGATTAATGATAGTGGATTCTTTGTAGGAGTAAGGATTATATTTTTGGAGCCAAATTAACAAATAAAGAGACAATAATTATTACTCTAGATAAGAATTAGTTAGTACTCCTATTGTAAGCACTTCACTTTTATTAATTCAACTTCCCCATTTTTTTTTCGTTTTTTTAGTTTCTTTCTACACATGTTTGATTTTAATCAAAGGAGATGTGATACATATACATACATAATGTAGAAAAATACTTATATACTTATGGAGGAAATGCTTTTTCTTCCTCCATTTAAATTTTAACCATTAGATGCAAAAAAGTATGAAAGAGAAAATATATTTTAAAATTATATAAATGGTTTAGATGTTGTTCGGAGGAAGAAATGTTTTACTCCCTGGAATAAGGCATAACAACTCCATAATATATTACATAATTTTATATGACTAGAATTTTAGAGGAAAACAATTAGTTGTGAGTTTTACTAAACCTACTTAGTGAGGCAACGCTTGTTTGTTGCCGTTATTGATATTATGTTCGGTTATAAGTTAGTGTACTTTTTTTTCTCAAAATAATTTTTGAATGATTCCAATAAAATTTATGTAATTGTTCAACTAAAAAATGTAATTATTTGATAAAAATTTAGTAAAAAGTAATAATTTTTGTTATAAAGTTATTATTTGTTGTCATCATTTTATTCTATACTTGTTCTAGAATTTATTTATGATAAGAAATCATTTTGTAAACATCCATTTTGATCCCTAAAAGATGTATGTAACAACAATTTGGTCACCGAAAGTTGTGTGACTTTAAATAGGTTGGTGATTGTTAAAATGTGAAATCCATTAGTCCTTCCGTTTGTCCTTGTTAAACTAAACATTCACTTTGGCTCTAAAAAATGCACAAGACATCAAGTTGGTCCCTAAAAGTTATATGACATGATGTTGGTCCCTCCATTACAACTACTTTTTTGGTTCACAATCCGTTTCAAGTTTGAGGGAAGAAGATGATGTTATAGAATTTGAATCCTCTCTATTTTGATAAGGTGACAATGTAAACAAGTTTCCTTATCTCCAATAACATCATATAGATCCCTAAAAGTTGCATGATATCAAATAAGTCCATGCATGTTAAATGTGACATCACTTTAGTCCTTCCATTGTTACACACAAATAATGAAAGAACTAAAGTGTTGTAACATTTTAACTTTCAAGATTTTAATTTATTTCTAAACTTTCTAGGTTTTACACTTCAGCTTTTAGTATTTATGTCACCTTTTATCCTCTTGTTTGGATTTTTCAAGATTCGTACCAATTTTTTAGTATCTCATAACTAAGCATTATAGTTTTATTGGTAGTCATAAGAATAAAAACTTCAAAAATAATTTTTTTTAATTTTTTTACTTCAACTTGATGACATGAAGTTGGATTGATTCAGTTCAAACCTGTTGAGAAAAAAAAAAGCAATTTAATTAAATTTGACTAGTTTAAATTTATTTTTTCCTCAAATCCTATTTGCATGCCTACTGCTCACTCTTTATTTTTAGTGGTCTTCATTTCCTTTTTCTTTTTCTTTTTCTTTTTTTGTGCATACTACTCCTCAAATATTTGTTGGCTTGGGCAAGGCCTTGAATGGGCAGACATGCATTCATTGTGTGAAAGGATAGGAGGCATTTTGTTTGCTAACTTTGTTGATAAATGGGCAAGTGTGGAAAATTCATAATATTAACTAATAAGTGGGTAAGTGGAAAATTGTTAAGGAATTAATTCCATGCTTTCCAAATGATAATATATTTGAAGAAGGCCTAATTACTTAGTGGGATATTGTTTTGTGTATATCTGATCATTCTTGTTAAGGCAAATGTGTATGAGGACTCACGAGTCCTATAATTGAAGATAGTGGATTCTTTGTAGGTGCAAGGATTAGATATTAGTAGCCAAATCAATAAATAGACAAGAATTATGAACTTCCCCCACTTTTTTAGTTGGTTGACTTTCTATCTATACAAGTTTGATTTTATTTGCAGATGTGGTATATATACAGACGTGATGTATTACATAATTTTAGATGATTTGAATTTTATAAGAAATTAACTAGCAATTTGATATTTTGTGGAGTTTATTGACCCTACCAAGCAAGACAATGCTGGTTTGATATTGTTGTTGTTGATATTATGTTGGTTTTCTTCTTCTTCTTTTACTTTTGTTGAAATCACAAGTATCTTTCTATCAGAGGTAATTTTGCTCAAGTTAGCTAGAGCTACTTGGGGGCCAAAGCTTTTCCTTCTGAGTTTTGTCATCGTTCAATTGAATAATTTACTTATGTTATAAAAATGTAGATAAAAATCAATCAGTTTGTGATAAAATTATTCAGTAAATAGATGTTTGGTATCTAAAATATGCACATGGCATCAACGTAATCACCAAAAAGTGTGACATAAAATAGAACCCCAAGAAGTTAAAATGTGAGATTGCATTAATCCCTCTAAAATCGTATGATATTAAAAAGGTCTATGAAAATTAAATGTGATATCAATTTAATCCCTATGTTATAATGCCACTAACAGAATTGGCTCTTCCAATAAAAAAGTTTTCAAATAAACTAAATGTAGTTGTTATTATTACGGAAGATATATGTACACAATTTACACCATCTATCTATCAATATATATTAAAAATTCACTATGACATTGCATTTATCACAATATGTAATTAAAATTGTCATATGTGTATAGTAGAAAAAAAATGTGACTATTCAAATTCTCAACTAACAATAAAATTTAAAATAAATTAATTATTTGATGACCTATATGAAATAAATTTTTTAAAGACAATAAACACTACATTTATAAATATTTTTATGAATATAATACTAATAAAAAAATTATTTTTATATTAAATTATGTTTCATATTTAATTAAAGTGTAAATTTTATCAATACAATACCTTTATTATCTTATATTATATTTTTAATATTATTAAATAATCTTTTTGAACTTAATTAAATATTCAAATTTTATAATGGAAAATAGCAAAATAAAAATTAAGCCCTACGTGAAAATTGATGATTTACTTTTCATTTGTAATTTTCATATCATAATTAGTGTAGTCACAAGATGGATTCTTTCGTAATAAAAAAAAATGGATTGCCTCACTTTTGTCAAATTATATATTTTTTTTCAAAAGTCTTAAGGTGCATTCGATCATAAATCATAGCTTTTGTAAAATATTTTATTCATAATAAATTAAATTATTGCACCATGATAAAATTGTCATCTTATGTTTTGTGTGAAATATATATACAACATAGATTATACCACTTGAATTTTTAATGATTAATTGGCCAATTTATTATAAAGTAATCTATAAAGGGCATTATAATTGTCTAAAGTGGTCTTTTCCACGTAGCTGAAAATTCTTATTCTTATAGTTGATAAAGATAAGAATAGGTGTATAGACTAGATACATTCTATAGAATAATTAAAAAAATAAATATATTATGATATCTAATTTTTAAGCACTATTACATATATTTTCATAATTGTTTTTATTAAAAGTATTAACAAACTGGTACAACACACGGGAATTATTTCTAATTTATAGAATATTTAAATGGTTGAAATGTTTCAACTTGATGAAAAATTATTTAACTAATTAAGGAGTAGAATGTGAATGTAAAAATGAGGGTATCAATGATCGGTGAGTTATAAGATGATTCAAGCTTGTGTTTACCCTATTGGTGGACCACTCTAAAGATTACAAAAGAAAAAAGTCTCTAAATTCTCACCACCCCAAGCTCCTCGTTTGGCCACCTCACCACAACTACTTATCGCCTTCATCAGCCACCCTTCTATCCCTAACTCTACTGTCAGTGCCTCCACTGTTAACTAGCAGCCCTTCACCATCGCTCCTTTTTCCACCATTTTCCTCTTCATCTTCGAACCAATCCCGCTGCCCTATTCTTCCCATTATAGTCTAACAACAACCCTCCCACCTTAATATTTTTTTTTTCACAAAAATCAAACATTGAAAAAGTTAAACAAAAAGGTCAAACATTTGTTGTTTTACTCAACTTCTTAACTTGGTTTTACTCACTTTTAAAATAGCCACAATGGTTTTCTTCTTCTTTTCCTCTATGTTACTAGATTGGTTATGCAACACCCTCAAAACATATAAGTCATGCTCGAGTTATAAGGTAAGGTTATATTTAGAGGTTGCTATGGGTGTTGTGGAAACTTTTAGATTGAGAATAATATAATATATGGCCCTTACAATATATTTCCTTCATACATAAGGATTTCCAAAACCTGAGTTAGCTGATGGTGATATAATTTAAAAAACAATGGTTCAAACTTAACTGCATATATATAGAATACATCTCGTTCTCCATTCTTGATTTCGTTATACTGGCAGTCCACCTTGACACTCGAGCTGCAATTTCTAGTGTTGGACTCAAGCTCGCATCTTGCGGCTTATTGGAATCCCATTTTCCTGCTACAAACTTGAAGCCTATTCCTTGTACTAGAATATTTACAGAGATATACAAACAGGTAGTGAGAATTTAAAATTTTCAGTAAGTACACTCAATCCACTAAGCACCCAAGGTGTCATCATAAGTATTTTAGCCACTTTGGTTTATTGTGAAAATGTGGACAGTTACACATAGTTATAAGTTCAATTTTAAGTTTAAAAACATATTTCTCGAAGCAGGTTATTTTTAACAATCACCTGGCACCTCTCAGAGTAGGTGTAGTAGCAATAACAGTATGAATTTCAACCATCATAATAGAAGCTATACATTACAACAAGATTATGGGATATACATATGCAGATGCACATAACTTAATTATGCGAGTGCACTTTTCTTTCTTATCTCTTTCTTTAACATATAATTTGAACATCTATATTTGGTCCCCTGGAAATGGATGGCTTCTCCCACTTTTGGGTAATAGCTTATTTTTTAGGACTAAACTCATTCCTATATGTAATTGCCAGATTTAGTTTCTTCGATTTTCACACCGACTTATTCCCCTTAAATCTATTTAGGGGATGACCCAACTAATCCTTTATGACAATATTGCCCTAACCCACTACTAGGTGGAGGCTCGATATGTCTCTTCATTAACTTGTGACTTCATGTCACTTATACATTCTTGTATATGGTCATGCATGAGGATGCTATAGGAACTTTTGCACATGCTTCATAACTTTACTTTCAAACCGTGCATGACATTCTTAAAGGAAATAGGAACATAGTATAGCATACCTAAGATTATATAACATTATCATAAACATATCAATGGTGGTACCTATACCATAAGAATTGTCATAACCAAAATTCATAGTTCTATGTCTTGCCTAACACTTGGTTTATTTATTTATTTATTTTTTTGACACATTAGCAAAGAAAGAAAAGAGAAAGTAAGCAAATCAATGTCTTCGGGAATAAGCTCCCATGTAATTTGCAGCTAACAAGGCCCTCAAATTGGGAACTAGAACAATGATAGCTTCATGCACTCTTGAACCTTTATTTGCCAATAAGTAAGCACAAGAGTTTGCTTCTCTTAGCACATGAGTAAGCTCCACATCCCAGTTCTTTTGCAACAAATGCTGGATATCCACAATCACTGATTGATACACCTATGAATGGCAATGCTTATAAAATATACATACAATAGTTTCCTTGGAATCACTCTCACAACAGACCTTACAAAAACCCTTTTCCCAAGTAAGAACTAAACCATGTCGGATGGCCATAAGTTCATGTAAAAGGTTATCAATTACTCTAATAAAGCTAATAAAACCAAACTGCCATTGACCATTGTCACTTCTGAGAAGCCCACCAATCCCTGCTCCTCTTGGGTTTCTTTTAGAACAACCATCAACATTTAGCTTGACAATCCCATCCCTAGGCCATATCCATCTAATCCACCTCGGATTGCTAGTAAAAATAGCATCAGTATCTGGGTTACTTTTGTAGGCATCAATGCCATGAGCTATATTTCTAAGGATCCAACTTTCTTCCATGTTAGCACCATTAAAGACATGATGGTTTCTGCCATGCCAAATCCACCAAATCTAAACACTGCAAGCAAAAATGAACCTAATGTTTATGATCAGTGACATGCATGAAACTAGCATCCATGACTCCCAAGCTCGACCATATCCGTTGTGATTGCTCACAATCATGATGAAGACTATGCAAAAATGTTTCTTCCTGCCTACCACACCAATTACATCTCATAGAAGCACTCAATTTACACTAGTATCGCACCATATTTGTGGGGAGAGAATTGTGTAAAACCACTTGCCCAAGTCATCATGAACATTATCCTGCCTTGAAAGCCAAAGATAACCTGAGGCAATAAAATAAATTCTTGAGTTGTTATCGAGCCAAACCACCTTATCCTCTACACTATGGTGCAACTAGACAAATTTTGAATTCAACAAATTCACCACATCTTTCGTTAAGGGAGTAAACAGATTATTTAGGAGCCATCTTCCATTGTCCCATACGTCCTTGACTTGAATTTTTGAGTTTGAAATATGAATGAAAGGACCCAATTTGCAAAGAGGTCCTTCCGACAACCACTTATCATGCCAAAATGAAATCTGACCATTACTCGGACGCACCACAAACCAGGTGCCAACACTTCATATGTTTGAACCAAAGCCTTCCAAGTAGGGAAAGCATTGGAAGCAACATCAGTACTGTTTAATTCACCATACTTTTGCCTCAATAAATTAATCCAAAGCTTAGGAAAGTTATCAATAAACTCTACCACTAACTTGATAAGCATTGCAATATTAGTGAACTTAGCTTGACAAACCTCAAGTCCACCGTGAAATTTTGCATTAGTCACAACTTTCTAGTTCAAAAGTTAAGCCCTCGATTCTCTCCTTTGTTCCAGATAAAATTACGAATCAATTTATCAATACCATCACAATTGCTCATGGGCATCTACATGGATTGCATATTATACATCAACAAAGCAGAAAGAATAGCCTTAGAGAGGGTTAATCTGCCAGCCTTGTTTAAAAATTTACCTTTCCGACCACTTAATCTTGATCTCATCTTATCAAGTAAAAATTGAAAATCAGCCTTCTTCATTTTGCCATGAATGAGACGAAATATTTGCCCAGGTTACTGGCAAAAGAAATTGAGGAGGCCGCTGCAAGCCTTAACGCTTTTGTGTAGGAATCATCTTAGAAACCATGGCCTTTGACTAATCTAAATTCACTGTTAGACCCAACAACTCTAGAAACTCCTTCAACACTTAGGTCACAAGTCTAACCTGAGACATTTTTGGCTTCTACAAAAATGAAGAAATCATCAGCAAACAAAAGTTAAGAAGCACCCATTCCATCCCTAGTTACTTGAACAAGCTTCCAAAGATCCAAATCAACCCTCTCGAAAATCAACGAGGATAACTTATCCATGCAAAGCACAAATAAATAAGGAGAAATTGGATTCCTTTTGTCTTAAGCCTCGATTAGGTTGAAAACTTGAAAGATGCACCCTATTCCACACAAGCAAAAGGGAGGAAGAAGAAACATAGAGCATAATAAGCCTTTTTATCCTGTCTGGAAAACCAAAACCCACCAAAACTTGCTCCAGAAACCTCCAATCCACACTATCATAAGCCTTGTGTCAATCAACCTTAATAGCCATAGTTCCTTTCTTTTTCTTGGAGGAATACATATGATGCAAAATCTCTTGAGCAATAATCACATTGTCAGTAGTGCTATGTCTCGGAATAAAACTATTCTGGAGAGGACTAACAAGCTCCATAATAAACAGTCTTAATATATTAACTAGCACCTTAGAGATCAACTTGTACACCACTTTACACAAATTGATGGGATGGAATTGCTAGACAGGAGTAGGTACCTCAGTCTTTGGGATCAATACAATAAGAGTCTCAACCAGTCTCTCATCAAAGAAACCCATTTCAAAAGCATTTCTGATTAGTCTCCAAATATCATTCGTAATATGCCAATACTTCTTGAAGAAGAAAGGTTGAAATCCATCTGGGCTAGGTGCCTTAAATGTCTTTATGGATTTCAAAGCCTCCCAAAGCTCCTCTTTAGAAACACAACCGAGCAACTGCCTTTGAGCTTCAAGAGAGAGAGATAGCCCCTGAGGGATCACACCATCATCCTGCACCTGAGATCTGTCTGAGCAGAATAAATTCTTAAAGAAAATGTTAGCCTTTCGCATCAAAATATCTCTATCAATACACCAAACATCACTACTAATATTAATCCCTTTAATCTTGTTGCGTCTTCCACAAATCATGGTTTTAGTTTGAAAAAATGAGGCATTTTTATCACCAAACCTCACCCAATTCTCTCTAGATTTTTAAAACCATAACACTTATTCTTGAGGCAAGACCTAATTGTATTGCACCTGTAAGCTTCTCTCAAGTCTAATCATAGAGCAAGAATCAAAAGTCTCCAATTGCTTCTGGCCACCTGCTACTCTAGCTTCAAGAAGCCACTTCCTTCGAAAAATATTGCCAAACACCTCTTTCTTAAAAGGTAATAGAATTATCCTTCACTTTTCTTTAACCTTCCACCACCCCATTCAGCCCCTATTCCAGTCTTGGCTCCTAACAAGATGATAATCCTCATGGTAAACCTAAGCTACTTCAAAAAGAACTAGTTTAAGACCATGGGCCTAAGAGAAACCACCCATCTTGAGTAAAAGTGGATTGTAATCAGAGTGCACCCGCAGAAGGACCTCCACACAAGCATTGGGGAACCTCACCCTCCACCTCCAATCTACAATCGCTCTATCTAGTCTCTTCCAAATAGTAGGCATACCATAAAGAGATCTTTGCTGAGTAAAGTTGCTACCAATAGCACCAATATCGATCAATTCATATTGCTCAATATAATCACAGAACAAATCGACTCTATTGGATACAAACTCCCCTCCTTTAACTTCAGCTTCACTCAACACCTCATTAAAGTCACCTTCAATAAGCCACGGAACCTGAATTCTCCCATGTAAATCCACCAAATAATCCCAAAGTCTAGATCTAATGGTTGGAGTTGGACTTGTACAAACTGTTGCACAAATCCACTCACCACCATCACTCCCAAGCCTAATAGTAATAGCTTGAGTCATAGAATCAATAACTACATATTGAATAGCAGGGTCTTTCAGGAGCACCCAAATGCCACCACTAAAACCTCTAGCTTCCTCAATAGCAATAGGCCGAAAGCCCAACCTTTCCCAAAACTTCTCTACCTTTGAGTACTGAAATTGAGACTCCAAAAGGACCACTACCAATGCATTATGTAAACAAATTATCTCCCTAACATGCCTTTTACCTCTAAGTTTATAAGCTACTAGAAATCTACCCCCAATTTAGAAATTCACTATAAATCCATTTCTAGTCATTACTTTATAAGGATATTCCTTATTATATCCTTTACTTAATCCTCTTAGTCCCATTGCATTTTAAGAAGTAGAAGTTAAGTTATGATGCCTCAAGTGAGGCTGTCTTGTTTCAACTTCAAATCTGGGCAGTAATGTTGCAAAATTCATAAAAATTCCCTTTTAATTCATTAAATTCTAAAGCTTTCCAGTTTGTTTCTACATAGATTAAAGTTTCAAATAGCTTGGTCTCATTCAATTCCAAGCTCTAAAGACTGACATATTAATGTCTCAAACTAGGGTTCATGAGTTGACTCTATTTCTATCCTACTCTATTTTAAAATTCATATCTAATTCATTTGGGCTTAGATGATCGAGATTTTAGGTTTACATACTCTACTCATCTTATACTAGTAGGGAAAAATGGCTTTAATATCATAAGATTACCCAATTGGTGCAGTTTTGCTAAATATCTCTACTATCCTATTTTAGACTCTCATTTTGGCATCTAAATTGTATAAATTCCTAAAAATTCATTTTTGATTAGATTTTCACCAAATTTTAACTGTAGGTAACTATGTGTCAAATTTCAAATAAAACAAGTTTCATTTAAATCCAACATATGTAGCTCTAGAATTAATTTTTGTGGCATAGGGTGCTCAAGATAGCGGCTCATTTGCCTTCCTCTTGATGTTTAGCTACTTCAAAGCTATTTAACTTAAAGGATTTTTTTTAAGATTAACTAAGTATTTACTTCAGTTCACGTATGACCAAGCACATGTATACACAATCTCCAACAACCAAGTGTGAAACCAAACTTATGTCAACATTTCAAGACATACCATCATATAATCACATCATCAACACTATAATCCAACTACACAAAATAAAATTTTAGTGGAGAACCTAGGGTTTGGACATGACATAGGCACAAGGAATTTGGAGGAGATAAGCCTAAGATTTGAGCTACCTACCTCAAGATTAATGAAGCCATGGAAGCAAAGAGGCTAAGGACAACTCTTAGCCTTCTTTTTCCCTCATGTCCGCAGCATATATGGAGGTAGGGAAGCTCTACTTAATGCTTGATCATCAAATTGATAAGGGGATTTGATAGAAAAGAAGGTGAGATTTAATTTTTATAAAAGAAACAAGGTATTTTGAGGCCAAGAAGGCCATCAACTATGAGCTTAAAGCTCATGGCTATGGTGGTGATAAGGAAGGAGATGAAGAAGATGATGATGGCGTGTGTGGGTGGTGGAGGTTGCAAATAAGGGAGAAAATTGGAGCATAAGAGTATTGAGATATTTGTTGGTAGGAGTGGTGCTGATTAATCCATCGGTTGGGGGTGGTGCGGCACTCTCACATCTACTCATTTACCTAGCGTAGGGTGTCGCTCATTTCTGGCCACATACAATGGCTACTCTCATGACATGTCTAGCTAATCTCTGTAGGATTATTTTCTTAGATTTGTCATGCCCAAAGACAATATGGGACCCTTTAAAATTAATTCAAGGTATCCAGCTATCAATTCAGGTACTCCAAGTCACCCGAGATAAGATTCACATGTAGGAGTAATCCCATACTTTATTTAAAAGCTGGTGCATAAAACACCATTTATAAAATTATTACACTTACATTGTTTATCTACTAGTGTCGTGGGGCCACATATTCTTGGAATCAAAATTTTCTACTAATGCCCCTCCCGACACATGTAAACCTTTATTTATAGTTTTGCCGTTGTGATCTAAGAATTATAATTTTGCCCTTTCTTCTACTATGATTCACCTATTTACTGTTTTATCCTTACCTCGGACCCGAGCTTCCTTTTATACTTGTCTACCCTTAGAGTTAGGGACATTACAATTCTCCTATCCTTTTAATAATTTTTGCCCTAAAAAATTTCATATTCTTTAACCTATAGGGGAAATTCCAAATTTACTTGCTAGTAGCTCTGTTGTCTTAGACCATTTGTATCATAGGCATAAGCTTATACTGTTAGGGTGTTTGACTTCTTCACTTTTGACCACTTAGTCTTCCGAATTACCATGTGTCTCAACTACAACCCTTACTGCTTTTGTGAAAAGTTGCCAGGCATCTAATAGGATCAACCAAGAGTATTAACTTCTCATTCCATAGGGACCACTTGTTCATTCCTTTTGCTATTGTATTTACATCAAGATCTCCTACTTTGGAGGTAGTATGCTTATCGTTGGACATCATCTCTAACTCTGAGTGTTAAGGTAAGCTATGATGGGACTTGTTGCCCTTACTGTCATTTCCAATATTTTCCCTTTGTCCTGGTTCTTACAGAGTCTTCATGGGTGTGTTTAGTTGATCAATCTTCTAGCTCCCACTGTACAGGTTAAGTCCTACGGTTTTTTTACCCTTTTTAACCCTACTGTGATGTCCCAGGAACTAGTACATTATCTCATTCACTAGCATGGTTAATTCAGTGTACCTGCTCTTGTCTATTTACACTTGAATGGCTCTTGTGGTGTGCCCGTCACTCCATGGTTGACATGTGGTTAGGGAATGGGGGATTGTCCTAGACAATTTCTTATGATGTCTCTCTAAGTTCACGGATCAACCCAAATCATTGGCTATAAAAGATCTTAATTGAAACATCAGCCTATATGATGATTCTTCGCTTACTATCTTTAATGAGAGTCTTGTGTTGACTAACAGTGAGTATGTTGCGCTAAGGGGTTTTCTCACTATAATTGTGGCAAAGTCATATTCGACCCAATATGTTGACATTCTTGTTCTTTGGTCTGTTGAGGGATTTTTTCTTTTAGTTTTACTTCTGAGCTACTTGGGGTCAACATTAGGAATTTTGCCATCCTTGTTGCCCTTACTTGAATTCTTTTACTAATTTTGGAGGTGTAGCATTCGCAACAACTTTGTTAAGGTTCCATTGGAAGCTACTCCAATTGCCTCTCCCTGACCTTTACTCACCTTACCACTTGTTGCCCCAAGAGTGAATCTCCTTTCCTTTTGAACTAAGTTTTTCTTAGTCTACCTTCTTGAAATCTTGCCTACAGGTCCTTACTTGGAGGTTTCTTAATCTCTTGAGGGGTTTACCTTACTTCTTATCACTTAGCAACCTACCACTTTACCATGATCTGATAAAAGTTTCATGCTTCATCATTGAGCTTCTCAAGCTCCATTTCGATTTCTTGTTACCAGGGTATAGGTAGCTCAACATAAAGGAGAAAATTGACAATCTCACTTTCTTGTCAAGATTACAGAGTTTTGTCATTCCATCTTTCTTACGAGGTGTTAATCTGGGTATGTGCAAAGATTCCTCATTGATTATGTTGGTGCCAAAGTTCATCCTATTTCAATAACACCTTAATCCATCACTAGGTTCCTTGGGGAATTATATTTACCTTCTCTAACGTGTATCTAACTTCCCTCAATGAGTTAAGGTTGAAAGTCTACTAATCCTATATCGTAACCTTAACTACCATGGGGCGTAGTTCCAAGCTCTTTGATTTTATATTGGTGCATCACCTAGTCCTTCTTGGGGTGCATCAAGCAATCCCAAAGAGTCCTTCAGATTCAATAACATCATTATTGATGTCAAGACAAGCCAGCATATTAGCTCCTATAAACTTTCACTTGTACCCTGAATCCAATTGGAAGACATTTCTTCCTCTAGTGGGTTCCTTAAAAGGAAAAACTTCCTCTTTTACTTCTTATAGCATCCTACCATTTTTATCAAAAGCTTGTCTTTGTTTTAGTCCATTAGGACTTCCGACTTTACTACTATTTTAGCCCATTGAGATTGATTGCAATTCCCTTGGTTGCAACAGACCTATTTGCAAGTTCCTAATCTTCACCACCCTAGCTTAGATTTGGGTGTGTTCATCATCAAATTACTCTACCCATAGAGCTCACAGTGGTGTCTGAAAGTAATCTTCATATCTTTTTTCCATTTCTTAATAGTTTGACCCTCTCGTCAGTAATATGTCGAAGATGATCTTATGGTACAGCTTATATGGTTGCTAGGGTTTGTTGAGGTCTAGTAAAACTTAACTAGCGCCGCTGACACTTCTATTATTCTTAATGTGTAACATCCCAAATTGTGTATAACTAGCATTGTTGAATAATTAAATTTTTAGATATATTATAGATATACGTGTAGGCCAAATCGAAATGTAAATATTAGGGTAAGGTAAATTCAAGTTTCTTTTGTAGAGAAATTTTATTAAGACAAATAGCAATGTTTTGCTACTTTGAGGAAAATTGATTTAATTACGGTGTCTTGTAATGCAAGAACCAAATTAGTAGAAATCTATATTGTAGGATGTCATAAGTATCAGTTAAAAATCCTAGAATATGTGGCAAAAAACTAGCCACTCAAATCACTCTTGTTGGCCAAAGAATGGCCACACAAATTGAAGGCTCAAAAGAATTTAACTCTTCTTTGGCATCCACCAATGGGATTTAACTGCTTTCAAGGTAAGTTATCAAGAGATCAAGACACATATTTCCCTCCACTCCTTGTAAATTTTCATGCAACCACCCCCTCATACTCTCCACCTTTATTTTCTTCTCCAACATACATATACTCATCCAAAACTTTTGTGCTCTTGCCTCCTTTGATCAAATTTTCCACTCTTTCTTTGTGTTTCCTCTAGAAACCTCAAGAAAAGCTCATAAACTTCCTTCCTTTGGATCATTTAGCTTCAGCCACCAAGGAGAAAAGAGAGGAGTTATCATCATTTTGAAGCTCTAATGAAGAAGAACCACCAAGAAAACTCAAACTTAGAAGCTACAAGTCATATTTGAGGTAGGATTTCCTAGATTAACAGATATCTACGGTTTATGGGACTAAAATGATAAAATGATAAAATGATAAAAATGATATCAAAATAGCTACATTTTGATATGAATTTCGGATAAAAATGATAAAATATGAATTTTTAATGATTTTCTAAATTTAAGTGTGCAAGTTTGTCCTCAAACGAGGTAGCCTTGAGTGAAACTTTAATAACTTAAGTTATATACATCGAAATTTAGTGAAACTAAAGAAGTTTAAAAATAGACAAACAGAGCTAAAATTTATTAAATTTATAGACTAAAAGGAATTAAAATCGAATTTTAGTGCAATTTAGAAGAATAAGGCAGATTTAAGGATAAAGGCATAACTTGAAAGTTGTCTTGACTTAAGGGTTCCATAAGCTATAAAAGGTTCAAGGATATCAGTTTTATACAATTTCATACTAATATAATGTTATATTGATATACTATTTATGATGAACATGATTGGCTGGTTGACTGGATATTGTTTATTTTGGGAACCTCCATGTTTCAGCTGTTATACTGCTGAATTTTTGGCAGAAGTATATGGATGCTATGAGTGCGTGTGTGTGTGTGTGTGTGTGTGTGTGTGTGTGTGTATCTTGTATATGGAAATTATTCATGCAAGGATGTTTGGAAGTAAGATATGAAGCATGTGCATAAGTCTCTTAAGTATATTAATACATGAATATTTGAGCATATGAATTATGAAAGAACATGAACAGACAAAATGCAAGTCCCTTCACTTGGAGGTAGTTATTTGGGTCCCTCCCTATGAAGGTAACTAAAGCTGTTGTGTCCTTCTACTTTGGAGGAAGTTAGCCAGCTAAGTCCCTCCAATTTTGAGGCACGTGGGTCACCTTGCAGGTTAATACTATGTGACGATGGTCACGAGTTGAGCTCACTCCCAAATCAGGTTAACCAAGGGTAGTAGAGATTAAAGACACAACAAACACCTTAGGGACAACGATACGTAATAACTAGGTGTGTCAAGTAAAGAAAGTTAAAGAAAGCATAAATGCATTTGCATGATTACATGATGTGCATTTGCATATACATAAGTTATATTTTGTTTATTACTGTCACGAAACTGCTCTCTTAATTGTCAAGTGTGTGAATAAAATTAATCTACTTTGGAAGGATAATTTTTGAACTTTATAAGAAATGAAATTTATAGTTTATATGGCATGAATTCTTCTTCATAATAAACCGATGCAATTGGAGATAATGACGATAACACTATATGTGGTAGTCTAGGAAATCGTACTAAAAATTTGTAATTCTTATCCCTATATATGTTCCCGTATTATCTCTAGATAACTTAGGAAATAGTGAAGATAGTCATCTTGGACGGAGTTAATTGAGATTGGAGGATGGCCAAAGGTTGTTATCAAATAAGGTCTATATATGAGCTAGTAATAAAACCTAAGTATGGTACTATGACTTCAGTATGGTACTATGCTTGGAAAGGTGTTACATAATGGGTAAGAGATATTGCCTCGATCCCATTTTCTTATCTTATTGTGGTTTAAGAGTATCCTCCCTTCAAATTAGTGGAAGATGCACTGCATTTTCTCCTGAAGGATCTTCTGAATTTATCCTTATACCTCAATTTCTTTCCATTCCTGGGTAAATTGGGCCTTTACCTTGGGTGCGATATGTGATTAGATGAATTCCGTCAAAGTTTTTCCAACCATTTGCTTTTACTCTGAGGTCTTGCCTAGGGTTTAGTAGACTTGCAATTGCTAGGATGTCAATCCTCAATATACTTGAGGGAGAAGGCTACTCCACTCTCTAAGCAGCGACCTGGAAAGTTCTTCCTCGTGTATGACTGGAGTTTTCGTTCTTGATTATCCTGCTTGATCTTTACTTCACCCAACCAAGGTTTTTAAGTAAAGGATCTAACATTTCCAATATGGCATTACCATAACCCACTGTAACATGATCGCAACTGAACTTCCGTTGGGTTACTCTCAAGGTAGCCTCAGCCTGCTCATCCATGCCGAGATCTCGCCCTTATTGATTTGAGTTTTCGATTTTCTTGATAATGTTGGATAGGATAATCCTTTTTCTTTGTGGCCAAGTTCACTATGTCCATAACAAACTAGCCGACATAACTTCTTTGATTGGATATCCAGCTTCTCTACAATCCCTAGCCTGTCAACTACCAGCCCTCTTAGGCAATAACTATCTCCTAGAGAGTTCCTCGTGTGCCTCCTATATTATCGATATCTATATCGAGGAAGTCCTTGTAACGTCCTTCTCTGTACAGTACTATGCCTAAGTCATAGTACCTTACTCTGGAGTCATTACTATTACCTGACGGACCTTGCTTGACTGCAACTTCAGCCGTCTTAGAATCTTCTCGAACTATCTGGAGATAACATGGAAACAAGAGTGAGAATTTAAGAATTCTCAGTAGGGTTTGCTAAGACATCTTGTACGGTGTCATCATTATTATCTCTAGCTGCTTCGGTTTATTATAAAAAATGTGAACATGTTCACTAGCTTGTTCAATTTTATAGTTCGAAAAATACATTGTCCGAAGCAGAATCCGTTTTATTCATGCACTTGTCATTTGGGAGAACCAATACACGAAAAGTCATGATGCATATTATGAATAATAACTATGACATATTAAAAATATAATAACACCAACATACTAGAAACTTGAAATTAGCATCTGCCTTCACTTGTACTTGAATTTATGCAGATATACATAATTCTCTTTTCTTTCTTGGTCTTTCTTTACTTGTCATGCACATTCCAGAGTATGATCACTATGTCATACCCCATCGGAGTGTGATCGCCATGTCACATTCCTTAGGATGTAGTTATCATGCCATATTCCAAAGTATGATCGCCATGTCATACCCCGTCGGGGTGTGATCGCCATGTCACATTCCTTAGGAATATATTCTTCCTGCCACGTCCCAGAGTATGATTGCCATGTCATACTCCATCAGAATGTGATCGCCATGTCACATTCCTTAGGGTGTGGGACCTTTATTTGGCACTTACACTAGCTGGTTCATGCCATGCCTCATGTAAGTTCTGTCCCTGATACTCACACTAGCTGGGTCGATGCCATGCCTCATGTGAGTGAGATGCTTGCACAGGCTTTAATCTTTATTCCTTACTATCCTTGGATAGTCTAGTTCGTCACACAGTACTGAACCACAAGGGAATTCACATGCCTCCAGTCTTGGAGGGATCTCATTTTATATATATCTATATCCTTTCATTTGCATACATAATCATGCATAGACATACTGAATGCACTCATGCATATGCTTCATCGCTTACGCTCATATATCCTTACATACATGTCTTCTACATACCCATTCATAACATACAAGTGTTTATAACCTTCTTACAATTCTACCGAAAATTCGGCAGCATAACGGAACGAGTCCACTTCCCCATGAATAGTGCCAGTACATCAGAACATCAATTTATCATAAAGGTCACAACATTACACACATATTTCAATATGGAACCCATAATAGCATTAAACTCATCAAGGCAGAGTTTCTGCCTCAGCATAATCAACCAACCTGGTTTTTATAATTCAAGCCATTACTTCTATTTAACTCATTTGGACCTCAAATTTGGATATGTTAAAGTGTTATGTGTCTAGTTTCTAACCTCTTTGGTCTCATCTAATTTCGATATCTATAGCTCAAGATATTTGGAGTTTATCCCGGCCTGCTTAGTGGCTGGCCAGAATCAAACACTTAGAAGTAAAAATCCAGTAAAAATTGAAAACTGATTTAAATCATACAAAATTAGACTCATATTAAAGATAACAGGGTAAAGTTTCATCTACAAAAAGTTTCATTCCATTTGGCTTGGTAGGGCTCGAGTTATAAGCCCCGAATTTGGACCTTCCTAAACTGCCCTCTTCTAACCTAGTTGGGACATAGGGTAACTTTCTTGGATCACTGGGAGCAACTGGGAACTTATCTAATTCTGAAATTTTTATGGGGCATCCTCCTATGTGTAAGCTTTCTAAAAAAGTTGGTTTCACTCATTTCCAAGTAGTATAGATCGAGTTCTACCCTGAACAACCCAGTCTGCGCAGAATCAAAGTCAAAAACCTAGGTCGAAATTCAAAAATTCGTAACTCTCTCAATACTAATCCAAAAGTATTATACGATATATGTATGGAAAGCCCTAGATGACTAGTTTCATATAAAAATGGTTCCGTCAAATTTAATCGACTGTAGGTGGAGCCGTACACTCCGCCGTACGGACTGCCGAGGGGTTTTGGTTCTCCAGCCCCTCAGCTCTTCCTATTTCTATTCTCTCTTGCTTCAAATTCGACTACAACCAAACAAACAGCCCAAAACCAATCACATATCATCATAATCATTCATTTAACACATCAAATATCATGAAAATAATCCAAGCTCAGCTAGCCAAGATCACAGAATTGATGTAAGAAGAGAACTCCTACCTTTGTTCTAAGTGATTTTGCTGGATTTTTGAAGCTTGGATGAGCAAAGCTTGAATTGGCTTGATGTTGGCTGGAGTTGTGTGTGTAAGGAAGAGAGAAAGAGAGCTGAAAGGAGAAGAGGAAGTGGCACAAACAAAGGGGTCAGAATATGTAATAAAGGAGCAGAAAAAGCTGATTGTATGAGTGGTGTTTAGGTGGCTTTTTCTTTGGCATTTGATTGGTTTAGAATGCTTGGCTGAAATTCAGCCAAGCTTCTCCATGCATTGTGGCCCTTGTGGCGCCACTTTTGTAGGGCAAAGTGGCTGAGTAATCAGCCTTAGGTTCTAGGGTTTTAAGCTTGTAATTCTGTTGGTTCGGTTCTAACAGTTTCAAATACTGTAAACTTACCGATTTCCTTTAAATCGGTAAAACGATTTTGAAGAATTTTGTGAGGTTTTTATAAGTTTCTATCTTAATCCTAATTTCTTTAATTTAACTCCTAATCAACTCCTAGTTAACCTCTAATTAACTTGCTAATTAACTCTACAACTTCAATAAAATCGAGTAAATCGATTAAAAGTGTACATTAAATGTTGTGTGAATTTTAGGGCCTTTTGTTTCTATTTTTCAAGGCTAATGGTATTTCGTAATTATGGGTAAGTCTAGGGGCATCCCATGTCATTTCACATATGGATACCTCCGTGGCTCAATCGGCCGGGGTTTAGGTTTCTACGTTTTCTCTACGTGATCCTGCTTCATTTAAAACCTTATTCTGTTAATTCTCTTGATATAGAGACCTAAATGTCATTTTCTAAAAAGTTTAGGGGCAAGGTGGTCAACAACAAAAGTTTATTATTATTATTTTCTATTGCGTTATATGGGGATGTTACAGTCCTTAATAAGCCTATCGGATGTCATAGACTTCTATCCACACAAAGTGTTATATTAAGGTGATCAAGCTCAACATTTGGTCAAGTGCAGCATATAGGCTACAACACTCACAACAAGGCTATTATGCACCCTTATCTATATCCTTATCACACAAGGACCTAAAGCATGACTTGTCCAGACTCTCAGAGTATGTCATAGAAACATAGTCAATCCATTCCCAGGCCTATATAGGACGAATTGCTTTGATACCAAAAATGTAGCACCCTTTAAACATATACGCCATGCTCGAGTCATGAGGTTATATTTAGAGGTGGTTACAGGTGCTATGGAAACTTTTTGATTGAGAAGAATATAATATATGGCCCTTACAGTATAATATTTCCTTCATACATAAGGATTTCCAAAATCCAAGTTAGATGATGGTGATATAATTTAAAATACAATGCTTCAAATTTAACGACTTATACATAGAATACATCTTATTCTGCATTCTTGACTTTGTTATATCGGTAGCCCACCTTGACACTCAAGCTGGAATTTTAGGTGCTAGACTCAAGCCCACATGTAACACCCTACCAAATATAATACTATGCTTAAGTCATAATATTTTACCCGGCAGTCTGTTACGTGTGATTATCTCTTATATCGATTAACCTTAATTCATTGACTAGGTCGGATGAGTGTTTATATCGAAACACGGCGATTTAATTTCAGTCAATTACTTAAGTGATATATATATATATATCGCACAGGTGTGGTACAATCAGAGAGATTTGGTAAGACGGGCAGAGTCAATCTCACAACATTTGTGATGTATCTACATAAATATGTATACTACAGGAAATAGGGCCGTCGAATGCAATAAATAGCTCCATGCTCAAAAGTACCGTCGTAACTTCGGTAGCTCAAAATTGAGGATGATGGTTGCAGCCACGTCCAGGGTCAAAGAATGATGCAGACATACATAATAGGGTGGGAATTTCGGAAAATCCTCAATAAGATTCCTATAATTACAAGATACTGGCATCGCGTTCATTTCCTTCAGTTTTTATTTAATTATATATAGGGTGAATAATAGAACATAATTATCCTTGTTCATTAGATTTTAGAAAACATAACTTAAAGCAAAGTTCAGTTTTACTTGAGGTAGTAAAGACAGAATAAGCATCAAAATAACACTATATAATGAAATAAGATGCAAAATAAATAGGGAAGCTATATGTAAAGGAGTATAGCATTTAATTCATAAGTAACTAATATGTCTATACGATACAATAATGCAGGTGCTTAGACTCACTTTACTTCATTGAACTTTGCGTCATCTATCATAAATTTTTCCTTACTTGGTCCCCTAGGAGTTTTTGGCCATATAATCTTAGGTAATAGTCTGCTTCTTAGGATCGAGCTCGTTTCTATACAGGAATATCGGGTTTACTTTCCCCGACCTTCCCACCAATCTATTCCTCTTAACTTTAATCCGGGGCTGGCCCAAGTATTATGGAACTTTTCTCATAACATAACTCTTATGAGCTTCATGCAAGTATGCACATGTATCAAAGTGTATCTCATAACTTATGCATAATCCTTGCCGAAATTTCGGCAGCATGACGGATCGTGTTCGCTTCCTCATGAATAGTGCTAGTACTCAAACAACCAATTATTCAAAGAAAGGAAGTGGATGAGAGCTTGAGAGGAAGTGAAATGAAGGAGGAGAAGAAGAAGAAAATGGAGGAGGAGAAGTAAGAGAGAAGGAGTCGTAACACATAAGGAGAAAGGAGGAAAAAATCTTTTTGGTCTAATTAATGATGGTGGTTAGAAAGTGGCTTATGAGTGGAGGAAAGGTTGAGTGATTATGCTTCAACCAACTCTCCCCTCCTTGTGTAGCTGGTTTGGACATCACTTAAGGAAAGGAGGTGGCCAAGCTTTTGGCCACAAATCTTGGGGTTTCTAGTGCATAATTCTATTGATTCGGTTCTAACAGTTTAAAACACTGAATATTTACCGATTTATTTTAAATCAGCAAAACATTTCTAAATAGTTTCACAAGGGTTCCATATGTCTATCTTGATTTTTCTCAAGCCTAATCTCTTTAATTAACTCTAATTAACTTCTAATTTGCCTTTAATTGGCCGCTAATTAAATATTTAATTGATTTCTAATTAATCTCACTTATTCAGTAAAACCGAACAAATCGATGAAAAACGACAAGATTTTCGGATGTTACACCACATCTTGCAGCTCATAGGAGTCCCATTTTCCTAATACAGGCTTGAAGCCTAATCCTTGTACTGGAACATTTAAGGAGACATATAAACAAGTAGTGCGATTTAAATTTCTCAGTAGGCACACTCAATCCACTAAGCATATAAGATGTCATCATAAGTATTCTAGCAACTTCAGTTTATTATGAAAATGTGGACAGTTACATATAGGCATATGTTCAATTTTAAGTTTGAAAATATATTTCTCGATGTAGGTTATTTTTAGCAATCACTTGGCACCTCTCAGAGCAGATGTAGTAGCAGTAAGAGTATGAATTCTAACCACCATAATAGAAGTTATACAGTACAATAAGATTATGGGATATGCATAAGCAGATGCACATAACTTAATCATGCGAGTGCACTTGTCTTTCTTATCTCTTTCTTTAACTTATAACTTGAACATTTGTGCTTGTTCCCCTAGAAGTGGATGGCCTTTCCTACTTCTGGGTAATAGCCTGCTTTTCAGAATTGAGCTTATTCTTATACGTGATTTTTGAATTTACTTTCTTTGACTCTCACACCGACTTATTCTCCTTAAATCTATTCAGGGGCTAGCCTAAGTAATCCCTTATGATAATATCGCCTTAACCCACTACTATGTATAACCTCAATATGTCTCTTCATTAACTTGTGAGTTCATGTCACTTTATACATTCTTGTACATGGTCATGCATGAGGTTGCTGCAAGAGCTTTTGCACATGCTTCATAACTTTACTTTCAAACCATGCATGGCATTCTCAAAGGAAAAAGGCACATTCTATAGTATACTTAAGAATATATAACATTATCATAAACATACCAATGGTGGCACCTAAACCATAAGAATTGTCATAATCGAAACTCATAGTTTTATGTCTTACCTAACACTTGGTTTATAAGCCACTAGAAATTTGCCCTATTTTAAAAATTCACTATAAATCCATTTCTCATTATTTGACCCTAATATTTTATGATGACATTCCTTATCATATCTTTTACTTAACCTTCTTGCTCTTATTACATTTTAACAAGTAGAAGTTAAGTTATGTTGTCTCAAGTGAGGCTGCCCTATTTTAACTTCAAATCTAGATAGTAATGTTACAAAATTCATAAAAATTCCATTTTAGGTCATTAAAGTCTAAAACTTTCTAGTTTATTTCTACTTAGATCAAAGTTTCAAACGAGCTTAGTCTACTCAATTCCAAACTCTGGAGACTGAGATATTAAGGTCTCAAAACAGGGTTCACTAGTTGACTCTGTTTCTATCCTATTCTATTCTGAAACTCATATCTAATTCATTTGAGCTTGAATGGCTATTATTTTTGGCTTACATACTCTATTCATCTTATACTAATAGGGAAATTTGGCTTTAATATCATAAGGTAACCCAATTGGTACAGTTTTGCTAAACATCTTTGCTATCCTGTTTTAGACTCTCACTTTATAGCTAATTTGTATAAATTCCAAAAAATTCATTTATGGTTAGATTTTCACCAAATTTTAACTATAGGAAACCTATGTGTTAACTTTCAAATAAAACACGCTTCATTTAAAACCAACATATATAGCTTTAGAAATAATTTTTTTAGTATAGGGTGTTTAGGATAGTAGTTCGTTTGCCCTCCTCTTGATGTTTAGCTATTTCAAAGCTATTTAGCCTAATTCCTATAAACTCTTTTCACTTGAATTCTTGCTTAGTGATCTTAAGGGACTTATTTAATATTAACAAAGTATTTACTTTAGTTCACATATGACCAAGCTCATGCACACATAATCGATTACCAACAACCAAGTGCAAAACCAAACCCACGTCAACATTTCAGGCCATACCATCATATAATCACATCATGAACACCATAATCCGACCTCCCAACATAAAATTTTAGTGGGAAACCTAGGGTTTGGACATGACATAGGCACAAAGAATTTGGAGGAGATAAGCCTAGGATTTGAGCTACCAACCTCAAGATTCTTGGAGCCGTGAAAGCAAAGAGGCCAAGGACAACTCCTAGCCTTCCTCTTCAGCATATTTGGCAATGGGAAAGCTTCACATAATGCTTGATCATCAAATTGATAGAGGGGTTTGATAGAAGAGAGGGTAGGATTAATTTTCATAAAATTCGCAAGGTGTTTTGAGACCAAGAAGGCCATCAACCATAAGCTTAAGCCCATGGCTATGGTGGTGGTGAGGAAGGAGATGAAGAAGATGATGATGGTGTGTGTAGGTAGTGGAGGCCGCAAATGAGGTAGAAAAAGGGAGGATGAGAATGTTGAGATATTTGTTGAAAAAGCTGGTGGTGATTAATCCACCAGTTGGGAAAGGTGCGGTACTATCACGTCCACTCATTTACCCATCATAGGGTGTGACTCATTTCTAGCCACTTACTATGGTTACAGTCATGACATGTCTAGCCAATCTCTGTAGGATTATTTTTTTTGGATTTGTCATGCCCAAAGATAATATGGGACCCTTGAAGATTAATTCAAGGTATCTAGCTATTAATTTGGGTACTCTAAGTCACTCGAGATAGTATTCATGTGTAGGAGTAATCCCACACTTTATTTAAAACCTGATGCATAAAACACCATTTATAAAGTTATTACATGTATGTTATTTGTAATATCCGAAAAATTTTACCATTTTTAAACAAGTTGTTCGGTATTTATCGAATAATTGTGATTACTTAAAATTCGATTTAATATTCACTTAAATCTAATTAAGTGTGATTTAGAAGGATTAGAATTTATGAAATTAGATAAGGAACATAGGAAACCTCATAGAATTTTTCTAAAACCGGTTTACTGATTTAAGAGAAATTGGTAAGATTTTGATATTTTAAACTGTCGGAATCGGACCAATAGAAATTATACTGTGAAAACCCTAGGATGGATGGCCAAGATTGAGCCACCACACCCTCACAAGTGGCGCCACCAACAGCCATGAAGAGGGAAGCCAAGCCAAGTTTGAATAAGGATTGAAGTCTACCAATCAAAAGCTAGCTTCCTTCAAAAGTTTTCATCTTTTTTCTTTCCTTCTCCCCTTGAATTTTCGGCCAATATAGCTGTTGAGCTCTCATCATTTCTCTTCTATTCACACTCATCTTCACTCCATCTTCATCATCTCTTCAAGCTTCATCAAAAGTTTATTCAATCTAAGCCACCAATTCAACTAGATTTCACCTCAGAAAGGTAGGAATTCTAACTTCTTTTCTTATTTTCTTGGATTGGGGCTGATTGGGTTTTTTCTTTCTTCCATGATTCTGGTCTTATCTTAAGTAGAGATGAAGGATTAGGGTTGATTTTGCATGGATTCGATCATTAGAATTAGAGTTGGAAGGGAAAAACTTGGAGATAGAAAGAATCAAGATGCTGTTGGGTGAAAACCCTACGGCGTCCGTGTGTCCGTCCTATACAAACAAAAATCTAACCATCAAAACTTGATGAATCTATTTTTATTGAAACTAGACATCTTGGGCTTTCCAACCATATAAAGCATAAGGCCATTGGATCAGTATAGAATTAGTTATGAATTTTTGAAGTTTGACCTAGGAATCTGGATTCTCATCTAGGCAGTATAAGTTGAGAAGGGTATAACTCACCCTACACAACTCTAAATTGAGTTCACCTAATGTTGTTTGAAATCTAACATGTAAGGAAACATCCCATAAAAATTTCAGAGTCATATTCATTTTCATTTGCTCCCAACACATCAATGAAGTTGCCTTAAGCTCAAATCGGGCTGGAATAGGGTAGTCCAGTAGGGTCAATTTACAGGGCTTATATCTCAAGATATACTAATGCAAATGATATGAAACTTCTTTAATTTAAAAGCTTGTTTTGTTAGCTTTGATTTGGTATAAATTTTGTATGATTTCATGCAGATTCCTATTTTTAGTGAATTTTTACTTATAAGGGTGCAATTCTAGCTAAGCTAAGGCAGTCTGACGTAAAATGCAAATAACTTGAGCTATACAAATCAAAATGAGATGGGACTAAAAGGGTTGGAAACTAGACACGTAGAGCTATACCATATCCAAAATTCAGGTTTAAATGAGTTGAATAGGAGTAAAGGTGAATTTTACAAAATTCGGGTAGAAGATGATAGAGTGAGCAGAAAACTCTGTTGATATTCCTCTTGATTTTGACACACCATATGATTGATATTGTGGTTATAAGTTTGCTGTCCCATATTAATATGAATGCTTTATTTGTTTTACTGGTATCTTGGCACTATTCATGAGGAAGCGGACATGATCCAAAATTCAGGTTTAAATGAGTTGAATAGGAATAAAGTGAATTTTACAAAATTCGGGCAGAAGAGGATAAGTGAGCAGAAAATTCTACTGATATTCCTGTTGATTTTGACACATCATATGATTGATACTGTGGTTATAAGTTTGCTGTCCCATATTGATTTGAATGCTTGATTGGTTTTACTGGTAGCCTGGCACTATTCACAGGGAAGCGGATATAATCCGTCATGCTACCGAATTTCCGGTAGAAATTAGATATAGTTCTAAATGTTGGTGTGTTAATATTGTTATTCGACGTGTATGAATACCATGCAAGTATTATCATTTGAGAATAAGGTATGAAGCCTATGTATTTATGAATCTATGATGAAAGATATGATGATGAGTTCATATTTTGAAGGAACATGAAATAGTGATTACGCTCTGATGGTGTATGACATGGCGATTATGCTCTGGAATGTGGTATAATGATCCCACACCCTAAGGAATGTGACATGGCAATCACATCCCGATAGAGTATGACATGGTGATCATACTCTGGGACGTGGCAGGATGAACATATTCCTAAGGAGTGCAACATGGTGATCACACCCTTATGGAGTATGACATAGTGATCGTACTCTTGAATATGTATAACAAGTAAAGGAAGATAAAGGAAGAAAAGAAAATTATGTGTATCTGCATAAATTCAAGTACAAGTAAAGGCATGTGCAGATTTTATGTTTTCGGTATATTGGTGTTATTATATTTTAATACATTTCGGTTATTATTCATAGTATAATTCATGAATTGATTTTGTATTGGCTCACCCAAATGATAAGTGTATGAATAAAATGGACTCTATTTTGAATAATATGTTTTCGAATTATAAAATTAAACAGTTTATATAATATGTCCACCTTTTTCATAATAAATCGAAGCAGCTGAGATAATAACGATGACACAGTATGAAATTTCTTAGTGAATCCTACTGAGAATTTAAAATTCTCACTCCTATTTCTGTGTTATCTCCAGATAATTCGAGAATTTTCAAAGACGGCTAAAGTTGTTGTCAGATAGGGTCCGCTCAGGTAACAATAATAACTCCAGAGTGTGGTACTATGACTTAAGTATAGTACTGTATAGAGGAGGACGTTACATTATTTATCTACTAGTGTCGTAGGATCCACATCTCCCCGAAATCAGGATTTTTCTGCTAATGTCCTCCTGACACCCGTAAACCTTTATTTATAGTTTTGCCATTGTGATATAAAAAATTACAATTTCACCCCTTTTTCTACTACGGTTCACCTATTTATTGTTTTGCCATTGCCTAGAGCATGGGCTTCCTTCTATACTAGTCTACCTTCAGAGTTGGGGACATTACAGATCAAGTGATAAAAGGAGGGCGTTTAAACTTTTAGTGATGCTAGCAATGCCACCAAAGGGGTTTTCTTGGCACACAATACATTCCTATCAAGAAATAGCACTGTTTTCAAAGGCTCACCTCGTGCAAGCTTTAACCACTTATTGATGAAGTATAAGGCACTTTGTCCATCCACAATAGCATGTGAAATCACTAGGATAAAGTTAATGCCTCCAACTTTCCATTCATGTAGACCTTTTTTTCCTTGGTGGTGGAGCGTGGTTTGTTGGTGGAGTGCTGCCAAGTTATAAGTGCACAAGTGGGGTGGTTGAAAAATGTGATGAGTGGGTCAGTAATGGATATAGAACCATCAAAAGGGGGTGCAACCTATGAGCCAACCTAGTTCGACCTACCAAAATGATAGGTTGGGTTACTTAAAATGCAGCTTCTTTTAATTTAGGTCAAATTAACCTTGCTTACATAACCTGTGGCTTAAAAGGTTTGAGATGTTGGGATAGGTTAGCCCAAACTTTTATCAACAAAAAGCTTACACATGACATATACACACAATTTCCTTATTTTTGGACTAAGCCCATCACATGACACATACACAGACAAAGAACTTCTCAGGGTCTTACCCCTATTCATTTCAATTCATTCATAGAGCCCTAACTCTTCCTTTCCTTCATCCCGTCATAGCTGTCATAACCTTCTACATCCCCTTTCCTTGCCATCCGTTGGCTTCTACCTTTGCCTTCCTCCTTCATTGCGGCCTCCTTTGCACTTTCATCACCATCTACGTCATGAATTGTCATCTTTTTGCCTTCCTCTTTTGCATTGTAACACGCTGCTAGTTTAATTATTAACTTAACTAATGCTATGTACAATTAATAGTTAAACTAGCATGTGCCACACTATCTAACCTAGTTTAGCTATAGTAATCAATTTGCTTTTTTAAAATTTTTCACTAGTTGTTGTTCCCAATTTTAACTTATTAATAAAAAATTGACATAATAAATGGATTTCTTTAGCTACAACATACTAGTCGATAAGAACACACATGAAATAAATTAAATAACATTATCACATCATATAACCAAGTCTAAAGATCTAGTCCCTATAAGGTCATAGGTACACTTATCCATAAATAGAAGTAGTAAGTCTATGATTTAGAGTATGAAATAATATATACAGTCATCCCAAAATATAAAAGTTCTCTCCTTGATCCATCATAGATCGATGGATAATAGAGTGATATATTTATCCATCAAGCAGAGGAAAAAAAGATAAAAGTCCTAAAGACTACATCAGGAGATGACATAAAAGAATGGACATATGTCCTGCAGCAGAAGGAATCCCTTAACTATGATAGGGTCATGGATGATAGTCACCTCTACCTCCAATATGATCATGATGCATGCCACCGCATGCTGTGTCTGAAAGCACTAAGGAAAAATCATCATGAGATGTATGAAATCTTAGTAGGAGATGATGCTTCTAGGGTTCTAGCATCCAAAAATTCCTAGATTTGTATAGGCAGATTTTAAAAATAAAAGTAACAAGCAACATATAATAATAGGAACAACAACTAATAACTATGAAATTAAAATAGATAAATAATTAATCTAGATGAAACAGGTAAGATAAACCAGGTAAAGGATGCAAGTGACAGAAATAAGTATGTCGAATGCATGGTGTATCATGAGATGCATCGTTCTTTGCTTTACTGGTTCTTTTCACTTTCTTGCTCCGCAAGAGGGAAATCCACTAGTAGCCCTTACTCACCCTATGCCATGACCTGACCAAGAACTCTCTATCAGGGCGTCCTTTCACTTGGATCCTCATCATAAGGTTGGATCTTGGTTACCACTACGGACCTTTGCCTTAGTATCCATGGTCATCTGCTTTTCTAGCCAAGCCTTAATTTCTCATATACATCATTTCAAATAACATTTTTTTTATATCTCATTTTAGATCACATCTCTCATACATACATATACATATATATATATATATATGTGTGTGTGTGTGTGTGTGTGTATTATTTCATATCATTTTTCATGCATAAATAGTCATACATTCACTGTAACACCCCCTAAATATATGCAGTATTCTCAAGTCATAATGTTATATTTAGAGGTTGTCATGGGTTCATTAAAAAATTTTCAACCTGAAATGCATAGTATATAGCCCTTAAAGTAGAACACTTCATAAATAATAAGGATTTACAAGAGTCGTGCTCTTACTATGGAGATATAAGTATGAATACTAGTAATCAAACTTTAAATATACAAGCTCGGCTACTTGTCCTCTGCCTGTCACTTTGTGATACTAAGAGTGTAGATTATTGCATGAACTGAAGCTTTGACTGTTGACTTGAAGCCCATGACTTGCTGTAGGCTTAGAGACCTATTCTTTACACTAGAATAACACGGATTCATATAGCAGGGAATGAGAATTATAATTCTCAGTAGTAATAATTAACCCATTAAGCACACATAGTGTCATTGTGATTATTCCAAGGGCTTCAGTTTATAGTGAAAATAGTGGCCATACACATAGGTTTAGTTTTAAGTTTCAAAACAAATTTCACAAAATATTTACTTTTTAACAAAAAACTTTCTTACAAACAAAATCAATCACATATCATTTAACAATTATAAGAAAAATGTATGTGTCTCAAACAAGAAATGTAGACAGGTATATGTCTAGCCAGCACCATCAATAATATCAAATTGTCTTAACTTTACTATACTTATGCTTGTGGAGATTATCAACTTATTGTAGTCTTAAGAGCATCATGAAATTCAGGTAAGCGCTCTATATACTTTCAACCTTAGCCTTATCTATCAATTCATCTTCACTTTCAACCTTAGCCTTATCTATGCTCATAGAATCCTCATCATGTCATACATTTGATTTGTGATTTATAAGAGCTCTCATTGCTAGGGTATCCCATAGTCAGATCCATTGTTTATGATCGTATTGTCCTAATCGACTACTCGGTGGAGGCCCGATATATCAGTTATGACCAAATTGTCCTAGCCCACTGCTCGGTGAAGGCCTAATATGTCATTTCATCTATGATCGCATTGTCCTAACCCACTATTTGATGGAGCCCCAATACGCCATTCATACTACTACGAGATTTTCTTTGTGACTATGTTATCCTAACCTACTACTCGGTGGAAGCCCAATGCATCATCTCACTTAGGGTCGTATTGTTTGTGATCGGTACTGTATGCCATGGAATGTACAATGTCGAGGTCATGGCCATAGCTTTTATAATATTAAGAAGCATATAACTTATTCATATGCATTATACATTGAAAATAAACGTAAACACATCACATTCCAAGGCATTATTCATCTTGTCATTATGATCATATAATTATGCATGCAACTCACAATGATATGGCATCATACTATTTATATCGTGTAAAGTCCTTGTCTTTGACATAATTGTGAGCAATAAAATATTCTTAATTATTATCATTTGGCATGCACTACATTCTTGGAGATCCAAGCCATATAACATATATTCTTATACAATATGATTAAGGTTGCCTTAGATCCTCTAGATATAAATTTATACTCTTAGGTCAAAGCAAATGGCCTTTGCCTCATTATGGGTAATTCTACCCCAAATTTTAAAATTTCATTATAAATTCATTTTAACTCATTTTGCCTTCATATTTTATAGAGACATTTCTTTTTAAGTCTTCTAACCAACCTTTTTAGTCCCATCTAATGTACTTAAAAATAACTCAAGTTATGTCAATTTAAATGAGACTATCCTGTTTTGACCTCAAATCATGGTAGCAACTTTGCAAAATTCATAATAAACTCTTATGGCTCAATAAATCTTAAAAGTTTCCAACTTGATTCTACTTGGATAAAAGTTTTCAAATAATCTTGGATTCATCCTAATCCAAGCTCTAGGGACCGAGATATTAACTACTTAAAATAGGGTTCATAGATTTGCCTTTATTCTTTCATATTTTACTCAAAAATTTATACCTCTTTCATTTGGGCTTAGATTGCAAAAGTTTTTGGATATATACTCTATTCATCTTAAACTAACAGGAAAAAGTGCTTTTAACCTATAGGTACACCCAAAACATTGCAGTGTAGTGAAGTTCTACATTGCCCTATTTCCAGCTCACAATTTGGGTAGCTTAATTACAAAATTTCCCAAAATTTCATCCTTAGTTAGAAAATTACCAAATTTTAATAAAATGTAGATCTATGTCCTAGCTTTCAAATTCAACAAACTCCACCCCGTTATGACTCCTACATCTCCGGAAATAAATTCTAGAAGATAGGTCATCCATATTGTGCTTCAATTACAACTAAGCTTGTGTTCTTTACCTTTAAAACTTTTTAACTCAACTTCTATCCACTTAATTTAGTTTATTCTTTCTCTAACACTTTATTATGCTTACTTTTAACAATTCTTAAGTTCCAAACTAGACTATTCAATCTTATGCTTCAAATTATTACCTACTTAATTTTCCTAGCTAACTAGAAATTCTTAACACTCGTCCTATAGCTCATTTTAGCTCCTCCCTTTACTACAACCAAGTTAATCATCATATACCTCAATTTAATCACATAGAAATAAAGCTCTCATTTCCTCCAACTCTACTCTTCATGGTCGTACACACACATATCAAGCTTTCAACCAAATAGGCCAAGGATTAACCATATAAGCATCACCACAAGTTCAATAACAACAACACAACAATTTCAATAGCATCAAACCCATCTCATCATCATCAAAACAATAGCTAATACTAGGGTTTTGAGAGAAATTCGTGGGACTCATATGAGGCAAATAAACCTAGGATTAAGTTCACTAACCTTAAGATTTTGAAGCCAAGTGGATCATAGGCCACGTTCTTCCTCTCTTTCCTCACGTTGGCTAGGGTTGATATGGAGTTGGAGAAGCTCAAATTGAAGCTTAATCTTAAAATTGATTGGGCACTTAGGTAGAGGGAGTAATGAGGATCAAATTTCATAAAAGGAGCAAGGTGCTTTAAGGTGATGAAGGTTACCATCCCTGAGCTTAAAGATCATGCCTATAGTGGTGTGGGTGGAGGTGATGTTGGTGGTGGTGGTGGTGTGTTTCGCATGGAGAAGGAGATAATAAGAGAGTGAGAAAGTTGTGGTACTATATTATGAGGAGCAGAGTTACTAAGGAAGTGATTATAAAGGTGGCCATGCAAAGGAATGATATACAAGCATGCATGGAGCCTTCACACTTCATAAGTCTATGTAGGGTTATTTCCCTTAATTTATCATGCTCAAGGGAATAAAATGTTACTCCTAGAACTCATCTTAAATAATATAAGACCCTTGAGGATTAATTAAAGGTGTCTAGTGATTATTCTAGGTACTCGAAATTACCCAAGATATTATTTACAAAAGTGAGTAACCTCACACTTATATTTAAAATAATGTGCATGAAATATTATCATAAGGTTATCATAGTATATTATTTATCTACTAGTGTCCTAGGACTGCATGTCTCTAATTGGAATTTTTCCTCTAATGCCCCTCTTGACAACCATAAGCTAATAATTATAATTTTGCCTCTCTACAGCCATGGCTCAACCATTTACCATTTTGCCACTACCTTAAGATTGAGCTTCCTTTTACAGTAGGTTGATCCTAAAGTTGGGGATGTTACATTCACCATGCTATGCACTTCAACTTATGCATGTGACATAATAATAATTAGTGGTAACCATGTATTATTTCCATTCATATCATGATAATTTAGACTTATATACAAATGCCACATGTTGCATGAACATGAGTATAGGAACCCTATATGGCTGAATTCTAACATAATCCATTCACATCATTATTGGCAAAAGTTTACCACTACAGGTATCTCATACACATAAAATTAAGAAGAAAAACAAGGTAAGTTATGAATTAAACTGATTTAATCCCATAAACCCTATATGGGTCGAAAGCTAACTCAACTCCACATAATTGGTATCTAGTCAATTTTCTCAATTCTTTTTAGTTGAGACTTCACATTCATCCTAATTCATTAAAACCCTAAAAATTTAGTATGGGCTAAAGCTATACGATAACAATATACTAATATATTTGTCTTACAAATTTACTCTAATTATTTCAATTCCTCACGAATTACTTCCAAAGCATTTTAAACTAAGTAATAACTATAATTCAATTATTTGGTATGTTGTGCCGAAATGATGTATATAAGAGCAATAAAATTCTTCTATACATATATCTTACTTCAAGTGAAACCTAACTTACTCTAGTACTAAAATTTTTAAGTTCACTATGATAATTCACCCAAACTCATCCAAATTAGTCTAAGTGGCCGAATCCTCACACATGCATATAGGGATATAGGGACATTTTTGGCTTTAATACTCGCCCTCACTTGCTCTAACAACTCCTATATATTATGAGTCATAAGTATAGTGTTTAGTTTTAATAAGATCATTTCTTACCTAATTTAAGCCCTAAATCCCGAGACCTCACCCTAACCATGAACATATAGATTTTGTTACCTATTTAGCCAAATCTCTCATAATCACTTGTTCTGGCTTTTAATTAAGATCATCACATGCATGATTAAGTTCTCAAAAATACTAACCCTCACTCTCAATACCCCTTACTTGAAACCATAACCATCACTCAAACCAAGTATTATGCATTCTACTTCTTGATTTATCCTTATGAATTAACATAGGGCTCATTTGGTTAAGATTATGGGACAAGTACTTCTTCAAAAGTAGAATTAGAAGCAAAAATAAAAATATAGGTAGAAAATTATTTTCTGCTTGGATGTAATTATTGTAACATTCTCAATTTTCCTTTGTACTAAATTACCTCAGTAACCTTAAGTAATTAGGCACTTAATGAGAAATTAAAGGATTAAGACTTAATCAAAGGATTAATAAGATAATCATGAAGAGAAAAGTTAAGAAAATGATTAATTAAGGTTAGAGAATCTCTTATTAAGCAAGTCAACCTCTCAAAAGCTTAATTAAACACTAATCACCAATAATTAGCTTAATCAAGTTTAAATAAGGGTAATTAAGCTTAATTAAAAGATTAATTTTTGTTAATCATGTTCATATGAGTTAATCATTAATCCTTGCTGAATCAAGTTAATTAAGTTGCAAAATCACTTAATCACACCATTAAGATTCAAATTTAGTCAACTACACAAAAAAGCAATAGTGATGTCATTAAAGCATAAAGCATGAGACAAAGTTGTTTTTTGTAAGAGTTGACCATGCTTCGTCTCCTTCATTATCCAATTTGTCCCCCTTAATCCTTAATTGACACAAATGACATAAAATATCTCTCCTCCCATGCCTTAATACCTACGGCCATGCACACTAACACATACACACTGACTTCATTTTTTTCCAATTCTCATTCTCTCTCTAAGTTTCTCATTCTCTAACTTCTCTTTACTCTTTCTTCTTCTTTTTCATCATCTTCTTCATCATTCTTCGAGAACACCATAACCAAACCTTCTCACAAACCCTTCAAAGATACATCTTTTGGTCTTTGGAGATAAGATTCAAACACTAAACCTTCATTTCTCCAAGAACACAAGAGTTCTCACCTTCTCCATTCAAAAATCGCCACCACCACCACAAGAAATGAGTCACTTCACATTCAGTTTCTGCTTCAAGAAGATGCCATATCAACTTAGGTAGTGATCTTCCACTTCTTCTTTTTGCTACTCAGGAAAACTTGAAGCTTGGCTCTCACCATGGCCAAGAACTTCAAGTGAGAACTTGAGAAAAACTCCATACCTTTCTTGAGCAAAGTTTCTATTATTAGTAAAGTTTGTTTCTTGAGCTTGTTCATGAGATGTTTTATGTTTATTTAAAAGTTTCTCTTCTTGAAAAATTCAAAAGCTTTCATTTTTCTCTCTTGATGCATGTGTTCTTGGTATTTTTGTTAGTTGTTGAAAAGAAAGATGCTTTCTTGGTGGTTTCTTATTTAAAGTTAGTTTCTTTCTTTATGAGGGGTTTATGATTAAAAAGATCCTCTTACATCTTCTCTACGATTTTGATGTGAGAAAAAACATTCTAAAGTATAAAACTTTAAAAAGTTTGCTTATTGATGCACTAAAAGTGGTGCTACATCATACATGCTTCATAAATATTCATTTTGTTTTTCTTGAAAATATGAATAGTAGTAAAAGTCTAACCTTTGTTAAGATATAAAGCTGTTTACTCATAAAAGTAAGAACTTGTCACTTTATATCTCAAAGATTGAATCTTGAAGACAAAACATTACATAAAGTTTTAAAATTTCTTCAAGAATGTAACTTTTTGGTCATAAAAATATAAACTTGCAACTTTATGTTGTAAAGATTGAATCTTGAGGTAAAAATATTGAGTAAAGTTTCAAATTTTCTTCGAGAATGAATCTTTTAAATTTCATGGTAACATTAAGTCATAAAGTTGGAATCTTGAAGGCATAATAATTATTAAAAGTTTTAACTTTCTTAAAGAATAAGACCTGTTAGTCATAAGTTAGCATCTTGTATCATTATTTTATAAAGGTTAGTTCTTGAAGACATGAATATAATTTAAAGGTTCATACTTTCATAAAGAATGAAACTTTACAATTATAAAGGTAAAATCTTGTCATGTTGATCATAAAAGTTTGAATCTTGCAATTGGGTAAATTAAAAATCACTTCTTGATGATTGGTAAGCACATGGTGTTGTTGGGTTCATGAGTGTGGTTATGCATTGTCATGACCTAAGGCACTAGGGGTGTAACACCCTCCCAAGTATGGTACTATGCCTAAGTCATAATACCTCACCTAGGAGTTGTTACTGTCACTTAATCGGACCTTATCTGGCAGCAACCTTCGGCCACCTTCAATCTTATTAGTCAACTCCGCCTCGGAGGACCTTCTTCAGAACTTTTGAACTATCTGGAGATAACACGGAAATAAACATAGGAGTGAGAATTATAAATTCTTAGTAGGATTCATTAAACTACCATATGCTGTGTCATCGTTATTATCTCCAGCTGCTTCGATTTATTATGAAAAATGTGAACATGTTAAATAGACTGTTCAGTTTTATAGTTTGAAAATATATTGTCCGAAGCAGAGTTCATTTTATTCACGCACTTGAGTCACATTGGCAATATTTCACATTTAGAATAATAACCACAGCATAAGTAGATAGAACAGTCTCAACATCAATAAAATATGGGATATAATTATGCAAATACTCATACTTGAATTCATGCAAATGCACTGGTGTTTTTCTTTAACTTTCTTTGCTTTCTTTTCTTGGCACACCTAGGCGTTATATATCGCCATCCCTAGGGTGCTTGCATATGGTTTAATCTTTAGTCTTTACTGCCCTTGGGTAGTCTGATCTAGGAGTGAGCTCAACTCATAACTGTCGTCATATAGTACTGACCCGCAAGGGGACTCACGTGCCTCTAGTCTTGGAGGGATCTCATTTTGGTTACATGCCTCTAAATTGAAGGGATCTCTTCTGGTCACGTGCCTCAAGAATAGAGGGATCTCAGCTGACCACTTGCCTTCAATGTAGAGGGATCTCATCTGACCATGTGCCTCCAAGGTAGAAGGATCTCATAGTTTTATACTGTCTTCATAGGGAGGGACCCAATTAACTGCCTCCAAGTGAAGGGACCTAAGCTTATCTTATTTAACTACCTTCACAAAGAGGGATATCATAATTGCCTCCAAGTAAAGGGATCCACATTTAATATGTTCATATCCTTTCATTCTCATGCATAATCATGCATAGACATGCTAAATGCATTCATACATTTGCTTCATCATTTACTTTCATATATCCTTGCATGTAGAATTTCATGTTCATATCATGAATATTCATAACAGAAACTATCATAATTTCATAAAATTCACTAAAATTAAAGATAACGAATCAAGTTCGCTTCCCCATGAATAGTGCTAGTACTCAGAAAAACAATTTTTCAGAGGATTCATAACACTTCATTCACAATTCAAACATCAAATTCATGGCACAATTACTGCAATTAAAACATGGTTGCTGTCTCAATACTTGCATTTAACCCGATTTTTGTAAATCAGGCCATAATTTCTATTTAACTCATCTGGACCTCAATTTTGGATATGTTAGTGTGTTATGTGTCTATTTTCTAATCTCTTTAGTCCCATCTAATTTTGATAAATGTAGCGCAAGTTATTTAAGTTTTATCTCGGCCTGCCCTATAGCTGGCTAGAATTGCACACTTAAAAGTAAAAATCTAGTAAAAATCGAAAACCAGTTCAAATCATATGAAATTGGTGTCATTTTAAAGCTAATAGGACAAGATTTCATTTTCAATAAGTTTCATTTCATTTTCTTTAATAGAGCTCGAGTTATAAGTCTCGAAATTTGACCTTCCTAAACTACCTTATTTTGGCCTGGTTTGGACATAAGGCAAATTCTTCGAACCACTGGGAGTAAACGGGACCTTATCTAACTCTAAAATTTTTATGGGATATTCTCCTATATGTAAGCTTTCTAAAAAAGTTATTTTCATTCAATTTCAACTCGTATAGGGCAAGTTTGTTCCTGAACAACCTAGTCTGCCCAGAATCAAACTTAAAAACCTAGGTCAAACTTCCAAAATTCATATCTCCCTCAATACTAATCCAATGGCCTTATATTATATATGTGTGGAAATCCCTGAATGTCTAGTTTGAGATAAAAATAGTTTTATCAAATTTAATCAGCTACAGGCAGAGCCGTACACTCCGCCGTACGGACTGTCAAGGGATTTTGGTCTTCTAGCCCCTCACTTCTTCCTACTTTCACCTTTTCTTACTTCTTAATTGATTTTAATATAAAAAAACAGCCAACAAACCAACCAAGGATCATCATATTCATTTAATCATCACATTAAGAAGTGAGAGAATAAAAACCCAAATAAGCCACCCATAACCAAAAAATAAGGACAAGGTTGAATTTCTACCATATTTTGTTGCAAAACTAGCTAGTCTTGAGTACTAGTGAAAGATATGGGTACAAGAGACTTGAGGGAAGAAGATGAAGAGAAGAAGGAGAGAAGCCTACTGGAAGAAGGAGGAAGAAATTCTGCTGAAGGAAAGGAAATATGATGTTGGTATAATAATGTGGTTGTTGGAAAAGTGGCTCCTCATTGGTGCCAATTCTTGTGGTTGAAACTCAACCAAATTGCTCCCATGTGGCTGCCAAGGGCGCCACTTTTAGTAAGGTAGGTGACTAAATTTTCAGCCATTGGATTGAGGGTTTTCATTATATAATTCTAGTGATTTGATTCCGGCAGTTTAAAATATCGAATCTTTGTAAGAATTCTTATGTATCCATCTTAATCTTCTCTAAACTTAATCCTTCTAATTAACACTTAATTAAATCCTACTTAATCTCTAATTAATTTCTAACTAATCTTACTTATCCAATAAAATTGAATAAATCGATTAACGACATAAATTAAACATATTGTAATTCTGGGCGTTATACTAAATAATTTCTCATAGTCTTTTACACAACAATCTAAATTTCCTTTAGCTCTAGTTTATAATTCATCCCTAATTACTCTTTTTTTTTTCTGATAAATTGATTAACAACACAAATAAGTTGCACTGTTTCTTTGGAATTGTTATCTTTTCATTTTTTCGTAAATCCTTTAATATTTTCTGTTTGGTTTTCGTAACTAATGGCATTTTCGTAATTATGGGCAAATCTAGGGGCATCCCATGTCATTTCACATATGGATACCTTTGTGGCTCAATCAGCCGAGGTTTAGGTTTCTACGTTTTCGCTACGTGATTCTGCTTCGTTTAAAACCTTATTCTACTAATCCTATTGATATAGGGACCTAAATGTCATTTTCTAAAAGTTTCAGGGGCGAGACTGTAAATAATAAAAGTTTACACAAGGACGTTTTTATTATTTCCTATAATGTTATATGGGGATGTTACAAGGGGGATCTCGAAATCCTTTTGAAACAGAAATATAATTAGAGTCTACGAGCATATCATGAACCTATGAATCACTAGCACACTATCTCAAGAAAACTAAAAGATTTGAATGAAACATGTTAGCTAAAATGCCACGTAGGCTTCAACCATGATGAACTAAGACAAGAGACAAAATGTGTTAAACTTTTAACTTGAAGAATGAGTTCTTTAAGATGTAAACATGAAGAATCTATCAAGCTATATGTTGAAAATGAATTCCTTATGTAAAGTATGGTCTTACTTGGGGAGTTATTGATTAAAAGTTTATAATATATATTCACTATAAGTTATATGATACTACCATGAGAAACATGAGGAGTCTTACCATAATTCATAAGAAGTTACACAAAGTGCAAGGAAACCCTAGATACTAATTAGGGTACGAGTGTATATCACTTCCATATATGATTATTGATTGGCATGATTGATTTGAGTTTGGACTTGTGATTGATGGATTATTGATGCTTGAGGAGATACTTTGTGATGAATATGACGGATTATTAGTTGATTTCACATGCTTAGCAATTTTGGGGAAGCCCAATCTAGCCATTATGCTACTAAATTTTTGTCAAAATTATGGACTTAGACATATTCGTTGCATACCTACTTCTTCTTGTCTTTGAGCATAATGCATATGAAAATATGAGATATGATATAAGAAAATGAAGTAAATGGATGTGATCCTTCGGTAAGGGAAAGTGATCAGCAAAGGCAAGATAATTGGGCATAATCCTTTGGTAAGGGAAGGTGACCCCCAATATACCCCTCTACTTTGGAGGTAGCGGCCGAACAACCCTCAAATTGTAGAGGTAGACTGTAACTTCCCTACTTTCTTAAACGAAATATAATAGAAACTTTGAATTATTTCCCTTAGACAGTGTAAGAATTTCTCAGGCAGTGCTATACCCTGACAATCTTCACACTTAGAATTATAGGGTGGCGTAACACTGCTGCTGAAAATATGGCGTTATCGTATGTTAAAAATTAGGCAATTATGAAAATGCACTTGTAAACTTTTGTTATTTGTAGGATTGCTCAGAACTTTTAGAAATTACACTTTGACCCACATAATTAATTCCATAATGACCATAGAACTTTTTACAAAATGACAGTTATGTCCCAACATCTAGAGAGTTGCGGAATAGGACTTTAAATGGAGCAGAATCATGTAGTGAAACCGTAGAAGTTTAAATCTCAGCCGAATGAGCCACGAAGATATTTAGGTGTGAAATGACATGGGGTGCCTCTAGACTTGCTCAAAATTATGGAGATACCATTAGTTATGGAAACCAAACAGAAAATACTAAAGGATTTATGACAAAACTGAAATGTAACAATTCCAAAGAAATGGTGTGATTGATTAGCATTGTTAATTAATTTATTTTATAGCATTCAAGAAATAAGAGTAATTAGAATTGAAATATAAACATTAGGGTTAGAAAGAGTTGGATTTATTATGTAGGAAATTTAAAAAGATCATTGGCTAGGTTCTGAGAATTTAAGAGAAATCGATAGCGATTTTGATATTAAATAATGTAGGAACTAGATCAGTAGAAATTTACACTGTTAGACCCTAATTTGGACGACCAAGATTGACCCACACACACACCTTGGTGGTGCCATCTAAGCCCTCCAAAGTGGGCAACCTAAGCACCACAAATCCTACCAACCAACCAACCTCACCTATTATGACAAGAAAATAAAATAATCCCCACTATCTCTCTCTCAATTTTGGTCATGAAGGCAGACCTCCCTCTCCCATTTTTGTCTCAATTTCATCCTCTTCTTCTTGCCTCTTCATTCTAGACAAGCTTCTACACCCAAGGCTTTCATTTTTCATGCTCAAACCCCTAATTCAAGGTAGAATTCATTCTCTTTTCTTGAATTCTTGTAAATTGGTTGTAACATCCCAATTTTTGAGTTCCGACTTAGCCCTCAGAATTGATCAATTTCAATTTCCGACTTTATCTTCCAATTCCAGACAGATGGGATTATTTCCCAGTCCCGAGTTCGTCTTGACTTCTGGTGTCCGATTTCCGACTTCATATTCTAGTTTCGAGTTAAATGGGTAACTTCCGAGTTCTAATATCCGACTTCGAGTTAAAGTATACTGGGACATGATTTCCGATCTCCAAACTTATGTCCAGGTCTCAATGAGATTATTCCCGATTTCCGAGTTCGTCTCCACCTTTCCGCATAATTTCCGACTTCCGATCTTAACCTTCCGACTTCATCTGGATTGTTTTCCATGACTTCCGAGTTTAACCTTCAAGTCCGAACAACATGGAGTGATTCCTGATTTCCGACTTCATGTTTCAAGGAAATATATCCGGTTTCCGATCTCGTCAAGTACACTGTATATAAAATACCGACTTCCGGGTTTAAGAACTTGGGTTTGATAATGTGATTTTGAATTCCCAAGTTTCGACCTTAAGCATCCTCATCCCAACTTCGGACTTGACCCAAGTTGATGCTTTAAAACAATGATACAAGTGCCAACGTCTGATTTTGATGTAACGAGTTACGATATCCGATCTTATTCCCCAGAGCTTTCCATCTCTGTTGGCATTCCTAAGTTTGAATGGGGAGTTCCGAGATTATATGATTGCAAGCTTGAAGAGTTCCGACCTCAGACCTTACGTCCAAGTCTCGAAATAAAGCAGACAAGATTTCCTTAAGTCACAAGCAAGAAGGATGAGTTCCGACATCCGGCTTCAGCTCCAAGCTCAAGTTAAATGGCACGAGTTCCGATCTCAAGCATGTTGGAGTCGAGTTCCGAGATCAGATAGAGTGGAAGCGAGTCCCACTTTTGGAACAACGTGGAGAATAATTTGGCCACAATAGTGGGAGACATGGCCGAACTTCAATCACAAAATTTCAACCAATCAACACTCATAATCCCAACTACCCCCATGTATTTAAGTCTGTCTCTCCCCCTCATTTCTGACTGATCTACACCTCTTTCTCTCCCTCTTGTTCTAGCCTCCTTCTTCCCTTCTCTTAATCAACTCCATTACTCCTTCAAGCTTAGCAAGGTTTTAACATTCCAAGTTTCAGCACTTAGCTCAAATCATACTCCAAAGAGGTAGGATTCTACTTCTATTCTTGAATTATTTGCCCTATGGCTGTATGATCTTGTATTCTTCTTCATGTATTTGATGAGTTAATAGATGTATTATGATGGATTATGATTGAATTAACATGAAATATTGAGTTGGAATTAAGGTTAGAAGAAGAAAACTAGGAGAAGTGAAAGTTGGAATGCTGTCTAGTTGAGGAATTCCACAGCAGTCCGTACGGCAGAGTGTACGGCGCCGCCTACAATCGATTAAATCTGATGAAACTATTTTTAGATGAAAGTATACATTCAGAGCTTTCCATAAATACATAATATAAGGCCATTGGATTAGTATTGAGAGAGATATGAATTTTTGAATGTTAACCTAGGAACCAGGACTTTCATCTGGGCAGGGTGATTTGAGGGGGTATAACTCGCCCTATGCTACTCCAAATTGAGTGAAACCAACTTTGTCAAAAAGCTTACACATAGGGGAACATTCCAATATGAAATTCTGAGTTTGTTATGGTCCTAATTGTCTCCAGTGATTCGAGAAAGTTACCCTATGTCCAAACCAAGCCAAAATAGAGTAGTTCAGAAGGGTCGAGTTTCAGGACTTATAACTCGAGCTATACTATAGCAAATGGAATGAAACTTTGGCAAATGAAAGGTTGTCCTGTTAGCTTCAATATGAGATCAATTTTGTATGATTTGAGCTTAGTTTCGATTTTTAGTGAATTTATACTTCCAGGAGTGTAATTCGGGCTAGTGACTGAACAAGCTGAGACAAAATTTAAATATCCTGAGTTGTGTAGATCAAAATGATATGGGACAACAGAGGTTAGAAAGTAGACATATAGAGCTATGATATACCCAAAACTCAAATGTAAATGAGTTGAATAGAGATAAAGGTGGATTATACAAAATTCGGGCAGAACTGAGTATGATTGGCAGAATGGTCAAATTGATAATTTTACAAGTGTTAGTGCACATATAAGGTTTGAGTTGAGGATTGCCAGTTTGATATTGATATATATGTGTTAGATTGATTATGTTGCTATGACTGGTTTGTCTGTGAGAACTAGCACTATTCATGAGGAAATGGAACTAATCCGTTATGCTGCCAAATTTACAGCAGAAGTCTATGATACTAGGAATGTTTGTATGCAAGAATGATATAAGCGTGATATGAGGTATATAAAGGTAAATGATGTAGTATATGTATGAGTGCCGATAGAATGGTAAAGAGGCTACGAGCCTTTATACGTTATGAATACGTACATAAAGATCATATGTGCAATGATATATGGAAGTAAGTGATGAAGTATATGTATGAGTACATTCAACACGTCTATGCATGACCATGTATGAGAATGAAAAGATATGAATATATTGAATGTGAATCCCTTCACTTGGAGATAGTTGCACTTTGAATCCCTCCTTGTGAAGGCAGCTACCCTCTACCTTGGAGGCACGTGATCAGATGAAATCCCTCTATATTGAAGGCACGTGGTCAGATGAGATCCCTCAATTTTGAGGCACGTGACCAGAAGAGATCCCTTCAATTAGAGGCACATGACCAGAATGAGATCCCTCCAAGACTAGAGGCACGTGGGTCCCCTTGTGGGTGAGTCGGTGTGACGACGGTCAAGGGTGAAGCTGACGAGCTCACTCCAAGGCCAGGCTACCCAAGGGCAATAAAAGCACCCTAGGGACGGCGATACGTAACGCCTAGGTGTGCCCAGTAAAAGCTAAAGAGTAAAGACTAAAGACTAAAGATTAAGGCATATGCAAGCACCCTACTCACATGAGGCATGGCATCGACCCAGCTAGTGTGAGTACAGCGGACAGAACTTACATGAGGCATGGCATGACCCAACTAGTGTAAGTATCAAAGGAAGATCCCACATTTCTAAGGAACGTGACATGGCGATCACGCTCTGATGGGGTATGACATGGCGATCATACTCTGGAATATGGCACGTAAAGATTTTATGATAAAAAGAGAGATAAAGAAAGAAAAGCAAATATTATGTATATGCATGAATTCAAGTAGAGATAAAGTTATGTGCATATGCTATGTGTAGTTTAATATGTTGCACTTGTTATCAATGATATCGTTCAGGAATTGATTTTTATGGATTTTTCCCATAAATCTTATGTTTTTGCATAAGTTCAAATACACGAAAGGGTAGGTGCAGAAGTTATATATCCAGTGTATTGAGGCTATTGTGCTTTACTATGTTTCAGTTATTATTCATACTATAATTTATGAATTGGTGTTGTATGGGCTCTCCCAGATAACAAGTCTATGAGTAAAACTGAACTTTTGCTTCGGACATTGTATTTTTGAATTGTAAAATTAAACAGTCTACATAGCCTGTTCACCTTTTTCATAATAAACCGAAGCAAACTGAAGATAACAATGATGACATTATTATTGATACTTAGAGAATCCTACTGAGAATTTATAATTTTCACTCCTATTTCCGTGTTGTCTCCAGATAGTTTCAGAAGTTTCCGAAGACGGCTGAAGCTGCTATCAGATAAGGTCCGTTCAGGTAACAGTAGCAACTCCAAGGTGTGGCACTATGACTTAAGCATAGTACTGTACTGAGGAGGGTGTTACATTGGTGACTATTGGAAATTCATCTATATGCAAGTATGTGATGTTATCTTGAGGTTATGCATATGTTTATGGCTAGATTATCAAGTATACAATGTGTTTTGATTAATTAATTAGTGAAAAAACCAAAAAGGAAGCAACCAGAGTGAATTTAACTAAGAAAAACTTACGGCATCTATACTTTCAAACTGTATATCTACAGACATCAAAATGAGATGAAACTAATTTTAAATGAAACTAGAAATTAGAGCTTTCCAACCATATAAATTATAAGGCCATTGGATTAATATCGAGTGAGATATGATTTTTTGAAATTTACCCTAGGTCTCTGCCTTTGGATCTAACCAGAGTGGCTTGTGTAGGGCATAATTCGCTCTATACAAATTCAAATTGAGTGAAACTAATTTTGTTAGAAATCTTACACATAGGGCAACATTCCAAAAAAATTTCGGAGTCAAATTTGGTCCCAATATCTCTCAATAATTTATTGAAGTTGCCCTATATCTTGACCGGGCTAGAGTAGGGCAGTTCAAGTTAGCCAACTTCAAAAGCTCATAACTTAAGCTTTACTTACTCAAATGAAATGAAACGAAACTTGTTGGAAATGAAAGCTAGTTCAGTTAGCTTTAAAATGATATATTTTTTATATCATTCCAATCAATTTCCTATTTTTAGTGCCTAAATCAATCTAGCAACAGAACAGACCTAGGTTAAACCTTAATAACTTGAGTTATACTTATCAAAACTTAATGAGACCAAAGAGGTTAAAAACTAGACAAACAACACTTAAACATAGTAAAAATTAAGAATTTAATACATTAAGTAGAAATTACAGCATAAATTACAAAATCGGGCATAATTGAATAAGGGTAGCAAAATTTCCAAATTGAAAGTTTTGTATACCTTAATACATGTCTGAAATTCAACGGAAGTTTGAATGTTGCAAAACCCATGTTATTGCTAAAATATTGATACATTATATTGGTTCTGCTATTGTGACTGGCTGTCTATTTTAAGTTGGTACTATTCACAGGTAAACAGACTTGATCCATTATGCTACCGAAATCCTGGCAGAACTTATGCACATAATGTGAAATAAGTGAAAGTATATGAATCATATAATCATTTATATGTTATGCTCATAAGATTCATGCATGGAAGAATGATTTAAGTTTGATACAAAGTATATGGATAAATGCATGTAGCATATGTATGCATGATCATGTCCAAAGAAGAATGAAAATTATGAGTACTTGCAAAGGGGCGTACCGAGCTACCACATGAGGCATGGCATAGACCCAGTTAGCGTGAGCATGTGAGGCATGGTAAGACCCAACTAGTGTGGGCTAGAGCGATACTGTCTAAGGCTTGGGCCAACCCCTAACCAGATTTAAGGGGAATAGACTGGTGTGAGGGTCGGGGAAAGTAAACCCATCACTCATGTATAGGTACGAGTTTGGACCTGAGAAGTAGGCTATTACCCGGGGGTGAGAGAGGTCATTCACCTCTGAGAGACCAAGTATAGAAAGGCAAGATGCAAGTGAATGATGCACCTCAGGGACAGTGATACGTAATGCCTAGGAGTGCCAAGAAATGGAAGTAAAGAAAGTTAAAATAAAACAAAGAGTGATGTTCCATTCACATTTGCATATTATTTCTTTGTTCTTCAGTCTGCTATATGCTTCGATTCCTTTCTCTACTTACCAAGAGTTTAATTACAATCATACATACATGTTATTTTTTCTGCTACATTTATGATCAGATCCTTTCTTTGTTTAGCAAGTGTATGAATAAAATGAACTCTGCTTCGGATAAAACATTTTCGAACTATAAAACTAAACAATTTATATAACATGTTCACCTTTTTCATAATAAATCGTAATAGCTGGAGATAATAATGATGACACTATGTGTGACAATTTAGAGAATCCTACTGAGAATGTTAAATTTTCACTCCTATGTTTGTTTCCATATTATCTCCAGATAGTCCAAAGAAATATTGAAGACGATCAAAGATTGCTGTCAGACAAGGTTCATTCAAGTAACATTAACAACTCTTGAATATAGTGTTATGACTCAAGCATAGTATTGTGCTTGGGAGGGTGTTACATAGACCCCCTTGTCAGCTAGAGTTTGATTTAGATTAGTATTATGAGATAACGGTCACGGAATGAGCTCATGTCCAATAGCAGTTTATTCTAAGGGCAGCTAAAGTAAAGGATGTTAAGTACGTGCTAAGTATGAAAGTTAAAGATAGACTTTGGTCAAGTCCATGAGGTTATATGAAAGTGCATACATCCTTATTCCCTCATATGCATGGTCATGAATGTTTGCATTATGCTTTAGTATGCATGTTTCTATTTTATGGCCTTATGTTGCTTTATGTCATGTTTATGAGATTAAGCTTAAAAGGAAGCTGTTTTAGGAACGCATGTTTTTCAAACCCTTAAAATTGGATCTATGCATGTTCATTATCTTCATAATTAAACCTAAAATGGCTAGGACGATGACGATGACGATGACGATGACACGTTAACTATCTAGTCAAGATCCCATTAAAAAATCTTGTATTTCTCACTTCTATGTTTTCATGTCGTCTTCAGATGAAATTGATGGCATCCATGGCAGCGTTTCCGGTGGTACTTGACTGGATGTGATGAGGAACTGTTGTGATTGGACCCTAGTAAGAAGGATCAAGACAGTAGAGTAATGTTTTATTTTCTTAAGAGCCCTAGTTGGGTAGTTCATGTGTAATTACAAGCATGTTGGAAGCCTTGCTACTTAATTTAACCTATTGCATATATGATAATCATTAAGTGCAATTTTAATTATGATCTATATATGTATTATATTATTGCCTTAATTTTTTATGTTATGTTATTTCAACTTTGCCATATGTCTTTTTAGTAACTTGGCGACACGAGGAAAAATAGTCATATGTATACGACTAAGTAAGTGCTTAAAGGCTCGGTTTTCAAGTATAAATGATTTATGAAAAAGAAAAACTTACATACTACTTTCATATATTATGCTAATTTCAATTATAAGAACTTTCGCTAGTTATGGGTAACAACTAGCAATACCATAAAATGACTTGAGCATAGTATGGTATTATTAGGGTGTTACAATTGTTCAATTGCTTTGTATTTGAATCAAAAGTTGTTACATTATTTGTATGTGATAAATATAAAAGTACTTTTACTTATAAAATTACAATTAAGGAGTGAGAGAATGAGAACAAGAATAAGTGTAGGAAGGTAAAATTGTAAAAGAAGCAAAAGGTAGAGGCCTTGAATTTGCAAAAAGACAATTCTCTCTCTCTTCTACTGTTTTTGCTTTTAGGAAAAGCAGCTCCTTATCTGCTTCTCAGAATAGTAGAAAATTGATTATTTTATGCTTCTTTTCTTAAGAAGCACAAACAAACAACACTAAAACCATTAGAGAGGTTACAAACTGAAATTCAAGCATAGGATTTCAAGATTACAACCATAATACCCTTGGAGTCTTCTTAAATTAGCTTGAAGTCCTACTCCTCCATAGCAATAAATGTTACAAACTAGAACCCAAAACAAGTATCTTACAAAATAAAAGGAAAAGAAAAGAAAAGGAGAAGAGAGGAGAAGAGAAAAGAGAAAAATGAAAAAAAGTTGGAGATATGAGAGTTTCTTCACGTCTTTGTTTTCTCCCTACTTATCAGACCTAAAACATGAAAATCAAAAAATAACCTTGAGCCTAAATTAATCCTCTACCTCTTAGCTTTAAGTGGACAGCCAATTTGCTTAATTTGGACTTGAAATGAAAGAGTTATGGTCCAATCTTTATAGCATGTCCAGGTTGTACGTTTACTCAAGTTAGTCAATTTCCATAGCCAATAAGTCCATCAATATGTCATTATTTTGGAGAGTGTTCTCATATGAATTGAAGCTTTATATCTTAACTTTCAAATGGCACCAGTTTCACCTCAATCCAATGTCTACAACTCAAGTTATGGCCCAATTAGTGCACACTACTCAGGTTCCAACACAACAGCCCTGTTCTAAATTCGTGGCCCAATTCGTCCTAATAGACATCTGAATCAGTTTTTGACTTCTTCATCAAAATTGTAGATCTTTCTCTCAACTTTCCTACAATATAAAATTTGTATTTTTAGAGGTCGACAACTCAAGATATGCTCAAAATACAGAAATAGTATAAATTTGAAATAATACTGAAAAATACAATTAAGCCCAATTAGAGTCTAAACTTATAAAATGTGTCCAACAGTGTTCAATTAAGCACAAAAGAGGCCCAATAAACTAAATATGAGGGTTAATCAATGTATCAAAATATTACTTATCAAATTCCTCCACACTTAGCTTTTTGCATGTCCTCGTGCAAAATCCAAAATATATTCAAAGGTGTCAAAAATGAAACATCAAACTCTAAAACAAACACACAAGTCCTAGAAACAAAAAATGACCAAATACCATGAAAAATAAATTCCCAATGGATCCTCAAGAATATCAAGCATATAAGCAAAAAGCACATCCAAGGCATCAAGAAATTTAACAATCAAAACATATCTCTATAAAGGTGCAAGCAAGGCAAAATCACTCCGAAAAGTTTGGATCCAGCATGGAGGATCTCACAATATAATATGTTTTGCACTCTTACTCTCGAGTGCTTTAGGCTCAGTTATACCACTCAAATCATCTCAAAAGGAAAAGCACTACCATAAGCTTGCTTGTCATCTAATTCTCCACCACTCAAACATATGCACACACAAATCAAGAAGTCTTTATTCAAGGTTGTAATGGGGCCAAGGTAAGAGTAAGGAAATAGTAGGGATATGCAAGGTAAAAACCAAAGAGAATAGAAGAACATTGGCAAAGACATGAGATCACAAATGTGAGGGCCCTCCTCAAATCTAAGCAATGCAACAAACAACTCTTTTTTTATCCCACTTTTTCACTTTCTTTTTTTTTTATCAAAATTGCCCCAATTTATTGACTTTTTCTTTTTCTATTTGCTTTTTTTTTTTTTACATTTTCTTTGCTTCTTCTTCATTTTTTTTTTAATTTTTTCATTTCTTTCCTTTTTCTCTTTTTACCACTTTGCATCCCCCACACTTAAAGTCTTGCATGTCCTCATGCAAACCCCCACACTTATGTGAATTCACATTGCTAATGCTAGCCAATGGTCTCCTAATCCTTAAAGCTAGCTAGGTAAAATCATGATTTTTCGCTTTAGGCTTTTAATGTGCTAAAAACATAGAAAAGGTAAAAAGGCTCAAAGGGGCTAAGCAAGGGGGAAAATGCAATGGTGGCTATTTGGTTAAGTGGCTAATCACAAAATGAATGCCTCAATCATATTCATGTATGCAAATGAATGGTGTAGCCTCAAAAAGAATCAAAGCAAGTTCTAGAGTGACAAATCCTATGAGGGAACAAAACACACAAGAAAGAAAAGAATGGCATGTAATATAGCATCCAAATATGGCTCAAAAGGTCACATGGGTCATGTCCAGCATACTCAATCCAAGTAATTGAAGATCAAACTACCAAGCATGCAAAACATAAAGAATGAGATAAAAAATCAAACATATTGAAGTCTCAAGCCATGAATGTCTAATGCCTTAAGCTAACAACTAAAGAATCACTATGGGGAAACATCCAACTAAACCACATAACTAGCATATGAAAACTAACAATCAACATATTTTATTCTAAAAGTAAAATGCAAGACAAAAAATTAAAAAGTTAAAAAGTGATGAGAACTCCCTCATGGTGGCTTATGCTTGAATTGGTCCAAGAATTCCCCCTAAGGTTTGTATCTTTTGCCTCCACCAGGATCCCACAAAGTGTTGACCATGTCCTAGGCCTTAAAACATTTTTCTCCTTGGACCCCAGTGTTGATGATTGTGATGTATCCCATGGAACCATGAAGCTTCACATAGTCCGTACATCCCAGAAGCAAATTACTCCTAGTAGGGAAGGATATGTATCCGCAAAAGGATTCTTCCACCTTGATCTACCTCCATCAAGTTCCCTTAAAGTATCAACTACTACCTCCTCATGCATCTTATAGATAGCTCGGAGTTGGGCATCGTTCTCCAAATATGCATATTCAATCTGGCCCAAAAAGTGCTCAAGAGAGGGAAACTTCAGCTTTATTAAAAATGGTTGGGTGACAAGGGGAGGTAATGGGGTGGGGAGAATCTTTCTATCTGAGCCTCTATTGCATGAATATGCGTTAACCTCTCATTCTCAAGCTTATCATCCCTCAGATAATCATTCACCTCGGCTGCATTTTTTGTACATAGCTCAACACCAACACAATGGTCAGAAGAGAAGTCACCACCAAAGTTATCAGTATTAAATGGATCAGGGAACTCTTCCTGAGCGCTATCCTAATACTCCACAGCCAGATCATCAATCGTACTATTAGCATAAGCAACATTACAATCTCTTGGCACTAGAGGATCTCCTCTTCGGCATGCCTCAATCTCAACACATATTTGGCAGATGCTAACATTGTCACAATTAGTACATATGAAACCAGCCGAGTCATCAAAGACCAGATAAGGAAATGTGGCATGCAGATCACTCAGGGAGTCTTCTGAAGAAGCTGAAATCTCCATGCATGTAGATATGGTCATATCCTCAGCACCAACAAGATCATGAGATATTTTCTCAACCAATGTCTCATGTGGTGTCTCATTTAGTGGCCCAGCTACATCTTGACTCTCGCCAATCCCTTTAGCTAGCTCATGTGATTGTACATCTGGCATATTCCCCTCATGAGTCAGAATGGTATGGGAAAAGAGCTAGGTGAACTCATGAGCTTGCACTTTCCTCAATGTAGAAGTTAAATGGCTCAATTGTGTTTACAAGCCCTGAATGTTTGCATCAATCCTCTGCTGCCCTTGGAGATTGCTCTCCATCAACTAGTTCACAAAATCTTCTAGAGAGGGCTCAAGTAAGGTGGCTGGTGGATTAGCCTGATGATATGCAAGTGGTAACTCAAGCTATGGTTGCTCATACGACTCCTAGAATAGATGCAGGTATTGTTGAATGAAGAGGAGTGAAGGTTGGAACTGTTGCTGAAAATATGGGAGTTGCTGTGATGGAACACCCTCATATCCCTGGACAACTCCATCATACTAGTCAGACTAGTACATACTAGAACTTGGGTCATATCCCTGTTGTGGTTACTGGGTGTGATTCTGCATGGCATATTGCTCTATTAAATACTTTATCTCATCCAGCTGGTGTTCTATTCTTTGGTAAGAATCCTCATCAACTACTCTAGTTGCTGCAACATTCCAAGTAGCATATATCTAGAAGTTAGGAGGTATGTTAGTAAATATGATGAACAAAGTGGAAGTAATGAAAAAAACATGCAAAATAAAATTACGGAACAAACAAAAGAAACTATATGCAAAATGATATTACACTAAAATGAACACTAAAAGTTATAATTAAGTAAAAATGACTAATAAAATTTAAAAAAAATAAAAAAGGAAATGATTTTTTTTATTTTTTTGAACACCACACAAATAAAACTGCAGCTAATTGAAACCCAAAAATGCAATAAAAATTATTAAAAATTAAAAAAATATGGTCAAAATAGTGGAATTTGGCCAAAATAGGGTAGGGCTCACTACAATGCACTGAGTCTTGCTTAGAATATTGAAAATCTTTGGACTAAAAAGTTTCAAGGTAATCTAACCACGAACAAAATAGGACAGCACCCAAAATTAGCCTAAAAACACCGAAAATGACCAAAACATGCAAAACTCAAACAAAAGCAAGTAAACACATATATTTACAAACTAAATAGCATCAACATCCCTGGAAACGGTGCCAAAATTTGGCAGCAAGTGTCGCAGCTTGCTCCAAATTATAATTTTAAAATACTTAATTACATTAATTTTGAAGTATAGTGCAACCAAGGTCGTCTCACAAGGATGTTGTTGCTATCTAGTTAAGTAACAAAGGGGTATGTGCAAACATGTAGTAAATAAGCTATAAAAGAAAATTAGATGAAAATAAAAACACTAGTTCAAAGAGTTCTTCAGACATAAAGTGAATCATTTATTAACGCACAATATATCAAACACACGAAGTGCGGCTAATTTGAGCTATTAGAGAGACCTTTACTAACAACCCCACAATTCTACCTAGAGAACTCTAAGAATTCAATCAACATATAATTGATTAGATAATTGACACCTCAACTCTAATTAACCTATGTTGATTTCTAACCCCAATTTTATTAGCTTAGGTTTGAACCCAAACCCAATTCCTAATTCTTTAACTAATCAAGTTCATACCAATTGACCAATTACCAATCACCCAACTAATTCCTCATTCATACACCAACATATCAAAACCATTCAATGCAAGTTTACAAATAAAAGAGGCCAAAGAATCAAGAAAACAAACATGATTGAAATTCAAGCATAGAGTTTTAAAATTACAACCATAATACCCTTGGAGTCTCCTTGAACTAGCTTGAAGTCCTACTCCTCTATAGCAATCAAGGTTACAAACCAGAACCCAAAACAAGCATCTTACAAAATGAAAGGAAAAGAAAAGAAAAGAAGAGGAGAGGAGAAGAGAAGAGAGAAAAATGAAAAAAAGTTGGAGATATGAGAGTCTCTTCGTATCTTTGTTTTCTCCCTACTTATTAGACCTAAAACATAAAAATCCAAAAATATCCTTGAGCCCAAATTAATCCTCTACCTCTTTGCTTTAAGTGGACACCTAATTTGCTTAATTTAGACTTGAAATGAAAGAGTTATGGTCCAATCTTTATAGCATGTCTAGGTTGTACATTTATTCAAGTCAGTCAATTTCAACAGCTAATAAGTCCATCAATATGTCATTATTTTGCAGAGTGTTCTCATATGAATTGAAGCTTTATATCTTAACTTTCAAATGGCACCAGTTTCACCTCAATCTAATGTCTACAACTCAAGTTATGGTCCAATTAGTGCACACTACTCAGGTTTCAGCGCAACAACCCTGTTCTAAATTCGTGGCCCAATCGTCCTAATAAACATCTAAATTAGTTTTTGACTCCTTCATCAAAGTTGTAGATCTTTCTCTCAGCTTTCCTACAATATAAAATTTGTAATTTTTAGAGGTCGACAACTCAAGATATGCTCAAAATACAGAAATAGTATAAATTTAAAATAATGCTGAAAAATACAATTAAGCCCAATTAGAGTCCAAACTTATAAAATGTGTCCAATAGTGTTCAATTAAGCACAAAAGAGGTCCAATAAACTAAATATGAGGGTTAATCAATGTATCAAAATGTTACTTATCAATGGTCATGGAATGAGCTCATATCCAAAAGCAGTTTATTTCATTGGAAAAGTAAAGGATATAAAGCACGTGCTAAATATGAAAGTAAAGTTAAAGAAAAACTCTGGTCTAGTCTAAGAAGCTACATGAATGTGCATGCATCTTCATTGTCTCATTTGTATGGTCATGAATGTTTATACTATGCTCTCATGTGTATATGCTCTTATATTGTAGCTTTGAGTTTCTTTGTATTATGTTTATATGAGGAAGATTAAAAGAAACTCACTTCGGGAACCTATGTTTTCAAACCCTTTAAAAATAGAATCTATGCATGCTCATTGTTTTCATAATTAAACTCGAAGTGACCGGGACAATGATGATGACACATTAATGGTCTAGTGGGGATCCTACTGAGAAATCTTGTATTTCTCACTCCTACATTTTTTGTATTGTCTTCAGAGAGAGCTGATGGCATCCATGGCAGCACTTCCAATGGTACCTAACTGGACAAGACGAAAAGCTGCCATGTTACTTCACCTAGCTAAGGAGGATCGAGATAGTAGCATAGTATTTTCACTTTCTTGAGAGCCCTAGTTGGGTAGTTTATGTGTAATTAAGAGCATGTGGGAAGTCATGCTACTTAATTTGACCTATTACATATGTGATAATTATTAAGTGTAATGATAACTCTTAATTATCTATGATTATTTTATTGTCTTAAGGTATTGTGTTATGATTTTTTTTTATATACCGTCATATGTCTTTCTAGTAACTCCGTGATATGAGGAACAACGTCCATATATATACGAACATGTAAGCGCTTAAAGGCTCAATTTTCAAGGATAAAGGTTTTACAAAAGGAAAAAAATTTACATGTTATTTTCATATATTACCCTAATTTCAACTATAAGAACTTCCACTAGTTTAGATTAACAATTAGTAATGCCATAAAATGACTTAAGCATAGTATGGTATTATTAGGGTGATACATGGATGCCCTAAACCAACCCTCTAACTGTTATTCCAGTTTCAACTAGATTGGATAAAGATTAGTTAGATTTTAACAGAAGTGTCAACATCTAGTCATTTTTCATTAATTAGTCCTTTACCAAATCAACTTCCTTTTGAGTTAATCTTTTACCAAGTAATTCTTGTCCCCTAATTTGATTAGAATGGAGCAACAATGCACATGAGTTGCTGCAGAAAATTTTTATTTTAATTATAGATCATTAATTATGTTACTTAACTTAAAGATAAGCTTAATTGAGGTAAAAATGCACTAAATATCCTAAAAATTGTAAAATAAATTCTGAAAATTCAGCGATATCATATTACACATATATACAAATAGTTTTGATGATAGATTAGAGAAATTTAATTGTTTGCTAATTCTTTTGTTAGTTAAAGATAAAATTGCCTAATTTAGAGTTAAGCTAAAATGCTAATTATGCACTAATTATGCACTAAACCACCTCAATCTTTTCTTAATCTTTATTCAATACATAAGACGAGTATTATAGTGTCTCTAAATCAGTTTTGAGTGGTTGTTAAATTAACTAACGAATGGTGACACAATTAACTAACTAAACTACCTAATTAGGACAAAACTAATCATATGATTAACTCTAACTATTTTCCTAAAAATAGAACCTCACCAACACACACCCTCACACTTTAGAGACACTAACCTTGGCCCCCAAACACCCCCTGGCCGAGAACACCCTTCACCACCATCCACCTTCATTTTCTCTCAAAAGTTCCAAAGAAACTCCATTGAATCACCTTCAAACCATCACCAATCTTCATCTCCCTCAAACACAAGCATTCTTCACCTTTAAGACTCATATTCAAGCCTTTAAAAGGAAGCAAAAACTTGAGCTAGCTGCTAGTCCAACCCTTGTCCAATTTGAGTTTCAAGCTCCATAAACACGTAGGGTTTTTCTTTTCCCTTTTTAGATTTCATGCATGTGCTCTATGTGAATCTTTGAATTAAATGAAGCTTTTAACCTTTATTTTCAAAATATGTATTCATATTTTAAGGTGCTCAAAGTTTGTCATTAGTTTGGTTAATGATGATTGCTTTTAAGGATTTCAAGTTCTAATCATGTATTCATGCGCTTTCAAGTGTAAGAACATGTTCTCATGCTTTTTCATGAGTTATACCTTCATATTGGTGATTGTATGACTCACGGCCATGTCAAGGGTTTGTGGGAAACTTGGGTTATCTTGGTGGTTGATGATGAAGAACATGTCAGTTTAATTGCTCTATACTTGTTTTCTTGAATTTACATGAATTATATGATATTTGAAGTTGAAAACCTTCACCTCACACCCCATGGGGCTCATAGCCAAGGTAAGGGCAGAGGGTGAGAGGTTTGTTTCGTCATTCTTCACAGTGGTTCTATGTTCTCTTGTTGGCACTTTATGTGCAAAAATGAGTTACCATGAGTTTTATGTGACTTGAGCTTAATAAACCCTTGTTTATGCTTCTCGATCCTCTCAACCCCCACCATGTAATGGGTGTTCTTTGTGTTTTTCATTTGTTATATGGTATACTGATGATGAATTGATACACAAACACGTTATCTTTAATGTATGGAAACTTTATTCTTTGATAGTTTTAATTTAGGACTCAAAACTTGACATTTTCACCAAATATAGTTGCTGCAACGTTCTCCTCTGTACAGTACTATGTTTAAGTCATAGTACCACAACTTGGAGTTGTTACTGCTACCTGAGCGGACCTTATCTGATAGCAACTTCAACCGTCTTTGAAACTTCTCGAACTATATGGAGATAACACAGAAATAGGAGTGAGAATTTTAAATTCTCAGTAGGATTCACTAAGAAATTTCATACCATGTCATCATTATTATCTCCAGTTGCTTCGATGTATTATGAAAAAGGTGGACATGTTCTATAAACTGTTTAATTTTATAGTTCGAAAATATATTGCTTGAAGCAAAGTCCATTTTATTCATACACTTGTCATTTGGGTGAGCCAATACAAAATAAATTCATGAATTATGTAACGTTCGAAAAACCTTATCATTAACAACCGAGTTGTTCGATTTTTATCAAATGAGTGAGTTCAATCGGAATTCGATTAAGCATTCACCTAGAGCCAATTAAGTGTGATTTAGAAGTGATTAGGCTTGATGGAATTAGATTAGGAACATAGGAAACCTCACAGAATTTTTCTAAAACCGGTTTGCCGATTTAAGAGAAATCGGTAAGGTTTCGGTAAGTTAAACTGTCGAAACCGGATCAATAGAAATTTTTCTATGAGTGCCCTAGGATCAATGGCTAGGATTTAGCCAACCCACTCCCTCATGTGGCACCTTGATCAGCCATTGAGGGAGGGAAGCTAAACAAAATTCTATGATGGAGTTAAATCCACCAATCAAAGAGAAGGTGCTTCCAAAAGATCTCCACCTTTTCTTTCCTTTCTTCTTATCAATCTCGGCCACCTCCTTGCTGAAGCTCTCTTCATTTCTCTTCTCCTCACTCTCATCTCCACTCCATTTCCATCCTTCCTTCAAGTCTCAACACAAGTTGTTCACATCAAAGCCACTAAGTCAACCCAAAGTTCAACTAGACAAAGTAGGGGATCCTACTTCTCTTCTTTTCTTTTTTCTTTTCTTTGATTTGGGGCTGCATGGTGGTCATGTATAACTTGAGATATTGATGTTATGTAGAGTGGTGATGATGGTTTATGACTAGTTTCACATGTATATTGTGATTAAAATTGGAATTGATAACAAATAGCTTGAAGAATAGAGAACAAAATAAGAAGCTGTTAGGTTTTTCCTCGGCAGTCCGTACGGCGGAGTATACGGTGTAACACCCTACCAATTTAATGTTATGCTTAAGTCATAGCATGAAATTAAGTAAAACGTGTTACCGTGTTATTGCTCTGCTTATGTTTCGTTTTTCTGTATCATTTTTTTTCTTTTGTAACAGACGAAATAGAGTGCTGTATAATGAACGTGACAGGGTTTAATACATCATAACAAAAAGATAAGAACAATAACATATATGCCGTCAACTGTATATGTGTATATGTGCATGTGTATAGGAAGCCATTACTTCAGTGTTTATACAAATTTCAAAACAGGATACAAAGGTGGGGCTGGCGTACCAAAAAACATAAGGCCCGTGTCAGTCAAAATGATCCTATAGGATCCTCAAAGGACATTTCAAACCTATCGCTAGACTAGCTGCTAAGTCTATGACCCAAACCTATGTACTGTCAAAAGAAGGTCACACTATACAACATTGTCTGCTGCTGATCTACTCCGTTAGAAAGTCGTTGGCCATGCCAGGCTCGGCTGGTGAGTAGTCTGCACTGGGTCCTAAGCAGGAAGAGGATGATGAGCTGATGGCCTCAGAAGGGTCACTCTCCGAGCTGAGCTGTACGTTTGGTACCGCCTGCGGAGGGGACTCTGGCGCAGGATCAGCAGGAGCTGTAGGTGCTACGGGTGTGGGAGGTGCTGGTGGAGGGTGTGCCACGTGCAGTGGGACTGCAAAGTATGGGGCAGCGGGATCAAAAGCAGGATGGTGTACAGGGACGGCAAAGTTCCTATCACTAAAAAGGTAGAGACGGAAATGGCAAAAGCCAGCTATATACAATGAGCCTACTGCGGGGTCATGGTGGAGCTATAAGTCTGGAATCTCAAACAAGAGGGTAGCCGTCAAGTCCATCGTCCACATCTGAGAATGAGGCGGAAATGCAAAACAAGGTGAGAATTTGAAGAAATTCTCAATAGGGTTCGCGTATGGTGTTTAACTGACATCGCATTCATTCTCGGTTGCCTCGGGTTTTGTTTAATTATAAAAGCATGAGATTAAACTAAACTATTCATAAATAAGGTTGGGAAAAATGTCTGGTCTGAGGCAAGGTCCAGTTTTACTTAAGACAACATAAGGAACATAATAAACCAATATCAACAATACACAAAATAATGAACATGCGGTAGTAAGTGAATTTAACAAACAAACTGTAAATGACTTATAATGACCATTCAAAGTAATTATGCATTTAATGCAATCATGCAAAATTTGCTCTTGAACCTTTCTTCATAAACTTTTCCATTCCTCATAAATTTTTTCCATTACTTTTCATCATTTTCTATCACTTGGTCCCCTGGGAGTTCTTGGCCATTTTGGACTCCTGGGTAATAGTCTGCTTTTTAAGATCGAGCTCATTCATATACAGGGATTGCCGGGTTTACTTTCCCCGACATCCCCACCAATCTATTCCACTTAACTTTTTATCCGGGGCTGGCCCAAGTATCATGGAGCTTTCATCATAACATATTCATTGGGTTCATCATAACATAACTTTCATAGCTCTCTTGAAAATGTACATGTATCTATATGTATATCATAACTTATGCATATACTTTACCGAAATCTCGGCGGCATAACGGAACGTGTCCGTTTCCCCATGAATAGTGCCATTACATCAGAATACCAATTTTCTCATATAAGTCACAATATTGCATGCATAATTCATCATTGAACTCATAGAAGCATTAGTCTCCTTAAGGTAGAGTTACAGCCTCAATATAATCATTCAACCCAATTTTTACAAATCATGTCATAATTTCTATTTAACTCATTTGGACCTCAATTTTGGATATGTTAAAGTGTTATGTGTCTATTTTCTAACTTCTTTCGTCCCATCTGGTTTTGATAACCATAACTCAAGTTATTTAGGTTTTATCCCGGCCTGCCTTGTGGCTAGCCAGAATTGCACACCTAAAAGTAAAAATCTACTAAAAATAAAAAACTGGCTCAAATCATACAAAATTGGTCTCATATCAAAGCTAACAGAATAACCTTTCATATACAAAAGTTTCATTTCATTTTTCTTAGTAGGGCTCAAGTTATAAGCCCCGAAACTTAACCTTCTTGAACTACCCTGTTTTGGCTCGGTTTGGATATAGGGTAACTTCTTCGAATCACTGGGAACAAATGAGATGATAACAAACTCAGAATTTCTTTGTAGGATGTTCTCCTATGTATAAGCTTTCTAAAAAAATTAGTTTCACTCAATTTAGGGTTGTATAGGTGAGTTACACCCTTTTCAACCCATACTACCCGGGTGAATGTCTTGATTCCTGGGTCAAACTTCAAAAATTCATATCTCTCTCAATATTAATCCAATGGCTTTATATGATACATGTATAGAAAGCCCTAGATGTCTAGTTTTACATAAAAATGGTTTCATCAATTTTAAATAGTGGTAGGTTGAGCCGTACACTCCGCCGTACGGACTGCCGAGAATCTTAGGTTTTCCAGCTTCTCAGCTCTTCCTATCTTCATCCTTTCTTGCTTCCAATTTGGTGTTAATCTCACAAATAGTCAATAAACTAGCCATATATCATCATAATCAATCAATCAACACATCAAAGATTCAGAAAATAAGCCACCACTAGTCATCCAAGAATCAGAAAATTAAGCAAGAAATAAACCTCTACCTCTTATTATGTGGTTTAGCTTGAGTTTGTAACTAGAACTTGGTTGAACTTGCAAGTTGGATGGAGTTAGGTGAGTGGAGAAGAGAAAAAGAGTGCTAAAGTGAGGGAGAAGAGAGGGCGCAGAAATGGGCCTGAATGAGAGGAGGAGAATGTGTTATATAGGCATGAGTGGTAGTTAACTTGGAGGGTTTTGATTGGCCTCAAAGCACAAGGCTGAATTTCAGCCAACCTTCCCCATTTTTTCGTAGGTGAAGTTTAACCATGTATCCCTTTTTTTGTGACAAAATTGCTTTCCACTTCGCCCTCTTTTTGTGACAAAATTGCTGTCCACGTCGCCTGTAACACCCTACTAGTTTAATGTTATGCTTAAGTCATAGCATGAAATTAGGTAGTCTGTGTTACCATGTTAACACTCTGCTTATCTTTTGTAATCAGTATCACATCATAAAACAGACGAAACGGCACGCTGTTATGAAATAAACGTGACTAGCACTATAAAAATGTAATAAGGTTTGATACAACATAACAGAAAAGATACTGATAAGTGATATATTATCAGTTGTATATATACATATGTATGTTGGAAGCCAACGCTTTCGTCTATATATATATATATATATATATATATATATATATATATATATATATATATATATATATATATATATATAGATTAAGAATAGAGGAAACAAAGAAACAGCAAAATCCTTATTGCTAAAAAGCGGAGGCAAAAATAGCAGGAGCCGGCTGTGTCCAAAGAGTCCAACTCGGAGTCCTGGGACAGCTACAGGTCTGATATCTCAATGAAAGGAGTGGCCGTTGAGCTCTTCGCCAGCGTCTGAGAATAATGTGGAAAATACAACACAGGGTGAGAATTTCAAGAAATTCTCAGTAGGGTTGTGTTTAGTGGTTATCTGACGTCACATACATTCTCAGTTGCCTCAGGTTTTGTTTAATTTCAAAATCATGTGTTTAAACTGAAATATCCATCTTAATGAGTTCAAGAAGATGTCTGGTCCGAGGCAAGGTTTAGTTTTACTTAAAAGGGCACAAGAAACAGAATAGATCACTAATAAGGTTTCACATAATAGTAAACAGAATAAATAAATAAACGACAGTAATTAAACTCAATAGACATTGCATCCATCTTGACATAATCATTTCATGTAGCCATGCACTCATGTAATCATGCAACTTAATCATGAAACTTTCTTCATAAGTCTTTCTATTACTTTTCATCATTTTCCACCTCTTGGTCCCCTGGGAGTTCTTGGCCATTTAGACTCTGGGTAATAGTCTGCTTTTCAGGATCGAGCTCGTTCCTATACAGGAATTGCCGGGTTTACTTTCGCCAACGTTCCAACCGATCTATTCCCCTTAACTTCTTATCCGGGGTTGGCCCAAGTAGCATGGAACTTTCATAGTACATAATCCTTATCATAACTTTCATAGCTTTCTTGAAATTGCACATGCATTAATATGAAATTCATAACTCGTGCATGGGTTCTACCGAAATTTCGGCAGCATAACGGAATGTGTCCACTTCCCCATGAATAGTGCCAGCATACCAGAACATCAATTTATCACAAAGAACACAACATCACATACATATTCCACTATTGAACTCATATCAACATCAAATTCATTAAGGCAGAGTTTCTGCCTCAGCATATTCAACCAACCTGGTTTTTATAATTCAAGCCATAATTTCTATTTAACTCATTTGGACCTCAAATTTGGATATGTTAAATTTTTATGTGTCTATTTTCTAACCTCTTTGGTCCCATCTAATTTCGATATCTACAACTCAAGATATTTAGGGTTTATACCGGCCTGCCCAGTGGCTGGCTAGAATCAGACACCTAAAAGTAAAAATTCACTATAAATCGAAAACTGACTTAAATCATACGAAATTGGTCCATATTAAAGCTAACAGATCAAGGTTTCATTTAAAAAAAGTTCCATTCAATTTAACTTAGTAGAGCTTGAGTTACAAGCCCCGAATTCTGACCTTCCTAAACTGCCATGTTCTGGCCAAGTGTGGACATAGGGCAACTTTCTTGGATCACTGGGAGCAACTGGAACCTTATCTAATTCTGAAATTTTTATGGGACATTCTCCTATGTGTAAGCTTTCTAACAAAGTTATTTTCACTCATTTTCGAGTAGTATAGGGCAAATTCTACCCTGAACAACCTAATCTGCCCAGAGCCAGAGTTAAAACCCTAGGTCAAAATTCAAAAATTCATAACTCTCTCAATTCTAATCCAAAAGCTTATATGATATATCTATGGAAAGCCCTAGATGTCTAGTTTCATTTAAAATTGGTTTCACCAAATTTAATTGGCTGTAGGCAGAGCCGTACACTCCGCCGTACGGACTGCCGAGGGGTTTTGGGTTCTCTAGCTCTCCATCTCTTCCTATTTTCATTCTTTCTTGCTTCAAATTCGGTTTTAACCAAACAAACAGCCCAAAACCAATCACATATCATCATAATCATTCATATAACACATCAAAGATCATGAAAATAATCCAAGCTCAGCCAGCCAAGACCACAGAATTGATGTAAGAAGAGAACTCCTACCTTTGTTACAAGTGATTTTGCTGGATTTTGAAGGTTTGGATGAGCAAGGCTTGAATTGACTTGATGTTGGCTGAAGTTTTGTGTGTAAAGAAGAGAGAAAGAGAGCTGAAATGAGAGGAGAAAGTGGCGTAGAAGTGTGGGTCTGAATGGGTGTTAAAGGGTGGAAAAATTCTGATTACTTTGAGTGGTTTTAATTGACTCACTTTGGCTTTTGATTGGTTGGATTTGCAAGGCTGAAATTCAGCCAAGCCTTCCCATGAGTTGTGGCCACTTTTGCGCCACTTTTGGGTGATAATGTGGCTGAGTAATCAGCCTTAGGTCCTAGGGTTTTAAGCTTGCAATTCTATTGGTTCGGTTCCGACAGTTTAAAATACCGTAATCTTACCGATTTCCTTTAAATCGGTAAATCGATTTTCGTGAAAATTTTTATCAAATCTTCTATATTTCTAACCTAATTAACTTGTACCTAATCTCAATTAATTAATAATCAATTGATCCTAAATAATTATTTAACTGAATTTTAATTAATTTCAATTATTCGGTAAAAACCGAACAATTAAACAGAAAACGATAAAAGAATTTCGGAGGATGTTACCTCGCCTAAAAGTGAAACTCGTTTCCATTGTATTCTGAAAATGACATCGAAACTCGTACTCTTCTTAAAGTCAGAACTTGTGCACATCTATTCAGATGAAATTGGAACTCGGAAATATTGTCTAGTTTATCCGAAACTTGAAAGCAAAGTCGGATGTGAAACCAAACACTTAAATCCAGAAGTCGGGGATATTGGTAAACTTGAATCGATTCTAAGCATAACACCGGAGATCGGGAATCAAAACATTATCTTATGTTTCAGGAAATCGGAACTTATAGAATCTCAGAACTCCAAAATTTATCTCGAAAGTCGGGAAAATCATAGAAATGAAAAGCTCTTGGGAATAACCTCGAGATCGGAACTCGTGCCAATTTTGGTTGAACTTGGAGACCAATTCAGAGATCTGATCTCGCGTCCACTTCTAGTTGAGATAAACTCAGATGTCGTATTTCGTGTCCACTCTAGCTTGAACTTAAGGTCAGAAATCGTATATTACGTATATATGGTCGGAAATCGGAAAATAAGCTAGTCCATGAGACTGCGAGATTATGTCGGAAATCGAAATTTCTGACATTTTATTTGCTAAGTTGGAAGTCGGAAATAGGGCGTTATAATACCACCCTCCTTAAAAAAAAATTTGTCCTCAAAATTTAGTACCTGAGAATAGTTCAGGATACTCTTTTCTCATGTCTGATTCCAGTCCCCAAGTGTACTTTTCAGCATCTTCCTTTCCCCATGCTACCTTTACTAGCTGCACGGATTTGTTTCGAAGTTGTCTGCTGCTTCTGTCTACAATCCGTGCTGGCTGTACATGGAAAGTCAGGTCCTCCTTTAATTGTATTGATTCGGGTTCTAGCAAGTGTGTAGGGTCAAGCTGATATCTTCTAAGTTGAGAAACATGGAAAACATCATAAAAGTTTGACAAATGTTGAGGCAAAGCGACTTGATATGCAACTGATCCAATTCTCCTCAAGATCTAGAAGGGAACAATAAAGCGAGGATTTAACTTTTTGACCTTAATGGCTCTACCTATCCTCATTGTAGGTGTAACCTTCAGAAATACGTGGTCTCCTTCTTGAAACTCCAGAGGCTTCCTCCTAGTGTCCGCATAGCTCTTCTGGCGGCTCTGAATGGTAAGCATCTTATTCCGTATTTTCTTGATCTACTCAGTGGCCTGCTCAACTAAATCAGGCCCCAATAGAGTTGATTCTCCTGTTTCATACCAACACAGGGGAGATTGGCACTTCCGTCCGTACAATGCTTCGTAAGGAGCCATACCGATGCTAGCGTGATAGCTATTGTTGTATGCAAATTCAGCTAGCGGTAAATATCGATCCCAATTCCCGCGTTGCTCCAGTATATAGGCTCGTAACATATCTTCCAAGGTTTGAATTGTCCTTTTTGTTTGACCATCCATTTGCGGATGATATACGGTGCTTAGGCACAACTTAGCACCGAACGCCTTTTGTAAGGCTCCCCAAAACCGTGAAGTAAACCTTAGGTTTCGATTAGAAATAATGGTTGAAGGGGTTCCATGCAGCCTTATAATCTCTTGAATGTACAACTGTGCCAATTTTTCCAATGGATAACTTGCTCGGATGGGTAGGAAGTGAGCAGATTTGGTCAATCTATCCACAACGACCCATATAGCATCATATCCTGCTGGTGTTCTTGGTAATCCCATCACAAAATCCATGGAGATACTCTCCCATTTCCACTCAGGGATTTCCAAGGGTTGAAGCATCTCGGAGGGTTTCTGATGTTCCGCTTTCACCTTTTGACAGACCAAGCATTTACCCATGAAGCTCGCTACGTTTGACTTCATGCCTGGCCACCAAAACATCTTCTTAAGATCTTTGTACATCTTAGTAATGTCAGGATGTACGGTGAGTTCACCCTTATATGCTTCCTCCAAGATTTTTCTCCGGAGATTATTCCCCTCGGGTACACATACCCTATCATGATGTCGCTAGATGCCTTCTTTATCCTAAGCAAAACCCGTTAATTTCCCTTATTGCACGAGATTGATCGCATGTTGGAGATTAGCATCCTGCTGCTGTGCTTGCCGAATCTGCTCCTTAAAGCTACTGGCTATCTTAATTCGATGTAGCTGAAGGGTCTTGGGAGTCATAAGGATTCCCAAATTAAGATTTTGGAAGCTTTCAATAAGTTCTATTTCTTTGATCATCATCCAAGCTACAGTCAGAGCTTTCCTACTCAAAGCATCTGCCGCAACATTCGCTTTGCCTGGGTGGTACTTCAATTCAAATTTGTAGTCCTTAAGAAGTTCCATCCACCTTCGTTGCCTTATATTTAATTCCTTCTGATCAAAGAGATATTTCAAACTCTTATGATCAGAAAAAAACTTCGAACCTTACACCATATAGGTGATGCCTCCATATCTTCAAAGCAAATACTACTGCAGCTAATTCAAGATCGTGCGTAGAATAGTTCCTTTCATGTGGCTTTAATTGTCGAGAGGCATAAGTGACTACGTTTCTGGCTTACATTAACACGCACCCCAATCCTCGTTTGGACGCATCACAATAGACTTCAAATGGTCCACGAGGGTCTGGCAAGGCTAACACTGGTGTCGTAGTCAACCTTCTCTTCAAGTCTTGAAAACTCTATTCGCACTCCAGTGTCCATTCAAATGGGACATTCTTCCTAGTTAACTTAGTCAAGGGCAGAGCTATCCGAGAAAAATCCTTAACAAATCGCCTGTAATATCCAGCTAAGCCTAGAAAACTCCTAACTTCAGTAATTGTGGTCGGCCTTTCCCAATTTAGTACTACCTCTACTTTGTTGGGGTCCACAGAGATTCCTCCATGGGACACTACATGGCCGAGAAATTTCACTTCTTTCATCCAAAATTCACATTTGGATAACTTAGCGTAAAGTTTCGTTTCTCTTAAAATTTGCAGAACTAGCCGCAAGTGTTCCGTGTGCTCTCGCTCTGTCTTCGAGTAAACAAGTATGTCGTCAATGAACACCACTACAAACTTGTCCAAATATGAGCGGAATATCCGATTCATGTAATTCATGAATACTGCTGGTGCGTTTGTCAATGCAAATGACATCACAGTATACTCATAGTGTCCATAACGAGTTCGAAAGGCTGTCTTAGAGATATCTTGTTCTCGAACTCGAATTTGATGATATCTGGAGCGCAAATCAATCTTGGAAAATACCGCTGTACCTTGTAGCTGGTCCATGAGATCATGAATCCTTGGCAGTGGATATTTATTCTTGATTGTCACTTTATTCAACTGCCTATAATCCACGCATAAGCGCATGCTCCCATCCTTCTTTTTGACTAACAAGACTAGAGCTCCCCATGGTGACGCGCTTGGGCGTATGAATCCTTTTTCCAAAAGCTCCTCGATCTATCTCTTTAGCTCTGCCAGCTCCAAAGGTGACATTCGATACAGAGCTATAGATATTGGTCCCGCACCTGGAACCAATTCGATGGTGAACTCGATTTCTCTTTCAAGAGGGAATTCAGGAATATCTTCTAGAAAAACATCAGGATATTCCTTAACAACTGGGATCTCTTCTAGTTTCTGTTCAACTTCCGTCACAGTAGCTGACAAGAGGATGTATCCTTGACTCTTCAACCCACTATAGTTTACTAATAAAGAGTTCAAGTAGAAGAGTGTTAAGGCTTGGGACTCAGAAGATGAGACAAAGGGGAAAACCACCACCTTATCAGAGCAATTGAGCATTACTCGATTGGCAGAAAGCCAGTCCATACCCATAATTATATCAAGTCCAGAGAGGGGGAGGCAAATCAAATTGGCTACAAAGGTCCTACCCTCAATTCGAAGAGGAACATTGATGCAAATTTGACTAGTTTTAACAGGTTCATTAGTAGGAGTAGAAATCAGTAGATCATAAGGCAACTCAGAAATTGGTAATTGCAACACAGCCACGCAGTCATGAGAAATAAATGAGTAGGAGGCACCCGAGTCATAAATTATAGTTAGAGTCTCACCGTCCACTTCACAGGTACCATGAATAAGTCCCTCGGACTTGTCAGCTTCCTCCGCATCCATGGTGAAGACCCGTCCTTGACGTTGTGGTCGAGACGGCTGTGGTGGGTTTCTGGTTGGACACTCATAAATTTTGTGGCCTGGCTTGCCACACCTATAGCAAACATTCTAGCCTGCCAAACACGGCCGATCGCCATGATTCCTACCGCACTTCGTGCAAGTTGGGTTTGGAAGAGGCCTTTGAGGCTGCTTGCCTTTGTTGCCTGCCGGTGGGAATCTCCTCTGCTGTTGAAAGTTGGGCTTGAATCTTGGGCCCTGTGGGGCCAACCTCTTCTTGAAACCTGATCAATTGGATTTTTATGTACTTATTTTCTCTCATTCCTAGCTCATTAATTCTCTCTTATGCCTAATTGTTTTGAATTGGACTATTTTGTATTGTTTGGATTTTGTTTGGGTTTGAGTTAAATTTTCCAGCATTAGGCGAATTCTGACACTGTTTTGGTTTTTGGGTTATATCTTGAGTTGTAGAGCTCATTTTATTGTGATTCTTGATTTGTAGAAAAGCTGAGAGATAGGTCTACAAGTTATATGCAGAGCTCAGAAGCCAATTCTGGTGTTACGAAGCTGAAATTGGGCCTAGAAGAGAACTGAAGTGGTGCAACCGGGGATTCTGAGTAGGGTGTGGTATTTGGGCCATATCTCGGTCCACAGATGTCCGATTGAGCCCGTTCCAGTGGCATTTTGAAGCTAACATCCAAGGCTACAATTCTTCTTTAGAGTGGAAATCCAAACGGAATCGTTTTGATAGACAAAACGGTAGAAGAACGTTACTCACGGAATTAGCTATAATGATTTCATGTTTTTAATGTAACTTTCTTTCTATAATTCGGATTTTAGCAAATAAGATGTCCAGATTCAAAGGACAGAGAGAGGATTAATGTAGTGATGACAATTTAATAAGTTTAGGTGGTTTTGACTTGGATTTTTGTCCGGTTTCAAAAGAGGGCCGAACTTGTACTTGGGGGACAGATTTTGGAATAAGGAATTTTGGGTTTTGTTGGCTCTTCTTCTCCTCTCTTCACTCACGCCCCCCCCCCACCTTAACAACTCGTCTTCCTCCATTCATGGAGGAGTAAGCTTCCATCTAATCCAAGGATTCAAAGAAGCATTGGCTGTCTTGAGGATTTGTGCAACCAAACTTCATCAAATCAAATCGGTTTTCTACTCCCTTTTCTTTCATTGTGATTAATCCAATTTCGGATTTAAAGGTTTTTGATTCGGGATTGTGGTGGATTATAATTGATTGCTTACTTGCTTGCATATTGCTCGATTGATTAATGTGTACTGCAATTGCGTGAGTAGAATCATTTTCAGGTTTGAAATTGATGATTGATTACATTGGTGCTTGAAAATTAACATGAATTGGTTAGGTTCTAGAGGTTTCTGAATTTAATCATTTATCTGTTAACTGAATGCATGAAGGTTTTCGTGTGCAATGTCGTATCCGAATAGAGGTTTCTTTCGGGTTTGATATCAGTCGCTGATTTGATTTGAATGATTATTTTTAGAATCCGATGATAGATGAGCCACTGTCTTTCTTGGTTCTTGGATTGGATGTTCCAAATTCTATTCATTTCTTTTATATTCATTTCAGTAATTTAAATTCCTAAACCCCCCCCATTTCCTGATCGTATAACATTGTCATCACTGGGAGACGACCTGGGTTGCACCCTTGCTACGAGTTTAGTGTAATTCGGTTTTTATTGTAATTTGATTGAGTTCGGCACTCGAGTCAAATTTTGGCGCCGTTGCCGGGGATGATTGATGTTATTTGGTCGTGTTAATATGTGTTTATAGCATTGCATATTCTGTTTTGATGTGTGTTTGGTTAAGTTGTTAGTTTTAATTCATAGTTAGTAGTTTGGTTTTACGATTTTTTTTTGTTTTTGACAACTAACTCGTTTCAATTGATTTCAAGGGACTTGTTTCCATAGCAAAACATCATTTTGAGAACTCAATCCTTTAAGGATTGAGCCCCCCCTGTTTTTGTCAAATTCCATCATTTAGATAGGTTTTGAGAGGTTTTTTGATCTTTTCCGTATTTTTTAGGGACGTAATGGGTATTTTTGTAAAATATTTTGTGCTCCGATTGACTTGAAAATTGGTCAGTTGAAGGAAAATGGCCTTCTGATCAAGATCCAGCAAAGCTGTTGACTTTTTATTTGTATGCCAAATTCCTTTGTTTAGACCACTTTTTTAATTTTTTAAGATTTTTCTTTGTATTTTCTTACTCCTTGAGGGTAAAATTTTTGAGGTGTGGTGGTCCAATAATTTTTAAAAATTATTTGGTAGTGTTTTTATATTTATTTTGATTATTTTGAGTGTTTGTGTGCATGTTTTGGTGCTTTGAGCATATGGTTCTGTTTACTGTTTTGTTAGTGCATGACTAGGTCTGATCCAACTCCTAATTTAGTTGAAATTGATCCTGAATTAGAGAGGACTCTTAGACAAATTAGAAGAGCTAAGAGGAGGTTATTTGAGGCTAGTTCTGCTAGTAATTCTGTGTTTGATTCTCTTCCTGATTTTGTTGAAAATTCTGATTTTTCAAGTAGCATGGCTAATAGAACCTTGAAGGAACTTGCGGACTGATGTCAACTATCAAGCTTTGGCCATCGATGCCGAATTTGGATGCAGACTTCGAGCTAAAATCAGGATTGATACATCTGCTGCCCAAGTTTCATGGCTTAGCTGGAGAAGACCCTCACAAGCACTTGAAGGAGTTCCATGTAGTGTGCTCAACCATGAAGCCACATGGAGTGGAGGAAGATCACATCAAGCTGAGGGCATTTCCTTTTTCTCTGGATGGATCTGCCAAGGATTGGTTGTACTACTTGCATCCAGGTTCCATCACGAGCTGGCAAGACATGAAGAGGATGTTCTTGGAGAAATTCTTCCCTGCCTCAAGAGCTGCGTCCATCAGAAAAGAAATTTGTGGCATAAGGCAGATTAGTGGAGAGACATTGCATGAGTATTGGGAGAGGTTCAAGAAATTGTGTGCAAGTTGTCCGCACCATCAGATTAGTGACCAGCTTCTCATTCAATATTTTTATGAAGGTCTCATGCCAATGGACAGAAGGATGGTTGATGCTGCTTCTGGAGGGGCTTTCGTAGATAAAACACCTGCTACAGCATGTGAATTACTTGCAAACATGGTTGCCAATGCACAACAATTTGGTACCCGAGCCATAGTGTCAATAAGAGGAGTGAATGAAGTGCATACCTCTGATACAAACCAGCAGAGGATGGAGAACCGAATAGATGAGTTGACAACCTTGGTGAGGCAATTGGCACTTGGCCAGTAGCCCCAATAGCCCCAGCAACCAGTAGCTATGATTTGATGTCAGTCGCTGATTTGATTTGAATGATTATTTTTAGAATCCGATGATAGGTGAGCCACTGTCTTTCTTGGTTCTTGGATTGGATGTTCCAAATTCTGTTCATTTCTTTTATATTCATTTCAGTAATTTAAATTCCTAAACCCCCCCATTTCCTGATCGTATAACATTGTCATCGCTAGGAGATGACGCGGGTTGCACCCTTGCTACGAGTTTAGTGTAATTCGGTTTTTATTGTAATTTGATCGAGCTCGGCACTTGAGTCAAAACCACCACTAGATGCCTTGACTGCCACTAGTTTCGAGTTGCAATCTTCCATAAGTCGGCATTTATTTACCAACGTGGGAAAATCTCTAATCTCCATTAGCCCGATTGCAATGAGAATATCTTCTCGTAACCCTCCTTCAAACTTGATGCACTTCCATGCTTCATCTGGGTTCCTTTGATAAATTGTAGAGAATTTACACAGCTCTTCAAATCTGGCAATATATTCGGATACTATCTGATTTCCTTGACGCAGCTACATGAACTCGAGTTCCTTAGCATTTTGAACCGAAGCAGGAAAGTATTTTTGGTAGAACACATCTCTAAACACCATCCAAGTGACTACTGTCTGAGATTCTTCAAATAGTCTTCGTACACCGTTCTACCAAAACTCGGCATCTGCCTCAAGCATATAGGTGGCAAAAGTCACCTTCTGATGATCTGAGCAATTTAGGATAGAGAAAATCTTCTGCAAAGCTTTGATCCATTCGTCAGCTTTATCAGGGTCATGCACCCCTCGAAAGCTGGGTGGATTCGCCTTTCTGAACTTGGCGAACTTAAGATAGTCTAGATCAGCTCCCGGGGCCATGTGGGTTTCCTTCGCGAGTTGCCGCAGGTCGCCTGCCTAGTTGATCCATCATCTGTGAGCTGCTGCGGCCTGTTCCCGCATCGCCTGAGCCATTTCTCGTACCGTGTCTATAAGGTTAGTAGGATCCCCTTGAGCAGGTTCTGTGCGCAGTCTACCTCGCCTTCCGGAAGCCATTAAGTTCTAAACACACAAAACAAAAGTTATTGAGTTGATCAGGCTCAACACTAAGTCTAATATGCTAGTAAATAACAGCTCACATGGTCAGGCACTTCTTACACATGCACACCTATATCTCAACCATACAAACGAGATTTAGTGCATGTTATCAATTAAAAACACAGAATATGCATGAAGCATAGTCAGTCCAATCCTCAGGCCTCAGCTAGGACGAACTACTCTGATACCAAAATGTAACACCCTACCAATTTAATGTTATGCTTAAGTCATAGCATGAAATTAAGTAAAACGTGTTACCGTGTTATTGCTCTGCTTATGTTTCATTTTTCTATATCATTTTTTTTCTTTTGTAACAGATGAAACGGAGCACTGTATAATGAATGTGACAGGGTTTAATACATCATAACAAAAAGATAAGAACAATAACATATATGCCGTCAACTGTATATGTGTATATATGTATGTGTATAGGAAGCCACTACTTCAGTGTTTATACAAATTTCAAAATAGGATACAAAGGTGGGGCCGGCATACCAAAAAACATAAGGCCCGTGTTAGTCAAAATGGTCCTATAGGGTCCTCAGAGGACATTTCAAACCTATCGCTAGACCTGCTGCTAAGTTTATGACCCAAACCTATGTACTGTCAAAAGAGGGTCACACTATACAACGTCGTCTGCTGCTGACCTACTCCGTCAGAAAGCCGTTGGCCATGCCAGGCCTGGCTGGTGAGTAGTCTGCACTGGGTCCTGAGGAAGAAGAGGATGATGAGCTGGTGGCCTCAGAAGGGTCACTCTCCAAGCTGAGCTGTACATCTAGTACCGCTTGCGGAGGGGACTCTGGCGCAGGATCAGCAGGAGCTGCAGGTGCTACGGGTACGAGAGGTGCTGGTGGAGGGTGTGCCACGTGCAGTGGGACCGCAAAGTATGGGGCAGCGGGATCAAAAGTAGGATGGTGTACAGGGACAGCAAAGTTCCTATCACTAAAAAGGTAGAGATGGAAATGGCAAGAGCCGGCTATATACAATGAGCCTACTGCAGGGTCATGGTGGAGCTGCAAGTCTGGAATCTCAAACAAGAGGGTAGCCGTCGAGTCCATCGTCCACGTCTGAGAATGAGGCAGAAATGCAAAACAAGGTGAGAATTTGAAGAAATTCTCAGTAGGGTTCGCGTATTGTGTTTAACTGACGTCACATTCATTCTCGGTTGCCTCGGGTTTTGTTTAATTATAAAAGCATGAGATTGAACTTAACTATTCATAAATAAGGTTGGGAAAAATGTCTGGTCCGAGGCAAGGTCCAGTTTTACTTAAGACAACATAAGGAACAGAATAAACCAATATCAACAATACACAGAATAATGAACATGCGGCAATAAGTGAATTTAACAAACAAACTGTAAATGACTTATAATGACCATTCAAAGTAATTATGCATTTAATGCAATCATACAAAACTTGCTCTTGAACCTTTCTTCATAAACTTTTCCATTCCTCATAAACTTTTTCCACTACTTTTCATCATTTTCTATCACTTGGTCCCCTGGGAGTTCTTGGCCATTTTGGACTCCTGGGTAATAGTCTGCTTTTCAAGATCGAGCTCGTTTCTATACAAGGATTGCCGGGTTTACTTTCCCCGACGTCCCCACCGATCTATTCCACTTAACTTTTTATCCAGGGCTGGCCCAAGTATCATGGAGCTTTCATCATAACATATTCGTTGGGTTCATCATAACATAACTTTCATAGCTCTCTTGAAAATGTACATGCATCTATATGTATATCATAACTTATGCATATACTTTACCGAAATCTCGACGGCATAACGGAATGTATCCATTTCCCCATGAATAGTGCCATTACATCATAATACCAATTTTCTCATATAAGTCACAATATTGCATGCGTAATTCATCATTGAACTCATAGAAGCATTAGTCTCCTTAAGGTAGAGTTACAACCTCAACATAATCATTCAACCCAGTTTTACAAATCATGCCATAATTTCTATTTAACTCATTTGGACCTCAATTTTGGATATGTTAAAGTGTTATGTGTCTATTTTCTAACCTCTTTCGTCCCATCTGGTTTTGATAACCATAACTCAAGTTATTTAGGTTTTATCCCGGCCTGCCTTGTGGCTGGCTAGAATTGCACACCTAAAATTAAAAATCTACTAAAAATAAAAAATGAGCTCAAATCATACGAAATTGGTCTTATATCAAAGCTAACAGGACAACCTTTCATATGCAAAAGTTTCATTTCATTTTCCTTAGTAGGGCTCAAGTTATAAGCCCCGAAACTTGATCTTCCTGAACTACCCTGTTTTGGCTCAGTTTGGATATAGGGTAACTTCTTTGAATCACTGGGAACAAATGAGATGATAACAAACTCGAAATTTCTTTGTAGATGTTCTCCTATGTATAAGCTTTCTAACAAAATTAGTTTCACTCAATTTAGGGTTGTATAGGGTGAGTTACACCCTTTTCAACCCATACTGCCCGGATGAATGTCTTGATTCCTAGGTTAAACTTCAAAAATTCATATCTCTCTCAATATTAATCCAATGGCTTTATATGATATGTGTATAGAAAGCCCTAGATTTCTAGTTTCACATAAAAATGGTTTCATCAATTTTAAACGACGGTAGGCGGAGCCGTACACTCCGCCGTACGGATTGCCGAGAATCTTAGGTTTTCCAGCTTCTTAGCTCTTCCTATCTTCATCCTTTCTTGCTTTCAATTTGGTGTTAATCTCACAAATAGCCAATAAACCAGCCATATATCATCATAATCAATCAATCAACACATCAAAGATTGAGAAAATAAGCCACCACTAGTTATCCAAGAATCAAAAAATCAAGCAAGAAATAAACCTCTGCCTCTTATTATGTGGTTAAGCTTGAGTTTGTAACTAGAACTTGGTTGAACTTGCAAGTGGGATGGAGTTGGGTAAGTGGAGAAGAGAAAAAGAGAGCTGAAGTGAGGGAGAAGAGAAGGCGCAGAAATGGGTCTGAATGAGAGGAGGAGAACGTGTTATATAGGCATGAGTGGTAGTTAACTTGGAGGGTTTTGATTGGCCTTAAAGCACAAGGCTAAATTTCAGCCAACCTTCCCCATTTTTTTGTGGGTAAAGTTCAACCATGTATCCCTCTTTTTGTGACAAAATTGCTCTCCACGTCGCCTAAAAGTGGAACTCGTTTCCATTGTATTCTGAAAATGACATCGAAACTCGTACTATTCTTAAAGTCGGAACTTGTGCACATCTATTCAGATGAAATCGGAACTCGGAAATATTGTCTGGTTTATCCGAAACTTGAAAGCAATGTCGGATATGAAACCAAACACTTAAATCCGGAAGTCGGGGACATTGGTAAACTTGAATCGATTCTAAGCATAACACCGGAGATCGGGAATCAAAACATTATCTTATGTTCTAGGAAATCAGAACTTATAGAATCTCGGAACTCCGAAATTTATCTCGGAAGTCGGGAAAATCATAGAAATGAAAAGCTCTTGGGAATAACCTCGAGATTGGAACTCGTGCCAATTTTGGTCGAACTTGGAGACCAATTCAGAGATCTGATCTCGCGTCTACTTCTGGTTGAGATAAACTCAGATGTCGTATTTCGTGTCCACTCTAGCTCGAACTTAAGGTTAGAAATCGCATATTACGTATATATGGTCGGAAATCGGAAAATAAGCCAGTCCATGAGACTGCGAGATTAAGTCGGAAATCGGAATTTCTGACATTTTATTTGCTAAGGTCGGAAGTCAGAAATAGGACGTTACATACGGCTCCGCCTGCAGCCGATCAAAGTGGATGAACCTATTTTTATATGAAACTAGACATTCAGGGCTTTCTATACATATATAATATAAGGCCATTGGATTAGTAAAGAGGAAGTTATGAATTTTTGAAGTTTAACCTAGAAATCAGGACTTCCACCCGAACAGTATGAGTTGAGAAGGGTGTAACTCACTCTATACAACTCCAAATTGAGTGAAACTAACTTTGTTAGAAAGCTAACACATAGGAGAATATCCCATATAAAGTTTCGAATTTGATAACATCCTGTTTGTTCCCAATGAGTCGAGAAAGTTGCCCTATATCTAATCCGGGTTAGAACAAATAGTCCAGTAGGGTCAAGTTCCAAAGCCTATAACTCAAATTATACTCATCCAAATGATATGAAACTTAATTCATTTGAAAGCTTGTTCTGTTAGCTTTACATGGATATAAATTTTGCATGATTTCACCCATATTTCTATTTTTAGTGAATTTTCCCCCGTAAGAGTGCAATTCTGGCTAGAAGTAGGACAAGTCTAAGATGAGACACAAATAATTTAAGTCAATGTTGGAAGTCGGGATTTAGTAAACAGGAAGCTAGGTTAGTATACTTAGAATCGAACTCTAAACTTAGCAAATAAGGGACTAGGTCGGAAATATTTGAAGTCAAAGTTGGGACTCAGTAAAACAGAAAACTAGGTCAGGAGTATATAAGGATGAACCTGGAAGAGTATACTTAATGTTGAATTTGGAGGGGTTTACCTAATGATTGAACTCGGACTTAGTGAATAGGAATCCATATCGGGTATGTTTTAAGGCTGTACTCGGAACTTAGTAGAAAGAGCTAGATCGGGTATATTTGATGTTGGACTCGGAATTCAGTAGATAAGAAGCTCGGGATTTAGGAAACATACTTATCATAGTCTCAGAAGACCAATGGTGGGGTAAGGTCGGAAGTCGCACAATCCCGGAAGATGGGAGTGATGTAACCTCAGGAGACCAAACATAATGGAGGGAAGTTGGAACCTATATAAGATCGGAAATCAGAACCCATAAATATTGAAAGTCAAACTCGGGAAACCATAATAGAAGTTAAAGGCTTGCAAGTTAGATTGATAATTGAGATTCTAAATCTTGCACTTATCAATATTGTTATATTCTTGATATGAATATGATGTTTTGTATTGAGTTTACTATTTGATTAAAATGTCCTGATTATCTGGCACTATTCACGGGGAGCGGATATGATCCGTTATGCTGCTGAGATTTCAGCAGAAAATGCAATTCAAGTGAACTTATAACTTATGCATGCATTGGTTAAAGTGTAAACAAACAATGCTACTTTATAAATATGAGGAAGGATTTCCATGCGACTTGGGCCAGCCCCTAAACAAAGTTAAGGGGAATAGATCAGTGGAGAAATCGGGGAAAGCAAACCCGACGACCCTATATAGGAATGAGCTCGATTCTAAAAAGCGGATTATTACCCAGGAGTCTTATGGCCAATATACTCCCAGGGGACTAAGTATGGAAAAATATGAGTTAAGATCAAGTGCATCATTCTTCATGCATATCCATAATTTCAGTTTTTTTTAAAACATTGAGTTAAATTGCACCATTGGATGTTATATACATATTTTTGCTCACTTTATAGCGGTCACTTATTTATGTCAATACACAGATCGGGTTGTTTAATTTCTTTTATTTCCTTAAGTGAAACAAGGCTATGTTTTGGATTATGATTTACATGACTAATTGAGTAAAGAGTAGTACATCTTGGCAATATAACATTTTCTCCTAATTAACCAAACATCCGAAACACTTGAGAATGATAGTGATGTCAGATATGCATAGATTTAAGAATTCCTACTGAGAAATATTTATTTCTCACCCTATTATATACCTCCGCATCATTCTCAGATCATGGAGAACGCGGCAACCTGCATCCTGTTCATTGAGTTTTCAAAGCTCCACATCCATCTTGATCCGTTCCTGGATTCCGTGTACATAACTGGTAGATGCCGATTTCGTCTTTACTTTTTTTTCCAGAGAGACTTTGCTGTACATCTTATACACCCACTGTTTGATCCTGCCATCCCTTACATCGCCATCCCTATCTACATGGCTCATCCCTTTCCACCTCCACCCGCAGCAGCAACACTAGCAGCAGCACCAGCCATGGCTCTACCAGTCGTACCACCGCAGTCGATCCCCTCTGCCTCTATGTCTGAGGAGGATCCGTCGGAGGCAGCGAGCTTGTCGTCCTCATCTTCTGCCCCGAGTATAGACTATACCTCTGCTGATGCCAGTATGGCGAATGGATTCTTCTCTTCGGAGTCCATCTAGAGCACCCGCCGTAGCAGCAGTAGATGTACAGGATGACCCTCTTTTGGCAGTTGGGTCATAGGCATACGGGTAGGAGCTAGTAGTTGTACATGTAATGTCCTATGGGGACCAATAGAGGGGGGGAAGGTTCATATTGTTAGGCCGATTTATTTTGTGTTAGTGGCCTCATTTCTTTTACCCTGTACTGTATTGTATTTCTTTTGATAACCTTGAAAACAAAGGTATAAGCATGTACATATTTATATGATGCAGTTTGTTTATTTTGCAATTTTGTTTGAGTTACTTATTCCCAATACAACAACTGTTTAGTGTATATATTACTGCCAAACCAAAATTAATTAAAGTAAATAGTTAACTCTTAGTTCACCACACGTAATAACTTATCGGGTAATATATTATGACTTAAGCATAGTATTTTGTCTGGTAAGGTGTTACAAATTATACTATGAATAATAACTGAAACGTATTAAAATATAATACCACTAATATACTGAAAACATAAAATCTGCACATGCCTTTACTTGTACTTGAATTTATGCAAATACACATAATTTTCTTTTCTTCATTTATCTTCCTTTACTTGTTATACATATTCCAGAGTACGATCACCATGTCATACTCTGTAGGGGTGTGATCACCATGTCGTACTCCTTAAGAATATGTTCATCCTGCCACGTCCCAAAGTATGATCGCCATGTCATACTCCATCGGGGTGTGATCGTCATGTCACATTCCTTAGGGTATGGGATCATTATGCCATATTGCAGAGTATGATCGCCCTGTCATACCCCATCAGAGCGTGATCGCCATGTCATGTTCTTTCAGAATATGGACTCATCATCATATCTTTCATCATAGAATCTTTATTATAGCTTTAATCATAATCATGAATGCATATGTATCAAAGTGTATTTCATAACCTAGGTATAGGCTTTGCCGAAATTTCGACAGCATGACGGATCAAGTCCACTTCCTCATGAATAGTGCCAGACTACCAGAAAGATCAATCAAGCTATAAAACCAACCTAGAGCATCAAGTTTTATAACAATAATATCAATCATATAATATGTCAACATAAATACATATCTTAGGTTTTCTGCTCATTCTACTCAATTATGCCTGATTTTGTAAAATTCACCTTTATTCCTATTCAATTCATTTATGTTATAGCTATATGTGTCTAGTTTCCAACCATTTTGGTCCTATCTCATTTTGATTTGTATAGCTCAAGTTATTTGTATTTTATCTCAGACTGCCCTACAATTAGCTAGAATTACACCCTTATAAGTGAAAATTCACTAAAAATAGAAATCTAGATGAAATCATACAAAACTTATATCAATTTAAAGCTAACAGAACAAGCTTTCAAAGGAAATAAGTTGTATATTATTTGCATAAGTATATCTTGAGATATAAGCCCGTAAATTGACCCTACTAGACTACCCTGTTCCAGCCCGATTTGAACTTAAGGTAACTTCATTAATGTGTTGGGAACAAATGGCAATGAATCTGACTTTGAAATTTTTATGGGATGTTTCCTTACATGTTAGCTTTCAAACAGTGTTAGTTTCACCTAATTTAGAGTTGTGTAGGATGAGTTAGACCCTTCTCAACTCATATTGCCCAGATGAGAATCCAGATTCCTAGGTCAAAATTAAAAAATTCATAACTAATTCTATACTAATCCAATGGCCTTATATTTTATATGTATGAAAAGTCCTAGATGTATAGTTTCATATAAAAATGGATTCATCAAATTTAAATGGTTGTTGGCAGAGCCATACACTCCGCCTTACGGACCATCGAGTGAAAACCCTAACAGCTTCTTGAATTCTCTCTAATCTTCAAGTTCTTTCATACCAATTCCAATTCTAATCACAACATACATGCTAAATCAACCAAAATCCTTCACCTCTACTTAAGATAAGACCAGAATCATGGAAGAAAGAAAAATCCCAATCAGCCCCAATCCAAGAATAACAAGAAAAGTTGGAATTCCTACCTTTCTAAGGTGAAATCTGGTTGGATTGGTGTCTTGGATTGAAGAAACTTTTGATGAAACTTCAAAGGCTAATGAAGATGAAGTGAAGATTTGTGTGAATAGAAGAAAAAAGATGAGAGCTCAGCATGTAACACCCTCCCAAGTATGGTACTATGCTTAAGTCATAATACCTCACCTAGGAGTTGTTACTATCACTTAATCGGATCTTGTCTGGCAGCAACCTTCGGCCACCTTCAATCTTACTAGTTAACTTCGCCTCGGAGAACCTTCAACTATCTAGAAATAACACGGAAATAAACATAGGAGTGAGAATTATAAATTCTCAATAGGATTCATTAAACTATCATATGCTTTGTCATCATTATTATCTCCAGCCGCTTCGGTTTATTATAAAGAAGATGATCATGCCAAATAAATTGTTCAGTTTCATAGTTTGAAAATATATTGTCCGAAGCAGAGTTCATTTTATTCATGCACTTGAGTCACATTGGCAATATTTCATATTTAGAATAATAATCACAGCATAAGTAGATAGAATAGTCTCCACATCAATAAAACATGAGATATAATTATGCAAATACTTATACTTGAATTCATGCAAATGCACTGGTGTTTTTCTTTAACTTTCTTTGCTTTCTTTTCTTGGCACACCTAGGCGTTACGTATCACCGTCCCTAGGGTTCTTGCATATGTTTTAATCTTTAGTCTTTACTGCCCTTCGGTAGTCTGATCTAGGAGTAAGCTCAACTTGTGACTGTTGTCACGCAGTATTGACCTGCAAAGGGACCCACATGCCTCTAGTCTTGGAGGGATCTCATTTCGGTCACATGCCTCTAAATTGAAAAGATCTTTCCTGGTCATGTGCCTCAAGAATAGAGGAATCTTAGCTGACCAATTGCCTTCAATGTAGAGGGATCTCATTTGATCATGTGCCTCCAAGGTAGAGGGATCTCATAGTTTTGTCACATACCAAAGTATGATCGCCAAGTTATACCCCATCAGAGCGTGATTGCCATGTCACATTCCTTGGGATGTGCTCATCATGCCATATTCCAGAGTAGGATCGCCATGTCATACCCCACTGGGGTGTGATCGCCATGTCACACTCCTTAGGAATATGGGACCTTCATCATATCTTTTAACTGCCTTCACAGGAAGGGACCCAATTAACTGCCTCCAAGTGAAGGGACCCAATCTTATCTTATTTAACTGCCTTCATAATGACGGATCTCATAACTGCCTCCAGGTGAAGGGATCTACATTTAATATGTTCATGTCCTTTCATTCCCATACATAATCATGCATAGACATGTTGAATGCACTCATACATATGCTTCATCATTTACTTTCATATATCCTTACATACATGATTTCCACATACATATTCTTAGCACATAAATACTCATAACCTCCTTACAATTCTACCAAAAATTCGACAGTATAATGGAACATGTCCGCTCCTCCATGAATAGTGCCAGTACTCAGACAACCAATTTTTACAGAAAATTCCCAACACTTCATTCACAATTCAACATCAATTTTATAAGAACATTAGTTGCATTTAATGTATAGTTGTTGTCTTAGCACTTTCACTCAACCCGATTTTTGTAAAATAAGCCATAATTTCTATTTAACTCATTTAGACCTAAATTTTGGATATGTTGGAGTGGTGTGTTTATTTTCTAACCCCTTTGGTCCCATCTAATTTTGATAAATGTAGCTCAAGATATTTAAGTTCTATCTCTACTCGCCTTCAGAGTTTAGCTAAAATTACACACTTAAAAGTAAAAATTTACTAAAAATCGAAAACCAATTCAAATCATACGAAATTTATATCCTATTAAAGCTAACAAGAAATATTTCATTTTCAACAAGTACCATTTCATTTGCTTTAGTGTAGCTTGACTTATAAGCTCTGAAATTTGACTATTCTAAATTGTCCTGTTTTAGCCTAGCTTGGACTTAGGGCAACTTCCTCGAACCATTGGGAGCAATTGGGATCAAATCTAACTATGAAATTTTTATGGGACTTTTATCTATGTCTTATATTTCTACTAAAATTAGTTTCACTCAATTTTAAGGAGCATAGGGCAAGTTATGCCCCTCAAATTCTAGTCTACTCAGAATTGAGGTCAGAATTCTAGGGTAAACTTCAAAAATGCATATCTCACTCAATACTAATCCAATGGCCTTATAATTTATATGCTTGGAAATCCCTAGATGTCTAGTTTCATATAAAAATAATTTCATTATATTTAAGTGGCTATAGGCGGTGCCGTACACTCCGCCGTACGGGCTGCCGTAGGGTTTCTCACCTAGATAGCATCCTGATTCTCCACTTCTTCTAGTTTTCTCCTTCTAACTTCAATTCCAACTCAAGATTTCATGATCATCCAACCATAGACCATCAAATACATCCAATATATCACCAAATGAATGAAGCAAAGTAGAATTTCAAGAAGCCACAATCCATAGAAATCAAGAACAAAAGTTGAATCCTACCTCAAATTTATGTAAAGACTAGCTAGATTTGAGTTTTGGGTGCAAGGGATTGATGGAGGTTGAAGATGGAAGAAGAAGAAGATGGAATGGATGAAGAAATGAAGGGGGCAACCTCTGCTAAATGGGGAGCATGAAATTGCTATGGCAGAAAAGGTGAGTTAGGTTAGTTTTGAATTTAAAGAGTGAAAGTGACATAGGTGGTGGTTGGTGGAACTTGTGGTGTTACTAAAGCTTGAGTGGCTTCCATTCTTATGGCTGAAATGGTGCCACTTTTAGGGTGCTTGTGGCTAAGTTCTAGCCACTAAATTTAGGGTTTTCAATGTGTAATTCTGTTGATTCGTTTCCGACAGTTTAAAATACCGAAATTCTACCAATTTTCTTCAAATCAGTAAAACGGTTTTGAAGAATTTTGTGAGGTTTTATATGTTTCTATTTTAATTCTTCTTAATCCTAATCTCTCTAATTAATATATAATTAACTCCTAATTAATATTAATTAACTTCTAATTGCCCTTACTTACTATTGAAACCGAATAAATACATTAAAGGCATAAATTAGACATTTTCACCAATTCGGAGCCTTTTGTTTTCTATTTTCTATAACTAATGGCATTTTCGTAATTTTAAGCAAGTCCAGGGACACCCCCGTCATTTCATACTAGACTGCCTCCATGGCCCAATCAGCAGAGATTTAAACTTCTACAGTTTCATCACGTGATTTTGCTCTGTTTAAACTTCCATTCTGCTAATTTTACAGATGTGGGGATATAAAGGTCATTTTATGAAAAGTTCTAGGGTTATTGTGGGAATAAGTCTTTGGGGTCAAAATATAATTTCTAAAATTTCTGGGCATCACTGTAATTAACAAAAGTTTACAAGGGCACTTTTGTCATTTCTTAATTTTTAACATATGGCAATGCCATATTTTCAATGGCAGTGCTACAGTACCCTATAATTCTGAGTGTGAAGATCGTTATGGCATAATGCTGCCTGAGGAATTCTTACACTACCTAAGGGAAATAATTCAAAGTTTCCATTACGTTCTGTTTATGAAAGTAGGGATGTTACACAGCAGCTTATAGTGGCCGAAAATTCAAGGAGAGAACAAAGGAATTATTTCAAGACTTTTGAAGGAAGTTAGATTGTAATTGGTGGATTTCATCTCACATTAAAACTCAACTTGGCCGCCCTCTTTTGGGCTGATTTGTGGTGCCACTTGTGAGGAGTGTTAGCTAAATCTTGGCCATCCATCCTAGGGTTCTCAGAGTATAATTTTTATTGGTTTAGTTCCGACAGTTTAAAATACCGAAATCTTACCAATTTCTTTTAAATCAGTAAATCGGTTTTAGAAAAATTCTATGAGGTCTTCTATGTTTCTAATCTAATTTCCTAAATTCTAATCCTTTTAAATCATACTTAATTAGATTTAAGTGAATACTAAATTGAATCCTAATTAATCACAATTATTCGATAAAAACCAAATAACTTGTTTACAAATGGTAAAATTTTTCGAACGTTACATTACTACCCTCCTAAAAAAAATTTTGTCCTCAAAATTTGATTATAAAATTAACTAGTTATAATCATAACAGTTTAAATAAAGTTTATACATAAGCACACAGTAGATGTACAACCACTTAGCATAATAGAATCGACTAAAACTAAATTAGCCAATTCCTTATTCTGGTTTATCCCTAATTCTCGCTCTAGCTCCTCTGGGGTGTAGTCCCTGTAACATCCTCAATTTCATGTCGTGCTAAATTACCTCAATAACCCTGAGTAATTAAGCACTTAATGAGCAATTATGAGATTAAGGTTTAATTAAAGGGTTAACTCAGATGAGAAGAGTCAAGAGAATGCTTAATCAAGGTTAGATAATCTCTAATTAAGCGAATCAGAGCCCTTATAGCTTAATTAAGCACTAATCATCCTTAATTAGCTTAATAAAGTTTAATTAAGGTTAATCAAGCTTAATCATAAGATTAATTTTTGTTAATCGTGTTCTTGTGTGTTAATCACTAATTTTTGCTTAATCACCTTAATTAAGTTGTATGAGCACTTAATCACATGATTAAATTCAAATTTAGTCAACTAGACAATAAAGTAGAGAGTGATGTCATTAAAGCAAAAAGCATTTGACAATACTACTTTATGTAAGAGTTTGAATATGCTTTGTCTCCCCATCATCCCATTTGTCCCCTTAATCACTAATTAACACAAGATGACACAAAATTAAGAAAAATATCTCACTCTCCTCCCTTAATGTTGGACGCCACTTTCAAGCACACATACACACACTCACATTTTCATTTCCACTCATCCTATTCTCTCTTTTCAAAGCCAAATCCTCCAACTTCTCTCTAAAACTCTCTTCATCTTCTTCATCTTCTTCTTCCTTTCACCACCACCACCACCCAAAAACCACTCACTTAGCCCTTCAAAGACCTCATCTTTGGGTCTTTGGAGACAAGATCTAAACACTACAACCTCCATTTTCACAAGATCTCAAGAGCTTCTCCTTCCACCAAGCCAAACCGCCACCATCTACAAGGAAAGGAACCACCATCATCTTCTTCTTCTTCTCTTGTTTTTCTGCCATTTCTAAGAAAGATAGTGATCTTCATCTTTTTCATTTTGTTTGCTCAAGAAAGCTTGGAGCTTGGTTCTTTCATGACCAAGATCTCTAAGTGAAAACTTGAGAAGATCCTTCATGCTCTTCAAGAGCAAAAGTTTCCATTTTTGGCAAAATATGTTCTTGTTATTCTTCAAGTGTTCTTAAGTTTTTTCTTTTAGTAAAACATGTTCTTGTTGTTCTTAAGTTTCTTCTTTTAGTAAAATATGTTCTTGTTGTTCTTCAAGTGTTCTTAAGTTTCTACTTATGGCAAAATAGGTTCTTGAATGTTCTTGATGGTATCTTGCTTAAAGTTGTTCCTTTTTATGATGAGTTGATGATTAGAAAAGCTTCATCTTATTATGTTTTCATGATTTGATAAGATTATGAACATTCTAAAAGCTTTAAACTTTAAAAAGTTTGCTTCTTGATGCATAAAAAGTGGCGCAAGTTTTAGTGCCATCATAAAGTCTTCTTTTGTTTTATTTTGCAGACAAAGATACATGAAAAAGTCTAAGCCTTTTAGAATAACAAGCCTTTTTGAGTTATAAAATGATATCTTGTTACTTTATGTCTTAGGAATTAAACTTTTAAGAAAAGACCTTTCATAAAGTTTCAAACTTTAATCAAGAATGAAACCTTTAAGTCATAAAAGTGTTGTTTTGTAGCATTTAATCCATAAAGTTTAGATCTTGAACCAAAATAATGCCAAAAGGTGTTAAATTTTATAAAGATCAAGACTTTTAACCTTAAAGTTGATGTTTCATATCACTAGTTGATAAAGTGGGAACCTTTTTAATGTAGAGACAACTTTAAGTCATAAAGTTGAGACCTTGATGATCTTAGAATAATTAAAAGAGTCAACTTTCTTAAAGAACAAGAATTTTTGGTTAAAAAGCTAGTAACTTGTATCATTGTTACATAAAGATCTAAATTTTTAGACAAGAGCTTAATATTAAAGGCACTTACTTTCATAAAGAATAAAACTTTATGGCTACTTTATAAAGAATGATAACTTTAATAATGTTTTAAGGTATAACCTTGATATGTCAATAATGAAAGCTTAAAACTTTGTAAGTTGAATAAGTTAAAAATCACCCTTGGTGATTAGTGAACATTGGTGTTGTTGGGTTCATGATGTGGTTATGAGTTGTCATGACCCAAGGATTAGAGGGATCTCGAACTCCTTGGAAGTAAAAGTATGATTAGGGCCTCTGAGTATATCATGAACCTAGGAATCACTAAGTATACTATCTCAAGGAAAGGAAACAATCACTTAACTTAATTAATTTGAACAAGTGTTCCATAAGACATGTACTTAAGTAAATAATACTTTCATACGAGGACTAAGTAACCAAAAGACCACAAACACATATCCTAACTATGTGATTCTCTCATAGGTAACCACGATAAATCATATGATGATTCATAATATTCTTCGCAAAGAAAAACAAAACTATAAACCCCTTTAGGGTATGAATGTGCGATGCCATCCGGCATGATGAATGATGAGTTTGACTGAGCTTTCTCTCATGATTGAATGATGAGTGTGACGATATGATGTAGATATGATGAACCGTTGGTCGAAAGTTTATGATTAGCATTTTGGGGAAGCTCCGGTCTAGCCGTTATGATGCCGGATTTCTGTCAAAATTATGGACTTAGTCATATCATTGCATGTATTTAGTCAAAGAAGTATTATGCATGTAAAGTATAATGATAAGGAAAAGAATCAATGGGACATGACCCTTCAATCACTTCGGTAAGGGAAGTGAGAGACAGCGATCCACAAAGACTCAAGAAACCTCTATGAGGGAGGCAAGGGTGACATGGAGGACCCTCCAACTTAGAGGTAACCAATATCGGCTTCGTCTGATTTGGTTAGTACTGCGTGACGACGTTCATGGAATGAGCTCATGTCCAAAAGCAGTCTATTTAAAAGGAAAGTAAAGAATGTTAACCACGTGCTAAAAATGAAAGTTAAAGTAGGACCATGGTCGAGTTGATGAGTTGCATAGTCATGCATGCTATTATATTCCTTATGTGCATTATGAATGTTTATTATGTATATTAGCCTGTATGCCTATGTATGACACTATGGATATGATGATAAAGTTAAAAGTAACCCGCTTTGGGATTTATGTTTTCTGAAACTATTAAAATTGAACCAATATCTGTCCACTATTTTTATATTAAACCCAAAGTGGCTAGGACGATGATGATGACACTGTGTTTGTCTAATCACGATCCTACTGAGAAATTTAGTATTTCTCACTCCTACGTTTCCATGTCATCTTCAAAGGATGCCGGCGTCGGGCACAGTGGTGATTTTCATTGAGTTTCCGATGATGCATTGGCACTTCGACCCGATGCTGAATGCATCTATGCTGACTGCTCAGGCAGCGATGTAGGTCTACATGTTCCATAGCCGCCAGTTCCGTGCACCCGTGATGAGTTCATTTTTCCGCCCTCATGAGCCATTCGAGGACATCACTATGGATGATGTTCGTCCGCCTTTCCATCCTCTGAGATACCCTACTGATGGAGATTTCGACTCAGACACCCGCCTGACACCGATAGTTTTGTTGGATTCCGATCCTTCGAAACTTTCCTATCCGAGCTACTGCATGGAGACGGACTTGTCTGAGCCTTCCTACCTATCTATGATCCGTCTGTCGTCCGATTCGTCTTCTTCTTCTGCAGCCCCTCGTCACACGCCACCCCGGTTCGCGGTCGTGGGTTCATTCATACTCGTGTCGTGCCTCATGGATGTGGCCGTGCTCGAGGAGGAGGACGTGGTGATATTCCTCTCGGTGGATTCGGGAACGGCTACCTCCCACCAGATGAGTGAGGTGTTGATTTGCATATGGAACTGAGTATGAGGATAACCCCTTTTTGATTGTAGCGAGGGTTATTATTTTCATTCGGCATGTATGGACGGATTGGGATTTCTTATATATTTTCTTTTATCATGTATTTCATTAAGGTATTTTGTAGGGCCGACAGTAGGTATCGGACCCATTATTATTATTGTGTATGACTGCTGCTATTATTACTACTATATTAACTATGGGATGGCTATGGAATGAATATTATCTTTATCTAAGATTATGATTATTCTCAATTCTTCTGTTTATGTTAAACTGCGATGTATGAATGAGATAGCAACGTTTATATTACATGTTCACAATGTGCTCATGGCTCTCGATTTCAAAAACGGTTTATAAACTCTTTCCGAACGTTGCGGTTTAGGAGTCGGTGGTTGGTTCTCAAGGGCATTCTCTGATCATATGTCCTGGCTTGCCACATCTGAAACACACATAATGTTTAACTAGGCAAGGCTTATTTCCATGATTTTTCCCATACTTCGAACATCATTGCTTGACCATCGATTCTTGCAGCTGCTTGCCCTCATATTTGCTAAGGTGAAATTGCTTCTTTGGTGGTGAGGCATATTCAAGTTCCTTGTTTTCAGGTGCTGGCCTCTTTCTATAAGCATCAGATTGGGCAATTTCCAATTTCTTATTATAGTCTTCCACAAGTCTGCACTTGTTTACCAAGGTAGGAAAATCCCTTATCTCCATAGGGCCTACTGCTGCGAGGATATCTTCCCTCAATCCGCCTTCAAATTTGACACACTTCCACGCCCCATCTGGATTCCCATGATCGATTGTGGAAAACTTGCATAGCTCCTCAAACTTAGCGATGTACTCTGACATGCTACTGCTTTAGCGATGTACTTTGACATGCTACTGTTTCCCTGGCAGAGTTGCATAAATTCCAACTCCTTGGCGTTCCAAACTTATGGAGGAAAGTATTTCTAGTAAAAAGCGTCCTTGAACACAATCCAGGTGATCTCCATCTAGGACTCTTCTAATAGCCATTTCACACCATTTCACCAGAATTCTGCGTCTGCTTCGAGCATATAAGTGGCAAAGGCCACTTTTTGGTGGTCAGTGCAGTCCAGAATGGAGAAGACCTTCTCCATTGTCTTAATCCACTCGTTAGCTTTATCAGGATGAAAAGCTCCTCTAAAACTGGGCGGGCTCGCCTTTTGGAATTCTACGAACTTGAGACATTCCAAATCCAATCCTGAGCTATTCGGGTTTCCACTGTGACCAGCTCCAGGTTGTCTCCCCAGCTGGTCCATCATTTGGTGTGTTGTAGCAGCTTGTTCGCGCATGGCATATGCCATCTCTGTAACATCCTCCCAAAAAATAGTACTATGCTTAAGTCATAGTACCACACTCAGGAGTTGTTATTGTTACCGTAATAGACCTTATCTCACAGCAACCTCAGCCATCTTCAAAATCTTTCGAACTATCTGCAGATAACACGGAAATAGGAGTGAGAATTATAAATTATCAGTAGGATTCTCTAAACTATCACAGGTAGTGTCATCGTTATTATCTCCAGCTGCTTCGGTTTATTATGAAAGAGGTGATCATGCCAAATAAATTGCTTAGTTTTATAGTTTGAAAATATATTGTCTGAAGCAGAGTTCCTTTTATTCATACACTTAAGATATAAGAGTTATTAAAATAAATTTACAATTCCTAACTTAAATAGTAGTTATAGTATATTCAAATATAATAATTCTAATAAAATGAAGAAATAGAACAGATCATGCATATGCAAATGCGTTTACTTGAGTTCATGCAAAATGTACTTGTGTTTCTTTAACTTTCTTTGACATCCTTTCCTTGGCACACTTAGGCATTATGTATCGTCGTCCCTAGGGTGCTTGCATATGTTTTAATCTTTAGTGTTAACTGCCCTTGGGTAGTCTGATCTAGGAGTGAGTTCAACTCATGACCGTCGTCACATAGTACTGACCCGCAAGGGGACCCACGTGCTTCTAGGTCAGAGGGACTCAGTTGGCTATCTACCTCCAACATAGAGGGACCCATAAGTTTTAGCTGCCTTCACAGAGAGGGACCCAATGTGCAACTGCCTTCGAGTAAAGGGACCCACATCTTAATCTTTTAACTGCCGTCACCTGGAGGGACCCAAATAACTGCCTCCAAGTAAAGGGATGTCATATATTCTTCCTTCATTTATATGCAAATATGCATGCTTTTATAAGAACAATTCATGATCATATCACCATAACATATTCATAATTGTATAGCTGTTCATATCATAAATTTCTCATAAAATAAACACCCATAGTTTCATAAACTACTGCTGAAAATTTGGCAGCATAACGGATCGAGTTTGCTTCCCCATGAATAGTGCCAGTACTCAGCAAAACAATTTTTCAAAGAAATCATAACACTTCATTCACAATTCAAACATCAAATTCCTAGGTACAATTGTTGCATTTAAAACATGGTTGCTGTCTCAACACTTTCATTCAACCCGATTTTTGTAAATCAATCCATAATTTCTATTTAACTCCTCTGGACTTAATTTTTTGGATATGTTAGAGTGTTATGTGTCTATTTTCTAACCTCTTTAGTCCCATCTAATTTTGATAAATGTAACTCAAGTTATTTAAGTTTTATCTCGGCCTACCCTATAGCTGGCCAGAGTTACACACTTAAAACTAAAAATCAAAAACTAGCTCAAATTATACAAAATTGGTATCATATTAAAGCTAACAGGACAAGCTTTCATTTACAATAAGTTTCATTTCATTTGCTTTAATATAGCTTGAGTTATAAGCCCCGAAATTTGACCTTTTTGAACTACCCTATTCTAGCCCAGTTTGGACATAGGACAACTTCCTCGAATCACTGGGAACAAACGGGACAGTATCTAACTTTGAAATTTTTATGGGATATTATCCTATGTGTAATATTTCTGACAAAGTTAGTTTTATTCAATTCCAAGTCGTATAGGGCAAGGTTTGCCCTGAACAACCTAGTCTACCTAGAATGAAACTCAAAAACCTAGGTCAAACTTCCAAAATTCATATCTCTTACAATACTAATACAATGGCCTTATATTATATATGTATGGAAAGCCCTAAATGTCTAGTTTTACATAAAAATAATTTCATCAAATTTTAAATGGCTATAGGTAGATCCGTATACTCCGCCGTATGGACTGCCGAGGGATTTTGGTCTTCCAGCCCCTCACTTCTTTCTATTCTCATCCTTTTTTACTTCTTAATCGATTTTAAACACAAAACAGCCATCAAACCAGCCAATAATCATCATATACATCCAACAACACATCAAGAGATGACACAAACAAAAAACCCAATTAGCCATCCATACCCAAGAAGACAAGAACAAAGTTGAATCTCTACATCTTGTATATGATCTTGCTAGCTTTTGGAGTTTGGATTGACGGAATCTTGTCAAAGCATGAAGGTTTGATGGAGTTGGGTGAGTGTAGAAGAGAAGAAGAAGGCTGAAACAAGGAGAGAAGGGGCGAAGTCAGCAAGGAATAAGGGAGAAAATCTGATTCAAGCAAATAAAAGGGTAGTTGGAATTGAGGACTTTGATTAGTTGAGATTTTGTGGCCAATTTTCAGCCAACCTTCCCCCATTCTTTGTGGTTGTCTTGCGCCACTTTTATGGGCTAAGTGGCTGAGTTTTCAGCCACTTGATTTAGGGTTATTGAGTGTAAAATCCTATTGATTCGGTTCCGACAATTTAAAATACCGAAATCTTATCGATTTCCTTTAAATCGGTAAATCGGTTCTTTGAAATTTTCTATGAAATCTTCTATACTTCTAATCTAATTCCCTCATATCTAAACTCAATTAATTGCTAATTAATTGATCCTAAATAAATATTTAGTCGAATTTTAATTAACCTCAATTATTCGATAAAAATCGAACAACTAGGTGAAAAACAATAAAAAAAAATCCGGTGGATGTTACATTACCACCCTCCTAAAAAAAATTTTGTCCTCAAAATTTAGTCACAAAACTAGCTATTTATTGCTGTAAGAGTTTAATAAAAGGGTTCATATATAAGCACATAAAAGTCGATAAGCATAGTCGAAGAAAATACAGTAAACCTAGTTATATAATTCAATACAACACAATCGGTAAAGAGTAAGTCCTTATTCCCAAGTTAGTTCTAATTTTACTTCAACCTCTTTGGGAAGGTAGCTCTTCCAACATTCAAGGTGAAAACCCTTCTTGGATATTACGGCTTAGGAATAGATAGCTGATGGTCAAGGCATTCTCTAATCATGTGTCCTGGCTTTCCACACTTAAAGCATACCTTCTGCCTAACCAAACAAGGCATTCCTCCATGATACTTTCCATATTTTGAACATTCTTGCTTCATGGTTGACCTTTGTGGCTGCTTACCTGCGTTTCCATTAGGTTGAAACAGCTTCTTTAATGGCGAAATATACTGAAACTCCTGGTCTTCAGGTGCTCGCCTCTTTCCACAAACATCCATCCTAGTATCAGTGAGCTTCTTGTTATATTCTTTAACTAATTGGCTATTGTACGCTAATGCAGCAAAATCTCTTATCTCCATTGGCCCCACCGAGGCCAAAATGTCCGCATTTAGTCCTTTTTCAAATTTGATGCCTTTCCAGTTTTCGTCAGGGTTGCGCTGATAGATGGTGGAAAATTTACAGAGTTCTTCGAACTTAGCAATATACTCTGAAACACTCATATTTCCTTGTTGAAGCTTCAGAAACTCTAATTCCTTAGCGTTTCGCACAGATGCAGGGAAATACTTCTGATAAAATGCCTTCTTGAATATGTCCCATATGATATCAACTTGGGGTTCTTCCAACAGCCTCTTCGCGTCGTTCCACCAAAACTCAGCGTCTGCTTCCAACATATAAGTGGCAAAGGCCACTTCCTATTGATCAGTACAGGCCAAAACAGAAAAGACTTTCTCCATTGCTTTGACCCACTCCTCGGCTTTATCTGGGTGGAAAGCTCCTAGGAAGCTAGGCAGATTCGCTCTTCTAAACTCAGCAAATTTAAGATAGTCCAGGTCTGCTCCTAGGCCATGTAGATTTCCCTGATGGCCGGCCTTGGGACGCCTACCCAACTGGTCCATCATCTGATGAGCTACAGCAGCCTGTTCCCACATTGCATGAGCCATTTCATGCATCATGTCCATAAAATTAGCAGGATCTTCTAGAGTGGGTACAGTTCGTTGGCTACCATGCCCCCTGGAAGCCATTACTTCCTAATCACACACAACAAAACATTGAGTTGATCAGGCTCAATAATAAGTTAAGTGTGACAGCAACTAATAACAATCACAGTTGGGCAGTCATGCATATCTAATCCTATATCCTATCTAAATAGATAAGATTCGTCGCATGACACAAGCTAAAGATTCCAGAGTGCACTGGAAGCGTAGTCAGTTCAGTCCTCAGGTCCGATTAGGACAGAACTGCTCTGATACCATTTTGTAACATCCTCCCGAAATACAGTACTATGCTTAAGTTATAGTACCACACTCAGGAGTTGTTACTGTTACCTGAGTAGACCTTATCTCACAGTAACCTCAGTCATCTTCGAAACCTTTCGAGCTATTTGGAGATAACACGGAAATATGAGTGAGAATTATAAATTCTCAGTAGGATTCTCTAAACTATCACATGTAATGTCATCGTTATTATTTCCAGCTGCTTCGGTTAATTATGAAGGAGGTGATCATGCCAAATAAATTGTTCAGTTTTATAGTTTGAAAATATATTGTCCAAAGCAAAGTTCCTTTTATTCATACACTTAAGATATAAGAGTTATTATAAAATAAATTCACAATTCCTAACTTAAATAATAGTTGCAATATATTCAAATATAATAATTCCAATAAAATGAAGAAATAGAACAGATCATGCATATGCAAATGCATTTACTTGAGTTCATGCAAAATGCACTTGTGTTTCTTTAACTTTCTTTAACTTCTTTTCCTTGGCATACCTAGGCATTACATATCACCATCCCTAGGATGCTTGCATATGTTTTAATCTTTAGTCTTTACTGCCCTTGGGTAGTCTGATCTAAGAGTGAGCTCAACTCGTGACCATTGTCACACAGTACTGACCCACAAGAGGATCCACTTGCCTCTAAGTCGGAGGGACTCAGTTGGCTATCTGTCTCCAACATAGAGGGACCCAAAAGTTTTAACTGCCTTCACAAGGAGGGGCCCAATGTGCAACTGCCTCCGAGTGAAGGGACCCACATCTTAATCTTTCAACTACCTTCACCTGGAGGGACCCAAATAACTGCCTCCAAGTGAAGGGATGTCATATATTCTTCCTTCATTCATATGCAAATATGCATGCTCTCATAAGAATAATTCATGATCAGATCACCATAACATATTCATAATTGTATAGCTGTTCATATCATAAATTTCTCGTAAAATAAACACTCATAATTTCATAGACTTCTGCTGAAAATTCGGCAGCATAACGGATCGAGTCCGCTTTTCCATTAATAGTGCTAGTACTCAGGAAAACAATTTTTCAGAGAAATCATAACACTTCATTCATAATTCAAACATCAAATTCACGGGTACAATTGTTGCATTTAAAACATGGTTGCTATCTCAACAATTTCATTTAACCCAGTTTTTGTAAATCAAGCCACAATTTCTATTTAACTACTCTGGACCTAAATTTTGCATATGTTACAGTTTTATGTGTCTATTTTCTAACCTCTTTAGTCCCATCTAATTTTGATAAATGTAGCTCAAGTTATTTAAGTTTTATCTCGGCTTGCCCTATAGTTGGCTAGAGTTACACACTTAAAACTAAAAATCCACTAAAATCGAAACCAGCTCAAATCATATGAAATTGATATCATATTAAAGCTAACAAGACAAGCTTTCATTTGCAATTTCATTTGCTTTAATATAGCTTGAGTTATAAGCCCCGAAATTTGACCTTTCTGAATTACCCTATTCTGGCTTGATTTGGACATAGGGCAACTTCCTCGAACCACTAGGAACAAACGGGACTGTATCTAACTCTAAAATTTTTATGGGATATTATCCTATGTGTAAGCTTTCTAACAAAGTTGGTTTCATTCAATTCCAAGTCGTATAGGGCAAGGTTTTCCCTGAATAACGTAGTCTGCCTAGAATGAAACTCAAAAACCTAGTTCAAACTTCCAAAATTCATATCTCTCTCAATACTAATACAATGGCCTTATATTATATATGTATGGAAAGCCCTGAATGTCTAGTTTTACATAAAAATAATTTCATCAAATTTTAAATGGCTGTAGGCAAAGCCGTACACTCCGTCGTTCGAACTACCGAGGGATTTTGGTCTTCCAGCCCCTCACTTCTTTCTATTCTCATCCTTCTTTACTTCTTAATTGATTTTAAACACAAAACAGCCATCAAACCAGCCAATAATCATCATATACATCCAACATCACATCAAGAAATGACACAAACAAAAACCCCAATCAGCCACCCATACCCAAGAAGACAAGAACAAAGTTGAATCTCTACCTGTTATATGTGATCTTGCTAGCTTTTGGAGTTTGAATTGATGAAACCTTATCAAAGCATGAAGGTTTGATAGAGTTAGGTGAGTGGAGAAGAGAAGAAGAAGGCTGAAACAAGGAAAGGAGGGGTGAAGTCAGCAAGGAATAAGGGGGAAAATCTGATTCAAGCAAATAAAAGGGTAGTTGGAATTGAGGGCTTTGATTAGTTGAGATTTTGTGGCCAATTTTCAGCCAACCTTCCCCCATTCTTTGTGGCTGTCTTGCGCCACTTTTATGGGCTAAGTGGCTGAGTTTTCAGCCACTTGATTTAGGGTTATTGAGTGTAAAATCCTATTGGTTCAGTTCCGACAGTTTAAAATACCAAAATCTTTCCGATTTCCTTTAAATTGGTAAATCGGTTCTTCGAAAATTTCTATGAAATCTTCTATACTTCTAACCTAATTCCCTCATATCTAAACTCAATTAATTGCAAATTAATTGATCCTAAATAAATATTTAGTCGAATTTTAATTAACCTCAATTATTCGATAAAAACCGAACAACTAAACAAAAAATGATAAAAAAATCTCTCGTAGAGTGTCCATGAAATTAGCGGGGTCTTCTGAAGTGGGTGCAGTTTGTGGCCTACCACGCCCTCTGGAAGCCATTAGATCCTAATCACAACAACAAAACATTGAGTTGATCATGCTCAATAATAGGTTAAGTGTGACAGCAACTAATAACAATCACAGTTAGGCAGTCATGCCTATCTAATTTCCAATATCTTATCTGAGTAGATAAGATTTATCACATGACATTTTCTAAGAATTCCAGAGTGCACAGGAAGCAAAGTCAGTTTAGCCCTCAGGTCCAATTAGGCCCGAATTGCTCTGATACCATTTTGTAACGTCCTCCTCTGTACAGTACTATACTTAACTCATAGTACCACACCCTGGAGTTGTTACTGTTACCTGAGTAGACCTTATCTGATAGCAACTTCAGCTGTCTTTGAAACTTCTCGGACTATCTGGAAATAACACGGAAACAGGAGTGAAAATTTTAAATTCTCAGTAGGATTCACTAAGAAATTTCATACTATGTCATCGTTATTATCTCCAGTGGCTTCGATGTATTATGAAAAAGGTGGACATGTTATATAAAATGTTTAATATTATAGTTCGAAAACCTATTGGTCGAAGCAGAGTCCATTTTATTTATACACTTGTCATTTGGGTGAGCCAATACAAAATAAATTCATGAATTATACCATGAATAATAACTGAAATGTATTAAAATATAATACCACTAATATACTGAAAACATAAAATCTGCACATGCCTTTTCTTGTACTTGAATTTATGCAGATAAACATAATTTTCTTTTCTTCTTTTATCTTCTTTTACTTGTTATACATATTCCAGAGGACGATCACCATGTCATACTCCGTAGGGGTGTGATCACCATGTCGCACTCCTTAGGAATATGTTCATCCTACCACGTTCCAGAGTATAATCGCCATGTCATACTCCATCAGGGTGTGATTGCCATGTCACATTCCTTAGGGTATGGGATCATTATGGCACATTCCAGAGTATGATCGACCTGTCATACCCCATCAAAGCGTGATCACCATGTCACGTTCTTTCGGAATATGGACTCATCATCATATCTTTCATCATAGAATCTTTATTATAGCTTTAATCATAATCATGAATGCATATATATTAAAGTGTATTTCATAACTTAGGTATAGGCTTTGCCGAAATTTCGGTAGCATGATGGATCAAGTTCGCTTCCCCATGAGTAGTGCCAAACTACCAGAAATATATATCTTAGGTTTTCTAGTCATTCTACTCAATTATGCTTGATTTTGTAAAATTTACCTTTATTCCTATTCAATTCATTTATATTATAGCTCTATGTGTCTAGTTTCCAACCCTTTTGGGACCATCTCATTTTGATTTGTATAACTCAAGTTATTTGTATGTTATCTCAGACTGCCCTATAATTAGCCAGAATTACACCCTTATAAGTGAAAATTCACTAAAAATAGAAATCTGGTGAAATTATACAAAATTTATATCAATTTAAAGCTAACAGAACAAGATTTCAAATGAAATAAGTTGAATATTATTTACATAAGTATATCTTGAGATATAAACCTCGTAAATTGACCCTACTAGACTACCCTGTTCCAACCTAGTTTGAACTTAAGGTAATTTCATTGATGTGCTGGGAACAAATGGCAATGAACCTGGCTTTGAAATTTTTATAGGATGTTTTTTTATATGTTAGCTTTCAAATACTGTTAGTTTCACCTAATTTAGAGTTGTGTAGGGTGAGTTACACCCTTCTCAACTTATACTGCCCAGATGAGAATCCAGATTCCTAGGTCAAAATTCAAAAATTCATAACTAATTCTATACTAATCCAATGGCCTTATATTTTATATGTATGAAAATCTCTGAATGTCTAGTTTCATATAAAAATGGATTCATCAAATTTAAATGGCTGTAGACTGAGCCGTACACTTTGTCGTACGGACTATCGAGTGAAAACCCTAATAGCTTCTTGAATTCTCTCTATTCTTCAAGTTCTTTCATACGAATTCCAATTCTAATCAAAACATACATGCAAAATCAACCAAAATCCTTCACCTCTACTTAAGATAAGACCAGAATCATGGAAGAAAGAAAAATCCTAATCAGCCCCAATCCAAGAAAAACAAGAAAAGAAGTTGGAATTCCTACCTTTCTAAGGTGAAATCTGGTTGGATTGGTGTCTTGGATTAAAAAAACTTTTGATGAAGCTTGAAAGGCTAATGAAGATCAAGTGAAGATGAATGTAAATAAAAGAAAAAAGATGAGAGCTCAGCAACTTATAGTGGCTGAAAATTCAAAGGGAGAAGAAAGGAATTATTTCAAGACTTTTGAAGGAAGTTAGATTGTGATTGATGGATTTCATCTCACATTCAAACTCAACTTGGCTGCCCTCTTTTGGCCTGATTTGTGGCACCACTTGTGAGGAGTGTTGGCTGAATCTTGGCCATCCATCCTAGGGTTCTCACAGTATAATTTCTATTGGTTCAATTCTGATAGTTTAAAATACCGAAATCTTACCGATTTCTTTGAAATCGGTAAATCGGTTTTAGAAAAATTCTATGAGGTCTTCTATGTTTCTAATCTAATTTCCTAAATTATAATCCTTCTAAATCACACTTAATTAGGTTTAAGTGAATACTAAATCTAATCCTAATTAATCACAATTGTTCGATAAAAATTGAATAACTTGTTTAAAAACAGTAAAATTTTTCGGACGTTACAGTTGCTGTCTTGTTTTTGTGTGTAGTTTCCAGCATGTTTCTTATATGTTTAATGTATGTAAAAATGTTATTTTTACGTCATATAACATGTATATTGATGCCATGTGCTTGTTAATTATATTTGATTTTGATGCAAAGAACATGTGATTAAGTTTAAATGGCTGCCCTATTTTGGGCGGCACCTTATCTCATTTTATTCCACCTAAGTTAAGTATTTAAATGGTTGGTTTTGTGACTTAGATGATGAACTTTCACTTGATAAAGCTCTTGAATTGATATATGCAAAATACACCCTTATTTCCTTACTTTATGCACTTGAAACAAGTGAACTAGTTAGATTTCAAATTCTGCCCTATATGAACCATGAGCATACCATGAATTTGATGTGTTTTAACATTCTTAAATGATGATTTGAAACTTAAGAATCTATATTATCATGTTATGTGTTTGTTTGTCAAGTTTCTAGAATTTTTAGAGTTAGTTTCATATATTAAAAAGTGAGTTTCAAATCTGCCCTATTTTTAGGCAGCAAGCAAATCATTATTATTTCCCTCATTTAAGTGTTTTATAAACTTGGTTTGATGTCTTATATCATGTATTTTTATTTGATAAAGCTTTGGGCACAAATTAAGAAGTTTTGGAGCAAAATGACTTGGTTTTCTCCTTATGTGTGTAACACCGTACCAAGCTTAATACTATGCTTAAGTCACAATATTACGCTTATGTCACATGCAAGTACTCTGCTTCCTCTATTTTACCTCATTTTATTAACTTAATTGATCAAATTCTTAAATTGGGATGCGGTTATTACTAGATGGAAATCATGATTATGCGGTATATAGATATTGTACAGACATGACGCAATGAAAATCTTTAAATAAGTCAGCGGAAAATAAAAATAACATAACATCTTATATATATATATATATATATATATATATATATATATATATATATATATATATATATATATATAACGTCCAAAAATTTTTGAAACGCTTGGTTTAAGTTATTAATCGAATTATTGGATTAAATTGCATAAACAAGGTTAATTAGAGGCCTATTAAAGGCTAATTAGAAATTAATTAAATGTTACTTAGGGAGATTAGACCTAAGAAAATTAGAATAGACACATAGAAAGCCCCACAAAATTTTTCTAAATTGTTTTGTTGATTTGAAGGAAATTGGTAGAGATTCAGTATTTTAAACTACAAGAACCAAATCAATAGAATTATACATTCAAAGCCCTAGACTTAATGGCTGAAAACTTAGCCACTTCACTCACTAAAAGTGGTGCAAGACAGCCACAAAAAATGAGGAGAGTTGGCTAAGATTGAGCCACAAATTTTCCACTAATGGAAAGCCTTCCTCTTAACTAAACTACCTCAAGATTTTTACTTGCCTTATTTCCTTTTCTGCCCAAGTAGATTTCGCCCCCCTTCAGTAGAATATCTTCCTTCTTCTCTTCATCTTCTTCATCTCTTTCTTTCACCTTCAGCCTCCACCAAGCATCTTGCACCCAAATCATCAAATCTAACTAGTTTAGAATCACTTGGAGGTAGGACTCCACTCTTTTGGATTGATTTATTGTGATTAATGGCTATTTGACTCACTTGATTGCATGCATATATCTGATGTTTATATGAGAGTTTGCAAGTGTTCTTAGCTGGTTTGGTAATTATTTGGTAGGATTGAAGTTGAATCATGCATGAAAAATACTAAAGAAGGCAAAACAAAATGTGAAAACCCGGAATCCCTACGGTGTCCATATGCATAAAGTGTACGACTCCATATCCAGCCATGAAAACTTGATGAACATATTTTTAGATTAAACTAGACATCTAGGGATTTCCAATCATAAAAATTATAAGACCATTGGATTAATATTGAGAGAGATATGAATTTTTGAAATTTGCCCTAGTTTTCTATTTCGGAATCTGACCAGAGTGAGTTGAGCGAGGCATAACTCGCCCTATACTTCTTTAAATTGAGGGCAACCAATTTTTTTAGAAATTTAAGACATATAGTAACATGCCATAAAAATGTCAGAACCAAATTCAATACTTGTTGTAACATCCGAAAAATTTTATCATTTTTAAACAAGTTGTTCGGTTTTTATCGAATAATTGAGATTAATTAGAATTCGATTAAGTATTTACTTAAAGCCAATTAAGTATCATTTAGAAAAGATTAGATTTGAAGGAACTAGATTAGAAACATAGGAGACCTCATAGGATTTTTTCAAAATCGATTTAAAGGAAATCGGTAAGATTTCGGTATTTTAAACTGTTAGAACCGAATCAATAGAAATTATACTATGAAAACCCTAGGTTGGAAGGCTAAGATTCAGCCAACCCACCCTTTAAGTGGCATAACATTAGCCCTTAAATAGGCAGCCACACCAAATTGGAATGAAGAAACAAATCCACTAATCATATTCAAACTTCTTATAGAAGTTTTCAAAAATTTCCTTCCTACTCCCTTGACTAATTCGGCCTAATATACATGCTAACCCCTCTCCATTTTCTTTCTTTCTCATCTCATTTGCACTCCATCTCTATCAAGCTTTCAAGCTCTAACAACTTTCTTCAATCCAAGACTTGAATCTAACAAGTTTAACACATAGAAGAGGTAGGAATCCTAATTTCTGTTATGTTTTCTATGGATTGAGGCTGCTTGGGGTTCCTCTTTCTTTCATATTTTTGATGCTATATTGAGTAGAGATGATGAGTTATGGTTGGTTTTCTATGGATGTTTGGATTAGAATTGAAGTTAGAGTGGAAGGATTTGAGAATAGAAAGAAATAGGATGTTATTTGGGTGAAAACCCTACGGTGTCCATATATTCATTCTATATGGACCAAAATCTAGCCATCAAAGTTTGATGAATCTATTTTTATATGCAACTAGACATTTAGAGCTTTCCAACGATATAAATTATAAGGTCATTGGATTAGTATTGAGTGCGTTATGAATTTTTGAAGTTTAACCTAAAATTCTGGGTTCTCTTCTGGATAGTACAAGTTGTGAGGGGTGTAACTCACCCTAAAAAACTCCAAATTTAGTGCAACTAACTCTGTTCGAAAACTAACATATAGGGAAAGACCCCATAAAAATTTCAGAGTTAGATTTGATCCCCAATTATTCTCAATAATTCGATGAGTTACCTCTCACTTCCGAGTTAGATACGGAGCTTTGCCTTTCTATGGATTTCTATCTCCCTTCCACTAATTGCTTACGAACCAGGAAGCTACTAAGGAAGGATTTGAATGCATGCTATGTATTGAATTGAGTATTGAATGGAAGTGGTTTAGTTAGGTACTAGACTTTTGGGTCATCAACAAAGGCCCCGCCTCCCCCCCCCCAAACAGGCTACGTCCACGAAGTGGAAGAGTGCTCATCCGGACATGGGACAGGTGAGGGAAGGAAGGGCGGGATGAAGCAAGCAGCCAATCCCTTGCTGGTTAAAAATTGCAGCATCCGTATCAATCTTATAAACACCATGGGGTGGGGCCTACCAATAGGTGTTTGCATAATTTTGAGTTGGACAGAGAGGATGAGGACGAATCCGTCCTCTGCTCCTCCCACAAGGTCGTCCATCCGGGACTGCTAGGCCAACTCCCCGAGTCGCTTTCTAAAGACGTCTAGCCTGATGGTTGTTTCCATCCTCTCCAATGCATGGTGTAATGGTCAGAAAGCCGAAGCGAAATGGAACCTAACTCCAATTATAGCTAGTCGATCTCCTCCTCTTGACCTCGTATCCGACTTCTTCTTCTTTCTTGAACCGAGGAGTGAATATTTTAGAAGCATTTATTTTCTTGGTTGGAAAAGTTATGGTGCATTTTAGTTCTTTTGAAAGACCATCTATCTTACTTTGTTTGCAATACTTTCTTTGTCTGCCCACCTTAGCTAGGTCATATATAATGGCGGACAACTCGTCCCTTTCGCCAGGCGGCAGATTTAGATCCAAATGCACCAGGCACTGCGATAGTCCAGAAAGGTCAACTTACGGAGCTTATAACTCAAGCTCTGCTCATGCAAATGAAATGAAACTTGTTGGGAATAAAAACTTGTCCTGTTAGATTTAATTTGTCATAAGTTTCATATGATTTCACCTAGTTTCCTATTTTTAGTGAATTTTTACTTCTAAGGGTGCAATTCTGGCTAGTTGTAGCGCAGACTGAAGTAAACTTTGAATAACTTGAGCTACATAAATCAAAATGAGATGGAACTAAAAGGGTTGGAAACTAGACACATAGCACTATAATATATCCAAAGTTTAGGGCTAAATGAATAGAATAGAAATTTTGGTAAATTTTACAAAATCAGGCAGAATTGAGTAGAATGAGCAGAAAAACCTAATTTATGTTGGCATATTATATGATTGATATTATTGTTATAAACTTGATGCTCCATGTTGGTTGTATTGCTTGATTGATTTTTCTAGTAGCCTAGTATTATTCATAGGGAAGCGGACTCGATTCATTATGCTGCCAAAATTTTAGCAAATATTTATATACTATGTGAGATATTTGCATGTACATGTGATGCTTAAGAAAGATAATGTTGTGCATGCAATTTATGAAGATTATAAAGGATTCCATATTACTTGGGCCAGCCCCTGAATAAGGTTAAGGGGAATAGATTAGTGGGAAGGGCAGGGAAAGTAAACCCGGCAATCCTATATAGGAACGAGCTCGGTCCTAAGAAGTAGACTATTACCCACGAGTATACGATCAAAGACTCCTACGGGACCAAGTGCAGAAAAATATAATTCACATGAGTGAAAGTTCCGTAAAGCTAAATGCAATTCCATCTTACATATACATGCTCTGTTTGATAAATTCTAAGTTAATTGCATATTTATCTGTATATTCCTTGTGTCTATATTATTGTTTGCCTTATGGTTATTGCTCTAACTATGTTAGCATGTATGTCTGGTTATACTTTTAATTCATTACTTTAAAATTAAGTTTTGTTTTGGTTTTGTTTTCCATAACATGAATTAGTAGAATATTATAGTTATGTTATATCATTTAAAATTGGGAAAAATCGAAACAACTGGAAATGACGGTGATGTCAGATTTGCGTAGGATTAGATTTTGTACTGAGAATTTCTTTAAAATTCTCACCCTACTGTGTATTACCGCGTCATTCTCAGATCATGAAGAATGCAGCGACAAGCGTCTTTTTCATTGAGTTCCTGGATCTACATATTCACCTTGATCCATTTCTAGACTCTATATATATATATGGTAACTGCCGATTTCACTTTTATTTCTTTTCCGCAGAGATTTTGCTGTCCCACTTACTCACCCACTGTTTGACCTTTCCGCACCCTATATTGCCATCTCTCTAGCACATCCATTCCCACCTCCACTACCAACAGCAGCAGTAGTAGCTCCCGTAGTACATCCCGCTTCACCACCTCAGCAGGTCCCTTCTACTTCACTTTCTGAGAAGGAGGATCCGTCGGAGGTGACGAGCTTATCTTCCTCATCCTCTGCATCAGGTGTGGATTATACACCAGCAGACGCCAGCATGGCGAATAGATTTCTTTTTTCGAAATCCATTTAAAGGAGTTATACAGTACGGTAGGGGTGATGTATAGAATAGCCCTTTTTTGGCACTTTTGAGCCATAGGCTTAGCTTAGTGGGTGTTGCTCTTAAATGATTAGTACATGAAATATCCCGTGGGGACTAACTAGGGTTCTGTTTTGTAGAAACAGGCTAATTTATTTTATTTTAACGGCCTCATCTTTATACCCTGTACTATTTATGTTTCTTTTTGCAAACTCTGAAAATGGATATCTACACGTATATATATATATAAATATATATATATATATATATATATATATATATATATATATATATATATATGACAGAGTTTCTGTATTTCTGTCTTTTCCGCAGTTTTCTTTTTCTATTTTGACGATAAATCCATTGTTTACTCTACGACCAAAATAATTAAACAAATAAATAGCTAATTCTTCTATGGGTAAGATATCGTTAAATTAGAATAAAATGAAATTAGCCACCCATGCGCAATAACTTATCGGGTAATATATTATGACTTAAGCATAGTATTTTATCCAGTAAGGTGTTACAGTCATTCCCGGTAATTCATGAAAGTTGCCTTAAATCCCAACCAAGCTTGAACAAGGCAATGCAGGTTAGCCAAATTCAAGATCTTATAACTCAAGTTCTACTTATTAAAATAAAGTGAAAATTGTTGAAAATGAAAGCTAGTTCAGTTAGCTTTAAGATGATGTAAGTTTCGTATAATTCTAATCGGGTTTCTAATTTTGGTGAATTTTTACTTTTCAGTATGCAAATCTATCTAGTAACAGGATAAACCTAGGTAAAACGTTGATAACTTGAGTTATATATATCAAAACTTAATGGGACCAAAGAGATTAGAAACTAAACAAATAATAATTTAACATATCCAAAATTTAGAATTAAATGAGCTAGACAGAATTTATGGCTGAATTTACAAAACTGGATAGAATTGAAAGGAAATGGTAGAAACCTAATTCAAGCTCATGGTTATGAAGTGTGTTTTATTAGTGTTAGATTGATACATTGCATTGATTTTCTGTATGAATGACTGCTTAGCTAACTGGTACTATTCACGGGGAAGCAAACTCGATCCATTATGCTATCGAAATTTCGACAAAAACCCTACATAACATATGATGTATTTACACAAGCATGTAATGTCCAAGTCAAGTTATTACTCATTATGAATCTTATAAGGATTTTGAGAAGTTCCATATTACTTGGGCTAGCCGCAGAATAAAGTTAAGGCGAATAGATTAGTGGGAAGGTTGGGAAAAGTAAACTTGGCATTCCTATGTAGGAACGAGCTTGATCTTGAAAAGCAGACTATTACCTAGGAGTTATATGGCCAAAGACTCCCAGGGGACCAAGTACGGACAAGGATAAAAGCAAACACCCTAAGGACGATGATACGTAATGCCTAGGCGTGTTAAGTAATGTTCAAGTGTAGACCCATAAAGGCACCCCAGAGACGACGATACGTAACGCTTAAGTGTGCCAAGAAAGGAAAGTTAAAAAGAAATGGAAGCATCTACATCATGAATCCTATTGCATTCATATTTGTATATTATTTATTTGTTCTTTAGATTGCTATACTTATGCTTCAATTCCTTTCTCTGCTTGTCAGGAACCTAATTGCATCCATATATATATGTTATTTAGTCTACTGCTCTTATGTTTAGATTCCTATTTTGTTTAATAAGTGAATGAATAATTCGAATACATTGATATGATTTAGAAAATTGTGCATGTGCATACATCTCTATTTGCTAGCTAGTTGTTATTATTATTGAATTTATCTATTACTACTTCAAAATTACTCCCTCTTTGTTTGATTAGTGTGGTACTATGACTTAAGCATAATACCATACAAGGGAGGATGTTTTATATATATATATATATATATATATATGTGTGTGTGTGTGTGTGTGTGTGTGTGTGTGTGTGTGTATAGGGTCTCAAGATTTTGTATACATATGATGAAGGGAGTACATGAGTTAGGACTATCAAATAAAATAATCTGGTCCTTATTCTTGAGGTACAGCTCTATATGGTCTAGAAAGGACATTTCATCTAAGTCACTACCTGAGAACACAAAAGTAACTAAGTCCATGGCCTAAGGTCATAAAAGTGCCAAAAAAGGGCCACACTATACACTATGGCCAGCTGGGTGGATGATGCCTCTAGCCGGATTCCGAGGATAGGAACCTGTCATACTAGGCTCCACTGGGACATAGTCGTCACCGGGTCTGCAGGATGAGCTAGAAGATGAGTTTGCTACCTCTGAGGGCATCATCAAGAGAGAGAGAAAGAACTACCTGAGGTGGTAAGGCAGGTGGTGAAGCTGCCGATGCTGCTAGAGGTGGAACGGGATATGCCATATACAACAGAATGGCTATGAAAGGTGCAACAAGATCAAATAGTGGGTGAGACAGAGGAACAACAAAATCTTTACGGAAAAAGAAATACACATGGGAACAACAGGTACCTGTGATATACACAGAGTCTATCACCAAGTCAAGGTGGATTTGCAGCTCAAGAAACTCAACGAAGAAGATGGCCATCACCACCATGTCCATGGTTTGAGAATGACGCGGATACATATAGTAGGGTGAGAATTTTGTAAAATTCTCAGTAGGATTCTTATAACTATGGTACACTGACATCGCGTTCATTTCCAGATGCTTCGGGTTTTTATTTAATTATGAAAGGGTGAATAACAGATCTTACATTCCCATTTGTTTGGGTTTAAGAAAACATAGCCCGAAGTAAGGTTCTATTTTACTTTAAAGGGGTAAGAGACATAAAGAAACTCATTTAAGAGGTAGAAAATTATCATATAGAATATTATGCAATGTAATAGAAATAATAAACAGTCACAAGAGATATCATGGTACAAGCAAATCAAATTGATTATGTAAACTACATAAATGCATCAATGATGAGACTTTATTGAAAGAGAATGCACTTCACTTTAATCATTGCTTAAGTTTATACATCATGAGTTTCTATACTTAGTCCCCTGGGAGTTTTTCAGCCATATAACTCCTAGGTAATAGTCTACTTCTTAGGACCGAGTTTGTTCATATACAGGATTGCTGGGTTTACTTTCCCGAACTTTCCCACCAATCTATTGTAACATCCCCATTTTCTTAAAAAAAAAAAAAAAAGGTATAATAGAAACAATGCTTTCGATTAGCACTGTTGATTGAATCATTTTGTTTCATTAGAGAAATACACTTAATTAAGGTTGGAATGTAAACATTTGAATTAGAAAACTTGACTTTGTTAAATGAAAAATTTAAGAAAACCCATTGGTAATGTTTTGAAGATTTAAAAGAATTTATAACATCCTGAATTTACTAAACGTTTAATTTGCGTTGTTAATCGATTTATTCGATTTTATTGGATGTACAAAAAATGATTAGAAGTGAATTATAGAGGAATTAGGATTAGGAGAATTTGAATTTATCATGCAGAAAAATATAAGATGATTTCTAGTAAGGTTTCACCAGTTTGAAGGAAATTAGTTCAATTTTCGTATTGTATATTGCAAGAACCGAGTCAGCAAAAATTATACCATCAAAAGCTAATTTGGGTGGCTAAGAATTTAGCCACCTTTACCCCGATAAGTGGTGCCACATGCTGCCACAAGAAGAGGGAGACTTGGCTTAATCTCCTTCACCAAAACCAACTACCCACTCCCAAGTCATTTTCAACATTATGTTTAATAACTTAAACAACTCCCATCCATTCATTTTCCTTGGATTTTCGTTGTAACACCCCAGCATGAGTTGCGGTTACCTGTCGATACTGGAGCCTGAGAAATTCTGAGTCTAAACCCTATGCCTCCTTGGAGGGCATTAGGATTGAGGAATTTTCTTAAGATCAAAAGTCCCAGTAATGGTTCTCTAAGCATCAATGAGTTGAAGAGGGATTTTTAACCAATTTTAGGGAATGGATAACCCCTTCGTTTTCAACCCTCAAGTTTATAAAAATGCAAGTTTTCGGAGAATTGTACTAAAACCCAAAAGTTGGATTCTAATTCCTAAGGATTTTGAATTTTTAGATATTTTTATTGAATCCAAATGGGGGGTATTCCCTTATTTACATTTATGTTTTAAAGTTAATGGAGAGTAACATTAAAGTAATAAGTTTGTGCAATATGCTGGACCTAGGAAAGGACTGCAGAAGGAGGGAACTAAGTTTTTGGAGCTGGTAATCGATTACAGAGGACCTGTAATCGATTACAATCCTCTCTGTATGCCACGGGTTAAAATTTTTCATGTGGTAATCGATTACCAAGGATAGTAATCGATTACTAGTTCTGGGTTTGTGGTAATCGATCTAGCTCTTTGGCTATGGTAATCGATTACCAGAATTGGTAATCGATTACCAATTCTTCGTGGTAATCGATTACCAGCCCTTGGTAATCGATTACCACAGGCCAATATACCCATGCCCTCAATTTCGAATTTCCTCTCTCTCTCTCTAACCCAAACTCTCTCCCTTCTCTCTAAAATCCTCTCCTTCCACTACTCCTCACATTTAATACATCCATTCCACCATTTTCAACTAAATCAACAACAACAACATAATCTTCACTCCTTTTAAACACAAATCATCCATTTAATCCGTTTCTCTTTCTCTCCTACTTGCTTGGGCAGATTTGATGTTGGAGGGTATATCTCTATCCATTTCCTCTTCACTCCAATTCTAACGGTAATTCTCATGCCTCATTTCTTCTTCTTCTAAAAAATTAATTTCAACTCCTTGATTGTTAGTAGAATTCTTGAAACCCTAGGGTAAAAAGATTAGGGATTTATTATGTGGAGGTTATTAGTGACCCATAAATAATTAATTTACCATATTATGGTGTTAGATTATTCCAAGGAATTTCCCTCCAGTTTGTGGCTTCAGAGAATTAAGATTTTCCTGTGACCGGTGAGCTGTGAGTAGATATAATACTTTTGAATTAATTTTGTTTTAAATTTATAATTGTTTATTTACTTTAAGAATGCTACTCATGAGTCAATGACGAATGGAATACGAATGTGATATGAGATTTATGATTTATGAATAGGAAAGAATAGGAAAGTTTGTAACAGGATCTGTTTGCTAATGACAGTAGACGTTAGCCTTGGTGCACCTTAGATTATGATATTACATGGCCACCCAAAAGGGTGGTGCGTGACGGATATTTCACGGCCATACATATAGTGTGGTGCGTGCCTGTACTTCACGGCCTCTCAAAAAGGGAGGTGCGTGCCTAATTTCGGGATTCACACGAAGGAATGGCCACCTAAGTATGAATCATAACTGTTTATCCTGTTAGATATTTCCGCTGTTTTCCTTATTTGAATGAAATCGTTTTATACCTATATATATACATTGACTCATGAGGTTCAAAAGTATCCTGTCTCTCACTGAGTTTCTCAAAACTAACCCCGTGGTTATTATATTCTTTTCAGATATAGGTTCAGACTTGGGAGCCGACCTTTCTGCTCAGCATCATTAGATTCCTATTTGGGTGAGCCCTATTTAGTAACAGGCCCTGAATTGTAATTCTGTTTCAGTTGTAATATTAGTATGTAGCTCCATAGTACTACAGGCAGGGTCCAACCCTTGCTGGTGGATTATGTTTATGTTCAGAAATTGTTTAGACTGAGTTGGATTGATTATTGTATATTAACTCTGATGAATGGATTATGATTGGATGAATATGTTTGTTTATAAATTATGTTGTGTACTGAGGGGTGCATTCTGAGAATGCTTGGATCACCTATGGAAGTGCGTGATTGTTGAATTGCAGGATAAGTACTCGTATTTAGGAAATATCCTAAATATAGAGGAAACTATGCCCAATTTTTTTGTGAAATCTTGATGTGTAAGGCTTGCTAGGGAGCGTGCTCTCTAAGCGCCAGTCATGGCCTAGATTGGGTCGTGACAAAGATGGTATCAGAGCTTTAGGTTTCCCTATGTACTATGGAGTAAGTGTCCTTTGGTAGGATCACGACTGTGCAAATGGAAGCACACCCATTGCACAGATTATGGCACTACGAGAGGCCTCTAGGAATGTCATCTTTGTTTACACTCTGTCGAATATTGTTTATTCTTATTCTAGTCACACTTCTTGTCTTCCCCTTTCGCTCTAAAGGTTCATTTTGCTAAGTGAACATATTCCTCCTAGTACATGTGGAAGTAATAGATGCAGGGCTTCCACTATGCAATCTAAATGCGATATCCTCTCTTGTGACAAGAGAGTCTGAGATGAAGTAGGGTTGGACATTAGGGCATAGTGGATTAGGCAAGTTAGACAGCCATTCGGGCAGAGGACATGGGTCGGGTATCCATAACCCGGCATAAGGATGTTGTTAAGGTGGAAAAGATCAAGAGGTGCTTGCTAAGTCGTTAAGCGATAAGCAGGTTTGGTCCAGTGGGATTAGATAAAGTATGAGGGCAAGGAGAACCCCCATTTCAAAGGTTGTTTCCATGGCTAGTGGAAAGAATGCTAGAAATCTTAAAGAGAAGACAACTTAACAATGATCAGGATGCATAAAGACCTTGTGCTTGGCTTCTTCAAGAATGCAAGTCACATGCTTAGAACCTACGGTGAAGTTCATCCTGTCCTTTGTTGCAAAAAGGAGCATAGAGGAGCTTGCTATGTACAGCTTTCGAGTATTGATTGAACGTGCTGACTTCAAGAAAGAAGATCACCCTAGTTACTAGGAAAAGCAATTGACGAACTCAGGCCAATGAGTAATTCTCTCATTTCAAAGGATGTAAGATGATGGAAAGTGATTACCAATTTCCTCGATTGGTCTTGATCATTACCTCAATTGAGTAATATATCGCATGAAGTTGAAGTCGCTATTTGACTTGTCAAATGGATACACTCTAATTATTTGGGGCTACTTGAACAATGTGGCCTACACAAGAAGTACTTCTTGTATTGGTTACTCCAATTCTGGTACGATTCCAGGCTCTTAGAGATTGTTGTAGCCGTTGCAGCCAATAGGGTCAATGAATTTCCTCCCAACTATGGCCGACAGTAACTTACGTTAAATATTCTCAAGCAGATCATGTTAGCACGATGGGTATTGTTTCCATACCACGTGAAGCTAGAAATGAAGGCTATCCAATTTTCAGTGGTAGCTCAAGGTATATCCAAAAGCACTTGGTGGAGCATTACCTAGTGTAAGTTACTCTTGGGAAGTGCATTGGAGAGTTTTGAATGATGACAACTATACTCATGATGAGGTTCCTCAAATGAGTATCTTGATGACATGGAGAACGCTAATAGGCCGAAGGTAGCAACTAGGATGTACAGTGAAGGCAAGGCACGAGTTAAGGAGGTATTAAGGCATAGGATTATGGATTAATCCAAGACCCAACGATTGCAAAGTTGAGTCTTACACATTGCATCAGATTACGAGTAGTATTACGATTGGTAGCTAAGTTAGAATGTTCCTAGGGACCTGATTATGGTTCTTTTTGGAATCGATAGATTAGTAATGCAATGGGAGGGAAGAAATCCTAAGAGGACCAATTTACAACTGTAAGGATTTGTAAGGAGAAAGGAGAACCATATCAAATAAGAAAAGCAATTATTGTAGTCAGACCTTGGAAACTTCCAGCGATAATGGGTTTCAGTGTGCGGTTGTCAAACTCAGGATGGCATAGACCACACGAGGATAAAGAAATAGATGAGCAATGCTAATAAAAGCCGAATGTTTAAAGTTTGAATAAGGAATTCTTACTTCCCCTAAGAAGAATGTCGGGCCCACTTGGGCTTGATAGGAAATAAGAGGAGGGTAGATAAGTCCAAAGATGTGATAGTAGTAATGAATACTTCAATGGAAAACGAGTTGGGTAAGCTTGAGCATTTCCCTTGGGAGTGCTTGCATGTTTCGAAGAAGATAAGATATACGTTTGTGAAGGATTATGTTCTCGGGATGCTACGATGAGCATGGGATTGTCAAGGACTTGAATATATCAAGAAAATGGAAAAGAGATAGGGAATTGGCTTGTTTCGACGGTAATGGGGTTAGGAGAGATTATCCAATCTTGAATCAAAGAGGTCATGGACACCAGGGAGTTCCCAAGGGCATGATGAGAAGCTAGGATGGAAGTTGAAGCTCAATCCTTGATGATATGCCAAAGGTTTGAAATCTCTCGATAGTTTTGAGAGATACCTTAGATGGAGGAGAAATAACAGATTGGTAGTAGGATAGGGATATTCCAGGGGATTAGATGATGACCTCCCCATTGATTAGTGGCACAGGAAAAAAAAAGAAGAAGAAAGAAATGAGTTAACTAATAGATAAGTGTCAGAAATTGACCGTAGAATGGAAATTCATAACGGCTTTTAGCAAGGAATGAGGCACAGTGGCATGGTCCTTTTGATCAGAATTGATGCACTGAGGGGCTATGGTGGGAAGTTAGAGAATTCAGATGTTATGGCATGTACAAGACAATGAGAAATATGATTAAAACTTGATTAATGATCCGAAGGTTAGAAGTTTATGGGAGGAAGGTAGTAATCAATATTAATGGATGGTTGATGCTTGTGTGATGTTTAAGGGAAGTGGTTAGTTTAGTTATGCCTCACCTCTGGTTAAGATAGAGAAGGTGTTTGAGGACCTTCAATCTAAACTTCATGATGCTCTTCAGATTCTTCTATGTAAATCTTTCGAAGTAAAAGAACTCTGACATTTAATGGTAGCGACTGTTGGAATCATCATTTGATACATAGCTCCGACTAGGGTCAATGAGCAGCATTGAACAGAGGTTTGCATGAAGACCAATGTCTTAGTTCTTTTTACTCTGGGATTAAGTATAAGGCCTATGCCCTATCCCATCTCCTAAGGGTAAGCTTAAGGAAGGGTTTACAAGAAAAGCTCAAGCATATAGAAAACAATATAGGCGTTGTAAGTGATGATCTCTAAGATTTCAAGGAAGGCAATGAAGGTTAGGATAATTTCTGATTGTTTAAGAATTCAGGGACGAATTCTTTTGAGGGGGGAAGATTGTAACACCCCAACATGAGTTGCAGTTACCTGTCGATACCGGAGCTTGAGAAATTCTAAGTCTAAACCCTATGCCTCCTTGGAGGGCTATAGGATTGAGGAATTTTCTTAAGATCAAAAGTCCCGATAATGGTTCTCTAGGCATTAATGAGTTGAAGAGGGATTTTTAACAAATTTTAGGGAATGGATAACCCCTTCATTTTCAACCCTCAAGTTTATACAAATGCAAGTTTTCGGAGAATTATACTAAAACCCAAAAGTTAGATTCTAATTCCTAAGGATTTTGAATTTTTAGATACTTTTATTGAATCCAAATGGGGGTTATTCCCTTATTTACATTTATGTTTTAAAGTTAATGGAGAGTAAAGTTAAAGAAATAAGTCTGTGCAATATCCTAGACCTGGGAAAGGACTGTAGAAGGAGGGAACCAAGTTTTTGGAGCTGGTAATCAATTACAGAGGACCTGTAATCGATTACAATCCTCTTTGTATGCCACGGGTTAAAATTTTTCGTATGGTAATCGATTACGAAGGATGGTAATCGATTACTATTTCTGGGTTTGTGGTAATCGATTACCAGCATTGGTAATCGATTACTAACTCTTTGGCTATGGTAATCGATTACCACAGGCCAATATATAGGCCCGGACGCGTCCCACGCCCTCATTTTCGAATTTCCTCTCTCTCTCTAACCCAAACTCTCTCCCTTCTCTCTAAAATCCTCTCCTTCCACTACTCCTCACATTTAATACATCCATTCCACCATTTTCAACTAAATCAACAACAACAACACAATCTTCACTTCCTTTAAACACAAATCATCCATTTAATCCGTTTCTCCTTCTTTCCTACTTGCTTGGGCAGATTTGATGTTGGAGGGCATATCTCTATCCATTTCCTCTTCACTCCAATTCTAACGGTAATTCTCATGCCTCATTTCTTCTTCTTCTAAAAAATTAATTTCAACTCCTTGATTGTTAGTAGAATTCTTGAAACCCTAGGGTATAGAGATTAGGGATTTATTATATGGAGGTTATTAGTGACCCATAAATAATTAATTTACCATATTGTGGTGTTAGATTATTCCAAGGAATTTCCCTCCAGCTTTGTGGCTCCAGAGAATTAAGATTTCCCTGTGACCGATGATCTGTGAGTAGATAGAATACTTTTGAATTAATTCTGTTTTAAATTTATAATTGTTTATTTACTTTAAGAATGCTACTCATGAGTCAATGACGAATGGAATACGAATGTGATATGAGATTTATGATTTATGAATATAAAAGAATAGGAAAGTCTGTAACAGGATCTATTTGCTAACGATGGTAGACGTTAGCCTTGGTGCACCTTGGATTGTGATATTACATGGCCACCCAAGGGGGTGGTGCGTGACAGATATTTCACGGCCATACATATAGTGTGGTGCGTGCCTGTACTTCACGGCCTCTCAAAAAGGGGGGGTGCATGCCTGATTTCAGGATTCACATGAAGGAACAGCCACCTAGGTGTAAATCCTGCCTATTTATCCTGTAGATATTTCCGCTGTTTTCCTTATTTGAATAAAATCATTTTATACCTATATATATACATTGACTCATGAGGTTAAAAAGTATCCTGTTTCTCACTGAGTTTCTCAAAACTCATCCTGTGGTTGTTATATTCTTTTCAGATACAGGTTCAGACTTGGGAGCCGACCTTTCTGCTCAGCATCATTAGATTCCTATTTGGGTGAGCCCTATTTAGTAACGGGCCCTGAATTGTAATTCTGTTTCAGTTGTAATCTTATTATGTAGCTCCATAGTACTACAGATAAGGTCCAACCCTTGCTAGTGGATTACGTTTATGTTCAGAAATTGTTTAGACTGAGTTGGATTGATTATTGTATATTAACTCTGATGAATGGATTATGATTGGATGAATATGTTTGTTTATAAATTGTGTTATGTGCTGAGGGGTGCATTCTGAGAATGCTTGGATCCCCTATGGAAGTGTGTGATTGTTGAATTGCAGGATAAGTACTCGTATTTGGGAAATATTCTAAATATAGAGGAAACTTTGCCCAATTTTTTGTGAAATCTTGATGTGTAAGGCTTGCTAGGGAGCGTGCTCTCTAAGAGCTGGTCACGGCCTAGATTGGGTCGTGACATTCGTCCTCAACACACCAACCCCCTGTAACATCCCCAATTTTTGTCTAAGCTAATTAGTTCAGTGATCCTGACTAATTAGAGAGGTTAACGATTAGCGAGAGTGTCGGCTAATCTCGATGAGCAAGAGCTTAGTAAATTAAAGGCAAGTCAACAAGATAAGTGAAAGTCAACAATTGAAAATGTGCTAATGTATGATTAAACCAATTGGATTAATTAGCATTTAGACAATTGTAACAATGGTAAAAATTTATAGAACTTCTCTTTAATTATGGTTTAAAAGTTTAGTCAAGGCAAGAGCCATATCCAACCATCCATTTGCCTTCTCATCATGCACCCTTAGATCAAGAGTCCATATTAGTAGCTTTCATGAAAGATGACAGTTGCTCTTCTTGTAAGATCGCATGACACTTGGTGTGATCCTGTGCATCATGCCCAATCCTAAGAGAGCTCATGCTTTTAACCACTTGACAAAAACACTGCATAGTCTTTCTTGCCAGAGGCTCAAAGAAAAGCCACAACACACTCTTTTGCCCTATGGTTTCCCACTCACAGCTTGTGTAAGAAGCAAAAATCAAATCACCTTTCTCCCCATTTGTCGCCACTTTCAGCCCTCCATCTCTCCTCAATTCATTTTCATTTCCTCTCTCAGAATACACACAAAGCTCTCTCCTCTCTCCTCTCTCCAAGTCTCATACCCATTCTCTTCTTCTTTCAATCTTCCTTGTTCTTCCTCCAATCTCTCTACTACTCTCCCCATTTCCATCACCACCATCACTATCCCTTCAAGGACTACCATTTTTGGTCCTTGGAGAAACAAAGCCACTCATACACAAGCCTCCTTTATCAAGCTCAAGGAGAAGGAGGGCCATCTCCAACATCTTTCTTTCTCTTCAAGCTTTCAAGAAATCAATTGGTAGTGACTCTAACCCTTCCTCTCCATATGTTTTCAAGAACTAGAACCCCTAAGCTCTTCATGGCTAGGTGGTTTAGGACTTGCTTCAGTCTCATGACCACATCTTGTCTTATAGTGTTCTTGCCTTGATGAAAATGTTGTTTTGAAAGAGATTTTGTGATATGATGGTTTTATGTATCTTTGCTTTATTTTGGTTCAAAATACTGATTTGGTGACTCAAACTTTGAATATGATGATGAGTTAAAACATGAAAATGGTGATTTGAAGTGATATAACAATTTCTCCATAAGCTTGAAGTGAAAAACTTAAAAACTAGTGAATCTGGAATTCTGGCAGTCTGTAAAGCGTGCGGTATGTTTATTGCTACAAAACTCAGAATGGAACGAAACTATTTTCTATGAAAGTAGACTCAAAGAGCTTTCCATACATATAAAATACATAAGATTCGGAGTTAAAATGAGTGAGTTATGATTTTTCAAAGTGGACTGTTCTCAGATTGGTTTCTGTCTGGGCAGTCTACACTAAAATGTGTATAACTCGAGCTACAAAAATGATTTTTGAGTGAGACCAAGTTTGTTTGAAAGCTAAGCATAGAGGAACAAACCCATAAAACAGTTTTCTCAGATTCCTTCTGAGTAATTATAATGAGAAGTAACAATCCACTGTACCGGGAGTGAACTTAGAAACTGAATAGTCAGAATAAAATATGCATAACTCAAGCTACAAAATGAATTTTTAAGTGGGGCTTCTTTTGTTTAAAAATAGACTCAGAGAAGTATAAGCATACCAAAATTCGAAATAAAAGAGTAAAAGATGAAATTATGGTGAATTTTTGAAGTTACTGCCCCACCGTAAGAAATAAAACTGGTTATGGTAAAAGTTAAAGAATAAGGAGAAATAAGCTTTAAGACATTAATACCCTTATATTAAGCATTGGAAAAACCTTCATAATTCAACTTAAAAGTGTCAAAAAGGGTAATAGATAAAATTGGCACTAAGCCTAATAAAGAAGTTTACACAAGAGGCAATCTCAATTAAAAACTTGCACCAAATTTACTAAGCCAAGCTCATAAAACTTTGCTTGAGAATATGCCTATGTTTATGTGAAAGCATGATGCTATGATGATGATGAGTAATGATGATGATATGATATGATGATGATCATGAGGATGATGATGTGATATGATGATGATCATGATGATGATGATGTGATATGATAGTGTTATGATGATGATAAGGATGATAATGATATGATAGCGATATTATGATGAATCATGATGATATGAATATGATGCGTTGATAATATGATGTAATGCTAAACACGAAAAGACTAATAAATATGAAACCTGAGGGGCGGCGTCATGCGAGGTGATTAATAAAGGACCACATTTGGGGCCGATACATGCGCCTAAATGTGGAAGAGAATTAGAATAACTTTGCATCATAAGCTTTAATAAAAAAAAGATAAACTAAGAGAAGGTGACCTAATTTAAGTTTCCCCTCACCCACGACTCACATGAGGCATGTAGCGTAACCAGTAGTGTGAGTATGAGGATAGGTCTTACATGAGGCATGGCATGGTGAGTGTAAGTACAGAAATTCTATGGTGGCGGCTGACACGGTATGAGCTCATTACCACTTATGTTTAGTGGGTGAAAAGATAAAGTTAAGTTAAGAAAAGAAAAAGGGACTTCGGTCTAAACCTAGCAAAGGGAAGAAGTTAAGAAAAAATTTATAACACGATCATGCATTTTTATATGATTATACTTGTGCCCATGTATGTTATGATGTAAATAATTAGAGATTATGTTAAAATTGAATCCACTTGGGATATTCATGTTTTCAAAAAACCTAAGAACGAAACCTTATGAATGTTCACTATTTTCATTAATAAAACCGAAGTGGGTGGGGCGATGGCGATGACACTTTACGTGTTGGAGTTGATCCTCTTGAGAAATTCCATTTCTCACCTAGTTATTCTCGTATCGTCACCAGATCTCGATGGCGCATCGGTGGAAGCGAGCATGGATCCCGACAGCATGGCGGGCGTATGATGTGGGATGTCGGATGATTCTTTGATGTGGACTTGTAAATCGCGTAGCTCTGCATCTTCATTCATCTCTTTTGTGATGAGCGATGTCGATTTTAGTTTGTATATAGTATTTGGACCATGGCAGCACCAGCCTCCTTTGATGTAATCTTTGATATATATATGTATGTCTATATATTATGAACCGATATCAATGTAATGATTTTGCTACATAATGCAATGTATTTTGTGAATTACTATTCATTTACCTTTCTCTTGTTTTATGATATTGAAAATCAGTATTTTATACACGCTCTTTCTCTGTCTAGCTTCTCGTTCAAGGCTTTACTTTTCAAAAGCATTTTGCAAAGCGACGACGTATTTCAAAGAAAAATCTTATCGTATTTTCCACGTAACTTAATTTCAAGCAAAGATTAGTGTCCCACGAACATAAGTAACAACTAATAAAACGCCGTAATACGACTTAAGCGTAGTATGGGTTTATTAGGGTGTTACACCCCCTCCCTTCCTCATTTTCTTCCTCTTCTTTCTCTCTTCATCCTTGTTTCTTCACCCAACCTCCATGCTTTCATCCAAGACTTGCTTCCTCACTAGCTTAAGCTTCAATTTGAGGTAGAATTCAAGCTTTATTTCTGTTTTTATGGATTTGTAGTTGATTATAATTCTTACTTCATTCATCTAAAATGAAGATATATGATGTACTTTTGCTGATTTGTGATTGAATTATTAAGTATTTGATTGAGTTGGAGTTGAATCTTGCATGAAAAACTAGAAAGGAAGCAAAATAGGAAATCTGGAATCTCTTGATTCCTAGAGCATCTGTACTCGTGAACTGTACGGACTCTCATAGAGACATCATAAATTTATGAAACTAATTTTAAGTGAAGCTAGACATTTAGGGCTTTCCATACATATAAATTATAAAGCCATTGGGTTAGTATTGAGGGAGATATGAATTTTGGAAGTTTGCCCTAGGTTTCTGAGTTTGATTCTAGGTAGGGGAGATTTTTCAGGGCAAAACTTGCCCTATACAACTTGGAATGGAGTGCAAAAAAACTTTTTAGAAAGGTAAGACATATTGGAACATGCTATAAAAATTTCATGGTCAAATTCATTTTCTATAATTCCCAGTAAATTATTGAAGTTGTACTATGTTCTATTGGAGCAGAGACAGGGCATCAATTTTGTGAGATCATAACTTGATTCTACTTAGTAAAATGGAGTGAAACTTTTTGGATATGAAATTAGATCAACAAGCTTTAAATCAACATAGTCTTGATAGGAATTCAAATAGATTTCTATTTTTGGTGGATTTTTACTTTCTAGTGTGCAATTCTAGCCTGCTATAGGGCACGCCGAATTAAACCCCAATAACTTGAGCTACATTTATCAAAATTAAATGAGACTACAGAGGTTAGAAAATAGACACATAACACTCCAACATATCCGAAATTTAGGTCCAAATGAATTAAATAAAAATTATGGCTTATTTTACAAAAATCGAGTAGAATGAAGGTACTTAGACACAACTTAAATCCAAGTGCAAATATTATTTCTATGTGATTGATATTGATATGTGAATGCACTGTTATGATTTTTCTGGATAATTAATTGTCTTAGTACTGGAACTATTCACAAGAAAGTAGACTCGATCCGTTATGTTGCCGAATTTCTAGCATAAATTAGTGATAGTTCTAAATGTTGGTGTGTTAATGTTGTTATGCAACGTGTATGAATACCATGCAAGTATTATCATTTGAGAATAAGGTATGAAGCCTATGTATTTATGATTCTATAATGAAAGATATGATGATGAGTCCATATTTCGAAAGAACGTGACATGGCAATCATGCTCTGATGGGGTATGACATGGCGATCATACTCTGGAATGTGGCATAACGATCCCACACCCTAAGGAATGTGACATGGCAATCACATTCCGATGGAGTACGACATGGCGATCATACTCTGGAACATGGCAGGATGAACATATTCCTAAGGAGTGTGACACGGTGATCACACCCCGATGGAGTATGATATGGTGATCGTACTCTGGAATATGTATGGCAAGTAAAGGAAGATGAGAAAGGCTGCACTTGAGGATGGCGATACATAACGCTCAAGTATAGGTAGATGTAGACACCCTAGGGACGGCGATACATAACACCTTGTGTGTCAAATAAAGAAAGTAAAGATAAATATTAAAGGAAGACAAAGAAAGAAAAGAAAATTGTGTATCTGCATAAATTCAAGTACAAGTAAAGGCATGTGCAAATGTTATGTTTCCAGTATTTTGGTGTTATTATATTTTAATACGTTGCAGTTATTATTCATAGTATGATTTATGACTTTATTTGGTAGTAGCTCTCCCAAATGACAAGTGTACGAATATAATGAACTCCACTTCGGACAATATGTTTTCGAACTATAAAATTAAACAGTTTATATAATATGTTCACATTTTTCATAATAAATCGAAGCAGCTGGAGATGATAACGATGATATCATGTATAACAGTTAGAGAATCCTACTGCGAATTTTCAATTCTCACTCCTATTTCCTATTATCTCCAGATAACTCAAGACATATTAGGGGTGACCAAAGTTTGCTATTAGACAAGGTCCATTCATGTAACAGTAACAACTCTTGAGTGTGGTGCTATGACTTAAGCATAGTACTGTACTTTGGAGGGTGTTACATCTATTTCCCTTTAATTTTATTTCAGGACTGGCCCAAGTAATATGGAATCCATATAATTCTTATGAATTCTATAATCATGATTGGATTGACTTGAAACATATGTGTCCACATGTATATCATATTATGTGCATAATTTCTGCCAAAATTTCAGCAGCATAACGAATCAAGCTTGTTTTTTCGTGAATAGTATCATTTAAATAGACAATCAATCACAATGGTAGAACCAATATAATGTTGCAATCTTTCAGCATTAATATAGATTTTTGCAACAGTCAAACCTTAATTGAGTTTTATACATGTACTAAGGTGTATAAACCTTCAATTTGGTAATTCTGCTAACCTCACTCAATTCTGCCCAATTTTGTAATTTATCCCAAAATTCCCATTTAACTTATTTAAATCTGAATTTTTGATATGTTGAAGTATTGTTTGTCGAGTTTTTAATCTCTTTGGTCTATTAAGTTTTGATAAGTATAAATTGAGTTATTTAAGTTTAACCTAGGTCCGCCTTATTGTTAGACAAAATTGGGGTCTAAAATATGAAAATTCTCCAAAAATAGAAATCTTATTGGATTTGCTTGAAACTTATATCATTTTAAAGCTAACAGAACCAACTTTAATTTCCAATAATTTTCATTTCATTTTGGTAGGCTGAGCTCAAATTATAAGCTCTCAAAGTAAGTTGAATTGGCCTGCCCTGTTTTAGCCCAGTCAGAGCATAGGGCAACGTTGGGGAATTATTGGGGAAAGTAGCAAAGAAATCAAGTTCTGAAATTTTTATGGCATGTTATGTAACATCCTCAATTTCATGTTGTGCTAAATTACCTCAGTAACTCGGAGTAATTAGGCACTTAATGAGAAATTATGAGATTAAGGCTTAATTAAAGGGTTGACTCGGATGAGAAGAGTCAAGAGAATGCTTAATCGAGATTAGATAATCTCTAATTAAGCAAGTCAGAGCCTTATAGCTTAATTAAGCACTAATCGCCCTTAATTAGCTTACTCAAGTTTAATTAAGGTTAATTAAGCTTAATCGTAAGATTAAATTTTGTTAATCATGTTCTTGTGTGTTAATCACTAATCCTTGCTTAATCACCTTAATTAAGTTGTATGAGCACTTAATCACATGATTAAATTCAAATTTAGTCAACTAGACAATAAAGTAGAGAGTGATGTCATTAAAGCATAAAGCATTAGACAAGACTACTTTATGTAAGAGTTTGACCATGCTCTGTCTCCCCATCATCCCATTTGTCCCCTTAATCACTAATTAACACAAGATGACACAAAATTAAGCAAAATATCTCACCCTCCTCCCTTAATCATGGACGCCATCTTCTCTCTCTCCCTCCCTCATCCATTTTCATTTTCACTCATCCTATTCTCTCTCTTCAAGCCAAATTCTCCAACTTCTCTCTAAAACTCTCTTCATCTTCTTCTTCCTTTCCTAACCACCACCACCAAAACTACTCACTTAGCCCTTCAAAGACCTCAACTTTGGGTCTTTGGAGAAAAGATCTAAACACTACAACCTCCATTGTCACAAGATCTCAAGAGCTTCTCTTTCCTTCTTGCCAAAACCGCCACCATCATCATCAAGAGGAGCCATCATCTTCTTCTTCCTCCTCTCTTGTTTTTGCGCCACCTTCAAGAAAGGTAGCGATCTTCATCTTTTTCATTTTGTTTACTCAAGAAAGCTTGGAGCTTGGTTTTTTTCATGACCAAGATTTCTAAGTGAAAGCTTGAGAAGATCCTTCATGCTCTTCAAGAGCCAAGGTTTTCATTTTTGAAAAATATGTTCTTGATGTTCTTCATGTGTTCTTAAGTTCCTCTTTTGGAAAAATGTGTTCTTGATGATTCTTCATGTGTTCTTAAGTTTCCCCTTTTGGTAAAATGTGTTCTTGATGTTCTTCATGTGTTCTTAAGTTTCCTCTTTTGGAAAAATGTGTTCTTGATGATTCTTCATGTGTTCTTAAGTTTCTCCTTTTGGAAAAATGTGTTCTTGATGTTCTTCATGTGTTCTTAAGTTTCCTCTTTTGGAAAAATGTGTTCTTGATGATAAGTTTCCTCTTTTGGAAAAATGTCTTCTTGATGATTCTTCATGTGTTCTTAAGTTTCCCCTTTTGGAAAAAAAATGTGTTCTTGATGATTCTTCATGTGTTCTTAAGTTTCCTCTTTTGGACAAATGTGTTCTTGATGATTCTTCATGTGTTCTTAAGTTTCCTCTTTTATGTGTTCTTAAGTTTCCTCTTTTAGTAAAATGTGTTCTTGATGTTCTTCATGTGTTCTTAAGTTTCCTCTTTTAGAAAAGTATGTTCTTGTTGGTATCTTGCTTAAAGTTGTACCTTTCTTTTTATGATGAGTTGATGATTAGAAAAGCTTCACCTTTTTATGTTTTCATGATTTGATAAGACTATGAACATTCTGAAAGTTTTAAACTTTAAAAAAGTTTGCTTCTTGATACCCGAAAAGTGGCGCAAGTTTTAGTGCCATCATAAAGTCTTCTTTTGTTTTATTTTGAAGACAAAGATACATGAAAAAGTCTAAGCTTTTTAGAATAACAAGCCTTTTCAGTTATAAAATGATATCTTGTTACTTTATGTCTTAGAAATCCACCCTTTAAGAAAAGACCTTTCATAAAGTTTCAAACTTTAATCAAGAATGAAATCTTTAAGTCATAAAAGTGGTGTTTTATAACATTTAATTCATAAAGTTTTGATCTTGAACCAAAACAATGCAAAAAGGTGTTAACTTTTATAAAGGACAAGACTTTTATTTCAAAAAGCTACTAACTTGTATCATTATTTCATAAAGATCCAATCTTAAGATAAGAGCTTAATGTCAAAGGCACTCACTTTCATAAAGAATAAAACTTTATGACTACTTTATAAAGAATGATAACTTTAATAATGTTTAAGGTAAAACCTTGGTATGTTATGAGTAAAAGTTTAAAAACCTTGTAACTTGAAGAAGTTAAAAATCACCCTTGGTGATTAGTGAACATGGTGTTGTTGGGTTCATGATGTGGTTATGCGTTGTCATGACCCAAAGATTAGAGGGATCTCGAACTCCTTGGGAACAGAAGTATGATTAGGGCCTCTGAGCATACCATGAACCCAGGAATCACTAAGTGCACTATCTAAAGGAAAGGGAACAATCACTTAATTAATTTGAACAAGTATTCCATAAGACATGTACTTAAGTAAAGAATACTTCCATCTGAGGACTAAGTAACTAAAGACCACTTAACACATATCCTAACTATGTGATTTTCTCATGGGTAACCACGAGAAATCATACGATGATTCATAATATTCTTCAAAGAAAACACATTTATAAACCCCCTTTAGGGTATGATATGGGTGATGCCATTCGGCATGATGAATGATGAGTTTGATTGAGCTTTGTCTCATGATTGAATGATGAGTGTGATGATATGATATAGATATGATGAACTGTTGGTTGAAAGTTTGTGATTGACATTTTGGGAAAGCTCCGGTCTGGAGATTATGTACTGATTCGCCGTCAATTATGGACTTAGTCATATCATTGCATGTGTCTAGTCAAAGAAGTATCATGCATGTAAAGTATAATGATAAGCAAAGAATTAATGGGACATGACCCTTCAATCACTTGAAGGGAAGTGAGAGGCGGCGATCCACAAAGACTCAAGGAACCTCATGAGAGGCAAGGGTGACATGGAGGACCCTCCAACTTAGAGGTAACCAATATCGGCTTAGTGATTTGGTTAGTACTGCGTGGACGCACTGGTCCACGGACGAGCTCATGTCCAAAAGCGTCTATTTCAAAGGAAAGTAAAGAATGTTAAGCACGTGCTAAAAATGAAAGTAAAGTCAATGATAACCATGGTTAAGTCTATGATGATGCATCTCCTTGCATGTCTTGATGTTGTCCATTTGCATTATAAATGTTTATTCTATGTTTTAGCATGTATGTTAGATTATGATGATGTAGTTATGATGTTAAATCTAAAAGCAACCCGCTTTGGTTTAAGTTTTCAAAATCATTAAAATTGAACTTTATATCCGCTCCACCGCTTTTATAATTAAACCCGAGAAGTGGCTGGGACGATGGCTTGATGACACAGTGTTTGTCTAGTCGCGATCCTACCGAGAAATCTTGCATTTCTCACTCCTACGTTCCGTCGTCTTCGGATGGAGTTGATAGCATCAATGGTAGCACTCACCGACGATACCGATTGGATAAGGCAGTCGCCATGTTTCTTCACCTAGCTAAGGAGAATCAGGAGAGTAGCATAGTATCTTCATTTTCTTATGAGCCTAATTGGGCAGTTCATGTGTAATTAAGAGCATGTAGGAAGTCATCTGTCAATTTGACATATTACGTGATGTGATACTTATTAAGTGTAATGATGACCTTGATTATCTCTGATTGCATTCTTGGCTTAAGGTATTGTGTTATGTTGTTTCCATTTTGTCATATGTCTTATTAATAACTCAGCGATATGAAGAACAACGTTCACAATGCAGTATCGCAGTAAGTAAGTGCGTAAAGGCTCAGTTTCCAAGCATAAAGGTTTTACAAAAAAAAAAATTACATGCTATTTTCGTATATTACGCTAATTTCATTAGACAAGAACTTCCGCTAGTTAAGAGTAACAACTAGTGATGCCATAAAATGACTTAAGCATAGTATGGTATTATTAGGGTGTTACATGTTATCCTATGCATTAACTTTCTAACAAATTTGTTATAGTCTATTTGAAGTTGTATAAGACGAATTATGCCCTGCACAACCTAGTCTAGTCAAAACTAGAGATAGAAATCTAAGATTAATTTCAAAAATTCATATCTCACTCAATACAAATCCAATGACCTTATAATTTATATGGTTGGAAAGCTCTAAATGCTAATTTCATATAAAATTGGTTTGATCAAATTCTGATGTCTGTAGGCGAAGCTGTACACTTTGCAATATGCACTGTCTTAGGGTTCTTCAACTTAATCCATTCTAGTTGGTTCCTCTTTTAGTTTTTCATTCAAGTTTCAGTTCTAATCCAATAATTACATGTAACCATAAAATATCACATAAACATAATATATCATCAAATAAAAGAGTGGAATTAAAACCCTCATCAACCACAAAATAAGAAAAACTAGGAAATATAGTGAATCCTACCTCCAATTTGATATAGAAACTAGGTTGAAGATGGGGTGAAGATGAAGTGAGATAGAAGAAGAATAAGGAGAGAACTCTGTAGGTTGATGGCCAAAAATGAAGGGAGTTGGAAGGGATTCTTGGAGTTTTAATACATGGTGATTGCATGTGATTAGTGGAGGAGAGTTAGGCCACATCTCCCCCATTTTGTGGCTGCATATTGCACTAACCAAAAGGAAGTGGAATGGCCAATTGTTGGCTACTCAACTTAGGGTTTAAAGTATATAATGCTATTGATTCGGTTATGCCAGTATAAAATACCGAATTTCAACCGATTTCTTTCAAACCAGCAAACATTGCTAGAAATCTTTTGAAATTTTCTACATGCTTATTTTTAATTTCTCCTAATACTTATCTCTTTAATTAACTTCTAATTAATCTCTAATTGACTTCTAATTAACTCTACATATCTAATAAAATCGAATAAATCGATTAACTGCGTAAATTAAAAGTTTTGAAAAATTTCGGATGTTACAATGTGAGCATTCGGCCATCACCTCTTTTGATCAAGGAAGCTATTTTATTTAGTTTACTATGATGAAATGTTTTCAAACCTTTGAACATGTTTGAATTAGCATGGTTTATGGAATAGTTCCTTATGGGACCATTAAGGCTTAATAAGCTTCTAAAAGACGCTTAAAACTTGTAAAAATGAACTATGACCTATGCTATGGAGTTAATGACCTTATGGACTTGTACCTATGCTATTGGATTTTGCATGGACTTTATTTGGACTATTATGAGTCCTTGGGACTCACTTGGACCTATTTGAGACCTTTTGAGGTCATAAATGTGCGTTGGAGTACCTATGCTTTGGATTTGGATTATGGACCTTAGACTATAGACATTGGACTTAAATACCCTTCTAATCACACTAATAAAACTTAATCATGAAGATTTAAGTTAAGGTCCCATTAGAAATGTCATATGAACTAGTTAGTTCCATGTTTGAAGTGGTTTTCTAAAGCCTGGTTTAAAAGCAAATGTTTTTCATAGACTATTATTTGAAAATGGTTTTGAGACTTTGTTTGATTTGCATTTGCATCCCTAAAAGTTGCACGAGAATATGTCTACTCTTGTTTGTGCATGTTTCGAATATGAGCATAAGAATTGGCTTTGAATATGTGCTATGAGACATGTATACAAATGATGAGTTATTAGTGAAGAATGGTTTGTGTTCAAAGCTTTGGAAGTTTCTACTAGCATAAAAATGATGATATTTTATTTGGATTGATTATGACATGGAATTATTAGAATAAGCACATAAATATGGTTATGAATTGAAATGGAAATTGATAGCATGTGTTTCTTGATGAAATTGGAGTTTGTTGATTGATGGCAATATGAGATGAATATGAAATTCATGTGCACCAATGTCGAAAATAAGATTATATGTGAGCTCTATATGAAATGACTGATAAATGGATAAATGACACCTCAGGACATAGTGGTCATATGGTCTTGCAAGAGAATTGGGATTCTATGATTGTGTCCCTATTACGTGCACTTGATGATTGATATATAATGAGCTCTATGAAATGAATGGGTGCACAATATGTTTGATGATAAATTAATTGCAAGACTATGTGCAAAAGCTCCATATATGATATATTTTGCCTTATGACTGTACTATGGAAAATGGAGCTATGCAGTGAATATATCGGCCCCACCTCGTAGTAGACAAGTGGTATATTCACATGGAGTTGTGAAGTGAATATATCGGCCCTACCTCGCAGTGGACAAATGGTATATTCATTAAGTGACATATCGGCCCCAACTCATAGTGAACAAGTGGTATGTTCACCATCTAATAATGGTCCATGATAGTGTATTGGCTCTACCTCGCAATGGACAAGTGGTACACTTAATACATCGGCCCCACCTCGTAGTGGGCAAGTGGTGTATTAACTTATGTCAATACATCAACCCAACCTCACAGTGGACAAGTAGTGTATCTGTTGATCTGACTAAGGAATGTCCTAGCAATGAGAGCTCTTGCAAATCTAAAATTACTATGACAGACACTACAGACTTCAGCTAGCAGAAAAAAAAAAAAAAATAGGAAGCAGTAAAAAAGATTGATAGTATACTTACTATTTTCCTATTAATCATTATGATTATGTTATTGCTTTACTGCTATTATTATTACTATGCATTTTCATCTTACTTGATACTAATAAATGGTTATGAATGATAATTTATCTTGTTTACTACCTATGGCTTATTCTATGTCATTTTACTACTAAATGTTCTAATATTTTTATATGTAATTTGATTGATTATTTGTTATACATATTACAGCACTCTCGCCTTATTGTTAGCATTTTTCGGATGAAGCAAAACTCCATTGGGAACACCACTCTATTGGGAGATTTCTCTCACTCATTTTCTTTGGTATTTCTAGATGGCACGAATTATCACAGTGACCATTAAGATGAATGCAGCCTTAGAATATGAATTTCTAAGTAGTTATTTTAAATCACATGCTTACTGTTACTATTATTGATGACCAATAGTATAGGATGCTTTCTTTTTTGTATTCTCGCTATGCATTTTTTATTAGTACTTGTGTAACCCTCATGAGACTTCAGTAATTATGATGTATGTGATGGTTGCTTAAGTTGTGGGAATTATCGACTAGCATGCAATAGAAATATTTCTTCAGCTTGAAATGAATAATTAAAGAATGGAATTAGAAATAGCAATCCACGAAAAAAGAATTTACACTCGCAAAATTAAGATAGTAAATTAGTAATATTTTTGCTAGTTAATTATTATTAGAGTAAAATAAGGTAAAAATAAATTATATAATAACAGTTAATTAGTAAAGTGTTACATGGAACGGAGGTACATTTAGCTGCATGAGCAACACAAGGAGAAGGAGCACTAGATGCAATACATGGAGTAGAGGATGATGACCATGTACAACTATTTTGAATAGATGCGGAGTGGTGGTTCATCATCTGGTGCACAACCTCCATCACCTCCATCACCTTCGCCTCCACCTCTACCACCTCCACATTCTCTACATGACCACACACCCAGGGACTTAGAGGGCATTTCGGATGCTGACAATGATCAGTATTTGCAGTTTTTAAGATTTCTTCTTTTTTTTAGAATTGTATATTAACAGTTTATATTTTATTTGTTCTTTTATTGACAATTTTTATTTTAATTGATAGTCTATATTTCTTACATTTTATTATATTTTTAATTATATACATCTGTGAATAATTAAGACAATAATTTGAATAATTTAAACACTAATTTCAAATTTTAATAATATAATCTAGAAAAAAAAATAATAGTTTAACATTATCGGCAAATTTTCCATCATAATATTTAAAATGCAAAATATTATTTTCCCTAATTACCGATGGATTATCCATCGATAATTATAATGATTAAAATATTATTTTTTTATCGACGAATATTCCATTAATAATTTAGTTCCGTTGGTAATTATAAATAATTCATTAGTGTAAATTCATCATTGACAATTTTTTACGTTTATATTGTTGATGCTTTTGTTAATTATACCAACGAATTTTTTCATCGATACAATTAGCAAAATTACCGAGAGAAACACTAATCTGTCGGTAATATTCAATTTTTTATTACCGGTGCGTGAATCACTAACGGATCGCATCCGTCGGTAAAATAATTACTAACGGAATTTTGCAACTTTTCTGTCAGTAATCGGCACATTTCTAGTAGTGAATATGTACACTAATTATGATATAACTAACCTTCAGAAAATTGTAGTAATTTTTTTAGATGTATTTCTATTTTTCTTAAGTTTTATTGAATTTCAAGCTCTTTTAAGTTAATTAATATTACTAAATTACCTAGAAAAATTCTAATAATTTTTCTACTGATTATTTCATTCTTTATGGTCAAACTGGAAGCGTAGAATTTTATTAAGACCTATTTAAAATTTTTGATGAATTCCAGCCCTTCATCTATTATTTTAATCCATTATTAAGCTTAATTAGATGATAATTCAGCATAATTAATTTTATAATAATACCTATAATTATGGGGGATGTTATAGTCGCTGTCTTCGTCATGACTCGTCGTCTTCTTCGCCTTCCTCGTTCATCGCAGTTTCCTCATTGAAGGTTGGATTAACCATATTCTTCCACTAAATACATGAAATGTGCAGCCTTTGAAGTTGTTTTGACGTAAAGGCTGGACTCTCAAACTTTTCATACTCATCTTGTTGTTCTTTATTGCTAATCATTCCAAACAGTACTTGGATAGATCTTAATGTTTTTAGTTGTTAGATACTCATTTTGTGTTTGGCTTTGGCTATGTACCGATGAATAGAAGATATCTTACTTATTTAAAGGTCTACACCACCGGGTTTTGTCAAGTAGTTTAAACTTTTTAAGTTGGGGATGTTGTGTTATTTGTATTGTTGGTTTAAATTTTAGAGATGCAGCATAATTTGTTTATGAATGTCTAAAGGATTGGATTTAATGTGTTTATGTATTTTTTTTATTTTCTATTTTTTATTTTTTTAATTATTATAATTTCTTAATTTCTTTATTTTTTTGGTAAACTGACCCATTTAAGCCACCAATCCAAATGAATTGAGCTGGGTTGAGATCTTTTTGGGCCATTACTAAAGTAGTGGACAACTCTGATGAGTTGGGTTGGCTGTAATGACAAGTCCAATGAGGTGATAGGCTTTTTCTTGTAGGGAGGATTATTCAGTAGTTTTGAAAAAATGTTATATTATTTAATAAGTATATAATATTAATAAATTATTTATCTCAACGATTTAAATGTATTTTTTAAATATAATGATAATAATTATGAGAACCGGTGCTAGTTTCAAAGTTGAAAGAACCCCCTTAAAAGTTACATTAATATTATTTTTAATTTCATTCTCTTTTGTCATGAAAAACTATGACATCAAAATGCAGGCGATGGACCTTGAAATGCTAAAAATACCCTTGGGAGTTGTTTTTCATTGGTCGTACTTTATCAAAATTGCCCATGTAATGGATGCAATAGTATAGATAGAGGAGTCAAGCTCAATGAAATGATGATGTTATTTGTTATACAATGGATGACGTGTAAGAATTGAGAATGTATTGGGATCCATCGATGAATCAGCCTATAAAAGCCAACCAACCCAACATAGCGTTTTGTATAGGTTTGCCGAGAGCAAAAAATTGGCATAGGCTTGGCTTATTATCCTTCAAATGTCTTCTGTCCTCTTAGCTTCTCTTGCTGTTCTCTTTTTCTTCTGCTCCTTGGATGTGGACTTTGCCTTTCAAACAAAAAGTGAGGCCATACAAAGCAACCTTGATCCTCAATATAGGCATCTTGTTCATCTCAGCTCCCTCTTGCCATCAGCCACTTGCAGCTCTTCTACCAAAGGTCAACTCAATCCTCCACATAAACACACACACACACACACATATATATACATGCTTGTAAATAGGAATGGATCTAGAAAATGTATTAAGGAAGGGTAAATTTATAAATTATATTAGTAAATACGTCTTATAATATGTATTAGTAAAAACATATATTATAAAAATTATAAATAATATACTTTCTTCAAAATTAAGTATGATGTTGCTTCAAGTTATAAAACTTATCAATTAATCCGTCTTAGTTTTCTATCCGTCTGGCCCAAACCCACCTTGTTACTCAAAGAGAAAAAATTTTCCTATCTATGTCTTAATGTGTGTCTCACATTAATAGTAGATACTATTCTTATCCCTTATAAATACCATAGCAGAAGATGAATGAAGCTACCTCATCATTCCCCCCGCTATGGTATTTATATGGGGTAACGATAATACCTGCTATTAATTCAAAACACACATAAAAATGACACACATCAAGATGCAAATAGGGGAATTGTCCCTATATAAGTGATGAGATGAATTTGGGTCAAACCAATAAAAAATTCGAACAAATCATAAATCCATCAGCTTCAAACTCTAAAAAAGCCAAAGAGATTAAAAAAAATGTCTTTGCCCACATAAGAAAACTCAAGGGTTAGGAGATCGGATAGATCATCAATAATATAATTTGTGTTAAATTTTTTTCTAGCCTTCCTCCTCAGTTAAAAGAAAAAATTTAACTAAGAAGAAATGATCAATAATATTTGAGGAGAGTTATTTGTTCTTTTAGAGCAAATATCCTTTATATTCACTGATATTTGGCGTTTCGCCAAACTGTATAAACTTGAAAAAAGAAAAAAAGAAACAAGTGGCAAATTTTTATTGGTAAGAGGTCATATTTTTCTGTCCAATCATTTCTTCTGTCAAACTCTGTACCATAGAAAGACGAAATTGCATAGTTATTTATTTCCGAAGAAATTAATTGACAAATTTTACTGAAAATATCTTGAGATGAAAGGTGAAATCTTAACATGACAAGTTTTTCAAATTTCAGTGAACGCAAAGAAGGAAAAGAAAACCAAAAAATTTGGTCAATAATATATGGATTTAATTTTAAAGCAACTAATAGTATAAAAAATTTCTAGGCAAACATCTATTTACATATTGTGAAGTCATTAAAATAGTTTGATTTTTATAATAATTACATTAAAACTCATTAGTATGATATTACATAATTGATTGATAGAATTAATCTCATGATATTTTAGTAAGTTTGCAAGGCACACGAGTATTATACAGGATTAGAGGGACGGTTAGTAGTGGATCTTGCTTTTTACTAGACGTAATTTCTTGCATTGTAGGGGTTTGTTTATATTATTTTATAATTATTTTTAGTAAAAATATGATAAGAATACATTAAGATTTTTTCTTTAATTATTCTATATAATGAAGTAAATCAAAAGTAATTACATTGAGAGAGTTCAGTAGTTAAAGATTTCACAATAAACAACATTTTTTTAATGTATAGTTTATCAATTTTTTATCCTTAATTATATATAATAACTCGACTTTTTTTTTTAAGGTTACTTTTGATAATGCAAAATATAGTTGTAGTGGCAAATATAGGTTTGCACAAATATAACCCAATTTAGTTCAATAACTGATTTTGAGTTTTTATTTATTGTCATTGCATATCAAGAATTTGCCTTTTTAAAAAAAAACAAAAAGAAAAACGAAAGGTCACTACAAATCCTCTATTGTCAAAACTATTCATAGGATAATTAAGAACTTTTGCATCAATATTGTTATATGTAATTATTTTTACTTCTGTTATATAATCTCCTAGCTAAAAAATGCTATTGTTCTTTTGCACATTCCTAATGCAAAATTTATGCTCCTATTCATAAGGAGCATAATTGACATTTCTTCTTTTTATTGCAAGCAATTATTTGAGAATCCAATTAAATTGAAAGTATTAAAAATTCTACTAGATACATGAATTAAAATATTATTCAGTTATATTATTAGTTGCTTTGTTAATCTTATTTGAATTTATGCATTGTTTTGTTGGACCTTCAAGAATCTAAAATATGTAATAATTAATTTTATCAACAACTCATTTAAATGAGTGAGTATTATCATATATTAATGACATTTTTGAGAAACTGAAAGATGGTGATCAAATGGGTCAATCTCCATAATATAATTTTATAGATAAAGAATTATACATTTAATAGTTGATATACAATAATACAATAATTTTTCACCTTTGATTAATAATTATTTTGACTCAATTTTATCTTTTGATAATTATTCTCTTAACATTTAAAAAAACTCACTTAAAATTATATATGCATATAGGTCTTATACGAGTCTTTTTATCTCAAAATATTCAAACTTTAATGATTAACTAAACTAATAAATCTTAGTGAAGAAATTTATGTATTTTATTTACATAAAATAGTTACACATTTAAAAGTTAATATATAAAATAATATAATTTTCTATTCTCAAAAGTAATTTAAATTTTATAATATTGTATTAGTGAGTTGTTACATGAATCTATATAATTTTTCACCTTCCATTACTGAGTTTTTGAAATAATATATCTTAATCTTTTCCATCATTTGATTAATATGTTTTTGGTCAATTATATATTTTTATATACGAAATTACATATTTAATATGTAATATAAAATAACACATTATTTCTGTTGTCAAAAGTAATTTAATTTTTTTAATATTGTATTAGTAATTTTTTTTACATAAAAATCTATATAATTTTTTCACCCTTAATTACTACGTTCTTGAAATAATATATCTTAGTATTTTTCACCATTTCATTAATATATTTTTAGACAATTCTATATTTTGACAACTTCTAACCTATGATTTAGAAAGATGCACTTCAAATTATTTATGCACGTAAAGCCACATATAATTATTTTATTTTCGAGCATCCAAACTTTGATAATTAACTAAAATAATCAATGATAATGCTAAATTTTATTCATAAATAATAATATTATAATGTTATAACATTATTATTAAATAATGTCTAAGAGTGTCATTAGTGACTTATTGAAGTGGATTTTATTTATATATATAGATAATTAAGTCTCAGATTAATTGGAGCTAATTTTAAACAAATATTAAGCATGTGTTTAATCAACTGCAAATTTAATTTAACCATGTTTAGTGAAAATATCAACGTTCGATCTTTTTACATTTAACTAATTGCTGTTTCTAAGCCTAAAATAGATAATAAATAATTAAAAGTTTGAGCATCTCTTCAAAATAAAAAGGTTAGGTCTAACTATTCTAAGTGCATTATATCATTTCAGAGGTCTCCAAACCACGAACAGTGATTAGCCTAAAAGAAGTAGGTGATACTTAATTGCGGTCTGATAATAGGGTTACTTAATAAACGTGCAGCCGTCATGATCGACGAAATCGTTGAAATAATAATTAAAGAATTAAATTTATTTGAGTGCGCATCTCAAAAATAGAATTTGAATATCAGGTAGCTAGGTAACTATAAGGTCGAAATATGATTTTTCATTTATTTTTGAACTTTGGATATTGGTTTTTCATTTGTGACAAAAATATTGATTCGGTTCTGTGGTATTTTAGGTCTTTGTGTGTAGTCTCACCTTATAATAGAACACCATTCCCGATAACAATAGACAATAAGTCAAAGTGGTAGATGCTTCTTCTTTATAACCAATGGTCTCAAGTTTAAGCCTTAAATATGGAGTAACTAGTATTAGTCTATAGAACTCAAATATTCGAAAGAATTAATTCTAATAGTATTTATATAGGAAACGTATCACATGAGATGAGTTGTTTATTATGAGAGTGAGATGGGCAAATTTGACTATTAGATCTTACGTGAATGGTCAAAATTAAAATATAAAGTCACATGACTTTTTTAAGTGATTATGTGACATTTAAACAACTTTAAATCTTGAATATCCGTGTATGGTTATACGGCCCAAATTTACCCTTCTCACTCTTATAATAAACCATTCCTTTAATATGATACGCTCCCTATATATATATAGAATAAAAAACAGGGGACCATTTTCGGTGGATATAAATTATTTCACCCACTAATTGATAGTGCCTTGTTAACCATTTAAGATTAATGAGACATCCACTTCAAATATCTTTACCTTTCTTTTTGAAATAATTCTCATGGTCATGGGCATTATTTATCTTTTATCTTGTATATGTATATAATCACATATTTTCAAATGGTTGAATACTTGTTTCTCTTAAATAATATCTTGAATTCAAATTTCATGAATAAAAAAGTTAGCGCTCGAGCCAAATTAGTTAGAGTGCAATAAATTTCAAATACGAATAATTAAGCCAAAAAAAAAATTCATCTAAAGTATGAGTTACCTTTTTCTATACCATTATGTAAGATATTGTACTTATATATGGCATTACGTTTTCGTCATTTTGGTGTTGTACCATATAGAAATCTCTAGTTTTTATTATTCATTTTAGCATAATATATAACCATAAATGATTTGACACCATTAACTGAGTGAAATTCAGGTTCCAAAGGAAAGACATCATTGGCAGTGGTACACAAAAATGGGCCATGCTCTCAACTGAATCATGGCAAAGGAAAGGCACCAACACACAGTGATATTCTGAGTCTAGACGAAGGAAGGGTGAAGTATATTCACTCCAAGCTCTCAAAGAACTTGGGCCATGACTTCGGCTCGAAGAAATTAGACTCTACCACTCTACCTGCCAACTCTGGTATCCTTATTGGGTCACCGAACTACTTTGTTGTAGTTGGTCTTGGTACCCCTAAAAGGGAATTGTCTCTTTCCTTTGATACTGGCAGTGATCTCACTTGGACTCAGTGTGAACCATGCGCTGGTTCCTGCTACGATCAGGAAGACGAAATTTTCGATCCATCGAAGTCTTCATCCTATTCCAATATCACATGCAGATCTTCGGTCTGTACTCAGCTTTCTTCAGCTACAGGTAAAACTTTTTCTTCTCAAAAATTTCAAAAAGCATATGCCAGAAAACCTCCCCAAAACTCTTGTTCATGTTGTTCCATGTGTTTTGAATTGATAGAGATGGAAACCGATCAATTTAATTAAAATCTCCAAAGCACTATGAGGTATGAGGATGTGCTCAGTAGATAAAAATTAAGTGTAAAATTAAAAGACAGGTATGAAAATTTAAAATGAAGTACGATTTCTTTCTTCTTATATTTTTGTTATAGTAAATAAGCATAAAATTATTTTATTTTTTATTTTATTGTCGCATTTCACTAATCAGTACAAACATCCTGAATGCTTCAAACAAAACACCGATTTGTGATGATTAAAAGCGCTTTTGCATATCCATGGTCAACTTATACATGACCAACGAGTAATTATTGGTTCAAATAATCACTCTTAAGAAAATTGGATTGGACCAGTTGATCCAACAGAGTCATACCGAAACAACAAAAATTTTAAAAACCAAACTAAATTTTAAAAATTGGAATCAGTCTAAAATCAGTGAGCCAATCAAATCAGGCCAGCTCAATGACCGATTCAGTTTTTTCATTTTCTTTTTTAAAAATGAAAGTAAATACTCCTTTATTGGTCAAATTAAAGATTACTAGACCTCTTACACTTTTACAAAGAGCTTATAGGGATAAGTATAAAGCAATTTGATTCATAAATATTTATAGTTGTCTTAGGAGTAGCTTTATAGTACACAGTTTTAAGAATAAAAAGCTCTAAATAACGTAGTACTTAAATAGTCTATATTTCAACTCCCATAAATAAAATCTCTTGCATCACAAAAATATAAGTATATTTTTTATAAAAAAAATTATATTTATATATAATTGATATATTAATATTGAGTTGATATAATCTCCCATATTAATATCATCGGCATATCATAACAATAGTATATAATTAATCTATAATTGAGCATATTATGATAATAATATATAATTAATCTAGTTTATATATATATATATATATACTTTGATTAAACCTCCAATTAAATCAATTAAATCAATGAACAATTGAACTAATGCCTTCTCTAGTTTGATATATAGTCCGATTTTAATAACCTTGCAAATAGTGACTAAGCTCAGTGCCTTAGCCTTTGCGCTTTTTCCTCTAGTTTCAAAGGTCAGTTGCGGTCCACATGGCAACAAAATTAAATACAGCAACTCATTATAATTTCAAAGGTAAGTTAATTAACATGATGTAGGTTAAGAAGCTTTTTTTGCTGTAAGTAATTAAGGAAATCATTCTCTAAAAATAATTTATTCAATCATATACGGATTAACAAAAGAAAACACTTTTTAAAAATTCTTTTTTTCCCCCTCAAAATTGTTTCATTTATTCTATTTTTTTTTTCCCACGAAATTATTTCAGGATTCGTCCCAGAATGTGATTCATTATCAAAGGCATGCATATACGGTACCCAATACGGTGACTCCTCCTTCTCCGTCGGCTACTTCAGCCGTGAGCGGCTGACGGTCACCGCCACTGACGTCATCGATAACTTCCTCTTCGGCTGTGGCCAAGATAACGAAGGCCTCTTCAGCGGCTCGGCCGGCATATTAGGCCTTGGTCGTCACCCTATTTCCTTTGTCCAACAGACAGCTACAAAATATCGTAAAATATTCTCCTATTGCCTTCCTTCCACCTCAAGTAATGTGGGCTACCTTACCTTCGGCAAAGCTAAAGTCTCCGACTCCATCAAATACACTCCTATTTCCACCATCTACGCAGGCCCTTCCTTATACGGCCTTGACATCACTGGAATAACCGTTGCTAGCACAAACCTCGCCGTGTCCTCTACCACATTCTCCGGCGGTGGTGTCATCATAGACTCTGGCACCGTGATCACACGACTACCACCAACGGCGTACGAAGCCTTGAGAGCGGCGTTCCAACAAGGCATGGCGAAGTACCCGGCGACCAGCGCGTTCTCCATATTGGACACGTGTTATGACCTAAGCGGGTACAAGGTGGTTAGCATTCCAAAGATAAGCTTTAAATTTGGTGGCGACATCACGGTAGAGCTGGCGGCGGTAGGGACGCTATATGCTGCTAGTGCGCAGCAGGTTTGCCTGGCTTTTGCACCAAATGATTATGATGACGATGTTACAATCGTTGGGAACGTGCAGCAGAAGACATTGCAGGTGGTGTACGATGTTGGTGGTGGGAAGGTAGGGTTTGGTGTTGGTGGGTGTAAGTGAGTTATCAATGATCATGGTTTTGTGGCTAACCGTGTGATATATAGAAAGTGGGGAAAGGGAAAACGAGGGAGAAATTAAAGGTATGGGATAAGTGAAAACTTCACTTGTTATAAGTAGTGGCTGAAGAAGAGTTCATGGGAAAAATGTATATAGATGAAAGGGGCTGTCATGTCTCAAGATGTGTGACTGTTTGCAATTGTAAGATAAATGTGTAAGCTTAAATAAAGCAAAAATGTAAACTTTAATAACGGGTTGTTGAATAAACCATGGACTTCTTGCTTTGGTTTATTTCGTTTTGTTATTTAGTTTGAAGATTAATCTCACATGCGTGATGCCTGTCTCAAAGGAAAAACAAAATGAGAATTTGTTTTAATACTAAAACAAAAATTCGTTTTGTTATTTAGTTTGAAGATTAATCTCACATGCGTGATGCCTGTTTCAAAGAGAAAACGACGTTAGAATTTCTTTTTGGGTAAGTAACGACATGAGAATTTGTTTTAATACTAAAACAAAAATCATACAACTAGCGTAATAAAAATAAGGGATTAATTTTAATACACAGATAGTGTAAAAAATTTTATATTATTATCAAATTATATATTATTATATATATAATTTTTAATGTAGTAATTATTGAGTTAAAATTTTTACTAATGGAACAATATATAATTAAATAAATGTATAAAAAGTTTTTATGTTGATATTATGTAAAAAATTAAATTAATGAAATGATGTTTTAATTAAATATCAAATTTTTACCATTTATTTTCAACCAAAAAAACAAAAGGAGTTAAGAAGATTACGGACAATTGATGAGCACAATGAGGTTTGGCCCAATGAAATTTGGCCATATGTTTAATTATATTCCACTTAAGCATTCACTTGTCATTACTCTTTAATTTATGTTTAAATAGGCTTGATATTTTTTTCTTAGAATTTTACCCAATGCATATTCCCAAACGTCCAAGAAACTATCCTACTTTGATTCTCAAAGACATTAGGAGATTGTATACCCCAGATCAAAAAGAGCAATCATAGGTGTAACACTCTAATAAACCCATACTACGCTTAAGTCGTATTACGGCATTTTATTAGTTGTTACTTATACTCGTGGAAAACTAATCTTTACTTGAAATTAAGTTACGCGAAAAATACGATAAGATTTTTCTTTGAAATACGTCGTCGCTTTGCAGCGTTTTGAAAAGTAAAGCCTTGAACGAGAAGCTAAACAGAGAAAGAGCGTGTCGCATAAAATATATACTCCAATATCATAAAACAAGGATAAGGTAAACAAATAATAATTCACAAATACACTGCATTAAATAACAACCATTACATTCATATGGGTTCATAATATATATACATACATTTCAGCATTACAGCAAGGGAGGCTCATGGTTGAGCCATGGTCCAAATACTAGATACAAACTAAAATCGACATCGTTCGTCACAAAAGAGATGAATGAAGATGCAGAGCTACGGCGACGACAAGTCCTCATCAGCAATCGCCTGACATCCCATGTCATACGCCCGCTCACAGTGTCGGGGATCCATGCTCTACTCCGCCGGATGCGCCATCGAGATCTGGTGACGATACGGGAGAATAACTAGGGTGAGAAATGGAATTTCTCAGTAGGACTCGAACCCGACACGAAAGTGTCATCGTTATCGTCCCAGCCACTTCGGTTTTATTAATGAAAATAGTGAGCATGCATAGAGTTCAATTCTTGGATTTTCGAAATCATGAATATCCGAAGCGGATTCAATTTTAACATACTCTCTAATCATTTATATCATAACATACATGGGCATAAGTATAATCATATAAAACATACATGTTCATGCTATAAGATTCTCTTAACTTCTTTCCCTTTCTAGGGTTTTGGATCGAAGTCCCTTTTCTTTTCTTAACTTGACTTTATCTTTTCACCCACTAAACATAAGTGGTAATGAGCTCATACCGTGGCCGTCGCCACCATAAAATTTTCGGTACTTACACTAGCTGGGTCATGCCATGCCTTATGTAAAACCTATCCCCTATACTCACACTAGCTGGGTCATGCCATGCCTCATGTGAGTCGTGGGTGAGGGGAAACTTAAATTAGGTCACCTTCCCTTTTGAAGGATCATACCCTTAGTTCATCTTTTTCTTATTAAAGCTTATGATGCAAAGTTATTCTAATTCTCTTCCACATTTAGGCATTACGTATCACCGTCCTCAAATGTGGCTTCTTTATTAATCACCTCAAGCGTTACGTGTCGCCGTCCAGGTGTTCATATTTATTAGTCTTTTCATGTTTATCATTAAGCATCATATTATCAACATATCATATTCATATCATCATGATTCATCATAATATCGTCATCATATCATTATCATCCTTATCATCATCATAACACTATCATAATCATCATCATATCACATCATCATCATCATGATCATCATCATATCATATCATCATCATTACTCATCATCATCATAGCATCATGCTTGCACATAAACATAGGCATATTCTCAAGCAAAGTTTTATGAGCTTAGCTTAGTAAATTTGGTGCAAGCTTTTAATTGAGATTGTCTCTTGTATAAATTCTCTTATTGGGCATAGGGTCACTTTCCCCCATTATCCTTTTTGAAACTTTTAAGTTGAATTATGAGGGTTTTCCAATATTTAATGTGAGGGTCTTAATGTTTTAAAGCTTATTTCCCATTAACCTTTAAATTTTACCATAACCAGTTTTACTTTTACGATGGGGCAATAACTTTGAAAATTCACCATAATTTCATCTTTTACTCTTTTATTTCGAATTTTTGTGTGGATGTACTTCTCTGAGTCTATTTTTAAACAAAATAAACCCTACTTAAAAATTCATTTTGTAGCTTGAGTTATGCACATTTTATTCTGACTGTTCAGGATTGAAAGTTCATCTCGGGTCAGTGGCTTGTCCACTTCACTGGGAGTTCCTCACATGGAATCTGACAAAACTGTTTTATGGGAGTGTTTATCTATGTCTTAGCTTTCTAACAAACTTGGTCCCACTCAAAAATGTTATGTATAACTTGAGTTATGCATGTTTTATTACCTACTGCCCGGACAGAAACCCATCCAGGAACAGCAAACTTTGAAAAATCATATCTCTCTCGTTTTAAAGCCAAATCTCACATATTTTATATGTATGAAAAGCTCTTTGAGTCTATTTTCACAGAAAATTAGTTTCGTTTCATTTTGAGTTCTGCAGCAATAAATATACCGCACGCTTTACAGACTGCCAGAATTCCAAATTTACTAATTTTTAAGTTTTACATATCAATCTTGTGGAAATGTTGCTATACCACTTCAAATCACTATTTTTATGTTTTATCTCATCATCATACACAAAGTTTTAGTCACCAAATCAGTATTTTTAACCAAACTAAAGCAAGATACATAAATCCTTCATGCCACATATTCTTACTTTAAAAACAACACTTTCAACAAGACAAGAAAACTCATAGGGCAAGGAATGGTCATGAGACCTTGGAGCAAGTCCTAAAACCACCTAACTATGAAGAGCTTAGGAGTTATAGAGCTTGAAAAACATGGAAGAAAAAAAAGGGTTAGAGTCACTACCAATTGGATTTCTTGAAAGCTTGAAGAGAAAGAAAGATGTTGGAGATGGCCTCCTTCTCCTTGAGCTTGATAGTGAGGCTTGTGTATGAGTGGCTTTGTTTCTCCAAGGACCAAAAATGGTAGTCCTTGAAGGGATAGTGATGGTGGTGATAGGAGATGAGGGTGATGGTGGTAGAAAAGTGAGGACTTAGGGTAGGAAAATAAGAAGAACAAGAAGAAGAGTAGGAAGAACAAAGAGAGGTTTAGAGAGAGGTGAGAGCTTTTGTGTGTATTCTTAAGAGAGGAAATGAAAATGAATTGAGGAGAGAGGGAGGGCTGAAAGTGGTGCACAAATGGGGAGAAAAGTGATGTGATTTTTGCTTCTTACACAAGCTAGGGAGTGGGAAAAACCTAGGGGCAAAGAGAGTGTTGTGTTTCCTTTGAGTCTTGGAAATTGGGTAAAGACTATGTAGTATTTTTGTCAAGTGGTTAAAAGCATGAGTTCTCTTAGGATTTGGCATTGGATGGCTAGGATCACACCAAGTGTCATTATCTTGATGAAGGAGAGTACAACTCTTGTCATGACTTAAGGGATCTACTAATATGAACTCTTGATCTTGTGGTGTATGATGAGAAAGTAAATGAATGGTTGAATATGGCTCTTGCTTTGACCAAACTTTCAAACCATAATTAAAGGGAAGTTTCTACATCTTTATAATTGTTGTAATTATCTAAATGTTCATTAATTCACTTGGTTTAAATTACTCATTAGCACATTTTAATTAAAAAGGATTTTCCTCATTAATTTTGTAAGAAGATGTGAAGGTTAATGTGATTAAGTTTTGAGACTTATATGCTCTTAGTTAATTAGATTAGATCACCTTGATTTTATGTTCTAAATCATGGATTAATAAGGATTGGGCAATTAGGCTTTTAATTGTAACTTTTAATGCATTATGTTTCAATTGTTGACTTTTACTTATCTTGTTGACTTGCCTTTAATTTACTAAGCTCTTGCTCTCGAGATTAATCGATTAATCCTCAATTAATCGTTAACCTCTCTAATTAGCCAGGATCACTGAGCTAATTAGCTTAGACAAAAATCGGGGATGTTACAATAGGGACAATATGTGACAATGAACGCTACTAGAAACACGCGAAAAATCGATAGACATTATGGATGTATAAATATTTGTCAAAATTAATGATAGATTTTCCAACAAATAATGTAATAAAATGGATATTTATTCAAATTTTACAAATTTGTTGGTAACTCTTTCTATAATATGTGGCGCCAATACGCACAACATGACTCGAACTACACTACAAGAAAATAAGTAAATAGAAGAAAATTGGTTGCTAAACTTGGTAGCAACCGATTTAGTGACTGAAATTTCGGTCGCTAAATTGCTAGTTGCTAAATATTAAATCGGTCGCTATGATTAAAGACCGATTTAGTGACTGATTTAAAAGCATTTGTAACCAATTTCAACTAGTGGCTTGTTGAAGAGATAGCAACCGATAAATTAGTCAATAAAATAGAGATTGATTTTTCTATCTCTAAATTAATTTCTAAATTGGTCGCTAATATGTAACTAATGCACATTAGTCATGAATTTGGTCTTTCATTTTTGTGACTGATATTTCGATCACTAAATTAGTCGTTAAATTAATTTCTATTTCATGACTGAACTTCTTCTGGTCACAAAATTAGTTTCCAGTTAGTGATTGATTTATCGATTAAATCAGTCACTAAAGCGGTCACTAATGTCATGATTGGTTTTTCTCATGCTAAGCTAGTCTCAATTTTGGTCACTAAATATAGAATCGGTCACTACAAAATCAGCCACTAATGCCTAATAATGTTAAAATGAATGATTTTGCATTTTTTCAATTCCCAATTTTAAGCATCTAAAATTCAGACAATTTGACCATCAAAGAGACATAAATTTTGTATATCAGTCCAGCCAAATAAAGTCCTAATACTAAACAAGTATTAAACACCATACAAATAGGTAATATTCATTAAATTACAAACCGAAAGCTATATAATAACTAGTCATACTCAAGTCTCAATAATTACTCTAACTCTAGTCTCAATGACTAGGCCTACTCTTAGTCCTACTATAATCGAATAACTCTAGTCCTTCTCTAGTTCTCCTCATCATCCTCATTGTCCTACTCATCACCATCCTCCTCCCTATCAACTATGTCTTCAATTGGTGGTTAGAAATCAGGAATCTAAAAAGTCATTCGCTATTTCTTGCAGCAACTTGTTATTGAATTTAACTTGAGTCTCAATTCTCTCCAACCTAACCATAAGTGCAATTTTTTCTTTTTGCATTTTCTTCATCATTTCTTCATGCTCTATTCTTCGCACCCAGTCAGCTAAATGAGAGCTTGAGCTACAATAATAAGGCCTTCTATCAACCATAGTAGACTCTAAGCCAAGACCATAAATCCTCCCCTTTTTTATTCCAGCAGTGTCACGCCGCACAACTATCTCATTAGGTTTATAAGATCCTTTTTTAGATGCTTTTTGGGATGCCTCATCCATGGCACATATAAATTCGGCTTGTCAATACGAATATGATGTGAATATACACATTAACGAATTTAAGCATACTTATGCAATATTATTAAAGCATACACTATAATTTAACAGGATATATAAGAATACGTTACATTCTAACATAATAGATATGCATGCAATAAATATTAAACAAATTAGTGGTTACTTACATCTATATGCTCCAATCTCTTATCTACCCACGTTTAATCCTTGTGTTTGTGTGTATGGCAAAACAACTTTGATGGTGTAGGAGCTCTCCCATGCAATCTTGTCTACAAATGCAACAATAATATAAATAAAAATGTAGTAAGTTAATATGAAAGCAATATTATTCAATTACTTTAGGGGAAAAATAGTAAGTTATTTGAAAACTTAACCAAATTAGCTCTATGCTGGGAAGTGGTAATTGAGCCACCGATGTGAAGAGAACCTTCAAATCCCCCACAATTAAATGATCGATTTAATTTTGCCCGTGAACTTTTTTGCTTCAAGGTTTCACTTGCCCAGTGCTCATAAAATCTATCACATACTGTTTCTCCTAACCATCTTGGTCTAGTTTGTTTGACATGGGCTTTCTATTTCTCCTAACCATCTTGGTCTGGTTTGTTTGACATGGGCTTTCTGAAGCAAATTCTTTAATAAAGCCCCAGCTCACATTTCAAATTTCTTTTGGGTTCAAGCATAATCTGGGGGCTTGAAATCAAACTTTCTCTGCAATAACCGAAAGAAACATTATAAGTTTGTATACATAAACTTTATGAACAATAAAATTTTGAAACTCATTGCAAATTCATCAAACAAAAACCCTCTGTGATAGGTGGTATTTTTCCCAAGATGACCATGGCTATAGATAGTGTCCTTTGATAACCTCAATGATCCCACTAATTGCAATGTGTGAGGGCAAAAATCTACAAGCAAATATTATCAATTAAAATATGTCAAATATATTTAAATTATTTAAAAACTTTTCACATACCCAGCTCCATCAAGATGTAAAAATTTATTGCCATCGTTTCTCTGAATGATTGTGTAATCATGAGAGAAAATCAATCCATGTGGAGGATCTTCTTGAGTTTAAGTATTAGGGGAATATGCACCTGGCACTGATTGTGGTGGAGTTGATTGAGAAATAAATGCATTGGGAAGAAATGTTGAAGATGGGCTAGGAGATGGGCTAATTGTTGCCGATTCAGAAGGTGTTTGTTGAGAACTATGAGCAAGTCGTGTTGATTTAAGTTTTTTTGGCTTATTCTTAAAAACCGACATCTGTCCTTTCCCTTTATCTTTGTCAGACATCTGCAGTTAAATGTAACATTAATTCTATGCATGTCAAATAATGAAAACTAACATATGCATAAGATAATCAAGTAATTAATTTACCTTTGAAATAAAATAATAAGTAGACTAATCATCATCATTATCAACATTGAGATCATCATCATCATTATCATCTTCGTCATCATCAAGCAATCTATCCAATTGAATGTCTTCATTGTCATATTCAGAATCATTATCAAAATCAATTTCCTCTTCTTCATCATCAGCTACATTTTCTTCAATGTCATTTTCCTCGTTGACTTGATCATGAGCTACATTCACTTCAACTTCATCATCTGCACCTTCCTGATCTCTCAAAGGTCCTAGTGGGTCATCATTTGCCACAAAATCCACAAGAGTTGCTTCATCTTGATTTGCAAGTTCTAAAGTATATTGATCATCAATTCATTTTTTCTTTTATATTTCATGGATATGGGACATAGTAAACTTGAATTGCAGTATTTGCAAATATGAAGAGATAATATTTTGAATACCGTCTTGTCTGGCATATCTACACAATATCGTATTGTTTGTGAATTTTTACTCGACAATTAAGCGTAATATCAAACCATTCACAATTAAACAACACTAATTGCTTCAGTGGGTCACCAAGGTATTTTATTATAATTTTTTTAATGATCCCCTAATAATCATTCTCTTCATTTCCATCATCATCCCCTTTAACACAAACTCTAGAATTGATAGTTTTCTTACTAATACTCCATTTTTCTGTATCGAACTTAAAACCATTCACAAAGTAAACAAGCCAAACATGAACCTTTCTCTTGGTACCTCATGCCAAGTGGTGTAAAAATTGATTTGACACAAAAAAATTTTTTTATCATGGACATAACAATAATAATATACTCATGGTAATTAAGTGTAACAAATAACATACATGCATAATGAACTTATAAAATAGAAAGGGTTAACAAACTTACGTAACCTCGAAACCAAATCAGAAATTCAAATGTTATTATACCATCAACATCAATGCGATTGATGTGTGGGTTAGTTGCTTCCAAGTGTTGCACAAAATATCTAAAATTCATAGTAATTTCATAAATATGTTAATAAATGTGAAAACACAATAAACCAAAATGGGTTATTAATCAACTTACTCAATATATGGTTGAACTTCTTCACAGTTAAGTAGAAAATGTAAGTGTATAGCAGCTAATTCCCTATTATTTGAATGTCAGCTCTTACAAGTTTCAGCTGAGTGACTAGAATGGTTGAATATTGATAGAGTTGGCCGAACTATCTCATAACCACCCCCGTCATCATTTTGACCAATATTAGTTTTCATTGATTGCACGAGATTCAAAATACTATGAGCAAAAATTAGAGGTACCTTGACATAAAGAATGCCTCATAAATGGATCTTTCGACACGTAATTTATTTTTAATCATTCATTTCAGTCTACTCAAGTACTTATAATAATATGAACTTAGTAAGTAATAAAATAACAGTATTAATGTTTAATGTGTAAATACTTTTTTATTGTAAACTTTTATTTCTCAAACGGATACATCCATCGATATTGAACTAGACCTCCTACTCTTGCTTCATAAGGTAGATGAATTGATAAGTGCTCCATGGAGTTAAAGAAAAATCTGCTCCAATTTACATATACTGGTGAAAATGTTCTACTCTATCAATAATAGGTCATCAAGTCACAACATTGTTAAGCACAAATCCTTGAAAATTTTACTCAACTCAGCTACGAGCTTCCACACTTGATTTGGTAGTACAGCAAAAGCAATTGACAGCAAACACTCTAAAAACACGTGGCAATCATGACTTTCATCCCAAAGAGCTTCCCTTCCCTCAAATTCACGCATCTATGCAAATTAGATGCATATCCATTAGGCATTTTGAGCTCACTAACCCATTTACATATATCTTTTTTTTGCTCAATGGACAAAGTGAATTTTGCTTTAGACTTCACATACTTTCCATTGGGTAATTGCTGCATTTCTAATTTCTTTCACTATGACTCGAGTGCCGAGCTTGGTCAAATTACAATAAAACCGAATTACACTAAATTCGTAGCAAAGGGTGCAACTCAGGTCGTTTCCCATTAATGACAATGTTATATGATCAGTAAATGGGGGGAGTTTAGGAATTAAAAATGAAAGGAATGGAATATCAATCACGAAATTAAAATAAAATGGGAAGCATCCAATTCAAGAATCATTTGAAAACAATTAACACTTAATCATCGAATTCTAAAATTAATTCAGCAAACCAATTCAGTGATTAACAATAAATCCGAATGAAATCTCAATTCGAACATAGCATTCACACAAAAACCTTCGTGCATTTGATCAACACAAAATTAGTTAATGTTCAGAGACCTCTAGAACCTAATTGAGTTGTGTCGATTTCGGGTATCAATGCAATTAATTGTAGAACTCAAACCTGAAATTCTAATTCAGACTCTTTCAACAATGGATTGCATACATCAATCGAATAATATGCAGCCAAACATATTCCCAATCAACAATTTAAAATGAAAAACTTCAATTCAAAAATGAGATAAGAAATAAGTGAAAGATTAGATGAAATCGAATTGGTTATATGTTGAATCCAATTGAACTGGACTCTCAAAAGCATTATTGCTTCCTTGATCCTTGAATTAGATAGATGTTCAAGCCTCCATGAATGGAGGAAAACGAGTTGTTAAGGTGGGGGGCATGAGAGAAGAGAGAAAGAAGAAGAAGAAGTCAAAACCTGAAAATTGCCTCCCCCAAAAAAATCTCCCTATCAATCCGTAATAGTTATTACATTAATCCCCTCTCTCTCCTCTGAATCTAGACACCTTATTTGCTAAATTCTGAATTATATAAAGAAAGTTATGCTAAAAACATACAAGTAAGTTCTCTAATCCAATCAGTAACATTTGTCCGCATTTTTGGCAATGAAAACGCATTAGTTTGGATTTGTGGTCTGAAGATCACTTAAAGCTTTGGATGTCAGCTTCAAAACGCCACTGGAATGGGCTCAATTGGGCTACTATGGACCAAGATATGGTCCAAATACTGCACCCAGTTCAGAAATCACGACTGCACCACTTTAGTTCACTTCTAGGCCCAATTTCAGCTCCTGAACACCAGAATTGGCCTCTGACTTCTTCATATGACTTGTAGGCCTATCTCTCAACTTTCCTACAAATGAAGAATCACAATAAAATGAGCTCTACAACTCAAGATATAACCCAAAAACCAAAATAGTGTCAGAATTTGCCTAATGCTGGAAAATTTAACTCAAACCCAAACAAAATCCAAATAATGCAAAATGGTCCCATTCAAAACAATTAGGCACAAAAGAGAATTAATGAGCTAGGAATGAGGGAAAATAAGTATATAAAAATCCAATTGATCAAATTCCCCCACACTTAACTCTTGCATGTCCTCATGCAAGATTCAACTAAGGATATAGAGACATGCAACCTAAAAATCATGGAATAACCCAAAATGAACAAGCAAATTCTCCAATGAATCATCAAAAGTGCCAAGCCTAGGAACATAAGAGCATACAAGGTATCAAGAGTTTCCAACAATCAAATCATTCAACACTCGATCTCTCAAAAATGCAAGTTAAGCAATATCCTTCAAAATGCAAATAGATCAAGCATGAAAGGGTTAACAAGATGGTGTTTAAATCTCTCAACTCTCAAGTGTATGGGCAAAAGTGTTTCACTTAAGTCACCTTAATGGACAATACATTACCATAAGTTTGTTAATCTTCTACTTCTCCACTACTCACAATCATATGCAAACACAAATCAAGAGGACTTTATTCAAGGTTGTAATGGGGCTAAGGTAAGGGTAGGAAAATATGAGGATATGACAAGGTACAACCTAAGAGAATAGAAGTGACATTGGTCATTAGACAAATCAAGCCATCACACACTTACTCTCTTTGAACTTTCTTTTCCTTTTATCGAGATTCCCATTTTATTTTTTTTCTTTTTCTTTTTTTTTCCTTTTTTTTTTCTTCGCTTTCCTTGCATCCTTTCAAACCCCAACACTTGAAATGCAACAATAATGATGAAGCCAATGCACTTCCTATTCCCTAAGGTTGGGTATAACATGGTTTTCCAGTTAAAGCTTATAATGTGCTAGAAACCAAGAAATGGTCCACAAGGCTCAAAGAGGCTAAACAAGAGGCAAAATGCAAGGTAAGATATATGGCCAAGTGGTTAAAATAAAATAAATGCCTCTATCATATTCATAAATGCGTATGAAAAATGTAGCCTCAAAGAAGAATCAAAGTAAGTTCTAGAATAACAAAATCTATGAGGGAAAACACACAAGAAAGAAAAGAATGGCATGAAGTGCTACCATCTAAAATAAGGCTCAAAAGTTCACAAAGGTAAAATTCAACATACTTAATCATGGCAAATCAAGATCAACCACCCAACTCACACATATCAAGAATATGAAGATGAAATCATGTTGGAATCCTATCCTCCATAAAGCCTAATGCCTTAACTCAACAACTTTCAATTCAACAATGGAGAACCAAAGCAAAATAAAGCAATTTTTTTTTAAAGCAAAAATGAAGTAAAAACAACTATGAAACAAATCTATAATGCAAGATTAATTACCAAACAACACAACCTACAACCTATGTCGAAACCACCCCCCCACACTTCAACTTTATATTGTCCTCAATGTATTACACACAATGGAAATGCAAGGCAAGTAAAATGAGGTGAGAGAAAGAAAAGAAAAACTCCCCTATCAAGTGTAAGTGGCTGCTAGCAAGCAGACCTCCTCAATGGTCTCCAAGGGTGTGTCTTCATGAAATGGCTTTAGGCGGTGGCCATTCACCGTGAAAGCTTTATTGGTCCCAGGCTCCAAAATCTGCACAGCACCATATGGAAAAATCTTAGTCACTATATAAGGACCAAGCCACCTAGAACGAAGCTTACCAGAAAAGAGCTTGAGGCGATAATTGTAGAGAAGCACTTTCTGGCCAATGGAGAACTCCTTCCGCAGCAACTTATCATGAATGAGTTTTGTCTTCTCCTTGTACATGCACGAGTTCTCATAGGGTTCCAATCGGATCTCCTTCAACTCCTGAAGTTGGAACTTCCTATGAAGTCCGGACTGGCTCATATCAAGGTTGCAGTTCTTGACTGCCCAATATGCTTTGTGCTCAATTTCCACCGAAAGGTGGCATGCCTTGCCCAAGACAATCCTATAAGGGGACATTCCCAAAGGAGTCTTGTAGGCAGTGCAGTAAGCCCATAATACATCCTCCACCTCTTGCTCCAATCCTTCCTGCTAGGTTGCACTATTTTCTCCATAATCTGCTTTAACTCCCTATTTGATACCTCCGCCTGTCCATTAGTCTGCGGATGGTATGGAGTTGAGACCTTGTAGGTGACACCATATTTCTTCAATAGAGTTGCCATGTTCCTGTTACAGAAATGGCTCCCCTGATCACTGATGATTGCTCTAGGCACTCCAAACCCACAAAAAATATGTGATCTGACAAAATCTACAATAACATGAGAATCATCAGTTCGGGTGGCCTTGGCCTCCACCCACTTGGAGACATAATCAACAGCCAGCAGAATATAAACAAAACCAAATGAGACAGGAAATGGACCCATAAAGTCAATATCCCAAATATCAAATATCTCACAAAATAATAATGGTTGTTGAGGCATCTCATTCCTACAGGAAATAGTACCTATCTTTTGACACTATTCACAATTCTTACAATAAGTGTAAGAATCACAAAACAATGTGGGCCAATAAAAACCTGCATCTAAGACCTTCCTAGCAGTGCGTTGTGGTCCAAAGTGACCACCACAAGCAAGTGTGTGACAGAAATGCAAAATAAAAATATCTCAAGCTCATGTACACAGCGCCTAATAATCTGATCACTACACATGCGCCACAAATAAGGATCATCCCAGACATAATATTTAGCCTCACTCTTAAGTTTGTTTATCTGATGCTATTTAAAATAGGCAGGCAACTCAGAAGCAACTAGATAGTTAACCAAATCAGCATACCATGGAGTCTTACCTCGCAACTCTAAAAGTTGCTCATCTGGAAAGGTCTCACGGATAGGTAGAAGCTCCAAGGTCTGTGAAATGTGACTCAAGTGGTCTGCTACCAAGTTCTCAGCTCCACTCTTGTCCTTGATCTCAATATCAAATTCTTGCAATAGCAACATCTACCTGATGAGTCTAGGCTTTACATCCAGCTTTTTCAGTAAGAACTTCAAAGCTGCATGATAAAAAAAAATAGTTACTTTAGTTCCTAATAGAGAAGCACAGAATTTATCTAAAGCAAAAATAATGGCTAAAAGCTCCTTCTCCGTGGTGGTGTAGTTAGCCTGTGCAGAGTCTAGAGTCCGAGAAGCATATGCTATGACATGAGGAATTTTCCCAACCCTCTGGGAAAGAATAGCTCCAATTGCAAGGTTTGACGCATCACACATGAGCTCGAACAGGTATTCCCAGTTCGGTAATTTGAAGAATAGGGCTTGAAATCAGTCTTTGCTTCAACTAGTCAAAAGCTTTCTTGCAGTTATCATCAAACTGGAAGTCTATATCCTTCTGTAGCAGCTTGGAAAGTGGAAGGGCAATTTTGCTGAAGTCCTGGATAAATTGCCTGTAAAAACCTGCATGTCCAAGAAAAGAACGCACTTCCCGCACACATGTAGGGTAAGGTAGAGAAGTAATAACATCAATCTTGGACCTATCAACAGCAATACCCTCACTAGAAATAACATGTCCTAAGACTACACCTTGCTTAACCATAAAATGACATTTTTCAAAATTCAAAACAAGGTGAGACTCAACACATCTATTCAGTACCTTATCAAGACTATCCAAGCATGCATCAAATGAAGTGCCATAAACAGTAAAATTATCCATAAAGACTTCCATACAATTCTCTAGAAAATCAAAAAAGATACTCACCATGCACCTCTGAAATGTACCTGGGGCATTGCATAAATCGAAAGGCATCCTTTGGTATGCAAATGTGCCAAATGGGCATGTAAAGGTGGTCTTCTCCTAATCTTCTGGTGCAATGTGGATCTGAAAATAACCAGAAAACCCATCAAGAAAATAGTAGTGTGACTGACCTGTCAATCTCTCTAGCATCTGATCAATGAAGGGTAATGGGAAGTGATCCTTCCTGGTGGCCTGGTTTAGTTTCCTATAATCTATGCAGACTCTCTAGCTGTTCTGCACTCTTGTAGGCACCAGCTCCTCCTTTGAGTTCTTTACCACTGTTATTCCAATCTTCTTTGGAATTACTTGCACCGGGCTCACCCACTTGCTGTCTGAAATTGGATAAATGATTCCTGTAGCTAGCAACTTACTCACTTCTTTCTTCACCACATCCAAGATAAGTGGGTTGAGCCTTCTCTGAGGTTGCCTCACTAGTTTCACTCCCTCCTCTAACTGAATTCTGTGCATGCATGTAGAGGGGCTAATCCCAGGTATGTCTGCCAATGTCCAGCCTATAGCCTTCATGTTCTGCCTCAAGATGTTCAACAACTTCCCTTCTTGCTCTGGTTGCAGATCTTTGGCTATAATGATTGGTAGCTTCTCATTTGGTGCCAGAAATGCATACTTCAAATTTTCTGGCAGTGGCTTCAGTTCCAAGGTGGGTGGCTCTATGATAGAAAGTGCTAATCTTGGAGTTGCTTCTGATGGTTTAGGTTTAGCACCTGCAATCTGTGAAAAATTCTGCACAATAGCATCATCATATCCTATGGAAGCTAAAACAGAATTAGCAAAGTTAAAATGATGTACAGAATTCAAAATCACATAATCTAAAATTTCAGAATCTAAAATTTGCACATCAGCATCAGAATCTGCAGAAACAGAAACTACAGAATTTTCAGAATTAGACTCATCAGTAGTAGAAATTTCTGTAAATGCAGAATTTGTCCAACCAGAAACTGAAGCAGCAGAATGTGCAGAAAATGGTAATGTAGAACCTGCAGAAAGTGTAAGTGCAGTATTTAAATCTGCAAAAATGGAATTTACAAAGACAGTAGCAGAATTTGTAACACCCTACTAATTTGATGTTATGCTTAAGTCATAGCATGAAATTAGGTAGATTGTGTTACCGTATTAACACTCTGTTTACCTTCCCTGATTTATTCTTCTTTAAACAGTCATCATCATACTATTATATTTTTATTTTTATTTTTATTTTGATCGAAACGAAACGGCGCGCTGCTATACTAAAAGCGAAACGAATTTAACTAAATATCACCAAAGACAAGAATAGTACAATAACATTTCTGTGTACGTGCAAATATATGTATATATATATATATATATATATATATATATATATATGAAGCCTCTGCTTCAGTTTATGTACAAAGTTTCGAAGTAAAATACATAAGCGGGCTGGATATCAAAAAGACCATGATGCCCGTATCAGGCAAAACATCCTATGGTCCTCAGAGGACATTTCGTAACCTACTGCTAACCCTACAGTCAAGTCTATGACCCAGAGCTACGTGCTGTCCAAAAGAGGGTCATACTGTACAACATCTCCTGCTGCTAAGCTACTCTGTCAGATAGCCGTTAGCCATGCCAGGCTCGGCCGGTGAGTAGTCTGCGCTGGGTCCCGAGGAGGAAGAGGGTGACGAGCCGGTGGCCTCTGAGGGGTCACTCTCTGAACTCAATGGGATATCAGGGACTGCCTGCGGTGATGACTCAGGCGGTCGTGAGTCTTTGCCTGGGCTGGTGCGGGGAAGAGTAGGAGGTGGGTGTGCCATGTGCAGCGGGACGGCGATGTAAGGACTAGCAGGGTCGAAGATAGGATGATGTAAAGGAACATCAAAGTTCCTATTACTGAAGAGGTAGAGACGGAAGTTACATGAGCCGGCTATATACAGTGAATCCAACTCTGGGTCGTGGTGAAGCTGTAAAGCGGGAATCTCAATGAAGAGGGTCGCGGTGGAGTCCATCACCAGTGTCTGAGAATGGTGCGGAAGATACAAAGCAGGTGAGAATTTCAAGAAATTCTCGTAGGTTCAATTATCTTGTTTAACTGACATCACATACATTCTCAGTTGCCTCGATTTTTACTTAATTATAAAAACATGTGTTCAAACTGAGATATCCATTTCAATGAGTTCAAGAAAATATCTGGTCCGAGGCAAGATTCAATTTTATTTTAGACGGCACAGAAAATAAAATAGATTACTAATAATGGTATCTAGAAGGATAAACAGAATAAATAAATAACAGCAGTAAATAAATATAGTAGACAACTGTAACATCTTGACATAACTATTTCATGCATTTATGCATTCATGTAATCATACAAACTCATATTTGAACTTTCCTTTTTAAACTTTTCATTTCCTTTCATCATTTTTCCATCTCTTGGTCCCCTGGGAGTTCTTGGCCATTTAGACTCCTGGGTAATAGTCTGCTTCTCAAGATCGAGCTCATTCCTATACAGGAATTGCCGAGTTTACTTTCCCCAACGTTCTCACCGATCTATTCCCCTTAACTTCTTATTCGGGGCTGGCCCAAGTAGCATGGAACTTTCATAGTCATATAATTCTTTTTCATAACCTTCTTAGCTTTCTTGAAATGCACATGCATTAACATGTAACTCATAACTTATGCATGGGTTCTACCGAAATTTCGACAGCATAATGGAACGTGTCCGCTTCCCCATGAATAGTGCCAGCCAACCAGTACATTTACACAATTTGCAAATTCAATATAGATCAACAATTAGACATATACATACATTAGTTTCAATCAAGCATCAATAGGGCTTTAGACATTAATCTGCCTCATTCTACCCGATTATAGTATATCTTACCTTTATTTCAATTTAACTCCTTTAAATCTAATTTTTGAATATGTTGTAGCCTTATGTGTCTAGTTTCTAACCTTTTTGGTCCCATCTAATTTTGATATCTATTGCTCAAGATATTCAGATTTTATCCTGGCATGCCCAATGGCTAGCCAGAATCAGGCAACAAAAAGTAAAAATCCACTAAAAATCAAAAACTGACTCAAATTACATGAAATTGGACTCATATTAAAGCTAATAGGGTAAAGTTTCATTTGCAAAAAGTTCCATTTCATTTGGCTTATTAAGGCTCGAGTTATAAGCCCCGAGTTCTGACCTTCCTAAACTGCCCTGTTCTAGCCCGGTTTGGATATAGGACAACTTTCTTGGATCATTGGGAGTAACTGTGACCTTATCTAATTCTAAAATTTTTATGGATATTCTACTAAGTGTAAGCTTTCTAACAAAGTTAGTTTCATTCATTTTCAAGTAGTATAGGTCAAGTTCTACCCTAAACAACCTAGTCTGCCCGGAGCCAAAGTCAAAACCCTAGGTCGAAGTTCAAAAATTCATAACTCTCTCAATTCTACTCCAAAATCCTTATATGATATATCTATGGAAAGCCCTGGATGTCTAGTTTCATTTAAAATTGGTTTCATCAAATTTAATCAGCTGTAGGCGGAGCTGTATACTCCGCTGTACGGATTGCCGAGGGGTTTTGGGTTCTCCAGCTCTCCATCTCTTCCTATTTTCATTCTTTCTTGGTTCAAATCCGGTTTCAACCAAACAAACAGCCCAAAACCAATCACATATCATCATAATCATCCATTTAACACCTCAAGAATCATGAAAATAATCCAAGCTCAGTCAGCCAATCCCACAGTTTTGATGCAAATATTAAACTCCTACCTTTGTTCCAAGTGATTGTGCTGGATTTTTGAAGCTTGGATGAACAAGGCTGGAATTGGCTTGAGTTTTGGCTGGAGTTTTTGTGTGTGAAGAAGAGAGAAAGAGAGCTGAATGAGAGGAGAAAAAGTGGCGCAAGAGAGGTCAGAATATGTGATAAAAGGAGCTGAAATTCTGATCACATGGTGGTGTGTAGGTGGCTTTCTTCTTGCAATTTGATTGGTCTAAAAGGCTTGGCTCAAATTCAGCCAGCCTTCTTCACTTTCTATGGCCATCTTTGTGCCATTTAGAGGGCTTAAGTGGCTGAGTTCTCAGCCACTTAAAGTAGGGTTAATGGGTTGAAATTCTATTGGTCCAGTTCCGACAGTTTAAAATACCGTAATGTTACCGATTTCTTTTAAATCGGTAAATCGGTTTTCAATAAAATTTTATGAAATCTCCTATACTCTAACTCAATTCTCTCTTATCTAGACTCAAGTAATTGCTAATCAATTGAGTCTAAATAATTGTTTAACCGAATCTTGATTATTCTCAATTATTCGATAAAACCGAATAATTAGACGAAAAACGGTGGATGTTACAAAATTGGCATAATTTGACACTGCAGAATCAATATTTGCAGAATCTAAAAATATAACAGTAGAATTTGCTACTGTAGCAACAGAATCAGGTTTGTCACAATCAATACACGCAAAATCTGCAATGGCAGAATTCATGCAAATAGAATTTCCAGCATTTAATTCAACATCAGCATCAAAATTCGCAGGATTAAACATAGCACAATTAGAATCAACATAAACAGATTTGTTAGCAGAAAAATTCACAAAATCAGAATTAGTAAATGCTGAAACTTAAACTGATCCAGCAAGATTTTCAAAATTTGAACAAATAAAATCACAACCATGTAAGCATGCAGCAAATTCAGCATAAACAGCACAAACAACACATAAGTCATTACTACCATCATAATCACAATCAACACAATATAATTCAGCCAACAAGTTCTCATGCACTTCTATATGAAAAATAGAATGCTCTTCCGGTGGGTATCTCATGGCATCAAATAGATTAAAATGCACTTTACTATCTCCAAATTTCATGGATAATGTACCAGAATGCACATCAATCTTAGTCTTAGTAGTTTTCAAAAATGGCCTACCTAAGATTAATGTTGGTTGATTAGCAGGCAATTCATCCTCCATATTTAGCACATAGAAATCAACAGGAAAAATAAGGTCATTTACTCTTACCAACACATCTTCTAAGACTTCCTCAGAGTGAGTTGTGCTTCGGTTGGCAAGTTGGATGATGACTCCTGTTGGCTTGAGCTCTCCAATGCACAAAGACTGGTAAATTGATTTTGGCATGACATTTATTGAAGCTCCAAGATCCAACATAGCTTGACTGAACTGCTTACTTCCTATGATGCATGGAATGGTGAAAGTCCCTGGATCCTTGCATTTTGGAGGAATACTTGGCTGAATGATTGCAGAAACATTTCGGCCCATGCTCACCTTCTCATTTCCCTTCAGCCTCCTTCTATGAGTGCACAAGTCCTTGAGAAATTTGGCATACTTTGGAATCTGTTTGATAGCTTTTAGGAGTGGAATATTGACTTCCACTTTTCTGAATGTGTCCATGATCTTCTTGTCCAATTCAGCTTCTGTCCGCTTCTTGTTTTGTGTCACTCTGTTGGGAAAAGGCAATGGAACACTTTATTTAGGTTGCTTGCTGCTGCTACTGCTTGGTTCTGCACCATTTGTCTTTATTTCTACAGAATCAGATTTTTCTGCTACCTCTGGTTATTCTGCAGAATTTGCTTGGTTATTTTTTTCTGCAACATTAGGAACCTTAAGCTGCTTGCCACTTCTCAAGGTGATAGAACTCACATTCTTTGGGTTGCTCACAGATTGGGAAGGAAGGTTGCCAGAACCTTGAGATTTCAGCTCATTTACTATTGTAGCCAACTAACCAATCTGTGTTTGAAGATTCTGGATGTTGGCTTCTGTTCTTTGTTGAAACTGAACACTGCTAGTTGCCATCTGCTTCACTAAATCTACAAGGCTAGGTTCTGAGTTGCTTTGTTGTTTATTTTGCTAAACTGGTGGATGATATTGTCCTGAGCTTGGTCCAGCAGAATTTTGCTTAAACTGAGGTTGCTAAAACTGATTGAAATTGTTACCATACCTCACATTCGGGTGATCTCTCCAGCTAGGATTGTATGTGTTGGAGAATGGATCATAACTCTTTTGCTGCTGCTGCTGATAAGGCCTACCAGGAAAGATTCTAGCAACAGTTTCATTGCTTTCCTACAGATGTGGACACTGATCTGTTGGATGTCCTAGTATAGAGCAAATGCCACAAATGATAGCTATTAGTTGTTGGGGCTGGGACTGCTGGCCAAGTGCCAATTGCCTCACCAAGGTTGTCAACTCATCTATTCGGTTCTCCATCCTCTGCTGGTTTGTATCAGAGGTTTTTACTTCATTTACTCCACTTGTTGACACTATGGCTTGGGTACGAAATTGTTGTGCATTGGCAGCCATGTTTGCAATTAACTCACGAGCTACAGCAGGTGTTTTATCTACCAAAGCCCCTCCAGAAGCAGCATCAACCATACTTCTGTCCATTGGTATGAGACCTTCATAAAAATACTGAATGAGAAGCTAGTCACTAATCTGATGGTGTGGGTAGCTTGCACACAATTTCTTAAACCTCTCCCAATACTCATGCAATGTCTCTCCACTAATCTGCCTTATGCCACAAATTTCTTTTCTGATGGAAGCAGCTCTTGAGGCAGGGAAGAATTTCTCCAAGAACATCCTCTTCATGTCTTGCCAGCTCATGATGGAACCTGGATGCAAGTAGTACAACCAATCCTTGGCAGATCCATCCAAAGAAAAAGGAAATGCCCTCAGCTTGATGTGATCTTCCTCCACTCCATGTGGCTTCATGGTTGAGCACACTACATGGAACTCCTTCAAGTACTTGTGAGGGTCTTCTCCAGCTAAGCCATGAAACTTGGGCAGTAGATGTATCAGTCCTGATTTTAGCTAGAAGTCTACATCCTAATTCGAGTACTGGATGGCCAAAGCTTGATAGTTGACATCAGGTGCTGCAAGTTCCTTCAAGGTTCTATTAGCCATGCTTCCTGAAAAATCAGAATTTTTAACAAAATTAGGAATAGAATCAAAAACTGAATTAATAGCAGAACTAGTCACGAACAACCTCCTCTTAACTCTTCTGATTTGTCTAAGAGTCCTCTCCAATTCAAGATCAAACTCAACAAAATTAGGAGTTGGATCAGACCTAGTCATGCACTAACAAAATAGCAAACAGAACCATATGCACAAAGCACTAAAACATGCACACAAACACTCGAAATAATCAAAATAAATATAAAAACACTACCAAATAATTTTTAAAAATTATTGGACCACCACATCTCAAAAATTTTACCCTCAAGGAGTAAAAAAATGCAAAGAAAAATCTTTAAAAAATTAAAAAAGTGGTCTAAATAAAGGAATTTGGCTTAAAAATAAATAGTCAATAGCTTTGCTATTGATCTTTTACAAAAATACCCGGTACATCCCTAAAAAATACCGAAAGATCAAAAAACCTCTAAAAGCCTATCTAAACGATGGAATTTGACAAAAATGGGGGGGCTCAATCCAAAGGATTGAGTCTTTCTCATAATGATATTTTGCTATGGAATCAAGTCCCCTAAAATCAATTGAAACAAGTTAGTCATCAAAAACCATAAAACCAAACTACTAACTATGAATTAAAACTAACAACTTAACCAGGCACACATCAAGACAGAATATGCAATGATATAAAAACATATTAACATGACCAAATAACATCAATCATCCCCGGCAGCGGCGCCAAAATTTGACTCGAGTGCTGAGCTCGGTCAAATTACAATAAAATCGAATTACACTAAATTCGTAGCAAAGGGTGCAACCCGAGTTGTTTTCCAGGGATGACAATGTTATATGATCAGTAAAGGGGGGTGTTTAGGAATTAAAAATGAAAGGAATGGAATATCAATCACGAAATTAAAATAAAATGGGAAGCATCCAATCCAAGAATCAATGGAAAATAATTAACACTTAATCATTGAATTCTAAAATTAATTCAGCAAACCAATTCAATGATTAACAATAAATTTGAATGAAATCTCAATTCGAGCTTAGCATTTACACAAAAACTTTCATGCATTTGATCAACACAAAATTAGTTAATGTTCAGAGATCTCTAGAACCTAATTGAGTTGTGTCAATTTCGGGTATTAATGCAATTAATCGTAGAACTCAAACCTAAAATTCTAATTCACACTCTTTCAACAATGGATTGCATACATCAATCAAATAATATGCAGCCAAACATATTCCCAATCAATAATTTAGAATGAAAAACTTCAATTCAAAAATGAGATAAGAAATAAGTGAAAGATTAGATGAAACCGAATTGGTTGTATGCTGAATCCAATTGAACTGGACTCTCAAAAGCATTATTGCTTCCTTGATCCTTGAATTAGATAGATGTTCAAGCCTCCATGAATGGAGGAAAACGAGTTGTTAAGGTGGGGGAGGGCGTGAGAGAAGAAAGAAGGAAGAAGAAGATGTCAAAACTCGAAAATTGCCTCTCCCAAAAAAATCTCCCTATCAATCCATAACAGTTATTACATTAATGCCCTCTCTCTCCTCTGAATCTGGACACCTTATTTGCTAAATTCTGAATTATATAAAGAAAGTTATGGTAAAAACATGCAAGTAAGTTCTCTAATCCAGTCAGTAATGTTTGTCCATATTTTTGGCAATGAAAACGCATCAGTTAGAATTTGTGGTCTGAAGATCACTTAAAGCTTTGGATGTTAGCTTCAAAATGCCACTGGAATGGGCTCAATTGGGCTACTATGGACCAAGATATAGTCTAAATACTGCACCTAGTTCAAAAACTGCGACTGCACTGCTTCAGTTCACTTCTAGGCCCAATTTCAGCTCATTAGCACCAGAATTGGCCTCTAACTTATGCATATCACTTGTAGGCCTATCTCTCAGCTTTCCTACAAATCAAGAATCACAATAAAATGAGCTCTACAACTCAAGATATAACCCAAAAACCAAAATAGTGTCAGAATTCGCCTAATGCTAGAAAATTTAACTCAAACCCAAATAAAATCCAAATAATACAAAATGGTCCCATTCAAAACAATTAGGCATAAAAGAGAATTAATGAGCTAGGAATGAGGGAAATAAGTATATAAAAATCCAATTGATCACACTGATAGTATTCTTTCAAATCCATTCTTACTTTGATATTATCTTTAGTCTCATCTTTGATGTCCATCATTGTATTGAAGACATTATGGAATACATTCTTCTCAATGTGCATCACATCAAGATTATGTCTTATTAGCTTGGTTTTCCAATATAGTAACTTCCAAAATATGCTTTGTTTTGTATAGTTATCAATTACTCCAAAATTGGACAAGATCCAATCTCAGTGATCTTTGGTAGATAACAAGTATTCTCCCAAACATCCTCCCCAAACAACCTAAGTGGAGGTTGAGATTTCTCAACTCGATTTTTAAAAAATGCATCCTTATTTCTTTGATATGGATGATCCAAAGGCAAAAATTGATTATGCGAATCAAACCAAGAGTGTTTACCACCATATTTTAGAGTAAAGGCCTTTTATTGATTCATACAATATGGACATGCCAATTTACTCACCGTGCTCCAACCTGACAGCATTCCATAGGCAGGAAAGTCATTGATAGTTCACATTAGTGCAACTTTCATCATAAAATTCTATTTTTTTGAAATGCCATATATAAGAACACCTTCATTCATCAACAACTTCAGCTCATCAATTAATGATTGCAAATACACATCTATTTTGCCTTTGGATTATGGGGCCCTAGTATTATTAAGGTCAATAACATATAAGAAGTGGTCATGCATAGTTCTAGTGGAAAACTGTAAGGAATGACAATCACTAGCTAACAAGAATAAGGTGTTGCCGATTGACTATATAGTGTAAAACCATCAGCACATAACCCTAATCAAACATTTCAAGATTCAGTGGCAAAATCAGGATAACTAAGATCAAATTGTTTCCAAGCTTCTCCATCTAATGAGTGGCACAATACTCCTGGTTCTCATATATTTTCATAGTGCCATCTCATATGTGGAGCAAGACTCATCGAAGCATATAATCATTTTAACCTTGGAATGAGTGGTAAGTAGTGCATTCTCTTCATGGGTATCTCCTTGTATTTTTCCCGATCGTCTTTTTTTATCTTATACCTTGGTGCACCACAAAAGCTACATTCTTTTAATGTTTTGCACTCTTCAGTGTAGAACAATATATAACCATTAACACAATAATCAATCTTTATTACAGTGAACCCAAGTTTTGAAACTATTTTTTTAGTTTCAAAATAATCTTGAAGAATTAGATTATCAGGATGATGTGTTTCTCTCATAAGTTAGAGCATTTGATTAATAGACCGTTGAGAAATATTTCCTTATGATTTTATTGTCATTAATCTAACGGCAAAATATAATTCAGTGTGATCAATATGTCTCGGCCACAATGGCTTTTGCGCTGCATCTAGCAAATCATAAAATGTTCTAACATCTGCATTTGGAGACTCCTCAACCTCTTGATTATAATGCATTCCAAAATTTGGACCAACAGCATCATAAACCATGGTCTCAAATCTATTCAGGTGTTCATTGTTGCCAATTTCTGCCATAGAGGTACTACATTGAGCATAAAGTTTTCCATGCAAGATTGGGTTATTTTCTCCATGGCTTGTCCAATGCAAATAATCAAGTACAAATCATTTTCAGTCGCTAAATCAGTCTCTATTCCAATAAATTCTAGTAGTGCTATTACTGACAAATAATGCGTCGAAAATCTACCAAAAAATATTTAATGAAAGTACTTACAGTTATTTTTTAATTCTTTGTTATTTTATGTTTAATAATTTACCAACAATTTAGCCTTTGGTAGTTATTATTTAATTATTATTTTTAGTGTATCCATTATTGACGACGATGTCGTCGGTAATTACTAATTTTTATTTAAAATTTTTGTTAGAATTACTGATGGATTGTCTATCTATAAAGGCTCTAAGTGACACGGTGCATTTCACTCTTAAGCTACTAACAAATTGCCTGCTAGTAATACATGAATATGAGAATCGCAAGCAATCTTCTTCTTCTTCCCCATTTCTTCTTCTTTCTCTATCACTTCTATCTCTCTCCTCTTCACCACCACCTTTGGCCACTATCCTAACCACCATCATCGGAGCTCTGTTACCACCATGGGACATCATCATTGTGTTCCGGTTACTCTCCAGAGCATTTTAATTGGTTTAGTTTTTTGATTTTGCCTTTTTGTTTTTTTTGCATTCCATGTCTTTACTCAATGTTACTTGAGAACCTTTGTTGACTAAATGTTTTCTTATTTTGTCCATTAAAGAGCACATTTGGAGCATCGGGAGCAACTGTTTTGGAGCTTACTTTTCTTAGCTTTCTCGTAAGTACAATGTCTCGGTCTTGAATTTATGTTTGGTAGTAAAATAAGAGACTTATGATTTATCGGATAAAGTTGTAGGATGGAAGAAGGAGACTAAGATTGCATGACTAAGGAAAGACTTAACATACCTTCCCATTTGTCTAGATTGTGTGCTGTGGTGCTGTGTGACCGTATGTTGCAAGTAAAGAGTGCGCTCTAGAACAGTTTTTAGAATTGATTGAATTACATAATTGCATGTGTTTGCTATTAAATATTTGTTTGTGTAACATCCCCATTTTCATTTAAGCTAATTAACTTTGTGTCTCCGGCTAATTAGAGGGGTTAGCAATTAATTGAGAACTAATCGACTAATCTCGAGAGCAAAAGCTTAATAAATTAAAGGCAAGAGCCATATCCAACCATCCATTTGCCTTCTTATCATACACCACTAGATCAAGAGTCCACGTTAGTAGATTTCTTGAGTCAAGACAAAAGATGTACTCTCCTCCATCAAGATTGTGACACTTGGAGTGATCATATTCACCCAATGCCAATCCTAAGATAGATCATGCTCTTAACCACTTGAAAAACACTACATGGTCCTTACCCAAGTGCCAAGACTCAAAGGAAACACAACTCCCTCTTTTGCCCCAAGGTTTTCCCCACTCTTTTGCTTGTTGTAAGAAGCAAAATCACATCATTCTCTCCCCCCCTCATTTGTGCCATCAGCTCATTCTCTCTCCCCCTCACTTCATTTTTCATTTCCTCTCTCAAGACACAAAGCTCTCTCCTCTCTCCAAGTCCCATTCCTACTCTCTTGTTCTTCCATTCCTCCTTGTTCTTCTTCTAATCTTCCTACTACTTCTCACCTCATTTCCATCACCACCCTCATAATCCCTTCAAGGACCACCATTTTTGGTCTTTGGAGAAACAAGATCACCCATACACAAGCCCCATTTCCAAGCTTTCAAGTAGGAAGGCTTTCTCCAACCATCTCCACATTCCAAATCCTTCATAGAAGCTTTCTTTGGTAGTGACTCTAACCCTTCTTTTTCATGTATTTTTCAAGCTCTAGAACTCCTAAGCTCTTCATAGCTAGGTGGTTTTAGGACTTGCTTCAAGGTCTCATGACAATATCTTGCTCTATGAGTTTTTCTTGTCTTGTTGAAAATGTTGTCTTAAAATGAGATTATGTGGCATGATGGTTTTTATGTATCTTGCTTTATTTTTCTTAAAATACTGATTTGGTGACTAAAATCTTGAATATGATGGTGAGATAAAACATAAAAATGGTGATTTGAAGTGGTATGGCAACATCTTTACAAGTTTGATATGTAAAACATAAAAACTAGTTAAGCTGGAAGTCTGGCAGTCTGTAATGCATATGGTATAACTCGATCTGCAAAACTCAAAATGTAATGAAATTTTCTATGAAAGCAGGCTCAAAGAGCTTTCCAAACATATAAAATACGTGAAATTTGGATTTAAAATGAGGGAGATATGATTTTTCAAAGTTGGCTATTCCCGGATGGATTTTTGTTTGGGCAGTCTGCACTAAAAACCTTATAATTGGAGCTACAAAAATTATTTTTGAGTGGAACCAAGTTTTTTAGAAAGCTAAGACATAGAGGAACCCCCATAAAATAGTTTTTTTAGATTCTATGTGAGGACCTCCCAGTGGAGTTGACAAGCCACTGACTCGAGTTGAACTTTCAAGTCTGAACAATCAGAATAAAATGTGCATAACTCAAGTTGCAAAATGAATTTTTGAGTGGGGCTTATTTTATTTAAAAATAAACTCAGAGAAGTATAAGCATACCAAAACTCGAAGCAAAAGAGTAGAAGATGAAATTATGGTGAATTTTTGAAGTTACTGCCCCACTATAAAAGTAAAAACTGGTTATGGTGAAATTTAAAGGATAATGAGAAATAAGCTTTAAGACATTAAGACCCCTACATTTAGCATTGGAAAAACCTTTATAATTCAACTTAAAAGTTTCAAGAAGGATAATAGATGAAATTGGCCCTACGCCTAATAAAAGAGTTTACACAAGAGACAATCTCATTTAAAAGCTTGCACCAAATCTATTAAGCCAAGCTCATAAAATTTTGCTTGAGAATATGCCTATATTTATTTGCAAGTATGATGCTATGATGATGATGATATGAATATGATATATTGATGATATGATGCTTAATGGTATGTGATATTGGATTTCTCTGTTTGGCAAAATTTTGGGAAGCTTCGGTCTAGCCGTTATGCTGCCGAAATTCTGCAAAAACTATGGACTTAGAAATATTTTGCACCATAAACTTTAATAAGAAGAGATTTAATTAAGTGTATGATCCTTCAAAAGGGAAGGTGACCTAATTTAAGCTCCCCTCACATCAACTCACATGAGGCATGGCATGACCCAGCTAGTATGAATATAGGGGATAGGGCTTACATGAGGCATGGCATGACCCAACTAGTGTAAGTACCGAAATTCTATGGTGGCGACGGCCACGGTATGAGCTCATTACCACTTATGTTTAGTGGGTGAAAAGAAAAGACTTAAGATAAAGTCAAGTTAAGAAAAGAAAAGGGACTTCGGTCCAAACCCTAAAAGAGGAAGAAGTTAAGAAAATCTTATAGCATAGTCATGCATGTTTTATGTAATTAAACTTGTGCTTATGTATACTATGATATAAATGATTAGAGGGTATGTTAAAAATTGAATCCGCTTTGGATATTTCATGTTTTCGAAAATCTAAGAATTGGACCTTATGTATGCTCACTGTTTTCATTTATAAAAACCGAAGTGGCTGGAACGATGACGATGACACTCTCGTGTCAGGTTCGAGTCCGACTGAGAAATCTTATTTTTCACTCTAGTTACTTTTCCATATCGTCACCAGAATCCGATGGCACATCCGTGGAGTGGAGTATGGATCCCCCATACTGTAAGCGGACGTATGGCATAGGATATCAGACAATGCTGATTTGGACTTATAGTTGTCATAGCTCTGCATCTTCATATATTCCTTTTTGTGATGAACGATGTCAATTTAAGTTTGTATCTAGTATTTGGATCATGGCACGACCATGAGCTTCCTTCAATGTAATGCTGATATATATATATATATATATATATATATATATATATATATATATATATATATATATTATGAACCTATATCGATATAATGATTTGCTATATAATGCAATATATTTGTGAGTTACTATTTATTTACCTTTCTCTTGTTTTATGATACTAGAGTATGTATCTTATGCGACACGCTCTTTCTCTATCTATCTTCTCGCTCAAGGTTTTACTTTCCAAATAAAATAATTTAAATTAAAGATAAATTAAAATTTAAATAATAATATTTTAAAATTTTTTAATGATTCTTCTAAATTTGTTTCTTGTTAAATCTTTTAATGGTTATATATATGCTATGTTCTTTATTTTTTATTGGTGACTTATATCAATTCCATATGTTTTGTGTTTCAGCTATGACAAGTAGAGGCAGAGGCTAGCCTAAGAAAGATGGTCCACTTCGTTCCCGTACTACACGGTCCTCTAGCACGACCTGACGATCTACCTTCACCGCTCCATTCACTGTGCAGGCTTCTGATATGCCACTACCATTTCCACCACCACCCCACTCATAGTCTTAGGAGTTTGTCACAATACTAAACCTTGGGTTTGTTGGACAACAACTAGCTCCTCAGCCTCAGATTCAGACTTAGCCTCAAATCATAGCCACAACATCCTCCTCAACCTCCTCAATAGTGCCCTATGACCTCCAACAATCCTAGCCCTAACCCCACACAGGCTGGACTCGAGAGTGGAGTAAATGTAACATCCCTACTTTCGTAAACAGAATGTAATGGAAATCTTGAATTATTTCCCTTAGGCAGTGCGAAAATTTCTCAAGCAGCATTATACTATAATGATCTTCACACTCAGAATTATAGGGTAGTGTAACACTGCCATTGAAAATATGGCACTGCCATATGTTAAAAATTAGGAAATAACAAAAGTGCCCCTGTAAACTTTTATTAATTACAGTGATGCCTAGAATTTTTAAAAATTATATTTTAACCCCAAAGACTTATTCCCACGATAACCCTAGAACTTTTCATAAAATGACCCTTATATCTCCACATCTGTAGAATTAGCAGAATGGGAATTTAAACAGAGTAAAATCACGTGGTAAAACCGTAAAAGTTTAAATCTCTACCGATTGGGCCATGGAGGTAGTCTATTGTGAAATAACATGGGGTGTCCCTGGACTTGCTCAAAATTAAGGAAATACCATTAGCTATAGAAAACAGAAAATAGAAAGGTTCTAAATTTGCAAAATGTTTAATTTATGCTGTTGGTCAATTTATTCAATTTTTATTAACTAAGTAAGGTTAATTGGAAAGTAATTAAAGGATAATTAGGAGTTAATTGGATATTAATTAGAGATATTAGGCTTAAGCAAATTAGAATAGACATATAGAAAATCTTACAAAGTTATTTAGTAATATTTCACTGGTTTGGAGAAAATTGATAAGATTTCAGTATTTTAAACTGTCGAAATCGGACCAATAGAAATTATACTATGAAAACCCTAGGATGGATGGCCAAGATTCAGCCACCACACCCTCACAAGTGGCACCACCAACAACCATGAAGAGGGAAGCCAAGCCAAGTTTGAATGAGGATTGAAGTCCACCAATCAAAAGCTAACTTCCTTCATAAGTTTTCATTTTTTTTTCTTCCTTCTCCCCTTAAATTTTCGACCTCCCCACAATAGATGCAGACCAGCCTCATTTTCCCACTTTCCTTCATCTTCTTTCACTTCCTCTCATCCCTAAGCTCAAGCTCCAACCATCAACTTCATTCCAAGATCAAGTTCCACCAAGATTTCACACCACCAAGGTAGGAATCTCAACTTTCTCCTTCTTTTCTTTGACTTGGGGCTACTTAGGGTCCCTTGTTCACCCATGATTCTAATGTTGTGATGGGTGGGGATGATGAATTAAGGCTGGTTTAAGGTGTATATGTGAGTTTGAATTGAAGATTGGATGGATTGATTTAAGGAAAACATGAATACAAGAAGAATTCAAGAAGCTATTAGGGTTTTCCCCTCGATGGTCCGTACAGCGGAGTGTACGGCTCCACCTAAAGCTGTTTAAATTTGATGAACCCATTTTTATATGAAACCAGACATTCAGGACTTTCTATACATATAAAATATAAGGCCATTGGATTAGTTTAGAGTTAGTTATGAATTTTTGAAGTTTGACCTAGAAATCTAGATTCTCATCTAGGCAATATGAGTTCAAAAGTGTCCTACACAAATCTAAATTGAGTGAAACTAACATTTTTTGAAAGCTAACATATAAGGAAACATCCCATAAAAATTTTAAAGTCAGATTAGTTGCCAATTATTCCCAGCACATCAATGAAATTACGTTAAGTTCAAACTGGGCTGGAACAGGGTAGTCCAATCAGGTCAACTTACAGGGCTTATATCTCAAAATATACTCATGTAAATGACATGCAGCTTATTGCATTTGAAATCTTGTTCAGTGAGCTTTAATTTGATATAAATTTTGTATGATTTCACCTAGTTTCCTATTTTTAGTGAATTTTTACTTTTAAGAGTGTAATTCTGGCTAGTTGTAGGGCAGATAGAAGTAAACTTTAAATAATTTGAGCTACATAAATCAAAATGAGATGGGACTAAAAGGGTTGGAAACTAGACACATAGCATTATAACATATTCAACATTTAGATCCAACTAAATTGAATAAAAATTATGGTGAATTTTACAAAATCGGGCAGAATTGAGTAGAATGAGCAAAAAACCTAAGTTATGTATTTATGTTGACATATTATATGATTGATATTATTGTTATAAAACTTGATGCTCTATGTTGGATTTGTTGCTTGATTGATCCTTCTGGTAGTCTAGCACTATTCATGGGAAAGTGAACTCGATCCATTATGCTGCCAAATTTTCGGTAGAATATGAGGACTTATATTATGAATAATTGTGCTAAGATTATAAGGATACATGTGTTCATATGAATGCCAGGTCTATGAAAATCATGCATGCAAATAGGATTGAGGAATGATATGAGATATATGCATGAACGCATAGAGCATTCACGTACATAATCATATCCAAGAGATAGTAAAAGATTATAAGGACTTGCAAGAGGGACATACCAAGCTACCACATAAGGCGTGGCATAGACCCAACTAGCGTGGGCTAAAGCAGTCTGTCTAAGATTTGGGCCAGCCCTCGACCAGATTTAAGGGGAATGGACCGGTGTGAGGGTTGGGAAAAGTAAACCCATCACTTATGTATAGGTATGAGCTCGGACCTGAAAGTAGGTTATTACCCAGGGATGAGAGATGCCATTCACCTCCAGGGGACCAAGTACAGAAGGGCAAGATCAAGTTGCAAGTTAAAGAAAGAGATGATTTAAGTCAAGTACAAGCATCTACATATACATCTCTAATTTTCTCATTATGCCATAATGTTATTATGATTCATATTGAAGTATGTTATACTATTCTTATTTCTATGTCTGTCACATAATATGCCAAGTGGTTGTTAAAATATAACCTACTTCGAGAAAGATGTTTTCAACTTAAAATCGAATCACTGCTTGCGTATATGTGCTCACATTTTCATAAGAAACCGAAGCGACTAGAACGTTTATGATGGCACTGTATGAGTAATAGTTCGAGTTTACGTACTAAGAACCTTAGGTTCTCACTGCTTGTTTGTATGTTTTTCTTTTCCATAAACATTCCAACGCCAAGGCTAAAATTTAATAACAAGGCAAAAATCCTGGGGGATTCGTCATGCAAGACTCAGGCATAAGTCGGCCTAGGAGACTATGGAGACCAGCTGAAGTTAGTGAAGGCGACAGCTGCAGTGTGAAGTAGTTTCTATGTATAATGTTAGCTACAAAACTTTTTCTTAAAGTATAATTATTTTATTCTATATGTATCAGAAATTACGAAATTTATGAACTATATTCAGTAATAAAGTGTGCAGTTAAAGGGCTATGTATTGTATTTTTCGCATTTTAAAGATTCTCTTAGCACAGTGACAACCTCTTAATATGTCACGACCCAACCCAAGCCCTGACCAGCGCATAATGGACGGGTCCTCTAGCAAGACTTGATCACATAATTTCTTAAAAATTTGGGCAGAATCTCCTCTGTATTTAGGATTATTCCCCAAATACAGAGCATCTCCCTGCACAAAGGAACACAAACACACAATCCATTGGGGATCCAGGCATTCTCAGAGTGCACCCCACAGCACGTAGTATAAAAGTAAAATACAAAATTATATTTATTCATCCAAAATACATAACTTTAATTTTTTAGAAAATCGAATCCTTTTAAACAACTTTCAATCAAACACATAATTCCAATCCTTTAGGAAATCCAACATTTTTGATAAATATAAATAAAATACAATAACAACAACAACAACAATCAGGACAAGGCCGGACCCTGTCTGTAGTACCATGGAGCTACAATAATCTAAGAATTTTCCAAACTTAAACAATTTACAAAAATATGCCCTTGAACAAAGAAGGGCTCACCCATATTATTCCAAATTCATTAACACGGACCGAAGGATTAGACTCTACCTAAACACCTGAAACTGAAAATGAAAAGGAAACAACAGGGTGAGTTTATGAAACTCAATGAGAGATAAAGTGTCCCTAACCCCCATAAGACAATATGCAAACTTATAGATTTTAAGGTAATACAATAATATATATAATAAAACCAAATTAGAATTCTTAATCAAACGTTATCCAAATCTCCTTTTCCAAAAACATAGAGTCCATCTATTCTAGGATAATCAGGCAGGAATCACACTTTGGTGGCCCTTCCTTTGTGTGAATCCTGTAAATAGGCATGCACCACTATTAGAGTGGCTATGAATATCATGCACGCACTACACTATATGTATGGCTGTGAATAACAGGTACGCACCACTCCCTTGAATGGCTATGAATATCATAATCCAAGGTACACCAAGGCTACTGTCTACTGCCATTAGCAGGCAGATCCTGGTCTAAACTTCCCAAGTCTTTCCTTTTCATTATACATAACATATATCATAAATAAAACATAAAATCGTATCCTCAGAGAAAATAAAACTTTATTCAGAAGACCTTTCATTTTCTAAAGTTTAATAGGAAACCAATATAACAACAATTACTATACTTGTTGAAAATCCAGTCATTGTCTCATGTGGTAAATTTTGAATAAAGAGGCTACCAAATCATTTGCATACACACACACACACACATATTTATATGAACATATACAAAATACGTTGAAAACTACGATAGAGATAAACTATCTACTCACAGTTCACCATCCCAAAGAGAGAATTCGATCCTATAGAGCTCTGGGCTCATATAGCGGTCATTGAAGTCATCTAGCACTATAATCACAATCATATAATTGTATTTTAGCTTCTAACATGGAGGATTTATCCTAATCATACTTAATCTCCCAAAATCCCAAATTATCTAACCTAGGGTTCAAGAACAACTTCAATCCAAGTATAGGTTTGAATTTCTTGGAAAAGGAAGGAGGAAGGATGTTAGGATTTACATTTGGTAGTGGATTTTTGAGTTCTTCCTCCTCCAAGCCCCAAGCTCATCCATGGCGAAGGTAGAGAGAGAGAGAGAGCGCAACAGAGAAAGAGAGAGTAAGACTGATTGATGATTATTTTTTGGTAGATTGAAGTGTTTAATCGGTGTTTATAAGTGGGTTAAGTGAAAGAAGTTGATATGGAGGTGTTGGGGGTGAGGTTTGGGTGAGTTTAGAGAGAGAAAAAGAGGTTTTCGGGGGAGAGGAGAGAGAAAATGTTGAAGAAATGTGAGAGAGAGAGAGAGAGGAGAGAGTGCCCTAGAACGTTATATAGGCATCTGGTAATTGATTACATCTCCTTGTAATCGATTACCTAGAATCTAGAAGTTGTAATCGATTACAAGACTTTGTAATCGATTACCAAAGAACATCAAGAACATAAGAACCCATTCAGCCATATGTAATCGATTACGTAATCGATTACATGTGAAGAAAACTTAATCTTCGTATATCATCCGCCACTAGTAATCGATTACAGTCCCCTTGTAATCGATTACCACAAGAAAAAATGCAGCATCGAAAAAACTCAGAATAGACTAACAGATCGGAGACATAGGTATCATACACTTATTTACATTTCTTAACTTTAAATACTTTAAAACATAAATGTAAATAAGAAAATACTCCCCATTTGGATTCAATAAAAATATCCAAAAATTCAAAATCCCTAAGATTCAGAATCCAACTTTTGGATTTTAGTACAATTCTTCGAAAACTTGCATTTTTCTAAACTTGAGGGTTGAAATCAAAGGGTTTACCCCATTCCCTAAAATTCATTACAAATCCCTCTTCAACTCATTGATACCCAGAGAACCATTACCGGGACTTTTGATCTTAAGAAAATGTCTCAATCTTATAGCCCTCCAAGGAGGCATAGGATTCAGACTCAATTTTTTTTTTTTTAGGACCCGATATCGACAGATCGCTGTAACTCATGTTGGGGTAGTACATAATATAACTCCATGACTCGAGCATGGCTTATATAATAGAGGGTGTTATAGTAAACAACTCATCGGAATAATCACAGGCTCCCACTAGAAGGCGATTTCATCTTAAAGTGGGATGAGAAGGATTGGTAAGTAATTGTAGTTTTTTTTATTCAATGTTAATACAATTGCGTTTATTTCACTTCAATATTAATGTAATCTCTTTTTTTCCCTTCTATTGACATAGTTGGCTCCCTTTGAAGCCCGGCCTAAAGAAAACCACAGAGGTTATACAGCAAAATTATGTGGTTCCATATCCTACGCTCTCCAAGGTTCCTCCAGACATAAAGGAGATGTGGTATAAAGAATGGGTGGTAAAAATACTCATTAGACATTTGCTTTAAATTTAATTTCAATGTGTTACTCCTATATATAAATTAAATGACTAATATGTTACTTTTGTTTGTGCAGTAAAATTTTATAATTAACCCTCCTAAGGAGCACTTAATTAGGAGGACATGGATGATTAAGGCAACCAAGTAGTTGCGAGACATGTACTGTGACATTCGCCAGGGGATGACGACCGATTACCAATGTTGGTTGATGGAAGAACACCTGCGGGTGTTGCGAGGGTATTAGGACACGAATGACTTTAATGTGACGACCTAGAAGGCAAAGGCGAGTAGGGTGGGACACTCCATATTAGTGGCTCCACCATCATTGAGGGCATCAGGGTGCAAATGCTAAGTAATTTTATAGCATTTAGTTTTCCATTGTCACTTTCTATATTAAATTATGTAAAATTATGTGATTTTAATTTGAAATGCAAAGGAAGGAGATGAATAGGGAATAAGCTATTCAGAGAGACCCACACTCAGAAGGAGGACAAGTCGTGGTGGGTCAACCGACTTTTAGAGGCCACATATGTAAAAATCCTAAACTTTCTTTAATTTTCCACTAATATTACTTTGTTTATTTTCATTGCAAAATGAATTTACCTAGTGACTTGAGGAGACACAGAGCCAACACTTGCAACAAGAAGGTGATAATTGCCCTCTTGTTAGTAAGGGTGACATCTGGTCATAGGTTGTGGGTGGCCCTTATAAGGGCAGCACATACGGGATGGGGACTTACTATTCAAGTGTAGTATGTCCCCTGCATCTATGACTAGATCATTTGTTGCAAAGGATCATGAGGTCTGGGACTGTGTGCATGCCTTGAATGCTGAATACTAAAGCTATGTACAATGACTCCAAGAGGTAGAGGCACGTCACAAGAAGGAGCTAAAGAAATGAAGACCCACTTGCAGAAGAAGGTAAAGAAGAAGAACAGGAAAATGTGGGAAAGTATGCAATACTTCATCGGGCAGATGCAGGCGGGATCCTAGTTCTAGTTCCATTACCACCCATGTCGAAGGAGTCCTTTGATAGCTTTGACTCTAACTTTAACTCTAACCTGACCTCGACGATGGTGCTGATCTCGATCACGTGGACTATATATCATTGATGTTGTTATGTATTTTTCCTTTTTATTGAATTATATATTTGATTATTTTTTCTCTTTTTTATGCTAATTTGAATATTTATTTATTATTGTTGTTGTTGTTGTTGTTGTTGTTGTTATAGTAGTATAGTAATTATATCTAGTCTTTTATTTATAATTTTGAATGAAAAAATTAAAATATATAATAAAATTAATTAAAAAATAAATGTAAAAACTAAATAAAAATAATTTTAAAAATTAATAAAAAAAATAAATATTCATTAGTTATTGAAGGATTATCCATTGGTAATTTAATAAAATATATTTTATATTTCATTCAAAAATTAAACTTACCGATGGAATTTTCGTCTATAAAATTGAATAACCTATTTGAATATATTATCAAATAGACAAAATGGGAGACAGATTTTTCAAATATTTACCTACAAATTTTAACTAATAATCTGCTAGTAAACTCTTAGTAGTTACTGACGGAGTTTTCTTCCATTGGTAATTTTTTGTTGACACGTGTTTTATCGTTGTCCTTTATCCACTGGTAAATTGTTGATACATTTTTTACTGTCAGTAAATCCACCAACAATGCTGTCGATTTTCCACGTGTTCTAGCTTATAGTGGAAATCATAGTCATTCAATTGACCATGGAGATGAAAACTGGGTTAGCACGTAAGAAAGACTCTTCTTATAACTGCTTTTTCTCCCATATTTTTTAACGATATTATCCCCATTCTTGGTGAGTCCTTTACACATACTAAGTACATTAATTGACCCAATGCAGGCGAAGCACATCGAATAAGAAGTTGTAATGGTCATGTATTTGCGCTAGAGGAGGAGCCACACATCTAGCGAGTGTGGTTCGTTGTTATTCTAGGTGCAGTGCTACTCATTTTTTATTTTTTTAGGGTTTCTGACTTCTAATTTGGGGTGAACAGTTTCTACGGTGTTTGAAAATCAAAGTAAGATAGTTTCTTGGATGTTTGAGAATAGGCTTTCAGTAAAATTCTAAGAAAAAAAATATATCAAGTGGGTCTAAACATAAATTAAAGAGTAGTGACAAATAGGCATTTAGAGGGATTAAAATTAAACATTAGGCCAAATCTCATTGAGCCAACTAGAAATAGTTTGGAACCCTGATAGGTACCATAGAAATTACCAAATTAAAAACACATCTTATTTCAAGAGATGGAACTTGTTTCCATTGCAGCACCCACACTAATTATGTGAATATCGTTAATAATGTAACATAAGTAGTATTTAGATGCCACCATTGAGGGACCAAGGGAGTTGAACACGCCATACCGAATGGTTGGGTGTAGTCAACAATTTTCTAAATAATTAATCTTAATATTGATTTGTATACTTTTTTTTAATTAATCATGCTGGAATGTAGGATAAAAAAATTCAAGTGATCAGATCATAATTGGTAGTTACAGCTAGGAGCTTTAATTTTTTTTTCTTTTGGTTTTTAACTATTAACATTTATTTATGTATATCACTGCTGTATCTTTGAAAAGTTTTTCTTAATGTACTGATCATAATTTAGGGTGTTTTACCCTCTTTTGATTTTGCTAAAAAGTCACTTTCTCTATTCGTGTGTAGAGCGGATGACTGAATAGGAGGGAATTTAATGTGAGGTGAACAAGAGTGGGCATTTTGGACAAATCCTATAGACCAGAAATGGCATTCATGCCCATTAGTTTCAAGGAGTGTTAGGTGCAATATTTACACTAAACTTTAGGGAGACTCAGTCTATGTCACCCTATATATTAATATATATTCAATTTCAATTCAAATTGAATATAGATGAACCATTAAATCTTGAATCAATCTTTCGACTACTTTGATTTTCAAAACCTTGGTTTCTTTTTTTCTGTTTTTGTGAGTAAGTCTATTTTTTTTAAGAAGCTTTCTATGTTATGGATGGTATCTTTTTTGGTTTTGGTCATATGGACCACATCATTGCCGATTCTCTTGTTTTGTTATTGGGTTCCGATGTACAAAAGTTGATATAATAACAAATTTGACTTGATGGAGCGCAAAAAGTTGCTACTTTCTAACCTGGGCGCCCATGTATAAATTTGTAGTTGTTCAATAATTTCCATTCAATACCAAATAATAAATAATTTCCGTTTCTTCCGTATGCAAAGAAATTATAGTCTAGCCAATGAAGTTGGTTTACTTAGCCGGATTTTTCATTTATCATCATAACTTGAGTTCAATTCTTAAGTTTTTTTATTGGTGAGTGATTTAAGTGCTTGATGAACCCACTAGCATGCCCTGCATACCCTAGATTGCGGCAAGTCTTCGCCTGAACCGAAACTTCTATACACCAAATTAAAAAAAAAAAAATAGAAGGAAATGGTAGTTTAGAAGACCAAACAAAAAAGAAAGAAAAAAACAAATGGTAGTTTAGCCAACATGGATTGGTTTATCTAGTCAATATTCTACTTATACATCGTTATAACTTAGATTTTCTTAAAGCCTTTTGTTGGTGGATGATATATAAATATTCATGAAATCGGAGATATGCCGTAACCCTAGATTAAGACAAACCTTTCCATAAACCTAAACTTTAATGCACAGAAAAAAAAAAAAAAAGGAAAATGAGAGTCTAGAAAATAAATGAAAAAAGGAAAGAAAAAGAAATAGTAATCTCCAGGCCATTGCAACAACAAACCTCTGCAATTAGAGAAAATAGAAGAAATTAATTTAAAATGGTAAACATCAATCATGAAATTACTGTTAACTGATCTTTTTTCCTCTCAAACAAATTCAATTCCAGCCAAATCTGATTGAATTAGGTCAGTAGATTCTAAAAGTTTTTAAAATTGTACAAAATATAATGTTTGATATTTTTGTATTTAAAAAAAAAAAGTAAATGTATTCAATTTTGGCTCTCTGAGCAGTGAATCTCAGCTTCCTCGAAACTTTAACATTTTTAGCTAACTTACAAATGTAAAATCAGCATTTGAGAAAAGGGTAATTTTTTTTTTTTTAATGACTTGAGAGTCAAACTTGTACTAGGAAAGGAGGATAACCCACTTACTAGTTATTACAAACTGAATGACTACCAGACCGCAGACTTTACAAGTAACTAAGGATACATGTGTTTCAATATCTAACAATTCTTATAAGAGATTCTTAGACCTCATTACTTATCGGAATGTCATAGTATATGGGCTTTTATTTTTTTATAATTATTATATGGACTATTATTATTTCGATTTAGTTTTGATATATTAATAATATAAAATAATTTTACACTACCATTTAATTATATATTATTATATTAATAAATATATTTGATTCTTATATATCTATTACTTTAAAAGTCTTGTATATAATAAAATTTGATTAGATCATTATGTAAAATATTTTTATATTATCAATAATGAATCAAAATTAATCTCTTTTTAATTTAAATTTAACCAATATAATTTTTGTAATTTTTAAGGCAATTATTGATACTAATCATGTTACAAACCATATACATTCATACACAATTGACAAAAACTGTATAAAAAGGGTGAACAAGCAACACCGTTGAAGATCAGGAACGGAGCAAGATGAAGAAAATAATATAGGCACATGTTCGCGCTCAATTTTATAATTTTTTATTAATTGGTCATTTTTTACCTTCATTATGTTTAAAATTTTGCCCTCATAATGTGAATAAATAAGTGAATCTGAAAAAAAAAAAAAAACAGTTACATATACTATGTTTTTCCCCTATTATCAAATATTTCTGAATCCATTTCAAATGAAAAAGAAAAAAAAGATGTATCCACATGGCAAAAAACTAACCAGTAGACCAGATTTTAAGCTCGAAGTGAGCTACCACATCCCTGTCTAAAATTTAGATTTGTTGGAGTAGTAGGTTATTGTCAAGATCAAAGAAACTTCTTTTTTCTATTTCCTACGAATAAGCTAAAAACAGATTGAATCTAAAGCATACGACGACACCTGCTAGCTGCCAATCATTGCGTCTGGTCAACACAACCACTTCCGAACCAGCCATGTTGACCATCACAAAGCGGCTCCTACTTGGCACTCTGGGCTACTAAATCATTTAAAATAATATTAAATAAATATATTTTTTATAAAATATTATATTAATTTACATCTTATTTATTTTTTAATAAAATATAAATCACCACAATATCCAATAAAAAAATATACTCACTTATCATCGATCAAGTATTCGTATTAACAAATAATACGAAGGAATGGAAATGAAACGGCTCCAAAAGAAGCAAATCTTGCAAATGAGATTGAGCCAGGTTTCAATTCATTGCTTTCATTTAGTGCTTGTGACTTCATGGTTTCCGCGGACAAGCAATCCATCGACAAATGATGGGGCTTTGTCCTTACACGTACTGTTATTGGTAACCAAGTGGGTGCCTTGCATTGGTTCTTCTCTTTCTTACTCTACGCGTCCCATGTGGTGGTCCCACCGCCAGCTGGTTCTCATGTGTGATTTTCCCTACAATATTTCTGGGATTGCGGTGATTGTGGGAAAGAATACAATACATATCCATCCCACGATCTCACCGTTCACATGTTTGGATTTGTCTAATTTGAAAAATAATGTGCGAGAACAATCTCTTTTTTATTTGTGGAGTGAGAGCACAATCTTTTAAACAAAAACTGTTTTAAAAAATTTGTAAGTTAAAGTTTAATTTTAATATATTATTAGGGTAAAAATTTTCTACATTATCCTCTCATCACACATTATTTTTTCATGATAAATGGTTTATTCATACAAGAATTATCTAAAAATTTATATGTATAATTATATTATGATTGATTTAGAACATAAAATATTTTTTATATATAATATATCAAAATTAAACACTATAAATTAATATCCAATGTGAATGGTTTGGTGAGTACTTTATATATATTCACATAGGCAAGGGAAGAAGAAAAATAAGGGTCAAACATAAAATATTTTAAAATCAATGAGATATATAAAAAATAATTATTAGATTATGAACTTAACTGTTGTGAATATTTTATATTATACTACTGCACCTTAGGTATTTCAATTCCCTAACATAAAATCTCTTCTTATGAAGTTAGGAACAAAATAGACTTTCCAAAACGATAAAAAAATGTATAAGATAAAGGAATTGAAATTAATTTACCAAGGTAAATTACCCTTAATTATTTGGCAATAATAAAGTTATTTGTCAGATACAAGCCTCTTATTGGAGAGCTCAACGACAATTACTCGGTTGAAAAAAAAATTCTTTCTTTATTTTGTATAAGTTTGTATTAAGGTTGATGAACCAGACAACTAAAAGAACTTTAAAAGTAGGGACCAATATCTTACAATTAATATTAAGGGGCCAAAATCATACTATTACAAGTATACGAAGAACAAAAATCAAAATGTAATGGAGTCAGCACTCTGTTATTGAATATTCAAGCTATTCAAGGTTGCAATACTTGCTGTATTTTTATTTACTAACTGGTACATTTATTTGTATGGCGCATGGTTCAAAAGTTTAATTTTATATTTTTATTAAAATTAAAAAAACCTATTTATTATAAGATCAAAAATTTAAAAATATAACAATAATTATGAGATATGTAAACCATTATTTGTATAACAACCAGGTGGATCATGACATAAATTTAAAAATAATTATGAGATATGTAAATCATTATTAGTATAACACAGATATCACCCATTTGATAAAGTATTAGCAGTAGTAAGAAAACTCTTTCATGGCCAATGGCTTTAAATATAAAGCAACATTATTTTAAATAAAATTTTAATAAAAACTTGTGACATAAATTGTAAAGGCCTATAAGAATTTTTTTATCCTTTACTTTTTTGAGCCATTAAATCTATAATAATTTTCATCACTTGTCATCTATGTGAGCCTTGAAGGTATTAGAAATTTCCCATCACCTTTGCAAATAAAATTATATATTACGATGAAAAAAAAAAAAAAGTATTGACTGTCTCAACCAACTCCTTGTGAGTGCCGAAGTAGTATAGTCCTAACCCAAAGTTCTTGAGAGGAGGCCGAATTCAATATTCAGATTTTCATTTTTTGTGATAAGATCAGGTATTTCGGCACACCTGGACATTGTTACCTAGTATATACATTTTTTATCAAAATTTTCCTCGATAAGATGCATGATATTTTCATGAATTAGACTTTGAAAACAAGCACTATAACTCCCCAGTATTGGATATCTTATGACATTCTCTTATCGTGCAAATATCAATTAGATTAGGTCTTGGCATAGGCAAATAATAATAAGTACAAAACAAATTTATAAATTTAGCGCAAAAATAATAAAAAATATTACACAAGAAGGTATTGTGTATATGTAAATCGGAGTTGTCATAGTTCTGCTCCAAACCTTGGTATGGTTTGGGAACGAGCCAGAAAAAGTTAATCTCATCAATTTTGGCGAGGACTAACATATGTTCATCCATAAGAGAATCTCATATAAAATATAAACCCCTTTATATTTTAAGATAAAATTTAAATTTTAAACAAAAAAGACAAAAAGTTCATTTTATTATCAATGGCTATTTTCAACCATGTTAACAAAAGCAACATATCCAGGTTTTATAATAAAAAAATCCCAGATCCATAATCAGCCAGATCAAAGACCTACATTCCACCCCCAACACCAATCAAAGCATGCCATTATGTCTCTCTCGTTTTTTCCCCAGCTAAACGCCATGCTCCACGACGTTATAGAACACCCCCCCCCCCCCTCTCTCTCTCTAACCCAAAAAAAAAAATGAAATTAAAAATTTACCTAATTGATTCTGTCTGTCAATTAGAAGAAAAAGGCACGTATAAATTTTTGAAATTACAATTTTCAATGTGTATGTGAGTTTCATTTTTTAACTTATAAAAGTCTCCTTTCTTCTTTTTTTTCTCACAAAACAAAGTTTTTTTTCGTTACAATTAAACTGAGATGTTGTTGAATAACGTAATAAGAAAGAAAAGTTATTTTTAGGATAAATTACATTAGTCTCCCTCCAAGTTAGGCGATATTACACATAGACAACCCTTAATTTGCATAAATATATATTAATTTCTCTTAAGATTTAGATAATATTACACTTGATACTATTATATTTTATGAAATATAATTTTAAGTACCCCTTTAAACATGATACTTATTAGCACTCCTATAGGGGGATATCAGTATAGGCCTGATAAATCGAGAGATATTATGTGTATTATCACCTAACTTTAAAGGAGGTTTGTGTAATTTATCCTTATTATAACATATGCATTTGAGATTTTAATACTTTTTTGGTGTTTTAATGTTTTTTAAGAGCTAGTATGGTTCACAAATAATAAGCATAGTTGCTAATGAGGATTGACTCACTTAGTTAATCTTCCGCTCATTTATTATTTTGACTTGAGTTTGATTTGTAGATTTCTCCTTTGGTGGATGATCTATAAATACCTCTATAGCCTTTGATGAGCTAGCTCGAAGACATGCCATGGCCCTAGACTAAGACAGGCCTTCCTCTCCGTCCAAACTTTTGCTCATAAAAAACATAAATAAATAAGAAACATATGTTTTGCTTAAGATGATTTCCTTTATGATTTATTATAAATGAATACATATATAAATCTCGGATTGAGTTTCTCTAAATTTCTCTAAAGTAAACTTATCTTTAATGAGAGAAAATGATAAATATCCTATCCACCCTTAGATTGATAAAGTCCATTATGTGTAGACTCCACTAATGATCTAATAGTAGATACCCATTCATATATTATTTTCTCTTTAAAGACAAATTTACATTGGAGAGTTTTTTTCCTCCATAAATCTCAATCCTAAAACAAGTTCTAAACATTTACAATATGGGCTTCAAAAATATTTAATAAGCATTTAAAAATTATATATATATATATATATATATATATATATATATATATATATATATATATCTGATAAAAATAATTAAAAAGGAAAAGTTAAAGACTTCAATAAAAAAAAGAAAAATGTAGCTCACCTAATAAGTCTTCTATTTATACATTATCATAACTTATGTTTAATTTCTAAATTACTTAGTCGGTGAGTCATTTACAACTACTTCTGTGAGCACTTATTAAGTCAAGAGAGATATCCTAACTTTATATTGAGATAATTCTTCTTTTCAACCTAAATTTTTTCTTTAAAAAAAAAAAAAGAAAACACTTCTTTTAGTTATGTAAAAAAGAAAAAAAAACATTAAAACACTTATTTTTGGCACATCATTCTTTTGTCATACAAGCTATTTATATACAACAATCAGCCAACTTTTCTTCTTCTACTAAACATTTATAGCTTATAATAGAAAATGTCCAAGCCTTCAAGATTGGAAAAAATTAATCACTACTTCTTTTTTTTTTTTTTGTGGTTGTGGCTGTATTCACCTTTTCTCCTCATGTTTTTTAAAGAAATTTTTTATTTATTTGAATATAAGAAATCATTACTCTTTATTATTGTATTTATATAGCCAATAAAAATTAACACAATAGGTAAGACGGACTCGCATCCTTATAGGATGGGAGTTCGATTCCCGTTACTAATACGAGGACTCTGTTGATAAGTGATCTTATAAATTTTCTATAAATACTTTTTGAATCGGGGGATAATGTTTTAACTTTGATGGGATGACTAATGCTAAATCTATCTATATTTCTATATATAAAAAAATAATTATTGTATTTATATAAGTCTTTTTTATTTATTAATATTTTATTTTTATAGTTGAAATAATTAATACTTATTATTTTTTATTCTCTAATTTTTGAATTTTTATTAATTAATAATATAAAATTATTTTACATAATAAATGTATAAAAATCCTCAAGATCCTTAATTGATAGAAAAAAAAAAATCATTTTCTGTTGGATGAAAAATCACTTTTCATTACTAATTTGGAGTTTGTCAAAACACCTTTTCTTTTTCTTTTCTAATTTCCTTTATGCTATATATATACACACACAACAAACAGAGACCCGCAATAAGTTCCAACTTCCAAACATTATATTCCAACCCCACAATAAATCACAAACAATCCAATTCATCAATCGTCTCTTCTAGTTCTTCTCCCTCCGATCCTTCTCCTTCTGATGGCCATGGCGGGTAACGCCGCCGCCACCACCACCACCACCACCACCAACGATTCCAACGTGAAGGAGTCTCTGCTAGATCGAAGGAGCAAGTACAATCGGACCGTGTCGCACGTGAACGACGAGCTCCACAGCTTCCGCTCCTACCTGCGGTGGATGTGCGTCGACCAGTCCAACCTCTTCACCGCCTCCCTCTCGTGGCTGGTGTTCCTCCTCTTAGCGGTGGCCGTCCCCGCCGCGTCGCACTTCCTCCTCGCCTGCCCCTCCTGCGACGCCCGCCACTCCCGCCCATACGACACCGTCGTACAGCTCTCCCTCAGCGCCATGGCTACGGTGTCGTTTCTGTGCCTCGCAAGGTTCGTCAGGAAATATGGACTCAGGAGGTTCCTCTTCTTTGATAAGCTCTGCGATGAGAGCGAGACCGTTAGGATGAACTACATGGGCCAGCTCAATGTATGTCTCTCACTCAATCACTCCTCGCTTCTCTGATTCTCTCTCTTTCTTTCTCTTTTTCCCATTTCAATTTGTTTCGTTTTGCTCTTTAGTTTTGCTTTGATCGAATCGATCGAACTTTCGAGTTGTCTGTTCTTCACTTTCCTTTCTTCTGCTTGCTTTTTGTTTATTTATTTATTTTTGTTTCTTGCTAATTTTGCGTTAGAATGTTGTGAAAGTCATACTCAGAAGCATCAGAGAGCCCCGTTTATAGGGGCAACACAATTGGCACTATTTTTCTCTCTCTCTTTTTTTTTTTTTCTGTTCACTATTTTTATATTGGTTAGGGGTTTACTTAGTTGGGAAATGATTTTTGTATATTATTTATAAGGAGTGTTATTTGTACCATTTTTTAACGTAGACATCTAGACACTTACTTACAAACTTAGAAAAAAAAATTGTAAAAGAAAAATAAAAAATAAAAAAATAAGTAAAGAGAGAAGAGAGATGGAGAGAAGGTGTTTAAAAATATCAAAATGTGATATGTACAAAAAATTATTTCTCATTATTTTTAGACATTTTGTTAGCCACTTTTTTTATGGGTTGAATAAGTAATAGATATAATAATAAAATTTAAACAAAAATATGAATATTTTTTTAACATATATCTCAGTGTCACTGATTGGTATCTAATAGGTTTATTAAATAACAAATAACATGCCTCTTAGTTATCGATTAACTTTGTACCCGTTCTTCCCATAACTTTAATTCCTAATTTCTTTTTACCTGTGAATATTTTTGTACGTATGCAATGAGTTTGATGGCATGCTTTAATTCTGAACTAAAGCAATTTTTTTTCTTTAATTTAAATTCTCCTTTCTTTAAAACAGAATTAGTAACTTGTTAGTGATGAACTGAGAACAAATGCTAGCTTAATTTTCGAGTTATATACTTAGATAATTAAGGATTTTAATGTTGGTATAAAATTTTTATATTACATGTATGCTTCTAAATATAATTATAAATTTTAAATGATTTTAATGTACGTAATAACATATAATTAAATAATTATGTAAAAAAATTGAATCTTTTTCCTTATTTTATTAGTTGAGTCATTCTAATTTGTCAATTCCATTTTCAATTTCAATATAGCACTTGAAAATGTTGCTTGTCTTTGTCATGGCAAAAATGATGAAATATTGATTTATCTCTTTCGTTTTTGTTTTCCGTGTTTAGAGTTTTTAATTTTGCTTCCTGAAATGGAAATTTGAATTGTTCACAAAGCATAGATCTATTGCCATCTCTGAAACCGAGGATCAAGTGACAGAGTACGATTTTTGATCAGTCAGGTGCGCTAGGAGTGGCAATGTGAAACGTCTTACTCCCCAGCCACAATAAAATTGTCGATGGAAAGTGAGAAATTATAGAACTTCACCATCAAAACGGAATAAGAAAGCAAGTAATGGCTTAGGATAAACAAAATCCAGGTTTAGGCTTTGATTGAAGAAAACCATAGCTTTAAGTCTTAACTATCAAGACGATAATTTGATTACTATTAGTAAAGGAAACAGCTGGAAAGTTCTAATGCGATTGAGAAAGATTGACAGAGAGGAGAAACCTTACTGATGGAGACATTTCCCAGTACTCAGAGTATAATTTTGTAGTGCTAATAAACTGTTCCGAGCTTCAAGAAGACATCTTCTGAAATACTAATTCTATGTGTGTCGTGAGTTTTTTCAATTTTTTATGTCCATGGTTAAAATACCTTCTTCGTAGAAATCCACAAGTGTTGCAGGATTATCCTTGTCCAGTTTTTTACTTGTGAGGGAGATATAAGCTGCATTTGTTGATCATTTAGATGATTAGTTTATACCTTTCGGAGAAATAATATGAAGGGAAACACCCATCAATATCAGATTTCCGCTGATCATGGTTCTCAAATCTGCTGCAGGGAGGAAATCGAGCATCATAAGTGCATCTGGTCCTCTTTGTTTCCCCCGTCTTTCTTTTCAATTTTTGTTTTTGTTTAGCTGAGAAATAGAATAAAATATTGATCACCTTATTTGTTGGACAAAATATACATGCCCTGCTAAAGTATCAAAGTCACACTAGAACAATCTATAGTGGTGATTTACAATTAGAAAAGAGAGAGAGAAAGGGAAAAAGGCAATCAGTCAAGGGGTTCGTCCAATCATAGAATCAACTAGAAACATGCAAAGGGACAGGGTAGATGTTCTATAAGCATTTAAAAACTTGTTGGCTACCCATTCTTTTCTTTTATACCATTCCATGCATTAGAATTGGATCAATCTTACAACTTCTTTTATTTAAGCCACTGATAAACTGACTCAAATCAAGTTGGCTTGTAGTGAGATAAAATTTTTATATAGAAATTTAAACATTATAACTTTTTATTTAAAAAAATAGTATGCAAATACAGGGGAAATGTCTTTTCTGTACTTGAAATTTTGCAGGTGACCTACAAATGGTTACTGATGAATTAATTAATCGCTCAGTATATATTGTTAATGAAAAATTGATTTATTATACACATTAGATGCGTGTACATCTACACATATATGAAGTATGTAGGAAAATGTGGCAACGTTAATAGTAATTGTGATATGATGTATGTGTAAAATGTTAAACTATTCAAGTGTAGCATTACATTATATGATTTGAAAATAAGGAAAGGAAAATAAGAACACTGGATGCAATTTAATTTTAGAGTCAATTTCTTGAACATTAAATGAGAATATCAAAATGAGACATTTAGAAAAAAATAAAAGAGAAAAATTGAGTCCTATAATAATATATATCTGCTAATATTTACGTTCTTATGATACTTTCATAATGATATTTAACTTAACAGGTGAGTAAAAAAAAAATATTTCTATTAATTTTAAACTTGTTTGGCGTATGTGTGTTACAGAGGTCACTGAAGATCCTATCAGGGTTTGTGGGGCCATGCTTCGTGGCAGAGAGTGCATACAAGATATGGTGGTACGCATCAGGAGCCTCACAGATACCCTTCCTGGGGAACGTGTACGTGAGCGATGCGGTGGCGTGCATATTGGAACTGTGCTCCTGGCTGTACCGAACCACGGTGATTTTCCTGGTATGCGTCCTGTTCCGTCTGATCTGCCACCTCCAGATCCTACGGCTGCAGGACTTCGCAAATTTCTTCCACGTGGACTCCGACGTGGCGTCGGTGCTGTCGGAGCACCTCAGGATCAGGAGGCACCTGCGAATCATCAGCCACAGGTACCGCGCGTTCATACTACTCGCCCTCGTATTGGTCACCGGAAGCCAGTTTGCGTGCCTCCTCGTCACTACCAAGTCCACCCATGACGTCAATATCTACAAAGCCGGTGAGCTTGCGGTATGTACTGCCCCTTTCCTTATTATTATTATTTTTTAATTAATGTATTGCCCCTTTCCTTTCTCTACCAATTTTATTTTTTTAAAAAAGTATTTTATTCTTATATTAATAAATTAAAATGAAAATATTTTTATTTTTATATAAGTAGGTTAAAATGTAAATTTGATCCCCGTACATTTGAATTTAGTTTCTACAAATAAAATATTTTTAAATCAATCCATACACATAATCGATTTTTAATAAATCCCTACTGTTAAATGAAGTTATATCTCTATGTTACACCATAGCCATACTACAACTCCACTCCTAGTTTATAAAATTGGGAATTTAGGTTTTCACTATCTGAGGGAAAGAATTGCCACTTAGATGGCAATACGAGTCTAAGCTAGAGATAATAGAGCTATCTAATTATAACTTTAGTCGATGATTATGATTTCTTTATAAATAATTGTATGTGTAAAGATTGATTTAAGAACTTTTTTCATGTAAGAACTAAAGTCAAGATTAATGACATATATAGGGGTTTTAACCTTACAGGTAATACTAATTTTTAATTTAATTGTTATAAATATAATTATTTTTAATGTTATTTCATGGCCTATTGTCATTATGATACTGTAATACAATAAACCATAACAATTAAATTGAAGGATTATTTTTTTCATTAAATACTTTTTCTCAAAATTCAAAAAAATGTTCTTATATTTTGACTGTTTGATTCTATATTTCACATTAGTTAGAGAAATTATTACATATTGTTAAAAGAATAAATTTTCTTATTGTAAAAGTCACAACTAAACATTTAACCGTGCGTATCTCTATAGGAGGAAAAAAAAAAAAGAGAAAGAGGGGGGGGGGGGGGGGGAATCTTCTTTCATATATATAAGAGTTTTTTTCATGTAACTAAATTGGTCAAAATCAATGACATTTTTTATTCGATAAAGTTACCAAACTTTTAGGGTATCAGTGAATATTTTATTTTATTGACATACTTGTTAATGAATGTAATAAAAATGAAGTATAATTGTTTTAAATAATCACAAAAAGATAAATAAAGTTGGTCACAATATTCCTCACAACTTTTTCTTCCTCCCTCTCTTTTCATTTTATTTGTTTCAATTATTTTATGGACTTACACATGTACGTGCCGACCTGTTAATTAGCTGTGCATTCATGATACATGATTTCATTGAGTTCAATCCATAAATAAAATGCCTGTGGTTTATATCATCTGAAGCTAGATGCGACGTGTCCATTGTGAGCGCCTGTTTCTTTGTCGTGTTAGACATTACATTATATACTATTTTTTATTATTGATATTGAATATTGATTATTGATTTCTTGTGCTTCATAATAGAGTCCATGGAAAAGCTGAAAATAGACAAGACCTATAGGAAAAACCAAACATTTATTAGTATAGTAAGAAAAGAGAGAAACCAAACCGGGCTAACCTTGTGAGGGTTTATTTTCTGGTGCAGCTGTGCTCCGTTACGCTCCTTTCCGCGCTGTCCATCTTGTTACGTAGTGCAACAAAGATAACACACAAAGCACAAGCGATCACAGGGCTTGCTGCCAAGTGGCATGTTTGTGCGACGTTGGATTCTTTCGATGGAGTGGCCGAAGGTGACGCACTAACGGCTCAGATTTCTTCCAATGAGAGAATCTATCCTACGGTGGGGACAGATGGAGAATCAGAGGCTGATGAAGCGGATGATGAAGAAGATGAAATTAATAACACCAAGTTAATCCCATCCTACGCTTACAGCACCATCTCATATCATAAGAGACAAGCTCTTGGTATGTTTTCTTACACGGTTACACCCCCATTTATATTTTGTATATATTGTGAGACAATTTTGTATATAGGAGTAGTAAGTTCATATTCTAGCTAGGATTGTCAAAATATAGTTCCTGCAAAAATTGTTGGAGAACTGAAAATGAAAAAGAAGATACAGGAGATATCAAATTCATTATAACATTAATTAAACTGGTTAGTTGATGTTGCGTGATCTATTAGCTATAGCACTGTAATGATTAATAAGTTACTCTTTGAGTGTATTTAGTTTATTCATTTAACACGTAACCTAGCTAAAATATAGTGTTGTCATGTCACAGCTTACAATACGTATAAAAAAGATATTTGCTGAAACTAATGATCGATCATGTATGATTTCTTAATTGAACTTAATCATATCGGATCCATCATGGACTCTGTTTACTATAATTTTTTTAATTACAAGTTTATCCCTTCAGAACAACTCATACTTTCCCTAATCCTTCAAGGCTTCAACCCATTTCTATTAGCTATTAATTTAGTAAATAAAGGTTAAGGGATTAGAAGAGATCTGAGCTATTCTTTATTATGTAACAAAGAAATTCTTAAATAATGTACAAGAATATACAGGTTATTGATTATGATTATTATGAAAGTTTAGACTCAAAATCTCTTCATGTTTTGGTCATTTTTGCAGTGAATTACTTTGAGAACAATCGAGCAGGGATTACGGTATTTGGATTCGTGCTGGATAGGAGCACGCTCCACACCATATTCGGTATTGAGCTGTCTCTGGTTCTTTGGTTGCTCGGCAAAACCATTGGCATTTCTTGAACGAACCGATTTGGTTTCATCATAGTTGATAAATACCTTATTCTTTGCTTTGTCTTTGCTTCTCTGGCTGGCGGCTACTCACGGCTTGCATTGGATGAGATATTAGAATTCAAATTTTGATGAGAAATCTGTTTTTATATTTATTTCTATTTTTTTAGAATTATCTTATTAATGTATTTCTTTCTTATTTTCCGATGATTGTTCTCTATCCACGAGTTCTTGTAATTACAAGTTGCTTTATTAGCAATTTTTTTTCTTTGGATGAGATTTCTTTGTTACACTTTTGTATTACTTTGTGCTTTAGTTCTTTTGTTCATAATTGTGTTGCATAAATTTTTATTTCCACCGCAGTCACAAGAAAAAATAAAACTCTCTAAGGGGGTGGCAATTTTGTTGAGATATTAATGTAAGTAAATTAAAAAAAAAAAACTATCAACCCTAAAAAGAAAATATTAAATAATTAAAAAATTGCTTTCAAAATTTTTGGAGTAAATTCCCAAATTACTCCCTAATAAAGTGACAATATCCTTGATAGACACATTGGTCTCTAATAAAAAATAATTAGCTGCATGATCCCTAACAATTGCAAAAATTGGACATCTTGATCTCTGATTCATTTGCAACCGGTAGAGAGTCTAATATGCAAAAATTGGACATCTTGATCTCTGATCCATTTCACGTAGCATCCTCTAAATGCACAATTTGTATAGTCTAAAAAAAAAAAAAAAACCTGTAAATGTACTGTTTTAATCTATCACTAACAATCCTAACATTTAAAACAATGCAATTGGGGGAAGGGGTTTAAAGTTATGCAAACTGTGTATTTAGAAGGTGCCACATAAGATAGGTCAGGAAAGTCCTAGTAATCATTTTACCTCCATATTAGACATTTTATCAGTTGCCAGTTAGTCAAAGACCAGGGATATCCAATTTTTGCAATTGTCAAAGATCATATGTCCAATTTTTACAATTGTTAGAGACCATGAGACTAATTATTTTTTGTTAGAAACTAATGTGTCCACCAAAAGTATTATCAGGGACTAATTCGAGGGTTTACTTAAATTTTTGAGAGGATGGAGACTCTTATTTATTCTTGGATTGAGGATCATCCAAATGCTATTGTAGCCTTCTTAAATGTTGATTTGAGTACTTAATGAATTTGGATTTCAAATAAAAAAATTTGCTAGGATGTCACAGCCTACCTTCGAATTATGACCAGGGCTTAGAGGTAACTGACATTTAGCAAGCCTATTTTGACAAATTTTACAAAAAAGGGACAAGATTTTCCCTATTTTTCAAACTTCCCCAAAATAGCCAACCCTATTCTAGATAATCAACCAACATATGCAGAATTGAGGCTCTCAGAGCACTCCCAAGTAGGTCATATACTGGGCATCATTCACATAATTAAAATACATATACACTTAGCATTACAAGAAAATTGGCAGTGTTGTAATATCAATTCGCTATGCCTTATTTCAAGATAAACTTGCACACCTACAATTAGAAAATCCCTAAAAATCCATCCTTTATTCTTTTGGTCTAACATACACCCTCATTCAAACAAACAAAGTCCCACTCAATTTAGTTAAGTAGAGCTTCAAATATAAGTTCTACTTTAGGGATGTCCTATTTCAGGACACATAGAGCCTGGGGTAATTTCATGGAATTACTGGAAGTAATCCACTGAGGATCTAAATCTAAAATTTTATAGGCATGATCCTTTATTTGTTAGCTTTCTAACAAGGCTAATTTCACTCCAATTGAAGTTGTATAAGGTAAGATATGCCCATCATATCATGTGCTGGTCGAAACTGGGGATATTAACTAACAGCTCAATTTGAAAAATCATACTCTCTTATCCTAAGTCTAGTAAACCTCAAATTTGGAGGGTAAACTCCCTATGAGTGTATTTTTATTCAAAATTGGTTCCACTTCAATTGGGATTTCCTAGATTGAGATATTACTCACATACTGAACACTATTCACGTAACACTTATCAGCAGAATTTCTGTTTTATGCTTCTTTATTTCTTTAACTCAATCTTTCACACTAATCTAATTTCATAAGCCCTAAATCATTAAATAAAGGCTGTATAACATCTTATTTCAATTTCTAATCAAGTATAAAGAATAAGAAGGAAACTTATCTTTGTGATACAAACTCAATATACTACAAGTTCTAGGATACCTACCTCACTTCCAAGCTTACAAACTCTTCAAGACCTGCTCCTTCGGACTCCAATCTTTCTTAAACCAAGCAAAACACCATCAACCACCTTTCTTTCGACTATATGGTAGTAGCTACTATCACCAAGGGATGAAGGTTTTTAGCTTATTTTTTGTATTAGTGAGGGTAGTGGAGCTTAAATTTTGAGTGGTTTACTAAAAGAACAAGTAGAAGAACAAGATTAGAGAAAGAAGGAAGCAAAAATGGAGGTCGAGAGGAAGGAGAGGGCTGGTGGTTTTGAAAGAGGGAGAAAGAGAAGGAGAAAATGATATTTTGGGTTGTGGGGAGATATTTGTAGAAAAAAGTGAGGGTGACTCACCTACTAGGTATGTGGCCCATGTTGAGCTGTGTATTTCAGTTGTGCACTCTAGGCCACATATAATAGGTGTGATCTCCTAATGACTAAACTCTCTAGTATCTTTTGCTCTTACCGGGTCAATTTGATTTCCATAGAAATCCTAACTGTACATCGCTACTACTTGTATTATCCTACACTCTCTCCTTTATTTCATAAACTTATTATTATTAAATCTATAATAATGTTAATTAAAATCAGGATGTACAATACTACCCACCTTTTAAAAGAATTTTTCCTTCAAAATTTCGTTATTCCTAATAAGCCAGCCAGTCGTTGTAGATTCTTGCCTACATAAAACGTTATATTGAGGTGATCAAACTCAGTATGCAATTAAGTGTGACAAATAAGCTACAACATACACAACAAGGCTGCTATGCATAAACATCTATGCCTTTGTCATGCAAGGCCCTAAAGCATGACTTTTCTAGACTCTCAGAATATGCTTCAGAAGCATAATCAGTCCATTCCCAGGTTCGGTTAGAACGAACTGCTCTGATACCAAAATGTAACATCCTCCTAAGTACAATATTATGTTTAAAACATAATATCACACTTAGGGGTTGTTACCATAATACACATAGCTAAGTGAATAGGGAAAATAGAATTTCCCTTATATACACAAATTTCTGCACCACAGTAGTCGCCTTCCAGTGCTAATATACGTACATAATTGGCAACAAATCTTTAGCAGCAAATCCAGTCTCAGTTAAATATATCTAGGATAGTCATCTTTGAAACCTTCTAAGTTGTCTAGAGACAACATGAAACACACAGGAGTGAAAATTTTGCATTCTCAGTAGGCATCCTAGACTACTAGACAATCAAATGTTATCATAGTCATCCTATTTGCTTCGGTTTATTAAGAAAAGTGTGATCTCATACATAAGGGGGAGTTCATTTATTAAGTTCAGAAAACAAATCCTTCTGATGCAGGTTAATTTTAATTCATACACTTATTTTAAAGCATGACAATAATCACATAGTTAATAGAGATGCATTGTTTTGATAGATTAAATTATCAAATAAAGGCAAATATGCTACATGCTCATAAATGCATGACTTGATGCACTTTCTCATTTACTTTTTTTATTAGCATATGCCTTTAGCCTTTACTATCCTTGGATAGCCTGATTTGGGAAATGAGCTCATCTCGTGATTGTCATCACACAGTACTAATCGACAAGCGAACTCATGTGCCTTTAAATTGGAGGGACTCATTTTGGCTAACTACCTCCAAAGTAGAGGGATATCATAATTTCATATAACTGCCTTCAAATGGAGGGACCTCATAACTGCTTCCAATTGAAAGAGACTTCATCTTGTTATGTTCTTTGTAACATGCCAAGGAACAGTATGTATGACTAACACTGTTGAATGATTTATTTTGATGCATTGACTGGGCACTATCAAAATGTAAACATTTGGGTTAAATGAATTTAAGTTCTTTTCCTAAGAAAGTATATGTAGACAAATAGTCATGTTTTGCTAGTTAAGGTTATAATGCAAAATTGAATGAGTAGGAATCTGCACTGCAGAATGACATGAATATCAATTAAAAATCCTAGAATATGTAGCTAGAAACTAATCAACTAAACTACTTTTGTTGGCCAAAAATTTGCCACACAACTTGGAAGCTTAAGAAGATTTAAGCTTATGTTAAAATCCACTAATCACATTTTTCACAAGTCATAATAACTTATAACTTAAGAAGCAAAAATTTCCCCTTATGTCCCCCAAGAGTTCGACCCCTCCTCACTTCCTCTCAACCTCCATTTTCTTCTTCATTTTCATTCTTTCCTCTAACTCCTGGATCATCACTCAAATAATCCTTGTGATCTAGCCTTCTTTTGATCAAAATTTTCCACTTTTTCCTTGTGTATCCTCAAGAAAACTCAAGCTAAGTTCATAAACCTCTTCCCTTTGGATCAATTAGGCTTAGCGCCTCCAAGAGCAAGAAGGGATTTGTCACAATTTCAAGGTTTTAGTGAAGTAGAGCCACTAAAGATTCAAGTAGAAGAGCTCGCACTTTGGAATTGAGGTAGGATTTCTTGGATTGGTTGTGTTCTAGGGTTTAGGGCTAATTAGGGTTTGTTTATGTTATCCTTTAATTGATCTTGTATGATGCTAATATAACTAATTTCTAGTGATTGAGATAGGAAAACCTAATATAGGATGAAGAATAGATCAAAAGACCAAGAAAAACACAAAATAGAACAAGCTGTGAGAGAAACCCTAATGACTGTCTGTACAGCGAATAGTATTTCTTGGCCTACAGAACTTAAATTTGAGTGAAACTATTTTTAATGAAACTAGACTTCTAGAGAAAACAAACCATATAAATTATAGGTCCATTAGATTTAAAATGAATTTGTTATGATTTTTAGAAGTAGACTGTAGAATTTTACTTTCTGTCCTGACCAAAGTATAATGTAAAGGACATAACTTGACCTATATAATTTCAAATTGAGTCAAACCAATTTTATTAGAAAGAACACATAGAGAATTGTGTCTATAAAATTTCATAAATAAAGCATAAGTATATTGCTCCCAGTAATTCTTTAAATTTGACCTATGCTGTTTTTAGGTGGAAACAGGTAGTCGACTTGACGTGCTCATAACTCGAGCTCTGCCTACCAAATTGAAATGAAACTTGTTATGATTGAAAGAGTCCAAAATAGCTACGTTTTGGTATAAATTTTGGATAAACATGATGAAAACTAGATTTTTAGTGATTTTCTAAAGTTAGATGCACAGGTCTATCCTGAAACAAACCAGCCTTGAGTAAAACCTTAATAACTTAAGTTATACACCTAAAATGATAGTGGGACCAAAGAGGTTCAAAAGAAGACTGATAAGGCTACAATTTATTAAATTTTTAGATTAAAATAAATTAAAATGGAATGTTAGTAAAATTTAGAATTTCAAGGAAAATTTGAGGAAATTAAGATAACTTCATAACTTTAAGGTCTAGGAGTTCCATAAACCATGAGAAGCCATTGGGTTGAATCATTTATGCTATTCCTCATCATAATGATGTTATATTTGTGTATTGATATGGTGATTATAATTACTGTGACTGGCTGGCTAATTATGTGAACTATTTATTTTGGAAAGCCTCATGTTTCAGCTGTTATGCTGTCGGATTTTCAGTAGAAATATATGAATTATGTATCATGAATATAAATTCCCCAAGTATATTCATTCATGAATATATGAGCATATGATATGTACATATGAATGTGAATTCAGACAATATGTAAATAAATAAGATAAGGTTTTTTTACTTGGAGGCACTTATAAGATCCCTCCACATGAAAGTAGTTATACAAAAACTATGAGATCCCTTCATTTAGATATAGTTATTGGGCCCCTCCTTATGGAGGCAGTTAAACAGATAAGATATGGGTCCTTCTACCTTGGAGGCAGTTGACCAACTAATTCCCTCCAATTTAGAGGCACGTGGGTCCTGTAATACCCGATACAAAGATTAAGTGATAGAAAGGTAATTTCAAGTTTGTTTGAATTATGTACTTTGGTATGATATTTTAAATTGGGATTATTGAATATTTGGAAGTTATTGGAGTGGCAAAAGGCAACAAAAGTGATTAAGGCTTAGATTTTGGAAAAAAAAAAAAAATTCTGGAGAGCTAGCACTCAAGCACCAGCTTTGGGTGCTTGAGCGCCAGCTTTGCTATCTGGATAAGCTTCAGGTAGTTAGGTGCTCAAGGGCCAAAAAGTGGCGCTCTAGCGCCAGCTGCGAGATGGAGTCTTTAGAGTTTCAGGTGGTTGGGCGCCAAACGTCAAATTCATCATTGAGCATTTTCAGTTGTTGGGCACTCAGGCGCCTGAAAGTGGGCGCTCGAGCACCCGCTGCATGATATGAAATTGAGGTTTCGACCCCTTCTTCATTTCCACCCCAAATTTCTCTTTCTCTCTCTCATCCTTCTCTCTCTTCTTTCTCTCCCTCCACATGAACTCCATCAATCCTTCACCCATTTTTACTCAAATCCACCACCCAAATCCATCATCTACATCATCATCATCACATAGCTTTGGGTGTTCTCTCTTGAAGCTCTCTCTCTCCTCTTTCTAGTGAAAGAAACGAAGGTGGGAGGAGACCCACTACTCCCCTCATGCTTTTCTTTCTTTCTCCACTCTCTAAGGTAATTTCTAAGCTCTAGCTTCTTTATTATACCATAGATTAACTAGTTTTTCCATGAATTCCATGCTTAAGTTCTGATGGGAGGGTTAGGGTTCTAGAAATTGGGGGTTTTACCCCTATGATGCTAATCCTAGTATACTCTTACAATAGTTAAATTGTGGGAGTCTAATATATGTATTTGTCATGTTAGATACTCTCTGGAATCCCTTGGTGGCCCTAAGGCTTCGTAGAGCTTGAGCTTCTTCCTTTCCAGACTTGAACTGTGAGTGATAATATGTCTATAGATTATTTAGAATATATTTGTGATTTAAAAATATTATGTTTATGGTTATACTATTAAATATTGAAAGTTGAAATTACATCTTATTAAATTCTTGAAGGGCAAAAAGATATTACTCCTCTCTCCCTTGATATATGATTATATATGTATGTGGGACAAGTACCTTAGAAGTTGATTACTAATAGTCGAATAGTTTGATGGAAAGATGTAGTTCATGTTATTGGAAATTGATTTTATAAAGGTTTTGAACGGATATGGTGTTTAGAACTTATAGATTTCTATAAAACAAGTTTAATACTGATTTCCATGAAATTTTACAATTTTAAATAGTTTGAGCAATGTATGTAGAATCAATTATTTGATTTTAGGAGATAGTTTGAATTTAATATTTTATGGAAGAGCTCTAGATACCTTAAGATGAATAGTTTGAAAGCATTATACTCTGAACCTATATTTGCCAAGAATACGGAAGTTTTCTTAAATCTTATTATGCGTTAAATGATATGAGCAAGAAAGTATATGAATTGAGATAAAGAAAAGATTTAGTGACAAGTTTTTAGTAAAGAATAAGTTTCCTTAAGGGAAGGAAACTAGAATAGAAACTGTTTGCTAATAGCAGTAGCATTAGTCTTTGTGCATCTCGAGTAATCTAGCTAGCAGGGTGATTGCTAGCCCGGCATATTTGGCTGACATGTCCAGAATATATATAGACACGCACAAGTGTGAAGTTATCATTTATTGCTGGAGTTAGGCCATAGGGCCACCCAGTCAGGCAACTATTTTTGAAATAGGATCCGTCCTTAAATTTTATTATGATTTTGAATCAAGTAGTTACTTTTCAAGTTAAGAGAAAATATTTCCATCTTTAAGCTTAGTTCTTATATCCTTTTATTATATATATGATTTATTATATCTAGTTGTAAAAGTGTTATGTTTATAAAGAAGTTTTATCCTATGGAAAGAAAAATGTGATTAAGGACCTATAGATATTTAAAAGATATATATATATATATATATATATATATATATATATATATATATATATATATATATATATATATATATATATATATATATATCAGTCATGTTTTACACGAAATATTTATGGTATTTTCATATATAGACAATGTATTTTAACTGTGAAATGGGGTGTGAGGTTTTAAAAAGGTTTTATAAAGTTATATTTTTACTAAAAGTTAATGTTAAAACTTGTTCCACTCCTGTTATAGATATATTATCTCTCACTGAGTTTGTATGACTCACTCTTCTCTCTGTCCATGTTTTTAGATAGGTACAAAGTTATGCCTATGTGCCTCCAACCTACTAAAGTCATTAGATTTTCAGAAATTTCATACCCTTGTTCGTGTCGTTTCCAAAGGGTATCCATGTGAGAGCTATCTTTATTATATACAAGTGTATATATTGTTTTCCCAATAGTGCTCCATTAGTCCACAGGCAGGGTCCTCCCTGTGTCAGCTATTATTTGTAATAAGAGTATGTTGTTTTAGTTATGTCAATTTGCATTTTAACGATTACAGATTAAAACTTCTTGAATAGTTATGTAAGCATATTTTCATTAAGTGATTACATTTTAAATTCTCATGTTGTGTGCTGTGGGGTGCATTCTGAGAATACCTAGATCCCCAATGATATTTGTGTGTTTGTATTGTTTGTGTAGGGCGAGGATCCTTATTTGGGAATAGTCCTAAATACAAAGGAGACTCTACTCGATTTTATTTGGAAAAAAAAAAGGGTCTAATGTAGGTTTGCTAGGGACGTGTCCTTGTGTGTCGGTCACGTCTTGAGTTGGGTCGTGACAAGTCCCTTATAGGTTAGTATTGTATGACAATGGTCACGAGTTGAGCTCACTTCCTGATCAGGCTACCCAAGGGCAGTAAAGATTTAAGGCAGATGCAAAGTAAGAAAGAAAGTGAGAAGGTGCATCAAGTTGCATGGGCATGCAACATGTTTATTTGTATTTGGTAATTTGCTTTGTTAGAAAATTCAAACTCAATAGTTGTATACTTGTTGCCATGCTATTTCTAAATGTATGAGTTAAAACTAATTTGCTTCAGAAAGATGCATTTTCTAAACTTAATAAGTGAATCTTTATCCCTATCTATGAGATCACGTTTTATAAATAAATCAAAGCAATTGGGATGGCAACGATGGCACGAGTTAGTCTAGGTTTAGAAAGGCAGATATTTATATATAATAATAACAATACACAAGCAGCATATATGGCACCAATTCACATGATTAAAACTTGGAAAACACCTAAAAGGTATATAGAAAGTAGTGACATATAAATACATAAGTCCAAGATATAAGTGAGATAATTGAATAAATGCATGGGACAATCATAATATCATAAGTAGGAATAATAAATAGAAATATATGAAGCAAATCCTCCTATTAGGGTTGATGGACATCAAGCATCAAAGCTAATGGATCCACACACCATTAGAATTGATGAACAGGTGTCCATCAGGGTGGCAAGTACGTCCACCAAGTGTAACATCCTCCTTTGTGCAGTACTATGCTTAAGTCATAGTACCACACTCAAAAGTTGTTACGGTTACCTGAGCGGACCTTAACTGACAGCAACTTTAGCCGTCTTTACAACTTCTCGAACTATCTGGAGATAACAAGGAAATAGGAGTGAGAATTTTGAATTCTCAGTAGGATTCCGTAATTATCATACATACTGTCATCGTTGTCATCTCCAGTTTGTTTCGGTTTATTATGAAAAAGGTGAACATGTTATGTAAACTGTTTAATTTTATAGTTCAAAAATATATTATCCGAAGCAAAGTTCATTTTACTCATACACTTGGCATTTGGGAGAGCCAATACAAAGTCAATTCATGAATTATATTATGAATAATAACTGCAACATATTAAAATATGATAGCATCAATATACTGGAGACATAATATCTACACATGACTTTACTTGTATTTGAATTTATGCAGATACATAAAATTTACTTTTCTTTCTTTATTTTCCTTTACTTGTTACACATATTCCAGAGTACGATCGTCAAGTCATACTCTATCAGGATGTGATCGCCATGTCACATTCTTTAGGAATATGTTCTTCTTGCCATATCCAGAGTATGATCGCTATGTCATACTCCATCGGAATGTGATCGCCATGTCACATTCCTTAGGGTGTGGGATCATTATGCTATATTCCATAGTATGATCGCCATGTCACATTCCTTAGGAATATAGACTCATCATCATATTTTTCATCATAAAATCTTTACATGTCATATTCCAGAGTATGATCGCCATGTCATACCCCGTTAAAGCGTGATCGCCATGTCACATTTCTTAGGATGTGCTTATCATGCCATATTCCAGAGTATGATCGCCATGTCATACCCCATCAAAGCGTGATTGCCATGTCACGATCCTTAGGAATATGGGGCCTTCATTATATCCTTTATCATGAATATTTATATGCCATCATAAATTTTTGGTACTTACATTAGCTGGGTCATGTCATGCCTCATGTAAGCCCTACCCTCTATACTCACACTAACTGGGTCGATGTCATGCCTCATGTAAGTGGGATACTTGCATATGCTTTAATCTTTATTCTTTAACTACCTTCACCTGAAAGGACCCAAATAACTACCTCCAAGTGAAGGGATCTCATATATTCTTCCTTCATTTATATGTAGATATGCATGTGCTCATAAGAATGATTCATGATCATGTCATCGTAATATATTCATAATTGTATAGCTGTTTATATCATAAATTTCTTGTAATATAACATTCATAGTTTCATAGACCCTTGTCGAAAATTCGGCAGCATAACAGATTGAGTTTGCTTTGCCATGAATAGTGCCAGTTTCAGCAGACAGTCAGTCACAATAAGAGATCAAATATAAGGCATTAATCTTTCAAGCACCAACATGGAATTGCAACCCTTAGGCTTTACTTGAACTCATATGTGAATTAAGGTGCCAAATCTTTCAACTTTGGGAATCTTACTCATATTCTTCAACTCTGCCCGTTTTTAGAAATTAAGCCCTAAATTCATTTTAACTCATTTGGACCTGAATTTCAGATATGTCAAATTGTTATGTGTCTATTTTCTAACCTCTTTGGTCCAATCTAGTTTTGATAAGTATAACTCAAGTTATTTACGTTTTAACCCGGCCTGCCCTGTGGCTGGCCAGAATTACATTCCTAAAAGTAAAAATCTACTAAAAATTGAAAACAAGTCCAAATAATATGAGATTGGTCAAAGCTAACAGGACAAGCTTTCATTTTCAAGAAGTTCCATTTCATTTACTTTAGTGGAGCTCGAGTTATAAGCCCCGAAATTTGACCTTCCTGAACTACCTTGTTTGGGCTCGGTTTGGACATAGGGAAATTTCTTTGAATTACTGGGACCAAATGGGATGGTAACAAACTCAGAATTTCATTATGAAATGTTCCCCTATGTGTAAGCTTTCTAAACAAGTTAGTTTCACTCAATTTGGCATTGTGTAGGGTAAGTTATACCCTTCTCAAGTCACACTGCCCGGATGAAAGTCCTGATTCCTAGGTCAAACTTCAAAAATTCATATCTCTCTCAATATTAATCCAATGGCCTTATATTATATATGTATGGAAAGCTGTAAATGTCTACTTTCATATAAAAATAGTTTCATCGAATTTAACTAGCTGTAGGCGGAGCCGTACACTCCGTCATCTGGACTGCTGTGGGCTTTTCACCTAGACAGCATCCTAATTCTCCACTCCTTCTAGTTTTCTTCTTCTAATTTTAATTCCAACTCAAGATTTTATGTTAATCCAGCCATAAACCATCAAATATATCCAATATATCATCAAATACATGAAGAAAAGTAAAATTTCATACAGCCACAGTTTAGAGAAACTAAGGACAGAAATTGAATCCTACCTCTTAGTATGTGATTTTGCTAAATTTTGGAGTTTGGATGGAACCTTGTCAAGCTTGGAGGTTTGATGGAGTAAGTTAAGAGAAGAGAAGAAGAGAAGAAGAAGGCTGAAACCAGATGAGAATGAGACGCAAGTCAGCAGGAAGAAGAGAAAAATCTGATTTAAGTATTGAAGAGGTAGTTGGCTTTGTGTGTTTTGATTGGTTGAAATTTTGTGAGTGAAGTTCAGCCATGTCTCCCTCTTTTGTGGCTAAATTATTCTCCACGTCGCCCCAAAGGTGGAACTCGCTGCCATTCTATTTCAAATGGAACTTGTATCTATTATGTGTAAAGTCGGAGCCCACGTCCATTTTATTTGAACTTGGAGCTGAAGTCGGATGTCGTAACTCGTGCCCACCTTATTTGAGACTTGGAAATAAATTTGGATATCGGAAATCGGGTCCGTTTTATTTGAAGCTTGAGAATAAAGTAGGAGATCGGAACTCATGTAAAGTTGATCGAACTTAGAGATCAACTCAAAGATCTAAACTCGTGTCCATTATAGTTGAGTTCAATTCTAAGGTCGAAAATCGTTACATTAAACCCGGAGGTCGGTACTTGTGACCATTCTGTTAAACTATTAACTCAGAGGTCGGAAACCATGTACACTTTATTTTGAATCATGAAGTCGGAAGTTGGAATTATATTTCAAATTCGAAGTTGGAGATTGGAACTCGGAAACCGCTACATTTAATTTGAAACTAGAAGATGAAGTCGGAAATCGAAAATACTCAAACTTGAAGATGAAGTCGGAAATCGGAACTCGGGGTGGATGTTACACCAAGACATGCAATGCATGCTAATGCACTTTACTTTACTTTACTGATCTTTCATCTTTCCTTTTCCTTTGCTTAGTAGGAGGGAAGCTAGTGGCCTCTACTTACTTCTGCCATAATCTGCCGAGAGCTCTATTAGGGCGTCCCCTGATCCCAGATCAAAATCATGAACACTAACCCCATGCCCAAGCCAAACTATCCACTCTATACAAAGTAGTGAATGTCTCACTTATCTACTTCAAGGTGGGGCCAGGACATTCATCATAACTTTTCATAAAAACTTTATTTGTGCATGCATGTCCACACATTCACCATGCTATGCTTTTGGATCTTTATTATATGTCATGTATTTCCTACATATGCTCATGCATTAATAATTCATGCTTCACACATCATATGAAGGTTAAGTCACATACATTCTCAACACAAGCACATGATCATGCATGAATGTTCATGTAGGTTTATGTTCGCACACAAGCCCATAACAAAATAGAACCAGGCATTGAAGAAGAACATATTATTTGGTTCTATAGCCAATTGGGCTAAGCCTATGCCTTTACTAGGTTTCTTCCATTAAATATCAATTGGGCTCTTACTACTATGTTCATTATATATTATTACCACTTGAGAAAATGCATTATTTTGGGTTTTTGACACTAAATGGGCCAAACATAACAAAAAGCATCAAATTTCACAGTCTTTTTAAGAAAATAGCAAACGGTTTCTAAAATTTATGAAAATTTGCTAGGAGGTCCCTGAGGATATTAGGTTTAGTATACAGAAATTTTGGATCAAAATTTAAAGGCTAGCTAGGGTAATAAAATCCAGTAACTCGTGCAGTCCAAAGTTCTTTTTCAGCCAGCCAGTTTCAATTTCTTGATTTTATTAAAAATAGCAAAACAATTCTAAAAATTAGACAAAAATTCCTAGTCATATTTCAAAGTGTTATTAACATGCTAGCCAAATATCTAGTCAAAATTCACAAAGCTAATGTATTAACAAAAATGGAACAATTTCAATGGTTCTAGTAATTCAACACAAGTTTCAAAACAAGGCAATTTTGTCCCTAATTTTTAAAAATAGTAAATCACCACAAGAAATCATGAAAATTTACAAGTAAGTAATTAATATGTTAGATTCAACATATAAAAATTTCAAGCCAAAATAACAAGGTTTGGTAAATTAAAAAAAATTGCACATTAAGGCTGTCTAGCATCCAAAACAGAATTCCAGCACTTTAGCATGTAGAGGAATCAAAGTATAAGCATCAATACATCATAAACATCAACCAAAATCAAAGAAAACTATGGGAGGGTTCAACAAGAGATAGAAGATATAAGAACCCCTACTTGTTTCGGAGTGAAGAGGATGATGGAGATGATGATGGTGGCGATGAGATGAAGATGGTGGTGAGGGTGGGTTGATGAAGATGGTGTGCTCCTTCCTTGAAAAACAAGACACAAAAAATTCACAAGTGTATCACTCAATTGATCTTCATCTTGATGTTGAAGAAGATGAAGAGAAAAACTCTCAAATCCTCTCTCTTTTCCCTCCAAGCTGTGGATACAAGCTAAGAAAGAAAAAAGAAGAGTTTGTCCCATCCTTTGCATAATAGGTGGAGTTGTTATGACAATTTGCTAAGCAAGTTGTCATTTCTTTTTTATTTATTTACTTACTAAATTACTATAAATTAGATAACTCTCCCTCCTTAGCCCACAAGTTAGCGAACAAGCCACTATGGAATTGAGGTAACATTTATTTTTATTTTATTTTAGGATAATGTAATTGAATTTAATATTTTTCTTAATTTTTATTTCATGTCACAAATTTTCATAAATTATTATTATTATTATTATTATTATTATTATCATTTTGATGATTTAATAATATATTTTATCTCTCTTTATATTATAGTGTTACTTGGAGTAATGTAATTCCTACACCAACTTACTTACTAAGTTTCCTTATTATAAAATTCACAAAGAAATTAAATTGTACTATTTGTTCCCTAAGGTGTTCATGAGTGGTGCCACTTGGCATGATATACAGCTAAGATTAATTCTTATTTCATGATACTAAAATGATATTAATTTAATTAATCTAGTCTAATTAGTTTTCTTATTACAAGAAATTAGGATTTAGGGCAAATTTTGATTTCTAAAGCTTATTTGAACTTGATCTAATTAATTTTATGGGCCAAAAATAATGTCTCACTTTGTCTTAAATTTTTAGAATATTAGTTTCCATGTTTTCTTAATTAAATAATAAATTCTTAACAATATAAGCTTCAATAAATTACTAAATTACACAAATAAATTCTAAAATAATTATAAATCAATTCTATATATTTAAATTGAGTCAAATAATCAATTATAATTTTATTGTAATTATTCTAGAGTTATTTCTAATTATTTCTAATTATAACAAGCTTAATGCATCAATAAATTTTATTGATATCCACATTTTATTTGACTATAATATTTCTGTTATAATTTTAATTATCTAACATACATGTCAATTACTTGTTAGTTGATAAATACCCTTTTCACAATTGTTTTAGTCGAACCAAGGTCAGGGGTTATTACGCTAAGGATATTTTTATCTTAATGGAGTTATAATTTGTTATTAGTAATTTTTAAAGGATTTTATTTTGCATTATTTAGTAAAATAAGAAAATATTTAATTTTACTTGACTTGGTTTTACTCTTTATATATATATATATATATATATATATATATATATATATATATATATATATATACTGAACAATTTTACCTTTATTTTTGTTAGTGACATTTTTAAATTTAGAATTTCTATTTTTATTTTTATTATTTTATTACTACTAATTTGGATATAAATATTTTATTTTAATATATCTAGACTAACTAATCTTAAATTGTTTAAAATTAATTAAGTATTATTTTGGTGGGATGTTTCACTAATCAAGCATAAAAAATAAGAAGGAAACCTTATCTTTATGATACAAACTCAATATACTACAAATTCTAGGATATCTACCTCACTTCTAAGTTTAGAAACTCTTCAAGACTTGCTCCTTTGGATTTCAATATCTCTTAAACCAAGCAAAACACCATCATCCACCTTTTTTTCATCTATATGGCAATAGTTACTATCACCAAGGGAGGAAGGTTTTTGGTTTTTTTTGGTATTAGCGAGGGCAGTGGAGTTTAGACTTTGAGTGGTTTACTAAAAGAACAAGATTAGATAATAAAGAAAACAAAAATAGAGGTAGAAAAGAAGGAAAGGGCTGGCGATTTTGAAAGAGGGAGATGGAGAAGAAGAAGATGAAGATGATATTTTGGGTTGTGGGGAGATATTTGTAAAAAAAATGAGGATGACTCACCTACTAGGTGTGTAGCCCACGTTGCGCTATGTGTTTCGACAATTTTCATATCTGTGGTTAATATACTTATACCACCAAAAAATCTTTAAAATTTTTATACGAAGGGATTAATATATCTTCTTTATAAATGGTGAGGGACTATTTTTGAATTTTCAAACCTTAATAGACTAATTTATCTCCTAAAATTTTTATTAGGAGCCAAGACGGATATTTTATCTTTTTTTTTTTTGGTTATTTGTGAATATGCAATGAGTTTGTTGTCATGCTTTAACCCTAATCTAAGAAATTTTTTTCCCCTTAATTTAATATCTCATTTCTTTAAAACAAAACTAGTATTCTGTTATTGATGAATTGAGAAAAAAAAAATACTAGCTTAATAATCAATTTATATACTTTGTTAACTAATAATTAAGGAGTTTAATTGTAATGTTTGTAGACAATTTTTATATTAAAATTTGATTATATAATATTACATGTATGCTTTTAAATATAATTATTATAAATGTTAAATAATTTCAATAATGTACTAATATATAACTGAATAATAATGTAAAAAAATTGATAATATATTAAATTTAAAATTAATAAGAAAATTTTGGTTAATACTGCTCTTTTTTCTTATCTTATTCTTTTTTTTTGGTGAATCTTTTCGCTTATTTTTATTAATTGAGCTACTCTACTTTGTCAATTCCATTTTTCATATCAATATAGCACTTGAAAATGTTGCTTATCCTTGTCACAGCGAAAATGAGGAAATATGATTTGTCTCGTGCTTTTGTTTCAGTTTTTTGTGTTTAGAGTTTTTAATTTTGCTTCCTGAAACAGAAATTTGAATTGTTCACAAAACCTATTTCCATTTTCCCATGTGTGAAACCGAGGATCAAGTGACAGTATGACTTTTGATCAGTCACGCGCAGCAGGAGTGGCGGTGTGAAACACCACTTCTTACTTCCCAGCCACAATAAAATTGTCGATGGAAAGTGAGATATTGTAGAACTTCACCATCAAAACGGAATAAGAAAGTAAGTAATGGCTTAGGATAAACAAAATGCAGGTTTAGGCTTTGATTGAAGAAAACCGTAGCTTTAAGACTAACTAACAAAATAATTTGAAAGGCACCGCTTCCTACGGCCTTTACTTTATAAGGTGCATCCCACACCGTGACATCTAATGGTTAGGATATCAATGCATTCCCACCTATGAAATACCGTAAACTTCTCTCAAACTCTCTTCCCCATCTCCACCCTCCGATCTCCGACCTCCACCGCTCGCTTTTGCAACCGTTAGCCCAACAGCAAGAAGCACAAACTTTGCACTACTTCTAAAGCTGCTGCTCCTGAAACAAGACAAAGTTGATATAGTAGAATCTACATTCTTTGAACTGAACACAAACCCCAAACCCGCCAAGCCTCTCATAAGCAATAATAAATATCCCAAAAGACACAAGCAAACGAAGCAAACTTTGGAAAACACACTATGCTTCTATATAGCCAAATTCTCAGGATTTAGTTTTCTAAGAATGACCCTGAAAGAAGCTTCTCAAATCTCAACAAGGGTACCAACGAAGACCCAAGCATTAAGGGTTCAGACCAGAAGGAAACAAGGGTGTCTTGAATGTCCCGTAGAGGGATTGAGCGTCGCACAGCACATTGGAGGGCTCTAAGGTAGGCTTCTAGAAGCTTCGAGACAGTGCAGAGGATGAAGAGTGCGAAGGTGAGTAGTGGAGGCCAGAGGGTGGAGACGGAGGAGAGTCAGTTTGAGAGAATTTTATGGTGTTTGTTAGGTGGGATGATGCATTGATACACTATCATACCTAACCATGAGAGACGATGAGGCGTGTGATACACCTTACGAAGTAAAGAGTATAGGAGATCTCTCCTAATTTGAATTGCCCAAGTTGAAAAGGATATCTACTAGACTACTATTAGAAACAGCTGGAAGGTTCTAAAGCGATTGAAAAAGATTGACAGAGAAGAGAAACCTTTAGTGATGGAGACTTTTTCCAGTACTCACACAGCATAATTTTGAAGTGCTAATAATTGTTCTGAGCTTCAAGAAGACATTCTCTGAAATAGTAATACTATTGAGTTATGTTGACTTTCTAGTATTTTCGATTTTTCATATCCATGGTTAAAATACTTTCTTCGTAGAAATCCACAAGTGTTGCAGTAATATCTTTGTCCAGTTTTTAGTTGAGAGTTAGATATAAGCTGACTTTGTTGATCATTTAGATTACTAGTTTATACCTTCGGGAGAAATAACATGAGGGAAAACACCCATCAATACCAGATTTCCTTTGATCATGGTTCTCAAATGTGCTGCTGGGAGGAAAGCGAGCACCATAAATGCATCTGGTTCTCTTTGTTTCTTGTGTTTTCTTTTCAAGTTCTATTTATGTGTAGCTGAGACAAAGAACAAAATGTTGATCACCCTATTTGTTGGACAAAACATATATGCCCTGTTAAAGTATCGAAGTCACACTAGAACAATCTATAGTGGTGATTTACAACTAGACAAGAGAAAGGAAAAAAAGGCAATCATTCAAGGGATTCGTCCATTCATAGAGTCAACTAGAAACATGCAAAGGGACAGGGTATACGTTCTATAAGCACTTAAAAACTTGTTGGCTACCCATTCTTTTCTTTTATACCATCGTACAGACTAGTGCGATTGATCCCTATTCCATGCATAAGAATTGGATCAATCGTACAAATTTTTTTTATTTAAACCACTAAAAATCTGACTGAAATCAAGTTGGCTTATAGTGAGAGTAAAATTTTTATACAAAAATTTAAACATGATAACTTTTTTTTTTTATAAAAAAAAAAGTACGCAAAGAGAAATATTATGTATATATAACTTGTATTCACATAAATGATTTTATATTTTAATACACCCCAACACACGAAAACCCCTTTCGGCTTGAAACGTGGACTTCGTAGAAGCCTATCTTACCTTATACTAAAATTTAAATTTTATTTAGAAAAATTGGAGATAAATAAAGATCGAACTTTAAACGTTTTGGTCATGAAGATTTTTACTACTATATCATAAATCGTCTTTTTCAAAAGCTTAAGCTATTTGGTAAAGATATATGAATAATTTTATATCTTAATACTATTTACCATTGGATAAGATGTGGACCTCACTTAGACTTAATCCACATTTCATCAATGATGGATGAAGTATAAATCGACACGATATCCAATATAAGTTAACATAACTTGTATGCAAATACAGAGGAAATGTCTTTTCTATACTTGAAATTTTACAGGTGACCTACAATAAGTAATGATGAATTAATTATTAGTTAATAACATGTATTACTTAGTTGATAAACTAACAAACAAAATTAATTAATCACTCAATATATATTATTAATGAATAATTGACTTATTATACTCATTAGAAGCGTGTAAGTACATGTTAAATTATTCAAGTGTAGCATTACATTACATGATTTTAAAATAAGGAAAATAAGAACACTAGATGCAATTTGATTTTAGGGTCAATTTATTGAACATTAAATGATAAACATCAAAATCAGACGTTTAAGGAAGAAGTAAAAGAAAGAGAAGAATTGAGTCCTATAGTAATATATATCTTTCTTCCAAGATATATATATATATATCAAGAAGATAGAGTTAAATATGAGATCGACAATATTATTTAATTAATAATAAAAATTAATAGGTGGCAAAATTATGTTCCCTCTTGCTATCAATTTTACAAAAAAATATATTTTATTCTTACGTTAATAAATTAAAATTTAATCAATAATAAAAATTAATAAGTGACAAAATTATGTTTTCCCTTGCTATCAATTTTACAAAAAAACATATTTTATTCTTACTTTAATAAATTTAAATTTAAATTTTTTTTATAAGTAATACTTATATATATATATAATTTTATTTCGTTGCCTATGTCATTATAATAATGTAATACAATAAACCATAATAATTAAATTTATGAATTAGTTTCTCATTAAATATTTTTTCTCAAAATTCAAAAAAGGTTCTTATATTTTGACAATTTGATTCTGTATTTCACATTAATTGGAGAAATTATTTACATATTGTTAAAAGAATAAATTTTCTTATTGTACAACTCACAACTAAATATTCAACGGCAGGTATCTCTATAGGAGAAGGAAAAAAAGTCTTCTTTGATATCAGAGTTTTTTTTATGTAAATTGGTCAAAATCAATGACTTTTTTTTTTTTTTTCCTGGGATAAAGTTACCAAACTTTTAGGGTATCACTGAATGTTTTATTTGATTGACATGCTTGTTAATGAATGTAAGAGAAATGAAGTATGTTTTTTAAATAATCACAAAAGATAAATAAAGTTGGTCATCACAATATTCCTCACTACTTTTTCTTCATCCCCGTCTTTCTTTCTCTTTTCATTTTATTTATTTCAATTATTTTACGAACGTACACATGTTCTTGCCGACCTCTGTTAGCTGTACATGCATGATTTCATTTGAGTTCAATAAATAAAAGAGTATGTGGCTGAGATCATTTGAAGATTAAACGAAGACGTGTCCATTCTTGCGCAATATAATTGTGAATGTCCCCATGTTCCTTTGCCGTGTTAGACATTATACTATTATTGATTTCTTGTTCTTCATAATAAAGTCCATAGAAAAAGTGAAAAAAAGAAGAAGATAGGACCAAAAGGAAAAATCAAACATTTAATAGTATGCCAAGAAAAGAGACGAACCAAGACGTGGTTTGGGTAGTATGTATTAAATTAGAAATTTAAATTTTATTATCACTTATTTAATATTAAAAATTAAAAATAAAAATGAAAAAACTGAACAGGGCTAACTTTGTGAGGGGTTATTTTCTGGTGCAGCTGTGCCCCGTTACGCTCCGTTCTGCGCTGTCCATCTTGTTCCGTAGTGCAGCAAAGAAAACACACAAAGCACAAGCGATCACAGGGCTTGCTGCCAAGTGGCATGTTTGTGCGACGTTGGTTTCTCGCGATGGAGTGGCCGAAGGTGGCGCAGTAACGGCTCAGGTTTCCAATGAGAGAATCTATCCTACGGTGGGGACAGATGGAGAATCAGAGGCTGATCAAGCAGGTGATGAAGAAGATGAAATTAATAACACCAAGTTAATCCCATCCTACGCTTACAGCACCAGCGCATATGAAAAGAGACAAGCTCTTGGTACGTTCTCTTACAACCCCATTTATAACTTGAATATTCAGTTCAGTATGTAGGTGTTAAGTACATATTCTAGCTAGAAGTATCAAATAGTTTCTACAAAAAATCTTGGAGAACTGAAAATGAAAAAGAAGATATACAGGAGATATCAAATTCATAACATTAAACAGACTATAATAAAGTAAACATCATAGTTAATGTTACGTGATCTATATGCTAGCTGACTTTATAGCACTGTAATTACTAACAAGTTACTCTGAGTGTATTTAGTTTGTTCATTTAGCACGTAACCTTGGCTAAAATATAAGGTTGTCATGTTACACCTTACAATAAGCATAAAAAGATATTAGCAGTTACTAATGATCGATCATGTATGATTTCTTAATTGAACATAATCATATCGGATCCATCATGGATTCTTTTTACAATAATTTTTTTAATTTAGAAGTTTATCCTTTGGAGAACAGCTCATCCTTTCCCTAATTCAAGGTTTCAACCCTTTTTTATTAGATATTAATTATTAGTAAAGAAAGGTTAAGGAATTAGAAGAGATCTAAGCTATTCTTTATTATTTTTTTACGATAGGTAGCAGAAAAGGCTCAAAAACTCGAATCAGGTGAGCACAAGACAGAAACAAAGAGCAAAAAACGAAAAATAACAGTGTTCAGCCAACAACTAACAGTAAGTGCTACTAGGAATCCATCTAATAGCAGGAAATTTAAATAATCACTACTAGAATTTTGTCAAAAATTGATGGATATTACCAACGGATAATAATTAAATATATGATTAATGTGTAAATTTATCAACGGATAATTATTCTATCGATAAAAACATCGACAAACATTCCTACTTTATTGCACTTTCTGTCGGTAACTAATAATAATTATTTTAAATTTAATTAAAAATATGTATATATATTACCAATGAAAAATCCAATAGTAAATTAGAAATAATTAACACTTTTTTATTTTTATCATCAGAAATTTGTCTTTTTATATTATTGACAGATTATCCGTTGATATTTAAAAATTGAGTTTGACCGCCATTGTCTGTTCATATTCCATATTATCGATGGATTGTCCGTCGGTAATATTCAATTAATGAAACAATTTGTTTTGTTATAATATTATCGACAGAGAATCTGTCAGTGAAAAAAATATAGATTGTTAAAATGTGAGCCCGTTTATTCTTTCTTATTTCCTCTGTCTCTCTTCGCCCTCTTGTTCTCTCTCATCCTGCAAAGGTTTTTTTGCTATTTTACCATCGCTGAAGCCTCCATTTCGTGATCGGAGATCGCCATGGTGTTTTTGGTATGTTATTTAACATTTTAATCGGTTTAATTTTTTAGTTTAGCCTTTTTTTTTTCAATTCTATTTCTTTACTTAAAGTTTTATGTTTCTTTGTTAGTTAACTGACTTATTTTTTTTATTTTGAATTGTTAAAGATCTTATTTGAAGCACTTGAATTGCTTCCATTATGGTGCTTTCATATTTATTTGAGCTTTGTAGTAGTTTAGGTATATGCCATATACTTTATTTTTTTACTTTATGTTTTTTTGAAGTATTAGAGATTTAAATTTTCTAGGGTAGAGTTATAGGATGGAATTGCATGACTGGGAGAAAACTTAGAGTTCATTCCTATTATTTGAATTGTGTGCTATGGTGTTGTAAGATCTAGAATGGTTTTTATGATTAACTTTAGAATGCTATGGTTATGCAATTAATTTTTATTGTGCTGTGGTGTTGAAATGCTAAATTAATTTTTGTGAAGGCTCCTAATTTAAGGGGAGACTCTACCCAAATTTTTTTTGTCATTTAAAATATTCTTAGAATTAAATAATAATTATTAAACAAAGTGTGTTATGCCTTTATTTAGTTAACACATGTTTTATATTTTCAATTTTGTATATATTATATAGATTGCTTATGGTAGGACATATATTTGGTTCTGGACGAGGTAGGGGTAGACCGAGGAAGCATGGTCTACCCTCCCCCCCGGCATTCGTGCCCCACCCACCACCTTTACTACACCTGCGTCCACCACTCTCACTAGTGATGCCTCCTCCATCCTTTCTGGTTCACATACCTAGGAGTTTGTTATGATACCCAACTCTAGGTATGTAGAGTCAGGGTCTCAGCCTTTATTCCCCTAACAGCTTTCTCCACCTCCACCCCCACCTCCAGGAGGTGAGGCCTGCACCTCACCTATACCTGGTCGGGGCTGCACATGATTACTGAGGTATTTGAGAAGAATTTTCACATCTCATATACCAATTTTTTGCAAGCCCCTGAGGCCACACAGGAGTTTGTGGTTGAAATAGTGGAAGGTAAAATAATCATTATTTTTTTACTTTTTAATTATTAGTTTTGATTTTTTTTTTTGACGCGGAGTTTTGATTTTTACTTCACCTACTGACTATTGTATTACATGTATGCAGCGTATGTTTATTATTGATCCATGTGAGGAGGCTTTCATCTATAGGGCATGGAGAACCAGAGCCGGGAAGCACCTCTGCAATATGTTTCATGACATTCACAAAAACGGTGCGAGCACCCATTGGCTCATGGATGAGATCCTCCAGACATTGAAGGCCCACTAGGACTCACCTGCATTTAAGGTGAAGAAGGTAAAGGCTTGGTCGAGTAGAAAATCAGCCTGTAGGGGCTCTCTGCACACTGGAGGCTCCACTACCATCGAGGGCACATGGCTGAGGATGGTAAATATCATCCTTTACTGATTTAATTATTCTATTGTTGTATTAAATATTATATATATAATCACATGAAAATTCTTTGAAATATAGGAGAAAGTGATGAGCAGGCCGCCAACTCAGGGGGAGTTGTTTCGGGAGACCCACACCTGGAAGTAGGACAAGTCCTAGGGGGTTGATATGCGGTTGGAGACCACATACGTAAGTACTTATAATTTTAGTTTTCAATGTTTTTAATTTATTATGGTTACTATTCTTTAAATCAAATTTGTTTTATTTTTTCTAATTGTAGCGTTAGTTCATCCAGCGGCTGACTAAGGCCCAATCATAATAGCTGCAACAGGGGGATGGAAGCACTCCTACCGGCCTACCTGTTAGTGAAGATGAAGTATGAGCCTAGACGGTCGGCAGCTGCTACAAGGGGCGGATTAAAGGGATGGGTGTGACGTCCGAAAATTCAATCGCCTGTTATTAATCAATTTTCTCGATTAATTCACGCGAGTAAGATTAGCTATGAACCATTTAAGATTTATTAGGATTCAAATGGATGTTAGTTAGGTAGATTAGAATGGAAAATTTAAAGTAGAAACTAAGGTAAAGGCGAATGCGAAATCGGGCAAATACCGAATCTCCGGTTGGGGGAAGATCCGATAAAACTTCAATAACTTAAACTACTGGAATAAAATAATATTAATGGCCCTGGATCCAAAGGTGGGGAGGCCATCCACCCCACCACCATCAGACGGTCCACAGTTCACCTTGTGGCTCAATTGAGGCCACAAGATTAAAGGACCAATCACACCGCGACAACTCCCCCTGCAATTATTACACTTCAAAATATCTTCTCTCCCTCACTTTCCTCTCCTTATCTCATCCGCCACCCTCCTTCTTCCTCCCTCCTCCATTTTTTCTTTTCCTCTTCTTCATCTCTCTTCACTTCATACACTCTTCACTTTGGAGATTTGAAGTTCTTTTGAAGAATCAAGTTGGAACTCAAAGGAGGTAGGGTTTAAAGCTTTGAATGGATGTTTGTATTGTTGATTAAATCTGGATTGGATATGGTTTCTGATCTGTCTTCTTGCTGATCTTGATGAATTATGGGTGGAAAAATGATGGGATGAGTGAAGAGGTGATAGATCCATGGGGTAGATCAAGAAAGGAGAGAAATCAGCAAGTCTGGAAACAGAGTTCTCTTAGGGTTTCCGTACGAAATGCCCTCTGTCCCTCAGTTCCCACCGTTTAAATTCTATGAAAATATTTTTAGATGAAACTAGACATCCAGAGCTTTCCATACATATGAATTATTAAGTCATTGGATCAGTATAGAATTAGTTATGAATTTTTGAAGTTTGACCTAAGTTTCAGAATTTGATTTCGGGCAGGGAAGCTTACGTGAGCCATATCTCACTCCATATAACTTGGATTTAGGTGGAAAAAAATTCTATAGAAAGCTAAGATCCAGTAGTTTATGCTATAAAAATTTCGGATTCAGACCTAATTTGAGTAACTCCCAGAAATTTTCTAAAGTCACCCCTGATTCTGCTTAGGCCAAAACAGGGCAGTTTGTAACACCTGAATTTGAGGTTTTATTACTTAAGCTGTAGTTGGCCAAATGATGTGGGACTTGTTGGAGGATAAAATTTCATATCCTAGCTTCAAAACGACATAGGTTTGATAGCCATACCCTTAGGATTCGAATTTTAACAGATTTTAACATTTTAGAGTGCTGTTCAGTTTAGTTATAGACCAAGCCAGAATAAAATGACAATATCTTGAGTTGTAGATATCAAAATTGAACGGGACCAAAAAGGTTAGAAACTAGACACATAGGGCTTCAACATATTAAAATTTCAGATCCATTGGAGTTGTGTAGCAATAAACTCAGAGAAAACACTAACCGGGCAGAATAGGAAGCATTTGGTGGCAGCACCCAAATTTTTAGTTTACTCTTCTCTTGATTATAACAAGTATGCATGCCCAGTATTATTATGAGAATCCTATATTGTTATGAACATTGTATATACTGTTATAGAAATTATTGAACTATTGTTGAGAATTACTGGAATTGTTGCTGCTGGCACTATTCATGGGGAAGCGGATGTGATCCGTTATGCTGCCCAAATTTCGGTAAGCATTATGATTGGTTATGAGATTATAAGTTTAAGATGGAACATATATAATCCTCGAGTAAGAGGATAAGCTTATTTAAGTTCCCCTCACCCACGACTCACATGAGGCATGGCATTAGACCCAGCTAGTGTGAGTATAGGGGATAGGTCTTACATGAGGCATGGCATTAGACCCAGCTAGTGTAAGTACCGAATATTTAAGGTGGCGACGGCCACGGTATGAGCTCATTACCATTTATGCTGAGTGGGTGTAAAGATTTTTAAGAAAGAGTCAAGCTTAGAGGAAGGATAAGAGTAAAGTTATGAGTATATTCCCTTTTTACACGCATTAAGGGTATTAAATGTTGTGGAATTGTATACTTGAGTTATGCATGTATATTTTGTAATATGCTATTCTACTGTTAATAGTTAGACTTATTCACTACCTCCGATCATGTTCATAGTTATCATAATAAAAGACCGAAGCCATTAGGGGTTAAGATGAGATAACTTTAGGAATATAGAACCCTACTGAGAGTTTGAAGAATTCTCACCCTATGTAGTACCCATTTTACTTTCAAATCAGTACGATGGACGCGACAGCGGTGGTGTTCATTGAGTTCCCGCATATGCAGCTTCATTACAACCCCACCTACGACTCGTTGTACATAGTCGGCTCGTGCCGATTTAGGGTATACTTTTTCAGCAGCAGTGACTTCACGGTGCCACTCTTCCACCCCTTGTTCGACCCCACTGTTCCATATTTCGCCTTCCCCATATCCGTAGCGCATACTGCACCTCCTCCCGCACTGCTGCTCAGTGGATCCCATACCACCTCACCTCTTCAGATGGTTCCTGGAGACCCGATGGACGCCGAGGATGACCCGTCCGAGGCCACCGACTCTTCGTCCTCCTCATCCGACTGATGACTCCTCCCGATCGGGCCTGCTATGGCCAACGGGTACCTGACCCCGTAGTAGATATATTTGGCTAGCTGTTGTACATGATGGCCCTCTTTTGACAGGATGATGTATTGGGCCATAGGAGTAGTTTTGTTAGGACTTTGACTTGTACTCAAATGTCCTATGAGGACTCTTAGGACTGCACTTTTATGATATCGGCCAGGATCTTTTTGGTATGTACTGGCCCTACATGTATTCTTTACAGTGTATATATCAGAGAATGTCCTCTATGGATGCAGATATATATATATTTACCTTTCAGTATATGTGCATAAATTCAGAAAAATTTCTACTGCATTCCTTTCATTATTTCAGTTTGTATGAAATTATTGTTTCACGTTATACGCTTAAGTTCTTCTGCACGCGAAATAAATAGAAAGATTCGTCATGTAAATCATAGTCGGGACTATAAATAATAAATTTTAAATAAAAACCTTTAACATACTATACTACAATTAAGTAAATATAGTAGATAGAGTAGGACCTTACAATGGGGACCGCTTATAGCAGGTCAAATTCTCTAGGCTCTATATCTGGAGCTGGGCCTGCTGGGACCAATCCAGAGTCTATCTGTGATCAGGGCCATGCACTGAATGGGTCAGTGTAGAGGTAGCTTAAGGAGACCGATAGGAGATGCATGGAGCTGTATGAGTGCCACGAGCGGGATAAGCAATAGTCAACATAGTAGATATAGTCCAAGGAGTAGAGGATGACGACCTTTACAGCTTTTACGAGTAGATGTCGAGTGGCTGTTCTTCATCTGTTGCACAACCTCTACCATCTGCGCCCTTACCTCCACCACCTCAACCTTTTCCACACAGCCAACCATTTGGAGATGGAGATGGAGATGACGACGGCATCTTGGATATTGACAATGATCAGTATTTGTAGATTTTAGGATTTTTTTTTTTAAGAATTATATTGTAAATATCTTTTAGAATGACATTGTATATGTTTTTATTTAGTAAATATTTTTTTTAATTTCTTTTGCAATTAAAACCAAAAAAAAAATCTTTATTTTAATAACAAAAAAAATTAATTTATTTACAATAATATTTATTAACAATTGAAAAAATGAATAATCTTATTTTATTGACGGATTTTACATCGATAAATTTATAATATAAAATTTTAGTTTTGCACTTACTGATGGATAATTCGTCGATAATTATTACTAATTCGTTGGTTTAATACTGTCAGTGATGCTTTCTTACGCTACTATTACCGACATATTTTTGTTTTTATCAACGGAAGGTTTTAGTCAAAAAAAAAAAAATTTTTACCAATGGAAATGTTTTTCTGTTGGCAATATTCATTTTTTTTTATTACCGACACATTTCTTACCGATGGATTTTATTCAATTTTCTATCAGTAAATTTGTCGGTAAGTTATGCATTTCTAGTAGCGAATCCCCCCAACCACCAATCTGCTGCAGAAAGCAACCTCAGATACAGACCCTAAGCAAATAGATCCATGGTTGTGACTATTAACCAACATAATCTAAATTCTAGAACTCCCAATTATGAAAAATCTCCATCATAAAGGATCTCCAGCAAACCACCTTATTTTGAAATATAACATTGTTTCTCAACTCCTACATACTCCATATGATGGCATACTAACAAGACAACTAATGTTTTCTTTGATACCTACTACATTTAACCGCAGCCCATGATTCAAAATTACTTCTTGAGTCAAAAGTCATCACTTATGTATCCCTTACTAGTCACAATAACAAGACCATGCCTTCCATACAAATTTGCAGGTGAAGAATAAATAGGATATATTTTCTTCCTTCTCATTACATAAGACACAACTTGAATCACCTATTCTCAAAATATTCAATCTGAAGAGTTTATCCTTGGTGTTTAACCTTCTGAGAAGAATAAACCAAAGCAAGAGTTCACCTTTTTTGGGGGGGGGGGGCTACACTTTCCATACAGAAGTAGCAAAGCTTGTATTATGGGAAATCACACCCTTCTGGTCATAGACCTTTTTCAAAAAAGACTGCACAGAGTATCTACCAGAGTTATGGAACCTCCACCAGGGTTGATCTTGCTAATTATCTGTCATACTACCCAATTGTAATACTTGCTAAAATTGATTTAGCATCTCAAGTTCCCAATCAAAAAATTCTCTTTTCCATAGCATGCTCCAATGCCATGTGCCATCATCCCATATACCACAATCTACCATTGGTGTTCCTTTTTGCAAAGAAATAAAGTCTAGGAAATTTCTGCATAAGACTTGTCTCCTCAATCCATGGGTCTTCCCAAAGAAAGGTACCTCTGCCATCACCAATCACCCTCCTGATGCCACCAATAGCAATGCCTGCCACATCTGCATCAATGTTTTAGAACACTACGGATTCCATTCCACAAACTACTATCCTTCCTCTTAGGTTGCTCCATCACTGGCTTGGTAGTGTCAAGATCGTAACATGAACAGATAACTTGTTTCCAAAATGGGGAGTTTTCAACAGAAAATGCCACCACCACTTGAAAGGCAAACCAACATTTTTCAGTACTCAATCACCAACACTAAGGCCCCCCATTTTCCTTGGTCTTTGTATAATTTCCCATTTCACTAATGCGATTGCTGAGCCTCCATCCTTAATGCCCCAAAAAAACTTACTTTGTAAGGAAATGATCCTTTTTGCCACTTGTTTGGGCATTATGAAAAATCCCAAATAAAACATTGGAAAATTATTTATGACTGATTTTATCAAAACTAGTCGAACCGCTATTGACAACAATTTCATCTTTCACCCGCTAAGCTTCTTTTTAATCTTGTCTAAAATGGGATTCCAAGTCTCAACCCTTCTTGGATTAGCTCTTAAAGGTCGGAGATCCATTAACAATGATTGACATCTCAGCAATGGATATACAACTCCATATCCAACCATACCATTTATTTCCGAAACCTATTTTCTCTAGCACTTGATCAACAAACACCCATCTGACCGAGTCATACACCTTCTAGAAATCAACTTTAATTAGAATAGCCTTCTTCTTTCTCCTTTTGAGCCAAAGGATTTGCCTACCTTGAACAAAAGTTGTTTTTTTCTTGCCTACTAAATCGTCTATCACCCTATGCATCCAATTCGTAAGGATTCTAGCCACCACCTTGTAGATGCATCTAATCATGCTTGTATGCCTATAATCCTTCATTGTGCATGCATCCTCCAACTTGGGCATGACGGTCATGCAAGTCATGTTGGCTCTGCATGGCAAAACACCTGACCTGAAAAACTCATATATACAAGCAGTAAAGTCATCACCAATCAAATGCCAACATTTTCTAATGAAATTAAAGTTGAACCCATTAGGGCCAAATTGCTTCTATAATTTCCTCGCTAGAAGGTAACAACTCCAGCGAGTTGGCTTCTTTTGATGTAATCTTGTTAGCTAGCTCATGGGGAAAGTTAATGATTAGCATTGGTTTTTGTTTATAGAGGTTTCTGATTTCCATTTTAATCATTTTAGGTGCACAAAAAATCCTTCTCCCACACTTAACTTCTAGCATCAGTTTTCTTCTCGATTTGATCGCGGCCTTGGCGTGGAAAAATTTCAAGTTCCTGTCCATTTGTTTCAAAACCTTCTCCTCTGACTTTTGTCTCCAATAGCATTGCTTTCGTTCATACCAAAGATCAAGTTGCCTCTTTAGCGCATTAAACTGAGCAACATCTACCTCATCAGAACTCCCCTCATCCAGTCTACTAGCTACTACTTCCAATTCTCCTTCTAGTCTTTGGATATTAAAGTCAAAATTGCCAAACTTCTCTTTATTCCATTTCTTAATTGGTAGTTTAAGTCTATTAAGCTTATTGAGAACATCCATATTCCATTCATCTTCAATGAGCTTTATGAAGCCGGGGTGTGTAAACCACACATCCAAATTTCAGAATGGTTGAGGCCCCTAATTAACCTATGATGATTCTATAAACAATGGAATATGAGCAGAAAAAGAGAGCATTTTAAGCTTGATATGTTTAAAGTATTGCATCTCCAAATCCATTGTGGATGCAACACGATCTAATTTACTACATTGATCACCTCTCCTCCAAGTAAACTTTCTCCTAATCAGGGGCAATTCAACCAAGCCCATGTCCCTGATCTATTCCTCAAACTCCTCCATATTTCTAGTCATGGTTTTGCACCCTTTCCTCTCTTGTGGGTTTCTGATTTCATTGAAATCACCCATCATCAAGATGGGAATATTGAGCTCTCTATCTTTTTGTTGACAATTTTTTTCCATATCCTTCTTTTATCTACGACATCATGATAACCATACACCACACCAATAATCCCTTCCAAATAAAATTCCTGCAGAATCCCTTTAATCCAGATCCGTCTCTCACCTTTTATTATTATCGTATCAAAAATAAAGTTTCTGTCCCATATACATAAAATACCACCACTCTTCCCCTACGATTCAATGATTGCCCAATCAAACCCCCAAATCCTGCAAACCTCTTGGACTCTATAATTACTACACATCATTTCAATCAACCCAATAAACCCAACTCGGTGGATTCTAACCCATTTTGAAACTTCACCAAACTTACCCCCATCCCCTATGCCCCTCATATTTCAACAAATTAACTTCATTGAGGAGACATTGACTAATGACCTAATCTTCGTCTTCTTTTTCTTGCCTTTCTTCTTTGGCCTTTTCTTCTCCCCATTTTTCTTCTCCAATTTTTCTTCCATGAGACTTTGGATTGCCTTCGCATCTTCACTTGTTGCAAGAGCCAGTTGCTTTCCCACTTGCCATGTTCTCTCAGCTTCGTCAGCCGTATAATCAGATACACTTTCATTGTATTCTTAGCTAATGTGCTGCACTTGATCAAGGTTTGCTTGGGCCATATTTGGATCAATGTTTGGCACAACATTGGAGGAGAACTCTTCATGATCCAAAGAGATGTTTGGCCTAAAGCAAGAGGCAAGATCAGGTCCATGTTATTAGCCCCAATCTGCTCAACAGTGAAGTGCCTATTACATCTCAACTAGACCGATGGAGAATATTTATGACACAGTCCATCACGTAGGAGGCCCAAATCATGTAAAACCTCTTTAGTCCTTCGATCATCATCGAGCCCAATTGTATGGACTTGATCAGAATTAAACACACCCATGTCTCCACTTGACTTTTCTACATCTCTTTCTCCAATAACTGTAGCCATGCAAATGTGACTAACCTCACTTCCTAAGACATTGGACTTAATAACTTGGCCCTCCACTATTGTCACGTGATTATTGTCGTCATTAATGCACAGGAGCCTTTCTTGAGACTTTCCAACTTCCTGATCCACCACCGGAGGAATCTTGTCGGCTATTTTCTCCATTGATGTTGTACCAGTGATACATACTAGAATGGTATAGTTCATTTTCTCTTCCCATAATACTAGAAAACTTCTCATTTCCTTCACATATACGTAATACCCATCCCCTTTGATCAATAACAATACACTTCCTTGGATAAGCTGGTACACGCAAGTCTTTAAAAGAATTTTAGCAGATGAGTAGGATGTTCGTTTCACCGTATGCTCATTAAATCCTACAATAAAACCCCATTGTTCTCTTATCTTTCTAAGGTTTTCTAGGGTCCACATTCTAAGAGGCAAGCCAAAATATTCCACCCACATTCTTCGTGTCTGGCTAACTTTTGCAAGTGTCCATGGTCTGATATCTTCGAAATATCTTTGTAACATAACCCTTCTTTCTTTCAATGCATCCTCCATCTCTGCCTTATTGGAGAAGGTGATTAGAATCTTGTATGACCCCATTGCTCTAATGTAGGTGATAGACCAAAAAAGTTGCCTAAGTTCCATATCCATAACCTCCAGATCAATCGGAGCCAAAGTTTCACCAGTAAGACTTCTTTCCAGTTCTTGTAATAGAGAATTATCAACTTCTGCATAGTCTGGTCCTATCATATTTGGTCTCTTCTTGCTCGTTTTGTTGCTTCTTCCGATTATTGGTTTCCCCTTTCTCTCATGGTAACATCCCCTACTTTCTTAAACGTAGTATAATAGAAATTTTGAATTATTTCCCTTAGACAATATGAGAATTTTTTAGGCAATGCTATACCCTGATGATCCTCATACTTATAATTATAAGATAGCATAATACTGTCGCTAAATATATGGCCCTGCCATATGTTAATAATTGAGAAATTACAAAAATACCCCTGTAAACTTTTGTTATTTGTAGGGTTGCACAGAACTTTTAGAAATTTCACTTTGAACCCACATGGATTTTTCCATAATGACCTTAGAACTTTTTAGAAAATAACATTTATGTCCCCGCATTTGTAGAGTTAGCGGAATAAGGCTTTAAACGGAGCAGAATCACGTGACAGAACCGTGGAAGTTTAAATCTTAGCCGATTGAGCCACGGAGGTATTCAGGTGTGAAATGATATGGGGTGCCCCTAGACTTGTTCAAAATTACAGAAATACCATTAGCTATGAAAAACAAAAAACAAAAAGGTTCTAAATTTGCAAAATGTTTAATTTATGCTGATAATCAATTTATTCAATTTTATTGACTAAGTAAGGTTAATTAGAAAGTAATTAAAGGATAATTAGGAGTTAATTAGATATTAATTTGAGAGATTAGGCTTAAGAAAATTTGAATAAACATATAGAAAGTTTTATAAAGATATTTAGCAATGTTTTATTGGTTTGGAGAAAATCGGTAAAGATTCGATGTTTTAAACTGCCAAAACCGAATCAATAGAACTTCACACCAATCACCCTAGTTTGAGTGGCTGCTATTCAGCCACTTCTAACCCCATGGAAGGTGCCACTTGCTACCCAAGTTCGAGGGTAAGCTTGGTTCAATAGCCACTAACCAATCCTTGACCAATCAAAAGCTTTCCCTTATGTTTTAGGACACCAAAACCCCTTCAACTCCACTCAAATTTGCGCCCTACATCTAGTTGCAGCCTCCTCTCTCTTTCTTCTTCTTCTTCCTTTCTTTCCTTGCCTCCATGGCTATGAGCTTCACGCTCATAGTTCATGGCCTTCTTGGCCTCAAATCTTCTTACTCCTTTATGAAAATTGATCCTCACCTCATTCTCTACAAAACCCCTCTAACAATTTCATGATTTAACATCAAATAGAGCCTTCCCACATTCATATGGGCTGCTGCATGGTGAAGGAAGAAGGCTATGAATGGTTCTTGGCTTCCTTGCTTCCATGGTTTCAAGAATTTTGAGGTAGGCAACTCAAATCCTAAGCTATTTGATGTATTGTGTGACTAATTGGCTGTTGTGTTCTTCTTATGCTATGCTTGGTTCATGCTTGTATGAGGGTGTTATGATGTTTCTCTAGTGATTTGAAAGGAAGAAATTTAGTTTGAGTTGAGGGATTGAGTAAAAACTAAAAAGAACACTCAAACAGAATTGGTGGGATTGAGAAACTCTACTACATAGTGTACAGACTCTTCTACAGACATCAAAATGAGATGAAACCAATTTTAAATAAAACTATACATTTAGAGCTTTCCAACCATATAATTATAAGGCCATTGGTCTAGTATTGAGTGAGATATGAAGTTTTGAAATTTACTCTAGGTTTTGGACCCTAGTTCTCATTAGAGTGAAATGTATAAGGCAAAACTTGTCCTATAAGCTCGAAATAAAGTGCAACAAATTTTTTTAGAAAGATAACACATAGGGTAACCTGTCATAAAAATTTTAGAGTTGAATTCATTTCTTGTAATTTCCAGTTATTCACCCAATTTGATCCATGTCCTGCTATGATAGAAACAGGGCAATTTGAATTCATCCAATTCAAGAGCTTATAACTTGAGTTCTACTCATTTAATCGAGATGAAACTTGTTGAAAATGAAAATCAGTTCAGTTAGCTTTAAAACCATTTAGGTTTTGTATAGTTGCAGCTAGTTTTCTATTTTTAGTGAATTTTTACTTTTCAGGACTCAAATCTGTCTAGTACAGGACAAGCCTAGTTAAATCTTCAATAACTTGAGTTATATATATCAAAACGTAATGGGATTAAAGAGGTTAGAAACTAGACAAATAACACTTTAACATATCCAAAATCGAGAGAAAAACAAATTACTTAGAAATTATGGCATAAATTTTAAATTCAGGCAAAACTGAATATAATTGGTAGAAATGCCCAAATTGATGGTTTCACAAGTGTTAGTATACATATAAGGCTTGGGTTAAAGGTTGCAAAATTTATATTGATGTTGAGGGATTGATATATTATATTGATTATGCTAGGGTGATTGATTTGTCCGTGAGCGCTGGCACTATTTACGGGGAAGCGAACCTGATCCGTTATACTGCCGAAATTCCAATAGAAACGTGTGAATTATGAGAATGTTATAAACATGTATATGTTATGCTCTATGCAAGAATGATTTAAGTATGATATGAAGTATATACATGAATGCATATAGCATAGGCATGCATGATCATGTCCAAAGAAAGATAAAGATCATGAGAACTTGCCAGAAAGACGTATCAAGCTACCACATGAGGCATGGTATATACATAGCTAGCGTGGGCCAGAGTGGTACTATCTAAGACTTGGGCTAACCCCTTGATGCGGCTCTGGCAAGTATACCAAATCGTACAAGTAATAAAGTGATGAATAAGATGTCGTTTCCACGAGGATAGACCAAGTACCAAGTAAGTAACAGGAATGACTATTTGGACTAGAAGAATGGAATGGGTAGAGAAAATTAAAAGAAATCAAATAAAATAAGAGAACAAAATTGCACTTAAAATAACTTAAATCACTGGGATGGACACTAAGGCTAGCTGACTTCACCTAACTATGGACTCAATTACCATGGATCTCAATTATCTAGTTTTTACATTAATTGATCAATGATCGGATTCCCTAAACTAATTCCAAGCCTTTCTCAGGGTCAAGAAATTCTCTTTACCCTAAATTGATTGCCTAAGCTCTTAGTTACAAGCTAATTTAGGAAAAAGTTGAAGCTTTATGGATTCCTAAGATGATCATATGAGTCGCATTTATCTATCTCTAGTTTTCCTCAACTCATGGTATTTATGATGAGAATCTTTGTTTACAAATCCTATCTCTAGTTATTACAAACCAACAAATAAGTTGAATGGTGGCCAATCACTCAAAAGCATCAGGAACAATCATAAACGCTTAATAATCAAGATAAAAACATAAATAAAATCAATCCATGAGTAATATCATCACATAGTTGGATCCATCAATGTCCTAGAACGGGGTTTAGTTTATGATGGAATCATAAACAATAGAAAAAGTAAAAGAAAGAATAGAAGAAAGAGTAGCCATGAAGAAGAACAAGGATTCCAATATCTTGAGGGTGAATGATGTCTCCAACTCTTCACAAAACTCTCCACAATGCTCCTTGAAACTTCAAGCCTCTCTTCTAGGGTTGCCTCCAGTGTTTAGAGTCTCAAAAAGTGTCAAAAAGGTCATCCAAATCCTTTAAATAATGCCTCAAGATCTTCGCCCGCAAGGTTGCTTCGAAAGACAGACTTTGCATGTTTATCATAGCGCGCTCGAGTGCACTATTCACACTTGAGCGTGCTCCACTGCACCATAAACTTGCTCTCTCTCTCTTGAGCTGTGCTCGAGCTTGGGGTCGTATGCTAGAGCTCAATCGATGCTCGAGCGCGGGGTCTCATGCTCGAGCGTGCATCTAAAATAGCAACTCTACAGATTTGCCTCTTTTGCTCACTTCTAGGCTTAATAGCAATCGGAATAGTTGGAATTTGCCCTCGGAGGTAGAATTAGCAATTGTAGATCTTTGAGTAAACTTTCCAACACAATAAGAACCACCTTAATTGGAGTTCTGTAGCTCAAGATATGGCAAAATACTGATGACTAGTCAAGGTTGGCAGCATTAAAGACAAAATGCAACTTCAATCTTATTTTGTCTTTTTCTACTAGAAGACTTGAGAATCCCAAAAAGTGCTCAACAACAAAGTTGGATATCTCTTTCTCATCTTTCCAAAGAGTCCTAAATTATGTCAAGTTGACTTCCAGAGAGTTAGATATGAATTTTCTCTTGTGATATGATCTTGAAATTCGACCAAATGGGCTGCTTAAGACTCCAATTGAACTCCTCTTCCACTTGAGTGCTTGTACCTAATTGAAACACAATGAAAACATAAATAACTAAAAAAGATATGAGAAACTGACAAACAAACCAGAAAAGAACCTAAATCAAAGAAACCAACTAAAAACAACTAAAACACTCATATAAATTTATGTAACCAAAGATTAAATCTAAATAAAATAGAACAAAAATAACTCACTATGGGGAGTTATCACCCCTGAACAGATTTATGGGGAATAAGTCAGTGGCAGTGTTGGGGAAAGTAAACCTGACAATCCCATATAAGAACTAGCTTGATCCTGAAAAGCAGGCTATTACCCAGAGGTGAGAGAAGTCATTCACCTCCAGGGGACCAAGTATAGAAGAGTAAGATCAAGTTACAAATTAAAGAAAGAGATGAATTAATTCAAGTGCACTTGCATACGGTCAAATACAAGCATCTACATGTGCATCTCTAATTATATCATCATGTCATAATGTCATTATGATTCTTATTGAAGTATATTACACTATTCTTGTTTCTATGTTTTTGTCATATAATATGCCAAGTGGTTGTTAAAATATAACCCACTTCGAGAAAGATGTTTTCAACATAAAATTGAACCACTACTTGCATATATGTACTCACATTTTAATGAGAAACTGAAGCGGCTGGGACACTATATGAGTAATGGTTCGAGTTTACCTACTGAGAACCTCAGGTTCTCACTACCTGCTTGTATATTTTTCTTTTCCATAAACATTCCAGTTCCTAGGCTAAGACTTAAGAACGAGGCAGAATCTTGGGATATTCATCGTGTAAGACATAGCCATAAGTCAGCTCGGGAGACGAGGGAGATTGGCTAAAATTTAGTGAGGGCGATAGCCGTAGTGTGGAAGCAGTTTCTGCGTAAATGTTTGCTACAAAATTTTTCTTAAGTTGTAATTACTTTACTCTATATGTATTAGAAATGACGAAATTTATGAACCATCATTCAGTAATAAAGTATGCAGTTAAAGGGTCATGTATTATATTTTTCGTGTTTTAAAGATCTCTTAGCACAGTAACAATCTCTTAATATAACTCTATGACTCAAGCATGGCTTATATAATAGAGGGTGTTACACTCCCTGATGCTTCTGTTCACTTTTCTGCATAGCTCGACATAAAGATGTCAATCACATTCCCTTCATGTTGGAAAATCTACCAAAGCCATGACTTAGTCATGGATGTTGGAAGATTATCTATGAATATGGTAAATGATACCGCTTCTAGCCTTTTGCACGTTTCTTCGTAACTCTTGCATGCATGGCTTGTTCCTTGGTTTGCATGAGACTCAACCTGATGATACCACTTCCTTCACTCTCTCTCTCTCTCTCTCTCTCTCTTTTTCTCTCTCTCTCTTATCGCCTTTCTTTGCTAATTTAAATTATTCTTTATTATGTTACCAAGAAATTCTCAAATAATATTTTTGATGTCTTTGAAAAAGAATATAGATGTTATTGATCATTATTATGATTATTATGAAAGTTTAGACTCAAAATCTCTTCATGTTTCATTTTTGCAGTGAATTACTTTGAGAACAATCGAGTAGGGATTACGTTATTTGGATTCATGTTGGATAGGAGCACGCTCAACACCATAGTTGGCATTGAGCTATCACTAGTTCTTTGGTTTTTTGGCAAAATCATTGGCATTTCTTGAACGAACCAATTTAGTTTCATTATAGTTTATAAATACCTTATTCTTTGCTTTGTTGCTCCTTTGGCTAGCGGCTACTCACGGCTTACATTGGATGATATATTAGGTTTAAAATTTTGACGAGAAATCTGTTTTTATATTTGTTTCTTTTTTTAGGATTATTTTATAAAGGTATTTTCTTTCTTGTTTTCTGATGATTCTTCTCTATCCATGAGTTCTTGTAATTACAAGTTACTGTATAAGTTTTTTTTTCCTTTGGATGAGATTTCTTTGCTACACTTTTGTATTACTTTGTGCTTTAGTTTTCTTTTGTTCATAATTGTATTGCATAACTTTTTATTTACACTGCAGTTACAACAAAAAATAAAACTCTATAAGGGGATGGCAATTTTGTTGAGATCTTAATGTAAGTAAATTTTTCTTAAAAAAAACTATCAACCTTAAAAAAATATTAAATAATTAAAAATTTGCTTTCAAAATTTTTGGAGTAAATTCTCAAATTAGTCCTTAACAATATCTTTGGTAGACACATTAGTCTCTAATAAATAATAATTAGTCCTATAATCCCTCACAATTGTAAAAATTGGACATCTTGGTCCCTGACTCACTTGCAATCGATAGAAAGTCTGATGTGAAGTTAAAGTGATGACTAGAACTTTCCTAACTCTATTCTACATAGAACTTTCTAAATGCATAATTTGCATAACTTGAAAAAAAAACCCTAAATGTTTGTTTTAATCTATTATACCCTATCCTATGTAACACCCTCCCAAGTACAGTACTATACCTTACCCTATGTAATACCCTCTCAAGTACAGTACTATGCTTAAGTCATAGTATCACACCCTGGAGTTGTTACTGATACCTGAGCGGACCTTATCTGACAGCAACTTCAGCTATCTTTGGAACTTCTTGAACTATCTAGAGATAACACGGAAATAGGAGTGAGAATTATAAATTCTCAGTAGGATTATCTAATTATCATACATAATGTTATCGTTGTCATCTCCAGTTTGCTTCGGTTTATTATGAAAAAGGTGAACATGTTACGTAAACTGTTTGATTTTACAGTTTGAAAAATATATTATCCGAAGCAAAGTTCATTTTATTCATACACTTATCATTTGGGAAGAGCCCATACAAAATTAACTCATGAAATCATATTAGGAATAATAACTGAAACATAATAAAATACAATAGCATCATTACACTGGAGACATAACTTCTGCACATAACTTTACTTGTACTTGAATTTATGGATGTACATAAAATTTACTTTTCTTTCTTTATCTTCCTGCCACGTCCCAGAGTATGATCGCCATGTCATACTCCATAAGAATGTGATCACCATGTCACATTCCTTAGGGTATGGGATCATCATGCTATATTCCAGAGTATGATCGCCATGTCATACCCCATTTGAGCGTGATTGCCATTTCACGTTCCTTAGGAATATAGACTCATCATCATATCTTTACATGCCACATTCCAGAGTATGATCGCCATGTCATACCCCATCAGAACGTGATCGCCATGTCACGTTCCTTAGGAATATGGGACCTTCATTCGGTACTTACACTAGCTGGGTCATGCCATGCCTCATGTAAGTTCTGTCCCCTATACTCACACTAGCTGGGTCGATGTCATGCCTCATGTGAGTGGGGCGTCTGCATATGCTTTAATCTTTAGTCTTTAGTCTTTAACCTTTACTGCCCTTGGGTAGCCTGACCTTGGAGCGAGATTATCAGCTTAACTCGTAACTGTCGTCACGCCGGCTCATCCACAAGGGGATTCACGTGCCTCTAGTCGTGGAGGGATCTCATTCTGGCCACGTGCCTCTAATTGAAGGGATCTCTTCTGGTCACGTACCTCAAAATTGAGGGATCTCATTTGACCACTTGCCTTCAATATAGAGGGATCTCATCCGACCACGTGCCTCCAAGGTAGAGGGTAGCTACCTTTACAGGGAGGGATTCAAAGTGCAACTGCCTCCAAGTGAAGGGATTCACATCTAATATACTTATGTCTTTTCATTCTCATGCATAATCTAGCATAGACATGCTGAATACACTCATACATATGCTTCGTCATTTACTTTCATATACTTCATATCATACCTAAATTCATGCTTGCATATAAACATTCATAGTTTCATAGACTTCCATCGTAAATCCGGCAGCATAACGGATCAGATCCGTTTCCCCATGAATAGTGCCAGTTCTCACGGACAAATCAGTCATAACAGTATAATCAATCTAATATATCCATCAATGTAAACCTTACAACCATCAACTCAAACCTTATATGTTCACTAACACTTGTGAAACCATCAATTTGGTCATTTCTGCCAATTCTACTCAGTTATGCCCGAATTTTGTATAATCCACCTTTACTTTTATTCAACCCATTTAAACCTAAATTTTGGATATGCCATAGCTCTATGTGTCTAGTTTTCAACCCTTTTGGTCCCATCTCATTTTGATATGTGTAGCTTAAGATATTTAAATGTTGCCTTAACCTGCTTGGTCACTAGTCCGAATTACACTCTTGGAAGTAAAAATTCACTAAAAATCAAAACTAAGCTCAAACTATATGAAATTGGTGCCATATCAAAGCTAACAGGACAGGCTTTCATCTGCAAGAAGTTTCACTTTATTTGCTTTAGTATACCTCGAGTTATAAGTCTTGAAAGTCGACCTTCTTGAACTACCCTATTTTGGCCTAGTTTGGACATAGGGCAACCTCCTCGAACCACTGGAAATGATTTGGATCATAAAAAACTTGGAATTTAATTGTGAGATGTTCCTCTATGTGTAAGCTTTCTAACAAAGTTTGTTTTACTCAATTTGGAATTGTGTAGGGTGAGTTACACCCTTCTCAAGTCACACTGCCTGGATGGAATTCTTGATTCCTAGGTTAATATTCAAAAATTCATATCTCTCTTAATACTAATCCAATGAACTTATATGATATATGTATGGAAATCCCTGAATGTCTACTTTCATCTAAAAATAGTTTCATCGGATTTAACCGGCTGTAGACGGAGCCGTACACTCCGCCATCTGGACTGCTGTAGGATTCCTCACTTAGGCAGCATCCCAATCCTCCAGTCCTCCTAGTTTCCTTCTTCTAATTCTAATTTCAACTCTTACATTTCATATTAATCCAACCATAATCCATCACATACATCCAATATATCATCAAATATATGAAGAAGAATAAAATTTCATACAGCCATCATGCAAAGAATCCAAGAACAGAAATGGAATCTTACCTCTTTGGAGTGTGATTTTGCTAGGTGTTGAAACTTGAATTGTTAGAACCTTGTTAAGCTTGAAGGAGTGATGGAGTTGATTGAGAAAAGGGAAGAAAAAGGCTGAAACAAGAGGGAGAGGGAGACGTAAATCAGATCAAAATGAGGAGGAGAGTCTGACTTAAATACATGAGGGTAGTTGAAATTGTGAGTGTTGATTGGTTGAAATTTTGTGATTGAAGTTCAGCCATGTCACTTGCTTTTGTGGCTAAATTGCTCTCCACATCATCCCAAAAGTATAACTCGCTTCTATTCTATCTAAAATCGGAATTCGTCTTGATTCTGCTTAAAGTCGGAACTCGTGCCATTTGTTTGACACTCGGAGATGAAATCGGATATCGGAAAACTTGTCTAGTTTATTCGAAACTTGGAAGCAAAGTTGGATGTCGAAAGCCATCAGCTTACAATCACATAATCTCGGAACTCCCCATTCAAACTCGGGAACACCAACAGAAATGAAAAGCTCCTAGGAATAAACTCGGAGATCGGAACTCGTGATCGATTTGGAAATCAACTCAAAGATCCAAACTCGTGTCCATTCTAGTTGAGTTCAACTCTAAGGCCAGAACTCGTTACATTAAACTCGGAGGTCAGTACTCGCGTACATCTTGCTTGAAACTTGGAAATAAATTATGAGATCGAAAATCGGGTATGTTCTCTTTGAGACATAAAGTAGGATATTGGGAATCACGTCTTCGTTGTTTGGACTTGGAGGTTAAGTCGGGAAGTAGGAAATTATGCTCGATGAAGTCGAAAGTCGAAAATTATGCTGAAATTTGAAGACGAACTCGGAAGTCGGAAATTATCCCATTTTAGGTGAAATTCGAAGATGAAGTCGGAAATCATAGGAACTTGAAGATAAAGTTGGAACTCGAAATTCGTTGGAGATGTTACACCCTAACCTTTTACGACAGTGCAATTAGGGGTTTCTATAAGTTATGCAAATTGTGTGTTTAGAGAGTGCCATGTAGGATAGGATCAGGAAAGTCCTAGTCATTATTTTACCTTGACATCAGACTCTTTAGCGGTTGCAAGTGAGCCAGGGACTATGGGTGTCCAATTTTTGCAATTGTTAGGGACCAGGGTATCCATTTTTTTCAATTGTTGGAACCTTGCAACTAATTTTTTTTGTTAGAGATCAATGTATCCACTGAAAAATATTGATAGGGGCTAATTTGGGATTTCTCAAATTTTTGCAAGGATAGATCACTAGGCTGGGAATTCAAATTGTGCGGCAAGGATGCAATGATTGGTTGAAAGGGCATTCTCAAAAGAGTGCATATGGTTGACTTTGACCACAATTGAAGGACTAGGCTGATCTAGAGAGATTTATGCTGTTTAGGCCAAACTAAATTGTTTTAATATATTTAGGCCCTTTTGGATTGTTTTTATTAATTATTTAAGGTTTGGACCTAATTTTTTTAGTTATGATCAAATCTTGTCAAATCTTTTGAGATGAGATCAAATCTTTTTAGATAGGATCAAATATTTTAGGATTTTCGGTTCATTATATTTCCTTTTTATCGATGTTTTAAATAGGCAAATTGGCCTACAGACTATTCAATTTACATATCAATACTATTGTGAGGTTTATTCCTTTTTCTCTCATATTTTTGAGTTCTTGATATTCTTGCTTATTATTTCATCCATAAACAATGGGTCAAGAATCCTAAAACTTATCCCAAGGTTCTTATTCACGAGTTGAATAAGGGTTGCGGGTTCTATATGATTCCAAATGGAACACTCTCCCAAGCATAGTATCATGCTTAAGTCATAGCAACACACTTTAGATTTGTTATTGTTACATGAACGGACTTTGTCTGACAGCAACCCTCAGTCGTCTTCCAATATTAAACAACTCTGCCCAGTATGACTTTCTTCTATACCTCCTGAGATATCTAGAGATAACACGAAAATATACATAGGAGTGAGAATTATAATGGGTGATTTCTTAGACTACCACATAAAGTATCATCGTAATTATCCCTAGTTGCTTCAGTTTATTATAAAAAGTGATCATGTCAGAACAATTATAAATTTCATCTTAGAAAGTTCAAAAATGTTCTTTCGAAGCAAGTTAATTTTATTAACACACTTAATAAGCAGACAAAGAATTTGATCATAAACATAATAAGATAGAGGACAATTGAATAAGATGCATAAATACATAACAAGTTAAAGATCAACTGAATAAAAGGCATAGATAAATGCAAATGACTTCTTGATACAAGTGCTCTTGTCTTGCTTTAATTTTCTTTACTTAACACACCTAGGTGTTACGTATCTCTGTACCTAGGGTGTCTGCATCGTCTGCACTTGAGCATTACGTATCATCATCCTCAAAGTGTAGCCTTTCTTATCCTCCTTTACTTGGTCTCCTGGAGGTGAATGACCTTTTTCACCTCTGTGTAATAGTTTGCTTCTCAGGTCCAAGCTCGTACCTATGCATAAGTGATGGATTTACTTTCTCTGACTCTCACACTAGTCTATTCCTCTTAAATATGGTTAGGAGCTGGCCTAAGTCTTAGACGCCCTGGCCCACTACGAGGTGGAGGCTCGGTACATCCTTATGCAAGTTCTTATCATCTCTTGTATTTCTTAGACATAATCATGCATGAACAGGTTATATGTACTTATGCATATGCCTTATATCTCACTTTCAAACATTTCTTACGTGCATGATTATCATGACCATAACTTATAAACATCCATAGCATTCACATATTTCTGTCAGAATTTCGGCAAAACAATGACTGAAAATAGGATATTTCCTAATATACAGGCATTATCGTTTCAGTCAGCCAATCATAGTAAATAGAAATATTATATTTATATATCAGTATCACATCAATATCATATTAATATAACAAGGAATTACCTCAAAAGTTTAGCCATTGGCTCTTTATGACTTATAGGGTTTCTAACCCTTAAAGTTAGCAATTCACCTTAAATTCTTTAATTCTACCCTGTTTTTATAAATTGCACGAAAATTCCATTTTAACTTGTTTTGATTTGAAATTTTAATATGTTGTAGTCTTATTAGTCTATTTTTAAATCTCTTTAGTCCCATGAAATTTTGAGTGTATAGGTTAAGTTATAAAAGTTTTACCTAAGGCTGCCCTGGTTCGAGACAGACTTGTGCAGCTAACTTTAGAAAATCACTAACATTCTAATTCTTATCATTTTTGCACGAATTTCATATTGTATTTAATTGAATTATATTTCAATCCCAATAAGTTTCATCCTAATTGGGTACGTAGAGCTCAGGTTATGAGATCCTAGAGTAGGCTATCTTGTATTGCCCTGCCCCAACTGGAATAAGACATAGGGTAACTTTAGAAAATTAGTGGGAGCAATTTACTTTAGATATGAATATAAAATTTTTATGGCATGATCATCTATACGTTAGTTTGCTAACAAAATTAGTTGCACTCAATTTGAAGTTGTATAGGGCTAGTTATGCCCTTCTTAATGCACACTGGTTAGGGTTGTGAAAGAAACTTAATAGTCTATTTCAAAAATTCAGAACTCTTTCATTTTAAATCCAATGAACCTATAATTTATATGGTTATGAAGCTCTTGAAGTCTAGTTTTGTCTAAAATTGGTTTCACTCAATTTTGATGCCTACAGATGGAGCCGTATTGTTCGCTGTATGGACTGCTACCCTAGGGTATTCTCTCAGCTTTTCAAATTGAGTGTTCTTTTAGTATCTTGATCAAATCATCAAACCAAACTAATAATTCCTATCTTAAATCACTCAAACCAAACCATATTAACATCAAATATCATCAATCAAAAGGTGACATAAGAAACTTTAGCAACCACCTAAATTAAAGAAATTAAATAATCTAGGAAAATCCTACCTCAAATCCAAAGTTTGAGCTCTTCTACTTGAATCTTTGGTGGTTCTACTTCACTAAAACCTTGCAATGGTGGTAAATCTCTTCTTGCTCTTGGAGAGGCTAAGCTTTAATAAAGAGGGGAGGTTTGTGAGGTTGTCTTGAGGGTTCTTGAAAAAAAACAAGGAAAGAGTGGAAATTTTGAGAGAAATGAAGCAAGACACATTTAGAAGCCTAGGTAGAGATAGAGAGAATAGAGAAAGGAATGAAATGAAAGAAAAAAATGGAGAGTGTGGGGTGTTGTAGGCTGGTCGAATTTTTGCTAAGACAAGGGAGAAAAAATTTGATGACTTGTGGACAAAGTTGAAAAGAAGAGAAAAGAGTGTGATTAGTGGATTTCTATGGCATTTTAATTTTGGTTGAGCTTACAAATGGATGACCATGATTTGGCCAACAAACAAGAGTGAGTGGCTAGTTTCTAGTGGTAGAATTTAGGGTTTTTAAACTGATATCATAGACAAACCGATTTTCTTTTAAACTATCTAAATATTCCTAATTGTCTACATGAAATTTTCTACAAAGAAACTTGAATTTTATCTAACCCTAATATTTGCATTTCAATATTGACTATTCGTATATCTATAATGTATCCGAAAATTTAATTATTCGACAGTACTAGTTATGACAAATTCGGGATGTTACTCCAAATCTTTTATAGGTGTCGTGTTTCTACACACAGGGTTCATATCAATTTAGTAATAAAAGCTTCGATTCTATCTATCCGTACTTTATTTTATTTTCATTGTTATTTTTCTTCTTCCTAGATGTTCATAGTTTTTTTTTTTTTTTATGTCTTAATTTCATTTGAAATAAAAAAAGATATGAAAAAAAGAAAAGAAAATCACGTAAAAAAAAGGGATGAAAAAAATGCAAATAAGGAGAAAAAATCTATTCTAAAAAAATCTATCTTTTTTCATTTCTATAGCTTTTTTTTTTTTTTTGGTAGTTTCACTGACCACCATTAGAAAAGTGGCCGGAATAGTGATGAAATGACCTGCTTTGGGCTCAAAATGACCTGTAAACAACACTATGGTTTATGGCAGCATCGCTCTTGTTTGGGGCTTTCCAAAAAAGTATAATAATAATTATTCTAATACCCAGATCAAAAGTTATAGCTGTTTGAAGTTAGGCTGACAGATTTGGGGTTGGTTTTCATCCGCGATTTGGGTATTCTTGATTCTTTGTTTGTGTGGTATTATTTGGACCTTGAATATTGATTACTTATTTATTATCGAGGGTTTAAAGAATTTCTAAGTGGTAAAAGGCAAGAGCGGTGAGATCATTAGTGGATTGAGTGATTATCCTACAAGTGTAAACATGTGGGGAAGTGACTAATAATGCCTTGTTTTATCTATTGAACTAACGACTTTCTACAGGTAAGAATGTCACATTCAGGAGCTAAAGAGGATGAAATGTCTACCATCAAGGCAATGCAGAAATAGTTAAAACACCTTAGTATGACTTTGGAGGCAATGAATGAGTAATTATCAAGGAGTGAGGCATCAAAACCTTGTAAAAGTTAGCCCCATAGGTGAGCTCAAACTCGTTTAGAAGGAAATCTTGGAGATGATAAGGAACCATGGTACACTAAATTTGAAGAAGCCCAACACAACCACAGAAGAGGTGGGCACAGGAGAGACCATAGATCCCCAAACAGGCAAGAGAATAATATAAATAGCATAAAATAATAATTCCTTCCTTCTAAGGAAAGAATGATCCAGATACTTACTTGGAGTAGGAGAGAAAAGTGCAGCTGGATTTTGACTACCATAACTACTCAGAAGAGAAGAACATAAAATAAGTTGCTATTGAGTTTACTAATTATGCTATTATTTGGTTCCTTTGACCAGGAGGAGGAACAGGGAAAGACCTATTGATACATGGGATGAGACGAGGACAGTGATGGGAATGGCACTTTCTCCCTAGCCATCGCTATAGGGAGTTGTACCAATGTTTGTAAAACTTGACATGAGGTTCTAGAAGTGTTGAAGACTACCACAAGGAGATGGAGATGGCCATGATCAAAGCTAATATTGAGCAGCACAAAGAAGCCACCATGGTAAGATTTTTAGCTGGGTTGAACTATGATATTCAGGATGTGGTGGAGTTGCAGCACTATGTGGAGTTAGAGGACCTGGTACAGTTGGCTATGAAGGTTGAGAAGTAGTTGTAGAGGAAGGACAATACCAGATAAAAAAGTTCTTCATGGAGGCCCAAAGCATAAAGGAAGGAAGATGAAGTACCCTCTAAGCCAAAAGTAAAAAAGTCAAGACAGAAGTAACTCACATATCACAAGGGTATGATAATTTCCTATAGTGAGTTATTTTTGTTTTATTTTATTTAGATTTAGGTTTTAGTTACTTGAATTTATTTAATGTTTTAGTTATTTTTAGTTGGTTATTTTGATTTAATGTCTTTTCTAGTGTGATTTCCATTTCATCATGTTTTTGGGTACTTATTAAGTTTTTTTTCTAATTGTCATTAGATACAAGCACTGAAACAAAACTTTTGAAAGCATAGCCTGCGCCATAACGCATTAACTTTCACTATAGCGGAATCTCATTGCTGTAAAGTGCGAATTTGAGGCCTCCACAGATGATGATGACTAGATCTGGGGAGTCACTTTCCTTTCTCGCTTTTGAATTTATTTTCATACATCGGGAACAATGCATATTTTAAAGTTAGGGGTTGGGAAAGTCCATTATTGTGGATATTGTGATGGTTAGTGGTGAGGGTTCCTCAAGTTAAAGGTAATATTGAGCTTAAATGACTTTCCATCATACCCTTTACCTTGAGCTACCACTATAAGCTGATAAAAAGTCCTTTTGATCTTCGGCTAAGTGACATTCATGTAGAGATAAAGAGAACGAGGATTATGGATATTGTGATGATTTTGTCTTTTCTTAAACATTGCATGGGTATAGGGTGCATCAACTCTTCTTACTTTCCTTATACACAGGCACACACTTGATCCTTGCCCTTGATAATGTGGTTGCACAATTAGATGGTCTTGATACTTAGATTTAGATTCTTGAATAGTTTTGAGTTAAGTTGTGGAGCAACAATGAGAATTTCCATGGGTAACAACTTCCGGTTGGACATTTTGCATAGTGGCTCTTTTGTATTACTAATTTATTTAAGTCTTTTCTTTTTCTTTATTCTTGGTTTTAGTTTTGTCTGACTCTTGTTTGGGGACAAGCAAGTTTTTAAGTTGGGAGTTAGAATAACTTCCTATAATGAGTTATTTTTATTTTATTTTATTTAGATTTAGGCTTTAGTTACTTAAATTTATTTAATATTTTAGTTATCTTTAGTTGGTTATTTTAATTTAGGGTCTTTTCTAGTGTGATTGTCATTTCATCATATTTTTAGATACATATTTATGTTTTTATCTAATTGTCATTAGGTCCAAGTACTGAAGTTGGAATTTGGAGCCACGAGAGAGCTTATCTTGCATGAAATCAGGACCCTTCAGCATTGGAAATTCAATATCTAGCTCTCTAGAAGTCGGATTATGATGATTTAAATTCTTTAGAAAGAAGAGAAGAAAATCTCCAACTTTTTTGTTGGACACTTTTTCCAATTCTCGAGTCTTCTAGGAGAAAAATATGAAACAAGATTAAAGCTTCATCTTGTCTCCAATGTTGTCAAGTTTGACCTTTCATCAGTATTTTGCCCATATCTTAGGCTATAGAGCTCTGATTGAGGTGTTTCTTGTTGCATTGGAAAGCTTACTCAAAAATCTACAATTGTTATTGCTACCTCTAAACATAAATTCCAACTATTCTGATCACTCCAGGGTTTGGAAGTGTGTAAAAGATGTTAGCACTATCAGGCAAATGTGCTATAGCACGATTTGCCGAGCTATAGCATAGCCCTGCTGCAAGCTAGGACACTTTTACTTGCACTATAGTGCAAGCACTTGTGCTATAGTGCAAAATTGACAACACACCCCCCTGTTTTGAGCATTTGTTGCACTGTAGCGCCACACCCACGCTATAGCGCGTCCCTCACTACAGAAATTAATGGGCTTAGGCCTAACTTCGAGAAGAAGGATTCATGGACTATAAAAAGACAAACACTCAAGTCCAAAAACACTTCTTGACACTTCTACACACATTCGTAGATAGAAAGAAGGCAACCCTAGAAGCTTGTGGCTAAGGATTCAAGAAATCTCAAGGAGCTTGGAAGAAGAAAGAGAGATCACCTTCAACCTCAAAAGCCTAATCCTAATTTCCTCATTAGTTTTCTATGGGTACTTTCTCTATTGTTCTTCATTATTTCTTTGGTGTTGTTTGTGATTCCATCATGAACTAAACCCCTTTTCTAGGGCGTTGATGGATACTACTTTGTGATGATGCTACTTATGGATTGATGTTATTTATGTTTTTATTCTACGGATTGAGTGTTTATGTTTGTTCTTAATGATTTTGAGTGATTGGCCACCATTCAATTGATTTGTTGGTTTGTAATAACTAGAGATAGAGTTTGTGAACAAAGTTTCTTAACATAAACATCGTGAGTTGAGCTAAAACTAGATATAGATAAACGTGACTCATGTGATCATGTAAGGGATCCATAGAGCTTTTATCTTTTTCCCATGTTAGTTTGTGCTAAGAGATTAGATGATCAACTTAAGCTAAAGAGAATTCTTTGACCTTGAGAAAGGCTAGAAATTATAGTAGAAAACTTGACCATTAATCCATTAAGATAAAAATTAGATAATTGAAGTCTATGATAGTTGAGTCCAGAGTTAGGTGAAGGCAATAGCACTAGTGCCCATCTCATTGAGTTATGTTCATTCTTGTTTGCGCTTTCCTGATCTTTTCTTTTTGTTAAATTTTTGTTTGCGCTTTCTTGAGATTTTCTTTTTGTTAAATTTTATGTTTCTATATCCATGCATTTATTCTGTCCAACTATTACTTAGACAATTTGGTACTTGATCTATCCTTGTGGGAATAATATTTTTCTCATCATTTTATTACTTGTACAACCTAGTATACTTTTCGAAGCAGCATCAGTGTCTAACCTCATCCAAGCCACGTCGAAGCTGAGATATCAAATGCTTTAGGTGTTTGGGGATAGGTCACATTGCCTCTCAATGAGGACAATGATTATGCGAGAAAATGAAGAAATTAAGATAGAGATAGAGGAAGACTTAGATTGTTTCTATGCCAGATTTGGAAGACATTAAAGATGTTGATTACCAGAAGAGCACTCAACACATGGGTCAAGGAGGAGATTGGAGATGGCATATAGTGTGAGAATATCTTCCATACCAGAGGGTCATATCTCCAAATAATGTGGGACTTAACATGTCCCTCACATCTAGGAATGAATATCTGGAGCCTGAAGTTTGTAAAACTAGACATCTACACATGGCCTAATATCAAACATAGGATAAACTCTAATACTATCTTAAGAATTGAGTGAACCTAACTTAACCTCAAAAAGTAGCTTATGGAAAAAGGATTGCCCAAACTATTATAAAAATTATTATGACCATATGTCCGAGCAATAAGGGACTTAGTGTGTGTTTGGGGAAAGCTGAAAGATTAAAATTATTTGTATAATCGTTTTTTTCTATAATCGCTTATATGAGAATCAATTTATATTTGGATACTTTAACTGAAAAATAGTTTTAAGATAATTTATTTTGTTTGAGTTGTATTAAAAAAGTTGTTTTTATATGATAAAATTACTAAAAAATGTATGAAATAATTGTTTATATTATATAATATTTGTTATTTATAGTCAATTTGGTAAAAACATAAAAATTTTGAAATAGTGCATGTTTGGGAAATAGTAAAAAAAGTTGTTTTCCCAAAAAAAAAAAAGCTGGTGAAAAAAAAAATCATGTTTGGATAAGTTTTATTGAATTGGATTATAATCAGATTTGAAAAATTAAAGCTGTTTTGAGGGAGAAAAGCAAAAGATTTTTTTTGGGCATTATTTTGAAAAAGCTTTTTATACAGTATACATAATATTATGTTTTTACCAAATTGACCATAAATATCAAATATTATATGATATAAATAATCATTTTATATCTTTTTTAGTAATTTTGCCTCAAAACCAACTTTTTTCATACAATCCAAACAAAATAGATTATCTTAAAACCACTTTTCAGCTAAAATACCCAAACATAAATTGATTCTCATATAATCAATTATATAAAAAAATGATTATTGAAATAATTTTAATCTTACAACTTTCCCAAACACATACATAATCAGCTTCTACCTATAATTATAAACTCCAAAATATTGCTTATGATTATAAACTATTTTTCAACTTAAAATTATCATCTTTTGACTATAATCTATTTTTAACTTTTTACCAAACAAGATTAATTTTTTAGAAACAGCATTTTTTCTGAAAAAAAGCTGTTAGAAGCATGTTCCCAAATATGCACTTAACTTGTATAACATTTTTAACTGGATAACTTTTCTCGCTTAGTAATATAGCAGTTACACACGATTTTTCTCTCTCCTCATTCATGTTTTTACTCCCCCTGTGATTGGTTAAAAAGTCATACGTTACATTTTTCACGAATTTGAGTTAATCAAAATAGCATTCCTCTAATTTTATTTTAAATGAATAGTGCTCATTAGTATAACTTATCACCACTTTGAGATCTTAACAAATTTGTCAGATAACTCTAGCAAAATAATCACTTTCCCATTTGATTACGCAACGCGAGAATTCATAACATACCGGAAGCTGTGCGGGAGCTGATTCAAGAACATACCGTGATCTTAAAATGCACCTGTGTGTAAAAATCCGTAATCTAACTGTATTAAATGAATGTTGAACCAAAAAAATGTATTAAATGAACATGTACCCAAAAATAAAGGATCTAAAACATTATTGCCAGCGATGATAAACTTGCATGCTTCGATGTATAGCAAATGAATCGATATATGAAACACTTTCTTTTATTTCGAAATTTCTGTAAATGGTGGTTGCATAGATTTGTAATTTTGTCTTATTAACTAAAAATTTGCCACTGTAGGATCAGGACACGCTTCAGTTCAATCAACATTTACAAAAGTAATCATAAATAAGTCAAATCATGACAGTAAAGACTAACCCAACCCACTTGGTGCTTGGCATAGACTTGGAGTTTTTAGGTAGAGATGAACAGGGATGTACCCGTGGAAAAAAAAAGGTAGAGATGGACACGGAAGACGTTACTCCATAAAAGGAGTGGTAGAAATAAATATACACATACAGGACAAGGATACAACATCAACACACAAATGTGATTACTTTAAAAATTGTCAGACGTGATTTAGTTAAAATACAACATATAACTATAAATTAGCATAAAAATGAAAATTTATATTAAATAAAGATATTATTATTTATAGATACAATAAAATATCATCACTCCTTTAATGATTTGAAAAAAAAAATACTACAAACACATCAAGAAAAATAACCAAAAAAAAAAAAATGACAAAGCATCCAATAGTAACGGAGAATACCACAACCATTTCAAATGTAAGTACTTCTTATATAATTGCGCGCTATATCAGCTCTTGACTGTTCGAAAAATAAAAAATATGGGTTGAAAGATATTTGTTCTCTCTTTTTTCCAAGTTGATACTTAGAAGCTACTAGGGTGTGTCTGGTAGATAGAAAAATAAGGAGAAAATTTTCATTGATAATATCATGTATAAATTTACACAATTTAATCCATAAAAAAATTTTCTCCATTTTTACTTCCTCAGCAAACACGTCCTAGTGGACAATAAGGAAGAAGGGATGAGATGGACAAATAACGGATCTCGCTCCCCCTCACACAACATCAACCCTTTCGTCACAATAAACAATAACCAAGGGAAGTACTACTTAAACTTCGGCTCACTGGCGAAAGGCTTCTTCTTTTAATCCAAAAGCATCCTGCAACGGAGGAAACTACTGTGCATACTAGTGTTCTCAATCAATGAAAAACTCAACTCTTGCAAATGCCACGCCACAAAGGTTTTGTACTGATCACAATAGTTGCCAAAAACGCGATCAGGTTCCATTTAAGATGAATTTGAATCCTCATCTTTATCGTAAGGCAAAAATTACCAGGTTTCCTTAGATACATATCAATTCCAACCGAGGTAATTAAAAACCTTGCAAAAGAAATTTTGTTTTTTTCCCTCATTCAAAACATGATACTTCCGAGTTTCTCTTCCAATATGATACTTGAAAATAGTTTTATTTACCTGCTACCTAATAAAAGAAGAGTTTAATCTTGATCCCGGAACAAAATATAACTCCATCAAAGAAACCAATAAAATTTAAAATGTAATGTAAAAATAATAAAAGCTAAACAAGTACAAATCCAGCCCTAGAGATTGATAATAGAACATGGTACTCCACCCGAAAGAATGGTGGAGGGTATTTATAGCAGAAGTATAGACGTACCACGTCAATGGAATGAAAAACAACAAAATTTCCTCTCATGCGTTGCGAAAAGCAAACAAAAATCTTGCCTTTAAGAATCATAGGGATCCTAGAGGAACAGGCATAACTTTGTTTGGCAATCATGGTAGATTGATGAGGACAAACACCTTATGTTACTGCCCATTTTGTCCTTCTATTAAAAGTAAATCGTTCTTATACCATACATCAAACTTAGTTCTGAAAGTAGAGATAGTTGCAAAGAGCATAATGCGTTATGAAGTACTGACTATAAATTTGCAAAATAGAAGAGAGGACACTCCTACTCAGATATGTACTAATGCTTATAATCATGGGCATCCAAAATTAAGTGCATCAACCATAAATTTATGCAACTCCCAGGACAGAATTCCAAAATTCTTATGAAATGTCACATTATATACTTCAAACACATCCTTCTAATCTATGAAAGAAAACAGCTCAAACTAGTCAACTTCATTCTTGCAAGCACAAAATGTTCAATGGATCACAAAGTTCAAGAAACTAAGGGATTATGAAGCACAATTACTTAACTGTATAATATGCAAAGAAACAAGATGTCAATTATATTTCAAAATGAAAAGTCTAACCATAATTTCAAATTAATAAGCAAGACCTCAAAAATCAGGTTTTAAGGCTCTACCGTTGTCACCTGTTGCCATTCCCCATCTACTGCTTCCTTCCATAATGTCACATTGTTATTCCCATCAGCCACAGCTAATATATTTCCAGTCAGTGACCATGAAACCCTCCAAACTGGGGTCTTAAAATCATTCAAAATCTTGCCTTCCCACTGATCCCCCTCTTTGGCCACAGTCCATATAATCACTTTTCCATCCTGCGATGCACTAGCAATTGTAGATTTAGGAAGTCCCAAATTGGGCGCCCAAGCGACATCTCGAACCCAATCTGTATGCATCTGAAGAGCTGGGAAGCAGTCCATCTTCCAGAGTCCATTACTGAGCTTCCATACCTTCACGGTATTATCACAACCACCAGAGCACAGCTTCTGTACAGGATCAAGCAAGCCAGCACCAACAAGAGCACCGGGTGCTGTTGAGGGGGCCCATGAGACAGAAGTTACACCAACTGGGTGGGCTTGGTCAATCCTCGAGGTGTCCCAGCCACCATCTGCTTTTGCAGTGAAAACAGATATATTCCCATCAGATGAACCACAAGCCAAGCAGAGACCCAACTCATGAGGTGCCCAAGCAACCGAATTTACAGATGACTTGTGGTCATCAAAGACATGAACTTGAGACCATTCGTTTTGGTTACCCTCCTTCCAAATAATGACACGTCCATCAAAGGAACATGAAGCAAGTAGAGAACCGAATTTAGGGTGAGCCCATGCCACCTGCCAAACAGGTCCTTGGTGACCGGTCAGAGTTGCTAGATGCTGAGAGGCCGTGTTGCTCACCCCAATTATCTTAATTGTGTGATCAGATGAGGCTGTAGCCAGCCGCTTACCGTAGTAATCCATTGCAACATCATGGACCGTGTCTTGATGACCCGTCTCAACCTTCTGAGAAGGCATATCTCTGCTATCAACATGCACATGATTCAAAACAGTTAGTTTTAAGTAAACATTTTGCAAATGAAACTAAACTAAAACTAGCCCTCCGTTAACTTGTGATTCCCAATGTTTCTAAAGCAAGTGCCTGTTTGATTTTGTATTTGTAGGGGGAAAAACCACTAATTTTCAAGCTCTCTCAGTAGAATTTCGATCATAAACTATGTTAAACACAAAATAATATAATCCAGACATACACCAAAGAAACCTTAGATATACCGTATAAGATTTAACACCAATCTACATAAATATCAAGTAAAGCTGAAAGTGTGCTTTTACTCAAGCAACTATTCAAGCTTCAAATAACAATTCACTTTAAATGATTAATCTACGAACCAAAACATAATATCAACACCCCTCCCAAAAAAAAAAATAAAATCTGTTCCTATAGTAATGAATACCCAGTGCAAAAATCAACACAATGCAAAGGTTTAGATTTGATGCATCATTTCTTTTTCGCCAATTTTCGCATCAAAAAAACAAAACAAAAAAGGTTAAAGAATTTCGTGCCAGGGTTCATGGATAGTGGATCAAAGAATCGCAAGCAATTCGCAGAAATAAAGAAATCGAAGCCCAGAAAGTGAAACCAATACAAAGGGAATTAACAAAAGGAGCATGAGGTGCAGACAAAAAAACTCATCAAACGGAACTGAATCGAGAAAAGTATCTATCCCCCTAAAATCAGAGGGGTTTCCGATGAAGGGCAAAGGAGCATGAAACGGAGACGAAATCTGAAGATCTAGTTTCAAATTTCAACAGATCAAGTAGGCAGGCCCTATACAACACAGAGAGAGAGAGAGAGAGAGAGAGAGGGTACCCGTGAAGTAGGAGGGAGAGAGAGATAGAGATAGAGGCGGTGGCGGTGGCGGTGGCGGTGGCGATGGCCGGACCTTCCGTGGAGGCGCGGCGTGGGTTGGGTTGGAGTTACCGACGAGTGTAAGATGAGATGAGATCCAATTTTCCCAACCATAAAAGAAACTCTGAAATGAGAAATGGAAACAGCGAGAAGAAGACGCGAGAAAATCTTGCCGTTTCGATCTTTTTTTTTTGTTTTTACTTTTTAATTTGCTTGGCCTCTCTCTCTCTCTCTCTCTCTCTCCTCTCTTCAATGATGAGTCACCATTTGGGCTCTTTAGCCCAATCAAGTGAGCCCATTAGGTGAATGCTAAACCAGATTCAACTACGGGTGGAACTTTTTAAGCCCAATTATGGTGTCTTTGTTCGGTTTTTGTCTTTTCTGGAAAAAGGACAAAAAGCTCACCAATTAATTGACATGACCTCCTACATACACGCTTACAAATTAACATTGCATGTATCCATTGCGATTTTCCTTTAAAGTTAAGGTAGAATAAATTTGACGAATTTTTAAAATATGTTAAACTAAAAATAAATTTTAAAATAAAGGTAATAATGAAAAACTTCTAACAAATTATATGCATCGATAATTTTTTAAATTTTCTATTTATATTCAAAGTTGTTATCCACATAAATTAAATATTAAAAGTAGGATGTATAATTATTAGATATATAAAATCATGAGCAGAGTAAAAATTTTAGTAACAGATTTTATATAAAAAAACCTATACGAAAAAGAATTACTCAACTAATAAAATCAACAAAAATATCCTGACAAGTACAATAACGATTGCTAGTTGAGATGGAGGAGAAAAAAAGAGAAACATGTTGAAAAACACAATCAACAAAGGCGTGATAAAATAATTCAAGTGGTGTAAATAGGGTACGACAGATTTTAGTAATTTAGTAAATTAATTAACCACTCAATTTTGAATTTTATTTGGCGAATACAGCTCATGGAAAAAATTATAAGTGAGTGATTTGGTTTTAAATTGAATTTAATCAATGGCTTTTTCTTTTACAATAAAAACCATATTGATAATTAGTCGTATACTAATTTTGATTTTGCCAACCTACCAATGCCCAAGTTTAAGAAAACACCAACACTTTTTCTTTGTTTAGCACGCTCTGATGATATTGTTAACGAGAATTCAAATTCTCGACTCTCATGTTATGCTATGTCATGTCTCTACACCAAAATGAACAATAAAAGCATCAATTTTGTGCCAGCTCCGGTTTCCAAACAATAACACAATGCCAACAATGAAACCCCTGATCCTCATCTTGTAACCAATTCTGTCTGCAACCTCTCTTTTTCTTAGTGTTCACCCAAACACATTAAAAAGCAAAATTTCAATATCTGAATTCACATTATGGAGCTTGCCATAATCCCAATTGATTCATGCTTTAAAGAGCACCAGACCCTTTACGAAGAGTGGTTCAACTATGCAGATAAAGGTCCTTCTTTGAACAAATTTTTGTCCTTTTTTTTTTCTCTTCTATAAATTTAAATTTTTTGAGTGTTTGGTTTTGGCCTATTCATGAAGCTATTGAGTGTTTGATTTCATTCTAAATGTTTTTGTGGTTTGTAAATGATGGGGTTTCGTGTTCATGGGTGGTTTTTTCAGATGGTGACGGCCGCTTTACAGGGAATGACGCCACCAAGTTTTTCACCATGTCTAACGTGTCACGACTAGATCTTAAGCAGGTTTTGTATTTTTATATATTTATTTATGTGTTCGTTGGAACAAAGTGTCAATATACATAAGAATAGTGTATTTGTTGATTAAGATTTAAGACTTTGTTAGATAAGTACTTTGTACAGTGAATTAGTATTTTAAAGTTAAATATTCTTTCCTTGTGGTAAAGCATGTCAAATGGGAAGAGTGAAGATGGAAGGAGTCACAATGAGGAGTGAAAAATATATTATATGATTTCTTTGTAAGTGAATAAAGATAAAAAAAAAAAAAAGTAATAAAAATTGAGCATTGTTGCCATTCCATACCTAAGATTTTTTTTATTCCTCATGAATGGAATAAAGTGAGGTGAAATTGGATTAAACATGCGATATGAGAGATAAAACAATTTGGAGACACGATTTTATGAGTTAGTCCATATTTTTTTTTCGTTTTAGCCGTATAGCAAATGAAATTTTTTTTGGCACTTATTCTTAGATACCCAGATTGACATGTGAGGATCAGGTTAGTATAAATTTCAATTATATAAATATTAACCATAAAAGGATGCATACTGTAATTGAAAACTACATATCAATTTAATATTTATATAACTGAAATTCAATTATTTAAAATGTATTCACTTGATTTTAGTGTTTAAATCACTATTTTGAAAATGGAATTGATAATAAATATGATGGATACACTATCAAGCGTCTATTGTTGAACTTTAAATTTTCTAAATCTTTCTAATCTTAAACCTCTCTGTATATATGATTAGTTTGGTTAATCGTGCATAGTAGGTGGCCTTTAATATGATTGACTTTTGTTTTAACCATTATGGTTAGTCAACATATAAAGTATGGTCAGCTTATAGATCTTCGTGAAAGTGCCTCATAGAACACACATTATCTATATTTATTTTGAATGTTCACAATTTGGATTAAAATATGATCCATCGACATTGTGCCACTTATTCAAACAAGACCGGTAAAGCCTAGCAAGTGAAGGGCCTAACTACTCTAGTGCCATGACAATTTATTGTTTCACTAATAATTCTTGTTACACTAATGATAATGGATCAAATTTATTGCAATTTTATCTTATGCCAAAGTTGGTTTTGGTACTATCTTGTTTTTGTTAGATGTGTGGTTCCAACATTTAAGATTTAGTTGTCATATCAGTTGTCCTAACTAACAAATTTATGGCCTCTCCTATGACTTATTTCTTTCTTCCTTTTAACTAAATTGTTTCTTTGTTTCTCTATTGCCAAAATTAGGTGTGGGCTATTGCAGATTCAAAGCGACAAGGATATCTTGATTTCAAAGAATTTATCATTGCTATGCAGGTAAAATAAACACAAGAAAAGAAGAATTTTGCTTAATTGAATCTTAATGTTGGTAAATTTCCATAATCTGACTTATTTGAATTGTAGCTAATTTCTGTGGCGCAATCTGGGCAACCAATAACACATGATCTGCTGACTAGCGATGGTAAGTTCTGTACATTTAGGTTTGTCTTCCATTGTTTGGTTGAATAACTTTGCATCCGTATCAATTAAAGATTTTGCAGTGCACATTTTTTATATTGTCTGCATGTGTTACTCTTGAGTGTCTCTATCATAAAGCTACCTAATAGAAGCTTAACTTTTGTTTCAGATTATTTGAAAAATCTAAAACCACCCAGAATGGAAGGTTTAGATGTATTGCTAGCAGTAAGTATTTGTTTTCTATCTTTATTTAATGTTAATGCCTTTATGTTCATTTCATGAAAGTACTATCAACACTTGGGATTGTTTGCAGAAAAAAAAGCGCAAACAAAAAGATAAAGATACAAGTGGTAAAGGTAATATATTTCTCATTTTATTGATTTTGGGCATTCATATGACTTTTGATTTATTTATTTATTATTTTATCTTAAATTCAAAGTTCACTAATTGGCAGTAATGCAGGTAGTTCTCACCCATCACCATTAAGTAGTTGGCTTTTAGCAAAGCCAACAAAGAAGGTAGTTATCTTGTTGCCGGTTCCTACTTGACATTATTCTCATCTATTGCTACGGAAAATAATGGATATTTGACTTGACTTTCATTATTTACCTGCAACATTAACTTATGAGCATTTTGTGTCATTAGTCTTGATGATTTTAAAAAATATATGGGTTTGACAATTGGATACTATTTCTCTATATTTGTTGGGTGGATACTATGAGTTGTATAACAAATTAGCAACAATTAAAAGTTTAGAATCACTATTTCAAAGCTGCGTTGCATTCTTCATTTCTTGTTTCCGTAGCCCTTTAGAATTTTAGTTAAAAATTTAGAATCCAAATGTCAAACCCATGATGGCTAGAGTAATGGATTAAATAAATTTATTGGTCTTTCAATTATGTATTTGATTTTTGCAACTTATGCTGAGTTTTACTTAAAGAGTTATTTAAAACTTTGCCAATTATTCTATGACTGGATCTGAATTTGTGGTATTGACATGTTCAAATGATTTGACACTTATTACTCTCCAAAAGAATCTCAAATTTAAGTCTTGTAAATAAAGAAACTAGCATTGAGAGAACCTTACCTCCATAGTGGATCGATCTAGCTTGAGCTGGTAAACCGGTAGTTTAGATTAAAAAAAATGACTTCGCAACATGGTAATATTTAATATGCATGTGGAATATGGGTTTGGGCTATAACTAGGGGGATTGAAACCATCAATGTCATTTTACTTGTACATTTGTAAGCAACATAAGTAGTACTAGTAATGTGCTTGACATTGAACAAGTGAGATTTAATTTGCTATTCATCTTTGAATTGTTATTATCTTGTGTTGGACTAACAAAGTGTGCTTTTTCTCTTTTTTGTTTATTTGGTTTCTGATATTATAATACATATGTTCTTTAGGATACTATTTTATCTGTTCTTTGATACTTCTTTGCTCTTGTTAGTTTTTTGTGCTCTTATAGATTTTTCACTTGAATTTTTTGTGTTTGTCTATAGATACCTGCTTCCTCTGTGACATCAATTATCGATGGTTTGAAGAAACTCTACATACAGAAGTTGAAGCCTTTAGAAGCCACTTACTGCTTCAATGATTTTGTTTCTCCTTTGTTGGTTAGTAGTTGACCCTATTTTGTTTATTTAAATACATGGCTATCTAGATTCAATGTCATTTCTTTTTATTCAGCCACATTGCTGCTATATTTAAAATATAGACAAAGATACCCATTTAGGTTCTCTATTGATTGCTATTCCTTACATACTACAGACAAATAGTGACTTTGATGCCAAACCTATGGTTCTACTTTTGGGTCAGTACTCGACAGGAAAAACAACATTTATCAAACATATGCTAAAAAGTAGTTATCCAGGCAAGTAGTCATCCAATCTTGATGTGTGTGTGTGCGCGCGCGCACGTGGGACTGCTCATAATTGTTATCTAATATATGTTACTGATTTTCTTTTCTTGTTTTCCTATAAATATCTTTAGGAGCTCATATTGGACCAGAGCAAACAACTGATAGGTTTGTTGTTGTCATGGTATGTGCTAACCATTTAGTCTCCATTACTACTTTTTGACATAGTTTTTGAGTGTCATTAATCTTTGATATTTTATCATTTTTAAATTTTTTTATCAATATGACTTCTAATTTCTAAGGGTATCTAGTATCTTCGAATAGTTGATTATTAGTGATAAAAGAGAGTGTTTAACTATTATTAAAACACTTAAGCTCTAAATTGCAAACTTGGTATAAGCAATTTTAAATTAAAATGCAAAAAATGGTGCACAATTGCATGTCTATTCAAGTAGAATGAGAGGACACTATTTTATAGTAACTATTGATAAAATTATAGCAGATTTAGTGTATAAAGACTATGACAGATAGTTTGTTTGAACCAAAAAAATTCAAAGAGATCGAAAGAGGGGGGGAAAGAGAGAAAGTCGGGGGGAAAGAAGGTTTTTTTTATGCTTGAATGCTTTTATAGTTTGTAAGTATGAATGTATGTGAAGACGTTTTGAATAAAATGTTAGATGAACTCAAGTATGAGTTATATCAAAAAGTTTATTATATAAATAAAGTTGTTATAAGGATAATAATAAGATAGGAGATAAAATCAACCGATAATAGAAATATAAGAATAAGACCTAAAACTAAAGATAAGATATAATATATAGAATCAAAATTCTAATAAACTAGATATTTAAATTATAACTAAGATAGGGTGTCATCCTTGTTTTATCACCCCCCTTAAAACTGGACGTCGCCTTGCAAAGGCCATGTTTGGATAATGATGGCAACAAAAATGAATGGTGAGTCCAGATCACGGTGAAGGTGAATAAGTTGATCTTGATTAGAAGGCAACTTGCTAACAACCATAAGATCATCACAATTGGTCTTGAAATACCAGATATAGACATGAGACATATATTGGAGTATCAACCAAACCTTTTGAAAAAAATCTTACGTCTGTAGATAGAGAGCGGGAGGCCTTCAATAAGATGTCTTATGAATCATGCTCGAACAAGATAAAAAGAGATGCGTCAGTGGCAAAAGCCAACGATGAGATGATAAAACCTCTTGCCTGGTTACATGCAGGTCCAAGGGGAGGGATCTTTAGGAGGGGCGCCAGAGTATCTCTGCTAAAGCCACCAAGATCGAGGGGCATTGGAGTTTCTCCATTAAAAAAGACACCAAATATTTTGGTATTTGATTTGGTGTTAACCATAAAAAGACTTTGACACTATGAAGACATTTTGAATAACAGGCTGGTTGAACTTAAGTATAAGTCATACCAGAAAGTTTATTATATAGATAAAATTGTTACAAGGATAACAATAAGATAGGAGATAAAATCAACCAATAATAGAAAGATAAGGATAAGACCTAAAATTAAGGATAAAATACAATAAATAAAATTAAAATTCTAACAAATTAAGTATTTAAATTATAACTAAGATAGAGTGTTATCTTTGCTTTATCAATATGATGGATTGAATATTGTCTTCGGGCTTATTCTTATTTAAGTGTCTAATATTAATATTGTCTTATGTTATTAGCTGAAAAGGTGAAAGGAAACGAGTTTGATGCAACTTCATGCGTGCTTCAAAAGGATATCTTATAGCTTACTGAAATTAGCTATAGGCTTATATGTTTGTGCCTGATCTTGCATACAATTATGTTTTTAAGATATCACATTGTTTTTTTAAAAAAAAAGGTGTCTGAGTTATCTATAGTTTGTACCTTTTTGGGGTTGCTTTTTGTTACTTTGTTATGTTGAAATTAGACATGGTTTATTGACTTGACAAATCAAAATGCCAAGATAGCTTATGAAACTGTTAGGCATTTTATGATGTGGTTTGTAGTTTGTATGGTAGACCAAGTTTGATATCTTGAAATGTTGGCTCAGCTATTTAAAAAACTATTAAATTTTAGAAGATTCAATTGTCAGTTTTGAAGAGCTAATTGTACTTTGATCTATATAGTCCGGACCTGATGAGAGAAGTATTCCTGGCAATACAATTGCTGTCCAAGCAGACATGCCATTTAGTGGTCTTACAACTTATGGCACAGCATTTTTGTCAAAATTTGAGTGTTCCCAAATGCCTCATCCTGTAAGTTACTCAAGAAACATTAAAAAGATTATGAGATTTTCCTTTTGTACTATTTGTAACTTACTTTTTCTCAAATTGTCCAAAGCTACTGGAGCACATTACATTTGTGGACAGTCCTGGAGTTCTATCTGGAGAAAAGCAACGGACACAGAGAGCATATGATTTTACTGGCGTAACATCTTGGTTTGCCGCCAAGTGTGATTTAATACTCCTTCTATTTGATCCTCATAAACTTGATGTTAGTGATGAGTTCAAGCGTGTGATATCATCGCTACGAGGCAATGATGACAAAATTCGAGTGGTTTTGAACAAGGCAAACCAAGTTCATACTCAACAAGTAAGAGTCTTTGTAGTTCATCTTCTATTTGCTTAATGCATTTATTGTAATGTAGACCTAACCTTTATATTCATATGGCTCTATGTTGCAGCTAATGAGAATTTATGGAGCATTAATGTGGTCACTTGGGAAGGTTTTGAATACTCCTGAAGTTGTGCGTGTTTATATTGGGTAAGTAACTTTTTATTTGTTTAAGTTTTAGTTTCTTCATGGCCTGAAGATGCATCATTGTTATTTTAGCTGGTAGGAAGACTTTTCATTTTTTTTCCCCAACTTTTACCATGTTCATGTTCCCTTCTTTGTGACGAGATTGTCTTGCACTCTTCTATGATCAATTAAATTATTTTTGCAGCTCCTTCAACGATATGCCAGTAAATAATGTAGCCAGTGGTCCACTTGGTAATGAACTCTTTGAGAAAGAACAAGAGGATCTTCTTTCAGATCTAAAAGATATACCAAAGAAGGCTTGTGATAGAAAAGTGAGTTTTTATTTATTTATATAATTTATATAATGTTTTAGCATTTTAATATCTTTTCACTAAATACAATACTTATGTTTTAATGTGCTCTCTAATGAGATTCGTCTTTGGAATTTGAAGTTCGAAACAAAGTATGAGTATTGAAAGATAGGTGGCATAATATCGATGAAATTATGCGTCAACCTATTCATTTGAGAGTACTTTTACAAACATTTTTTTTTTTGGATAAATTTTTTGGTGGAGTCACTACAAAGCTAATGTTTTCAGCTCTTCTAGTTTAATTTTAATATACATTTTTAATACAATATAATCTTTTTTGTTCTTATATAGATTTTATAGTTGATATTAAGCTATTATCTATTATCTTGAATTTCATAGTCTAGTTAATCGCTAACTATTTTTTATTTGAATTTAATTTAAATGCACTGACAATGTAAAACAGTTTTACACTATCAGCCAATAGAAATAGTGAAAAGTGCCAACTCACACAAATAACTACTCATTATAATGAGAGACCTACCATGATTTCTTACTTTTTCCTATTTCTATTAGTTGACAGTGTAAAATAGTTTTACACTGTCAGTACATACCAATTAAACTCGTTTTTTTTATTGAAGTTGTTTTCTTGCATAATTAGGATAACATCTTGTGTATATTGTAGATCAATGAATTTGTAAAACGAGCCCGAGCTGCCAAGATCCATGCTTATATTATCAGTCATCTTAAAAAGCAAATGCCTGCAATGATAGGCAAAGCTAAAGCACAACAAAAGCTCATTGATAATTTGGAGGGAGAATTTGCAAAGGTATGAATGGACACTCACATCCTTTCTACTCGCATGCTTATGTCTCTTTGGTAACGATTCAGGAATTGAAATGCATGCTAAAATTTTAAACAGGTACAAAGGGAGTTACATCTACCATCTGGTGACTTCCCAAATGTTGATCAGTTTAGAGAGAAATTAAGTGCCTACAATATTGACAAGTTTGAGAAATTGAAACCAAAAATGATCCAAGCAGTGGACGACATGCTAGCTCATGACATTCCTAGCCTCTTAAAGGCTTTTAGAAACCCCTATGGTTAAGTTTGTGGGCAATTTAGGCAATGATAGTATGATACAAGCACACCAACATACACGAGTCATGTGATCTTTTTATGTATTATCCGATGCATATTAATAAAATGGCTTCACCAATATGGGGCTTTGGTTGTGTACTAAAGAGCCTATTAAATGTGTACTAATTTGGTGCCTTTCATTCATAACACATGGGAGAATTTATAGGTCAACGAAAAATGTATTGTTGTTATTATTATTATTATTATTATTATTATTATTATTACCATCGGAAATAAAAGTTTTAGGAAAACTGCTTGATGGTACGAGTTTAATGACACAAAAGTTAGAAGAATATAAACTAGAAGTAGTTGCTACTGAAACAAATTTTTGGTCCCCATGATTGATCATTAAAATTGAATAGTTATTATTAATTTGTTAAAGATTCATACAAAAAGTATTTGAACTATTTAACAATGAACAAAATTTCAAAAAAGATAACAACAGGAAAACAAATTTATTTTCCTCAACTACGTTCATTATGCTGAGTGTAGTTGAAGATAATGAAATACCTTATTTCCTTGTTATTCATTTCTTTGCAATATTTTACGTCTAAAGCAACGCTTGAGGTCTAAAGCAACGCTTATCAAGCATTGCCAAAATGTATGAAAATCATTACCTTTGATCAAAGGCCATGCTTACGCACTTAAGGAAACACTTTCTGGGAGTGGCCTAAAGAACCGTTACCTTTTCTCTAAGGCAACGCTTATGGGAGGAAAAGACAACACTATTCGTCACAACACTTGTCAAGTGTTGCCTATTCATGACAAAAGGTAATGCTTGTTGCCAGCCTCTCTGACAACGGTATCCAAGCATTGCCTATTCTCTTAATATAGGTAACAGCAATCAAGCGCTGCCTATTCTCCTAATAAAAGTAACATATAAGCGTTGCCTTTTTTGTTAATGTAGGTAACAGCTTATAAGCGTTGTCTTTTTTCCTAATAAAAGCAACATACAATAAGTGTAACGTCCGAAAATTTTTAAAACGTTTAATTTACATTGATAATCAATTTAATTGAATAAGGTTAATTAGAAGTTAATTAAAGATTAAATTAGGAGTTAATTAGATGTTAGTTAGAGAGATTAGACCTGAGAAAATTATAATAGACATGTAGAAAATTTTACAAAATTACTTAGTAATGTTTTGCCGATTTGAAAGAAATTAGTAAAGATCCGATATTTTATATTGTCAGAACCGAATCAATAGAATTTTACATTAACAACCCTAGTTTGAGTGGCTAAAAATTAGCCACTCCTAACCGCTTTGAGTGGCGCCACATGCTGCCCAAACAAGAGGGGAAACTCGCCTCAATATACACCATCAAAGCCTTCACCAATCACCACCCATTTGTCATGCTTTAATACTCCAAAATCCCCTCCAACTCCTTCATTTTTGGCCCCCTATTCCAGCTGCTCCCTTCATTCTTTCTTCTTTTATCTCACTCCATTCTCTTTCTGTAACACCCTTCCAAACACAGTACTATGCTTAAGTCATAGTACTATATGTAGAAGTTGTTACTGTTACTTCAACGAACCTTATATGACAGCGCTCTTCGACCGTCTCTAATATCGCTAGTCAACTCTGTCTATGATGACTGCCTCCAATATTTCTTAAATTATCTGGAGATAACACAGAAACATATATAGGAGTGAGAATTATAAATTCTCAATAGAATTTCTTAGACTATCACAAACCGTGTCATCATTATTATCTCCAACTGTTTCAGTTTATTGTGAAAGCGGTGAACATGCTATATAAATTGTTGAATTTTAAGGTTTGAAAATATAGTATCCGAAGCAGTGTTCATTTTAATTATGCACTTGAGTCAAAAGAATCAATACAAAATAAATCCACAATTCACAATATGAATACTAGTTACAGCATATTAAGATACAATAACATCAATATACTAGAACCTAAAATAAACATATGAACTTGTATTTTCCCATAACTTTTTTTTAATTTCCTTTCCTTAGTACATCTAGGCGTTATATATCGCCGTCCCCAGGGTGTAGTCCTACTCATTTTCCTTTACTTGTCATACATATTCCAGAGTATGATTGCCATGTCATACCTCATCGGGGTGTGATTTCCTTGTCACACACCTTAGCATGTGGTCGTCTTCCCATATGCTAGAGTATGATCGCCATGTTATACCTCATCAGAGCATGATCATCGTGTCATGTTCATTGGGAATATAGACTCATCTTTATATCTTTAATCACAGAATCATGAATGTACTTCATACCTTATTCCTAAATAATCATACTTGCTTGATATTCATACATTTCACCTACAAATATTAACACATAATATTTAGAACTATTGCTGATTTCTGCTAGAAATTCGGTAGCATAACAGATCAGATCTGTTTCCAAATAGTGCCAGTTTCAACAAACAGTCAGTCAAGGCAATAGAACCAATATAAATATTAACTTTCAAAGATCAACTTAGAATTGCATCACTTAGACTTCAATTGAACTCACACATGCGCTAAGGTGCCTAACCCTTTAATTTTAGAAATCATGCTCATATTCTTCAATTCTGCTCGGTTTTGTTACCCATGCCATAATTTCTACTTAATGTATTAAATTATCAATTTTCACTATGTTGAAGTGTGGTTTGTCTAGTTTCTAACCTCTTTAGTCCCATTAGATTTTGATAGGTATAACTCATGTTATTAGCATTTTTCCTAAGTTTGTCCTATTACTAGGTAGATTTGCACTCCGAAAAATAAAAATTCACTAAAAATATAAAACTAGTTGGAATTATACGAAATCTATACCATATTAAAGCTAACTGAACTAAATTCATTTCCTTGCTAATTTCATTTCATTTGAGCAATTAGAGCTTAAGTTGTGAGCTCTGGAAATTGGCTAACTAGACCTGCCCTGTTCTAGCCTGGTCAGGACATGGGGCAATTTCAATAATTTACTGGGAGAAAGAAGGATTGAATTTAACTTTGAATTTTTTATGCCATGTTTCACTATGTGTAAATTTTCTAACAAAATTGGTTGCACTCATTTTCGATTATGTAGGGTGAATTATACCCATCACAATCCATACTGCCCGGAACAGAACATAGGATTCCTAGGTAAACTTGAAAAAATCATATCTCTCTCAATACTAATCCAATAGTCTTATAATTTATATGGTTAGAAAGCCCTAGATATCTAGTTTGATTAAAATTAGTTTCATCTCATTTTGGTGTCTATAGGAGAGTCCGTATAACATGCAAGTACAGACACCTTAGGGATTTCAAAGAAATCCATATTTTGTTTTATTGCTTCTTATGTTTCTCATTCAATATTTAATCTAAACCAAGCAAACATATACTAAAACAGCCATGAATCATCATATAAACATAGTATATCATCAATTAAGAGAGGACAAATATGATCCTCATAAGCCACCATAGCACCAATAATAGAAGAATTTGGAGAATCCTACCTCCAATTGATGTAGAAACTATCTAGAATTGAGCTCTTGGTGGAGGAAGTGGATGAGGCTTGGAGTTTTGAGGAAGATGAAGTGAAAATGGGAGAAGGGAGAGTGAGAAATGGCCAGTTGAAGAGGGAGCACGAAAATGAGGGAGTTAGAGGGAATTAATAAGATTTTATGAAGCATTGGTAGTTGGAAGCTTGGGTTTTGATTGGTTGTTGTTTATGTAGTGATTATGAGGCCAATTCTCCTTCCTTCGGTGGCTGAAGGTGGCACACATTTATAAGGTAAAGTGGCTGAATTTTTAGCCACTAAAGTTAGGGTTTTTTATGTGTAATTCTATTGATTTGATTCTGGCAGTTTAAAATACTGAATCTTTACTGATTTCATCAATTTGGCAAAATAGCACTAAATAACTTTATAAACGTTTTAAAAATTTTTGGATGTTATAATACTACCCTCCTAAGAAAAATTTTGTCCTCAAAATTTGGTTATAAAACTAACTAGTTATAATCACAAGAGTTTAAATAAAAGTTCATACATAAGCACACAGAGGTTTGATAGGTAGGATTAAAGGGGGACATTAGATGTAAAACCATTTAGCATAATAAGATTGACTAAAACTAAATTAGCTAATTCCTTATTCTGGTTTATCCCTAATTCTTGCTTTGGCTCCTCTGCGGTGTAGCCCCCTCAGCGTTTAAGGTGAAAACTCTTCCCGAACATTGCGGATTATGAGCTGGTAGTTGGTTCTCAAGGCATTCTCTAATCATATGCCCTGACTTCTCACATCTGAAACACACATATTGTTTAACTAGGCAAGGCATTTCCATGATTTTTCCCACACTTCAGACATCGTTGCTTCACCATCGATTCTTGCAGCTGCTTGCCCTCATATTTGCCCAATCAAATTTACTTCTTTGGTGGTGAGGCATATTCGAATTCCTGGGTTTCAGGTGCCAGCCTCTTTCCATAAGCATCAAACTGGGCAATCTCCAACTTCTTGTTACAGTCTTCAAGCTTTCTTGAGTAAACAAAAGAGATGAGTAGATATCACTACTTAAGGCCAAAAAGTGGCATCCTTGAAGGAGAATCTTGTGATCTTGTGAAAATGAGTCTTATAGTATTTGAATCTTTTCTTCAAAGGCCAAAAGATGTGGTCTTTGAAGGGCTAGGTAAAGAAGGTTTGGTTATGGAGATCAAGAATGAAGAAGAAGTGAAGAAAAAGAAGAGAAAATGTAGAGAGAGGTTAGAGAGTTTGAGAAACTTAGAGAGAGAGTGAGAGTGTGAAAATGAAAAGTAAAGGTGTGCGTATGTGTGTTGTTGGCCGTAAGTTTGAATAGGGTGGGGGGAGATATTTTTGTATTATCATGTGTTAATTAGTGATTAAGGAGACAAAGTGGATGATGGGAAGATAAGACATGGTCAAACTCTTACATAAAGCACTCTTGTCTTGTACTTTTTATTTTAGTGATATCACTTTTTACTTTATTGTCTAGCTGACTTAATTTGAATTTAATGATGTGATTAAGTGCTCTTGCAACTTAATTAACATGATTAAGCAAGTATTAGTGATTAACTCATGCGATCATGATTAACAAAATTAATCTTGCGATTAAGATTAATCATCCTTAATTAAACTCGATTAAGCTAATTAAGGGTTAACTCATGAGATTAGTGCTTCATTAAGCTATTAAGAGTCTGACTCATTTAATTAGAGATTATCTAATCTCGATTAAGAATTTACTTAACTTTTCTCTTCCAAATTGCCACATAAATTCATTAATTAAGCCTTAATCTCTAATTCCTCATTACGTGCCTAATTATTCAGGGTTACTGAGGTAATTTAGCATGACAAGAAATTGAGGATATTACATTTGGATTGTTGTTGCAGTTTGTAACACCTTACCAGACAAAATACTATGCTTAAGTCATAATATATTACCTGATAAGTTATTACGTATGATGAACTAAGAGTTAACTATTCACTTTAATTGCTTTCGGTTTGGCAGTGAGATATACACTAAACAAATACATCGAAATAAAGTAACACAAATAGAATTGCGAAATAAACAAACTGCATCATATATATATGTACATGTTTATAACTTTGTTTTCAAAATTGTCAAAAGAAATACAATACAGTACAGGGTAAAAGAAATGAGGCCGCTAACACAAAATAAATCGGCCTGACTATATGAACATCCCCCTCTTTACTGGTCCCCATGGGACATTTCGTGTACAACTATTAGCTCCTACCTGTATGTTTATGACCCAACTGCCAAAAGAGGGTCATCATGTACATCCACTGCTGCTACGGCGGGTACTCTAGATGGACTCCGAAGAGAGGAATCCATTCACCATACCGGCGTCGGCAGGGGTATAGTCTATGCTCGGGGCAGAAGATGAGGACGCAGTAGCCTCACGCTTCTCCAACGGATCCTCCTCGCACATGGAGGTAGAAGGGATCAAGCTACGGTGGTGCGACCGTGGGGCCATGGCTAGGCCTTCAGCGCGGTGGAGGTGGAAAGGATGAGCCACGTGGAGAGGAATGGCTATATGCGGATGATAGGGTCAAAAAGCGGGTGCTAAGAGGTACAAAGAAAATCTCTCCTAAGAACAAGTAAAGACGAAATCGCATCTACCGATATGTACATGGAATCTATGAACTGGATCAAGATGGATATGAGCCTGGAAACTCAATGAACAGATGCGTGCTGCCGCGTTTCTCCATGGTCCGAGAATGATGCGAGTAATATAAGTGAGAAATAAAGATTTCTCAGTAGGAATTCCTACATCTATGCATATCTGTCGTCACTATCATTCTCAAGTATTTCGAATTTTTGGTTAATTAGGAGAAAATATTACATCGCCAGGAAGTCCTACTCTATACTCAATTAGTCATGTAAATCATAGCCCGAAACACAGCTTTGTTTTACTTAAGAAAATAAAGGAAATTAAATAGAAATTAAACAACACGATCTGTGTATTGACATAAATAAGTGACAGCTATAAAGTGAGCAATAATATGTATATAACATCCAATGGTGCAATTTAACTCAATGCTTAAAAACTGAAATTATGGATATGCATGAAGAATGATGCACCTGATCTTAACTCGTATTTTTCCATACTTGGTCCCCCGGGAGCATATTGGCCATAAGACTCCTGCGTAATAGTCCGCTTTTCAGGATCGAGCTCGTTCCTACAGGGTCGCCGGGTTTGCTTTCCCCGATTTTCCCACTGATTTGTTCCCCTTAACTTTGTTCAAGGGTTGGCCCAAGTCACATGGAAATCCTTTCTCATACTTATAGAGTAGCATTGCTTGTCTAACACTTTGACCAATGCATGCATAACTTGTAAATTCATTTTAATTGCATTTTCTGCAGAAATTTCAGTGGCATAACAGATCATGTCTGCTTCTCCATGATAGTGCCAGACAACCAGGACATTTTAATCAAATAGTAAACTCAATACAAAACATCATATTCATATCAAGAATGTAACAATATTGATAAGTGCAAGATTTAGAATCTCAAGTATCAATTTATCTTGCAAGCTTTTAATTTCTCTTACGGTTTCCGAGTTCGACTTTCAAGATTTGATAGGTTACGAGTTCTGATCTTATACAAGTTCTGACTTCCCTACATTGTGTTCGATCTCCCGAGATTACATAATTCCCGACTTCTAGGGTTGTGTTTGATTTCTGACCTTACCCCACCATTGGTCTTCTGAGACTTTGATAAGCGGGTTTCCTAAATCCCAAGCTTCCTATTTACTAAGTCCTGAGTTCAACATCAAATATGCACGACCTAGGTCTCTCTTTCTCTACCAAGTTCCGAGTTCAACCTTAAACATGCCCGATATGGATTCCTATTCACTAACTTCGAGTTCAATCATTAAGTATACCCTTCCGAGTTCAGCCTTAAATACTCCCGACCTAGTTTTCTATTTTACTGAGTCTCAACTTCAACTTTAAGTATTCCCGACCTAGTCCCTTATTTACTAAGTTTAGAGTTTTATATTAAGTGTACCGACCTAGCTCTTGATTCACTAAATCCTGACTTCCAACATTAACTCAAGTTGTTTGTATCTTATCCCAGACTTGTCCTACTTCTAGCCAAAATTGCACTCTTATGGGGGAAAATTCACTAAAAATAGAAATATAGGTGAAATCATGCGAAATTTATATCCATGTAAAGCTAACAGAACAAGCTTTCAAATGAATGAAGTTTCATATCATTTGGATGAGTATGAGTTGAGATATAAGCTCTGAAACTTGACCCAACTGGGCTACCCTATCCTAACTTGGATTGGATATAGGGCAATTTTCTCGACTCACTGGGAACAAACGGTACCTTATCTAATTAGAAAATTTTTATGTGATATTCTCCTATGAGTAAGCTTTCTAACAAAGTTAGTTTCACTCAATTTGGAGTTGTATAGGGTGAGTTACACCCTTCTCAACTCATACTATTCAGATGGGAGTCCTGATTTCTAGGTTAAACTTCAAAAATTCATAACTTCCTCTTTACTAATCCAATGGCCTTATATTATATATGTATGGAAAGCCCTGAATGTCTAGTTTCATATAAAAATAGAATCATGGAGTTTAAACAGCTATAGCCGAATCCGTACACTCCATCGTACAGATCGCCGAGGAAAAACCCTACTAGCTTCTTGAGTTTTCTCCTTTCTTCAAGTTATTTCATACCAATTCTAATTCCAATCATAACACACATGCAAAAATCAGCCATAAAATATCATCATCACTTCACATATTATCAATAGCACAAAGTATATAAGACCCACATGACTCGCGCGTTGTAACACGAGCAAATTAAACCGAATAGCGACTATAGTATAGTAGCCAACTCGGATCGTTTCCCAAAGATGAACACACTATTTGGATCAAAAAAATTCAGGGGGTTTTTATAACAAACACTTAAAATGCAATGCTGAATTCCAAAGCAAACAGAAAACAAAAAGGCTAAACCGAATTAAAATTCTAATCCAAGACACACAAGAAGAAAGCAATCAACACTCAATCATTGGATTCAAATATACATGCACACTCCAATTCGATGATTAATTTTAGATTCAATTGAAACCTCAAATCAAACCTAGCATTCACATGAAAATCTCCATGCATCCAACTAATCACTCAAGCAATTCGGTTTAGAGACCCTAAAACCAAATTGATTTTGGATTAGCTTCCAAACCAATGCTCTAATCTCATATTCATATCCAAATATGAATCACACTCTTGAACAATCGAATCACATATATCAACCTAATTATACATGATTTGATTGACTCTTAGTCAACATTCATGAATGAAAACCTCCAATTCAATTACGAGATTAAGAAGAAGAGAAGAGGAGGAAACCGAAATTGGAATTTCCATGTCTTGATGCACCAATCCTCAAGAGCTTGAATGCTTCTCTGATGCCTTGGATCAGAGGGAGGATCACCCCCTCCACATTAATGGAGGAAAACGCAAAAGAGAGAGAGAGAGTTTTTCTTATTTAATAAAACTCAAAATTACAAAATGAGCAAAAAGGTCCCTGAAGCATAATCAGAATTTCTATATATACCTCTAATTAAAAGTCACTAATTACTTAATTAAAAATAATCCTCTTTTCCTAAGCTAAATTTGGATAGCTCATTTGCCCAATTTGGATGCTTAGAGAGAAAGTTGTGCCCAAAACAAGTTGAGTGGGCTCTCTTAGGCTCAGCAGCGACTTCCAACACGTTTTTGGGCCTCATAACGGTTCTTCTTGGCTTAGTGCTCTGAACATAAAATGAAGCCCTGGATGTTAGCTTTCCAATGCCACCGGAATGGGCTCAATTGAGTCCCTGTAGCCCAAGATATAGTCCAATCATTGAAGGCTGCTCAGAAACCGCGCCCAAACGCTTCAGTTCAGCCTTCAGGCCCAATTTCGGCTTTAAGATCTCAGAATTAGCCCTTGCCCTCTTCATAGAAATTGTAGCTCTATCTCTTAGCTTTCCTACAAATCAAGAAGCGTAATAAAATGAGGTATAGAGCTCAAGATATGATCTGAACACTGAAGTAGGTCAAAATAACCGAAATGCTGCAAAAATTAACTAAGTCTCACTAAGATCCAAAAAAAGGAAAATGATCTAAACTCAACCAATTAAGCACAAAGGAGGATTAATGAGACAAGTATGAAGGATAAAAATAGTATAAAAATCCAATTCATCACCACACACAAATCTAAACCAAGGAAAATAAGAAGATAAGTAGGATTCCTACCTTTACTAGGTATGATTCTTATTGAATTTGTGGTTGGAGTTGAAGAAATCTTGTTATGGCTTGAAGGTTGGTGGGAGAGGAAGATGATATGAGTTGAGATGAGATGAGATAATGGAGAAAACAATGAAGAGGGGTCAGCTTAGATAGGACTGAAAATGTGCAAGGGTAGAAAGGGAAGAATTTAAAAATTTCTAAAGCAAGTTACATGTGATTAGTGGATTTGAGTGGATTATGTAACTTGGTTTGGCAGCCCATTTGGAGGGCTGAGATGGCGCCACTTGCATGGGTAAGTTGGCTAAATCTTGGCCATCCATCCTAGGGTTCTCACAGTGTAATTTCTATTGACCCGGTTTCGACAGTTTAACTTACCGAAATCTTATCGATTTCTCTTAAATCGATAAACCGATTTTTTAGAAAAAAATTATGTGAGGTTTCCTATGTTCCTACTCCAATTCCATCAAGCCTAATTACTTCTAAATCACACTTAATTGGCTTTAAGTAAATGCTTAATCGAATTTCGATTAAACCCACTTATTCGATAAAAGCCAAACAACTCGGTTACTAATGATAACATTCTTCGGATGTTACATAGTTGCCTTTGGAATATATAGTTTTAGGCTGCATTTATTTTATGGCATGTAAGTCATCATGTGATTCATGGAGGCTATCATTTGTATTTCCTTTGTTTAGCTTAGTAGTTATATCTCTATTATCACTATGGTTATCTATATTTGTCGGATATGGTTTATCGATTTTGTTGCCACTGCTATGGTCATATACATACATACACATATATATATATATATATATATATATATATATATATATATATATATAATGGCGATTATGGCCATGATGAAGTATGATTATTTTGTTTGTATTTATTCACACTATTATTTATTTATTATGACACAAATATCTATACATGAGACGACTTGTTTACACGACGACTATTATGCGTTATGGCTCATGTTTTCAAAAGTTAATTTTAATGATAGATAAAAAAATTACCCCTATTTTCAATAATAAAGTATTTTAATAATTGAGTTAAGTTTTTTGCAAAAGCAAAAGTAACAATTAATAATAGTTGTAATACAACTTAAGCATAGTATAGAGTTATTAGGGCGTTATAGTATGATTATTTCCATGTTTGAACTCGGAGTATGAGTTAAAATGAACTTGCTTCGAAAGGATATGTTTTCTAAACTTAATAAATGAATATTTATCCTTATATATGAGATCACTCTTTTCTTAATAAATTAAAGTAGCCGAGACGACAATGATGATTGTAACGTCCTCCCAAATTGATACTATGCTTAAGTCATACTATCCCATTAGGAGTTGTTACAATAAAATAAACATACATTGACTCATTATTTGTCTTATTTCCTACAAAATTAAAACAGAGTTCTATTACATCTTGCGAATAGGAGCGTAACTAAATAACCCTTCAAACATTAGCAACCATAAACACATATCTAAACATATATAGAAATTTCATTTGTAGCTGGTCCAGTCTTGGCCACGCTCCTCTAGATTGATTTCCTTCAAGACCTTCTGGGCTATCTGGAGATGACATGGAAATACACATAGGGATGAGAATTTTATATTCTCAGTAGGATTCCTAAGCTACTTGGTAGTCCAGGTCATTGTTGTCATTCTAGCTGCTTCGGTTTATTAAAAAAAAAAGTGATCATGCTATATAAACTACATATTTCATTTTAGTGAGTTCCAAAAACATCTGTTCCGAAGCAGATTCATTTTATCATATAGTAGTTAAATAAAGAAAGGATCTCAACCATCAACATAATAATATAAAGGAAAATTAAATAAGATGCATAGATAAAAAATAAAATAAGCAACAACTGAATGACATTCATAAATGGATGCACATATCTTCTTGATACACTTGCTCATTATAAAATTCTGATATGCACTTATGCTTCCCTTTTTCTGTCTTTACTTGACAAACCTAGGCGTTACATATCGTTGTCCTTAGGGTGTCAGTACTTTCTTATTTTCCTCTGCACTTGGTCCCCTAGAGGTGAATGGCATCTCTCACCTCTGAGTGATAGCTTGTGTAACGTCCCCATATAACGTAATAAGAAATAATGAAAACGTCCATTGGCAAATTTTGATTATTTGCGACTTTGCCCAAAACTTTGGGTAATTACATATTTACCCCTAAAGATCTTTTCTATAATTACCTCTGAATTTTTTAAAAGAAGACATTTAGGTCCCTATATCAATAGAATTAGCAGAAGAAGGTTTTGAACGAAGCAAAACCACGTAGCGGAATTGTAGAAACCTAATTTTTGGCCAATTGGGCCACGGAGGTGTCCACATGTGAAACGACATGGGATGCCCCTAGACTTACTCAAAATTATGGAAGTGCTATTAGTTACAGAAACTAGATAGAAAATACTAAAGGATTTACAAAAAAAATTAAAAACGTAACAATTCTAAGGGAATAGCGCGACTGATTTGCACTATTAATCAATTTATTAGAAAAATAAGAGTAATTAGGAGTGAATTATAAATATTAGAGCTAAGAAAAATTTAGGTTGTCATGTAAGAAATTATGAGAAATTATTTAGTATAACGCCCGGAATGACAATACATTTAATTTATGTCGTTAATCAATTTTATCGGATAAGTAAGATTAGTTAGAAACTAATTAGAGATTAACTAGGATTTAATTATGTGTTAATTATAAAGATTAAGTTTAGAGAAGATTAAGATAGATACATAGGAATTCTTACAAAACTATTCAATAATAATTTGTCGGTTTGAAGGAAATCGATAAAGATTCGATATTTTAAACTACCGGAGCCGAATTAGTAGAATTATGCACCAAAAACCCTAACATAAGTGGCCAAGATTTAGCCACTCCTCCCCCCATACAAGGTGCCAATTTGCTGCCCAATTTATGAAGGAAAGTGGCCAAACACTCACCACAAATATAACCACCAATAAGAGCCACTCTTTCTAACTACCTATGTCATAAAACTCACAAAAATCCCTCCTCACTCATTCATTTTCATTCTCCTCCTTGCGGCTGACCCTTCTTCATTCTCTTTTCCCCTATGTCACTTTATCTAGCTTCCATCTCCAAGCTCCACCCATATCCTTCACCAAAAACTCAAATTTAGCTAGTTTCTACATCAATTTGAGGTAGGATTCCATCTTGTTCTTGATTTTCATAAATTGTAGCTGTATGAAGTTTTAATTTTCTTCATTTCTTTGATGATATATTTGGTGTACCTGGTGGTGTATGGCTGGTTTAACATGAAACTTTGAGTTAGAATTGAAGTTCGAATGAGAAAGCACAAAGAGCCATAAAATAGAATCTGTTAAGTTGAAAAACCCTATAACGGTCCATATAGCGGAGTGTATGGCTCTGTCTATAGCCGTTTAAATTTAATGAAGCTATTTTTATTTGAAACTAGACATCTAGGGCTTTCCAACCATATAAATTATAATGCTATTAGATTACCTTTGAGGGAGATATGAATTTTGGAAGTTTGACCTAGGTTTTTGAGTTTAATTCTAGGCAGATGAGATTGTTCAGGAAACTTGCCCTATACAAATTGGAATTGAGTGAAACCAACTTTTTTAGAAATATTACACATAGGAGAACATCCCATAAAAATTTCAGAGTTAAATTTGATCCCAATTACTTCCAGTAGTTCAAGGAAGTCGCCCTAAATCCAAACTGGGCTAAAATAGGGTAGTCAAAGGGGTCAAATTTCAGAGCTTATAACTCAAGCTCTACTCAATTAAATGAAATGTAACTTGTTGCAAATGAAATCTTGTCCTGTTAGCTTTAATACGATACAAATTTTGTACGATTTGAACTAGTTTTCGATTTTTAGTGGATTTTTACTTTTAAGTGTGTAATCCTGGCCAGCTACAGGGTAGACTGAGATAGAACCTTAATAACTTGAGCTACACTTATCAAAATTAAATGGAGCCAAAGAAGTTAGAAAATAGACACATAACACTCCAACATATCCAAAATTTAGGTCCAATGGAGTTTACTAGAATTTATAGCAAATTTTACAAAACCAAACAGCATTGAGGAACATAAGCAGAATTTCCAGATTGATGAACTAGGCACCCTAAGGCATATGTGATTTCAATTAAAACCCAAACATTGCTATACCATGTTGATGTTGAAGTTTAATTTGCTATAATGGTGGTGGTACTATTGGCTGATTATTTGTTCTAGATGACACTATTCACGGGGAAGTAGACCTAATCCATTATGCTACCAAATTTTCGACATAAATTAGTGATAGTTCTAAATGTTGGTGTATTAATGTTGTTATGCGGCGTGCATGAATACCATGCAAGTATTATCATTTGAGAATAAGGTATGAAGCCTATGTATTTATGATTCAATGATGAAAGATATAATGATAAGTCCATATTCCAAAGGAACGTGATATAGCGATCACAATCTGATGGGGTATGATATGGCGATCATACTCTGGAATATGGCATAATGATCCCACACCCTAAGGAATATGACATGGCGATCACATCCCAATGGAGTATGACATGAAGATCATACTCTAGAACGTGGCAGAATAAACATATTCCTAAGGAGTGTGACATGGTGATCACACCCCGATGGAGTATGACATGGCGATTGTACTCTGGAATATGTATGACAAGTAAAAGAAGACGAGCAAGGCTACATTTGAGGACAGCGATACGTAATGCTCAAGTGTAGGTAGATGCAGACACTCTAGGGAAGGTGATACGTAACGCCTATGTGTCTCAAATGAAGAAATTGAAGATAAATATTAAGGGAAGACAAAGAAAGAAAAGAAAATTTTGTGTATTTGCATAAATTCAAGTACAAGTAAAGGCATGTGCAGATGTTATGTTTTCAGTATATTAGTATTATTATATTTTAATACGTTGCAGTTATTATTCATAGTATGATTTATGATTTTATTTGGTATTGGCTCTCCCAAATGACAAGTGTATGAATATAATGAACTCTGCTTCGGACAATATATTTTCAAACTATAAAATTAAACAGTTTGTATAATATGTTCACCTTTTTCATAATAAACCGAAGTAGCTGGAGATGATAATGATGACATCATGTATGATAGTTAGAGAATTCTACTGAGAATTTTCAATTCTTACTCCTATTTCCGTGTTATCTCCAGATAGTTCAAGAAATATTGGGGGCGGCCAAAGGTTGCTATCAAGCAAGGTCTGTTCCGGTAATAGTAACAACTTTTGAGTATGGTGCTATGACTTAAGCATAGTACTGTACTTGGGAGGGTGTTACAGCCTGCCTTTCAAGTTCGAGCTCGTACCTATACATGAGTGATGGGTTTACTTTCCCTAATTCTTACACCGGTATATTCCCCTTAAATTTGTTCAGAGGCTGGCCCAAGTCACATAGAATCTTTATTATAGCTTTAATCATAATCATGAATGCATATGTATCAAAGTGTATTCCATAATCTATGCATAGGCTTTGTCGAAATTTCGGCAGCATGACGGCTCAATTCCACTTCCCTGTGAATAGTGCCAGGCTACCAGTAAAATTAATCAAGCATTCAAATCAAGATAGAACAGCAAGCATATAGAATCAATATCAATCGTGTGGTGTGCCAAAATATCAACAGAGTTTTCTGCTTACTCTCCTCTCTTCTACCCGAGTTTTGTAAAATTCACCATTATTTCTATTCAACTCATTTAGACCTAAATTTTGGATATGTTATAGTTCTATGCATCTAGTTTCCAACCTTTTTTGTCGCATCCCATTTTAACTTGTGTAACTCAAGTTATTTGAATTTTACCTCAGTTTGTCCTATTCCTGGCTAGAATTGAACCCTTAAAAGTAGAAAATCACCAAAAATAGAAACCTAGGTGAAATCATACGAAATTATACCAAATTAAATCTAACAGGACAAGCTTTTTAATGAAATAAGTTTCACCTTATTTTCATAAGTATTGCTTGAGTTATAAACCCTGAAAGTTGACCCTCTTGGACTACCCTTTTCTACTCCAGTTTGGACTTAGAGCAACTTCATCAAATTACTGGGAATGAATCTAATTCTAAAATTTTTATGGGATGTTTCCCTACATGTTAGCTTTGAAACAAAGTTAGTTGTACTCAATTTAGAGTTATGTAGGGTGAGTTACACCCTTCTCAACTCATACTGCCCAGGAGAGTACCTAGAATTTTAGGCTAAACTTCAAAAATTCATAACTCACTCAATACTAATCCAATGGCCTTATAATTTATATGGTTGGAAATCCCTAAGCATCTAGTTTCATGTAAAAATAGATCCATCAAGTTTTGATGGCTGGATTTAGGTCCATACAAGATGAACGTACGAATGCCGTAGAGTTTCTCATCCGATAGCACCTTGCTTCTCTCTATCTTCAAGTTATTCCATTCCAACTTCAATCCAAATCATATCATACATACAAAATCAACCCTAATTCATCATCTCTACTCAAGATAACATCAGAATTATGAAAGAAAGTGGAGCCTCAATTAGTCCCAATTCAAGAAAACAAGAAGAGAAGTTGAAATTCGTACCTCTCCTAGGTGTGATTCTTGCTAGATTTGGTTTTTGAATTAAAGAAATCTTCATGTAGCTTGAAGAGTTGATGGAGATGGAGTGAAGATGAGTTGAGATGGAGGAAAAATGATGCAGGACCAGCAACTTATAGTGGCCGAAATTGTCCAAGGGAGAAGGAAGGAAATAATTGAAAACTTTTAAAGGAAGTCAACATGTAATTGGTGCATTTCTGTTAACATTTCAACTTGATGTGGTTGCCCTTTTTGGGGCTGATTATGGTGCTACATGCAAAGGTTTGTTGGCTGAATCTTGGCTATTCATCCTAAGGTTATTACAATATAATTTCTATTGGTTTGGTTCTGACAGTTTAAAATACCGAAATCTTACCGATTTCCTTTAAATTGGTAGATCGATTTTGAAAAAAATCCTATAAGATCTCCTATGTTTCTAATCTAATTCCTCTAAATGATACTTAATTGGATTTAAGTAAATACTTAATCAAATTTTAATCAATCTCAATTATTTGATAAAACCGAACAACTTGCTTGAAAAAAATGATAAAAAATATTTTTCAGACATTACAATGACATTGATTATCTAATAGTTTAGGATGCCTACTGAGAATGTAAAATTCTCACTCCTGTGTTCCTGTGTCATCCCTAGACAACTCAGAAGATCCTGATGGTGATCTTCTTAATAGAGTTCAATCAAGGCTAGATTAGCTGCTGAAGATTTATGTTAGATATATTAGCACTAAGGGACTGTTTCACTAATGGAAGCTCTCAGTATAATTCTTTTATATATTTTGAGATACTATTAAGCAAGACTAGAAGCCTTGCTATATAACTTAACGAGTATTGCTATAATGTAAATATTTGTGCGTATGTGTGTGTGTGTGTGTGTGTGTGTGTGTGTAAGTAAGTTTCTATTCCTTCTATTCATTTACATACATTTGCTCAGGATTACGAAATAGATACCACGCTATTATCTCAGAGATACAGTAAATAATCAAGCAAGGTCCGTTTATTTATTAATAGTAACTCCTAAGTGTGATATTATGACTTAAACATGATATTGTACTTAGAAAGGTGTTACACAACTACTTGATCACTCTTACTCGTCGATGATGCCAAAACCAAAACAGCAAAGACCTTATTTATAGGCCAAGCCTCCTATGAGACTTATACTACCACTCAATGTAGGACTTTCACTTAAATGCCAACAAATTCTCCCCTTAAGTTAAAATCCTACAAAAAGTTGGTTGTAACAACTATCTCCATGAATATTCTTCTTGCAATATCTTTGTATTTTCTGAGTACTAAATGTTGTTAATAAGAGCCATACCCACTCTATTGACTTGTACTATCGCTGCTCACGAGGCACATTGCCTAACCTCCACATTGCCATGCGAACTTTCAATATAAGCTTTCTTCACTTGTATCGTTGCTGGTTACAAAACATGCCACTTGACCTCCACATTGGTAGGAGGACTTTTGTCGCAAAAGACCCCACATATAAATCCACTAACCACCATTTCCTCTAATACTCAACTCAAAACATTGGCTCTGATATGACTTATTAGGCAGCAGAAGCACAAGAAATACACCGAACAAACCGTCTCACACTAAAGGTAAATGCAAGAAGGAAAAACAATATAGAGGAGACAAACACAAAATTTAATATGGTTTTGTTACTCTCAACGTATATCCACGACCTCTATAAGTAGTTGCATAGGTAAAGTTGCAAACTGTCCTTACGAAAGATCACATCGTATGGGTAGCTCCTAAAAACTACCCATACAACTTGATCATTCCTACTCCTAGAGGATGCCAAAACTAAAATAGAAAAGACCTTATCTATAAACCAAGCCTCTTATAAGACTTATACTCCCACTCAATGTGGGAGTTTCGCTTAAATGCCAAAATTATATTCAAGAGACTCCTTTTCCTCTGTCGAATATTACCAAAGACCTCCTTATTCCAATTGGAAGCTGATGCAATGAACATAGAGATATTATCAAGCCAAGATATCTCTTCACTCTAATTATTCTATTCTAGAACATGAAATAAATCATGCCATAGTCGAGCTGCAAGAAATCTAAAAGGCACTAGATTCCTACTGATAACATGATCACCACAGAGGAAAATGAATAGAGTTAAAAATAGGAGTATGTACCACAAAAGCTTTAGGAAATTCTAATAACCAATCACTATTAACAAGAATCATGTAAATTGTTCCTTCATAGAACCCCTTCTCCTAGTAAAAAGAGGACCTCTGAAACCTATATCCAACATCCCATAGAAATCCATACACTCCTTAAAAGTCTGGTTAGCTCAATGAATAAACTAGCCACCTAGAAATTTATGCTTAAGCATCACTACGTTAAAATCCCCTGCCACATACTGAGTGCTTGATATAGATTCCATCATGAAGACCTCACCAACGATTAAAAAACCATTTCTCATCAGACCAAACTTGCAAATGAACAAACTATCTATCTGTCTATAAAATGTCCACTATCCATTGAGATGGCTCCCAGAAACACCTAATACCACCCGCAAAGCACTCTAGATCAACTATGAATTAAGCACCAAAAACTAACTTAGAGACTATATGTGCTCTTATCTTGCCAATTATTGTTTCTAGTAGCATTAAAAATGAAAATTAATATTTTGAGTGCAAGTCTTTTAAGAGATGTGCAAAAGCTTACTTCCTCTACAATTCCAAACGAAAATATTGTTTGCATTCATTATAAAAACTCAAAGAATAAAAGGAGGAAACTCGAATCAAGCTACCTCATAGCTGGATCTGACACTATGCTCATCTCCCTAGTTGCACAATTAGCTCCTGTCATATCACTACTCTTAGCCTGGCCCACCAGTAAATTAGATGCAACACCACCTTAAAGAGGAATTGGAGCATTAGGGGGTGGAACACCATCACTATGTGCTTGAGGATCTTGCTTTTCATGTAATGTTACATCCAAGCACCCTAAGGATTGAGTGGCCAAAGCCTCTCTATTAGTTGACTTCAACAAATTCTTATCAAAGGCCCCACCATTCACATACTTCCTAACCCCTTGATGCACCTTGTAATCCACGCCCCTTCCTACCCCTTCTGTAACATCCCAAAATTTTATCTATGTTAATTAACTTAGTATTACTAAGTAATTAAATAGATTAATAAAAATTAAAAACTAAAAGCCTAATTAAAAAAAAATAAAAGGCCTACCAAAGAGCGAATTATTAGAAAAGCTAAGATTAAAATGGAGTAAGCTAAAAGCACGTTAATTAAGAAAGCCTATCTTTTTAATTAAGTGAAAGAGGAAACTTTAAAGATTTAACAGAGAATCAAAGAGCGCATGATTAGTAAAGCTTAATTTAAAATTAAGTAAAGAGTATGTATGTTTACATACGTACAAAAGTCAACATTTTAATTAACCAAAAGAGAAAGCTTAGAAGGTTAATTAAGAAGTAAAAGATTAAAGGAAAGCCTAATTAAGACTAAGAACATGCTAATTAAAGGGAACCAAACCCTTAAGAGTTAATTAAAGAAGAAGGAAGCCTTGAAGAGTTTAATTAATCACAAATCACCAAGAATCTACTTAATTAATGGTAATTAAACATAATTAAGAATTTAATTATACTAATTATGAAAACATGAGTTAATCACTAATCCTTAATTAGTTAAGTCACATAAGTAGTAAGATCCTTAATTTCATCATCAAATTCAAATTAAAAGTCAACGAGACAATAAAGCACAAAGTAATGTCGCTAAAGTAAAAAGTAAGAGACAACATGCTTTATGATTGAATTTCAAGACCAAAAATTTGGCAACTTTAATTCAAAATTAGACAAAGTAGTCATCTATTCTTGAAAATCATAAAACACTCCAGATGGTTGTACTATATAAGGAAAATGTTGCAAACCCTAGCCCCATTATTTGCTCTCCCATGGCTGCAAACTCCCCCTACTCCCCCTTCTATTCCTTTTCTTTTTTATTTTTCCAAAACTCATTTTCTTCCTCTTTAAGACCTATCCTTTCCAAAAACCATTGCAAGAGCTATAACTTTTAGCTTTTGCAATCATAAACACTCAACCCACAAGTCTAAGAAAGCAAAAAGAACCTCTTCGTGAAGTTCTTGAAACTTGCAGCCATACACAAGCTTGGAGGTGGAGCTTTCTTCTTCAAATTGGAGTCTTGGAGCTTGGAGATCCTCCCACTTAGTCTTCTTCATCTTTATTGGTAGGGTTCTCTTTTCATCCTCTTCTTTTATGACAAGTGTTCAAAAGGCTCAAGCTCTTCCAAAGCTTGGAGTTGTAGAGCTTGAGCCTTGTCTCAAGCTCCTTGCTTCTTGAACTTGCTTAAAAATGTCATCTTTATGGTTCTTTTTGTTTTATGAGCTACATATTTGATTTCAATCAATTAAAAATGTTTCTAAAGCTTTTTTTAAAGAAATTTAATCGGCAAGATTTGTTTCTAATGCCTCTTGAAAGCTTTTAATTAGTTTGCTTTGTAAGAAAAGACCTAAAGATGCAAACTTTATTCTTTACTCGACTACTTTCATGATTATTCTTCATAAAGTGTGTTAAAAATGATTCCTTGTAACAATATGTTGGTTGCTTGGTCTCTAATACATGAGAAAGTGAATTTTTAACTATGAACATAAGAGGGTTCATCTTGTTTTAAATTTATCCCTAAAGCTATAAATTTTAATAAACCTAGATCCATGTTCCATAAGCCTTAAAAAGACAAGAACAAGAAGATTTCAGAAGAGGAACAAAACAAAAGTGGTTACTTAGGCTATGTACATATTTGGCCATACAAGGAAAATGGAGTAAGAAAAATGCATTCTTGAAAGCTCCTAGAAGTGCCAACACCTCTAAGTGAGCCTAATAAATTTACAATAAGAAAAACAATTAAAACTTGAGGCACCTCTTTTATAGGGTTTCAGCCATGGTGTGGAAATAATGGAAAGAATGAGATTTAATTAGTGTGAATGATGGGTTAAAGACTCATAATACTCAACTAATAGATCTATTACTCGAAGTGAAACAAAATAAACAACTTGGAAATCCTAGGGTAAAGGTTTGGCCATAGTTAAATAAAAATAAGGGAAGCAACTTTAATTTACAAAGACATTGGATTAAGACTCTAAGATACCTAACTAAGTGAACTTAGTAACTTATTGAAATAGAAACAAAATAAAAAAAATATGGAACTCTTAATGTAGGCTACATCCTCACCATACATTAAAAGAAGATAAGACTTTTAATTTATGTGAAAGGTGGATTAAGGTTCGATAACCCTTATCTAAGAGATTTAAACAATTTACTACAAGAAAAACAAAACAAAAGAATTAGAAACCCTAATATATGAATTCGGCCAAGACATGTAAATGGATAAGAGAACATGTTTCAACAACTTAATTAGACTTAGAAAGAAATCTAAATGATCAAAAGTCAATTAAATCAACCCTTCAATTTGAAGATTGAACGAAGTGAATAATGCAAGTGAAATTTTCTTTAAGACTAATTAAGACGTAAGGATACAACCTAAGTTAAAAGCTTGCACTCAATTATTAAACTATGCTCATAAGACTTTGAGGTGTGTTTAGGTACCTTTTTCTCTTTACTAGTACTATGCATGAATATATGGATAATAAGCCCTAGTATGTGTAATTGGTGTCATGTAAACTTATGGATCACTTGAGGAAGCTAAGGTAAGGTCTCTTAACCTTGCTTGATGATAAACTGTACTAGGATTGAGTGCTGGGATTCTTAAGGAGAAATCCTCAAGAATCAAGATCTTTGCATGTGATTGATTATTCATGAATGTTTAATTATAATATGGATGCTATCTATGGATGTTATGTGGATGTTTGCAACTTTGGAGAACCTCCCGTTCTAGCCGTTATGCAGCTGAACGTTAATCGAATTTGTAGACTTAGAAATGAATGTCACATGCTATGATGGTAACCTATGTTAAGAAAAGAAAGACTTGAGTCCTTTATTCTAGGAAACTCATGACATAAGACTTAACATTTAATTCCATAACCAAGAAAGACGCTTGGGTGTGATCTTTCGGTAAGGGAAGGTGACCCACCAATGTACCCCCTCTTGCCTGCCAATTTAAGTCAGGTGTAATGAATGACAACAGTCATTATAGGTATGAGCTCATGTCCTAAAAGAAAGTAAAGTTCCAAAAGTGGTATATGAAAGTTTAAAGCATATGCTAAAAGTTAAAGTTAAAGTCGAAAAAGACCTAAGCCTTATGTGATTTATTATGTAAATGTTTATGAATGTTTTCATGTTATGGTTATGCTTACTCATGTTTATTTATACTCCTATTGTATAATATAGCATGCCAAGAACGTATGATTAAAAGAAACACACTTCGGTTACAATATGTTTTCAAACTAATTAAAACTAAACTCAATGCACATTCACCTTTTTATAAGAAACCCGAAGTGCCTAAGGATGATAACGATGACACTTAGTTGTTGTGTTAGAGCCCTACTCAGAAATATTATATTTCTCATCCCTACTTTCCGTGTCATCTTTAAGCCAAGTTGATGGCATCCACAATAGTGCTTTTGGAGGCACTTGACTAGATTTGACAAGGAGTGGTTGTGCTACACATCTTTAGCTAAGGAAGGTCAAGATAGTAGTGTAGTATTTTTATTTTCTTAAGAGCCCTAGTTGGATAATTTATGTATAATTAAGAGCATGCCAAAAGTCTTGCTACTTAATTTGACCCATTACGTATTTGGTAAATATTATGTGTGATTATGATTCCTAATTTATCTATGGCCATGATATTGTATTAAAGTTGGTTGTCATCTTATTTCTATTTCATCATATGGCTATTAGTAACACAATGATATCAAAAGCAAGGTCCATATTTATATAAGTAAGTAAGCACTTAAAGGTTCAATTTTTAAGAATAAATGATTTTATGAAAAGAAAAATGTATATGTTATTTTCATATATTTCACTAATTTCAATTATAAAAAACTCCGCTAGTTTAGAGTAACAACTAGTAATGCCATAAAATGACTTAAGCATAGTGTCATATTATTAGGGTGTTACACCTTTTGAACCTTATTTTGCCTCTTTTGAAACCTCTCCTTGATGAAGTCTTTATTCCCGAAAGATTACCTTTCTCGAACACTCTTCTAGAAGGCCTTGCTTGCCCCTTAGCTTTCTCCTCCTTGTTACCCTTCGTCAAATAGACATGACGGTTTATCAAAGTAGTAACATATGGTTTTAGGTGTAATACCCTAATAGTTCTATTCTATACTTAAATCATATTATGAATTACTAGTTGTCACCTTTGCTCGCGGAACTAACATTACCTTTTATAAATTACTTTTTAACAAAAATAAGGGTAAATTTTTTTTTTGAATAAAACAAGTAAACTATTTTTGAAAATCGAGAGCCATAAGCGTATCGTGAACATATAATACAAACGTCGCTATCTCATACATACATCGTATTTAACATACATAGAAATCATAAGAATAACCACAATCTTAGATAAAGATAACATTCATTCCATAGCCATCCCATAGTTAATATAGTAGTAGTAATAGCAGCAGTCATACACAATGATATCAATGGGTCCGATACCGACTATCGGCCCTACAAAATAACCTAACAAAATACATGATGAAAGGAAATACATAAGCAATCCCATACACCCATACATGCCACAAGAAATATGATAACCCTAGCTACCACCAAAAGGGGCTATCCTCGTGCTCGGCTCCGCATGTAAATCAACACCTCACGTATCTGGCGGAAGGTAGCCATTCTCGAATCCACCGGGAGGAATATCACCATGTCCTCCTCTTCGACCACGGCCACACCTATGAGGCACGACATGTAACACCCTAATAAACCCATACTACGCTTAAGTCGTATTACGGCGTTTTATTAGTTGTTACTTATGCTCGTGAAAAACTAAACTTCACTTGAAATTAAATTACACGGAAAATACAATAAATTTTTTTTTTGAAATACGTCGTCACTTTTGGAAAGTAAAGCCTTGCGCGAGAAGATAGCAATAAACGAGCGTATCGCAAAGATTTCAGTATAAATTGAACGAACAAGGGATAAATTAAAATACCATGCATTCAAATTACTACAACAACCACATAAATATAATTAGTCTCATAATATTCAACGAATACATAAAAAGGGAACTCATAGTCATGCCATAGCCCCAAAATCAAAGGTACATAAGTCTGATACAAAATGAAATACAACAGATAAGGAGTAATAAATGGAATAGGCCCACGTAGACATAAGCTGACTTCTCTGTCCTTTCCACGCCCTTCAATCGGATGGACTCAGGTTCTCGAGTGTCCGTCCCCTCGCCTCTACTCGGCCACGTGGAACAGGAGGAGTGCGGATGATGCGAGGGTGCCTATTGATCACCTCGACGCGACGGAAACGACGACCTGGGGGTATGGTGTGCCGGCGTGCCTCGGGTCCTCCTCGGACTCGGCAGGTGATACTCGGGAAGCGGCGGCGACCCTAGGAGTGGCCAGTCGAGCTCACCTCTATCACGCGGGGATCTCCTGAGTGCGTGCTAGGGTCATGGAAATCCGGCGACATCGGCTCCATCTCGATGTCGGGTAATGTGGCCCGAAAAGTCCCAAGGACCTAGGGGCTGTCCAAGGAGAGTCAAGAGACGTCTACGAGTCGGGCGGGTTTTCCGCTCCTCTTCCTCAAAAATTCGACCAAGATAAAAATGTGTACGGACTACTATGGTGGTCGTGGCCACAATAGCGTGAGTATCCCCGTCGTAAGCCCACTCATGGTAGGGAGGGTCCATGCTCCATTCCACGGGGTGAGCCATGAGTATCTGGTGACGAGACGGAAAAACAACTAGGGTGAGAAATAAGATTTCTCGATGGGACTCGACCACTAACACGTAAGTGTCATCGCCATCGTCCGAGCCACTTGGTTTTATAAATGAAAACAGTGAGTATGCATCAAATTCAATTCTTAGATTTTCGAAAACATGAGTATCCGAAGCGGATTCAATTTTTAACATACCTTCTAATTAATTGTATCATAATAATCATAAGCACAAGTGTAATCGTATAAAACATGCATGTCCAAGCTAGACGATTCTCTTAACTTCTTCCCTTTTTAGGGTTTTGGACCGAAGTCCCTTTTCTTTTCTTAACTTGACTTTATCTTTTCACCCACTTAACATAAGTGGTAATGACCTCATACCGTGGCCATCGCCACCATAGAATTTCGGTACTTACACTAGCTGGGTCATGCCATGCCTCATGTAAGACCTATCCCCTATACTCACACTAGCTGGGTCATGCTATGCCTCATGTGAGTCGTGGGTGAGGGGAAACTTAAATTAGGTTACCTTCCCTTTTGAAGGATCACTTACTTGAATTAAACTTCTTCTTATTTAAGCATTATGATGCAAAATATTTCTAAGTCCTGATTAACTTACAAAATTTAGACAAAGCAGAACTAGGCAGAAGCTTCCCAAAATTTTGCCAAACAGAGAAACCAATATCATAGTATCATCAAGCATCATATCATATCATCATCATCATATCATCATCATCATGATCATCATCATAATATCATGCTTGCACATAAACATAGGCATATTCTCAAGCAACATTTTATGAGCTTAGCTTAATAAATTGGGTGCAAGCTTTTAATTGAAGTTGTCTCTTTTATTGGGCATAAAGCCAATTTTGTCTAATGTCCTTTTTCATACTTCTTAAGTTGAATTATGAGGGTTCTCTAATGCTTAATGTAAGGGTATTAAGGTTTTAGAGCTTATTTCTCCCTTGTTCTTTAACTTTTACCATAACCAGTTTTACTTTTACAGTGGGGCAGTAACTTTGAAAATTCACCAAAATTTCATCTTTTAGTCTTTTATTTCGAATTTTTGTGTGGATATACTTCTCTGAGTCTATTTTTAAACAAAACAAACCCCACTTAAAAATTCATTTTGTAGCTTGAGTTATGCACATTTTATTCTGACTGTTCAGGATTGAAAGTTCATCTCGGGTCAGTGGCTTGTCCACTTCACTGGGAGTTCCTCACATGGAATCTGACAAAACTGTTTTATGGGAGTGTTCCTCTATGTCTTAGATTTCTAACAAACTTAGTCCCACTCAAAAATGTTATGTATAACTTGAGTTATGCATGTTTTATTACCCACTGCCCGGACAGAAACCCATCCAGGAACAGCAAACTTTGAAAAATCATATCTCTCTTGTTTTAAGGCCAAATTTCACATATTTTATATGTATGAAAAGCTCTTTGAGTATACTTTCACAGAAAATTAGTTTCGTTGCATTTTGAGTTTTGTAGCAATAAACATACCGCACGCTTTACAGACTGCCAGAATTCCAAATTCACTAGTTTTTAAGTTTTTCACTTCAAGCTTATGGAGAAATTGTTATATCACTTCAAATCACCATTTTCATGTTTTAACTCATCATCATATTCAAAGTTTTAGTCACCCAAAATCAGTATTTTGAAACAAAATAAAGCATGATATATAAAAACCACCATACCACAAAATCTCTTTTCAAAACAACATTTTCATCAAGGCAAGAACACTCATAAGGCAAGATGTGGTCATGAGACCTTGAAGCAAGTCCTAAAACCACCTAGCTATAAAGAGCATAGGAGATTCTAAGGCTTGAAAAATACATGAGAAAGAAGAGTTAGAATCACTACCCAAAGTGTTTCTCTTGGAAGTTTGAAAAATGAAGTGGTTGGAGATGGCCTCCTTCTCCTTGAGCTTGATATGGAGGCTAGGTGAGTGTTTGTTTTGTTTCTCCAAGAACCAAAGAGGGTGGTCCTTGAAGGGCTTGTGAGAATGGTAAATGGAGATGAGTAGGAAGTAGTATGAGGGTTGGAAGAACACAATGAAGCTTGGAAGAAGAAGAGAGTATGAGACTTGGAGAGAGGAGAGAGGAGAGAGGAGAGAGGAGAGAGCTTTGTGTGTGTGTCTTGAGAGAGGAATTGAAAATGAATTGAGGAGAGAGAGAGGGCTGATGGTATGGCGCAAAAATGGGGGAGAAGTGAGGTGACTTTTGCTTCTTACATAAGTTAGGGAGTGGGTAAAACCTTGGGGCAAAAGAAAGTGTTGTGTTTCCTTTGATTCTTGGCAATTGGGTAAAGACTATATAGTGTTTTTGTCAAGTGGTTAAAAGCATGAGCTCTCTTAGGATTTGGCATTGGATGGCTAGGATCACACCAAATGTCATTATCTTGATGAAGAAGAGTACAACTCTTGTCATGACTTAAGGGATCTACTAATGTGGACTCTTGATCTTGTGGTGTATGATGAGAAAGTAAATGGATGGTTGGATATGGCTCTTGCTTTGACCAAACTTTCAAACCATAATTAAAGGGAAGTTTCTACATCTTTATAATTGTTGTAATTATCTAAATGTTCATTAATTCACTTGGTTTAAATTACTCATTAGCACATTTTAATTAAAAAGGATTTTCCTTATTAATTTTGTAAGAAGATGTGAAGGTAAATGTGATTAAGTTTTGAGACTTATATGCTCTTAGTTAATTAGATTAGATCACCTTGATTTTATGTTCTAAATCATGGATTAATAAGGATTGGGCAATTAGGCTTTTAATTGTAACTTTTAATGCATTAAATCTCAATTGTCGACTTGCCTTTAATTTACTAAGCTCTTACTCTCGAGATTAATCGACAATTCTCACTAATCGTTAACCCCTCTAATTAGCCGGGAACACCGAGCTAATTAACTTGGGTGAAAATGGGGATGTTACACAACACGAGTACGAATGAACCTGTGACCGTGAACCAAGGGTGGTGTGTGACGAGGGGCTGCAGAAGAAGAAGACGAGTCGGACGACAGACGGATCACAGATGGGTAGGAAGGCTCAGATGGGTCCGTCTCTACATGATAGCTCGGATAAGAAGGCTCCGAAGGATCCAGATCCAAGCGTCACAAGTTAGGCGGGTGTCCGAATCGGAATCTCCATCAGTAGGGTACCTCGGAGGATGGAAGGGCGGGCGAACGTCATCCATAGTGATGTCCTCGAATGGCTCATGAGGGCGGAAAAACGGACTCATCACGGGTGCACGGAATTGGCGGCTATGGAACATGTAGACCCGCATCGCTGAGCGGCCGAAGATTATGCATTCAACACCGGGTCAAAGTGCCAATGCATCACCGGAAACTCAATGAAAATCACCACGGTGCCCGACGCCGGCATCCTCTGAAGACGACACGGAAATGTAGGGGTGAAAAATACTAAATTTCTCAGTAGGATCGCGACTAGACAAACACAATGTCATCGTCATTGTCTCAGCCACTTTGGTCTTAATTATAAAAGCAGTGGACAGATATACATTCAATTTTAATGATTTTGAAAACTTAAACTCCGAAGCGGGTTACTTTTAAACTTAACATCGTAACTACATCATGATAATCTAACATACATGGTGAAAGATAGAGTAAACATTTATAATGCAAATGGGCAACATAAGTACATGCAAGGACATGCATCATCATAGACTTAACCATGGTTATGCTTTTGACTTTACTTTCATTTTTAGCACGTGCTTAACATTCTTTACTTTCCTTTGAAATAGACTGTTTTTGGACATGAGCTCATTCCGTGACTATCGTCACGCAGTACTAACCAAATCAGACTAAGCCGATATTGGTTACCTCTAAGTTGGAGGGTCCTCCATGTCACCTTTGCCTCCCTCATAGAGGTTCCTTGAGTCTTTATGGATCGTCGTCTCTCACTTCCCTTACCGAAGTGATTGAAGGGTCATGTCCCATTAATTCTTTGCTTATCATTATACTTTACATGCATCATACTTCTTTGACTAGACACATGCAATGATATGACTAAGTCCATAATTTTGGCCAAATCCTGTGAGTAGCGACCGGCTAGACTTCCCAAAATGCTAATCATAAACTTTCAACCAACAGTTCATCATATCTATATCATATCATCACACTCATCATTCAATCATGAGACAAAGCTCAATCAAACTCATCATTCAATCATGCCGAATGACATCACCCATTCATATCCTAAAGGGGTTTATAGTTGTATTTTTCTTCACGAAGAATATTATGAATCATCATATGATTTCTTGTGGTTACCCATGAGAGAATCACATAGTTAGGATATGTGTTTGTGGTCTTTTAGTTACTTAGTCCTCGTATAAAAGTATCCTTTACTTAAGTACATGTCTTATGGAACACTTGTTCAATTTGATTACATCATGTGATTGTTTCCCTTTCCTTGAGATAGTGCAATTAGTGATTCCTAGGTTCATGGTATGCTCAAAGGCCCTAATCATACTTCTGTTCCCAAGGAGTTTGAGATCCCTCTAATCCTTAGGTCATGACAACGCATAACCATATCATGAACCCAACAACACTAATGTTCACTAATCACCAAGGGTGACTTTTAACTTATTCAAGTTACAAAGTTTTAAACTTTTACTAATAACATATCAAGCTTTTACCTTAAACATTATTAAAGTTATCATTCTTTATAAAGTAGTCATAAAGTTTTATTCTTTATGAAAGTAAGTGCCTTTGACACTAAGCTCTTATCTTAAGATTAGATCTTTATGAAATAATGATATAAGTTACTAGCTTTTTGAATAAGAAGTCTTGTTCTTTATAAAAGTTAACACCTTTTTGCATTATTTTGGTTCAAAGTCTAAACTTTATGAATTAAATGTTACAAAACAACACTTTTATGACTTAAAGATCTCATTCTTGATTAAAGGTTGAAACTTTATGAAAGGTCTTTTCTTAAAGGTTGGATTTTCTAAGACATAAGGTAACAAGATGTCATTTTATAACTCAAAAAGGCTTGTTATACTAAAAAGCTTAGACTTTTTCATGTATCTTTGTCTTCAAAATAAAACAAAAGAAGACTTTATGATGGCACTAAAACTTGCGCCACTTTTTGTGCATCAAGAAGCAAACTTTTTAAAGTTTAAAGCTTTTAGAATGTTCATAGTCTTATCAAATCATGAAAACACAAAAAGGTGAAGCTTTTCTAATCATTAACTCATCATAAAAAGAAAGGAACAACTTTAAGCAAGATACCAACAAGAACATACTTTTCTAAAAGAGGAAACTTAAGAACACATGAAGAACATCAAGAACACATTTTTCCAAAAGACGAAACTTAAGAACACATGAAGAACATTAAGAACATATTTTACTAAAAATGAAAACTTTGGCTCTTGGAGAGCATGAAGGATCTTCTCAAGCTTTTACTTAGAAATCTTGGTCATGAAAAAACCAAGCTCCAAGCTTTCTTGAGTAAACAAAATGAAAAGATGAAGACCACTACCTTTCTTGAAGATGGCGCAAAAACAAGAGAGGAGGAAGAAGAAGATGATAGCTCCTCTTGATGATGATGGTGGCGGTTTTGCAAGAAGGAAGGAGAAGCTCTTGAGATCTTGTGAAAATGGAGGTTGTAGTATTTTGATCTTGTCTCCAAAGGCCCAAAGATGAGGTCTTTGAAGGGCTAAGTGAGTGGTTTGGGGTGGTGGTGGTAGAGAAAGGAAGAGGAAAATGAAGAAGATGAAGAAGTGTTTAGAGAGAAGTTGGAGAATTTGGCTTGAAGAGAGAGAATAAGATGAGTGAAAATGAAAATGGATGAGGGAGGGAGAGAGAGAAGATGGCGTCTTCATTAAGGGAGGGAAAGTGAGATATTTTGCTTAATTTTGTGTCATCTTCTGTTAATTAGTGATTAAGGGGACAAATAGGATGATGGAGAGACAAAGCATGGTCAAATTCTTACATAAAGTAATCTTGTCTAATGCTTTATGCTTTAATGACATCACTCTCTACTTTATTGTCTAGTTGACTAAATTTGAATTTAATCATGTGATTAAATGCTCATACAACTTAATTAAGGTGATTAAGCAAGAATTAGTGATTAACACACAAGAACACGATTAATAAAAATTAATCTTACGATTAAGCTTAATTAACTTTAATTAAACTCGAGTTAGCTAATTAAGGGTGATTAGTGCTTAATTAAGCTATAAGGCTCTGACTTGCTTAATTAGAGATTATTTGGTCTCGATTAAGCATTCTCTTGACTCTTCTCATCCGAGTCAACTCCTCAATTAAGCCTTAATCTCATAATTTATCATTAAGTGCCTAATTACTCAAGGTTACTGAGGTAATTTAGCACAACATGAAATTGAAGATGTTACATTAGGTTTCATACTAGCCTCTATCTATTTTTTCTCGCCAAATCGACTAGAATCCTTGCTTAGTCCTACAAAATCACATTTAGAAGTCATAATGATGCAACTTTGGCAAGTATACCGGGTTGTATAGGTAATAAAGTGATGAGAAAAGTATCATTCCACGAGAATAGAACAAGTACGGAGCAACTAACATGAATGACCATTTGGACAAAAAGAAATGACTGATTAGAGAATACTAAAAATCAAATGCACAAGAGAACACAATAGTTCTTAAAGATAATTTAGATCACTGGGATAATATTAGGGCTAATTGACTTCACCTAACTATGGACTTAATTATCGTGGTTCTCAATTATCTAGTTTTTATTTTATTGATTAATGATCCCTAAACTAATTCGAAGTCTTTATTAAGGTCAAATAATTCTCTTTATCTTAAATTGATTGCCTAATCTCTTAGTTATAAAAGTAATTTAGGAAAAGGTTAAAGCTCCATAGATTGTAACACCCTGATAACCCCATACTACACTTAAGTCATATTATGGTAATGATTAGCTATTACCTTTGCTTTGTAAAAACTTAACTCACTTATTAAAAATACTTTACATTGAAAATAGGGTTTTTTTTTATCTATAGCAAAAATAAACTTTTTGAAAACCCTATATAATCATGAGCATATATAATCGAAGCGTCTAACATTTATATACTCCCATTGTGATAAAATAAAGACAACATAAATAAACATTCAACTCATCATTGGTAAACATAACTTTCATCCATAGCCATCATATACACACACACACACACACATAAAGGTAGCAAAAAGGCCGACATCTATACTTGACCCCTCATAACAACCATAATAGAAAAGAGGTCAAGTACCAAGCTAAAATGAAGTACAAAAGATAGCCTCCATGAATCATACATGCCATAGATGAGTAGCCTTAAAACTATAAACGAAAGAGAGCTACACTCCTAATCCAAGCTCCACATGCGCTATTTCACAACTCCTCAGCAATCATAAAAAGGAAAGAAGTTATTCTTGAATCTTTCGGGTGCATCGTCATGCCCTCCTCCACGGGCTCACCCACATCCTTGGGGTATAGCCCGAGTACGGATGAAACCACATCAGCGCCTTGGGGCAAGTGCTTAGTTCGCTGCTGAAGAGGTATAATCAGAAGTTAGTCGAATCATTGAAGGGTAAGTCAAGCTTGAAGGGTCATACTCGATCAAGTACATCAGAGTCAAACATGTATTAGAATCGGTCTCCTTGTCTGTAGGGTACATCAAGGGATGAAAGGGAGGTCACACGTCATCCATGGTAATGTCATCGTATGGGTCATTGGGGCAAAAGAATAAGCTCATAACAAAAAAATAGAACTGATGGCCATAGAACATGTAGACCCTCATAGTTGTGCATGCTAGCAGGACTAAGGCATTTAACACTAGGTCAAAGTGCCAAAACTCAACATATATCACCACGCTACCCGATGCCATCCTCTAAAGGTGACACCGAAACATAGGAATGAGAAATGTAAGATTTCTCAATAGGACTCTAACTAGATAGTAAAGTGTCATCGTTATTGTCCCAGCCACTTCAGGTTAATTATAAAGTTAAGCAAGCATGTATAAGTTTAGTTTTTAAATAGGTTTTGAAATTGGTCGTTCCCAAAGTAGGTTGCTTTTAGTCTTTTTCTTATAAGTATATCACAATAAAACAATGACATCATAAGGCATATCAGTACATGCATAGGCAAAGATATAAGACATTCATAAACCATGAATGCAAAAGAAACTTAGATGCATGTATATTTTGTGCAATTCCATTTAGTTTGACTTTAGCTTACTTTGACTTTGACTTGACCAAAGCCTTTCTTTAACATTGCTTTCATACTTAGCATATGCTTAACATTCTTTACTTTACGTGCCCTTGGATAGACTGTTCTAGGATATGAGCTCATTTCGTTACTGTCATCACATAGTATTAATCTAAATTAGACTCAACTGACAAGGGGTTTCCTCTAATTTGGAGGAAACATCATAGCCACATACCTCCAAAGTAGAGGGGTCTCTTAGTGGGTCACTTTTCTTTACCAAAGGATCACGCCTGTTTATCTTATCTTAATGGATCAATTTCCTTAACTGAAGGATCATTTCCAATTATCTCTTTTCTTTTCTTACCACAAAACTTAGTATTAAGTCTTATCTCATAAATGCATTAGGTTCAAAGACAAGGTACATATAAGCATGTGACAGATATTTCTACGTCCACAATTTTGATAAAAATCCAGCAGCATAATGGCTTGACCAGGACATTACCCAAAATTGCAAACCTACAATGACAAGCATTCATAATATTTATACCCACTACTAGAAATTAATTTAGAATTGACAGATTAATCCGTCAGTAAATAAAAGTTAATTTTTGACTCGAATATTACCAAAGGTTTATATTTCCATCGGTCAAACCGTCAATAAATGTTGGTGCCTAATGGCGGTAAATCATAACTAACAGCTAATCCGTCGGTATTTGAAAAATAAAATTCCCAATAGAATCTTTTTACCAACATATTTTTTTTGGTAAAATATTTTAATGAAATGATTCGTTTCATTAACCTATTATTGATGGAAAATTAGTCAATAATATTGAGACTGAGCACTAAAATGTAAGCAGCCCCCTTCTTCCTCATTCTGCATGTGACGTCTCTTTTTCTCTACTCTTTCTCTCTCTCTCTCTCTCTCTCTCTCTCTCTCTCTCTCTCTCTATTGTCCCCCATTACAGCCTCGGGCCATTTTCTTGTCGCCAGAGTTTCCATTTCATCGTCGGATACTACTATTGTGTTCGTGGTATGTTAATGAGTATTTTAATCGGTTTAGCTTTTTTGTTTAGTCTCTTTTTGTTGTTCTATTTCTCTACTCAAATTTTTTTTGTTTCTGAGCTAATTAACTAATTTGATTTCTTGTGTTGATTGTTAAAGATCGTTTGGAGCACTTGGTGATTGGTGCATTGACTAACTGGAGTGAGTTGGGAAGCCTTAGGTATGTACATTGAACCTATTTGTTATTCTTTATGTTTTCTGTAAGAGACTAAAAATTTCTAGGGTAGGGTTGTAGGATAAAATGAGGAGGATGAGATTACATGACTAAGGGAAGGCTTAAAGTTCCTTCCCATTATTTGAATTGTGTGTTGTGTTGTTGTATGCCTGTATAATGTAAAAATAAGGAGATGCGTTCTAGAATGGTTTTAGGATTAACTGATTAATTTATATAACTGCAAATATTTGTTATTTATGTTTGGCTGATAAAATAATTTCTATGGAGGCTCCTAAAATAAAGGGAGACTTGCCCAAATTTTGTTAATCATTTAGAATAATGTTTGAATTAAATAATTATTGTAATGAAATAAGTAATTGTTAGGTGTGTTTAGGGGATAAATTAAATTTTGTGGAGGATCCTAATTTAAGGGAAGACTCTGCCTAAATCTTTTTTATTAATGTGTGATTGTATTGCTTTTTAGATGTGTGATATTATCGAGATATAAAATGTTTGCTCCAAATTGAGCATGGATTTATGATAAATTGCACCCAAGTCGGGGAGGGATTAAACCAGAATTTTATAAGGGAGTTGAAGAATTTATATTAGCCTATGTTCGAATAGAATAGTTGACTTGTGAAGGGACATCTAGGAGTTCTTGTCGTAAATGTAAATATAGGAGGTTTTTAGACATAGAGTCTATTAGATTTCACTTATACAAGGATGGGTTTAAACCTTATTATTGGGTTTGGATGAACATGGGGAAACTTTACCACCGGAGAATCAATTTGGTGTCAGTTATGTTGGAAGTAGATCAATTGGGGGGTCCATGTAGGTAACGAAGAGGGTAATAGTATCACTTGGGAAGAAGACCTTAATCATTATTAGGGAATGATTTTTGATGTTGTTAGCCAAGAGTTTGGAATATATTCCGAATTTTCGAAAGAGCTTCCTAATTTGCATAATCAGAGATTTTATAGTTTGTTAGGTGTAGTAAGTAGGCCTTTATGGGAAGGGTGTGTGCATTCACAATTGTTTTTAGCGGTAAGAATGTTGAGTAATAAGTCAAAGGCGAATCAAAGCCAAAGTTTCTTTGATTAGTAGGCTTCATTGATGAGTGAGATTAGTCCATAATCAAAAGCTATGGCTGATAAGTGAGATTAGTCCACAATCAAAAGCTATCACTAATGAGTGAGATTAGTCTACAACCAGAAATTATCCCAAAGAACTTTTACCAAACTAAAATATTGGTTTCTAAGTTTGGGTTGCATGAGTAAAGATTGATTATTTTTTGAATGGATATATGCTCTATTACAAAGATGATATTGCCTTGACTCATTGTAAATTCTGTGGAGAGCCTAGGTTTAAGCCGAAGGGAAGGGGAAGTATGATGTATAAGGATGTTGCACATAAAAGAATGCACTATCTATCCCTAGTCCCTAGACTTAAAAGGTTGTATACATCAATGAGTTCAACACCTTATATAAGGTGGCCCTTTAAGAACCGAAGGAGTGATGGTGTATTGACACATCCTTCTTATGGTGAAGCTTGGCATCATTTTGATTAAACTTATCTTGATTTTGCGTCCGAACCCTGCAATATTAGGTTAAGGCTATGTGCTGATGGTTTTACTCCTAACAATCAATTTAGTAAACTATGTTCTTGTTGGCCTATGGCTGTCACTTCTTATAATCTTCCACCTGAAATGTGCATGAAAATCCTTACTTGTTCTTAACTTTCATAATCCCTAGTCTTGATAATCTGAAGGCCAAGATTGATATCTATCTCCATCCTTTAATTGATAAATTAAATGAGTTAAAGTGTGATGGTGTTTTGTCTTATGACATATCAAACAAGTAGAATTTTAGGTTAAGGGCAGCATTGATATGGACGATCAATGATTTTCCAACTTATGGGATGTTGTTTGGATGGATGACGCAAGGGAAATTGGCGTGTCTGATATTTATGGAGGATACAATAGTGTCACTTTGAAGTATGGTGGAAAGCATTCTTGGTTTGTCTATCATAGAAAGTTTTTGGATATAGATTATACTTATAGGCATAGTAGGCATGGATTTAGAAAGAATACCATAGAAAGTGAAGAAGCTCCTATTAGACTTACCAGTTATCAAATTTAGGACAGGGTTAGGCGACTTCCAAAGATTACAAAAGTTGAAAAATCTATTAGATTATTTGGTTAAGGAGTGGAACACAATTGGACCAAACAAAACATATTTTGGGAACTACCCTATTGGAAGAATCACTTAGTTCATCATTGTTTAAATGTGATGCATGTTGAGAAAACTGTATTTAATAATATTATACATACTGTAATGAAGAGTGACCGAACTAAAGACAATGAGAAAGTAAGGATGGATTTGGAGGAGTACTGTAAAAGCCCTGAATTAAATTTACAACCCTTAAAAGATGGTCATTAGTGTAAGCCTAAAGCCAATTATACATTGACCTCTGTACAGAGACAAGATATGTGTAAATGGATGGAAGAGTTAAAAATGCCATATGGTTATGCCTCAAACTTAGGTAGGTGTGTGAATGTTGCACAAGGAAAATTTTTTGGCATGAAAAGTCATAACTATCATGTATTTATGGAGTGTTTACTATCTATTGCATTGAGAGAACTGTTTGATCATGTTTGGAGGCCATTAACTGAGTTGAGTGAGTACTTCAGAGATTTGTGTTCATCCACTCTCAGGATTGATGATATTTTGGTGATGGAGAAGAACATTCCCATTATTCTTTGTAAGTTAGAGATGTTCTTTCCTCCTGGATTTTTTGATTCCATGGAGTACTTGCTTATACACTTGGCTTATGAAGCACGAGTATGTGAACCTGTCCAATATAGGTGGATGTATCCGTTTAAGCAGAAAATAGAGTGAAAGTAGAAGGACGAATATGTCAAGCATACATTTCGAAGGAGGCATCTAACTTTTGGTCACACTACTTTGAGCCACATGTCCGATCTAGGAGAACCAGAGTTAGTTGGAATGATGATAGTGGTAAAAGCTCAATCAAACCAACCTTGTCAGTATTCAACCAACTTGGTCGTGCTGCTGGACGATGCAAGGACTGATGGTTGACTTGGAGTGAATGAAAATTTATACATTTACATATATTGCTAAATTGTGATGAAGTGGAGTTATTCAAAAGGTAACTGATAAACTATTTTATTGTAGTCTTTGTTCTATAATTTCTCAAATTCTATATAATGATAAATTGTGATGACAAACTGTCTTCTCTTGTATTTTGTCTAGTGTTTATAGATATTTTGAGCAACTATACGGTCAACAATCCTTTGAACAATTTCCCGAATGATTCAAATCATTTGTATGTGATAAAGTAATCCTATTTTGTAGTTCATATTTTCATTCTTATATTATTATGTTATTAATATTCTAATTATTGTATTTAGGTGCATGATCAGAGGAATGGTGTAACCAATCCTCACTTGTATAATTTGGCTTGGGGTCCGAAAACCAAAGCTACAAGTTGGCCAATGTACCATGTCAATGGTTATAAGTTTCATACAATTAAATGGGGAAGCGAAAAGAAAACTGACAACATTGGGTTTTGTGTTAGGGGAGATACTGGAGATGGAGAAAGTGATTAGCATGGAGTAGTTAATGAAATACTTAAATTAGAGTACCCTGGTGAACCTTGTAAAAGGTTTGTGCTATTTGGTTATGAATCATATAATCCAACACGTCCCGGGGGAACACATAAACACAATCATTATAAAATAATTCAGATTAACCATATTAAAAGGTATGAATAATTTGATCCATTTATCATCGCCCAACATGCAAGATAAGTTTATTACTTGCCATACCCTGGAAAATGCAAATCTAACTGGAAGGTGGTAATAAAATACAAACCAAGGGGTAGAGTAGAGCTTTAAGAAGTATCTGAGCAAGCTTATCAAACTGATGATCCAAGCCCTTCTAGGGTTGTTGTTGATATCGATATCCCCTCTAATCTATGTTCCATCTCGAGAGAACTTGACATAATTGAACTCTTAAGCCAATGTTCAATACGTTAGGTTAATGAAAGAGATACTAACACTGAGAATGAGGAAAAGGAATTCGACGAAGATGTTGAAACTGAGAGTGATGAAGATAATCCCCAACTTTCTGAATAATAAGGTGCCAAGTGCTATGTGTCTTTATACATTTTCGATTTTGTGCATATATATTTCGATATTATGTGTGCTGAATACGTTTATTGATTTATATACATGTTATACAGATCACTTATAGTAGGACGAGGATCTAATCCCAGATGAGGTAAGGATGGATCGAAGAAGCATGGTCTACCCTCTTGTATACGTTAGATTTTTTTTTTTTTTTTTGTATCTTTAGAATTATACTGTAACAATTTTATGCCATTTTTCTATAATTGATAGTTTTTATTTTAATGAATAGTGCATATTTTTATATTTTATTATATTTTTACATGGGTTTGTAAATAATTAAAACAATAATTTGAAATATTTAAATATTAATTTTAGATCTTAACAATAAAAACAAAAAAAAATTCAAAAAATCGTATTTATCCACGAAAATTCTGTCAGTAATGATAAAAATCTAAAATTAATTTTTTGATTTTACCGAAGGATGTTCTGTTGGTAATTATACACATATTAGTCAGTATAATTTGGTTAATGACGATTTCTGACGTTATTATTACCAATGTTTTTTAAATAATATTGACGAACATTTTCTATCAATAAAATAATGTATACTACCGACAGATTACCGTTTCCATTGGCAATATTATAATTTTTATTACTGACGATTTTTTTAAATTTTCCTTCGGTAAATCTGTCAGTAATTAATGCTTTTCTAGTAGTGACATATCCAGGCATCCACAATTATTTTATCACATGTAAAGATCATGATTCTTGTGGATTTCCCCTCAAGAATCCCAGCACTCAGTTCCCAGTACAGTTATAATTCACATGTCAATACTCTTATATACAAGCAACTTCATCATTTCCCATATAATTATGGTATAAAATACACCAATACACACAAGAGTCTTATGGACATATTTGGATGATTAGGTGCAATATTTTAAATTATCATTTTATGCTTAAATCTTAACTTAATCTTGAAGAGAGGTTTTACATCTTTTCCTCTATTTAGTTAATAATCCTTAAAGCTCGTATTCTTATTTTTATATAGTCTTTTGAACTCTTATATTTCTTCTTAATAATTTTCCAAAGTCGTGGCTCTCCTTAGGATTTCTAGCCCAAATTTTATCTTGTGATTCTTATTTAAGAGTCATGCATGTATTCCAAATTTTATGATAAAGCTAATAGCCCTAATCATTCTTCTACAAGAAGGCTAGCAAGGATTTCCCTTGCTCTCCTTCGTTATGACAAATCATGGTTAAGTCATAACACTTGGAACTACATTCATTTAATTACTTAAATTTATCAAGTTTCATTGTTGTTTTAGTTAAAAACATTTTTCTTCTCTTTTCTTCCTTAGTGGCCAAATATTATATCTTAAGGTTGGCTAAAATTTTATTTTTACTTTCTTTATTACAAAGTGTGTTAATATCTTATGTAAATCATAGATCCACCTCTAAGAGTATCAAACTCTCTTCCTTCATATTTCTCCTTATCATGGCCAAAGCCATTATCATGTCAAGCTTGGATTTTTATTTTGCTTTACTTCTTGTTTCCACTTGTTTAAGAGACTTATTAAGACTTATGAACATAGATCTAAGCTTAAAAAGTGTTGATTTCATGAAATAAGTGATAAAATTTGAAACTTTTTCTATGTTTAAGTTTTAAAACCACTTTGTCATTGTCACTTTGCAACAACCTATCAATCAAACTCAAGAAAGCAACTTTTTAGTAGATATGATCACAAAAGTGTAGAATAAACCAAAAGAACACTCAAATACTTAAAAAGGTGCAAACTTTAGAGTCTTTTGAGAAGTAAAAACAACAAATATGCCAAGAGCATCATAACAATGGCTAGAGCTAGGAGCTCTTGACATGAAAATGAGTAAAGATCAAAACTATACACAATCTTCTAAAGATGATTACATTAGAAGAACAAAAGAGTATTAAAAACATAAAAGATTGCATTTTTTTTTCTCAAGAATTAGAAGCTTTGTGACAAAGCTTGAGGCTCCAAGTTATGGTCAAACTTGAGCTCACATGGCTTGTCATAAAAGAGAACAAGAATAGTTAGAGGATCCTACCACAAGATGATGAACCAAGCAAGAAAAGGTTAGAACAAACATTCCAAGCCTAAACACCAACCTATCCTACCTTAGAGCTCGAGACAAGAATAGTGAGACTTTGGCTTCCTTTAGCTTGGATGAGGTTGTGTTTATGAGAGCTTAAAGTTGTAGCTCTCACAAGGTTAAGTGAGGTTGGCTATGGAGGTGGTACTTCTTGACGAAAGGTTGAAGAAGAAAAAGATGAAGAGAAAACTTGGGGGAAGAGAAAGTTTGGAGAGAATATGAAGTTGTGAAAATGAAAAATGAGTGTATGTCGTGGGGGTTGTGGCCGTGGGCTTCTTATGGGTTTAGGGAAGAAATTTTGTGTTAATTGTGATTAAGGGGGAACAAGTTTAGAAAACCACTTTAGACAAAGCTTGTACTAGTTTCTTATATAAAGCAATTTTATCTTTTACTTTTTCACTTTAGTAATGTCATCATTAATTTATTGTCTAGTTGACTAATTTTGAATTTGATGGTGAAATTAAGTGTGTTTACTACTTAAATGACTTAATTAATCAAGGATTAGTGATTAACTCATGTCTCAATGATTAGTGCAATTGAATTCTTAATTATGCTTAATTAACCTTAAATAATCTCGATTAGGCTAATTATTGGTGATTAGTTCTTAATTAGGCTCTTATGGGTTCAATTTACTTAATCAAAAATTTTCTAATCTTAATTAAGTATTCTCTTAATTTTTCTTTTCTTAATTACCCTTTTTATCTCTTAATTAAGCATTTTATTCTTTAATTTTTTATTAAATGCCTAATTATTCAGAGTTACTAAGGTAATTTGGCACAAGACAAATTGGAGATGTTTCCTAGATTCCCAATCTCTAGTTTCTGCTTAGCTCGTAGTTTTCATGACGAGAAACTTTGTTTACAAACCCTATTTCTAATTATTGGAAACCAACAAATCAATTGAATGACGGCTAATTGTAACATCCTCCTAAGTACAATATTATGCTTAAGTCTTAGTATCATACTTAGGAGTTGTTACTAGTAAATGAATGGAACTTGTTTGATTATTATGGGGCTTAAAGAAGGGAGTTTTGGCTTGTATAACAGTTGTTTGGTTGGGAAACAAGTAGAAGGGATGGAAAAGTTGAGTGAGAACAAGTAAGATACAAGAGTTTGAATATGTTGAAGATGAAAATGGTTGTAGAGAGAAAGGAGGGGTAGGCCGAATGTTTGAACCAGGAAGAGAGAAAAATGATGAGCTCTTATGCTCATCCTTGATATTTTATCTAGTGTAAACTTGAAAGGAAAATTAAATTCCCTTAACCCCAACTTGTTTGGTCATCCTCTTGCCACCAATATGACCAGTGTAGCTAATTTCTAACTACATATTCTAGGGTTTTGGGAGATATTTATGTTCTCTTGTATAATAGATCCCTACTAGATCAATTTCTCATGTTACAAGAAACTGCTAGTAAGAGAATTTCCCTGGCCGAGTAAAATATCATTATTTTACTACAAAGTAAATTTATAATCATATCATTCTATGGTTAACATTTCCCTTTTACTTTCTTACATATCTATAATGTATCTAATACTTAATGACTTAATAGTGTTGATTAAGCGCACTGTTACTCGGGACATTACACCAATCACTCAAAAGCATTAAGAATAATAATAAACATCTAATAGTTAAGATAAAAACAAATAAAATTAATCCATGAGTAATATTATTAAATGGTAGGATCCATCAACCCCCTCGAACGAGATTTAGTTCATGATAGAATCACAAACAACACAAAGAAAAGAGGAAGAAATGGGAAAACCAAACGCCATAGAAAACCAAAGCTAGAACCTAGGATTTGGGATGAAAGTGGATCTCTCCACCTCGATGTTGAGCTTTGAAATCCTTGACTCTTCCTTCCGATCTCCGTAAAATGGCCAAAAATAATCCAAAGAAAGTTGTTCGAATCCATTAAATATTGCCCCCTATCTTCTGTTTCCATCATTGCTTTGAAAATAAACTTTTTCTGAAAATAAACTTTTGTGATTTAGCGTTGCTGTGCTCAAGCGAATAGTTCGCACTCAAGCACAGTGCCAAAACTCTACTAGGCTCAAGCACAATAGGTCAAGCTCGAGCTTGGTGCAACAACTCTTTTTTTTGAGTTCTTTATCATCATTTGGGATCATGCACTTGAAAAGTAGGGAACAAAAGCAAGCATAACCATTCTAACTCATGCAAAAATTGATTAACAAGCTAATGCAATGCCTAAATTCCCAACAAGACTAGAAAAAAATAATGCAGTTCCTCTAGTAAATATGCATGAAAGTCCTAAAACTATATGAAAATGGTAGCTAATACAATTTTCATTGGAGAGTTATCAATATCCCAAACCTAAGAATTTGATTGTCCTCAAATAAGAAAAAAAATTAAACAACAATAAAGAAAAGAAAAAAAATTTTGTACGACTGACATTATAAACATTTCCTACAAAGATTGCGAAACTCTGAGAAGCACTTGAGCTCACTAAATACTAACTACCAAAAAGAAAAGAAAGAGAAACAACTAAAAAAATTGAAAAGTAAACACGTTTAATGCATTCAAGTGTTGTTGGCCTATACTCAATTCATTATTATTCCACAACTTTGTGTCGGCCATAACATGCGGTTACCATAACACATATGTGTTCCCTGTATTCACCCATTAATATTGTTGCATTGCATTAGCCTACCTATTAAATCTAATATTTTATAAAAAAAAATTACTCAACAGGAAATCTATTCTATAAAATATTGGCGTTTTATTAATATTTTTTCATATTATCTTTAGATAATTTTAGTGTTTTACCTCTTTATTATAACGCAACTTAAAAACTTGTCATTCAATTGCACAAATTTTCGCTATGGGCTATTATCTCATTATGTACTTGAGGTTATTTAACAATTGAGGTTTTTTTTCTTTAATAAGTTTAGTAATTTTGTTCTGATTTCAATTTTCGAATGTAAAAATACGTATGCCACATGAAAATAGTTTTTCCGGTAAGCATGATAACTTCTTATATTATTCTTGAGATAAGTGTTGATAGTAAGATTTTGTGATATTAAATTTAAGATAAATTATAAAATATGAACATGTTACAATTAATTTTAGATTAAATTGAATTTTAATTGTTATTAAAAAATAAATTTTTATCTTAAAAAGTTTTAAATGATGAAAATTTTATTATTTAATTTAAATAAAATATTTTGTTAATGAAGGCAATATAATTACCTTATCCAAATAAAATATTTTATAAATGGAGATAATGTAGTTACTTTATGGAAATAAAAAAAATTAAAATTAAAAGAAATATAATTAAAGCATTTCAATTTTACTATATTTAAAATTTCTTGAAATTTGAGAATAGTCTATCCAAACACATTTTCATAAATACAAAATCCTCCTCCTAAAGCATTTCAATTTTACTATATTTAAAATTTTTTGAAATTTGAGAATAGTCTATTCAAACACATTTTCAGAATACAAAATCCTCCTCTAATTAATATAATTAAAAATTCTTTTAACTTAAAATCTCATTTATATTTTCTTTTTATCATAATCTCATTCATATTTTGAATAGTTCTATCCCCTTCAAAAACCTATGGGAAGTTGAGTTTGATTAGTCGAACTTTTGGTAATAGGTCTCAAATACTGGTAATTCTATCAAGACAAAAAATATTGTAAATTATAACTCTTTTTTTTTAATAAAAGTAAGTTGAGTGAAAGTCGAATAAGAGACATCTCAAATTTAATATGATATATAGAAGATAATTATTAAACTGTGGATCCAACTATTTGTATAAATTACAACTTATTTCATTATTTATATAATTTTAAATTAAGAGGATTTTTATGCATATCATTACTAGTAGGGAGAATCACTAATTTAATTCTTAAAAAATTAAAATATTAATAATTTAACTTCTAAAAGATACCATTTTCTTCCATTCTCAATAATAAATATGCTGATAAAGTAACTTCTAAAAATTAATATACTGATAAATTAATCTCTAAAAAATTAATTTATAAATAAATAAATTTCTAAAATACCTTTTTGTTAACATCGACAAAGCCATCAATAACAGTAGAATTCACCGCTAGGGCCGTCTAATAAAACAACTTTTAGGGTTAAATTGCCAAATATTCCGGGGCCTAATCGCGGTAGTTCCCATTGCAAGTACATGTCGTTATTCTTTCACCTAATAGCATCTCACACTCGACTGCAACTCCAACCCACGCCGCCCCTCCACGGCAGCTCCGGCCACCGCCTCTATCTGTCTCTCTCTCCTACTTCACAGTCACAGGTACCTTCTCTCTCTCTCTCTCTCTCTCTCTCTCTGTTGTATAGGGAGGTCCATTTCATGGTCCTTCCCCGTTCATAGGAAATCTCTCTGCTTTTAGGGGGATGGATACTGTTCTCGGTTCAGTTCCGTTTCATGAGTAGTTTTCAGCACCTAATGCTCCTTTTGTTAATTCCCTTTATATTGCGTTCACTTTTCTGGGGTTCGATTTCTTTATTTTTGCGTGCTAACTGCTTACGATTCTGTGATCCGCTTCAGAATCCCTGACATGAAGTTCTTTCTCACTTTTTTTTAATGTAAAAATTGGCAAAAATGAAATGTTGCATCAAATCTAAACCTTTTGATCTTTTGCACTGGGGCTACAGTTTTTTTTTGGGGGGGGGTGTTGGTATTATGTTTTGGTTGACGGATTAATCATTTTAAGTGAATTGTTATTTGAATCTTGAATAGTTGCTTGAGTAAAAGCACACTTTCAGTTGTACTTGATGTTTATGTAGATAGGTGTTGAATCGTATATCTATGGTATATGTCTAGATTAAATTATTTTGTGTTTGAGATAGTTTATGATGGAAATTCTACTGATAGAGCTTGAAAAGTAGTGATTTTTCTTTCCTTTTTCTTTTACCTACCAAAAAAATGGGTATAGTTTCTGAATTATTTATATCTTGCACCTAATTTTTGTTGTTGAATATCATATCTGGAGAACTTTATCGACATAAGTTTCAGGGTTGTGAGGGATTGAGAACAAAACAATGCTTCCTCAGCGCATGAAGAAAGTTGTCGCTGATAACCCAAAGAAGCTTGCCAATTTGATTGACCTTGTCAACCTTCCATCCACTCTTAGAGCCTTCGTTGGTCAATCTCAGATTTCTCGTTTGGGCTGTTTCATGTGTGTTTGGTCCTACATCAAAACCAATAATCTCCAGGTTCTTTTTTTCTTTTTATTTTGTTTTTTTATTTTAAAATTCTGTTAAAGTAAAATTTAATTCTCTTCTATTGCTTTTAAATTTTATAAGATTTATCAACTTGTCATTTGTGTTGGCATAATGATATTTATCGTTTATTTATGAAGAGCTAGAGTGAAATAGCAATCTCAGGGTTTTGCTCTGAAACCTTGCATCAAATTGATATTGCTTTATCTTCTTTGGAAATGGTAATGAAGAAATGAATTAGATAATAGTCGAATTGGACTCTTCTAATGTTGTTGAACCATTCAATATATTTTGAAAGACTAATAGTTGATTTGTTAGTTAGTATTACTTTTGCTAAGATATGCCTTGTTTCAGCTCTAAATTCTAATGTTACATTGCTACATAGAAAATGATGTTTGCTTGTTTACATGGGTTGAGGCAAGACAAGGGATCACTGGTTTGTCATCTGTGTCCTGTGAGCTGTGTACTACTATCATCAACATATCAGTCCAAAATAGAAGAGAACTCTTTTGAGTATTTGATGTTTTTGAACTGTAATAAGATCTTTTTCTTTTTTTGGGATAGAAAAAGAAATTTTATTAAAAGAGAAGAGAATGTACAAAAGAGGATGAGACATCCTCACATAGATACAAAAGATATGGCTAAGACCTGAAGGGATGAACCATGTAATAAAGCATGCCAATCCCTTTGAATATCAGCTAAAGGAACCCCATTAAACAAACCATGAGCCGAGTACCAAAGGAAAGCCAAAAAAGTAATCCTATCTCAAATAAAATCAATAGGTGAAAAGGAATCATTAAAAATCCTAAAATTCCTTTCAAATTAAATACACCAAAGCACTACAAAAACTAAGGTCTACCATAGAATCTTAGCTTCTTTACGAGAGCCAAAACCTCTGAACTTAATGAGAAGAAACTGATGAATGTCCTTGGGGCAAACACACAATTCTCCAAAGATCCGAAAAAGCTTGATCCAAAGAGATCTCTCGACAGGGCAATGCAAAAAAAGATGAGCCCCTGATTCGGAATCTAAATTGCACATTATATACATATTAGGGGACAAGCCATGAGGGGCCTGCGCTTCTGAAGCATGTCATTAGTATTAATCCGATGAAGAACAGCGGTCCAAACAAAAGCTTTGACCTTGGAGGAAGGTTTAGATTTCCAAATGAGTTTATCTGAGAGAAACCTGTCTTTGTTAGGAGAAGAAGTCAGGAATTGAAAATAAGATTTCCATGAGAAAATATCAGAAGAGTCAAGAGTCCAAATACTAGTATCTGGGGTATTGGATAAGTGAATAGGATTAAGCAAAGGAAGAAGGGACTCTAATTTGTTAACCTCTCTATCATTTAAGTTTCAAATAAAATAGAAGTTCCAAGAGAGGTCATCGTGAGAAAAAAATTGACAAATAGAGGCATTGTGCAGGGAGGATAAGCGAAAAAGGCGATGAAATGTAACAGGACCCAAATATCTTCCCAAAATTTAATACTAGAACCACTACTCAAGTGGAAGGACTGTAATAAGATCTATGTATTTACTCAAATTTGTCATGTTGTATAAATGCAACTTACAAATTCATAAAATGCATATATCCAGTTATTTAGTCCCTCCATAGATGCTAACATGTTGAATTATGGGTTTATATTTTGTTCGATGTATTGATATGTAGCTTTGATGGATTGACTAAAAGATGAGTTGTTTCATTGATTGAGCAGGATCCAAACAATAAGAATGTGGTCAACTGCGACGAAAAGTTAAGAAGTATTTTGTTGGGGAAACCTCAGGTTGAGCTAGCTGAACTTCCTGCACTTATCAAGCTGCATTTTCCAAAAGAGCCCAAGTGAATTATGTAATAAAAGTCAAGGTGCCTGTCATATTGTTAAGCATGAGTCTCTGGATTGGTAAATGCATTAATCTTATTACATGTAATGGAGCTCAAAGGGTCCTGTTATGCTTTCTGCCATATTATGTTTTTGCCGCTTCCTAAATTTTGCAATGAGGAAATATGTTTATTGGAATTTTGGTTTTTCATAGTTAAAGTCAAATTGATTTTGTATGGTTTTATTCCAATGATTTTTATTAGTTCTTAGAATTGTTTTTTCAATAGTAAAGCAAAAGGTTATATTATTAGATAGGAAGAGAAGTTAAGGTGATATGCATTGTAAATTGCTGACAGCCTGGAACAGTAATCTTCATAATGAAATTCTCCACTCCTGTGCATGCTATTCTGAGTTATGTAGCTTCTATTGATGGAGACAGTGCTTCTGTGATTGGCCAGAATAAGCTTGGATAAATAAATGCTCAGGTGGCTTGGTCTTAAGAATGGTTTAAAGTGAATGGGGTGCAAAATGAAGCCCAGGAAGTGGATGTTGTTGGGGGTGTCATTTGAGGGTAGCATTGAGAATACATTGTGTAGTTGGACTTGTTGGTAAAATAGTTTGGCTTGTATTTTTAATAGAATGTTCATGGTAATTTTCTACCCTTGTGTAGTATATACTCCATCTTTAGCAGCATTGCGACTCTAATTGCATTGTTTACTTGCACCTCCAGGTGATGAGTTTGGTGATTTTCTGAAGCTTTAACACATTCAAGTCCTAGATAAATTTTTATATTTTTTTGTTACATTGTTGGCCCAAAAAGAAAAATGAAATACTACTCTTTTAAGGCATAAATATTCTAGGGCACACCCAAGCTGCATCAGCATATTTAAGGTTTCTGAGATCAGAGGGGAGAGGGCTCCATTCCTGCACACCAAAGTCCTGAAGGAGACGTGTTATCACAGAATTGCCCTACCAGTGGGTGTAGTAGGAAGTATTTTCCCAATCTCTGAAACCCTCCACTAGTCTGTTGCAAACAGGACTTTCTTGAGGATTTCTATTTAGTAGATTCATGGCAGCAAGAGAATAGCTTTCAATGATGATTCTCTTAGGGCCACTATTTCCATTCTACCTATTGACGTCTTGTTTAGAAAATGTGTTCTCATTTATAAGCTTAGAGAAAGAAAACAAAACTTGTTGCATCCATCATTTTTCTCCGTTATGCTTATGTACACGACTTTACATCGGTTTTGCACATTTTCTTAAGTTAGCTCTTTTGTAACTTGCTTTTTGTTTGAAGTCATTAGAAACATGTTAGTTCTGTTCCTCAGGATTGCTCCGAAATTGAGATGTTTATGGTTCTGTCCAATGTCGAAGTAGAGCAAGTTTATCAATTGAATATCTTCCAGGCTTCTAGATGGTAATCTCTGTAATTGAATCATGTACAACTCTCTACTGTAATGCAGTAATAGCTCGTTGTTAGAAATTTTCGAATTGAATGCAGAAAGTGGTGATAGAGTAGGCTGCACCATTTGATTTTCTTTTACGTCCTGTTTGGCATCTAGAATTGGGCGTGGAATTAAAACTTTGAATTGGAATTGAGTTTCTCAATTTCATTTTTCATGTTTAGAATAATATATAGCATTGTATAATTCCACATTTCAATTCCATAGAATCGGAAAATAATTAAGATAATTTTTTCTTAATTCTTAATTCATACCATATGAATTATCAATTCCAAGATTTGTTAAATGTCTTTCTCCTCATTAAAACCTATACTATTCTCTCCCCTCTTCCATTTATGTGTCATCTATCATATGTATTAAAATATAATATTTTTATGAAAAATAATATAAAAAATTTCCCAAATTTTAACTTATTATTCTACATATCATAATTCAAAAAAATTATTATTTTATATATAAATAATTTTCATAAAAAAATTACTATAGTACAATATTGTTGTTTTATTAGTACTTTTATTAATTTTAAATTTATTATACATTTAAATTTTGAATCACACATTGTTATATTTTAAGCTATTAGGAGTGATTTGGTGATGAAGGAATTAGATAATTTGTATGAGGTTTTAGGTTTAAATATTGATATACCAATAATAATGATAATAATAACAAAACTAAAACCAAACTTATAATTTGATTCATGTTACAATTCTTTAACAAACTCAAACATAAAGAAGGTTTTATAGTAAACGAAGTCGCCGCAAATACCAATAAAAAAATTGCGGTAGAAGTAGTCTGTTGTAAAAAAAAAAAAAGAAAAAAAATTTTGTGTCAGATCATTTCTGCCACAAATTCACAAAAAAAAAAAAACAATGAAAAAAATTAACAGTGGATAGCTTACCAGAAAATGGTGATTTAATTTTTTTTTCCCTTGCTCGTTCTACTTGAACCCAAATTTGCGGCGGATGAGATCCCTTGCAAATTTGAGACAAATTTTGTGCTATTAATAAAATAAAATAAAAGAGAAAAGAAGTTTGCAGCAAAAGGAATTTGTTGCCAATCAACACAAAACAAAAATGTTTGTAGTGAAAAAAATCCACTGCTAATCAACATAGAATTCAAAAAAAAAAATTCTTGCGGTGGATGCTTAACCATGAAATTAAAAAAAAAATATTTTTGTGGCAAAAAAAAAATCCGATGCAAAATGCAACTTCTATCCCTCTCCCTACTTTATATGCATTTATTCTCCCCAGCCCCAAACACTTTCCACGTCTACCCGCACCCAGTCACCCACCACAACTACAAAGCTCGTTGTAATTGCAAGACGCTGCCGGTTCTTTTCTTTTGCCTCTTTCTCTTGCAACCTCAGTAGTTCATTTCCTTCAATTTTTTTTCTTATTTTTTCTACAATTTTGAATTTGATGGATATCAAATTTTGATTGTATGTTATACTGGCTGTCTTTGATTTTCAAATCAGCTTTCTGATTTTCCAATCTCTCTCTCTATGGTTTGAGAGATAAAGATATAATTAGGGGATGAACTTTTAATTTTACGGTGGCAAAAAACTCAATAAACAAATTTAAAGACACAATAAAGATGGCAGAAGACTCGATAAAAAAAAATTAAAGACTCAATAGAAATTATTAAATATTCAACAGAGAAAGTTGAATATTCAATAAAAATAGTTAAAGAATCAATGGAGAAAATTAAATACTCAATATAAATTGCTGAAGACTCAATAAAAAAAATATTAAAGACTCAATAAAAATGAATGAAAACTCAAAGACATTAGAATGTTATAAAAATGAAGAATTACAAAAAATAGTTAAGATTATGTTGAAAATTTATCTTCCAAATTTTTATTAAAATATCTTTCCATCCTTTTTTGGATTTGAAGTGCTTCATATTATTTAGATAAACTTTGTTTAAATAATATTATGGATTATTATATTTGGTTTACAGTATTTGTCACCTCTCGATGAACCTTTGTTTAGTTGAAAAAAAAAATATGAATCTTAAAATTGTTTGTGTCATTAAATGCTTTGAGATATAAATAAAATGATTATATATATTTTTTAAAATTGCTCATTTGAGACAGATTATTGTCAGCCGCAAATTTACGGCAAACGTCGATCCACTAAAAATTTGCGGCGACTACATGTCTGATGCAAATTTGCAGGGCATTTTGCCTATCGAAAATTTGCGGTGAACAAAAAATCCGCTAAAACAATTTGCATCGCGGGTTTTTGCGACGGGCTTGAATTTGCCAGAAATTCACCACAAATATGAGGTTTGGGGCGGGCTTTGACTAATTTACGCGGACATACCATACCTGCTGAAAATCCTTGATTTTCTTGTAGTGGATGGCATTGGTGGGTGGATATGAGGGAAAGGGCAAGGTTAAGATTTCAAACTAGGATGGAGTCGAATGGTAGAGTTGTGGAGGTAAAAGGGAGAGTTAAGACTCGTAAGGGTCGGGTGGCTGACGATTAAGGATGAGGGTTATAATTATTAGGTTTTTGTAGAGAATTGATTTAATTGAATCAGGGTTAGCCACTTATTATTATTATTATTATTATTATTTGTTAAGCTAAAACAAAATGTTGTAAGAGATTTTGCTAGCTTGGACCATTTGTTTAGGCAGTTTTTCTATCTATGAAATAGGAAAATAATAAGTATATTAGTAGGCTGGTAGGATACATCTCACCTAACTCACAGATTAAACGGATTAGATCTATTGACATGCATTTAAATAGCTCGACAAATTACCTCGTCATAACTTGCATGGATTGCAGGTTTAGCAGACCAATCCATAGGGATATATATCTAACTCTAGTCTTGGCATACTTTCTTTATTAATAACTTTTTACAAATATTTAGCATTAATAGATATGTAATTTAATATTTAATATTTATTTATTTTCTCAAAATCATATTATACATCAAACCAAAATAAAATACGAGGTTAAAATACTGACCAATTTTTAACTTATATGAATTATTATAGACTTGATTTACTGAATGTGAATTGATAAAATCTAGTATCCACAATAAATGCGCATAATAAAACGGTAAGGAAATATATTTCTGCATGCTGTAGTGATTAATTAATCAATAAAATATGAGACAAGGAATGTCATCTGATAAGTTTTTACTTGGTACCATATAAATAGGTAAAATATATTTTTTGGTCTTTTATTTTTACTTATTTTTTAAATCGATCTTTTACCTTTTATTTTTTAATTTAGTTTCTTATATTTTAAATTATTTTTAATTTAATTCTAAATTACTGTTCCTCCATATAACTAATAGAAAATACTATATGTATAGCATAAATGATGCTGATGTGACATACATATCGGACTGATGTGAATTGTACCATATTAGTATTTTTTATAGATGCTAGATGAAAATGCAATCGGCTAAATTACTTGAGAAAACTTATCCAATAATAGCATCCCAAAGATTACGAAAAGTTCAGATAATTAATACCAAGGAGGGTACTCTGCTCCTCAGCAAGTGAACTCATCAAACAGCTCATGAGAGCAACCCTTTGAGCAAGATCGGTCAATGAACAATAAAATGGAACTTGGACTTTTATTAACCAACTGTTGAGTTCATACAAAGCTTTGAGAATTAACAATGAAAATAAAGAAACAACATAAAGCTAAAAGTAAATTTAACAAAGAGAAACAAAAGCTGATAATTAAAATGGCATGATGTGTGTTGATCTGAGTTCTCATTTTCTTCTCTGTGCATCAGCCTTTTATAATCCCTTTAGAATCTTGCCACTTCCTTAGTTCATGTGTGTAGTGGCCTTCAGCTAAGTCTTCATACACCCATATTTCTGGTAATGGTAATAGTTGCTTCATCATGTCATCAGTCTCTAATTGCTCTTCCTTTCTTAGCCGCTAGGCTTGTTTACCTCTTACGGTCCATCTTACCATTCAGTTGATGTAGCACCTTTAAGCCCATAATTACTCCTCAGCTAATCAATATTTGTCTTAGACCCAATTGTTTCCTTGGCCCATTTCAGCCTTCATCTTGGCTCAAATTCTAATTGTGGTGCCAACATATGCCCCCCAATACAATGTCTAACAAACAGCTAGCTAGTTAGTTGCATAATGTATTTAAATCACTTTCTGACCATTACTGTCCATTCAATCATACTTCATTTATCGTTTTCTCTTATGATCCCTTCTTCTTCTCCATCAATCTCTCAGCTCTTTCTTTCCAAATCCTTGGCTTTCTGATTTGTTCTTTCTAATGTCTTCTGAATATTCTGACTTTGAGAACCCTATAGCAGTTCTGCTATTCGTACTCTGTTCAAGAACCCATCTTCTTCAAGCTCTGAGAGTTCTTCCATCCATCTATTAGCCGACTCCCTAACTCCATCAGCTGACAGATTTCAAGAATCTACTCAAGCTCTAAAAACTTTAGCTGGCAAACCACCTTTGACTCAGATGGCTTGATCGTCTCGTCCAGCTAGAGATTCTTCTTCAGAAGATGATCCTGGCACAGATACTCTGATTACGCACTATGCTAACCATGGTTCATATACTTTGGGTCCTTTGTGTCCTGAACCCCCTCTATTCCCCCATATCATAGAATCTTTCATCCTTCCGGATGGATTCAGTCTTCCAATTGTTGCTGATTGGTTCTCCATATCTCTCCGTCCCAAAGAACTTCACGATTGGCCTAAGCCTATTCTAGAATATGAGGAATGGCTCAATAGAGTCTCAAAACAATGGAAAGGTGAATTGAAGCACTGGGGAATCTATGACACGATTATGTTTTCCAAACTCAACTTTTCCCCAAATATTGATATGTTCCTGGCTCTCATGGGTTTTTGGAATTCGGCTATCAATGCCTTCATTTTTCCATTTGGTATCATGTCTCCCTCTCTATTTGACATAGTTGTTATGTTGGGGCTGCCGATTATTGGCGAGGACATCCCTAGCTTGTATGAAGAGAGATTTGAGGACCTCAGTTGCCCTGTCTCCAAGGAAAACTCTTCTGATGGCAAGTTTATGGAAGAGCACAGGTGAGAGCGGGGTGCTATAAGTATTACAGAATGTAATGCTTTTATTTTTTTCTAGCTCTGTAAATTTTTCCTTTGCAATAAATCTCTCTCCATGGTCAACGAATTTTCTTATTATATCTTGGCTATCATATCTAGTCGGGCAATGAACTTGGGAGCCCTATTTCTATCTTCCTTCTATGAGGGCATGAAGATGTTTGTAAATTAGCTAAAAGCTCGAGATAATAAGATCATTCCTGGTCCCATATGGTTCCTGTTCCTGTAGGTGAATGAGTACTTTTTGGAAGTCTACTGTGACTGCTCTATCTCTACAGAATCAGTCCTAGATGCTCCTACTTATAGTCTTCGTTACAAGATTGTGCTTATTCCAACCTTCTCTTCTTTTCAACTGGTTGATCGGCTCTTTAGGATACCTCCTAGGTTGTACTTCGATGTCTATCCTTTCATTTATTGCTCTGATGGGCCATACCAGGCTCAAGTAGATTTGATTTCAGCCTCAAATGATGAAGTAGAAACAATTCCTTACTAGAGCAGTGCCTTGACTGATCATGACTTGCTAAATGGGGTTCGCCCCAATGCTCGCTCCAACAAGATATCAATTGAGCCCTACAATCCAAATTGTTTTGCTTAGCAATTTGGCCTTATTCAAGGCATTCCTGCTCCTTACCCATCTATGGTGACCATTGGTGATAGGCCTTCACTTCTGCCACTTGAGCTAAAACAATTGGTGGCAACCAATGTTAACAAATTGAGCTAATTTCAATCCCAGCCTTTCATTCCTCAACCCGGAACTTCCTCAGATTATGCAAAGTAGTGGAAGTCCGTATTTAACCGAGCTTTTCCTCACCTTCTCGACCATTATCTATCAAAGCTCATTAGTGGCAGCCATAATAGGCCTGTTCAAGCTCCTCGGCCAGCCACCTATAAGGCACATCCATCAGTTGGTACCAAGCCCTCAACTAAAACCATGCTTCCCACCATCCAGGGTAAGCATATCTAGTCTTTATGTTCTCTGCATCATTTTCCTTCCTATATTTATTCTATTAGCTATGTGAATCACAAGGTCACAAATCATAGATGTTGATGCTCATGTTTCAACTCTGCCGCAACATAAGACTTTGGTGAGAAAAAGTCCCAAGAACCTTGCCTTAGCTATTCCCTTGAAGGTCGTCGTTCCAGCCGCGGCTGATTCAGAAAATAATCCTTCTGTAAAGGTAAGCAGCTTTCCTGTGTCTTTAAGAACATTTCTGCTTCTAGTCTAACATATGCTTGTATTTTGCAGAAAGAGAGGAAAAGCAAGAAAAAAGCTGAGTTGAACTCTCCTCCTCTTCTTCCACCTAAGTCCAAGGGTAAACCTCAAAAAAGGAAAGTTATCATATAAGAATCTGAAAAAGAAGAAGAATGACCTCTAAAGAGGCAGCCCCGAAATATTCCTTATCCTCAGCCTCCATCAGTCCCTTCTTTAGCTAACCCTCAAAACTGGGCGTTATCGCCTGCGCCGAATGATCCTGTTGTAGCTAATCCTGGTGTCCAGCCTTTTCCTTTTACCATAGGAGTTTTAACAAATCCTTCAATTGATATAGCCTATTCTGATGGCCAGCCTATTATTCAGCTGAAGAGCTCAACAGCAAAGACCAGCTTAGTCTCTCATGATACCAGTAACCTATATCAATAGCATTTTACTCCTCCTACTTCCTCAGCCCTGATTCCTGATGAGGAATTAGAGGCATATTTCAATACCTCAATCACTTAACCTCCCAATATTCCTTCTTCAACTATGCAGTAGCATCTAAAGGTCATTGAGGAAGAACTTCAAAAGTCTTTTCCTTTGGACTTTGCAGTCTCGGCTAGACTAGAATACTCTCTTTTGAAGGTGTTAGAGTCCCAAGATGCTGATGTGCCTGCTTCACTTCGGCAAGTATGTACTGACATTGCCTTGACTCTTTCAGATACTATATCAGATTATTGCATATTCAAGTCCTGCCGAGATGATAGTCTTAAAGCTTTGGAGGAATTGGCTTTGCTCAAATATCAGAAGAATGCTTTCTTGACTCAATATCAGAGCGTGAAGTCTAATCGAAACTAGCATTAACAGCGGCAATCTCAACTTACAAGTAGGATTAGATCGATTCATGAAGAAATTGCCAAGCTGCAAGCTGAGTTAGGGGTACTGGAACTTGAGTTATCGGATATGACTGCTCAAATCAAAGCTAAAGTTGCTCAGTGACTTCAACTTTATACTTAAGCTAAGGTTTTGGACACCAAAATCGTTCCTCTAGCCTAGTCGAGATTGAGGCATTATGGACTTCTTTCTTTCATAAATTTCAAGCAGCTCAGCATCCTCCTCTTTCAGGTAACTTTCTTGCCTAGGCTCTTGTTATCCATGTCATATTCTTTTGCAAGTTTGTTTCTAATTTTCTCTACTGATTTGCATAGAAACGGCTCAAGTCCCTTGTTTAGCCATCATTCCCTATGTAGGTGAGGAATCTGTCCTTCCAATCCCAGAACTCCATCCTAAAACCTTCAAGATGATATTCTAAATGCTGTGGGAGATGCATTAACAACTCTATTAGAGAAAGAACTAGCTGCAGAAGCGCCTACCAAGTCTACTATGGCTGAATCATCTGGGGCAGAGGAGCAAGTTAAGTCAGCTAAGATAGAAGGCAAATGTAACACCCTAATAATGTCATACTATGCTTAAGTCATTTTATGACATTACTAGTTGTTACTTTTAACAAGTGGAAGTTCTTATAATTGAAATTAGCGTAATATACAAAAATAGCTGGTAGATTTTTTTTCTGTAAAACCCTTATGCTTGAAAACTGAGCCTTTAAGCGCTTACTTACTTGTATACATATGGACATTGTCCCTCATATCGCTGAGTTACTAATAAGACATATGACAAAATTGAAATAAAATAACACAATACCTTAAGTCAAGAATGTAATCATAGATAATCAAGAGTTATCATTACACTTAATAAGTATCACATATGTAATAGATCAAATTAAGTAGCATGACTTCCTACATGCTCTCAATTGCACATAAATTACCCAACTAGGGTTCTTAAGAAAATGAAAATACTATGCTACTATCTCAATCTTCCTTAGCTAAGTGAAGAAACATGGCAGCTCCTCGTCTTATCCAGTTGGGTACCGTTAGAAGTGCTACCATGGATGCCATCAGCTCCATCTGAAGATAACACAAGAATATAGGAGTGAGAAATATAAGATTTCTCAGTAGGATTACGACTAGACAAACATTATGTCATCATCATCGTCCCAGCTAATTTGGGTTTAATTATAAAAACAATGGACAAATATAGGTTCAATTTTAACAATTTCTGAAGATAGAAATCCCAAGTGGATTGCTTTTACATTTATCATTATATTCATAACATCATACATAGGCATACATGCTAACACATGGGATAAACATTCATAATACGCATGAGAAATATAGAAACATGCATGACTATGCAACTCATCAACTTGACCATGGTTCTACTTTGACTTTACTTTCATTTTTTAGCACGTGCTTAACATTTTTTACTTTCCTTTGAAATAGACTGCTTTTAGACATGAGTTCATTCCGTAACCGTCGCCACACAGTACTAACCAAATTAGACTAAGTCGATATTGGCTACCTCTAAGTTGGAGGGTCCTCCATGTCACCATTGCCTCCCCTAAAGAGGATCCTTGAGTCTTTGTGGATCACCGTTTCTCACTTCCCTGAAGTGATCGAGGGGTCATATCCCATTATTTCTTTTCTTATTATTATACTTTACATGCATAATACTTCTTTAACTAGACATATGCAATGATATGACTAAGTCCATAATTTTGACAGAAATCCAGTAGCATAACGGCTAGATCGGAGCTTCCCCAAAATGCCAATTATAAAACTTTCAATCAATAGTCCATTATATCCACATCACATCATCACACTAGTCATTCAATCATAAGATAGGGCTCAATCAACTTGTCATTCATCATGCCGAATGGCATTATATATTTATACTCGAAGGGGGTTTATAGTTGTGTTATTCTTTATGAAGAGTCTTATGAATCACCATACGATTTCCAGTGATTATCCATGAGAGAATCACATAGTTAACATATATGTATGTGGTCTTTTAGTTGCTTAGTTCTCATATGAAATTACTCTTTACTTGCGTACATGTCTTATGGAACACTTGTTCAATTTAATTAAGTTAGGTAACTATTTCCTTTTCTTGAGATAGTGCTCTTAGTGATTCCTAGGTTCATGGTATGCTCAGAGGCCCTAATCATACTTCTGTTCCCAAGGAGTTCGAGATCCCTCTAATCCTTGGGCATGACAACGTATAACCATACTCATGAACCGAATAACATCATGTTCATTAATCACCAAGAATGATTTTTAACTTATCCTAGTTGCAAAGTTTCAAGCTTTTATTTTTAACATAACAAGGTCTTACCTTAAATATTATATAAGTTATCATTCTTTATAAAGTAATTATAAAATTTTATTCTTTGAAAATGTGTAACATCCCCATTTTCACCTAAGTTAATTAGCTCGGTATTCCCGGCTAATTAGAGGGATTAACGATTAATTGAGAATTAATCGATTAATCTCGAGAATAAGGGCTTAGTAAATTAAAGGCAAGTCAACAATTGAGATTTAATACATTAAAGGTTACAATTAAAAGCCTAATTGCCCAATCCTTATTAACCCATAATTTAGAACATAAAAAATCAAGATGGTTTAATCTAATTAACTAAGAGCATATAAGATTCAAAACTTAATCACATTAACCTTCACATCTTCTTACAAAATTAATGAGGAAAAATCCTTCTTAATTAAAATGTGCTAATGAGTAATTTAAACCAAGTGAATTAATTAACATTTAGATAATTACAACAATTAGAAAGATGTAGAAACTTCCCTTTAATTATAGTTTGAAAGTTTGGTCAAAGCAAGAGCCATATCCAACCATCCATTTACTTTCTCATCATACACCACAAGAACAAGAGTCCACATTAGTAGATCCCTTAAGTCATGACAAGAGTTGTACTCTTCTTCACCAAGATCATGACACTTGGTGTGATCCTAGCCATCCAATGCCCAATCCTAAGAGAGCTCATGCTTTTAACCACTTGACAAAAACACTACATAGTCTTTACCCAATTGCCAAGACTCAAGGGAAACACAACACACTCTTTTGCCCTATGGTTTTTCCCACTCTCTAGTTTGTTGTAAGAAGCAAAGTCACCTCACTCCCTCTCTCCTTTTGTGCGCCATTCAGCTCCCCTCTCTCCCCCTCACTTCATTTTTCATTTCCTTACCCAAAGACACAAAGCTCTCTCCTCTCTCCAAGTTCCTTTCCTACTCTCTTGTTCTTTCAATCTTCCTTGTTCTTCTTCCAATCTCTCTACTACTCCTCACCTCATTTCCATCACCACCATCACCATCCCTTCAAGGACCACCATTTTTGGTCTTTGGAGAAACAAGATCACTCATACACAAACCCCATTTCCAAGCATTCAAGGAGGAAGGCTCTCTCCAACCATCTCCACCTTCAAAGTCCTTCAAGAAAACTCTCCTTGGTAGTGGCTCTAAACTCTTTTTCTCTCTTGTTTTTCAAGCTTTAGAACTACTATGCTCTCCATAGCTAGGTGGTTTTAAAGATTGATTATGGGCATCATAGCCATTCTTGTCATAAAATGAGATGTTGTTGCTTGTATGGTGGTTTGTTGAAAACATGTTTTCGGTTTGGTGTGAAGCATGGTTGAACTCAATATTTTTGAACTCCAACATATTAGTTTTTCATTAATCCTTCATGGTATATGAGTGTTTTATAACTTGAGAATGTTTTCTTGAAAGTGAGGTTGAGTGTTTTGGAGAAAACATGAGAAAGATCAAAATGTAAAAATCTGGATTTTCTGGCAGTCTGTAAAGCGTGCGGTATGTTTATTGCTACAAAACTCAAAATGGAACGAACCTATTTTTCTATGAAAGTATACTCAAAGAGCTTTCCATACATATAAAATACATAAGATTCGGAGTTAAAATGAGTGAGATATGATTTTTCAAAGTGGACTATTCTCGGATTGGTTTCTGTCTGGGCAGTCTACACTAAAATGGGTATAACTCGAGCTACAAAAATGATTTTTGAGTGGGACCAAGTTTAATTGAAAGTAAGACATAGAGGAATAAACCCATAAAACAGTTTTCTCAGATTCCTTCTGAGTAATTATAATGAGAAGTAACAATCCACTGTACCGGGAGTGAACTTAGAAACTGGACAGTCAGAATAAAATATGCATAACTCAAGCTACAAAATGAATTTTTAAGTGGGGTTTCTTTTGTTTAAAAATAGACTCAGAGAAGTATATCCACACAAAAATTTGAAATAAAAGAGTAAAAGATGAAATTATGGTGAATTTTCAAAGTTACTGCCCCACTGTAAAAGTAAAACTGGTTATGGTAAAAGTTAAAGAATAAGGAGAAATAAGCTTTAAGACATTAATACCCTTACATTAAGCATTAGAGAACCCTCATAATTCAACTTAAAAGTGTCAAAAAGGATAATAGATAAAATTGGCACTAAGCCTAATAAAAGAAGTTTACATAAGAGGCAATCTCAATTAAAAGCTTGCACCAAATTTACTAAGCTAAGCTCATAAAACTTTGCTTGAGAATATGCCTTATGTTTATGTGCAAGCATGATGTTATGATAATGATCATGATGATATGATGATGTTATGATAATGATGATGATGATATGATGATGTTATGATAATGATGATGATGATATGATGATGTTATGATGATGATCATGATGATGATATGATATGATGCTTAATGTTACATGATATTGGTTTCTCTGTTTGGCAAAATTTTTGGGAAGCTTTGCCTAGCTGTTATCTGCGAAATTTCGTAAGAATTATGGACTTAGAAATATTTTGCATCATAATGCTTAAATAAGAAGAAGTTTAATTCAAGTAAGTGATCCTTCAAAAGGGAAGGTAACCTAATTTAAGTTTCCCCTCACCCACGACTCACATGAGGCATGGCATGACCCAGCTAGTGTGAGTATAGGGGATAGGTCTTACATGAGGCATGGCATGACCCAGCTAGTGTAAGTACCGAAATTCTATGGTGGCGACGGCCACGGTATGAGCTCATTACCACTTATGTTTAGTGGGTGAAAAGATAAAGTCAAGTTAAGAAAAGAAAAGGGACTTCGGTCCAAAACCCTGGAAAGGGAAGAAGTCAAGAGAATTTCATAGCTTGGATATGCATGTTTCATGTAAATATGATTGTGTTCATGTGTATTATGAGGTAAATGATTAGAGAGTATGTAAAATTAAATCCGCTTCGGATATTCATGTTTTCGAAAAACCAAGAATTGAACCCTATGCATGCTCACTATTTTCATTAATAAAACCGAAGTGGCTGGGACGATGACGATGACACTTTCGTGTCGGGTTCGAGTCCTACTGAGAAATCTTATTTCTCACCCTAGCTGTTTTTCCGTCTCGTCACCAGATACTCATGGCTCACCCCGTGGAATGGAGCATGGACCCTCCCCACCATGAGTGGGCTTACGACGGGGATACACACGCTATTGTGGCCACGACCACCACAGTAGTACGTACACATTTTTATCTGGGTCGAATTTTTGAAGAGGAGCCAGAAAACCCGCCAGCCCCCGTAGACGTCTCTTCAGCTCTTCTTGGACAGCCTCTAGGTCCTTGGGACTTTCCGCCCGAGCCATTACCCGACTTCGAGATGGAGCCGATGTCGCCGGGTTTGCCCGCAGCCGAGTTTGCACCCCTGCCGGAGATCCCTGTGATGGAGGTGAGCTCGACGGCCACTCCTAGGGCCGCTTCGCCACCGCCCCCTGAGTATCACCCTGCTGAGTCCGAAGAGGACCCCTCCGAGGCACGTTCGTCTGTGGCCAGCCATACCACGGGTCGTCGCGTGCGTCGCTTTGAGGTGATCAGTCGGCACCCCCGCATCATCCGCACTCCTCACGTTCCCCGAGGCCGAGGAGCGAGGGGAACCAGGCATTCGAGGACTTGAGCCCACTTGATCGAAGGCATGGAATGGGCAGAGAGGCCAGCAGACGTCCACATGGGTCTATTTTTATTTGTGTTCCTTATCTGTTGTATTTCATTCTGTATCAGACTTATGTATCTTTGACTTCGGGGCCATGGCATGACCATGAGTTCCCTTTTATGTATGGATATTATGAGATTAATTATATTTATGATTGTTGTAGTAATTGAATGCATGGTATTTTGATTTTATCCTTGTTCCTTTAATTTATACTGAAATCTTTGCGATACGTTCGTTTGTTGCTACTTTCTCGCGCGAGGCTTTACTTTCAAAAAGTGACGACGTATTTCAAAAGAAAAAGAAAAATTTTACCGTATTTTCCGCGTAATCTAATTTCAAATGAAGTTTAGTTTTCCACGAGCATAAGTAACAGCTAATAAAATGCCGTAATACGACTTAAGCGTAGTATGAGTTTATTAGGGTGTTACAAAATGCCTCTAGGATTAAACTTTTGTCTTAAAGATTCATTCTTTGTGAAATAATGATGCAAGATATCAAATTTAGAGCTAAAAAGTCTTATTCTTTATGAAAGTTGACACTTTTAATTATTCTAAGACCATCAAGGTCTCAACTTTATGATTTACAGTTGTCTTAAAGTCTAAAATTCCTACTTTATAAACTAAAGATATGAAACATTAGCTTAAAGTTAGAAAATCTTGATCTTTATAAAAGTTAACACTTTTATGACTCAAAAGTGACATTTTTGCTTAAAGCTTAAAACTTTACTCAATATATACATCTCAAGGTTCAACCTTTACAAAACTAAAGTGCAAGCTTATAATTTTATGACTTAAAGTTACCTTATTGATTAAAGTTTAAAACCTTACGAAAGGATTTGTATCCAAGAGTCAATCTTTAAAACATAAAGTGACAAGATGTCATTTCCATAACTTAAAAAAGCTTCATAGTCCAAAAAGCTTAGACTTTTATGCATATTCTTGTCTTCAAGAGGAACAAAATGAAACCTTGTGAAACCCATAAAATAGCCCCACTTTTTAAGTATCAAGAAGCAAAACTTTTTTAAAGTTTTAAGCTTTTTGGATATTTTGGATATTTATAGCCTTATCAAACCATGAAAAACATGTAAAGATGAAACTTTTCTAATCATAAGCTCATCATAAGAAAAGGAACAAACTTTAAACAAAATACCACCAAGAGCATCATTCTTTTTAAACAACTCACAAGAAACATCAAGATCTCATGCATCAAGAAAGAAAAATAGAAACTTTGAAGCACTTAAAGAAAAGAACCTTTCAAGAAATCAAGAACACTCATGAACAAGAATATGAACATATTTTGTCAAAAATAGAAACTTTTGCTCACGAAGAGCATGAAAAATTTTCTCAAGCTTTCACTTGAAGATCTTGGTCATAAGAGGAGCCAAGTTTCAAGGTTTCTTGAGTAAACAAAATGGAAAAGTAGAGACCACTACCTAAGCTTCAAAATGGCATCCTTGAAGGAGAAGAAGAAGATGAAGAAGACTCCTCCTTTGATGATGGTGGTGGCGGTTTTGAGAGGAAGAAGATGGAAGCTCTTGAGTTCTCTTGAAAATGAGTCTTGTAGTATTTAGATCTCTTCTCCAAAGACCAAAAGATGTGGTCTTTGAAGGGCTTTGTGAGAGTTTTGGTTATGGTGAGGGTGGAGAAAGGAAGAAGATGATGATGATGAAGAAGAGAATTGTAGAGAGAAGTTAGAGAGTTTGAAAGTTTAGAGAGAAAATGAAAGTATGAAAATGAAAAATGAGTGTGTGTGCATGTGTCTTGGCCGTAACTTCTATGAGGGTGGGGAGAAGATATTTTGCTTCATTTTGTGTTATCATGTGTTAATTAGTGATTAAAGAGACAAAGTGGATGATGGAGAGACAAAAAATGGTCAAACTCTTACATAAAACATTCTTGTCTAACGCTTTATGCTTTTATGATATCATCTTTTACTTTATTGTCTAGTTGACTAAATTTGAATTTAATGATATGATTAAGTGTTATTGCAACTTAATTAACATGATTAAGCAAGGATTAATGATTAACACACAAGAACATGATTAATAAAAATTAATCTTGCAATTAAACTTAATTAGCCTTAATTAAACTCGATTAAGCTAATTAAGTGTGACTAGTACTTAATTAAGCTATTAAGGCTCTGACTTGCTTAATTAGAGATTATCTAATCTCAATTAAGTATTCTCTTGACTTTTCTCATTAAAGTTAACTCATAAACACTTCGTTAATCCCTTAATTAAGCCTTAATATCATAATTTCTCATTAAATACCTAATTATTCAAGGTTGCTGAGGTAATTTAGCATGACAAGAATTTGAGGATGTTACAGCAAGCTTGCCGATGCAACACCCACAAACCCTTGACTTAGGCTAGGACATTATTTTTCTTTCCTTTGTTACTAAAAGTTTGAGCTAAATAGCCGATTTATGGCTATTTCTTTGAACATTTTAATCATTTTGAACTGTTTCCCAAATAGCTAGATAATGTTTCTTCAAAAATTTTCCATTGATACTCTTAGTTAACTCTTTTTCTTGCATATTAACCAATCTATATGTTCCTCCATATATAACTTGACTAACGATATAAGGACCTTCCTAATTTGGAGATCGTTTGCTGATTTTAGGATCTTTAATTCCAATAGGCAATATCGCCTTCCACACAATATCTCCCCCGATTCCAATTATTGGCACATAGCCTGAGAATGCTTTTTAGGTTACAATCTAGCTTGTTTCGCCACTCTTAATGATTTAATATTTATCTTCATAGGAAAAATTGCATCTTGGCCATAGGTCAATCGAAAAGGAGTCAAACATGTAGCCTGATTCTTTGCATTTTTATAAGCCCAAAGAACCATGGATAATGCTTCATGCCACTTTCTTGGCTAATCTTCAGCGGTTCTTTTAATCATGTCAATCAAGACCTTGTTAGATGCCTCGCCTTGACCATTGGATTGTGCATAATAAGGTGATGAATGAATGAGTTTAATTCCATAGTCTTGCATAAATGCTTTCACCTTATCCCTTATAAACATAGTCCCTTCGTTAGCCATTATAGTTTCTGGAATGCCAAACCAATGTATGATTTGCCTTTCAATAAACCTTATTACATCAGCTTGTGATACATTTGTTATCAGCTGAGCTTCCACCCATTTTGTAAAGTAGTCAGTGGCAATGATGATGGAAATATGTCTTTTAGAAGATGAGGATATATCTTGCCTATGATGTCCATTGCCCAACCCCTAAATGGCCAAGGTTTGACAATGGCATGCAACTCCTCGGCTGGCACTCTCTGAATTGGTCCGTGGAGCTGACAAGCTTCATACCCTTTAGCATAAGTGAAGTAATCTGTTGTAATAGTTGGCCAATAATACCCATATTGGCAGATTAGTCATTTCATATTAGAGCCAGATTTGTGAGCCCCACACACACCTTCATGGACCTCTCCTATCTCTTTCAAGGCCTTATTTTTATTTAAGCATTTGACAATACCCCTTCTTGGCTCCTTTTGAATAACTCACAATCAATTAATACATACTTTAATGCTTTCTATTTAAATTTGTAATCCACCTGGGCCGATGGGTTAGCCAAATATTGGATCAACTCTTGTTTCCAATTAGTTGATGTCCCCAGCTAATGGTTGATTACTAATGCACTCTTATTTTCAATAGTATTGACATCTGGTACCATGAGCTTATATCCAGCGGCATGCTGTGCTAAGTCATTTGCTATTTCATTAGACGTCCTGGGAACATGTGATATTATGACATCAGCAAATTATTCCAATAAAGCTTTCACTCTTTCAAGATATCCTTCCAGTGTTGGGCTATTACACATATACTCTCCTAACAATTGGTTGATCACCAATTGTGAATCTCCTATAATCTGCACAGCCTTCACATATATAGACTTGAGCAATTTTAAGCTGATTATAAGAGCTTCATACTCTGCTTGGTTACTGGAACATTGAACATTCAGCCGATATATAAACTTCTTGTCTACTCCTTTAAGGTTTGTAATAACTATTCCTGAGCTAACTCCTTTTGATGTTTTGAGTCATCAAAAACTAGAATCCATGGTTTAATTTGCACATAACCTTGACATGTGTGAAATAGCGATAAACACAACTTTTATATTGAAGTGTACCTAGTTTCGACATCATTTAGTAACCTGCTCAAATGGTAAATAGCCCGCTCAGTTCCATCTTCTGTGTTTTAAGTTAGCAAGCTTCCGATAGAGTCCTCAGTGGCTAATATATATAACTTGAGAGGTCTTCCAAATGATGGTGGTACTAGTACCGGAGATGTTGCTAAGCATCTCTGGCTCTCTCAAAGGCAACTTGTTGTTCACTACCCCAAATGAACTCCTCGACCTGCTTAAGCCTTAACAAAGGTGAAAATGCTTTCATTTTCCCAGCCAAATTCGCAATAAACCTTTTCATGAAATTTATCTTGCCTATTAAACTTTGCAATTCGTTTTTATTCATTGGAGGTCTAGCTTCCAATACAGCTTTCACTTTGTTTTTATCCACTTCAATCCCCTTTTAGTGGACTAACAAACCAAGGAAGTTCCCAGTCGAGACCCCAAATGTACACTTGGCAAGACTCATCTTAAGCGAATGTTTCCTCATTCTGAGGAATGATTGTTCTAAGTTAGCCAAGTAGTTTTGGAAATCGGCTGACTTCACAACTACATCATCGATATAAACCTCCATACATTTTCCAATCAAATCATGAAATATCAAATTCATTGCTCTTTGATAGGTAGCCCTGGCATTCTTGAGACCAAATGATATGACCACCTACTCAAAAATACCAATGACTCCTAGATAATGAAATGCAGTTTTATGTACATCTTCATCAGTTAAATAGATTTGATTGTATCCAGAATGACTATCCATAAAGGATAAAATTCCATTATTTGTTGCACCATCAACTAACATATTCGCAATAGGCATAACATATTCATCCTTAGGGGTAGTTAAATTTAAATTACAAAAATCTATACAAATCCTAACTTGGCCATTCTTTTTAATAACAAGAATAATATTTGAAAGCTATTGTACATATCTAGGAATCCTAATAAAACCTGCTTTCAACAATCTCTTTATTTCCTACTTTATCTTTGGCATTAATTTTGGATTAAATCTTCTGGATGGTTGCTTGAATGGCCTAAAACCTTCTTTGATGGGCAAACATTGCTCAACTAATTCCCTAGACAATCCAGTCATTTCATGGTAGTCCCATGCAAGATAATCCTTATACCTGGTTATCAGCTGAACTAGCTAATCTCACTCACCCTAGCTAAGTAAACCACTAATCTTATCATTCTCGGCTCATCAATAGTTCCAAGGTTAACTTTGATTAGGGGGTCCTGGGTTTCAAAGCTTGGAATTTCCCTCTTAATAAGTGATACGATCAAATTTGTTGCATGGTCTTCTCTCGTTTCTAAAACCTCATCGTCCTTCTTGGCTAGTTCCTGCTGAAACAAAAACTTTTCAAGTCTTACCTCGGCTGAATGCAGGGCTATCCATTGCAAGACATCCTTTGCCACTATTTCATGACTATTCATTGATAGATTCTAGTTTAGGCCATTTCCTAGCCTCTACTATAACTTTAAACCCACCCAATGATAGATCCAAGGACTTGATGGAGTCTAGTGGAACATCTTCAGGCCAAGCAATAGGCTCAATCTTCAAAAAATAGAGCATAGCATCTTGTATCCTCACATCGGCTGTGAAAGGGAATGGGTCTGCATCCACTACTTCAACCTGGTCTCTGTTCCATAATTAAAGCTGCTGGTGGAGTGTGGAAGGTAGACATTGGCTAGCATGAATCCACTACATTGATTAGTGAAGTGTATCCTAGCCTAGCATCTATAACAAAGAACAGTGTGCTAGTTGTCTTGGATCTTACTATGAGTTCGGCAATAAGAATGCCTAATGCTAGAGTATTTTCCCTAGTTAAGTTGGACATAGCCATATTAGTCTTCTTAAGGTCTTTGTGACTTTTCCCAAGTTTCTCAACCGTACTGTAAGGCATCACATTAAACACGACTCCACCATCAACCAAGACTCTTGTGATGGGTTCCCCATTCACATGAGCTTTGATGTAGAGAAGACTGAGGTGTCCAACTTTGCTCCATTTCTTAAATTTTATCCCTTCTAGTTCTGCCGGTACCACAACTTCACACTCGGCTCCTTTTATCATTACATCTCCCTCAAGTACCAAGAATTGCCATCTTGATCGGCAAACTCCATTGGACTAATCCCAACTATAGCCATAGCAGTTGAGTCATCCTGGAGCTCACATGAGAAGTCATCATTATTCAGCATATCACTCAGCAGATTTTCTAAATAGTCACCTTTTCTAACAAGCTTAACCGGCTCGGCTTCTATTTTCACCTTAAACCCTTGGTTGGTGAAGTTTACTACCTGAATGGCATCCTGAGTGACTCTTGGAGGCCATGTTATCGGTTGGAATTTAGGGGTATAATACATTGCCTTGGCTACCTTAACATTGGCTGAAAAGGGTTTTTGGTCTGCTGGCACAACTTCCACCTTGCCTTCTTTCCAAAACATCAGCTGCTGTTGCAAGGTAGATAGGACACATATATAGGAGTGAATCCAATCTCTTCCTAACAGTAAAGAGTATTCTGGTTTGGCATCCACGACAAAAAACACTATGATGGATGTTTTAGTTCCCACAATTAATTTAGCGTGCTCTCCCCTGTGAAGTTTGTCATCTTCATATTAGTCCTTTTTAGATCCTCTTGAGACTTACCCAATTTCTTTAAGATTCCTACTGACATAACATTCATGATGGCACCCCCATCAATCAACACTCGGCTGATAGGCCTTCCATCAATATGAGCCCTTATGTAAAGTGGCTTTAAATGTCTTGCCAGCTGAGGTTTTTTGAACTTAATGACTCCTTCTGTGTTATCCATTTCTCCTTCCTTGTCCAGCTGATTTTCTGTTGCGTCTACCTCATCGGCTAAAGTAGCCCACACAGTTTCCTTAACCAACACATCACCATCTAACTGTATTGGCTGATTTTCTTTTACAACAAACTCAACAAGCAGAACCCCTATGGTAGCTGCTAAAGTCACATCATCTTACAAGTCATATGTTAGAATAAGCAGATCATTATCATTAAGAATTTGTTCAATCAAATTCTTTGATAATTCTATTTCAGTCGTTTACACTCTCTCAGTTGATGTTTCAACTGTTTGAGCATGACTCTGATTCTGGATCTGCCATTGTATTTCTTGTGTGGCTTTGGCTTTTGGATTGGAAACTTCCTTTTGTATCACAAGTCTAGCTTGATCCGACATAGTCACCATGTTTCTCATTCTTTGGATGGACTTTTTCCTTTTCATTCTCTTTGTTTGAGTCCTTGTCAGCTGAGCAGATTGTGGCTCAACTTGCTTTCCCTTGCAATACTTATTCACGAACCACTCTCCCTTGTTAGACTCAACCTTTAGTTTAATCATCCTTATGTCCCTAGCCAATTCATTATTTCTCACTGTGATTCTAAGCGTAGACCTTCATTGACTATAGTTTACTTCAATGGCTTGCTTGGAATCTCTAGATATAGGATGATCTGAGATTTATGGGACTTCCTTTTGCTCATACCGTTCTCTTCCCCGCTAGTTCCTCTGTTGAGGAAACTATATTCTTTGGAATACACTCTACTGAGGTTGTTTGTACTGCCCCTCAGTCTCTGTCTTGCCCTAGAGTTTAGGCATCCATTCTTTCCTTTCATCCTTCCTGGATGCATCATAGCTCATGGCTCTAGTCTTTTCCGTGACAACCACCGCTTTTGATCTCCATACTTGCTTAGAATATTGGATAGGCTGACAGGATGAGGCCTCTTTCTTGGTACACTTATCCTCTACTGATATGGAAACCATTTTGATAGTGGCTGAAGGAAACGGATTGGTATCAACAGTCATACCACCTCCCTTTTTATCTGCAAGTTTGAACCTTCCTCCTTTCAAAGTCTTTTGAATCAAATTACGAAAAATTGTATAATTATTTGTATAATGCAAGTATGAATTATGCCACTTGTAATATTTCAAATTTTGAATTTGATCCGCTAGAGGTGACTTATGTCCTTCTGGAAGCTCGATCTGTTTATCTTTGACTAAGAAGTCAAAGATCTAATATGCTTTTGAAATGTCAAACAAGTATGCCTGCTTTTCCTCATTTTTGACCTTTTCTTTCCTTTTGACCAGAGTAAGAGCAAGACAAGTGTATAGCTTACCCTCCAGTAATTTGACTGTCACAATTTCTCCTTGTACTATCTCTTCTTCATCGTTTCCTTCCTCATCGGCTGAGTCACAATCGACTACAACCACCAACTGGGAGCCTCTATGCCCTGCTCTGTTAGATCTTCTCTACTCTCTCTTTCTCTCTATTATGAACTGTTCAACTTAAGCTACTTTCCAAGAGAGCTGAGCCAAGTCACAGTATGCAAGAAATAATGAACTTTTCTCTCAGCTGAGGGTTCATATTATTTACAACAATAGAGGCACATTTAGCCTCTGGTAATTGCACGCTGCATTTCCCTTTAACCTTTCTAAACCTTTCCAAAAACTCTGTCACAGGCTCATTCGCTTGTTGTTTGATACCTAGCAAGTGCAGCATAGAAGCTTCTGGCTGGGGCTTATAAAATCTATCATAGAATAATCGCTCCATATCAACCTAGCTTTGTACAGAGTTTAGGGCCAATGATGAGTACCAAGTGATTGCTGCCCCAGTTAAGAATAAAGGGAACAATTGTAGCATTAAAAAATTATTTTAACTAGCCTCAGCGCATTGAGCTATAAATTGGCTGACATGCTCCATAGTTGATTTGCTATCCTCCCCAAAAAATGTTGTAAAGTCTGGAGTTTTGAAGCCTCTAGGAAATTGGATTCTATCCATCCACTTTGGATATGGTTTTCTGTAAATTGACCTCTCCAAAGATCTCAATTGTACCTCAAAATGCTATCTCATAGCCTCAACTATCATGTTTGAATCAATCAATTGAGGCACAACTCCCCTCGACTCAACACACGGCTGAGGCTAAATGGGTGCTACCTGCTGATTGACCCCCTGTCCAATTCTTTGAGGGATCCCATGCAGTAGTTGCATGTATGGTAGAGGGTACATCGGCTGCTGGGATATATTCATTGGTTGAGAACTATAATTTGGTGGTTGCATATACATTGGCTGGAAAGATCCTCCAAGCTGAGCCGAGTATCCACCAATCGGCTAAGCATTTGGCCCTGGATTATATGTACTCCCTTGATTACCTTCGTGGGGCCAGCTTGTTTGACCTATTGGATCAACCGTAGGCATGGGGCTTGTGTAAATAGGCTATTCCTAATTACCATTGGAACCATTCCAAGACCCTGTATTACCCAACGGTAATCGCAAGTTCACTTGTGCATTTGAGGGCCTTGTTATTAACTGTACTTGGCCAAGTTAAGGCCCTTGATTCCCCCTAGTGTAGGCCATTGCTTCATTAATAGTCTCATGTGCAGTCACATGTGTGGCTTGAACTGACTGGCAATGAGTTTGCAACATTTCCCTCTGCAGCTGCTGAAATAACTACAACTCATTTCGCACTATCTGCTTTACTGTCTTGGCCAATTGCTTAAATATTTCTTGCATCATATCATGCACTCCTGCTTCGATCTGTTGTCGGATAAAGTTTGTGGACATCACTAACGGCTACCTCTCCTCGTGTCCAGTCTGTGTGGAGTTAGTCACATCAGGAGAGGTAGCTGAGGCCCTTGGCGGCTAAGAGGTATCAATTGTACTCGACTGCTTTGAAGTCATCCCTTGGGGTGTAGTCAAGGTTGCCGCATACATAGCTGATTGGCCCTTGCTTTCTGCCTTAGGGTAGAACTTGGATTTTGATTTGTTGAACTCATGTTGATTACCTTTCCGGATCTCAGATTCATACGCCAAGTATGATCCAACCTCGAAATAGGAAACTTTCGCTGACTTGATCTTGATGGTCCCACCGGGCGTGCCAAAATTTATGTTGGATGAAAATACAATCGGTTAAATTCCTTAAAGAAACTTATCTGAGAACAACATTCTAAAGATTATGAAAAGTTTAGACGATTAATGCCAAGGAAGGCACTTTGCTCCTCTGCAAATGGACTTCTCAAATGGCTCACAGAAGCAAGCCTTTGAGCATGATCGGTCAACAAATATTAGAATGGAACTTGAACTTTTATTAACCAATTGATGAGTTTATAAAAAGCTTTGAGAATTAACAATGAAAATAAAGAAACAACATAAAGCGAAAAGTAAATTGAACAAAGAGAAACAAAAGCTAATAATTAAAATGGCATGATGTGTGTTGATATGAGTCCTCTTTTTCTTCTCTATGCATCAGCCTTTTATTGTCCCTCTAGAATCTTGCCACTTCATTAGTTCATGTGTGTAGTGGCCTTCAGCTAAGTCTTCATACACTCACGTTTCTGGTAATGGTAACCATTGCTCTATCATGTCATTGGTCTCTAACTACCCTTACTTTCTTAGCCACTGGGCTTGTTTATCTCTTACAGTCCATCTTTCCATTCAGGTGATGTAGCACCTTTAAGCCCATAATTACTCCTCAGTTTTTCAACATTTATTTTGGACCCAATTGTTTTCTTGGCCCATTTCAGCCTTCATCCTGGCCCAAATTCCAATTATGGTGCCAACAGTCGGTTATGAGACGGACCATTAAATTGGGATCAAATTGAAACTAATTTAAAATATAAAAAATAAAAATTAAATTGAAAAATTAGATAAAGATAATAGATAAAAAAAAATATTTTGTCAAATACTATCAAATAGTGGCATTACTGCATTAGGGGTGAAACTTGGCGAAGGCATGCATAAAGTACGTAAGTTCCTTCTTACATATCATTGCGGCAACCACGTTCCGTTGTCCAGGAGTCTTCCATGCCACCTGGTTACAGCACCCAGAAACGAGAGGTAAAAGAAAAAGTTGAATACTGCTATACTTAATATTTTTAATTTGCCCATAAAAAAGTATGTTAAATTTACCCACCGCCAAAAAAAAATTTTAATTTAATGTCAAATGAAATCCCCATAGTCTCCATCTAATGTCTAAAAATTAAAACTTAGAAGGATACGGCGTTGTCTCAAACCGCAAAAATAAAAAGGCAACACCGTCAAAAAGAAACATAACCCTACACTTTTCTTTCTCCCCAAGCAATTTTCTGTCCGTTTGTTTTCATACACTTCCCTTGCGTCTCCCTTCTCCCTCTTCAATCCCAACCCTCATTCCAATCCCTTCATTTTCCTTTTCCCTTTCTCTATCATCATCTTGTTCTTCCTCTTCTTCTTATTATTCAGCGATGTTGGTGTATAGGGTCTTGTCTCGTGCCTCAAGGACCTTGTGCCGAAGCTCCATGCTTCTCTCTGCTTCCCCAAAGTTCCAACCCATGCCCACCACCCTCTCCAATCACTTCCATTCCCTCGTTCACCAATCGCCCAACAAGGTAAATCCGCAAGAATCGTTTGAAAATGTGATTTTTCGCACTTCCCGTGTTGTAGGCTTTTACCAGGGTTTTAGGATTTACTGAAAATTTGATGATTTTAGTATTTAAAATGCCGATTCTGAGTTTAGTTTTCACTCTCCTCTTTCTATTCTGTGTGATGTTTTGCCTATGGATTTTTGAATTTGAGATTGTTTTTAAATTTTTTTTTTTAGCCAATTTCACGATTTGAAGCTGATAATTTACCCTGTTTTTGGAGATTCAATATTGAGTTTGCACCAACTTGCCTATCAAGTTCAATGTGTGTGTGTGTCGGTCTTTTTTTTTTGGGGGGGGGGTAATTTAATGGTGTGTGAATGTGATGGTTATGATATTTTGAAAGGACCTCATTTTTTATTTTCCATCTCTTCTGCCGTTAATCAATCTCTTTTAGCTGGGCCTTTGAGTTCAAACTTTTGCAGCTTGTCTAATATTAACAATTGCTCTTTGGATATTTTATTAAAAAAATGTTTTTCTGGAAATAACTGTTAATTGTTTGGAAAATGTTTTGGGAAGTCATGCTTTACTTGATTTTGTAAGAGAAAAGTAATTGACTAAACTCTGTAATCTGATAGTTACATGTAATTTCTTTGTTTCTGAGGTGTAGCAAACTGTGCCTGGGCTTAAATCTGAGTGTAAATACGTTTTGTCTGTGTTCTAATTATTCTCTCATTCCCAGTCCTCGCCCTTTTTAATTTTATTGTTTATGAAGCGTGATTGGGTTAAACTTCCATTTATATATGAATGGTAATAGGCAACAACCATATCTTGTTTTTCGTATGTGAATGACAGTATGAAAATTATTTATGTGGTTACTGGTTGTTATTCTTCTATAATCCGGTATCTAATTTTGCCCCTTAAAATTCTTTGTTGAGTAAATTTTGTTTTAGTCATGCATTGTAAAATTTTCATTATGTTCCATATGCTCTTTCTAATATTCTAGATGATTCCAATTCAAGCCCATTTGTTGAACCTGCCAATAAATTCATCCCCAAATCCAAGATTTGAGTTTTCTTCATCAGCTTCCCCTGAATCTACAAGTTATGACCCTGCAAAAATAGATGAAGAAGGCCATGAAAAACCAAATGAAGAAGCAAAGGTAACTGATCAGGCTGAACAAGCCAAACCTGCGGATCAAACCAAAGAATCAGGTTCTATTTCAGAATCTCAATCTCAATGTCAACCTATTAAAAGGAAGAAGGGAGGTTTTAAACCCACTGCATTTTCTTTTTCAGATATAGAGAGCGAATGTGATCTATCAAGGGATGATTTAGTAAAACTTGTAGCTGAGAAGGAAGAACTTTTGCAGTTGAAACACAAAGAGATTGAGAAAATGCAGGATAAAGTTCTCCGTACGTTTGCAGAGATGGAGAACGTCATGGGCAGGACTAGACGAGAAGCAGAGAATTCAAAAAAATTTGCTATACAGGTATAAGTTTTGACCTTTGCTCCCTAGTTATTTACTCTTCAACTTTGTACTGAGTTGTTTCAGATGTGCTGTAGAATTTTGCAAAGAGTTTACTAGATGTTGCTGACAACTTGGAAAGAGCTTCCTCAGTTGTAAAAGACAGTTTTACAAAAATTGAATCACCAAATGACTCTGTTGAAGCAGCACAACTCCTGAAAACACTTCTCGAAGGTGTTGAAATGACTGAGAAACAGCTTGCAGAGGTAGACTGCTTTACTTTGATGCTATGGCTGTTTAGTTGCACTGTCAAAGCTAATCTAGTATCCAAAACTATATGAGCCATTTATATGGTTATGTAAATTTACATTCGTACATCTTTTTGCATTGTTCTACATTTGTATGGTTTTCTCAGGTGGCTTTACTGGTAGAAAATAATGCATTGAATGTTCATCGGGTTTGTGAAAGGGGGGAGGGGTTGATTTGCGGGATTATGTCTGTATGTGGGGGGCCTTAGTCTCAGGTTTTAGAAAATTAAAGATAACAAAGTAGAAGAAAACTAGGGAATCACGCATAGGGTTTGATTGCATGACTTAACAAGAAGATAGCAATTTGCTGCACTAATTTAAAAATGAGGTCATTCTATTTTAGGAAAACCATTTTCCATTACTTGTCTTACTAGAATTAGGAATAGAGTCGTAATGTCATAAAGATTGAGACTTTCCAATTTACTAAAATCACAAGAAAAACTTGGACATTAAAATGAAACTGATTGAAAACCAACTCAAAATGGGTGGGACACCGACTCAGCTAGTAGGGTTACGCATAATTGTCCCTGGAAAGTCATCTCTTAGGGGTTTCCTTCCTTTTAGCCTTTCTTGTCCTTCCGTTTGGGCGATGGTTCTCACATTAAATTCTGGGAAGATATTTTGGTCGGGGATGTCCCCCTTTTTGTTACCTTTCCTAGGCTCTTCCGTTTATCCTCCCTGCATAACGCCTCTGTTAGTCAATTTTTTTCCCAGGGTGACCTTTCTTGGAATTTCCATTTTATCCGAAACTTGAATAATAGAGAGGTTAATGAATTATAGTTCTTTCTTCCTTTGTTGAATCCTATTCACCTTTCCTATGCCCTAGATATTAGGATTTGGACTCTTGACTCCTCTGGTTCTTTAACATGTAAATCTTATGTTCATTTTATGACTTCCTCTCCTAACATAGAAAGATTTCTTTTAGAAAAGCTTATTTGGAAGTCTAAATCTCGCTCAAAGGTCAAAGTTTTTGTTTGGACTATTGTTCTTAATAGGATTGACACTAATGACATGCTCCAGAAGCACAGGCCCCTCATTGCTTTGTTCCCTAATATGTGCATAATGTGTAGCTTAGATTCCGAGTTGGGGGCTCATCTTTTTTTGCATTGCCCTTCGGCGAGATCTATCTGGAATAGGCTTTTTGGTTTCTTTGGTGATTCTTGGGTTTACCCTATGGACTTACAGCAGTTTCTTCTCATGAAGTTTAGAGGTTTTGGCTCGAGTAAAGAAGCTAAGATTCTGTGGCAGTCTTCAATTTTTGCTGTGTTTTGGTGTATTTGGCTGGAAAGGAATGCTAGGATTCTTAATGATTCCTTTTCCTCTATTGATTTTGTTTGGGATAGGATTATCTTTTCAGCCTCTCTTTGGTGTTCAGCTCATAGACTGTTTAAAGGTGTTCCTCTAGCTGACATGCAAAGGGATTGGCATGCTTTGTTATATGGTCTATTCCTTTAGGTCTTAGCTATATGTTTTGCACTATTGTAAGGATATCTTATCCTATTTTGTACATTCTCTTCTTTGCTAATAATATTTCTTTTTTTATCAACAAAAAAAAAAAAAAAGAAACCGGTTGAAAACCAAGTCCAAGTCCAGTTATGAAACAAGACCAAAAATGTGGCAGTTACTTAAAATACCCATGGACTGAAAAATATAAAGTAAATATAAGTGACGAGAGTGACGACATAGTAAAGCTAATCACCGTGAATAACAATGATCTAGTAAGATTGATGGAATGTTACAATCAGCTCCACAGCCAAGGGGGGAAATGTTTGGGAGAGTGAAGAGGAGGGAAACATTTTATATTGTTGGATCTTAAAAGAAAAAAAGGAAGATAGAGAGGGATGAAGTGGTAAGATGTTTTAAGATGTGTAGGTAATTGTCACACAAATGAATGGGAAAAGAATAAATGAGTGTAAAAAATTACCTATCATTTTATTATTTTTCTACCAGCCCATTGGTGACCCCCAATTTGAGGGGATTGAAAACTTTCTTGCTCCTGACCCTTAATGCTGATGGATGAGCTCTTCCTAGTATCTACTCCCCATACAAAAGCTTCCAAATAATAAGTTTCTCCTTGAAAACATCCATCCCATCCATATGAAACATTGATCGAGTATACGTATAAGCTTGCAATTTATTATTATGCCAAATCATGTGCTTGGAATCATGTGCTTCTAGGGACAGTACTAGTGCTTTAGCCTATTCTTTAAGGTTGACAACAGCTGTTTTACAGGTACTTAAAAAGTTTGGTGTAGAAAAATTTGATCCTACAAATGAGCCGTTTGATCCACACAGGCATAATGCCATGTTCCAGATACCTGATGCTTCCAAGCCCCCGGGCACTGTTGGAGCTGTTCTGAAGGTATTTTACACGATTGTTTGTCGAAGTACTGTGATTTGATTTTTCTTTCCAATTTTAAAAGTTTGCTTTGACCTTTAAAATTGTTGATGTGTGTTGTATTTGGTGGATGCCTTTTGAACACCAAATTTGCAATATCAAAAGTCTAGTTGATACCAACAGGGATTGGGTCTAGTGGAAGGGGCTAGTCCCCCACAAAGTAGGGAACCGCAGTTCTAATCCCAGCTGGGAGAGATGTCTACATTTAGTGCTTAAATGTGCCTCGATTAGGATTGCTTCCAGTGGAGGATATCCGTGGGGAAACAAAAAAAAAAAAAAAGGGTTATACTTAATGGGTTTATCATAAATAATAAACTTTTCATATATTAGATCAACCATGCTGATTACTTCTATTTATGGATGCATCCGGATAAGCTTTTAAAAGTATTTTTTGTTTTTTAAAAAAAAAAGTAGCATAAAGTTGATTATTTATTTATTTTCTTTTCAAGAAGTTAATCCAACAAGTTACCCAAACTTAAGAAAGTACTATTTTAATGGAAAATTACTTTCTTTTATTTATTCATTTTTAAAAAGTATAAACAAACGTAACATCTAATTGTCAAGGGGCATTTCCTTTCTAAATTTATAGGAGGTTTTGTTTGTTTGAATAAATGTGGTCTTCTTTCTTTTGTTTGATGGTGGAACGTGAATAAAAAGCAATATTATTATGTTTGCAGGCGGGATATATGCTTCATGAGCGTGTTCTTCGTCCGGCAGAAGTTGGAGTTACCCAACAGTTGGTGGATAACAGTGCAGCTCAGTGATTAACTGATTATGGCAGAAAAGAAATGCCTGAATAGTGGGTTCTTATTTATAGCATCCAATGATTTTTTGAAATATTACCATCCAGTATCTAGTCCTCTTTTGCAGGACTCTAAATCCAGCATGCAAAGGACTATTCTTTTCTCCTAACACTTATATCCGGATTTTTATTTTTTTGTAATAACAAGATAGCATACTTGGGGATGGATTCCCTGAGATTTTGGTTGTATCCGTGCTATTCTTTACATAGACTCGGTATAGTAAGATCTTTGGAAGTGGAACCTCTACATTTCCGCAAAAATTTTAGGAGTTCTAGTCCATGTAAGTCAGAAAGTTAGCATATGATTGAGGTAAAGGCGAACGGGCACCGGAATATCTTCAAAAATGCAGCTGTCCATTTTTTATTTTTATTTTATATTATTATTATTTGGATGAGGCTTAGGATCCATCTACATCTAAGCCTTGCGATTGTGGCCCCCGGTAGCCTCCTAATGGAGGTAGGGGAAGCGGTGCGGAACGGGGAAAAACAAATTATTGTAGAATGAAGATTTGTGAGGCGGTTTGACATTTTATTTATTTCTTTATTTATTTTTTTAGCTTCATTTTTTCACGAGTTAGTCTTCTAAATGGATGATGGCCAAGCGAGCTGGGTGGTGCATTTCGCCCAGATGCCTAGCCAGACCACCTCTTATGGTATGAGCGTTGTTCTATGCACCAACCACTTCCAAATAGTAAACAGACAAGCTTTAAGAGTTTTGGCTAGATTTGTGTAATCATGGAGCTATGCACAACCAAGCGTAAAATTGTAAGCCTGGAGATTTATTTTCCATTGTGTTCATCCTCTGCAAGACTGCAACTGTCTGGAATGTGTTGCTTTCATTGAGTTTGCTTTGATGATCTCGAAAAATAGGCAAAGGAATTTTATTTCGACATACTTAAAACTGGTAATGTTATACTGGTGAGATTAGTTTGGAAAGGAATAACTCTGGGAAAACTCACAAGTCAATTTCGTAACATGCAACTTCTTAATGCAAATTTACACTTTGCAGTTTAGAATATACTCGCGACGTCACTATGAGTGTTATGATAAGTTTTCTGTAGCTTATTTCAGAAATGTGGATGGTTGAAAAGAAAAAAAATTTGAAGATCAGATGAAGAATTTGAAATTAGTTCTACTTCAACAAGGAGGGTGGTAATCCATCTTTGGAAATTTGAACAAATTTAACAAACTAATTTTGGCAAAGCGTTGTAGACCATTACATACATCGGTGCGGGTACATTTGATCTTGGTTCTATCCGAGGAATATATCACTGGGGAGCAGAGAAGCTTTTCCCTTTTTTTTTTCTGAAGAGAGAGAGAGCCCCGGGGGGGGGGGGGTCTTAGACTCCAGGAGTCGAGCATAGATCTCTTAAGTTTTCCAGGTGCAGCCTACAAGAGGCAAAGGACCAACTGAGTTAGCTTCCAACGGAGTAGAGAAGCTGAGACAGGAACATTATTGAATGCAGAGAACCTAAGTTACTCCTATGCAATAAATACGCCGAAACTTTCTGTTAAAGAATTGGAGACGTATTGACCTAAAAAAAAAATGTATTGACCCCATAAAAAATAATAATAATAATAATAATAATTGTAAGACATTTAGATGAATAATAAACCTCAATTACTTTAGTAGTGCCAACTTTATAAAAAGCCTCAAGGTCGTCTTTGCTCAACAAGGAGGTTGGACTTTTAAAGTAGTCTCGTTGCGAAAAACATAGTGTCAATCTCTGGTTCTACCTTCTGCCTGATGTACTCAAGAGGGAGCTGGTCAGGTGACCCATTCTGCCCTTTCTTTTATTAGTTTTTTTCTTTGTCTTTGTCTTTTCTTTTATCTCTTCATGCATGAGATTTGTTTTGATTTCCATTCTACTAAGTTTCTCTTGATAGTAGCAGTGTTTGAATCGAGAAATGAAGTAAGGTTAGCTCACATCTTTTAATCAACATGGTTGCTCACACTTTAGGCAATTTTAGAGTACTGCACTTGTGACAAGTGATAATTAGCTATTTGTGTTAATAAGACTTTTGTTTTTTGTGCCATATGCTTGTTTATCATGCGTCTTGTTTAAAAAGTGAAGCTTTTTGCAAAGACAAGAAAGATTGAAGTTGATATAATCCGAGTAAACAAAGGAAGATTAATCACAGTTAGAACTCAGAGTTCCCACATAGTAGATTTGCCTATGTGAATATTATTTTTGAATCATATTATTTGGATCAGAGAAAGGTTGCCGGGACTCAAAAAAGCTGTAGGAGGAAACCATTTGGGCTTGATGACTTTGAATAGCAAAAATAGGTTCTTCATGCTGTTAGTCTCCAAAAGAAGCCAATAAGACTACACACTACGTAGCAATGCTGTCATTGGGTGGTTATATTCAAGTTGACTAGTATGTTAGGAAGTCTAGATCTTTGGTTAGTATTGTAGATAGGCTTGTTGTAATAGACTAGTGTTTTGCCTGACTATTTAGCAGACTGGACTATTATTTGTTCTTCCTTAGCTTCTTGCTGTTGTAGATGGGCTAGGCTCTATTTTTGTTTTTATGTAATGAAATGAATCTCCATGACAAGAAAAAAAAAGTCTCATTGTGCCTCTTATGTTGGAAATATAAGAGCATATTTAATAGGTGTCCTATTTTGAATCTCAATTTTGGTCCACTGTTTGCTACCTCATATCACCTAATCAATGCAGCATAAAAATTAAGACTTCTAAAATTGGGACTCTTTTCTCGGAAGGAATCAACTTTCACTTAACATTTTTTTATTAAAAAAATAAAAATCAATCCTCCCACAAACTCCATATGACACACATATTGGGCAAGATTAAATTTGGTTTGGTCCCTTTAACTTGGGACCGGTCCCAAATTTGTGATTCACTCCAATTGGCATGTGAAAATGGGTAGTTCCACTTTGTGGATACCACTGAACAATTGGGACCAAATTTGGGTGCATTAGAGATGCCATAAGATTAGATAAATGAGATCTAAATAAAGACCTAACTAGAATTACAACAGAGAAGGATTGGAACAAGTTTAGCACAAATCATGCAAGAACAGTGTCCTTATGCTCAATGGAATAAGATTTGAACGATAACACTCCAAGATAAGAGTTTATCTTTATGCTCAATGGAATCTCGAATAGTGACACTCCAAGACAAGGCGTGAGTTAGAACAGAAGCTCATCCACGTGATGAACCCGATCATATATGAACGGCAAACCTCCCATTCCAAACGCTAAAAACTGTAACGGCCAATAGAGTATATGGAGAACCTTAGTCGTGAGTTAGGTTAGGTAACGGTATGAAGAAAATAATGGTGTGAACAAGGTGAAAAGAGTGCTGGGGGCGTCGTGATCGAAAACAATTTGAAAAAAAAAAAAAAGGACTAAGCCCCCCAGCATGACAAACCCACACGTACGCAGGACAACTCGCATTGTCTTAGAATTAATTCCATAATCAGTGTCAAATATCATGATATATTAACCCATAAAATTCTTCCAGATATAAAGATTCCTCAAAAGTCTTCCATAGAAGTTTATTTCTTTTTCCTTCTGTCCCTCGTCTTGTAACTAACATGGGATGGCTGAAAGTGCTTCCTTAGTGCTCCTCTTCGGCTTCTGTTTAATGAGCTAATTAAGGGTAATTATGCAACTAAAAAAAGATCTAAGTGCCATGCCAGGCCAACAGTATGGGACGAGTTTATGTCTTAATCACTGCGAAACCTCGTAATGGTGCCAAGCAGTTAAAATTTACTGGTTTTTTTTTACCTTTTTTTTTCCTGCCATTTTTTGGGGGGTGGGGGAGCTCTTGACCCTGGAGCCAAACAAGTGACTCTCAACTTCTCCAGGTGCATATTGTAGAGGCCAACAGTAACACCATTTAAGCTACACCTTGCATGCAAATTTACTGATGATTGGAGAGTCAACAATGACAATGGGAGTAACCGGGAACTGCCACATTTGATTGTCCAAATAAACAAATTCTAGTAATTTTGGTCGAAAACCTTTTTCCTCAAATAAACTATCAAATTAGTCTCTAAAATTAGTAACCGATTTTAAAGTTGTCCCTAAAATTTGAAAACCTCTTCAGGATCCCTAAAGTTACCAAAAATCGATATATCCCTAAGAGGACCTAATTTCACCGATATCAAGAGACTAACTTAACTAAGTCAAAGGACTAAATTGCCCAACTTTGCCAACCTCCGGAGGAGTTTTCAAACGATAGGAACAAATTTGTAGTTGGCTATCAATTTCAGGGATGACAATGACAGTGTACACCCTTTTTATCCGTTTTATGTTCCAAAGCTTGTCCTACAATGACGCCCCAAAAGACCAGCGAAGCTACAAGACAAGCCATGCGCATAATTCATAATAGCAGTTAGATATTTAGAGCACCCTGAGATTATATATCTACATAAACTACAGCCAGTGAGTAGCCTTACACCATGTATGATCCATCAAGTAACACAACTGATGATCCTATGCTGACCAACACTAGTTACTGAACATTCCTCCTATACTACTAGCACTAGTTACGTACTGACTATACACGATATTCTGGCTAACTACTCCATGTCAAAATAGGATGGTAGCATGTCAGGTGGCAACAGGTCATATATATATATATATATATACACATACTGACACTGTTTCTTTAAGTACCTCTTTTCTTGCAGACAGCTTGGTTTTCTGTTTCCAGGCACTAAGTTCATGGACCACCCACTAGATATTTTTTTTCCAATTGATCATCACTGTTCTCAATATTTTCACCGTTGATGCCTGGAAGGTCCAAACCAAGATCCAACAGGCCGATGTTTGAATCCTGCAACACAAATTGATTTGTAGACCGATGTCATGAATAATTATGATGTTATTGTCATTTGCACAAACCAATTAACAAGGAATAACCAATTGTCAAACTGATTCAACCACTTAACCACTTACAGTTAAACATCTGTTTAAGATGTTTACGCAAATCAATACCTATATGTATAAGAAAAAAATTTAAAAGGGGTTGTCCATAAAGTCATGGTTGACTCGACGAGGTTAGGCGGCAAAATCAGTTTGGCAATTGGTTAATGTAGGGGGTCTGTGTAAAAATTAGTCTGATCAACAATCAATTCTCCAATATTGTACTTGAATTGACAAAACAATTTCAAAATCCCTTACGAACAAATTATACAAGTCCAAATATAGCACTAACATTAAGTGCATGAACATATATGATGATTCCTACGTGTTAACTTCTGTTCTGATAGAGGATCAAACCCTTCCCTTTAACACGTATTATTTTAAATTTAGACAGACTTGACCACAAATCATAAATGGGAAAACTATACTACGAGAGAGCTGATCCTTACTAACACTATGGATTAAAAATATAAAGAAATGACAAACAGATAAAAGGATGTTGAATTAAAGCCTATGATTTATATTCACACCACAGGAAATATGTTCATTCATTATTGCTTACCAACCCAGAAAATTGGCACCTACTTGACATGGAACACTACCAAATGAAGTCACTTAGACCAGTGCAGATCAATAAAAGATTATAACTTTAAGCCAACATAGAAAGCATGCACATGGACTGGTTCTTAGCTAGCTATACAACTGCTTTCCCGCAGATGGAACTTGACACTGCAATATAAATGTAATTTACTCAGTATATATTAGGCTCAATACATTCTGCAAGTGCAAGCAATCATTATTTTAAGCACTATAATAACCCATGTACTAAGCATGATCAAGTAGATGCCACATTTTTTCCAGCCATTCTTTCTATTATATAATATTATGATTATGATACTTCATCCTCTCAAAATGAGCAGCAGTATACTGTTAAATTAATTATCATCAAACATTATGATGGCCATTTATGTCCCTGATTGTAAGTGACTATGCATAGCCGTATAGAACAATCTAACTATCAAGCATAGTGAGATACAAGCTATGTTGCACGGATACCATACCCGGTACAGATATGGTACGGGTATGTACATATATATATATTTCACAAATTTCATATAATAAAAACTAAAATTTCACATGATAAATTAAAAAACAAACCAACTTCAACATAAAATAAGCCTAAATTGTTCAACATTACATCTCAAAAATAAAAAAACTACAATACTTAAAACATTGTTAAAAACAAGTACACAACAATCATTTTCTAAAACCAGAAATAATTCCCGCAATTCCTCTCATTTTCCAACATGAGCAAACATGAATAAAATGGCAGCAACAACTTAAACAAACACTAAAATTATGAAAAAATCTCATATCTCAAGCTATTTCTAGTAATAATTCCAACAAAAAAAAAAAATTATCAAACACACAACAAAACAAAACTCAGATAGAACAAAAATATAGGATCCTTAGTGTCACAAGAGAGAAGCCGGAGGGGGAAGTCGCCGTGTTGGGTAGCCGCAACCAGAGATTGGAGAGGGAAGCTGCCGTGTTGGGCTTGCTGGTGCCACTGCTGTCAATTGCCGCTGCTGTGTGCGGAGCTCCGCTGCCACTGCTGCTATGTGAGGAGTGCCGCTGCTGCTGTTGCTGGTGGAGGAGCAGTTGAGTAGTGGTGGCTGGTGGGTGAGATGAGAACTTGGAAGTGCGGAAGGGCGGGTTACAGTGTTCGTGCGAATGAAATGAGGAGGGGTTGAGTTACGGCTTTGATTTTGTTGGAGAAGGTAGGGGGGGGGGGACGATGTAGTTTCACTTAAGTTGCATACCCAAACTATAACCAGTTGCACCCCGCCGTACCTGAGCTATACCCAATTTTCTTTTCAAAATAGTAAAAAAAAATTAATGGGTACATTCTCAGGCATACCCAAGGTGTACCCGTAGCCAAAACATACCCGGTGCGGGTACTTTTACCAAAATGGAGTACCCATGCTTCATAGGATACAAGTGAGGAAGATAAAATCTGAAGAACATCAAGTCCTGTGCTCAACTTTGAAATTCCAAAGAATTGAAACCAGAGAAATGTTCAAAACCATATGGAAAATTCAGTTACTTTACCTTGCTCTCCTCTGAAATTTCATTCATGTTCAGCTTCCCATGAATCTCATGAGTCACATTTGTCTGCCCAGCTGCGGGTTTATTTTCAGCCTTTTCGATAACCACCTTCTTCTGTTCTTCGAGCATAGCAATCTGCATGATCACATTGACCAACCCTCAATCGTGATGAAGATCAGGATTCAAATGAAAGAGTCGTGCACAACCAAAACATAAAAAAAGAGGGGGATGTAACAGACAAGATATTGCACAAGCAGGTTTCCTTTGTCAATTTATGTTGATTAAAACTTCCCACACTTCTTTGTCAATTTGTCAATGAACCACCCACACACCAAACCATACACAATGACATGACATAACCCTGTTTCTACAAGAAACCAAAAAAAAAAAAAAAAAAGAAAAAGAAAGAAATGCAAATTACTACCGTTAATGGAACCATAATCTCCACCCTAAAATCCCAAACAACCATGGAGACAGAAAACAAAAAACAAAAGATGAAAAATATTTGAATGCCAAAAGTTCCAAGCTGCACAGAACCCAGAAGGAAGGGACAAACAGAGAGTAGGGGTTACTATCACAAGTAAAATCCAGACCCAAACACCAAACTCAGAGCTGAAATAGCAAACAAACCAAAAACCATCTTCTCACTGCCCCAAAATCCCAATTCACGCCGCATGCAAAGACTCCAATAACAAAAACAACTTTCCGCAGCAAAACCCCAAGGATTACACAAAAAAGCCACAAACCCACCAAGAAACATTAATAAAAACCGAAACTTTTATAAAAAAACAAAGTTTTTCCAAAAAGAAAAAAGGAAAAGCATAAAATGCACGTACGGGAGTGTAACGGAACTTCCTTCTGGGTGGCTCGTCGGAGACATTGCTGGGGTCGTCGTCTTCTGCGGCGGAGGCGGCGGTGATAGGTGTCCAACGGCGGAGAACGAGGCGAGAGGAAGCGCTGTTGTTGCTGTTGTTGTTGTGAGAGTGAGAGTGAGAGTGAGTGTTGTTGTTGTTGTTGTTGCGTTGTAAGGAGGAAGAGACGTGGACCCACTTCTTCTTCCACTTCCTGACGGGGCCGCTGAACACTGCTGGTGTGCCGTAGCGGGAGGAGGCTCGGCCCAGCCTTGAACCCACCGCCTCCATTTTCGCCGCTTGTGGAAGAGGGTTTTGTTTTGCTGCCTTTCACAACACCAACAGTCCCCAAATCGTGACCATGTGGCTATGTTGGGAGTTGGATCGTTCCAGCCAATGCTATTGAGCATTTGGTACGAGATAATCTCATCTAAATTACTAATAATCTTTAATTAAATTATTTGAGTTCATTACATTGTTATATTTGGTATAATACATTAATTGACAATATGGAGTACCTTACCTCCAGAGCGACAATACAATCCACATTGTCCCCCTAGGATGGTCAGTCTGAATTACCAACTATATAGTAATCTTCTATTATTATTTAAAATAATAATAATTATTATAATAATAGTTTAATTATCATAATTAATTAGTATTATGTATAATGTTAATTATTATTAATGTTAATAATAATATTTATTATTATTATTTTTAGGTTTAGGGTTAATTAATATTAATATTAATAATTATTATTACATAATAACAATAATAATTATTTATTATTATTATTAGTAATAGTAGTAATAAAAGATTTATATTATTTAGTAATTTTTTTTATATACCAAATAAGGTAAAATAAATTATTAGTTAAATTACTTGTATATACCAAACATTATATTATAATATTACCATTAATTTAAAAGTTGATAATATTTCTGAATAGCAATTTTGATTACCAGCACTCTTGATGGGCAATATGCCAAACACTACCTTAGGATAGGTTGGTATTGATTTTCATCATCGATTAGTAAGATAAGCCTTGACTTTCATAAGAGAACTTAATAAATAATAAAAATTAACATATAATCAAGTTATATGAAATTTTTATATTAGAGAATCCATTCTCATATAAATATATATGTCATCCTTCTGTAGGGATAGAAGTGAGTCAAGCTAAGTCGAGTTTATTAGAAGTTCATGGTGAGACTCAATTATAATCAGCTTGGCTCGAGCTTGATAAGAAGTGGATCTAGTCTTTAAGTTAGAACTCAGCTCAGCAAAACTACATCAAGTTTGAGCTAACCACTCAATGAACTAACTCAAGTTAAATACAAAGTAAGCCTAGCCACAACAACAAGAATAATATATATATATATATATATATATATATATATATATATATATATATATATATATATATATATATATATATATATTTGTGTATATATATGTATATATGTGTGTGTACACATGGGATTGTCTAATGTTTGTCTTGCGCAAGTTCGAGCTCTCGTCATGCCTTTGGTGGGAGACTTACTAGGGACTCCGACAATCAAGTCAAAACCTAACTAAATTTGGGTGCAAATGAAATGGGATCAGTTGCCTACCTTTGGCTCTTGTAAGCTTCCTTTTATTCAAGTTCAAACTCCCTTCCCCTATTCCTTGGTGATCCCACATTTTCCTACTTTTGTGGGATCCTTGGTATTCTTTAACCACCTTTCAACAGTTCAACGTTGCTAAGGCGTTGACTAAGCTTGAACATGTTCGGGGAGAAGTCTTCTAGAAGGCCTTTGCTAGGTTCCTTTCGAGTTAAGCTCTAAGGTCCAATAAAATTGTTTAGTCCATAGCTCCTAAGCTCCATTGTTATTATTAATGGCAATATGAGCTTATACTCCAAATCTTCATTTCTGAGTTCTAAGGCCGAGCTTAAGCTTTTTGACTTTCCTTTCGAGCTCATGATTTGAGCTTATGTTGTCAGTAACAATCTGGAAACATTTTAACTCCCTTAGCAGCTACGGGGAAGTGTGTATAGCACATGGCACGTTATGAAGCCCCCACTATCATGTCGTTATTGTGTAATTATTATTAGAGTTTTTGCTTTAAATTCTAGGCATTTGATTAAGCCCCCAACCATTGATTCCTTGGATGACTAAGATTTGCTTTAAATGGTGGGAAATTCTTTGATCCACTGGATCATTTTCCCTTTCTCTAAGAGTGGGATTAAACTTATTTCCTCGATCCTTCTTCATTTCTCACAATTCTTTGTTTACCCATTTGCATATTCTTCCTAATTTCCTCTTGCTCTCATTTTTCTGTCAACTTCCCCTTGCCTTCTGCCATTTCAACTTGTTTTCTACACAAGGTTTGTTCCAATTTCATCAATCTTTTATCGTTCCTGCTTTTTCAAGGATTCACAAGTAAGTACCTTGTTCTTCCCTCTTTTTTCCTTTTTACTTCTAGAATATTTTTCTGCAAATTTCCATTGGAACCCTAGGGTACTCACTAATTAGTCTCCATTCTCTCTATTATTTTCACTGGTTTATTTTATTTTTCCTATGGTCTTTAAGAGGTTGTTTTGAGCCCTTGGTTCCTTTGAATTATAGCTTGCCAAGATGGGAAGAAATCCTCAAGAAAATGTCAAAGGCATTAGGGATTCCTCAAAAAAGAAAGGAAAATTAGACTTCTACTTCTAGGTAATCGATGAAGTCAAGAATGCCTACTCCTTATATATTGACCAAAGTATTTTAGACTATTTTCTTAGAGATAGTAGGATAGTTTGCTCAGGGAATGAGCACTTTGTAGTATCCTTGCCCTATAGTCCCAGTGATCGAGTTTGCCGTGTAAATAAGGCTTCTAATAATACACACCAAATTTCTTTTTTGTATATGATGTCTTTTTTATCACTTTAGGTCTTAGGCTCCCTTTTACTGATTTTGAGGTTGAATGCCTTAACTCTATAAATATGACCCCTTCTTAGCTTCATCCGAATTGTCAGGCCTTCATTTGATCTTTTGAGATTCTCATGAAGTTTTTGGACTCTCCACCGATCACTGGGGTGCTCTTTTCCTTGTTCCAAGTAAAGGATGTTGAAAAAGGAAAATGGATTTCTCTCAATAGTCAACCTAGGGAGAAAGTCTTCGAACTTTTTACTTCCAACTTTAAACAATTTAACGATCAGTTTTTGAAAGTTTTGGCCTACAAGAAGTTCCCCTTTTTTCTTAGATGACAAAGGACATGCCAAGTTTCCCCTTTATTGGAATAGGTTTCCAAAGAGGGTCATTAATGTTGACTAGCATAGCCTATCCCTTTACAACCAAGTAGTCCTTGGTTTCCTCACTGAGCACTTATACAGTAAGAAAAAGGTTCTCTTTTGCACTAATTTATTAAAATGGGATATCGAGGGGGTCGAGGTGCTCAAACACCTCAATGAATTCCTTGTTTCTTTTCTTGCTATTTTTGTTATGACTGTTTTCCTAAATCTGTTTTCTTAGTTTTTCTTTTTTAGGAGAAATGGCCCCTAAAATGTTCAAAGATTCTCTCCAAGCCACCCTTGCCTGCCACCGAGCATAGGCTGCTCAGGGTGGTGTCATAAAGGCTAGTTCTATGCTTGCTGGAGACAGCTCGGAGATGGCCCCTAGCTCCCAGCCCCTGGTCATCAAAATGGGGTAAAAAGAGGGTCTTTGATGATATACTTGACATGGAAACCACTTCCCAATGGCAATCCAACCCTCCTCCAGCTATGGACACGCCTTCTTGTTTGAAAAAAGTCCATTATAGGACTTCCGACAAGTCCCACCTTCTGTAGGGCTTCCTTTCTGATGCTTTTCCTTTCTTCTTCTAGAGCCTTGGGTCTCCTATTCATAAACGAGGAGATGTGCTCCTTAGATTTGATTTTGACCATAACATGATTGATGCTGCCAAGGCTACGAGCATGTATAAATGGATTCAGGCAGCAAGCTTATGCTCCTATGCTATTGCTCACCACTTGAAGCTAAGAGAATGCTTTAATGGGAGAGCTATCACAGAATTGAAGGAGGAGCTTTCTAAGCTAAAGGGGATGCATGCTAAAGAGAATTAGGCTCTAAAGGCTAGGCTTCAAAAGGTCAAGACAAGTGCTCACCAAAGAAAGGGAATGGGGGACTAGAGAAAAATCTCTCCAAGACCAAGTTACCCTTTTAGAGGCAAAGCTCAGGAGTACGAAAAGTACCATGTTGCCAAAGTAGCTGAACTCAAGGAGGCACTCGCTACCAAGGTAAGGGAGGCCGCACGAGGCAGCCGAACAATATACGAAGGGGTTTGCAAAGCGATAACGCAAGTGAAATTCCTTTACTCGGATCTAGACGTCTCCCCTTGCGGCTACTTCAACGAGATTCAAGACGAGCAGTTAGTGGACAAGCCTCTTCTGGGCACCAATGTAGTCGAGGCCAAAGCTGGGGACCAAAGAGGACTACTGAGGATGTTGCTAACCCTATAGCCTGAAGCAAGGACCAAGCAAACAATTCTCTTTTCGCTGATTAGTTTTATTTTTTTGTAATGCTTGAACAATATATTCTTTATTCTTTTGTGTAATTTATATTTTTATTTCGTACACTTATTTTCCTTTTTTTGAATTTTCATTCCACATTTTCTCCAAGTTATCTTCAGCTAGTTAGTATATTCAATCACATTTTTATTTCCAAGTTGTTTTCTATGTTTGACTTCTGATGATTTTCCTTTTTAACAGTTAATGACTCTTTAATTCCATTTTATTTCCAAATTATCAATTCTAAGTTGGTAATTTTCTGCTTTTAACCTTTAACGATTCTAAATTCCATTAATTGCTCTGCATATATGATACTTTTATGTTTATTCTTAAACGAATCCTTTTCTTTAATCCTTTCTCTGAATTATTCAGGGCCTAAACCTATAGGTAAGGCTATTAAGTTTCCAAGAGGTCCTTGCGTAAAAGCGAGGGGCTCTTTTCCAAGTTCTTTTTCGAACTTATCATTCTTATTCCATTTGTACTCACTTGCAAGTGAGGAACTCCTTTTTAAGTCCTTTTTTGGACTTACCATTCTTATTCAATTTTCCAAGAAGTCCGCCTACAAGCAAGGAGTTCCTTTTCAAATCCTTTTCTGGATTTTTCATTCTCATTCCATTTAATTTCTGAAAAAGACCTCGCCTATGAGCGAGGAGTTCCTTTTTAAATCATTTTTTGTATTTATCATTCTTTTTTGTTCCCAAACATTCTTTCCTCAAGTAAAATAGGGCAAATAATCTAAATAGCTTAAAAAGAATTTATTGAATTGAAAGGTTTACTATGGTGTGTTCTTTTAAAATGCTCACTTTATCCTTACCACTAAGACTTGCATATTCTCGGCCTATGTAGATCATGTCTCGTTAAAACCTCTTATATATAAAAAAAACTTTGTGGCAAAAAATACATAAGAGAAAAAAGAGTATATCCACCTATATAGTTTAAAGATTTCTATTTTAACTAAAATATCTTCGGAGAGAGGACACATTCCATACCCTAGGCAGCTCCTTTCAGCCAAGTTCAGCTATCTTGTAAGCTCCTTTCCCCATCTTCTGAGTAACTCTATAGGATCTTTCTCAATTATGCAAACCTATGATACGTATCACACTTTCTAACAAATGCCAAATAGTCCTTTTTCATGGTCGGCCAGAAATAGCCGACTTGAAGTATTTTGATTGTTAAAGCTTGGCTTCTAACATAATTTCCACATATGCTCTCGTGCATTTCCTTTATAATTATCTAGGCATGTATTCCATCTACACATTTCAATAAAGGTTGGGAATATCCTTGGTGGTAAAGTTCTCCTGCTACTATGGTGTAAAAACTTGTTATATTTCTCATTGCTTTAGCTTCCTTTTCCCCTTGAGGTAACCTCTCAGTTGTCAAGTATTCTCGGATGGGTTATTGCCAACTTTTTCCCTATTCTAAGGCGCATACCTCAAGGTGGTTTGCTCTATTTATGCCTAGTTCTTCAATCACCTCTTGAATAATCAACCTATTATTTGCTACTATTCTGGTATTGGCAAGTTTTGACAACAAGTCGGCCCGGTAATTTTGTCCCTTGGGAATATATTCCATGGCATATTCTTTAAACTTTCCCATGATTTCCTATACTTAAGCAAGGTATCTTTGCAATTGAGGCTCCTTAGCCTAAAATTCGTCTTTGACTTGGCCAATCACTAACCGAGAGTATCCCTTGATAATCAACCTTTGCACTCCTAATTCCTTGGCTAATTTTAAACCAACTATCAAAGCTTCATGCTCGGCTTAATTGTTACCAGCTTTGAACATGAAGCACAAGGACTATTCAGTAGATATTCCATTCATGTCCTTTAGGATCATTCTAGATCTACTTCCTTTGTTATTAGATGACCCGTTTACATACAACATCCATTTTTGTTTATGGTCTTGCTTGGTCATAGGCGGGGATAGTTCCAATATGAAGTTGGCGAGCACTTAAGCCTTGATCGACCCTCGAGGTCTATATTCCAAGCTGAATTTAAAAAGTGCCACAGACTTGGCAATCATTCTTCCAACTAAATCAGGCTTCCTTATCACTTGCATGATAGGATGTTCAGTCATAACAACAATATGATGGCTTTAGAAGTAGGGTCATAACTTCTGAGCACTTACAACTAGAGCAAACGCTAACTTTTAAATCTTCTAGTCTTTAACCTCAACTCTTGTAATGCTTTGCTTATGTAATAGACATGTTTCTAATCCTCTCTTACCAATACCGAGCTTATGGCTTTCTCGATTGTTGATAAGTATACATAGAGTGGTTCTCCATCTCTAGGCTTGCTCAACATTGGGGTTTCTACCAGAAACCTATTCAAGTCTTGTAAAGCTCTTTTGCATTCTTCTATCCATTCAAAGTCTACTTGTTTCTTCAAAAGGCTGAAGAATGGGTGTGCTCTTTTCGTGAATCTAGCCAAGAACTTAGATAGGGTGGCTATGCACCTAGTTAGCTATTGTACTTCCTTAAGATTACTCGGACTCCTCATTTCCAATATAGCTCGACATTTTTCCAAAATTCCTTGGCTAGTTAGCAAAAATTCAAGGAACTTTTCTCCTTGGACTCCAAATGCCCATTTCTTAATATTCAAGTGTATGGTGAATTTCCTTATTTGGGAAAAAATTTCCTTTAGGTCACTACAATGGTCTCTTTCTCCCATGGTTTTGGAGACATATCATCTACATAGACTTCCATGATCTTTCCAATGCAAAGACTTTGTTCATCAGGTTTTGGTAAGTGGCCCCAGCATTCTTCAATTTAAAGGGGATGACTTTATAACAATAATTTATATTTTTTGTTATAAAGGTCATCTTTTCTTCACTAAAGGGGTGCATCCTAATATGGTTATAACAAAAAAACGTATCCATGAAGCTTAGAAATTTTGCTTTGGAGGCTCCATATACTAACTTGTCTATACTCAACAGCGGGTAAGCATCCTTTGTGCATGCTTTGCTTAAATTTGTGAAGTCAACACATATTCTTCATTTCCCCAAGGACTTGGGAACCATGACTACATTAGTTAGCCAAGTGGTGCAGTGTCTTTCCTTGATGACTCCGACTTTTAATAGCTTTCCATTTCCTACATTGCAGCTTTTTGCTTTTTTGATCCGATCTTCCCTTTCTTTTGTGCCACAAGTTGGACCTTTCGATCTATGGCTAGTCTATGACAAATGATCCTTAGGTCGATCCTTGGTATATCTTCGGGTGGCCATGCAAAAAGGTTCAAGTTCATTCTCAACAAACTCAGCAATTCGGCATTCATGGCCTTTAGTAATCCGTCCAATGAGCGTGAACTTTTCAGCAATAGCTCCTATTTGTATTTTTTGAAGTTCATCATTAGGCTTTGGTCTCATCTTTCCTTCCTCCCTTAGATCAAGGTTTCTTATACTCATACTCTTATTTTGATCGATTTCTACCATGTGCATCTTCTATGTTTCTTCAGTCTCTATTCCCTTCCATTTCTTCCTTAATGACTTATGATAGCATCGCTGAGCTTCTTTTTTATCAGCGTGCACAACTCCAACTTCAATGGTCAAGATTGGGAATTTTAGTGCCAAATGAAGGGTTGATACTATAGCTCCGATTGTGTTTAGGGATGGTTTTCTGAGTAACATATGACACAGGGCTTGAGAATCAATCACCAAATATCAAACATCAATTGTTTTAATGTTCATCTCTATTCCAAAGGTTGTTCTTAACTCAATGACTCTTAGGACATTGATCTGTTCTCCAGAAAAGCCCACCTAGTCTCCATTATATAGGCTAAGGCTGGATTCGAGTATTTGCATTTTCTATAGGGTGAAGACATAAAGAATGTCAGCCGAGCTTTCTTGGTCGACCAATATCTTTTAAATTATGTAATTCCTTACAACCATATAAATAACCATGGGATCATGTAGATCCTGATCAATTCCTTTAAATTCAATATCAGAGAATGAGATACCAAGTTTGGTGTTTTTGGCAATTGTGGAGGAGTGGATTCCACTATCATGATAGCTCGAAGATGCCTTTTTCTAGTCGAGCTTGTCTCTTCACCCTTACAAACCTTTTAGCAATATAGTCTATCACTCCTCATATCTCCTGTGGTTGTTGATTTTTGGGTTCTTCCTCATGACTTGTTTTAAGTGTTCGCCTCCTTCGATTATAGCTTCTTTGCTATCTTTTCCCTGTATCTTTGTTTCAACTTCAACTCCTTCTTCGTCGAGCTATGTACTTATCCAACAATCATTTTCTTACCAATCGTTCAATCTAGTCTTTCAAGATGGTGTAATCCTCTGTGGTGTGGCCATAATTCCTATGGAACTCACTCCCCTTGCTTATATCCGCTTCAGGGGGAATTTGCTACTTTCCTGCATTAGGAGGTAGTTGGATTATCTGAGCAATATACACCTTTTTGAGAATGGTCTCCTTCTTTGCATTAAGAGGTGTGTACTCATCATAGCGAGACTGAGGAAAGTAAAAGTTATGCCTCTCCTTATCTCAACCTTTCTCCCTTGGATAAGGCTCGGGTCTCTACTAGCTCATTTTCTCCTATTTTCTGGCTCTACCTCGAGTCCTCAATCCTTCTATATTTTGTTTGAGCCTTTGCTTTCCTCATTTCTCGAATCTTCTCCATGTTGATATACTTCATTGCTCTTTCCTTGAACTTGGCTATTGACTTTGACAGATAGATCACCAATGAATTAGCAAAAGGACCTGCTGCAAGCCTTTCTTGATAGAGTGAAATTCCACCTTATGATCGAGGTCCTGTATCTGCATAGCGACAATACTAAATTAGTCTAGATACTCCCTCAATGGCTCCTGTGGGCCTTGTCATATAGCATTTAAAGAATCTGAGATTTTATTATACACTCAGCTCAAAGAGAAGCAGTTGACAAATACTTGTGAAAGCTCGACAAAATCATGGATCGATCCTGCAGGTAGTGATGAGAACCATAGAAAGGTCGCCTTTTCCAGGAAAGTGGGGAATGTTCGGCAGAGGAAAGGGTCACTTGCTCCATTAGCATCATAGATTTAAACATGGTCACATGGACTTGAAGGTCTCCAGTTCTATCATATGGCTTCAATGTCATGGGGAGCTTGAAATTGTCTGGGAGGGCCATGGACATGATGAACTTTGAAAACGGACTAGAGTATATCGGTGGGCCTTGGATAGTGGTTGTTAGGTAAGTTTCCCCTCTCCTACAAGTGTTGTAAGTGTTGTTCTTTTCCTTGTCTCTAGTGGGATCATCATTGTTCTAGTGACTGTTGGCTTTATTCTCTTTCCTGTTATTCTCCTGATTCTTTGCTACCATTTGAGCTGACAACTTCTTATTCTGGTCTTGAAGTTGGCAGATCATCCGATATAACCCTTCCATGGTAGGAGGTTGGTGGATATTGTTCACTTCATTACCATTCTATGGGTTAGGTGGGGGTTATTGTTAGCATGCTCAACCACGTTAACACTTTGACTCCTTATGGTGACCATTCATATGTTTTAAGGTTAACTTTGGCCCCATAGTGGGTGCCAATATTCTGACTTATTTTCTAGTGTCGTTTGATGTTTGTCCTTTGCAAGTACGAGCTCTTGTCATGCCTCTAGTTAGGGACATGCAAGAGACTCTAATGCTGAAGTTAAAACTCAACTCTACTTGGGTGCAAATGAAATATGATCAGTTATCTATCATTGCTCTTGTGAGCTTCCTTTTATTCAAGTTCAAACTTTCTTCCCCATCTTTGGTAATCCCATGTTTTCCTACTTTCGAGGGATCCCTTGGTGTTTGGTAACCACCTTTCAACAGTTCAACCTTTTTAGGGTGTTGACTTAGTTTGAACCTATTAGGGGAGAAGTCTTCTAGAAGGGCCTTGTTGGGTTCCTTCCGGGCCAAGCTCTAAGGTTCAATAAAATTGTTTGCGCTATATATATATATATATATATATATGGGATGTGTAGCTTATAGAAGTTTAGAGATCAAGATTATTTAAAGTTGAAAATATAGTTCCTGCTTAGGAGAGCTTTCAAAGGAGGTTATGAGATATTGGAGAAGTTCAAATATGGCAGCTTCCAAAGGTAGATTTGGATTAACGGCTTAACAACATAACTCAAAAGTGTTTGGTTTGGGTTCTTCTAGAAATGTTTGTGTAAGAAAAGGTTGGGTCAATCTATAAGTTCATAGAGTTGTCTAGTATCGAGGTCAAGAAGAGAATGAGATAAGTAAAAGTCCTTTTCCGTTATTAAATAATCAAATAAGAAGGTGCCATTATCTTTCTATTTTATTAGGGTGTTCAAAATTGATCTAAACCGAATTAAAAACGAAAATTGATAAAAAAAAATCGAAAACCGATTAAAATAAAAAAAATTGGTTTTAATTGGTTCTTATTTTATAAAAATTGATTGATTTGGTTCGATTTTCGGTTTTAATTTCTAAAACCAAACCAAACGGATAATATATTACATATTAATAATTATATATGTATACGAGATATATTACATATTATATATTATTTATCCATATCTATACTTTTACAAATATACACGTAAGTATATTCTATAATATTTTAATACTAGAATTATTCAAGTATTCTTATTATATCTTAACTCAATATTTTAAATTTGTAATTATCTATTAATTCTTTAATTTACTCAAAATAAAATTTATTTTTTTATACTTTATAAAACTTTTTATTAAAAAATCGAAAACCAAATCAATTCAAATCAATTTAAATTGGTTTGATTTGGCTTGGTTTCTCAATAAATTTATTGTTTGGATTAGTTGGTTTTTTCCCCAAAATTGAACCAAACCGAACTGCGAATGCTCTTATATTTTATCCTTTATCTCTCCATCTCATTCTATTATTAGTCACTCCTTTATATTATCTTCAAATCTCCCAAGCATACGCTAAGTGACAAGTCACAACTAACTCTCTATTTGTCCCCGAAAACAAAAATAACATATTTATTCAATTCAATTTTGAAAAATAAAAACTCTTAACATGGTTTTAAAAATTATACATATTAATTATATTAAATATTTCTTATTAAATACATTAATTTTAAAAAAAAGACTAATATAATTAACATTCATAACCTTTAAAGACTGTATTGCAAATTTTATTTCTAAAAGTTAATATATTCAAGGTTATTCTTTAAAAAATGAAATTAGAAATTTATTTTTTTATTACATAACCAAAAATTGAAACAAACTTTTTTGTTTCTAAAAAAATATCTTTGTTAATGCAATAAATATTATTACGATATTATCCTCTTTGAAAGGCTCTTCTATCATAGTCGTATGACCTAGACTGACTCAACAAGTTAAATTAAAAAAAAAAAAAAAGCATGAAATGACCTTTGGGTCAGTCTAGTCAAAGTTTTAGACTAATTTTCTTATTAATCTAGGTTGAACTCAAATGACTCGATCAATCTAGATTGGCATAATTCTTTTTTAAAATTTTTTTTATTAATAAAATTTTGTATATTTTAAATTAACTTATATTACATAGAAGTTTCTTATTTTATATAATATGTTTTTATTTTCTTTTGATATGTTATCTTGGACTGCATTGAATTTTGGGCTTATAGCTTGGCTCAGCGATTCGTTGCATGAAGCCTTCTAGAAATGGTCATACTGACCCCTTTCGAGCTACGGTGCTAACCTTTGAATCCGCTAGACCTACCAATAGAACCTTTGAATGCCTCGCAAGCTAGACAACCTCAAGAGACACATGAGACTAACACTATCTGCACTCCGCAAATACACTCTAGTCCTTTATCTGAGGTCATTATCTCCTTGCCTTTACTTGGAAACATTAAACTTCCTACGACTTTGCACGCATATGATGGCACGAGTAACTGATAGGCGATTTCTCTTCTTTAATACATTTTACTAGCAAGTGCATCAAGCCAATCAAGTAATAAAGAGTAAGTAAAATATTGTTCCTATGAGGCTTGAGTTAACCAATTATTGAAATTACAGAATATAATCTATTTAGGCTAATCCAAAGTAATATGAGAGTGATTTGAAAGTAATAAACAAGCAAAATAAATAGAAGGCAAATAATTGCAATTAAAGGTTTAAGAATTTGGTGGAGAAGCATGTTATCGGGCCTATTTCACCTAGTTCCTGATGGATATTGACTTTTTAGTTATCTGAGTCTATATTCAATTGAAGGACCGAGATCCTAAAGGGATTACTAGTGGATCTTTCTCATATATTAATCCTATTCTAAACCTTAGAAAACAACTGAACTTTCAACATATTGAATTATAAGATAAGAGAAATTAATGTTTTGTGATTCCTCTTTGATAATGTCCCATGATTATCTCACACTACTCATAGACAAATAGGTAAATGATGATTTTCATTCCATATTCCAAGTATGTACCTAGATTTCTCATAGTCTATTCAACTGTAGATTCATTCCTATGGGTGATCAAGCTAAGAAAAGCATTAAGAATAGAAATAAAAACTCAATAGAAATAGATAAGATTCAAATAAAACTAAATAAAAGTTAATACATCATCATGCACATTAGCTCCATCTTAGCCCTAGCATACAAGAATTTTTAACCACTCATGGATACAATATTCATACTAAAGAAATAAATATTATAAACATAAGAGAAGAGAAGAGAAGAGATGAGAAAGGATGGCTCAATGATGATGGATAATGTGTAAGTGTGGTAGTCTGGAACCCTCTTTTAGCCTCTAATATCCTCTATTTAAATCAGATATTAGGGCTAGAGAATGTTCTTCAATATTGATGTTGGGCACAGCCTAAGATGAGTGGAAGAGATCCAATTGACTCTTAGTTGTATCACAATTGGGCTAGGGAAGCCCAATTCATGTTCTGGTGTAGGCTCAAATCTGAACTGTCAACTTGCAAGCTCTATAGTGATGTCTACAATTGGAATTGGCCTTTCTTTGTGAAATACAAAGTTGTAGAGAATTTAATTAGTTTTCAAATGCCATAAGAACCATGTCAATCCGACTTCTATAGCTAGAGATATTAGTGAACTACTAGAGGTTAGGCGTAGCGGGACATTGGCCAAGGTGGAGATTTGTTAGAAAAGTTGGCTCATGTGTTTATCTTGATAGGATTATGATTAATTTTATTTATGTATATTCTAAAGATGTTTATCCTTGAGATAAGTATTCTTGAGATGTATATCCTTAAGATGTGTATCCTTAGATTTAGGAATATCTAAATTGAAGGATGTGAAAAATCGATTAGGATATGAGAAATCTATTACAATATGTGATAAGGATTCTTAGAGGCTAAAAACCCTTAGTTATAAATAAAATTAATAGCCTAGGTGTGTGATAGTGTGAGAACAAGTGAAAGAGAGAGGAGACACTTTTATAAGAGAGGTTGTAGAAGGGGCATTGAGTTTGAAAACAAAGTAATACTCTTGTATTGTTTTTTCTTTTCATAGTGAAGGTGTTTACTCTCGAGGGCAGATGTAGGCATGTAATTTGTCAAATCACATAAATTCTTGTATCTCTACACTTCTTGCCATCTTGTTAGTTTCTTTTCTTTGATATTTTATGTTTATATTTAGTTTATTGGATTTGTACAAGTGTGTTCATGGGACCTATCCGTTGTGTCATCTCCAACACTCCTCTCCTGAGATAAAGCTTCATGTTCAAAGTTAACTATGTCTTAATGTCTATGTTGCTATTCAGCTTGTGACTCTTCTTACCGTAGGTTCCCTTATTATCTTTGTTATCAGTGTTTGTAACCCGAGTGATCTACGGAGTAAATTAGAAAATAAACGACAAAGATTAATATAATTAAAATTAGAAATAATTTTATTAAATAAAATTTACGTCATGAAATTATATAAAATTAGAATTATTAAAAGGATGCTGGTAAAACAATAAAATTAGATTTGTTAAACGATAAAGATTTGAGTGCATTAACTTATTTTCAGTTCATTAAATCTTTTGTCTGATACAAGCACAACTTTTGCTGTTTCTTTACCACATATATATGGTCTATTGTTTACCAGATATGGCACACTACTCTTTTTCTTGCAACTGCCATTATTTGTAACTAATTAATATAGGCTGGAAACTTGGAATTAACAAGAAGAGCAACGAAGAATGGCAAACAGCAGAATAATTTATCCACTCACCTCTCCTGCAATATAATATTTGATAATTAAACGAAGCGCCATGCTCAATGCTTTTGCAATTCAATAATTTTTTCAATTATCTTGCTTTAGGAAAATCTATTAGGCTCAGCATAATCTCATAATTGCTAACCACGCCTTCCTTTTGGGCCGTTGCTGCCGATCCCATGTTGAGGCAGCGTGAATGCATGAACAGTGATAAAAGGAAGAATTAGAGAAAGAGGAAGAAGGTGGCCAAGCAATTTTATGTTCTGGGTTTTGCTTCTTTGAGCAAAATCAAACATAGAAACAGATTTAAATAAGCATTGACTTTTAAAAAAAAATAAATGAAATTTAAATGGAGGGATTCAACGGAATTGATTAAGGTCATTAATCCAACTGTCAGCAGTCATCACAATAATCAATCCCAAATCTACTTCTACTTAATATAATATTTTAGAACCATAAATTGGAAAGTTCTGCAAAGGGGCAGCTAATTTTTTAATGGCTTCTCCAGCAAGTTTTAGAATCTTTACTATTTTTAGAATATATGTTATAAGAACCTCTTTAATGTTATTTCAAAATAAAAATTATTATTATCTATATTGTAAAGAATCTGCACCTAATTAGTTGGTTATCTACGAAGGTCAATTACTAATTACAATCTCTCTTTCCCATATCCACTACTCTATTATCCCTAATCAATTACCACCTTAATCAATCAATCGGTATTCATTTTTTTGGTCTTCCCCAAAAAATATATCTGGTCCATTTATTTTTTTCTCACCCATTATTAATGAGACAGTGAATGAATACCAACTGCCAAAACCAATATCACCTTCCGTTCCCAATTCTCATGCGTCACTTGAACTCTCTCTTTAGACTTCTATTCTTTTATCATATTTTCTCTATTCTTTTTCAAAAAATTTCTTCAATTTTATTTGATTCTTTCATTCTTTTTCCTTATTCATTTTTTTAGAGCAAGTTTAATTGTTCCCTTCTTTGATTCAAGACGGAGCTTTAGGAGCTTCAATAGCCGAAAATTCAGAGATCGAGGGAGCAAGAAGAGGAATCGATATTGCAAATGTGAGGTGAAGACCACGAGGACAATGACGGATGGTAGGGTTATTTATTTATTTTTTTTACTTTCCACTATTTTCAATTTGCAGTTTCGAGAAAGATGATGAAGAGTGTATTTCTTATTTTTCATTTTCTTAAATCTATTTTACCCATTTTAATATGTAATTTTTCTTTCACTGGATTATGTTTGTTTTTATTGTTGATGGCATTGTCTCAAGAAATCTTAGTTTTTCTATATGTTTCATGATTTACTTCTATATGGCAAGTAAAGCTTTGTCTATTGAAATTAAATAATGGGTATTACTTTCCAACTTTTTTTTTTTTTTGGGGGAATGAATCTTGACAAATGTGGTATCTTTGTATATCGTGCTCAAGAACTCTTCTGTTGACTGCAGTGACTAAATGGAAGTTGGGGTTGGGTTAAGAGTTAAAGCAAGGGGGATGGCTTTCATTTTAGGGAGTTCTTGTCCGATAAAGGAGGAAGAGTTAATACGAATCGTTGGAGAAGAACTCTTCATCATCACCAACTAGGTTTTTCGAACTGCTTTTTAATTTTGCATATGTGGAGTAGACAATTGCTGCAAGAAGTAGAAATGGTGAAGGCAAAGCATGTATGTTTTTCCTTTCTATTGCTTATCCATTTTCTGAGGTTAGATAAGCATAGCAAACTGTGACTCTTGGTTTAGTGATCCACTCAGATTTTGCTTTTGCTATTCTTGCAGCTTTATTAATTGGAAGACCTGTAGCTACATTGGAAATGTTCCCTTCATGGAAGGGAAAAAAAAAAGTAGCCCTTATTGATATGTTGAAGAGAACTTGAACTACTTTTAATTTTCTAAAAATAGAAGTTTTAAATAAGTTGTATTATTTTTTTTAATACTTTAGTGTTTTAAGTTAAAAATAGCATTACATTTTAAATATTATTTTTTATTTATGTAATCTAACCTTCAAGTACTATGGCTCAGGCAAAAAAAGTTGTCTGAGCATATACTAGAGGAATTGCCAGAGAGTTCTATGTTGTTAGATGAACTGAATATTAGATGCAATCAGTTCAACTGGTACAAGTTTTCAAGGGCCATCATCCATTTGATTCATTTTATATTTTAGGAAACTTTGATCTATTTTCATATGTTTTTATGATATATGAGTTCTTCCATCCATTTTGATTTACTTTATAGTTTCAGTCTTCATTATATTTTTCTTTTAATGTTACTTTTAGATGGTGTATGAAACTGTGACTGTTTTAATTTTGTTTCATTGTAATCCCGATTTCATTTAGTCTAATGTTACAGTCAATACACTATCAAATGACTTCGAAGACAAAATTGATGCTGATATGTCTACTACTAAATTGAAGACTGAAAATTGAGAAAAAAATAAAAATAAAACCGTTTTAATCTGTTAAGTCTACTGGTTTTTGGAGTTTGTTGCAATAGGTCCTTATGTCAGCCCATTTTATTTGTTATGTTCTATATTTTGGTGGTTTTTGCTAATGATCCAACTTGCTACTATGGTAACATTGTTTTCGAATCTCTATAAAATTAATAATGCTAAATGCTCTCTAAATCAGAGAATTTTATCAGCAATTTAGCATTAATATTGTGTTAACTACTATTCGTTTTGTGTACAAGTTCCTTTGATATCAAGGACCTAGAATCATACAATATGTGGCATGGAAGTGAATGGAATGGAATGCCCTCAAAGTTGGATAATACTAATAACGTTGTTGTTGTGCTATGTGGTACTTTTGCATTCAAGGGGCATATTCGGTTACTCAATATACAACAATAAAGTAGCATTAAAACATATTGTCAAGTGCAGGCCAAACAGGCATGCTTCAACGGGTGTGGATTGAATTTAATTAGTTTGATCAAAAAGGAATAAAGGAATCATTGACAGGAAGTAGTCAAATTAGAAGAAGGAATCCAGATGTTGGTGAATTTTTTCTCAATAAGATTTTCATTTGAAATCAAGGACTGATTGTGTGTTTCAATATGAAGAATACACGAAGTTTTCTATGGTGTTACTGATTTATAGGGTACCAAATGTGCTAGAATGATTTGATTCTGTTGAACCTTGCCTATTTTGATGTATTTTCCATATCAGCATGTACTCTTCTTGGCTATCCATTTATTTTGGTGAGTTGCTGTTGTGAGAAGCCAAAATAATCGGAAGCTCTATCGTATTTGAATTGCTAACATAATCATTTGGTGATTCTTATTTAAAATCATAAATTGGCGGGTAAGCAGAAGCCAAAGCATTGCCCCGCTTTAGTTATCATATCAAATATGATAATCAAATATTAAATATTTATTATAATCTATAATTTCATTTAAATTTATTACTTTTAATTCAATTCAAAATAATTTATCTTTGATTTTAGTATTATCATTTTTTTTTAATTTCTGTATGCAACTAACTTATTTAACACAATTATTTATATTTTAATATTGAATTATTTTTTTAAAAGTTTTATTAATATAATAATTATACAAATAATAATAGTGAATAAAATTGCTTTTTTCGTAAAATACACTAAATTATATTTTTTATACAAAAATGAGAAATTATGCGATTGTTGACGAAATAAAAACTTATTTATGTAAAAATATAAATTTAGTGTGTTTTGCGAGAAAAAAAAAACAGAGAAAGTGAAAGTTGAACTTTTTTCTGCAGAATTTTAAAATAAATTATTAACGGGAAAAATTATTATATCATAATATGTGAAGCATATATCGAGTATTTCATTAAAATAATGTTTTTTATAATTAAAAAAATTCTTACAGTGTTGTGTTGTTTTTACTTTTTGTAATCTCTTATTTGTCAATTTTTGTAAAAAAATTATTCATTCGCTTATTTTTTAATAAAAATGCCAAATTTATTTTTACATAAAAATAAGAAGTTTTTATTTGAATTACAATCACATATTTTCTCGATTTTTTTATAAATAAATAAATAAAGTGTGTTTCAAGAGGAAAAGAAAACGAATGAGTGAACTATAAACTTTTAAAAAAATTAAAAAGAATAGATCACAAAGACAAATAATAACACATTAAATGAAGTTTCGTAATGCTTAAAATATTAATTTAGAACAAAACATTGAATATATGCACTATATATTATAAGAGTTTAATTTAGGTGTATTGATAGTGTAAAATTTTTTTACACTGTCATCCAATCAAAACTTTTCATTTCATGACCGTTCAAATAGTGGGTGATTATATTAAAGAGTTTTACTGATGTGACAATTTATAATTAGATATTTGTGTAAAATAGTTTTACACTGACAGTGTATTCAAATTAAATCCATATTATAATATATTCATTTTTCTTTATTATTATTCACTTTTGATCGCTACCCTTTTAAATACTTTCTGTTTTATATTTAGATAATTATTATATCAAGAAAAATTTGAAAAAAAAAGAATAAACATTTAAATTCCAAAAATAATGTCAAATAAGCTAATTGTACATAAAAATAAAATTTAATAATATTAATGATAAAAATTTATTTGTAATTAATAAAGAAATAATAAGCTTAAATAAAAATATAATTGATAATAAATATTTATTTTTTTGGGCGGAATAATAAATATTTATTGTTATATTATAATTATGATTAATAAATAAATAGAAAGGTGTTTTAGAAAAATTAAAAAAAATAATTTAATAGTAGTGGCAATAGACCTTTAAAAATTATTTTATTAATTTGAGATAAACTTAAATCATGTTCATTACCTTATTACTCAATTAAATTAAAATTTCATAATTTCCATAATTGAAGTGCTTATTTCTTTACCTGTGTATCCCACGGGTACAAAACACTAGTTCTTTCATAATTAACCGCATTTAATTAGTCAAAAATCAATCCAAAATTCTTTGTCAATTACCCGGTAAAAAGCGTGTTAATGCCAAAACCATTGATTTGAATTAGTTTGGATTATTTTAGTTGATTTGACTTTCCATCAAAATTCTTGCAAGATGTAAAACAGTATAATATTAGTGTTTTTTTTGGCCCAACTAATTTGATTCGGGTCACGTCTAACCTTCGCTCATATAATATTTTGCAAATGATTGCTTATTATTTGTCATTGTGAAATCTTCTCAAGTTTGCACGGTATGTGAAGTTTTGGAGAGCTTATGTCATGCCTCTAGGCTTAAGGTGAATAAGGACAAGACTAGAGTGTCGAGTTCTAAAAATATCCCTAGACATAAAAGCGTGAAATTCTTAGGGATTTCCTCCTTCCAATTCACCAATAATTTGGGGAAGTATCTAGGACTTTTGGTACTTTCAGGAAGAATTGGGAAGGAAGAGCTCAATTTCAATTATGGAAAAGATGAGGAAAAGATTGGCTCAATGGAATTAGAAACTATTGAACAAAGCTGCGCAAATCACTCTAGCATCTTCTATCATTCAATCTATTCCGGTGTATTCAATGCAAGAATATATGATTGCCAAGGAGTGTCGGTGATTCAATTGATGCGATTGTTAGATCTTTTATCTCAAATGCCCAGGGATATCCCTTTGGTGAATTGGGATGCTATTTCGCTCCTAAAGAGATTGGGTGGCCTCAATTTGAGGAGGGCCCACCTAGCTAACACAGTTCCATATCACCTTATTAATTTTATCAACCTCATCTCCGTTGACTGCTGCATTCCTGATGTTATGCTGTGAATTGTGGAGTGTTGAGACACTGGGGATATATTCAACTAAGTTTGCCTACGTTTGGTTGATTGGCCAACATAGACTTCCCGTCTCACGAAGAGATTTGAAATGGACTTGGCACCTTTCGGCTTTAGAAAATGTTAGGGTTCTGGTTTGGCTTAGCTGTCATGATGCCCTTCCTATGAACTACTTGAGAGACTGTTGTGGTTTCTCTTTGGACTCCTCATGCTCCCATCCTGGGCATGATTACTACAAGAAATTCGTCAATAACCGACGGATTTTACCTACGATTTGAATCCGTCAAAAATATTGACAGATATCCATTGATAAAATTAAACAAATAATTGATGTAAAAATTTATTGATGGTTTGATATTCCGTTGGAAAACAAATGATTTCACGCCTAATTGTGCCAAAATATTATCGACGAAAAAATCGTCGTTAAGTAGTTATTTTCTCCTTTTAATTTTATTTAAAAAATTAATACTTTATCGACGGAAAATTTGTCGATAATTATGATTAAAAAATATTAATTTTTTATTTTCTTTAGAATTTGTTTTTTTATATTATCGATGGATTATCCGTCAGTAATTGAAAATTGGGAATGACTGCCATTGTTTGTTAATTTTTCATATTACCGATAGAATTTCCATCGGTAATGTTCAATTAATGAAACAATCCGTTTCATTGTCATTTTACCGGTATATCCATTGATAATATTTGATTAATGAAACAAATAGGTTCATTAACTTTTTAATGAAGAAAAATCTGTTACTAAAAAAGAAACAGTTCATTAAAATACAAGCCCATTTTTTCTTCTTCCTCATTCCATCAAACACACACTCTCTCTACACTCTCGCTCTCTCTTGCTCCTATATAAGGCCATAGCCCTTTTCACCACTGTCGGAGCTTCCATTTTGCCTCCAAAAACTGCCATTGTGTTGGTTGTAAGTTATGGAGCATTTTATTCGATTTAGTTTTTTTGTTTAGCCTTTTTTTGAATTACGTTTCTTTACTCAAAGTTTTTAGTTTCTTAGTTAGTTGACTAACCTATTTTGTTATTTTGATTGTTAAAGATCTCACTTGAGGCACTTGGAGCGCTTCCATTCTGGTGCATTCATTGATTTGAGTTTCATGGTATATTAGGTATGTACATTATACTCTTTTTTTTACTCTATGTTTTCTGTAATATTAGAGACTTAAATTTTCTATGATAGAATTATAGGATGGAAGAAGTAGGATGGAATTGCATGATTAGGGGAAAGCTTAGAGTTCCTTTCCATTGTTTGAATTGTGTGTTGTGGTATTGTGTGCATGCATAATGTGAAGTAAGGAAATGCACTCTAAAATGGTTTTTTAGGATTAACTGATTAATTTGCATGACTGCATGTGTTTGTTATTTGTGTTTAACTAGTGAAATAATTTTTTTGCAATAAATAATTGTTATTTATGTCGAAATACTGAATTAAATGATATTCTTTGAAATAATTATTTTTGAAATCATTTAGAATATTCTTTGAATTAAATAATTATGGTTATGCAATATATAATTGTTATTTGTGTTGAAATACTGAATTAATTTTTGTGGAGGCTCGTAATTTAAGGGAAAACTCTGCCCAAATATTTTTGATTATTTAAAATATCATTTGAATTAAATATTTATTGTTATACTAAGTGTGTTGTGTCTTTATTTAATTAACACATGTCTTACATTTTCAATCTTGTACATGTTATACAAATCGCTTATAACAGGACGAGGACCTGGTTCTAGATAAGATAGAGGTAGACTGAGGAAGCATGGTCTATGCCCTTTCACTTGTGCTCCACCCACCACGCCCATTGCGCTCGCGTCCACCACTTCCATTATTGCTTCTACCTCTACCCCTCTTGGTCATTCTCCACATACCTAGGAGTTTGTTATAATACCCAACCTTGGTATGTGGAGTTAGGGCCTCAGCCCTCATTTCCCTCTCAGTCTTGTCCACCTCAATCACACCTTCAAGAGGTGAGGCCCACACATCACCTGTACCTGGTTCCACACCTTCCCTTACCCCAGGCAGCTTAATTCGTAGGGCGCCCAAGCCTTCTCATCCACTCGCTCACAAATATGATGGTAAATCCTAGTAAATAATTTCAAATTTAAATTTATTATGAATTTTTAATTGTGATGGAAAATTTAACTAACAGATACCTGACATAGTTTATTATTTATGACATAGTTGGATTCCACCACGATTGAGGCTATGAAAGATTACTGAGATATTCGAGGAGAACTTTCACTCCTAGTATACTAGTTTTGTGCAAGCCCCTGAGGCCACATAACAATTGTGGTGAAAAGAGTGGAAGGTAAATTAATCATTACTTTTTTGCTTTTTTATTATTAGTTTTGATTTTTATTCTTATACATGATTATTTATTACAATTCTGCTAACTATTGTGTTACATGTATGCAGCGTATGTTCATTATCAATCCACATGAGGAGGCTTCAATCTACAAGGTGTGAAGGACCAGGGCCGAGAAGCAGCTCTATGATATGTTTCATGACATTCGCGAGAATAATGCTAGCACCTATTGGCTTACTGATGAGTTCTTCTAAGCACTGAAGGTCTATTAGGACTCACATGGGTTTGAGAAAAAGCAGGTGAAGGCTCGGATGAGCAGAGGATCAGCTTGAGGTGGCTCTCTACAGACTGAAGGCTGCACTACCATCGAGGGCATGCGATTGAGGATGGTAAATATCGTCCTTTACTCATTTAGTTATTTAATTCCGTATTAAATATTATATGATCATGAAAATTCTTTCAAATGTAGGAGAAGATAATGAGCAGGCCGTCAACTTAGGGGAAGCTGTTCTAAGAGACCCACACTCGGAAGCAGGACAAGTCCCAGTGGGTTGATACTCGGTGAAAGACCACATACATAAGTACTTATAATTTTAATCTTCAATCCTTTTAATTTATTATAGTTGTTATTCTTTAAATTTAATTTGTTTTGTCTCTTCCAATTATAGCATGAGTTCACCTACCGGTTGACAAAGGCCTGATCACAGCAAGGGGATGGGAGCACTCCTATCGGCCCACCTATTAACAACGACGAGATATGGGCCCAGACGGTCGGTGGCCATTATAAGGGCCGGATTTATGGGATGGGGACCACTTATGGCAAGTCATATTCTCTATACTCTGTGTTTGGAGCTAGGCTTGCTGGGATTGATGTGGAGGACATTTGTGGTGAGGCCCATGCACTGAATGGATCGGTCCAAAGGCAACTCGAGGAGGCCGATATGAGGTACATGGAGCTATATGAGCACCAGGACAAGGATAAAGAGCAGTGGATGCAGCAAATATAGTCTATGGGGCAGAGGATGACGACCATGTATAGCTACTTCGAGCAGATGTGGAGTGGCAGTTCTTCGTCCGCCCCATAAACTCCACCACCTCTGGCCCCACCTTCATTGCCTCAGCCTTCTCCACACCACCACACATCTAGAGATGACAACAATGGCATTTCAAATATTGACGATGATCAGTATTCGTAGTTTTTAGGATTTTTCTTTTTAAGAATTATATTGTGACATATTTTTTTATTTCTTTTGTTATTGATAGTTTTTATTTTAAGTTGCAGTGTATATATTTTATTTAATTAACAATTTTTTTATTTCTTCTATTTTTATGTTTTTAGAATTATTAGTATTTTTTATGTTTATTATATTTTTATTTATATGGATTTGTGAAGAATTAAAATTATAATATGGAACATTTAAATATTAATTTCAAATATTAATAATTAAAACAAAAAAAAATCTTTAGTTACTGATGGATTTTCCATCGATAAATTTACAAAATAAAATATTATTTTCATATTAATGACAGATTATACATCAGTAGTTATTAATAATCTGTCGGTTTAATTCCGTTAGTGATAGTTTCTGACACTATTACTACTAACGCATTTTTATTTTATCGATGGAATTTTTTTGTCGGTAATATTAATTTTTTTTCTTTTTGACGAATTGTGTCCCTCAGTAATACCATCGGTAAGAATTTTACCGATGAATTTTGATAATTTTTTCATCAATAAATCCATTGATAAATAGCGCATTTATAGTAGTGATATTAGAGATGCAAGCAAGCAAGCCAGAAGTGTTTGGGAAAGACTTAGGCTGTCTCAAATTCAGTAGTTCAATGGCTGATTGGATTTTTTCACATGAGTTAATCTGAGCATGCCACTATGCTCTTAACAGGCCTTTGGTGGTTTTGGAGAGGTCACAACTTTTTGTTTTGGAGACACTGCTACAAGATTGGGAAATTATGAGAATATTGGTGGAACTATTGCAGCTTTGAATATAGTTCATGGTTCGACCTAAAGAGCCCAGCATATTCAATTACATGGACTCGCCCTTCTCATTAGTTCATCAAACTGAGCATCAACAACAGATCTTTTGGTAATCCAGGGACAGTTGGATTTAGTGGTGTGTTTCATAATGAAGATGGAGACTGGTTACTTAGTTTTTCAGGTTATGTACGAAAATCTACTCTTCTTCATGCAAAGCTTAGCTCCTTACACTTAGGTTTGAAGATTGCTTTGGAGTAGTGTTTTTTTTATCTCTGATTTGATCTTCTAACTCCCTGTATGTCATCATATTAGTTAGATGCCCCTTAATGTCTACCTCAAATTTGCTTCCTTCACTCGTGGCATTCAAGTGTTTATGAAGTAGGACTGGAACATTGTGTTGGAGCATACTCTTAGGGAGGGGAATTCTATTGCAAACTACATGGCAAAGTTAGGAGCTAGGGCTCAACACCCTCTTTGTGTTTGGCATAGTCCTCCTAAGGGGTTAGAGCTTCTGCATTTTAGCAAACTTGGCTAGGGTTCCTTTCACAAGGATGTAGTCTTTTCTTTGCTTTTGGCTTATTTTAAGTCAACAAAAAATGAAACTGTATTAATTATTAATTTTTATAGGAAAAATTAATTTTACTCTAAAACTATGGATCATGTACATTTTAGTCTTTGAACTAAAAAAAAAAAGTGTAACGCGATATTTCAACTTTACTAAAGTGTATGTTAGTCCTTCTATTAATTTTTTTTGTCTATTGCTAACAGAAGTAATCACATATTGTGTACATGACTATTTTTAAAGACTAAACTACCCCTCTCAAACCTTCCTTTGAATACTATCAATCACCAATTTTTATTCGGCGAACTACCATCCTCATTCGCCTTCTTGTGACCATCACTGTAATGCCCGAAAAATTTTAATCTAATTAAGTGTGATTTAAGATGATCAGTTATGATGGAATTAGATTAGGAATATAGGAAACCTCGCAGAAAATTTTCAAACCGGTTTACCGATTTAAGAGAAATCGGTAAGAGCTCGGTATTTTAAATTGTCGGAACCGGACCCATAGCAATTTTTCTATGAGTGCCCTAGGATCAATGGCTAGGATTTAGCCAAACTACCCCCTCATGTGGCACCTTGATCAGCCATTGAGGGAGGGAAGCTAAGCAAAATTGGATGATGAAGTGAAATCCACTAATCACATGAGCCTTGCTTCCAAAAATCTTCACCTTTTCTTTCTTTTCTTCTTGTCATTCTCGGTCACCCAAAAGCTACTGAAGCTCATCTCTTTTCTCTTCTCCTCACTCTTATTTCACTCCATCTTCATCCCTTCTTCAAGCCTCATCACAAGTTGCTTCCATCAAAGCCACTAAATCAACTCAAATTCAACTAGACAATGTAGGAATTCTACTCTTCTTCTTATTTCCTTTGGTTTGGAGTTGTGTGTGGATCTTGTATACTTTGTGCTACTGATGATATGTGAAGTGATGATGATGAATTATAGTTGATTATGCATGTATGTTATGATTGGAAATAGAATTGGTATGAAATAACTTGAAGAAAGGAGATAACTCAAGAAGCTAGTAGGGTTTTTCCTCGGTAGCCCGTACGGCGGAGCATACGGCTTCGCCTATAGCCGTTCAAACCCTATGAATCTATTTTTATTTGAAACTAGACATTCAGGGCTTTCCATACATATATAATATAAGGCCATTGGATTAGAAATGAGGAACTTATGAATTTTTGAAGTTTGATCTAGAAATCAGGACTTTCATCCAAGCAGTATGAGTTGAGAAGGGTGTAACTCACCCTATACAACTCCAAATTAAGTGAAACCAACTTTGTTAGAAATCTTACACATAGAACATCCTATAAGGAAATTCTGAGTTTGTTACAATCCTATTGTTTCCCAATAAGTCGAGAAAGTTACCCTATGTCCAAATCAGGCCAAAACAAAGTAGTTCAGGAAGGTCGAGTTTCAGGGCTTATATGTCAAAATATACTCATTCAAATGATGTGCAACTTCCTTCATTTGAAAGCTTACCCTATTAGCTTTACAGAGATATAAATTTCGTATGATTCCACCTAGATTTCTATTTTTAGTGAATTTTCTCTTATAAGAGTGTAATTCAGGCTAGAGGCATGGGTGAAAACTAGATCAAGTTTAATTCGTGTTGGAACTTGGGAATTAGTGAACTTAAGTTGAACTTGGAGATATTGAACTCGGAAATCTAACAGATAGAGAGCTAGGTCCGATATACTTTAGGTTGACCTCGGAACTTAGCAGACAGAAGACTAAGTCGAGAATATTTAAGGTTGAACTCTTAAGGTTGAACTTGGAAGGGTGTGTTGAACGTTGAACTCAGGGCTTAGTAAATAGCAAACTCGAGTCAGGTATAGTTAATACTGGAACTCAGGAATTGGTAAATAGCAAACTCGACCAGGAAGGGTTAATGTCGGAACTTGAAACTTAGGAAACATTCATAAAAGTGTTGAAAGACTGATTGTGGCTTAAGATCGGATGTCGGAAATCACTTGAAATCTAGAGTCAAGGACGAGAATATGGAATCTAAGATAATTAAACCCGAAAGTCGGGAATAAAACACAACCCCAGAAGTTGGGAATCAAGACATTGACCGATACTAATATTATCTCGGAACTCGGAAATCGGGAACATCAGTAGAAATTAAAAGCTTGCGAGATGGCTTAAAGCTTAAGACTATAGAATTTGCACCTATTGCTATTGTTATCTTCTTATCATAATTACACTGTCCTATCCTGGGTTTGCTGTCTAATTTAAATATGACATGAGGTATATTAAGATGAAAGATGAAGTATATGTATGAGTACATTCAGCATGTCCATGCATGATTATGTATGAGAATGAAATAATATAAACATATTAAATGTGAATCCCTTCACCTGGAGGCAGTTATGAGATCCCTCCTTGTGAAGGCAGTTAAAAACTATGAGATCCCTCTACCTTGGAGGCACGTAGTCAAATGAGATCCCTCAATTCTTGAGGCATGTGACCAGAAGAGATCCCTCCAAGACTAGAGGCACGTGGGTCCCCTTGTGGGTTATTTTGTGTGATGACGGTCACGAGTTGAGCTGACGAGCTCACTCCCAGATCAGACTACCCAAGGGCAGTAAATAATAAAGATTTAACATATGGAGACACCCTAGGGACGGCGATACGTAATGCCTAGGTGTGCCATATGAATTCAATGATGAGTAATGCTGCACTTGAGGACCATGATATGTAACGCTCAAGTGTAGGCAGATGCAAGCACCCTAGGGACAGCGATACGTAATGCCTAGGTGTGCCATATGAATTCAAGATGAGTGATGCTGCACTTGAGGATGCCGATACATAACGCTCAAGTGTAGGTAGATGCAGACACCTTAGGGATGGCGATACGTAACGCCTAGGTGTGTCGAATGAAAGAAAAGTAAATTTTATATGATTGCATAAATTCAAAGGCATGTGTATAGGTTATGTCTCTAGTATAATAATGCTATCGTATTTTAATATGTTGCAGTTATTATTATTCATAGTATAACTCATGAATTGAATTTGTATAGGCTCTCCCAAATGCCAAGTGTATGAGTAAAATGAACTTTACTTCAGATAGTATGTTTTCAAACTATAAAGTTAAACAGTTTACATAACATGTTCACCTTTTTCATAATAAACCGAAGCAAATTAGAGATGACAGCGATGACAGTATGTATGATATTTAAGGAATCCTACTGAGAATCCAAAATTCTCACTCCTATTTCCATGTTATCTCTAGATAGTTCAAGAAGTTGCAAAGACGACTGAAATTGCTGTAAGTTAAGGTCCGCTAAGGTAATTGTAATAACTCCTAAGTGTGGTACTATGACTTAAGCATAGTATTGTACGAAGGAGGACGTTACACTAAAAATTTTCTGCGAGGTTTCCTATGTTCCTAATCTAATTTCATCATAACTGATTGTAACACCTTCCTAAGTACAGTACTATGCTTAAGTCATAGTACCACACCTGAGTTATTATCATTACTGAGCGGACCTTGTCTAGAACTTCACCGCCTTCTAAACTTCTGAAACCATCTGGAGACAACACGGAAATAGGAGTAAGAATTATAAATTCTCAGTAGGATTCTCTAATTATCATACATAATGTCATCGTTGTCATCTCCAGTTTGCTTCGATTTATTATGAAAAAGGTGAACATGTTATGTAAACTGTTTAATTTTACAGTTCAAAAATATACTATCCGAAGTAAAGTTCAGTTTTACTCATAGACTTGTCATTTGGAATGAATTATATCAAGAGTAATAAAATATAATAGCATCAATACATTGGGGACATAATATCTATACATAACTTTACTTGTACTTGAACTTATGCATATACATAAAATTTGCTTCTCTTTCTTCATCTTTCTTTTTATCGTAAAATCTTTACATGCTACATTCCAAAGTATGATCGCCATGTCATACCCCATCAGAGCGTGATCGCCATGTCACGTTCCTTAGGAATATAGACTCATCATCATATCTTTACATGCCACATTCTAGAGTATAATTGCCATGTCATACCCCATCAGAGCGTGATTGCCATGTCACGGTCCTTAGGAATATGGGATCTTTATTCGATACTTACACTAGCTGGGTCATGCCATGCCTCATGTAAGTCCTATCCCCTATACTCACACTAGCTGAGTCGATGCCATGCCTTATGTGAGTGGGGTGCTTGCATATGCTTTAATCTTTAGTCTTTAGCCTTTACTGCCCTTGGGTAGCCTGGCCTTGGAGTGAGCTCGTCAGCTCAACTCGTGACCGTCGTCACACCAACTCACCCACAAGGGAACCCACTGCCTCTAGTCTTGGAGGGATCTTATTCTGGCCACGTGCTTTTAATTGAAGGGATTTCTTCTGGTCACGTGCCTCAAAATTGAGGGATCTTAACTGACCACGTGCCTTCAATATAGAGGGATCTCATCTGACCACGTGCCTCCGAGGTAGAGGATAGCTGCCTTCACAGGGAAGGATTCAAAGTGCAACTGCCTCCAAGTGAAGGGATTCATATCTTTATCTTTTAACTGCCTTCACCGGGAGGGATTCAAGGTGCAACTGCCTCCAGGTGAAGGGATTCACATTTAATACATTCACATTCTTTCATTCTCATGCATAATCATGCATAGGCATGCGGGATGTACTCATACATATGCTTCATGATTTATTTTCATATACCTCATATCATACTTATGTCATTCTTGCATATAGAATTTCCACATATATATTCATAATTGTGTGGCTGTTCATATCATAAATTCCTTGTAATATAAACACTCATAGTCTCCTAGACTTCAGCCAGAATTGGCAAAGATAATGGATCGCCTAGTTTCCCTATAAATAGTGCCAGTTCTCATGGACAGATAAATCATAGTAGTATAATCAATCCAACATATCTATCAAGATAAAACTTACAACCATCAACTCAAGTCTTATATGCTCACTGACATTCATGAAACCACCAATTTGGCCATTTCTGCCAATTCTATTCAGTTCTGCTCAAATTTTGCATAATCCACCTTTTCCTCTATTCAACTCATTTAAACTTGAATTTTGGATATGTCATAACTCTATATGTCTACTTTCTAACCTCTTTGGTCCCATATCATTTTGATTTATATAACTCAAGATATTCAAATTTTACCTCAGCTTGTTCAGTCACTAGCCCGAATTACACTCTTGGAAGTATAAATTCACTAAAAATCGAAACTAAGCTCAAATCATACGAAATTGGTGTCATATTGAAGCTAACAGGACAACCTTTCATTTACAAGAAGTTTCATTCCATTCGTTTTAGTATAGCTCGAGTTATAAGTCCTGAAATTCTACCTTTCTAAACTACTCTGTTTTGGCTCAGTTTGGACATAGGGTAATTTCCTCGAACCACTAGGATCAATTGGGGTCATAACAAACTCAGAATTTCATGTTGGCATGTTCCCCTATGCGTAAGCTTTCTAACAAAGTTGGTTTCACTCAATTTGGAGTTGTGTAGGGCGAGTTATACCCTCCTCAAGTCACCCTGCCCGGGGGAAAGTCCTGATTCCTAGGTCCAACTTCAAAAATTCATATCTCTCTCAATACTAATCCAATAACCTTATATGATATATGTATGGAAATCTCTGAATGTCTACTTTCATCTAAAAATGGTTTCATCGGATTTAACCGGTTGTAGGCGGAGCCGTACACTCCGCCATACGGACTGCCGTGGGATTCTTTAACTAGACAGCATTCTAAACCTCCATTCCTTCTAATTTTCTCCTTCTAACTTTAATTCTAACTCAAGATTCATATTAATTCATCCATATTACATCATATACATCCAACATATCATCCAATACATGAAAAAGAGTACAATTTAATACAGCCATAGTGCAAGGAATTCAAGAACAAAATGGAATCCTACCTCTTTGGAGTGTGATCTTGCTGAATTTGAGTTTGGATTGAATGGAGCCTTAACAAAACTTGGAGATTTGATAGAGTAGATTGAGAGAGGAAGGGAAGAAGAAGGCTGGAGCAAGAGGGAGAGAGAGTGGCGTAAATCAGCTGGGAATGAGGATGGGAGTCTGACTTAAATACATGGGGGTAGTTGGGATTGTGAGTGTTGATTGGTTGAGATTTTGTGATTGAAGTTCGGCTATGTCTCCCACTTTTGTGGCCAAATAGCTCTCCATGTCATCCTGAAAGTGGGACTCACTTCCATTCTATCTGAACTCGGAACTCATCTCGATTCTGCTTAAAGTCGGAACTCGTGCCATCTTACTTGAGCTTGGAGCTGAAGTCGGATGTCGGAACTCGTCCCATCTTGTTTGTGACTTGAGGAAATCTTGTCTGGTTTATTCGAAACTTGAAAGTAAGGTCGGATGTCGGAAGTCATACGGCTTACAATCACCTAATCTCGAAACTCCCAATTCAAACTCGGGAACGTCAGCAGAAATGGAAGGCTCCTGGGAATAAGCTCGGAGATCGGAACTCGTGTACGACTTGGAAATCAACTCAAAGATATGAACTCTTGTCCATTCTAATTGAGTTCAACTCTAAGGCGGAAACTCGTTACATTCCACTCGAAGGTCGATACTTGCATGATTGTGTTAAACTATAACTTCGGAGGTCGGAAACCATGTATACTATTTTGAAACATAGGTCTGAGGTCGGAACTCGAGTACCTCTGGCTGAAACTTGAAGCTATATTATGAGATCGGAAATCGGATACATTTTCTTTGAGACATGAAGTCGGATATCGGGGAATCACGTTCATGTTATTCGGACTTGAAGGTTAAGTCGAAAGTCGGGAAATGAGGAAAATGCTGCGTATGGTTAAGGTCGGAAGTCGGAAATTATGCTAAAAATCAAGACGAACTCGGAAATAAGAAATTATCCCATTTTATATGAAATTCGAGGATGAAGTCGGAAATGGAAAATGATCAAATTTGAAGATGAAGTCGGAACTCGGAAATCGGGATGTTACATTGATCATCTTAAATCACACTTAATTAGATTAAAATTTTTTAGGCGTTACAATCACCCTACCATTATAACTATGTTTTATTTAGTTTTTCAAAATCATTAATTTCTAATTCAATAGCAAATGAATTAGCAATTGAAATATTTCAATATATAGGAAATTTTCTTACATCTTTCATTTTAGTAATTTTCTTTTGTCTTATAAATTGCTCATGCAAAAAGTTCACATGGCTCACAATCAGCCCAACTCCAAGCCATGACCAGTGCATAGTGAGGTCTGCCCCTTTGCAAGCCTAACTAATAATTTTCAAAAAAAAAATGAACAAAGTTTTCTTTAAAAATTGAGCATTTCCCATAGTATAAGTATCATGTCATGTCAAATCAACCAGCTTTTATGATAGCTAAACAACATGGCATTCTTAGAAAACCTAGCCAAAGCAATAGGTACCACTTATATATATATATATAACAAAATAATCCACAAATAACCCAAAATAGCGGAAACAAGATCCTGTTTGTAGACTAATGGAGCGATTTGAAAAGGTTACAGAGTTCAAACTTAGAAAACCTAGCATAATTGGTCATAAATTTAAAAATGGCCCACACTACAAGGGTTGGGCTCCCTGAACTAGGTGTGGCACTACTGAGCGGAAGTAATTGATTCTACAACAAAACCCAAAACTGAAACATGGAAAGGAGTGGGGTGAGTTGAAGTGACTTAGTAAGGGGTAATGAAATTATAATATATGAGGGCAAGCTCTAGGAATAAAGAAAACTACATATAAATAAAGAATTAATATCACGAACTAAATAGAAATAAGGAACCATCATTTGGAATAATATATAAGTAAAGAATCATCATTAAAATTTATGCATGTATATAAAGAATTAACATTGTTTCATAACTTGAAAATATACTTCTCAAATATAAATAGAATTAATGTTATCTCATAAGCTTAAAAATATATTTCTCAAATGTAAATACTGTGGTGGGGAGGCTTCCAATTCAGAAATATTTCCAAATAAGGGATAACCCCTTTAGATCTGACTAAGTCAGCGGTGTGCATAGGTCTCACATACACACATCGAGCTAGCAACACCCCTGTTAGCTGGATTCGAACCAAGGTGCACTAAGGCTAGTTTCAACGACTGCTAGCTACCGTTGAATTGAGATTCCTCCTATAGTATGTAGCAACCTCCCAGATATAGTACTGTGCTTAAGTCATAATATTTCCCCTTGGAGTTATTACTATACATTAAATGGACCTTGTGTGATAGAGCTCTTCGGCCATCTTCAAACTTCCTAACCCTGCTCAGTATGATTGTCTGCTAGCTCTCCTAAGATATCTGAAGATAACACGAAAATAAACATAGGAGTGAGAATTTAAAATTCTTAGTAGGATTCCTAAGTTACCATATACTGTGTCATTGTTATTATTTCTAGCTGTTTCGGTTTGTTATGAAAAATATGAGCATGTTATATAATCTTCCCAGTTTATTTGTTAAAAAAAAAATGTATTGTCCAAAGCAGAGTTCATTTTACTTATACACTTGTGAAACAAAGAGAGGGAATGAATATAAAGCCATAATAGATAAAGTCAATAATAATAATGATAATTATCTGGTAGAAAAAGATGGTATGTAGATGCACCAATTAAATCATGCCAATGCATTGGAATTCCTTAATCCTTCCTTTTTCTTTCTTTTACTTAACACACCTAGACGTTACGTATCATCGTCCCTAGGGTGTCTGCTCTTGGCTTTATCCATACTTGGTCCCTTGGGAGCATTGGCCATATAGCTTCTGAGTAATAGTCTACTTCTCAGGACTGAGCTCATTTCTATACAAGATTGCTAGGGTTACTTTCCCCGATTTTTCCAACAATCTATTCTCCTTAACTTTATTCCGAGGTTGGCCCAAGTAATATGGAATCCTCATAGCTCTTATGAATCATATAATCAAGATTAAATCAACTTGAATGTCATATGCATTGACAAGTATATCATATTTAGTGCACAATTCCTGCCGGAATTTCGATAGAATCACGGATCAAGTTTGCTTCCCCGTGAATAGTATCATTCAACCAGACAATCAGTCACAGCAGTATAATCAATATGACATATCAATCTTTCAACATCAATATAAATTTTACAGCATTCAAACTTGAATTAAGCTTCATACATGCACTAAGGTGCATAAACCTTCAATTTGATAATTTTGCTAACCTCATTCAATTCTGCCCAGTTTTGTAACTTGTGCTGTAATTTCTACTTAATTCATTAAATCCTGAATTTCTACTATGTTGAAATGTTGTTTGTCTAGTTTTTAATTTCGTTAGTCCCATTAAGTTTTGATAAGTATAGCTCAAGTTATTGAAATTTGACCTAAGTCTGTCCTGTTGCTAGGCATATTTAAGCACTAAAATGTAAAAATTCACTAAAAATAGGAAATTAATTGGAATTATAAAAAACCTATATCATTTTAAAGCTAACTAACCAGCTTTCATTTACTACAAGTTTCATTTCTTTTGAATAAGCAAAGCTCAAGTTATGAGCTCTTGAAGTTGGCTAACTTGAGCTGCCCTGTTTTAGCCTAGTTAGGACATGGGGCAACTTCAATGAATTACTAGGAGCAACAGGGATCAAATTTGACTCTAAAATTTTTATGGGATGTTGCGTATGTGTAATATTTCTAAAAAAATTGATTGCACTCAATTTGAATTTATATAGGGCGAGTTATGGCCTGCACAAGCCACTCTAGTAAGATCCAGAGACAAAAATGTAGGGTAAACTTCAAAAAATCATATCTTACTCACTACTAATCCAATACCTTATAATTTATATGGTTGGAAAGCTCTAAATGTCTAGTTTTATTTAAAATTAGTTTCATCTCATTTTGACGTCTATAGATTAGTCCGTACACTTTGTAGTATGAACACATCTAGGGATTTCAGTTTGGGCAGATTCTATTTTGCCTTTCTTTGGGTTTTTCATCCAAATTCTCAACCAAACCCAACTTATGCATTTTATATTAGCTACAAAAACTCATATAAACATAGCATAATAACATGGAAGGAACAAAAATTCCCAACAACCATTGATTCACCATTTAAAGAAGAACACCATGAATCCTATCTCCAATTTGATGCAAAACTAGCTAGAATTGGGTTTCTTGTGATGGATGAAGTAAATAGAACTTGAAGGTGGGATGATTTGGGATGAAATGGAAGAAGAGAAGATGAAGGAGGGCAGCTGAATAGTGGTCGACAAAAATGAGGGTTTGAGGTGAAAATAATGAAATTATTATAAGCTAGGTTGTTGGGTTTGTGGCTCTTGATTGGTCCTTGGCTTGGATGGTTAAGATTCAACCACCAATGCCCTCTTCAATGGCTGAGATGGTGCCATTTGGGGGTGGAGGTGGCTGAGTTTTGGCTACTCCATTTAGGGTTCTGTTAGTGTAAAATTCTATTGATTCGGTTAAAATACTGAATCTCAACCGATTACTTTCAAACTGACTAAGTACTACTAGAATTTTCTGCATGCTCAATTTAGTTTCTCCTAATCCTAATCTTTTTAATTAGCTTCTAATTACGCTTTAATTAATTTCTAATTAACATTACATATCCTATAAAATCGACTAAATCGATTAATAGCGTAAATTAAATGTATTGTGATTTAGAACGTTACAAAAATTGTTACTATTTCTCTTAAATTTTCAAAACATTGCCAAAGGTCTCCTTTAAATTTCCTACATAATAAACTCAATTTTTTCTAATCCTAATGTTTACATTTAATTCTTAATTGCTCTCATTTTTCTAACACAACAGAATAAATTAATTAATAGTGCTAATCAGACGCATTGTGAAAGCAGAATGTTACATAGTATATAAAACTAAAGTAATAGATATTAATAAAAAGCTAAAGTAACAATTATTAAATCCAAATTCCAAAGAATAAAAGTATTCATCAAAATTCAAAAATCCAAAATATAATTTACTTAACAAATCAGTTTAGTAATCCAAACCATAGATCAGAGCTTGTCCTTTCATTTGAAAAATCTACAGTTTGTTTTCAAATATCCTTCCTAATGACCAATAAAATCATTCACATTAATTTTCCACAGAATTTAAAACAAACATACTCACTTAATTGGGCATTCCAAATTAGAGAGAAGATTTATATAAAACTAAACAACCATTCACAATCACACAATAATATAGCCATAAGTTCTCAAATTAATTCAAAATCAAGAATAAAACTAAAGGCTTAGTGCACATATGCCACGGTAACATCATCCACTCACTCGAAAGCTGATCTCCTTGAGGAATTTGAAACCAACATGGGACCGATTATTCCAAACCATAATTAGCCACCAAAAGTACGAATTTAGCATTTTACTGCTACATAAAACATTATGAGAGTTACGACTCTTCTTAGTTTTAATATTCAAGAATCAGTTCATATAGGCAACATCTCATTAAGCCCATATTTTCTCATGCTATAAATAAGTGGAAATCCATATGTTTCAGCTCTCAAGGTGAGAATAAAAAAGTAAGCTAATTAACTTACACTTCTCTAATTTGAAAAACTAAAAACAAAGAAGTGCATCACAAATTATAGTCTTGCACAATTAAACAATTGATTGTCTTAGCGCCCACCAACACAAATACTTGCACATAATCAGGAATTCAAATGAGCAAAAACATATAACGAGGAACCCAACTTATTTCGACAAGCACCCAAAACACAAATAAGAGCAAAACTAGAATTAGCTTACAAATGAGCTTGTGGGTCACTGGAAGGAGTTGACCGAAGCTCCATCGTTGGAAAAGAAGCGAAACTGACAGGGGGCTAGCAGAGAATGGATGCGGTGGAAGGGAAGACTCGTGGTAGAGAAAAAAGCGAGAAAGAGGGTGGACGGCTGCGATGACAAAGTGCTCCAAGAAAAGAAATAGAATTGAAACCAGAGAAGAGAAAGGAAATGACAGTGGGTGAGGGAGAGAGGAAATGGGCGGTGGGTGAGGGAGAGAGAAATAACTCTTGAGAAAGAAGAAGAAAGAAATAAGGGAGAGCTTAATGTGTGCCCTACAGCTTAAGATGCTGGTGGTCCTTACTTCCTTTTCTCTCTTTTTTTTTTTTCACTTGTAAGACAATCTTCAAATAATTTAATTGCACCATTGCTATATAATTTATAGTAAATAGAGAAGTACCCTAGAGACTCAAGCTATGTAAAATTTTAAAGTTTCCCGTTACCAACATTAATTTCCAACAGGGTATTACACAATTCTTCTCCACTACAGCATACAGCATTTGTGTTTCCATTTTGGTAGCTAAATCAATTACTACTATGATTAGTCTTAGAGTTAATTTGTTTGATTTTTTTAAGAAAAGGTATTTTTTAATTAAAAGACACATAAAAATATTTAAGAAAATTAATTAGTGGTATTTCCTATTCTATTTCTCAAATGGAAAAAATATATGTTTCTATTGAATAGTAATTCTAAAGTTTATTTTGGCTGTTTAGTTAAGATTTTATTAAAAAAAGAAAGAAAGAAGAAGCAAGAACTAGAAAATAATCTTTTTTTCTTTTTTTTATGGAAGGAGGTAGGGTGGTGCTTTGACTTTTGTGAAACAAAAATGAAGTTGGATTAATCATAAACCAGACATTTCTTGTAAGTTGAATAGAAAAAATAAAATGCACATTTTAGTCTATTTAAAAGAGTGAAGGATATTAATTCAATTGACTTAAGTTAAATTAAATTAATTTTAAATAAATTAAAAACATAAATTTAATTTTAAGTAAAATTCAGCTTACTTAAGTCAACTCAAATTAATGTAACAAAAAAGGTTAAATATTCTCAATATTCTAAATCCTTGCGAATTTTTGCAACTCATTTAGCACTATAAATCTAGGTCTTGATTGAAGTCATAGAAATAACCAATGTTTGAGACTCCAACCTAGGCAACAGTATAATTCATAAGAAGCGACATAGTGAAGGTTTCAGTGCAAATTGCCTTTGTAATAATACTTCTCGCTTTAATAGCTACCAATGGTATTTTTCTTTCATCTTTCATGTGTGGGATTTCCTATAATGTTCTAATTATATTGAAATTGTATATATGATATCTTTTGCAGGGTTTGTCAATCGACTCAATGCATAATTAATGATGAGTGCACAACCTACTGTCCAGGAAATACCCGTGTGTGACAAAGGGTTTTGCAATTGCGTGCCCAACAACGTAAGCCCAAGCCGAGAATGTCATAATCCTAATGACTGCGACGATTTTTGCAGCCGGTCACGATGCTATATCGGGTATTGTGACCCAAAGAATAATATATGCAAATGCGAATGTAATCGAAATATGAGCCTCATGCTAGAGATGTATGTTGCTTGTGGTCTATAGACCCAAATTAATAAATTCAATAATAGTTAGTTCCCATTATCAATGTAATAAAAGTGTTTGAAATTTATTACTCTTGCTGAGATTTCTACATTTGAACATTAGTATATTAGAGATGCATTTGTTTTTTCGTTTTTCAGTTTAGAGCTATATATCTAAATAGGTTGCAGGCCTTACGTGATTTTGGGTTTTTTAATTATATTATTGGAATAGTAGATTTAAAATACAGGAATATGGGTTTGATAACAAAATTACGGGAGTGTGGGGAAGTAATACATATTTCGCCATACTATAAGTAGTATTTATATTTTATTTTTTTATCCGAATTCTACATGTTATGTGGCTAAATTTGACATAATAGATTTATTTCGCCAAAGAAGGGAATTGTGACACAAACCAAAGAGCATGAATAGTGAAAAGGTGGAGCACATTTCGCCTTGCAGTATGGCGAAATGTGACTGTTGAAATACAAACCGAAGTGCGTCTGAAAAAAGGAGCATTGTGCCTGATGCTTTCAGCAAATAAGTTGGAGGGGCAAAAGTGTGGTATACGGGGAGTTGACATCTGTAAGGTGAAATGAAATAACACTGTAGATGGTCGGATTGTAAGTTCTATAAATAAACTTCAGTTCTTCGTTGTTTGAATTAGGGCTTTGTTAACGAAAGGAAGAAGTGTTTGAGTGTGTGAGAGTGCTAGAGTGAAAAAATTATTTTGAACGTGTAATCTAATTTAGTGTGTGATCAAGAAAGATAGAACGAGACGGCAAGAATGAGTCGACGCAATCGACGCCGTGATTCAACAGTGGATTCAAGCAGTCATATTGCAATGCAAATTTCTGAGGTAATATATTTATTTTCAAAAATTATATTTAAAAATTTATACTGATATTATGTTTAAAATTAATTTTAATTTGTTAGGATTCTGTGTACATCAAATTAGATTGATCATAAGATGAATATTGTAAGAGGTATTATTATTTTATGGTAATATTATATTTGAAATTAATTTTAGTGCATTATTAGTTTTAAAATATTAGACAATTATTAAAAAATGGTTATATAAATTTTTTTATTCAATCTTTTTAAGGTATGTGCGATGTTTATTTTTCAAACTTTTGTATGTAATTTTGGTTTTATTCTATTTTTTAAGACTGCATATTTAGTTTTGATAATTGTTGGGTTCAATTTAGATGAATAGTAGAGTTACTAAAGATGCACCTCAACAAATGTTTGTTTTAATTGTTTATGTGAGAATAAAAGCATTAGATAATTATAATAATAAGGTTATATATATATTTTTTATAATATATTAATTTATTTGTTAATTACATTAACAATAGAAATATTCAATAAATATTTAAGAGATGGCAGTAGCTAATAGAATATAAATTTAAATTAATAAATCGGTGATAGAAGTTTAATTTATTTTTTGGTGGTATTATTATTATTATGATTATTGGTAGTTAAATTAAAAAATAACAATGTTGTTATTGATATTAAAAAATAACATACAATTTAAATAGTTAAATTAAATTAAAGTGACATTTAATTTAAACAAAAAAGTAGAATAGAAGTAATGATACTTATTTTTATTTTTGGGTTTAGAGCGATTTGTTATTCTCATAGTTATTTACAATAATAATGCAACAATTTTTATTATAAATTTATCTAATTTATTAATTTATGATAATGTTATAGGATGGTACAGATCACGAGTTAGGAATGTCGAGCCACCACATCATATGATAGAAGTGTACTTAAAAAGGGCAAGACTAAATGAAGTTGCTAGTATTAACAAATTTCATCTACTTCCAGATCTAATTAGTGCATTGGTAGAACGATGGAGTAGGAGTGTCACACATTTCATTTTCCTTGTGGGGAGTGTCGTGACCGGAAGGCGTTGCATCGCACCATGGCTCTTGCCCATTAATTGGGAATTTGGTTGTCACCGAACAACAGATCTAAATGTACAATTAATTAGGGATATGCATGTGAGGCATGCCTTGGTGAACGACACGAAGCCAATGACTTTATTGGTTGTGCAATCAGTTGTCTTGGTTGGGCGTCTTAATTTGACACTTGCGAGAGAATGCTTCACCAAGAGACAATAGAGCGCTTTACGTGTGTTTATCTTTAACATTTATTGGGTCAGAAATAATGCCGGACAAGACGTCATCCAAAGATCCATGGAAAGTATCTTCCATTGCTCTTTACAGCTTGGACCAGATTGGGCAATATAGTCAATTTGGGGTTAGCATGCCTTACTATGCTATATCGAGGTTTATGTCGTGGCTCTCGGGAAAAGGTACAAAGGAGGTTAGCGGCTGCCTCATACTGTTGCAATCATGGGCATGGCATCGGCTTCCATTTTTATGTCCAGTTGATAGACCAATTACATTTCCATTATGTGCGAGGTAAACTAATTTAACTCAATTAATTATTAATTAAAACGATAACCTAATAAAAAATAAATTATAGCATTGCATTGAAAATAGTAATTTTAATATTACACAGATGTGTTGAATATCCACTTAAGATTTAACTATGCATTGTCGCCCAATATAAGGGGGGCTTTAGATCGCGTTAGCTTACAGAATCAGGTAGTGAATGGAATATTATAACAATTCCTATAATTTGATTATCAAATTTTATATATATATATCTCATGTTATGTCTTTTTTATTTTATAATGCAGCTGCAGTTTTTATGGCGTCCATATGAGATTCCTGCTATCATTTCATGTATTCCATCATGTGAGGATGAGCGTGCCGGTTGCTCGACTATCACCGCACTTGTGTACTTTGAGGCGGTTGAGTGGCACCTACAAACTTAGTGTGACGTCGGCCTTGGCTTATATCGACTTATTCCGCTGATCCTATGAACTTAGGAGAATCTCATAACTCAAGATTTGAAGGGAAAAGATGGCTGGATACGCATCATCAACACCGATTAATATGGCATAGTCGATTTGAGTGTGTGCTACATGGTCATCCCATTATTGATTACACGCCATCCCCTGAATATTGGGTGGTATCAAGAGCATGCAGCGAGAACTCGTGGGCCCAATTGTGGCTCCTGCACTTCACTGCAAGATCCACGGCATTATGGCCATATGCCGGGCCCCCAAGAGCATTTCCGCCACGCCGCCACCCTCGGCGTGAGTCCAATAGGTCGTGCCCCGACAAAGATATATCCATATGGATCCCCTAGAATGTCCATTGATCCTGGGGCATTCTGCGCGATCTTGGTCATAGTCGAACACGATTATTTCAATAAGGCGTATGTCAGAGATTCATCATCGGCGATAGTAGCATGCCAAATTTAAATAATTTTACTGTGTATGATGTCATGAACCCGATCGTACTCATACTCCTCCTCGTCCGATGCATGTTGATCTAAATGCTCCTACCGAAGATGTGTATATCCCAACCATGGATGAGTTCACTCAGACGCCACCTCCGGATTCCGGCTGAAAATGCATGCACACGGAAATTGGAATTTCAATTGAATCAGGACAAAGACTTTATGAACCTTAGTTCCATCGCCATGGCAATCCATCCACTCAAGGTGAGGCAAAGCAGTGGCGATGTGCAGACAGTGAGGGGGTGAGGCAGTGAGGTGAGAGGTGAAGGAGGTGAGGGGGGTGAGGGAGGTTAGGGGGGTGAGGGTGGTGAGGGTGGTGAGGGTGGTGAGGAAAGAAGGAGAAGGGGATTTAACTTTCCAGGTATCTTACGTCCGATTCTTAGATCCCCACAGAGATTGTCCCCTTCATTAATAAAAAAGAAAAAGGACAAAAGGCGTAAGTAATTTAATTTCTGTATTTTTTCTTTTTGATGTATAATTTTTATTAATGTGTCAACTTTAGTGCAATATGTAATTTGTATTGAACTTTCAGTGCATGTAATTGTTAACGAAATTAAGATTATCTAGTGTCTATATTTTATTATGTTCAGTATAAACTTTAGTGTAATATCTAATTTGAATAAATTTATTATGTTGAGTAGATTGGTTTTAAACTGGGTTCTGACTTGGATTAGATCAAAGTATATTAAATAAAAAAATAAGGTATTAATTTATTCATAATCTAATAAAAAAGAAAAAAACACCAATGCATTCATTCATGATTTATCGATAAGATTTGATTATTTGAGTATTTAAAAAAATATATTTTTAATTAAAATAAATGTATAAAGAAATCAAAATAAGTCCCCTTTTTTTTTTTTTTTTAAGATATAGCTTCTTAAAAGCACATTATATTGGAATAAAAAATCATCTACTTAAAATAAACTTATTCAATTTACTAGTATTCTAGATTACATTAACAAACAAATATTCAAACAAAAACAATTTGCTGCTCAGTACTAATTAGCCCCAGGTCTAAGTGGACATTTTCTGCGACTATGTCCTTCACCATGGCATAGGGCACACCGTTTTGGTCCTCGCATCTCACACATATCCATTTCGTTTAGAAAACGAGTGGATCTTGGCCGATCTTTCATGTTGCGCTTTAACTGAAGGTTAAGTCAAATCACCAGGGACACGTATATGGTGGCTAATGTGATTTTGATTCCCCACCACCGAAACTCCTATCGTACATTTGCAAACTTTTTCCATGTGTAAATGCTATCGATATACACTTGCCAATCGATATTGATTGGCACAAAGCATCTGATGCGTGGCGACATGGATATCGATCACCGAAAATCGCCACTGATCACAATACCTTCAATCAAATCAACATCGAATTCATCTACATTTGTGAGGTCTTGAACATGGAAAACTTGATTCGCCTTGAAAACCGCAAGACACGACATTACCAGAGACTTGTTGGATTTCTCGCAACCGTGTCGTGAGGGTTTCAGAGAAAACGAAGCCTGCATCTCTTCGAGCATGTGCTTCCTGACCTTTAGTTGCAAACAACTCAGCCAATCGAAAATATGTTGCTCAGACTAAGGTCGTAATGGGTAGATTCTGGCGAGCGCCTTTAACACAGAATTGATGCACTCCACTAGATTGTGGTCATATGTCCGTATCTATGCCCATCATCAAAAGCTTGAACCCACTTCTCTCGTGGAATTTTGTCAAGCCAACTAGTATACACCTCACCATGTTGGTGCATTCGTCCGTAGTGATGATTAAATTCATCTGCTCTTGAATACCCTGCAAAGAATAAGTGATCAATACATTATCTAAAAAAAAATATTCAGAAATACAAACGAAATATATTACCTATGCTCACAACAAGTCGATGCAAATACGGTTTCTTAAATCTCCTTAAGAAGTTGGCTGCAATATGTCTAATACAGTACATGTGGAATGCTTCCTGGGTTCCCACTGACCTTGGCTCTGTCTTATTGCTGCTTTGATTGACTCATGCCGATCAGAAATAATACCAACCCCATCCTCGATCACTACATGTCTGCGTAAATGGTTCAGGAAAAAAGACCACGCTTCTGTAGTCTCACTTTCAACAATTGCAAAAGTAATGGGCAATATACGATTGCCATCTTGTGCAACAAAGAATCAATAAAGTCCCTTTGTATTACCCGTATAAATGTGTCCCGTCAACTTTGTACTAATGGTTTGCAAGTGTCTAAAAAAGCTCTCGACAGGGACCAAAAGTCCGTAACACCCGCTGAATATTCGGAAAGTGTTGGGCACCAACTCATTTCCATGGTAGTAAGGCAAACTTCAAACTCAACACGCATGTCCATCAAAATAGCACACTGCCCCTAGCCAGATCGGTAATTCTTCATACGAACCTTCCCAACTACCATAAACTCTTTCAATTGCCTTTTGCTTCGCCACCCATGCTTTCCGATATGTTGTTAAGTATCCATACCGATTTTGGATCTCGGCAATCACATTCTCTACTTTTAAAGATGGGTCCGCTCTTACCATTGGTTCTATATATTGTGCAATCATATCAGAATCCAGTTTGGTGTGATCCTGAGAAAGCATTGCCGAAGTGCAAGTGTGCGGGCCGGAGTATTTCCTAACCTCCCAAATGTCTTGGTTCTTCCTGAAACTGACTCTAATAAGCCATTGACATCTGAGGCCAAAGTGTTTGCACTTACAGTAAAAGGTCAGTGGTTTTGACTCATGCACTTTGTAATCCACTGATCTAGATATGCTATAGTTCTTAACTGCTCGTATCATACGACCTCCCTGATCATTGAATATCATTCCACTATAAAATTCACCACATCGTAGGAACATTCTTGCTAATCATATTCACATACTCTGAAACTCAGGAACATGCATAGCCTCGGATGTAAAGTTAGCATAAAGGTGGAGTATCCTCTATATGTCGATCCGCTACCAGCGTGTTTGGTCCACGCGCTATCATCACCACTACCACTTTCATGCTCTCCTTCCGAGTTTTTGCCATCACTTTCACTTTCACTACTATCAACCATGCACTCACTGCCTCTTACTGGAAATGGGCTAGGTTCATTTTCTCACTGATACTGGATTGAAAAGAATTAAATAAATTGACATATACATTATAGTAATCAACATAACAATTTAATTGAATTAAAGATAAACATACAATTAACATATTTAACTCAATACTTGCATCTAACCGATAAATTTGTTTTCTTTAATTTTTTTTTACTATAACAACATCCTCAAATTATTGTAATGGTTAGTATTCTAATGAAATAATGAATAAATTTGAACAGCAATAAAAAAAATTAATATAATTATGGAAGTATTTTAAATTCATTAAAAAGTTATTTCTAGTAATTTTTTACAAGGATACATTAAAAATATAATTTAAAATAAAAAATTATTCTTAATTATTTTTTAAATATTTACATAATCATGGAATTGAGCAAATTTATGAATTTTTTTTTAACATTTATATATATTCTAATAATTATGTTAAATATGCTAATTAGACTTAAACAATGAAAATATTAATTAAGGTGTGTTAATAATGTATATTAAATGACTTACTTGACTTGAACTGGGAGCAGTGTTGTAGTCATGCCGTCTATCCGGATAAGAACTAGTACCAATTTGAGCAATATGATACTGAAACAAGAATTACTAAAATTTATTAACGAAAATAACATAGTTATTATATTTATCAAGATAAAAATTTAATTTAACTCAAGAAAAATTATTAATTACAACAATACAAACTTATAGAATAAGATTCAATAATAAATAAATTACAAAGAAGCCTTCATTACATAAATAGTTTTAAAATAAAAAGTTAAATAACATATCATATTAATTATTAAAAAGCTAAATAAAATAAAAAGTAACATGATATTCATGTTGAATTATTAAATCAATTGAATTAATACAAATATTATATTAATTAATATACAAATTTTATTCCAGAATACTATTAAAGAGATTAATTCATAATTAGTAAATAAATTGCACTATAATCAAGAAATTACATAACTTACTTTGAAAATAAAAAATTTAATAAATTATTACCCGACTACTTGATATAAATTGGGGACAGTGTCTTCATGTTGCATAACTGAATATGCACTTTGAGCATTTTCATTGTGATGCAAACTTGCTCCATAAACAGAACAACTTTTCCAAAGTCGACGTATAGTCCAATGGCAGTAATATACTGTATGTACTGTCTATACGTCCTAAACATTATTTGCATCTCTCTCAAGCTTATTTTGGTAGTGAAATTGTATTTTGTCATTAACATTTGAAACTGGACATCTATATCTAATTCTCACCACTTTTTGGAGTGTTAATATTTATGTCTCGATAGTATAATAATTAGTTCATCAAACTTGACATGGTTTGAGGAACAAAAATAATATGGTTAATCGAACATAAATATCACACCTTCCTCTGTATTTTTAATAACAGAGCCATTAAAATGTACAATAATAGTAACATTTAAACTATTATCCATAATTTTTCTCACTTTTTTTGTATTACTTTTCACTCTTATAACTAAAAATGGAACAAAATAAGAATAATTGAATAGAAAAATAGCTAGAATAAACTGAGAGAAGATAAGGAAAATGAAAAACAACTCGTTCGAATGATGTATATATATAAATGAACTGAGAGCCGTTAAAATTTGACCGTTAAAAATTTTAAACATTAGACAAATTTCTACGTCAGATTTTGTTCAAATTTCTACTCATTGTGGGGCGAAATGTGAGACAGAATTTTCTATCACATTTCGCCCCGGTGGAGGGCGAATTCTTTGCACAAATTTCACCCCCCTTGAGGGCGAATCCTTTGCAATTTTTTTTCGCCCTTCTTCATAGCGAAAAGTTACACAACAATCCCATATTTTTGTAAAAAATTTCAAAATACAATATTTCGGTTATTATTATTCACTATTACCATATTTAAATAACGGAGCCGTGATTTTGAGTCAACATATCGGCTTGAGGAAGTAAGTGGAAGAGAATTCAAATAATTAATGAAGGAATGCATTAACTCCATAATTATTAAAAACGTAGCTGGAATAAGGAGATGCATTTTAATTCTTATTTTGGAATATTAAAATATGATTAAATGGCTATTTATACATTGCCTATTTTGTATTTTAATCAACACCAAAGAAAAAAGAAAAAGAAAAAAGATCATATAGTATAAATTTTGAGTTTAAAGTTGTTATAAAATTAAGAATTTAATTTTGATATATTATTAATATAAAAATATTTTATATAAATATTTAATCATATATTATCACATCCGTAAAAGCATTTGACTCTCATACTTACAATTTCAAAAGCCTTATATACAGTGACATATGATTTGATGACAATATAAAACTCTACGTTGATAATATATGAAAGTTAATATCTAAAATTATTAACATAGAAAAAAAATTAATATATTGAATGTTACAAATTAAGTTAAAGCAAACTACAAAATTTGTTCACTTCTGTATAAAAAATCCGAAGTTTACAAAGCGTGTGTCTGGATTACTCTCTACTTTAGGTTTGAAAAGATAAATCATATGTTTATTTGTTTAATATATCTAGCTAACTCGTTCAGGGAAAAAAAAAATCTTATCATATATTTGTTCTGGTGTGACTGCATTAGAAATTTCGGTATGGTCTGGGTAACTCCACAGAGTTTACACAGACTAATTGATTTCTGGTTTGATGCTGATGTACAAAGACGTAGGAGAAAACAATGGATTTGTATGTTATTTGCGGTGTTGTGGGTTATTTGGAGGGCAAGGAATAGCAAAATTTTTGACAAGAAAGATTTGAATGAAGAGGTGATTAAAAATCAAATCAAATTCTGGTGTGATTCATGGGTTCAGACATCATCCTTTAAGAAGAAGGCAGATTCTGGTGCTTCAAGCAGCGGCAAGTTTTTCAAGTGCAGTATCAATAATGGTCCTATTTCATTGACTGTCAATTCCCAGGATCAGTTAAAGGAATTTTGGTGGCTGTGCATGGATTATATACATGACAAAAATATGTATTTTATAGGTGGATACCTTGCAAGTTTCGGCTCTCATCCCAGGTGCTTCTTGTTTGATATTGCAAATGCAAATTCTGGTTCTGAGGCTGAAGTTTTGGCATTGGCAGAATCTATTCAATTCTTGCTTGAAGATATTGGAGTCACAGAAGAAAATATTTCCATCAAAGCAAATTCTAAGAAAATGATTCGTTGGTGGTATAATGGGGACACTGTGCCATGGGAATGCAGATTTACATACAACAAACTTCAGATTATGAAGAGATGGTTATCCCAAGATCAGGTGTCTTATGCAAAAAAATCACAGTTCAAATGGTTAGTGTCATGGGAGAATGAATGTAACCAAATATCTCAAAGAAAAGTTTTATGGTTCTAGTGATCTCTGTTGCTGCTCTTTGTCCTGGTGGTGCTAAGAATGTTATCATAGGAGTTTTTGTAACCCAATGTGCTGTAAGGGGTGTCTTTGGTTTTGTAGTCTTCTGACGTTCTGTTTCGTTTTGTAAACATTGTTGATTGTCTCCTCACCGATCTTTGGTGAGTCGAGTAATTATGCTGAACTATCTAAAAAAAAAAATCATATATTTGTTCTAATTTTAAACTGTAAAAATGATGTCAAAATTTCATGCTAGAATATAATTTTTGGCTATCACCGTACGTATATATAGAGGTGGCTGCCTTGCGTTTAAAGCAGTCGAATTTGTACAGCTAATTTTAAAGCTAAGAACCTTTTTTTTTAGTAGTTTGAAGCAGGCTCAAGAAACTCTCACGAGGAGAGGAGCCACAAGTTTAACAACAATGCTAAAAAGTGATTAAAAAAAAGAAGAAGTTAAAACTTAACATAGTTTTCAATTAAGGGACTTGAATTTGTACAACTAATTTTGTTTACTCTACTAACTCTAGGTCTAGATCAATGAACCACAATTAACAACTTAATTATGCAAGTCAAACGATTCTGGAGATTATTTTATCTGTATAACTAATAAAGGAAATTCTTCTCTTTTTCTGTTCAAATTTACTATTATCAAAATACCTATAAATTAAGGAAAGTTGAAAAAATGTTAAAAGGTAAAATAAAAGAAAAAAGTATAAAAATCAATTTGAAGGAAGATATAGCGTGATCTGATCAAGTAATGATGCTCGAAGTGTATAATTTTAAATTTTTTATATTTATTCATTACAATTTTATTTTGATTTTTTAAAAGTGAATAAAAATAAACTTTTGAATTTACACTAAAAATAAACAAATGTGAATTGACATTTGACACTAGTGTATATAGGAATGGTATTTTGAAAGCACATAAGTTAATTCAATCCAAATTGAGCTCCACGTGAATGAACGTTACCTGCAATAGGAAGTATGTGCTGGTATATTTTTATAAAAATAAATACTTGTAATAACATATGTTTTGATTCAATGTCACAAAATTAATCATATTTTAAAAATTTATAAATAGTAATGAAAAGTTAAATTATTATATTATTATTTATTAATGAGAAATTAATAAATAGTTATATTTATAAAATAGAAAGTTAATGTTTCTCTATTATGTTTTTATACATAAATTATTATTTTGTGTTAATTATATGAAAAATTAGTAATGAGACAAACTGTAATGTTGTACAATTTTTTTCTTTGTTGCACAATGTTGTACAATTTTTACAAAATAGTAGTAAACTCAAATTTTTTACGTGATTTTAATTAGAACCTTAAATTACATTACTATTACTTTTTCAAAGAAGGTGTTAGCAAAGAATTTACGATGTTATTATTTAATAAGAGATAGAAATATCCATTTTTTCAATTACTAATATTTTTAATTGAAAAAATGGACTCACTTAAGTTGATTAAAAAAATATATAAAACGGTATTTTTAGTCCAGTCAAAAAAGTCAAAGTTACTAATCTTATAAATTATTTTATTTTGCATATATGCGTATTGATTAAGACCTTTTTTGCTAATGATGTTAAGATCTTAAAAATATATAAATCAGTAAATATATAACAATTTTTTTTGTTCAATTATTTAAGTATTTCAGTAATCTACTAATTGTCAATTGTTAAATACACTACTAGTAATATTAGCAAACGCAATGTTCTTTACCTAAGCCTTTTTTTCTTAAGATGTAAGCCCAAGTCTTTTATTGTATATAGTCATATTTCTCCTTTTTTTTTTAAATAATGGTTGAAGACTCATTTCTTTAAATTTTTTATTGAAGATTTTAGTTAAATTTAATGATAAATTAAAAAAAAGGAGTTATAATTTATTTTAGTAAATAAAAAATTAATTAGTAAAACATTTGATTTTTGGTTAATTTAGTTGTGTTATTCATTATCAATATAATGGTAAAATCAGTTTTTAAAGACATTTGGTTTATCATGATAGTTCTATAACACTGGGAAATTATGAATTCAAGATGAACAAAATATATGCTTTATAACAAATTGTCACTTAGTTTCACATCCACTAAATTTAGTTAAATAAACCAATTTGTAAACGAAATTAAATTTGCAAGAAACCACCCAAAATTACAAAAAACCATTTTCTTACTTAAATCAAATATGTATTATAAATTCACCCAAATATTAACTCAGCAAAATATGAAAGTAATGCAACCTTTAAAAACGTCCATTAACACCATTCAGCAAGCACAAAATCGCAAAAAATAAAAAAATAATAATGCTTGCTTCCAAACATGACGAAGAACATAAAATAAAACATAAAAATATAAGCAAACTTATAACCCATTTAGAATACAAACACCCAATGACTTGATAAACAGTTAGAGACTTTTCCGCTCATTCTTTGGGAGAAATTTCCCATAAAAAATAATAATAGTAATTTCATTAAATAAAGATGTACATTTTTTCTCTAAATAATTACTAAGAAAATACTTGTTTTTCTCTCCTTATCATTATCGATTTCTCTCTTAATAATTATTCCATCACAAAATTTATTATTTTTTAAAAATAAATATTTTATCAATAATTTAATAATTAAATAAATCCATTTAATACTAATTAATAAAAGATACTTGTTTTTATGTATGTGGAGTTAAAGCAAATTAAAATTTTAATTAGTATTTTCAATATTTTTAAATATAGAATAAATATGGTATTGTATTATTAATTCTAAAATTTTTTAATGAGATAAAAAATTATGTTATTATTATATTGATTAAATAAAAATATATTGTCATAAAATAATCTAAGTAATAATTATATTAGAAAAGGAAGTAATGTAAGGGCATGTTTAGAGCGGGGCTATTGGCACTCCTAATTGCCTATCCATACTTTCTATTAATTACTTGTAATTTTGATTTTCTAAATTGCCGTGGCTTACACATTGTTTTATTTAAATCAAAACTTCAATTAAGCACACGAATCTTTATTTATTTACCACTTAAAATTGTTATATACAAAGATTAAAAACTTGAAATGTGAATAAACAAAGATTATTATGCTTGATTAAAGTTTGACTTTAATTAAACAAAAAGTGTATAGGAGGGCAATTTAGAAAATCAAAATTACAAATAATTAATAAAGAGTGTAGGTAGGCAATTAGGAGTGTTAATAGCCCCATCCGTATGTTTGATATACTATATTATGCAAGATAGGATATTCTAATATTATACTATATTATGCCAATTGGAGGATTAGTCGCTTCCCTAAAGTTGAATTCACCAACCTTGGAAATAACTTTCCCAACTTCTAATTTTAAAGGAATTGATCAAAATTTACATGATCTTGTTGTGATCACAGTAATTGTTGGGTATTATATTGTCAAGAAAATTATGGTGGATCAAAGAAGCTCTGTAGACATTCTATTCTTATCCATATTCTAGAAAATGTAGCTTTTTGAGTCTTCTCTTAGCCCATACAATGGAGACCTAGCTAACTTTTCAAGAGAAAGAGTCAACATCCAAGGTTATATACAGTTATGGACTTCCTTAGGAACTAACCTCGTATAAAAACTATTGATATGTAGTATTTAGTTGCTAACTATTAGAGCCCTTATCACATGATCCTTATGACCTTCTTTGAATGCATTAGAGGCCATTGTTTCAACTCAAATTTCAAATCTTAGCAATAAAGGTTAGAGTTGTATTTGCTACACTGGATTCTTCTAATAAAAACCATCCTAGAAATAAGAGCAACAAGTTCACTTGATTCATCACTTGTACTCTCAACAATAACTGAGGATATTCAAGCTTGATCCTTGAAGGGAGATTCAAGAGAGATCACAACTAGTGGACACTTTGGAGCTTGTGTAGATCGAGAAGACCTTGCTGTAGGTGTAACACCCTAATAAGTCCATACTATACTTAAGCCATATTATGGCACATCATTAGTTTGTTATTTTTTGCTTTGTAGAAAACTTAAACTCATTTATAAAATAAGTTACATGAAAATAGGGGTAAATTTTTTTCTTTGATTACATATCAAATTAATTTTGGAAAACGTGAGCCATTAATATGTTGATAGTTGGGTACATAACATGCGTAGATAAGCGATCATGTAACGAGTTAAAATGACAGTAGAAGATTTAAATATACATAATAGATATATCATCACCACTCATGCATAAATGGTGTCATCACACACACACACTCAAACACACACACACACACACACATACACGTTAGTTCACAAAACACCTAGCTACATCACAAGTCATAGAGATAACATGAGTACCTACATAACAACTACAACTACCAAGGATCTACATAACCTAACACAAACATGCCATAAGATATGGCTTAAAACATATATACCAAAAAAAGCCACCTATTCAAACAAAGCTCATGCATGCAAAAGAAGCACACCTCCTCCATCTACAACTACTAGCCAACCCTCTAGCCTAAAAGGAAATGTAACCATTTCCCCAACCACTGGTACCAGCTCCAAGACTATGTCTATGACCCTGCTTGTGTCCATATCCACGTCTGCTTACACGACTCCCCCTAGAGAAGTCGCATTAGAGTCCAAATGAATCATGTACTGTAGTGTGGCCATTGAAGGATTTGACTCAACAATATAGACGGGCATCATCATAGAAGGGTTTGAATCAATCCTAGTAGAAGAAAAGCCAGCGTACGGCTGGAAGATGGTGTAACTTCATCATCATGATGTCAGCATATGGGTCTTGTGAATCAAAGTGCGAGCTCATAATCAAAATTTCAAAAGGGCGCTTGAAGAAAACATAGACCTGGATAGTAGCTCTAGCAGTGATCAGGATGGCATCCAAAACCAAGTTGAAGTGCCATTCCCACGTAGGGAACTCAACGAAGACAACCACTATCCCCATCGGCCTCGCCTGAAGATGACACAAAAAGCAGGGGTAAGAAATATAAAATTTTTAGTAGGGTTCTAACTTGACAAACAAATGTTGTCATTATTATCCTTAGCCACTTCAGGTTCTTATCAAACATAGGGTCCGATTTTAAGTAGTTTGAAATCATTTTTTAACTGAAGTGAGTTTCTTTTAATCAAACATTTTTGGCATGCTATAATTATGCAATAGGAACATAAATGAGCATAAGTAAGCATAACTAGAACACACAAACATTCACAAACAAGTACATAATGGATCACATAAAGCTTAAGTGTCTAAGGTCTTTCTTTACTTTCTTTGACTTTTCTCTGACTCTGACTTTGACTTTGACTATTCTTTGATTTGACTTAATCATTTAGCTTATGCTTAAACATTCATATGTCTACCTCAGAACTTTACTTTCTTTTAGGACATGAGCTCATACCTATGATGACTATCGTCACCCATTACACCCGATTTAAATTGGCGGGCAAGAGGGGGTTCCTTTTTAGGTCACCTTCCTTTATCGAAGGATCACATCCGAGTGTCTTATTAATTATGTAGTTTAGGGTTAAGTCTTATGTCATTGATGCCTTAGAATAAAGGACTTAAGTCTTTCTTTATCTTACACAAATTACCATAATAACATATGACAATTATTTTTAAGTCTATGAATTTGGTGAGAATCTGGCAACATAACGGGTAGACTAGGAGATTCCCCAAAATTGCAAGAAACCAATCAACAACTGTAGATTGTATTCACGTCATAATTGAACATTCATAAATCATCATTCACATGCAAGGTCATGACCCTTGAGGTTTTCTCCTCAAGAATCTCAACACTCAATCCTAGTATAGCTGCATTAAACATATCAAGGGTCATATCACAAGTCATAAGCGAAAGGCACATAGGCACACCCAAGAGTCTTATGAGCTTCGTTAGGTTCTCGAGTGCAAGCTTTTAACTTAGGTTATATCCTTAAGTCTTAATTAGTCTTTAAGGAGATTTGACTTACACTTTTTACTTAGTTCAACCTTTAAATTAAAGTGTTGACTTTAGTGACGTGTAATTGTTTAGAATTACTCCTTGAGTCTAGTTAAGTGGATAAAACATGTTCTCCTATATAGTTACATGTCTTGGCCAAATTGTATATTAGGGATTACTAAGTCTTTTGCTTTATTTTTCTTCTAGTAAATTGGTCAAGCTTAGTTAAGTGTTATTGAACCTTAATCCACTCTTGCATTAATTAAACATCTTATTTTCTCCATTAAAGTGATGAGGTCGTGGCCCCTTTGTTAGGGTTCCAAGTCTTTTCATTTTATTTTCCCGTAAGGAGATTACTAAGTTAATTTAATTAGCTATTTTGGGACTTAGAATTCACATTTTTGTTAATTAAAACATTTTCCTTTTTCATTTGAATATTAGGGGTGAAACCCCACCTTATTATGGCCTTGAACTTCTGTTAATTTTGTTTCCTCTTGAAACCTTATTTAATCACTTAGTTATATCAAGATTTATCATCAATTTAAGCAAAATATTTTCTATCCTTTCTTTTCCACACATGGCCGAAGTCATAACCCATTCCTCTAATGAGTTTTATTTTCATTTCTCCTTTTACAAAGTCTCTTAGAATTTTATGTAGATTCAAGATCAACCAACCAAAGTTTCGAACTCATTTTCCTTTATATTCCTTTTGTTATGGACAAATATATGCATGTGTCAAGCAACCATGTTTATTTATCTTTTCTTCACAAAACTTCTTGATCTTGTCTTTTGAAGGCTTATGGGACTTAGATCTAGCCTTATTAAAAATTTTAGCTTTATGTAAGTGTTTAAACAAGGAGCAACCTATAACATCCTTCTAAACACAATATCATGCTGAGGTCATAATATTATAATTGGAAGTTGGTACTCATTGCATATATCGGGATATTATATCCTTGGTGGGTTAATGTAGCATAACTCATATAGCATAATACAAGCCCATAGGATTGAAGATACATTTATAGTAAATATGTACAATAGTATGTCACAGTCGTTACAAACCCATTTGTATTAAAACAGGATACTAGTATATTCTATGTCAACTACATAGCTAAAGCCCTCAACTATTCTGTGGCTCAGAACTATTTAAAAAAAAAAAGAAAAAATCACAAAATGTATATGAATAGTCAATGAGCTATCAACAATATATACAAAATCTCTGTAAAGGAGTGTGGGTTTGTCAGTAAAAATTGTAACACCCTCCAAACACCAACACCATGCTCGAGTCATGGAATAGTATCCGGAGGTTACTAAGGGTGCTGTAAAGGACCTTTAAATAACAAAATAAAATATATGACCCTTAAATGTCATACTTCTCTATTAAATACAGACTTACAAATTTCCAGGTGTTCATGTGTATATATATATATATATATATATATATATAATTCAAAAATACAAATTTGAAAACTTTACTAGTATAACACATAGAACATACATTGCTTTGCATGTTTATTTCAGCCACAAGTCTTGCTGCTTGAGCTTGAAGTCCAGATATAACATTCCAATCTATGTTCCTGGTTCGTAGTGGTCGCAAAGCTCTACTGCAGACTTGAAATCTAATCTATATACTGGAACATTTATGGAAAAAAACACAAACAGGTAGTGAGAACTTAAAGTTATCTGTAGGTATATTCAATCCACTAATCACAAAAAGTGTCATCATAAATATTTCAGTCGCTTCGATTTCTTATGAAAAATGTGGACATATACACATAGGCACTAGTTCAATTTTAAGTTTGAAAACATATTTCTCAAAGCGAATTACTTCTTTTTAACAATCACTTGACATATTTCATGGCAAATATAATAGCAGTAATAACATGACACTTCAATCTTAATTGAAACATCATAATAGCATAATAAGATGCTTAAATGTGCATATACTGATGCACATACTTAACTTATGTAAGTGTACTCGACTTTCTTTAATCTTTACTATCTTGGGTAGTTTGATCTGGGAGTGAACTCAACTTATGACTGTCATCACACAGTATTGACTGGCAATGGGACCCATGTACCTCTAAATTTGAGGGACTCAGCTGGCCAACTGCTTCCAATGTAGAGGGACCCAATAGTTTTAACTGCCTTCAGAGGAAGAGACCTAATAATTACCTCCAAGTGAAGGGACCCATATCTTGTCTATTTAACTGCCTTTATAGAGAGGGATCTAATAATTGCCACCAAGTGAAGGGATCTCATCTTATCTATTCATATTCTTCGTGGTTCACATGCTTATATATTCATGTATGAATATGCTAGAGGGACTTATGTACATGCTTCATATCTTACTTTCAAACATGCTTGCATGTATGATTTCTATGTATATTGTAACACCCTCCCAAGTACAGTACTATGCTTAAGTCATAGCACCACACTCAAGAGTTGTTACTGCTACCTAAGCAGACCTTATTTCATAGCAACTTCAGCTATCTTTGAAACCTTTGGAGCTATCTGGAGATAACACAGAAATAGGAGTGAGAATTTTAAATTCTCAATAGGATTCTCTAAACTATCACACGTAGTGCCATCATTATTATCTTCAGCTGCTTCGGTTTATTATGAAGAACGTGATCATGCCAAATAAAATTTTCGGTTTTATAGTTTGAAAATATATTGTCCGAAGCAGAGTTCCTTTTATTCATACACTTAAGATATAAGAGTTATTATAAAATAAATTTACAACTCATAACTTAAATAATAGTTGCAAAATATTCAAATATAATAATTCCAATATAATGAAGAAATAGAACAGATCATGCATATGCAAATATGTTCACTTGAGTTCATGCAAAATGCAATTGTGTTTCTTTAACTTTCTTTGACTTCCTTTCCTTGGCACACCTAGGCGTTATGTATCGCTACCCCTAGGGTGCTTGCATATGTTTTAATCTTTAGTCTTTACTGCCCTTGGGTAGTCTGATCTAGGAGTGAGCTTAACTTATGACCGTCGTCACACAGTACTGACCCGCAAGGGGACCTATGTGCCTCTAGGTCAGAGGGACTCAGTTGGCCATCTGCCTCCAACATAGAGGGACCCAAAAGTTTTAGCTGCCTTCACAGAGAGGGACCCAATCTGTAACTGCTTCCAAGTGAAGGGCTCTACATCTTTATCTTTTAACTGCTTTCACCTGAAGGGACCCAAATAACTGCCTCCAAGTGAAGGAATCTCAATATTACATAATCATGTCATCATACAATATTCATCTTCATATCATAAATCTTCATAATATAAGCTATTATAATTTCATATGCTTCATTTAAAATTTGGCAAAGATAATGATCAGATCCGTTTCTCCATGAATAGTGACAATTTCAATAGACAGTCAGTTATAATAACAGATCAAGTATAATACATTAATCTTTCAAACATCGACATGGAATTGCAGCGTTTAAACTTTAATTGAACTCATATATGCATTAGGGTGTCAAATCCTTTAATCTTGGAAATCCTGCTCATATTCTCCAACTTTGATCGATATTGTAAATTCAGCTATAAATTATATTTAACTCATTTAGACATGAATTTTGGATATATTAAAGTGTTATATGTCTAGTTTTTAACTTCTTTGGTCCTATTCAGTTTTGATATATATATATATATATCCAGTTATTAACATTTTACCTGGGTATGTCCTGTTTCTAGGTAGATCGAGTTACAAGCTACTAAAGTTGGTTGTTTATGGCTGCCCTGTTCCAGCCTAATTTGGACTTAGGACAATTTCATTGAATTACTGGTAGCTATTGGAATAGAATATGACTTTGAAATTTTTATGGGACTTTGCTTTATGTCCTAGATTTCTAATAAAATTGGTTGCACTCGATTTGAAGGTGTGGAGGATGAGTTATATCCCTCGAATTCCAATCTGCTCGGAATCAGGGACAAAATTCTGGGGTTAAATTAAAAAATTCATATCTCACTCAATACTAATCCAATGGCCTTATATTTTATATAGTTGGAAAGCCCCAGATGTTTAGTTTCATCTAAAAATAGTTTCATCAAGTTTCGGTGGCTGTAGCTGAAGCCGTACACTCCGCCAGTACAGACGCCGTAAGGTTTTCAAGGTTTTAGCTTTTATTTTGCATCCCTTTTTGAATTCTCACCTAAGTTCTCACCCAAACTCAACATTTATACATCACTCCAGCCATAAGAATTCATATAAGCACCATATATCATCAATCTAATGGAAAGAACAGAAATTCTACTTAGGCACAATAGCACCAATAATAGAAGAAGTTGAAGAATCCTGCCTCAAAATTAAGTTTTGAGCTTGGAAGATGGGAGCCTTAAGTGTGGGAAATGGTGTGGGATGAAGAAGTAAGAGGAAGAGGATGAAAAGGGGAAGCAATATGAAGGAGAGAGCTCAACCCTCTTGATGCATGAAAATAAGGAGGGGAAAATGAGAAATTATGAGATTCAATGACATATAGTAGTTGGGAGTTTGGCACATGATTGGTTGTTAGTTTGTGGTGATTGTTGAGTTGGCACATGATTAGTTGTTGGGTTTGTGGTGATTGTTGAGCCACTTTTCCCTATTCTTTGGCAGCAACTTGTTGCCACTTTGGTGGGAAATGGTGGCTGAATTTCAGCCACTTATCCTAGGGTTTTTGATGAGTAATTCTATTGATTCGGTTTCGACGGTTTAAAATATCGAATCTTTACCGATTTTCCTCAAATCGGTAAAACGTTACAAAGTAAATTTGTGAGATTTTCTATATCTCTATTCTAATCTTCTCAAGTCTAATATCTTTAATCAACACTTAATTAACTCCTAATTAATATTCAACTAACTTCTAATTAATTCTACACAGTCAATAAAGTTAGATAAATAGATTAACATCGTAATTTAAACGTATTAATTCCGAACGTTATACTGAATAATTTCTCAGTCTTTTACATAATAATCTAAATTTTCTTTAGCTCTAGTATTTATAATTCATCCCTAATTACTCTTATTTTTCTAATAAATTGATTAACAACGCAAATCAATTGCATTGTTTCTTTGGAATTGTTATATTTTTGCTTTTTCGTAAATCCTTTAGAAATTTTTGTTTGGTTTCTATAACTAGTGGCATTTTTGTAATATTGAGCAAGTCTAGGGGCATCCTGTAACATCCACCGGAATTTTCTTACCATTTTTTATCCAATTGTTCGATTTCTATCGAATAATTAAGATTAATTAAAATTCAACTAAATATTTATTTAGGATCAATTGATTAGCAATTAATTGAGTTTAGATATGAGGGAATTAGGTTAGAAGTATAGAAGATTTCCTAAATATTTTCTTGAAATCGACTTACTGATTTAAAGGAAATCAGTAAAATTACGGTATTTTAAATTGTTGGAACCGAAACAATAGGATTTTCAACTCATTAACCCTACATCAAGTGGCTAAAAACTCAGCCACTTAACCCATGAAAGTGGCGCAAGAAAGACCACAAGGATGAGGGGTGTTGATTGAAATTTGGCCACAAAGCTCCATCCAATCAAAACTATCCATTCCAACTACCTCCTCAAAGCTTTACCAACCTCTTTCTTTCTTTCTCCCTTCAGCCAATTCTGCGTCCCCTTCTCCCTTACTCCAGCCCTCTTCTTCTCTTCTCCACTCACCCAACTCCATCAAACCTTCAAGCTCAACCAAGTTTTATTGATCCAAACTCCAAAATCAAGTCAAATCACATAAAAAGAGGTAGAGGTTTAATTTTGTTTTTGCTATTCTGGCTGTGGGTGGCTGATGGTGGCTTTATTTTCTCTATTCTTGATTGATGATTGAATGAATATGATGATATTTGGCTGGTTTGTTGGCTGTTGTTGATGTTATAAACAATTAGGAAGTAAGAAAAGGTGAAAGTAGGAAGATATGAGAATCTGGAAACCCAAAATCCCTCGGCAGTCCGTACGGCGGAGTGTACGGCTCTGCCTACCGCCATTTAAATTTGATGAAACCATTTTTATATTAAACTATACATTCAGGGATTTCTATACATATATCATATAAGGACATTGGTTAGTATTGAGAGAGATATGAATTTTGGAAATTCGACCTAGGTTTTTGAGTTTGATTCTGGGCAGACTAGGTTGTTTAGGGCAAAACTTGCCCTATGCTACTTGGAATTGAATGAAACTAACTTTTTCAGAAATCTTATACATAGGAGAATATCTCATAAAAATTTCAGAGTTAGATAAGGTCCTATTTGCTCCCAGTGGCCCAAGAAAGTTGCCTTATGTCCAAACCTAGCCAAAATAGGGCAGTTTAGGAAGGTCAAATTTCTGGATTTATAACTTGAGCCCTACTAAATAAAATGAAATGGAACTTTTTGAAAATGAAAGACTGTCCTATTGGATTTAATATGAGACCAATTTCGTATCATTTGAACTAGTTTTCGATTTTTACTGAATTTTTACTTTTAAGTGTGTAATTTTGGCCAGCTGTAGGGCATGCCAGGATAAAACCTAAATAACTTGAGTTATATTCATCAAAATTTGATGGGATCAAAGAGGTTAGAAAATAGACACATAACACTTCAACATATCCAAAATTCAAGTCCAGATGAGTTAAATAGGAATTTTGGCTTGATTTACAAAAATCAAGTTGAATGATTGCGCTGAGGCAGTAACCCTGTCTTAATGTAACTGATGCTCCTATGAGTTCAATGTTGAATTATGAATGAAATGTTGTGACCTCTATGAGAAATTTGTGTTCTGAGTGCTGGCATTATTCATGAGGAAGCGGACACATTCCGTTATGTCGCCAAAATTTCGGTAAAGACTATGCTTGAGTTATAATATACATTTAGATACATGTGCATTTTCCAGAAAGTGATAAAGGTTATGTTATGATGAACATAAGGATTATGTTATGATGAAAGTTCCATGATACTTGGGCCAGCCTCGGATTAAAGTTAAGGGGAATAGATCGGTAGGGAGGTCGGGGAAAGTAAACCCAGCATTCTTGTATAGGAACGAACTCGATCCTGAAAAGCAAACTATTACCCAGGAGTGTAAATGGCCAATAACTCCCAGGGGACCAAGTAATGGAAAAGTTTATGAAGATAAGTTCAAGAATGAGATTTTGCATGGTTGCATTGAATAGTCATTTTATGTTATTTACAGCTTTATGCATCATGTTCACTTCATCTTTGTATGTTCATTTATTCTGCTTATTATTCTGTATATTATCATTAGTAATTTATTCTGTTTCTTACCTTGTCTTAAGTAAAACTGAATCTTGCCTCGGACCAGACATTTTCTCAACCTTATTAAATATGGATAGTTAAGCTTGTTCTCATGTTTTCATAATTAAATAAAAACCGAGGTAACTAAGAATGAATGTGATGTTAGTTACACACCATACGCGAACCCTATTGAGAATTTCTTAAATTCTCACCTCCCTTTGTATTTCCGCATCATTCTCAGACGCTGGTGATGGACTCGACGGCCACCCTTTTTATCGAGATTCCAGACCTGCAACTTCATCATGATCCCATGGTGGACTAACTGTACATAGCCAGTTCCTGCCATTTTCATCTTAACTTTTTTAGTAATAGGAATTTTGCTATTCCTTTATTTTACCCTGCTTTTGACCCTGCTGCTCCCTACTTTATAGTCCCGTTGCACGTGGCACACTTTCCTTCAGCACCTCCAGCACCCGCAGCACTTGTAGCTCTTGCTGACCCTACACGAGAGTTACCCCTGTAGGTGGTTCCAGATGTACCGCTCAGCTTTGAGAGCGACCCTTCTGTGGCCACCAGCTCGTCGTCCTCCTCGGGACCTAGTGTAAACTACTCTCCAGCCAGGCTTGGTATGGCCAACGGCTATCTGACTGAGTAGGTCCTAGTTGCAGATGGTATTGTACAACATGGCCCTCTTTTGGCAGTATGCAGCTTTGGGTCATAGACTTAGTAGTAGGTTTGAAATGTCCTTTGAGTACCCCATAGGATCGTTTTGACTGACATGGGCCTTATGTATTTTTGGCACACTGGCCCCACTTATGTATCCTATTTTGAATTTGTACATAAACTGAAGCGTCGGCTTCCGACCTATATATATGCACATATACGGTTGATGGTATATTACTTATTCTTATCTTTTCTATTGTGTCTTATTAAACTCTGTCACGTTTTGCGATATTGAACACGTTCATTATATATAGCGCGCCATTTCTTCTGTTTAAAAAAAAAAAAAAAAGAGATGTGATACGATAAACGAAATGTAAGTGGAATATAAACACGGTAACACAATCTACTTAATTTCATGCTATGACTTAAGCATAGCATTAAATTGATAGGGTGTTACATTTTTGGTATCAGAGCAGATCATCCTAGCTAAGGACTAAGGATTGGACTGACTATGCTTCGCGCATATTCTATATTTTTAGCTGATAACATGCACTAGATCTTGCCTGTACAGTTGAGATATAGATGTGCATGTATAAGAAGTGCCTGACCGTGTGAGCTATTATTTACTAGCACATTAGGCTTAGTGTTGAGTCTGATCAACTCAATAACTTTTATTTTGTGAGCTCAGAACTTAATGGCTTCCGGAAGGTGAGGTAGACCACGCACAGAACCTGCTCAAGGGGATCCCGTTGACTTTATGGACACGGTACGAGAAATGGTTCATGCAATGCAGGAACAGGCCGCAGTAGCTCACCAGATGATGGATCAATTAGGCAGGCAACTTGAGGCAAGTTGTGGAGGAAACCTACATGGCCTAAGAGCTGGCCTGGACTACCTTAAGTTTGCTGAGTTCAGGAAGGCAAATCCGCCTAGCTTTCGAGGGGCGTATGATCCTGATAAAGCCGATGAATGGATCAAAGCCATGGAGAAGATTTTTCTGTCCTAGATTGCTCGGATCATCAGAAGGTGACCATTGCCACCTATATGCTCAAAGTAGATGCAAAGTTTTGGTGGAACGGTGTTCGAAGAGTATTCGAAGAATCTCAGACGGCAGTCACCTGGATGGTGTTTAGAGATGTATTATACCAAAAATACTTTCCTGCCTCAGTTCGAAATGCCAAGGAACTCGAATTTATGCAGCTTCGTCAAGGAAACCGGACGATATCTGAATATATTGCTAGGCTTGAAGAGCTATGTAAATTTCTACAATTTACCAGAGGAACCCAGATGAAGCGTGGAAGTGCGTCAAATTCGAAGGAGGGTTACGAGAAGATATTCTTATCGCAATAGGGCCAATGGAGATTAGAGATTTCCCCACGTTGGTAAATAAATGCTGACTTATGGAAGATGGCAATTTGAAATTGGCTGCAGCCAAGGCATCTGGTGGTAGTTTCAAGAAGGGGTTGGCCCTACAGGGCCCTAGGTTCAAGCCCAACTTACAACAACAGAGAAGATTTCAACCGGTGGGCAACAAAGGCAAGCAGCCCCAAAGTCCTCTTCTGAATCCAACTTGCATGAGATGCGGTAAGAATCATGGCGATCGGCCGTGTTTGGCAGGCCAGAATGTTTGCTATGGATGTGGCAAGCCAGGCCACAAAATTTATGAATGTCTAACTAGGAATCCACCACAGCCGTCTAGACCACAACGTCAAGGACGGATTTTTACGATGAATGCATAAGAAGCTGACAAGTCCGAGGGACTAATTCAAGGTACCTGTGAAGTAGAAGGTGAGACTCTAACTATGCTCTATGATTCGAGTACCTCACGTTCATTTATTTCTCATACTTGTGTGGCTATTTTGCAATTGCCAATTTCTGAATTGTCTTATGATCTACTAGTTTCTACTCCTACCAATGAGCCTGTTAAAACTAGTCAAATTTGCATCAGTGTTCCTCTTTGAATTGAGGGTAGGACCTTTGCAGCCAATTTGATTTGTCTCCCTCTCTCTGGACTTGATATAATTCTGGGCATGGATTGGCTTTCCGCCAATCGAGTCATGCTCAATTGGTCCCATAAGACAGTGGTATTCCCTTCTGTCTCGTCTTCTGAACCCCAAGCTTCAACATACTTTTATCTGAACTCTTTATTAGTAAACTATAGTAGGTCGAAGAGTCAAGGATACATCCTTTTGTCAGCTAATGTGACGGAAGTTGAGCAGAAACTAGAGGAAATCCCAGTTGTTAAGAAATATCCTAATGTTTTTCCGGAAGATATTCCTAAATTCCCTCTCGAAAGAGAAATTGAGTTCACCATCGAGTTAGTTCCAGGTGCGAGACCAATACCTATAGCTCCGTATCGAATGTCGCCTCTAGAGCTGACAGAACTAAAAAGACAGATTGAAGAACTTTTAGAAAAAGGATTCATACGGCCAAACGCGTCGCCATAGGGAGCTCCAATTTTGTTGGTCAAAAAGAAGGATGGGAGCATGCGCCTATGCGTGGAATATAGACAGCTAAATAAAGTGACAATTAAGAATAAATATCCACTGCCAAGAATCGATGACCTCATGGACCAACTACAAGGTGCAACGGTATTTTCCAAGATCGATCTGCATTCCAGATATCATCAAATTCGACCTCGAGAACAAGATATTCTTAAGACAGCTTTTCGAACTCGTTACGGGCTCTATGAGTACACCATGATGTCGTTTGGACTGACCAACGCACCAGCAATATTCATGGATTATATGAATCGAATATTTCGCCCATATTTAGACAAGTTTGTAGTGGTGTTTATCGACGACATACTTGTCTATTCAAAGATGGAGCGAGAGCATGCAGAGCACTTGCGACTAGTTCTGCAAATTTAAAGAGAAAAGAAACTTTATGCTAAGTTATCCAAATGTGAATTTTCGATGAAAGAAGTAAAATTTCTCGGCCATGTAGTATCCTATGGAGGAATCTCCGTAGACCCCAGCAAAGTAGAAGCAGTTCTAAATTGGGAAAGGCCGACCATAGTCGCTGAAGTCAGGAGTTTTTTGGGCTTAGCTAGATATTACCGTCGATTCGTTAAGGATTTTTCTCGAATAGCTTTGCCCTTGACCAAGCTAACTAGGAAGAATGTTCCATTTGAATGGACGCCGGAGTGCGAACAGAGTTTTCAAAACTTGAAGAGAAGGTTGACTATGACACCAGTGTTAGCCTTGCCAGATCCTCGTGGACCATTTGAGGTCCATTATGATGCTTCCAAACAAGGATTAGGATGTGTGTTGATGCAAATCGGAATGTGGTCGCATATGCCTCCAGACAAGTAAAGCCACATGAAAGGAATTATCCCACGCATGATCTCGAATTAGCTGCAGTAGTATTTGTCTCGAAAATATGGAGACATCACCTGTATGGTGTAAGGTTCAAGGTTTTTTCTGATCATAAGAATTTGAAGTACCTCTTCGATTAGAAGGAATTAAATATGAGACAACAGAGGTGGATGGAACTCCTTAAGGACTACGAATTTAAATTGAAATATCACCCAAGCAAGGCTAATATTGTGGCTGATGCTTTGAGTAGGAAATTTCTAACTATAGCCTGGATGAAGATTAAAGAAATGGAGCTTATTGAGAGTTTCCAAGATCTTAATTTGGGAATCCTTATAACTCCCAAGACTCTTCAGTTACACCAAATTAAGATAACCAGTAGATTTAAGGAACAGATTCGGCAAGCACAGCAGCATGATGCTAATTTTCAACATACGATCAATCTCATACAATCAGTAAAATTAACGGGTTTTGCTCAGGATAAAGAAGGCATCTGGCAACATCATGACAGGGTGTGTGTACCTGAGGGGAATGATCTTCAAAGAAGAATCTTGGAAGAAGCACATAAGGGTGAATTTACTGTATATCCCGACATTACCAAAATGTATCAAGACCTCAAGAAAATGTTTTGGTGGCCAGGCATGAAGTCAGACGTGGCAAGCTTTGTGAGCAAGTGCTTGGTTTGTCAGAGGGTGAAAGCAGAACATCAAAAACCCTTTGGGATGTTACAACCCTTGGAAATCCCTGAGTAGAAGTGGGAGAGTATCTCCATAGATTTTGTAATAGAATTACCAAGAACATCAACAGGATATGATACTATATGGGTCATTGTGGATAGATTAACCAAATCTGCTCACTTCCTATCCGTTCGAGCAAATTATCCATTGGAAAGATTGGCACAGCTGTACATTCAAGAGATTATAAGATTGCATGGGACCCCTTCAACTATCATTTCTGATCGAGACCCGAGGTTTACCTCACGGTTTTGGGGAGTCTTACAAAAGGCGTTTGGTGCTAAGTTGTGCCTAAGCACTGCATATCACCCACAAATGGATAGTCAAACGAAAAGGACAATTCAAACCTTAGAAGACATGCTGCGAGCCTATACATTGGAGCAACGTGAGAATTGGGATCGATACTTACTGCTAGCCGAATTTGCATACAACAATAGCTATCACGCTAGTATCGGCATGGCTCCTTACGAAGTGTTGTATGGACAAAAGTGCTAATCTCCTCTGTGTTAGTATGAAACAGGAGAATTAACTCTATTGGGGCCTGACTTAGTTGAGCAGACCACTGAACAGATCAAGATAATTCGAAGTAAGATGCTTGCCGCTCAAAGCCGTCAGAAGAGTTATGTGGATACTTGGAGAAAACCTTTGGAATTTCAAGAAGGAGACCATGTATTTCTGAAGATTACACCTACAACAGGGATAGGTAGAGCCATTAAGGTCAAGAAGCTAAGTCCTCGCTTTATTGGTCCCTTCCAAATCTTGAAGCGAATCGGATCAGTTGCATATTGAGTCGCTTTGCCTCCACATTTATCAAACCTTCATGATGTTTTCCATATTTCTTAACTCAGAAAATATCAACCTGACCCTACACACTTCCTAGAACCCGAATCAATACAGTTAAAAGAGGACCTGACTTTCCGCGTACAACTAGCATGAATCGTAGACAGAAGTAGCAGGCAACTTCGAAACAAAACCATGCAGCTAGTAAAGGTAGCATAGGGAAAAGGAGATGCTGAAGACTACACATGGGAATTAGAATCAGACATGAAGAAAGAGTATCCTGAACTATCCTCAGGTACTAAATTTTGAGGACAAAAATATTTTTTAGGAGGGTGGTAATGTAACATCCACTAGAATTTTCTTATCGTTTTTCGTCTAATTGTTCGGTTTTTATCGAATAATTAAGATTAATTAAAATTCGACTAAATATTTATTTAGGATCAATTGGTTAGCAATTAATTGAGTTTAGATATGAGGGAATTAGGTTAGAAGTATAGAATATTTCCTAAAAATTTTCTTGAAACTGATTTACTGATTTAAATGAAATCGGTAAAATTACGGTATTTTAAACTGTCAGAACCGAACCAATAGGATTTTCAACTCATTAACCCTACATCAAGTAGCTGAAAACTCAGCCACTTAACCCATGAAAGTGGCATAAGAAAGGCCACAAGGATGAAGGGTGTTGGCTGAAATTTGGCTACAAAGCTCCATCCAATCAAAACTCTCCATTCCAACTACCTCCTTAAAGCTTTACTAACCTATTTCTTTCTTTCTCCCTTCAGCCAATTCTGCGCCCCCTTCTCCCTTGCTCTAACCTTCTTCTTCTCTTCTCTACTCACCCAACTCCATCAAACCTTCAAGCTCAACCAAGTTTTATTGATCCAAACTCCAAAATCATGCCAAATCACATAAAAAGAGGTAGATGTTTAATTTTGTTCTTGCTATTCTGGTTGTGGATGGCAGATGGTGGCTTTATTTTCTCAATTCTTGATGTGATGATTGAAGAATATGATGATATTTGGCTGGTTTGTTGGCTATTATTGATTTTAAAAATGATTAGGATGTAAGAAAATATGAAAGTAGGAAGATGTGAGAATTTGGAAACCCAAAATCCCTCAGTAGTCCGTACGACAGAGTGTATGGCTCTGCCTACCATCGTTTAAATTTGATCAAACCATTTTTACATTAAACTATTCATTCAGGGCTTTCCATACATACATCATATAATTGGATTAGTATTGAGAGAGATATGAATTTTGGAAGTTCGACCTAGGTTTTTGAGTTTGATTCTGGGCAGATTAGGTTGTTCAAGGCAAAACTTGCCCTATACTACTTGGAGTTGAATGTAACTAACTTTTTTAGAAATCTTACACATAGGAGAATATCCCATAAAAATTTCAGAGTTAGATAAGGTCCCATTTGCTCCCAGTGGTCCGAGAAAGTTGCCTTATGTCCAAATCTGGCCAAAACAGGGCAGTTCAGGAAGGTCAAATTTCGAGGCTTATAACTCGAGCCCTACTAAATAAAATGGAATGAAACTTTTTGAAAATGAAAGATTGTCCTGTTAGCTTTAATATGAGACCAATTTCATTTGATTTGAACTAATTTTCGATTTTTAGTGGATTTTTACTTTTAAGTGTGTAATTCTGGCCAGCTGTAGGGCAGGCCAGGATAAAACCTAAATAACTTGAGCTATATTCATCGAAATTAAATGGGACCAAAGAGTTTAGAAAATAGACACATAACACTTCAACATATCTAAAATTTAGGTCCAGATGAGTTAAATAGAAATTTTGACTTGATTTACAAAAATTAGGTTGAATGATTATGCTGAGACAGTAACCCTATCTTAATGTAACTGATTCTCCTATGAGTTCAATGTTGAATTATGAATGAAATATTGTGACCTCTATGAGAAATTTATGTTCTGAGTATTGGCACTATTTATGGGGAAGCGGACATGTTCCGTTATGCCGCCAAAATTTCGGTAAAGACTATGCTTGAGTTACAATATACATTTAGATACAAGTGCATTTTCAAGAAAGTCATAAAGGTTATGTTATGATGAACATAAGGATTATGTTATGATGAAAGTTCCATGATACTTGGGCCAGTCTCGGATTAAAGTTAAGGGGAATAGATCGGTGCGGAGGTAAGGGAAAGTAAACCCGGCATTCCTGTATAGGAATAAGCTCGATCCTGAAAAGCAGACTATTACCCAGGAGTCTAAATGGCCAATAACTCCCAAGGGACCAAGTAATGGAAAAGTTTATGAAGATAAGTTCAAGAATGAGATTTTGCATGGTTGCATTGAATAGTCATTTTATGTTGTTTACAGTTTGTCTGTCATGTTCACTTACTGCTGTATGTTCATTTATTCTGCTCATTATTCTGTATATCATCATTAGTAATTTATTCTGTTTCTTACCCTGTCTTAAGTAAAACTGAACCTTGTCTCAGACCAGACATTTTCTCAACCTTATTAAATGTGGATAGTTAAGCTTGATCTCATGTTTTCATAATTAAATAAAAATCGAGGTAACTGAGAATGAATGTGACGTTAGTTACACACCATACGGGAGCCCTACTGAGAATTTCTTAAATTCTCACCTCCCTTTGTATTTCCGCATCATTCTCAGACGCTGGTGATGGACTCGACAGCCACCCTTTTTATTTAGATTCCAGAGCTGCAGCTTCATCATGATTCCATTGTGGACTCATTGTACATAGCCAGTTCTTGCCATTTCCGTCTTGACCTTTTTAGTAATAGGAATTTTGCTGTTCCTTTATTTCACCCCGCTTTTGACCCTGCTGCTCCCTACTTTGTAGTCCCGTTGCATGTGGCACACCCTCCTCCAGCACCTCCAGCACCCGCAGCACCTGCAGCTCTTGCTGACCCTACACGAGAGTTACCCCTGCAGGTGGTTCCAGACGTACCGCTCAGCTCTGAGAGCAACCCTTCTGCGGCCACCAGCTCGTCGTCCTCCTCGGGACCTAGTGTAAACTACTCTCCAGCCGGGCCTGGTATGGCCAACGGCTATCTGACTGAGTAGGTCCTAGTTGCAGATGGTATTGTAAAGCATGACCTTCTTTTGATAGTATGCAGCTTTGGGTCATAGACTTAGCAGTAGGTTTGAAATGTCCTTTGAGGACCCCATAGGATCATTTTGACTGACACGAGCCTTATGTCTTTTTGGTACACCGGCCCCACTTATGTATCCTATTTTGAATTTGTACATAAACTAAAGCATTGGCTTCTGACCTATATATATGCATGTATATAATTGATGGTATATTACTTATTCTTATCTTTTTTGTTGTGTCTTATTAAACTCTATCACGTTCTGCGATATTGAACACGTTCATTATATACAACGCGCCGTTTCTTCTGTTTAAAAAAAATAAAAAGAGATGTGATACGATAAACAAAATGTAGGCAGAGTATTAACACGGTAACATAATCTACTTAATTTTATGCTATAACTTAAGTATAACATTAAATTGGTAGGGTGTTACATATCCCATGTCATTTCACATATAAATACCTTTGTGGCTCAATCAGCCAAGGTTTAGGTTTATACTTTTTCGCTACGTGATTCTGCTTCGTTTAAAACCTTATTCTACTAATCCTATTGATATAGGGACCTAAATGTTATTTTCTAAAAAGTTCAGGGGCAAGGTCATAAATAATAAAAGTTTGCCTAAGGACATTTTCATCATTTCCTATTACGTTATATGGGGATGTTACATATATAACATATAAACATTCATAACATTCACATATTTCTGTTGGAAATTCGGTAGCATAACAGCTGAAACATGGAAGATGCCAAAATAGGGAATATATCGAGTCAACCAGTCAACCAACCAATCATAGTAATCATATTTATCAAAGATAATATATCAATATGACATCATATTAGTATGAAATTGTATAAAGTTTATGCCTTTGAACCTTTCATGGCTTATGGGACCCTTAAGTTAAGACAATTCTTAAGTTATGCTTTTATCCTTAAATCTATCCTATTTTCTAAATTGTACTAAAATTCCATTTTAACCCATTTAAATCTATAAATTTAATACGTTATAGCCTTATTTGTCTACTTTTAAACCTATTTAGTTTCAATAAATTTTGAGGTGTATAACTTAAGTATTACAGTTCTACTTAAAGCTTCCTTGTTTCAGGACATTTTGCACACTTATTAGAAAATCACTAAAAATCCATCCTATATTATTTTTATCCAAAATTTGCGTCAAATTGTAGATATTTGAACCATTTCAGTCTCACAAGTTTCATTTTAATGGGGTAAATAAAGCTCAAGTTATGAGCACTTCAAATGGGTTGCCTTGTTTCGACCCAAATAGAGCATGTCATCTTACAAGAATTACTACGAAAAATATAATTGTTATCTAATTTTGAAATTTTTATGACATAATACTCTTAACTTTCTAATAAATTTGGTTTCACTTAATTTGAAGTTATATATGATGAGTTATGCCCCTTACATCACACTCTAGTTAGGATAGAGAGTAAATTCCAACAGTCAATTTCTAAAAATTATAATTAATTTATTTTAAATCCAATGGTCTTATAATTTAATCCTTGGATTGTTCTTAAAGCCTAGTTTTATCTAAAATTAGTTTCATTTAAATTCAAATTCTATAGGGTGAGTTATGGGCTCTGCTGTATGGATGTTGCCTTAGGGTTTCATTCCTTAGCTTTTCTATTTTGACTTCCTTTTGATCTTTTGATATATCTCTTAATCTAAACCAAATTTTCCTATCTTAAACCGCTAGAAACAAGTCATATTAACATCATAAAAGCATACACTATAGATGATACATAGAAGAACACACCAGCCACACAGCCCCAAAAACACAAACAAAGTTAAGGATTTGAGCTATCTGCCTCAAAATCCTTGAAACTATGGAAGCAAGGAAGCCAAGAACCAACTCCTAGCCCTCTTTTTTCCTCATGGCAATAGTTCACGGGGAGGTGGAGAGACTCCACTTGATGCTGGATCGTCAAATTGGGAGAGGGATATTGTAGAGAAGAAGATGAGGATCAACTTTCATAAAAGAAGTGAGTAATTTTGAGGCCAAGAAGGCCATGAACTATGAATTTGAAGCTCATAGCCATAGAGGTAATGAGAAGAGAATGAGAAGGAAAAAGAAAATGAAGGGTGATAAATTAGAGGGGGTGGCAAAAAATGTCAAGGGCAAAAGGGGAAAAAGTGGTGGCTTTCTTGTTAAGTTTGGATGGCTTAGTTCTTAAGTTTGGTAGGTCAATTTTGATTGGTGAGTTTGTAGTAAAAATCAAATTTTTCTAAACTTAATTTTGAATAGCTCATTAGGATTTGTGTGGTTAGTTTCTAAACAGCCTAGGGTTTTTCAACTGATACTCATATCCATAGATAACATAGGATCCTTGAGGATTAATTTAAGGTGTCTGACTATCAATCTGGGTGGTCTAAGTTACCCAAGTTACTGTAATATTGTGTGAATAATCTCAGACTCTTATTTAAAATTATAAGTAGAAAATTTCAATTTAAAGTTATGACAGGTATTTTAATTAACTACTAGTGTCATGGGTTCGCAAAAATCTCGGAATCAAGATTTTTCTACGACTGCCCCTCTCGATAACCATAAATCCTTAATTACAACTTTGCCATTATCATTGACCAATTACCTTTTTGCCCCTTATTTTTCTATAATTTGTCTATTTACAATTTTGTCCTCGCTTTGGGCTCGAGCTTCCTCCTATATAGGGCTATCCCCAGAGTTGGGGATGTTACAAAAATGTCCTAAGGTAGTCATCTTTTCTCCATCATAGGGTACAGAACCATTCTTTATGGTAGGAAAGCCTTCTAGTGTGAGTTCCGACACTTCTTGATCTCCCCTAGAAGATGAAGAGGAAGAGCTATCCTTTGAAGGATCTATTTCATTGGAGGGTGAAGATGCGAGTGATGGCGAAGGGTAAGGTGGGTGAGCTGCATGCAGGAGAACACCGTTAAATGGAAACTCTGGATCAAACTATAAGCTGAGCATGGTGATGGCAAAAAGAAGGCTGAAAAATATGTACATCCTAATGGTTGTGTGACTGAATAGGTATAATAGGTCTAATGCTAGGTCATGGTGCTAGGTTCAGTCAGGAGTCTCAAGGAAAATTACTATGGATGCCGTTGGTAGTGTTTGAGGATGATACATAAAGAAATAGACATGAGAATGTAAATTCCAAGTAGAAAATCCTAGACTACTATATGTGTTGTTATCGTAATCATCCCCAGCTGCTTCGGGTTATAATAGTAAAACATTTTCTCATCAGATAAATGAGCAAAGATTCATTTTTAAAAGCTAAAACTCTTTTCGAAGCAAATTCATTTTAATTGTGCAACCAAGATAATATACTAAACAATATCAATATCATAATAAAGGAAGTAAATCATGCATTAGATGAACCATTCATATAAAATTTGGCATGCATGAAATGTATCATTGCTCAAATTCTTCTCTTTATCTTTGAATTAATATATGTGCTTGCTTTGGTAATTCTTTGACCTTGAGTGGCATTCATGTAATATGCATAATTGCTCATTCTACAGGATTGAGCTCATTCCTGTACATAATTGCTAGATTCACTCTCTCTGACCCTGACACGGATCTATCCCTAGTTAGGTTAATTCTCCTTGACATATCATAGGAAGGTCAGATACACTCTCTCTGACATAGCCATATCAAGTTTATTTTCCCTGACTTAATCCAAGGAAGTCAAATTCACTTTCTCTGACTTTGAAAAATTCACTTTGTTCGACCCAAGCATAGCATTAACTTTGTTTTTCTCAATCAATAAGAAATTATATACAATTACATTTTCATGCATGTATTTCTTTATTAAGAGAACATAGTCATATCAACATGTACATAGGACTCTCATACTTCAAGTAGGAAATGCGAGAATATAACTTGTCTCAAATATAACTCAATAGGAAATATAAATTACATAATACCTAAAACATGTTCTAGATTTAGAAGAGTCACCAAAAATTCCATTTTAAGTCAATTTAAGTTCGAACTAGGAACTCAAAACTCAGAAACTTAGGCAAAGTGAACGAAACCCGAAACACCTTGGAGTTTGAAGTAAATTCCTTTGGAATTATGGAATGAATGATCGTTTAACTCGAAACTCGGAACACCTATCCTGTTTTGGCTATTAATAAGGCAATAACCACTTTACTCGAAACTTGGGACATCGGTCCTATTTTGGTTACTAATAGAGTAATGGTCACTTCACATAATTACTAGGACCTCTACAAAGGGAATCTAACCACAAAGTTTTATAGGGTTATTCTCCTATGTTTTAGCTTTCTCATAAAATTAGTTTCATTCAAAAATGATTTATATAACTCAAGATATGAAGATTTGAGTCTAAACTATTTGCTGGTATGCTCTACAGAATAGAACAGGGTCAACTTGCAAAAATCATAACTTTCTCTGTACAGTATATATGGACATATAATTTCTATGGATAAAATTAGTTCATTTTAACTCTCTCTGAGTTAACTTGTATTTAAAATTAGTTTCAGTTCATTTTAAGTTTCCTAACTTTAGTTATGGGGTCGAACTACAAATTGGCTAGATTTATGCCTTGAAACAATTCTACTTTTAGTCTTCCTTTAGTTACTTCAACAACAACTTACCAATAACTAAATCTCACAATTTTAAAACATGAATACACAAGGATAAATGTCATCAATTTCTAACTTAGATATTCATATCAAGAAGACTAATTAACCCTAGCTATAAGTACTCATAAACACACATATAAGAATAATTCAAGTTTTAGGATTTCTTACCTTACTTCCAATGTTTGTAATTTCTTTGCTTGGTTCCTTGAAGCTCTATTCTGCTTCAATCCACCCAAAATATGATCACTCTTTCTAACCCTTTCCTTGGCCAAAAATTGTGTTTGGGCAAAAGGAAGAGTTTTTGGATTTGATCTTATGTCTTATGAAGGTGAGGGTGAATTGGAATGAGGTAGCTTTTGAAAAATGTAAGAAGGATGCAAGGATGGATAAGTAAGGAGGTGAGAGAGTGGGCTACAGCTAGGAAGAGAAGAAATGAGAGAATTTGTTATTTTTGAGTGAATCTTATGATTAGTTTATGACATAAGTGGTTAAGTAGGACAAGTAGTCCATATTTAGCCTTGTTTAGTTATGTGGTTAGAATTTTGACCACTTAATGTAACATCTTACTAGACAAAATACTATGCTTAAGTCATAATATATTACTTGATAAGTTATTACGTATGGTGAACTAAGAGTTAACTATTCACTTTAATTGATTTTGGTTTGGCAGCAAGATACACACTAAACAATCGTTTTTATCGGAAATAAAGTAACACAAACAAATTTTGAAATAAACAAACTGCATCATATATATATGTGTGTGTGTGTGTGTGTGTGTCTGTGTGTGTGTGTGTGTACATGATTATACCTTTGTTTTCAAAGTTGTCAAAAGAAATATAATACAGTACAGGGTAAAAAAAATGAGGCCGCTAGCACAAAATAAAATGGCCTGACTATCTAAACATCCCCCCTACTGATCCCCACGGGACATTTCATGTGTAACTACTAACTCATACCTGTATGCCTATGACCCAAACTACCAAAAGAGGGTCATTTTGTACATCTACTACTGCTACGGTGGGTACTCTAGATGGATTCCGAAGAAAGGAATCCATTCGCTATACCGGCATCAGCAGGAGTGTAGTCCATGCTCAGAGTAGAGGGTGAGGAAGATGAACTCTTTACCTCAGGATGGATCCTCCTCAAACATTGTGACCGAGGCTATCTGCTGTGGTGGTAAGGCTAGTGGAGCCATGGGAGCTGCCTTTGCTGCTGCCGCTGGGTATGGAGGTGGGAAGGGATGGGCCATATACAGCGGGATAGCAATATAAGGTGCAGCGGAGTCGAAGAGTGGATGAGCAAGGGGAACAGCGAAATCTCTCCGAAAGAAGAAATAAAAGCGAAACTGACATCTACCAAATATATATATACAATCTAGAAACGGGTCCATGTGGATGTGGAGCTCGGGAAACTCAATAAACAGGACGCCGGTGGCAACATTCTCCATGATCTAAGAATGATGCGGAAACATAGTAGGGTGAGAAATAAATATTTCTCAGTAGGGATCCTAAGTTTATACATATATCTGCCATCGCTATCATCCTCAGTTGTTTCAGGTTTTGGTTAATTACAAGAAAATATTACCTCAATAGAATATTCTACTAGATTAGTTATAGAAATCATAGCCCGAAACACAGCTTAGTTTTACTTAATGAAATAAAGGAAATAAACTGAGAAATAATTAACCAGACAAATGTTATTGATATAGTTAAGTGACAGCCATAAAGTGAACAATAATAAATATATGCATATATATATATATATATAACATCCAATGGTGCATTTAACTCAATACATGATAACAAAAACTATGGATATGCATAAGAAATAATGCACTTGATCTTAATTCGTATTTTTCCATACTTGGTCCCCTGGGAGTATATTGGCCATAAAACTCCTGGGTAATAGTCCACTTTTCAGGATCGAGCTCGTTCCTATACAGGATCGCCAGGTTTACTTTCCCCAATTTCCCTACTGATCTATTCCCCTTAACTTGTTCAGGGGCTGGCCCAAGTCTTATGAAAATCCTTCCTCATTCATATAAGGGTAGCTTCACTTGTTTAATACTTTGACCAATGCATATATAACTCGTAAATTCATATTAATTGCAATTCCTGCTGAAATTTTGGCAGTATAACGGATCATGTTTGCTTCTCCATGAATAGTGCCAGACAACGAGGAAATTTTAATCAAATGTTAGCTTTCAAACAACATTGGAATCATTCAATTTGGAGTTGTGTAGGGTGAGTTATACCCTTCTTAACTCACACTGTCCAGATGAAGGTCTTGATTTCTATGTCAAACTTCAAAAATTCATAACTACCTCTACACTAATCCAATGGCCTTATATTATATATGTATGGAAAGCCCTGAATGTCTAGTTTCATATAAAAATAGATTCATGGACATTAAATGACTGTAGGTGAAGCCATACACTTCGCCATACGGACCGCTGAGGAAAACCCTAACAGCTTCCTAAATTGTTCTCCATTCTTCGAGCTATTTGCTATCAAATTCAATTTTAATCACAACATACATGCAAAATTAATCATAAACCATCATCATCACTCTACATAACATCAATATCACAGATTATACATGACCCCCATGCTGCCCTAAACCAAAGGAAGTAGGAAGAGAAATAGGATTTTCTACCTTGTCTAGTTGAATTTGAGTTGATTTAGTATCTTTGATGGAAGCAAATTTTGATGAGACTTAAAGAAGGGATGAAGATGGAGTGAAAATAAGAGCGAGGAGAGGAGAAAAGAGAGGAGCTTCAGCAGTGGGGTGGCCGAAAATGACAAGAAGAGAAGGATAGAAAAGGTGAAGATTTTTGGAAGCAAGGCTCATGTGATTGGTAGACTTCACTTCCTTTTCCAATTTAGCTTGGCTTCCCATCATCAAGGGCTGATCAAGGTGCCACTTGAGGGGGTTGTTTGGCTAAATCTTAGCCATTCATTCTAGGGCACCCATAGAAAAATTTCTATTGGTCCGATTCCGACAATTTAAAATACCGAAATCTTACCGATTTCTCTTAAATCAGTAAACCGGTTTGAAAATTATTGAGGTTTCCTATGCTCCTAATCTAATTCCATCAAATCTAATCTTTTTAAATTACCCTTAATTGGCTTTAAGTAAATATTTAATCGAATTTCGATTAAACCCACTTATTTGATAAAAACCAAACAACTTGGTTAATAACGATAAAATTCTTCGGACTTTACATTTAACCTACCATGTAGCTAGGTGGTTAAATTTCTAAACACATAACATAACTAATCACATGGTATATGGCTTATATGATGAATATATAAACTACTTACTTTATTACAATTTTTGGTCTCCTTTTTTTTTTTCTATTTTTCTATTTTATTTGTTTTTGGTTGTTTCTATTTCTCTTTTTCTATCTATAAGCAATAGTAGTAATCTCTAATGGTGTTATTTACAGTCACAGCCAAATTAAAACGTTGCATTACTACCCAACTTCTTAAAAAGAATTTTTCCTACAAAATTCATTACCTGTGAATAATTCTGGATAATTTTTCTTTATATCTGATTCTAGTTCCCAGGTATATTCTTCCATTCCTTCTCTTCCCCAAGCCACCTTCACCAAATGCATTGATTTATTTCTAAGTTGCTTGGCGCTTCTATCCATAATTCGAATCGGCGGTATGTGGAAGGTTAAGTCTTCTCTTAGTTGTAGAGATTCAGGTGCTAACAAATGATTAGGGTCAAGAATATATTTCCAGAGTTGCAACACGAGAAAGATATTATGAAGATCGGACATATTAGGAGGTAAAACTACCTAGTAAGCAATAGGTCCAATTCATTTCAAGATTTGAAAAGGACTTATAAATCGAGGACCCAACATTTTTAATTCTTATGGCCCTACTTATTCCCATTGTCAAAGTGACCCTTAAGAATATGTGATCCCCTTTTTGGAATTCTAGTGGCTTCCTCCAATTGTCGACATGGCTCTTTTGTCGGCTCTAGGTGGCAAGGATCTTGTTTCGAATCTTCTTCACTTGGTCGGTAGTCTGCCTGACAAGATCAGGTCCTAGAAGGCTTGTCTTACCCGATCATACCAATATAGAGAGGATTGGCATTTCCTGCCATACAAAGCTTCATATGGGGCCATACCAATACTGGCATGACATCTGTTATTGTAAGCAAATTTGACTAGCGACAGATATTTGCCCTAACTTCCTCCTTATTCCCTCACACTAGCCCTCAACATATCTTCTAATGTTTGAATAGTTCTCTCTGTTTGTCCATTAGTTTGAGGATGGTAGGTTGTAATCAAGCAAAGTTTGGTTCCAAATGCCTTTTATAAGGCTCTCAAAATCTTGAGGTAAATCTCAAATCTCGATCCAATATTATGGTAGAAGGAATCCCATGCAGTCCCACTATTTCTTGAATATATAAGTTTGCCAATCTCTTTAGAGAATATTTGGCTCTAGTGGGTAAAAAATTGGTAGACTTGGTTAATCTGTCTACTACAACCCATATAGAGCCATATTCTGTGTGGGTCCTAGGCAATCCCATCATGAAATCCATTGAGATGCTTTCCCATTTCCATTCAGGGATTTTCAAAGGTTGCAGCATGCCTGACGGTCTCTAATGTTTTGTCTTCACTTTCTGGCAGACCAAATATTTGTTTACAAATTCTACTATATCTGATTTCATCCTTGGCCACCAAAACATCCTTCTAAAATCTTGGTACACTTTACATATCGCCGGATGGATAGTGAAGCTACTCTAGTGGACTCCTTCTAGAATCTTACTTCAAAGGCCGTTGTTTGCAGGGATGCATAACCTTCGTTGGTACTTCCATAGTGCATTGTTGTCTGGAATAAATCCCTTGAGCTTTCCTGCTTGAACCAAGGTTATGGTCTTACTAAATTCTAGATCACGTTGCTAGGCTTGGGCAACTTGACTTTTGAAGTTGCTTGCTACTCATTTTTTGTTCAACTGGATACTCTGGGAAGTTACGGTGCTCGCCAGGTTGAGACTTCAGAAGATCTCTATTAGCTCTATTTCTTTAATCATCATCCACAACACATTTAAGGATTTACTACTTAGAGTATCAACCACAACATTTGCTTTGCTTGGATGATAATTCAAGTCAAACTCATAATCCTTGAGAAACTCCATCCACCTTCGCTGTCTCATATTTAATTCCTTCTGATCAAAGAGATACTCCAAACTTTTATGATCAAAAAAGACTTCAACTTAAATCCATAAAGGTAATGTCTTCAGATTTTTAAGGTAAACACTGTTGCTACCAATTCCAAATCATGAGTTAGGTAATTAATCTCATGGGTTTTCAATTGCCTAGAAGCATATGCTACCACATTTTGATTTAGCATTAACACACACCTTAACCTTCTTCGTGAAGCATCGCAATAGACTTCAAATTGTCCATAGGGGTGGTAGTACTAATATTGGTGTAGTGGTCAACTTCTGCTTAAGCTTTTGAAAAATATTTTCAAATTTGTCCCATTCCTAGTTAGTTGGGTCAAAGGCAAAGCTATTTGAGAGAAACCCTCAATGAATTTTGTGTAGTATCCAACTAGTCTAAGGAAACTCCTAACCTCAATAACCATAGTTGGTCTTTCCCAACTTAATACTGCTTCAATTTTACTAGGATCAACAGAAATTTCCCTTCAGCTACATGGCCTAAGAACTTGACTTTCTTTATCCAAAACTCATACTTAGATAATTTTGCATAGAGTTTCCATTCTCTTAGGATTTGCAACACTATCCTAAGATACTCCTCATGTGCTTCTTTTGTCCTGGTGTAGGTAAGTATATCATCTATGAAGAGACTACAAACTTATCTAATTAAAGCTTGAAAATCCAATTCATATAGTCCATAAACACTGTCGAGGCATTAGTTAGACCAAATGACATCATAGTATACTGATAATGCCCATAACAGGTTCTAAAGGCCGTATTTGAAATATCCTCATCTTAGACTCTGATCTGGTGGTATCCGAATCTTAGATCAATCTTTGAGAATACCGTGGCTCCACATAACTAATCCTTGAGGTCATTTATCCTAGGCAAATGGTACTTGTAACGTCCGAAAAATTTCATCGGTGATAACCAAGTTGTTCAGTTTTCATCGAATAATTAGGATTAATTAGAATTCGATTAAGCATTCACTTAAAGCTAATTAAGTGTGATTTAGGAGGATTAGGCTTGATGGAATTAGATTAGGAACATAGGAAACCCTACAGAATTTTTCTAAAATCGGTTTAACAATTTAAAAGAAATCGGTAAGATTTCTGTATTTTAAATTGTTGGAATCGAATCAATAGAACTTACACTATGATTGCCCTAGGATGAATGGTTAGGATTTAGCCAAAATACCCCCATAGGTGGCGCCACTTTCAGCCAAAGATGCCAGCCCAAAACCAAGTTGAATTGGCCAACACAAATCTACTAATCACATTAAACTTGCTTTAGAAGTTTTCTTTCTTTTCCTTTTCTGCCCTTGCAATTTCGGCCCTTATGTATGTTGACCCCTCTTCATTCTTTTCTCCTTCATCTCATCTCATCTCAACTCATATCATCTTCATCTCCCACACACCTTCAAGCTACAACAAGATTTCTTCAACTCAAGTCACAAATTTAACAGGAATCACACCTAGACAAGGTGGGAATCTAACTTCTCATGATGTTTTCCTTGATTTGGGGTTGTGTGGGGATCTTGTTTTCCTCTTGATTCTGATGTGATTTAGTGTGATGATGTTGTATCATGATTGATTTTGTATGTATGCTGTGATTGGAATTGGAATTGGTATGAAAGAGCTTGAAGAATAGAGAAAATTCAAGAAGTTGTTAGGATTTTTCCTCGGCGGTCCATACGACAGAGTGTACGGCTTTGCCTACAGCCGTTTAAATTTCATGAATCTATTTTTATGAGAAACTAGACATTCAGGGCTTTCCATATATATATAATATAATATAATATAATATAATGGATCAGTATAGAGGTAGTTATGAATTTTTGAAGTTTGACCTAGAAATCAGGACTTTCATCCGGGCAGTGTGAGTTGAGAAGGGTGTAACTCACCCTACACAACTCCAAATTGAGTGAATCTAACGTTGTTTGAAAGGTAACATATGAGGGAACATCCCATAAAAATTTTAGAGTCAGATTCACTACCAACTGTCCCTAGTACATCAATGGATTCACCTTAAGTTCAACCCGGGCTGGAACAGGGTAGCCCAGTAGGGTCAAGTTTCAGGCTTATATATTGAATTATACTCATTTAAATAATATGCAACTTATTTCATTTGAAAGCTTGCTCTATTAGCTTTACAGTGATATAAATTTCGTATGATTTCACCTAGATTTCTATTTTTGGTGAATTTTCTCTTATAAGAGTGCAATTCTAGTTAGAGACACATATGAATACTAGATCAAGTTTAGTTAATATCGAAACTCGGAACTTAGCAAACAGAGAACTAGATTGAGTATACTTAACGTTGAACAAGGAACTTAGTGAATTGGAAACTAGATCGAGTATAGTTAATGTCGAAACTTGGAATTTAGGAAACACATTCATAAAAGTCTTGGAAAGCCAATTGTGGCTTAACATTGGAGATAGGAATCACAAGCACATAAGACACTTTAAAATCAAGAGTCAAGGGCAAGAATATGAAACCTAAAATACTTAAACCTGGAAGTCGAGGATCTTCAATATAAACTTGGAAGTTGGTACCAGAATATGAAATCTTATACCCTAATCTCAGAAGTCGAGAACTAGACGCTTTAAAACTCTTATACATGAAATTCCAAAACTTGGTATCTCATTAAACATATAACCTCGAAACTCGGTCCAAAATCTATCTCGGAGATTGAACATAGCCCCGGAAGTCGAGAATCAAAACATTAACCTTACATACATAACCCCGGAGGTCGAAACTTATTCAATATCAGAATTCGAACCCAATTCAATATCGGAAGTCGGTCCTAAGCTCAAACTCAGGAACATCAATGGAAGTTAAAAGCTTGCAAGATATATTAAGACTTAAGATTTAAAACTTACACCCAACTACCTAAGCTTTGCTCATAAGACTTTGTTATGTATGATAACTAATGAAGATATGATGATGAGTCCATATTCCGAAGGAACATGACATGGCCATCATGCTCTAATAGGGTATGAGATGGCGATCATACTCTGGAATGTGGCATAATGATCCCACCCCTAAGGAATGTGACATGGTGATCACACCCCGAGAGAGTATGACATGGCGATCATGTTCTGGGACATAGCAGGATAGGAGTGTGACATGGTGATCACACCCCGAGGGAATATGACATGGCAATCGTACTCTGTAATATGTATGACAAGTAAAGTAAGACAAAGAAAGAAAAGAAAATTACGTATATCTGCATAAATTCAAGTACAAGTAAAGGCAGATCCAAATTTCAAGCTTCTAGTATATTGGAGTTAATATATTTTAATATATTGCAGTTATTATTCATAGTATGATTCATGACATTATTGTGTATTGGCTCTCCCAAATGACAAGTGTATGAATAAAATGGACTCTGTTTCGAGCAATATGTTTTCAAACTATAAAATTTAACAGTTTATATGACCTGTCCACCTTTTTCATAATAAATCGAAGTAGCTGGAGATAATAATGATGGCACGACATGAAATTTCTTAGTGAATCCTACTGAGAATTTAAAATTCTCACTCCTATTTCCATGTTATCTCCAGATAGTTCAAGAAGTTTCAAAGACGGCTGAAGTTGCTGTCAAATAAGGTCCGCTCAGGTAACAGTAACAACTCCAGGGTGTGGTATTATGACTTAAGCATAGTACTGTATAAAGGAGGACATTACAGTACTTAATCTTACTTGTCACCTTATCTAGCTGGCTATAACTAACACACAACCTTATATCCTCGTCCTTCTTCTTTACTAAAAGAATATGAGCTCTCCATGGTGAGGCACTTGGTCTAATAAATCCCTTTTCTAAGAGTTCCTTAAGTTACTTCTTAAACTTAGCTAGCTCCAAGGGCGACATTTAACAGGTTGCCATCAATTTTGGTCCCGTTCCAGTATCAATTTGATAGAAAACTCTATTTTTCTTTCTGGAGAGAATTCCTATATATTTTCAAAAAAAAACATCTGGATATTCTTTGACTATACGGATCTCACTTAGTCTTTGCTCACTCTCAAATATGCTTGCCAAAAAGAAGATATCCCTGACTCCCGGTTATCCCCAAAGAATTTAAATATAAACACATAGAAGTTACAGCCTTGGAGGGTGAGGTAGAAGAAAATACAATGGATCTATCAAAATAGTTTAATATAACATATTTGGTTGAAGGCCAATCCATACCCAAGATTAAATCCAAGCCATAAAAGGAAAGACAAATCAAGTTAACTATAAAAACTCTATCATCAATTCGAATAGGACACCTCATATAGACTCGAGTTTTCCTAACGGGTTTACCAACAGGAGTGCAAATAGATAAATCATAAGGTAACTTAGATATAAGCAATTTAAGTTTGTTTATGCAATTGGAGGAAATGAAGGAATGTGTAGCACCTGAATCATATAACACAATTAAAGTATTACCGTTCATCTGGTACTCACCTTGTATCAAATCCTTAGATTGAGCAGCTTCCTCCGCGTTCAAAGTCAAGACTCCTCCTTGATGTTATGGCCTAATAGCATGGTGTTGGTTCTTGTTCAGGCATTCCCGGATCTTGTGTCCAAGTTTTCCATAGTTGAAACATATGTTTTGCCCAGTTAAACACGGTTTATTCCTGTGGTTCTTCCCGTATTGTGGGCATTCTTACTTGATAGGTAACTCCTGCAGTTACTTGCCCTTGCCATTACTAGTTTCGAAATTTCTGTTTGGCTGATGGGTGGGCTTAAACTGCTATTCTTGGGGTGCTAGCTTTCTTCTAAAATCATCTTTAGTGAATTTGGCCACCATTAACTTCTTATTATACTTCTCCACCAATCTGCACTTGTTAACAAGTGCTACGTAATCCTAAATCTACATCGACCCTACTAATGCCAAAATATCCTCTTGCAAGCCACCTTCAAATTTAATACATTTCGATACTTCATATGGGTTACGTTGGTTGATAGTTGAGAACATGTAGAGTTCTTCAAACTTGGCTACATATTCAGAGATCTCATGTTTCCTTGTTGGAGCTTCGTAAACTCCAATTCCTTGGCGTTCCTTATAGAGGCAGGAAAGTACTTCTCATAACTTAAATACTTCCTAAGTGATTGGGGTTCTGGGCATGCTCAAGTAACCTCCTCGTACCAACCCACCAGAACTCTGCATTAACTTCCAACATATATGTAGCAAAGGCCACTTTTTGTTGCTCAGTACATGGCAACGTGCAGAAAATTTTCTCCATAGCTTTAATCTACTCTTCGGCTTTATCTAGACTAAAGGTCCCCCAAAAATTCGGTGGATTTGCTTTATGGAATTCAGCAAACTTTTTGATATTCTTGATCTACTCCTTCTCTTCCGGGATTTTTGCCAAGATTTTCTCTGGCTCATTGATCAAATCTTTCCATTAAATGATTAGTGACAGCAGCCTAATCTCTCATGGCGTAAGCTATCATACAAAAAGCATTCATGATGTTCTCCATGTCTTCAGAAGTAGATCCACGAGCTAGTTTATCATGCCCATGGGAAGTCATCAATTCCTGGTCACACAAACAAAGATATAGAGTTGATAAGCTCAATATTGAGTAAATGTGATAGCAAGTAATTACTTTCACAATTAAATAACCATGCATATTTAATTCTATTTGAAATCCAATGCATGGTATTACTAAGGAGTTTCAGAGTATGTTAGAAGCACAGTTAGTCCAATCCTCAACCTTTTCTAAGACGAACTGCTCTGATACCAAAAATGTAATATCTCCAACTTTGGGGATAGCCCTATATAAGAGGAAGTTCTGTAACATACCCAGTTTTGTCTAAGCTAATTAGCTTAGTGTCCCTGGCTAATTAGAGGGGTTAGCGATTAACTAAGGACTAATCGGCTAATCTCTACAAGCAAAAGCTTAGTAAATTTAGTCAAGTCAATAATTGAATTATAACGCACTAAACGTTTTAATTAAAGTCTAATCATTCGAGCCTCATTAATTAGTAACTTAGAAATATAATTAACCTACAATAATCTTATTAATTAAGTACATGACAAATGTCTTACCTTAATCAATTGAGATAAATGAATTCTTACACCCTAAATACATAAATCATGAGAACAATTCTTTTAAAGGAAGAACGCCTTAAACGTGTAATTAACCGAAATTGTCTAATGAGCAGTTAAACTAAGCAAATTAACTAACAACTTAGGTAATTCTAATAGCATTGAAAATTCACAAATTCCTCCTAATTGTTGCGTGAAATTTTAGCCAAGATAAGAGCAAGATCCAACCATCCATTGCTTCCTAATCTTGCACTCTTAGATCAAGCCTATTTTGTCATTATTCCTTAACCAAGCCTAACCTATGGAAGAGCTAGTCTTTACTAGAGTCTTGTCACAAGAGCAAGTAGACCTTGCCTTTGCCCACTTGAGAAAATACAAAATGGTCCATAGTATGTACCAAGACTCAAAGAAACACAACCAACCCTTTTACCCTAAGGTTCCTAGCCTTCTTGCTTGAAAAAGAAGTAAAACTCACCTACTGCTTGTTGCTTGTTGGAGGAGACAAAATCCATCATCCCCTCACCCCAAATTAGCACCAACCAGCCCCCTTCCTCAGTTTCTCATTCATAATTTTCATCCTTTCTCAAAGACACAAAGTTGCCACTCCTCTCCTTCTTAATTTCTCCTTGTTTTTCCTATTTCCCTTCTTGTTCTTCTTACTTTTTCAACCTCATCTTCTATCACCACCCTCACAAACTCCTCAAGGACCACCCTCTTTGGTTCTTGAAGAGGCAAAACTAAACATTCACTTAGCCTATTAGCAAGCTCAAGAAGAAGGAGGTCATCTCCAACACCTTTCTTTCCTTTCAAGCTTTCAAGAAAATCTTTGTGGTAGTGACTCTATCCCTTCCTTCTTATATGTTTTCAAGCTCTAGAGCTCATAAGCTCTCCATGGCTAGGTGGTTTTAGAACTTGCTCTAAAGGCCTCATGGCCATACTCTTATTATAAGAAGTTTACTTGTGGTTATTGCTCTTCTCTTGGAAAATGACTTTGGCTGTACATTTATCTTATTTTGAACAAAACTTTTTAGAACTCAAAATATTGATTTTTCATCAAGATCTCAAAGTATAAAAGTGGTTTAGGAAGGAAAAGGGGTCACTTAAGGAAAAGACTTAATGTTTTTACAAGAAAATTAATTGAAACAAAAACTGTTGAAGCTGGAAATTCTGGCAGTCTATTTTGCACAACCAATAACTCATTCAATACAACTCAAAATGCAATGAAACTAATTATAAATGAAAATAGACTCGTATAGATTTTTATACATATAAAATAAGTGAAATTTGGCCTTAAAACGAGGGAGAAATGAATTTTTAAAGTCGGCTGTCCCCAGAGGTGTTTTTGTTCGGGCAGTTTGTATAAAATTTTAATAACTAGAGTTATACAAAACATTTTTGAGTGGGACCATTGTTAGAAAGCTAAGACATAGAGGAGCACCCCCATAAAATAATTTTGGCGAATTCTTTGTGAGAAGCTCCCAGTAAAGTTTAAAAGTCACCATTGTGGAATGAATCTAAGAGACTGAGCAGTTAGATTAAAATATGCATATCTCAAGTTACAAAATGAATTTTTAAGTGGGGTTTGTTTAGTTTAAAAATAGACTCAGAGAAGTATAATCATACCAAAATTCAAATCAAAATTGTAAAAGATGAAATTATGGCGAATTTTTGAAGTTACTGTTCCATTGTTAAAGTAAAAACTGGTTATGGTTATGTTTAAAGGTTAATGAGAAATAAGCTTAAAGATATTAAGAACTTCAAATTAAGATATGGGAAAAACTTCATAATTCAACTTAAAAAGCTTTAAAAAGGATAATAGACGAAATTGACCTATGCCTAATAAAAGAATTGACATAAGAGGCAATTTAATTAAAAGTTTGCACCTAATTTACTAAGCCATGCTCATAAAACTTTATTTAGAATAATTTTAGTATCATAAGCCTTAATAAGAAGCGATTGAACTAAGGGCATGATCCATCGAAAAGGAAGGTGGCCCGTAATAAGAAAACCCCTCCACCCACATCTCACATGAGGCATGGCATAGACCCAGCTAGTGTGAGTATACGGGATAGGGCTTACATGAGGTATGGCTTTGACCCAGCTAGTGTAAGTACCAAAAATTTATGGTAGTGACGGCCACGGTATGAGCGCATTACCACATATGTTTAGTGGATGAAAAAGACTTAAGATAAAGACAAGTCAAGAAAAGAAAAGGGACTTCAGTCCAAACCCTTGAAGGAAAGATGTTAAGAGAAGCCTATAACATAGCCATACATGTTTTATGTAATTATGTCCCCCTGCATAATATGATATAAATGATTAGAGGGTATGTTAACAATTGAATCCGCTTCAAATATTTATGTTTTCGAAAATCTAAAAATTGGACCTTATGAATGCTCATTGTTTTCATTTATAAAACCGAAGTGGTTGGGACGATTACGATGACACGTCCATGTCGGGTTCGAGTCCTATTGAGAAATCTTATTTCTCACCCTAGTTATTTTCCGTATCATCACCAGATCTCGATGGCGTACCCAGTGGAGTGGAGCATGGATCCACTCCATCATGAGTGGACATTCAATGAGGGTGCTCAGGCCATCGTGGCAACGACCATTATGGTGGTGCGCACCTATTTCTACCCTAGTCGTATACATGAGGAAGTGGGGCCCGACATTCCATTTGCCTCAGCTGACATTCCTGCAACCTATCCTAGACAGCCGTTAGGTCCTTGGGACTTTCCGCCTAAGCCATTACTAGACATCAAGATGGAACCGATGTCTCCGAAGCTGCCTGTAGCCGAGCCCCTGCCACAACTGGTAATTCCTGTGATTAATCTAAACTCCACGGCTACTCCTAAGGCCACAGCTGTCTTGCCGCCATATCCAGAGTATCATCCAGACACTTCAGAGGAAGATCCTTCCGAGGAGCAATCCTCAGCAGCCAGCTGTGACCCAGACCATGCCGGGCCAAGTTGCTGCATTCATCGCATTGAGGTGATCAGTAGGTACCCCCTCATCATCCTTACGTGTCCCCCGAGGTCGAGGAGTGAGGGGAACAGGCACTCGAGGACTTGACTTCACATGATCGAGATGCGTGGTCGGAGCACGAATGTCGAAAAATGTCTATTGAGCTTGTCGTTATTGTTGGTTCATATCTCATGTATTTTATTTTGAGATAAACTCTGTCTTTGTAGTTTGTATTTAATATTTTGGGGCCATGGCACGACCATGAGTTCCCTTTTATGTAATTCTGAATGTTATGAACCTATATATGATTAGTTATGTCTTGCGATGTGTTTGTGATTTCTATTTATCTATCTTTCTCATGTTTTATGATTTGTGGTATGATTTGTTACGACATGTTCTCTCTATATCTATATTCTCGCTCAAGGCTTCATTTTCCAAGGTGCTACAAAGCGACGACAAATTTCAAAAAAAAAAAAAATTATCGTATTTTCCACGTAACTTAATTTATATATAAAGTTTAGTTTTCCACGAACATAAGTAACAACTAATAAAACGCCGTAATACGACTTAAGCGTAGTATGGGTCGGCTCAACTCATGACCATCGTTACACCGACTCACCTACAAGGGGACCCACTGCCTCTAGGTTGGAGGGATTCAATGTGCAACAGCCTCCAACATAGAGGGACCGAAGTTTTAGCTGCCTTCACAAGGAGGGACCCAATGTGCAACTGCCTCCAAGTGAAGGGACCCACATCTTTATCGTTTAACTATCTTCACAGGGAGGGATTCAAAGTGCAACTGCCTCCAAGTGAAAGGATTCACATTTAATATATTTATATCTTTTCATTCTCATGCATAATCAAGCATAGATATACAGAATGTACTCATACATATGCTTCATCATTTATTTTTATATACCTCATATCATACTCAAAAATCATTCTTGCATATCGAATTTCCACATACATATTCATAATCGTATAACTGTTCATATCATAAATTTCTTGTAATATAAACATTCATAGTTCATAGACTTCTGCTGTAAATTCGGCAGCATAACGGATCAAATCTGTTTCCCCATGAATAGTACCAGTTCTCACGGACAAATTAGTCATAGTTGTATGATCAATCTAACATATCTATCAATGTAAAACTTAAAACCATCAACTCAAGCCTTATATGTTCACTAATACTTGTGAAACCATCAATTTGGTTATTTCTGCCAAGTCTATTCAATTTTGCCCGAATTTTGTATAATCCACCTTTACTTCTATTCAACTCATTTAAATCTGAATTTTCGATATGTCATAGCTCTATGTGTCTAGTTTTCAACCCTTTTGGTCCCATCTCATTTCGATATGTGTAGCTCAAGATATTTAAATTTTGCCTCAACCTATCCGGTTATTGGTCCAAATTATACTCTTGGAAGTAAAAATTCACTAAAAATCGAAATCAAATCCAAATCATACGAAATTGGTGTCATGTAGCTAACAGGACAACCTTTCATTTGCAACAAGTTTCATTCCATTTGACTTAGTAGGGCTCGAGTTATAAGCCTCGAAAGTTGACCTTCTTGAACTACCCTATTTTGGCCTGGTTTAGACATAGGGTAAATTCCTCGAACACTGGGAACAAATCGGATCATAACAAACTCAGAATTTCATTATTGATGTTCCCCTATGTGTAAGCTTTCTAACAAAGTTAGTTTCACTCAATTTGGAGTTGTGTAGGGTGAGTTACACCCTCCTCAAGTCACATTACCCGGATGAAAGTTCTGATTCCTAGGTTAACTTTCAAAAATTCATATCTCTCTCAATGCTAATCCAATGCCTTATATGATATATGTATGGAAATCTCTGAATGTCTACTTTCATATAAAAATAGTTTCATCAAACTTAACCGACTGTAGGTGGAGCCGTACACTCTACCATCCAGATTGCTGTGGGGCTTCTCACTTAGGCAGCATTCTAATTCTCCACTTCTTCTAGTTTCCTTCATCTAACTTTAATTCCTACTCAAGATTTCATATTAATCCAACCATAGTCCATCATATACATTCAATATATCATCAAATACATGAAGAAGAGTAAAATTTTATGCAGCCATAGTGCAAAGAATTCAAGAATAGAGATGGAATCCTACCTCTTTAGAGTGTGATTTGAGCTAAGTGTTGAAGCTTTGAATTGTTAGAACCTTGTTAAGCTTGAAGGAGTGATGGAGTTGGTTGAGAAAAGAAAAGAAGGAGGCTGGAACAAGAGAGAGAGGGAGGCATAAATCAGCCTCAAATGAGAAGGAGAGTCTAACTTAAATACATGAGGATAGTTGGAATCATGAGTGTTGATTGGTTGAAATTTTGTGATTGCAGTTCGGCCATGTCTCCCACTTTTGTGGCCAAATTGCTCTCCACGTCGTCCCAAAAATGGGACTCGCTTGAATTCTATATGAAATCGGAACTCGTCTCAATTCTACTTAAAGTTGGAACTCATGCCATTTATTTGACACTGATGAAATCAGATATCGGAAATCTTGTCTGGTCTATTCATCCCTTGGAAGCAAAGTCAGATGTCGGAAATAATACAGCACACAATCACATAATCTCAGAACTCCCAATTTAAACTCGGGAACACCAACGGAAATGGAAAGCTCATGGAAATAAACTCAGAGATCGGAACTCGTGTAAGACGGGAAATCAACTCAAAGATCTGAACTCATGTCCATTCTAGTTGAGTTCAACTCTAAGGACGGAACTCTTCACATTGAACCCGGAGGTCGCTTCTATAAACTCCGAAGTCGGAAATTGTGTACACTTTATTTTGAAACATGAAGTCTGAGGTCGGAACTTGCGTACATCTTGCTTGAAACTTGGATATAAATTATGAGATCGGAAATCGGTCTGTTTTCTTTGAGACATGAAGTCAGATATCGGTAATCACGTCCATGTTGTTTGGACTTGAAGGTTAAGTCGGGAAGTAAGAAATTATGCCAGATGAAGTTGGAGGTCAAAAATTATGCACAATATACTTTAACTCGAAGTCAGAGATTGGAACTCGGAAGCCACTCCATTTAACTCGAAACTAGAACATTAAGTCAAAAATCAAGAATAATCAAAATTGAAAAGGAAATTGGAAATCGGAAATCGGACAGGACATGAAGTCGGAAATTGTGCTGAAATTCGAAGACGAAATCGGAACTCGAAAATTATCCCATTTCATGTGAAATTCGAAGATAAAGTCGGAACTCGGAACTCGATGGGGATGTTACATCCTATGTTGTCTATGGACATGAGTATTAGTTAAAAAAATCCTAGAATGTGTGGCTAGAAACTAATCACACAAATTCTCATGAGCCACTCAAATTTAGGTTTAGAAGAATTTAATTTTTGCTACAAACCCACCACTCAAAATTGACCTACCAAACTTAAGAAATAAGGCACCCAAACTTAACAAGAAAGCCACCACTTTTCCCCCTTTACCCGTGACATTTTTGGCCACTCCCTCTAATTTATCACCCTTCATTTTCTTCTTCCTTCTCATTCTCTTCTCACCATCTCCATGGCGATGAGCTTCAAACTCATAGTTTATGGCCTTCATGGCCTTAATACCACTCACTTTTTTTATGAAAATTGATCCTCATATTCTTTTCTACAATATCCCTCCACCAATTTGATTATCCACCATCAAGTGGAGTCTCTCCACCTCCATGTGAGCTGCTGCCATGATGAAGGAAGAAGGCTAGGAGTTAGTTCTTGACTTCCTTGCATCCATAGTTTCAAGAATTTTGAGGTTTGAGGTAGGTAACTGAAATCCTTAACTTTGTTTGTGTTTTTGAGCTCATCCATGATGTATGCTTGTATGATGTTAATATGACTTGTTTCTAGTGGTTTAAGATAGGAAAACTTGGTTTAGATTAAGAGATATATCAAAATATCAAAAGGAAGCCAAAATAGAAAAGCTAAGGAATGAAACCCTAAGGCAACATCCATACAGTGGAGCCCATAACTCACCTTTTAGGATTCGAATTCAACTGAAACTAATTTTAAATAAAACTAGGCTTCAAGAGCAATCCAAGGATATAAATTATAAGACCATTGGATTTAAAATAAATTAGTTATGATTTTGAGAAATTGATTGCTAGAATTCACTTTCTATACTAACCAGAGTATGATGTGAGGGATATAACTTGCCCTATATAACTTCAAATTAAGTGAAACCAATTTTATTAGAAAGGTAAGATATAGTTGATTATGTCATAAAAATTTTAAAATTAGATAATGAGTATATTTTTTCCAGTAATTCTTGGAAGTTGACTTATACTCTGTTCAGGTGGAAACAGGGCAATCCACTTGAAGAGCTCATAACTTGAGCTCTATTTACCCAATTGAAATGAAACTTATTGGGATTGAAAGACGGTTCTAATTTTAATTAAGCTTTCCCTTAATCTTTCATTCCTTGATTATCCTTTTTAATTCTTAATTAAGCTCTTATTCCTTAATTTCAAATTAATTTCCCAAATACTCAGGATTACTGAGGTAATTAGTATAAGGAAAATCGGGGATGTCATAGTAGGTAATTTATTTGGGAGCTATACTCCCCTTGAACCATGGTAGTTAGAGGCGAAAAGTGCCCTTAAGACATTAAGGGCTTATAGCGCCTTGAGGCTAGAGGCGCCAAAAGGCACACGCCTCACTAAAGAAAGATGTTAAAAAATAGTAAAAATATATAACTATTATATATAAATTTATCATATAAATTAAACACTTTATAGCAGTAATTAAATACCAAAATCCTTAGCGAGGCATAATAATAATATGTTAATAATAAGCTTGAAAGCCTAGAGTTTATAATATAAAATATTTATGACAGGCCTAAAGTTATTTAAAAAAAGAGAATTAAAACTCATAGTTCATGAGCTTTACCTCCTCGCTCCCTCTCGGCTAAAGCATAAAGGAGCGATCCCTACCATCCATATTGCGATGGCCCTAGCTAACAATCTTAATCGCCTTCTCCTGCTCATCCATAGCCTTATCCTCTTATATTCCCCAGTCTCTTACTCGCTCCTACTTCTGTCTGTTCTAACTACTGTCCGTGTCCCCTCCACTTTGCTTCCGAAACGAAAGGGTCTTATACCTCTGCTTAGGAAAAGCATGGTTCGGGTTATTTTTCTAAGCAAGCCTTTCCCTTGATCTAGCGAGCCTGGTTTAGTTTCTTTCCATGACGGGCCAGGCATTTCAAGCCTTGGAGAAGGCGGAAGCTGAAAGTGATTCTGTCCCTCGATAGTAGGGCATATTCTCAATGGATAGGAGCGGTCCAGATGAGCTTACTTTGATGGAGTTGCAAGGCCAGTTCCTTCTACAAGTGAGCCAGTTTCAATTCCAATTCATGTGATAAGGGTTGGAGTCCCGTATAAAGATTCATCAAATAAATGGGTAAGCCCTTATATACCTCTATCTTTGGAAAGCCAGAAAAAGCGATAGGATAAAACGGTGGATAGTGAGGTAAAGGTCAGGAGTATTTGCAGTTAACTTGGAGGATGTAGGGTCAAAACCCTTTTTCTAATAGCATAGGATATGATCACAAGTGAAATGGGCACCAAGATAAAATTCAAAAAGAAAAAAAAAATAGTTCTAGAGTGTATGCATGGAAGTTATTGGTAGAAGTTATTGCTAAAGTTGAGCCCTCTATTGTATTGCTAGGAGTAGCCATTAAGACTATTTTTTTTTGGGAAAAAAATATTAAGAAATTGTAAAAAGAGTGCACATTTTGTTTCATAGAAAAATAATATATGTAGATTTTAGAGCAAGAAAAAAGAAAAAAAATCTATTTCATAGAAAATAATGTATCCAGAATAAGGAAAAAAAATAGGAAAAAAAAATATTGTGGAGTAAAACAAGAGAAGAAAGTATGAAAAGGAACAAAACAAATCATAGGATAGAAGAAAAAGAAAATATTATAGGATAGGATTGAACTTCAACTTCAAGAGATGCACTTTAAGTGGTGGTGGACCCCTGCTTTCCAACTTCAAGTGGTGCACTGCTGCCTGATCAACAAATGTTACCTTTAGATGCTAAGATGTTTCTAATTAAACCAACTATTTTAGAGGGTTGACTACATGTGTCTTTTAGATGCAAAAATATTTCTAATTACGCCTAGTATTTTATGGGCTAACCACTAGACCCTTCAAATAAAGTAATTAGCTTTTCCTTTCTTTTTTTAAAAATATTAGCAGTCATAAGAGTTGCTCACCTCGGCCTTTTTTGAGGAATAAAAATACGCCTTTTAGGCGCTATAAAAGCGTACCTTATTGAAAAGGTAGCGCTTCATCATATGCAAGATGTTGGGGCTTTTCTCACCCCACCTTAAGCACCTCAGGTGCGCTTTTCCTCGCTTTTGACTATACTACCCAAAACTTAAAGAAAGCTTAAGTCACCTCCTCAAATAAAAAAAAATCTGATATGTTTGTGTGGATGCTTATCGATATGCTTGGGATTAATCCCAAAGTAATCTACCATAAGTTACCCTATGGCTAAGCCCATGGCTCATAAGAAAAGGAAGCTTGGAATTAAGTGACTATAATTAAAGGAAGCTTGGAAATAAGTAACAATAAGTTACACTATAGGAGAAGAATGTAACATCCCTATTTCCGAGCTCCGACTTCGCCCCAGGATGATCAATTCCGATTTTCGATTTCATCTTCGAAATTCAGATAGAAATGATTATTTCTGATTTTCGAGTTTGTATGGCTGAATTCCCGACTTCACGTATTGTACGACTTCCGATTTCGTTTAAGTTTGATTATTCCCGATTTCCTCGTTCGTGTTCAACTTTCAGCATTAATTTCCGACTTAGGCCCTTATCGTGGCACTCTCGACTCCCAACTTCGATTTAACCTTGGTATCCACGCAATTCCGATATCAACCTCATGTCTCAAAGGCAATGGTCTCGATTTCCGACCTTATGCTTCAAATACAAAGGAAAGCGAGTTCGATTTCATCTCATGAAGTGCACGAGTTCCGATGTCATCTTAGAATATCTTTGAAAGCGAGTCCCACTATTAGAAGCGGCGTGGAGAGCAAATTGTCACAAAGAGGGGAAAGTTGGCGAAATTTCACCTTGTGTTTTAAGGCCAATCAGAACCCTCTAAGTTGACTACCACTCATGCCTATATAACACCTTCTTCTCCCCTCATTCAGACCCATTTTCTGCGCCCTCTCTTCTCCCTCACTTCAGCTCTCTTTTCCCTTCTCCATTCACCCAACTCCATCACTCCTTCAAGCTTGGCCAGGTCCTAATAATTCAGGCTTCAACACTTAACTCAAGATCACACTTCAAAGAGGTAGGATTCAATCTCTAATCTTAATTTCTCTAAACTAAGGATGCATGAAAGATTACTTTTTATGATTATTTGATGATATATTGGATGTGTATGATTGGATTAATATGGGATTACTATGAAATCTTGAGTGGCAATTAGAATTAGAAGAAGAAAAACTAAGAGAAATGGATGGATGAGGGTGCTGTCTTGGTGGAGATTCCACGGCAATCCGTACGGCGGAGAGTACCGCTCCGCCTACAACCGGTTAAATCCGATGAAACCATTTTTAGATGAAAGCAGACATCCAGGGCTTTCCATAGACATATAATATAAGGCCATTGGATTAGTATTGAGAGAGATATGAATTTTTGAAGTTTGACCTAGGGTTCAGGATTTTCATCCGGGCAGGGTGACTTGAGAAGGGTATAACTCACCCTAATACAACTCCAAATTGAGTGAAACTAATGTTTTTAGAAAGCTTACACATAGAGGAACATCCCAATATAAGATTCCGAGTTTGTTATGGTCCCAATTGTTCCCAGTGATTCGAGAAATTTGTCTTATGTTCAATCCAGGCCAAAACAGAGTAGTTCAGGAAAGTCGACTTTCAGGACTTATAACTCGAGGTATACTTGAGTAAATGGAGTGAAACTTGTGGCAAATGAAAGGTTGTCCTGTTAGCTTCCATATGAGACCAATTTTGCAGGATTTGACCTTAGTTTCGATTTTTAGTGAATTTATACTTCCAGGAGTGCAATTCGGGCTAGTGACTGAATAAGCTGAGCCAAAGGTTAAATATCTTGAGTTATATAAATCAAAATGATATGGGACTAAAGAGGTTAGAAAGTAGACATGTAGAGCTATGACATATCCAAGTTTTAGATTTAAATGATTTGAATAGAGATAAAGGTGGATCATACAAGATTCGGGCAGAACCGAATAGGGTGTGAGAATGGCCTTATTGATAATTTTACAAGTATTAGTGAAACCTATAAGGTTTGAGTTGAGGATTGCCAGTTTTACATTGATATGTATATATTAGATTGATTATGTTACTATGACTAGTTTGTCTGTGAGAACTGACACTATTCATGGGGAGATGAAAGCCCGTCCAGATTATCTTTGTCAATTCACGGTAGAAGTTTATGAAACTAGGAATATTTACATGCAAGGATGAATTGGAAGATGATATGGGTTATCAAGGATGAATTAGAATATGAATGGGTATATAGAAACCCTAAATTCAAGAATGACATGAGTATGAGATGAGGTATATGAAAGTAAAGGACAAGGCATATGTATGAGTGCCGGTAGAATAGTAAAGAGGCTACGGGCCTTTATATGTCATGACTATGCATAACCATGTGTAAGGAGAATGAAAAGACATGAGGTATATTAAATGTGAATCCCTTCACTTTCGGAGGCGATTAATTGAGATCCCTCCTGCGAAGGCGATTAAAAGATAAAGATATGAATCCCTTTACTTGGAGCGGTGCACTTTGAATCCCTCCTTGTGAAGGCGATTAAGACTATAAGATCCTCTACACCTTGGAGGCACGTGGTCAAATGAGATCCTACATGTTGAAGGCACGTGGTCGAGATGAGATCCCTCAATTTTGAGGCACGTGACCGAGAAGAGATCCCTTCAATTAGAGCACGTGACAGAATGAGATCTCTCCAAGACTAGAGAGCACGTGGGTCCCCCTTGGGTGGTCGGTGTGGCGGCGGTCACGGAGGTGGCGTGAGCTCAGCTCCAAGGCCGAGACCAAAGGCGATGGCATGCACCTAGGGGCGCGTGCGCCTAGGTGTGCCAAGTAAAGATTAAAGATTAAAGTATATGCGGACACCCCACTCACGAGGCATGGCGGCCGGCTAGTGTGAGTACCAAGTGAAGATCCCATATTCCTAGGAGCGTGACATGGCGATCACGCTACGATGGGGTATGACATGGCAATCATACTCTTACGGAATGTAGCGCGTAAAGATTTTATGATGAAAAGAAAAATGAAGAAAGAAAAGCAAGTTTTATGAATAGGCATCGTTTAAATATGAGTAAAGTTATATGCGATTATTATGTTCTCAACATATTAATGTCATGTAGGCATCATCTTAATATCTTTGTAGTTCATTAAAGTATATGTAGAAGTTATGTCTCTAGTGCATTGATGCTATCGTACTTTATTGTATTTCAGTTATTAGTCCCAATATGATTCATGACTTGAATTTTTATGGATTCTCTCAGATGCCAAGTGTATGATAAAAATGAGCGTTGCCGGATAATATATTTTAGGCTGTAAAATTAAATAGTCCACATTATATGATCCCCTTTTCATACTAAACCGAAGCAAACTGGAGATGACAACGATGACACTACATGTGTATTATAGAGAATCCTACTGAGAATTTATTTCCATGTTGTCTCCAGATAATTACAGAAGTTTCCGAAGAAGCTGACGGAGATTCTTGATAGACAAGGTCCGTTCAGGTAACAGTAACAACTCCAGGGTGTGGTACTATGACTTAAGCATAGTACTGTACTTAGGAGGGTGTTACAAAGAAGCTATTGAAGGCTGGATTGATATGAGAGATATAGTTCACAATGTAGACTGGTAGGAATGGGTTTCAAATTTCCTACCTAGTGTTTGCAAATGACCTCATTCTTTTTATTGAAAGTAACCATCCTTAACTAGAGATTGCTCTTAGGATTTGCCATGAATTCTGTGAGTCATTTGGCTACTACATCAATTCTAATATAGCTAATGTGTACTTCTCTAAAATTGTGGCCCATAAAACCAAGAGGCATATTCACTTCTGTCAGTGGTTTTTTGGAGGCCAAAGAAATAGGCAAATATCCAAAGGGTCTATGCAAAACCTGAAAAAGACATTTTAGTTTTACCCTTGAGAAAGCCAATAGTAGATTACAAGGATGAAGAGCTACTTGCCTATCCATGGTGATGAGAACCACTCTAGCCCATTTGATTATTGGTTCTATGGCTTTTTACACAATGCAACATTTCTATGTTCCTATGAGTAATTATTAGATTGAAAAAGGCCAAAGAATTTTGATTTGGGGAACAATTTCATTGAGAGGAAAGCCATTTTGTGAAATGAAAAACTTTGCATAAGCCTAGAGATTGTGGGGGGTTAGGTTTTAAAAGCCTAGTTAACATAAATAATGCTTTTCTCTTAGAATTAGGTTGTTTTATCATTCAATAACTAGAAGAGCTCTATGTCAAAGTCCTTATTCGGAAGTAAGGCTGAAAGCAGTGTATAGAAGGTAACATTATCGATACTAACTTTGACTTGAGCCTTTGGAAAAGGCTTAGTGAGTTGTGGTACATATTCTCAACAATTTGTTCCATATCATTAGAGATGGAGGAAAAACATCATTCTAAGAGGACAGATGGCTCCAAAGAGACTTATTACTTTGAATGCTATTAGCATTGATGAAAGAAATCTCAATGTCAATCATTATGTTGATTATCAAGGAGGTTAGTTTACCATGACCTCTTTTCCCTTAAACTAACAACAACAATGGTTAATAAGATCTGCCAATCCCTCCTTCTCAATAGCATAGATATAGCTAATAAAATAGACTACACTACTTTCAATGATGGAGATTTCACTACCAAAAGTGCCTATAGAATGCTCACTAACAACTCTGGGAATCCTAACAAACTCTAGCAGCTCATATGGAAATGGAAAAGAAGCCAAGTATGAAAATGTTTTTGTGGTTACTTGCTCATGATAGAATTTTTACTGTAGGGAGAATTGCCTCTTGGGACCATGGTGATAGTCTAACTTGTCCTTATTGCCACAACATCTTTGAGACCCCTATCCATGCCATGCAGGATTATTTGATGTGGACAAGATCTAGATCAAACTTGTATACCCTTAGAAGATAATCAAGTTCTTCTTGGCAGATACTAAGAGCTGGATTCTAAACAACATCCTTAATAAGTTGGGTCTTAATGATTCTAAAGTTTGGGAGGATGGTACCTTTATCATTATTGTGTGGACTTTATGGAATCAAAGGAACAAATTCCTTTTTCAAGGCAGAGAAACCAGTGCTCATAAAATTATGGTGGAAATTCAAAACCTCTAAGAGCATACAAAAAAAAGTTCGGATTAAGACTTTGGACATAAATAATGCAACCACTAGTGCCTTGTGAGATATTGGTTAGGAGCAATGGTTCAATTAAATTAATTATAAATGGAGCATCAAAGGGTAATCTTGGAGAAGTTAGCTTTGGTGGAGTGTTTAAATACCAAACAGGAAAGTGGCTCCTAGGATTTGTTTCTTTCCTTGACCACAAATTTACCATCACTGCTAAGCTCATGGAAATCATGAGATGGCTTGAGCTTGCATTGAATCATGTGTTCTAAAAATCTTATCATTGAATCTAACTTTCATGCTAGCATCATGATGATCAATAACCTTCCTATTAAACATCCAAGTTATGGGTAGGAAGTGAGAAAAATTAAACATTGGCTAGGTAAAGATTGGTGAGTGATCCTCGAGCATGTGGGAAGGAAACAAAGGGTTGATTGCCTAGCTAATTGGCTCATGGACAATAGAAGTATTTTTGCACCTAGTCCTCCCCTTACAATGACTGTCTCCATTGGGTTCTTGCTAATTATGCAAGGACACCTACACCTTGTCTTATTCCTATTCTATCTTGGTGTTTAGCTTTCTATTTTTTGGACTTCCCCTACAATGTACAAAAAAGACAATGTTTCATTCGCATGATATTTCCTCGAGGAGAAATATGGAATAGAAGAATATATTATAGTAGAATTATTCCAACATCATACAATGTAATTCATATTATTTTTATTGTGGTATTCCAAAAAAGTAACTCAAGTGATTCCTTTTATTCCTTCCTTTTTCCCTCTTTTTTTTCAACTTAAAATGCAAAAATTACTTCTCAATTTTATATAGCCTATTTGGATAAGTTTCTAAAAAATTTTAAAGTTAAAAAAAATCAATTTTCCATTTTTCAAAAGCAAATCAAAAAGTGCTTATGCTTCTCCTTATACTTTCATTTCTTATATTAAAATATTTTTTTAGAAATTTATCTAAATATGCCTGTAGTTATTTATGTCGAGTTTGGACTCAAGCAAACTAACCCTCAAGATTAAGTCACATATATGTGTGATAAAAGTGATAATTTTGGAAAATGGCCCATATGCTCTCTAAGTTGGGCTCTCCTATTCTCATTTAGGTTATAATATTCTTAATCACAAAGTAAGTTAGGGGCTTGATTGTCGTGACTGCCCATTTATTCTATCATCAAGTGCTTTAAGTCCATCTCATCCATTTGTAAAGTTGATTACATTTTCTACTTATTCATGTATTTAATAGTTAATCAAGGTATGAAAGTAGAAAAGATTTCAACAATGTAATAAAAACTCCAAATTAAAAACATGAACTAACAATTGAAACAATTGCGTAAGTGGATTTATTATTGGGTTTTTGAGGAATTAACAAAAGGGCTTTTTCGTCCATTATTTTATTTGCCTTATTAATGTCGTCTCTTATCTTTAATCTTCTTTTAAGTTGTCTCTTGCATTGTAAATTGTCTACCAATATCGTCTTAGTCCTTTTTTGTCCAAAACTAACAGGAAATATTGACATGGCACAAACAATATTGATGTGATGCACACACAGATATGACATTGTTTGTGTCACATTAATGTTTTGTGTTAATTCCATGACAAAAAAAAAAGGGACTAGAAATCACGTTAGTAGATGATTTGTAAAGTAAAGGATCAAGTTAAAAAAAAAAAAGACATAAGGAAACATAATGAAAAAACTAATAAAGATGATAGATGAAAAAAAGAAAAAAAAAACCTTATTTAGCCTAGAGAAATATAACTTCAAGTATGAATTGACTATCTCCACATATGAAATATATTATATCTTGAAGAGTAATTTTATTTGTATGTCCAAAGTGGATATCATGAGTAAACACCATGAAAAAAGAAAGAGAGAAGCCTTGACCACACTTACTACCACTAAATGCTTTGTGTTTATCTTGTACGTAGCAATAATGGAAATAGTGGTGCCCTTTTTTTTGGTACAAACGAAAATAAAACAAATTACACCTTTATACTTGTAAAACTAGAAGTTATTCAATAGCCACATGCTTAAACTTGAAGGAGGATGGGGTCCTATCTCTTCCTCTTTCCGTAGCTAGCCAATATGTGCAGGTATTCCCTTCTCTCAAAGTATGTTGAAAATGCACTATCTAATCCCTAGCCATAAGGCAATGAATACTATGAACAAGACTTCCAAATTGGTGGTGCTATGTCACCTCATTAAGCACCATGTCCACAACTACCTTGGAGTTTGAATGATAAATAAGTCTCTGTATATTAATTCCATGAGCCAAACATAAGCCACATTTAGTAGCTTTGAGTTCTGCATGGATGATCGACATCATAGCAAGGAAGCTAGAAAATCCTACAACCGATTCACCATTGTCATATCTAATTAGTTCTCCATAGCTTGACTTTTTTTCGCACCTTAAACGCTTCTATCTACTTTCAATTTATGAAAGCCTTAAGGAGGCCTTGTCAACTGGACCATCTAAGAAAGCTTGCTCGACTCTGGTCTAGTCTTATAGGCTTGACTAATATTTCCCACCATCAATTCAACTTTGCTAATAAAATCATACCAAAGTAGTGCTCATTCTTCATACAAATGAGCCCTCCATAGTCACCAAAGAATTGAAAGCAAAACCTTATATCTCTTCACTTGTGCATAGGTCACTATCCACTCCTTAACTCCTAAATTGAGAAAGTCAACCACCTGCAGGAAACCCAGCGCATACTAGAGTTGGCGGGCACCCACGTATCCCCTAAAACAATGATCTTCATCCTCCAATAGATAATTGCATAGACTATAAGAATGAGTTGAGCCATGTGTTGTCTATATCACATCTCATTGGTAGGCAAAGCATCATAAAAAATTAACCATAGGAAAAACATATTTTTTCAAGTACCTTAACTTCAAAATGCTCCTCCAAGGACCATGCATAAGTGTGCGAGATTAACATTGGAGTAGTAATGCATAGGCTGATCCTGTTGTATAAATACCTGAACAATTTTGGCCTCCTATGAGAACATTATCCAAGTTTACATCCACTACAACCAGGGTGGATAGCATAATTATTTTGAGCTCTTTGGTGATAGGAGTAGCTAGCAAATTCCAATGGCAATTATTATAAAAAAAAATGATATCTTTGATGCGCAAAGATATGTCTTGGATATGTACATAAAGAACTCTATCACACAGCAGTCCAACTTCACTCCACTTATTGTACCAAAGCAACAACTCACCTTTGCCCACATTAATACGAAATTCTTCTTGCACTTCCTTTGCAAATTTAATATAAGTGAATGCCACACATAAGAATCCCTAAGGTTTGTCAAGGTATTAAACATAGATTGATCTTGTTGATACTTGGCAGCAAGTAAGTTAGCCCTCAGCTTCTTCGTTCCATTGATTATAGATCAAACAACTTTGCCCAGAATTGCTATGTTACATAACCACACCTTACATATCCCTAAACCACCTATTTTTTTAGGTTATGTAACACCCAAGTCGAGAGTGTATGAATGATGAGGTTTTATCCTATTAGATCCTGCAAAAGCTTAAGTCTGGACCCTGTGCCTCCTTAGAGGGCTGTATGTTTGGGACATTTTTAGGAGATTAAAAGTCCCAATAATTATTCATTAGATATCAAAGAATTGAAGAGTGATTTTTAATGAATTTTAGGAAGTCATTAACCCTTTCGTTTTCAAGCTTGAAGTTTAAGAAAATGCAAGTTTTCGGAAGTTTGTACTAAAATCCAAAAGTTGGATTTTGATTATTAAAGAGTTTGATTTTTCCAATATTTTTATTTGAATTCAAATGGGGGATATTCTCTTATTTGTATTTATATTTTAAAGTTAATGGAGATTAAAATAAATGAGGACATTCGCCTAGGCGCTGACTGCACTACTGATTTCTTGAGCTTCAGGCGGGTGGGCACCCAGGCGGCCAGGTCGCGGCGCCCAAGCACCCGTTGGGCAGAAATAAAAGCTAAAATTCGACCCATCTTCTTCATTCTCCACTAGTTCACTCCCTCTCTTCTTCCTCTCTCATTCTTCTTCTTCCCCCATGAAATCCATTAACTTTTTATCAATTTTACTCATATCCATCACCAAACTCATCCTTTCATACCATCCCTATCGCCTTAGATTGGGTTCCCTCTCTTGAAGTTCTCTCTCTCCTCTTTCTAGTGAGAGAAACAAAGGTGGGAAGAGACTCACTTCCCCTCTCATGCTCCTTTTCCTTCCTCCACTCCCTATGGTAATTTTTGACCTCTAGCTTCTTTATTATATCCATGGATTAGTTGAATCCATTATGGATTTAAGGTTTGGTCATGTAAGGAGGAGTTAGGACTTGGATTTGGGAATTGAGTAGGGAAGGTAGTTTAAGTAAATCTTTGACCATAAACACTAATTTGTGTTTGGTTTATGATCCTTGTGATGTTAGATACTCGTGAAAATTATCTATGAGCTTAGTGGCATCATCAGCAGAGATCTCCTCCTCTTGGCCTAGTATTGTGAGTGATAAGATACTGATTGCTTGCCTTGTATCTTTAATTTCCTAAATGCATGCCTAAATTATGTTTTGGTGAAATTCTATGAAAGAATAGAATTAGTGTGTTTTACTCCGTAATTGTAGAATTCTTGAAGTAATCATGTTAGTAATGTATACGTGTTTATATATGTTTAAGCATAGAAATGTAGGATAAGCTCTTATAGAAACTAATTTATGGTACTTAAACAATATGAAATTTCAAGTTATTAGAAATTATTATGTTCATAAAGTCAATGTTTTGAACTATTTGCTAGAAAGAACTAGTTACATTTCGATAAATTGAGAAAGTGCTATAGATGCTTTAAATTGAAAGTATTATACTTTGAAACTATATTTGATAGTACAGTTATTTTGAATATTTGGAGGATTTGATAACTATGGTTGCTAAGAATATGGAAGATTCTTGAATCTATGATGCATTTAAAGTTATGAGCAAGATGTATATGAATTAAGTTAAAGAAAGATATTAGTAATAAGAAATTATCAAAGATGTAAAGTTTAATTAAAAGGAGGGAACTGTAGCAGAACTGTTTGCTAATGGCAGCAGCATTAGCCTTGGTGCATCTTGAGTAACCTAGCTAGCAGGGTGATTGCTAGCCTGGCATGTTTGGTCGACATGTCAGGTATATATAGACACGCACAGGCGTGAAGTTATTATTTACTGCTAGAGTTAGGCCACAAGGCCACCCAGTCAAGCAGCTATTTCAAAAATAGTATCCTCCCTTAAGCTTTATTATGATTTTGAAATAAGTATTCACTTTTCATATTATGAGAAAGTATTTCTATCTAGTTAGATTTAAAAGTATTATGCCTATATATGTTTACAAAGAAGTTATTATTCAATTGAATCAAAAAGGCAATTTAATGAATGATGTAGGTGTTATCAAAAATCTTACGGTATTGGATATATAGACGAAGTATTTTCAATATCAAATGTGGTACGAGATTTTTAAGAAACTTATAAAGTTTTTGTTTTGCAAAAGATGTGCTTCAACTTGTCCCACCCTTGTTATAGGTATATTATTCCTCACTGAGTCTCTATGACTCACTCTTTCTTTCTCTCCATGTTTTAGGCAGGTGCAGGGTCGTGCTCAAGCTTCCACAGTTAATTAGAAGATTCAACATTTAAATTTAATTGTATAATCTCTAGAAGTGCTTCAATAACCCACAGGCAGGATCCTCCCTATGTTAGTCTATGATTTTGTAATAAAAGTATGTTGTTTTAATTATGTTAAGTTTGAATTTTAATGATGATTAGTTTGTGTTCTGGATTGGTTTATATATATATATATATATATATATATATATATATATATATATATATATATATATATATATGATGTTGTGTGCTGTGGGGTGCATTCGAAGAATGCCTGAATCCCCAATGATTTTGTGTATTTGGATTATTGTGCAAATGGAGGATCCGTATTTAAGAAAAGTCCTAAATACAAGGGAGACTCTGCCCAATTCTTTTCAGAAAAGGTCTAGTGTAGGCTCGCTAGGGGACATGTCCCCTTTGCGCCAGTCACGTCTTGGATCGGGTCGTGACAGGTTATGAGTTTATATCCCATTTGACAAGGTGTCAACCCCCTGATTTATCCTAATTTTCTTTCCAATAAAACTCTTCACTATAGAATCAATCGAAGAGCAAATATTCTCAGGTAACCGCAAGCTCTGCATCTTATATCTGGGGACAGAGGTTAAAACAAAATTTACGATTGCAACCTACTTGGTTTGTTAAGTAGCCTCCCTTTCCATCCCAAGCATCTTTTATGCATCTTATCAATTGTAAAATTAAAATTAAAATTGAGTCCTCGCTCTTCTTTTGAGGAGAGGAAAACCCAAGCATTTCATAATATTAGATGTAGGTTGAATAGTTGCTATCCTTGAAAACTTAGCACATGTAGTTCTTGAAACAATTTGGGAAGCCATGAATTTAGATTTTTTTTAAATTGACCATCAATTCAATTGCCAAGCAAAAATATCCAGCGACTTGTAAAGCAATCTTACATAAAATGCCTTTACTTTGATGAGCAAGAGGCAACCATCTGCCAAAAAATGTGTGTGAAATTGCTAGGCCATTTCTAGCAATCTTGATTGGCTGCCAACTTTCTTCATTTACCTTGTCATCAATCAACAAGGCCAAATTATCCATACACATAACAAAAAGGAAGGGGAGAAAGGATACCCTTGCCGTAGGAATGATTGAAACTCTCCAATTTATCAACATTCCAAAGTATAGACAAGGAAGAGGATTTAATGCAATTCATGATCAAAGAGACTAAGTGAGATGGTACAGCAAAGTCACTCAAGAGTGATTTTGAGAGAATTCCAATTGACTTAATCATAAGTCTATTCCAAATCAAGTTTAAAAAGTATAGGACTGGCCTTTCCCTTGCACTTGTGCATTCTTTTCCAAAATGGATGATCTCTTTAGCTATGGCAGCCTTCTTCGAAGGCCCTCTTCCAGAGTAAAACTTCTTTGGAGTGGATCCCAACAATCATATTGAGATATGGCCATAATATATTCACCACAATCTTTGTCACTATTTTAATAACGACATTACATAAACACATTTGGTCGAAACTCCTTAATGCAGGTAGGTGGTTCCACCTTACAAATTAATTTTGTAAGCCATGGTGCAATTCCTCCCATTTCAAAAGCCTCCTTCATCACTTCCCAAATTGCATCCCCAACTAAATCCCAATGATGCTTAAATAAAATAGCTTGTAAATCTAATGCCTTGTAAGAGTCCATTGACATCAAAGCTACACAAAACTCTTGCTTAGAAACATTGCTTAACAATGACTGGCAGACTGCATCTCTCAACCTTGGTATTTCTTGTAAAATTAAACACTAGGGCTGGCAAGGCCCATTGATGCTAAATTTTTCTTTTAGAAATGTTAAATCTTACTAAAATATCCTCTTAATAATCATCCTAATTGCTAAATAAGGAAATTATTAAATATCTTTTATGCTTATAAGATATTAAATGCATTTGCTTTTTCAACTAATACTTTCTTGATTAAGTATGAGGAGGATTGTTAGAGGGATATTTTAAAAAGATACATGAAAAACTCTTCTTTTTTTTTTTTTTTTTAATTTGACACTTTCATAAACATTTATTTTAGCGATTAATGCTAGTAAATTGCCTTTATTAGTTTATATCACAAGTGAAGCATTATGTATGCGGCTATGCTGGTTGGTACGAAAGCTTTTTCATTAAGAGGTTACGAATGGGTTTTAAATCAATCAGGAAAAAGATAGAAGTAAAAGAGGGTAGAGATACATGAGAAAAAATTGAATATCATGAGCAATTGAAAATTAAGAGAAAGAAAAAGATACTGTTCATATCACAAATTCGCACCAAGCAGTAATGTCCTCGTTTGTGCTGCAAAAATATTTGATTTTAAAATTTACAGAATGCTACAATGCACCAGTTTAAACTTGGTGCATGATGTAGTGGCCAATCTAACAATGAGATGGAGAGAGTGTATTCATGCACCAAATTATATGTGATGTGCTATAGCAGTTTTTTAGTTTAAAAAATTGTGGTTAATTAAATGTATTTTAGAAGTGGCTAAATTTTTTCTACGTGATCTCAAAATTAATTGAAATTTTTTGGGTATGAAATAAATAAAATATGATCACTTTTAAAATATAAAAAAATGTTACACAAATAAATTTGATCACTTTTGTAGTGATTAAATTTTATCTATGTGATTTTAGAAATAAATAAAATTTTTTGGAGTATTATATAAAAAAAAAATTTATCACTTCTAAAATATATTTAACCATATTTTTAAATCTAGCTAAATTAAAAAAATACTACAGCGCACCATATACAATTTGGTGTATGAACATACCCCGCTATCCCACCCCTTGGATTGTCTGGTGCATCATGCACTAAGTTAAACTTGGTGTGTTAAAGATGAACTCTTAAAATATAATAAATCTAAATATATGACCAACTCATTAATTTACTTTGTTATGTCTTTTCTGGTTAAAATTTAAAATTTCCCTTGGGTTATAAACTCTCGATAAATTACCTGATGGTTTTGAAATGGTGAAAGATAATCCTTTAGATTTTAACACCGTACTACGTTTAGCCATGTATTAGTAAGATAATCCATCCAGTTTAGGCATATAAAATGGTGAAAGATAATGTTTAATTAAGGTTATATGTGGGTGTGTGTGTGTGAATTCATACGATGTGGCCCATTAAATAATTGATATTGTAGTGTTATCTCTCATCCTTTCATTATAGTCACTTTTATTTATTAAAATAATATTATTTTGATAAAACTCCTCTTAATTTGCATATTATATTAGAACATAAAATTTAGCATGTTGCTTGGAAATCTACAAAAAAAATGATGCCATTTTAATAAATAAGAGTAACTAGGATGATATAATAGGAAATAATAATGTCATGTCAATTATTTACGGAGTCATGCCATAGTGTTTAATCAAAAAACTTAATAAAGGGACTAAATTATCTTATTTGTAAAAAATAGAGACCAATTTGTCTATTTATTTTTAATAAGAATTAATTTGTACGATATTTTAAAAAGTTAGAGATCAATTTATTAATTTATTTTCATTACAAACTAATTTGTCCGGTATAAAAATTGATAGGGACCCTTCAAGGTTTACTCAACTTTTAATTCTTGTTGGCCATCTTTGATTAGTATGAAGCACTAATTTCGGTGTGTTATGACAAAAGAAAATTCTTATCTGGATAATCATTTCATTCTTGTTGATTAGCACTGTTATTAAGCTGATTTTAATTAAATTTATTTTTTATAATTTATATTTTGTCTTAATTGAAAATAAAAATAAAAAAATACTAGAACCGCCAACATATCAACATATACAATATACTTAAAGTTGACGCTGCAAGAGAAAAATCATATGGAAAATGTAACAAATTTAACATGAAAATTGATCAAAATTGCCCTTGTTTATTATAATACAATTGAATACAACGGGCAACTTCTTTTTTTTTTGGCTATTTATTGAATGACCTGGAAAATCTAGACATACATGAGCTAACTAGCAACAAAAGACAACCATTCCATTCCTTAGAAACTAGGACTAATAGGCAATTTGCTAATCCATCCTTCGTTGTCTACATAAGAGATACTCAAGAATTTTCTGAGCTCTTCTGAATTCATATCCTTCATCCACTTCACGCGCTTAGACTTATCTGCGCCTGGACCATAGTTATGCTCCTCCACATATGTAAAATTTGATCTGTAAATTCAAAGAAGTTGGATTATATATCATGTCAATATTAGATCATTACCAAGTCATTTAACAAAGGAAGAAGAAAAAAAGGATACTTAATAGATAGTCCAAATGGTAGACAGCCGCTATAGCTAGAAGAGTAATTCAACATTCGCCACCTTTATTCTTGTAGCTAGTGTCTAGAATGGTTTAAAGTAGGATTTGATTTGGTTTGAAATAATTGAATTGATTTGATTTATAAGTTAAATCTTATGCTTAAAATAATTATATAAAATAAGATTTGAAATGACTTAAAAATTCATTTTCAATAACTAAAAATAGAATTGATTTGATTTGATTTATATTTAAAATTAAAAATCAAATCAATTCCTATCAAATCCTTTTAATTTTGATAAAATTTTATATACAAAAAATTTGACAAATGAAATCATTTCTCATTTTTAAAATATCCAAAAATAAAATTTGATTTATAAATTAAATTAATTCCTATTTTTTCTCGTTCCAATCATACTCATAAGTTTTCAACAAACTTCAGCGTTAACTATATAAAGATCATTTAAAAATCGCTAAAATGAGACCAAAACATTATGCAATGACATGCCTATGTGAGGAGTTTATGAGAATATATGTTATAAATTTATTTCTACAGAAAATATATACTCACTCATGTCCAACGTAACTCCAAGCACTCCAACCCTCAGGTCGAACCACATCTGCTATATTCGAATTAGCAATGATAACTCTGGAAAATGGTCCATATGCTCTCCCAAGTTGGACCTTCCCACCAACCCCAGTTATGATACATTTCTTAAACACAAACCCTGTTGGAGAGTCCATTGACATTCGTTTTTGTGCAGTTATAGTACCATCTTGCTTAGGTCCATCTGCCCCCATTGTAAAGTTGATTATATTTTCCTGCTTAGGCATGTATTAGCAGTTAATCAAGCCATAAACTTAAGAATTTTATGAAGTGATAAAAGATTAAAATTGGAAATATGTAGTAATAATTGAACCAAAAAGAAAAAAAAAAAATGGGCGTTATTGGGTTTTTTTATTATAATACCTCATAGATGGATTGACCATCTCCAAATATGAAATCTACTCCACCTTGAATGTAGCAACGACGGAAATAATGGCGTCCTCTATTATCCCACAAGGTATCTTGCACCCCTACAAAGGAACAACTGTAAAAGGCATTTTTGTCGCCTTGTATTTTTGCTGCCAATGCCGGTAAAATGCCTTTATCGAGTGGATAAAGATCGTTATACGTGTTCTGCAAAAAATATATGATTTAAGCTGTAAGAAAGGTTTTTATTTTTCTCAAATAATAATAAATTGAAAAATATGAAAAGCTCATTAGTTTACTATATTACATTTTCCCTCTTGAAATATTGGCCATAAAACCAATTAGAGTATATTTGATTTCAGGGTTCATCCTTAAGATTGTCAATTTAGCTTATTTATTCTTTTTTTTTTTTAGCAGTTATTACCTTAAATGTAATGCCTTTTGCTACAACATCACTTGCTGATGATTCAAAAGTGGCACTAGCACCCATCCTCTCATGGTCACTCCACTGGATTATGGTGGAGGACCTATCAGCTCCTTCAAGAAAAATGCATGGCCTGAGGTAGCTGATAATGACTTTTTCTCTGCATCGTAACAGTGGCAAAAAATAAAGAAACAGGTCAAACAATTTCAAAAACCTAATTACTAAACCATATTATACGTCCAAATAGTAGATAGCTATATCTTTTAAATGAACAAAAATCCTTACGTATAAATTCCTGCAGCGATTCGAATTTGAGTCCACTGAGTGTTTGGTTTAGGGATAGAATTAATGGCGCTTTGGATGGTTCTGAAGCTTCCTCCCTCACCTGACTGTTTGACATGAATGACTTTTGGCGGATTAGAACAATTCAAAGCATTAGAAACTCCGAAAACAAGAATTATAAAACTAGAAAGAGTTAAAATCTGTGAGTGCCGCATATTTTTGCTTTTGTCATTGCTCAAGATTTATGGGTTTTAAATAGAGAAGGGGTGTTTCTCATACATGGAATATAGAATCTGCAAGGATAATTACACTATATTTAAATTAGAAAGAGAATCAAAAATAAAATCTAAAAGAAACCTATCATTACATAATAGAAAGTGTTTAATCACATTTTTAAATGAAAATGATGTTCTTGCAAATATGTAAATTAAGTATAAAAAATATTTACTGTTTTACTATTTTGTTTTAAGATATTTTAATTTGTTTTTGATGTTACTTAAGGTGGCTCCAAACTCATGGAAAGCAACTAATCCCCCACTCAAATGTTGAATTTGAGCTAACTATACGATTAACTTTTGGCGGTTTTTGAATCTTATACACTGTTGGTTAAGTAAATACACATGAAGTTACGTTTACTGATCGGGATAATGGTTTATTTTATATAATATTATAATATAAATCATATATATGATAGCGAATGTTGTACCTCATATTTATTTTTAATATATTATTATAAGTTGCAGCAACAATTATTGAAAGCAAGATTGTGAGTTCAATATTGGAAATGAAAGTTGAATGAAGAACTTAAATCTATGTAACATGCTCCTTCCATTCATTCTATTTGCAATTTAAATTAATTATGCAACTATTAAATAATTTCCATTATTTAAAAAACGTAATATATTTAGTTAAATTACCGGCCCACTCCATTAATGCAATTATAGAAATATCTAAAATACAAATTTCTATTATAAGGGTCAGATTATTGGCCTTCCCTTTTATCAATTTACACTCCCTCAAAATGTTTTTAATTTTTATTTCCTTAATTACCATAGCTTTTGGAATTGTTTAAAATAGGATTTGATTTGAAATAATTTAAATTGATTTGATTTATAAGTTAAATCTTATGTTTGGAATAATTATATAAAATAGAATTTGAAATAACTTAGAAATTCATTTTTATGTTTAAAATACAAAAGATAATATTTGAAATAACTAAAAATGGAATTGATTTGATTTGATTTATACTTAAAATTTAAAATCAAATCAATTCCTATCAAATCTTTTTAATTTTGATAAGATTTTAAATACAAAACAACTAAATCTATGGAATTTAACAAATGAAATCATTTTTCATTTTTAAAACATCCAAACATAAAATTTGATTTACAAATTAAATTAATTCCTATTTTTTCTTATTCCAAATACACTCTAAGAGATTTTAAAGTAAAATATATTTTTAATTATATTTTCATTTATATTTTCTATATTACTATGTATTTCAATTTTATATTAATTATAGATACGGATGTATTTATTTGAGTTTTTTAAGGAAAAATATTATTAAGCCTTCACCACTAAACTACTCCTAGTGACTTGAAATTAAATATATAATAAAAAATTGAATTATTAAATAAATTCTTAAAAACTAAATTCCAAAAAATACTTTAATATTTTTATAAGTTAAAAATATTAGCATCAGGAAAAAAAATCTGAAAAAAGTTATAATATAAAAGTGTTATATTTTTAATCTTTAACATTTTTCTTTATGATAAGAAAGAAAATTTACAATCCTTCAAAGTTTCAGAACCCACAAGTTATTAAATTAAAGGTCTTAATATAATTGAAATCTTAAGAATTAATAAATACTTCTAATAAATATTGACTAAAATATATTGTTAATAAATTAATATTAATATAAAAATAACATTAAGTTTTAAGTAATACTTTTTAAAAAAAAAAAAAAACTTATAATAGATGATGATTAACATATTTAATTTTTTATAAAATTTAGCTTTATTTTAATTTTTTGACAAAAAATATAACATTTTTATATAATTATACTTCTATTAGAACCCAAGAGTGGTTAGCCATAGTGAAATCTTACCCACAATATGAGGGGATCAAACCTAAATTAGAGTCACCACTTTGGATGGGGCTTTATCTAACCACCACCTCCACCTAAAAATTATATAAGCAATTCCTTATGCCAAAAAATCATCTTAAAAAAATTTATAATAGAATTATGTCAATTATTTGGTATTAGACTATAAGGATCATCTTTATATATATTTTTTAGTCTTGATATGAATATATTTACTTTTTGCCATAATATAGATATAAATTAGTTGAGGTGTGCCCAAATCGACACAAATATTAATTACTATATCACAATCTTATGAGAAATAACATGAGTTTAAAATAATATTTTAAATTGTAAAGTGTTATTTAAAAAAAGTTATCTTTCATTAAATTAACAATTATTTAATTGATAAGAAACTACTTTTTTGTTACAAAAAGGATAAAGTAAACTTACATGATTTGGTACTCAACTTAGGTTGCAACATTACTCCCCCCATGGATCTAGACCAGGTGAGTGGCATTGAGTTCTTGATTCCAAATTGAGAACCATATAGATAAAGCCCCCGATTCTGGAATAGTAATTTGGAGTAGGAACCCCAATTCTAGGTTGTAACACCCTTCTAACTATAGTTCTATGTTTAAGTCATAATACTATAGCTAAGAGTTGTTATGTATGGAGGTCCAATTTTCTTAATTTAGTATTATTTCAATCTGAGTTTTGTTGTGCAATTTAAGTACAAACATACACATAATTAACATTTTCGAGGCGCATTACCTAATTAAACCTATATATATAAGGAGTTAATCATAAACAAAGAACTACCATAGGAAATCATACATGAACTGAGTGTAATTAATTTACTTAACATTTAGTATCCATAGGAAATTAGTATGTACTTACAAGTCTCTGAATGTACTTGATGTGAGACCTCCATCTAACTCATATGAAGGAAACCAGAACTCCAAAAAGGTCCATGCAAGGACGTCTATCAAAATATAAGAGCAAAAAGGAATAAAAGGCAAGGTCATGATGCCACAACCATACTGGAACCTTAGTGAAGAACACTATTGCCACTGTTACTATCATTTGAGAATGACACGGATATATACAATAGGTATGAGAATTTAAAATTCTTTGTAGGGTTCCTAGGCTATCACATACACTAACATCGTCATCATTCTTAACTGCTTTGGTTTATTTAAAAAATGAGAAGTATAAATAGCAGAATATAAATTCCATTTAATGAGTTCCAAAGCCATATTCATTCGAAGCAGATTCATTGTTATGCTTACACTTGACAATTAGAGAAATGATTTCATAATGGTGGCATTGGATCAATGAAATATAAGACATTATGCATAAGTAGATGCATATGACTAAAGATGTAAGTGCACTTGACTTCTTATCTTTCTTTAACTTATCATAACATCCATACTTGGTCCCCTAAGAGTAATTGGCCATGTAAACTCCTGGGTAGTAGCCTGCTTTTCAGAATCGAGCTTGTTCTCCTGTGTGTGATTGCTGGGTTCACTTTCCTTAACTCTCACACTGACTTATTTCCTTTAATTCATTTTAGGGCTAGTCCAAGTAATATTGAATCATAATCATTTCATAAGTTCATAGGCTATGTATAAAAGTGCTTAATATGCTTATGACTATGCTACATAACTCACTTTCACATACTTAAGTCGGGAATCCAGCAGCATAATAGCTATAATGTGAAGACTTCTAGATAAACAACATAATTAACAGCTAGTTAGACATAGAAATAATAATCTCAATATCACCATCAATATAATATCAAGACACACATGTCCTCATTGTGGTTTATACTCTTGCTATATTAAAAAACTTACCTAGGCTTGTCCTCTTTAGGAACTTGGACCTTGAAACTCAGAGACTGGGAGGCTCAAGAGTGTCTTATTTAACTTGAAACTTGGAACTTGAGGCACGAGAGTTGTAGCCCATCTAATATCGGACCTTGGAGGCTAGGGACATCGAAGTCGTGACTTATCAAAATCAAATCTCAATGATCAAGGACACAGAAGCCGTGACCCATTGAACTCAAATCTCGGAGATTAGGGACACGAAAATCATGGCTTATTAAACTCGGATCTCGGAGATTAGGGACACAAAAATCGTGACCCATTGAACTTGGATCTTAGAGATTAGGGACAAGAAAATTGTGACCCATCGAACTTGGATCTCGAAGATTAGGGACAAGAAAATTGTGACCCATCGAACTTGGATCTCGGAGATTAAGGACACAAAAATCGTGACCCATCGAACTCAAATTTCAGAGATACCTATCCCGGTTTGGTTTCTATTGTCTTATCAGGAACTCGGAGCTTAGATCCCAAAATCAGGTCATGATAGGTAAGTGGGTGAGTGTTTTGAACTCGGAACCTAGAACCCAGTATTTAGCTTGTTACTGCCCTATTTCAAAACAGACTTGCACACCTAGAATTAGAAAATCACTAAAAGTCCATCTTGTATTCTTTTGTTCCAAAATTTTACTAGAATATACCTACACAAACCTCCTTTTAAACAAATAAAATCCTACTCAATTTCATTAAGCAAAGCCTAAGTCATAAACTCTACATTGAGACTACCCTATTTCAGCACTCAAGGAACCTGGGGAAATTTTGTGAACTTAATAGGAGCAATCCATTAAGGATCAAAATCTAAAATGTTATAGGCATGATTCCGTATGTGTTAGCTTTCTAACAAGGCTAGTTTCACCCTAATTGAAGTTGTATAAGGTAAGATATGCCCTTTATACCATGTGTTGGTCAAAACTAGGGCTGTAAACCAACATTTCACTTTGAAAAATCATAACTCTCTCATATTAAGTCTAATGAACCTCAAATTTTGAGGCTAAACTCCTCTATGAGGTATTTCCATCCAAATTAGTCTCATCTCGACTAGGGTTTCCTAGACTAAGATATGGCCCATGTATTGAGTACTATTCATGAAAGTCTCGACAACAGATTTTCTATTTTGGGTGCTTAAGGTCCTTTGATGTGTTTCTCTGCTCTAATCAAGTCTCACCAACCTCAAATCACTAAAATAAGTTAAATTTATATCATATCATCCACATAAGAAGTAAAACAACATTAAAAAAAAAAAGACAAACCCTAATTATCAAGGAATCACAAAACCACAACAAATGTAGGAGCCTACCTCAAATCCAAATCTTGCAACTTTTTAGCTTTGATCTTTTAGTGTCCTTGCTTCTCTAAAATCCCAAGCTAATCATAAAGCCCCTTCTTGCTTCTAGCTTGACTGAATTTATGAGGTTTAAAGGAGGAAGTTTTTGCTTGTATAAGAGTTGTTGGTGAGGAAACAAGTAGAAAGGTTGGAAAATTTTGAGTAAGAACAAGTAAAACATAAGAGTTTGAGTGAGTTTGAGTAGTATGAAGATGAAAATGGAAGTAGAGAGAAAAGGAGTGAGGTTGCCGAAAAATGAGAAGGAAGAGGAGAGAGTGATGAATCTTCTTTTGTTGAGTCATCTTGCCTTGTGATTGATTCTTATTGGAGTGGATATGAAAAGAAACTTAAATCTTCTTAAATTCTTTTGAGTGGTCATTCTTGTCCACCAAGATGACTAGTGTTGCTAAATTCTAGCCACACATTTCAAGGTTTTAGGGAGGATATTTATGTTTTTTTGTATTATATATTCCTACCAGATTAATTCTTGTGTTATAAGAAACTGCTAGTAAGAGAATTTCTCTAACTAGGTGAATTATCATTATTTTACTACAGAGAAAAATTAGAATTCACATTAACTTATCATTAACATTTTCTTATTACTTTTTTGTATATCTATAATGTAACACCCTCTCTTATATAAGCCATGCTCGAGTCATGGAGTTATATTAAGAGGTTATCACTGTGTTAAGAAAATTTTAAAAATATGGAAAATATAATATATGGCCCTTCAACTGCACACTTTATTATTGGCTAATGGTTCATAAACTTCATCATCTCTGATACATAGAGGATAAAATAATTACAATTAAAAGTAATGGTGACTAACATAATACACTGAACTTACTTTCGACTGGTCACTAGCTAGCTTCAATAGTCTCTTGGTCTGGTTTGCGTCCGAGTCTTGCTCAGAAACTGTCCCAGTGCTTTGCCTCGTACTTGATTTCCAACTTAGGTGCTGGAATATTTATGGAAAAGAAAAACATACAAGCAGGCAGTGAGAACCTAAGATTCTCAGTAGGTAAACTCAAACTATTATTCATACAGTGCTATCATAAACATCCCAGCCGCCTCGGTTTATTATGAAAATGTGAGTATATATATGGATGCAGCGGTTCAATTTTAAGTTGAAAACATCTTTCTTGAAACAGGTTATATTTTAACAACCACTTGCCATATCACATGACAGACATAGAAATACAAATAGTATAATATGCTTCAACAAGGATCATAATAGCATTATGACTTAACTAGATAATTGGAGATGCACATATAGATGCTTATACTTGAATGTATGCAAGTGCACTTGACTTAATTTATCTCTTCTTTAACTTACAACTTAACCTTGTCATTCTGTACTTGGTCCCCCGAAGGTGAATGGCCTCTCTCACCCCTAGGTGATAGCCTGCTTTTCAGGTCCGAGCTCGTACTTATACATGAGTGATGGGTTTACTTTCCCCGACCCTCACACCGGTTTATTCCCCTTAAATCTGGTCGAGGGCTGGCTCAAGTCTTAGACAGTATCGCTCTGTCCTACGCTAGCTAGATCTATGCCATGCCTCATGTGGTAGCTTGGTACGTCTTTCTTGCAAGTTCTCGTAAATCTTGTTCTTCTTTGGACATGATTAATGTAACACCCTACTAATTTAATGTTATGCTTAAGTCATAGCATGAAATTAGGTAATTTGTGTTACCGTGTTAACACTCTGCTTATCTTTCGTAATCAGTATCACATCATAAAATGCATTTAAACAAAGACGCTGTTATGAAATAAACGTGACTAGCACTATAAAATGTAATAAGGTTTGATACAACATAATAGAAAAGATACTGATAAGTGATATATTATCAGTTGTATATGTACATATGTATGTCGGAAGCCTACGCTTCCATCTATATATATATAGATTAAGAACAGAGGAAACAAAGAAACAGCAAAATCCCTATTGCTAAAAAGCAGAGGCAGAAATAGCAGGAGCCGGCTGTGTCCAAAGAGTCCAACTCGGAGTCTTGGGACAGCTATAGGTCTGGGATCTCAATGAAAGGAGTGGCCGTTGAGCTCTTCGCCAGGGTCTGAGAATGATGCGAAAAATACAACATGGGGTGAGAATTTCAAGAAATTCTCAGTAGGGTTGCGTCTAGTGGTTATCTGATGTCACATGCATTCTCAGTTGCCTCAGGTTTTATTTAATTGTAAAAACATGTGTTTAAACAGAAATAGCCATCTTACTGAGTTCAAGAAAATATCTAGTCCAAGGCAAGATTCCGTTTTACTTTAGGAGACATGAAAATTTAAACAGACTACTAATACTGATACGTAAAGTAATAAACAGAATAAATAAACAAACAACAGTAATTAAATATAATAAACATCTGTAAACATTTTAACATAAATATTCCATGTATTCATGCACTCATGTAATCATGCAGACTCATACTTGAACTTTCCTTCATAAACTTTTCATTTCCTTTCATCATTTTTTCATCTCTTGGTCCCCTGGGAGTTCTTGGCCATTTAGACTCCTGGGTAATAGTCTGCTTCTTAGGATCGAGCTCGTTCCTATACAGAAATGCCGGGTTTACTTTCCCCGACCTTTCCACCGATCTATTCCCCTTAACTTCTTATCCGGGGCTGGCCCAAGTAGCATGGAACTTTCATAGTGACATAATCCTTATCATAACTTTCATGACTTACTTGAAATTGCATATGCATTAATATGTACTTCATAACTTGTGCATGGGTTAACATGTAATTCATAACTCGTGCAGGGGTTCTACCGAAATTTTGGCAGCATGATGGAACGTGTCCACTTTCCCATGAATAGTGCCAGCATACTAGAACATTTACACAAAATTTGCAATTTCAGTATTGAGCAACAATTATATATATACATTCATAAATTCATTCATTAGTTTCAACAAGCTTCAATAGGGCTTTTAGCTGATTCTGCCTCATTCTGCCCGGTTATGGTATATCCCACCTTTATTTCAATTTAACTCCTTTAAACCTGATTTTTGGATATGTTGTAGCCTTATGTGTCTAGTTTCTAACCCTTTTAGTCCCATCTAATTTTGATATCTATAGCTCAAGATATTCAAGTTTTATCCCGGCCTGCCCAGTGGCTAGCCAAAATCGGGCACCTAAAAGTAAAAATCTACTAAAAATCGAAAACTGACTCAAATGATACGAAATTGGACTCATATTAAAGCTAACATGTAAAGTTTCATTTGCAAAAAGTTCCATTTCATTTGACTTAGTAGAGCTTGAGTTATAAGCCCCGAATTCTGACCTTCCTAAACTGCCCTATTCTGGCCCGGTTTGGACATAGGGCAACTTTCTTGGATCACTGGGAGCAACTGGGACCTTATCTAATTCGGAAATTTTTATGAGACATTATCCTATGTGTAAGATTTCAAACAAAATTAGTTTCACTCATTTTCAAGTAGTATAAGTCGAGTTCTGTCCTAAACAAGCTAGTCTGCCCAGATTCAGAGTCAAAACCCTAGGTCGAAATTCAAAAATTCATAACTCCCTCAATACTAATCCAAAAGCCTTATATGATGTATATATTGAAAGCCCTAGATGTCTAGTTTCATTTAAAAATGGTTTCATCCAATTTGATCGGTTGTAGGTGGAGCCGTACACTCCGCCGTACAAACTACTGAGGGGTTTTGGTTCTCCAGCCCCTCAGCTCTTCTTATTTCCATTCTTTCATGCTTCAAATTCGATTTTAACCAAACCAACAAGCCAAAACCAATCACATATCATCATAATCATCCATTTAACACATCAAGAATCATGAAAATAATCCAAACTCAGCCAGCCCATGCCACAGATTTGGTGCAATTATTAAACTCCTACCTTTGTTCCAAGTGATTGTGCTGGATTTTTTGAAGCTTAGATGAATAAGGCTTTGAATTGGCTTGGTGTTGGCTGGAGTTTTTGTGTGTGAAGAAGAGAGAAAGAGAGCTGAATGAGAGGAGAGAAAAGGGCGCTGGATGTGGTCTGAATGGGAGTCAAAAGAGGCTGAAAAATCTGATTGCTTTTTGGGTGGTTTGGCTTGAATTTGATTGGTTCAAAATGCTTGGCTGAAATTCAGCCAAGCTTCTCCATAGAGTGTGGCCTTGTGGTGCCACTTTTATGGGGCAAAGTGGCTGAGTTATCAGCCTTAGATTCTAGGGTTTTAGGCTTGTAATTCTATTGGTCCGGTTCCGACAGTTTAAAATACCGTAATGTTACCGATTTCCTTTAAATCGGTAAATCGGTTTCGTGAAAATTCTTATGAAATCTTCTATACTTCTAACTTAATTCTCTCTTATCTAAACTCAAGTAATTGATAATCAATTGAGTCTAAATAATGATTTAACTGAATTTTAATTATTCTCAATTATTCGATAAAATCGAATAATTAGGCAAAAAAACGGTGGATGTTACAATTAAACATTCATATGCTACATGCATTCATTCATATACTTCATATTATACTTAAATCATCCTTGCATATATTAATCTAATGAGCATAACATATAAATGTTCATAACAATCACATAATTCATATATTTCTGCCGGAATTTCGGTAGCATAACGGATCGAGTCCGCTTTCCCATAATAGTGCCAGGCAACCAGTACAAATGTACAAACTTGCAACTCAATATGGACCAGCAAATATATATATATATATATAGCATCATTTATCAATTTCAATTCAAGCACTAACTGGATTTTCGGTTCATTCTCTTTTGTTCTGCCCGAGTTTGGTATACTCCACCTTTATTACAATTCAACTCATTTGAATCTAATTTTTGGATATGTCATAGCATTATGTGTCTAGTTTCTAACCTTTTTGGTCCCATCTCATTTTGATTTGTATAACTCAAGATATAAAAATTTTATCTTAGACTGCCCTGTTCTTAGCCAGAATTGGGTTCTTATAAGTAAAAATTCACTAAAAATAGAAACCTAGGTGAAATCATACAAAATTTATATCAAATTAAATCTAACAGGACAAGCTTTCAAATGAAATAAGTTTCATGTCATTTGCCTAAGTATATTTTGAGTTATGAGTCCTGAAACTTGACCCTACTGGACTACCTTGTTCCAACCCGGGTTAAACTTAAGTCAACTTCATTGATGTGCTGCAAACAAATGGCAACGAATTTGACTCTAAAATTTTTATGGGATGTTTCCTTACATGTTAGCTTTCAAACAGCATTAGTTTTACTCAATTTGGAGTTGTATAGGGTGACCTTCTCAACTCATATTGCCTAGGTGAGAACCCACATTTCTAGGTCAAACTTCAAAAATTCATAACTAATTCAATACTAACCTAATGGACTTATATTTTATATGTATGGAAAGCCCTGGATGTCTAGTTTCATATAAAAATAGATTCATCCACTTTCTATGGCTGTAGGTGGAGCCATACACTCTGCCGGTACCGACGCCGTAGGGCTTTTTCACAAAGATAGATTCTGCTTAGCTCCTTCTTGGGTTTTTGATAAATCCCTTAACTTAAACCAAATTTTCTCACCTCAAATCACTAGAAGAACATCAAAACAACATCATACAAGTATGGCATAAGAGGAATACAGCAGCCACATAGCCACATGATGTATCAAATAACTAAGGAGTTGAGCTACCTACCTTGAAATCCTTGAAGCCATGGAAGCAAGGAGACCAAGAACCAACTCCTAGCCTTCTTCCTACATCATGGCAGCAACTCATATGAATGTGGGGAGGCTTTATTTGATGCTTAATCATGAAATTGTTAGAGGGGTTTTGTAAAGAAGGAGGTGAGGATCAATTTTCATAAAAGGAGCAAGAGGATTTGAGGTCAAGAGGGCTTCCAATCTTGAGCTTGAAGTTCTTGTCCATGGAGGTAAGGAAAGAAAGGAAGAAGAAGGAGAAGAGATGGAAGGAGGCTGAAACAAGGTGGAGGGTGCATAATGAAGGGAGATGGGTGAGATTTTTTCTAGGCTTTATGACCTAGATAAGGATGACTTGAGATATTTGGTTTCAATGGTCATGATTTGGCCAAATTTCTCCATCATATGGTTGCCACATGGCACCATCTAGGGTGGTGGAGGTGGCTGAATTTCAGCTGTTCAACCTAAGCTTATCAGTATAAAATTCTATTGATTCGGCTCTGGCAGTTTAGAACACCGAATATTTACCGATTTTCTCCAAACCGGTAAAACGTTACTTAATAGTTTGTAAGATATCTACATGTTCATTTTAATTTATCTTAAGCCAAATCTCTCTAACTAATATCTAATTAACTCTTAATTAATATTTAGTTAATCTCTAATTGCCTTTACATAACTATTGAAATCGAATAAATGAATTAACAGCGTAAATTAGACATTTTCGTAAATTCGAAGCCCTTTTTGTTTTCTGTTTTATATAACTAATGGCATTTCCATAATTTTGAGCAAGTCTAGGGCACCCCACGTCATTTCACACCCAACTGCTTCCATGGCCCAATCGGCAGAGATTTAAACTTCTACGGTTTCACCACGCGATTCTGCTCCGTTTAAAACCCTATTCTGCTAATCCTATAGATGTGGGAATATAAAAGTCATTTTATAAAAAGTTCTAGGGTGGATATAAAGATCATTTTATGAAAAGTTCTAGGGTCATTGTGGAACTAAGTTTTTGAGGTCAAAACATAATTTCTAAAAATTCAGGGTATCCCTGCGATTAACAAAAGTTTGCAGGGGCGCTTTTGTCATTTCTTAATTTTTAACATATGGTAGTGCCATATTTTCAACGGCAGTGTTACACTACCCTATAATTTCAAGTGTGAAGATCGTCATGGCATAGCGTTGCCTGAGAAATTCTCACACCGCCTAAAGGAAATAATTCAAAGTTCCCATTACGTTTTGTTTATGAAAGTGGGGATGTTACACATCTAACAATTAATTATTGAATAGTGTTAATTATACAAATTGTTACTCAAGATGTTACATAGATAAATATTAGAAATAGAATCCCGATTCTAGGAATAATAGGAAGAGTCTTGGGAAGATAAATATTTTACCTATAATTATTTGAGAAAGATATCTTTTTAACATGCTTATTTTAATAAATATGTGTGAATAATTATTTTATGTTAGTGAAAGTACCTCGAGTGATGTACCGTGATTTATTAGACACCTTAAATTAAATTTTAAAGATTTACTATTAGCATTGAGTTGACTTTAAGAGTGATATTTTAATTCCTTTGGTTAAACAAAACCTTGGGAATAATAATATTGCATGTATTATGTGGTGGTAAGAAACCATGGATGCCCTTAAGTCACTCTCATGCATGGCCACCCTTACTAACGCCTCATTACACACTTAACACTCCCTAAAACCCCACTAATATGAGAGCACCATCATGGCATCACCTGCACTCTCTCCCTTGTTTATTCGGCCACCAACATCTTTTTCTTCATCAAAATTTTCCTCCATCACCATCCACATCTTCACCTCTTTGCATGGCTTGCCTAGAGCCATCAGATTAACTTCGTCCTTTTAGAAATATCCTTTCCCACATCCTCTTTTACACAACCATATAACTTTCATCAAGATCAAGCAATAATTAAGGAAGGATCACCACCCTTGCAGCCATGGCCAAGAGGGAATTTGATATGGCACCGACAAGTATATTAGGTCGTATGTGAGTAAATGTATCATCCCACAAAGATTAGGTAACCAATTACTATTTCTCAAATTAAAATACTATCTAGAGTACCAAACTGAATTAACTATAAAATCAAACAAGAATCTAAAAGCGAATCAAATCTAAACTAAATCTAATCTAAGCTAACTTCTAACTTCCTAACTTGGAATGCAATCAATCAATTGGTGATAGGAAACTTAGCAAGGTATGAGGTGCTAAGACTTTGATTCACCTAGTTGTTCCTATGAGCATTGAATTCTTAGTTTAATGAAGTTCTATCAATTCAATTGATGATACCCAATTCTTTGGCATATTAATTCTCTTCAATCTCTAAAATCCAATTAATTCCTTAACTTGAACCCTAGAGTTAAAGGCTTTATGTTATATGAAATCCTTGTTATATTAATCCCACACAATTATTAATCTTTACTCCTAAATAATTAATAATTACGATTCCTATCCCTAGATCTAAGCTATATACCAATTTCCCAATTATCTACACAACTCATAATATTAACTCATGGGTGATCAGGCTACAAAAGCATTAAGAACAAAGATAGAAGCTCAATTGAAAGAAAGAAACATTCATTAGCTTAAACAAAATAATGACTCATCATTCTAATATTGGTTACAACATCGCCCTAACTAAGAGGGTTTTAGCCACTAAACATGTTTACAACGTCCGAATTCAAAAAAAGAACATGATAAACATGAATCAAGAGAGGGAAAGAAGAAAAGATGAATCCAATAGCATAGATTTTCTTCTCATGATGAAAAAAATCAAATCCAGAGCCAAGTGTAAAGACTCTCCTAATCTTCTTGTGTCTTCTAATTCCCTAATTCTAAGATAGGTATTTCTAACCCCTAATACATCTCTATAATCCCCCTCCCTTTTGGGTTTTGGGCTAACTGTGATTTTATAGGTCTTTAGAAGTCAGGAAAGAGCTCGAACAATTTAATTTTGTGCCCCTTTAGCCCAAGATTAGCCCAATTTGTGTTTTAGCCCTAGACAACATCTAAATCGTCAACTTCTAGGCTCTATAACACTCAATATAGTTGGAATTAGCTCTCAAAAAATTAGAAGTTGTATAGCTTTAAGTAAGCTTTCCAACACTGTGAGTAGCACCTCAATTGGACTTCTATAAAATAACATATTGGCGAAATACTATGCAGAGTTCAGGCTGGACAACAACAGGACAACAGCAACCTTCAATCTTGCAACTAGATTTTCACCAAGAAACTTAAGAATTGGGCTTTGGCTGAGCATCAAAGCTGAAACTTCCTAAGCTTTTTGAAACATCCTTATTTATCTCTATCTTATCTTTGCAGAGAGAGATACAAATTTTCTACTGTAGTGCTTTATGTATATCACCTCAAATAAGCTCTAAAACTCTTCTATTTAGCTCCAAAGATACCTTTCTTGCAAAGTTAAATATAATAAGCTTTCAAGCCATCAAATTTACCTAAAAATTAACAATTTAACATTAGTTCTAATAATTTCACAAAAGTACAAATATCATATGTAAATTCGCTAATTTCTTAACAATTAAAGCACAAATCATGTCAGATTAAGCACTAAATGAGTGTATATTATACACTCATCATCTTGGGGGGGGAGATTGCTTATTGCTCCTTGTGTTAATCAAGCTTGGAAAGGATTAAGGTAGGTAAACTAAACTCCTAGGTTTTCGGGTCATAATGTTGATTGAACTTGGCTCTATGATTTGGTGAAATGAATCCTGAAATCTTATGGTTGATGATGATGATGTTGATGATTATTATTATGTTCTTGCCAAGTTTGAGGATAGTTAATAATATTTATGTGATTTTAGACTTTAAAGGACCTCCACAAAACCAGATCTGAGGTGTTGAGAAACTATTGTGGTTGCTGGAAATAATTCTAATTAAGAGGTTGATAAATGATATGAGAGGTGGTGTAGAAATTAGAGGTAAAATTGTGGTGAGCGTTGTAACTTTTAGTTAGTTAGGGAATTTGAGTAAGTGAAAACTTAGGAACTATACTGAGAAAATTGAGTTAGGACCCATAAACCCCTTAGACTAAGTTAATATAACTTGGTAATGAAAAGAGGATTGGAGTTAAAGCCCAAAGGAGTGAGTTAAGAAAGTCTCGCTAGTTATCTAGGTATAAAGTATTTTCTACAAAAAAGTTAGTTATCTAGATTCATAAATTCATAACTAGAGCTGGAAGAACTCAATTGAGATGGTTTTTTTTTTTTAATTAAAGCTGGAGTATAGGAAAATTTCCCTACCAAAGATCATGAAATTAAAGTGAAGGGTGAAATTTTGGGAGCTTTGGAAAAGTTGTTGCAAAAACAGGACTAAAATAATGTGTAAACTCTAGTTTTGATATGTCATTTAAGGTTGGGGATCTAGATTTTGAGTGAAACTATTTTTTGTTGTTAGATTGAGATTAAATATACTTGCCTAAAAAGTTTTAGAGTAATCCAAGTTATAAACTTGTGCATAATGTGAATTATGTAGCATTAAACTTGTGCAAAGTGTAACTAAAGCTATAGAGCTTGGATTGAGGTGGATAAATTTTGTTTGAAAGCTTGTTTAGTATAGTATTAGAGTAGAAAGTTTCATGGTCAAAAGAAATTTGGAGTAATTGCTAGAATTTTTTAAAGTTACTATAGAACTAAAGAGTTAGAATAGACATATTGTGAACTTGCCTATATCTTAAGCTAGCCTCATTAGATTGAAGTTGAACCAAAAAGATTAGGAAGATGAGTTACAAGGGATATTACCTGTAAAACATGAGAATGAAAGGAATTAATATGAAATTTGGGTGATTTTCCAAAGCTGGTCATTTTGTTATTAGAACACTGAAACAACATATAAGTCAAGAAAGCATAACTTGAGTTAGGGGTCCCTTATTGACATGGGACCAAAACTAGGCAAAAGTACATATATAAAATATAAGATAACCTAAATGTCGTTAATAAACCCTAAATTGTGTGGGTAATTCATCTTTTAAGAAAAAAAGGATGAATATACAATGAAATTAAGGATAATTAATTTTAATTTCAAATCTAATTTTATAAAATTTAAAAATTAGAGAAGATGAGCAGAAAGTGCTCATTACTCTCTCCTCTTCTTTGGAATTTTCCAACCCTACCTCCATATCTCCACTCCATTTTCTTCTTCTTCTTCTTCTTCTTCTTCATTCTCAAAAACTTTGTCTTTTATTGAGACTCATGACTTATACTTGCAGCCTAAGCCTTATTATCTTCATTCAACCAAAACAAGAAGCAAAACTATAGTTATTAAACTCGAACCGATGATCGATTCGGTCAAGGCATCGGGTCATCGGGTCACTGCATCACTGGTTGAACCAGATTTAATTAAATAAATATAAAAATGTATTAAAATTAAAATAAATATAATGAAATAATATAAATAATTAACAACTTAACACACTTTAAAAATTTGTATGTAAATACATATAAAAGTATGTATACAATTTTTATATACTAATTAATATATTTAAATTAAAAAATACATCTAAAATAAAAAATTATTTTAATTTGTTTAAATTTCACCAAGAGTCAAGACCTAACTCATGATTTGAGGCCCATTCATTGTAACATCCCCATTTTTATCTAAGCTAATTAGCTCGATGTCTCCAGCTAATTAGAGGGGTTAGCGATAAATTAAGAACTAATCGGCTAATCTCGAGAGCAAAGGCTCAGTAAATTAAAGGCAAGTCAACAATTGAGACATAATGCATTAAAAGTTACAATTAAAAGCCTAATTGTCCAATCCTTATTAATCCATGATTTAGAACATAAAATCAAGGTGATCTAACCTAATTAACTAAGAGCATATAAGTATCACATCTTAATCACATTAACCCTCACATCTTCTTCCATAATTAATGAGGAAAATCCTTTTCAATTAAAATGTGCTAATGTGTAATTTAAACCAATTGAATTAATTAGCATTTGGATAATTATAACAATTGTAAAAATTTAGAAACTTCCCTTTAATTATTGTTTGAAAGTTTGGTCAAAGCAAGAGCCATATCCAACCATCCATTTGCTTTCTCATCATACACCACTAGATCAAGAGTCCATGTTAGTAGATTCCTTGAGTCAAGACAAGAGATCTACTCTCCTCCATCAAGATTGTGACACTTAGAGTGATTACAATCATCCAATGCCAATCCTAGGATAGATCATGCTTTTAACCACTTGAAAAGAAACACTACAAGTCTTTACCTAAGTGCCAAGACTCAAAGGAAACACAACTCCCTCTTTTGCCCCAAGATTTTTCCCACTCTCTTGCTTGTTGTAAGAATCAAAATCACATCACTCTCTCCCTCCATTTTTGCGCCATCAGCCCACTCTCTCTCCCCCTCATTTCATTTTTCATTTCCTCTCTCAAGACACAAAGCTCTCACCTCTCTCTAAACCTCTCTTTGTTCTTCCTACTCTTCTTCTTGTTCTTCTTGTTTTTCCTACTCTAAGCCATCACTTTTCCACCACCATCACCCTCATCTTCTATCACCACCCTCACTAACTTATCAAGGATCACATTCTTTGGTCTTTGGTAGAGCAAAACAAACACTCATTTAGCCCCATTTGCTAGCTCAAGAGGAAGGAGGCCATCTCCAACCACTTCATTTTTCAAGCTTCCAAGAGAAACTCATTTGGTAGTGACTCTAACCTACTTTTTTTCATGTATTTTTCAAGCTCTAGAACTCCTAAGCTCTTTATAGCTAGGTGGTTTTAGGACTTGCTTCAAGGTCTCATGACCATTTCTTGCTCTATGAGTTTTCTTATCTTGTTGAAAAATGTTGTCTTGAAGTGAGAATATGTGGCATGATGGTTTTATGTATCTTGCTCTATTTTGTTTTAAAATACTGATTTGGTGACTAAAACCTTGAATATAATGATGAGATAAAACATAAAAATGGTGATTTGAAGTGGTATAACAACATCTCTATGAGTTTGATATGTAAAACTTAAAAACTAGTTAAGCTGGAATTCTGGCAGTCTGTAATGCGTGCAGTATAAATCGTTCTACAAAACTCAAAATGCAATAAAAATAATTTTCTGTGAAAGTAGACTCAAAGAGCTTTCCACACATATAAAATTCGTGAAATTTACATTTAAAATGAGGGAGATATGATTTTTCAAAGTTGGCTGTTCCCGGATGGGTTTCTGTTTGGGTAGTCTTCATTAAAAACCTTATAACTCGAGCTACAAAAATCATTTTTGAGTGGGACCAAGTTTTTTAGAAAGCTAAGACATAGAGGAACATCTCCATAAAACAGTTTTGTCATATTTCATGTGAGGAGCTCCCAGTGGAGTTGACAAGCCACTGACCCGAGTTGAACTTTCAAGTCTGAACAGTCAGAATAAAATGTGCATAACTCAAGCTACAAAATGAATTTTTAAGTGGGGCTTATTTTGTTTAAAAATAGACTCAGAGAAGTATATCTACACAAAAATTTGAAACAAAAGAGTAAAAGATGAAATTATGGTGAATTTTCAAAGTTACTGCCCCATAGTAAAAGTAAAAATTGGTTATGGTAAAAGTTAAAGAATAAGAAGAAATAAGCTCTAAAGCATTAATACCCCTACATTAAGCATTGGAAAAACCCTCATAATTCAACTTAAAAGTTTTCAAAAGGATAATAGATGAAATTGGCCCTATGCCCAATAAAAGAGTTTACACAAGAGACAATATCAATTAAAAGCTTGCACCAAATTTATTAAGCTAAGCTCATAAAATGTTGCTTGAGAATATTCCTATGTTTATGTGCAAGCATGATGCTATGATGATATGATATGATGATGATGATTATGATAATGATATGTGATATTGGATTTCTCTATTTGGCAAAATTTTGGGAAGCTTCGGTCTAGCTGTTATGCTGCCGAAATTCTACTAAAATTATGGACTTAGAAATATTTTGCATCATAAGCTTTAATAAGAAGAAATTTAATTCAAGTAAATGATCCTTCAAAAGGGAAGGTGACCTAATTTAAGCTCCCCTCACCCACGACTCACATGAGGCATGGCATGACCCAGCTAGTGTGAGTATAGGGGATAGGTCTTACATGAGGCATGGCATGACCCAGCTAGTGTAAGTATCGAAATTCTATGGTGGCGACGGCCACGGTATGAGCTCATTACCACTTATGTTTAGTGGGTGAAAAGATAAAATCAAGTTAAGAAAAAAAAAGGGGCTCCGGTCCAAAACCCTAGAAGGGGAAGAAGTTAAGAGAATCTTATAGCTTAGACATGCATATTTTATGTGATTACACTTGTGCTTATGTTTATTATGAAACAAATGATTAGAAGGTATGTTAAAAATTGAATCCGCTTCGGATACTCATGTTTTCGAAAATCTAAGAATTGGACCTTATGCATACTCACTGTTTTCATTTATAAAACTGAAGTGGCTGGGACGATGATGACAACACTTTAGTGTTGGGTTCGAGTCCTACTGAGAAATCTTATTTTTCGCTCCAGTTACTTTTCCGTCTCGTCACCAAATACCTATGGCGCACCCAATAGAGTGGAGCATGGAGCCTCCCCACCATGAGTGGGCCTACGATGCGGATGCTCATGCTATTGTGGCCACGACCACCACAGTAGTTCACACACACCTTCACCTGGGTCGAATTTTTGAAGGAGAGGAGCCAGTTGTCGCGCCAGCCCCCATAGACGTTTCTTCGGCTCACCATGGACCGCCGCTAGATCCTTGGGATTTTCCACCTGAGCCATTGCCAAACATCGAGATGGAGCCGGTGTCTCCGGGTCTGCCCGCAGCCGAGTTCGTGCCACCGCCGGAGATCCCCGTGATTGACATGAGTTCCACGGCCACCCCTAGGGCCGTAGCTGCTTCGCTGCCGCTCCCCGAGTATCATCCCGCCACATCTGAGGAGGATCCCTCCGAGGAACATTTTTCGGTGGCCAGCTATACCCTAGGTCGTCGCGTGCGTCGCATTGAGGTGATCAGTAGACACCCTCGCATTATCCGTTCTCCTCACGTCCCCCGAGGCCGAGGAGCGAGGGGGACCAGGCACTCGAGGACTTGAGTCCATCCGATCAAGAGGCATGGAAGGGGTAGAGGAATCAGCATGTGTCTACATGGGCCTATTTTTATTTGTGTTCCTTATTTTATGTATTTCATTTTGTAACGAACCTTATCATATTTGTTTATGTTTGTTATTTTAAGGCCATGGCATGACCATGAGTCTCCTTGTTATGTATTGTCGAATTTTATAAGACCTTATATATATATGCTTGTTCAAGTAAGATGAATGTATTACATTTTTACTTATCCATTGTTCCTTTATTTTACGGTTTGTATGTATATGAACACACTCATTTATCGTTATCTTCTCACTCCAGGCTTTACTTTCCAAAATGCTGCAAAGCGATGACGTATTTCAAAAAAAAAAATTTAAAATTTACCGTATTTTCCGCGTAATTTGATTTATAAATGAAGTTTAATTTCCTATGAGCATAAGTAATAACTAATAAAATACCGTAATACGACTTAAGCGTAGTATGGGTTTATTAGGGTGTTACATTCATCACGTGTAAAATGAGAAGATAATAAGGATTGATCCAAGGTAATGAGCAAAAAAACAAAAAGAAAAGAAGGGTTGGTCCAACATCCAAGCCCATTATTACTTTTTGCAAATTGATAACCCTAACCATATCCTTCTCTCCCTTAACTCTCAGTAACAGCTACACACCAGCACACCCCTTTTTTTCTTTCTTTTTGTCTCTCTCTCTCTCTCACACACACAACTGCTCAAGGTCTTCAATTCAAAGCACTCATAATTGCTAAAGGTCTTCAAAGTATAGCAACAACTGAATGACGGAGGGGTAGCGGCAGCATTAAGCGGAGTGTCAGACGCGGAAGAATGGCGACAAGACAACGGTGCAATCCTTGCGATATTGCTTCTATGTTTCTTCTTCTGTCTTCATTCTTCATTTCTTTCATCTTATTCTGTAATACCCTAATAGTTCCATTCTATGCTTAAGTCATATTGTGGAATTACTAGTTGTTACTTCTACTCGCAGAACTAACATTACCTTTTAGAAATTACTTTTTAACAAAAATAGGGGTAATTTTTTTTTTTGAATAAAACAAGTAAACCGTTTTTGAAATCGAGAGCCATGAGCGCATCGTGAACATATAATACAAACGTCGCTATCTCATACATACCTCGTATTTAACATAACTAAAAGCATTGAGAATACTCATAATCTTAGATAAAGATAACATTCATTCCATAACCATCACATAGTTAGTATAATAGTGGTAATAGCAGCAGTCATACACAATGATAACAATGGGTTCGATACCTACTGTCGGCCCTACAAAATAACCTAATGAAATACATGATAAAAGGAAATACATAAGTAATCCCATACACCCATACATGCCACAAGAAAAAGAATGATAACCTTAGCTACAACCCAAAGGGGCTATCCTCATGCTCGGCTCCGCATGTAAATCAACACCTCACTCATCTGGTGGAAGGTAGCCATTCCCGAATCCATCGGGAGGAATATCACCACGTCCTCCTCCTCGAGCACGGCCACGCCCACGAGGGACAGCATGAGTACGGATGAACCCGCGATCGCGAACCGGGGATGGTGTGTGACGAGGGGCTGCAGAAGAAGAAGACAAGTCAGACAACAGATGGATCATAGATGAGTAGGAAGGCTCAGATGAGTCCGTCTCCACATGATAGCTCGGATAAGAAGGTTCTGAGGGATCAGAATCCAACGAAATTGTCGGTGTCAGGCGAATGTCCGAATCGAAATCTCCATCAGTGGGGTACCTCGGAGAATGGAAGGGCGGGTGAATGTGGTCCATAGTGATGTCCTTAAACGACTCATGAGGGCGGAAAAACGGACTCATCACGGGTGCACGGAACTGGTGGCTATGGAACATGTAGACCCGCATCGCTGCCTGAGAGGTTAACACAGATGCATTCAGCACCGGGTCAAAGTGCCAATGCATCACTTGAAACTAATGAAAATCACCACCGTGCCCAACGCCGGCATCCTCTGAAGACGACATGGAAACATAGGAGTGAGAAATACTAAATTTCTCAATAGGATCGCGACTAGACAAACACAGTATCATCGTCATCGTCCCAGCCACTTCGGGTTTAATTATAAAAGCAATGGACAGATATATGTTCAATTTTAATGATTTTGAAAACTTAAACTCCGAAGCAAGTTGCTTTTAAACTCAACATCATAACTACATCATCATAATCTAACATACATACTGAAAGATAGAGTAAACATTCATAATGCAAATGGGCAACATAAGTACATACAAGGACATGCATCATCATAAACTTAACCATGGTTATACTTTTGACTTTACTTTCATTTTTAGCACGTGCTTAACATTCTTTACTTTCCTTTGAAATAGGCTGCTTTTGGACATGACCTTATTCCATGACCGTCGTCACATAGTACTAACCAAATCAGACTAAGCCAATATTGGTTGCCTTTAAGTTGAAGGTCCTCCATGTCACTCTTGCCTCTTTCATAGAGGTTCCTCGAGTCTTTGTGGATCGCCGTCTCTCACTTCCCTTACCGAAGTGATTGAAGGGTCATATCCCATTAATTCTTTGCTTATCATTATACTTTACATGCATAATTCCTTTTTTTTTTTTTTTGACTAGACACATGCAAGGATATGACTAAGTCCATAATTTTGACAGAAATCCGACAGTATAACGGCTAGACCAGAGCTTCCCCAAAATGTCAATCATAAACTTTCAACCAACAGTTCATCATATCTATATCATATCATCACACTCATCATCAATCATGAGACAAAGCTCAATCAAACTCATCATTCAACATGCCGAATAGCATCACCCATTCATACCCTAAAGGGGTTTATAGTTGTATTTTTCTTTGCGAAGAATATTATGAGTCATTATATGATTTCTTATGGTTACCCATGAGAGAATCACATAGTTAGGATATGTGTTTGTGGCCTTTTAGTTACTTAGTCCTCGCATGAAAGTATTCTTTACTTAAGTACGTGTCTTATGGAACACTTGTTCAAATTAATTAAGTTATGTGATTATTTCCTTTCCTTGGGATAGTGCACTTAGTGATTCCTAGGTTCATAATATGCTCAGAGGCCCTAATCATACTTCTGTTCCCAAGGAGTTCAAGATCCCTCTAATCCTTCGGTCATGACAACATATAACCACATCATGAACCCAACAACACCAATGTTCACTAATCACCAAGGGTAACTTTTAACTTATTCAAGTTACAAAGTTTTAAACTTTTACTAAAAACATACCAAGGTTTTACCTTAAATATTATTAAAGTTATTATTCTTTATAGAGTAATCATAAAGTGTTATTCTTTATGAAAGTGAGTGCCTTTGACATTAAGTTCTTATCTTAAGATTGGATCTTTATGAAATAATGATACAAGTCACTAGCTTTTTAAATAAAAAGTCTTGTTCTTTATAAAAGTTAACACCTTTTGGAATTATTTTGGTTCAAGATCAAAACTTTATGAATTAAATGTTACAAAACAATACTTTTATGACTTAAAGGTTTCATTCTTGATTAAAGTTTGAAACTTTATGAAATGTCTTTTCTTTAAGGTTTGATTTTTTTAGATATAAAGTAGCAAGATATCATTTTATAACTCAAAAAGGCTTGTTATTCAAAAAAGCTTAGACTTTTACATGTATCCTTGTCTTCAAAATAAAACAAAAGAAGACTTTATGATGGCACTAAAACTTGCGCCACTTTTTGTGCATCAAGAAGCAAACTTTTTAAAGTTTAAAGCTTTCAGAATGTTCATAGTCTTATCAAATCATGAAAACATAAAAAGGTGAAGCTTTTCTAATCATTAACTCATCATAAAAAGAAAGGAACAACTTTAAGCAAGATATCAACAAGAACATATTTTTCCAAAAGAGGAAACTTAAGAACACATGAAGAACAACAAGAACATATTTTACTAAAAGAGGAAACTTAAGAACATATGAAAAACAATAAGAACATATTTTTCCAAAAGAGGAAACTTAAGAACACATGAAGAACAACAAGAACATATTTTAGTAAAAATGAAAAATTTGGCTCTTGAAGAGCATGAAGGATCTTCTCAAGCTTTCACTTAGAAATCTTGGTCATGAAAGAACCAAGCTCCATGCTTTCTTGAGTAAATAAAATGAAAAAGATGAAGATCACTACCTTTCTTGAAGATGGCGCAAAAACAAGAGAAGAGAAAGAAGAAGATGATGGCTCCTCTTGATGATGATGGTGGTAGTTTTGTAAGAAGGAAGGAGAAGCTCTTGAGATCTTGTGAAAATGGAGGCTGTAGTGTTTTGATCTTGTCTTCAAAGACCCAAAGATGAGGTCTTTGAAGGGCTAAGTGAGTGGTTTAGGGTGGTGGTGGTGGAGAAAGGATGAAGAAGATGAAGAAGATGAAGAGAGTTTTAGAGAAAAGTTGGAGAATTTGGCTTGAAGAGAGAGAATAGGATGAGTGAAAATGAAAATGGATGAGGGAGGGAGAGAAAGAAAGTGGCGTCCACTTATTCAAAGGGGAGAAGGGAGATATTTTCTTAATTTTGTGTTAATTAAGGTTTAAGGGGACAAATGGGATGATAGGGAGACAAAGCATGGTCAAACTCTTACATAAAGTAGTCTTGTCTAATGCTTTATGCTTTAATGATATCATTCTCTAATTTATTGTCTAGTTGACTAAATTTGAATTTAATCATGTGATTAAGTGCTCATACAACTTAATTAAGGTGATTAAGCAAGGATTAGTGATTAACACACAAGAACATGATTAACAAAATTTAATCTTACGATTAAGCTTAATTAACCTTAATTAAACTCGAGTAAGCTAATTAAGAATGATTAGTGCTTAATTAAGCTATAAGGCTCTGATTTGCTTAATTAAAGATTATCTAATCTTGATTAAACATTCTCTTGACTCTATTCATCTGAGTCAACCCCTTAATTAATTCTTAATCTCATAATTTCTCATTAAGTGCCTAATTACTCAGGGTTACTGAGGTACTTTAGCACGACATGAAATTGAAGATGTTACATGTTTCGCATGCATTCTTCTATCTTCCTTTGTTTCTTTCATCTATTTGGTTTTGCTTTTATGTTTCTTCTTTTGTCTTGGAAAAAATTTAGGATCATGCCTGAACCAATTCGGTTTGATTAAACTGACTGTGTCACCAATTTTTGGCACAAGCCGGCCGAGTCATCCGATTTACTCTAGTTTTAACAAATTCGATCCAAAGCACAACTCAGACTGGCCAGGTAGCCAATTTGCCGATTCTGCAGTCTGACCAGCCGGTCCGAGCTGGGTTTAATAACTATGAGCAAAACCCTCTTCCTCTTGGACCATATACTTCAGCCATCATAATGGAGAAGGGAAGTTGGTTGTTATCTTGGAGTTTTGGGAAAGTTTAGAGCCCAAAGAAGCAAAACTTGAAAATTTGCAGCTTTGGAACCAAGGTAGGCTCCTAGATCACCTACATATCAAGATATAGACATATGTGTAACATCCCTATTTTCTTAATATAGCACAGTAGAAACTTTGAATTACTCCATATAGGCAGTGTGAGAATTTCTCAAGCAATGCTATGCCATAATGATCCTTATACTTAGAACTATAGGGCAGTGTGACCTTGTCGTTGGAATTATGGCACTGCATATAGTAAAAATTAAGAAAAATATGAGTTTAATGGTTATGGACTAAAATTTCAACTCGAAATCCAGAAACTGCAGCTAAGGGACGTTGGAGTCTAACTTCCGGTATCCAACTTTCGAATTCATGTTCTTCAAAACATTTCTGTTGAACCAACTTAAATTTCTCCTAACTGGACTGAGATACAGCTTCAAGCAAGTTTGCAATCTTCTAGAAGTTTCAATTTTCAAGACTTAACCTTAGGTTAATGGACCAACTCTAGGTTGACCGAATTCTGGGTTCATGTGAACCAGAAAATCTGTGACCTTAACTTACTTCAAAATATGAGGAGCTTTGAGTTTCAAGGTCCCGTTCTCTACTTCCTTGCTTCGCAAGTCTACAAGTTCCAAGTTCAAGAAGAATAAGAGGTGTGCAGGTTCTGAGTTCCAAGTATAATAGAAGATAATTAAGTTTATGAGCTCTAAGATAAAGCAGAATAGGAGGTAACAAGTTTACAAGTTCCAATTTAGGTGTATTGAAGCTTTCCGTTCACTACTTACTTGTTCTGATGATACCTAGATCCAAGTTAATGTGAGTATTCACTAGATACTAAGTTTCGAGTTAGTGAGAGTATTCACTAGATTCTAAGTTCCGAGTTCATAAGTTCACTTTTTTCTTGTTCCCAAATATCTCGAGATCCGAGTTCATGAGAAAGTTCACTTCTTTGTTTTTCTCAAGTTCTAAGTTCTGAGTTCCTAGTTAAGCATCCACAATGTCGGAATCCAAGCTCAACATATGCAGAACTTGGAAAATACTTCTTCAAGCTTTCCTTTCTATCTTATAAGTTAGTATTTCACTATCTAATTACTAATATGTTTACTTTCACTTGTACTTTGGTCATAAAAATCTAAATCTCAGCCAATTGAGCCATGGAGGTATCCAAGTGTGGAATGACATAGATGCCATTGGATTTGTTCAAAATTATGAAAATGCCATTAGTTATAGAAAATAAAAAATACAGTAGAAACTCTGATAAAAAACAGACAAAAAACACTCAAAGACTTTCAAAAGGCCAAAAACTACTCGAAAGACCTTGAAAATTTTCAGAAAATTGAACCAATTTTTAGTAATTCTAAACAATATTTACATAATTACTTAAAAATAACTTTACTGGGGTGCAAAATAAACCCCAAAAATCCAATAAGACCACGTAAACTTATAGTACGACAAAAAATCAATGGAGTTTTGGGCTTGGGCTTGGGCTTGGGCTTGATGGGCTACGAGATTGGGCCTCAACAACTGCTGGAACTGCAGTGACCTTTTTGGAGACAATCCTTTAGTCAATTGCCCGAAAAGAGTAAAAAAATACAACATAAAACATAGATAAATTAAGTAAAAATCAACTAGACCTAACCCTTTGCCCTTGGATACTTAGAACAGCCCTTCCAGCTGCTGGTTTAGTTTTAACCTTAATGGGGTGTGAATTGGTTATATTTCAACTAGATTATCATATCAAGTTGTATTGATAATAATTAACTTTTACGAAACTTATTTACTTTTTAACCTAATTAGATTTTTGAAGATTTTGTCCCCTAAAATCTGATGAGGCAGCATAGAAACACATGGTGATACAGCTCGAAATTTTATTATTTTATATATAGATAAATAATCATGATAATTAACTCAAAATAGGCATAATTAAAGTAAAAATGTATTAAAAATACTAAAATTTGTAGAAAAAATTCTAAGATATCGTATAACATATTTAAACATGGTTTTAATGATAGATTAAAGAAATTTAATTGTTTGCTAATTATTTTGTTAATTAAAATTTAAATTACTAATTATATACTAATTAAGCACTAAACCACCTTAATCATTTTATAATTCATTAATTAATATATAAGATGAGTATTATGATATATCTAATTTAGTTTTAATTAGTTGTTAAATTAATTAATCATTGATGGCATGATTAACTAATTAAACTACTTAATTAAGCTAAAAGTAATCCTATGATTAACTCTAACTAAATTTGCACTTTTTCTATAAATATACCCTCACTAAGACATCTCCCTACACTTTAGAAATGTAATGCCTAGAAATTTTAAAATGTTCAATTTACATAATTAATCGAATTATTCGATTAATTTGCATGACTATGGTTAATTAGAAGACAACTAAATACTAAATATGAATTAGATACATGTTAATTAGATAGATTAGAGTTAAGGAAGTGAGAGTAGCCAATTAGAAAACTTAGTAAAAATAAGTAGAAAAGAGTTGCCGGTTTGAAAAAAAAAAATCAATAAAGTTTCAGTATTTTAAACTGACAGATTAAACTAGCTAAATTTAACACACCAAACCCTAGATCCAATGGCTAGGATTTAGCCATCTTTTCCATGAAAGTGGCACCTCCTTTGGCCACACAATCACAAGCTTTGTTAGCTCATTTGTGAGCCACTTGAAGAATAACCAATGAGAGTTAAAAGATTCAACTATCACCTCTATACAATTCAATTTTCTCCCCTTTGTCCCCAAAAACTTACGGCACCCACACCACACCCTTTCCTTCATCTTCTTTCTTCTATTGCTCCTTCATTCCATACCCTCTCAAGTCTTCATCTACTTCCTTGACCAAAAACCTCAACTTTTCTGAAGAAACTTGCTCATTAGAGGTAGGATTCTATAGTTTTAGTTGATTTTCTTGGGTTAATGATTGATGTGAAATTATTCTTTGTTCATAAAAATGATATGATATAATATGTATGGGGTGATTTGGAATGGATTTGATAGGGTTTTGATGGGTTTAATTCAAAGCTTAAAAAGGAAACCACTAAAACTCCCAAAAATAAAATTAGAAATTCTAGGAAAACCCTACACTATTCGTACTATCGTCATGTACGGACCATCATCTAGCCATAAAAATATAATGAAACTATTTTTAACTGAAACTAGACTCCTACGGCTTTCCAACCATATAAATTCTAAGTCCATTGGATTAGTATTGAGGGAGATATGATTTTTTTCAAGTTTACCTAAAAATCCCATGTTCTAGTCTGGGTAGTAAGAGTTGTGAAAGGTATAACTCATTTTATACAATTCGAAATTGAGTGCAACAAATTTTGTTACAAAGTTTACAGATAGGGAAACATTCCATAAAAATTTTAGAGTTAAATTCTTCCAAAAAATTCTTGAAGTTTCCCCTTGATCTGGTGGAATAGAGATGAGGTAGTCCAATCTCATCAATTTCGTGAGCTTTCAACTTGAGTTCTCCTAGGCAAATAAAGTCGAACTTGCTGGATATGAAAATTGATTATATAAGATTTAAAATTTCATAGGTTTTATAGGAATCCAATAAGATTTAGATTTTTGGTGGATTTTTACTTTTGAAGGTGCAAATCTGGCTAGCTACAGGGCAGTCCGAGGTAAAGCCCGAATAACTTAAGTTGTCATTATCAAAATTAAATGGGACTAAAGAGGTTAGAAAATAAACATATAAAGCTCCAACATATCAAAAATTTAAGTCCAACGGAATTACATAGGAATTATGGTGAATTTCCAAAACTGGGAAGAATTGAGGCACATAGGCAGGAACTTGAAGTCAAGTGCAAATGTTATATTTATGGGAATGATATTGATATCTGAATGCATTGTTGTGATTTTTTGAATAATTAATGATCTGAATACTGACAATATTCATCGGGAAGCGGACACGATCCGTCATGCTGCCGGAATTTCAGCAAAGATTATGCATAAATTATGAAATACACATTGATACATGTGCATACTTGCATGAAGCTTATAAGAGTTTTGTTATGAGAAAAGTTCCATTGTACTTAAGCCAGCCCCGAATTAAATTTAAGGGGAATAGATCGATGGAAATGTCAAGGAAAATAAACCCGACATTCCTATATAGGAACAAGCTCAATCCTAAGAAGCAAGCTATTACCCAGGAGTTATATGGCCAAGAACTCCTAGTGGACCAATTGTGGAAAAGAATAAGTCATATGAGTTAAAGGATCACTAAAGCTAAGTGTATTTCACTTTCATTCATGCATTCATATGGTTCTATTTATTAATCCTGAGCTAAATGCATTGTTACCTATATATCCCTTATACTTATATTCTTATTTATATTGTGGTTAGTGCACAAATTGTGTTGGGAATATGTTTCTATTTCCACTTCTTGTTATTTTAAGTAAAATTAAGTTGTGCTTCGGGTTATGCTTTTCTTAATATTAATTGAATAGAATATCATAGCTATGTTACACTTTTTTTAATTTAAATAAAAATCGAAGCAACTGAGAATGAACACGACGTCAGTATAATACAGCACATGAATCCTACTGAGAATTTCTTCAAATTCTCACTCTGTTTCATATTTCTGTGTCATTCTCAGATCCTAGTGATGGACGTGATGGCAGTACTTTTTTTTTCAGTTTCTAGATTTGCAGTTGCACCATGACCCGATGTTCGACTGCTGTACATAATTGGTTCTTGCCGTTTCCATCTTTACCTCTTTAGTCACAGAGATTTCGCCATTCCCCTGTTTTACCCCACTTTCGACCCTTCTGTTCCATATTTTGCCATTTCACTTCACGTGGCACACCTCGCACCTCCTCCACCGGCCGCAGCACCAGCCACCCTAGCAGCTACTCCACCAGCCTCACCTGCACAGGTGATCCTGAACATCTCACTCAACTTTGATAGCGACTCTTTGGAGGCTACAGGCTCCCCTTCCTTGTACAATATGGCCCTCTTTTGGTAGTGTGTAGCATTGGGCCATGGGAGCAGTAGTTTAGTTAATGACTCTGACCCTCATTTGAAATGTCCTTTAAGGACCATGTAGGGATGCACTCCATTGACACGGGCCATCTGTCTTTTTGTGTGTAATTTCCCAGCACTTGTACCCATCTTTTGTATATGTGCCAAAACTGGAGGCAGAGTCATATATATATAAAGTTATTTATTGATTGTCAGTAACTTGTGTTCATCGATTTTGTATACACATATGATGCATTGCTATTTCCATCTAAATACTTGCTACACCACATGAAAGACTTGGTGTAGTGCAAAAAGAAAAATATATATATAACTAAATAAAAGAAAGAAGAGGACAATTTATATACATATATGGTAACAGAGGTTAATATTTCAAAGAACGGGATAAGAGGACAGTAATGCATCTACTGAGTTTTATGCTATGACTTAAGCATAGCATTAAGTTTAGTAGGGTGTTACAAGAAACATTCACCCTCAGCCTAACATAGCCCTTCCAGCCCCAGCTCCTTTTCCCCACCATCAACCTTCATTGTCTCTCCAAAAACTGCACTAAAACTCCATCAAAACACCCCTAAGTTCTCATCTTTTCTCACCACCCTTAAGCACTCTTAATCCTCACCTCCTAAGCTCACAATCCAGCTTTCAAATAGCAGCAAGAAGCTCGTGCAGCTTGCTGGTCTAGCCTTATCTCCATTGAGTTTCAAGAGTTTCATAATAACTATGGTTTTTCTTTTCGCATGTTAGGCTTCATTCATGTGTTCTATGTATCTCTATGTGTTATTTGAAGCTTGAAACTCTATTTTTATAACATGAGCTTCCTTTTTAAGGTTCTAAATATTTATGATTGGTTTGGTTCTTGATGGTTTCTTGTAAGGATTTGAAGTTCTATTCATGTGTACTTGTGTTTTAATGCTTTAGAACATGTTTTCTTGCATGATTATGTAATTTGTCTTCATTTTCCTAAATATGTGCCTCACGGCCTCACCATGGCAGTGCATGCACTTTGTGTTATTCTTGTGTTATGTGGCATATTGATGATGAATTAATACCTTAATATGTTGTATTTGTTCTATACAAGCTAGATTCTTACATAGTTGCAATTTAAGACATGAATTTACAACTTTTCCCCATGAGTATGTGTGCTGTCCTGTTCTTTTGCGCAATTTGTAGCCTATTTCTTCACATATTAATGTGTGAAAAATTGTCATTTTAAAGTCACATGATCCATAGTTTGACACTATGTGCCTATATGTTGATTTTACATAAGATTGATGCATGAAACTTGTGTATAAGTGGATTTTTGAAGGCTACCTTGTTCCGAACAACACCTAAACTCTTGGTATAATTCCTCATCTTTTGTATTTAAATGGTTGGTTTTATGTCTTTGATAGCTAGTATTCATTAGATTAAGCTTTTATATTAATATGTGTAGGTTATATAATTATTTCCTTACTTGATACACTTGAAATACATGAACATGTCCATTTCTCATATTCTACCCTTATTGGCCGTGGCTTTTCAACTTGATTTTTAAGTATATTTAAGTTCTTAAATGTTAGTTTGATGCTTAAGAATCTATATTACCATGCCATGTGCTGGTGTGCCAAGCTTCTAGTATATTTGAGTTGGTTTCATATATTAAAGATTGAGTTTTCAAATATGCCCTATTGTGGACAGCAAGCTTTCCTTTCAATTTTATCTCTTCTTAGTGTTTTACAAACTAGGTTTGATGTCTTATATCATATATTTTCACTTGATAAAGCTTTGTGCACAAGATTGAGAAGTTTTGAAGCAAAATACCTTGTTTTTGGTCATAAGCATGTTTTTGACCATATGCTTCTTTGTAACATGAAAGTGGTTTTAATTATTTCACTATGATGGAAGGTTTTCAAACCTTTAAACATATTTGAATTAGTATGATTTATGTGATAATTTCTTTTGAGACCAATAAAATTCAACAAGATGCTAAAAGACATGTAAAACTTGATAAAATGAACCATAACCTATGCTTGGAGTTTATGACTTCATGAACTTGACCTATACTATTGGACCTTGTATGAATTTATTTGGATTGATATGAGACCTTGAGACACTGCTTGGACCTATTTGAGACCATTTATGGTCATACTTATGCATTGGAGCACCTATGCTTGGACATTAGATTATGGATTTTGGACTATGGACTTTAGACTATGGACTATGGACAATATAACACCCTAATAGTTCCATACTATGCTTAAGTTGTACTACGGAGATTATTAGTTGTTACTTTTGCTCGCGGAAGACTTAACTAATTTTTGAAATTACTTGTAGCAAAAACATGGGAAAATTTTTTTTCCTTTACAATACGAAATAAACCATTTTGGAAAATAAGAGTCATGAACGCATCATGAGCGAATAAATTCAAACGTCATTACTTACATACCAACGATGCATCAAGATAAATAAAAGTGATGTAAAGAACAATAATCATACTTAGTCATAATAGTAATCATTCCACAGCCAATGTTAGATATAAATATAAGTAGCATGACATAATCCATGTCTTAGATAATCAACTATTAGACTACTGTCTACTGCCGAACCCTCCAAAATCAAACCTAACAAGATACAACTAAAAAGAAAATATATCATAAGGAGAGATATATCATTCAATACGGGGTCAAAGTACCAATGCATAATCGGGAACTCAATGAAGATGACCACTGTGCTCGATGACATCCTCTGAAGACGACACGGAAATATGGGAGTGAGAAATACACGATTTCAGTAGGATCTCAACAAGACAGTTAATGTATCATCGTCATCGTCCCAGCCACTTCAGGTTTAATTATGAAATTGTGAACATGCTTTAGACTCAATTTTAAGGGTTTTGAAAACATAAGTTCCTAAAGTGAGTTTCTTTTTAAATTAATCTTACACGCATGATATAAAGCAACATAAGGCCATAGAATAGAAACATACATACTAAAGCACAATATAAACATCCATAACCATGCCTATGAGAAATTAAGGATGCATGCACACTCATGTACTTCATGGACTTTGTAGCACCTTTACAAGTATGATACCATACTTAAGTCATAACGCTATACTCAGGAGTTGTTACTATTACCTAAACGGACCTTGTCGGATAGCAACCTTTGGCCGTCTTCAATATTTCTTGAACTATGTCAAAATTGAAGTTTGAGCTAGAATGATGAAGGCCATAGGTGTAGAAGCTTGTGTAAGGTGAAAGGGCAAGAAAAAGATGATGAGATGGAAAGCAAAAATGGGGGGAGGGGGAGAGCTCAGCCTCCTCATGCAAAAAAATGAGAAGGAGAAATAAGGAATTGTGATTATTTTATGACACAAGGTGGTTGGAGCTATTGGTTCTCATTGGTGGGTGAATTGCTTGGCTTGGATGTTAGCCAAGTCTCCCCCTATTGTGTGGCTACATGTGGAGCCAGCCAAAGAGGAGGGAGTGGCTAAATTTTGGCCACTCAACTTAGGGTTCTCAATGCAAAATTCTCCTAATTCGGTTCTAGCAGTTTAAAACACTGAATCTTTATCGATTTTCTCCAAGCCGGTAAAACATTATTAAATAATTTTGTAAGATTTTCTATATCTCTATTCTAATTGTTCTTAAGCCTAATCCTTCTAATTAACCTCTAATTAGCATCTAATTAATGCATAATTAACTTCTAATTGCTCTTACATGACTATCAAAATAGAATAAATCGATTAACAGCGTAAGTTAATCGTTTTACAAATTCAAGGCCTTTCTGCTTTTTACTTTTCGTAGCTAATGGCATTTTCGTGATTTTGGGCAAGTTTAGGGGCATTTCACGTCATTTCACATGTGGATATCTCCGTGACCCAATTGGCCAAGAATTAGGTTTCTACATTTTCGCTACATGATTATACTTTGTTTAAAACCCTTATTCTACTAATTCTATTGATGTACAGACCTAAATGTCATTTTCTGAAATGTTTAGGGGTAATTATGGAAAGAATCTTTAGGGTTCAATGTGTAATTACTAAAAGTTCAGGGCAATAATGTAAATGACAATAGTTCACAGGAGCACTTTTGTTATTTCTTAATTTTTAACATATGGCAATGCCATATTTTCAACGGCAATGTTTTACTACTCTATAGTTCTGAGGGTGAGGATTGTCATGGCATAGTGCTGCTTAAGGGATATAATTTAAAATTATTATGATGCTATTTTAAGAAAATGGGGATGTTAGTCTTTCTTTTTAACTTTGCCTTCAAACTCAGCACGTGTTTAATATTCTTACTTTACATGCCCTTGGAATAGACTACGATTGGACATAAGCTCATTCCATGACCATCGTCATATAGTACTAATCTAAATCAGACTTAGCTGACAAGGGGATTTGCATGCTTCTAAATTGGAGGGATTTACTTTTGGCCACATGCATCCAAAGTAGAAGGATTTCAAGTCTTAGTGGATTGCCTTTCCTTTTGAAGGTGTAATACATTACCAGAAAAAATACTATGCTTAAATCATAATATATTACCTGATAAGTTATTATGTGTGGCTGTCTACTTAAATTTCACTTCTAATTCAATTTTAATTACCCACGTGGAGTTAGCTGTTTATTTATTTATTTCTTTTGGCTGTAGAATACATAATGGGTTAATATTGTAACAGAAAGAAACCTGCAGAATATACAAAAACTAGCGAACCACGTCATATATACCTGTACATAGATGTCTGTTGCAAAGTTTGCAAAAAGATACATAAGTAGTATAGGGTATATAAAAGATGAGGCCGCTAAAACAAAATAATCCGACCTGTCTCTATGAAATAAAACCCTATGTGGTCCCCATGGGACATTTCATATGCTACCCATCTATGTACCACATCCACTAAACCTCTACCTATGGCCCAAATTTGCCAAAAGAGAGCCACTCTATACATCTCTTCCTACTGCACTACATAAGCTCTCTAGATGGATTCCGAGGAAAGGAATCTATTCGCCATACCGGCATCAGCTGGTGTATAATCCACACTCGGTACAAAGGATGAGGAAGATGAGCTCGTCATCTTCGACGGATCCTCCTCCTCAGACAGTGAAGCAAAAGGGATCTATTGAGGTGGTGAAGTGGGCGGATCCACGGGAGCTACTGCTGTTGCTGCTACTACGCTGGAGGTGGGAATGGATGTGCCGTGTAGAGAGGGATGGCAATAAAAAGTGCGGTAGGGTCAAATAGTGGATGCATAAGTGGAACGGCAAAGTCTCTACGGAAAAAGAAATAAAGGCGAAATTGGCAACTACCAGATATATATATGGAATCTAGGAACGGATCGAGGTGGATATGGAGGTTAGGGAACTCAATGAAATGGATGCCTATTGCTGCGTTCGCCATGATTTGAGAATGACGCGAAAATATACAGTAGGGTGAGAATTTAAAGAAATTCTTAGTAGGAGTTCTAATTCTACGCACATCTGTCATCGCCGTCATTCTCAGTTGTTTCGATTTTTTCTTAATTTTTAAATGATACAATATAATAGTAATATTCAGCTTAATGACTTGTAGAAAATGTAACCCAAACAAAACTTGATTTTAAATTAGAGCAATGCAAGTATAGTTGAACAGGCATGCGAACATAGCATGAAACAGTAACTATAGATAAATAATAATATAATCAAGAAATATACAGGTAAATATGTCTTTAACTTAGAAACTAATAAACAGAGCATATATACGTGAAATGGAAAATGCATATTGTCTTTTGAAACTTTCAACTTATGCAACTTATATTTTCCACTCTTGGTCCCTTCGAAGTCTTTGGCCATATACTCCTGGTAATAGTCTGCTTTTCAAGACTGAGCTCATTCCTATATAGGATTGCCGAGTTTACTTTCCTCGACTTTTCCACTGATCTATTCCCCTTAACATTATTCAGGGGCTGGCCCAAGCAATATGGAATCATAACATTATTCATAAATTTCTTGTACATCTAGTATTATTTTTCTCAAGTATCACATGTGCACAAACATTCCGCATTATATATGAAGTCTTTGTCGAAATTTCGATAGCATAACAGATTGAGTCCGCTTCCCCATGAATAGTGCCAGGTTACCAGAAAAAAATAAATCAAGCATTCAAACCAACATAGATCAGCAATTCTATAATAATAACTAGCCAGAATTGTATCCTTAGAAATAAAAATTCACCAAAAATAAGAAACTAGGTGAAATCATACAAAACTCATGTCCAATTAAAGCTAACAGGACAATATTTTGTTTAAAATAAGTTTCACCTCATTTCATAAGTATAGCTTGAGATATAAGCAGCATAAGTTGACCCTCCTGAACTGCCCTATGTTAGTCCAGTTTGGACTTAGGTACAACTTCATCGAATTACTGGGAATAAATGGGAATGAATCTAACTCTGAAATTTTTATGGGATGTTTTTCTACATGTTAGCTTTCAAATAGAGTTGGTTGCACTCAATTTAAAGTTTTGTAGGGTGAGTTACACCCTTCTCAACTCATACTGCCCAGAAGAGTACCCAGAATTTCATGCTAAACTTCAAAAATTCATAACTAACTCTATACTAATCCAATGGTCTTTTACTTTAAATGGTTAGAAAGCCCTAGATGTCTAGTTTCATGTAAAAATGGATTCATTAAGTTTTAATGGTTAGATTTTGGTCTGTAGAAGACGAACGTACGGATGCCGTAGGGTTTTCACCCAATAGCACCTTGCTTCTTTCTATTTTCAAGTTCTTCCATTCCAATTTCAATTCTAATCATATCATACATACAAAATCAACCCTAACTCATCATCTCTACTCAAAATAATATCAAAATCATGAAAAAAAGTGGAGCCCAATCAGGCCCAATTCAAAGAAAATAAGAAGAGAAGTTGAAATTCCTACCTCTCCTAGATGAAATCTTGTTGAATTTGTGTCTTGGATTGAAGAAATCTTGGTGAAGCTTGAAAAGTTGATAGAGATGGAGTGAAGATGAGTTAGAATAGAAGAAAAATGATGAGGGTTCAGCAGGTTATAGTGGTCGAAATTCTAAGGGAGAAGGAAGGAAATATTTCAAAACTTTTGAAGGAAGCTAGCATATGATTGGTGGATTTCATTCCTCATTCAAACTTGACTTGTGTAACATCCACCGGAATGTTCTTATCGTTTTTCGCCTAATTGTTCGGTTTTTATCGAATAATTAAGATTAATTAAAATTCGACTAAATATTTATTTAGAATCAATTGATTAGCAATTAATTGAGTTTAGATATGAGGGAATTAAGTTAGAAATATAGAAGTTTTCATAAAAATTTTCTTGAAACCGATTTACCGATTTAAAGGAAATCGGTGAGATTACGGTATTTTAAACTGTCAGAACCGAACCAATAGAATTTTCAACTCATTAACCCTACATCAAGTGGCTAAAAACTCAGCCACTTAACCCATGAAAGTGGTGCCACAAAGGCCACAAAAATGAGGAAAGTTGGCTGAAATTCAGCCTTATATTTTAGACTAATCAAATTGCAAGAAGTTAACTACCTCCTCAAAGCTTTTATAACACATTCCTTTCTTTCCCTTTAGCCCCATTCTGTGCTGCCTTTTCCCTTGCCTCAGCTCTCTTCTTCTCTTCTCCACTCACCTAACTCCATCAAACCTTTAAGCTCAACAAGGTTTTGATAATCCAAACTCCAAAATCAAGCCAAATCACATACAAAGAGGTAGAGGTTTAATTTTTGTCTTGCCATTCTGATTGTGGGTGGCTAGTGTGACTTTATTTTCTCAATTTTTGATGTGATGATTGAATGAATATGATGATATTTGGCTGGTTTGTTGGTTGTTTGTGATGTTAAAATCGATTAGGAAACAAGAAAGGATGAAAGTAGGAAGAGGTGAGGAGCTGGAAAAACAAAATCCCTCGGTAGTCCATACAATGGAGTGTACGGCTCCACCTACCATTATTTAAAATGAAACTAGATATTCAGGGCTTTCTATACATATATCATATAAGGCCATTGGATTAGTATTAAGAGAGATATGAATTTTGGAAATTCAACCTAGATTTTTGAGTTTGATTCTGGGCAGACTAAGTTGTTTAGGGCAAAACTTGCCCTATACTACTTGGAATTGAATGAAACTAACTTTGTTAGAAAGCTTACACGTATGAGAATATCCCATAAAAATTTCAGAGTTACATAAGGTCCCATTTGCTCCCAGTGGTTCGAGAAATTTGCCTTATGTCTAAACCAGACCAAAATAGGGCAATTCAGGAAGGTCAAATTTCGGGGCTAATAACTCCAGTCCCACTAAGGAAAATGGAATAGACCTTTTTTAAAATGAAAGATTGTCCTATTAACTTTAATATGAGACCAATTTTGTATTATTTGAGCTAGTTTTCAATTTTTAGTGGATTTTTACTTCTAAGTGTGTACTTCTGGCCAGCTACAGGGCAGGCCGGGATAAAACCTAAATAACTTGAGCTATGCTTATCAAAATTAGATGAGACCAAAGAGTTTAGAAAATAGACACATAACACTTTAATATATCCAAAATTCAAGTCCAGATGAGTTAAATAGAAATTTTGGATTGATTTACAAAAATCGGGTTAAATGATTGTGCTGAGGCAGTAACCATGTCTTAATGTAACTAATGCTCCTATGAAGTTAATGTTGAATTATGAATGAAATGTCATGATTTCTTTGATAAGTTGGTGTTGTAACACCCTAATAGTTCCATTCTATGCTTAAGTCATATTGTGGAATTATTAGTTGTTACTTTTGCTCGCGGAACTAACATTACCATTTCGAAATTACTTTTTAACGAAAATAGGGGTAAATTTTTTTTTTGAATGAAACAAGTAAGCTGTTTTTTAAATCGAGAGCCATAAGCGCATCGTGAACATATAATACAAACGTCGCTATCTCATTTCTACATCACATTTAACATAAATAGAAGCATTGAGAATAATCACAATCTTAGATAAAGATAACATTCATTCCACAACCATTCCATAGTTAATATAATAGTAGTAATAGCAGCAGTCATACACAATGATAACAAGGGGTCCGATACCTACTGTCGGCCCTACAAAATAACCTAACGAAATACATGATAAAAGGAAATACATAAGAAATCCCAATCCATCCATGCATGTTGAAAGAAAATAATAACCCTCATTACAACCAAAAAGGGGGTTATCTTTATGCTCAGCTCAGCATGCAAATCAACATCTCACTCATCTGGCGGGAGGTAGCCGTTCTTGAATCCACCGGGAGGAATATCACCACGTCCTCCTCCTTGAGTACGGCCACGCCCACGAAGCACGGCACGAGTATGAATGAACCCGATGCCAGGGTGGAGTGTGACGAGAGGCTACTGAAGAAGAAGACAAATCGGATGACAGGCGAATCACGGACGGGAAGGAAGGCTCAAACGGGTCCGTCTCCATGCGGTAGTTCAGATAAGACGGTTCTGAAGGATCGGAATCCAACGAAACTGTCGATGTTAGGTTGGTTTCCGAGTCAGAATCTCTGTCAGTGGGGTACCTTGGAGGATGGAAAGGCAGGCGAACATCATCCATAGTGATGTCCTCGAATGGTTCATGAAGGCGGAAAAATGGACTCATCACGGGTGCACGGAACTGGAGGCTATGGAATATATAGACTCGTATCGCTGCCTGAGCAGTTAGCACAGATGCATTCAGCACCGGGTCGAAGTGCCAATGCATCACCTGAAACTCAATGAAAACCACCACCGTGCCCGATGCCGGCATCCTTTGAAGATGACACGGAAATGTAGGAGTGAGAAATACTAAATTTCTCAGTAGGATCGTGACTAGACAAACACAGTGTCATCGTCATCGTCCCAGCCACTTCGGGTTTAATATAAAAGAAATAGGCAGATATCGGTTCAATTTTAATAGTTTCAGAAAATGTAAATCCCAAAGCGGGTTATTTTTAACTTTATCATCATATTCATAGTGTCATACAGGCATACATGCTAATATACATAATAAACATTCATAATGCACATAAAGAATATAATAGCATGCATGACTATGCAACTCATCAACTTAACCAAGGCCCTACATTAACTTTCATTTTTAGCACATGCTTAACATTCTTTACTTTCCTTTGAAATAGACTGCTTTTGGACATGAGCTCATTCCGTGACCGTCGTCACGTAGTACTAACCAAATCAGACTAAGCCGATATTGGTTACCCCTAAGTTGGAGGGTTCTCCATGTCACCCTTGCCTCCCTCATAGAGGTTCGTTGAGTCTTTGTTGATCGCTATCTTTCATTTCCCTTACTGAAGTAATTGAAGGGTCATGTCCCATTATTCTTTTCTGATCATTATACTTTACATGTATAATACTTCCTTGACTAGACACATGCAATGATATGACTAAATCCATAATTTTGACGGAAATCTGGCAGCATAACAGCTAGACCGGAGCTTCCCCAAAATGCCAATCATAAACTTTCAACCAATAGTTCATCATATCTATATCATATCATCACACTCATCATTCAATTATGGGACAAGGCTCAATCAAACTCATCATTCATCATGCCGAATGGCATCACACATTCATACCCTAAAAGGTTTATAGTTGTGTTTCTCTTTGCGAAGAATATTATGATTCGTCATATGATTTCTCGTGGTTACCCATGAGAGAATCACATAGTTAGGATATGTGTTTGTGCCGCGTATGAAAGTATTCTTTACTTAAGTACATGTCTTGTGGAACACTTGTTCAAATTAATTAAATTAAGTGATTGTTTCCTTTCCTTGAGATAGTGCACTTAGTGATTCCTAGGTTCATGGTATGCTCAGAGGCCCTAATCATACTTCTGTTCCCAAGGAGTTCGAGATCCCTCTAATCCTTGGGTCATGACAATGCATAACCACATCATGAACCCAACAACACCAATGTTCACTAATCACCAAAGGTGATTTTTAACTTATTCAACTTACGAAGTTTTAAGCCTTCATTAATAACATATTAAGGTTTTACCTTAAATATTATTAAAGTTATCATTCTTTATAAAGTAGCTATAAAGTTTTATTCTTTATGAAAGTAAGTGCCTTAAACATTAAGCTCTTATCTTAAAGATTGGATCTTTATGAAATAATGATACAAGTTACTAGCGTTTTAAATAAAAGGGCTTGTTCTTTATGAAAGTTGACTCATTTAATTATTCTAGGACCATCAAGGTCTCAACTTTATGATTTAAAGTTGTCTCTACATTAAAAAGGTTCCAACTTTATCAACTAGTGATATGAAACATTGACTTGGTTAAAAAGTCTTGATCTTTATAAAAGTTAACACTTTTTTTTTTTGCATTGTTTTGGTTCAAGATCTAAACTTTATGAATTAAATATTGCAAAACAACACTTCTATGACTTAAAAGTTTCATTCTTGATTAAAGTTTGTAACTTTATGAAAGGTCTTTTCTTTAAGGTTTGATTTCTAAGACATAAAGTAATAACATATCATTTTATAACTCAAAAAGGCTTATTATTCTAAAATGCTTAAACTTTTACATATATCTTTGTCTTCAAAATAAAACAAAAGAAGACTTTGTGATGGCACTAAAACTTGTGCCACTTTTTGTGTATCAAGAAGCAAACTTTTTAAAGTTTAAAGCTTTTAGAATGTTCATTGTCTTATCAAATTATGAAAACATAATAAGATGAAGCTTTTCTAATGATCAACTCATCATAAAAAGAACAACTTTAAGCAAGATACCATCAAGAACATTCAAGAACCTATTTTGCCAACAGCAGAAACTTGAGAATACTTGAAGAACAACAAGAACATATTTTACTAAAAGAGGAAACTTAAGAACACTTGAAGAATAACAAGAACATATTTTGCTAAAAGAGGAAACTTAAGAACACTTGAAGAACAACAAAAACATATTTTACTAAAAGAGGAAACTCAAGAACACCTGAAAAACAACAAGAACATAGTTGAAGAACAACAAGAATATATTTTGTTAAAAATGGAAACTTTGTTCTTGAAGAGCATGAAGGATCTTCTCAAGTTTTCACTTAGAGATCTTGGTCATGAAAGAGCCAAGCTCCAAGCTTTCTTAAGCAAACAAAATGAAAAAGATGAAGATCACTACCTTTCTTGAAGATGGTGCAAAATCAAGAGAAGAGGAAGAAGAAGATGATGGCTCCTCTTGATGATGATGGTGGCGGTTTTGCAAGAAAGAAGGAAAAGCTCTTAAGATCTTGTGAAAATAGAGGTTGTAGTGTTTAGATCTTGTCTCCAAAGACCCAAAGATGAGGTCTTTGAAGGGCTAAGTGAGTGGTTTTGGGTGGTGGTGGTGGAAAATGGAAGAAGAAAAGATGAAGAAGATAAAGAAGAAGAAGAGGAAATGTAGAGAGAGGTTGGAGAGTTTGAGAACTTTAGAGAGAGAATGAGAAGTTGAAAATGAAGTGAATGTGTGTGAGAAGTGGCCGTGAGTTTCAAGTAGGTGGGGGGAAGATATTTTTGTGTTATTTTGTGTTAATTAAGGTTTAAGAGGACAAATTGGATGATGGGAAGACAAAGCATGGTCAAACTCTTACATAAAGTAGTCTTGTCTAATGCTTTTTTGCTTTAATGACATCACTCTCTACTTTATTGTCTAGTTGACTAAATTTGAATTTAATCATGTGATTAAGTGCTCATATAACTTAATTAAGATGATTAAGTAAGGATTAGTGATTAACACACAAGAACACAATTAACAAAAATTAATCTTATGATTAAGCTTAATTAACCTTAATTAAACTCGATTAAGCTAATTAAGGGCAATTAGTGCTTAATTAAGCTATAAGGGCTCTAACTCGCTTAATTAGAGATTATCTAACCTCGATTAAGCATTCTCTTGACTCATCTCATCCTAGTTAACCCCTTAATTAAGCCTTAATCCCGTAATTTCTCATCAAGTGCCTAATTACTCAGGGTTACTGAGGTAATTTAGTACAACATGAAATTGAGGATGTTACAGGTGTACTAAGTACTGGCACCATTCATGGGGAAGTAGACATGTTCCGTTATGCCCTCGAAATTTCGGTAAGACCTATGCATGAGTTATAAGATACATGTGCATTTTCAAAAAAGTCATAAAGGTTATGTTATGATGAACATAAAGATTATGTTATGATGAAAATGCCATAATACTTGGGCCAGCTCCCGATTAAAGTTAAGGGGAATAGATCGGTGGGAAGGTCGAGGAAAGTAAACCTGGCATTCCTGTATAGGAACGAGCTCGATCCTGAAAAGCAGACTATTACCCAAGAGTCTAAATGGCCAAGAACTCCTAGGGGACCAAGTAATGGAAAAGTTTATGAAGTAAGGTTCAAGAATGAGTTTTGCATGATTACATTGAATGCATGATTCCGTTGAATAGTCATTACAAGTTGTTTACAATTTGTCTGTTATATTTACTTACTGTTGTATGTTCATCTATTCTGCTCATTATTCTGTATATCATTATTAGTAATTTATCCTGTTTTTTATACTGTCTTAACTAAAATTGAACCTTGCCTCGGACTAGACTTTTTTTAAACTTATTAAATATGGATAGTCCAGTTTGAACCCATTTTTTTATAATTAAATAAAAACCGAAACAATTAAGAATGAATGTGATGTCAGTTAAACACTATACGCAAACCCTACTAAGAATTTCTTTAAATTCTCACCTCATTTTGCATTTCTGCATCATTCTCAGACGCTGGTGATGAATTCGATGGCCACTCTTTTCATTGAGATTTCAGATCTACAGCTCCACCACGATCCCATAATGGATTCACTGTATATAGCCGATTCCTGCCATTTCTGTCTTTACCTTTTTAGTAATAGGAATTTTGTCGTCCCTTTATTTCATCCTGCTTTTGACCCTGCTACCCCATATTTTGCAGTCCCATTGCACGTGGCACACCCTCCTCCAGCACCAGCAGCTCCTATTGACCATGCACCAGAGTCACCCCCCGCTGGTGGTTCCAGACATACTGCTCAGCTCCGAGAGCGACCCTTCTGAGGCCACCAACTCGTCGTCCTCCTCGGGACCCAATACAAACTACTCTCTAGCCAGGCCTGGCATGGCCAATGGCTATCTAACTGAGTAGGTTAGCCGCAAATGACGTTGTATAGCATAGCCCTCTTTTGCAGTTTGTAGCTTTGGGTCATAGACTTAGCAATAGGTTTAGCAGTAGGCTTGAAATGTCCTCTAAGGACCCGATAAGATCATTTTGACGGACACGGGGCTTATATCGTTTTGGTACACTGGCCCCACTTATGTATCCTATTTTGAATTTGTACATAAACTGAAGCGTCGCCTTCCGACCTATATATATGCACGTATACAGTTGATGGTATATTACTCATTCTCATCTTTTTCTATTGTGTTTTATTAAACTCTGTCACGTTATACCATATTGAATATGTTCATTATATACAGCGCCATTTATTCTGTAAAAAAAAAGAAAAGAAAAGAAGGGGATGTGATATGATAAATGAAATGTAATCAGAGTATCAGCACGGTAACACAACCTACTAAATTTTATGCTATGATTTAAGTATAACATTAAATTAGTAGGGTGTTACAACTTGGCTGCCCTCTTTAGGACTGATTGTCGTGCCACTTGTAAGGGTGTGTTGGCTGAATCTTGGCCATCCATCCTAGGGTTCTCATAGTATAATTTCTATTGATTCGGTTCCAACAGTTTAAAATACCGAAATCTTACCGATTTCTTTTTAATCGGTAAATCGATTTTAGAAAAATCCTATGATATCTCCTATGTTTCTAATCTAATTCCCTCAAATTTAATCCTTCTAAATGTTACTTAATTGGCTTTGGATAAATACTTAATCGAATTCTAATGAATCTTAATTATTCGATAAAAACCGAACAACATAGTTAAAAACGATAAGATTTTTCGGACGTTACAAAGAGTTGTGTCCAAACATTTCTCTTTATTTTCACAACATGATACTTGATATTATATCATTCATTCTCATTGCATTGCATTCAAGGATAAGATACATGTGTGCAAGAGATATTTTTAAGTCCATAATTTTGACGAAAATCCTGCAACATAACTGCTACACCGAAGCTTCCCTAATATTGGTCAAGCATAAGAATTTCAACTAACCACCATTCATATTCATCTTATATCATCATATCAAGCATAAAAATCATTCAATCATGAGTTAACACTCAATCAACTTACCATACATCATGCTTAACAACATTCGCACATTCATGCCCTAACCAGTATTTAGGGTTGCATTATCCTTGGTGATAAATCTTATGAGTCATCATATGATTCCGTATGTTTACTCATGAGAGAACCATATAGTTTAAATGAATGTGTTTTGTAGGCTTTTAGTTACTTGATTCTTGAGTTAAGTCACTTTTTACCTTAGGAATTCAATTTTTACCAAATGACTCAATAGCTTTCTTATGTGCACATCTTAAGAAATAGTTTATTCAAGTTAACAAAGCTTGACACTTGATCTTCTTTTTCATTTTTAAGGTGGCCGAAGCCTAATATGGTGTTTTAGCCAACATTTTGCATTCAAATCTTTTAATTTCCTTGAGATAGTATACTAGTGATTCCTAGGTTCATGATATGCTTAGAGGCCTTAATCATACTTCCACTCCCAAAGGATTTCAAGAACCCTCTAGTCCCTTGGGTCATAACAACACATAACCACACTCGTGAACTCAACAATAGCATGTGTTCACTAATCATCAAGAAGGGATTTTTATTCCAAACAAGTTACAAGATTCAAACTTTATTAAATAAGATAACAAGATTTCACCTTTATGATTATAAAGTTTAATTCTTTATGAAAGTGTGTACGTTTAAGTTATATTCATGTCTTTAAGAACCAACCTTTATAAAATAATAATACAAGATGCTAATTTTATGGCTAAAAGTCTTATTCTTTAAGAAGGTTGAGACTTTTAATCATTATTATACCTTCAATATTCCAACTTCATGACTTAAAGTTACCTTAAACCTTAAAAGATTCATTCTTGAAGAAGGTTTGAAACTTTACTCAACATTTTTAACTCAAGGTTCAATTTTTACAAGATAAAGTTGCAAGTTTACATTTTTATGACCAAAAAGTTACATTTTTGAAGTTTAAAACTTTATAAAGTGTCTTATCTCCAAGAAAAATAAAATGAAACTTTATGAAGCATATATGAATAGTGCCATTTTTAGTGTATTAAGAAGCAAACTTTTTAAAGTCCATGCTTTACATTGTCATATCAAACCATGAAGAAGATGTAAAAAGAGAATCTTTTCAATTATAAACTATCCACAAGGAAAGAAACAACTTGAAACAAAATACCACCAAGAAAGCATTTTTCTCTTCAACAACTCACAAAATACCAAGAGCACATGCATTAAGAGAGGAAAATGAAAGCTTTTAACGTATTTAAGAAGAGATATAAAAGTTCAAATAAACATAGAATATCTCATGAATAAACACAAGAAGCAAACTTTGCCAAAAATAGAAACTTTTGCTCAAGAAGAGCACGGAGTTTTTCTTAAGTTCTCACTTCAAATACTTGGTCATGGTAAGAGTCAAGCTTCAAGCTTTCTTGAGTAGCAAAAAGAAGGAGTGAAGATCACTAACTAAGGGTGTGTGTGGCATTTTCTTTGGAGAGGAAAATAAAGAAGATGATGGCTCCTCCAAGTGGTGGTGATGGTAGTTACAAGAGAAGAAGATGCAAACTCTTGTGTTCTTCAGGAAATAAGGCTTGTAGTGTTGAATCTTGTCTTCAAAGATAAAAAGATGTGATCTTTGAATGGCTTAGTGGTGAAGGTTTGGTTATGAAGTCTTGAAGCATAATAAAGAAGAAGATGAAGAAGAAGAAAAAAGTGTAGAGAGAAGTTGGAGAGTTTGAGATCTAGAGAGAGAATAAGAAGTTGCAATTGAAAATGTGTGTGTGTGTGTGTGTATGTGTGTGTGTGCATGTGAATGGCCATAGGCTATTAGGAGGCCAAGGGGGATATTTTGCTTCACTTTGTGTTATTTGTGCTAATTAAGAATTAAATGGACAAATTGGACGATAAGGGGGACAAATAGTGTACTTATTTTTACAAAAAGTAATCTTGTCTTATGTTTTATGCTTTAGTGACATCACTATTGTTATATTGTCTAGTTGACTAAATTTGAATTTTAATGATGTGATTAAGTGCTCTTGTAACTTAATTAACTTGATTAAGCAAGGATTAATGATTAACTCATATGTCCAAGATTAACAAAATTAAACTTTTAATTAATCTTAATTACCTTTAATTAAACTCGAACAAGCTAATTATTGGTGATTAGTGCTTAATTAAACTATTAAGAATTTGACTTGTTTAATTAGAGATTCTCTAATCTTAATTAAGCATTCTCTTAACCTTTCTCTTCATAATCACCTCATAAATCCTTTGAGTAAGCCTTAATCCTTTAATTTCTCATTAAGTGCTCAATTACTCAAGGTTACTGAGGTAATTCAGCACAAAGGAAAAATTGAGGATGTTACAAACAATGGATTTAATCACACCTTTAATTACACTAATGAACCTTAATCATAAAGATTTAAGTTAAGGTCCCATTAGAAATATCATATGAACTAGCTAGTTTCTTGCTTTAAGTGGTTTTCTAAGCTTTGGTTTACGAATAGGTGTTCTTTTGAACTATTCTTTGAGATTTGTTTTTGAGACTTTGTTTTGCATGAGAATATGTCTACTTTTACCAATATGAGCTTTGAATTTTAAACATGAAAATTTAGTTGAATTATGTGTCATTAAATGTGTTCTTGTGTTATCCTATGTCTAAATGTTTTTAAGATATTCATGCTATAGTAAATAGAATTATTGACTATGAATTGAATATCATATGAAATTGGTAAACTATGCACATGAGTTTGACTATGTACTTAATTTAGAAATTGATAGCATGTTCTTTGACTGTTGTTTGATAGCATTAGGAATTAAATATGAGATTTGTGTGCACTATGTAATATGAATAGATTATATGTGTGCACTTTGTGAATGGCTGTTATATGAGAATTAATGAATAAGTGAGTATGTGGGCTCTACCGTATAGTGGAAAGGCTATGCATTTCACTAAATGACACCTTAGGCCCTACCATGCTAGCAGATCAGGACTTTGTGGTTGTTAAAGTGATGCCTTGAGCTCTGCCAAGATAGTGGATAAGGACTTGGCAATCATTGATCTGACTAGGGGATGCCCTACCAATGAGAGCCCTCATAGATCCGGATAATTTATACAGACCTTACAAATTTCAACCATTAAAAAAGGGAGCAAGAAGTAGTAATAAGGACTGACAGTATGCTTATTATTATTTCTGTTGTTTATCCTAATTAAATTACTACTTTACTGCTTTATTATTATGACGCACTTCCATCTTGCTTGACGCTAATAAATGGTTGAGAATGATAATTTATCTTATTATATGCTTGTGATTGATTATGTGGCATTTTGCCACTAAATATTCCATTGATTATTCATGTGATATGTTTACTATGTACTATGCATATTGTTGCATTACTGCTTTCATTTTTAGCATTTTTGGAATGATGCGGGACTCCCCTGGGAACACAACCCTATTGAGAGACTTTTCTCACCCCTTTTTCTTTGGTATTTCCAAATGGTGCGGGTCATTCTCAACATTGAGATGGATGTGGCTTTTGAGCCAGGTGTGCCGAATAATAGGATTTTACATCTATTATTAATGACTAGACAGTAGTATGCCTTGATGTAGTATAGGATGCTTTTTTTTGGCATCTTCATCTGACATGTTTTATCTTAGAGTTTGGCAGGTTGTACACAGCTTAGATAGGGATGATTAGTAGCAGTATAGGCTTCTCATTCTTTTTTATATTTATGTATTACAAACTATTGCCTTATGTACTATATGGTGTAGTGTACTATGCAGGTATGTTTCTGTAAGTGATGGTTGTCTTTAACTGTGGGAATTGCCGACTATATGTGGTAGTTTTACTTCCACCATGTAAAGTAATTAAATAAAGAATAAAATTGATATTAGCAATCGATGAAAAAAAAATTTTACTCGCGCAAAATTAAGGTAGTAATTTAAGTAATGTTCTACTGGCTAATTATTATCTAAAATTAAATTATTCAAATTAGTTAGGTAGATAATAGTTAGTTAGGATGGTGCTACACAATATGAGTTAGGGTTTTTAATTTATTGAAACTCTCATAATCTGAATTGAATATGATGATATTTGGCTTGATTTTAAATAAATTATAACCATTGAAACTTAGTTTGGTGAGAGTTGAAAGCTAGGAACTCAAAACAATTTAAATTAGAAATCTGTCTTGTTGAGAAGTCTATGAATAATGTATATTACAAAGTGAATATCTCAAGCTAGAAAACTCAATTTGAGATTAAATCAAGTTTATATGAAAGTTGACTTGAAGAGGAATCTAACGATATAAAATATAGACCAACTAAACATAGGACGAGAAAGTTATGAATTTTTCAATCTAGCTATTAACTAAAAATCATAGTTCTGACCAGTACATGTTGTAATGTGCAAAACTCGCCTTATACAATTTTGATTTGTGTGCAACCACTTTTGTTAGGAAGCTAAGACATAGAGGAATAAGCTGGTAAAATTTTAGCTTCAGATTCCCAGTGAGTTGCTTCTAGTAAATCCGTGAAATTGCCCTATGCTTTGTATGGGTCAAAAGAGGGCAACTCTAATTTGGAGCTCATAACTTGAGCTCTACCTACAAAAATTGAGTGAAACTTGTTGGGTTTGCAAAAGGGTTTGTACAAGTATCTTCCAGCCAAATTTCAGGGCAAAACAATGTAAGATAGATTTTTAGTGATTTTCTAGTTTTAGATGTGTGAGTTTATCCCAAAATAAGATAGCAGTGAGTAAAACTTTAATAACTTAAACTATACACATCAAAATTCAGTGAACCTAAAGAGGTTTGAAAGTAGAATAATAGGGATATATTCCAGTAAAATTTGAGATTAAATTGACTCAAAACGGAATTTTGGTGTAATTTACAATTTCTATATATATTTAAGGAAATGGAATCAAACTTGTGAGATAAGTGGCTTAGGGGTCTCTAAACTATATGGGGCTTAATTTGAATGAGAGATTATGCAATTATATGTTAGGTGGACACCATATTGATGTATTAGCTATGATGTAGCCATGCATTGGGATTTTTAAGCTTGAGACTTCTATGTCCTTTATGATGATAATTATGGTTGAATTTTTATGGCTGTTATGTTGAAGTTGTTGTTTCTGTAACTGGCTGGCTAGTATGTCTATTGTAAATTTTGGGAATATTCATATTACAGCTATCATGCTACCGAATTACCGATAAAAGTATGTTGAAGATAAGCTATGTGTCATAGCCATAAGCACATAAAGTATTCTCATGCATTAATTGTAACACCCTTCTAAGTATGGTACTATGCTTAAGTCATAATACTTTATCTAGGAGTTGTTACTGTCACTTGATCAGACCTTGTCTGGCAGCAACCTTCAGCCACCTTCAATCTTACTAGTCAATTCCACCTCGAAGGACCTTCTTCACAACTTTTGGACTATCTGGAGATAACACGGAAATAAACATAGGAGTGAGAATTATTAATTCTCAGTAGGATTCATTAAGCTACCATATACTATGTCATCATTATTATCTTCAGCTGCTTCAGTTTATTATGAAAAAGGTGGACATGTTATATAAACTGTTAAATTTTATAGTTCGAAAATATATTGTTCGAAGTAGAGTCCATTTTAGTCATACACTTGATAAACAAAGTAAGAATTAAAGCATAAGCATAGCAGATTGTGCATGTACAATGGCTCATCATGAGTTTATGTGAATGCACTTATACTTTCTTTTCTTCTTTTATTTGTCATGCACATTCCAAAGTATGATCGCCATGTCATACTCCATCGAAGTGTGATCGCCATGTCACATTCCTTAGGATGTGGTCATCATGTCATATTCCAGAGTACGATCGCTATATCATACCCCATTAGGGTGCGATCACCATGTCACACTCCTTAAAATATATTTATCCTACCATGTCCCAGAGTATGATTGCCATGTCATACTCCCTCAGGGTGTAATCACCATGTCACATTCCTTAGGGGGAGGGATCATTATGCCACAATTCAGAGTATGATCGCCATGTTATACCCCATCAGAGCGTGATCGCCATGCCACATTCCTTCGGAATATGGACTCATCATCATATCTTTGATCATAGAATCATAAATACATAGGCTTCGTACCTTATTCTCAAATAATAATACTTGCTTAATATTCATACATGTCACATAACAATATTAACACACCAATATTTAGAACTATCACTAATTTCTGCCGGAAATTCGACAGCATAATTGATCGAGTCCGCTTCCCCGTGAATAGTACCAGGCTACCAGTAAAACCAATCAAGCAAAAGTTCAACATAGAGTAGCAAACATATCACAATAATGTCAATCATGTAGGGATTGGGCCCTTATATATCACAATAATGTCAATTATATAGGGATTGAACCCTTATGTTCAATTCTGCCCGTTATACCAATTTTGCCCGATTTTTGTAAAGTTCACCATAATTTCTATTCAATTTAGTTGGACCTAAATTTTGGATATGTTAAAGTGTTATGTGTCCATTTTCTAAACTCTTTAGTCCTATCTAATTTTGATAAGTATAGCTCAAGTTATTTAAGTTTTATCTTGGCTTGTCCTGAAGCTGACCAGAATTACACACTTAATAGTAAAAATCCACTAAAAGTCGAAAATTAGTTCAAATCATGGGAAATCAGTCTCATATTAAATCTAATAGGACAAGATTTCATTTGCAATAAGTTCCATTTCATTTGCTTTAGTAGAGCTTGAGTTATAAGCCTCGAAATTTGACCTTCTTGAACTGTCCTATTTTGGCCTAGTTTGGACATAGGACAACTTTCTCGAGCCATTGGGAGCAAACGGGACTTTATCTAACTCTGAAATTTTTATGGGATGTTTATTTATATGTTAGCTTTCAAACAACATTAGTTTCACTCAATTTAGAGTTGTGTAGGGTGAGTTACACTCTTCTCAACTCATACTATCCAGATGAGAATCCAGATTTCTAGGTCAAACTTCAAAAATTCATAACTAACTCTATACTAATCCAATGGCCTTATATTTTATATGTATGGAAAGCCCTGAATGTCTAGTTTCATATAAAAATGGATTCATCAAATTTAAATAGTTGTAGGCAGAGCCGTACACTCCGCCGTACGGACCGTTGAGGGGAAAACCCTAATAGCTTCTTGAATTCTTCTTGGATTCATGTTTTCCTTAAATCAATCCATCGAATCTTCAATTCAAACTCACATATACACCTTAAACCACCCTTAATTCATCATCTCCACCCATCATAACATCAGAATCATGGATTGTAACACCCTTTATTATATAAGCCATGCTTGAGTCATGGAGTTATATTAAAAAAGTGTAACTGTGCTAAGAAAACTTTAAAATATGGAAAATATAATATATGGTCCTTTAACTGCACACTTTATTATTGATTAATAGTTCATAAACTTTGTCGTCTCTGGTACATAGAGGATAAAATAATTACAATTTAAAAGTAATTGTGACTAACATAATACACAGAACTTGCTTTCAAATGCTCACTAGCTAGTTTCAATAGTCTCTTAGTCTGGTTTGTGTTCGAGTTTTGCTCAGAAAATGTCCTACTACTCTGCCTCGTACTTGATTTCCAACTTGGGTGCTGGAATATTTATGGAAAAGAGAAATATACAAGTAGGCAGTGAGAATCTAAGATTCTCAGTAGATAAACTCAAACTAATCTTACAATGCCATCATAAACATTCCAACCGCTTCGGTTTATTATGAAAATATGAGCACATATAAACAAATAGTAGTTCAATTTTAAGTTAAAAACACCTTTCTCAAAGCGGGTTATATTTTAACAACCACTTGCCATATCATTTGACAGACATAGAAATACGGATAGTATAATATGCTTCAACAAGGATCATATTAGCATTATGACTTAACTAGATAATTGAAGATGCATATATAGATGCTTATACTTGAATGTATGTAAGTGCACTTGACTTAATTTATCTCTTCTTTAACTTGCAACTTAACCTTGTCATTCTGTACTTGGTCCCCCAGAGGTGAATGGCCTTTCTCACCCCTGGGTGATAGCCTGCTTTTCAGGTCCAAGCTCGTATCTATACATGAGTGACGGGTTTACTTTCCCCGACCCTCACACCGGTCTATTCCCCTTAAATGCAGGCCTGGCCCAAGTCTTAGATAGTACCACTCTGACCCACGCTAGCTGGGTCTATGCCATGCCTCACGTGGTAGCTTGGTACGTCCCTCTTGCAAGTTCTTATTATCCTTTTCTTTCCATATTTTATCATGCATGCGGATGCTTTGAGCATTCATGGATATATCTCTTACCTTACTTCTCATATCATATTCTAATTATGCTTGCATGCATGACGTACATGAACATGACATATAAATATAAATATATTCAAGGCATAATCACCCATAGCATAAGTTCTCATAAATTCCTGTCGAAAATTTGGAAGTATAACGGATCAAGTCCACTTCCCCATAAATAGTGCCAGGCTACCAGTACAATCAATTAAGTATGTAATTCAATGTAAAACAGCAAGTTACAGCAACATTATTGATCATATAGTATGTCAAAATCAATAGAAATATCAATAGAGTTTTCTGTTCACTCTATCCTCTTCTGCCCGAATTTTGTAAAGTCCACCCTGACTCCTATTCAACTCATTTAGACCTGAATTTTGGATATGTCATAGCTCTATGTGTCTAGTTTCAAACCTTTTTAGTCCCATCTCATTTTGATTTGTATAACTCAAGTTATTTAAGTTTTACCTCGGCCTGCCCTGTAGCTGGCCAGGATTACACACTTAAAAGTAAAAATTCACTAAAAATCAAAATCTAGGTGAAATCATATGAAATTTATATCAAATTAAAGATAATAGGACAAGCTTTCTAATGAAATAAGTTTCATCTCATTTGCATGAGCACATTTTGAGATATAAGCCCTGAAACTTTACCCTACTAGACTACCTTGTTCCAGCTCGATTTGAATTTAAGTCAATTTCATTGATGTGTTGGGAATAAATGGCAACAAATCTGACTCTGAAATTTTTATGGGATGTTTCCTTACATGTTAGCTTTCAAAAAGAATTAGTTGCACTCAATTTGGAGTTGTGTAGGGTGAGTTATACCCTTCTCAACTCATACTGCCCATATGAGAATCCAAATTTCTAGGTTAAACTTCAAAAATTCATAACTAATTCTATACTAATCCAATGGCCTTATATTTTATATTTATGGAAAGTCCTGAATGTCTAGTTTCATATAAAAATAGTTTCATCAAATTTAATTGACTGTAGGTGGAGCCGTACACTCTGCCGTACGGACCATCGAGGGGAAAACCCTAACAGTTTCTTGAATTCTTCTTGGATTCATGTTCTTCTCTAATCAATACATCCAATCTTCAATTAAAACTCACATATACACCTTAAACCAACCTTAATTCATCATCTCCACCCATCACAACATCAGAATCATGGATGACTAAGGGACTCTAAGCAGCCCCAATTCAAAGAAAAGAAGGAGAAAGTTGAGATTCCTACCTTAGTGGTGTGAAATCTTGATGGAACTTGATCTTGGAGTGAAGTTAATGGTTGGGGCTTGAGTTTGGGGATGAGAGGAAGTGGAAGAAGATGAAGGAAAGTGGGAAAATGAGGGCTAGTTTGCACCTCTTATGCGGAGGCCGAAAATATAAAGAGGGAAGGAAGAAAAAAAATGAAAATTTATGAAGGAAGTTGGCTCTTGATTGGTGGATTTCAACCTTCATTCAAACTTGGCTTGGCTTCCCTCTTTTATAGCTGATTTGTGCGCCACTTGTGAGGAGTGTTGGCTGAATCTTGGCCATCCATCCTAGGGTTTTCATAGTATAATTTCTATTGGTCCGGTTCCGGTGGTTTAAAATACCGAAATCTAACCGATTTCCTTTAAATTGGTAAACCAGTTTTAGAAAAATCTTATGAAGTTTCCTATGATTCTAATCTAATTTTATTATACCTAATCATTCTAAATCATACTCAATTGGCTTTAAGTGAATGCATAATCGAATCCTAATTAATCCCAATTATTCGATGAAAATCGAACAATTAGGCGAAAAACAATAAAAATCCGGTGGAGGTTGTAACATCCCGATTTCAGAGTTCCGACTTCGCCCTCTGGATTGATCAATCCCAATTTCCGACTTCATCTTTGAATTTCAAATAGAATGACTATTTCCGAGTTCCGAGTTCGTCTTGCTCAATTTCCGACTTCCGATTTCGTCTAAGTTTGATTGTTCCTGATTTCTGACTTCATGTTCTAGTTTGAGATAAATGGGTGGCTTTCGAGTTCCAATAACCGACTTCGAGTTAAAGTATACTGGGAAATAATTTTCGATCTCCAAACTAATGTCCAGGTTCCCAATGAAGACCATTCCCGATTTCTGTGTTCGTGTTCATAATTTCCCGAATTTCGACTTAACTTTCAAGTATAAATGACACGTCATAATTTCCCGAATTTCGACTTAACTTTCAAGTATAAATGACACGGACGTGATTACTGATATCTGACTTCATGTAGAAAATGTGCCAGATTTCCGACCTCAGACCTCATGCTTCATCCGACCTTAGAAGTTATAGTTTAACACAATGGTATAAGTACCGAACTCCGAGTTTAATGTAACGAGTTCCGGCCTTAGTGTTGAACTCAATTGGGTTGGACAGGAGTTCGGATCCTTGAGCTGATTTCCAAGTCACACACGAGTTCCAATTTTCGGGATTATTTCCAGAAGCCTTCCATTTCTGATGACGATCTCGAGTTTGAATTGGGAGTTTCGAGATCAGTTTCCAACCTCCGACCTTGATTCCAAGTCTCAAAATAAACCATACAAGATTTCTCAAGTCACAAACAAGATGGTACGAGTTACGACATCCGGCTTCAGCTCCAAGTAATGTAAAAAGGTCACAAGTTCCGACTTAAAGTACTATAGGACGAGTTCCGATTTCAGGTAGAACGAAAGCGTATCCCACTTTTAGGACGACGTGGAGAGCAATTTGGCCACAAAAGTGAGAGACATAGCCGAACTTCAACCACAAAATTCCAACCAATCAACACCACAACTTTCATGTATTTAAATCGCACTCTCCTCTTCATTTTGATCTGATTTCGTTCCCTTCCCAACCTTCTTCTTCCTTTCCTCTCTCAATCTACTCTCTCAAACCTCCAAGCTTGGTCAAGGTTCCATCAATCCAAAACTCAAATTCAGTAAGATCACACTGCAAAGAGATAGGATTCTACTTCTATTCTTGAATTATTTACCCCAAGGCTGTATGAACTTGTATTTTTCTTCATGTATTTGATGAGTTAATAGATGTATTCTGATGGATTATGATTGGATTAACACGAAATATTGAGTTGGAATTAAGGTTAGAAGAAGAAAACTAGGAGAAGTGAAAGTTTGGAATGCTGTCTAGTTGAGAAATTCCACGGCAGTCCGTACGGCGGAGTGTACGGTGCTGCCTACAATTGGTTAAATATGATGAAACTATTTTTAGATGAAAGTATACATTCAGGTCTTTCTATAGATATATCATATAAGGCTATTGGATTAGTATTGAGAGAGATATGAATTTTTGAAGTTTGACCTAGGAATCAGGGTTTTCAGCCGGGCAGGATGATTTGAGGAGGGTATAACTCGCCCTACACGACTCCAAATTGAGTGAAACTAACTTTGTTAGAAAGCTTACACATAGGGGAACATCCTAATATAAAATTTCGAGTTTTTTATGGTCCCAATTGTCCCCAGTGATTCGAGGAAGTTACCTTATATCCAAACCGAGACAAAATAGAGTAGTTCAAAAAGGTTGAGTTTCAGGACTTATAACTTGAGCTATACTAAAGCAAATGGAATGAAACTTGTGGCAAATGAAAGATTGTCCTATTAGCTTCAATATGAGACCAATCTCATATGATTTGAGCTTAGTTTCTATTTTTAGTGAATTTATACTTCCAGGAGTGTAATTTGGGCTAGTGACTGAACAAGCTGAGTTAAAATTTAAATATCTTGAGTTATGTAGATCAAAATGATATGCGACCAAAGAGGTTAGAAAGTAGACACATAAAGCTATGACATACCTAAAATTCAGATTTAAATGAGTTGAATAGAAATAAAAGTGGATTATACAAGATTCGGGCAGAATTGAATAGAATTGATGGAAGTGACCTAAGTGATGATTTCACAAGTGTTAGTGAAACATATAAGGTTTGAGTTGAGGATTGCCAGTTTTACATTGATATATATATATATGTTAGATGGGTTATATTGCTACGACTGAATTGTCTGTGAACTGGCATTATTCATGAGGAGACGGAACTGATCCGTTATGCTGCCGGACTTACGGCAAAAGTTTATGGAACTAGGAATGTTTACATGCAAGGGTAAATTTAAATGTGATACGAGTTATGACGTATATGAAAATAAAGGAGGAAGCATGAGTATAATGAATGTAAATCCCTTTACTCAGAGGCAGTTAATTGAGATCCCTCCCAGTGAAGACAGTTAAAAGATAAAGATATAAATCCTTTCACTTGGAGGCAGTGCACTTTGAATCCCTCCTTGTGAAGGCAGCTAAAACTATGAGACCCCTCTACCTTGGAAGCACGTGGTTAAATGAGATCCCTCTATATTGAAGGCATGTGGTTAGATGAGATCCCTCACTTTTGAGGCACGTGACCAGAAGAGATCCCTTCAATTAGCGGCACGTGACCAGAATGAGATCCCTCCAAGACTAGAGGCACGTGGGTCCCCTTGCGGGTGAGTCAATGTGACGATGGTCACGTGAGTGACGAGCTCCTCCAAGGCCAAAGCTACCCAAAGCGATAAAGACACCTAGGGACGGCGATATATAACGCCTAGGTGTGCCAAGTAAAAGCTAAAGATTAAAGACTAAAGACTAAAGACTAAAGATTATGGCATATACAAGCACTCCACTCATATGAGGCATGGCATTGACCCAGCTAGTGTAAGTACCAAAGGAAGATCCCATACTCCTAAGGAACATGACATGGCGATCACGCTCTAATGGGGTATGACATGGCGATCATACTCTAGAATGTGGCACGTAAAGATTTTATGATGAAAGGAGAGATGAAGAAAGAAAAGCAAATTTTTATGTATATGCATGAATTCAAGTATAGATAAAGTTATGTGCAAATGCTATATGTAGTTTGATATGTTGCAATTATTATCCATGATATCATTCAGGAATTGATTTTTATGGGTTTTTCCCAAATGACAAGTCTATAAGTAAAACTAAATCTTTGCTTCGGACATTATATTTTTGAACTGTAAAAATTAAACAATCTACATAGCATGTTCACCTTTTTCATAATAAACTGAAGCAAACGAGAGACGGCAATGATGACATTACGTATGATAAGTAGAGAATCCTACTGAGAATTTATAATTCTCACTCCTATTTTTCTGTGTTGTCTCCGGATAATTTCAGAAGTTTTTGAAGGCTATTGAAGTTCTTTGTCGACAAGGTCCGCTTTCAGAATAAGAATAACTCAGGTATGGTACTATGACTTAAGCATAAGATCTTTGTCTTGAGGAGTGTTATTAGTGAGGTGAGGCCAAGTTTCTCCACTATCTTGAGCAACACTTGGCACCACTCATATTGCAGGCGGTGGCTGAATTTCAGCCACTTAAGTTAGGGTTTCCAATAGAAAATTCTACCGGTTGTTCTGTTGGTTTTAAAACGCCCAATCTTCGCCGATTTTCTTCAAATCGGCAAAACTTTACTAAATGACTCTAAGAGAATTTTTATATCTCTAATTTAATTACTCCTAAGTCTAATCCCTCTAATTAACATCTAATTAACTCCTAATTAACATAACTATTGAAACCGATAAAACAGATTAATGGCGTAAATTAGACATTTTTCAGAAATCTTAACTTTTTGTTTTCTCGCTTTCTATAACTAATGGCATTTCCGTAATTTTGAGCAGTCCGGCGGCACCCCATGTCATTTCACACTTGCCTCCATAGCCCAATCGCAGATTTAAACTTCTCGCTTTACCACGCGATTCTCCGCTCGCTTAAAACCCCATTCTGCTAATTCTACCGATGTAGGGATATAAAGGTCATTTTATAAAGTTACTAGGTTGTGTGAAAATATCCACTTGGGGTTAAAGTACAATTTCTAAAACTTTTGGGCAAGATTGCAATTAACAAAAGTTGATAGGGGCACTATTGTCATTTTCTAATTTTTAGCATATGACAATGCCATATTTTTAATGGCAGTGTTATACTACCCTATATTTCTAAATGTGAGGATTTTTGGGGTATACCACTGCCTGAGAGATTCTCACACTGCCTAAGAGAAATAATTCAAAATTTTTAATATATTCCACTTAAGAAAATGGGGGATGTTACATGGATGAACGAGGGACCTTAGATAGTCCCAATTCAAATAAAAGAAGGAGAAAGTTGAGATTTCTACCTCAAATTGATGTAGAAACTAGCTAGATTTGAACTCTTGGTGTAGGAAATGGGTGGAGCTTAGAGATTTGAGGAAGAGGAAGTGAGGAAGAAGAATGAAGGGAGAAAAGTTGGCATGAAGGAGAAGCACAAAAATAAGGGGAGTTAGAGGGGATTTTAGAGTCTTAAAGCATGACAAGTGAGTGGTGATTGGTGGAGGCTTGGATGGTGTGCATTGAGCCAAGTTTCTCTACTCTTTGGGCAGTCACTTGGTGCCACTTAGGTGAGGGATGGTGGCTAAATTTTAGCCACTTTTTCTAGGGTTTCTACTGTAGAATTCTATTGGTCCGGTTCTGGTGGTTTAAAATATCGAATCTCTACCAATTTCCTGCAAATCAGTAAAACAGTTTTGAAGAATTGTGTGAGATTTTCTATATGTCTATTTTAATTCTTTTTAATCCGAATCTCTCTAATTAACTTCAAATCAACTCCTAGTTAACCTTTAATTAACTTTTAATTAACTTTACAAACTCAATAAAAACGAATAAATCGATTAACGGTGTAACTTAAAGGTTTTGCAAATTTAGGGCCTTTCGTTTTCTATTTTCCATGCCTAAGGGTATTTTTGTAATTTTGAGCAAGTCTAGGGGCATCCCATGTCATTTTACATATGGATACCTCCATGGTTCAATCAACCGAGGTTTAGGTTTCTACGTTTTCGTTATGTGATTCTGCTTCATTTAAAACTTTATTCTGCTGATTTTATTGATATAGGGATCTAAATATTATTTTCTAGAAAGTTTAGAGGTAATTATGGAAAAGATCTTTAGGGTAAATATGTAATTACTAAAAGTTTTGGGCAAAGTTGCAAATAATCGAAATTTACCCATGGATGTATTCATTATTTCTTATTATTTTATATGGGGATGTTACATTAATGCGAATGAAAAGTGCATATGAATACATGAGCTTATAAGATGAGTATAATTTCATATTATTTGGGCTAGCCTCGAAATAAATTAAGGGAAATAGATTAGTGTGTGTAACATCCCAATTTTTCCTTGTGCTAAATTATTCCATTTTACCTCCACAACGAGTTCCGAGTTCCGAGTTCATTACTTTTTATTATTTCCGACCTCATCCTCGAACTCCACATGAAATGGAACAATTTCCGATTTGTTTCATATTCAACCCAATTTACGATTTCCGACCTTATCCCAGCGTGTTCTTCATTCCGACTTCATGGCCTTTCCGATTTCTAACTTAATGTTCTAGCTTCGAGTTAACTGGAGTGGCTTCCGAGTTCCAATATTCGAGTTAAAGTATAGTGAGTATAATTTCCGACCTCTGATTTCAACTTTCGAAATTCCTCAATTCCCGACTTCCGACTTGGACTTCAAGTCCGAACAACAGGACGTTAATAGTGTACATGGTTTCCAACCTCATAAGTTATAGTTTAACACAATGGTGCAAGTACCTGAGCTTCCGAGTAAAATGTCACGAGGTCCGAATTAAAGTGGAATTCAATTAGAATCGACTGAAGTTCTGGATCTTTGAGCCGGTTTCCAAATCATCCACGAGTTCAGATTTAATCTCGCAGTGCATAGTTCACTTTAAAGGAGTACGAGTTCATGTCATCTTCGTAATATATCGAAACGAGTCACTGTTAGAAATGCGACGTGGAAGCAATTTGTCACAAAAGAGGGGAAGGTTGGCTGAATTTCAGCCTTGTGTTTTAAGACCAATCAGAACCCTCCAAGTTAACTACCACTCATGCCTATATAACACCTTCTTCTCCCCTCATTCAGACCCATTTTCTGCGCCCTCTCTTCTCCCTCACTTCAGCTCTTTTCTCTTCTCCATTCACCTAACTCCATCACTCCTTCAAGCTTGGCCAGGTCCTAATAATTCAAGCTTCAACACTTAACTAAAGATCATACTCTAGAGAGGTAGGATTCAATCTCTAATCTTAATTTCTCTAAACTAAGGATGCATGAAAGATTACTTTTTATGATTATTTGATGATATATTGGATGTGTATGATAGGATTAATAGGAAATCTTGAGTGGGAATTAGAATTAGAAGAAGAAAACTAAGAGAAATGGATGGATGAGGGTGCTGTCTTGGTGGAGATTCCACGGTAGTCCGTACGACAGAGAGTTCTGCTCTGCCTACAATCGGTCAAAACCGATGAAACCATTTTTATATGAAAGTAGACATTCAGGGCTTTCGATAGATATATCATATAAGGTTATTGGATTAGTATTGGGAGAGATACGAATTTTTGAAGTTTGACTTAGGGTTCAGGATTTTCATCCGGGCAGGGTGACTTGAGGAGGGTATAACTCACCCTATACAACTCCAAATTGAGTGAAACTAATCTTGTTAGAAAGCTTAGACATAGGGGAACATACCAATATAAGATTCCAAGTTTGTTATGATCCTAATTGTTCCCAGTAATTCGAGGAAGTTACTCTATGTCCAAACCGAGCCAAAATAGAGTAGTTCAGGAAGGTCAACTTTCAGGACTTATAACTCGAAGTGTACTTAAGCAAATGGAGTGAAACTTGTGGCAAATGAAAGATTGTCCTGTTAGCTTCAATAGGAGACCAATTTCGCATGATTTGAGCTTAGTTTCAATTTTTAGTGAATTTATACTTCCAAGAGTGTAATTCGGGCTAGTGACTGAACAAGTTGAGGTAAGATTTAAATATCTTGAGTTATATAAATCAAAATGATATGGGACCAAAGAGGTTTGAAAGTAGACATATAGAGCCATGACATATTCAAAATTCAAGTTTAAATGAGTTGAATAGAGATAAAGGTGGAGTATACAAGATTCGGGCAGAACCAAATGGAATTGGCAGAATAGCCGAAGTGATAGTTTCACAAGAGTTGGTGAGCATATAAGGTTTGAGCTAAGGATTGCCAGTTCTATATTGATGTATATATATATGTGTGTGTGTGTGTGTGTGTGTGTGTGTTACATTGATTATATTGCTATGATTGAATTGTCTGTGAGGACTGGCACTATTCATGGGGAGAGACTAATCAGATTATCTTATGTCAGCGATTTTATGCAGTCTATGAAACTAGGAATGTTTACATGAAAGGATGAATTTTAGGCATGATATGAGTTATGAGAACTTATGCTATGAGAGATTATACCTTGAATATATTACATTCACATGATATGTTCATGTATGCCATGCATGCAACCATAATTAGAATATGATATGAGAAATAAGACATGAGGCATATTCATGTATGCACAAAGCATCTGTACACATGATAAGATATGGAAAGAAAAGATGATAAAAACTTTCAAGAGGGACGTACTAAGCTACCACGCCGTGATATAGACTCACTAAAGCGTGAGCTGCATCGTCTAAGACTTGGGCCAACCCTCGAGTGATTAGTGGAATAGACCATTGGAGTGGTCGGGAAAGTAAACCCACACCATGTATAAGCACGAGCTCGGACTAAAAGGTGCTATTGCCCAAGGGTGAGAAAAGGCCATTCACCTCTGGGACCAAGCCTGGAAAAGTAAGATCAAGTTGCCAAGTAAAGAAAGATATGAATTAAGTCAGTCTGCACTTGCATACCAAGCATAAGCATCTATAAAGCGCATCCTTAGTTATCCTTAAGTCATATTATTATCATGATTCTCGTTGAAGCATATCATACTAATCATATTTCTACATGTCCAAATATAATATGGTAAGTGATGGTTAAAATATAACCGCTTAGAAACGTATTTTCAACTTAAAATTGAACCACCATTTGTTTATATATGCTCATATTTTCATAATAAACCGAAGCGGTTGGAATGTTTACGATGACATCATAAGTTTTGTTCAAATTTACCTACGAGAGCCCTAGGTTCTCACCGCCTGCTTGTATGTTCTTCTTTTCCGTAAACATTCCAGTACCTAAGTTGGACATCTAGTGCAAGACGGAATGCGAGGCAGCTCAATGAGCACACCAGCGCTAGCCAGATCAAGAGACCATCGAAGCTAGCTAATGATTAGTCGGAAGCACACACTGTTTACTCTATCGGTCACAATTTGCTTTTAAAGTGTAATTATTTTATTCTCTATGTATTAGAAAGTGGACAATAAAAGGGCCATGTATTATATTTTCCCTATTTTAAAGAATTTTTCAGCACTGTGACAACCTTTTTATGTAATTCCATGACTCGAGCATGGCTTATATGATAGAGGGTGTTACAGTGTGAAGGTCGAAGAGAGTAAATCCGGCAATCACATATAGGAACGGGCTTAATCCTAAAAAGCAGACTATTACCCAGGAGTTAGAAAGGTCAAATACTCCTAGGGGACCAAGTATAGATACTCATGATACAAGTTAATGAAAGAACAAAAAAGATAAGTGCACTTGCATAGTTTAGTCGCTTGCATCTACATATGCATAATTCCTTCTTTTGCTATATTGTTATCATGGTTATAAATTGTTCTCTAAATATCATTGTATGAATAAAGAGTTTTAGAAACTCATCAAATAAGACTTTTATCCTCTTATCTATTAAGAAGATGTTTTCTTGAAATAAATCGAAGCAGCTGAGGATGATAACGATGACAGTGCATGTGTGAGTTTAGGAGTACCTACTAAGAATTTCTAAATTCTTACCCCTATTAGTGTGTGTACTCGTGTTATCCTCAGATGACTCAGATGGTATTGGTTGTGATCTTCCTTAAGACCCCTGATTAGCTGAAACATTTCAATCTATCCTAGGATTTCATGTTCTTGATGGATTGGGCACAACGGCATGGAAGATGGGTTCCACGTTTCTAAAGATTATAACAAGCTTGTAAATTATGATTACTTTGTTATGTATATGTACATACATATATATCTAACAGGTTATGGAAACCTGATTTGTACTTACCTTATAGTGTTAATATTTTTATGTTCTTCAAGTGATACAAGGATGAAACAAAAATTCTATGACATTGTGATAGATATAATGTACCAAAAAAAGAATTTAAGTTTATCAACAGGCTCTTTTTTTTTTTTTTTGTTTAAAAATTTCTACTTTCATACTTGCAACCATTATTTTCGATAAAGTAATTTAAAGAAAAACTGATTACAAACCAGTAGCAACTTCCAATTAAGTGTTATGACTTAAGCATGTTACCATTATTGGAAGGATGTTACGCTTTAGTTCTAAGTGTGAAGATCGTCATGATATAACGCTGTTTGAAAAATTTTCACATTGCTTAAGTGAATTAAATAAAAAATCCTACTATGTTATATTAAAAAAAAAAAAAGAATGTTATAGACTCCATTAATTAGTGATGCGCTTGGATGTGATCAAAACCGCAGCAGTGAGTGGTCCACCCAACCCAAAGAAAGGAACACGTCCATGTTTTAAATTAGAGAAATTAATCAATCAATTGTCAAACTAATTTAACAACTTGATCATTTATAGTTATTTAAAATTAATAATTTATTATGCATATATAACAAGTAATATACTTAAGTTTAACGAAATTAAAATGGACAAAATATCATCCTTTAAATTTATTAATAATATTTAATAAAATTAATTTAAGAATTTTATGATTAGTCTCATCTATGAAAGATATATGAATAAAATTATGTGTATGAAGTGAATTCGAGTACAAATAGTTGAAATAATTTAATAATTTGAAATGACAAATAATTACTCCATCTTTTTCTCGTAGCGTTATCATCTTAAGAAAAACATTTTTAATAAAACATACCATGTGTATTATTTTTCAACTATCTTTTTCTTCTTTTTTTTTTAAAATAATATGTGAAATATTTTTTATTCAAAATAGTATGAAAAACACTTAAGTATGTGTTTGGGAAAGCTAAAAAATTAAAAATATTTTAATAATAGTTTATTTATATAATCACTTTTTTTATATAATCGTTTATATGAGAAATAATTTATGTTTACATACTTTAACTGAAAAGTCATTTTAAGATAATCTGTTTTATTTGAATTATATAAAAAAGTTACTTTTATATGATAAAATTATTAAAAAGAGTATAAAATAATTATTTATCTTATACAATATTTGTTATTTAGAGTTAATTTAATAAAAATATAATAATTTTGAAATAATCAACTTTTACTTATAATTATAAGACCAAAAAATTTACTTATATTTATAAACTATTTTTCAACTTAAAATTATCAACTTTAAATTATAATCTATTTTAAAAAAATTTACCAAACAAGATTATTTTCCCAAAATAATTTTTTTGCTAGAAAAAAGCTATTTTTGGGAGCTTTCCAAACATGCACTAAATAACATCTTACAAAAAATTAAGAAAATCATTAATACTATTAATATTATAGAAATACAATTATACTGGAATAAATTACAATAATTCTTTAAAGTTCTCTCTTATCCTACTTAATAAAAAATATCAAGACACAATAACAAAATTAAAAAAATAATTAATCTATTTTTAGTTTTCTAAAAGCTACAGAAAAAATAATACAACAATTTTTACCCTTTTTTCTTTTCGGCATCAAAAGTTCAGAACGATTAATATTCGAAAGCGAAACGAGTAATTGACTCCTTAGTTCGATACAAGTCCAAACGACCGACCATGTTTAAAGACCGTGCAGATGAGGTGACAGACACAGTGCCATAATCGTAATTAGCTGCGGCAACGCGGGCAAATGACTAAATGAGTTACCGGACAATCAAGGGACAGTGCCAAACACTGATAAGCTTGGTCTCTCTATCCTTTGCACCTTCTATTACTTACACACTCTCTTTCTCTCTCTCACGAACTCACAGAAACCACACACACACTGTGACTGGAGAACGCTGCTTAGATCTGAGACCACAGAACCCCAAACATCCTCAAAGGACGATCCGGGTAAGCAATTAAGCATAATAAGCTTTTTTCTCTCTGCTCCACCTCCGTCACCTTATGCTTCTTCCCTCACCAACAATGTGTGCACTTCTTGCTCCCTCTTGTCCTGATCTATAGCACTCCCCAGTGATCCACTTGTTTCCCTTACTATCAATTTTTCATTGCAAGTTTTCCACTTGCTGTGCTGCTGGATTGTGCATTGTGCTAGTCAACATTAGGTTCATTTCTTTTATTGTTATTATCATTATTATTATTATGATTATTATTATTATTAGTGGGGTTGTCAATTTGTCATTGATTGTTAGTGAAGTTCACTGTAGCTTGATGTTCACTGTTCAGGGTTTTCTTTTTCTGGCTTTGCGATTGAGGTTGCAAATGTTGTTCTTTGTTCTTGGAAGTTGCTACTACTACTAGTGTGTTGATTTAGTGCTAAGCAGGAATTGGCCTTATGCTAATACTAGTTTCCTGACTGTGATCCTTCTCATTCAGTTTGCATTCGGAGGAAGTATTTTCTTCTTCCTTTCTTTTTATTACCATTATTGGAGAAAATATCATAAATGGGTGAAATTTCGAAGCTTTAGAAGAGGGTTTTCTTGCTAGTTGCTGCCCCTTCTGCATTTTAACACCACAGAGGAGAGGTGACTAGTGTGGCATGTATTCATTCGGTTAAAGCTTATTTCATTTTGTTCATTTGTTGTGATCGTGTCTGCAATGTGTTTAGTTAGTGTAACTGGGTATTACATTATGGTTTTATGCTAAATGTTGTCCATAATTGCTATATCTGTTTGGAGATTTTCTTACCAGATGCAGTTCATAGAATTCAACACTTTAGAACCACACATACGTGCGTAATTTAGATATTTTTTGGATATCAGCTTGTTTCTTGTGTTGTTTTTTGAAAGAAGAGATGTTTGTAATTCTCTATGTTTGGGGGAATTAGAAAGAAATTTTCATATGATCTTATTTTTCTCCTTTTGTGCAGACTAGGCTGTGCTGGAACTTCAATGGCGGTGACAAATGCTCAAAATCCTCTTCTCGGAGAAGACACCTGTGGTTCCTTGTTAAATAAGCTGCAGGTAACTTCATTAAGCTCTTCGTTTGTGTCACTGCAGATGTGCATGGTCTACTGAAGATTAAAATTATCTATATTTGCTTTAGGAAATATGGGATGAGGTCGGTGAGAGTGATGAGGACCGTGACAAGATGCTTCTTCAGATAGAGCAGGAGTGCTTGGATGTCTACAAGAGAAATGTTGAGCAGGCCGCTAAGTCAAGGACACAGCTACTTGAGTCCTTGTCTGATGCTAAGCTTGAACTTGCTAATCTTCTGTCAGCTCTTGGAGAAAAGAGCTTCGCAGGAATGGTTAGTAACTAATTGAACATGTCTTTATATTGGCAACAACCAACAACTGCAAATAGAATTTTTTGATGCATTTAAATAACGAACTGGCAAACTGATTTCCTATGCACATTTTTGTTTCCTTCACAGCCTGAAGAGACTTCAGGCACTATCAAGGAGCAGCTTGCAGCTATAGCACCAATACTTGAACAGTTGTGGCAACAAAAGGATGAAAGAATAAAGGAGTTTTCAGATGTACAGTCACAGATCCAAAAAATATGTGGAGAGATAGCTGGGGACTTTAACCGTAGTGATCAGACAGGACCACCTGAAGTTGATGAGTCTGACCTGTCCTTGAAGAAGTTAGATGAATATCAATCCCAACTCCAAGAACTTCAAAAGGAAAAGGTAATTCTACTATACCATCCAATAATGGATAAGTTAGTTACATATTTGAAAAATTCAATTTATTCACTTAGTTACCAACAACAGGTTGAGAGTTTTGTCACTTTGCTTTGTCTTGCAGAGTGAGAGGTTGCACAAGGTTCTTGAATTTGTGAGTACCGTACATGATCTTTGTTCTGTCCTTGGTATGGACTTCTTCAGTACTGTGACTGAGGTTCATCCAAGCTTAAATGATTCTACTGGTGTTCACTCCAAAAGCATAAGCAATGGCACACTAGCTAGGCTGGCTAATACAGTATTAACACTGAAAGAAGATACACAGCGAAGGCTGCACAAGGTAATGCATTTAAAATACTGTATGTTAGTTCTGTTATTTCATTTCCTATATCCATGTTTTCTTGCTTATGTGGCTGCTAGGTGTGTATGCTTTCAAATGTTACTAATTCTAACAAACTCTGGGTATTATTCATGTTTACAAGGATTTACTATAAATTTTAACTTTGGCACCCCATAAGTGATATTAACTGCAAAAATGGTGTATTCAACTCTGCTTTACTTTTAATCTATTTGTATATATTGACTTTTTGCAGCTGCAAGAATTAGCTTCTCAGTTAGTTGATCTGTGGAATCTAATGGATACTCCTCTAGAGGAAAGAAGACTATTTGACCATGTCACCTGTAATATGTCAACTTCTGTAGATGAAGTCACTGTTCCTGGTGCCCTTGCTTTAGATCTGATTGAGCAGGTACTGATGACCAGCTGAACCCGACAGATTCAGGCTCCAAAAATAATGCTAACTGATTATTGTTTTGTTTTATTATGAAGGCTGAAGTTGAAGTAGAGAGGCTTGATCAGCTGAAAGCCAGCAGGATGAAAGAAATTGCTTTCAAGAAGCAAGCAGAACTTGAAGAGATATTTGCCCATGCTCATATAGAAATTGACCCAGAAGCTGCTCGGGAGAAGATTATGTCACTGATTGATTCTGGAAACATTGAACCAGCCGAATTACTGGCTGACATGGACAATCAAATAGCAAAAGCAAAAGAAGAGGCTTTAAGCCGAAAAGAAATATTGGACAAGGTTGAGAAATGGATGTCAGCATGTGAAGAAGAAAGTTGGCTTGAAGACTATAACCGGGTACTAATAAGCACCCTTTGTTATTTTATCTGTGTCTCTGGTTGGGTGTTAAAGATTTGGTTGGAGAAGATGCAATACTATTTTTATATGGACATTTAGGATAGTGCTAATAAAAACTGCAATTCCTTAAGCCAGCATCATTCTAGTTAGAAATCCGGCTAGTATATCATAAGCAGAAGGCAGTATAGTGATGAATATCATATAATACAGCAATTACATTATAAGACTTGCTAATTATGCTTGAGTGACAGCTTGATGTTAATGCCTTTGCCACAATGGAATCAAACTTCAATGTTGTCTCTTGGAAATTACATATACTCTGTCCATCTCTTTCTCGCACAGGCTTCTTTCTCAATAATACTTTGATATTTTGACTTGCATAAGCCCTGGTATGTTTTAATGAGTTTTGTTTTGCCCTGATATAAGCGGTAATTAACTAATATAATCCTGTGAACACCAATTTAAACTGATGATGAATGTAGAATTGTAGATCTTTAATGTAAATTTTTTGTTTTGATTATTATTAGTTAAAATTAGTTATTAAATCATTCTATAGTGCATATGGTTTCACTTTGGTTTGTCTAATATTGGATTTCATTTGATGTAGCAATGTGTCTTGTCCTGTTGCAATGTAGAAAAGTAAACAATGTTCTTCATTTGGAAATATTTTAACCTAAGATGCTAACACTACATTGCAAAAACAGGATGAAAACAGGTATAATGCAAGCAGAGGTGCACATTTAAACCTTAAACGTGCAGAGAAAGCTCGGATACTGGTCAACAAAATTCCAGGTACTTGTTGAACAAGACTAAACAACCATCAGAAACTATTGTTATTAATTTAATCCACTATCAGCATCGAAACCTTTACGCTAATAGTAAACAAGAAGGTGCCACTTTAAATACGTGGCATTATATGTCAATTGATAGTATAAAGTAAACTTGTTACTCGATCTAAATTAAATTCATTATTATTATTATTTTCAGATTGAAAATGAATACATGCACGTTTTTGTTGCAACTATGAATTCTTTTATGACTTATATTATTTTGTACACGTCTTGCATGGATTATCATCAGTATTGGTTGGTGAAAATGTGACAAATCAAATAGAACTCTTTGAATTGTGTTGACAAACAATTGTATTGCATTAACTCCCATTTTGTGGAAACTTAACAATTGACTTGGGAGCAGATGCAATTATATTAACTTATGGTTGGCTGAGGAATACTAGTGTACAAGAGTTTCTTGGCATGCATTAGCCCAGAATAATTAAGTTTGGTCCTCTTTTGATGAAAAATGCAGCTTTGGTTGACACGTTGGTTGCTAAAACTCGTGCATGGGAAGAAGTTCACAACATGTCATTCACATACGATGGTGTTCCTCTTCTTGCTATGTTAGATGAATATGCCATGCTCAGGCATGAACGGGAAGAGGAAAAACGAAGGATGAGGGTAAGTTTTGCTGATGAGATGATTAGGATGAACATTTTCAGATTAATTGGAACACTTGCTAGTTACACAGTCAGCTTGGCCTATTTCTGTTACACCATTATATTTATTGAATACTCTTGTGCTGAATGAGTTCATAACCTGTGACTTTACACACTGTAGGACCAGAAAAAGTATCATGAACAGCAAAACACAGAACAGGAATCTGTCTTTGGTTCAAGAGCTAGCCCTGCTCGGCCGGTTGGCAACAAGAAGGTAGTTGGCCCTCGTGCTAATGGAGGAACCAATGGTACTCCTAATCGACGGCTCTCTCTCAATGCTCATCAAAATGGAAGCAGGTCCACAACAAAAGATGGAAAAAGGGATAATTCTAGACCTGTTGCTCCCCTGAATTATGTGTCCATATCAAAAGAAGATGCTGCTTCCCATGTTTCTGGTACTGAACCAGTCCCAGCATCACCCTAAATAGATCTGTATTTTCAACCTACAATTTTATCTTTGTAGCATTATCATATTACTAGTTACTGCTGTAGGAATATAATCTGCCAGTTACAAGCAATTGGGGAGGAACTGTTCTGAGATTTGTATGTTGTATGTGCCTTAGAGGTTTTCTCAATACATGTTGCTTTATCCTTTGAATCCCTTTCATCAAAGGTTTGGATACATGGTGGTAATATTGCCTTTTCAAATCATGAGGCTCCTATGTTCTTGGCTTCTTTCACCTTACATCCTATTTGTGGTCAATCAAATACGAATTTACAGTTCATTTCGTCAAAATCTTCACTACAATCACTTGAATTTATGGTTTTTAAACAAAGCCTTTAATCAAACTGCAAAAGTTACCTTCAAAGTTTCAATATTAAGTTGAAAAAGACTGGCATCTAACTGAGGTCGGAGTGTAATTGTTCTGACATTCAATATCAGAAATAATTTTTGTACTAAAATTTTCTTAATCTTTGTATTGATTCACTCCTGTATATTATCAGATGGGATGTAGATCCCGGATAAACTAAGAAAATTTTAGTAAATATAACATAACTCCATTGTTCGTGCGGGTAACAATTGTACGTGAACATGACTACGCCTAATAATAATAATAATAATTAGTGATGTTACGTGAGGTCAAAGAGAGTACAAACTTTGGCATCAATTTTCATGCGATAGTCCACACGCTCGTACTTGTTCGGCTCATGATTTACACCTCCGCATTTTGCGGGACCTTATAAAGTGGGCGAAGGCTGTCACGCACAGCACTACACTTGGTGCTTGATATACCTTGTGAATCCAAAGGTGGAGATGTGTGGTGTATGGATGTACCAACCACATCATATTCACCGTAAACTTTTCACTACCTCCTTTTCCAATCAGAGTTGAGGTTGGGGAGCCGCCGCTGTAGATCGCCTCACCTTCGCCGCGTCACCGCTGAGACCAATGCTCCACTTCATCACCGCTGCCTAGCCGCCATGTCTCAGCCCGCACAACCATCAACCGCCAACCCAAACTAGCAGCGCCGCTGCCTACTGTTGCCGTCACCTTCCTGACGTCCTCGCCACGGCAGATCTGCGAAACCGTGCTCGCCTCGACCACCACCGTCACCGCTGTCCTCCGCCTCCCCTGACCAGGCCCTCAGCGCCGGACATCTTCCTGCCTCGGCGATGGGGGATCGAGAATATTCCGACGACCCTGAGCCACGGCAAGGGCGCTTACGGCATCTTATGGTACGCCTTGTCTTTCAGAAAATTCAACCCCAGAGTTTGCGTTTAGGATTAGGGCTGATAGGATAAGGTCTGATAGAATAAGGTCTGATAGAGTTTTGATATTATACAGCGTTTGAAATACTATTGTATGAAACACAGTATTGTATAAAGATAATACTATTATGTGTTTGGTGATATACTGGATAAGATAAAAATTTATTTTTGGACAAAAATACCCTTTAATTAAAAATTAATATATTCATTTTTCTTAATATTAAGAAATTATTTATGACAAAAGTATCCTTTACACAAAAACAAATATTTATTTTTTTTATTTTATTGAAAAATATATTTTACTTAAAAATTGATACATCCAAATTTTATATTATATTAATTTTTGAAAAATTAAAATCCTCCCAAGACTTAATTTAAAAAAAAAAAACTCATGACCAATACATATAATTAATAAGTAAATTTAATTTAAATCAAATTGAAATTATATCAAATTGATACCATCCCTGCTTTTTCCAAGCAACAATGGAATTATAAAAAGATCTTATAAATAAACATGAGAAATAAGAATCATAATTGTCTCACCATGTCATTCAGTTTGTATATAAATATGAAATATTTGAATTAGTCTAATATAACTTCAAAATTTCTACATATAACCACAAATATTGTCACTCACGTAAATATTTACATCTCATGACATGAAAAATAGCTTGAATCTGTACAAAATTTCATACCTAGTAAATTTCATTAAGTTGTAATAATAAGTACCACCAAATATAACAAAATAACAAGAAGTTCCCGTAATAAGTATAATAAAATTATTACTAAAGTATTGCAACTTGTAGTCTATTGCATCTTCAAGTCTATTTCTAGTTTTTAAAATATTAGTCCCACTAGTTATCATAAAGCAAATCCATCACAAATTAAATCCTGCTAGTTATCTTTGAGCAAATTCTTCACAAATTGAACTCTACGTTCTCCTTGAAAGCCCCAAAATAAATGTACCAATGGAGGGTCATGCATAAGCAAACAACCTGCTTTGTCTTGCTCTTCCTGTGTGAGACCATCTATTTTCATCAATGCGTCAGCAACAGCCCTTGAATCATCATAAAATGATTTTGCAACCTTCACACCTTCAGCCATAGACCAAACACTTTTAGCCACATCACTCATCCTTTCAGCAGATTTTCCAATAACTTCTACAAGCTTGTTGGCAAACTTGTCCATGCTATTAGCTAATATATTTTCCCCTCTTGACCTTTTTCTTACTCGTTGACTTTCAGAATGTGTAACTTTGGTCTTATTCTTCGCTTGATTTACGGACATTGATTGAGTGACATCTTGAATATCATCATCACTTAGCCCAATAACATCTTGTAGAAGTTCATTGTTTCCATGAGTGTGTTCTTCTTTATCTAAGTCCTCAACCACATCAGCAGGAGCCTCAGCATTTTTTCCAGTTGCCCGATCCTTTCCAAAGATTACCATCAATCGATCAAAGTAAGGAAACGTTTTGTTCCTGTAGTTTCTCAAGTTTGTATCTTTCTGCATAAAAAAAGAAAAAAAAATAAAGTAGTAAGATTTATTAACTAAAGTAAAATAATGGAGAAAAATATATGATACAATCAATTAAATAAAATACAAAACCTTATTGGCTTGAATATAGGCATTCCATACATCATCACTATCGACTAAAATCTTTTTGTTCACATCATCCCATCCAAAGCCACTTGTGTTTAGCATGTCATATATATTACCATATTCTGTTTTGAGCCTCCTCATGATTGACTCAATATGTGGTTTCACCTTTATGCCTGATTCAGGAAATTTGGCTTCTAATTTTTGTTCCAACCATTTAAAAGTACCATTTTTAAATTGCCCAGCATCAGCTCTCTTATTTAGGGTAACTGCCTCCTCTAATAAATCTAGTAATACATTGAACTCTTCATCACTCCAAACTCTACATTCTCCTTTAACTTTGCCAACTAGTTGAGTACTTTCAGATGCCATACTTATCAAATATATCAACATATAATACAAGTGTAGAAAGCAAAAATAACTAACTAAATTTAATTGGCAAATAAATAAAATGGCATAGAAATCACATGTACTTATATAAGTTCCAATACACAAGTGACGATAAAATATGCCACCAAAAGTATCAAAGTACATATCAAATGACTAAAAATCATAAAAGTACATAACAAATTTAAGGTACAACCGATAAAACTCGAGATACAAAAACAAGCCTACATATAACCTCAATGAGCAACCCAATCATTATACATTTCATTTGCCAATGCATCTCTCCATGCGCTCCAAGCTTCACTCGGTTCAATGGTTTCTATGTTATCATGTAGTTCTGGCTCGACCTCGTCGTCAATCGACATGTTATCCAACTTTGTTTCTAATGGATCTACAAGCATCTCCCTCCTAATCAGATTGTCCAATAAGCAACAAGCAATAATAATTCGATTATGAGTTTTAACTGGATAATAACTTGGACTTCTAAGAATTGCCCAACGCATCTTCAATAGCCCAAATGTTCTTTCTATCACATTTCTAGCTTGAGCATGTCGCTTATTGAATATTTCTTCAGGAGTTGCTGGAACATGTCCATGTCTCCATTCACTAAGGTGGTAATGGGTTCCCCTATAAGGGGCAAGAAACCCATCCCCATTAGTATATCCAGCATCTACCAAGTAGTAATATCCTATTTCATCAGACAAGTACAAATTCAATAACAATTTTTATTATAATAAACTTATCAATTTGAATGTAATTTTCAAATTCGTACCAATTGGAACTTTAAGACCATTTCTTCTGTTAATTGCATCACGCAATACCCTAGCATCTGAAGCAGAACCTTCCCAACCCGGCAACACATATATAAATTTCATATCTCATGAGCACACACCTAACACATTTGTGGCAATTTGACCTTTTCGATTTCTATATCTTGGTTTGTCGGCCTCAGGAACATTAACACTAATATAGGTTCCATCTAAAGCTCCAAGACAACCCTAAAATAGAGCAAATGACTTTTAAAAATACTAATTAATGTGAAATAAATATATGCCATAAAAGGAAAAGAAAAAGAAATTTTAGACTTCAAAAATAGATTCATACCTTAAACCATTTCCACCTATCACCAATGTAATCCTCGGGAACAGGATCTGGTGCCCTAAGTAAATTTCCTTGTAATCTCAACACAGAATTTAATACTAAATTGAAGTATCTACTAACAGTTTCCCTGAACGTTGAAATTTAAACTTAATTACACGATTTTTAGCATGGTGGGCTAATATGTGTAAAAACATAGCAACTTGCTCTTCTATTGGTACTAACCCATCTTCCTTTAGCCTACCCTCAACACGTAGGAGAGAACACAACACTCGAAATGTATTATTATCCATTCGAAGTTGTTGCACACAAGCAACATCATCATTTATTAGCCTCCTTATGAATGCTTCCCTTGACTCTTGCCTTACTCTTGGTATTAGTCGTCTCCTTAACAATAACCTCTCATGTTGCATTTGAGCCACATGACATACATTTAGATATGAGATAACACATGCAATTATCATCTCTAAAAAGGCGTGTTCCATAATCAAATACATAGATATCACACTAAGGAGCTCACTAATATCATTAAGCCATCCATTTGGATCATTTAGCCATCGATTTGGGTCAAGCTTTTTATTAGGATCCATATCACCTAAAAATTGAAAGCTAATCATTAAAAAATCACATAAAAAAATTAACTAATAAAGTAAAAAATTAATTCTATAAATATAAAGTGAGTATAGAATTGCTTCTAAAATATATGTATTTTTTTAATTTCTTTTTTCTCATTTTCTAAGTACCATATACAAAACAAAGTGATCAGTTCTGAGTGGGTACTTTCATAACTCAAATACCAACAACAACCCATAGAAAAAGCACATGACTAAAACCAAAAAAAAAAACCAAGAAAACCCACATAACTACTATTATGTATTAACATAACATAATACAAACTAAATGCTGGCAATAATAGTACCACGTGGTGAGATTCAGACCAAGGATAACTTATTCCTTTCTTCTATAATATTTGCTATCATCATCATTAATATTTAGCTTACATGACTAATGACTTATTGTTACATCAGTGGATAGCAATCGAAAAATATGCAAAACAGAATAACATAAACAACTACAAAATAAAGCTAACAACATTTTAAAATTGAAAGCTCCTATTCGATTTGATCTTGGAAGGTAGGAACTAACTATCGACTTCTTCATGTTTGGCATTTTCTTAATGGAAAAGTAAGAGCATAGAAACAACTTCTTTGGATCTTCTATTTAGACTTGACTTGATTAACTACAATAAGAAAAATGCATGAACATTATAAGAGTACTTATTAATTTTATCTTTAACCAGAATAATATTTTCCTTTCATACAAATATTTTAAGCCTTTTTTTGTTTTTTTGGGGGGGGGAACGATGTTGGAGTGGATAGGATATTCTAGGACCACTAGAGGTCAATAGCTAAATTCCAAAAGTTAACATTAAATAATGTTAGAAAGAGAAAACATAACTAAAATATAATTAAGAACTAGCAATTTTGTAGACAAAGTAAGCCCACAAGGAGACAACTACTCACACTTCCAACAATTTGCTGCATTTTTTTTTTTTAAAGATAAGTTGATGATAAAAGCTCAACTCACAAATAAGTGAGAAGTAACTAGAGATACAAAAGTACCAACTACAAGACAAAGACAAAAAACATAGATGCACTCCTACATTTGATCCCACCCAACTATATTACTCCTACTTTACACCATGCATTACTACATAATTGAAACAGCTGTACATTATGAACTGAAAACTGGTTTCAAAATTATTTGAATAGCATCATTATTACTAACACCAATCTTTGCCAATATTTCAATTAAGAGAAGTATAACAATAGACTGACTGGTTGAGAAAATTGAAAGCATATATCGTTGAACTAGTTTGCTATAAGCATATAGCATGGAGTTAAATTCATAAGGGTCATTGAAATATATGCTTTCAATAGACTATATATAGGGTCGTTAAATATAAGCATATATAGGCTTGCTCCAAATACCGCTATTTTCCTTTAAGAACGTCAAAACATAGCACTCATGGAATATAAGCATTGCTATTTAACAAATGCTACTATATATATAGACTATATATAGGGTCGTTAAATATAAGCATATATAGGCTTGTTCCAACTTCGAATAACAACGGTGCCAAGCTTTGCTCAGCAGTATTGCCAAGATTTAACATATTTCATAAGCAAAGCGTCTGATGCCAAATATTTAGCATTTTAACAAAGAGAAACCATGAAGGATTTGGATGAATAAATATATCAAACACCTAAAAGACAATAACATAGATGAAGCAATATACGAGAACCTCAACAATAATCTCTAAAATTTCTTATGAATCTCTATGATAGAAATAGAAACACAAACTTGACACAAAAAATTTAAAGAAAAAAAAACTGCAAGGGTTTGCTTACCTATTCAAATTCTGAGATGAGAAATAGAGAAAGGGTTTGGTTAAGATGAAGAGAATCAAGAACTGCAGAATTAGAATCAGAAAAAGAACATATTATAAATTTGAGAAATTGAAATAAAAAGTGAAGGCCAATGCAAAATAGAGGGAAGAAGATACTGAGAGAGAAATGCTAAGAAGAAAGAAATGCTACAATGTTGAGGTACCATGGTAGTAGCAGCAAAGTTGAGAAATAAGAACTTACAGCAATGGCAGAGATGAGAGGAAGAGGAGTCGACGTCAGGGCTTTGTGAGTGGGGTGAATAGGAAAAGTGTCTCTTTGGCTTATACATCAAAACTTAATCAGGTCTAATCCCACCCCCACAGACCTGATTAAGTTATACATTAAAATGGTGTATAAGGAAGATATGACGTATAAGCTTATACAATACAATATGCGCCCCAAACAATGTATAAGTTTATAATATATTGTATAAGCCTATCCTATCCAGCCTAATACAGTGTACCAAACAGGCACTTTGTGTTGATTTGTTGGTTTTTGTTGAATAAAAATTTCATATTTTTGTCAACAAGAAAATTGTCAATGTGTTTGACAACAAGATTGATGCCAAGAGGACCATCCGTGAGATCAAGCTGCTTGGTCACATGGATCATGAAAACGTTAGCGAGTGATAACTTTGCTATGTATATATATATATGAATTGAATGAATCCCATTTTTTGTCGTGTGAGATATCTGTATGTGTTCTTGGGTTTGAGATTAACTTGTCGGTTAAATCCTGGTTATTGGTGCACTGGTGTGAACAACTAGAGACGATGCCAAAGGAGATGGTGGAGAATTTGAAAGGGGAGGACGGTTACGGTGTAGTGGCAGTGGCGGTGGCGGTGGCGCCGGCACTGGCTTCGGGGTCGTGGGGGTGGCGTCAAGTGACTGGCGGCCGGGGGCCGGTGGCACAGATGAGAGAGGAAGGAGGAGGAGGAGGAGGAGGAGGGGGAGGATGAAGAATGCGTCTTCACTCATCCTATGATGGTACGCTGAAGTTTAGCTGCACAAATAATCCATCAAAATAACACCGCAAGATGTAGGGTGCATCAAGCATCAAGTTTAACAGCTTATGGTACTACAGTGAGGCTTTTTGTCAATTGCTTTTCTTATGATTTGACAAATCAGACAAAAGGTGACTTGATCTACAGATAAGTATGCGTTGGGATTAGATATTCTAAACTTGATTTTAGATAAATTTGATTAAGTAAACTTAATTTTGATTAAAAATAAATTGGTAGTAATGTAATTTATGCTTGAAATTTTATAATTCAAAAATAATTTTATCAAAATAAGTACTATTTGGATAACATCAATCAAAATTACGTTAAAATGTGTAATTACCTTAAAGAGAGAGTTTCATATCATTGTATCTAAATTGCCCTTTAATTTGGTTTAATTAACAAATAACAAATAATTTTATAATAATTAATTTTGTCATCATTAATAGTATTATTAAATTATGAATAATGTCCCTATTTTAAATTAAAAACACCAGCCTAATTTTTAACTAGTGGATAGATGTTACATGTTAATTGTTTTAAAACACAAAAAAAAAAAAAGCAAACTATGTAAAAGAGATACTTGTTCTACAAATTTCACAATCTAATTTAATGTTATATATTTATGCGTAAAAGTAGAACATTGGTTTCACAAAGTGTTTTGATATTTGTCATATTTTAAGTTTTTAAGTAGATCTTACAAATAGTTCTTTGAAAAACTAAAAGGTTATTATTGCATATACTAACACCTAATAAAAGTTACTTAATTTATTTCATTTTTTTAATAATCTACTATGAAAAGTCACTTATGTAATTTAAATTAAAAAAACTTTCAAACAAAAAATTAATAGGCAAAAGTTTTTAACTTTTAAATTAAATAATATTACTTTTTGTGTATTTGAATCTGATATTTTTTCTCTTCTCATTGCCTAATTAATAATTTTAGAATTGTTATGCATTGTTAAAAATAATTATTGAAAAAAGTAATTATTTAATTTTTTTTCTTACAATTATCATTATTAGAGCTTAATTTATTCTCTTTTTTTTCTTGACCCAGTTGTCCCTTAATTAATTTTTTAATTTGATTTTATTTATTAAGAGGCTAATTTTGATGTAGTAGTTATAGACATTAAGGGGCCACACAAGTAAAGTATCTTTCTATAAATTTTTTTTATTGAGCTTCTTGTTAACCATTATAATAAGAAATCTACTGTAGCATGCGTGAGTTGGATGTTTTATCATAATATCAAATGTTTTTATATTATTTTGGTTCTTACTCTTTAAAACATGCACAATGATTTGAACTAAGTCTGTTGTATCTAAGGTAGATTATGAAGGAATCAAATCTTTTGTACCAATATCTTGGTGTCTGCTTTAGACTGTATAGAGATTTGGTCAATCTATAAACCAAGTTTTCCTTTTCTTATTCCTTAAAGTCTTCTGGTTGGAGCTTGTATACCTACTCTTCAAGTTCTCTATGAAGAAAAGCAATTTTCACATTGAATTGCTCAAGATATAAGTCAAACACAGCATACATAGCTAGAACTATTCTGATAGTGGTAAGTTTGACAACTGGAGAGAATATCTCATTGAAATCAATGCCTTCTTTCTAAGCATATATTTTGCCCATTTGATAGTGGTAAGTCCCACTAGTCTTGCACGATATCTTTCCACTTGATCATTGCCATCTCATTTGATCTTATAGACTTGTTTGCTGCCAATGACTTTCCGGCCTTTTGAAAGTGCAACAAGGTCCTATGTTTGGTTCCTATGCAAGGTTTCCATTTCTTCTTGCATTGTTGTCATCCATAGATAAACATTTCAACTATTCAGAGCCTCATGAAAGGTTGATGGCTATCCTTCTTTTGTTACAAGAAAATATGCATTGTAGCTTGCCATAACATAGTCTGATTGCCATGATAATGGTCTTATATAGCGTATTGATAGCCAAACTTTTATATTATTGGTCTCATTCGGTACTTGTTCATCGTGCATTATTCTGCTTCAAAAGAATCATCATCTCCATTGAACTGTAGCCATCTCTTTAATAGGGTTGTCATTTATTTGCTCTCCTTATAATTCATTTTTTGAAAATATAATATCTCTGCTAACAATAACCTTGCCAGCAGTGGGATCTTATAGGCGATACCCCATAACACCATCGGCATAACCCAATAATATACATTTCCTAGACTTTGGGTCTAGTTTGGTTTTTTCTTGGGAGTTGTACATAACGTATACAGGACATCTAAACACAAGTAGAGAAAAATAATTAGTCAGCTTGCCATTCCATATCTCCATTGGTGTCTTTAAACCCAATTGTAGTTGATGGCGACCGATTTATCACGTAATAGGCAATTTTGACTGCTTTAGCCCGAAAAAACTTGGCTAATCCTATAGTTCTTAGCATAGCTCTTATTCTTTCTAGGAGAGTCCTATTCATTCGCTCTGCTACACCATTTTGCCGAGGTGTATATGCAATTGGGAATTGCCTTTTAATACCTTCTTGCTTACAAAGTACAAGAAAATCCCCCATCTATATATTCTTCTCCATTGTTTGTCCTCAAACACTTGATCCATTTTTCGGATACAAGTTTCATTCTTATTTTGAAGTCCTTGAATATTTGAAGTATGTCTTACTTTTTCTTGATTAGCTACACCTATAATCTCCTGGAGTAATCAGCAATGAATGATACAAAATATTTTGCTCCTCCAATGGACATTTTTGGTGACTACCACACATTAGAATAACAAGTCTAGTCTATGCTTACTCTAAGTACTAGTCTTCCAAACTTTAATCTATGTCGTTTGCTTGTAATACTGATAAATTGGATATATAGATATATATATATATATATATATATATATATATATATATATATATATATATATATATTAGTGCATTAACCCTCTTTTGTACTTTGATTTGATTTGGATCATATTTGTTGTTTGGGTTTTGATTGGGCCTTAATTCAATTTTTCCAATGTTGTGCCCATTCTGACACTATTTTTTATATTTTGACCATAACTTGAGTTCTAGACCTCATTAGGTCATGACTTTTCATTTGTAGTAACGCTAAGAGTTGAGCTTACAACTTTTATGAAGAGCTTAGAAGCTATTTCTCAAATCTTGGAGCCGAAATTGGACTTGAAAGTGAAGCCAAGAAGTGCAGCCGTGGTTCATAGGTAGTGTGCATTATTTGGATCATAACTCAACCCATAGCAATCCAATTGAGTCCATTCTAGTGCCATTTGAAAGCTAACATCCAAGGCTATATTTTGTCTTCTGAGCTCTTAGCCGAACAGAGGTGTCTTTGTGGTCATAAGTGCGGTGCAAGTCCATGGATGGGTCCAAAGAGTTCAATTCAATGTTTTGGGCCTATCTCTTTCACCAAAACTCCAATTAGTGCAAATTAGGCGTCCAAATGAAGATTAGAAAGAGGAGATTAATGTAATTTTAGATTAGTGTATTAACTATAACTATAAATAGGGAGAAGCCAAATTTGAACACAGTTTTGTAGCATTTGAATCATTTTTTAAGGATTTGGAATAAAACACTTTTTCTTTTTCTTGAAGTTTTCTCTCTTTTCCTTTTCTTTTCTCTTTCTCTTTGAACTCTCTCTCTCTTTCTCATCTCAGAATTTTCATTTACTTCCATCCATGGAGGAGTAGATCTTCATCTAATTCAAGGATTCAAGTGAAGCATTGACATTCTTGAGAATTGGTGAATTCGGATTCAAGATTCCAACTTCGTTTCATCTACTCTTTCTTTTATTCTTGATCTAGTTTTTGATTTGAAGGTTTTCAATCCGAAATGATGATTAAGAATCTGATTGTTTTCATATTGATCGATTGATGTATGTGATTCAATTGTTGGATGAGTAAGAATTAGATTTCAGATCTAAATCTAAGGTTAACTACATTGGTGCTTGAAATTAATATAGATCAATTATGCTCTAGAGGTCCCTGAACTTGATTGATTGTGAGTTAATTGAATGCATGGAGGTCTTCATGATTGAATGCTAGATTTGAATTAAGGTTTTATTCGAATTCAAGACTAACCACTGATTTGGAATGTTGATACATACTTAGAATTCTATGATAGAGTAGCAATTGTTTTCTCTTGATTCTTGGATTAAAACTTTAATTCTGTTTTAATTCTTCTCATTTACATCTTGCACATATATTGTTTGATGATAAAACCCCCTACATCTCTGATCAAATAGTATTATCATCCTAGGGAAATGACTTGGATTGACTTGTACTATAGTTTTGTATGATTTGGTTTTATAATTTGATCAAGCTCAGCGATCCAATCTACCGCAATGCTCGCAAAATGATAAGTTAACCAATATGAGCCCCAAAATGAGATAACGGTTCACAAGAATTTTTAAGCTATGCTCCGATATATGGCCCAATTTATGATGCCGCATCATTGTTGTTTCTTCATGGCTTGCTGATGCAACTAATGCCTCTGCCTTTTGTAACATGTCTGCCGGAAGCATGTATAGATTTGTTCCAATAGATAATAGATTCTTGTTCAAACCCTTCATGTGTCTTGCCCTTCGAATTGTGCGAACAAAACCATCAAACATTTTTATTTTGATAGCACCAACATTAGAAATTTCTAAGGCATGACCATTTCCTATGAACATAGATCCTTTCGAGATAGGTTCGTAAGTACAAAACTAGTCTGGGTGATAGGACCATGAGCCAAGAGTCCTAATCATTCAGCTAGGATACAAGGATTGGTTGAAAGGGCGCTCTCAAAGAACTGCATTAAGGAGACTAAGCTAGTTATGGAGCCAAGGTAGTTGACTTTACCCATAATTGAAGTACTTGATATGGAGTGATTTATGTTATTTGGGCCTTAATTATTAATTTTAGTTTGGATATTATTTTAGTTATGATCAAATCTTTTGAATATTATTCAGAGATATTATACGATCAAATCTAGGATCAAATCTTTTAATTTAGTTTTAGGGTTTATATTTTAAGTAAGCAAATTGACCTACAAACTATTCAGTTTACTATAATTCTATTGTGAGGTTTATTCCTTTTTTTCTCATTCATTTTGCGTTTTTGATATTTTTGGATTTTGTTTTATCTATAAACAACAGATCAAGATTCTTAAGACTTATCCCACGGTTCCCCATCACAGGTTAATTGAATGTCACGGGGGCATATTCGAAGATTCTTATTCATGGGTTGAGTAAGGGTTGTGGGCGTCATATACTTCCAAATCTCTTACTAGTATCATGTTTCTACATGTAGATCGTATCAATTTGGTAATCAAAGCTTCGTTTCTATCTATCTTTTCTTTATTTTCGTTGTTATTTGTTTCCTAGGTGTTCATAATTTGTTTCATTTTTTATTTGACTTTCATTTTTGTTTAGTTCTAAAAATTTGTAAAAAAAAAAAAATGAATATAAAAAAGAAATAGGAAAATCATCCAAAAAAAAAAAAAAGAAATTTGCAAAAGGAAAATCACACAAAAAAAAAGAAAATAAAATTTATTAAAAAGGTAGATTTTTATTTAGTTTTCTACAACTTCTTTTGGCAATTTCTTTAACTATTTTTAGAAAAGTGGCTGAAACAGTGCCCAAACAACCTTTTTTGGCCTTAAAACAACTCTTAAATAGCATTAGATTCTTATGCAATGTCGTTCTCATATGGGGCTTTTCGAAGAGGCATAATAATAGTCAATCTGATACCTGTATCAAAAGTTATGGCTGTTTGAAGTTAGGCTGAGTAATTCGGGATTGCATTTCATTCTTGATTTTTTGTTTATGTGGTGTTATTAGGACCTTGATATTGATTACTCACTTATTATCTATGGTTGAAGGAATTTCTAAGTGGTCAAAAGCAAGAGTTGGGAGATCATTAGAGGGTAAAAGCCAAGAAAAGTTGAGTGTAAATGTGAATGGATTGAGCAACTACTCTACATATGTAAACATGTGCGCGAGTGTATGGTAAGGCCTTATTTTATCTGTTGAACTAACAATTTACTGTAGATGTGAATGTCACATTCAAGAGTTGAAGAGGACAAATAGTCTACTATCAAGGCCTTGTTAAGGATTTTACTACTATTGCCGCATCATTGACTGAAGTTGTGAAAAAGGATATTTAGTTTGTGCGGAGGGACGCACAAGACTTAGCTTTTTAGAAGATTAAGGAAAGATTGTGCACTATAACTTTACTTGTTTTACCTAATTTTTTTAAGACTCTTGATATTGGATGTTATGCTTCTGGTGTTGGTGTAGGTGATATTTTGATTTAGGAAAAGCGTCCAATTGCTCATTTTAGTGAGAAGTTGCATGGTACTACACTTAACTATCCTACTTATGACAAGGAGCTTTATGCTCTGGTCCATGCTTTGGAGACATGGCAGCATTATCTATGGCCTAAGGAGTTTGTGATTCACATAGATCATGAGTCCTTGATCAACAAAAGTTCAGTCGAAGGCATGCTAAGTAGGTTGAGTTCATTGAAACCTTTCCTTATGCCTACATGAACCTTCTTTCAAACCTAAGAAGTTCCTCTCAATTTGAGTAGGAAGAGCTCGAGTTATAAGCTCTATATTAGGGCTGCCTTGTGTTAACCCGTATAGAGCATAGGACAATTTACTAGGAACAAGTCACTGAGAATTTGAATCTAAGATTTTATAAACATATTCTCCCATGTGTTACCTTTCTAATAAAAGTAGTTGCATTCAAATTGAAGTTGTACATAGCGAGTTATGCCCATTGTAACATCCACCGTTTTTCGCCTAATTATTCGATTTTATCGAATAATTGAGAATAAATAGATTTCGGTTAAACCATTAATTAAACTCAATTAATTAGCAATAACTTGAGTTTAGATAAGAGAGAATTAAGTTAGAATATAGGAGGTTTCATAAACTTTCTATTGAAAACCGATTTACCGGTTTAAAGGAAATCGGTAACTTTACGGTATTTTAAACTGTTTAACAGACCAATAGAATTTCAACCCATTTACCCTACTTTAAGTGGCTGAGAACTCAGCCACTTAAGCCCCCTAAATGGCGCAAAGGAGGCCATACAAAGTGAAGGAGGCTGGCTGAATTTCAGCCAAGCAATTTAGACCAATCAAATTGCAAGAAGGAAGCCACCTATACACCATCAAGTGGTCAGATTTTCTGCTGCCTTTATCACCAAATCAAACCCTCATTCACGCCACTTTTCTGCCCCCTTTCAGCTCTCTTTCTCTTACTCACACACCCAAAAACTCAAGCCAATCCAGCTTTATTCACCCACACCTCAAGAATCCAGCACAAATACTTGGGTTAAAGGTAGGAATTCTGATTTCTTGCATCAAATTCATGCACTTGGCTGGCTGGGCTGGAATTATTCTCATCCTATTTGATGTGTTAAATGAATGTTTATGATGATATGTGATTGGTTTTGGGCTGTTTGATTAATTAAAACCGAAGTGGAAGCAAGAAACCATGAAAATAGCAAGAGCTGATGGGTTAGAGAATCAAAAACCCTCGGTAGTCCGTACGGCGGAGTGTACGGCTCCGGCTACAACCGATCAAATTGGATGAAACAATTTTTAGATGAAACTAGACATCTAGGGCTTTCCATAGATATATCATATAAGGCTTTTGGATTAGAAATGAGAGAGTTATGAATTTTTGAATTTCGACCTAGGGTTCTGACTCTGAATCTGGGCAGACTAGCTTGTTCAGGATAGAACTCGAGCCATACTACTTGAAAATGAGTGCAACCAACTTTGTTAGAGAGCTTACACATAGTAGAATGTCCCATAAAAATTTCAGAATTTGATAAGGTCCCAATTGCTCCCAGTGTTCCAAGTAATTTGCCCTATGTCCACACCGGGCTAGAACAGGGCAGTTTAGGAAGGTCAGAATACGAGGCTTATAACTCGAGTTATACTAAGCCAAATGAAATTTAACTTTTTGCAAATGAAACTTTGTTCTGTTAGCTTTAATAAGAGACCAATTTCGTATGATTTGAGTTAGTTTTCGATTTTTAGTGGATTTTTACTTTTAGTTGCCTGATTCTGACTAGTCAATGGGTAGGCCGAGATAAAATCTAGATATCTTGAGTTAGAGATACCAAAATTAGATGGGACCAAAGAGGTTAGAAAATAGACACGTAACACTTTAACATACTCAAATTTGAGGTCCAAATGAGTTAAGTAGAAATTATGGTTTGAATTATAAAAACCGGGTTGGTTGAACATGCTGAGGCAGGAATTCTGCTTTAATTAATTTGATGTTGGTATGAGTTTAATGTTAGAATATAAATGTGATATTGTGTTCTTTGTGATAAAATGATGTACTGGTTGGCTGGCACTATTCACGGGGAAGCGGACACGTTCCGTTATGCCGCCAAAATTTCGGTAGAATTCATACACAAGTTGTGAATTCCATGATATTACATGTGCATTCCAAGAAATGTTATGAAAGTGCATTGAGAATCATGTTGTTAAGAAAGTTCCATTGCTACTTGGGCCACCCGGATAAGAAGTTAAGGGGAATAGATCGGTGGGAAGGTCGGAAAGTAAACCCGGCATTCCTGTATAGGAACGAGCTCGATCCTGATAAGCAGACTATTACCCAGAGTCTAAATGGCCAAGAACTCCTGGGACCAAGAGATGGAAAGCAAAATGATGACAAGGAATGGAAAGACCTATGAGGAAAGTTTATAATTTAGTTTGCATGATTACATGGATGCATGAATATATGGTATAGTTATATTCTATGTTTATAGTTGCCTATTATATGTAATTACTACTGCTCATTTATTATCCTGCTTATTATTATACAATTCATTATTAGTAGTCGGTTTATCTCTTCGTACCTTCTAAAGTAAAATCAACATTGCCTTGGATCGACATTTTTCTTAAACTCATTAAAATGAATATTTCAGTTTGAACACATTTTTGTATTTATTTATTTAAATAAAACCCAAGGCAATCGAGAATGTATGTGACGTTAGTTAACCATTATGCATAGACCTAACGAGAATTTCTTGAAATTCTCACCCGCTTTGTACCTTCCGCATCATTCTCGGATAGCGGCGATGGACTCCACACCACCCTTTTCATTGAGATCCCAAAGATTACAGCCTCCATCATGATCCAGAGTTGGACTCTTTGTACATAGCTGGTTCGTGTAACTTCCGTCTATACCTCTTCAGCGACAGGAGCTTTGATGTTCCTCTACATCATCCCATATTCGACCCTGCTACCCCTTACATTGCCGTTCCACTACATATGGCACACCCACCTCCTGCTCCTCCTGCACCAAAGATGGCAAAGACTCGCCGACCACCTCGAGTCACCACCGCAGGCGGTCCCTGATATCCCGTTGAGTTCAGAGAGTGACCCTTCAGAGGCCACCGGCTCACCACCCTCTTCCTCCTCGGGACCCAGCGCTGACTACTCACCGGCCGAGCCTGGCATGGCTAACGGCTATCTGACGGAGTAGCCTAGCAGCAGGAGATGTTGTACAGTATGACCCTCTTTTTGGACAGCATGTAGCTCTGGGTCATAGACTTGACTGTAGGATTAGTAGTAGGTTACGAAATGTCCTCTAAGGACCATAGGGTGTTTTGATGGATGTGGGCATCATTGTCTTTTTGATATACCAGCCCACTTATGTGTTTTGCTTTGAAACTTTGTACATAAATCAAGCAAAGGGCTTCTGATATATATATATACAGATATATTTTGCACGTATACAGTAACGCTATCGTACTATTCTTATCCTTTGCGATATTTTGTTAAATTCGTTTCGCTTTTAGTTTAACAGCGTGCCGTTTCAATTGTTTTGTGATATTAATCACGAGATTCAGGCAGAATGTTAACACAGTAACCCAGACTACCTAATTTCATGCTATGACTTAAGCATAACATTAAATTAGTAAGGTGTTACATTTTTGGTATCAGAGCAGTTCGTCCTAGTTAAGGCCTGAGGATTGGACTGACTATGCTTTGCGCATATTCTATGTTTTTAGTTGACAACATGCACTAAATCTTACCTGTATGGTTGAGATATAGTTGTGTATGTGTATGAGGTGCCTGACCGTATCAGCTGTTATTTACTAGCACATTGGACTTAATATTGAGCCTGATCAACTCAATAACTTTTGTTTTGTGTGCTCAGAACTTAATGGCTTCCGGAAGGCGAGGTAGACCACGTGCAGAACCAGCTCGAGAGGACCCAAATGACCTGATGGCCACAATGCGAGACATGGCCCATGCAATGCGAGAACAAGCCGCAGCGGCTCACCAGATGATGGAACAGCTAGGCAGGCGACCTACGGCAGGCTACGAAGGGAACCCACATGGCCCAGAGGCTAACCTGGAATACCTCAAATTTGCTGAGTTCAGAAAGGCGAATCCGCCCAGTTTCCGAGGGGCGTATAACCCTGATAAAGCCGATGAGTGGGTCAAAGCCATGGAGAAGATTTTCTCTGTCCTAGATTGCTCAAATCATCAGAAGGTGACTTTTGCCACCTATATGCTCGAGGCAGACGCCGAGTTCTGGTGGAATGGCGTACAAAGATTGTTTGAGGAATCTCGGGCCAGTAGTCACATGGATGATGTTCAAGGATGTATTTTACCAGAAGTACTTCCCTGCTTCGGTTCGAAATGCTAAGGAACTCGAGTTTATACAGCTGCGTCAAGGAAATCGGACAGTATCCGAATATATTGCCCGATTTGAGGAGCTATGCAAATTCTCCACAATTTATCAGAGGAACCCGGATGAAGCGTGGAAGTGCATTAAATTTGAAGGAGGGCTACGAGAAGACATCCTTACCGCAATAGGGCCAATGGAGATTAGGGATTTCCCTACTTTGGTGAACAAATGCCGACTGGTGGAGGACTGCAATTCAAAATTAGCTGCAGCCAGAGCATCTGGTGGGAATTTCAAGAGGGGATTAGCCCCACAGGGCCCAAGATTTAAGCCCAACATTCAGCAGCAGCGAAGATTTCCGCCGGCAAACAACAAAGGCAAGCAGCCCCAAGGGCCTCTTCCAAATCCAACTTGCACAAAATGCGGCAAGAATCATGGCGATCGGCCATGTTTAGCAGGCCAGAATGTCTGCTATGGATGTGGGAAGCCTGGCCACAAAATTTATGAGTGTCCAACTAGAAATCCATCACAGCCGCCTCGACCCCAACGACAAGGACGGGTCTTTACAATGAGCGCGGAAGAAGCTGATCAATCAGAAGGACTAATCCAAGGCACCTGTGACGTGGATGGTGAGACTCTAACTATACTCTATGATTCGGGTGCTTCACATTCATTTATTTCTCATAGCTGTGTAGCTGCTTTGCGATTGCCAATTTCTGAATTACCTTATGATCTATTGGTTTCTACTCCTACCAATGGACCTGTTAGAACTAGTCAAGTATGCCTTAATGTTTCTCTTCGAATTGAGGGTAGGACCCTTGCCGCCAATTTGATTTGTCTCCCTCTGTCTGGTCTTGACATAATTCTGGGCATGGATTGGCTCTCTGCTAATCGAGTCGTACTCAATTGCTTTGATAAGACAGTGGTACTCCCCTCTGTCTCACTTTCTGAATCCCAGACCGCAACACTCTTCTATCTGAACTCTTTCAGGCCAAAGAAGCAAGGGTATATCCTCTTGTCAGCTAATGTGACAGAAATTGAGCAAGAACTAGAGGAGATTCCGATTGTTAATGAACATCCGGATGTTTTTCCAGAGGATATTCCTGAATTCCCCCCGGAAAGAGAAATTGAGTTTACCATCGAGTTGGTTCCAAAGTGGACCAATATCTATAGCTCAAATCAATGTCACCTATGGAGTTGACAGAACTAAAAAGACAGATCAAAGAGCTTTTAGAGAAAGGATTCATACGGCCAAGCGCGTCGCCATGGGGAGCTCCAGTCTTGTTGGTCAAAAAGAAAGATGGAAGCATGCGCTTATGCGTGGATTATAGGCAGCTGAACAAAGTGACAATTAAGAATAAGTATCCACTACCAAGAATTGACGATCTCATGGACCAACTACAAGGTGCAACAATATTCTCCAAGATTGACTTACGTTCTGGATACCACCAAATTCGAGTTCGAGAACAAGATATCCCTAAGACAGCTTTTCGAACTCGTTACGGGCACTATGAGTATACCGTGATGTCGTTTGGGCTGATGAACGCACCAGCAGTATTCATGGATTACATGAATCGAATATTTCGTCCATATTTGGACAAGTTTGTAGTGGTGTTCATCGATGACATACTGGTCTACTCGAAGACGGAGCAAGAGCATGCGAAACACTTGCGGATAGTTCTGCAAATTCTAAGAGAAAAGAAACTCTATGCCAAATTATCCAAATGTGAATTTTGGATGAAGGAGGTAAAATTTCTTGGCCACGTAGTGTCATCTGGAGGAATCTCCGTAGACCCAAAGAAGGTAGAAGCGGTTCTAAAGCTGGGAAGACTGACCCGCGATCTCAAGTCGAGTTTTCGGCTTATTTGGATATTACAAAGTGATTCGTTAAAGATTTTTCTCGAATAGCCTTGCCGCTTGACCAAGCTAACTAGGAAGAATGTCCTATGTGAGTGGACACCGGAGTGCGAACAAAGTTTTCAAGATTTGAAGAGGAGATTGACCACGACACTAGTGCTAGCCCTACCAGACCCTTATGGACCATTTGAGGTCTATTGCGATGCTTCCCAACAAGGGTTAGGGTGCGTGTTGATGCAAACCGGAAAGGTGGTCGCATATGCCTCCAGGCAATTGAAGCCACACGAAAGGAATTATCCTACTCACGACCTCGAGTTAGCAGCAGTAGTATTTGCTCGAAAATATGGAGACATCACCCATGCGAGTGAAGTTCGAGGTCTTTTTCTCGATCATAAGAGTTTGAAGTACCTCTTTGATCGTAAGGAATTAAACATGAGGCAGCGGAGGTGGATGGAACTCCTTAAAGACTACGAATTTGAATTGAAATATCACCCGTAAGGCAAACATCGTGGCGAGATCGTTGAGCAGAAATCATTGATTGCCGCTTGGATGATGATTAAAGAAACGGAGCTTATTGAGAGTTTTCGGAATCTTAATTTGGGAATTCTTACAACTCCCCAGACTCTTCAGCTACACCAAATTAAGATAACCAGTAGCTTTAAGGACCAGATTCGGCAAGCACAGCAGCAGGATGCTAACTTTCAGCATACAATTAGTCTCATACAATCAGTGAAACTAACGGGTTTTGCCCAAGACAAAGAAGGCATTTGGCGGTGTCACGACCCAGTATGTGTTCCTGAAAGGGATGATCTCCGAAAAAGAATCTTAGAAGAAGCACATAGAGGCGAATTCACCGTACATCCCGGCATTACTAAAATGTATCAGGATCTCAAGAAAATGTTTTGGTGGCTGGGCATGAAGTCCGATGTAGCAAACTTCGTGGGCCGATGCTTGACTTGCCAGAAGGTGAAAGCAGAACACCAAAAACCTTCTGGGATGTTACAACCCTTAGAAATTCCTGAATGGAAGTGGGAGAGTATCTCCATGGATTTTATAATGGGGTTACCAAGGACATCAGCAGGATATGATGCGATATGGGTCATTGTGGATAGATTAACCAAATCTGCTCATTTCCTACCCGTTCGAGCAAATTATCCACTGGAAAAGCTAGCTCAGCTGTACATTCAAGAGATTATAAGGTTGCATGGGACCCCTTCAACTATTATCTCTGATCGAGACCCAAGGTTTACCTCTCGCTTTGGGGAGCCTTGCAGGCGTTCGGTATGGTGTGTTTAAGTTAATCGTGATACCACCCACAAACAGATGGCCAGACCGAAAGGACAATTCAAACCTTGGAAGATATGCTACGAGCTTATATACTGGAGCAACGCGGAAATTGGGATCGATACTTTACCGCTGGTCGATTAGCAGACAACAATAGCTATCACGCTAGCATTGGCATGGCTCCTTACGAAGCATTATATGGACGAAAGTCCCAATCTCCCCTGTGCTGGTATGAGACAGGAGAATCAACTCTATTGGGGCCTGATTTAGTCGAAGCGGACCCACCGAGCAAATCAAGAAGATACGAAGCAAGATGCTTATCGCTCAAAGCCGCCAGAAGAGCTATGCGGACACCAGGAGGAAACCTTTGGAATTTCAGGAAGGAGACCACGTATTTTTGAGGGTTACTCCTACTATGGGGATAGGTAGAGCAATCAAAGTCAAGAAGCTAAATCCTCGTTTCATTGGTCCTTTTCAAATCCTGAAGCGAATCGGATCAGTTGCATACCGAGTCGCCTTGCCTCCTCATCTATCAAACCTCCATGATGTTTTTCATGTCTCTCAACTCCGAAAATATCAACCTGACCCCACACACTTCCTGGAACCCGAATCAATACAGTTAAAAGAGGACCTGACTTTCCGCGTACTACCAGCACGGATCGTGGATAGAAGTAGCAGACAACTTCGGAACAAGACCGTGCAGCTACTAAAAGTAGCATGGGGAAAAGGAGATGCTGAGGACTACACTTGGGAGTTAGAATCAGATATGAGGAAGGAGCATCCTGAACTATTCTCAGGTACTAAATTTTGAGGACAAAATTTTTTTTAAGGAGGGTGGTAATGTAACATCCACTAGTTTTAGCCTAATTATTCGATTTTATCGAATAATTGAGAATAAATAGATTTCGGTTAAACCATTAATTAAACTCAATTAATTAGCAATAACTTGAGTTTAGATAAGATAGAATTAAGTTAGAATATAGGAGGTTTCATAAACTTTCTATTGAAACCGATTCTGGTTTAAAGGAAATCAGTAACTTTACGGTATTTTAAACTGTCGGAACCGGACCAATAGAATTTCAACCCATTTACCCTACTTTAAGTGGCTGAGAACTCAGCCACTTAAGCCCCCTAAATGGCAAAGGAGGCCATACAAAGTGAAGGAGGCTGGCTGAATTTCAGCCAAGCAATTTAGACCAATCAAATTGCAAGAAGGAAGCCACCTATACACCATCAAGTGGTCAGATTTTCTGCTGCCTTTATCACCAAATCAAACCCTCATTCACGCCACTTTTCTGCCCTTTCAGCTCTCTTTCTCTCTTACTCACACACCCAAAAACTCAAGCCAAATCCAGCTTTATTCACCCACACCTCAAGAATCCAGCACAAATACTTGGGTTAAAGGTAGGAATTCTGATTTCTTGCATCAAATTCATGCACTTGGCTGGCTGGGCTGGAATTATTCTCATCCTATTTGATGTGTTAAATGAATGTTTATGATGATATGTGATTGGTTTTGGGCTGTTTGATTAATTAAAACCGAAGTGGAAGCAAGAAACCATGAAAATAGCAAGAGCTGATGGGTTAGAGAATCAAAAACCCTCGGTAGTCCGTACGGCGGAGTGTACGGCTCCGGCTACAACCGATCAAATTGGATGAAACCATTTTTAGATGAAACTAGACATCTAGGGCTTTCCATAGATATATCATATAAGGCTTTTGGATTAGAAATGAGAGAGTTATGAATTTTTGAATTTCGACCTAGGGTTCTGACTCTGAATCTGGGCAGACTAGCTTGTTCAGGATAGAACTCGAGCCATACTACTTGAAAATGAGTGCAACTAACTTTGTTAGAGAGCTTACACATAGTAGAATGTCCCATAAAAATTTCAGAATTTTATAAGGTCCCAATTGCTCCCAGTGTTCCAAGTAATTTGCCCTATGTCCACACCGGGCTAGAACAGGGCAGTTTAGGAAGGTCAGAATACGAGGCTTATAACTCGAGTTATACTAAGCCAAATGAAATTTAACTTTTTGCAAATGAAACTTTGTTCTGTTAGCTTTAATAAGAGACCAATTTCGTATGATTTGAGTTAGTTTTCGATTTTTAGTGGATTTTTACTTTTAGTTGCCTGATTCTGACTAGTCAATGGGCAGGCCGAGATAAAATCTAGATATCTTGAGTTAGAGATACCAAAATTAGATGGGACCAAAGAGGTTAGAAAATAGACACGTAACACTTTAACATACTCAAATTTGAGGTCCAAATGAGTTAAGTAGAAATTATGGTTTGAATTATAAAAACCGGGTTGGTTGAACATGCTGAGGCAGGAATTCTGCTTTAATTAATTTGATGTTGGTATGAGTTTAATGTTGGAATATAAATGTGATATTGTGTTCTTTGTGATAAAATGATGTACTGGTTGGCTGGAACTATTCACGGGGAAGCGGACACGTTCCGTTATGCCGCCAAAATTTCGGTAGAATTCATACACAAGTTGTGAATTCCATGATATTACATGTGCATTCCAAGAAATGTTATGAAAGTGCATTGAGAATCATGTTGTTAAGAAAGTTCCATTGCTACTTGGGCCAGCCCCGGATAAGAAGTTAAGGGGAATAGATCAGTGGGAAGGTCGGGGAAAGTAAACCCAGATTCACGTATAGAACGAGCTCGATCACGATAAAGACTATTACCCAGGAGTCTAAATGGCCAAGAACTCCTGGGACCAAGAGATGAAAAGCAAAATGATGACAAGGAATGGAAAGACCTATGAGGGAAAGTTTATAATTTAGTTTGCATGATTACATGGATGCATGAATATATGGTATAGTTATATTCTATGTTTATAGTTGCCTATTATATGTAATTACTACTGCTCATTTATTATCCTGTTTATTATTATACAATTCATTATTAGTAGTCAGTTTATCTCTTCGTACCTTCTAAAGTAAAGCTGAACATTGCCTTTGGATCGGACATTTTCTTAAACTCATTAAAATGAATATTTCAGTTTGAACACATTTTTGTATTTATTTATTTAAATAAAACCCAAGGCAACTGAGAATGTATGTGACGTTAGTTAACCATTATGCATAGACCCTACTGAGAATTTCTTGAAATTCTCACCCCGTTTTGTACCTTCCGCATCATTCTCAGATAGCGGCGATGGACTCCACACCACGCTTTTCATTGAGATCCCAGCATTACAGCTCCATCATGATCCAGAGTTGGACTCTTTGTACATAGCTGGTTCGTGTAACTTCCGTCTATACCTCTTCAGCGACAGGAGCTTTGATGTTCCTCTACATCATCCCATATTCGACCCTGCTACCCCTTACATTGCCGTTCCACTACATATGGCACACCCACCTCTCGCCCTCCCTTGACTCAAGTACCGGGCAGACTCGCCGACCCGCCTCGAGTCACCACCGCAGGCGGTCCCTGATATCCCGTTGAGTTCAGAGAGTGACCCTTCCGAGGCCACCGGCTCACCACCCTCTTCCTCCTCGGGACCCAGCGCTAACTACTCACCGGCCGAGCCTGGCATGGCTAACCCGCTATCTCGGCGGAGTAGCCTAGCGGCGAGAGATGTTGTACAGTATGACCCTCTTTTTGGACAGCATGTAGCTCTGGGTCATAGACTTGACTGTAGGATTAGTAGTAGGTTACGAAATGTCCTCTAAGGACCATAGGGTGTTTTGATGGATGTGGGCATCATTGTCTTTTTGATATACCAGCCCACTTATGTGTTTTGCTTTGAAACTTTGTACATAAACTGAAGCAGTGGCTTCTGATATATATATACAGATATATTTTGCACGTATACAGTAACGCTATCGTACTATTCTTATCCTTTGCGATATTTTGTTAAATTCGTTTCGCTTTTAGTTTAACAGCGTGCCGTTTCAATTGTTTTGTGATATTAATCACGAGATTCAGGCAGAATGTTAACACAGTAACCCAGACTACCTAATTTCATGCTATGACTTAAGCATAACATTAAATTAGTAAGGTGTTACACCCATTACAACACCTACTGCTCAGGTTTGTGGTTTCTAGCTTATAACCTATTTTGGAAATTCATAACTTTCTCATCCTAAGTCCAATGAACCTCAAATTTCGTGGCTATACTCTCCTATAAGTGTATAGTTTCATCTCAAATTGAATTTCCTAGCTTGAGATATAAAAGTCGGATTGACTACTGGTCACGTGTTGCTTAGCAACTAGAATTTCATATTGTGTTCTTTTGATTTGTTAACTCAATATCACCCACTAATCCAATCTCACGATCACTAATTTACTCAAAATAGACCACAAAACATGCTAGTCAACCCCAAACATGCATAGAAAATAAAAGATGAAACCCTAACTTCATATGATCATAATCAACATAACACAAGTCCACCTATCTTGATTCCAAGCTATCAACCTTTCCACTATGGCTTCCTTTTGCACCAAAGCTCCTTTAGAATCACAAAAAAACACTTCACCTCTTCCTTTCTCCTTGTATGGCCGAAACTTGAAGGGTGGAGAAAAAGAGATTTTGAGCTTGGTTCAAGTGTTTATGATTATGATAGAGGTGGATTAAGGTGTTGGCTTTGAAGGAAATAAGGAGAAAGCAACATTTCAAGAAGCTTGCAAGCAAAAATAAAGATAGGAGGAAAAGAAGAAGAGCTTGAAATTTTGGTGAAGGAGGAGAGAAAAATGATGAAAAGTGCCCATTTTTCCAATTTTTGGTTTTTCATAAAATTGGATTTGAAAAGAAATTTGAATTTTCTTAAATATTTGTTTGTGGTCATAATTCATTCTTGAATTATAACTATTGTAGGAAATTCTCAACTACATAATTTAGGGTTTCTATAATAGTAGTTAGGTTCTCTTGTATTTTAGATTCCTACAGGATTAATTACTTATGTTACAAGAGACCATTAGCAAAAATCTTCTCTACTCCGGTAAAATATTATTATTTTATTATTGAGAAAATTTCTAACTATATTACCCTATTATTAACATTATCCTATTATTTACTTTCATATTTATAATTTATCTAATAATAATTTATTTAACAATGCTAATTATACATATTGTTACTTAGGGTATTACATGTGACTCAGCGTGGTGACCATGATCGTGAGAGTGATCGCTCCTGGGTGGTTGACAATGTTCGCGCTCCTTTTCCCAAGGTTGATCGTCCCCTCCAGGGCTTGGCTCTTCGCTATGGTGACATGGTCGATGATAATAGGGTTCATTGTGGTCACACTATGATCTCTACAATGTGGGTGATGGTGGCATCGATTGTCCTCGGTTTCCTGTGTAACATCCGCAACTTCCGACCTCTGAGCTCATCAGTATTCTCGACCTCTGACTTCATCTCCAAGGCTCAACTGGACTGGCAAGGATTTCCGATTTTCGATTTTATTAAGGCTCAAATGGACTGGCTTGATTTTCCCGATTTCCGACCTTATGCTTCAAAGATGCATAATATACGAGTTCCGACCTTAGGTGATTTAAGATGGACACGAAATCCGACTTCCGATTTAATCTGAGTTGGTCTCCAAGTTCGACTCAAATTTGCATGAGTTCCAATCTTGAGTTTATTAGCAATAGCTTTTCATTTCTCTTATTTTCCCGAGTTCCGAGATCGAGTTGGAGTGCCAAGATCCTATGAGTTCCGATTTCCCGGTACACAAGATTAATGTTTTGAATCCCGATATCCGGTATTATGATTAGAATCAATTCAAGTTTACATAATACCTCCGACTTCCGGGTTTGAGTGTTTTGGTTTCACATTCTGGCCCTTAACCTTCGATTTTAAGGTGATTGTGCCTTACGATTTCCGACGTCCGACTTTACTCTCAAGTTTTGAATAAACCAGACGATAATTCTGAGTTCCGACTTCATCTGAATAGATATGCATGAATTCCGACTTTAAGAAGTGTATGAGTTCCGATGTCATGTTTAGATATGCTGGAAGCGAGTTTCACTTCTCAGGGCGATGTGGAGAGCAATTTTGTCACAAAAGAGGGAGACATGGACGAACTTTGCACACAGGAATTTTACCCAATCAAAGCCACCCATTCTAACTACCACTTCAAAGTCTTGTTTATATATTCTCCTCCTGCCTCTTCAGCCCCATTTCTTACATTGCCTTCTCTTCCTCACGTCAGCTCTCTTTTCTCTTTTTTATTCACAATTCTATCCAACTTTCAAATTCAGCCAAGTTCCAGCTACAAACTCAAGCCTAACCAGATAACAAGAGGTAGAGGTTTTTTTCTTGCTTGATTTTCTGATTCTTGGATGATTGGTGGTGGTTTAATTCCTTAATTTTGATATATTGAGTGAATGATTATGATGATTTATAGCTAGTTTATGGGCTGATTTGTGAAATTAAAAATTGAATTGGAAGTAAGAAAGGATGAAGATATGAAGAAGCTGAGAGGCTAGAAAACTCAAAACCCTAAGTAATCAGATTTACAGAGTGTACGGCTCTGCCTTTCGCCATTTAAAATTGATGAAACCATTTTTATGTGAAACTAGAATCTAGGGCTTTCTATACATATATCATATAAGGCCATTGGATTAATATTGAGAGAGATATGAATTTTTAAAGTTTAACTTAGGGATCAAGACATTCACCAGGGCAGTATGGGTTGAAAAGGGTGTAACTCACCCTACACAACTCCAAATCGAGTAAAACCAATTTTGTTAGAAAGCTTATACATAGAAGAATATCATACAAAGAAATTCCGAGTTTGTTATGATATCATTTGTTCCTAGTAATTTGAGGAAGTTACCCTATGTCCAAACTGACCCAAAACAGGGTAGTTCAGAAAAGGTCAAGTTTCGGGCCTTATAACTTGAGCCCTACTAAGTCAAATGGAATGGAAATGAAAGATGGTTCTATCAGCTTTAATATGAGACCAATTTCATATGATTTGAGCTAGTTTTCGATTTTTAGTAGATTTTTACTTTTAAGTGTGCAATTCTGGCTAGTTGCTGGGCAGGCCAGGATAAAACTTGAATAATTTGAGTTATACTCATCAAAATTAGATGGGACTAAAAAAGTTAGAAAATAGATACATAACACTTTAACATATCCAAAATTGAGATCCAAATGAGTTAAGTAGAGATTATGGCCTGATTTACAAAAATCGGGTTAAATGATTATGGTGAGGCTGTAACTCTGTCTTGAGGAGACTAATGCTTCTATGAGTTCCATGATGAATTATGTATGCAATATTGTGACTTCTATGAGAAATTGGTATTCTGATGTACTGGCACTATTCATGGGGAAGCAGACACATTCCGTTATGCCGCCAAAATTGTGGTAAAGTATATGCATGAGTTATGAGATACATGTAGATGCATGTGCATTTTCAAGAAAGCTATGAAAGTCATGTTATGAAAAATCTACAGATTATGTTATGATGAAAGTTCCATGATACTTGGGCCAGCCCTGGATAAAAAGTTAAGGGTAATAGATCGGTGGGAACGTCGGGGAAAGTAAACCCAGCAATTCCTGTATAGGAACGAGCTCGATCCTGAAAAGTAGACTATTACCCAGGAGTCTAAAATGGCCAAGAACTCCCAGGAGACCAAGTAATAGAAAAGTTTATGAGGAATGGAAAGGTATATGAGTAAAGGAAAAGTATATGAAGGAAGTATCAAGAGCAAGTTTTGCATGATTGCATTAAGTGTATAATTACAATTTATTTATAGTTTAATTATTACGTTTACTTACAGTATATGTTCATTTATTCTGCTCATTATTCTGTGTATTACTGTTAGTAGTTTAATCTGTTTCTTATGTTGTCTAAAGTAAAATTGGACCTTGCCTCGGACCAAACATTTTTCCAACCTCATTAAATGTGAATAGTTAAGTTTGATATCATGTTTTTATAATTAAATAAAACCCGAGGCAACTGAGAATGGACGCGAAGTCAGTTATACACCATACGCGAAGCCTACTGAGAATTTCTCTAAATTCTCACCTCGCTTTGCATTTCCGTCTCATTCTCAGACATGGACGATGGACACGATAGCTAGCCTCTTCGTTGAGGTCTCAGACCTGCAGCTCCACCATGACCCTGCAGTAGGCTCGCTGTATATAGCCGGCTCTTGCCAATTCTGTCTTTACCTCTTTAGTGATAGGAATTTTACCGTCCCTCTACACCATCCTACTTTTGATCCTGCCACCCCATACTTTGAGGTCCCGCTACACGTGGCATACCCTCCGCCAGCACCTCCTGCACCTGCAGCACTTATAGCCCCTGCTGACCCCACACCAGAGTCACCTCCGCAGGTGGTACCTGACATCCTGCTTAGCTCCGAGAGCGACCCATCAGAGGCCACCAGCTCATTATCCTCTTCCTCTTCAGGACCCAGTACTGACTACTCACCAGCCGGGCCTAACATGGCCAACGATTACCTGACTTAGTAGGTCAGCCACAAGCAGTGTTGTACAGCATGACCCTTTTTTTTGGCAACATGCAACTTTGGGTCATAAACCTAGTGGTAGGTTTTGAAATGTCCTCTGAGGACCACATAGGATCAGGTTGACTGACATGGGCCTTACGTCTTTTTAGTACACGGCCCCACTTATGTATCTTATTTTGAAACTTGTACATAAACTGAAATAGTGGCTTTTTATATCTCTATATATACATATATACAGTTGACGACATATGTGTTATTTGTTCTTATCTTTTCTGTTGTGATAAATTAAACTCTGTCACGTTCATTATACAGCATTCCATTTCTTCTGTTACAAAAAAAAATGATACAGATAAACGAAACGTAGGCAGCGTATTAACATGGTAACACAATCTACCTAATCTTATGCTATGACTTGAGCATAACATTAAATTAGTAGGGTGTTACATCCTGCACATGCTCCACAATCTGCTCTAGCTCTCAAATACGGGGAGCCTGGTCCTGCATTATTGACACCATTTTAGCATATAGGACAAGGTTCTCTTGGGTTCACTCAGCCTTGGGCGCAAGACATTCGCTGGAGTCGAGACTAAGGAATGATGAGCAGTTGAATTCTGTGTATTATGTTGAAATCTGGCATCTGATGTTGACACAGAAGCTGTTTGTTCGTCCACCAGTTCTAGGAGGAGCGATACTTTGTTGTTCACAGAGCTGTGTGTTGCCTCGGGATCTTGTCTGCAGTTCGTAGACATGGTGGCAAAGGTCATCGATAGAACGCAAGAACAACAACTTTAGTTTCCTACAAAGCCAATATTTGGAGGTGGGTTACCAAAACTTGTAAGTCAAATTGCTTTGAATGGAGTTGGGAACCTAAAGCTATCGAAACTCGGTTGTTGCTGGTGGAACTGCACTGTTCATGATGGTAGCGGGTGTATATGCAAGGATTCCAATGCTTAAGTCAGGAAGTCAAAGAGATATAAGTAGGTGGGGATAGTTTTTGTGCCAGATTTTAGAGGTTTTACCTCTTATTTATAGATGACAGTGGGTAAGGGTTGGTATGTTTGAATTCCGCGATATGGGGGACACCACTTCGGGACTCTCTATGACTCCATGCAAGTTAAAGAGTTCGAGATACACAATAACGTGGGCTATGTGCAGAGTTGCATACTGCTCGTAAGTGGAGTTCGAGATCTTTGGCCAAACGTCACAAGGAGTCTATTCTCCTTAGCGGGTTCCGAGTTGGGCCACTTGACACAAGAGTAGTATGGGCTTCAACAAGTGGACCGCAAAAGGGCCATGAGATTCAAGTCTGAAACAAATAATAATAATAATAACAACAACAATAAAGCATTAATCTTTCCCCGTTTCTCTCTATTTACTTTCTTTTTTCTTGTGATGAAAACATAAAAAAGAATGGAATATGAGAAAAAAAATTTAGTTGGTAATGAAATACAATGAAACAAAAATTAAGGATAAAAAAAAGGTAGGTGGACAAAGAATAATATGGAAATGGAAAAAAAATGATGAAAGAATGAAACATTAACTACAGAGAGAAAAGAAAGAAAGACATGATAATGAGAAAGAAGAAAAGCAATAAATGATAAAATAAAGAAAATGTTTTTATCAAGTAAATTAGAACAATAGTAGCTTTTTGGAAAGGAATTAAGATAGATAAAATAATAATATAATGTGAACAAAAATTAGGCAAAAAAGTACATTGGAGGGAATGTTTACAGATTTAACATATTATATAGAATATTTATGTTCTATTATTAATAATTAGTATTTTTGGACCGAGCAACCCACGCGATAAAATAATTTTTGAAAATGTAATGATGATTATAAATATTAATTTGATCAAATTTATATTTTATATTATAAACGTTAAGCAAATGTGATATAGAATAAACAACGTAAATTATAAATATAAAATTGTAGTATACTATATTGTTACAACTTTATTCAAACTAACAATAAAGTCTAACATGAAACATAATAAACAATAATAAAATCTATTCTCTATGTTTGGCGTTTCATTAAAATCTTGATCTTCATGTAAAATGCAACATTGAAATAAATATGAACATTAATGTTACGACCCAATCCTGGGCCGCGACCGACGCGTACGCGGCAATGCCCTCTAGCAAGCCTAATGGGGTCCTTACGAAAAAAATGGACAAAGTCTCCTATAAAAATTAGAATTTTTCCATATATAATTCCTGTATAAACAACACCACAACAATACCAGGATACTATAATATATATCCATATATGTTCATATCCATTACACTTTAATAATTTTACAACTTAAACACAAAACATAAGATTTACTAGTTCAGATCCTGCCCGTAGCACATGGAGCTCTAATACAAAAGTTAAGCCGCACAACTTTAGAAACAAGTTCAAAATAAGACCCATTCAGCAATTAGGGCTCACCACAAGGAAACACCACAGGAGTCCTACAGAGCGGAAGGAGCAAGACTCGCCTCAATACATGAATCTAAAACAGAGAAAGAACCAACGGAGTGAATTTTACAAATCAGTGAAGGATAATGTATCTGTAGTTAACATGGGACAAGTTTTAAAGGGAAAGAACTCTTAAATTCATAATTGAAACCATTTATAGAAGTGAAATATGTGCTTATACATATAAAATATTTTAGCAATTCATAAATGTAGAAGTTTGAGGAATGTTTCAAGTCTAGAATAATATCATAATCTATTTCACAATTAGGCGGCCCTTACACTTGTCCCTAAAGTGATCATGTGTACTTCACAACTCGGCAGCCCTCACACCTATCCCCAAAGTGATAATAATAAATTGGACATGTCAGCCAAACATGCCGGGCTAGCAACTCCCTTGCTAGTTGGGGTTCCAGCCAAGGTGTACCAAGGGTTAACATTTACTATCTTTAACTACAAGTTCTGTTAAAGATTACTCCTATAAGGAAATCATTTTTTGTTTTATTAATTCAAGATATGACAATATTCAAATCTAAAATCTCATGTTCCTTTCCTTGGAAAATGCGCCATCTTGGTCTTTCTCTACTTCTACTTCAACCTTCAAGCTATTCCCCATCATCCTTGCATTATGGACTTGGTCACCAAGGTTTGGTAACAATACCAGCTGACACTTGTTCACTAGTGCCTCTGGTAAAGATGATGCTCCATAGTGGGTGATGAAGCACCCCACTGACGGGTGCTCCAAAATGAGCACCTGAAGAACCCATCCACCATATATAACCCCTCTTCCTTGAACCCTTTCTTCAAACCCTTGTGGAAACATTGACTCAACAGACTCAAAACCAATTGGGGATCTAAGTGCTGCCAAGAATGGCAAACCTAATAGCTCAAGACCAAACAACAGTTCATGGTACTGATTTGGTTGTAGTGTGCATTCACTTCCAAATGCATAGTAAATCATTGAACCAGGTTCAAATTCCTTTAACCATTTTGCCCAATTTTCATCCAAATTAGATGGTGTTGCCTTTGGTATAAAACGCCCTGCAAGGAGCACAGGGCATTTATACTGCTGCTCTAGATAATTAACATATGGTCCATCAATCTCTCTGCAGCCTTTGAATCTTATTGCATTAGCTTGGGTTAGACCATTGACCCAACGTTCAAAGCAAAGGACCCTTTTACCAAACTAAAGTTAATCTAATGCAGCAATGAGTTTTGCCTTGTGGGGATGAAGCTTGATGGATGGATCAGGGAACCCTAGAGGGGCTTGCATCAAGTCCTATTCGGTTATGTTGTTGCTCCCTTTGGATAACCTTGTTGGGAAATAGTCATATGCCACGGTTGTTGTCATCATCACCAAATACATCACGGACTTAATGCCTAAATGCCTTGTCAAGCGAGGTACCCAACATGCAAGATCAAAGAACATAATGTTTGGCTTTTGTTTTAGGAGGAGCACTTCAATGTCCTTTTGTCAGAGGTCCATTGCCATCATCAAATGTGTGACAGCGAATAAAGGAACTTCTGAAGTGATTTCTACATTGTGGGGAAGGCCATCAATGTGAGAGACGGTGATAAGATATGGGTGGTGGTTTAAATGCTGCAACTTGGCTTGTGTCTTTCTAGGGATGATGAAGGAGATTTCGTGCCCTCTTTTAGCTAGCTTGTTGGAGAGTTGGAGAAATGGTGTGATGTGTCCCATAGTGGCCAAAACTTGTAGTAAATAAATGAGCAATAAGGAAATTTAGGAGGGATAGCTCAATGTGCATCCCTCACCCCGTTTACAACAAATTTATAGCTAGATAAATGGAAGTCGTACTTAGGAATTACATAGATAGAATCTAGATCGTATGCATTGTTGTTTTACTTAAATAGAAAAATACTATTTATTATTCTATTTAATGAATAGATTTATATTCTTTCAAAACTTTTTTGTATAAAGGTTATATTATTTGAATTTAATTTTAATTCACTATTAATATAAAAAAGTTTTATAAAGATATTAATTATATATTATCATATTAGCAAAAGTATTTGACTCAATCACTCACTAACTTAAAATCTTGCAAATAGAAGTATATAATTGAATGACAATGTAAAATTCTTTTATACAAACAATATATCAAAATTAATATCATATTATTTAAATATCACAATTTAACAATATTTCTCTCCCATAAATATATTACTCTCTTTGGCTTCACTATATGTGTGCTTTCATATTCTCCTGCACTCCAGTTCACATGCGATATCTATGGCGCTTGTTCTGTCTTAAATGCACCTAATACAGTATGGTACATGATGCACCTGCAAGTATATCGTGTACTTGCTTTTAGCCGTATTAAAAAAATGTGGCTAAGTAAATATCAGAATGTGGCTAAATGAATTGGAGAATATGGCTAAAAGAAATTATGAATGTGGCTAACCTACCACTCTTTCTCTCTCCCCCAACTTTGGCTGCACCCCTACTCATATACTGTAATGACCCTTCCTTCAAATGTTCCACGAGGGCTTTCCTGTCAGTGATTGCACGGTCCCTTCCTTCAACCATGACTAGAAGAACACGACGCTGTTGAGGGCCTCGATCTCGAGCACCAGCTAGGCATTGCCAAGCAATGTGGCAGCATAATTCAAGTGTCCTTGCTACCCTTCTTCATGACCTACGGCTTTTGTTTAATCGCTGGCAAAGGCTACGTGGCATAAAGGAGAGAAATGGCTCAAATGGCACAGGTGCGGAGGGGTGATTGCTCTTAGTGGTAAGTAGAGGAAGAAGAGAGATGCTGCATGTCGCAGTCCATGCCTTGAGGCCGCAAAGTCGGCAATCTTGCTGTCAGTGATGCTGTCTCCGACTTCATCCTCAGATGTGGCTTGTGGTTGATTAGTCACTCCGGTGAGGTGTGACGATGGAATGGTGAAGTGTGATGGCATGGTGGGGGAAGCTTTGGTGCTTGGTGGACATGGTAATGCGATACATGGGTAGGTGGAAGAAAAGCAAAAGTAAAGGGAAGGGAAGAGAAAATGTGGGAAGGGAACATAATACACCTGATTTTACATATAGAGTGCATCATGCATTCTACTTTGTAGGGTGCATTGTAGAACACACCCCTTTGAAGTCCCCACTCCCTTCCCCTAATTTAATGACATTTATTTGCTTGCGCTCCATGAGGATGAAGCCATCCCATCATTATATTAGTAATTTGTTGTCGTGGGGCCTATATAGGCTTACTAGATCACGCATCGCATGCAAAAAAACACAAAAAGACAAAAACAAAAAAAAGTTAAAACTAGCTTTTGATCCTTACACTTGTTCTAGATTATGATCTTAGTCCTTATATTAAAAAAATTTTGGTTTAGTTCCTTATAATAGTATTGAGTTAATCTCTGCCGTTAGAAAATTATTAGACAGTGTTAATTTTTGCTAACGTGGTTAATAGGAGTTGACATTAGATATGTTTAAATTCGGTTCAAGTCATTTCGGCTTAAAAAAAAAGACCGTTCCAGTGCTGTTTCAGTCTCTTTTCTATTTTTGAATAAAGGTCATTTTAGGCCTAAAAAAGGCCTAAAAGAGATCATTTCAGAACTATATTAACAACATACCATATCTATGTTAGATCATATAAGCTATGTTAGTAAAAACTAGCCTTCTAATAATTTTCTAATAGTAAGAACTAATTCCTTAATAAATTACCACTGTAGCGACCTAAATCAATTTTTTTAAGTGTAGGGACCAAAACTAAAATCTAGGACACACACAGGTTAATAACAGTGACTAATTATTTGGAGTTGTTGCTTAGTAGTACAAGCTTTATGAACAACGAAAACTATTAGGAGATATTTATCTCTCAAATAGTTAGTAACCACTTTGGATTAGTTAGAGTCTATTATAGAAATAAGATTGAAAGAAAAATGTGGCAAGTATAAGACATTTTCAAGGTAAAAATCAGTAGAAAGGGAAACTGTCCCTACCACTAAAGCAGAAGCAAGGGTACCATTGGGAAGCTTGATTTGGATTGAGGGGATGGACTTGTGAGAGGTAAAGGAAATCTAGAGAGCTACATATGTGATCTGTAGCACCCAAATCCAAAATCCAAGATGGTGCACTAGTTTTGGTATGCAAAGCAAAGTGGTTACCTGAGGTTGTAAGATTGGTGTTAGTGATGTTGGAGATTTAGTTTGCAGTGTGAGGTTGGGAATTATGGTGTTGCACTCCAATTTGAGACTGCTGAAGCAAAGCTAGGACATTTTGATACTGTTCCCAGTCAAACTAAAACTAGGCATAAGTTGAACTTGAACTTCTTCACTAGGCTAATCCTCATTCTCAAAATCACCAAAAGATATATTGTTCCCCATGGATCCTTGCCCCTTCTTGAAATTAGGTGGAAAACCATGCTTCTTGAAGCAAGTTTCCACGGTGTGTCCACTTTTCCCACAATAATCATACAGTTTACCACTATTATGTGCCTTACCAGCCTTACCTTTTCCTTGTTTCTTGGCAAATCCACCACCATTGTTGCTAGTGGCTCCAACAATGCCACTTGCAGCCAGAACCTTAGGTTCTTCTATATTCTCACTCATTAGTTATCTTTCTTGCTAAACAACAAGATCAAATGCTTTATTTAGTGGTGGCAAGGGATTCATCTATAGAATTTGGGAATGTACACTAGAGAAAGTATAATTTAATCCTTTCAAGAAACCACATGACACAATCTTGCTCTCTGTATTCTTTGCACACACATTGAACTCCACAAACATGGGGATTAAGAGGCTTGAAATTCTCCAATATTTATATCAAATTAAAGCTAACAGAACAAGCTTTCAAATGAATTAAGTTTCATGTCATTTTCATAAGTATATTTTGAGTTATGAGTCTCAAAACTTGACCCTACTGGATTACCTTGTTCCAGCCCGGTTTAAACTTAAGTCAACTTCATTGGTGTGTTGGGAACAAATGGCAATGAATCTAATTCTGAAATTTTTATGGGATATTCTCTTATCTGTTAGCTTTCAAATAACCTTGGGTTCACTCAATTTGGAGTTGTGTAGGGTGAATTATACCCTTCTCAACTCATACTACCTAGATAAGAATCCAGATTTCTAGGTCAAACTTCAAAAATTCATAACTAATTCTATACTAATCCAATGGCCTTATATTTTATATGTATGGAAATCCTTGAATGTCTAGTTTCATATAAAAATATATTCATTAAATTTAATCGACTGTAGACAGAGCCATACACTCTGCCGTACGGACCGCCGAGGAAAAACCTAACAGCTTCTTGATTTGTCTCCATTCTTCAAGCTATTTGCAATCAATTCCAATTTTAGTCACAACATACATGCAAAATTAGTCATAAAGCATCATCATCACTCTACGTAACATCAATATCTCAGGTTATACATGACCACCATGCAGCCCCAAATCAGAGAAAGTAAGAAGAGAAGTAGGATTTCCTACCTGTCTAGTTGAATTTGTGTTGATTTAGTGTCTTTGATGGAGCAACTTTTGATGTGGCTTGAAGAATGGATGAGAATGAAGTGAAAATGAGAGTAAGGAGAAGAGAAATGAGATAGGCTTTAGCAGCTAATGGGGTGGCCAAAAATGACAAAAAGAAAAGGAAAGAAAAGGTGAAGATTTTTTGGAAGCAAAGCTCATGTGATTGGTGGACTTCACTTCCTTTTCCAATTTAGCTTGGCTTCCCATCATCAAGGGCTGATCAAGGCGCCACTTGAGGGGGTTGTTTGGCTAAATCTTAGCCATTCATTCTAGGGCACCCATAGAAAATTTTCTATTGGTCCGATTCCGACAGTTTAAAATACCGAAATCTTACCGATTTCTCTTAAATCGATAAATCGGTTTGAAAATTTCTGTGAAGTTTCCTATATTCCTAATCTAATTCCATCAAGTCTAATCTTTTTAAATCATACTTAATTGGCTTTAAATAAATGTTTAATCAAATTCTGATTAAACCCACTTATTCGATAGAAACCGAACAACTTAGTTGTTAACGATAAAATTTTTCGGACGTTACATTTTTTTTACCCTCCTAAAAAGATTTTTTGTCCTCAAAATTTAGTACCTGAGAATAATTCGGGATGTTCCCTCTTCATATCATATTCTAACTCCCACGTACAGTCCATTGAGTCTTCGTGTCCCCACGCCACCTTTACCAGCTGTACGGCTTTGTTTCGAAGGTGTTTGATGCTCTTGTCCACTATTCGTGCTGGGGGTACATGAAAAGTTAAGTCATCCCTTAACTGAATTGATTCAGGTTCCAAAAAGTGAGTAAGATCAGGGCGGTATTTTCTGAGTTGAGAGACGTGGAAAACATAAAGATTTGACAGATGTGGGGGTAAGGCAACTCGATACGCAATTGAACCGATTCGCTTTAGAATTTGAAAGGCACCTACAAAGTGAGGGCTTAGCTTTTTGACTTTAATGACTCTACCTACTCCAGTTGTGGGTGTGATCTTTAGAAATACGTGGTCTCCTTCTTGAAACTCCAAGGGCTTTCTCCTGATATCCGCATATCTCTTTTGACGACTCTGAGCTGCAAGTATTTTGCTACGGACTCTTTTGATCTGCTCTGTAGTTTATCTGACTAGTTCTGGACCAAGTAGACTTTGTTCTCCTTATTCATATCAATATAGGGGAGATTGACACTTCCGTCCATATAAAGCCTCATATGGAGCCATGCCGATGCTAGCATGGTAATTATTGTTGTACGCAAACTCGGCTAATGATAAGTATCGATCCCAACTCCCCTGTTGTTCCAAAATGTATGCTCGTAACATATTTTCCAAAGTTTGAATTGTTCGTTCCGTTTGACCATCCGATTGCGGATGATATGCAGTACTTAGATATAGCCTAGTACCGTATCGAACGCCTTCTGAAGCGCTCCCCAAAACCGTGAGGTGAACCTTGGGTCTCGATTTGAAATGAATGTTGAAGGAATACCATATAACCGTACCACTTCTTGAATATACAGTTGAGCCAACTTCTCTAGAGGAGAATTCGCTCGAATGGGTAAAAAGTGAGTGGACTTGGTTAGTCTATCCACTATGACCCATATAGCATCATATCCTAAGGGGGTTCTTGGTAAGCCCATTACGAAATCCATAGAAATGCTCTCCCATTTCCATTCCGGAATCTCTAAGGGTTGTAATGTCCCTATCGGCTTTTGATGCTTTATTTTACCTCTTGGAAAGTTAGACATTTATTCACAAAATTGGCCGCATCTGTTTTAAGGCCTGGCCACCAAAATATCTTCTTGAGATCTTGATACATTTTGTTAATGCCAAGATGTATAGTAAACTCACTCTTATAGGCTTCCTCTAAGACTTTCTTCCTGAGGTTGTTCTCCTCAGGTACACATATCCTCCCCTGATATCGCTATATTCCTTCTGCATCCTGAGTAAATCCTGTTAGCTTGCCAGATTGCACCAGTCGCACTATATGTTGGAAGTCATCATTTCCTTGTTGTGCTTGCTGGATTTGGTCTTTGAAAGTACTAGTTATCTTATGTTGGTGTAATTGAATGGCACTAGCAGTTACAGAGATTCCCAAGTTGAGTCTTTCTATAAGTTTCGCTTCTTTGATCATCATCCACGCCACCGCTAAGGATTTTCTACCTAAGGCATCTGCTACCACATTTGCCTTGCTAGGATGGTACTTTAGGTTGAACTCATAATCTTTAAGAAACTCCATCCACCTTCGTTGCCTCATATTCAATTCCTTCTGATTAAAAAGGTATTTCAAGCTTTTGTGATCAGAAAATACTTCAAACTTCAGTCCGTTGAGATAGTGTCTCCACATCTTTAAGGCAAACACTATTGCTGCTAGCTCGAGGTCATGCATTGGATAATTTCTTTCATGAGTTTTCAATTGCCTGGAAGCATATGTGACTATGTTCTTGTTCTGCATTAACATGCACCCTAATCCTTTCTTGGAAGCATCACAGTAGACTTCGAATGGTCCATAAGGATTCGGTAAAATAAGTATTGGGGCTGTCGTCAACTTTTCCTTTAATTCTTGGAAACTCTGCTCGCACTCAGGTGTCCATTCGAATGGGGCGCTCTTCCTGGTTAACTTTGTCAGGGGTAAGGCTATTTGAGAGAAGTTCTTAACAAATCTCCTATAGTATCCTGCCAACCCTAAGAACCTCCCCGACTTAGTGAACTATCGGTGGTCGCCTCCCGCTCAATACTGCTTCTACCTTACTGGGGTCCACTAAAATTCCCCCATGGGATATCACATGGCCAAGAAATTTTACTTCTTTCATCCAAAAGTCACATTTGGATAGCTTGGCGTAGAGTTTCTTTTCTCTTAGAACTTGCAGAACCAATTGCAAATGTCCTACGTGCTCCTGTTTCATCTTTGAGTAAACAAGTATGTAATCAATGAACACCACCACGAATTTATCAAGATATGGTCAGAATATTTGGTTCATGTAATCCATGAATACTGCTGGTGCATTCGTCAATCCAAAGGATATCACAATATACTCATAATGTCCATCACGAGTCCGAAACATCGTCTTTGGAATATCTTCTTCTCGAACCCGAATCTGGTGATATCCAGACCGTAGATAAATCTTGGAAAATACAGTAGCCCCTTGCAGTTGATCTATGAGATCATCAATCCTTAGCAACGGATACTTGTTCTTGATCGTCGCCTTATTCAACTGCCTGTAATCTACACATAGTCGCATGCCTCCATCTTTCTTCTTAACTAATAGGACTGGGGCTCCCCATGGTGATGCACTTGGCCTAATAAATTTCTTTTCCAGGAGTTCTTCAATTTGCCCCTTAAGTTTGGTTAGTTCCAAGGGTGACATGCAGTATGGCGCTAAAGATATTGGTCCTGCTCCTTGTAACATCCTCCGAAATTCTTTTATCGTTTTCCGTTCAATGGTTCGGTTTTTATCAAATAATTGAGATTAACCAAGATTCGGTTAAACCATTATTTAGACTCAATTAATTAGCAATAACTTGAGTTTAGATAAGAGAGAATTAAGTTAGGAGTATAGGAGATTTCATAAGAATTTTCACGAAACCGATTTACCGATTTAAAGGAAATCGGTAACTTTACGGTATTTTAAACTGTTTAACCTGACCAATAGAATTTCAACCCATTAACCCTACTTTAAGTGGCTGAGAACTCAGCCACTTAAGCCCTCAAAATGGCGCAAAGAAGGCCACACAAAGGCAAGAGGGCTGGCTGATTTCAGCCATGCAAAGCCAACCAATCAAAAGCCAAGACAATTCAACACCAACCACTCAAATTGCAATCAGATTTTCAGCTCCTTTTCACCCAAATTCTGACCCTTATTCACGCCACTTTTCCTCTTCTCCTTCAGCTCTCTTTCTCTCTTACTCACACACCCAAAAACTCAAGCCAAATCCAGCCTTATTCATCCACACTTTAAGAATCCAGCAAAAACACTTGGATCAAAGATAGGAATTCTGATTTCTTGCATCAAATCCATGCACTTGGCTGGCTGGGCTGGAATTATTCTCATCCTATTTGATGTGTTAAATGAATGTTTATGATGATATATGATTGGTTTTGGGCTGTTTGATTGATTAAAACCGAAGTGGAAGCAAGAAACCATGAAAATAGAAATAGCTGATGGGTTAGAGAATCAAAACCCTCGTCAGTCCATCATTTGCGGAGTGTGTATGCGGCTCCGCCTACAACCGATCAAATTTGATGAAACCATTTTTAGATGAAACTAGACATCTAGGCTTTCCATATATATATCATATAAGGCTTTTGGGTTAGAAATGAGAGAGTTATGAATTTTTGAATTTCAACCTAGGGTTCTGACTCTGAATCTGGGCAGACTAGCTTGTTTAGGATAGAACTCGACCCATACTACTTGAAAATGAGTGCAACCAACTTTTTTAGAGAGCTTACACATAGTAGAATGTCCCATAAAAATTTCATAATTATATAAGGTCCCAATTGCTCCCAGTGCTCCAAGCAATTTACCCTATGTCCACACCGGGCTAGAATAGGGCAGTTTAGGAAGGTCAGAATACGAGGCTTATAACTCGAGCCCTACTAAGCCAAATGAAATGGAACTTGTTGCAAATGAAACTTTGTTCTGTTAGATTTAATAAGAGACCAATTTTGTATGATTTGAATTAGTTTTCGATTTTTAGTGGATTTTTACTTTTAGTTGCCTGATTCTGGCAAGCCACTGGGCATGCCGGGATAAAATCTAGATATCTTGAGTTAGAGAAACCAAAATTAGATGGGACCAAAAAGGTTAGAAAATAGACACATAAAACTTTAACATGCTTAAATTTGAGGTCCAAATTAGTTAAATAGAAATTATGGTTTGAATTATCAAAACCGGGTTAGTTGAACATGCTGAGGCAGGAATTCTGCTTTGATTAATTTGATATTGATATGAGTTTAATGTTGAAGTATAAATGTGATATTGTGTTCTTTGTGATAAAATGATGTACTGGTTGGCTGGCACTATTAACGGGGAAGCGGACACGTTCCGTTATGCCGCCAAAATTTCAGTAGAATCCATGCACAAGTTATGAATTCCATGATCTTACATGTGCATTTCAAGAAATGTTATGAAAGTGTATTAAGAATCATGTTATTAAGAAAGTTCCATGCTACTTGGCCTAGCCCCGGATAAGAAGTTAAGGGGAATAGATCGGTGGGAACGTCGGGGAAAGTAAACCCGGCAATTCCTGTATAGGAACGAGCTCGATCCTGATAAACAGACTATTACCCAGGAGTCTAAATGGCCAAGAACTCCCAGGGGACCAAGAGATGGAAAAATGATGAAAGGAAATGAAAAGTTTATGAAGGAAAGTTCAAGAATAAGTTTTGCATAATTACATGAATGCATGATTTCATGGCATGGTTATTTTGAATGTTTACGCTTGTTCATATATTTACATACTATCAGATGTTTATTTGCTATGCTCGTTATTCTATGTTTTACGTTAGTAGCCTATTCTGCTTCTTATGTCAGTTTAAAGTAAACCGAACCTTGCCTCGGACCAGATATTTTATTGAACTCATTAAAATGGATATTTCAGTTTGAACACATGTTTTTATAATTAAATAAAACCCGAGGCAACTGAGAATGTATGTGACGTCAGACAATCACTATGCACCAACCCTACTGAGAATTTCTTGAAATTCTCACCCCGTGCTATATTTTCCGCATCATTCTCAGACGCTGGCGAAGGGCTCAACAACCACTCCTTTCATTGAGATCCCACCTGTAGCTTCATCAGGTTTCCGACTTGGACTCGTTGGACGCAGTCGGCTCCTACTAGTTCCGTCTCTGCTTTCTAGCAATAGGGATTTTGCTGTATCTTTACTTCATCTGCTTCTAATATATATATGTATAGACTGAAGCAGTGGCTTCTGATATATATATACAGATATATTTGCACGTATACAGTAACGCTATTGTACTATTCTTATCTTTTGTGATATTTTGTTAAACTCGTTTCGCTTTTAGTTTAACAGCGCGCCGTTTCAATTGTTTTGTGATACTTATCGTGAGATTCAAGCAGAATGTTAACACGGTAACACAGACTACCTAATTTCATGCTATGACTTAAGCATAACATTAAATTAGTAGGGTGTTACACTCCTAGCACTAATTCAATGGTGAACTCAATCTCTCTCTCAGGAGGGAACTCGGGAATATCTTCGGGGAACATATTAGGATATTTCCTAACAACTGGAATATCGCTTAACTTCTGATCAACCTCTGCTACACTGGTTGATAAGAAAATATCCCCTTGACTTCCATTCCCACAGTGGTGTACTGCTAAGGAACTTAAATAAAGACTTACAGGGATCACTAACTCAGAAGACGAAATAGAAGGAAGTACGATAGATTTATTAGGGCAATTTAACAGGGCTTGGTTAGTAGAGAGCCAATTCATACCCAAAATAATATCAAGTCCAGACAAGGGAAGACAAATTAAATTAGCCGAAAAAGTTCGACCTCCTATCTGACAGGGGATATTCATACAAATATAATTGGTCCTAACGGGCTCACTTGTAGGAGTAGAAACTAGCAAGTCATAGGGTAATTCAGAAATAGGTAGCTACAAGGCTGACATGCAATCATGAGAGATGAAGGAGTGAGATGCACCTGAATCATATAAAATGATTAAGGTCTTACCATTCATTTCACACGTATCTTGAATCAAATCTTTCGACTTGTTGACCTCCTACGCATCCATAGTGAAAACTCTTCCCTGGCGTTGTGGCTTGGGAGTCGGTTGAGGATTTCTGGCAGGACATTCATAGATTTTGTGGTCTAGTCTGCCACATCCAAAACAAACATTTTGACTTGCCAAGCAGGGGCAGTCGTCATGATTTCTACCACATTGGCTGCAAGTCTGGTTCCCAAAAAGCCTCTGGGGTTGCTTGCTTTTGTTGTTCACCAGTTGAAACTTTCTCTACTGCTATAAGTTGGGCTTGAACCTCGGGCCTTGCGGAGCTAACCCCTTCTTAAAGTTATTGTCGGATGACCTAGCAGCAACTAACTACTTGTTACAATCCTCCACTAGGCAGCACTTATTTACCAAAGTAGAGAAGTTTCTGATCTCCATTGGTCCTATGGTGGTAAGGATGTCTTCTCTCAGTCCACTTTCAAACTTCATGCATTTCCATACTTCGTCGGGGCTTCATTGATAAATGGTGGAAAATTTGCACAACTCCTATGTACTCCGACACGCTACTATTCCCTTGACGGAGGTGCATGAACTTGCATTACGGACAGACGCAGGGAAATACTTCTGATAGAATGCATCTTTGAATACGTCCTAAGTAATATCTATCTGGGATCCTTCTAATAATCATTATGCACCACTCCACCAGAATTCTGCATCTGCTTCTAGCATATAGGTGGCAAAAGTCACCTTCTGACAGTCTGTGCAATTTAATACAAAGAAAATCTTTTCCATAGCTTTAACCCACTCATCTGCCTTATCTGGGTTAAGGCTCCCTTGAAGCTGGGTGGGTTGACCTTCTGGAACTCAACAAATTTGAGGTATTCTAGATCCACTCCAGGGCCATTGTGATTCCCTCCGCGATTTACCTCTGACTGCCTTCCTAGTTGGCCCATCATTTGAGTCGCTGCAGCTGCCTGCTCATGCATAGTGTGCGCCATCTCTCGCATTGTGTGTAGAAACTCCGTAGATTCCTCCTGGGCTGGGGAAGTTCGTGACCTACCTCGCCTTCCAGAAGCTATCAAGTTCTGAACACACAAAACAAGAGTGATTGAGTTGATCAGGCTCAATACCAAGTTCGGTGTGCTAGTAAATAATAGCATACGGGTAGGCAAACTTCCTCACACGCATCTTATCCATATGGATAAGACTCAATGCATAATAATATCTAGGAAATACAGAGCATATGCGAAGCATAGTCAGTCCAATTGTCAGGCCTATATTAGGACGAACTGCTCTGATACCAAAAATGTAACACCTTACCAGACAAAGTACTATGCTTAAGTCATAATAAATTACCTAATAAGTGATTACGTGTAGTGAGCTACTTAAATTCTGTTCTGTCTCATTATTAATTACCCACATGGAGATGACTATTCACGTAATAGATTCTTCTGCTTGACGGCGGAATAAATACTAGTTAGTTGGTATACTGTAAATAACGTAACATAAATAAAAATGCAATATAGACAAAACTACTGCAAAAATACATCATAAATATATACAAAGGCGTTTGTTTTCAAAGTTTGTCAAACAGTACATAAGACGACAAAGGGTAATAAAATGAGGCCGCTAATATAAAATAAATTGGCCGGTCCCTATGAACAGTACCCTAGTTGGTCCCCATGGGACATTTCATGTACATCTACTACTGCTACAGCATACACACTATCTAAACGGAATCCGAAGAAAGAAAATCGTTTGCCATGTTGGCGTCTGCAGGAAGGTGACCCACGCTCGGAGCAAAGGATGAGGAAGAGGAGCTCGCCGCTCAGACGGATCCTCCTCAGACATCGAGACTAAGGGCATTTGTTGCGGTCGTGAAGCAAGAGAGGCCATAGAGGTTGGAGCTGCTGCTGTTGCTGCTGGAGGTGGAAATGGATGGGCCATGTAAAGGGGAATGGCAATATAAGGGACAGCAGAGTCAAAGAGCCGGTGCATGAGCGGTACAGCAAAATCTCTTTGAAAGAAAAAGTAAAGGCAAAATTGACATCTACCAGATATGTACACAGAGTCCAAGAACGGGTCGAGGTGGATTGCTCGGGGAACTCAATGAATAGAACTTCGGTTGCTACGTTCTCCATGGTCTGAGAATGATGTGGAAATATACAGTAGGGTGGAAAATAAAGATTTCTCAGTAGGAATTCCTAGTTTCTACATATTTATCGTCGCTGTCATTCCTAGTTGTTTTGGTCTTTCAATAATTTAAAATAGTATGACACAATAGTAATATTTAACTTAAATACTTATTTATAAAACATACACCAAAACAAACTCAATTTTAGTTAACAGATATGCTATAGCAATTCAAACAATAACCATAAGGAGACAATAATATATCAAGAATAATAAACAGGTAACTAATACAGTCAAGTAAGGAGCATCATATTGTACATATTACTGTGCAATTTGGAAAATGCATCTTATCCTTGAAGGCTTTCGCCTCTTAAAACTTATTTCCATCCTTGGTCCCCTAGAAGTTATTGGCCATATACTCCTAGGTAATAGTCTGCTTTTCAGGACCGAGTTTGTTCCTATACAGGATTGCCGGGTTTACTTTCCCCGACCTTGCCATTGATCTATTCCCCTTAAATTTGTTCAGGGGCTAGCCCAAGTGATATGGAATCCTTTGCAATACTCATGAATTGCATGCATAACTTCTTTCAAACATCATGTATTCATGCCATTGTAATTTATACACATATGAATTTCTTACCGAAATTTCGGCAGGGTAACGGATCAAGTTCGCTTCCCCATGAATAGTGCCAGGCAACCAGTACAATTGTACAAACTTGCAGTTCAATATGGACTAGCAAATATATATATTCATAGCATCATTCATCAATTTCAATTCAAGCATCAATAGGGTTTTCGGTTTATTCTCCCCTGTTCTGCCCGAGTTTGGTATACTCCACCTTAGTCCAATTCAACTCATTTAAATTTGATTTTTAGATGTCATAGCCTCATGTGTCTAGTTTCTAACCCTTTTAGTCCAATCTCATTTTGATTTGTATAACTCAAGATATAAATATTTTATCTCAGACTGTCCTATTCTTAGCCAGAATTGGATTCTTATAAGTAAAAATTTACTAAAAATAGAAAACTAGGTGAAATTATACGAAATTTATATAAAATTAAAGCAACAGAACAAGCTTTCAAATGGATTAAGTTTCATGTCATTTGCATAAGTATATTTTGAGTTATGAGTCCCGAAACTTGACCTTACTGGACTACCCTATTCCAGCCCGGTTTAAACTTAAGTAAACTTCATTGGTGTTCTGGGAACAAATGGCAACGAATCTGATTCTAAAATTTTTATGGGATATTCTATTATATGTTAGATTTCAAAAAATCTTGCGTTCACTCAATTTAGAGTTGTGTAGGGTGAGTTATACCCTTCTCAACTCATACTGCCTGGATAAGAATCAAGATTTCTAGGTCAAACTTCAAAAATTCATAACTAATTCTATACTAATCCAATGGCCTTAAATTTTATATTTATGGAAAGCCCTGAATGTCTAGTTTCATATAAAAATAGATTCATCAAATTTAATTGACTGTAGCCGGATTCGTACACTCTGCCGTATAGACTGCTGAGAAAAAACCTAAAAGCTTCTTGATTTGTCTCCATTCTTCAAGCTATTTGCTATCAATTCCAATTTTAATCACAACATACATGCAAAATTAGTCATAAACCATCATCATCACTCTACATAACATCAATATCTCAGGCTACACATGACCACCATGCTGCCCCAAATCAGAGAAAGTAAGAAGAGAAGTAGGATTTCCTACCCTGTCTGGTTGAATTTGTGTTGATTTAGTATCTTTGATGGAGCAACTTTTGATGAGACTTGAAGAATGGATGAGAATGAAGAGAAAATGAGAGTAAGGAGAAGAGAAATGAGATGGGCTTCAGCAGCTAATGGGGTGGCCAAAAATGACAAGAAGAAAAGGAAAGAAAAGGTGAAGATTTGTTGGAAGCAAGGCTCATGTGATTGGTGGACTTCACTTCCTTTTCCAATTTAGCTTGGCTTCCCATCATCAAGGGCTGATCAAGGCGCCACTTGAGGGGGTTGTTTGGCTAAATCTTAGCCATTCATTCTAGGGCACCCATAGAAAATTTTCTATTGGTCTGGTTCCGACAATTTAAGATACCAAAATCTTACCGATTTCTCTTAAATCGGTAAACTGGTTTGAAAATTTTTGTGAGGTTTCCTATGTCCTAATCTAATTCCATCAAGCCTAATCTTTTTAAATCATACTTAATTGGCTTTAAGTAAATGTTTAATCAAATTCTGATTAAACCCACTTATTCGATAGAAACCGAACAACTCAGTTGTTAACGATAAAATTTTTCGGACGTTACATATAACATAACACTTTTCTCAAGAGCTCTTAGCTTCAAGATTTAAGTTGTTGTTTAAAGGAGCCTATTCCAAACTTGCTAATACTTTAGTCACAATTAAAATTTAGATATCAAGTCTTTTAGCCCATGCAAGGAAATAGTCTACTACCCTTATTGGTCTAATCTTGGTAATATTCCCTTTTCTCATCATTTACTCCTCCAAACCAACTCTAAACCTTATCAAACTTACCTCGCTTGATTATATATGGTTCAAGGCACTTAAATTCATCATAATGACTTAGAATAAACCCCTAAAACATGGGTTTTGTTGACCCTCAAACACATTGTAACGTCCTCCTTGGTATAGTACTATGCTTAAGTCATAGTTCCACACTCAGGAGTTGTTACTATTACCTGAGCTGACCTTATCTGATAGCAACTTCAGCTGTCTTTGAAACTTCTTGAACTATCTGGAGATAACACGGAAACAGGATTGAGAATTTTAAATTCTCAGCAGGATTCTAAGAAATTTCATACCGTGTCATCGTTATTATCTTCAGCTACTTCGATTTATTATGAAAAAGGGAGACATGTTATATAAACTATTTAATTTTATAGTTCAAAAACATATTGTTCGAAGCAGAGTCCATTTTATTCATACACTTGTTATTTGGGAAAGCCAATACAAAATAAAGTCATGAATCATACTATGAATAATAATTGCAACGTATTAAAATATAATAATACCAATATACTAGAAACATAAAATCTGCACATACTTTTACTTGTACTTGAATTTATGCAGATACACATACTTTTCTTTTCTTTCTTTGTCTTCCTTTACTTATCATATATATTCCAGAGTACGATCGCCATATCATACTCCATTGGGTGTGATCACCACGTCACACTCCTTAGAAATATGTTCATCCTGCCACGTTCCAGAGTATGATTGCCATGTCATACTCCATTGGGGTATGATCACCATGTCATATTTCTTAGGGTGTGGGATCATTATGCCACATTCCAGAGTATGATCACCATATCATACCCCATTAGAGCATGATCTCCATGTCACGTTCCTTCGAAATATGGACTTATCATCATATCTTTTATCATAGAATCATAAATATATAGGCTTCATACCTTATTCTCAAATGATAATACTTGCATGGTATTCATTCATGTCGCATAACAACATTAACACACATTCAGAACTATTACTAATTTATGCCGGAAATTCGGCAGCATAACGGATCAGGTCCGTTTCCCTGTGAATAGTGTCATTTTGGAACAAATAATTAACCAATAGTACCAACACCATTATAGCACATTAAACTTCAACATCATCATGGTATAGCAATGTTTAGGTTTTAATTGAAATCACATATGCCTTAGGGTGCCTAGTTCATCAATTTGGAAATTCTACTTATGTTCCTCAATGCTGTTCGGTTTTGTAAAATGTGCCATAAATTCTAATAAACTCCATTAGACTTAGGGTGCGTTTGGTTTGTGAAAATATTTCCTGTTTTTATTTTCTGTTTTCATTTTCTGAAAAGAATTTTTATTTTCAGATTTTCAAAATTAGAAAATATGTTTGGTTTATAAAAATAGATTCTATTTTCAAAAAGTGAAAATAATGAAAATATGTTTGGTTTGTCTGTTTTTAAAATATAATTTTCAAAATTAAATTTAAGATAATAAAATTATATTTATTATTGAATAATAAAAATTATATATATTTGATTTATATATTTTGTTGATCTACTAAAAATATTTATTAAAATAATAAATAATTCTATAAAATATTAAAATTAAAAAAAACCAAATTACTTATTTTTAAATTATTTTATTATTATTATTAATTATTGTATTTTAATTTCTACATAGATAAATATTTAAATATAATTATTATGTTGTGATTATAAACAGTGAAAATGAATGATCTAACAGGAAGTTCTGGTCACCTGTGTTAGTAATAACAATTCATTTATAGCATATAATTCATTTAAACACATGTGTAGCAACTAGACGATACAGTGGTGTTGTAAGTTGCTGTAGGTGATTGGACATGATTTGAATCCAGCACAGTGTAACTTTGATTTGTTATCTATTGAATTGTTGCTATAGGCGGCTTTGAATAGCTAGCATGCACTAGACAAGAGGAAAAAAAAATACAAGATGGGTACCTGCACGATTCGAACGCGGGATGCTGCGATGGAAAGGAAGGCATGTTCTTCTAATTACTAGTATGCCACTGCATTTTCAGTTGAAAATGTTTCTAACACATACATAAGAAAACACTGAAAACGTGAAAATGGCATTTTCAAATTTGTGAACATTTGTGAAAACATTTTCATGAAAATATTTTCAACAAAATTAAACCAAATATATTTCTATGTCTGTTTTCTATTTTTATTGAAAATGAAAACAAGAAACATGCAAACCAAACACCCCCTTAAATTTCGGATATATTGGAGTGTTAAGTTTCTATTTTTCTAACCTCTTTGGTCCCATCTCGTTCTGATACCTAGAACCCAAGTTATTGAGAGTTTAGCTCAACCTGTCTTGTAACTAGGCAGGAATGCAAACCTAAAAGTATAAATTCACTAAAAATCGAAACTTATATGAATTCCCACAAAACTTATGTCATTTTAAAGCTTGTTTTCATCTGCAAAAAGTTTCATCTCATTTGACTAAGTAGACCTCGAGTTACAAGCTACTAAATTTGGTTGTTTTAGGCTACCCTATTCTAGCCCAATTTGGACTTAGGGAAACTTCATTGAATTACTGGGAGCAACTCAATTCAAATATAAACCCGAAACTTTTATGGACATTTCTCTATGTATTAGCTTTCTAAAAAAATTGGTTGCACTCAATTTGAGGTTTTGTAGGGCGAGTTATGCTCCTCGAGATCTAGCCTGCTCAGCATCAGGGATAGAATTCTAGGGTTAACTTCAAAATACTAATCCAATGACTTCATATTTTATATAGTTGGAAAGCTCTAAATGTCTAGTTTCATTTAAAAATAGCTTCATTGAGTTTCAACAGCTGTAGGCAGAGCTGTACACTTTGCAAGTACGAACGCCATGGGTTTTCTTAGTGAAACCCATTCTAGTTGCTTTCATTTTTTATTCTTTCACTAATTAACTAATCAAAACACAATATACACCCAAAAATCCAGCCATAAACACCCACATAAACTCAATGTGACATCAATCACATGAATATAGATGAGATTTCAATAGCCATCAATTCACAAGAAATGGGTTAAAGAAACTGAATCCTACCCTTGTTTTGGTGTCACCACTAGCTAGTCTTGAGTTTTAGTGAAAGATTTGGGTGTTAGAAGCTTGATGGACGTTGAAAGTGGAAGAAGATGATGAGAAGAAGAAAGAAGTCTGAAAAAGAGAGAGAGGAGGCCGAAATTCATATGGGAATTGAAAGGGAATTATGGCCATTTGTGTAAAGGTGGTAGTTGAGAAACTCAATTCTCATTGGCCACCATCACTTGGCTGAAAATTCAGCCAAGTCTCCCCCTTTTGTGTGGCTATCTTGTGCCACCTCTAAGGGGTGAAGTGGTTGAGTTTTTAGCCACTAAACATAGGGTTTTAAGGGTGTAATTCTATTTATTCAGTTCTGACAGTTAAAAGTACCGAATCTCTACCGGTGTCCTTCAAATCAGCAAAATAGTTTGGAAAATTTTTGTGAAAGTTTCTATGTGTCTATTCTAATTCCCTCAAGTCTAATTTCTCTAATTAACATCCAATTAATTTCTAATTGGCCTTTAGTTAATTTCTAATTATCCTTACATATTTAATAAAATCGAATAGATCGACTAACGACATAAATTAAACGTTTTAAAAATTTTCGGATGTTACACACATGGCCGAAAATGACTTATTAAGTTAGAGAACTTGACTAGTTAATTCTCAAACCTTCTATAATTCACCTCCAACCAATTCTAACCATTCAAAGATGTTTCTAAGGTCTACATAACTTAAATATTCAAGCATAAAAACAGTTTTGGTATTTATTGGGGAATGAGAAATGAAACTCACCCTCCTAGTGGCTTACCGTAACTAGTTTGAGTCCAAAACTTGTTTCTACTTATTCTTGCACCAAACAAAATACAAAAGGACAATTTTGGCTTCCACATATCATGTATTCCAACTGGTAAAATCAGTTTGGTATGGTTCTATTGGTGAGATAATTAAATTCCCACTTTTCTAAGTTGCTAGTGTTAAGTTTTAACTATCCCTTTTGTGACAAAACCTAAGATAAGCAATCTAACATGTTTGTATCCATAACCACACTTATATTTAAGTACAACTAAGTCATTTAAACTCAAGAATCTTAATCCTTCATTGACTCATGGGGGTTTAAGCCTTAACCTCAATATTCCTATTTTAGCTAGTTTAGGCCATAGTTTGATTAATAGCCTTCCTAAGGGTTTTAACTCACAAAAACTATATTAGAACACTCCCCTAGACTAACCTAAGCTAAATCTAAACCTCAAACATACCACTATGTTGAGCACTTAGAACCCTAGAATGGTGAATCTTACTCTAGAAGGACAAATTTCTCAAGAACCTCAACAAGAAAAGGCTAGAAATCCCTACCTCAATATCCTAGCTTGAAGGCCCTCCAAGGCTCAAGCTCCAAATCTTCAAGAACCTTCCAACCAAGTGGAGAAACTCCTTGCTTCTCCCTTGATAGCAGCTCACGACTTTGAGGGGAGAAAAGGAGCAGATTTTGTGCCAACAATGGAAGGGAAAGAGAGAAACTGAGGAGAGGAAGAAGGGAGCTTGGGGTTGTGAGTGAAATTTGTAAGCTTTACGGAGTTGAAGAAGAAGAAATGGTGAGGGTTTGAGAGGGAAGGAGTGACGTGAGGAAGAGAGTGAGGGAGAGTGTCGTGAGTGAGAAAATGAGAGAGAAAAAGAGTTATGTTTTAATGGGTATTTTAAATGGTAGTAGGTGTTTGAAATCTAGCCTTTGGATCGAGGATAAGAATTGTAACTTGATCCAAGCCTTTGATAAAATGTTTGAAGTGATAGTTATTACTTTATGTCACTTATGGATACTTTGTGACATGACACCGGTACTCAGTTGTACCCGAAATCCTTAAATTAAATAGTTATAAGAGCTTTAAAGAGTTCCGGAAGGATTTTTAAATTGTTTCGAAAATATTTTTACCCAAAAAATAATTTGCTAAATTTGCCTTCCTAACAGAATATTTAACTGTGCATTTTAATCTATTATTTTCTCATTTTATTTCTCCGTTTTAATTTTTATTTGTTGCGTTTTGGTAAATAATTCTTTTCTATTAAACATTATTTAAAATCCATGGTTTCTAAATAATGTTGATCTTATTTTAAATATATATTATTTCTAAATAATTTTACATGGCATTATTTATTTAATTTGTAACACAGAGTTGCAAATGAGGTAAAATCGGGGATGTTACATTACTCCCCACCTTTCAAAATAATTTTGTCATCAAAATTAGTACCTGTAAACAAGTGTGGGTGTTGCTTCTTCATTTCTGATTCAAGTTCCCGCATATGTTCTTCTAGTCTTCCCTTACCCCAAGTTGCCTTTATCAATGGTACAGCCTTACTCTTAAGCTGCCTGACTCCCCGATCCACAATCCTCACCGATGGCAGATTAAAAGTTAAATCTTCCTTTAACTGCACTGATTCAGGCTTAAGCAAGTGACTAGGATCGAATTGATATTTTCTAAGCTGAGATACATGAAAAACATTGTGGAGGTTGGATAAATTGGGTGGCAAGGCTATTTGATAGGCAACCAGTCCTATTCGTTTCAGGATTTGGTACGAGCCAATGAATCGAGGGGCTAGCTTCTTAACTCTTATGGCTCTACCTATTCTTGTTGTAGGGGTGACTTTCAGGAACACGTGTTCTCCCTCTTGAAACTCTAGGGGTTTCTTCCTCTGATCAGCATAACTTTTCTGGTGGCTCTAGGCAGGGAGTATCTTGCTCCTTATCTTCTTCACTTGCTCAGTGGTTTGTCTGACCAAATCGAGTCCCAAAAGGCTCTTTCCCCTACTTCATACCAACACAAAGGGGATTGACACTTCCTCCCATATAATGCTTCATACGATGCCATATTGATCTTGGTGTGATAGCTGTTGTTGTAGGCAATTTCAATCAAAGGCGGATACTTGTCCCAACTCCCCTGTTGATCCATCACACAAGCCCTTAACATGTTTTCTAGGGTTTGGATGGTTCTTTCTATTTACTCATCAGTTTGAGGGTGATAAGCCGTGTTCAGGTAGAGCTTGGTTCCAAATGCCATTTGTAAGCCCCCCCAAAATCGGGAGGTGAATCTTGGGTCTCTATCTGAGATGATGGTAGAGAGGACTCCATGGAGTTTCACTATCTCTTGATTGTACAATTGGCCCAACTTTTCCAAGGGTTAAGTGGATCTAATGGGTAAAAAGTGAGCAGACTTAATCAGTCTGTCAACTATAACCCATATAAAGTCATATCCCACTGGGGTTCTTAGTAAACCCATCACGAAATCCATGGAAATACTCTCCCATTTCCATTCGAGGATTTCTAAGGGCTGCAACATACCCAAAGGCCTTTGATGTTCTATCTTTACCTTTTGACAAACGAGACACTTACTAACCAGTTCAGCTATGTCTTTCTTTATCTCCGGCCACCAAAACATATTCCTGAGGTCTTGATACATCTTGTTCGTTCCTAGGTGCATAGTGAAATCGCTCTTATGGGCTTCTTCTAAAATGTTCTTCTTGAGATCACCACTAGTAGGTACACATATTCTCCCTTGATACTTCCAAAGTCCATCTCCACCTTGAACAAATCCTATCAGTTTCCCTTCTTGAACCAAGGCTAAAGTCTTTTGAAACTCCAACTCACTCCGTTGTGCCTGCTCGACTTGATCCTTGAAACTACTCATGATCCTTATTTGTCCCAATCTTATGCTGCCAGGGCTTACTGAGACTTCTAAGTTGAGGTCTCGAAAACTCTCCTTCAATTTTGTTTCCTTAACCATCATCCATGCTATATGCAACGACTTCCTACTCAGAGCATCGGCCACAACATTTTCCTTGCCTATATGGTAGTTCAACTTGAAATCGTAGTCCTTTAGGAATTCCATCTATCTCCTTTGCCTCATATTTAGCTCCTTTTGATCAAAGAGGTACTTTAAACTCTTGTGATCAGATAACACTTCGAATTTTACCCTATACAAATGGTGTCTCCAAATCTTCAAGGCAAACACCATAGCGGCTAGTTCTAGGTCCAGAGTTAGGTAATTCACCTCATAAGGCTTTAACTGTCTGGAGGCATAGGCAACTACATTCTGATCTTGCATTAATACACACCCTAAACCTTTTTCTAAAGCATCACAGCAAACTTCGAAGGGTCTATTGGGGTCTGGCAGTATTAACACAACACTAGTGGTTAGTTTCTCTTTTAACTCTTGGAAACTTTGTTCATACTCTACCATCCATTTAAAAGGAATGTCCTTTCTAGTTAATTTAGTGAGGGCAGGGCCATTTGAGAGAAATCTCTTATAAACCTCCGATAATACCCTGCCAACCCTAGAAAACTCCTGATTTCTATCACTAAAGTTAGCCTTTCCCACTTCATTACTGCTTCCACCTTGCTTGGGTCGACTGAAATCCCTCCTTGCGATACCACGTGCCTCAAAAACTTCACTTCTTTTAACCAGAACTCGCATTTGGATAGCTTGGCATAGAGTTTCCTTTTTCTCAAAATACCCAACACTATTCTGAGGTGTTCTGAATGTTCTACCTCTATCTTTGAATAGATGAGAATATCATCTATGAAGACGACCATGAACTTGTCTAGATATGGCCTAAAGATTCGATTTATATAATCCATAAACACTACAGAGGCATTAGTTAACCCAAAGGACATCACGGTGTATTCATAATGTCCATAACGGGTTTTAAAAGTCGTCTTAGGGATGTCCTCATTTCTGACCTTGATTTGATGGTATCCAAACCTAAGGTCAATCTTGGAAAATACCACTGCTCCTCGCAACTGATCCATGAGATTATGGATTCTCAGCAAAGGATATTTGTTCTTCACTGTCACTTTGTTTAGTTGCCGATAATCCACGCATAGTCTTATACTACTATCTTTCTTCTTCACAAATAAGACAGGGGCTCCCCATGATGATGCACTCAGTCTGATGAAGCTCTTTCCTAGTAGTTCCTTTATCTGCTTCTTCAATTCAACTAACTCCAAAGGTGACATTCGATAGGGTGCTATTGATATTGGTCCCATCCTAGGCACTAATTCAATAGAGAATTCTATCTCTCTTTTCGGGGGAAACTCAGGTATATCCTCAGGGAACATGGCCAGAAATTCCCTCATTACGGGTATCTCGACTAAAACTTGGTCTAGCTCTGTTTCACTTACCGATAGGAAAATGTATTCCTGACTTTCAGCCTTAAAACATTCAAACACGAGGGAGTTCAAGTATAAACACATTAAGGTTACGAGCTTGGCAAATAGAGTGGAGGGAAATAATATGGATTTCTCAGATTAGTTCAACATTACATGGTTAGCTGAGAGCCAATCCATGCCTAAGATTACATCTAATCCGGACAAGGGAAGACATATCAAATCAGCTGTGAAGGGTTTATTTTCGATTTGAAAAGAACATTTGACACAAACTTGGCTAGTCCTATTTACTAGTGGGAGTAGAAACAAGCAAGTCATAAGGTAATTTAGATATTAACAATCCTAGTTTAGCTATGCAATTGTGAGAAACAAAAGAATGCTAGTGCCTGAATCATACAATATAGTTAAAGTATTTCCATTTATTTTACACTTACTACGGATCATATCTTTAGATTGGGTTGTCTCCTCAGCATTTAGAGTAAAAACTCTCCCCTGGTATTGGGGCCTATGGGCAGGTTGTTGGCTCTTACTTGGACAATCTCTAGCCATGTGCCCCGGCTCCCCACAAGCGAAACACACATTTTGCCCAACGAGGCAGGGCCTCCCCCCATGCCTCTTCCTGCAATTAGGGCATTTTGACTTTGCGAACGCGACATAATTATAGATTTCCATTGGCCCCATGGATGCTAAGATATCTTCTCTCAGCCCTCCTTCGAACTTGATGTGTAACATCTCCACTTTCGTAAACAGAACGTAATGGAAACTTTAAATTATTTCCCTTAGGCAGTGTGAGAATTTCTTAGGCAGCGCTATGCCATGACGATCCTCACACTTGGAATTATAGGGTAATGTAACACTGCCATTGAAAATATGGCACCGCTATAAGTTAAAAATTAGAAATGACAAAAGTGCCCCTGTAAACTTTTGTTAATTGCAGTGATGGCCAGAATTTTTAGAAATTATATTTTGACCCCAAAGACTTATTCCCACAATAACCCTAAAACTTTTCATGAAATGACCTTCATGTCCCCACATTGTAGAATTAGCAGAATAGGATTTTAAACAGAGCAGAATCACGTGATGAAACCGTAGAAGTTTAAATATCTGTCGATTGGGCTATGGAGGCAGTTTGGTGTGAAATAACGTGGGGTGCCCTTGGACTTTCTCAAAATTATGGATATGCCATTAGCTACGGAAAATAGAAAACAAAAAGACTCTGGATTTGCGAAACGTTTAATCTACGCTATTAATCGATTTATTCGATTTTATTAATTAGGTAAGGTTAATTAGAAATTAATTAAAGGATAATTAGAAGTTAATTAGATGTTAATTAGAGAGATTAGGGTAGAATAGATATACAAGAAATCTTATTGGATTTTTAGCAACATTTTGCCAGTTTGGAGGGAATCGGTAAAGATTCAGTAAATTGAACCGCAAGAATCGAGTCAGTAGAAGTTTGCACTGGGAAAGCCCTAGATTGAATGAGTATGGTGCAGCCACCTACCCCTATATGTGGTGCCACCATGAGCCATGGATTAAAGAAATTCAACAATTTACTAGCCACAAGATTCACCAACCAACATACCTAGGTCACTTCCATTCTTTAAAGTCAAAACCAACATAATCCCTTCTCCTTCCTCATTTTTGCCCTCCACCAGCTGCAGCCTCCTTCCATTTCTTCTTCTTCTTCTTCCTTTCTTTCCTTACCTCCATGACCAAGGGCTTCAAGCTCAAGATTGGAAGCCCTCTTGACCTCAAATCCTCTTGCTCCTTTTATGAAAATTGATCCTCTCCTTCTTCTCTACAAAACCCCTCTAACAATTTCATGATTTAGCATCAAATAGAGCCTCCCCACATTCATATGAGCTGCTACCATGGTGAAGAAAGAAGGCTAGGAGTTGGTTCTTGGCTTCCTTCCTTCCATGGTTTCAAGGATTTTGAGGTAGGTAGCTCAAATCCTTAGTTATTTAATGTATCATGTGACTATGTGGCTGTTGTGTTCCTCTTATGCCATGCTTGCATGATGGTGGTTTGATGTTTTTCTAGTGATTTGGGATGAGGAAACTTAGTTTGGGTTGAGAACTTGATCAAACAACTCAAAAGAAAACTCAAACAAAATTGGCTGAGGATAAACTCCCGATATGTCCGTACTATGAAGTGTACGGACTCTTCTACGGACCTCAAAATGAGATGAACCTATTTTTATCTAAAACTAGACATGTAGAGCTTTCGATACATAAAAATTATAAGGCCATTGGATTAGTATTGAGTGAGTTATGAAATTTTGAAATTTGACCTAGAAATTTGGATTCTCATCTGGGCAGTATGAGTTGAGAATGGTGTAACTCACCCTACACAACTCTAAATTGAGTGCAACTAATGCTGTTTGAAAGCTAACATGTAAGGAAACATCCATAAAAATTTCAAAGGTAGATTCATTGCCAATTGTTCCCAGTACATCAATGAAGTTGACTTAAGTTCAAACTGGGTTGGAATAAGGTAGTCCAGTAGGGTCAAGTTACAAGGCTTCTATCTCAAAATATACTTATGTAAATGATATGCAACTTTTTTCATTTGAAAGCTTTTTCTGTTATATTTAAATTCATATAAATTTCATATGGTTTCACCTAGATTTATATTTTTAGTGAATTTTCACTTATAAGGGTGCATTTCTGGCTAAGTACAGGGCCGTCTGAGGTAAAATACTAATAACTTGAGTTATACAAATCAAAATGAGGTGGGACTAAAAGGGTTGGAAACTAGACACATAGAGCTATAATATACCCAAAATTCAGGTTTAATGAGTTGAATAGGAGTAAAGGCAGATTTTACAAAATTCGGGCAGAACAGGATGAAGTAAGCAGAAAACTCTATTGAGCGTTGTATTGAATTTAATGAATGATATTGTGAATGTATAATCGCTGTCCCATATTGATTTGCATGTTTGAATGATTTTACTGGTAGTCTGGCACTATTCATGAGAAAGCATACTCGATCCATTATGCTGCCAAATTTTCGGTAGGAGTTTATGAAGTTATGAGAGCTTATGCTATGGGTGATTATACTTTAGATATATTTACATTTACATGTCATGTTCATGTATGTCATGCATGTAAGCATAATTAGAATATGATATGAGAAGTAAGGTGTGAGATATATCCATGAATGCACAAAGCATCCGCATGCATGATAAGATATAGAAAGGAAAAAGATAATAAGAACTTGCAAGAGGGACGTACTAAGCTACCACATGAGACCTAGCATAGACCTAGCTAGTGTGGACCAAAACGGTACTGTCTAAGACTTGGGCCAGCCCTCGACCAGATTTAATGGGAATAGACCGGTGTGAGGGTCGGGGAAAGTAAACCCATCACTCATATATAGGTACGAGCTCAGACTTGAAAAGCAGGCTATTACCCATAGGTGAGAGAGGCCATTCACCTCCGGGGGACTAAGTACAGAAGAGCAAGGTTAAGTTGCAAGTTAAAGAAAGATACGAAGTAAGTCAAGTGCACTTGCATACAGTCAAATATAAGCATCTATATGTGCATCTTCAATTATCTCATTGAGTCATAATGTTATTACGATTTTTAATACTATTCGTATTACTATGTCTGTCATAAGATATGGCAAGTGATTGTTAAAACATAACTCGCTTCGAGAAAGGTGTTTTCAACTTAAAATTGAACCACTATTTGCGTATATGTGATCATATTTTCATAATAAACCGAAGCGGCTAGAATGTTTATGATGACACTGTAAGAGTGATGGTTCGAGTTTACCTACTGAGAATCTTAGGTTCTCACTACCTGCTTGTATATTTTTCTTTTTTGTAAACATTCCAGCATCCAAGTTGGAAATCAAGTGTGAGGTAGAGTACAGGGACATTCATTGAGCAAGACACAAGCGTAAACCAGACCAAGAGACTATTGAAGCTAGCTAATGACTAGTCGGAGGCAAATGCTGTATATTATGTTAGTCACACTTTCTTTTAAATTGTAATTATTTTATTCTTATGTATCAAAGATGATGAAATTTATGAACTATTATTCAATAATAAAGTATGCAGTTAAAGGATCATATATTATATTTTCCACATTTTAAAGCTTTCTTAGCACGGTGACAACTTTTTAATATAACCCCATGACTCGAACATGGCTTATATGATAGAAGTTGTTACATAATGCACTTCCAGTTTTCATCGGGACTATGCTGGTAGATAGTCGAGAATTTGCAAAGCTCCTCGAACTTAGCAACATACTCGGAGACACTCATGTTCACTTGTTAAAGCTTCATGAACTCTAGCTCTTTCGCATTCTTCACTGATGCCAGGAAATATTTCTCATAGAATGCGCACCTGAAGGCCTCCCAAGTAATGAGAGTTTGGGCCTCCTCTAGTAATCTTTTAGCACCTGTTCACCAAAATTTTGCTTCTGCTCCAAGCATATAGGTAGCAAAGGCTACCTTCTGTGGATCAGTGTAGGGTAAAACTGAGAAAATCTTCTTGATTGCCTTCACCCACTCGTCAGCTTTGTCGGGGTTGAAGGTTCTGCAAAAATTTGGTGGATTTGCCTTCTTAAATTCAGAGAACTTTTGATACTCTGCATCCACCCTAGCTCCTCTAGCATTCATTCCAGGACTAACTTCGAGTTGCCTTTCTAACCTCTCCATCATGTGATTTGCAGCAGTTGCTTGATCCCTCAAGGCGAAAGCCATCGCTCAAAAGGTTCACATTATGTTTGCCTCCTCCTCAAGGGCAGGTTCCTCTTGCAGTCATCCATGCCTACCAGTAGTCATTAGTTCCTGGTCACACAAAATAAGAGATATTGAGTTGATCAGGCTCAACATTGAGCTAAGTGTGATAGTAACTAATTGCATCCACAACAAGCAGTCATGCATATAAAATTTCTATATCTTATCCCAAGCAAAAAAGACTTAATGCATGACATTAAACATTTTTAGAGCATGCTAGAAGCATAGTCAGTCTAGTCATTAGGCTTTATCAAGACGAACTACTCTAATACCAAAATGTAAGCCCTAAAAAAACCACATTACGCTTAAGTTGTATTACGGTATTTATTATCATTACAGCTAAAAAAGCGGAACATTTGTAAATATAAAATATGTTAATTTATGAAAATAGCATAAATTTTTTTTTTCAAAATAATACTCTATAAAAACTAAGCCTTATAGATCATAGAATCAATAGTATTCTTATGATGTACGATACTAGAATCTGTGATTTTAATTTTTATCATAATATTGTATAATAGAGGAACTATAGAATTTACATGGATAACTGTGCATTCATATATTTATAGAAATAAGTACTGGGTGTACATATTTACCCAATTGTATCTCAAAAGTACCCAAGTGAGTCAACTTAGCAAGACTCTATGCCAAGCTAAACAAAATATGTACCATCATCCTCAAAGAAGTACAAATCAGTATAAAAGTTTCTATCATAATCACATGACCACTACCAAGCATGCCTAAAATGCTGTGGCACTCAAAATTTAAAGTTTTTAAGCCACAGTTCGAGTATCCCAACACAAACATGCACTCACTAGCTCACAGCTCATGATTCTATATATATATATATATATATATATAACAAAAAGACCAGCCCACACTAAAATCCCCAATCTATGGAGTGTAGAACCCATTCTCCAACACAGGCTCCTCAGGATCCTCCTCCAACTGCATCTCTGGCAGAACCTCAGTACACGTAGAAGAAGAACCGGACTCAACAACATGCACAACCGCATGAGGTGAACTCCCTTCAGAGGGGTCAGTCTCCATCGAAGAAGTAGAGGGAGCAGGCTCCAGAAAATACGATGGATGAGCGAGACAAAGGGGGAAATCATCATACGGATGGTGAGGATCAAAGTGCCAGCTAACTACTAGGACACTGAATGGGCGGCAGAAGAAAATGTACAACCTAAAGCTACTATGAGCTACCAGAACCAGCGAATCTAGGGCAGGGTCACAGTGCCATAACCACTCAAACACCTCCATGAATATCACCACGGTCGCCATCTGCTTCGTCTGAGGACATCATGGGAACACATAGGAATGAGAAATAAATCATTTAATAAGGCCTTTTAACTGAACACCCAACTAACATCATCATTGCCTCAGCCACTTCAATTTATTTAATAAAACCAGTGAATAAGCATAGGCAGAATAAAGGTTCCTTTTAACAGCTTTTGAAAACTTAATTCCGAAGTGGATCAACTTTTATTCATTCACTTAGATTAAGACTCTAAAATATAGTAATATCACTAGCAAATGGAAACATAACTCAAATGCTAACATGCAGAGAATGCTATGCAAGACTTGTGATACATGCTTATGCTCATTACTCATTTAGTCCTTGTGACTATTTATTTCTTTGGCCCTTGTGGCCATCTTTAACCTAGGCTCTTATTACTCCCCTTGGATAGACTATCCTAGGATGTGAGCTCACTCCGTGACCGTCGTCACGCAGTACAATCTAAATCAGACTTTAGCTGACAAGGGGTTCTACCACTACAATTGGAGGCGGCCGCTACCTCCAAAGTAGAGGGGTATCTTAGGGGTCACCTTCCCTTACCAAAGGATCATGCCCAATTATCTTGTCTATGTGGATCACCTTTCCTTACTGAAGGATCATTTCCTAGTCTTAATTAGAGAATTTGTGCATTACTTTAACTTGTAGTATGTTTCATGATTCTTGGCACAACTTTCTCTAATTCTCATGTGCTTATGCAATTATGATGCAACACATAAAAAGAAACATTTCTGGCGAAAATTTGGCAACATAACAGTTGTACTGGGAGAAATCCAAAAGTTTAAAAACACTAATAAACAACCAGAATTTCCCAGTCATAGTCATAACATCAATAATAATTCATCATCTCATAGTTCCAACACATCCATCATCATAAATATAACAATCATCATCATAAGGCATAAGTGAAGTACTCAAGGCAAGAATCATCTAAATTCCAAGAGTCAAAAATAGAAAGGCATACATTGGCTTTCATTCTTTGGCCTCATTAGCTGCAACAATCATTCAATAATTTCCATCCCAAATAGCTTACCACCATCAAAATCATTTCACATTAAAATAGATATATATAACATAACACTTTTCTCAAGAGCTCTTAGCTTCAAGATTTAAGTTTTTGTTTAAAGGAGCCTATTCCAAACTTGCTAATACTTTAGTCACAATTAAAATTTAGATATCAAGTCTTTTAGCCCATGCAAGGAAATAGTTTACTACCCTTATTGGCCTAATCTTGGTAATATGCCCTTTTCTCATCATTCACTCCTCCAAACCAACTCTAAACCTTATCAAACTTACCTCACTTGATTATATATGGTTCAAGGCACTTAAAGTCATCATAATGACTTAGAATACTCCACTAAAACATGGGTTTTGTTGACCCTCAAACACATGGCCGAAAATGACTTATTAAGCTAGAGAACTTGACTAGTTAATTCTCAAATCTTCTATAATTCACCTCCAACCAATTCTAACCATTCAAAGATGTTTCTAAGGTCTATATAATGTAAATATTCAAGCATAAAAACAATTTTGGTATTTATTGGGGAATGAGAATCGAAACTCACCCTCCTAGTGGCTTACTGTAACTAGTTTAAGTCCAAAAATCGTTTCTACTTATTCTTACACCAAACCAACTACAAAAGGGCAATTTTGGCTTCCACATATCATGTAATCCAAGTGGTAAAATCTGTTTGGTATGGTTTTATTGGTGAGATAATTAAATTCTCACTTTTCTATGTTGCTAGTGTTAAGTTTTAACTATCCCTTTAGTGACAAAACCTAAGATAAGCATTCTAACATGTTTGTATCCATAATCACGCTTATATGTAAGTACAACTAAGTCAGTTAAACTCATAGGAATCTTAATCCTTCATTGACTCATGGGGGTTTAAGCCTTAACCTCAATATTCCTATTTTAGCTAGTTTAGGCCATAGTTTGATTAATAACCTTCCTAAGGTTTTTAACTCGCAAAACTATATTAGAACACTCCCCTAGATTAACCTAAGCTAAATCTAAACCTCAAACATACCACTATGTTGAGCACTTAGAATCCTAGAATAGTGAATCTTACTCTCGAAGCACAAATTTCTCAAGAACCTCAACAAGAAAAGGCTAGAAATCCCTACCTCAATATCCTAGCTTGAAGGCCCTCCAAGGTTTAAGCTTCAAATCTTCAAGATCCTTCCAACCAAGTGGAGAAACTCCTTGCTTCTCCCTTGACAGCAACTCGCAACTTTGAGGGGAGAAAAGGAGCAGATTTTGTGCCAACAATGGAGAGGAAATGAGGAAATGAGGAGAGGAAGAAGGGAGCTTGGGGTTGTGAGTGAATTTTGTAAGCTTTAGGGAGTTGAAGGAGAAGAAATGGTGAGGGTTTAGGAAGGAAGGAGTGATGTGAGGTGTAATATCCTCAATTTCTTGTCATGCTAAATTACCTCAGTAACTCTGAGTAATTAGGTATTTACTGAGAAATTATGAGATTAATGTTTAATTAAGGGATTAACGAGGTGCTTATGAGTTAACTCGGATGAGAAAGGTCAAGAGAATGCTTAATCGAGATTAGATAATCTCTAATTAAATAACTCAGGGCCTTTATAGCTTAATTAAGTACTAATCGCCCTTAATTAGCTTAATCGAGTTTAATTAAAGTTAATTATCACGAGATTAATTTTTGTTAATCATGTTCTTGTGTGTTAATCATTAATCCTTGCTTCATCATCTTAATTAAGTTGCAAGAGCACTTAATCACATGATTAAATTCAAATTTAGTCAACTAGACAATAAAGTAAAGAGTAATGTCACTAAAGCATAAAGCATTAGACAAGACTACTTTATATAACAGTTTGACCATGTTTTGTCTCCCTATCATCCCATTTGTCCCCTTAATCACTAATTAACACAAGATAACACAAAGTGAAGCAAAAATATCTCCCCTGACCCTCATGTATATTATGCCACTTTCTCTCTCTCCCATACTTATCCATTTCATTTGCGCTCTTCTCATTCTCTCTCTTGAAACCAAATCCTCCCACTTTTCTCTAAACTCTCTCATCTTCTTCTTCATCTTCTTTTTCCTTTCTTCACCACCACCACCCAAAATCTCTCACTTAGCCCTTTAAGGACCTCATATTTGGGTCTTTGAAGACAAGATCTAAATCTTACCAACATCATTTCAAGAGAACTCAAGAGTTCCCTCATCTTCCAAGAGCAAACCGCTACCATCTTCAAGGAAAGAGCCACCACCATTTTCTTCTTCTCCTCTTCTTGTAGCACCATCTTCAAAGTAGAGGTAGTGATCTTCACCTTTTTATTTTGTTTTCTCAAGAAAGCTTAAAGCTTGGTTCTTCTCATGACCAAGATCTTTAAGTGAAAACTTGAGAAAATCTTTCATGCTCTTCATGAGCAAAAGTTTCCATTTTTGGCAAACTATGTTCTTGTTCTTCTTTAAGTGTTCTTGATATTTCTACTTTTGGAAAAAAATATGTTCTTGTTCTTTTTCAAGTGTTCTTGGTGTTCTTGATGCTTCTACTTTTGGAAAAATATGTTCTTGTTCTTCTTCAAGTGTTCTTGATGTTTCTACTTTTGGAAAAATATGTTCATGTTCTTATTTTTGAATGTTCTTGATGTTCTTGGTAGTGTTTTGCTTAAAGTTGTTCTTTTTCTTATGATGAGTTTATGATTAGAAAAGTTTTATCTTTACATGCTTTGCATGATTTGATAAGACTATGAACATCCTAAAAGCTTAAAGCTTTAAAAAGTTTGCTTCTTGATGCATAAAAGGTAGTGGAAGTTTGGTGCCTTCATAAAAGTCTTGTTTTGTTTTGAGGATAAGACTACATGTAAAAGTTTAAGCTTTTTGGAATACTAAGCCTCTTTAAGTTATAAAAAAGGTATTTTGTCACTTTATGTTGTAAAGATTGATTCTTGGATGTAAATCATTTCACGAAGTTTTAAACTTTAATTAAGAAGGTGACTTTAAGTCATAAAGTTATAACCTTTCACACTAAGTCATGTAAAGGTAGAATCTTGAGATGAATATATTAGAGAAGTTCCATGCTTTAAGCAAAAATAGCATTTTTGAGTCACAAAAGTGTTAACTTTTATAAAGATCATAACTTTATAACTCTAAAGCTAATGTTTTATATCACTAGTTCATAAAGTTGAGACCTTGATGGTCTTAGAATAATTAAAAGAGTCAACTTTCATAAAGAACAAGAATTTTTAGTTAAGAAGCTAGTAACTTGTATCATTGTTACATAAAGATCTAATCTTTAAGACAAGTGCTTGATTTAGAGGCACTTACTTTCATAAAAAATAAAACTTTATGACTACTTTATAAAGAATGGTAACTTTTATAATGTGTAAGGTAAGACATTGTTATGTTAATAATAAAAGCTTAAAACTTTGTAACTTGAATAAGTTAAAAATCACCTTTGGTGGTTAGCGGACATGGTGTTCTTGGGTTCATGAGTGTGGTTATGCATTGTCATGACTCAAGGATTAGAGGAATCTCGAACTCCTTGGGAATAGAAGTATGATTAGGGCCTCTGAGCATACCATGAACCTAGGAATCACTAAGTATATGGTCTCAAGGAAAGGAAACAATCACCTAACTTAATTAATTTGAACAAGTGTTCCATAAGACATGTACTTGAGTAAAGAATAAGTTTACATGAGAACTAAGAAACTAAAAGACTACATGTACATATATCTTAACTATGTGATTCTCTCCTGGGTAACCACGAGAAATCATATAATGATTCATAAGATTCTTCATAAAGAATAACACAACTATGAACCCCTCTAGGGTGTGAATGTATGATGCCATTCAACATGATGAATGACAAGTCTGATTGAGCTTTGTCTCATAATTGAATGATATAGATGTGATGGACTGTTAGTTGAAAGTTGTGATTGGCATTTTGGGGAAGCTCCGGTCTAGCCATTATGCTGCCGAATTTCCGGCAAAATTATGGACATAGTCATATTATTACATGTGTCTAGTCAAAGATGTATTAAGCATGTAAAGTATAATGATAAGGAATGAAAGAATGAGATATGACCCCTCGATCACTTCCAGGAAGTGAAAGACGGTGATCCACAAGGACTCAAGGAACTTCTATGGAGGAGGCAAGGGTGACATAGAGGATCCCCCAACTTAGGGTAACCAATATCGGTTTAGTCTGATTTGGTTAGTACTGCGTGACGACGGTCACGGAATGAACTCATGTCCAAAAGCTGTCTATTTCAAAGGAAAAGTAAAAGAATGTTAAGCACGTGCTAAAAACGAAAGTCAAATTAGGACCATGGTCAAGTTGATGAGTTGCATAGTCATGCATGTTCTCATATTCCTTTTGTGCATTATGAATGTTTATTTCGTGTATTAGCATGTATGCCTATGTATGATGTTATGGATATGATGATAAACTTAAAAGTAATCTGCTTCGGGATTTATGTTTTCAGAAAGTGTTAAAACTGAACCTATATTTGTCCACCGTTTTTACATTAAACCCGAAATGGCTAGAACGATGACGATGATGCAGTGTTTGTCTAGTTGCAATCCTAATGAGAAATTTAGTATTTCTCACTCCTACGTTTTCATGTCGTCTCCAGAGAATGCCGGTGTTAGGTACGGTGGTTTCGGGAACGGTTTCCTCCCGCTTGATGAGTGATGTGGTGATTGCATGTGGAGCCAAGCATGAGGATAGCCCTTTTTGCTTGTAGTTATAGGGATTATCATTTTCCATGGGCATGTATGGGTGAATGAGATTTCAGATGTATTTTCCTTTCCCTATGTTCAATTATGTTTGTTTTGTAGGGCCGATAGTAGATATCGGACTCATCATTATCTTCATATATGACTTTTGTCATTACTATTATTATTATTATTAACTATGATGGCTGTGGAGTGAATATAATGTTTACCTAAGATATTCGTTATTCTTGTTGCCTCTGTTTACTTTACTCGCACTATTATGTATGAGATAGCGACTTTTGTATTATACGTTCACGATGCGCTTATGACCCTTGATTTTCAAAACAGTTTATTCATTATTATTCAAAAAAAAAAAAATTAGCCCTATTTTTAGTTAAAAGTAATTCAAAATGGTAATATTAGTTCCACAAGCAAAAGTAACAACTAGTAACTCCATAATATGACTTAAGCATAGTTTGGACTATTAGGGTGTTACATGAGGAAAAGAGTGAGGAAGAGTGTCGTGAGTGAGAAAATGAGAGAGAAAAAGAGTTATGTTTTAATGGATGTTTTAAATGGTAGTGAGTATTTGAAATCTAGCCTTTGGATTAAGGATAAGACTTGTAAATTAATACAAACCTTTGATAAAATATTTGAAGTGATAGTTATTACTTTATGTCATTTATGGATACTTTGTAACATGAAACAGGTACTCGATTGTACCCGAAATCCTTAAATTAAATAGTTAGAAGAGCTTTAAGGAGTTCCGGAAGGATTTTTAAATTGTTTCGGAAATATTTTTACTCAGAAAATAATTTGCTAAATTTGCCTCCCTAACAAGATATTTAACTGTGCACTTTAATCTATTATTTTCTCATTCTATTTCTCCATTTTAATTTTTATTTGTTATATTTTGGTAAATAATTCTCTTCTATTAAATATTATTTAAAATCTATGGTTTCTAAATAACGCTAATCTTATTTTAAATATATGTTGTTTCTAAATAATTTTACATGACTTATTTATTTAATTTGTAATACAGAGTTGCAAATATGATAAAATCGAGGATGTTACACCACTAGCATTCTTTGATATCTAAAAGGGTCACTTGACAAGGGTTTGTTTTTCCAAGCATCGAATCAACTTCAGCTTAAGGGCTTTAGTAATTCGAATTGGGCTGCTTGTCCAGAAACCAAGAGATCTATAACAGACATCTTTCTTGGCAATGCTTTCATATCCTAGAATTCTAAGAAACAACCAACAGTTTCAAGATCCTCCTCGGAAGCAAAGTATTGCGCCTTGGCTCATGCCAATTGCGGCATTCAGTGGTTCACATATGTTTTACAAGATCTCAAGTTCCCTTTACTTCCCTTACTCTGCTTTACTGTGATAACTAGTCAGCTCTTTATCTTGCTGCTAATCTGGTGTTCCACGAATGGACCAAGTAGATAGAGCTCAATTGCCAGTTCTACGGGAGAAAGTTCACAGTGGTTTGATACATCTGCTGCCTATCCGCTCCCAATCACAATTAGCTGACTTGTGTGCTAAAGCTCTGCCTCCCAAATCATTTCTTCATCTCCATTCTAAGCTTGACATAGTAGACATCCATGCTCCCACTCAAGGGGGGATATTAGGAGATATTTATATCTCAGATAGTTAGTAATCACTTTCAGTTAGTTAGTTTTTGTTACATGCTAGTTAGTTGGTTGTTAGTGGTTAAACACACTCCACTCATCACTTGTACATGTATATATATCTACGACTATAGTGTATTCTTTTCTCACCTTGAGTAATACAGTTCAATATTCAGTTTCTTTCTCTTACTCGTGCTTCCCCTAATGCTGAATTCTTTACGAAACAATCATTTGGATGATTTAAGTGTAGTCCACATGAAGTCTGCGGAAATCTTACCCATGACACTAGCACAATAGCAAAACCTCGAGTGCATGTGGCATTGATACTTGCAAAGACTTGATGCATCATCCAGTCATTGGAAGAATTACACAACAAAAATTTATTAGCTATTGTGTAAGGAGGGTCCTTGAACTTAAGTCGCACTCCTCGATTTGATCATAACGTTCCGCCGCACTCTACATATATGCCTGGAATCCCTGCATGCAAACTGGCTAAGAGCGAGGTTGCTTTTATTATGGTCATTGTATATTTTTATTGTTGGATAACATTAGAAACAAATCAACATTTATTAAAATATATTTTTATAATTATTTTTTAAGAAAAAAATTTCTAAAGAAATATATAATAGTAATTAAAAATTAAATATAACAAGGATATATATTTTTAATTATTATACACAAAAAATTTTATGCAATATATGTATTTTTTATTTTTCTCAAAAATAAGAACTCTCAATCCTCTTGATAAGGTTATTCTGGATAATACAACATATAATTGTGTATGACAAAATATAGGTTTTGCTAAATATAACTTCATATAGTTTAATAATTGACCTTTATTTTTGTTTGTTGTCATCTAGTGGATGAGAAATTTATTGCTACTTGTTTGGGTACAAACTACTCACATGAAATGTTAAAATGTGTAACTGCAATTGAATTGTTACTTGATTACATATTATTGCAAATTAGAATGAATTTAACTATTACAAATTATTTGTAATTATTTGAAACTAATTATTGTTGCAACGCATTTAAAAATAATAATTTATGAGTTTAATATTTTATTTTATTTTTTTTTTGAATGGTTACTTATATTATTTTAACTATTACAAATTACAATGAACTTTTAATCGTAAATTACATTATTACTTGATTATGTAAGAAGTTTAAATTAGAGTAAATTTTAATTGAAAAAATGTGTCAGTCATTAACTGTAAGAAGGAGTGGAATTGTGAGTGATTTTAAAATTATAGATATATAGATAGATGTTATCATAAACTAACATATTAGTGTAATTATTTGATTTTAAAATTATAAAATTTAAAGATAAAATATTAATATTATTATGTGCAACTAAATAAAATGTTACATGAAATTAATTTTTTTTAAGATTTAAATATCACTTCTTTCTTTAAATTTGACTATTAAATATTAATAAATAATTTATAAGTAAAAACATTTTAAAAATAAAATTAATTAAAAAATTTAAAATATTAAGAAAATCAATTCTAAAGATTAAAAATCATAAAGCTAAGTTATTTTGAGCTAATAATATTAAATTTTAATTTAATTAAATTCAAAAATAAAATATTAATATTGTTATATACGAAACAATGTTAAAAAATATTATTTTTAACTGCTACAAATTAGAATGAATTTAAATTTTGAATTATATTACTACTTAAATTATGTAAGAAGTGCGAATAAATTTTTAAAAAAATGTGTTAGTTATTAATTGTAAGATGGCATGGAATTTTGAGTCACTAATTGCAAGATTAAGTGAATTTTACTTATATATATATATATAGATTACTAGTGTTTTGGAATCCCTGCAATGCAGTTAAAAAATATTACTTTAATTAGAAAAATAAAAAATAAATTTAATTAAATTGTAAGATAAAATTTCAATATAAAGTAATAAACTATTATTTAGATGCAAAATATACAAAATTGATTCATATTGTCATATCAAATAAATTAACTATGAAAGTATAATATTAAATTTAATTAGGAAAAGATAAGTATAAATTGAATAAGTCTTTATCACTTCACATTCATTTAAAATATTTAATTTCTCATATTATACTGCATCATATAACATAATTATAAAAAAAAAATAACCATATATACTGTTCAATATAACATCCTCCAAACACTTACACTATGCTCAAGTCATGGAGCTATAACTAGAGGTTATTATTGCTACTGTAAAAAACTTTTAAATAAGAAAATATTATACATATAGCCTTAAGACTTGAAAATTATTTACTGAATAAAGATTTATAATCCCAAATATTTATACAAATAGGGTAAAATAATTACAACTTAAAAGAAAATTAACTAATATGGTATATAAATCCTGTCTTGGTCTGCTGCCATCACTTCGTGGCTATTGGTTGCCCACTTTGGTCTCCCGGACTGGGCTCAGGTCCAGGCCTTGCATCTTGTAAGTATTCCGAGACATCTATTGCCGACTTGAAGTATATTCTATATATTGGAATATTTGCGGAAAAATACATAAACAGGTAGTGAAGACTTTAAGTCCTTAGTAGGTAAACTCAAACCGTTAATCATATAAGGTGTCATCATAAACATTTTAGCCACTTCAATTTATTATGAAGACATGGACACATACACATAAGCATAGGTTCAATTTTATGTTTGAAAACACCTTTCTCTAAATGGGTTTTACTTTTAACAATCATTTGGCATATTTTATGACAAATATAATAACAGTAATAATATAATATTCCAACCATAATCATAATAACTTCATAAATAATAAGAATGTTCAACTATGCATATACTAATGCACATATTCAACTTATGCAAGTGCACTTGACTTTCTTATCTCTTTCTTTCTTTAACTTGTATCTTGCTCATCTGTACTTGGTCCCCCGGAGGTGAATGACCTCTCTTATCCGTGGGTAATAGCCTACTTCTCAGGTCTGTAACACCCTCCCAAGTACAGTACTATGCTTAAGTCATAGTACCACACCCTGGAGTTGTTACAGTTACCTGAACGGACCTTGTCTAACAGCAACTTCCGCTACGCTACTCTGATACCTCTTGAACTTTCTGGAGACAACATGGAAAATAAGAGTGAGAATTATAAATTTTCAGTAGGATTCCCTATGATACACAAGTAATGTCATCGTTGTCATCTCCAGTTTGCTACAGTTTATTATGAAAAAGGTGAATATGCTGCACAAACTGTTTAATTTTACATTTCAAAAAATATCTTATCCGAAGCAAAGTTCATTTTAATCATACACTTAGCATCTGAGAGAATCCATAACAATCCAATCATGAATTATATTGGGACTAATAACTGAAATACAATAAGGTACGATAGCATCAATGTACTAGAGGCATACTTCAACATATATTTTACTGGAACTATATCATATTAAGACGCCCATATAACATCAATATGCTGAGGACATAATATCTGCACATAACTTAACTTGTATATGAATTCATACATAGACATAAAACTGGCTGTTCTTTCTTCATATCTATTTTCTTTGTCATCATAAAATCTTTACGTGCCACATTTCAGAGTATGATCGCCATGTCATACCCCATCGGAGCGTGATCGCCATGTCACGTTCCTTAGGAATATGGGATCTGCACTTGGTACTTACACTAGCTGGGTCATGCCATGCCTCATGTAAGTTCTGGTGTCTGCATATACTTTAATCTTTAGTCTTTAATCTTTAGCTTTTACTGCCCTTGGGTAGCTTGGCCTTGGAGTGAGCTCGTCAGCTTCACCCGTGACCGTCGTCACACCGACTCACCCACAAGGGGACCCATTGCCTCTAGGTTGGAGGGACCCAATGTGCAACTGCCTCCAACATAGAGGGACCCAAGTCTTAGCTGCCTTCACAAGGAGGGATCCAATGTGCAACTGCCTCCAGGTGAAGGGACCCACATATTATCTTATTTAGCTGCCTTCACAAGGAGGGACCTCAAATAACTGCCTCCAAGTGAAGGGACCCACATTCAATATATTCACATTCATATTCAAGCATAATCATACTGAGTGTACTCATACATATACTTCATTTATTTTCATGTATCATTGCACACATGGTTTTCACGTACATGTTCATTACATATAAAGGCCCGTAGCCTCTTTTCCAATTTATCGGTACTCATGCATATGTTACATCACTTACCTTCACATACCTCATAACATAATTATGTCATTCTTGAATATAGAGCTTCTATATACCCATTCATACTTTAATTCATCCTTACATCTAAACATTCATAGCTTCTTAGACTTCTGCCGTAAATTCGGCAGCATAACGGATCAGGTCCGTTTCCCCGTGAATAGTGCCAGCCTTCACAGACAATTCAGTTATTGCAACATAATCAACTAACACATATATATATATATCACTGCAAAACTAGCAATCCTCACTTAAACCTTATATGTGCACTAACCCTTGTAAAATTATCAACTTGGCCAATCTGCCAATCTTGCTCAGTTCTGCCCGGATTTTGTATAATTCACCTTTATTTCTATTCAACTCATTTAAATCTAAAATTTGGATATATCATAGCTCTAAGTGTCTACTTTCTAACCTCTTTAGTCCCATATCATTTTGATCCATATAACTCAAGATACTCAAATCTTACCTCAACCTGTTCAGTCACTAGCCCGAATTACACTCCTGGAAGTATAAATTCACTAAAAATCGGAACTAGTCTCAAATCACACGAAATTGGTCTCATATTGAAGCTAACAGGACAACCTTTCATTTACCACAAGTTTCATTCCATTTGCTTAAGTATACCTCGAGTTATACATCCTGAAATTTGACCTTCTTGAACTACTCTGTTTTGGCTCGATTTGGACATAGAGTAACTTCCTCGAATCACTGGGAACAATTGGGACCATAACAAACTCGGAATCTTATACTGGAATGTTCCCCTATGTCTAAGCTTTCTAACAAAATTAGTTTCACTCAATTTGGAGTTGTGTAGAGTGAGTTATACCCTTCTCAAGTCACCCTGCCCGGATGAAAGTCCTGAACCCTAGGTTAAACTTCAAAAATTCGTATCTCCCTCAATACGAATCCAATAACCTTATATGATATATCTATGAAAATCCCTGAATGTCTACTTTCATCTAAAAATGGTTTTATCGGATTTGACCGATTATAGGCGGAGCCGTACACTCCACCGTACGGACTGCCATGGAATCTCCACCAAGACAGCACCCTCATCCATCCATTTTCTCTTAGTTTTCTTCTTCTAATTCTAATTGCCACTCAAGATTTCATATTAATCCCATATTAATCCAATCATACACATCCAATATATCATCAAATAATCATAAAAAGTAATCTTTCATGCATCCTTAGTTTAGAGAAATTAAGATTAGAGATTGAATCCTACCTCTTTGGAGTATGACTTTGCTGAATTTGAGTTTGGATTGATGGAACTTTGCCAAAGCTTGGAGATTTGATGGAGTTGGATTTGAGAGAGGAAAGGAAGAAGAAGAAGGCTGAAGCAAGGGAGAAGGGGACGTAAATCAGCTGGGAATAAGGAGGGAAGTCTGACTTAAATACATGAAAGTTGTGGTGTTGATTGGTTGGAATTTTGTGGTTGAAGTTCGACCATGGCTCTCACTTTTGTGGCCAATTTGCTCTCCACATCGTCCAAAAACTGGGATACGCTTCCGCTCTTCCTGAAATCGGAACTCGTGTCTATTATGGTTGAAGTCGGAACTCGTCCCATTTAGGTTTAAAGTCGGAAATCGTGCCATCTTGCTAGTGAGGAGGAAATCCCGTCTAGTTAATTCGAATCTTGGGAGCAATATCGGAAGTCAGGAGTCATTCAGTTCACAATCATATGATCTCGGAACTCCTAGTTGAACCTGGGAATATCACTGCTGGGAATGGATTCCCTGAGGTCAGAACTTGTGTATGACTTGGAAGTCAACTAAAGATTCGAACTCATGTCCATTTTAGTTGAGTTCAACTCCAAGGACGAAGCTCTCCATATTGAACCCGGAGGTCGTTTCTATAAAATCTGAAGTCGGAAACCGTGCAATTGAAGTCGGAACTCTCGTGTTATTTACATTGAACTTGGGGTAAAGTCGAAAGTCGTAATGGGGAATGGATTAGGTCGGAACTCGTTTCCTTTGTATTTGAAGCATAAGGTCGGAAATCGAGACCATTGCCTTGAGACATGAAGTCGGATATCGGGAATTGCGTGGATACTAAGGTTAAATCGGAAGTTGGGAGTTGAGGAGTGCTGGATAAGGTCGGAAGTCGGAAATTAATGCTGAAAGTTGAACACGAACGAGGAAATCGGGAATAATCAAACTTAAACGAAATCGGAAGTCGTACAATACGTGAAGTCGGGAATTCAGCCATACAAACTCGGAAATCGGAAATAATCATTTCTATCTGAATTTCGAAGATGAAATCGGAAATCAGAATTGATCATCCTGGGGCGAAGTCGAAGCTCGGAAATAGGGATGTTACAAGGTCCGAGCTCGTACCTATACATGAGTGACGGATTTATTTTTCCCGACCCTCATATCAGCCTATTCCCCTTAAACCTGGTCTTAGACAATATCGCCCTAGGCCACTGCGAAGTGGAGGCTCAATACATCCTTTTGCAAGTTCTTATAATCTTTCTTTTTTCTTAAATATGATCATACATGCAAATGCTTTACATCATACTTTAATCGGTCTTGTATGCATGATTTCCATATATATATATATATATATATATATATATATATATATATATATATGTAAAGATCTCTCTTCAAGTAATAAATCAGGAGGAGTAGCGCATTGATAATAAAGTTTTGAAGGTTTTTTCCAGTTTTGAGAAGTAACTTGCTCAATTTTTTAACCTTTAGAATTTTCAGAAAACTCAGTTGTTTTTTCAAGAGCACTAATGATTCTTGATCTAGAAGTTTCTTGAAGTGGAGTATCAGGAACAACAGTTTCCAAAAGTTTGAGTTTTTCATTAATTTTGTTTAAAAATTCTTCTTGAGAAGAAACAGTTTTAGGCTGAAGACTTAGCGTTTTACTAGCTTTAAATGGTTTGAAAAGAGGTTTAACTTCTTGTTTTTCAGAAATAGTTTTTGAGGAAGAAGATTCCCCTTTGATTTTGACAATTTTCCCAAGAAGTTTTGGACCCAAAGTTTGAAGATACTTGTTTGTATAATTGGACTGCTCCATGAGACTTTTGATGTCTCTTGGATTTAGAGGTTCATCATCCTTTCTGAGTTTGAAAGGTGATGCTATGATAGGCTTGCCATCAGCATCCTTAATATTAGGAGGCTGAAATTTTGTTTCAAGTGGAAGTTCAGATTGAACCGTCTCATTGATTTTGAGATGTCAGAGGACATCTAAAGTTTTTTCACTTAATTCTGTTTTCCAAGGGTAATTAACCTTATTTTTAACAGAGTAAGCATGGAACTAGTCAAAGAAAAATATATTTTGTTTGACCCTATTAAGAAAATCATAAAAATTTTCTTGAATGTCTATTCTATTTTTTCCCCACAAATTTTGAAAAAACCAATTTCTTTAAAGGGCCAAATCCTCAGCGTAAAAGTTTTTCCTAAGGGATTCTTTATCTATGGTGAACTCAGACATTATAAGGTTCATTCATAGAGGAGTAAGTTGGAGATTGAATTGATTTTTCGTCTTCGTCTTCCTTCTGATAGACTGGTCTAGGAAGGTCAGAAGACATATCCAACCCACGAAGTCGAATATTTGGGATTTCAGTTTATGAGGCAGTAGAAAAGGACTTTCTAGACATAGCCGAAGCAGCTGTCTTGAAATTGTAACGTCCCGATTTCCGATTTTAGACTTTGCTAATTGACTGGCTTAATTTTTCCGACTTCCGACCTCATCTCAGCAAGTTGGTTATATTTCCGATCTCGGCTTCATCCCAAGTCCCAAATGAAGTGGCATTATTTACAATTTCCGACCTTACGCTTCGAATACATAGGATCCGAGTTACGACCTCATGGACACGATTTCTGACCTACGAGTTAATGGACGTGAGATCAGATCTCTGAGTTGGTCTCCAAGTTTGACCAAATTTATACGAGTTCCGACCTCATACTTTATTTCGAAGCTTCACATAAGAACGGACATGATTTCCGATCTCCAAGTTCGGCTCACTCAGTCTACGACTTCCAATTTCATCTGGATTATTTCCACGACTTCCAAGTTTAACATTCGAGTCCGAACAACGTGGAGTGATTCCCGATGTCCGATTTCATGCCTCAAAGGAAAACGGACCCATTTCCGATCTCATAATTTATCTCCAAGTTTCAAGATGTACGCGAGCTCCGACTTCATATCTCATGGATCAAAATACTGTACATAGTTTCCGACTTCCTGGATTCGGGCATAAGGTTTCCTACTCGGGTACCGATTTCCACTTTTATGTTAAAAATCCCGACTTCCGGGTTCAAGCATTTGGGTTTGATGTTGTGATTTCGAATTCCCGAGTTCCGACCTTAAACATTCCCAGTATTCTCATTCCGACTTTCGACTTTACTCCAAGTTGATACTTTAACACAATAATACAAATACCGACTTCGGATTCGAATGTAACGAGTTCCGGGTTTAAAGTTGGACCCAATGGACATGAGTTCGAATCTTTGAGTTGATTTCCAATTCATACGCGAGTTCCGATATCTGAGTTTATTCCCATTCTTGGGTTCAAATAGGGAGTTCCGAGATTATAGGATTGCGAGCTATATGACTTCTGACATCCGACCTTGCTATCAAGTTTCGAATAAACCAGATGGGATTTTCTCAAGTCCCAAACAAGATGGGACGAGTTCCGACATCCGGCTTCAAGCTCAAGTAAAAATGGCATGATTTCCGACTGCAACCATAATAGGGACGAGTTTCGATTTCAGGTAGAACGAAAGCGTATCCCACTTTTGGAACGATGTGGAAAGCAATTTGAGGGACGACATGGAGAGCAATTTGGCCACAAAAGTGAGAGATATGGCCAAACCTCAACCACAAAATTCCAACCAATCAACACCATAATCCCAACTATCACTTCACTATTTAAATCAGATTTTTCTCTTCTCCCTGCTGACTTACGCCTCATTCTCCCCTCATTCCAGCCTTCTCGTTCTCTCCTTCTCTCAACAATCTCCATCAAACCTTCAAGCTTCACCAGGTTCCATCAATCCAAACTCAAATTCAGCAAAATCACACTTAAAGGAGGTAGGATTCTACTTCTATTCTTGAATTCCTTGCGCTATGATTGTATTAAATTGTATTCTTCTTCATGTATTGGATGATATATTGAATGTATATGATGGATTATGATAAGATTAATAGTAAATCTTGAGTTGAAATTATGGTTAGAAGAGAAAATTAGAAGGAGAGAAGAATCAGGATGCTATCTTGGTGAGGAATTCCACGGCAGTTCATACGGCGGAGTGTTTGGCACCGCCTACAACTGGTTAAATCTGATGAAACCATTTTTAGATGAAAGTATACATCTAGGGCTTTCCATACATATCTAATATAAGGTTATTGGATTAGTATTGAGGGAGATATGAATTTTTGAAGATTGACCTAGGAATTAAGACTTTCATCCGGGTAGGGTAACTTGAGGAGGGTATAACTCATCCTATACAACTCCAAATTGAGTGAAACTAAATTTGTTAGAAAGCTTACACATAGGGGAACATCCCAATATAAAATTCCGAGTTTGTTATGGTCCCAATGGTTCTCAGTGATTCGAGGAAGTTGCCCTATGTTCAATCTAGGCCAAAACAGGATAGTTCAGGAAGGTCAATTTTTAGGACTCATAACTTGAGATATACTCATCCAAATCAAGTGAAACTTGTTGTAAATGAAAGGTTGTCCTATTAGCTTTGATATAGCACCAATTTCGTATGATTTAAGCTTAGTTTCGATTTTCAGTGAATTTATATTTCTAGGAGTGTAATTCGGGTTAGTGACTGAACAGGCTGAGGTAAAAGTTGAATATCTTGAGTTATATAAATCAAAATGATATGGGACTAAACAGGTTAGAAAATAGACACATAGAGCTATGACATATTCAAAATTCAGGTTTAAAGGAGTTGAATAGAGATAAAGGTGGATTATACAAGATTCATGTAGAACTGAATAGAATTGGCAAAATGGCCAAAGTGATAGTTTCACAAGTGTCAGTGAACACATGAGGTTTGAGTTGAGGATTGCCAGTTTTACATTTATATATATGTTAGATCAATTATATTGCTATGACCGAATTATCTGTGAGAACTGGCACTATTCATGGGTCGACGGAACTGATCTGTTATGCTGCCAGATTTATGGTAGAAATCTATGAAACTAGGAATGTTTGTATGCAAGAATGATATAAGTATGATATGAGGTATATGAGAATAAATCAAGAAGCAGTATGATATGAGGTATATGAGAATAAATGATGAAGTATATATATATATATATATATATATATATATATATATATATATATATATATATATATATGAGTACATTCAGCATGTCTATGCATGATCATGTATAAGAATGAAAAGACATGAGTATATTAAATGTGAATCCCCTTGTGGATGAGTCGGTGTGACAACGGTCATGGGTGGAGATGACAAGCTTACTCCAAGGCCAGGCTACCCAAGGGCAGTAAAAACTAAAGACTAAAGACCAAGATTAAAGCATATGCAAGCACCCCGCTCACATGAGGCATGGCATCGACCTAGCTAGTGTGAGTATAGGGGATAAAACTTACATGAGACATGGCATAACCCAGCTAGTGTAAGTACCAAATGAAGGTCCCATATTCCTAAGGAATGTGACATGGCGATCACGCTCTGATAAGGTATGACATGACGATCATACTCTGGAATGTAGCATGCAAAGATATGATGATGAGTTTATATTCCTAAGGAACGTGACATGGCAATCACGCTCTGACGGGATATGACATGGCGATCATACTCTGGAATGTAGCATGATGATCCCACATCCTAAGGAATGTGACATGGCGATCACATTCTGATAGAGTATGACATGGCGATCATACTCTGGGACGTGGCAGAAAGAACATATTCCTAAGGAATGTGACATGGCGATCACATCCCGATAGGGTATGACATGGCGATCATACTCTGGAATATGTGTAACAAGTTAAGGAAAGAGAAGCAAATTTTATGTATATGCATAAATTTAAGTACGAGTAAACTTATGTGCAGACGTTATGTTCCCAGCATATTGATGCTATGTGTGTTTTAATATGCTGCAGTTATTATTCATGATATCATATTTGAATTGTTTTTTTTATGGGTTCTCCCAAATGCCAAGTGTATGATTAAAATAAGCTTTGCTTCGGACATTATATTTTCGAACTATAAATTGAACCGTTTGTACAGCATGTTCACCTTTTTCAAAAAAAATTGAAGCAAATTAGAGATGATAACGATGACATTATGTATGATAATTAGAGAATCCTACTGAGAATTTATAATTCTCACTCCTATTTTTCGTGTTGTCTCCAGATAGTTTCAGAAGTTTTCGAAGACGGCTGAAGTTGCTGTCCTACAAGGTCCGCTCAGGTAACAGTAACAACTCCAGGGTATGGTACTATGACTTAAGCATAGTACTGTACTTAGGAAGGTGTTACAGAAATCCTCAGATACCTCAGACCTGGAAGAAGTTCCAAAGTAGAACGAGTTTCTTCTATCAAAGAATAACTCAACTTTTCCAATATTATATTGCCTAATGTCCTAGAAGTCAGGAGTAGGCTTAGGTTTGGCTGGAACAACCTTGTCAAGTGTCCATTTTTGAGGAAAACTTATTTCACTCCATTGAATAGTCTTTGGTACAGTAACCTTAGCTTTAGTTGTGTCAATGAGAAACAAAGTAGTTTCCCCGCTCTATTTTGGTTTGAGAGCCCTAGAGATCATGGAGTTCATGACCTTATATTACACCCTATATGCTAAGTTTATGGGAACCGATCTGGTCTTCATATCAAGTCTAGATATCAAAAGATTGAGAGTTAGTACATCAATGATATTTCTATCACTAAGACTAATAGTAAGATCTGGAAAGCTATTAAAGTAAATAGGCCCAGCACAGATACTAGTTTTAACAATTCCTATAAGAGAATCATGAAACTGATTATGTCTAGCATCCTGAAGGCATATTAGAACAGAAGTGTTCAATCCTAATCTGAGGGTAGGTTTGAGGGAGACTTGAATGCACCCTATGTGAAGAAAATTAAATTCTTATTTGTATTTTCTGATTGATTTGTTTGAAAGAAGTTGAAAAGTTTTTTCTATTTCATCCAAGGGGACTATTTCTTCTACAGTTCTGACTATGTAGTCAGATTTGGAGAAAAAAGTTTTCTTTTTCAGTTTTGTAAATTTGAGTTTCAGGGATTCTGGGCATTTTCCAGGTTCCTAGATCCTCATCGTTTATATCCTCAAATCAGATTTCCTCTTTGAAGATGTTGCTTGTCTTGTTTTTTGTTTGATGATCATTTTCATGATCATTGGAAGAAGAGGATGAAGAAGAACCAGTAGAAAATCGGTGAGAAAGAGAACAAAAAAACATTAAATTTTAATTCCCCTACTGATACCAGTTCCTTTAGGTTCAGTAAAGAATTATGATAAGATTTAAACAAATATTTTATCTGCTGAACTAAATATTGATATTCTCTTTTTGCTGGTAATTTTCTTTAATCCTATTTCAAAGCAACTTTCAAATAGTTCTTTTAAATCCCATCCACTGACTTACTGCCCCAACCATCATGGGACTTACTGCATGCTTCCAAATTACCAAGAACTATTAAAGTTTCTTTTCCAACCAAAATAGGGAGTGGATCAGCACAAAGAATATCAGTATAGAGTTTATCCAGATAAAGCAATAATTAATTCAAATCATAATCCCCTACTTCCCCCTCAGGCTCTGATACCAGAGACCCGGGGTGGCCGAAAGGGTGGAAGGGATCACAGGGATGGTGAAGAGGGGAGGAGGCGGACTCCTATTTACATGCTATGCAAATGCAATGCAGATAAATTAAATTACAGAAAATAAAAGAAAGCCAGAGTGTGGTAGTCTGTCGGGACTGGCTAAGGGAGAAAGAGATATGCAGAAATAAAAGATAAATTTTATTTTATAAAGAAAAGCTTACAGAAGTATCTCAGAGCACTCCTACAAACTCTCCTCTAAGTGTTTGAGATGGGTCTAAAGGATGCCTTACAACTGAGATGGGCAATCCTTAAATAGATACAAGATTGACTGTTACAGTAGTACAAGTTACATAACCGAAACTATTACAACAGTAAAAAGTTTGTCCTGACTCCTAAAGTGACTTAAAGGTGACAGGGGCACTTTGCTTTATCTGCAAAAGTAGATTCCTTTTGTTGGCCATCTGAGAAAAGGAGATTCCTTTTAACTAGGCCAAATTGTCGGTTGCTAAATTAACAGTCTTCACCCAGATCAATTCCAAAACAGTTATCTTCATTCTGGTAAAATCCTTATAATGATGCTGATGAGGAGGATGATGATGGTAAATTTTGTTTGGCTGATGACTCGACTTAAATGCATTTGGAGGAGCTTCAGAATATCCTTCAAGTTTTGAGCAAATGATTCTTTGCTTGCGGATGCTCCTAAAGCTGCCAAAGTTTGGGACCTTTGATTTAAGAACTTACAATTTTTTGGATCAAAGGCCGAGAGTAGTTTGGGATTCTTCTTGAACCAATCTTTAACCTTTTGAGGATTGATCTAAGAAGTATCAAATTCTGCCCACCATTTGACAGAAGCTTGTCTCTGAAGAAAGGGTATTAAATTTTTGTTTTCGTGGGTTCCAAAAACATATCGCCAAGAAAAAATCCAGGCTAATGAAAACTTGGAGTAAAAATGGAGATCTACTGGGAAACGATCTCCTAAAAAATTGATCATTTTTGAAAAAGTTTGAAATCCTTCTAAGGCGCTGCTAGGAAGGATTTGGTCAATTGGTCCAAACAAATTCAACCACTGGGAAAACCAATGAGAGAATTTGTATAAAGCATTCCTTTTAAAATAAATAAGCCATGAATGGTGGAAAGCTTTATTTTAGAGCCAAACTAAATAAGCCCTCAAGGCCTAACCAAAGACCTGGGGTGCCCGGAAGGGTGGAAGGGATCACAGGGGTAGTGAAGAGGGGAGGAGGCGGACTCCTATTTACATGCTATGCAAATGCAACGCAGATAAATTAAATTACAGAAAATAAAAGAAAGCCAGAGCATGGTAGTCCGTCGGGACTGGCTGAAGGAGAAAGAGATATGTAGAAATAAAAGATAATTTTATTTCACAAAGAAAAGCTTACAAAAGTATCTCAAAGCACTCCTACAAACTCTCCTCTAAGTGTTTGAGATGGGTCTACAGGATGCCTTACAACTGAGATGGGCAATCCTTAAATAGATACAAGATTGACTGTTACAATAGTACAGGTTACATGACTGGACTAATGTCTACAGTACAGGTTACATAACTGAAACTATTACAACAGTAAAAAGTTTGTCCTGACTCCTAAAGTGACTTAAAGGTGACAGGGGCACTTTGCTTTATCTGCAAAAGCATATTCCTTTTGTTGGCCATATGAGAAAAAGAGATTCCTTTTGACTAGGCCAAATTGTTGGTTGCTAAATTAACAGTCTTCACCCAGATCAATTTCGAAACAGTCATCTTCATTCTGGTAAAATCCTGATGATGATGCCGATGAGGAGGATGATGACGGTGGCTGATGACTCAACTTTGTCTGTTTGGAGGAGTTTTAGAATATCCTTCAAGTTTTGAGCAAATGATTCTTTGCTTGCGGATGCTCCTAAAGCTGCCAAAGTTTGGGACCTTTGATTTAAGAACTTACAATTTTTTTTTATCAAAGGCCGAGAGTAGTTTGGGATTCTTCTTGAACCAATCTTTAACCTTTTGAGGACTGATCCAAGAAGTATCAAATTCTACCCACCATTTGACAGAAGCTTGTCTATGAAGAAAGGGCATTAAATTTTTGTTTTCATGGGTTCCAAAAACATATCGCCAAGAAAAAATCCAGGCTAATGAAAATTTGGAGTAAAAATGGAGAGCTACTAGGAAAGGATCTCCTGAAAGATTGATCATTTTTGAAAAAGTTTGAAATCCTTCTAAGGCGTTGCTACGAAGGATTTGGTCAATTGATCCAAAGAAATTCCATCACTGGGAAAATCAATGAAGGAATTTGTATTAAGCATTCCTTTTAAAATAAATAAGCCAGGAATGGCAGAAAGCTTTATTTTGGAGCCAAAATACGTTGATCCATGCTTGAACATAATCCCAGTAATTATATCCAATTGGATCAAAATTTTGAGAAAATTTTTTAATATTGTTTGGATTCTTTCCAAAGTCAGACGGTGTTAAAACCTTAAGAATTTGGAAAGTTGAATGAGTAATGTTTGGAGGACTGGCCTTATCCTTGTAGTATTTGATGGACACTGAATCAAAATCTATCAGGATAAATTTATAATATTTCTGCATCCTATTTGGAGAAAAAGGTTTGAAATGAAAATTTTTTGGGAAGATTTTTGAGGGTATTTTGTTGGGATTTTTATCCCAAAATTCTGGTTCAATTTGAGTTACTGGCATAAATTTTTCTTTTGCCAAATATTGGGTTTGGGATTTTTTGGTAGAAGTTTGAGTAGTCATCAATTGTTTGGACGACTCTTGTTTGGTGATCTGTTTGCTTAGATTTTGGATCATGAGGGATAATGGGTAATCCTCATCATCTTTGTCAGAGGCAATTTCTGCCCAAGACTTTTTTGGTAGTTTGGTTAGGCCTTGATCTTGAAAGGCCAACAATGTTTGGATTCGGAAGGCATAGTCTTAGTTTGTTTTTGGGTTTGTGTTTGCTGGGTAGATGACCCAGATAAGTTGGGTTCTTGGGTGGATGACCCAGTTTGATTTTTTGCTTGTCCAGTTAGGACAATTTCTTTTCCTTTGTTTTTCTCTTTTTCTTTTGTTTTTCCTCCTCTAGAGGAGGATGATGACTTTGGCATTCTTTTCCCTGCAAAAATTCACGGGTGAGGTAATCAAGGAGAGAGTTTGAAGTGCCTTTGAGATACTCGATATCAAAATCAAAAACACTTAAAATAACTTGCCATCTTGCAAAAATTTGTTTTGATGCAAGGTTTTTAACATCTTTTTGCACAATGTCTTTTGCTGATTTACAATCTACACGAACCAAAAATCTTTGATTCAGTAAATCAGATTGAAATTTTGATATGCAGAGAACAATTGCTAAAACTTCCTTTTTAATTGTAAAATACTTTTGTTAAGCAGTATTCCAATGTTTTGAAGTGTATGCAATGACATGTTCTCTATCGTTTAGTTTTTGTTTTAAAATGCCACCAAAACCTAAGTTAGATGCATCAGTCTCAACAATTTTGAAGGCTTGGGGGTTTGGTAGGTAAAAACAAGGAAGAGTTTTAACCTGATCTTTAACCTGTTTGACAATATTTGTATGAATGTCTGTCCAAGGGAGAGGAACCTTTTTAAGACGATCATGGAGAGGTTTGATAAGATGATTAAGCTGAGGAAAGAAGTCAAAGACATAATTCAAATAGCCTAAAAATCTCTGTAATTGGGTTTTATCAATAATTTGATTGGGAAAATTATCCGCAAAGTGGATTGCCCGGTCAATTGGGATGATAGTACCTTGAAAGATATTGTGTCCAAAAAATCTGATTTTTGTTTGAAAAAGATCAATTTTTGTCTTAGAAATAGCAAGGCCATTTCTTCTGATTATGCTCACAAAAATGTGAATATGTTTGAACTGTTGATCAATAGATTGAGAAAAGAATAGAACATCATCTATGTAGACGATGATAAAACTTGAATAGGAATAAAAAATATCATTCATGATTTTTTGAAACTCAGAAAGGGCATTTTTGAGTCCAAAGGGCATTATGCTCCATTCGTACTGTCCAAAAGGAACAGTGAAGGTTGTTTTGTAGCGCTCACTCTCTTCGATTTGGATTTGCCAAAATCCAGATTTCATGTCAAATTTTGGGAATATTTTTGCTGAATGCAGACGATTCAGGAGATCTTTTTTGTTTGGGATTGGATATCTGATCCATTAAAGGGCTTTGTTTAGAGGCTTATAATTTGTTACAAGCCTTGGAGTACCACGTTCAATTTCCGCTTGTTTATTGACATAAAAAGCAGAACAAGACCATGGACTTTTGCTCTTTCGGATTAGACCTTTGTGAAGAAGATCATCGATCTCTTTTCTACAATAAATGAGGAGTTCCTCATTCAACTGTATTAGTCTAGCTTTTGTTGGAATCTGTCGTTCATGAAAATCCTTTTCATAAGAAAGACTGACGACATGTTTTTTCCTTAGCCAAAAGGCAGTGGGAAGATCAGAATAGATTGTAGTTTGAACATGCTCGAGAAGATCTTGGATCTTCTTTTGAACATTTGGTTTGGAAAGCTGGGATTCAATATTCTTAAAAGAGATTTCTTCTTTTAAAAAATTGATCTGGTTTTGCTTAGTTTGAATCAAATTAAGCTTCTTTGAAATCGATTTTCTTAAAAAAGGAAAACTGATTATCTCACCTAGATATTTAGTAAAAATACCTTCATTGGTGATGTTTAATGGGAAAAGAGACCTAATAAAGGGTGTTCCTAAGATCACCACATTACTAAGATTTTTTACCAATAAAAAGGAGGTTTTTAATCTAAGGTTCTGGTTTTCAATCGTTGCCTCAAAAAGTTTGAAATTAATTTTAAGCTTTGAACCACTAGCAGTGCTTAGTTGTTTAGAAGTTTTCTCAAAGTATTTTGTCGAAATAAGTCCTTCCTGTATGCAATTTGAATCTGCACCAGTATCGAACAATCCAACAGTTTCAAGGACAAAATCTTTTATTTTTATTTTGATATTGATGTAAAATTTCTGAATTTTTAGCATGTTAATTAATCCAAGAAATTCATCATCGTTTGGGGGATTTCAAAAATTGCTATCATCAAAGACAGCATCAATTTTTTGATTGTTTAACAGGGCATTAATAATATCCTGTTGAGAATCTTGTTGTTCTCTAAGAGTTTTAACTTTAACCTTGAGATTCTGAATCTCGTGTTGAAGATCATAAATAGTAACTAGTTTAACAGATTTTTTCTCAATTTTTTTGAGAGTTTCACTGAGACTAAATTTATTAGTCTGGACAGTAGGTTTGACTTTAGAAGAACTGGCCTCTAAAGTAGATTTGAGTTTGTTGAGATAGATCTTTTTCTCATCAGGATCAGGAATAGCATTTATGGCTTCAAAAAGAAGCTCTTGTTCTCTGGTGAAAACGTTTATAGATGATTCTTCAGTAGTATCTTTAGAAGATATTACTTCGTTATCATCTAGCACAATAGATTCTTCAGAGGACATTTCATGTTCCTCCTCAGAAGTTTCAGCGAGAAGCCTATTGATCTGCTACTCTACGTTGGGCTCAAGACTTAGAGCTTTTATTTTTTCTTTAAGCCTACAATTTCTGGCTATATGGCCAGCTTTACCACATTTGAAACATGTGATAGGTTTGTCAGTGTAGTTTGGTTGTGAGTGAGTTTTGGATTTCCTCGGTGGAGGTTTAACCCTTTTGGGTGGTTTGGGCCTAGGAGAAGGCTTATATTTATCTTTGGGCTTGGACCTCTTTTTTGGACAAAGCAAACCAAATTGTTCGCAAAAAGTGCCCATTTCCCTTCTGTTTTCGCATTTTTCTTTAGCCAATTGATTTTGAATTTTATCATCTTGGCAGATTTTTAAGGCTATCTTTTGAATATAAATAATAAGTTGACCATAACTTAACTGCTCATAGTGTATGTTTCCATCAGGAGACTGGTTACCAATTTTTTCCCTAACCTTATCTCCGAGTGATTTTGGAAGACCAGCTAAACACTTTTCTTTCCAAAAAGGTTGTTGACTATTTTCTCTGGTGAAAACTCTGGTAAAAAAAGTATCCCTATACCAGCAAAAGTTTTCAAGTGTTTTACACTTGAGATTGGACAATAATTCAGCTGACTTATCCTTCCAAAGGGTCGGATCGCCAATAAAATGCTGAACAATTGTAAAGATTAAAATGTTGACAGCATCAGGGATATGTTCCCCATTGCTGATGATTGGTGTTTTGTTTGGTTCAGTTTTTATTGCACAGAGAATTTTTTATTTTTCAAAATTAGTAAGATAATTATCCCACCAACCTTTTAATTGACCAGAAAAACCAGCAACCAAAATTTCAACAATTGTTTTCTCCGAACAATTGAGGTTTGTAGAATACGCAGTTGCAACCATGGTCATATGTTGCAGAGTATTCATAATTTGATATTCAGTTTGACTATCTATGTTCCACTCATAGATGTTATTTGTAACATCTCCATTTTTACCTAAGCTAATTAGCTTGGTGTTCCCGGCTAATTAGAGGGGTTAGCGATTAATTGAGAATTAATCGATTAATCTCGAGAGCAAGAGCTTAGTAAATTGAAGGCAAGTCAACAATTGAAACATAACACATTAAAAGTTACAATTAAAAGCCTAATTGCCCAATCCTTATTAATTCATGACTTAGAAATATAAAATCAAAGTAACCTAACCTCATTAACTAAGAGAATGGCAAGCATCACACCCTCTTCACATAATTAATGAGGAAAACTCCTTTTCGATAAAAATGTGTTAAGGTATAATTGAACTAATCAAATTAATTAACATTTAGATAATTGTAACAATTATAAAGATGTAGAAACTTCCCTTTTATTATTGTTTGAAAGTTTGGTCAAGGCAAGAGTCATATCCAACCATCCATTTGCCTTCTCATCATACACCCCTAGATCAAGAGTCCATGCTAGTAGTGTTCCTTAAGTCAAGACAAGAAATGTGCTCTCCTCCATCAAGATGGTGACACTTGGAGTGATCATAACCATCCAAGCCAAATCCTAAGAGAGCTCATGTCTTTAACCACTTGAGAAAACACTACATGGTCTTTACTCAAATTGCCAAGACTCAAAGGAAACACAACACTCTCTTTTACCCCGAGGTTTTTCCCACTCCCTAGCTTGTGTAAGAAGCAAAAATCACATCATTCTCCTCCCCCATTTTGCGCCATCAACCTTCCTCCTCTCCCCCCTCATTTCATTTTTTCATTCCTCTCACTAAGACACACACAAAGCTCTCTCCTCTCTCCAAGTCTCATACCCACTCTCTTCTTCTTTCAATCTTCCTTATTCTTCTTCCAATCTCTCTACTACTCCTCACCCCATTTCCATCACCACCATCACCATCCCTTCAAGGACTACATTTTTGGTCCTTGGAGAAACAAAGCCACTCATACACAAGCCCCAATATCAAGCTCAAAGAGAAGGAGGCCATCTCCAACCATCTTCATCCTTCAAGCTTTCAAGAGAAACTCATTTGGTAGTGACTCTTACCCTTCTTCTCTATGTATTTTTCAAGCTCTAAAACCCCTAAGCTCTTCATAGCTAGGTGGTTTTGAAGCTTGCTTCAAGGTCTCATGACCATATCTTATTCTATGAGTTTTCTTGCCTTGATGAAAATGTTGTTTTGAAATGAAATTTTGTGGTATGATGGTTTTTTTTTATGTATCTTGCTTTATTTTGTTTTAAAGTACTGATTTGAGAACTAAAATATTGAATATGATGGTGAGATAAAACATGAAAATGGTGACTTGAAGTGGTATAACAACATCTCCATAAGTTTAACATGTAAAACATAGAAACTAGTAAATTTGGAATTCTGGCAGTCTGTAAAGCGTATAGTATAAATCACTCCATAAAACTCAAAATGCAATGAAACTAATTTTCCATGAAAATAGACTCAAAGATCTTTTCATACATATAAAATATGTGAGATTTGGCCTTAAAACGAGAGAGATATGAATTTTCAAAGTTTACTGTTCCTGGATGGATTTCTGTCCGGGCAGTGGGTAATAAAACGTGCATAACTCAAGTTATACATAACATTTTTGAGTGGGACCAAGTTTGTTAGAAAGCTAAGACAAAGAGGAACACTCCCATAAAACAGTTTTGTCAGATTCCATGTGAGGAACTCCCAGTGAAGTGGACAAGCCACTGACCCGAGTTGAACTTTCAAGTCTGAACAGTCAGAATAAAATGTGCATAACTCAAGCTACAAAATGAATTTTTAAGTGGCGTTTGTTTTGTTTAAAAATAGACTCAGAGAAGTACATCCACACAAAAATTCGAAACAAAAGAGTAAAAGATGAAATTATGGTGAATTTTCAAAGTTACTGCCCCACTGTAAAAGTAAAAACTGGTTATGGTAAAAGTTAAAGAATAAGGAGGAATAAGCTCTAAAACATTAATACCCCTACATTAAGCATTGGAAAAACCTTTATAATTCAACTTAAAAGTGTCAAAAAGGATAATAGATGAAATTGGCACTATGCCCAATAATAGAAGTTTACACAAGAGACAATCTCAATTAAAAGCTTACACCAAATTTATTAAGCTAAGCTCATAAAATGTTGCTTGAGAATATGTCTATGTTATGTGCAAGCATGATGCTATGATGATATGATATGATGATGATGATTATGATGATTATGATAATGATATGATGACGATATAAACATGATATGTTGATGACATGATGCTTAATGTTATATGATATTGGTTTCTCTGTTTGGCAAAATTTTGGGAAGCTTGATTACAAGCCGTTATCTTTGTCGAAATTTTGTAAAAATTATGGACTTAGAAATATTTTGCATCATAAGCTTTAATAAGAAGAAATTTAATTCAAGTAAGTGATCCTTTACAAGGGAAGGTGACCTAATTTAAATTCTCCTCACCCATGACTCACATGAGGCATGGCATGACTCAACTAGTGTGAGTATAAGGAATAGGGCTTACATGAGGCATGGCATGACCCAGCTAGTGTAAGTACCGAAATGTTATAGTGGCGACGGTCACGGTATGAGCTCATTACCATTTATGTTTAGTGGGTGAAAAGATAAAGTCAAGTTGAGAAAAGAAAAGGGACTTCGGTCCAAAACCCTAGAAAGGGAAGAAGTTAAGAGAATCTTATAGCTTGGACATGCATATTTTATGTAATTATATTTGTGTTCATGTATATGATGATGTAAATGATTAGAGGATACCCTAAAATTGAATCCGCTTCGGATATTCATGATTTCGAAAATCCAAGAATTGAACCTTATACATGCTCACTATTTTCATCAATAAAACCGAAGTGGCTGGGACGATGGCGATGACACTTTCGTGTCGGGTTCGAGTCCTACTGAGAAATTCCATTTCTCACCCTAGTTATTCTTCCGTATCGTCACCAGATCTCGATAGCACATCCGGTGGAGTGGAGCGTGGATCCCCCACACTGTGAGCGGACGTGTGACGTAGGACGCAAGACACAGCTGTTTTGGGGCTTGTAGCAACCATCGTTCTACACCTTCGCATATTTCTTTTTAAGTTGGGCTTTGTCATCTAAATTTGTACTTAGTATCTAGTATTTGGATCATGGCCCGACCATGAGCCTCCTTTGATGTAATACTGATGTATATGTATGTATATCTATATATTATATGAATGTAATGGTTAGTTATTTAATGCAATGTATTGGTGAAGTACTATTTATTTATTTTTCTCTTGTTTTATGATATTAGGTTATGTATCTTATGCGACACGCTCTTTCTTTATCTATCTTCTCGCTCAAGGCTTTACTTTTCAAAACGCTGCAAAGCAACGACGTATTTAAAAAAAAAAAAAAATCTTACCATATTTTCCGCGTAATTTAATTTCAAGCGAAGTTTAGTTTTTCACGAGCATAAGTAACAACTAATAAAATGCTGTAATATGACTTAAGCGTAGTATGTGTTTATTAGGGTGTTATATTATTTGCGCTAAAGGACTTAATCATAGCATTCATGAATTTCCACCGAAAATTCCGCAGCATAACAGGTGAAATACAAAGGGTCCCAAAAATGGTATATCCAATTAGCCAGCTAGTCATATCAATTATGTCCATTATAGTTAATATATCAATACTAGTGTATTTAACCCATATGATACACAAGTGTAAACTATGAGAAACATATAAAATATAAAATTTTATCTAATATATGTTCTTACAAAATTTTAGTAAAAATTTAGTAATAAAAAAAATTAAAATAATCACTTCTCAATCCTGATACTTTTAAATTTAATTATATTCTATAAAAATTTCAATCTCATATATAATATAATTAGTTCTCAGTATTATATAATAATATATACATCTTTATAGAAATATATAAAAAATAAAAATATAATTGTGCAATTATTATTGAAGAAAATAAGTAATTTTATAGAAATTAGTATAAATATATTCTTGAAAGCATATTTTTTAAAAAACATAATTCAATCATATAGATCTATTTTTAATTTTTACATAAGGATCAAACAACTAAAAAAAACAATCATTCAATTTCTTAATCTCACCCCTTTATTAAAAAGATCATTTTATTTCTTTCTCACTCACTTTTGTATAATCTCTTTATATAGCTTCCTAATAATGACATATTAAACTATAACGTAAAGAATATATCTTAATTATAAAAAGTAAAATTTAATTTAAAAAATCATAATGTAAAGTATATATATTTATTATAAAAACTAAAATTAAAATCAAAATTAATTCTTGCAATATTTATGTAGACATTCAATATTTTCTATGAGATGCATCAAATGAGAGAAATTATTAATTATCCTCACATATTTTTGTCTAATAACTAAAAATATCCAAAGTATTTGACATTACAAACTACATATTGGCATTGATCTCTCTTTCATATTTCCCTTCTTATTTTTTAAATTTTCTTTCTTCTATTTTAGCTATTCTCAAGTCCCAAAAGCTTTTTTAATAAGCTTTAATGCCTTTTCATTTTTTTAGTGAAACTTATCCAAAAATCTTTAATGCCTTTTTCATTTTCCAATAAGTTTCTCTAATAAGCTTTAATGCTTTTCATATGCTTTCTTGAAATAGAAAATTTTTTGCACTTTCTAGAGAAGAGCACTTGAAACTAATACTTGGCAGTGGTTTCCAAGTAATGCTTATAAAATATTATAGTAGTAGATAACATTATATTGGTGTGAAATTGTCTAAAACTTATGCCTCGAATATTTCATGGCTTATGAGACATTTAGACCAAAACATTCCTCAAGTTATCCCACTTCCTCTAAATCTGCCTTATTCTTCTAAATTCCATTTAATTTATTTTAATTCAAAAATTTAATATATTGTAACCCTATTTGTCTACTTTTGAATCTCTTTGGTCTCATTAAATTTTAAGGTCTATACCTTGAGTTATTAAACTTTTACCTAAGGTTTCCTTGTTTCAAGACAAACTTGTGCACTTAAACTTAGAAAACCACCAAAATTTCATCCTTCACTATTTTCACTCGAATTTTATATCAAAATGAAGCTATTTAGACTATCTTTCAGTCCTCACAAGTTTCACTCTAATTGGGTAACTAGAGCTCAAGTTATGAGTTTCTTAAATGGGCTGCCTAATTTCAATTTGAACAGAACATAGGTCAAATTTCAAGAATTACTAGGGAAAATTTATTCATTATTTAGCTCTAAAATTTTTATGACATAATTCTCTATATCTTAGCTTTCTAATAAAATTCGTTTCACCTAATTTAAAATTATATAGAGCGAGTTATGCATCTCATATCACACTCTAGTCAGGATAGAGAGTGAAATCTAATAGCTAACTTAAAAAATTCATAACTAATTTATTTTAAATCCAATGTCTTATAATTTATAAACTGGGATTGCTCTTGAAGTTTAGTTTGATTAAAATTAGTCTAGTTTCTTTAAAATTAGTTTTACTCAAATTTGAGTTCTATAGATTGAGTTATTAACTCCATCATACTGACATTGCCTAGAGCTTCATCTCACAGCTTCTCTGTTTTGGCTCCCTTTTGATCTTTTGAACTATTCTCCTTCTCAAACTAAGTTTTCCTATCTCAAATCACTAGGAAATCATCATAATATCATCACACAAGCATAAATCAAGGATAGCACAAGAGAATCACATCAGCCACATAACTACACAATATATCAAATAACTAAGGATTTGAGCTACTTACCTCAAAATTCTTGGAACTAGAGAAGTAAGAGAGCCAAAAACAACATCCTAGACTTCTTCTTCTTCCATGGCAGTGACCTATATGGAGATGGAGAGCCTCCACTCGATGTTTGATCAACAAATAATTAGAGGTTTTGTAGAGGAGAGCATGAGGATTAATTTTCATAAAAGGAGTGAGTGGTTTTGAGGCCAAAAAAGCCTACAACTATGAGCATAAAGCTTTTAGTCATGGAGGATGGTAAGAAGAAGGTGGGAATGAAGAAGAAAATAGAGGTGGAAAGAGGGGAATAAGTGGTTGAAATTTCAAGGGTAAAAAAGGAAAATGGTGACTTCCATGCTAAGTTGGAATGACTTGTTTTAGAAGCTTTGTAGCTTAAATTTCATTAGTGGGTTTGGAATAAAATTTAAATTCACTTAAGTTTGAGTTTGGGTGGCCTTGGTTCGTCCACCTAAAGTGCTGGCGAGGTTCATCTCTGGCCATATGCTTCTGGCTATTCCTCTGACAAGGCTATATAGTCCCTGGGGGTTATTCCCCTAGGTCTGTCATATCCAAAGACAACATAGGATACTTAAGAATTAATTCAAGGTGTCCGGCTATCAATTTGGATACTTTAAGTTACTTGAGATTATATATATATATATATATATATATATATATATATATATATATATATATATATATATATATATATATATATAGTGGTGTGAATAATATTACACTTTTATTTAAAGTCAAGTGTAGAAAATATTAGTTATAGAGTTATTACATATATTTTAGTTATCTACTATTGTCATGGGGCCCATATAATCTTGGAATCGTTGATTTTTCAGCTATTGCCCCTCCTAGCAACCGTAAATCTTTATTTACAGCTTTGTCATTATAATTTAAAAATTACAAATTCGTCCTTACTTTTTTTATGACTTCCCTAATTATAATTTTGTCTTTACCTCGAGCCCGAGCTTGCTTCCTTCTATCCTAATCTACCCTCAAAGCTCGGGATATTACATTCAACTATGAACTAAAAATTAAAATTAAAAACAACAATCATTATTAGATAAATGTATTTTAGAATAGAAAATAAAATAGATAAGATTTATGGTTATATGTGTATACCATTAATAAAATAGAAAAAGTTAAAATGGATAATTTTACACGTATCATAATCAAGTTAATTTTACATTAAATACATTTATTTGAAAAAAATACCTTCACATAAGGATAAATTTTGAAAAGATTAAATTTACTTCATTTAGAAATATTAAATTCAAATTTTTTAAATAAAATTTTTCTTTTATAAATATAGTAGGTGATATTTGATTAGTAGGATATTTTATATTTATAAACATTATGTTGAATCTCTATGTTAATAAATATTATGGATATGCTTTAACTTCTCATTCTTCTATTCTGATTATATAAACTAGCAGCTTAACAGGCACGCCGCCTTTCTTATTCTTTTGGGTATTAATATTACTTGTAATATCCTCCTAGATACAATACTATACTTAAGTCATAGCACCACATCTATGAGTTGTTACGGTTACTTAAGCGAACCTTATATGACAGTGCTCTTTGGCCGCCTTTAATCTTCCTAACTCTGCCTAGTATTGACATCTTCTAGCTCTCCTAAGATATCTGGAGATAACACAGAAATATATATAGGAGTGAAAATTATAAATTCTCGGTAGGATTTCTTAGACTATCACATACCGTGTCATCGTTATTATCTCTAGCTGTTTCGATTTATTATGAAAAAGGTGAACATGTTATGTAAACTTTCCAGTTTTATAGTTTGAAAATATATTGCCCAAAGAAGAGTTCATTTTATTCATACCCTTGAGTCATAAGAACTATCACATAATAAACTCACAATTCATAATTAGAATAATAGCTGTAGCATATTCAGATGTAACAACTCCAATACATTGGGAAAAATGAAAAATGCATATGCAATTACTTATACTTGAATTTATGCACATGCACATAACTTCCTTTTCTTTATTTAGCTTTCTTTAATCTTTACTGCCCTTGGGTAGACTGATCTAGGAGTGAGTTCAACTCGTAACCAATCGCACATAGTACTGACCCACAAGGGGACCCACATGCCTCTAAATTGGAGGGACTCAGCTAGCTAACTGTCTCCAATGCAGAGGGATCTAGTAACTGCCTCCAAGTGAAGGGATCTCATCTTGTCTTTCATAACTTATATGGTTATGGTCAATTCAACTTGGGTAGCATATGTCTTTGCATGCATAACACATCATGTACATAAAGTCTGTTGAAATTTCGGCAACATAACGGATCAGATCCATTTCCCCATGAATAGTGCTCTTTAATTCAAACAGTCAGTCAAAGTATGAGAATTAACATAACACATTAACTTTTCACCATTAGTATAGATTTTTGCAACATTTAAACCTTAGTTGAGTTTCATACATATACTAAGGTGTATAAACCTTCAATTTGATAATTTTGCTAACCTCACTCAAATATGCTCGATTTTGTAATTTATGCCACAATTCCCCTTTAACTTATTTAAATTTGAATTTTTGATATATTGAAGTATTATTTGTCTAGTTTTTAATCTCTTCGGTCCCATTATGTTTTGATTAGTATAATTCGACTTATTAGAGATTAACCTAGGTCTACCTAGTTGTTAGATAGAATTGGGGTCTAAAATGTGCAAAATTGCCAAAAATATAAATCTTATTGGATCTGCTTGAAACTTATATCATTTTAAAGCTAATAGAGCCAGCTTTAATTTTCAATAAGTTTAGTTTCATTTGAGTGAGCAGAGCTCAAGTTATAAGCTCTCAAAGTTGATTGAATTAGCCTACCCTATTTTAGCCTAGTCAGGACATAGGGCAAATTTGGTGAATTACTGGGAGCAAATTACGTAGGTTTTAAATCTAAAATTTTTATGCATAAACTCTATGCCTTAGCTTTCTAACAAAAGTAGTTGCACTCAATTTGAAATTGTATAGGGCAAGTTATGCCCTATATAACCCAATCTAGTTAGAACTAGAGGTAGAAATCTAAGGTTAACTGCAAAAATTCATATCTTACTCAATACAAATCCAATGGCCATATAATTTATATGGTTCGAAATTCCTAGATGTATAGTTTCATCTAAAATTAGTTTCATCAAATTTTGATGTTTGTAAGCAAAGCTGTACACTTTGCAGTATGGATAGTCTCAGGGTTCTTCAAATTGATCCATTCTGGTTAGTCTCCCTTCTAACTTTTCATTCAAATTTCAATTCTAATCCAATAATTTCATGTTAATCCAGCCATAAATCATCACATTAACACAATAGATCATCAAATAAGAAAGTGGAACTCAAATCATCATCAGCCACAAAGTAAGAAAAACTATGAAATATAGTGAATCCTACCTCAAATTAGTGTAATGACTAGCTAGAATTACGTTCTTGATGGAGGAAGTAAATCGAGCTTAGAGTTGGGAGGAAGATAAAGTGAAATGGGAGAAGAAAGAATGGAGAGAACTCAGCTGAAGGGACCGAAAAATCTTAGAAAGTTAGGAGGAAATTTTGGAAGTTTTATGACACTAGGTAGTTAGGAATTTTACTTCTCATTGGTTCTTACTTGGGTGGTTGAGATTTGGCCAATGTTCCCCCATTTTGTGGCTGATGGTGGCACCAGATGATGGGTGTGTGTGGCTGAATTATAGCTACTAGAGTTAGTGTAACATCTCCTAATTTTGTCTCAACTAATTAGCTCAGTGATCCTGGTTAATTAGAGAGGTTAATGATTAATGATTAACTGAGGACTAATCGGCTAATCTCGATGAGCAAGAGCTTAGTAAATTGAGTCAAGTCAATAATTGAATTATAACACACTAAATGTTTCAATTAAAACCTAATTATTCGAACCTCATTAATTCATAACTTAGAAATACAATTAAGCTAATGTAATCTTATAAATTAAGTGCGCGATAATTGTTTTATCTTAATCAATTGAGATAGATTAATTCTTACACCCTAATTACATAATTTATAAGATCAACTCTTTTAGAGGAAAAATGTCTCAAAAGTAATTAACCGAAATCGGTTAAAGAGCAATTCAACTAATCAAATTAATTAACAACTTAGGTAATTCTAATAGCTTTGAAATTTAAAAATTTCTCCTAATTGATGCACCAAGTTTCAGCCAAGGACAAGAGCAAATCCAACCATCCATTGCTTTTTAATCATGCACTCTTAGACCAAGGGTCTATGTTAGTAGTATTCCTTAAGTCAAGACAAGAGATGTTGTAACACCCTCCCAAGTACAGTACTATGCTTAAGTCATAGCACCACACCCTGGAGTTGTTACTATTACCTGAGCGGACCTTATCTGACAGCAACTTCAGCCATCTTCGGAACTTCTTGAACTATCTAGAGATAATATGGAAATAGGAGTGAGAATTATAAATTCTCAGTAGGATTCTCTAATTATCATACATAATGTCATCATTGTCATCTCCAGTTTGCTTCGGTTTATTATGAAAAAAGTGAATATATTATGTAAGTTGTTTAGTTTTATAGTTTGAAAATGTATTATCCGAAGCAAAGTTCATTTTATTCATACACTTGGCATTTGGGAGAGCCCATACAAAATCAATTCATGAATTATACTATGAAGGATAATTGAAATAAATTTAACGTACAATAGCACAAATATACTGAACACATAAAATCTGCACATGACTTTACTTGTACTTGAATTTATGCATGTACATAAAATTTACTTTTCTTTCTTTATCTTCCTTTACTTGTTACACATATTCCAGAGTATGATTGCCATGTCATACTCCATCGAGATATGATTACCATGTCACATTCCTTAGGAATATGTTCTTCTTGCTACGTCCCAGAGTATGATCGCCATGTCATATTCCATCAAAATGTGATCGCCATATCACATTCCTTAGAGTGTGGGATCATCATGCTATATTCCAGAGTATGATCGCCATGTCATACCCCATCAGAGTGTGATCGCCATATCACGTTCCTTAAGAATATAAACTCATCATCATATCTTTACATGTCACATTCCAGAGTATGATCGCCATGTCATACCTCATCAGAGCGTGATCGCCATGTCACGTTCCTTAGGAATATGGGACCTTCATTCGGTACTTACACTAGCTGGGTCATGCCATGCCTCATGTAAGTCCTATCCCCTATACTCACACTAGCTGAGTCGATGCCATGTCTCATGTGAGTGGGGTGCTTGCATATGTTTTAAATCTTTAGTCTTTAGTCTTTGGCCTTTACTGCCCTTGGGTAATCTGATCTAGGAGTCAGCTCGTCAGCTCAACTCATGATCGTCGTCACACCGACTAACCCACAAGGGGATTCACGTGCCTCTAGTCTTGGAGGGATCTCATTCTGGCCATGTGCCTCTAATTGAAGGGATCTCTTCTGGTCACGTGCCTTAAAATTGAGGGATCTCATCTGACCACGTGCCTTCAATATAGAGGGATCTCATCTCACCACATGCCTCCAAGGTAGAGGGTAGCTGCCTTCACAGGGAGGGATTCAAAGTGCAACTGCCTCCAAGTGAAAGGATCTCCATCTTTATCTTTTAACTACCTTCACAAGGAGGAATTCAATGTACAACTGCCTCCAAATGAATGGATTCACATTTAATATACTTATGTCTTTTCATTCTCATGCATAATCAAGCGTAGACATGTTGAATACACTCATACATATGCTTCATCATTTATTTTCATATACCTCATATCATACTTATATCATTCTTGCATATAGAATTTCCACATACATATTGATAAATTTCTTGTAATATAAACATTCCTAGTTTCATAGACTTCTGCCATAAATTCGACAGCATAACGGAGCAGATCCGTTCCCCATGAATAGTGCCAGTTCTCACGGACAAATCAGTCATAGCAGTATAATCAATCTAGCATATCTATCAATGTAAAACTTGCAACCATCAACTCAAGCCTTATATGTTCACTAATACTTGTGAAACCATTAATTTGGTCATTTCTGCCAAGTCTATTCAGTTCTGCCCAAATTTTGTATAATCCACCTTTACTTCTACTTAACTCATTTAAACCTGAATTTTGGATATGTCATAGCTCTATGTGTCTAGTTTCCAATCCTCTTAGTCCTATCTCATTTTGATATGTGTAGCTCAAGATATTTCAATTTTGCCTCAACTTATTCGTCAATAGTCCGAATTATACTCTTGGAAGTAAAAATTCACTAAAAATCAAAAGCAAATCCAAATCATACGAAATTGGTGTCATATCAAAGATAACAGGACAACCTTTCATTTGCAAGAAGTTTCATTCCATTTGCTTTAGTATAGCTCGAGTTATAAGTCCTAAAATTCGACCTTTCCTAAACTACTCTATTTCAACCTGGTTTGGACATAGGGTAACTTCCTCAAACCATTGGGAATAATTGGGATCATAACAAACTCGAACTTGCATTTTGGGATGTTTCCCTATGTGTAAGCTTTCTAACAAAGTTAGTTTCACTCAATTTGGAGTTGTGTAGGGTGAGTTACACCCTTCTCAAGTCACACTGCTCAGGTGAAAGTCCTGATTCCTAGGTTAACCTTCAAAAATTCATATCTCTCTCAATACTAATCCAATGGCCTTATATGATATATGTATGGAAAGCCCTAAATGTCTACTTTCATATAAAAATTGTCACATTAGGTTTAATCAGCTATAGGCAGAGCTGTACACTCCGCCATATGCACTGCCGTAGGAGTCCTCACTTAGGCAGCATCCCAATCCTCCACTTCTCCTAGCTTTCTTCTTCTAACTCTAATTCCAACTCAAGATTTCATATTAATCCAACCATAATCCATCACATTCATCCAATATATCATCAAATATATGAAGAAGAATAGAATTTCATACAGCCATAGTGCAAAGGATTCAAGAACAGAAATGGAATCCTACCTCTTTGTAATATGATTTTGCTAGGTGTTGAGCTAAGTGTTGAAGCTTGAATTGTTGGAACCTTGTTAAGCTTGAAGGAGTGATAGAGTTGGTTGAGAGAAGAGAAAAAGGAGGCTGGAACAAGAGGGAGAGGGAGGCATAAATCAGCCTCAAATGAGAAGGAGAGTCTGACTTAAATATATGAGGGTAGTTGGAATCATAAGTGTTGATTGGTTGAAATTTTGTGATTGAAGTTCAACCATGTCTCCCACTTTTGTGGCCAAATTGCTCTCCACATCGTCCCAAAAGTGGAACTCGCTTCCATTATATCTGAAATTGGAACTCGTGCTATTTATTTGCCCTCGGAGATGAAATCGTATATTGGAAAACTTGTTTGGTTTATTCGAAACTTGGAAATAAAGTCTGATGTCGGAAGTCATACAGCTTACAATCACATAATCTTGGAACTCCCCATTCAAACTCGGGAACACCAACAGAAATGGAAAGCTTCTGGAAATAAACTCGGAGATCGAAACTCGTGTATAACTTGGAAATCAACTTAAAGATCTGAACTCGTGTCCATTCTAGTTGAGTTCAACCTTAAGGTCGGACCTCGTTACATTAAACTCGGATATCGGTACTTGTAACCTATGTGTTAAACTATCAATTCGGAGGTCGTAAACTGTGTACACTTTATTTTGAAATATGAAGTCTGAGGTCGGAACTCGCGTACATCTTACTTGAAACTAGGAAATAAATTATGAGATCAGAAATCGGGTACATTTTCTTTGAGACATAAAGTCAGATATCAGGAATCACGTCCATGTTGTTTGGACTCGAAGGTTAAGTCGAAAGTCGGTAAATTATGCTGAAATTTGAAGACGAACTTGGAAGTCAGAAATAATCCCATTTTATGTGAAATTCGAAGATGAAGTCGGAAATCATAGGAACTTGAAGGTGAAGTCAGAACTCGGGACTCGTGGTGGATGTTACAGATGTACTTCCTTCCATCAAGATTATGCCACTTGGAGTGACCATATTCACCCAAGAGTCACTGTAATGTCCGAAAAATTTTATCATTAGTAACCAAGTTGTTCGATTTTTATTGAATAAGTCAGTTTAATCAGAATTTGATTAAGCATTTACTTAAAGCCAATTAAGTGTGATTTAGAAGTGATTAGGGTTGATGGCATTAGATTAGGAATATAGGAACCTCACAGAAATTTTCTAAAACTGGTTTGTCGATTTAAGAGAAATCGGTAAGATTTCGGTAATTTAAACTGTCGGAACCAAACCAATAGAACTTACATTATGAGTGCCCGAGGATGAATGGCTAGGATTTAGCCAAAACACCCCTATATGTGGCGCCACCTTCAGCCAAGGATGGCAGTCACAAAATCAAATTGAAACTCCAATACACATCCACCAATCACACAACTCCTTGCTCCACAAGTTTGTGTTCAATTCCTTCTTTGCCCTTGTGAATTTTGGCCAAGATAAGGGGGTAACTCCCCTTCATTTCTCTTCCATTCACACTCTTCTCTACTCCATCTTCAACCTCTCTTCAAGTCTCATCAAGAGTTACTTCCATCTAAAGCACAAAATCAACAAACTTTCAATTAGACAAGGTAGGAATCCAACTTCTCTTATTATTTTTCTTGATTTGGGGCTGTATGGAGATCTTATCTTCCTCATGATATTAGTGTGATTTGGAGTTATGATGATGGTTTATGATTGACTTTCTTGAGCTCCACTTCCACCTGGACCCGTTTCTAGACTGTATATATGTATATGGTATATGTCAGTTCCGTTTTTATTTCTTTTTTCGTAGAGATTTTGCTGTTCCCCTTGCTCATCCACTCTTCGACCCCGCTGCACCTTACATTGCTATCCCACTATACATGGCCTATCCCTTTCCACCACCACCCGCAATAAATAGAACCAGCAATGACAGACCATGGATCCTCCAAATTTCACCATAACAGCAGATACCCTCCATCTCGATGTCTGAGGAGGATCCGTCTGAGGTAGTGAGTTCATCTTCCTCGTCCTTTGCCCTGAGCGTGGACTACTTCCGCTGATGCCGGTATGGCGAATGGATTCCTTTCCTCGGAATCCATCTAGAGTGCCTGCGCAGCGCGGTAGTAGGATATGTATAAGATGGCCCTCTTTTGGCATTTTTGGGCCATAGGCGGTAGCTTAGTAGATGGTATATGTAGATAGTTTGTACATGAAATGTCCCATGGGGACCAGATAGGGTTCTGATTATAGCGATAGGCCGGTGTTATTTTGTTTTAGCAACCCCATTGTTATACCCTGTACCAGTTATGTACTTTTGAAAAACTTGGAAAAATGACATCTATTGTACATACATACATATATATATATATATATATATGATGCAGTCAGATAGTTCCGTTATTTTGCAAATTTTCTTTATTTATTGATTTATTATTTCTAATACAGAACTCACCTACGGATTAAACAATTAACGTTCTAGGGATAACTGTTATTGAATCAAAATGTAACATAAATAGGTAACCTCACGTAATAACTTATCAGGTAATATGTTATGACTTAAGCATAGGATTTTGTCTGGTAAGGTGTTACAGTCGTCATGCCTTTAACCACTTAAGAAAACACAAAATAGTTCATAGCATGCATCGAGACACAAAGGAAACACAAACCCACCTTTTTACCCCAAGGTGCCTAGCTTTCTTGCTTGAAAAAGAAGCTAAACTCACCTACTTCCTCTTGCTTGTTGGAGAAGCAAAACACATCAGCCCACTCCCTCCATTTTTGTGCCCTAAAATAGCCCCCCACTCGCTCATTTGTGATTTTTATCCTCTCACTACAAGCCTAAGCTCTCACTTTTCTCTAAGCCCCATTCTAACTCTTCTACTTTTCCAAATTTTCTTTGTTCTTCTTCCTACTTTCACATCCTATCCAACTCTCTTTCCTTTAACCACCCTCACAAGCCCTTCAAGGACCACCTTCTTTGGTCTTTGGAAAAGAAAAGTAAACACATATTAGCCACATTCTCTCAAGCTCTAAGGAAGTAGGTCATCTCCAACCATTTTCACTCTTCAAGCTTTCAAGAAATCTTTGTAGTAGTGACTCTAACCCCTCTTTCTTCTATGTTTTTCAAGCTCTAGAACTCCTAAGCTCTCCATAACTAGGTAGTTTTAGAACTTGCTCTAAAGGCCTCATGGCCATGCTTTTATTATAAGAAGTTGTTTGTGATTTTTGCTCTTTTCTTGGAACATGACTTGTGTATTTATTCTTATTTTGAACTAAACGTTTTAGAACTCAAAATATTGATTTTTACCAAGATCTCAAAGATTAAAAGTGGTTTAGAAGAGAAAATTGGTCACTTGAAGAAAAGACTTAATGATTTTACAAGAAAACTCATTGAAACCAAAACTGTTGAAACTGGAAATTCTGGCTATCTGTTTTACGTGGCTCATAACTCATTCAATACAACTCCAAATGCAACTAAACTAATTTTAAATGAAAATAGACTCATAGAGTTATACATATAAAATACGTAAACTTTGGCCTTAAAATGAGAGAGATATGAATTTTCAAAGTGTGTTTTCCCCATATGTGTTTCTGTTCGGGTAGTACGTAATAAAATCTTAAGAACTCAAGTTATACAGAACATTTTTGAGTGAGACCAAGTTTTTTAGATAGCTAAGACATATAGGAAGATCCCCATAAAATAGTTTTGTCAGATTCCTTGTGAGGAACTCCCAGTAAAGTTTAAAAGTCACTATATCGAAAATAAACTTAAAAGCTGAATAGTCAGATTAAAACGTGTATATGTCAAGCTACAAAATGAATTTTTAAGTGGAGTTTGTTTTGTTTAAAAATAGACTCAAAGAAGTATAATCATACTAAAATTCAAATCAAAAGAATAAAAGGTGAAATTATGGCGAATTTTTGAAATTACTGCCCCATTGTAAAAGTAAAACTGGCTATGGTTAAGTTTAAAGATCAATGAAAAATAAGCTTAAAGACATTAAGACCTCCAAATTAAGATATTGGAAAACCTACATAATCCAACTTAAAAAGCTTCAAAAAGGATAATAGACGAAATTGGCTCTATGCCTAATAAAAGATTTTACGCAAGAGGCAATCTCAATTAAAAGATTGCAGCAAATTTACTAAGCTAAACTCATAAGACTTTGTGTAATATGTAAGCCTCTATGTGTCAATATGATGACAATGATATGATGATGATCATGATCATGATGATATGATAATGATGATGATGATATGATATGATGATGATGATAAGGATGATGATGATTATGATAATGATGATGATGATATGATATGATATGATATGATATGATACTTAATGATATGTGATATGTAACACCTTACTAGACAAAATACTATGCTTAAGTCATAATATATTACCTGATAAGTTATTACATGTGGTGAACTAAGAGTTAATTATTTACTTTAATCAATTTCGATTTGGCAGTGAGATATATACTAAACAGTCGTTGTATCAGAAATAAAGTAACTCAAATAAAATTTGCGAAATAAACAAACTGCATCATATATATATATATATATATATATATATATATATATATAATATATATATATATATATATATATATATATATATATGTACATGCTTATACCTTTGTTTTCATTGTTTTCAAGGTTATCAAAAGAAATACAATACCGTACAGGGTAAAAGAAATGAGGCCGCTAACACAAAATAAATCGGCCTGACAATATGAACATTCCCCCCTCTACTGGTCCCCATGGAACATTTCATGTACAACTACTAGCTCCTACCCGTATGCCTATGACCCAACTGCCAAAAGAGGATAATCCTTTACATTTACTGCTGCTACGACAGGTACTCTAGATGGACTCCGAAGAAAGGAATCCATTCACCATACCGGCATCAGCAGGGGTATAGTCTACACTCGGGGCAAAAGATGAGGACGACGAGCTCGCTGCCTCTGACGGATCCTCCTCAGACATAGAGGCAGAAGGGATCGACTGCGGTGGTACGACTAGTGGAGCCATGGCCGGTGCTGCTGCTGGCACTGCTGCTGCGGGTGGAGGTGGAAAAGGATAAGCCATGTGGATAGGGATGGTGATGTAAGGGACGACAAGATCAAACAGTGGTTGCATAAGAGGTACAGCAAAGTCTCTCCCGAAAAAAAAAAAAAAGTAAAGACGAAACTGGCATCTACCAGTTATGTACACGGAATCCAGGAACGGATCAAGATGGATGTGGAGCTCTAGAAACTCAATGAACAAGATGCAAGTTGCCGCATTCTCCATGATCTGAGAATGACGCGGGGGTATATAATAGGGTGAGAAATAAAGATTTCTCAATAGGAATTCCTAAATCTATGCGTATCTGACATCACTATCATTCTTAGGTGTTTCGGATGTTTGGTTAATTAGGAGAAAATGTTATATCGCCAGGATGTCCTACTCTCTACTCAATTAGTCATGTAATCAATTAGTCATGTAAATCATAGTCCGAACAGCCATGTTTTACTTAAGGGAATAAAAGAAATTAAATAGAAATTAAACAACCCGATCTGTGTATTGACATAAATAAGTAACCGCTATAAAGTGAGCAATAATATGTATATAACATCCAATGGTGCAATTTAACTCAATGTTTAAAAACTGAAATTATGGATATGTATGAAGAATGATGCACTTGATCTTAACTCATATTTTTTCATACTTGGTCCCCTGGGAGTATATTGGCCATAAGACTCCTGGGTAATAATCCGCTTTTCAGGATCGAGCTCGTTCCTATACAGGGTCGTCGGGTTTGCTTTCCCCGATTTCCCCACTGATCTATTCCTCTTAACTTTGTTCAGGGGTTGGCCCAAGTCACATGGAAATCCTTTCTCATACTTATAGAGTAATATTGTTTGTCTAACACTTTGGCCAATGCATGCATAAGTTGTAAATTCACTTTAATTGCATTTTCTGCTGAAATCTCAGCAGCATAACGGATCATGTCCGGTCCCCATGAATAGTGCCAGATAACCAGGACATTTAATCAAATAGTAAACTCAATACAAAACATCATATTCATATCAAGAATATAACAATATTGATAAGTGCAAGATTTAGAATCTCAAGTATCAATCTATCTTGTAAACTTTTAACTTCTATTACGGTTCTCAAGTTCGACTTTCGAGATTTGCTTGGTTCCGAGTTCCGACCTGATACAAGTTTCGACTTCCCTATATTGTGTTCGGTCTCCTGAGATTACATAATTACTGACTTCCGGGGTTGTCTTTGATCTCTGACCTCATCCCACCATTGGTCTACTGAGACTTTGATAAGCGTGTTTCCTAAATCCCGAGCTTCCTATTTACTAAGTCCCAAGTTTAACATCAAATATGCAAGATCTAGCTCTCTCTACCAAGCTCTGAATTCAGCCTTAACCATGCCCGATATGGATTCCTATTCACTAACTCTGAGTTCAGTCATTAAGTAAACCCCTTCCAAGTTCAACCTTAAGTGTACCCTTCCAGGCTCATCCTTGAGTACATCCTCCCGAGTTCAACCTTAAATATTCCCGACCTAGCTTTCTGTTCTTCTAATTCCCGACTTCAACTTCAAGTATTCCCGACCTAGTCCCTTAAGTTTAGAGTTCTATTTTAAGTATACCGACCTAGATCCCTATTCACTAAGTCCTGACTTCCGACATTAACTCAAATTATTTGTCTTATCCTAGACTTGTCCTACTTCTAGCCAGATTTGCACTCTTATGGGGGAAAATTCACTAAAAATAGAAATATGGGTGAAATCATGTGAAATTTATACCCATATAAAGCTAACAAAACAAGCTTTCAAATGAATTAAGTTTCATATCATTTGGATGAGTATAATTCGAGTTATAAGCTTTGAAACTTGGCCCTACTGGACTACCCTGTTCTAACCTGGATTAGACATAGGGCAACTTTCTTGACTCACTGGGAACAAACGAAACCTTATCAAATTCGAAAATTTTTATGGGATATTCTCCTATGTATAAGCTTTCTAACAAAGTTGGTTTCACTTAATTTGGAGTTGTATAGGGTGACTTACACCTTTCTCAACTCATACTGCTTGGATGGAAGTCCTAATTTCTAGGTTAAGCTTTAAAAATTCATATCTCTCTCAATACTAATCCAATGGCCTTATATTATATATGTATGGAAATCCCTGAATGTCTAGTTTCATATAAAAATAGATTCATGGAGTTTAAACGACTATAGGCAGAGCCATACACTCCACCGTACAGACCACCGAGGAAAAACCCTACCAGCTACTTGAGTTTTCTCCTTTCTTCAAGTTCTTACACACCAATTCTAGTTCTAATCATAACATACATGCATAATCAACTGTAATTCATCATTATCACTTCACATAACATCAGTAGCACAAAGTATGCAAGACTCACACATAAATCCAAACCAAGGAAATTAAGAAGAGAAGTAGGATTTCCTACCTTGTCTAGTTGAATTTAGGTTGATTGAGTGGCTTTGATGGAAACAACTTATGTTGAGACTTGAAGAAAAGATGGAAATGGAGTGAAGATGAGAATGAGGAGAAGAGGAATGAGAGGAGTTTCAGCAAATGGGGTGACTGAACTTTTCAAAAGAGAAGGAAAGAAAGAGGTGGAGATTTTTAGAAGCAAGATGCATGATGATTGGTGGATTTCACTTCATCATCCAATTTTGCTTAGCTTCCCTCCCTCAATGGCTGATCAAGGCGCCACATGAGGGGGTAGTTTGGCTAAATCTTAGCCATTGATCCTAGGGCACTCATAGAAAATTTTCTATTGGTCCGGTTCTGACAATTTAAAATACCGAAATCTTACCGATTTCTCTTAAATCGGTAAATCGGTTTGAAATTTTCTGTGAGGTTTCCTATGTTCCTAATCTAATTTCATCAAGCCTAATCCCTTTTAAATCACACTTAATTGGCTTTAAGTCGATGCTTAATTGAATTCTAGTTAAACTCACTTATTCGATAAAAATCGAACAACTCAATTGTTAATGATAAAATTTTTTGGACATTACATTATAAAGTAATCACATTTGGGGATGGCGATACGTAACGTCCAAATGTGGAAAAGAATTAGAATAATTTTGTATCATAAGCCTTAATAAGAAGATATTGAACTAAGGGTATGATCCTTCAAAAAGGAAGATGACCCAAAGTAAGCTCCCCTCATCCACGACTCACATGAGGCATGGCATGACCCAGCTAGTGTAAGTACTGAAAAGTTATGGTGGCGACGGCCACGGTATGAGCTCATTACCAGTTATGTTTAGTGGATGAAAAGAAAAAGACTTAAGATAAGTCAATTTAAGAAAAGAAAAGGACTTACGATAAGTCAAGTTAAGAAAAGAAATGACTTAAGATAAAGTTAAGCTAAGAAAAGAAAAGGGACTTCAATCAAAACCCTTGAAGGGAAGAAGTTAAGGGAAGCTTATAGTACAGCCATGCATGTTTTATGTAATTATATTTGTTCCTATGCTTGTTATAATATAAATGATTAAAGGGTACGTTAAAATTGAATCCGTTTCAGATATCTATGTTTTCAAAAACCTAAGAATTAGATCTTATGCATGCTCACTGTTTTCATTTATAAAATCGAAGTGAATGGGACGATGACGATGACACTTTCGTGTCAGGTTCGAGTCCTACTGAGAAATCTTATTTCTCATCCTAGTTATTCCTCCGTATCGTCACCAGATCTTGATGGTGTACCCTGTGAAGTGAAGCATGGATCCGCCCCATTATGAGTGGACTTTCGTCAATGACGCTCAGGCTATCGTGGCGACGACCACCAAGGTGGTTCGCACCTACTTTTATCCTGGTCGTATACATGAGGATGTGGGGCCTGATGTTTCACCTGCCTCGGTTGACTTTCCTGCTACCTACCCTAGACAGCCGTTGGGTCCTTAGGACTTCCCACCCGAACCGTTATCGGATATTGAGATGGAGTCGATGTCTCCAGAGCTACCTATAGTCGAGCCCCTGCCTCAGCCGGTGATTCCTTTGATTGAGCTGAGCTCCATGGCCACCCCTAGGGCCTCGCCACCTCGCCGCCATACCCTAAGTATCATTCAGATACTTTGGAGGAGGATCCTTCTGAGGAGCGGTACTCAGCAGCCAGTTGTGACCCGAATCAGGCAGGCCCAAGTCGCCGCGTTCGTCAAATTGAGGTGATTTGTAGGCACCCCCCTCATCATACGCACGCCTCATGTCCCCCGAGGGCAAGGAGCTAGGAGAAGCCGCGTTTCTGGACTGCTACATTAGTAGATCGGATGGTGCATTATTGGAGACCGATCTTAGGATTTAGTGTGGCGTCAAGACGCATAGATTTATGAGATTCCCACTTCCTTATGTATCTCTTTTGCTTTAAAGCTTGCTGTGTTAAATTGCATTTTATATGTAATGATGACTTAATTGTGAGCATCTTTATGTAATGATGGATATTATGAATCATATTTATGTGGTATGGGAATATGAGAATTTCTATGTATTATGGATCTTGTATTACTTTTATTCCACTTATGATTCAGACTCTCGTATGTCACGCTCGTTTATATATATCTTCTCACTCAAGTTTTTATTTTCCAAAACGCTACAAAGCGATGACGTATTTCAAAAAAAAAATCTTACCGTATTTTTCACGTAATTTAATTTAAAAGCAAAATTTAGTTTTCCACGAGCATAAGTAACAACTAATAAAATGTCGTAATATGACTTAATCGTAGTATGAGTTTATTAGGGTGTTACAATTAGGGTTTCTAACAGTATAATTTCTACTAACTCAATTCTTGCAATATAAAATATCGAATCTCAACCGATTTCCTACAAATCAGCAAAGCATTACTAGTAAATTTGTAGAATTTTCTGCATAGTTATTTCAATTTCTCATAATCCTAATCTCTTTAATTACTTCCAATTAACTTCTAATTACTCTTATATAACTATTAAAATTGAATAAATTAATTAACAGCGTAAATTAAACATTTTGTAACTCAAGACGTTACATTACTAATACACAATAATAATTTCACTATTATTAAAATATTATTAAAATGAATAGGAACATAAAATGAGAAACAAAATGAGGAAGGATGTGAGTGTAGCGGTCTCTTTTGTGAGCATGGGTGCAAACTGCTATGACATAAACATGGGCAGTGGATGTCGTACCCATGTTGCCAGTTATGTGTGACATGTTTGTGAATGCTATGTTAAGTGAGTAAGGGCATATTAGGCATTATGAATTGTGACCAAATAACAGTTATACCTCTCTAGCACCTTTGTATAGAGGTAAAGATATTAAAAATTTTATACATCCATAACAAAAAATTTAACTACTTTTGTCTTATATTCTTAAAAATTTATATATATTAATTTTATTTTTTAAAATTATGTGCATTGCACGAGTAAAAAACACTAATTTGAGTAAAATTTTATACATGAATGGAATTTATAAAAATTTACTTTCCATTTTTACTTTCATATCAAACATATCCTAAAGCCTCACACCATATCCTCCATCCATTTTAGAATAAAATAGATGAATATTAAAGTATTTTCTTTAAAACATTTTTGATTGATATGTAAAATAGATTTGACCAATTAAATGAAAAACAAATATAATATATCAGTTTTCATTTAATTGTATATTTTATATGCTCCCTAAATCAGTAACACATAATTGAAATAAAGTTTTGAATGTTCTTCCTTTCTTTGTTTAATTTCAAACACATTTAATCTATTTCCTTAATTAGAAATTTTTAAAATAAAAATATGTAAAATTCAGCAAGTTTTGACACGTGTAAAATTTTTGTATATAATAACCTTTGTTTAGGTAGTATAGATTTATTACTAGCAACTTGATGAGCTGATAATAAAATAGATAAGTTTACTATTACAAAAATAATCCTAAAGAATTTGTTTTATTCGCCAAAACTAGTAACAGGAGTGTTGGATCAAACACTTGCCACTAGGCCAAAGCTATTGTTGGCAAAGGGCTGCATCCATTACAAGCGCCATGGGCTGAGATGTTAAGCCTATCGATCCTAAGGGTGGCACTGGTCAAATAAAACCAACAATTTCCCCCCAAGTGTCAGCCGGGGGATTTGTGTAACATCCACTGGAAAATTTTTATCGTTTATCATTCAATTGCTCGGTTTTTATCGAGTAATTGAGATTAATTAGAATTCAGTTAAATAATTATTTAGGATCAATTGATTAGCAATTAATTGAGTTTAGGTATAAGTTAATTAAGTTAGAAGTATAGAAGATTTCATAAAATTTTCTTGAAACCGATTTACCGATTTAAAGGAAATTGGTAAGATTACGGTATTTTAAACTGTCGGAACCGAACCAATGAGATTTCAACTCATCAACCCTACTTTGAATGGCTGATAACTCAGCCACTTAGCACTTGAAAGTGGCGCCACTTTGGCCACAAAAGGGAGGAAGGTTGGCTGAATTTCAGCCTCTCATGTTTCAACCAATCAAAATCCTTTCTTCTAACTACCTCCTCAAGCCTTTATATACACAATTCCTTCCTCTCCTTCAGCCATTTCTGCGCCCTCTCTTCCCCTAGCTCAGCTCTCTTCTTCTCTTCTTCACTCTCCCAACTCCATCAAACCATCAAGCCTAATCAAGTTTTGTTTATCCAAGTTCCAAAATCAAGCCAAATCACAACATAACAAGAGGTAGAGGTTTGATTCTTGTCTTGATTTTCTGATTTGGGTGGCTGGTGGTGGTTTAATTTCTCAATTTTTGATGTATTGATTGAATGATTATGATGATATATGGCTAGTTTATTGGCTGTTTGTGAGGTTAAATTCGAATTGGAAGCAAGAAATGATGAAATTAGGAATAGCTGAAGGGCTGGAGAACCAAAAACCCTCGACAGTCCATACGGCGGAGTGTACAAATCCGCCTACAGCCGATTAAATTTGATAAAACCATTTGTAGATGAAACTAGACATCCAGGGCTTTCCATACATATATCATATAAGGCCATTGGATTAGTATTGAGTGAAATATGAATTTTGGAAATTCGACCTAGGTTTTTTATGTTGATTCTGGGCAGACTGGATTGTTCAGGGTAGAACTCGCCCTATACTACTTGGAATTAAGTGAAATGAACTTTTTTAGAAATCTTACACATAGGAGAATGTCCCATAAAAAATTTTAGAGTTAGATAAGATCCTGTTTGCTCCCAGTGTCCCATGAAAGTTGCCCTATGTCCAAACTCAGCCAAAACAGGACAGTTTAGGAAGGTCGGATTTCGGGGCTTATAACTCAAGCCCTACTAAGTCAAATGGAATGGAACTTTTTGAAAATGAAATGTTACCCTATTAGCTTTAATATGAGACCAATTTCGTATGATTTGAGTCAGTTTTCGATTTTTAGTGGATTTTTAATTTTAAGTGTGTGATTCTGGCCAGCTGCTGGGCAGGCCGGGATATAACCTAAATAACTTGAGCTATGCTTATCAAAATTAGATGGCACAAAAGAAGGTAGAAAATAGACACATAACACTTTAACATATCTAAAATTGAGGTCCAAATGAGTTAAATAGAGATTTTTGCTTGAGTTACAAAAACCGGGTTGAATGCAAGTAGTGAGGCAGTAAACATATTTTAAATTGCAATACTTGTGCCTTAAATTTGATGATTGAAACATGAATGAAATATGTTGAATTATGATTGGAATGAGATGATTTCTTTGATAAGTTGATATGCTGAGTACTGGCACTATTCACAGGGAAGCGGACACGTTCCGTTATGCAGCCAAAATTTCGGTAAGACTTATGCATGAGTTATGATATATATGTTGATACATGTGCATTTACAAGAAAATTATGAAAGCTATGTTATGATGAACATAAGGAATATGTTATGATGAAAGTTCCATGATACTTGGGCCAGCCCCGGATAAAAAGTTAAGGGGAATAGATTGGTGGGGAAGTCGGGGAAAGTAAACCCAGCATCCCTGTATAGGAAAGAGCTCGATCCTGAAAAGCAGACTATTACCCAGGAGTCTAAAATGGCCAAGAACTCCCAGAGGACCAAGTAATGGAAAAGTTCATGAAGGAAGGAAAAGTTTATGAAGAATAAGATCTGCATGATTGCATTAAGTGCATGATTACATTGAATAGTCATCACAAGTAGTTTGTCTGTTATGTTTACTTACTGTTGTATGTTCATTTATTCTGCTCATTATTCTGTTTCCTATGCTGTCTTAAGTAAAACTGAACCTTGCCTCAGACCAGACATTTTCTTAAACTTATTGAATATGGATAGTCAGTTTGATACCATGTTTTTGTAATTAAATAAAAACTGAGGCAACTGAGAATGACTATGACGTCAGCTATGTACCATGCACGAACCCTACTAAGAATTTCTTTAAATTCTCACCTTGCTTTGTATTTCCGCATCATTCTCAGATGCTGGCGATGGATTCGATAGCCATTCTGCTTATTGAGATTTCCGGGCTCGCAGCTCCACGATGATCCAACAGTGGACTCGTTGTACATAGCTGACTCCTGCCATTTCTGTCTCTACCTTTTCAACAATAGGAGTTTTGCTGTTTCTTTATTTTACCCGCTTTTGAACCCATATATATATATATATATATATATATATATATATATATATATATATAAACAGAAGCGTTGGCTTCCAACTCACATATGTATGTATACAACTAATGGTATACTATCTATTTTCTTTTCTGTAGTGCTTTTGTTCAATTCTATTACGTTCTATAATACTGATTTTATACAACGCGCCGTTTCGTAGGTATTTTCATCATATAAATATACATATGTCAAAGAAAAAGAAAACATAATATAATGAATACAGCTATAAACGAAGAACTAAAATGGTAATGCAACCTATCCAATTTCATGCTATGACTTAAGCATAACATAAGTTGGTAGGGTGTTACAATTCGAACCAATGACCTTGCTCTGATATCACTTGTTGGATCAAGTGCTTACCACTAGACCAAAAGCTATAGCTATTGGTAAGGGTGCAACTTTATTTCCTTATATTTTCTCAAAACCGTATCTAGCATAAGGGGTTGTGCCCATTACAAGTGTCATAGGCCAGAATGGTAAGCCTATCGAATCCTAAAGATAACGCTGGTCAAATAAAACCAACAAGGGGAATTTTATCCTCGAGTTAGGCCAATTTGATTCGAGTAAAATTATTTACAGTCCAATGAAATTTGAATACTGATGGTCGACTAGACAAAGGAAAATCTTTGTGTTGCTATCCACATTGCCAAAATCCATGATCAATTCCTCGCCTGTGGCTTTATTAATGACTCAAGCATGTCAACCCGGCCACCAACTATGTCTTCTATGGTATCGTCGTTGTCAAAGACCATGAGCAAGCTTCCTTCAGTCTCTCGTCAAATACACAATTATACCACCTCCATACTAGCCCAACACTTCTAACTTGTATGGAGTGGTAGCCTGAAATAGCTAGCTGATAGAACTCCCTTATTCGAGTTAAGGAAAACTCCAAACAATTTCTTTATTCCACTGTCACTATGAATTACAATTAGTAGTAATTCCTTATTTATATCCCTAACTAATACCCAACTAACTAACCAACTATTAGGATCGTATCATAGACAAAGAAAGTAATTTCCTTTTTTCTTTCTTCATTTTAATTATCAAATTTTTATCTTCTCTATAATTTAAGCTGCCAATATTTTTCAAGTTATATTTTTCAGCAGTGTACTTGGATTATCTGGCATTAGATTGAAGGGAATTTTTATTTCAGGTTCTGATATGGCAAAAATATATTATGCTATTCATGAGATGTTTATTGTTTATACTGTGTTTAACAAGATACCTCAATACAACTTTCTTTGTAATGTGGACATGAATAGGAGCTTTATTTTGTAAACTATATAATCTTCTTGCCTAGTCAATAACTTACATATAGAGTAAATTACACTCCTTTCCCTTAAAACATGTTCTTATTAAACAACTCTCCCTAAGGGTGACTCCTCTTGTAGTTAAAAAGGGGTTATGGCCTCCCCAACAATTTTAATTTTTCATTAGATTTTTATTTCATTTTAACTTTGCTACCTTTAATTTTCTTTTTATACTTACGATTTTTTTAATGTCTTATTACTAACTTTTAGTCCATTGTTGTTCAGCCCAATTGTCAATATCATTCTTTTAATTAAAAAAGCTACTACTCCTGCTTCGTTAAGAAGAACATTTTAACTTCTTTTATACCTTATTCTACTACTCTTTTAGTCTCTCGCAAGTCGCATAAAGTAAATAGCTAGTCTCACAACAAATTTAAGCCAACATTTTACCTCTCACAATCTCATATGTAACACCCCGATTTAGAGGTATATGTAATTAACTCAGTCACATGTTAAATTATTAATGAAAATTTAAAATAAAGAGATAATTTAGAAGAATACAAGTAAGAACAGTGTATGGTTAGAATTTTGATGAAAGCATAATTTTTAACAACATGGTGAGACTCTTACTAGCAGTTTCTTGAGGCATAAGGAATTGATCCAATAGGAACTTAAATATAGGAGAGTTTAATCATCAGGAGAATACACATATTATATGTAGCCTAGAGCGAGCCACAGGGCCAATTTTATGAAGCAATGTGGGCCACTCATATATGGTAAGTCACATGTCAAGTCATCTAAATATCTCCTAAACCTTGGAGTTTTCAGCATTTTGTCTCTTGCAACATCCTTCCGAAATACAGTACTATGCTTAAATCATAGTATCATACTCAGGACTTGTTACTATTACCTGAGCAAACCTCTTCTGACAGCAACTTCAGCCGTCTTTGGAACTTTCAAGCTATTTGGAGATAACACGGAAGTAGGAGTGAGAATCTTAAATTCTCAGTAGGATTCTCTAACTATTATACATAATGTCATTGTTGCCATCTCTAGTTGGTTCGATTTATTATGAAAGAGGTGGACATGTTATATAAACTGTTCAATTTTATAGTTCGAAAACATACTGTTCGAGGCAAGGTTCATTTTATTCATATACTTGTCATTTGGGTGAGCCAATACAAAGTCATGTCATGAATTATACTGTTAATAATAATTGAAACGTATTAAAATACAATAGCACTAGCATACTAAACACATAAAATCTGTACACGCCTTTACTTGTACTTGAATTTATGTAGATACACATAATTTTCTTTTCTTCCTTTATCTTCCTTTACTTGTTACACATATTCCAGAGTACGATTGCCATGTCATACTCTATCAGAGCATGATAGCCATGTCATGTTCCTTAGGAATATGGACTCATCACAACATAAATAGATAGAGCAGTTTCAGCATCAACAAAACGTGGGATATAATTATGCAAATACTCATATTTGAATTCATGCAAATGCACTGGTGCTTTTCTTTAACTTTCTTTGCTTCCTTTCTTACGGTACTTACACTAGTTAGGTCATGCCATGCCTCATGTAAGCCCTATCCCCAATATTCACACTAGCTGGGTCGATGCCATGCCTCATGTGAGTGGGGATGCTTGCATATGTTTTTATCTTTAATCTTTACTGCCCTTGGGTAGTCTGGTCTAGGAGTAAGCTCAACTCGTAACCGTCGTCACACAGTACTAACCTGCAAATGACCCACGTGCCTCTAGGTCGGAGGGACTCAGTTGGTCATCTGCCTCCAATATAGAAAGACCCAAAAGTTTTAGCTGTCTTTACAATGAGGGACTCAATGTGCAACTGCCTCCAAGTGAAGGGACCCACATCTCTGTCTTTTAACTGCCTTCACCTGGAGGGATCCAAATAACTGTCTCCAAGTGAAGAGACCTAATCTTGTCTTATTTAACTGCCTTCACAAGGAGGGATCTCATAACTGCCTCCAGGTGAAAGGATCTACATTTGATATATTCATATCATTTCATTTCTTATAATTAATCATGCATATGCATCATCGTTTACTTTCATATATCCTTGCATTTAGAATTTCATATTCATCTCATATCATAAATATTCATAACACATAAATGCTCATAGCTTCCTTTATTCATATGCAATTATGCATATGCTCATAAGAATGATTCATGATCATGTTATCGTAATCTGCTCATATCATAAATTTCTTGTAAAGTAAACATTCATAGTTGCATAGACTTCTGCCGAAATTTCGGCAGCATAACAGACCTAGTCTACTTTCCCATAAATAGTGCCAATTTCAGCAAACAGACAATCATAGTAAAAGATCAAATATAATGCATTAATCTTTCAAACACCAACATGGAATTGCAACACTTAGGCTTTACTTGAACTCATACGTGACTTAGGTACCAAATCCTTTAACTTTGGGAATCCTGCTCATATTCTTCAACCTTGCCCATTTTTAGAAATTAAGCCTTAAATTCATCTTAACTCATTTGGACCTGAATTTTGGATATGTTGAAGTGTTATATGTCTATTTTCTAACCTCTTTGGTCCCATCTAATTTTGATAAATATAACTCAAGTTATTTACATTTTAACTCGGCCTGCCCTGTGGCTGGCCAGAATTACACACCTAAAAGTAAAAATCTACTAAAAATCAAAAACAAGTCCAAATCATCCAAAATTGGTGTCACATCAAAGCTAACAGGACAAGCTTTCATTTTCAATAAGTTTCATTTCATTTGCTTTATTAGAACTCGAGTTAGAAGTCCTGAAATTTGACCTTCCTGAACTACTCTATTTTGGCCTGGTTTGAACATAAGGCAACTTCCTCGAACCACTGGGAACAAATGGGATCATAACAAACTCGAAATTTTATTCTAAAATGTTCCCCTGTGTGTAAGCTTTCTAAAAAAGTTAGTTTCACTCAATTTGGAGTTGTGTAGGGTGAGTGACACCCTTCTCAAGTCACACTGCCCAGATGAAAATCTTGATTCCTGGGTCAAACTTCAAAAATTCACATCTCTCTCAATACTAATCCAATGACCTTATATGATATATGTATGGAAATATCTGAATGTCTACTTTAATATAAAAATAGTTTCATCGGATTTAACTAGCTGTAGGCGGAGCTATACACTCCGCCATACAGACTACTGTGGGGCTTCTCACTTAGGCAGCATCCCAATCCTCCACTTCTCCTAGTTTTCTTCTTCTAACTTTAATTCCAACTCAAGATTTTATATTAATCCAACCATAATACATCATATACATCCAATATATCTTCAAATACATGAAGAAGAGTGAAATTTCATACAGCCACAGTTTAGGAAAATTAAGAACAGAGATGGAATCTTACCTCAAATTGATGTAGAAAACTAGTTAGAATTGAGCTCTTGATGGAGGAAATGGATAAGGCTTGGAGTTTTGAGGAAGATGAAGTGAAGATTGGAGAAGGAAGAGTGAGAAATGACCAGCTGAGGAAGGAGCACGAGAATGAGGAAGTTAGAGGGAATAAATAAGGTTTTGTGAAGCATTGGAAGTTGGCTTTATGGATTTTGATTGGTTGAAATTTTGTGATTGAAGTTCAACCATGTCTCCCACTTTTGTGGCTAAATTACTCTCCACGTCACCCCAAAAGTGGAACTCGCTTCCATTCTATCTTAAATCGAAACTTGTCTTGATTTGCTTAAAGTCGGAACTCGTGCCATTTATTTGACACTCGAAGATAAAATCGGATATTGGGAAAACTTGTCTGGTTTATTCGAAGCTTGGAAGCAAAGTAGGATGTCGGAAATCATGCAAAACTTATTTGAAACATAAGGTCGGAGGTCGGAAATCATACAGCACATAATCACCTTAAAATCGAAAGTCAAGGACAAGAATGTGAAAACTAAAATACTTAAACCCGGAAGTCGGGGAAGTTACGTAAACTTAGAAGTCGAGAACTAGGACGCTTTAAAACTCTTATTACATGAAATTCTAAAACTTAATCCAGGATCAATCTCGGAGATCAATTCTTAGCATAACACCGGAAATCGGGAACATACATAATCTCGGAACTCCAAATTCAAACTCGAGAACGCCAACAGAAATGGAAAGCTCCTGGGAATGAACTAGGAGATCGAAAATCATGTAAAACTGGAAATCAACTCAAAGATCTGAACTCATGTCCCTTCTAGTTGATTTCAAGTCTAAGGTCAGAACTCGTTAAATTAAACCCGGAGGTCAGTACTTGTAACCATTCTGTTAAACTATCAACTCGTAGGTCGGAAACCATGTGAAGTCGGAAATTGTGCTGACATTTGAAGACGAACTCGGAAGTCGGAAATTATCCCATTTTATGTGAAATTTGAAGATGAAGTCGGAAATCATGGAAACTTGCAGGTTAAGTCGGAACTTGGAACTCGTGGTGGATGTTACATCTCTCTCCCTCTTACCCTTGGCCAAACCCCTCTCTTATTTTTTTCTCCTCTATTTTTGGTCACATAAACTCACAAACCCTTAAGTCACATGGTGATCAAGCATCCTTCAGTCTCTTATCAAACATACAATTATATCACCTCCATACTAGGTCACCAGTTCTAGCTTGTATGGAGTGGCAGTTTGAAATAGCTGACTGATAGAACTCCATTATTTGAGTTAAGGAAAACAAACAATTTCTCTATTAAACTTTCACTGTGAATTACAATTGGTAGCAATTCCTTATTTATATCCCTAACTAATACCCAACTAACTAACCAACTATTAGGATTGTATCATAGACACAGAAAGCAATTTCCTTTTATTTTCTTCATTTTGATTATCAAATTTGTTTTCTTGGTAATTTAAGCTGCCAATTTTTTTCAAGTTATATTTTTCATTAGTGTGCTTGGATGATTTGGCACCAAATTGAATGGAATTTTCATTTCAAGTTTTGATATGGTGAAAATATATTATGTTATTCATGAGATGTTTATTATTTATACTATGTTTAACAAGATGCCTTGATAAAACTCTCTTTGTAATGAGGACATGAATGTAAGTTTTATTTTGTAAACTATATAATCTCCCTATCTTGTCAATAACTTACATATAAAGTAAAGAGTTTAATTGGTATACACTGACAGTGTAAAATAATTTTACACTATCAACCAATAAAAATAGGAGAAAGTGAAAAATCATGGTAGGTCCCTTATTATAATGGGTGGTTATTTTTATAAGTTAGCACTTTCCACTATTTCTATTGGCTGACAGTGTAAAAATGCTTTACACTGTCAGTGCATTTAAATTAAATTCTAAAGTAAATTACACTCCTTTCCCTTGAAAAATGTTCTTATTAAACAACTCTCCCTAAGGGCAACTCCTCTTGTTAAAAAGGAGGGTATGGCCTCCCGAACAATTTTAATTTTTAATTAGATTTTTATTTCTTTTTTAACTTGGGCCCCTTTAATTTTTTCTTATACTTACAATATTTTTTTAATAACTTATTCCTAACTTTTAGTCCATCATTGTTCAGCCCAATTGTCATTGCCATTCTTTGAATTAAAAAAACTACTACTCCTGCTTCCTTAAGAAACTAACCTTTTAACTTCTTTTATACTTTATTGTACTATCTTTTTTAGTCTCTCGCTAGTTGTAACATCCCCGCTTTCTTAAATAAAGAGTAATAAAAACTCTAAATTATTTTCCTTAGGTGGTGTGAGAATTTTTTAGGCAGTGCTATACCCTGATGATCCTCACACTTAGAATTATAAGGTAGTATAACACTGCCACTAAAAATATGGCGTTGCCATATATTAAAAATTGGGAAATTACACTTTGACCCCACATGGATATTTCCATAATAACCCTAAAACTTTTTATTTACTTGTTATTGTGTTATGTTTATATGAGTCTTTGTAGCTGATATAACATATATAAGTTGAATTTGATTGAGAAATTGGAAGAAGAACCCAAAAAAAGGCAAAACAGAATCTACCTTAAGTAAAATCCCTAAACATGTCTGTACCTCAAAGTGTACGGACTCGTCCACAGACCTCAAAATGAGATGAAACTAATTTTAAATGAAACTAGACATTCAGAGCTTTCAAACCATATAAATTATAAGGCCATTGAATTAGTATTGAGTGAGATATGATTTTTTGAAGTTTGCCCTAGGTTTCTATCTCTGAATTTGACTAGAGTGACTTGTATAGGGCATAACTTGCCCTATACTCCTTCAAACTGAGTGCAACCAATTTTGTTATAAAGTAAGTCATAGGATAACATGCCATAAAAATTTCAAAACAAAATTCAATCCCTGCTATTCCTAGTAATTTATGAGCGTTGCCCCAAGTCCTAACCGGGTTAGAATGTAACATCCTCAATTTCATGTCATGCTAAATTACCTCAGTAATCCTGAGTAATTAGGCACTTAGTGAGAAATTATGAGATTAAGGGGTTAACTCGGATGAAAAGAGTCAAGAAAATGTTTAATAGAGATTAGACAATCTTTAATTAAGCAAATCAGAGCCTTTATAGCTTAATTAAGCCCTAATCGCCTTTAATTAGCTTAATCGAGTTTAATTAAGGTTAATTAAACTTAATCGTAAGATTAATTTTTATTAATCATGTTCTTGTGTGTTAATGACTAATCCTTGCTTAATCATCTTAATTAAGTTGTATGAGTACTTAATCACATGATTAAATTCAAATTTAGTCAACTAGATAATAAAGCAGAAAGTGATGTCATTAAAGCAAAAAGCATTAGACAAGACTACTTTATATAAGAGTTTGACCATGCTTTGTCTCCCTATCATCCCATTTGTCCTCTTAATCACTAATTAACACAAAGTGAAGCAAAAATATCTCTCCTCATGCCATTACAAGTTTCGGCCACTTCATGCACACATACACACATTCACTTCATTTTCGACTTCTCATTCTCTCTCTAAAGTTCTCAAACTCTCCAACCTCTCTCTACATTTCCTCTTCTTCTTCTTCATCTTCATCATTCTCTACCTCCATAACCAAACCTTCCTCACTTAGCCCTCCAAAGACCTCATCTTTGGGTCTTTGGAGACAAGATCAAAACACTACAACCTCCATTTTCACAAGATCTCAAGAGCTTCTCTTTTCACCAAGCCAACCGCCACCATCTACAAGGAAAGGAACCACCATCATCTTCTTCTTCTTCTTCTTCTCTAGTTTTTGCGCCATTTCCAAGAGAGGTAGTGATCCTCATCTTTTTCATTTTGTTTGCTCAAGAAAGCTTGGGGCTTGGTTCTTTCATGACCAAGATCTCTAAGTGAAAACTTGAGAAGATCCTTCATGCTCTTCAAGAGCAAAAGCTTCCATTTTTGGCAAAATATGTTCTTGTTGTTCTTCAAGTGTTCTTAAGTTTCTACTTTTAGAAAAATATGTTCTTGTTGTTCTTCAAGTGTTCTTAAGTTTTTACTTTTGGCAGAATATATTCTTGAATGTTCTTGATGGTATCTTGCTTAAAGTTGTTCCTTTTTTTTTATGATGAGTTGATGATTAGAAAAGCTTCATCTTATTATGTTTTCATGATTTGATAAGACTATGAACATTCTAAAAGCTTTAAACTTTAAAAAGTTTGCTTCTTGATGCGCAAAAAGTGGCGCAAGTTTTAGTGTCATCATAGAGTCTTCTTTTGTTTTATTTTGGAGACAGATACATGTAAAAGTCTAAGCTTTTTAGAATAACAAGTATTTTTGAGTTATAAAATGATATCTTGTTACTTTATATCTTAGGAATCAAACCTTTAAGAAAAGACCTTTTATAAAGTTTCAAACTTTAATCAAGAATGAAACCTTTAAGTCATAAAGTGTTGTTTTGTAGCATTTAATCCATAAAGTTTAGATCTTGAACCAAAATAATGCCAAAAGATGTTAACTTTCATAAAGAACAAAACTTTTTAGTTAAAAAGCTAGTAACTTGTATCATTATTACATAACGATCTAATATTTAAGACAAGAGCTTAATTTTAGAGGCACTTACTTTCATAAAGAATAAAACTTTATGGCTACTTTATAAAGAATGATAACTTTAATAATGTTTAAGGTAAAACCTTAATATGTTATTAATGAAAGCTTAAAACTTCATAGGTTGAATAAGTTAAAAATCACCCTTGGTGATTAGTGAACATTGGTGTTGTTGGGTTCATGATGTGGTTATACGCTGTCATGACCCAAGAATTAAAGGGATCTCGAACTCCTTGGGAACAGAAGTATAATTAGGGCCTCTAAGCATACTATGAACCTAGGAATCACTAAGTACACTATTTCAAGGAAAGGAAACAATCACATAACTAAATTAATTTGAATAAGTGTCCCATAAGATATGAACTAAAGTAAGAATAATTTCATATGAAAGCTAAGTAACCAAAAGACCATAAACACATACCCTAACTATGTGATTCTCTCATAGGTAACCACGAGAAATCATATGATGATTCATAATATTTTTCGCCAAGAAAAACACAACTATAAAACCCTTTAGGGTATGAATGTGTGATGCCATTCGGCATGATGAATGATGAGTTTGATTGAGCCTTGTCCCATGATTGAATGATGAGTGTGATGATATGATATAGATATTATGAACCGTTGGTTGAACGTTTATGATTGATATTTCGGGAAAGCTCCGGCCTAACCGTTATGCTGCCGGATTTCAGTCAAAATTATGAACTTAGTCATATCATTGCATGTGTCTAGTCAAAGAAGTATTATGCATGTAAAATATAATGATAAGAAAAGAATAATGGGACATGACCTTTCAATCACTTCGGTAAGGGAAGTGAAAGACAGCAATCCACAAAGACTCAAGGAACCTCTATGAAGGAGGCAAGAGTGACATGGAGGACCCTCCAACTTAGAGATAACCAATATCAGCTTAATCTGATTTGGTTAGTACTGCGTGACGACGGTCACGAAATGAGCTCATGTCCAAAAGTAGTCTATTTCAAAGGAAAGTAAAGAATGTTAAGCACGTGTTAAAAATGAAAGTTAAAGTAGGACCATGGTTAAGTTGATGAGTTGCATAGTCATGCATGCTATTATATTTCTTATGTGCATTGTGAATGTTTATTATGTATATTAGCCTGTATGCCTATGTATGACACTACGGATATGATGATAAAGTTAAAAATAACCTGCTTACCCACTTCGGGATTTACGTTTTCTGAAACTATTAAAATTGAACCGATATCTGTCCACTATTTTTATATTAAACCCGAAGTGGCTGAGATGATTACGATGACACTGTGTTTGTCTAGTCGCGATCCTATTGAGAAATTTAGTATTTCTCACTCCTACGTTTCCGTGTCGTCTTCAAAGGATGCCAGCGTTAGGCACGGTGGTGATTTTTGTTGAGTTCCAGTGATGCATTGGCACTTTGACCCGGTGCTAAATGCATCTGTGATGACTGCTCAAGCAACGATGTGAGTCTACATGTTCCATAGCCGCTAGTTTTGTGCACCCGTGATGAGTCCGTTTTTCCGCCCCCATGAGCCGTTCAAGCACATCACTATAGATAACGTTTGCCCGCCTTTCCATCCTCCGAGGTACCCACTGACGGAGATTCCGACTCGGACACCCGCCTGACACTGACAATTTCGTTGGATTCCGATCCTTCGGAACTGTCTTATCCGAGCTACCGCATGGAGACGGACCCGTCTGAGCCTTCTTTCCCATCCGTGATTCGCCTGTCATCCGATTCGTCTTCTTCTTCAGTAGCCCCTTGTCACACTCCACCCCCGGTTCACGGTTGCGGGTTCATTCGTACTCATGCTGTGCCTCGTGGGCGTGGCCGTGCTCGAGGAAGAGGATGTGGTGATATTCCTCTAGATGGATTCGGGAACGGCTACTTCCCACCAAATGAGTGAGATGTTGATTTACATGTGGAGCTGAGCACAAAGATAACCCCTTTTTGGTTGTAGCGAGGGTTATCATTTTCTTTCGGCATGTATGGATGGATTAGGATTTCTTATGTATTTCCTTTTATCATGTATTTCGTTAGGTTATTTTATAGGGCGGCTGACAATAGGTATCGGACCCATTGTTATCATTGTGTATGACTGCTGCTATTACTACTATTATATTAACTATGGAATGGCTATGGAATGAATGTTATCTTTATCTAAGATTGTGGTTATTCTCAATGCTTCTATTCATGTTAAATGCGATGTATGAATGAGATAGCGACGTTTGTATTATATGTTCACGATGCGCTTATGGCTCTCGATTTCAAAAATGGTTTACTTGTTTTATTCCAAAAAAATTTACCCCTATTTTCGTTAAAAAGTTATTTCTAAAAGGTAATGTTAGCTCCGCGAGCAAAAGTAACAACTAATAATTCCACAATATGACTTAAGAATAGAATGAAACTATTAGGGTGTTACATAGAATAGGGCATTTCAAGTTAGCCAACTTCAAGAACTCATAACGAGAGTTCTGTTTGTTCAAAAGGGATGAAACTTCTTGGAAATGAAAATTTGTTCAGTTATCTTTAAATGGGTTTCATATAGTTTCAGCTAGTTTTCTATTTTTAGTGAATTTTTACTTTTTTGAACTCAAATCTATCTAATACAGGCCAGGCCTAGGTAAATCTTCAATAACGTGAGTTATATATATCAAAACTTAATGGGACCAAAGAGGTTAAAAACTAGATAAATAACACTTTAACATATCCAAAATTCAAGTCTAAATGAGTCAAATAGAATTTATGGCAAAATTTACAAAACTGGACAAAACCAATGGCATAAGACTAAATAAGAAACTCTAAGAATTTGTAAACTCTTGAACTCCAATTTATAAACTTAGCTAGTTTCCTTGATCAAAAACTTTATCAAACTACTGAAATGTGGATATATTATGTCAACTTTGCTCTTGTGACTGATTTGTCTGTGAGAGCTGGCACTATTCATGGAGAAGCAGACCTGATCCGTTATGCTGCCTAAATTCCGGCAGAAATGTGTGAATTATTTGAATGTTATAGACATGTATATGTTGTGCTCATAAAATTCATGTATGCAAAAACAATTTAAGTATGATATGAAGTATATGAATAAATGCATATAGCATGTGCATGTATGATCATGTCCAAAGAAGGATAAAAATTATGAGAACTTGCAAGAAAGAACTACAGAGCTACCACGTGAGGCATGGCATAGACTCAGCTAGCATGAGCATATGAAGCATGGCAAGACCCAACTAGCGTGGGCTAGAGCAGTATTGTCTAAGACTTGGGCTAGCCTCTGAATAGATTTAAGGGAATAAGTCGATGGGAGTATCGGGGAAAGTAAACCTGGTAATCCTGTATAGAAATGAGCTCAATCCTAAAAAGCAACCTATTACCCAAAGGCAAAAGAGACCATTCACCTCCAAGGGACCAAGTACAAAGGAGTAAGATCAAGTTGCATGTTAAAGAACAAGATGAATTAAGTCAAGTGCACTTGCATATGGTCAAGTAAAAGCATCTACATGTGCATCTCTAATTATCTCATCATGTCATAATGTCATTAAGATTCTTATTGAACTATAATACACTATTCTTGTTTCTATGTCTGTCATATAAAATGCAATGTAGTTGTTAAAATATAACCTACTTTGAGAAAGATGTTTTCAACTTAAAATTGAACTACCGCTTGTATATATGTACTCACCTTTTCATAAGAAACTAAAACGGCTAGAATGTTTATAATGATACTATATGAGTGATGGTTTGAGTTTACCTACTAAGAACCTTAGGTTCTCACTGCCGGCTTGTATGTTTTTCTTTTCCATAAACATTCCAATGCCTAGGCTAAAATTTAAGAACGAGGCAGAATTTTGGGATATTCATCATGCAAGACTCAAGCGTAAGTCCATAAGACTATGGAGATTGGCTAATGTTCAATGAAGTCAACAGCTGCAGTGTTGAAGCAATTTCTGTATATAATGTTAGCTACAAAAAATTTTCTTAAATTGTAATTATTTTATTCTATATGCATCAAAAATGACGAAATTTATGAACCATTATTCAGTAATAAAGTATCCAGTTAAAGGGCCATATATTATATTTTCCGCATTTTAAAGATCTCAACAGTAACAATCTCTTAATATAACTCTATGACTTAATCATGTCTTATATGATAAAGGGTGTTACATTAGTCGTATAAAGCAAATAACTAGTCTCACAACAAACTTAAGCCAACATTTTACTTCTCACTATCTCATATGCAACATGCCAATTTAGTAGTATATGTAATTAACTTAGTCACATGTTAAATTATTAATGAAAATTTAAAATAAAGAGAGAATGTAAAAGAATACAAGTAGTAACAGTGTACAGTTAGAAATTTAACGGTAGCAAAATTTTTAGCCGCACGGTGAGACTCTTACCAACAATTTCTTAAGGCACAAGGAATTGATCCGATAGGAACCTAAAATACAAGAGAGTTTAATCATTAGGAGATTCCACCTATTATATGTGGCCCAAAGCGGGCCACATGCCCAATTTTATGAAGCAATGTGTGCCATTCATACATGGTGAGTCACCCTCACTTTTCCTTAAATATCTCCTAAACCCTAGAAATTTTAGGATTTTTTCTTTCTCCTTCATACCCTTGGCCAAATGCCCTTTCTCATTTTCTCTCCTCCATTTTTGCTCACACTAACTCACAAACCCTTGATTCATTCTCTTTCCTTCACCATATACTTGATTCTTGAGCTTGTTTGTTGTTTTTTAAACCACAATGGAGCCAAATCTCTCCTCTTTGGATCATATCAAGTTTCAGCCAAGGAAGAGATAGGAAAAGCTTAGGTGTAGTTTGGTGACTTCAAGAGAGTTTTAGAGTTGTTGGAAGCAAGTTTAAAGCATCCTTAAGCTTGTAAGTGAGGTGGGCTCCTAAACCACGTTATATGTGGTTATATGGCTAGATGAGCGAGGGTTTTTATCTTCTTTATTTCTCATAAATCTGGGTTGAGAATGATGCTCTTTAGGTTTATATTATTGAGTTAGAACTAGTGAAACTTGAATTAGTGAGAGAAACAAATTATTAGAAACTCAAAGATGTTCACAAACAAAAAATAGAACAATTAGGACAACTCTGGACAAGGAATGCATATGAGCATATGAAAGAAGAAAGTATATGAACACATGAGCTTTTTGAATAATTATGAATTTAAATTACTTGGACCGGAGAAAGTAAATTCGGTCTGTGTTAACTGAGTCAGGAAAGTAAACCAACTACAAATAGGTCTGTGTGAGCGTCGAGGAAAGTAAACCTAGCAATCACGTATAGGAACAAACTCGGTCTTGATAAGCAGCCTATTAGCCAAGAGTAGGAAGGGCCATCCACCCATCTTAGGGATACCAAGTATAGGTGCTCATGTTAAGAATTTAAAGAGAAATTTAAAAGACAAGTGCACTTGCATAATTCATCATAATTATATCTACATATGCATAATCTATCCCTTCTTTACATTAATGCTACTATTATAAATTGCTTTGTAATTTCAAGTATATGAGCAAAAATGAACCTACTTCGAATAAAGATTTTTGAAAAGCTATCATATGAACCTACTTCGAATAAAGATTTTTGAAAAGTTATCAAATGAACCTTATTTCTATGTTTGAAACCACATTTTTGAAATAAACCGAAGCAGTTGAGGATGATTATGATGACAATGTATGTGATAGTTTTGGAGGACCTATTGAGGATTTAAATTCTTATCCCTACTGCATGTATCCATATTATCCTCATATGATAGTAATGGCATCGGTGGTGGTTTACCTCAAGGCTCCTAATTGGCAGTGGCACGATGATCATGCCTTGGATTCCATGTAGTTGATGGGCCAAGCACAGGTTAGGTTGTACATAATCTTCCAACGTTTCTTTGCAGTTTTTGTTCTGAGTCCCTTCTTTGATCCTGAGCCTCCGTTTGACGAAATCCCTCTGTATATGGCATACCCAGCGTTTGCACCACCTTTTCCTCCTCCTCCTCCTCCTCCTTTAGCATCCATGGAGATCGACCCTTTCCAATCGAGCTCATCCTACTTGGCTTCCACTTTTGGTGATGATGGACACCTTCCAGCACCCCCAAAGTAGCGAGTATCATGGAAAATGGCTTTTACACTCCCCATTTGGACTAGGGGAATGAGTTGGAACTTTTGAGAAGCTGGTCACTTAATACATAGTTGATGTCGCTTTTGTATAAAGTGGCCTTCTTTTGATTTATGTGACTTGGGCCATAGTCATAGATGTAGTTTCTTTTGTTCTCATGTATTTTCCACCCACCTTCAATAGTTGTCCCTGCGTGGACATGTTCTAAGTTAGAGTAGATTGATGTAGACCGGATGTATGATTTTGTAACAGTCACATATCTTTTGTGCTCAGAAATTTGTATTTAAATACATGAGGGTGTTATATAATTAAAAATGTGCTATAAATATTTATTTTAGGTTGCTTCCAGTGTTTTTATAGTTTCCTAATTTTACCATTCTTCCTATGCTATATTTTATGGATGTGTGACTAGTGTATATAACATAAACGAAGATGTTATGACTCGAGTCTTTATACGGAATTGAACTATGTGTTTACAATTAATTAAGAGGTAAGAGTTCCACACGTGACAAACTCCTGGCTATAGTATTATGACTTAAGCATAGTACTATACTTGAAAGGCTATTACATCGTATCATCAAGCCACAAAATTAAAATTTTCCTTTTATTACTCTCTCAAACACGTAGACACAATGCTCTCTTATAAAGTTAATTATTAAGTATTGGCCCTTTCTACTAAAAAATGTAGCTTTACCTTGACTCTCCCCTTTACTTCTAAAATATATACTTTCCTCCTCTGAAAGATAAAAATGTGCTACACTTTAATCCATTTTTACATTTTATGTTAAATTTCCATTATTTTTACAATTATACATGTAGAATAAATTACATTCCCCTCATCTAAGAGATACTTTTATTACACAATTCTCTCCTCTATTTTTAAAATGGTGTTTACTTTTGTATATCCAATAATTGAATGGTACCAAAACATGATGATTTCTATGATACCTTCTCTAAAATAAGGGGTTTGGTATCCATCCTAGTTGGTTTAATACAATTTCACCATTTGTTTAATTTTTGTCCGCTTTAGCAATGGGGTGCCATTACTCTTAAATTTATGTTTAGATTTACTTAATATTTTTTCTTACAATTTTACCCCAAGGCCTGCTCACAAAATTAAAATTTTGTTAATGCCAAGCATCTATAAAGAACTTTTTTTACCCCAAATCAGTAACAATAAAAGAATAAGAAATACTAATTCCCTCCCAAAGAACCCTAATCCCCTTTCTAAATCCTAGTCCCTTTACCAATCCCGTCAACCTTGTAGTCTTGACATTACAGGCAACGGTCCTAATCAAGAACTGGAGGTGAATATGTATACAAACTGATCATGAAATATCATTATGATTACGTAGAAAAGGAGTCCAATCATGGTTGGTTATGTCATTGACACTTGCGTTGCAAATTTTGCTGCATTCCCAATGCCAGCACTTAGCTCATTCGCTACCCATATTCTATAAACTAACATAAATGTTACTTCAATTCATTGAAAAAACCAATACACAAGAATTTCTGTTATTTACTTATATAATAATTAATGGAACGAATTATTGTTAATGGACCTAATTCATTCTACAAATGCTGCTCTTGTTTGTAGGTTAATTTATAGCAAATACTCAAATACGCTCATTTTTACCAGATCGACATCATCATGGAGGAGATATAAGGAGCGATAATTTGCTTTTCGAGTAATGCAGTTCTGAGAATATTATATACTACATTCACACTTAAATCAATATATAGTAATTTGTGTATAACTAAGTATAGATTTTTTAAAAAAAGGCTAGGGTTCAAAAAGTGGATTAAGGTTCTTTATGAAGGAATTTAGTATTTTTTGATTCTTTGTTTCTGATTTGGGGTAAACTTTGTTAGGTGTTTGGAAATCACTACTATTGTAAGATAATTAGTTGGATATATTGGAATAAGAGAATTTCAATTTTGTGAATAGATAGACCATAAGATAAAATTGTAAGAAAAAATATTAATTAAGTGGGTGTAAACATAAATTTTAGAATAATGACAACTATTTACTTGAGTGGACAAAAATTAAACAAATGTTAAAATTATATTGGACCAACTAGGATGGATTCCAAATCCTTTATTTTAAAGAGGATATCATAGAAATCACTCCGAAATATACCATAATATGTCAATTTTTATTGATCTCTTTATTTATGCCAGCATCTAGCTAACATATTTATAATATTAAGTCTATTATTTGTTTTTTTTTTTTTGTAATATTACCTAACATTCATTTAGCAAATATATTAAAAAGCTCAAAATAAAAAGAATAAGAAAGTGTTTGAGTTGTTTGAAGGTTCAACGTGTGTTGTAGTTTCTTTCCTTGCTAGTCAAGCTTGTTCTTTTTTTTTTTTTAAAATGAAAAATAAAAGAGATACAAATAAGGATTTAATTTGTATATATTATTAGTGTAAAAATTTTTTTATATAGATATCTAATCATATATTGCTATACAACAAAAAGTATTTGATTTAACTATCTACTATTTTATTGGACCAAAAAAAAAACTATATACTATTTTAAAAGTTTTACAAATAAAAATATCTGATAGTATAAAACTATTTTATACTGTTAATGCATCAAAATTAATCACTAAAAATAAAATAAAAACAAAAATAATAAATAATAAAAAATGCAAAATATAAAAAATATTTGAGTTGTCTAAGGATTCAATGTATCAATATTGTCTATCTTTTAAATTATATCATGATCCTTAGCATTCAAAACTTTTCTCTTTCCCAATGATAAAATATATATATATATATATATATATATATATATATATATATATATATATATATATATATATATATATATATATATATATATATATATATATATATATATCACTCTTTGAATTATAAGAGTTTATTGAATAACCTTATGCTAACTTGAATTCTACACAAGAATAAATTTAAATAAAAATATTTTATCTAAAGTTGATTTCAGATTTGTCAAAAGTTTGCTTTTCTAAATAAATCAACAACCAACAATCAATTCTTTTAAAAAATACGTGGCTTCTAGTTTCTCGTTATACCATAAATATCAAGAAGTGCAAGTCAAACAAAAAACTAAATTTGATTTCAAAAAAAATTTAATGACTAAAATTGATGTCACATGCACTAAAATGTATACTTATTCTTAAATAACAACTTATATACTAAAAATACGTACTAAAAAAGATTAATTTATATACATTGTCGATATATAAAAATTTTATATAAATATCTAATAATATATTATCACATAAATAAAAGTGTTTGACTCAATTACCCACTATCTTATAAGTCTTATAAATATAAGCATATAATTAAATAATAGTGTAAAACTTTACATCTTACAAGTCTTATAAGTTTGTTTTATCTTGTCAGTGCATACTAATTAAACTCTGCTAAAATTCCAAAATATAATTCTAAAAATAATAAACCCCCAAAGTGGTCCCTATCGATTTTCATATTGGACAAATTAGTCCCTAAAAAAAAATGCTGACAAATTGATCCTTAATAAATTGTCTGATTTTAAATATATTACAGACCAATTTGTCTATTAATTTTTATTAAGAACTAATTTGTCTGATGTTTTAAAATGTTAGAGACCAATTTGTTAATATATTTTTATTAGGAAGTAATATGTTTAATATGAAAATCGATAGGGACCACGTTAGGGTTTTACTCTTTTAAAAATGTTGAGTAAACCCCCAAATTAATCCTTGGCAATACTTTTGATAGACAGATTAATTCCTGACAAAAATAAATTAGTTCTTTTGTCGTTGACAATTGCAAAAATAAGACATTTTAGTCCCTGACTTATTTACAATTGATAAAGAGTGTGATATGTAAATTATATACTGACCAAGACATCATAACCTTCATTTCATGCGGCACTAACACCTTCAAATATGCAACCAAACAAAAAAAATCCAAACTCACTAATTTACTCATTAAGCCCTAAATCTAGCATTTCAAAATTTTCAAACTTTATCTTCTCTCTAATATTGCAATTGAAGCAGTGGTGCTATTGCTAAACATACATATTCTGTATTTTTTTTGTTTTTTTGTATTTTATACAAAGGTTGAAATTGCTTAAGCATTTATTATGTAAATGACATTATTTGCCTGGTTTTCTTCCCTTTTCTTTTGGGGTTGGGGGTTGAATATTTAGAGAAGTTTAAAAAATGTCATATGGGATGAGATTAAAATATCTTAATCAATATTTAACTTTACATTATATTCTTTATGAGTTATAAATAAGTCAAATACTAAAATATTTAATTTTTCCAAAATCTTGGACAAGTTGATTTTTTATAGGAACCAATTTATCTTATGAGGTTGTTGCTAGGAACTAATTTAGGAGTTGATTAAAAAAATATATGACTCCGAATCTTCGCGTGGAAGGCACAAGCTCCGCTTAAACGGCGTCGCGCGGTCTGCAACAATAGAATAGTTAGTGAGATCGTTGCTTCTTCTTCTCCTGTGTCGATGGCAAAAGAAAACGAGCCCGCGAAGCTGCTCCAACCATACCTTCAACGCGCCGATGAATTGCAAAAGCACGAACCTCTCGTCGCTTATTACTGTAACAAGCACGCTCCCTCTTTTGTTGTTGCTGTTTCTTTTTTCTTTTTCTTTTTTTTTTCTTTTTGAGTTTGATATTAGTTTGTGATGGATTGCTATTTTTGTTTCCTGCTTCTTCACGGGTTCTCAAAATCGTCCGTTCATCAATTTATTTTTTATTTTGGGAAAAAGATATTGGTCCAATTTAGTTCGAAATTGGTAGTAATTTCTTTTTTAATTTTTGGTAAAATTGAAGGTCGTTTATATGCGATGGAACGGGGGTTGAAGATTCCACAGATTGAGCGCACCAAGACCAGCAATTCCTTGCTTCTTTCGCTTATTAACCAGCTTGAAAAGGTCATCTTACGCTTCTCTTGGTTTTCTTTCCCTCGTTACTATGTGAAAATTTTTGTTCATAATAGATACTCTGGTGCTGAGTGTTTGTGTTACAGAATGTCCTTTTTAAATCATAGACATTCATGTTGCCTATTTTACCTATAGTCATAATAGTTATACATGTTACCGTCACATATTTCATAGTTATATACATACTTTTAATTTGTTATTGGGATTAATTTTAATACACTGTCAATGTAAAATAATCATATGCCACTATATATGAGATTTTTGAGGCAGTGAGTGTGTGAGTTAAATATTTTTGTTAATGTGCTAATACATAATGAGATAATAGTACAAAACTCTTTTACATAAACAGCATATTAAAATTAAATTTTATATTTCTGTTTCCTTGTTATTGTGTTGTAGAGGAGAAAGTGATGAGATGGACAACAGAAAACAATTATTTTATTTCATTTTATGATTTTTTTTAATTTATTTGAGTTTATGTGAAGTCGGAACTTACTATGTCAGGTCAATATTCAGCCTGATTTAAGATAATGAAAAATATTATCATTCTCCTCAAACCTCTTTTTTTCTGATCAAGGTCTGCCTCTCGTATATTTGATTGCATATTTTTTTCACAATATTTTGTTTTCTAATTAAATTTATATTTTTTATCCATGTGGGATAAAAAGTCAATCAAGTTGGGGCCTGAAGATAATTTATATCTTGAGGGATTTGCCTTAAATGTGTTTGGAAGGGCAGACAAACAAGATCATGCTGGAAGAGCAGATTCGTATGTATATAGCTTTTTTGTATACATATAGCCATCATATTCTTATGCATGAAATAATTATGCCTCTAGTTTTACATGCTGCTGCTGCCCTGTTGACTTTGATACCTTTGGGGGCATTTGATAGGGGATATTCCCCTATTTGGTAGAAGATTTACAAAAATATTCTCGGAAATATTGCATTCCTAGGATTGATTTTTCCCCAACATTTCCCCCAGAATAATCCCATCTCACATATGGGATTGTAATATTCCCATGGGAAGGGAATATTTTCCAATGTGAAAAGACTAAATTGTCCCTATTGCCACCCACAGCCAACCACCGCCCTAGCCTCTGCTAGGATATTTTTGAAAATGTACAAAACATTTCCGGGGATTTAATCCGTCTACCAAATGCTCTCAAAAACACATGTTTGCCAAAGTTATTCCCCGATACAGCATTCTCGGGAAAAATTCAACTCTTCTACCAAACGCCCCTAGCGTAATTCTATCTTGAGGCTTAGGAGGGATCAAAATTCTTGAGTCGTTGCTTTCTTCATGTTGAATGTTTATGTGGTGTGTGGATATACATATGTAGGAGGGCAACGTATGATGGGTATATGGAAATAGGGATGGAGAACATCCTAGCATTCCAACTTATTATTCATTCGTGAATGATGATTGATCTTATTTATAGCTATTTCCATGTCACCATCAGCTATTTCCATGTCACCATCAGTCACCAAGGTATTCATAAATCATGGCAAATGATTTTGTGCTCATTGTCATGTAACTCAACCATAGAGATTGATGTCATTCTCAAAATTGTGATAAGAAGGCTAATATTTTCCTGTCTATTTTAGTTTTTTTTAATATTTTCTTGGGAGTAATTTTCATCTGTGATCATGCTGGGTGGATGAAACGGAGGAGTGCTCAAGGTGTTAGTTGAGATAAAAGGTGTTACTCAAGTTTAACGGAAAATTTTACCACACAACTATAAAATCGACAATATTGTATGGGGTTGAATGTTAGGTAGTAAAAAATCAACAAAAAAATAAGCTCAATATTGCATAGATGAGAATATTGTATTGGATGAGTGGACAAACTAGGTAAGATAGGATTAGGAATAAATGCATTAATTGGAAAGTTGGGGTAGTACCTTTTATAGAAAAGATAGGAGAATCTCGCTTTAGGTGGTTTGGTCATGGGTGGAGTAGGCTTGTAAAAGCCCAATTGCTAGAGGTAGAGGGAGACTAAGAAAAATTATAACTGAAACCATTGAGACGAAGAAAAACTATAACTGAAACCATTGGGAAAGGTTTAGATTTGAATGGTTTGATTATGGACATGATTTACAAAAAAACAATATGGCATCGTCTAATCTATGTAGTCGATCCCACCTAGTGGGGCAAGGCTATGCTTAGCTGCTGTTGTTGTTGATAAGTTTTTAACCTATATCTATGTTGACCTAATGTAGGAATACGGCAAAAACATTTTATGCTGCTAGCATCTTTTTTGAGATTCTGAGTCAATTTGGGACAATTCAACCTGATGTGAGTTTCTGGTTATTGTGTTGAACCTTCCTTTTATGTAATTCTGATTGCTTTTTCAGGATTCTTACACGACTTTCTTATTTGGCAATAATTTGCTATGGAAATATAACTTGATATAATGGCCACTCTTTAACATTTTTGGTGGTTTCTTTTACAGCTGGAGCAGAAACAGAAATATGCAGCCTGGAAAGCAGCAGATATACGAAAGGCTTTGAAAGAAGGCAGGAAGCCCACACCTGGCCCACCTGCTGGTGATGAGGATCTGTCAATTCCATCAAGTAATCCTAGTGATAGATAGGTATGGTTTGTAACTCAACCTTGTGCACTCCTGTATTTGAGTAGTATGATGGAAATATCTCTGTTATTGCATATGGAGGCACACAATTTTATGCTTATTCAAACCAATTTGATGCAGTCATCCTACAGAGGAATACCTTCAGAAACTCAATCAAGAATCAATATTTGTTGCACATGTAAAGATTTTAGGAACAGGTTATTACCAGAGGGACTGTATACTTAAATAACTGTCACAAAAGTTAATGCCATGCCTACGTGAAATGAAGTAACTTTGACAGCATAGAAACACCAAAGGCAGGATAGAAGGTAGGATTAATATTGGTTTGGGATGAAAGAGAAGCAACCAGTTTCCTTATAAAAGAAAAGTTAAAAATTAAAGGGAGAAAAGAGTTATCACAAGCCTTTAATGTTCTTACCTATTGCATCATAGTGTGCTTTGGGCGAATCATGAAGAAATCATGAAGCCTTTCATGTTTTTAGACATACAATTTTGAGACTGAAGGTTTTTGTTATCTTTTTGTGGTTGACCATTCTTTTTGATGCCCTTCCTGAGCCCCCCTTTCTGGATTGTCCTTGGTCGATGGGGCTAGTTTTTCTAGAGCAACCTTTATATTGGAATGATATAATCTCAGTTCCTCTTCTACACCTGACAGTGCATTTTTTTTTTTCAGAAGTGAAAATACAAGCAAAGGACATTATGCTGCTTGGAAATGCAACAAGAATTGAGGAAAAATGGCTAACATCGTCAACTAGAAACTGGGAACCTATAGATTGGACTACATGTGAAATTATGAACTCAGAAATGAAAAATACCTTTTGATTTGACAAAGTTGAAAAAATATAGTAACTGTTTTATATTAAAATCTGAAAGCATTGGTGCTTTTTGTTTGTGAGATCCCTAAATGGTTGCTTGATTTTTGAAGTTTATGAATAAGGTTAATTCTAAAATCAGACAATAAATCTTTTATAATATCTAATGCATTGTATTTGTTGTTGCAGGACCTAGGGACTACTGAAACTAGAGTTTCCACTCCTGGACCAGAATCTGATCCATCACTTAATTACCATGACCCTGTCAACAACCAGCATTCCACCATCTATTCAGTACCATGATAGAGTTAGTAATGATCAGAGTTCTTCTCATATTTCTCCATCATCTCCTCCTTATCCATCTACAGGTTATCCTTCCCAAGATTATCATCATCCCCCACCATCCCAAGATTACCACTCACCTCCACCTCCCATATCACAAGGTCCTTATCCTCAGCACTACAACCATCAGCAGAACTCGCTGGAGCATCCACAGCATTTAGCTCCTAATTACCCTTCCAATGAAACTCCTTACTCTTATACACATTTTCAGTCTTATCCAAGTTTTTCAGAAAGCAGATACTCATTATCAACAGTCTGATGCTTCATATTCTTCCCGGTCGGCTCCTCTAACTAGAGACAATTCATCAAGTGCCCAGCACAATTCCCCCACCAGAAATGGAACTGTCTTGGAGCCAAACTCAACTACTCAGACATACCAATACCACAGCAAGTACCAGCCACCACCTGAAAAAATAGCAGAGGCACACAAGGCTGCAAGATTTGCTGTTGGGGCACTTGCATTTGATGATGTGTCAGTTTCAGTAGACTTCTTGAGGAAATCACTTTAGTTGCTGACTAACCCATCATTTGCTCAATAAGGTTTTTATCAAAATTTAGTGGGTTTTCCATGGAGCTTATACCTTCTATTTCAATGTATCGTTTTGTAAATATTTTTATTTTTATTTTTATTTTTTAAATTCAGTGTGTTAGAAAAATGTGAAGAAATTCAGTGAACACGAGTTGAATGGAAATTTTGAATCTTGCCGCGAATAGTCTTGTAATCGCATTTTTGTAAATTTTAGAGAGATTCATTATTTGTCAAGTCATCTTGCCAGATATTAGTATCAGTGTCATTCGATGAATTTCAGTACTGTCTTTCTGAAACAATTTGATCTTTTTCTATTTTTCCCACTTTTTCTTGAACTCAAACCTGGTTCTCGTTCATTAACCTAATGACCTTTACTCGCTAGAGGTGGCATAATTGGTAGGCAAGCTCGAGTTTGTAGCCTGTAAGAGCAAAAAGATTTTTTTTTTTTTTTTGTTTAGAAAAACAAAAGTACATCCGTATGATCCTTTAGAATTTGAATCACAGCATTGGAATACCTTTAGTTAACCCACCGTTTCAGGAGTATCGGTATATCATCACATTTTTACTAAAGGATAGTTATATTTTTTGATTTTTCACTGCTAAATAGCCAATTTTAAAGCAAAGTGTATTCATTCCTTCGTAAACAAGATGTGTTGGTGGAGGTACGGCATTTGGGATGTTCAGACAAACTAAAATAGCTGCCTTCTCATTCTTTCTTGAATTCAGAACTGTTCACACGTTTTGGCAACTTGCATGGGAAGGATCATGATTCTGCCACGTCCACGATTGCACTTTTTATGATGATGTCGGGCATTGCAAGAACTCGTGTTATTGCTTGGCTGGGACATTTTGACATTAGCTTCATGTTTGGCTCTTGAAAGAGTGGGCAAGAATCAACCAAACACTATGTTATCCTCCAAAATTCTGATACCAATGCAATCTCAGGCTCGTATCTTATTGAATCATTCGATCCAACCAGAATCCTCCCAATTAGATTTCACAACTCATTTACCTTAGACAATTCTGTCAAGGTTGTTGGAACAAAGCTGCTGTAGCTCGCACAGGAAGCATAGTCACCCCTTTTTATGGTCCAGAAAGTTTCTAGTTACGTTGCATGCGTATCATTTTGCCCTTCTGAGATAAAATGCCTTTTGTTCTTATGTAAATGAAGCCCACCGCTTTATGGGACAACCGAAAAAGTGAAGTAAAAGAAGTAAAATGTAAGTGAAAAAATATGTAATATGTAAAGTCATGCGTCAATAGAACAGTGGAATAATTTGTGGTTATATTGGATGATTGTTCAGTGGTAAATGGTTGTCTAATTATATTGCAGAGTCTCGAGACAACTGCTCCTCTAGTTGCTCAAAGCTTTTGGTTTACCTGAACTGCATGTGCTGGAACATAGTTAAGTATAAAGGTTTTCACTTATTCAGAGGACCACTGGTGAATTCTGGCTCTATGTTCTAGATTTTATCCCGCATATATACTTGGCTACTAAAGTCCACGTAAAGAAAGGAAGACAGAGAGCTTTTTATGAGCCAGAAAAACTAAGGAGGAATCTCCATCGACCACCAAGAATTTTCTGTTTGAATTACTGTATTCGAAATATTGTGTCAAAAATTGAGTGTTCGCTTGGACGTATTGAGCTGCAGACCCCTTATGTTCAATCTGTACAAAGCATCCGGGACCATGAAATACCAGAAATTATTAGACGTTATTAGAGTAAGAAAAAAAAAATTGTTTTATACCACTATCGCTCAACACATGAGCTTTGTCGACAATTATTAGACTATGATACACAGCAAAACTTTTTTCTTACTCCCAGAATATAAGAATAAATTAAGAATTTTTCATAAAATACCCTACATTTAGAAAAATTATTAAATGCAGCATTATATGAATTGTATTCTACCTAATTATAAAGTGATATTTTAGATAAGAGTTTAATTGGAGTGCACTGACAGTGTAAAATTTTTTTACACTGTCATCCAATCAAAATATTTTATTTATATGACCATTCAAGTAGTGGGTAGTTATGTCAAAGATTTTTGCTGATATGACAATATATGATTGGATGTCTGTGTAAAAATTTTTTAAACTGACAGTGTATTCAAATTAAATCTTTTAGATAAAAGTATAAATTAGTAGTGGGTTATATCCTAAAATATTATTCTCTTATTAGATATGAGTACAATCCATTTGGTGCTCCGTAAGCATCTAATTGTTTCTCCCATTTTTGCCTTGCCTAATTGACTTAAATTAGAGAAGCATATAGTAATAAATGTAAGGCCTAGATCACTAAATGCAGTATGTATTTTTTTTTTTTTTTTAATGTGATGCAGTATGCTTTTGTTGGTAAACGTATATACATTTAGAAACTTAGATTATCCTCTGAAAGTATTTTTATTTGTAATTTAGTTTCCTAAATTTATTAATTATGTTAATTAATCTCTAAATTTAGAAAGTCATAATTAACTCAATCATTTTTTTAACTCACTTCTAGTTTTTAATAAAGACCAAGAAGTATATGAACTTTATAAAGTCAGATATAAACTTATATGACAATTAAATTTTAGGAACTAAATTATAGAAAGAATATAATTCTAAGGTCGAAGTTACTTGTATACGTATTAGGAGAAGAATCAGAATTCATGGGTGGTTCTCTTGTGACTATATGCAAAATAATATCTAGATTTCAGTTATTGAACTAACTTTTAGATTTATCTACCATCCTCACTAAGCATGCAAGGAGTATTAGATCCACACAATTGATACAATTTTTTCTTTTTTTTTTATGCAAAAATATGAGTGGGGAAGGCAATGTAAATGCTTTTAGATTTTAGTTTGTGACTGGGATAGAAGTCCCTGCAAATTTCTTGTTTTATACTCTTCTATATTTGGACCTAAGTGTCAATCTTTAGAGATTTTAGTGTATCAACTAAGAGTCAAAAATTTTCTCTGAGAATTTGGTGCTATATTATTACTGAGGATTAAGGTGTAATTTTTGAAGAACTTCAGTATGTTTATTGGGGATCTCATATACACATACACATGAAAAAAATAGAGAGAAGTAATTCACTTCCTCAGTTAATATATACACTAAAATTCACATAATATTACATCTGGTTCCCCAATAAAATATCTGAACAAAATATAAAAATTGGAGAAAATGGTTTTTAATATCCCTGCTATATAACTAAAATTTCTGAAAAAAAAAAAAAAACTGAACATTAAACTCTAGTACTAAGGTTCTTACAAAATGAAGTTTTAGAAACATATGCTTCAAAACATGATTGTGAGTACCGTAGCCTGATTCCTATCATTCTAAGTGGTTTCAAAAGTTTGATTGAAGGTATATTTGTTTCAACTTTTTGTTTTTTTGACAAAAAGTGATTTTTCAATAATTTTAAAAAAATTACTTTTTATATAAGTTATTTATTTTAATTCTTATTTAAAAGTTAAAAATTAGCCTTTTTATTTTCAGTTTTTGAATGGAAATTAAAATAAATAGTTTCTATAAAAATAATCTTTAATTAAAAAAATCATTTTTCTATTAAAATAAACTCAAACAAATACACGGTAAGGCTTGCAATAAATTCATGTTGTCCTTCACTAATAGATGAACGCATGAAATTAGTAACTAAATGAAAATTTTTAGTTAACTGAAAACGTACATTCATGGCCAATTCCCGAGATATAGCAAAGGGACAATTGGAACAGAGGGACAGTGAAACACAGTGATAGATTAGGATGGTTCAGCATTGTGTTGGAGTGATGCCACCTTGTGAGTCTCAGGCCTTGGCTTCACGGATATATTATTTAACCTCTTGCAATTGTCTTCACCACAACCTAGTTTAGGATGCTGTCAAGAACTTTTATCTTCTTTATTGTTTCTTTTTTTTCTTTATTGTTATTGAAATGGATGCTGTCCCGAACTTGGATATTCTTGATCAATTTTATCCATGAAGATTTTGTAAATTTTAGTACTATATGTACTAACTTGGTTTTATGCTTTTCCATTTTACCGTGTGTTGAATTGATACCGTAGATAGACGCAACAAAGCAAACATGTTAGATCAATATAAAAAATGTTATTTGGATATAATTTCTTTTGGTGTCAATCCATTTCAAATTCATATGTAAATAAGTGAGGAATTCACATATATAAGTGGAGAATCATGTGACAATCTTATCATTTACTACCATAATCACAATCACCTGATTTTCCATTTATGAATAAGAATTTTTCACTTATTTATACATAGATCTCCGATAATCAATTAACACCCAAAAATATTATGTCCACTTAACGTGACTCGATCAACAATGTTAAGAGAAATGTTGAGGGGATTCACTTTTTGTGGGACACTGTGGCGACTCATCACTCATCCACCATTGGATGGGATGTGGGATCTACACCCTATCCAATGGTGGATGAGTGATGAGTCGTTAAAGTGTCCCACAAGAAGTGAGTTCCCCTATCATTTCTCATATTTAGTTTCTTGTTAGAAACCCAATTGATGGTGTCGACAAAACCTTTTTTTATTTATGGATGTTATCCAAAATTATGGTTTAGAATTTTCAAATGAAAAATTAAACATGCTATAAATTGCTTTTTGTCCTGCTATAAACTAATAATTATCATGCCATAATGACTCAAACATGGAAGGTTTGTAACATCCTCAATTTCATGTCGTGCTAAATTACTTCAGTAACTCTAAGTAATTAGGCACTTAATGAGAAATTATGAGATTAAGGTTTAATTAAAGGGGTTAACGAAGAGTTTAAGGGTTAACTCGAATGAGAAAAGTCAAAAGAATGCTTAATCGAGATTAGATAATCTCTAATTAAGCGAGTCAGAGCCTTTATAGCTTAATTAAATATTAATCGCTCTTAATTAGCTTAATCAAGTTTAATTAAGCTTAATCGCAAGATTAATTTTTTTGTTAATTGTGTTCTTGTATGTTATTCACTAATCCTTGCTTAATCATCTTAATTAAGTTGTATGAGCACTTAATCACATGATTAAATTCAAATTTAGTCAACTAGATAATAAAGTAAAAAGTGATGTCATTAAAGTATAAAACATTAGATAAGAGTGCTTTATGTAAGAGTTAGTACATGCTTTTTTCCTCCAAATTCAATTTGTTCACTTAAACTTTAATTAACACAAAATTAAGAAAATATCTCCCTCCTCCCCTTTGAATAGTGGACTCCACTTTCTCTCTCTTCCTCCCTCATCCATTTTCATTTTCACTCATCTCATTCTCTCTCTTGAAATCAAATCCTCCAACTTCTCTCTAAATACTTCTTCATCTTCTTCGTCTCTTCTTTTTCCTTTCTCCACATCCACCACCACCAAAACCACTCACTTAGACCTTCAAGGACCTCATCTTTGGGTCTTTGGAGACAAGATATAAACACTACAACCTCCATTTTCACAAGATCTCAAGAGCTTCGCCTTCCACCAAGCCAAACCGCCACCATCTACAAGGAAAGGAACCACCATCATCTTCTTCTTCTTCTTCTTTAGTTTTTGCGCCATTTCTAAGAAAGGTAGTGATCTTTATCTTTTTCATTTTGTTTGTTCAAGAAAGCTTGGAGTTTGGTTCTTTCATGACCAAAATCTCTAAGTGAAAACTTGAGAAAATCTTTCATGCTCTTCAAGAGCAAAAGTTTCCATTTTTGGCAAAATATGTTTTTATTGTTCTTCAAGTGTTCTTGAGTTTCCATTTTTTGCAAAATATGTTCTTCAAGTGTTCTTGAGTTCCCCTTTTTGGCAAAATATATTCTTGATGTTCTTCAAGTGTTCTTGATGTTTCTACTTTTGGAAAATATATTCTTATTATTGAGTGTTCTTGATGGTATCTTGTTTAAAGTTATTCCTTTTCTTGTGATGAGTTGATGATTTTTTATGCTTTTCATGATTTGATAAGACCATGAATATTCTAAAAGCTTAAACCTTTAAAAAGTTTGCTTGTTGATTCCTTAAAAGTGGCGCAACTTTTAAGCTTCCATGAAATTTCATTTTGTTTTATTTTGAAGGCAAGAATACACGCAAAGGTATAAGCTTTTTGGTATAATAAGCCTTTTTGAGTTAAAAAAATGATATCTTGTCACTTTATGTCTTAGAAATCAAATCTTAAGGAAAAGACCTTTCATAAAGTTTTAAACTTTAATCAAGAATGAAATCTTTAAGTCATAAAAGTGTTGTTTTGTAACATTTAATTCATAAAGTTTAGATCTTGAACCAAATCAATGCCAAAAGGTGTTAACTTTTATAAAGATCAAGACTTTTAACCTTGAAGTTAATGTTTCATATCACTAGTTGATAAAGTAGGGACCTTTTTAATGCAGTGACAACTTTAAGTCATAAAGTTGAGACCTTGATGATCTTAGAATAATTAAAAGAGTCAACTTTCATAAAGAAGAAGACTTTTTAGTTAAAAAGCTAGTAACTTGTATTATTATTACATAAAGATCTAAATTTTTAAGCAAGAGCTTAATATTAAATGCACTTACTTTCATAAAGAATAAAACTTTATGACTATTTTATAAAGAATGATAACTTTAATAATGTTTAAGGTAAAACCTTGATATGTTATTAATGAAAGCTTAAAACTTTGTAAGTCGAATAAGTTAAAAATCACCCTTGGTAATTAGTGAACATTGGTGTTATTGGGTTCATAATATGGTTATGCGTTGTTATGATCCAAGGATTAGAGGGATCTCGAACTCCTTGGGAACAGAAGTATGATTAGGGCCTCTAAGCATACCATGAACCTAGAAATCACTAAGTGTACTATCTCAAGGAAAGGAAACAATCAATTAACTTAATTAATTTGAACAAGTATTCCATAAGACATGTATTTAAGTAAAGAATAATTTCATACGGGAACTAAGCAACTAAAAGACTATATACACATATCTTAACTATGTGATTCGCTCATGGGTAACCATGAGAAATCATATGATCATTCATAAGATTCTTCACAAAGAATAACGCAATTATGAACCACTCTAGGGTATGAATGTATGATGCCATTCGGTATGACGAATGACAAGTTTGATGGAGCTTTATCTCATAATTGAATGATATGATTGTGATGGACTACTGGTTGAAAGTTGTGATTGGCATTTTGGGGAAGCTCCGGTTTAGCCGTTATGCTGCCGGATTTTCGTCAAAATTATGGACTTAGTCATATTCTTGCATATGTCTAGTCCAAAAAAGGAACTATGCATGTAAAGTATAATGATAAGCAAAGAATTAATGGGACATGACCCTTCAATCACTTTGATAAGGGAAATGAGAGACGGCGATCCACAAAGACTCAAGGAACCTCTATGAGGGAGGCAAGGATGACATGGAGGACCCTACAACTTAGAGGTAACCAATATCGGCTTAGTCTGATTTAGTTAGTACTGCGTGACGACGGTCATGAAATGAGCTCATGTCCAAAAGCAGTCGATTTCAAAGGAAAGTAAAGAATGTTAAGCACGTGCCAAAAATGAAAGTAAAGTCAAAAGTATAACTTGGTTAAGTCTATGATGATGCATGTTCTTGCATGTATTTATGTTGTCCATTTGCATTATGAATGTTCATTCTATGTTTCAGTATGCACGTTAGTTATGATGATATAATTATAACATTAAATTTAAAAGCAACCCACTTCGGGGTTTAAGTTTTCAAAACCATTAAAATTGAACTTATATCTGTCCACTGTTCTTATAATTAAACCCGAAGTGGCGGGACGACGACGATGACACTATGTTTGCCTAGTCGTAATCCTACTGAGAAATTTAGTATTTCTCACTCCTACGTTTTCGTGTCGTCTTTAGAGGATGTCGACATCGGGCACGGTGGTGATCTACGTTGAGTTCCCGGTGTGGCGTTGGCGCTTTGACCCGGTGCTGAACGCCTTCGTGCTGTCGGCGAACACAGTGATGAGGGTCTACATTTTCCACGACCGCCAGTTTCAGACTCCCATGATAAGCCCATTTTTCCAACCGCATCAACCATTCGGCGAGGTTACTATGGATGATATTCGCCCCTACTTTCAGCCATTGAGGTACCCTACCGATGATGATGAGACTGACTCGGATACCCGTTTGACTCCGACTGTTTCACTGGATTCTGATCCCTCGGAGCCGTCTTATCCGAGCTACCATGTAGAGATCGACCCTTCTGAGCCCTTCTATCCGACTCGTTCTGGGGGATCTCACTGTTCGGGTTCGTCACAGCCTTCGGTGATTCGTCTATCTTCCGATTCTTTTGCTTCATCTGCTGGCCCAACTTCACTTCCAATTCGTGGGCGTGGGTTCATTCGTACTCGCGCTGTGCCCTATGGACGAGGATGTGCTCGAGGAGGAGGACGTGGTGGTGTTTCTCCTGGTGGATACGGGAACGGTTTCCTCCTGCCTGATGCCTGATGTGATGATTGCATGCGGAGCTGAGTACGAGGATAGCCCCTTTTGGTTGTAGTTATAAGGTTATCATTCTGTTGTATGGCATGCTTGGGTGGTAGGGTTTTCTGATGTATTTCCTTTTATCTTGTATTTGGTAGGTTTCTTGTGTAGAGCCGACAGTAGATATCAGACCCATTATTATCTCATGTATGACTCGGGTATGACTATTATCATATTATTATGGATGGTTGTGGAATAAATGTTATCTTTATCTAAGATTGTGGTTATTCTCAATGCTTCTATTCATGTTAAATGCGATATATGAATGAGATAGCGACGTTTGTATTATATGTTCATGATGCGCTCATGGCTCTCGATTTCAAAAACAGTTTACTTGTTTTGTTCAAAAAAAAATTTACCCCTATTTTCGTTAAAAAGTAATTTCTAAAAGGTAATGTTAGTTCCGTGAGCAAAAGTAATAACTAATAATTTTACAATATGACTTAAGTATCGAATGGAACTATTAGGGTGTTACAAGGGCCATTGGGTGAAACCATTTCACTCCCAATTTGTTAATCTACACATTAGGAGTGGTTTATGAAAAATCGCCGAACGTGGAAAATGATAAGAACTTCCAGGTGAACATTATTATTGTTTTAAGCATCACTTTCTCTGTGATTATCACTCGGTAGCTACTAGCTAGAGAAAGTAACTTTTTTTTCTGAATCTGGGAATAAGGTTTATCTCTTGAGCAACTTTTAAATGCTGGTGATCGGTGATTATACTTTCATTTGGGAACTAGGAATGACAATAGAGAATTGTACGTAGGGATATCTGGTGGACCCCACATTTGGGTCTCCATTTGGGGAAATTTCTATTTACAGCAGCTGGAATGGGGACAAAAGTCCCTCCGCGGTTATTCAGGAGATGGGGATAGGAATTATTACCCCTGCCACATGGAGATCCTTGCCTTGAAGGATTGTGTTCTTTTTCCTTTTTGTAGACAAGTAGCACTCAAGCTCAAGCATACCGATTATGAAAATATTTAGTGTTTTTGTAATGATATTGAATTTTGTTGAATTCTTTGATATTTCAGTGTTATTTATTTTAGTATTTTTGTGATGATATTTTGCTATATATGTTTAAAAGTTTATGTTGTAGATTTGATTTAAAGTTTAAAGGTTTAGTGTTGTAAATATGTAAGACTAAGTTTAATCAGGACTTAGATCAACCTTTTTTATTATTTTTAAGTTTAATTAAACTGTTTGCGCAATCTTTTTATTTTTAAACATTTTTTCAAGGTAGCAAGGATCCGTGGAGATAAGAAATGGGGGGAAATTTTTCCCACTGTGGGGATCGGGGATAGGAGAGTACTCCTTGCCCTTGCTCAGCTTATTGTCGTCCCTAGTGAGGACTACAGTCTATTTTGGAGAAAGTAAACCGTTGAAAGATGAAAAGGTTCGTGTAAAAGAAATGGAGTTTTAATTCGTTGACTAGAAGTCAAAGTAGAAAGGAGAAGAAAAGGATTAGTTAAAGACTACCAAAAGAATCAGATATTATCGTTTTGTAATTTGTGTACACCAAATTTTAAAGAGTGAATATTACTACTTCTGTTCCTTTCTTCTGATTCAATATGAATTGTGAATTTAGTTGACAGGTGTCTGTCAACAAGCATTCTACAGCATATGAACATGCTTGTTAAATTTGAGTTAACTCCTTTGAAAACTCGAATCCAAATAAACTTGCTCGAGATTAAGTAAACTTGAAATATCAAACTTAAGCAAATTTGGGTAAACTCATGTAAATTTTGGTAAACTTGCATAGACTCAGATAACTTACAAAAACTCAGATAAATTCAAAAGAAACTTGCGAGTTTACTATTTTAGTAAAAATTTAGTCTCTCATGTATGATGTTTCGCGAGAAACGCTTGTAATTACACATTCCAAAATTGAAGATATGATATCATGACTCTAGTTATTTTGAATTTTAAAACATCTGAAATCCTGAGTTGTTATATTTTTTGTGACTTTAATTTATATTTCATATTTTATGACTTGTATTTACTTTATTATAATGTTGTAAGTGAAATTTTTATATATTTTTATTTTATCTTAAATTTATTTTATTATAATTAAATATTATAAATATTTGTTAATATTATTTTTAAAATAAATAAATTCTTAAAATTTATGATTTGAGTTTACATAGAGTTTAGGTAAACTTCAAGTTTGATAAGCTTACATATAAATGTCTCAAATTTGTTTACCATCCAAATTGAGATCGAACTTCGATTTGATTGCAAGGTTACGAACTGGACAATTAATATGTATCTTGATGTTTTAAAGTATTTCACCTTTACCTACGTTGGAGGTTTTGACTTTTGAGAGAAGAAAGGATTCTAAATGGAGGTGTGACATTTTGCTAGTGTGGGGCACATTCGGATAGACATCTTTACCAGTGCCTCATTTTATGCACATGACACTCTTTCTTGCTTCAATTTTGGGAATTTTTAAAGGAGCTTTCAATATGATCAGATGCGTAGAGGGACAGAAAAGTCAGCGGATGTTTTGTTTTCTTCTTTCTATTTTGTTCTTTCTTTCCTGCTATTTTCTGTTTGTTTTATGAGCATTCCTGGTCATCCTGTTTCGTGTTTCGCTTTTCTTCTAGTGCGGTTTTTGTGTATTTTTTTCTACCAATTAAATATGTATATGAGGTTTTGCTCTTGATCGCAGCATATTAGCATTGAAGTATCACTGAAATGAGAACAAGGGATACATCAAAGGCTTTAAAATGAGAACCATCTTTTCATATTTTAATTATAACAGCACATAGGTAACCATTATTTATCGACCAATTAGATTAATGGATATTGAAATATATAAAATAAAATGCTGTTGGACTGATAATCACAACATGAAAGAAAGAAAAACACAGGCGACTTATCAAATGACACATTCAACACTTCAGCTTGTTAGGTACAGATCAAGGCACACCGTTCCATTCATGCGAGTTTCACAAAATATGGACATGTTACACTATGATAAGCTATGAAGAAAGCAAAAGAGTTTCCCTAGCTTTCTTAGTTCGGATCCAAGGGGACACATGTCAGAAAGCACATAATGTTTACAAACTAGAAATTGACTACAGTCAGCAAGAACACACAAAAACACTCAAAAGAGGGAGAAATTATAGAGGTTGAAAGTGGTGAAACCTCTCTTCTCTCTCTCTCTCTCTCTCGTGTGTTTTGACTGTTTCTATGCAATAGAAGTAAAAAACAAAACACACACAAAAAGAAAGAAAAAAAAAAAAGAAAAAAGGGGGGTGAAAGAAAAGAAGTGAAGCCCTTTTCTTTGTCGTCTTGTTATGTTCAAGGGGGCCCTTGTTTTTTTTTCTGTCTCTTCTCATTGAGCAAAAGAAAGGGATGCCACAATGTGAAAGAACTGTAGTTGCTCTAATAACTCTTTGCCATGGCGTGTAGCTCGTTGCTCCACTCTCAGAAACAGCTCCTCACTGAGTTTGTCACCAATGTGGGCATCAACAAGGACCCCAGACACACTCCTGCAGCTGTTGGCTAGAGCCCTCCCTACTTCACTTGCATCATCTGGCTGGTTCACCACAAGCGGGCTTCCTCCTTTGAAAACCTCAAGCTTGTTTATGGCAAATGAGCCATCAGCTTCAACCACCTCCTTGAAATCTTGCAGGCTTGGTGCATAAACTGGAATGTTGAAATTGTCCCGTTCCTCACTGCTAATTAATCCCTGTGATCAACTACATGATTTAGGACAGAGAAACTTTTTTTTTTTCGTGGATATAGTATATAAATATACTGATCAACATTTATGAATTAGCCTTTCAAATTGAGAATTTCAGAATTTCAGTTATATAAATATCAATTATAATGTTAATTAAGAATATATCTACACCATTAATAAAGGTAAAATATCAATTTCATACTTATATAAATGAAAATGTATATTTATTGAAATTGCAATTCACATATGCCGATTAGTATATCTAAATGAATATATAGATATAACAATCCTGTTTAATCCATATACCATAGACCCACAAGTACATAACATAAAAGGAGACCATATGCTTTGAATGGTTGAAAAACATGAAGGCAACAATTGACCATTCTAAAACCAAGTTAAAAAATAGAGTAATAATGACTTCATACTAGTAGATTAAATTTTTTGCTTTTAGTGCAACAGGTTAGCCCAAAAGAAGTGACTTAGAAAACGGTCCTTTTAGGTTTGAAATTAACTTTGTCAACATAGTCCAACTAAATTATTTTATGAGCTACAAAAATTAGAGTCCTAATCCTATTGTAACTTTTTGAAAGGTCGAACAAGTACATGAATTATTGTCCTTTAAGTTAGTATGTGCGTATGCTAGGACAAGCGTTTAAGTATTTGAATTACTTCAAATGCTCAAGACATCCTATATGAAGGTCTCATTACGTTCCGTACTCTCCTGATTTTAATATGTTACGGTAGAGGGTAATTGGTAGGTTCATGACTTGGGCTCTGTTCAAAGCCAGCGCTTTTGGGTCCCACAGTCTACAGATTATTAGACAAAAAATGATCAGATGAATGCAAACATGTCCTTCTTGTCTAGCTTTAAAATGTGATGATGATTTTATGTGTTCTAAACATCCAAAACCTAATTGTTATTAGCCAATATTATGGACCAGCTGCCGGCCAGCAGTTAATTATTATTTTTGCCGACATGATGATGGAATGTGTGGATGGCTTGATCAATTTAGGGTGGGAAACAGACGGCTGAGATCAACCTTTTTGAATGATGACAAGATAAGTTATCGTGACGTCTACAATACCTGATCATTTGTGTTAACTTTGTTTCGAATCTGCTAATCAGTGTTTTAAGGATGTTAATTAGGAATTAAAAGTGTAAAAATTTTGAAGTTTCTGATATATTTAATGTATTAGAAATTTAAAAATTTTACTTTTTAATTAAAAGCTTTCCACTCTTAATTTCTTAATCATCATCGCCGATAAGTAAAACTTTTTTTCTAAAAGTCCTTTTTGGTCTGCCAATGACAAAATACAAAGGCTATGTGATTGTGGTGTGCACTGTTCCACACACAAGCACGCATAAAAATGTTTGTGAATAACTATAATTACCTCCTGAACAAGATCATCCCAAGCATCCTGAAAGTGGGTCCCAAAGAGGAGACCAGCCCCACCCTGGTCGGTGGGGTCCACTGAGGTTCTGCCTAAGCAAACCAAGAACATGGACCCCCCTCTCTTCATCTCCACAGACCTTGAGCTCAGGAACCCTGCCAAGTCAGTTTGGAATTGTTTCTTGTAAGCATTTGCTGTGATCTCACCAGCACCATGGATAAACACCCTGCCTTTGTTGTATGCACTTGACCTCTTGTCCATAACAGACTCAGGCACCTGGGTCCCAAAACCAAATTAAAAAAATTAGTGCACTTCTACATATTAGTATATTATGTGTCTCTTTTAGTATATAATAACCAAATCCACCGGCCCGCCCCAACATACTATAAAAAATCAAAATGCATGAAGTTGAAGAACATTATATGTGCTTGGAATGCATCCATTGAAAATCAGTGCAAATATACGTCACTATGGCCCTGAATCAAGGAAATTTTATCAACTCTGGAGACCATGGATTTGTTGCATCAACTTTTGACCATAATTCAGGACTTAGCCTTCAAATAAATGCGTTACACATGTCATGGTTTTCATTATATTGTCCTCGGGAAGTGGCAAATAATTTTATTTTGTCGTAGAAATTACCGCATAGAGACTAGACAGATTCTTTTTGAGTTTTGTTTGGTGAGTTGGGTGGGAGTGAGTGGTGAGTGTGTCGTTAAGAAAGTCATACATAGGAGAAAATGTTTAAGTTGTCTAGCATAACAAAAGTAATTGCTATTCGCCAAAAGTTCCAAGAAATGTATGGTACCTTAAAGTCGGAGTTCTAATCAAAAGCTTTTCACGGAATGATTTGAATTATGTAATTTAACCAGTTCAGATTGCATAAAAACAAGGTAAATAACCACTTAATGAACATAACAATGAAGATATTCATATTATTTTTTCTTTTCTAAGGAAATAAAGATCGAAGCCCAACGAGAGTTTGAAAAACTTACTTTACCATAAATAATGAATTCAAAATAAAAATACACCAAGACAAAAGAAAAAAAGAGAAAAAAAATAGTAATGTTATTAACACATAATAATTTTCATTATTCCATTATTAAATTATTTATTTTTGTAATGAAATTAAATAAACACATTTTTGGTACATTAAACACACATTTTTAAATATCATAATCTTTTTTCTCTGAAATATATTAGAGCTTGTGAGAATTTTTTTCGCTGTAATGTTTTGGCATATGGCATATTTGTTGACTCTAGACAATTAATACTTATCACTTTATTTTACATAATTATTATTCTTATATTCGATTAAAAATTTTGACCAATTTTTCACATTGCAAGATTTACTTTCTGCTTTTGTCAAATATGTAAATATCAAAGCCATTAAGAATGAACTATTGATAAAAGGCTTAAATAGTTTACATTAAGTCATAAATTTAAACCTTATTTTCACTGCTCTATTGTCACTTACATATAAAAGAAAAAAATTATATATATGTAAATATTATCAAGGCTGTAAAAATATTGATTTAAGGTGCAAACAAATCTTAAAATAGACAAGGAGAAAAGATATTAGTAAGACTTCATTACCTGAGATAACCAATGCAAAGAGAAGGCTGAGTGGAAAACGTCAATGGACCTTGCCGGAAAAAGCCTCCTGTAGAAGGAGCCGGGGACTCCGGCGGCGAAGTAGGAGCGGTGGTTGTTGGCGGCAAGGCACTCTTCCATGCTGACTCCATAGTTGGCCATCGGCGGAAGGAGCTGGAAGAGGGTGTTGAAGTCGTTGCTAGGAAGGTCAGAGAAGAAAGCAGAGAACTCAGGTGGGTCTAATCCTAATGCCTCATAGCGCTTGATGATGTGCTTGACGATCACATCCACCACGTTGATCGTGTTGCTTCCACATGAACACCCCAAGTCCACAACTACAAATGGGATGTCAGAGGCATGGAGCTGAACGCTGTCTAGGGTTTCTTTGAGAAGGTGAAGCATGGACTTGGCATGTATGGCCTGCATAATATCATAAAATATACCATAAACCATCATGGGTTATATTTTTATTTTGGTATATTAAGTTTGAAAACATCATTTGATCCGTCTATGCTTTTATATGTATGTGTAAATATATAGCAAAAGCTTAATTTGAGTTTGAGGCATGTGAAAGAAAAAGGTATAATAGTCTTATTTATACTTTGTTAGATGAAAGCTGAGTTTGAAAGCTTCATTTTGTTAGCAAATGGAGAGAGAGAGAGAGAGAGAGAGAGAGAGAGAGAGAGAGAGGGAAGGAGTAGAGAGAGAGAGAGAGAGAGAGGGAAGGAGTGGTTTTCATATTGATGAATTTATTGAGGAGTTGTGTAGAAAGTAGAGAGGGTACCTGTGCTTGGGAATTGTTGACATAGCTGGCCTCTCCTTTGCCTCCTTTCATGCTAAGCAACCTCTCTAGCTCCATATTGGACACGACAACATTGTCTCCCATGGTGCCAATATGTATCTCAGTGAAGTAAAATGAACTAGAAACTAAATGGAAGAAGAGGGTATGTATATAGATGATGGTGTACTGTTGTTGCTGCTAGTTCTCTATGATAACTAAAATGAAAGCGCGAGAGGGTTAATATTTATAGACAGAGGAGGCGAAGATTACCATCAATTATGGCTGCTTATATATTTTATATGCTCTTTGCTGCTATCTAGATATAAAGGACAATAAAAGAGCAAGCAGCAAGCAGCAAGCAGCAAGCAGCAATTATTATGAATTAGTCGCCAATTCAAAAGGGAAAAAACAAAAATAAGAAAACTCACGAAAAGTTAAAGCATAAAATATGGGCCTCACATGCAACAAGGAAGGCCCAAGATTGGCGCCGGATTTTGATTTTACAATCACTAGGCAACTTATTCATATGGATTACGGTATTTTCATATGTGTTTTGAACATAATCATATGGTGTTAAGAGAGAAGTATATAGGAGTATTTAAATTGGGTTTTATAAATTTTTGGAAGCTATCTATTTCAAGTATTTATGTTTATCTTTCATTTAAAACCTAGCATATCCATATTCAAGATAAACATGAGAGAATGATAATTAATGTGGTAGAATTAATGTGCTCTTCCCCTTATCACATTGCAAATAAATGAATAAATAGCCTCCAAACTAGTGCGATGCACCGCCTTCTTCTTTCTTTCGTAGCTTTTCTCAATTCACAGTGAGCCATTTTACAATCGAAGCATATGAGCATCACAATTTCAACCAATCTTAAATCGATTTTAAATTAATCAAGACCAATTTTGGTTCATTTTATATTGAAAATAAATCTTTAGTTGATTTTCATCCAATCAATCAAAATTATTACAAATAATCATCGTACATGGGGTATGAACTAATTGTTTTATATTAGATTATTATATTAAATTTTTCTTAATGATAGATAATCCATTAAGAGAAAGGGTATTGCTGTCACTGAAAGTTGGTTCATCTTGTCAGCTTTGCTCATGCTTTATTATAATTTAAGTTTGATAATTGTACTCTCATTTGTAGGTCATTTACAGGTACTCTTGTTAGCTCAATGAGCTTGGAAGCATATCCCAAATTAGGATAATTTTTTTCCCTTAACTTGAATTTTTTTGACCAAAAGAAAGGATATTGCTTAAGGTGCCTTAGTAATTTAAATTTTTGAAACTATAAAGAATGTCCAAATTTTTTTTGAAAAATAAAAAGGATGCCTAAAACTTTGGTATTCTTTGGTATAAAAAGCGGAGGGTTGCCTAAAGTTTAGGCAAAACGCTTTGATTCAAATTTAGGATGCATTTATTTAAGTTTGAAAAAATAAACGCTTTTATAATATCATTTTTAGAATCTATTCCTTCTAAATGACGAAAAGTATTAAAAATTTTTTTTGAATTTATTTTTATTAAAAGACTTATCTAATTATCTTAAATTTTTTTTATACTTTTACTTAAGAATAATTTAAAAAGTCAAAAAAATGGAATCGTAATCATAATATGACTTTAAAGTGACTAATCAACTCTTATACGTAAATATTGTTACAAGTATAATGATGATTATTTTTCTCACACCAAACTAGCTCACGCACATCCATAGTTCAATCTTTTAAAGGTGTGATGCCAAAACATGTAAAGTAAGGGAGAGAACAATCAAGTCATTAAGGGCTTGTTCGATTAAAATTCTAAAAGAAGTACTTCTTAAGAAGTAGAAGTAAAAGTAAAAGTAAAAATGAAAAATTATTTTATGTTTGGATATAATTATATAAGTATATTTTATCAAAATTAGAAGTTATTAAATTGTTTAGATGTAATAAATATAAAAATACTTTATTTAATAAAATTATAATTAAGGATATATATATATATATATATATAGAGAGAGAGAGAGAGAGAGAGAGTGTGTGTGTGTGTGTGTGTGTGTGTGATACATGCTCAGGAGGGTAATTTGGTCATTCCAACACTGAAAAAGAGCTTGTTTCTAGCAAGTTGGTTCTGCCTTGGAGATGAAGCAACCAAGAGCTCATTTCAAGTTACTTAGAGATCAAGTAATCAAGTTTAATTAAAGTAACTTGGAAAGCAAGCAATCTGATCATGTTGGAAATATGTTTAGATTGTGTTTAGATTTATTTTTGATTAGTTTTGACTTAGTTTAGATTTGAATTGAATTAGTTTATCTCATAAGATTTAAATCAAATCTGATCTAATCTACAAAGATCAAATATGATTTAAAATTAGTTAGGAATAAATCTTTTAGAATAGAATCATATATTTAATTTTAAATTTTAGTTTCAAATCAAATATTTTAGATAGGATTAGATAATTTCTAGTTTTAGGATTTATGTATAAATAGGCAACTTGGCCTATAGACAGCAGAGAATTTATCATGGTTTGACCACCAATAAGTTGTGAGGTTCTCCTTATTTTGTTCTGTGTGATACAAAATTTTTTATTTTTTCCCTGTTATTTACATTTTCAAGGACAGGTTTCTTGGCGGTTTAGTAAGGAGGGTCTTTATTCTACATCTTATTTTCTATCAAAGTGTGTGCCTGGGATTTCTGGATCTTTATATCCATGGGATTCTGCATCATTTGGTATTCTGAGTAAGGTGTAGATAAATTCTGATTTGTCTATCTTTGTGTTTTACGTTTCTATTTTGTCTTCTTTTCTTGTTCGTCTGCGTTCCTGTTTTTTGTGTTTTTGCACCCTATCCTCTTGTGTTTCTGTCACATCTCTATCTATCTCTATGTTTTTCTTCTTTGTTGTGTGTTTGTTTTTTAGTTACTAGTTCAGATCCAAAAAAAAAAAAAAAAGAAAAAAGGAGAAAAAAAGGAGAGGAAATTAGAAAAGGTGAGGACTATAAGCATAATTTTTTTCCTTTGATCTAGATTGTCAAGGATAAGCTCTTTGAAGACCTACTATGGAAATTTTTTCCTTTGATCTAGGTTGCTATGGACAGGTTTCATAGAGGTCTAGTAGGAAAATCCCTTTTCGATGACCTAGGTTGTTAAGAACCGGTTTCTTAGAGGTCTAATAGGAAAACCCTATATTTACTATCCTTTGTTTCTATTTCGTTTCTGCTTTGTCAATTTTATTTTCCTAGTTTTTTTTCTTTGCATTGAGTCCCATTTCCTTATTTGTTGTGTTTACTTTATCCACTTTTTTTTTTTTTTTTTTTGTATTTGAGGTATATTCAGTTCAAAAAAAAGCAAAAAAAAAAAAAAGAAGGAAAAAAAAAGCAAGAAAGAAAAAGAAAAAGAAAGAAGGAAAAAAAAAAGAGAGAAAAAAAAGAGAGGAGAGAGTGTTAGTGAGGTTCTTCAATTATAGGTTCTTAAATGGCTTCATGGCGGAAAGGCAATGGTAGAGATGACTTTGAAGATCACAAAGGCAAGATTCGAGGATTAATCTTTTTAAATAGGGGGAGAATGATACATGCTCAGGAGGGTAATTTGGTCATTCCAATACTGGAAAAGAGCTTATTTCTAGCAAGTTTGTTTTGCCTTGGAGATCAAGCAATCCAATAGCTCATCTCAAGTTACTTGGAGATTAAGTAATCAAGTTTAATTAAAGTAACTTGGAGAGCTAGCAATCTAATCATGTTGGAAATATGTTTAGACTGTATCTAGATTTGTTTTTGATTAGTTTTGACTTAGTCTAGATTTGAATTGAATTAGTTTATCTTTAAAGATTTAAATCAAATATGATCTAATATAAAGATCAAATTTGATTTAAAATTAGATAGGAATAAATCTTTTAGAATAGAATCATATATTTAATTTTAAGTTTTAGTTTCAGATCAAATCTTTTAGATAGGATTAAACAATTTCTAGCTTTAGGATGTATGTATAAATAGGCAATTTAGCCTATAGACAACAGAGAATTTATCATATAGTTTATCATGGTTTGACTACTAATACACTTGTGAGGTCCTTATTTTGTTCTATGTGATGCAGAATTTTCTATCTTTTCCCTGTTATCTATGTTTCCAAAGATATGTTTCTTAGGGGTTTAGTAGGGATTTCCCTATTATCTACGTTTCCAAGGACAAGTTTCTTGGGGGTTTAATAGGAAGGATCTTTATTCTATATCTTGTTTTCTATCAAAGTGTGTGCCTGGGGTTTCTGGATCTTTATATCTACGGGGTTCTTCATCAGAGAGAGAGAGAGAAAGAGAGAGAGAGAGAATAAGAGTGGGAAAATAGTGGTATTTTTTAAAAGATTTAAGGATAGAATAGTAATTGAGTGGGAAGAAAATGGTTGCTAATTTCAAGGAGCAATATTCTCTTTGTTCTACTACTTCTCAAAAAAGTAGAAAAACTTATTATTTTCTACTTTTGATTTTTTAAGAAGCACAAATAAATAATATTAAAAATTTCATAAGCACTCTTTTTTGAAATTTTTTTTAAAAAATATTTCTTTTTGTATCAGATGCACAAACAAACGCGTCCCAAATTAAGCGCCTCTATACACTAGGGGACAGGAGGCCTATAGGGGAGTTTCAAACATTTAACATCATCATTATAATCAAGTTTAATTGAATAGTTGTTGGAGTAAAAGTGTTACAATTTTAGAGAAATATTATATGCAGTCTTAAGAATTTGAATTCTAAAATTCTCATATTAATAATGATAATTTTATCCAATTATTACTGTTAATTTAAAAATATATGAACAATTAATAAGACTAATGAAACATGTAACATTCCCATATAACGTAATAGGAAATAATAAAAACAAATTTTTATTAGTCACAACCTTGCCCCTGATCTTTTTAGAAAATGATATTTAGGTCCCTATATCAATAGGATTAGTAGAATAAGATTTTAAACGAAGCAGAATCACGTAGCGAAAACGTAGAAACCTAAACCTCGGCTGATTGAGCCACGGAGGCATCCATATGTGAAATGACATGGGATGCCCCTAGACTTACCCATAATTATGAAAATGCCATTAGCCATGAAAAACAGAAAATAAAAAGGCCCTTAATTTGCAAAACATTTAATTTACACCTTTAATCGATTAATTCGATTTTAGTGGATAAGTAAAGTTAATTAGAAATTAATTAGGATTTAATTAAGTGTCAATTATAAGGATTAAGTTTAGAGAAGATTAAGATAGATATATAGAAATTCTTACAAAATTATTCAATAATAATTTGTCAGTTTGAAGGAAGTCGATAGAGATTCGGCATATTAAACTGCCGAAGCCGAATCAGTGAAATTATGCACCAAAAACCCTAACATGAGTGGCCAAGATTTAGCCACTCTTCCCCCCCCCCCATACAAGGCGCCAATTTGCTGCCAATTAGTGGGGGAAAGTGGCCAAACACTCATCACATAAACACTAACCAATCAAAACAAAAACTTCCAACTACAATGCTTCACAAAACTTTATTTATTTCCTCTAACTCCCTTCTTTTCGTGCTCCCTCTTTAGCTGGCCATTTCTCACTCTTTCTTCTCCAATTTTCACTTCATCTTCCTCAAAACTCCAACCCTCATCCACTTCCTCCACCAAGAGCTCAAATCTAGCTAGTTCCTACATCAATTTGAGGTAGGATTCTTCAATTTCTTCTATTATTGGTGCTATTGTGACTGAGTAGAATCTCTATTCTTTCCATTAGATTAATGATATATGATGTTTATGTGAATTCTTATGGCTAGATTAATGTATAAATGTTGAGTTTGGAGGAGAACTTGGGTGAGAATTCAAGAAGGGATGTAAGATAGAAGCTGAAACCTTGAAAAACCTTACAGCGTCCGTACTGGCGGAGTGTACGGCTCTGCCTACAGTCATTTAAATTTAATAAAACTATTTTTATATGAAACTAGATATTAAGAGCTTTCCATACATATATAATATAAGGCCATTGGATTAGTATTGAGAGGGATATGAATATTTGAAGTTCGACTTAGGTTTTTGAGTTTGATTCTTGGCAGACTAGGTTGTTTAAGGCAAAACTTGCCCTATACAGCTTGGAATTGAATGAAACCAACTTTGTTAGAAATATTACACATAGAGAACATCCCATAAAAATTTCAGAGTTAGATACGGTCTCATTTGTTCCCAGTGGTTCGCAAAAGTTGCCTTATGTCCTAACTGGGCCAAAATAGGACAGTTTAAGAGGGTCAAATTTCGGGGCTTATAACTCAAGCTCTACTAAAGCAAATGAAATGGAACTTCTTGAAAATGAAAGCTTGTCCTATTAGCTTTAATATGAGACCAATTTTGTATGATTTGAACTAGTTTTCGATTTTTAGTAGATTTTTACTTTTAAGTATGTAATTCTAGCTAGCTATAGGGCAAGCCGAGATAAAACTGAAATAACTTGAGCTATATTTATCAAAATTAGATGGGACTAAAGAGGTTAGAAAATAGACACATAAAACTTTAACATATCCAAAATTCAGGTCCAGATGATAGATACAAAAGGTGATATTTTGTTTTTGGTCCAAACTACTTACCTTTAGACTCTACTAAACTTTTGTTTAGTTGGTTCTCTCCTATCTGTAAGGTTTAAGCCCAACATTTTATGGATGTCTCTTAATATACTTTGTTGTGTGGTTAACCTTAATTTAATTAAGGCAGCAGATAGGTGGTGGTTTTGGTGGTGTGTTTTTTTTGCTCTACTCTCTTTTTTGGAAAATGTTGAGTCTTACTCAATAAATATAAAAAAAATAAGGTTGAATAAGATTGTTTGTAAGCTGATTGGAGAAGAAAAATTGAAAAGGAGGCACTCTAATATTGCAGTCATATTCAATAGCAAGCAGTTTTCTTCAAATAAGTGATCAAGTGGTCAAATGTTGCCCAAATGAATTGAAATTGATTCCTAATCACTTATAGTTCTTTAAACTGTATGGTGTGATTCACAATCAGAACACTATAGAATTCCTGAAAATTCATAAAACTCTTTCTTGATACTATCATTTGTTGATGTCTTTGGGCTCTTACGAGTAAGTAGTTGATGTAATGAAAGGCTTGTACATGTGTGCTTAGTGCTTGTAGCTTGTGAGACTTCTTTGTATTTCTGTTTTGATTGATAGTGGAGCTTTTACCATATCTCACACTGAGAGACTTTTCTCACGTTAAATTTGGTATACCTAGTTTTTGTATTTTTTTCCTTATTTGCTGCTGCTATATTGGGCTTGAATTGCTTCTATATTATTTTTCTATTAGGAATCTTTATTGTTTTCATTGCCCATCTCTATCATACTAGTACTAGAGCTCTTTGGTTTGTGGAATTTATTTTCTGGTGAACAATAGAAGCTAATACCAATAGGATGATTTCTTTGAATAGTTTTAATTTTAATGTTTGGAAGGAAAAATAGATGGTCTGTGTAACACCCTAATAAGTCCATATTACACTTAAGTCATGTTATGGCATGTCATTAGTTTGTTACCTTTTGCTTTGTAGAAACATAACTCCATTTAAAAAATACTTGACATGAAAATAGGGGCAATTTTTTTTTTAATAAACATATCGCATTTGATATCAAAAAACCTCGAGCCATTAACGCGTAGATATATGTGTGCGTAACATGCGTGGATATATGATCACATGATAGAATAAAGCAATGATAGGAAAGTAGACATATATGAAAGATATATAATCACATCTCATGCAAAAGTGTGCCATCATATATACATATACATACATACATATATATATATATATATATATATATATATATATATATATATATATATATACATATACATACATACATATATATATATATAAAATAAATTGTCGGTTTACAAAACACCTAGCTACAATACAAATTATAACATATCATCCAGATATATTAAAAGAGTACCAACATTACAACCATAGGGAAAAAGATTCGTAAGAAAAAAAAAAAAAACATGCCAACAAGTGTGGCTCAAACATATGATAACAAAAAGAGAAGCCATATCCTCAAGAAGCTCGGGCATGCAAAAGGTTTATTCAGCCATCCTAACCATGAAAACTAACGACTCCCTAATCCTAAAAGGAAATGAAACCATCTCCCCATCATTCGGAGGCATCCCTACAACCACATCCACAGCTACGTCCTCATCTACATGGAACTGTAAGGGTGTGAATGAAGCCACGTCCATGTCCTGTCTGTAATGTCCACGATTTCCGACCTCCGACCTCCGACCTCATCAATATTCCCGACCTTCGACTTCGTCTCCAAGGCTCAAATGGACTGGCTGGATTTTCTGATTTCCAACCTTATGTACATATATATGAGTTCCAACCTTAGGTAAATTAGAATGTACACGACATCCGAGTTGAGTTTATCTGATCAGACCTCTGAATTGGTCTCCAAGTTCGACCAAAATTAGCACAAGTTCTGGTCTCGAGTTTATTACCAAGAGCTTTTCATTTCTCTTGATTTTCCAGAGTTTCGAGTTCTGAGATTAAGTTGGGAGTTCCAAAATTCCATAAGTTCCGATTTCCTGGAACATAGGATTAATGATTTGATTCTCGGTCTCTAGTGCTATGCTTAGAATCGATTCAAGTTTACCTAATGTCCCCGACTTCCGGATTTAAGTGTTTGGTTTCACATCCGACCTTGCTTTCAAGTTTCGAAGAAACCAGACAAAATTTCCTAGTTCCGATTTCATCTGAGTGGATATACACGAGTTCCGACTTTAAGAAGAGTACTAGTTCCGATGTCATTTTCAGAATACAATAGAAACGAGTTCCACTTTTAGGCGACGTGGAGAATGATTTTGTCACAAAAAGAGGGCGACGTTGAGAGCAATTTTGTCACAAAAAGAGGGATACATGGCTGAACTCTACCCACAAAAAAATGGGGAAAGTTGGCTACAATTCAGCCTTGTGTTTTTAGGCCAATCGTAACCCTCCAAGTTCACTACCACTCATGCCTATATAACACATTCTCCTCCTCTCATTCAGCCCCACTTCTACGTTGCCTTCTTCTCACTTCATCTCTCTTTTCTCTTCTCCACTCACCCACTCCATCCAACCTTCAAGTTCAACCAAGTTTTATTTCCAAACTCAAGCCTAATAACAAGAGGTAGAGGTTTAAATTCTTGTCTTGATTTTTTGATCTTGGATGGTTGGTGATAGTTTATTTTCTCAATTATTGATGAATTAATTGAATGATTATGATGATATATAGTTGAATTATTGGTTGTTTGTGGGATTAAACTCGAATTGGAAGCAAGAAAGGATGAAACTTGGAAGAGCTAAGGGGCCGAAGGGCCAAAAACCCTCGGCAGTTTATACGGCGGAGTGTACGACTCCGCCTACAGCTGGTTAAATCTTATGAGATTATTTTTCTATGAAACTAGACATTCAGGGCTTTCTATACGTGTATCATATAAGGCCATTGGATTAATATTAAGAGAGATATGAATTTTTTAAGTTTGACCTAGTAATCAAGACATTCACCCAGGCAGTATAGGTTGAAAAGGGTGTAACTCAGCCTACACAACTCCAAATTGAGTGAAACCAATTTTGTTAAAAAGCTTATACATTTGTTCCCAGTGATTTGAAGAAGTTATCCTATGTCCAAACTGAGCCAAAATAGGGTAGTTCAGGAAGGTCAAACTTTAGGGCTTATAACTTGAGTCCTACTAAGGCAAATGAAATGGAACTTTTTGCATATGAAAGGCTATCCTGTTAGCTTGAATAAGAGACCAATTTCGTATGATTTGAGCTAGTTTTCGATTTTTAGTAAATTTTTACTTTTGAGTATGCAACTCTAGCCAGCCACAGGGCAGGCCAGGATAAAACTCGAATAACTTGAGTTATGGTCATCAAAATCAGATGGGACCAAAGAGGTTAGAAAATAGACACATAACACTTTAACATATCCAAAATTGAGGTCCAAATGAGTTAAATAGAAATTATGGCATGATTTACAAAAACCAGGTTAAATATAAGTAGTGAAACAGTAAACATGTTTTAAATTGTAATACTTGTGCCTTAAATTTGATGATTGAAACATGAAAGAAATATGTTGAATTATGAATGGAATGAGATGATTTCTTTGATAAGTTGATATGCTGAGTACTGGCACTATTCATGGGGAAGCGGACACATTCTGTTATGCCGCCAAAATTGCGGTAAAGTATATGCATGATTTATGATATACATTTAGATACTTGAGCATTTTCAAGAAAGTTATGAAAGTCATGTTATGATGAACATAAGGAATATGTTATGATGAAAGTTCCATGATACTTGGGCCAGCCCCGGAATAAAGTTAAGGGGAATAGATCGGTGGGAAGTCGGGGAAAGTAAACCCGGCATTCCTGTATAGGAACGAGCTCGATCCTGAAAAGCAAACTATTACCCAGGAGTCTAAAATGACTAAGAACTCCCAGGGGACCAAGTGATGGAAAAGTTTATGAAGAAAGGTTCAAGAGCAAGTTTTGCATGATTGCATTATTGTTTGTTAAATTCGCTTACTGCCGTATGTTCATTATTCTGTGTATTGTTGATATCCGTATATTGTTGATGTTAGTTTATTCTGTTCCTTATGTTATCTTAAGTAAAACTAGACCTTGTCTTGGATCAGACATTTACCCAACCTTATTAAATATGAGTAGTTAAGTTTAATCTCATGTTTTTATAAATAAATAAAACCTGAGGTAACTGAGAATGAATGCGACGTCAGTCAAACACTTTTCGCGAACCCTACTGAGAATTTCTTCAAATTCTCACCTCGTTTTGTATTTCCTCCTCATTCTCAGACGTGGACGATGGACTCGACGGCTACCCTCTTCATTGAGATCCCATACTTACATCTCCACCATGACCTCGCAGTAGGCTCATTGTATATAGCCAACTCTTGCAATTTCCGTCTTTACCTTTTTAGTGATAGAAATTTTGCCGTCCCTTTACACCATCCTGCTTTTGATCTTATTGCCCCATACTTTGCGGTCCCACTGCACATGGCACACCCTCTACCTGCACTTCCCGCATCAGCAGCTCCTGCTGATCCTGTGCCAGAGTCTCCTCCACAGGCGGTACCAGATGTACAGCTCAGCTCAGAAAGTGACCCTTCTGAGGACACCAGCTCATCGTCCTCCTCCTCCTCAGGGCCCAGTGCAGACTACTCACCAGTCGAGCTTGGCCTAGCCAACGGCTTCCTGACGGAGTAGATCAGCAGTAGACGATGTTGTACAGTGTGACTCTCTTTTGACAGTACATAGTTTTGGGTTATAGACTTAGCAGCAGGTCTAGTAGTAGGTTTGAAATGTCTTCTAAGGACCTTATAGGATCATTTTGACTGATACGGGCCTTATGTCTTTTTGGTACGCTGGCCCCACTTTTGTATCCTATTTTGAAATTTGTACAAACACTGAAGCAGTGGCTTCCTATACACATACATATATACACATATACAGTTGACGGCATACATATCATTGGTTCTTATCTTTTTGTTATGACGTATTGAACTCTGTCACGTTCGTTATACAGCACTCCGTTTCTTCTGCTACAAAAAAAAAATGATATGGAAAAGGAAACGTAAACAGAGTATTAACACAGTAACACAATCTACTTAATTTCATGCTATGACTTAAGTATAACATTAAATTAGTAGGGTGTTACACTGTCCCACTGATCACAGCTCTCCATGGTGGAAGAAATCATCGCAAAGTCTTAGGGAAATGCAAACAAGGATGTAGGCTTAGAAGGATCTGTCTCAAGAGAATGCATAAGCATCACGATTAAAGGATCTAGCTCTGACTCCTCAAAGGAAGTACTGACATGGGGCTCAAAGATAGGCAGGTGAACATTTGACATGACAATATCCTAGTATAGTTCTGAAGGGTTAAAATGCCGACTCATGACTGACGCACCAAAATGATGCCAAAAGAAAACGCTTGGACCGCTCCCCTCACAATAAGAAGTAGCGTATTAAGATTTAGGTTGTAATGCACATCCCATGTAGGAAGCTCAACAAACACCACCGTTGCTATCTACTTGATTTAAAGATGACATAAAAAGCAGGGGTGAGAAATATGAAATTTCTCATTAGGGCTCTAATGAGGCAACTAAGTGTTATCGTTATCATCCTTAACCACTTTGGGTTTCTTAATAAAAGGAGAATATGCATAGGGTTCAATTTTAGTTTGTATGAAAACATACTTTAGCCGAAGTGGATTTCTTTTAATCATACATTCTCTACATGCTATAATTATGCAACAGGAGCATAAATAAATATGAATAGGCATAACCATAATATGAAAACATTCACAACCAAGTATATAATAAATCACATTAGGCTTAAGAGTCTTGGGACATTCTTTACTTTCTTTGACTTTACTTTGACCTTGACTTTGGCTTTTAACTTTTAGCATATGCTTTAAACTTTCATATATCACCCTTGAAACTTTACTTTCTTTTAGGACATGAGCTCATACCTATAATGATTGTCGTCATTCATTACACCCAGCTTAAATAAACGAGTAAAAGGGGTTCCTTTATGGATCATTTTCCCTTACTGAAGGATCACACTTGAGTGTCTTATTAACATAAGGGTTAATATTAAGTCTTATGACATTGGTGCCTTTAGATAAAGGACTTAAGTCTTTCTTTTTTTAACACAAGTTACCCTTATTAATCTCAACAAAATTATTCTAGCTCCACGAATTTGGTGAGAATCCGACAATATAACAGCTAGACAAGGATATTTTCCAAAATTGCAAACAATCAAACATCAATCATACTCGCATATACATCATAATTATGCATTCATAGCTCATCAATCACATGCAAAGTCATGATCCTTGAGGATTCCTCCTCAAGAATCCTAGCACTCAACTCTAGTCATGGTTACATCAATCATATCAATTATCACTTTATATATCATAAAGGCAAGGTACATAAACACACTCATGAGTCTTATAAGCATTATTAAGTTCTTCAGTACAAGCTTTTAACTCAAATTTGTACCTTTAGGTCTTATGTAGTCTCTAAGGAGATTTTACTTACATTTTTTCACTTAATGCTACCTTTAAATTAAAGTGTTGACTTTAGCGGCTTATGATCATTCATAATTATCCCTTAAGTCCAATTAAGTGGTTAAAACATGTTTTCTTATGTAGTTGCATGTTTGGCCCGAATTGTCCATTAGGGTTTTATCAAGTCCTTTGCTTTGTTTTTCTTTTAGTAAGTTGTTCAACTCTCTTAGTTAAGTGTTATGGAACTTTAATTCATCTCTTACAAGAATTAAACATTTTATTTCCTTTATTTTGGTTAGGAGATCATGGCCTCTTAGTGTTAGGACTCCTAGTCTTTTATTTTTATTTTCTTTCAAGGAGATTATTAAGTTGATTTAGTTAGATGCTCGGAGACTTAGAATTCTCATTTTGTTACTTAAAATACTTTTCTTCTATAATTAAAGCTCAGGGCCAAAACCCTATTCAATATGGTCTTAAATTCCTTACAATTTTTATTTCCTCTTGAAACCTTATTTTGTCACTTAGTTTCATCAAGATTTGTTTTTAACTTAACCAAAAACATTTTCTTTCCTTTCTTATTCTTATGGTCAAACCTATACCATGAGATTTTCCCAAGTTCTATTTTTATTTTCTTTGGCACAAAGTTCATTAAAATTTTATGTAAGTTCTAGATCAACCCTTAAAAGTTTTAAACTCATTTTCCCTTCTTATTTTTTTAACATAGCTGAAGCTATCAACATGTTCAAGCACCAATTTTTATTTTGCTTTTCTTCAAGAAACTTCTTGAACTTGTATTCTTAAGGCTTATGAGACTTAGACCTTAGGAGTTTTAAAGATTTAAACTTTATGGCATGTATTTTAGCATAAAGGGACTATTATGTTCATATCTTCTTAAAGCTTTGTTTTTTGTGAATATGAACATAACCTCACCAACATCAAGCTTCAAGAAAGCAACTTTTAAACTCTCTAAGGGAAAACAAGCTAAGATTAATAATAAAGTGTCTAAACTAAGCAACTTTATGCACATAAAAGCAAGTAGAAACTTGAAACTAGACAAGACACTCATAACCATGGTTAGGGCTAGAGTGTTCTTGTCTTCCAAGAACAAAAGGTGAGAACTTTTATAGCAAGAAGACATATTAACACTTTTAGAAGCATAAAAATCATAAAAGAAACACTTTTAACAACTTTAAGAAACAAGAAAACTCTAGACAAGGCTCATCACTCAAAGCCACAAGAAAGCTCGAGGTTTTGAGCTCTTGTCTCAAAAGAGAAGAACTTTTAGATAATAGAATCATACCAACTAGAAGAAGGTTCCTTGGAGATATGCTTCAAGCTCCAAGCTCCAAGACACCACCTTTTGGAAGAAAAACTCCTCCAAGATGATGTGTGTTGGCAGTGGGTTTCACCACCAAAGAGAGGGGATCTTTTGTAGTTTCTTACCTTAGGGGTTCAAGTGTTTGTAATTGTGAGAGCTAAAAAGGGCAGCTCTCACAATAGTGTTTGGAAAAAGGGTGGAGATGTAGAGAAGAAGATAAGGAGAAAACTTAAGAGAATGAGGAAGAAAAAGATGGAGATAATGGAGTGTTTGAAAAATGAAAATGAGAGGCATGAGAGAAAGAGGGGCCATAGCCAAAGCATATGGGAATGGGTTAAGGTTTCATTTTTTTCTTTTTCCTAATATAGGGGGACAATTTGGGGTATTAGGATGAAGATTTGAAATCTTATAATCACTTTTTAACCTTACTTTAGACAAAAGTTCAAGTACATTTACAATAGAGCATTCTTGGTAAGTTTCTAATTTTAATTAACCCTTTCTCTTAATCTTTCTTTCCTTATTTACCATTTTTACTCTTGTTAAGCTTTTATTTCTTAATTTCTCATTAAGTGCCTAATTATTTAGGGTTACTGAGGTAATTTAGCACAGAAAAAATTAAGGATGTTACAATCTACTTTATGTCAAAGATTTTCATTAATCAATATTTATTATAGAAAAGCTAGACAAGTCTATGGACATATTAGGCAATGGGTAGATAATAATGTGCTAAACCATATATTATTGCAAAAACACATACTCAAACTCTTTGGTCTAAGTTCGAAGAATTGTATGCTCAAAAAATTGAGAATAATAAGATGTTTTGATAAATCAGTTTCTGTAACACCCTCCTAAGCACAATACTATATTTAAGTCATAGTATCACATTTAGGAGTTGTTACTAACAAATAAGTGGACCTTATTCGTATAGAAAACATTGATAGCAACCTTTGACTACCAATCCAGTCTCGATCCAGGGACGTCATCTTCAAATTCTCCTAAGCTATCTGGAGACGACAAGAGAACACATATAAAGTGAGAATTTTATATTCTCAGTAGGCATTCCTAGATTACCAAACAATTAATATCATCGTCGTTATCCCAGCTACTTCAGTTTATTATAAAAAGGGATCATGCCATATCAACTATAGACTTTATTTTCTAAAGTTCTAAAACATCCTTCTGAAATAGGTTAACTTTATTTACATACTTGACAATTACAAGAGCAATTTCATAATGGTAGCAAAAGAATGTAATTTATGCATATGAAGATGCATCTCGTGTAATCATGCAAGTACACTTGTCTTTCTTTCACTTTCTTTACTTGACACATCTAGGCATTATGTATCGCTGTTCCAAGGGCGTCCACATTTATCTTTAATATTTGTTGTTCTTGGGTAGCTTGATTTGGGAGTGAGCTCAACTTGTGATCATCGTCACATAGTACTAATCCACAAAGGACCCACTGCCTTTAAATTAGAGGGATCTCATTTGGCCAACTGCCTCTAAGGTAGAGGGACTCTTCACAAGGAAGGATCTTGTAACTGCCTTCATGTAAAGGAATGTTTTAGTTACCTTCAGGTGATGAAAAGGCTCTTCACAAGTAGGGATTTTATAACTGCCTCTATGTGAAGGAATGCTATTTTATCTATTCATATACTTTCTAATTCATAGATTCATATACAATTCTTCATAGAGATGACATAGTCATATCAACATGTAATATTCATGACTATGCTACATAACTCATTTGTAACTTACTTATGCCAGAAATCTAGCAGCGTGACAGCTATAATATAAAGGTTTCCAAAATAGGTAACAGAAACAACAGCTAGCTAGTCATAGAAAATCATGAATCTTAACATAATGTCAATGATAGTTCAAACATAATCATCACTAAAGACAATACTCCAACATAACATCATTCTAATATGTAATTACGTGAATATTCACTCAGCTTAGTCTCCACAAGGTTGTAGACTTTTAAACTCCTTGTCTCATAGTTTAAATCATGTTTCTCAAGATCTACCCTGAATTTATAAATTCCACTAAAATTCCATTTTAATTTATTTTAAGCCCAAATTTTAATGGAATGTAGCCCTATTAGTCTACTTTTAAATCTCTTTAGTTTCACTAAATTTTGATGTGAATATCTTAAGTTATTAAATGTTTACCCAATATTGCCCTCTTTTCGAGTAGAGTTACATACTTAAATTTAGAAATTCTTAAAAAAATCCATGTTAATTCATTTTGCTCCAAAATTCTACCAAGACATACCTATATATGCCTTATTTCAAAATCAATAAGTTTCACTCTAAATGGTTAAGTAGAGCTCAAGTTATGAGCTTTTCATTAAGGCTGCCCTGTTATAACCCGAATAGAGCATAGGTCAATTTTAAGAATTTATTGGGAACAATATGGTAAGTGTAACATCCGCATCGAGTTCCGAGTTCCGACTTTACCTTCAAGTTCCCATGATTTCCAACTTTATCTTTGAATTTCACATAAAATGGGATTATTTCCGACTTCCGAGTTCGTCTTCGAATTTCAGCATAATTTTCGACTTCCGACTTCATCGGGCATAATTCCTACTCTCTGACTTAACCTTCAAGTCCAAACAACAAGGACGTGATTCCCAATATTCGACCTTATGTCTCAAAGGAAACGTACCCTATTTCCGATCTCATAATTTATTTCCAAGTTTCAAGCAAGATGCACGCGAGTTTCGACCTTATACTTCATGTTTCAAAATAGTGTACACGATTTTCGATCTCCGAATTGATAGTTTAACACAATGGTTACAAGTACCGACCTCCAAGTTGAATGTAACGACTTCCGGCCTTAGAGTTGAACTCAACTAGAATGGACATAAGTTCGAATCCTTGAGTTGATTTCCAAGTCATACACGAGTTTCGATCTCCGAGCTTATTCCCAGAAGCTTTCCATTTCTGTTGGTGTTCCCGAGTTTGAATAGGGGGCTCCGAGATTATGTGATTGTAAGCTGTATGACTTCTGACATCCGACTTTGCTTCCAAGTTTCGAATAAACCAGTCAAGTTTTCCAATATCCGATTTCATCTCCGAGGGGCAAATAAATAGCACGAGTTCCAACTTTAAGCAGAATCGAGAAGAGTTCCGATTTCAGATAAAATGGAAGCGAGTTCCACTTTTGGGACGACGTGGAAAGCAATTTAGCCACAAAAGAGGGAAACATGGCCGATTCAATCACAAAATTTCAACTAATCAACACTCACTATTCCAACTACCCTCATGTATTTAAGTCAAACTCTCCCTCTCATTTCTAGCTGATTTACGCCTCCCTCTCTCCTTCTTGTTCAAGCCTTCTTCTTCTCTTCTCTCAACCAACTCCATCACTCTTTCAAGCTTAATAAGGTTCTAACAATTCAAGCTTCAACACTTAGCTCAACACCTAGCAAAATCACACTCCAAAGAGGTAGGATTCCATTTCTATTCTAGAATTCTTTGCACTATGGCTGTATGAAATTTTATTCTTTTTCATGTATTTGATGATATATTGGATGTATGTGATGGATTATGGTTGGATTAATATGAAATCTTGAGTTGGAATTAGAGTTAGAAGAAGAAAACTAGGAGAAGTGGAGGATTGGGATGCTGCCTAAGTGAGGAATCCCACGATAGTCCATATGGCGGAGTGTACGACTCCGCCTACGGCTGGTTAAACCCGATGAGACTATTTTTATATGAAAGTAGACATTCAAAGCTTTATATATATATATAATATAAGATCATTGGATTAGTATTGAGAGAGATAAGAATTTTTGAAATTTAACCTAGGAATCAGGACTTTCATCCGGGCAGTGTGACTTGAGGAGGGTGTAACTCACCCTAGATAACTCCAAATTGAGTGAAACTAACTTTGTTAGAAAGCTTACACATAGGGGAACATCCCATTAAAACTCTGAGTTTGTTATGACCCCAATTGTTCCCAGTGGTTCGAGGAAGTTACTTTATGTCCAAACTAGGCTAAAATAGGATAGTTCAAGAAGGTCGAATTTCAGCACTTATAACTCGAGCTATACTGAAGCAAATGAGGTGAAACTTGTTCTAAATGAAAGCTTGTCCTGTTAGCTTTAATATCAGACCAATTCCGTATGATTTGATTTTGATTTCAATTTTTAGTGAATTTTTACTTCCAAGAGTATAATTCAGACTAGTGACCAAATAGGCTGAGGCAAAATTTAAATATCTTGAGTTATATAGATTAAAATGAGATGGGACCAATGAGGTTAGAAAATAGACACATAGAGCTATGACATATCCAAAATTCAAGTTTAAATGAGTTGAATAGAAGAAAAGGTGGATTATACAAAATTCAGGCAGAATTGAATAGAATTGGCAGAAATGACCAAATTGATGGTTTCACAAGTGTTAATGAACATATAAGGTTTGAATTTATGGTTGCAAGTTTTACATTGATAGATATGTTAGATTAATTATACTGCTATGACTGATTTGTCCATGAGAACAGGCACTATTCATGGGAATACGGATCTGATCCGTTATGCTGCCGAATTTTCGGCAAAATGGTAAAGAGGTTTTGTTATGAGCATTTATATGTTATGAATATGTATGTGGAAATTCTATATGCAAGAATGATAGAAGTATGATATGAGGTATATGAAAATAAATCATGAAGCATATGTATGAGTACATCCCGTATGTCTATGCTTGATTATGCATGAGAATGAAAGAATGTGAATATATTGAATGTGGGTCCCTTCACTTGGAGGCAGTTGCACATTGAATCCCTCCCTGTGAAGGCAGTTAAATGATAAAGATGTGGGTCCCTTCACCTAGAGGCAGTTGCACAATGGGTCCCTCCTTGTGAAGGCAGCTAAAACTTGGGTCCCTCTATGTTGGAGGCAGTTGCACATTGAATCCCTCCAATCTAGAGGCAGTGGGTCCTCTTGCGCGTGAGTCGGTGTGACGACGGTCACGAGTTGAGCTGACAAGCTCACTCCAAGATCAAGCTACCCAAGGGCAGTAAAGGCTAAAGACTAAAGACTAAAGATTAAAACATATGCAAGCACCCCACTCACATGAGGCATAGCATCGACCCAGCTAGTGTGAGTATAGGGGATAGGGCTTACATGAGGCATGGCATGACCCAGCCAGTGTAAGTACCGAATGAAGGTCCCATATTCCTAAGGAACGTGACATGGCGACCACGCTCTAATGGGATGTGACATGGTGATCATACTCTGAAATGTGGCATGTAAAGATTTTATGATGAAAATGAAGATAAAGAAAGAAAAGTAAATTTTATATATCTGTATAAATTCAAGTACAAGTAAAGTTATGTAGATGTTATCTCTCCAGTGTATTGATGCTACTGTATTATTATATTTCAATTATTATTCATAATATAATTCATGAATTGATTTTGTATGGGCTCTCCCCAAATGACAAGTGTATGAATAAAATGAACTTTGCTTCAAATAATATATTTTTCGAACTGTAAAATCAAACAGTTTATATAACATGTTCACCTTTTTCACAATAAACCGAAGCAAACTGGAGATGACAATGATGACATTATGTATGATAATTAGAGAATCCTACTGAGAATTTATAATCCTCACTCCTATTTCCGTATTATCTACAGATAGTTCAAGAAGTTCCAAAGATGGCTGAAGTTGCTGTCAGATAAGGTCTGCTCAGGTAACAGTAACAATTCCAGGGTGTGGTACTATGACTTAAGCACAATACTATACTTGGGAAGGTGTTACATTAATGGTATCAGAGCAGTTCGATCCTCCCCAGACTTGAGAATTTGGATTGACTACATTTCCAGTGCACTCTGGAATCTTTAGCTAGTGCCATGCGACGAATCTGATCTATTCAGATAGGATCTAGGATTAGATATGTATGACCACCTAACTGTGAATGTTATTAGTTGCTATCACACTTAACTTATTGTTGAGCCTGATCAACTCAATACTTTGTTGCGTGTGATTAGGAACTAATGGCTTTTAGGGAGCATGGTAGGCCACGAACTATACCCACTCCAGAAGATCCTGCTAATTTTATGAACACGATGCGTGAAATAGCTCATGCAATGCGGGAGTAAGCCGCTGCAGCTCAGCATATGATAGACCAGTTGGGTAGGCGGCCTGAGGTCGGCCATGGGGGAAATCCACATGGTCTAGGAGCAGACCTGGACTATCTTAAATTTGCTGAGTTCAGGAAAGCGAATCTGCCTAGCTTCCGAGGAGCTTTTAACCCAGATAAAGCTGAGGAGTGGGTCAAGGCAATGGAGAAGGTCTTTTCTGTCTTGGCCTGTACTGATCAACAGAAAGTGGCCTTTGCCACTTATATGTTGGAAGCGGACGCCGATTTTTGGTGAAATGGCGCGAAGAGACTGTTGGGGGAACCCCAAGTTGATATTACATGGGTCATATTCAAGGAGGCATTTTATCAGAAGTATTTTCCAGCATTGGTGCGAAATACTAAGGAATTGGAGTTTATAAAGCTTCAGCAAGGAAACATGAGTGTTTCAGGGTATATTGCTAAGTTTGAAGAACTCTGTAAATTTTCCACCATCTATCAGTGCAACCCTGACGAAAACTGAAAATGCATCAAATTTGAAGGAGGACTAAATGCGAACATTGTAGCCTCGGTGGGGCCAATGGAGATAAGAGATTTTGCTGCATTTGCAAACAAAAGCTGATTAGTTGAAGGATATAATAAGAAGTTCGCTGATACTAGGATGGATGTTTGTGGAAAGAGGCTGGCATCTGAGAACCAGGAGTTTCAATATATTCCCCCACCAAAGAAGCCATTTCAACCTAATGTAAATGAAGGTAAGCAGCCGTAGGGGCTAACCACTAAGCAAGAATGTTCAAAGTGTGGAAGGTATCATGGAGGAAGATCTTGTTTGGCTGGGCAGAAGGTATGCTTTAAGTGTAGAAAGTCAGGACACATGATTAGAGAATGCCCCAGCCATCAGCTACCTATTCCTAAGCTGTAACATCCAAGGTTGAAAGCTGAAAAGACTACTTCCCCAGAAGAGCTGAAATAAAATTAGGGATAACCCAGGATAAAGATTCACTTTTCACTAACTGTGCTATGTTGAGTTATATATCTGGATTTGTTGTATTTTCTTCGATTATGCTTATTGACTTTCTATGTGCTTATATATATAAACTCTTTTACTAAACTCTTACGGTAATAAATAGTTAGTTTTGTGATTAAATTTTGAGGACAAAATTTTTTTAAGGAGGGTGGTAATGTAACATCCGCATCGAGTTCCAAGTTCCGACTTTACCTTCAAGTTCCCATGATTTCCGACTTGGTCTCTGAATTTCACATAAAATGGGATTATTTCCGACTTCCGACTTCATCTTCGAATTTCAGCATAATTTCCAACTTCTAACTTCATCAGGCATAATTCCTACTCTCCAACTTAACCTTCAAGTCCAAACAACAAGAACGTGATTCCCGATATCCGACCTTATATCTCAAAGGAAACGTACCCTATTTCCAATCTCGTAATTTATTTCCAAGTTTCAAGCAAGATGCATGCGAGTTTCGACCTTATACTTCATGTTTCAAAATAGTGTACACGATTTTCGATCTCCGAATTGATAGTTTAACACAATGGTTATAAGTACCGACCTCCAAGTTGAATGTAACGACTTCTGGCCTTAGAGTTGAACTCAACTAGAATGGACACAAGTTCGAATCCCTGAGTTGATTTCCAAGTCATACACGAGTTTCGATCTCCGAGCTTATTCCCAGAAGCTTTCCATTTCTGTTGGTGTTCCCGAGTTTGAATAGGGGCTTCCGAGATTATGTGATTGTAAGCTGTATGACTTCCGACATCCGACTTTGCTTCCAAGTTTCGAATAAACCAGTCAAGTTTTCCGATATCCGATTTCATCTCCGAGGGGCAAATAAATAGCACGAGTTCCGACTTTAAGTAGAATCGAGAAAAGTTCCGATTTCAGATAAAATGGAAACGAGTTCCACTTTTGGGATGACATGGAAAGCAATTCAGCCACAAAAGAGGGAAACATGGCCGAACTTCAATCGCAAAATTTCAACCAATCAACACTTACAATTCTAACTACCCTCATGTATTTAAGTCAGACTCTCGCTCCCATTTCTAGCTGATTTATGCCTCCCTCTCTTCCTCTTGTTACAGCCTTCTTCTCTTCTCTCAATCAACTCCATCACTCCTTCAAGCTCAACAAGGTTCTAACAATTCAAGCTTCAACACTTAACTCAACACCTAGCAAAATCACACTCCAAAGAGGTAGGATTCCATTTCTGTTTTTAAATTCTTTGCACTATAGCTGTATGAAATTTTATTCTTCTTCATGTATTTGATGATATATTGGATGTATGTGATGGATTGTGATTGGATTAATATGAAATCTTGAGTTGGAATTAGAGTTAGAAGAAGAAAACTAGGAGAAATGGAGGATTTGGATGCTGCCTAAGTGAGGAATCCCACGGCAGTCTGTATGGCAGAGTGTACGGCTCTGCCTACAGCCAGTTAAACCCCATGAGACTATTTTTATATGAAAATAGATATTCAAAACTTTCCACACATATATAATATAAGATCATTGGATTATTATTGAGAGAGATATGAATTTTTGAAGTTTAACCTAGGAATCAAGACTTTCATCCGGGTAGTGTGACTTGAGGAGGGTGTAACTCACCGTACATAACTCCAAATTGAGTTAAATCAACTTTTTTAGAAAGCTTACACATAGGGGAATATCCCAAAATGAAATTCTAAGTTTGTTATGATCCCAATTGTTCCCAGTGATTCGAGGAAGTTACCCTATGTCCAAACTAGGCTAAAACAAGGTAATTCAGGAAGGTCGAATTTCAGGACTTATAACTCGAGTTATACTGAAGCAAATGAAGTAAAACTTGTTGCAAATGAAAGCTTTCCTGTTAGCTTTAATATGAGACCAATTCCATATGATTTGATCTTAATTTCAACTTTTGGTGAATTTTTACTTCTAAGAGTTTAATTTGGACCAGTAACCGAGTAGGTTGAGGCAAAATTTAAATATCTTGATTTATATAGATTAAAATGAGATGGGACCAATGAGGTTAGAAAATAGACACATAGAGCTATGACATATCCAAAATTCATATTTAAATGAGTTGAATAGAAGAAAATGTGGATTATACAAAATTCGGGCAGAATTGAATAGAATTGGCAGAAATGACCAAATTGATGGTTTCACAAGTGTTAATGAACATATAAGGTTTGAGTTTACGGTTGCAAGTTTTACATTGATAGATATGTTAGATTGATTATACTGCTATGACTGATTTGTCCGTGAGAACGGGCACTATTCATGGAAAAACGGATCTGATTCGTTATGCTGCCGAGTTTTCGACAGAATGGTAAAGAGGTTATGTTATGACCATTTATATGTTATGAATATGTATGTAGAAATTCTATATGCAAGAATGATAGAATTATATATGAGGTATATGAAAATAAATCATGAAGCATATGTATGAGTACATCCCGTATGTCTATGCTTGATTATGCATGAGAATGAAAAAATGTGAATATATTGAATGTGGATCCCTTCACTTTGAGCAGTTGCACATTGAATCCATCCTTGTGAAGGCAGTTAAATGATAAAGATGTGGGTCCCTTCACCTGGAGGCAGTTGCACAATAGGTCCCTCCTTGTAAAGGCAGCTAAAACTTGGGTCCCTCTATGTTGGAGGCAGTTGCACATTGAATCCCTCCAACCTAGAGGCAGTGGGTCCCCTTGTGGGTGAGTCGGTGTGATGACGGTCACGAGTTGAGCTGACGAGCTCACTCCAAGATCAGGCTACCCAAGGGCAGTAAAGGCTAAAGACTAAAGACTAAAGATTAAAATATATGCAAACACCCCACTCACATGAGGCATGGCATCGACCCAACTAGTGTAAGTATAGGGGATAGGGCTTACATGAGGCATGGCATGACCCAGTTAGTGTAAGTACCAAATGAAGGTCCCATATTCCTAAGGAATGTGATATGGCGATCACGCTCTGATGGGGAATGACATGGCGATCATACTCTAAAATGTGGCATGTAAAGATTTTATGATGAAAAGGAAGATAAAAAAAGAAAAGTAAATTTTATGTATCTGTATAAATTCAAGTACAAGTAAAGTTATGTGTAGATGTTATGTCTCCAGTATATTGATGCTATTGTATTTTATTATATTTCAATTATTATTCATAATATAATTCATGAATTGATTTTGTATGGGCTCTCCCCAAATGACAAGTGTATGAATAAAATGAACTTTGCTTCGGACAATATATTTTTCGAGCTGTAAATTCAAATAGTTTACATAACATGTTCGCCTTTTTCACAATAAACTGAAGCAAACTGGAGATGACAATGATGACATTATGTATGATAATTAGAGAATCCTACTGAAAATTTATAATTCTCACTCCTATTTCCGTGTTATCTCCAGATAGTTCAAGAAGTTCTGAAGACGGCTGAAGTTGCTGTCAAATAAGGTCCGCTCAGGTAACAATAACAGCTCCAGGGTGTGGTACTATGACTTAAGCATAGTACTGTACTTGGGAGGGTGTTACACTAAGAATCTAATTCTAAAATATACATGATTCCCTATGTGTTAGCTTTCTAGTAAAATTGGTTTAACTTAAATTGAAGTTATATAGGATGAATTATGCTCTCTTTATCACACTAGTTAGGACTAGGGGTGTTAACCAATAGACTATTTCTAAAAATCATAACTTCTTCATGTCAAGTCCAATGGACCTATATTTAATATAGTTAGATTCATCTTCGAGTCAAGTTTCGTTAAAATTAGTTTCACTTCAATTTTGATTTGATACTTTGATCTATACCCTTACAGTATGGACAACTTATGAGTTCCCTGACAATAGTGTTTCTATTTTATGACTATTTTAGTTTTCTAAACTATCCATCAACACAAATCAAGTTTTCCTAATCCTAAAACACTAGAAAGAGTCCTATTAACATCATACAAACTCTACATAAATAGATCAAGAATGATACAAGAAAACCTTAATTGCATAAAAATCTTAGAACACAATAAGTCTTGGGAATCCTGCCCCAAATTCAAGGTTTATAGCTTTTTAACTTTGATCCTTTTGGTGTCTTTGCTTCTCTAAAGCCTCAAGATAAGCACAAATTCTTTCTTGCTCCTTGCTTGATTGAATTTATATGATTCAACAAAAGGAGTTTTTGGCTTGTATTAGGGCTTTTTGGATGACAAACAAGTTGAAGAGTTGAAGACTTGGGCAAGAACAAGCAAAACTCAAGAGTTTATGTGAGTTGAAGATGAGAAATGGATATAGAGAGAGGGGAATGAGCTGTACGAAATTTTTATGGGGAGAAAAGGAGAGCTAGTGATGATGAAGAGGAGTCTTCTTCCTTGTTAAGTCTTGCTTGATGGATGACTCCCATTGGTTGAACTTGAAATAGAAATTAAATCTTCTTAACTCCAAATTTGAGTGGTCATCTTGTGTCCATCAAGATGGCTAGTATGGCTAACTTATAGCCATACATCCCAGGGCTTTCAATAGATATTTGTGTTCTCTGACAATATAGATTGCTACCAAATCAATTTCTTGTGTTTCAGGAAACCATTCTTAATACTTATGTGGTGTGGCTTCTTCTAAGCCACTCAATTTATCTAACTTAGGGTGTGAGTAACCCCACTCTTTTATTTAAAACCATGTGGTTGTTACATATATATTGCTTAACTTTCAGTATCCTAGGGCCTACATATTATCGAAATCAGGAATTTTCTTCCAATGTCCCTCCTGACAACCGAAATCCATTATTTCTAGTTTTGCTACTCATCATTATAATTCAAATATTTCCTATTCTGCCCCTACCTTGGACTGACTTCTCTACTTCAGGACTAGCTCCTCTCTATACCAGGCTATCCCCAGAGTTAGGTATGTTATAGTTTCTGGCCTTAAAATATATTGATGGAATGTAAATGATAGACTACTTGAACAACTTCAATGAAATCATGATTCAATTTATCTACATGGGTATGAAGTTTGATGAAGAAATTAAGGGGTTATTGCTTCTTGGCTCCTTACCAAGATCATGGGAAATTCTCAAAGCTTCATTATCTAATTCTGCTCCTAATGGCATATCTCTGTAAAGCTTGTTAAGAATAGTGTTTTGAATAAAGAAATGCAAAGAAAATCACAAGGTACGTCATCCACACAGATAGATGTTTTGGTTTCTAAGTCTAGGGGAAGAAGCAAGATCTAAAGTCCCAAAATTAAAGACCAGAGTAGGAGCAAGTCCAAAGGCAAGTAAAAAAATGTTGAGTGTCACTGTTATGGTCAAACGAGGCACATAAAAATTTCTATTAGAAGCTAAAAAAGAAGAATGGCAAGGCTAGTAAAGACAGGAGTAAAAGGAAAGATGATAGCAACAATGAAGATAGGATTAATGCAACTCTTAATGATTTCCTTGAAATTAAAGATTTTTGTGAACTTGCTGATACCGACACCAGTTGGGTGGTTGACAATAGTGCTCTAATTTTGTTACATTTAGGAGAGATTTATTTACATCCTATACTCTTAGTGACTTTGGTGATGTGAAAATGGCTCATGCAGATGTAGCAAAGTGCTAGTCTTGGGTAGGCTTGCTTAGAAATCCCAATGGTTTTATATTAACTCTCAAGTGTGTGAAACATGTTCCAAGTATTTGGTTAAACTTACTTTACATTGGTAGGTTGCATGATGAAAATTATTACAGTTTATTTTCATGTGGTAGTTGGAAACTCACAAATGATTCCCATGGTTACGGTTAAAGGTACTAAGCACTCTACACTTTTCTTAGCTTGAATAAAAGTGATTAAAGATATTGTTAATGCAATTGAGTTTGTTGATAAAACTGACTTATGGCACAAGAGATTATGTCATATGAGTGAGAAAAGGATCGTTGTGTTAACTAAAAAGAATGTGTTGTCTAGTTTTAAAAATGCACATTTGCATACATGTACTTGTTATTATGTTGGGAAAAAACGTATTTTCTTTCAAAAGTCATCCACCTTCAAGAAAGACTGATGTCCTCGGACCAAGTTTTGGATGTGTTTAAGCAATTTCAAGCCTCGAAGGAGAAAGTAACAAGGAAGAAATTGAAATGCATTCACAAAAACAATGGTGATGAGTATTTGAGGCCATTTGATGTTACTGTAAAGAGCTTGGAATTAGACACCAGAAAAATCCTCCAAAGACTCCTCAATTGACTTGACTCAAAGGATAAATAGAACTTTGGTTGAAAGAATCATGTCTTGTTATTAAAATCTAGATTGCCTAAATCCTAAGCACTATTACTGCTTATGTTTTAAATAAATCACCATGTGTTCCTTTACAATATCAAGTACTACAAAAGGTATTGTTAGGTAAAGATGTTTCTTATGATCACTTGAGAGTCTTTGGGTGTAAAGCCTTTATTCATATTCCCAGAGATAAGAGAACCAAGGTTGATATAAACACAAGGCAATATATTTTTACTACCTATGGCATTGATGAACTTGGCTACAAGTTCTATTATCTTGTTGACAGACAAAAATTTTCTGTCCCACTCCCTCTGTGACATTGTCTATCCCAAAAATTAGAGTATGACATGTAAGATGAAAATTTCGACATCAGTAATAATGAATATTATAATAATCAATTGCAATAAAGTTATAACAATATTTTTCCCTTTTCCTTGTTCTGATACATGGAAATAATCAAGAAAGGAAAAGCACCCACCTCAACGAACATTGCATCCTTCCTGGGTAAAGAACCAACAATAAACAATATGATTGATAAAATAAAGAACCAATGATAAGAGTGGACAACCCAACATCCTTTGCTCCTGTAATTAGCTAGGCTTCAGTCCATCCTAACTTTATTTGCAAAAGCACAATTTTTCATATGTTATTCAAGACATAAAATTAATAGTAAAATACACTTAACACCCTTGAGGTATAAAGAAATAATACTTCACCTCATTTGTTTACAAAATATGTACTCTGTAACATCCCCATATAACGTAATAGGAAATGATGAAAATGTCCCTGGGCAGAATTTTGATTATTTGCTGCTTTGCCCAGAACTTTTAGTAATTACATATTTATCCCTAAAGATCCTTTCCATAATTACCCCTAAACTTTTTAGAAAATAATATTTAGGTCTATATATCAATAAAATTAGCAGGATAAGATTTTAAACAAAGTAGAACCATGTAGCAGAAACATAGAAACCCAATTCTTGTCCAATTGGGCCACAGAGGTGTCCACATGTGAAATGACATGAAATGCCCCTAGACTTGCCCAAAAATTACAAAAAATGCCATTAGCTACGAAAAACAAAAAATTGAAAGGTTCTAAATTTGCAAAACGATTAAATTACGCTGTTAATCAATTTATTCGATTTTAATAGTTATGTAAGGAAAATTAGAAATTAATTAGAAGTTAATTAAAGATTAATTAAGATTTAATTAAGTGTTAATTAGAGAGATTAGGATTAGAAACAATTAGAATAGAAACATAGAAAACTTCACAAAATTCTTCAAAACCGTTTTGCCGATTTGGAGGAAATCGGTAAAGATTCGGTATTTTAAATTTCTAAAATCAAATTAACTGAATTTAACCCTATGAAACCCTAAACTTAATGACTGAGAATTCAGCCATTTAACACCTTAAAAGTGGCGCCACTTAGCCACAAAAGAATAAAGAAACTTAGCCTGTTTGATTACCATTTATGTGGCAACCAATGAAAATCAAGAATGCCAACTACCCACATATATGAATCTCCATTTTTCCTTCTATGTCCTTTATATTGCGCCCCATATCTGTAACTTTCTTTCTTCTTTCTTCTTCTCCCTCACTTCATTCTCCTTCCATTTTCAAGCTCCACTCATCTTCCACATCAAGAACTTGCATCTAGCCAACATCTACACCCATCTAGAGGTAGTACTCCTTGTCTTTGCTTGGTTAGGAGGCTTGGTGGTTGATTTGTTTCCCCTACTCCTCTCACTATTATGGTGTCTTATGATGGTTATATGATGATTTATGATTGGTTTAGTATATATTTGCTTGGGTTAGACTGGATATTGAAAGAGAAACACAAGAAGCAATAAAACAGAATATGGATTTCCTTAAAATCCCTACAGCATCTGTATTTGTGCATTGTACGGACTCACCTATAGACACCAAACTAAGATGAAACTAATTTTAGATGAAACTAGACATCTAGCACTTTCCAAACATATAAATTATAAGACCATTGGGTTAGTATTGAGAGAGATATGATTTTTTGAAGTTGACCTAGGAATCTTGTGTTCTATTCCGGATAGTATGGGTTATGAAGGGTATAACTCATCCTACATAACTCAAAAATGAGTGCAACCAATTTTGATAGAAAGCTTACACATAGGGCAACATACCATAAAAATTTTAGAGACAAATTCCATCCCCATTGCTCCCTGTAAATTCTTGAAGTTACCCTATATCCTAACCAGACTAGGCAGGGCAATTCAAGTTAGCCAACTTCAAGAGCTCATAACTTGAGTTCTGCTTATTCAAAAGGGATACAACTTGTTAGAAATGAAACTTTGCTCAGTTAGCTTTAAAATAGAGGTTTCGTATAGTTTTACCTAGTTTTCCATTTTTAGTGAATTTCCACTTTTTTGGGACTTAAATCTGCCTAAAACAGGACAAAACTAGGTAAATCTTTAATAACTTGAGTTATATATATCAAAACTTAATGGGACCAAAAAGGTTAAAACCTAGACACATAACACTCTAACATATCCAAAATTCAGACCTGAATGAATTAAGTACAAATTATGGTATAATTTATAAATCAGGGCAAAACTAAATAGAATAGGTAAGATGACCAAATTAAGGGTTTACATGTATTAGTATACATAGGCCTAATTGGGTTGAATGTTACAAAATTTATATTGATGTTAAGAGATGATTGATGTATCATATAACAATCCAACATATCCAAAATTCAGACCTGAATGAATTAAGTACAAATTATGGCATAATTTATAAATCAGGGCAGAACTGAATAGAATAGGTAGGATGACCAAATTAAGGGTTTACTTGTATTAGTATACATATGAGGCCTAATTGGGTTGAATGTTACAAAATTTATATTGATGTTGAGAGATGATTGATGTATCATATTGATTATACTATTGTGACTGATTATCTAATTGAGTGATACTATTCATGGGAAAATGAACCTGATCCGTCATGTTGCTGAATTTTCGGCAGAAATCTATGCATGTTATAATTATGCATACACATGAAGAATCATGCATACAAGATTAGTTGGAAATGAACATAATGTTTCTCAAGCATGATATGAAGTATGTGCATAAGTTTCTCAAGCTTGTTCATGCATGAATATATAAGCATATGGATCATGAAAAGAAAAGTATGAATAGATAAAATGTGGATCCCTTCACTTGAAGGCAGTTATTTGGGTCTCCTTATGAAAGTAGTTAAAACTATGAGATCCCTCTACCTTGGAGGCACGTGGTCAGATGAGATCCCTCTATATTGAAGGCACGTGGTCAGCTGAGATCCCTCTATTCTTGAGGCATGTGACCAGAAGAGATCCCTTCAATTTGGAGGTACGTGGCCAAAATGAGATCCCTCAAAGACTAGAGGCACGTGAGTCCCCTTGTGGATTAGTACTGTGTGATAACTGTCACGAGTGAACTCACTCCTAGATGAAGCTATCTAAGGACAGTAAAGATTAAAGAAAGCCAAAAGAAAGATGAGAAAGGGAAGCACTTGAGGATGGCAATACATAATGCTGAAGTGCAGACCTGTGTACGCACCCTAGGGATGGCGATACGTAATGCCTAAGTGTGCCAAGAAAAGGAAAGTAAAGAAAGTTAAAGAAAACACAAGTGCATTTGCATGAATTCAAGTAAAAGTATTTGCATATGCAAGTTCTATTTTCTTATTATATTGGGATTGTTATATTTGAATATACTACAACTATTATTCAAGTTATGAGTTGTTGATTTATTTTGTAATAGCTTTTATGACTCAAACATATGATAAAATGAATTCTGCTTTGGATAATACGTTTTCAAACTATAAAACTGAATAGTTTATTAACATGTTCTCCTCTTTCATAATAAACCAAAGCAGCTGAAGATAATAACTATGACTGTAACATCCGAGTTCCGATTTCCGACTTCACTTCCAAGCCCATGATTTCCGACTTCATTTTGGGATATCAGTTAGAATAATTATTCCCGATTTTCGAGTTTGCATAGCTGAATTCCCGACTTCATGTATTGGTACGACTTCCGATTTCGTTTAAGTTTGACTATTCCCGATTTGTGTGTTCATGTTCAACTTTCAGCATTAATTCCGACTTCATGACCTCAGATTTCCGACTTCATCTAGTCTCAAACTCCTGATTTCCGACTTTATCTTATGATATTCTCCGATTTCCAATGTCTATGACTTCTGACTTCATGTCTTAAAGACATTATATCCGGTTCCCGATCTCATCAAATGTAAGATACCGATTTCCGGGTTTAAGTACTTAGGTTTGGAAATGTGATTGAATCACCCGAGTTCCGATCTTAAGCATCCTCATTCCGACCTCAGACCTCATGCTTCATCCGATCTCAGAAGTTATAGATTAACACAATGGTACAACAACCGAACTCCGAGTTTAATATAACGAGTTCCGGCCTTAGTGTTGAACTCCATTGGGATGGACACGAGTTCTGATCCTTGAGCTGATTTCCACAACACACGAGTTCCGATATCCGATCTTATTACAAGGAGTCCCGACTTTGAACTGGGAGTTCCGAGATCAGTTGATTGTCAGCTGTATGTCTTCCGACCTCCGACCTTGATTCCAAGTCTCAACATAAACAAGATTTCCTCAAGTCACAAACAAGATGATTATTCCAAATTCCGACTTAACCATGCACGAATTCCGATGTCGTGTTCAGATACGCTGGAAGCGAGTTTCACTTCTCTGGCGATGTGGAGAGCAATTTTGACACAAAAGAAGGAGATATGGCTGAACCTTACCCACAAAATTTCATCCAATCAAAGCCACACATTCTAACTACCACTTCGAAGCTTTGTCTATATATATATATATATATATATATCCTCCTCCTGCCTCTTCAGCTCATTCCTCACGTTGCTTTCCCTTCCTCACTTCAGCTCTCTTTCCTCTTCTCAACTCTCTCACTCTATCCAGCCTTCAAGTTTCAGTACTTAGCTCAAGTCATACTCCAAAGAGGTAGGATTCAATCTCTAATCTTAATTTCTCTAAACTAAGGATGCATGAAAGATTACTTTTTATGATTATTTGATGATATATTGGATGTGTATGATTGGATTAATATGGGATTAATATGAAATCTTGAGTGGCAATTAGAATTAGAAGAAGAAAACTAAGAGAAATGGATAAATGAGGGTGCTGTCTTGGTGGAGATTCCACGGCAGTCCGTACGGCGGAGAGCACGGCTCCACCTACAATTGGTCAAATCCTATGAAACCATTTTTAGATGAAAGTAGACATTCAGGGCTTTCCATAGATATATCATATAAGGTTATTGGATTAATATTGAAGGAGATATGAATTTTTGAAGTTTGGCCTAGGGTTTAGGATTTTCATCCGGGCAGGGTGACTTGAGGAGGGTATAACTCACCCTATACAACTCCAAATTGAGTGAGACCAATTTTGTTAGAAAGCTTACATATAGGGAAACATCCCAATATAAAATTCCGAGTTTGTTATGCTCCCAATTGATCCCAGTAATTCGAGGAAGTTGCTCTATGTCCAATCCAGACTAAAACAGAGTAGTTCAGGAAGGTCGACTCTCAGGACTTATAACTCGAGATGTACTTAAGTAAATCGAGTGAAAATTGTGGCAAATGAAAGGTTGTCCTGTTAGCTTCCATATGAGACCAATCTTGCATGATTTGAGCTTAGTTTCAATTTTTAGTGAATTTATACTTCCAGGAGTGCAATTCGGGCTAGTGACTGAATAAGCTGAGGCAAAAGTTAAATATCTTGAGTTATATAACTCAAAATGGTATGGGACCAAAGAGGTTAGAAAGTAGACATATAGAGCTATGATATATCCAAATTTCAGATCTAAATGAGTTGAATAGAAATAAAAGTGGATCATATGAAATTCGGGCAGAACCGAATAGAAGGTAGCAGAATGGCCAAAGTGATAGTTTCACAAAGTGACCCAATTAAAGATTTCACAAGTATTAGGGAAACATATAAAGTTTGAGTTGAGGATTGCCAGTTTGATATTGATATATATGTGTTAAGTTGATTATGTTGTTATGACTAATTTGCCCGTGAGAGCTGGCACTATTCATGGGAAAACGGGCCTGATCCGTTATGCTGCCGGATTTACGGCAAAAGTCTAAGAAGCTATGAATGTTTAGATGTAAAGATAAATTTGGAAATGATATGAGTTATCAAGGACGAATTAGAGTATGAATGGGTATATAGAAACCCTATATTTGAGAATGACATAAGTATGTTATGAGGCATGTGAGGGTAAATGATGTAGCATATGCATGAGTACCGGTAAAATGGTAAGGAGGCTATAGGCCTTTATATGTAATAAACATGTATGTGAAAATCATGTGTGTGATGATACATGAAAATCAATGAGGTATATGTACGAGTACACTCAGTATGACTATGCTTGATTATGCATGAGAATGAAAGAATGTAAATATATTGAATATGGGTCCCTTCACTCGAAAGCAGTTAATTGAGGTCCCTCCCTGTGAAGGCAGTTAAATGATAAAGACATGGGTCCCTTCACCTAGAGGCAGTTGCATATTGGGTCCCTCCTTGTGAAGGCAGCTAAAACTTGAGATCCCTCTACCTTGGAGGCACGTGACCAGAAGAGATCCCTTCAATTAGAGGCACGTGACCAGAATGAGATCCCTCCAAGACTAGAGGCACGTGGGTCCCCTTGCGGGTGAGTCGGTGTGACGACGGTCACGGGTGAAGCTGACGAGCTCACTCCAAGGCCAGACTACCGAAGGACAGTAATAGCACCTTACGGACGGCGATACGTAACGCCTAGGTGTGCCAAGTAAAAGACTAAAGACCAAAGGCTAAAGATTTAAGTATATGCAGACACCGGAACTTACATGAGGCATGGCATGACCCAGCTAGTGTAAGTACCAAGTGCAGATCCCATATTCCTAAGGAACGTGATATGGCGATCACGCTCTGATGGGGTATGACATGGCGATCATATTCTGGAATGTGGCACATAAAGATTTTATGATGAAAAGAAAGATGAAGAAAGAAGAACAAGTTTTATGTCTATGTATGAATTTAAATACATGATAAGTTATGTGCAAGTGTTATTGTTCTCAGCATATTGATGCCATGTGGGCATCATCTTAATATACTATAGCTCCAGTAAAGTATATGTAGGAGTTATGCCTCCAGCACCTTGATGCTATCTTACTTTATTGTATTTCAGATATTAGTCCCAATATGATTCATGACTTGATCTTTATGGATTCTCTCATATGCTAAGTGTATGATTAAAATGAACTTTGCTTCGGATAAGATATTTTTTGAACTATGTAAAATTAAACAGTTTGTGCAGCATGTTCACCTTTTTCATAATAAACCGAAGCAAACTGGAGATGACAACGATGACATTACATGCGTATCATAGAGAATCCTACTGAGAATTTATAATTCTCACTCTTATTTTCCGTGTTGTCTCCAGAAAGTTCAAGAGGTATCAGAGTAGCGCAAATGGAAGTTGCTTTGTCGAGATAAGGTCCGTCTCAGTAACAGAATAACTCCAGAGTGTGGTACTATGACTTAAGCATAGTACTGTACTTAGGAGGGTGTTACAATGACACTATGTGTGATAGTTTAGAGAATCCTACTAACAATTTGTAATTCTCACTCCTGTGTGTATTTCCGTATTATCTCCAAATATCTCAGGAGAGTTAGAACATAATCACACTGGGAAAAGTTAGGAAGATCGAAGACGGCCACAGAGTGCTGTCATCCAAGGTTCGTTGAAGTAACACTAACAACTCCTAAGTGTAGTGCTATGACTTAAGCATAATACTGTGCTTGGGAAGGTGTTACATACTCCACTCCAATTCACTAAGAGTGTGTTTGGATTGGTTTTTTTTTTTTTTAGGAAAAGAACACTCTTTGAAGTGTTTTTTGTTTATAACAAAGTGCTTTTATATGTTTTAAAAAGTGTGTTTGGATACAACTTTAGGAAAAAAAAGTTACTTATAGCAAAAAATTAATTTACCATTTTTTTAAAAAATTAATAATATCTAGCTTTTAAAAAAGAAAAACGGAGGTAATTTTGAAGTATAATTTTGGGTGTATTTGCTTGTGTTTGCAATACAAGAAACAGTATTTTTTTTCAAACCCAAAAATTACTTATAAAATTTTTAATATTATTTATTCATTCTTCTTAAAAATAGTAGAAGCTAAAAATAATTAATTTTTAGCTTTTTTAAAAAATAGATATGGAATTGCTTCTCGCAGAAAAAATAGTAGAAGAGAGAAAATTTTATTCTTCGAATTTAGAAATCACTACCTTCTCAATAAAAAAATATTACTCACTTTTTACTATCATTCTCTCTCTCTTTCTCTCTCCCTCTGTGAATCACTACCTTCTCAATAAAAAAATATTACTCCATTTTTACTGTCGTTCTCTCTCTCTCTCTCTCTCTCTCTCAATGTCCTTAATTATAATTTTATCAAAAAAATACTTCTATATTTATTACATTCAAATAGTTTAACAACTTCTAATTTAAATAAAAAATACTTGTACAATTATATATCTAAATGCAAAATATTTTTCTTCTTTTACTTGTAGTTCTACTTCTATTTTTGTATCTAAAAAAATATTTCTCCTAAAATCTTAATCAAACAGATTTTTTATTAAAAATTACTATTGCTTCTGTTTTATTTTTTGAAGCTAGGTATTACTAATTTAAAAAGAAAACAGTAAATTATTTTTTTACAAGCACTTTTTGTTTTGGGTATCCAAACGTAAGCTTACAAAAAAAATGACTTTTTTTTCTTGAAACTCCTTTTCAGTAAAGCATTATTTTTTTAGAAAAAATTATTTTGTATTTAGATAAACTATCTAAAAAGTATTTTTAATGATCAAAAGTACCAATCTATTTTGATACAAAAGAACAAAAGTATTTCTTTTATAGCTAAATTACACAAAAAAAATCAAAATAAGTAAAAGAAAACTAGGGTTTGATAAAAAAATAAGCAGAAAAGAATATATATTGTAATTTTGAATAAAAATAAATGATATTTTTAGAAGATAATTTTATTAAAAATTATTTTTGCTTCTGCTTTTTTTAGAAGTTGAGTATCTTTAGCTTTAGAAAAAAGTGATAAATTGATTTTTTTAATTACAAGCACTTTTTACAAAAGTAATTTAAAAAAAAATGGTGTTTTTTCCTTGAAAAAGGCCAATCTAAACAGGCTCTAAAACTTATAAAAAAACACTTTTAAAAAAATTAATTTTTTCTAAAATGAATTTAATCAATCCAAACATACTCTTAATGAATAGGGATGGAGTGCATATTTTGTGAACAAATGGAGTGAACAAATGTTAAGTGTATTTTATTCTAAAATTAATAACCTACAGAGAAGAACACAAAAAGAAAATTTTATATGCAACAATAATTTTTTTTTTCTGAAAAAAGCAATGATGCAAGCATTTGGATTGTAATTTTTGAACATATAGAAAAAATGAAGATAAATTGAGATGAGGAGGAAAAGGGAAAGAGAATAAACAACGTAAGGGTGGTGGTGGTGGTGGTTTTGGGAATGCGATGTTTACTAGAGTATGGATTAGGAAATGGATGACCCTCCTATGTAGAAAAGTTAGAAGAGGCTATGAAGATCTAACTAAGGAAGTGGGAATTGGAGGCGAAGATTGCCATTATAGTAGTGAGTTGCAATGGAGAATAACCACTTTGTAGCCATTCATTCCATTTTGTGAGTGTTAAATTTTAATAAAAAGCATTATAACTGATGTGAAAATTTTTATTTGACATAGCATATTCTAATTTGTGGGACAGACAATGTGACAGAGCGAGTAGGATAGAAGATTTTCGTCCCCTGTTGACAAGAAGATGATTTGAAGCAGAGATGTTATGCTTGTTGAAGATCAAACATTGAAAAATACTGACAATTTAGAAAAGCCAATGGTTCAATCTAGTGATGATGATATCTCTGATATTAGATATCACTCCCTCTACGCCTATGATGGAAGATGGTTAAGCTAAAGCTAAAGATGACCAAACATGACAAAGGTGCTAGTGAAAATGAAACAGTTGATCCAATACATGATAAAGCTGGTGATGATGCTTATGATAAACAACCAACTTTGGAAATCCCTGCAAATGCACTTAGAAGGTCTGCAAGAGCTAGGAAGCCTTCATTAAAGTATTTAGCATACAAATTTGTATTATTGATTGACGTGTGAGAACATGAATGCTTTGAAAAGGCTATGGAAGATGAGCACAAAACTTAGTGGATTGAATTCATACAAAAGGAGATGAAGTCCTTGCATGAAATGACACGTATGAGTTGGTAAAATTTTATAGAGGCATGAGAGCTTTGAAGACAAATAGGTGTTTAGGACCAACAATGAAGAAGACAATTCTAAGCCTTGTTACAAAGCTAGGTTAAATGTAAAGGGATTTAGCCAAAGAAAGGGTTTTGACTTTGAGAAGGTTTTTTTCTCCTTTTATGAAGAATATGTTCTTTATTCACACAATCCTTGGTTTTGCTGCCACTCTTAACTTGGAGATTGAATAGATTGTTGTAAAAAACATATTTTCTTGACAGTGACTTCGACAAAGAAATCCTCATGGAGCAGCTAGAGGGTTTTATAGAAGGAAGATTATATGTGCAAACTTAAGAAGAGTCTTTACAGGCTAAAGTAGGCTTCAAGATAATGGCATAAGAAATTTGAATCAGATGTGGGAGAGCAAGGTTAGCATAAGACAACTTTTGATCACTATGTGTTTATGAAAACTTTTTTCTAGCACTACCACATAAAAGTGTTTTAGTGGCGATTTTTTAAAGTACTTAGTGGCGGTTCCCCCCTCTCCCGGCACTCAGATTTTTTAGCAGATTTTAAATCCACTAGAAGTAAAGCGACAAGAAGTATTTAGTTATGGTTTTTTTTTTTAAATTAATGGTATATATAACTCCCACAAAATACATTCACTATTGGCAGTTCTCTATTGGCGGTTTAAACCATCATGATATTATTTCTACGAGGTTAAAACCGCCTGTAAATAAATCAACAATTTTGAGGCCTAACTTATAATTTTGTGGAGGTTAAAACAGCCAATAAATAAAGTTATTCTTTTGACAGCGAAATAACTATTTTTTGTTTCAATTCACATACAATATGCTATTTTGTTATCTTTCATTTATTTATTTATTTATTTTTGGATGAACTTTTGTTGTCTTTCATTAATACAATCAAATAGCCCCCTATCTTTACACATTTAATTTTAAGATTTTCCATTCTCATGATATCAACATTAAAAAAACATAATAATACAAAACGTATTGTAGTGAATGGTTTATATACACATTAAGGAAAAATAATTGATAATCAAAAGTCTAAACTGTTGCTATGACAATTTAGAAATAGCGATACACAAAATTTAAAATAAAGTTATAGCCATAGAGTTTAGCATTACATAACTTTCTTTGCTTGGCCCTATATTTATTTACTTACGTCTACTAATTCCGTCATTATTGAAATGCAAGCACAAGCAACGTCGTCACATCTGGATCGCAAGGTACAACCGTACAACGACACCACATAAGGAACAAGCCACAATGCATTGAAATATAAATTAATATTAACAATCATAAAATAATAATTTTAAAAAATAAAATTAAATAAATATAATATAACTTGAATTAGAAAATAAAAGACTAAATTAAAATGACTGAACTATTTTATTTGATGACAATTATCAGTACTAAAATAACATTTTGTTAATTCTTGTTAGTTAAACACAAAATAAAATTCAAGAAAATTCATTTTAAAAATTATCCACTTAATAAGACATGAAGTTAAATTAGTAATCCAACCAAATAAAAAATAATAAAATAATAAAATAAAATTGCAACAAATGCACGTATGAAAAGGGTATTTATAACAGGTTTATTTAATTATTTTAATCCGATTCATTTTTTTCCCATATCTAGGCCTCTATATCAAAAGTTTATTTTAAATACAAATAGTTGTTATTTTACCAAAAGAAAACCCCCAAACTATAGTGGAGTATTTCAAATATATTCAATTCAAATTATTTGTTAAATTTATTTTTATCTTTTCTATTTGTTACATCGGTTAGTGTGATAAAATAAATATCTATTAACCAACTCCTTATTATAAATTTGAATTTCAACTATTAAACATGACAATGTTATTTTTTTAAAAATTAATTACTATTTATTCACATAAGTTATTGATTAAATTTAGTCATTTAATTGACAATTTGAAAATTTATGTGTTTTTTATTAAATTACATATAGTACATGAAATAATTACTTAAAATTTCAAAATAAAAATTAATACGCTCTAACTTTTTTTTATTTTCAACATTACAACATTTTGTTAATCTTATTTTATTTTTATGCAGTTTTTGCTTATGCATAAACAGTTCACTATTTAAAATTTTCTTTTTTAAATGAACACTTTTTTTCTATATTTGAATTCTTTTAAAAATCTTTTTTTAAATAAATGCAGTTAATTTTTTTCTTTGTTCCTTTTTAAACTTATTTTACCTTTTTTATTTTTTAAATAAATTTATTTAATGTGGAATGAATCTAGTTTCAATATGTGGAAAAATTTTCATGTTCTATCTTCTATTTTATTAGTAGTATAGATAAAAGCATTATCCATCGATCTATTTCCATAACTATTTTAAAAAGTTAAGGGAGTGTTTGGTTTTAGTTGTTTTCTGTTTCCACTTTTACTAAAAACATAAATCAGAAGTGAAAATATGTTTGGTGTCCTTTTTTTTAAAACATTTTCAAAAAATATTTCCGAAAATGAGGGAAAATTTGAAAACAACAAATCCATATTTTTAGCCTTTTCATATTTGATTGCTAAAAATATTTTCAATGAAAATGCAGTGGCACTATGATAATAAATGAAACTCCTTTCCTTTTCTTCTGCCATGTACCTGGTTTGAATCCTAAGTCAAGAGAAATGTATTTTTTTTTTTTCCAATGCTCTTTCTTTCTTTCGTTCGTTATGTACCTAGTTCGAATCTAGGAAGAAGAGAAGTGCATTTTTTTTCCCAATGCTTTAAATGTTTAGAGAACAACCCTAGCACCACCTTCCTCAATCATAAGCTATAAAGCATAGATACGACACCACCCCCTCATTCTCAATATCCAGGACGTGTTAAGTCCAATATGAACATTGACATGGTTGAATACATCCTGCTGCCATTTTTCTTTTCTTTTATTTATTTTTTTAAGCTTTGTTGCAATTAGGACGGTGAGGATCCCATTGGAGATGGTAAGGATATGGTGAAGCATCACTGTTATGTTGTAACAATCACAGCCAAGAATCATTGCATGTGGCTTTTTGGGTTTCCTGGTGATGGACAAAGAACCAAAGACCAATACAATGTCTTCATTGATTATTGTTCATTGATTTGTAAAAGAAAGATTTAGAGTTGTCAGACTTTCTTAGTATTAAACACTAAAAAAAAACTACTTGTGGCTCCAATATGAAACAGCAGCAGCTGCATAAGCAATGACTTTCACTAGAGTTTAGATAATGTGTGGTGCTCAACTTGAAACTCTGAGAGTAATAAGCTCCATGGGAGCTCTATGATAAAATGTATGAAGCTCTGCTTTAAAGGTTTAGAAACATAGCATCTATTTGTGCTGCAACGTATCACCCAAGTATAGCTTTGCCATGTATATTTAAATAGAAATTTATATATATTTTTGTTATATATATATATATATGTATGTATATATATATATATGTATGTATAGAGCCATATCGGTATCTTATATTTTTAAGTTTTTAACGTATCTCTATATCAATATCGAATCGTATCATTATCGTATTTTGTTATGGTGCTTCATAGATCATAAGGTCATTGTCATGCCTTCACCCCTCCCTCAACTAGTGTCACGTTGCTCACAGCGACAACTCGCCACTCATTGCTGATTAGAGTGCCATCACCACCACAGCACTTCCCTCACCCCTATTTTCGGGTTCTATTTTGGTATGGTTTCAAAACTATTTTTAGCTTCTTTTTTTATTCCTTTTTTTTGGCTTTTTTGTTTTGGTATGTTTTGTTCTCTATAAGTTGTTGGATCGATTGGTATTTGCATTCAAAGTTGAAAACTTTTCATGTGAAATATTTCTGGATTTTTTTGAATGAAATTGTAATATGTGTTTTTTTTTTTTTTTTGAGTTTATTTCTATTTGGGATGTTTTGTTTTTTTGAATGAACTTGTAATATGAGTTTTTTTTCCCCAATACATATATAGTCATTGCTCCAGACTCTTAGTGCTTCTGTGATTATTGTTGTGATTTTTTTTCCTATAATTATTGCTTTTGTTCATTTTTTAACATATCATCAGATGCAAGACACTACATAGCTTCATAAATGGTTTAGCTGGAATGAAATAGCTATGTTATCTTTCCAAGTTGTAATACGAGTTATTGAAAGAATGGATGATCAATTAACTTGAAATATGGGAGCTTTTGCATTGATCCCGGTAAGTTGTTGCATAAGTTGTTGCACAATCTTTATGTGACCTTTTAACTATTTTCTTGATGTGCATTATTTCATTTTAGTCTAGAAGCATCATAATTTGACAACAATCCTTGCATGCTTACTTCTTTTAGTTATATATTGTATAGTAGAGAAAATTTCAATTTCTTTGTGCTGCCTGTCAGTTGTTGGCTAAAAAAAGTACTTTGAAAATATGTTGTTATATTTTATTACAGAGAAAAAGTGGCAATGTATAGTTAGGCCCATTCAATTGCTTTTCAAGAATTAATTGCAAATGTATAGGACCATAAGAAACACCTTAAATGAATCACTTTAAATTGATATAGTGAAGGTTAGTTATATGCTCCATTTTAAGCATTACTTCCAATGCACCACTTGCAACTTGCAAATACTGAGTTTATTAATTTATATAGTATTATTAGTCTATATAGCATTATATGGTCATTTTGCTCTAGAAGGTGTGAGAATATACTTTATTCTCTAGATTAGCGAGACCAAAAATAATGGTATATTATATATTATATAATTTATTTAAATAACAAAAAAAGTGGCTAAAGTGATGTCTATGGGTATCTAGTGCCAAAATTATTAGACCTTATAACCATATTAATTCAAGAAAGTGTATAAGATTCTAAAGTATCATTGCTTCTCGTCAATTAAAAATTGGCAATATGACTCAAAAATGCACTATTGTTTGAATATTTGGATGAAATTAGTTACTTCATTAATGATTCTCATATTTGTGATTTGGATGTTTCTAATTATTTTGGTAGCTTTCTATTAGTTATGTTGACAGTAATGCCCTTTTGTCTGTTTCTATAATTAATAAAATACGAAGTTATTAGCACAAAATGGGAGGAAAAGGTGAGAAGGGGGATAATAAGGAGTCGTCAGCACAAAACACAAAAGCATTTATTAAGATTATTTATGATCGTGTCAATCAGAAGCTATTACAAACATCAACATTTAAGAAGCCAATTTGGGAAGATATAAGTAATGAATTGACTTCAATCAGTAGAGAAAATTATAGAGTGGAAAGATTGATGAGTAAGTTTAATCGCTTACACATGCAATATCGCGAATGTTCAGCTTTGTTAGCTAAAACTGGAGTTACATGGGACTCAAAATCTAATAAAATGAATGCTCCAAAAAATGTATGGGAAGACATATATATGGTATGTTTGCTTTAGTTTTGTGTTATTGTTATATTATATTGGTTTATGTATTAACATAGGACTGAAAATATTTATTTGTATTTTGCAAAAAAGAAGATTCTACAAGCAATTTAAGAAGTATGGATTTGAATACAATTATAAAATTGTTGGTGAAATCTTTAATAGTAGTACAACAATAGGAAAATTAAATCATGTCTCTACTAAATAGCCACCAACATCAAATGAAAAGGAGTTAGAGGAAGATTTTCTTTTAAAAGGTGTTCATGTTGACTCTCATATTGTTGATGTTGATGGTGATGTCCCAGAAGAAGCAAATAAAAGAAAGAAAACCATTGAGTCTTCAAGTGAGTGTCGATACAAAAAGGCCAAGAATGCAAGATTAGATAAATTTAAATCTACATTGGAGAAATGGGCTAAATCAGTAAGTGTATGGATAGAAGTATCAAATGGAAGCATTGAGAAATATAAATCACATGGTAGTCAGGTTACTAGTCCATTGTTGGATCCTTACTCTATAGAGGTTGCATGGGGGTGCTACATTCCATGGAAGATCTTTCAAAGACAATGTACAATAGAGTTGTGGCAAAGTTTATACAAGCGAAATGGAGATGCATGTTTATGACAATGTTTGCCAATAGAAGGATGGAGTGACTTGCTGATCTTGAGTAGTTTACTTTAGATAATTTGTGTCAGTTTATGGATGTTATATTTTAAAGACTTGATTTTTTTTTTTTTAATGATTGCTAGACTTTGTGTTATGTTCCAATAATATCCTTTATTACTAGACATGATGTGGTGATGTATGGCTTGAATATTTCAAGCACTTGCGCTATTGAATTATTGTCGTTATTTGCACATGTATTTCATTACTATTGTTATTAGCACTAGTTGATTGAATTATTCATTCATTTGAGTAGGAAAACATGTCTATTTCTGGATCAATTGATAATTTACATAGTATGAGTAGTCATTATGTGACGTCCGAAAATTCAATCGCCTGTTATTAATCAATTTTCTCGATTAATTCACGCGAGTAAGATTAGCTATGAACCATTTAAGATTTATTAGGATTCAAATGGATGTTAGTTAGGTAGATTAGAATGGAAAATTTAAAGTAGAAACTAAGGTAAAGGCGAATGTGAAATCGGGCAAATACCGATCTCTAGGGGAAAATCCATAAAACTTCAATAACTTAAACTCTAATAAAATAATATTAATTACTGATCCAAAGGTGAGGCCATCCACCACCATCGACGGTCCCATTCACCTTGTGGCTCAATTGAGGCCACAAGATTAAAGGCCAACCATCGTGACAACTCCCCCTTCAATTATTACACCTCAAAATATCTTCTCTCTCTCACTTTCCTCTCCTTATCTCATCCGCCACCTTCCTTCTTCCTCCCTCCTCCATTTTTTCTTTTCCTCTTCTTCATCTCTCTTCACTTCATACACTCTTCACTTTGGAGATTTGAAGTTCTTTTGAAGAATCAAGTTGGAACTCAAAGGAGGTAGGGTTTAAAGCTTTGAATAGATGTTTGTATTGTTGATTAAATCTGGATTGGATATGGTTTCTGATCTGTCTTCTTGCTGATCTTGATGAATTATGGGTGGAAAAATGATGGGATAAGTGAAGAGGTGATAGATCAATGGGGTAGATCAAGAAAGGAGAGAAATCAGCAGGTCTGGAAACAGAGTTCTCTTAGGGTTTCCGTACGAAATGCCCTCTGTCCCTCAGTTCCCACCGTTTTAATTCTATGAAAATATTTTTAGATGAAACTAGACATCCAGATCTTTCCATACATATAAATTATTAAGTCATTGGATCAGTATAGAATTAGTTATGAATTTTTGAAGTTTGACCTAAGTTTCAGAATTTGATTTCAGGGTAGGGAAGCTTACGTGAGCCATATCTCACTCCATATAACTTGGATTTAGGTGGAACAAAATTCTATAGAAAGCTAAGATCCAGTAGTTTATGCTATAAAAATTTCGGATTCAGACCTAATTTGAGTAACTCCCAGAAATTTTCTAAAGTCACCCCTGATTCTGCTTAGGCCAAAACAGGGCAGTTTGTAACACCTGAATTTGAGGTTTTATTACTTAAGCTGTAGTTGGCCAAATGATGTGGGACTTGTTGGAGGATAAAATTTCATATCTAGCTTCAAAACGACATAGGTTTGGTAGCCATACCCTTAGGATTCGAATTTTAAATAGATTTTAACATTTTAGAGTGCTGTTCAGTTTAGTTATAGACCAAGCCAGAACAAAATGACAATATCTTGAGTTGTAGATATCAAAATTGAACGGGACCAAAAAGGTTAGAAACTAGACACATAGGGCTTCAACATATTAAAATTTCAGATCCATTGGAGTTGTGTAGCAATAAACTCAGAGGAAACACTAACCGGGCAGAATAGGAAGCATTTGGTGGAAATTTTTAGTTTACTCTTCTCTTTGATTATAACAAGTATGCATGCCCAAGATTATTATGAGAATCCTATATTGTTATGAACATTGTATATACTGTTATAGAGATTATTGAACTATTGTTGAGAATTACTGGAATTATTGTCACGCTTTCACTATTCATGGGGAAGCGGATGCGATCCGTTATGCTGCCCAAATTTCGTAAGCATTATGATTGATTATGAGATTATAAGTTTAAGCTGGAACATATATAATCCTCGAGTAAGAGGATAAGCTTATTTAAGTTCCCTCACCCACACTCACATGAGGCGTGGCATTAGAAGCTAGTGTGAGATAGGATAGGTCTTACATGAGGCATGGCATTAGGCCAGCTTAGTGTAAGTGCGAATATTTAAGGTGGCGGCTACTGCATGTTCTCATTACCATTTATGGAGTGTAAAAGATTTTAAGAAAGAGTCAAACTTAGAGGAAGGATAAGAGTAAAGTTATGAGTATATTCCCTTTTACACGCATTAAGGGTATTAAATGTTGTGGAATTGTATACTTGAGTTATGCATGTATATTTTGTAACTGCTATTCTCTGTTAATAGTTAGACTTATTCACTACCTCCGATCATGTTCATAGTTATCATAATAAAAGACCGAAGCCATTAGGGTTAAGATGAGATAACTTTAGGAATATAGAACCCTAATGAGAGTTTGCAATTCTCACCCTATGTAGTACCCATTTTACTTTCATCGGTCACGATGATGGACGCCAGCTGTGGTGTTCATTGAGTTCCGCATATGCAGCTTCATTACAACCCCACCTACGACTCGTTGTACATAGTCGGCTCGTGCTTATTTAGGGGTATACTTTTTCAGCAGCGGTGACTTCACGGTGCCACTCTTCCACCCCCTTGTTCGACCCCATCGTTCCATATTTCGCCTTCCCCATCCGTAGCGCATCCCGCCTCCTCCACCTATGCGGCTCAGCGGATCCCATACCACCTCTTCGTGATGGTTCCAGGAGACCCGATGGGCCCGAGGATGACCCGTCCGAGGCCATCGACTTCTTGCCCTCCTCATCCTGACCGGCGACTCCACGGCTGAGCTTTGCTATGGCCAACGGGTACTGACGTAGTAGATATATTTGGCTAGTTGTATGTGCAGATGGCCTCTTTTGACAGGATGATGTATTGGGCCATAGGAGTAGTTTGTTAGGACTTTGACTTGTACTCAAATGTCCTATGAGGACTCTTAGGACTGCACTTTTATGATATCGGCCAGATCTTTTGGTATGTCTTGGCCCTCCCATGTGTTCCTTACAGTGTATATATCAGAGGATGTCCTCTATGGATGCAGATATATATATATATATTTACCTTTCAGTATATGTGCATAAATTCAGAAAAATTTCTACTGCATTCCTTTCATTATTTCAGTTTGTATGACATTATGGTTTCACGTTATACGCTTAAGTTCTTTCTCACGCCTTGAAATAAAAAGAAAGATTCGTCGTGTAAATCATAGTCGGGATTATAAATAATAAATTTTAAATAAAAACCTTTAACATACTATACTACAATTAAGTAAATATAGTAGATAGAGTAGGACCTTACACATTATGGTTCGATTGATGATTGAATATGAAAGGAGTTATATTGACAGGAGACCTTGCGGAACTGCTGCATTGACTAAGAGGATAATCGCTCTTGAATTTTTAGCAGGCCATGAAGCTAAATATTATGAAAATTTTTTAATGAAGAAACAAGTGTTTATGAATTTTTGCAATGCTTTTAGGTAAGTTGCAAATTTAAGTAACAGCAAAAAGGTAAGTGTAGAGGAAGGAGTTGCTGTGTTTTTTATCATTATGTGTCATAATATGAGCCACTGGATTACTGCTGAATGCTTTCAACATTCTATATATATTGTAAGCAAATAGTTTGGAATAGTTTTAAGAGCAGTATGTAAGTTGGACACACATATGTTGTTCAACCTTAGAAATCAAGAGGCTCTTCATCCACGTATTTTGAATAACTACATGTAATTCTTGTATTTTAAGGTAATTATATATTCATGTTCTAATATTTATTAAATATATGTAACTATTGTTGAACTAAAATAGTATTTATATTTTTGTATGAAGAATTGCATTTGTGTTATTGATGGCATGCACGTATCTGCTTGTGCTTCTGCTTCCAAACAAATTACTTTTCATGGAAGAAAGGTTTTGATAACATAAAATGTGTTGGCAGTGTGTGATTTTGACATATCATTTACCTTTGTTTGTTTTGGATGGGAAGGGACAGTAAATTATTCTAGAGTGTTTTTAAATGTATTAAAACCAAAAAATGATTTTCCAAAACCTAGTGGAGTAATGTCTTATTACATTAGTGTTTTTTTTTCCCTCTCTTATTATCAGTTATATGTTATCTTGTATGTACTTGAATTCTATGACATATCAGTTTTATTTTGTTGATTTTGGATTTCCTAATCTGTCTAGCTATCTTGCTCCATTCCATAGTGAAAGATATCATTTGCGTGACTTTCGTAATAGAGGACGACTATGAGGTAAATATGAATTGTTCAATTATGGACACTCTTCATTGAGGAATGTTATTGAGAGGTGTTTTGGTGTTCTAAAGGCAAGATTCCCAATTTTAAAAATGATGCCAAATTAAGAAAGAGGCAAATTCCCACTGCTTATTGCACCATACATAATTTTGTTAGAATGCAACATAGGCCAGATAGACTATTTGGTTATTACTTTAGAAAAGACATGATCGTAGATGGAGAAAGTTTAATGGTAGATCAAGAGGGTGTTGATATTAATGCTATTAAAGCAACTCAAATAACAAGTCAGGGAGATAATTGCAGATCAAATATGGGATAATTATCATAGATAATTAATGACTATCACTTTTTGTATTTTTGTTATAGGGTGATATCTTTCTCTTTTTTTTTTTGTATTTTTTAGCTGAGCAATAAGTTACAGTATAACAAAAATTGTAATTAAAAATAATACTAGTTATTTTGTTTAATTATGTCTCTTTTGAGTATGATTATAGTTTACTCATAAATCAAATATATTTCAAACATATTTTGTTATTACAAGTAATTTTGCAGTTAAAGTTTTCTTTATAGTATTTTATAAATGTATTATCATATGTTGTGTGTGTAATATATATCTATGATTTATCAATTTGAAGGAAGATTTTCTAGCAACTTTTTAAATATAAACAATAAAATAATACTTACTATAGTATTTAAATATTTATCTTTGTACAAATCAAAATATAATAGTTGATAATGATAATAAAATAACTTAAAAGTAAGTAATTTATTTTATTCTTAATCTTAATATTTTATAGAGTTATATATTATTTTAATAAATACTTGTAGTAGATGAACAAAATGTACAATTCAAATATATATCATTTTTATTATTTAATAATATATATAATTTTATTGTCTCAAATTTGATTTTAAAAATTATATTTTGAAAACAGACTAAACAAACATATTTTTAATGTTTTCACTCTTTGGAAATAGAATCTACTTTTATAATCAAACATATTTCCTAAATTTTAAAATTTTGAAAATAAAAATCAAATAAAAATAGAAAATAAAAATAGGAAATAGGAAATATTTTTATAAACTAGATGCATCCTAATTGTTTATTTGTTTACTATTTTCATTTTAAAATGAAATGCTTTCCCTCATAATTACAAAAATATTATTATATTATTATTCTTATTTTATTTTTAAATTTTTATGAAGGAAATAATAAAAAAAATTGTTTGTTTTATGTGCATTTTCTTTTGGAAAAAGTTGAAAATCATAAAATAAAATAAAAGTAAGGTGATATGTTTATAGGAGGTTTCCTAACAAGTTCCCTTACCAATTTTTTTTTAAAAAAAATAATCATATAAAAATTTGAGGTTTTAAGTTTTTAATACTAGCTAAATGTTCTAAAAAGTTAAACTCTTTACTTAATTTTTTCCTTTTAAAATCATTAATAATAAGTGTTCTTACGACACTTGTTAATAATTTTTTTTTATATAATATTAAGAAGACAAGCCAACTAAAAAAATAAATCAAACACACTTCGCTTTCAAATATATATCCAAGTACCAATCAAATTAAATAATAATGCGAAAGGAAAGGCAAAAATTAACTTCCTTGTTCTCCACATATATATACGAAAAGGCTTCAAAGATCCACACGTTACACCCCCCAAAAAAAATGTAAATAACTACATAAGCGACTCAGTCTTCATCAAATTAATCATCTCACAGCATTGAACATTTTTTCTTTCCAAGTTCATGTTAAATACAGCTTCATGTAACCATTAATCCTCAAAGCATGGGTACCATATATTGTCCAAGTTTGAAACCCCAAAAATGATGTGATTTTTACCATCCTGAAATAGTCCAACAAGCCCCAACCCCAAAACAGTGTGGAAAAGGCACCATAATTCACAACGAGTAAAAGAGTACAATTCTGAGTTCTAACCATAGGTATAGTCTTGTTTTCTAATTCTAAGTCTAGCTAATGGCCCCCTCCACCATTTTAAGCTCCTTCAAAGTCCAAACCACCGTGATATTCGGCGGCTCGCGTGAAACTATGCTGGACCATTTTCTTCTTCTTTCTTACCTTTATCTGCAACGACCTAACTACCCTTATAATTACATAATGCTTATACATCTTCTCTTCAATTGGTACCACATTATAATATTTGTCTATATCCAAATTTAGCCATGCAAACTTTAAAGCAAGTAGCTTATAGGCACTAGCTTTGTTTTGTTATGATGGATCGTGATAGAGTGCATGTCCATACTTTGAAATTTGAATAAAAATTTGAGACCATTTGATGAGTGGGTCAGGAATCATCACAACTTATTTTCTATCGTGGCATTAGAATAATTATGCTTGTGTGGTATACCGTATAAGTTACTAAATAAGGGCATTCAGCGAAAGAGAGTGGGAAACTTTTGAAGTTTTAACTAATAATTAAGAGAAGACTCAGAAGCGTGTTAATAAATGGTGGGATGGTAAAAAAGATGGTACTTTTTTACCTTTCCATATATGCTTGTGCAATGTGTTACGAGTCTAGGTTTTCTTTTATGACCCCTCTGGTTCAGATATGAACTATGGAGACAAACGGATGAGGGGCCTTATAAATTAGAATAAAAAATTGTAATGGAATGCTTGTTATGTGGTTTGATGTTTGGTGCTTTATTACTTGGATGTATCTTTTCTCCCCTCAACCTCCAAGTTATACCGCTGTATAATTTTAAAGATGAATATTTGGTTTTAAGAAGTTATGATTGCTGTTTTAAATTCAAGACTAGCTGAGTGTGTACAACTTTAGGTTTGTCTATATTAATGAAGGAGACAAAAAAGTTTGAAGGTCTGCTATAGTGGATGAAGGACGTAAAATTCTACATATTTCTTCAATTATATAAATATATACTCCATGTGAATCAAATCAAAAAGCGAGTTTGAGGATTAGTTAGGATTAAAATATTGTGAGAGATCTTTCTTATTCTTAAACTTTTATAAATTAATTACTTTTTGCCTTTGTAGTATGCGTACTTTTAAATGGTTGCGGTATCCATATGTTGAGTATTTATGGGTACTTGTTGATCAAATATTACAACAAGTAATATATTACCTAAATATAAATTAGTTACTAGAAAAAATTAAATTTTATAATTAAACTATTTGATTTGTTTTTAAATGAAACAAACTACTAATTCAACCCTTCAAATCTTATGTTTCTTGAAATATTTTTGCTTGAGCATTATAAATTTTTTTTTCATAAATCAGAAAATAAGGAAGAAAAGACTACACTCTAGGGTAAGTCATGCCTGATACATCAGTTAAGAGAAAAGTCTGCAAAGCCAGAAAAGGTCGGTCCCAAAGAGAGAACCTCTGTCGTTGCTTCACACCTTGTTTGGCTTTATGATATAATTACTTTATTGTTTATCCGATACCGTTACCATATACATACGAATGCAACATAGCTTTTTGCTTCCTCCCTGCATTAGATATCTAGTATGCATTCTCTGTCTTTTATTTTTTATTTTTTCTAGTAACTGGTTAATTGATAGTTAATTAAAACGTTAAACTTTCCGTTAAATACAAAGCAATGTTTTGGTATCAGAGTATGAAGAAAATCTTGTGGCCTTTCCATGGATGCTTCCAATCACCCACTATGAATTTCCTTTTTGCCCTACTCCCACCAAGAATGATAAGCTAGAGAGCATATGTTACACAGAAATGAAGACCTAAGGAACTTTAGAGGCCAGAAAGCCAGCATGAAGCTCGCGTTACTCGATCATATGTACTGTACCGATACTATTTTATGATTTTGTTGTCCCTTTTACATTTTCTTTTTGGGACATACTACTAGGCTAATTTAGTAGCTAGTGATGGAAAGTTCAAACATTTATTGAACAGTGGAAAACAAAACGTAGTAAGAATCTTCATAGTCATATGCCTTCTCTGTCTAGCCATCTAGCTAGGCCATATGACCCTTGACATTTAAGCAAACATTCGTTTGCTTATGAAAATCTTAAAGGAACTCTTAATTTAAAATATGTGTATGTAACTCTTCAAAGGAACAGCGTTCCCAAAATTATTCAAGCATAGCAGTAATTGGTGCAAAATAAAACCATAGGGGGTGTTTATTTGTCACAACTAGTGTTTCAAGTTGCGGACCGCATCACGTGATGCGGCCGCAATATTGCGGTTGCTGTCACCGTCTCAACCGCATTGCAGTGTTTCACCAATTCACGTAAATTGACCACATCGGAGCCGCAACAAGCCGCATTAGGCCGCAACGGGCCATAACGAGCTTAATTTTTAGTGGCAAACTAAAAAAAACTTCACACCGCAACAGCCGCAATACGCATCGCAATAGTCGCAATACCCGCAATCACAACGACCGCAACTGCGGCCGCATCCACAGCCGCAACTGCAATTTAAAACACTGGTCACGACAATAAGAAAACTATAAAATATGGTTTCTTTTATTCGGTAAAATGTCATTTATTAGGTATCAGGCTTTGTGTATTATTATATCCACCAATCAGGACTTATTCCACCGATTTTTCTATGGCAAATAGGACATTTTGCAATGCTGATTGGCTAACAACGTAGAAATTACAATCTCCAAGTTCCGCAGCGCGGGTTCTCAGACAAAATGAACCTAAAGAATAAGCTAGCATTGCTGAAAATGAGGAAATTAAGCACCCACATGCCTATACAGTTGTATGAAGTTGTTAAGCTCATTCACATGGTGACAGTACGAATTTGAGTTGAACGAATAAAGAAGTTGCTAATATTTTGGTTGGACCTATTTGAAGCAACAACATATATAAGACTGTTGAAGATCTGCGTCTCCAGGAAATATAGATTATGCATGGTGTCATTATTGGTGTGTCTTAAATTCAATGATATTGGGAAGAGGAGATGTGCATGAAATTTAGGATGTGAACTTTTCTGCTTATGAAGATTCCGGAAACATAAAAATAGGAGTATAAAGGAGTAAAAGTTAAGAAGTGAATAGGTCAAATACATTTAGCAGTCACGCAGATTGTTTAAATTCCTTTGTCTAGTTTTTCAGCCGAATTTAAAAGTTAATGAACCCATACACACACATGCATAGAGATGATAGATTTAAAAAAATGTGTCACATGCGTAGACATAATAGATTTAAAAGATTTTTGTGTCATATAAAGAGAACGTATATTAATTTTGATACTTTTTTAACGTAAAGTGTTATTTTTTAGAGAAAATTACACTCATTCTCTTTGAGGTACATTAAACTCCAAATTTTTACAAACTTAACACTCTACTCTAGGAGAAATACTTAAATAGTTTTGGATCACCACGTGGTTGTATTCTCAGCCGATTATGTAAATGCATTTTGCATAAGATTATATGTTAGTGGTGGATCCCATATAAAATATACTTACATGATTGGCCCGAGAGCACAGCCATGTGGTGCTCTCAGACAATGCAAATATTTATCCTACTCTAGTCAAACATGGGTTCAAACTCCAGAGAAGATGACAATTGAGAAGGTCTCTTAGGGTATGTTTGGAAGTTTTATAGATGATAGAAGGGAATGACCATTAATAAAATAGAAAAGAAAGGTGAGGAGTAAAGTGGATAGTTGTATATTATTATATTGTTTGGGAGTTTAATAGAGAGATGGAGAAGAGTTCTTTTACCCTTGTTTGGTAGTTATAAAATAAGTGAAAGGAATAAAAAAGATATAATTTAGTTTACTAATTCTAACCTCTAATTTGATATAATAAATGATAGATTTATTACTTTAGGATAAAACAATAATTGAATCAAACATAGATTTTTTTTTTAAAAAAAAATTTGTCCCTCCTAGAACCCCCAAATTGGGCGACAACAAAATGAATAAGATGAATGGCAAGGAGGGGACTCCCACACCCTCCTTAGTCATGCCATTCTATCACAAAGTGTTTTAAAAGATTACCCTCCTCTTCCATGTCATCTCATTATTAGTCATCCATCCAAACACTACTTTAGTCAAGATAGCGACTGGGAGTAAAAATATTGTAAAGACAAAAAAAAAATTCATAATTATTATACTCCCTTAACAAACTAATCCACCCAACTAAATACACTTCAAAATAAAAATAAAAAGTAAATATTGTGAAGCTATCTTTTTGTGTAATTGAATGACATATATTTTGAGCCTAGGCAGTTGTACGTTGATTCAAGATTAAAAATAGTCTTTGTTGTTTTTTTGTGCTTAGCATGACAAAGCACAATTATTGTACATAAAAGTTTAGAGAACTTTTTTTTTTTCGTGAGTACTTATATATGAACTATTTGTTAACATTACTAAATATATAATTTTATGAATTTTAGTATATCATTCATATGAATAATTTACTATTTATTAATATAAGCAGTATACTCTATATAATGATCTAATTTGCTATTTATAATGCTTATATATACTATTAATTATGTGTGTAAAAGAAAGCCACACTATTTATAATGATTAAATAACTTTTGAAATACTTATAATAAGAATTAGAGTAAATACCTATTTTGGTTTGTAACAAAATTTTCGGAAAATAAATTAATCCCTTAGGTTTTAGAAACCGTCGAATAGTCTCTCACTATTCAAAAAGAATGACACATTAATCCTTTTATATATATCCGTACCATTAAAAAAAATCTATACAGAAGGACTATGTGTCCCATTTTTTGAATGATGAGGGACCACTCAAAGACTTTTAAATCCTGAGGGACTAATTTGTCTCTTAAAATTTTTGTCAAGAACCAAAATGGATATTTACTTTAAGAATTAAACATGCTATAAATACATAACTAGATGATTATGTTAAAAAGGAGTATTTCTTAGATAGGCATGCTAATCATTATTTGATATGGATAAGATCGGGGACCATAATAGAATTACATCTATCATTAAAAATACTTTTATATATATTAAATAATGATTTGAGTGCTAAGAAAATGATGTGGCAGATAGTGTTTGGCTAAAAATTTCTCATAAGAAAATTATGTACTAATAGTATATCAAAATTAAATTCTATTATTATATAAGGAAAAAATCATTTAGCAATGGGTCAAATACTCCATGGCACTACCATGTCTATTTATTTTCTTTTTAAAATATCTTGTATAATAAGTTCTAATAATTTAATAATTCAAATTTTATATTTATTCTATTAATTATAATTTTTTATTCCTTATTGTTTTAATTATAATTAAAACCAAATTATTCAATTAAATTATTAAGTAACTCTATAAGTTGCTATCTTAACAACTAGTATAACATATAACATATTTAATTAACTTAATATATTTTAGTTTATTCTTGTACTGATATTTTATAGACTAAAAAAGTAGTTAGAGATCAATAATTGAGGTCTCATGCAAAATGGATTTGAATTGGTCAACGTCTATGTATGTCTTAATTTGGTATAAATTTTAATTTTGTTACTTGGAATCATGCACATGCAATCACTAAAGCTGTATTTGTTGCAAGGGTATAATAATAATTTTAATAGACAATAAGTTTAACTTTAAGCTCCCATAGTTTGAAAATTATGCATCTTAATATTAAATCAAATATAAACAATCGAACAATGAATCAATGATTAAAGTCGGCATACGTAACATGTCAAAGGTATTGAATTCTGTTAGAGATCATTTACAATAATCTAAAACCACAAATGATTTAATTTTGGTACACTAGTTGTCAGTATAAAAAAGTTTTATACATATATCTACTTATATAATTTTATATTAGTAAAATATTTGACTCAATAATATACTATTTTAAAAGTCTTATAAATAACAACATATGAGTAGATGAGGGCGCTTGCTCAGGTGCAGATAAAAAAAAATCTGCACCATGCGGATCTTAGTTGTGTCAAATAGTTGCAAACATGTGGAGTGGACTATTGTGTGGTGTACCATGTAACTACTCACATAAAATACACCTTAAACACCACTCCTTTCCACAACTGCTCTTATCTTCCACTCTCTCCCCAATAGTAATCAAAGACTTTAACTTGCAAAAGTCTTCACAAAAAACAAATTTAGTCCATCCATTCACATCACAATGCCATCAAATAAAGGTCCAATAATTTCAACAACTGCACCCCACACTCACCCTCAGCAATTTCTAGTGTGAAATTGGTGTGATAGAAATGAAAATAAAAATGAAATTAAAGAGGAAAAAATAATAGAAACCTTCACCCTCACTGCCTTTGGTGTGATGGGCTAAATTGGGGCTTCCCTCTTCCTTGAGATCCTTGGGACTGCTCATACAACCTCCCATTTTTTTAATGTAAAAGTTGAACCCAATAGGTGATGCAGGAGGCAGTGTGATTGAGGGAGAAAACACTAGTTTCACAATGGAAATTGATGAGGGTGAGACACCAAAATTTGGGCAAAGCACCATTGTTTGGTCGAGCTCATGGAAGATGGAAAAAGGAAGTGCCTTTTTTTTCCTTTTAATTTTTTTTTTCAGTCGAGACACAAAAGCATCTTGCTTGTAACAATGAAGTAGCTCAGACATGAGATCCACAAAAGCTTGATGGTGCAGTCATGTGAGGCTAACATGATTTGGTGGTTGTCGACAGAGAAGACAATGGAGAGGACGTCTTTTATGTGGCTGATGAAGCGGCAAGCAGAGGTGCTGGCACTGAGGTCCCAGAGGCGAAGCTCACCCTCCTAAGCCCAAAAGGGGGCGAATTGGTAGTCGAAGGAGAGGACGATGTCCATGGTGGTTGGTAGTAGTGCAAGCTCATTTGTCGATGGCTACTAGGGGGAGAAAGAGAGAGAGAGAGGACGATAAGGGCAAATAGGTAGGGAGAGGGAAGTGTTTATAGTGTATTATATGTGAGTAGTAACATGATGCACCACATAATGTCCCACTCCACATGTCATGCAACTATTTGATATAGCTAAGATTTGCATGGTGCAAATTTTTTTTCATTTGCACCTGAACAAGTGCCTTAGATGAGAGTATAAAATTCTTTATACTAATAATGTATCAAAATTAATCTCAACCACAAATAGCCATTGGATCTTGTATATAAAATATATAAAATACTGTCATCCATAGTTAAAATAAAAGACAAAATAAGAGGATGACAGAAATATAATTATTAATTAAATCAATATATATATATAAGCATTACAAACAAAATGAACCATGCCATCCAATTTTTCAAGCTTTTATTATCATCTTCATCATGATCTTCATTATTGTTTATCATGGTTGTTGTTAATACCAATGTATTGTTTTTGGTACATAGGTGGAGATGAAGTTTGAACTTAGAATTTTATGTATACTATCCAAACTCCTTATCACTAGACCATTAGACCACTCCTACTGATTTATACCAACATATGTTTTTTGAAAGAGAAGAGGTGAGTATTGTTAAAGAAACTTAATTAACTCATCTAATAACATATTAATAAGCATTTGATTTGGTAAGAAGTTAATGCTTTTAATTAATTTTCATCAAAGCACATGCTTAGAGCAACAACCAACTAATAGATTAAAACCGACTGTGTGAAAGAATTCGTAAAAGGGACAAAATAACCAAAATATTTAAATTAATTTGCAAAAACCGTTGGGAAAATGCCCTAAACTTATTATTTGGTATATAGAAATGCACCTTGGCTCTACACAGAATATTTATCACATCACTTAATAGGATTCGAAGTAAGAACTAAACTTACCAAGATCATGCTAATTATTGAGTGCATTTATTTGTTGTTTTTCCTTACATGAAAAGTAGTTTTCTTAATTAAAAAAGAGATTAATTTTTATACATTGATAATGTAAAATAATTTTATACTGTTACCTAATAGAAAAGTATGAAAGTGTCAAATCATACTAAAAAATCATCTACTATGATGAGGGATCTATCATAATCTGACACTTTCTTGCATTTTTATTAATTGTTTTACATTGTCAATATATAAAAATTAAACTTTAAAAAAAAAAAGTACTTATAAAGTTTATGCAACTTATTTAGATAAACTTTTAAGAAAGTAAAAGTAAAGAATAACCAATTTCTAATTTTTGTAAGAAGTAGATAAATAAATTATTTCTGCTTTTACTTTTAGTTTTTATCTTAAGCTTATTTTTTCAAAATCTTATCCAGATGCAACTTAATTAGAAGTGGTTTTCGTACAAACGAAATGTATATTTTCTGCAAATAATAAGACTAAATTCATCATCTAAGTTTTTTTTTTGGGGGGGGGGGGGATGTCAATCTTTTTTTTTTTTTTTAACTCATGAGACAATATTCATCATCTAATTAAGTTGAAAGGAAATAGTGTAATTAGAAAATTATTGGGCCTAAGCTTTTTGACGCATGAAGAATTTTACATAATGAATAACTAACAGCAACAGAAAATGAGCGTAGCGTTGACCCAAAAAAAAAAAAATGGGGTGTAGCAAAAACTTTAGGGAATAATTGGTGAAATGAAAATATTTTCAATTTGGATCACACAAGAAATTTTTCCAGATAATAAATTGGTTTAATAAATAATTTATCTAAAATTGGCACAAATTTGAATGAAAACAGTTAATTAATAGTAAATAGTTATTAGTAAATGAGTTTATCGTATATGGTCAAATTTCATATGCAACCCAAACCTGTTGTCCGAAAACTAAACTAAGCAGTCACAGCTCCAGCCACATATTTTGCATCCAATCGATTTTTCACGCTAAGATTTGAATTTGCATGAGGAGGTAATACCGTTGTGATTTTATCCTATGGTGAAGTCCCAATTGAAGCTTACATTCTTTCAAAAGTTGTTTTGATAAGGCCATTTAAACATGATTACTTCATGAGTTATAATAAGAGTCCTACAGTACTGGAGAAAGAATTCTCTTCCTTCTGAGAGCATATCAACCATTCACTTGATTGTTTTATATTTCTCTTTCATTTTTTTAAATTGTTTAAGGGCTGGGATACACCTGAAGGAGGAAACCAGGAGTATCTAAGCATTTTTCGTTGTTGTAGGTGAGCCTCTCTTTTTTGTTTTTGTTCAACAGAGTCATATACATTTTTGGTCGAGTTTCGTATGTCTCTGAAGTAATTGGGAAAAAAGCACTGTTTGAATGGATGGGCGAAACAAACACCAAAGTATGCCCCTAACAGAGATTGCTTTAATGGACTAGGTCCAGTGGGCTTATTTGTAAACCATAAGCCATCTTCGAAAGCGAATAAGGTAATTAAATTACTTAAAACTATTAAAAGTACACGGCCAAAAACAAGAAAATAAAGATTATTAAAATATGTATTGTAATTTGTAAGCTTTTCAACGACGTTACATGATTTACCTCAATAATGCTTCAATTAGAATTGGACATACGAACAAAACAGAAGTTATTTCAACCAAAATGCATTCGTCAAGCTTCAAGATAAATGTTGCGTCACGTCAATGCTGGCCTTTGTGGTGCTGTCAACACCGTTAGTATCGCTTGGGCATAACATGAAATGGTGACTTAAGTATGTCGCTGTTTTAATGTGAAAGACGAAATAAAACAAGCGATGATTTTTTTTTTTTTTTACTATCTCTACATATTAATCCTTTGGCATTGTTGCAACTAATATACTCTTCTAACAATTATCTTCTTTAAATTTTGAATCTTGATCCTCTTCATAAGAGTCAGTTGACTCAGTTCGTTTACCATTAAACCCAAATCTTGCCGTCACTCATATTCTTGTGCACACAACCAAAAATCCTCTAAATAACAAATAATCTTAATTCTTGGAAGTATGATTTACAGAAGGCGTGTACTAATGGTAATGGACTAATGGTGATATGCACAGAGCTTACAAATGGAGTTCTACATATGTTCTTTACTTTACAGCCTCTAGACAGGTAGCTCATACCCTTACGACAAGAACACATTATATAATTTTTATTTTATTTTTTGTTTTTTTTTTTAACAGTAGTTTTATGATACATAAGCTGGCTGCTGACTGAGATAGTAGTCTCCTAAGTACGAAACATCACTACATACTGCAATCCATGGATGAAAGTACAAGATATTAGCATTCTGAAATGCAAAACCATCGACAATCGGCAGCGGTAATCCTCTCCTCAATTCCAAGTTCAGGTATGGTAGGATGACGGTTTTGAGGGCAGTTGACACCAATGACTGCAAATATTGACAAAAGTTGAAGTGTAAGATTCAATGATATACCTGAGAATAGAAATTAGAGTTATGTTTGTATACATATGAGATGATGTTGCATATGCGCTAAACTAAACAACGTGCAGAATGAAAAATGAGCCAATAAAATAAAATATGAAAGGATAAGAGCAGAAAATATGTGGTTGCAATCGATGTTACTACCAGCAAAGAAGGATTCAATGCATGTCTATTTTGTCCCCCTTCTCTTTCCCTTAATCAAATGATTGTGCTTTCGTAATAGAAATACTGACGATTTCGAATGGTTTAATGGAAATGCACCAAAACATAAACATGGAACCTTGGATGCCACAATAAATCAAGGGCAGTAATCAAGTGCACTTTGTTTCATCTATTCTAAATACATAGCTGAAAGCTGACAAGATGAATACTTTCATTCGGATTTACCTGAATCAGACGTATGTGCAACTTTCCTATTTTGCTCCATTTCAAGTATGCAGAAAACTTCTGCAATCTGAGCCTGCCAGTAAATTTGTCTCCTGAAATATCCACGGCACATGAAGCACTAATATCCTGCAGCATAAGCAAGAATAATGGAACTTGTTAGAATAATGGTGATGGCTTAATCAGAAAGCTGAAAAGAATGTTAGCTTCAAGAAATTTTTAATCCACTTTAAGCACATTTTTCATTAAGCATACCACTGATATGCAGGCAACGGGTATGACTTCACCAGCTTCCAGAACATCAATTGTTACATCTACAAAAATGGATGCACCAATATCTTGGTAGTTCACTTTTATCACTGGTGGAGAAGATACAGAGATATTAAGCTGCATTTCATCGTTTGGATATTGCTTGTATAATTGAGGAACGATGAATCTCCATTCAGCAGTGTTCAAAATGGCCTGATCGGGTAGTTCATCAACAATCAATCGCATACTACCTGCCTGAGCTCAAGAACAAGATAAACTATCAAACTACATTTCACTCTATAATATAATGCAAAAGCATCCAACATAAATGCTTGCATTTCCCAAATGCCAACGTAAATTGAAGCCATCCAGTTAGTCAATGAAACCACATCACATCACTAATATGTATATCTCTATATGTTTGCAGGATGTGGAAAGATAAAACTTTTTCGGTTTTATATTAAAGCACAAACAATTTATTTCTTCTGCAATGTTCTGATATGTCAGGGCCTAAACAGAAACCAGCTTATTTACAATGACAAATCTTAAGTTAGATCATGTGTAACAGGTTAGAAAAGAAAACAAAATTAAAAAGTGATCGGACTAAAGCCTGTAAATAAGAAGTAAAAATTTCAAAAACTTACGTTGAAGTAAACTAGGGAAGCAGATTTGAACACATTTTCATGTATTGAAACCTTTATCATCTTTGGTAAACCACCACAGGCAGAAGAAATCTGTAATCCTGTGCGGTAACCTTGAGGTACTAAAACGTCATTTCTCCCTGTGAATAAACCATTAATTGCAAATGCAATAGATGTGTTACTCAACACAGGATTGCCAACGAAAGAAACATTTAGCGCAGCAGTTTTGTCTAGAGCGATTTGCTTTGGAAGAGATTGCAATAAATTGTCAAGCTTCCCTATCCCTTCCTTTATTTTCTCCGAAATGCCCTCTTCAACTGCAGATGCTACATTCCCTTCAAAAGCATCCACCAACCTGAAACAAACATAAAGAAGTTAATGGCATAAATCTTCACTAAATGTACATAGGCTCATAATGAGCTAAGTTCATACTAATATGAAGAAAAAAACTTAGATTAAGTTCCTTATACTCAAACCAAAGACTGACAAGTGAACATTTTTCTTGAGAAGAGTGTATACTTTTAAATTACTCATTTCAAGAAAAATGTCCACCTGCCATCATTTGATTTTGAGAATTAGTTGAAATGGATATAAAGAACTTGATATAAGTCCTAACCAATCATGAAATGAAAATTGATTATATGTTAACAGTAAGCTAGGGATCATTTCCTTTAAACATCTTATACAGTCTCCCAGCTGAATCCAAACACCAAAGCGAACAAGTAATTCTATGTTGCACAATTTATGTTCCTAAAGGCAAAGTACTGGAAATCATATGTTCATGGAATACGTGGAAAAGAAAGGATAAAGAAGAACTGTAATCTGACTTTAAGGATGTGTTTGTGAGTTCCATTTTGAAGAGGAAGGGAAGGAATGAAAGGGGTTTGAAGAGTACCTGTGAGTCAATTTTATCCTTCACACCCCGTCCCTTCCCTCTTTTCCTCTCCAAAATCAAAACTCATACACACTAAAGGTTTGCTAACATATGCATCTCGGTAGCATGCAAAAGAGCAAAGAAGAGCTCCTCTAGATCTATCTTATAAGAATTTTGTTTGGCATAGTTGAGAAATCGGTTCACATTAGTCTAGAAAATGTACTTCTATATTCCCAATAAAATTTTTTCTTGCTGTGGATTAATGGAAACCACTTTTCTCTGCTCTTCCAGTTCATGTCACACTTGATTAATGAACAACACATTAGAGAATGAAATTGAAATATAGCTCTGCTTTCAGAATTGTTTACCAAAGCATCCCCATGGGAATGTGGTAACACCAATCACCAATAAGCAAAAAATAATGCTCTAAGAACATGCAAACAGTACCCTTATCAGAAACATGGCTTAAGAAGATTGCTTACACTTGGTAAAGCCAAGATGCTCCACCTTCCAACTTTATAGATAAATCTCCCACATAACATCCATAATCTAAGAGAACCAACTTAAGAGTTCCTTCTTGGTTCCTTAAATTTACTGCAAGCCCCACTTGCAAACCTTTAACCTTCCAAACATAGCACAACAGAACTGAGTGAGGGATATTATTGATTGAACAGCATGGGTATCTGTGTGTGAGTGAGCACTAAAAGTCTGTTGTTCTCACGGGCTTTTTTTCCTGTCAGATGCTAAAACTGAATTCCATCTGTTTAATTGTTCACCTATATACTACATCTTCTTTTCAAAATTTTTTAGTCTCCTGTTTCAATTATATTGAATTATATAATTTTATTTCAAACAAGAAACTCATTACATTTTTTGTTTAGGATTTCTATTTTAGCTACAAGTGCAACTTTTTCAAAGACCGTGTAACAATCACAGTCGTAGATCCCTTTTGCTATCTAATATCAGATTCAACTTAGTTGCTGGACACTATGGCTTCTGAAGTTTTATTTCTGCAGTGTACAGAAATCAAAATAATATATAACAAGTCCCATGAACTAGACAGCTATGGTTTCAAATCCACTTGTTATAAGAATTGGCTCAGTTTTACCAACTTGATTAAGTTCCAATTGCAAGACGATGCAAAATGCCATTCCAATCTTCATCTTTATAGATTCCTTAGGACAACCAATGCCAACCAAATTTTGATCAAAATAATCAACTTCAGGAAAACATTTCTTATTTGTTTCAAGGACAAACCTTCTGAAACAAAGCATAAAACAACCATGTAAAGTACAATTCAGCAAAACAAAACCAACACTCAGCAACTGCAACTTCATAAAAAGATAAAAGGATGGCATAAAGTGTAAGCATGTAAAATTCTAGCCTTATACCTTAACTGTTGCATTCCCACTATCCGAAATTCCAATTGGGATTAACCAACTGCTACAAGAATATCTCCACTTCATGCTCAAATTGGCAGTGGCACCTGAAACTACTAGAACGATGCCATTCTCTCCAGTCTTAACAGATGAAGAATTTACTTGAATATCCTTGACTGTGATCTCAGAAAGAACTACTTTAGCATTTCCAACAAATGGGACTTGAACAGACTTCTCAATCTCTTGCAGCTGAAGCTGAACAATAGAGGCAATACCATGTTCTATCAGCAAATCCTTGGCAAAATCAAGACCCTTATCTGATATCACCCCAGAGATGAAACCCTCTTCATGGGGTTGGAGATAACCACTTGTTGGAACCAACAGAAGGGACAACAGGACCAAAAGAATAGAGGGTGCCATGAATTCTTTTTTTGGATGGAACCTTGTGAGAGGGATAAAGTCAGCATAAACAGAAAAGACTAAGACATGGGAGCTTGAAACAGAAGCTGCTTAGAAACTGGCCAGAAGCATGGTTTATGTGATGTTTATGCAGTGAAAGATGAAAAAATTGACACTCCCATATGGTGAAAATGGGCAGGGAAGGCTTTCTTACTTTATGGTTAAGTATTGAAACTGTTGTTGGAGGTGAGTTCTTGAAAGTAACAACCACAACAGTGAATGAAGACGTAGGTAGCAGCTAGCAGGAATTGGTTGGTGAAGTTTTGATAATCATGTGTTGACAGTGCTGTGTTGGGGTCAACAAGCGAGTGAGCAACTAGTAGACGCAACTTTTAGTTCAAAGAATATTCCCGACATTTGAAAACGCCGTTTCACAAGATTCTCATTCCAACCGTATCCTTCGCAGCTTTCCCTTGCAAGGTTATTTTTACTTTCATTTCTTTGTAGTTTGGAGAATGATAACTAATACTTGGAAGCTATAAATTCAGCTGAAGTTCAAAATTCAATATAATTCCGAAACTACACTAGGTCCTTTGTTTTGAGCCCTTTTTTTCTTTTTTTCACTATATGGTTGAGGAAAAGTTCCTTTAATTAAAAGGCAAAAAGGGTTTCTTTTTTTTTTCCTTATCTTTATTTGTTCTTTTAATTTGATTCCTTATCTTTAATTTTATTCAATTTGATTTCTTATATTACATTTCATTTTTAATTTAGTCTCTATTTATTTTTCTATTATATAATTAACAGAAAATACTAAGTGGCACAAATAGTATTATATAGCACGCACGTGGATGTGACATAGATTATATCATGTCAATATTTTTCTTTGATTATATAACAGAAAAAAGGTTAGGAAATAAATTAAAGATGATTAGCAATATAAGAGACCAAATTAAAATCAATAAATAAGCATAAGAGACCCAAAAATCTATTTTGCTTAGTTGAAAAGTATGCACAAAAATTTTAGATTAATTAAATAAATTTTCAAAAATATTAAAACCTGAAAATAAACGTTTTAGAAATCAATTTTAAATAAAAGTTTAAAAAAGCTGCATCTTTAATACGTTTGTTTTCTAAATTTAAATAAATGCACTTAATCTAACGTTAACACAAAAGTACTTTCTAATTTAGCTTAATCATCTTTTTCTAATGTTAAAGATAGAGGTGTGGATCCTCGTATTTTAGTCATCTAGACAAATAAGACAAGCAAAGACATGCAGCAAGCAACGTACCAAAACAAAGGAAGGAATAAGTGTACCATGAACCGCGCAATAGCGAAATCCCGTTCTTGTAGTTCAAGATACACTGATGTAACTCAATTTTAGTAAAAGGTAACACGAGATAAAGGCCATGTAGACCCACATGCGCAAACGAGACACAACCTGGTAGGGTACCTGCTTGTGTATTAAGGTTACGCTCAAGCCCGCAATAACACGTTAACTCTAGTGACCGTGAAAAAGCATGATCGCTGCCATGTATTCAACATTTAAAAATAAAAAAGCAAAGGAAATTATTTGAGATTTTTTTTTGGTAAAGTAAAGAGAAGAAAAGAAAAAGACAGGACACTAGTAAACACTAGAGGAAGTGAAATAGAAACATATCATAGAGAAATGAGTGTTGAGAAAGGAGTGAGAGGGGTGGAGGGCGTGAACGGGGGGAGCAACGGAGGTTCGGAGGTGGTGACAAAGGAGATGTTGGGAGGAAGGTTACTGGTGATGGTCAAGGTTCTAGGTTTTGTCCTTGTTCTTTTCATGATAAGGTGTTGGGGGGTAAAGGTGGGAATTTTGAGTGTCTTGAAGGTGATCTTCTTCAACAGAATCTTGCCAAAATTGTTTTTGAGAAAGGGAATGAGCGTGGACCCATGGTGTGTTTTGAGGATAAAGTTATTGACATGATTTCTCATCCTTGGACGGAGGACCTTGTGATCAAGCTACTTGGGAAACACATCCGCTATAGAAAAATATGGTGGGCATGAGGTCATGGATGTGGGCTTTGGTTATTTCATACTTAAGTTTGATGTGAAAGAGGATAGAGAAAAGGTAATAGTTTGTGGTCCTTGGATGCTCCAAGATCACTACCTAGCAATAAAGGAATGGTCATCATCTTTTAACCCTTGTGAGGAGTCCTTTGGCTGCATGATGGTATGGATCAGATTCTCTAGGTTGAACATGATGTATTTTATGGAAATTTTTATTTGAACTATGGAAAGCCAGTGAAGGTTGATTTGGTGACAAAGTCCATGGACAGGGGCCGTTTGCGAGGGTGTGTGTGGAGGTCAATCTATCCAAACCTGTGAAAAATAAGGTATGGATATATGACCAGTAGCATGAGATGGAATTTGAGTGCTTGCACCTTGTTTGTTCGGATTATGGGTGCTTTAGTCATGTCACCAGAAAATTGTAGTCAGTCTAGTGCTGCGAAGAAGGGTGCAGTAGAAGTTCAAAATGTGCAATCTCTGATGCCAAACCCAGTGGTGCAACAGCTAGAGAATCGTGAGAATGCATTCAAATCCAGTTCTGAGATCTCAGGAGGTAATCAAGGGGCGGTTAGGGATGCTACTTAGGATTCAATTGGGAAGGAGGGTATTTCAAATGAAGAATGGATTGAAGTAAGGAGGAAATCACGAAATTCATCAAACAAGAAGGTGGGGCTGACAATATCTACTTTGAATTCAAGGTCAACAAAGGTGGTGAAAGGTGGTTCCACTATTTTGAAGTCACATGCTGCACATGACAAGGGTGGCTCCACTAATAGCCACATGACCTTGCATGGTCAGAAGATGGACGTGAAATTGGGGGAGGTTTTGGGCTTGTCATGCAACTCGAAAGCAACGGCTTCTTCTCACCCTAGGACTTCATTTTCATTTCTACAGTTCGTCCTAAGGGAGTTATCATTGGTGGGTATGTCATGAAGTTGTCTACACCGATGAGGGAGGCTGGAAAGAACATTGGTCCCCAGCAGTCTCTTTGAAAGCGGGCTCGCAAGGTTTCCCCTCTAAAGGAGTCAGTTGAGATCGTGACAAAAGGGAATGATTTCATGGAAGATTCTTCGAAGCCTTTGGAGACACAGTCAGGATCGAAGCCTGCTGCCGTTGTGGTTGTTGAAGATGACAAGGGTGCATCTAGTGAGCAGGCCATGGTGGGGGGTTGCAAAGTTCATGGCACTTGATCCACTTTGGTGGTGTTGGCTCGATACCAGATGTAACATCCACCACGAGTTTCGACTTCACCTTTAAGTTTCCACGATTTCTGACTTCATCTTCAAGTTCGGATTATTTCTGATTTCCAACTTTATCTTCAAGTTTCAAATTAAATGGCGTGGCTTCCGAGTTCCAACCTTCGACTTCGAGTTTCAAATATATTGTACATAATTTTCAACTTCCGACTTCATGGTTCAAAATAAAGAGTACATAGTTTTCGACATCCGAGTTGATAGTTTAATAGAATGGTCACAAGTACTGACCTCCGGGTTGAATGTAACGAGTTCCGACCTTAGAGTTGAACTCAACAAGAATGGACACGAGTTCAGATCTTTGAGTTGATCTCCAAGTTCGATCAAAATTTTCATGAATTCCGATCTCCTACTTTATTCCCAAGCTTCAAATAAAACGGACATGATTTCCGATCTCCGAATTTATTTCCAAGTCTCAAATAAGGTGTGCACGAGTTCCGACATCCGACTTTAGCTCCAAGTTCAAATAAAATGGACGCAGGCTCCGACTTTACACAAAATAGAGACGAGTTTCGATTTCAGATAGAATGGAAGCGAGTTCCACTTTTTAGGCGACATGGAGAATAATTTAGCCACAAAAGAGGGAGACATGGCTGAACGTCAATCATAAAATTTCAACCAATCAAAACCCACAAAGCCAACTACCTCTTCAATGCTTAAATCAAATTTTTCTCTTCTCCCTACTGACTTGCGTCTCATTCTCATTTGGTTTTAGCCTTCTTCTTCTCTTTTTCTCTTCTTCTCTTAACTTACTCCATCAAACCTCCAAGCTTGATAAGGTTCCATTCAAACTCCAAAACTTAGCAAAATCACATACTAAGAGGTAGGATTCAATTTCTGTCCTTAATTTTTCTAAACTGTGGTTGTATGAAATTTTACTCTTCTTCATGTATTTGATGATATATTGGATGTATATGATGGATTATGGTTGGATTAATATGAAATCTTGAGTTGGAATTAAAGTTAGAAGAAGAAAACTAGGAGAAGTGGAGGATTGGGATGCTGTATGGCTCTGCCTATAGCATTCAAATTCAATGGAACATTTTTATATGAAACTAGACATTAAGATCTTTCCATACATATATAATATAAGGCCATTGGAGTAGTATTGAGAGAAATATGAATTTTTGAAGTTTGACCTAGGAATCAGGACTTTCATCCGGGCAGTATGAATTGAGAAGGGTGTAACTCATCCTACACAACTCCAAATTGAGTGAAACTAACTTTGTTAGAAAGCTTATACATAGAAGAATATCCTATAAAGAAATTTCGAGTTAGATACGATCCCATTTGTTCTCAGTGGTTCGAAGAAATTTCCCTATATCCAAATCGGGCCAAAACAGGGCAGTTCAGGAAGGTCAAATTTCAGGATTAATAACTTGAGCTCTACTAAAGTAAATGAAATGGAACTTATTTCAAATGAAAGCTTGTCCTATTAGCCTTAATATGGTGCCAATTTCATATGATTTGGATTTGCTTTCGATTTTTAGTGGATTTTTATTTTTAGGTGTGTAATTCTGGCCAGCCACAGGGCAGACCAGGATAAAACGTGAATAACTTGAGATATACTTATCAAAATTAGATGGGATCAAAGAGGTTAGAAAATACACACATAACACTTTAACATATCCAAAATTCAAGTCTAAATGAGTTAAAATGAATTTAAGGCTTAATTTCTAAAAACAGACAAAGTTGAAGAATATGAGCAGGATTTCCAAAATTAAAGGATTAGGCACCATAATGCATATGTGAGTTCAATTAAAGTCTAAGTGTTGCAATTCCATGTTGGTGCTTGAAAGATTAATGCATTATATTTGATCTCTTACTGTGACTGACTGTCTGTTGAAACTGGCACTATTTATGAAAAAATGGATCTGATTCGTTAGACTGCCAAATTTTCAATAGAATTGTAAGGAGGTTATGAGCATATATATGTTATGTGTAACGTCTGAAAAATTTATCGTTAACAGCTGAGTTATTCGGTTTTTATCAAATAAGTGAGTTTAATCAAAACTTGATCAGACATTTACTTAAAGCCAATTAAGTGCGATTTAGACAGATTAGGCTTGATAAAATTAGACTAGGAGCATAGAAAACCCCACAAAAAATTTTCAAGCCAGTTTACCGATTTAAAGGAAATCGGTAAAATTTCAATATTTTAAACTGTCGGAACCGGACCAGTAGAATTTTTCTATGAGTGCCCTAAAATCAACGGTCAAGATTTAGCCAAATAGCTCCCTCAAGTGGCACCTTGGCAGCCCTTGATGATGGGAAGCTCAACCAAAAATCAAGACCAAAGTTGAATCCACTAATCACAACCAAGCATCTCCAAATATCTTCACCTTTTTCTCCTTTTCTCCTCATCAAATTTTCGGCCACTCTCCCAATAGCTGAAGCCCTTCTCTTTCTCTCCTCCTTGCTCTCATTTCTACTCCATTCTCATCCATCTTCAAGTTTCATCTCAAGTCACTACCATCAAAGACACAAAATCAATACAAATTTTATAAGACAAGGTAAGAAATCCTACTTCTCCTCTTGTTTTTTCTGATTTGGCGCTGCATGGTGAGCATGCATAATCTGAGATATGGATGTTTTGTAGAGTGATGATGATGTTTTATGACTGGTTTTGCATGTATATTGTGATTAAAATTGGAATTGAGGGCAAATAGCTTGAAGGAGGAAGACAAATCTAGAAGCTGTTAGGGTTTTCCTTAGCGGTCCGTACGGCGGAGTGTAAAACTCTGTCTACCGCTATTTAAATTGGATGAAACCATTTTTAAATGAAACCAGACATCCAGAGCTTTCCATAGATATAAAATATAAGGCCATTGGATTAGTATAAAATTAGTTATGAATTTTTTAAGTTAGACCTAGAAATCTGGGTTCTTACCCGGGCAGCATGAGTTGAGAAGGGTGTAACACACCCTATACAACTCCAAATTGAGTGCAACCATAGTTTTTTGAAAGCTAACATATGAGAGAACATTCCATAAAAATTTCAGAATTTAATTCATGGTCAGTTGTTCCCAGCACGTCAATGAAGTTGGCTTAGGTTTAAATTGGCCTAGAATAGGGCAGCCTAGTAGGGTAATGTTTCGAGACTCATAACTCATCATCTACTTAGGCAAATGACATGAGACTTAACTCATTTTAAAGCTTGTTGTGTTAGCTTTATTTGATATAAAATTTGCATGATTTCATGTTTTCGATTTTTAGTTAATTTTCTTCCATAGGAACCCAATTCTGGCTAAGAACAGGGCATGCTGAGATAAAATGTTTATATCTTGAGTTATACAACTCAAAATAAGATGGGACCAAAAGGATTAGAAACTAGACATATAAGGCTGTAACATATCCAAAAATTAGATTTAAATGAGTTGAATTGAATAAAAATTGGAGCATGCGAAACTTGGGCAGAACAGGGAAGAATAAATTGAAACCTTATTGATGCTTGATTTGAAATTGTTGAATGATGCTATAAATGTACATATACATTTGCTGGTCTATACTGAAATTATTAGTTGTGCAATTGTACTAGTTGTCTGGCACTATTTATGGGGAAGCGGACTCGATTCGTTATGCTGCCGAAATTTCGGTAAGAAGTTCGCATGTTGTGAAAAATTATGATAGCTTAAGTATAATATATTTAAAGAATCAAGCTAGATGTGCATTCATTTCATGATATTATAAAGGATTCCACATCACTTGGGCCAGCCACGGAATAAATTAAGGGGAATAGATCAATGGGAAGGTCGAGGAAAGTAAACCCGGCCATCCTGTATAGGAACGAGCTCGGTCTTGAAAAGCAGACTATTACCCAGGAGTATATGGCCAATGACTCCCAGGGGACCAAGGATGGAAATAAGTTCTAATAGACGAAAGTCTCTAAGAATAAGATGCATTTTCTAATTGCACATGCATATGTATAGTGTAATATTTCCTTATTGATTGTTCTAGATCCCTGTTTATTATTCTTAACATACTATTGTTCCACCATGATTACTGTTTGAGTACATTAGTGTATCTGTTAACTAAAATTGAATTTTGTTTCGGTGTATGCTTTACAAACAAGTATTCAAGTTGAATATTATCATTTTATGATACTATTTGAAAAATATTGTACAACCGAAACAACTGGGAATGACAGCAATGACAGATGTATAGAAGCTAGGAATTTCTACTGAGAAATATTCATTTCTCACCCTATTGTATGTTCTGCGTCATTCTCAAACTATGGAGCACGTAGCGACCGGGGTGCTATTCATTGAGTTCCCTGAGCTACATATACACCTTGATCCGTTTTTGGATTCTGTATATATCTCCGGCCGATGTTAGTTCCGCCTCTACTTCTTTTTCCAGCAAGACTTCGTTGTCCCGCTTATGCACCCTCTCTCTGATCCTGCTGTCCCATACATTGCCATACCTCTCCACATGGCCAATCTATTTCCACCACCATCACCACCAGCACCAGCAGCTCCAGTTCCCATGGCCCCTCCTGCTTCACCATCACAGCCGATGTCGTCGGCCTCGATCTCGGAGGAGAATCCGTCCGAGGCGGCTAGTTCTTCTTCATCATCCTTTACTCCCAGTGCCGGACACCCTCCAGTGGACGCCGCCATGGCGAACGGGTTCCTCTCAGCAGATTCCGTTTAGATAGTGTGCATACTATAGTAGGATTAGATGTACAGAATGACCCTCTTTTGGCAGTCTGGGTCATGGATGGATGGGTAGATGTTAGGAGATGTATATGAAATGTCCCATGGGGACTACTTGGGGTGCTGTTCATAGAACTGGCCGTTTCGTTTTGTATTAGCAGCCTCATTTTGTCACCTTGTATCATTTTGACAAACTTTAAAATCAGATATCTATGTATACGTTTATGATGCCTTATGCAGTAGTTCTGTCCTTATTGTATCTTTATTTATGTTACGTTATTTACAGTATACTGATTAACTAGTATTTATTTCGCCGTCATACAGAAAATTTTGTTATGCGATTAAGTATTCTTATACGAGTAATTAATACTAATACAGAAAATAGAATTTAACTAGTATTACACGTAATCACTTATCAGATAATTTATTATGACTTAAGCATAGTACTTTGTCTAGTAAGATGTTACATTATGAATATTTATAATATGAACAAGAAATTCTATATGCAATGATATATGAAAGTAAATGATGCAGCATATGTATTAGTGTATTTAGCATGTCTATACGTGATTATGTATGAGAATGAAAGGATATAAACATATTAAATGTGAATCCCTTCACCTGGAGGCAGTTATGAGATCCCTCTTTGTAAAGGCAGTTAAATACGACAAGATTGGGTCCTTTCACTTGGAGGCAATTATTTGGATCCTTCCAGGTGAAGGCAGTTAAAAGGATAAAGATGTGGATCCCTTCACTTGGAGACAGTTGTACATTGGGTCCCTCCCTGTGAAGGCAGCTAAAACTTTTAGGTCCCTCTATGTTGGAGGCAGATGGCCAACTGAGTCCCTCAGACCTAGAGGCACGTGGATCCTCTTGCGGGTCAGTACTGTGTGATGACGGTCACGAGTTGAGCTCACTCCTAGATTAGACTACCCAAGGGCAATAAAGAATAAAGAATAAAGAACAAAGATTAAAACATATGCAAGCACCCTAGGGACGGCGATACGTAACGCCTAGATGTGCCAAGTAAAGACTAAAGATTAAAGCATATGCAAGCACACCACTCACATAAGGCATGGCATCGACCCAGCTAGTGTGAGTATAGGGGATAGGGCTTACATGAGGCATGGCATGACCCAACTATTGTAAGTACTGAAAATTTATGGTGGCATATAAATATTCACGATAGAGGATATGATGAAGATCCCATATTCCTAAAGATCATGGCATGGCGATCACGATCTGATGGAGTATGACATAGCGATCGTACTTTGGAATATGTGTAACACGTAAAGGAAGATAAAGAAAGAAAAGTAAATTTTATGTATTTGCATAAATTCAAGTACAAGTAAAGGCATGTGCAGATTTTATGTGTTCAATATGTTGGTGCTATTGTATTTTAATACGTTTTAATTATTATTCATAGTATAATTCATGAATTGACTTTGTATTGGCTCACCCAAATGACAAGTGAATGAATAAAATGAACCTTGCTTCGGAAAATATGTTTTCGAACTATAAAGTTAAACAGTTTATATAACATGTTCACTTTTTTCATAATAAACCGAATCAACTGGAGATGACAATGATGACATTATATATAATAGTTAAAGAATCCTATTGAGTATTTAAGATTCTCACTCCTATTTCCGTGTTATCTCCAGATAGCTTGAAAGTTCCGAAGACGGCTGAAGTTACTATCAAAAGAGGTCCGCTCAGGTAATAGTAACAAGTCCTGAGTATGGTACTATGACTTAAGCATAGTACTGTATTTCGGGAGGATGTTACACCAGATGAAGAGCCTGGTTAGCCATTCAAACCATCGTTGCTGATAATCATGGAGACTCGTGTTCGTTTTGATAAATTAAGCTTGTTTTGGAAGAAGTGGGTTTTAACTTTATGGGGATTGTAGAGGCTAGCGATCACATGGGTGGCATTTGGGTTTTCTCTTCTGATCCTATGGTCTGTTGTACATTGGTGGATTTGCATGGTCAGCTAGTAACTATTGCGTTACAATGTGGCTCTTGTTCTTGGGTTTGTAGCGTGATGTATTCTAGTCCAACTCCCACTTTTAGAGATAATTTGTGGCACCATCTTTTGTCTCTAAGGGATAATGTGAGTGTTCCTTGGCTAGTTCTGGGAGATTTTAATGAAATTCTACTTTTGTCTGAGGTTTGGGGTGGCGAGCTTCATTAGAGTCAAGCTTTGAACTTTCTTGAGGTTTTAGAGGGTTGTGGGTTGGCGGACTTAGGTGTGGTGGGGTGTTCCTTTTCATTGGTGTGGAAGGTTTGGGAGAACTGCCTTGTCTCTAAAAGATTGGACATGGCTCTTGCTTGTGTAGATTGGAGCTGTCTATTCCCTACGGCCTTTGTTGAAAACTTGAGTAGGCTACATTCTGATCATTGTCCCATTCTAGTTTGTTGGGGGGTTTGTCTATGGAAAGAGGAATTAGATGTTTTATTTTCAAGTGGCTTGGACTACTCATTCGAAATTTCCTTAGGTAGTGCAAGAAGCTTGGCGGAAAGGATACCCGAATATTCCTCAGAGTTTGAGTTATATTCGCATGGATGCCAACTCCTTCAACAGGGAGGTTTTTGGCAATATTATCTACTATAAAAGGCGGTTTAAGGCTTGTATTCGTGGTATTCAAAGGTCTTTGGAAATTGTTGACTCTATTTCCCTCACAATGCTAGAGCGTGACCTTTGGGAGGAACTAAAACTGGTTCTCCTCCAAGAGGAACTTCTATGGTTTCAAAAATCTAGGGAAAGATGGGTGAAGTTTGAAGATAGGAAACTAGATTTTTTCATGTTCAGACTTTTGTCAGGAGGAAGTGAAATAAAATTCATGGCTTATTTCTGGATGACAGTTCTTGATGCACTGATCAAACTAGATAACAGGAGGAGACTCTTTCCTTTTATCAAAAGCTCTTCTATCCCTCTAGCAATTCTTCTTCCCAGGATTTGAATCTTTCTTTTTTGCTTTCGATGAGCTCCAAGGCCTGTTCTGTGTTGATGGCTCATGTTTCTTAGGAGGAAGTGCTGTAGGTTGTGATGGGTATGAAGTCCTTGAAAGCCATTGGCCTAGATAGTTTCCAGCCATTCTTCTTTAAGCATTTCTAGCATTTGGTTGGTGATAATGTTTGGAAAATGGTGAATGATGCTTTCATGAGAGGCTTTATTGACAATAATATTGCTGAGACGCTTATTATTCTTATTCCTAAGATAAGTAATCCTGTCCATCTTAAGAATTTTCGCCCCATTAGCTTGTGTAATGTGATTTATAAGATTATAACAAAGGTTATGGTGAATAGATTAAAACCCTTTCTTGATGAGATTATTAGTCCTCTTCAGGGAAGTTTTATCCCTGGTAGGGGTACCACTAATAATATTATTGTTGCTCAGGAGATGATGAATTTCATGAAAGGGGTTATTGTTGTCAAGCTAGGCTTGGAAAAGGCTTATGATAGCATCAGCTAGGATTTCCTAGAAGCTATGCTCTGTGACTTTGGTTTTCTAGTTATTACTATCAAGTTGATTATGAACCGTGTGAATTCCTCTTCTCTTGTTATTCTCTGGAATGGTACCCGTTTGGACTTTTTTGTCTCTTGCCAGAGGTTTGAGATAAGGTGATCCTTTGTCACCTTATCTGTTTGCGCTTTGTATGGGAAAGTTGTCTCTTTACATCAGCGAGAGGGTTAAGAAGGGTATTTCGCATCCAATTTCTTTATCTCGTAGGGATCCTCCTATACTGCATTTACTATTTGTTGATGATGTTCTTTTTTTTTTTTTTTTTGTAAAGCTCAGAATTCCAAGGTTAGAGTGGTTTTGGATGCTATGTTTGATATTTGTGTAGCATCCAATTTGAAAATTAATTTTGATAAATCTAAAGCAATCTGTTCTAAGGTTGTTTCCAAGCGTAGAAGAGATAATTTCACCAATATTTTTGCTATGCAGTTTACTATGAACTTGGAGAAGTATTTGGGGGTTCCTTTTATTCAAGGAAAGGGTACTAAGACTACATTCTATAATGTGATTGAGAAGATCCATATGAGGCTTACTGTGTGGAAGGGTAATCTCCTTAATCATATAGGTAGAATTTGCTTAGCTAAATTTGTCATGGCTTCTCTTCCAATTCATTATATGTAGACCTCCTGGTTGCCTAAGAGTATTTGTGATCATATTGACAAGGCTACTGATTCTTATATTTGGAATGGTAAACCTGGCAGTCGAAGTTTGAACCTTGTCAACTAGGAGTAGGTGACTAGACCCAAGCACTTTGGTGGTTTGGGATTCAGGGAAGCTAGGAAAATGAATATTGCCCTTCTTATAAACTTATCTAGCTATTGCTGGTTGGAGATAAGGTTTTTGGGGCGTTATTCTTATACATAAATATTTTGGTTTGCATGGTGCTTGCTCTTTTTGTGCCTAAAAATGGCGCTTCTTATCTCAAGCAGAGTTTGGTAAGGGCCTGGAATTTTATAAAGGATGGTTTTCAGGTGGAAGCTTGGTCGGGGAAATTTGTCTCTATGGTATGATATCTAGCCAGATTTGGGGCAACTTTGCACTATGGTTGATTTTGTTCACATATTTGATATGGATCTCATGGTGAGTGATGTGTGGAGAGATGGTGCTTGGTGCTTTAATTCCCTTGTTATGATGATTCCTGATCATATCAAGACTTGGATCTCAGCTATGCCTTTTCCTTCTATTTTGGACCAAGATGATGACTGGGTTTGTTGTGGGTCTAGCTCTAGGGTTTTCTCTATTGGTAGTGCCTATTATTGGCTTTTGGAGCATAATGGCAAGTGAAATATGGATGATGACTGGTCTTGGGTGTGGAGAGTTAATGGCCCGGATAAGATTAGGACTCTCTCATGGCTCATGTTGAATGATAGTATTCTTACTAACCAGTTTAGATTTGATAGAAATTTGTGCACCTCGCCCTCTTGTTAGCATTGTAGTGGTGCGGCAGAATCTATCCTCATTGTGTTTGTGATTGTCCATTTAGTAAAATTATTTGGTCCAAGTTGGGTTTTTGTGACTCTCACTTCTTTTAGGAAAAGCAGATGCGTGCTTGGCTTCATGATCATACTAGTCATGGCCTTTCCCACTGTTTTGTTTCGGCAATTTGGTTTTTGTGGTATAGTAGAAATGCATCAATTTTATGTGGTGAAAGTTGGTTGGATGGATGGGCATGTCTTGAGCTTGATTTATTCCATTGTTGATGAAATTCGTAGGTGTCTCCCTAACTATGATCACCATTTTACATCTACCTCGAGAGATTTATGGGTTGCACCTATTGAAGGGGCTTTAAAATTGAATGTGGATGGAAGTACTTTTGCTTCTCTTAATCATGCTAGCTTTGGTGGTGTTATTCATGATCATTGTGGCTCGTGGATAGCTGGATTTTCTCAATTTGTTGCTTCTTGTGACGTTCTAAATGTTGAGGTTTCAACTATTTCGCATGGGTTGGCTTGTGCTTGGAAGATGGGTTCCAAGAATTTGGTGTGTGAAATAGATTCTCTTGAAGCTTTCTGTGCTGTTACTATGCCTTCTATTCACCCAATACACTCTTGTGCTACTATTCTTCATCATATTCACCTCATGCTGAATCATGGTTGGACTGTTTCCTTTTCTCATGTGCTAAGGTCAGGTAACACTTGTGCTAATTACTTGGCGAGGAATGGGGCCATCTCTAGTTTGGGTATGTTGAGTGGGACTCTCCTCACAGAGCGCTCCAGCTGCTTCTTCAAAGGGATTCTCACTTGCCGTCTCCTTTTCTTTGCTTTGTTTTCTTCCTTGTAGATAAAAAAAAAAAAAAACAACACTAGAGGAAGTCTTTAGGAAGCAACATGGGCAACTTGTTCAGAGAGTCCCAAGTAACAAAATCACAAGTAGAAATCACTCCATTCTTTGTCATATAATCTTCGCAAGCATATGCAAATCTAAACATAAGGGAGAATCTCATAGACCAAGGCCTAGCCAACAACAATTTGATCTTTGCAAGCAAATTGAAATAAGAATGTCTTTGACTGACATTAGAAGTAGTGACTGCTTGGTAAGTTAGGAGTGAATCAGTCTCACATATAACATCCTAACTACATTATTCCAAGCAAAAGCCAAACTCTTCAAGATGACCAAAATCTCAATCTAAAACACATTGCAACAAGAACTATACTAGAGAAACCAACTACCCAATATCCTTTATTATTTCAAGTTACACCTCCAAAGCCTCCACAATGCACTGACCAAACGACACTACCATTTACATTAAATTTTCATCGTGCCAAGAGGTGGTGTGTACCAACAAGTAGATATTGCATCTCCAGCAATCAAATTAAAGACAAGAGAATTTTGAATATTAGTCCCCATCAAATTCATGAGACATGCAACTCGTGAAATATTCCAACTCTTTTCTTCCAGAACTTTCTAATTCCTCCACCACCAAATCCACCACAATGTCACAACAAAGAGAAAAGTATGATCTTCATTCTTAGACTTTCTTAGCTTAGATGCCATTTCCTTCACTTGAAACACCTTACACCCCAAATATCCCATACGACCCCTAGCCTCCAAAATGTGGTGACAATTCCACAAACCATGTAAAACAGTCTCTTCCACCATTCCACAATGAGAACATAGAGGGGAGGCACACAACCCACGACCGAACTAGAAAAAAGGAAGTGGGTATTGCATTGTGTAGCATAGGGAAAATGAGAATTTGCACATTTTTTGGTGCTTAAGTCATCCATATCAAAGACTAACCATCATGCCTACTCAAAATATTAATAACCATTAATAACCACTAGTTGCTGAATAAACTCATTTTGTTACTCTGCATGTTTATATATTCTCTTGCTAATCCAAGTGTAGGTCCCTGAGCTTGTTAGAGCATAGATTGTTTGGTGAGCACAGCACACATACTTGTGTGGGCCTTTGATACTAATTATGCCTAATGTGCATTTTGAACACTTTGATATGTAAAACTCTTAGTCATGCTCCATTTTCTACATATAGGATTCTGATTCCTCTATGTTACTTTGATACTGATATGTTCTATTTTCTTAGTGCATTCTAATAATGCCCTTGGGATATTGCAGCTTGATTATGCATGAATATGAAATGTATAATTTGGGACGTCCTATTTTTAGGGAAAAACTTTACCTGATTTTCTATAAAATTCTTAATTAGGTTTGTTAGGTGGCTAGTCTACTTATGCGCTAGTATAGCCTTGGATTAGGTAGTGAGAAAATCAACACTTAACACCTATCTTTCCATTGATAGTTTTCTCTAGTATTTGCATATTTTGCTTTAATTTCTTTTATTTATTTTTATTCTTAATCATAATATTTTTGTCCAAATAGTAACTATTTTAGACAAACTGGTATTTGATTTATAATTCTTGTGGAAACAATTTTTTTATTACTTGTAGTTTAGTATACTTGTCGGAGCTGATTTTTAAACTAGCTAACAAGTTTTTGGCATCATTACTGGAGATTGTTTAATCAATATTATTATTAGCTAAATTATTGCTAGTTTGGGTATTTTTGTTTTTATTTATTTTTGTTTCTATTGTTATTTTTTATTCATTTTCATTTTTTAGAAAAGTAAAATAAAAATAAATATTAGAAAAATAAAATAAAAATAAATTTATTTTACTTATTTTATTTTATTTTTATTTTAAAAAATGTAAAAATACAAGAAGATGAAACTTTCTTTAGTATATTTGCCCTAATAAAAATACAAATAACAAATTAATGATAAAAGGGAAAATACAAGAAGTGCCCAAGAAAACGACGTCGTTGGCGCGTTTCTCCTCCGTCGGTGCTGCACTGCATCTGCAACCGTTGCTTTTTCCTTCGCATGTTTCCAAACCAAATCCAGTCCCCACACAATTGGACGGGGAAAAGGGACGAAGATGAAAGCGAGCCATAAATTTCAACTTCTCCTAAAACCCTAAACCACAATTCCTTCCTTTTCTTCCCATTGCAGAAGAACCCTAAAACCCCAGAACCCTCCACGAGAGGGGGGAAAAAAAGCCATGATTCCCCTCGCAAACCCCAGTGAGATACTCTCATCCTCCTTGTCCATTCCTTCTCTATTCTACCACAATGCATTGCCTTACTCTTCTTCATTCACTCTCAGAACCTGCGTTTCCCTGAACCCCAAACCCTTGCGACATCGTTTCGGGGCCGTTACTCGCTGCTTCGCATCCGTAGACAACGCCAAGATTAAGGTTGTCGGTGTCGGTGGCGGTGGCAACAATGCTGTTAATCGCATGATCGGTTGCGGACTACACGTGGGTTTTTGAATTTTTTTTTTCCCTTTCACTTTTGTTGTTACTGATAAAGTGGTTTTTTTTTTTTAAATTATTATTGTTATTCAATTTTTGAAGCCAGTGTGGTGCATCTGTTAATGGGTCATTTTTACTGTTTCTGGGTAATGTGTAATAATTGTAATGACTTGCTTTGGGTGGAATTCCAAATCTTTGTCTATTGTAATTAGTAATTTCTGACAAAGTTATGTCTTCTATTCATTTTTTGAAGCCACTTTGTTTTATCTGTTAATGGGTCATATTACTTATTTTTGAATCATGTGTAATTGTAATAGTTTTGATGGTTCGTTTCTGTTAGTGGGTCATATTATTTATTTTTATATCATGTGTAGTTGTAATAGGTTTGGTGGTTTCTTTGTTTTGGGGATGTTTATGGTTACAAATTTGGGGTACATGCCAGTATCATGTTGATGAGTGAAGACAGTGTGATTATACACTAAGCTATCGTTGGTGTTTTGCTGCTATTAATTAATTGCTAATGTTAAACATTTTTTCAATCAGGGTGTAGAATTTTATGCTATAAATACCGATGCTCAAGCACTGTTGCATTCTGCGGCTGAGAACCCTATTAAAATTGGAGAACTTCTGACTCGTGGGTTAGGTCAGGCACTTTCCTTCCATGCCTGGGAGATTCCTCTATGCTTAGTTGTAACTTGCCTATAAGTTGACTATCATGTGATTTGTGTTTCTGACTTCACTCACTCAAAATTTCTTTAATTCTCTCTTTCTTTTTTTTTTTTTTTTTGGAGAATTTGAAAATGTGGCCTTTGATTTGAATTGCTTGCTAGAGATGCAGGCACTGGTGGGGATCCACTTTTGGGGGAACAAGCTGCTGAGGAATCAAAAGAAGCTATTGCTAATGCTCTTAAAGGCTCAGATTTAGTTTTTGTAACTGCTGGCATGGGTGGCGGCACAGGGTCTGGTGCTGCCCCAGTTGTGGCCCGGATATCAAAAGAGGCAGGGTACTTGACTGTAGGTGTTGTTTCCTATCCCTTCAGTTTTGAAGGACGCAAAAGATCGTTGCAGGCAGGTGTCATTACTTTCCTTAGTTCAGAGTATGACTACTGCACTTATGATATATCAAAGCTACTTAGAGCATGTTTGGTTTGGCGTTAAGGATGCCAAACCCACATTCATTTTTCTTGAACGCTGGAACTATGATGTTTGGGTAATATCATGGTGAACCAACTCCAATGGGTTTTGTTTGCCAAACTTAGGTTCAAGCCAAACACTAGGTTTTGGTGCTTTTCCGTTGCACCCAAATCAAGTTGGAATTTTTTTTACATTTTTATCCTTTTACCCACTTAAAAATAATACAACAACCTTGATTAAAAACTTTATTCTCTTGCAATTTTTGTTGTTTTTAGTTTTTTTTTTTTTATCTCTTTCATTTTTTTGTTTTATATTTTAAATATAAGTGTTGCCTTTATTTTTTAACTAATTTTTATTTTATTAACATATAATTTAAAATACTTTTACAATTTACTATTCTCATATTTTTATTTATAATAAACTTTTATTCATAATTTAATATTAGAAACAAACGTTTAAAAATAAAGAATAATATTTATATAATTTATTTAAGTGTAGTCAAAAAATAATTGAATTAAAAAAAGACAATATTAACATTGTAATGTATACTCTTTTTGGCAACTTTACAAACAAAAGTGGTTTTTATCTACATCATCCAAACAACATTCATTTTATTATAATCACTTTTAAAATGAAAGTATCCAAACATAAATCACGTTGATATCAATCCACTTTTGTTCAAAATTAATTTTGGCAAAATCAAGTTAACACAAACCTCAATTTGTAAACGCTAATCCAAATACGCACTTATAGTGTTACTTAATAGTTAATAATGCTCTCTTTAACATGTATAAACGTTGGAATTTCCTTTTTTTTTCAACATATTCTGTTAGGACTCGGGGCCAAACTTAATGGGCCCTAATTGTAATTACTGAAGTATGAGCGAGAGAGGGAATGTGGGTGGTGTGTGTTGTGTTGTGCGCTGTAATGTGAATGTATGTGTGTGAGCTAAGTCAGCTAACAGAATGTGAGTGGGTGTGTGGTATGATATAAAGGAGAGGAATATGGGGAAGGTAGTTAGGAAAATTGTGGGATAGGCCTTGTTAGAGTAGGAGCCTCTGGAAGAGCTCCATTGTGACTGTTTCATCGTTCTATTCTGTATACACAATATTCTGGAGGTATCATCTTGAGACATCCGGTTTTTATAATACAGCATACTATTTCCTCCATTTCTATACCTTCTGGTACTAGGTTCCTAATACATTTGTGCCCATTTGTAGTAGTTGACCATAAATCATGAGTTGTAGCCATCTTAGTTATGGCTGAACTGTGGTCAATTGGTCATATATTTCACGAATTGCTTGTTTTTTAATTTCTATCTCTTCCAAGATATTGTGCTGCACTGAGGATACTTTGAGGTGTTAAAATTTAAATGTCAACTTTTCAGGCGCTAGAAGCCATTGAAAAGCTGCAGAAAAATGTGGATACACTTATAGTGATTCCAAATGACCGTCTACTTGACATAGCTGATGAGCAGACACCTCTTCAAGATGCTTTCCATCTTGCAGATGATGTTCTACGTCAAGGAGTACAGGGAATATCAGACATCATAACAGTGAGTTGATTTGTAAACAATTTATTCGTATCTCGTAACTGGAATGTGAAAGTTCATAGTTGGTCATCCCACTAGATTGGTGTATTGCAGAGAGAAAGACGGTACATTAAAGGCCCAAGTCATTCTCCACCTGCTTTCTCCCAATTCATTTGAGTGATTGCTCTTCTTAGCCCGTCGTTTAATTGCACTGGTGTTTCCTTTTACAGATACCTGGGCTTGTGAATGTGGATTTTGCTGACGTAAAAGCTGTTATGAAAGACTCTGGAACTGCAATGCTTGGAGTAGGTGTTTCCTCCAGTAAAAACCGTGCAGAAGAAGCTGCGGAGCAGGCCACTTTGGCTCCTCTAATTGGATCATCTATTCAGTCAGCTACCGGGGTAGTGTATAATATTACTGGTGGAAAAGACATAACCCTGCAGGAAGTGAATAGAGTGTCTCAGGTAGTTTAGAATTTTATGGGCGCTTGTTGAAAGAACATTTTAGTATTCCTTTTGTACTTTAATCTTGTGAAGTTGTTGCTAACTTATGTTTCTTGTTTTCAACACTTCTAATTTTTATAGGTTGTGACAAGTTTAGCTGATCCTTCTGCCAATATTATATTTGGGGCTGTTGTTGATGATCGCTACAATGGGGAGATTCATGTGACTATTATTGCAACTGGCTTCTCACAATCCTTCCAAAAGACATTACTAACGGATCCAAGGGCTGTGAAGCTGCTTGACAGAGTACCTGGAGGCCAAGAAAGCAAGGCAATGCCCACTCCCCTTAACTCCTCAAACTCACCCTCAACAATTGCATCTAGAGCATCCCCACGAAAGCTCTTCTTTTAGTTGCTTAGTTATTTTAAACCCCCCCCCCCCCCTTCCCACTTCTTTTTTTTTTTTTTTTTTTGTTCAGCTGTGTAATGATCTTGAAGCTTAATTGCGGTATCATTCTCGTGATGATCTCTTCCCTGGAATATGGGATGTGTTAATACAAACTTTCCTTTTTTGAGGAAGTTGGCTACTGTCATTACTCGTGACTGTTATCAGTGTAATGAATAGCTTGCTTGTATAGTACTGTAGTTCACTGAAACAACATTTTTGTGAAAATAATGGATGTACGGTCGGTTAATTTACATGATGAAGGAGCTTCATTTCTTACACGAAAACTAACATGTATTATTTTCGTAGTGAACTAAGCCCAGGACCAATCACTAACATCTGGAATTTGAGTTTTAAGTCAAACATGCTACACTAAAATGTAGTGTTAGGAGAAATTCTTTGGTGTTATTAAAGTTAGGAAGTTATTATTTTGTGTGATTTGATATTTATTACTTAATGGAGGTTTTATTTTTTCCCTCCGTCCCAGCTTCGAAACTCGAAAGTACTAGAATTTGTTTGCAAGAGATTATCTTCCTAGAAGCTGAATCATGGATTGGCCGATAGATCTAATGATTAAAGATGAACCTGTCAAATATTGGAATTTTTCATGTTTTATGTGGCTATATGACATGCAAATGGTTTCAAAATCTAATTTTAAAACAGAAACCAACTTATGTTATTTAACTTATGCTAATTTCTAATGTAATTTGGCCATGGTTGGGGATAAAACCTATTCCAGTTACATGCTTCAACTCTTCTACTGTCTTGCGAATTTTTGGTTTGCTTAATTGCACTCATAACATAGTCAACTATTCACTAGTTCAAGGAATTATAAAATAACTAAAAATTGAGGGTTTTTGTTTTCCGTTTTTTTCAGAAAAGAAATGGAAATGGAAGGTTATTAATTCTAAGGTTAAAATTATGTCAGAAATATTTAAGAAGGCTTATCGTAATACTTTTGAATTGAGGTTTTACGGCTTTACCAGTTGAATCAATTTCATTAGGAAGGAGGAAAATTAGTTGAATATGAGTATAGTTGTTAAACTCTTGATTTAACTATTAAATTCTTATGAATTTATGAAACTATATACAGAAATGAATTAATTTGCATATAAACTATTTTTCTGATAAACTTGTATGAATTTAAGTAAATTCTAATAAAATCAGTAGACTTTTGATTTTACTAATGAGTTTCTAAATTTAAATTTGTTTGGTTTTGAATCAATTTACAAGTGGTTGATATTAAAAAATTTAACAAAATTCTCAAACAATCCAATATATAATATTGGAATATCACTTCTTCCAAAATTTTCATACAAAATTTGTTTCTCATTCACATTGTATATTAGAAGTTCAAAAGTTTTAATGTAAAATTTATTTTTCACTCAATACAAAATTTACTTATTCATTCAATTTGAAACTAATACCATAAATATACTATTAAAAAATTACTCCATTCAAAATGTTATATAAAAAATATTTGCTTATCATATTACATGATTGACGATTTAAAAAAAATTAAAAACCCTCAATTATTTTCTTTTATAATTTATTACATAATATAATATATTTACTGAAAGAGTGATGCTCAATGGCTTGAAACTAATATGCAGCAAAACTGACGAGCATTACTGGACAAATCAAAAAATTTTAAAGTGGGCCCATATTACCATGCATAGGTTGGTGATCTATAAAACACATCTAAACTTTGCATTCGCACACCATTTTATGAATTATCCTTCGTGCCATTCAAAATTATTCTTACTGGAAATGAAAACGCGAAAGAGACAAGAGAATAATAAAAGAGAAAAATTAGATGAATTATATAATTTTAATATTCTTTTAATAGGATTAATAGTTTAATTGAAATAAAAATGAAAAAGTAATTTTCATATATTTCTTTTAATTATTTTTTTAATAGGAAGTTGATGAATGAAACACACATTTTTATTTTTTATTTATCTGTGGTTAAGGATAAACTACTGATAAATATATATGGATCATTATTGATCAACATTTTCCTTCTAAAAGATTAAGATGAATATTAGTCTAAATAAATTTTATAAATAATAATAGAGTATGTTGATTACAAATAAAAGTTATATATTTGATTGGTTTTTCTTCGAAGTTAACGTAAGTCTATGTCACTCAAAGGGGAAGGTTGATTCAAAAACTTTAATTATTACATAAATCTATAAAAATTAAAAAGAGTCAATTATAGGTTCTAGATGTAAAGATGGAGAGACTAATTTTTAAGTTGTCGAACCAAACAATATTTAATAAAAATCTAATTCATTTTTATATAGATTAACATAACTAGTTTTACTTTGTATCATATTAACTTAGTTTTTAGGTTGTCAAACACTGCCTAAGTGATTAGTCAGAGAAATTTAGAAAGTAAAGATAAAATATATGAAAAAATGAAAAAAATATTAAAATTAATAATAATTATTATTATACATTATTGCTTAATAATTATCTAATGAACCACTATAAATTTAAGTGATAAAATATTTTTTAATACTTGTAATTAAAACATAACTACTTCATGAACCATTATATTTCTTACCATCAAAATTTTAAGTAGAGTATAACCATATATTAATTATAAATTATAGTTAAGTTTATAGATGCATATAGATAATTTTCTCAATATTCATCATAAATCTGCTATTTAATTATGTTTAGTTGCCAAAACATACTTTTAAAATTATATATTTTTTTAATATACAAACTCGTATAAATCTACAAATTGAGTTTACAATTAAGTTTAATAAAATTTTAAGAAATTACCTAAATTCTCGAATTTATCAACCTTGAATATGAGTAATTTTTTATTTACCTTTTTATTTTAGATGAATGACCATAATTTTTTATCGTTAAATTGGATGCATTAATGGCTAAAACAACAGCCACGTTGCTTATTAAGGGTTTGTCAGAAAAAAGTTCTAACTATTTTTTGATTTGATGAATAAGAGATCACACCTTTTGATCTAAAGAACATGAGATCACGCCATATAAAATTTGAGCTTCAAGTTCAGCCTTTATTAGTGCCATTCTTAAGACATCTACAACATTATAGAATCAATGCTAAATAAATAAATCATTTAAGACAAATGCTCAGAAGTTTACATAGTTTTTCCATGAATTTCAATATTAACGAAATTAAATACAGGTTTCTATTCTAGCCTATGATAATTTCTTCAGCACTAAGTCACGTAAGCCACGTTACCAAGTTATAAAATCTTTTTCACATGCAAATCAAAAACCAGTGCTGTAACTTGTGTTACAAAAACATACATGCTTCAGGTTTTGGAATAAAAGATAACAAACTTTCACCAAATAATTCATACACTGATGACAGCAAATGTCCTGCATCCATGTCATCCTTCCAGGCTTGAGCAAGAACAGCAGATACCTTCGATTGTTGACCGCCAACCTCTCTACCTGGCGTGTTGTCATTTGATAATTGACGACCCATCGATGACATGCCGACGATAGGAACCCCCATCATCGCGGAAAATCCGCCAGCTGAGCCTTGCATGTCAACTGACATGGAGTTCATTGGTACCACACCCCCAGGGCCATCTGTTGCAAGCTTCTTCAGCGGAGGTTGCTGCTGCTGCATTAGATTGTCTGTGCTGGCTTTACGTTTGCCTTCATTAATTGGAAAGTAAAGATAGAGCTTAAGTATCAGAAAGAAAAATTATAGGTTACATTGTAATTGTAGGAAACATGGGATGCCAAAGAACCAGCATTTTGATGGAAACCTATCTAGTTATCTAAAGCAAAATGTTGGAAAGCACGTTTGTTTATATCTTTTCTGGCAATAAAAAGTTTAGGCATAAGGGATGTTGTCCCATTTGAAGGCAAGGTCATGCGCAAGAGACAAAGATCGGTTATAGTATTTACAAATGACCTGTCAATCAAAGTCCACCAGTAGAATATTACATCTTAAAATATCAAGGTTTTTAATCTAGGGTTATGTATTTGATGTTTCTCAACAAATAGTTTCTCACTATAAATCATTTTGACTTCTATATAGATTCTATATTATTCTAAATTTTGCAGTGAAAATTAACAAGGAAACGATTAAAAATCAACCATGCCAGATTTTATTTCTAAAATTCTTTATTAACCATGAAGCAAGAGAACAGTAAATCTTTTTTTGTTTTTTTTTTTGTTTTTCTAAAAATTTATCCCAAATGAAGCATCAAAGGGGTAAATTACAAAATAATAAAAATAGAGATTAATTTTGATCCTAGGTCAGTGTAAAAGAGTTTTAACCGTCATCCAATAATGTATTGCCATTAGCAAAAATGATTGACTCTCACATCCACTACCTCAAAAGTCTCACAAACAGCAACACATGATTCGATATCATTGTAAAACTTTTTTATACTGAGAGTATATCAAAATTAAATTCATCAAAATATATCAATTCATAAAATCTCTTTAGAATCATCGGGTATTAAATAATTAATTTCTTGTAGGGCCCACTACATTTTTTGACTAGTAATATGTTTGTTCATCATCTTCTATCAAAAAGAAAATGTTTTCCATTATCAGCCCTATCTTTTTCTCCCTTTAGTTTGTCTTTCCAGCAAGGACTAAAAGTCGAAAAGTTAAAATGAGAAAGAGAAAGCCAAAGCATACAATAAGCATCCTAAGGCATGCGTGCAAACTAATTTATCAAATTCATCCATTCAAAAGAAAACATGTATTGTTTCGAACACATCAATATAAATCTCAATGCAGCAAAATAAAGTCATACTTGACATGGCAATCATGGCTTTTCCATTGCCTCTTGAAGTAGCACGAACTGGAGGGGAGAGCACACTGCTGAACATTTTGACCCTCTCATGCATACATTGGCCTACAGCACACTGAAAGGATTATGACTTCAGTAATTAGCTAAAGAGATTTTCAGGGGAAACAAACAGATTCATACATACTGAAAACTAGGTATTCTATATAATTAAAACATTCCAACTCACCAGCAAGGCCCCATAAACTTGCCATGCTTGATGCCTTTTTGTTTCATTTTTTTGCTTCTCAAGTTGCATTTCTGGCTCAAGGAGATGCAAATATGGCTCGAGATTTGGAAGTATAAGCAAGCGAACCTACTCAAAGTGAAAAAGCATTATGCATCAGTTGACAGGAATACAACTAGAGGTTCAAAATCACCACCAAAAAAAAAAAAAAAAAAAGCCCAATGCCATAGATAGAAAAGGATTTTAAGGTTCCAATACAAAATATGATAGTAACACCATATACCAAAAAAAAAAAAAAAAAAAAAAAAAAGAAAAGAAAAGAAAGAAAGAGTAACATTTTGTTATTGTCCACAAGAACTAGACTACACAGAAGGTAAAATGGTGTCATGCTTGTATCGAAAGCAGAGGTCAAATGATACCAATCTTGATCCAAGAGCTGCTATCCCTTTAATTGCTCCGTAGTGTTGAGGAAGAGCTTTCGTAGGGTCCAAGAAAGCATGAAGAAATGTTTTTGTCACCCGTGGCTGAAGATTGTGATAAATATGCCCAAATCTGTAGAATTCCATGGAATAGGAACATAAGAACTCACAAAATATAAATGATACATACATGATCAAAATTTTCTTATTCTTCATGGTTTTAATTTTAATATATTTAACATAGCTCACCAGTGCAATAGCGAAAGTTGTGAGAAAAACATTCATGTTGCTTAAACCAAGGCATATGCAATCTTAATTTATCAGGGAAAATTTTGCGATGCATGTCAAGGACCTATCAGCTACAGTTCTATTGGTTATGTATGTGTTATTCAATTCATGCAGTGAAGCCATAGAGTCATCTAGATAGTGTTCCATTTGAATATAAGTAACAGCCTCAGCAGCCAGCAATAACATTCAGAATTAAACAATGGAACCATACTGCACAGCAGCAACCGAAGTCTCAGCACACATTTTATCAGTGGACCTACTCATTGCTCTCTGTTGCACTAACTAGAATATACAAATTTGTAGAAACATGCAAAAAATGGCCGTCAAGAGGAATATTAATGGCGGAGAACTATTAAGTTAGCATCATATTTAAATGAGCTTAAACATAGTACTACCTCCGTTTTGAAATAACTCTTCACTTTTGAAATTATATTTGTCTATAAATAATTGTCCATTTAGGAAATTTAGACAATATTAATTATTTTTTCTCAATTAAACCCCTATTAAATAGAGGAGAAAGAGAATAAGTGGAAAGAGATAATTAAAGAAGAGAGAGAATTAAGTAAGGATAATTTTGTAAAATAACCTAAATTTCTCTAATAGTGAGACATCTCCAATCATTTCTTTAATTCATGTGTGCATTTAAAACTGATCAGTTATTTCAAGACAAAGGAAGTAATTTAGAAAGAAGGTCCACACCTTTTGCATATTGAAGCAACAAGATTAGCACTGAAGTTCCTAAGATCCCAGTGATTATCAGATAGTCTGTTTCCTATCTTTTTTGCAATAATGCAGGTAATGATAGGCGGCATCAATTGATGTAACTGGCAGAATTAAACAAAATTAGGCAGAAACAATAACTAAGAAGACATATAACTTTAGTTTTCAGCTCAAGATTCAGATAGGATATTGCTAACTAATGCCCTTAAGGAATCAAGAAAAGGAAAGTTTTGAAGATTCCAATGCATTTAATGTATTAAAAATTTTATCTTTTCAATGCAAAATTTTCTTTTTTGATTCCTTTAGGGCACTGAATAGATAAACTCTTACTTTTACTTGTAAAATTACAAAAGACTGATCAACTTCACAATGTCATGAGAGTTTGTCATACAAGGACGACAGCAATTATTTGAAGTTGTTAAATTATAAACATAAATACATTACAACAACAACACACTTACATAAAGTTCTACATGTATGTGAGGATTTTGCAGAAGGCTCCGCACAAGACGCATCAAGGCAAATAAAAGTGTTAAATTATGCAAATTTTGTGCCACCTGATATCATATTGTGAAAAAAATAAAAAATAAAAAAGAGATTTAATAGTCTATTTTGTAAGATAATGGCCATATATTAAGATGTTTAACAAAAAACAATGTCATTGAAATAAACTTGTCAGTACCTCATCAGCTACAAAGCGTGAGAAATAAGGAACCAAAGGATGGAGTCCTGAGTCTGTTGCCAAGCTAACTAATGCTCTTCTAAAGGGAATAGAGGCAGGCTTATTTAAAATTAGCTCAGTTATTTTGTCAAAGTAAAGCTGTAGAAGAAGGGAAAAAAATTATTAGAGTAGATCATAAAAAATGAAACTTAAAAAAGAGGTACATACCACAAAATGTGTATACCTGAAGCTCCTTCGTTATTACATGTTTAACAGGTAATTTAATGTCAACAGGAATACCATCTTCCTTATATTCAGATTTTCTTATCTCAGAGGAAGCTGCAGATAACATAGCACAAGCAAAAATGTCAATGTTGGGAAAATCAAAATTTTCAATTATAAAATTTATAGTAACTTGAAAAAAAATAACAACAACATCAGCCAAGTCTTTTTTCATTAGATGGAGTTGGCATAATGAATCATGCGATGCCATAGTATCCTAACATAAACCATATCTATAGATAAACTATTTAAATCTAACACAGTAAAAAAATGTGGATGAAAACAAAATTCTGAGCAGCAGATCATTTGAATAATCATTAACAATCTAACAGGCAGGCTTACTCGGTGAAACTTGACCTTACTATCATATGAACTATGCATTGATGCCGATAGAAACCTAGAATACAAAGGACGTGAGCTCAGCTTAATTGTACTTCAATCTAGAAAATACCTTCCACCGGAGCATTTTCAGGAATTGCAGGTTGTACACCTTCAATAGCTAGCCAGTGACTGGTAATTGATGTATCAAGGGGTGCTTTTGGTAAAGGTGCTTCAATCAGCTATTCATATAAGGAAAAATGTGAGAATATCACATCAGGAAGCAATTCAACTACTTCTTTTAGAATAGCAGTCTTGATATACCTAGTAATTTCTTACATCTTTAAATTCCACATCTTTGTCATCAATGTAGAACAAATCCTTGTGTCCAGCAGCTCTTTTGAACCGCAGAGGATCATTAGAGGTGAAACCATATATTGGCTGATACATAAATACAAGCATAATAAGCAAAATGAAAACAAAAGCATTACAATCATAGATATAGTTTTCAACAAGCTGGGTGAAGACTGGATATAGCACCAAATTTTTAATGTTAAACACAAGGCAAGTAGAGTAGAAGTGTTTGCCAACTTAAAAGTTTCAAAGCAACATCTAAATATGAACTTGCCATGCCACAACTAGCCACTCTCACATGCCTATACTGAAAGCGACATGCTCAATTTCAAATAAGCATCTTTTAATAAGAGCACTATCAAAGGTTAACGAGCTCCAACTAGTGCAGGAAAAGAAATGTTTACAGAGTAGAAAAATGTATGATCCAAAAAAGTCATCTCATCAAATCTGAACAAGTATTAAAAATATAAATGTTACCAAATTTGAAAAGCAAATTAAACACAGCAGAAGTAAAACAAGTTACCTCTAAATTTCTCAATGCAAGTGCACTATCTACATCATCAGCGGTAAGAAAAGTTCTCTTTGAGTGCCGCATACATTTTATGGACTCCTGTACAATTCAAGTTAAACAAGCCAATTTGCCCTTTAAAAAATAAAAAAAAAAGAGCAAAATCAAATTACCAAATCCGCTAAAATGCTACAACCCTTTCAACATATTCATCCATTCCAACCATCTATACTGCAATATTCATGAATCATTTCACCTCACTTCTTTAAATGTAATTTTTCTACCCATGTATTTTTTTTTTGGATAAAAGAAGAAATATTATTAACAAGAAGAGAAGGATATTATAAGTAGCATGGAGGACAAGAAATCCTCAATACAAGAAGTAGGATTAGACAAAAAACATCAAAAAAGCAATGTTTTCCAATCTCTTTGCATATCTGAGAGAGACATCCCTCTAAAAAGATTGTGCGCCTTGCACCAAATGGAGGCAAGACACCTAATCCTATCCCATAAGACTTGCTTGTCTGAATGCTTGCCGTTAAAATTGCGACAGTTACACTCCAACTAGATGCACCAAACAATGGCATAGACAGCACATTGCCACAAAGATATGGCCTCCTTCCTCCTCTCAAAACCAATAAAGCTAGTCAACAAAAATTGATCCACAGCTTTAGGACACGCCCAACACTCACCAAAGATACCAAACAAAGCATTCGATAGAAATCAGCCATAGAACAATGAAAAAAAGGCGTGTAGTCGATTCTGAACAAACACCACACATAACACATATCAGGGGAAATTTTTCTACCCATGTATACACTACCCATTAATGGTATTGTTTTATTTTTCAGAAAATATAGGAGGTTTCTTTTTGGTCTAAACTACTAGTATCTGAAGTCAGATGAACTCTAACTAAACTGGTTTGAACTACGTCAGCTAAACTCGAGAGTTTAGGTAAACTCATGAAATCTTAACAAAATTGAATCGTAAACTGACTTATAGACCCATAAGAGTTTACATATTACAGAAAAATACATCTTAGTAACTAAACATAATTAAATAATATATTTATGATTAATATTGAACAATTTTAACTTTATAATAGAACAAATGAAAGAAATATAGTAAAAATATAACTCAGTACATGACTTAATTGTTATACTATACTCTACTGAGCAGAGTATATTGTTTTATTGTTCAACAACACGCAAACAAAACAATAATAAATATATCAAATTAGCTTAAACCCAATAAATATTGCATTTACAATATACACAACTCAACTCAAATACCCAACAAAAGTAACAAATTTGTACATTTAAAGCGTAAAATCAATTGTAAATTTAAACTCGTAAACTCGCTATTAGTCTCAATAGTTTTCTAGTTTTATTAGAATTTACTTAAAGCTGTATGATTTTAACAAAAACAGAGTTTGTATGCAAGTTAATTCATTTTCGTGTGGCCATAAGACTTATGTCAGTAGTTTAACAATATGCTTCCAGAACCACAGACCTTAACCAACGGAACAAGTGCCCATACAACATGAACCAAACAATTTTTGTCGAAGCAAAGGGAATTTCTTATAAAATGCAGAGTGGGTTTTAACGTTTCATCATTAAACCGAATTGGAGTGTTGAAAGTTTGCATTTTTAAAAGGGGGTGTGAACCAAATATGAACCGGGTTATTGAAATAATCAAAGAAAACACAGAAAAAGGGTTACAATAAAATTGCATATAAAGATTCATCAAAATCGCCTAAGAGGGGATGTTGACAGTTGTTGCTTTACCTGCATGATTTCGCGAATCCGATACTCGAGATCGGGAGCAAGAGCGAGGGCCACATCAGGGGATAAATTGGTGATGCCAATGCTCTGTGCTATGACTTCGATTGTCTCCTTTGGAACGGTGCTCATCTCGATTTCAATGTGTCGTCTTCAATTTGCTCATCAATCTTTTCACAAGAGAAAGGTAAACGGATTGTAGCGATAGTAGTAATGGCAACGAATAACAAGAAGTTGCAGCACAAGGGGGGAGTATGATCCCAATCAAACTCGCTTACGAGGATTTTTTCCCACGCGTCAGAGGGAAAGACTCGTCTGGTTCCTGTCACTAATAAGGTTGTCTTATAATAATAAAAAAAAGGTGTTTCGGATTGGAGTATCCGAGCCCAACCCGGCCCATTACCTAAGTCCAACTAGAGGTCGGACTCATTACTATCCAAGGCCCATGTTGGATCCACGTACGAACTAGAGCCTAGATCCGAATTGCGGCCCAAATTTAGATTAAGTGTAATAATGGTCCTCTAACATTGCGAAACAGTATCCATCTTATATGTTGCCAATAAACTCGGATACATCTATTAACCCTAAGCTAATAGACATTTCGATTTATCTCCTACGATGTTAAAATCAAACCCCCATCTTCTCAACTATATACTCGTATATATGAGTCCAGTTATGGACTCCAGATATTCCTTTTTTTACTACTTCTTATACATTCATTTATACTCACTGACTTGAGTGTCAGAGTTCTTGTAGGTATCTCTATTGCCGTGGACATCAACTTCATCAACTCGCAGACCCGTCAAGAGCAATTTGAAATCCCAATCACAGCTCAGATTCTTTTCAGGTAACCTACCTCCAAACAAAAGGGTTGTCTTATTAGTGCTTCCCCGCACAGGAATATCTCACATTCTAGGTTTGCGGGCTTTAGTATGGCTACAAATCTTACAATATTGCTGAGCGGTAGGCTGCATATGGCTATATGTGATTCGATTTGGTTTGATTGAGGAAAGATTAATTTGGATGTAATAATGGAAAAAAAAAAGAATTTAATAAAAAAATAATATAAAAGATTTTTATATTAATTAATATACATTGACAATATAAAATAATTTTACATTATTAATCAATAGAAATACTGAAAAGTGAAAAATTATGATAGACTTTTCATTATAATGGGTGATTATTTATATGAGTTGATACTTTCTACTATTTCTATTGGTTAACAATATAAGATTATTTTACACTATTAATATATTTAAATTAAATTCATTAATCTATTATATATTTCTATTTATATAATCATTCAAACACTAAGTGTGCAATTTGATTATATTTATTGTTATAGTAAAATATAATTAAATAATAATATAAAAAAATTTATATTAATAATACATTTAAATTAAATTATAAAATTAAAAATTCAGTTGATTTAGAAATACAATTTATATTCATGTAAATTAGATTAATTTAATTTAAATTTAAATTTAAAATAAGAATTAATTCAATCTATTTTTTTTTTAATTCTGATCAATTTCTGTTATTATTTTCATCATTTTAAGAATTTTTATTGAGTTGAATTAGATTTGAAAACCTATTGAACATTATCATTTAACGAATTGTTCCAATAGGTAAAATAAAAATTGCTTTCTTTAATTTTAATTTTATTTCCTTTTTTCTAACCCATGATGCTTTTCTTTTTTAATTGGATGATATAACTTTCGTATGAATTTTGTTACAAAATCCTTTTCCTAATAGATAACAGCAGTTTTATAATTACTAGTTAGTTGATTTATTATGAGTTTATTATTTTTTTTATTACAACCTTTTATTTAATTGAAATAAAAGTATAGTATAGGTATATAATAAAAAATTAAAATATTTAAAAATAATTATAATAAAAAATAAATATCTAACCAATCATATTTATTTAAAATTTTTAAAGAAATAATAAAATATATTTATTATGTTTATCTTTTTAATATAATAGTAACAGATTGTTATTTATTTTATCATATAAAAATTAGAATCACAATGGATATTTGATATTTATTATGAGGGAATGAGGGGAAGTGGAAGTTTGAAGCGATACCCACAAAACTTCGAACAAAGATGATGACTGATTGACTGTACCTCTTTCGGAGGAGCCGGAACCGGCCAGAAGTGGACGCTGTGATTTTGTGGGCAGCTGAAATCTTAGGAAAATATGTTGCAAAGTCGGGTTATAAGTGGCTATTGAAGTGCATCAGTTCACAATATGGAAGCTAAGGCACCAGAGACAAATATTGGCACCTATTGTGGTTAGTGCTGCGAGGCTCTCCCAATGAATAAAGAGAAATTCTACCATCTACTATGGAGTACAAAATTCTTCCTCCAGATTATTTTTTCATCATAAATTTTTATAAATAATACAATAAATGAGTCTCACATAAAATTTTGTGAAGCCACAATTGATTGTGGAGGAAGAAGTACTCTTTGGATACTAGAATTTCTGACAAATGAAATGTGCAACTGGAGACACCTGGCTAGCAACCCATTGTGCTCCATTTGTGGATGGATGCCTAGCGGCGGATGTTGGACATTGCTTGACAGAGTGTCCTGGAGCTTCCAACTTGTGGAGATGGTCTGGCTTTCAACAAAACTCGGATTTCCTGTGCTTGGATATTCACTGGTGGATTATTGAATATATTCAAGGGGACACATGTTGCTTCTTTCTTATTGGTGAAATGGTGGGTTTGGAGCCTCAGAAATGACTGAATCTTCAGGGATGAGACCTGGTCCATGAGAGATGTCATGACTACTGGTGGCACTATAATTGGATTAATTGTGGGCTGACACTTGACTCATAAAATGGGCTTGGTTGAAAGCTGAATTGGGCCAAGGAAACAATTGGATGCAGGGTGCTCATCAGCTGAGGAATAATGAATTGGACTTAAAAGAGAAATATCAGTTAAGGAGAGAGATTAGGCCAAGAAAAGTAGATACACCTAATTGTTGAGGGAAGAAAAGTAGTTAGGGATTGAAGTCACGAGTGGATGATGGTTACCACTACTTGAGAATGCGGGTGCATAAAATTAAACTAGAGACTACTGCGTTCATGCAGAGGAGAAGTGGCGAAGATTTTGGAAAAATATAAGAGGCTCATGCATATGGAAGAGGAGAGAGACACCATGCTATTCTAATTACTAGTTTTTATTTCTCTTTATCCATTTTACTTTCAGTATTATGTGATTTTTCTATTTTCATTGTTAACATTCAAGTTTTCGTATGAACTCTTTTAGTTGATTAATATAAATACAATTTTCATTTTAATTTTTGTTGATCAATTCTACTTAAAGACTTATTTTTATGAATCATTTGAGGAACCCATTTGCTAAGGATCAGATTACCCTCATTAGCATAAATTATTTGAGCATTGACAATATTTGTGAGTTGGATTTCAGATAAGTTTTCCTAAAGAAAATTTAGTTAATCACATTTGCATCCAACCACTAGAATTCGAAACTCAATGGTGTATATATGCCTTGCTTTTGGAAGGCAGTGAAGGCAAGTAAGGAGAAATAACTTATTCAGTGCAGTTCCCCTCAACAGGTGTTGATATGCTAAACGTTGATAAGAGTGCCCTTAACAACCGTAGAAGCGCTGGAATAGAAGGAGTGATTCGAAATGAAGAATGCAGATAGGAAATAGGATTCTCTGGATCCATCATCCATGTAGAATTGTTGGCTCTCAGAAAAGGTCTTCTTCAAGACCAAAAAGAAGAAGGAAGGTCTTCTTCTGCCATGGAAGAAAGGAATAAAGGCGTTGCATTGCGCATCCGACTAAAGGGTGGCAATAGAGTTGGTCTCAGGCGAATGGGCTGCGCATCGTCGATATGCAAGCATAATTTATGATATCAAAAAGCTATTACAATAGGATAGGAGTGTCGAATTTTCACATACAGAGAAAGGGCATCAGTGTGCCAACTACATAACGAGACACGTCGAATTTTCACATACAGAGAAAGGGCATCAGTGTGCCAACTACATAACGAGACACGAAGCTCGTCCATGTACATTGCGTGTCCCCTCCATATCAAAAGGCTATCACAATGATGAATTTTCTGTGTTCATGTCTCCTCCATGTACATTGCATGGATTGATAATAGCTGATGCATTAAATGTAATATTTGAACGTTTATATGTTGTTTATTCCAACCCGACACAAAAAAGTTGAAAAAAAAACAGGTCAAAAAAAAAAAAAAAAACCGCCTGAACATTATAGTTATACCCTCTCGACCTGTTTTATTTTTATTAGACTGAATTATGAAACTGTATCATAACTTCTCCAGTTACATGAAAAAAAACAAAAAGAATTTAATTTAAATGCATTGTGTCAATCAATAGAAATAATAGAAAGTACCAACTCATACAAATAATTACCCATTATAATGAGGAATTCATTATGATTTCTTACTTTTTTCTATTTCTATTGGTTGATATAACTATCAGTGCATACCAATTAAACCAAAAAAAAAAATAAATCATAACTTCTACAGTATATGTAGTTTTCAATAGAGGGGAAAAAAGAAGGCTCGAGCACAATCTCAGAAATAATTCAGCTGTCCAAATAAAAGTATGAAAATGCATGATTGATTGCTAATATGTTTGGTTCTACTTTTATAAAATTAATTTTAGATAGAACTGATTTTGTTGAAATTGATTTGGTTATAATTGATTTTGTGGTAAAGTGATTTATGATGGGTTTGTTTTAGATTTTGAAAAAAGTGATTTTGAAACTTAAATTTTATATATAACAGAAAAAATTGAAAATTAATTTTTTTCATAAGCTACTCTTTTTAGCATATCAAAAAACTGAAAACTAATTTTTTTTTTATAATCTAATTATTTTTAAAAATTTATCCAAATATATAAAAATTAATTTTTTTCAATTAAAAAAATAATTTTTTTGCTAAAAAAAGCACAAACAAATGGGATTTTTTTTGGTAAAAATTTACTTTTCTCATTAAAAAAATTAATTTTCATATATTTAAATTTTTTTAAAAAATAATTAGAATTTAAAAATATCCATTTTCAACTTTTTTTCGTAGAAGCTGAAAAGAGTAATTTGAAAAAAAAAACCAATTTTTAGTTTTCAATTATATATAAAATTTAAACTTTAAAATTATTTTGTTTTAAAAGCTAAAATAAATACACCCTTATATTTAATAATTTGATCTGAGAAGTGATTTTAGAAGTATAATTTACAAAAAAATACCTAAAATCAATTTTGATAGAATTAAAAATTAAAGAATTTTCATTTTTACCTAAACTTACTTTTGAGATCATAATTATGGGAACCCAAACAACAAAAATAGTTAAAATTAATTTTAGACGTCCAAAATCAATCCTAACACCTCCCGTATATCCATGATTGCTTGTTTTGGGAATAATCCTCAGAGCTTATTGCTTTTCTGTTTACTGCTCTAAACAGTAAGATTAACGGTAAGATTATTTACATTTTCAATAATTTATATACACTCGTCAGGAATCTACTTTAATTATAATTTATTAAATTGTCCTCCAATTAAATAAATTTTCAGGTCAAACTAATTTATCTATTGACATAGTGAATGATACTAAAGAAATTACACGTAACAAGTTAACAAAAATTTATATAAACAATTGATTCTATATGTTCCTAATTTTGAGCCTACTCATTGTCAAGAAAGCCAGCGTTTTTAAGACGATCAGGACCAAAACAAAGGAGCATAAAATTCCAGATTCAGAAATATTAAGAAGGAAGAACTGATGAAGCATTTGATTTTGATTGAAAGGCAATACGTGGCATAAATATTCTCTCTTCCCACCCGTGTAATCTGTTATAGGTGGCTAGCCACTATGGGAAAGTCATTTCAACTTTCATAATTTTACAAGTGAACACACAAGGAAATCAACACTTAGAATTTCATAATTACGATACAAAGCCTTTGCAAGGCACAAAGATAAATCAAAGAAACTTGATTATGCTGTTTCAATGCACACATCCAGAACCATAGGCAAAAAGAAAAGCTTCATGAGTTGGGTATTTTTGTCATTACAAATATTTAACCAACAGCCATATGACAACAACCAAAACCACTATACCAATCACTGATAAAAGCATGCACAAGCAGGAGCAACCACCCTTGGTACGTTTGTTTAAAATTGCCAAGTTCTTCTGCACTCGCTGTTAACACAACAGAAACAGAAACGGTAAGTCATAAACAACTTCAGCAATATTAATATATCCCAATTCAAGAGTTAAACCAAGATAGCAACTTAATTGCCGTAAAAGGAATTAGAAGGATTTGGAGCTTTAATAAGTTATGCATCATCACCTACCAGAATATATACTGTTTAAAAACGACAATTGTAGGTATGTTGGTACATGTTCGAGTGCATGGGCAAACACGGAAATTCGACAACTTATTTTCATCTAGTTTTGCTTGATAGGTCATAAATTTGAAATTTCCCATGAACTTTACCCGAGCAAAGGAAATGTATGTTCACAGTTAATTTTCTCAACATTGTTACAGAAAACACATTACACATATTATCCAGTGATAAAAAGGTAACATCAGCAGAAATCCCCACAGGTCCATATTTGACTAAGCATATAATATGTAAAGTATATTATATACCAAATAAATATATTTCTGTTCCAAAACACTGTACTGAAACAAAGACTAATTAAATGAAAAACTTCATATATCTATATGCAATATTAAGCTAGTGTACTATCAACAACTTAATTCACAGATATTATACCTACCAGAAAGCAGAAATAACGAATTTATCAACTGAACACTATAGGGTTCAAAGAGGACATTACATGATGTAAACTAATTGAACATATTGTAAAACTTTTCCATCTCATAAAATTTAACTTTCATATGCTCAAACAAGAGATATGGTTCCAATACAGAAGTTAAAGTAGGAGTGTTACCCTCAGCCGAGAATCTGTAACATCTACATGTTGGTCCAAGTCATCCTAGCAGAGAAAGAGAAAGGATTAAATTTTCCAAAGGAGAGAATAAAATGGACTGTAAAAAAACAAGAACAAAGAAAATTAACATAGGAAGGGAACATACAATTAGTCTAGTGTGTAGATCCAGCTCTTCATTCACTGCTAATGCAATATGCTTCGTACTTATTACAGTCTCCTCCAATTTTTCGAGGCCCTCATCTTGCTCTGCTTGAATAGCACTCTCCCAAATCAAGATCCAAAGTAGACTACAGATAATAATTTCAATTTTCAAACAATTCAAATTATATAACCTTTCATAATCTGCCGTTGCAGTCCAACATGCCCACTGTTGTCCAGGCCAACAGTTCTGCTCATTGCATCTGGTTTTATTTCTGGCCCAAACAAACTATCCCTATTTGCAAAGTTTGACATGTTCAGCGTTGAAGCCATCTGATTAACTTTTGACCTCAAATTTGCAAGCATGTCCCTGCGACGATTCATCTCCTTCTCAGATCTGTGCATCATTGAAAAACAAGCACTTCAGATAATAACAATGCAATTTCATCATATATCTTTACAGCTGAAAAAGAGCACAATGACTCATATATTGATAACATATATTTCCTTACTGCTATTACCACAGAAGGTTTATATTATGCTGCTAAGCAAATCCCCCAAAAGCGATAGTTAAGATCAGGAGGATCCTTCAAAATATTTATTTCTACATAAAAATAAGTACTGGATGACTGCAGTACATAGTTTTCCTTCCAGATCCTAGTTGCTCTGCTGTAATAGCATGACATTTTCTTAATAAGCATAGACAACAGCTGAACACTCACTTTGCAGGGACCTTTGACAAAAGGGATTGCAAGCTATCAAGTCTGGTCCCTAATATTGTAATCTTCCTTCTTACAGCAGATGCATGACGCTGGGTTTCTGGTCCAGATGGAGGAAATGAACTCCGCTCAGATATCATGCCATTGATATCATCAGCGAGTTTCACTGCTTCATTATATTCCTTCATCCATGAGTCTGAAGAAGATGCCATTGGCCTGAAGTGAAAAAAGAATGAAGACTCATTGAGAGAGTTAAAGAAGTATGATGATTTTATAGAAGAAATGATCAATAGAAATTCTAGTTATTATATTTTACATTGAATGATACAAAAAAATAATAAAAGATTCCATATAATCGATTATCTAGAAAGTCAAGAATATCCAACAAGATAGTTTACTTATCCAACCCACATGGTTTACACAAGATAAATTCTAGCTGTTTAGAAATACTCATAAAACTATAATTTCTTCGTCACAGATAAAACTATTACATAAATTCGTAGTTACTCCCACTTTAAAATCCATGGCTTGCTGCCTACTCAGATGCCTCGGAACAAGCACTCACTGGGATATACACCTAATACTCCCTTTGCATACAGCACGCCAAAAGCTATTTATTGCAGTTTTGGCTCCAACTGAGTTCCATAACATTTGAAAATGGAGAAGCCTTTCCACTCACTAGATAAAATCATATTGCCAGCTAATATTTTGAAGAAAAATCAAAATTCATGGCTCAACAACATTGACTGAGAAGTTATGCATTTTTTTTTTTGGGGGGGGGTAAAGAAACTTATTAAAGAGAGAGGAAAATTACAATACAGGCGGACATCTTATCCTTTTGCATATCTGATAAATAGCAGAGTAGACACCCACCTAGAGGGAACCAAAAACAATTTTGGCCAAAGGAGAGTAACTGGTAGAAACCATTGTCTGAAAAATAGCAAAATCCTAAAAGACTCACCCTGATTTATAGTCCTAAAAAGCTCCAAATAGCCACATTTTGGACCGAAAAGAAGAAAAAATATAAAAAGGAAAAAGAGTGGCTAAAACATCCTACAAATAAACAAAACAACAGCCAGGCTTTTATATTTCCATACGGCTGAGCATCCTGCTCGCCTAAACATTTAGACGATTAGTAAAACAAACATAACCCCGATATTTAAAGTTTAAAATTAAAAAGAAAAAAAGAAAAAATTCAAAAATTCTCCTCCACTACTTTAGGCATTCCTGTCTCTATTTCTTATAATCACTAAGGAGCAATACATCACATAAACCCCATTACCAACTGCGATCTCCCACCCTTAACTACCAACAATTGGAGTCCACTTTGCCATTTAGCACCACTCCAGCTACCCAGCACCAACATCCACATAACTCTTACCTCAATGAATCTATCAATTCTTCACCAATATGATCTTAACCCATAAAACCAGACTAATTCCCTCAACAATAGTTTCCTCTATTTCAAATCCACACCACAATTGCTGCCAATTATGGAATTGCTAACATTTTTTCAGAAAATTCGAGGAACAAACAAACAGCAAAAAGAGTCGTTTAAGCTCATCGTATGATCAGAGGGAAAACAAGGAATCATAAAATTCCCACCCATCATAGGGTGCCCAGAACCAACTTTAACATCAAAATCAGACACAAAATACACAATTGCTCCAGAAAAAAATAATAATCATAACAGAACACACATCAAATTAGACAAAAAACACGCAATTCGGAGGAATTAAAGGTCATCCAGAAGCTCTCAAATTACAATTCAAAAAATTGAAAACAATTCGAATTTGACGAAAGCCGAAAGGATCGTCAAGGGAACTCGGTCATACCTGCTAAATTTGGGGGAATTCTGAAGAGGGTCGCGGAATTGAGATGAAGGAGGGTTTCTGATGAGGGTGATGGATACGACGTCGTTTTAGGAAGATCGCGATGTGTGGAGAGTAGCGTTTTGACGGCACCACCGAATGTCACCGTTTGTCTGACCGGGTCGTCGTCTACCTCGCGGTACTACGAAAGCTGAATAGCTCTGAAAAGGTCTTTCAGCGCAGCGTCGTTTTTGCTGTTCTTCCCACTTGCGCTACGCGGATGGTTCTATATGTCTTTACTCTTTCCTTCGGTGCTTGCAAGTTGGAACTCAAACTTGATTGAGAGTTATTTTAATGATTTTTCACAATTTATAAACTTTTGCAGGTGACACGTCATTTAAAACAATTTGATTTGTTAGCTAATTGTTGTTTTGTTCAAACTCTTTCGATCACAATTTAATTTGTTAGGATAAATTCTATTTGATAACTAACCAAAAATCTGAAAATTAGTTTTTATTTAAATCAATTTTATCTTAAAATTAGTTTAAAAAATTAATTTTAAATTAATTTTATCTGATTTTATTTTCTACCAACATCTTATGATTCTTTTTTTTTTTAATTGATTATGTCATCTTTTATCTTTACTTTATTTTATTTTCTCACCACATTTTTATCTCTTTTTTTATTTTACTTTTCATAAAATATCTCTGTTACCGATATTTTTTATGGGCAAATTATATCAACTTCTCCTGAGGTTCATTGGTATTACACTTGGACCCTTAAGTCTTTTAAGTTGGCATTTAACTCCCTTAACCATTAACAGAGCTTAACTTTGTTAGCGTCCTACATGAAATGACCATTATATTCTTTTAGTTAAAATCCTAATTGAACGCTTCATCTCCCAATACCCCCTTCAAAGCTGCAACTCACCCCTCTTCTTTCCTACCCCCACCCTCCACCCATCTTCTTCCTCACTCCTACTCCAACACTATTTTGGGGCTCAATGGGACTGGGATTGTAACATCCATCGGAATTTTTATCATTTTTTGCCTAATCGTTTGGGCTTTTATTAAATAATTGAAGTTAATTAAAATTCGACTAAATAATTATTTAGGATCAATTAATGTGATTAATTGAGCCAGAATACGAGGAATTAGGTTAGAAGTATAGAAGATTTCATAGAAATTTTCTTCAAAAATCGATTTACCGGGTTAAATAAATCGATAAAATTACTTGGGATTTAAAATTGCCTCAGGAACCGAATTAATAGAATTATGCACCCAAATTTTATGGTGTTAGGGCTGATTACTTAGCCACTTAACCCATGAAAGTGGCACAAGAAAGGCCACAAGGATGGAGGGAGTTGGTTGAAATTTGGCCAGAAAGCTCCAACCAATCAAATTGCAAGATTTCAACTACCTCCTCAAAGCTTTACTAACATATTCCTTTCTTTCCCTTCAGCCAAAATCTGCGCCACCTTCTCCCTTGCTTCAGCCCTCTTCTTCTCTTCTCCACACACCCAACTCCATTAAACCTTCAAGCACAACAAGGTTTTATTAATCCAAACTCCAAAATCAAGCAAAATCACACATAAAGAGGCAGAGATTTAATTTTTGTCTTGCTATTCTGGTTGTGGGTGGCTGGTGGTGGCTTTATTTTCTTAATTCTTGATGTAAAGATTGAATGAATATGATGATATTTGGTTGGTTTGTTGGCTGTTTTTGATGTTGAATTCGATTAGGAAGTAAGAAAGGATGAAAGCAGGAAGATGTGAGGAGCTGGAAAAATCAAAATCTCTGGGCAGTCCGTACGGCGGAGTGTATGACTCTGCCTACCGCCACTTAAATTTGATGAAACCATTTTTATATAAAAGTAGACATTTAGGGCTTTCCATACATATATCATATAAGGCCATTGGATTAGTATTGAAAGAGATATGAATTTTGGAAGTTCGACCTAGGTTTTTGAGTTTGATTCTGGGCAGACTAGGTTGTTTAGAGCCCTATGCCACTTGGAATTGAATGAAACTAACTTTTTTAAAAAGCTTACACATAGGAGAATATCCCATAAAAATTTCAGAGTTAGATAAGATCCCGTTTGCTCCTAGTGGTCCAAGAAAATTGCCCTATATCCAAACCGGGCCAAAATAGGGCAGTTCAGGACGTCAAATTTCGGGGCTTATAACTTGAGCCCTACTAAGGAAAATGAAATAGAACTTTTTTCATTGTCCTGTTAGCTTTAATATGAGACTAATTTCATATGGTTTGAGCTAGTTTTCGATTTTTAGCAGATTTTTACTTTTAAGTATGTAATTTTGGCCAACTACAGGGCAGGCTGGGATAAAACCTAAATAACTTGAGTTATATTTATCAAAATTAGATGGGACTAAAGAGCTTAGAAAATAGACACATAACACTTTAACATATCCAAAATTCAGGTCCAGATGAGTTAAATAGAAATTTTGGCTTGATTTACAAAAATCGGGTTGAATGATTAGTCTTTGAGACAAGAACTCCTGTCTTAATGTAACTAATGCTCCTATGAATTTAATGTTGAATTATGAATGAAATATTATGACTTCTATGAGAAATTGGTATTCTGAGTACTGGCACTATTCATAGGGAAGCGGACACATTCTATTATGCCGCAGAAATTTCGGCACGGTCTATGCATGAGTTATAATATACATTTAGATGCATATGCATTTTTAAGAAAATCATGAAGGTTATGTTATGATGAACATAAAGATTATGTTATGATGAAAGTTCCATGATACTTGGGCTAACCCCAGATTAAAGTTAAGGGGAATAGATCGGTAGAGAGGTCAGGGAAAGTAAATCCAGCATTCCTGTATAGGAACGAGCTCGATCCTGAAAAGCAAACTATTACCTAGGAGTCTAAATGGCCAAGAACTCCCAAGGGACCAAGTAATAGAAAAGCTTATGAAGAAAAGTTTAAGAATGAGTTTTGCATGATCATATTGAATAGTCCTTATGAATTATCTATAGTTTGACTGATATGTTTACTTGCTGCTGCATGTTTATTTATTCTACTCATTATTATGTATACCATCATTAGTAATTTATTCTACTTCTTACCCTGTCCTAAGTAAAACTGAACCTTGCCTTAGACCAAACATTTTCTCAACCTTATTAAATATGGATAGTTAAGCTTGATCTCATGTTTTTATAATTAAATAAACTGAGGCAACTGAGAATGAATGTGACGTCTGTTGAACACCATACATAAACCCTACTGAGAATTTCTTTAAAATTCTCACCTCGTTTTGCATTTCTGCATCATTCTCAGATGCTGGTGATGGACTCGATGACCACTCTTTTTATTGAGATTCCAGACCTGCAGCTTCATCATGATCCCATAGTGGACTCATTGTACATAGCCGGTTCCAACCATTTCCGTCTTTACCTTTTTAGTAATAAGAATTTTGCTGTTCCTTTATTTCACCCCGCTTTTGACCCTACTGCTCCACACTTTGCGGTCCCGTTGCACGTGGCACACCCTCCTCCAGCACCTCTAGCACCTGCAGTACCTGCAGCTCCTGCTGACCCTACACTAGAGTCACCCCCGCAGGTGATTCCAGACATACCGCTCAGCTCCGAGAGCAACCCCTCTGAGGCCACCAGCTCGTCGTCTTCCTCGGGACCTAGTGTAGACTACTCTCTAACTGGGCCTGGTATGGCCAACGACTATCTGATGGAGTAGGTTCTAGCCGCAGCTGATATTGTATAGCATGACCCTCTTTTGACAGTATACAGCTTTGGGTCATAGACTTAGCAGTAAGTATATCAGTTAGTTTGAAAGGTCCTTTGAGGACCCCATAGGATCATTTTGACTGACACGGGCCTTATGTCTTTTTGATACACCGGCCCCACTTATGTATCCTGTTTTGAATTTGTACATAAACTGAAGCGTTGGCTTCGACCTATATATATATATATATATATATATACACGTATACAGTTGATGGTATATTACTTCTTCTTATCTTTTCTATTGTGTTTTATTAAACTCTGTCACATTCACTATATACAATGCGCCGTTTCTTCTATTTTTTTTAAAAAAAAGATGTGATATGATAAATGAAATGTAAGCAGAGCATCAACATGGTAACACAATCTACTTAATTTCATGCTATGACTTAAACATAACATTAAATTAGTAAGGTGTTACAGGAATCACTTGTTTGATTGTGAGGTAGGTCACAAGTTGTAGATCATGGTAGCTAAGTTGCTATGGTGGATTTAGTAGTGCGGTGCCATAAGGACCGGTGCTTGGTTGCAAACGGTGGCAATGATGGTGGTGAGTAGCAATGAGACCATGACGTGGTAAAGGTGGCAGTGAATGACGGTGCACGGGCGAGAAAGGCACGAAGCAAAGTGATGCTACAAAGGTGGTTCGCCAATCTTGGCTGACCGTGCTGCGGCAAAGCAGTGATTGTGATGGTTCAATAAGTGAAATAATGATGGTGGTGGGACATGGCATTCGAGCATGAATTGTTTTTTCTGCGTGAACATATAAAAAGATATAAAGACATGGTATAGAAAACGTGTGAAGATACATGCATGAGAAAGTGATATGAGAAATTTATGAAAAATATGATACTTTGGCTTGATGAGGATGACTGTGTGATATTAAGGCAAGGGTCACATGGGCCATAGTGGTGCTGAGGCAAGGGCCCTATGGTTATGATATTGAGCATGATTATGGATACCTAGGCAAGGGTCCATGGGCTATTGTGGTATCGAGGCAAGGGCCCTATGTAACATCCTTCTAAATATAATACTATGCTTAAGTCATAACATCACATTAGGAGTTGCTACAACGAAATTAAATGGACCTTGCCTCATTATTCGCGTTATATCTCGTGAAAATAATACAATATTCTTTTACAATTCACTTATGTATAATATGTTTTCGGTAACTAGTCCAATCTTGATCACGTTCCTCTGGGTTAGTCCTTTTCGGGGTCTTCTAAACTGTTTGGAGACGACATGGAAACACACACATAAGAATAAGAACTTTATATTCTCAGTAGGCTTCTTAGATTATCTAACAATCTATGTCATCATTGCCATTCCAGATGCTTCGGTTTATTAGTAAAAGGTGATCTCATACATAGTGGTAAGGTTCATTTATTAAGTTCCAAAAATTATATCCTTCCAAAGCATATTGATTTTAATTCATACACATGGATATAACATGGAAATAATTACACAATTGCTAAGTATGCATTTTTCCCTAACAAATCAACTAACAAACATAAGTAAATATGCTACATGCCCATGATTGTATACCTTTAATCTTTACTACCTTGGGGTAGTCTGATTAGGGAGTGAGCTCGTGACTATCGTGATATAGTACTAACCTACAACGGGATCCATGTGCCTCTAGATTTGGAGGGATCTCATTTTGGCCAATTACCTCCAAAGTAAAAGGATCTCATGACTTTTATATGACTGCCTTCATGTGGAGGGACCTCATAACTACCCCCACGTAAAGGGATCTTATCTTATTTATTCATATGTACATATCATATGCTTGAAGAATTCATAATCAAGATGCATGATTCATATATTTTTACCGGAAATTCGGCAGAATAACAGCTAAAAACAAAATATTTCCTAATACAGAAACAACATAATTTCAGCCAGCCAGTCACAGTGAGCAGTATCATAATATCAATGCATCAATATCACATTAATATAATAGGGAATTTCATCAAAAACTTAGCCATTGGCTCTTTATGGCTTATAGGGTTTCTAACTCTCAAAGTTAGCAATTTACCTTAAATTCTTCAATTCTGCCATGTTCCTGTAATTTGTACCAAAATTTCATTTTAACTTATTTGAATATGAAAAATCAATACGTTATAGTCTTATTAGTCTATTTCTAAACCTCTTTCCCATTAAGTTTTGAGGTGTATGAGTTAAGTTGTTAATGTTTTACTCAAGGCTGTTTTGTTTTGGGACAGACTCAAGCATGTAATTTTAGAAAATCACTAAAATTCCATCTTTTATCATTTTTATCCAAATTTTATACTAAATTGTCGCTAATTGGATTATCTTTCAATCCCAAAAAGTTTCATCCTCATTGGGTAAGTAGAGCTCAAGTTATGAGCTTCTCAAGTAGACTGCTCTATTTCAACCCAAGCAGGGCATGGGGTAACTTTGAAGAATTACTGGGAGTAACATACTTAAGACCCAAGTCCTAAATTTTTAAGTCATGGTTATATATGTGTTAGCTTTCTAACAAAATTGGTTGCACTAAATTTGAAATTGTATAGAGCAAGTTATGCCCTTCACAACTGGTCAAGATAGTGAGTGAAAATCAACCATTTACTTCAAAAATTCATAACTCTCTCATTTAAATCCAATGAACCTATAATTTATATGGTTGGAAACCTCTTGAAGTCTAGTTTCATATAAAATTTGTTCACACGAATTTGATACCTGCGGGTCGAGAAACACCATGTACTATATAGATGGTCACCCTAGGTTCTGTTTGTGTGTTCTTTTGGTCTTTTGATCAAATTATCAAACTAAGCCAATGATTCCTATCTTAAATAAATCAAAACAAGTCATATTAATATCAAATATCATCAAATCAAAAATGACATGAGAAACCCTAGTAGCCATATAAATTATAGGAATCAATTTAATATAAGAAATCCTACCTAAACACCACTTGTAGCTTGTAAATTTGGAGTTTCTTGGTGGTTCCTCTTCAACAAGATTCCAAGATGATAATGGATTCTCTTATTCTCCCTAGGGGCTGAAGCTATATGATTCAAGGATAGGAAATTTATGAGGTTGTCTAGAATTTTTCTTAAGAAACATAAAGAAAGAGTGGAAATTTTGAGAAGAAGAAGGCAAGATTTTACTTGGAAGCTTGGGTGGAGATGAAGAGAATGGAGGAAGAAGTAAAGATGAAGAAAGAAATGGAGAGTGTGTATCTAAATGGGCTGGCTGAAATTCTGCTAGGACAAAGGGGGAAAGATTTGTTAACTTGTGTACTAAGTTGGAAGAATGGGAAAAGAGTGTGATTGGTGGACTTAAATGGCATTTTGATTTTTGTTAATTCTTGCATCATATGGCTAGGATTAGCCAACAAACATGGGTAAAGTGGCCAATTTCTAGCCATATATTTTAGGGTTTTAAATTGGTACTCATATCATTTTACAGTATAAATTCCTATCAACTCGATTCTTACATCACAAGATATCGTAAACAAACTGATTTTCCTTAAATTAGCAAAATATTGCTATTTTGTCTACATAAAATTTTCAACAAAGAAACTCAAATTCATTTAATCCTAATATATGTATTTTGATATTGGCTATTTGTATATCTATAATGTATCGAAATAAATCAGTTAACATATTAGTCAGGCACACTGTTCTTTGGGATGTTACACATTACCCCCTTAAAAGAATTTTGTCCTCAAAATTCACCTACAAAACTAACTATTTATAACCATAAGAGTTTGACAAAAGAGTTCATATTTAAGGACAGGAAATTTATTAAGTATAGTCAAAGAAAATACAATAAATCTATCTATATAATTCAACACAACATATTCGGCAGAGAGTTAAGTCCTCATCATGTGTTACTTCTAATTTTGCTTCAGCTCTTTTAGAGAGGTAGTCTTTTCAAAATTCAAGGTGAAAAGCGTTCCTGGATCTTGCAGCTTAGGAGTAGGTGAAGAATGCTCATGTGGACAATCTTTGACCATATGTCCTGGCTTCCTACACCTTAAATATATGTTTTGTTTGGCCAAATAGGGTCTACCCCCATGGTCTTTTCCACATTTTAAGCATTCTTGCCTTATGGTTGGCCTCTGTCGCTGTTTACCCTCATGTTCATTAAATTGAGATAGTCTCTTTGGTGGTGGGATATGCTGAAGTTCTTAATTTTCAGGTTCTACCCTTTTCTTAATAATAGCCAACCTGGTGTCAGTGAGCTTCTTGTTGTATTCCTCCATGAGTTGGCATTTATTCACTAGGGTGGTAAAGTACCTAATTTCCATTGGTCCCACAACTGCAAGGATGTCCTTTCTCAAACCGCCTTCAAATTTGACACACTTCCAGACCTCATCTGGACTCCACTAATAAATGGTAGAAAACTTGCATAACTCCTCAAATTTGGCTATATATTCCGATACGCTCTTTCCTTCTTGCTGGAGTTGTAGAAATTTCAGCTCCTCAACATTCCAAACAGATGCAGGATGTAACGTCCGAAAAATTTTATCATTTTTAATTGATTTATTTGGTTTTAACAAATAAGTGAAATTAATTAGAAATCAATTAGATATTTAATTAGAGGCCAATTAAAGGCTAATTAGAAATTAATTAAAGAGATTAGACTTGAGAGAATTAGAATAGACATATAGAAACCCTCACAAAAGTTTTCCAAAATGTTTTGCTGATTTGAAGGAGACTAGTAGATATTTGGTATTTTAAACTAAACCGAATCAATGGAATTGTATACATAAAACCCTATGTTTAGTGGCTAAAAATTTAGCCACACACCCATCTAGAAGTGGCGCAAGGCAGCCTCAAATTTTCAAGCCTTGTTGACTCATTTGTAAGCCAAGTGAAGCATCAACCAATAAGAGTTCAATTCCTTAACCACCCTCATCTACTAACATCAGATTTTTCCCCTTGGCTTCCTTCATGTTACCTCCAAGAGAAGGAAGGGAAAAGACAACCAGCTGCTTCCTTTCATCTTGTGCTTGAACTTCAATCATCTTGATTTCTTCAATCTAAAACCCAAATCTAGCAAGACTACACCTAGAGGAGGTAGGGATTCAATTTCTCTTCTTATTTCTTTTGATATAGAGCTGCTTGGGGTACTTTTCTTCCCTTTTTGATGTTGTATTTGGGTATAGATATGATTATTGGCTAGTTTTAACAACTATCTTTGTGTTTAAATTGAAGTTGAAGTGGGGAGGTTTGAGAATAGAAAGAAGTAAGAAGCTAGTTAGGCAAAAACCTTACGGTGTCTATATGTGTGTTGTGTACGGATCAAAATTTAGCTATCAAAGTTTGATAAATGTATTTTTATATGAAATTAGACATTTAGAGCTTTCCAGCCATGAAAAATATAAGGCCATAGGGTTAGTATTGAGGGAGATATGAATTTTGGAAGTTTGACCTAGGTTTTTGAGTTTGGTTCTGGGCAGATGAGGTTATTTAGGACAAAACTAGCCCTATATAATTTGGAATTGAGTGAAACAAACTTTTTTAGAAAGCTTACACATAGAAGAACACCTCATAAAATTTCAGAGTTATATTTGATCCCAAGTGCTCCCAGTAATTCAATGAAATCGCCCTAAGTCCAAACCAGGCTAGAACAGGGCAGTCCAGAAGGGTCAAATTACGGAGCTTATAAATCAAGTTCTACTCATGCTAATGAGATGAAACTTATTACAAATAAAATCTTGTTTTGTTAAATTTAATATGATATATATTTTGTAACATTTCAGCTAATTTTCGATTTTTAGTGAATTTTTACTTTTGAGTGTGTAATTCTGGCTAGCTACAGGGCAGGCCGAGATAGAACTTTAATAACTTGAGCTACACTTATCAAAATTAGATGGGACTAAAGAGGTTCGAAAATAGACATAGAACACTCCTACATATCCAAAATTTAGACCCAAATGAATTAAATAGAAATTATGACTTATTTTACAAAAACTAGGTAGAGTGAAGGTACATAGGCAGCAACAAAATTTGAAGTGCAACTATTATTTCTATGAGATTGATATTGAATTGTGAATGAAATGTTGTGATTTTTCTGAAAAATTGGCTGTCTGAGTACTGGCAGTATTCATAGGGAAGCGAACTCGATTCGTTATGCTGTCAAATTTTCGGTAGAATTCTATGAAATTTTGAGTGTTTATTTTACGAGAAATTTATGATATGAACATCTATACAATTATGAATTTGTTATGGTGATATGACCATGAATTATTCTTATGAGAGCATGCATATTTGCATATGAATGAAGGAAGAATATATGAGATCCCTTCACTTGGAAGCAATTATTTGAGTCCCTCCAGGTGAAGGCAGTTAAATGATAAAGATGAGGGTCCCTTCACTCAGAGGCAGTTGCACATTGGGTCCCTCCCTGTGAAGGCAGCTAAAACTTTTGGGTCTTTCTATGTTGGAGGTAGTTGGCCAACTGAGTCCCTCCGACCTAGAGACATGTGGGTCCTCTTGCGGATCAATACTGTGTGATGATGGTCACGAGTTAAGCTCACTCCTAGATCAGGCTACCCAAAGGTAGCAAAGATTAAAAGCAAGGACATATGTATGCAAACATTCTAGGGACGGCAACACATAACGCCTAGGTGTGTCAAGTAAAGAAAGCAAAAGAAACACAAAAGCATATGCATGATTTTATGATAAACAGTGCATACACACAAATAATGTTTGTTATTATCTTCATTATGACATTGCAAGTAGGCTTTTGTTATTAATATTATTATCATGAAATTTGTTGTACTCATGCTTGAATCCTTACTCTATATAACAAGTGCATGGATAAAATTAACTCTGCTTCAGACCATATGTTTTCAAACTATAAAACGAAATAGTTTGTATAACATGTTCATTTTTTTCTATAATAAACCGAAGCAGCTAGAGATAATAACGATGATACGACATGAAATTTCTTAGTGAATCATACTAAGAATTTGAAATTCTCAATCCTATTTCCGTGTTATCTCCAGATAGCTCGAGAAGTTTCGAAGACAGCTAAAGTTACTATAAGAAAAGGTTCGCTTAGGTAACAGTAACAACTTCTAAGTATGGTACTATGACTTAAGCATAGTACCGTACAGGGGAGGATGTTACACAAGAAAGTACTTTTGGTAGAGGGCTTCTTTAAACACATCCCAAGTGATATCCGTTTGGGAATCCTCTAATAGTCTTCTCGGGCCATTCCATCAAAATTCAGCATCCGCTTATAACATATAGGTAGCAAATGCCACCCTTTGGTAATCGGTGCAAGCCAAAATTGAGAAGACCTTCTACATCGCCTTGATCCATTCCTCAACTTTGTCTAGGTCAAAGGCTCTTCTAAAGTTAGCTAGATTTGCCTTTCGAAACTATGCAAACCTGAGATACTCCAAATCGACCTCATGTCCATTTGGCTTTCCTCTGTGTTCTCCTCCTGGTTGTCTTCTTAGCTAATCCATCATTTGATTTAATGTCGCTGCTTGTTCCCTCATTGCATTTGTCATTTACTGTACCATGCCCATGAAGTCAATGGGATCTTTAGGAGCAATTTCACCTTGTGTCCTACCACACATACCAGAAGTAATTAGTTCCTAGTCACACACAAAAAAATATTGAGTTGATCAAGCTCAATACTGAGTTAAGTGTGACAACAACTAATTACATTCATAGCTAGATGGTCATGCATATCTAATCCTATATCATATCTAAATAGATAAGATTCATCGCATAACATTAACTAAGAATTTCAGAGTGTGCTAGAAGTATAGTCAGTCCAATCCTTAGGTTCGGTTAGGATCGAATTGCTTTGATACCAAAATGTAACATCTTCTCAAATATAATATTATACTTAAGTCATAACATCATATTAGGAGTTGCTACAACAAAATTAAATGGACCTTAGCTCATTATTCACGTTATATCTCGTGAAAATAATACAATATTCTTTTAAAATTCACTCATATTGGAGTTACAAAACAACCTTTCAAATACTTACAAATATATATATATATATATATATATATATATATATATATATATATATATATATATATATATATATATATATATATATATATATATATGTATGTATGTATGTATAAAATGTCTTTGGCAACTAGTCCTGTCTTGATCGCACTCCTCTGGGTTGGTCCTTTTCAGGTTCTTACAGAACATCTGCAGGCAGATATAGAAATGCACACATAGGAATGAGAACTTTATATTCTCAGTAGGCTTCTTAGATTATCAAACAATCCATGTTATCATTGCCATTCCAGTTGTTTCAGTTTAATAGAACAAGGTGATTTCATACATAGTGATAAGGTTCATTTATTAAGCTCCAAAAACTATATCCTTTTGAGGCAGATTGATTTTAATTCATACACTTGGGGTATAACATGCAAACAATTACACAATAGCTAAGTATGCGTTTTTCCCTAACAAATCAACTAACAAGCAAAAGTAAATATGCTACATGCCCATGATTGTATGACTTGGTATGTTCTCATTTTTCTTTCTTACTTTGCATATGCTTGTAATCTTTACTGCCCTTGGGTAGTCTGATCAGGGGGAAGCTCAACTCGTGACCATTGTCTCACAGTACTAACCTACAAGGGGATCTATGTGCCTCTAGATTTGGAGGGATCTCATAACTTTTATATGACTACCTTCATGTGGAGGGACCTCATAACTACCCCTACATGAAAGGATCTTATCTTATTTATTCACATGTACATATCATATGCTTGAAGACTTCATAATCATGATGCATGATTCATATATTTTTACCGAAAATCAGGTAGCATAATATCTGAAAATAGAATATTCCTAATATAGAAACAACATAATTTAAGCTAGCTTGTAACATCTTGAACTCTGAGGGTAAATAGGATAAAAGGAAGCCCAAGCATGAGATAAGGGCAAAATTGTAAATTTGCAAACTATAGAAAATTTAAGGACAAAATTGTAATTATCAAGTTGTAATGGCAAGATTGTAATTAAGGCCTTATGGTTGTCAAGATGAGCATTTGTAGAAAAACTCGATGTCTGAGATTTATTCTTGCATCTCGTGACATCGATAGATAATTAAAATACACGTCATCACTATAAATTGAGATTCTCTACCCACAATTCTAAATAAAAGTGTGAGATTATTCACATAATGTTACATTAACTTGGGTAACTCAGAATACCCGAATTGATAATTAGACATCTTGAAATAATCCTCAAGGGTCCTATATTATTTGTGGCCATGAGTGTTATTTAAAACCCTCTTGGTAGCTAAAGATGAGCCACTTAAATTCAAGTCTAGGAGAATTTAATTTGTTCTAAACCCACCACTAGGATTTAACCCCAAAGGCTTCTCCAACAAGCCACACTAACTTGTCAAAGAAGTCAATTCTTTTTCCCATTTTCTCCTTCAAGTTTCAGCTGCCATCACCATCTCATCCCTTTCCTCATATTTTTTTTTCTTTCTTCTCCTCCATGGCTATGAGTTTCAAGCTCATAGTTCATTGCCTTCTTGCCCTCAAAATCACTTGCTTCTTCTATGAAAATTTATCCTTACGTCTTCCTCAACAATATCCCTCTATCAATTTGATGATTGAACCTCAAGTGGTGTCTTTCCACCTCCATGTGAGCTACTGCCATGGTGAGGAAGGAAGGCTAAGATGTTGCTTTTGCCTTCCTTGCTTCCATAGTTTTAAGAATTTTGAGGTAGGTAGCTCAAATCCTTAGCTTTTAGTGTCTTGTATGAGTTATGTGGCTGATGTGGTTCTTTTGTGATACTCTTGATTCATGTTTATATGATGATATTATGGATTTTTTTTAGTGATTTGGGATAGGAAAACTTAGTTTAGGTTGGTGAATAGCTCAAGAAATCAAGAAGAAACCAAAACAAAATAGGCTGTGAGATGAAACCCTAGGCAACATCTATATGGTGGAGCTTATATCTCAACCTATAGAACTTAACTTCGAACAAGACTAATTTTATAAGAAACTAGACTTCAAGAGCAATCTAGGGATATAAATTATAAGACCATCGAATTTAAAATGGATTAGTTATGAATTTTTGAAATTTGCTATTGGGTTTCACTCTCTTTCCTAACTAGAGTGTGATGTTAAGGGCATAACTCGCCATATATTAATTCAAATTAAGTGAAACTAATTTTTTTAGAAAGCTAATACATAGGACATTATGCCATAAAAATTTCAAGTTCATATGATGAGTGGATTTTCCCCAGTAATTATTGAAAGTTGACCCATGCTCTGTTCAGGTTCAGACAGAGCAGCCCACTTAAGGAACTCATAACTTGAGTTCTAGTTACCCAATTAGAGTGAAACCTATGAGGATTGAAAAATGGTTCTAATAGCTGCAATTTGATAGAAATTTCGAATATGATGCATAGTAGATTTTTAGTGATTTTCTAAAGTTAAGTATGCAAGTTTGTCTTGAAACAGGCTAGCCTTGGGTAAAACTTTAATAACTCAAGTTATAGACCTCAAAATTTAATGAGACCAAAGAGGTTTAAAAATAGGCAAACAGGGCTACAACATATTAAATTTCTAGATCAAAATGAATTAAAATTGAATTATGGTGTAATTTAGAAAACAAGACAGATTTAAGGTATGTGAGCTAACTTGAAGGATTACCTTAACTTAGAGGTTCCACAAATTATGAAAGGTTCCGGGACATAAGACTTAATATACTTCCATACCAATGTAAGATTATATTGGTATAATGTTGATGAGAAATACATTAATTGATACAATTGGTAGGTTGACTAAGTACATTGCTTGTTTTTAGGAACCATCCACGTTTTAGTCATTATGTTGCCAAAATTTCGGCAAAAATATGTGAAAGTTATAAATGTTCATATGTTATGTACATGAATATCATGCAAGCATGAATATTTGAATGTAAAATATGAGACATATGCATGGTGCATATAGCATGTGCATCCATGAAGATGCCAAGAAAGAATAAAGATATAAGAATTTGCAAGGGGATGTACTGAGCCTCCACCTCGTAGTGGACCAGGGTGGTATTGTCTAAGAATTGGGACAGCCCTTGAACAAATTTAAGAGTAATAGATCGGTGTAAGGGTTGAAGAAAGAAAACCCCTCACTCATATATATGTACGAGCTCAAACCTGAGAAGTAGGCTATTATCCAGAGGTGAGAAGCGGCTATTCACCTCCAGGGGACAATATACAGAAGAGCAAAGATTGCAAGTTAAAGAAAGAGACAAGAAAATCAAGTGCACTTGCATAAGTTAAGGATGTGCATTAACATGCATATTTAAACATCTTTTCATGTTATATTGCTATTATGATTATGGTTGAAAGGGTCTTATCTCATTTATTCACATATTGTCTGAATTTACATTCACATGTGCATATCATATGCTCATACATTCATAAATGAATATGCTTGAAGAACTTATGATACATAATTCATATATTTCTACTGAAAATCCTGCAGCATAATAGTTGAAACATGAGGTTTTCCAATATACAAATAGTAACATTTTAGCTAGCCAACCTAGTAATTGGAATTAGCATATCAGTAAATGAATATTAGGTAATTATGACAAGAAATTACATAAATAACTCAACCATAGGCTCTTTATAGTCCATGGAATTTCTAAATTTTAATACTGTCAAGTTGTCTTATTTTCCTCAAATCTGCCCTGTTATTCTAAATTACACTATAATTCCATTTTAATTTATAAATTTAATAGATTGTATGTTTGTCTACTTTTAAACCTCTTTGGTCCCATTGAGTTTTGAGGTGTATAAGTTAAGTTATTAGAGTTTTACTTAAGGCTACCCTATTTCAGGACAAACTCGAGCACTTAATTTTAGAAAATCATTAAAATTCCATCCTTCATTACTTTCATCTGAATTTTATATCAAAATGAATCTATTTGGATCATCTTCCCATCCTTAGAAGTTTCACTCCAATTGGGTAACTAGACCTCAAGTTATGAGCTTCTCAAATGGGCTACCCTATTTCAATCCAAATAGAGCATAAGTCAACTTTCAATAATTGCAGCAAAAACTTATCTAGCTCTGAAATTTTTGTTGCATAATCCTCTATGTATTATCTTTCTAATAAAATTAGTTTCACTTAATTTGAAGTTATATAGGGTTGGTTATGCCCCTCACATCTTGCTCTAGTCAGGACAAAGAATGAAAACCAATAGTCAACTTCAAAAATTCATAACTAATCCATTTTAAATCTAATGGTCTAATAATTTATATCTCTGGATTTCTCTTTAAGTCTAGTTTCATCTAAAATTAATTTAACTTGAATTTGATTTTTGTAGGTTGAGTTATGGGGTCTGCCATATTGATGTCGCCTATGATTTCTATCTTACGACTTTTCTATTTTGGTTCTATCTTTAGGGTAATCTTCAACCTAAACCAAGTTTTACTATCTTGAGTCACTAGAAACATGTCATATTATCATCATACAAGAAAAAATCATGAAGGATACAAGAATATTATATCAGCCACACAACCATAAAACACAAGAAAAGCCAAGGATTTGATTTACCTACTTCAAATCCTTGAAACCATTGAAGCAAGGAAGTTAAGAACCAACTCCTAGCCTTCCTTCTTCACCATGGCAGCAGCTTACATAGAGGTGGAGGGACTCCACTTGATGGTTGATCCTCAAATTGATAGATGGTTTTTGAAGAGCAGAAGATGCGGATCAATTTCACTTGGGCCAGCCCTTGAATGGATTTAAAGGGAATAGACCGATGTGAGGGTTAGGGAAAGTAAACTCGTCACTCATGTATAAATATGAGCTCGGACCTAAGAAGCAGACTATTACCTAGAGGTGAGAAGAGGCCATTCAGCTCCAAGGAACCAAGTACAGAAGAGCAAAGATTGCAAATTAAAGAAAAAAAATAAGAAAATGTCAAGTGCACTTGCATAAGTCAAGTATGTGCATTAACATATACATATTTAAACATGTTTTCATGTTATATTGCTATTATGATTATTGTAACACCCTCCTAAGTACAGTACAATGCTTAAGTCATAGTACCACACCCTGGAGTTGTTACGGTTACCTGAACGGATCTTATCTCGGCAAGAACTTGGCAAGCGCTACTCTGATACCTCTTGAACTTTCTGGAGACAACACGGAAAATAGGAATGAGAATTATAAATTCTCAGTAGGATTCTCTATAATACACATGGAATGTCATCGTTGTCATCCCCAGTTTGCTTCGGTGTATTATGAAAAAGGTGAATATGCTGCACAAACTGTTTAATTTTACCCTTCGAAAATATATCTATTCCGAAGCAAAGTTCATTTTAATCATACACTTAGCATCTGAGAGAATCCATAGAAATCAAATCATGAATTATATTGGGACTAATAACTGAAAGACAATAAGGTACGATAGCACCAATGTACTAGAGGCATTACTTTAACATATATTTTCTTGGAACTACATCATATTAAGATGAGGCCCACATGGCATCAATATCTTTGAGGACATAATATTTGCACATAACTTAACACAGTATATGAATTCATACATAGACATAAAACTTGCTTTTCTTTCTTCATAACTCTTTCTATGTCATCATAAAATCTTTACGTGCCACATTCCAGTATGATCGCCATGACACACCCCATCGAGGCGTGATCGCCATGTCACGTTCCTTAGGAATATGGGATCATGTACTTGGTACTTACACTAGCCGGGTCATGCCATGCCTCATGTAAGTTACGGTGTGTGCATATACTTAAATCTTTAGCCTTTGATCTTTAGTCTTTTACTTGGCACACCTAGGCTGCTGTGATCGCCGTCCCTAGGGTGCATTTACTTGCCTTGGGTAGCCTGGCCTTGGAGTGAGCTCGTCCTGCTTCACCCGTGACCGTCGTCACACCGCTCACCCACAAGGGACCCACGTGCCTCTAGTCTTGGAGGGATCTCATTACGGTCACGTGCCTCTAAGTGAAGGGATCTCTTACGGTCACGTGCCTCAAAACTGAGGGATCTCATCTGACCACGTGCCTTCAACATAGAGGGATCTCATCTGACCACGTGCCTCCAAGGTAGAGGGTATCTGTCTTCACAAGGAGGGATTCAAGGTGCAACTGCCTCCAAGTGAAGGGATTCATATCTTTATCTTTAACTGCCTTCACAAGGAGGGATCTCAAGTAATTGCCTCCGAGTGAAGGGATTTATATTTAATATACTCATGTCTATTCATTCTCATACAAGGTCATGCATAGTCACACTGAATGTACCTATACTTCATTTATTTTCATACGTCATTGCATACATGATCTTCATGTACATAGTCTTGACATATAAAGGCCCGTAGCCTCTTTGCCATTCTACCGGCACTCATACATATGCTTTGTCCTTTAATTTCATATACCTCATCTCATACTTAGGGCATCCTTGAAGAGAGGGCTTCTATATACCCATTCTTACTCTACTTCATTCTTGTTTGTACACATTCCCTAGTTTCCTAGACTTCTGCCGTAAATTCGGCAGCATAACGGATCAGCTCCGTCTTCCCATGAATAGTGCCAGTCTTCACGGACAATTCAATCATAGCCATATAATCAATTTAACGCATATACATCAAGGTCTAACTGGCAATTCTCGACTCATACCTTATATGTTTTTCTGATACCTGTGAAATCACCAATTGGATCACTTTTGCCCATCTATTCAGTTCTGCCCGAATTTCATATGATCCACCTTTATTTCTATTCAACTCATTTAAATCTGAAATTTGGGTATATCATAGCTCTATGTGTCTACTTTCTAACCTCTTTGGTCCCATATCATTTTGATCCATATAACTCAAGATATTCAAATCTTACCTCAACCTGTTCAGTCACTAGCCCGAATTACACTCCTAGAAGTATAAATTCACTAAAAATCGAAACTAAGCTCAAATCATACGAAATTGGTCTCATATTGAAGCTAACAGGACAACCTTTCATTTGCCACAAGTTTCATTCCATTTTATTAAGTATACCTCGAGTTATAAGTCCTGAAAGTTGACCTTCCTGAACTACTCTGTTTGGGCTTGGTTTGGACATAGAGTAACTTCCTCAAATTACTGGGAACAATTGGGACCATAACAAACTCGGAATCTTATATTGGGATGTTCCCCTATGTGTAAGCTTTCTAAAAAAATTGGTTTCACTTAATTTGGAGTTGTATGGGGTGAGTTATACCCTCCTCAAGTCACCCTGCCCGGATGAAAGCCCTGAACCCTAAATCAAACTTCAAAAATTCATATATCTCTCAATACTAATCCAATAACCTTATATGATATACCTATGGAAAGCCCTGAATGTCTACTTTCATCGAAAAATGGTTTCATCGGATTTGACCAATTGTAGGCGGAGCCGTACACTCCGCCGTACGGACTGCCGTGGAATTCTTCATCCAGACAGCATCCTAACCCTTAGTTCCTTCTAACTTTCTTCTTCTAACTTTAATTTCAACTCAATATTTCATATTAATCCTATCATAATCCATCATAATTTATCACATACATCACATATATCATCAAACAATCATCAAAGAGTAATTTTTCATGCATTCTCAATTTAGAGAAATCAAGATTGGAGATTGAATCCTACCTCTTTGGAGTATGATCTTGCTGAATTTGATTTCTAGATTGATGGAACCTTGACCAAGCTTGGGGATTTGATGGAGTTGGATGAGAGAGGAAGGGAAGGAGAAGGCTGGAGCAAGAGGAAGAGAAGGAGACGTAAATCAGCTGGGAATGAGAAGGGAAGTCTGACTTAAATACAAGAAAATGTGGTGTTGATTGGCTGAAGATTTGTGGTTGAAGTTCGGCCACGTCTCTCACTTTTGTTGCCAACTTGCTCTCCACGTCGTCCAAAAACTGGGATACGATTTCGTCCCACATGAAATCGGAACTCATGTCCATTATAGTTGAAGTCGGAACTCGTGACCTTTTTATATTTTTAGGAGCTGAAGCCTAATGTCGGAACTCGTCCCATCTTGTTTGTGACTGAGGAAATCTTGTCTGGTTTATTCGAGACTTGGCCTCCAGCTCGGAAGTCGGAAGTCATAGAGCTCGAAATCATATAATCTCGGAACTCCTCATTTGAACTCAGGAATGTCAGCGCTGGATATAAAATCGTAGATCGGAACTCGTGCATGACTAGAAACCAATTCAAAGATTCGAACTCATGTCCTTTGTATTTGAGGCATAAGGTCGGAAATCGGGAAAATCTAGCCACTCCAGTATTAAGTCGGAAATCAAGAGTTCTAATAAGGTATGAGGTCGGAAATCGGGTCCATTGCCTTGAGACATGAAGTCGGGAATAGAATTAAATCGGAAATCGGTATTATGCGAATGGACTCGGAACTCGGAAATAATCACTTCTGTCTGATTTTCGAAGACGAAATCGGAAATCGGAATCGATCACCCTGGGGCAAAGTCGGAGCTCGGAAAGCGGATGTTACAATTATGGTTGAATTATTAAACTATAATTTGTCATCATGTTTTTCATGGGATATGCCAAGTGATTATTAAAATCTAATCCGCTTCGAGAAGAATGTTTCCAAACTTAAAATAATTCTAATGATTCAGTTTTGACAGTTTGAAATCCCGAATTTTAACCATTTTCCTTCAAATTCGCAAACTTTTACTAACAGTTTTATTAAGATTTTCCTAGATGTTTATTTTAATTTCTCCAAATCCTAATCTTTCTAATTCAATTATAATTATCCTTATTTTTCTAATGCAACGGAATAAATCGATTAACAGTGCTACTTAGACGCATTGCTTCTTTGGGATGTTACAGCCAGCATTGAAATAATCCAATAATTAGCAGTTTGAGCATTTTAACCAAGTTCACAGACAAAAAGGAAGTAGGACTATGCTTGTAGTCCGTGGAGCACAACTCTATATCATTTAATGACAAAGTATTTCAAAACATACACAGTTAGTCAAAACAATTCCATACCCATACCATAGAGTGCTAGGCTCACTAAGAAGAATAACTAGACACTTTAACTAGCGAGGGGATCAGGGCACTGATCAGCAGGAAAATCTGAAACATGTGAGAGCAAAAGAGTGAGTTCAAAGGAACTCAATGAGCAATAACATATTTATAACATCCAAGGGACAAGCGTTTGGCAAGTTCTTTTAATTCAAAAACAATCCAATAGCAATATGTATTATATCAAGAATCACATTTGATTACCCAATCAATGCTTAAGATTCAGGAGGTGGCCCCTGGATACTGTGTGATATGTGGCACACTGATACTAAAAAGTTAAGGCAACAATTCACATGTGTGTATTTGTATGCGCATACACACACACACACACATACACACCCCAACACATTAATCAATTCAATATGCAAATAAGAGTTCAACCATAAATCAAAGTTTAATGACATATACTTTATTACTGAATAATGGTTCATAAATTTCAACTTTCTGATATATATATATATATATATATATATATATATATATATATATATATATATATATATATAAAATAAAAAATAATTATAATTTAAGAGAAAGTTGTAGCTAACATTTAACATAGAACTTATTTTAGAATTGCAGTTGTCATTTTCACTAGTTGTTAGTCGGCCACCATTGTCTCCCGGATTGACTCACGCCCGAGTCTTACCCAATAATGTCTCCAGACTCTACCTTGTACTTGAACTCTAGCTTAGGTACTGGAATGTTTACGGAAAAACATATAGACAGGTAGTGAAAACCTAAAATTCTCAGTAGATAAACTCAAATCACTAAAAAAAATAGGGTGTCACCATAAAATATTTCAACCACTTTGGTTTATTATGAAAACGTGAGTATATTCACATAAGCAGTTGTTCAATTTTAAGTTGAAAACATCTTTCTCAAAGTGGGTTATATTTTAACATTCACTTGACAAATTCTATGGTAGGCATAGTAGTAATAATAATATAATGTATTCTAATAAGAGTCATAATAACATTATAACATAATGAGATATTTAAAGGTGCAAATGCAGATGCTTGTACTCAACTTTATGCAAGTGCACTTGACTTTATTTATCTCTTTCTTTAACTTGCTACTCGATCTTGCTCCTTTGTATTTGGTCCTCCAAAGATGAATGGCCTCTCTGTCCCTTGGGCAATACTCTGCTTTTCATATCTGAGCTCGTATCTATACATGAGTTATGAGTTTACTTTTCCCGACTCTCACACCGGTCTATTCCCCTTAAAACTGGTTGGGGGTTGGCCCAAGTCTTAGACAGTACTGCCTTAGCCTATTGCAAGGTAGAGGCTTGGTACATCTCTCTTGCAAGCTCTTATAATATTCATTCTTCTTTGGACATAATCATTCATGCATATGCTATATGCATTTACCCATATACTTCATATCATGCTTATATCATTCTTGCATGCTTGGTTTCCATATATGACTAACCTAAAAGATACTATCACGGTTTTCATAAGTAAGTAAATGAAATTCACATAGTTCATATAGATTATATAATAATGATCAATTCAACTTGAACATCACAAGAATTCACACACATAACACATTAGATGCATAAGTTTCGCGGAAATTTCGGCAGCATAATAAATCAGGTCCGCTTCCCATGAATAGTGCCACTTAACCCAAAAAAAAAAGTCACAATTAACATCATACATTAATCTTTCAGTATTATCATAGGTGTGTAATATTCAAGCTCTAATTGGAACTTGCCCATGCATTAGAGTAGTTAAATGCTTAATTAACAATTATGCTCATATTACCCAAATCTACCCATTTTGTGTCTTATGCCACAATTTCTACTTAAGTTATTAAATTCTGAATTTTTATTATGTTGAAGTATTATTTGTCTAGTTTTTAACCTCTTTGGTTCCATTCAATTTTGATAAGTATAACTTAAGATATTGGGAGTTTACCTAAGTTTTCCCTGTGTTAAATGGAATAGAGACCTAAAATGTAAAAATTCATCAAAATTATAAATCTTATTGGGTTTCAGTGAATCTTACATCATTGTAAAGCTAACTGAGCCAGCTTCCATTTCCAAAAAGTTTCATTTCATTTGAGTGGGTAGAGCTCAAGTTATAAGCTCCCAAATTCGGTCAATTTGGCTTATCCTATTTCTATCTAGTCAGGATATGGGGCTACTTTGATGAATTACTGGGAGTAACAAAGATCGAATTTGAGTTTAAAATTTTTATGAAATGTTGTCCTATGTGTAAGCTTTCTAACAAAATTGGTTGTACTTAAATTGAAGTTATATATGGCTAGTTATGTCCTACATAACCCACTCTAGTCAGGTCTAGAGGTAGGAATCTAGGATAAACTTCAAAAAATTATATCTCACTCAATACAGATCCAAGGCCTTATAATTTATGGTTGGAAAGTTCTAAATGTCTAGTTTCATTTAAAATTAGTTTCATCCAATTCTGATGGCTGTCTGCGAAGCCGTACACTTTGCAAGTATAGACACCATAGGGTTTTCACTTGATTCAAATTCTATTTTAGTTTTCTTTTGAGTTTTTGCTCAATTCCTTAACCCAAACTAAGTTTCTCCATTTCAAATCACTAGAAAAACATCCTAACATCATCATACAAGTATGAACCAAGGATAACATAAGAAGAAGACAGTAGCCATATAGTCATACAACACCTCAAATAACTAAGGATTTGAGCTACCTACCTCAAAATCCATGAAACCATGGAAGCAGGGAAGCCAAAAAACCATATCTTAACCTTCTTCCTTCACTATGGCAACAGGTCATATGAATGTGGGGAGGCTTCGTTTGATGTTAATCATCAAATTGTTTGAGGTATTGTAGAGAAGGAGGTAAGGATAAATTTTTATAAAAGAAGCAAGAGGGTTTGAGGTCAAGAAAGTCTCCAATCTTGAGCTTGAAGCTCTTGGTCATGGAGGTAAGGAAAGAAAGGGAAAAGAAGAAGAAGAAATGGAGGGGAGGCTGTAGTTAGTGGGGACGAAAATAAGGAGGAGTTAGGAGGAAAATCTTTTTAATTTTATAACACAAAAGATGGAGATAGAAAGCTTGTGATTGGTGGAGGCTTTGTTGGTGGTGGTTAAGCCAAATTTCCTCCCTACCTTGGGCACCATGTAGTGCCCTTAAGTAGAGTAGGAGTGGCTAAATTTCAGCCACTTAAATTAAGGTTTTTAGTATAAAATTCTACTGATTCGGTTTCGACAGTATAAAATACCGAATCTTAACCGATTTCCTTTAAATTGGCAAACTATTACTACTAACTTTGTAAGAATTTTTGCATGTCTATTCTAATTTTTCTTTATCCTAATCCCTTTAATTAACCTCTAATTAATTCCTAATTAACCTTTAATTAACTTCTAATTGCTCTTACATAACTATTAAAACCAAATAAATCGATTAACACGTAAATTAACTGCTTTGAAAAATTCAGGGCCTTTCTATTTTCTGTTTTTCATAATTAATTGTATTCCCGTAATTTTGAGCAAGTCTAGGGGCACCCCATGTCCTTTTACACCCGAATACCTTTGTGGTTCAATCAGCAGAGATTTAAATTTCTATGATTCTGCCACGTGATTATGCTCCGTTTAAAGCCTTATTCTGCTAACTCTACAGATGTAGGGATATAAATGTCACTTTCTAAAAAGTTTTAGGGTCATTGTGGAAATAAACATATGGGGTCAAAGTGAAATTTTCTAAAAATTCTGGGCAACCTTGCAAATAACAAATGCTTACATAGGCATTTTTGTCATTTCCTAATTTTTAACATATGGCAACGCCATATTTTCAGCGGCGGTGTTACGCTATCTCATAGTTCTAAGTATGAGGATCGTCAGGGCATAGCACTGCCTAAGAAATTCTCATACTACTTAAGGGAAATAATTCAAAGTTTCTATTACACTATGTTTAAGAAAGTAAGGATGTTACATTCTACCCACCTTAAAAAGAATTTTGTTCTCAAAATTCCACGGTTAAGAATATTTGAGAATAACCAGTTAACCTATTGGAGTAACTCTCTTTTTGAGTTCGTGTCTTGTCCTGAGATTGCTTGCAGGTAGTTATGAGGTATTGTTTCAGTACGTGCAAAGAATCCTTAAGGATTATGTTGGTGCCCAAATTTACCTTGTCTCAATGATGTCCTAAACCATCATTGGGTTCATTGGAGATTTTCCTTATTTTCTTTGCTTTGTACTCAACAACTTTTGCTTAGTAGTAGCTGCTAAATCTTCCACTACTTGTACTTGAGACCTTAGATATCAATTCATGAAGATTTGCGCTTATAAGGATTACTAGTTATTGCCGTGATCAATGTCAATATATAGCAATGACAATGGCTGCGTCAAAGTTTTAAGAGGCTCATACAACTCTTTTCAAGATTCTTATTCACGCGTGAATACTCTTAATCCAATAATAAATTTTCCTTCGTTAAAGTCCTTTCAAAATAGGGCTTAAGTCTCTCCTCAGATTTGTAGCTAGGAGCTTTGTCTTTAAACTACCTTTTTCCTTGTAAACTTTACTTCATGCTCCAATACTTGTGGGAGGATCTCAGGTCACTCCCACTATACAGTTTATTCCTATAGGTCGTAGCTCCTCTTATTACCACTTTGTTGTCCTCATTAATTCCTAGCTATCAAGGTATGGGCAATTTGGCATAGAAATAAAGAGTTAATAGTCATATCTTCTTTCAGAGTTGTAGAATTTTCCTTACCCTATTTTTTTTTTTTACAAGGTGCCCTTCCAATATATGCAGAGTGTCCTCGTGGATTATATGGGTGTCAATATATACTTTGTCTCGATAATGCCCTGACCCATTACCAAGTTCGCCAAGGAAGTTACTCGTCATCTTTATCATGTATCTAACTATTTTGCTCTGTGATTTCTGATAAACTTTTAACTACTTGTACCCTGGATCTTAGACACCAACTCGAGAAGTTTTACCATTACGAGGGCTATTGTCTACAATAGTAGTCAATTTTGACAGGTAGTGGTCATAATGACTTTGTCAAAGTTTTTGGGAAATTAATTTAGCTATTTCTAAGATTCTTGCCCACTTAACCACCTTTGATCCGTGATGAATCCTCTTTTATTGGGTCTAGAGTGTAGGGCCAAAATCTTCTTCCAAAATGTAACTATAGGCCTTGCTTGGAAATTTCTCTTCTCCTTATGAGCCTTATCCTTTTGTCTTATTATTTGCTAACCAGATCTCATGTCATTCTCATTACTAAGCCCCTCAATACCTATCACAATTTCTTATTCCTAGGATATGATTTGCTCAATGGGAGAAAAGGACTGTTGAACTGTAAGGATCCTGCCACTTTCTTGCTCTCTTCAACTTGCAAGCAAGGAAATTCCTTGTTTGTTGTGTTGATGCCCACCTTCCTTTGGACTCTAAATACTAGCTTAAGAAGTCCCGCAGTTACCAACATTACCCTTCTCATTGATGGTTAGTCCCAATACAATATATATACTATATTTTAGTGGCTAAGTGTTGTATTATTCTCATTACTAAGTCTTTCGATTATCTCTCGCAATTATCTTGTCTCTAGGATGACTTATTCAATGTAAGAGAAAGAGGTGATAGTTTCTTCTTCCTTATTGGAGTTGCAACACGAGGACTTCTTAAATGGTCACCTATCTTAGTATTATTCTCATTTGAGCATGCTTAACTACGGAATTCTGATGGAATCGAAGGCATTAGTGCTGGTATAATGACACCCAATCTAGCTCCGAGTATGGAGACGTATCTAACTACCTCCACTCCTATATCGTAACCTTGACTATCATGGGGCGTGTTTGCAAATCCTTTAATCTTATATTGGTGCATCACCTAGTCTTGCTGAAGGTGCCTTGGGTCAGTTACACTCATTACTGGTGTCAAAGCAACCTTGTTCGATACTTTCTACAAACTCTTGTTTGCGCATCATTCCATACTAGGTGGCTTTTCGCTTTTTCATGGGCAATTCAAAATCAAAACTTCCTTTTTTTCTATATCTCTCCTATAATGCCCATTGTCCTTGCAAAACTTGCTTTTGTTTTTGTTCATCAGGACCTTCCATACTGTTGCTATCTCGATCTATCAGGATTAGCTATATGCTTTAAGCCTTTATTACTCTTGCCTAAATCTAAATACATTCCTCATCGCTACTCTACCCATAACATATGCAATAGTGCTTGAAAGTGATCGTTAGACTTCGCCTTTCTTCTGCCTTCCTTTGTTAACAACATGTTGAAGACAATGTTACCATGTGGCTCCTATGGTGCCTAAGGTTGAGAAAGTTTGAGCATAACTAGATTTTCTAACATTTTCTTCTATCCTTAATAGGTAGGAAATGTTACATTTGCTTCATGTGCCACCACAATTCGAAAGTGTCTTTATTTCAGGGTAATGGGAGATATACTACCCTCCCTCACCAAGGATGTTTCCAGATTTCCTCTTATAACTTCATCTCCTTCCCGTACCATGTATAACCGTATCTCTAGCTTGATGCAATGTATAGTTAGATGGTTTCCTTCAAAGTTTATCCATTTGTTCCCCTTTGAAGCTGAGATGCCACTTAATGCTCTTCAAATTTGCAATCACTACAGTGTTGGTTCCTAGTATTCTTGAGGAGGAAAGTCGTTCCATTGTCTGAATGAAGACTTAGAAATGTCTTCCTTATACCTAATTGAAACTCCTGCTCTTAACTTCTCTCACTAAATATCTACCTCATCCATCTATGCTCAAAGCTTCTCAATGAAGGATTGGGCCTTTACAATGTGCCATTACCACAATCTAGAATAAAAACCATTGACTAAATTTTTTGATGGAGTATTTTCAAGGTGATCTCACTACGAAGAAAATAAGGGTATTATCCATGCCACACGATATAACATCATTAGTGGGATTATTGCCCTACTCTTATTGAATATCCATTAATCTACAAAACCAAGCAGAAGAATTCCCTAGATTCAATCTAGAGAAAATAACCTGAATCAGGTTATCGCAAATGAAGCTTAAAATAAGCTTTATAAGGGTGAAAAAGATTCTTACTCGACTCGTCTCCAACTTAAATCTTGCCTTTACTCATGTGAAATTCTTGGCTGCCCAGCAACACTCGATAAACAACCGTTCTTCACTATAACCAGGTTTACTATGTCCATAGCAAACTGTCCAACATAATTCCTTGGTTAAATCCCCAATCCTCAACACTTCTTGACTTGCTCAATCGTCTGCCCCTTTCTACCACCGCTACTTCTTGGGAGTTTCATCCATAATAATTATGTTGAGAAGGTTCCTGATAAGCTTGCTGGGTGTCATAGGCTTCTGTCTACACAAAACTTTATATTGAGGTGATCAGGCTCAACATTCAGTCAAGTGCAACAGATAGTCCTCAACACTCACAGCAAGGTTACCATGCATAATTATCTATGTCCTCATCATTTAAGGACCTAAAGCATGGTTTATCTAAACTCTCAGAGTATGCTTCAAAAGCATAGTCAGTCTATCCATGGGCCTATACAGGATAAACTGCTCCGACACCAATAAATGTAACATCTTTTGTCCTATAAGCAATGTTGGAGTCACAGAGTTATATTAAGAGGTTTCTACTGCACTAAGAAATATTTAAAATAAGGAAAATATAATATATAGCCTTTTAATAACGTATACTTTATTACTAAATAATAATTTACAAATTTTAGCTTTCTGATATACATATATATATATATATATATATATATATATATACATATATATATATATATATATATATATATATAATTACTATTTAAGAGAAAGTTGTAGCTAACATTTTACATAGAACTTGTTTCAGAATTGCAATTGTCACTTTTACTAGTTGTTAGCCGGCCTCCATAGTCTCCCGGACTAGCTTACGCCCGGGTCTTACACAATAATATCCCGGGACTATGCCTCGTACTTGGACTCTAGCTTAGGTATTGAAATGTTTTCGGAAAAACATATAGGCAGGTAGTGAGAACTTACGGCTCTTAGTAGATAAACTCAAATCACTAAAAAAAATAGGCTGTCACCGTAAGCATTCCAATTACTTCAGTTTATTATGAAAACGTGAGTATATTCACATAAGCAGTTGTTCAATTTTAAGTTGAAAACATCTTTCTCAAAGCGGGTTATATTTTAACATTCACTTGGCAAATTATATGGCAAGCATAGTAGCAATAATAATATAACATACTCCAATAAGAGTCATAATAACATTATGACATAATGAGATTTTTAAAGGTGCATATGCAGATGCTTGTACTTGACTTTATGCAAATGGACTTGACTTTCTTTATCTCTTTCTTTAACTTGCTACTTGATCTTGCTTCTTTATGCTTGGTCCTCTGAAGGTGAATGACTTCTTTCACCTCTAGGTAATAGCCTGCTTTTCAGGTCCGAACTTGTACTTATACATGAGTGACGGGTTTACTTTCACCAACCCTCACACCGATCTATTTCCTTTAAAACTGGTTAGGGGCTGGTCCAAACCTTAGATAGTACTGCCTTAGCCCACTACGAGTTGGAGACTCGATATGTCTCTCTTGCAAGTTCTTACAATATTCATTCTTCTTTGGGCATGGTCATTCATGCATATGCTATATGCATTTACCCATATACTTCAAATCATGCTTAAATCATTCTTGCATGCATGGTTTCCGTATATGACTAACCTAAAATATACTATCACAACATTCATGAGTAAGTAAATGGAACTCATACAGTTTGTATAGATTATATAATCATGATCAATTCAACTTGAATATCATAAGAATTCATAGACATAACACATTAGATGCATAAGTTCTGCCGAAATTTCGATAGCATAATGGATCATGTTCGCTTCCCCGTGAATAGTGCCAGCTTAACCAGAAAAAAAGTCACAACAATGGAGCTAACATCATACATTAATCTTTTAGTATTATCATAGTTGTGCAATATTCAAGCTCTAATTGGAACTTGTCCATGCATTAGAATAGTTAAATGCTTAATTAACAATTATGCTCATAGTGCCCAAATCTGCCATTTTGTGTCTTATGCCACAATTTCTACTTAAGTTATTAAATTCTAAATTTTTACTATGTTGAAATGTTGTTGTCTAGTTTTTAACCTCTTTGGTCCCATTCAATTTTGATAAGTATAACTTAAGATATTCGGAGTTTACCTAGATCTGCCTTGTGTTGGATGAAATAGAGGCCTAAAATGTAAAAATTCGCTGAAATTAGAAATATTATTCGCTTTGAGTGAATCTTATATTATTGTAAAGCTAACTAATCCAGCTTTCATGTCCAAGAAGTTTCATTTCATTTGAGTTAGTAGAGCTCAAGTTATAAGCTTCCAAAATTGGTGAATTTGGCCTGTCCCTATCCAATCAAGACATAGGGCTATTTTGATGAATTACTGGGAGCAACAAAGATTGAATTTGACTCTGAAATTTTTATGGAATACTTCTTTGTGTATAAGCTTTCTAAAAAAATTGGTTGCACTTAAATTAAAGTTACATAGGGTGAGTGATGCCCTGCACAACCTACTCTGGGCAAGTCTAAAGGCAAAAATCTAGGATAAGCTTCAAAAAATCATATCTCACTCAATACAGATCCAATGGCCTTATAATTTACATGGTTGGAAAGATATAAATGTCTAGGTTCATTTAAAATTAGTTTTTATCAAATTTTGATGGCTATGTGTGAAGCCGTACACTTTGCAAGTGCGAACACTATAGGGTTTTTACTTGATTCAGATTCTGATTGAGTTTTTGCTCAATTCCTCAACCCAAACTAAATTTCTCCATTTCAAATCACTGGAAAAACATCATAACATCATCATACAAGCATAAACCAAGGATAACATAAGAAGAACACAACAGCTATATAGTCATACAACACCTCAAATAACAAAGGATTTGGCTACCTACCTCAAAATCTTTGAAACTATGGAAATAAGGAAGCCAAAAACCAGCTCTTAGGATGTGTTTGGATGGAGGAAGGAAGTTGATAGGAAAGAAGTTAAGTGGAAAGAAATAGAGTGAATTTGTATTTTTCATAGGTATGTTTGGATGAAAGGAAAATGAGAGGAAAGGAAAATGGAAGGAAAATGATTTTCCCTTGTTTATTTGTGTGGAAAAGTGAAAGGAAAGAAACAAGTAATGCTGCAAAATAACAATTTTACCCTTCTATTGTTAGAAAAGGTATTTCAACTATATTAATTAATTTTAAACAAAAAATTTCACTATTTTTAATTTAACAGTTTAAAATAATATCAACCTATTAAATCAAACTAATATTAATAAACATAAATTATTTAAAATAAAACTAATACTTTTAGTTAATCTAATATTTGAAACATATTACTTAAACATATATTTTACCAACTAAATAATACCAAAAATATTATTTAACTATTATTTAATACTCTATTTAAAATAAAATATCTATTTAGAATAAAATACTGGTAATTGAGAAATTTTAACATTTTACATAGCCTATGTTTTAGATATTTTTCTATATTTATATTTAATAATATAGTAATAGATGAATTAAAATTGTTTAGGTAAAATTTTTAGAAGTGTTGATTTAAAAGAAAAAGAAATAAGATAAAAAAGGAAAGGGACCATGCAATACCTTCAATGGTGTTGCACACCCAAGTCCCTTTCATCTCATGCCTCTCTCTTCTTCTCTTTCTCTCTTTCTCTCTCTCTCTCTCTCAAGTCAGGGGCAAAGAATGGAAAAGCCAAAAACGTACCCCTTTCGCAAGTTTTCCGCCTAGCAATGAAAGGAAAAAAAAACTTGTTACTGTTCATATGGGTCCCACTCAAATCTGTTCACTTTTCAACTTTTCCATCCCAACTTTCTTTCCAACCAAACAAGAGAAATATACTCTTTTCCTTCCTATTTGCTTCCCTTCCTTTTTCCTCCTTTCTAAATCACCCCAACCAAACACAACCTTAACCTTCTTCCTTCACCATGGCAGCAGCTCATGAATGTAGGGGAGGCTCCATTTGATGTTTAATCATGAAATTATTAGAGGGGTTTTGTAGAGAAGGAGGTGAGAATCGATTTTCATAAAAGGAGAAGAGGGTTTAAGGTCAAGAAAGCCTCCAATCTTGAGCTTGAAGCTCTTAGTTATGGAGGTTAGGAAAGAAAGGAAGAAGAAGAAGAAATGGAGGGAAAACAGCAGTTGGTGGGTGCGAAAATAAAGAGGAGTTAGGAGGAAATCTTTTTAATTTTATAACAAAAAGGATGGAGATAGAAAGCTTGTGATTAGTGGAGGCTTTGGTGGTGGTGGTTAAGCCAAATTTCCTCCCTTCCTTGGGCAGCATGTAGCACCCTTAAGTGGATTTAGCCACCAAATTAAGGATTTTAGTATAAAATTCTACTGATTCGATTTTAATAGTATAAAATACTGAATCTTAATCGATTTCCTTCAAATCGACAAACTATTACTAGTAACTTTGTAAGATTTTCAGCATGTCTATTCTAATTTTTCTTAATCCTAATCTCTTTAATTAACCTCTAATTAACTCCTAATTAACCTTTAATTGACTTCTAATTGCTCTTACATAACTATTAAAATCGAATAAATTGATTAACAGTATAAATTAACAGCTTTGAAAATTTCAGGGCCTTTCTATTTTCTGTTTTCCGTAACTAATGGTATTCCCATAATTTTGAGCAGGTCTAGGGGCACCTCATGTCATTTGACACCCGAATACCTCCGTGGCTCAATCAGTAAAGATTTAAACTTTTACGATTCCACCACGTGATTCTGCTCTGTTTAAAGCCTTATTCTGCTAAGTTTACAGATACGGGGACATAAATATCACTTTTTAAAATGTTCTAAGGTTATTATGGAAATAAATAACCATGTGGGGTCCAAGTGAAATTTTCTAAAAGTTCTGGGCAACCCTGCAAATAACAAAAGCTTATAGGGGCATTTTCATAATTTCCTAATTTTTAACATATGGCAGTGCCATATTTTCAATGGCGGTGTTACGCTACTCCATAGTTCTAAGTGTGAGAATCATCAGGACATAACACTGCCTAAAAAATTCTCATACTGCCTAAGGAAAATAATTCAAAGTTTTTATTACGCTATGTTTAAGAAAGTAAGAATGTTACAAATATCATCGCAGCCAATATAATTACTTTTTCAGAGATCCAATATGATATTAAATGCTACAATCAATTTCACATATTAACAATCAGCATACGACATTCAATATGTCATACATATTCACAAATATTACAATAAGTAAATTATAGATATACTATTACTCCCAGTAGCAAGTCACAAAGAGGAGGCCCAAGCGTTAATCCAATCAATCAATTCTTAAAATACACATTCACACTCACATCCATAATAAGCATCGTTTAGCAATTCAACAAACATACTAGATAGAGCATCCACATTAAACTCTCAACAAACCAAATATCATCGTCAATAATAGCATGTTCTTACAGAATAACACTGTAAATAAGTTATAGATATCCTATTTGTAACACCCTTCTAATCATAATACCATGCTTAAGTCATGATACCCAATTAGAGATTGCTACAACCTTTCTTTTTATTGCACTTTAAAATACTTCTATAGAATACAGGGGTAATAGATATGCAAATAGAAATTTTCTAAAAAATCGAGCCTGTATCGAAATTTTACAAGTCTCATTCACTATTTTCATGTTCATTTCAACTCTCGCCAAATTCAAATACCTAACATCCAAAACCACGTCATGTCATGACTATATATGCATCTCTTTTATACCCACCTTGTCAAAATTAAAAAGATCTTCATCTTGCTTGCCTTAGTACCGAGATATTATTCTTAATGTCTAGAGCTTCCGGGTTCTTACTAATGCAAGATAGAAGAATGTTTTTCCTCTGGTGGCTGAACACCTCAAGTATGTAGGGAATCAACTAATAAATCCTCTTAATCTAGTTTCCAGCAATCCCTAACACAATGACTATTCGCCTTCCCACGGCAATAGCTGTTCCTTAGATAGTTTCCCCTGTACCAGCTACACTAGCAATCTTTATATCAAAAAGGGTTTCGAATAAGCCTGCTAGATGTCATAGACTCCTGTTCACACAAAACATTATATTGAGGTGATCAGGTTCAATATGCAGTTGAGTACAATAGATAGGCTACAACATACACAATAAGGCTATCATGCTCAAATATCTATGCCCTTATCATACAAAGACCTAAAGCATGACCTTTCTACACTTTCAGAGTATGCCTCAGAAGCATAGTCAGTCTATCCCCAGGCTTTACAAGGACGAATTGCTCTGATACCAAAATGTAATACTTTTCTAATTAGAGTACCACGCTTAAGTCATGATACCCAATTAAAGGTTGCTAATACTTCTATAGAATACAAGAGTAATAGATATGAAAGTAGAAATTTTTTGAAAAATTGAGCCTATAGTGAAATTATACAAGTCTCATTCACTACTTTTGTGTTCATTACAAAAGTTGTAGGAACTTATCTCACTCTCTATACTTCTTGAGAAATTGAAAATACATAGGTACTCGAGAATAAATACAAATTCTATCTATGTAACAGTTAGGTGCATGCGAATCCATATACGTATCCCGTAGTTCTAGTACAAATAACTGGAATCATCGAGGGCGTGAAGCTTGTCCTCCTATGCTGTTTTCACCTATACTATATAGAGATAATGCGAAAACATACATAAGGGTGAGAATTACAAATTCTCAGCAAGACATCCTAGATTACAAAATACCATGTCGTTGTCATTATCCCCAGTTGCTTCGATTTATATAAGAAAAACATGTCCTTAACAAGTAAGAGAGTAAAGGTTTATTTACTGAATTTTTTTAACTTTTTATCCGAAATAGGTTTATTTTATTCACACACTTGACAATTAAGATAATAATTTCACAATAATGACAACGGGTCAATAAGAGAAATAGAACTTATGTATATGCATATGCAATTAACTACTGATGCAGGTGCACTTGACTTTCTTATTTTTCTTTAAATTGCATCATAAGCATCCATATTTGGACCCCTAAGAGTATTTGGCCATTTCTAACTCTTGGGTAATAGCCTGCTTTTTAGGATCGAGCTCGTTTCTATAGGTGATCGTCGAATATACTTTCTTCGACTCTTACACCGACTTATTCCCCTTAATTTGTTTTGGGGCTGGCCCAAGTGATATGGAATTAAAATCATCTTTTAAGCTCATATATTCATGTCTAAACATGCTTTGATATGCTTATGAATATGCTACATAACTTGCTCTCAACATACTTATGTTAACCAGCCAGTAGCATCACAGCTATCATATGAAGACTTCTAAAATGGACAATAGAAATAACAGCTTGCCAGCCATAGAAATAATGATCTCAGCATAGAATCAATAGGAGTTTAAGTATAATCATTATCATAAATAATATGTCAACATGACACCATTTTGGCATGTAATTGCATAAATTTTTAATCAATTTTGTCCCCACCTTTTTTTGGGATCCCTAAGCTACTTGATTCACTTTCCTTCAAATCTACCTAAAATTTTCAAATTGCCCTAAAATTCCATTTTAATTCATTTTAATCTCAAATTTTACAAGAATGTAGCTCTATTAGTCTACTTTTAAACCTCTTTAGATTCACTCAATATTGATGTGTATAATTTAAGTTATTAAGGTTTTACTCAATACAATCCTATTTCAAGATATGCTAGGACACCTAAAGTTAGAAAATCACAAAAAAATTCATCTTATATTTTTTTGATCTGAAATTTTACCAGGGAATACCTATATGGACACTCTTTCAAATCCAGTAAGTTGCACTCAATTTGAGTAGTCAGATCTCGAGTTATGAGCTTCACATTAGGTTTGCCTTATTTCAACTCGAACATAGAGTAGGGCAACTTCAGGGATTTTTTGGAAGCAATCTACTAAGAATCTAAACCTAAAATTTTAGAGGCACAATTCCCTATATGTTATCTTTCTAATGAGGGTGGTTGCACTTAAATTCCAGTTGTATAGGGCGAGTTATGCCCATTATATCATTTAATGGTAAGGACTATGGGTGTTAACTAACAACCTATTTCTAAAACTCAACTTTTCTATCCTTAGCCCAATAAATCTCAAATTTTGTGGGTATACTCTGTATGAGTGCATTTCATTCAAGATTGATCCCACTTCAATTAGGGTTTCCTAGCTTGAGATATTATCCACATATTGAGCACTATTCACGTAACCTTTAGCAGCAGAATTGTTGTTTTGTAGTAATTTTGGTTTTCTAGTTTATTTCTCAACACTAACCAAGTTTCACCAACTTCAAATCATTAGAACAAATTTTATTTACATGATAATGACCTCATAACAAGAAGAACAACATGGATGATGTAAAACCCTACTTCTTAAGAACTCACAAGACACCAACAATTCTAGGAGCTTACTTTGGTTCCAAAGCTCCAAGCTATTCAAGTCTTGCTTCTTTGAGCTCTAAACTTCCATCAAATACCATGTTAACAACCAGCCTCACTTCCTCCTTGTGATAGTTGAAGATATATGGTCCAAAGGAAAGGAGTTGTGCTTCTTGCTTTAGTTTAATTAAGGGAATAAAGCTTAAGTTACAAGTGGAAGCCAAGAGGAATCAAGAAAAGGCAAAGCTTTTGGGGTTGAAATGGAAGAAGAAATTGAAGGTGAAGGGCTAAAGGTAATGGCTAATTTTTGCAAAGGAGAAGAGGGAGAAAGTGATGAGCACTTTGTCCTCATCTTATCTAATTTTGGGGTTCATATGAAAATTAGATTTGAAAGGAAAATTGATTTTCCTTAATTTGAGTTATGTAATCATCTTTCTTTTCTATGGAGATGACTAGTGTTGCTAACTCCTAACCACATATTTTAGGGTTTGGATAAGGATATTTATGTTGTCTTGTCTTATAGATTCCTACTAAGTCAATTTCTTATGTTCCAGTAAACTGTTCCTAATATTTGGGTGGTGTGACTTCTTTTAAGCCACTCAATTTATCTAACTTAGGATGTGTCACATAATTAGCCACTCTCAAGGGATATAAAGCCATTCTTAGAACTCATCTCAAATAATATGGGACCCTTGAGGATTAATTCAAGGTGTCCAATGATTAATTTGAGTACTCAAAGTTATCTAAGATATTATTTGTGAGTGTGAGTAACTCCACACTTTTGTTTAAAATCACGTGTATAAAACTTCATTTATAAGGTTATTACATATATATTGTTTAGCTTCTTAGTATCCTATGACCCACATATTCCCGGAATTGGAATTTTTTTGCTAATGCCTTTCATGACAATTGTGAGCCATTATTTACAATTCTGGCACTCGTCAGTATAATTCAACTATTTACCATTCTGCCCCTATCGCAGGACCGGCTTCCCTCTATACCGGGCTATTCCCAAAGTTAGGAACATTACAATTTTCCCCTCCTAAAAATCTTTTTTTCCATAAAAACTTTTGTTATTGTTAACCTCTACAGGAAAAACTTTCTCCTCAGACTTGTTTCTTGCCTTCAGGCTTATTCACGACTTTGTTTGTCTTAGATCATTTTTATTATATGTAACATCCCGATTTTGTCATATCTATAATTAACATTATTAGAGATTAATTAACAATAAGTTTATAAAATAGAAGTGAGAGTGTAGGATAATATAAGAGAGTTTAGCCATCAAAAATTGCCAACCCTTATCCTCCTCTTTAGCTCCATTTTTGCTTCTTTCCTTCTCTAATCTTTTTCTTCTACTTGTTCTTTTAGTAAATCACTCAAAGCCTAAGCTCCACCATCCTCACTAATACAAAAAATAAGCTAAAAATCTTCCTACCTTGGTGATAGTAGTTGCTACCATATAAAGAGGAAAGAAGGTTGTTCTTAGTGTTTTGCTTGGTTTAAGAAAGTTTGAAATCCAAAGGAGCAAGTCTTGAAGAGTTTGTAATCTTGGAAGTGAGGTAGGCGTCCTAGAACTTGTGTTATGTTGAGTTTGTACCACAAAGGTAGGGTTTTCTTCTTATTCTTTATGCTCTATTAGTGGTTGAAATAAGATGTTACATGTCTTGATTTAATGATTTAGAGCTGTTGAAATTGGAATAGTATGAAATATTAAGTTAAAGAAACAAAGAAACATAAAATAGAAATTCTGCTAATGAGGGTTATGTGAATAGTGTTCAATATGTGGGTAATATCTCAGGCAAGGAAACCCCAATTGATATGGAACCAATTTTCAATGAAAAAAACTCATAAGAGAGTATACCCTCAAAATCTGAAGTTCATTGGGCTTAGAAGGAGAAAATTATGATTTTCTAAAGTAAGCTATTGGTTAACACCCCCAGTTTTGACTAGTGCATGATATAATGGGCATATCTTGCCCTATATAACTTCAATTTGAGTGAAATCACCTTTTTTAGAAAGCTAACACATAGAGGATCATGCTTATAAATTTTAGATTTAGATTCTCAGTGGATTGCTCCTAGTAATTCCACAAAATTACTTGATACTTTGTGAGTCCTGAAACAGGATAGCCCTAATGTAGAGCTTATATCTTAAGCTCTGCTTAACTAAATTGAGTGAGACTTAATTTATTTGAAAGAGGGTTTGTGTAGGCATATCCTAGTAGAATTTCAGAGCGAAAGAATATAAGATAGGTTTTTAGTGATTTTCTAATTTTAAGTGTGCAAGTTTATCCTGAAATAGGGTAGCAGTGACTTAAACACTGAGTTCCGGGTTTCAAGTTCATAGAAAGAAGGCTTTGAGTGAATTAATGTCCACCCATTTTTACCCATCATGATCAGGTTCCAAGGTCCAGGATTGAGGGCTCGAGGTCAAGGTTATGCAATGGAGGTGCGATAGTATAAGTGGGATGATGAAGGATTGAGATGAGGTTTGGGGTCAAGGTTAAATGGTCCGGGTTTCAAGGATCTGATCTCAAACCTTAAACAATGTACCCATGTTTTTGGGTTCCAAGTTCCAAGCTCAAACCAAATTGACTTACCTTATTCTCCGAGTCCAAAATTCCGAGTTAGACTTCCTTGCTCAAGTTTTGAGTTCTGAGTTCCTAGCTCAGCCCAAAATTGACTTATCATGTTTCTAAGTTTCGAGTTCCGGATTCGAACCTAAAGTCAAATTTTGATGGATTTTCTAAATTCGGGATAGATTTTAGGTAATAGCTAAATTATGTTTTCAATTGTGTTATTTTTGAAACAAATTATATTTTCTCATTTCCTTATTGAAACTTGAAAGATGAGAGCCCAATATATATGTTGATATAACTATGCTCTCTTAATAAAGGAATGCATATGAGCATATGAATTAAGAAAGTACATAAACATAAAATGCATGCTAAGAACATAAGAAAATGAGGTCTCTTCACTTGGAGACAGTTATGAAGTCCTTCCATTTGAAGGTAGTCATATTAAAACTATAAGATCCCTTTACTTTGGAGGCAGTTGACCAAATGAGATCCCTTTAATTTAGAGGCACATGAACCCCCTTATCAGTTAGTACTATGTGATGACGGTTACAAGATCAGCTCATTTCCCCATATTAGGCTATCTAAGGGCAATAAAGATTAAAGGCACATTCTAAGTAAGGAAGTAAATGAGAAAGTGCATTAAGTCATGCATTCATGAGCATGTAACATACTTTCCTTTATTTGATATTTTAATCTACCAAAACAGTACATATCTATTAACTGTATGCCTATTGCAATGTTAAAACCAAATGTATGAGTAAAATTAACTTACTTCAGAAGAATATGTTTTCTGAACTTGATAAATGAACCTTTATCCCTATATATGAGATCACATTTTTCTTAATAAATCAAGGTAGCTGAGATGATGACAATAACATAAAATAATTAAGAACTTAGGATGCCTACTGAGATTGAAAAATTCTCACTCCTATGTGTATTCCTATGTCGTCTCTAAATAGCTTAAGAGATTCTCAAAGATCACCATTCTAAAAGAATTTGATAGAGGCTGGATTGGCTACTGAAGATCTACCACTAAATAGATGCCTATGTTAACATTGGAAGGTGACTACTATGATGTGGATATTGTGTATATAAGGGAATTTCTATTTTCCCTATTCACTTATCTATTTATATTTTGATAGCAATCCCTAAGTGTGATGTTATGGCTTAAGCATAATATTGTACTTAGGAGGATGTTACATTATAAGTAGGAACTTGCCACCATGTTGGCAAAAGTCTCCAACTTTCTCTTTCTCTTTTTCTCTCTTGATTTTATTGAGCCTTTAGATTCATCAAGCCACTCTAACGGAGCTACTGTTGTAGGCTGCAGAGAGTTGTGAAACACGTAGCAAGGTCAATCGAGGTGAGTGGTAACCCTGCCCGAAGGAACCGCTCGTGTTATCTTCTTTTCTTTTTCTTTTTTTTTTTATATTTAGGTCATTTCTTGATTACTCTTATGGTAGTCTACTTACTTCCTCTAGGTGTTGGAGTGAATTGTGTAACATCCTCCCAAGCACAGTACCATACTTAAGTCGTAATACCATACCTATGAGTTGTTACTAGTACTTATATGGACCTTGTCTAACAGTAATCTTTAGCCATCTTCAACTTCTCAAGCAACTTCATCCAGGATTGACCATCTTCACTATCTCCTAAGCTATTTGGAGATAACACAGGAGCATACATAAACGTGAGAATTATAAATTCTCAATCCAATTTCCTAGACTATCATATATGGTATCATCGTCATTGTCTCCAGCTGCTTCGTTTTATTATGGAAAAATCATTTTACCATATAAACTTCTCAATTCTATAAAGTTCAAAAATGTCCTTTTGAAGCAGGTTAATTTTATTCACACACTTGACAGATAAGACAACAGTTTCATAACAGTAACAAAAGAATATAATTTATGCATATATAGATGCACATCATATAATCATGTAATTACACTTGTCTTTCATGGCTTTCTTTACTTTCTCTACTTAATGCTGCTAGGCATTACGTATCGCCGTCCTCAAGGTGCAGCCTTACTTATTTTCCCTTTACTTAGCATACCTAAGCATTATGTATCGCCATCCTCGAGATGCGATCTTAGATGTGCCTCTAATTAAAGGGACTCAATTGGCCAACTACCTTTGAAGTAGAGGTATCCAATAGTTTTGGCTATCTTCATAGAGAAGGATCCAAATAACTACCTCCAAGTGAAGGGATCTCATCTTATATGTTCAAGTCCTTTCATGGTTCATATGCTCATACATTCATATGTGAATATGCTTGAAAGAGTTATGCACATGCTTCATACCTTACTTTCAAACATTCTTGCATGAATAAATTCCTCGTACATAATACATACATACTCATAGCATCATATACTTCTGCCAGAAATTCAGTAGTATAAAAGTTGAAATAGGGGATTTTCCCAAATACAGATAATATCATTCCAGCCAGCCAGTCACAATGAGCAGAATCAAAAGATCAATACATCAATATCACATTAATATAATAAGGAATTTCACCTAAAAGTTTAGCCATTGCACCTTTGTGACTTATAAGGTCTCTAACCTTCAAAGTTGGCAATTCATCTTAAATTCTTCTATTCTACTTTGTCCTTGTAATTTGTACCAAAATTTTATTTTAACTTATTTTGATCTAAAAATTTAATATGTTGTAGCCTTATTAGTCTAGTTTAAATCCCTTTAGTTCCACTAAATTTTGATGTGTATAAGTTGAATTATTAAAGTTTTATTTAAGGCTACCTTGTTTCAAGATAAACTTGAGCATATAATATTAGAAAATCACTAAAATTTTATTTTATTTTTTTATCATTTTATCCAAATTTTATATTAAATGGTAGCTAATTGGATTAACTTTCAATTTCAATAAGTTTTGTTCTGATTTGGTAAGTGGAGCTCAAATTATCAGCTCCTCAAGTAGGCTGCCCTATTTTCAACTTGAATAGAGCATAGGTCAATTTTAGTACATTACTAGGAGAAAGATACTTAAGATCTAGGTTTAAAATTTTTGTGGCATAATTATCAATGTGTTAGCTTCCTAAAAAATTGGTTGAACTCAATTTGAAGTTGCATAGAGCGAGTTATACCTTTTAGAACACATACTAGTCAAGATAGTGAGTAGGTTTCAACATCCTATTTCTAAAAGTTATAACTCTCTCATTTTAAATCCAATGGACCTATAATTTATATGGCTGGAAAGCTCTAGAAGTCTAGTTTTATCAAAAAATTAGTTTCACCCAAATTTGAGACTTGTAGGATGAGACCACTATTCGATGTATGGATGGCTCCCTTAAGGTATATCTCATAGCATTCCTATTTGTGTGTTCTTTTGGTATTTGATCAAATTTTCACCCCAAACCAATAATTATTGTCTTATATCACTCAAAACAAATCATATTGACATCAAATATATCAAAGAAAGGATGACATAAGAAACCCTAATAACCATATAATCCATAGAAATCAATTAATCTAAGAAATCCTACCTCAAATCCAACTTGTAGCTTCTAAATTTGAGCTTTCTTGGTGGCTCTTCTTCACTATGGCTTAAGGAAGGTGATGATTCCTCTTTTTCTTCAAGGTAACTAAAGCTGAATGATCCAAAGGAAGGAAGGGTATAAGGTTATCTTGAATTTTCTAAGGGAAACACAAAGAAAGAGTGAAAATTTTGATCAAAGTAGACAATATTCACTTGGAACCTTGGGTAGAGATGGAAAGGTGGAAAAAAAGGAATGGAAACAGTGAAGCAAAAAGAGATGGATGATGAAGGTTATGAAGGGGCTAAATTTTTAAGGGTCTAAAGGGAAATATCTGCTTCTTACTTCATAAGTTAGCATGACTTATGAAGTAATATGATTGGTGGACACAATTAGGTATTTAATTTTTGTTGAATTTTTCTTTGTGTGGTCATGATTTGGCCAACAAAGGTGAGTCAAGTGGCCATTTCTAGCCGCATATTCTAGAGTTTTTAATTGATACTCATGTCATTCTACAGTATAAATTTCTACTAATTAGGTCTTTGCGCTACAAAACACTGCAATTCAACCGATTTCTCTTAAACTAGCAAAACATTGCTAATTATCTATATCAAATTTTTCTACAAGGGAACTTGAACCATCTAACCCTAATATTTACATTTCAATATTGCTTACTCATATATCTATAATGTATCTAAAAATTTAATTATTCGACAGTGTTAGTTATACGAAATTTGGGATGTTACAAATTGTGAAAGGATTCGTTACTCTTACCTTTGCTTTCAAGGAGTTTCCCTTTGTTCCCTTCTTATGAGGTTTTCGTGGAAACATGTAGTTTTTGACTTTTTCCCCGATCCTCACTGTATAAGATCAAATCCTAATGTCTTTAATTCTCAACTTCCTCATGATGTGTGGGGAGACAGTAACCTTCCCATATCAAATTTCTTTATAAGATTGCTTCATCATCAACTTATGGTCGTTCTCTATCGGTGTATCCCAACTGTCCCACTATCCTAGATATGCCTCACACACTCAAGCCTAGCCTACCTGCTAGTACTTGAATAGTGACATGACCATCAGTCCATGTTTGGCACACTGTTAAGGAGTATGGTGTTATTTTGGACCATCCTTTATGAAGTCTTTCTAAGTTCACAAGGTAATCCGATCTCTTAGGTATAAGAGACAGTGGCTGGAACGCCAATCCGTCTAATGATTCCTTGTTAACCTCCTTTAGTGAGAGGCTTGTGATGACTAATAGCAAAGGTCTTGTTTTAAGGATCTCCTCATTGTAGTTCCTGTAGAGTCTTACTTAGCTCGTAGACTTGATATTCTTGCTCCATGGTCATTGATAGAACCTTTGCTATTTGTTTTCCTGAATTTTGATACTAACACAAGGAATTTTGCGGATATTAGAGTTCGCACTTGCATTGGTGGCCAACTTCAATATACAATAGTCGCAATGGCCATGTCGAAGTTTCATTTGAAGCAGTTTTACTATTTTCTCTTGGCCTTTACCTAGTTTGCCATTTTGGTCTAGTAGAAAATCTTTCTCTATTAGGGTCTTTTGTAGAGTGTAGGCTTAGGGTCTTCTTGAGATCGTGAACATAAAGTTCATTTTAGAACTTCTTTTTCCCTTGTGGGCTTTACCTTATTCCCTATTATTCCTTAATCAGGACTCATGTCACTCTTATGATGGAGCTTCTCAATGCCTATCATGATTTCTTGTGCCCAAGATATAATCGGTTCAGTATGACGGAAGGAGGTGGCAGTCTCACTTCCTTGTTGAAGCTGCAAAGCTTTGTCCTCACTTATTTTTTCCGCTATATTAACCTAAGTATATGCAAAGATTCCTCGTCTATTGTGTTAGCATCCCAAGCTTCTCTTGTTTGGATAATGTCTCTATAGTATCACTGGACACCATGACTCCTTTTATCTATAACGTGTCAAAGATGACATCTACATACACCTTATAGCATTGGTCCTATGGCTAGTCAAGTTTGTTGAAGTTCAAAGTATCTTGATCGGTAGCTCTGACACTTGAATTATCCTTAATGGGTAGGGGGTGTTACCTTGGATCCATTTACTCACCTTATCATGGTTGGAGAGTTTTTCATTTCTGAGTTAGTAAGAAATATACCACCTTCTCTCTCGGAGAATCTTCTAAATTTTACTAATATACCTCTATCTTCTTCTCATTACTAGAAAGAAGCAAAGACTTTACCTTAATAAGATACGGGATTAGATGAGTTCCTTCGAGGTGTCTTTCCTTACTATTCTCTATTTCCCTGCGGCCTTGTCTGGAATTCTTCAGACTTGCAACCGCTATTACATCGATCTTCATTGCCTTTAGGAGATAACTCTATTCCATTCACTAGGCGGAGTTCTAGAGAGGTCTTCTTGTTGCATGCTTGAGTTTCCAATCTTGATCATTCAACTTGATCTCTACTTCACCCATCCAAGCTTTTTTTTTTTTTTTTTTTAAGGAAAGGACCTAATCCTAATACCCACGGTAACAATACTTATCTAAGCTTGCTCATGGGTTATCCTAGAGGTAGCCTCACTCATGAACAAGATAGGGGCACTATCCACACCATCTAACATAATCCCTACCATGTCACAATTATATCAGCATCCCTCTTATACCCACCTTATCAAAATTAAAGAGATCTTCATCTTGCTTGCCGCAGCACCAAGATCTTATTCTCAATATCTAAAGCTTTCAGCTTCTTGCTAATGCGAGATAGAAGAATCTCTTTCCTCTGGTGGCTGAACACCTCAAGTATCCTCTTAATCTAGTTTCCAGCTTCTTGCAATCCCTAACGTAATGACTATTTGCCTTCCCATGGCAATTGCCGTTTCTTAGAAAGTTTCCCCTATACCAACTACATTACCAATCTTTATATCAAGAAGGCTCTAAATAAGCCTGCCAGATGTCATAGACTCTTGCCCATACAGAGTATTATATTGAGGTGATCAGGCTCAATATACAGTTGAGAGCGACAGATAGTCTGCAAGATACATAACAAGGGTGGCAAGCTCAAATACCTATGTCCTTATCACACAAGGACCTAAAGCATAACCTTTCTACACTCTCAGAGCATGCCTTAGAAGCATAGTTGGTCCACCCTCAAGCTCTATAAGGACGAACTGCTCTAATACTAAAATGTAATACCCTTCTAATTATAGTACCATGCTTAAGCCATGATACCTGATTAAAGACTGCTACATCCTTTCTTTTCATTGCACTTTAAAATACTTTTATAGAATACAGGGGTAATAGATATGAAAATAGAAATTTTCTGAAAACTGAGCCTGTATTGGAATTTTATACTATTTTTGTGTTTATTATAAAAGTTGTAGGAATTTATCTCATTCTCTATACTTTCGGAAAAGTTGAAAATACATAAGTAGTTGAAAATAAATACAAATTCTATCCACATAACTGTTAGGTGCATGCGAATCCATATACGTATCTCGTAGTTTTGGTACAAATAACTGAAATCTTTAAAGGGCATGAAGCCTATCCTCTAATGCCACTATCACTTGTACTATCTAGAGATGATGCAAGAACATACATAAGGGTGAGAATTATAAATTCTTAACAGGACATCCTAGATTACCACATACCATGTCATTTATCATCCCCAGCTACTTTGGTTTATTTAAGAAAAACATGTCCTCAACTAGTAAAAGAGTAAAGGTTTATTTACTAATTTTTTTAAACTCTTTATCTGAAGCAGGTTCATTTTATTCACATACTTGACAATTAAGAAACCAATTTCATAATAATGACAATGGGTCAACAAGAGAAATAGAACTTATGCATATGCAATACAATTAACTACTGATGCAAGTGTACTTGACTTTCTTATCTTTCTTTATATTGCATAATAAGCATCCATACTTGGTCCCCTGGGAGTATTTGGCCATTTCTATCTCCTGGTAATTGTAACACCCTACTAATTTAATGTTATGCTTAAGTCATAGCATGAAATTAAGTAGATTATGTTACCGTATTAATACTCCGCTTACATTTCCTTTTTCGTATCATTTTTTTTTTTTTGTAACAGAAGAAATGGAGTGCTGTATAATGAACGTGACAAAGTTTAATACATCATAACAAAAGATAAGAACCAATAACATACATGCCATCAACTGTATATGTGTATATATGTATGTGTATAGGAAGCCATTGCTTCAGTGTTTGTACAAATTTCAAAATAGGATACAAAAGTGGGGTCGGCGTACCAAAAAGACATAAGGCCCATATCAGTCAAAATGATCCTATGGGCCTCAGAGGACATTTCACAACCTACTGCTAGTACTGTTACGTCTATGACCCAAAGGTACGCGCTGTCAAAAGAGGGTCATGCTGTACAATGTCTCCTGCAGCTGGCCTACTCCGTCAGATAGCCGTTGGCCATGTCAGGCCCGACTGGAGAGTAATCCGCATTGGGTCCCGAGGAGGAAGAGGGTGATGAGCCGATGGCCTCGGAAGGATCACTCTCTGAACTGGGTAGCATATCTGGAACTGCCTGCGGAGGTGACTCTGGTACAGGGTCAGCAGGAGCTGCCTGTGCAGGAGGAGCTGGAGGTGGGTGTGCCATGTGTAGTGGGATAGCAATGTAAGGAGTTGCAGGGTCGAAAACAGGATGATGTAGAGGGACAACAAAGTTCCTATTACTAAATAGGTAAAGGCGGAAGTTACAAGAATCGGCTATATACAAAGAATCCAATACTGGATCATGGTGAAGCTATAAATCTGGGATCTCAATGAAGAGGGTAGCCGTCGAGTCCATCGCCCACGTCTGAGAATGAGGCGGAAATACAAAACGAGGTGAGAATTTGAAGAAATTCTCAGTAGAGTTCGCGAAAGGTGTTTGACTGACATCGCGTTCATTCTCAGTTGCCTTGGGTTTTATTTAGTCATAAAAACATGAGATTAAACTTAACTATTCGTATTTAATAAAGTTGGGAAAATATCTGGTCCGAGACAAGGTCCAGTTTTACTTAAGACAATATAAGGAACAGAATAAACTAATATCAGCAATACACAGATATCACCAACACACAGAATAATGAACATACGATAGTAAGCGAATTTAGCAAACAATAATGCAATCATGCAAACTTGCTCTTGAACCTTTCTTCATAAACTTTTCCATTCCTCATAAACTTTTCTATTACTTTTCATCATTTTCCATCACTTGGTCCCCTGGGGGTTCTTGGCCATTTTAGACTCCTGAGTAATAGTCTGCTTTTCAAGATCGAGCTCGTTCCTATACAGGAATTGCCGGGTTTACTTTCCTCGACTTTCCACTGATCTATTCTCCTTAACTTTATTCCGGGGCTGGCCCAAGTATTATGGAACTTTTATCATAGCATAATCTTCATATTCCTCATAACATGACTTTCATAACTTTCTTGAAGATGCTCATGTATCTACAAGTAAATCATAACTCATGCATATACTTTACCGCAATTTTGGCGGCATAACGGAATGTGTCCGCTTCTCCATGAATAGTGCCAGTACTCAGTATATCAACTTATCAAAGAAAACACCTCATTTCATATATAACTCAACATATTTCATTCATGTTTCAATCATCAAATTTAAGGCACAAGTATTGCACTTTAAAAAATATTTACTGTCTCACTACTTGTATTCAACCCGATTTTTTGTAAATCATGCCATAATTTCTATTTAACTCATTTGGACCTCCATTTTGGATATGTTAAAGTGTTATATGTCTATTTTCTAACCTCTTTGGTCCCATCTAATAGGTTTTATCCCGGCCTGCTCTATGGCTGGCCAAGATTACACACTCAAGAGTAAAAATCTACTAAAAATCGAAAACTGGCTCAAATTACACAAAAGTGGTCTCTTATCAAAGCTAACAGGACAAATTTTCATATGCAAAAAGTTCCATTTCAATTGCCTTAATAGGGCTAGAGTTATAAGCCCCGAAACTTAACCTTCCTGAACTGCCCTGTTTTGGCCTGGTTTAGACATAGGATAACTTCTTCAAATCACTGGGAACAACTGAGATAATAACAAACTCAGAATTTCTTTGTATGATGTTCTCCTATGTATAAGCTTTCCAACAAAATTGGTTTCACTCAATTTGGAGTTGTATAAGGTGAGTTACACCCTTTTCAATCCATACTGCCTGGGTGAATGTCTTGATTTCTAGGTCAAATTTAAAAAATTCCTATCTCTCTCAATATTAATCCAATGACCTTATATGATATATGTATAGAAAGCCTAGATGTCTAGTTTCACATAAAAATGTTTTCATCAATTTTAAACGGTGGGAGGCGGAGCCGTACACTCCGCCATAAATCTGGCTAGAGGTTTTGAGTTTTCCAGCCTCTCAACTCTTCCTATGTTCATCCTTTCTTATTTCCAATTCAGTTTTAATCTCACAAACAGCCAATAAACCAGCTATCATTCATCATAATCATTTAATTAATATATCAAAATTAAGGAATTAAACCACCACCAATCATCCAAGAGTCAGAAAATCAAGCAAGAAGAAAACCTCTACCTTTTATTATATGGTTAGGCTTGAGTTTGTAGCTGGAACTTGGCTGAATTTGAAAGTTGGATGGAGTTGGGTGAGTGAAGAAGAGAAAAAGAGAGCTGAAGTAAGGGAGAAAGCAGCGTAAGAAATGGGGCTGAATGAGAGGAGAAGAATATGTTATATAGGCATGAATGGTAGTTAACTTGGAGGGTTTTGATTGGCCTCAAAACACAAGGCTGAATTTCAGCCAACCTTCCCCTCTTTTTGTGACCAAAATGCTCTCCACGTCGCCCTCTTTTGTGACAGAATTGTTCTCCCGTGGCCTAACAGTGGGAATCGTTTCCAGTATATTCTGAAGATAACATCAGAACTCGTACTCTTCTTAAAGTCGGAAATCATGCACATCTTGGAGATGAAATCGGAACTCGAAATTATTGTCTGGTTTACTCAAAACCTGAAAGCAAAGTCAGATGTGAAACCAAGCACTTAAACCCGGAAGTCGGGGACATTGGTAAACTTGACTCGATTCTAAGCATGACACTAGAGATCAGGATTCAAAATCATTAATCCTATATTCCAAGAAATCGGAACTTATAGAATCTTGGAACTCCAACTTTAATCTCGGAAGTCTGTTATAGACAAACTTGTGAACATCAATGGAAATGAAGAGCTCTTGGTAATAAACTCGGATATCGGAACTCGTGTAAATTTGGTCAAACTTGGAGACCAATTCAAAGACCTGAGCTCGCGTCCGTTTCTGGTTGAGATCAACTCAGACGTCGGATTTCGTGTACATTCCAATTCACCTAAGGTCAGAAATCGAGTATATGTAGATAAGGTCGGAACTCGGAAAATCCTAGCCAGTCCATTAGAGCCTTAATAAAATCAGAAATCGAAAATTTTTAACCTTCACTAATGAGGTCGGAAGTCGGAAATTGCGGACGTTACAGTAATAACCTGTTTTTCAGGACCAAGCTCGTTCCTATATGTGATTGTCAGATCTATTTTCTCTTACTCTCATACCGACTTATTCCCCTTAATTTGTTCTGGGGTTAGCCCAAGTAATATGGAATTAAAATCATCTTGTAAGCTCATATATTAATGTATGAACATACTTGATATGGTTATGAATATGCTACATAACTCATTCTCAACATACTTATGTCGACCATCCAGTAACATGACAACTGTAATATGAAGCCTTCTAAATTGGACAACAGAAATAAAAGCCAGCCAATCACAAAAATAATGATCTTAGCATAAAACCAATAGAAGTTCGAGTATAATCATAATCATAAAGAATACGTCAATATAACATCAATCTGGTATGTAATGGCATAAATTTTCATTCAATTCAGTCCGTACCTGGTTTTGGGACCCCTAAGCCACTTGATTCACTTTCCTTCAAATCTATCCAGAACTTACAAATTACACTAAAATTTCATTTTAATTCATTTTAATATCAAATTTTACTAGACTGTAGCTCTATTAATCTACTTTTAAATCTCTTTAGTTTCACTTAATATTGATATGTACAATTTAAGTTATTAAGAATTCACTCAATGCTGCCCTGTTTCAAGATAGACTGGTACACCTAAAATTAGAAAATCACTAAAAATTCATGTTATATTATTTTGCTCCAAAATTCTACTGGGAATACCTGTATGGACCCTCTTTCAAATCCAACAACTTCCACTCAATTTGAGTAAGTAGTGCTCGAGTTATGAGCTCCATATTATGTAACAATCTCTATCATATAAGCCATGCTCAAGACATGGAATTATATAAAAAGGTTATCACTGTGCTAAGAAATATTTAAAATATAAAAAATATAATACATGGCCCTTTAACTGCACACTTTATTACTGACTAATAATTCATAATCTTCATCATCTCTGATATATAGAGAATAAAATAATTACAATTTAAAAGAAGTTGTGACTAACATAATACACAGTGTTTGCTTCCAACTAGTCGTTAGCTAGCTTTAGAGGTCTCTTGGTCTGGTTTATGCCTGAGTCTTGCTCAGTGAATGTCCCTATACTCCGCCTCGTACTTGATTTCCAACTTGGGTGCTGAAATGTTTATCGAAAAGAAAAACATACAAGTAGCCAGTGAGAACCTAAGGTTCTCAGTAAGTAAATTCTAATCATCACTCTTACAGTATCATCATAAATATTCCAGCCGCTTCAGTTTCTTATAAAAAATGTGAGCACATATACGCAAGCAGTGGTTAAATTTTAAGTTGAAAACATCTTTCTCGAAGTGGATTATATTTTAACAACCACTTGGCATATTAAGTGACAGACATAGAAATAAGAATGGTGTAACATACTCCAATAAGAATCATAATAACATTATGACATAATGAGGAAGTTAGATGCACATATAGATGCTTGTACTTGACTGTATGCAAGTGCACTTGGCTTAATTCGTCTTTTTCTTTAACTTGTAACTTGATCTTGCTCTTTTGTACTTGGTCCCTCGGATGTGAATGGCCTCTCTCACCCCTGGGTAATAGCCTGCTTTTTAGGTCCGAGCTCGTATCTATACATGAGTGACGAGTTTACTTTTCCAGACCCTCACACTGGTCTATTCCCTTTAAATCTGGTCGAGGGCTGGCCCAAGTCTTAGACAGTACCACTCTGGCCCACGCTTGCTAGGTCTATGCCATGCCTCACATGGTAGCTTGGTACGTCCATCTTGCAAGTTCTTATTATCCTTTCCTTTCCATTCCATATCTTATCATGCATTGCTTTGTGCATTCATGGATATGTCTCGCATTTTACTTCTCATATCATATTCTAATTATGCTTGCATGCATGACGTACATGAACATGACATGTAAATGCAAATATATTCAAAGCATAATCACCGATAGCATAAGTTCTCATAAATTTCTGCCGAAAATTTAGTAGCATAACGAATCGAGTCTGCTTCCTAGTGAATAGTGCCAGGCTATCAATACAATCAATTATGTATGCAATTCAATGTAAAACAGCAAGTTACAGCAACATTATTAATCATATGGTATGTCAAAATTAATAGAAATATCAACAGAGTTTTCTGTTCACTCTACCTTCTTCTGCTCGAATTTTTGTAAAGTCTACCTTTACTTCTATTCAACTCATTTAGACCTAAATTTTGAATATGTCATAGCTCTTTGGTCTAGTTTCCAACCCTTTTCGTCCCATCTCATTTTAATTTGTATAACTCAAGTTATTAGTATTTTACCTCAGACTGCCCTGTACTTAGCCAGAAATGCACCCTTATAAGTGAAAATTCACTAAAAATAGAAACTTAGGTGAAATCATACGAAATTTATATCAATTTAAAGCTAACAGAACAAGCTTTCAAATGAAAGAAGTTTAATATCATTCCATTAGTATATTTTGAGATATAAGCCCCGTAACTTGATCCTACTGGACTACCCTATTCTAGTTTGGTTTGAACTTAAGGTAATTTCATTGATGTGCTAGGAATAATTGGTAGTGAGTATGACTCTAAAAATTTTATGAGATGTTTCCTTATATGTTAGCTTTCAAACAACATTAGTTTCACTCAATTTAGAGTTATGTAGGGTGAGTTGCACCCTTCTTAACTCATACTGCCCAAATGAGAATCCAAATTTCTAAGTCAAATTTCAAAAATTCATAACTAATTCTATACTAATCCAATGGTCTTATAATTTATATGTATGGAAACCTGAATGTCTGGTTTCATATAAAAATGGATTTATCAAATTTGAATGGCTGTAGGAGGAGCCGTACACTCCGCTGTATGGACCATCGAGGGGAAAATCTTAACAGCTTCTTGAATTCTTCTTGAATTCATATTTTTCTTAAATCAATCCATCCAATCTTCAATTCAAACTCACACATACAACTTAAAGCAACCTTCATTCATCATCCCCACCCATCACAACATCAGAATCATAGATGAACAAGAGACCCTAGGCAGCCCCAATTCAAAGAAAAGAAGGAGAAAGTTGAAATTCCTACCTTGGTAGTGTGAAATCTTGGTGGAACTTGATCTTGGAGTGAAGTTGATGGTTGGAGCTTGAGCTTGGGGATGAGAGGAAGTGGAAGAAGATGAAGGAAAGTGGGAAAATGAGGCTAGTCTCCATCTATTGTGGGGAGGCTGAAAATTTAAGGGGAGAAGGAAAAGAAAAAAAATGAAAACTTAAGAAAGAAGTTAGCTTTTGATTGGTGGACTTCAATCCTCATTCAAACTTGGCTTGGCTTCCTTCTTTATGGCTGTTGGTGGTGCCACTTGTGAGGGTGTGGTGGCTGAATCTTGGCCCTCCATCCTAGGGTTTTCATAGTATAATTTCTATTGGTCCAGTTCTAACAGTTTAAAATACTGAAATCTTATCGATTTCTTTTTAAATCGATAAGCCAGTTTTAGAAAAATCCAATGAGGTTTCCTATGGTTCTAATCTAATCCATTAAGTCTAAACTTTCTAAATCACACTTAATCGGCTTTAAGTGAATGCTTAATCGAATCCTAATTAATCCCAATTATCCGATGAAAACCGAACAACTCGATTAATAACGATAAAATTTTTCGAACATTACACTCTCCACTCACTTGGCAGCCAATTGACACCATCCATAGGGGTAGAAGTGGATCAATTTTCAGCCACTCAAACTAGTGGTGCTAGTGTGAAATTCTACTGATTCGGTTCTGGCGATTTAAAATACCGAATCTTCGCCGATTTTCTTCAAATCGGCAAAACTTTACTAAATGACTTTGAGAGAACTTCTATATCTCTATTCTAATTGTTCCTAAGCCTCATCCCTCTAATTAACATCTAATTAACTCCTAATTAATATTAATTAACTTCTAATTGCCCTTACATAACTATCAAAACTGAATGAATAGATTAACGGTGTAAATTAGACAATTTCGTAAATTCGGAGCCTTTTTGTTTTCTGTTTTCTGTAACTAATGGCATTTCCGTAATTTTGAGCAAGTCCAAGAACACCGCACATCATTTCACACCCAAGTGCCTCCATGGCCCAATCGGCAAAGATTTAAACTTCTTCGGTTTCGCCACGTGATTCTGCTTCATTTAAAACCTCATTCTGCTAATTCTACAGATATGGGGACATAAAGGTCATTTTATGAAAACTTCTAGGATTATTGTGGAAATAATTCTTTGGGGTCAAAATATAATTTCTAAAAATTATGGGCATTACTGCAATTAACAAAAGTTTATAGGGGCATTTTTATTATTTCCTAATTTTTAACATATGGCAGTGCCATATTTTCAATGGCAGTCTTACACTACCCTATAATTCTGAGTGTAAGGATTGTCATGGCATAGCGCTGCCTGAGAAATTCTCACATTGCCTAAGGGAAATAATTCAAAGTTTCCATTATGCTTTGCTTACGAAAGTGGGGATATTACATATTAGGTCTACTCTATTTCAACCCGAACAGAGCATAGACTAACTTTAAGGATTTATTGAAAACAATCCATTGAGAATAAATTTGAAATTTTATAAGAATGATCCACTATATGTTAGCTTTCTAAAAAAATTGGTTTCACTTAAATTAAAGTTGTATAAAGTGAGTTATACCCATTACATCATGCATTGATTAGGATTATGGGTGGTAACTAACAACTTATTTCTAAAAATTATAACTTTTTCTATCCTAATCCCAATATATCTCAAATTTTGTGGATATAATCTCCTATGAGATTATTTTCATTCAAAATTTGTCCCATTTCAATTAGGGTTTCCTAGGCTGAGATATTATCCATTTATTGAACATTGTTCACATAACCCTTAGCTCTAAAATTTCTATTTTGTAATTATTTTGGTTTTCTAGTCTATTTCTCAATGCCAACCAAGTTTCACCAACGTCAAATCACTAGAACAAATTTTATTTACATCATAACAACCTCATAACAAGAAGAGCAACATGGATGATGTAAAAACTTAGTTCTCAAGAACTCACAAGACACTAACAATTCTAGTAGTCTACCTTGGTTCCAAAGCTCCAAGCTCTTCAAGTCTTGCTTCTTTGAGCTCTAAACTTCCATTAAACACCATGTTAACAGCTAGCCTTACTTTCTCCTTGTGATGGCTAGAGATATATGGTCCAAATGGAGGGAGTTGTGCTTCTTGCTTTGGTTGACTTAAGGGAATAAAGCTTAGGTTGCAAGTGGATGGCAAGAGGATCAAGAAAAAAGGCAAAGCTTTTAGGGATGAACAAGAAGAAGAAATTGAAGGTGAAAGGTTGGAGGTGGTGGCTGGATTTTGCAAAGGAGAAGAAGGAGAAAATGATGAGCACTTTGTATTCATCTTTTCTAATTTTGGGGTTTATAGGAAAATTGGATTTGAATGGAAAATTGATTTTCCTTAATTTGAGTTATGTGGTCATCTTTCTTTTCTAAGAAGATGAGTAGTGTGGCTAATTCCTAGCTACACATTCTAGGGTTTAGATGAGGATATTTAGGTCCTCTAGTCTGATAAATCCTTACCAAGTTAGATTCTTGTGTTCTAGTAAATTGTTCCTAATACTTGGGTTGGTATGACTTCTTCTAAGCTACTCAATTTATCTAAATTAGAGTGTGTCACATAATTAACCACTCTCAAGGGATAAAATGTATTCCTAGAACTCATCTCAAATAATATGGGATCCTTGAGGATTAATTCAAGATGTCCAGTAATTAATTTGGGTACTCAAGTTACCCAAGATATTATTTGCAAGTGTGAGTAACCCTACACTTTTATTTAAAAACAAGTGTATAAAATACCATTTATAAGGTTATTACATGTATATTGTTTAGCTTTTTAGTATCTTGGAGCCCACATATTCCCAGAATCGATATTTTTCCTGTAATGGCCCTCCTTACAACCATAAGCCATTCTTTATAGTTTTGCCACATGTCACTATAATTCAACTATTTATGATTTTGCCCCTACCTTAGGACCGGCTTTCCTCTATACCGGGCTATTCCCAAAGTTAGGGACGTTACGCTATCACTCACAGATAAAGAACAAGAGGTGGGTATTTCGCTTGATGGTACTTCAGAACTAATAGGAAAATTCTCAAAGGTACCCAAAACTTCAAGAGACATCAATCCCACATAAATTAGCTTCTAAAAACAAAAATTAACTGAAACTAAACTCAAAGGACAGGAACCCCCAAATTCCTTGAACCTTAACCTTCTTTCACATATACAAACTTTGAATCGATGAGAAAACTAGCTAACTCATGGTATTAAAAAGGAGATTGAGTTTAAAAATTACCTTTGTAAGTGGATTAGAGAAATATAACAAGAGAAGAGTAGTGATTCTCCTCCAAGCTTCATTTTTTCTCACTACAAAGAGAGAGAGAGAGAGAGAGAGAGAAAGAGAAAATGAAAGAGAAAGAGAGAGGGATGAGGAAGAAGATGATGATGGTGCGATGAAAGGATGAATTTTGCGATGAATCTTGAGAGAAAAGGATGAAGAATTGATTGGCTTTATGGAGGGGAAGAGATTTAGAGAGAGAAGCAAGAGAGGGGAGATTTGGGTAAAAATGAAAAAGAGGTGAGAAAATCCCAAATATATTGTGCCCAGCAAGCACCTAGGTGGTGGGTTTGGGTGCCCACCAAAAAGCACTTCTTCTAAGGTGTAGCCAACACCTAGGCTCTAGACTTAGGTGCTTGGGTGCCTAGTCGCCCCCCCTCCCCTTTTTTTGCTTTTCCCTTTCTTCTACACTATTCATCCAAACTTCCAAGATTCAAGATGCAATTCTTAATGTATTTAGACTTTAATAACATTCAACTACTCAAGAAAATGATTCTAAAAGATTGCTAAAAGATCTATGGCTGAAAGAAATTTAAAACTTATGTTATACAAAACCTTAGGGTGTTACATAACACCTTTAAGCCTCAATATACACATGACATAGCAACAAGAAGGAATCTAAACTCATTCATGCTAAAAATTCAAGATTTAAGCATATTCTTGATTAAATATTCACCCAAACTCAATCCAACAAATTAGGTACTCAAAAACACTCAAAACCAATCCCATACACATCAAAAATAATTTTTTTTTGGTATCGTACTCTTCATGGCCGAATTTCAACTTACACCCATAGGGCAAGATTTTTTTATCATATACACTTTCAAACCTCAAGTATAATTCTCATATCACTACTAACACAACTCCACATGTAACACCCTACCATATATAATACTATGCTTAAGTCATAATATTTTACCAGGCAGTCTATTACTTGAACAAAATCATAAATCTTACTTTATATTAATGTCGGAGTGAAAAATAAATGTGAAATGCAATCAATCAATTGGTGTCATAATAAAGAGGTTATTAAAACGGACCACTAACTATATAAATATATACATCTCATCCAAGTTTGCTACAACATGAGTATATAAACAATAAAAGCGTACAAAGATGGGGCTGGCAAAAACAAAATGAATCAGCCTGTCCACATGAAGCATAGCCCTTGATGGTCTTCACAGGATGTTGCATGCACTAATAGAACTAAGTCTATGGCCTAAATGCCAAAAGAGAGCCATACTGTACAACATTATTCACTGGTTGATACTCCTCTATATGGATTCCAAAGAAAGGAATTCATTCGCCATGCTAGCGTCTACTAGAGCATATCCACCATTTGGTGCCGAGGATGAGGAAGATGATCTCGTAGCCTCTGAAGGATCATCATCATCGTTAGCAAAGATATAGGGACATGCTGGGGTGGTGAGTTCGGTGGTGTGGCTGGAGCTACTATTGCTGCTGCTGGAGGTGGGAATGAGTGTGCCATATGTAATGAGATAGCAATGTAGGGAGTAGAGGGATCAAACTGTGGATGAGCGAGAGGAACAGTGAAGTCTCGGTTGAAGAAGAAGTAAAAATGGAATCGGCCGGTGTCGGAGATGTATACAGAGTCTAGGAAAGGGTCTAGGTGGAAGTGCAGGCCAGGAAACTCAATGAAAAGGACTCCTGTCATCGCCTGGTCCATGATCTGAGAATGATATGGATATACACAGTAAGGTGAGAATTTAAAGAAATTCTCAATAGGATTCTTACAATTATAAGATACTGATATCGCATTCATTCCTAGTTGCTTCAATTTTTATTTAATTATGAAAAAGGTGAATAACAAAATACATTATCTTCATTTATTTGATATAAGAAATCATAACCCAAAGCAAGGTTTAATTTTACGTAAGGCAATAATGGTAGAATAAGCACCAATATATCACAATGAACTAAACTACAGAATAAATAGGGAAAATATACATAAAGGAGTATAGCATTCCACTGCAGAATAAGCAGGGAAAATATACATAAAGGAGTATAACATTCAACTCACAAGAAAATAATATGTTTATGTACTGCAGAAATAAATGCACTCAGACTTAATTTACTTCATTGATCTTTACATCACATATCATAAATTTTTCCTTGGTTGGTCCCCTGGGAGTTTTTGGCCATATAACTCCTGGATAATAGTCTGTTTCTCAAGACCGAGCTTATTTCTATATAGGAATGTCAGGTTTGCTTTCCCCGACCTTCCTATTGATCTACTCCCCTTAACTATATTCCGGGGCTGGCCCAAGTAATATGGAACTTCTCATATGCTTTATAAGTCTCATAATGAATAACATATTGACTTTAATATCCCATGCATATGTAATGCCTCATGTCTTATACGGTGTTTCTGTCGAAATTTTTGTAGCATAACGATTGAGTTCGCTTTCTCATAAATAGTACCAGCTAGTCACACAATCATTTATTCAGAAAATCAACATAATACATCAATCATTTCAATATTAATGCCAAACTTGCAACCTTTGCTTTTAAATTGGATTTATGCCAATTGCTTCAATTATGCCCATTTTTAGAAATTAAGGCATAACTTTTGTGTAACTCATTTAAACCTAAATTTTGGATATGTTGGAGTGTTATGTGTCTAGTTTATAACCTTTTTAGTCTCATTAAGTTTTGATAAGTATAACTCATGTTCTTAACAATTTACCTAGGTCTATCCTGTTACTAAGCAGATTTATCTACCAAAAACTAAAAATTCATTAAAAATGGAAAACTAGTTGGAACTATACAAAACCTATGTTATTTTAAAGCTAACTGACCCAACTTTTATTTCCAATAAGTTTCACATCATTTGAGTAAGTAGGACTCGAGTTATGAGCTCTTAAGTTTGGGTAACCTACACTGCCCTATTCCAGCCTGGTTGGGATTTAGGACAACTTTCACAAATTACGGGAACAATTGGGATTGAATTAAATTCTAAATTTTTATGAAATATTACGCTATGTCTTTACTTTCTAAAAAATTGGTTGCACTCAATTTTGAGTTATGTGGGGTGAGTTATACCCTCCACAATCCATATTGCCCGAAACAGAGCATAGGATTCTTAGGTAAATTTCAAAAAATCATATCTCTTTCAATACTAATCCAATAGTTTTGTAATTTATATGGTTGGAAAGCCTTGGATGTGTCTAGTTTCATTTAAAATTATTTTCATCTCATTTTGGTATCTATAGATGAGTCTGTACAATATGCGAGTATGGATGTCGTAGGGATTTCAAGGAACCACCCAAATCCTGTTTTATTGCTTTTTGTGTTTGTCATTCAATATTCAACCTAAACCAAGCAAACATATATTGAATCAGCCACAAATTAGCATATAACCATCATATAGACCATAATAGAGAAAGGAATAGAAGAAATAAATCATCCACCAAGCCTCATAACCAAGCAAACACAAGGAATCCTGTCTTGACTTTGAAGTAGTAACCTAACTAGTTTTGTGTTTTGAAGAGTAAAACTGGTGAGAGTTGAAAATAGTGGGAGGAAGAAGCAAGTTGAAAGAAAGTTGAAAGGAGAGAGAAGGCAGCAGATGGTGTCCAAATGGGGGACCAAAGGGAGTTATTGTGGAGCTTTTATAAAGCTCAAGGTAGTTAGCAAACTAGCATATGATTGGAGGAAGAGTGAGTGGTTAACATTGCACCAAATCCCTTCTTATTTAGGGCAGCAGCTAGTGCCATTTTGAGTAGTGGGAGTGGCAAAATTTCTGCCACACACATTAGGGTTTTGAAGGTGGAAGTTCATTGGTTCGGTTCTAACAATATAAAATACCGAATTTCCATCAAACCGACTACATGTCACTAGCGGTTTATGGAATTTTTTGCATGGTCATTTTAAATTCTCTCAATCCTCATCTCTTCAACTTCTAATTAAATCCTAATAAACTTTTAATTAGCTTCTAAATACCTTGACATGTCCAACGAAACTGAATAAATAAGCTAACAGTGTAATGTAAACTTATTACAAAATTTTCAGACTTTAAACCACGTACAATTAATTATCCATAAACATATTAAGAACTTAAACAAACATAAATCAAGTTGGAAAACCAATTTTCCTTTCTTTTCTTTTCTTGGCCAAAATCCACCCATAATCTAGATAAGAAGATTCTTGACACTAAATACTTAAATTATGTAAATTTCATGCTAATCCCTTTTAATCATAATACAAGTAGAATTTTCCACAATTTATTTTAAGGATCATAAATCATCATAACTCAACAAGGAAAACCATTTCACTCCCTTAAATTCCAACATGGCCGAATCCAACACACATATATACACATGAAAAATTTCTCTTTCCAACACCAATACCATCAATCTTTAAAAAGCAAATTCAAGAAGATTTAAATAACAAAACTATGTAATTTTTTTGACAATAACACGAAACAAAAAATAGCAGCTACATCACATAATATCCTTATACTTTCCAAGTCCCTGAATCATGTAAAAGAGAAGAAACTAGTTAGAATCAAGCCAAAAATCAAAGATAAAGACCTTAGAGTTTTTAGAATAGAAAGAGAAGAAGAGAAAGCCCTTACTTGTTTGGAATGATGAAGGTGGCAAAGAGGATGAAGATGACAGTAGAAAGGATGATGACGGTGGCAATGAAGGGGTTGATGGTGGTGGTGCTCCTCCTTGCAAGGATCCTTGAGGCTTGAAAGGCTATGAAGATCACTCATAAAAACAAGTGTCTCACTCTCTCACTATACCTCCCTCTTCTTTGATGGTGAAGAAGGAAGAAGAAACACTCTCAATTTCTATTGATCTCTCTTAGCCATTGCCAATGTTCCTGCTTATACCTTTCTCATCTTGCATAACTTTTGTAGAAGTTATTATGCCATATGCACTAAAGTGATCTCTTAGTTATTCATCAATGACACCATCATCAATGTTCTTCACATAAATGTTTGATCCTTGAAAGTTAAATAAGGATATGTGATGAAAACTTATAATGATAAAATAAACATGGGAGAAAGGGCAGGAAATTACTTTAAGTTTCAAGATTTGTTCTTAACATATTTCCTCTAACTCATGATGCAAGATCTACTCATGCTCAACCTTTTTTTGTGCCTTGGCTACATAAAGATTCTTTGAACTAGCTTATGACAAATTAGACTCGCATAATATACATAGAATGAACAAAATAAAATTGAACTTTAATTTGAAGGGCAGAAAACCTTTATAGTAAAAGGATAAACAAATGACCAACTTGTGATTCATTCATTGCTTCCATCACCTGTCTAGCATTGTTTGGGTTATCATAGTTCACAAATGCAGAATACTTTTACAGTTAATTATCACCTTTTGCAATAGCCAAGCTAATCATTTTCCAAAAAGAGGAGAACTTTTCCTAAAGAAGTGCTTCTGTGATATCTGGGTCCAAATTCTTAACATACAATTTTGTATATTTGGCGTCAGGGCTAGCCAAAACTTACAAAATATACAAAATTATATTATGCAAAAAGGTGATGCCAAATATACAAAATTTTGGCTAGCCCTGATGCCAAATATACAAAATTTGGACCCAGATATCACAGAAGCACTTCTTTAGGAAAAGTTCTCCTCTTTTTGGAAAATGATTAGCTTGGCTATTGCAAAGGGTGATAATTAACTGTAAAAGTATTTTGCATTTGTGAACTACGATAACCCAAATAATGCTAGACAGGTGATGGAAGCAATGAATGAATCACAATTTGGTAGTTTATTTATCCTTGTACTATGGAGGTCTTCTGTCCTTCAAATTTCAATTTCATGCTATTCATTCTATGTATACTATCTAGGTTTGACTTGTCATAAGTTAGTTCAAAGAATCTTTATGTAGCCAGGGGACAAAAAGAGGTTGAGCATGGGCATCTTGCATCATTGGCTGGAGAAGATACATTAGGAACAAATCTTGAAACTTAAGGTAATTTCTTGTTCCTTCTCCCACATTTATCTTATCATTATAAGTTTTCTTCATACATCTTCATTTAACTTTGAAGGATTAAACATTAATGTGAAAAACATTTATGATGGCATTACTAACGAACAACTACAAGATCACTTTAGTGCATTTGGCATAACAACTTTTCTCAAAAGTTATGCTAGATGAGAAAGATATAAGCAAAGGCTTTGATTTTGTCTACTTCTCTACCATTGAGAAGGCCAACAATGCTTGGAACACTTTTCATGGAGAGTTAAGTTGTAGGTCACTTGTAATTAAATTGATAATATCTAAATGAGTTTAAACATGTTTTAGGTTTTGGCTAGATATGTATTACTACAATGAATTGGAAATACAAATTCTCATAATAAGTTCAAATAATAGAATAAGACTTATATATATATATGCAAAACAACTTTTGTTCTTTTCATGTGATATATTTTACAAGTTCATCTTTTGTATTTTTCACCTGATTTTAGTTATATACAATCTTCTCAATGGAAACGTAATATTTTATTAGGACAAATTAATCCTATTTTGATGCTGTTTTAATGCGTCTTATGCATATTCTGATTTTACATCTTTTGAGAAATTCTTAGATGCTTATGGAGCTCCACGTGGATGTATTCATAGCTAATAACAGAATGACATTTTAAGATAGAACTCATCACTAACTTACACTTTTATCTAAAATATCATTCTATTATTGGTTATAAGAACAATCCATGTGGCACTCGAAGAACATCCAAGAGTTTCTCTATGTCTTCCATGCATGTTTCAAACAATATTAGGTAGTATAGGAAAAAAAAATAGGGGCAGGATTATTGGGCTTGCAAATGCATAGAGAAAAGCACACTTTGGTACATATACCCCACCATTGGAACAATCTTCTCTTTAAGCAATCAAAAAATTCTTGCAAACTCATGGAGGGAATTGATTCTTCCTCCATAACATTATCTCAACCCTTGATTTTTTTTCTCTCTCTTTCTCTCTCATTTGCCTAAGAAAAATCAAGGGTTCACATGCTATATGGAGTAAATCTACTTTTCCTCCATGGAGGAGGAAAGTATGACTCACAAGTAAGCTCTTCAAAAGAGTCAACTACACAATAGTTTTACTTTTTTCTTTCCTCTTTCTTCCTTATATAAGTGGATATGTTGGACCATAAAAAATGCACATGTTTGCTAGTTTTTACATAATTTCATTAATTTTACTCTTAAAAATAACTATTTTTTATTCAAAGAAATGATAATTATTTTTTTTTTAATATAAAGTTCAAGTTGAGGGGAAGTTTTGCCCTATTTTAGGGGAAGGATATGCCTTTGGGCTCATCGAATGTTTGTAGAGGTATTTACAGATCATCCACTAATAGGAAAACCTATGAATTGAAGCCAAGTTGTGGCATTGCATAAGTGAAAGGCTAACCGCATGAGCCAACCTTGTTGGCATTGACAATTATTTGTTGATATGTACATAATGTCGACCAATATTAAATTTGTGTGAAAATTAGTAGAAAATCACAACTCATACATTTAGCACAAACTTTAGAGTGTGACTCTCTAAATATCGTGTTTACCTTCCAAAAACAAAATCCTTTGTAGTGAATTATCAATGCACTTTTTTTTTTTTTTTTAAGTTACAAAATAAGATAACATAGCATGAAGAAATGATGATAAGCTAAATGACAGCAAATGGCCTGATGATTATATAGTATTTTACAAAATTTAGTACCTCTCAAAATTCTGCAATTTTCCCTTTTATAAATTTGAAATTTGATAAAGACGAGAAAGTAGGGGCCATGCCTAACTTAAAAATTGGGAAGGTCATAAAAATAGGAAGATTTACATAGCAGATAGTGAGAAAAGAAGAGTTCAATAGAAAAGATCCTATACATAATAATAATAATAATAATAATAATAAAGGATAGTGAGAAAAAAATAGTATAGGAGAGGGTTTTTAAAAGTAAAAGCAGGGGTTAGAAAGAAGGCTTATCTCATTGAACCTTGACTCCACCTCTTCTTGTTATTGTGATGAGTAGTCAATAATCGTTACTCTTGCACCATGAAAAAGAAAATACTATTCGTTCCTTCGTGTCATCCTATTTCTTATCAGTAAGCATATGCAAAGAGATTTCGGGTTCTCGTATTAAAACTTTTCTTTTTCTTTCTATGTAAATTTAAAAAAAAAACTCTTCACCTTTTACATATATAATTCTAAAATGCATAATAAATAGGTGAATGTCTAATGATATGAAAAACATTTATGGCTCATACATGTATATCAGTCTTATGGTTGCCATAATATTTGTAACTATTTTTGTGCCATATAGCGATGCCATTTTAAATGCATGTTGTCATCATTTATAATAAAGAATAAAAGTAACAAAGGCCTAATAACTTGCCAATCTTAGAGGTTGTTATGTTTCAAATTAGTTTACTTAATATGTACAGAATGAACAACTGTTTTTGAGAGTGATTCTTTCAATAAAATTATCAAAAAGAAAAAAAAATGTACATAATGAACTAGTTTAGAATCAAATAGTGTTTCATTTGAAATAAACATAAAAATTAGTATATATATGTTGATAAAATAAATTATAATTTTTTTGACAAGAAAGAAAAATTCATTCATAAATAAGTATAATAATACTTATAAATTGAAAATGATACATCAATTCCAAATTTAATAAGAAGCAAATACATTCAATATTCTAAACTAATCTACAATCTGTGGCTCTACTATTTGTCTGAAGATGATTAATGTCTAAACATTTTTCACATTAAAGACCAACAGAAAAAATGTTGTAGTTTGAAAAATATATTATGACTTTGTTCAAAACATATCTAAATATATCTATCATTTGTAAGACTATTAAAATATCTACAAAAGGAAACCAAAACATCCACAATAAAAAGGGAACAAACATCACAAAAGGGGCAATGAAAAACACCATAAAAGGGGAAAACAAAAATTAAAAAAAAAATTCTAACAATGAAAAGAAAAGAAAAACAGTGGGGCTGCTACCAAAGAAAAAATATGCAACCCTCTCAACAATACTCATACGAAAGAAAGCCAGGAAGAGAAGAGAGAAATTAAGATAAATTATAAGTTGATAAAGCAGGAAGAGAACAAGTGTAATTAGATAAAACTAACATAAACTAATTCCTTTTGGAACTAGTTTTAACTTAAAATTAATTAGTTTATATAAAAATAAATATTAAAAATTTTATTATTTACCGAATATTATTTATCTAACCTCTTGCACCTAACGATAGACAGAAACGGGATGCAGCATGAGAAAGACCCTAGCCACGTCAAACAACTGCGGCACCTATACCACAAAACAAAAAAACAAAAACTACAGCACCCTAATTAGATCCAAGGAGATACTAAATGGCTTTTTTTTATATTGATAAAATGATTAAGTATGTATCCAGAATGTTAAAAAATAAGAAATGATTTAAAAATAGAAAATGGGCCATAGTAGCCCTAGACATGTTTCTTAGTTTCTGTTTTCGGCTTTTGCCCCCATGTGAATTGAAAAATAGAAAATGATTTAACTTGTGAATTAAATATTGTGTCTGGAATTTTCAAAAATAGAAGATAATTTGATTTAGTAAATTTTATGTATTGTATTGTTTTGGCTTAGAAATCCTATCAAATTTGATGAGACTTTGTTGAAATTATTTTATTTTAAAGCTAAAGATGTAAAATATTATTTTGCTTTTAAAGAAACATTTTTCACACTTTAATCAAATTAACTTCATTTTCAGGGAATTTCTCCAACAAAATTTAAAGGCATCAGTACCCTTTACTTAATTGTGACTAAAAATTTGTTACGTACTTCAATAACTCAAATTACTAAATTTTTAAAATTATTTTTTAATTATATTTAAAATCTATGAAATTTGAGATTAAATCATAGCTATTAAATACAAAAGAATATAGTACCATTATAAAAATAAGGATACTAAATGAAATCCCTTATTTTCATTTTGCTATGTTTCCAAAACAAGAACTAATTTCTAAATCAATTTAAATGTTCTTTTTTATAATAGACTTCTAACATGGGATTTGAATTTAAAACCAAAGTTAATTCAAATTATTTTCATTTTTAAGAATATTAAGGACATGCCTGAGCAATTGCTAACCCCAACTTTGTGGAAGGTGTTACCAGTCTTCCACCCCTAATATGAAATTGCATGTGTAATTCCTAAAAAAAGAAAAAAGACATGCTTTAACGGTTGTTTGATGACTTTAAAAACCAATTTAACATGACATGAAATAAAATTAATTATGTTAAATTGTATAAAAATTATCTAGTTTATAATTAAACAATGTTTGGTTATTTGAAACAAACGCTAAATTTAATCTAATAAGTTTTTCAAATTAATAAGAAATGATAAGGTGATAGATGGGGAGAGAAAAAAATGGGATTTGATAAATGAACTTAAAATTGGTTTTTTCTGAACAAGATTTAGACTAAAATCTGTTTAAATCAAAATTAGTTTTAAAAGATTTTGTTAATTACCAAACATCATCTATCTAAAATCTGCGTCTGTTGTTCCTGCATATCTTGTTTACTCACACTAATTAAGACACTGTTTAGGCATTCCAACACTTTTTGAACATATTTTCTAAACTGCTACGCCAATATACTCTCTTAAATATGAGGTTTAAAATTTGAAATATTTTATTTAAATTTTAAAAATATTCAAATCTTTAAAGAAAATGCACGAGTCCATGCCATCTAAATCGAGTAGTCATGCTTTTACACCTTTATTCATTATATAGAGGAACGTTTATTGCATAGCATGACTATTGATTTTATTGTGTATCGTTTAAGAATGAAATGAATCATGGCATCCTTTTCCATGTCAAGGAAAGATTTAAGATTAGGTATATGTTCAAAGCAATAATTTAAATCTTAAAAAAAAAAAAAAAGAGAGGTCAAAACATACAGCTGTGGGAGAATAAACGAGACCGGATCGAACCTGAAACATTACACCACGTAAGTCTAAGCATGTAAATTGTCCAAGAAAAAAGGTCTTAGCAAGCAAACAAATACTTCTATTAAATTAGATGAGCGCACAATTAATTATGAACATGTGAAACTTGTGGGAGTTACTTCAAGTTGGCAAATAGATGTTTCCATTGCGCTCTATAAAAGGCTTTCCCTTGTTACTACTCTGCTATAAGGATTAGCGGCTCCGGAGAAATACGTATTTTGATGGCCGGTAAACACAAGAAACATCAGAATCTTAAATATTGAATCAAGAATACAAAAAATTAGTACATGAATATTGTGGTAAAAATAATAATAAAGAAAATAGAGAGAGAGAGGATTTTATTATTGATACTCTCAAAGTGTCATACATTAAATACTAAAAAGGCTATTTATAGCTGAAGAGGGGAGAGATACAAGCTAAGATCAGATAATAGATTCTGAAGATAATTGTATAATCTATCTTATCAAATTTTAACTAAATTAGACTAAAGATAACTACCAAAAAATCCGATTTAAAGACGGAATTTAGAGACGAGAACAATTTGTCTCTTATAAGCGACAAAATTAGTGATGGAAAATGTAAATTAGAGACTAAATTGTGTATTGGCGATTTAGCGGCAAAATTAGCGACAGTCAGTTTCTGTGTCTGACACATTCTGTATCTAAATGCATCGCTAATAAGTCAAATAACCACTCTTGAAAAGTCGATCAAATTTAGTGACAAATTTAGAGATGGAATTTGTTCGTCTCTAAATATTTCGTCCCTAATTTCTTCTCTAATTAGTTAAATATCAAGTCAATATTTTCAAAAGATGGATTTAGAATCTGTATCTAAATATTTCATCTCTAATTAGTCAAACATGAAAGCAATAGATTTTAGAGATGGATTTAATATCCATCCCTAAATATTCCATTTCTAAATATTCCGTCTCTAATTAATTAGACAATTACTTTTAAAATGCATCTTTAGGTCAAAAACAATATTTTTAAAATATTTTTACTAAAAATATCTATTATCATTTTTATTTTTTATTTCCACTCCAATTCAACCAATTTTTATTTAATTTCTTTAAAATACCATTATTTTCATTTGTTAATTAAAATAATAGTTTAATATTAATTATTTATTATTTATTATAATATTATTTACACTTATTATTTTTGATTTGATTAAGAAGTAGTTTTATTTTTTAAAAAATATTTAATATTATTACAGTTTTATAATTTATATTTTTTATAATAGGACGAATAATTAAAAATTTTGAAAATGAATAAAAGAAAAAGGGTATTTCATAATTACCTGATAGACTAAGGTAAAATTTAAAATTTAAAAATAATTATTAAAATATGTAAATAATAATTAAAAATATAAATAGAAGAGTTTGGCATCGATCATCATACTAAGGCCAAGGCACAGCCCTCAAACTCAAAGAGTACTTATAGAAAACTTATAAGATTGTCTATTAATGAGATACTCATATTAACAGAAGGAATCAAATTCTAATCCTTATGGGATTCGAGTTCATTCTTTACTGTACCAATCTTTATTGGTAATTGGCTCAAATTTTACTTGATTAGACAATATTTATAAGCAAATGAGTAATACATGTTACTAAAAAATAATAGAAATAATATTTATAAGAATCCTTATAACTTTATCGTTACTTAAAATTAAGATTTAACATTGGTAAAACATTTTAGTATAATACTTAAAAATTAAGATATAATAATAGTATAAAGTTTCAGTATTAGTATATGTTCTAGACTAACCTGAAGGCCCAATTCCCATGGGCGTATAAAAGCCCAACTCGGAACTCCTTCATGTAAACCACAATGATAACCACCCGCAAAGCGAGCTTAAGATCCTCGGAGATAGTCGCAACTACTCTTTTCCTCAAGTTGTTGCTAGAGCTCAGAATGGCTCCCTGGGATCACGTAACGTAGCCGCACTTGACCTCATCCCAAAGTACCCATAACTGGCTCATCAAATTCGTTGGTATTAGGACCTCAGCGGTGCTATGTTTCCAACCTCCTTCGGAGATCTGAGGAAATTTCCTATCCCTTCTCTTATCTTCGGACGGTATAAAATTGGTAAATAGTAATATAAAATAATATAATACAATTTTATAAGAATGCTTGTAACTTTTCCTTTAACACCAAAAATTTTTATGCAGTGATAAATTATAAAAAAATAATAAATCATACTAACTAACTATTTACCATGTTTTAGCACTTTTTTATAATTCGATTGTATAAAATTATTTTTATTATAAGTATATAAAAATTAAACTTATATAATTTATTAGTATAAAATTTTAGTATAATAATAATACTTAAAATTGAAATATAACATTAGTATTATATTTTTTAGTATAAAATTTTACTTACCACCTTATGTTAGAAAGTTTCCCACTCTCACATAAAAAAAAAATTTTTAATTTAAATGCATTGATAATATAAAACAGTTTTATACTATTAACCAATAGAAATAATAAAAGTACCAACTCATACAAATAATTATCCATTATAATGAGAGATCCACCATAATTTCTCACTTTTTCCTATTTCTATTGGTTAACACCGTAAGTGCATACCAATTAAACTTAAAAAAAAAAAAAATAGTTTCCCACCCAATTAAAAATTTCCCGCTCAAAATAAAATTGTTATTATAAACTAAATCCTTTTCTTTATCCAAGTTTTTCGTTTTAGACTGAATTGTGCCAACTTTTCCCCAAACAAAACCCCAGATCATCAAATTTCTGTTGTCCACTACCACCATCTTTGGCCTCTTTCTCGCCCTTCGCCAGCTGCCGCAGCGCCACCTGGAGCAACCCTGTTTGGTGGAACTTCCTATGCAATGACATCCTTTGGGGCAAAATCCTCTGCTACTACCATCCCTTTGTTCTCAAGCGCACTTGCCAATGGGGGGTGCTTCTTCCTCTTCGAGGTCAACGTCGTTGTTTTCGGTGTTTGCAAAGTAACCACTATAGCCCTTGCAATGACTTCGTCTAGCTCTGCTGGATTCTTATTCAGTACCCCCCACTTTCTCTCTTTTTTTTATCTTATATTTTTTTTTCTTTTCTTGATAAGTTGATTGCTTTTTGGATATAATGATAAATTGATTACTTTAGTTTTAAATAATAATCCCAAAGAAAACAAAATTAGCGAGCTCATGGAAATATATATATATATATATATATATATATATATATATATATATATATATATATATATATATATATATATATATTAACATGTTTTATGCGTTTTATTTGTTCCCTAATACAAGTCAAGGATTTCATGACCAAGAGAGTGTCCAATTCGAAATAATGATTATTATATAATATAGATTTTTAGTTGAATTATTATATATAGGTAGTAGTTGAATTGTTATAATTGAGCCATGCAGTAGTGCTATGCTTTTTTTTTTTTTTGGGATTTGTAGTTTTATAATGAAACGAGTTATCTTTTATCTTCGTTGTGTATTGAATCTGTTCACATTTAAAGTATTTTTGTGATTTTTTTTTTATCGAATTTAGAATCTGGGTTTGCAAAGGTTGATAACATAATTATATGCCATACGATCACATTAGTATGTAGATTGAAGTTTTGGCGAGGTTATGACGTGTAGGTTGATAAATAGCTAAAGATCCTATTTTGTTGCTGTGTATAAAGTAAGCTGGGTGGATGAAGTATATGGAAATTCAGGTGTGGAAGACTGATATGTTGCTTCTTGCGATCTGTGGCCTTCAGTTTCACCTGTAATAAAAGATCTTGTATGGAAAATGTTGAATTCAAATGCCAAACAAAGATTTACAGCTTACGAAATTTTGAGTGAGTATATTCTTTGGTTTCTTGTGCTTCTCTTTCAACATTTTTCTTAGAAATTGCTTGATTTTTCACTTATAACTTCCTTTTTTGCTAACTAATTTTACACAATGTGGATTCTTTAGATGCAATTTTAATAAATAAAGCACTTGGTTATTTTATAAACAGATCATCCTTGGATTCTTTATACTGTACTATTTTGCTTTAAGTCTTATGAAGACTTTTTCTCTTGGCACATTTTACATATGTAGCTGCAATGTACAAGTATTGTGCTCGCTCCTGTAGGCCCAAATCAAGAGGAAGGTGAGAATTTATTAAACCAGTTAAAAGTATGAATATCTTCTCTCAGATTGTTGAGAATGAGCACAATTAGCTTTGAATATAATAAAGTGATAATCTAAATTAGCAATAACTTGGCAATATAGTGCACATAAGTTCGCAATTTAAGGGTCGAGAATTTAGATTTTAGCCGGTTAGCAAAACTTGGTCTCTTGTGAGCTAAGTTTCCTTCTCTCTAGTGTTCCTGATTTCTCTTCTTTTCTTCATAATTGTGACATTAACATGGCTTTGATCTAAATTTTATGCTAACACTCAAAATAATATCCTTGTTTACCTCTTTTTACATTTGGCATATTTAATTTAATTTGTCAATAGAACTGAATATTTCACTTTATCGTAATTTAGCTCCTACTTATATAGTCCACATTCTATATACCAATACAATTTGTAAATGCCTTAAATGTGCATATTTAAATAAACTAATATACGTAAAATACTTAGTAAAAATAATTCATAAGTATGGATTTAATGAAATGAATTCAGACATTGGTTTTATTAGTTCATAATGTGAAAGTCCCTTTCTTAAAGGATTTTTCTTGGGTTGTATGCACTGATATATCAGTCATTAGGATATGCTATTCTACTTTGCTGATTTATTTGACATGTCTCATAGCAAAAGTTGGCATAGTTTCATATTCAGTTAAATCCCATTTAATAGTGTTCACTGTCTAATTACAGATTCTTGTAGATGATGAGAACCACTTTTTCTTCAATAGTGTTCTCAATCAGGAACAGGAAGATTTCCTTTTTGTGTTTTGTCATTGGTGATAAAGTCGAAGGTAACATCCACAATCCTATGAACCACTCTCTCTTCTCATTTATAGGTTCCTTTCTTTTTTTAACTTTTTCATTTATTTTCTTTTCTTTTTTAAGATTTTTTTCTGTTTTTATGATTTTTTTTTTTTTATTGATAGTTCACTCTCGTTCTTTATCACTAGGAATTTGGTTTATCTCTGCAACATGGTCATAATAATATTAATATTGCATAATACAAGTCTAGTAGGACCTCTGTGCAGGACAAGGGTAGACCCTTTGCATCTTTACACTAATAGCAATATTAATTAATATGATATACACCAATTGATGACATGTTCCTCTTAAACTCTCTTGAGCTAATGAGTTAATGTTTAATACAGGCCTTCTAGTGGTTCAAGTCCGTTCAAGTTGCCAACAAGGAAGCCAAGGAACAAGACAAGAGAGAGGACTCTTATAGCCCTATAAGATCCTGCCCCAATCCTTCCCATTATCTATTTTTAAGACATGTATAGCCTTTCTTTTCACAACTCAAGCTTGCTCTTTCCAAATTAGATACACTTTCTTTGTTCTTTTATTGCAAGTTACAAAAGGAGGGTTTTCTTTTTCTTATTTAAAAAATTTTATTTGAGTTATAGAAGGAAGTTGTAAATAGGTGATATGCTTAATTGTAGGATTGAGTACCCTGTGAATCGTTTTGTTAATCATTATCCATGAAGAGATCGATGTGAAAATCTTACCTCAATTTGTAGTATTATTTTTTTAAAATAAAAGTTTGCATTATTGTTATGGAATTATATTTTGTGACATTGCATGATTTGATACAGGTTTAAATTAACATTAGGCCATATATGGAATAAAAATAATAATAATAATAATATAAATTTAGAAATTAGAGACGGATGTATTCCATCGCCAAATTTGAGTCTAAATTTAAAGTATATTCATTTCTAATTTAGAGATGGAATGTTTTTATATCTAGTTAAAGATGGAACACATTCTGTCACTAAGTAGAGATGGAACATACTTTGTCACTAAGTAGAAATGAAACATATTCTGTAACATCCTCAATTTCCTGTCGTGTTAAATTACCTCAGTAATCCTGAGTAATTAGGTACTTAACGAGAAATTATGATATTAAGGCTTAATTAAGGATTAACGAAGTGTTTATGAGTCAACCCTGACAAGAAAAGTCAAGAGAATATTTAATCGAGATTAGGTAATCTCTAATTAAGCAAGTCAGAGCCTTAATAGTTTAATTAAGTACTAATTACCTTTAATTAGCTTAATCAACTTTAATTAAGGATAATTAAGCTTAATCATATGATTAATTTTTGTTAATCATATTCTTGTGTGTTAATCACTAATCCTTGCTTAATCATGTTAATTAAGTTGCAAGAGCACTTAATCACATGATTAAATTCAAATTTAGTCAACTAGACAATAAAGTAAAGAGTGTCATTATAGCATAAAGTATTAAATAAGAGTGCTTTATGTAAGAGTAAGTACTTGATTTGTTCCCCCATTATCCAATTTGTCTCCATAAACCTTAATTATCACAAAACAACACAAAAATATGTCCCTTCACCCACTTGAATGTTACGGCCACTATACACATGCACACACACACACACACTCATTTTTTATTTTCACACTTTCATTCTCTCTCTAACTCTCAAATCCTTCAACTTCTCTCTACATTCTTCTTCTTCATCATCTTCTTCTTTCTTTCTCACCACCACCATAACCAAAACTCTCACTAAGCCCTTCAAAGACCACATCTTTTGGTCTTTAGAGAAGAGATCTAAACACTACAAGACTCATTTTCAAGAGAACTCAAGAGCTTCCATCTTCTTCCTCTCAAAACCACCACCACCACCATCATCAAAGGAGAAGTCTTCTTGATCTTCTTCTTCTCCTTCAAGGATGCCATTTTGAAGCTTAGGTAGTGATCTCTACTTTTCTCTTTTGTTTACTAAAGAAAGCTTGAAGCTTGGTTCCTTCCATGACCAAGATCTTCAAGTGAAAGCTTGAGAAAGACTCTTATGCTCTTCATGAGTAAAAGTTTCCTTTTTTAGCAAAAAGTGTTCATATTCTTCTTTATGAGATGTTCTTGGTTATTTGAAAGTTTGTTTCTTGAATACCTCTAAGTTTCTATTTTTCTTTCTTGATGCATGAGATCTTGATGTTTCTTATGAGTTGTTTGAAAAAGAATGATGTTCTTGGTGGTATTTTATTTAAAGTTTGTCCCTTTTCTTATGATGAGTTTATGATTAGAAAAGTTTCATCTTTACATGTTCTTCATAGTTGATAAGACTATGAACATTCTAAAAACTTAAAATTTTAAAAAGTTTGCTTCTTGATGCTTAAAAAGTGGTGCTATTTTTATGGGTTTCACAAACATTTTGTTCTTCTTGAAGACAAAAATATGTGTAAAAGTTTAAGCTTTTTGGAATATGAAGCCTTTTAAGTTATGGAAATGACATCTTGTCACTTTATGTTTTAAAGATTGACTTTTGGATACAAATTCTTTCATAAAGTTTTAAACTTTAATCAAGAAGGCAACTTTAAGTCATAAAGTTATAAGCTTGTACTTTAGTCTTGTAAAGGTTGAACCTTGAGATGAATATATTGAGTAAAGTTTTAAACTTTAAGCAAGAATGTCACTTTTGAGTCATAAAAGTGTTCACTTTTATATCATTGGCTCATTAAGTAGGAATCTTTTAGACTTTAAGACAACTTCAAATCATAAAGTTGAGACCTTGATGGTCTTAGAATAATTAAAAGTGTCAACTTTCATAAAGAACAAGACTTTTTAGTTCAAAAGCTAGTATCTTATATCATTATTTCATAAAGATTTAATCTTTAAGATGAGTTTAATTTAAAAGGCACTTACTTTATTAAAGAATGAAACTTTATAACCTCTTTATAAAGAATGATAACTTTTATAATATTTAAGGTAAGATCTTGTCATGTTAATAAAAGCTTGAAACTTTGCAACTTGTATAAATTAAAAATCACTCTTGGTGATTGGTGAATATGGTGTTGTTGGGTTCATGAGTGTGGTTATACATTGTTATGACCCAAGAATTAAAGAGATCTCGAGTTCCTTAGGAACAGAAGTATGATGAACATAGCAAAGAGGAAGAAGATGATGGTAGAGAAGATGATGATGGTGGTGATGAAGGGATTGATGGTAGTGGTGCTCCTCCTTGCAAGGTTCCTTGAGGCTTGAAAGGCTATGAAGATCACTCATAAGAAAAAGTGTCTCACTCTTTCACTATACCTCCCTCTTCTTTGATGGTGAAGAAGGAAGAAGAAACTCTCTTAATCTCTCTTAGCCTTAGCCAATGTTCTTGCTTATACCTTTCTCATCTTGCATAACTTTTGTAGAAGTTATTGTGCCATATGCACTAAAGTGATCTTGTAGTTGTTCGTTAGTGACACCATCATCAATGTTCTTCACATAAATGTTTGATCCTTGAAAGTTAAATAAAGATGTATGATGAAAACTTATAGTGATAAGATAAATATAAGAGAACGAGTAGGAAAATACCTTAAGTTTCAAGATTTGTTCTTAACATATCTCCTCCAACTGATGATGCAAGATCTACTCATGCTCAACCTATTTTTATGTCTTGGCTACATAAAGATTCTTTGAACTAGTGTAACACCCTCCCAAGTACGGTACTATACTTAAATCATAATACCTCACCTAAGAGTTGTTACTGTCACTTAATCGGACCTTGTTTGGCAGCAACCTTCGGCCACCTTCTGTCTTACTGATTAACTCCGCCTCGGAAGACCTCCTTTGGGACTTCTGAACTATCTGGAGATAACACCAAAATATAGTGAGAATTATAAAATTCTGAGTAGGATTCAATAAACTACCATATGCTGCATCATTGTTATTATCTCCAGCTGCTTCGGTTTATTATGAAAATGTGAACATGTTAAATAGACTGTTCAGTTCTATAGTTTGAAAGCATATTGTCTGAAGCAGAGTTCATTTTAGTCACGCACTTGAGTCTCATTGGCAATATTTCATATGTAGAATAATAATCATAGTATAAGTAGATAGAGTAGTCTCAGTATCAATAAAATATGGGATATAATTATGCAAATACTTATGTTTGAATTCATGCAAATACACTGGTGCTTTCCTTTAACTTTCTTTACTTCCTTTACTTAAGGTTCAATTCTTAGGTTTTCGAAAACATGAATATCAAAGCGGATTCAATTTTAACATACCCTCTAATCATTTATGTAACACCCTTTATTATATAAGCCATGCTCGAGTCATGGGGTTATATTAAAAGGTTGTCACCGTATTAAGAAAGCTTTAAATGTGGAAAATATAATATATGGCCCTCTGAATGCATACTTTATTACTGAATAATAGTTCATAAACTTCGTCATCTCCGATACATAGGGAATGAAATGATTACAATTTAAAAGAAGTTGTGACTAACATAATACACAGCATTTGCTTTCGACTAGCCGTTAGCTAGCTTCAGTAGTCTCTTGGTCTGGTTTACGCTTGAGTCTTGCTCAATGAATGTTCCTGTACTCTGCCTTGCACTTGATTTCCAACTTGGATGCTGGAATGTTTACAAAAAAGGAAAACATACAAGTAAGCAGTGAGAACCTAAGGTTCTCAGCAGGTAAACTTAAACAATCTTATTTATGTCATCATAAACATTCCAGCCGCTTTGGTTTCTTATGAAAAAAGTGAGCACAAATACGCAAGCAATGGTTCAATTTTAAGTTGAAAACATCTTTCTCGAAGCGGGTTATATTTTAACAACCACTTGGCATCTTATATGGTAGACATAGGAACACGAATAATGTAATATAATTCAGTAAGAGTCATAATAGCATCATGACATAATGAGATAATTAGAAATGCACATGTAGATGCTTGTACTTGATTGTATGCAAGTGTACTTAACTTAATTCCTCGCTTTCTTTAACTTGCAACTTAACCTTGCTCTTTTATGCTTGGTCCCCTAGAGGTGAATGGCCTCTCTCACCCCTGGGTAATAGCCTGCTTTTCAAGTCCGAGCTCGTATCTATACATGAGTGACGGGTTTACTTTCCCTGACCCTCACACCGGTCTATTCCCCTTAAATCTGGTCGAGGGCTGGCCCAAGTCTTAGACAGTACTGCTCTGGCTCATGCTAGCTGGGTCTATGCCATGCCTCACGTGGTAGCTTGGTACGTCTTTCTTGCAAGTTCTTATCATCTTTTCCTTTTCATATCTTGTCATGCATGTGGACGCTTAGTGCATTTCATGAGTATGTCTCATACCTTATATATCATATCATGTTCTAAATATATACTTGCATGCATGATGTACATGGATATGACATGTAAATATAAATATATTCAAAGCATAATCATTCATAGCATAAGTTCTCATAAATTCCTGCCGAAAATTCGACAGCATGATGGATCGAGTCCGCTTCCCCATGAATAGTGCCAGACAACCAGTACAATCTTTCAAACTTGCAATTCAATATGGATCAGCAATTATACATATATTTATAGCATCATTTATCAAATTCAATTCAAGCATCTATAGGGTTTGCGGTTTACTCCCTCCTATTTTGCCCGATTTTGTTATAATCCACTTTTTGCTCAATTCAACTCATTTGAATCTAATATTTGGATATGTCATAGCCTTATGTGTCTAGTTTCTAACCCTTTTGGTCCCATCTCATTTTGATTTGTATAACTCAAGATATAAACATTTTACCTCAGACTGCCCTGTTCTTAGCTGGAATTGGGTTCTTATAAGTAAAAATTCACTAAAAATAGAAATCTAGGTTAAATTATATGAAATTTATATCAAATTAAAGCTAACAGGACAAGCTTTCGAATGACATAAGCTTCATCTCATTTCGATGAGTATATTTTGAGATATAAGCCCCGAAACTTGACCCTACTGGACTACCTTGTTTCAGCCCGGTTTGAACTTAAATCAACTTCATTGATGTGCTGGGAACAAAAGGAAACAAATCTGACTCTGAAATTTTTATGGGATGTTTTCCTACATGTTAGCTTTCAAAAAACGTTAGTTGCACTCAATTTGGAATTGTGTAGGGTGAGTTATATCCTTCTCAACTCATACTGCCTGGATAAGAATCCAGATTTCTAGGTTAAATTTCAAAAATTCATAACTAATTTTATACTAATCCAATGGCCTTATATGATATATGAATGGAAAGCCCTAGATGTCTAGTTTCATATAAAAATGTTTTCATCCAATTTAAATGGCGGTAGGCGGAGCTGTACACTCCGCCGTACAGACCGCCGAGGAAAATCCCTAACAGCTTCTAGATTTATCTCCCTCCTTCAAGCTATTTGCTCTTAATCCCAATTTTAATCACAACATACATGCAAAATTAATTATAAACCATTATCATCACTCTACATAACATCAATATCTCAGGTTCTACATAATCACCATGCAGCCCCAAACCAGAGAAAGTGAGAAGAGAAGTAGGATTTCCTACCTTGTCTAGTTGAGTTTGGGTGGATTTTGTGTCTTTGATGAAAGCAACTTGTGATGAGACTTGAAAATGGATGAGAATGGAGTGAAAATGAGAGTAAAGGGAAGAGAAGGAGATGACCTTCAGCAGCTGGAGAGGGAGGACGAAAATGATAAGGGAAGGAAGGAAAAGTTAGAGATATTTGGAAGCTAGTTGCATGTGATTGGTGGATTTCACTCTCTTCTCCAATTTAGCTTGGCTTCCCATCATCAAGGGCTGATCAAGGTGCCACTTGAGGGGGTTGCTTGGCTAAATCTTAGCCATTGCTCCTAGGGTTTTTATAGTATAATTTCCATTAGTTCGGTTCCGACAATTCAAAGTACCGAAATCTTACCGATTTCCTTTAAATCGGTAAATCGGTTTTGGAAAAATCCTACGAAGTTTCCTATGCTTTCAATCTAATTCTCTCATATCTAATTTTCTCTAAATGATACTTAATTGGCTCTAATTAAAAATTTAATCGAATGCTAATTAATCTTAAGTAGTTGATAAAACCGAATAACTAGGCGAAAATGATAAAAATCTGATGAAGGTAAAGCCAAGTTTTTCCACTACCTTGAGCAACACTTGGCGCCACTCATATGTGGTAGGAGAGGCTGAATTTCAACCACTTAAGTGAGGGATTCCAGTAGAGAATTCTACTGGTTCGGTTCTGGTGGTTTAAAATACCGAATCTTCGCCGATTTTCTCCAAACCGGTCAAATGTTACTTAATAGTTTTGTAAGATGTCTATATGTTCATTTTTAATTTATCTTAAGCCTAATCTCTCTAACTAATATCTAGTTAACTCTTGATTAATATTTAATTAACCTCTAATTGCCCTTACATAACTATTGAAACCGAATAAGTGAATTAACGGAGTAAATTAGACATTTTCGTAAATCCGGAGCCTTTTTGTTACCTATTTTATGTAACCAATGGCATTTTCGTAATTTTGAGCAGGTCCAAGGGCACCCCACGTCATTTCACATCCGACTGCATCCATCGTCCAATCGGCAGAGAGTTTAACTTCTACGGTTTCATCACGTGATTTTGCTCCGTTTAAAACCCTATTCTGCTAATCCTATAGATGTGGGGACATAAAAGTCATTTTATGAAAAGTTCTAGAGTTATTATGGAAATATCCACTTTTGTGGCCAAATAGCTCTTCACATTGTCTCAAAAGTGGAACTCGCTTCTATTTATCTAAAATCGGAACTCGTCTATTATGTGTAAAGTCGGAACTCGCATCCCCTTTTATTTGAGCTTGGAGCTGAAGCCTGATTTCGGAACTCGTCCAACCTTATTTGACACTTAGGGGTAAATTCAGATATCAGAAATCATACCGCTTACAATCACCTAATCCCAGAACTCCCCATCCAAACTCAGGAACACCAACAGAAATAGAAAGCTTCTTGGAATAAACTCGAATATCGGAACTCATTTATAACTTGGAAATCAGCTCAAAGATCCGAACTCGTGTCCATTCTAATTGAGTTCAACTCTGAGGCAGAAACTCATTACACTCAACTCGGAGGTCGGTACTTGCACCATTGTGTTAAACTATAACTTCGGAGGTCGGAAACCATGTATACTATTTTGAAACAGGATGTATGAGGTCGGAACTTGGGTACATCTGCTTGAAACTTGGAGATAAATTATGAGATCGGAAATCGGGTACATTGTCTTGAAGACATGAAATCGGATATCGGGAATCACTCCATGTTGTTTTAGACCTGAATGTTAAGTCGGAAGTCGGTAAATTATGCTGAAATTCGAAGACGAACTTGGAAGTCGGAAATAGTTCATTTTGTGTGTGAAATTCGAAGATGAAGTCGGAAATCATGAAAACTTGAAGGTGAACTCAGAACTCGGAACTCGTGATGGAGGTAGAATGGAATAATTTAGTACAAGGAAAAATTGGGATGTTACAATTTAGATCATAACATACAAGGGCACAAGTATAATTTCATAAAACATATATGGCTATGCTATAAGCTTCTCCTAACTTCTTCCTTTCAAGGGTTTGGGCCGAAGACCCTTTTCTTTTCTTAACTTGACTTTATCTTAAGTCTTATCATTTCACCCACTAAACATAATTGGTAATGAGCTCATATCATGGCCGTCGCCACCATAACCTTTCGGTACTTACACTAGCTGGGTCATGCCATGCCTCATGTAAGCCCTATCCCCTATACTCACACTAGCTGGGTCATGTCATGCCTCATGTGAGTCATGAATGAAGGGAGCTTACTTTGGGTCACCTTCCCTTTTGAAGGATCACGCCCTTGGTTCAATCTTTTCTTCTGATTAAAGCTTATGATGCAAAATTATTTTAATTCTTTTCTACATTTGGGCGTTATATATCGCCGTCCCTAGGATACTTGCATATGTTTTAATCTTTAGTCTTTACTGCCCTTGGATAGTCTGATCTAGGAGTGAGCTCAACTCGTGACCGTCATCATACAAAACTGACCTACAAGGGGATTCATGTGCCTTTAGTCTTGGAGGGATTTCATTTTGGCCACGTGCCTCTAAATTGAAGGGATCTCTTCTGGTCATGTGCCTTAAGAATAGAGGGATCTCATTTGACCACGTACCTTCAATGTAGAGGGATCTCATCTAACCACATGTCTCCAAGGTAGAGGGATCTCATAGTTTTATACTGCCTTCACAGGGAGGGATTCAATGTGCAATTGCCTCCAAATGAAGGGACCTACATCTTATCTTATTTAACTACCTTCACAAGGAGAGATCTCATAACTGCCTCCAGGTGAAGGGATTCACATTTAATATGTTCATATCATGAATATTCATAACAGAAACTATCATAATTTCATAAAATTCTGCCGAAAATTCGGTAGCATGACGGAACATGTCCGCTTCCTCATAAATAGTGCCAGTACTCAGAACACCAATTTTCAGAGAAATCATAACACTTTATTCGTATTTCAAACATCAAATTCATGGCACAATTACTGCAATTAAAACATGGTTGCTGTCTTAATACTTGCATTCAACCCGATTTTTGTAAATCGGGCCAAAATTTCTATTTAATTCATCTGGACATCAATTTTGGATATGTTAGAGTGTTATGTGTCTATTTTCTAACCTCTTTGGTCCCATCTAATTTTGATAAATACAGCTCAAGTTATTTAAGTTTTATCTCGGGCTACCCTGTAGCTGGCCAAAATTACACACTTAAAAGTAAAATTCCACTAAAAATTTGAAAACCAGTTCAAATCATACGAAATTGGTGTCATATTAAATCTAACAAGACAAGCTTTCATTTTCAATAAGTTCCATTACATTTTCTTTAGTATAGCTTAAGTTATAAGCCCAGAAATTTGACCTTCCTGAAATGCCCTATTTTGGCCCGGTTTGGACATAGCGAAATTTCTTCAAACCACTGGAAGCAAACAGGACCATTTCTAACTCTGAAATTTTTATGAAATATTCTCCTATGTGTAAGCTTTCTAAAAAAGTTAGTTTCATTCAATTCCAAGTCGTATAGGGCAAGTTTTTCCCTGAACAACCTAGTTTGCCCAGAATTAAACTCAAAAATCTAGGTCAAACTTCAAAAATTCATATCTCTCTCAATATTAATCCAATGGCCTTGTATTATATATGTATGGAAAGCCCTGAATGTCTACTTTCATATAAAAATAGTTTCATCAAATTTAAATGGCGATAGGTGGAGTCGTACACTCCGCCAGTACGGATGCCGTAAGATTTTTCAAGGTTTCAGCTTCTATCTTGCATCCCTTCATGAATTCTCACCCAAGTTCTCATCCAAATTCATCATTTATATATTAATCCAGCTATAAGACTTCATATAAACATCATATATGATCAATCTAATGGAAAGAAAAGGAATTCTACTTAGCCACAATAGTACCAATAATAGAAGAAATTGAAGAATCCTACCTTCTTTAAGTGTGATTTTGCTAAGTTTGAGCTTCAAGTTGATGGAACCTAATCAAAGCTTGAAGGTTTAATGCAGTTAGGTTGAGAGGAGAGGAGAAGAAGAGAAGAAGAAGGCTGAAACTAGATGAGAAAGTGGCGCAAATCTTTGCTGAAGGGAAAGGAAGGAATATGTTGTTAAAGTTTAATGAAGTAGTTGAAATCTTGGAATTTGATTGATTGCTATTTTGTGGCTTATCTTTAGCCATGCTTCCTTCCCTTTGTGGCCTTGGTGACACCACCCATAGAGGGCTGAATGGCTGAGGAATCAGCCTTGAGTCATAGGGTTTTGGGTGCACAATTCTATTGATTTGATTCCGACAGTTTAAAATGCCGAAATCTTACTGATTTCCTTTAAATCAGTAAATTGGTTTAAGAAAATTTTTATGAAATCTTCTATATTTCTAACCTAATTCCCTTATACCTAAACTCAATTAATTGCTAATTAATTGATCCTAAATAAATATTTAGTCGAATTTTAACTAATCCCAATTATTCGATAAAAACCGAACAATTAGGCGAAAAACGATAAGAAAAATCCGGTGGAGGTTACAACTAGCTAATGACAAATTAGACCCGCATAATATACATAGAATGAACAACATAAAATTGAACTTCAATTTGAATGGTAGAAAACCTCCTTAGTATAAGGATAAACAAATGACCAAATTGTGATTCATTCATTGCTTCCATTACCTGTCTAGCATTATTTAGGTTATCATAGTTCACAAATACAAAATACTTTTACAACTAATTATCACCCTTTGCACTAGCCAAGCTAATTATCACATATGGTGCACCACACACCTCTCCACCAATCACAAGCCATTCCTCAAGTTTTAAAACACCAAATCCCCTTTAACTTCCCTCATTTTTGTGCTTCTCTTTCGTGCTGACTTCTTTCCCTTCTTCTTCTTCTTCCTCACTTCCTCTTTCCCAAATCTCCAAGCTCCACCCACTTCCTACACCAAGAACTCAAGTCTAGCTAGTTTTGCATCAGCTAGAGGTAGGATTCAGCTTCTTTGCTTGAGTTGATGGCTGTTGGGAACTTCTTCTCTATTCATGTAATTGATGATATATGATGGTTATGTGATGAAGTATGGCTGGTTTATCAAGTATTTGATAGGATTCAGATTGAATCTTGCATGAAAAACAAGATAGATAGCAAACTAGAATCTGAAACCTAGAAAATCTTATAGCATCCATACTGGCGGAGTGTACGGCTCCGCCTATGGCCACCAAAACTTTATGAACCTTGTTTTATGTGAAACTAGATATTTAGAGCTAGACATTTAGAGCTTTCCAACCATATATAATAAAGGCCATTGGATTAGTATTTCGTGAGATATGAATTTTTGAAATTTACCCTAGGATTTTGACCCTGATTCTAAGCAGACTGGATTTCGAGGGGCATAACTTGCCCTATACTCCTTCAAATTGAATGAAACCAATTTTTTTAGAAAGTTAAGACATAGAGTAACATGCCATAAAAATTTTAAAACTTAAATCAATCCCTGTTGTTCCCAGTAATTCATGAAAATTGCCTTAAGTCCTAGCCAGGCTAGAACAAGGTAGTGAAGGTTACCCAAATTTGTGGGCTCATAACTTGAGTTCCACTTGCTCAGATGAGATGAAGTTTGTTGGAAATAAAAGCTAGGTCAGTTAGATTTACAAAAATGTAGATTTCGTATAGTTTCAACCAATTTTCTATTTTTAGTAAATTTTTAGTTTTTGATAGGCAAATCTGCCTAGTAACAGGACATACCCAAGTAAAATATTAATAACTTGAGATACATATATCAAAACTTGATGAGACCAAAAAGGTTAAAAACTAGACACATAATACTTCAACATAAACAAAAATCAGGTCTAAAATGAGTTAAAATGAATTTAAGGCTTAATTTCTAAAAATAGACAGAGTTGAAGATATGAGCAGGATTTCCAAAATTAAAGGATTTGGCACCTTAATGCATATATGAATTCAATTAAAGTCTAAGTGTTGCAATTCCATGTTGGTGTTTGAAAGATTAACACGTTATATTTGATCTCTTACTATGACTGACTGTCCGTTGAAACTAGCACTACTCATAGGGAAACGGATCTAATCCGTTATGCTGCCAAATTTTCAGTAGAAATATGTGAGAGTTGGGGATGTTCGTATGATGCGTACATGGCTATCATGCAAGTATAAGATGTTTAAAAATAAGGTATGAAGCATATGCATCCATGAACCCTATGATTAAGGATATGATGATGATTGCACATCCTAAGGAGTGTGACATGGCGATTACACCCCGATGGGGTATGACATGGCGATCATACTCTGGCATGTGATATGAGAATGAGATCCCTCTACTTGGAGGCACGGGGCCAGATGAGATCCCTCTACCTCGGAGGCACATAGCCAGATGAGATCCCTCCGAATTAAAGGCATGTGGTCAAAATAAGATCCCTCCAATTAGAGGCACGTCTAAGCTCACACCCTAGGGACAGTGATATGTAACGCCCAAGAAAAAGAAAGTAAAGAAAACTAAAGATAGATGAATGCACTCACATTAAGAAGTTATTTGCATCCATCTTTACATGTTATTCAATTATGTCGTATCTTATTATGAATCGTTACATTATGATTACTTGTCTTTCATGTTGATAAGTTAATTGTTTGAAGTTCATCTCTATTTATCAAGTGGACGACTAAAATGAACTCTGTTTCGGATAATATATTTTCGAATTATAAAACTGAAAAGTCTATTAACATGTTCACCTTTTTCATAATAAACCCAAGCAACTGGAGATAATAATGATGACACGGTATGTGATAGTTAATTGAATCCTACTGAGAATTTATAATTCTCACTATATTTCCGTATTATCTCTAGATAGTTCAAGGAATATTGGGGATGGCCAAAGGTTATTATCAGACAAGGTCCATTCAGGTAACAGTAACAACTCTTGAGTGTGGTGCTATGACTTAAGCATAGTACTGTACTTGGGAGGGTGTTACAATGACTCTCTTCAAAACATATCTAAATATCTCTATCATCTATAATGTAATACTCTTCCAAGTACAGTACTAGACTTAAGTCATAGCACCACACTCAAGAGTTGTTACTTACCTGAGTGGACCTTATTTCATAGCAACTTCAGCCATCTTCGAAACCTCTCGAGCTATCTGGAGATAACACGAAAATAGGAGTAAGAATTTTAAATTTTCAGTAGGATTGTCTAAACTATCACACGTAGTGTCATCGTTATTATCTCCAGCTATTTCGGTTTATTATGAAGAAGGTGATCATGCCAACCAAATTGTTTAGTTTTATAATTTGAAAATATCATGTCCGAAGCAGAGTTCCTTTTATTCATATACTTAAGATATAAGAGTTATTATAAAATAAATTTACAACTGATAACTTAAATAATAGTTGCAGTATATTCAAATATAATAATTCCAATATAATGAAGAAATAGAACAGATCATGCATATGCAAATACGTTCACTTGAGTTCATGCAAAATGCACTTGTAACTTTCTTTGACTTCCTTTCCTTGGCACACCTAGGTGTTACGTATCGCCGTCCCTAGGGTGCTTGCATATATTTTAATATTTAGTCTTTACTGCTCTTGGGGAGTCTGATCTAGAGTGAGCTCAACTCGTGACCATCATTAACAGTACTGACCAGCAAGGGGACCCACGTGCCTCTAGGTCGGAGGGACTCAGTTGGCTATCTACCTCCAACATAGAAGGACCAAAAGTTTTAGCTGCCTTCACAAGGAGGGATCCAATGTGCAACTGCCTCCGAGTAAAGGAATCCATATCTTTATCTTTTAACTGCCTTCACCTGGAAGGCCCTAAATAACTGCCTCCAAGTGAAGAGATCTCAATATTACATAATCATGCCATCATACAATATTCATCTTCATATCATAAATCTTCATAATATAAGCTATTATAATTTCATATACTTCTGCCGAAAATTTAGCAGTATAATGGAACGTGTCGGCTTTCCCATGAATAGTGCCAATACTTAGACAACCAATTTTACAGAAAATTCACAACACTTCATTCACAATTCAACATCAATTTCATTGGAACATTAGTTGTATTTAAAGCATAGTTGCTGTCTTAGCACTTTTCACTCAACCCGATTTTTGTAAAATAAGCCATAATTTCTATTTAACTCATTCAAACCTAAATTTTGGATATGTTGGAGTGTTGTGTGTCTAGTTTTTAACCTCTTTGGTCCCATTCAGTTTTGATATATATATATATATATATATATATATATATATATATATATATATATATATATATATATATATCTCCAATTATTAACATTTTACCTAGGTATGTCTTGTTTCTAGGCAGATTTGCATTCCCAATAGTATAAATTCACTAAAAATAGAAACTTAGATGGATTCCAACAAAACTTATATCATTTTAAAGCTAATGAAGTAAATTTTCATCTCCAAAATGTTTCATCTCATTTTACTAAGTAGAGCTCGAGTTACAAGCTCCTAAAGTTGGTTGTTTATGGCTGCCTTGTTCCAACCCGATTTGGACTTAGGGCAATTTTATTGAATTACTGGGAGCTATTGGAATAGAATCTGACTCTGAAATTTTTATGGCACTTTTCTCTATGTCCTAGATTTCTAATAAAATTCATTTCACTCGATTTGAAGGAGTGGAGGGTGAGTTATATCCCTCGAATTCCAGTCTGCTCGGAATCAGGATAGAATTCTGAGGTTAAATTAAAAAATTCATATCTCACTCAATACTAATCCAATGGCCTTATATTTTATATGGTTGGAAAGCCCAGATGTCTAGTTTGATCTAAAAATAGTTTCATCAAGTTTCGGTGGTTGTAGGCGGAGCCGTACACTCTGCCAGTAGGGACGCCGTAAGGTCTTCAAGGTTTTAGCTTCTGTTTTGCATCTGTTTTTGAATCCTCACCCAAGTTCTCACCTAAACTCAACATGTATACATCACTCCAGCCATAAGAATTCATATAAACACCATATATCATCAATCTAATGGAAAGAACAGAAATTCTACTTAGCCACAATAGCACCAATAATAGAAGAAATTGAAGAATCCTACCTCAAAATTAAGTTTTGAGCTTGGAAGATGGAAGCCTTAAGTGTGGGAAATGATGTAGGATGAAGAAGTAAGAGGAAGAGGATGAAAAGGGGAAGCAATATGAGGGAGAGAGTTCAGCCCTCTTGATGCACGAAAGATTTAATGACATATAGTAGTTGGGAGTTTGGCACATGATTGGTTGTTGGGTTTGTGGTGATTGTTGAGCCACTTTTCCCCATTCTTTGGCAGCAACTTGTTGCCACTTTGGTGGGAAAAGGCTGAATTTCAACCACTTATCCTAGGGTTTTTGATGTGCAATTCTATTGATTCGATTTTGACAATTTAAAATACCGAATCTTTACCAATTTCCCTCAAATCGGTAAAACATTACTAAGTAAATTTGTGAGATTTTTTATATCTCTATTCTAATATTCTTAAGTCTAATATGTTTAATTAATGCTTAATTAACTCCTAATCATTATTTAATTAACTTCTAATTAATTCTACACAGTCAATAAAGTCAGATAAATAGATTAACATCGTAATTTAAACATATTGTAATTCCGGACGTTATACTGAATAATTTCTCATAGTCTTTTACATAATAATCTAAATTTCCTTTAGCTCTAGTATTTGTAATTCATCCCTAGTTACTCTTATTTTTCTAATAAATTGATTAACAATGCAAATCAATTGCACCGTTTCTTTGGAATTGTTATATTTTCGCTTTTTCGTAAATCCTTTAGAAATTTTTGTTTGGTTTCCGTAACTAGTGACATTTTTGTAATATTGAGCAAGTCTAGGGGCATCTTATGTCATTTCACATATGGATATCTTCGTGGCTCAATCAGCCGAGGTTTAGGTTTCTACATTTTCGCTACATGATTCTGCTTCATTTAAAACCTTATTCTATTAATCCTATTGATATAGGGACCTAAATATCATTTTCTAAAAAGTTCAGGGGCAAGGTTGTAAATAATAAAAGTTTGTCCAAGGGCATTTTTATCATTTCCTATTATGTTATATGGGGATGTTACATATGAGACTATTAAAATATCCACAAAAGAAAACCAAAACACCGACAAAAAAGGAGCAAACATCACAAAAGAGGCAATGAAAAACACCATAAAGGGGGCAACAAAAACAAAACAAAAGAAAATTCTAACAATGAAAAGAAAAGAAAAACTAGTGGCGCTACTACCAAAGAAGAAAGATGGCAATCCCCTTGCAACACTCACATAAACGAATACCAGAGGAGAGAGAAACTAAGAAAAATTATAAGTTGATAAAGCAGGGAGGACAAGTGTAATTGGATAAAACTAACATAAACTAATTCCTTTTGAACTAGTTTAACTTAAAATTAATTAGTTTATGCAAAAATCAATTTTAAAAATTTTATTATTTACCGAATATTATTTATCTTAATCTTTTCCCTATTGCACCTAACGATAGACAGAAATGGGATGCGACATGAGGGAGACCCTACTCACGTCAAATAACTGTAGCACCTATACCCAAAAAAAAAAAAAAAAAAAAAAATCTACAATGATTTAAAAATAGAAAATGGGCCATAGTAGCCCTACACTTGTTTCTTAGAAGGTGTTTGGCAAATTAGAAAAATCAACTAATTAAGTGCAATGGAGCCTGGTTTTTAATAAACGTTGTTTGGTAACTATCTAAATATTTGAAAACTAGTTTTTATTTGAATCAATTTAAACTTAGAACTAGTTCTTAAAAAACCTAATTTTTAATTGGTTTTATTTCATCTCAATTTTTTCTCCCTCTATTTTGTATCTTCTCAGTACTATTCTTCTCACTTTACACCAATCATTTTTTTTTATTGACTTTGTCAACTATCTGCTACCATCGTCCATCATCATCTAACCCAAATTGCCATCATTGGCTGCCATAGACTGCCATCGTCCACCATTGTTCACTGCCACTGCCCCGTCCGCCACCATTTGTCATCGCTAGCCACCACCATTTTCTAGCGTCCGTTGCCGTCAGCTGCCATTGTCCACCACTGTCGGCCGCCACAGTTTGCTAGATTGATTTTTTAATTACATAATAAAAAAGAAAGAGGTACAGAAGAATAAGAAGAAAAAGAACATGAAGATATGTATTAAAACTAATATTTAAATTGTCAAACTAAATAACGTTCAATAAAAAAACTAGTTCATTTTTATACTGATTAACATAACTAGAATTCCTTTATACCATATTAACTTAGTTTTTGAGGTTGCCAAATACTCCATTAACTTTTGTTGTCGGCTTTTGCCCCCATGTGAATTGAAAAAAAGAAAATAATTTAACTTGTGAATTAAATATTGTGTCCAGAATTTTCAAAAATAGAAGATAATTTGATTTGGTAAATTTTATGGATTGTATTGTTTTGATTTAGAAATCCTATCAAATTTGACAAGACTTGGTTGAAATTATTTTATTTTAAAGCTTAAAGAAAAGATTATTTTGCTTTTAAAGAAACATTTTTCACATTTTAATCAAATTAGCTTTATTTTTAGGGAATTTCTCCAATATCTCTAAAAAATTCAAAGATATCAGTGCCCTTTAGTTATTTGTGACTAAAAATTTGCCATGTGATCCACTAACTCACATTATTAAATTTTTAAAATTATTTTTTAATTATATTGAAAACATATAAAACTTGAGATTAAATCATAGCTATTAAATATAAAAGAACACAATACCCTTATAAAAATAAGGATACTAAAGGAAATCCTTTATTTTCATTTTGCTAAGTTTCAAAAACAAGAACTAATTTCTAAATCAATTTAAACGTAATAGACTTCTAACATGGGATTTGAATTTAAAACCAAAGTTAATTCAAATTAAATCAAATTATTTTCATTTTTAAGGATATTAAATATATGCTTGAGCAATTCCTAACCTCCACTTTGTGGAAGGTGTTACCCGTTTTCCACTGCTAGTATGAAATTGCATGTGTAATTCCTATATAAAAAAAAATGCTTTAACGATTGTTTGATGACTTGAAAAACCAATTTAATATAGCATGAAATAAAATCGATTATGTTAAATTGTATAAAAATGATATAGTTTATAATTAAACATTGTTTGGTTATTTGAAACAAACATTAAATTTAGTTTAATAAGTTTTTCAAATTAATAAGAAATGATAAGGTAATAGATGGGGAGAGAAAAAAAATGGGATTTGATAAAACAAACTTAAAATTGCCTTTTTCAAAACAAGATTTCGGCGAAAATCAGTTTAAATCAAAATTAATTTTAAAAGAGTTTGTAGTTACCAAACATCATCATCTATCTAAAAGCTGGGTCCATTGTTCCAACATATCTTGTTTGCTCACACTAATTAAGACATTGTTAGGCATTCCAACACTTTTTGAACATATTTTCTAAACTCCTACACAAATATACTATCTTAAATATGAGGTTTTAAATTTGAAATATTTTTTTAAAATTTTAAAAATATTCAAATCTTTAAAGAAAATGCACAAGTCGATGCCTTCTAAATCAAATAGTCATGCTTTTACACTTTTATTCATTATATAGAGGAACGCTTATTGCATAGCATGACTCATGGCATCCTTTTCCATGTCAAGGAAAGATTTGAGGTTAGGTAGATGTTCAAAGCAATGATTTAAACAAAAAAAAAAAAAAAAGGAGAGAGGTCAAAACATACAGCTGTGGGAGAATAAACGAGACCGGAAAGAGAATCGAACCTGAAACATTTACACCACATAAGTCTAAGCATGCAAATTGTCCAAGAAAAAAAGGTCTAAGCAAGCAAACAAATCTTTTATTAAATTAGATCAGCACACAATTAATTATAAACATGTTAAACTTCTAGGAGTTACTTCAAGTTGGCAAATAGATGTTTCCATTGTGCTCTATAAAAGGCTTTCCCTTGTTACTGCTCGGCTATAAGGATTAGCGGCTCCGGAGAAGTACGTATTTTGATGGTTGATAAACACAAAAAACATCAGAATCTTAAATATTGTATCAAGAATACAAAGAATTAGTGCATGAATATTGTGGTAAAAATATTAGAGATACAAGATAAGATCATATAATAGATTTTGAAGATAATTATATAGTTTATCTAATCAAATCTTAACTGAATCAGACTAAAGATAAGGAACTTCACATTCAAATATTATTTCATAACACTCCCCATTGGATGACTATCAAGGATATTCTTCATTAATGTCACGACCCATCTCGGGCCGTGGCTGGGGCATAAGGAGCAAGTCCCTTAGCAAGCCTTTATCACCCAATTTTCACGTAAATTGGGCAAAGTCCCCTTTGTATTTAGAATGATTTCCAAATACAGATCCTCTACCTATACAAATAAATAATCACACTCATCCATCGGGGACCAATACATTCTCAGAATGCACCCCTCAGCACAACATAAATAATTATCAAAACATGATCAATCAGATAGATACACAAATATAGAGATCTTTCGAAACAACTTTAATACAAATACATAATTCCATCTCTATATAAATCCATTAATTTCAGTACACAAAACTACAACACAGATATCATCATAATCTAGCAAGGGTTAGACTCTGCTTATAGTGCCATGGAGCTACATCGTTCTAAAGGTACACTAATAACCTAAAATTTGATAAAGCCCTTATCCGTGAGGATTCACCAGAGAAGTCAAAGATCAAATCTGAGAAGCAGGAGGGTCAACTCCCAAGTCCACACCTGTATTTGAAAAGAAGGAAAAATAATGGAGTGAGTTTATACAACTCAGTAAGTGACAAGATGCCCTTAATCCACATGAGTCAATGTGCATAAGTGTCAAATAAATCTCAACATAAAATGAAATTAAACTCTTAAACTCAGTATGAAACTATCTAACACAGGATAATTCGTCATGATCACACCCAGGTGGCCTTTCCTTCGTGTAATCCCGTAATTTGTCACACACCACTCCTCAAGTGGCCGTATAATTAATAATCCAAGGTACACCAGGGCTAACATTTAATATCATTAGCAGACAAATCATGTTTAGACTTTCCTAAATCTTTTTCTTATCTATTATACATAATCTCTACATAATTTGCGAAAATCCAATTCATCAACTCATGTGTAAAGTCTTTGAAAACAATACCATTATTAAAAGAAATGCTCAAACTTCATAATTTATTAGAAATCAATATAACAGAATAATTTGAAATATAAATCAAGCTAAGAATGTCTTATCTACTCACAATTCTAACCCCCAATAGCAAGATTTTAATCGCACAGAGTCTTGGAGCCACTCACGGGATCTTTGAAGGAATCTAATATCACAACCATGATAATTTGTCCCAAACTCAGTTATTTGGATTAAGGGTCGACATATATCATCCTCAAATATCAAAATCCCTAAATCACATAACCTAGGGTTTTGCAAGGTTCTACCAAAATCCCACTAGAGGGAAAGACTCGAATTTCTATTGTAATAAGGAAGAAAAATATGTTTAGACACTTACATATTGATTGGAAGTGGAGGAAGAAAGATCCAAGTGCCTTGATGGCATTTATCAACTTCAAATCTTCCCTCCTTAGGTAAGTTTTTTTTTTTTTGGAGGAAACGATTAAGAATTTTGGATGAGAGATTTTTGTTATGGGAAGGATAAAGTATATGATTTGTAGGGATTCGAATGAGAAAATTTGAGATGAAGATAAGGGAGAATGAAGGAATGAGTTTAGAAAAAAGGGAGAGAGTTTGAAAGGGTAGAGCGAGAAGGAAAATGGGGAAATGAGAGAAAGGGACACGTCCCGAGGCTATATATAATGCTATGGTAATCGATTTCCACTCCTAGTAATCGATTACCACAATGAAAAAATTTAGCCTGTGACATATAGAGAGGACTATAATCGATTACCAGCCCAACGGTAATCGATTACACTGTCCAAAATTTAGTTCCCTGGTTCAAGAGCACCTAGACTTAGGGTATCACACACACTTATTTACATTTCTTAATTTTAACTTTACTCTCCATTAATTTTAAAACATAAATGTAAATAATGGAATACCCACCATTGGGATTCAATAAAAATATCAAATAAATCAAAATACTTAATAATCAAAATTCAACTTTTGGATTTTAGTATAATTTTCCAAAAACTTGCATTTTTATAAACTCTTAGGTTAAAAACGAAGGGATTACCCATCCTCTAAAATTTATTAAAAATCATTTTTCAACTCATTGATGCCTAAGGAACTATTATCGGACTTTTGATCTTATAAAAATATCTTGATCCTATAGCCTTCCAAGGAGGCATAGGATTCAAACTTAGAAATTTTAGGATTCAATAACAATAGATAGCTACAACCCACGCTAGGGTATTACAGTTAAAATCTTATTAAGAAAAACAATCCATCGGAAAAAAAATCTTAGTGAAGAAAAAATAGTATAATATCCTAATAGTGGTAACTGCCTCATTAAAAACCTTATCAAGGAAAATCCAGTGGGATAAAAACCTTGATTAAGGTAAAAAAGAGTGCAATGTTTCTACCTTTCTTTGGAGCATCTTTTAATGTCTCATAATCAATGCATTCTGATTTTGTGTACTAGTTTCCTAAAAAAAGAAGTGGGTAGTAACTTTGTAAATGAATCTGCTAGATTATCACTTAAACAAATTTGTTGGAATCAATTGCTCCTTGTTTTTTAGGATCATGCGTGAAGAAAAACTTCTGAAGAAATATATTCTCCCTTTAGCTGAGCTATGCATGCTACATTGTCCTCGTATAAAGTTGTGGGAGTTTCTTTCTTATAAGATAATCCACATGACACTTGAATATATTGATCCATTGCCCTCCACTTATACATAACTTATTTCAAACCTGCATTAATGTGAATTTGACAAATATCCTGCATCTGCATTGCCCACTAATTATGACTTGGATTCATATGAATAACTGCATATCAATCATTCCATAGGGATATATGTTTAATTTCATTCCAATGTCTCTCTAGTTTGGAGACGAAATATACATGCTAATACACTCACAGTGAATATTATATCAAGTCATGTATTATTAGCAAGATACATAAGTGCTCCTATGACACTAAGGTATAGTACTTTAGGACCAAGAACTTCTTGATTACCTTCCAAAGGTTGAAATGAGCCCTTTTCACATCCAACGATCTTACAATCATTAGAGCACTTAATGGATGTGTTTTACCTATATAAAATCTCTTAAAGATTTTCTCTGTGTAAGTTGATTGATAAACAAACATTTCATTTGTTAAATGCTCAATCTACAAGCCGAAGCAAAATGATGCATTCAATTTACTTTCTTTAGAATCATTCTTACTATTTAGATCCTCAATTTGCTTCCAATTTACTTCTTTTTGAAGAGGCAAATGATTGTTAAGGATCTAAATAGTGAGAATGATGCCTTCTAATTTACTTCCTTTTCTAGTTGTCTACTCTTTCCCCCTAATATTGGAAACATTATTTCATCAAATTGGCATTAAGCAAATTGAACCTTAAAGATATCTCTCATTGATATTTCAAGATACTTGACTGTAGAGAGAGAGAGAGAGAGAGAGAGAAAGTCATATCCAACATATATTCCCAATTTTCTTTGGGGTCCCATTTTGGTGTGATAATGTGGGGCAATTAAGACATATATCGCATATCCAAAAATTCTTAAATTGGAAATATTTAGCTATTGGCTAAAAGCTAATTATTGGAGAAAGAATTGATGGCAACTTGTTGGCCTTATATAAACAAGCACTATAGCATGTAAAACAACATGCACTCAAATTAAATTTGGGAGATTTCTTCTCATAAGCAATGGTCTAGCAACCAATTGGAGGCATTTCATAAATGATTTTAGTTGCGTGTTATGCATATCAAATAAGCAATTGAATGTTCAACATTTATATCACTGGTCATACAATAAGCATTAAAAGCCTGAAAAGTAAATTTACTAGTATCATCAAGACAAATTATTTTGATTGGATTATCTGAAAATTGTGCTCTTAGTCAAATAACTTGTGCAAGTAATCTCGGAAACTCCTGATTGTGAGATGATAATATGCACACATGTAACCATCTCATAGATATATCTATTAAAATCATAAAATATCTAAGAGGTTCATATGACAAATGAATTAGTCCACATATATCACTTTAAATTCCTTCTAGGAGTTCAGGAGATTCAAATACAATTTTTATTGGTGATGGCCTTATAATCAATTTTCCTTGAGAACACGTAACACAAGAAAACTTATTACATTGAATAATCTTTTGGTTCTTCAATGAGTGCCCATATGAGTTTTCAATAATTTTTCACATCATTATTGCTCCAGGATGTTCCAACCAATCATGCCAAATGATAAATTAAATCATTTGGGTTAGTAAACTTCTAGTTTACTATAGCATGTGCTTCAATTTTACTAATATTAGTATAATATAGATTGGAAGAAAGTACAAATAATTTCTCTACTACAACTTTCTTTCCTGAAGCACAAGTTATAATATGGAGATACTCATTACTTCCTCCACTCATCATCTCAATATGATATTTATTCCGATAAATATATTTAAAACTCAATAAATTTCTTTAAGAAACAAAATTGTAGCTCTTCCAGAGCTTACATATATTTTTAAAACTCAATAAATTTCTACAAAAGAAACAAAATAGTAACTCTTCTGGAACCTTTAGACATCTTGTTACTACCAATGGTGCTAACATTTACTTCTTTCATTACTAGATGAGTAAAATATATCTTACTTTTAAGAATAATGTGCGTAGTTGTACAATCCACAAAACATATATCTGCACTATTTATCTTGATTATTTTCCTCAAAAAAAATATTAAATATATATAATGATTATAAAAAAGAAGACTAAATAAATATTGGGTGAACTAATATATGAGTGTTCACACAAATAAATATTGAATAACAACAATATTGAATAATCAATGTTAATTAAAGTAAATTGATATATCACATAAACATTGAATAATATATTCATATCGTAAACTGATATGATAATCTAAACTGAATATAGATAATGTACATTGAGATTCAAATCTCAAGTTATATTAAAATATAGTAACAAAAGATATCAACAATATATAACAGCTTGAATTTAAAAGCAAAGCAACAACTTGAAATTCAAAGTAGAGAAAGTTGGCTGAATCTCCATTAACTCAAATGACTAATATTTCTATAAGGATCTTAAGAAAAAAAAAATCAGATAAATCGAAATGACTCATATTAATCATGCTATGGTTGGCTAAAATATCTTCAAGTAAAAAATTTCTTATGCCTTTTTTCTTATTCATTTTTTTTTCTTTAGTAATGCTTGATAAAGATCAAGCAAATGTATCAATGTACGACAAGTATGTGACCAATATAATTTAATGCCACAACGATGGTATTTATTTTCTTCTATCTCAATCGTAATTTTGATTGGAACCACGATCTTTGCCATTTTTTGGGTTATAATTTGTTACATTCACCTCAAAGAATTGGGGGGGGGGGACCGGGCGATTTCCATAATTTTCCATGAGCAACTCTTTATTTCGTATAGCTATAATAAGGCTTCAAAATATTTTATAAAGCCCTTTTTCTCGATACTGCTATTTCAGAAGCACATTCAAGGCATGAAAGTCGAGAATGTTCTTTCTAACATATCTCTATCAATAATTTTTGCTCCCATAATTTCAATTTGGAGGTGATTCTAAGCATTGCAAAGCTATATTTACATATAGATTTAAAATCTTGCAACCACAAATACATCCAATCATAATGGTGTCTCTAAGACCTATTAAATCAAGATGGATTTTGCGCAATCCTTTTGAGATGCAACATTTCTTTGTTTAATGGTGTCTCCAGAACCTATTAAATCAAGATGGATTTTGCATAATGCTTCTCAGATACAATGCTTCATTGTTTAATGGTGCCTTTAAGATCTATTAAACCAGGATAAATTTTACATGATCCTTCTGGGATGCAATGTTTCATATTTTAATGGTATCTTCTAGACCCTTTGAGTCAATATAAATTTTTGCACCTATAATTTATGACAAACATTTCTTCCTCAAGATATCAAGGACCACAAATTCAAAATTGAAAAAAGGCTTGGCAGTAACATCAAATGTGAATCTTCTATAGTAACATGATGAGCAACCCCTAAATCGGGGAACCAAGCAGCATCTTGCAACCTAGCCAGATGAGCAATCATGTGTGCAGCAGGAGATGGATCCTGATTAGGATACATAGCAGCAAAATTAGCTAAGTGAGGTTGAAAGCCAAGTGGTATAGCTGGCCCATTCATCATTTGAGGATGAAAACTTTGATCAAACCGATGATAACAAAGATAAGCCGAATGACGAGGCTTGAAACAAACTTGCAAGATGATGGAAGATCGGCGACCTCAACCACGATGACCAGAACCACGACCACCTCTCTATGGTCCTTCTCTACCATGTGCACTAGGTTGGGAGCGATTTTTATGACCATTATCTTGTGCAGATCTATTTGAATTAACATGTAAAACATTGCTTGACATTACATAAGCCATGCTAGACTTGGACAGTGCTTCAATACATGCCTCATGTACTAGGAGTAAGGACTCTATTTCAACAATAGTATAAGGCTCTAGCCTAGTGTTAACCAAAACAAAAAGGCAGTATACTCTTCAGATAAAGCCATAAAAAATTGCATCTAAATGATCCTGAACTGGTATCGAATATCCTATAGAAGTCAGCGAATTAACGAGTGCTTTTATGTGAAGCAAGTACTTATTTATAGGAAGATTTATTTTTGTAACATTCCATATCTCAGTCTTAAATTGATATACTCTAGCACAAATTTGAGTCGCACAAAAGAGTAGAATGTGATCTGATACCTAAGCTGCAGTTTTACAACCTACCACTCTTGTGAGCATCGATTCACTTAGAGTTGACAAAAGCCTTGACATAAGAAGCTAATCTTGTTGTTTCCATTCAAGAAATGTTGGATTTTCATCTCCATTGTGTTCTACCTAGTTGAGAGAAATCGAGGTGGAGCTGGAGCTTTTCCATCAACATAATTGTGCAAATTGTTGCCTCAGATCGTAGATCTGATTTGCTGTTCCCATTATAGGTAATATTTCTCAGTGAGCTTCAGCATGATGCTAAGGTAAAAGTTAACTCTCGATACTCCACTTGTGCTTGCATTCGCACTTGGAGCAACTACACTTAGCACTCCATTGATCGGTGCAGCGAAAAAAATTTGGTGATTCTTCCACACAGGGTTATTCTTGGCTTGATGATACCATGTTATAGTTTGAGCATTCTTGGGAAAATGAAAGAAAGTGATGAGAAAATGAGAGAAAAGTGTTTGAGAGAACGAGTGAGAGAATGAGAGAAGAGAGAAGCTCAGAAAGTATGAAACATGAAAAATGAATCACTAGACAGAATAATTAAACTGTGGCTGAAGCAATATATACGCAGCTAGTCTCAACAATTCATAATAAACTAGCACTACTCATAACTAGTTGCTAACTTAGCAAAATAACTGAGTTTTGCGCCACTAATCCTAACCTAAAAACACAACTTCCTCTCCTTCCCTTTCCCCACATCATTGTAGGAGGTAATAGTCTTTCTATTCACACAGACATGCTTGGTACCCGATAGTCTACCACCGAATTTTTTTTTTTTTTTTCCTTTGGTCCATTGGATTTCCTATCTTCCTTACGCCTTCCATCGAGACGTGTGTAAGAAGATTGTTGGCCTTGAACTGCCTCCACCTTCTCACAACTTAATTCATCCTTTGAAGTCCCGCCTGCATCATCTCAACTATATTTTCTTTCAAAACACAAGGTGATGTCTCCCTGTGTAGTAGTCCACTCTTGTACAATGAAATAAAATCGATGTCAACCACAGTAATATAATTTTTCAAAGGTAATAACACTATCAAAAGCAACCATTGAATACGATATAGCCAATGCAAGCATGAAAACAACCTGCACAAATGATTTAATTCCTGGAAGTGTAAATAGTGTTGTACACAAACTAGATAATTTTCCAAAAATTTCCACAAGAAAATGAAAGACAAGAACCTAGATGAGAGACAAACTACCAATTAGTCATGAAAATACTATCAATTAATTTCAAATCAACTCGAAAATTAGTACGGCACTAAGAGCATGCGTTACGTGGTATTCAAAAACTGATGTACTGAAAGTTTCTCGTCTTCAAACTCAATAGCCTCTAAAATTTCTTTCTATGAAGATTATCACAAGTCAGGGAAGGCCTGTAGCATCATATGTCAATTATATCTCATAAAAAATTAAATAATTATACTAAACCCAGTTCACGACTGGTGCATCAATCATCAATGTCTTTTCCTTTCTAATGTGTGAGTAACATATGTTTGTTGGAACAACACACAATCAGGTGGTGCTACAATAACTAAAACAAAATCAAGCTAATATATAAAGAGTTGTTCTTGAAACAACACACAATCAACAGGAAGGATAATATCCTAAGTCAATCTTTGGACAAAACTCATGATTTCAAGCCCCGAAGTCTAGAAAGGAGAAAATGAAATTAGAAGAATCAAATTTAATGTTTACCACCACCATCTGTCTAGTACCTGAAATACTCTTAAGATTGTTGGAAATATTAACAGAAATAACACAAATAATATCTGAATAGAAATAAAAAAAATCTTCAAATAATAAAAATAATTACTAACAAGAACACTTAAATTGGAGAATTAAAATAAATAAATAGCTTAATAAAATAAAATGTTTACTGGTTATGGCTAAGGTATATTAGGAACTAAACTTAAAAGTATTTTATCACCACGAGTAAATTACTCAATACAAATGATTTTCATGACTACAAGAACAGCTTATAAGGATTGCTCAAGATAAGTGAAATGTCGGTTTTCTTTCTTCTCACTACTACTGTTTATAAGAAAAGAAACAAATGGTTTCTCGTAGCTCAGCAACCAACATTGTAATTGTCATAAATACCAACGGGTATATATTTTATGACCCAGGGATATATGTACTCCAAGTGCAAGTGAAAACCGTGGTCGTAATATATGGCTACATAAAGAATTGCAACGTAAAATATTGAATATTGACGGCAAGAAACACATGTAGAAAAGAATAATAACTCTATTAAAGGTCACGTAACTAATAATACAAACCGTATGCTAAAATTAAAAAAAAAAAAGTATTTAATAATACTAATAATAATAATAACAACAACTTTAAAATATAAAACAAATATAAATAAAATATAACAATAGATACAAACATTAAGACTCATAACGAGCTAGCAACATAACTTTTAAACTTAACAAAGAAAACTTTTGTAAATTAATTCAAACCAACATGTCAGATTAATTCAATTAATATGAACAAAAAGTGATTAATAACTAGAATTAATTAATCACTTAAAACTAATTAGTCTAATATATTATCGTCTTTCTTTGACAACCAGATGGTATCTATCCTGGTTTATATACTTTTGAGAGTACGCAACTACTGTCAGTATTAAGATGCACTTGTGGCAAAATCACATAATTATCCTGACACAAAAATATTGTTGATAACTTGAAAAATTAATTTAATATAATATAAAATAGAATTAATTATCTTAACATATATAAAAATGAACTTGTACTAATAATGTGTTGGTCCGAGTAAAAGAACTCGGATCCTTTATATATGTGGTTTGGATTTGATTTTGCAATTCATATGGAAAAAAAAAAAACTATTGAAAATAGTCCCACTTAGGTGCTTAATTGTATCCCAAAAGATTAGTTTCTTAACTGTAGAGTAAAGAGATACTATTGGAAGAAAAAAAAATGAACTTATTTTTAATTAAATAATTCATTTTTCAAAAAAATAACTTTATTCATAAAGAAGCCTAACAACATTTATACACCGGAAAAGATTCAATTGATGCAAAGTTAATAATTATTCACCAATAAGAAACATTTAGTTTTGACATTTATTTTTTATTTTTTGGATAAAATAATTATTCCAAATTAAAAAGAAATATTAGGAAAATTTTAATTTTGCCTCGACAGAAATTGAGGAATGCCTGCTTCTTTGATAGGTTGAAATAAGAAACTCAAACCCCCATCTTTGGTAGGTAGATTGCTTAGAAAAGATGTTTTTGATTTTCTTTCAAAAAAAGCCATTCTGCCTTAGTGCTCAAAATGACTTTTTTCAGTTTTAGTGGGAATATAAATAGGAATAAAGTTTTTTTTAATAAAATGTTTTAATTTTAAAAAGAGATAAAACACTTTCTTATTTTATTTTATTTTATTTTTTTTGAAAACAGGGAGCAAAATAATTTCCTGCTATTTTTATTACAAAAATAATTAGTTTTTATAGACCAAAAATCTCAGCCCACAAATTAAGGCCCCAAGCTATAGTATATCAATAATAAGTTCACTCCCTCCTATTTAGCCCATTGTCTTTTCCTCAACTTCTCTTATAATTTTATCTTTTCTACTTTTCATTTTTATTTTATTTTATAGGAAAAACCAAAATCGAGGTGTTTACAATTGTCCCTCTTTAATTTACTCATTTCTTTTCAGGTAATAAGAATAGCCAAGGTTTCTCTCATTATTGCTTAAATAAAATAAAAGTTAATGAAATAAACTCCAATTTTGTATGTGAAAATGAAAAATTATGGGGGTGAATAAACACACCAAAGTTTTTTTTTTTTTGGTCTTATTCTTTTGGGGGAGGGGGAGGGACAAGGGAGCTCTGCTCCATTCAAACATGCTCCCTAAGGGTCCCGGGTGCACTATTGCTAATGCATGAGGGGGGGAGGGACAAGGGAGCTTTGCTCCTTGGGAGTCGAACATGCTCCCTAAGGGTCTCGGGTACACTATTGCTGATGCATGAATTGTGACCATATGAGCTAAGCCTCGTGTGCTACCCCAAAGTAAAATGCACAAAAGTGGCTGATGTAATGTCCTCCTTGATATAGTACTATACTTAAGTCATAGTACCATATTCAAGAATTGTTACTATTACTTGAATGGACCCTATCTGACAGTAACTTCAGCTATTTTTGAAACTGCTCAAACAATCCGAAGATAACATGGATATAGGAGTGAGAATTTTAAATTCTGAGTAAGATTCTTAAACTATCACATATCATGTTATTGTTATTATCTCCAACTACTTTGATTTATTATAAAAAATGTGAACATGTTAAATAGACTGTTAAGTTTTATAGTTTGAAAATATATTGTCCGAAGCAGAGTTCATTTTATTCACGCACTTGAGTCACATTGGCAATATTTCATATTTAAAATAATAATCACGGCATAAGTAGATAGAACAGTCTGAGCATCAATAAATTATGGGATATAATTATGCAAATACTCACATTTAAATTCATGCAAATGCACTAGTGTTTTTCTTTAACTTTCTTTGCTTTCTTTTCTTGGCACACCTAGGCATTACGTATTGCAGTCCCTAGGGTGCCTTCATGGATATGCACTTGAGCGTTACATATTGTCATTCTCAAGTGCTTTCTTTACTTATCTTTCTTTTGGCTTTCGTTACCTTCTTTAGCTTTCTTTAATTTTTACTGCCCTTGGGTAGCCTGATCTAGGAGTGAGTTTAACTCGTGACCATCATCACACAGAACTAACCTACAAGGGGACCCATGTGCCTCTAGTCTTGGAGGGATCTTATTTTTGGCCACTTGCCTCCAAGATAGAGGGATCTCATAGTTTTATACTGCTTTCATAGGGAAGAATCCAAATAATTGCCTACAAGTGAAGGGATCCAATCTTATCTTATTTAACTACCTTCACAAGTAGGGATCTCATAACTACCTCTAGGTAAAGGGATCCACATTTAATATGTTCATATCCTTTCATTCTCATACATAATCATGCATAAACATGCTGAATGCACTCATGCATATGCTTCATCGCTTACTTTTCATATATCCTTGCATACATGATTTTCACATACATATTCATAACATATAAATGCTCATAACCTCCTTACAATTCTACCGAAAATTCGGCAGTATAACGGATCAAATCTGTTCCTCCATAAATAGTGTCAATTTCAACAAATAGTCAATCATAGTAGCAGATCAAGTATAATACATTAATCTTTCAAACATCAACATGGAATTGCAACCCTTAGACTTTAATTGAACTCATATATGTATTAGGGTGCCTAGTTCTTCAATTTGGAAATTCTGCTTATGTTCCTCAATTATGTTTGGTTTTGTAAAATCTGCCATAAATTCTAGTAAACTCCTTTGGACATGAATTTTGGATATATTGGAGTGTTATGTGTCTATTTTCTAACCTCTTTGGTCTCATCTCATTTTGATACTTATAACTCAAGTTATTGAGAGTTTAGCTCAGCCTATCCTGTAACTAGACAGAATTGTATACCTAAAAGTATAAATTCACTAAAAATAAAAAATTAGATAAATTCCCACAAGACCTATGTTGTTTTAAAGCTTGTGAATCAAAATTTCGTCTCAAAAAAGTTTCATTTCATTTGACTAAGTAGAGATCAAGTTACAAGCTACTAAAATTGATTGTTTTAAGCTGCCCTGTTCCAGCCCAGTGTGGACTTAGGGAAACTTCATTGGATTACTCGGAGCATTTGGGATAAAATATGACTTTGAAATTTTTATGGAATGTTTCTCTATGTCTTAGCTTTCTAAGGAATTTTATTGGACCTAAATCCAAGTTATATAGGGTGAGTTATGCCCTGAACATCCTTCCCTACCTAGAATCAAAGTTAGAAACTTAGGGCAAACTTCCAAAACTCATATCTCCCTCAATACTAATCCAATGGTCTTATAATTTATATGGTCGGAAAGCTCTAGATGTCTAGTTTCATTAAAATTAATTTCATCTCAGTTTGATGCTTGTAGGCGAGTCCGTACAGTGCGTAAGTACGAATGCCGAATGGATTTTAAGGAAATCCTGATTCTGTTTTAGTGATTCTTGTATTTATCATTCAATATCCAATCTAACCCAAGCAAACATATACTAAACCAATCATAAATCATTGTATATCCATCATAAAACACCATAATAGTGAGAGGAGTAGGAGAAACAAATCAGCTACCAAGCCTCATAACCAACAAAGACAAGGAATCCTACCTTCAATTGATGTAGAAACTAGCTAGAATTGAGCTCTTGGTGGACGAAGTGGTTGAGGCTTGGAGTTTCGAGGAAGATGAAGTGAAAATTGGAGAAGAAAGAGTGAGAAATTTCCAGCTGAAGAAGGAGCATGAAAATGAGGGAGCTAGAGGGAATAAATAAGGTTTTGTGAAGCATTGGTAATTGGAAGCTTGTGTTTTGATTGGTTGGTGTTTATGTGGTGAGTGTTTGGCCACTTTCCCCCACTAATTGGCACCAAATTGGCACCTTACATAAGGAGAGGAGTGGCTAAATCTTAGCCACTCTTGTTAGGGTGTTTTGGGGGGTAGGTCTACTAATTTGGTTCCCGCAATTTAAAATACTGAATTTTTTTAACTGATTTCCTTCAAACTGGCAAATCATTACTAAATAGTTTTGTGAGAATTCCTATGTATCTATCTTAACCTAAGCTTAATTCCTCTAATTAACACTTAATTAAGCTCTAATTAACCTCTAATTAATCCTACTTATCCGATAAAATCAAATAAATCGATTAACGACATAAATTAATCGTTTTACCAATTTAGGGTTATTCCATTTTCTGCTTTTTGTGGTTAATGGCATTTTTTGTAAATTTTCGGCAAGTCTAAGGGCATCCCACGTCATTTCACATGTGGACACCTCTGTGATTCAATTGGTTGAGGCTTAGGTTTTTATGTTTTCATTACATGATTCTGTTTCGTTTTAAAACTCTATTATACTAATTCTATAGGAGCTGGGACCTAAATGTCATTTTCTAAAAAGTTCAGAGATCATTGTGAAAATAACCTTTAGCATCTATTTGGCTATATTAAAGAAAGCACGGTTGTTATAGCTGACAATGGGCTAACAAACTCATGAGTTGATTGGATATATAGACTCACAATTTCCAAAACATTTGCAAACAAATTGAAAAGGTTCACAAATTTTTAAAAGGAAAATATTTGTGAAGCAACTATATCCGGGTTTCACAAATTTTGAAAAGGAAAATATTTAGAATTCAACTAGGTATAGGTTCCACAAACTTTAAAAAATAAAAGATTTACAAACGAACTAGATACGAGCTTCAGTACAAAATTTGAAAAGAAAAGACTTGCAAATCAACTAAATATGGGTTCCACAAATTTTGGAAAACAAAATATTTGCCAACCTGACTGGATACGGGTTACACAAATTTTGAAAAAGAAAAGATTTGTGAACAAATTGGATACAAGTTCCACAATTTTTGAAAAATATAAGATTTGGAACCAACAAGATATGGACTCCACAAATTTTGAAAAAGAAAACATTTCTGAACAGATTGGATACAAGTTCCACAATTTTTGGAGAATATATGATTTGCAAACCAACTAGTTATAGATTCCACAAATATGGGAAAAATAAATAAATAAAAGATTTATGAACCAATTGGACATGCCACCACTACTAGAAATACATAGAATATCGATGGATTTGATTACGTTGATATTACTGATGGAATTACCAATGAATAACTGAAACATTATAAAAATCATGTAATTATTGACGGATAGTTAAATCTGTTAGTAATTCTGTCAATAAATTTTAGGGCCAATAGTGGCACGTAAATATTATTGATAGAATTATCTATCAATGGTTAGAGTTTGTGGTTTAGGGTCTAAGATCCGACTATCGATGATTGTTGATAAAATTAATTTTTAATTTACTTATTTTTTAGAGCAAATAACTTTTTTGGTCCTAAATTATAATTGACATCAATTTAATCTAATCGTCAAATTCCACTAACACTGTTAATAATCATCCTTAAACTCCCTTCCTTAAATTTCATATCATCAGATTAAAAAAAATTAGAAAATAATAAAATTAATTTCCCAAATTCTTTCTCGTCTTTCGCTGATCATGAATGGTTCATCGCACCCAGCTACCCATCCTCTTTCTATTCTTTCTCCTTCGGCCACCATCCACTACTTGCCAGCATCCGACCCTAGCCACAACCAAGAAGCAGCTCTCACGGCGACTCCACCCCAGCTACCCAATTCCAACATGGTTCTGACTATGTTAGGTTCTATATTACATTCTGCTGATTATACATATATCTGACTCTATTTCCGATATCTGTTCTTTATTATCTTTGTGACTTCCAAAATTTAGTTTACGTTAAATATAATGTCAGATATAAAGGGGTGCTCTCTGATGGAATGCACATTGCTATTAGAGGATTGAAAGTGCGAAAGAGACATAGCCCTCAGACCTATACAGACCATGTTGAGTTGGTTTCGAAACTTTGACATTCACACTTGGTTAGTGTCTTGGGCATTCTTTTGAGTGCAACCAGGATGACTCAAGGGTGCGTTTGGCATGTCGTATTAGGTATGATAGGATAAGATAATACAATATATTATGACCTTATTCGTTATTTGTAGCAGTCAACGTATTGTATAAGCTTATCCATCAAACCTCCATTATATGTCAAAATGATGGATAACTTAATCCAAGCTAAAGAGACCGTATTAGGCCTTATTAGTGGTTGATGTATAAGGATTCTTTTACTTTTTTATTTTTTAATATATTTTATTAAAAGAAAAATAATTATTAAATAAATAATAAAAATAAAAACCATATAAATAAAAAAATAATATTATTTAATAAAATTTTTAATAATAAATAAATATTTTTTAAAAATAATAATTATAAAATAATTATTCAAACTATTATAAAAATATGAGTAAAAATTTATTAATAAAATATGTAAATAATATTTAATATAAATTTAATTATATATAATAAAAATATAATCAAATATAATAATATGATATTAGGCTTATTTGGATTTTGATATATAAAAACTTCCTCTCTATTTCTCTCTCTTTCTTTCTCTCTCTCTCTCTCACTCACTCACTCATATTTTTTATATTATGAAAAAATATTAAAAATAAATAAATAATTATTAATATAAAATTATATTTATATATAATAAAAATAGCTAAAATAATTATAATAAATATTTAAACAATTATATTACTTTTTAAATTTTAAATTTAATATTCAAAAATAGTATTTATTATAATATCTTTTTCTAGTTATATTGTATATAATACAATATCTTATACAGTGAAATATCAAATACTGTATAGTATTAAATTTTTATCAGGTCTTATACAATAAAGCCTTATACTATCAACCCTTATCCTCTCAGCTCTTATACTATCAGGCATACCAAACAGGCCCCAAGTGTCAGCACTATATTTCTCATATTTGAGTTTGCTCCAAACAAGAGTTTAAGGAGTTGTGTCTCTAGTAAGGACATTTTTCTAACACAATTTTTCATGCTGAATTTGGGTACAAGGGTGGGATGAGAGGCGCTCATGACCAGGTAAAGGGGAGAAAGAATTTGACGAATTAGGGAAATTGTTTTTTCCTTTTAATTTCCATTTTTTTTTAATTTTGACGATGTGGAGTTTAAGGAAGCCAGTTTCAGGCTAATCATTAACCATATTAGTGGGATTTGATGGTAAGACTGAATTGATGTCATTTTAAAATATGAAGACTAAATTGATGCCAAAAATTAGTTCAAGACTAAATTGATATTAACTGTAAAATCTTGAGACCAAAAAGGTTATTTACTCTATTTTTTAAATGAGAAAATTATCATCAAAATATTTTGTCAATGATTATAAAAAATATTATTTCATTGATAAATAATTTTTTATTTTTATTTTTTAAATTAGAAAATTATTAATGAAAATTTCATCAGTAATTTTATTAAATAGAAAAAATTATTTATTATTATAAAAGAATTTTACCTATGAATTTTCTATCAGTATTTGAATTTTAGACATTGGCCCCAACGTCACTTCACCTTTCTAATTTTTTAGTTATCAACGGGAAATCCGTCCGTAAGTAAATTAATGAAACGAATTTCATTAATTTTATTATTGATGAAAAATCTGTTAATAATGCAAATAGAGGGTCTTAAAATGTGACGCCCCCTTTCTTCCTACCCATTTCTTTTTCTCTCTTTGTCTCCTCTCTCTCACACATCCCTCCACCACCCCCAAGGCCAGCCTTTCCCCCACTACTTCCTAGGACTTCCATTGTGTTCCAAGTATTCTATAAAATATTTTAATCGATTTAGTTTTTACATTTGGTATTTTTTTATTTCATTTCTTTATTCAAAGTTGTTAGTTATGAACTTTTGTTAACTTAAGGTCTCTCTTTCTTTTCATTTTTTTTTTCCTTCAGTAGAGAACACATTTAGAATATTATTTGTTAGTAATTAGAGCTTGGAGCATATGATTTAGAGTATAGAAAAGTACAATGTGTAGTTTGTAGATTTATGTTTTATGCAAAATTAAAGACTTATGTTTTCTAAGATAAAGTTGTAGGATAGAAGAAGAAGAATGGGATTACATGGCAGAGGAAGGCACAGTGTTCCTTCCCAATTGTTTAAATTGTATGATATGGTGTTGTGTGTCTACATGTTGCGAAGTAAGATGTGCACTCTAAAACAATTTTATGGAACGATTGAATTGTATAACTATATGTGTTTGTTATTAATTGCTGGGTCTGATTGTTGAATTGAATTTTGTGGAGACTTCTAATTTGAGGAGAGACTCTGGCCAAATTTTGTTTAATTCATTTGTTATTTTCAAATTAAAAATAAATTAATCTAACGGGAGATTCCTAATCTAAGGGATTGAAAAAGTGTATTGATGTATTTTTCTTATTTACATATAGTAATTTCAATGTTTTTTGTGCTTTTTATTATAATTATTATATTTTTAATTTTTAAGTATATGAATGTTTAAATAATTAAAATAAATAACTAATAATTTAATAAAATAGTAACAAATAATTACAAAAAACTTATTGATATTATTGTCGATAATTTCTTGGCTAATCCAAATTTTTTAAAAAAATTAATTATTTTTACTAATGAAAAATCTGTTGATAATATTAAAAAAGTATTTATTTATATCAATATTACCAACAGAATTTTTCATTGATAATATTAGACAATCCATCACTAATTAAATTAGAAATGATGAAAAAAGTGATGAAATTTGCAAATAATTACCAACAAAATTTTAAAAGAAATTCATCGATAACATCATCAATAATTATCGACAGATTGAAAAAATATCCATCGATAATTATTACTGACACAGTTATTACCAAGAATCTTTTTTGCTGCAAAATCTATCAACAAAATTATATCCATTGATAATTTAAAAAAGTTTGTTGGTATTCCGTATGATTCTAGCACTGCTAAATAATTTTGGAAAAGAAAACTTATGAGCTAACTGGATATGGACCTGTAAAATACATTCACAAACCAAATTCGAAATGGGTTTGAAAAAAAAAAAAAAAAAGGAAACTTGAGAGTCAATTGGTTATGGACTTGAAATTTGAAAACAACATCGTAAGAGAAACTAGATACAGGCTTACAAATTTTCAAAATTAAAAGCAAAGAAAGCTTGTGTGTCAACTGAATATGGACATCAATTTAGAAAAATAAAATTTGCAAATCAACTAGATATGAATTCACAAATATTGAATGAACAAAGAAAAAGTTGAGAGTCAACTAGATATTGGACCTGTGACTAGACGAAAACATTTGCAAACCAATTGAACATGGGTTTTGAAATAAGAAAGATAAACTCGAAGTCATCTAGGCATGGTGTAATATCCCGAGTTCTAGGGTTAGACCAAGATAGAAGGAAACTCGGGTCCGAGGTAAGGGCAAAATTATAAAGAGAAAAAACATAGAAAGAGTAGGGACAAAATTATAATTATTGGATTAAGGCTTTACGATTGTCGAGAAGGGCATCTGTAGAAAAATTCAATGTCTGAGGTTTATTCTTGAATCTCATAACACTAATAGCTAATTAAAATACTTGTGACAACTTTAAATTGGGATTTACTACCAAAGATTTTAAATAAATATGTGAAGTTACTCACACAAAATAGTGATAACCCAAGTAACTTAGAATACTCGAATTGATATTCGAGCACCTTGAATTAGTCCTTAAGGGTTGTACATTATTTGTGGGCATGAGTATCAATTAAAAACCCTCTTGATGACTAAAGTTGAGCCACTCAAATTCAATCCTGGGAGAATTTGATTTTACTTCAAATCTACCAATAAAATTTAACCTATAACGCTTAAGTAGTAAGCCAACCTATCAACCAATAGGATGTTACCCACCGACTTAAGCTACTAACCAATATTTTCTTCCCATTTTGGCCCTGGATTTTTAGCTACTCCCCTCCATTCTTCCTTCACCATTTTTCTTCTCCATCTTCCTTTCTTCTCACCATCCTCCATGACTAGAACTTCAAGCTCAAAGTTGGCCTTCTTGGCCTCAAAACCACATACTCCTTTTCCAAAAATTGATCCTCATGCCCTCCTCTATAAAACCCCTATAATTACTTGTTGATCAAATATCATGTGAAGGCTCCCCATCTCCATATAGGTTGCTGTTGTGAAGGAAAAAGGAGGCTAGGATGTTGTTCTTGTCTTCCTTGCTTCCATGGTTTCAAGGATTTTGAGGTAGATAGCTAAAACTTTTAGTTTAATTGTGGTTGTGAACTGTGTGGTTGACATGTTCTTATGTGTATCATCCTTAGTTCATACTCATATGATGATGTTATTGCTCTTTTCTGATTATTTAAGATAGGAAACTTGGTTTAGGTTGAAGCTTAAATCACAAGAACAAGATTGAACTAAAACAAAAAAGCTATGAAGTAGAAACCCTAGCATTGTCTGTATGATGGAGCCCATAACTCTCCCTACAGAAGTCAACTTCAAACAAGACTAATTTTACAAGAAACTAGACTTCGAGAGAAATCCAACCATTAAATTATAAGACCATTGGATTTAAAATGAACTAGGTATGAACTTTTGAACTTTGCTATTGGATTTCACTCTTTATCCTGACCAGAGTGTGATTTTAAGGGCATAACTCGCTCTATATAACTTTAAATTAAGTGAAACTAATTTTTTTAGAAGCTAATACATATAAGATTATGTCATGAAAATTTTAGATTCAGATGATAAGTGGATTTTCCCTAGCAATTCTTTAAATTTGATCCATGCTCTATTCAGGTTGAAACAGGGTAATCCATTTGAAGAGCTCATAATTTGAGCTTCAATTACCTAATTGGAGTGAAACCTATGAGGATTGAGAGGTGGTTCTAATAGCTACAATTTGAAACAAATTTTGGATGAAAATGATATAGGATGGATTTTTATTAATTATCTAAAATTAAGTATGCAAGTTTATCTTGAAACAGGATAGCCTTGAGTAAAAACTTAATAACTCAAGTTATACACATCAAAATTTAGTGGGACCAAAAAGATTCAAAAATAGACTACTGAGCTACAACATATTAAATTTTCAAATTAAAATAAGCTAAAATGAAATTTTAGTACTAGAACAGTGCAGATTGAAAGAATTAATGTATTTTGATAGCTTTAAGGCTTAGCAGTACCATGGACTCAAAGAACCAAATAGCCAAATCATTAATGTGTATTCTTACCAATTTGATGTGATATTGGTATATTAATATGGATGAATTCTGATTTTTGGAAGTGGCTAACTATCTGTATAATGGAATGTCTCCATGTTCAGTTGTTATGCTGCCAAATTTTCGGTAGAAGTATGTGAGGTATATATATATATATATATATATATATATATATATATATATATATATATATATATATATATATATATATATATATATATATATATATGTATGTATGTATATCTCTGTGTGTGTGTGTGTGTGTGTGTGTGTGTGCATGATCATGTAAAAAAAGGAAAAGGATAACAAGAACTTGCAAAGGGATGTACTGACCCTGGGCGATACTGTAACACCCTCCCAAGTACAATACTATGCTTAAGTCATAGTATCATACCCTGGAGTTGTTACTGTTACCTGAGCGGACCTTGTCTAACAGCAACTTCAGCCGTCTTCGGAAACTTCTAAAACTATCTGGAGACAACACGAAAATAGGAGTGAGAATTATAAATTCTCAGTAGGATTCTCTAATTATCATACATAATGTCATCGCTATCATCTCTAGGAATATGGGATCTTCATTCGGTATTTACACTAGCTGGGTCATGCCATGCCGCATGTAAGTTTTGGCCCCTATGCTCACACTAGCTAGGTCGATGCCATGCTTCATGTGAGTGGGGTGTCTGCATATACTTTAATCTTCAGTCTTTAGTTTTTAGTCTTTAGCCTTTACTGGCCTTGGATAGCCTGGCCTTGGAGTGAGCTCGTCAGCTTCACCCGTGACCGTCGTCACACCGACTCACCCACAAGGGGACCCACGTGCCTCTAGTCTTGGAGGGATCTCATTCTGGCCACGTACCTCTAATTGAAGGGATCTCTTCTGGTCACGTGCCTCAAAATTGAGGGATCTCGTCTGACCACGTGCCTTCAATATAGAGGGATCTCATCTGACCACGTGCCTCCACGGTAGAGGGTAACTGCCTTCACAGGGAGAGATTCAAGTGCAACTGCCTCCAAGTGAAGAGATTCATATCTTTATCTTTTAACTGCCTTCACCGGGAGGGATCTAATGTGCAATTGCCTCTAGGTGAAGGGATTCATATTTTACTCATGTCTTTTCATTCTCATACATGGTCACGTATAGACATGCTGAATGCACTCATATATATATATATATATATATATATATATATATATATATATATATATATATACTTCATCATTTATTGTCATATATGTCATAGCTCACATCATACTTAAACTCATCCTTGCATATAAACATTCATAGACTTCTGCCATAAATTCGGTAGCATAACGGATCAGATCCGTTTCCCTATGAATAGTGCCAATTCTCACAAACAAATCAACCATAGCAATATAATCCATCTAACATATCTCTTAATGTAAAACTTGTAATCCTCAACTCAAACCTTAAATGTCCACTGACACTTGTGAAACTATCAATTTGGTCATTTCTGCCAATTCTACTCAGTTCTGCCCGAATTTGTATAATCCATCTTTATTTCTATTCAACTTATTTAAACCTGAATTTTGGATATGTCATAGTTCTATATGTCTAATTTCTAACCTCTTTAGTCCCATATCATTTTGATTTATATAACTCAAGATATTCAAATTTAGCCTCAGCCTATTCAGTTACTGGCCCGAATTACACTCCTAGAAGTATAAATTCATTAAAATTGAAACTAAGCTCAAATCATACGAAATTGGTCTCATATTGAAGCTAACAGGAAAACCTTTCATTTGCAATAAGTTTCATTCCATTTGCTTTAGTATAGCTCAAGTTATAAGTCCTGAAAGTCGGCCTTCGTGAACTACCCTATTTTGGCCTGGATTGGACATAGGGCAACTTCCTCGAATCACTGGGAACCATTGGAACCATTAACAAACTCGGAATTTCATATTGGGATGTTCCCCTATGTGTAAGCTTTCTAACAAAGTTAGTTTCACTCAATTTGGAGTTGTATAGGGTGAGATATACCTTCCTCAAGTCACCCTGCCCGGATGAAAGTCCTGATTCCTAGGTCAAATTTCAAAAATTCATATCTCTCTCAATACTAATTCAATGACCTTATATGATGTATGGAAAGCTCTGAATGTCTACTTTCATCTAAAAATAGTTTCATCAGATTTAACTTGTTGTAGGCGGCACCGTACACTCCACTATACGGACTGCCGTGGACTTCTTCACTAAAATAGCATCCTACTTCTCCACTCCTTCTAATTTGCTCCTTCTAACCATAATTCTAACTCAAGATCTCTTATAAATCCAATCATAATCCATCATAATATATCCAATAATTCATCAAATACATGGAGAAGAGTACAATTTCATGCAATCACAGTGCAAGTAATTCAACAATAGAAATAGAATCCTACCTCTTTGGGGTTTGATCTTGTTGAATTTGAGTTTGGATTGATGGAACCTTGACAAAGCTTGGAGATTTGATAGAGTAGATTGAGAGGGAGAAAGGAAGAAGAAGGCTGGAGCAAGAGGGAAAGAAAGTGGCGTAAATCAGCTGGAAATGAGGAGGTGAGTCTGACTTAAATACATGAGAGTTGTGTTGTTGATTGGTTGGAGTTTTGTGGTTGAAGTTCGACCATGTCTCTCACTTTTGTGGTCAATTTGCTCTCCACATCATCCCACAAGCTGCTCTTTACATCGTCCCAAAAGTGGGATACGCTTCCGTTCTACCTGAAATCGGAACTCGTCTCCATTATGCTTGAAGTCGGAACTTGTGCCATTTTTACTTGAGCTTGAAGCTGAAGCCGGATGTCGGAACTCGTCCCATTTTGTTTGTGACTTGAGGAAATCTTGTCTGGTTTATTCGAAACTTGGAAGCGAGGTCAGATGTCGGAAGTCATCAGCTTACAATCACCTAATCTCGGAACTCCCAATTCAAACTCGAGAATGCTAGCAGAAATGGAAGGCTCCTGGGAGTAAACTCGGAGATCAGAACTCGTGTATAACTTGGAAATCATCTTAAAGATATGAACTCGTGTCCATTCTAATTGAGTTCAACTCCAAGGCTGGAACTCGTTACATTAAATTCGGAGTTCGGTACTTGTAACATTGTTTAAAGCATCAACTTGGGTCAAGTCCGAAGTCGGAATGAGGATGCTTAAGGTCGGAACTCGGGAATTCGGAATCACAATACCAAACCCAAGTACTTAAACCCAAAGTCGGTATTTTATATACAGAGTGTTTGATGAGATCAGAAACCGGGTATATTTTCCTTGAAACATGAAGTCGGATATCGGTAATCACGTCCGTGTTGTTAGTACTTGAAGGTTAAGTCGGAAGTCGGGAAATCTGATTAAGGTCGGAAGTAAGAAATTATGCTGAAAGTTGAAGACAAAAATGGAAATCGGTAATAATCCTCATAGGAGACCTGGACGTCAGTTTGGATATCGGAAATCATGTCCATTTTTATGTGAAGCTCCAGAATAAAGTATGAGGTCAGAACCCGTATAAATTTTGGTCGAACTTAGAGACCAACTCAGAGATCCGATCTTGTGTCCATTAACTTGTGGGTCGGGAATTGTGTCTTATTCTGGTTGAACCATCAATCATGAAGTCGGAACTCCTATTCTATGTATTTGAAGCATAAGGTCAGAAATCGTAAATATTACCACTTCATTTGGGACTTGGGATGAAGCTGGAGATCGGAAATAAATCCAACTTGCTGAGATGAGGTTGGAAGTCAAAAAATTAAGCCAACCAATTAACAAAGTCGGAAATCAGAAATCCTAGGTAGTAGGCCGAAAATCGGGACGTTACAGATACTGTCAATAACTTGGGCCAACCCCTGACCAGATTTACAAGGAATAGACCGATGGGAAGGTCAATGAAAGTAAACTCGACAATCCTGTATAGGAACTAGCTCGATCCTGAAAAGCAGGCTATTACCCAAGGTGAAAGAAGACATTCACCTCCAGGGGACCAAGTAAACGAGGATAAGAAAGGCTACACTTTGAGGACGGCAATATGTAACGCTCAAGTGCAAACCCATGTAGACACTCTAGGGATAGCGATACATAATACCTAAGTGTGTTAAGTACAGAAGAGCAAGTTGCAAGTTAAAGAAAAAGATAAGAAAGTCAATTGCACTTGCATAAAGTCCAATATGAGCATATGCATATACTTATTTAAGTATCTCATTATGCTATGATGTTATTATGATTTTAATTGAAATGTTATATTGTTATTGTTATTGTTATTGTTATTATACTAGCCCTGAATATGCCTAGTAAGTGTTAAAATATAACCCACTTCGAGAAATATATTTTCAAACTTAAAATTGAAATAGTTATGTGTATGTACTCACGTTTTCATAAGAAACCAAAGTGGTTGGAATCTTTATGATGACATCCTATATGATTAGTGGTTTGAGTGTGCTTATTGAGAACCCTAGGTTGTCACTACCTATTTATTTGTTTTCTATAAACATTCCAATATGTAGTATAGATTCCAAGTTCGCAGCAAATGTTTTGGAGATGATTATAGAGCTCAAGACCTGAACTTGATATCCAGTTAAGAGGTCTGAAGTGGGCAGTCAGTAACCACCAACAGATAATTGCAAACCAAGGCATGGCTTGTATGTAATATTACTCTGAGTTTCTATTAAATTGTAATTACTTTATTTATATATATAAGAGATTTGTGATTGTAAACCCTTATTTAGTAATGAAATATGAAATTTTAGGGCCATATATATATAGGGAGAGTATCATATGAGAGGGATGATTTATTATGAGAGTGAGAGGAGCAAATCTTGACTATTGGATCTTATGTAAATAGTCAAGATTAAAACATAAAGTCATATAATTTTTTTAAATGATCATGTGACCTTTAAATAACTTTAAATCTTGACCATCCATATATGGTTATATGGTTTAGATTTACTCCTCTCACTCTTATAATAAACTACCCCTCCCTCTCATGTGATACACTCCACACACACACACACACACACACACACACACATATATATATAATCTTTTTATTCATAAAGTCTTTTACAGTAGAACTAACAGCCTCTAGATATAGCTCCATAACTCGAGCATGACGTATATATTTAGAAGGTGTTACATATGGACTCGTGACTAGGTACAGAGTCAAAGTTATTTCTAATTTTTTAGAATTTAGGGTTTATGGTTCATTAAAATCAATCTTTATCTCACTAATATATAATTAGTTAACAATTATTTGGACTTTTGGTTTGAAGAAAAAACATATTTTATATAGCCTTTATATAGCTCCTTACTGCAAACTTAGAAAATTTGTTGGATCTGAAACGACAAATGATCACAGATTACATTCAAAGGGCTCAAAGGGTTTTTCTCAAGTATAATTTGACCCAAACTGTAAGGTCCTAGTCTATCTACTATATTTACTTAATTGTAGTATAGTATGTTAAAGGTTTTTATTAAAATTTATTATTTATAGTCCTGACTATGATTTACACGATTTAATCTTTCTTTATATTTCGCAAGAACTTAAGCGTATAACGTGAAACAATAATTTCAGATACAAACCTGAAATAATGAAAGGAATGCAGAAATTTTTTTCTGAATTTATGCACATATCTGAAAGGTAAATATATATATATCTGCATCCATAGAGGACATCCTCTGAATATAATACACTGTGAAGTGAATACATGTAGGCCAAAGACATACCAAAAAGATCTGGCCGATATCATAAAAGTGCAGTCCCTAAGAGTCCTCATAGGACATTTAAGTACAAGTCAAAGTCCCTAATAAAGCTATCTATGGCCCAATACATCATCTCACAAAAGAGGGCCATCATGTACAACAATGAAGCCAAATATATCTACTACGGTCAAAATTGCTGGCCATAGCAGTCTGGGCCCGGGGAGGAGTCATCAGTCCGGGATGAGGGAGGCGAGTCGGTGGCTCGGAGACGGTCATCCTCGGCGTCCATCGGTCTCCGGAACCATCTCAAGAGGTGAGGTCGGGTATGGGATCTCGCACTGAGCCGCAAAGTGCGGAGGAGGTGCCTGATGCGCCTGGATATGGGGAAGGCGAAATATGGAACAGTGGGGTCGAACAAGGGTGGAAGAGTGGCAACCGTGAAGTCACTGCTGCTGAAAAAGTATACCCTAAATCGCCACGAGCCGACTATGTACAACGAGTCGTAGGTGGGGCTGTAATGAAGCTACATATGCGGGAACTCAATGAACACCACGCTCAAGGTCCATCGTGATCGGGATCTGAAAGTAAAGTGGGTACTACATAGGGTGAGAATTCTTCAAACTCTCAGTAGGGTTCTATATTCCTAAAGTTATCTCATCTTAACCCCTAATGGCTTCGGTCTTTTATTATGATAACTATGAACATGATCGGAGGTAGTGAATAAGTCTAACTATTAACAGTAGAATAGCAGATTACAAAATATACATGCATAACTCAAGTATACAATTCCACAACATTTACTACCCTTAATGCGTGTAAAAAGGGAATATACTCATAACTTTACTCCTATGCTTCCTCTAAGGTTGACACTTTCTAAAATCTTTACACCCACTCAAAGCATAAATGGTAATGAGTTTCATACCGTGGCTGTCGCCACCTTTAAATATCTCTGGGTGACTACACTAGGCCTGTCTAATGCCATGCCTCATGTAAGACTCCTATCCCTATACTCACACCTAGCTGGGTCTAATGCCATGCCTCATGTGAGTCAGAGGGAACTTAAATAAGCTTATCCTCTTACTCGAGGATTATATATGTTCCAAATTAAACTTATAATCTCATAATCAATCATAATGCTTACGAAATTTGGGCAGCATAATCTGGATCACATCCGCTTCCCCATGAATAGTGCCAGCAGCAACAATTCCAGAAATTCTCAACAATAGTTCAATAATTTCTATAACAGTATATACAATGTTCATAACAATATAGGATTCTCATAATAATACTGGGCATGCATACTTGTTAAAATCAAGAGAAGAGTAAACTAAAAAAATTTGGGTGCTGCCACCAAATGCTTCCTATTCTGCCCGGTTAGTGTTTTCTCTGAGTTTATTGCTACACAACTCCAATGGATCTGAAATTTTAATATGTTGAAGCCCTGTGTGTCTAGTTTCTAACCTCTTTAGTCCCGTTCAATTTTGATATCTACAACTCAAGATATGGTCATTTTATTCTGGCTTGGTCTATAACTAAACTGAACAGCACTCTAAAATGTTAAAATCTGTTAAAATTCGAATCCTAAGGGTATGGCTACCAAACTATGTCGTTTTGAAGCTAGGATATGAAATTTTATCCTCCAACAAGTCCCACATCATTTGGCCAACTATAGCTTAAGTAATAAAACCTCAAATTCAGGTGTTACAAACTGCTCTGTTTTGGCTAAGCAGAATCAGGGGTGACTTTAGAAAATTTCTGGGAGTTACTCAAATTAGGTCTGAATCCGAAATTTTTATAGCATAAACTACTGGATCTTAGTTTTCTATAGAATTTTGTTCCACCTAAATCCAAGTTATATGGAGTGAGATATGGCTCACGTAAGCTTCCCTGCCCGAAATCAAATTCTGAAACTTAGGTCAAACTTCAAAAATTCATAACTAATTCTATACTGATCCAATGACTTAATAATTTATATGTATGGAAAGCACTGGATGTCTAGTTTCATATAAAAATATTTTCATAGAATTTAAACGGTGGGAACTGAGGGACAGAGGGCATTTCGTATGGAAACCCTAAGAGAACTCTATTTCCAGACTTGCTGATTTCTCTCCTTTCTTGATCTACCCCATTGATCTATCATCTCTTCACTCATCCCATCATTTTTCCACCCATAATTCATCAAGATCAGCAAGAAGACAGATCAGAAACCATATCCAATCCAGATTTAATCAACAATACAAACATCTATTCAAAGCTTTAAACCCTACCTCCTTTGAGTTCCAACTTGATTCTTCAAAAGAACTTCAAATCTCCAAAGTGAAGAGTGTATGAAGTGAAGAGAGATGAAGAAGAGGAAAAGAAAAAAATGGAGGAGGGAGGAAGAAGGAGGGTGGCGGATGAGATAAGGAGAGGAAAGTGAGAGAAGATATTTTGAAGTGTAATAATCAAGAGTGGAAAGTTGTCATGCGGTGTGATTGGTCTCTTAATCTTGCGGGTTTCACCAATTGAAGCCACAAGGTGAACCTGGGACCGCCTCGATGGTGGTAAGGGGTGGATGGCCTCCCACCTTGGATCAGGCCATTAATATTATTTTATTCCAAAGTAGCTTTTGCTTATTGAAGCTTTATCTTGATCTTCCCCAATCGGAGATCTCTAGATTTACCCGATTTCGCATTCGCCTTTACCTTAGTTCTACTTTAAATTTTCCATTCTAATCTACCTAACTAACATCCATTTGAATCCTAATAAATCTTAAATGGTTCATAGCTAACCTTACTCGCGTGAATTAATCGAGAAAATTGATTAATAACAGGCGATTGAATTTTCGGACGTCACACAAACAACTCTAAATATGCAAAGGAATGGCTCACAAGGTAAATTCCAGAAGTTCAAATTTATACAAAAATTAAGATTTACACCACTAACATCTTACATGAAACTGGGGTATTATAACATCTGCTATGCATAAGTCTATGGGTTCACATAGGTTGACCCACTAACCCATTTTATTAATATTTTTTATTTTTTCCTATTTTTATAAATTTTAAAATTTTTTAAATTATTTAAAAATTTGAACTATATTTAGACATTTAAATTATTAGAGTCTATCAAACTTAATTAATTTTTTTTTTACTATTGAATAAGAGAATGAAAAAGAAAAGAAGAAATTGAAATAATTTTTAAAAAATAAAATATACAGGAGGCTAATGTGTTGGCATGCAAGTTGGTGGGCCATAACCTATTTAATCCATTAGACCAAAAAAATTCACATTTAATGGGTATATAATTTGCCTGGTCCTAACCTAAATGGGATGCAGGTTATGCAGGCCAGCTAGAGAACTGTGGCCCATATATCGACCTCTAATATGTTTATCTATGTACCTTTATATAGCTTTCATAATTTATAGCAAGATCTAATTAATGACTTTTTTTTGTATAGATTACAAAGTATGTGTTTATAAGTTCGCTTTATTTGAATTACATGTAAAACTAATTATTGTTCAATTACAAGAATACAAGGGTCATTCAGTTTTCATATAAGAGTTGCATTTCTAAAATTTATTAGTTGTGTCCTTATCTCAAGAAATTAATATTAACACCTTAACTAATTCTTCGTAAATAATAAGAGCTTTATTTTTCAAGAAATGATACTGAATAATACTAAAAAATCTTTAATTCTATGCTTTATTTGTATTCTGAGTGGAATCATTGCTCGAGGCTCAAGACATCAACTCTAATAGCTTTGTATTACCTGAAAAATCAATCATACATCCCACATAAAAAAATAAATATAAAATATAAAATTTTTATATTATTAGAAATTAAAATAGTTCTTTTGTTCCAAATCAAAAATCTAAAAAAAAAAAAAAGATTGTTCTTTTATTATTATTATTTTTTGGGATGACAAATATAGATATTTCTAAAAGAGCTTCTTCTCATATATATGGAAATAAATCCTTCCAATTTAATTTTTCATGTAACAATGTCAAGTGTCTTTTCTCACTATTAATTCTTTTGTGTCACATGTCTTATTTGAGAAACACCTTTTAAATTAATAGTAAAATGTTTTTTTTTAAATAAAACATTAATAATTAAAAATTTTTAAAATTTTAAATAGCTTGGGCTTAAGGATGTCAATGGGGCAAGGGCGCAGGATAACTCTCATCCCCTACCCCATGGATAAATACCCGCTCTATATCCATACGGGTACTCATTTATGACAACCCCCGTAGATTTACGAGTACCTGCGAATATTCGTGGGTACCCATTATAATATTAAAAATTCTAAAAAATTCAAAAAAAATTCTAATATCATAAAATATATAAAATAAAATAAACACAAAATAGCCACAAATAGTAATCCATTTCCACAATCCAAATTCCAACAACTTAAAATACATAAAATAAAAATAAACACATAATAGTAGCCTAACATATTTGATATATACATATAGTAATTTTATATCGGGTATCTACAGAAATGGAGATAGCGATCCCCGCCTCTGTTCCGTTTAACATACAGGTATTTAAAATTCCCGTCCCTATTATCCGCAAGAGCAAAACCTTTCCCTAATACCTATCCTGTCATGGGTATTATCTGCAGATACCCAAAGGGGCGGGATTTTTTTTGCCATCCATACTTGTGCCTTTGGATATTTTCTCTATTCATCTTTAAGCATATAATGATTGATGAATTAAAATTGTTTAGAAGAAGGATTTAGAAATGTTTGTATTAAAATAAACAAATAAGTAAAATAGGAGAGATAAGAGAGTACAGAACCATACAACACCTTAAGTGGTATTGCATATCCTAATTCCCCTTTTCCTTCATTTCCACCGTCTAGGAGCTTGCTCCCTCACTTTCCTCTCTTCTTCGTTCTTTCTTCTTAGTTATGCCCCTACTCTGTTTTCTCTCTCTCTCTCTCTCTCTCAATTTCACCTTCCTTTCTCTTAATCTCTCTCGAATATCTTTCTCGGCTCGCTCTCCCTCCCTCACTCACTTGTGTTCTTTCTCTCTCTCTCTCTCTCCCTCTACCCGCAGCTTTCTCTCCCTCCGTTCATGTGTTACCTCTTCTTTAGGTGGCTAAGGTGGTTTTCGCCTCTTTCAAACCCACAGCCCCTTTTTGTAAGTTGCTAGCTAGTGGCTATCCTCTATTGTTGCTTGTTTGATGCTTATCATGGTCTTAGATGGACGTTTGAGCATTTTTCTTTTGTGTGGTATATAGTGCCCAAATTATTCGGGTTACAGTGAGCATCCTGGCTTGTGGCTTTGTATTTTTCATGATAGATTGATGGATATTGTGGTGATGTTGCTGTAAAGAGTAGACTAAGACTTGGGAATTTTGATTTCATGGGAGGATTGAAAGAGTTGTGAGTTAGTGACTTTTCGAATCAGAGATGGTCCACCATGACTCTTCCTCACTCTACCTTCACCAGCGTCTTCCCGCTTGAAATCTCAATGTCGTGCGTGCATGAGGAATCCTAGGATTTGGGGAAATTTCTTGTGTTTGTCTCGACGGAGAGTGATTGAGTGAGAGTGATTTTGATTCAGGTGTGTGAGTGAGTGACATCTTGCGAGCCCCTTGTCATTTTGTTTTTACTTTTTAAAATTTTAGAATAAGTTATTGTAAGTTTTAATTTAAATTTTATTTTAAGGGATTAATTCCATGTGGCAATACTAATGACACAAAGATAACTAATGCCACATATCAAATACTTAGTTGGAATTCCATCTGCCAACTCATCACTTAATAGAGGACAGTTAATAACAAGGATGAAAAGTTATAATTTTTGAAAACAAAAAGGACCAAAATTAAAGTAAAATTTTTTTAGGGATTAAAATCAAAACACTATATATTTATAGGGATCAAAAATATATTTAAGCCATTTTATTTTGACCGTGAAAGTTAATTAATTTAACTTGTTAGTTGTTTTTGGTTTAAATTAATAACTCTGACTATGTTGAGATTAAGGGTTGAAAACTAGTGTGTGCGAGGTTTCTCTAATTTAAACCAACCCATTAAGAAAAGAAACTATTATTGTACAAATAATTATTTGATTCAATAATTATGATATAATAAATTCATATTGTTTTCTATCGCAACCGACAAATATGGGCATACATAATTGCTTTCGAACTGCTTCTTTTAGTTATTCCTGTTTATCATATTTTCACCAGCCAATTGGTTTACATTAATTTCTAGCAATGATCAATTCTAATGACAGTCAATTAAAGAATTTAGGTCTTATATCCTAATTGGAGTTTTGTTATGGTCTATATTCATATATTATAAAAAAAAATAATTAGTTGTAACATCAAAAACAACTAAATGGTATTTTAATTGATTTTGAAATAAATTAAATACAAGTTTTAGTAAATGATAACAAATTTAAATTTTTTTGCAAAGTTGGATAAAGAGGACTAAGATTAGATGCCAAACCATAATTTGTGTCTAAATTGGAAATAATTATTTATGTATAATTTCATATTTTTCTAGGAGATCAACCTGTAGGTTCAATAGCCTAAGGATGTAGATTTGATGTTTTTTACTGTCTATGAGTGAATGACATATCTATGAAGTCTTTCTTTTATATATTTGAATATAAATCTATTAAATATCTAGTTTTACTTTTATATAAGTTTTCAAAGGAATGAAGGTTAAAGCTATGACTAAAAAGCTGAACTTTCTATGGCAAGGTAATTGTTTGTAGCAATCCTTTTATTTGTCAAGTTTAAATTGGTTAATTCTTTAAATATATGTGAAGTGTTGTTGGATATATTGAAAAGTGAATTGACTGTATAGTTTACTGCTATTTATTATTTTAGACTAATCTTTGTATTAATTATATTGTTATGGCTATATAAATGGATAAGCAACTTGAATTGTTAATTGAGCTTTGATTTGTATATTTGGATTGAAATGAGAATTGACTAATTGGATTGCCACTTGACCTTCTACGAGCAAAGTGTCATGGATTATAAATTATCCAAGGGCCACCTCTTGGGTTCTAGGAGGGCTAGGAATAGGGTGCTACTAATGATAAAGTACCAGGGGGCTACCACTTGATTCCTGGTCAGGGCTAGAAACAAAGTGTCACGGACCAAATAGGCATCCGAGAGCCACCTCTTGAGTCCTGGTCATGTTAAGTAAACTATGAATTCTGATATTTGATTGTTGTAAATTCAGGTGTGATTGACATTTTGGAAATTGAGATCTCCCTCTAGATACTTACCTGATAAATATATTCTTGACATGTTTCAATTAATGTATATTATTTTACTACATTTGATAGTTGTATTTTAAACATGTTTCATGTTTTGCTATACTTATGTTATCTCTCACTGAGTTTTGTGACTCACTCTTCTCTCCACTATTTCAGGCACAGATACAGGTCTGTGCTTAGGTTCCTTGATTAGCTAGAAGCGTTGAATCTTTGGTGAGCCCATACTATTATTCATGTGGCCCTTATGTCTGTATACATGGAATGTATTAATTTGCTTTCTTGAAAACTCAGTTGTATATAATATTTGAAAATGCTCCATTAGCTACAAGCAAGGTCCCGCTTCCTATGTACTACTCTATTAGCAATATTGTCTTAATTTTTTTTCTTTGTTTTCCTTTTCTTATTCTTGTGAGATGTTCTAGAAACGTCTAGCTAATTTTGCATTTATTTTTGTAGACTAAGATAGTTAACAAGATTGATGTAAATGATGGGAATGTCCTATGTTAGGGGAAACTTTTTCAAATTTTATGTAAAAATTCCCATTTTGGCTTGCTAGGGAGCTGATGCTCCTTATACATCGGCCATTGCCCTAATGGGTCGTGACACCTTGTTAAGTAAAAAATTAAATTGAGAGAATCAATTCCCTACATACTTAGTCCTCAATTATATAAGGTTGGAAAATCAAGCGATGAAACGGATCTAAATGTTACAAAATGGGGGTAAATGTTCCCACCCAATTTCAAATTGTATGCTTGTGTCATCTTATTATTATATTTTATAAATTAAAATATAATGGCCCCACTAGTTTTAACATAGTCATTAGATTCGGACTGATGATCGACTTGGTCAGGATACTGGGTCATTGATTCGACTAGTGGGTCACTGATTGAATTGGATTTAATTAAACAAATATATAAAAATATAATGTAATTCAAATAAATATACAATATATATTATTATTGACATAATATAACAAAATTGGTTGCATGGTTTAGTGGTAATCGAGCGTGCCCCATATACTTCTTGGATAGGTTTGAATCCCATGAGCTACAATTTTTGAGTTCAAAAAATTTCTAGCCTCAAAACTGGTCTAGTGTATTCGGTTCACAGCTAGACTCGGCCAATTCATACCAAGTCTGATCGAGTTTGACTAGTTCAAATGCATATACGGTCCAAATAAAAAATCGAACCTGACAAATGACCGATTCACTAATTTATAGTCCGAGCTAGCCAGACTAGTCCGATTTTAGTAACTATGAATTTTATAACTACCTAAGTTGGTAAGTACAAAATGGCAAAAATAATTGATTTATACTCTAACTTATTTTTTGTTTTCAAATACGTCATCTAAGTAATAAACATTTCAAATTTGCCCTAACTTTTAAAAATCGAACACATTTGCCTTCGTAGCAACCTCTTTGCAAATATTGTTTATTGCACTAGAAGATGGATTTGAAAATATAACATTATATAAAATGTTATTTATATTATTTTTGCTAACTCAGATATTAGATAGGATATTTCTATCAATGTCACTAATATTGTTTAGGAAGAGGATGAACATGTCTAGTTTTTAAAAGTTAGAGGGTGAATTTGAAATATTTATAGCTTAAAGGACAAGTTTAAAAACAAAAAAGAAGTTACAGGATGAATAACAAGGCTTTTTCATAAAATTAATACGAAAGATAAAATCGATTTATTTTTATCTATATGCAAATTGAAATATACTTGAGATTATTTGTTTGAGATTTTCATATTTGAAAAAGTACTTAAAGGCACAATTCAACCCCTTTCTTATGCTAACTACTATCCCCAATTGCATGCAAGTGATGATGATTTAAGTGTTAAGGAAAGGTATGAATGATACCTAAAGGTCGAATTGAGGTTTAACTAAGTAGGTGCTAGATTCTCATTTTTTTTAAGACAAAAAAGAAAATTTTATTCGTAATCAAGCCTAACAGCTCTTACAAATTGAAAAACATATATCAGATTTAAATTTAATAAGAAATAAATGCATTTTATATTCTGAACTAATCAACGATCTGTGGCCTTATTCCTTACTCGAAGACTATCGATGTCTAAGCATCTTTCATGTTAGAAACCAACACAAATAGGCAACTTGGAGAATGTATTACGCCTCCTTTAAAGATAGATTTGAATGACTTTCTCATCTGTAAGAGCATGAAGATGAAACATCCACAAAGGGAAGCCATGAAGATGAAAGATCCACAAAGGGAAACCAAAACACCTATAAACGGGAAACCAAAACAACCATAAAGGGGACAACAAAAACACCCATAAAGAAGACAACAAAAATCCCACAAAAAGGAAAACAAAAACAAGACAAAAAATGGAAAATCCTAAGCAATAAAAAGGAAAAGATAACGAAATGGAATGGAGGGGCTAGTACCAAAGAAGGGAGACAATAGCCCCTCTCAATAGTATTCACACAAGAGAAGACTAAAGAAACAAAGGAGAGAGAAAATAAAGATTAGGGTATCTAATGTAACACCCTACTATTTAACTATTAATCTAATTATCCTTAATTATGATTAATAACTAATCTAGTATGTGTCATATAGCTCAACTATTAAATTTCATTTTCTTATTAATCTTTCTTACCAATCTTGTTAACTATCTAATTGTTACTATTTAAGTTGGCTTTTTAACTACGCGTACTAGTTGGAAGCAAGACATAATATACTAAATAACATCATAATCCATAACATGTCATCAAGGTCTACTAGTCTACGGGGCTACTCCCCAAAGGGGTTAAATATATAGTAATGTAAAATAAAGATAGAGTCTAGGGCCTAGGATGTCATATATGGGATAGTCATCCATCAAAATAAAAGCAACCCCACTTGATCCATACATAAACCAATGGATAACAAATGGATCTATTTATCCTTCAAGCGAATACTAAAAAAGTCCTAAATACTACATCAGGTAACTAGATAAAAAAAGCATATGGATGTCCTGCAGTACCATGACTACCTAACCCATAAGAGGGTGATAATGGTCACCTACACCTCTAAAATGAGTATGATGCATGCTATCTGAAAGCACCAAAGAAAATTATTATGAGAATTGAATCTTAGTAGGGGGCAGTGCTTTCAGGGGTCTGCCAGGCACCCAAAAGCTCCCAAGTTTATACAGGCAAATTTAAAAGTAAAATAACACACACAATGCAATTACAGCACATACACATAAATAAACAAATAAAATTAAGAATTAATTAGATAGGTAATAAGCAGATAAATAACATGCTAAATAACAATAATAAGAGATATAATAAACAAATGCATAAAGAAGATAAGTAGTAGATATGCTATGAGAGAATTATGCAAGATGCACTTTTTCCTTTTTGCTTTATAGGTCATTCTGCTTTCCTTTTACCTTTGCTCAGTAAAAGGGAAACTAGCGGCCTTTACTTACTCCTTGCCACCATCTGTCGAGAGTTTTCAATTAGGGCATCCCTGGATCTCAAATCAAACTATAGATACTGGCCCCATGCCCAAACTGAACTATCCATTCCATATAGAGCAATGAATATCCCACTTGTCCACTTCAAGGTAGGATTAAGACATTCACCATAACTTTTCTAGAAACCTTTACTTGTGCATGCTTGTGCACATATTTACCATGCTATGCCTTTGGATCTTTATTACATGTCATGCATTTCATACATATGCTCATGCATCAATAATTTGTGCCTCACACATCATACAAAGTTTAGGTTACATATATTCTTGCCACAAGTATAAGATTACGCATAAATTTTCATGTGTGTCAATTTTAGCACAAACAAGCCCATAATGTAATATAGCAAGATGTAATGTCCAAAGAATTTTATTATTATTAACCGAGTTGTTTAGTTTTTATCGAATAAGTGGATTTAATCGAAATTCGATTAAGCATTTACTTAAAGCCAATTAAGTGTAATTTAAAAAGATTAGGCTTGATGGAATTAGATTAGGAGCATAGGAAACCTCACAGAAATTTTTTAAACCAGTTTATCGATTTAAGAGAAATCGGTAAGATTTCAGTATTTTAAACTGTCAGAACCGAACCAATAGAAATTTTTCTATGAGTACCTTAGGATGAATGGCTAAGATTTAGCCAAACCACCCCCTCATGTGGCGCCTTGATCAGCCATTGAGGATGGGAAGCCAAGCTAAATTGGAAGATGAGGTGAAGTCCACTAATCACCATGAACCTTGCTTCCCCAAAAATCTTCACCTTTTCTTTTCTTTTCTTCTTATAAATTTCGGCTACCCCTTAGCTGCTAAAGCTCATCTCATTTCTCTTCTCCTCACTCTCATTTTGACTCCATCCTTATCCCTTCTTCAAGTCTTATCAAAATTTATTTCCATCAAAGACACTAAATCAACTCAAATTCAACAAGACAAGGAAGGAAATCCTATTTCTCTTCCTACTTCCTTTGGTTTGGGGCTGTATGGGGGTCATGTATAATATGTGATATTGATGTTATGTAGAGTGATGATGATGGTTTATGATTAATTTTGCATGTATGTTGTGATTAAAATTGAATTTGGTAGCAAATAGCTTGAATAATGGAGAACAATTTAGGAAGCTGTTAGGGTTTTCCTCGGCGGTTCGTACGGCAGAGGGTATGGCTCCGCCTACGGCCATTTAATGTCTATGAATATATTTTTATATGAAACTAAACATTCAGGGATTTCCATGCATATATAATATATGGCCATTGGATCAGTATAGAGGTAGTTATGAATTTTTGAAGTTTGACATAGAAATTAGGACCTTCATTTGGGCAGTGTGAGTTGAGAAGGGTGTAACTCACCCTACACAACTTCAAATTGAATGATTCCAACTTTGTTTGAAAGCTAACACATAAGAGAATATCCCATAAAAATTTTCAAATTTGATAAGGTTCCGTTTGTTCCCAGTGAGTCAAGAAAGTTGCCCTATGTCCAATTTGGGCTAGAACAGGGTAGTTTAGTAAGGTCAAGTTTCAGAGCTTATATCTTGAATTATACTCATTCAAATGATATGAAACTTACTTCATTTGAAAGGTTGTTCTGTTAGCTTTACATGGATATAAATTTCGCATAATTTCACCTAAATTTCTATTTTTAGTGAATTTTCCCTTATAAGAGTGCAATTCTAGCTAGAAGTAGGGCAGTTTGGGATGAAGCATAAATAACTTAAGGTTGAACTCGGAAATCTAGCAGATAGAGAGCTAGGTCGGTTATATTTAAGATTGACCTCGGAACTTAGTGAATAGGAAACTAGATCAGATATAGTCAATGTTAGAAATTGGAATTTAGGAAACACGCCTATAAGAGTCTTAGAAAAACGATAGTGGAATAAGGTCGGAGGTCGAACATAACCCCGGAAGCCAGAAATTATATATAATCTCGGAAGGTCGACTATAACCCTGGAAGTTGGAAATTGTATGAAATCGGAAGCCGGACCCCATCTGAACTTGGGAGTCGAACTCGGGAAAATCAATAGAAACTAAAAGCTTGCAAGATAGATTAAGATTTGAGATTTTAAAATTTGCACCTATTGAAATTGTTATATTCTTGGTATGAATATAATGTTCTGTATTGGAAATTCTATTTGATTAAAATTTTCTCATTGTCTGGCACTATTCATGGGAAACGGACATGATCCGTCATACTGCCAAGATTTCAGTAAAGATTGCAATTAATAGGAATTTACAAGTTATGCATGCATTGATCAAAGTATTAGACAAGTGATGCTACCCTTATAAGAATGAGGAAGGATTTCCATATAACTTGGGCCAGCCCCTGAACAAAGTTAAGGGGAATAGATCAATGGGGAAATCAGGGAAAGTAAACTTGGTAACCCTATATAGGAACGAGCTCAATTCTGAAAAGTGGACTATTACCCAGGAGTGTTATGGCCAATATACTCCCAGAGGACCAAGTATGGAAAATACGAGTTAAGTTCAAGTGCATCATTTCTTATACATATCCACAGTTTCTGTTATCATGTATTGAGTTAAATGCACCATTGGATGTTATATATATGTATATATTTATTATTGTTCACTTTATGGCTATCACTTAACTATATCAATAACATAGGTCTGGTTATTTATTTCTCAGTTTATTTCCTTTATTTCATTAAGTAAAACTAAGTTGTGTTTCGGGCTATGATTTCTATAACTAATCTAGTAGAATATCCTGTTGAGGTAACATTTTCTTGTAATTAACCAAAACCCGAAACAACTGAGGATGACAGCGATGACAGATATATATATAAACTTAGGATCCCTACTGAGAAATCTTTATTTCTCACTTTACTATATGTTTCCGCGTCATTGTTAGATCATGGAGAACGCGGCCACCGGCATCCTGTTCATTGAGTTTCTCGAGCTCCACATCCACCTGGACCCATATCTAGACTATATACATATATTTGGTAGGTGTCAGTTTCACTTTTATTTCTTCTTTCATAGAGATTTTGCTGTTCCCCTTGCTCATCCACTCTTTGACCCCGCTGTACCTTATAGTGCTATCTCGCTGTATATGGCCCATCCCTTTCCACCTCCACACACGACGGCAGCAGTAGAGGCAGCTCCCATGGCTCCGCCAGCCTCACCACCATAGCAGATACCCTTGGTCATGATGTCTGAGGAGGATCCATCTGAGGTAGAGAGTTCATTTTCCTTGTCCTCTGCTCTAAGCGTGGACTACACTCCAGCAAATGCAAGCATGGCAAATGGATTCTTTTCCTCGGAATCCATCTAGTTGGAGTACTCGCCATGGCAATAGTAAGTGTACAAGATGACTCTCTTTTGGCAGCTTGGGTCATCAATGTAAGGATAGGAGTTAGCAGTGTACATGAAATGTCCCGTGGGGACTAGTGAGGGGGTTGTTCAGATAGACAAGCCAATTTATTTTGTGTTAGTGGCCTCATTGTTTTACTACCTGTACTGTCTTATATAAATTTTGACAACTTTGAAGAAAAAAAAAACAGATGTTCATATATATATATATGATGCATTTTCCAGTATTTCTGTGTATTTCGCATTTTTATTTATGTTACTTTACTTCCAGTACACGATTAATTAATAATGTAACAAAAAAAAAATGTAATCAGCTAGTCGCACGTAATAACTTATCAGGTAATATATTATGATTTAAGCATAGTATTTTGTCTGGTAAGGTGTTACATTTTTGGTATCAGAGCAGTTCGTCCTAATAAAGGCCGAGGATTGGATTGACTATGCTTCGTATATGCTCTATGTTCCTTAGACATTATCATGCACTGAGTCTTGTTGATATGGATAGGATGCATGTCAAAGGATTGCCTAACCATATGCTATTATTTACTAGCACACTGAACTTAGTATTGAGCCTGATCAACTCAGTTACTCTTGTTTTGTGAGTTTAGAACTTGATGGCTTTTGGAAGGCGAGGTAGGCCGTGAACTTCCCCAACCCAGGAGGAATCTATAGAATTCCCGAACACAATGCGAGAAATGGCGCACGCTATGTGCGAACAGGCAGCTGTGGCGGCTCAAATGATGGGCCAACAAGGAAGACAACCAAAGCTAGGTCTTGGAGGAAATCATAATGGCACTGGAATGGATTTGGAATATCTCAAATTTGCTAAGTTCAGGAAAGCCAACCCACCTAGCTTCAGGGGAGCCTTTAACCCAGATAAGGCAGATGAGCAGGTTAAAGCTATGGAGAAAGTCTTCTCCGTATTAGATTGCACAGATTGTCAGAAGGTAATCTTTGCCACCTATATGCAGGAAGCAAATGCAGAGTTCTGGTGGAATGGTGCATGCCGGTTATTAGAGGGATCTCAAACAAACATTACTTGGAACATATTCAGAGATGCGTTCTATCAAAAGTACTTCCCTGCGTCTGTCCGCAATGCTAAGGAGTTGGAGTTCATGCACCTCCGTCAAGGGAATAGTAGTGTATTGGAATACATTGCTAAATTTGAGGAGTTGTGCAAATTCTACACCATTTATCAACGGAACCCTGACGAAGCCTGGAAATACATGAAGTTCGAAGGTGGGCTGAGGAAAGACATCCTTACCACTATAGGACCAATGAAGATTAGATATTTCCCTACTTTGGTGAACAAGTGCTGCCTAGTAGAGGATTGTAATAAGAAGTTGCTTGCTGCTAGGTCAACTAGTAGTAACCTTTCTTAAGAAAGGGTTAGCACCATAAGGCCCAAAGTTCAAGCCCAACTTTCAGCAGCAGAGGAAGTTTCAGCCTGTGCATAACAAAGGCAAGCAACCTCAGAGGCCTTTTGGGAACCAAACCTGCAGCTAGTGCGGCAAGAATCATGGCGACTGCCGTGTTTGGTAGGATAGAATGTTTGTTTTGGATGTGGCAAGCTAGGCCACGAGATCTATAAATGCCCTGCTAGAAATCCTTAGACGACTCCCAAGCCACAACAAACATAGGAGGTCAACGAATCGGAAGACTTGATTCAAGATACTTGTGAAGTAAATGGTAAGACCTTAACTATTTTATACGATTCAGGTGCATCCCACTCTTTCATCTCTCATGATTGCATGTCAGCCTTGCAATTACCTATTTCTGAATTACCTTATGACTTGCTAGTTTCTACTCCTGCAAGTGAGCCCATTAAGACCAATCATATTTGTATGAATGTCCCCTGTCGGATAGGAGGTCGAGCTTTTTCAGCCAATTTAATTTATCTTCCCTTGTCCGGACTTGACATTATTTTGCGAATGGATTGGCTCTCTGCCAACCAGGCCCTCTTAAATTGCTCTGATAAATCTATTGTGCTTCCCTCTATTTCATCTTCTAAATTAGTAATCCCTATAAGCCTTTATTTAAGCTCCTTACTAGTACATCATTGTGGGGATAAATGTCAAGGGTATATTCTCTTATCAACCAGTATAGCGGAGGTTGATCAGAAGTTAGATAATATTCCAGTTGTTAGGGAATATCCCGATGTATTCCCTGAAGATATTCTTGATTTTCCTCCCGAGAGAGAAATTGAGTTTGCCATTGAATTGGTACCGGAAGCAAGACCAATATTTATAGCGCCATACCGAATGTCACCCTTGGAGTTGACCGAACTTAAGAAGCAGATTAAAGAACTCCTGGAAAAGAAATTTATTAGGCCAAGTGCATCACCATGGGGAGCCCCAGTCTTGTTAGTTAAGAAGAAAGATGGAGGCATGCGACTATGTGTAGATTACAGGCAGTTGAATAAGGTGACGATTAAGAATAAGTATCCGTTGCCAAGAATCGATAATTTCATAGATCAACTGCAAAGGGCAACTGTATTCTCCAAGATTGATTTACGGTCTGGGTATCACCAGATTCAGGTTCGAGAAGAAGATATTTCGAAGACGGCATTTCGGACTCGTTATGGACATTATGAATACACTGTGATATCCTTTGGGTTGACGAATGCACTGGCAATATTCATGGATTACATGAATTGGATATTCCGACCATATCTTGACAAATTTGTGGTGGTATTCATTGATGACATACTTGTTTACTCAAAAACGGAGCAAGAGCACGTAGCACATTTGTAACTGGTTCTGCAAATTCTAAGAGAGAAGAAACTTTATGCTAAGCTATCCAAATGTGAATTTTGGATGAGAGAAGTAAAATTTCTTGGCCATATGGTATCCCATGGGGGAATTTCAGTGGATCCCAGTAAGGTAGAAGTAGTATTAAATTGGGAACGGCCAACGACAGTTATAGAAGTTAGGAGCTTCTTAGGGTTGGCAGGATACTACAGGAGATTTGTTAAGAACTTCTCTCAAATAGCCCTTCCCCTAACAAAGTTAACCAGGAAGAATGCCCTATTTGAATGGGCACCCGAGTGCAAGCAGAGTTTCCATCCAGTACTTACTCTACCAAATCCTCATGAACCGTTTGAAGTCTACTGTGATGCTTCTAAGAAAGGATTAGGGTGCGTGTTAATGTAGAACAGAAACGTCATCGCGTATGCTTCCAGGCAATTGAAAACTCATGAAAGAAATTATCTAACGCATGACCTAGAGTTAGCGGCGGTAGTGTTTGCTCTGAGGATATGGAGGCACCACCTCTATGGAGTGAAGTTTGAAGTATTTTCTGATCAAAAAAGCTTGAAATACCTTTTTGATCAGAAAGAATTGAATATGAGGCAACGAAGGTGGATGGAGTTTCTTAAAGATTACGAATTTGAACTAAAATACCAACTTGGCAAAGCAAACATGGTGGCAGATGCCGTGAATAGGAAATCTTTAACTGTGGCATAGATGATATTCAAAGAGATGGAACTCATAGAGAGTTTCCAAGATCTCAATTTGGGAATCTCTATGACTCCCAATGCCATTTAGTTAAATCAACTTAAGATAACCAGTGAATTTAAGGACCAGATCCAGCAAACACAATAAAGAAATGATGACTTCCAGCATACAGTGCAACTAGTGCAATCTGGCAAGCTAACAGGATTCACTTGGGATGTGGAAGGAATATGGTGATATTAAGGGAGGATATGCGTACCTGAAGAGAATAACCTTAGAAAGAAGATCTTGGAGGAAGCCCATAAGAACGAGTTTACTATACATCCTGGCACTAATAAAATGTATCAAGATCTCAAGAGGATATTTTGGTGGCCAAGCCTTAAGACAGATGTGGCAAACTTCGTGAACAAATGTTTAACCTGCCAGAAGGTAAAAATAGAGTATCAGTAACCAGTAGGGTCACTAAAACCCTTAGAGATTTCAGAATGGAAATGGGAAAGCATTTCTATGGATTTCGTGATAGGCTTACCAAGAACACCCTCAAGATATGATGCTATATAGGTCATAGTGGATAGACTAACTAAGTCCACTCACTTTTTGCCCATTCAAACAAATTATCCTCTAGAGAAGTTAGCTCAATTATACATTCAAGAAGTGGTATGGCTACATGGTATTCCTTCAACAATCATTTCAGATCGAGATCCAAGGTTCACCTCACGGTTTTGGGGAGCACTCCAGAAGGAGTTTGGTACTAGGCTATATTTAAGTACTGCGTACGATCTGCAAACAGATGGTCAAACCGAGCGAACTATTCAGACTTTGGAAGATATGCTGCGAGCATATATTCTGGAACAGCATGGAAGATGGGATCGATACTTACTGTTAGTCGAATTTGCATACAACAACAGTTACCATACTAGCATCGACATGGCTCCATATGAAGCTTTATATGGACGAAAGTGTCAATCTCCCCTGTGTTGGTATAAATAAGGAGAACAGAGCCTATTAGGATCGAAATTAGTCAGACAAACTACAAAGCAAATTAAAAAGATCCATAGCAAAATACTTACAGCTCAGAGCCATCAGAAGAGTTAGGCGGACACCAGAAGAAAGCCATCGGAGTTCCAAGAAGGAAACCATGTGTTTCTAAAGATCACATCCACAACTGGAGTAGGTAGAGCCATTAAAGTTAAAAAGCTAAGCCGTTGCTTTATAGGTCCTTTTCAAATTTTGAAGCGAATTGGGCCAGCGGTGTATCGGGTCGCCTTATCTCCACATCTGTCAAATCTTCATGATGTCTTCCATATCTCTCAACTTAGAAAATACCAGCCTGACCCTACTCATTTCTAGGAACCTGAATCAATCCAATTAAGAGATAACTTGACTTTTCATGTACCCCCAGCACGGATAGTGGACAAGAGCATCAAACACCTTCGGAACAAAGCCGTACAGTTGGTGAAGGTGGCATAGGACACGAAGACTCAGCGGACTGTACGTGGGAGCTAGAGTCCAATATGAGGAGGGATTATCCCGAATTATTCTCAGGTACTAAATTTTGAGGACAAATTTTTTTTTTTAGGAGGGTAGTAATATAACATCCGAAGAATTTTATCGTTATTAACCAAGTTGTTCGGTTTTTATTGAATAAATTGGTTTAATCGAAATTTGTAAGGTCCTACTCTATCTACTATATTTACTTAATTGTAGTATAGTATGTTAAAGGTTTTTACTTAAAATTTATTATTTATAGTCCCGACTATGATTTACACGATGAATCTTTCTTTTTATTTCGCGTGCAGAAGAACTTAAGCGTATAACGTGAAACCATAATGTCATACAAACTGAAATAATAAAAGGAATGCAGTAGAAATTTTTCTGAATTTATGCACATATACTGAAAGGTAAATATATATATATATCTGCATCCATAGAGGACATCCTCTGATATATACACTGTAAGGAATACATGTAGGGCCAGTACATACCAAAAGATCTGGCCGAGCATCATAAAAGTGCACGATCCCTAAGAGTCCTCATAGGACATTTGAGTACAAGTCAAAGTCCCTAACAAACTACTCCTATGGCCCAATACATCATCTCAAAGAGGGTCATCCTGCATAACAAACTAGCCAAATATATCTACTACGGCTCAAAATTCGTTGGCTACATAGAGCCCTGGGTCGGGAGGAGTCGTCCTGATGAGGAGGACGAAGAGTCGGTGGCCTCGGGCGGGTCATCCTCGGCGCCCATCGGGTCTCGGAACCATCTCAAGAGAGTGAGGTCTGGTATAGGATCCGCCTGAGCGCAGTGAGGAGTGTGCCAGATGTGCTACGGATATGGGGAAGGCGAAATATGGAACAAAGTGGGGTCGAACAAGGGTGGAAGAGTAGCGCAATGAAGTCACTGCTGCTGAAAAGTATACCCTAAATCGTACGGCCGATCATGTACAACGAGTCGTAGGTGGGGTTGTAATGAAGCTGCATATGCGGGGAACTCAATGAACACCATCATTTGTCGCATCCATCGCATCTTGATCCGGAAAAGTAAAATGGGTACTACATAGGGTGAGAATTCTTCAAACTCTCGAGGGTTCTATATTCTAAAGTTATCTCATCTTAACCCCTAATGGCTTGTCTTTTATTATGATAACTATGAACATGATCGGAGGTAGTGAATAAGTCTAACTATTAACAGTAGAATAGCGAATACAAAATATACATGCATAACTCAAGTATACAATTCCACAACATTTAATACCCTTAATGCGTGTAAAAAGGGAATATACTCATAACTTTACTCTTATCCTTCCTCTAAGTTTGACTCTTTCTTAAAATCTTTACACCACTCGCATAAATGGTAATGAGCTCATAGTGGTCGTCATGCCACCTTAAATATTCTACTTCACACTAGTGGGTCTAATGCCATGCCTCATGTAAGGCCTATCACCCTATACTCACACTAGCTGGGTCTAATGCCATGCCTCATGTGAGTGGGTGAGGGGAACTTAAATAAGCTTATCCTCTTACTGAGGATTATATATGTTCGGCTTACACTTATAATCTCATAATCAATCATAATGCTCTACCAAAATTTGGGCAAAGATAACGGATCACATCCGCTTCCCCATGAATAGTGCCAGCAACAATTCCAGTAATTCTCAACAATAGTTCAATAATTTCTATAACAGTATATACAATGTTCATAACAATATAGGATTCTCATAATATCTGGGCATGCATACTTGTTATAATCAAGAGAAGAGTAAACTAAGAATTTGGGTGCTGCCACCAAATGCTTCCTATTCTGCCCGGTTAGTGCTTCCTCTGGAGTTTTATTGCTACACAACTCCAATAGATCTGAAATTTTAATATGTTGAAGCCCTATGTGTCTAGTTTCTAACCTTTTTGGTCCCGTTCAATTTTGATATCTACAACTCAAGATATTGTCATTTTGTTCTGGCTTGGTCTATAACTAAACCGAACAGCACTCTAAAATGTTAAAATCTGTTAAAATTCGAATCCTAAGGGTATGGCTACCAAACCTATGTCGTTTTGAAGCTAGGATATGAAATTTTATCCTCCAATAAGTCCCACATCATTTGGCCAACTACAGCTTAAGTAATAAAACCTCAAATTCAGGTGTTACAAACTGCCCTGTTTTGGCCTAAGCAGAATCAGGGGTGACTTTAGAAAATTTCTGGGAGTTACTCAAATTAGGTCTGAATCCGAAATTTTTATAGCATAAACTACTGGGTCTTAGCTTTCTATAGAATTTTGTTCCACCTAAATCCAAGTTATATGGAGTGAGATATGGCTCAATGTAAGCTTCCTGCCTGAAATCAAATTCTGAAACTTAGGTCAAACTTCAAAAATTCATAACTAATTCTATACTGATCCAATGACTTAATAATTTATATGGATGGAAAGCTCTGGATGTCTAGTTTCATCTAAAAATATTTTCATAGAATTTAAACGGTGGGAACTGAGGGACAGAGGGCATTTCGTACGGAAACCCTAAGAGAACTCTGTTTCCAGACTTGCTGATTTCTCTCCTTTCTTGATCTACCCATTGATCTATCACCTCTTCACTCATCCCATCATTTTCCACCCATAATTCATCAAGATCAGCAAGAAGACAGATCAGAAACCATATCCAATCCAGATTTAATCAACAATACAAACATCTATTCAAAGCTTTAAACCCTACCTCCTTTGAGTTCCAACTTGATTCTTCAAAAGAACTTCAAATCTCCAAAGTGAAGAGTGTATAAGTGAAGAGAGATGAAGAAGAGGAAAAGAAAAATGGAGGAGGAGGAAGAAGGAGGGTGGCGGATGAGATAAGGAGAGGAAAGTGAGAGAGAGAAGATATTTTGAAGTGTAATAATTGAAGGGGAGTTGTCAGCGGTGTGATTGGTCCTTTAATCTGCTGTGGCCTCAATTGAGCCACAAGGTGAACTATGGACCCGTCACGATGGTGGTGGGGTGGATGGCCTCACCTTGATCCGTGCCATTAATATTATTTTATTCCAAAGAGTTTAAGTTATTGAAGTTTTATCGGATCTTCCCCAACCGAGATCTGATGTTCGATTTCGCATTCGCCTTTACCTTAGTTTCTACTTTAAATTTTCCATTCTAATCTACCTAACTAACATCCATTTGAATCCTAATAAATCTTAAATGGTTCATAGCCAATCTTACTCGCGTGAATTAATCGAGAAAATTGATTAATAACAGGCGATTGAATTTTCGGACGTCACAAAATTCGATTAAGCATTTACTTAAAGCCAATTAAGTGCAATTTAAAAAGATTAGACTTGATGGAATTAGATCAGGAGCATAGGAAACCTCACAGAAAGTTTTTAAACCAGTTTACCGATTTAAGAGAAATCGGTAAGATTTCGGTATTTTAAACTGTCAGAACCGGATCAATAGAAATTTTTCTATGAGTACCTAGGATGAATGACTAAGATTTAGCCAAACCACCCCCTTATGTGGCGCCTTGATCAGCCATTGAGGATGGGAAGCCAAGCTAAATTGGAAGATGAGGTGAAGTCCACCAATCACCATGAACCTTACTTCCAAAAAAATCTTCACCTTTTCTTTCCTTCTCTTCTTATAATTTTTGGCTACCCCTTAGCTACTGAAGCTCATCTGATTTTTCTTCTCTTCACTCTCATTTTCACTCCATCCTCATCCCTTCTTCAAGTCTCATCAAAAGTTGTTTCCATCAAAGACACTAAATCAACTCAAATTCAACTAGATAAGGTAGGAAATCATATTTCTCTTCCTATTTCCTTTGGTTTGGGGCTACATGGGGGTCATGTATAATCTGTGATATTGATATTATGTAGAGTGATGATGATGGTTTATGATTAATTTTGCATGTATGTTGTGATTAAAATTGAATGTGATAGCAAGTAGCTTGAAGAATGGAGAACAATTTAGGAAGCTATTAGGGTTTTTCTCGGCAATCCATACAGCGGAGTGTACGGCTTCGCCTACGGCCATTTAACGTCCATGAATCTATTTTTATATGAAACTAGACATTCAAGGCTTTCCATATATATAATATAAGGCCATTGGATTAGTGTAGAGGTAGTTATGAATTTTTGAAGTTTGACATAGAAATCAGGACCTTCATCTGGGTAGTGTGAGTTAAGAAGGGTGTAACTCACCCTACACAACTCCAAATTGAATGATTCTAACGTTGTTTGAAAGCTAACACATAGGAGAATATCCCATAAAAATTTTCGAATTTGATAAGGTCCCGTTTGTTCCCAATGAGTCGAGAAAGTTTCCCTATGTCCAATCCGAGCTAGAACAGGGCAATCCAGTAGGGTCAAGTTTCAGAGCTTATATCTCGAATTATACTCATTCAAATGATATGAAACTTGCTTCATTTGAAAGCTTGTTCTGTTTGCTTTACATGGATATAAATTTCGCATGATTTCACCTAGATTTCTATTTTTAGTGAATTTTCCCTTATAAGAGTGCAATTCTGGCTAGAAGTAGAGCAGTTTTGGATGAAGCAAAAATAACTTAAGGTTGAACTTGAAAATCTAGCAGATAGAGAGCTAGGTCAGATATAACTTAAGGTTGAATTCGGAAATTTATCAGATAACGAGCTAGGTCAGGTATACTTGAGGTTGAATACTTGAGGTTGAGCTCGAAAGTCTAGCAGATAGAGAGCTAGGTCGGTTATATTTAAGGTTGACCTCGAAACTTAGTGAATAGGAAACTAGATCAGGTATAGTTAATGTTAGAAATTGGAATTTAGGAAACACGCCTATAAGAGTCTTAGAAGAATGATGGTGGAATAAGGTCGGAGGTTGAACATAACCCCAGAAGCCGAAAATTATATATAATCTCATAAGGTCGAATATAACTACGGAAGTCGAAAATTATATGAAATCGGAAGTCGGACCCCATCTGATCTTGGGAGTCGAACTCGGGAAAATCAATAGAAACTAAAAGCTTGCAAGATATATTAAGATTTGAGATTTTAAAATTTGCACCTATTGAAATTGTTATATTCTTGGTATGAATATGATGTTCTATATTGGAAATTCTATTTGATTAAAATTTTCTCGTTGTCTGGCACTATTCATGGGAAACAGACATGATCCGTCATATTGCCAAGATTTTGATAGAGATTGCAATTAATAGGAATTTGCAAGTTATGCATGCATTGATCAAAGTATTAGACAAGTGATGCTACCCTTATAAGAATAAGGAAGGATTTCCATATGACTTGGGCCAGCCCCTGAACAAAGTTAAGGGGAATAGATTAGTGAGAAAGTCGGGGAAAGTAAACCCGGCAACCCTTTTATAGGAACGAGCTCGATCCTGAAAAGCAGAATATTACCCAGGAGTGTTATGGCCAATATACTCCCAGGGGACCAAGTATGAAAAATACAAGTTAAGTTCAAATGCATTATTTCTTATACATATCTACAGTTTCTGTTATCATGTATTGAGTTAAATGCACCATTAGATGTTATATATATGTATATATTTATTATTGTTCACTTTATGGCTGTCACTTAACTATATAAATAACATAGGTCTGGTTATTTATTTCTCAGTTTATTTCCTTTATTTCATTAAGTAAAACTAAACTATGTTTCGAGCTATGATTTCTATAACTAATCTAGTAGAATATCCTGTTGAGTTAACATTTTCTTGTAATTAACCAAAACCCAAAACAACTAAGGATGACAGCGATGGCAGATATATGTATAAACTTAGGATCTCTACTGAGAAATCTTTATTTCTCACCCTACTGTATGTTCCCGCATCATTCTCAAATCATGGAGAACGCGACCACCGACGTCCTGTTCATTGAGTTTCCTGAGCTCCACATCCACCTGGACTCATATCTAGACTATATATATATATTTGGTAGGTGTCAGTTTCGCATTTATTTCTTCTTTCATAGAGATTTTGCTGTTCCCTTTGCTCATCCACTCTTCGACCCCGCTGCACCTTATATTGCTATCCCGCTATATATGGCCCGTCCCTTTCCACCTTCACATGCGGTGGCAACAACAGAGGCAGATCCCATGGCTCCGCCAGCCTCACCGCCACAGCAGATACCCTCGGTCACGATATCTGAGGAGGATTCATCTGAGGTGGAGAGTTCATCTTCCTCGTCCTCTGCTCCGAGCGTCGACTACACTCTAGCGAATACAGGCATGGTAAATGGATTCTTTTCTTCGGAATCCATCTAGTTGGAGTACTCGCCGTGGCAGTAGTAGGTGTACAGGATAACTCTTTTTTGGCAGCTTGGGTCATCAATGTAAGGATAGGAGTTAGCAATGTACATGAAATGTCTCGTGGGGACCAGTGAGGGGGTTGTTCAGATAGACAGGCCGATTAATTTAGTGTTAGCGGCCTCGTTATTTTACTACCCTGTACTATCTTATATAACTTTTGACAACTTTGAAGGAAAAAAAAAAAAACATATGTTCATATATATATGATGCATTTTCCAGTATTTCTGTATATTTCGCATTTTTATTTATGTTACTTTACTTCCGGTACATGATTAAATAATAATGGAACAAAAAAAAAAGTTTAATCAGCTAGTTGCACGTAATAACTTATCAGGTAATATATGATGATTTAAGCATAGTATTTTATTTGGTAAGGTGTTACACAAGACATTGAAGAATAACACATAGTTTAGTTCTAAAAGTAAATTGGGCTAAGCCCTATACCTTCTAGATGTTTCTTTCATTAAGTACGAATTGGGGCTCTAACTAATACATTTATTTTAGGTTGTCACAACTTAAGAAATGTATCTTTTTGGGTTCTAATACTAAATGGGCCAAAAAAACCATCTAACTTCACCCCTTTGTATAAAAATAGTAAGATTCATAATCAAAATAGATTATTAAATAAATCCTTAAAAATAGCAAACCACTTCTAGAATTCATGAAAATTTACCAATAAGTCTTTTAGCGTGTTAGGATACCAATAGGTTTATCATATGCAAATTTCGGGTCAAAATTCAAAGAATAGCTAGGATAACAAAATTCAAACAATTCAGACAATCTAGAATTTATTTTCAGCAAGTCAGTTTCAAATTCTTAAATTTATTAAAAATAGTAAAATAATTCTTAAAATTCCACAAAAATTGCCAATCATATTTTAAAGTGTTATTAATATTCCATCCAAAAATCCAGTCATAACTCATAAATCTATTATATTAACAAAAATAAACAAGTCCAAAGGTCCCAGTAAATCCACATAGACTTCAAAATTGGCCAGTTTTGTCCTTAATTTTTTTAAAAATAATAAATCACCATGAAAAATCCTGAAAATTTACATGCCAAAATAACAAGATTACTACATTTGAAAAATCACAAAACTCAGCTACCTAACAATCCAGAGTAAGGCTTTCGCAAACCAATGCATAAAAGAATCATAATGAAAGCATCTAAACATCACCAACACCACATAAAACATGCATAATCATGCAAAACCATGCAAGAACCAGAGATACGGAGATATTATCCACGAGCAAGCATGAGAAATGAAGCCTAAAATGACTCTTAGCAATCAAATTAACACTTCACCCATGAAGTCTCACCCAAAAGTGTAACACCCTACCAATTTAATGTTATGCTTAAGTCATAGCATGAAATTAAGTAGATTATGTTACCGTGTTAATACTCTACTTACATTTCGTTTCTCATATCACTTTTTTTTTTGTAACAGAAGAAACGGAGAGTTGTATGTAATGATCGCGATAGAGATTAATATACCACAACGGAAAAGATAAGAACCAATAAGGTATATACCATCAACTGTATATGTATATATATATATATAGGAAGCCACTATTTCATTTTGCGTACAAGTTTCCAAACAGGATACATAAGTGGGGCTGTGTACCAAAAAGACATAAGGCCCATGTCAGTCAAAATAATCCTATGTGGTCCTCAGAGGACATTTCAAAATCTACTACTAAGTCTATGACCCAAAGCTGCATGCTGCCAAAAGACGGTCACGCTGTACAACGTCATCTACTGCTGACCTACTCAGTCAGATAGCTGTTGGCCATGCCAGGCCCCGCTGGTGAATAGTCTGCATCGAGTCCTGAGGAGGATGATGCTAAGCTGGTGGCCTCTGAAGGGTCGCTTTCAGAGCTGAGCGGGATGTCAGATACCACCTGCGGAGGTGACTCTAGTGCAGGGTCAGCAGGGGCTGCGAGTGCTGTGGGCGCGGGAGGTGTTGAAGGAGGGTGTGCCACTTGTAAAGGGACCGCGGGGCAGCAGGGTCAAAAGCAGGGTGAAATAAAGGAACGACAAAGTTCCTATCACTAAAAAGGTAAAGTCGGAAATGGCAAGAGTCGGCTATATACAGTGAGCCCACTGTGGGGTTGTGGTGGAGCTGCTAGTCTGGAATCTCAATGAAGAGAGTAGCCATCGAGTCCATCGTCAACGTCTGAGAATGATGCGGAAATGCAAAACGAGGTGAGAATTTGAAGAAATTCTCAGTAGAGTTCGCGTATGATGTTTAACTGACGTTGCGTTCATTCTCAATTGCCTCAGTTTTTGTTTAATTATAAAAACATGGGATCAAACTGAACTATCCATATTCAACAAGTTTAAGAAAATGTCTAGTTCGAGGCAAGGTTCAATTTTACTTAAGACAGCATAAAGAATAGAATAAACTACTAACAGTAATATATAGAATAATGTGCAAAATAAATGAACATATGGCAGTAAGGGAATATAACAGACAAACTGTAAGCAATCTTGTAATGACTATTCAAAGTAATCATGCATTCAATGTAATCATGCAAAACTTATTCTTGAACCTTTCTTCATAAACTTTTCCATTACTTAGTCCCCTAGGAGTTCTTGACTATTTTAGACTCCTGGGTAATAGTTTGCTTTTCAGGATCGAGCTCATTCCTATACTGGAATGCTGGGTTTACTTTCCCTGACCTCCCCACCAATCTATTCCCCTTAACTTTATTCCGTGGCTGGCCTAAGTATCATGGAACTTTCATCATAACATAATCTTTAGGTTCATCATAACATGACTTTCATAACTTTCTTGAAAATGCACATATATCTACATGTATATCATAACTCATGCATATACTTTACCGAAATTTCGGCGGCATAACGGAACGTATCCGCTTCCCCATGAATAGTGCCAATACTCAAAGCCAATTTCTCATAGGAATCAACATAGTTCATTCAAATTTCAAACATCAATTCTTGGCACAATTATTGAAATTAAAACATGGTTGTTGTCTCAATACTTGCATTCAACCTAGATTTTTGTAAATCAGACCATAATCTCTATTTAACTCATCTGGACCTCAATTTTGGATATGTTAAAGTGTTATGTGTCTATTTTCTAACCTCTTTAGTCCCATCTAATTTGATAACCATAACTCAAGTTATTTAGGTTTTCTCCCGGCCTGCCCTATGGCTGGCCAGAATTGCATACTTAAAAGTTAAAATCTACTAAAAATCGAAAACTGGCTCAAATCATAGGAAATTGGTCTCATATTAAAGCTAACAAAACAATATTTCATTTACAAAAAGTTCCATTCCATTTGACTTAGTAGGAATCGAGTTATAAGCCTCTAAATTTGACCATCTTGAACTGCCCTATTTTGGCCTGGTTTAGACATAGGGCAACTTCTCGAATTATTGGGAACAAATGGGATAGTAACAAACTCGAAATTTTTTGTAGGATGTTCTCCTATGTATAAGCTTTCTAACAAAGTTGGTTTCACTCAATTTGGAGTTGTGTAAGGTGAGTTACACCCTTTTCAAGTCACACTGCCCGGATGAAAGTCCTGATTCCTAGGTCAAACTTCAAAAATTCATATCTCTCTCAATATTAATCCAATAGCCTTATATCATATATGTATAGAAATCCCTGAATGTCTAGTTTCATAAAAAAAATGTCTCATCAGATTTATTTGGCTGTAGACGAAGCCGTACACTCCGCCATACGGACTGCCGAAGGAAATTGGCCTTCCTCTCCCCTCCCTTTCCTATTCCTTGATCAAATTTAAACACAAAAACAGTCATAGACCATTATATTAATTCACTAATCACATCAAGAAGTGAGGAAATAAAATCAAAATCAGCCACCTACAATCAGAATAACAAGAATTAAATTGAACCTCTACCTCTTGTTATATGATTAGGCTTGAGTTTGGAAATAGAACTTGGTTGAGCTTGAAGGTTGGATGGAGTTGGGTGAGTGGAGAAGAGAAAAGGAGAGCTGAACAAGGGAGAAGAGTGGCGCAAAAAATTGGCTGAAGGAAGGAAAGGAATTGTGTTATAAGGACTTGAGGAGGTAGTTGGCTTTGTGAGTTTTGATTAGCTGAAATTTTGTGGGTAAAGTTCAGCCATGTCTCTCTCTTTTGTGACAAAATTGCTCTCCACGTCGCCTAAAAAGTGGAACTCGCTTCATGGTATCTGAAATCAAAACTCGTACTCTACTTGATGAAATCGGAACTCGAAAATATTGTCTGATTTATTCACAGCAAAGTTGGATGTCAAAAATCATACAGCACCCAATCACCTTAAAATCGAAAGTTGAGGACAAGAATGTGAAACCAAGGTACCTAAACCGGGAAGTCGAGGATGTTACGTTGACTTGAATCGATTCTAAGCATAACACTGGAGATCGGGAATCAAAACATTAATCTTATACCAGAAAATCGGAACTTATAGAGTCTCGGAACTCCAAATTTAATCTCGGAAGTCTAGGCAAACTCGGGAACATCAATAGAAATGAAAAGCTCTTAGGAATAAACTCGAAGATCGGAACTCGTGTAAATTTTGGTCGAGCTTGGAGACCAATTCAAAGATCTGATCTTGCGTCCATTTCTGGTTGAGATCAACTCGGATGTCGGATTTCATGTCCATTCTAAATCAAGCCTAAGGTCGGAACTCGTGTATTTCAAACATAAAGTCGGAAATTGGAAAATCAAACCTAGTCCATTTGAGCCTTGGAGATGAAGTCAGAGGTTGGGAATTTTAACATTTTTTTCTAATGAGTTCGGAGGTCGAAAATCGCGGACGTTACATTACCACCCTCCTTAAAAAAAATTTTTGTCCTCAAAATTTAGTACCTGAGAATAGTTTAGGATACTCTTTTCTCATGTTTGATTTCAGTTCCCAAGTATAGTCTTCAGCATCTTCCTCTCCCCATGCTACCTATACTAGCTGCATGCTTTGTTTCAAGTTGTCTGCGCTTACATCAATCCGTGCTGGCTGTACATGGAAAGTTAGGTCCTCCTTTAACTATATCGATTCGGGTTCTTGCAAGTGTGTAGGGTCAGGCTGATATCTTCTAAGTTGGGAAACATCGTGAAGGTTTGACAAATGCGGAGACAAAGCAACACGATATGCAACTGATCCGATTCACTTCAAGATTTGGAAAAGACCAATAAAGCGAGGATTTAGCTTCCTGACCTTAATGACTCTACCTATCCCTATTGTAGGCATAACCTTCAGAAATACGTGGTCTCCTTCATGAAATTCTAGAGGTTTCCTCCTGGTATCCATGTAACTCTTCTGTCGACTTTGAGCGGTAAGCATCTTACTTCGTATTTTCTTGATCTGCTCAGTGGTCTGCTTAACTAAATTAGGCTCCAATAGAGTTGATTCTCCTATTTCGTACCAACATAATAGAAACTAGCACTTCCATCCGTACAAAGCTTCATAAGGAGCCATGCCAATGCTAGCGTGATAGCTATTGTTGTATGCAAACTCGGCAATCGGTAAGTATCGATCCCAATTCCTGCATTGCTCCACCAATGTATAGGCTCGCAGCATGTCTTCTAAAGTTTGAATTGTCCTTTCTGTTTGACCATCCATTTGCGAATGATATGCAATGCTTAGGTATAACTTAGCACCAAATGCCTTTTGTAAGGCTCCCCAGAACCATGAAGTGAATCTTGGGTCTCGATCAGAGACAATGGTTGAAGGGGTTCCATGCAGCCTAATAATCTCTTGAATATACAGTTCAGCTAATTTTTCCAACGGATAATTTGCTTAAATGGGCAAAAAGTGAGCAGACTTGGTCAATCTATCCACAATGACCCATGTGGCATCATATCCTGTTGGTGTTCTTGGTAATCCCATTACAAAATCTATGGAGATACTCTCCCACTTCCACTCAGGGATTTCCAAGGGCTACAACATACCGAAGGGTTTTTGATGTTCTGCTTTCACCTTCTGACAGGTCAAGCACTTGCTCACGAAGTTTGCCACGTCTAACTTCATGCCTGGCCACCAAAACATTTTCTTGAGGTCTTGATACATATTGGTAAGGCCAGGATGTATAGTAAATTCACCCTTATGTGCTTCCTCCAAGATTCTCCTCCGGAGATCATTTCCCTCGGGTACACACACCCTATCATGACACCACCAATTGCCTGCTTTATCTTGAGCAAAATCCGTCAATTTTCCTAATTGCACAAGATGAATTGTATATTGAAAATTAGCATCCTGCTGCTGTGCTTGCCAAATTTGTTCCTTAAAGCTACTAGCTATCTTAATTTGATGTAGTTGAAAGGTCTTAGGGGTTATAAGAATTCCCAAATTAAGATTTCGGAAGCTCTCAATAAGCTCCATCTCCTTAATCATCATCCAGGCTATGGTCAACGATTTCCTGCTCAAAGCATCTGCCACAAAATTTGCCTTGCCTGGGTGGTACTTCAATTCAAATTCGTAGTCCTTAAGAAGTTCCATCCACCTTCACTGTCTCATATTTAATTCCTTCTGATCAAAGAGGTACTTCAAACTCTTATGATCAGAAAAGACTTCGAATCTTACACCATATAGGTGATGTCTCCATATCTTCAGGGCAAACACTATTATAGCTACTTCGAGATCGTGCGTGGGATAATTCCTCTCATGTGGCTTTAATTGTCTAGAGGCGTAAGCGACTATATTTCTGGTTTGTATTAATACACACCCTAATCCTTTTTTGGAAGCATCACAATAGACCTCAAATGGTCCACGAGGGTCTGGCAAGGCTAACACTAGGGTTGTAGTCAATCTTCTCTTCAAGTCTTAAAAACTCTGTTCGCACTCCGGCATCCATTCAAATGGAACATTCTTCCTGGTTAGCTAGGTTAAGGGCAAAGTTATTCAAGAAAAATCCTTAATGAATCGTCTGTAATATCCAGCTAAGCCCAGAAAACTCCTGACTTCAGTGACTGTAGTCGGCTTTTCCCAATTTAGTACTGCTTCTGCTTTGCTAAGGTCTACGGAGATTCCTCCATAAGATACTACATGGCCGAGAAATTTTACTTCTTTCATCCAAAATTCACATTTGGATAACTTAGCATAGAATTTCTTTTCACTTAAAATATGCAGGACCAGCTGCAAGTGTTCTGTATGCTCTTGCTCTGTCTTCAAGTAGACAAGTATGTCGTCAATGAAAATCACTACAAACTTGTCCAGATATGGGCAGAATATTCGATTCATGTAATCCATGAATACTGCTGGTGCGTTGGTTAGCCCAAATGACATCATGGTAAACTCATAGTGCTTGTAACGAGTTCTAAAAGCTGTCTTAGGGATATCTTATTCCCGAACTCGAATTTGATGATATCTAGAACGCAAGTTGATCTTGGAGAATACCATTGCACCTTGTAGCTGGTCCATGAGATCATCAATCCTTGGCAGTGGATATTTATTCTTAATCGTCACTTTATTCAGCTGCCTATAATCCACGCATAGGCGCATGCTCCCATCCTTCTTTTTGACCAACAAAACTGGAGCTCTCCAGGGTGATGCACTTGGTTGTATGAATCTTTTTTCCAAAAGCTCTTCAATCTGTCTCTTTAGTTTTGTCAGCTCCAAATGTGACATTCGATATGGAGCTATAGATATTGGTCCCGCACCTGGAACTAACTCGATGGTGAACTCTATTTCTCTCTCAGGAGGGAATTCAGGAATATCTTCTGGAAAAATATTAGGATATTCCTTAACAACCGGGATCTCCTCTAGTTTCTGTTCAACTTCTGTCACATTAGCTGACAAGAGAACGTACCCTTGACTCTTCGACCCACTATAGTTTACTAATAAAGAGTTCAGATAAAAGTGTGTTGAGGCTTGGGGTTCATAAGACGAGACAGAAGGGAATACCACCGTCTTATCGGAGCAATTGAGCATGACTCGATTGGCGGATAGCCAATCCATGCCCAAAATTATATCCAGTCCAGAAAAAGGGAGGCAAATCAAATTGGCTGCAAAGGTTCTACCCTCAATTTGAAGAGGAACATTGATGCAAATTTGACTAGTTTTAACAGGTTCATTGGTAGGAGTAGAAACCAGTAGATCATAAGGCAATTCAGAAATTGGTAATCGCAAAACAGCCACACAGTCATTAGAAATAAATGAGTAGAAGGCACCCGAATCATAAAGTACAGTTAGAGTCTCACCGTCCACTTCACAGGTACCTTGAATTAGTCCCTCGGACTTGTCAGCTTCCTCTGCATTCATCGTAAAAACCCGTCCTTGACGTTGAGGTCTAGACGGCTATGGTGGATTCCTGGTCGAACACTCATAAATTTTGTGGCCTGGCTTGCCACATCCATAACAGACATTCTGGCCTGCCAAACATAGTCGATCACCGTGATTCTTACCACATTTCATGCAAGTTGGATTCGGAAAGGGCCTTTGGGGCTGCTTGCCTTTGTTGCCTGTCGGTGGGAATCTCCTTTGCTGTTGTAAGTTGGGCTTAAATCTGGGGCCCTATGGTGCTAACCCTTTCTTGAAACTACTACCAGATGCCCTGGCTGCCACTAGTTTCAAGTTGCAATCTTCCACAAGTCAGCATTTATTTACCAATGTGAGAAAATCTCTAACCTCCATTAGCTCGATTGCGGTGAAAATATCTTCTCGTAACCCTCCTTCGAACTTGACGCACTTTGGCTTCATCTGGGTTCCTCTGATAAATTGTAGAAAATTTGCATAGCTCTTCAAATCTGGCAATATATTCTGATACTGTCCGATTTCCTTGACGCAGCTGCATAAATTCAAGTTCCTTGGCATTTCGAACAGAGGCAGGAAAGTACTTTTGGTAGAAGACGTCTCTAAACACTATCCAGGTGACTGCTGTCTGAGATTCTTCATATAATCTTCATACACCGTTCCACCAAAACTCAGTGTCTGCTTCGAGCATGTAAGTGGCAAAGGTCACCTTTTGATGATCCGAGCAATCTAGGTCAGAGAAAATCTTCTCCATGGCTTTGATCCATTCGTCAGCTTTATCAGGATCATACGCCCCTTGAAAACTGGGCGGATTTGCCTTCTTGAACTTAGTGAACTTAAGGTAATCTAGGTTCAGCTCTTGGGCCATGAGGGTTTCCTTCACAGCTTGCCGCAGGTTGCCTGCCCAGTTGATCCATCATCTAGTGAGCTGCTGCAACTTGTTCCCATATTGCATGAGTCATCTCTCATATCGTGTCCATAAGGTCAATGGAATCCCCTTGAGTAGGTTCTATGCGTCATTAAGTTCTGAGTACACAAAACAAAAGTTATTGAGTTGATCAGGCTCAACACTAAGTCTAATGTGCCAGTAAATAACAGCTCATACGGTCAGGCACTTTTCACACATGCACATCTATATCTCAACCGCACAGGCAAAATCTAATGCATCTTATCAGCTAGAAATACAGAATATACGCGAAGCATAGTCAGTCCAATTCTCAGGCCTTAACTAGGACGAACTGCTCTGATACCAAAAATGTAACACCCTACCAATTTAATGTTATGCTTAAGTCATAGCATGAAATTAAGTAGATTGTGTTACCGTGTTAATACTCTGCTTATGTTTCGTTTATCATATCACTTTTTTTTTGTAACAGAAGAAATGGAGCGCTGTATGTAATGATCGTGCTAGAGATTAATATACCACAACGGAAAAGATAAGAACCAATAACGTATATACCGTCAACCGTATATGTGTATATATATAGGAAGCCACTGCTTCAGTTTGTGTACAAGTTTCAAAACAGGATACATAAGTGGGGCCATGTGCTAAAAAGACATAAAGTCCGTGTCAGTCAAAATGATCCTATGTGGTCCTCAGAGGACATTTCAAAATCTACTACTAAGTCTGTGACCCAAAGCTGCATGCTGCCAAAAGAGGGTTATACTATACAACGTCATCTGCTACTGACCTACTCAATCAGATAGCCATTGGCCATGCCAGGCCCAGCTGGTGAGTAGTCTGCATTTGGTTCTGAGGAGGATGATGCTGAGCTGGTGGCCTCTGAAGGGTTACTCTCAAAGCTGAGCGGGAAGTCGGGTACCACTTGCGGAGGTGACTCTGGTGCAGGGTCAGCAGGGGCTGCGAGTGCTGCGAGTGCGGGAGGTGCTGGAGGAGGGTGTGCCACGTGTAAAGGGACTGCAATGTAAGGGGTAGCAGGGTCAAAAGTAGGATGAAATAAGGGAACGGCAAAGTTCCTATCACTAAAAAGGTAAAGTTGGAAATGGCAAGAGCCGACTATATACAGTGAGCCCACTGCGGGGTCGTGGTGGAGCTGCAAGTTTGGAATCTCAATGAAGAGAGTAGCCGTTGAGTCCATCGTCAATGTCTGAGAATGATGCGAAAATGCAAAACGAGATGAGAATTTGAAGAAATTCTCAGTAGAGTTCACGTATGATGTTTAACTGACGTTGCGTTCATTCTCAGTTGCCTCAATTTTTGTTTAATTATAAAAACATGGGATCAAACTGAACTATCCATATTCAACAAGTTTAAGAAAACGTCTGGTCTAAGGCAAGGATCAGTTTTACTTAAGACAGCATAAGGAATAGAATAAACTACTAACAGTAATACACAAAATAATAAGCACAATAAATGAACATACGGTAGTAAAGGAATATAATAGACAAACTGTAAACAATCTTGTAATGACTATTCAAAGTAATCATGCATTCAATGTAATAATGCAAAACTTATTCTTGAACCTTTCTTCATAAACTTTTCTATTACTTGGTCCCCTGGGAGTTCTTAGCCATTTTAGACTCCTGGGTAATAGTCTGCTTTTCAGGATCGAGCTCATTCCTATACAGGAATGCCTGGTTTACTTTCCCCGACCTCCCCACCGATCTATTCCCCTTAACTTTATTCCAGGCTGGCCCAAGTATCATGGAACTTTCATCATAACATAATCTTTAGGTTTATCATAATATGACTTTCATAACTTTCTTGAAAATGCACATGTATCTACATGTATATCATAACTTATGCATATACTTTACCGAAATTTCAGCGGCATAACGGAACGTATTCACTTCCCCATGAATAGTGCCAATACTCAAAGCCAACTTCTCATAGGAATCAACATAGTTCATTCATATTTCAAACATCAATTCTTGGCACAATTATTGAAATTAAAACATGGTTGCTGTCTCAATACTTGCATTCAACCCGATTTTTTGTAAATCAGGCCATAATCTCTAATTAACTCATCTGCACATTAATTTTGGATATGTTAAAGTGTTATGTGCCTATTTTCTAATCTCTTTTGTCCCATCTAATTTTGATAATCATAACTCAAGTTATTTAGGTTGGGCAGGCCAAAATTGCACACTTAAAAGTAAAAATCTACTAAATCGAAAACTGGCTCAAATCATACGAAATTGGTCTCATATTAAATCTAACAGGACAATCTTTCATTTACAAAAAGTTCCATTCCATTTGACTTAGTAGGGCTCGAGTTATAAGCCTCGAAATTTAACCTTCCTGAACTGCCCTGTTTTGGCCCGGTTTAGACATAAGGCAACTTCTTCGAATCACTGGGAACAAATGGGATAGTAACAAACACGGAATTTCTTCGTATGATGTTTTCCTATGTATAAGCTTTCTAACAAAGTTGGTTCACTCAATTTGCAGTTGTGTAGGGTGAGTTACAGCCTTTTGAAGTCACACAGCCCGGATGTCCTGATTCCTAGGTCAAACTTCAAAAATTCATATCTTTCTCAATATTAATCCAATGGCCTTATATGATAAATGTATAGAAAGCCCTGAATATCTAGTTTCATAGAAAAATAGTCTCATCAGATTTATCCTACTGTAGGCGGATCCATACACTCCACCATACGGACTGCCAAAGGAAATTGGTCATCCTCTCCTCTCCCTTTCCTATTCCTTGATCAAATTTAAACACAAAAATAGTCATAGATCATTATATTCATTCACTAATCACATCAAGAAGTGAGGAAATAAAATCAAAATCAGCCACCCACAATCAGAATAACAAGAATTAAATTGAACCTCTACCTCTTGTTATGTGATTAGGCTTGAGTTTGGAAATAGAACTTGGTTGACCTTGAAGATTGGATGGAGTTAGGTGAGTGGAGAAGAGAAAAAGAGAGCTGAACAAAGGAGAAGAGTGGCGCAAAAAATTGGCTGAAGGAAGAAAAGGAATTGTGTTATAAAGGCTTAAGGAGGTAGTTGGCTTTGTGAGTTTTGATTGGCTGAAATTTTGTGGGTAAAGTTCAGCCATGTCTCCCTCTTTTGTGACAAAATTGCTCTCCACGTCGCCTAAAAAGTGGAACTCGCTTCATGGTATCTGAAATCGAAACTCGTACTCTACTTGATGAAATCGGAACTCGGAAATATTTTCTGGTTTATTCACAGCAAAATCGGATGTCGGAAATCATACAGCACCCAATCACCTTAAAATCGAAAGTCGAGGACAAGAATGTGAAACCAAGATACCTAAACCCGGAAGTCGGGGACATTACGTTGACTTGAATCGATTCTAAGCATAACACTGGAGATCGGGAATCAAAACATTAATCTTATACAAGAAATCATAACTTATAGAATCTCGGAACTCCAAATTTAATCTCGGAAGTCTAGGCAAACTCGGGAACATCAATAGAAATGAAAAGCTCTTGGGAATAAACTCAAAGATTGAAACTCGTGTAAATTTTGATCGAGCTTGGAGACCAATTCAGAGATTTGATCTCGCGTCCATTTCTGGTTGAGATCAACTCGGATGTCGGATTTCATGTCCATTCTAAATCAAGCCTAAGGTCGGAAGTCGTGTATTTCAGGCATAAGTTCAAAAATCGGAAAATCAAACCCAGTGCATTTGAGCCTTGGAGATGAAGTCGGAGGTCGGGAATTTTAACATTTTTTTTCTGATGAGGTCGGAGGCCGGAAATCGCAGACGATACAAAAAGCCCGTTAATAACTTACAAACCAAATTCTCTTCCTCACCACAAATTACATCACCAAATTTATATCAAGTATTGCTCTCATTCAAGGTACAAAAGCAAAAGAACTCCTCCCAAATGATAGAGCATAGCTGTAGCTAAGAAGAGGATGGAAGCCAAGATTATCAGGCATCATCAACAACAATAAGCATTTCATTAGAATCAACCAAAAACAAATAATCCATAGAAGAGTTTAAAGAAAGAAAACCCCTACCTCTAAGAAATGAAGAAGAACTTGAATGAAAGGTTAGATGAGGGTTGTGCTTGATGGAAGGAATATGATGATCTTAACACATAACCTTACTTTATGTATCATTCTTTAGGTTCTTCCTCTTAAAAGTGAAGAAGAAGGACAAGGTAAGAACTCTCAATAGCTCACTCTCTCTTCTCGCTTTGTGCTATGGCCGAAAACACATAAAGGAGAGCGAGAAGAGTTTTTATTTTTGCTCACTCACTCACACACACTAATAGCTATCAACTCTATTATTCAACTATACTTTTATATTTCTATTTTATAAACTATCAAGTGATTCTCTAATATCAATCCGCTTCATGGAAAGTGTTTTTGAACTTAAAATGAACCTGTGCTTGTATGTATATGTCTACGATTTTCATAATAAACCAAAGCAGCTAGAAGATATACAATGACATTGCGTGTGCAGATAGTTTTAATTACATACTAAGAATTATTAATTCTCAGTCTATGTTTGTATGTATCCATAGTATTCCAAAGAATGGCGATGGCCCTAGTGACTACATTTATTGAGTTGGTGTCGTGGTCCTAGCCTTATGACTTGATAGATAACCAGGTAGTGATCATAGGATAGTTTAGGATCAAGATGATTATTTCTTTTGTCCACTTGTTTGTTCTGCATGTCAATAGTACATACTTTCAGTTGGACTTCCCATATCGTAAGTAGCACTATCAGCGATTTCCTTCCACATTTGAACCACTAGCTTTTAGACCCTTTATAGTAGCCATTTCAAGGGCTATCGACTAGAATACTCAGGAATCCTTTGGAGCTCCAATGTTACCTTTGGATCTCTAACGGGTTCCAAACTCCACGGTATTCCCCGTAGATGGGTGTATAGCACTTCAAACTACTAATGGTCCCCAGGACTTTTGGGTTGATAGTTTTGGATGTTGACTTTGGATCATCTACATATGCATATTTTTGTACTTAGACATACTTTTGTTTTCAATGGCCATGTTATAAGATGCCCATAGTGTAACACCCTAATAAACCCATACTACGCTTAAGTCGTATTACGGCGTTTTATTAGTTGTTACTTATACTCGTGGAAAACTAAACTTCATTTATAAGTTAAGTTACGTGAAAAATACGGTAAAAATTTTTTATGAAATACATCGTCGCTTTATAGCGTTTTGGAAAGTAAAGCCTGGAGCGAGAAGATAGCTATAAATGAGCGTGTCGCATACATACAAGTCGTAAAATAAAGGAGCAATGGATAAGTAGAAATGTAATACATTCACCTTACTAGAACAACCATACATATATAAAGTCTCATAATATTCAACAATACATAAAAAGGAGACTCATGGTTATGCCATGGCCCCAAAATATCAAACATAAACAAATATAACAAGGTTCGCCACAAAATGAAATACATAAGATAAGGAGCAATAATAAAATAGGCCCATGTAGACACGTTCTGGCTTCCTCGCCCCTTCTGCTGCGCTCGATCGGATGAAAATCTGGTCCTCGAGTGCCTGGTTCCCCTCGCTCCTCGGCCTCAGCCTCGGGGAACGTGAGGAGTACGGATGATGCGAGGGTGCCTGCTGATCACCTCTATGCGACAAACACGACGACCCAAAGTGTAGTTGGCTACCGACGAGCACTCCTCGAAGGGATCCTCCTCAGACGTGGTGGGGTGATATTTAGGGGGTAGCGGCAAAGCGACTGCGGTCCTCTAAGTGGCCGTAGAGCTCACATCGACCACGAGAATCGCCGGCTATGGCACAGGCTTGGCTGCTGGCAGGCCCGGAGACATCAGCTCCATCTCAATGTCCGGCAAGGGCTTGGGAGGAAAATCCCAAGGACCCAATGGCTATCCAAGGTATGCAGAGGAAATGTCAATTGGGGCTGGTGGGATGTCGGGCTCCTCTCCCTCATGTATACGACCAAGAAAAAAGTAGGTGTGAGCTACCGTGGTGGTCGTCGCCACGATAGTTTGGGCATCCGCGTCATAGGCCCACTCATGGTGGGGAGGATCCATGCTCCACTCCACGGGGCATGCCATAGGTATCTGGTGACGAAACGGAAAAATAACTGGAGTGAGAAATAAGATTTCTCAGTAGGACTCGAACCTGACACGAGAGTGTCATCGTCATCGTCCCAGCCACTTCGATTTTTATTATTGAAAATAGTGAGCGTGCATAAGGTCCAATTCTTGGATTTTCGAAAATATGAATATCCGAAGCGGATTCAATTTTAACGTACCCTCTAATCATTTATATCATAATTAACATAAGCGCAAGTATAATTACATAAAACATGCATGTCTATGCTATAAGATTCTCTTAACTTCTTCCCCTTCTAGGATTTGGACCGAAGTCCCTTTTCTTTTCTTAACTTGACTTTATCATTTCACCTACTAAACATAAGTGGCAATGAGCTCATACCGTGGTTGTCGCCACCATAAAATTTCGGTACTTACACTAGCTAGGTCATGCCATGCCTCATGTAAGCCCTATCCCCTATACTCACACTAGCTGGGTCATGCTATGCCTCGTGTGAGTCGTGGGTGAAGGGAGCTTAAATTAGGTCGCCTTCCCTTTTGAAGGATCATACACTTAATTAAATCTCTGCTTAGTAAAGCTTATGATGCAAAACATTTCTAAGTCCATAATTTTTGCAGAATTTCGACAGCATAACGGCTAGACCGAAGCTTTCCAAAATTTTGCCAAACAGAGAAATCCAATATCATATATCATTAAGCATCATATCATCAACATATCATATTCATATCATCATCATCACTCATCATCATCATAGCATCATGCTTGCACATAAATATAGGCATATTCTCAAGCAAAATTTTATGAGCTTAACTTAATAAATTTGGTGCAAGCTTTTAATTGAGATTGTCTCTTATGTAAACTCTTTTATTAGGCGTAGGGCCAATTTTATCTATTATCCTTCTTGAAACTTTTAAGTTGAATTATGAAGGTTTTTCAATGCTTAATGTAGGGGTCTTAATGTTTTAAAACTTATTTCTCATTATTCTTTAACTTTCACCACAACCAGTTTTTACTTTTACAGTGGGGCAGTAACTTTAAAAATTCACCATAATTTCATCTTGTACTCTTTTGTTTCGAATTTTGGTATGATTATACTTCTCTGAGTCTATTTTTAAACAAAATAAGCCCCACTCAAAAATTCATTTTGTAGCTTGAGTTATGCACATTTTATTCTGACTGTTCAGACTTGAAAGTTCAACTTGGGTCAGTGGCTTGTTAACTCCACTGGGAGTTCCTCACATAGAATCTGACAAAACTGTTTTATGGGGGTGTTCCACTATGTCTTATCTTTCTAAAAAACTTGGTCCCACTCAAAAATAATTTTTGTAGCTTCGGTTATAAGGTTTTTAGTGCAGACTGCCCAAACAGAAATCCATCCGGGAACAACCAACTTTGAAAATTCATATCTCCCTCATTTTAAATCCAAATTTCACGTATTTTATATGTTTGGAAAGCTTTTTGAGTCTACTTTCACAAAAAATTAGTTTCATAGATTTTGATTTTTGTAGAATGAGTTATACAGTACGCATTACAGACTGCCAGAATTCCAGCTTAACTAGTTTTCATGTTTTACATATCAAACTTGTGGAGATGTTGCTATACTACTTCAAATCACCATTTTTATGCTTTATCTCACCATCATATTCAAGATTTTAGTCACCAAATCAGTATTTTAAGACAAATAAAGCAAGATACATAAAAATCATCATGCCACATAATCTTATTTCAAGACAACATTTTCAACAAGATAAGAAAAACTCATTGAGCAAGATATGGTCATGAGACCTTGAAGCAAGTCCTAAAACCACCTAGCTATGAAGAGCTTAGGAGTTCTAGAGCTTGAAAAATACATGAAAAGAAAGGTTAGAGTCACTACCAAAGAGAGCTTCTTGAAGGAATTTGAAGGTGGAGAAGGTTGGAGAGAGCTTTCCTACTTGAAAGCTTGAAAATGGAGCTTGTGTATGGGTGCTCTTGTTTTCTCCAAAGACCAAAAATGGTGGTCCTTACAGGGATTGTAAGGGTGGTGATGGAAATGAGGAGAGAAGTAGTAGGGAGATTGGAAGAAGAACAAGGAAGATTGGAAGAACAAGAGAGTAGGAATGGGTCTTGGAGACAGGAGAGAGCTTTGTGTCTTGAGAGGGGAAATGAAAAATGAAGTGAGGGGGGAGAGAGGAGAGGCTGATGGCGCAAATGAGGGGGGAGAAAGTGATGTGATTTTGCTTCTTACAACAAGCAAGAAAGTGGGAAAAACCTTAGGGCAAAAGAGGGAGTTGTGTTTCCTTTGAGTCTTGGCATTTAGGTAAGGACTATGTAGTGTTTTTCAAGTGGTTAAAAGTATGATCTATCTTAGGATTGGCATTGGGTGAATATGATCACTCCAAGTGTCACAATTTTAATGGAGGAGAGTAGATCTTTTGTCTTGTCTCAAGGAATCTACTAATATGGACTCTTGATCTAATGATGTATGATGAGAAAGCAAATGGATGGTTGGATATGGCTCTTGCCTTGACCAAACTTTCAAACAATAATTAAAAGGAAGTTTCTAAATTTTTTACCATTGTTACAATTATCTAAATGCTAATTAATTCAATTGGTTTAATTACACATTAGCACATTTTCAATGAAAAGGATTTTCCTCATTAATTATGTAAAGAAGATGTGAGGGTTAATTTTCATGTGATTAAGATGTGATGCTTGTCATGCTCTTAGTTAATAAGGTTAGGTCACCTTGATTTTATATTCTAAATTATGAATTAATAAAGATTGGGCAATTAGGCTTTTAATTGTAACTTTAATGCATTATATTTCAATTGTGGACTTGCCCTTAATTTACTAAGCCCTTGCTCTCGAAATTAGCCAATTAGTTCTCAATTAAACACTAACCCCTCTAATTAGCCGGAGACACCGAGCTAATTAACTTAGATGAAAATGGGAATGTTACACATAGGACCCTTTTTTCGCTTTTTATTTCAACAAATGTGTGTGTGTGTGTGTGTGTGTGTGGTACATAGTTTGCTCATAAAGCTTTATGTTATTACAAAATTTAATGCTTTTATTTATTTTCAATCAATTGCTATGAAATGAGATTTTCTTTCTTCGTAGAATTCACAATCTTTTCATAATTTTATTTTAACAATTTTCACGCCAAAAGTTAACTGACTCCGACATGCCCATGATTAGTATGACGTAGTTTTATTAATAACTTCCAAACGTAGTGTTATGACTTAAGCATAACCCTTATATCTGGAAGGGTGTTACACTTAAAGGATGGAACTACTACCATGAAGATTAAATGGCTAGAATCATATATACTTATTTGATTAATATCACCTCAAGTTTTCCTTTGCACGAAAGTGTGATAATTGACATGATTCATATTTGTGAAATGATGTGATTCTTTAAAAATGAGAAAATTATAGAAAGAAATATAAAGTAATATATTGGGCCCCTGCTGAGTAAAGGACAAGGACAATATGTCACAAGTGATGCATGGGTCTCGCTAATAGCGGAAAAGGACTTTGTGGTCATAGATGATGGATTGACAAGGGGACAACTTAACACAAGAGCTCTCACATATTAGATAAGAGATGTGAGATGTGAGATATCAAGACTGAGATATGAGATATGAGATATGAGATATGATATGATGGAAAGCCCTACAAGCACAGTTATGGTAAAAGCTACAGTAAAGTAATGCCATTAATAAGAATACTATGAATATGTTTGCTTGCATCCTTGATTTATATGTAATTCTCTTATTGTTGGTGCATGATATATGGTTGAGCCTTTAAACTAGAATATCTATTTTATTTAACATTTTCCTGCTAAATTTTCCGGTAAATGCTTGAAAATATTGTTATATTATCTATATTTTGTATGAACACCTCGGAGATTTTGGGTAGCTATGGCATACCCATAGAAACACTGCCCTTATAGATATTAGTATCTCACCCATTTTCCTGGTGTTTTTATAGGCACAACATGTTAATGATTAAGGCCGATTAGATGGAGATACATGTGTATCAAACTGGGATGGATGAATTACATATTGTTGTGAGAGTGTTGTTGTATTTGGTGTCCCATTGTCCACTCCAAATAACACTACTCAAATAGTAATCATAAAACAATTGCTTCAAATTCTCATTGCCGAGCTTGTTAGTATTACTCTTCTCCATAATGAATCAAACTTTTGAAGAAATATCGAATGGCAACTATGGCTAGCTTTATTTTTGGTTCTTAGCTTGGAATACCTTTTCACAATAAGGACAAAATATCTTATTCATGCTAACCTCATTGATGGCAACTGCTAAGAGTTCCCCTGGATAAAGGGAGACTTAAAACTCAGTCAATATACCTTCAATTGATGAATACTAAAGGAGTTCCACTAAAGATATCCCTTTTAGTAATGTACAATGAAGCTTATAGTAATCAACTAATTTTGGAATTTGAATTATTTAATGTCAACAATGAAGATATTTTTCATTATCATATACATTTGAATAGCAATTACACATACTTGACTTCATAAAAGTCTCTATTTATTTCATACATTTGTTTTTATATGTGGAAAAAAACAAAGAAGAAAGAGATAAAGTAGGAGTTCCTAGTAAATGCACTAAATCAAGAAGTAGAAAAGCTCAATAATGAAAGTTATTCTATATGCTAGAATAACTTATTTATCCCATATGATAAGCTAAAATCATGACATCTTCTTGCCTCTATATTCTATCTTCCATCCAATATTGTGATGGAAATTTTATTAGCTAAGAATAGTGTGCAATTTGCTAGTGACAAATGCGCTGGAAGTGTAACACCTTTATCAGCATAAAAACTTGGAACCTTTGGATTTGGCAACAACTTCTCACCATTTAGCATTAAAACCACTAATGACATGTCTGGCCTATCTTTTGGCCTTTGTTGCATGCATAATAGGCCCACTTGTATGCATCGTATAACTTCAGAAGTAGTGCGTCCCTCCTTTAACACTTCATCCAACAATTCCAATGGCCTCTCATTAGTCGTAGTCTCCATGCCTAAAATCTTGGAAATCAAATTAGTAAATTGGTAGAAATCCAAATTTGACCATTCAATTAGATAGTCAAGTCATTTTGCTTACATGTCCAAGAAGATTAAGGTAGTTTTCTGGGTCTAATAATTCTCTATTCTTCTTCCCACTAACCAACTCTAGTATTATCACACCACAACTAAAGACATCTTATTTCACTGAAAATTGCCTATGTACTGCATACTCAGGAGGCATATAATCACTAAAAACACAATAAATTTTAAGTTAAAGTAATACAAATGCAATTTGAAAGACTTGCAATTAGATCGAAATTGACTTACTATGTTCCAGCCACCCTATTTGTATTTGCCTTGACTTGATCACCAAAGAATGTTCGAGCCAAGCCAAAGTCTAATATTTTGGGATTCAAATTTGCATCTAGCAGAATATTGCTGGCTTTTAGATCTCTATGAACAATCCTAAGTCTAGAATCTTGATAAAGATAAAGAAGTCCTCGAGCAATGCCACTAATAATATTGAAACGCTTATGCCAATCAAGCAACTTCTTCTGGTTTCATCTAGTCAATTAAGCACAATTGCTTAGTATACCACTTGTAGTGTATATATAACTACACAAACTATAGATAAGAAAAATTAAAATTGCTACAAATGCTTTAGAATATATACTAAAGAGGCTATTACCAAAAACAAAGTAGTCCAAGCTTTTGTTAGGCATGTATTCATAGACCAATATTTTTTCTTCTCTTTGAATGTAGCAACCACGAAGTTTCACAAGATTACGATGCTGAAGTTTGGCTATCAGTACCACTTCATTTTTGAACTCTTCCAACCCTTGTCTAGACTTTTTTGAAAACCTTTTCACAACTAACTCTATAAATATGCCCTAAAAACATAATCATCTGATATTGCATGTTAGAAACTTTTTAAAGTAAGTAGAAGTCCTAGATCAGTTTTCCATATCACCCTGTACACTAGTCCAAAGCCACCTTCTCCAAGTTTGTTACTGCTTGAAAAGTTTCTTGTAGCTTAAGCTAAGACCGAGAACTCGAATGTTGGTAGATCAAGACCTTCCCGTCTTTGTTTAATTTTGTAAATTATTCTTGCTGCCCCTAATTGTTTGGAAGAAAATAGAAGGTAAGAAATGTGAGTCTATGATACATAAAACTGGCACATTTTTTGTTTTCTCTTTTCCAGGTGCCTACGGCAAATGGTAAATCATATCCATAATAGAATATACCTGGATTTTTAATTATCATTATGCTGACACATGCGGTTAATCCAAAAATTATCACACCAGCTGCGATTCCTACCTTCTTTTTCCTCATGTTACCATGGCCATTAGCTATAATATAATCAGAATAATACAGAATAAGATTACTCACCAACTTTTTGTGTAACAATTTTATTGAATGAGGTTGACATAGGCTCGTTTAATCTCTTTTCATTGAGAGTGAGCAAGGCGATGTATTTAATTTAGAAAATAAGTACCATATAGCAACTAACATGCACAACTAATATGTAATAACCTCCTATGAACTCGTTAGAAAAATCTTGTAACTGGCAAGTCTTGTTTCAAATACAATGGTCTCTTGAGCATGGCATTTCGAGCTGGAATACCAAAATGTTTTATTAAACTTACCTTGGAAGTTCTTGATCAATCTTACAACCCTACCCTACTCTACTTACGTTAGAAAAATGCAATAGTCCGCTAGAAATTAGAATGGAAAAGGAAATGAAAGGAGAAAAAGAAGGTACCCATTGTTTTAAATTGCGGACCGCATCACGTGATGCGGCCGCAATATTGCGGTTGCGGTCACCGCCGCAACCGCATCACACCGCAATTGTGGTGTTTCGCCTGTTCACGTAAATTGACCGCAACGTAACCGCAACGGGCCGCATCAGAGCCGCAACAGGCCGCATCAGAGCCGCAACGGGCCGCAACAAACCGCAACGAGCTTAATTTCAAACGACAAACTTAAAAAGAAATCACACCGCAATAGCCGCAATATGCATCGCGATAGCCGCAATGCCCTCAATCGCAACAACCGCATCCGCAACCGCAACCGCAATTTAAAACACTGAAGGTACCTAATTTTGAGGCAGGCTCTTTGATGTAAAGGTCTTGACCCCTTTTAAAGAATTGCCTCATGTCAATGAGATGATCAAACCAAAGTAGACAGCCACTTCCTCTATTACGGATATCCGTATTTGCATTTGCTGTACGAGAACAGTTTTTCAAGCATGACTTCTGACATTCCTCGTGGTTCATTGTCTTACTAAACCATGAAGAAGATGTGTCTGGCAATTTCACGTCTGTATACCTAAGAAAGCCATGTGTGTTATTACAACCCAATGCAGAATTTCTAACACAACCATTAGACCAATATGATATATTCCATTGTTTAGGAAACTTGGGAACATATCCTTTGAGACATTCACATGTTGCATCATTGCCATCCATACTGCATAAAGAATTTGAACCACAAAAGGCATAACTTTCACACCGATCCTGCCCCCCAGTTGGGGTATTTTCCACTAGTCTTCTTGTTTGACTTGTCCAAACTAAAAGTTGCCCAATACCTGAAGGGTTTGTTTTGTATATGGAGAAAATGGATCTATCAAGCATTTCAGACTTATAGTACACCTCTTTATCGTTCAATACAAAATCATGTCTAAATATATTCGAGGCCGCAGATGGATATCCGGTAAAAGAAAGGCCATTCCATGACCCTCCTCTAGTCTTTATAATAGATCCCTTCATTTGAACTAGTTGTGGATATCCTCTAGGATCAATTTTTATAGAATATTCTCCCACAGCAGGATCGTTGGCACTTTTCCAACATGATAAGGATCTGTCCAAACCAGTCACTAAGTTCAATCCAAGCTTCATTCCTGGCATTGATGTATCACAGGGATAATCAAAACTCTGCCACAAAAAGTTGTCATCGTTGGTATCCTGTTTATTTTTCACTACAAGATTTCCGGAATCCAGGAGTTGTGCAATCGAGTTGTGGAATAAAGAAGTTTACGTCAAGTCTCCGTTGTGGACATCAAAATCGTGCTGCATGTCAATCCGCGTGTTTGACAGATAAAACCTTCAATTGAATAAGGGGCCCAGTAAATTAGGTGCCTTTGTACAAAAGCCACAAGTACTCTCAGGAGGGAGAGAACCGAAGACAACAGTACATCAATTAAACAACATAGAACTTTTGTTTTTTTAGCTTTCTTTTTCCTTTTACATTCATCAACCTTGATCTGTGATGCAAAATTATGTGTATCAAGCCAAAGTATGCGTATAGTTTCCGTAAATTAAATGAAATGTTCTCCCACCTGAGACTAACTTCTTTAAAAGAAAGATAAGCATCATTAGATAAGCTTTATCGTTGAAACAAAAAAAAAAAAATCAATTAAATAACTTATCTATTCAACTAAATCTATTTCTTGATAAACTTTATCTTTAATTTCATTCTATATAAATTTGATTGATGAGCAGAAAGAACAAAAATAAAGCAAAAACCACAATTAATCCCTAGATGGGTGGGTTATATATATATATATATATATATAGTGCTGTGCCCGTATTTAATTTTTCTTTTTTATAAAATTATCATATATACATATTGTATCATGTTTACTACTCATGTGTATGACCGTACAACATAGACCTTGATATTTAAGACCAGATAATATCATTAGAAACCTGGTAAAGCTGATGCATCGGTATCTTACGGCGCTATGATATCACAGATTATTATTCGTAGACCCTGCCGATGGGTGGTCACTGGAACAAAGAGAAAATGGAGAAACAAAAACTTATTGTTTGAATAAAGAAAAAATCAAGAGAAAAAAAACTTTATTTTTTCACTTGATTAGAGAAAAAAAAAATGAGAAGAAAAAATATAATTATATTAAATAATTTTTTACTCATTATCTAATATAATATAAAATTACGAATAAGAATAAAGTTGATATTTTAAATAAATTTTCTCTTTTTCACTTTTTTTTTCCTCTAATTGCAGAGAGAAAGATTTTTGGTGAGTTCCGCATTCATTTCTTTGTTTCTTTTCCATTTTCTCTTTATATTTAATCAATAGAAAATATTAAAATGATTCCTTTTTTTTTTCTTTCTTTTTTTTTTTCTTGTCATTTTCTCTTCAACCAAATTTGGGGAAAAGGAAACTCCATCGGAGATGTGTAGGTTTTACTCGTCTTACTGAGCGGTTGTCTATGTATTGACAAGACAAAATTATTTGACAAATTATACCATAAGAATAAGGCCAAGTCTCTTCAATCACTCGATCTTTTGTGGAAATGCCAATTTTGCAACATCGTGAAATTAACGGTTGAAGTGTCCTGAAAATAATTTCTATGCAGTTTGATGGCATTGATTGAATAAAACACTAAACAATCTGAGTCATTTTCAATTGCTAAGGTGGCAGTGACTTTTGTGAAGCTATATGTCATGAGTGAGTAGCATTAATCCGGTTGCAAATTGTTTTCAAATGAGACTCACTCTGTGTTTTAATATCTCCCTTCCATAAATTAACCTTTTTCAGCATTTGAAATTTGTAAAGGAGAGAAAATAAATATTTGTGTTTATACTAGCAGAAACTAGTTGTATTTCTGCATGATATGCTCTACAATTTATTTAATCTCTTAAATGTGATGCGAGAAGGCACATTAGGTCTAGAAGAAGAATTCGACAAAAAAATTTTAAAGTTAATTTGAAGTTATATTATTAAATAATATTTAATTGAATAAGATCAATTATATTAAAATTATTGAAATGGACTATTCAAATTTATCAAGATCAAGTATTCTAATGACTATTATTGACCACTTAAAAATTGGTTCTATCATTCGTCCGATAGTCATTCATTGATTGTTATTCACCAATCATACATGAGTAATAACCATTGTTTAAAAAAAGGCCAAATTGGCTAGTCAAATCGGTTTGATTGAGAACCGAATTTTAGGTCAATCCAATCATCTTCCTTAAACATTTGTCCTTAAACTTGGTGAAGAACTAGCCAAAACCTAGCAGAGCCAACGAATTGGTGCAAACCAAACCTATTAAATCGGTTGACCAATTAATTTTTTTTTAATTTTGGCCAAAAAGTTGTTGTTTCTTTAAAAAAAATGAAAAAAAAAATCTCAATTAGAATAAAAACTCATTTTTTTAGGACATTGATTATTTTTGTATGTTTATTTATTATATATTCTTAAATTAATTTAAAAATGAAAATTAAAAATAGTTATTATGCTGTTTGTGAGTACTTCCTAAAAAAAATATAAGAGAAGATTAAAGTAAGTAAATTTTACATTTGAGTTGTTTGATAAAGTGTTTCATAATAAATATTATTTTATATTGATTATATTATTGTTAATAAAAATAATTTTTTTGCTTGCTAATTAATTATATGTATATACTCATATATATCAATAATTAAATATATATTTTATTATACTCTGATTAAATCGGTTAAACTTATGAATATTTGAACTAGTACCTTCATCGGTTCAATATCCAATCCGATTTTCTAATAACCTTTCAAAATAAATATTATAATATTGAAATGAGCAATGGCCATTCATGTTTGTACTGTCGACTCAAACATGAGAAATAGTCTTTGACAATAAATATTGAAATATTGATTACTCGAAAACTACTATTAATCACTTACAGATAAATTATATAAATTTCTATAATAGTCAATTGTTATTGACTTATCAAATGCCAGTGATATATATATATATATATATATATATATATATATATATATATATATATATATATATATATATATATATATATATATATATATATATATATATATATATATATATATATATATATATATATGCTATTAATGAATCAAAATCATTCCAACACGTAATTAATAATTTAAAATATTTTGTAATTAAAATTTACTCAAATTTACTCGTATTACAAAATTTAATTTTTTTTTGTTAGACATTACATTATTCAAGTAATAATATAATTTACGATTTAAATTCAATCTAATTTGCAATAATTAAAAGTAATATTATTTAATATTATTTTATATAATTAATAATATTAATCCTTTATCATTAAATTAAATCACATTAAAATTTAATATTGTTAACTATTATAACTTAATTTTTGTGATTTTTAATCTTGAGAATTAAATGGTTTAAGATTTTATATTTTTAAAATTAAATTTATTTTTAAACAGACAAATAAAATATTTTTACTTCTAAACTGTTTAATAATCAAGATTATAGGAAGAAGCAGCCTTAAAGTGCTAGCAAAATTAATTTCCTGTAATATTTTATTTAGCTGCACATAATAATGTTAATTCTTTATTTTTCAAATTTATAATTTTAAATTAAATTAATTATATTAATATATTATCTCATGATAATATAATTTTTGTAATTTAAATTTTGATAATTAATATGCTCAAATTTAAAAAATATATATATAAAATTTAATTTAGTTTAATCAAAAAATAAATGTTTTATCTTCAAAATTATTTCATACGTTAAAATTAAGATTAAATTTAAAATTCATTATTATTTGCAATTATTATATTACTCATCATATTTTGTAATTAAAGTTCACTCTAATTTGCAATAATTACATAACAATATTATTTAATAATTGTCCTGACCTATTTTTCTGGAGGTTGTTTGATGTTATGCTTTGTAAGTCCAAGCTCTTTGTCATGCCTCCAGTGGGAAACTATAAAGGACTCCGACTCTCAAGTCAAAACTCCATTCCACTTTAATGTAAGTCAAAAAGGATCAGTTCCTTACCTTAGGCTCTTAAGAGCCTCTTCTTATATCCAAATTCAAATTTATATTCCCCCATTCCTCGAAAACTCCATATCTCCTATTCTCATGGGATCCCCCCATACTCGGTAACTCCTCTTAACGGGTTAGCTACTTTCGGATGTTCACTCAGTTTGAGATTACCTAAGGAGAATTCTTTTTAGAAAGACCCTTGCTAAGCTCCTCTTTGGCCAAGCTCTAAAGCCTAACAAATTTATTCAGTCCATAACCCCCAAGCTTGGTTGTTATTATCAATAACGATCTGAGCTTATACTTCTAGTTCCTATTTTCGAGCTCTATGACTAAGCTTATGATTTCCGACTTCTATTCTGAGCTTATGTTGTTTGCAACGTTCTAGAAATGTTTTAACTCCTTTGGGGGTCATGGGAAAACATGCATCGATACATGGCACACTATGGAGCCCCCCACTATCATGCCATTGCTGCATGGTTATTATTACAACTCTTGCTTTAAATTTCAGCCGTTAGATCAAGCCCCCAACCATTAATTTCTTGAACAATGAAGATTTGTTCTTAATGGTGGGAAATATTTTGATTAATTGGATCATTTCCAACATTCTGAGAATGGGGCTTAAAACTCGTTCCTTTGATTGTTTTCAATTCTTACAAACTCATTCACATACTTCCTCAAATTTCTATCTCTCTCATTCTCATTTTGTTTCTCAATCTCCATTACTTCCTGCAATCTTCCTCTACCACAGGCTTTATTTCAATTACAATAATCCAACATTGTTCCTTTATCTTCCAAGGATTCAAGTAAGTTACTTTGTTCGTTTCTTTCTCCTTTCTTCCTTTTCTTATTTTCCGAGTAGTATTCGACAAATTACTGTTGGGACCCTAAGGTAGTAGATGATTGGTCTCTCTCTTCCTACTGCATTCACTGGCTTTGTATTTTTCTTTTACAATTTATAATTTCTAGATGTTGTTTTGAGCCCTCGATTCTAATTGTATCTTATTCTAGATGAAAAGGGAAACTCAAGAAAATGCCTCCTGAACTGTTAAAGATACTGGTTCCAAGAAAAATGGTGCCTCGAACTATTATTTCTAGGTTGTAGATGAAGTTAAGAATGCCTACTCCCTTTATATTAACCAAGAGATCTTAGGTCACTTCCTTAGAGATTATAGGGAGCTTACCCCGGAAAGAAGCATTTTGTCGAGTGTCTCCCTTGTAGACCTAGTGACCAAGCCTATTGCATAGCCAAAATGTTTGATGATAAAGAACCCACATTCTTCTTTGTCTATGATGTTTTCTTCTGCACTCTAGGTGTTAGGCTTCCTTTTTCCCAATTCGAGGTCGAATGCTTAGATTTTATAAACATAGCTTCGACCCATGGATGTTAAGGTAACTAAGATTATGGAAGATTCCTAACTTATGGTCAAACAGTTGATTAGGGAATATAAATGCAATAGTCCAATATTGATGGAAGTTCTAGAGTTGGCTTGTTTTCTATTACAACAATTTATCGAGGTAACAATCTTCCATGTCCCTTACAGCGGCAATGAAGTTGCCAATAAGCTAGGATAACAAGCCTTTGGGTTTCGATTAGGATTGAATAAGATAAATAACATAGAGGTTGTAGAAGCACAGCCAGATGAAAGTAAAGACTGGAGCTAAGAACTCTTGCAGTACTTGAGTAATCCTTTATCTAAGGGCGAATATAAGCTAAAGCAAAAATCTTTAAAGTATGTGTTGGTTGAAGATGAATAGTTCAAGAAAAGTCAAGAGGGGTTCTTACTAAAATATGTGAATTACACAAAGGCCAAGAGAATCATGCATAAAATGCATGAAGGAATTTGTAAGGCACATAAATCAGGCCCAAAGATGAGATGGCTAATCCATCGATATGGATCTATTGGCCTACCATCTCGGCTGATTGCCTTGCTTACGCTAAAGAATGTGAGGCTTGTCAAATATATGGACCACTCCAAAGAGTGCCAGCCAAGGAATTACATGCAATTGTAAAGCCTTGGCCATTCAGGGGCTAGGCTATGGATCTAATTGGCAAAATCCACCCTGCATCATCTAAAGGCCAGCCATTAGCCAATGTAACTCAAACCAATGTGACTAGATTCATCAAGACTCAAATCATATATCAGTTTGGAGTCCTTAAAATCATAACTATGGATCAAGGTACTATGTTCACAAAGGAAAAGATAAAAGATTTTGCCCAACAAATTAGCTTTTAGCTAGTCTATTCTTCTCCTTATTATGCCTAAGCAAATAAGCAAGTTGAGGCTACTAACAAAATCTTGATAGACATGATCAAGAAGGCCATGAAGGACAAGCCGAGAAGATCGCATGAAGTCTAATCTGAGGTCTTATGGGCCTATAAGAATTCTAAAAATAATGCCACTTGTTTAACCCCTTATCGACTAACATATAGACAAGATGACATATTACCTTTGGAATTAGCCATGATTTCACTTAGAGTAACAAAACAACATAGACTATAACCAGAGGAATATTCTGAGGCTATATTCCTAGAACTAGAATCAGTCGATGAAGATAGGTTAATGGCTTTAGAGAATATTTATGCTAATAAAGCAAAGGTATCAAAGTTGTATAATAAAAAGGTCATATTGGAATACTTTGCCAAAGGTGATCTAGTATGGAAAGTTATACTACCTATTAGAACTAGAATTACTGAATTCGACAAGTGATCAACTAATTAGGAAGGACCTTTTATTATTACTCAAGTTATTTACGGTGGAACATATAAGTTGGCTACTCTAGAGGGAGACGAGTTAGCAAGAAGTATAAATGATGGGTATCTTAAAAAATACCATCCAACTGTGTGAGAGGCAATTAATATTAAAGAAAAATTAATACCTCAGCCACAGGTCAACAGAGTAGCCATAGTAAAAAATAGTTAAGAAAAGAGAAAGCTTAACCTACTGCGCAGGGTCACTAGAGGGATCAGCAAGTTGATTCCCAGCCATAGTACCTTCTTAAGGTTGGGGAGTTTCCTTAGACTGAGCATCTACAGGTTACTCACTTCCTTCGGTTAGTGTAGCCTATGGTCGTATGAGAGTAAGTTCGGGCAAAGCGGCAGCCGATTCGAGACTGGGGATTTTTGCAGGGGCTTGTTTAAGGGAGACAGAGGTGCTTATAATATCGATGACCATATGGGTTACCGCAGCATCAACAGCTTTGTTTTCAGCCAAAGCCAACAGTTCTCTATATTCAGCCCATAATAGCAGCCTCAGTTAGACCTAGCGCATCGCTATCTACTTCATGCTACAGGATTTTCTCTCTTTACTCAAGAGTGTGAATTTCTTCATCTAGTGCTTTAGCTTGATTGCGTAGCTGAAGTTTGCTTTTGGAATCAGCCTTGAGGTCGACTATGATAATACAAAGCTCTGGCTAGAGTTAATTCAGTTTTGCTTGTAGCCGAGCAATCTCTACATGAAGGGAGACATAGCTTGGAATACCTTTTCATAATAAGGACAAATATATCTTATTCATGCTAACCTCATTGGTGCCAATTGCTAAGAGTTCCCTTGGATAAAGGGAGACTTAATGCTCATTAAATATACTTTCAATTGTTGAATACTAAAGGAGTTCCATTAAAGATATCCCATTTAGTAATGTATAATGAAGCTTATAGTAATCAACTAGTTTTAGAATTTGAATTATTTAAAGTCAACAATGAAGATATTTTTCATAATCATATACATTCAAATTGCAATGAAACATACTTGACTTCATAGAAGTCTATGTTTATTTCATACATTTGTTTGGATGTCTAGAAAAGAAAAAAAAAAAAAAGTAAGAGTTCCTAGCAAATGCACTGAATCAAGAAGTAGAAAAGCTCATTAACGAAATTTATTTTGTACGCTAGAATTACTTATTTATCCCATATGATAAGGTAAATCATGAAATTTTCTTGCCTCCATATTCTATCTTCCATCCAATGTTGTGATGGAAATTTCATTAGCTGAGAATAGTGTGCAATTTGCTAGCGACAAATGTGCTGGAAGTGCAACACCTTTATCAACATAAAAACCTGGAACCTTTGGATTTGGCAACAACTTCTCACCATTTAGCATTAAAACCACTAATGACATGTCTGGCCTATCTTCAGGCCTTTGTTGCACACATAATAGGCCCACTTGTATGCATCGTGTAACTTCAGAAGGGCTGCATCCTTCCTTTAACACTTCATCCAACAATTCCAATGGCTTCTCATCAGTCCATAGTCGCCATGCCTGAAATCTTGGAAATCAAATTAGTAAATTGGCAGGAATCCAAATTCGACCATTCAATTAGATAGTCAAGTCATTTTGCTTACATGTCCAAGAAGATTAAGGTAGTTTTCTGGGTCTGAGAATTCTCTATTCTTCTTCCCACTCACCAACTCTAGTATTATCACACCATAACTAAAGACATCTGATTTCATTGAAAATTGCCCATGTACTGCATACTCAGGAGGCATATAACCGCTAAAAACACAATAAATTTTAAGTTAAAGTAATACAAACACAATTTGAAAGACTTGTAATTAGATCAAAATTGACTTACTATGTTCCAACCACCCTCTGTGTATTTGCCTTGGCTTGATCACCTAAGAATGTTCGAGCCAAGCCAAAGTCTGATATTTTGGGATTCAAATTTGCATCTAACAGAATATTGCTAATCTTAAGATCTCTATGAACAATCCTGAGTCTAGAATCTTGATGAAGATAAAGAAGTCCTCGAGCAATGCCACTAATAATATTGAAGCGCTTAACCCAATCAAGCAACTTTCTTCTGGTTTCATCTAGTCAATTAAGCACAAATGCTTAGTATACCACTTGTAGTGTATATATAACTAAATAAAATATAGATAAGAGAAATTAAAATTGCCGTAAATGCTTTAGAATATATAGTAAAAAAGGCTCTTACCGAAAATAAAGTAGTCCAAGCTTTTGTTAGGCATGTATTCATAGACTAATATTTTTTCTTCTCCTTGAATGCAGCAACCAAGAAGTTTCACAAGATTACGGTGCTGAAGTTTGACTATCAGCACCACTTCATTTTTGAACTCTTCCAACCCTTGTCCAGACTTTTTTGAAAGTCTTTTCACAGCTAACTCTTGACCATCTGTAAATGTGCCCTAAAAAAATAATCATCTGATATTGTTAGAAACTTTTTAAAGTAAATAGAAGTCCTAGATCGATTTTTCATGTCACCTTGTATACTGGTCCAAAGCCACCTTCTCCAAGTTTATTACTGCTTGAAAAGTTTCCTGTAGCTTTAGCTAAGACTGAGAACTTGAATCTTGGTAGGTCAACATCTTCCCGTCTTTGTTTAATTTTGTAAATTATTCTTGCTGCCCCTAATTGTTTGGAGGAGAACAGCGCTTAAGAACTATGAGTCTATAGTATATAAAACTAGCACATTTTTTGTTTTCTCTTTTTTGGGTGCCTATGGAAAACGGTAAATGATATCCATAATAGAATTTACCTGGACTTTTAATTATCATTATGCTGACACATACGATTAATCCAAAAATAATCACACCAGCTGCAATTCCTACCTTCTTTTTCTTCATGTTACCATGGCCATTAGCTGTAATATAATCAAAATAATACAGAATAAGATTACTCACCAACTTTTTGTGTAACAGTTTTGTTGAATGAGGCTGACATAGGTTTGTTTAATCTCTTTTCATAGAGGAGTAAGAAAGGCAGTGCATTTAATTTAGAAAATAAGTACCATATAGCAATTGACATGCACAACTAATAACTTCCTATGAACTTGTTAGAAAAATCTTGTAACTCGCAAGTCTTGTTTCAAATACCATGGTCTCCCCTTGAGCACAGCATTTCAAGCTGCAATACCAAAATGTTTTATTGAACTCACCTTGGAAGTGCTTGATCAATCTTACAACCCTACCCTACTCTTCTTAAGTTATAAAAATGCAATAGTCCACAAGAAATCACAACGGAAAAGGAAATGAAAGGAGAAAAAGGAGGTACCTAATTCTGAGGTAGGCACTTTGATGTAAAGGTCTTGACCCCCTTTAAAGAATTGCCTCATGTCAGTGAGATGATCAAACCAAAGTAGACAGCCACTTCCTCCATTACGGATATCCATATTTGCATATGCTATACAAGAACAGTTTTTCAAGCATGACTTCTGACATTTCTCGAGGTTCATTGTCTTACTAAACCATGAAGAAGATGTGTCTGGCAATTTCACGTCTGTATACCTCAGAAAGCCATCTGTGTTATTACAACCCAATGCAGAATTTCTAACACACCCATTAGACCAATATGATATATTCCATTGTTTAGGAAACTTGGGAACATATCCTTTGAGACATTCACATGTTGCAACGTTGCCATCCATACTGCATAAAGAATTTGAACCACAAAAGGCATAACTTTCACACCGATCCTGCCCCCCAGTTGGGGTATTTTCCACTAGTCTTCTTGTTTGACTTGTCCAAACTAAAAGTTGCCCAATACCTGAAGGGTTCGTCTTGTATATGGAGAAAATGGATCTATCAAGCATCTCCAACTTATAATACACCTCTTTATCGTTCAATACAAACTCACGTCTAAATATATTCGAGGCCGCAAATGGATATCCAGTAAAAGAAAGGCCATTCCATGACCCTCCTCTAGTATTTATAATAGATCCCTTCATTTGAACTAGTTGTGGATATCCTCTAGGATCAATTTTTATAGAATATTCTCCCACAGCAGGATCGTTGGCACTTTTCCAACATGATAAGGATCTGTCCAAACCAGTCACTAAGTTCAATCCAAGCTTCATTCCTGGCATTGATGTATCACAGGGATAATCAAAACTCTGCCACAAAAAGTTGTCATCGTTGGTATCCTGTTTATTTTTCACTACAAGATTTCCGGAATCCAGGAGTTGTGCAATCGAGTTATTCAAGGCTTTGTCTGATATATTGGACGACCAGATAGTGCTTTTTGTGTCGTTAAGAAGCTGAAGAATTCCCTTTTCATTGAATATTAAGGCTCCTGACTTGTTGTGAAGGGGATTTTCTCTGTTGGCCACCCACACAACGGTTTGATTTCCTGAAGCATCTCTGTACCACACACCCAAATATCGATTTGTTGAAGATCCAGGGCTGAAGAAACCTAGTTCAAAACTTCCACTAGCTGACACTATAGTTTCGCCATCTCGGATAGATTGACTCATTCTTAAACTGTCTATTGAAGTGGAGGTTCTCATGTAGGACATTAGAAAGAACCAAATAATTAACATTCTGAAGTTGCCCACCATTTGTGTTTTTCTGAGCAGTGAATTCTTTTCAAGCCTGCAACTAGATAACCTCCGACTTTGAAATCACATAAGCAAGATGCTCTCTTGGCCGGCCCTTCAACTAGTAAGACGTTAAGGAAGATGCGTTTTAGTGACAACATGGGCATTATATTAATAGGGGGAAGAGAATGACCATATAATTTGGGCAAACGGATACACTCTTTCCCTGTGGAATAAACAAGTTTATGTCAAATCTCCATTGTGGACATCAAAATCGTGCTGCAAGTCAATCGACGTGTTTGACAGAACCTTCAATTAAATACGGGGCCCAGAATATTAGGTGCCTTGTACAAAACCCACAAGTATCAATATCTAAAGTCAAAGGTCACCTTTGGCTTAATCAATAGTCTCTACGTGACTTGGACTTGGAGAGTAATTCTGTCTAGTGCCAAGTGGCTCTCAGGAAGGAGAGAACCGAAGACAACAGTATACCAATTAAACAACATAGAGTTTTTTTTTCCCCTTTTTTTCGCTTTCTTTTTCCTTTTGCATTTATCAACCTTGATTTGGGATGCAAAATTATGTGTATCAAGCTAAAGTACGCGTATAGTACTATCCGTGAATTAAATGAAATGTTCTCCTACCTGAGACTAACTTCTTTAAAGAAAAGAAAAGCATCATTAGATAGGCTTTATCGTTAAAAAAAAGAAAAAAATTAAATAACTTATCTATTCAACTAAATCTATTTCTTGATCAACTTTATCTTCAATTTCATTCTACGTAAATTTGATTGATGAGCAGAAAGAACAAATATAAAGCAAAAACCAAAATTAATATATATATATATATAGCTGTGCCCGTATTTAATTTTTTTTAATATAAAATTATCATATATACATATTATATCATATTTAGTACTCATATCTATAACCGTACAACATAGCCCTTGATAATTAAGACCGGATAATATCATTAGAAAACTGGTAAAGCGGATGCATTGTTATCTTACAGCGTTATGATATTATATATTAGTGTTATTTGAACTATTTTTTATTATAAATATTCAGATATATAAAGATAAAATAAAAAAAAACTATGAAAGAAAAAATAAAAAAAATAAAGAGAAAGAGAAAAAAATAGATATAGAATATTAAAATATATCAATTGATGAAATATATAAAAAATATATCTCTATTCTCATACACTGCCGATGGGTGGTTGTTAGAACAAAGAGAAAATGGAGAAACAAAAAATTATTGTTTAAATAAAAAAAATGAAGAAAAAAAAAGACTTCATTTTTTCACTTGGTTAGTGAAAAAATAAAAAAAAATAATTATATTAAATAATTTTTTACTTATTATTTAATATCATATAGAATTATAAATGAGAATAAAGTTGATATTTTAAATGAAGTTTCTCTTTTTTCACTTTTCATAGAGAAAGATTTTTGAGTGAGTTTCATATTCATTTCGTTGTTTCTTTTCCATTTCCTCTTTGTATTCAATCAGGAGAAACTATTAAAATGATTCCTTTTTTTTGCCCTTTTTTTTTCTTGTCGTTTTCTCTTCAACCAAATTTGGGGAAAAGGAAACTCTATAGGAGAGTAGGTTATACACGTCTTACTGAGTGGCTATGCATGTATTGACAAGACAAAATTATTTGACAAATTACACCATAAGGATAAGGCCAAGTCTCTTCAATCACCCGATCTTTTGTGGACATGCCAATCTGCAGCATCGTGAAGTTAACGACTGAAGTGTCCTGCAAATAATTTCTACGAAGTTGGATGCTATTGATTGAATAAAACACGAAACAACCTGGGTCATTTTCACTTGCTAAGGCGGTAGTGACTTTTGTGAAGATGTATGTCATGAGTGAGTAGCATTAATCCGGTTGCAAATCGTTTTCAAATGAGACTCACTCTGTGTTTTAATATCTCCCTTCCATAAATTGACTTTTTTCAGCATTTGAAATTTGCTAAGGAGAGAAAATAAATGTATTTATACTAGCAGAAACGAGTCGTATTTCTGCATGATATGCTCAACAGTTTATTTAATCTCTTAAATTTGATGCGAGAAGGCACATCAGGTCCAAAAGAAGAATTCGACAAAAAAATTTTAAAGTTAATTTGAAGTTATATTATTAAATAATATTTAATTGAACAAGATCAATTATATTAAAATTATTGAAATGGACGATTCAAATTTAACGAGACCAAGTATTCTAATGACTATTATTGATCGCTTAAAATAAGTTACCTCGTTCGTCTTATAGTCATTTATTGATTGTTATTCACCAATCATATATGAATAATAACTCTTGTTAAGAAAACCAGTCCGAATTGGCCATCAGACCGGTTCGACTAGGAAGCGGATTCCAAGCCAGTCCGATCACCTTTCTTAAACTACCTATCCTTAAAATCAGTGAAAAAATAGTTAGAACCTAGCAAAATTAGTGAATCAATGCAAACTTGACCTATTAAATCAGTTGACTAGTTCAATTTTTTTAAAAAAATTTTGATGAAAAAGTTATCATTTCTTTTTAAAATATAAAAAAAAGTTTAATTAGAATAAAAATTTATTTTTTTAGAACCTTGATTCTTTTAGTATGTTTATTTATTATATATTCTTAAATTAATTTAAAAGTGAAAATTAAAAATAATCATTATGTTATTTGTGAATATTTTCTAAAAGAAATATAAAAGAAGATTAAAATAAATAAATTTTATATTTAAGATATTTGATAAAATATTTCATAATAAATATTATTTTATATTAATTATATTATTATTAATAAAAATAATTTTTTTGCTTGCTAACTAATCATATGTATATACTCATATATATAAATAATTAAATATATATTTTATTATACTCCAATTAAATTGATTAGACTTCTAAACCATTAAATCAGTATCTTGGTCGATCCAATTTTCTTATCCTTAGTAATAACCTTTCAAAATAAACATTATTATATTGAAATGAGCAATGACCATTCATGTGACAGTTACCTAGTTATTTGTACTGTCGACTCAAATATGAGAAATAGTCTTTGACAATAAATATCGAAATATTGATTACTCGAAAACTACTATTAATCACTTACAGATAAATTACGTAAATTTATATGATAGTCAATTGTTATTGACTTATCAAATGCCAGTGATAATCATTGAAAGCAAATATCAGATTTTTGATCACCTTGTACATGTAATTAATAATTTAAAATATTTTGTAATTAAAATTTACTCTAATATACTCCTATTACATAATTTAATCTTTTTTGTTAGACATTACATTATTCAAGTAATAATATAATTTACGATTTAAATTCAATCTAATTTGCAATAATTAAAAGTAATATTATTTAATATTATTGTATCTAATTAATAATATTAATCCTTTATCATTGAATTAAATCACATTAAAATTTAATATAGTTAACTATTATAACTTAATTTTTGTAATTTTTAATCTTGAGAGTTAAATTGTTTAAGATTTTATATTTTTAAAATTAAATTTATTTTTAAACAGACAAACAAAATATGTTTACTTCTAAACTGTTTAATAGTCGAGGTTATAGAGAGAAGCAACCTTAAAGTACTAAAAGAATTAGTTTCCTGTAATATTTTATTTAGCTGCACATAATAATGTTTATTCTTTATTTTTCAAATTTATAATTTTAAATTAAATTAATTACATTAATATATTAGCTCTGATAATATAATTTATGTAATTTAAATTTTGATAATTAATATGCTTAATTTAAAAGAAATATAAAATTAAATTTAGTTTTAATCAAAAAATAAAATGTTTTATTTTCCAAATTATTTCATAAGTTAAAATTATGATTAAATTTAAAATTCATTCTTATTTGCAATTATTACATTACTCATCATATTTTGTAATTAAAATTCACTCTAATTTGCAATAATTACATAACAATATTATTTAATATTTGTTCTGACATGTTTTCTGGAGGTTGTCCGATGCTATCCTTTATAAGTTCGAGCTCTTCATCATGCCTCCAGTGGGGCACCTGCAAGAGATTCCGATACTCAAGTCAAAACTCTATTCCACTTTAATGCAAGTGAAAAAGGATCAGTTCCTTACCTTGGGCTCTTAAGAGCCTCTTCTTATATCCAAATTCAAATTTATATTCCCTCATTCCTTGGGAACTCTGTATCTCCTATTCTCATGGGATCCCCACAGGCTCGGTAACTCCTCTTAACTGGTTAGCTACTTCCGGGTGTTCACTCAATTTGAGCTTACCCGAGAAGAATTCCTTCCAGAGAGACCCTTGCTAAGCTCCTTTTGGGCCTAGCTCTGAGGCTTAACAAATTTGTTCAGTCCATAACCCCCAATCTCAGTTGTTATTATCAATAACGATCCAAGCTTATACTCTCGGTTCCTATTTTCGAGCTCTATGACTGAGCTTAAGTTTTTCGACTTCTATTCCAACCTTATGTTGTTTGCAATGTTTTAGAAACATGTTAACTCCCTTGGGGGCTATGGAAAAACATGCATGGATACATGGCACACTATGGAGCCCCCCACTATCATGTTGCTACTGCATGGTTATTATTACAACTTTTGCTTTAAATTTCAGTCATTAGATCAAGCCCCCAATCGTTAATTTTTTAAACAATCAAGATTTGTCCTTAATGGTCGGAAACATTATGATCTATTGGATCATTTCCAACATTCTGAGAGTTGGCCTAAAACTCGTTCCTTTGATTGTTTTCAATTCTTACAAACTCATTCACATACTTCCTCGGATGTCTTTATCTCTCATTCTCATTTTGTTCTTAATATCCATTACTTCCTGCAATCTTCCTCCCCCACAAGCTTTATTTCAGTTCCAGTATTCCAACGTTGTTCCTTTATCTTCCAAGGATTCAAGTAAGTTACTTTGTTCATTTCTTTCTCCTTTCTTCCTTTTCTTATTTTCCAAGTAATATTCAACAAGTTACTGTTGGAACCCTAAGGTAGTAGATGATTAGTCTCCCTCCTTCCTACTACACTCACTGGCTTTCTTTTTTTCTTTTACAATTTATAATTTCTGGATGTTGTTTTGAGCCCTTGGTTCTGATTGTGTCTTATTCTAGATGGAAAAGGAAACTCAAGAAAATCCCTCCTGAACAGTTAAAGATACTGGTTCCAAGAAAAAGGGTCCCTCAGACTATTATTTCTAGGTTATAGATGAAGTTAAGAATGCCTACTCCCTTTATATTGACCAAGAGATTTTAGGTCACTTCCTTAGAGATTATAGGGTAGCTTACCCCAAAAAGGAGCATTTTGTCCAGTGTCTTCCTTGTAGACCTAGTGACCGAGCCTGTCACATAGCCAAAATGTCTAATGATAAAGAACCCGTATTCTTCTTTGTCTATGATGTTTTCTTCTGCACTTTACATGTTAGGCTTCCTTTTTCCCAATTCGAGGTCTAATGTTTAGATTTTATAAACATAGCTCCAACCCATGGATGTTAAGGTAATTAAGATTATGAGAGATTCCTAACTTGTGGTCAAACAGTTGATTAGGGAATATAAATGCAACAGTCCAATATTGGTGGAATTTCTAGAGTTGACTCGTTTTCTATTACAACAATTTGACGAGGTAACAATCTTCCATGTCCCTCGAAGTGACAATGAAGTTGCCAATGAGCTAGCACAACAAGCCTCTGGATTTTGGCTAGAATTGAATAAGATAAATAATATAGATGTTGTAGAAGCACAACTAGATGAACGTAAAGACTGGAGGCAAGAACTCTTGCAGTACTTGAGCAATCCTTCATCTAAGGTCAAATATAAGCTAAAGCAAAAATCTTTAAAGTATGTATTGGTTGAAGATGAATTGTTCAAGAAAAGTTAAGAGGGCTTCTTGCTAAACACAGAGACTAGGGTTCGGGCAAATTGGCAGCTGATCCAAGACTGGAGATTTCTACAGGGGCTTGCTCAAGAAAGACGGAGGTGCTTATGATATCAGTGACCATAAGGGCTATCGCAACATCAGCAGCTTTCTTCTCAACCAAAGCCAATAGTTCTCTATATTTGGCCTACAATAGCAGCCTCAATTAGACCTTGCGCACCACTCTCCACTTCATGCTGCAGGATTTTCTCTGTTTCCTCAAGAGTGTGGATTTCTCCATCTAGTGCTTTAGCTTGATTGTATAGTTGAAGTTTTCTCTTTGAATCAACCTTAAGGTTGGCTATGATAGTAGAGAGCTATGGCTGGAGTTAATTCATTTCTTCCTGTAGCCGAGCAATCTCTACATGAATTTCAATAATTCAGCCCTGCATAATCTATTATCATTGTTATTTTGCCTTCTAACTAGTATCCACGGCTTGGAATTGAGCTTTGAGGTTTTCCTTTTGCACCCTTAGCTCTAACAGCCGATTTAGGTCCCTGAGACTACATGACTTGTGCTCTTCATACACCTTTTGGTTGAATGCCAATGTCTCTAGCCTCATGGCCAACTATTGATAAACCTCTTTGACTTCAGTGGCTATGGAGGCATATGCCGATTTGGGAACCTTAAGGACAAACTTCTGCAGTTGAGCAAATGTTGCATGGTCTGTAGTGAAAGTCCCACTCAGATGTTCATGCATTGCCGCTAAGTGCTTAGAGATGGGAGAGGACGCTAAGTCAGTCGAAGTAGAGGAAAAACATCTATCTAACTCTTCTACAGGCGCTGCTATATCCCCCTCCTCCTCTACGATAGTAGAAATTAACCGAGTTGCAAGTGCTACCAAGGTTGGATCTTCAATGATGGGAACTCATGACATTACTCTTCTTCATTCTTGGAAGGGAGAATCATGACCTGCCACTAAGGAGAATGGGCCTTGGCCTTGTTCAATTTAGCTAGCTAGGGTAAGGAGGCTTCGGCCTTTAGCTTTCTCTTTTTCTGCTCAAAAAGACAAAACTCAAAACGAAAAAATGTAATGATACACTTAGGTGTTTCAACATGGCAAGAGAAATAACTTACCATGTCAACTGACTCTGGCACTAGAAGAGTCTTAGCCGAAGAAGTGATAGCCTTTGGAGATGTAACGTCTCGATTTCCGAATTCCGATCTCATCACTTAAAGTTGAAATTTCTTATTTCCGAGTTTGTCTTTAACTTCAGATAAATTCCGATTTTCGACCTTAGTAATACAATGTCAGAGTTTCGATTTCCGACTTCGCCTCCAAGGCTCAAAAGGACTGGCTGTATTTTCCGATTTACGACCTTATGCACGTAACATGCGATTTCCGAATCCGATTTCCGACCTTAGGAAGGCTCAAACGGATTGCCTTGAATTTTTCGATTTCCAACCTTATGTAAGGATGTAAGAATTCCGACCTCATCAGTAATATATCCCGATTTCCGATCTTACTATGCTCAAATGGAATGGCTTGGATTTTCCTATTTCTGACCTTATGGTGAATTAGAATGTATACGATATCCGACTTCCGAGTTTATCTGAATTGGTCTCCAAGTTCGGCCAAAATTTTCACGACTTCCGAATTCAAGGCTATTGCCAAGAGCTTTTCATTTCTATATTTTTCCGATTTCCGATATTAAGTGTTGAGTTCCGACCTCGAGTTTATTAGCAGGAGCTTTTCATTTCTCTAACTCCCGAGTTCCGAGATCGAGTTGGAGTGCCGAGATCCTATGAGTTCCGATGTCATGTTCAGATACGCTGGAAGCGAGTTTCACTTCTCAGGCGACGTGGAAAGCAATCTTGTCACAAAAGAGGAAGACATGGACGAACTTTGCCCACAGAAATTTCACCCAATCAAAGCCACTCATTCTAACTACTACCTCAAAGTCTTGCCTATATATATTTCCCTTCTACCTCTTCAGCTCATTCCTTGCATTGCCCTCTCTTCCTCACTTCAGCTCTCTTTTCTTTTCTCCACTCACCCACTCCATTCAGCCTTCAAGATCAACCAAGCCCTATTTCCAAACTCAAGCAAGAGGTAGAGATTTTAATTCTTGTCTTGATTTTTCTGATTCTTGGATGATTATTGGTGGTTTAATTCTTCAATTCTGATATATTGACTGGGTGATCATGATGAATGGTGGCTGGTTTATTGGCTATTTGTGAGATTAAAATTGAATTAGAAACAAGAAAGGATGAAGATATGAAGAAGTTGAGAGGCTGGAAAACTCAAAACTCTCGCCAGTCCGTACGGCAGAGTGTACAACTCCGCCTCCCGCCGTTTAAAATTAATGAAACCATTTTTATGCAAAACTAGACATCTGGGGCTTTCTATCATATAAGACCATTGGAGTAATATTGAGAGAGATATGAATTTTTGAAGTTCGACCTAGGAATCAGGACATCCACCCAGGCAGTATGGGTTAAAAAGGGTGTAACTCACCCTATACAACTCCAAATTGAGTGAAACTAATTTTATTGAAAAGCTTACACATAGGAGAACATCCTACATAGAAATTCTGAGTTGGTTACCATCCTATTTGTTCCCAGTGATTTGAAAAAGTTAACCTATGTCCAAACCGAGCCAAAACAGAATAATTCAGGAAGGTTAAGTTTTGGGGCTTATAACTCGAGCCCTACTAAGTCAAATGGAATGGAAATTTTTGCAAATGAAAGATGGTTCTATCAGCTATAATATGAGGCCAATTTTGTATCATTTGAGCCAGTTTTCGATTTTTAGTAGATTTTTATGTTTGAGTGAGCAATTCTGGCCAGCCACAGGGCAGGCCGGGATAAAACCTGAGTAACATGAGTTATGATTATCATAATTAGATGGGACCAAAGAGGTTAGAAAATAGACACATAACACTTTAACATAGCCAAAATTGAGGTCCAAAGGAGTTAAATAGAAATTATGGCATGATTTACAAAAATCGAGTTAAATGATTTATGTGAGGCTGTAACCCTGTCTTGAGAAGACTAATGTTCCTATGAGCTCCATGATGAATTGTGCATGCAATATTGTAATTGCTATGAGAAATTGGCATTCTGATGTACTGGTACTATTCATGGGGAAGTGAACACGTTCCGTTATGCCGCCAAAATTGCGGTAAGGTATATGCATGAGTCATGAGATACATGTAGATGTATGTGCATTCTCAAGAAAGCTATGAAATTCATGTTATGATGAACCCAAGAATATGTTATGATAAAAGTTCCATGATACTTAGACCAGCCCCGGATAAAAAGTTAAGGGGAATAGATAGGTGGGGAAATCGGGGAAAGTAAACCCGGCAACCCCTGTATAGGAACGAGCTCGATCCTGAAAAACAGACTATTACCCAGGAGTCTAAAATGGCCAAGAACTCCCAGGGGACCAAGTAATGGAAAAGTTTATAAGTAATGAAGAAAGTATATGAGCAAAGGAAAAGTTTATGAAGGAAAGTTCAAGAACAAGTTTTGCATGATTGTATTAAGTGCATGATTACAAGTTATTTACAGTTTAACTATTATGTTTACTTACAGCATATGTTCACTTATTCTGCTCATTATGCTATGTATTACTGTTAGTAGTTTAGACAGTTTCTTATGCTGTTTAAAATAAAACTGGACCTTGCCTCGGACCAGACATTTTCTTAACCTTATTAAATATGAATGGTTAAATTTGATCTCATGTTTTCATAATTAAATGAAACCCAAGGCAACTGAGAATGAAAGCGACGTCAGTTAAACGTCATGCACGACCCTACTGAGAATTTCCTTAAATTCTCACCATGTTTTGCATTTCCGCCTCGTTCTCAGACGTGGACGATGGACACGACAGCTACCCTCTTCATTGAGATCCTAGATCTGCAGCTTCACCATGACCCTGCAGTAGGCTCGCTGTACATAGCCGGCTCTTGTCAGTTCCGTCTTTACCTTTTTAGTGATAGGAACTTTGCCGTCCCTTTGCACCATCCCGCTTTTGATCCTGCTACCCCTTACTTTGAGGTCCCACTACATGTGGCACACCCTCCGCCAGTACCCCCTGTACCTGCAGCACCCGCAGCTCCTACCGATCCTACGCCAGAGTCACCTCCGCAGGTCATACCTGACATCCTGCTTAGCTCCGATAGCGACCCTTTAGAGGCCACCAGCTCAGCATCCTCCTCCTCAGGACCCAGTATTGACTACTCACCAGCCGGGCTGGGTATGGCCAACGGCTACCTGACTGAGTAGGTCGACCCACTGCGGTGTTATGCAAAGACGACCCTCTTTTGGCAGCATGCAGCTATGGGTCATAGACCTAGTGGTAGGTTTTGGAATGTCCTCCGAGGACTACATAGGATCAAGTTGACTGACATGGGCTTTATGTCTTTTTGGTACACGGCCCCACTCATGTATCCTATTTTGAAACTTGTACATAATCTGAAACAGTGGCTTTATATATATATATAGTTAACGGCATAGGTGTTAATTGTTCTTATCTTTCTATTGTGATAAATTAAACTCTGTTACGTTTTTTATACAGCGCTCCATTTCTTCAAATAAATAAATAAATAAAGATACGGATAAACGAAATGTAGGCAGTGTATTAACACGGTAACATAATCTACTTAATTTTATGCTATGACTTAAGCATAACATTAAATTAGTAGGGTGTTACAAGAGAAGCCACAATGATTGACTGAGGAGAGATCAGTTGCCAAAGTCTCCTTTGCGATTTGAGGGCACTGCTTTCCTGTATTGCAAGTTTGCTAGTCCCTACACCCTTGGACTTCTTAGAGGTTTTTGAAATAAAGAAAGGGAATGGAGGCAATAAGTAAATATTCAAGGAAATGGGCATAACGAAATGTAAGGTGAGAGGAATACTCACTTTTTGAAACTGAGGTTTTTAGCAAAACCTACCTTGGAAGGGGTAGAGGTGCTAGTTGCTTCTATATTGGTAAGTGGTGGTGGATGCCAAAAGGATGCAAGGATGCCTGCTTACAGTTGGAGGTTCAACTAGCAGCTTTCTGAACATCGACTCCCACCATGAAGCAAATTTTGGCATAATTGAAAGGGCCACCCTAAACTTCTTGAAACAAAAGTTGTTAATCGTCTCATTGCTACTTAACTCCCAATCGGCCAACTCATTCGCATATAGATTAGCTTGCTCATCAAATTTGGCAAACAAATTGTAAGGAAAAGGAATTCCTTGCACCAAGCCAAACAATGAGGATTGTAGGCTCGAAAGAGGTCCGATTATACCTTGACCCTGGCTTCACCCCATCGAAAAGATCACAAGTCATTAGCACGTTGCTCCATTGAAGGATCACCTAAGAAAGCTCCAAATCACTGGCGTAGAGAAGTCTCTGCCAAACCAAGCTGGCCCATAGTGCTGATCCTAATATAGGCAAAATTGAAGGAATGTCCTAATCCTCATTTTTATGAGAATGTTGGCTACTATATAGCAAAAATTTTACTATTTTATAAATACTCCTTGAACACTAAAAAACTCTATATGGAATTAGGTTGTGGACTAAGAGCATTTTGGGTTTGAAGAACATTGATGTATATGCATTTGGTATACATCTTATTTTCCCTTCTTCCATTTAAATGAAAAACAAGGAATTTTTGCACATGTAGAGCTGTTATTTCATTTCAGATGATATCTATACAACTACTATAAAAGCATTGAAACACTTAAACCACCCTTTTGCTCACAATTATGTTATTCTCAAATTGCCACTCTTTTAAACTTGTCACAATAATTTCTCTAACTTTCCACATTCACAATAACTCATTTAAATTTCCTTTTCTTGCTAAAATTTCTTTTTTTTTCTTTTTCAAAATTATATCCTTACTTTGAAAAAATAATAAATGCACATTGACAAACACATTTAAAAAAAACTTTATTACTTGATAAAAAAAAGCCTGAATTAACTAAAGATTCAACAATAAGATCATGAAAGATAATTCAAAAAATAAAATAAAAAAAACTAGTTTGAAGAATAAAGTTGTAATACCCTATTTGAAATAAAACATAGGTAATGGAAAATTTTAAAATTTTATATTTTTATTTTAATAGAGGAATTTAATTAATTTAATGGGGATAAAATTTAAATATGAAGTATATGTAGGAAAAAAAAGAGAGAGAAAGAGAAGGGGTGAAGGCCCCCACCACCTTAAGTAAGATGGTTTACTCTAAGCCCCCCTTTTTCTTCTCCAAGCTTCTTCATGGTGAAACACTCACCGTCTCTTATCCCTCTCAATTTCTCACCTCAACACACTCCCTCTCTTTCTCTTTCCCCTCACCATTGCCTCATGACTCTTCACCTCCGCCGCACCACCACCACCTGGCAGCCCCTATTTACAGCAAACCCCCACCACCCGTGGATCCCTCCCCCTAGCTCATCCCTCTTCACGGGCCCTCTCCATCATTCCTCTCTGTCCTCTCTCTCTCTCTCTCTCTCTCTCTATTCACTTCACTCCGGTGGTGGCTCCAGCTCTGCTTCCTCCTCTCAATCAGTAGCCTTGGTGAGCTCCACTTGCCTTGGATTTGAGTATTTGCCTTGTTTCTTTATTGTTGGAATAATAAGCCATTAAGTAGAGTAATTTCTATATCTCCCTATTTGTTAGACATGCCATAACTTCTCAGTTTCGTGATCTTTCAAGAAGTCTATTAATGATTCTATAACCAGTAATAATCTTGTTGTGATGTTTATATTTCTGGCTCTAGTTCATTGTCATGACTCATGTACTTTTGTTCTGTTGTACCTATTTTGTATGATAAAATGACGTCTATTGATTCTGGTTGTAATATATTTATTTCCTGCCAAATCTGATTTGTAGGACTCTTTGAATGCATGTTTCATGTATGTAACATGCGATTTATCTCAATGGTTCCCATGGTTAAGTATAATTGTACGCTTACGTTTGAAATGTAATTTGAGCTACCTACATTTTATCAAAATAGTTCCTAGTTATACTTGATAAATGGAAATGTTAGTTTTTGACATTTGATCTTGACTAGTCAATGGTAATGAAAGTTGCAAGAACATAACTAAGAAATAGGAGAATATTTGTCAAGTTCCTAAATTAAAGTATTCGATTGGACTAATTGACACTTTAGTTGGAATAATTATAGTTCTATCATTTTATTTTGTTTAGCTCTACCCCTAGAGATATTAATTGATCCAATGTTGATTACAGATTCTCCAGGTGGCAGGTGATCTACCTTCGAGTTTGATGGCTCCGAGGATGTACATTTGACACCATCCCTTGTTTTGTGAATGGACAATGCCTCTATGGCATATGGTCTTCTTATGCAATTAGTATTATAATATATATTGATAGCTTATTTTTATATATCTCGTTAACTATGAATGTTTTGTTTAGTGATATAATTATCATACGGTTTGAAATATCTATCCATTCTTGGACGTCTGTTTTGGTTTTGAAGAAATTTTATTAGTATGCAATTATTGAAGGTTCAGAAAGTTTGTTTTGGAAGAGATTATGAATTTTATAAATGGAAAGGTAAGCTCTGATATTTTATTTTGATTACTAAACTGATTTGTTTAAGTAAATTATATTTTGGATTTTTGAACCTTGTTGAATATTCTTGTTCTTTAAAAATTTGACTTGAAATTTGTTACTTAGCTTTTATGAATATTTATTACTTTCGTTCCTATATACTTTGTGGGAGGATTTTCAGTTAATTGGTAGTTAGCGGTCGCTGACGCTAGCTTTGGTGCATCTTGGTTCGAACCCAGCTAGCAAGGGTGTTGCTAGCTCGGTGTATGTGTGTGTGTGTGTGTGAGGCCTATGCATACTGCCGACTTAGTCAAATTTGAAGGGTGCTATCCCTTATTTGGAAATGTCTCAGAATTGGAAGCCTCCCCACCTCGGTATTTACATTTAAGAAATATATTTTTAAGTTTATGAAATAACATTAATTCTATTTATATTTGAGAAGCATATTTTCAAATTATGAAACAATGTTAATTCTTTATATATACATGCATAATTTTTAATGATGATTCTCTACTTATATATTATTCCAAATGATGATTACTTACTTATACTTAGTTTGTGATATTAATTCTTTTGTTATGTGTAGTTGCTTTGTTCTTAGAGCTTTTCCTCATCGGTTATAGTTTCATTGCCCCTCACTGAGTCGGTTGGACTCACCCCCTTTCCTTTTCTATTTCAAACTCTGGCACAACACCTGACTCGGTTGCTCCGACTTCTTAGAATTGTTCCACCATCCACAGGCAGAATCTTGCGACCTGATGTTTTGTTTTAATAGGATATGTATATATAGGCTTGATGGTTTTTGGGAATAGGTTTGGCTAAATTGGGGAAGCCGGGAAAAAGGTGAGACTTTGTCTATTTATGTAAGGATAGGCATAGTAGGCTTGCTAGAGGTCTGCTATCTCTAAGCGCCAGTCACGACTCCGCGATAGGTCGTGACAAAAGTATTGAATAACCCAAAAAAAAAACAAAATACAAAGAGAAACAAAGAAGTGCTTTGTAAGTTGTGGAATCAAGAAATTAACTTTTTCAAAAATATTATTTGTATTCAACTTTAAGACTCATTTTATAGGATACATTAAAATGTTCCTCAATCATTAATTGAAAAAAAAAGTGCGACTCAATCACAATTAATAGTTAAAAGACACCTTAATATGTCTCTTAAAATGAGTTTCAAAGTTGAATTCAAATATTACTACTTTAACTTTTTAGTCATTAAAATTGTAAATCATGAGTCACAAGGTCCCTAATCACATTTTTGTGAGGTTGTTGTGACAAAGTGCTATGCTATTATTTTTTTTTATTTAGTATACTTTATTTTTAATTTTATTTTCATATATTAAGGTATACCATCTTTACCATGTGTGATCTCACTTCTTTTGATTTACTTGGTAGTGGTACAAATTTGGCAATTTGATTGTTAGTGGTACTAAATGCCAAAATTTTTCCAAACTTACGAGAAATTCTTAGTTACTTTCAAAGTAAAACATATTTTTCACTCTAATTCATTTATTTTGTGACACATTAGTTTAATGGGTCCCACATATTTCTTAAAATAAAAAGTTTTTGAAATATTGAAAACAAAATCTTAACCACAGTTAACTGTATCTAATTGCCTGTGTAGTTAAAATAAAATAAGAATATTTATTTTCCCTCTAACTTTTCTCATCTCCCTTTCTTCGTCGCAAAAACAAATGTCCCTCTAGCTTTTAAATCAAACCAAATTAACGAATCACCATAAATCAACGATGTAGGTGAGCATGTCGGAGCTGCAAGGGAGCATGAGGATCACCAGCAGTGACTCTTCATTCATCGCGTTGTCATGAATCACATCAGCAGAGAGGTCGCCAAAACTTAATCGACAAAGGCACCGGAGTAGTGATTTTTCAGAGTATGAGAGAGAATCTTGTGGTGGAAGATGGTCATACATAAAAATATCAAAGAGAATAATAACTTTTTAAAAACTTGTTCAAAAATTTTTTTTTTAAAAAGGTTATAACTAAAGCTGAACCTCTTTCTATGAAGGAGCTTCAGTGTTGGCATCATGTGGCCATCAAATTTTAAAATCAAAATTCATTTTGCTTAAAGTTAGCACATTTTTTTGGCATAGCCATCTTATTCAAAACTTTGAATAAACAAGATGAAACTTTTAAATCTTATAATTTTCGCTATATTTTCGTTTTTTAAAATGCAATAAAGGGTGGAACAGTATTTATTAAGTTTAACATCAAATTTCAACTACATATATAGATAATTCACTCTATCACAAAAAAAAAAAGATAATTCTCTTTTTCCCTCTCTCTATTTACGCATATAATCTTCTTTTATTTTTTTTTGCCTATAAATAAATCAACTTTTTTAAAATTAAATTGAACCTTCAAAATTTATTATATAAATATCATAATTCTTTGATCTATCAATCAAACTATGAATAAAATCCCTCTCCAAAGATTGTTTGTATTATACTTTTAAAAAATTTACTTTAGCCTCCTCTATATGTTAAAAGTCATGAAATGCATCATCTTTATTTTCAAAAGTTTAAAATCCTAGAAAGTATATATTCAGGTGTTCAACAATCGTTTATAGTTTCTCATAGATTTTTAACAAATTTTACGTATTCAAGAGGTAAAAAAGGATTTCAAAAATAAAAAGCACGTGACATTTTTCAAAAATAAAAAAAAGATTGTAAAAAGAATGAGAATATAAAAAAGATTATAAAATAAACATACTTCACTTTATTTCTTATGAATTTTGAATAAGAGAGAATAGAAACCGGTGAAAATAAATGGTGATAGAAGAAAATTGAGTTAATGTCGGTTAATTTTTTTTTTTTTAAATTTTGAGTTAATCTTGGTTAAATAAGTGAGATTATTTAGTTGGAATAAACGGATTGTAATTTTTAACTAAGAATGAAGTTAGATGCTATTTTGAAAAAGCTCAAAAAAGAACAAAAGGGGAGAAGAAGGGGGTACCTTCAATTTCGTAGACACCAAATATCACTTTAAATCACAGTATCAATTTATAACAAAAGCATGATTTCTCTAACAAAAGTAGAAGTCATTCATTTTCTTCTAATATAGTGAAATGTGAGAACAAAATAAAAGTGTTTTCTTTTTTTGATTATGAGACTTCTCCAAGATCTATGTATATAACCCAGTAAAATATGGTGTTAGTTTCTACAGCAAAATATCATGTCAATCTTCAAATTCAACCCTCAATTCTAATCTCCCACCTACAACAAGAAATAAGAAAGAATTAGAAACCTACAATAAGTTTGAGTATACAAAACTAACTTAACACCTCCATAAGCTAGCTCATAGGAGGAGGGTTGCCTAAATACTTATAAAGGTTATCTATATTATATTCTTAAGCGATGTGAGACTCTAACACACCCCCTCATCCCCAGGGTTGGACACCCGAAGCGTGAAATTTGCAGGATTAAACATGTGCAGGTGGCCCAATAACAGCACATAATAGGTTCTAATATCATCTTAGAAATTGAGCAGACCTAACTCAATCCCAAAAGTTAATTTCATTAGAGGGTTCTTGAAGTCTTTATAAAGACTATCTATACCATATCTTTAAACGATGTGGAACTCTAACACACTAAAATGTCCCATAGTAAAATAAAACAAAATAGAAGTCACTACATCACGTTAAAGTCACAATAAATCTATTAAGCAATAGACAATGTAACGATAGAAAGTGCCATACAAAAATGCACAGTAGTTTTGCCATCAACAAGGAAGAAGGACCACACCAAACTACTACAACACTATCACCTGCAAAATAGTAATTTCTGGTCTTCACCTCTTCGGCCACACCCGAACCCACCAAACCAGAAATAGAAAATAACATATAACAATCTATATTCGGATATTCCAAAGTCTCTCCCGAGAAAAGGCATTTCATCTAGAGTAAAGAAATAGTTGACAAAAAGAAAAAGGAAAAATTGCACATCTATCAGTACCAGTTTTTATTCTCACAATGTATGTTGAACTTCATTAAGCTGTCATCCTTCTTTATATCATAGTGAAGGAAAAGGGTAGTAAGGTAGAAAAGGATATGTCAACAAAAGCTCGAATGTAACACATAAGAAATATTTGAAAGACAATAAATGTAGGAAAATAAATAGTGCAAACTTTTGGGATTAGGGGAATCTTCTTTCTATTTAATTTCGTAAGACGTTAAAAAGTGACAATGCGACAAAGCAAAAGAGAAGCGCGCCTTCTATCCACACAAACACAACCTCACACACTCTCTATCTATCTCCCGAAGTTTCATAATTTCAGCATATTTACTGACCAAGCAGGCAGAGGTTGATGGCCATATTTAAGTTTCCTAGTTCCCCCCATTATCCATATGTTTTGCATCTCTGCCAATTTAAAATTTATTATAAATGATTCAGATCCTTGGCATGCCTGATCACAGAGTGATTGAATCTGCACAACTGAATATTTAACACTCTTTCTGTCATGCATCAGCATAAGTTTGAATATCCTTTGGCGATTATGTTTCAACTAAGTTCAGTACTGGACTACAGTTAAACTATACTTTGTGCTGAATGCTGATCTTAGCTAACCACCAAGCCCAATTTGATCTTTCTACTATCAGTCTGTAACTGTTGTAAGTAGTAACCAATGGAACCTCGTGTGGCTGGATATGTCTTTACCTCAAAGGGGCTCAAAGTAATAATATTATAAACTAGTAATACTCAAATTAATACTGTCAATATTCATGTGATATCAAGTTGGTCATTCAATATTTTAGACATTAAAATAGCTGTTTATATCATTAAATAAATATCAGTGACAGAGTAGCCCCACATTTGCAGACAGATCGCCTAATGAAGGGGAGAAAGACGAGAAACAAATGTTGAATTGGCCTCGAAATCAAAATTAGTTACAAAGGGGAGACACCTGGCAAATTATCCAAAAATGGATGAAAGGAGAATGAGCCTAAGGAAGAAAATACCTAGCTGCTGGCTCAAGAATTACGTGACTGACCATATTTAGCTCAGGGACCAAGCTCAAAAAAGAAGTTTTAGGCCGTGGTATATTCAATTTTCTCTCGTCTCATTTCCCTATTGAACCTCTTTCTATGAACCCTTTTAACAATTCCTCCTAGTAGATTATCAACCCCAGAGACTAATCCATTTACTGTACCTGTGCTGTTGCAGATTGAATATATGATTTACTCTCACTAATATGGAGACTCTCAGACTTCAGTTTATTCATTTTTACTGCTCCATTGAATTTTGATTGCTCATATACTGATACTTTTAATTTTCCTTATTCTGTGGTGATTGAACTCTGTTGACAATGCTCTTTTGACAACTTGATCTGGTATTCTGATTCTGAATTTATCAGTAATTGAAGTATATTCATTACAAAGACTTCTATGGACAATGGATAACTAAGAGGTTAGTGTCTTGGACTCGGATCAAGAAACAAAATTACTGGGGTAATGCATAAATAGAGGGTTGCCTGCACTCTTTTACAAGGATGAGATGTAACATATTTAAGATTTCTTCAAACAATCAATAGTTTTTAAAAAGATTTAGATATGAAGGTGAGAAAGGACGATGCATGTTTGTTTTGCTGTGGGCTAGAACGTGGAATGGACCATGAGATCTCAACGAGCATTTAGAGTATACTCCAGCTTATAAAAGTTTTCATTATGTGTGGACTTCTTTACAAACAAAGCCTCGTACAGCTCGAAAGAAAGCTATCAGAACAAGACTCCAGCTTAGAAGTGAATCACATGAACACCTAAATTTTTTTAAAAAATTAATAATAATAAGAAAGTTATGAGAATTTTTGTATCCATATTCTCCTTCCATCAAAAGCAATTCTTACTGTAAAAATACTAACAAAAAAAGATTAGTGGTTGTACATTTCACTCAATTTTTACTTTTTAAGTGATACTATACTAACAACAAACACACATGAACTACCACTGCATTCAACATCATGTATTGCATTAATCAAATTTATTTAATATAATATGTATATGCCAAGCTCATCAAGGCAAAAGACTTAAAATGAAGTCAGGTTATACTAAATAACAAAACTCTGCTTAACTTAGGCTCACAATTCCCTTTTAGCACAGCCTATTTGTCTAAGGAGCGATTGAATGGAAAATGATTCAGATAGGCTATTACACAAATGTATCATTTATACAATTAGGAAAATGACCTCGTATATGGATGTAACTCATAACAAAGAAAAGGCAGAGCAACAAGAAGGGCCTCAAATAACTGAGAGCGTCTAATAATTACTAATAATCACCAATAATAATCAAATGCCAAACTCCAAATATGTGAACGACGCACATTAGGATTGATACATGGTCGTGAATAACCAAACAAAGGAAAATAACAAGAAAGATTGATACTTGGCCTTGAATAACAGAACAAGAAAAATAACAACAAAAATGGGACTCAAGGAATCAAGTAAGGGTAGAGAATCAGAGCTCACGATACAGTAACATAAATTAGATTCACCATTTTCAGAGGTATCGAACCAGATCAGAGAACAAAGAAAAAACACAAATAGATCTGGAAAACGGCTCCAATGCACTGGATTTTACAAGATACACAACACATGTTGTCATCTAACGGCTAGAATATGATAGTATATCTCATTTATGATATACCATAAAATTATCTTTGAACTTAGAACTCGAATCTATCTCATGAAATTGGAACTCGATTGAAGTAGGAACTCGAGACAGAGAGAATTTATGGTATACCATAAATGGAATACACTATTTTCCAAGCTCCGAGTTAAAGTTTCTGAGTTCTGAGTTAATGTTTCTGAGTTCCGACTTAAATTTTCCAAGTTCCAAGTTAAAGTTTGAGTTCCGAGTTCAACGTGAATTTTAGAGTGTATAGCAAGCATGCGAAACATGGATGCACTAGCACATCTTAGCCTTTAAATTACATGTGTGTGGTGCACCTTGTAAAGTGAAGTGCACTATAGCCTTTACCATAGATCTTATCTAAGACTTCAGAGCTGAAAGCGTATCTTGGTTGAACGAATCAAAGAAAGTGATCTGCAACAATCAAGTAGAGATATGGAGAAGAGCAAAGGGAAAATTAGGGATTTTGAGAGAGGATAAATTCCTAAATGAGGGAGAATGAGCAACAATCAAAGTCTAAATCAAGTTTTTACCAAGTAACATTTGAAGTGTTTTAAAGTAGAAACCATAGAAGTCAATCACGTGCTATATCAGCGTCACGAAGGGTGGCCGCAAAAGGATGTAGGTTGCATTGCGTTTTTGCAGGTGCAGCAATCACAGCCGCGAATCATGCCAATTCATGGATGAAATCGCGGTTTCACAGCTGCTTTTTGTTGCAGTGCTACAAAAACCCTATGTTACCTCCAATATCTTACTATTGCTGAGTTAGTATGGGGGCATAAGGGTGATTTTGTCCCCCATTTTAATATGCTAGGTTTTCTTCCTCCTTTCTTTCTCACAATCGAACTCTCACCAACCCAACTTTTCTCTCTTCTTGTTCTCTCTACACCAACGTCCGGCAACCTACCTCTAGTGACAAGCTTCTGGCGGCTATGACCAATTCTTGCAACTCAACCTCAACCTCCGGCGGTCATACTCTCCGACCATACTCTTCCCTCCCTCTATCTCTCTATTTCTTTTCTTCATTTCTCCTCCTTCATCTCTGTTTTTATCATGCGGTTTCTCTGTTTTTTTTTTTTTGCCTTTTTCTTTTTTCTTTTTTCTTTTTTCTGTTTTTTTACTCGTTTATCCCCAATGGCTTGCTACCACTCTTCTTTTCAATGTCTCTTCCAGTTTGGTGTTTACTTGTTCACCATTCTGAACTGTCATAGCTTATATAGTTATAAAATTTATTTAATTTAAAATTCAGCCATGGCAACGTCATCATCTCAGTCACAGAGAGCTTCTAAGTGTTTTTTGAAGTTGTTATTTAAGCATTAGATTGATGGTAATTGCATGTTTTTAGAGTATGGATTATCACTTTTGATTATTAATGATGAATGAGTTTAATTGTATATATTTTTTTATTTGTGAATATTTGTATTATGTTATGTAAATTACATATTAGTCATCTATATTTATTAAAATAGCGATCATCCCGCTATCCGCTATCCCGTTATAGCATTTTTGGGTTGGCCACTCTACGCTGCTATCTGCGATTGACTACAATGGTAGAAAACACTCTCACAAAGAGCCATGACACAGAGTGAAATCAAGATGAAGTGAGTTCTCGGGCTTCATTATTTACAATGGCCAATGACAATTTTGATAGAAACTAGTTTTATCTGAATAATCAAAATGGGAGAGCAACTCAATATTTGATAGAATATTTTTGGCAGTCATGTATTATGTGAAAAAATAAGTAGATCTTAATAATATATACATTGACACTTATAGATAAATGTCAATAATAACACTTTATTCCAACATTTAATAACAACTGTTGAAAATAAATTGTTGAAAATATTTACTCTTCTTGTAGTGATAGTTAATTGAAATCAAGTTATAATAACAAACTTCTAGCATATGGATCACCAATGTAACATTACTGGCAATATAATAAACTACATAACTCTTGACCTCAATAAGATAACCATTGCCAAAAAAAAAAAAGAACGGAGAAAAGATAACCTTCACTCACAAGCGCTTAAACATATTACCTTGAAGAACCAAAATGGACAAAAGAAACCATGTCTTCATACATAAGAAAAAAAAGAAAATGGCAAAAGCTATTAGGAAAGACTCTTTCTATGCAGCAATGACGTTTCTTTTACTTGATAATAAGCACCACATCCCTTGCCAAAATTTCTCAAAATGAAGCCTACCCATCGCTAACTTGAACAGCTAAGCAGAAAACGCAAATTAGAATGAAATATCAAGCATGCTCATAGTTTTAAATATGGAGAGGCAAAAAGCACCTAGGAGAAAATCCAGACACCACAACGATAAGCAAGTTTGGAAACATAGTGCAATGAATCTTATGTACGTACAAGAAAGTAATAAGGAAGAATAATAAGTGTGTTCACTAGGACATGGAAAGATACTTCATTTTTCTGATATTGAGCATGCCCAAGGATAAATTGTCAATTGAAAATAAGCTTGACAAGAGTTGTTATGGTCCTACTTAAAAGGGAACAAAATTAACTACACAACCCCACAGTCATCAGGCTGGGGCCTGATCTTGTCCTATAAAAGCAAAGTGTATGACAATGCAGAATACATTAGATTAGGAATGGTAAATCTGTACATGTAATAGAATCAACTTTTATGCCAGTTCACCATTCAAGTTAGAAATTATTATCGGTGCCTCTTTGTCCATGGCATCATGTCGGATGGCAACTTAGTATCTGTGAAGAAGTTATCAAAAGCTTGTAAACAAGGATTTGATAAAATTCACACATAAAATTGAGCATCTTCAAGCACACCACAAAGGAAACATGTAGTACCATACAATTCAAGACAGCTTTAATTCAATCAGCTAGAGATGGTGTGAGTACATACCATAATGGAATATGGCTCAGTCAATCAAATTTAAGTTGGCACATGCTAGAGGCCCTTGGGCTGACACATAATTCCTTAACAATACTGTACTTTCTCCTTAGACCCAAAGGAAATCGAAGCGTGACTGTTTTCAAAACAAGTCCACTTTGTAAAATATATGCGATGAATGCCTGCTCATCTCTGGAGCCTTCATATCCTCTAAATTCAATAATTGTCAAGTGTGATACCAGACACTCAGGAACACTAGTTGGACATGTCCAATCGCTAGGATAACTCGTTTGCACTGGAGTTCTCTGGCAACAAGGAACAAGAGGGCTAAAAAGATGAAAGCAAATAACAGATCATAAAGCAAAAATCAAACTTGATAAGTGAACAAACCTGAAAATTATGAATTCTGAGAACTTGAAGCACACGACACTTGTGAAGCAAGTTTGTCATGAAACCTGAGTTGAAATATGGAATTTGAAGCTCTAAACGGAGTAAACACCAGAATTTTGGAAAATCAAGAATAGAGGCGTGAAGCAGGCACTGCAGTAGAAGATAAGCTGATATTAAAACACAATTCATAACTAAATATAAATCCACAAGAATACTGATACATCAAATATTATGGGATATGGATAGACAACCTCAGTTGTCGAAACACACGAGAAAAGAAATTTTGCTCTGTAAAGTGCTCTTATAAGCGTGACTATAAGGCCATGATGCTCATCCACTCGACGGAATTTAGGATAGAAATTAAGATGCGCTTCCACCACATTGTCCAAGTTGTTCAAACTAAAGTGATGGCACCTACCATTGATGGCGATGTTAAGGTATTCAAGAGCAGGGGCGTCCACTACAAATTCATCGATCTCAAGATCAGTAAAATCAAACAACGTTAAACTGTTCAAGGAAGAAGGCACGCTCAATTTGCGCGCATTTCCCAGGTCATAAAAGAGGTTAAGAGCTTCAAGAACAGGGCACCCAGACAAAAGCTTGTCGATGGGAGTCACATTATGGATATGCAGACTCAGGGTCTTGAGGGATGGCAAATTAACGGACGGAGGCTGCTCAATGATGATCGCGCCGTCCAAAGTGAGCGACACGAGTGTCATGCAAGTGAGGACGCAATGAGGCAAGTGGAAACCGGGCGAATGGGGAGAGCACAGGAAGAGATTCAGCTCCTGGAGGCGGCCTCCAATGGCGGCGAGTACCCAATAAGTAAGTCACGGAATGTTCATGGAACGAGTCAGAGTCGTCGTCGTCGTCGTCCCTGTAGGAGCACGAGAGACTGAAATTTTGAAATGTCTCGCTCCTTGCGCAGCGCTAGAACTCCGTTCACGAAAAGAGCAAAGCGCCTGAATAAGAATAACTCGTCATCGTCGAATTCGTCGGGGTGTTGGTCGAAGTCAAAGACTTCAAGATGCTGCCAGAGGTGGGGCCATCTGTCGAGGTTTTGGTCGGGAGGAAATAGAGAATGTGGCGGAGCAGGGAGTCCGGTAGAGGACTGATCCTGTCCATGTCCTTGTCCTTGTCGATGTCCATGTCGATGTCCTTGTCCTTGTTCATGTCCATGTCCATGGCTGATGTCATGTTTGCTGGGGTTTGCTTTACTATCCGGCACGTCTCAGGTCTCAAGGAAGAGCGATGGAACGAACAGTCGCGAATTAGCCTGCATAAGGTGTCTTTTTTGTTTTTTTTTTAATATTGTTTGAAATAATTAAGATTGGAAATTGATTTGAATTTGAATTAATTTTGAATTTGAACTGAAATTGAAATTGAAATTGAAGAGGCTTAATTTATGAATAAAATTTTACATATTAATATTTTATTAGCTTAATTTTTTTTTTTTGTGAACTATGAAACAAATAAAACACCAACACTTTATTATTTGGAACGAGAAAGGCAGTATTATGATTTAAATTTTTATATTTAAAATAAATTAATAAATTATAAAATTAAATTTATTTATATTATTTAAAATATATATAAAAATAAATTAAATTTTTTATCTTAATTATTTTATCTTTTTTTAATAAAAGAAGGGAAGAGTGACGAATTAAAGGAGAGAAATATTAAATAAAATTAAAAAATATTTTTTATATATTATTTTTTAATATTAAATTTATTATAATAGAAATTATAAATCAAACCTATTTCTGTCTGATTTACTTTCAAACTTTTTAAAAGAATTAAATTTTATTCATATTTTAATTTTATGAAATTAGTTAATTCCATACCAAAGAATAAATTCAGTTACTTAAATGAATTCAATTTCATTCTATTTCCAAACAACTTGAAAACAACAGAAGACAACAACTAGAACCTCAAATGCACCACTCCTTCCGTATCAGAAACAAGCAAATTATGCAATTCAGCTAGAGGAGTAAGCCAAGTACGCATTGCACCAGATTGATTCACACCGATCTTGGCCATCATATAAGCACAATAATTAGCCTATCTGAGGATATGAACCACCTCCACCTTCCAAATTCTTCCAAGTAAACTTTGATATCTGCCAGCAAGGAACCAGACAAATGAAAAGGTTGACGAGGACTTATAACCAACCACCAAGCTTCTCTAGATTCAGTTTCTACTGATACATCTCTATAGTTTAACTGCCAGGCTGCCAAAAGACCAGCTTTAATACCAGCTAGTTCAGCAAAGAGAATATCTCTAGCACCAAGAAAACTAGAAAACCCAAAGATCCAATCTCCCACATTATCTCTAAGAAGGCCACCAAAACCAGCTCTGGACGGATTTTTCCTGTGACTTCCATCAACATTCACTTTGATACTACCTATAGCTGGCTTGTCCACTGGACTTCTCTCAGTATAGGCTCAATAGCGTGAGAATCCTGGTTAAAAACAGCCCTCATATCAGACATAGGAACTAATATTCTACAGCACCTTATGAGGGGTCCAGTCATTATCCCTAATAGTACTATCATTTCTCCACCTCCAACTCCACTATAGAATTGCAAGAAAGGATGGATTAAAATCCTTCTTGAGGTGAGCTTCCAACCAAGCCTTTAGTTCAAGATTAAAAATTTCCATCGAACACGAGAAACCCATTTTCTCCCAGAGATGTCGAGAGTAAGGACAGTCTCTAAGACAATGAATAGCATCCTCCACTTTAGTAGCACATCTAGCACAATTCGGAGAGGGCGCTAATCTTCTATTATGACGAAAAGCTTTAGTGGACAGAGCATCATGCACACAAAGCCACACAAAGAAACACAATTTCGCTGGAGCTATCATTTTCCGAATCCACGTCCAAGAAGCATCCTCATCCTGATCATTGAACTGGGATAGCCATTTGTAACCAGTAGCAGCAGAATAATAACCTGAGCAATTACCTTTCCAAGTCTAGCAATCACTGCACGTACCAATAGAAGGGATATCTAAACTAGAAATTTTGCTTTTCAGAGTTATAGGCAAGATAATCGAAATCTTGCTAAAATCCCACCTTCCATCATTCCAAATGTCATGAACCTTAAGCATTGAGTCATTAATATGCACATAATCAACCAATTTACATAACCTGTCTAGCTCAAACTGTAACACCCTCTATTATATAAGTCATACTCGAGTCATGGAGTTATATTAAGAGGTTGTCACTATACTAAGAAAACTTTAAAATATAAAAAATATAATACATGGCCCTTTAACTGCTTACTTTATTACCGACTAATAGTCTCTGATATATCGAAAAATATAAAATAATTACATTTTAAAAGAAATTGTGACTAATATAGTACACAGCGTCTACTTCTGACTAGTCGTTACTAGCTTCAATGGTCTCTTGATCTGGCTTATGCCCGATTCTTGCTCCATGAATGGCCCTATACTCTGCCTCGCACTTGGTTTCCAACTTGGGTGTTGGAATGTTTACCGAAAAGAAAAACATGCAAGCAGGCAGTGAGAACCTAAGGTTCTTAGTAGGTAAACATGAACTATTCTCATACAGTGTCATCATAAACATTCCAGCCGCTTCGGTTTATTATGAAAATATAAGCACATATACACAAACAGTGGTTCAATTTTAAGTGGAAAACATCTTTCTCGAAGCAGGTTATGTTTTAACAATCACTTGCCATATTATATGACAAACATAGAAATACAAATAGTGTAATATGCTTCAACAAGAATCTTAATAACTTTATGACTTAATGGGATAACTGAAGATGCACATAAAGATGCTTGTACTTGTCTGTATGCAAGTGCACTTGACTTAATTCGTATCTTTCTTTAACTTGCAATTTGATCTTGCTCTTTTCTGTAATTGGTCCCTCGGAGATGAATGGCCTCTCTCACCCCTGGGTGATAGCCTGCTTTTCAAGTCCGAGCTCGTACCTATACACGAGTGACGGGTTTACTTTCCCCGACTCTCACACTAGTCTATTCCCCTTAAATCTGGTCAAGGGCTGACCTAAGTCTTAGACAGTACCGCTCTGGCCCACGCTAGCTGGGTCTATGCCATGCCTCACGTGGTAACTTGATACGTCCTTCTTACAAGTTCTTATTATCTTTTCCTTTTCATATCTTGTCATGCATGCAGACGCTTGGTGCATTCATGAGTATGTCTCATACTTTATATATCATATCATGTTCTAAATATATACTTGCATGCATGATGTACATGAATATGACATGTAAACGTAAATATATTCAAAGCATAATCATCCATAGTATAAGTTCTCATAAATTCCTGCCGAAAATTTGGCAGCATAACAGATCGAGTCCGCTTTCTTGTGAATAGTATCAGGCTACCAATACAATCAATTAAGTATGCAATTCAATGTAAAACAGCAAGTTACAGCAACATTATGGATCATATGGTATGTTAAAATCAATAGAAATATCAATAGAGTTTTCTGCTCACTCTATCCTCTTCTGCCCAAATTTTGTAAAGTCCATCCTTATTACAATTCAACTTATTTGAATCTAATTTTTGGATATGTCATAGCCTTATGTGTCTAGTTTCTAACCTTTTTGGTCCCATCTCATTTTGACTTGTGTAACTCAAGATATAAATATTTTACCTCAGACTGCCCTATTCTTAGCCAGAATTCGGTTCTTATAAGTAAAAATTCACTAAAAATAGAAACCTAGGTGAAATCATACGAAATTATATCAAATTAAAGCTAATAGGACAAACTTTCGAATGACATTAGTTTCATCTCATTTGCATGAGTGTATTTTGAGATATAAGCCCCGAAACTTGACCCTACTGGACTACCCTGTTCCAGTCCAGTTTGAACTCAAGTCAACTTCATTGATATGCTGGCAACAAATGGCAATGAATCTGGCTCTGAAATTTTTATGGGATGTTTCTTTACATGTTATCTTTCAAACAGCATTAGTTGCACTCAATTTGGAGTTGTGTAGGGTGAGCTATACCCTTCTCAACTCATACTGCCTAGATGAAAACCCAGATTTCTAGGTCAAACTTCAAAAATTCATAACTAATTCTATACTAATCCAATGGCCTTATATTTTATATGTATGGAAAGCCCTGAATGTCTAGTTTTATATAAAAATGGTTTCATCAATTTTAAATGGCGGTAGGTAGAGCCGTACACTCCACCGTACGGACTATCGAGGAGAAAATCCTAACAGCTTCTTGAACTCTTCTTGGATTCATGTTTTTCTCTAATCAATCCACCCAATCTTCAATTCAAACTCACATATACACCTTAAACCAATCTTAATTCATCATCATCACTCAAGATGGCATCAGAATCTTGCAAGAAATTGGGAAGAAAGTGGAGTCCCAATCAGCCCAATTCAAAGAAAACAAGAAAAGAAGTTGGAATTCCTACCTTGGTGGTGTGAAATCTTGATGGAACTTGATCTTGGAGTGAAGTTGATGGTTAGGGCTTGAGTTTGGGGATGAGAGGAAGTGGAAGAAGATGAAGAAGAGTGGGGAAATGAGGCTGGTAGTGGGGAGGTCGAAAATGATAAGGAGAAGGAAAGAAAAGGTGAGATATTTGGAAGCTAAATGCATGGAATTAGTGGATCTCTTCATGCTATCCATTTTGGTTTGGCTTCCACCATCAAGGGGTGCCTTAAGCACCACTTGGGTGGGTTAATTGGCTAAATCTTAGCCATTGATCCTAGGGCACTCATGGCATAATTTCTACTGATCTGGTTCTGACAGTTTAAAACATCGTAATCTTACCGATTTCCTTTAAATTGGTAAAACAGTTTTAGAAAAATCCTATGAAGTTTACTATGACTCTAATCTAATTCCATTATACCTAATCATTCTAAACCACACTCAATTGGCTTTAAGTGAATGTTTAATCGAATCCTAATTAATCCCAATTATCCGACAAAAACCGAAAACTTGGTTAATAACGATAGAATTTTTTTCGGACGTTACACTCTTCACTCACTTGGCGGCCAATTGGCGCCATCCATTAGGGCAGAAGTGGCTCAATTTTCATCCACTCAAACTAGTGAAATTCTACTAATTCAGTTCTAGCGGTTTAAAGCACCGAATCTTAAACTTTACTAAATGACTTTGAGAGGATTTCTATATCTCTATCCTAATTGTTCCTAAGCCTTATCCCTCTAATTAACATCTATTTAACTCCTAATTAATATTTAATTAACTCCTAATTGCCCTTACATAATTGTTGAAACTGAATAGATAGATTAACGGCATAAGTTAGACATTTTCGCGATTTCGGAGCCTTTTTGTTTTCTGTTTTCTATAACTAATGGCATTTCCGTAATTTTGAGCAAGTCCAGGGGCACCCCTCGTCATTTCACACCAGACTGCCTCCATGGCCCAACCGACAGAGATTTAGACTTCTACGGTTTCACCACGTAATTCTGCTCTGTTTAAAATCTCATTCTGCTAATTCTACAGATGTGGAGACATAAATATCATTTTATGAAAAGTTCTAGGGTGGACATGAAGGTCATTTTATGAAAAGTTCTAGGGTTATTGTGGAAATAAGTTTTTAGGGTCAAAAGATCATTTCTAAAAATTCAGGGTATCACTGCGATTAACAAAAGTTTGCCGGGGCACTTTTGTCATTTCTTAATTTTTAACATATGGCAGTGCCATATTTTCAACGGCAGTGTTACACTACCCTATAATTTCAAATGTGAGGATCGTCATGGCATAGCACTGCCTAAAAAATTCTCACACTACCTAAGGGAAATAATTCAAAGTTCCTATTACGTTCTATTTACGAAAGTGGGGATGTTACACAAACCAATGTTCATACCATATAGACATCTTGACTGACCCAATTTGAAATTGGAAGCCATCTTTCAAGTACTGCCTTGCCTTCAGGATCCCCCGCCACACATAAGAACAATTCCTTCTTGGCTGAGCTAAAAAGAAAGACTCAATACCCAAATATTTGGCTATTAACACTTGGGAACTCAAACACCCAAGTTCATTTAGAATATTCCAAATCATTTTAACCAATAAAGCAGTATTGGAATGTCTACTATCTCTAATGTTCAAGCCACCATAGTTCTTTGGCTTAATAAAAGTAGACCATTTAACCAAGTGCGTACCTCTAGAGTTCTCTTTCCGTTCCCAAAGAAAACCTCTAGTCAACTTATCAATATCCCTACACACACCATCAGGAAGCCAAAGAGCTTGCATAGTATGAATCAGCATAGCTGAAATGACTGACTGTGCTAAGCAAAAAGCAAAGCTTACCTACCTTGTTTAGCAACTTACTCTTCCATGCAGCTAGCCTAGTAGTAATCTTCTCAATTATTGGATTGAAGGTAGCTTTTTTCACCCTTCCCTTCAAAATAGGCACCCCCAGATACCTCCCCAGATCTAACACAAACCGAATGGAAGTAAGCCTACCAATTGATTCCTTCTTGCTCCAAGGAATTTTCGGAGAACACAGGGCTTGGGATTTCTCCAAGCTCATTTTGAGCCCAAACATACTGCAGAATCTATCCAAGGTTTCCAAAACATCATCAAGTAAATAAGAGACAGTTGGTCCCTATCTAGACAGTAGGATAGGATGCTAACTTCCCTCATCCACTCTCATTTGAATCATTCTTGCCAACTTCTCCGTGCAAAACATAAAGAGATAAGGAGACATCGGATCACCCTGTCTTAAACCTCTAGATAGGCTAAAATTCTCAAGCCTAGACCCATTCCACATAATAGACAAGTTAGAAGCCATAACGCAACTCATAATGAGGTTGACTAATACCTGAGGGAAGCCAAAATCAAGAAGGGTTGTTGTCAAGAAGTTCCAATCCACTCTATCATAGGCCTTTTCCAAGTCAATTTTAAAAGCCATGGCCCCTTTCTTTCCCTGCAATTTATTAACGGTATGAAAGGTCTCCTAAGCCACAATTTTATTAGCTTCAATGATTCGACATTTCGTCTCTTTAAATAAGAGTCTTGTGCATGAAAAACTAACACTGAACTCGTGTTTAGAGTAATTATATAAAAGTAGTGTATGAGCCTGTGCAAGGCATAGGATAAAAAAAATATATGAAGGTATAAAATTAATGTATTTAATATTAAATTAGTAAAAGATTAATACAAATAAAATAAGAGAAGGTTAATAATACAAAGAATGAGGGAGAGTAATAAAAACAAGACTAAACTAGTAATTTAGTCCTTTAAAGATACACATGATATTAGTTTAATCCTTGAAAAATTTTTGCTATCAATTTAGTTTTTAAAAGATTTTTTATATTAGTTTAGTCCTTAAAAAATATATGTGATATCACTGTAGTTCTTGAAAGATCTATGTGATATCAAATAAGTTCATGAATCCATAAATCAAATAAATATCATATGCATTTTTCAAGGGCTAAAATGATGTCATATATATTTTTTAAGGACTAAACTGATATTACATGTATTTTTAAAAGACCAAATTGCTAGTTTAGTCAAAAAATAATGAATGATACAAAGCATATTTTATGTATAATAATGCATCGAAATTTTAATCGCCATATGAGAAGTTGTATTGATAATTTGATATAAAAGAAAATATTAATCATGATGAAACAATTGATTGAATAAAATAAAAATAAAATTGTCTCATCTAAATTTTAAATTTTTGAAGCAAAATATTAAAATAAGATTATTGATTTAAAAAAATATATATATATATATATATATATATATATATATATATATATATATATATATATATATATATATATATATATATATATAGAGTAGAATAATGGAAAGGATATTCTATTATAGAATATTAGATAGTCTACATATTTATAAAATAAAATCTTCTATATATATATAAATGATATCTATATATCTATATAAAAATAGTAATAAAATAAAGAATACAAATATTCTTATTATAATCAAAATTATAATAATCAAAGACTTATTAAGAAATAATGGAAATAATAAAAAGTAGGAAATTTTTTTAAAATGGAAATCTATTTTATGGAAGGATTTAACTTGTATATATTGTTAATATTAAAAAAGTATACACAAATATCTAATTATATATTGCCATATTAGTAAAAGTATTTGCCTCATTAAGCACTCCTTTAAAAGTTTTTATAAATACAAGTATTTGATTAAATGATAAAATAAAATTCTTTTACATTATCAGTACATATTAATTAAACTCTTTATGCATTTTCAAGCAGAAATAGACCGTTTTATTAGGGGGAAAAAAAGCTATGTTATTCTATCTATCTCTTTATCACTTTTTATAAAATATATCATTCCATTTCTTATTTCCCTTTTATGCAGACTTCAAATAACGATTTATTAAAACTAAAATAAAGTTAATTTTAAAATCTAAAATTTAATTTAGGATATATTCTTGCAAAATTGAAATGAACATTCACTGAAAAAATTTTCAATTTTTAGCCTAACCTCATAATTTTGTATTTAATCATATTTAATGTAAAGTTTTAAATTCCACATATATTAATATAATTTTATTTTAAACAAAATATTTTATAAATTCATTCTATATAACAACTTATTGTTTAAAATGTAACTTATTTATAAAAAACAAAAAATTTTCATATTTATGTGGATTAAACAACTGAAAAAAAAATTTGTTTTACTTTCCACTTCATCTCCTTTAGCCAGCTACCTAACAATAATTTATTTAAACCAAAACTAAAACTTAATTTAAGATATATTTTGTTATATTTAGTTAAAATTATATTATTGAAAGAAAATAAATCTATTTTTTACCCACCTTCATTTTCTTTAGAGTGTATTTGGATGAAGTATTTCAAAGAATTTAGAATATAAAAAAAATTTAAATGTTTCAATTTAATTCCCTTCAATTTTAAAATGTTTTGTTTTGATACAGTAATTATATCACTTTATTTACAAAATATTTTATTTACATAATGAAATTATATTACATTTATTATGGACGATTGAGGACGACAAGTGCTAGTCACCGAGGGGCGGTGGTGCTAGGCTGACACGAAAGGGCATTAGGCTATCAACGGTCGTAGTGAGTGGTTGACAGTCGCTTGGGGGGGTCAATGGTTGGCAGTTGGCAGTTGACAGTCACTAGTGGTTGGTCGACGGTAGCTAGTGGGTGGTAGGGGATCGCTAATAGGTGGGTGGCCGATGGTCGGCGGTCACCCATGAGTGATCGGCAGTTGCTAGTGGGCAGTTGCTAGTGGTTGGTCAGCTGTCGCTGGTAAGTGATCAACGATCGCCAATGGGTGGTTGGTTATCACTGATGGGTAGTTGACAGTCACTAGTGAGTGGTTGACTAGTGATGGTAAACTTATATGAGGAAGCGGTTAAGAGACAAAGTATAGAGAAGAAGGGATTTTAGAATTCCTTACATAGTTATTAAACTCGACCAAATGATCGAATCGACTAAGGCTTCAGATCACTGGTTGAATCAATTGAATCAGATATAATTAAATAAATATATAAATATACATTAAAATTTAAATAAATATAATAAAATGACATAAATAAATTTTATAATGGTCAAATTAATTTTGTGACAAAGATAAAAAAGTTATATTAATGATGCCATAATAAAATCATTTTAATATATATATTTTAATATGAAGCCTTAGATCCTTTTTCCTTTTTTGGTCTGGAATCCCAATTCATTAATGGGCACAAAAAGAGATTAAAAAGCAAAGGTTCAATACCAAATTTAGACCAGGCCAAAAAATTAACCCAATCCAATAATCCGTCATAAATTTTAAAAACCCTAATGCCTACAATGTTCTTCTTTCTCCTTAGTTAGGAGCAGCAGGCCAATAACCACCCACCCACCCCTTTTTCTTTCAATCATTCTTCATTCTCTCTGTGAGCAAGCACTAAAGCAACATGGAGGCAGGAGTGGCAACACAATGTGATGGCGGCAAAAGTGTGATAGGGAGACGGCGAGCGGCTAGGCGGCATAACATCCAGCGGCTAGGTAGCACTATAGCAAGCAATGACGCAACCGTGACAAATTGCTTTTGCATCTAGAGCTTCCAACCTTCTTACCTAGGTTATGCCATTCTGCTTCTTTTTATTTATGGCTCGGTCCTGTGTAATCAAATCGACCGGGTCACCGATTTATTCCAACTCTATTGCATGGCCGATCTTTAGAGCAACTCAGACCGACTAGTTGGATAGTTCATCAGTTTACCAATCTGACCAGCCAGTTTGAGCTGGTTCTTATAACTAATATTTCTTGTGAAGATGTGGGAATTGAAATCCACTTTTTTTAAGTTTAGAAAATACCTCTTAAAAATACTTAAAGATTTAAAATTTTTTCATATTATTATCCAAACAAAGAATTTTAGACTAAATCAATTGAAATCCTCTTAAAAAATATATTATTTTTTAAGAATACTCTATCCAAATACACTTTTAGTATCCTGATAACGAATTCTTGATTTCAATTTAAAGCATATCCATAATATGTATTAACAGTTTCTTTTAGAGATTCAACAAAATCTTATCCCCATAATACTTGTATTAAAAAAAATATGTTGAATTGTTTGGTTAGCCCAATACAGTTTAACATATTTTATGTAAAGTTTTCAAGCTCATATATAATGATAAAAATAATTTTGAATGTTTTACATAATAAAATAAGAGTTTAATTGGAGTGCACTGACAGTGTAAAATTTTTTTATACTGGCATCTAATCAAAATATTCTATTTATATGACCATTCAAGTAGTAGGTGGTTATATCAAAGACTTTTACTGATGTGGTAATATATGATTAGATATCTGTGTAAAAAATTTTTACATTGACAATGTATTCAAATTAAATCCATAAAATAAACACCTTCGTAAAATATAACATGATACGTTAATTTTTGTCTAGACGCCTAATATCATGATACATCTTTAGATGTACAGTTAACTTTAAATAAAATATTCATAGAAATAAAAAGAATAATTATGATAATTTTTTTTGACGTTATAATTATGACATTATTATCGAAAAACATAAATTATTTAATGAAAAATTACATAAATTATTGATATTATATTAGAAATATTTATATTGATAGATATGATAATTAATTAAAATTGATTTGAAAAAATGAAATGAATTTAATGACTATAGTGGGCTCATATTACAATATTATGATAATTTAATAACTATCTAATAATCAATAAAATAAATAATTTAGAATTTTTTAATTTAAGAATTTCTAAAAATAGTAACTCTTGATTTTAGGTGGAAAAAAAATTTAACAGGAAAGTGACATGTGACAAAACTTTATTTGTTTCAGATTTTTAAACTAGTGCATTTACCCCTGTAATACTCGGAAAAGTTACACAATTTAAAGGCAAGAAGGTTTATATAATTAAAATATTAGATCAATTTAAATATATAACTATCATTTGTACTTGTTTTAATTAAATAATGAAATTATGATCATATAAAATGTAATATCCCATCAAAATAATACTTAATTAACTTCAAATAATCTAAGATTAATTATTCTAGATAGATTAAAATAAAATAATTATACAATTAGTAGTAATAAAATAGAAAATTTAAAATATCACTCACAAAGGCAATGACATAATGGTAATTATACATTAAATTAAGGACAAAATATGGAATCAAACCCAAGTCCACTAAAAAACAAATATTCTCTTATTTCACTAAGTAATGGTGAAATAAAATTCTTTAAAAGATATTAAAAGCAAATTATAACTTAACCAAAGTAAAAATACCCTTAGCATCACGACTCTTGTCTTTGATTTAATTCAAATAACGGTAAAAGGGATATCTATTATCTAGCAAGTAGTTGACAAGTATGATAGATAACTAAAATAATGATGGAAATATTATAATATACAAATAATAGTTACAGAATTGGTGGACACATTGAGCTTATTAAGGATAAGAGCATAAAAAGCTTAGAAATAATCCTAGAAAAGTTGTAATAAAATTATAATTGACCACCGGGCTGAATCAAATATATATATAGGAATAAATTATAATTACTTTAGAATATGTTTGGGTAATTTATTAATTAATTACAAGCTTAAGTAATTAAAAATTTATTATTTAATTATGAAAATATGGGAATTAATATAAAAAATAAGATAAAGTGAGATTATTTTTGGCTCATAAAATTAATTAAACCAAACTCAAATAAGTTTTAGAAATTAAATGGGCCTTAAAGCCCAACTTCCTGTCATAAGAAAATTTATTAAACTCTTAATTAAATTGATACATGTTAATTCACCTAAGCTAGATTAATCTCATTTTAATACAATAGGAATAAGACAAGATCCTGGCCACACATCAAGACATATGGCACCTTTTTATAATAATGACTTAGGGACCAAGTAGTGTTGTTTTAATATTAAATGAGGGAACTTAAATAGTAAGGATATGTTTGTTTGAGATTATTTTAGCAAAAATTATCTTTTTATTGAAAAAAATCAGTTATCATATATTCGAATAATTTTTTAAAAATAGTCAGATTATCAAAAAAATTGTTTTCATCTTTTTTGTAGAAATTGAAAATAGTAGCTATTGAAAAAAAAATCAATTTTCAATTTTTTTAATTATATATAAAAGTTGAAATAAACGCACACTAAATTGGTGTGGTGTAGCAAGTCGCTTATTCCATATAACACTATAAAAGAAGCAAAATCTTCCTCTTTCTTCATTAAGCACTACACAACCAAGTGAGGGAGGACATTAATCTCAATATTAATTATCTAAGATTGCTTGTTTGCAAGTAGTCACCTGTGCTTCTTTATAAAATAAAAACATCCCCTTGCTTTATGTTCACCCACAGTAAGAGCGGAGAGAGTTTTAATTTCTGATTAAAAAAAACAAAAACCCATGATTGCTTGCTTGGCAAGTGGTTACTCAATCCTACTTAATAAAAATAAATAAATAAAACAAGCCTCCTACTCTCTTATACACACACCACTGTAGAAAGGAAGAAAGAAAAGGGAGAGTCTCATCTTCTTCTCCAAATAGTGGCCCCACAAGGGGACATGAGAGCAAAATCTTCCCTTTCCTTCATAAGTTGAACAATGCCAAAGAGAGATAAGGTGGGCATAAGAGAGAGTTTCTTCTTCCTTCTTCATCATCCAAGAAAAAAGGAGGTGTAGTGAGAGAGTGAAATACTAGTGTTTGAGGGTGGTTCTTGCTAGAAACTCAAATACTAGACCTTCAAGTTTCTTGCAAAAAAGGGGAGCCAAAGCCACCACCACTAAACACTTTATCATCTTCACTATCTTCACCATTTCAAACGAGTAGGGGCTCTCACTTCTCAAATCTATTCTTGAAACTCCCATGGTTATTTTTGGACTTATGTTTAATTTACTAGTTATAACTTATGCTTTTCTTGATAATCATAGTGGCAAGACTAGGTTTATCGGCCATAAGAATGAAAATAAAGGAATAATTGTGTTCTACCTTTATTCACGAGTCATTGATGTCTCAGGATGATTGTGTTTTGCTGCTTGTAAATTGGTAAGAGTCTAAGTGATGAGATTATAATTCTCAGTATTTATTTTGGCTTTTTGGCCCGATATTGTAGGGTCGATCTTGAAAGATGTGAAAGATCTCCCCCAAGCCATGCATATGACTTTTATCAAATACACTTTTCCACAAAATTCTATATGTATCTATGAGATATAGTATGAAATTCTATTTACACACTTTGGAATTGAGTATCTGTTTTCCCCCCTTTTCTTGCTAGGATTAGAAATCCGATATTTTATATAACCTTACAATTGAGCCCTTGGGTTTTTGAATAGTGTAAAGTGCTTCGAATCGTTGCTATTTCACTCGGACCTATTCTAAAAAAGTCGAGGCATTTTCAAATTGTTTGTTGGCACGAACAAAGTCAAGGAAAATCTCTGAAATTTTTTCATTATTGGACCTTCTATTAGCGTTAGATTAGTATTAATCAGTGATTTCAGCACAATGAGTCTTTTCTTTGCTGATGAACTATTGGCACCAGTCCTGCATTTTGTCTCTGTGGACTAAGCAAAAAAGGAGATTAGCGGCAAGTGGATTGTAACATAAGAAAAGCAAGGAGGTCAATCTCTTTCAAATAGACAAAATGGGTTCTGGCAATGCAATGCGGTTGGACTCTCATGTCGATCTGAATGAATCATCCTTTCCATGGAGCTAAATCTTTGCCTACTGGGCAAGAGCATTGCAAGTGACAAATTCTATCTTTTTCTTGGTAGGACATATATTTTTATCACTATTAAATTGAAGTAGTTAATGGTAAGGTTACCCTTATCCTTTATTGTCGTGATGAATCTTGCATGTGTTCCTAAGAAAAGGAATTTGTCCATTTTTTGGGGTCTCAAAGGGAGCATGGAAACACATAAGAACTCTTGAATGGAAATGAAAAAATAGATGTTACTCTAGCTACTCCGAAAATGGTAAGATCTTTACTGCAAGAATGCAAGAAGAGGGATTGATCCGTATCATTTTGACTTGGTTCTGATTTTTCTATTTTTTAAGAATACCGAGTCAAGTTCTTCTCCTACCCATATCGAATAGAACTTGCTGAGCCAAATCTTCTTCATGGAAAACCCACTTTATTTAGATCAAGAAAATTGTACAATTTTTTTAAAATCATGCACTATTGCTTGAATTCATAGTCAATCCTATTTTTGGTAGGAACAATTGATAGTTGAATCATATTTTTTTCAATTATTTTTGTATCTGTAATAGTGTGAAAAGAATAGAATGCTCAACTCTAAGTTGTTGAAGAATAGTGACGTTGAGTTTCTCGACCCTTTGCCTTAGGATTAGTTAGTGTTATTTCTTGATGGGGGCAAGGGAAGGGATATAACTCAACGGTAGAATGTCACATATGAATGTAGTCAAATTCCCAAAGCTAGCTTTCCTTAAGCTTCTTTGCACATGCCCTAATAATAGGACCCTTGGCCATGGTGATTCCTCCATCTTTCCCTCCAATGTTGGAATGTCCCAATTGATCCCTTGAGCTCGTATCAAAGGGGCTTAGATACATCAATCGTTACCCTTGTGTGAAGGAAGGAACATAACAGTCGGCCATCTGCTACTGGTTCTTCTATCTCTAGCACACCCCCTAGCCTGGCTCAAATAATCTTAGCAGACTTCATGGTCAGAGCATCCAATGGGACTCCATGGATTGGGACCCAAAAAGAAACATGGTTATAAGTAACTTCCATAATGGATGTCTAAGGGCACCACCATTGCAGACTTAACAGATGGCCCATGATATTCCACTGCTATCTTCCATAACTTTCTTTGCCTACTCTTCCTAAAAGAAATTAAGCATGAAACAGTTGACATCCAGGTCTACAATCCATAGCAAGTCTGGGTTTCCCCATGCCTTTACTATTATATTCTTCACAACTCCCCTGTTAAGTGTCTTTTCACACAACACCTTACCAACCAGAGTTGCTGTGGTTATGGCTTTTCCACTCTCCTCACACTCATCTAAAGGGACAACGTCACCTTCTAGGGGTATCTCTATATCCTCCAGCTCTACCACCCCATGTTGCTGGCCTTGTGAAGCTTCCGCCATTCAGACAACATACTAAATTGACAAGAATTAAACAAGAAAGTAGGAGAGAGTCTGCACTAAACGCAAGGAAACTTTTCACACGGAGAAAAGGGTTCCTCCTACATGAGAGAAAAAGGGTTCAAAGTAATTAAAAAAAAAAAAATTAACCTTTCCAATTGGACAGGGACTTTATTTTTTGGGGGTCAGAATTGGCCATGGACTGAGAAGTAGATTAAATGACATCTCATCTAAGCAGGCCTATATTTGGGCCTAGATGGACCCAGGCCCAGTTGGTTTGGAATAAAAGAATTGGCGACGCGTCTCAGTACATGCGGAATTCGGACCCAAAAAAAAAAAACGAAAAAACAAAAGGGTATGTGCGGAACGTGCCGAAACAGCGGCACCGTGAGATCTCTACACCGTCACCACCAACTTCACGAAGCTCAGAGGTAATACACATTCTCAACGCTTTTCTTTTTTTTTTTTTTTTTTTTTCTCCCGTTATTCACCTTCTTATTTTCCTTTCTCTTTCTCGCAAACCAAACACCCAACAATAGTTAGGGTTTCCCTTTCCTCTCCAAACAATCATTCAATTTCAACAAATTTTCGTTTTTCATCTCGTGTCAGGAATCCGTTTTCTCTGATCAGGATCCGCAAAAACGAATCGGCATGGGTTTCTTGGTAACGACGCTAATCTTCGTAGTGGTTGGGATAATCGCGTGCCTTTGCACTAGAATTTGCTGCAATAGAGGGCCTTCTACTAATCTGTAATATGCTGCTTCTAATCTTTCAGTTCTTTGATTTTTGATTTGTTTTTTTTTTTTTTCTGTTGCGTGTTCTAAATGTGTTGATTCCGATGCCCTGTGCAATCTTGAGAGCTGCTACATATGTTGAATTAGGGTACTGTTCACGAAATTGGAGTGTAGTTCAAACTTTCTGAACTGTTTTGCGGTTTAATTGAGGCGTGATAAGAGGATTTTGTTGTGGCCCTCTCAGACTGTAAAATTCTTGAATTTGGTTAGGGTATATGGCTGGATTATATCATTATGGGTTTTGAATGAGTTAATTGTTGCATTCAGTGGGAGTTTTTTTTTTTTTTTTTTGAGGTGGGGTGGGGGGTTGATTTCCATCACATCTTGATTAGAACTGTTCGAGGATTATCTAGAGAGGTGTATTTTCTACCATCGAGCACCAAGCTACTGGTTTAAGCTATGGAGGAGAAATCGTACAGTCAAATCAGATTAAGGGTGCTTTCTTCTTACATGAAATCGATATAAGTGAATTTATAGTCGGACATAACTGAGCCACTAGAATTGGTCTAGTGATGAGGGATTTGGATAGTTAGCATGAGGTCCTAAGTTCACATTTCATTACTGCCAATATACAAAAAAAAAAAAAAAGAAAAAAGAAAAAGGGTCAGACATAACTGATGGACTTGTAAGAGTATGAGTCCACTGCTGTTTTAGAAAAGTATTCCAGGATGTTGTGGAAAATATTGTTCAAATGTGAAGTTCCTAAGACTGTATAGGATTGGTCCCTTCAAGCATGTGTGGTTATCTTCTTTACAAATGCCTGTTTTACTTGTAGATGTTCTTCAACATTTGTGTTGTTATAGTGCTAATTTATAGTTCATATGGTCATCATTTATATGTGTGTGTATTGGTCAAGATCAAATTACATTGGTGTAAGACTTGGAACATTATACCACTCAACAAGTTTCTATAAACTATAATTTTTGTTGATTCAGCCGTTGAATTGTAATTATTCATCATGCAGGTCATTTGTGTCAATTTTTATTTTTTTTTGAAAAAAATTGAACATCCATAACAATGTGATGAAATAGTATTTACTTTTATACATTTTAAAAGTATTTATTATATTGATTCTGATGTAAGTAAAATATATACTAAACAATTTGGGATTAATATGAAATTTTATAAACATGATCTATAAAATATAAACTTTTAACAGTGAGCTATATAAAATATTTATCCAATAAAAGGTTATTCTATTATGTTAGAATAATTTAGACTTACACTAGTGTCAACTTCCCTTATATATATGTCTGTACAATGCTAATTTCATTCTCATTTACATGCTTCTAATCACTTGTTATTCTGTTGCAGATTTCACCTAACTTTGGTCATTACTGCAACAATATGTTGCTGGATGATGTAAGTGCTGTCTGATGGGTGTTCTTCTTTTTGTTTGTGTTATATTAGAAAATCAGAGCATTCAGCACTTGTGTATCAATTGGATGAGGAAAACGCTAAATGATGCCATTTTTTTCCTCCTCTATATAACTTACCACTCACAGGCCTAGGTGTAACCATAACTTATGCCATTGAATCTATTTGTTTCCGTATCTGTTCTTTGACTCACTTTGACCATGATACTGCCACTTGAAGAGAGAGATATATATATATATAAATATATATTGGTGATTTTTGTCAAATTACCTGTGCTGTATAGCAGCCCTCATTAAAATAAAAGTAATTGAGGTGAATAGTGAAACTCTGTAATTGAAGTGCCTGAACATATTCTCTGAAAGGTAGGTCATTTTGTTTTATCGGAAAAAAAGGACGTTGTACCACCATGGTTCACTATTATGACTGTGTAAATGAAACTGTAAATCAGTAGTTAGTTTGATGATTATCTTTTTCTTCGTTATTACTAATCATCATTTTCGTATGTTGAATGTCCATTCTATATGTGTGGTTTTACTAGAGCAAATCCTAAATAGTTTATTTGAGTTTCTATTCATCAATACACGCATTTTATCATCCACAAGGAGCTTGTAATAAAATTTTATGTACATGAGTGGAGACGATATTGTGTAACTCATCACATGGAATTGTCTGATAGTATATCCAATCCAATATCTAATTTCATTCCAAAATTTTGTATCCTTATATTGATGATGCACATCTTCGTTGTTCTTTCAGTGACTTAATTTCCAAAGATCTGAATATTCCCTCCCTGAGTAATAAACTAATGTTAATTTATGAAAGTATTTCCGATTGGTTCAAGTGTAGTTCCAACTAGCAAATATTCATATCTTGTTTGTCATTAAGCTCACTTTGGTCATTCCTTTGCTTTATCAGGTGGGCGATTGTATATCTGGCGCAGATGAAACCGCTCATAGTACCTATACTGAATGAGGGCGAGTAAGTCTGTGTGAACAGATGTTGCTCCTTCCTCCTTGTAAGTTTAAGATATGGATCACGTATTGGCTGCTGCAGAGAATTTGATTTCGGCTCTCATAAATCATTCAGTATTTCCAAAGGGTGGATCTGTATGTATTTCTTGTTGGACAATAGCATGTCAGTTGGCATTTCTGTTGCTGCCTGACGTTAGCCGTGTTATAATTGTTGTATTTAGCCCTCATTCATTTCAGGAGTCGATGGACGATGATATTATGTATTTTCGTGAAAAATAAGTTGATTAAAGAAAATCATGTTTTCTCCAAGAAAAAAAATTGATGGAAAAGGTCAAGTTTGTGTCACACTAGCGCTTTTTATGTACAATTCTATTTGAATTAACTATGCTCTGGTCATTATCGGATGAATGAAACGATGATGATTCATCACTGATGAGAGACATTACATGGCTTAGTACTCCCTGTTAGTATTTAGCACAAAAAGGAAGAGAGTAGCGCCTACAGCAGCATAGCAGCATTCTTTTTCTACATTGGAACGTGCCGCTTGGCAACATCATTCTTTCTCTACATTATAAGAGAGTTTCAGACACAGCAGAATAAAATCAATTGTGATAAGAATCTGTCTCCCGAGCAAAGCAAAATCAATCAGAATACCATTCTAGAAGTGGCAAAGGTTATGCCAGCGAATTGCCAATTTAATCGGTCCCAAAATTAGCTTCTCTACAGCAAAGCCAGGAGGATCTGAATCCAGTTAAGACTGACACTCTGTGGGTTCCTCGATCCACCTGCAACTTCGAGCCACTGAAAGTTTTGAGCCTCAGTGGGAACATCTCATCACCAGAGTTATTTGAATCATTTAACATTTTCTTTATATGATTATTAGGAGAATTAATAATAAGAAAACCATCAAACTCCTGCATAAAGTAACATAAAATATATACTGTAGACTTTTGAATTACATATTTTCACTATTACTTCACATTCAATCTTTTTTCCAAAATTAAGATGCCTCAGACTTGGCAAGCATTTCCATAATAAAACAATGTCCACCCATGAAAACTTGAGTAATTGATCAATTTTCTACCCATCAAAACTTAGCAATAAGCAATGTTCATCATGGAGATTTAAAACAAATGTAATGGTAACCTAGCCTTGACAAAATCCACCATAATTGCATACTCCCCAATAGCCTTGTCAACCACACCATTCCTCAACAGCTGAGGGAAAAACAGCCAGTTCCCGGTAACCAACAGGAATGCCACTGTCAGTGGCCCCGACACCGCCCAGTGCAACCTCCACCCACGGCGGAGCAGCACCTTCTTCACCGCCACCTCCGCCGCCGTGCACATGCCCTGGAGCACGAAAAACCACGTGACTTCCCACGTGGGATGCGCACGTGCCAGGTAGTAATACATCAGCTCGTGCACCAGCCCGGACACAAGGAACGTGGTCAGCATGGCAATATGTGTCCCACACGTGGGTCCCACGAAACTCCTAAGCATACAGCGCACGGGGTCGTATACCGTAGGGCGTAGAATACTGGTAACCATGAGGTTCCATCTTCGGCCCCAGAAGTCTTGAAGTGATGTACATAGGTAAGGCTCGTTGAACTGTGGTTCCATCTCGAACCCGAATATGGCTCGAGCCGGGGCGGCACACAGAGCTAGCACAAGCTCTATGCCAAGGTACATGTGGCAGCAATAGAGGACCAAGATCAAATGTGGGTGCAGGTTTTCTCTATAGTCATAGGCAAGGATGATCATGGCCAATATAAGCACTTTTAGGGGCAGCAAAAGTGGTTTTGGTAGAAAGTGTTCTTGTTTTGGTTTTTCTATGTTTGGGGTTGTGTTGTTGTTTTTTGTTGGTTTTGATGGTGATTGTTGTTTGAGCTTTATGGGTAGGGAAGCTATGGAGATGAAGTGGAAGATGTTTGGGGATTGGGCAAGAGGGCCTCGGTTGAAGGAGAAGAGGAGGAGCTTGAAAGTGCCGAGCCAAACGAGGAAGAAGGTTGTGGGGCCACCAAGGTGGAAGGAAGAGAGGTTCAAGGGAAGGGTGAGGAAGAGGTAGAGAAGAGGGAGGAGGGAGAGGAGCCTCAAGAAGCCCTTTGGTATTCTTGCAGATATGTAATCACAATAGCATAGACATATGATGGCTGTGATCCATACGTTGATGAAACTCTGAATTTCATGATCCATCTCGTCCCTCTCTCTTTCTCTCTCTATCAACCTTCCCCTTGAAACTGGGTTCTGGTTCTGTCAAGTGGCGAGGAGAGAACATATGATCAAGGCTTACCAGAATAATAAATTAGATTTTTTTTTTTTTGGGTTACAAATAAATTAAATGATACCGAAAAAATTAAAAACAGAGATTAGCTCTAAGGGAAGGTGATGATTAAAATGATGATAATTGTAAAATAAGAAAATAAGAGATTATTTATTATTAAATTATTTTAATAAAATTTTTATATAATTAAAATTATTATTCCAAAAATAAATATTATCTTGTTTATCATTTTTCAACCGCCCGTGAAATATCAGCACAAGTTCTAGAAGGAATTTGAATGAAGAAAGTTGAATAAACCACCGACAAGATTGGAAGCTCTTTGCAGTTGGTACAGAAAGAAAAAGAAACATCTATAAACCAAGAAAAGCTAGACTTTTCTAGTTTCCTTTAGTCGGTAATTTCACCGACAATGAGCACCTATAAATACCATTGAGGGGGATTTGTTTTAAGTGGAGGAAGTGTGTGCTCATCGTGAGGAAGTGGGCGGAGAGTGAATCAATTTTGGTGTGAGTGCTAGTGCGCACTAGCACATATAGTGCGAGCCTAGAGTAGCAATAAGAGTGACGTGAGAGAGTAGAGGGAACGTGAGCGTGTGCAGAGAGAAAGTGAGGTAAATACTTGGAGTAGCTTTTAGTGTGAGCACGTGTGAATAAGGTGCATGTGTGCATTTGTGTGAGAGTGCCTAATGTGTGCAACTAGTGAGCGTGTTTGAGTGGAAATTTTGTGTCTTATTTAGGAAGCTTTTACGTTGGTTCGGTGTACTTCATTGAACACCGGTGATCCATTTTCCAACCCATCTGTAAAAAAAAAAAAATTAAAAAGCATGAAAAGTCCATTTAACCCTTTATGAAAATGGTTGCGGGTGGGTTTCAAGACGCATAGACAAACTTAACTCGGCTAGCTAAAAAGGGGGCAGCTCCAAGCAAGTAGAGCTGCGGTAGTTGACAAAATAAAGTTGCTCCTGTTCTGGCTTAAGCAAATAGTAAATAGAAAATAAAGTTGCTCCCAAGCTGGATCTATCTGCATCTTGCTCTTGTTGTGATTAATTTATCTTTGCTCCAAAGCTGGGTCTAATCTTTCGTTGGCGTTTACTTGCAAATCGGTCGGAAGGTTGTGCGGCATTGTGAATTGCGGTAAGTTGTGCAAAGTTGGTTAGCGTTTAATATTGTGCAGAGTTGGCTTTTATTTTTTATTGTGTTTTTCTTTTGTGTTACATACCAATAGATAGCGTACTTTCAAAATAGATAATTATATGAGTTGTTTGTTTGAAAAATGTACCATGAAGTTAATCTGGTGGACATTTACTGTGAATCGGAGTTCAGATGTTAAATGAATTGGTCTTTGATCTCAGGGTTGGTAGCTGAACAATGGCATCTACTAGAGAGAGGGTGGAGCAGAATGAGAGCAACAGTGATTTACCAGGCGCATGCTCGAACAATTTGCCATATGTTGAGGTAAATTTATAAGAGGTGTATAGTTACAAATTATTGTGGTTTGTTAGATATTTTGTGTTTGCCTGTAATAATAGTTAATATGTAATGATATGAAGGGTTTGGAAGATGAGTCGTTAGGTGTAAAGAAGGAGATGGGGGATGATGGGTCAGCGAATTATTTAACTTGTGAAAAATGGGATTTTGACTTTGAATCGCTAACAACAAATGATGTGATGCAATTGGAGTTTAGGGATCCACAAATAGCATATGCCTTTTATAATGAGTTTAGTCGTAACTATGGGTTTAGTGTGAGGAGAAGCAAGACAGTGAAGAATAGTAAGGGAGAAATTGTGAGATATACATATGTATGTAGCAGACAAGGATTTAGAGAGGAGAAGTGGCTGCAAAAGACTGATCGAAAACGAGAGCATAAGATAGTTACTAGGTGTGGATGTGCTGCTGAAATGCGGATTAAGGTGGATCATGGTAGTGGCCAATGGTATGTATCAATATTTAACAATGATCACAATCATGAGCTGTTGGGGTCGAAGTATGTAGAGTTGCTAAGGTCGCACAAGAAGATGTTTCAAGCGGAAATAGCCCATTTGAATAATATGCGAGAAATTGGTATAAGCATACCAAAAATATATCAATCATTTGCTAGGCAATCTGGAAGTTTCAATTTGGTTGGGTTTAGGAAAAGAGATTTGTATAATCAAATTAAAAGGCAACGAGAACAGCAAAATGGAGATGTGAAAGGAGCATTTGAGTACTTGGAAAGTTTAGGGGTAACAGATCCTCGGATCTTTTGGAGGTTCCAACGTAGTGGTGGAGGGAGATTGTCAAATTTGTTTTGGTCTGATGGAATTAATCGAAGTGATTATTCAGTGTTTGGCAATGTACTTGCGTTTGATGTTACTTATGCAAGGAACAAATATAAGCTTCCATTAATTGTTTTCTCAAGTGTTAACCATTACAACCAAACATGTGTGTTTGGAAGTGCCATGGTGTCGGATGAAAGTTAAGAAACATATGTTTGGGTGTTGTAACAATTTCTAGAATGTATGGATGGCATAGCTCCAAAATTTGTGATAACTGATGGAGATCAAGCAATGAAATTTGCGATTAAGACTGTCTTTCTAGCTATACACCATAGACTCTGTGCATGGTATTTATTGAGGAATGCCACAACACATGTTAGTAATCCCCGCTTCACACAATTGTTTAAGATTTGTATGTTGGCAGACATTGAGGTTGACAAATTTGAGGCCAAGTGGGAGGATATGGTGGAAGAATGTGGGGTGCATGATGTAGAGTGGGTGGTGGAGTTGTACAAAAAGAAGTTGATGTGGGCAATTGCATACATTAGGGGGACATTTTTTGCAGGGATTAGGACTACTTCTAGATGTGAGTCGTTGCATGCCAAGGTAGGTAAGTTTGTGGAAGGTAGATACAATTTGACAGAATTCTTACCCCATTTCCAGACGGCACTAGAACAGCTGCGCAATAATGCGCTAGTGGCTGACTATAAGTCATGTTATTGGCATCCTGTCTTGCAAACAAAGTTGAAATCTTTGGAAAAATCAGGTGCAATGGTTTTTACACGTAATATTTTTTACTTATATCGAGCCTCATTGGTGAAATCCATAAGAGTGAAGATCCTAGAAGTAAAAGAAACTGCATTTGGAAGTATTTATGTAGTAGGTAAGTACCATAAGTCGAAGTTGACATGGCATGTTGCCCATAGTGCAATGTAATGGAATTTAAATGCTTGTGCCTACAGATGGAATCATTTGGACTTCCCTGTATTCACATTATTTCAGTCCTAGTACATCTTGATGTTGATGAGTTGCCAAAGAGTCTTATGCTTGATAGATGGGCAAAAAAAGTAAAGCAATGTATTGAAAGCCGAATTATTCAGGATCCAATAATGGGGGATAGTGTTTTGTACAGATCACGTGTTGGCTCTTTTGTCCATCATTGTAAAAGAGTAGCCAAAGTAGCTTGTGTTTTGGATGAAGATTTTTATGACATGTGGGACAAAGTTGCAAACGAGACTTTGCAACTAGAGCTGAAGCATGGATTGGTAGCGGGCCTAGGGAAGAAGCTGGTATGTGTTCTGCAAGAGTGAAGGATCCAGCAGCTGTTCAAACAAAGGGATGTGCAAGTTTGTTTGTTGCAACTTTGACAAAGGGAAAATGAAGACGACGATGTGGCTTGTGTAACCGTGTAGGACACCGAAGGACAACCTGCAGGTATTGGTAGACGACAGCAAAGCTTGTAAATGAAACTGCTGAGCACCCTGTTGAAGAGGAGGAGTTCTATGGAGATGTAAGTACTTGTGAACTAATAGTGACAAGTAAGAGTTTTGGCAATGTAAAGGGCAGTTTAGTAATAAAGAATTATTTTTGTTTTCTTGCAGGTTGATTGTAGCGGTCAACTTAGAAGGATGGTTAGGCGAAAAATTGATTTGAGAGGGCCGATATAGCAAGTGTTATGCTCAACCCGCAGGCAAGTGTTAAATTTTTTGTACTTAAAATTGACAAAATTCATGATTGGGAATCATTAAAATTTTCCGTGTATTCACTTGTAAAATTTTATGGCCGTGGTGCAGGGAATACCAACATGGAGAATAGCAACCTCATATGTCCTTGTCGATGGATGCAGAACTTTTAGCCAAATTTATGTTTTGAACTTCGATGTTTTTAGTTGTTTGTTAGTTGATAGGATTAAACCCGAAGGTTGATGTGTTTGAACTTGGAAGTTGATATTTTGTTTTGGTTAGTTGCTTTTTATTATGGTGTTTGGTTATTTGTAGCTCATGTTAAAGTGTTAGTGGCTTGAATATTATAATCACGTGGTGCAGATGCCATTTGTGAATGAGTTGTCGAAAAACATGCACATGATGGTGGTGGATTGGTGTTTGTGTATAGGGGGTTTAGTAAAGTGAGCACAGCCCAGTTGACATGGGAAATTATATGTAATTAAGTTGGGTGAGGTGGTTTGGTGGCTTGAGTTTGTAGGTTAATTCAAACAATAGTTGGAACTTCCAATTGAGCATCTGAATTGGGTAAGGTAGTGGAGTAGGCATTTGATATGGTCAACAATGATTCTAATTGAATGGTGGCTGTTAGTATTTGAGAACCCACGACATTATTGTTGTTTGTGTAGTTGCAAATGGTTGAGGTAATTTGAGGATGAAATTCCACACAATTTGATGGCAGGCCACGAAAAGAACGTTGGTGTTGAATTTTATTAATTTTTTGTTGCATTACTGAAAATGTTGCACTGATAAACAAAAATTAACGGGGTGGGTTCAATAGCAATAAGAAACAGCCCAATGCAGTAGGTGTCAGATAATTATTTTGTTTAGGGTTGGGGTTGGCTTTTTTTTTGGGGTGAGTGGTGTAGAAAATAGCAATCTAAGGTTGGGCCGAAAGTATGTGTGTGGTAGTTGGACAAAGTTGTTGGGCCCAGTTCAGTAGTTGTGGGGCGGGCTATATTTTGCAGGGGGAGCGGGAGTGGTGAACAAAAATTTTTAGTTAAGTTTGGACCAAATTTATGGCTGCTGATGTTGGTGTAAGTAGTTGTTCCCGCATAGCCATACTAATGGTACTGAAACGAGGAATCGATTTATTTTTACCTAGCTGCACATGCTAATCTTAATTTGTAAAAAAAAAAATAATTTGAAATTGGTATAAAACGTAATTTGTTTGTATCATTGTTTATGACATATTCTTTAGTTGTATAGCATGTAGTTTCAAATTAATAAGACGTTGGACGTTTGTGAAGTGGGCGTTAGTTGTGTCTCATGAGTGCCATGTACAACGCCAGAACCATGTGGTAATTATAATAAAAGTTAATTAAAATTGAATCTTTAAAAACATGTTCTATTTTATAACCACAAACATAATTACTTCATGAAATAAAAAATATAATATCTATATACAAGATTAATGCACATAATATTGAAAACAAAAATTATGAAGTGACGTAAAGAATTAAATAAGGTCAAATGTTGATTGTAAAAAGCATCAAATAAATGTTTAAATTTTCATGCCAGGCAATACTTAGTTTATATATATGGGCTAGAAATAAGTGGATTTTCATCATTTAGCAATTATTTTTTGTGGTATTCATTTTAATGCTGCAATGTAATGGGAAAAGTGGAGACATAAAATTCGGAAGTGTATCTTTCAATTTGATCATGTTTAGTACCTAGTTTTGAGACCTTTAATAAGTGGTCTTTTTTTTAATTTCAAGTTGAACACTTTATTCCGTGTAATTTATCATTTATAATATTAAATAATATTTGGATGAAATTAATTTCTTTGATTGGTAGGAGCATTTGATGTAGCCATATTTATAAATATTTACAATATTTATAATAATTTATAATTATCAAAACATAAAAAAGATATAAAACCATACAAATTAAAATATTTGTTTTCCATTAATATGTAAATGTTATTAATTTTTTAAAATCCTTATGTTGGGTTACATACAGTCAAATGCTATGTTCATCGAACCGAGAAAAGTGAACTGGGGAATAAATGTGAACAAATGTCCATGAAAATATTCGAAAGAGACTAACAAACACGTAGCTAAGGTGGGAGGTGGGCTTGGCCTCTGGAGGTGGGTTGTGGAAAAAAGAAACTTTAGCCATGATTTAAGAGACTAATAAAATATTAGCATTAACCATAACAGCAACAGTAACTGGGATATTAGACGAGTTTAGCATAACCATAACCATAATTTCCTATTCATCACATTAAGGTAATCTAAGCCCAACCAAACCTAAGGAGTTTAGCATGTACAACTTAATCTGCAAAGACATACGATCTGCAGCCAAAACATAAGTTACCACGGATAATACATGAGTCCCGATTAGTTTACTACGCAAGTAGATGCAACATAAGTCAAATGACCAAAATATTCATGCCAACCAACCACAGCTAATAACCCTGTTTAGTAACAGTTGCATTCCAAAGGTTCTGGGCCCTTGCCTCCACATATATGCGCTGTTCATTGATGGCTGCACACACAAGTTTAATTGCACTTGTCATGTGGACTCGAGGATCATTTATCTGTTGACATTAGGTTACGTCAATGTTAGTTTTCGGGTTTCAAAATCAGATAACATAAAAGATTAAAGATAACTGAGATTGGTAATGCAATGAATTAAGATCATTACCACTCCAGGTAGGTTTGAGGTAAACGCATATTCCATATCTAGCCAGGCCATAATCCACATAGCAGCATCATTACTAGGAATTGCACGTGTGAATACAATATTCAAGTGAACGCTTGATGGGTTTAATTAATTCATATGCATAGTTCAGTGTCGGTTTACCTATTGCCCCTATTAGGGATGCCCATGCAGTGTACAATTTCCCATGTGGATAGATTTGGAGGATCATTTAGAAAATCATTCACAAATTAAGGCAAAGCTATCATTTGTGACAAAATCCCACACTGAAATAGAGCAACATATACAAAGTGGTCATCATACGCCATGAAAATAAGTTAATCTTCCAGCAAGGGTGAAAGTGCTAAGGTCAAACCACAATAAGCATATTCTTTTGCCTATATGCAATTTTCTCTTCAGAAGGAAAGGTGTCCAAAGAGAAAATCTTTTGGTCTTTAAAGCTAATGACCATTAAATAGTAATGGCCTCCAAGCCCAAAGAATGGCACATACACCTACAAAAATATAGAGGATTTTAAGTTAATAAATATGCAGTTTCGAGGGCCATTCAGAGGCAAGTAATATTCGAAGGGAGTGGGAATTACATGCTGGAGGAAAGAGTGGATGGCATCCAAGTGTTAGCACATCTGTCCATTAGTTGATTAAGGTGGAGCCCGGAAAGAACATCATCCTGAAAATAACATCGAATACAAGTGTTAATTAGGTATGGAGTTGGATTAAGTGCAGATTACGAAAAACAGGTTTCGATTGTTTACCGCAAACGATGTTGGAAAACACCAAGTGGTTATCAAGGGCCCATGCTTTTGAAGTAGAGTGGTTTTCAAAGCCATGCAATTTATTATCTACATGTTCAACTAGTTGATATGAGTAAATAATTTTCATCAACCACATCAGCACTCAACAATTTACATGCAAAAGAAAGCTACGTTACAGCTTGGTGGGGAGTCCTTCCTGGGCAAACAAATAGGAACACAGCTCGAGGGATATACACATTTCCATATGTGGATAGTAGTTCACTAAATTAAGACAATGTTAAAGCGTCATTTCATTATATTAACAAAGTTGACATTCCAAATTCAGAGAAGATTGAAAAGTATATGGCAAGTGTGATAACCTGATATCTAGATCTACTCCAAAAAGGAACATGGCAATTTGACAATCGTTTTTGCTAAGTCCCATCTCTAGAGTAGGTCTGAGGTAGGTCTTAAAGCTCTGCTCAACATTACAAACTGAATGATTTGTGAGAATAAAACATTTAAACATCTACGGAAGCAAGGATTTATGCAAACATGGATGGGCTTAGGTATGAGAGGGGTTTTTTTTTCACCACACCTTGGGTATTAGAGCAGGAGGAGGTTTCGATGTCGGTCTAGGTGCCTTCTTCCCCAACCTAGTTTGCAGCGTCGTAGACCTAACACTGTGGTGTGGGGTGGGATCCTTTCCTCCCCAACCTTCTGTATTCGATGTTCTTTGTGCACGAGCTCTTTTAGGGGTTCTCTTTGCAGGTGACGGTGTTATGAACAAATTTCTTCCTATTGGTGATTTTGATGGATTAAGCTTAGCATCTGCATCATGTATAGTTAACAAAGCCATATTTATTAGGTTCAGCTAGCTTTCAAAAAGTAAGGGAACATTGCCAAAATTTCAAAAGTTAGTGAACATGGTAACCTGAGACCACTGAGTGTAAGCACTTGCCGATCCAAGTTGAGTTGCTTGCTTTACATTCTTAGGCTTGCCACTAACCCAACAACTTTTGATATAAGCGTCTCCAATGGAGATGCTCATTGAGGTGCAAATCTTCGGAGTGGACAAACTTTCATTCACAAATACATCATCTTCATCATCAGAGTTTTGGACAGTGACATTCAGGTTGTGGAGGTCAAGAGGGCCTTTACCCTTGTCACGTGCCCTGAAGGAAGGACCAATGCTCACTCACAAGTTTGTTGGCTTTGCTCACTTGAAGCAACATTCTTTTTGCTCATGCTCCCATCCTGGCCTGTGGTTTGGGTCTGACCATCTTTTGTTTCACAACGACTACAATGGTCTTGGCGATCCAGATGCAAAGATGCAAGTTTAAAATTAAGCAAGTCATAGAGCTTCATTAGTCCCAAGATCTCTTCATTTGTCGCCTCCAGCTTTGTCATACGACTATCGAGACCCTTTTGTAAGGACGAGAATAAATAAACAAAACACAAATTTTAGTGACATTGGAAAGGCAAAAATTTATAGAGTGACAAATGAAGGTTTTCTTTTTACTTTTTCAAACTGATATTAGTCGCAACACACTTGTTGACGTGCTTCTCAAAAAACATTCATACGAATGCCAACTTTAAGACACATGCATACTCACAGACAGAATATTAGAAGAGACCTCACCTCCATGATGGTGATGAGCTTGTCCAGCACCGTAGGTGGGGCCAAGAGAGAGTCCATTGGTTGAGGTTGCTGACCACCCTCAACAATTATTCCTTATTAAAATAAGCCAGTTTTGAGAAATGGCATGCTTGCCATAAAGGTAATGGTTATCGACCATATGGTACGGGCTACACCCATAAAAATGGTAAGTATACCTACTGCTGAAGCAACTCTTCTTCGGTAGGTGGCTCGGCATTTGGTCAGGGTTCTCTCAACATGCATGGGCCACTATCAAAGCATCTACACATTGATCACATAATGCATTAAATACAACAATAAATACAACTAAGGTCATTGACAACAAGGTGATGCTGAAAGTGCTTTACCCTTGGCTCTCATTTGTCCCCTCCTCTGGATGCAGTCCAAGTTGGCCAATGTTTTCCATCTCCTGTGAACTAGTAAAAGCTTTGAAATGATTTGAAATGCTTAGGTTGTAGACACTAACAATGACAAGTACTATGTGGTTACAAGTTTTAGTAGTGCTGGTTTGAAGGAGAATGGGTGTGACAAAACAATCTGTCTTTGTAAGGGGTGAGTTGAGTGATGGTGTCTTATCACATTTAATGCGAGTTAGATTACGTCTAGCGAAGGTTTTTCCTTCACAAAGGTCTCGAACAGGTGCAAGAGTTTGAGCAAAATGGCGGGAAGTACGACATGGGATGAACGAGTTTTTGTAAATATTGGTCGAGCACTCATAAGGTGCATACTCCTATTGGTGGACGACATGCAACCTACGGGCTTCGAGTATGCCAGAATTGCCTAGCCCAACCACTTTAATGTCTTCTCCATAACAATGCATGGGTGGGAGAAACCCTCTCCTTCGATAAGGCTTGTTTATGGGCGAATGGATTATGGGCCAAGTTTGATAAGGCTTGTTGAAAGTGTGTTGTTGATGTGGGTCCACAAACTAGGTATCCAAGGGAGAAAGACCTGCCGAATCCATAGAATCACCCCAATTCAGGAATATAAAAATATATTCCCTTTTCCATCATTACAATTTAGTAACAATTGGCATGGTTGTGTGATGACATGATGCGACGATATTGGCATACATGAGGCAAAGTACTGGGCCTTAGCCTTCGACTAAGATCATTATTATTATTTTAATCTTTTTTTTCTATTATATTTGTCACGACCGACCTTGAGTCATGGCCGGCGCTTGGAGGTGACGGACCTCCAGCAAGCCTTAAACATCAAATTTCTTGTGACAAACGGACAGAATTCCCTCTATTTTTCCAGCTTCCCCGTAAAAGCCAGACCTATTCCAACAGTCAACTAGCACATATATCCAATTTGACATGTATATATATATTAGGCATTCACTCATTATAATAGCAACATATTTATGTCTATCTACTTACACATTTTTATATATACATCCCTAACAACACAATGCTCAAGAAACATGTTCTACAAAATAAACGAATTCCTATACACATATCCTATCCAAACAGAATCTCATGCAGCAGGTTCCTATCTGTGGATTGTGGAGCAACTCTAAAGCATCAAACATATATACATATTACAACCAAAGTCAACAAAAGGCCCTCACATGTAGAAGAGCTATCAAAGGTGTCTGCACTCTATAAAGCTGGAGAAATTGAATCAGGTACAGCACTAGGATCTGAAACAGGAAGGAAAGGAAGGTAAGTCCAATCGACTCAGTGAGGGGCAATGAATCTATAACATATGAGGGCAAACTCTAGGAATAAAGCAAACTACATGTAAATAAGAATTAATATCACGAATTAAATATAAGTAAGGAATCATCATTTGGAATAATAAATCAGTAAAGAATCATCATTAAAATTTATGCATGTATATAAAGAATTAACATTGTTCATAACTTGAAACTATACTCCTCAAATGTATATATAGAATTTATGTTATCTCATAACTTAAAAGAAATATATTTCTCAAATGTAAATACCAAGGTAGGGAGGCTTCCAATTCAGAGATATTTCCATTTAAGGGGTAACCCTTTCAAATCCGACTAAGTCGACGATGTGCGTAGGCCTCATACACACACACCGAACTAGCAACACCCCTGCTAGCTGGGTTCGAACCAAGGTGTGCCAAGGCTAGCGTCAATGACCAGTAGCTACCGATTAACTGAAAATCCTCCCACAATTTATATAGGAACTAAAGTAATAAATAGTAATAAAAGCACAAAGTAATAAATAGTAGCAAATATTAAATCAAAATTTTGAAGCACAAAGTATTCATCAAAGTTTGAAAGTCCAAAATATAATTTACTCAATAAATTAATTCAGTAATCCAAACAAAAATTAGAGCTTGCCCTTCGTTTATAAATTTCATAGCCTTTTCCAAAATAAAAACTTTTAGAACATTCAACACTTGAACATTAGTAAATTTCCTCAAAACTGAATCCAAGGTCCACAATTAGATAAATATATTAAACCATAAGACAATTTTATTACTAAACAAAACATTCATAGTTAACTGGACATATATAATTAAGCTATCAATATATATATTAAAATCAAACCAAAACTAGTTGCATAAGAAGCCCCTATGCCATAGAGGTATTGTCCACTCACAAAATGTCAGGAAACGTCCAATCTAAGTCCTGGGGCTGTTGAATTTGTGGGTTGATCTCCTGAGGAATATGAAATTGACACATAAATGAGTATTCTCAATTTAACTATAAATATTATGATTTAACATTTAACCCCCATCCTCTTCTTCAACCTCGCAACCTAGAATTTAAATTCCTCTTTATTTACTACACTTGCTTTTGAGTTATTTCAAAATCAATTAGAATAATATGTAGTTTCCTTTGGCATTATAGCTAATTAATTATTCATACAATAACAATTCCACACACGGCCCAAAAATTAAAACTATCAACTGATATCAATTTAATCTTTGCCAACTTGGCTTGACTCTACCATTAACCTTTACCAACAGGCCTCAAAATTTGAACCTAAGCTACCAATATCTTATTATCTATATCAATAATCTAAACAATTAGACTTTAGTAATTCACTTCGATTTACAAAAAAAAATAGTTACTGCAAGCACATCTTACTTTCTTCTTGAAATAAAAAAAATGCTAACAAGTTTAAAGTCAATAGCTCACCCAAGACTATGGCTTGCTTTGGGAGGGCAAAATCAGCTTCCAGCCACCAGGAAGGAAGCAAAGCACAGCCAGGGAGACAGTAGGGAGAGACGACGTAGGGAGAGAGAGAGAGATCGCAAGGAAGAGAGAGATGCAGCTGGTGGTGTGTAGCGCAGAGAGAGAAGCGTGGATGGTGGCTCATGTGAGTAAGGGAAAAAGGAGATTAAGAGAGAAAAAGAGAAATGAATTTGAGAGGAAGAAGTGAAAGAACGTGACAAGGAAAAGGAAAAACGGAAGAAAGGAAAGAAATGGCGTCTAGGAAGGCTCCAGAACGTGAAATGAAGGGGGAGAGGGGTTTAGGGTGCACTATATCACTTATGGTGTACCATGATCCCTCGTGTTTTTTTTTTTTAAACAATTACTTTAAAAACTTCATCCATATAATTTTAAATTGTTTACCCTACAAATTTTAAAAGTAATTAGAGAAATTGTCCCAAGTATAAGCTATGAAAATTTTTAAACATTTTGGTTATCAATGTTTTATTCTAAATAGGCATTTTATTTTTTTTTTAAACAGGGTATTACAATATTAACTACTATTATTATATTAAATGTTAATAGCAATAGTTAATAATTTTTAAATAATACTTATTATTCCCCAACTTGTGATATTTATTATTATATTATTAAACTAATACTTGGCTTTTATTATTATATTTATATTTTCTATCATTGAACTTACTGCTATTTTTTGTATTTTTAATATTGTTTTTATAATTTAATTTATTATATTATTATTGGTTATTATTTAACATTGGTACGTATTACACTCAAGATCATGAGTGATCCTTATTTCATATTTTTTCAATATAATTAATGACTTTTCCCTTACAGCAAATATTTTATTTATTAAATAATTTTTTTGAATGGATTTAATTATTATTGTTACACAATATATCTTCATTTATAATTGCTAAATGATATTATTTATCAATTAACCCATAAACACTTGTACTTGAAGGTACGCAATGATGTGTTTTGTCTATGGCCACCCTCAATCACAATTTATTTGCCAACACTAAGTTACATTTGTGTGTAAATAAAGGCAATCTGTGTCTGTCACGATTTAACCGGGACTAGGAAAGGCAAAACATGGCTTAGTGCACCGGACGATATGTAATACCCACACTTGGCTTGAAAACCTTCTACGAAGAAAAAGGACAAATATAATCCTTCGAATCTCTTAGAGCAGGCCTTTCGGTCACTTGCCAGCTAGTTTCCTGCCAGATATGGGGATTTTCCTCAAGCATAATATCCTCAAATGCAGTGTATTGTCTTATCACATCAAATCAAACCTGCATCCACAGTGATCAACATTACGGGTAATCCTGTGCTTAGCGCTGTATGTTGGGAAGTAATGGAATAGAGCGGTAAATTTTCCTGCCCACCTCCGCTTAATTTTTAGATTTAGATATATATTTTGCAATATTCGATTAACTGTTCGAGAAACATTATCAAACCAAACACAATCAACAGTGAAGAAGCGTATCAAAATGCTTGTCATTTCTCTGTATAGCCAACCACGTGCCTTCCTTCACCTTGGCCCACAACACATGGCACCCATCATCAATTTTATTTTATTTTTTGATAAAGCCCAACCATCAACTTTATTCCTACGTAACTATAGCTTTTGCTTAGCCTAAACCATGAGGTAATCCATTAAACATGTATTCATTCACTATGATTTCTAGCATGATAATCCATAACTGTTACTTTGCTAACATTTAGAGTGAGGGCAATAATAAACAAGGTATCAACATTCTTCTTCAATAACTTACCCAACGCATATCCCCACCCTCGTGACTACTGCTATGAGTAGAATAACGGCATGCTAGGAAAAAACATTAACCGTCAACATCTAGCCTCATAAAACTAAATCTACTGAAACTAAAAAAAAAAAAAAACCATTTCTTCAAGCCCTGCACCCCGAATACAAACCAAAATCTCACAGTAGCTAAGTGCAATAACACCAAGTTAATAGCTTACAACAACAAGGTTAGCAGCAGCTGAAGGTTACCCATAACCGTACATACAACTGAAACAGCCAAGCTAATTGAAGGAGTTTATAGCCAACCACAAAAGTAGAGCCAATGCTATGCAGACCACGACAAAGGCCGAGATGCACGATTTTGTTGCACTTTCCGAAGGAACCGTGGGTGCAAGTTGAGGAGGTGATATTGTCCCAGTGCTCACTATGTTTTGAATCTCCATATTGTTGTCCACCATCCCTACAAGTGGACCAACTGGGCCTGCAACTGTATCGACCACATCTTTACCTCTCGTTGTTGTGAATAAGTAGTTAGCCCAAGCTATCTCAGCCTCAACTCTACTATTGAAGGCTTGGTGGACTTGGCTGCTAAAGCCATCAACTTGCATCTGGCATTCCGGCCAGCTTTTGTAAATTCCAGGTACGCATCCTCTAAAGACCACGTACGTCTTTTGCTTTCGACCATGCCGGGGTGGTCGGCGAGTTGCCATGTACAAATCATTTGGTGGATCTCCAAAGTTAGCTTAGCTAAACCTCAATGGAGATGGATTTTTTTGTGACGACTCTTTTGGGATGTTAGGCTTATATATAATGTGAGGCATGGGGAGATTAGTTTAGCTAGTTTCTGTATGTGGCCACAGGAAACGACCGATTTAGGGTAAAAGCACAAAATGACAATTGAGTAGGCCATCCAACTTTGTAACCCCCCATACAGCCAATGAATATTTTTTTTCATAAACGGGCTATGTTTTTCATTCAATGTAATTTAAGAAATCAAATATAATGCAATTCTTGTCACTAGGTAAATAATAAACTATGAGAGACAACTAAAATATGAAAAAGAAGGTCCTTCCATATGAAATTACATACACTAATTATTCCTATATTTACAATACTTCTACTAATTTACTAGCTTCCGTTTAGTTTATCTTTAATAATATTAAATTATCAATACCGAATAATAAATAATAACTATAACTTTTTATTTGACCTCTTCGGAATCACTGTTTCATTACAACTACAACTTTTTATTTATAAACAATCTTGTTTTTGACTAAATATAAATTATGAAATAAATATTATTGAACTTATTCACACTCAATGACTATCACAATATGCGACGCAACAATAAAATGGAAGACTTCGTCGTTGTACATCAAATTCAATACAGGAATTGCAATTTACGATATTTATTCCTATTTATCAAATATTTTATGTTTAATAAATACTGATAAATTAAAACAAACAAATAATTAAATTTACACAAGCATTTTATTGTGACTTTTTATCAATTGGTAACAGTTGTTGAAATCTTAGCTCATGTCGATCAGAGTCAATATAAAATTGGACTATTGGGATAAAATCAGTCTTTCACACTAGCAGTGAATGTAAATTAATCTCAACACAAATTTATAAAACAATGAATAGATATAAACTACAAATAATTTATTTTATGCTGAATTTAAAAAAAAAATAGAGGTTGACCATCTTATAACTCATCTTTACCAAGGTTATGAACTAAAAATAAACGGGATAGTTGAGTTCTTTCAAATTGTTATCTTAATTCATAGTTTTATGAAATTATTTAATTTTTAGATATAAAGCGTTAAGATAACATCTTAAATTTTAAAGTAAACAAACAACCGACAGTCCAAAACATGAGGTGGAAGTTGACTATTTTGCACGGCCCTGATCTAGCCCGAATTGGACTTAGATAGCATTTGTTGTGAGATAATTCATCTGAATTATTGATAATATTTAATTAATTTATCTGGACCCACAATATTACCCTGTTTGGTTGGAGAACATGACTAGTAATCCAAATTTTTAAGGTAATATGGATTACCACCTATGTGGTAATGTGGATTGTCCCCTTAAAACGTGGTAATATTGATTACCACCGAAGTGGCAATTCTCATATTATCATTATTATTATTATTATTATTATTAAAAATGAAATTAATTATTAATTATTGTAATTATTGTTATTATTATTATTATTATCAACATCATGATTAATTATTAATAATAGTTATTAATATTATTAATTATTGTTTAATAATAATTGTTAATAAAATTAACTATTATAATCATAATTAGTAATTATATTTTCTTATTCTTATTAATCAGTAGTTATTATTAATTAATTAATTAATTAATTAATAATAATAATAATAATAATAATAATAAACTATTTATCATTATTATAAACTATTTATTTTTATGTTAGTTTAATGCATCTATTACCTAGTAATCTTTTAGATGTATGAAACAAGGTAATGTCAATTATAACTTAAATTACCTATGCATACCAAACACTGCATTTAACATTACAAGTAATTTAAAATGTGGTAATCTTTCTAAGTGGTAATCTACTTTACTAGCAATCTTAGTAGGTAATTTAAAATGTGCCAATCTTTCAGCCTTTCAATTTAGGTTTTAATTTGTAAAATTCTACTTATTAGTTTCCGACAATTTAAAATACTGAAAATCTTTTCGATTTCCTTCGAATCGGCAAAACGGTTTTGAAGAATTTTATGAGATTTTATACATAATTGATACTTAATTGACCTCCATTAAATGCTTAATCGATTGCTAATTAGTGCCACTTATTTAGTAAAATCAAACAGAGATGTGATAAGTGTTGATATCAATTTGAGATTGAATAGAGAGAATGGAATTGTCGACAAATTTAAACCGCTTTCAAAGATGGTTCTAATATGGTCTGTCAATGATAATATCTATCTATATTGTTAATAAGTCAGACGTGTTAACAAAGAAAGTTTTATAGTGTCACTTTTCCATACGAGGTTTTAAAACTCATGCTGAATTGAACAAATTAAATCATAACATGTAATTTAAATATGTTTTAAATATAATTTTATAAACTCAACTATTAATAATTACAAATCAACCTGTTTAATAATTTTAATTGCAAAATATATACATGACGATCCTTTTCTTAATTATAAGATTGTGGAGAAGGAGGATGAGAGATTATCTCCCAAATTGTGGGAGATAATGAGTGTGGAATCAAAGAGAGAATCATGAAGAAAATAATTATTAAGATGTCCGTATTTAAACAAAAAAGATTATTTGTTTGACAAGTTTGATGGGATAAAACCTAATAGCATAAAATTTGATAAAATTTTAGTACTATACAATAAGATATTGTTTAACACAAAATAAAACATTCATAGATAATAATATTTAATAATTATAATTTAATAAGGAAGTGTTTACATTGGTCCATAGATCACTATAAATTATAATATATCAAACATTTACAACCATCAGATATTAATTAAAATAATACAAACGGTTTAGATTTATTCAAATAAATCTTACCCATCATAGGAAATTTTTGCCGCTGATCCATCATAGTTATTCCACCTCACCCAACCTCAATACTCAACACCACTGCCTCTTCCCTCATCACCCACCCCATTGCCTCTTCCATCCGTTACTCGCTTTAGTTGCCGCATATGCAGTCAGCGTCCACCAGAAGTCCCTCCCCACTATTGATTCCCGATTTCAACTCCTACCTCCGCAAGCATCAGTTTCAATGATGCGAATAAAGGGGCTTGGTGGAAGAACGCTTGGCTATTGGATGGAAGTAATGGCTGTTAGGCAGATAATAATGGTGGTTACTGAACGGAAATGGTGGTGCTTAGCAAAAAAAGTGTTGAAAATTTTGGAGAAGGCACCTTCAAAACCACTGACTATAAGGAGGAGGGAGTGACCGGTAAGAAATTTTGGAGAAGCAGTTGGGGGTGTATCGATGGACTTTCAGGAGAAAGTTCTATAGTACATCGCTGAGAGAAAAAAAAATTTAGAGCATTAGTGCTCCATGAAGCATTGTAAACGCTTCCATTTAATAAATTATATTAAATATTTCTTAATTCTTAATTACTTTATTATATTCAATATTAATTTATGTTCAATAAAACTTATTATTTATCTATATGATTTAGTAATTTTTTAATAAAATATAAAAAAGGCAAATATATAGGAATCTAATTTTGATACATTATCAGTGAAAATATTTTTTTTTACAAATATCTAATTATGTACTATTATATCAGCAAAGGTGTTCAACTAAATTACTCATTATCTGGAAAGTCTTTCGAATAGAAATATACAATTGGATGATAATCTAAAATTCTTTTACATTGATAATATATTATAATTAATCTTAATATTTAGTATTCTTTCCTTTATATATTTTGATATTTTCTGTTTTCTATTATGACATATAAGATGAAAAAGAAAACTAAAATAAATATTAAATTTATTAGTTAAAATTGAAACACTGTTAAGGCCTTTGTAGGGATTGATCTGATGCCTTCCACTAGACTAAATTTTTGTTATTATCCTACCATGTTTTTACACAATAGCAAAATACTGAAATTATTTTCTTTCATATGCTCTTCATTTATTTTTATTGCTATCACTTGAATATTTCTATCCCATGCTTACCTTAATTAACATGGAAACATTTTACCTTTTTTGTTTACTTCTTAATTTCAATATATGCGCTTTGTCAATGTTCACATGAATTTCATTTTATTTTTATATTTTTTATTTCATATTTTCATAAATTCACACAATTTTTAATCATCAAATGATAAACCTGATGACTTGAGGTACATACATGGTTCGATATTACATGTTATTATCTTAGATTTACATGATCAGATCTAAACCGTTACAATATTTTTATTTATATCTGGATGGTTATAATGTAAACCTTATGGTGTAGAGTACAATATTCAATATTCATTGGGATTTGGTGTCATTTTAACCATTGACGAATGCATTCTATTTAGGTAATGAGACCAATAATAAAAAATAATGATTTTTGCATTTTACACAAAAAATAATAAAATAGTTGCTTCTCAACGTACGATCAATAAATGTCATTAGCCTATATTCAAATTAACAAATCATTTAACTGCTTGTATATGTCAACAAAAATTTGCAGTGTAATTAGGTATGAGTAATAAGTGATAATAAAAATATAAACATAAATAATTATGACAAAATTATTGAAGGACCAATAATAATTGGATTTATCACCATTGTGATCGATGTTGATTCTCAACTCCCTTCCAGGTCACCCCTTGAAAATGTGGACTCAGGCAGAGCTTATACTAGCAACGACATCACCCGACTAAAGTAAACAATTAACAAATTTAATTCTGCAAATAATAGTGAAGTATTAGTTGAATAAGAATAATAATTAGGTTAACAATCTGAGAAAGAATAAGTATTATGAAAAAATTATTAACTAATATTAATTTATAATATTTAACATAATTTTAGTTATTGATATAACAGTTAATGATTAATATAATAATAGTCTTAATTTAACTAATAGTTACAACAATAATAATACAAGCTACTGCTGATTACTATAATAAAATATATTAATAGTCTTCATAAATAATACATAAATAATTAAAAAATAAATAATAAATTGCTTCTGCCTCCACCACCAATGTGCTGTATTGTACGCATGCCTCCATTGAAATTTGATGCTATTTTTTTTTTGTCAAAAAAATTTCTTAGTTTCATGCATGATTTGGATCCTAGGTTGTTCTTTCGGTTGTTGGGCATTTGGTTTGATTGGACCCCGATGAGTGACGGTCCCTCTCTTATAAGCTATGAATATTAATCCCTTCTATGCTCCCACTTATGTTGGGCTTTGTTGTAATGCATATCTTATTTACATCCAACACAAAAAAAAAAAAAAAAGGATTAGGCCATTATAAAATAATGGTCCAAAACGAAAACAGCCTAAACAAAATGCAAACACATGCATGACCAAAAAAAAAGATTGCAAACACACGGAAGCCACATTTCCAAAATTGATTGCTCGAGCGACTGTTGCCTAAAAAGCCTCTATGCGGTATGCCTGCGAAAGATGCTAGTGGATAATAATGACAATAGATTTTTTGCTTCCAATATTGGAAAAGTAAGATCCTCGTCAGCTTTTTTAATTCCTGTACATATACTCAGTCAAAGCTGCATAACTGACGTGAGTTGATTGACGAACACAACCCACTACATTTTCATTTACTACCTTATCAAACTCTACGCAACCTCCCTTCACTTATATCTCTTAACCCCAACCGGCACTAACCTCCTCCCTTGTCTACGCGTTTGTTGCCATTCACTCAGTCGTACTTTCAAACCATGGAAGCACACCCACAAGCCTTGCCTTTTCATTTTTTCAAGACCCTTATAGAACAGCACACCTACACAATGGTAAGCATCTGAACTTTGCAGTTTTTCTTGCTAAGTCCGCACCACTATCCCTTTTATGCTTTAACATCTCTATTGCTATGAAATCTTGGTAGAATTTGCCTGAAAAATTTACCAAGGCTTATGGAGATACACTAACAAATCCCGTCATGTTGACGGTTCTAACTAGGACTAAGTGGCAATTGTACATCGCTCGGGACCAATCAGGGAGAGTGACGTTCATAGATGGCTGGGAGGAGTTCTACAATCACTATTAACTAGAATTTGGTTCTTGTATTTTCTTTCAGTATCATGGATCGGGCAACTTTGCAGCACACATACATGACCGTACTATGTGCGAAATTCCTTATAGCAGATATGACAATGTGAAAACCGAACCAACTTATGAAGATGGCCTCCCACTGGTTGCAAAAAAAGGTTTGGTCGCTACCCTTCTCCTTTGCATTGTGATATGAACTTCTCTTCACTCATCCTATTCATTCATACTGCAACTGTAGGATGGAGCTTTTATGCAGGGAAACACTGCCTTAACACCCCTAAAAGCACAAAAGCCCAAAAAGTTGTGAACAAATTCCAATCCAACAATCCCTTTTTTGTGATGGATATAACTTCGCCGGCAAAATTGTCTGCTAGGATACTATTCAAACTTTTTCTTCCATTTTTATTTTTTCCATACGTTTCAATGCCGCATTTTCACCGTCTCTTCCATTTACAGGCTAATGTCCCTATCTTCAAGGACAATGAGAACAACGAGCACAATGGTCTGCTCCACCATGGAACCAAAGGTTGGCCACTGAAGTTGAAGCGCTACAAGAACAAAGGCACTGGGTGTTTATTTGTAGGGTGGACATACTTCCTATCTGAATGCAACTTGAAACCAAGTCAAGTTTGTTTGTTTGAGATCATTGCCGATGACCCCGCAACGTTGGACGTTCATGTCTACTGAATGTAGTTTGCTCTTAATTAGCTTTTTATTTTTTGTGTATTCTGTGACTGCTTTTTGGACTCATGGCCATAAAAAATACAAATTTTGTATTACTTAATGGTCGTGGAATACATTAGGTTACTGCATCATGTCAATCTCCCCCCTCCCTCCCTTTTTTTTAAAACCACTGCCTTAAAGTCTATTGCAGTCGAAATTATCACTGCCGGGGACCTATAACAAAATCGATAAACAATTTTTTCTTTTAGGTTTTTTAATTGCTTTTTTTTTAGTTCATTGATCCGTATTTAAAAATTTAAATGGATCTAAATGATTAAATTATCTTTTTTTTTTTCAAAAAAAATGAAAGAAGAAGCTTTCAACACTATATACTATATTTTATATTTCTTGAAGGAGGTGAAAAATGAAATTATTTTTTTTTTTTTGCTTATAACAATTGGAATAAAAAAGTTTTTTCCAAAACAAATTAGAATAAAACCATTATATTTAAAAAATTCCTATTCAATTCAAATAACGCGGTCATGCACAATCACAATTTCTTAACTAAATTGGCAATTAACTACATGAACAACATTATGAATATGCCCAACTTTAATTTTCAAATTTCATTATTCAATCACAAATGATAACATCGAAAACAAACACCAACTTTTTCTTTTTACTTCTAATGAGTTTCACATATTAATTGTTTTCTCTTTTTTTGGGTCCGATGTCAATTTTTAAATTTAACTACAATCACAATCTCTTGCCTTTTGTTTCACTAAGTTTGCCGAAGAATCTGCTTTGTACCCAGGATCAATTTGTGTTCTTGGTGGTCAACTTTCATTCAACAAAATCAATATGACACATCCCACTACAACGCATGGATGACCCTGCCCAGTAATTAGAGCTTTCATAACCATCCACCCTACAATACAAATTTAAAAACCATACTGTAGCAAATCTTGGACCACCCACTTTTTCAGATGTTCGTAGCCCACGAGAGGGGAAGGGCCAACACTTACACCTTAAAGCCCAACAACTAGGATTCGTCACCAAAATTCATTACAGTCCCCGCTCTCTCCTCATTGGTCCTAACACGGACAGTCCCAACAAAGGAATGGTCAAATATATTAACACGGTTTATGGACGCGTTGCTTCTCCATTCCACTGTGCAAGCTGACCTCCAAGGTAATTTTACACAAGCACAATATCTATTTATTAAGTCTTCATCATCAGTACCATCACTCTACGCATAGTCCGCATATGGAAGCGTTTATCATAGGCTAGCCTTGTCAAATCGTTGCCATTACAATATCTTATAATTTATCTAGACGGCTGTAAATTAATGGATCACCAGTGTTCAATGAAGTACACTGGACCAAGGTAATAAATTTATAGTCTTTATCCTTTTATAAATAAAAAAAAATATTGTTATTTATATGGAATCCATTTTTTTGCGCTACAACCCCTACTTTAGAGTATTTTTTTCGATTGGTTAATAAATCACTTAACTTTACAATAGCACTAAATCTCTAGCCTTTGACAGAATTATTTTTAAACAAATTTGCACTTATAAAATGAGAACTCCTAACATTATTTCTAAAAATTAAAATTATGAGTCAACTTAATTTTTTTTTAAAGAATTAATATGTTGATAAAAAGCATTTTTTGAAAAACTAATTTATTAGTAACAAAAAATAACTTAACTCATTTTTAAATTTTATAAGGAATCTAATAGCTTTCATTTCCCAAGAATGAATTTATCTTGTCAATAAAATTGAACCCATGTCTATTCAACTGTCGAAACTATCAACAACCAATTGGCCTTACCGGCAGCACGAACCACTTCCATTTTTTTTTTTGTTTTTTGTTTTTTTTTACTCTTTTCTGCCTTGGCTCACAATATACAAGGGAAACCACGAACTTCTGCTATTTTACACCTTTAGTCGCGACCTAAAGCTGTCATCGTCAACACTTTCAGCCCTTGGGAATTTCCTCTCCATCAACATTATTCGTAAAAGAGAAACGTTTTACGTAACCAAAAAAAAAAAGTATTATTTGCACTTATAATATAAATATATTATAGATTTACAAGAAGAAGAGAAAAGGTACAAAAATAATATATATAAAAAGAGAAATAATTGTAAACTTATTATATTTGTGTTTTTCTCTTTTTTTGTGAGTCCATGGCATGAGTATAAATAACATTTCTCTTCTCAAAAATGATAAAGAGAAATAGAATATAACTTATGCCATTTAATATTTCTAAGAAATTAATTTTAATATCCTATTAATATAAAATATTTTTGTATTATTATCTAATCACATGGTTATGTTTGAAAGACTTTTAGATAGTAAATAGGCAAATTAAACACTTTTTTTAATATGATAATGCATAATTAGATATTTGTACAAAAAAAAAATTATATTGAAAATGTATTAAAATTAAATTCTATTTCTAATTCATAATAATGTTCTTAATTATTAAAAATATAAGAAAGTGTTTGTATTGATGGTTAATAAGGGAATAACATGGAAGAATAAGACAATTTTTTTAAAATATATATTTGATAGATATTATTTGTAATGGAATGGAATGGAGGAAGGAGGGTGTTGTAGTCACCTTCTTGTCATTAATTTTGTGAAATTTGATGTCCCCCTGCCTTGAGGGGTCTAAGAAGGACAATGGGGGACAAAGATAAGAAAAGAAAGGCACAAAATATCTCTACATTTTATTCAATTACTATTTTACCTTAAACAAATAAATTAAACAAATAAATCACTATTTATTATATCAAGTTATAGGTGATGTTTATAATACTCCACTCAATAAACTGGATATTGATGAACCAGTCATATTGTGGCCATTCAAATATTAATAAAAATAATACAATGGTTTAGATCATATATGATAGGTCTTACGTAATAATACATGTTTGCAGACTATGGATAAACTGGCGGTTATCCGATTTTGAATTTAAAAAATAAGAATTATTATATTTATGAAATGACAATAATATACAATAAGCCTTTTGACACAGCCAATTATTATGCAAGTGGGGCCACGACTTGCTTAATGGTCGGTAAAGCAACATGAGTTCACTTTTTTTTTAAAAAAAAAAAAAACTATTACTATAAATTAAAGTTACTGTATTCTTTATATAGGATTTTACAAATTGATAAGATCTTAGTTATTATATAAGCCACGACTCTGATGATGGAAAAAAATTATATATTTATAAAATAAATAAAATATACTCCATTTTATTCTTAAGATTTTATGAAATAATAGTTTACTCTATTAATATTCAAAATCTATACTTTATCCCATTAGCCTAATTTCTCCATTAACATTCATTCAAATATAATAAGGTGGAGTATTATTTTATAAAACTTTAAGAGGGTTAAGTATGTTCTACTCTTATGAAAATTGTAAATAATCGTGATAATATCCTATAATAAAAAATTTTTAGGTAGACATTATCTACCATTTTAGTATTTAGACATGTTATTTATATTTTGACACATGTAAAAATAGTGAACCTTGCACCTAAATACTTGTTAATATTATAGACCTAATTAATTAATAGTCATTTATTATATCTATCTATTAAAAATTATTAATAATTATTGATATTAAAACACAGTAAGTATCATTTATGAATTGTTATTTTATACCTAAGAGAATAAATAAAATCACAAGGGTGAGAGATAATTTTGTTATTATTATCATTTCTTTTATTTGATGTTTTGGGATCCTTAAACTTTACATAAATTTTGCTTTACATAACTACAAAAAGAAAGGAAATATATAATTGAAACGAGTAGTCTATGCTTTATAATTTTTTTTTCAGCGGCTCCTCAAAAATTGATTTAAACCCAGAATCTTTCTTTTTTTGACCAGAAACCTAGAACCTTTATCAATCATTTGTTATGAATATTCACAACCGTTAATGCAAATTAGTAAATTCTGATTAAAAGCACGTAATTTAAAAATGAAAATTCAAAAGTAATATTTGAAATTTGATATTATTATTAACAATAAATAAATATAATATATAAATATAATTAATTAATTCTATTTATTTTCCTAAACATGTTTGTTAGCAAAAAAAATATATATATTTATCATTACTTAAAACAATTATTACAATATAATAAAAATTAAAATTATTTAAAATAATACATATACATAAATTTATTTTATATAAAAAATTTTAAATTAATATTAATGATTATTTTAAAAAAATATTTCATCAAACTTTTCTTGCCACGGAAAGTAAGTGACCTTCAGCATTAGATTATTTAGTCTTTACACACAAAAAAAGGTTGCTAGTGACTTGATCAAAAACTGGATCATCAATGTTCAAATTATTGTGTAGAGCATTGTAAACGTCACCCAAGTTATAAGATAAAATTGAAAAAATTAAATTTACATATCCTTTACAAATTTTCATCTACTTATATTATAACTATCAAACTCTAAGAACTTTTCTCCATTTTTCTATTAAACTCACAAATTATAGAATGACAACTTCTAAATAATAAAATGGCATACAACTATTCATTCCATTCTTTATATTTCCATTTCATTCCATTATTAACCACTCATTTTCATTCTCTTAAAATCTTGCAAACATACCCCAAGATAGTATTTGGGAGAATGGTCATTGGGGCGTGGCATGGACTGGGAAGGCAATTTTTAAAAAAATATGGTTGGCAAGACTATGGATGGACATTGACACCTTTTCTTGCCATTAATGTTGAAAAAATTTGCATCGCTCTAGGTTGAAGGGTGAGAGGAGGACAATTTTTTTGTTGAAAATTTTTTTGTTTAATTATTGTTATACCCTTAAAAACTTAAAGTCACTATTTTTCTTATATAATAGCAAGGGATAAAATTGAAAGACAAAAGTTATTTGTCTTTTCTTTTCATATCAATGGGAAGAAAAACTTCCCTCCTCTCCTTTATCAAGCTCCCAAATAATGGTGTGATATGCATATATTCATTCTATTCTTTTCTTTTCTATTTTATTTTATTATTGACTATCTCTTGCCATCCCAAATAAATCTCCCAAACACACCCTCAAATTTCAGCCGTTGAGCGAGTTCTCATCGCCTCACTTTCTTTTCTCCACTTGCAAACTAACCATTGTCTGCTCCACTTATAGCTAAACAAGACCCCAGATCACAAAAAAGCCTCTTTTGATTAGAACAATAATCCGATCAGTAGTAATTCACACCAAAGGCCAAGGCTCTTGGTTCCACAAGAACCATAATCCTTTGAATTTGTGGCAATAGGATCTTGACACATAAGTTCAAGGTTTTGTTAATTTCATGGTTTAGAATTCCATAGTTCCCTAGGTGCCATTAGTGGCTTCATAGAGGCGGCATAACACCTTTATAGAGGCAACAGAGGTAAAAATTAGCAAAAGAGATGGTTTGAGAAAGAATGAGAGGGTTAACCAGTCCAGATCTATAAATATAAAATTCATTTGGATTCATTTTTAATTAAATTTTTTTATTTTATTTATTAAATTTAAAGCATTCATTCACTCAACTATTTAACATTAAATTTAATAGTACAAAGATCATTAACTGCCGGTGGTCCCAAATATTGAGGAATCACCTTATAACTCACCCTTCTTAAATAGTCCACTTTAATAGTCACGTTACTTTTTGTTTATTTATTTTCATTTAGGGGCACCTAACATTTATTTGACGGTGACCTGTAACTTTGAAGTTGCTCATAGGCCACGGCTAATTGTCGGTAGAAAAATTATGGCGAGCAGGGCCACTCCACTCTGTTCCTTAAAATTATTTGTTTTTAAGCTTCCTTTTTTTTTTTTTTTGGGTCAATTTTTGTGCTGCGGCTGTAGTCTTAATTATACTCATTACTTTTGGGTGTGTTTGTGCTTCTGGCACCTAAAAAAAAAACTTTTTTTAAATTTTTTTAAAAAAATGCTTTGAAAATTTTTAATATTATTTATTTATATTTTTAAAAAAGAGTAATTTAGTAATAAAAGATTTAGATAATTTATATAAAATTAAGAGTTCAAACTTTATTATCCCCAATATATCAAGAAAAAAATAATAATAAAAAATAATTAATTTTTATTTTTGTTTTCTTTTTTGAGAAGTACATAAAAAGTTATTTTTTTCAAAAGTAGAAATAATAAAAGAGAGAATCTTAATTCTTGAATTTAGAAATCACTCCCTTCTCATATTATTATAATTTTATTCTTAAAATTTTTTTAAAATATCACTCCTTTCTCACGTTTATTGTCATACTTTTTCCATGTTTTTAATTATAATTTTATAAAAAAATATATTTTTATATTTATTATATTTAAATAATTTAATAATATTTAATTTTAATAAAAATTATATATAATTATATTTAAATATAAATAATTTTTTATTTTTATTTCTACTTTTACTTATAAAAAAATATTTTTTCTAAAATCTTAATCAAACGGATCAATTTTTTTTCCCTCGTCATTTACGTTTACACTCGTCACTTTTCTTTTCCTTTCCTTTTTTTTCTTTTTTGCGTCGTCATTTATAATCGTCACTTGGAAAGGAAAAAGTAAATAATTTTTTGTCAGCAGAAAGAAAACAGCTAGAATAGGTCTTCATTGGTTCACTTTGACTTGCAAAGCATGCAAACAAATTTGTTTTTTCATGTTCATGCATATCATAAATTCTCCATCTTTCATTCTTTTGGACATTCCAACAATGCAATCCATTGGGTTCATTTATATTGAATTGATAGGGGGAAAATTGACTATTAAACAACTCGTAAATAACGCAGGTCTTGTAACTAGGAATTATAGGTTGTACATTTTCTTTCATAATTTCCGACTTTAATTTTTAAATAATTTTTTTCCATTAATAGAAAATTCAAAAGAAATCCCTATATTTCAAATTAACTATCACATTGAATAAATTTTTTTTGGTTTATTTATCTATCACTCACATTTTAATAAAGTATTTATCATAAATTTTCTAATTTTGTCCTCGACACTTTATTTTGGATAAATAAAAATTTAGATGGATTCAATATCGATTATCCTATCTTAACCAGAACACTGGCCCCAAGTTCAAGGAGCATTTATAAAAGACTTAAGAGATAACCCACCAAGAGTTCTCACATTGGTAATAAAAATTACAAACTTGTTCCTTATTAATTGTGTAAATCCTTATTGGCCACTCAACACAATTTTAAACACAATAAACAATGAAATACTAAAACAATAAATTAGTAATTAAATAAAAATATTTTAATAAACATCATTATAATTAGCCATTGATTTTGGTTCTTTAATTAGTATGCAGATAGCTAAAGTGACAGATTTTAAACTAGAGGGAGCAGTTTTTTAGTGAAAAAAAAAAACACAGATTATTTATGATTATCTAGTAATTTCCCATGTAGATGTGAATAAAAATGTGAATCATAAATTAAAAACTTTGACTTTATCAGTCCCAAGACATGGGATGAGATTCTGTGCCCATCAAGGTTAGGACAGTTAATTTAACAGTTCTGTTACACACTCATCTTCATTGTCCTCACCAACAGAAAAAGTTTGTTACAAGTGATTATCCAGTTACAGAGACCCATAAGGGGCCAAAAAACCACCAGAGAACCAGGAGGTGCTTTATAAGGACACATGGAAGACTAGCATAACCTATTATCTCAGAAGGAACTAAGAGGACCAAAATCAACAATCTCCACAGAACATCCCATCTTTAATATCATCTATGTACAGCGTATGGCATCTTTATGCAGAAGTGAATGAGGAAACCTAATTAAAAGATGAACATTCTAATTACCATCGAACCAGCCCGCTGAATTCTGGCGTGAATAGGGATCACGAGGATGAGGTGCGAAACCCGGCATGCCACTTCCATATCCGGGTGGGGGGACACTACGTTCAAAACTGCCATTTCTACCAACTATAGGAGGTTCAGATCCGAAAGGATCCATTCTGAGATGGTTCATTTCATCCAGGCGTGGAGCATATCGTTGCATAGCTGGTGTATTCATCATGTAAGCTGACTCAGACCCAGAACCAAGTACCCCATAACGAGATCCCATGCGACCATATGCAGAATCACGACCAGATAGATAATTACTCCTCACAGAATCAGGATCCTGAAGCCCATAACGGCGAATATGTTGCCTTGTCTCTAATTCCCTAAGGTAATTGTCATCCTCCCTGGCATAGGGGTTATATCCAAGGCTGTTGGTACTGTCTCCCAAGAGGCTGCTATGGTGTTCCGCTGTATCCGAAACCCCATAATCAGAAAGGGGATTGACAACACTTGAGCAATTTTGGGTCCCACCGGCTGCTCCAAACCCCATACGCGAGCTAGAGGTGGGTTCCATATGCCCATAACCATTATCGCCAACCCCAAAATATGGAGATGACATAACAGATTTGGACCAAAAACAGTCAACTGAGGATCTCCCATCAATTGGATTGGATTGACTACGGTCAGGTACTCCCTCAACAATTTGATTTTCAGCCTTCCTTTTCGCTGGTGAGCTTACATGCAGTCTTCTTCCATCATTTTCCTCCGTTTGTTTCCTCTTCCATGAGGTCTTCTCAGCATTTCCCGCCCAAAACTCGTGTCTCTCTTGACTATCTCGTTCAACATTTCCATGCGGTGAGATTCCTTTCTGGCCTTCATTCACAGATCCCTGAACTTCTGGATCATCAGTTGACATCAAAAGATCATCAACCAGCATGAGATCATCACCAAAATTGCCGTCCATGATATGACTGGCAGATGAATTTTCATTATTAAAGCTTTCCATTTTTGAAACCTCATGCTGGCTCAACAGATGACCATGCTCTTGGGCTATTGCCTTATGCTTATCAGTCCAGTCAGGTCGACTCCAAAGGTAGAGTGGGGGAGGCTTCACATTCCATTGTTCCATTTGTCTGTCACTAGTATCAACTGATCCAGGCAGATAAAATGCCTGGGGATAAAACATAACAAGAACAGGGAAAAAGGACAGCAGTGAGAATGCCAAAGATCAATCAAAATATAACTTGCCACGATAAATATATGTTACTCTTACCTTGCCTGAAAGAAAATTCTCATCCTCCCAGACGAGATCATAAGGTGACCGCTTTTTGTCTAGCCTGTAACAAGGAAACAAACATGGAAAGGCAGTCCAAAAAAAATTATCTGTTTCTCCCAACGAAGGAAGCAACTACTTCAGGTTAGTATTGGCAGGCCTGTGTGGAGGATGAGATTATTCAACTCTCCCATCCTTGAAAAAAAGGACAAGATAAATACACTACCTCTCTGTCTCTGGTGGTACTATAAGAATCAGGAGCTTTGGTTTAAACTCGAGAGCCTTATCTATAAACCTGTTAGCCAAAGCTGCTTTAACCCCAAAGGGGGGATTGAGACCCATGATCTGTTCCAGAAGCAGACAAGGAAAGTAATGAAAAAAAGCAAGGGAATTAATTGGCCTCGTGGATATGCATGCACATTGCAATTGACGAATTCTTACCAATTGCGACCCTGTAGGCAACTCCTTTGGCTGGACAGTCATCCAATCTCTCGTCTCAAAATAAAAATCATTCTGTCAACAAAACAAAACATTGTGGTAAATAGGTAAAGAAAAACAACATAATCATGATTAAACCCCTAACAATAGTCTGTATTTGCCTTCATTCACAAAAATTAGCTGAAACCATCAATATACAAATCAATATGCTAAAAACATAACCACTCTAGAGAACCATGAATAGGGTTTGTTTGGTTGTGCTTTTCAACCAGAGAAAGTACCTTTTTTTCTCCCATAGAATGAGTACCTCTAAAGATTGTTTACTTGTTTGGTTGTACTTCTCCCAAAAATAAAATAAAATCAATTTTCTGCCTTTTTTTATAGATGCAAATAGGAATCTACTTCTGACAAGCAATAGAAGAGAAAGTCATTTAAAAAAAAAAAAATGGAACAATTTTGTTTACAAATATACCCTTACAATTTTTTGAAAAAGAACACATACCCTTTTCACTTTAATAAATGCTGTCAAATATTTTTTAAATAATATTTTTAATAACTTTAAATTAATTTTTATTGTCTATATCTCTAATATTATTTTTTCATTAAAAAGTAAAATAATTAAGATTTTTTTTAATAAAAAAATTACCATAGACAAAAAGTACTTTTCTGAATATCTCTAACATATTTATTGAGAAGTGATTTTTCATGTTGTCAATTATAATTTTATAGTAAACAACTTTTATATCTGCCAAATCCAAAGAGATTTTAAAAATTTTGATTATGATAAAGAACTTTTATAATTCTGCTTTTGATAAAGTACTTTTTTTAGAGCTCATGCAAACACACCCATAATTCATCTTAAGCATGTTCACTTCAGAGAGTCTAGTAAGATATTTTATACAGCCTGTTAATGATTACCAAACATTCATTCAAGCCCCAAAATTATTTGAAGGCACAAAAGCCTTCAAACTTCAAAAGAGAACAGCGCCCCATCAAACTGCTATTCAGTCTTTAAAAGCAACTATGCAGCAGCAAAAAATACCCGCTGACTTCGGGTAGCGGAATCATTTAAACAGAATCTATGAAGAATAAAACTAGAGCCCGAACTGCCTGTATACATAACCTGGCTAGTTAATACTCATACACGCCAGAAACTTGGAAAACAATCATATGCATCTACTGATAGGCCCTTAACTAGTGTATATACTAGAAGGTTTAAAAGGGAGCAGATTGGGCAACAAACTAGAGGGCCTTAGGGGTCTGGCAATGGAAAGATTACTAAGGCTTTTTAAAAGAAAGAAGAGAGAGACAAGAAAAACTCAGTTAGAGGAGATAAAAGCATGAGGACAGCTATCAGCAGAGGACTGGAGGGAAATGATTCGAGTAATTGCATAAGGGGAACTTGGTTGAGGGCTGAGAATTATTGTCAACTTGGTAAGTGTTAAGGCCATTGGGTAGGGCACAGACATTCTCCTTATTTCCCTAGTTTTCAACATTGTTTTGCTGTTCTATTATTCTGTAATCAGAGCTTGCTCCTAACATTTCTATATTCTGAATGATATGTTTCATCTTTATCTCTGTACATTCATGCTGGTTTTCTTTGATGATATATTGGTATATGGCACAAAGATGGAAGTTCGTAAGTGCCATTTAAGAACAGTTTTTCAGGTGCTCCAGAAGAACACACTGTGGGTGAATTATAACTTGAGTATATGGGGCGCTTAATTTCAACCAGAGGCATCACAGCAGATCCTAGCAAGATTGATGCTATGAAACAGTGGCGAAACATCAGAAGTTTGAGGGGTTTCCTTGGCCTAACAGGGTACTATCAGCAATTGTAAAACACTATGGAGTTATAGCTTGGCCCCTAACCCAATTATTGAAGAAAAATTGCTTCATGTGGTCTGAGGCAGCAGAACAGGCCCTCAATGCTCTAAAGTCTGCCATGGCAGATATGCCCAGATTGGCCATGATGGATTTCAGTTTGCCTTTTGAGATTGAAACCGATGCCATGAGGGCAAGGATTGGTGCTGTGTTGATACAACAGGGGAGGCCTTTGGCATTTATAAGCCAAGCTTTATCTGAGAAAGCAAAAACCAAGTCAGTGTATGAACGGGAATTGATGGCAATTCGATTGGCAGACCCAAATTGGAGGCAGAACTTAGTGGGAAATCACTTCATAATCAAGACAAACCAGAGTTTTTGCTAGTGCAGCAGGTTATGGTGGGAGAACAGCTAAAGTGGATGCTTGGGTTGAACTTCAAAAATAATTAAAACCCAGGTGCTGAAAATAGAGCTGCTGATCCTTTGTCTATAGTGATGAATTACAGGCCCATTTCAGTGATTACTAATCAAAACTGGTGTTGCCACACAACTCAACCAGAATTCTCTAGCTATTGGAAGAATTCCAGGCATCCCCAAGGGGCCAGGGGCATTCAAGGGCATTTCTCACTTTCAAAAGGCTGGCTTTGGCATTTTCCTGCAAAGGAATGAGGGGTGATGTGGACAGCTTTGTGGGAGCATGCATGAGGTACACCAGAAGAATAAATATCAGTCCCTCAAATCTGCAGGATTGCTTCAGCCATTACCTATTCCTAATCATGTGTGAGAGAATGTTACAATGGATTTTATTGATGGGTTGCCAAGCTCTAAGGGGGAGACTCTATTGCGATGGTGGTAGATCCTTTCAGCAAATTTGCTCATTTTATTCTTCTTCTCCATCCTTTCTCAGTAGAGTGAGGTTACATGGGTTTCCGGCATCACTGGACAGTGGTACCGGATTGGGTCTGCGTAATTAATGAGTATGCTTTGGCAGGAACTCTTCAGGTTGTTGGGTACCAGCATGAAATTTACAACAGCATACCACCCACAAATAGATGGGTAAGCAGAGGTGACCAACAGCACTGTTAAGGCTTACCTCCATTGCTTTGCAGTGACCATCCAACTCAATGGGTGAGATATGCACCATGGACACAGTTCTGGTTTAACTCATCATATAATGCTTCAATACGGATGAATCCCTTTAAGGGATTGTATGGGCTGGAAGTGCCTTCCATCATTCCATTCCGGATGGAGAATACTGCCGTGGAGGAAGTAGACAGATTATTGATGGAAAGGGATAATATCCTTGATTAGCTCAAGCAGAAAATGTTGAGGGAATAGAACCACATGAAGGAACAACCAGACAAGGGTAGACAGGTGGTGAAGTTTCAAGTGGGGGATATAGTTTATTTGGAAGTTAAGCCTCGTAAGCTGAAACCTTGGCCAATAGGGTGGATGAAACATTAAGCCCCAGGCTTTATGGCCTCTTCTCCATCATGGAAAAGGTGGAAGCAGTGGCATACAAACTTCATTTGCCAGAAACAGCACGTACACAGCCCGTGCTCCATGTTTCTCAATTAAAGAAAGCTCCACCAGCTAGCAGCCCATGCCACAGCTTCTTGTTTTCTTGTCAGAAGATTGGGACAGGTGCGTCCTGAGGAAATGAATGCAATTCACAAGTTGCTGAATGGCAGTACCGACGTTCTAATAGATAGCACTATAGAACCTGCGAAGATGCCCAACCTATTACATGAGGCCTTCCCAAAATTTCACCTTGTGGTCTGTGGACAAGGTGAAATCTGTTTGTTGTTTTATTTTACTTTATTTGTGTGTGTGTGTGTGTGTGTGTGTGTGTGTGTGTGTGTGTGTGCGTGTGTTGTTGGGGAGGGGGGGGTGCTATTGATAGGCCCTTGACTAGTGTATATTCTAGAAAGGCTAAAACCACAACGTATGGCAGAGGGAAGATTACTAAGGAGCTAAGGTTTATGAAAGAAAGAAAAGAGACAAGGAGTCAGAGAAGAAAGAAAAGGAGTAGCCTATGTGGACAGCTGCCAGCAGAGGATTTGGTGCAAATGATTTGAGGAATTGCATAAGGGAAAGTTGGCTGCGAGGTGAGTGCTATCAAGTGTCAATTTGGCGAGGAATTGGCTGAGGCAATTGGGAGGGCAGAGACATTCTCCTGTCTGAGTATTATCTTTTTCCCTATTTTCCCAATTTCCATCCACTCTTTTGCTCTTCTATTATTCCGTAATAGGAGTTTGCTCCAGAGATTTCTATATTCAGCAATACAACGATATCAGTTTCTATCATCTATGTTCTAAAAGGAACGGAAAAATCTGATGATATGGGAAGAATTAATATGGTCAAGGTATTTTCAAAAAACAAGGCCGCACTCTTTCTGTATCAACAACAGGTCACGCTCTTCAAAGCGACACTCAAAAGTCAAAAGACACATCAGCACGTCATATTGCTGGATATATTTAGCATAAACTTCTTCCAGGCATGACAGATTACCCTAGTTTACATGCAACAGGTTATTCCTAAGGCAGACACTTGATCAGATGACGATCATTATCAATGTAAATATGGAGGAACCAAAAAATTATTTAGAAAACAAAAAAAAAAATGGAAAACCAAAATATCATACATACAGCACTGTTCAATCACAAGCATATGTGACTATAAACAGACACATAAGCACCATAGTCATAAGTTGCCAAATCATTAGTTCTTCAAAGATGATAAGCCTTCTAATAGAAAGGGGCAGCAGCAAGAAATACAGAAAAGCCATCATTTATACACCAAAGTATTGCAAGCATATTAAAAACCTCTGCCAACTTGACAAAGATGTCAGTAACAGTAAATGTAATCGAAAACACACCAATACTTGCAACATCTAAATACCGGTTCCTAATTATCAGAAGAATAATCTGATTTGTTTGCTTATTTGTACAGATTTGATTTTATCTCTTTCATAGTTTATAGGGATTGACTGTATCTGTAGATTCTATTTAGCATTTATGAGGAGATTCTCTCTCCTTCTAATCAGGACTAGGGTTTTGTATAGCCGCTGCCTATCTCTATATAATTGGGTCAGCTTGTAATCATTCATCATGAAGTAAATACACTTTTCTCTGCATGGTATCAGAGCACGATCTGGACCATAAGAGAATAGCGCACAGCCTCTATGGCACAAGACAATATGGAGACAGAACAAAGGCCCAAATTGGAGACTGAAGGCACTGCCATGATCAGCCCAATTGAAGGAACCACTCTTCCTATCACTGGCTCTAAACTCAACAGCCAAAATTACACTCAATGGGCCAGATCGGTCCGAAAATTCCTTCAAGGAATGGGAAAAGAGGAGTACGTCACCAGTGATGCAAAGTGGCGGGAAAAAGATGGTGCTGACCTCAAGAAGTGGAACTTGAAAATAGCCACGTAATGACAAATGAGATTGGAGAAGATTTCATGTACTATGGCACTGCAAAGGAAACACGAGATGCAGCAAAGGAAACCTACTCAAATGTTGACAATACCTCTACAATATTTGAGATTAAGAGTCTGCTCCATGATTTGAGGCAAGGTGACTCCATAGCCACTAAATATTTCAACAGACTCACTAGATACTGGCAGCAACTGGACATTTATGAAGAAATCAACTAGGCTTGCGCAGATGACAGCAAGCAACACAAAGCTCTTGTGGAGAAGGACCGAATCTTCAAATTTCTTCTTGGTCTCAATAGGGACCTTGATGAAGTGCATGGAAGAATTCTTGGAACCAAGCCACTTCCAGAGGTTCGAGAAGTGTTTGCTGAAGTAAGAAGGAAAGAAAGCAGGAGGAGCAAGCTAATGTTGGGTGCACCCAATTCAACAACTCATTCAGAAGGTTCAGCCATGGCATCGAGGGGACCATGCTCTAGTCCTTGGTGTGAACATTGCAAAAGAAACAGGTCACACAAAGGACACATGCTGGCTTATTCATGGTAAACCAGGAGATGCCAAATTTCCTAGAAGCAAAGACGCTTGTGGAAATGCAGCTTCCACAAGCATGCTGGAAACAACAACAGACAGTGCTGCAACTGAAGCAAGAGCTTTCAGCAAGGAACAAATGGAGGTGCTGTAGAAACTACTTCAGCAGGCCTTGAAAACTGATGACACGTTGAGATTGTGCCAGATTTGTTTATAACATAAACATCAATTAGGGATATGTAAATATCTATAAATATCAATTAGGGTAGATTGTTTCCTTTATTAGAGATTGTAATTATGTGCAAAGATTTGATTATTAGTAATATATAATTCTATGGCTGAGGAGTTGGGTCCTCAAGCAATTCATCACAAACACTCTTATCATGGTATCGAGAGCCAGGTTCTCTCGTGTCTAAATCCAGCCACCATTGTCCGGCTAGGATTTCTTTCTCTCTTGTCCAGCCGCCACTGTCTGGTTAGACCCATTCACCACCAGCTCCCCAGTCGTCAAAGTAAAGCCGGAATCCATCTTAGAACCTCCAGATCGACCTGTCCATAGAAAGCCGTCACCGACACCACTGTCACGCGCCGCCACAGTCAAAAAGGCTCGTCGGTGCGTGAGAGCCACGCGCCACCTTCCCAACCTCCATTTGCCCTACTTCCAACGCTGTTCGACTCGTCGGCGTTCCCTAGTTCCATTTCGAGGGTCGGTGGCCAATTTCTGTCACTCCTTCCTGGTCGCACAGCTCCGCCCTCTTCCTCTGTTCTCAGGTTCTGTTTCCTGCGCGTAGAGAATGCCGTCCTCAACCACTTCAGACAACCCAGAAGTTAAAGTCACCCCCTCTGGTCATAGAAAGCCCTCCAGTAATCTCCCCATCACATATGCATTCTCAGGAACTCCCACAATCACATTAGAGAAATTGAACGGGAAGAATTTTTTTGCTTGGTCAGCCTCAGTTGAATTATGGCTCTTAGGACAAGGGCTCTCTTATCATCTCACTACATCTGTCTCTGATGTTCCTCCAGAAAATAGAAGTCAGTGGGAAAGGTTTGATTATCATTTGTGTGCCCTATTATGGCAATCAATGGAGCCTACAATTCTAGTCAATCTGAGGTCCTTTAAAACATGTTCTTCTTTTTGGAAGAAGACTCAAAGTTTGTTTGCTAATGATATCCAATGCTTATATGATTCAGCTCAAAAGCTGGCATCTCTTAAGCAGTCAGATCATGATATGACAGAGTTTGTTACTTAGGCACAAGCAGCTGTAGAAGAGTTAAAAATGTTTTTGCAAGCTGATTCCCATGAGGCTTTGAAGACAAAGCTGGATAATCTGTATATGGTGATGGCTCTCCGTGCAATGCATCCTGATTTTGAGCATATTCGTGATTAGATCCTAACTGGTCAAACAGTTCCCACTATGGAAGATCTGATTACTCGACTTTTGAGGATCCCTCCACCTAAAGTCTCCAACTTATGTTCCAATATAACTGAAGTGTCTGCTACGGTGACTGCATCAGGATCTCGCGGTGGACGTGGAGGACGAGAAGATCGAGAGGGGCACGGAAGCCGTCCCTGTACTTACTGCAAACAGCAAGGGCATTCCCAAGATACTTGTTTTTCACTTCACAGATTCCCGGAGAAACCAGTCAATATTGTTCAGTCTGAGCCCAATCAAGAGGAAGAGAAAAAGGCTGATTTTTTGTCAGGCAAACAACCCATTGCTATTTCAGAAACAGAATTCCAAGAGTACCTTCAATTGAAGGCAGCCAAGCAAAATCAAGCTCCCATCGCCACAGTTGCTCACACGGGTAATCCCACAGTCTGTATCTCTCATTCTAGAAATAGTCCAAGTCCTTGGATAATTGATTCGGGTGCCTCCGACCACGTAGCTGGTAATAGATCCCTTTTTACCTCTCTTTCTACACATGTCCTCCCTAAATTTATCACTTTGGCAGATAGTTCTGAAGTCCTTGCCAAGGGGGTCGGTCATGTTTTACTCACTGAATCTATGCCTTTGAAATATGTTTTATTTATACCAAAATGTCCTTTAATTAAATTTCTCTCAGTCAGCTTACTCGCTCTATTAATTGTTCTGTCACCTTTGATTCTAATTCCTTTATTATACAGGACCATGGTACGGGACAGACGATTGGCATAGGGCATGAGTCACAAGGACTTTACTATCTCAAGTCACCTCCACCCGTGATTTGTGTGGCTATTGAGTCTCCTGGTCTTCTCCATAACCGCTTAGGTCATTCTAGTTTGTCGAAGCTTCAGAAGATGGTGCCTAGTTGTGCCAAGTTAGAGTCTTTGAGTTGTGAGTCATGTCAACTTGGAAAGCCTGTTAGGTCTTCTTTCAAGAGTCGTGATAAGGGTCAAATTGAGTCATCTCCTTTTTCTCTTATTCATTCTGATATATGGGGACCTAGTCGTGTCACTACTTCTTCAGGTCTTAGGCATTTTATTACATTTATTGATGATTTTTCTCGATGTACTTGGTTATTCTTAATGAAAGAACGGTCTGAACTTTTTTCTATCTTCACATCTTTTTTCACTGAAATTCAAATTCAATTTGGCAAAACTATTAAGATTCTACGCAGTGATAATGCCAAAGAATATTTCTCAACTACTTTTTCTTCATTTATGACATCTCATGATATTTTGCATCAATCTACTTGTCCTCATACATCCCAACAAAATGGAGTTGCGAAAAGGAAGAATAGACGTCTCATTGAAACTACACGTACTTTATTATTGCATGCTAATATGCCTTTGCACTTTTGGGGGGATGCAATCTGAACTACTTGTTATTTAATTAATCATATGCCTTCTTCTATTTTGAATAATCAAGTGCCTCATTCACTTTTGTTTCCTAAGGGTCCTTTGTATCAGATTCCCCCCCGTGTGTTCAGGTGTATTTGCTTTGTTCATGACCTTTCTCCTAGTCAAGATAAGTTGTCTGCTAGGGCTGTTAAATGTGTTTTTCTTGGGTATTCTAAACTACAAAAAGGGTATCGGTGTTATTTTCCTATTACTCATTGTCAGTATATCTCTGCTGATGTTACTTTCTTTGAAGACACACCATACTTCACCTCTCCAGTTGAGTCCAATATTGTCTCTGAAGTCCTTCCTGTTCCATGTTTTGGTCAACCCATGTTATCCTTGCAGGAACCATTAGTAGGAACCACAGAGTCCTCCATTGTCTTACCTGATACCATTTCTCATAGCCCGCTAGAACGACCTTGGATCACCTATCACCGTCGATCACGGGTAGATGCAAGGCTTAAGGTGGCAGAGCATTCCAGTGAACCACATCCTACTCCGTTGGAGTCTCCTACTACGAAACTGTCAATACCTATTGATGACCGTCCTATTGCTCTTCGCAAAGGTACCCGTTCCACTAGAAATCCTCATCCAATCTATAATTTCTTGAGTTTTCATCGTTTATCCCCACCATACTATGCTTTTGTTTCCAACTTGTCTTCTGTTTCCATTCCCAAGCGTGTCAGTGAGGCACTCTCTCACCCAAGATGGCGACAAGCTATGATTGATGAGATGCTTGCTCTCAAGCATAGTGGTACATGGGACTTGGTTTCGCTTCCTCTGAGGAAAACTGTTGTTGGATGTCGATGGATGTACGCTATTAAAGTTAGCCCTGATGGTAATATTGACAACCTCAAAGCCCGGTTGGTTGCTAAGGGTTACACTCAGACTTATGGTCATGATTACAGTGATACTTCTTCTCCTATGGCTAAAATTGCCTTTGTCCACATTTTTCTTTCCATGTAACCATGAGTCATTGGCCGCTCTTTCAGCTGGATATTAAAAATGCCTTCCTTCATGGGGACCTTGATGAAGAAATATATATGGAGCAACCACCTGGGTTTGTTGCTCAGAAAGAGTCAGGATTGGTTTGCAGATTGCAACGTTCACTTTACAGGCTAAAACAATCCCCAAGAGCTTGGTTTGGCAAATTCAGTGCTGTTGTTCAAGAGTTCAACTTGAAACGAAGTGAAGCTGATCATTCAGTGTTTTATCAACATACTTCACCTAGTCAATGCATTTACTTGGTAGTTTATGTGGATGACATAGTCATTACTGGTAGTGATCATGAGGGGATATCTCGGCTGAAGAAACATTTGTTTCATCATTTTCAGACTAAGGATTTAGGCAAGCTCATGTACTTTCTTGGCATTGAGGTGGCTCAATCCAAAAGTGGTGTTGCTATATCACAAAGGAAGTATGCTCTTAATATATTAGAAGAGACAGGAATACTAAATTGCAAACCTGTTGACAGTCCTCTATATCCTAACAGCAAATTGTTGCCAAATCAAGGGGAATCATATCCTGATCCAGGTGAATATCGAAGACTTGTAGGGAAGCTAAACTATCTCACTATTACTAGACCTAATATTTCATATTCTGTTAGTGTAGTGAGTCAGTTTATGCAGTCCCCATGTAATGATCATTGGGATGCAGTGATGCGAACTTTGAGATATATCAAGAAAGCACCTGGTCAAGGATTGTTGTATGAAGATAAAGGGAATACACAAGTCATTGGGTATTGCGATGCAGATTGGGCTGGGTCCCCCATTGACAGGCACTCTACCTCTGGATATTGTCTTTATTGGTGGAAATCTTGTATCTTGGAAGAGCAAGAAACAGAATGTTGTTGCTCAATCTAGTGCAAAGGCAGAGTATCGGTCCATGGCAGCAGCCACTTGTGAACTAATATGGATTAAACAATTACTTCTAGAGTTAAAGTTTGGGATGATTGCACAAATGAAGTTGTATTGTGACAAGCAAGTAGTACTTCATATTGCTTCCAATCCAGTGTTTCATGAGAGAACTAAACACATAGAAGTCGATTGTCATTTCATCAGAGAGAAGGTTATATCCAAGGAGATAGTCACTGAGTTTGTTAACTCTAGTGATCAATTGGCTTATATTTTCACAAAGTCTCTCAGAGGTCCTCGGAGTAATTATATTTGTGGCAAGCTTGGTGCATATGATTTATATGCTCCAGCTTGATTGCGAGTGTTGAGATTGCGCCAGATTTGTTTATAACATAAACATCAATTAGGGATATGTAAATATCTGTAAATATCAATTAGGGTAGATTGTTTCCTTTATTAGAGATTGTAATTAAGTGCAAAAATTTGATTATTAGTAATATATAATTCTATAGCTAAGGAGTTGAGTCCTTAAGCAATTCATCACAAACACTCTCATCAACACAGTTACTAGTACTGCCACTATGGCACAAAAAGGTAGTTGTTACAACTAGTATCACAGTTTAAAGAATTAAAGAACAAAGGTATGTAGTAAATCCGAGACTGAGATTCAACATGAATTCCTAGTCCAAAGGTGTATTTATGTATGGTATTAACAATGTAAAATGAGGAAAAATATCAAGGATACAACGTAAAAGGAAATTACAAGAGCCTGGGCATGAGGAGCCCTTCAACCTCCAAAATCCTATCTCAGGGTCTGAATGACCTCATTCCCACCACTACTCACTCTGTAACAACCTCCCACACGAGTCATATGGGTGACCAGCTTATTCTCTCTCCTACTCATCCTAGGAGTTACTATTTTAGGTTTCCTCTATGGGCTTGAGTGGGGCCCAGTTCCTCTCAATCTCTTACAGGTGTATGTCTTACCAAACCTAAGGTCTCTAACAATACCCCCCCTTGAAGATCCACCTTGTCCTAGGTGGAAGTAAGGAAATTCCAGCTGTATACGGGACTGCAACTCCCAAGAACTCTCAAAGTCTACCAAGTCAACCCACTTCACCAATAACTCCACTACACCAGCTTCATTCACCCTGGTAGCAATAATATCTTCAAGATAGACCTTCAGCTCCCAATCTTCACTAAGACATTGGGGCAATGGCTCAAGGAGAAACACACCTTTTCAGCAAGGAGAGATGGAATACAGGGTGTATCAAAGTCCCTTCTGGCAGCAGCAGCTTATATGCAGCAAACCCTACCTTCTCCAGCACCTCAAAGAGGCCATAAAAGCGCGGACTAAGTTTCCAATTTTGCCTTAGCTAGGGACTTTAATTTATATGGCTAGATCATCAAATACACCTTTTCTCCCACCACTAATTCCAATTCCCTCCTATGTTTAGCAGCCCGAATTTTCATGCGGTTTTGAGCCATCAACAGCTACGCACAGATGTCATCAAGCATTAGATCCCTTTCTTGGACCAACTGGTTCACTTCCTCCACACTAGGAGGTGCTGAATTACACTTGAACAGAGATGGAGGCTCTCGGCCATATAGAGCCTGGAAGGGTGTGGTTTTGGTGGAGGCATGGTAATTGGTGTTATACCAATACTCAGCCCAATTAAGCGATTGAGGCCAAGTTTTAGGCCTTAAACCAGCAAAACACCTCAGACATGTGTTCAAGCATCTATTGACCACCTCAGTCTCTCCATCTAATTGTGGATGGTAAGCTGTGGTGTACTTGAGTTTGATCCCTGCTGCCTTGAAAAGAGCTGTCTAGAACTGACTCAAAGCGCCAGTCTCGATCAATAACTATAGTCTGAGGAAACCCATGAAGTCAAACCACTTCCTTGACAAACACTTTGGCCACAACCTTGGCTGTGTATAGGTGTGATAACGCGATGAAGTAGGAATACTAAGTCAAACGATCCACTAATACCAGAATGGTATCCAACCCTTTGGATCTAGGCAAGCCTCCCAAGAAATTCATGGACAGATCAATCCAAGTAGATGTGGGAATGGGTAAAGGTTGCAATAAACCAACTAGGGACAGAGTTATGTACTTATTCCTCTAACAAACTTCACATTCTTGCATATATCTCTAAATATCTTTTTTCATCCCTCCCACTACAGCAATGCAGCAATCCTCTTATAGGTTCTGAAATAGCCTTAATGCCCCCCAGCTACTGAATCATGAAATTCCTTGAGGATCAAAGGAATCCTAGTGAACTTTCTGGCCAAGACCAATCTGCCTTAGTACAGCAACCTGCTTTGCTTAAGCTCAAAGCCCGGGTGTGAAATCAAAAAATTGGACCGAGGCTATGGCAGCAAAATACATTTTCCTAGATAGTGCATCTACAACACTGTTCTATTTGTCCGGTTTATATTTCACCACAAAATCATAACCAAGCAATTTGGACATCCAATGCTGTTGTTCTTCACCCATTAAGCGCTGATCCACCAGGAACTATAAGCTTTTTTGAACCGTATGGAACTCAAATGCCTCCCTAGTAAGCAGTGTCGCCATTTTTGAATGGCCAAGACAATGGCTATTAATTCCCTCTCATATACCGATTTCTTCTAGGCTCTTTCTGATAATACCTTGCTTAATAAAGCCACAGGCCAACTCTCTTGCATCAACACAGCTCCCACACCTTTCCCCGAAGTGTCGAATTCAATGATAAATGGCTTGTCAAAACTGGAACTGCCAACACTGATAAATTCACCATGGCAGCCTTCAATTCCTCAAAGGAAGCTTGAGCCTCCTCAAAGTTAGCCAATCTTTCTTTAAGGGTGACCTTTCTTGGAACTTCCATTTTATCCGAAACTTAAAAGATAGAGAGACTAATGAATTAGAATCCCTTTTTACTTTGTTGAATCCTATTCACCTATCCAGAGCCCAGATATTAGGACTTGAACTCTTGACTCCTCGAGTGTAAATCCTATTTTCATTTTTTTGACTTCCTCTGCTAACTTAGAAAGATTTATTTTAGATAAGTTTACTTGGAAATCTAAATCTCCCTCAAAGGTCAAAAACTTTGTTTGGACTACTGTTCTTAACAAGATTAACACTAATGACATGCTCCAGAATCGCAGGCCCCTCATGGCTTTGTCCCCTAGCATGTGCATAATGTGTGGCTTAGATTCTAGGTCGGGGGCTCATCTTCTTTTGCATTGTCCTTTGGGTTTGCCCTATGGACTTACAATAGTTTCTACTCATTAAATTCAGAGATTTTGGCTTGCATAAAGAAGCAAAGATTTTGTGGTAGTCTTCAGTGTTTGCTATGCTTTGGTGTATTTGGTTAGAAAGGAATGCTAGGGATTTTAATGATTCATTTTCAACTATTGATTTTGTTTGGGATAGGATTACTTTTTTAGCCTCCCTTTAGTATTCAGGTCATGGTCTGTTTAATGGTATTCCTCTAGCTGATATTCAAAGGGATTGGCATGCTTTGTTACATGGTTTATTCCTTTAGGTTTTAGCTGTATATTTTGCACTATTGTGATGATTTCTTATCCTCTTTTGTACATTCTCTTCTTTGCTAATAATATTTCTTCTATTTCTATCAAAAAAAAAAAAGGAAGCTTGAGCCTCTTTGCCCCATAACAAACTATCCTTCTAAAGTAATTGTGTTAATGGCAAAGCTATTTTACCATAACCCTTCACAAAACATCTATAATAGCCGATGAGCCCCAAAAACACCCATAAGCTCTTGAGGTCTTGAGGGATGGGCCAATCTACCATTGTAGCCACTTTCTTGGGGTTAGCTGCCACTCCTGTTGCAGAAACAATGTGCCCCAAGAATTCTAACTTGGCCTGTCCAAAGCTACACTTTTTCTAGTTTACAAAAAGCTGGTGCTATCTCAACAACTATAACACTTGGTTCAAATGTTCCACATGCTGCCTCATATCTCTACTATGAATGAGGATATCATCAAAAAATGCCAGTGTGAACTTCCTCAAAAATGGTTTTAGGACTTTGTTCATCAAAGCTTGAAATGTTGAGGGAGCATTGGTCAAGCCAAATGGCATAACCAAAAACTCATAGTGTTCCTCATGAGTCCTAAAGGCTGTCTTTGCCACATCTTCATCCCACATACGAATCTGGTGATAACCAGATTTCAAATCAAGTTTAGTAAACACCTTAGCATCACGTAGCTCATCCAACAACTCTTCAATGACAAGTATAGGGAACTTATCAACAACAATAAGCTTGTTAAGCGCCCTATAATCAGCACAAAACCACCACACTCCGTCCTTCCTAACCAATATAATCGGACTACAAAAGGGCTAACATTATGCTGGATTATACTAGCTTGCAATATCTCATTGACTACCTTTTCTATCTCATTTTTCTGGTAATGGGAATACCTATATGGCCTTATGTTTGGAATATCAACCCCTTCCTTCAACACCATGGCATGGTCGTGTTCCCTTTTGGGTGGCAACCCTTGAGGAAGTTGAAACGCATCCGAAAACTCTTGTAGAACAGTCTGAACTTCCTGAGAAAAGCCCCCTATAGTTGTAACTGAGGCTGTTTCTGGCACTGGGGCTAAATAACCCTTCCCCATCATCCTTCAACATCTTGAATGTAGTTTTCCAGGAAGCTTGAGCATGGCACAAGGCTGGATCACCATAAATCTTCCAATCCCTGCCATCAGCTCTCCATTGCAAGTACAACTCCTGAAAATCAGCCACAATCTTCCCCAAACTAGCCAACCAATCCATACCAAGCACCACCTCCAAACCTCCTAATTCCATAAGAAAGAAATTCTGGGTTACGGTCACTTCCCACACCAACAAAGTCACTCCACAGCATACACCCTCGCCCCTCTCTCTCTCTCTAGCCATTTCCAACCTCAACAATGAATGTTGGAATCTTCCGAACCTCCAGATTCAATTTCTTAGCCAAACGGGTAGCTAAGAAATTACCCAAAGCACTGCTATCGATCAACACTACCACCTTCTTCCCATTAATTTCACCCCCAACCTTCAAGGACTTATTGGAAGTAAGCCCTACAAAGCTCATAAGGGATAATTTCATATTTTGAACAGTGGAAACCTCTATCCACATTTAAAACATAACCCCTTGTGTTGCCTGTCTTGCCATTCTTCTTGGGTCAACCTCCGAGGTTTTGTTCTCCTTCTCTCCCCTCCCCACTCACCAACACCTCATTCTCCTCTCTCTCTCTCTCTCCATAAGTAGCCAAATGGATGCCTCCCCGATTTTGGAAGTTCCAGGGGCTAGATTGGGTGCTAGTACCTTAGAACTTTCTCCTCCTTCGTGGAAAACTCCAATCCCTCCATCCCTCCATGCCAAATTCCGTTCCTCCATTTCTAATGCCTTGTTCGTTAGCGTTGACAGAAATTGGCTCACCTTGAGTTCCGCTTAGAGTTCCGGTTTCAACCCATTAAGGAAGATCCCCATAACTACTTTGTGGCTAAGATCTTCCTTGCATTGGCCCCTGCTTCAAACTCCTTCCTATATTGCCGGACACTCCGCACTTGCTTCACAAACAGCAAGGGCTCCATCAAATTCCTTGCCACTCCAGGCTGGAACCTCCACACCAAATCCTCCTTAAATTCTCACCATGTTGGGCACGGAACCTAGGTCTCCCGCCATTTGAACCAAAACAAGGCCTCCCCTTCTATAGCCATCAATGCCAGGTCCAACTTGTCCTCATTGTCCACCCTTGTAAGGCGAAAATACCTTTCAACCTTTACAATCCAATCATACGCGTCTTCCCTTTCAAAAACTGGAAGTTCTAGTTTCCTTCCCATCACCAATCTTCGCGTTCCGAGCTAGGGTCACGATTTTGGGGTTTGAGCTCATCTCCCCCTCAATGATCAGGAGATCCCAATCTCGAGCGATCACCTCAATTCCTCCCGCAACGGATTCCGCCATTCTTGCCCCGACCCCTGCGCCCCGAGCTGTGGTCGCGATTCTGGGATCCGCGGTCCTCTTCCTCCACGTGATCTACCTTCCTCGATAGGAGCATTTCCCCGCTCTATTCGGACAAAGACTCCAACTGCTTGTTGAGAGCCTCCTACCGCTGACCCATCTCCATCACACTCCTCTCCATCACCATAACGCTCTGGAACCTGCGCTCTAGCTCCTCCAACCTTGCCTCTATAACAATGCATGATGAAACCATTAACCAAGCCCCGACTGATCGAAACCTGGCTCTGGTACTAGCTGTTACAACTAGCATCACAATTTAAAGAATGAAAGAACATAGGTATGTAGTAAATCCGAGACTAAGATTCAACATGAATTCCCGTCCAAATGTGTATTTCTATATGGTATTAATAGTGTAAAATGAAGAAAAAATTAGGGATACAATGTAAAAAGAAATAACAAGAGCCTGGGCATGAGGAGCCCTGCAACCTCCAAAATCCTATCTCAAGGTCTAAATGACCTCTTTCCCACCACTACTCACTCTATAACAACCTCCCACACAAGTCACATGGTCGACCAGCTTATTCTCTCTCCTATTCATCATAGCACTTACTATTTTCGGTTTCCTCTATGGGCCTAAGTGGGGCCCAGTTCCTCTCATTCTCTTACGGGTGTACGTCTTACCGAAACTAGGGTCTCTAACAATAATATTTTAAATGCCCTGTTAGTTTGCAAAGAAGGAAGAACCACATGGATTGTGGATTCAAGAGCTTTCTGATCATATGACATAGGCTCTTACTACCTTTAACAAATATTTTCCTTGTCACGATAAATCCATAGTCCGAATTGCTAATGGATCACTTTCAAAAGTAATTGGTAGAGGATCAGTGGCCATTTTGAAAGACATTGTTCTGAAGGATGTTCTTTATGTTCCTAAACTTAATTGTAACTTGCTGTCCATAAGCAAACTGACGAAAGATCTCAAATGTGTTACTAAATTTCACTCTTCCTTGTGTGAATTTCAGACTTTGGATTCAGGGAAAAGGGTTGGCAATGCTGAAAAGTGTGTTGGTCTCTACCTTCTTCGAGTTGATGACTCCAAGAGAAGACTAGAAAGGTCCGCCTATGTATTGGCTTCATCGAAGGAGGAATCTATAATGTTGTGGCAGTACTGCTTAGGACACCTGAATTTTATGTACCTAAGAAGAATGTTTCCTTCACTATTCAATAAAAATTCGAATTTCTTCCATTGTGAAATGTGTGAATTGTCCAAACACATCCAAAACACTTACCTTGCTCAACCATATAAGCCATCCAAACCCTTCACCTTAATTCACAGTGATGTGTAGGGACCTTCTAGAGTTAACAACATAACTGGCTCTAGGTGGTTTGTCACCTTCATTGATGATCACACAAGGGTAACATGGCTCTTTCTTATGAAAGAAAAATCAAAAGTGGGGAAAATATTTAATCACTTCCACAACATGGTGCAAACGCAATTTCAATCATGCATCCAAATTCTAAGGACGGATAATAGCCGCGAATACTATAGCTCTGCCCTGGGATACTACCTTCAAAAACCCGAGATTATGCACCAAAGCTCATGTGCAAACACCCCATAGTAGAAAGGGTTGGCAGAAAGCAAGAATCGTCAGTTGTTGGAAGTCACTAGGTCTCTCATGATGGCTTCAAATGTCCCTTCAAAATTTTGGGGTGATACCATCCTCACAGCCACCTACCTAATCAACTGGATGCCCTCTAAAACCCTCAATTACAGCAACCCCCCACCCTGCCCTCTAGTCCTTCTATCCAACCTCCAGAATTTTGACATTCCTTCCTATCAAGATCTTGGGCTGCATTGCCTTTGTCCATAACCATCATCCCAACCATAGCAAATTAGACCCAACTTCAGTGCCATGCATCTTCTTAAGATACCACACCACACCAAAGGAGCTATAAGTGCTATTCTCCCCCAAATCAGAAATTTTACCACTCCATGGATGTTACTTGAGCATCAACCTTATTACCCCAAAAACTGAGCTTCAAGGGGAGAGAACTAAGGAAGAATCTTAACTTTGAAATTTAAGGATATTATAGCCACTGAAACTGAGATGCTTGCTGCTGAACCACAAACAGAGGCGCAAATCACTGTTGAAATAGAAGTTAAAATGCCTAGGGATGCAATTGAAACAGAAATGGAGATGCCCACAATCGCTTCCACTACCGAAATAGGAGAAAATGCTCCTACAGAACCTACTGAGGAAGGACCAAAGACAATTGAAATCAGATTGACTGAAGAAGGATTGAAGCCCGCTAGACATGCAGACAAACAATTGCTAGTCTTCTCGAGGAGGAAGAAAACCAAGAAGAAAGCAAAACCCTCCATCGGTCAAAAGCAAAGCCAGGATTCTACCCATATTCCAGAGCCAATAGAAGTTCATCTAAGTAACACATCTCCCATTCTTGCAGCACCTTATATTCCTAATTCCAAAAATCTTGATCTTGATTTACCAATTGCTGTAACAAAAGGAGTGAGATCTTGCAGACAGCACCCAATTGGGAAATATGTCTTTTACTCTTTTATGATAATTTATCACAAGGATATAAAGCCTTTGTGACAGCCATTGACAGCCTTAAGATTCCAAGAGATATTCAAGAGGCTCTTCGACATCCTAAGTGGGCAGATGCTGTAAAAGAAGAAATTCAAGCACTGGAGAAGAATGGTATGTGGGAACTATCAAAACTGCTAAAAGGAAATAAAACAGTTGGATGCAAGTGGATATTCTTTGCCAATTACAATGTAGATTGGAGTGTAAATAGACACAAAGCTCGCCTAGTAGCCAAAGGGTTCACCCAATCCCATGGTGTGGACTATGAGGGGACTTTTGCTCCAATGGCAAAACTAAATTCTGTCCATGTCATTCTTTCTCTGGCAACAAACCTTGACTGGCCTCTATATCAACTTGACATCAAGAATGCCTTCCTAAATGGTGAACTCGAGGAAGAAGTCTACATGAGCATCCCTCCTGGTCTTGAAACAGCAAGAACATATGGTAAAGTATGCAGGCTCTGTAAATCCTTGTATGCTCTCAAGCAATCACCGTGAGCTTGGTTTGAAAGATTAACTCAGGTAGTCAAGGAAGATGGATTTATACAATGCCAGGTTGGCCACACCATGTTTGTCAAGCATTCAAGATAAGGGAAAGTGGCCCTATGAATAGCTTATATTCATGACATTGTCATCATAGGTGATGATTACAAGGAAGCTGAACACCTCAAGAAACTCCTTTCTAAGGAATTTGAGGTCAAAGACCTAGGACAACTCAAATATTTCCTAGGAATGGACGTGGCACGTTCAAAAAATGGGATCTTCGTGTCCCAAAGGAAGTATACATTGGACCTATTGAAGGAAACAGGGATGCTAGGGTGTAAACCAGCTGACACCCCAATGGAGCCTACAAGGAGAGATAGCGTAGAAGTGGAAAGCCCTCCTACGAATAAAGATAGGTACTAGAGACTGGTGGGAAAGCTAATTTATTTAACTCACACTAGACCTGATATTGGTTTTGCTATGAGTATTGCTAGCCGATATATAACAAATCCCACTAAGAATCATATTAAGGCAGTCAACCGGATCCTCCAATACTTAAGAAGGACATCGGGCAGAGGTCTTCATTTTGCAAAAAATTCAAATAGAAGTGTAGAAGTATACGGTGATGCTGATTGGGTGGGATCCATGACTAATCGGAAGTCCAGAATTGGATATTGCTCCTATGGTAGGGGAAATCTAGTCACATGGAGAAGCAAGAAACAATCCATGGCTGCAAGAAGCAATGTAGATGCTGAATTCAAAGCTTTTTCTCATGGCCTTTGTGAGGGTATTTGGCTCCGAAGAATGCTTAAAGAACTTAAAATCTCCACAAGCTACACTGTGAAGATTCTATGTGACAACAAAGCAGCCATTAGTATTACCAAAAATCCTATCCATCATGCCAGAACTAAACATGTGGAGATTGATCGCCGCTTCATAAAGGAGAAGATTGGCAATGGAGTTGTGAGGCTTGAGTATACTCCATCATCTCAGGAGACTGCGGATATCCTAACTAAAGCTCTCTCAAAGCCAACCTATGGGAATCTAAGATCCAATCTAGGCATGATAGATAACAATCTCCCAGCTTGAGGAGCAGTGTCGATAATCAGTTCCTAATTATCAGAAGAATAATCTGATTTGTTTCCTTATTTGCACAGATTTGATTTTTTCTCTTTCATAGTTTATAGGGATTGACTATCTGTTGATTCTATTTAGCATTTATGAGGAGATTATCTCTCCCTCTAATCAGGACTAGGGTTTTGTATAGCCACTGCCCATCTGTATATAATTGGGTCAGCTTTTAAATCATTCATCATCAAGTAAATACACTATTCTCTGCAAAAACAAATTAAACTGTCAAATTAAAATCAACAATCACACAATGCAGTGGCAGTGAACAAGAAACTGATCTACAAGAATTAAAGTGACAAGATTAAGAACTTGTAAAAAGTGTATTCACCTTTGTTGGAAGTAAATCATAGTTTTTATATAAGCATCTCTTCCCAGTTTCTTCAAGCTTTTTGTTCATAAGGATGCTAAAATCATTAGCACCACAACAGAAGTCCACAATCTGACCATAAGCAATATCCCCGGTCAGGTATTCAGAATTTAAAATTAGAAAGTAGATTCACAACATAAAGAGCGGTGATCCCCCAAACATTTCACAAGCAAATCTGATCTTTTGTTGTACAGAAATTTCAGAGAAAGAAAACTCAGACATTACCATATTACCATTGTAATTGTCAAAACAGAAGGAATGTAAAAACAAATATTTTAAGTATCTTCCACAAAATTCCAGATAAGCATGAAACTAACATGGAAGTTTTAAAAAGAAAAAAAAAAAAATTGGATATTTCCTGGACTAGTTAAACAGTAAAGAAAAGTCAACTCACGGAAACACAAAACTGTCAACAATCAGCAGCTTAGGGTGCGTTTGTTTCAAATTTTGACAAAAAATTAATTTTGAAATTTAAATTTTATATATAGTTGATAAAGCTAAAAACCGATTTTTTTTCATAAACTACTTTTTTCCACTTCTACAAAAAAACTGAAAACAGAATTTTTTTGAGATTCTGATCATTTTTAAAAAATTATCCAAATATATGAAAACTGATTTTTTTTTTAGTGAAAAAAAGTGATTTTTACCCCAAAAAATCCCAAACAAATGCACCGTACAGATGACAGATCTGTTCCAATGTCTAAGCAAATATTACACAACAATCTTAGGTATGCAAAATTTCTTGAAGGATCATTGCTACTCAGCTTGAGGTGAATGTGTAGTAGGAAAACTAATGACAAAAAATGAAAATGACAAACTAAACAATAGTACTTCAGTATCAGCGCTTACTGTATCACCATTCTGAACATAGCAGTGGAGTTTATCAACAATCTGCAAAAGAAAAATCCATTCTGTAAGCAATGCTTGATGGATGTAATTGCGGTAGGACAGCCAAGAAAGAAATTCATTCCAACACAAAAGAAAAGGTCAAAAAGCAACTTAGTCCCTATATATAATTATTGTGCATTTTAGTCTCTGAATTTACAAAACTCATGTTAGTCCTTCTTAGGGACCAGAGTAAGATACAAAAAGACTGCATCAATATAAGTTTTATGATTTAATAAAGCTAACTCATATAATATTTAAATTCACAGACTAAATTGAAAGTAGAAAATAATTCCAGTGACTAAGTTGCTAATTCACTCCAACAAAAAGGGTTTTTTTATATTTGTTGTTACTCCAACAAAAAGTTATGCATATCAAATGTGATGAGAACCACCACTCTCCACTCCAGATGCCCTTCCAAATTTTAAATAATCAAACAATAATGTGCACAGCTACATTGTCAACAAGCGTATTATTATATACTAATGCAAATCTGAACTTAGACAACTATTCATTCTGTTACAATAAAGATTGAACAATAAGGGTGTTCTGAGCATGTGTTTACATAAAAATATTAATCACCTTAGGAAACACTTAAACCAGATAGCTTATCATAAAAGAAATTTTAAACTAACGTTAAATTGCTACTACTTTGAGCATGAGAGAAAATAGCCTGACTTCAGCCTACTGAGGTCAGATAATATCTTTTCATTAGCTCTTTCCATCGTGCATAATTTTATAGAGGTCTTCATAAAGCTAAATAAGCATCCATAGGTAAATTTCAAGTTCATCCAAAAATCATTCTTGGCATAATACTTGAGCTTAAGTTTTTAAGTCAAGCAATCTTTAGCACAGTACTATGTTGTCTAAAGCTGGATCTCTGTCAACCCCAATCGAATAGTTAAAATTCCAGTTCCAGATAGTATTGAGTTTCACAAGATAGTAATACAACACTTAACATACAATTCAAACCCAATAAATCTCCAGAAATTGGCATATCAGATTCAGAATTATAAATCTTATGCACTTACATCAACAGTTAGGATATAAAATGTAGTAGTTCTTTAACAAAAACATTGACATCATTCAACCATTAAAAATTTACAACCAAGAATCACTTGCAGACAGTATCAGGTCTAAGTAGTTGAACCCAAATGGTAAACTATCATTAGAGATGATCTTCCGTTAAGCTGCTAACCAAGTGCCATCATCTTACCAGTTACCACATACTCAAAGCCAAAAACATCAAAATTACTATTAAGCTGTTTTCCTTTATAACAGCATCAGATTTACTATTTCTACAATTCATCACATCAGCCACACTTAGAAATCTACAGTACATATTCAAGGGCTGGCCTAGATCAACACTCCAATGAAAAAAGTAAGATAATTAAAGCTTGTCTTTGTATCTCCCCAACACAGCAATACCCAAGGATGCAAAAGAAAGATACGATAAAGAAGAGTGAACAAGAGTACAGGAATACAATAAAGTTACTTAAATAATAAGATAAAAAGTCTAATGGAGATATAGATACCCCTTCCAGCTTTTCCACTTGTGTAAAATGGCGACCATATGATGTGTAGCGATTACCATATAGGACAGGTGCAAGATATACTTTCAGCTTGTCCTACAGATATTTCACTTAACATAGTTAAAATAACTGAACCCAATAGTTTCTACAATATTAAAATTGAATATATGTGTGTTATAAAAGAAAACCACCTGAGACACCAAACTTAGGAAATAGAGAATTAAATATATAACAAGACATTGCATAAAACATGTTAAAGAAATAAAAAACAAGTAAAGAATATCATGCTATGAAACATGCCAGAGAGAACTGAACATTTACACACTCAGAAACAAAATCATTAGGAATATTTATTTTAAGATAGCAAAGTACCTTCCACTTATATATCTGGTTTAGAACATCGGGGCCACAAACAGCTTCTGCATCACGAATACTGTGCCCATCCTCTAGCATCCTTAGAGCTGTTCGAACTGCCTGAATACACACAGGACACAGCACATAAGCTTAAAACAAAATCCACAATATGACACCATATAGTAATACATGTAGGTAGCTGTATACCTCAACAGAGCCTTCCAACTTCCCCACTGTAATGGTCTTCTCGACAACATTTTTCAATGAGTGAGTATGAGTGGAAGCAAATTTGTGTTCTTTTATGACATCCTCCAGAGTAACTGATGATGTAGCTTCTTTAAACAAAGCCAACAATCTACATCACAAGTAAACATCTTAAAAATAACATCATAAATAACTACATAATATTAAGACAGCTTATAAGTTTCAAATAAAATCTAATAGAATTTTATTATAATGATAAACATTATAGAAAGACAACTATGATAGTATAATAATAGCAATAACAACAGCAACAGCAGAAAAATAAGCAATTCAGAAGACAAGACAGATTCACCTCCTCTCTGAATCTGCATCTAATGTAGGCAATGCATCACTTGGTTTTTTAGTAGGCATAACAGATTGGGTGTTAGCTACATTATCAACCGGGTTGCCTGAACTAATTTGCCCAGAATCCTTCTGCCAGACGGCAAATAATTTCTCACCCAGCGAGGGCTGGTTTTCCTCAGAGTCAGACCTTTCAGTTTCCTTTGAGATTGATCTCTTATTTTCATTCAAACGCTTTCTAGATGATTCATTTGCTTTCGGTTTCCTTGAGATATTTGATCCTGAAACCTTATCAGACTTCTTGATACCAACTTTACCAGAAGACATTTTTCCAGACAGTTTAGGTACTTTAGCAATAGTTCTTTTGCTGACTGAATTATCTAGGTCAACATTGTTCTTGCTCAATATAACTCTCTCTTCAGTTGCAGGCTTTGTCTTCTGCTCCATATTAACTTCCTGATCGGTAGCTTTAACTTGGGGGAATTTTATATGGTCTCTTATTGGAGTCCCAAGTTTTTTGTCGATATCATGCTTTCTGGTCCAAGGAAGGAAAGGGAAACAACATTACTTAGGAAGTTAACAAGGAAAAATTGGAGGAAAGAACTTTAACTCTTCACACTTACAAGCAATATATAAGAATGCGATTGTTTGGTAAAAGACCTTCCCAAGCCCTCATTATAATACCTTCATCCTCTATGTCTTCAGATGCAATTGCTCTGATTATTAAAAAAAAAAAAAAACACTACTTGAGAATCAACCCTTACACTACCAATTGAAAATCATTTAATGAACCCAAGAAACCCAGGCAAAAGCAGTCAAATAACCTTGGCAAACATTTGCGATGATATGACTTGGGACAACGCCTACAAACAGCAAACTGTAACTCATGTTCCTTTTTGTTTTCCATTTCTTTACAGACACAACAATAATGAGTTGGACAAGTAAAAGGTTCCCCCCGAGCAATTTTTATCTCAAGTTCCTTTGAAGCATCCTCATGCAACCGGTTAAGTAACTTTGCAACACAATGTGCATGATAAAAGAAACCACAAGTTGCAGAGGCACATTTGAAGACCTGAAGGAGAAATTCCAAATGACTCTTAGATCCATACAAGACGAAGAATCTCTGAAAAAATCCTCCTATTTAATCTGAAACCATTAATACCTTTACTAATCAATCAAAATCAACACCAGAGTAATCAGACATTACAGCAGAACTAAGTCTTAAAATTAAAGAAGCCTCTACAGTAAAAATGCCAACAAATCATCAATGACAACAGTTCCCATTAATTTATGAGTGGTGCAAGAATGGATATGCCACTTAACATGTGAATTGTAAGCTCTGAAACTTAAACAGTGTATCAGTTTCAAAACCTCAGCATTCAGAAATTAAACTGCTAAAGAAATTGTCAACATTGCAAGGTTATTTTTATCAACGGAAAAGGCTTTAGATGGTCAGAGAATTTGTGTGCCATCCAAGTGAAAGGAACAGCTGCAATCTTTTCAGGGATCCTAAGTATCTAATTTGTCAACCAGCCCACCTGGACTATAAGGAATCTAGAGAAAATAAACAACTCGGTATAATATTAAATAAATAACATAATCAAATATTTTTCAAAAAAATCTATAGATAGTAGATAAAGTAACATGTCTTTCAAATCAAGGGCCAGAGCTAGCATTTGGATTCTGGCCCATGATCAAGATCCACTGCAATCCAAAGCTTAAATATTTTGAGAATTTTGGTCAGCCATTCCAGCCTGGCAACAACTGAGCCAATGAACCATGCAATAGTCAATTAACACCAAACTCTCAAAAAGAACCAAGACCCAAAGCATTTGAGATAATGAATTCCACAACACAATCATGACACGAGGGCCTTCGTTGTGTTCTGAGTTACCAAATGACACCATCAACATCTCCAAAATCTTTCATAAAGGTGAGAGCTAAGTGCAACGTGCTAAAAGTTATTTCTCCTCAAAATAAAACTAATACTTCATATAGTTATACCTCAGCACCTGAAAATTTATCAGAACAGCCTAGTTTGCCACATGCAAAGCACTGGTGCTGATTATATTCACAATTCTTACAATAGTAGTTCTGGATCTCCTGCAAAATTTGTCACAAGCAAGCAGATTTCTACATGATTATACAATGAAAAAGGAAATGAAAGAAGACAAGCGAAATAAATATAAAAAGAAAATAAAATAACATACATCAACTTCCTTCTGGCTAAAACCAAGAGAGGCACAAGAAGATTCTGCACCATCGTTCTTATTAGCATGAAATAATCTAAGGCACTTTCCATCACAACTGCATTTATCATTTACTAACTTAAAAACTATTTAAAAAAAGAGAAAAGCAAGTACTATTATTAAAAAATAAAGAGGCAAGTGAGAATGTGTACTATGCTCCAGAGAAACTATCTACAAACTACAATCACATAAATATACAGGACAGAGATACTGGGTGAAATTAAATCAACCAACAGGAAAAAATTTCATACCACACAACGTGACCGCCATTGTCACAAATTGCACAAACAGAATCAAACAATTCATCCTCTTCATCTGACTCTTCAGCATTTCCATCAACCATATCAATGTCAATATCATCAATTATAAATCCAGGTCGTGCCAAATCTTTAACTTCCTGAAATCAATAAATTGCAATCTTATACAAATATTGCGAAGAATAAATATGAAATAAATAAAACAAAGTAAAGAAGCAAAATATGTCAGAGAAAAATGATTTTCAAGGAGGGGAAAATAAATTGCAAACTAACCTCGTTAGCAAGTTTCTTAATCCCCAGCTTATCCTCCAGAACCATGAGCAAAAGCTGTTTAAATCATGCAAACACTGTTAGGCACATATTTCAAGGGAAAACAAGAAAATAATCTTTTATTCAAATCACTATGAAAGAAGGTGCTCAATGTCTTTTAGTCTGCCATCTAAAGAAGATTCATATACTAGCATATCTTGGAGAAAGAAAATGCCTTATCAGGCATCATTTCATTTTAATGTTTATGGAATTTTATATTTATTTTCTTATTTCAGCTGGACTATTTTAAATGGCTATTCTTCCCGTCATTGCACAAGCTAGAGAGAAACAAGGAAACATCCTCTAAGAAGATTGAAACAAAGGAAATACCCACACTCAGAAATTAAAACCTCATCTCATCAGAACATTCACGTAGTGTTCAGGTGCAACACAGAAATTTACCCTCACCACTGAGATATCTGGCAAAGCAAAAGCACGTTGCTCACTGTGGAGGAGGCAATCATACAAGTTACTCAGTTTTTTATTCATTCATCCTCTCCCACGAAACAATGTAAAATTTTTACAAAGCAGTTAACAGGCCTATTTGTATTCACAAATTCCACTAATTAACAACTTAAATTTTTTTATAGTGTCTCTTGATAGACACCACAGCCTTTAAAATCTACTTTAAAACGTAATCCTAATTTACTTCTATATCCTAAATCTTTTACCGGAACTCATCAAAGTGCATGATAAAGTTTAATAAGATGACCTGTTTCTTTAAACCAAAATAGATAAGCAAAAAACACCCAGAGATAATTTAAAAATATAGCTAACTAAATCTTCTAGTCTTGCATCAGCTATCTTGCAATTGCAAGGAAAAATGTTTTATGATTCAATTTATGGCAAAAAACATCCAAGCGTAATTTCAAAACATATTTTCAATAGAAAAATTCCCAAAAAGGAAGCTTGGGAAGCAGAAATAGATCAAAAACTAATTTCCTAGTTCACCAATACAAACCTTGGACTTAGCTAAGGCAGCATCCCTTTTAGCAGCTTCACCCATTAAAGCCCTATGGTTCACTAAATCATTTGCCGAGGGCATAACCTCATAAGAGCTACAAAAAAACACAAAATTATAAAAAGAATATCATAAAATGTACTTCCACAACAATAAGTAGGATAAAAAGGAAGTCGAGAACTCTGAAATATATACCTAAACTCCTTACTCTTACTCAAGCTATCCCACACAGATTTTGAGGTTGCGTCGGGATTCTTCTTCACATAATTCAGGAAATGAACGGTGATCAAGATAGTCCTTATGGTATCCTCGTAGCTCTTCCTTGGCTTCTGAAGCTTGATCCATCTCCCATCCTTAGATGATAGCACTGATATCTCAGGCTTCACATAGGAAAGATCAAACCTCCATGCCACGACCGGCATCATAATCTTCTGCAGCCCATTGTCGGCGAGACCGTGCAGGAACACCTGCTCTTTCTTGCCCTGCGGGCTCTCCAACTCACTCCATTGAATTGGCAACACAGATAAAGATACAGGTACATCCCTGTTATCTTCAAAATGGTAATTTGACACAGAAAGTGGCTGAGTCTCAGCCTCATCATCTGAAGACGCCATGTCCCTTTTCACCCCCAAAACCTAATTACTCAAAACCTAAGGGGGAAAAAATTAACATTAATTAATTAATTAATAATGAGCAACCAAAAAACAAATTCATATAACAAGTAACTTATACAATTCCTTCAATCACAAAACACAAGTGCTATCACTATTGGTAAATGACTATAAAGTCTATAATTCAATTTGAGTTTGAAGCTTTGAACAGCTAACGGTAAAATTCACAGTAGTAATCAACAGGAACAACGGTACTCGACGAAATTTGAATTTAAAAGGTTCTAAAAAAGTGAATTAGAGGAAGAAATGGGAGCAATTAAGAGGGAAAAAAAAAACCCTCCAATCATCGAACCCTAGCACGCTACCGCCTTGCGAGGGGTTTGGAATACCAGAAACGAAGAATCACTAAGGTGTTTTCAAAAAAGGGGGAAAAATGGGAAATAGAGAAGAATCGAGAACAAGAATGAGAAGAAGTGCAACGCCGCATGAAAATGACGAACACAGCACTGCGAGGATTCTTAGACTCTGGGTATGGCAACCGCCAACAGGTTCGAAGTGCGAGGAGGTTCTTCTAGCAGTTTTCCCTCTCTTTTGGATGTATATACGCGAGAAATTATTAGATGACCATGTGTATGAAAATTGATTGAATTCGGATTATGTATAGGGAGTATCCCTGTACGTGAAGCCAAGGGGGCATCGATAACTTCCATTCTACGCGCGTTTTATCAAATGATCCACCAGAATTTTGTATTATTCAGGATTTTTTTAGTTAATTTTAATACGCTATTATTATTAGCATAAAAAATATTATAGTATTATCTAATTACATAATTTTATAAATTTAATTGGTATATATTGATAGTATAAAATAGTTTTACACTATCAATCAATAAAAATAAGGAAAAAGTGAGAAATTATGATGAGTCCCTCATTATAATAGATGATTATTTGCATAAATTGACACTATTTACTATTTCTATTGACTGATAATATAAAATTATTTTACACTATTAATATATTTAAATTAAATGCTAATTTTATTTATAAATTTTTAAAAATTGTGAATAATTAAATTAAATATTTTTATTAATATAATAATATAAAATTGAATATTTATGGAAAAAAAATTTTTATATTAATAATATACTTTACACATAAAATTTATACATAAAAATTTTCATCCTCTCTTTTACTTCTAATCAAACATACTCTAAAATTAAATTCTTTTAAATCTAGTATAAAATAATTTTAATTAGAAATTAATTTTTATTCATAGTGTAAAACATCTTTGCGCTATCTGTTAATAAAAAAAAATTGGGAAATAATCTAACTTGTGCAATTTTTTAAAATTTGAATTAAAATTGATTTCAAAATGAATTATATAGTAACTTTTAATAGGCTAACAGTATAAAGACATTTTATATTATGTATAAAAATTAGACTGTTTTAATTTTATTGTGTAAACTTTTAATATAATTATTAGTTATGATTATTAAATCGATAAAAGCGTTTTTTTAATATAATTTGATACTAATATAAAATTTTTTAACCTAACGATATATTAAAATTATTATTATTTAAAACTTAATATTTTAATTTTATGAATTATCATTGTCTTATATTTTAAATATACTATTTTAAATGACATATACTAATATTTTAAAAATGCATATTTTAACATTTTTTAATGTTTATACTGTTTTGGAGTTAATTCTATTTTGTTTAAATCATTAGTATTTAAAATTAATAAATCTCAATTAATCTAACTTAAATTATCTTCTCAATATAAAGGTCAATTTGAAATGGGATAAAAATAGAGCAAAAATTGGTTTTTTTTGTTCGATTTGGTTTGTATTTGGGGTGAGAGTATTAACCAAATCAAATAAAGAAAAATCTGTGATTTGAAATCGATTTTTGATTTTTTCAGTTCAATGTTACAATAAACTTCGGTTTAATTCGATAATGATCACCCTGCTTTTATGTGAACGAGGGAACTACAACCACAAAAACATATTATTTCATCGTTAAATTAATCAACTATTTGGATGCCCAAAAAAAATTAAGAAAAAAATAAAGGAAGAAAAGTTATTTTCCTCTCTTATTATTTAAATGAGAAAAATAAAAAAAATAAGAGATTACATTAAATAACTTTTATATCCTCATTAAACACAGTAGAAGAAGAAATAGTGTTGATAAATGAATAGTAAAATCTCATTCTCTCATTTTTTTCTTATCCAAAACCCCTTACAATTTTCTTACTTTTCTATTTTCTGTTCATATATAAATGAGATAAGACTTTAAAATCAACCCATTTTCTTTCCTTCCAATATTTTACAAAACCAAGTAGTTAATAAGGGTGATGTTATCAACTACGAATATAGTGGAATATAATAATGATCACCAATTACCTTTCTCAACATCTCTTCATATTTGCATGAGTTGATACTCCCTCCATTCACTTATAATTATCTTTTTGGCAAAAAATTTTTGTCCATAATTATCTATCATTTGAGAGTTTTAAGATAATATTAATTAATTTTTACCAATTTTACCCTTACTTTTGTTTACTCAGTTACTTGTAATAAATGTTTTACAATTTTTTAAAAAGAGGCAATTTTGTCAAAATAGGCTAAATATTTCTATGTTTGTATAATTTTAATAATTTCTTAATATGTATGCCAAAACCTTAAAAAAAATTATAAGTGGACGAAGGAAGTAACATTTACTTGAACGTCTGAGTAAAACTTTGAAAGATATAAGTAACTTTTAGCAATTAATCTTGCCTTGTAAGTAGTGATTTTATTTAGTTAATGTCTCTTTATAGTTGGAATTAGCTTTCAGAAGTAGAAAAACAATTGTAAATCTTAAGTTTTCCAATGCAAAATAAACCGAATCAATCAAACTTCCGTAAATCCAGATATTGGTGAAATACTATGCAAAGTTCAAGCTAAACAACACAAGATAACTTCATATTCCAATTTTGCAACTAGATTTTCACTAAGAAGTTTTAAGAATTGGAATTTGAGTATGAAGATAAAGTTGGAGATCTTCTCGTGGTCTTTTTGAAACATCCTCAATTGTCTCAATTCGATCTTTGTAGAGAGAGATACGAACTTTCTTCTACAACACTTTCTTGAATTCTACTCAATAAAGCTCTAAAATGTTCCAATAAATCTCCATAAATTCTTTTCTTGCAAATCTGAGTAAAATAAATCTTAAAACATTCAAAATCACTAAAAAATTTTCAAATTCACATTAGACGCAAGAAATATACAAAAAGTCCAAGTATCATGTAAAATAGGTTAAAAACTATACAAAAAAGTACAAAAATATATCAAAATAAGTAGTAAATGAGTACACAAAAGATACTCATAGATGGTTTTAAAATTTATTTGCAAGTTCATGTGGGATTGATTTTTAAAACATGCAAGGTGTGTTAGGGACTTAGGGTGAGTTTTGAGAGTTGTATTAGGGTATAAGGCAAATATTAAGTATGCTAAAACTCTAGCCTATTCTACCCATTGCCATCCCTAATTAAGGTGGTGATCAAATAGTTTTTATTTATATACATTTAAGAATTATATTAAATGATCTCGGATTAATATGAAATTTTATATATATGATCTATAATATATAAATGTTCGATTCAATAATGAGTTTTGTAAGAAAAAAATTATTCAATAATAATAAATATTTAACTTATTCAATTCTTGTAACCCATGGAAAAAATAGTTAGTTATAATTATGGTTGTAAATAATATTATTATACTTATTAATGGGGCAAGATCCTCTCATTCTAACTTGTTGGGGGGTTTTTCCTCTTTTTTCTTCCCAACTATACTTTACTTTTTTTTTTTTTTTTGTCTAAACCACTTGTATTTGGTATCTCTTGAACTTTAACTAATCTGATTTGAGCCTTCACAATGAGGGTAAAGCTCGCCAAACACTAATTTTTCTATCCACGAGACTCAATCCCAAGGCCTTAGATAAGGAAAATAAGTACTAAACCACTTGAATCAATTAGGCATTGGTTGACTATACTCTACTTCTCTATTAATAAATAAATAATAGTTTTGGCCTTAGGATATATTTTAGCTTCAATTAGGGGTGTTTCTAGGTCGGTTTAGTTTGGTTCGATTTAACAAAAACCCAACCAATTCAAATAATAACTTTTATTTCAACTTGATTGGGCTCGGTTTGATTATATTTGAAAAATCAAACTAGATCAAATCAATTTAAATCGATTTGGATTGGTTTGATTTTCACTTAATTATTTAAAGTTTTATAAAAATATAAATAGTAACTTTTAATTAAATTAGATAAATAATTAATATTTTATAAAATCATAAAATTATAAGATCTAAATGGATTTAATTTGTATGCACTATCAATATAAAAAAATTTTACACAAACAACTATTCTTGTTTTGCCATATCAGTAAAAGTATTTAACTCAATCATCCATTATCTTAAAAGTCTTATAAACACAAGTGTTTGATTGAATAATAGTGTTAAAACTCTTTTATATTGTCTAATTTGTATGCATTATCAGTATAAAAATTTTTTTACAAACATCTATTTTTATTTTGCCATATCAGCAAAAATATTTAACTCAACCACTCATTATTTTTAAAGTCTTATAAACATAAGTATTTGATTGAATAACAATGTTAAAACTCTTTTCTGCTGCCAGTATATAGTAATTAAACTCAATCTAAATTAATTATAAAAATTATACTAATATCTAATACTAACAAGTAAAGCAAATAATAAAAGATTTCAACCAAAATAATGTTAAGTAAATTAATAGAACTAATAGATAGTTATAAATTTAAAATATTGAGTTAAGATATGATAAAAATAGTTGCATAGTTTTAGTATTAAAATATTATAAAATATACTTATATGTATATATTTATATAAATATAAATGTAAATATGGATAAAAAATGTACAATATATAGTTCAATTTTAAAAAGTAAAAATGAAAACTAAACTGAAATAAACCGATCAATTTTTATGAAATATGAACCAATCCAAATCAATTTATTTTGGTTTTGATCGATCTTTTAGTTTTGATTCAGTTTGTATCGATTTTGAACATCTTTGCTTTCAATTAAATTTCTTCTTGTTTAGCGCAAGATTCGTGAAACCCTAGGCGAGGTTGCAAGTGCTGAGTAGCAAATTTGCCGTTAAGAAAAGCTAATGCCATACCTTAAAAAATTAAATAAAAGAAAAGCTAAATCATTAATTGCCACAACTCACACAATGATCACATAGCAGATTAAACTTTCAATTTATTTAATGGATTTTTCGGTAAAATAATAATCCCTAATGGGATGCAAATCCTCTACTTCCTCAACTTTGGGTCAATATTCATCCTATCTCTTCCAGGTCTGTCAAATTGATTTTGGGGAGTATTAAGAGAGCTATCTATAGGTGTACTTGAAAAAGGTATATAGTTCACCAGAAAAGGGCATGGGCTCTAGGCTATGATGGTCCAGAATAATATTGAGTGGGGTAATTTGAAGGATAAGATAGATATGGAAATGGGTAAAATGGTGATACAGAATATGGAGAAGTTTGGCAAGTAGGTTGATGTGGCTTGCTTTTAGGTGGATAGCTTCTAATATTTATCATGTAAACCTTCCTATCCTTCTTTTGAAAGGTAGGCTTTTTAAATTTTATCAGTTGGCCCATTCAGCTTGCCTTCTCTAATGGCATCCTCTACTTGCTTTCCAATTATAACCACATCAGTAAAACAATTAGTAACACACCTTAGCAACTTCTCAAAGTGTGCCCCATCCAAGGTCTCGACAAAAAGTCTAACAATTTCTTTTACACTTAGTGGCGATTGGACTTGAGAGGCCTTCTCCTGCCACCTTTATGCATACTCCTCGAAAGTTTTTGCATCATCCTTTTACATCACCTGAAGTTCAAACTTGTCGGGGGCAATGTCGAAAACAAACTGATATTGTTTCCCTAATAGCTCTGCTAAACTGCACCAACATTTTGTTTAACTTTTATCAAGTTGCAAGAACCAAGTCAAAAGCTCCACTAGCCAAACTATGTTGGAAAACAATGAATCATTAACTTCTCGTTCTTATGGTATGCTGGCATGCTTCAAGTATACATGGTCAAATCGACTATAGGGTCAGTTTTCCCTTCAAACTATTCAAAGTCAGAAACTTTGAATTTTGTTAGTATCTCAATATCAGGGAACAAACAAAAATCCCATATATCCAACTTTCCATAAGCTTCTATTCCTTGTATAGCTCTCACTTTTTCATCCAACATCTCCTCTTGCTTAACATTGTAGCTTCTTCTTCCTTGATTTTGTCATCTTGATATGTAGTCCTATTATCATGGCTTGATGACCCTCCTTGGTCCTGCTTGGGGATGTTTATCACAATTCTAGTTGAGTTTTCTCTATTGGTTTAAATAGGGCTACCTCCTTCAATATTGACATCATCGTCTTGTGGGGCGGGATTAGAATTGTTGTTGCTTATCGTTTTCCTTATTTGAAGTTAGTTCTTTCAACAAGTTCATTATCAGCTCAAAATTCCCTTACAATTTTTCCATTCTTTGTTCCCTTATAGGCATAGGGTTCCTCACATTTTCAAGTTACTCAGCCATTAGTAAAACTTCAAGATTTGATTGATGTTGGGAATGCGAACGAGTTTGGATTAGAGTTCTAGTTTGACCATGTTTACAACGTTGCGCAATGGTGAAAAATCTAAGAATTTGCAAGAAAATGCTTATTCAATATTTGAATTCTTCAAAGTTCTATTTATTTATTTTTTAACAAAAAAGAAAATGGGAAAATAGGACTATTGTGTATATATATATATACATTTTTTTTAAATAAGAATGCAAAACTATACATTTGAATTTTTGTAACTATTGAAGTGAAACCCACAAAAATGAAAAGAGAATTAGTAAATAAAAAGTAAGACAAACAAAGGAAAATCAAGAATTTGAATTTAATTTATTAGTAAGTAATTGTTCAAAAGTGGTGCTCCATTTCCTTGGAAGATGGATTTCCAAACTGAATTTGGGTCACTTGAGATGCTGCACACGGCGAATGGTGGGCTACACATGGTAGAAGAGAGAGGGTACCTACAAGAACTCTGGCGATCAAGTTAGCCAGAGTATGAGGTATGAGTTTAGAGTGAAAATAAGTGTAACTATTTTATGGAAGAGCCTTCTTATTTATAGAGGCTTTGAATAATGATGGATTTCCGAGATCCTTGGATAACAGTCTTGGATTTGTAATGAGTTGCATATATTACAAAATCCAGCTTCATACGTTACAGAATCTAGAATTAATGTCTTTGTAATCGAAGGCAGTTTCTGTGGAGCTGCTTCCAACGGCTTCCGACTTGGGCCTTGGGCTTTTTGTAAATAGGGCCTGATGGTACTATTTAGGATTTTTGGCCCTTAGGGCCTAGTCCGTAATAATGGCCCCAACTCAGTTCATCATGATAATGTTGGATACTGAGTTTTTTTAACTTTAAAGTCGTGGAGTCAAAGTCAGAAGGTAGATCGTGGCCTTTGATGATTTCTTGGTTTGATTTCATGGAGGTGATTATTTCGATCTCGATGTCATATCAAAGGTCATATATTTATTCCTCGAGATGATGCGTGGCATATTGGCACCTCATTTTGTGCGCCTCATAATTCGAATTCGAATACATTTTCAATTTTGCCCCTAGTTTAAGGTATGACAAGAAATTTATGCCCTTCACGACCTTTGGGTTACGTGGCAAAGGGACGCGTGCGTTCCTTTAAATACCTCCCCTTTTATTTCATCCTCACTTTACTGTTTCCTTCATTGTTCGTGCAAGAGTTCAAGAGAGCCACCGTTTGCAGTGCTTTGAAGGTTCATTCATCATCAAGAAACTTTCACATTTCCTATGATTTTAAGATATGTCTTCTTTCGTCTCCATCGATTTTTGCCATTTGATAGTAGTAGTATTTAGTGGATTGTCGTGGTGCTATTTATACACCATATCCTTTTGTAACTTTGTTATTGGGGTGCTGCTGCCCCTAACATTTCTTCTTCTCTGCCTAACTCCAGCAATATCCATAACTTTTAAAGGGAAAACCACCATAGGTTTTTTCTTCTTACCTAATTTTGCTATCTTCCGGGTTGATTTTTTGACTTTGTTAACTTTAGAGGTGGTTCTTTTTATGTAGGTTTACTTTCATGGCGAGGAAACATATGCCCATCTTCCTTTCTACAATTCCTCCGATATATAGATAAGTTCATCCCGAAGTTCTAGGGATTCCTTCAAGAGTTACCTAGAAATTATTGAAGTCGTTACGCGAGGAGCACCTTCTTACTCCAGAAGGCAAATACGAAGGACAATATATCCTAGAGGCGCTGGGTGCTGATGAAAGGGCTTGTTATATAAACCTTGCAAGTGGTCCAAGATGGATGTAGATGTACAACATCCTCATGTCCAAGTTCGATGCTCGCGTTCCTTTCATCCATTTCCAATTTACTGTCTTGGAGCGGACTAAGGCTGCTCCTAATTAGGCTATGATCCAATTTCGAGATTATATACAAGTACCTCGAAGTTCCAACTTCCACACATGCATTCTTTCACCCTTTCACCCTTACCCGGCCTAGTGGCGACAGTTTAACTATAGGTTGATTATCTTTTAGAGCTCAACCGATAGGAAAGTTTTCCATTTGTACGAAGAATCCTTCCACCATTTCAATATTTTTTATTTCAAAATATTTGGAGCTCTGGGAATGATCCCGTTCTGGGAAAATCCAGATGAAGAGCCGAGAATCAACTGCTTTCGGTCGAAGCATTTCGAAGTTCCCAGAGTAAGCAAGAATGAACTGACTCCTGAAGAAGCAGTTTTAGTTGACTTCTTCTTAGCAACCTTTGAAGAGGACATCTCAACTTAAAGTGTATAGTCGACGTGGACTTTGAGGCTACTAGGGCACATTTAAGTTATTATTAGGTCATAGTCCTCCATATTTTTATTTCGTATGCATAATTAACTCTCATTTTTATTTTTGTTGTGCAGAAAAAATGGCCCCACTGTTTGCCGTTGCTATCCTTTGAAGTCACACCCTTAACAAGAGGCTACATGAGGGTAAGGGAAGCAAGAGTCCCAAATCTAGGGTTTTGAGGAGCTTAAAAATTTTCATTAGCCCCTAAACCTTCTACTGCCGAGGTCTAGCACTCAAAAAAACAAAAGCGGAAGAAGGTAGCAGTGACAGCGAAGGAAGTGATCTGAGTCAACACCAATGATGCTCCAACTTTGGATAGCAGGCTGGAGGACAATGTTCTAGCCAGAGAGTTTCCTTATCTAGAATTTATGGATAAGGCACTGGTGACCCCAGCTGCCTTGGACCAAATCAGAGGTGATGATGACAGCATCATGGACAGATTCCAATGGATTGGTCGCATGCTATTAAAGTTAGTGACCATCCCTAGATGCTTGGCACGTGCAATGTCATCTGGCATTCGAGCTTCCAAGAAAGTGAGGGACCTTAGGGAGAATTTACATCTCCTTAAGGTTAAGAAGCTTGCCCTGGAGGAAGAAAGGAAAAAATTATCTTCTGACCTTGCTGAAGTAAAGGAATTGGCTCAATGGAAGAATCAATGTCTTGAGGAGAAATATCATCAATTGGAAGAATCTACAAGCCAGATAATCGAGCTCGAGAAATCCAATGTTGAAGCCTTTGGCAAGATCACTAAGCTAAAGGCCGACATCAAATTTATTGAGTAGCAATAGGAGAAATCGGCCTACGAAATTAAGGATAATATATTGGCACTATGCCATATTATTTGCCTTGAGGCTAATTTTGGGGAAGTCAATCTTGATAAGTATGTCAAGGATGGTTGCATTGAAATCGCCCCCTAGGACGAAGAAAATGACGAGGAGCCATCTACTCCAGCCACTTGAATATTCTTCCTTTTTTGTATTTTGTGCCCTTCTATGGGCTTTGATGTAACTGACTTTTCCCAGGTTACGAGTTTAATGGAATTAATTTTAAACTAAGTGTATGTGTTTACTTTTGCCTAAGTTAAAATAACTTGAAGGGAATAAAGCAATTGTGATCAATTACAAACTTACCAAGGTTGAAGAAAGAATTTGGCTTTTCCAAACTAGTTTTGAACTGAGTTGGACTTTCCAAAATTCTTGACCTAGTTTCAAGTTTTATAACTAGAAAATTTCCATTGATCCGAGGTAGGAGCCTACATACGAAAAAATTTTAATGTCGATAAAGTGCCCGAGATAATAAATCTGGATAGTTATGTATTTTTTCAACTAAGGGTTGATCAATCCCTTAGGATTCCACATAAATGAGATACTAAATACAATAAGATAGGAATAAAGATTTTCCTTTATTGATAATGGTAAAACAAACCAAGTAATAGTGCATAAATATACCATTTAGCCCATGGAAGCCTCATCTCATTAAAACTTGCCCAAGAAAAATTCAATGGGAAAAAACCTAATACAGGAAAAAGAGTACAACAACTTCTCATGGTTTATACATAAAACTTTCTAAGGTTCGAGTTATTCCATGATATTGGAACCTGAGACCCAGAAAAAGTTGAGAGTTTTTACTCTCCTTTCCCTAAAACTTCAACGACCTTATATGGACCTTCCCAATTTGATGCTAACTTCCCATGCCCTGTGATTAGTGGTTCGATATTAACACATCATAGAACTAGGTTTCCTTGTTCAAATTTATGAGGAACCACTGAGGCATTATATCTTCTCGTAACCCTATATTTCAGAGCTCTTTCTCTAAAATGTGCCATTTCTTTAGCTTCGTTGGAGAAGTTAATTTCTTCCTTCATAGATTTGGAACCCTTGGGCTTGGTTCCCCTACTTCGATTAGGATCACGGCGTTGACCCCATAAATAAGTTTGAATGGGGTTTCACCTATGGTCGAATTGGGCGTTGTCCGGTATGACCATAAGACACTCTCGAGTTCATCTGCCCATGCCTCTTTCATATCATTGAGTCTCTTCTTTATCCCTCAGAGAATAAGTTTATTCGCCACTTCTACCTGTCCATTGACTTGTGGATGTTCAACCGAAGTGCTCGACTTTATAGTTGGCAAGGAGATCTTGGAATTTGCGGTCTGCAAACTGGGTTCCATTGTCAGTCACTATAGATTTCGGTATACCAAATTGAGTGAATATATTCCACCATACAAATTTCCGGCCTTGTGTAGCTATAATGGAAAAGAGTGACTCTGCCTTTATCTACTTCATGAAATAGTCAATAGTGACAATTAAATATTTCACTTGCCCTGCAGTTAGGGGAAAGGGACCTAGGAGGTTGATTCCTCACTTGGAGAATGGCCATGGGGACATTATTGACGAAAGCTCTTCTGCCGAGACAACATGGAAGTTAGCATGTTATTGGCATTTCGGGCACTTCTATACAAACTCCACTGCATCTTTATCATTCTAGGCAAATAATATCTAGCCTGTAAGATTTTCAATGCTAACGCCTTTCAAGCATGAACTTCTTCAAGATCCTCCATGAACTTCTTCAAGCATGAGGTTAATCCGATCTAGACTAAGGCATTTCAACAATGGTTGAGAGAGATCCCTCTTGTATAATTGTCCTCCTATTATGGTGTAATAAGAGGCTTCTTTTGCCAGTTTTTTTGCGTCGTTAGGCTCATGTGGAAGGATTCCTTTTAGCAACTATTGCATAATCGGAACTATCCAACTCAACTTCTCTTCAATTGTTGATACTGAAGTTAATTCTAATATTGAGAGAGTTTTCAAAGTCTCCTAAATTAAGCTTTTATTACTCCCTGCTATTTTTGTGCTTGCTAATTTAGAAAGGATGCCATCTCAGATATTCTCTTCCCTTAGCACATGATGAACCTTGGAGTCACCGATCCTTCCTATCAGCTCTCTTACCTTGATTAGATATTTCTGTAATAACAGATCCATAGCTTGATATATTCTAGTTATCTGGGACATTATGATCTGGAAATCATTGCAAATCATAAGCCCGATGACATCAATACTAAGTTGAAGTTCGGCTATTAATGCTTCGTATTCATCCTAGTTACTAGAGACCGAACTTCAATCATGATGTCACCTTGTCTTTCTAAAATGATCCTGGCCCCACAAACTTTTGTGCTAGAAGCTCCATCCATATACAACATCCAACATAGATCTCGAATTTCTTCCTCATCTACCATTTCTACGAGGAAATCAACTAGGGCTTGAGCTTTTATTGTCATCCGAGATTTGTACTATATGTTAAACTCGAAAAGCTCAATCAACCATGTTACTATTCTCCCAGCAAGATCTGGTTTTTGAAGTACTTGTCGAATCAGTTGGTCCGTTCTAATGACAATGGTGTGAGCTTAAAAATATTGTCGAAGATGTCGAGCTGCAAAGAATAAAGCTAGAGCTATTTTCTCCAGCTTTAGATACTGGATTTCTACCCCTTGCAAAGGTTTGCTAACGAAGTATATGGGAAATTGTTACTTCACATCTTCTCAAATTAAAATGTCAGCTATAGCCAAGTAGTTTATTGACAAATACAAAATGACCAGGCTGCCAACTTCAGGTTTGCATAAGATTGGAGGGCTCATCAAATAATTTTTGAACTCTTGGAACGTGGCTTCGCACTCCGGCATCCACTGAAAATTGCTCTCTTTCTTTAATAACGTGAAGAAAGATGACGCCTTCCGAGCTGACGCTGCTAAAAATCTAGAAAGAGATGATATTGTCCCATCAAGCGTTGGACATCTTTTATGGAAGTCAGACTTTTCATCTCCATGATTGCCTTACACTTATCGGAATTTGCCTCAATTCCCCGATATGTGAGTATAAAACTTAAGAATTTTCCGGCTTTGACAGTAAAAACGCATTTATGAGTGTTCAACCTCATCCTATGTTTACACAGGCATTCAAACATGGTTTTCAAATTTAATGAGAGCTCTTCTTCTGCTTGCGTCTTTACGAACATATCATCTATGTAGACCTCTATAAAAAATTCGATGTGTTTGGCAAAAATTTTGTTCATCAATCTCTGATACGTAGCTTCTGCATTTTTCAACCCGAAAGGCATTACTTTATAACAATAATTGCCCATTGAGGTGATGAACGCGATTTTCTCCTCATCCAATAGACACATTAGGATTTGATTATATCCCGAAAATGTATCCAAAAAAGAAAGAAATCGGAATCCAAACACTACATCAACCAATCCATCAATATTGGGTAAAAGGTAAGAATTCTTTGGGCAGGCTTTGTTGAGGTCAGTATAATCGACGTACATTCATCACTTCCCATTAGATTTCTCAACCATAACCACATTCGAAAGCCAAGTCAAATATGTCAATTCTCTGAAGAATCCTACATTTAACAAAGCTTGAACTTGTTTATGAACTTCCTATGCCTTATCCGAGCTCATTTTCTATCTTTTTTGGGCCATAGGGTGGATGTCCAAGAAGATCGTCAAACAATAACTCATGAAGTTAGGATATATTCTAGGTATATCTGCCGCTGTCAAAGCAAATAATTCCACATTCTCCCTCGGGAAAGCCGCGAGCTTCTTTTTAAGAAGGAATGAAAGGTTTTTGTTTATTCGATCGTGAAAGACTTCCGACCCAATTTGAATTTCTTCGAGTTCGCCATCGAGTTTAAGCCGCTTTGCCTCTTCCCAACCTCGAATATCAAGGTCAACTAACATGACATTTGATGAACTCGGAGGTCATGTTCCTTCTTCTTTTGTTTCCTTCTTCTTAATGACTTCTAAGCTCGCATTATAATTTTTACGAGCTGTAACTTGATCGACCCTTACGGTTGCTATTTCCCCATCATCAGTAAAGAACTTCATTGTTAAACAAGCTATAGAAACAATAGCCCTGCTCTTGTTCAAAGTTGGCCTTCCTAGGATGACATTATATGCTGAGTGGCAATCGACAACCAAAAAGTTGACCTTAACATTTCAAGTATTAGGTCGATTGCCTAGAGTCACATATAGAGTAACAAACCCGTCTGGATACACCTTTTCTCTAGAGAAATCCACAAGTTCTTCCCTGTAAATTTGAAGATTGGAATTCTTTAGTCCTAGTTTGTTGAAAGCATCTCAGAAAATAATATTTGTTGAGCTGCCTTGGTCGATGAAAACCCGTTTAACCTCGACATTGACCATCTTGGCCGAAATGACCATAGGTTCATCATATCTAGGGACAACTTCCTTGAAATTGGCACTGGAAAGCACAATTTCGGGTGAAGTGGATGGTTTGTGAACCTTCTTCATTTTTGCTACGGATAGGCTCAAAACCTCTTGAAGATGCTTCTTACAGGCCGATTTGGTAACTCTTCCTCCCGCAAATCCTCCAGCTATGATTTTAATGGTTCTCGTGATTGGTTCATCATTTTGATTTTCATAATCTCGGATTTCATCTGAGACTTTCTGCGATCGGGGGCTCTTCCTTTCATCGTCTTTCATCGAGGAGGCTCTTCTCTTCCTCAAACTTTGTTGAGAGGAAATGTACCTCGTCAATCTTCCTTCCTAGATTAATTGTTCTACGATATTCCGGAGATTGTAGCAATTTGAATGTTCTATGGTATCACAAAATAAATATCAGAATTTTTAAAGCTTGTTTGAATGTTTTGTGATTTTCGAGTGTTAATTAGTAACTTGTAAGATTAATAAAAATAATTTTAAAATAGCCAAATGATTGAGAAAAATTCTGAAAATTTAGAAGTATGCTTAGAATAATTAGAAGGACCAAACATAATTTTGTGGGCAATTAAAAGTCGGGGCGTACTAATTAAATAAATCTAACTTTATAATCACAAGTTAAATGCTTAGAATTATAAGAAAAATGGCTAATTAAAATATTAGAGACATATAATTAGAAAAATTCTCATCCTTTGATTTGGGACACTTGTCCACACCAACCTTAAACTTGGTGACCAAGTTTGGAAGAAAATAATTAAAATAGGACATGAATAATATAGTTAGTATGTGTATGTGTGAGATTGAGTGTGCAAGTGTGTTAAAAGCCATTCACCCCACTTCCTTCAGTAGAGACATTCACAGCAGCAAAGGAAAAGGGGACAAAACAAGTGTGTTTGTGTGTATGAGTGCCTACGTACTCCTTCTTCTCCATTTTTAAGAAGGAAAAAAATTAGTGAGCCATACACTTGAGTGTTCTTAGGTTATTCCACTTTCTTGCTACCTTCAAGCTTTGAGTTCATGATCATCACCATCCCCACACCATTTTCGAGCTCTTCCATCATCCTTCAAGGTAGGGGGTTTTTCTTTTAACTATCCCAAGGATCATATAGTTTGATTGATTCTAATCCTTGATTTTGTTGATGTTGGTTTTGATTTATTTTGGCTTAACCCCTTCTCCTTGTGGCTGCAGCTGGAGCTTTATTCTTGGAGGAAGTTTGTTTGGTTTGTGTCATATTTGAGAGAGTAAAATGATGTAATTTTTGGTGAGAAGACTTGTGGTGAGAAAAAGTGTTGGTTTGTAAGTTATTAAGGGCTATTTTGGGATAGTATCATGATGAGACTAAACTATTGATGAATTGGATTTTTATACTATTTTTATCCTTCATACTTGTCTCATTAATCCTCCTTTGTGCTTAATTGGTTGAGTTTAGATTATTTTCCCTTTTTTGGATCTTAGTGAGACTTAGTTAATTTTTGCAGCATTTCGGTTATTTTGACCTACTTCAGTGTTCAGATCATATCTTGAGCTCTATACCTCATTTTATTACGCTTCTTGATTTGTAGGAAAGCTAAGAGATAGAGCTACAATTTCTATGAAGAGGGCAAGGGCTAATTCTGAGATCTTAAAGCCGAAATTAGGCTCGGAACTGAACTGAAGCGTTTGGGCACGGTTTCTGAGCAGCCTTCAATGATTGGACTATATCTTGGGCTACAGGGACTCAATTGAGCCCATTCCGGTGGCATTGGAAAGCTAACATCCAGGGCTTCATTTTATGTTCAGAGCACTAAGCCAAGAAGAACCGTTATGAGCCCCAAAAACGTGTTGGAAGTCGCTGCTGAGTCTAAGAGAGCCCACTCAACTTGTTTTTGACACAACTTTCTCTCTAAGCATCCAAATTGGGCAAATGAGCTATCCAAATTTAGCTTAGGAAAAGAGGATTATTTTAATTAAGTAATTAGTGACTTTTAATTAGAGGTATATATAGAAATTCTGATTATGCTTCAGGACCTTTTTGCTCATTTTGTAATTTTGAGTTTTATTGAATAAGAAAACTCTCTCTCTCTCTTTCTTTCTTTCTTTCTTTTGCGTTTTCCTCCATTAATGGAGGGGTGATTCTCCTCTGATCCAAGGCATCAAGAGAAGCATTCAAGCTCTTGAGGATTGGTGCATCAAGACATGGAAATTCCAATTTCGGTTTCACTCCTCTTCTCTTCTTCTTAATCTCGTAATTGAATTGGAGGTTTTCATTCATGCATGTTGATTAAGAGTCAATCAAATCATGCATAATTCGGTTGATATATGTGATTCGATTGTTCAAGAGTGTGATTCATATTTCGGTTCTGAATATGAGATTAGAGCATTGGTTTGGAAGCTAATCCAAAATCAATTCGGTTTTAGAGGTCTCTAAACCGAATTGCTTGAGTGATTAGTTGAATGCATGGAGATTTTCATGTGAATGCTAGGTTTGATTTGAGGTTTCAATTGAATCTAAAATTAATCATCGAATTGGAGTGTGCATGTATATTTGAATCCAATGATTGAGTGTTGATTGCTTTCTTCTTGTGTGTCTTGGATTAGAATTTTAATTCGGTTTAGTCTTTTTGTTTTCTGTTTGCTTTGGAATTTAGCATTGCATTTTAAGTGTTTGTTATAAAAACCCCCCTGATGTTTCTGATCAAATAGTGTGTTCATCTTTGGGAAACGATCCGAGTTGGCTACTATACTATAGTCGCTATTCGGTTTAATTTGCTCGTGTTACGACGCGCGAGTCAACTATCTCTGCCAACGGTCGGATTTTAGGTTGTTGTGATTCATGATCTTGCTTGTGTGGGTTCCTATATTATGTCTCTTGCATGTATGTTCCTGAATATGCACGGTTTGTGTATGTTTGATATTGTTTATGTGCTTATTATTTGATCCCTTGATAATGTATGTTGCTGGAACTCAACCTACCTCCCTGGACTACAGTGGATGTACAAATTTTTTTCTATAGTAATTCTTATCATTTTGATCTAAAAATTTTATATGTTGAAGATAACATGTTAGTTAACCTTCCCATAAAATTTCATAATTTTTAGTTAAGGTTTACTATTTTTAAGAATTCAGGACAGATCTATTTTATTCAGGAACATAGGATGTATTTATGGAAACACCAAGATTTACCATTTTTGTTAGTATAGTAATTCTACGAATTTTGACTTAAAATTTTTACAACATGTAAATAACACCTGAAAATATGATTGAGAATTTTTTTGGGATTTTTAGAAATGTTTAACTATATGAAATAAATCTTTAAAACTGGAATTGCCTAGCTAAAAAGGGGAATCTAACCTATCTAACTTCTAAGATTTTATTACCCTACTTATTCTTAAGAAATTATCACAAAATTTTTATAGAAAACTATTAACACCCCAAAGGACCAACTGGCAAATTTTTATGAGTTTTAGAAATAATTTATTATTTTAATTATAATTATTTTCTAGACTGATTGTTACGTGGGTTGCTATTTTTTTTACCCAAGTATGATACTCCATATCTTAGTGTTAAAATTGGCCCATAATGTGTTTTAAGTCCATGGAAAATAATTCTAGAGTATAACTAGTATACAATGAATGAAATAATAATGGCCCAAATTGGTAATGAATAAAAAAAATTAAATAGCCCATATGATTTGGCCTAAATTGCTTATGCAAACTTAATCAAATCACTACTTCTCAATGCCTTGCCTAATTTATGTGGGCTTATATGTACATCATAAATTTACATGGACATTCATAACCATTTGTGTGAGCCAAATGTATGTGAACCCATCTCCATATGATGTGTGAGATATGAATTAATGATGCTTCAGCATACATGTGAAATGCATAATATATAGATATAAAGAACCAAAGGCATGACATGGTGACTGTGTGAACATGCATAAATGAATAAAATCTTGATGAAATGTATAGTGAATGTCTTGGCCCCACCTCATAGTGGATCGGTGGGGCATTCATTGCTTTGTTTGGAGTGGATGGTTTAGCTTAGATATAGGGCCAATGTCCATGGTTTTTGATTTGGGATTTGGGGACACCTTGGTAGAGAGCTCTTGGCAGATCATGGTAGGAGATGAGATGAGGTTATTAGCTTTCCCTCCGACTGAGCACTGAAAACGAAAATGGATAGGAAAAGATAACTAGAAAAACCCATAAAGAAAAAAGTGCATCTTGCATAGCATGTTATATCTCATCTTACTATTTGCCATCGCACATCATTTCATTTCATCTCATATTTACTTGGCATGCTATTTGTTTAGTGTGTGTTTGGTTCCCTAGTAGAGCCTCTCAAAATCGATTCTAGGGGGAGAATCGATTGTCCAGCAAAAAAAATATTATTTGGTTTTCATTCCCAAAATCAATTCTTATCTCTAAAATTGATTCTGGGAGAAGTGAAAATTTTTTACTTTCTGTCAGAATCACTTTTAGAGGAATTACCCAACCTAAATCACTTTATATCAAAATTAATTCTAACCAAATCAATTTCAACAAAATCAATTCTATTTAAAATCAATTCTATAAAAGTAGAACCAAACACACACTTAGCTATTGACTATTTATTCATTGTCTAGGCATTTATCAGTTGTCCACTTACTTATACGGTGTCTACTTATTTATTTATCGCCTACTTACTACAATTATGTGCTATATTGGTATGATATTTGTTATTTTTATTTTAATCTACCCATATAAACCTAGGAGTTTTTGGGTGCCCGGTAGAACTTTGGAAGCACCGCCCCTTACTGAGATTCAATTCTCATTATGTATTTTCTTGGTGCTTTTAGATAGCTCGCATCATGATTATACTGGAGGTGGAGGCAACCTTCGTGGTTGACCCATGCACGGGTCATGTGGTCCTCATGCTATAGGACATCCGTACCTTATTCGACCTGGTTACCTGATGTAGTTTTTATTATATTATTAATTTTGCCTCTGCTTAATGGATAAATAGATCCCTCTATTATCCATCAATCTATGTATGGATCAAGCGAAGTAGCCTTTATTTTGTTGGATGACTGTATATGTACTTGACATCCTAGGCTTAGACTTTATTTGGGATGACTATATATTTGACCCCATCCGGGGAATGACTTGTAGACTACTAGAATCATTGTTATATTATGCATGATGAGGTTATCCAGTATATTGAATTTTGCTTTCAACTAGAATGCATACTTAAAAAACTGGTTTAGATAGTGACAATTACTTAGTTGACAAGATTAGTAATAAAAGAAAATAATAATAAGATTAAATTTTATATTGAGACATGTGGCACATGCTGGCTTAGTTATTAATTATAGTTAGAAAGGATTAAATTAATAATTAACTAGTAGTGTGTTACACTATTGATGTAGTTTACCATAATGCAGGTGGTCTATTTTTCTTATACAATTGTGGTGGTACAGGAAAAATATTTCTATGGAGAACTTTGTCAGCTTTCATATAATCAGAGGGTGACATTGTACTAAATGTGGTTTCAAATAGAATTGCTTCTTTGTTGCTGTGAAATGGAAGAATAACTCATTCAAGGTTTAGGATTCCACTTAATATTAATGAGGATTCAACATGTAATATTAGGCAAGGTCGTGCTCATGCAAGATTGTTAAGTAAGACAAAATTAATCATATAGAATGAAGCACCAATGTTGAGTAAGTACTATTATGAGGCATTAGATAAATGTTTGAAGGATGTACTTAGATTTTCATATTCATATAATCCTTTATTGCCATTTGTTAGGAAAGTTGTTGTCTTGGGTGGAGACAATAGACAAATTCTTCTAGTGATTCCAAGATGCTCTATACAAGATATTCTGCAAGCTTCTATCAATTCATCATATTTATGTCTTCTTGTAAAGTTCTTAAGCTTTCTAAAAACATGAGGCTTACTACTGCAGGAACAAGTAGTAATAAGGATGAAGTGAAGAACTTTAGCCAATGATTGTTCAAGGTTAGGGATGGCCTTGCTAGTGATTTTACAAAAGGTGAAGTAGAAGTTGAATCCCAAGTGATATCTTAATTAAAGATTCTGAAAATGCTTTTGATGATATGATTAATTTTGTTTACCTCGAAATGTGTAACATCCCGAGTTCCGAGTTCCGACTTCCCCTTCAAGTCCCATGATTTCCGACTTTATCTTCAAAATTTACCTAAAATGCATTATTTCCGACTTTCGAATTCGTCCTCGAATTTCAGCATAAATTCCGACTTCATCTGGCAATGATTTCCTAACTTCCGACTTAACCTTCGAATCCATGTGATTCCCGATATTCGATTTCCAGTCTGAAAGAAACGGACCCGATTTCCGATCTTGTAACTTATTCCCAAGTTTCAAGCAGATGTACGCAAGTTCCGACATCATACTTCATGTTCAAATAGTGTACATGATTTTCGACCTCCGAATTGATAGTTTAACACAATGGTATAGGTACCAACCTCCGAGTTGAATGTAACGAGCTCCAGCCTTAGAGTTGAACTCAACTATAATGGACACGAGTTCGGATCCTTGAGTTGATTTCCAAGTCATACACAAGTTCCGATATCCGAGATTATTCTCAGGAGATTTTCATTTCAGTTGGTGTTCACGAGTTTGAATGAGAGTTCCGAGATTCCATAAGTTTCGATTTCCTGGAACATAAGATAATGTTTTGGTTCCCGACCTCTGGTGTTATGCTTAGAATCGATTCAAGTTCGCCTGATGTCCCCAACTTCCGGGTTTAAGTGTTTGGTTTCACATCCGATTTTGCTTTCAAGTTTTAGACAAAACAAGAAGGTTTTCCGAAGTTCGATTTAATATAAGCTTCGAATAAATGTGCACGAGTTCCGACTTTAAGGAGAGCACGATTTTCGATGTCATTTTCAGAGACCATGGAAGCGAGTTCCACTTTTAGGCGATGTGGAGAGCAAATTTGCCACAAAAGAGGGAGACATGGCTGAATTTCACCCACATAATTCCAACCAATCAAAACTCACAAAGCCTACTATCGCCTCAAGTTTATATATAACTTATTCTTTCTCTCTTTCAGCCCCATTTCTACGCTATCTTCTCCCTTGTTCAGCTCTCTTTTTCTCTTCTCCAACTCCATCACTCCTCCAAGCTTGACAAGGTTCTATCAAATTCAAGCTACAACACTTAGCTCAAATCACACTCCAAAGAGGTAGGATTCAATCTCTAATCTTAATTTCTCTAAACTGAGGATGTATGAAAGATTACTCTTCTATATATATTTGATGATATATTGGATGTATATGATGGATTATGGTTGGATTAATGTGGGATTAATATGAAATCTTGAGTTGAGATTAAGGTTAGAAGAAGAAAACTAGGAGAAATGAAGGATTAGGATGCTGTTTAATTGAGAAGTTCCACGGCAGTTCGTACGGCGGAGTATACGGCTCTGCCTACAGCCAATTAAAATGGATGAAACCATTTTTAGATGAAAGTAGACATTCAGAGCTTTCCATACATATATCATATAAGGTTATTGGATTAGTATTGAGAGAAATATGAATTTTTGAAGTTTGACCTAGGATTCAGGACTTTCATCCGGGCAGGGTGACTTGAGGAGGGTATAACTCACCCTACACAACTCCAAATTGAGTGAAACTAACTTTTTTAGAAAGCTTACACATAGGGGAACATTTCAATATGAAATTCCGAGTTTGTTATGACCCCAATTGATCCCAGTGGTCTGAGGAAGTTACCGTATGTCCAAACTAAGCCAAAATAGAGTAGCTTAAAGAGGTGGAATTTCAGGACTTATAACTCGAGGTATACTTAAGCAAATCAAGTGAAACTTATCGCAAATGAAAGGTTGTCTTGTTAGCTTTGATATGGCCCAATTTCGTATGATTGGAGCTTATTTTTTATTTTTAGTGAATTTATATTTCCAGGAGTATAATTCGGGCTAGTGACTGAACATGCTGAGGCAAAAGTTGAATATCTTGAGTTATATAAATCAAAATGATATGGGACCAATGAGGTTATAAAGTAGACACATAGAGTTATGACATATCCAAAGTTCAGGTCTAAATAAGTTGAATAGAGGTAAAGGCAGATTATACAAAATTCGGATAGAACTGAGTAAGATTGGCAGAATGGCCAAATTGATAGTTTCACCAGTGTTAGTGAGTACATAAGGATTGAGTTAAGGATTACAAGTTTTATATTGATAAATGCATTAAGTTGATTATATTGCTATGACTAATTTATCCGTGAGAGCTGGCACTATTTGTGGGAAAATGGACCTGATTCGTTATGCTGCTGAACTTACGGCAGAAGTATATGAAACTAGGAATGTTTATATGCAAGGATGAGTTTAAGTATAATATGAGTTATAAGGTATATGAAAATAAATCATGAAGCATATGCAAGTACCCCACTCACATCAGGCATGGCATCGACCTAGCTAGTGTGAGTATAGGGGATAGGACTTACATGAGGCATAGCATGACCCAGCTAGCACTGATGATGAGTCTATATTCCTAAGGAATGTGACATGGTGATCATGCTCTGATGGGGTATGACCTGGCGATCATATTCTGGAATATAGCATGGAGATCCCATATTCCTAAGAAACGTGACATGGCGATCATGCTCTGATGGGGTATGACATGGCGATCATACTCTGGAATGTGGTATGATGCTGCACTTGAGGACGGCGATACGTAATGCCTAGGTGTGTCGGATGAAAGAAAAGTAAATTTTATGTATATGTATAAATTCAAGTACGCGTAAAGTCAGATGTAGATGTTATGTGTAATGATGCTATTATATTTTAATATGTGTAGTTATTATTCATAGTATAGTTCATAAATTGGGATTGTATGGGCTCTCCCCCAAAAGACAAGTGTATGAGTAAAAATGAACTTTGCTTCGGATAATATATTTTGACTGAAATTAAAGCAGTCCACATTATATGTTCAACTTTTTCATAATAAACCGGCAAACCGAGATGAAAGCTTGATGACATTATGTATAATAATTAGAGAATCCCTCGAGAATTTATAATTTTCACTCCTATTTTAAAGTGTTGTCTCCAGGAAAGTTCAAAGTCAGGGGATTTGAAGTTGCTATCGAGATAAGGTCTGGCTCAGAATAAAGCATTAACAACTCCTGGGTGTGGTGCTATGACTTAAGCATAGTACTATACTTGGAAGGGTGTTACAAAATGTTGCAAAACTTAACAAATCCAGATTACTTTAAGAAAAGAACTATTCTTTGACCTATATTAGAGGTTGTTGCACATGTTAACAAATACCTCATGTCTAGACTTGTTGGGGAGGAAAAATTTTATTTAAGCTCTAACTTAATATGTGTAGAAGAAGGCAATATGGAATCCAAGTTAAAAGCTTTTTCACTAGAGGTCTTAAATGGAATTAATTATTCTGGTTTACATCCACATAAGTTGATCTTAAAAGAAGGGTTTACAATCATATTGTTGAGAAATGTAGATCAAGCAAATGGTTTATGTAATGGAACCAGGCTATAGATAAGAAGAATGGGTAATCATGTCATTGAATGTTTCACTCTTACAAGCAATAAGGCTAGAGAAGTGATTTTAATACCATGAATGAACATGATCCCAAACAATGACACGCTTCGCATTAAGTTTCAAATAAGCAGTTCCCACATATAGTTTCTTTTGCCATGACAATAAACAAGTCATAGGGGCAAATGTTATCCAAAGTTGGATTATACCTTTTGAGATTTTTACTTATGGAAGATTATATGTGGTGCTTTCAAAAGGAAAAAGTAAATAAGGCTTGAAAGTGCTACTGGAAAATCATGATGATATAACTGAAAATTGCACCATCAATGTTGTCTATTGAGAAATATTTGAAAATGTCATTTCAAATGGTATGTACAATAGTATATAAGTTATTTTTCATATTTAGCATGTTTGAACTCTATTTATTTAAATTTATAACTTTAAAATAATTAATATATTTCTCTTTTTTATTTTTTCACGTTATGCAAGTTTTGCTATAGATCAATCTTGATCATTAACATTAAATTTCATGTAGGATAAATGTATTTTTGTCAATATAGATGTTCATTTCCAGTATTATTGACTTCTTTTTTTTATGTATAACTTTTGATGTTTACACAATATTATCAAAGATTGTATTATGATAAGTATTCATGTTTTCCAGTTTATTATGAAAATTATATCTAGATCTATTTTAAAGCCTAATCAGATCTATTTACTTATCATATATGAATATGATAATATACTAAAATCATCATATTTGAGATTTGAACCGAAGAGCTTTGATAGCATCCACAGCCACCTTTGCTACTACACCATCACTCTCTTTTTGTAATAGTGTAGCTAATTTTTACTTCTATATTTTCAATTGTTACGTTTAAAATTCAAAAGAAACCCTAACTTTTTTCCCCTTCTTGACTCTCTCCTCTCCGGTTGCAACGACGCTTCAGTCACACACTCCAACAATCTCGACCTCCCATTCTCACCCACAACACACTTCATCCTCAATCTTGCACCACCGCTGTGGGCTGGTGACAGAGCTTTGCCAGCCGCCGTGCCAGAGCCTCGTCTCCCCTTTCCAGACCGCCTTCGCCGCGCCGGAGCTTCCTCGCCAGTTTCCCACTCCGTTACGGTTTGTCTCAACTCTCAGCTCTGAATTTTGGTATTTGTTGGGATTTATAAATCTAGCTTGGTTGTTGTAATTCACCAATTCACCTGAAGTGGCTCCTTTGTTCTGCTCTGGTTATGCAATATTTGAGATTTTTGTATCAATTGTTTTGAATTTGTATCTTCATTAAAGTTGTTGTTGTACCTCACTGAACATTGGGTTCTTGATTTTTACTATTTTAGTGTTCTTTGCTGACTTGTTATTAAATTTGTTTTGGGTTTTATTAAAGTTGTATTCGTATTTGTTGACTTGTTGTGTTAAGTTGTTGCATTTCAATATTCTTCCAAGAAATGTATAAGGTGGGCGTTAGTCAACAGGGTTGATCGATGGTGTGGGATACTGCTATCTATTGATGTACTGTTAGCTCCTCAAGTTGGTACTGAGGCTATAGTGTGTGGTCCTCTTTGTTTTGTTTGGTCTGTTTTCTGTTCTTTTTGTTTCATTTCTAATCTTATTTTAGTTTTGTTGTTAAACATGTGGTTCTTTTTCCTATGAGAGTTTCTTGAGCCTGCTTCAAACTATCGAAAAAAAATTATTGTTAATAGTATATCAGTGTTCTTTCAATATGAGTCTAATGTGATTGTACCAAGAAAAAAAAGAGTCTAATGTGAGCTTTGAGTATCTGGTTTAGTCTTGTTGTTTTAGTCTTAAGAACTTGCTGTTTTAGTCTTAAGAGAGATCAACTACACTTTGTCTTGGTTTAAATTGTTGTATTTGTTGTTATGTTTGGTGTTATCTTTGTAAGTTAGTACTTTGGATAGTTTGGATTTTAGATGATGTTTTGGTTAATTTGGTACCCTTAGTTAACTTGTTAAATTGGTATTTTGGATAATCGGACTGAGTTGTTATAATCTGAATACTGGAAGTAGTTTGATTTTATTTTTATGGACAGGTACATAGTTGTTTAGTGGCCTTTCTAGGCATATTTGTATGTCTGGCCTATTTTGAGGCCTGCATGAAGGGCAGCTTGTTTAATATGTAAGGCTTGATAGTGGAGAAAGGCCTGTTGTTTGCCTCTTTAATGTCTATTGGCCTGTATAAAATATTCTAAATTATAGGCTTTTTAAATAGGCCTCAGGCCAGGCCAGGCTTAGGCCAAGAAAAAAGCCTATAACAGGCCACAGGCTAAGCTCAGGCTAATTTATTATTATATAGGCCTGGCTTGTTAAGGCAATAGCCTAGCCTAGCCTGTTTCCATTCCTAGCTACTACACTAGTTTTTACTAATAAAGGAAACATTTCAAACAAAATATATATACTAAAAAAAATAATAAAAATATATTATATATCTAACTATTGGTTAAATCTTCTATCAAATATTTGTACTTCAATTCATTTGAAAAAATAGCACCCATTAACTCCTTTCTTAATTAGTTTTTACCAACCTTTTCTTTTATCATGAAGCTTACATGATAAGCCATCCCAAACTTTAGTACACTATCCTATTCACCTCGCCTATCTGCCAATCAGGAGTGAGCTTCATGTCAAATTTATCTACATTTAAATTTTTTAAAGGAAATTTGAAATTAATTAAAAGATAAGTCATTCAGTTCTTGTAAAACATTTATCTGCATTTATCTCATCTTTAAATTGAAAAAAATTAAACAAATAATAATTATACAGAAAAACAAAGTTAAAAAATATAAAATATAAAATATAAAATTAATCTAGCTAAAAAAGTAAATGTTGATATCCTTATAAATCCATTTACATTTTTAATGAGTTGTTATATGAAATAATTTTATGGAATTTTTTTTTTGGTAGGATTGAAGAAAGGAGGAAGAGAGAAATTAAATTCTTTTCTAATTGTTCGGTGCTCATATAAAAGTTAAAAATACAAATCCTTATAAAATGAATTATATATATATTTTCAATAATGAGTTGCTATATAAAATAGTTACACACACACATACAATAATTATAGTAGGGGTTAAAGAAAGGGAAGGTGGAGAAAAATGTAATGTGTAATGATTTTTTTTCTTGAGTTGTTTGACCATATATCTCTTAAAATTGAAAGTAGATATTATTATAAGATGAATTAAATTTTAAATAATGAATAGTTATACAAAATATTTTTGTGAAATTTTCTTTTCAAAATCACTTTATTATGATGTTAAACACAAAAGAGGAAAAATGAATTATTTTTTTAATAGTTCAATTTTCACTTAACAATTGGAAGCAATCCTTATAAAATGAATTATAGTATTAATAATGAGTTATTATATCAAATTATTTTATAAATTTTTTTCTTGCAAATTATGTTATTATTAGGAGGCCAAAGAAATGGGATAGATACAAAATGAAATGAACTTTTTATGGGTATACAAAATTATTTAATAGAATTTTCTCTTTCAAATATTTATATTGAATAATGAGTTGTTGTATTAAACCATTTAATAGAATTTTCTCTTTAAAATTAACAATTTCACAGTTATAATTTTCATTTTTATGATTATTTAATTCTAAATATTTTTATATTTTATAATTATTTCTTAAGAGATTTTATATGAGATCAACTTTTATATACTATATATCAATTTAAAAAATTTTACACTATCATCTAATTATGTGGTATAATATGTGTGACTTTTAAAATAGTAATTATAAGAGTAAATCACATTTCCAAATATCAAAATGCTTAATTGTATATCTATTTAATGTTGTTTTATACTTTTTTGTTAACAATGTTATTTTATATTAACAATATATTAAAATTAAACTTATTTTATATAATCTTTTTAAATACAAATATTGTAATTATTATATTTTAAAAAAATTCAACAATGACTTATTAAAAATAATATATTACATATATTAAATAATATTCATCCCATACATTGTACGGATTCACACACTAGTAAATTTTATAAATTAGTAGCAAACTTATGAGAAAATTACACATAGACTAACTTTCCTTGTTATAAGTCCAGATTATTAGAATTAGTAGAATTAGAACTAGTAGATTAATAGATTAGTATATGTAATTATATATGATTAAATATCTATATAATTTTTTGAAAATAGCAATGCATACAAATGAAATTCAAAAAATATTATTATATATGAATGACGTCATAGTGATATTTCCTTCATGAATTTAATTTCTTCGCTTGAATATTTTTTTTTTTTTTTCACATTATGTATCTTAGCTTTTTCTTCCTTCTCTTGGGCAGGAAGCACAGACGCAAAAGCTTTCAGTAGAACAGCACAAGCTCTGCTGGTTCCATTCCTACACTAACAAGTTCTCTTCACAGCCCTCTGATCTGCAAACCCGAAATCCCCTAAAAAGCAAAACCCTAAGTCCCACTCACTAAAATCACAAAACATGAGTCGAGGAAGCGGAGGTGGATACGATCGTCACATCACTATTTTCTCCCCTGAGGGTCGCCTCTTTCAAGTCGGTAAGTAACTTTCTCTCCTCTTCGATTACATTAATAACCCATTCTGTTCTTCTTCTTCCTTTTTTTTTTATAATTTTAAACAAACTCAAGTTTAGTTGTTCTGATATTAAAATGCCGAGATTTTTGTGTTTCTCGTGTGGAGGCTCTGAATTTAATGGAATCCGTTACAATATTGACGTGTTAATTGGTCAAATATGGTTTAGATCTTTTATATAATTGGACTGAGTTCCATTTGTTTAACATTTTAAAATTGAGAAAAGTTGTTGTGTGACTTTTGTTCTCTTACAAAGTTCTCTCTAATTTTGATGGGTATAATAAGACTACTGCTAGTGGAGTAGTGAGGAAGGTTGGTTCAAGCAATTGGGGGTTTCATTCAATTTAGTGGGTGATAAACAATTTGTATTCTTAATATCTTTGATGTTTTGAGTTTGTTAATTTTGTTTTGATTACACTTTGTAAAGCATTATTAGGAAGGTGGGAACCAGAATTGTTACATGAATCTGAATCTGAATTGGCTGTATCACTCTATCACTTATGTGTCATTTTCCCCGAAAAGGATTACATGACAGTCAATGTAATGAGCCTTAGCTACCATATTCGTTGCCTTATGGAAATTTGCTTTTGGCTATTTGGATTTTGGAAATAAGTTGATTAGTTTGTTAGGATGTAGTATTCTGAGTTGTGGATTTTTGAACGAACATGTAATAGAGTATGCTTTCAAGGCTGTTAAGGCTGCTGGGATCACCTCTATTGGTGTCCGAGGAAAGGATTCAGTTTGTGTCGTTACTCAGAAGAAGGTTCCGGTGAGTACTAGAAGTTAGTTAGATTAGATCTTTCTTTTTGGTTGTGTGTGTGTTTCAACTGCTCAAATTGTGAAGTTCAATGCAGGACAAGCTATTGGATCAGACAAGTGTTACACATCTGTTTCCCATCACCAAGTACCTTGGTTTATTGGCAACTGGAATAACAGGTTTATCTTTCATTGTATCTTTTCGGAATTTCTTTGTTGCAGATACTTGTGAACTTTCTTTATGTACTTTTTCAGTTAAAATATAAATCTGTTTTCAGTAAAGGCAAATTTGGGTAGCATGCCTTAGATAAGACAGTTTTCTGTAAATTGAACTTTGATATACGAGAACTGCTTATATTTAAATATGAGAAAATAAATATTTTGTTTGCTGTATTCTGAACAAAAGTTACATCTTTACATCCTACTTTATCTCATTGGAATACCTCTGCCCAGCTGATGCTAGGACATTAGTTCAACAAGCAAGAAATGAGGCAGCTGAGTTTCGGTTTAGATATGGATATGAGATGCCTGTGGACATATTGGCTAAATGGTAAGTAGTACAGTTCTAGAAAAGATATTCAGCAGCTACAACTATTATTAGCTGCTTATTTCTGTTCATATCTGCAATTCAAACTGTCAGTATTTTCTTGTGAAAAGTGTTACTTACACCCCTTTATCTAATTTACTGGAAAAAATTCATAAATTTGTTTTCCTTTTCTCTTCACTGTGTGTCTCTCAATTGCCACAATGTTGTAACATGCGCTTCTGCTATTACGTTGCAACTGGAGGATTCTATTCTTTGTTGCTGCCACCAAATTGAAAATGTCAATTGAACTCTTGTTATATAGTAATGGGCATCTTATGTACTAGAACAATGCAGAAACTATTATTACTTCCCTCTCTGTGTCAATAATCCCAAATTAGAACCACTATGCCAATGAATATTAGCAATGAGGTGGTGGATGATATTAGATCTCAGGGGAATGAAGGTCCTGTTTTTAGAATAGACTTTGAGAAAGCTTATGACTGTGTGTGTTGGGGTTTTTTGGATAAAGTCTTGGATAGGAAAGGGTTTGGGAGGAGATGGAGAAATTGGATTTCAGGTTGCTTGTCCTCTTCTTCTTTTGCTGCTATTGTTAATAGTAAATCCAGATCCTGGTTCAAAGGTCAAAGAGGATTGAGACAAGGAGATTCTCTATCTCCTTTTCTTTTCACCTTGGTGGTTGATGTGCTTAGTCGTCTAGTTTCGAGAGCTGTTGATAATGAGTTGGTGAAGTGCCTAGTTGTTGGTGGCGAGCAAGTGGTAGTCTCCCACCTTCAGTTTGCTGATGACAATATTTTCTTCTTGAAGCCATATGGAGATTCTTTTGTCAATATTTTAACTATTATAGGTTTCTATGCGGCTATTTCGGGTCTTAAGATTAACTTGGCTAAAAGTGATTTAGTGAGTATCAATGTGGATAATCATATTTTGAATGCCTTTGCTTCTTTGGCAGGATGTCAAGTGCTTCAATGGCCATCACTTATTTAGGCATTCCTTTTGGGGGTAATCCTCATGCACTTTCTTTTTGGGATCCTGTGGTGTATAAAATTTCTAAGAGGCTGGGTTGTTGGAAAGGTGCTTTTTTCTCTTTGGGAGGCGGGATCACTCTCATCCAATCATGTCTATTAACCATTCCCTTATATTATCTATCCCTCTTTCGTATTCCCGTGGCTATTGGTCAAAAGATTGAAAAGCTCATGAGGGATTTTCTTTGGCTAGGGGTTGGAGACTCTAGAAAAGATCACCTGGTTAGTTGGGAGGTTTGTTGTAAGCCGAAGAACGAAGGGGGTCTGGGTCTAGGTAATATGGTGTCCAAGGACATATCATTGGCAGCTAAGTGGCTTTGGTGCTTTCCTCTACTTCCAAATTCTTTATGGCACCAAGTCATTTGAAGCAAGTATGGCTTGCATCCGAATGAGTGGGACACCAACTCCGCAAGTAGGGTAACTCATAATTGTCCTTGGAAATTCATCTCTTAGGAGTTACCTTCTTTTTGGCCCTTTTTGTCCTTCCGTTTGGGTGATGGTTCTTGCATTAAATTCTTGGAAGATTTTTGGGTTGGGAATGCCCCCCTTTCTGTTACCTTTCCTGGGCTTTTTTGTTTGTTCTCCTTGCATAATGCCTCTGTTAGCCAATTTTTCTCTCAGGGTGACCTTTATTGGAACTTCCATTTTATCCGAAACTTGAATGATAGAGAAACTAATGAATTCGAATCTCTTCCTTTGTTAAATCCTATTCACCTATCTAGTGCTCCAAATATTAGGATTTGGACTCTTGACTCCTCGGGTTTTTTCACATGTAAATCCTATTTTCATTTTTTGACTTCCTCTGCTAACATGGAAAGATTTCTTTTAGATAAGTTTATTTGGAAATCTAAATCTCCCTCAAAGGTCAAAGCTTTTGTTTGGACTGCTGTTCTTAACAGGATTAACACTAATGACATGCTCCAGAAGCGCAGGCCCCTCATGGCTTTTGCATTGTCCTTCGGCGAGATCTATTTGGAATAGGCTTTTTGGTTTCTTCAGTGAATCATGGGTTTGCCCTATGGACTTGCAGCAGTTTCTACTCATTAAATTCGGAGGTTTTTGCTCGCGTAAAGAAGCGGAGATTTTGTGGCAGTCTTTAGCATTTGCTGTGCTTTGGTGTATTTGGTTGGAAAGGAATGCTAGGGTTTTTAATGATTCCTTTTCAACTATTGATTTTTTGGGATAGGATAACTTTTTTAGTTTTCCTTTGGTGTTTAGCTCATGGTCTACTTAATGGTGTTCCTCTAGCTAACATTCAAAGGGATTGGCATGCTTTATTACATGGTCTATTCCTTTATATCTTAGCTGTATATTTTGCACTATTGTGAGGATTTCTTATCCTCTTTTGTACATGCTCTTCTTTGCTAATAATATTTCTTCTCTTTCTATCAAAAGCAAAATATTAGCAATTCATTCAAGCTCCCAATTCTTTCTTTCACTTATGAAGCGGCCCTGACAGGGATCCTGATAAAGAATGAAAGACTTATTTCTGTAGTAGACATTGTAATTTAATTTTAGGGTTTTGTGGGGGATTGAATTCATTGGCTATGATAAGTGAGGTTATCTGTTGGTGACTTTCACTTTTGCAAGCTATTTATAGTAAGTCCTTTGTAAAGCTGGTACTAAAGTTATTAGTGGTTAATTTTGGCTTTTACTTTCCTTTTCGATCTCCCACTTCCTCCATCTCTGATTCTACATCAGCTGATCAGCTTTGGTGAAGCTTTTACCTGTTGTAATATATCTTGTATCATGACTAATAGTGAGGTCCAGAAATGGCACTAATTATGATTAAACACTTATGATATACAATGTATGTGGCAACCACAGGAAAGCATATCATTTTTTCTTGGATACTCATAAGGCTTGAGATTTCTAGGGCTGCTTAACTCTAACTCCCTTGAAAAGAATGCTAGCAGCTTCTGTTGCAGTGCTTTATTTTATGACAGAGAGCATTGTTGGTTGTAGTACATATTAGTTATTTATAACTTTATCTTTTTCTTTCATTACTGGATATGGATTTCCATGTTATCTTGGGGGTAATCTGCTTTGTTTATTAGGATTCTTCTATCAAAAAGTCTGTTTTGTTTATTAGGATCCACTTCTACAATGTTGAATTGATTACCAAACAGATCTGTGTAGCTTAATATGGCTGCTGGCTCAAACAATCAATATTGTGAAATTATTTCTGTCAATGTCATCCTAGGCCACTGCCAGTGCATATAATTCCTCTTCTTACCCCCTTGATGCTTTAAGATTGTGATAGCCCAGTTATAATAATCGTTTGGATGAATCTGGCCATAATTTTTAACTTTGCCGAAGGCAACATTATTGAGCTTTATATTTTAGGTTTTTTTTAATTTCTCAGTAACATCTTTGGTGATGGTATCTGACTTTTGTATCTTTTACGCCCATAGGATTGCAGACAAATCACAAGTCTATACTCAACATGCTTACATGAGACCACTTGGAGTAGGTATGTTTTTCCTAGCCTTTTCCCTGCCGAAAATTTTCACCATGCGCGAAGGATCATATATGTAGTTTTGTGGAATTACAATCATTTTCTAGTTCAATTGCTTGCCGTTCCTATTGATGTTTTCCTCCTTTTGTGATTTTGAATCTGTTGTTTTGTGAAGTTGCTATGGTTTTGGGTATTGACGACGAATATGGGCCTCGCCTTTACAAATGTGACCCAGCTGGTCATTACTTTGGTCACAAGGTACATAGAAGACCATCTCACTTTGATTGATGTCAAGATTTTTTTTGTGTTATTTGATATGAGAAGATGAGAAGAATGCCGATGATAAATTCAATTCCACAAAAGTTTCTAAGCTATCATTCTTTTTTAATCTGCTTTAATATCTTATGGCTTTAAAACTATTAATGTGATAAAGTGATGGATTTTGTATTTTTTTAACTAGAGTAAGATTGTATCCTAATGGAAAAATTCTTTGCTGTTGTTGTTGTTGTTGTTGAACTACCCAAGTGAGATTGTATACTATGAGTGTATTGAGATGAATTATATAGTTGAGATAGGAAATAAAAAAAAATGTTATGATGATAAGATAGTTACTATCTGTATAATTGCTGTGAAAACAAGGTTCTGCCCTTGCATATGCTTGACCAGAGAAAGAACGGACTATCACCAGGCAATGGGTGGTGAAAAGGGAGTATGTAAATGAAGAGATGAAACAATTTAATATTTATCTCATATTAAAAGACAAAAGTTGCTATAAGTGGTTGTATAGTAGATGAGGTGACAGAGGTAGTTTGAAAATTTAATTCTCTAACTTATTTGAAATTATTTTAGTGTCCTAGATCTCTTCATAAAATAGATTATAAATTTGAGCAATTAATATTATGTATTTCACTCATGTTACAAAATACTTAATCTCAAAGTATATGAATGAACCTTCACCCATCCTGAATTTTTCCTTGCCATTTCTGTCTTTCTCTTTTGGCCTTTAGCTTCCTTTATGAACAATAAACATTGGGAAGCCTATGCGTCTCTGGTCAATACATGGAGATTTTGTAATTTTTTATTTTTTAAAATCTGTACCGTAATTGTTTCATGCTGTTTGCTCTGCCGATTACTTTATGTTTACTACTCTTGCCGAATGCATAGATTGTAAGGCACATTGATTTTGAACATTTTAAACATTAAAAGTATGGGGTTTTTTTTGTTTTTTTTTGGGGGGGGGGGGGGGATCTTTATCACTTATTGTGCATGAATAATCTGTAATTTTATGCACTGGTGCATGAGACAAAAATTAAAAGTGTCTAAGAATCTATTGTGATGTACTCAGGCCACAAGTGCTGGATTGAAGGACCAAGAGGCAATTAATTTCTTGGAAAAGAAGATGAAGAATGACCCTTCATTTTCTTATGAGGAGACTGTGCAGGTATTATTCTTGCTTTCTTTTTAATTTTTCCTCACTCCCATTTTGTGAGCCGAGTCCTGCAAGAAAGACGTAACTGTTCTGTAAAATTAATATTCTTGTTTTAGTTTAAGGGCTCGTTCTAACCTGCTAAGTTATGGACCAATTTGGTCCATGTAATATAAAATTAAAACAAAAAATTGAAATTACAAAAGCATCCTTAAAGATATATTTTTATCTCACTCCATTCATTCTCTCTCATCAGCATTTACCTCTGACTCTCCTCACCACCACTGCCATTCCAGAAACTGATGTAGTGAAGAATTATTTAGCAACATTCGTTGTTTCAATATACTCTAAAGTATGAATGGATCTATTAATACATCGTCATCATTATCTAGCCTCACTAACTCATTGTCCATATCATGGATAACAGGATTGGAAAGCAAGAATTTAGCTGTATAATCTGAATATTAAAAGTCTAAAATACACTATAAAAAGCTTCAAATCATTGATAATTATGGGAAGTTGCTGGTTAACAAAGTAATGCCTTAATTAAAATAATGCTGAAAGTCTTGTACCCAAAATAATAATAATGCAAAGGTTCATTGTTAGCATTTTGGCTAAGGTTCATTTTGAGATCTCCAGTGACGGCATCGATGGCCTATCTCCACCATGCCCTACTACCAACTTAATGGAAGACAATAGACAGTAGACTAACATGACTCGGAATTGCCCTCTCTCTCTCTCTCTCTCTCTCTCTGTGTTTTTTCCTTCTCCGTTAGTGGTAGCAACAACATCTTTGAATATATTTTGAAGCTTCTGAATGCCCTCGCTTCACCCCCCCTCGAGTAGCCCAACAACACACATATCTCCCATTGGAGTGGTGTGAGGTCAACAGCCCAGTTGGCACCCCAGAGGATGCTCAGGCAGTGCCCATGCAGGAGGATCACAGCTTGGACCGGAACAGTGACCACGTGCAGGAGGATCACGACTTTGTGTTACAGTCGGTGGCAATGAGAGATGGGATGGGAAAAGATCGAGAGAGATGAACAGATAGAGAGAGAAACTAAGGCAAGGAATAAAATTGTAAAATTATCTTTTTATAAATATTAAAATATAAATTTAAGTTATTATAACTTATTTCTTTTATAATAGAAATTTAAATCTTAACCGTTAATTTCTGTCTAATGGAGGACATTCAAGGACCATGTTGGTCCAAAACTTAACAAGGCCCAGGTAAGAAGGAGCCTTAGTTTAAGTAGAAGACAAAGCATATGGAACACTGTTGTATGTCTGATACAGACCAGGAGCACGGCATCAAAAGGATGCCAAAAAAGTAATTCTATTCCAAATAAAGTTTCCAGTCCAAAAGGAATCATTAAGAGTTACTAGCATTCTATTTCAACCCGATACTCCAAAGCTCATCAAAACCTCTAAACTTAGCTAGGAGAAAATGATTTAAAGTCAAAGGGCAAACCCACAACTCCAAAGATTACAGAAAGTTTGTTCTACAGAGACCTTGCCTTGGGGTCATGCAGAAAGAGATGAGCCTCTGATTCAAAATCTAAAGCCTAAACCTCACATTATACACATATGGGGACAAAGCGATGAGAGGCCTGCATCTTTGGAGCATATCATGTGTCAATCCTGTTAAAAACAACCATTCAAACAGAAACTTTGATATTTGAGAGATCTTTAGAATTTCAAATGGGTTTATCCAAGAGAAATCTTTATATTATTGGAGGTAATCAAGAATTTAAAATAAGATTTGCAAGAGAAAACCCAAGTAATCAGGGGTCCAAGTTCTTGAGTTAGGGATATAGAAAAGATGAATAGAATTAAGTGAAGGAAGAAGGGACTCTTCAGTAACCTTTCTACCATGCAAATTTCTGAAAAATGAAAGTTAAGAGAGTTTATCTTGAGATTAAAAAAAATTGACCAAAAGAGGCATTATGGAAAGAAGATAGGCTAAAATGCTGAGGAAATTTAGTCAAAATCAATTATTGTTTACCAATTTTATTGAACTGTTATATGATCATGCTTTCTATAATTTCCATGCTTTTTTTCAGACTGCCATTTCTGCCTTGCAATCAGTTCTTCAAGAGGATTTTAAGGCCACTGAGATTGAGGTAGAACCTTTTTGTTAAAGCTCTAATACCTTTATAGGACACGATGCTAATTGAAATGTGGTAAAAACTAAAAATAACATCCCCCCCCCCCTCCCCAAAAAAAAAAAAGAAAACTAACCAAAAAAAAGTCTTCGAGCATTTCATCTTATGCAGTCCCAGGAAAGCCAAATCATTTGTTCTGTTTTAAATTTTAGAAATTGTGTGCAAGTCACTTGTTCTTTCTCATTAAATGATAGCCTTGCATTTCTGTCATCCTCTCTTGAGAAATCTCTCATTATCTGACTTTCTAGCTTTCATTTTCATGTTAGGAAACTCGAAATTTTTCTTTTATTATCACTATTCAATTGTTTTCCTCTTACATGATGAATTCTAATAAAATGTCATCTAATCTCTCCTGTCATGGTCCAAGTGGTTGTTGATTCTAGTGCCCTGGTGGATGATTAATAACTGAAACAGCTATTGTTGTGTAAAATGGAGAATTGTAATGTTAGCTATTCCAGAAGTAGATTATTTCTTGATGCACTATTTGCATGCTTGCCTGTGGCGGAAATCAGTATTTTGACATTTTTGTTCAAGACTCCTAGGGTAGGATGATTATTTTTTTTTTATTATTATTATGACCTAACAAGTGGTTTTTCTTTGCTGATGTGTCGCAAATGATTGTATTTTGCGTTTTGTAGGTTGGAGTAGTGCAAAAGGAGAATCCAGAATTTAGAATTTTATCCACCGAGGAGATAGATGAGCACTTGACTGCAATAAGTGAGCGTGACTAAGTTCTTGGATTTGATCAAAACAAGGATATGACTGTTAAAACTCTTGTTAAATTGAACTATCATCTGCTTTTTTTCGGGGATCATTGAATTAATATTTGAGTATTAGTTAACGAGTCTGAGTCAACTGCAGACTAAATGAATGCGCAAGAAGTTTGGATGGAGTATTTTTAAATTTTAAGGAATTTAAAATATAAAGAAATTTAAATGTTTTAATTTAATTCTCTTCATTTTTAAAATTTTTTATTTGGATAAAGCAATTATATTACTTCTGAAATACTTTGTTTATATAATGAAATTATATTACATTTTCTTTGGGCTGTGCATTGAGGATGGAAGGCAATGAGTGGTAGGCAGTGGTCCGGGGGAGGCGAGCGCAGGCAGCACATGATGAGTGGTGGGACTTGGTTGCAGGGCAGCGGATGGTGGGTAGTGAGTGGCAATTGGGAAGCTTCAAGCGGTTGGTGGCAAACAATGAATTGCAAGCGTCGAGTTAGGCAGCAGTCATTGGTCGCTAGTCACTCACCTCCCCTTCGTCGCTACCCGTCACTTGATGGTAGGCTTGTAAGAGAAAAGGAATGAGAGACAATAGATAAAGGAGGGAATTTTAGAATTTTTTGTGGGGAGGTGGAAATCGAAATCTGTGTTTTTAAAAGTATACAAAATACTTCCTAAAGTTACTAAATTTTAAAATTTTTTTATATTATTATCCAAATAAAAAGGTTTAGGTTAAATCAATTGAAATCTTGAAAAATATATTATTTTCTAAAAACAACATATTTTGAGGGTGTTTGTTTTCATATTGGTTAGAGGTTGGATGAAATCTATCAATTAAAAATTGTATTGGTGAACGAATATGTCGGGTAATGTAGCATATCAGCCGCACTTTTATTGATTATAATCATATTCCTGTCATTATCATATGCTATAATTTATATTGAAGTAGCCCCATGAAAACTTATAGAGCTCCCTTTCCCTTCTCTCTCTCTCTCTCTCTCTAAAAAAAAACCAAAAAAAAGTGTCAAAATCAAAAGAAGAAATAATGAGGAAAGTGTTGAATAAAATAATAAAATTACTTACTTTAAAGTAAAAAAAGGTTTGGCATTTTGCAATTACATGAACATTGGTTAATGTGAATTATAGTGAATTAATGAGTTATTTGTCTTTAGAAAGAATAATGTTGAGTTATATAATTGGTGTGAATTATGTTCACTTAAAGGGATATTATTCTTGCTAATTGTTAATATTATAGAATATGTACATTATGGTAAAAATTTCTATAAAAATCTTGTGTACTTTAGGGTGTTTGTGAATTGAGATTTTAAGGGAAATGGAGGAAAAGAAAGAGCTTGAAAAATAAAATAAACTTGTAGTTACTTTTCAAACCCTCAAAGTCGACCCAACGCAAATGGAGAATACTACAAATAGAAATGGCCAAGGTGAACACGGACATGACAATTTTTGAGAACGAAGATGCAATTAGTATTGGAGTGGTTATAGGAACAACATAGGCGATGTGATTACAGCAAGGACCAAACGGAGAGAAGGTTCTGCAGAGGTGAGTAGTGCTGGGATGTTGGCAACGTTTTTTTTTTTTTTGGTCCGTGAAGGTAATGTAATACCCATTCATAATAAAGTTAATGACACAACTTTACTTAGAATGTTTGGAGTTAGACACTAATATACATAGATACAATACAGAGTTCAAGAGCAGGAGTAAAGTTTTGTTTGCCATAAACTAAACATTTTTAAGCCGATAATAAAATTACAATTTATTTAATTATAACTCCACATATTTTTGGCAGTTGGGAGAGTCTACCTTCCTCTAGGGCGTTACTTGACTAATATGAAACCACCAGAAATAGAGTGAGAATTGAAAATTCTCATTAGATAACGATTAGTTCTAAAGCATTTGAATTATGATGGTTCCAACTGTGTCTTAGCACGAAAATTCACACGGCTATTGTATTATAATCTCATCACATTATTTATAAGAAGATCATAATATTATGGGCAGTAAATGTTTAAAAATATATATTATGCAATACATAAAGGAACAAACATTAATATCAATATAATCTTTTTACTTTAATTTTCATTTTTCTTTGTCTGCTTGTCTCACACATATCGAAGGCCTTCTCTTTGGGAATTCCCATTTTTTGGTGTTACTTTTAACATCGTGACGACAAAGCGAGACTTTTACGCCACACTAACCAAGGCAGGTAACATAAAGGATTTTATATCTTATCCCTCCGTTTTCTTGGCGATTAGTGGTAAATCTTAATTAAATATCTTTCATTCAAAATACTTACTTGCCATAATATATAAATTCACAATAAATATATAAATGCATAAACTTAAGCCATAAATATAACTTAAATAAAAGACTCAAGTAACATAAGATAAACAATAATTTGAATAATAAATTTATATCATAATAAATTAAATAATTAATCATAGAATCAATAAGTGGAATAAAAATGTAGAAGTTATAAATTAATTCATAGGTTTAAAATAACCGAAGTGTACAATGACTTAAATAATATAAACTTGAGTAAAATAAATAACACAATATTTCAATAAAATTTCTTAAAACATAGAGTTATCAATTCTAAATATTAATTTTTAAAAGGACCGAATCTAATATCACTTTTATTTAATTCCTTTTTAACTTTCTTTTTATGATCCATGAGTCTATCATTATTATTATGATGCATATTGGTCCCTTAAAGAAATTACCATAAAAATTGACAACTAAAAATAATGTTTCAATGTAAAAATAACATGATAATAACAAGAATAATAATAATAATAATAATAATAATAATAATAATAGGAAGCAATATTATAAGGGAATATTAAATAAATTAACTTGAAAGGATAAATAAAATAAAATTGGAGTAATATTAAGCAATAATATAAATTAACATTAGATCAAATAACTTAGAACGATAAATAAAATATAATGATAATTAATAAGGAGCAATAATATAAAAGAACATAAAATAACTTGGAACAATAAATAAAATAAATTGCAATAAAAGAAATATTGAGCAACTTTAATGTAAAGAAAATAATAACATAACTTGGAATAATAGATTGCAATGAATAAATAATAAAGAGCAACAATATAAAGAATATCAAATGAAATAGTTTGGAATAGATTACAATAAGAAGATATCAAATAAAATAGCTTAGAATATAACATAAACAACGATAATGAATAATAATGTGTAAAGTAATATTAAATAACATAACTTGTAATAAGTAAATATAACCATGGTTTAATTTCATAAATAATTTTATTATCTACCTCTAATTATTATAGGCAACTGAAAATGATGTGGGTACACTGAACTTCTTTCCTTTCTTGTCAGCTACCACTCGCTCTCTTTCTTTCTCTTTTTTTTTTCTTCCTTTACTCTCTCTTAGTTTTTCTTTCGACAGAATGCCAACTCTTCATTATGTTTGTGATCTCCCTGTTCTTCTCTTTATATAAAAGATTTGCAAAGTAAAAATGTCACTAATAACATTTTCTATTTTTATTTTATTATATTTATGTATAATTTTCTTTCTGTACATTTATTATTGTAAATTTTTTCTATACCTACTGTCTGCAACCCTCTCTCTAATTTTTACACCTTCTGACTTGAGTTTCTTCTTTTTCTTTTCTTTTTTTTTCTTCTTCTTCCTAACATTTATTGTTTTGTGTTTGTTTTCAAAGTTGAAGACTTTCACCTCATGCCATTGACGTGAGTTTGTGTTTTGTTTTATATTTATTTTTATTTTTTTTCAATTATTTTATAATTATAACTATATTATTATTTGTAATTATTATTACTATTGTTGTTATTATTTTATCTATCATGATGCTAATATTTGATATTATAGAGTAATGTATTTTAAAGTTGTTATTAAGTTAATATCTATAGTTTAATTATTTGATCAATCAACTCAAACATATCACCCAAAATATTTCAATCAAGGGGACTAACTAGATTGCTTTATATTAAATATTCTATAAATAGACAAGGATGTTACAATTCTCCCCTCCTTTTAGAAATTTTGTCCCCAAAATTCACTGACTTACTTGATATAACTCTAGATAAGATTTCTTGATTTCGTCTTCCAATTCCCATGTTGGTTTCTCATGTGACAATCCCTTCCAAACCTCTTTGACTAAAGGAATTTCTTTTCCTCTTAAGTGTTTGACAGATCTATCTATGATTTGTACTAGTTTAGTTTCATAAGTCAAATCATCCCTTACTTGCATCGTTTCATATTCTATGATGTGTGAAGGGTTAAAGCAATATTTTCTAAGCTGAAAGATATGGAAGACATTATGAAGGTTTGAAAGATTAGGGGGAAGTGCAACTTGATATGTAACAGGGTTTACTCTTTTGAGGATTTGGAATGGACCGATAAATTTTGGATTTAGCTTTTTAGATTTGAGGGTTCTATCAATCCCAGTAGTAGGAGTGACTTTAAGGAAAACATGGTTACCTTCTTTAAATTCTAGAGGTCTCCTTCTATGGTTCGCATAGTTTTTCTGCCTACTCTGAGCAGTGAATAATCTTTCGCTAATGAATTTAATCTTCTCTGTGGTCTGTTGTACCAAATTAGGTCCTAGTAGATTTTTCTCTCCTACTTCAGTCCAACACAAAGGTGATATGCATTTTCTATCATATAGAGCTTCAAATGGTGCCATTCTTATGCTGGAATGGTGACTATTGTTAAAGGCAAACTCTAGCAATGGCAAATGAGTATCTATTTTCCTAAAGTTCTAACACACAAGCCCTAAGCATGTCCTCTAAGACCTAAATAGTCCTCTCTGTTTGACCATCTGTTTGAGGATGGTAGGCTGTACTAGAACGAAATTTAGTACCTACCACTTCTTGCACAACTACCCAAAACTTAGAGGTAAATCTAGGATCTCTATCTAAAACTATGCTTGTTGGTATCCCATGCAATCTTATAATTTCTTGGATGTAAACCTGAGCCAACCTATACAATGGGCAACTAATTCTTATTGGTAGGATATGGGTTGACTTGGTTAATCTATTAACTATCACCCATGTTGCATCATACTCTAAGGGAGTCCTAGATAATCCTACCACAAAATCTATTGATATACTATCGCATTTCCATTCAAGAATATCTAAAGGTTGTAGGAGTCTTATAAGTTTTTAGTGCTTTATCTTAACCTTCTGACAGGTAAGACATCTAATTACAAAACTAACTATGTCTCGCTTCATCCCATTCCACCAAAACAACTTTCTAAAGTCTTGATACATCTTGCTTGCACAAGGATGTATAGTGAACTTACTGTAATGTGCATCAGATAAAATCTTATTTCTTAGTTCTTCATTATTAGGCACGCATAGTCTTCCCTCATATGTCACGGTCCCATTTTGATTAATATGGAAATGCTCAAGTTGCTCTGTTTGAATCCTATTCTTGAGAGACTTTAGAATTTCATCACTTTCTTGGGCTTGTCTTATCTGGTCCTTCAAATCACACTCTATCCTAAGCTCACTTACATATAGACAATGGGGTTTCCAGGATACCGAAATCTTTAAATCCCTAAATTCCTCCAATAACTAATGCTCCTCTATCATCATCAAGGACATGTGTAGGGATTTTCTATTTAGTGCATCGACGACCATATAAGCCTTGCCAGCATGATACTTTAATTCAAAATCATAGTCCTTTAAAAACTCTATCCACCTTCTTTGTCTCATATTCAATTCTTTTTTATCAAAAAGATATTTCAAACTCTTATAGTCATTATATACCTCAAATTTTACTTCATATAAATAGTGTCTCCAGATTTTTAAGGCAAATACTATGGCAGCTAGCTCTAGGTCATGGGTTGGATAATTTTCTTCATGAGACCTAAGTTGCCTAGAGGCATAAGCCACAACTCTTCCTTCTTGCATTAAAACACAACCTAGTCCTTATTTTGATGCATCATAATAGACTATAAAATCTTTCCTAGGATTAGGAATTATTAGGACTGGGGTAGAGATAAGTCTATTCTTTAACTCTTGAAAACTGGTCTCACACATTGAATTCCACTCAAAAGATTAGTTTTTCCTAGTTAACCTAGTCAAAGGTAAAACTAGTTGAGAGAATCCTTTGTTGAACCTCCTATAGTAACCTGCCAATCCCAAAAAACTCCTAATTTTAGTGACTGTCTTTGGTTTCTCCTAGTGAACTACAGCTTCAACTTTGCTTGGATCTACTAAAACTCCTTCTTGAGTGATCACATGACCTAGAAATTTTACCTCATGTAACCAAAACTCACATTTAGCTAACTTAGCATACAATTGCTTTTCCTTTAAGATTTGCAACACTATTTTAAGGTGTTGTTAATGTTCCTCCCTAGTCTTAGAATAGATAAGAATATCATCTATGAAGACTATTATAAATTGGTCAAGGTAAGGCCTAAAGACTCTATTCATATAATCCATGAATATTGCAGGAGCATTGGTAAGTTCAAAAGGCATCACATGATATTCATAATTCCCATACTTAGTCTTGAAGGCTGTCTTAGGCATATCTTCCTATTTCACTCTTATCTGATAGTATCCTAACCTCAAATCTATTTTGGAGAAGATTGAGACTCCTAGTAACTAATCCAACAAGTCATCTATCCTAAGGAGTGGATATGTATTTTTGATTGTGACTTTGATCAATTGCCTGTAGTCAATACACAACCTCATACTTCCATCTTTCTTTTTTACTAAAAGAACAGGTGCACCCCAAGGAGACATACTTGGCCGAATGAATTCTTTAACCAACAAGTCCTCAATTTGTTTCTTAAGTTTAGTCAATTCTAAAGGAGACATTCGATAAGGTGCAAAGGATAAGAGTCCTGTTCCTGGCATGAGATTAATGGAAAACTCAACCTCTCTTTTAAGTGGAAAGTTCACTATATCATTGGGAAACACATATGGGAATTCACTTACTATAGGTATGTTATCTATTTCCTGTTCGACCTTTAAATTTAAAGAATAAAGCAAAAACCCTTGACCTTCTTCTGAGAGGCACTTCTCCACTTGGGTGGCATTAAGGAATAAGGAATTAGAAGACTTTTCTTTATTGAGTGGATTATTGGGAAAATAAGCAAGTCTTCTGGAATAATCGAGGATGATATCATTACTAAATAACCATTCCATTCCAATTATGATATTAATACCAGTCAAAGGCAAACAAATAAAGTCGATGACAAATGATTTTCTTTCAACTAAAATAGGATAATTCAAACAGGCTCGGGAAGTAGAAACTTTTCCCCCTATAGGAGTAAAAACTAACAAATTAAAAGGTAAGGAAGATAAAGACAAGTTTAACTTCTTCACACAGTCAATAGATATGAAGGAGTGCGTAGCTCCTAAATCAAACAATGCAATTAAGAGAGCATTTTTAAGAAAACATGTACCTTTAATCATATCAGGAGACTGAGTTACCTCTTCTCCCCTCATAGTGAATACTCTTTCTTTAATTTGTGGTCTGAACACAGGATTGTTCAGTAGCTTTCCAGTGTTGCAATCTTTGGCAGAGTATCCTGGCTTTCCACATTGGTAGCAAACATTTTGGCCAAAAGGACATGGTTTAGAGCAATGGGATTTTTCGCACTTATTGCACAAAAGTATGGGTTCCCTAGCTAGCATCTGTCTACCCTTCCCTAGGTTCACCTTACTCTTAAAATCATTTTTCTTTTGCATTTCTGCTACCCTTTTTCTTTTGAGAAAACTCTGTCTTTCTCTTTCAAACTCCATCTCTTGGAAACTCTTTTTTACTATCCTACACTTATTCACTAGAGTGGCGAAATCCTTAATCTCTAGGGTGGATACCTTCTCTCTTATCTCTGGCCTTAACCCCCACTCAAATTTGATAGCTTTTCAATGACCATCAGGGTTATTTTTCAGGTAAGAAGAGAATTTGGACAATTCATCAAACTTAGCTACATATTGACCTATAGTCATACTTCCTTGCTTCAATTGTATGAATTCAGCTTCTTTTTCATTCTTAACACTATCCGAAAAGTATTTATCAAAGAAAGTGGTTAAGAATACTTTCCAGGCGATCTCGGTTCCACTAGATTCTAACAGGCTTTTGGCACCTCTCCGCCAGTGTTCTGCCTCTTCTTCTAGCATATAAGTGGCAAAAACCACCTTTTGTGAATCCGCACATCCCATGACTGTAAAAATTTTCTCTAATTACATAACCTATTTTTTAGCTAAGACTGGATTGTAATCTCCATGGAATGAAGGTGGTGTAGCCTTCCTAAATTCAGAGAGTTCTTGATAACAAGGATTAACTATAACTGCTTCTCCTACTGAGTTTCCACTTCCTTCACCATGGTTATTGTGGTTTCTATTTTGAGTCTCCTGCATGCATTGCAGAACCATTCTATTTGATTCTGCCTGGGTGATGATAGTTTCAGCCAAACCCTTAATAGCTCCCATGATCCTTGATAGAGTGTCATTTGGTGTACTTTGTACTTCTGGGATCCCTTGTCCTTCGATGCCATATAATCTTACAAGTGCATAAACAACCCAATATTGAGTTGATTAGGTTTAATATTGTATAATTAGTGTATTGAGAATACTATAAGGCATGCAGAAAGAAAAATTGGAGCCAGATAACAAAGACTCAACTTTCACTTAATGCATAATTATGCCTAGAACATGGCTCTATATAAAAAATGTAACACCTATTTATAATAAAGTTAATGGCAAAATTTTACATAGAAAGTTTGGAGTTGGATATTAATATATATAGATATAGCACAGAGTTCAGGAGCAGAAGTAAAGTTCTGCTTGCTATAAACTAAACATTTTTTAGCCGATAATAAAACTACAATTTATTTAATTATAACTCCACATATTTTTGGTAGCTGGGAGTGTCCACCTTCTTTTAGGGTTTTACTTGACTAATCTGAAACCACCAGAAATAAAGTGAAAATTGAAAATTCTCAGTAGATAATGATTAGTTCTAAATCATTTGAACTATGATGGTTTCAGCCGTGTTTTAGCATGAAAATTCACACAGCTACTGTATCATAATCTCATTACATTATTTATAAGAAGATCATAATATTATGGGCAATAAATGCTTAAAAATATATGTTATGCAATACATAAAGTAACAAGTATTAATATCAATATAATTTTTTTACTTTAATTTCCACTTTCCTTTGTCTGCTTATTTCACACATATTCGAAAGCCTTCTCTTTAGAAATTCTCATTCTTTAGTGTTACTTTTAACATCGTAACGACAAAGCGAGACTTTTAGGTAGGTAACATAAAAGATCTTACATCTTATCCCTCTGCCTTCTTGGAGGTTAGTGACAAATCTCAATTAAATATTTTTCATTCAAAGTACTTACTTGTCATAATATATAAATTCACAATAAATATACAAATACATAAACTTAAGCCATAAATATAACTTAAATAATAGACTCAAGTAACATAAGATAAACAATAATTTAAATAATAAATTTATATCATAATAAATTAAATAATTAATCATAGAATCAATAAGTGGAATAAAAATGTAGAAGTTATAAATTAATTCATAAGTTTAAAATAACCGAAGTGTATAAGAACTGAAATAATATAAACTTGAGTAAAATAAATAACATAATATTTCAATAAAATTTCTTAAAACATAGAGTTGTCAATTCTAAATATTAATTTTTAAAAGGACCAAATCTAATATCACTTTTGTTTTATTTCTCTTTAACTTTCTTTTTATGATTCATAAGTCTATCATTATCATCGTGATGCATATTAGTCCCTTAAAGAAATTACCATAAAAATTGACAACTCAAAATAATGTATCAATGTAAAAATAACATGATAATAACAAGAATCATAATAATAATAATAATAATAATAGCAAGCAATATTATAAGGAAATATTAAATAAATTAACTTGAAAGGATAAATAAAATAAAATTGGAGTAATATTAAGCAATAATATAAATTAACATTAGATCAAATAACTTAGAACGATAAATAAAATATAATAATAATTAATAAGGAGCAATAATATAAAAGAACATAAAATAACTTGGAACAGTAAATAAAATAAATTGCAATAAAAGAAATATTGAGCAATTTTAATGTAAGGAAAATAATAAAAGAACTTGGAATAATAGATTGCAGTGAATAAATAATAAAGAGCAACAATATAAAAAACATCAAATGAAGTAGTTTGGAATAGATTACAATAAAGAGATATCAAATAAAATAACTTAGAATATAACATAAACAGCGATAGTGAATAATAATGAGTAAAGTAATATTAAATAACATAACTTACAATGAATAAATATAACCATGGTTTAATTTCACAAATAATTTCATTATCTACCTCTAATTATTATAGGCAACTGAAAATGATGTGAGTACATTGAACTTCTTTTCTTTCTTGTCTGCTACCGCTCGCTCTCTTTCTTTCTCTCTTTTTTTTTTCTTCGTTTGCTCTCTCTTAGTTTTTCTTTCAACAGAATGCCAACTCTTCAATTTGTCTATGACCTCCCCTTTCTTCTCTTTATATAGAAGATTTGCAAGGTAAAAATGTCACTAATGACATTTTCTATTTTTATTTTATTATATATATGTATAATTTTCTTTCTATATATTTATTACTATAAATTTTTTCTATACCTACTGTCTGCAATCCTCCTTCTAATTCTTACGCCTTTTGACTTGAGTTTCTTCTTTTTCTTTTTCTTTTTCTCCTTCTTCCTAACATTTATTGTTTTGTGTTTGTTTTCAAAGTTAAAGACTTTCACCTCATGCCATTGACATGAGTTTGTGTTTTGTTTTATATTTATTTTTTTTTTCAATTATTTTATAATTATAACTATATTATTATTTGTAATTATTATTACTATTGTTGTTATTATTTTATCTATCATGATGCTAATATTTGATATTATATAGTAATGTATTTTAAAGTTGTTATTAAGTTAATATCTGTATTTTAATTATTTGGTCAATCAACTCAAATATTTCACCCAAAATATTCCAATCAAGTGGACTAACTAGATTGCTTTATATTAAATATTCTATGAAAAGAGGAGAATGTTACAGGTAACAAGACAGAGAAGCCCAAACACGGCTACAACATAAATTCCACGCAGAGCAATAGCCTATGGGCTAAAAACAGAGCAGAACCCATAGAAAAAGAAGCCCTAAACAAAGAGCCAATCCGCAAAACAATGAGAAAGAGTGGGGGTAGAGCTAGAACGTACCCAAAATCAAAACCTAGAACAAGGGTGAAGTCAAGGTTAGCTACAATGTTAGAAGGGGTGAAACTTGCAATTCATTTGGGGCTTCAAGTTGCTATCTTAAAAGGGGATTCTTGGATTATGTTTGAGCAACTTGATAATATTTCAGAGGACCTATCCTGTAATGGAAGCTTGGCCAATGAAATGAGTGGCTTGGGTTTTAGATTTAGGAGATTCAAAGCCTTAACATGTCTTTAGGATTTGTAATAGAGTTGTAGACTCTTTGGTCCATCTTGCAAAATTTGTGAGAATAAAGGTTTGGAGGGATCTTTTTTTTGAATGACTTACAATCCTTCATTAAAAAAAAATTAAAAACATTAAAAAAATTATTTTGAAAGTCTCAAGTAATATTTTTACAAATATTTATTTGATTCAATATTTTTACAAATATTGTATTTAGGCTAGGCGGGTTTAATTTATATACATTAACATTGTAAAACTTTTTTACACTATTATCTAATTATATACTGCAATATAAGTAAACATACTTGACCCTCACTGCCACTATGCCAAAAGTCATGCAAATGGGAGAATGTGATTGGATGATAGTGTAAAATAATTTTATACTATTAATATATACAAATTAAATCCTAAGTTATATTACTAAAAAAATTTACTAACATTTTTTTTTGTAATTTAGTTATTTTTTTAAAATATTACCAAAACAAATTATTAAAGTTGAATTATGTAATAGCCTAGTGATGGCGCATTTTGTTGTGCACTGAATTAAATATGGTGCATCATATATCATTTAACTTTGACAGAACATTTAACCACATTTAAGAAGTGCGGTAAAATGCATTTTGAAAATGTGGTTAAATACAAAACTAGTTGCTCCTTTGATGTGGAGCATTTGGGTGCTACGCCTGTCTTCACCATAGTCAGGGAATCGCCTCCAATCCTCAAACTATGTTGGGTTCCTCTCTTAACTGCATGCCAACCCCTTTAAAATGCTTAGAACAATGAAAATAGGGAGCCAAAATAAAAAAATGAACACCAACGTTGCAACTTTGCCTTCCAAAACCAAGGCCCCCGTGACTTCATTCAAAACCACCTATGACCTTGCAACCTGCAACCTTGCCTTCTATCACCATCATCCTTGTGCTTCCTCCCCTTTTAATGAACCATCGTTGATTCAGGCTGTCACACAAGTTCCATTCCCGATATCGCACTCACTCCCAGCCACCTCCGGGGGTAACCATCTCGACCGGTGACCACCACTAGCTCGTTGCCTCCTTTAACGCCGTGAGCCGCCACCACCACTTATTCTAACCCTCGCTATCATGAATCATGACTCTGGTAATGGATGCAGCAGGTGGTGGGTCTTTCTTGATATTGCCACTGATGGTCATCAGAAGTAAGTCTCTGTGTCATTGGATCAGATTTGGGTACACCATACACCTAGTCAAAGGTAAATAGTGTGTGGTGCATCATATTTAATCTGTGCACCACAAAGCGCATAAATATTTTTCGAATTAAGTATCACTTTAGTCCCTGAAATTATATGCGTACTTTATTTTAGTTCCTAAAATTTAAAAATTAATTTTTTAATCCTTGAAGTTGCATTCCGTCAGTCACTTTAGTCCCTAATTAGTCAACCGTTAGTCAATTGTTACGGTTTTGCTGATGTGTCACATTAATTGACACGTCAGCATACCACATGGCACAACCTCTGACATGGCATAATCTCCTCTGACGTAGCATGCTGACGTGTCATCGATTTTAAAATGGTTTAAATTAGTCCCTAAAATTTCTAAAATATGTCAAATTAATCCCTGAAATTTTTTAAATGTGTCGAAATAGTCCAAAATTTTTAAATTTTCCTCTTTTCCTTTACAAGTTCTAAATCTTTAATCTTCCTCAACTCACTAATTTCTTTCCCATTTTCACATCCTACATAGACTAGATTCTCCTCATATAGAATGATAAGAAGAGAATATATAGAAATGAAATAATAAAAAATAATAAATAATTTTAATGTAGCTCATCTTAGTTCAAGATCCAATAATGCCTTTGGACTTAACGAATACTTATAGGCATACTTATGTAAAAAATATAAATTTAACATGTTTTATAAAAAATTAAATAAATAAAAATATTAATTTTTAATAAATATTAACAAAGAATAGATTACAAAGGTAAAAGTAATAGAACACTAAAAGAAAAATTTTAAAATATTCAAAATATTGAATATGATCAAGTTATTATCTATATATGGGCTAATTAGCCATCATTCACTCACCAAGAGTTGATTCACTTGATTGATCTTTTACTCATACTTTATTATAATTTAATTTGTTATTACTTTATTAATTAATTATTTGTAGATACTTCTATAGATAGGCACTTAATGAATTTGAGCATATTTTCTAGGACAAAATTAGGTTAACCTTTTTTCTAACCTTAAATTATAGTTTTTTAATTTAAAAAAAAAGAAAAAGAAAAAGAAAAAAAGTTGATTTCAATTTTGACTAGGCCACATTGATGGAGCTTTTATGATGAATGTATCAATTAAGTGCATGTTTAAAAATAGTTGTTCCGAAAAAATAATCGTTCTTTAAAATTGCAATTTTAGAAAATTCTTTTGATACATCGATTGCATTAAAGTTTTAAATTATGATCTCATCTAATTACCAAATTCTTTACCATTTTTCTAGTGGCATGTTTTAGAAAACTTTTGATTATAAATTATTTTAAATTTTAAATTAGTTAATCATAAACTTTAAATCTTAAATTAAACGGGACCAAATAAATATTTAGAATGTTAATCAAATCTATTTAAATGTTAAGTTTGAATTTAATAATTGTCAATAATTTTGTAATTTACCAATCTTAATCTATTTAAATTTACTTTTCACTTTAATAAGATACACAAACTTTTATGTGGAGAGAATCTAATTTAGGTAAGGAGTGAAAATGGGAAAGAAATTAATGGATTTAAGGAAGATTAAAGATTTAGAGCTTACGAAGAAGAAGAAGAGAAATTTATGAATTTTGAACTATTTTGACACATTTTAGAAATTTCAAGGATTATTTTGACACATTTAAAAATTTTAGAGATTAATTTGACATATTTAGAAAATTCAGGGACTAATTTGACATATTTTAAAAATTTCAGGGACTAATTTAAACTATTTTAAAATCAATGACACGTCAATATGCCACGCTAAATATTGTGCCATGTGACATGTTAGATGGCATGCTGACCTATCACTTAACGTAACACATCAGTAAAATCATAATAGTTAACTGATGGTTAATTAACCAAGGACAAAAGTAATCGATAGAATGTAATTTTAGGAATTAAAAAATTAATTTCTAAATTTTAGAGATTAAAATAAAATATACATACAATTTCATGGACTAAAATAATAAATTATATTTTCATAATCCTTCGAATAGGTTTTTTTCTTCCTTTTTTTTTTTTATATTTTCTTCTCAATATAACGTATCTCAGCTTTTTCTTCCTTTTCTTGGGCAGAAAGCAGAGACGCGAGACTTTCAGAAGAAAAGCACAAGCTCCGCTGTTCTCATTCCTACAGTAACAAGTTCTCTTCACAGTCCTCTGATCCGCGAACCCGAAATCCCCTAAAAAGCAAAACCCTAAGTCCCGCTCACTAAAATCACAAAACATGAGTCGAGGAAGCGGAGGTGGATACGATCGTCACATCACTATTTTCTCCCCTGAGGGTCGCCTCTTTCAAGTCGGTAAGTAACTTTCTCTCCTCTTAGAATACATTAGTAACCCGTTCTATTTTTCTTCTTCCTTTTTTTTTTTTTTAAATTTTAAAAAAACTCAAGTTTAGTTGTTCGGACATTAAAATGCAGGGATTTCTTGGTTTTTCGTGTGGAGGCTTTGAATTTAATGGAATCCGTTGCAACGTTGGTCAAATATGGTTTAGATCTTTTATATAACTGGACTGAGTTCCATTTGTTTAACATTTTAAAATTGAGAAAAGTTGTTGTGTAACTTTTGTTCTCTTACAAACTTCTCTCTAATTTTGATGGGTATAATAAGACTACTGCTAGTGGAGTAGTGAGGAAGGTTGGTTCAAGCAATTGGGGGTTTCATTCAATTTGAGTGGGTGACAAACAATTCGTATTCCTGATATCTTTGATGTTTTGAGTTTTAGTTTTGTTTTTATTACACTTTATAAAGCATTATTAGGAAAGTGGGAACCGGAATTGTTACGCGAATCTGAATTGGTTGAATTATCACCTATATGTGTCATTTTCCCCACGTGACAGTGAATGTAATGAGCCTTGGTTATTATATTCATAGCCTTATGAAAATTTGCTTTTGGCTGTTTGGAAATAAATTGATTAGTTTGTTGGGTTATAGTATTATGAGTTATGGATTTTTGAATGATTGTGTAACAGAGTATGCTTTCAAGGCTGTTAAGGCTGCTGGGATCACTTCCATTGGTGTCCGAGGAAAGGATTCAGTTTGTGTTGTCACTCAAAAGAAGGTTCCGGTGAGTACAAAGATGTTACTTAGTCAGATCTTTCTTCTGTTTGTATGAGTATTTTGCCTGCTCAAACGTGAAGTTCAATGCAGGACAAGCTATTGGATCAGACAAGTGTTACACATCTGTTTCCCATCACCAAGTACCTTGGATTATTGGCGACTGGAATGACAGGTTTTTCTTTCATCATATCTTTTTCAGAATTTCTTTGTTGCAGATACTTGTGAACTTCCTTTATGTACTTTTTCGGTTAAAATATAAATCTGTTTTCAGTAAAGGCAAATTTGGGCAGCGTGTCTCGGATAAGATAGTTTTTCTGTACATTGAACTTTGATATATGACAACTGCTTATATTTAAATCAGAGAAATTAAATACTTTGTTTACTTGTATATTCTGAACAAAAGTATATCTTTACACCCTAAGTTCACTGTCGCTTTATCTCATTGGAATTCCTCTGTCCAGCTGATGCTAGGACATTAGTTCAACAAGCAAGAAATGAAGCAGCTGAGTTTCGCTTTAGATATGGATATGAGATGCCTGTGGACATATTGGCTAAATGGTAAGTGGTACAGTTTTAGAAATGATATTCAGCTGCTATAACTTTTATTAGCTGCTTATTTCTGTGTCATATCTGCAATTCAAATTGTCAGTACTTTCTTGTGAAAAAATGTTAAGAACACCCCTTTATCGAATTTACTGGAAAAATACATAAATTTATTTTCCTCTTCTCTTCACTATATTTCTCTCAATTGCTACAGTGTTGTAACATACGCTACTGCTATTGGGGTACAACTGGAAGATTCTATTCGTTATTTCCACCACCATATTGAAAATGTCAACTGAACTCTTATTATATAGTAATTTATGTACTGAAACAATACAGAAACCATAGTTGTCAATATCGGATGGCGGCTCATGGCGGTAAGCCAAAAATCCGCCATAAAGTTATGGCGGATAGCATGGCGGAAGCCATGGCGGACTGAAAATATACAAATATATATATCTCCAAAAAAACCTGCTAAACATAATAACTAATCAAAACTAACAACATATATCAAGATGACAAGATCAAGAACATAACATAACATAACATATACATAGTCAGATACAAACATAGAAATATAGCATAATCAAAGCTTCAAAGTCATAACATGAAGACCAAGGGAAACTAAAATCAGCTAAGCTAGGCACTAGTCCTCATCATCATCTCCAATATAATCATCATTGTCATTATTTTCTGGTGAGGCATATCCCTCCACTTCTTCTCCTTCTCGATTCCGAAATCATCAAATTGAATTTCTTCCTCCTCTTCTGAAGAATCCTCTTGTTCTTCAAATTCTGGTTCTTCATCAGCCACCACTACTTGTTTTCCTTTCTTGGAAGCTCTACTAGCTGTTGCACCACTTGAAGGCTCCTTTCTTTTTCTACTTTGCCTCCTAGTATATGTTCTAGGGTCCCCAATCCCGGATGCCACATACGGTTCCCAATTCAAAGTGTCATCACCCCCAAAACCAACTCATCTCCAAAGATCATCATCACCTTCTTCTAGCTCTCCAACCAACCACTCATTAGACTCATCAATATCATTGAGTGTGATAGCGTCAATCTCATCTCTAAGATTGTATCTCCGCTTGAGCGCTGGTTATACTTTTACATAAACCAAATTGTGCAACCTTTTATGCTCAAGCCTATTTCTCCTCTTAGAATGGATCTGCAATATCAATATAATCTAAGTGTTAATGACTACTATTATAAGTATTTAGTATTAACAAAGTACCTAACTACTGAAGAAGTGTTAATTACATGTTCAAAACACTCAGCATGTTCACATCCCGGCTACTACATGTCAAGCTCAAAATCTTGATAGCCAATTTGCAAGGTAAGTTTGGAGCTGAATGCCCATACATTCTCCACCATTGAGCTACAAATCCAAAGAAAGCTATATAAGCAAATCACTCAAAGCTTAAAATTAAAAGAAATTTGAAAACTAAAAGTTGTATTCTCTCACCAGTGCAAGAGTTTTTATTTGTGATTTTGCAAAGTCAGTTCCAAAAAGACCATTAGCACTCTTATAAATTGGCAGCTCAAGCAATATTTTTTGTTGCACCTCCCGACTAGGCACCAACCTCTTAATACATTCATACAATCCGTTTGTAACTTCCAAATCAAACTCCAATGCAGGGTTGCCATAATAGTACTCTGGGTTCAAAAAATGACCAGCTGCATGTAATGGTCGATGGAGCTGACAATTCCATCTATTATCAATTATTGCAAACACATCTTTGTATTTGCTTTCATTATTCTTGAATAACTTCATAATGGCTTCTTTTGCCTTGTCCATTGCCTCATAGATATAACCCATAGCTGGTTTCCTCTCACCATCAACAAGTCGAAGCACTCGAACAAGAGGAGCCATAACTTTAAGGGTATATCTCACATGATTCCAAAAGGAAGGCATAATTGTAGTCTTTGTTGCTTCTTTTCCCTTTGCCTCTTTAGACAACTTGTTTCTCATCCACTCATCAGAGGTAAACATTTTTCTAAGATTTGATTTCTCTTGATGAAGCCTTTCCAATGATAGAAAGGAAGTGGCAAATCTTGTGACCGCATGTCTCACCAATTTCCTCTTGTTTGTGAAGTGTCTCAACAAACTCAAGGTACTAGAGTGGCTATAAATGAAGCCAACAAGAGAAATTGCTCTTTTGATTGTTTTCTTTATCAATGGAAGTTTCCAATGTCTTCTAGCATCAAATCAAGCAATGGGCTGCACAAGGAGTCCAATAGAGATGTGGCCTTTATCTTCCAACATCTTACTCCGCCAAAACATAGTTGCTCCCCATTGTCGGCCAGTTACAACCTGAACAACTTTCTCCTCTCCAATCTCTCCACAAAAAGAATCAAGAAGCTCAAATAACTTCTCACCGTCTTCACAGTTAGATCCATCTCTGGACTTCACAAACATTGTCCCATTAGGAGAGTTCACCAAGAAATTAATAATACACCTTTGCTTCCTATCAGTCCAAGCATCTGACATGATGGAGCAACCATGTTTGCTCCATTGCTCCTTATGATCCTTCATCATATTTTTAGTATACTCCAACTCCTTGTTGAGAAGTGGAACCCTTATGTCATGATAAGACGGAGCAGGCAAATTGGGACCAAAGCTTCCAATGGCTGTCAACATATCATCAAAACTCTTCAATTTGATACAATTGAATGGAATTCCAGCTTGATACCACCTCCGAGCAATGTATTGATGAACGCTAGCAACTGCTCTCTTATCACATGCTTCTCTAATATTTTGTTGCCTCAATCTCTCCTTATTCTTCCCTAGCAATCGAGCTTGGGTTTTCTAACAAATAAATCCATTGGGCCTTTCAAAGCACCCTTTCTCTCTTTAGGCTTAAGGTTAGGGATTTCATCAATCCCTTCAGCATCATCTTCAGATAATCCAAAACCCAAATTCTCAAGATCAAAATCCCTTACATTTTGAACTTCATTACTGTCACTGCTTTGCTTCTTTTTCTGTTTATGTAACGCCAACAACTCGTCTCTAACTTCTTTTGGACACTTGAGACACTTGGAAACATTACCAGATTGTCCCCTCAAGTGTTCTTTGGCTCTTGTAATCCCTCCTTTCATAACTTTACTGCGAAATTACACAAGTATCATTTGTGTTATTTTTACCGCAGAATGGACATACTTCCAACCTGGTCCGATCTACTACTAGTCCTTGAGCTTTGTGAAGGTCATTGACATGGTAGCTTAAAACAGAGTAGAAAAAGAACTGAAACAGAGTAGAAAGAGCTAAAACAGAGTTAAAAAAAAAAAAAGAGTAACAGGTTTGGATTAAAGAGCTTAAAAGCAATAGAAAGAGTCAAAGCAGGAATAAAGAACAAAAAACTTGAGAGATATAGCCAGAATGTAATAGAAAAAAATGGGGGAAGAAAAAAGTTGAAGCATAACCAAAATGTTGGGGGAGGGAAGAGATCGTAATAAGTAAAAAGAAGAAAAAATAGAAGAAGCAAAAGGAAGAAGAAGAACAGATGAAGAAGAACAGAAGAAGAAGAACGGAGCGGTAAAGAACCTTGGCCGCAGTGGTGGTGTTGTCGCCGGAATGAGGCCGCCACAGGTGGTGGTGTGGTCGCCGGAAGGAGGCCGCCGCAGCTGGTGGTGTGGTCGCCGGAAGGAGGCTGCCGTCGGAAGAGAGGAAGCAGTGAACAAGATGAAGGAGAGCAGACTAAAGAACGTAAGATGAGAGAGTAAAGTGAAAGGAGGGTATGAGGCAATAGGGTTATTTTTAACCCAAAATTCCCATTCTGACCTTTAAGCTTTAAAAAAAAAAAAAAAAAAGAGATGCAGCCGATATTTCCGCCATGACCGCCATGAAACGCCATGGAGCCATGAGCATATCGGCCGCCATGGGCCGCCACGCAAAACCGCCAGCAAAACGCTTCACCATGGCGCTCAGGCCAAAATCCGCCACGCCATGGCGGGATAGCGCCGCCATGGCCGCCATTTAACAATGCTGACAGAAACTATCATTACTTCCCATTCTATATCAATAATCCCTAATTAAATCCACTATGCCAAGGAATATTAGCAATTCATTCAAGCTCCCAATGTTTTCTTACACTTATGAAGTGGCTATGACAGGGATCCTAGTAAAGAATGAAGGACTTATTTCTATAGTGGACAGTAATTTAATTTTAGGGTCTTGTAAGGGATTGAATTCATTGGGGATGACAAGTGAGGTTATTTGGTGACTTTCATTTTTGCAAGCTATTTATAAAATGTCCTTTGTAAAGCTGGTAGTAAAGTTATTAGTGGTCAAGTGGCTTTTACTTTCCTTTTCAATCTACCACTTTCTCCCTGTCTCATTCTACATCATCTGATCAGCTTCAGAGAAGCTTTTGTAATGTATTATGTATCATGAGTAATAGTGAGGTCCAGAAAATGGCACTAATTATGATTAAATGTTTGTGATTTACAACGTATGTGGGAACCAAAGGATAGCGTACCATTTTTTCTTGGACACTTGTGAGACTTGAGATTTCTAGGGCTAGTCAAGAATGTTAGCAGCTCCTGTTGCAGTGCTTTATTTTATGACAGAGAGCTTTGTTGGTTGTAGTACATATCAGTTCTTTATAACTTTGTTATCTTTTTCTTTCATTACTGGATATGGATTTCCATGTTATCTTGGGTGTAATCTGTTTTGTTTATTAGGATTCACTTCTACGATGTTTGAAATGATTGTCAAACTGGTCTGTGTAGCTTAATATGGCTGATGGCTCAAAGTCAAACAATCAATATTGTGAAATTATTTCTGTTAATGTCGTTGTAGGCCACTGCCAGTGCATATAATTCCTCTTCTTACCCGCCGATGCTAAGATTGTATATCTGACTTTTTAATCTTTTAAACCGACAGGATTGCAGACAAATCACAAGTCTATACACAACATGCTTACATGAGACCACTTGGAGTAGGTATGTTTTTCTTAGCCTTTTCACTGCTGAACAATTTTCACCATGTGCAAAGGATCATATCAGTAGTTTCGTGGGATCACAATCATTTTCTAGTTCAATTGCTTATTGTTGCTATTGATGTTTTCCTCTTTTTGTGATGTTGAAACTATTGTGTTGTGAAGTTGCTATGGTTTTGGGTATTGACGACGAATATGGGCCTTGCCTTTTCAAATGTGACCCAGCTGGTCATTACTTTGGCCACAAGGTACATAGAAGATCATCTTCATCTCTCACTTTGATTGATATCAAGATTCTTTTAGTATTATATGATATGAGAAGATGAAAAGAATGCCGATAATAAATTCAATTCCACAAAAGTTTCTAAGCTATCATTCTTTATTTATCTACCTTAATAACTTATGCCTTTAAAATTATTAATGTCACAAAATGATAAGCTAGGGGTTGGGAATGACTAAAGCAAGATTTTGTGCATTTGTACTTAATGATATTCCTATATTTATTTTGTTTAATACTAGAGTAAGATTATATTCTAAAGGAAAAATGCTTTATTGTTGTTGTTGTTGTTGTACTACCCAAATGAGATTGTATACTATGAGAGTATTGAGATGAAATATATAGTTGAGAAACTAGGAAACCAAATAAAATGTTATGATGATAATGTACTTACCATCTGTATAATTGCTGTGAAAACAAGGTTCTACCGTTGCATATGCTTGACCAGAAGAAGAAGGGGCTATCAAGGCAAACAATTTAATATTTATCTTATATTAGAAGATGAAAGTTGCTATAAGTGGTAGTATAGTGGAGGAGGTGAGGGTGGTAGTTGGAAAATTTAATGCTCTAACTTTTTTGAAATTATTTTGGTGGCCTTGACCTCTTCATAAAATAGATTATAAATTTGAGCAATTATTATTATATATTGTACTCATGTTACAAAATACTTAATCTCAAAGTACATGAATGAGCCTTCACGCATCCTGAATTTTTCCTTTCCATTTCAGTCTTTCTCTTTTGGCCTCAGTTTGCCTTCCTTTATGAACTATAAACATAAAACATTGAGATGCCTATGTATCTCTGGTCAATACACGGAGATTTTGTAAATTTTTTCAAAAATATCTGTATTGTAATTGTTTCATGCTGATTGCTCTGCAGATTACATTTTTCTTTTTAATCATTTATGTTTACTACTCTAGCCATATGCATAGATTGTGATGCACATTGATTTTGAACATTTTAAACATTAAAAGTATGGAATGATATTTTTTTACATCTTTATCACTTTTGTGCATCAATATTCAATCTGTACACAGGACAAAAATTAAAAGTGTCTTAAGAATCTATTGGATGTACACAGGCCACAAGTGCTGGATTGAAGGACCAAGAGGCGATTAATTTCTTGGAAAAGAAGATGAAGAATGACCCTTCATTTACTTATGAGGAGACTGTGCAGGTAGCATTCTTGCTTTCATTTTAATATTTCCTCACTTCCATTTTGCAAGCAAAGTCCTGCATAAAAGACTTTAGTGTGCTGTAAAATTAATATTCTTGTTTTCATTTAAGTAGAAGTAAGACAAAGCATATGGAACACCGATATATGTTTGATAAAGAAACACCATTAAACAAATCATGAGCAGAGCATCCGAAAGGATGCCAAAAATGTATCCTATCCCAAATGAAGTTCTAATAAAAAAGGAATGATTAAAATTCTAGCATTTTCCAACCAAATACACCAAAGTACACGAAAGTCTCTGAACTTAGTGAAGAGAAATGATGTAAATTCCTATGGCAAACCCGCGACTCTCCAAAGATATAAAAAGCCTGTTCTAAAGTTACCTTGCCATAGGGTTGTGTAGGAAGAGATAAGCCCCTGATTCAAAATCTAAACCACATATTATAGACATTTGGGGGCAAAGCAGTGAGAGGCCTGCATGTCTCGAGCATATCATTTGTGTTAATCCTGTTAAAAACAACTGTTTAAACAAACGTTTTGATCTTTGAGGAAGCTTTAGAATTTTAAATGGGTTTATCCAAGAGAAATCCTTCTATATTAGGATAGGAAATCAAGAATTGAAAATAAGGTTTGCATGAGAAGACCTGAGTAATCAAGGCTCCAAGTTCTTGAGTTAGGGATATCGAAAAGATGTATTGAATCAAGCAAACAAAGACGGAACTCTAATTCAGCAATCTTTCTATCATGCAAATTTGTGAAAAAATGAAAGTTCTATGTGAGTTTATCATGAGGAAAAAAATTTTTTGACAAACAAGGGCATTATGCAAAGAAGATAGGCAAAAATGCCGGGGAAATTTTATCAAGTACAATTATTGTTTACTAATTTTATTGAAATGTTATGTGATCATGCTTCTGTGGTTCTAATTCTAAAATTTCCCTGCTTTTCTCAGACTGCCATTTCTGCCTTGCAATCAGTTCTTCAGGAGGATTTTAAGGCCACTGAGATTGAGGTAGAACCTTTTTGTTAAACCTGTAATACATTTGTAGGACACCATGCCAATTGAAATGTGGTAAAAATAAATGGTTTGGGAAGAAGAAGAAGAAGAAAGGAAAAAAAAAAAAAAAAAAGGAAGTTTCTTGCAGGATTTCATTCTTATGCAGTCCCAGGGAGGCCAAGTCATTTATTTTGTTTTTAATTTTAGTGATTGTGTGCAAGTCTGTTAGGGACCGATTCCCTGAGGGGATAAAAGTGTATAAACGCAAGAAATACAGGGGTATTATGGGCAATGACAGAGAAAGGAACGTGGGTCAGCAGCCTAACTAATTTGCTGACGTGGTGGTGTGAGTGCAGGTGCCTTGTAGCTGGGGTGTGTGCGTGTGATTCTGTTAGGGAAAGGTTTTATTTGTCGTGGAGTGATGGGGAGAAGGGTAATGAGATTTTGGGTTTTGGGATAGGAGAGTTTTGAGCTGCTTTAGTGCTCATAACATTCTCTCATTTTCTGTGTTTCTTTCATACTGTTTTCCTCTTCTTCCTTACTGATAACACCTTGTTATCAGTCCAGGAAGTGTGAATAATACACTGTTACCTCATTTCTCTGTTCTTTCCTAGTTAGTTTCTATCAAAGTCACTTGTTCTCTCATTAAATGATAGCCATGCATTACTTTCATTCTCTCTTGAGAAATCTCTCATTATCTGACTTTCTACCTTTCATTTTCATGTTAGGAATCTGGCAAAAATATTTCTTTTATTATCACTCTTCAATTGGTTTTCCTCTTGGAAGATGAATTCATAATAATATGTCATCTAATTTCTCCTGTCATGCTCGAAGTAGTTGTTGATTCTATTGCTTAGGTGGATGATTAATAACTGAAACAGCTATTGTTGTGTAAAATGGAGAATTGTAATGTTAGCTATTCCAGAAGTAGATTATTTCTTGATGCTCTATTTTCATGCTTGCCTGTGGCGGAAATCAGTGTTTTGACATTCTTGTTCAAGACTCCTAGGGTAGGATGATTATTTTTTTTTATTATTATTATGACCTAACAAGTGGTTTTTCTTTGCTGATGTGTCGCAAATGATTGTATTTTGCGTTTTGTAGGTTGGAGTAGTGCAAAAGGAGAATCCAGAATTTAGAATTTTATCCACCGAGGAGATTGATGAGCACTTGACTGCAATAAGTGAGCGTGACTAAGTTCTTGGATTTGATGAAAACAAGGATATGACTGTTGAAACTCTCTTGTTAAATTATTTGCTTAATTTCCGGGATCATTGAATTGATATTTTAGTTAACAAGTTTGATTCAACTGCAGACTAAATGAATGCACAGAGAACTGAGGGCGTTTGTTTGTCACACATTTTTTTTTTCTCAAGTAGTTGGATTAAACCTAACAATTGATGATCACATTGATGATCAAATATGTTGGATAGTGTCGGAGGCGAAGCTAGAAATTTGATAAAAGGAGGGCGGGACAAAACACGCACACGCATGCACATGTGTAACTGTAAATAAAATTACACTACTTAATAAAAACGTTAGGGGTTGGGAACCCCTGGTCCCCCCTTCCCTCTATGCCCTTGGTTAGTGTTGGATATCATCCGCCCCTTTATTGACAATTAATCATGTTTTCCGTTATTGTCTTGATAGGTATATGTTCAATGTGCGGATAAGATTGTTTGTTTAAAGGTGCTAGATACGTTGGTCCGGACAACTTCTGGATCATTTGATGGTTCAATTTTTTAAATTGTTAAATCGGATTTCACTAAAATATGATGGCTAACATTTAACCCGTGCCAAATTTGTTTAAAAGTTGACACAGGTTATTCCAAAAGTTAAGTTTTGCTAAATAATCCTTAGTTGTGTTTTTGAGTGGTACTGTAGATAGAGATTCACGTGGTCATATTACACTATTAACACAGTTTTTGATTTTCCTATTGCTAGCCAAACTATTTCTTACACCAATTTTCAGACTTTTTCAAATTCGTTACCCTTTCATCACAAATCGAAGCCTCTATATCATGTTAATGGTAATATGGTAATCTACAAAACATAAGGCACATCCATGTTCCCCACTACTTCCTTTGTTGCTAAAGCTTCAGCCCATGCGCAACCATTCACAGTTGTCAACAAAACCACCTCACTGGAAAACATCATTCATAGAAAAAGGGTATGACCAACTCAAAGCTTTTTGACACAAGGAACCCACAAAAGAAACTTAACATTTAAAACCACAAAAAAAAAAAAAAACTAAAACACAAATCAACTGCCAAGTGTCATTTAGCATTGTCAAGATTGCTATAACACGAATGTTCTAACAAATTCCAGCAGATTTCACATTGCAAATCAAGATTATAATGGTCATGTAAACCAAAAATTAACTTACCCAACAATAGTCAATCTAAGGCGCACCAAAAAAGAAAATAATAATAATAATGATAGTAATAATAATAATAATCCAAGGCTAAGTCGCTGTTCACCACCGGATAGATCTACTGAGCCACATAGTTCTCCAACAGTTGCAATTCAAGATAGCTTTATTCTATTCCAACGTACTCAAATCGACAACCCTACGCTACATTCTACTTTTACTCTGCCACCAAAAAAAATATAAAAAAAGATTTCTTCATCTTTCAACCTACGAAATAAGCTAAGATCCCATAGACGAGGGCTTCCCTCCCCCATCTGACTCCATTATTTAATCCTTTGCATACCTCAAAATGGCAAGACAAAGACTTTGAGTAAATACTACCTTCGATTGGATGTTGGAGTTCTCCAATGAGTTAGAGGTATATCGGCAAATAAAATATAGGGAGACTTGAATAACAAAGTTTTTAGGAGCTTTGAAGGGGTTATTTTATAATTTTATTAGAAGACCATCTGATGGTCCCAAACTACACAAGATCAACGTATCCTCCACCTTGTTTAAATAAATAAGTTCAAGCCTAAGTTTAAATTTAAGATTGATTATATAAATGAGTAGGTTTTATAGGTTAAGGAATAGCATGTGTAGTCAGACTCAGAAAAAAAATAAAAATGAAATAGCTTGTGTAGATATTTAATCATAGAATTACAAAATAATTGTCATTTTATATGAGATAATCTATCTATCTATACAATATACATTTTAGGCCACTTGTATCCACTGTAGTTGTAGCATTGTAGTTGTAGCATTTTACGTGCTGACTTCTTTTCATCATGTCTGTTTTGGCAAGTTCTTAAGTGGGGAATGTGAATTAATGACCACGTGGTGATAAAATTTGATCCGCTGAAAAGTTGATTCGACAATTGGTGTGGGCCCGTTTTGTATGGATATAAAATTATAAATTTGTTCGTAACAAAGTTTAGAATTAAAAAACTGTAGTTCTACTTTGGCCATTGGAATGAAATTAAAAATTTAAACATGGATTTTTGACTTGTTATCTATGTAGCACCCATACTGTATCTTTCATCTATGAGCGGTTTCGAGGATGTATCGTTTCTGATACGAGTACCGAGCTGGCAAAATCTATCTTGCTAACGTTTCTACGTTGTAAACTCTTTTTCCTGCAAATTATCTGTCACGGAAATAGCTTGGACACTGCAAGGAGACGGCCTAGATGGCAGGAAAATGGCAACATTTGAAAAGGATACAGTCTAAATGTACTTTCCATTATGCTATGTGATGGTGAAGTTGTGGAAAATTGAATTACTATATGAGTTTTAATGAAACTTAATATTAAAGTTGCAGAAAAAACAAAGAAATGTGATACTGTGACGTTGAAAGACGTAAAAAGAGAGAATGGAGTGGTTTTAAAAAAAAGATATCACAAATTACAAGAAGAAGAAAATATATATGTATTTTTTTAATTTTTTTGGACTTTTTTTTATGTGAATTGTTTTGGAACCTTTATATTATATATTATGGTTCAATTAAAAAAATACGATTTTAGCTTACAATTTAAAATTTTTATCGTATTTTTATATCGGTATCGGATTGTATTATATGAGTATCGTATTTTATCTTGGTGCTTCATTGCTTGTTATCATATAATTGATGGGAGATAATTAGGGTTTAGGCATCGATTTATGTCTCGTCGCCCTTTTGATCGTGTGAGTGGTAAGTAGCAGAAATCGCGTTGCTCCCAATGTCACCGGTAAATGGGAAAGTGACAAGTAGTGGCTCTGAAGAGGGCAATTTATAACATAGCAACTTCAGTCGATTTTTCCTAAATTTGGGGTGGTACGGGTTGCTCTGTCGAAAAGTGGTATCTATTTTTCATATTTTGGGTTGGTTGTTGGTGTTAAATTTGCTGTGAGATGTAGAGCTATTATTGTTATTATTTTTTTTTTATGCGTTTTTTGCTAGAGGTTTGGTTGTGGGCAGATTTCTGTACTGTGCGGCGATAAAGCCATTGCTTGTGTCGAGAATTGATTCAGGAAGGTGTAGATGGTGATGTCGGCATGGCATGAAGATGTTCCGGCATGGTGTATACTAGTTCCAACGCGGCTTACCATCTAGCGATTCCTAGATCCATAACTGAAGCGAAAACAACAAGTACCTTCACAAGTAGCAGAATCTGACGTGATTCAAACAAAATCTTTGTAGCACGATGCCGCCATTGCCGCCATCTGCCCCTAGAAGCCGGGATTTGAGGTCATGGTCCAAACTTGAAGAAATGCTCCACTCTAAGGACCGGATATATGCTCTGGTACAAAGTCCATGAAGCGGCGTTGGATAGGATAGATTGGGAATGGAGAGAATGCCACGGAGATGGACACAACTTCTAGGTTGCAGACCCTCGTTGGTGTCTAAAGGGAAGAACAGATTCAAGGGTTTGTTGCGGTCGAAGTTAGATGGCACATGTCAGTGTTAGATGTTTTTTTGGTTTTCTGACATGGATTGATGTTAGATGTTAGTGTTAACGAAGTTGCTTAAAATTTAATTCAAGTGTTAACGACGGCATTCTTTTGTTTTAATACTTACACTTAAAATTATAAATTGGCCCCGGAATTGTCATCTATTCACAAGGACCAGGCGGTGACTGACTCAAGAAGACCCACTTAAGAACTCGCCTCTTTTTTGGGTTTGTTTTATGTTTCACCTTCTTTCTCTTTCTTACGCTTCACTTTATTGCTATTTTATTGGGTGTTTTTTGAAGGGACATATGCTTGCCTTCATGTGCATCATTAACATTGTAGGAACTCTAAAGTTAGTGTTCCTTATCCCTCATATAAGTTAGTTTAATTTTTAATCAGTGCCTTTCCCTCTGTCTACAAGATTAATGATGCATCAGTTTCTTATGTACATCGAATTCCAAAATATCGGTATGCATTTTTCATGACAAAAAATACCGAGACATCTACTACTACACTCTCACATCAATCCGTTATCTGTCTAACAACATGCTTGTTTCTAGTTTTCTAAATTCAATGGTTCATGACAGAAGATAGAAGCATTTAAAGCCCCGTTTTTATTTATTTATTTTTTTTATCAACAAAAATTTAAGTTGAGACTCGTTCCTATCCAGAGTCAAGATATGTCTTTAAATTCATCAAATATTTAGTTAAATACTTGAAATTACCTACTAACGGAAGAACTTATAAATCAAATTAAAATCATGACAATATATGAGCAAAAAGATGACTAGATGAATTAACTCCTGTTGGCAAAGTCTTATTTTCATGGCCATATAGATTGTATGAAATGTAGCCCCCAGTAGCACCTAGCCATGGTAAAAGGTGACAATCCAACATAAGACATCGGGCTTAAATACTCCTACTTGCTCACGAAATCAACCCAACAAAACGAAGCGTTAATCAACCAGAAAATTGTCCATTGCACACATTAACACAAAAAGTCTATTGTTGCTTTACTTGCCGCAACATTAATGACTATAGCAAAATATTCACTAGTCTGAAGCGTCATGCAAGGTCACAATCACATCCTGTGTAACTATTCTAAAGACAGCTAGTCCCTGACTTGCAAGTCGTTACAATATTCAAAACAATGGCACTGAAAGCTCGCGGTAGCTAATCATCTTCAAAATTGGACTCACAAGGATTATCATTTGTGTTCCAACTTTCAAGTGCATAACTGAGATGTCCATGACAATGATTTGCTGTATTTGGCTAGCACTGTGACCTGTTATGGCGAGGTCCTCCAAATATAGGCCTCATATAGGCATCATCAAACCTCCTCCAATAGTAATGTATGGTGTACACAGGACTTTCTATAAACATGGACAAACTTTCCTTTGCACGGTTTATGTTGGTTGCTGCTGATTCCTCAAGGGATAGCAAAGGTAGGTCCAAGTCCTCAGCTGGTAGCCCTGATTCTTGATGGTTGATATTTCTGCTTGTTCCATTGTTGGGGGGAAGCAGATATCTAATCAGTGGTTTTGTTAGAAAACCAAACACCTGCAATGATATTAGTGCTATATTAAATCATTAAATGATGCATTAACTCTGCTTATATTGTGCTTTAAGATCTTTTACATGTCTGGTCCCAAGCCCAGATAAAAGAGGAGGGTTGTGTTAGCAATCAATAGCTAATGAAGAACTTTGTCAAATCTTTATAACATTAAATGTTAAATTAATAACAAGAATGACCAAGCTGCATGTATCAAAAGATGGATGAAGCAGTTGCAGGAAATGATTCCACTTTGGTTGAAGACAACACTACCAAGTTGGTATTTGTCACCTTCAAAAATGAGAGAAATGTGTCAACTCACCAGTGTGCTGAAAAGGACAACAATAATAGTGTTTGTAATCATTGTTGCATCAATTGGATCAGAAGTAACACCAGAAAATGTGAACTGCACAAATAGAAAGAAAAAATAATTCAATGGTGCCTCCTCTTTAATTAAGGTATCCTAGTATTATTGGTCATTGGGTTCCTCTTTGGAGGAACATCTTTACATAGCATAATCTAATCACAAATTATGCAGGGTCACCATTAAAATCTCCAACAAAAGATAATTGATTGAGAAACTATTTTCTGGAAGTCTTGAATTTTGTATTAACACTAATATTTATTTAATGGAAGTTCTTTGTAATCATAATGTCTGTAAATTCAAATTTTATACATATACCTGTTTGAAAGCTAGAGCAATAGAGACTGCTCCCCTCATTAGACCAGCCCACCAAATGATTATCTGGATGATTAGCCAAATTTAAGAAACCAATAAGTAATTAAAGTGCACTTTCTCCTTTAACTATAACAGGATAAGAATACTGAACACGTTAAATAACCTGATGTTTGAATGTGATACTTGTTGCTCTCTCAGCACGCCTATTCATATAATTGGCAAAAGCCGAGAGAGGAAAAACAAATGCGGCCCGTCCAAGCAATATCAGTAAGATTAAGCAACTGTAAATTCCCATCAAATTTCCAAAACTGCAGTGATGAAATAAGTTGAGAAAAGAATCTTCATTAGTAGAACCCAAGGCCAATATATCATACCGAGGTGGTATGTTGCAACATATCTCACAGTTGTTCTTAAGAAGATTCCAGAAACACAACATTAAGTCTAATCTGTTCTGGTTTTGTTTGCTAATATTGCAAATCAAAAGAACACAGTTAAACAAATAACGAAGTATAATAACAAGTACTTAAAATCTCGTGTTCCATCTGGAAACAATTTCAAGCTTAGAAGGAGGCAGCTTAATTACATTGTAGTTTTGAGTGTCAATCCAATTATTACTGTTCATTTCAATGTCAGAAGCATATTATACTCTATAAATAAATGTGATTCTTTTATTTAATATAAAAGTACCAAATCTGTAAACATGATCTATGATAGGATCACCGTTTGATCCATGTAGCAGACTCCACTAAGTCGAACAAGGCTTATAGCCTATTTGGTTCCCACCACCAACACTACTATCCAGCTTTCCAAGACACTTATAGTAAAAAAAGATAGAAAGCCCCTTTCTGTAGAAAGTGCAGAGGGAAGCCTCATTTTCCCATTTTCAGTAATATCCAAACAGGCTATTAGTTGTTGTATAAAAGTGCCAAATCTAGCCATATGTAGTGAATGCTTGGATAATAAATTAGTTAAATGAAGTCATTATTTGATAAACATTTTTGACATTGTTGAAACTGATTTTGAAGTCAGATTGAGTTATCTATGCAAGAACTGACATTATCACACTATGCAGCCAGTAAACTTGTACGTGCAAGGTACCCAATCATGTGACCACAAATAATGTGACATGTGTGTGATGCATTAGTCTCTCATAAACTCTTCACAAAAAACAATTGTTTAGTTGTAGAAAGGATTAGGACCTTAATTTGGTCATCCTCCACTTTTCAATGTCAAGTGCATCCATGCCCACGTAAAGAAATATGAAGGTTTCTGCAATGAATGACATTGTCGCAAACACATGCCTGTAGAAAACGAACGCGATCAGAAATGTCATACATTGAGTCTGGAAAATATTGAAATCTTCAAAGGACTAATCAATACCTGGTTGTGATCCTTGAAGTTTCAGTCACATTATGCCATGCATAGTGCGACATTAGTATTCCACAAAAGAAAACAGTGAGGATTCCACTTAGTTCGAGTAGCTGCAAAAGCAATTGCAGTTAAAATTAGTGGCAAAAGAAAGTCACTTATTTCTAAATTACTTCATCTGCAGACAGAAATAGATTTCTATTAACTATAAATAGAAGGTTTTCATTAAAACTTTATTAAAAAAAAAAAGTGAATATCGAAAGAAGAAAAAAGAGGAAAGTGTTAAATAAATAAGAGTTATGTGTCATTAGAGAGAATGTTTGAATTATGTAAGTTGTGTGAATTATTATGAGTTAAAGGGAAATTATTCTCGCTAATTGTGACTATTATAGAATGTGTATAGTCTCGTAAAATTTCCTATAAAATCCTATGTATTTTAGAATTTGAAGAGTGAAAAAAAAAAAATATTTTCTTGTAAACCCTTCCACTCTAACAGAAAATGAAAGAAAACTTAATGCCAAAGCTACCTACATATTGGCTGAACCCAAAGCCGTTTTGTTCTATAGCCTTGCAGCTAATATCAAATCAATAATAGCAAATAGCTAGTATGAACTTTTTCTGATACCTCTGCCAACATGTAGGATAGGTATGCCATTAAAATCATCAATGAAATTTCACGAACACTTGAATGTCTGCAGGCATACACAGAGGCAAATTTATTAATCGTGTGTACAAATTTTTCATATTGTCATCTTGCATTTAAGATTTAATGAAAAACATAATTAAATTAAAAACATATCATTCTTTTTTACTATTCATAATCATATCAAGAAAATTTTCCTATTATCATCTTGGACAAAGTTTAAGTGTAGATCAAGAGGGTGTTAATATTAATGCTACTGAAACAACTCAAATAGCATAAGTTAGGGAAACAATTGCTGCTCAAATATGGGATAATTATCGTAAATAATTGATGGCTATCATTTTTTGTACTTTATTGTGGGGTGATGTTTTTCTCTTCTTCTTTTTTTTTTTTTGTATTTTTTAGTTGGTTAATAAGTTAAAGTATAATAAAGAGGTAATTATAGATAATACAAGTTATTTTGTTCAATTATATCTCTTTTTAGTGTGACTATAATTTACTCACAAATCAAATATATTTCTAATATATTTTGTTATTACAAGTTTGCGGTTGAAGTTTTAGTAGATGAACAAAATATGTAAATTAAATATATATAATTTTTATTATTTAATAATAAATATATTTTTATTATCTCAAATTTAATTTTGAAAGTATATTTTAAAAATAGAAAAACCAAATATATTTTCATAATTTTCACTTTTTGAAAACAGAATCTACTTTTATAAATCAAACATATTTCCTAAATTTAGAAAATCTGAAAATAAAAATTCTTTTCAAAAAATAAAAATAAAAAATAAAAATAGGAAATATTTTCACAAATCAAACGCATCCTAAACTTTTGTATTTCAATTTCAGTCCATTTTGAAAGTAGAGCTTTTAGAGGAACATACATACCTGCCAAAGCTTAAGGCTTTCAAGATATATGCTGTGAGAAGTCCAGCCTGCAAAAATATGCATTTATTTATTTAACAAGAGGGTCCATCCAGTCCATTGTACTACTGGATGTTCAAATGTAAGTTTGAAATAAGATGATATTTTCAGTCCACCTTGCTTTTACTTGATTCTACCACCTTTCTACTAATCTAGATTAGAGATTCTGGACTTTGAATTCTTCTAGACCATTTTCTTCTAAATCCATTTTTCAATTTTATACCGAACCTTCACAATTTCCTACTTGACAAACTCATTTATTTGGACAATGGTGCTTAATAGGTTAAACACAAAAATGACCTGACGTGCGTTCAATGTGCAAGGCAGAAATAGCTTTCCAACACTTATTATTGCATTGTAAGGCTGCTAATTAGGTTTTTTTGGTTTGCTTCATAGATTCTGATATAAACAAGGAGGCCAAGAATTCTGTGGCAATGTGTTATTTTTCCAACCTTCTGGTGCATTTGGTTGGTAATAAGCACATCCTTAAGGGAGCCTCCTTGCCCCTAAATCCATTTTGTGATGATAGGACTATCCTTTTAGCTTCTCTTTGGTTTCTACCCTTGGAAGCTTCGACAGAGTTTCCATATTTGGTACACATAGAATTGAGTAGCCTTGTTGTAATCTTAGAGGGTTTTTGGTTGTCTGATATTACTTTCAGTTGATATGATTTACTCTAATTGAAAAAGTGCCTCAACGTTTTTATTTTGTTTCCTACTTTTAAATCTTCATAAAAGAAATGATAAATGAATACAAAATTTTGAAAATAAAAAACAGGATGAAGTTTTTTCTTTTTTTTTTTTTTTTTTTATGTTTTTCAATATCTGTTTTTGGTCTGTCGTTTTACAGGATACCTCATTGTACTTTCCTTCTCTTTCCTATAACAAAATTTATTGATCTATCAAAAGGAAACAAATAATACAACTTCCAAAATTGATAATTATTCTACTTAAGCAATAGAATTCCATAATAAAAAATGTAAGTTGAAAATGCCAACGATGTTTTTGACCAAATGGGATATTCTCAGGGACAAACTACAAGAGAATCAGGACAAAATCTTTGCAGACTTTAGTCATGAATTAATATTCCTCTGAGAGTAACAGGTAGGTAACATTGCTAAATGCATGTCACCAAAAGCATCAACTAACTAATAAAAAGTCATGATGTCTTTAATTATATCAATTTTGCGTGCAATTTCCACTAATGAAACTTACTAATACTCCGAGACCAGTGCTTGACGAGAATAGATACAAGAAATCTCCAATAACACGGAATGCCTTGCCATTAAGTCTTGAGACATCAAGCTTTTGCACTGCATTGAAGAGAACAACTGATGTTGCATCATTTACCACTCCTTCCCCAAAGACTAGGCTGTATAGTAAAGGAGTCTCATCTTGATGGAGAACCTACAACAGATTACAGATAGATGTTGACAATAAGAGCATGCAGATACAATTAAATGAAGGAATAAATGCATTTTACCACCCTGAACTATTGGTCATTTGTACTTTGTCTTTGAACTGAAAAAACATGCAATTGTATCCTTGAACTTTCTTGGATGTGCATTTTAGCCCTTCTATTAATTTTCCACCCACTATTAACGAAAATATTACATGTTCAATAAACTTTAGGGATTGAATTGCACTTTTTTTGGGGGGAGGGGGGTAAAATGCATTTTTCCCTGAAATGAAAGAAGACGTTTACCAATTTAACCAACCTGCAGTGTACAAACTGTGTCTGTTGATGAGAAAATTGTTCCTATAGCTGAATTAAATAAGATGAGCTAATTATCATCCAAAAATGACACACATGGATTATGGGACAATATAAACATCGTCTATATTTCGGTGTAATTTTGAGATGATACAACAATCTTACCAAGATAATCGCGTCCAGTCAGGCCAACAAAGTTCAACTTAGGAAATAGCCACCAGCTCCCTAGGTGAACCAAATACAAAGACTTAAAAGGTGAATTCCTCATAAAGTTTCATAGTGATGTAATACTAATGATGCTATAAATTTCAGGGAAAAGGAAAATTAAGAGATTCAGTATTACCGCCCGTGATAACAGATGCTGAAATAAAAACACCAATCACCCCAAACAGCATGATGGTTAAGAAGTTATGGAAGAACTGTTTCTTCTTCACCTGAAATCTGCTAGGAGGGATAACTCCATAGTATTAAAATTTTTGGAACCACAAGAACTGCTACAAGTCTTATACAAGAGAGAAACTTTTACCCGGCATTGAATATTATGGGAGGAAGGAGATATATAAAGAATAGTTCTTCATCAAAGGTAAGGATGTGGGAACTTTTTCCCTTGGTGATTAATAAGAGTATGCTTCCAGCTATGCATCCCTACCAAGTAGAATGTTAGAGGCACTAAATATATCAAACGAACAAGGCATGAAAAAATGAAGTGCATTCAACTGTTCTTTGTTTCTTACAGTCCTAACAACATAATTCAGGAAAAAAAATGATTAATATTGGATCTTCTGTTTGAAAATAATGATCATTCAGTCAAGGGGAGAAAATTAGAGAGAGGGAGAACTATTTCCATTTAGAACAATTTCTGGGTTGCCAAAATGCACTGCTTATGTTGCTCATGCTTTTGCAATTATGTACATAAGGTAATCCAACACTAGTTCATGATCGAATGGATATTATTTATAGAGACTTCGTCTTTGCCCAATCTGTCAATTTAGCACCATCATCATCTACTATTCACTAATTTCTTATAATCTCAATAAAATTTAGCTCTTAGGTAGCTGGTGATAATGTAGTGATCTTGGTCACAACTCACAAGTTCCACTCAACCACAAACGAAATGTAAAATAAACCACAGTGCTAATACATAGGGAGGTTTCTGATTCTGTACAATACTCAATAGCAGTTTTACGGGTACAGAAGCTCCTGATACTTGCAATGAAACCCCATCCTTTATTGTTTACCAAACCACCTAACATAGAATAGCTAGTTATCTAAATTTCCCACATTACTTGACATAAATCCATATAAGTTCTATGGTCTCAAACATTGACTTCTCAGAAGTCGATATATACATTTGCTTACAAAGTTATTTCCTGAACTTACAAACCTTGGTGTATTGAAAGGAACGAGAGAAGGAATCAACCACAGGGCCGGAAATTCCCCTTAATTTTCCACCATCACTCACCCAACTGAGCATTTTTCCATGAAATCGTATAGTATGAATGACATCACACAAGCTAAATATTTATACCATTCTTTCTATAGCTAGCTAACAACAAATGGTGTATGCATAACACAAACAAGAGTGATGGACTTGCGTAAAAGGGCGGCTCAATGCACAATACTCTCACTAGGTGGGTCTGAGAAGGATAGATGTATATTCTCTTACCCTACAAATAAGATACTGTTTCGAGGATATAAATTTGTGACCTCCAAATTATAAGGTAGCAATCTTATCATTGTGGCAAGACTCATTCTCTTGGTGTGATGAACTTGTGTAATGAACTAACAAAAAAAAAAAAAAAAAATTCAAATAGAGTGGGCTTGAGGCTTACAACTACAATGGCAACAATGGATTCATTAACCCATCGGTTTTCTTCAAGCAAGTGACCAATGACCAAGCAGAGGCAGAGAACAGTCACAAAGAGTGATATGGGGACCACCTGCTTGTGTTCATGAGCCAAGTTCCTCACCACCTCAGGTATCAAATTCAATGGCACCATAATCATTGTTCTCCAGTTAAGTTGTAATGATTGCACTCACCACCACCTTTTAGCTTTGTATGGCTAAAAAGCTAACTGTGTGATGAGAATCAAACGTGTGAGAGAATCATAAACTTCAAAGGTTGTAGCTATTTTAAATTCTGCTGAATCTGATGAGTGCAGTGTTCAGTCAAAGACAGAGACAAAGATGCCCCAGATTCAGAGCATGAGGCGGTGAAAGCAAGGAACAACACGTAGTAGGGAGTGCATGGAATGGTAACATGTGTCACTCTCACAATCAAGATAAGATCCTATGGCTGGCACATTAAGGTTTGACAACTTGATTTTGCTTTCTTTCATGATGTTATGCACCAATCATTGGATTTAAATTAAATTACGTGTTCCCTTGCTCAATTATGGGTTTTCAATAAAATTTTTGGTTAAACTAAAAACAATCTTTTTTAAAATTATCTTTTTTTAAAAGATTTTTTTGAAAAAATAAAAATTATTTTATATTTATATATAAAATTAATTTATATGTGAATATAATATTAAAAAAATTTTGTCCTTAAACATCTTTTATTTGTTACAAAACAGATCTTTTTTTTAGAAGATAAAAATTATAATTTTTTAAAAAAGTTTTTTAATGCTTTTTTAATGATTCTATTTTTATTAAAAATATTTATCCAAATATATAAAAAATACTAAAAATTTATTAAAATAATTTTTTTTAATCAAAATAATATCACCGAAACAAATTCTCGAAAAGATAAACATAGGCCAAGTCGATAACGGATAGAATGCTCCTTTTTCTTCTGTCCTTTGTCATTTAAAATAATTTTATATTTGTAGTTATTCACATAATTATTTATCAGAATTCAATTATTTTGTCTAAAATTACAGTTAACTTTTACTGTGAGTGACTTTTTTATACATATTTTTTATATTTTGATCAAATATGTTAAAATTTTAAAAATACCCGTAAATAAAAAGGTAATTTTATTAATTAATGTCACATCATAATTAGTAACAATGTTAAAAAGGATGATTTTATAATAATTTTTGCAAGATTACTCCTATAAATTTTTTTTGAAAAAAACAGTTATTAAACTTGATATATCATATCAAATATTCGTAATCTATTGTCGATAAATCTTACGGTTGGAAACAATAAAAAAATATTATTGGGATTTATATACAATACATATGCTCACATGAAAATATTTCTACACAATTGACCGGATCCGATAACGAAGGAATAGATCCTAGTTAACGAAAGATGCAATCCCTTCTTTGTGCGTTGCATGACAATTGACAAAGACAGTTTCCACATCACATCTTACCTTCTTCTTTGTTTTTCCCTTTTTTTTTGGAAGATATACGAACTTACAAAGTCAAAGACTTAATGGGAAAAAGAAATAAACATTAGGTAAAATAATTTGAAAGATTCCATTTCAAAATTAAATTCATGAAATAATCTCCAAAACAAGTTACAATGCAGGCCCAACAGAGTTTGGGTGTCTTTGTTTGTAATTTTTTTTTGGGCAAAAAATTATTTTTTTATTAAAAAAATTAATTTTTATATATTTCAATAATATTTTAAAAATAACAGATTTTTAAAAAAATTTATTTTCAGTTTTTTTAGAAAATTAAAAAAGTAATTTTTGAAAAAAAATAATTTTAAACTTTCTCACAATTACTTTTTTTAAAAGTTAAAACAAATACACTCTTATATTTCTTGAATTATATCTCTCACTAATCCACTCTCAAGACTCTTATTTAAAAAAAAATCAATATTTAGAATTTATTAAATTTTAATTAATTTAATTTAATTTGAATTAAATTAATTTATTATAAAAATATAACTCTCTTAATATAAATTTTTTATTTACAAAAATTTGAATTCAAAATATTACTTAAAAATAATAAATATCAAATCATTTAAATCAATGAAATATTGATATACTTTTGGTTTAGAGCATTGGTACTTTAAAGACTTATATTTGATGGTTATTTGTTGTTGATTAATAAACTTGCATTTTAATTTGATTTTTGGTCAATTCTCACATAACCTCCCTTCTCCATTTTCTGTTTTTCCACTTTCTTTTCTTGGTGAAATGAGATTGACCAGGTGAAGCAAATGTGCAAGCAACAAAGTCTAATTTCCCGCAAACATTCACGCACGTTCATATTTGATCTTATTCTTGAATTTTTTTATTTTAATGGTTATCATTATTGCTGCTATAATATATTTTCTTACAAACGAAATGATTTGTTTAAATACTCATCAAATCTTAAAATTAAATCATGTAGACAGATCGTGCCTCGCATAACTACTATAGCTTATGTCAAAAGCATCTTACTTTAAAATATTAAATTATAGTCTTTTATTTAGTTATTAATTTTCTGTTACAGTGCATTTAAAAAAAAAACACAGACGACTTCAAGAAACAATATAACTTTAACTCATCCTAACACAATTAAATATTAAATCAACTTAGCTTAGGTACATAAATTTAAAAGGGAAAAAAAACTTCAATTGAGCACTAAAATCCCGCGTGCTTAATTTTAGGAAAAAAGGTATTTTACCTCTCTGAACTATAGGTTATGTATATTTTATCTCTTAAAGTTTAAAATTGTACAAATCAATCCGTTGAACTTTTCTAAAGGTACAAATTGACCCTTTTGCTAATTTTTTTTATTAATTATTCATAAAATATTGCATATCTAAGAAAGTTTAGGATATCAGATTACATATTTAAGAAAGTTTAGTGGATCAATTTGCATATAATTCAAAGTTCAAAGGGATATAGTACACTTATTTGGACTAAAATGCATATTTACGAAAGTTTAAGGGATTGATTTGCATATTTTTAAATTTTAGGGGTTAAAGTACACATAATCTATAATTCAGGAGGATAAAATATAAATTTCCCTTGATTTTATAAGTAATTGATTTGTCATATCACTAGTTTTCATTCTAGTGCAATGCACAAAATATAATTAATGACTTAGTCTACAATAATATTAATAATAATGACTTAGCCATTAAATTCTTCTTTGACTCATTGAAAATGTAATCTAAGAAATATTTTCTATATTTATCTTTGATTTATAATTCGGGAAATAAATAATGATCTTTTTTCTTTCTAATTAAATAAAACACTACTTAACCACTAAGTGTTAGGTGCAATGATAAGTGAGTTACACTTCTAGAGAAAGGACATGAATTCAAATCTTGGACAAGACAATTGTTGGGAGAACATTGTAATTGCGACAGTATTCGGGGGTAAAAATATCTTAAAATGACCAAAATAAAACACTACTCAAATATTTATTTATCTAAAACGTAGACCATACAAAATGTCAGCATCAAAGGTGCATTTTAATTAGTTGTAAGATTAAAATTATTTTAATAATTAATTATAAATATAATTGATATTTTTTTATAACTAATCATGTGAAAATTAATTTTATCTTTAGATATATTAATTTAAAAGTAATTTTAAAGTAGTGTGTGTAACATCCTCTCAAGTATAACATTATGGTTAAGTTATAATATCACACTTAGGGGTTGCCACTAATAAATTGGTGGACCTTGTTTGATTATTCGCTTTGGTTCCAAGAAAATAACATAATATGCATTGTAGCATTGAGTAAGTATGTGAATAAGCGAATAGGGAAAATAGAAATTTCCCTTACATACACAAATATTTACATTATCGGAACAGCCTATCAAGTTAAACAAGTAGCACTATTATGAGTTTCAAATAGCAAAATAGTCATCCAATGCTAACATATATATATACTTGACGACAACCTTCAATAGCCAATCTAGTCTCAGTCCAGGATGGTCATCTTCGAGATCTCTTGAGTTGTCTAGAGATGACACATATATAGGAGTGAAAATTTTTCATTCGCAGTAAGCATCCTAGACTACCAGATAATCAATGTCATTGTCGTTGTCCCAGCTACTTTGGTTTATTAAGAAAAGTGTGATATCGTACATGAGGAAAAGTTCATTTATTAAGTTCAAAAAACATATCCTTCCGAAGCAAGTTAATTTTAAGTCATACACTTAGTTCAAGCATGGTAATAATTATACAATTGATAAAGATGATTTATTTTGACAGCTCATATCATTAAATACAAGGAAATAAGCTATGTACTCATGAATGTATAACTTGATGCACTTTCTCAGTTACTTTCTTACTTAGCATGTGCCTTTAATTTTTACTATTTTTAGATAGACTAATCTAGAAAATAAGCTCATTTTGTGACCATCATTACATAGTACTAATCGACAAGAGGATCCACATGTCTCTAAATTGGAGGGATCTCATTTTGGTCACATGCTTCTAAATTAGGGAGATCTCAGTTTGGCCATGTGTCTCTAAATTAGAGGGATCTCATGTTGGCCACGTACCCTCAAAGTAGAAGGATCTTATTTTGGCCACGTGCCCCACAATAAAGGGATCTCATAGTTTTATTATAATTGCCTTCAAGTGAAAAAATCTCATAACTGCTTACAAATGAAAGGATCTTCATCTTCTTATGTTCTTAGCATCCATTATCTATTCACATACTTTCTTAATTCATATGCTTATATGCATTCCTTTATTGAGAGAACATAGTTATATCAACATGTAATGCTCATATGCATTGCTTTATTAAGAAAATATAGTCATATCAACATGCACATTGGGCTCTCATACGTTAAGCTTCAAGAAGAAAATAAGAGAATATAAATTGACTCAAGATAAATTGGAAAACATAAATTACATACTATTTAGAATCGATCCTTGATTTTGAAAAATTTATCCAAAGTTTCATTTTAAACCAATTTAGGTTCAAACTAGGAACTCAGAACTCGAAGATTTGGGAAAAGTGAATGAAACAGGAAACTGGGAGAAATGTAACGAACTTGGAAAATGGGAGAAAGTTTAATCCTCAGAACCTGGAAACTTAGCAAAGAGTAAAATGTTAAACTCAGAACTTAGGACAAAGGAGAAGTGTTCCTTTCCACGTTAGGTGGCACCTTGAACCCAGAGCTTGGAGCTCGGTTAAGTGACATATTGAGCTTGGAACTCGGGAATTTAGGGGCAGAACTCGAAAACTGTCCTATTTTGGTTATTAATAGGGTAACGGTCACTACCTATAATTACTAGGAACTCTACAAGGTGAAACCTGAAACTCCTATCCTGTTTGGTGACGTCTTCTATAAAACTGAGTCTATTTACAAAAATGGAACCTGGACCTCGAATCTCAACTCAACGCTCTGCCATCCCACTTATACGATCGCACCTCCAATGCACAATTTGGACCTCGAACCATATACCCCCTGACCTCAAAACCTGGTCACAACAGGTAAAAGTGAATATCAACATTTACTTTTCTAGCGTGAGCATTTTAAAACTCACTCAAACTGTTTCTCCTTTTGAACTTAGAATTTGGAACACCGATTGTCACTTCATATAAACGGGACCCGGGACACTGGTCTGGTTTTGGGGCAGATTAAGACATCAGAAATGAGAAAAATCACTAAAAATTCATTTCTTATCACCTTGCTTTGAAATTTTAAATGCTTATACTCACTTAAACCCTCTTTCAAACAAACTAAGCCCCACTCAATTTAGTTAAACAGAGCTTAGGATATAAGCTCTATATTGGGGTTGTCTTGTTTCAGTACTCACAGAGTCTGGAGTAACTTTATGGAATTACTGGGAGATACTCGTTGAGAGTTTAAGTCTTAAAATTTACATGCTTTTTCTCCTGTGTTAACTTTCTGGCAAAATTGATTTCCCTCAAAAATAATTTATATAACTCTAGATATTAAGTTTTAAGTCTAGGTTGTTCGATAGTATGCTTTACAAAATAGGGTTAACTTGCAAAATTCATAACTCTCTACATAACTCATGGACTTATATTTTATATGGATAAACTTCACTATAAGTTAACTTTCATTTAAAGTTAGTTTTAGTTCATCTTGAGTTTCCTAGCTTTAGTTATGTGGGCCGATTTATTGACTACCCTGATTTCCTCTCATACTAAATTCTGTTCTTAGTTCCCTTTTAATCACACAGCAACAACCACTTATCAATGACTAAATTCAATCACTTCAAAGCATGAGGACACCAGAATAAGTGTCACTAATCCCTACTCTAATATTCTCATAAAAAAAATAATGAAATCCTAGCAACAAAAACACATTTACAAAACAATTCAAGTTTTAGGATTTTTTACCTCACTTTAAATGTTTGTAACCCCTTAGCTTGATTTCCTTGAAACTCTACTCACTTTCAATCCACCCAAAATATGGTCACTCTTTCTAGCCCTTGTCTTGGCCGAAATGGTGCTTGGCTAAAGGGGACAATTTTTGGCTTTAATCTTGAGTTTTATGAGAGTAGTAGTGACTAGGATGGGTGTAGGTTTATGAGAGGTGTAGGAAGATGCAAGTATAGATGAGTTAAGAAGAAAAATGGAGGGCGAGGGAAAAGAAAGGAGTTGCAGCTGAGGGAGTAGAGAATGAGGGGTTTGTGTTCTTTTAGAGTAATTCTTACAATTACTTTGGGTGAAAATAGTAGGTAGGTTGTGTGGTTCATGTTTTCTCCTTAGTTTCTAACTATATCATTAGATTCTGATCACTTGATTTACCAACCAACTAGGTGGCCACATTTTAACTATACAAAATTTTGTCACATAATGTAAAAATTTTATTTAACATGTATAGAAATCACATGACATTACATATAATCTACATAGCTTACACAATCAACATATAACTCACAAAATTTTCTTCAAATTTTCACCCCTTCTTTTTTTTTTTTTTCCTTCTTCTCTTTTCTTATTACTAATAATCTTTAATAGTGCTATTTGCAGTCACATTAAAGTGCGTATTTTTGGATTGTATGAAGTAAATTGCTTTTATATGATAAGTTACTTAAAAATAGTATGAAGTAATTTATTAATATTATATTATATATTATTACATATTTAGGATTTATTAAAAATTATGAAATTCTAAAATAATTAGCTTACACTTATAATTAAAAGTTTTAAAAATATTTTTTTAATTATTTCTAATATAAATAAAATAAACTAAAAGTTATAATCAATTCTATCTGTATTCATTAAATATATTAGATTATAGAAATGAATTCTTTTATATAAAAAATTTACATAATTTTATTATATGTTATTTTTTATTATTGATTAAGAATATGAAATCAAGTTTAAGATTTACAAAACAATCTAATTAATAATAAAAAATAATATATAACAAAATTATATGAATATTTTGTTTAAAAGATCCATTCCTATTAGATTATATTAAAAATAATTTAAAAAACTACTTTCGAAAAATAAGCTAACAAGCCAATAGGAAGGATCCCCAGTCAAATTCACAGTCAAAAGTTCTAGCAAGGTTTGCCAGCAAGAATACCTGCCACGTGTTGCAAGTAAGCTGAATACAATCGTAGCCTAAAACTATAGAACCAAGAAGCTCTAGCCTCTGGCCCTCTAACAAGTGAAGATATATTTATTATCGATTGAATAATAAGTTTAATTTAGAAGTATTGCCAGTTTAAAATATTTGTACATAGTTAATTAATTATTTAATTTTATTTATATAATCATTCAAATAGTAGGTATAGAATTTAATTATATTTATTAATGTGATAAGATATAATTAAATAATAGTATAAAAAAATTTTATATTATCAATATATGAAAATTAAATTTTTAAATAATATATAATATATGTGAAAGTATATGTGCATAACATTTTTCATATATAAAATTTAAGTTGAGGGGATAACTAATCTCATTTAAATATAATATGTTTCCAAATTTATTAGGTACTTATAACAGGACTTACATGTAACTTACTATTTTTTTTTTTCTAAATAAGGTTAAACTCAAATCATATAGGAAGCAGATGGCCAACCTCATGATGCAACTCTCAGTGGCTTATGTGCCTAACATTACTTCATAAGAAAGGTCAGCTCAGATGAGCGTTGCTGCATCCACATTTATTTTAGGTTAAAATAACCCACCTCAATTATACTACATGTGCAAATTACCCCCAAATCACACATCTAAATTTATAACTTGCACTTATAACACACATTCTTATATCTCTGATAGAGTTATTAACAGATTTCGCCTTGTTAATTTTATAAAATTAACTTTCACATCATTGTCTTTATCTTCTTTCATTATTAAATTGGATTTTGCAGCATAAGTACAATTGTGGTGGTGGTGTTCTTTTTCTATTCAAGTGATCAAGGTGGGCAACAAAACAAAGTCAACAAAGAATAACAAGCCTCACATGGGAAGGCAACTCCAACTGAATCCTGCTACAACATTTAAAAAAAAAAAATCCAATTGCTGTTCACACCAAGTCGCAATTGCAATTAGGGGAGACTCAAAATTGGCATTGCCAAGAGCACAATAGTTGACCCATCGTGCAAGCTTATCAGCAACCCTATTAGAATTTAACCTCTCTATCTTGGTGGAGTAATCGCCCAATCGTATTTAACATGAGTGCCAACGCACATTGTGAGTCTAATTGAACCATTACCCTTCTGCATCCTCTATCCTAGGCGAAGTTTCAACCCCATTAGCATAACAGAAATTCCACAAGATTCAAATGAGATATTACTTAAGAATAAAAAGTGCCAAAATAAACTTTATTTTATAGACACCGACTCTTCGCTTTTGCCAACTTTGCAGGGCTTGAGGGCTTGTAACCTCATTACTGGGAGCATTTCTATTCTAGCTTATATGAAAGCCATCTAGTTATCATGTTCATTTATATCTATTAAACTCAAGTTATTAGCCTATTTATTAAACTCAATTCAATATTTTTAAATGATTTAGGTGTAAATAAGTTCTTGACAACGATGTCTAGTTAGTTATGATGAAATGAGAGCATTCAGTTATGTATACTTTTGACCCAGCTGCATTGTAAAATCACTTACAACAGAAAAAGACTTTGTCCATCAATTGATATATTGCACAACTATATATTTTAAATTAATGTTATTTGCACATAGATTATAAACATTAAGAATAAACATATAAGAGAGAGAGAGTGATATAAAGGTTTAACTCCATCTACTATTATTATTTATTAAGTACTTTGTATCACTCTCTTTCATATAAGTTTACTATTGACCTTCGTAATCTATATATAAATAATATTATTCTATATATTATATAGACTTGGATTCCAAATGTCAATTATTTTATTGAATATACCACATTAGTGTTTAAATACTTTGAGATTTCCAAAGAAATAAACCACTACCAGGTCATAAATAGTTGGGTAGCAGTAGCACCAAATTATACGGCGATATTATGGCATAAAGTTCTGAAGAATTTAATCAAACTACATCTAAATTTTACTGGCCTTATCTAATGAGCTGTTAAAAAAATTGTTTATTCTCATATCATGAAATCTGTAAAGAAGCGCTCACAAGTTTGACTTAGACACAATATGTTACTAATAAAATTTTAAGAATAATATAATAGGTGACAAAATGAAAATACACATACATATAACCATAAATAAGCAGTTGGTATAAACTTCTGGCAGTATACTGAAATATGCCATACCGATGATTAGATGCAGAAATAAATGCAGACATAAATGCAGAAATGTTAGCTAGCAGCTGATATAGCTACAGTTCCATACATAAAAAGATAACGAATCCTCCCACTGTCTCATCTTCGTTTCTATCTCACCTTTCCTAGTTTCCATTCTTCTTCTATCTTGACTTTTCCCATTCCTTTCATCTCAATTATTGGAGGATAAAAAGCTTATGGCTTTTGTGTCACGTTGAAGGCATTAATTTGCATGAAGTTTCAAACACCCCATGATCACATATTACTGAATGAACCAAGCATCATGTATGGAAAATGTCCTCTATGGTTGACTTCGTCTCTGAAGTAGACTTGAAGCGGAGACCAAGAAGGCAAAGTTGAGATAAGGTTGTACTATCCTATGCCTATGATTCCTCTACACCAATATAGCTCAAGTTCATCATAGCTTAGTTCTATATCTTAGAGGCATTCATTGTTTTTTTTCTTTCGGTTTTCTTTGTGAGAACTGCACAATTCTCACACGTTCTGCGGCTCTGGAAAATTATTAAATCCAAGATAAGGATTTTGTTGGGAAGATTTGAAATCTAAATGTGGGACTTCATGGCTCACCCTCGTGTGCTAGCTCTACTTATTCTTCATTACTCATTGGTGGCATTGGCAGCTTCTTCTGGACCCGGTAAAGCTGGCTGGAAAACATTGCAAGGTGGTGTATTTGATGTTTTTTTCTATCGTTTTTTATTCTTGTTTTAATGAACTAAATACTGTCACATATTCAATTCGATAAATATTAGCGGTGGCATTGCAATGATCTCAGCAATGTTGAGTCATCAACTTTCCTATCTTGAAAAGAAAATAAGAAGTAAACCATGATATTATAAATATAACGAAGAATTTATAGAAGTCTCACATTTTTAAGTTATATCCATGCATAAACAAGTTTTAACATACTGTTGGTTTAATTTTGTGAAAACTGATATGGTCTTCAAATGAGAAGAAGAGTCAAAAATAAGTTAATGCATAGGGACTGGATAATGAACTACAAATTGCGAATTTCATTTGCACAATCGGTTCTTCATCGATGAAAAGTATAGTAAAAATTTTCTACAAGATGTGTTTAATTTTCAGAACCAAATGCCACAAATTCAAGTTTCAACCTTATGTATGAGTATATACCACTTTTTGTTGCACTTCCTGACATACTGTCAAACTCTAGGCCATGGTGTATTTCATGGTAATTCACAAGTCTCATTTGATTTTCTGTGCAGGATCTCCTCCACTGGTCATAGCACGTGGCGGGTTTTCGGGGATATATCCAGATTCAAGTTTACCTTCCTATAGTTTGGCACTAAACACTAGTGACCCAAATGTCATTCTATGGTGTGATGTGCAACTGACAAAGGATGGAGCTGGAATTTGTTTTCCAGAGCTGAAGCTGGATAATGCCACTGACATTTCCATTGTTTACCCTGGCAAAGCAAATGATAACTCAGTTAATGGGGTTCCAACCAGAGGATGGTTCACTGTGGATTACAAATTGAATCAACTAGCAAATGTCTCCCGTGAGTTCAATATACCTTGAGACTTGAACATTTTGTTTCTATAACCAACTAGTACATTCCTGCTTGGATAAGAGAATAAATCTTTTTAAATCAAATAAATAAGATTAGAGGGTGAGTCTTGGCGTAGCTTGTGACTTGGAGGTCACGACTCACGAACTCAAATTTTGGAAACAGTCTCTCTCCGTGTAGAGATAAGGCAGTGTATATCTATTCTCCCTAGACTCCATTAGCGAGGAGTTTCTAGAACTGGCCGCCCTTCTAATCAAATAAATAAGATATTCCCAAAGATAAGAACATGGGCTGGTAATGTAATTGATTTCTGAAGAAGCATGAAACTTGTTATTAGTGCTTGCCTTCGATAGCAGCTCAGAAATGCTTTTGCCATTTTTGCTATGATAAATGCTTGTAAGTGTAATCATTGATAAGTTTTATGTTATTGGGACAGTTGTTCAGGGAGTGTACTCTCGAACTAATAAGTATGATGGCAGTAAATTTCGCATTCTCCCAGTTGAAGATGTAGCTAGACTGAAAAAATCACCATCAACGGGTCTGTGGTTGAATGTTCAGGTAAATGGAGGAATACTTGTTTCTTTGTCCTAATACTGAGCTAGATTCTTTTGTTTTAAGGCAGATCCTGAGATTTCGGATCTGACTTTTGTTCTATATTGTTGACTCAATATGCTTTTCAATTAAAATGCAGCATGATACATTCTTCAAGCAACAGAATTTGAGTGTTGAAAGGTTTCTACTTTCTCTATCTGCTAAACGAGTAGCTGTCAATTACATCTCATCACCTGAGGCAGGTTTCTTAAAAAAAGTAGGATCAAGCTTTCCTAGAACTACCAGACTGGTCTTCAGGTTTCTTGAGCAGAGTAAGGTTGAACCTACTACCAATCAGACTTATGGTGAACTCTTGAAAAATCTCACCTTTATCAAGAAATTTGCTTCAGGAATTCTTGTTCCCAAGGGCTATATATGGCCTGTAGACAAAGACCTTTATCTACAACCACATACCTCTCTTGTCTCAGATGCTCATAAAGAAGGGCTACAAGTTTTTGTATCAGACCTTGTTAATGATGTTCCATTTAGCTACAATTTCAGTTATGATCCTGTAGCTGAGTGCCTATCTTTCATTGACAGTGGTGCCTTCTCTGTTGATGGTGTGCTGTCTGACTTCCCAGTAACTCCATCTGCAGCCATAAGTAAGTTTCATCTTGAATTGCTGTACCTTTACACATGCTTTACAATTCTTTTTTTTAAAACTAATGCTACATCTATTAAATGTGGCTTGAATTTTCTTTAACCTTCACTCCTTTCACCTTTTAGTGATAGTTTCCCTCTTTTTTTCTTTCTGAATGGACTGCTTTTTGCCACCATTAACAACTATAAATCTGTCAAGATATATTCCCCATATAATTTTAAAATGGAATGCCATTCATGCAAGTATGGAAGATTAATGCAAGCCAGAGATGAATATATATGGAATCTATTGGGAATGAGTTGCAATTGCATGTAACTTTCTTTCTACCTTGTGAATCAGAAAATGACAGATAGAATGTTATTTTTAGGCAGTGCTATCATAAATTTTATGGTTTCTGATATCAATTTGCATCCCATTCTGATGCTGAAATCTCTTCTACTGCAGATTGCTTTTCTGGCCTAGGAGACTATGCCAAAGAACAAGGTGCAATTTATTTGTGCTCTCTATTGATATATTTCATTTCTCTATTGCTGACTAGTAACTAAGTTAAAGGATGTCTCAATGAAAGATATTAAACATCTTTATTGACATGTTCCTGGTCATTTCATATGTTTCATGCTAAAGTGGACATGTTGGTTATCTCAAAATATGGAGCAAGTGGAGACTATCCTGCTTGTACTGACCTCGCTTATAAGAAAGCTAAAGAAGATGGAGCAGATGTACTTGACTGCCCTGTTCAAATGTCAAAGGATGGAATACCCTTTTGCTTAAGCTCTATAGATCTTTCAGAGAGCACAACAGTTGGTGATACAAAATTCAAAAACCTTGCAACAACAATTCCAGAGATTAAATATGGCAGCGGCATATATACATTCAGCTTGACATGGAATGAGATAAAATCGTTGACTCGTAAGTTCAATGATCCTCTTGAATGCCTGTTATCTAGGTGATATTGTTTGTTTAAAATTGTTCAAATAATTTATGTCCAGAATTTTTCATCACTTATCAGCCAAAGTACCACATAATGAGAATCACTTTCAAAAAATGATGTAGCTATGGATCTATTAAGTAAAGAATTATGATAGGTGGAAAAAAAATAAAAATAAAAGTCTTACTGCTCAACATTATAGTTTAAAATATTTAGATCCTTTTAGAAGCTTCTAATGAGTTCTCTAGAGTGTTGATATGAAGCTTGAAATCCTTGGACTAACATACTGATGGATTTGACAGAATTAAAATATTTTAGATGTTTCTTTAGGCATGCCCATTTTAAACTACTGATGCACAAAAGATTCAGCTTGTAAGTTGGATATCCCATTCAATTTATATTCCTGAAATATTAGAACGAACATAACAATAGAAATTAATTCTCAACAAATTACAGATCCCTCAATTTTGTTTTTCTTTGTTTTTCAATGCAGCCTCTATATTGAACCCTTATGCCAAATACTTATTGCTCCGGAACCCAAAATTCAAAAATCAAGGGAAATTTTTAACCTTGTCTGAGTTTTTGTCTTTGACTAAAGGCTCTGGCATCTTGATCAGCATAGAGGTGAGTTCTTCCATTTCTAACTTTTTCGTTCAGGATCTGTTCTTGTGTTAGCTCTTGATTCTTATAGGTTATTACTATGCATCTTATGAATTGTCTAATGATCATGCCACGGATATTTTGTTGGAGGAACAAAGTAGCTTGATAAAAGGTATTAATAGGCAATATTTGTTGGAAAGATACTATTTGGACACACTTTTATATGTGTCGATCAGCTTATGGTGATTCATGTACAAATAAATGGAAAACTCAAGTACATGATTGGGGAATCCAGTGACAATTTCAACATTTATCACTATACTCATCCGATTCCCCAATTATATAGGTAAATTTTTCACTTATTTATATATAAATCACCATGAGTTGATCGACACACATAAAAGTGTGTCTAAATAGCAGGACTCTATCTGTTGTAGGGCCTGGACTTGAAGCCATAGATAGTGTTATTATGTAAAGAAACTGATTTACGCATGCAAATTATATGGTGCTTGTTCCTCAGTTACTGCAAGCATCGTTAATTCTTAAAACCCTAGTTCATGTGAATTTCCCATTTTTGATATCTTAGTTTCTTTCAACCTCAGTTCTTAAGGATAAGCATAAAGTCTAAGTGAATTATCAAGAATGATTAATCAGTAATATGATGAATGATTTGCAACTTGATTAATTCCTTTTATGCTTTGTCAGTGACAATTTTTTTTTTTTTTTTTGTATCAGAATGCTGCCTACCTTGCAGAGAAGCAGGGAAAAAGCGTGGCTAGCGCTGTCCTTGATGCTTTACACAAAGCAGGTTATGATAAACCAGGATCACGTAAAGTTATGATTCAGTCAACTCATAGCTCTGTACTGAAGATATTCAAGGACAAATCCAAATATGAAAGGGTATACAAGGTTGATGAGAATATTCGTGATGCTGCTGATTCAGCTGTCGAGGACATCAAGACATTTGCTGATTCTGTGGTGGTTGGAAAGTCATCGGTTTTTCCTGAAACTTCAGCCTTTCTAGTTAACTCTACACACACTGTAACAGGGCTGCGATCACTCTCAGTTTATGTTGAAACTTTCAGCAATGAATTTGTGTCTCAAGCATGGGACTACTACTCGGACGGATTCGTTGAGATAAATTCATTTGTTTTTGGAGCCAATGTTAATGGCATCATTACTGACTTCCCCAAGACAGCTGATAGATACAGAAGTAAGTGGAAACTTCTTCATTAAACTTTGCTGCTTGAAAATGGTCTCTTGATAACTTACAGCAGTTAGTCCTTACTCCTTAGTTTGTGTTTGGTAGAAGTTGAAAGCTTAAATAATGATATTTTAATTCTTTATACTATGGTAGCAGAACTCTGCATAGTGCATGTCCAAACTGACAATTTTGTAATGATGTGCTGCAAGTTTTGTGTACTCTGCAGCTGGGTCTTGGCTTCATTCATGATTATTGCCGGCGTGGTTGTTGGTTAAGTTATTGAGTTCTATTAATTGGACATGCTAAATAAGTGTGTCCATTGATACAAGGGACTTTGCATGTAAATAATAGGGATTTCATGTTGATGGTCGGAAATCGAGGGAACTGCAGTTGACAACATTATCACTTACAGTCTCAATCTACCCCGATTCCCCACTCATCAGCATGAAATCCCCACTAATCATATGCAAAGTTGCCAATGTCAATGGACGCAAATATCATTATTCTATTAATGTGGAAATATTCTAGCCTCTTGACTAGGTTTTATAGGTCTCATATTTTTTATCTTTGACATGTTTTATTTTTTGTCTGCTAGTAACAGTGCTGTCAAGAACTAGCTGCGTTATATGAAGCTATTTACCCCTTATTGCAGACCTGATTATTATTTTACTTGTTGCAGAGAACTTGTGTTTAAAGCACGGTATCAAGCCACCTTATATGAGGCCTGTTGAACCTGGAACACTTTTAAAACTAGTTACTAAGGAGTACCTTCCTCCACCAGCCCCACCACTCCCAGTCTTGAATGATAATAATGTGACAGAAGCACCTTTGCCTTCTGTTTCTGGACAAGTTCCAACTCCTAGTGCTGCTCCTGGATTAAGGGCACCACCTCCAAATCCCAACACACAATAAAGAATAGTAAACTGGAAGCCAAGTGTAGCATCCAAGCCATTACCTTTCAAGGTCCAAAGTTTGAATTAAATGATTCCTTTCTGTGAGAAGTATATTATCGATTTGAAACATTATATTTTTTGTGATAGTCCTATTGTAAGATGTGATGATCCGTATAGCCCTTTTCTTCATTGTTAAATTCCTTTGGATACTAGAGATAATTGTCCTTGCTTCTATGAAGTTGCACAACAATGACAACATGTTTTCTCATCTTACAAACATAAAATGCGAACTTGAACATGAAATTTCTAGTTAAAGGGTCAAAGCACCTATTATCTTGATCAACAATATATTAGTACTAATTTTGGCTTTATTTCCTATATATATATATATAGGTTATAGTCTTCATCGTATCAAAAATTTGGATTTAGTGCTTACTTTTAGGGTTTAGGGTATATATATAGGTTTTAGTCTTCATCGTATCAAAAATTTGGATTTGGTGCTTACTTTTACCTTTTAAAGTCTTAATTCTTATAGTTGTTATTTTTCATAAAAAATTGGTCCCTATTATTTAATTAATTTTGATTTTTAGTCCTAAATGATCAAAATTCAAATAGTAGGAAATTATGAGAACTTCTACCACAAAAATAAATATTATAGAGATTAAACCTAAAATTTGATGCAACTATAAAGACTAACATATCATTTAAACCATTTTTTTAATTGTCACAGTTTTAAAGAATATTAATTTATTACTAAAATAAATTAATCAAAATTGAAATTATAAATATAAAAATAAAAAATATAGTTATATATTTTAGATAACTATGTTGTTGATCCATAATTCTCAGATTATTAAAAAAAATGAAATTTATTTTATTCTAAAAGCTTTCCATAATGACTGTTTCCGATCATGGCTCATACTTCACATAAGTTAATCATCAATTGTTCATCCATAATGAAACATCACTTGCTCTTTAACTAGTCCTCCTTAGCAGTATTTGCTTGTGCTTAACTGCTTAAGTTGTGTACTCCTGCTTGGATGACTGTTTCTTTTATTTATTTTTCAAAAGAAAAGTCAACTTGTAAAACGTTAGGTAAGGCCAAATGGCCAATTATGCTCGTGACAAGAGGAATGCTTAGATCAAACTTTTGTTTTTTGTTTTTATATATATTTTCATAAAATCACCGATATCCGGACCATATTATCAGAAACTCAACTAACCCAACTCGACCCAACAAAATTCCCTGAAGGAAGCAAAAATCTTCCAACAAAGAATTTTTTCATTTTTAGAATTTGAATCTGAAATCTCTGATTAAGAGGTCAAAGCATCTACTACGTTTAGATCAAACTTTGTATTGTTCGTGTTACCACTTAAACATCTTATGCCTTAGTTAGAATTTTATCATTTAACAAGTACGAGGTAAGCATTTAATACAATTTGCTCATTGTTTGAGAGCTTATTTACCACTAATACGACGCCATGGAAGAAGTCAGCGTCGTGGGATGGCCCTTTCTTTTATTAACAAGTAACCAGACCAATTTTAAAACATTGTATTTGGTTCCAACCCTCCAACTCAAATTAGCATTGGTTTGGTTAACTCGACGCACCAAGAGATTAATCATATCATATCTTCCCAAAGCTCAAGTCCACAGTCATGACTTTGAAATACAAGGCAAAAGAAAACGGTTCTTCCTTCTATTGGACAAAAAGATACAGCAAACTGTGCATGCACCTCAACAATGATTTTGGATGATTATCGGCTATCTTTCCGTGTAAAGGGGTGCTAATATGCTTCATCAAGGAGTGGCAACTAAATTATTCACTTCAACTGTTTTCATCATGCTGAAATGTTTCAAAATTTTCAATTTGTCAAATTCATAATAAGCTTCATAATCACTTACCCCTGAGAATCCATAATAGTCATAATCATTCTTGGTCAAGACATAATTCGGCAAGATGTCTAAAATAGCGACGATAGTCTTCATCATAGTCACAGTAATCATGATATAGGTTATAATTGATTTCAACAGCGCAGTCATCAGTAGGTGCATCAGGATGCCTTAAATCCTTGATCTGTTCAGCACATCTTCTCCCCAAGCTCCCTCCCAAATCAACATTGAAACACCCCCGTAGGTCAAGAGATTCAAGGTGAGGACAACCATCAATAATGGCAAGGATGCCAGCATTAGTCAGCTTGTTTCCAAAAAGTCGGAGATGGCGTAACTCAGGCATGGTTTGTGCAATAGCAAGCGCGTCGTCATCATACTCAATCAGTGCACTCCTGAAGGCTTCTAAATTCCTGAAGGCTTCTAATTGAATTTCAAGGATTTTAGAAGACTGCCATTTCGGCCAATAGCTTCTAGAGTAACCTTCGATACATGGCAGATAGAAATATCAAGTTCCTCCAACCAAGGAAGCTTTTTTGCAACTTCGCACCATGCTTCATCAGTTATGTTATCATATTATAACACTCGTAGGCGTCGCAGATGACATGCCCTGCAAGGTGGCATGACATGACACAAACATACTTTCAGCCAATACATGCATGCATGGGGCGGAAATAAATCTTCTACTCCGTGTCTTCCAAACATATGATGAGAACATTCACCAAGAGGACAGAAATTAATCCATATTAACCCATATTTTAAATTTTTCATCTCTTTTCAATCATTTTTTAAAACTACAATGATCTGTTTTAACACCAAAACTGGAACCCCAAGTCCCCAATTATCACCAGTGACATTCACATTGAATTGGAAGTCTTAGCAACAAAATTTTGAAAACCATAAGCATGCTAATTCAAAGAGCCAAAGTTAGAACATTCGAAGTGAAAAACCCAGAACTTTAAAAAAAAAAAAAAAAGCTAAAACAGAACTCGAAGACAAAATGTTAGAACTTACGAATCAGCGACGTTGTTGAGGAGATCATGGGTGCCGAAATACTCAACATTGACATCGACCAACTGGCCATAGCTTCGGTCGATTGCGTGGCGGCACATCATCTCCAAAGAGCCCATGGCGTTGAGATCCTCCAAGTTGCGCATGTCGATGGTGCGCCACATGAGGGGGTTCTTGCAGATACTCCGCCACAGATTGCACACAAGCTGGGCGCTATTCAGGATCTCGATTGTGCCAAGCTTCATCAGGATCGTCGACGTCACGTCCCGCGGAAGTTCTCGCCAGTTCCTGGTTTCGGGTTCTTCTTAGGAGTTGCGCAGTGACAGTGGCTTAGAAGAAGACGAAGGCGAAGTGGCTGATGACGACGACATTGGATGGAGGTGGTGCAGGGGAAATGATTTTCCCGGAGAAATGGACTAGTGTTTCGCTTTCTCAGAGTTTGAGGGATTTTACGTCAAAATGAGGAGGGTATAAAATTTGAGGAAAAAATTCTTTTGGTTGACAAATTTCTTTTCAGTAGTTTGACAATACACGACAAACACAGAATTTATCAGCATTTTAAATATATTTACTAGTGTTATGATATAATCTTATTAGCATTTTCTCACAATTTATTAGCATTCATGAAACTCTTTAAGATATGATTTGACTACTCTTTAATGATTTTTTTTTCCTGCTTAATATTGCAAGCTTAAATTCATACGAGCACAATCGCAAATACCTACACTACAAACCTACACTACAACACTAAAACAAAACTCAATCTTGCTACTCATCATAGTTTCAAGACCTTATTTTCAAATGCCCCAGCAAAATAAACTTCAAATTCAAAGCCAATTTAGATTTCGATATAGACAATGAGTTATATATTAAGAAAATGACAATGGGTTTTGTGATTGTATCTGACATAGATGAATGGGTGATGAGACAAGAATAATGTTGGCGTGGGATGGATACACACTATATGATGAAAATATTCTCTCCTTGTAAAAGGGGAAGTAATTCCTTGGTAGGGTGCGGGTGGTTGGGTGCTTGAGGTAGCGGTGGACGAACATTGGGAGAGGGGGTGGACGAATGTGGGAGGGTGGAAGAAGGGTTGGGGGGAGTTTTCCGCGGACGATGGGGGTTCGAAGCAAGGGTTTGGCGCGACCGTTTGAGTTCCTTTCTTGGATTTTCAAATTTTTTACTTTTCATTCATTTACCATCTCAGCATTTTACCTCGTATGTGCTATGTTTATACAGTTTTTGTCCTTTTGCATTTTATTGCTCTAGTCCACTCACATAAGCAGGCGTATGCGTCGCAAAGTGAATAGTAGAAATGCGTCCCCTTATCATTTCTCTAATGGAAAAGAGTTTAATTCATAAATATTTAATAAAAATATAAAAAAATATTGAATTGTAATAAATTTTTCATTATAACAGATAATTATCTAATATGATTTTATATTTTTTTATATTATCAATATATTTAAATTAATCTTAATGAAAAATGGATTCATTCGAGGTGAAATAGTCGGATGTTTTTTTCTCTTTTTTTTTTTTAATTTTTGTACTTTGCTGGTAAGCAATTTGCAAAAAGAAATTAATAATTTATGCTAACTCATCAAGAAAAAGATATGGCCAAATAAGAATAAGGTGGTGGTTCGAGTGGAAGAAGTTTGAGTCCTTTAATTATATTATCCCAATTTGATCTTTGGAACTTGTATGTATAAAAAAAGATGTTATTGGGAGAGGATCTCCCTTAGGTGTCTAATAGTATCCAGAAAGTCTCTCATTTATCGAGAAGGGAATAAGCTAAAAGGGAGAGTTACCATTTTAACCCCATAAAAGATCAATCCGTTGAAAAATTAGTCCCTGAAAGATATTTTATTAATTCGTGGTATCCTAATAATAAATTCCATTATTGCTAATGGGCTATGATAGTGCAAACAAAAGATATTTTAGAAATTAATTTATTAGCATATTAATTTTTTAAGGACTAATTTGTCAGCACAGTGAGTCTTTAGAGATTAATTTATCAACATAGTAATCATTAAAGTACCTCGGATTAATTAAATATTTTTTAAGAACTTATTTGTCAGCATACTAATTTTTTAAGCATGAAAATAATAGTTCTCCAACTTTAGCAAACATACATACATATATATATATGACCAAATTATATAGATTTTAAAATTAAAATCAAGATTTTCCTTAACAATATGTATGATACGAGATAAAAATGGGGTGCAAAAATTACATGGACCTTATTCATGAAATTTTAACCCCATTTTAACCTTATCAAACATAAAAGAGAATAAAAAAGTGAAAGAACATATCTACCTAAAATTTAAGATTCATGTAATTTTTAAAATTGGAAAGAAAATCAGAGTGAATTCATAATATAAAAGTTAACATTATTCTATCTTGTAAGGTACAACTCTAATTTTTTTTTCTAGTTTTTAAGATATTTTTACCTTCAAGCGCTGTTGCAACTAAGATACCCTTTCAATAATTATATTTTTCAGGATTTGAACCAATGTCCTCTCATTAGGAGAATAACTAGTTATTTATTACTGCATCTAACTCTTGTTCATAACTCTCAAATTTTCTTTAAATATATTAGATGTGTCAAATTATTTTTTAATAATGAGTAGAAAAATAAGAAAAGGAAAAACACCTATACCACCAACACTTTTTCTAAGACTAGTGCAATAGCCTGGGAATTCCATAGTTTGTTATTATAATAAAAATGATAATTTACGTAATTAGTATAAAATTAATTAAATTTAAAAATATTTAAAATAAGACAACTAAAAATATAAATTTTAATTAAAATGCTTAAATTAAAGTACATTTTTTTTTTATAAAATCTTAAAATTTAATAATGATAACATATATAATATGTACAAAGATTAAATAATTTATGATTTAAAATTTAAACTAAAGTAATCTATATTGACTTACAAACTCAGTTGAACATCTTATTAAATTCTAATAGCGTTTCATGATAGTTGAGTTTTCTGTGCTAGGGTTTTCTTCTACTTGGGTTCCCTTTACACATTCATGTCTGCATCTCCTCCGCTGTTACGTCTAGATGGAGGGGGCAACAAGGTTGAGATAAGCTCTTTCAAGGAGAAACTCATGGGTAAAACTAGGATCTCTCCAAAATAGAGCAAAGGTAACCTCTTTGAAAAAAAAAAAAAAAACTAGCACGTGCACAACTTGTAACATCCTGAAGAGCAGCGTGTCCAATTAGTACTGTTAATTGATTTATTTCGTTGCATTAGAAATAGTGTTGAGATGCGAATGTTAGGGTTAGAAACATTTAAATTTCTATATAGAAAATTTTATAAAGACTATTAACAATGTCTTGCTAATTTAAGAAGAATCGGTTCAATCTCGATATTGTGTAAGCAAGAATCAAACCAGTAGAAATTTATACTGTAGAATGACATGAATACCAATTTAAACCCTAAAATGAGTGGCTAAAATTTAGCCACCCACACCCCTCATGTTGGCTCAATGAAGGCCACACAAAATAGAAAGCTCAATAACATTGAGCTTTAATTTCAATTCCACCAATCATACTATATGAGTCATCCTCCCTTTATGACTTAACCACAATTATTTCCACCTTTCTCCCTCTAATTTTCGTCCTCCACACATACCAAACCCTTTTCTCTCATTTTCTTCCTCAACTTCATCTCATCATCTTTGTTTCTTCACCCCACATTCACACCTTCACCCAAACTTACTTCTTTTTACTTTCAACTTAAGATTTGGGATATGATTCGTGTTTTATTGGATATTAGGGTTTATACAATTTGTTAGGGTTTCTTTGTTCCTCTTTAATATGATGTTTAATGGTGATTATATGACTCGTTTTAGCTGAATTAACATGGAAATTCTTGGTATGTGATGGAAAATTTCTTAAAATCTCAAGAAAGAACGTAAACAGAATTGCTGAAAACTAAAACCCTAGGGCCTCCGTACTACGAGCAGTACATTTCAACCTACAGAATTCAAAATTTAATAAAATTATTTTTAGATGAAACTAAGCTCATTAGACTTGAAATGAGAAAGTTACGAATTTTTGAAGTAACCTCTTGAATCCTGCCTATTGTTCCGACCAGTATGGGTTACAAAGGGCATAACTCGACCTATAGAACTTTAAATTAAGTGAAACCAATTTTTTTAGTAAGCTAACATATAGAAGATCATGTCATAAAAATTTCAAATTCATATCTTAAGTAAACAACTTCTAGAAATTCTTCAAAGTTACCCTATATCCTATCTAGGTTGAAACAGGACAGTCCTTTTTAGCCTAAATTGCAAGCTTATAACTTTGACTTTACTTATTCATTCGCAATGAAACTTATGGGAAATGAAAGATGGTTCAATTAGCTTCATTTTGATATAAATTTCAGATAAAATTAATGTAAATTGTATTTTTAGTGAATTTTTACATTGAAATGCTTAAATCTACCCAATAGTAGGGTAGCCTTGAGTAAAATTTCAATAATTAAATTTATACTTATCAAAACTTAATGGGACAAAAAGGGACTAAAAATAAACTAATAATGCCACAACATACTAAATTTTATATTTAAAAGAGTTAAAATGAAATTGTGACACCATTTATAAAATGGACATATTTAAAAATCTTGAAATGCATTGACAGTTTCAAGTATTTGAGGCCTCTTGAACCATGAATAGTCAATGATTGATAGTATTGATGAAATTTTCTATCTTAATGCTATGATATTGATATATGAGTATGATGATTCTTATATTTTGACTGGATGGCTAAAAGCACTCTGTTTGTATCTTGGGAAAGCATTATGTTTTAGTCGTTATGCTGCCGAATTTTTGGCAGAAAATATATGAGTCATGCATTATAAGTTCAATTCATTCAAGCACAATGTCCATGAGCACATGATTTATGATGAAAGTATGATTCCATTTTACTTGAACCAGTCCCTGAATAGATTTAAAGGGAATATACTGGTGTAAGGGTCGGGGAAAGTAAACTTGTCACTCATGTATAGGTATGAGCTTGGACCTAAGAGGTAAGCTATTACCTAGAGGTGGAAGAGGTCATTCTCCTCCAGGGGACCAAGTAAAGGAAGATAAGAAAGACTGCACTTTGAGGATGACGATATTTAACGCTCTAGTGCAGGCTTAGGCAGACACCCTAGGAACGATGATATATAATGCCTAGGTGTGTCAAGTAAGGAAAGTTAAGAAGAGACAAATGCACTTGCATCAAGAAGTCACTAACATTTATCTATGCATATTATTTATTTATCCTTCAACTTGCCATAATTATGATCTTGTTTTTCCTCTGTTTACCAAGTGTATGAATAAAATTAACCTTCTTCAAAAGAACATTTTTGAACCTTCTAAAATGAAATTTATAGTTCATGTGACATGATCACTTTTTCATAATAAATCGAAGCAGCTGGAGATAATAACAATGACACTGTATGTGATAGTCTAGGATTCTACTGAGAATTTATAATTCTCACACCTATGTATGTTTCTGTGTTATCCAAATAGCTTAGGAGGTATAGAAGATGGTAATACTAGGTAGAGTTGTTTAAGATTGGAAAACGGTCGATAATTGCTGTCAGACAAGGTCCGCTTATGTAATAGTAACAACTCTCAGGTATGGTACTATGACTTAAACATGGTACTATGCTTGAGAAGATGTTACACAATTTGAAGGAGTCAATCGGCTTCTGCCAAAAATTTTCCTAGATCGCTCTGTCCATGAGGAATTGAGTGCACCTTGGGAAGATGCACTAATAGTGAAGCTCTTGGTTAAAAAGGTGGGTTTTTGGGCAATGAGGGATAGACTCAATAAGCTTTGGAAGCCATGTGGAGGATTTGAAATTATTGACCTTGGTTATGGTTTCTTTTTAGTCAAATTTGATAATGAAGATGATAGAACCAAGGTAGTTGGACGGGGGCCATGGACATTGTTTGATCACTATCTCTCCATTTGACCATGGTCTTTAGATTTTGTTGCATGTTCAACAAAGATTAACTCTATACTAGTGTGGGTTTGCATTCCATGTCTGAACGTAGGTTATTATATGACAAAGATGCTCTCTTGTCAAAAGGAAGTATGATTGGCAAACCGGTCAAGATTGATTTTAATACTTCCAATGTTGCTCGTGGAAAATTTGGAAGAGTATGCATTGAGATCAATCTAGCTCAACCGATTTGTTGGCAAAGTTTGTTTAGATGGTCAATGGTACAAGTTAGAATATGAAGGTCTCCATATTATATGTGCTGCTTGCGGGTGTTATGGTCACCATGCCAAGGACTGTTCTAAACATGCTGAGGCTAGAGAAGCAAATGGTGTGGTAGTGTAAAAACAGTCAGTGAAGGTGGAGGGTGAGAAAAGACCCTTAGCTAACCCTAGTACTTCTTTTAATCTCTCAATTTATGTTGAAACTTTTAGAATTGAATTTGTGTCTTAGGCATGGGACTACTACTTGGATGGATTTGTTGAGATAAATTCATTTGTTTTTGGAGCCAATGTTAATGGCTTCAATACTGACTTCCCCAAGACAGCTGATAGATACAAAAGTAAGTGGAAACTTCTTCATTAAACTTTGCTGCTTGGAAAAGGTTTCTGGATAACTTATAGCAGTTAGTCCTTACTCTTTAGTTTGTGTTTGTAGAAGTTGAAAGCTTAAATAATGATATTTTAATTCTTTATACTATGGTAGTAGAACTCTGCATAGTGCATATCCAAACTGATAATTTTGTACTGATGTGCTGCAAGTTTTCTGTAATCTACAACTAGGTCTTGGCTTCATTCATGATTATTACCTGCATGGTTGTTGGTTAAGCTATTGAGTTCTATTACTTGGACATGCTAAATAAATGTGTCAATTGATACAAGGGGCCTTCCATGTAAATAATAGGGATTTCATGTTGATGAGTAGGAAATCGAGGGAATTATAGTCGACAACATTCTCACTTACAGTCTCAATCTGCCCAATTCCCGATTCATTAGCATGAAATCCCCACTATTCATATGTGAAGTCGCCAGTGTTAATGGATGCAAATATCATTATTCTATTAATGTGGTAATATTCTAGCCTCTTGACTAGTTTTTATAAGTCTCATATTTTTTTATCTTTGATATGTTTTATTTTTTGACTGATAGTAACAATGTTGTCAAGAACCACCTTTGTTATATGAAGCTATTTACCCCTTATTGCAGACCTGATTGTTATTTTACTTGTTGTAGAGAACCTGTGTTGAAAGCATGGTAGGAAGCCATCTTATATGAGGCATGTTGAACCTAGATCACTTTTAAAACTAGTTACTAAAGAGTACTTTCCTCCACCAGCCCCACCACTCCTAGTTTTGAATGATAATAATGTGATACAAGCACCTTTGCCTGCTGTTTCTAGACAAGTTCCAACTCCTAGTTCTGCTCCAGGATTAAGGGCACTAACTCCAAGTCCCAACACACTATAAAGAGTAGTAAACTGGAAGCCAAGTGTAGCATCCAAGCCATTACCTTTTTAAGGTCCATGTAACACCCTCCCAGGTATAATACTATGCTTAAGTCATAATATCGTACTTAGGAGTTGTTATTGTTACCTTAGTGGACCTTATCTGACAGCAACCCATGGACGTGTTTGGAGTTTTTGGAAGTATCTGGAGATAATATGGAAATATAATGAGAATTAAAAATTCTTAGTAGGATTCTCTGAAAGATCATACATAGTGACATTGTTATTATCTCCAGCTGCTTCAGTTTATTATGAAAGAGGTGAACATGTTAATAAACTTTTCAGTTTTATAGTTTGAAAACATATTTTTCGAAGCAGGTTAATTTTATTCGCACACTTATCATTTGAGACAGCAGTCTCATAATAGTAATAATAAGAACATAATTTGCAATTTTATAATAATAACGGAAACATAGCTTATGCATATACAATTGCTCATTATAAAATCATGCATATGCATTTATGCTTCCTTTGCTTCCTTTACTCGGCATACCTTCGTGTTACATATCGCCGTCCCTAGAGTGTCTGCATACATATGTCTTTATCTTTAATCTTTATTGCCCTTAGGTAGTCTGATTTAGGAGTGAGCTCAACTCGTAACCGTCGTCATACAGAACTAATCTACAAGGGGATCCACATACCTCTAATTCAGAGGGATTTCATTTGGCCATGTGCCTCCGAGATAGAAGGATCTCATAGTTTAACTGTTTTCACTAGGAGGGACTCAAATAAATACCTCCAAGTGAAGGGACCCACATATTAAATTATTTAACTATCTTCACAAGGAGGACCTAATAACTGCCTCCGAGTGAAAGGATCTCATTTTACATATTCATGTATTTTCCTTTTTTGAATGCAAATATGCCATCTTTCATAAAAAAGAATCTTGATCATATCATCATACAATGTTCATATGCATTATAGTACACTTACTTTCAAATATTCTTGCATATAGAATTTCATATTCATATCATAAATTTTCATAACATAAGCTATCATAACTTCATAAGCTTCTGCCGAAAGTTCGACAACATGACGGATCAGATCCGTTTCCCCATAAATAGTGCTATTGAGTATAGACAATCAGACAATTCACATGATAGAAACATCACAGTCATATTTCATCATTTCAATGGTTTAATAAGGGTTTTGTTCAAAGAAACTAGCAAAATTTATAAGTTGGAGTTCAAAAGCTTGCTATTTCTTAGAGTTGCTCATCCTGCCTTATGTCCCAAACTCTGCCCAATTTTGTAAATTATGTCATAATTTCTACTTAATGTATTAAATTTTGAATTTTTATATGTTGAAGTGTTATTTGTCTAGTTTTTAACTTCTTTGATCCCATTCAATTTTGATAACTATAACTTAAAAAATTGGGGGTTTACCTAGGTCTGCCCTAGATTAGACTGAATAGGGGTCTAAAATGTAAAAAATTCTTTAAAAATAGAAATCTTATTGGATTTGACTGAATCTTATATTATTGTAAAGCTAACAGAACCATCTTTCATTTCCAGCAAGTTTCATTTCTTCTAAGTGAGCAGAGATCAAGTTATAAGCTTGCAAAGTTGGTGAAATTGGTTTACCCTGTCTCTATCCAATCAGGACACGGGGCAAATTTAGTGAATTGCTGGGAGCAATAAGGATCAAATTTAGTTCTAAAATCTTTATTGCATGTTACCCTATGTGTTAAATTTCTAACAAAATTAGTTTCACTCTTGAAGTTGTATAGGGTGAATTATGCCTTGCACAACCCACCCTGGTCAAATCCAGAGGTAGAAATCTAGAACAAACTTCAAAAAATTATATCTCACTTAATACTAATCCAATGACCTTATAATTTATATGGTCGGAAAGCTCTAAATATCTAGTTTCATTTAAAATTAGTTTGATCAAATTATGATGGCTGTGGGCGAAGCCATACACTTCTCAAGTACCAACACCGTGGGGTTTTTGTTTTCCAGCAACCCTATTTTTATTTTTCTTGGAGTTTTTGCCTAATTAACCATCCCAAACCAAGAATACCCATCTTTAATCACTTGAAACATATCATAAGATTATCAAATAACATCAGAATAAGAGGAAGCAGCTCAAACCTAATCAGCTACATATCATTAAAATCAAGCAAAGTGTGAGAATCCTACCTGAAAATTGAAGTTTGAGCTGGAAAGATGGAAGCTTTGGGTGTAGAAGGTTGTATGGGATGAAGAAGTAAGGGGAAAAGGATGAAATGGAGAGCAAAATGAGGGAGAGAGAGCTTAGCCTTCTCATGCACGAAATTGAAAAGGAGAAATGAGGAATTGTTGAGATGTTTGAGTCATAATCGAAATATAGAAGCATGTAGTGTGGTTGGTGGCTTGGGAGGTGGTGGCTAAATTTTAGCCACCCAAATTAGGTTTTAACAATATAAATTTCTACTGATTCGATTTTTGTGGTATATAATACCAAAAGTGTACCGATTTCCTTCAAATCAGTGAAACATTACTAGAAATATTCCTATAATTTCTACATGATTAATTCAAATTCTCCTATTCCCAATCTCTCTATGATTCACCTCAAATTATCTATACACCTCTAATATAGTTGAGTAAATCGATTAACAACATAAATTAAACGTATTGTAATTCCGGCCGTCATAATAAATAATTTCTTATAGTCTTTGAGATAACAACCTAAATTTCATTTTGCTCTAATATTTATAATTCACACCTAATTACTCTTATTTTTCTAATAAATTAGTTAACAGTGCAAATCAATTGCACCGTTTTTTCGGAATTGTTACATTTTAACTTTGTCGTAAATCCTTTAGTATTTTTTGTCTAGTTTTCTTTAATTAATGGCATTTCTGTAATTTTGAGCAAGTCGAGAGGTATTTCCTGTCATTTTACATGTGGACACCTCCGCAGCTTGATAGGCTGAGAATTAGGTTTCCACATTTTCGCTACGTGATTCTGCCCCGTTTAAAGCCCTATTCTCCTAACTCTACATATGCGGGGACATAATATCATTTTTTAAAAAGTTTTAGGGTCATTATGGAAATAATCTTGTGGGGTCAAAGTGAAATTTCCAAAATTTCTAAATAATACTACAAATAACAAAAGTTCACAAGGATACTTTTGTTATTTCTTAATTTTTAACGTATGGTAGTGCCATATTTTTAACGACAATGTTTTACTATCCTATAGTGCTGAGGGTGAGAATCGTCATGGCATAGTATTACCTAGGAAAAATAATTTGACGTTTTTATGATGCCGCTTTAAGAAAATGGGGATGTTACAGTTCATAGTTTGAATTAAAGGATTTCTTTTTGTGAGAAGTATATTATCGATTTGAAACATTATATTTTTTGTTATAGTCCTATTGTAAGATGTGATGATCCGTATAGCCCTTTTTTCATTGTTAAATTCCTTTGGATACTAGAGATAATTGTCCTTGCTTCTGTGAAGTTGCACGACAATGACAACATGTTTTCTCATCTTACAAACATAAAATGCGAGTTTGAACTTGAAACCTCTGGTTAAGGGATTAAGGCATCTACTATCTTGACTATGTGTGTGTGTGTGTGGGTGGGTGGGTTTTTAGTCTTCATTGTATCAAAAATTTGGATTTCGTGCTTATATTTTTTACCTTTTAAAGTCTTAATTCTTATTGTTGCTATTTTTCATAAAAAACATTGGTCCCTATTATTTCATTAATTTTGATTTGAGTCCCTAAACAATCAAAATTCAAATGGTAGAAAATTATAAAAACTTTTACCAAAAAATAAATATTATAGAAATCAAAACTAAAATTTGATGCAACTATGAAGACTAACATAGCATTTAAACCATTTTTTTAATTGTCACAGTTTTAAAGAATATTAATTTATTAGAAAGATAAATTAAACAAAATTGAAATTATAAGTATAAAAATCACAAATATAGTTATATATTTTAGATAACTATGTTGCCGATCCATATTTCTCAAATTATTAAAAAAAATGAAATTTATTTTATTCTAAAAGCTTTCCATAATGACTGTGTCCAAACATGGCTTATACTTCACATAAGTTAATCATTAATTATTCATCCATAATGAAACATCTCTTGCTCTTTAAATAGTCTTCCTTTGCAGTATTTGCGTATTTGCTTGTGCTTAACTACTTAAATTGTGTAGTCCCGTTTGGATGACTATTTCTTTATTTATTTATTTTGTTAAAAAAAAAGTCAACTTGTAAAATGCTAGGTAAAGCCAAATGGCCAATTATGTGGAGGAACGCTTAGATGAAACTTTTTTTTTTTTTTTTTATCTTGATGGAGTCACTCATATCTAGATCCTATTATCAGAAATTCGATTAATCCAATCTAACATAATAAAAGTCACTAAAAGAGATAGAAATCTTCTAATGAAGATTTTTTTCATTCCCAAAGTTTGAACACGGGACTTCTGTTTAAGAGATCAAGCCATCTACCACATTTAGATCAAACTTTGTGTTGTACATGTTACCACTAAAGCATCTTGTGCCTTAGTTATTTATCATTTAACAACTACAAGGTAATCATTTAATACAATTTGCTCATTGTTTGAGAGCTTACTTGCCACTAATACAATGCCATGGAAGAAGTCAATGTCACGGGATGGCTCGTTCTTTTATTAACAAGTAGGTGACGGATTCATTACTCCCAACCTTTTTTGGAGTAACGTTACTCCGTTGTATTTAATTAGAAAAAGTACCCCGAGCAGGATTTTTAAAATTGTAAAATAGGGCCTTTTGTATTTTACTTACAAATGTAGTGTTTTTGCCAATTTCTCTTGTTCCACCTAAGCTTTGGGTCCGAGAAGCCCTGTAAGCCCTGTTGCACTGGTCTACCGGAGATGAGGACTCTGAGGCTGAGCTTGCCTCTGCAAGGAAACCTTTGTACCTGAACCTGCTACTCGCAGCAAAACCTGCGCTGTATAATATTTATTTTGGTTTGCAGATCTATCCTGCCTGAGGTTTCTGCCGTTCGTGTTGTGTGGGATAAACATACACGGATTTCCAATCAATACAATCAGCTATTTATTGATTAAAGTACACAGTGGCTTGCTGACATGCCTCATTGCCTTGCAACTAAAACGATATTAATGATGTACGTACAACCTAACAAAAGAAAATTTGATTTAAACATATCAACATTGGCCTTCCCATCCTACTGTACGATGGCTTGTCAATTCCAATCACATTCCAGCTGTTCTGATTATCTAACTATCCATGGCTCTAAACACCAAGCCCAGTATGTGAAGACATCCCATTTTATCGAAAGATTATTGCCATCAGTCTTCAAAAAGATGATGATCCCTCTCATCAAAGATCTCCTCCCTCAACCCCTTGCTCCCCATTTCCATGGATCTCCCTGGCACCTTCACCCTCATCATCATCAACAGCGCACAAATGCAACCAGTAACACAAGCACAAAATAAATTGAGTAAAAACTAGGATAATTAGAACATCAGTGCCCAAGTCCTACCACAACACATACAAGATCTACAATCCATTCAAAATACAATTTCAATTTCAAATTCTAAGGAAAAGCACCAGGCACGGCGGGGGAACCTGAAAAAGTTAAAAGGTCATTCAAATCTTCAATTTCCCACTTCCAGGGCCGCTGCTAGGACCAGCGATACATCAGCAGAATCTCATAACGTACCTACGATTCTTCATCGATTGATTTTTGCTTCCGGAACACGACTTAGGGTTCAGGCCAATCTGAAAATAACCTTACTCTACCACTTCTTCTGTTCAACATCCTCCTTTGTTTGCATGTGCTAGGTTATTTGACAATCGGCTAATATCAGCCATCTTTCCGACCACTCTGCTCGCAAGTGCTGTCCAAGACCACTGCCAGTGATGGTTATCCGACTGTACTGCAAAAAATCCAAGAGGACTACTCTGCAAATCTTAACACTTCAGATACTCGTACCTAATTCACTTACTAAAATAACACGGGCTGAATAACAACCGTTGGATAAGATAAAAAGTAGATCTAACGATTACGCATGGTTGGAGTAACGTTAATCCAAAACATGGCTGGAGTAACGAATCCGTCACCTAACAAGAAACCAGACCAATTTTAAAACATTGTATTTGGTTCCAACTCTCCAACTCAAATTAGCATTGGTTTCGTTAACTCGACGAACCAAAAGATTAATCATATCTTCCAAAAGCTCAAGTACAAAGTCATGACTTTGAAATACAAGGCAAAAGAAAACGGTTCTTCCTTCTAATGGATAAAAACATCCAGCAAACTGTGCATACACCTCAACAATGATTTTGGATGATTATCGGCTATCTTTCTGTGTAAAGGGGTGCTAATATGCTTCATCAAGGAGTGGCAACTAAATTATTCAGTTCACCTGTTTTCATCATGCTGAAATGTTTTAGATTTGTCAATTTGTCAAATTCACAATAAGCTTCATAATCACTTACCCCTGAGAATCCATAATAGTCATAATCATTCTTGGTCAAGATATAAATCGGCAAGATATAATTCGGCATGATATAATTCGGCAAGATATCTAACATAGCGACGATAGTCTTCATCATCAGTGCGTGCATCAGCATGCCTTAAATCCTTGATCTGTTCAGCACATCTTCTCCCCAAGCTCCCTCCCAAATCGACATTGAAACACCCCCGTAGGTCAAGAGATTCAAGATGAGGACAACCATCAAGAATGGCAAGGAGGCCAGCATTAGTCAGCTTGTTTCCAAAAAGTTGGAGATGGCGTAACTCAGGCATGGTTTGCGCAATAGCAAGTGCGTCGTCATCATACTCAATCAGTGGACTCCTGAGGGCTTCTAAATTGAATTTCAAGGATTTTAGAAGGCTACAATTTCGGCCAATAGCTTCTAGGGTAACCTTCGATACATGGCAGACAGAAATATCAAGTTCCTCCAACCAAGGAAGCTTTTTTGCAACTTCACACCATGCTTCATCAGTTATGTTATCACATTGTAACACTCGTAGGCGTCGCAGATGACATGCCCTGCAAGGTGGCATGACATGACAGAAACATACTTTCAGCCAATACATACATGCATGGGGCGGAAATAAATCTTCTACTCTGTCTTCCAAACATATGATAAGAACATTCACCAAAAGGACAGAAACTAATCCATATTAACTCATATTTTAAATTTTTCATCTCTTTTCAGTCATGTTTTAAAACTACAATGATCTGTTTTAACACCAAGACTGGAACCCCAAGTCCCCAATTATCACCGGTGACATTCACATTGAATTGGAAGTCTTAGCAAAAACCAAGCAAAATTTTGAAAACCATAACCACGCTAATTCAAAGAGCCAAAGTTAGAACTTTTGAAGTGAAAAACCCAGAACTTTAAAAAAAAAAAAAAAAAAAAGAAGAAGCTAAAACAGAACTCGAAGACAAAATGTTAGAACTTACGAATCAGCGATGTAGTTGAGGAGATCATCGGTGCCGAAATACTCAACAATGATATCGACCAACTGGCCACAGCTTCGGTCGATTGCGTGGCGGCACATCATCTCCACAGAGCCCATGGCCTTGGGCTCCCCGAAGTTGCGCATGTCGATGGTACGCCACATGACGGGGTCCTTGCAGATGCTCCGCCACAGAGTGCACACAAGCTGGGCGCTATTCAGGATCTCGATTGCGCCAAGCTTCATCAGGATCTTCGACGTCACGTCCCGCGGAAGTTCTAGCCAGTTCCTGGTTTCGGGTTCTTCTTCGGAGTTGCGCAGTGACAGCGGGTTAGAAGAAGACGAAGGCGAAGTGGGCGATGACGACGACATTGGATGGAGGAGGTGCAGGGGAAATGATTTGCCCGCAGAAATGGACTAGGGTTTCGCTTTCTCAGAGTTTGAGGGATTTTCCGTCAAAATAAGGAGGGTATAGAATTTGAGGAAAAAATGATCTGTTTACCTTTTTGGCTTTGAAGTAATGGAAAAGAGTATAGTTTATATGCATTAATAAGATAAATATTCAATAAAAATATAAAAAAATAATAAATTATAATAGATTTTTTATTATAATAAATAATTATTTAATATAATTTAATATTTATTATTATTAAATATAATTTAATATTTTTTTATATTTTTTTAAATAATAATATAAAATTATTTTATATTATCAATATATACAAATTAATATTAATAAAAAAGAACTACTACGGTGATATTGTCAATCTTTTTTTTTTTTCTCTCTTTTTTTAGTTTTATGTACTTCGCTAGTAAGCAACTTGCAAAAAGAAATTCACAATTTATGCTAACATCCTCAAGAAAAAGATATAGCCGAATACTAATAAGGTGATAGTTCTAGTGGAAGAAGTTTGAGTCCTTTAATAATGTTATCCTAGTTCGATCTTGAGTTTTATATATATAAAAAAAATCTTTCGGAGAGGTCTTCACTTAGATGTCTGATAATATCCTGAGAGTCTCTCATTTGTCAAATAAAGGACTAAGCTAAAAGGGAGAGTTACCATTTTGATCCCTTAAAAGATCAATCTACTAAGAAATTAGTTCCTAAAAAATATTTTATTAATTCATAGTATCTCAATAATGAATTCTATTATTACTAATGAGTTCTACTAGTGCGAATAAAAAATATTTTAAGGATGAATTTATCAACATATTAATTTTTTAAGGACTAATTTATTAGTATAATGATTTTTTAGAGATTAATTTGTCAACATACTAATCATCGAGGGACTAATTAAATATTTTTTAAAAACTTATTTGTCAGCATACTAATTTTTTAAGCGTCAAAATAGTGGTTCTCCAACTTTAGCAATATATATATATATATATATATGACCAAATTATAGAGATTTTAAAATTAAAATCAAGATTTTCCTTAATAGTATGTTTGATATGGGATAAAAATGGAGTGTAAGAATCACATGGAGTTTATCCATAAAATTTTGACCCCATTTTAACCCTTATCAAACATAAAAGAGAATAAAAAAGTGAAAGAACATATCTACCTAAAATATAGGATCCATGTAATTTTTGAAATTGGAAAGAAACTCGGAGTAATTTTATAATATAAAAGTTAATATTATTTTATCTTGTAAGGTGCAACTCTAAATTTTTTTTTCTAATTTTTAAGATATTTTTATTTTCAAGAACTGTTGCAACTAAGATACCTTTTCAATAATTATATTCTTAAAGATTTGAATCCATGTCCTCTCCTTAGGAGTACAACTAGTTACTTATTACAATATCTAACTCTTGTTCGTAACTCTCAAATTTTCTTTAAACATATTAGATGTGTCAAATTGTTTTAGTGCTGAGTAGAAAAGTAAGAAAAGGAAAAACACCTATACCACTTGACACTTTTTCAAAGACTAGTGTGATAGCTTGGTAATTCCATAATTTGTTATTATAATAAAAATGATAACTTAATTTAAGTAATAAGTATAAAATTAATTAAATTTAAACATATTTAAAATAAGACAACTAAAAATATAAATTTTAATTAAAATGCTTAAATTAAAGTACATTTTTTAATAAAATCTTAAAATAAAATAATGATAACATATATAATATGCACAAAGATTAAATAATTTATGATTTAAAATTTAAATTAAAGTAATATATATTGACTTACAAAATCAATTGAACATCTTATCAAATTCTAATAGTGTTTCATGGTGGTTGAATTTTCTTTACTAGGATTTTCTTCTGCTTCGGTTCCTTTTACACATTCATGTCTACATCTCCTTTGCTATTACCTCTTGATGGAGGGGGCAACAACGTTGCAATGAGCTCTTCCAAGGAGAAACTCCTGGGTAAAATTAGGGTATCTACAAAAAAAAAAAACCTAGCATATGCACAGCCTGAAGGAGGCAATCGGCTTCTACCAAAAATTTTCCTAAACCGCTCTATCCTTTGATAATGAAGATGATAGAATCAAGGTAGTTGGAGGAGGGCCATAGATGTTGTTTGATTACTATCTCTCCATATGACCATGGTCTCTAGATTTTGTTGCATGTTCAACAAAGATCAAGTCTACACTAGTGTGGGTTCGTATTCCATGTCTAAATGTAGGTTATTATATGATGAAGATGTTCTCTTGTCAATGTCAGGTATGATTGGCAAACGAATTTAATACTTCCAATGTTGCTTGTGGAAAATTTGCAAAAGTATGCGTTGAGATCAATTTAGCTCAATCGGTTTGTTGGCAAAGTTTGTTTAGATGGTCAATGGTATAGGTTAGAATATGAAGGTCTCCATATTATAAATGCTGCTTGTAGGTGTTATGGTCACTATGCCAAGGACTATTCTAAACGTGCTGAGAATGGAGAAGTGAATGGTGTAGTAGTGTCAAAACAATCAGTGAGGGTGGAGGGTGAGAAAGGACCTTTAGCCAATCCTAGTACTTCTTATGAAATTCTAGGGACAGAATCTCAACAAACTCATGGTGAGTGGCTGATTGTGACTAATAAAAAAAGAAACAAATCTCAACAATCTCAACCTCAAGAGATTTAGGTTGTGGAGAGAGCTGCAAAAAGGAGTCGATTTCGAGATTTAATTATTGGGAGTGATTCACGTAACAAGAATGTAGCAGAGGATATTTTGCATGAAGTTAATGGCAAGTCTATTATTAAGGGAAACAAGGGGCTCAACTAAAGTAGAAACAAAAGAAAATGGTCCCTACAGATAATGAGGCTCAAAATGTGACAAAATCCATACCCAGTCAACCAAAATTTTCTTTTCCAATTGTTCTAAACAAGTTATGCCTCCTACTAGGAAGAGTAAAAATAAGGAGGTTTTGATAGAAAGGGTGATGGAGAAAGGTTCTTCTTCTACAAATAAAGTGCAATAAAAGAAGCTGGTGTCTTCTTTGTGCAGCCCCATGGATGGCATGAAGAAGCTAGTGGGCCCCCTAAAATCTCAAAAGAAAAGTCCACTGGAAGCTATTCTTGATGATCTAGGACAAGAATCTTTTGCCAATCTTGAGGTTTCTGCAAAGGTGTTGGAAGCTCATAATGAGGTGCAAGAGTTAGTTGATGTCTTCATCCTCCTGATGAAAAGCAAGAGACCATATATTTTTCCGAGTCTGATGTGCCTATTTTGGAAGACTCAACCATGGAGGAGGGAGAAGGAAGGCCTTCAAATGAATGGTGAATGTGTACGTGATCAACTTTCTTTTTTTAGTTGTGATAATGATGATACAACCAAACATATTTGTCTAGAATTGTAGAGGTGCTAGGAAGAGATCATTTATTTCTATGATGAAGGACCTTTGTAGGAAATATGACTTCTCCTACTTGATTTTATAAAAACCCGAATTAGTGGTATTCAAGTTGATAGAGTGGTTGGGAAACTTGATTTTAATAGTAATTATAAGGTGGAGGTGAATGGATTTGCGGGTGGTGTCTAGGTCTTATCGAGTTCTTCTCTTTGGAATGTGAGAATTATTTCTAGCAATACCCAGCTCATTCGCATGGAAGTGTCGTCCCACGGTGGAAGATGTTGGTATCTCATTGCCTATTATGGATGTCCTCAAGCTTCTCTAAGAGTTGCATTATGATGTGATTTACTATCTTTAGCTCCTACAACCCTAGCACCTCAGTGTGTTGTTGGTGACTTTAATGCATTTATGTTTGACCATAAGGTTTCTGGCTCTTTAGGAAAACACTGAAGCTGTCATCACTTTGGGGAATGTGTGTTGGCTTGTAAATTATTTGATGCTAGTTTCGATGGTTAGAGTTATACTTAGAAGAGAAATTCTCTTGGGGAACGTTGAGATAGGGCTCTTATAAATAATCTCTTGGCCTTGACTTTTCATGATGTGGGAGTGGTCCAATTGCCAAATATGAATTCTGATCATTGTCCTCTTTGGATTCATGCGAGTGATGTCTTTACTCTTAGAAGTCCAAAGCCTTTTAAGTTTATTGCTGCTTGACTGAATCATGATAAGTTTGGTCAATTAGTGTCTCATAATTGGAGTCGTAATGTTCATCGGAATGACAATGTTTTCATTTTGCTCAAGTGGCTTCTACTTAGAATCGAGAGGTTTTTGGTAACATTCATAAGAGAAAAAGAAGGCTAATTAATAGGCTTTCTAGGGTTCAACATTCTTTGCTTAAGGATCTGAACTCGTTTCTTGAAGAACTTCAAAATAAACTCTTGATGGATAATGAAACTGTTTTGTTTGAGGAGGAGACTTTGTAGCATCAAAAGTCTAGGTGTAAGTGGATTTCTTTGGGGGATCACAATACCATATATTTTATCTGTCTACTCTAGCTAGAAGAAAGAGAAATTGCATTCTGGCCTCGAAAGATGCATCTAATGAGTGGGTGCATGAGCTTGAATTGACTAAAACCATGGTTAAAAAGTTCTTCATGGGTTTATATTGTGAGTATTTGTCATAGTCTCCTCTTCCTTTTTCTGGTGGCTTTCCTTTGGTTGATAATAGAGACGAGGATTTTATTTATAGACCACTTTTTGTTAAGGAGATTAAAGATATTCTATTTCACATGGATAGTCTCATGGCCTCTGGCTTGGATGGTCTTCATGCTCTTTTTTTCCCGTCCCAATGGAATGTTCTTGATGGCTCTAATTGTGATCTTGTGCTCAAGGTCTTTCAGTTTCTAGCCGAGATTCGGGTTGTTAATCAGACTTTTATTTCTCTCATCCCAAACGTTGATCGCCCTGAGGTTGTTAAGCATTTTAGGCCTATAGGCTTATGTAATGTGATTATAAAGTAATCACCAAGATATTGGCTAACACATTGAATAATAGGCTTTCTTGGAAATTCATTGTAGATGTCTAAAAGAGATTAACTTGAATAATCATTTCAATAATAGTATTTGGTATTACATTTCTACTGGTAGCAAGGTTATCAAACTCGTCAATTTACCTAAACTCGTGGAGCTTAGGTAAACTTGAATCGTAAGCTCGTAAGAGTTTACTTATTTTAAAAATATTAAAAAATATTTATAACATCTAATTATAATAAAATAAATTCACGAAAAAACAAAAATATATCAAAATTTCACTTGCAATATCATATAATAAAGCAAATACAAGTCATAAATTATGAAATGCAAATTAAAATCACAAAAAATGTAACATATGAAGATGTCAAAATGTTAATCAAAATAACTTAAGTCAAAACATCATATATTCAATTTTGGAAGGTCTAATTAAAGTGCTTCTTATGAAAATTCGTGTTTTAGTGTTTGAAAAATCAAAATTTGATTAAACTAGTAAACTCGCGAGTTTACCTCGAGTTTATCCGAGTTTACTCAGATTCAAGTTTTTAAGCGAGTTAACTTGAGAGTTTGATAACTATGATTATTAGTATAAATATTCTGTGGAATGGTGAAAAGATAGGTGATTTTGAACTCATAAATGGTATTAGGCAAAGGGATCCCCTCTTTCCTTATTTTTTTGTGATTTGCATGGAGAGATTATGACACATTATTCAATTAGCAGTCTCCCAAGGTCTTTGGAAGCCTATTTCTTTATCTAGAGGGGGACCTAAAATCACTTATCTGGGATTTGCAGATGATCTTTTTATTCTTATGGAGGCATCCATGGGCCAAGTGGAGGTTATAAAAGATCGTCTAAATTTCTTTTGTGTTAGTTAAGGTCAAAAAATTAGTCAAGAGAAGGCAAAGATCTATTTTTCAAAAAATGTGAATCATGTTAGAGTTAATGAGATTACTTCAGCTTTTGGTTTCTTTTTGAATAATGATCTTGGCAAATATCTTTGGGTTCCTTTCCATCACTATTGGGTTACTTCCAATTCTTTAGTTATGTAACAGAGAGACTCATGCAAAAACTTAGTGCATGAAAGATGTCTTCTTTGTCTGTTGCTGGCTATCTAGTTTTGTGTAAATTAGTGATTTCTGTTATTCCCACATATGCCATGCAAACTTCACTTCTTCCTTTAAAGGTACGTCAGAAGATGGATAGTCTTTGTAGGCAGTTTCTCTGGGGTGGCACAAATGAAAGGAAAAAATTGCATTTGGTTTCTTGTTCTAAAGTTTGTCTACCTAAATTAGCTGGGGGTCTAGGCCTAAGATAGCCTCGTGATGTTAATTTGGCTATCCTCAATAAGTTAGGTTGGAATCTCATTCATAGAAAAGATGAGCTATGGTTGCAAGTTCTTAAGAGTCCTTACAAACATGGCTCGGATCTTATCCTTTGCATGCATGCCAATTCCAATAGCTCTTATACTTGGAAAAGCATATTATAATGATGATGCAAACTATGTGTTTTAAGTTCATTGCACTTGATCTTGGAAAGGTTCATTTTTATGTGTGGAAGAACTAGACATTCCAATAGCAAGGAGAAAATCTAAGAAAGCAAAATCAACTGGAAAATTAGTAGATATAGCCATTACTTGGGTTCGAACATCAAAGCACAAAAATTAAAGCATTGACCCATTGGAATAGAACCATCAATGGCTAATTGAAAAAAAGGAGTTGAAAATGAAAAGCATATTTTCATTGTTTCCTAGGTTCACTTGTACTAAAATGAAATTACAAAAAAGTATTAGCAAAAAGTGAACAAACCAAACAAGGAAAATGACAAAAGACTTGTACCATGTGAGATAAAAAAAAGATTTGGCACAATATATGTAACACCCTAATAAGCCCATACTACGCTTAAGTTGTATTACGGCATTTTATTAGTTATTACTTATACTCGTGGAAAACTAAACTTCACTTAAAATTAAATTACGCGAAAAATACGGTAAGATTTTTTATTTTTTTGAAATACATCGTCGCTTTACAGCGTTTTGGAAAGTAAAGCCTTGCGCGAGAAGACAGATAAAGAAAGAGCATGTCGCATAAGATACGTAACCCAATATCATAAAACAAGAGGAAGATAAATAAATAGTAATTCACAAATGCATTGCCTTACACAACTAATCATTACATCCATATGAGTTCATAATATATATATCGATATATATATATAAACATTACATCGAGGGAAGCTCATGGTCGTGCCATGATACAAATACTAGATACAAACTTAAATTGACATCGTTCATCACAAGAAGGAACATATGAAGATGCAGAGCTATGGCAATTTCAAGTCCAAATCAGCATTATCTGGCATGCCACGTCATACTTCCGCTCACAGTGTGGGGGATCCATGCTCTAGTCCACCAGATACGCCCTCGAGATCTGGTGACGATACGGAGGAATAACTAGGGTGAGAAATAAAATTTCTCAGTAGGACTCGAACCCGACACGAAAGTGTCATCGTCATTGTCCCAATCACTTCAGTTTTATTAATGAAAATAGTGAGCATTCATAAGGTTCCGTTCTTAGGTTTTCGAAAACATGAATATCCGAAGCGGATTCAATTTTAACATACTCTCTAATCATTTATATCATAACATACATGGGCATAAGTATAAATATATAAAACATGCGTGACTGTGCTATAAGCTTCTCTTAACTTCTTCCCTTCAAGGGCTTGGACCGAAGTCCCTTTCTTTTCTTTACTTAACCTTTATCTTAGGTCCTTTTCTTTTTCTTTTCACCCACTAAATATAAGTGGTAATGAGCTCATACCGTGGCCGTCGCCACCATAGAATTTCGGTACTTACGCTAGCTGGGTCATGCCATGCCTTATGTAAGACCTATCCCCTATACTCACACTAGCTGGGTCATGCCATACCTCATGTGAGCCGTGGGTGAGGGGAGCTTACTTTGGGTCACCTTACCTTTTGAAGGATCACACCCTTAGTTCATCTTCTTCTTATTAAAGCTTATGATGAAAAATTATTCTAATTCTTTTCCACATTTAGGCGTTACATATCGCCGTCCCCAAATGTGGTTCCTTTATGAATCACCTCTGGGCGTTACGTATCGTCATCCCCAGGGTGTTCATATTTATTAATCCTTTCATGTATATCATTTAGCGTCATATCATCAACATATCATATTCATATCATCATCATTCATTATCATTCTTATCATCATCGTATCACTATCATAATCATCATCATCATGTCATTGTCATCATATTGACACATAGAGGCATACATATCACACAAAGTCTTATGATATTAGCTTAGTAAACTTGGGTACAAGCTTTTAATTGATTTGCTTCTTGCATAAATTCTTTCATTAGGCATAGGGCCAATTTTATCCATTATCCTTTTTGAAACTTTTAAGTTGAATTATGAAGGTTTTCCAATACTTAATGTAAGGATCTTAGTGTCTTAAAGCTTATTTCTCATTAATCTTTAAAATTTAACTATAACAGTTTTACTTTTACAGTGGGGCAGTAATTTAAAAAATTCACCATAATTTCATCTTTTACTCTTTTGTTTCGAATTTTGGTATGTTTATACTTCTCTGAGTCTATTTTTAAACAAAATAAACCCCACTCAAAAATTCATTTTGTAACTTGAGTTATGCACATTTTATTCTGACTGCTCAGCTTTTAAGTTTACTCTCGATACAGTGAGTTTTAAACTTTACTACGAGCTCCTCACATGGAATCTGCCAAAACTATTTTATGGGAATGTTTCTCTATGTCTTAGCTTTCTAACAAACTTAGTCTCACTCAAAATTGTTTTGTATAACTTGAGTTATACACGTTTTATTACATACTGCCAGAACAGAAATCCATCCGGGAACAGCCAACTTTGAAAAATTATATCTCTCTCGTTTTAAGGCCAAATTTCACGTATTTTATATGTATAAAAAGCTCTATGAGTCTATTTCACAAAAAATTAGTTTCGTTCCATTTGAAGTTATATTGAAAGAGTTATTGGTCGTGCCATATAGACTGTCAGAATTTTCCAGTTTTCACAATTTTGGTTTCGAGGAGTTTTCTTGTAAGAACATTAAGTCTTTTCTTCAAGTGATCACTTTTCTCTTCCAAACCACTTTTAATCTTTGAGATCTTGATATTAACTCAATGTTTTAACTTCTAAAAATTTGGTTCAATAACAATAGATACACCGACCGAAAATCTCATGCCAAAGAGAAGAACACAACACATGAAAACTCATCATATCAACAATCATGGCCATGAGGCCTTGGAAACAAGTCCTAGAACCACCTAGCTATGGAGAGCTTAGGAGTTCAAGGGCTTGAAGAACACATAAAAGAGGAAGGTTAGAGTCACTGCCACAAGGATTCTCTTGAAAGCTTGAAGAATGAAAATGGTTGGAGATGGCCTCCTCCTCCTTGAGCTTGATAATGGGTCTAAGTAAGCGTTTGTTTTGCTTCTTTAAGAACCAAAGAGGGTGGTCCTTGAAGGGCTTGTGAGGGTGGTGATAAGAAAGAGAGTTGGATAAGGTGAGAAAGAGAGAAGAGGAACAAGAAAGGTTGGAAGAACAAAAGAGCTAGAATGAAGTTTAGAGAGAGGTGGGAGCTTGGGCTTGTAGTGAGAGGATGGAAATCACAAATGAGGGAGTGGGGGAGGCTAATTGGGGCGCAAAATGGGTAAGGGGGGGCTGATTGGTTTGGCTTCTCTAACAAACAAGAGTAAGTAGGTGAGTTTTACTTCTTTTTCAAGCAAAAGGGCTAGGAACCTTGGGGTAAAAGGGTGAGTTGTGTTTTCTTTAAGTCTTGGCACTTGGGTAAAGACCATTTTGTGTTTTTTCCAAGTGGTTAAAAGCATGACTACTCTTGGGATTGGCTTGGGTGGATATGATCACTTCAAGTGGCATAATCCTAAGGGAGGAAGGTACTTCTCTTGTCTTGACTAAAGAGATACTACTAACCTAGACTTTTGATCTAATGGTGCATGATGAGAAGACAAATGGATGGTTGGATTTTCCTCTTACCCTTGGCCAAGATTTGGTGTATCAATTAAGAGAAATTTTTTAAATCTTCAAAGCTATGAGAATTACTTAAGTTGTTAATTAAATTTGATTAGTTAAATTGCTCTTTAACCGATTTCGGTTAATTATGCTTTTAAAGCGTTTTCCTCTGAAAGAATTGATCTTATGAATTATGTAATTAGGGTGTAAGGATTAATCTATCTCAATTGGTAAGGTAGAACAATTGTCTTGTACTTATTTAATAAGATTGGATTAGCTTAATTAGATTTCTAAGTTACGAATTAATGGGGTTCGAATAATTAGGTTTTAATTAAAACATTTAGTGCATTATGATTCAATTATTGACTTGACTCAATTTACTAAGCTCTTACTCATCGAGGTTAGCCGATTAGTCCTCAGTTAATCGTTAACCTCTCTAATTAGTCAGGATCACTAAGCTAATTAGCTTAGACAAAAATTGGGGATGTTACAATATACAATGCATGACAGCTTGAAAAGACATTTCTTTAGATTCATTGGAAGGCTCCCCAATGTTCAAATCCTTAGGTGGAGACCAAGCAACTTGCATGGGCTGAAATCGTTATAAATAATAGTTTATAAACCTTAGTTTAGAGTCTTTGTGACCTTGTCTATGTGATTAAGTTTTTTGTGAACTCTTTTGAGAGCTATGTGCTTTTTATACTTAAACCTTCATCTTCTTATTTCATACTCTAATTCTATTGTAACTCAAGACAATAAAGCTTTAGAGAAAAGTGAGAAGCGAAAATCTTGTGAGATACACTAGTGAGGAAAACACTATTGAGAGAGGTCTCTTAGTTGGTGAGAAAGGAGTAGCTCAAGGTTGAGTGAATTTGTGTAAGAGCTTGGGAAGCTTGTTGTAAAAGAATACTCATAATGGAAAAATCTCACATGGTTGTAAGGACTAGACATAGACTCCTAGTTGAGGAGATAAAATTGGTATAAATTCTTGGTACAAACTTTTGTATCCCTTTCTCTTTACATTTTAGTTTTTAATGTTTATATTTTGAATTTGACCTTGTAGTAATATAATATTCTGGGATGTATATTTTGTTTATATTTCGAGTTGTTTGATAACTAAGTCTAATAGATACTTATTAGACTTTTACTAAAAATCTACCAGAAATATAGTTATTTGAATTTCTGATTTGTATGTTAAGTGTGCAAAAAAAGTTTTAAGTAACCAAGGACTTGATTCAAACCTCCTTCTCAAGTCCTCTGGTACCACCAATTGGTATCAAAGCTCAGTCTCTTGGGGTCAAACTTAACCGCTTGGAGAAAAGATCCACGGACCAAGCATGTCAAATCTTGTTCCTTACACATTATCCAAAGGTTAATCTGCCACAAGGGCTCCATTATTTAATGGAGAGAACTATCCATATTGGAAGGAAAGAATAAGAATCTCCATTCAATCTGCCAATTATGCAATATGGAAAATTATTGTGAATGGACCGAAAGTTCCAAAAAAAAAAAAGATAACAAGTGCCTAAAATAGAAGAAAAGTGGAATGCTGAAGATCTCAAAAAGGTTGAGCTAAATGCCAAAGCTATAAACATGATGCATTGTGATATTAGCTTTGAGGAATATAAAAAAAAATCTCACGATGGAAAATAGTAAAAGAAATATGGGACAAATTTGAAATCACTCATGAAGGAACATGGCAAATAAGGCAAACAAAGATTGACATGCTCACTTACGAGTATGACCTCTTTCACATGAAAGAGGATGAGAAAATAGATAAAATGTTTGAGAGATTGTCAGTCATTGTTAACAACCTAGATGTTCTTGGAAAAATGTTAATTGATGAAGAACTTGTGAGAAAAGTTCATGGAAGTCTCACAAGACCTTGGTTATCAAAGATCTTAACTATTCAAGAAGGAAGAGACATTAGTACTCGTACTTATGAAGAGCTAGGAGGTAAGTGATAAGTTTGCTCTTTGGTTAGCAAGAATGATGAGGAAAAGAGGGAAACCCAAGAAAAGGCAAACCTCATGTAAAGAGAGTGGCAAGTCCAAAACAAGCAATAAGGATGACGTCACTTGCTTTAGTTGCAATAAACTAGGACATTTGAAAAGTGATTGTCAAGAGCCTAAAAAGGACGTGAAGAAAAAGAAGAAGAAAGCATTAATGTCAACATGGGAAGATCTTGAAATTGATTCCTTCGATGGAGATGATGATGAAGCTGAGGAAGTGGGAAACCTTTGCTTCATGGAAAACCAAGAAGATGAGGTATCTCCCTATTACATGAGTTATGATGAACTGCTAAATGTTTTTGATGATTTGGTTGTTGATTATGAAATGATACTCTCTAAGTATGCTAATTTAAAAAAACAAAATAAGTTACTTGCAAATGAAATTAACATGCTTAAAAGTAAACTTGCTATTTTTTAAAATAAAGAATCAACCTCTTTAGATCTTAAAGTTGAAAATGATTTATTACATGAAAAAGTTGAAAGGTTAACTAAGGATTTAACTAACTTTGTTCAAGGAAGAGATAACTTGCATAAATTGCTAAGTCAATAAAGATGTGGTTTTAACAAAGTTGGACTTGGATATGAAGAAGATGAACAAAATAAATATTATAAGAACTTGTTTGACAAATCAAAAGATAAAGGAAAAAAAAAAGATTCAAGCAAAACCACCAATGCATGCTAAGAAAAAGAAAAATAATATCACTAAGGCTAAACCAAATCAATTGTGCTATAATTGTAGAAAGAAAGAGCATTTATCTAATGTATGCCCATATTATTGGAGACTGATTGGTAACAAACATTATCTCGTAGCTCCTGATTCTAATCTGTAGGATCCAAAAAGATTTGGATACCTAAGTCACATGACTCTTTGAGTGTAGGTTTGCCTAAAATCTAAAAGGATAGAAGCAAATATCCACTACAAAAAAAAGTGTAATTAACCGCCGCAAAAAGATAATGCAGCGGCTCACAAACCGCCGCAGATATGTCCATCCTAAAACCATTTTGCGGTGGTTTTCTGTAACCGCTGGAACAACTGCCCTATTATTTAATTCATAGCTATTTACTTTGCGACGATCTTAAACTGTAGGCAAACAACTGGCGATAGGGACAATGATAACATAATTAGCAGCAGTTAACTACTCATTTCTTGGCGGTTTTAAACTGCGGAAAATAAATTTTACATTTCAAATTTAGCTGTGGTTTCAAACTGTTGCTAATTTTTTGTAAATATTTTTTTAAAAAATATTTTAAAACATTTTAGCAAGACATCAATTGATATCCTGTGTAAGACTAAATAATTAATAACTATATTTAAATGAAATTTTAGAAATGTTCAAATAAAGAACAAATGTATTAAAAATCACCATTGTAGCAAACTTAAACAAGTATTTAAACATGTACCATAAAAATGTAGATGTACCAAAAAGAAATATTTAAATGAATCTAGTACTTAAGCAAAGAAATATCAACAATAAAGAAAATACTATCCCAAGTTTAAATGAAAGTGAAACAAATTAGCCTCCGATCTTGATACATTCATTTCCACTCTGGTTGGAATGTGGTAGCGTTGAGCATCATGACTAGCTAAGGAAGATGGTTTTTGACTTGGTGAAATTGGCCCACTCCTTTCATTTGGAGCCTGAAAATAAAAATAAAAAATAAGTTATATGCATTTTTCACTAACATCTCGTACATAATTTTGTATAGCACATAAAACTTAAAGTAATATAATGTAACTTTAAAATTTAATATACATACCACTGCATTAATCATAGTAGCCAGATGAGGTGGCAAATTGTCTCTTTCCGTTTGCATAATATACTTTACAGCATCTTCAAATACTTGCCTTCTCAATCTCTTTGCTTCCACCACTACACCTTTAATCTCTCAGCTTCTAATTGAGACTTCATGTCATTTATCTCTATTTGAATTCTGTGATGAACAGGTGCATTTATAGATAGTCCACCTATTTGATGTGCAATTTGACTGAAGATTTGAGTATGGCACGGTCCAGAACCCACACCTCGAACTCGGCCGGAGTGCTCCTTCCCTAGTGCTCGAGAAAATGAATCATTTTGTGAAAATTCCTTTGAGGAGTCATCTTCATGCTTGATATTCATAATTTCTTCCTATATATATATAAGATTTCAACCATTAAGCTTTAAAAATTAAGTAAGTTTTAAAAATTAAACTAAGCTATGACAACTTTAGTACAATAAATACACCAATAACTTGAGCATCATCATGTATATAAGAACCATCCTTTCTCTTATGCACCATAGTCCTTATCTCTCATATACTAATGTGTCTCCCACATTGCTGTTCCTATATCATTATTAGCACAACCATATACTCAAGAATTAAATAAGTTAAAATTGAACTAAGAATTAAGTTACAATACTCCTAGTCATCATCTTTTCTCCTTGGTATGCTTTTTGAACCACCAATATGGGTGTATAATTTCTTCTTCCTATTTTTAGCATTTTTCTTGCATATCTCCTATTTTTGCATCATTTTGAACATAATTATGAACTAATTTGATAACTTCAATTCAAAATATCATCTTCATTTTGACTATGTTATCTGTGTTTTATAAGACCAGCAATACTCAAGGAACAATCTCCAATTGTCTTCATTAATTCCAGCAAGGCATTTTGCAATATTTTCTTCCATGCTCAAAGTATCTTTATAAAATTGATGAAATAAGTTATGCCTAGTATCTTTCCATGTCTTCCCCATACTCTTCATGATATATACTTTCAATCGGTCATCCACTATGTAACATACTGCTTTTACGGTGCATCCAATTAGCACTGTTAATTATTTTATTCCAGGCATTAGAGAAATAAGAGTAATTAAGGTTAAATTATAGATGTTAGAGTTAAAAGAATTTTTAAGTTGTGATGTAGAGAAATTTAGGAAATTATTAGCAATTTCCTTCTAATTCAAGAAGAACCGTTAATTTTGGTATCGTATAGCACAAGAACTGGGTTAGTAGAAATTATACTATTAAAGATTAAGTGTGTAACATCCTGCTAAGTATAGTACTATGTTTAAGTCATAGTACCACATTCGGAAGTTGTTACCGTTGCTTTAATGGACCTTGTATGATAGCGCTCATCGGCCGTCTTCAATATCTCTAGTCAACTCTAGGTGGCCGCCTTTGGTATGTCTTGAGCTATCTGGAGATAACACGAAAATATACATAAGAATGAGAATTATAAATTCTCAATGGAATTCACTAAAAAATTACATGCCATGTCATTGTTATTATCTCCAGCTACTTCAGTTTATTATAAAAAGGGGAGCATGTTATATAAATATATTTAATTTTATAGTTTGAAACCATATTGTTTGAAGTAGAGTTCATTTCATTTAAGCACTTGATAAATAGAGCAAGAATTAAAGCATAAGCATAGCAGATTGTGAGTGATTTCGTAATAATAACAATAGTAGATTATGCATGTGCAATGGCTCACCATGAATATCATCTGAATGCAATTATACTTTTTTTTCTTCCTTTACTTGACACGCCTAGGTGTTACGTATCGTAATCCCTAGGGTGTTTGCATGCATATATCTTTGTCTTTAATCTTTACTACCCTTGGGTAGTCTGACCTAGGAGTGAGCTCAACTCGTGACCGTCATCACACAGAACTAACCTACAAGGGGATCTACGTGCCTCTAGTCTTGGAGGGATCTCTGGCTATATGCTTCCAAGGTAGAGGGATCTCATAGCTTTAACTGCCTTCACAAGGAGGGACCCATTAACTGCCTCCAAGCGAAGGGATCTCATCTTATCTTTCATGTGCTTTCATAGTTCATATGCTCATATTTTTATGTATGAGAGGTTCATATACATTTTCTGTATTTGGATTTCAAACATTTATGCTTGCATGATATGCATCCATAGACATAACATATAAACATGTTTATCATTCACACATTCCTGCCGAAAATTCGGTAGCATAACGGATCGAGTCTGCCTCCCCATGAATAGTGCCAGCTCATACAGACATTCAGTCAAAATAGCAGAGTTAACATCATACATTAGTCCCTTAGTAATATTATAGATTTACAACCATCAAGTTCTAATTGAATTTCATTCATGTAATAGAGTAGCCAAACACTCAAATAACAATTCTACCCATAGCACCCAAATCTGCCCGAATTTATAAATCATGCCATAAATTCTACTTAACTCCTTTGGACCTGAATTTTCGATATAACAAAATGCTATATGTCTAGTTTCTAACCTCTTTAGTCCCATTTGATTTTGATAAGTACAACTCCAATTATTGAGGATTTACCTCGACCTGCCCTATAGCTGGGCAGATTTGCACCTTCAAAAGTAAAAATCCATCAAAAATTGAAATCTACTTGGATGCTTACCAAACCTATGTCGTTTTAAAGATTATTGATTCAATTTTCATATCCAATAAATCCCATGTCATTTGAGTAAATAGAGCTCAATTTGTAACCTTGTAAAGTTAGATAATCTAAACTGCCTTACTCTAGTCCAGTCAGGACATGGGGCAATTTTATGAATTTACTGGGAGCAACAAGTGTTGAGTTTGGATCTGAAATTTTCATAGCGTATTACTCTATGTCTTAACTTTCTAAAAAAATTGGTTGTACTCAATTTGAAGAAGTATAAGATGAGTTATGCTCCATCGAAATCCAATCTGCTCAGAATCAGGATTAGAATCCTAGGGTTAATTTCAAAAATTCATATCTTATTCAATACTAATCTAATGGCCTTATACTTTATATGCTTGGAAAGCTCTAGATGTCTAGTGTCATTAAAATTAGTTTCATCTTAGTTTGGTGTCTATAGGCGCGTTTGTACAATGTGCAAATACGGATGCCATAGGGTTTCTCAACCTAACAGATTCTATTTTGTGGCTCTTTGTGTTTTCTCATTCAAATCTGAATCAACCCAAGCAAATACATGCTAAACCAGCCATAAATCATCACACCATCACCATATATCATCAATTACATGAGAGAAGAAAGTATTCCTATAAGTCATTAATTCAATAAAATTAAGCAAAGAAGTTGAATCCTACCTCAAATTGGTGTAGAAACTAGGTAGATTTGAGCTCTTGGTGGAGGAAGTGGGTGGTGCTTGGAGATTTGAGGAAGAAGAAGTGAGGAAGAAGAAGAATGAAGGGGGGAAATTCAGCTGAAGAGGGCAGCACGAAAATGAGGAGATTTGAAGGGATGTAAGGAAATTTTATAAGGCTTTGGTTGTTGGAATCTTGCACTGTGATTGGTTGTTGTTTGCATGGTATTCCTTTGGCCACTTCTCCCCATTCTTGTCGCTGCTGGTGTGTAACATCCTCCGAAATCCTTTTATCGTTTTTCATTCAATTGTTCGGTTTTTATCAAATAATTGAGATTAATCAAGATTTGGTTAAACCATTATTTAGACTCAATTGATTAACAATTATTTGAGTTTAGATAAGAGAGAATTAAGTTAGAGTATAAGAGATTTCATAAAAATTTTATTGAAAACCGATTTACCGATTTAAAGGAAATCGGTAACATTACGGTATTTTAAACTATCGGAATTGGACCAATAGAATTACAAACTCCAAACCCTAGAATCTAAGGCTGATAACTCAGCCACTTTGTCCCATAAAAGTGGCGCCACAAGGCCACTAAACCATGAAGAAGCTTGGCTTGAGCCAATCAAATTCAAGCAAAAAGTCACTCAAAGCAATCAGATTTTCAACTCCTTTATCACCCATTCTGATCACCCTTTTATGCCACTCTTCTCTTCTCCTTTCAGCTCTCTTTCTCTCTTCCTCACACACTAAAAACTCAAGCCAATTCCAGCCTTGTTCATCCAAGCCTTCAAAATCCAGCACAATCACTTGGAACAAAGGTAGGAGTTTAATAATTGCATCAAATCTGTGGCTATGGCTGGCTGAGCTTGGATTATTTCCATGATCTTTGATGTGCTAAATGAATGATTATGATGATATGTGATTGGTTTTGGGCTGTTGGTTTGGTTAAAATCGGATTTGAAGCATGAAAGTATGGAAATGAGAAGAGCTGAGGGGCTGGAGAACCAAAACCTCTCGGCAGTCCGTACGGCGAAGTGTACGGCTTCGCCTACAACCGATTAAATTTGATAAAATCAATTTTAAATGAAACTAGACATCTAGGGCTTTCCATAGATATATATATAAGGCTTTTGGATTAGTATTGAGGGAGTTATGAATTTTTGAATTTCGACCTAGGGTTCTGACCCTGAATCTGGGCAGACTAGCTTGTTCAAGATAGAACTCGACCTATACTACTTGAAAATGAATGAAACAAACTTTTTTAGAAAGCTTACATATAAGAGAATGTCCCATAAAAATTGTAGAATTACATAAGGTCCCAGTTGCTCCCAGTGATCCAAGAAAGTTGCCCTATGTCCAAATCGGGCCAGAACAGGGCAGTTTAGGAAGGTCAGAACTCGAGGCTTATAACTCGAGCCCTACTAAGCCAAATTGAATGGAACTTTTTTTAAATGAAACTTTGTTCTGTTAGATTTAAAATGAGACCAATTTCGTATAAATTGAGTCAGTTTTAGATTTTTAGTGGATTTTTAATTTTCATTGCTTGATTCTGGCTAGCCATTGGGCATGCTGGGATAAAATCTGAATATCTTGAGCTATAGATGTCAAAATTAGATGGAACCAAAAAGGTTAGAAACTAGACACACAAGGCTACAACATATCCAAAAATCAGGTTTAAAGGAGTCAAGTTGAAATAAAGGTGGGATATACCATAACCGGGCAGAAATAGGCAGAATCAGTTAAAAGTCCTATTGAAGCTTGTTGAAGCTAATGAATGAATTTATGAATGTATGTGCATAATTGCTGCTCTATATTGAAATTGCAAATTGTATAAATGTATTGGTTGGCTGGCACTATTCATGGGAAAGCGGACACGTTCCGTTATGCTGCCGAAATTTCGGTAGAACCCATGCACAAGTTATGAATTCCATGTTAATGCATGTGCATCCTTAAGAAAGTTATGAAAGTTATAAAAAGGGTTATGCCACTATGAAAGTTTCATGCTACTTGGGCCAGCCCCGGATAAGAAGTTAAGGGGAATAGATCGGTGGGAACGTCGGGAAAAGTAAACCCGGCAATTCCTGTATAGGAACGAGCTCGATCCTGATAAGCAGACTATTACCCAGGAGTCTAAATGGCCAAGAACTCCCAGGGGACCAAGAGATGGAAAAATGATGAAAGGAAATGAAAAGTTTATGAAGGAAAGTTCAAGTATGAGTTTGCATAATTATATGAATGCATGATTATATGGCATGATTATTTCAGGATGTTTATAGTTTGTCTGTTATATTTACGTACTACTGTATGTTTATTTGCTATGCTCATTATTCTATGTTTTACTGTTAGTAGCCTATTCTGTTTCTTATGCTGTCTAAAGTAAAACTGAACCTTGCCTCGAGCCAGATGTTTTATTGAACTCATTAAAATGATTAGTTTAGTTTAAACACATATTTTTATAATTAAATAAAACTCGAGACAGCTGAGAATGAATGTGACGTCAGTCAAACACCACACGTGGACCCTACTGAGAATTTCCTTAAATTCTCATCCCGTGTTATATTTCTGCATCATTCTCAGACACTGGCGAAGAGCTCAACGGCCACTCTCTTCACTGAGATCCCAGACCTGCAGCTTCACCAGGACTCCGAGTTGGACTTGTTGAACAGAGCCTGCTCCTGCTATTTCTGCCTCCACTTTTTTTAGCAATAGGGATTTTGCTGTCTCTTTATTTCCTCTATTTTTTTTTAATCTATATACAAATATAGACGGAAGCATTGGCTTCCGACATACATATGTACATAAACAGCTAATAATATATCACTTATCAGTATCTTGTCTATTATGTTATATTAAACTTTATTACGTTATATAAGGCAATTCACGTTTATTAAATAACATAGTGCCGTTTCGTCTGTTTTATGATGTGATACTGATTACGAAAGATAAGCAGAGTGTTAACACGGTAACACAGACTACCTAATTTCATGCTATGACTTAAGCATAACATTAAATTAGTAGGGTGTTACATGGTGGCTCCACTTAGTGGGGTGGTGGTGGTTAAATTTTAGCCAACCATGTTAGGTTTTTAACTGTATAAAATTTTACTGATTCAATTTTTGCAGTGTAAAACACCGAATTTTTACCGATTTCCTTCAAATTGGCCAAACGATCTTGAAGAATTTTGTGAGATTTTCTATATTTCTATTCTAATTATTTCTAATTCTAATCTCTCTAATTAATATCTAATTAACTCCTAATTAATCCTTAGTTAACTTTTATTTAACCTTACTTATGCATTAAAATCGAGTAATAACACAAATCGGTAAAACGTTGCTGGTAACCGTCTAAAATTTTCTACACAACTATTTCAAATTCTTCATTCATTAATCTCTTTATAATTCATTCCTAATTAACTTCTCACATTTTAATAAAATTGAATAAATCGATTTACAGCGCAATTTAAACGTTCAAAAAAATTCGGACGTTACAAAGTAGAGTGACTAAGATTCAACCACTTAACCCGTAAACATGTGCCTCATTAGCCGCAAGCATGAGGAGATTCACCAAATTGCATTCAAGCCAAACATCCACCAATTAAAATCAAGTGAGTCATTCTCTTCATTATGGCTCAAATTCAAAAAATTCCCATTTTCTCCTTTGCAATTCTCGGCTAGTATAAATTAACCCCTCCCTCATTTTGTGTTTTATTTCATTCCCTCATCCTTTCTCCATCTCCTATACAAATTCCTAGCAACCAAGACCCTTGCTTACTAGCTCAAATCCAAGTTTAAGGTAGGATACAATATCTTTGCTCGATTTGGTGATCTGTTAGCTGTCTTTAAATTTTTCTCCACTCACTTATATGAAGATATACTGAGCTTATATGATGTTTTATGGCTAAATTAGTATGCATATATTGGGTTGAATCTTTAGAGGAAAATAAAAAAGAAACCAACCAGAATGGATTGAATTGGAAAATCCTGAGATTGTCCGTACTATAAGGTTACAGATTTGCCTATAGACATCAGAATTTCATGAAACCAATTTTATATGAAACTTGACATTTAGATCTTTCCAATCATATAGATTATAAGGCCATTGGATTTGTAGTGAGTAAGATATGAATTTTTGAAATTAACCTTAGATTTCTACCTCTAGTCCTGACCAGACTAGGTTGTGTAGGGCATAACTCGCCCTATACAACTTCAATTGGATGCAACAAACTTTTTTAGGAAGCTAACACATAAAATAACATGTCATAAAAATTTCAAAGTTTGATTCATTCTCTATTCTCTCCAGTAATTCATCAAAATTACCTTGTGTCCTGATTGGACTAAAATAGGGTAGATAAACTAAGCCAACTTCAAGAGCTCATAACTTGAGTCCTGCCTACTCAAATAAAATGAAACTTGTTAGAAATGAAAGCTAGTTTAGTTATATTTAAAATGATATAGGTTTATAAATCTAAGTAGATTCCTACTTTTAGGGTTCGTTTGGACATTGGAATTGGAATTGGAGTCCATAATTTTAAATTCAATTCCAATTCTAATAGAATTGGAATTAGCTCAGAATTTTAAATTTTATGTTTGGCTTTTACAAAGAATTAGGATACGAAATTAGAATTCTAAATTCAATTCCAATTCCATTGTTTGGATGTATGATCTATAACTTCAAAATATTCATACACACACCCACACCCACCCCCCCCACACACACACATATAAAATGCACATAATAACTTATAAAATGCTGTTATTATCAAATGAAGCACTTTCATTTCATATAAATTGTCCAAACGTAAATAACAATTTAAACATAGCTTAGAAATCAATCCAAAATTAAACATAGTCTTTGAAAAATATTAGGCAATAAAACTCCTAAAAAGTGCACATTGACAATTTCTTCTATTCTTGATTTGCATCAAGATCCAAGATTTCCTAAGTGGAATAGGAAGAGCTTTAAATGACTCATACTTTCTTGCATCACCGGTAAGAACATCATAAGCTTGAAGTAGTTCTGATTCTTCTAAATCTGGAATATTAGAAATTTTAGCAAATATTTGCTAAGCACTTGCTTTAATAGGATCAGATGAATATGCTTTACCAATATTGTTAGCCATATGAGTAATAGCATTTGCAAGTGTGTCACTAGAGCGATTTTTCTTTCTTTGGAGATTTGGATTCAATGTAGCAAAAGTTGGTTGCTTAACTAAAGTTGGTGTAGACTCAGGTGTATCATAAAGCATTTTTTTTTTCAATAATTGATTGAAGGCTTGACATTCAAATCGAATGGAGCATTATTACAACAAAATGCCTAAAAAAGAAAATGATCTTAAACAAAATAAGACTAATGCCAAAAAAAGGAGCTATACATGAAGATCATCCATAAAGAACACACTTACAATTTAACAGCGTGAAACACACATCCAGGCTTAGAATAATACAAGTTATTCTTTTTGCTTCCCCTTTTGCCTTTAGTCTTCACATGATCGGAATCCTTCTCTTTACGCTCATGATTTTTTATCAATGTATTGATAACATCACCATCCTTGTCAGCTGATTCAAGAAGACCGAAATCTTTTTGGACTTCTAAGTCTTGTTCAGATCGAGGATAACATCCTGGGGCTCACACCATATTTGGAATGTGCTTAATTGCTAGCTCTAGACCCACCGCTCCACTAACTTGGGATTGCCCCTATTCATTGATGACAGTGCCTCATGACTTTGAGTTGATTATTGCCATTCCATCTTCCCCATGTGACTGACACTTGATATCCTTGAGTGACTCTTGATCTCCACCGGAGGAGGGGAAGTCCACCATAACTGTCGCCTCTATTGCCCTTACTAGGGAGGAAGATATGAACCGACAAATTGGAACTTCCCCCTCCAGAAAGTGTTGACCACATGGCTTCAAGAGAGCATAAAGTCACTAGAAACATGGAACTCAATTCAGCACATCATATATATCTTCCATGCTACCTTCATGAATGCAAAAAAGAAACAACACTCAATAGCTCTAAGAGCCCCATATTCAGACAAGAACAGAACAAAAGTAAAATGTAGTGATGTTGATCTCTTCTGCTTTTCAGAAAGGAAAAACGTCAGTTATTGTACCAACCCTATGGAAACCATTGCTTGGCTACTGTCATAGGGAGATTTCCTACAAAAACTAACTATGCATGGAGGCTAGTTATCGATTCCAAACCCTTCACAACCATCCGCATCAACACCACCACAAACCAGTGTTCCAACTGACACTCAAGGTTTAGGTGGGAAGTGATGGCCTGGGGCAAGGGGGATAGACAACACACAAGCTCAAAATACAAACCAAAAGTTTATCTAACACACATGTGGTGAATTATGGATTATGGATTTGACAACTGAAAACATAGCTGATTCTTTGAAACTAAAAAGCTATAGAAAAATGAAGAAAGAAAATCTGTAAAACAATGAAACAAGAAAGGGTACCTTCTAGTCATGTGCATTTCACTACCTTTGACAGAAAACAAGGACTAACCAATAGGACAAAAGAAATTGCAAACTATACCTTTTTCACCAACTTACGTCTTACTGTGAGAAGACGACATCCAAAAGGCTTGCTCCAGAATTTGCTACTTCTAAAGTCTCTAATCTATCAAAATGTTCCAACTATCTTCATCTTCTTCTTCTCCTCCTCAACCTCTTCTTTTCTTTCTTAAAGCATTTCCTCAATGATATTTGAATTTGTACTATTCACATTTGCTTTTGGTTCAATCTCTTGTATGGCTTCGACATCGGTCACAGCCGCACCTCCTGTGGCATGATCATGTCCACAAATAGTTTATAAATCTTGCCAATTTTCAATTTCATTGTACCTGTAATTACTTGCTTCTAGATGAGATTGAAAATAAATATAATAAATAATATTAATTTATTATAAATATTAATAAAAAAAGATTAGGCTCTTATTTATAATATCTTGACATAGTCTTCTTATACTTGGTCACTGTCAACCTTCACCATATTACGATTCCAATCCCAACCAAATCCACTACTACCAAGCATATTTGAAATGAAAACATAATGTTTATCTCAAGTTTTAAGGCGAGACACAATGTTGTCCTTAGTGATTACAAAATCACATTTTTCCTTTATGCCATTTATAGCTGCAATATATGCAGCTGGTTTCCGATCATTAGGTACTTGATTTCCCAAGTTATGTTGTTCAACTAAAACGCTTGTAAGAACACGATCCATATCCTTTGTCCATTTGAGATATGACTTGGACTTATCTTTGTTCTTGTAAAACTAGACATAATGTATTAAGGAAGAACTAGACTTAAATAAGGAAAAGCTAGACATATTTTCAATACAACATAATGTATTAAGTATCTAACAACCACAAAAGGTATAGCAGTAAATCAAACAATACATAATAAGTTATCTATGCCTAGCTAGATAATCATTGAACATTTCAATTGCCAAATTATCTCCAAATGTTGTCCACTCATCAGTAACTTCATCATCTTCTTCTAGCTCCTTTTCCTCCCTTGTTCTAGATATTTCAACATCTACCTCTTTCAACAAAAAATTATCCTTCTCTTCTTGTTTGTCTCGAATGTAATTATGCAATATGCAACAAGCATTGATGATTCGTACCTGTGTTTTAATTTAAGTAAATTATTACAATGACAATGCACATATCTCTTTTAAGGGAAAAAAATAATTTAACTATACCTAAGTTTTTATGTCAAAAAAAAGATTGTGTGCGCAATATGGCCCATCATTTTTTTAGCAAGCCAAAGGTTCTCTCTATTACATTTCTTGCTGAAGAATGACGAAGATTGAATAACTCTTTATATGTTCTTGGACTATTACCACATCTTGACCATTCATTAAGATGGTAGCATGTGGAACGATAAGGAGCTAGAAATCCAAGGCCGTTAGTATATCTAGCATCTACTAGATAATATTTTCCTTTAAAAAAGATAGCTACTATTAACCATTGAATGCTTAATATTTAATACAACTATAAAGTTTAAAATTATCACCATTTGGTATTGTAAATGCATCTGTTCTTGTCATGGCATTACGTAAAACTCTAGAGTCTGATGATGGACCTTCCCATCCAGGTAAGACATACACAAACTTCATACTTTGATCACATCCTCCCAGAACATTTGTAGTGATTTGTTGTTTCCGATTCCTATATTTACCTTGGTCTATACGTGGAACAGTTATTGGGGTATTTGTTCTATCTAAGGCTCCAATACAATCCTGCTAATAAATCAATATTGAATTGATAGCATGATATTATAGTAAAATTTTTTTTTATTCTTACTGACATACTTCTTATGTTGAACCATTTCCATTTGTCATCTTCTATAGCTGCAGTTGTAAGGGGTGGACATTTTATGTACTCTTTGGTTAAGCCAATAATTGCTCTTAGAACTTCACCAAATCATCTACTAATAGTCTTTATAGAATGGATATAAGTACGTCCAAGAACTCTCATATTTAGACCATGAGCTAATATAAGCAAAAACATTGCAATTGATTCTTCTACTGTTACATGATAAGTATCATGTAGTCCTCCCTTTTCATGCAAAATTTTGCAAAGCTCAAAAAAAGCATCCTTAGTGAGATGCAATTGGTTATAACAATTTTCATCACTACCATGATATAATCATTTCAAGAGCACACTTCTTTCCAAGTCATTGTCACTCTCTACTCTTAATACCTTAGGTATGAGTCTTTCATTATACCATAAAGCTACTACAGCCATAGTTATAGCAACTCCTTCCAAAATTGGTCTCTTCTTTTTTGCTTCTCTTGTATTTTCATTGGTTGGTGAATCAATTTCTAATATTTCTTGAGTTTCTTCTGACATCTAAAAATTTAGCCATATTTTTTTAGACAAAAAAATTGGATTTCTAAAATAATAAAAATAAACAATAGTCAAATTCATGAGAAACTGTAGCCAATATATATCACATTATGTACACAAAGTAAAAGAATGATAATAGAGATGAACAACAATGAAAAATACTCATATAACCAAATACTATATAGCAATAAAAAATGCACCAAGGGCTATGAATTTGTGACGAAAAAAATGAAAAGGAAAACATTCAAAAGTAAAGTCATATAATCACATTCAAATGCCATTTGAAAATAGCTGAGCCAAAACTGCATAACAATTATGTATAATAAAAATCATGGATTAGTGCGATGTAAAAGAAAAGCAGCTTTTTTTTTTTCCCATGCGAAAATTGGTTTGGGTTCAACGCAGTAGTGTAGAATTATTACGCCAACAGTGTAGTGCGACTATAGAAAAAGAAATTTAAACTCGTGATTGTGGTCAAAAAGAGATGAGAGGTTAAATAGAGATGAAGAGATGAGAAAGAAAAAGCATACCTTGGAGCTTTTTGACAGAGATGAGAGGTGGTCATGTTGGAGTCTTGGAGAACGATAAAAATTCTGGGATGTGGAATTGGCAATTTTTAGGGTGGGCTAGTTATTTTTTAATTCCATGGAATTGTCATATGGAATTATGATTCTAATTCTAAAAAGCCCACAAAGCATAAAGTTTAGAATTAATGAGCCCAATCCCAATTCTAAGTATCAATTCCATACCAAAAAGGATAAAAACTAGAGGAACAATGCTTCAACATATCAAAAATTCATATTTAATTAGGCTAAATAGAAATTTTGGCATAAATAACAAAACAGGACAGAATTGTCTTAATGTATGTATGAGCTTTGTATGAGCTTCAATGAAACTTGAATATGCAAACCTATGTAAATGATGAATGGTTGGTGCATTTGATTGGTTCTAATACTGTGACTGACTGTCTGATAAAATGGCACTATACATGGGGAACTATCGAAATTCCGGCAGAACTTATGCATGTAATATGATATGCATGTGGACATTCATGATCTCCAAGATGAATTACTCATGATTTCATAACCCATAAAGACTATATGAATTCCATTTACTTGGGCCAGTCCTGGAAATAAAGTTAAAGGTAATAGATCGGTGGAAGCGTCAAGGAAAGTAAACCCAGCAATCCTATATAAGAACGAGCTCGATCCTAAAAAGCATACTATTACCCAGGAGTTATATGTCCAGAAACTCCCAGGGGACCAAGTATGGAAATTAATGATATCAGCAAAGAAAGATGATGAGGCAAGTACATAGGTATTAGATTTTTACCTTGCACTTAATTATGCATGTTATATGGTTAATTATAGCCTAGTTAGGTTGACAAAGTATTCCTTGTGATTCTACCTTGTTTATCATATATGTGCTTCTCTGTCTATTAAATTTTATAAGTAAAATAAAATCTTGCTTTGGGTCACGTCTTCAATGCCATTAAATGGATGCATTTACTTTATTGACCACACTTTTACTTAATTAAACTAAATTGAAGTAACTGAGAAGGAGTACGATGTCAGTATAGACTAGTTAGAGAGTCCTACTGAGAATTTTCTAAATTCTCATCCTATTACATGTCCGCATCATTCTTAGATGACGGTGATGGTGGCGATCATTTTCTTCGCTGAGGTGTCAGAATGGCAGTGGCATTATGATCCCATGCTAGATTCCCTATACCTGACAGCTACCTCTAGTGTTTGTCTTTGCATATTCTTTCAGCGAGCTTTTGCTGCACCTCTCTTTGACCCAGCCGCTCCGTTTCTTGGAGTTCCATTGTATATGGCTCACCCCCATCATGTACCTCCTCACCAAGCTCATCCACCTATTGCTCCACCTCCTCTTGCATAGCTGGATGGTTCAAAGAGTGATCCATTAGAAATTATGGATTCCACCTCCTCTTCATCATCATTAGCCCTCGATGATGACTATGCACTCGCTAACTCTAATATGCTAAACAGGTTCCTCTTTTCAGAGTCCGTTTAGTGGAGCTCGCGAGACCCTAGAGCCAGCAGTTGTATAGAACAACCCTCTTTTGGAGTCTTCTATGACCTTGGGCCTCAGGCATGGTTTCTTTTGGTTGTAGTTTTTGGTGTTTCTCATGTACTCATGTTAGATGAAATGTCCTTTTGAGGACCACTGTAGAGACGCTTTTCACTGATATGGACTCAGTTCTTTTTGTGTATGGTCCAACATGATGTATCCAACACTTTTATATATGCGAATACATGAGACGATGTTGATAGAGATATCGGATGTAATGTGGTAAAATATTATTTCTGTTTATATCCTTACTTTCTTTTATGTCGTAACTCACCTAAACAGTACATATCATATAAATGAATTAGAACCGATCATTCACTGTCAAGACAAAAAAATAAAAAAGAAAAAAATTATATTCCGCTAAATTAATAACCCAAAGGTAAAGTTAAGTTAAAATTGGTATCACATAACAAACTATCTACTATAATATTATGACTTAAGTATAGTATTATATTAGGTAGGGTGTTAAAACGCTACACAAAAATACTTCTGCATAAGAAATCAGGGATGTTAGTAACTAAGTCACAAAGAGATTATAAAATACAAAAAAAATGTGTAACTCTATAATGTCATCATACACTTTCTCCTTATATCCATTTGGAACCTTACACCAAGAGTCATAGGCAATAGGGAACTTAGAGTAGTCACTTCCTAATACTCCTAAAAACCCACCCAAAAGGCCACCTGCATCACCTATAGCTTGCCCAAAATCATTGCATGTGACTATAATTTTCCTACTCGGAGGGAGTGACCCAACATCTTGCACCTTCAATTATGCTTCTTTTGTGGTCTCATCCTCATCTAAAACAAATAGTACCTTTTTACTTGCCAAGTTTGCGAAATAAATGGTCAAAAGCAATAGAAACTTTACAAATTCATTCATACAAGGTTGTAAGTAAAAAACTTCTGAAAACTTGAGTTCCTCAAACTAAATGACAATTTTATAAAACCTAATTTAAAATACAAAATCAATCATTAACAATTATATTAAAAAGATGAAAGGAAAAAAATTCTTACCAATAACATTAACAATCCAATAGTTGTTATTCTTACGACTGCTCCAACCCGTATCACCAGGTATAGAAAAAAGATTGTCTACATATTCATCAAATGAATCAATATCTTCAACCTCTAAATCAGGCAAATGATAGGATGGAATAGATCTACTATGAGCCGATGGCAAAGAATAAGAACAAGCTCCAATAGAAGTTTGTGGCACTAAATGAGCTCTACTCTTAGTTGGTGCCTCTAATCGAGCTCTACTATCAGTTTGTGGCATAGAATGGACATCACCTATAGAAGTTGGGACTGAACGAGCATCACTATGAGCTAGTGGTATTGAGCGAGCTCCACTATTAGTTGGTGGCACAAGATAGGTATTATGATCGAGAGTCTGCCCAGAATGAGCTTCATCTTGGGTTAGAGGAATAGGACGGGCACTACAATGAGTTGATGGCATAGTTGTACTTGCTTTCTCTGTAACTGATGGTGCAACCTTAAAGCGTTTACTCCTAGGCATTGCCGCAACTTTCTAACCGAGTTAGAGTTAGAGTTATAGAGAGAAAAAGGGGGGAAAGAGATTAAAATTATCAAAATAGTCAATAAATAATAGCCAATATAACTAATTTGTATAATAAAGTCAATAAATAATAGCCAATAGAACTAATTTGTACACTATAAAATATACGCAATTCCATGTTGTGCAAATACAATTGTCCAAGTTTATGGACACATAAACATAACAAATAAAAGTTAAACAAACTTTTCAACTTCACCATTATTGTCAACATTATTTGCAAGTTCATCTTTGTGTCCATAAACATAACAAATAAAAGTTAAACAAACTTTTCAACTTCACCATTATTGTCAACATTATTTGCAAGTTCATCTTTTATATCATCATCCCTTGTCAACTATAAATCTCCATCGCTTTCTTGAAACCACCTATCCAAGTTCGATTGTGAAGAAGCAACAATATCATAAGTTAGCTCTTCTTCTTTGTCTTCTCCCATGTCATACAAGTCTCTTGGTTTTAGATGAACAACAACACTCCATCCTTTTTCCATTTCATCATCCACATAATATATAAGTTGAGTCTCTAATGCCAATATATACGGCTCATCATCTTCTTGATCACCAACATGTATTAAACGAGAGGAATTAACATTAGTAAAGCCCAAGTGTCACAACGTGCTCGAAAGGCGCCGCAACGATAGACAACAAAAAATATTAAAACATATTCAATGGAGTCACCACCAATTTTTATTTATGAAAAAATTAGAAAAACTTTAAATTTTATAAAAACTGGTCTTTTGAAAATATTAGATTCGGGAGTCTATTTATGTATAAGAAATGGTGGAAACTTAATCCTACGACATTCCTAATACATCCGTTTTGTAACAGTTACTCTAGAGCTTGTTATGCAAATTAATTAATAACCATAATAATATTTATTTTTTCCCCTTAAGAATTATTTACAAAAGAAAAAGAAAAGAAAAATCAATATCATGGTTATTTTCAAAAGAGAAAAAAAGCAAAATTAATATGATGATTATTTACAAAAGAAAAGAGAAGCAAAACTAATATAACAATTATTTACAAAAGAACAATATAAAAATTATTTATAAAAGAAAAAGAAAAGCAAAATTAATATGATGTTTACAAAAGGAAATTACAATTTTAAAAAAATTAATTTTGGCTTGACTTGCCCTCCTACGTACCCTTTGCTGCAATAAGAAACTCAAAGCTATGTACGTAGTTCTTGTGAAAGATGATTGTGTGTTGGATTGATTTTATTTATGAAAAAATTTTTTTTAAAAAAAAAGAGACAAATCCACTCTTGTACAGGATTCAGATAGTGTCAACTATACAATAAACCTTTATAATTCTTAAAACTCTTGAGGATGGTCAAATCATACATCAATGTTATGGATTGTTGCGTGGATTATAAGATTTTTTTTTGCTCTATTTTTGTATTTTTTTATTTAGGAAAAAATGCACTTTATCCCCTAATGTATAACCCATGTGCAGTTTACCCCTGAATGTTTAAAAATTTGCAATTTAACACCCTGACATTTTCAAACTGTGCAAATGAGACTTTCTATTAATTCTGCTATTAAATATCACCGTTAATGATCAGGTGCCATTAAACTCGGAACCCAGAATGCACTCACATGACCGAATAAATTTATAAATGTGGAAACAAGGAAGAAAAGAACTCTCTGTTGAAATTGGAAATCAGAGACTGGGACAAGGAAGAAGTAAACTCTCACACATTAAGTGGCACATTGAACTCAAAAACTCAGAACTTGGAACTCATACTATTGAACTCGAAATTCGTATTTAATAACAGAGTTAACAGAAGGTCTCATTTACATAGTTCAGAAATATCTGGCTGTCGAATTACATATTTTTAAATATTATAGGGTAAAGTGCACATGAATTTACTTTAGGGGGGTAAAGTGCAATTTTTCTTTTATTTATAATTTTTTTTTCATTTGAAAACTTGGCTAAAAGCTAAAACATTATATCAAAGTTTATTTATTTAGATTGCTCACTCTCTAACTATAACCAAAACTTACTAAGACACTAAAAAAGAATTTCAATGCACTAGACAAAAAAGAAAGAGAAAACACACACACACACACACACACACACACACACATAACCCCAAAAAAAATCACGCTAAACACATCAGCTCGTTAAAAAAAGGCATAAGCTCTTAAAACTGAAAAACCCAAAGATTATGCGGTAATATGAAAAAGATACAAGTTGGTAGCGTTGTTTTCTATTGTGGTGGGACTTTTATTGAAACAAGTATTGATTTTTTTGGGTTGTTGATAAGTAAAAAGGATTAGAATCATGATAATGGATAAAGTGCTGTTTGGTTTACCCATTTTCATTTTCATTTTCAATAAAAATGAAAAATATCCATGAAAATATGTTTGGTTACATTGTAAGAAAATGTTTCTTCTAAAAATATTTTTAGAAAGACACATAAGATTGAAAACACCAATTTCATGTTTTCAGTGTTTTCTTTGTTGGTGGTTGAAAAAGTTTTCAAAAGAAAACGTAGTGGCAATCACGTAAATATTGGAAATGTGGAGACAACTTCCGCATTCGATCCCGAGAGAGAAACAAATTTTTTTTTTCATTTTTAACACCCCCAAGTGGAGTTTCTCCAAGGCTGTTCATGTTGGTTTCTGTAACATCCGAAGAATTTTATCGTTAGTAACCGAGTTGTTCGGTTTTTATCGAATAAGTGGGTTTAATCAAAATTTGATTAAGCATTTACTTAAAGCCAATTAAGTGTGATTTAGGCTTGATGGAATTGGATTAGGAACATAGGAAACCTCACAGAATTTTTTCTAAAACCGGTTTACCGATTTAAGAGAAATCAATAAAGTTCGGTATTTTAAATTGTCGAAACCGAACCAATAGAAATTTTTCTATGAGTGCCCTAGGATCAATGGCTAAGATTTAGCCAAACTTCCCCTTCATGTGGCGCCTTGATCAGTCATTGAGGGAGGGAAGCTAAGCAAAATTGGATGATGAAGTGAAATCCACCAATCTTCATGCATCTTGCTTCTAAAAATCTCCACCTTTTTCTTTCGTTCTCTTTTGTAAAAATTCAGCCACCTCATGTAACATCCCCACTTTCATAAATAGAATGTAATAGGAACTTTGAATTATTTCTCTTAGGTAGTGTGAAAATTTCTCAGGCAGCACTATGCCATGATGATCCTCACACTTGAAATTATAGGGTAGTGTAACACTGCCATTGAAAATACGGCACTGCCATATGTTAAAAATTAAGAAATGACAAAAATGCTCCTGTAAAATTTTGTTAATTACAGTGATGCCCATAATTTTTAGAAATTATATTTTGACCCCAAAAACTTATTCCCATAACAACCCTAGAATTTTTCATAAAATGACCTTCATGTCCCCACATTTGTAAAATTAGCAGAATGAGATTTTAAACAGAGCAGAATCATATGGTAAAACCGTAGAAGTCTAAATCTTTGCCGATTGGGCCATGGAGGCAGTCTAGTGTGAAATGTAACACCCTCTATCATATAAACCATGCTCGAGTCATGGAATTACATAAAAAGGTTGTCACAATGCTGAAAAATTCTTTAAAATAGGGAAAATATCATATATGGCCCTTTTATTGTCCACTTTATTACTAACTACTAAACTCTAATACATAGAGAATAAAATAATTACACTTTAAAGGCAAATTGTGACCGACAGAGTAAACAGTGTGTACTTCCGACTAATCATTAGCTAGCTTCGATGGTCTCTTGATCTGGCTAGCGCCTGAGTCGTGCTCAATGAGCGGCCCTGCATTCCGTCTTGCACTGGATGTCCAACTTAGGTACTGGAATATTTACGGAAAAGAAGAACATACAAGCAGGCAGTGAGAACCTAGGGTTCTCAATAGGTAAATTTGAACAAAACTTATGATGTCATCATAAACATTCCAGCCGCTTCGGTTTATTATGAAAATATGAGCATGTATAAACAAATAGTGGTTCAATTTTAAGTTGAAAATACCCTTCTCGAAGCGGGTTATATTTTAACCATCACTTACCATATTATATTACAGACATAGAAATATGATTAGTATGATATGCTTCGACCAGAATCATGATAATAATAATATGACTTGATGAGATAACTAAGGATGCGCTCATAGATGCTTATGCTTGACTATATGCAAGTGCACTTGACTTAATTCATATTTTTCTTTAGCTTGCAACTTGATCTTACTTTTCTGTGCTTGGTCCCCCGGAGGTGAATGACCTTTCTCACCCCTGGGCAATAGCATGCTTTTCAGGTTCGAGCTCGTACCTATACATGAGTGACGGGTTTACTTTCCTCGACCCTCACACCGGTCTATTCCCACTAATTTGGTCGAGGGCTGGCCTAAGTCTTAGACAGTACCGCTCTGGCCCACGCTAGCTGGGTCTATGCCATGCCTGACGTGGTAGCTTAGTACGTCCCTCTTGAAAGTTCTTATCATCTTTCCTTTCCATATCTTATCATGCGTACAGATGCTTTGTGCATACATGAATATGCCTCATGTCTTATTTCTCATATCATATTCTAATTATGCTTGCATGCATGACATACATGAACATTTCATGTGAATGTAATATATTCGAGGTATAACCTCTCATAGCAAAAGCTCTCATAACTCATATCATGCCTAAAATTCATCCTTGCGTGTATACATTTCCTAGTTTCCTAGACTTCTGCCGTAAATTCGGCAGCATAATGGATCAGCTCCGTTTCCCCATTAATAGTGCCAGTTCTCACAGACAATTCAATCATAGCAATATAATCAATTTAACACATATATATATCAATGTCAAACTGGCAATTCTCAACTCATACCTTATATGTTTTACTAACACTTGTGAAATCATCAATTGGGTCACTTTTACCCATCTATTCAGATCTGCCCGAATTTCATATGATCCATCTCTATTTCTATTCAACTCATTTAAATCTGAAATTTTGATATGTCATAGCTCTATATGTCTACTTCCTAACCTCTTTGGCCCCATATCATTTTGATCCATATAACTCAAGATATTCAAATCTTACCTCAACTTGTTCAGTCACTAGCCCGAATTACACTCCTGGAAGTATAAATTCACTAAAAATCGAAACTAAGCTCAAATCATACGAAATTGGTCTCATATTGAAGCTAACAGGACAATCTTTCATTTGCCACTAGTTTCATTCCATTTGCGTAACTATACCTCGAGTTATAAGTCCTGAAAGTCTACCTTCCTGAACTACTTTGTTTTGGCCTGGATTGGACATAGGACAACTTTCTCAAATCACTGGGAACTATTGGGACCATAACAAACTCGGAATCTCATATTGGGATGTTCCCCTATGTGTAAGCTTTCTAACAAAGTTAGTTTCACTCAATTTGGAGTTGTATAGGGTGAGTTATGTCCTCCTCAAGTCACCCTGCCCGGAAGAAAGTCCTGAACCCTAGGTCAAACTTCAAAAATTCATATCTCTCTCAATACTAATCCAATAACCTTATATGATATATCCATGAAAAGCCCTGAATGTCTACTTTCATCTAAAAATGGTTTCGTCGGATTTCACCGATTTTAGGCGGCACCATACACTCCGTTGTACGGACTGCCGTGGAATTCTCACTCAGGCAGCATCCCAACCCATCCATTTCTTCTAATTTTCTCCTTCTAATCATAATTCTAATTCAAAATCTACTATGAATTTAATCATAATTCATCATAATACATCCAATAATTCATCAAATACACAAAGAAGAGTTCAATCTCATGCAATCATAGGGCAAGGAATTCAAGAGTAGAAGTAGAATCCTACCTCTTTGGAGTATGATCTTGAGTTAAGTGTTGAAGCTTGAATTATTAGGACCTGGCCAAGCTTGAAGGAGTGATGGAGTTGGGTGAGTGAAGAAGAGAAAAGAGAGCTAAAGTGAGGGAGAAGAGAGGGCGCAGAAAATGGGTCTGAATGAGGGGAAAAGAAGGTGTTATATAGGCATGAGTGGTAGTCAACTTGGAGGGTTCTGATTGGCCTTAAAACACAAGACTGAAATTCTGCCAACCTTCCTCTCTTTTGTGACAATTTGCTCTCCACGTCGCTCTAACAGTGGGACTCGTTTCCAGTACATTCTGAAGATGACATCGGAACTCGTGCACTTCATGAGATGAAATCGAAACTCGTGGATGATTTGGAAACCAGCTCAAAGATCCGAACTCGAGCCCTTTCTAACTGAATTCCACTTTAATGCGGGACCTCGTGACATTTTACTCGGAAGTCGGTACTTGCACCATTGTGTTAAACTATAACTTCTGAGGTCGAAAATCATGTACACTATTAAGGTTAGATCGGAACTCGGGTAAATTTTCTTTGGGACATGAAGTCGGATATCGTGGAATTACGTCATGTTATTCGGACTTGAAGTCCAAGTCGGAAGTCGTGAAAATAGGAGGTTGGAAATTATACTCACTATACTTTAACTCGAATATTGGAACTCGGAAGCCACTCCAGTTAACTCGAAGCTAAAACATTAAGTCGGAAATCGGAAAAGCCATGAAGTCGGAATGAAGAACATGCTGGGATAAGGTCGGAAATCGTAAATTGGCTGAAAACTGAAGACAAACTCGGAAATCGGAAATTGTTCCATTTCATGTGGAATTCGAGTACGAAGTCGGAAATCATAAAACTAATGAACTCGGAACTCGGAACTCGTTGTGGAGGTAAAATGGAATAATTTAGCGCAAAGAAAATTGGGATGTTACATGAAATGACGTGGGGTGCCCCTGGACTTGGTCAAAACTACGGAAATACCATTAGTTATAGAAAACAGAAAACAAAAAGGCTTCGAATTTGTGAAAATGTCTAACTTATACCATTAATCTATTTATTCGGTTTCAATAGTTATGTAAGGGCAATTAGGAGTTAATTAAATATTAATTAGGAGTTAATTAGATATTAATTAGAGGGATGAGGCTTAGGAACCATTAGAATAGAGATATAGAAATTCTCTCAGAGTCATTCAGTAAAGTTTTGCCGATTTGAAGAAAATCGGCGAAGATTCGGTATTTTAAACCGCTAGAGTCGAATTAGTAGAATTTCACACTAACACCACTAGTTTGAGTGGCCAAAAATTGAGCCACTTCTACCCTAATGGATGGTGTCAATTGGCTGTCAAGTGAGTGGAAAGTGTAACATTAGAAAAATTTTATCATTATTAACCGAGTTTTCGGTTTTCACTGGATAATTGGGATTAACTAGGATTCGATTAAGCATTCACTTAAAGCCAATTGAGTGTGGTTTAGAATGATTAGGTATAATGGAATTAGTTTAGAACCATAGGAAACTTCATAGGATTTTTCCAAAACCGATTTACCGATTTAAAGGAAATCGGTAAGATTTCGGTACTTTGAACTGTCGGAACTGAACCAATAGAAATTATACTGTGAGAGCCCTAGGATGGATGGCCAAGATTCAGCCAACACACCCTACAAGTTGCGCCAAAATCAGCCTTCAAGAAGGCAGCCAAATCAGATTGGAGAAGGAAAACACATCCACCAATCACATGTAATCTTGCTCCAAAAGTCTCCAATTATTTCCTTCCAACTCCCTTGATTATTTTTGGATTTATAACCTGCTGAACCCTCATTATTTCTCTCCTATCTCAACTCATCTTCACTCCATCTCCATCTACTCTTCAAGCTTCATCAAGATTCCTTTAATCCAAGGCACCAATCTAACACAACAACACTTAGAAGAGGTTGAAATTCCAATTTCTTTTCTTGTTTTCTTTAAATTGGGCTGATTAGGACTCCACTTTCTTCCCAATTTCTTGCAAGATTCTGAAGCTATCTTGAGTGATGATGATGAATTACGGTTGGTTTAAGGTGTATATGTGAGTTTGAATTGAAGATTGGATGGATTGATTAGACAAAAACTTGAATCCAAGAAGAATTCAAGAAGCTATTAGGGTTTTTCCCTCAATGGTCCATACGGCGGAGTGTACGGCTCCACCTGAAGCTGATTAAATTTGATGAAACTATTTTTACATAAAACTATACATTTAGGGCTTTCCATACATATAAAATATAAGGCCATTGGATTAGTATAGAATTAGTTATGAATTTTTGAAGTTTGACCTAGAAATCTGGATTCTCATCTGGGTAGTATGAGTTGAGAAGGGTATAACTCACCCTACACAACTCCAAATTGAGGGAAAGTAGCACTGTTTAAAAGCTAACATGTAAGGAAAAATCTCATAAAAATTTCAGAGTTAGATTCATTGCCATTTGTTCCCAGCACATCAATGAAGTTGACTTAAGTTCAAACCGAGTTGGAACAGGGCAATCCAGTAGGTTCAAGTTTCGGGGCTAATATCTCAAAACATACTCATGAAAATGAGATGAAACTTATTTCATTAGAAATATTGTCCTATTAGCTTTAATTTGATATAAATTTTGTATGATTTCACATAGTTTTCTATTTTTAGTGAATTTTTACTTCTAAGAGTGCAATTCTAGTTAGTTGTAGGGCAGACAGAAGTAAACTTTAAATAACTTGAGCTACATAAATTAAAATGAGATGGGACTAAAAGGGTTGGAAACTAGACATATAGATCTATAACATATTCAAAATTTAGGTCCAACCGAATTGAATAGAAATTATGGTGAATTTTACAAAATCGGGCAGAATTGAGTAGAATGAGCAGAAAACCTTAGTTATGTATTTATGTTGACATGTTATATGATTGATATTATTATTAGAAAACTTGATGCCCTATGTTGGTTTTGCTGCTTGATTGATCATTTTGGTAGTCTGGCACTATTCATGGGGAAGTGATCTATTATGCTGCTGAAATTTCGGCAGAAATATGTGAATTATATGAATGTTATACATTTATATGTTATGCTCATGAGATTCATATATGCAAGAATGATTTAAGTATGATATGAAGTACATGAATGATTGCATATAGCATATGCATGTATAATCATGTCCAAAGAAGAATAAGATTTATGAGAACTTGCAAGAAAGACATACCAAGCTACCAAGTGAGGCATGGCATAGATCCAGCTAGCGTGGGCTAGAGCGGTATTGTCTAAGACTTGGGCCAGCTCTCGACCAGATTTAAGGGGAATAGACTGGTGTGAGGGTCGGGGAAAGTAAACCCATCACTCATGTATAGGTACAAGCTCGGACCTAAAAAGCAGGCTATTACCCAGGGGTGAGAAAGGCCATTCACCTCCGGGGGACCAAGTACAGAAGAGCAAGATCAAGTTGTAAGTTAAAGAAAGATACGAATTAAGTCAAGTGCACTTGCATATATTCAAGTATAAGCATCTGTATGTGCATCTTCAATTATCTAGTTAAGTCATAATGCTATTATGATCCTTGTCGAAGCATATTATACTATCCATATTTCTATGTCTGTCATATGATACGGCAAGTGGTTGTTAAAATATAGCCCGCTTCGATAAAGATGTTTTCAACTTAAAATTGAACCACTATTTGTTTATATGTACTCATATTTTTATAATAAATCGAAGTGACTGGAATGTTTATGATGGCACTGTAAGATTGATTTGAGTTTACCTACTGAGAACCTTAGGTTCTCACTGCCTGCTTGTATGTTTCTCTTTTCCGTAAACATTCCAGTACCCAAATTGGAAATCAAGTACGAGGCAGAGTACAGGGCCATTCATTGAGTAAGAATCGGGCATAAGCCAGACCAAAAGACTATTAAAGCTAGCTAACGACTAGTCGAAAGTAAACGCTGTGTATTATGTTGGTCACAATTTCCTTTAAAGTGTAATTATTTTATTATCTATGTATCAGAGATTATTAGTCAGTAATAAAGTGAGCAGTTAAAGGGCCATGTATTATATCTTCCATATTTTAAAGATTTCTTAGCACAGTGACAACCTTTTAATATAACTTCATGACTCGAGTATGACTTATATAATAAAGGATGTTACACCCCACTTGCTGAAACTCCTCTCGTTTCTCTTCTCCTCATTCTCATCTTCACTCCATTTCCATCCTTTCTTCATGTCTCAACACAAGTTGTTTCCATCAAAGCCATTAAATCAACTCAAATTCAACTAGACAAGGTAGGAAATCCTACTTCTCTTCTTATTTTCTCTGATTTGGGGCTGCATAGTGGTCATGTATAACCTGAGATATTGATGTTATGTAGAGTGATGATGATGGTTTATGACTAGTTTTACATGTATATTGTGATTAAAATTGGAATTGATAACAAATATCTTGAAGAATAAAGAACAAGTTAAGAAGCTGTTAGGGTTTTCCTCGGCAGTTTGTACAGCGGAGTGTACGGCTCCGCCTACAGCTAATTAAAGTTGATGAATCTATTTTTACATAAAACTAGACATTCAGGGCTTTCCATACATATATAATATAAGGCCATTGATTAGTAAAGAGGAAGTTATGAATTTTTTAAATTTAACCTAGAAATCAGGACTTTCATCCGAACAGTATGAGTTGAGAAGGGTGTAACTCACCCTATACAACTCCAAATTGAGTGAAACCAACTTTGTTAAAAAGCTTACACATAGGAGAATATCCCATAAAAATTTTCGAATTTGATAAGGTCCCGTTTGTTCCCAGTGAGTCAAAAAAATTGCCCTATGTCCAATCTGGGTTAGAACAAGGTAGTCCAGTAGGGTCAAGTTTTAGAGCTAATATCTCAAATTATACTCATTCAAATGATATGAAACTTCCTTCATCTGAAAGCTTGTTCTGTTAGCTTTACATGGATATAAATTTTGCATGATTTTACTTAAATTTCTATTTTTAGTGAATTTTCCCTCATAAGAGTGCAATTCTGGCTAGAAGTAGGACAAGTCTAGGATAAGACACAAACAACTTGAGTTAATGTCAGAAGTCGGGATTTAGTAAACAGAGAGCTAGGTCGGTATACTTAAAATTGAACTCTAAACTTAATAAATAAGGGACTAGGTCGGGAATACTTGAAGTTGAAGTCGGGACTCAGTAAAACAGAAAGCTAAGTCGGGAATATTTAAGGTTGAACTCGGGAGGATACACTTAAGGATGAGCTCGGAAGGGTATACTTAAGGTTGAACTTGGAAATGTTTACTTAATGATTGAACTCGGAGTTAGTGAATAAGAATCCATATCGGGTATGTTTAAGGCTGAACTCAGAACTTGGTAGAGAGAGCTAGATTATGCATATTTGATGTTGAACTCGGGATTTAGTAAATAGGAAGCTCCGAATTTAGGAAACAAGCTTATCAAAGTCTCAGGAGACCAATGGTGGGGTAAGGTCGGAAATCAAACACAACCCCAGAAGTCGGGAATTATATAATATCGGGAGACCGAACACAATGTAGGGAAGTCGGAACTTGTATAAGATTGAGACTCGGAACCCATTAAATCTTGAAAGTTGAACTCGGGAACCTTAATAGAAATTAAAAGCTTGCAAGATAGATTGATACTTGAGACTCTAAATCTTGCACTTATCAATATTATTATATTCTTGGTATGAATATGATGTTTTTTATTGAGTTTACTATTTGACTAAAATGTTCTGGTTGTCTAGCACTATTCATGGGGAAGCGGACATGATCCGTTATGCTGCTAAGATTTTGGCAGAAATTGCAATGTATGTGAATTTACAAGTTATGCATGCATTGGTCAAAGTGTTAGACAAGCAATGCTACCCTATAAGCATGAGAAAGGATTTCCATGTGATTTGGGCCAGCCCTTGAACAAAGTTAAGGGGAATAGATCAGTGGGGAAGTCGAGGAAAGCAAACCCGGCGATGTTGTATAGGAACAAGATCGATCCTGAAAAGCGGACTATTGCCCAGGAGTCTTATGGCCAATATACTCCCAAGGGACTAAGTATGGAAAAATATGAGTTAAGAGCAAGTGCATCATCTTTTATGCATATCCAAAATTTCAGTTTTTATGCATTGAATTAAATTGCACCATTGGATGTTATATACATATTATTGCTCACCTTATAATTGTCACTTATCTATATCAATACACAAATCTGGTTGTTTATTCTATATTTATTTTCCTTTATTTCCTCAAGTAAAACAAAGTTGTGTTTCGAGCTATGATTTACATAACTAATTGAGTAGAGAGTAGGACATCCTGGCGATATAACATTTTCTCCTAATTAACTAAAAATCTGAAACACCTAAGAATGATAGTGATGATAGATATGCATAGATTTAGGAATTCCTATTGAGAAATCTTTATTTCTCACCCTATTATATACTCTCCCATCATTCTCAGATCATGGAGAATGCGGCAATCGGCATCCTGTTCATTGAGTTTCCAGAGCTCCACATCCATCTCAATCTGTTCATAGATTCCATGTACATATGTGGTAGATGCCAGTTTCGCCTTTACTACTTTTTTCGGAGAGATTTTACTGTACCCCTTATGCACCCGCTTTTTGACCCTGTTGTCCCTTACATCGCCATCCCTCTCCATGTGGCTCATCCCTTTCCACCTCCACCCGCAGCAGCAGCACCAGCCATGGCTCCGCCAGTCGCACCATCGTAGCCGATCCCCTCTGCCTCTATGTCTGAGGAGGATCCGTCGAAGGTAGCAAGCTCGTCGTCCTCATCTTCTGGCCCGAGTATAGACTATACCCCTGCTGACGACAGTATGGCGAATGGATTCCTTTCTTTGGAGTCCATCTAGAGTACCCGCCGTAGCAGCAGTAGATGTATAGGATGACCCTCTTTTGGCAGTTGGATCATAGGCATACGGGTAAGAGTTAGTAGTTGTACATAAAATGTCCCATGGGGACCAATAAGGGGGATATTTATATTGTTAGGCCGATTTATTTTGTGTTAGCGGCCTCATTTCTTTTACCCTGCACTGTATTATATTTCTTTTGATAACCTTGAAAATAAAGTTATATATATATATATATATATATATATATATATATATATATATATATATATATATATATATATATATTGTTTGTGCTACTTTATTTCCGATACAATGACTATTTAGTGTATATCTCGCTGTCAAACCGAAATTGATTAAAATGAATAGTTAACTCTTAGTGCACCCCACATAATAACTTATCAGACAATATATCATCATGTAAGTATAGTATTTTATCTGGTAAGGTGTTACAGTTTCCACCTCTCTCGATGTCAGCCCTCGCGTCCCTAGGCCCTAGCATCAACCACTCACTATGCTGCCAGCACGCCTCGTCAAACTCTGCCAGTGTCGTCATTGCAAAGAACCCACTGATGACAAAACTTAAGACCAATAACAGTTTGAAGAAGGTCGCGAAGTATGGTGTAGAGAAGCCACACAAGGTACATCACGAAACACCAGTAGACCTAATGGCACCAAGACATACTCCATGTGCTCTTTCTGCATCAGCCGTATCACCATGGCACCGTCACTTTTCATTCCAGCAATTTCGTAGTTGTGCCCAATGTCTTGTACAAGAGACCTGGGAAGTGAAGCAAAAAGCAAGGCTTTATTCTAAGTATATCTAATTCTAATCCAAATCCCATTAAATACATCAATTTATCCATGTCATTTTCATTTTTGCAAAGATAAGGGTGAAGTGAAAAGGGGCTGTGAAACACCTATTTCTCAAAACCTATCAATGATTTACAAGTTTCAAAAAGATATGAATCTAACATCTGATATTTCAGTAAATGTGAAGCAAAGGCCACACATATGATCGTGTTGCCGGTGGCACTAGTTGAGAAGCCGATAATGGCATTCACCAATAAAGAAAATATTGATAGGTGCAAAATTAAAAATTAATTAGAAATACTTTATTTTATAAAATTATTTAATAAATTTTTTGTGAATAAATCAAATTTATAAATCAAATATATATAATTTTTATTGTTTAAGAATAAATATAATAAATATAATTTTATTATTTTAAATTTAATTTTAAAAATGGACAAACCAAATATATTTTTATTATTTTCTCTATCTGGAAACAAAACCTACATGTATAAACCAAATGCATTTCCTAAAGTTGGAAAATTTGAAAATAGAAATCATTTTCAGAAAATAAATAGTACTAGTTATTTCGTTTAATTATGTCCTTTTTTTTTCAGTATGACTATAAGTTACTCACAAATCAAATATATTTTAAATATATTTTGTCATTCCAAGCAATTTATAATTGATATTGATAATAAAATTCCTTAAAAGTGAGTAATTTATTTTATTCTTAATCTTAAAATTTTATAGAGTTATTTTATTTTAATAAATACTTTTAAGTTTAACTCAAATTTGCAAATAATAAAGTTCATCTAAATGTGCAAAAAAATATAGAACATTTTTATTATTCAATAATAAATATAATTTTATTATCTCAAATTTGATTTTGAAAATATATTTTGAAAACAGATAAACCAAACATATTTTCATTATTTTTCTTTTTTGAAAATAGACAAACCAAACACATTTTCTAAATTCAAAAAATCTGAATTGAAAATCCTTTTCACAAAATAAAAATAGAAAATAAAAACAGGATATATTTTCACAAACCAAACACCACCTAAGTTATGCACTAAGATGTACATGTACCACGGATAGTGACTCTATGAATTCCTTTCGATTTCTTTCATATGAAAACTATGAAGAAGCATGCATATAAATGATCCTAAATGCCAAAAGCAAAGCTAGGATAGAGATTGACTGTAATATAACCAAAGAAATTGACGATCGAGACGATGTTGCAATATCACTTTGACTCAAGCAAGGATTTTTTTCATTTTTTTGGTTTTTTTTTCCTGATAATGGCTGATTGTTTGGTAATGATTCTCCTCTTATTATTGATACTTGATGCCTATTTATAAATACTTGGGGGATGAATAGAATTAAGGACAAAATAATTTAAATTGATACTGATTGTAAAATTTGATTTGATTGACATTGATTAAAATCAATTAAAAGATGTTGATTAACACAAATTGACCAATTAAGAGATGTTGATTAACACAATTGACGAATTAAGATATGCTAATTGACACTAATTGACAAATTAAGATATGCTTGATGGACACTAATTGACAATTAAGATATGCTAATTGATACTAATTGACACATTAAAAGATGTTGATTTACATTAATTGACAAATTAAGATATACTGATTTATACTAATTAATAAATTAAAAGATGCTAATTTACACTAATCAACACTAAATGTATGCACTTTTTATTTTATTTTTATTATTTTTATTTTGGACTAAGATGCTACTTGAACTTGGGCCAAAACATTGGACTTCTTTTATTTTTCTTGTTTCTCTTTTTTTTTTTTTGGTTTCTTTTTGTCTTTTAATTTTACTTTATTTTATTTTGCTTTTTTAGGATTTTTTTTATGTTTTTACCAAAAGATTCAGACAAAATATAGTGTTCACACCAAATAATCTCATTTGATGCCTCTATCAATAATGGTATTAGCCCATTGACATTTGAACAATGTAACACTGAATGGATCATTGCAGTTACGCTCAATTAAGACATTATGATCTATTTAAAGAGTACTCAACACTACTCAGCAATACTCACTAATTCCCAATTGATTCTACTCAAAAAGTATAATTGTTTATACTGTTCATCTCATCATGAACATTCTATTAAGAGTAAATGATCAATTTCAGTGTAGTGATGCTAAAGATAATAGGATAAAATTCACTCTTACCTGTGAGTAGAAGCCAACATGATTTTCTAGGTTGCTTAAGCAAAGAAATTGTTTTCAACTTCCTCCAAGGACTCTTTGCTCTATTAACAAAGCAATTAATTTAATAAGATCAACAAGCGTAACACCCTAATAGTCTTATACTATGCTTAAGTCATATATTAGAATTAATAGTTGTTACTTTTGCTTGCAGAACTAACTTTACAACTTGAAATTACTTTATACTGAAAATAAGGATAATTTTTTTTTTTTAAACAAAATGAAATAAACCTTTTGAAAACAATGAGAGCTATGAGCGCGTCGTAAACGTATAGTATCGAACGCTGTTGTCTCATGCATGTGGTGCGGTAAAATAAATAATGATATCATAAAAAGCATCAATCTCGAAATAAACATAATATCATTTCACAGCCATCATAATTAAATATAGTTAATAGTAGCATATCATGTGCTACATAATAAACCATGGGTCCGATATCTAATATCGGCCCTAAAAGATAAACCTAATCAAATACAACATAAAAGGAAATACATCAAAAATCTCTATTGCCGATATATGCATACAAGAAATGATAACCCCATAAACTGCAACCAAAAAGGACTATTCTTGCTCCAGCTTAGCAAGTATCAATGTCATCCATCAAACGGGAGAAATACATTCTCGAATCCATCGGGAGCATCATCTCCCCATCCCCCTCCACGGGCACGCCTACTCCCACGAGGCATAGCACGAGTATGAATGAGTTCACATCCTTGCACTAGGGGTGGAGTTGGGCCAGCAAAAGAAGCAGAAGAATTCGAAGTTAAGAATCACCGAGGGGTAAGATGGCTTTGAAAGGTCAGACTCCACAAAAATAGGCCAGGTAAGATGACTCCGAAGGATCGAACTCCACAGAAATAGTCGGTGTCAATTAGGTGTCTGAGCCAAACTTTCCATCAATGGGGTACCTCGGCAGGTGAAAACGTGGATGTATATCATCCAGGGTGACATCATCGAATGGCTCGTGAGGACGGAAGAACGGGCTCCTCATAGGTGCACGAAACTGACGGCTATGAAAGATGTAGACCCTCATCGCAGCTCTCACAATCATCACACAGGCATTCAACACTGGGTCAATGTAACGTCCTCCCGAAATACGGTACTATGCTTAAGTCATAGTACCACACTCAGGAGTTGTTACTGTTACCTGAGCGGACCTTATCTCACAGCAACTTCAGCCGTCTTCGAAACCTTTCGAGCTATTTGGAGATAACACGGAAATAGGAGTGAGAATTATAAATTCTCAGTAAGATTCTCTAAACTATCATAGGTAGTGTCATTGTTATTATCTCCAGCTGCTTCGATTTATTATAAAGAAGGTGATCATGCCAAATAAATTGTTCAGTTTTATAGTTTGAAAATATATTGTCCGAGGCAGAGTTCCTTTTATTCATACACTTAAGATATAAGAGTTATTATAAAATAAATTTACAATTCCTAACTTAAATAATAGTTACAGTATATTCAAATATAATAATTCCAATAAAATGAAGAAATAGAACAGATCATGCATATGCAAATACATTCACTTGAGTTCATGCAAAATGCACTTGTGTTTCTTTAACTTTCTTTGACTTCCTTTCCTTGCCACACCTAGGCGTTACGTATCGCCGTCCCTATGGTGCTTGCATATATTTTAATTTCTAGTCTTTACTGCCCTTAGGTAGTCTAATCTAGGAGTGAGCTCAACTCGTGACCGTCGTCACACAGTACTGACTCACAAGGGGACCCAAGTGCCTCTAGGTCGGAGGGACTCAGTTGGCCATCTGCCTCCAACATAGAGGGACCCAAAAATTTTAGCTGCCTTCACAGGGAGGGAACCAATGTGTAACTGCCTCCAAGTGAAAGGACCCACATCTTAATTTTTCAACTGCCTTCACTTGGAGGGACCCAAATAACTGCCTCCAAATGAAGGGATCTCATATATTCTTCCTTCATTCATATGCAACTATGCATGCTCTCATAAGAATAATTCATGATCATATCACCATAACATATTCATAATTGTATAGCTGTTCATATCATAAATTTCTCGTAAAATAAACACTCGTAGTCTCATAGACTTTTGCCGAAAATTCGATAGCATAACGGATCGAGTTTACTTCCCCATGAATAGTGCCAGTACTCAGGAAAATAATTTTTTCAGAGAAATCATAACATTTCATTCACAATTTAGTCATCAATCTCATAGGAACAATTATTGCATTTAAACATATCTCATAGGAACAATTATTGCATTTAAACATAGTTGCTGTTTCAGCATATTCATTCAACTTGATTTTTGTAAATCAAACCAAATTTTCTATTTAACTCATCTGGACCTAAATTTTGGATATGTTAGAGTATTATGTGTCTATTTTCTAACCTCTTTTGTCCTATCTAATTTTGATAAATGTAGCTCAAGTTATTTAAGTTTTATCTTGGCTTGCCCTATAGCTGGCCAGAGTTACACACTTAAAAGTAAAAATCCACTAAAATCGAAAACCAGCTTAAATCATACGAAATTGGTATCATGTTAAAGCTAACAGGACAAGATTTCATTTGCAATAAGTTTCATTTCATTTGCTTTAGTAGAGCTTGATTTATAGGCCTCGAAATTTGAACTTTCTAAACTGCCCTGTTTTGGCCCGATTTGGATATAGGGCAACTTTCTCAAACCACTAGGAACAAACGAGATTGTATCTAACTCTGAAATTTTTATGGAATTTTCTCTTATGCACTCTAAAATTTTTATGAGATTTTCTCCTATGTGTAAGCTTTCTAACAAAGTTAGTTTCATTCAATTCCAAGTTGTATAGGGCAATTTTTGCCCTAAACAACCTAGTCTGCCCAAAATCAAACTCAAAAACCTAGGTCGAACTTCAAAAATTTATATCTCTCTATATACTAATCCAATGGCCTTATATTATATATGTATGGAAAGCCCTGAATATCTAGTTTCACATAAAAATAATTTCATCAAATTTAAACGGCTGTAGGCAAAGCGGTACAATCCGTCGTACGGACTGCCGAGGGATTTTGGTCTCTCAGCCTCTCACTTCTTTCTATTCTCATCCTTTTCTACTTCTTAATCAATTTTAACACCAAAGATAGCCAACAAACTAGCCAAAGATCATTATATTCATTCAATCATCACATCAATAAGTGAGAAAATAAAGCCCCAATCAACCACCCATAACCAAAAGAACAAGAACAAAGTTGAATCTCTACCTTATTTGATGTAAAACTAGCTAGTCTTCAGTTCTAGTGAAAGATATGGGTGCAAGAGACTTGAGGGAGGCTGAAAATGGAAGAAGGAGATGAAGAAGATGAAGAGAAGAAGGAGAGAAGCCTTCTGGAAGAGGGAGGACAAAATTTTGCTGAAGGAAAGGGAAGAAAAATCTTATAAAAGCTTTAATAAGGTAGTTGGAGTTTTGTGTTTTAATTGGTTGTAAGCTTTATGGCCAATTTTTCAGCCATGTCTCCCTTTCTTTATGGCCTTTATGGTGCCACCAAAGGGGGATGGAGTGGCTGAGTAATCAGCCTTGACATAATAGAATTTGGGTATATAATTCTATTGATTCGGTTCCGACAGTTTAAAATACCGTAATCTTACTGATTTCCTTTAAATCGGTAAATCGATTTTTGAAAATTTCTATGAAGTCTTCTATACTACTAACCTAATTCCCTTACATCTAAACTCAATCAATTGCTAATTAATTGATCATAAATAAATATTTAGTCGAGTTTTAATTAACCTCAATTTTCGATAAAAGTCGAACAATTAGGCGAAAAACGATAAAAAAAAAAATCCGGTGGATGTTACAGTCAAAGTGCCAATGCCAGACTGAGAACTCGATGTAAATCACCACGCTACCTAATGCCGGCATCCTTTGAAGATGACATGGAAACTTAGAAGTGAGAAATACAATATTTCTCAGTAGGATCTCAACTAGACAATTACTGTGTCATCGTCATCGTCCCAGCTACTTTGGGTTTATTTATAAAAACAGTGAACATGCATGGATTCAATTTTAATGATTTTGACAATATAAGTTCCTAAAGCGGGTTTCTTTTATGTTTAATCCCATAAATATAGCATAAACAACATAAAGACATAAGATAGAACCATATGAACTAAGCATAACATCAATAGTCATGACCATGCATATGAGGAAATAAAGATGCGTGCACTTTCATGTAACCATATAGACTTGACTAGAGTCTTTCATTAACTTTACATTTATTCTTAGCAAGTGTTTAACATTCCTTATATTCCCTTGGAATAGACTGCTATTTGATATGAGCTCATTTCGTGGCCGTCGCCACACAATATTAATCTAAAATCAGATTAAGTTGATAAAAGTTCCTCTAGTTTTAAAGAGTTTAGGGCCCTCTTTCCTCCAAAGTAGAGGCGTCTTTTATAGGTTACCTTCCCTTACTGAAGGATCATGCCTACTTATCTTGTCTTTGTGGATCACCTTCCCTTACTTCCCTTACTGAAGTAAATGAAGGATCATGTCTAATTATTTCTTTTCTCATCATTATATCTTACATGCATTGTATTTACTAACAAGACACATGTGGACATGCAATGATATGACTAAGTTCATAATTTTGATGGAAATTCGGTAGCATGACGGCTAAACCGAAGCTTCGCCAAAATGCCAAATGCAGAAATTTCAACCAATAATCATTTGTTTTCATTTCATATCATCATACAAATCATCAACAATCATCTAATCATAAGTCAACTCATCAATCAAAATTTCCATACATCATGTTTAATAGTATCATACATTTATACCCTAATGGGTGTCTATGGTTGCATTTTCCCTTGCGAGGAGTCTTATAAATCATCATGTGATTCTTTATGCTTACTCATGAGATAACTACATAGTTTAGTATAAATGTGTGTTGTAAACTTTTAGTTACTTGACTCTTGAGTGAAGTCACCTTTTGCCTTAAGGATTCATTCCCCCGTAATAATTTCATAACGTTCTTATGTATACATCATATGGAATAATGTGTTAGAGTTGACAAAGTTGACACTTATTTTTCTTTTCCTCCTTAATGTGGCCAAAGCCTAATATGGTGTTTTAGCCCACATTTTGCATTCCAATCTTTTAGTTTCCTTGAGATAGCATACTAATGATTCTTAAGTTCATGGTATGCTCAAAGGCCCTAGTCATACTTCTGTTCCCAAAGGATTTCGAGATCCTTCTAGTCCCGTGGGTCATAACAATGCATAACCTTAGGTCATGACAACGCATAACCACACTCATGAACCCAACAACATCATGTGTTTGCTAGCATCAAGAAGAAATCTTTATTCCAACAAATTACAAGATTCAATTTTATTTAAATAAAATAATAATATTTCACCTTTATGATTATAAAGTTTCATTCTTTAATAAAGTATGAACTTTTATATTATATTCATGTCTTCAAGATTCAACCTTTATGAAATAATAATACAATATGCTAACTTTATGGCTAAAAGGTGTTATTCTTTAAGAAAGTTAAAACTTTTAATCATTATTATACCTTAAAAATTACAACTTTATGACTTAAAGTTACTATAAGATTTAAAAGATTCATTCTTGAAGAAAGTTAAACACTTTGGTCAATATTTTTAACTCAAGATTCAATCTTTATTGAATAAAGTTGTAAGTTTACATTTTCATGCCAAAAAGTTACATTCTTGAAGGAAGTTTGAAACTTTATGAAGTGTCTTGTCCTTAAGGTTCAACATTTGTGACACAAAGTGAAAAGTTCTTACTTTTTATGGATGAAAAGTTTCAACTTAAGAAAGTTTGAACCTTTACACGTATTCTTGTCTTCAAGAAGAACAAAATGAAACTTTTGGAGAAGCATATACTTTGCGCTACTTTTAGTGTTTCAAGAAGCAAACATTTTAAAGTTTTATGCTTATAGAATATTCTTAATCTTATCAAAATTATGAGGAAGATATAAAAAGGAGAATCTTTCAAATCATGAGCTCTTCATAAAGAAAGAAATGATCTTTAAACCAAATACCATCAAGAAAGCATATTTCTTTTTCAACAACTCACAAAAACATCAAAACATATGCATCATGAGAGAAAAATGAAAACTTTAGAAGTATTCAAGAAAAGAGACACACAAGATCTCATGAAACAAACTCAAAGAATCAAACTTTGCTAAAGATGGAAATTTTGCTCATAAAGAGCATAAAGCTTTTCTCAAGTTGTCAGTTGAAGTTCTTGGCTATGGTGAAAGCCAAGCTTCAAGCTTTCTTGAGTAACAAAAAAAAAAATGGAAGATCACTACCTAGTGTTGAAAATGGCGCCTTCTTGAAGGAGAAAATGAAGAAGATAATGGCTCTTCCAAATGGTGAAGGTGGCATTTTTGAATGGAGAAGGAGAGAGCTCTTGAGTTCTTGTGAGAATGAAGCTTGTAGTGTGTAGATCTTGTCTCCAAAAATTAAAAGAGGTGATCTTTGACGGGCTTAGTGAAGAAAGTTTGGTTATGGTGGTGGAGAATGATGACAAAGAAATATAGAGAAAGGTTAGAGAGTTTGAGAACTAGAGAGAGAATGAGATAACACAAAATGAAAATGGATGTGTGTGTGTTGTGTTTGGCCATAACATGTAGGTGGGTTTTGGGGTAAGGCCATTTGATAAACAACTGACCTGACAAGTTTCAGGATTTGGAAAAGACCAAGAAAATGGAGGGCTCAACTTTTTGACTTTCATGACTCTACTTATACCCATTGTAGGAGTGATTTTCAAGAATACATGTTCTACCTTTTAAAACTCTAAAGGTTTTCTCCTTTTATCCGCATAACTCTTTCGATGGCTTTGAACTGTAAGGATTCTGTCCCTAATCCTCCTTATTTGCTCAGTGGTCTGTCTCACAAGATTGGGCCCTAACAAACTTTGCTCACCAGGTTCAAACCAACATAGGGGAGATTGACACTTCCTTCCATACAAAGCTTCATAGGGTGTCATACCAATACTCACATGGTGAGTGTTATTGTAAGCAAACTCAATCAGAGATAAGTACCTATCCTAATTTTCTCGGTTGTCCAATACACAGGCTCTCAACATGTCCTTTATAGTTTGGATAATCCTCTCCGATCATCCATCAGTCTGGGGTTGATAAGCTGTACTTAGGCAAAGTCTCATCCCAAATGCCTTTTGCAAGGCCCCCTAAAATCTAGAGGTAAACCATTATTTCTATTCGAGATTATGGTTGAAGGTACACCATGCAGTCTCATCATCTCCTGGATATACAATTAGGCTAACTTTTCAAAAGGATAAGTGACTCGAATGGGCAAAAAGTGAGCAAAATTTGTCAATCTGTCAACAATCACCTATATCGAATCAAAGCCAGCTTGCGTTTTAGGTAAACCCATCACAAAGTCCATGGAGATACTCTCCCATTTCCATTTCGAGATCTCCAATTGTTACAACATACCAGAGGGTTTTTGGTGCTTAATCTTTACCTTTTGATAGACTAAACACTTACTCACCAACTTTACAATGTCCCTCTTTAACACCGGCCACCAAAACATTTCCTTAACATTCTGATACATCTTCGTTAGACTAGGGTGTATAGTGAAATGGCTCTTGTAAGCCTTCTCCAAAATCTTTCTTTGGAGGTCACTATTCGCGGATACACAAATTCTTCCTTCAAACCTCCATAGTCCATCCTTATCTTGAGCGAAACCCTTCAACTTTCCAAGGCTATGGTTTTCAGAAAATCCTCTTCCTCCATTTGTGCTTGAGCAATTTGACCCTTGAAATCACTCGTCACCCTAAGCTGATTCAATCTTAAACTATGGGGGGTCAAGACAACTCCAAGGTTAAGGTCTTTAAAACTTCTAACCAGCTCATCTTCCTTAACCATCATCCATGACGCATGTAAAGATTTCCGACTTAGAGCGTCAGCCACCACATTGGCCTTCCCGAGATGATAGTTCAGCCCAAACTCATAATCCTTCAAAAATTCTATCTATCTCCTCTACCTCATGTTTAACTCCTTCTAATTAAAGAAATACTTCAAACTTTTATGATCAGAAAATATATTAAACCTTACACCATACAGATAATGTCTTCATATCTTTAGGGCAAACATTATAGCTGCTAACTCCAAATCATGGGTTAGGTAGTTCACTTCGTTAGGCTTCAACTGCCTAGAGGCATAAGCCACCATATTCCTGTTTTGCATCAAGACACAACCTAAACTTCTCTGAAAGGCATTATAGTAAATCTCAAATGGTCCACTTAGGTTGAGCAATACAAATATTGGGGTTAAGGTTAACTTTTCGTTTAAATCTTTAAAACTTTTCTCACAATTTGTTGTCCATACAAAAGGGGTATTCTTTCTTATCAACTTGGTCAAGGGTAGATATATCTGGGAAAATCCCTTTATAAACCTATGATAGTAACAATCTAAACAAAAGAAACTCCTTATTTCCGTCATCGAGGTTAGTCTCTCCTAATTCATCGCAGTCTTAACCTTACCAAGATCCACTGCAATTCTTCCTTGTGACACTACATGTCTTAGGAACTTCATTTCTTCCATCTAGAATTCACACTTAGACAACTTGACATAAAGCTTTTTTTACCTCAAGATTCCCAACACAACCTTCAAATGTTCTTCATGTTCCTCCTTTATTCTCGAATAGATGGAAATATCATTTATGAAAACAACCACGAACTTATCTAGATAAGGCCAAAAAATCTTAGTCATGTAATCCATGAATATTGTAGGCGCATTAGTCAAACCAAACTACATTATTGTGAACTCGTAATGCCTATACCTTGTCCTAAAGGCCGTCTAAGGTATATCCTCTTCTTTCACCCTTATATGATAATATCTAGACCTCAGATCAATCTTTGAAAATGCAACTGCACCTCGTAGTTGGTTCATCAGGTCATCTATCCTAGGTAGGGGATACTTGTTCTTAACTGTCACCTTGTTCAACTGCCTATAATCCCCAAATAGCCTCATGTTTCCATCCTTTTTCTTTATAAATGGCACTAGGGCTTCCCAAGGTGAGACACTAGGTTTCACAAACTTCTTTTCTAATAATTCTTCCAATTGACCCTTCAACTCTGTCAACTCCATTGGAAATATCCTATAGGGTGCTATAAAGATTGGCTTCATTCCCGACACCAACTTTATAGAAAACTCGATTTCCCTCTTTGAGAGAAACTCAGGTATATTTTCAGAAAATACATCTGGGTATTTCCTAACTACGGGGTTCTCATCCAATACCTGCTTAAGTTTCGCATCGCTTGCCATAAGGAGAACATATACCTAATTATCAAACTTACTACTCTCTACTTTGATAGAATTTAAGAACAAATAGACAGATTCAACAAGCTCAACAGGTACAGGGGGAAGCACAATAGATTTCTCAGAACAATTTGTCATAGCATGGTTGGCCGAAAGCCAGTCCATACCTATAATCAAATCCAAACCAAACAAAGACAAATAAATCAAATTTGCTACAAAAGACCTACCATCAATCTGGAAATAACAATTCAAACGACAATGACAAGTTTTGACTGGTTTCCCAGTGGGAGTGGAAACTATTAACATGTAAGGTAATTCAGGCACAAACAATCTAAATCAAGTGAAAACCCTACAGTGTCTGTACTTGGAAAGTGTACAGCTTTGTACATAACCATCAGAATTTGATGAAACTAATTTTAAATGAAACTAGACATTTAGAGCTTTGAACCATATAAATTATAAGGCATTGGATTAGTATCGAGTGAGATATGATTTTTTGAAATTTATCTTAGATTTCTGCCTCTGAATCTGGCCAGAGTGGGTTGTGCAAGGCATAACTCACCTTATACAACTACAAATTGAATGCAACTAATTTTATTACAAAGCTAACATATATATGTTTATGTAATAAAATTTCAGATTCAAACTCTAAATAGTTTGCAACAGTAATTCGCCAAAGTTGCCCTATGTCCTGACCAGGCTTAAACAAGGCAAGCCAATTCAACCAACTTTGAGAGCTTATAACTTGAGCTCTACCTACTCAAATGAAATGAAACTTATTGTAAATTAAAATTGGCTATGTTAGCTTTAAAATGATATAAGGTTCAAGCAAATATAATAAGATTTCTATTTTTTTGGTCATTTTTCACATTTTCGGCCCCCATTTTGTCTAACACTAGAGCGGACCTAGGTTAAACTTCAATAACTCACTTTATACTTATCAAAACTTAATGGGACAAAAGAGATTAAATACCACATAATATTTCAATATAGTAAAAATTCAAATTTAAATAAGTTACATGAGAATTTTGGCATAAATTACAAAACTGAGTAGAATTGAAGAGTGTAGGCAGAATTGTCAAATTGAAGGGTCAGTTACCTTAATGTATGTATAAGTTGCAATTAAGGCTTGAATGTTGAAAAAAGGTGATAATGTTGAAAGGTTAAGGTGCTATGTTAGCTCTGCTGCTGTGATTGATTATTTGTTTGAATGGCACTATTCACGATGAAACAAACTTGATCCATTACGTAGTCAAAATTCCGGTAGAAACATGTGAAAGTTATGAATTTACATGCTATGTACATGAACATCGTGCAAGCATGAATGTTTGAATGTAAAATATGAGACAATTGCATGATGCATGCATGGTGATGTCGACAATGACAATTGCAAGGGGACGTACCGGGCCTCCACCTCGTAGTGGGCTGGGGTGGTATTGTCTAAGGCTTAGGTCAGCCCTTGAATGGATTTCAGGGGAATAGACCGGTGTGAAGGTTGAGAAAAGTAAACCTGTCACTCAGGTATAAGTACGAGTTTGGACTTGAGAAGCAGGCTATTACCTAACAATGAGAGAGGCTATTCACCTCCAAGGGACCAAGTACAGAGAAACGAGATGCAAGTTAAAGAATGAAAGGGATAAGAAAGTCAAATGCACCTCCATAAAGTCAAGCATGAGCATATGCATATTCTATTCCCTTAGTATGCTATAATTGTTGTATCTGAGTATGCTATATTTGCTATGATAATGGTTATAAAGTATGCCAAGTAGTTTCTAAAAGTCATTCCGCTTCGAGAAATATATTTTCAAACTTAAAATTGAATCAGCGTTTATGTGTATGTGTTCACATTTTCATAAGAAACCAAAGTGACTAGAATGTTTGTGATGATACTATATGATTGGTAGTTTGAGTTTACCTATTGAGGACTTAAAGTCCTCACTACCTACTTGTGTGTGTGTGTGTGTGTGTGTTTGTAAACATCCCAGTGTATAGAATAGACCTCAAGTCGGCAATGGATGTCTCAGAATACTTACAAGATATATGACCTGGACCTGAGCCCAGTCCGAAAGATGAAAGTAGGCGGCCAATAGCCACAATGTGATGACAGCAGACCAAGACAAGAGTTATATGCAATATTAGCTAAGCTTCTTTTAAGTTATACTTGTTTTACCTTATGTGTATGAATATTTGGGATTATAAAACCTTATTCAGTAAAGAATTTTAAAGTTTTAGGGTCATATGTACAATATTTTCTTGTTTTAAGTGTCTTATAGCGTTCGTAATTACTTCTAGATACAGCTTCATGGCTCGAGCATGGTGTATATGTTTGGGGGGTGTTACATTAACCATGTGCCTAGGCTCTCCGCATCGGAAACAGGCGTTCTATCTAGCCAGGCAAGGGCGTCCTCCATGGTATTTGCCACACTTAGAGCAAGCTTGTCCATTTACAGGCTTTGGTGGATTCCCAACAAGTATCTGAGGTTGTTTGCCTTTGAGGCCTCCACCTTGAAATGGCTTCTTTGGGGATTGTTGCTTGAACTTCTGCTCTTGTAGGGTCAGCTTCTTCTTGTATACCTCCGACTTTGCGACCATTAGCTTATGATCACAATCCTCCACCAGGCGGCACTTGTTGGCTAATGCAACATAATCATAGATTTCCATAGGTCTTACAGACACCAGGGTCTCCTCTCACAGTCCTCCTTCAAACTTGACACACTTCCATTGCTCATCCGGGTTCCTTTGGTAGATCGTCAAGAACTTGCACAATTCCTCAAACTTGGCAATATACTCAATAACATTCATGGTCCCTTGACATAGATTCATGAATTTCGGCTCCTTTGCATTCCTTACTGAAGCGGGAAAATACTTCTCTTAAAAGTGCATCTTGAAAACCTTCCAAGGTCTAAACACCCTCCAACAGCCTCTTAGTGCCTAACCACCAAAACTCAGCATCTGCTTCAAGCATATAGGTAGCAAAGGCTGCTTTTTGCTCCTCGGTGCAAGCTAGCATTGTAAAAATTTTCTGTATTGCTTTAATCCATTATCAACTTGATTCGGGTTGTATGCTCCTCTGAAATTCGACGGATTCGCCTTCCTGAACTCAATAAACTTGAGGTATTCTAGGTCTACCTTAGCCCTGCCATTATGCCTTTCTGGATTTTCCTTATCCTTTTGCTCCATCCACTCCATCATACGATGGGCAGCAACAGCCTGCTCCTTCATGGCAGCAGCAGCCATTTTACGGAGCATCCCCATAACTTCCTCAAGACCTTCAAGCTCGTTACGGGGCCTACCACGCCTCCCTAGTGCCATTAGTTCCTAATGCACAAAGCAAAAGACATTGAGTTAATCAGACTCAACATTTATGTCGAGTAAACCATCAGCTAACTAAATTCAGAACAAACGATCATGCATGTCTAATCCCTATGCCTCATCATATAAATGAGACTTAAAGCATAAATTAACTACTGTGTATGCTTAAAAGCATAGTCAGTCTATCCCCAAGCTTTTCAAGGACTAACTGCTCTGATACCAAAATGTAACACCCTAATAGTCCCACACTATGCATAAGTCATATTATGGAATTATTAGTTATTATTTTTGTTCGCGGAACTAACTTTTCTGCTTGAAATTACTTTATACTGAAGAGAAGGGTAATTTTTTTTTTTGAACAATAATGAAATAAACTTTCTAAAAACAATGAGAGCCATGAGTGCATCATGAACGTATAGTATCAAACACTGTTATCTCATGCATGCAGTGTAGTAAAATAAATAATAACATCATAAAAAGTATCAATCTCGGAATAAACATAATATCATTCCAAAGCCATCATAATTATAGTTAATAGTAACATAGCATACTCTACATAATAAACCATGGGTCCGATATCTACTATCGACCCTGCAAGATAAACCTAACCAGATACAACATAAAAGGAAATACATTAGAAATCTCTACTGGCCATATATGCTATACAAGAAATGATAAGCCCATAAACTACAACAAAAAAGGTCAATCCTTGCTCCAGCTCGGCAGGGGCCATCCATGTCATCCATCAAATGGGAGATATCCGTTCCCAAATCCACTGGGTGCATCATTTCCCCATCCCTTCCCATGGGCACGCCCATGCTCACGCCCACGGGGTATAGCACGAGTATGAATGAATCTATGTCATCAAACCGGGGGTGGAGTTGGGCCAGCAGAAGAAGTGGAAGAATCCTAAGTCAAGCGATTCACCGAGGGGTAAGACAGCTCCGAAGGGTCGGACTTCATAAAATAGGTCAAGTAGGATGACTTCAAGGGATCGGACTCCACAGAAATAGTCGATATCAAGCGAGTGTCTGAGTCAGACTCTCCATCGGTGGGGTACCTCGGCGGGTGAAAATGTGAACGTATATCATCCAATGTGACATCATCGAATGGCTTGTGAGGACGGAAGAACGGGCACATCACAAGTGCATGAAATTGGCGGCTATGAACGATATAGACCCTTATCCCTGCTCTTGCAGTCATCATAGAGGCATTCAACACTGGGTCAAAGTGCTAATGCCTAGGAAGTCAATGTAAATCACCACGCTGCTTGACGCCGACATCCTCTGAAGACAACATGAAAATGTAAGAGTGAGAAATATAAGATTTCTCAGTATGATCGCGACTACCAATTACTATGTCATCATCATCGTCATTATCCCAGCCATTTCGAGTTTATTTATAAAAATGGTGAATATGCATAGATTCAATTTTTAATTATTTTTGAAAACAAAAGTTCCCGAAGCAGGTTTCTTTTAAGTTTAATCCCATAAACATAGCATAAGCAATATAAAGACATAGGATAGAATCATATGAACTAAGCATAACATCCACAATCATGACCATGCATATGAGGAAATAAAGATGTGTGAACTTTCATGTAATCATATGGACTTGACCAGAGTCTTTCATTAACTTTTCTTTTATTCTTAGCACCTGCTTAATATTCCTTACTTTCCCTTGGAATAGACTGCTATTGGACATGAGCTCATTCTATGGCCTTCGCCACACAGTACAAATCTAAAATCAAACTAAGCTAACAAAGCTTCCTCGAGTTTTTGAGAGTTTAGGGCTCTTTTTCCTCCAAAGTAGAGGGGTCTTTTATAGGTTACCTTCCCTTACCGAAGGATCATGCCTACTTGTCTTTATAGATTGCCTTATCTTATTTCCCTTACCACAGTAAACGAAGGATCATGTCTAATTATTTCTTTTCTCATCATTATATCTTACATGCATTGCACTTACTAACAAGACACATACGGACATGCAATGATATAAATAAGTCCATAATTTTGACGAAAATCCGGCAGCATAACGACTAGACCGAAGCTTTCCCAAAATGCCAAATACAGAAATTTCAACTAATAATCATTTGTTTTCATCTCATATCATCATATAAATCATCAACAATCATCTAATCATGAGTCAACTCATCAATCAAACTTTCCATACATCATACTTAATAGCATCATACATTCATACCTTAATGGGTGTCTATGGTTGCATTTTCCCTTGCAAGGAGCCTTATAAATCATCACGTGATTCGTCCTACTTACTCATGAAAGAACCACATAGTTTAGTATGAATGTGTGTTGTAAATGTAATATCCTCAATTTTCTTTCATGCAAAATTACCTTAGTAACCATGAGCAATTAAGTGCTTAATAAGAAATTAAAGGATTAAGGCCTAATTAAAGAGTCTATAAGGTAATTTTGAAGAGAAAAGCTATGAGAACATTTAATTAAGATTAGAGAATATCTAATTAAGTAAGTCAAACTCTTAATGGCTTAATTAGATACTAATTACCCATAATTAGCTTAATTGAGTTTAATTAAAGGTAATTAAGCTTAATTAAAAGTTTAATTTTTGTTAATCATATTCTTGTGAGTTAATCACTAATCCTTTCTTAATCAAGTTAATTAAGTTGCAAGAGCACTTAATCATATTATTAAAATTCAAATTTAGTCAACTAGACAATAAAGCATTTGATGATATCATTAAAGCGTAAAGCATAAGACAAAGTTGCTTTTTGTAAGAGTTGACCATACTTTCTCTCCTTCATCATCCAATTTATCCCCCTAAATCTTAATCAACTTAAAATTAAGCAAAATATCTTTTCCACCATGCCCTACATGTTACAGCCAAAACAACAACACACATACACATATCCATTTTCATTTTGTGTCATGTCATTCTCTCTCTAGTTCTCACACTCGCTAACCTCTCTCTACATTTCTTCTTCTTCTTCTTCATCTTCTTCATTATTCTCCATCACCATAACCAAACCTTCTTCATTAAGCCCTTCAAAGATCACCTCTTTTGATCTTTGGAGATAAGATCTACATACTACAAGCTTCATTCTCACAAAAACTCAAGCTCTCTCCTTCTCCATTCAAACTGCCATCTTCACCACTTGAAGGAGCCATCGTCTTCTTCATTTTCCCTTTCAAGAAGGCGCCATTTTCAGCACTACATAGTGATCTATCATTTCTTCTTTTTGTTACTCAAGAAAACTTGAAGCTTGGCTCTCACCATGGCCAAGAACTTCAAGTGACAACTTGAGAAAAACTCTATACTCTTCATAAGCAAAGTTTCCATTTTTAGCAAAGTTTGATTCTTTGAGTTTGTTTCATGAGTTCTTGTGTGTTTCTCTTCTTGATTGCTTCTAAAGTTTTCATTTTGCTCTCATGATGCATATGTTTTGATGTTTTGTGAGTTGTTGAAAAAGAAATATACTTTTTTGGTGGTATTTGATTTAAAGATCATTTTTTTCTTTATGAAGAGCTCATGATTTGAAATATTCTCCTTTTTATATCTTCCTAATGATTTTAATAAGACTAAGAACTTTCTATAAGTATAAAACTTTAAAAAGTATGCTTCTTGAAGCACTAAAAGTGGTGCAAAGTATATGCTTCTGCAAAAGTTTCAATTTGTTTTTCTTGAAAATAAGAATATGTGTAATGGTTCAAACTTTCTTAAGATATGAAGCTTTTCAACCATAAAAAGTAAGAAGTTGTCACTTTATGTCACAAATGTTGAACCTTAAAGACAAGACACTTCATAAAGTTTCAAATTTCTTTCAAGAATGTAACTTTTTGGTCATAAAAAATGTAAACTTGCAATTTTATTTAATAAAGATTAAATCTTGGGTTATGTTGATACCCAAATTTGTCCATGATTAGTCACACTAATTACTAGTAATCTAATGTTGTTCTCCTCGATTTTAGCATTTCATACACTACAATCATGTACAATTCTGTTTTTTTTTTTTTAGCAATCAAATTTTATTTTGTATTTGCATTTTTAATTTGAACAAAATTAAAAAAATATTTTTTTTTGTTATATCAAAGCATTCTTTAACTCATTTCAATACCAAAAATAAAATAGCCCATTCCATCTTTTACCCAATTCCAATATTACCAACATACAAAATAAATGATAAAAACAAAAATAAAAGGTTTGAAAAATTTAAAAAAAAAACTTAAAAAGAAAAAAAAAATATATATATATATATATATATATATATATATATATATATATATATATATATATATATATATATATATATATATATATATATATATATATATATATATATATATATTGGTTGGGCTAGGACTTTCAGGTTGATCCAATTCAGTAGATTTTTTTTTTCCTTCTTACTAACTACTATTAAATAAATAAAAAGAAATTAAAAAAAAGGGTTACTGCAAGCTGCTTGTAACAACTTTTGCAGCAACTTGCTTTTAGACGGTGGAAGATCAATTATAAAAGGGGGTTCTGATTCAAGTTTGGGGGGCAACGGAGAAGCAAACAAATAGAGAATTCACTGAAAGGAGGAGAGCATGAAAAAACAAAGAGAGTAAGAAGGAGTGGAGATTTGAGGAGCAATAAGCCAAAGTCTTTCTATAAGTACAAAAATCAATCATTCCCTTGTTCAAAATTTAGAATACATTACATGTATGTTGCTTCCTACTTCAACGTTGTAATTCGTAAGCGGGTGTACATGTTTGAACCAACATATTCTGACGAGTTAAGTACCATTTTAGTCCCTAAAATTATATGTGTGCGTCACTTTAGTCCCTAAAATTTGGAAATTAACTATTTAGTCCCTAAAGTTGCATTTCGTGGGTCATTTTAGTCGCTGGTTAGTCAACCGTCAATCAACTGTTATGATTTTGCCATCAGCATGCCACATGGCATGTTGACGTGTCATATCACATGTCATCAATTTTAAATTGGCTCAAATTAGTCTCTGAAATTTTTAAAATGTGTCAAATTAATCTCTAAAATTTCTAAATGTGTCAAAATAGTCCCTTAAATTTTTAAAATGTGTCAAAATAGTCCAAAATTCCCAAATTTCTCCTCTTCTCCTTCTCAAGCTCTAAATCTTTAATCTTCCTTAAATCCACTAATTTCTTTCTCATTTTCACATCCTGCCTAGACTAGATCCTCTCCATATAGAATAATAGAAAGAGAATATATAGAAATGAAATAATGAAATACAAAACATAATTTTATTGTAGCTCATGATAATTCAAGATTCAAGAATGTCTTTAGACTTAACAAATACTTATAGGGGTACTTGTAACATTCTCATATAACGTTATCGGAAATAATGAAAACGTCCTTGGGCAAACTTTTATTATTTACAGTCTTGCCCCTAAACTTTTTAGAAATGATATTTAGGTCCCTATATCAATAGAATCAGCAAAATAAGATTTTAAACAAAGCAAAATCATGTAGCGAAAACGTAGAAACCTAAACCTCGGCTGATTGAGTCATGAAGGTGTCCACATGTGAAATGACGTGGGGTGTCCCTAGACTTGCCCATAATTACGAAAATGCCATTATCCATAGAAAACAGAAAATAGAAGGCCTTAAATTTGGAAAACGTTTAATGAAAACGTTTAATGTACACTGTTAATCGATTTACTTGATTTTATTGAGTTTGCAAAGTTAATTAAAAGTTAATTAGAGGTTGACTAGGAGTTGAATAGAAGTTAATTAGAGAGATTAGGATTTAGAAGAATTAAAATAGAAACATATAAAACCTCACAAAATTCTTCAAAACCGTTTTACCGATTTGAAGGAAATCGGTAGAATTTCGGTATTTTAAACTGTCGGAGCCAAAACAACTGAATTCCACGTATGAAGACCTGAATTGTGAGGCTGAAAATTCAGCCACCTAGCCCTTGGATTATGGCGCCACATGCTTCAACAAATGGGTGGAGAAACTTGGTTAATTTGCTACCACCTATTCAAGAGCCAATCAACCTTTAGCAAGCCATCCACTTCATTAAAGCTTGATCAGATTTTTCTCCTTCTCCATAAGCAGAATTTCGTCCTCTCTTTTCCAGCAGGCTTCTCTCCTTCTTCTCTTCATCTTCTTCGCCTCCTTCTTCCATTTTCAGCCTCCCTCAAGTCTCTTGTACTCATATCTTTCACTAGAACTCAAGACTAGCTAGTTTTGCATCAAAATAAGGTAGGATTCAACCTCTTCTCTGAATTTTCTTGTGAATTGGGGCTGCTGTGAACTCATTTGGATGCATGTATTTGATGTTATTATGAGCCTATATGAAGTTTTATGGCTAGATTGTTGTGTTTTAAATTGAGTTTTGGATGATTATCTAGTGAAGAGAAGCAAACAGAATGGATTAGGTTAAGGAAACCTACGACGGTCCATATGGCGGAGTGTACAGCTCCACTTATAGCTATTTAAATTTAATAAATATATTTTTATGTGAAACTAGACATTTAGGGCTTTCCATACATATATCATATAAGGCCATTGGATTAGTATTGAGAGAGATATGAATTTTTGAAGTTTGACCTAGGTTTTCGAGTTTGATTTTGGGCAGACTAGGTTGTTCAGGGTAAAACTTGCTCTATATAACTTGGAATTGAATGAAACCAACTTTTTTAGAATGTTATACATGGAAGAATATCCTATAAAAATTTCAGAGTTAGATAAGGTCCCGTTTGCTCCCAATGGTCCGAGAAAATTGCCCTATGTCCAAACTAGGCCAAAATAGGGCAGTTCAGGAATGTCAAATTTCAGGGCTTATAACTCGAGCCTTACAAATGCAAATTGAATGGAACTTTTTGGAAATGAAAGATTATCCTGTTAGCTTTAATATGAGACAAATTTCATATAATTTGAACTAGTTTTCAATTTTTAGTGGATTTTTACTTTTAAGTATGTAATTCTGGCCAGCTATAGGGCAGGCCGGGATAAAACTTAAATAACTTAAGCTATATTTATCAAAATTAGGGACCAAAAAGGTTATAAAATAGACACATAACACTTCAATATATCCAAAATTCATATCTAAATGAGCTAAAATGAATTTAAGGCTTGATTTCTAAAAACTGGCGGAGTTGAAAAATATGAGCAGGATTTCCAAAATTAAAGGAATAGGCACCTTAATGCATATATGAATTCAATTAAAGTCTATGTGTTGCAATTCCATGTTGATACTTGAAAGATTAATGCATTATATTTCATCTCTACTGAGACTGACTGTTTGTTGAAACTGGCACTATTCATGGAAAAATAGATCTGATCCGTTATGCTGCTGACTTTTCGGTAGAATTGTAAAAAAGTTATGAGCATTTATATGTTATGAATATTTATGATATGAACATGAAATTCTATATGCAAGGATAAATGAACGTAAATGAGAAAGCATATGTATGAGTGCAATCAGCATGTCTATGCATGATTATATATGAAAATGAAAGGATATGAACATGTTAAAGGTGGATCCCTTCCCCTGGGGGCAGTTATAAGATCCCTTCTTGTGAAGGCAGTTAAATAATATGATGAAGGTCCCATATTCCTAAGGAGTGTGACATGGCGATCACACCCCAATGGGGTATGACATGGCAATCATACTCTGGAATATGGCCTGATGACCATATCCTAAGGAATGTGACATGGCGATCACACCCTGATGGGGTATGACTTGGCAATTATACTTTGGAATATAGTATGATAAGTACATCCTAAGGAGTGTGACATGGCAATCACACCCCGATAGGGTATGATATGGCTATCATACTCTGGAATATGACTTGATGACTATATCTTAAGGAATGTGACATGGCAATCACACTCCGATGGAGTATGACATGCCAATCATACTCTGGAATGTGCATGACAAGTAAAGGAAATTAAAAGAAACCACAGTGCATTCGCATGAATTCAAGTATGAGTATTTGCATGATTATATCCCATGTTTTATTAATGCTGAAACTGTTCTATCTACTTATGTTGTGATTATTATTTTAAATATGAAATATTGTCAATGTGACTCAAGGGCATGAATAAAATGAACTCTGCTTCTAACAATATATATTTTCAAATTATAAAATTGAACAAACTATTTAACATGCTCACATTTTTCATAATAAATCGAAGCAGCTGGAGATAATAACGATGACACAGCATATGGTAATTTAAGGAATCCTACTAAGAATTTATAATTCTCACTTCTATGTTTATTTCCGTGTTATCTCCAGATAGTTCAAAAGTTCCGAAGAAAGTCCTCTAAGGCGGAGTTGACTAGTAAGATTGAAGGTGGCTGAAGGCTGCTGCCATACAAAGTCCGACTAAGTGACAGTAACAACTCCTTGGTGGGATATTATGATTTAAGTATAGTACCATATTTGGGAGGGTGTTACAGTACTTATGTAAAAAATATAAATTTAACATGTTTTATAAAAAAATTAAATAAATAAAATATTAATTTTTTAATAAAAATTAACAAAGAATAGATTATAAAGGCAAAAGTGATAAAACACTAAAAAAAATTTGGAACATATTCAAAATATTGAATATGGTCGAGTTATTGTCTATATATGGACTAATTAGCCATCATTCATTCACCAAAAGTTAATTCACTTGATTAATCTTTTACTCATACTTTATTATAAGTTGGGTTTAATTTTTTATATTTTTAAGTACTTATATAGATAGGCACTTAATGAATTTGAATATATTCTTTATGGTAAAATTATATTAAGTATTTTTCTTACCTTAAATTATAGTTTTTTAATTTAAAAAAGAAAAAGAAAAAGAAAAAAAAAAGTTGATTTCGATTTTGATTAGGCCACATTGATGGAACATTTACGACAAATGTATCAATTAAGTGCATATTTGAAAATAGTTATTCCGAGAAAAATAATCATTCTTTAAAATTGTAGTTTTAGAAAATTCTTTTGATGTATCGATTGTATGGAAGTTTTAAATTATAATCTCATTTAATTACCAAATCCTTCACCATTTTCTAGTGACATGTTTTAGAAAACTTTTGATTATAAATTATTTTGATTTAAATTAGTTAATCCTAAACTTTAAATCTTAAATTAAATAAGACCAATAAATATTTAGAATATTAATCAAATCTATTTAAATGTTAAGTTTGAATTTAATAATTGTTAATAATTTTGTAATTTACCAATCTCAATCTATTTAAATTTACTTATCACTTTAATAAGATGCACAAATTTCTATGTGGGGAGGATCTACTCTAGATAGAGTGTGAAAATAGGAAAGAAATTAATGCATTTAAGGATTATTAAAAATTTGGAGCTTGTAAAGGAGAAAAGAAGAAATATAAGAATTTTGGACTATTTTAACACATTTTAAAAATTTCAGGGACTATTTTGACATATTGAGAAATTTCAGAGACTAATTTGACACATTTTAAAAATTTAGGAGTTAATTTGAACCAATTTAAAATCAATGACACGTGATATGACACATCATATGTTATGCCGAGTGGCATCCTGACGTGTCACTTAGCATGACACATCAGTAAAACCTTAACAGTTAACTGACGATTGACTAACCAAGGATTAAAGTGATTCACGGAATGCAACTTCAGGGACTAAAGAGTTAATTTCCAAATTTCAGGACTAAAGTAAAGCACGCATACAATTTTAGGGACTAAAGTGGTACTTAACTCTATTCCGACAAGCTAAGACTCGTAAATAGAGGTCACTGGCACACACATAACACAACTCCATCTTCACACACCATAGACCTTCTCAATTTTTGTTACTCTAAAAGAGACGTCCCTGTCATTCATAACAAACATAAATCAAACAAAGAGTAAATATTTACATCACTAAGCAAAATCCAACAATAGCTATTAGACCCGTCTGTCTTTCCCTTCACACACAGCCTCACCCACACAAAATCATCATGAAACCACAAATCAATGCTTCAAAAAAAAAAAAAAAGAGTAACTTTCAAACCTAGAAACCAAAACCCAAAACAAGAACCTGTTCTTCAGCCATATAAAAGAAAAAGTAAAGCAAATAAACAAACACCACAACGTAGCAACCTCCATAGCTGCGGCAACCATGAACTGCCGCCACCCAAATCCCTCTCTTTGCCATGGGATCACCATCCCTAACTGTCTCTTTCACCGCTTTGCTTGCACCCATAGTCGCAACCTCCACCACCGCACATCATAAGCCGTCTCGGATGTGTCCTTGCCATGAGCCACAGCCGTTTCTAGCCGTCGCTGCTGCAAACCCCATCCCCTGCCTCCATGAAACCCTACTACACACCCCAAGGGAAAAGAATCCAGAAGCTTCTCTCTTTCTTAGGGTGCATTTGTTTCAAATTTTGAAAAATGTGATTTTGAAATTTAAATTTTATATATAACTGAAAAAGCTGAAAACTGATTTTTTTCAAAAGTTACTCTTTTCAGCTTCTCCAAAAAAGCTGAAAACAGATTTTTTTTAAAAATTTAATTATTTTTAAAAAATTATCCAAATATATGAAAACTGATTTTTTTAGTAAAAAAAAGTGATTTTTTACTGCAAAAAAGCATAAACAAATGCACTCTTAATCTGCTCTTCTTTTGCATTCTTTTTATTATTACTTTTAGTTTGCATTTGCTTAAGTTGCGGGCCATATTCTAGAGTTATTGTGATTCATTTTGGGCCTTCAACCTTTTAACTTTCTTTGATTTTAGTAGCTTATATTAATAAGTTGATCCACTTTTGTTTTTCTTTTAATTCTGATTTCATTAGCTTGGTATTTTTTTTTTTTTAACCTTTCAAATACGTTATTTTGTTTACAAACTTGTTTATTTATTTGTTCGTACTTTTTTATTTATGTTGACATACCTATTTACTTGTTCATGCTTGTTTACATATTTATTTATCGCCTTAATCTGTTTACGTTTTCTATTATTTTATTTTATTTTTTTGTTTTTTTTTTCTATAATTAGTTTGGTCATTTGGACCTTTTTTTTTTTTGGATTCCATTTCATTTGGAAATAAGAAAATAAGCAAAGTAGGCAAATGAAAATAACCAAATAAACGTGATAAAAGTAATAAAGATAATGGTAAAAATATAAAAAAAAGAAAGGGCATTTGAATTGTTTGCGGTGAATTTGATTTTTTTGCTTAAACATTCGAACTTGCCTGTTTATCTTTCCATTCACTTCATGATCATTTTCTCTTTAATTGCTTGCCTGTTTTTATCTAATCATCAACTTACGCAACCTCATTGGTTTTGTAATTTCTCTTCATTACATAAAAAAAAAAAAAGAATAATAAAATCTATCTTTCATTTTCTTTTCTCTTTTTCATTTTTTAAAAAAAAAAAAGACTCTTATTCACTGAAATTCATATAAAAAAAAGTAAAAACCAATCAATGATGGAAAATTTAGGAGAGAATCAGAGTACTTATTAAGCAAATTCTTCTTAAAACTCTTGAGGCCTCATATCGGATTTTATTAGAAGCGCTGATAAGATCTGACTATGATAGCATAATTATGATTAGAAATAACCTTCATATTTTTTCATATTTATAGATAAAATGATGGTTAAATTTACATGTTCTCAACAATATAATAATTCAAATTTCACTTTAGATACTTATATATCAAAAGCAAAAACAAAGTCCTTTTATTTTATTATTCCATTCAAAACATTATATCAACCATCACTAGCTGACAATGGAAAAATCAGAAGAGGATTGGGGTACTAATCATACAAACTCTTTCTGAAACTCTTGAGGCTTTATATTATATCTTGCTAGGAGCATTGTTAAGATCTGATCTCAACTAAAAATAAAACTTTTAAACATTTTTTTAATAGTTTTTTTAAATAATAATAAAACATAAATAAATAAATTTTCGTAATTTGGACTCTATAATTAAACTTTTAAATTATCATCTAAATAACAAGAACCAATTTCTTTCAATTCATCTCTTTTTTCCAAAATTTTATACTAAGAAATTAATTTGGATCTAGCTAATGACAAAAAGATCAAGAGGGGATTAGAGTACCGATCAAGTAAAGCTCTTCTTGAAATTCTTGATGTAACGTCCCCCGATTTCCGATTTCCAACCTCATCCTCGATTCCAGTGAAATGTTCAAATTTCCGACCTCCGACTTTGTAACACCCCAGCCTGAGTGCAGTAACCTGTCGAAATCGGAACCTGAAAAATTCTGAGTCTGAACCCTATGCCTCCTTGGAGAGCTATAGGTTTAAGGCATTTTCTTAAGATCAAAAGTCCCGGTAATGGTTCACTAAGCATTAATGAGTTGAAGAAGGATTTTTAATGAATTTTAGGGAATGGATAACCCCTTCATTTTCAACCCCCAAGTTTATAAAAACGCAAGTTTTCGGAGAATTGTACTAAAACCCAAAAGTTGGATTCTAATCCTTAAGGATTTTGAATTTCTAGATATTTTTATTGAATTCAAATGGGGGGTATTCCCTTATTTACATTTATGTTTTAAAGTTAATGGAGAATAAAGTTAAAGAGGACATTAACTTATTAAGAAATGTAAATAAGTCTGTGCAATATCCTGGACCTGGGAAAGGATTGCAGGAGGAGGGAACCAAGTTTTTGGAGTTGGTAATCGATTACAGGGGATCTGTAATCGATTACAGTCCTCTCTGTATGCCCATAGGTTGAAATTTTTCGCGTTGTAATCGATTACCATATTTGGTAATCGATTACCAGTTCTGGGTTGGTGGTAATCGATTACCAGCATTGGTAATCGATTACTAGACTTTTGGCTGTGGTAATCGATTACCAAAGGTCAATATATAAGCCGAGACGCGTCCCTTCCCTTCATTTTCGAAATTCTCCTTCTCTCTCTAACCCAAACTTTCTCCCTTCTCTCTAAAACACATCTCCTTTCATTCCTAAACACAATCCTTCACATCTTTCCATCAAATTACACCATTCCCATTCATTTAAACTCAATTTCTTCCTTTAATCTCAAATCACATCTTCAACAAGAAATCAACACATTTGGTCTTGGAGCTTGGAGGAGGTGACACCAAAGCTCTCAAATCTTTCTTCTTCCTTTCCCCTTCTAAAAGGTAATCCTTCAACTCCTTTCCTCCTCTTTTCCTATGAAATTACGAATTATTTCCCCTATAGTGAGTTTCTGGAGAACCCTAGGTTAGAAGAATTAGCAATTTTCATATCTGGGAGTAAAGTAGATTAATCGATAGTCTAAGTGACTAATCTTGAATTAAATTTCCGTATTGTTGATAGTATATACCGTTGGAGGACTGGCTTTGGCTTTCAAAGTTCATGGGATTAGGAGTTCGTTATTGGCGTTAAGTCTGTGAGTAGATAGTTCATCCCTATCTTAGTTTTAACATATTTTTGTCTATGTATATTCATATGCAAATGATTTGGTATGTCTTAGCAATATAATTTAAGTTTTGGTAGCTTATATATTTTTACTAGTTCACATGAGACAATGACTTGATTTCAAAAAGAGAAATGTGGCAAATGTTCATTACCTTGGTTTCCTATTAAACCTTGGAAAATATTTCTTTGTTTGAAAGGCTTTTAGATAAAAGCTTTGGACTTCTGTTCGTTTTTTATTTATTAAAGTGTTAAAGCTTTATTTTCTTTGAAGTTACAATTTTATTGTTTATTATAAGTTATATTGGTATATTTTATAAGAACCTTTATTAAATGTTCTATTTATGGAAAGAATAACTTGGGAAAGTCTAGACCAGGATCTGTAGGCTAACGGCAGTAGGCGTTAGCCCTGGGTGCACCTAGGATGTTGGATTTCATGGCCACTCAAGAGAGTGGTGCGTGCCTGTTATTCATGGCCACACACATAATGTGGTGCGTGCTTGTTATTCACGACCACAGGAGGAGTGGTGCGTGCCTGATTACGGGATTCACACGAAGGAATGGCCACCTAAGTGTGTTTCCTGACGGATTTATCCTGGAATAGATGAACTCTATTTTGGAAAAGAAAACTTGGATAATATTTGATTAAGATTTCTACTTGGGTTTCGTTATACATATTATAGTATCATCTTAATATCTAAGTTTGTACATTGTCTCATGTAGGTTAGGGACATTCTATCTCTCACTGAGTTTCTCAAAACTCACCCCGTAGTTGTTCTATCCTTTTCAGATGCAGGTTTAGGCTTGGGAGCCGATTCTTCATATCAGCATCATTTGATTCCTATCTGGGTGAGCCCTATTTAGTAATGGGCCTTGATTTGTAATTCTCTTTCTGTTGTAATCTTAGTAGGTAGCTCCATAGCACTACAGGCAGGGTCCGGCCTTGTTCTGTTTTTGTTGTTGTTATGTATTTAGTCATACATGTATTTGTATATTTCAACTTGTTGGAATTAAAGTTGTTTAAAGGGTTTGTTTTCTGAAGAACTTAAGTAATGTATTTTGGATATACGATTGTACTTATATATTTTACTGTTATATTGTGTGCTGAGGGGTGTATTCTAAGAATACCTGGATCCCCGATGAAATGTTGTATTTGTTTATCTTGCAGGGTGTCCTTTTGTAATTGGGAAATATCCGGATTACAAAGGGGACTCTGTCGAAATTTTTATAAAATTTTTGTGGTAAAAGGCTTGCGTAGGGACTTATCCCTATGCATCGGTCATGGTCCGGGTTGGGTCATGACAGACTTCATCTCCAAGTCTCAAATAAAATGGCTATGACTTCCGATTTCCGACCTTATGCTTCAAATAAATAGGATACGAGTTCCGACTTCATGATTGATTGTTTAACTAGAATAAGACACGATTTCCGACCTACGAGTTGATCTCAACCAAAAAATGGACGCGAGATCGGATCTCTGAGTTGGTCTCCAAGTTCGACCAAAATTTATACGAGTTCCGATCTTCTACTTTATTCCCGAGCTTCAAATAAAACGGACATGATTTTCGATTTCCAAATTTATGTCGAGGTCTCAAATAAGGTAAGCACGAGGTACGACATCCGACTTCAGCTTCAAGTTCAAATAAAATGGATGCGAGTTCCAATTTTACACAAAATAGAGACAATTTCCGATTTCAGATAGAATGGAGGTGAGTTCTACTTTTAGGCAATGTGGAGAATAATTTAGCCACAAAAGAGGGAGACATGGCTGAACTTCACTCATAAAATTTCAGCCAATCAAAACTTACAAAGCCAACTACCATCTTGAAGCTTTTATAACTCATTTCTTTCTCCCTTCAGCCTGACTTGCACTGCCTTTCTCCCTCACTTCAGCTCTCTTCTTCTCTTCTCCACTCACCCAACTCCATCTAACCTTTAAGCTCAATCAAGTTCTATTGATTCAAACTCCAAAATCAAGCCAAATTACATAACAAGAGGTAGAGGTTTAATTTAGTTCTTGTTATTCTGATTGTGAATAGTTGCTTTTGATTTTATTTTCTTACTTCTTGATGTGATTAGTGAATGGAAATGATAATCTTTGGGTAGTCGTTGGCTGTTTTTGTGTTTAAATTTGATTAAGGAATAGGAAAGGGTGAGAATAGGAAGATGTGAGAGGCTGGAAGACTAATTTCCCTCGAGAATCATGCAGTGAGTGTGCGGCTCCGCCTCTGACTGATTAAATCCGATGAGACTATTTTTATATGAAACTAAACATTCAGGGCTTTCCATATATATATATATATATATCATATAAGGCTATTTGATTAATATTGAGAGAGATATGAATTTTTGAAGTTTGACCTAGGAATCAGGACTTTCATCCGGGCAGTGTGAGGTTAGAAGGGTGTAACTCACCCTACAGAACTCTAAATTGAGTGAAACTAACTTTGTTAGAAAGCTTATACATACGAGAACATCCTATAGAGAAATTTCGAGTTTGTTACTATCCCATTTGTTCCCAGTAGTTTGAAGAAGTTGCCCTATGTCCAAATTGGGCCAAAACAGGGTAGTTCAGGAAGGTCAAATTTCGGGGTTTATAACTTGATCTCTACTAAGGCAAATGGAATGGAACTTTTTGCATATGAAAGGTTGTCCTGTTAGCTTTAATATGAGACCAATTTCATATAAGTTGAATCCATTTTCGAATTTTAGTGGATTTTTACTTTTAAGTGTGTAATTCTAGCCAGCTACAAGGCAGGATAAAACGTGAATAACCTGAGCTATACTTATCAAAATTAGATGGGACCAAAAGGTTAGAAAATAGACACATAACACTTCAACATATCCAAAATTGAGGTCCAGATTAGCTAAATAGAAATTATGACCTGATTTACAAAAATCGGGTTGAATGCAAGTGTTGAGACAACAACCATGTTTTAATTGCAGTACGTGTGTCATGAATTTCATGTTTGGAATATGAATAAAGTGTTATAACTTTTCTAAAAATTTGATGTTCTGAGTTCTAGCACTATTAATGGGGAAGTGGACACGTTCCGTTATACCGCCGAAATTTCGTTAAGACCTATGCATGAGGCATAAGATACATGTGCATTTTCAATAAATTCATAAAGATTATGATATGATGAGCATAAAAGTTATGTTATGATAAAAGTTCCATAATACTTGGGCCAGCCATGGAATAAAGTTAAGGGGAATAGATCGGTGGGGAGGTTGGGAAAAGTAAATCTGGCATTCCTGTATAGGAACGAGCTCAATCCTGAAAAGCAGACTATTACCTAGGAGTCTAAAATGGCCAAGAACTCCCAGGGGACCAAGTAATGGAAAAGTTTATGAAAAAAGGTTCAAGAACAAGTTTTGCATGATTGCATTAAATGCATAATTGCATTGAACGGTCATTACAAGTTGTTACAATTTATCTGTTATATTTACTTACTGCTGTATCTTCATTTATTCTACTCATTATTCTGTGTTTAACTATTAGTTGTCTATTCTGTTTCTTATGCTGCCTTAAGTAAAACTGAACCTTGCCTCGGACCAAATATTTTTCAAACTTATTAAATATGGATAGTTAAGCTTGATCTCATGTTTTTATAATTAAATAAAAATCAAGGCAACTGAGAATGAATGTGACGTCAGTTAAACACCATACGCGAACCCTACTGAGAATTTCTTTAAATTCTCACCTCATTTTGCATTTCCGCATCATTCTCAGACGCTAGTGATGGACTTGATAGCTACTTTCATTATTGAGACTCTGAACTTGCAGCTCCACCATGACCTGAGTTGGACTCGCTATACAGAGCTAGCTCCCGCCATTTTCGTCTCTACTTTTTAGCAATAGAATTTTGTTGTTCCTTTATTTCACTCTACTTTTGAAACATATATTTATAAACTGAAGCTTTGGCTTCCAACTTACATATGTATATATACAATTGATGATATATTTCCTATTTTTACTCTTTTATGTAATGCTAATCACGTCTATTATATAAAGTGCCCTATTTCATAGGTATATTCATCAAATATATATATATATATATATAGATATATATCAGAGAAAAAGAGAATATAATATAATAAATACAGCTTTAGACAGAGAACTAATACAGTAACGCGACCTATCCAATTTTATGCTATGACTTAAGCATAACATAAGTTGGTAGGGTGTTACACTTGAGGCTATATATCATATTCCTCCAGAAGTGCTAGCGGGATTTGGTTGCTATAGCAAATATCCAATATATGTTTTCATAATTTTTCCTTCATAAATCCAACAAAAAAAAAATCTCATATTTGCTCGAATTATTTGTTTATAATCATTATATCTTAATAAATAAAATTCAAAATAAATATTTCTTAATTATTTTTTTTTTTTGCAAATAATTGCTCAATTTAATCTTTTTTTTAAGGGATAAATAAATATTGTCAGATTATTAATCAATTTGCATGACTAACTTAAGGTAACCGTCAAAGGACAGATGTATCAGGGGTGCAGTAGAATTAAGTTTCCTCCTTTACTGTATATAATCAGACTCTCAAACCCAAATCTCATTTTTAAAGACCAATTTTAAAAATTTAAAAGGATTTTTCTAATTTTTTCCTATAAATAAAAATTGGTGGGATTCCATTGATATATTGTTATTCTTCAATATTTATTGTTGCCTTTTATCGCGGTGCCCTCCGGGCACGTTGTGACAAGTTAAAAATATTGACTAAAGTGTTTAACTTTATTCAAGAATAAATTTTTTAAATCTTAGAGTAACTTTAAGTCATAAAGTTGTTATCTTGAAGATATAATAATCATTAAAAGTTTCAACTTTCTTAAAGAATAAGACTTTTAGCCCTAAAGCTAGCATCTTGTATTATTATCTCATAAAGGTTAAATCTTGAAGACATGAATATAATGCAAAGGTTCATACTTTATTAAAGAATGAAACTTTATAATCATAAAGGTGAAATCTTGTTATTTTATTTAAATAAAATTGAATATTGTAATTTGTTGGAATAAAGATTTCTTCTTGATGACTAGTAAGCACAGGGTGTTGTTGGGTTAATGAGTGTAGTTATGCGTTGTCATGACCCAAGGGACTAGAGGGATCTCAAAATCCTTTGAGAACAAAAGTATGATTACGGCCTCTAAACTTACCATGAATCTATGCATCACTAGTGTGCTATCTCAAGAAAACTAAAAGATTGTAATGCAAAATGTGGGCTAAAACATTATATTAGGCTTTGGCCACATTAAAAGGAAAAGAAAAATAAGTGTCAACTTTGTTAACTTTAACACATTATTCCATAAGATGCATACATAAGAATGTTATGAAATTATTAGGGGAAGTGAATTTCTAAGGCAAAAGGTGACTTCACTCAAGAGTCAAGTAACTAAAAGTTTACAACACACATTCATACTAAACTATGTGGTTCTCTTATGAGTAAGTATGAAGAATCATGCAATGATTCAGAAGATTCATGTGATGATTCATAAGACTCCTTGCAAAGGGAAAATGCAATCATAGACAATCATTAGGGTCTGAATGCATGATGCTACTAAGTATGATGTATCGAAAGTTTAATTGATGAGTTGACTCATGATTAGATTATTGTCGATGATTTATATGATGATATGAGATGAAAACAAATGGTTATTGGTTGAAATTTCTGTGTTTGGCATTTTGGGGAAGTTTTGGTCCAGCTGTCATGCTGCTAGATTTTCGTCAAAATTATGGACTTAGTCATATCATTGTATGTTCACATGTGGCTTGTCAGTGAGTACCATGCATGTAAGATATAACAATGAGAAAAAAAATAATTGGACATGATCCTTCATTTACCTCTGTAAGGGAAGTGAGGGAAGGTAATCCACAAAGACAAGATAAGTGGGCATAATCCTTCGGTAAGGGAAGGTGACCTATAAAAGACCCCTCTACTTTGGAGGAAAGAGGGCCATAAACTCTCCAAAACTAAAGGAACCCTTGTCAGCTTAGTTTGATTTTAGATTAGTATTGTGTGGCGACAGCCATAGAATGAGCTCTTGTCCAATAGCAATCTACTCCAGGGGAAAGTAAGGAATGTTAAGTATGTACTAAGAATGAGAGTAAAGTTAATGAAAGATTCTGGTCAAGTCCATATGGTTACATGAAAGTGCACACATCTTTATTTCCTTATATGCATGGTCATGATTGTTGATGTTATGCTTAGTTCCTATGGTTTTATCCTTTGTCTTTATGTTGCTTATGCCATGTTTATGAGATTAAACCTAAAATAAACCCGCTTTGGAAATTTATGTTTTCAAAATCATTAGAATTGAATCTATGCATATTCACCACTTTTACAAATAAATCCGAAATGGCTGGGACGACAATGATGACACAGTAATTGTCTTGTTGTGATCCTACAAAGAAACCTTGTATTTCTCACTCATATATTTCAGTGTCATCTTTAGAGGATGCCAGCATCGAGTAGTATGGAGATTTACATTGAGTTCCCAGTCTAGCATTGGCACTTTGACCTAGTGCTGAATACCTCTGTGATGACTGCTGTAACATCCACCAAGATTCTTTTATCGTTTTTTGCCTAATTATTCGGTTTTATTGAATAATTGAGAATAATTAAAATTTGGTTAAATAATTATTTAGAATCAATTGATTAGCAATTACTTGAGTTTAAATATGAGGAAATTAAGTTAGAAGTATAGGAGATTTCATAAAATTTTATTGAAAATCGATTTACCGCTTTAAAGGAAATTGGTAAAATTATGGTATTTTAAACTGTCGAAACCGAACCAATAGAATTTCAATTCTTTTACCCCACCTTAAGTGGCTGATAACTCAGCCACTTAACAGCCAAATGTGGTGCCACTTTGGACACAAAAGCAAGGAGAGTTGGCTGAAACTCAGCCATAGGGTCTCCACCAATCAAATGCCAAAGCAAGCTAACCACAACCACTTAATGTAATCAGATTTTTCCACCCTTTTATCACCCATTCAGACTCCTTTCTTGCGCCACTTTTCTCCTCTCCTTTTAGCTCTCTTCTTCTCTTTTTCACTCACATAACTCCAGCCAACATCAAGCCTAATCAAGCTTTGCTCATCCAAGCCTTCAAAAATCCAGCAAAATCACTTATAACAAAGGTAGAGGTTTGATTCTTGCATCAATTTTGTGGTCTTGGCTGGCTGAGGTTGGATTATTCTTACAATCTTTGATATGTTAAATGAATGATTATGATGATATATGATGGGTTATTGACTGTTTGTTTGGTTAAAACCGAATTAGAAGCAAGAAAGAATGAAAATAGGAAGAGATGGAGAGCTGAAGAACCCAAAACCCCTCGGCAGTCTCTGCGGCGGAGTGTACGGCTCCGCCTACAGCCGATTAAATTTGATGAAATAATTTTAAATGAAACTAGACATCCAGGACTTGCCATACATATATCATATAAGGCTTTTGGATTAGTATTGAGAGAGATATGATTTTTTGAATTTCTACCTAGGGTTGTGACTCTGGTTCTGGGCAGACTGGGTTTTTCAGGGTAGAACTCGTCCTATACTACTTGAAAATGAGTGAAACTAACTTTGTTAGAAAGTTTACACATACGAGAATATCCCATAAAAATTTTAGAATTAGATAAGGTCCCGTTTGCTCCCAGCGATCCAAGAAAGTTACCCTATGTCCAAATTGGGCCAGAACAGGACAGTTTAGAAATGTCAGAATTCGGGGCTTATAACTCGAGCTCTACTAAGTCAATTGGAATGGAACTTTTTGTAAATGAAACTTTGCCCTATTAGCTTTAATATGAGACCAATTTCGTGTGATTTGATTCAGTTTTCGATTTTTAGTAAATTTTTACTTTTAGGTGTCTGATTCTGGCTAGCCACTGGGCAGGCCGGGATAAACTCTAAATATCTTGAGCTGTAGATATCAAAATTAGATGGGAACAAGGAGGTTAGAAACTAGACATATAACACTTTAACATATCCAAATTTGAGGTCCAAATGAGTTAAATAGAAATTATGGCTTGAATTATAAAAACCGGGTTGGTTGACTATGCTGAGGCAGAAACTCTGCCTTGATGAGTTTAAGGTTATTATGAGTTCTGATATATGTGTGTAATGTTGTGATCTTTATAATAAATTGATATTCTGATGTATTGGCACTATTCATGGGGAAGTGGACTCGTTCCGTTATGCTGCCGAAATTTCGGTAGAACCCTTGCATAAATTATGAATTTCATGTTAATGCATGTACAATTTCAAGAAAACTATGAAAATTATGATAAGAATTATGTTATTATGAAAGTTTCATGCTACTTGGGCCAGCCCCGGATAAGAAGTTAAGGGGAATAGATCGGTGGAAAAGCAAGGGAAAGTAAACCCGGCATTCCTGTATAGGAACGAGCTCGATCCTGAAAAGCAGACTATTACCCAGGAGTCTAAATGGCCAAGAACGCCCAGGGGACCAAGAGATGAAAAAAAATGATGAAAAGTAATGAAAGAGTTTATGAAGGAAGGTTCAAGAATGAGTCTGCATGATTATATGAATGCATGAATAAATGGAATAGTTATGTCAAGATGTTTACAGTTGTCTATTGTATTTGTTTACTGCTGTTTATTTATTTATTTACTGCTGTTTATTTATTTATTCTGTTTATCATTCTATATATTATTATTAATAATCTATTATGTTTCTTGTGTCGTCTAAAGTAAAACTGAATCTTGCCTCGGACCAGACATTTTCTTGAACTCATTAAAATGGATATTTCAGTTTGAACACATGTCTTTATAATTAAATAAAAATCGAGGCAACTGAGAATGAGTGTGACGTCAGATGAACGTTAAACACGAACTCTACTGAGAATTTCTTGAAATTCTCACCTCGTGCTATATTTTCCGCATCATTCTCAGACGCTAGCGAAGGGCTCAACGGCCATTCTTTTCATTGAGATCCTAGACCTGCAGCTTCACCATGACTCCGAGTTGGACTCGTTGCACACAACCTGCTCCTGATAGTTCTGCTTTTGTTTTTTAGCAATAGGAATTTTTGCTGTTCCTTTATTTCATCTGCTGTTAATATATATATATATGTAGACTGAAGCGTTGGGTTCTGGCCTACATATATACATATACAGTTGATAATATATCACTTATTCATATCTTTTTTGTTATGTTATGTTAAACTATATTACGTTTTATAATGCTATTCACGTCTATTATATGACAGCGCACCGTTTCAACGGTTTTGTGATACTAATCACGAAATTTAAGCAGAGTATTAATACGGTAACACAAACTACCTAATTTCATGCTATGACTTAAGCATAACATTAAATTAGTAGGGTGTTACAATTGCGAGAGTAGCGATAAGAGTTTATATCTTTCATAGCCATTAATTTTGTGCACCTGTAATGAGTCCATTCTTCCATCTTCACGAGCCATTCGATGATGTCACCCTAGATGATATACGTCCACGTTTTCACCTGCCGAGGTACCCCACCTATGGAGAGTTTGATTCAGATACCCGGTTGACATGGACTATTTCTGTGGATTCCGATCCCTCAAAGTCATCCTACCCCACCTATTCTGTGGATTTTGACCCTTCTGAGCTGTTTTACCCCTCGATAATTCGCTTAACTTCGGATTCTTCCGCTTCTTTTGCTGGTCCAACTCTATCCCCGATTCGAGGATGTGGATTCATTCATACTTGTATTGTACCCCATGGGCATGGGCGTGCTCGTGGAGGGGGATAGGGAGAAGATGCATCCAGTGGATTCGGGAATGGATATCTCCCGTTTGATGGATGACATAGATGACACTTGCTGAGTTGGAGCGAGGATAGCCCTTTTTGGTTGTTTATGGGGTTATCATTTCTTGTATGGCATGTATGGGTGATAGAGATTTCTGATGTATTTGTTTTTATGTTGAATCCGGTTAGGTTTATCTTGTAAAGCCAACAGTAGATATCGGACCCATGGTTTATTATGTAATACATGCTATGTTACTATTAACTATATTTAACTATGATAGCTATGGAATGATATTATGTTTATTCTGAGATTGATGCTTTTTATGATGTCATTATTTATTTTACCGCACTGCATGCATGAGATAACAACGTTTGATACTATACACTCACAATGTGCTCATGGCCCTCATTGTTTTCAAAAGGTTTATTTCATTATTGTTCAAAATAAAATTTTACCCATATTTTCAGTATAAAGTTATTTCAAACAGTAAATTTAATTTCGTGAGCAAAAGTAACAACTAGTAATTCCATAATATGACTTATGTACATTATGAGACTATTAGGTTGTTATAGTGTAAACTTTTAGTTACTTGACTCTTGAGTGAAATCACCTTTTGCCTTAGGGATTCATTCCCCCCTATTAATTTCATAACGTTCTTATGTATACATCTTGTGGAATAATGTGTTAATGTTAACAAAATTGACACTTATTTTTCTTTTCCCCCTCAATGTGGCTAAAGCCTAATATAGTGTTTTAGCCCACATTTTGCATTCAAATCTTTTAGTTTCCATGAGATAGCACACTAGTGATTTCGAGATTCCTGGTATACTCAAAGTCCCTAATCATACTTATATTCCCAAAGGATTTCGAGATCCCTCTAGTCTCTTGGGTCACAACAACGCATAACCACACTCATGATCCTAGCAACACCATGTGTTTGATAGTCATCAAGAAAAAATCTTTATTCCAACAAATTACAAGATTCAATTTTATTTAAATAAAATAACAATATTTCACATTTATGATTATAAAGTTTCATTCTTTAATAAAATATGAACATTTACATTATATTCATGTCTTCAAGATTCAACCTTTATGAAATAATAATACAAGATGATAACTTTATGGCTAAAAGGTCTTATTCTTTAAGAAAGTTGAAACTTTTAATCATTATTATACCTTCAAGATTACAACTTTATGACTTAAAGTTACTCTAAAATTTGAAAGATTCATTCTTGAAGAAAGTTAAACACTTTAGTCAATATTTTTAACTCAAGATTTGTAACACCCTACCAACTTATGTTATGCTTAAGTCATAGCATGAAATTGGATAGGTCGCATTACCATGTTAGATTTCTGTCTAAAGCTGTATGGCGTTTGACTGACCTCACATTCATTCTCAGTTGCCTTCGGCTTTATTTAAATATAAAAATATGAGATCAAACTAAACTATTCATATTTAATCAAGTTGGGAAAATGTCTGGTCCGAGACAAGGTCCAGTTTTACTTAAAATAGTATAAGAAACAGAATAAACTACTGACATTAAAACATAGAATAAAGGGCAGGATAAATGAACATACAATAGTAAGTAAATATAACAGACAAGCTATAAACATGTTGTAATGACTATTTGATGCAATCATGCTCTTAATGTAATCATGCAAACCCCGTTCTTGAACCTTTCTTCATAAACTTTTCCATTTCTCATAAACTTTTTCCATTACTTGGTCCTCTGGGAGTTCTTGGCCATTTTAGACTCCTGGGTAATAATCTGCTTTTCAGGATCGAGCTCGTTCTTATACAAGAATGCCAGGTTTATTTTCCCTGACGTCCCTACTGATCTATTCCCCTTAACTTTATTCCGGGGCTGGCCCAAGTATCATGGAACTTTCATCATAACATATTCCTTATGTTTATCATAACATGACTTTCATAACTTTCTTGAAAACACTCATGTATTTACATGTATATCATAAATCATGCATATGCTTTACCGCAATTTTGGCGGCATAACGGAACGTGTACATTTTCGCATGAATAGTGCCAGTACTCAGCATATCAACTTATCAAAGAAATCAGCTCATTCCACTCATAATTCAACATATTCCATTCATGTTTCAATCATCAAATTTAAGGCACAAGTATTGCACTTTAAAACATGTTTACTATCTCACTATTTGTATTCAACCCGATTGTTGTAAATCATGCCATAATTTCTATTTAACTCATTTGAATCTCAATTTTGGATATGTTAAAGTGTTATGTGTCCATTTTCTAACCTCTTTGGTCCCATCTAATTTTGATTACCATAGCTCAAGTTATTTAGGTTTTATCCCGGCCTGCTCTATGGTTGGCCAAAATTGCACACTCAAAAGTAAAAATCTACTAAAAATCGAAAATTAGCTCAAATCATACGAAATTGATCTCTTATCAAATCTAACAGGACAAAATTTCATATGCAAAAAGTTCCATTTCATTTGCTTAGTAGGGCTCGGGTTATAAGCCCCGAAACTTAACCTTCCTAAACTGCCCTGTTTTGGCCTAGTTTAGACATAGAGTAACTTCTTCGAATCACTGGGAACAACTGAGATGATAACAAACTTGGAATTTCTTTATATGATGTTCTCCTATATATAAGCTTTCCATCAAAATTGGTTTCACTCAATTTGGAGTTGTATAGGGTGAGTTACCCCCTTTTCAACCCATACTACCCGGGTGAATGTCCTAATTTCTAGGTCAAACTTCAAAAATTCCTATCTTAGTCAATTTTAATCCAATGGCCTTATATAATATATGTATAGAAAGCCCTGAATGTCTAGTTTCATAGAAAAATATTCTCATCGGATTTAACTAGCTGTAGGCAGAGACGTACACTCCGCCGTATGGACTGCCGAGGGTTTTTGGTTTTCCAGCTCCTCAACTCTTTCGAATTCCATCCTTTCTTACTTCCAATTCGAGTTTAATCCCCAAAACAGCCTATAATTCAACTATATATCATCATAAGCATTCAATCAATACATCAAAAATTGAGAAAATAAATCACCACCAGCCATTCAAGATCAGAAAATCAAGACAAGAATTAAAAGCTCTACCTTTTATTATGAGTGGTTTGGCTTGTTTTGGGGTTGGGGCTATCAAGACCTTGTTAAGCTTGGAGCTTTGATGGAGTTGAGTGAGCGAAGGGGAGAAGAAGAGAGTTGAGCAAGGGAGAGGAGGAGTGGCGTAGACTTTGGGCTGAAGAGAAAGGAGGAGAATATATAAACAAGGCTTTAAAGTGGTAGTTAGAATGGGTGGCTTTGATTGGGTAAAATTTTGTGGGCAAAGTTTAGCCATGTCTCCCTCTTTTGTGATGAAATTGCTCTCCACGTCGCGTAAGAAGTGGAACTCATTTCCAATGTATCTAAAAATGACATCGGAACTCGTACACTCCTTAAAGTCAGAACTCGTGCAAAGAGATGAAATCGAAACTCGGAAATATTGTCTGGTTTATTCGGAACTTGAAAGCAAAGTCAGATGTTGGAAATCATAAAGCACAGTCACCTTAAAATCGAAAGTCAAGGACCAGAATATGAAACTAAAACACTCAAACCTAGAAGTCGGGGGACATTATGTAAACTTGAATCGATTCTAAGCATAACACCGGAGATCGGGATTCAAAACATTAATTTTGTGTACCAGGAAATCGGAACTTATAGGACCTCGGCACTCCAAACTCGATCTCAGAACTTGGGAAAATAAGAGGAATGAAAAGCTCTTGGTAATAAACTCGAGATCGGAACTCGTACAAATTTGAGTCGAACTTGGAGACCAATTCAGAGATATGATCTCGCGTCTATTTCTGGTTGAGATCAACTTGGACGTCGTATTTCGTGTACATTCTAATTCACCAAAGGTTGGAAATCATGTATACGTGCATAAGGTCGGAAAACCAAGCCAGTCCATAAGCCTTTGAGATTAAGTCCGAAATCAGAAAATCTGATAAGGTATGAGGTCAGAAATCGAGACGTTACATTACCACCCTCCTTAAAAAAAATTTTATCCTCAAAATTTCGTACCTGAGAATAGTCCAGGATACTCTTTCCTCCTGTCGGATTCCTGTTCCCAAGTGTAGTCTTCAGCATCTTCCTTTCCCCATGCTACCTTTACTAGCTGCACGGATTTGTTTCGAAGTTGTCTACTGCTTCTGTCTATAATCTGCGCTGGTTGTACATGGAAAGTCAGGTCCTCCTTTAAATTTATTGATTCGAGTTTTAGCACGTGTGTAGGGTTAAGCTGATATCTTCTAAGTTAGGAAACATGAAAAACATCATGAAGGTTTGACAAATGTGGAGGTAAAACGACTTGATATGCAACTAGTCCGATTCACCTCAAGATCTGGAAGGGACCAATAAAACGAGGATTTAACTTCTTGACTTTAATGGCTCTACCTATCCCTGTTGTAGGCATAACCTTCAAAAATACGTGGTCTCCTTCTTGAAACTCCAGAGGCTTCCTCCTAGTGCCCGCATAGCTCTTCTGGCGGCTCTGAGCAGTAAGCATCTTATTTCGTATTTTCTTGATCTGCTCAGTGGTCTGTTCAATTAAATCAGGCCCCAATAGAGTTAATTCTTCCGTTTCATACCAACACAAGGAGATTGGCACTTTCATCCGTACAATGCTTCGTAAGAAGCCATACCGATGCTAGCGTGATAGCTATCGTTGTATGCAAATTCGGCTAATAGTAAATATCGATCCCAATTCCCGCGTTGCTCTAGTATATAGGCTCGCAACATATCTTCCAAGGTTTGAATTGTCTTTTCTGTTTGGCCATCCGTTTGCGGGTGATATGTAGTGCTTAGGCACAACTTAGCATTGAACGCCTTTTGTAAGGCTCCCCAAAATCGTGAAGTAAACCTTAGATCTCGATCAGAGATAATAGTTGAAGGGGTTCCATGTAGCCTGATAATCTCTTGAATATATAGTTGAGCTAATTTTTCCAACGAATAATTCGCTCGGATGGGCAGAAAGTAAGCAGATTTAGTCAATCTATCCACAATGACCCATATAGCATCATATCCTGTTAGCGTTCTTGGTAATCCCATCATAAAATTCATGGAGATACTCTCCCATTTCCACTCGGGGATTTCCAAGGGTTGAAGCATCCCGGAGGGTTTTTGATGCTCCACTTTCACCTTTTGACAGGTCAAGCATTTGCTCACGAAGTTTGCCACGTCTAACTTTATGCCTGGCCACCAAAACATTTTCTTAAGATCTTGATACATCTTAGAAATGCCAGGATGTATGGTGAATTCACCCTTATGTGCTTCCTCCAATATTCTTCCCCGGAGATTACTCCCCTCAGGTACACATACCCTATCATGATGTTGCCAGATGCCTTCTTTATCCTGAGCAAAACCCATTAATTTCCCTGATTGCACGAGATTGATCGTACGTTGGAGATTAGCATCCTGCTGCTGTGCTTGCCAAATCTGCTCCTTGAAGCTACTGGCTATCTTAATTTGATGTAGCTGAAGGGTCTTGGGAGTTATAAGGATTCCCAAATTAAGATTTTGGAAGCTTTCAATAAGTTCCGTCTCTTTGATCATCATCCAAGTTACGGTTAGAGATTTCCTACTCAAAGCATCTGCCACAACATTTGTCTTGCCTGGGTGGTATTTCAATTCAAATTCATAGTCCTTAAGAAGTTCCATCCACCTTCGCTGCCTCATATTTAATTCCTTTTGATCAAAGAGGTACTTCAAACTCTTATGATCAGAAAAGACCTCGAACCTTACACCATACAGGTGATGTCTCCATATCTTCAAGGCAAATATTACTGCAACTAACTTGAGATCGTGAGTAGGATAATTCTTTTCATGTGGCTTTAATTGTCTGGAGACATATGCGACCACGTTTCCAGCTTGCATCAACACACATCCTAATCCTTGCTTGGACGCATCACAGTAGACTTGAAATGGTCCACGAGTGTTTTGTAAAGCCAACACTGGCGTCGTAGTCAACCTTCTCTTTAGGTCTTGAAAAATCTGTTCGCATTTCGATGTCCACTCGAATGAGACATTCTTTCTGGTTAGCTTGGTTAAGGGCAGAGCTATTCGAGAAAAATCCTTAATGAAGCGCCTGTAATATCCAGCTAAGCCCAGAAAACTCATGACTTCAGTGACCGTAGTCGGCCTTTCCCAATTTAGAACTGCTTCTACTTTGCTGGGGTCTATAGAGATTCCTCCTTGGGACACAACATGACCGAGAAATTTTACTTCTTTAATCAAAAATTCATATTTGGATAACTTAGCATAGAGTTTCTTTTCTCTCAAAATTTGCAGAACCAGTTGCAAGTGTTCCGCATGCTCTTGCTCCATCTTCGAGTAGACAAGTATGTCGTCAATGAAAACCACTACAAACTTGTCCAAATATGGGCGGAATTTCCGATTCATGTAATCCATGAATACTGCTGGTGCGTTGGTCAGTCCGAACAACATCACGGTGTACTCGTAGTGCCCATAACGAGTTCGAAAGGCTGTCTTAGGGATATCTTGTTCCCAAACTCGAATTTGGTGATATCCGGAGCGCAAATCGATCTTGGAAAATACCATTGCACCTTGTAGCTGGTCCATGAGATCATCAATCCTTGGCAGTGGATATTTATTCTTGATCGTCACTTTATTCAGCTGCCTATAATCCACGCATAGGCACATGCTCCCATCTTTCTTTTTGACCAACAAGATTGGAGCTCCCCAAGGTGACGCGCTTGGCCGTATGAATCCTTTTTTCAAAAGTTCTTCGATCTGTCTCTTTAGCTTTGTCAGCTCTAAAGGTGACATTCGATACGAAGCTATAGATATTAGTCCTGCACCTGGAACCAATTCAATGGTGAACTCGATTTCTCTTTCAGGAGGGAATTCAGGAATATCTTCTGAAAAAACATCAGGATATTCCTTAACAATCGGGATCTCCTCTAGTCCCTGTTCAACTTCCATAACATTAGCCGACAGGAGGATGTATCCTTGACTATTCGACCCACTATAGTTCACTAACAAAGAGTTCAGATAGAAGAGTGTTGAGGCTTGGGATTTAGAAGATGAGACAGAGGGGAATACCACCGCCTTATCAGAACAATTGAGCATGACTCGATTGACAGAAAGCCAATCCATGCCCAGAATTATATCAAGTCTAGAAAGAGGGAGGCAAATCATATTGGCTACAAAGGTTCTACCCTCAATTTGAAGAGGAACATTAATGCAAATTTGATTAGTTTTAACAGGTTCATTAGTAGGAGTGGAAACCAGTAAATCATAAGGCAATTCAGAAATTGACAATTGCAAAACAGCCACACAATTATGTGAAATAAACGAATGCGAGGCACCTGAATCATAAAGTACAGTCAGGGTCTCACCGTCCACTTCACAGGTACCTTGGATTAGTCCCTCGGACTTATCAGCTTCCTCCGCATCCATGGGAAAGACCCGTCCTTGACGTTGTGGTCGAGATGGCTATAGGAGATTTCTGGTCGGGCACTCATAAATCTTGTGGCATGGCTTGCCACACCCATAGCAAACATTCTGGCCTGCCAAACACGGCCGATTGCCATGATTCCTACCATACTTCGTGCAAGTTGGATTCGGAAGAGGCCTTTGAGGCTGCTTGCCTTTGTTGCCTATCGGTTGAAATCTCCTTTGCTGTTGAAAGTTGGGCTTGAATCTTGGGCCCTGCGGGACCAACCTCTTCTTGAAACCACCGCTAGATGCCTTGGCTACCACTAGTTTCGAGTTGCAATTTTCCACAAGTCAGCATTTATTCACCAACGTGGAAAAATCTCTAATCTCCATTGGCTCGATTGTGGTGAGAATATCCTCTCGTAACCCTCCTTCAAACTTGATACACTTCCAGGCTTCATCTGGGTTCCTCTGATAAAGTATAGAGAATTTGCATAGCTCTTCAAATCTAGCAATGTATTCGGATATCATCCGGTTTCCTTGACGCAGCTGCATAAACTCGAGTTCCTTAGCATTTTGAATCGAAGCAAAAATGTACTTTTGGTAGAACACATCTCTGAACACCATCCAAGTGACTAATGTCTGAGATTCCTCAAACAGTCTTCGTACACCGTTCCACCAAAACTCAGCGTCTGCCTGAAGCATATAGGTGGCAAAAGTCACCTTCTAGTGATCTGAGCAATCTAGGACACAGAAAATTTTCTCCATAGCCTTAATCCATTCGTCAGCTTTATCAAGGTCATATGCCCCTTGGAAGCTGGGCGGATTCGCCTTTCTAAACTCAGTGAACTTAAGATAGTCCAGATCAGCTCCCGGGCCATGTGGGTTTCCTCCACAACCTGCAGCAAGTCGCCTGCCTAGCTGATCCATCATCTAGTGAGCTGCTGCGGCCTGTTCCCGCATCGCCTGAGCCATCTCTTGTACGGTGTCCATAAGGTCAGTGGGATTCTCTTGAGCAGGTCCTGCGCGTGGTCTACCTCGCCTTCCGGAAGCCATTAAGTTCTAAGCACACAAAATAAAAGTTATTGAGTTGATTAGGCTCAACACTAAGTCTAATGTGCTAGTAAATAACAGCTCACACGGTCAGGCACTTTTCACACATGCACACCTATATCTCAACCGTATAGGCAAGATTTAGTGCATATCATTAGCTAGAAACACAGAAAATGCGCAAAGCATAGTCAATCCAATCCTTAGGCCTTAGCTAGGACGAACTGCTTTGATACCAAAAATGTAACACCCTACCAACTTATGTTATGCTTAAGTCATAGCATGAAATTGGATAGGTCACGTTACCATGTTAGATTTCTGTCTAAAGCTGTATGGCGTTTGACTGATGTCACATTCATTCTCAGTTGCCTCGGGTTTTATTTAATTATAAAAACATGAGATCAAACTCATCTATTCATATTTAATCAAGTTGGGAAAATGTCTGGTCCGAGGCAAGGTCCAATTTTACCTAAAGCAGCATAAGAAACAGAATAAACTACTGATATTAAAACATAGAATAAAGGGCAGGATAAATGAACATACAATAGTAAGTAAATATAACAGACAAGCTATAAACATCTTGTAATGACTGTTCAATGCAATCATGCTCTTAATGTAATCATGCAAACCTCGTTCTTGAACCTTTCTTCATAAACTTTTCCATTTCTCATAAACTTTTTCCATTACTTGGTCCCCTGGGAGTTCTTGGCCATTTTAGACTCTTGGGTAATAGTCTGTTTTTCAGGATCGAGCTCATTCCTATACAGGAATATCGGGTTTACTTTCCCCGACGTCCCCACCGATCTATTCCCCTTAACTTTATTTTGGGCTGGACCAAGTATCATGGAACTTTCATTATAACATATTCCTTATGTTTATCATAACATGACTTTCATAACTTTCTTGAAAAATACTCATGTATCTACATGTATATCATAAATCAGGCATATGCTTTACCGCAATTTTGGCGGCATAACGGAACGTGTCCATTTCTGCATAAATAGTGCCAGTACTCAGCATATCAACTTATCAAAGAAATCAGCTCATTCCATTCATAATTCAACATATTCCACTCATGTTTCAATCATCAAATTTAAGGCACAAGTATTGCACTTTAAAACATGTTTACTGATTCACTACTTGTATTCAACCCGATTTTTGTAAATCATGCCATAATTTCTATTTAACTCATTTGGACCTCAATTTTTGATATGTTAAAGTGTTATATGTCTATTTTCTAATCTCCTTAGTTCCATCTAATTTCAATAACTATGACTCAAGTTATTCAGGTTTTATCCCGGCCTGCCCTATGGCTAGCCAGAATTGCACACTCAAAAGTAAAAATCTACTAAAAATTGAAAACTGGCTCAAATCATACAAAATTGGTCTCTTATCAAAGCTAACAGGACAAACTTTCATATGCAAAAAGTTCCATTTCATTTGCCTTAGTAAGGCTCGAGTTATAAATCCCGAAACTTAACCTTCCTAAACTGCCTTGTTTTGGCCTGGTTTAAATATAGGGTAACTTCTTCGAATCATTGGGAATAACTGAGATAATAACAAACTCGAAATTTCTTTGTATGATGTTCTCCTATGTATAAGCTTTCCAAAAAAATTGGTTTCACTCAATTTGGAGTTGTATAGGGTGAATTACCCCCTTTTCAACCCATATTGCCCGGGTGAATGTCTTGATTTCTAGGTTAAATTTCACAAATTCTTATCTCTCTCAATATTAATCCAATGGCCTTATATGATATATGTATAGAAAATCCTGAATGTCTAATTTCATAGAAAAATATTCTCATCGGATTTAACCGGCTGTAGGCGGAGCTGTACACACCGCCGTACAGACTACCGAGGGTTTTTGGTTTTCCAGCCCCTCAGCTCTTCCTAATTCCATCCTTTCTTACTTCCAATTCAAGTTTAATCCCCCAAACAGCCCATAATTCAACTATATATCATCATAATTATTCAATCAATATATCAAAAATTGAGAAAATAAATCACCACCAGCCATCCAAGATCAGAAAATCAAGACAAGAATTAAAAGCTCTACCTTTTATTATGAGTGGTTTGGCTTGTTTTTGGCGTTGGGGCTATCAAGACCTTGTTAAGCTTGGAGCTTTGATGGAGTTGAGTGAGTGAAGAGGAGAAGAAGAGAGCTGAGCAAGGGAGAGGAGGAGTGGCGTAGACTTTGGGCTGAAGAGAAAGGAGGAGAATATATAAACAAGGCTTTGAAGTGGTAGTTAGAATGGGTGGCTTTGATTGGGTGAAATTTTGTGGGCAAAGTTCAACCATGTCTCCCTCTTTTGTGACAAAATTGCTCTCCACGTCGCCTAAGAAGTGGAACTCACTTCCATTATATCTAGGGATGTCAATTTACCCGCACCCGTGGATACTCGCGGGTAATACCCATGACGAGGCGGGTATAGGGGGAGAATTTTTTCCCTGCGGATAATGGGGATAGAGAATTCAAATACCCATTTATTAAATGGGGCGGGGGTGGGGATCATGATCCCCATACTCCCGGGTACGCGCTATAATATTACCAAATTATATATATATATATATATATCCCACATGTATACTTTAGTTTTGTTCAAAAAGAAATGTACAAAAAGCCAAATATTTATCAGAGGAAAATCAATTACATTTCTTGGAGCTAGTAGAAATGGGATCCATGCCAAGTTGTTTTGATGATTTGATTTCTTTGTATTTTGTCGCCACGTTGAAAGAATGGTTTGTTGAAGTTGAACTCCATGGTATCATCCATAAGAAGGTGACTAGACACAAAACATGAAGTTAAAAAACACCTTATCAAGCATCATTAGTAATTTGCTTCCTCTTTTTAATTTTTGTGGAGGTTGTTTTACTATTATATTTTTTATTTTTATTTTGAGTATTTTAAGTGGTAAATTATGGTATTAAAATTATTCTTATTTATTTTATTTTTCCAATTTTTTAAATCTTTTAATAATATATGGGTATCCATGGATATCTGCGGGTACCCACTTATCCGCGGGGGCCTCCAAATATGGGTACCCGTATGGGTATGGGGAGGGGGATGGGGGCGGGTACCTACCCATGGGGCGGGGACGAGGCCTATCCGCGCCCCGCCCCATTGACACTCCTAATTGTATCTGAAAATGACATCGGAACTCGTACACTCCTTAAAGTCGGAACTCATGCGAAGAGATGAAATCGGAACTCAGAAATATTGTCTGGTTTATTCGGAACTTGAAAGCAAAGTTAGATGTCGGAAATCGTAAAGCACAGTCATTTTAAAATTGAAAGTCAAGGACCAGAGTATGAAACAAAAACACTCGAAAGTCGGGGGACATTATGTAAACTTGAATCGATTCTAAGCATAACACCGGAGATCAAGATTCAAAACATTAATATTGTGTACCAGGAAATCGAAACTTATAGGAACTCGGCACTCCAAACTCGATCTCGGAACTCAGGAAAATAAGAGGAATGAAAAGCTCTTGGTAATAAACTCGAGATTAGAACTCGTGCAAATTTGAGTCGAACTTGGAGACCAATTCAGAGACCTGATCTCGCATCCATTTCTGGTTGAGATCAACTCGGACGTCGTATTTCGTGTACATTCTAATTCACCTAAGGTCGGAAATCGTGTATACATGCATAAGGTCGGAAAAGCAAGCCAGTCCATATGCCTTTGAGATTAAGTTGGAAATCGGAAAATCTGATAAGGTATGAGGTCGAAAATCGGGACGTTACAAGATTCAATCTTTATTAAACAAAGTTGCAAGTTTGCATTTTTATGACTAAAAAGTTACAATCTTGTAGAAAGTTTGAAACTTTATAAAATGTCTTATCTTTAAGGTTCAACATTTGAAAAGCTTCATATCTTAAAAAATTTTGAACCTTTACACATATTCTTGTCTTCAAAAAGAATAAAATGAAACTTTTTGAGAAGCATATACTTTGTGCCACTTTTAGTGCTTCAAGAAGCAAACTTTTTAAAGTTCTATGCTTATATAATGTTCTTAGTCTTATCAAAATCATGATGAAGATATAAAAAGGAGAATCTTTCAAATCATGAGCTCTTAATAAAGAAAGAAATGATCTTTAAACCAAATACCACTAAGAAAGCATATTTCTTTTTCAACAACTCACTAAAACATCAAAACATACACATCATAAGAGAAAAATGAAAACTTTAGAAGCATTCAAGAAGAGAAATACACAAGATCTCATGAAACAAACTCAAAGAATCAAATTTTGCTAAAAATGGAAACTTTGCTCATGAAGAGCATAGAGTTTTTCTCAAGTTGTTCTTGGCCATGGTGAAAGCCAAGCTTCAAGCTTTCTTGAATAACAAAAAGAAGAAATGAAATATCACTATCTAGTGTTGAAAATGGCACCTTCTTGAGGGAGAAAATGAAGAAGATGATGGCTGCTCCAAGTGGTGAAGGTGGCAGTTTTGAATGGAGAAGGAGAGAGCTCTGGAGTTCTTGTGAAAATGAAGCTTGTAATGTATAGATTTTGTCTCCAAAAATCAAAAGAGGTACTTTCCTTAATATGAGTTGGCATTGAAAGTTCTAGAATAGTGAGATACTTTCCATCGATTGAAGCATCTATATGATTAGTTATCTAAAATAAGCCATGGACTATTTTCATGTGATGGGATTGATTATAAAAAGTTTGAGATATTTTAATAGTAGGGAAACTACATGTGAAAAACTAAGGAGTCACTAACTAATTAAGAACAAGGCCAACAATAGGGTACTTAGTCATTCATAAGTTTTTTGGGCCAAACTAAACTGGTTGCTTATTGACATAAATGCTTTCTAATTTGAGAACCTAATTTGTGTTCATCTTGTTATCACCCAATTACAATGAAGTTTTAAAAAATTAATAAAGATTCATACAAAAAAAAAAAGAATAAAGAATGAATTTCTAAAAAAGTGAAAGCATCATGTTACCTGAAAGTGAGATTGGGAATTGGGAATAGAAGAGTAGATGTATCTGCCTTGCTCCAGTACAATTGCCTTTGTCAATACCACTTCTGGTGAAGCTCCAAATAGCAGCTCCTATCCACTCGTTAATATGATCACAAATCTAGAATCAAACATTTAAGAATGAAAGAGGACAAAAATAATTGTAAGACATCAGTCATGACAACTATAATGTGTATACGCTAGTAATGAAATTAAAAAGTTGGGATTTAGAGAGAGAGAGAACACATTAATAACTCTTAAAGTACCACTAAGAGCCCAAGATTACCTTGTCCCCCAAAACAAGAAAGGTAAGAGGGACCAATTGATACCCTTCCAGTAATATATATATATATATTCAAAAAGTACAAAAGCACAAAATTATAAGGTAGATGTGGGTTTTTAACTTAGAAAAAATATTTTATTTAATAGTGTTTCTCTAACCCTTTTTTTTTTTGGGAGCACATCACTAACATTTTACATCTTTGATCAAGCCCTCAATGAGGCCAAGCTTTTTTTGATAATTATTATTGAATATTTAAAATAGACACGACTATATGTGTGTATATATAATAATTTTCTTTGTGATATAAAACAATAGAGTTAAACTGCATAGTAACTAGCGTATGAAACATACAAAGCAATAGAAGAAAACAATAAACACAAGTTGGTGGATAATAAAAGAAACAAAAAGCTAAGGAAACAGGCAGGCATTTTCCTTGTCATGTCACACATCTCTAGAGATGACTAATGTTAAAAAGTCAAGTTTTATATTATAGTATAATATAACTTTAACCCTCTGCATTTTTTTGTCTGAATTCATAAATTTCATCTCAATGGGCAAATCACCGAACCCATTCATCACTAAAGCTATATCCCATTTTCCATTGCTATAGAACTATTTAGATTAAGTAAAATAATAATATAATAAGGCAAAAGTCCAAATTTCAAAATATGATTAGTAAATAACACTCTAAACAAAAGTCACATGTGAGTCGGTTAATGCTATTCCATGCTACAAACGTATTCCATGTTTTACTAAAATTATCAAAGCAAGATGACTTCAAGAGACACAGAAAATTTACTAGCACATTGTTGAGCTCCACTTTCTTGGTAATGAGTAGCGATTAACTATAGAGAACCCTTGAAATGCTCTTAATCTTACATGTTGATTGTTAATGATAGCATTTTCCAGTTTTAACACTACACACTGATATGGGTTTTTCAAATTAAAATTTTCAACGTGATTGGTTTTGTGCATTCTTTGGTAAATATGGTATTATTAGATAATTGAAAATAATCAAAGTTATTGACTAGAAAATTTGTTATTCCCCAAAATTTCTAGCAATGGACATCTTTTTAAAGCAACACAAATTAAACACCCATGATGTGTAAATCAAACAGAGACTATAAACAAATGGAGTTCACTAGAATAATAATATTTAGAACTTTCAACCTTCGGCATTCCATATATTACGGTCTGACAACGGAGGTCCCCTTTTGGTATTTTAATATTAGTTTGAAACTTAAAATTTAATATCCTAAGATCCAAAATAATGATTGGATAAATAAGAATACCTTGGACAAGTTATTGGAACGTTTCCTCTTGAGTGCAGCAGAGAATTTCTTTCATGGAATAATGGCCTCTTGAGTGAAGTCACGAGTGACCTGCAAAACAGGGGTTTAGCATCAAACAAAACAAAGCAGAAAAGAGAGAGGGAACACAAAAGAGAAGAAAAGAAAAAGAGGAAGAAAGATAGGGGGAGAGAGAGAGGAAGAAATCGGTACCCCTTTCCCCAACTTCTTGTTGCTGAAACTATCTCTGTGCCAAATTGGTGGGTGCTTGAAAGAAGGAACAGAGAGCAATTGAGTGAGGGAATACGATGGGAAAATGTTTTAGGGATTTAAAAAAAAAAAAAAGATCCTATTTTTATATTCGCAGTAGTTGCGTTTCATTAAAACCATCCGGAATTGCAAACTGTCCTGAATTGAAACACAAACTACCGCAAAACAATGTGATTCATGGCAGTTAACATGAACCACTAAGATAACCCTCGTAGAATTAAAATATCCCAACAGTTGCAAAAGTTGCTGAGATATAGTCATTGTTTCTTTGCTTCTTTGTAGTGATATGTAACACTCTTTATTATATAAGCCATGCTCGAGTCATGAAGTTATATTAAAAAGTTGTTATTATGCTAAGAAAACTTTAAAATATGAAAAATGCAATATGTGGCCCTTTAATTGCATACTCTAGTGCTGACTAATAGTTCATAACTCTGTTATCTCTAATGCATAGAGGGTAAAATAATTACAATTTAAAAGTAATTTGGTAACTAATGTCATACATAGAAACTGCCTCTACATTGCGGCTGTTGCCCTTTTTGAACCTCAACCGGCTCCTATAGCCTTCCGGATTGACTTAAGCTTGAGTCTTGCATGATGAACGTCTCAGTATTCTACCTCGTTCTTAAGTTTTAGCCTATGATCTGGAATGTTTATGGGGAGAAAAATATACAAACAAACAGTGAGAACCTAAGATTCTCAGTAGATAAACTCGAACCATACAATGTCATCATAAACATTCCAGCCGCTTCGGTTTCTTATGAAATAGGTGAGCACATATACCCAACCAGCGGTTCAGTTTTAAGTTGAAAATATCTTTCTTGAAGCGGGTTATATTTTAACAATCACGTGTCATATTACATGACAGACATAGAAATACAAATGGTATAACATGCTTTAGTAAGGATCATAATGACATTATGACTTAATGGGATAATTGAATATGCACATAGAGATGCTTATACTTAACTGTATGCAAGTGCACTTGACTTAATTCATCTCTTTCTTTAACTTACAACTTGATCTTGTTCTTCTGTGCTTGGTCCCCCGGAGGTGAATGGCCTCTCTCACCTTTAGGTAATAGTCTGCTTTTCAAGTTCAAGCTCGTACTTATACATGAGTGACGGGTTTACTTTCCCCGACCCTCACACCGGTCTATTCCCATTAAATCTGGTCGAGGGCTAGCCCAAGTCTTAGACAGTACAGCTCTAGCCCACGTAGCTGGGTCTACGTCATGCCTCCTGATAATTGATTTTTTATCACACTTTATTTTTGCAATTGAATAATGATCTTGGGGCAATTTAGTGTGTAAATATTGGTTTTCGGTCTAAATTGGATTTTGGGCTTTTAAGTGGAATTAATTATAACTTTTGTTTCAGGTTCCCGATTAAAGGCCAAATTCGGACAGCAAGGCAGTCACGAAATGCTGGAGCAAAGTTTAGTTAATTAAGTGTCCAAATAGCAAGGGACCAAAGCCATTAGTTTTTGGTTTTTTTGTTTGGTCCGGTTCTTGTCCTTTGAACCGGTTTATTTTGGTTTTTTTTTTTAGAGCTGGAAAATGAAGGGACTAGGGCTGTTATTATTTTGGGGCAGGAACTTTTCATTAGTAGTTTTGTCTGCGCATATTCATTCCATTCAGTGGAGGAACTATCAACCTTTTCTTTCTTCTTTATTTGCGGTTTTTATTCTACCATGGTTGGCTAAGGCACTAATCGACCAACCCATGAATTGAGTTTCCGCCTTCAATCCAGAGGACGTTTTTGCATCATACTGAGTTCGTTCTTTCCTTTCTCTTCTGTATTTCGATTCTGGATAACTTAAGGGAAGGGGTGTTGAATGTTAGATTTAACATTTAGGTTGATTAATCGAAAGGGCTTAAAATCAAAACGGGTTTAAGTGGGCACTGTACGTTGAATGAGTGAACACGCCGAGTTTCTGATAAAATGCTAGGTGATCGTCTAGTGGATTCGTTTTTCTAGATGAATGCAGGGATTCCGATTTGTTTAGGATCAACCACGAATTCAGGAATTCATTGTCCAATGACGGATTTTTAGGAACTCAAGTCTGGGTTGGTTGCTTTAAAATTGTTAATCTCGTTTTTTTTATTATCTGTTATCTGTATTGAAATTGAACAAACCCCCCTTTTGTTTCTGTTGCTAATTCTGTATTGTGCTGTTCCAATTGAGCGAATTGGTTCATTGCGAATTCTTGGGAAACGATTCAGGTTGCTCTATATTACAAGTTTTTTTTCTTTATAGCCTGATTACCTCCCGTGGTAGCTTAGTACGTCTCTCTTGCAAGTTCTTATTAGCTTTCCCTTTCCATATCTTATCATGCATGCGAATGCTTTGTACATTCATGGATATGCCTCGCGTCTTACTTCTTATATCATATTCTAATTATGCTTGCATGCATGACGTACATGAACATGACATGTAAATATAATATATTCAAAGTATAATCACCCATAGTATGAGTTCTCATAACATCATATCATACTTAAACTTATCCTTGCATATATGAACCTTATGAGCATAACATATAAATATTCATAACATTCATATGATTCACATATTTTTGCCGAAATTTTGGCAGCATAACGGACCAGACCTACTTTCCCATGAATAATGTCAGCTCCCATAGACAAATTAGTCATAGTAGTATAACCAATCTAACATATTTATCATTTTAAAACTTGCAACCATCAACTCAAGCCTTATATATTCACTAACACTTGTGAAACCATCAATTTGGTCATTTCTGTCAATCTTATTCAGTTTTGTTCGAATTTTGTATAGTCCACCTTTAGTCCAATACAACTCATTTGAACCTGAACTTTTGATATGTCATAGCCTTATGTGTCTAGTTTTCAACCCTTTTGATCCCATCTCATTTTGATATGTGTAGCTCAAGATATTTAAATTTTGCCTCAACATATTCGGTCACTAGCTAGAATTATACACCTAAAAGTAAAAATCCACTAAAAATCGAAAACAAGTTCAAATCATACGCAATTGGTGTCATATTAAGGTTAATAGGACAAGCTTTCATTTGCAATAAGTTCCATTTCATTTGGTTTAGTAGAGCTCGATTTTTCAGCCCCAAAATTTGACCTTACTGCACTGCCCTGTTTTGGCCCGGTTTAGACATAGGGTAACTTCCTCGAACCACTAAGATCAAATAGGACCATATCTAACTCAGAATCTTTTTGTGAGATATTTCCCTATGTGTAAGGTTTCTAAATCAGTTGGTTTCATTCAATTTCAAGTTGTATAGGGCAAGTTTTGCCCTGAACAACCTAGTCTAGTCAGCATCGACCTCAAAAACCTAGGTCAAACTTCAAAAATTCATATCTCTCTCAATACTAATCCAATGGCCTTATACTATATATGTATAGAAAGCCCTGAATGTCTTCTTTCACATAAAAATAGTTTCATCAGATTTAACCAGCTATAGGCAGAGTCGTACACTCTGCCATACAGACTGCCGTGGACTTTTCATCTAGATAACATCCTAATTCTTCACTCCTTCTAGTTTTCTCCTTCTAACTTTAATTTCAACTCAAGATTTCATATTAATCCAGCCATAAAACCATCAAATATATTCAATATATCATCAAATAATTGAAGAAGAATGAAATTTTATGCAGCCATAGTTTAGAGAATTTAAGAACAGAAATGGAATCCTACCTCTAGATTGTTGTAGATGTTGACTAGATGCAAGTTCTTGGTGTGGAAGAGATATGGAGCTTGAAGGTAGAAGTGAAGTGAAGTGAGGAAGAAGAAGAATGAAAAAAGAATAGAGAAGAGGCAGCTACTGATGGTCAACAATATCAAGGGAGGAAAGTGGAAGTTAGTTGCATTTTATAGTGGTTGAGTCATGATGTAGTTGGTGACTTAGGTGGTGGAAACTTGGCCACTCCTCCCCTAACCAGTGGCACAAAATGGCGCCATCCTAAGGGGGTAAAGTGGGTGAGTTCTCAGCCATCGGATCTTGGGTTTGGAGTGTTGAATTTGGCTAATTCAATTCTGAGGCTTTTAGCTCCGAGTTCAAGTAGAACAAGCAATATCAAGTTCCGAGCTCTATGTTGATCCCTGAGTTTGTTCGGAATGTACACGAGTTTCGATTTCTGAAGTTATCTCCAAGTCCTAATAAAATGAACATGAGTTCCGACTTCGAGCTGGAATCAGTGATAGTTCTAAGTGATGGTACTTTAATATTGGTATGCGACATGTATGAATACTACTATATCAAGTTTAGTTAATATCGGAACTCGGAACTTAGCAAGCAGAGAGCTAGATCGGGTATAATTAATATCGGAACTCGGAACTGAGGAAACACATTCATAAAAGTTTTGGAAGACTAATTGTGGCTTGGAGGTCAGAAATCACAATATATAAATCGCCCTAAAATCAGAAGTCAAGGACAAGAATATAGAACCTAAACCCGGAAGTTGGGTATCTTCAACATAAACTTGGAAGTTGGTATCAGGATGTGGAACCTTATACCCGAACCTCAGAATTCGAGAACTAGGATGCTTTAAAACTCATACACGTAATTCCAAACTCGCTATCTCATTAATCATAAAATCTCGAAACTCAGTCTAGAATCAATCCCAGAGATCGATAAACAAAACCCCGGAAGTCGGGAACCAAAATGTTAACCTTATATAACCGGAAGTCAAGAATTTATAAAATCTCGAAACTCAGACTCAATTCAATCTCAGAAGTCGGTCCTAAACAAAATGGACAAGAGTTATGATTTCCGAATTGATCGCTGAGTTCAAATAAGTTCCGACTTTACGCAGAATGGAGGCGAGTTCCGATTTCGGACAGAAATGGCAAAATGGAAAATAATTTAGCACAAGGAAAATTGGGGATGTTACATGATCTGGAACCTCGATAGTGGATATTTGAGGCACATGACTGGAAATCCATCAATGTTCGGGCAGTTGCAAAAATATGGAGGTCATGTTACCTTTGGTGATAATGCCACTGGAAAGATCATTGGTGTAGGTAAAATTGGTAAAGGTCTTCTAACTACCATTGATTATGTTTATCTTGTTGATGAATTAAAACATAATTTATTAAGCATTAGTCAACTATGTAATAAAGGTCACCAAGTTGTGTTTGAAACATCTAATTGCATCATTCATGAAAAACATGACAACCATGCACTTTTTGTTGGCCAAAGATTTGGAAATATTTATGATGTAATCTTAGAGGATTTAAATAATCAAGATGGTAGATGTTTTGCATCCTTTGGGAATGAAAAGCAACTATGGCATAAAAGGCTTGTTATGCAAGCATGTACCAAATTTCTAAGCTATTTAATAGGGATCTAATTAGAGGAGTTCCTAAGATAAGTTTGATCAAGATCTTGTTTGTGAGGCATGCCAAAAAGGCAAACAAACAAAAAGCTCTTTGAAACCCAAAGATGTTATTTCTACAACTACGTCACTTGAACTCTTACATCTTGATCTATTTGGTCCAAATAAGACATAAAGTTTGGGTGGCAAAAAGTATGCAGTGGTTATCGTGGATGATTACTTTAGATTTGGTTGGGTTTTATTTCTTGCTCATAAAGATGAAGCTTTTGATATGTTCAAAACCTTTTGCAAAAGAATTCAAAATGAAAAAGACGCTTCTGTCATTTCTATTAAAAGTGATTATGGAAAAGAATTTGAAAATCAACATTTTGAATCCATTTGTGAAAAAAATGGAATCTCATATAATTTCTCTTGTCAAAGACTCCACAACAAAATGGAGTAGTTGAAAGAAAGAAAGAATAGATCCTTGCAAGAGATGGTGAGAGCCATGCTTTGTGAAAATAATTTACCGAAATTTTTGTGGAATGAAGCTGTGAATATAGCTTGTTATATTTTAAACCATATTTCATTAGGCCCATTTTAAAGAAAACTCCTTATGAGCTTTGGAGTGGAATTAAGCCAACACTTCATTACTTTCATGTATTTGGATGCAAATGTTTCATTCTTAACAATCAGGATAATCTTGGTAAATTTGATGCTAAGACATATGATGGTATATTCATTAGTTATTCTACTAGAAGCAAAGCATATAGAGTATATATTCCTTATTCTAGAATGGTAAAAGAAACCATGCATGTTGTATTTTGTAAAATTAACATAAATGATGCAAGAAATAGTAGATCTATAGAAAATAATGATGTAGGTTAATCTGGATCTAGACAAAATTCAACAGAGATAGTGTCTATGCAAAATCAAGAAAATCCACAAGTAGACAACTAGAAATCTTGTCAAGACAAACGAGACTCTCCTTGTAACACCCTACCAATTTAATGTTATGCTTAAGTCATAGCATGAAATTAAGTAGATTGTGTTAACATATTGATACTCTGCTTACATTTCATTTATCGTATCACATCTCTTTTCTTTCCTTTTTTTTGGTTTTGTAAACAGAAGAAATGGCGCGCTGTACATAATGAACGTGTTCAATATCGCAGAACGTGACAGAGTTTAATAAAACACAACAGAAAAGATAAGAATAAGTAATATACCATCAACTGTATACGTGCATATATATACGTCAGAAGCCGACGCTTCAGTTTATATACAAATTCAAAATAGGATACATAAGTGGGGCTGGTGTACCTAAAAGACATAAGGCCCATGTCAGTCAAAACGATCCTATGGGGTCCTCAGAGGATATTTCAGACCTACTGCTAAACCTACTATTAAGTCTATGACCCAAAGCTGCGTATTGCCAAAAAAGAGCCATGCTGTACAACGTCATCTGTGGCTGACCTACTCAGTCAAATAGTCGTTGGCCATGCCAGGCCCGGCTGGAGAGTAGTCTGTACTGGGTCCCGAGGAAGAGAATGATGAGTTGGTGGCCTCAAAAGGGTCACTTTCGGAGCTGAACAGTATGTTTGGAACCACTTGCGGGGGTGACTCTGGCGCAGGGTTAGTAGGACCTGCAGGTGCTGCGGGTGCTGGAGGTGCTGGAGGAGGGTGTGCCACGTGCAACGGAACCGCAAAGTATGGAGCAGCAGGGTCAAAAGCAGGATGAAATAAAGGGACGGCAAAATTCGTATTACTAAAAAGATGAAGATAGAAATGACAGGAGTGGGCTATATACAGTGAGTGCACTATGGGATCGTGGTGGAGCTGTAGGTCTAGAATCTCAACAAAAAAAGTGGCCGTCGAGTCCATCGCCAACGTCTGAGAATGATGCGGAAATGTAAAACGAGGTGAGCATTTGAAGAAATTCTCAGTAGGGTTCGCATACGGTATTTAACTGATGTCACATTCATTCTCAGTTGCCTCGGTTTTTATTTAGTTATGAAAATATGGGTTCAAACTGAACTATCCATTTTTAATAAGTTTAAGAAAACGTCTGGTCCGAGGCAAGGTTTAGTTTTACTTAGGACAGTATAAGAAAGAGAATAAATTACTAATAATGATATACAGAATAATGAGCAGAATAGATGAATATACAGCAGTAAGTAAATATAACAGACAAATTGTAAATAACTTGAAATGACTATTCAATGGAATCATGCATTCAACGAAATCATGCAAAACTCATTCTTGAACTTTTCTTCATAAATTTTTCCATTACTTAGTCCCCTGAAAGTTCTTGGCCATTTAGACTCCTGGGTAATAGTTTGCTTTTCAAGATCGAGCTCGTTCCTATACAGGAATGCCGAGTTTACTTTCCCTGACCTCCCCACCGATCTATTCCCCTTAACTTTAATCCGGGGCTGGCCCAAGTATCATGGAACTTTCATCATAACTTAACCCTTATGACTTTCTTGAAAATGCACATGTAACTGAATGTATATTATAACTCATGCATAGACTTTTACTGAAATTTTGGCGGCATAATGGAATGAGTTCGCTTCCCCATGAATAGTGTCACTACTCAAAACACCAATTTCTCATAGAAGTCATAACATTTCATTCATAATTCAAACATTGAACTCATAGGAGCATTAGTTACATTAAGATAGGGTTACTGCCTCAGCACAATCATTCAACCCGATTTTTGTAAATCAAGCCAAATTTTCTATTTAACTCATCTGGACCTGAAATTTGGATATGTTAAGGTGTTATGTGTCTATTTTCTAACCTCTTTGGTCCCATCTAATTTTGATAAATATAGTTCAAGTTATTTAGGTTTTATCCTAGCCTGCCCTACAACCGACCAGAATTACACACTTAAAAGTAAAAATCCACTAAAAATCGAAAACTGATTCAAATCATACAAAATTGGTCTCATATTAAAGTAACAGGACAACATTTCATTTGCAAAAAGTTTCATTCCATTTGCTTTAGTAGGGCTCAAGTTATAAACCTCAAAATTTGACCTTCCTAAACTACCCTGTTTTGGCCTGATTTGGACATAGGGCAACTTTCTTGGACCACTGGGAGCAAACGAGATCTTATCTAACTCTAAAATTTTTATGGGACATTCTCCTATGTGTAAGCTTTCTAAAAAAGTTTGTTTCATTCAATTCCAAATAGTACAGGGCGAGTTTTACCCTAAATAACCCAGTCTGCCCAGAATCGAAATTAAAAACATAGGTCGAACTTCCAAAATTCATCTCTCACAATACTAATCCAATGGTCTTAATGATATATGTATGGAAAGCCCTAAATGTCTAGTTTCATATAAAAATGGTTTCATCAAATTTAAACTGCAGTAGGCGGAGCCGTACACTCCGCTGTACAGACTCCTGAGGGTTTTTGGTGTTCCAACTCCTAATCTCTTCCTACTTTCATCCTTTCTTGCTTCCTAATCGATTTTAACATCACCAATAGCCAATATACTAGCCAAATATCACCATATTCATTCAATTACCACATCAAGAATTAAGAAAATAAAGCCACCAACAGCCACCCACAACCAGAATAGCAAGACAAGAATTAAACCTCTACCTCTTTGTATGTGATTTGGCTTGATTTTGGAGTTTGGATTATCAAAACCTTGTTGAGCTTGAAGGTTTGGCAGAGTTAGGTGAGTGGAGAAGAGAAGAAGAGAGTTGAAGTAAGGGAGAAAAGGGGCGCAAATTTTGGGCTGAAGAAGAGAAAGAAATGTGTTATGAAAGCATGGAGGAGATAGTTGAATTCTTGCAATTTGATTGGTCTAAATCATAAGGCTGAATTTCAGCCAACTTTTCTCATTTTTGTGGCCTTTGTGGCACCACTTTCATGGGTTAAGTGGTTGAGTTCTCAGCCACTTAATGTAGGGTTATTGGGCTTAAAATTCTATTGATTCGATTCCGACAATTTAAAATACCATAATCTTACTGATTTTCTTTAAATCAGTAAATCAGTTTCAAGAAAATTCCTATAAAATCTCTTACACTTTTAACCTAATTCCCTCATATCTAAACTCAATTAATTGCTAATTAATTGATCCTAAATAAATATTTAGTCGAATTTTAATTAATCTCAATTATTCGATAAAAATCGAACAATTGGACAAAAAATGATAAGAAAATTCCGATGGATGTTACACTCCTCTAGAAGAGTCAAATGATAATGGACCAGTCTCAGTGACATCTCCTAAACCTCCAAGAAGAAGTAAACTAAGATAATGGAAATCATCTAATTCTACTATAATTTTCTGATCTGTGCAAATCCTCTAATACCATCACCATGGTTACTACCAACTTGGGTTGGAGATTAGGTGATGGAATGTCTATCTCCTTTTGGAAAGACAAATGTATTAATATTCCTTCTTGCGGTCCACTTTTTGATCATTCTTTATCCCAGGTTCCAAACCATTTCTTAGGTGCTTCAATGAATAATTTGGTGAATGATGCAAGTTCTTAGGATTGGACCTTTATCTCCACATTGCTTCTACCAAATGTTTGTACAAAGATAGCCACTATTCCCCCACTTGATAATGCCTTTGATCCAGATATTTTACTATGGTTGTCCAGTCAAGAAGGGAATTTTAGTGTGTCTTCAACCTGCCCTTCAATTGCTTATCTAAATGGTACAAGTTCTGAACCCATTTATTGAAGCATTTGGAAGTGGTGTGGGTTGGAATGGATCAAATTATTTTTACGGCTTACGGCTAATTATCCTATTTATACGAATGCCTTTTGTCATTATCAACATCTCTCATAATGAAGATGTTTACGAAACTATTCTCTATGCTCTTAAAGATTGCCCGATGTTGGATTCTTTTGGAATAAGCTAGTTCCTTATAAGGACTAGTCTTCCTTCATGACTTTGACCTTGCATCCTTAGTTGATGAACAATCAGCAAAATTTTGAGATAGTTAGTAGCCAACCTTGGTGCTATATTTTTTGTTCTGGTTTACATTTTTTATGGCACGTTAGGAATGAGGAATTTTTTCAGGCTTTGACTCTTTCCCCTGATGAAATTTTGCACCATTTCTGGTCTTCTTTTCATTGCAATCATACTCCTAGTGTGCTGGGTTCCCATGTTTTGGCTACACCTCTGCACTAGCTTTCTTTTTTGAGTTAGTATGCTCCCGGTGACCCTTGGTTGAAATTCAACAATGATGGGTCCGTCTTTAGTCCAGGAAGTGTTCCTTGTGGGGCTGTTCTCTGTGATAGCTTAGGTCATTTCGTTCGCATTTTTGCTACTAGTGTTGGTCATCGCCTAGTGGTAGGATTTGAAATTTGGGGAGCTCTATATGCTCTTGAGGTAGCTTGGTCCATGGAATCACTCATCTTATTTCAGAATTAGACTTTTCTAGTGTGGTTTCTTTGATCCAACACTCTATTAATAATAGTCATCCCTTTTTCTACTTTGATTTTGAAGATTATTAGGCTCTTGGAAAGGAATTGGTTGGTCAAAGTGGAGCATGTTTATCGTGAGGCTAATCAAGCAGCAGATTCAATGGCTTCTATGGGTTATGTTTTACCTCTTGGTTTGCATGTTTTTTGTGATCCCGCAGAAGGGCTTCGTAGTGCTCTTTCTGATCGCAAGGTTGCTTTGCCTCATTTGATTGCTTAGTTTCCTCTCATGTATTGTGTGTTAAGCCCTGTTTATCTACCAAAATAAAGATTCATTTTTTTTTCGTCATACCTAGAGCGCATTTGGTTTCCATGTTTTTCGTTTTCATTTTCATAAAAAATGGAAAATGTGTTTGAAAACATGTTTGGTGAGTCATTTTTGTTTTCACTTTTTAGGAAATGGAGCTCATATTTCCAGTAAATTTGAAAACGCTAATTTCATGCTTTCAATGTTTTCGTTTTGAAATGTTGGAAATGCTTTTAGATGAAAATGAGGTGGCTATTTTGTAATTATGGGCTATTTAGAGACATGGACTGCTTCGGTCCCATGTCTACTAGAAAAACATTTTTTCTTTTCATGCTATTGCTTTTGTGTTCCATCCTGTCCAAATATCATGATTTTCTTTTCCTTTTTGTCCAAATATCAAAATTCACATTGGGTATGCAGTTCCATGTGCCATTTGCATTAATTGTGTTCGAAAATTCAAAAACCATTTGACTGATTATTATTGGAAAAATTATTAATAGTATTAGGAATAAAAAAAAATTACCAACAGTATTAGATAGCAAAGTCCTCTCCTTCTTTTAGTTAATAAGACAAAAATAGTTTTTTGTATTAGTTAATGTGTGACATCATAATCATATAGTCATCAATTTTCGTAATTTTCTTAATAATATAATTGAAGTAACATACATTAAATACTATAATGATTTTTTTCTTATAATAAGAGTATTTTGAAATTTCTTTCAATTAGCTATCTAATATAATTTGCTCAAAATCAAATATATTTCAAATATAATTTTCATTAGAAGTAATTTTGTTAAAGTTTTGTTATATTGTTAGTGTTTAATTATATATTATCATATATCGCACATCAATATCTATGATTTATCGCTTCCAAGCAAGATTTTCGAACAATTATTTTAAATATAGCAATAAAACAATACTCACTCTAATATTTAAATATTTATATTGTACAAATCAAAATAATTGATAATAATGATAAAAGATTTATATTTTGTTTAATTATGTCTCTTTTTAGTAGGATTATAATTAAATCATAAATCAAATATATTCCAAATATATTTTGTCAGTACAAGTAATTATTGTAGTTAAAGTTTTCTTTGTAGTATTTAATTATATAATAATTGATAATGATAATAAAATTACTTAAAAGTGAGCAATTTATTTTATTCTTAATATTAAAATTTTATAGAGTTATTTTATTTTAATAAATACTTTTAAGTTCATCTCAAATTTGCAAATAATAAAGTTCATCTAAATATGCAAAAAATATATATATAACATTTTTATTATTTAACAATAAATATAATTTTATTATCTCAAATTTGATTTTAAAAATATATTTTGAAAATAGGCAAACCAAACATATTTTCATTATTTTCTCTTTTCGAAAACAGACAAACCAAATGTATTTTCAAAATTCAGAAGACTTGAAAATGAAAATTCTTTTCAAAAAATTGAAACAGAAAATAAAAATATGAAATATTTTCACAAACCAAACGCACCCCTAAATTCGAACGTGAGATCTCTAGTTAAATTAGAATAGTATCCTACCAACTGACCTATGCACTCGTTGATTTCTTCAAGGTTCCTTAAGAAAGTAGTGAGAAATTCTTATTTAACAATATATACACTTCAAAGTAAAATTAACTTATAGATTTATTGTCAAAATTCACTTTATTTGAATGTATATTTTTAATTTTTAAGTTGAAATTTAATAATTTTGAAATAAATTCTTAGATTTTCTTTATCTCTCTAACAATGAGCTTAATTGTATTATATGAGAAGTTTACAGTCTCATAAAATGTAACATAAAAAATTTTAATATTACAAAATAAAAGATATTATAAAATGTAACATGAAAAAAAATTAATATTACAAGATAATCTCACCTAATAGGTGTGACATGCATGATGGCAGGAATATAGCAAAAATGGTGAATGGCAAAACTAAAACAAATTATTTGTTGAACTAGAGCGGACCACGTGCATAAAATATCTTTATGGAATTAGAAACAACATCATACACATGGTGTTTGTAGATAACATACCAACCTCAATGACGTGGTTATGGCAACTATATTTAAATTTGTGGGAACGATAGCTGATATTTATATTTCAAGGAATAGAAGGAAATCAAGTATAAATCCATTTGCATTTATTCTACATGCAAATAAGAGTGGAGCCTTGAGGACAATTGCATACATTAAAAGAATGGTAACTAGAGGGAATAATATCATGGTGAAAGAAGCTAAATTCAAGATGGGTGATTATGGAATCTAAGGGTGAATAAAGGAAAGTCTTAGATGTAGAAAAGAAGAAACGGGAAAGGTAATAGATGTCATGACCAATATAGAGATTGCTCCTTTAGAAAAGGAAAAAGATTGATGGTGTAAAAAATGAAGATGGGAAGTTGGTGTTTCACGAAAAGAATAGTTGAGCAGTTAAATATGATGAAGTTAAGCGAGTGTAGGAGAAGACAAAAGTGGTGCAACAGTAAGCATGCATAGAAAATTTGCAGTGGCTAAGTAGAAGTATCACTAAAGAATCAATTCACCCAATGTAATTTGACATATTGGCAAAGAAGCTAGCAAAAGAATGGACCTTAATAACGAAAATCAGAGACATGGAAACATATAAAACCCTTGTTACTTTCTCTACAATTGAGGAAATGGAGGAAGCAATTGCATCGGGGGGATTTAGTGATGAATCACTTAGCAGATATAAGAAGATGGTCAAAGAATGAAGTTTGTCAAATTAGAAAGGCATAGGTAGAACATTTTAACATCCCTACTTGTGCATGGTCTTTTGAAAATATTGGGAAGCTTAGTGAGGAATGGGTGCTGTGATTTGTCTTGATAAAAACATAAAGGTTGATGTTTCTTTTAAATTGGTGAAAATTTTGATTAATACATGCTACCTACCATTAATACAAGGATGGATTTATCTGTTAATTAAGGGGAAAGATTTGATGTTTCTGTAAAAGAAATTGGGAGAGAATTTGTAAATATTTAGAATCTTCATGAGACCAAGCCTTCTTGCCATCAAAACTCTGATCCGGCAAAACTGAAACAGAGATGGTAGTTAGAGTTAAGGAAAGGAATATTTCAGAGGCATCTTTTGTTGGTGAGATAGTAGAAGCACAAAAGCTTGTGAAGGTCAATAGTATTGATGAATATGTGATGGGAAATATTATTGATAATGATGAAGGGATTGAGTTTCGAGAAGAAAATGACGAAAGGAACGCTAGGTGTAACACCCTCTCAAGTACAGTACTATGCTTAAGTCATAGTACCATACCCTGGAGTTGTTACTGTTACCTGAGCGGACCTTATCTGACAGCAACTTCAGCCGTCTTTGGAATTTCTTGAACTATCTGGAGATAACATGGAAATAGGAGTGAAAATTATAAATTCTCAGTAGGATTCTCTAATTATCATACATAATGTCATCATTGTCATCTCCAGTTTACTTCGGTTTATTTTGAAAAGGTGAACATGTTATGTAAACTGTTTGATTTTACAGTTCGAAAAATATATTATTTGAAGCAAAGTACATTTTATTCATACACTTGTCAGTTGGCGAGTCAATACAAAGTCAATTCATGAATTATATTATGAATAATAACTGGAACATAAATAAAATACAATAGCATCAAATCCCTGGAGACACAACATCTACACATAACTATACTTGTACTTGAATTTATGCAGATACATAAAACTTGCTTTTCTTTCTTTATCTTCCCTTTCATCATAAAATCTTTACATGCCACATTCCAGAGTATGATCGCCATATCATACCCCATCAGAGTGTGATTGCCATGTCATGTTTCTTAGGAATATGGGATCTTTATTTGATACTTATGCTAGCTGGGTCATGCCATGCCTCATGTAAGTTCTGTCCCCTATACTCACACTAGCTAGGTCGATGCCATGCCTCATGTGAGTGGGGTACCTACATATTCTTTAATCTTTAGTCTTTAGTCTTTAGTCTTTAGCCTTTACTGCCCTTGGGTAGCCTGACCTTGGAGCGAGCTCGTCAGCTCAACTCATGACCATCGTCACTCCGACTTACCCACAAGGGGATTCACGTGCCTCTAATCTTAGAGGGATCTCATTCTAGCCACATGCCTCTAATTGAAGGGATCTCTTCTGGTCACGTGCCTTAAAATTGAGGGATTTCATCTGACCACGTGCCTCCAACGTAGAGGGATATCATAGTTTTAGCTGCCTTCATAGGGAGGAATTCAATGTGCAACTGCCTCCAAGTGAAGGGACCCACATCTTTATTTTTTAACTGCCTTCACCGAGAGGGATTCAATGTGCAACTGCCTCCAGGTGAAGGGATTCACATTTAATATATTCATATCTTTTCATTCTCATACATGGTCGTGCATAGACATGCTGAATGCACTCATACATATGCTTCATCATATACGTCATAACTGATATCATACTTACATTCATCCTTGCATATAAATATTCATAGTTTCATAGACTTCTGCCGTAAATTCGGCAACATAACGGATCAGATTCGTTTCCCCATGAATAGTGTCAGTTCTCACGGACAAATCAGTCATAGCAATATAGTCAATCTAACATATCTATCAATGTAAAACTTGCAACCATCAACTTAAGCCTTATATGTTCACTAACACTTGTGAAACTATCAATTTGGTCATTTCAGCAAATTCTAATCAATTTTGTACGAATTTTGTATAATCCGCCATTACTTCTATTCAACTTATTTAAACCTAAATTTTGGATATGTCATAGCTCTATGTGTCTATTTTCTAACCTCATTGGTCCCATCTCATTTTGATCTCTATAACTCAAGATATTTAAATTTTACCTCAGCCTATTCGGTCACTGGCCCGAATTACACTCTTGGAAGTAAAATTCACTAAAAATCGAAACTGAGCTCAAATTATATGAAATTGGTGCCATATCAAAGCTAACAGGACAACCTTTCATTTGCAATAAGTTTCATTCCATTTGCTTTAGTATACCTCGAGTTACAAGTCCAGAAATCTGACGTTCTTGAACTACCCTATTTTAGCTTGGTTTGGACATAGGATAATTTCCTCGAACCACTAGGAACAATTGGGATCATAAAAAACATGGAATTTCATTGCGGGATGTTCCCCTATGTGTAAGCTTTCTAATAAAGTTAGTTCACTCAATTTGGAGTTGTGTAGGGTGAGTTACACCCTTCTCAAGTTACACTGCCCGGATGAAAGTCCTAATTCCTAGGTCAAACTTCAAAAATTCATATCTCTCTCAATACTAATCCAATAACCTCATATTATATATGTATGGAAAGCCCTGAATGTCTACTTTCATCTAAAAATAGTTTCATCAGATTTAACCTGCTATAAGTGGAGCCATACACTCCGCCATCCAGACTGCCGTGGACTCTTCACCTAGACAACATCCTAATCCTCCATTCCTTCTAATTTTCTCCTTCTAACGCTAATTCCAACTCAAGATTTCATATTAATCCAACCATAATCCATCACATACATCCAATATATCATCAAATACATGAAGAAGAATAAAATTTCATACAGCCATCATGCAAAGAATCCAAGAACAGAAATGGAATCCTACCTCTTTGGAGTGTGATTTTGCTAGGTGTTGAGCTAAGTGTTGAAGCTTGAATTGTTAGAACCTTGTTAAGCTTGAAGGGGTGATGGAGTTGATTGAGAGAAGGGAAGAGGGAGGCTGGAACAAGAGGAAAAAGGTGGCATAAATCAGCCTCAAATGAGAAGGAGAGTCTGACTTAAATACATGAGGGTAGTTGGAATTGTGAGTGTTGATTGGTTGAAATTTTGTGATTGAAGTTCGGTCATGTCTCCCACTTTTGTGGCCAAATTGCTCTCCATGTCATCCCAAAAGTGGAACTCGCTTCCACGTCGTCCCAAAAGTGGAACTCGCGTCCACTGTATCTGAAATCCGAACTCATCTCAATTCTGCTTAAAGTCGGAACTCGTGCTATTTATTTGCCCCTCGGAGATGAAATCGGATATCGGAAGACATGTTTGGTTTATTCAAAACTTGGAAGCAAAGTCGGATGTTGGAAGTCATATATCTTACAATCACATAATCTCGGAACTCCCCACTCAAACTCGGGAATACCAACAGAAATTGAAAGCTCCTGGGGATAAACTCGGATATCGGAACTCGTGTATGACTTGGAAATCAACTCCAAGATCCGAGCTCGTGTCCATTCCAGTTGAGTTCAACTCTAAAGCCGGAACTCGTTACATTCAACTCGGAGGTTGGTACTTGTAACCATTATGTTAAACTATCAATTCGGAGGTCGAAAACCACGTACACCTTGCTTGAAACTTGGAGATAAATTATGAGATCGAAGATTCGGTACATTTTCTTTTAGACATAAAGTCTGATATCGGGAATCACGTCCATGTTGTTTGGACTTGAATATTAAGTCGAAAGTCGGTAAATTATGCTGAAATTCGAATACGAACTCGGAAGTCGGAAATAATCCCATTTTATGTGAAATTCGAGATGAAGCCGGAAATCATGGAAACTTACAGGTGAAGTCGGATGTCGGACCTCGTGCTCACCTTAGTTGAGACCTGGCCACAAATTCGGAGATCGGAAATCATGTCTATTTTATTTGAAGCTTGGGAATAAAGTATGAGGTCGGAACCCGTATAAATTTTAGTCGAACTTGGAGACCAACTCAGAGATCCGATCTCGCGTCCATTAACTCATAGGTCAGGAATCGTGTCTTATTCTGGTTGAACAATCAACCATGAAGTCGGACCGGAGGTCGGAAATACGACCATTTCGCTGAGATGACGAGGTCGGAGGTCAAAAGTTGGGGACGTTACATTACCATCCTCCTTAAAAAAAATTTTGTCCTCAAAATTTAATTACAAAACTAACTATTTATTATGATAAGAGTTTGAAGAAAAGGTTCACACATAAGCACACTAAGTTGAATAGACATAGTCAAAGAAAATACAATAAACCTAGTTATATAATTTAACATAACATAGTTTAGCAAAAATTGGGGAAATAGTTCTTCAATATTCGAGGTGAAGACCCGTCCTGGTCATTGCGGTTTAGGGGTAGACGACTGATGTGTATATAGGCAGTCTTTGATCATGTGGCCTAGCTTTCCACACCTGAAATATACGTTTTGTCCAGCTAAATAAGGTCTACCTCCATGAGCCTTTCCATACTTAGAGCATACTTGCCCTGCACTTGGCCCCGGAAATGGTTTATCCCCATGTCCATTAAATTGATGCAGCTTCTTTGGTAGTAAGGCATATTCGAGTTCCTGGTTTCCAGGTGCCGGCCTCTTTCCACAACCATCCATCCTAGCATTAGTGAGCTTCTTGTTATATTCTTCAACTAATCGACTTTTGTTTGCTAATACAGTGAAATCTCTTATCTCCATTGGCCTCATCGAGGCTAAAATCTCCGCATTTAGTCCTCCTTCAAATTTGATGCATTTCCAGTTCTCGTCAGGGTTGCGCTGATAGATGGTGGAAAATTTACAGAGTTCTTCTAACTTAGTAATATACTCTGAAACATTCATGTGTCCTTGTTGAAGCTTCATGAATTACAATTCCTTAGCGTTTCGTACAGATGCAGGGAAATAATTATGATAAAATGCCTCTTTGAATATGTCCCAAGTGATATCAACTTGGGATTCCCCCAACAGTCTCTTCGTGCCATTCCACCAAAACTCGGCGTCCGCTTCCAACATATAAGTGGCAAAGGCCACTTTTTGTTGATCAATGCAGGCCAAGATAGAAAAGACCTTCTCCATTGCCTTGACCTACTCCTCGGCTTTATCTGGGTCGAAAGCTCCTCGGAAGCTAGGCGGATTTGCTTTTCTGAACTCAGCAAATTTAAGATAATCCAGGTCTGCTCTTGAGCCATGTGGATTTCCTCCATGGCTGGCCTCGGGCCGCCTACCCAACTGGTCCATCATTTGATGAGCTGCAGCAGCTGCTCCCACATTGCATGAGCCATTTCACATATCGTGTTTATAAAATTAGCAGGATCTTCTAGAGTGGGTACAGTTCGTGGCCTACCACGCCCCCTGGGAGCCATTAGTTCCTAATCACACACAACAAAACATTGAGTTGATCAGACTCAACAATAAGTTAAGTGTGATAGCAACTAATAACATTCACAGTTAGGCGGTCATGCATATCTAATTCCCTATATCTTATCTGGACAGATAAGATTTGTCACATGACATTTTCTAAGAATTCCAGAGTGCACTAGAAACGTAGTCAGCCCAAATCCTCAGATCCGGAAGGATCGAACTGCTTTGATACCATTAATGTAACACCCTCCCAAGTACAGTACTATGCTTAAGTCATAGTACCACACCCTGAGTTATTCTTGTTACACAGCGGACCTTATCTGACAGCAACTTCAGCCATCTTCGGAATTTCTTGAACTATCTAGAGATAACACGGAAATAGGAGTAAGAATTATAAATTCTCAGTAGGATTCTCTAATTATCATACATAATGTCATCGTTGTCATCTCCAGTTTACTTCGGTTTATTTTGAAAAGGTGAACATGTTATGTAAATTGTTTGATTTTACAGTTCGAAAAATATATTATCCGAAGTAAAGTACATTTTATTCATACACTTGTCAGTTGGCGAGCCAATACAAAGTCAATTCATGAATTATATTATGAATAATAACTGGAACATAAATAAAATACAATAGCATCAAATCCCTGGAGACACAACATCTACATAAAACTTTACTTGTACTTGAATTTATGCAGATACATAAAACTTGCTTTTCTTTCTTTATCTTCCTTTTCATCATAAAATCTTTACATGCCACATTCCAAAGTATGATCGCCATATCATACCCCATCAGAGTGTGATCGCCATGTCACGTTCCTTAGGAATATGGGATCTTCATTTGGTACTTACACTAGCTGGGTTATGCCGTGCCTCATGTAAGTTCTGTCCCCTATACTTACACTAGCTGGGTCGATGCCATGCCTCATGTGAGTGGGGTACCTGCATATGCTTTAATCTTTAGCCTTTAGTCTTTAGTCTTTAGCATTTACTGTCCTTGGGTAGCCTGACTTTGGAGCGAGCTCGTCAGCTCAACTCGTGCCCGTCATCACGCCGACTCACCCACAAGGGGATTCACGTGTCTTTAGTCTTAGAGGGATCTCATTCTGGCCATGTGCTTCTAATTGAAGCGATCTCTTCTGGTCACGTGCCTCAAAATTGAGGGATCTCATCTGACTATGTGCCTTCAATATAGAGGGATCCCATCTAACCACATACCTCCAAGGCAGAGGGATCTCATACTTTTAGCTGCCTTCATAGGGAAGGATTCAATGTGCAACTGCTTCCAAGTGAAGGGACCCACATCTTTATTCTTAACTGCCTTTACCGGGAGGGATTCAATGTGCAACTGCCTCCAGGTAAAGGGATTCACATTTAATATATTCATGTCTTTTCATTCTCATACATGGTCGTGCATAGACATGCTGAATGTGCTCATACATATACTTCATCATATACGTCATAACTGATATCATACTTACATTCATCTTTGCACATAAACATTCATAGTTTCATAGATTTCTGCCATAAATCCAGCAGCATAACAGATCAGATTCGTTTCCCCATGAATAGTGCCAGTTCTCATGGACAAATCAGTCATAGCAGTATACTCAATCTAACATATCTATCAATGTAAAACTTGCAACCATCAATGCAAGCCTTATATGTTCACTAACACTTGTGAAACCATCAATTTGGTCATTTCAGCCAATTCTAATCAATTCTGTCTGAATTTTGTATAATCCGCCATTACTTTTGTTCAACTCATTTAAACCTAAATTTTGAATATGTCATAGCTCTATGTGTCTATTTTCTAACCTCATTGGTCCTATCTCATTTTGATCTCTATAACTCAAGATATTTAAATTTTGCCTCAGCCTATTCGGTTATTGGCCTGAATTACACTCTTGGAAGTAAAATTCACTAAAAATTGAAACTAAGCTTAAATCATACAAAATTAGTTCCATATCAAAGCTAACAGGACAACCTTTCATTTGCAAGAAGTTTCATTCCATTTGCTTTAGTATACCTCGAGTTATAAGTCTGGAAATCCGACCTTCTTGAACTACCCTATTTTGGCTTGGTTTGGACATAGGGTAACTTCCTCAAACCACTAGGAACAATTGGGATCATAAAAAACTTGGAATGTCATTGCGGGATGTTCCCCTATGTGTAAGCTTTCTAATAAAGTTAGTTTCACTCAATTTGGAGTTGTGTAGGGTGAGTTACACCATTCTTAAGTCACACTACCCGGATGAAAGTCCTAATTCCTAGGTCAAACTTCAAAAATTCATATCTCTCTCAATACTAATCCAATAACCTTATATTATATATGTATGGAAAGCCCTAAATGTCTACTTTCATCTAAAAATAGTTTCATTGGATTTAACCAGCTGTAGGTGGAGCCGTACACTCCACCATCTAGACTGTCGTGGACTCTTCACCTAGACAGCATCCTAATCCTCCATTCCTTCTAGTTTTCTCCTTTTAACCATAATTCCAGCTCAAGATTTCATATTAATCCAACCATAATCCATCACATACATCCAATATATCATCAAATACATAAAGAAGAATAAAATTTCATATAGCCATCATGCAAAGAATCCAAGAACAGAAATGGAATCCTACCTCTTTGGAGTGTGATTTTGCTAGGGGTTGAGCTAAGTGTTGAAGATTGAATTGTTAGAACCTTGTTAAGCTTGAAGGGGTGATGGTGTTGATTGAGAGAAGAGAAAAGGGAGGCTGGAACAAGAGGGAGAGAGAGGCGTAAATTAGCCTCAAATGAGAAGGAGAGTTTGACTTAAATACATGAGGGTAGTTGGAATTGTGAGTATTGATTGGTTGAAATTTTGGGTTCGGCTATGTCTCCCACTTTCGTGGCCAAATTGGTCTCCACGTCCTCCCAAAAGTGGAACTCACTTCCACTGTATCTGAAATCAGAACTCGTCTCAATTCTGCTTAAAGTCGAAACTCGTGCTATTTATTTGCCCCTCGGAGATGAAATCGGATATCGGAAGACATGTCTGGTTTATTCAAAACTTGGAAGCAAAGTCGGATGTTGGAAGTCATACAGCTTATAATCACATAATCTCGGAACTCCCCACTCAAACTCGGGAACACCAACAGAAATGGAAAGCTCCTGGGGATAAACTCGGATATCGAAACTCGTGTATGACTTGGAAATCAACTCAAAGATCCGAACTCGTGTCCATTCCAGTTGAGTTCAACTCTAAATCCGGAACTCGTTACATTCAATTCGAAGGTCGGTACTTGTAACCATTGTGTTAAACTATCAATTCGGAGGTCGGAAACCACGTACACCTTGCTTGAAACTTGGAGATAAATTATGAGATCAGAGATTCGGTACATTTTCTTTTAGACATAAAGTCTAATATCGGGAATCAAGTCCATGTTGTTTGGACTTGAATGTTAAGTCGGAAGTCGATAAATTATGCTGAAATTCAAATACGAACTTGGAAGTCGGAAATAATCCCATTTTATGTGAAATTCAAGATGAAGTCGGAAATCATGGAAACTTGCAGGTGAAGTCGAATGTCGGACCTCGTGCTCACCTTAGTTGCGACCTGGCCATAAATTTGGATATCGGAAATCATGTCCGTTTTATTTGAAGCTTGGGAATAAAGTATGAGGTCGGAACCCGTATAAATTTTAGTCGAACTTGGAGACCAACTCAGAGATTCGATCTCGCGTCCATTAACCGTAGGTCGGGTATCGTGTCTTATTCTGGTTGAACAATCAACCATGAAGTCGGACTGGAGGTCGGAAATACGACCATTTCGCTGAGATGACGAGGTCGGAGGTCGGAAGTCGGGGACGTTACACTAGGGTAGTCAAATAGTTTCAAATGGAAACAAAAAGTAATACAACTTCTTTTGAGAAAAATAGGAGAATATTGGATGTTATAGAGGAATTAAGATTGGGCCGTGGTGGATTGAAAAATTAATCAAAAGATGGCATGTCGAGGAATAATGTGGGGGTGGATATAAAGAGATGGTTGAACCTAATATGGCGTATGGGGAGTATCTATCCTCATCTCCATTGATCCTGTTGGGCTTTGGGCTGAATAAGTGTTTATGAAAGGCATATGGCTGAAATGATCCCATGGATGTGTTTAACAATGCTAAGATGAGATTGGACAACGAGAATAATAAGAGGGCTAAAATCTCAAAGCTAGAGGAACCATGAGAATCATGGTAGCTAGGTAAACAGCTAGCTTACTTGTAGAAAATGAAAAGGAGGTAGTGAGGGCCATCACGAAACATCAGAAGGCAAGGAAAGGAAAAAGGAATAAAAAATTAAAGATGAATAGATGTGTAAAAATTCATCAACGACATCAAAGATCAAGGGATGAATGGAAGGGGAAAGTATATTGGGAATTCCGGTTGAAAAAGAATGTATTACTCCTAGGGATAGAAGAAATGAAAAGCTTGAATCTTACTCAATTTGGAAGTAGAAAATTTAGGATAGAAAGGAATTCAATGTTATTTTGTTGAAGCTAATAATGGTGGGAATGGTGGCTTCGTATGTGTTTGGGAAAGCATTTTAAGATAGTAGAGGTGCTTTTAAATTTCTATAAAAGAATATGTCTAAATTGTGTGATAAAAGTATTAATTTTGGTATATGATCAGTCTGGTGTATAGCCCAAACAATTAGATGGTGAAATTGAATTTTTGTGGAGAGATATATCTAAACTGAGGTGCATCACACACCTTCTGAATTCAACGGTTGGATGTGAGGAATTGGGTAGTTGCATAAAATACACCCTCACATCCAACTGTTAATTTAAGGTATCACAAAATTCGCCCTAAACTAAAGGATTGGATCGGCATCCTTACTTATTACGGCCATCTTACTGAAGTAATTTTTATTGAAGATTTTGTTGGCTATTGGGGTGTGTTGTTTCCATTAAAGTAGATTGAGTTGCCCTTTTCAATAATTATTTTAATGAGCTCTACTGCTATGGTATTGAAGATTGATTGTTAATATTTGTTGTTTTTAGAGGCCTTGAAATTCTCTAGTTTCTATTTAGTGTCCCTGGGATTGAGGTGATTAGTTGTGGTCAATTACTGCTACAAAAACTATATTTATTGTTTTGTTGTTATTGTTGTCGTTGTCTATTGATGGCTGTTATAGGTGTCATAAATTTTTGAAAAGAGATAGGAGGTACGACGAGATAAACAGTTCTTTATCTAGTGTTTGGCCTATTTCTGGTTTGGTATTCTATATTTCATCTTGTTCATTTTTTTAATACATGAAGTTGTATTTGGTCGTAATGTCCTAAGCTCTACTCTGTGTTTGGAATGCTTTTGAGCCTAGCATGATACTTTAAATTATTGTAAGAAAAAAGAATAAAAAAATTTAATGAGGTAAGAAAGCCTGAAGAAAGTAAGAGTGAAGCGCTGTGATAAATAGCATAAAGAAGTTCTGTGGTTTGAGTTGATAAGATGAAGTTAATCAATTTGCCTTAATTTGAAATGAGTTATTCATGATATAAAGGAACTTTTGTGCTACAAGTAGATTTTAGAGAATCCAACCCTCAAGTTGAATTATGTTGATTTTGTGCTAGTATCACCATGTAAAGTTGCAATAGGAAGCGAAAATCACCAAAAGAATCTATTTGAGGGCGAGTTACGAGGAGTATAACTATATAACACATGTTATTCTAAAGTTGTGCTATTTTGGTTAATTGTGAATTGTGGTGTCTTGATGTTGTGATGCTATGCTGAGGTTATTCTAGTGCCCAAGTCTTTCTTTTTTCTTTCGTGTTTTTATATTGGTTGCTATAAACTCAAGTTGCTCTTCTCCTTGTTGAGAGAGTTTTGAACCTACTATTTTCTCCTATCCAAAAAAAAAAAAGGATCTCATAAAATCATGTGAAAAAAATTGCATTTAACACAAATAATGACTTATATTAATACATATGCAATTTAAAAACATATTTTTCATGAGATTTCTATATGTTTTATCTTAATTACTCACGCAATTTGAATTTAGTTAGTGGTTAGGTGAAACCCTTTTCAAATTTGCCATGAACTCGAATTGTTGAGTAGAGAAACAAAAGAATTTGAGAGACTGAGATTAAGAAAGAAATGAGAGAATCAGATGGTGATGGAAATGTGTAATCTTATTCTTACTTCAATGAGTTTGATCAAGTGGTTTATATACATGTGTGACTTTGTACAAATTAAATTAAAATGAAATCTAAATGAAGTTAGATGGAAATGAAGCTAGCTGTAAAATAACTAAATCTAATTGATTGCTAATGGTCAACCAAATGATTAACCAATCCCACTATATGGAGACACGATCCTCTCCCTCCCCCCCCCCCCCCGGCGGGTACAAAATGGAGCATGAATGTCTATAATGCCCATCTTGGACTTGAAATTGTGGAAAGGACTAAGGACCAATGGTTTGGTAAAGAAGTCAGCTAGTTATTATTTGGCGTTAACAGGGAGAAAATGAATCATGCCTTGTTGTAGCTTATCCTGGTCAAGATGCCAATCAATCTAGATATGCTTCATTCTCTCATGAAACATAGGATTTGTAACAATGGAAATGGCTAATCTATTATCACAAAAGATAGCAGCATGAGAACAAGTATGAAGGTGAAAATCTGCCATGAGATACATCAACCATTATGCTTTACAAGTTGCTTAAGCCAAAGACTTGTACCCAACTTCTGAGGAAGTTTTAGATACAATCATTTGTTTCTTGCTCTTTCAAGAGATGAGAGAAAGGCTAAGGAAAAAATTGAACCAAGAAATAGATCTTCGAGTATCGAGACAAACACCTTAATTTGAATCTGCATGCCCTTTCAACTTCAAATCAGATTGGGATAAGAAAACAAGCCTATCATAGGAGAATTCTTCAAATACTTAACAACATGAAGTGATGCTTGGAAATGATCAACTGTTGAGGAATTTAGAAATTGGCTAAGATGACCAACAACAAATGAGATATTAGGGCAAGTGTGAGTTATGTACAAGAGATGTCCAATGAATCTTTTGTAGGAAGCAACATTTTGATAAGGAGCACTAAAAGACTTAGTTTGATGATGTAATCCATGGATGTAGACATTGGTATAGCTCCAATGAGACTAATATCTTCCAACAAATCTAATGCATATTTATGCTAATATAAGTGAATACCAAGCTTGGATTAAGCCACCTCCATTCTCGAGAAAAAATTCAAGTCATCCAAGTTCTTAATTTTAAACCTTTCATGCAATACGGACTTCATGGATTCAATTTCTTCCAAATCATTGCCTACAAGGATCAATTCATCAACATACACAAGAATGGCTATCAAGGAGCTACTTACAATCTTGGTGAATAATGAATAATCAACCTTGGACTTAGTGTATCCTGAGGACGTCAACACTAAGGTGAGCTTGGCATTTGACTGCTTGCTAGCCTACTTAAGCCCTTATAAGGACTTTTGTAATTTGTAGACCAAGTTAGAACCAACACAAGACAAGCCAAAAGAGAGTACCATATAAACTTCTTTTTCAAGATTTCCATGAAGAAACATCATGTTAACATCCAATTGATCGAAAAACCCACCCCTTTGCTGTAGCAAAGGAGAGTAACATCTATGCTATTATTATCTTGCCAATAAGGCTAAATGTCTTAAGGTAGTCTATATCATTTGTTTGAGTATAACCCATTGGGCACTTGATGTGCTTTGTGGCACTCAATAGTTCCATCTAGCTCACACTTTACTTTAAACACCCATTGGCATCCAATAGGTTCCTTTCTAGGAGGAAGAGTGTTTAGAAACCTAGGTCTTGTTCTCTTCCAAAGCCAACAATTCAGCATCAATGGCCTATCTCTAATTAGCATATTTAACAGCCTCTTGGTATGAGGTAGGCCCAGGAATAGATGAGACAACAAGGGAAAAAGAAAGATGTTTAGGAGATAATTTGGAATATGATAGAAATTGGGAATAGGATGCCTATAAGAGGATAAGGAGGGTTGATGATAGGAGAATAGCATGCAATGGTAGTCCTTTAGGAATGATGGAGCTTTCCCAGTCCTTTGTGATCTCCTTAATTTAGGTTGTTGCTATTGCAGTATGTTGAGGTAGAATCAGGTTACTTATGCCGAGTAGGTGCTTCTAGAAATGTGTTAGACTATGGTGATGGATTAATGGAGTGTGTGGAAATGTCAGGTGAATTAGGATGATCAGGAAGTGCAAAAATCACATTAAATAGGACAGGTTTAGTAGGTGGAGCAAGTATAGAATCATTGTAAGTAAGAGTATTATTGTGATGTGCCAAGGGAAAAACATATTCATAAAAATGCACATTTTGAGAAATGAAAATCTCTTTAGTGTTCATGTCATATAACAAAAAAATAAAAATAAAAAATATTTTTGGCATGTTGAAAACCAAGGAAAGCACATTTCCTTGCTTGTGAGTCTACTTTTTTTTTATGAGCAGATATAGTAGAGGCAACTACTAAACAACCAAAAACTCTTAAGTCTAATATGTCGTATAGCGAATGAAAAATTTAAAATAAGGACTAGAATAAATCTGTAATATGTGCAACCAAGGTAATCAAACTCGAGAGTTTAAGTAAACTTGCGGAGCCTCTGTAAACTGGTAAGAGTTTAACTAATATTAAAATAATATTTAAAATATATATCATACTAATAAAAAATTAAAAACAAAATTCAAATAGAACCAAAATAATACAACCAGCTAGAACACATAAATCAAAGAGACAAAGATAATTCATCACCTCATAAAATAGTTGAAAATTTGAAATAGAAACACAAAAATAATATTAGAACCCACACATAATTCACTAAAAGGAAAAAAAAAAAACATATCACTATATTCGAACAAAAAATGTTTGCTCAAGTCCAAATACTCAACCGTACCTATGATTATGATTCAATTTCAGCTATAAGGATCACACATCCACAATATTCTTCATCAAAATACAACATATAAAATTCTAAAATAGCAAATCTAGATTGAAATCAAGCCCAAACCTGGACTGGCTTCTTCACTAATGTGGTGAGGTTGAGACAACCACGAGCAATGATGCTAACGAGGGATGCAACTTTGACAAACAGTAGGCGGCAGTCTGTGAATACCTAACTCCGAGCAACAGCGGCACGAATGACGATGAATAGCGACACGAACCATGGTTAACGGCAACACAAACTTGACAATGAGCGATGATGGCGTACATCAATGTGATGGAGGTCGAAGAGTGAGATCCAAAATAGGGGCTAAATGTGATTCACAAATGAGGCTGAATAAAAGAGCCCTAACATGTTTGAAGGAAGGGGACCAAAACGACATCACTTTTAGCTTCAAAACAATGTTGTTTTGCGTTTTAATGGGTCATGTGGTAAATTCTCAAACTCGGATTTAAACTTGCAATTTTTATACGAGTTTACCCGAGTTTACTCAGAAACGAGTTTGTGAGCTAGTCAGCTTGATTCTATTACATGAACTCGTAAACTCGGATGATTTTACGAGTTAACTCACAATTTTGATAACTATGTGTGCAACTACATAATTCCAAAAATATCGAGGCAAGTTGGAGTGAAAAATTAAGGCTCGAGCCACTCCTAGAATATGTTGATGCTTCCTTTAAACATCGCCATTTTGTTGAGGGGTTGCAACATAAGATGTCTAATATATTATTCCTTTTGATGCAAAAAATTGTGTCAATTTAAATTCTAAACCATTGTCTGGTATGATTTTCTTAACTTTTGTGTCAAACTGAGTTTTAACTGATGCAATGAAATTCTTAAGGAGCCATGATGCTTCAAATTTAAATTTCAAAAAACATAACTAAGTAAACCTAGTATGAGGAAATAACAATGGCCACTAGTAGAAGGAGTAGACATAGGGCCCCATATATCAACATGAACCAAATCAAATACATTTATTGATTTAGTGTCACTACATGGAAATGGTAGTTTCTTTTATTTAGCCATGTTACAGGACTAATAAGGCTTTTCTGACTTATCACACATAATATAGGAATAATTTTGTTTCATAATCAGCAACCTACTATGTTTAATATGACCCAACTTCAAGTGCTAGAAATCACAACCTAAATTGGGGAGACCATGTTAATTGATCCGAAAGCCTTCACGTCAAGTGTTTGACTATCCAATGCATAAAGTCCTCCTTATTTCTCAACTACACCAATCATCCCAGATGTAGGCGTGTCCTATGTATGACATTTGGTAGCAGAAAAGATTAAATTGCAAGGTAATGTATTGGTCAGTTTCAAAATAGAGATTAGATTAAAGATAAAGTAGGAATATACAAAACTTTGGTCAAATAAAATGAAGGAGAGAAAAATGACTATGCATGAGATGTTTGTTGTAATTTGATTTCCATCTGGTAATGTAATAAGGACAAGTTTGATTCTTATGTAGGTTTGGAAAAAAGATAAAGGGTGACAGACATGGTTTGTCACACCTTTGTGTCTAGTACCTATGAACTACATTTTATGCTAGTAAGGGCAAAAAAAATGAGTTACCTAAGGTTTCTTGATGTATGGTGCTCATGGTGGATATTTGGTTTACAACATGTTGAGGGATAGATGCATTTTGGATCATGACCATGATTGCCTTTTGTTGCTTTGGAGTGAACAATACCCCTAGCTCCTCATACTTCTTCCTTTGAGATCCCATGGATGCAGACTCTTGTTGTCATCAAAATCATCTTTACTAGCATAATTGTTGATTGCTCCTATTCTTGGCCTTAAGTTAGGAGGATAAACCACGTTTTTGTAACAAGCAACTACTAAATGCCCAATTTTCCCATAATAAGAACAAACCTTTCTTGATTGTTCTTTTCTAGTGTATTGCTTTCCACTTGAATGTCCAATCTAACCTTTACCTCTTCTTTTTCTAGCTCCTCTTCCTCTTCCAATTGTAGCATCTATTTCTTCTGCATTAAACTGCATTCTTGGTTCCTTTAGATCCATGTTGAGCTGCCTTTCTTGCTGAGTGAGTAAAGAAAAAACTTTAGTGATGTCAGGAACGGGATCTATCAATATCACTTAAGATCTAACTATGTCGTACTACTTGTTCAATCTTCTCAAGAAACGAACCACATAATCACTCTCTTTGTAGATTGTCTAGGCCACAAAAACATTGATCTCCACACACCATACATTGATGGTATAAAGCAATCCAGCTCCTCCTAAATAACTTGCAAGCTATTGAAGTATGCACCAATAGACGCATTTCCTTGCTTGTGAGCAAATTAGCTCTTCCTACAATTGTGTAATTTTGCATAAGTTGCCCTCATAATACTTCTACTTTAGTTCTTTCCATACATCTAATGCCACATCATCCATAACACATTCTTTTTTATCTCATCACATAAAGAGTGTGTGATCCATGATAAGACAAATGTGTTGCACCTATCCCAAGCCAAGAACAATGCATAATCTCGATCTGTTTTCAAGATTCTCTCATCAATAAACTAAAGTATGTTCTTCGCTTTTAGAGCCCACATCATGGCTTTGTGATCACACATGATAGTTCTTTCCATTCAAAATATGTGAGGAAATGAGAACACCTAGTGTCTCATTCAAGGATCATTTGTAGGATTCTGATTTACCATAACTCAATAATAACAACCAATGTAATAGAAATCAAATGAGACAAGGATTAAGTTAACCAAATCTTGAGCAATAACCTCTAATCCATTCGTGCCAATGGATCTTGCAGTTGTAGAAGTAGAAACAACTCAAATCTTGAAGAATAACCTTTGATATGAACCCATAATGATGAATCTTGTAGAAACAAAAATGATTCTGAAACTTGATAGATCAAGATTCTCCAACTCTTCTATCAATTGCAAAACTCCAAACAATAATCAATCGTAAACACAAACTACTAAGAACACAATATGGTGATGGCAATGAGTATGCAGCAAAGCTCCTAATAACTCTAATACCATCTTAAATCTACCATGAACTTGAATTGTTGAGTAGAGAAATGAAGAGCTTGAGAGATTGAGAATAAGAAAGAACTGAAAGAATCAGAGGGTGATGGAAATGTGTAATCTTATTCTTACTTTACTGATTCTGATCAAGTGGTTTATATACATGTGTGAGTCTGTACAAATTAAACTAGAGTGAAATCTAAACGAACTATGTAATGAAATTAGCTGGAAATGAAGCTAATTGTAAAATAACTAATTATAACTGATTGCTAATAGTCAATTAACTGATTAACCAATCTCATTATCTGGTTGCATCCATTCTCAAAGTGAATGCTCTTAATATTTGAATCCTTAATAATACGGGTAAATTTTTTTTGAATCATATTCTACTTCTATTGAGCAACTACTTTTGAGTAGATTTTTGCCCCTCTACAATATAGTCAAACTAAAATGTTGACTATAATCTTGTTAAGATTTTATATTCGAATGTGACCATCCAACCAGTGAAAACTCAAAAACTATTTATAAATACAAATCTAAAGAGAAAAAAATGATGTCTAGTTGCTTTTATTGAGTTATATACTATGTAAAAAATATATTATCAATCATGCTAAAAAGATCTCATATTTGGACAAATGATAATGTTTACAATTTTTTTTTCACTAGAAAGAAAATTTCATTTATAGAGGCCTAACGACACCTACAATTCGTAAAAGATATACTACATCTAAATTTAATAAGAAACAAATGCATTCTACATGCTGAACCAACCAAGATCTATTGCTCTACTCCTTACTTGAAGACTACTAAGTCTAAGCATCTTTCATTTGGTCCAACATGAAAAGTGCTGTAACTTGAAAAATATATTATACCTCATTTCATAATAGACCTAAATAACTTTGTCATTTATAAGGCCATCAAAATAAAAATACCCACAAAGTAAAATCAAACACCCACAAAGGACACAATAAAAACATTCACAAAAGGGACAATGAAAATAGCCATAAAATGGATAAACAAAAATACGCACAAAAGGGACAACAAAAGCAAAACAAAAGACACAAAACCCTAAGCAAGGAAAAGAAAAAGGAAATGGTGGAACTACCACCAAAGAAAAAAGATGACATCCCCCCTCAATAACACTCATATGAGGGGAGACAATAAAAAAGGAGAGATTAGAGAAAAGGAAAGATTAGGGTTAGTTGATAATGTTTACAAATTGATTCAATATTCCCCACGTGATGTCTGTGGTGCACCCTACTTGGTAAGGTGCACCACATATTGTATAATCTAAAGGCTAGGATATAATGGTGCATCAATGCTTCCCTCACCTATGATACATCGTAAAATTCTCTTAAACTCTCTCATTCTCCCCTATTACTACCCTAACTCCGATTATCCAACCTCCATTGCTCACCCTTGGCCTCCATTTCATATACTATCAAGCACGTATTGAGAATCCCTTCGAAATACAGCATGAGGTCGCTACTGTGGACCCTGCCCTTCAATAGTTCAAAGCCTTTCCAAACATCGTTGCATTTGGTTTCTTTCTCTCCCCTCCTCTACCCCTCTCGTTGCAAGTCTAAAACTACCTCATCCTCACTTGGCGCTGCCATGCAGGAATGGAAGTCGGCATGCAACCGAATGTCGACTGTGGAGCCTGGGAGGAGTCCATCTTGCTCATGCTGGCATTGTTATTCATCTTGGCACCTTTTGGTGTCATCTTGGAGTGGCTGCAGAGGAAAGTAGATGAAGAGGTCCTTGAGCTTGTGGCAAACTCAGGCAACATCAACAGCTGAATCTTGCAATGAAGGATAAAAGTGGTGGCGGCAGTGGTGATCAAAGGAGGGGCGAGCGAGAAACATGCAGAGGGTCTTGCAGTGGGAGACAAGATAATGGTGGGCTACAAGTAGGGTTGTTGGCGACGACACATTAGGAGGCTAAGAGCTTGAATTTGTGGACTTCACGACGATGGTAACAAGAGGGACGAGAATGGGAAGAGAAAGAAAAATTTTACAGTGTATCACATGTGATTAATTACACTGATACATCCTCATATCTTCACCATTAGATGACAATGTGCATAGTGCACCTTGTCAAGTAAGGTACACCACAAATGTCACCAATCCCCCACTATTATTTATAGAAATAATTTCTTCATGATTGCAAAAGCTCCACACCTAGAGTCAATGGTTACTATTAAGATCTTAGTAGTATTCCCTTACTCTAATCTTCACCCAAGTTTGAATTAACTGATTGGAAACTATATTGATATTGAACTATTGTTTGTTTTAAGCCTTTAATAACGATCTTGATTCTTGAATTAAAATTGAAGTCAACATCAACGCGTCCCAAATGGAAATATCTATAATAAGGCATTTTCCAAGTGGGTGAGGTTTTATCTGAGTCAATGATAAAGACATGAGCTCCTCTTCCAAGCAGAGGCAAGACATACATTCAGCTTCTAGGAAACTTAAGCTGTTTGGGAAACTAGGGAAGTAATCGACCATCAATAGTAATTGAAAGATATGAAATTATTTAATGTAAAAGTAGTTTTTGGTACATGTGTAAAAGTAGATTAGATTTAACATATAGTTCATCAAAATAAGTTTTAATTTAATTTTAAAATAAATTTGACGAGTTAATTAAAAAACGTTCAAGCTTTTATTTCCAATGTATAGTCCATGAAAAATAAATAATTAAAAAGGGACTTTTTTATTTTATGAACAATTTTTATACTATTATATATAGATTTGTTTGCTGAAAAATTTGGATGGGTCATAGAAGCTTTCAAAATATAAAATGTCTAAAATCAAAGTTTATGACAATTTTTTGCATTGAAAATTTGTAAAGTCGATCTTTACATGACATTATGATGCCTAGCTAGTGCTACATACTTTTTCTCATTAACTCATGGATGACTTTGGAGGCTTCTAATATGGGGAGGTTTGAGTTATGGATCATAATGGTCTCTGAATCTGAACCATAGAAAAATTAATGAACGGTTGAGATTTATTCATTTCATTATATAAAGAATAATATTATAATAATTTATATTTATATTTTAATTTTTATAAAAATAATTTTATATCATTTACCTATATTACCCTTTTCATCTTTATAAATTTTCTCCCCTCACCATTTTGCTTCCAGCCCACCACCACCACCACCATACTGTCCCCTGCTGCCACTGTCGTTGTCGTCCATGGCCTGCCAATACCATCACCTCCATATCCCCTCATCCACTTCCCCTTAGTCATGGCCCATGAAGCAAACACCATGCTACTTCTAAAAATTAACTCCCCTCTGCAACCAACTATACGATTGCAAATTCGGTTCTCATCACATCTTTTGCGCACCATTTACACACACATAAATAGAAAGACATGATGAGAGAGAGGAGAGACCACTTGTACTATGTTGGGGTGTAGGAAATATGCAACATGGGTTTTGTCGTAAAGTGGAATGTGATATTATAAGGTTGGAATAGTTGGTGAGGAAATGAGTGAGCCTTGACAATGATGGAATTTGGAGAGCACAACAAGGGATGGCAGCAATGCGGTGGCGGAATCTAAAGCTGGTGGTGGCATAGGCGATGATGATGGATAGAGATGGCAAAGGGGCTAGCCCACCCTGGCCTGCCCGACCCACCCAAAAGTCTGCCTAAAACAGGCAGGGCGGGAAGGCCACTTTAGGAAAATGGGTTGAACATGTTAGCCAACCTCGTTTATGGGGGTGTGGGTTGAACATGTTAGCCCACTAGAAATACAATTCAACACCAAAAAAATAAGAAAAGAAATGGCAACAAAGATCCACGAAAATTTTTTCACAAACCAGTGTAAGAGAACCATTATTTAGCAACAATAAACCATGAACAATAGATTCACAAGTCAAAAAGTATCATGTAAAATTTTTATTCTAAAAATGCAAGCAAAAATCTAACTCCAAGACAAGACAAAACTGTAATACACTAATCATTCTTTCAAAAAATTATTATCCTAGTCACTAACTATAACTCCACTCATCAACTCTAACTCATAGTAAGATTAAAAATAAAGTTTCAAAAGCAAAACTCACTGCCTCAAAAATTAGAATTAGATTAATTAAAAATAATAATTAAACAAAAAAAAAACACCTTAATCTGAATGGAGAAGAGAGACACCCAACCTACCACTGCTTTTCGTCGTCTGCTTCTACTTTGCTCCTGTTCGCGTTTGCATTTAGCTACTAATATATCGTTCATGTTCTGTAGTGCCGTCCAAGTTCTGCTGCTTTGTGTTCGCGTTATGCTAATGTGTGTTCGCATTCTGCCATCGTAGCTCTGCACATGCGGTTCTGCTGCTGCTAGAAAGAGCCGCCAATCGTCGAAAAGAGCTGCCGGTGATGAATAGGGGAGGCATAGAGTGAAAGCCAAGAGAGATAAGAAACAAATAGCAAGGGAGGCACTTAAAGAAAAAGTTGAAAAAACCCTAGATCCAACAAAAGAAAAACTCATGTCATGTGTAAGTCAATAAATGAAAATCTAAAAATGAAATAAAAAAGCCTTTAGCCCGCAGACTCAACCCGTCCTAGCCCGCCTTAGCTGCGGGGTAAGCTAGGCTAGTTAGGCAGACTAAAAAATTTTAGCGAGAGCAATTTATCAACCCAACTGGTCATTTTTGGTAGCTTTGGCAGGTCAACTCAATTGAATGAGCCTGTTTTCCCATCTCTAATGATGAAAATGGAGTGGGACAATGGCAAATTGAAGGAGAGAAGAGATGAAGGAAGAAGAGGATAAAAGAGCAATTTTCTTAATTTATTTTATCGAAGACCAACACACTCTGCATCTAACAAGGACCACGTAAGTCGGCTCCTGACTTTGCATGTACACATTTATTTTTTACTAGTCGTAGACGACTGACATTGTTTAAGGAAAACTTGGCCAACTAAGTCTTTGTGGTGAGAATTATTTGCAGCGGAAAAGTCTTTAATTATCTTTTCTTTCAGCTTTTAGTTGGAAAGTGGTTATCAACTTACCATATTTATTTATAGCCCAATACGTGGCATTGCCATACGGATTGAAATTTATGCTTTTCCACTTAGCTAGGTGAATGGAAAATGGGAGATTTCGTCTTTCTAACCATGATTTAAAAAACAATTCCTGTTTTCTTATGCTGCATGTCTAACTTCAAGGTTCTAAATACGTTTTAGAATCTCAAGTTAAAGGTCTAGGGTAAGCCTTTTTGCAAGTTCAAGTGTTCAACAAGTTGATCATTTCCATTAATAGCAGAAGAAATTTCCGACAACTAGTAAGGAAATAAATGACAATTCATCAAGTGGTGTCTCAAATTAAAAATCTTCGTCTCAACTTTGTTTTGTTTGGAAATATATATAAACATCATTTTCTTATCCATCACAACTTGCAATTAATTGGTCCCTTGTTGCATTGCGCAAAAAGTTCATTTGAACATTTATGGGGTAAACCTCATCCCGTGATGATACTTGTCCTTTGAAATAGTCATGGTCTCAACACGAGTTAATATCTCAAGACTTGGATTTGATTTCTTCAAAATAAACCAAATTGTTAACAAGAAGTTTCTACTAGATGACGATTAAGATAACACAAATCAACGTCAGTAGACGCGTTTCGTGGTCCATGACAAGTTTTTATTTTTGGTTCGATAGTAGAACCAAAGACTACAAAACGGTAATATCAATATGAATGGTATACCAGTCAAATATATTATTTTCATTTATATTTAAAAAGACAACACGGAACATCTTCGAAAGAAAAGAAGATGATTAATAGTGACATTAAAAAAAAAAATTATCCAGAATTCAAGTTTTTCTTTTGCATAATAAAAAATGCATTACGAAGGAAAGTATACTCACTTATAATTTCCAATTCCTACTTCAGAATAAATAAGAGCTTTTATTTTTTTCACAAACAGACTTACAAAAATATTAGAGACACATATTATTCATTGGCTATGATCAAAGATACTTAATTGTAGATAATTTAATTTGAGAAGAAAGGAAACGAAGAACGAGTCATAGGAAGAAAAGCGTTTGACAATGGGCGTGGCACGATAAGAAAAGAAGAACGGTTTGCGTTTGCTCGTTGACTGACTAGGTCTACATTATATGGAACGATGAAATGTCACGTTAATACGTTGTCGTTTCGTTCCTCTCTCCAACCATTTCCTTTTCTCTCTTTCTGTGCTGGGTGGGACCACCGGAAACGGGATCGTTTTGCGCGTTGAGGTGACATGAAGAGGCCCACAACAATCAGCATTGCATATTTTGCCAGGTAAGTGATGCCCTATGTCGTACAGTGATGGTGGACCCTAAACTCTATGTCTATGAATAAATAATATATAGCTGTTATCCAATTGCCCCATTGGGCCATGTCATGTGTGGCGACGCCTTGCCCTGCCACCAACCTCACCACTATTCATGGCTCAAGCCGGTTTTTGACTTAATATTAGCCGTTTGTAAAATAGTGTGATTATATAAGTGTGTGTTTGGTTTAATTTTTAAAAGGATATTTTAAAAAAAATTAAATTAAAAAATTATTTTTAAAAGAATTATTTTTTAAAAAATTTATTTATATTTAATTTGAATATATCAAAAATGAGTTTATAAAAATATTTTTGTTTGAATAGAATAAAATAAAATTATTTATAATTATTAATGTGAGATCAATAATCCAATAATAAGATTTTATTTTAAAAGTATATTTTTTATAATAAAATGCAGCTCAAAAAATATTTCTCTCAAAAATATTTTTAGTTACTGAAAAGATACTTTTAATTAAAAAAAATAAACTAAATACATTGAATTACTGTATAACTTAATTTTCTTTCTATCCAAAGGCACTTTTCAGGTCGAAAAATACTAAACCAAAGGGACTCTAATATGTTTTGAAAAAGTGAAATAAAAATATTTAAAAATATATAAAACTATTTAATATATGTTTTAATATACTAGTTGGCTAAATTTATTATTTTTGATAAATAACATTATCTTTTTAAGTTAAGAAGAATGACCAAAGTTTATAAGCATAATTTCTCTAAAATAAAAAGTGTACTCGACTTATTTTTTATTTTTATTTTTAATTAGCATATTTTAATTAAACAATATTTAATATCGTCTGTTGAATATTTCTAATTACTTAAAGAAATAATAATTAATTCTTTTATAATTGTAATAAGATATAATATTCAAAGTTTTATTTAATGCTTTATCTTTTATTCTTAATTAATATCTTAGACACTCATTTACAAATTTATTAAAATTATATCACTTACAATTTACTATTTAGAAACGCTTGATTACTAATATTTTGATTTATTATTAAGGTTAAAAAATTACGATTTTTATATTTTTCTTAAATATAATTTTAAGAGTGAATACACAATTTAATTCTTAAAAAATTTGAATGACACCAATTTAGTCCTTGAAATATTTTTTTTATATCAAATAAGTCTTTGAAAGTTAACATATAATATCACATTAGCCCTTAAAAGTTATTTGATATCAAATAAGTCCCTAAAAATTAAAATATGACATTACTTTTGTCTTCAAAAAATGCATAGGACATCAAATAATTTCTTAAAAATTTCTTTCAAAAATACTAAAGTAATATTATATTTTAATTATTAAAGATTTATTTAATGTCATGTTTTACCTTTTAAAGACCTATTTGATATCAAAAACTTTCAGAGACTAAATTGATATTTAAGAACAAATTTACTTATTTATTCTAATTTTAATAATTATTTCAATACTTAATAAAATATATTAAATGAAAATGTATTTAATATTTTTATAGAAATATATTTAATATTTAAAGATATAAAAATACTTAATGCCTTTTTATTTAATAATTAATAATATTATTATGTAAATTAATTAAAAATAATTTATTTATAAATTATTAGTTAAATCAGTTGATTCTACAGTTAATTTCTTTTGCATGATCAAAATTTTTTTTTTAAAAAAGGCACCACGGTTTAGGGGCTTTTTCATTTCAAGTTTAACCTTGCACGATATTATAAATAGGGGTGTCAAACTCCACACCATGGATATCTCATGTGAATATTCAGAATCTTATAGAGGAATATTTTGCCCCCACGAATAATGGGGATAAGGATTTTAAATACTCGCATGTTAAACGGCGCGGGGGTGGGGATCATTATCCCATATCCGCGGGTACCTGCCATGAAATCACTATTTTACCCTTAAATTATTAACTTAGTTAAACTAATATTATTATTATTTAAATTAATTAAACTAAGGTTTAAATTTATAAGTTAAATTTATTTATACTTATTATATATTAGACTAATGATTGGATTACTATTATGTATTTATTTTTATTTTAAGTATTTTAAGTTATTAGAATTTATATTGTAGAATTGGATTATTGTACTTATTTTTTGTTTATTTTATGTGTTTATTTTATTTTAAGTATATTAAATTGTTAGAATTTTAATTGTTAAATTAGATTATTATTTATGGTTATTTAAATATTTTATAATATTAAAATTTTTATATTTAATTTAAATTTTTAAAATTTTTAATATTCTAACAGGTATTCATGGATATTCACGGGTACCCATAAACCCGTAAATAAGTAAAAATGAAGACTGCATGTATACGGGGAAACAGAGACGGATATTTACTCGCGAGGTAGGGGACGGGGCCTATCCCCTGCCCCTGCCCCGTTGACATCCCTAATTATAAAGCCACTTGTGTGTGGGATGTTTTTTGTTATCAAATTGCGTTGCATTATTTAGTACTTTGTGAAGGATGCTGAGCTGCAATGCGCAGGCTTTGATATATTAAGTAGTTTGTACTAGCGATGTATCCAAAAAATTTAAATAATGAGGATAAGAACAGCGTAATATTAGAGGAATAAAAGTAAACTGAGTTTTAATTTATTATTTTGTCTTATTTAAGATTAAAATAAGTAAAATGATAGATAAAATAAAAAATAGAAAAATAAATTGATTTCTTTTAATTATTTTTATTTATATGAGGTCAAATTTAATAAAATAAAAAAATAAAAACATATATATCTATATAATTATTAAAAAAATTTAAAACTTTTGTGGGCATAGGCCCCAATCATCAATACATGCGTCTAACCCTATCTAGTACCATTTTTTAATGTAATTAAATGCATTGTCATTAAAAAATAAAAATATAGATAAATATATTTAGCCATAATTTAAAATTATATTTATCCAAATTTTTAAGAGTAAAATTTTAAATTAGTTCCTGAAAAAGTTATATGATATTAATTTTGTTCTCGAAAGATTTGTAATATCAATTTAATTTTTAAAAAGTTTGTAGAATATCAATTTGATTCTCGAAATATTTATGACAGCAATTTGATTATCAACAGATTAAAATTTATTTTAAGTTATTATAAATTATTTTTTTAATTTTTTGAATTTATTTAAAATAAATTTTAATTTTTTAAAGATTAAATTGATATTATAAATTTTTTTAAAAAATAAATTAATATCACAATTCTTTTAAAAATTAAATTGATATCCCACAATTTTTTAAAGCGAATTTGAGATTTTATTCAATTTTTAAATATGATTAAATGATTAAATACCAATATGTGGTGTATTAAAACTCAGGCGACCACCGTAGTTTGTACACAGACACTAATGTTTCCTTCCATCAGTCAAAACAATCACTTAAGGATCCGTTTGGTTTAATTTTTTGGAGAAGGTCTTTTAAAAAAAGGACTTTTAAAAGAATAATTTTTGTTTAGTTTGAATATGTCAAAAGACTTTTTAGAAGAATAAATTTTATTTGGATAGGATAAAGTAAAATTACTTTTGGTTGTTGATGTGAGAGTAATAGAAAAATTCCTTTTCAAAAGGTCTTTTTCTAGAATGAAAAATAACCTCAAAGATATTTCTTTCTCTAAAAGACTTTCTGAAAGAACAATTTTTAAAAGAAATTAAACCAAATATTATCATTTACTATATAAAATTATTTTCCTTCTCCTAAAAAGCCTTCTAGGAGTTACAAACTCCAAACCAAACTGGCACCAGCTCAACGCAGCTCCCTTGTCGGGTGAGGCTGAGCATTCGCTTATCTAATTTTGTTTTCTTTATAATATTCACATCGTAACAAATTTGATATCGTTGCTTAAGAAAAATAAACGCTTTAAAAATTTTCAAGTGGCGCAGGTGATCACTACTTTCTTTGAAACTTCTGCAGTTTATGACCAAATTATTATTTTTTTTTTTGGGTGCATAGTTTATGATCAAATTTTATTCGAGGCTTTTGTCCATTTAGAAGACCTTAAACTCTATGTTCATTAAAAAAAAAAAAAAAAGACATTGGACTCATTCTATGATTCTAACTATACAACATTTTTTAAAAATGATAACACAAAGAAACAAAAAATGAATTTAAATAATTTCGAATAAATTATATACATTATTTTAGTATATCTAAATGATTAATGATATACTTTTTTTAATAAGACACTAAGTTAAAATCAGTATACTATTTTACTCTTATCTCATTTTTCAGAAAGACCTTTAATGGAATGAAAATATATAACCATCCGTTATATTATACACCAAAGAAAGCTATATGTTATATTACGTACAAAAATTATGTTGAAAGTTTATAATACAGAACGTAAACAGATATAGTTAATCATACAAAATCGATATAAGTTCATATGTGTAAGATATTGTTTATTAACTCAGGAAAAAATTGTTTCCACAGAATTTTTTTTTATACATTTCATTGACTTGTTATTTTTTTGCATAAATAAACATATTATTTTGTTTTTAGTATATAAAAATATTATTAATTAATGATCAAAGTGATCACATAATTATTTATAATTTATCATGAACTTATACTTAATTTTTTAATATGTGTGATTAAATAATTGAATTAATTTGATAATTTATCAACAGTATATTTTTAGGGTATATTTAGGAGGAAGAATTTTGGAGGAAAAAAAGGCAAATTTTCGCTTAAGAAAATATATTTTAATTTAAAAATTTTATAAAAAAAATAATAGAGTTATCATCAAATCTTTCTATTATATTATTTTAAACTCTATAAAACTATACAATTTTTTAAATGTAAAAATAAAAACTATATCTTTCTTCCTCTTTTTCTTATAAATTTCTCTATCCAAGAACATGTAAAACCTTTTAAGTATCTCACCTACGCTCTAAAAGGCAAGAGAAAATAAAGAGAACTTTAATGTGAAACAAGGACAAACAAGGACCCATAACTCGTGTCAAAAAAAAGGACACCACAACCAATGTTGTCTTCATAAACAGAAGTCAAATAAACCTGTCTATAAATTACTACATAATCAAATATGTGGAAAAAGCCAGCTTGTAAAGGTTGTATGCAGGTATAATAATACTGTACTACTCTCTCTCTCTCTCTTACCATTGTGCAAATCTCAATCATTTCCCGAGAACCACACACGCAAACACTCCTTTTGTTTAGTTTTTTTCACTCCGGCCAGTGTCGCCGGAACTTCATCTGAAACTGAAACATAATCGGAATGTGGAAGCCACGCGCCATTCCTCACGCGCTCGCTCTGCTCCTTCTTTGCTCGGTGCTAGCTCTGGTCTCTGCTCAGCGATCTACCAGAAGCACATGGAAAACTCTCAGTGGTGCGCGTCTCTTTTTTTACTATGATTTTTTTTTTTGGGGGTGGTGAAACAATAAGATGAACACGCACGTGTTTTCTGTGAACCTTAGCTTACTCGAAGTGTCAATGGCTGTGTTATTTGGTAACACGAGAGGTTGAGTTGATTGATTAAGCTTTAGTTGAGTAAGTTTTACTCTGTGTTCAGTTACCAAATGGAGGATCTGTGCATTTTTCGTGCGTGTAAACTTGGGTTGAATTCTTTTTTTTTTTTTTTTGCCTTTTTGTTGTTGTGGAAAAGGGAAATTTAACAATTGAAGCTGAGATGATGTAGCGAGTTGTGGTGCGTACACAACATGGTTTGATGCTATGATGCACATATACGGGTACCAGGATTGGATAACATACGATATACATAATACAGCTGACTCAGTTTCAATTAATTTGAATTAGTCAAAGATTGTTAGCTAATCTTATATACTAATATATATTGAATAAAATATGCATAACATATACGATATGCAAATATGATAATTTTATAAAAAATAAGATACTGGTACAGTAATATACTAATATATATTGAATAAAATATTATAATTATATAATAAATGAAATATAAATATAATTATAATTATTACAATACAAAGCTTACGGATACTCTCTTTCCCGAACTTGTTAGGGGAAAAGTAAAGATTTGCTATTTTTAGTGATTATTTTGAGAAGGATATGATTGTAAAATGAGAATATAATGAAAGAAAAGTATTTGGTAAGGACAAAATTTGAATTTTCATATTGAATTTTTCGAGTAACTGTACTTTAAAGATAGTGGATATCCACAAAAAAAAAGGGGAAAATGAAATTTAATGGGGTCACGCCAAAAATATAATTGTAGAAGTATTATGCAAGTATTGGTACAAATACGCATATGATATGAATACATCATCAATTTTGGAGTATTTGTGCATCATAAGTTTGATATTTCTTGAGTTGAATAGGGAAGTGATGGTTTTGGAATGTCAACTTTTTGAAGTTGGTTTGGTTGAGTTGTCATCAGAAATGGATCCATCTACTTTGCTCTGCATGGGGTAAATGGAAACTTTTAAAGTATTTAGCATGTTTTCTATGAGGTTAATTTTTGGGGATACATTTAGCAAAATGTATTGCTTGCAAATTCAAGATTTTCAACCCTTACTGATATAAGATATGTAAATTAATAACAGCAAAATTATGATTAACTAAATATAAAAGAACTTTGTAAGTTCATCATAAGTAATTAGGGAAATTAGTTTCTTGAACACATTTTGTTTGTTTTAAGAAGAAACTTCCACTTTGTACTTTGTTTCTTGAAACTTACTCGTACTGTTCTTTTGCAGGAAGTCCACCATTGGTCATAGCACGTGGTGGTTTTTCAGGGATGTTTCCTGATTCCAGCTTTGCAGCCTATAGTGTGGCAGGAGCAACTAGTTTGAGCAATTACATTGCATGGTGTGATGTGCAATTGACGAAAGATGCAGCTGGGATTTGTGTTCCGGATATCAAGCTCGAAAATGCTACTAGCATTGCATTTACTTTTCAAAATAAAAGTACGAATTACTTAGTTAATGGTGTACCAACCCCTGGGTACTTTGCTGTGGATTACACCCTCAAGAATCTGTCCGATGTCTTCTGTAAGTTCAACTTATCTTAAAGATGTAACTTAATTGTTGCATACTTTCAGTATTTGATATACTAACTGTCAATTTCTACTATTTTTATTTGCTTACTAATGTAAGGTCCATTACCTCATGCAGGGATCAGGATAGATGCTAATTGTTAATGTAGTGAGGTTACAAGATCTAGTGGCCTTTAATAGATGTAACCCTGAGCCATTTATGTGAGATTTAAATTTATGATAATTCTGAAAGTTAACCATTGCAAACACTTTAGATTAGGTTTAGAATTCTTATTAAGATGATTGGAGGAAGGAAGTGGAGAAGAACAAACCTAGGAAGAAAACCCTGGGGGTTTGCATCTAGGATTATTGGGCTTCAGAACCTTGAACAAAGTGCTGCATACATTCAGAAACTAGGATATTGTATCTTTACTTTCAAACTCTTAAATAATCCTATCGTACATGACGTAGATGGAGGAACAAGTCTAAACTTGAGGTCCAGGAGGGAGAAAACCTGTTGCCTCAGTATAATAATTTGCTATTAAATATCCAGACAAACACCTCATGAGCTAAATGGTAAGAAATAGTGTGCTTGGTAATCACATTATCAAATTATTGAGATACTGGCATGTGTAAGAGTGGAATAAACTGAAACAAATATGCCTCTCAATTATTAATATAAGTAATTCCTACTAATTTATGGAACATAGAATATTACGATCACCCTGACATTAAAATTATGCCCTATTTTGTTAGTTCTCCTGTCCTTAAGTCTATGTTTAATCTGTTCTGCTTAATGCATCAAAGGTTATTCCCAAATGAAAATGAACATTATGGCAGATAAGTTGCAGTTCCTGTTAGATTGAGGCAGTCCTTATTTCTTTTGGTTGATATTAGGCTTACTCTCTTGTGCGTATGATCACTGTCTTCAATTACTATTAAGTTGATAGTTGTGATTTTGATAATTTATTCTTCTTGCAACTGGTACATTAATGAGTACTGAGTCTCCCATGTAACTAGATAGAAGGGGATATTGTCTCTTACTTTCTTCTAGTAATAGATTGTTATGGGAGTGAAGCATATCTGCTAGCTGGAGACAGCAATTGGCATTTATTGGAGGCTTAGGCTCATTTGTGTACTCATATCTCCTCATTACACTTAAGTATGGGACATGGACCATGACAAGGATAATGTAGCAATAGCTGACCTTTCAACAATTTTGTGCTGAAATCACATGCGCAATCATTATTAATAAATTGAGATTGTCGACCCTGTTCTCCAAAGCAACTTAATAAAGATGCATGTCGTGGTCATTAATTAGTTTTACACTTTATATGCTGTGAGTGTTACACTAGCAATATCTAGGTTTTACTGATCAGCTGTTATTAAACTCTCCTCTTTCTTCGCTTGCTTTCGAGATTTGATTTATATATATATATATTGCTGACAAATTTTGGTTATTGGACAGTGACTCAGGGAGTATACTCCCGTACTAACAGTTTTGATGGTAACCTGTTTCCCATTCTAACTGTTGAAGAGGTAGTTACAGAAGCAAAACCACCAAGCTTGTGGTTGAATATTCAGGTGAGGCATAATCCATCTTCTTCTTCCAGTCTCCAATTTTGTTCTGAAACTAACTCCTGTTTTTTCTGATATTTTGCAGCATGATCAATTCTATGCGCAGCACAATTTGAGTATGAGAAAGTTTGTACTTTATGTTTCTAAAAGAGTAATTGTCAAATATATCTCATCGCCTGAAGCTGGTTTCCTGAGAGGCATAAGTTCACGCTTACCAAGGACTACAAAACTGGTCTTCAGGTTTATGGGAAAAGATGAAGTAGACCCATCGACCAATCAAGCTTATGGTTCACTCTTAAAAAATCTAACATTTATCAAGACATTTGCTTCTGGAATTCTTGTTCCCAAGGGATACATATGGCCTGTAGATGCAAGCCTTTATCTGCTACCTCATACCACTTTGGTCTCTGATGCACACAAAGTGGGGCTGGAAGTCTTTGCATCAGATTTTGTGAATGATGTTCCATTTAGCTTTAATTACAGTTATGACCCTCTGGCAGAGTACCTCCAATTTATTGACAACGGAGACTTCTCTGTTGATGGCGTGTTGTCTGACTTTCCCATAACACCATCTGAAGCTATAGGTAAGTTATGTCTTTATCAATTTTGTAATTTTTGTTTGAGTGGCCTTCCATGCATATAATGCTTTTGAACTGATCAAAATCTTTTGCGGTTATTATTATTTTTTTCCCCAAAGATATTGTATTTGTAAATTAGAAATGAGTTGATGCAGCTATGATCCCACAAATTTAAGTAAATTACTAGGAAGTTAGAATATTTTTGCCCGAATGAGTTGTCATCTAATTGACTATTAGATAGATGATATTTTTGCCCAAATGAGTTGTCATCTAATTGACTATTAGATAGATGAGGTGCCTATGACTTCAACTCATCTGTAAACCACCCTTCAGCTTTGGCAAATTCTGGCTGAATTCTATCATTTTTTTTTTCTGACCGTGTAGCATTTTTTGAAATTCAACATTACTAGTGTGTAATTGGCCTTGTGCTCATATCTTTTACATGCTTGAATGACCTTGAATGTCTTCCCTGAATTTGCATGCATTTTTAATTTGTCAATTTTGTGAGTGGCCATGCATCTTTTAAGCCGGGACGTAGGATTTATAGTGTGAATCACCATGCCTCATGATCTATAATGCTGGAATTCAGAGATAAATCATCCCTGTTGTTGATTCGTTTATCTTTAGTATTTGTTTAAAGTTTAGGGTTTAGGGTTTGGGGTTAAGGATATATCAGCATTTTCCATGATGATGCCACTCAGATTGTTATAACTTATCTCGTATGCAACTCTTGATCAAAGAAATAACACTGGTGGAATTTATATTGACTTTGATTTGTAGGATTTCATGTCCTATTGCTGGTGCTAGTGCATGCATACACATAATGTCACAAAATCTTTTTAGCTAATCATCAGCTCCTTTTTTATGCTTGAAATCTTTGAGGTGAAGTTCAGTTTAGACTAGACCCCCTTAGGCAGGTTCCAGCTACATACTTTAAGCAAACATTCTAACATCAACATGTTGTTCATTTTCCCTGCTGCATTGATAGAATTAAACGTGTTTTTCCTCTAGGTATTGCATGCTCATTACCATTCCAGGTTGAAAATTTCTTTCTCAATATTTTACTATGTTTCTGCATCTTTGAAAATAATGTATGTAATTGATTTTAGTTGTATGCGGATTCTAAGTACCTAAACAATCCTAACCTGACTAATCTCAAAAACCTGTGTGTGCATGAGTTAACATTTCTTCCCCCTTTTAAGTAGATATTGAATTATCTTCTGTTCATGGGCAGGCTGCTATGCTAACTTAGGCACCAATGCTACGAAGACAGGTACATCATTGCTTTCTTATGATTTATGGACATGTATTCTCATAATTTTCATTGGTCTTTTTCTTGTTGTTCCATTGTATAATTTCTATGCTGACATGGCTTGCATCATTGTTGATCTGCCACTTCCATTTTGCTCATGCTTCAGTTAAGACTACGGTCATTTCAAAATATGGAGCAAGTGGAGATTATCCTGGTTGTACTGACAGAGCATATGAAAAGGCTATAACAGATGGTGTGGATGTTCTTGACTGTCCTGTTCAAATGTCAAAGGATGGAATACCATTTTGCTTAAGCTCCATTGATCTTATAGAGAGCACAACAGTTGCTCAATCAAGTTTCAGCAGACTTGCCACATCTATCCCAGAGATCAAACCTGGCAGTGGCATATTTACCTTCAGCTTGACATCGAGTCAGATACAAAGCTTGACTGGTAAGTCAATTAGTCCAATATTCTTCATTCAAATGAGCAAAAATTCATGTAGAATGAGGTATATACACTCAACCCAAACAAATCATACTTTTGGAATTGCTGGAATCTTCTGTCATGTATTACGTCTATCTCATATAAGGTATGCTTTAAGGTTGCATATGGACCTGATAGGGGCACATAGAACCCTGCTGTGACTCATCTCAAGTTCTTTATAGCTACTGAAAAGACTATTCTCCTTTATTTTTCTCTCACTTGCAATATTTTTTGGTTTTATTATTCATTGCCTGCTGTGAATATATTTAATTTTTTATTAGGAAATGAAAAAATGAAAAATTTTATAGACAAATATATGACGTGTTTTTCTGCTCTTCATTTTTCTTGCAGCATCAATATCAAGCCCTTATTCTAAATTCAAATTGTTTCGGAACCCGAAATTTGACAAGCCCGTGAAATTTTTAAGATTGTCGGATTTCTTGAACGTGACAAAAAATCACACTTCCCTATCAGGTGTCATGATCATTGTTGAGGTGCGTTATACTTGTGTCTTCTATTTCTTTTTACAATTCATTCCATTAGCTGGTGATTATGTGAAAATGACAGTGTAATATCTTTGGAGAAAAGTAGTCATGCTCAATAAACTGTAAGCCATCTGGTAAAACCTTTTAACATTGTCATGATTAATGAGGGACTTCAATATCATCTTTGTACACACCTAGATGACATTGAGGAGAGTAAAACAATTGTTGCCAAGATTCTGTAACTACTTCTGAATGTCTGATGAACTGGAGAAAGTGAGAACATAATTATGGAACCAGATCTGACTAGCATCAAATGCAACTACAAATTTTCATTTTTTTTTGGGTTGCTATAGGCATGCACCGCTCTGTTCTAGCGTAACATCATTAAATGAGATAAAATAAATATCAGATACTAAAAAATAAACCACTGAATTGTTTAAAATTCTACTTATTATGACACAAAAATGGGGTAACATTTCAGGTTTGTAAATGGTGTTGGCATTGATAATTTTGTTAATGTAAATGCTGTCTCTACTATGTTCTGTAATTACTTAAAATGATAAAACATTGAATTCTTATATGAATGGATCACACAAGTGCTTGGATTACCTGTGTTTATGTAGGCCTTTTTCAGGTTCCTTTCAGTGAAATCATGTTAGTTAAACAGCTTTTCTCCCATGCTCATGCTCAGTAGATGTTTATGCAGGATCTTTATTCTTAATTAGTAAGATGCGGGTAAGGGTGCCGTACTTTACATGCAAACAGCAATTTTTGGGGTTAGTTGGAGAATGGTTTAGGGTCGCTTCTCATTTTGAGGTGTCTGGTTAAGAGAATATATTGTGAAATACATAAAGAAGTCAAGCATCGCGTCTAAGATATTCATCACAAGAGTAGTTGCAACGGTTATTTTGAAAATAGCTCTTCTTTGTTCTTTGGTGGCTACATAGATGGATTTAAATAGGATTACAAGTTAGAGCTTTGGAACGGCTAATTCATGATACAGTAAGAGAACGGAAAAGTAAAAAGTTGTGGCCTTCATATTTTAGATTAATTTATGTTTCAGACGAATTCGTACAGAAATCCTCTATGCCTTTTTCGTTGTTGTTCCTCAATTGAAAATTGTGCTAAATTGTGTATAATTAGAAGCAGTGTTGACTGCACTTCTAAGTGATACCATTTCTAATATGTTACTAACTTGTTATAATTTTACATTTTATTATCAGTACATCAATAGTTACAGGAAAAGAAACTGAGAGATGAGAACTTTTTATCTAGCAATTTAAGATCTCATTTGACAGATTTCACCTTATTGCTATGTGAAGTATGGGGAAAAAAGAATAGGAAACAATGAAAACTATCATGCATTATTTTTGTTCAATTAGCAACAAACAAGAAGAAGAATCTTAAGTTTGCTATATCTTATTTTTGCAATTAACTGAACGCTTACTATAGTTTCTTGTGAGGGAAACGAGTTATATGTAAAAATGAAAGGAGTAGTTGGCTTGTAGCCGTGTTTTTTGTTTTTTTAACTCTACAAACTTTTGTTGCAGTTTGTAGAACTCTTGTGGTTGTCCTTGCCTCCTTCCCAATTATCCTTGTCAAACAATAAGTGCCTTTCTTACTTAAAATAGTGTAAATGACATGAGTTTCTAGTTGTTACTCTAGGATTTTAAGAAGCCTGTCATACATGGGACCTGCTTCACATAAATTTGATTGCCATATATTCCTTGAGTTACAAGAAGTCAACTACCACCGAACCTTCTCCCTCTAGGTGGGAATATTTCTTTAGTAGAACTATATTAAAGAGTGTCTTTAAAGGCTGTCTTCTCACTCTCGGGGCTCTACTTAGAGAACGAATATGACTTACTGTACAAAATCCACGTCCGAGTTTTACATTCAATATTGCTTACCTGACTCCATCTCTGAATTATTTTGAACAAAGAAAGGACTATATGGTCAATGGCCTTGTAGCGGAGTACCACCTCGCCCAGTCACAAGGAGGCTGTAGAATGTATCGTTCAAGAAGGGGAATTCGATCCCTCCACTCTTCATTCGCAATCTCAATTCCCCTCCTAGATCCCATTAGGGGTCTCTTACCTCGAACAAAATAAAAAAAAATGAGAGATAGTATTATGTGGTTTATGAACAATAATTGTGTTTTCCTGACATGTTAATGGATGAAATAATCAATTTCTACTGACTTGTTTTCTCACTTTCCACTAAAATTATGTTGTTTTCTACTTTTGTCAGAATGCAGCCTATCTTGCAGAGAAGCAAGGTTTAAGTGTGACTGATGCAGTCATTAATGCTTTGAGCACAGCAGGTTATGATAAACCAGGGGCCCCAAAAGTTATGATTCGATCCTCTAATAGCTCTGTACTACTGAAATTCAAGGAAAAAACCAATTATGAGCTTGTCTACAAGATTGATGAGAACGTTGGGGATGCTGTTGATTCAGCAGTTAAGGATATCAAAACATTCGCTCATGCTGTAGTTCTCAATAAGAACTCCGTATTTCCTGCTGATTCTGCTTTCTTCCTCACTGTCTCTACAAAGATTGTGCCAAAGCTCAAAGCTGCCGGCCTCTCTGTTTATGCAGAAACCTTTAGCAATGAATTTGTATCTCAGGCATGGGATTTCTTCTCAGATCCAAGTGTGGAGATCAACACATTTGTTCAAGAAGGAGAAATTGATGGTGTCATCACAGATTTCCCCAAAACAGCTGATAGATACAAAAGTAAGCTCATATAAAACGTTTGTTTCTTATTCCTGGAATTACAGGATCAAATTTTGCATTGTTTGGTTTTGATATTTTTAGGTTTGATCACTTTAGGCACTTTCTATTTCTAGTTCTCTTCCATTCATTATTTACCTGAAATTTTCCCTCACCATTGCTGTAGACTAATGTTAAAGCAACAGTTGATTACTTTTCTCCTTTTGTTTTTCTTTCCATCGTGCTTTTTTAACTGTGAAGGGTGAGCTTTAACATTACAGTAAGATTGTTGTCTTGTGACATGTAGGTCATGGGTTTAAACTTTAGAAACAGCCTCTTTGCTTGTGGGGGTAAGGCTGCCTGCAGCTACCCTTCCCAGACCCCATTAGGTGGGATGGGAACCTCGTCTGCCCTTGTCCATGTTTTTAACTGTGCCAGTTTCATAGCAAATTGTGTTTTCTCTTCTTGTCAAATTCAGCTCTATAACTCTCATATCTAATTACTGATGATTGTTCTTCATCCTACTGCAGGGAACAAATGCTCGGGTAACAAAATGCCTCCTCCTTACATGCTACCTGTTCAAGTAGGTGGTCTTTTACAAGCCATTACCAAAGATTACTTGCCACCAGCTGAAGCTCCACTCCCTCCCCTCAAAGAATCTGAAGTGACAGAACCACCTTTGCCTTCGGTTTCTCGGCCAGCCCCCCCATCTTCTCCTGGAACTGATTCGGGTGCACCAGCACCAAAGAATGCACAGGCCAAGGTCACTGTCTCCTTCTTTCTGTCCACTCTGGCTGTGCTTGTAGCTTCTCTTCTCCTTTGAGTGATGTAGTGTACCAACTTCCCACGGAAAAACAAACAAGAGAAGATTTTTAAAAAAAAAAAAAGAAAAATGGAAGAAAGGGTTGATTGTGCTGGTTATGGCCATCTCTTTCCCCATCTCTTTCTGGATTAAGTGGTAAGAAGATCTTGGCTTCAGACCACATGAATAATCCAGACTTTTTTTCTTTTTTCTTCACTTGCAGCAGCAGTAAATTCTTTCCCTTAAATGTTGTAGCTAGGTATGTCCATTCCCACTTCCCCAATCTGTTCCTGGTTGAGTCTATGAACTATCCTGACGGGTATATATCTGTGAATTCTTCTTAGGTGAGCCTTTGTATCTTTCGTTGTAAGATACATAATTTTTATTTATGGGTTGCATTTGGCTTGAGACAAACAAGCGCAGCTTGAGGTCCAAATCGAGTCTTCTGGGAATTATTAATTGTTTCATATATTAGTTAATTCTCTACTATTTGTCCATACTTCAAATTATCAATTACGTATGGATCAGAAAACAATAAGCATTGTGGGACTGTAGATGGTGTTGAAAATAATGGTCTTGATGTCTGCTAAGTTAACTATTGATTCTCAAGTATCATATTAAAATCCAGTGAGCAGTGAGTACTCTCTCTTGGGCTGTAGTGTATATATATATATATATATATATATATAAAGAGAGAAAGAGAGAGAGAGAGAGTGAGTGAATTATGACTTTAGATAAACTTTTCGTATAATGTCAGAATTTAAATCTGAGTTATCATTTTAGGAAGGTTTTGATCTAATTATCACTTCTGAAAAAACTTGTTTTCTCTAATCCACCACTGCTTTGTTGTTTTGTTTTTTTGGTGGGTCTATTTTCTTGTTATTAACCAAAGGAACTATGGAAGAACAATATATTTGAGAAGGGGCAAAGGCTGTGTTGCACCTTATTTGATAAGATGCACCACACCTTATTATCCAAGGGTGAGGATACGAGGAGGTTGTATGAGTGTAATCAATCACGTTTGATCATTATAAAATTTTCTCTCTCCCCTCCTCCACCCCGCCTGGTACCATCATCGACCCCTCCTCCAACCACCACTGTCGCCGCTTCCATCCGCCATTAGTTCAAGGACCTCTTGGTCTCCTCCCTCCCCAGTCCGCACGCACCACTTCGTCCCCTTCAATCCCCTCGTCGTCCGCCTCAAACGACGTCGTTAAGGAGAGAGCTGTGGTGTTGCGCTGCTTCGACTTCGACTACCCTCCACCTTGTGCGATTGCGCTCCTCATTGGGGTGGTCCTGGCGTGTCACGGCCAGATCATGGTTGGTAGGCAGGACGCGGTGGCTAGCATTTTTGGTCATGGTGGCATTCACGGAACTCGCCAGCGATTTGGAGGTTTAGACGCGATTGCGACGGCGGTTGGTCACGGCTGAGGCACGGTGGTTGTCGCGAGTACGTGCGGTGGAACGGTGGTGAGCGGCAAATGGCACTGGAAGGACGGATGGAGGTGCGCGCGAGATAGGGAGGGCTGAGGTTAGGGATGAGATTGGGGTGCTGCTGAGGTACATCATCTATTCTCAATGCATCAATAGATTATCATATGATACCGTTAGATGAGCCGGTGCATGATGCACCCTGCAAAGTAGGGTGCAGCGCAGCCTTCGCCTTGAGATGAGTAATGGGTGCGATTGTTTGTGCTTCTCGATAAAAAAGAAGTGCCCTTTTTTTAATTTTTCAAAAAAAGTACTCATAAAATTTTTAAAATTATTTATTTATATTTTTTAAAAAATAAAAACAGAAAATAATTAATTTTTTTATTTTTTTAAGAAGTATAGCAATAAAAAAGAGATAATATTATTTCTTAAAATTAATAATTATTTTTTTTCATTTAATTATGACTTTATCATTAAAATTTTTAAAAATTACTATTCTCTTTCCACTCTCATACTCTTCTCTTTTTATATCTTTAATTATAATTTTATTAAATAAAATATTTTTAGATTTATCATATTCAAATAATTTAATAAATTATAATTTTGATAAAAAATATTTATATAATTATATTTAAATATAAAATAATTTTTTATTTTTACTTCTACTTCTATTTTTGCTTGTAGATAAGTTCTTCGGATATTATTTTGGCATTTGAAAAATAATGCATCAAAAATCGAGAATTTTAGTTGTATTATTAAATCTACATGTGAGGAATTATGGACTAATAATATCTATTATTGATTATCAAATATTTAGTTGAAAGCAGGTATTTCTCATGATTTATACATCCATAACAATACTGAACTTTTTATTTATTGATACGCGATTTCTTATATGTCAAAATAATATCTACAAAATTAATGTATAAATATCAATGCTCATTTTTAAAAGAGAACTTATTACAAACTGACCGTTTTGATCAATGCTTCACCATCTGTGTAAGCAAAGTTGCAGGCAGCATTATCGTTGGTATCTTCGTAGTCTTCGTGTTATCATTACTCATAGTCGTTAGTGCAAATAGCTATCTAAAACTTTGAGCTCGCGAAAGGTTTTTTATCGGTAAGGAGCTCGCGAAAGGTTTCCCAAGTGTGTTAAGAATGTTTAGCTAATTTAAATGATTTAATAATTATTTATTTTAAGCAAAATTTTAGGTTTAAAGTTTATAAATAAAAAAAGTTAATATTAAAAGCATTTAATTTGTATAATGTGCCGATTCAACTTGAGTTAAATTGAGCATTATGTAAACTTTGAATATTGGTTATTTATCCCAAAAAAAATTGTCTACTTACCTGTGATATACGACAGCATTAGAAAATTATCAAGCACAAATGTTTCAATTCTTTATGAGGGAAAAAACAACAATGGATAATATAGTATGATGTTATGATGTTATGTTTCAAGTCTTTATTTATGCTGTTTTGTTTCATTTTTTTGTTTTTTTTATCGTATTTTGAAACAAACATTAACTTCTTTTTTTTTTTGTGATTTTGTGCTTTATTGAATGGTGATAGTAGACAGTTTCAAAAGGTGTATTGTTTTTATATTTTGCCGAGTTAATATTTAAGTGGGTTTATTATATAAATTTGATTTTAACGAGAAGTGGTTAGGGTGATTTTATAAATTTAATTTTTCTTCAAATTGATTTAATAAACTGAAAATAGTGGACGTAGTAACAATTTGTTATATAGCCTATTTCTAATATCAATGCTCAATCCCATGGTTTTTTTTTTTTGCAAATAAAAGAAAAAAATAATTTCAAAAATACGATAATTTAAGATTAATTACAAAAATCCGGGGTATAATGGGTATTAGATAAATCAGCCTATTTCTACAGTCCTTGGCAAAATGAAAATATTGGACGTGAAGATACAGAGAATATGAAAGATGGTAGAAGCTTAAGGCTGCTCGCAATGCAGATTGCATAGTCGTTTATGGGAGACAGCCCAATTGCGGGTGTTGAAACTTTTGATCATCATGGCGACGATGAGGACGAGCCGCTTCAAGTACCGGTTGATAATGATAGTGTAATACCCTGTTTATAAAAAAAATAAAAAAATAAAAAAACTTGAGGGACCACGATGCACCATAAATGATATGGTGCACCCTAGACCCCTCATCTCCTTCTTAGTGCCGTCTGGATTCTTCTTCACGGACGCACAGCTTTCATTCATTTTTCTCCTTTCCTTTGTTACGCTTCTACGCTCTCTCTCTCTCTCACACACGTTCGTTTCTCCTTCTTCACCCTCACTCACTCTCAACCTCCAATCATCATCACCACTGTGTGTCTTCCCCTTTCACCGTACCGTCACTAACTTGCAGTCTTTCTTCCCATCCGTTTCTCTCTCACCTGCGTCTCTCTCTCTCTACGCCCTCCGTTCGCATTTTGCTTCTTGTGGTGGCTGGGTTCTTGTTGTGCTCCCTTCTAAAACCAACACATACTGGTGAGCTTTCCTCTTTAAAATTAGATGTTGATTTTATTTTATTTATGGTTAGAATTAAATTTGAAGGGTATTTGAATTTTTGAGTCTTATGAAAGTGGAGGAGTGAGTGGTGAAATGTTTAAAATTTTAATTTGGGAATTATAGTATAGAATGGTTAAAATATTTTGTTCAATAGGAAGGACACACAAAAATTTAAATTTCTATATTATATACTTGATAGTAATTCTTAATTAGATTTAATTAAAAAGGTTAGACAGAGGGCAAAGACTAGATCCTAAACCAAATTTATGTTTAAATTGAAAATAATTATTTATGTATGATTTCAGATTTATCAGGAAATCAACTTGCAAGTTGAGCAGCCCGAGGACATAGATTGTGTACCCTGACAGTTTGTGAGTGGACAATGCCTCTATGGCATATGTTCTTTTTATACAATTAATATTAGTTTGATTTTAGCAATTACTGACAGTTTATTTTTATATATCTAGTTAATTATGTATATTTTATTTAGTGTTACTATTGTCATATAGTTTAATATATCTATTTATTCATGGATGTCTGTTTCGGTTTTGAGAAAATTTTACTAGTATGCATTTGTTGAATGTTCTGAAAGCATTTGGACGAGAGTATGAATTTTATAAATGAAAGGACAAGCTCTGATCTTTTGTTGGATTACTAAACTGATTTGTTGAGTAAACGGTAGTTTGGATTTCGAACTTTGATGAATACTATTATTCTTTGGAAATTTGATTTGACATTTGTTACATTAGCTTTTTATCGATATCGGTCATTTTAATTTTTATATACTTTGTGGGAGGATCTTGATGAATCGGTAGCTGGCCATCATGACGCTAGCCTTAGTGCACTGTAGTTACCAACCAGAAAAAGTGTTACTGCCAAGCTCGGTGCGTGTGTGTGAGCCTCGCACCTTTCGAAACTAATCGAGATCTGAAAGGCTCGTGTAGTTATTTGGAAATAACTTTGAATGTGAAGCCTCCCTATTTTAGTATTTATGTTTGAAAAATATGTTATTAATTCTATGAAGTGGTTTAATGCTTTTATATGAATAACTTATAATAGTAATTCTTTATTTGTATAATTTAAAATATATATATATATATATTGTTAGAGTTTGTCCTCATATCTTTATAGTTTTATTCCTCTCAGCTGAGTCAGTTAGGCTCACTTATCTTCCTTCCTATTTGATTCTAAGTCATGCACTGTTTGGTCCTGCATTGGTGTAGAGTGCAAACACTTTTGTGACCACCTCTATATGTGAGGGCTTTTATCTAGACTTTTATTTTGAGGTTTTGAATATAACGCCACCTTAGAGATTCTTCCACGATCAGCAGGCAGAACCATTGCTTGTCATTCTTTTGGGATGGGATATGTATATAGGGACTCGTTTATTTTGTAAACTATGTTTCTTGAGCACTGTATTGTTATGCATATATATGTAAAAATGTATAAGTAGATAGACTTAAATATGTTATTATTATAATGAATGAATGCCTATATGTCAAATTGAATATATGTGCTGGTTGATTGCTGGAGCAGATTTGGCTTTTACGGGAAGTTAGAAAAATAGGGGAGACTTTGTCCGTTTGTCACGGAAAACTTGATGTTTAAGGCTTGCTGGAGGTTCATCACCTCCAAGCGCCGGTCACAACTCAGGATGGGTTGTGACAGATAGAGTGAAGGCTCAGACGAAGAGGTTATTCCTATTCTTAATAGCCAACCATTCGAAGCTCCACCAGCGATGTCCGAATCATAGGATCATCTGTGTCACTATTTGTGTTTGAACTTGGATGCAATGCAACACAGCACATTTACAGGGCTCCGTGAAAATTGAAAGAGATATCTTGCATAATGTAGAGGAGGATGAGTTGCATAAGGTGGTTTTTTCTCAACTATTTACTACTAAATCAAACTAAATTTTACTAAAATTAAATTACAATATTACAACTAATTTAAACTAAAGGAAGGTAAAATTAAATTACAATATCATTACTAAATTAAACTTAATTAACTAGAATTAGATTACAACATTATAACGAAATTAAACTAAATGAAGTTAAATTAAGGTTACAAGATTACAATTAAATTACACTAAAATCCAAATCCAAATTCAATTAAATTACATTAAAAGAGTTATAGATGATGAAAAAATAGTCACACAAAATGGATTTTGACTATAGAATGTGGCACCCTCTACTATGTTTGTGATTTCACCATTATGGTGAATTAGTATAATAAATCTTTCAAACATTTTTTTTCGTAAACACTTTAATTTTAAAAATGAAAAATGATCTTCATTTGCTACCCATTAGAAGGTTTTTACAAAGAAAATATTTAATAGAAATCGACCTAACTAAATCAATTTTAAAACACAACATAAATAGGCCTAGCTAGGCCAATTTATGTACAAATTAAATCTTGTACTACCTAGGCCGATTTATCTAATACCTATTATACCTCGAATTTTTATAATTAATCTTAAATTATCATATTTTCAAAATTAAATTTTTTTCTTTTATTTACGAAAAAAAAAACCCAATCCCATTGTCATGACAATATTATGACAAGTCAATGTCTTTCCAAATTGATGATTTATCTTTATATTGAAAATAAATAACACAACTAAATTAATTCAAAATAAAATAATCTGATAATCAATTTTATATTTATTAAATCAAAGTATAACTCATGTTTAAATTTATCACTAAACATAACAAGAACCTTAACCAAAATCTAACAGAAACATGAGCCTTCGGCCCTTATCAAAACAGTATGAAACGTGACTATATACTTCCTACTCATTCTTTTGGGAAAAGTTTCTCGCTCTACAGTTTACTTTTTGAGAAATTTTCTACGCAATGCTTTTTGTATTGTTTATATTATATGAAATTATAATTTTGACTTAAAACTTAAATGGACCACAAATACTAGGCTATTATGTTGGGAATTTAAATGATATTTTAAGTTATACTTATTATTTATCAAATCATTTTTTTTATCCCTTATTTGTTGCATTGAGGTGGTTGGGATAACAATTTTTTTCAAAACTTTCCTTATTCAACTTAAAGTTCATTATATTGTTGGGTTGTCATATTAGGAGAATGAGATAAGGGTTCTTTGGTATTAGAAAGCGTTTCATATGTTCATTTCTTTTTTTTTATACTAATTACAAAATTTCCACATAATTTTTATTTTGTTTTCTTTACAAAATTATGAAAATAGAATACAAAGTGGAAATAATGTGATATTTTTGTAATTAATATTGAAAACAATAAAGGACAACAAAAAAATCTTCGAATCCAAGCAGCCCTAAGTATGTTATGCTTTTTATTGATTCAAGTAAGAGTCTATCATATTGTTAGGTGTTCAAGTAATGAGAAAATAAAGTTTGTTTGTTGAATGCAAAAAAAAAAGAAAAAGAAAGAAAAAACCTAAAATCATAAGCAAACTTTATCTTCTCATTACTTGAACACCTAACAATATGATAAACAACATTTAAAAAAAAAGAATACATCCTTTGACACTAAGATACATTAGATTCAAATGCTGAGATACATCAGACAAACTAAGGTATAAAAGATTTTATAAATAATTGGGTAATCCTCCTCCAATAAATTAGTTATTGATATTAAGTTAGGTTAACTTTATTCTAAAAATAATTTTATGACAAATTTTACTAGAATTTAATTTAAATGCACTGATAGTATAAAATAGTTTTACACTGTCAACCAATAGAAATAGTAAAAAGTATCAACTCATACAAATAATCACCTATGATAATAAGAGGTTTATCATGATTTCTCACTTTTCTAGAATTTCTAGTAGTTGACAGTATAAAACTGTTTTACACTATCAATGCATACCAATCAAATTCATTTTACTATACATTAATTAATTCGTTAATAAAGTTATAGAATTTTTACATCATTAAACAAAAAAAATTATAATCAATTCACATAAAAAGGTAAATTTATCTGTAAACAATCTGACACATAAAATAACAACAAATCTAATAGATTCTAAATACAAGTAGTATTTTTAAAAGAAAGTTGGCGGGAAGGGGAATGTCTCTTTCTCTAGCTCTACTAGTTGATGATGTTATACGTGAAATGTGTGTAGCAAAAAAAATTGAGCTTCTTTTCCCATGCGTCATGCTTTTGCTTTAGTGACGTCATTCAATTCCAACGGTATCATTGAAGAAGGAATTCATCTTTCTCCACCGAATTGCATTACATTATCGGCTTAGTTAGCATCATGATAAATAAGCAGAACTGCCCCGCTTACTAAGATTATACTTAAATATCAAAATTAATTGTAACAATAATAATATTCATAAATATAATTGTCGAATAATATGTAAATTTAATTAAGGGGTTCAAAATGCTAAGACGATATTGATCCAGATTTAAAATAAATCTAATTAATAATATCAATACTCTTATATATGTTAGTAGGTATTTGGTTGAATTTAAAAAGAATAACAGTGTATTTTATTTTAGGTCTATTGAAATTTATTTAAATTATATTTTTATTTATTTATGATTTATATTATTCTTTTGATATTATAACTTTTTATCCATATGAAAGTTTATACAAATATTCATGTCCAATAAGAAGATTTGCACGAAAAATTTAGAAATTAATTTTGATGCACTGATAATATAAAAGAGTTTTATATTATTATTTAATAATATGTTTTAGTTTATAATAGTTGAGTTAAACACTTTTTTATTGATGCAACAATACATAATTGGATATTTGTATAAAATTTTCTTATACTGACAGTATATCAAAATTAAATTAAAAAATTTAGCTCATTGAGATTTTTAATAATTATTTTCTATAGAATTTGAAGTTTAGTTCTTTTCCTAGAGTTAAGCTGTATCACTACACCCAACCATTGTTGTGGTTATTGGAAAAAAAAAGGGGGGGAAATGCAATATTGAGAAATCTACCAAAATTTAATGTATTATAATTTACTCCAAAAAAAAAAATGTTAAAAAATGGTAACTTATAAAGAGAAGGGAATAATGATTTTCGACCTTCGTATCTAATTTTTTTTCCCCTTTTATTCTTTATTTTCTCTCCCATCTCTCATTAAGAGAATTTTTAGGAGCCTTATTAGAAATCCTTATTATGACACAGGACAAGAGTTAGACCTTATAAAAATAATTAAAAAACAAAAGAATATTTGATACATAACAGCTCACTATCACATTTATTGAGTGGGAACGGGAAATACATTTCCCAGATTCTTTTGACTATGCAAAACTTATTTTTGAATAAAAGGCTGTTTCTACATTGAATACACAGAGTAAGTACTTTGCGTGCCGGGAGTGCACATTTCGATTACCAGGGTTTGCTATATTCTTTTAATGTAACCCAAAAAAAAAAAAAAAATTAAAGCACTTAAAAACTTCTATATTGAAATTCATGAATTACAAGTATATGTCTGCCTTTAAAGCTGTAAAGGTGAGTTAAAATTTATGAGCTAATTTAACTCAATTCACTACGATAAGTGTTGCACCATTAAGTGAGATCAACGCTATATATAATGTTCTATCCTAAATTATATCTACAATCAAATCGTTAATTATTTTTAAATAGTTTTGCTTATAATTTTCTTAGATTTCTCTCTATTTCTAGTCTTTAAACCATTCTTTATTTATTCTACTCTCCATATTAAAACTTTTACATGTCTTCTATAACACATGCCCAAATTACATAAGATGAGATTCTAACAATATCTTTGTTATAATTGGTGCTACATTAATTTTCTCTCTAATACATTCATTCATAAATCCTATCTTGCCTATTGTACTTCATTTATCCAACACAACATCCTCAATTCTAAAATATTAAGTTTATTCTCTTGTTAATTTTTTATTGTTCAATATTTAACCTCTTATAACATCATCGATCTTATAGTTTTTCAATAAAGTTTACCAAGATGATAAGTTATAAAATTCACTAAGATGATAAGTTGTAAAATTCAATCCAGAAATGAAAGTGAATTAAATTATTTTCCTTTTTAAATTGATAGTGAGTTAATATTAACGAGTCAAGTTGGCTTACAATAATTTATTTTTCATTTCGATTCATGAAAGAGAGATATATACATGAGCAAATGAGACCACTTCATTGAACAAAAACAAATTAGGGTACTAAACAAGTGCAATGAGGAAAGCACTTTCCTCGTTTTGTAGGGGTCATTGAAGGTGACTGCATTTTTCCTAGTTAGTAAGTCACGTCAAATTGTGGTCTTAATCCAAATTAGTTGTTCCCATATCATTCATAGAAGCAATCGTCAACTTTTTGATTTCCTCCAAGTAAGGTTTTAAACAGTTGATGATGAAAGATGTGACTCGGACATATCTGCGATCATATGGTTATCAATTATCACAACAATTAATGAAGTATATATGCGAAATTATCACCTCTTGAAGTATTTCGCCTTATAAATTAATATAATACTTGTCATATTTTATTTTCGTTGGTATTTTCGATCTTACAGCATCTAAACAAGTACGTTTGTACATCGTAATTTGAATTATAATTTAGAATTATAATTTTCATTTTAACTATTTTAAAATTAAACTTAGAATCTTAACTTTTGTGTTTAGATTTATTAAATAATTAATACATAAATTATAATTTTGAATTTAGTTTTAATTTTACTATTTAAAAAGTTTGATTTAAAATTTAAAATTAATAAAAACATTAACATAATAACATTTTTAGAATATTATACCTAGTAATATTTTTTATGAATATTTTTTAAATTATAAAAAATAATAAATTAGAATCTAGAAATTCTTTATATTATAAAAAATTTATCAAAATATTAAATTTAATAACTATGATTGCAAATAAATAAATGAGAAAGAAAGAGAACTATAGAGAAATGAAAAAAGAAAGATATTTATTTTGAATTTTAAAATTAATAATCTTTAGGTTATAGGTTAGCGAGAGAAAGAAAAAAAAAACTCATCTCAATTGTTTTTTAATTTGATGAAATTAATTTGTAAAATTATAACTCTAGTTTTATATATTATTTTAAACATAAAATACAACTAAGAAGTCTAATTTTAATTCTAAATTCTAATTCTTCGCTCAATTACGGACGTCAAACGAGACTTTTGAGAAATTGTACTATTGAAATTTATGTTCTTTGTTTCTAACCAATACTAAAAGGAATTTTTTTTGTTGAATACGCACCGCATCTTAAATAATATAAGGAAAGCCTCTGACTAAGTTTTTTCCCCCTTTTTTGGGTAAACTCTAATGAAAGTGTAATTAGGTAGATAAATGATAAAATATTTGCAACAGTGAAATAGACGTCCCTTATAATGAAAAAATTATAACAATTGTCACTGATAAATTAGCTCATGTTATACTGGCCGGTTAGGATAGAAAGTAGAGTAAGTCGTACGTCATCTGTTAGACTTGTTGAATGAGAGACAAGATTCAGTCTCACCTCTAAAGTATGATCGAGAAATTCCTGCATTCTTTAGGTGAAAGGAACTTTATTCTATTGGTAAATGACAACATTATGATTTATGTAGGTACTATTAATTGACTCATATTTGAAAAACTTATCATATAAGATGATGAACTAAACAGGTGACATTTTCTAAGTGAAGGAAAAATCATTCTACTGTAAGTATATAAGAATTTCTTAACACAGCCTACATTGTATAATGCCGGGTTACGTAGCTTTATTAATTCTTATATTCTTGTTGTTGTTGTTGTTGTTGTTTATTATTATTATTGTTGTTGTTGTTGTTGTTAACTTACTGGTTAGCATGTCAATTTATTTTTTTTAATTCTTTCTTTCAAAAATAAATAAAACTTATTGTAAAATGAATAAGAAATTGAAAAGTGTTCAATATAATTAACTAAAGCGTAATAAATATTTAAAATTTTATTCTAATTATGCTCACCTTTAAATCATCAATTGAATAATTAGATGTCTATAATTTTATCCCTTTTGTTTTTTGGTACATACACTTTAAAAGAGTTTATGGCAATTGTAGACACATGCTACACAGAGATCACAATAGGTAAAATCTTCATCTTATAAGATTTTTATCTTACGGGTTGAAGTTATATCCTCTTCTCGTAAGACACTGGATACCCTTTTTCTGTGTCATCTCATGCAAGAAACTGCATCCTTTTTCTGTATTTTTCTAAAAATTAAATGATTAAGTAATAATTATGGTTTTAAAAAATGATTAAAAATAAAAAATTATTATAATTATAATTAGAGAGTAAAGATGTATTTACAATTTTTACAATTTTTATATTTATCTTTTAATCTTTAAATGAATAATGAGATCTAACTAAATATTTGGTTTATAAATTTTTCTTTAAATCATCGAATAAATTATTAATAATTATTTTATAAACTATATAAAATTAAATATCAAATGGGAAAATCCTTTGTAATAGTAATTTTTTATTTTCTTGTTTTCTTTTTCTTTCTTCCACTTACATCTCCCTTGAATTGGTTATTAAAGCCATTTGTACATATTTTTACGAATTTAGCCTATGCCAAATAGCATCACTGGTAAAATGAATATGTATATTTTTAACTTATAAATTATTTACTTTTAAAAAATTTGCATGGTCTCACTTAATTTTAGAATTATATAAAATAAATATAAAAATTTAATATATGTCTTATACATACAAATAAGTATTTCAATCATCAACATTGTGCCTTAAATACATACGATTACATCTGATGAAAAATAGCTGTGAACCAAAAAAAAAGTTATTTGAATCAAATAATTTTTATATCATATAGTTGATGAATCATTATTACTTACACAATTCGGTCGTCAATTATCATTAATATTGTGTATCATGACTACTAATTATTAATTAATAATTAAATTAATAATATGTAAAACATAAGCCGTGCTCGGTGATGCCAATTGCCAGCCATAAGATGTCCACCTAGGATCAAAAAGATTGTTCAATTCTCTCTAACGTGGCTTTTTCCTCTGAGCCTGAAGCCCACGTGTCAGTCATGTAGTGGCTGATATGGCAATCCCCTGAACCACACATCATCACTGCGTTATGCTGACGTTACACGGAAACAGCGCCACACACAAACACATGAAGAAGAACAAAACCAAAAAGTTCCTTGTGCTCAAGGAACCCAACACCTTCATTCCGAGTTTGACCTTCTCAAAGGGTAATAACTCTCTCTTTCTCTTTCCACGCAACCCCCACCACCACCTCCCTATATATACATTCAACTATCTTTCTCGGTGATTCATCACATTTGATTTTCTTTTTCAGCCACATCCACACAATTCTTGTTTTTGCACTGCGTTCCACACAAAATGCCAGATATTAACGAAGCTTGCATTCATCTGAAAGAGCCTCGTCTTGTAGCAAAAAATTTATTGGCCAGACCTCAACATGAAGGTGTTGGGGCAGTTGTCAGAAGAAGCATAGGAAGGTAAGAGATAATAGCATTTTTTCTGATACAGATTATAACAATAATACATGGGCTAGTTATAGTTAGTGTGTATAAATAATAGAACAATACCTACCATAGTTAGAGTTGAATAGATCGAGAACTGAGGAGTCTTTCTCTCTGACTCAAAAGGGAGTTCTATCAATTTCTTATAATCCTATCTTATTTTTTATTCAGCTTTTCCTTTTTGTTGCATTGAATCCATTACTGAATTATTGATAATTCGAGTATGACTTTTAAAGGGATACGTGTGCAAGATGAAATGGACATAGTAAAGAATTTATAAGAAGATGTACAATATGAACTTCTATTATAAGATTTTGGGTTTAGATGTGATCTTAGTTTAACTGTGCAATCTTTTTTTTTTGAATTGATGTTTTATCTGGGTTTGTTCAGGTTTGAGCTCAAGTCCTTTGATCCGTTCCTTGTCTTGGATGAATTCTCAGGTGAGCATATCTCTCTATTTTGCTCTGTTTTGTTCAAGGTGAAAGTTTCTATATATCTTGATCTGTTCTCTAAAGAATGTATTTGAAACACTGCAGTTACTGCTCCTGCTGGCTTTCCTGATCACCCGCATAGAGGTTTGAATATTTGCCCTTTTCTGTGTTATTTTTGTTTGGTCATCATGAATATGCTCTGCTGAGCTTCTGATCCCTGATCTTTCCTTGTGGTGTTTTCTATAAACAGGCTTTGAGACGGTCACATACATGTTGCAGGTGGAGCAAATTGATAATGCTTCAGTTCAATGGCTTCTTCCCTTCCTAAATTTTCCCAATGGCAAACAACTCATGCTGCCTATAATATATATATATATAAGTTTGCCATCAAATGAGAAATCTGTTTTTAAGTTATTTCACTTTTGAAGATAAAATAAAATACAAAAAAATTATTTTACTTTTGTTTCAATCCTTTTTTGAAGTTAGAAACACATTGTGATGGACTAACAGCCATTATAAAGGTAAAATCCACATATATAGTTCCAAAATGAAAAGTTAAAGGAACAAGAAACAAACCCTGCTAGCTCCTCTAAGGGCTCCTAAGTATAAAACAGACAAGGAATGAGAAGCAGAGAACTGTTTAGCTTCGAAAAAATATTTTAATTTCTATTTCCTGTTTATAATATTAATTACAAAAACGATTACTTTGTTTTTCATTTTGTCTGTAATTTTATAAATAGAAAATAGAAACAAAAAAATTTCAAAATCAAATAGACCCTATTTGTTTTCAGAAAAAGGGGAACTAAATATCTGGCTTTCTGATTTAAAGTTTAGCCAAATACCAGCTCACAGCATGTTGGTAATTGGCAAACTATTTCGTGGTGCTATGGATTTGTATAAGTAAAAAATTAATGCTTTCAGGTTGCCAAATCAGCCATTTTTGTTATTGATACCTAAAAAATACAATGAATAAATTGCCAATAGCACCCAATTACATTAGCAAAAGGACACAAGAATGACCCCACATGTTGATGCCTTGTTTCTTTCAAATACCAACTAGGAAACTCTAAAAACTTGTAACTAATGTTGTGTAGGTGCAATGTAGGCCACATGCGCATGTACTTTCCTTTATTTTTTTCTAACCTTAATGTGCAATTGTTGTGTCATTCAGGGTGCTGTAACACATGAAGATTTTGAAGGACACAAGGGAACAATAGAGGCTGGTGACTTGCAGTGGCTCACTGCAGGGAGAGGGATAGTTCACTCAGAAATGCCTGCGGCTCAAGGAACTCAAAAGGGTCTGCAACTATGGATCAACCTGCCTTCCAAATATAAAATGTTAGTGGACAAATCCTTTTCTTCTTTTTGCTTATTCAATTTATGCCATTATTATGTTTCAATAAATCTAACCTATTACATCTTTAATTAATACGATTTGAATCTTAAACCCCCCCAATTAGAGTATTACAGTAACCATTTGGTTGTAGGATTTTCTCAAAAACTCAAATGACAACCTTAGCCTTCGTCCTAAGATTAGATGACATATTTTTTGCGTCATTGGCCAATCATCAATATCTCTTTGGAGATTTGGATAATGCTAACCATCAATGAGACAAAAAGGAATTCTTCTCTCTGCCAAGAAAAAATTCAAATCTATTTTTTATTACTTTTAGAATTAATATATGCCTTGCTCACTTTCGCATGCCACTTTATCTCATGTTTCCCCATGCCATCATGGACCATTTCCTAGAAGTGCATTTGAATAGAACACCACACGATGCAAGTGACCACAACGGTCTGAAATGGCCAGCATATGTGCATCTCACCCATATTCCGTGGTGATGATGGAAACTTCAACAATAAGGGCAACATGTAGCCACACCTAGTTCCAAAATTAATTTGGTGGGGATCACCTTTTCACTATACAAGTTGATAAATTCTTATATGCCTCTAGAGGGAGGGGAAAAAAAGAAAAAAAAGAAAAGAAAAAGGTGTTGCTCTACCATCCATAGTTTAGCACTTCAGTTTTTGTAGGTCATTATTTTCTTTTACTTTTATTACATTCATTATACAATAGTTGAGATATTGAGTTATATGGTACAAAACGATATCTTTCTCTTCTCCTGAGAATATCTAATAATTTCTCATGCTAGTTTTCTAGGAATTACTTGTTATGTAGTAAGACATCATTACTTATCTTGATTCCTACGCCCAATTTAAAGACAATTCCTTAATTTGTAAGCTAAACTTTGGTGTCATTTTTCCTAGGATTCAACCAAGGTATCAAGAAGCGTTGAGCAAGGACATAGCAGAAGCTGTGGAAGGTGGCATCAAGGTTAGAGTTATAGCCGGGGAAGCTCTAGGGATAAAGTCTCCCATCTACACAAGGACCCCAACCATGTACTTGGACTTTTCTCTCAAACCTGGATCTCACTTGCAACAACCTATACCAAAATCTTGGAATGCTTTTGTCTACATCTTGGAAGGAGAGGGTGTCTTTGGGAACCTGAAAACTCAGCCTGCAGCCTCTCACCATATTCTTCTACTTGGTCTTGGGGATGGCCTAGAGGCATGGAACAAATCTTCTAAAGTTCTTAGGTTCATTTTGGTTGGAGCTGAACCCCTTGGGGAGCCTCTAGTGCAATTTGGACCCTTTGTCATGAACACTCAAGAAGAGATTGACCAAACCATTGATGATTTTGAGAACTTTGCTAACGGATTTGAGAAAGCAAGACATTGGAGGTCTGAAAGCGCTGTTAGTCTTGATTTTTGATTTTATTTCTCATGGCATTAGTCATTGGCCGATTTGGAAATTAAGGAATAACGAAAAAAAAATGTCGCATTAGTCATGGTCATTTTTTTTTTCAGATGAAATAGTTTTAAGAGAAAGAAGTTACCCCATTCCAAGTTATACTAATGAATGCTAGCAAGAATTTAATTAAACCGAGACTTTTCTTTGTTTTTTTTTTTTTTTTTGGTCCATGTCCAATACTTGAGTCCGCACAAAACTTCCCGCCATTTTGATTAGTGAATATTTATGTCACACTTCAGGTGTAATAATAGAAGCCAGGTAATATTTGTAGTCATTCTTTTTTCTTTTTTCTTTTTTTTTCATTTCCTTGTTACATATATTTGTAGTCATTGTAGAGTAACTAATCACAACCTGCAATAATAATAAATGTGAAATATATTGAGAGATTAAAAAAATTCAAATTCAACGAAATAAATCATTTTCATATAAAAATTTAATATATTCAACGGCATTATATATTGTCCTACAAATAAGGTTCACACATATACTTTATAAAATAAATTTCATTTAAAACTTTGAAATATAATTAGAGCCAACCTAATTATTTATCTTTTAATGTAGTTATTAGTTATTACTCACATAATTTTAAAGTGAGGGAGTTTGTGCAGTAGTAAAGGCACACTACATCCTCAAAGAGAATCTTAGATTGATTTCTAGAGAGAACATTAATTGAGAGGATAATTCTAACTATGCCCAAAAAAAAAATTAGTCTTCTTTTTTTATAATAAAGAGAGGATACCTTTGAAAAACCAACAATTGAGGTGGTGATTTAAAAGATCTTTTATAAAGATGCGATTTCAAAATTACAATGCTTAACTTTAAAAGTAAAATTTATTTGGAGTTTCAATCCACTCTTACCCTATCAAACAACACTTTTCGGTGGCTAAACTATAATTTGAATATATTAATATTATCTTATCATATGAAATGGTATATATATATATATATATATATATATATATATATATATACCGTCTAAAATCGCAATTATTGATTTTCCTGTGACCTAAAACAAAGTGATAAAGTGGATTTTATACTCTAAATTTTCAATTCAATTGTATGTCGAGTTGAATTGTTGAATATTGTATCAAAATGTCCTTTCCATTTTCATACTTGCAAGTGGGAAGCAAGTTTTAAGGTTAAGAATTGAGAAATTTATACAATGTTAGACATTTGAATGTAATGAATATGAATATACTAGCCAAAACAAGTCAAATTTAGAGTAAATCATCAAATTAGTGCTTAAAGTTCATAACAGACTTGAAATTTGTCCCTAGAACTTGGAAACATTTATGAGATCCCCAAAGTTGGAAAAAGTCAATCAATTAAGTAAGTCTCTCAACATCGGTCAAATTAGTCCAAGGTCCCTTGACCAACTTTTGCGATCTTCAGGTATCTTGAGAATCGTTAAAACTTTAGGGATGAATTTGAAGTCAATTGCCAACTTGTAGACTAATTTTATGGTTTACTCATTAAAATTATCTAGTTAACATGTTTAGATACTAAAATTAAGTGAGCTAATATTAAAAAAAGAGTTAAATATGCTTTTGGTCCCTATGAATTTTTTACGTTGATTTTGGTCTTGAAAGTTTTGTTTTAGGTCCTTGCCATTACCCCAACTTTGTTAAGTGGTGGCACAACAAAATGAAATCCACATCACTGTTACGATCTATCAGTGCTTATCCTTTGTGTCAACTAACTTATCCACCTAGATTAAAACCCTAGGTTATAGCCCTACATGACCCAATTTAACTAATCTTCAACCAAACCTCATCCCATTGTCTTCTTCCTTTTCCCTCCCATTGCAAGATGCAGCTTCAACTTCACCACCCAACTCCATCACACAATGCAAAATCTCCACGCAACACCATTATTCCTCCTCATACCCAGTTTGGTCATCAGTTGTGTGAGCTTAAAGGTATCATGGAAAACACTACGCTTCCCAAGCTTTTTCGCCAACCACACAATATCCTCATTAGAAACGCTTCTTCCATATTCCTCCTTCTTCACCAACTCAGCAAAAATGATTCCCCTAGTTGAACCATTCGACGGAAACTTCAAATCCAATTCAAGCATTTCGTTGAGCACTTGGAGTGCATCATCAATTTGACCTGATTTCAGCAACAACCTCAACATCCCATTGCAAAATTGGGAACTTTTCATAGATGAGTCAAGCTCTCTGAACGAAAAAATGAAATGTCCACCATTTGGGTACCCTCGTAAAAGAATCAAAGCTGATTTGAGGCCAATGAGATGTTCTATTTTTGGGATTTAAAGAAATTGTGCAGTTTCAAGACCTCGATTTTCGAAGTGGGGTTTCGATTAGTGAGCTCGAGAGCACCATGGAACACCAAAGAAAGCAAACAATGCTATTGTTGTTGGGGGGTTTTGCATTGGTTATAAGGAATTCAAAAATGTCAGCTTTGGAAAAGGAACCATGGGAGGGCAGAGGAAGAAGATGATGGGATGAGATTTGGTTGAGGGTGGTCATCTGTGGCTATAATGTAGGGTTTTAGTCTAGGTGGATAAGTTGAAATAGGATAAGTGGTGACAGCCGGCAATGTTGACATGAATTTCTATTTGCCACTCCAACACTTAATAATGCTAAGTTAACGATAGGGACCATAAACAAAACATTGGAAAAAAAGAATGACCGAAATCAATGCAAAAATTTGATAGGGACGACAATCAAAATGATCTATATTTGTAGTGACTAAAAACATATTTAAGCCTTTAAAAAATATTGAATTACTTACATCAATCATTTTTAATTTAATTGGTGTAACTTAGGTGGATTATGTGGTGGTTCTTGCTTAATTAGGAACTACCATGGACCTTGGATATTGTTTGAGATAGATAATATTTGGAGGGTTAAGTTACGAAACTTATGAAAGAATATTAATTAATTTATGCATCCCCAAACCATCACACATTGACAAAACCCAAGAAACATAGCTACTAATTAATTTATTATAACCTTGGATTATTAATGTATATATATATTTGTTATTTTCAATTACTTGGACTTTTGTACCTTGCCTTGTACATAAAATTCATCACTTATTTGTCACAATTTATGTATATAGCAGATATGGCAATGAAAGTATTCGAAAAATATTCTGCTGTGTTGGCCATTGCAAGAGACGATCAAGAGCAGCTAACAGCTTTGCTTATGCTGGCATGAAAGTCTCCACAAGATTTTTGTTAGTTCTTTGAACTTAATTATATTTTTGTACAGCTTTTCCATCTCCTTTAATTTGTTTCTTTGTGTTTTTCCATATCAGCAATTTGGAATGCCTCTTAGTATTTTTCTTTTCAAATAAAAAAAAGTATGTTAAGCATTTCTTGGTACTCTCTCTCTCTCTCTCTCTCTCTCTCTCTCTATATATATATATATATATATAATTGGTTACATTGCTAGATAACCAAGGATGGAAACCAATGGGTGATACATTGCAATTACTTAAAGAAGTGTGGTCTCACATTAGACAACTGGAATGCAACAAGATTTTGGAATTGATAAGTGAACCTTTGACATTATTACTTGATCCAGTAGAGACAGGACACAACAATCTCATGGTATGGCTCCTTGACATGAATCTTGAACTTGTGACATAAAAGGATTCTCATGGAAGGAACCTGTTGTAGTTTGCTGTATTACATCAACAACTAAGTATTGTTGACTTCATAATTAAGATGGGTACAACACCTTATAATACAAGTAGTGGATAATGACGGTAACAACATTTTACACTTAGCTGCCTATGTGCAAAAGAAGAGTCATCAAGTTTGAATCCACACATTTGACTATCAAGAGAGCTAAGATGGTTCAAGGTGAATACGTTTTTATTCTTATTCAATTATTTTACTACTTCTCTTCTTTATATATCTTTGTCATATATTATATATTATTTTAGCCATATTGATTGGGCACAAATTCATTTTAAAATATTAAAAAAAAATTATAATCATCATTAGTAGCTTGTCACTTAAAAAATTTAACATGAAAAGGTTATTTAGTAGTTCTTGATTGAAAGATTAAATTTTACATTTTGGACATTATATTACATTACATTGTTAGTTAGCTAATAATTGGTAATAATTAATTTAGGTAGTTAGCTAATAATTAGTTTAGATAATTAGAAGTTAATCGATTACATACACGATAGTTAAGGGTTAGTTATTACCCTTAATGTTTATAATGTTATGTATTATGCTCAAATTCTACCATTCAATAAATTTGCAACTTTCTCAATCTTCACTTTCTCTCAATTCTCACTTTTGTAGCAGTTCTTGTCATGCATGTTTTTCACTACATGAATTGATCCTAATCAATGCATTGCTACCCACCCTTAATATATACTCTTAATTAATATTAATACATGTATAGGGAGTGGAAAAGAGAGTCCCTCCTAAATTAGGGAGAATGAGAAATAGCAAAGGCAAAACACCACATGATATATTTTACACTATTCATGAAGATTTATCCAACAAAGCTATAGAAGCAGCCAAGGAATAGCCAACTTTGGCATGCTTGTGGCAACACTTATTACTACAGCAGTGTGTCATGTAGCTTTCACTATTCTAGGTGACTAGACCAATCCATGGGCTATGCTTTTTATTGTGACTAATATAGTTGCACTATTGATGTTACCGACAGATACTGATGGAAAAAATTGTCGGTTCTGTCGATAACTGATAAATAAAATTTTCCAAAGAAAAAAAAGATGATGGATTAGATTGTTTGTCAGAAAATCCATCGCTTAAGTTGACACAATATGGCATGAAAGAACTACTGACGAACTTTTCGATGGAATATTAGTTACAAGAAACATATTTTCCAACATATTCTTATCAATGGTATATCCATCAGTAATATGTTATTAATTTTTTTAAAATTTAAAAAATTTAATTACTATTGACGAAAATTTCCGTTGGCATTCAAATTAATATCATCTGGAGGGAAATCCACATATTGCCAACAAAATTTTCGTCAGTATTCAAACTAATGTAATTTGGAAAGAAAGCCAAATATTATCGACGAATTTTCCGTCGGTAATATAAGTAAATGAAACGGTACATTTTATTTTTTATTTACCAACGGAAAATCCGTCGGTAATGTAACGGCTTAGAACTTAAACACGCGAGCCTTTCTTCCTTCTTTTATTTCTCTCTTCTTCTTCCTCTCTCTATACTCTCTTTCTATCACACCACCACCACCACCCCACACCACCAGCATGTTCTGTCACCACCATAATTGCCACTTCCTCACCGGCACCACTGCCACCTCCACCTTCATGTCGAGCAATCTTTCTCCCCCCTCTCTCTATTTCTCTTTCTCTCTCTACCTCTCTATCTCACTTTCTACCTTTGCAACTACCACTGTCATCCCCACACCGGCACTACCACCCCCCACCTGCCTCTCTATCTAGTGAGTGCTCCTTTACTCTCTAGTTTTTTATTTTTATTTTTTGAGTGTTTTGATTAATTGTGGATTTTCTTTTATAGGAAATTTATGTGCTTTTGGACCTTGGAGCTTGGACCTCAGATATTGTTGGTTTGGATTATAGGTAAATATCTTAAGTACTTTGTATATTTAAATTTTTTGCAAGACTTATGTTTTTAGGATAAAGTTGTAGGATGGAAGAAAAAGAATAGAATTGCATGATTAGGGGAAGGCTTAGCATTCCTTCTTGATTGTTTGAATTGTGTGTTGTGATGTTTCATTTACCTGCATGTCGTGAAGTAAGGGGATGCACTCTAGAACAACTTTTAGGATCAATTAAATTGCATGATTGTGTATGTTTGAGTGTTTAATATTGAATATTAGGTCTAATTGTTGAATTATTTGTTGTCAACTCTCCTAATTTAAGGGGAGATTCTATCGAAATTGCATTGTAATTGTTGAATATTGAGTCTGATTGGGTTTGAGTGTTTAGATCGATGATAGTTTTTAATGTAATTTTTAGGGTACATTTTCCTTCAAGAGCTATGTTTCCTATGAATCGGTCATGGATGTATGATAAGATGCACAAAGGCCATGGGGGGGAGGGTTAAACTAGAATTTTACACCAGTATTGATGAATTTAAAAGTGTTGTATGCCAATTAGAACAATTTCTACGTGAAGAGACAGTTAGGTGCTGACGTGCACTGTCGCAATGCACTCAAATAGACTAGGTTTTGAACAATAGAATGTAGTAGTAGGTGCAAACCTAGATTATTTCCTAAGGAATTACTCTAAATTTCATGAATACATTAGGATAACCAAAATGGGGAGGGGGGTTCATTAACAAGAACTCAAAAGTCTAATTGAATTTAAAATAGTTGCAGAAAAATCACTTGATTGAGGATCAACTTAGGAAATTCATTCACAATAATTAGGATTCGCCATAGGTTCACAAGAAGCATTTCGCATTCAATTCCATTCTGTTAATTTCAAACTAAAAACAAGAAGCTCTTCAAGTGTTTAATTCGATTTTAACCTAATTCCCAAATCTAAGATTAGCCCTCTATTTTAATCTAATCCAATTCGAATTAATCAATCCAAATCTAATTAGGATTCAATTCTGAAACAAACAATTCTATTCTAATCAGAATAGCTTCATCAAGCATTGATCAATGTTTGAGAGATAAAACGAAAATCAGAATTGTAGAAAAAGAGGGAAGAATAGAGACTGAAATTGAATATATTTAAACACTAAACCTCAGAATCCATGCATTGAGTGATGAACCTCCTAAGCTGAAAGAAAAATTCAGCCTTCCATCGCCATGGACAAATAAAACAGAAACGAAACGTCCAGCCAAAAAGAAAGCAAAATCGAAAAAAAAAATAATAAAAACTTACTCTCTAATGAAAAACCTAAACTCCTTCAAATTCCACACCTCTTCCACTCGTCCCCTCTCTCTCTAATAGTATTTTCAGAAAACTCCAAAAACCTCAAAAGAGGGCCAAGCCCATCTAAAACAAATAGGCCCAAGAAAGACTCAATTCTGGGCCCATTTACTATAGCCTCTTTGCAATGAAAATTACGTCTAGAATCTGACAGATTTCGGTCTTGAGGTCTTCAGCAAAGTTAGGATTTTTCGTTATCTTTCCAACGAGCTAAAGATTGCTTAATTCCAGTACTTGTAGCTCAAGATATGGGCTGCAGAAGATAGAAAGGTAAAAATAAGTATGAAATCCGAAAATTAGCACACATTTATACAAATTCTCAGTGAAGGTCAATGTCATCAAACTCATTTATTTGCATCAATTAAAACACAATTATGATGTAAACAAGCTAGGAATAATACTAGAATAATATATAAATGAATGCTCTATCAAATCCCCCCACAATTATCTTTTGCATGTCCTCGGGCAAGGCTAAAATGAAAAACTAAGGAAATAGAAATCAAAACATGCACTAAATAACACTTTCTATGGAAATCAAGGTTGTAGAACTATGAACAAAACCAAGCAAGGTCAAGAGAACAAAGTAATCATAGATATCATTTCTCACACTTAAGCCAACAAGAGAAACTAATTAAGTCAAATGAATGGATCAAAAGTAGGAAACCTCACAATTCATACTCTCAACTCTCAAGTGTTTAGGTTACTATATATCACTCAAATGTACATCATGAAGCATGCACAACCATAAGCTTGCCTATTGTTTTACTTCTCCACCACTTAAAATACTTGTACACAAAAATCAAGAGGACTTTAATGGGTTGTAATGAGGCTAAGGGAAAAGGTAAGGATATGTAAGGATAAACAAGGCAATACCAAAGAAGTATAAAAGAACAATGGGGAATGATCATAGAAGCTAGCATGAAAGTTACCCCAAAGAATGCCAATGTTAGATATCAATCCTTAATTTCCTTTCTTCTTCTTTTTTTTTTTTTTTTTTTGAGACTGAAATTTATTTATTTATTTTTAACATATGCTACTACTCCTTTTTTTTTCTTTTTTTTTTTTATGCTTGACATAATTTCAAGGCCACCCCCACAGTTGTTCTTAAATCATTCCCAAAACAATTCCAAAGCTCGTTTATCCTCAATGGTAAGGTCAACTCATGGTTTTCCACTTTGGCTTGTAATGAGCTAATAGAACAAGAATTGGTTAAAATATGCTCAAAGGGGCTCAACAAAGGATGTAATGCAAGGTTGGCTATTTGGCCAAGTAGCTTATTCAAGAAACAATGCCTCAATCATATTTATGTATGCATGCAAAAATGTGACCTCAAAGAAAACTCAAGGCAAGTTCTAGTGTGACGTACAATCATGAATGCAACACACAAGAAGGGAAGAAAGAATGACATGATATTGTCATCAATACAATAGGCCCAAAAAAAATCTCACAATGATCCACACAACTGACTCTTAAAGCTCACTTATTGAATCCAAAATGCAAGTCATTCAATCCATTCAAACAATGAACTTTTTCACTCACTTGATATATGCTCATAACCTTGAAAACACTTAAAAACCAATAGACAGCAATGCAAAACAAAATGTAACCACAAAAATAGCAACAACAAAAAAATGTTGTGCCTCCCCCCACACTTTAAAGATTACATTGCCTTCAATGTAAACAACATGAGATATAATGGACAATGTAGAACAATCAAAATGAAAGTGGGGTAAGAACACTCCCCTATGATCAATCGGGGTAAATAGCCAACCCAAAGGTGGCTTCCTCTAGTGCTTGCTCCTTTAAGTCCTCATGAAACTACTTGAGCCGATGCCCATTAACCTTAAAGCTCTTCTTGGTTCCTATGTCTTGAAGCTCCACTACACCATAAGGAAAAATGTTAACAATAAGAAAAGGACCATCCTACCTAGATCTTAATTTACCAGGCATCAACTTAAGTCTAGAATTGTATAAAAGAACTTTTTCACCAATTTTGAACTCTTTGCGCCCTATTATCTTGTCATGAAATGCTCTGGTTTGCTCTTTATAGATGTTGGAGTTCTCATATGCCTCCTTACGAATCTCCTCCAACTCTTGCAATTGAAGCTTCCTATGCGAACCGCATGCTTCCAAATTCATATTGCACTGCTTTACCGCCCAAAATGCCTTATGCTCTACTTCCACCGGAAGATGACATGCCTTACCAAAAACAACTCGATAAGGGGATATCCCTATCAGCGTTTTGTAGGCAATCCTGTACGCCCACAGAGCATCCTCTAAGCGAAAACTCCAATCCTTCATGTTAGGCTGGACTGTCTTCTCCAGGATCTGCTTAATTTCCCGGTTGGAGATCTTTGCTTGCCCATTTGTTTGGGGGTGGTATGGTGTAGAAACTCTATGCATGACCCCAAACTTACGCAGTAAGGCATCCATGGTGTGGTTGCAGAAATGTGATCCCTGGTCACTGATCAAAACTCTAGGAAATCCAAACTTGCAGAAAATGTGTGACCTAACAAAATCTACAACTCGAGCATCATCAGTACGAGTGGCCTTTGCCTCTACCCACTTGGAGACATAGTCCACAGCTAACAGTATATAAGCAAAGCCAAATGAAATAGGAAATGGACCCATAAAATCTATACCCCATACATCAAACACCTCACAGAAAAGGAGAGGTTGTTGAGGCATCTCATTTCTGGTGAAATATTCCCGGTCCGCTGGCATCGCCCACATGTCTTGCAGAAGCTATGTGCATCTCGGAACAAGATGGGCCAATGCAATCCAGAGTCCAAGACTTTCCGGGCTGTGTGTTGGGGCCCAAAATGACCACCACAAGCCAAGGAATAACAAAATCTAAGTATGGATTGAAATTCATGGTCTGGCACACATCATCTAATGATCTGGTCACTACACATCTTCCATAAGTAAGGATCATCCCATATGTAGTACTTGGAATCACTCTTTAACTTAGCAGCCTGGGCTCTCGAAAAGTGTGCTGGGATCTTTTCGTCAACAAGATAATTCACTAAGTCTGCATACCAAGGATCCTGCCCTCCTATCTGGTACGGCTACTCATCTGGAAATGTATCATGAATGGGGAAATCCTTGAGTGGCAGTTGGATTCTACTCAAATGATCTGCCACTAAGTTTTCTGCATCACTTCTATCTCTAATCTCAATATCGAACTCCTGCAAAAGAAGCATCCAACGAATCAGTCGTGGCTTAGAATCTGACTTCTTAAGCAAGTATCTCAAAGTTGCATGATCAGAGAAAACAATAACTTTAGAGCCTAGCAAATATGAACGAAATTTATCTAATGCAAAAACAATAACTAAAAGCTCCTTCTCTATAGTGGTGTAGTTCGCCTGTGCTTTATCCAAGGAACGAGAAGCATATGCAATAACATAAGGCTGTCTATCCACTCTCTGACCAAGGACTGCGCCAACAGCATAGTTGGAGAAGTCGCACATGAGTTCAAATGGAATATCCCATCTCGGAGGCTGAATGACAGGTGTGGAGGTCAGGCGTCTCTTCAGCTCATCAAATGCATCCTTGCAGGCCTGATCAAACAAAAACTCCACATCTTTCTGCAAAAGGCTGGACAACGGCAGGGCAATCTTGCTAAAGTCTCTGATGAACCTCCTGTAAAAACCTGCATATCCAAGAAAAGAGCGCACTTCCCGCACACAGGTGGGTTAAGGTAAAGATGCAATCACATTAATCTTAGCTCTATCTGTCTCAATGCCCCTACTAGATACAACATGCCCCAATACAATCCCCTCAGTTACCATAAAATGACACTTTTCATAGTTCAGAACCAAGTTAGACTGTATGCACCTATCTAAAACTCTAGATAGACTCTCTAAACATGCATCAAATGAGGAACCATAAATAGTAAAGTCATCCATGAATATCTCAAGTGAAGTCTCTAGAAAGTCAGCAAAGATGCTCATCATACACCTTTGGAAGGTGCCAGGTGCATTGCATAAACCAAATGGCATCCTCCGGTAAGCAAATGTGCCGAAGGGACAGGTGAAAGTGGCCTTGTGGTGGTCCTCTAGGGCTATGTGAATCTAGAAATAATCAGAAAATCCATCCAGAAAATAGTAATGTGACTTTCTCGCTACTCGCTCCAAAACTTGATCAATGAAAGGAAGGGGAAAATGGTCCTTGCGAGTCGCCTGATTTAGCTTCCTATAGTCTATGCATACACGCCAGCCATTCTGAATTCTGGTGGAAACTAGCTCATCATGTTGGTTTTTTATCACTGTCACCCCGGTCTTTTTTAGAACTACATGGACTGGACTCACCCATTCACTGTCTGAAATGGGGTAAATCATGCCAGTCGCTAGCAATTTGCTCACTTCTTTCTTAACCACTTCCAGCATGGTGGGGTTAAGTCTTCTTTGGGGCTGTCTAACAGGCTTGGCATCCTCATTTACCAGGATCCTATGCATGCATGTGGAAGGACTAATTCCTAGAATGTCCGCCAAAGTCCAACCTATTGCCTGCTTATGAGTCTTTAACGTTTGTAGCAACTTGTCTTCTTGTTCGGCATCTAACTCTGCTGAAATTATCACTGGCAGCTTGTCATTGGCTTCTAAAAATGCATACTTCAGATGCTTGGGCAAAGGCTTGAGCTCCAAGTCGGGTGGCTGCACAATGGAAGGAGGTAGTCTAGAAGAATCTAATTCTGCAACAAGATCAGAATTAGAGGTACTTGCTGCATTATCCTCTAAAACAGCATTAGAATCATCATCTTTATTCTGCAAACATGCCTCAATTTCTACACACACACTACACAATTTTGTTTCTGTGCAATCAGGACAAGTGAAGGTGTCATCAATGAGAAATTCTGGAAACTCTGACTGCAGCACATCCAAGAACAATTTTGAGCAAGTTTCATCAACCAGCAACTCAATAACATCTAACTGAAATGCACTATGATCTTCCATGGGGTGTTTCATGGCCTCAAAAATGTTGAATTGCACCACATCATCACCAAGCTCCATAGAATGTCGGAATACACATCAATTTTTGTCCTTGCTGTTTTCAGAAATGGCCTCCCAAGGATCAAGGTAGGACTGTGTGGAGAAGATCCCTCTTCCATGTATAGGATATAGAAATCTACTGGAAATATCAGCTTGTCCACTCTGACCAGTACATCTTCCACAACTCCAATAGGGTGTGCTATGCTTCTATTTGCTAGAGTAATGATCACACGACTTGGCTGCAAAGGACCAAGGTTCAAAGACTTGTAAATGGATGTAGGCATCACATTGATGGAAGCACCAAGGTCAAGCAATGCATTCTGGAAGGTGGAATTCCCAATGGTGCAAGGGACAGTGAACATTCCTGGATCCTTATATTTCTCTGGCATATTGGGTTGAATGAGGGCTGACACATTTCTTCCCATGGTAATCCTCTCATCTCCCTTCAGTTTCCTCTTGTTGGTACACAACTCCTTGAGGAATTTGGCATACTTAGGAACCTATTTGATCGCATCCAGCAAAGGAATATTCACTTCAATTCTTCTGAAAGTCTCAAGAAGCTCCTTACCAGAATCTGTAGCTACTAGTTTTTGTTTAGTAACTCTGTTTGGAAAAGGAAGAGGTAGTTTTTATGTAGCATTACCTGAAGTGCTTGGGGCAGAATCCGTTTTTTGTACAGCATCATCATCATCTGCAGGATCTTTCTGTAGCTTATCAAACTGATTCTATAGCAAATTGTTAAGCTTCTCATGCTTATTTTGTAGCTTCTTAGTTGGCTCTCTTGTAGACAGTTCCTTGCCACTCCTTAAGGCTATTGCACTCACATTTCCTTGAGGGTTAATTTCTAGTTGAGAAGGCAACTGACCACTTCCTTGAGATTTCAGCTGGTTCACAGTAGTAGCTAACTGACCAATTTGTGTCTGCAGGTCTTAGATAGTAGCATTCACATTTTGCTGGAACTGCAGATTATTTTTGGCCATTTGCTTCATCAAATCCTCTAATGATGGTTCAGAATTTTGGCTTGGCTGAGTTGGTTGCATGTTTTGCTGTTGTTGCTGCTGCTGCTGCTGCCTGAATGGTGGCTGGTATTTGTTATTATATTGCCCAACTGGTTGCTGCTGCTGCTGAGGAGGTTGAACATATCTCATATTCGGATGGTTCCTTAATGCAGGATCATGAAACTGATACTGGTATTGGTACCATTGCTTTGGAGATTGCTGAAAATTTTGTGGTTGTTGTTGTTGTTGCTGCCTATATTGTTGCTGACCTCCACTATAAACTCCTTGGACAGAAGCTTGCTGATTATTTTCTTGAAGCATAGGGCAACAATCAGAGGTATGCTCTTGGGAATAGCAAATGAGACAATCTCTCACCATCACCTTTTGTGGAGCATCTTGCTGTGCAACAGCCAATTGCCTTACAAAGGTGGTCAGCTCATCAATTCTACTCTCTAGCCTACTCTGCACTATCACTTGATCAGGAGTAGAACCACCATATTGGGTTTTGCCAGAATTTCTCTCCACTATTACTTGAGGCCATGAATTACTAGGTGCAGGTGGAATTGGATAGCCTAATTGATGGACTTCTCTTGTTGGCATCATGGCTCTTATGCTAAATTGTTGAGAATTCTCTACCATATTATCAATCAATGCTCTGGCTACGGTAGGAGTTTTATCCATGAGAGCTCCTCCACTGGCTGCATCAAGCATACTCCTCTCCATTGGAGCAAGTCCTTCATAGAAATACTAGATGAGTAATTGATCACTGATTTGGTGGTGTGGACAGGTTGCACACAGCTTCCTGAATCTCTCCCAGTACTCATACAAACTCTCTTGAGGAAGCTGTCTAATGCCACTAATCTCCTTCCTTACAACTCTGGATGCAGGGAAAAACTTCTCCAGGAAGAGCCTCTTCATGTCATTCCAGCAAGTAATTGATCCTGGTTGGAAGTAGTATAGCCAGTCCTTTGCTGCACCATCTAAAGAGAATGGAAATGCCTTCAGCTTGATGTGATTTTCAGGAGCTCCTTGGGGCCTCATGGTTGAGCAACTATATGGAACTCTTTCAAATGCTTATGAGGATCTTCACCTACAGAACCATTGAACCTAGGCAGCAAATGGATTAGTCCAGACTTTAATTCAAAAGGGACTTCAATTTCAGGATATTGAATGCCTAACGGTTGATATGTCACATCAGGTGTAGCAAACTCCTTAAGGGTTCTCTCATGCTGATTGTTATCCATGTTTTCTAGATGTGAATGTTCAGTTTCAGAACTTGAAGCAACAAATTCAGATGCAAACTCACTAAAAGTATCTCTACTACTACTATGCAAATGACTATGCACACTACCTTGAAGCCTAATGAGTCTATGAAATGTTCTATCTATTTCAGGATCAATGTCAATCAGATTCCCAGGTTTGGACCTGGTCATGCACTACCAGACAAGATTACTTGCAATGCAAGAAAAACACTAAAAATGCAAAAACACATGAAACAGCATGCATAAATGCTCAAACCAGATGGCTAAAAATGCAAAAACACATGAAACAGCATGCATAAATGCTCAAACCAGATGGTGGGGAATTGGATCAGATCAGTTTTAGGATATAGATGAAGCACAAAAAAGCTCAAATTAAAATCTGCTGGTTTGCTACTTGAAAATTGAAGTAGAAAAATCAGAAAATCCTAAAAATTAAGAAAAAATGGCCTAAATGAGGGTTTTTTGAAAAGTTTGTGCCCCAAACCGCCTCTGGCATTTGTACAGCTAGATCTCAAAAAGTTATATGAAATGGACATATAATTTGCATCAAACGGAGTTGTATGCAGAAAGTTATGCCACTTCAAAGTTTTAGCCTAAAATCTTGAAAAAGTCATACCAGATGATGAAATTTGGCAAAAATATGTGTCACCTAACCCTTTGGGTCATTTTTGCTCAGGATGATGGTACAACTTTGGACAAGAATCGCTGGCTTCAAACTCCAACTTAGGATCTACTTCAGCAACTCCTATCTGGCTCCCTTGGTGTGATTCTGGAAAATCAGTGTTAGCACTTTAAAATAAGGTTAGCAACAATCCTAATATGATTAATATAGTCTATAGAAACAAAGAAAAGCACTATTTTGTTGGGTGATGCACAAAATGAAATGCTACTTCTACCTACTATGCAAGGTAACACTAAAGACAATGTTAATATGAATAACTATTCTAAAGAGAAAATGTATGTCAAATGGAAACTGGATGATGCAACAATGATTCTATATTAAGCAGTTTATGAAATAGTTATGCAGAATGGGAAATGCCTAAACTATAAAAAACTATCTAGCATACGAAGACTACCTAAATTGCCTAATTATAAACCGTAGAAACTGAACAGAATTTGGATCTGCAGGAAATTTTTTTTTTTTAAAACACTGAATTGCAAAATTGAAAACTGTCTAACTGTAGAAACACAGAATAGTATTAGGCACTGAAAACTCAAAACACATAGAATTACTAATGCAGAATTATGTTGAAATATGCAGAATGCATTAAGTGCACACAGAATGATACAGAATAAAAACACATGCACAAGTAGAACATAGATGCACAGAACGCATACAAGACATGCAGAATGCAAACACAATATAGATGAAAATCCTAATATGATGGAAAAATAGAATAATTCCCCGGCAACAGCGCCAAATTTGACGCGCACTGTCGCAATGCACTCAAATAGACTAGGTTTTGAACAATAGAATGTAGTAATAGGTGCAAACCTAGATCGTTTCCCAAGGAATTACTCTAAATTTCGTGAATACATTAGGATAACTAAAATGGGGGGGTTTCATTAACAAGAACTCAAAAGTCTAATTGAATTTAAAACAGTTGCAGAAAAATCACTTGATTGAGGATCAACTTAGGAAATTCATTCACAACAATTAGGATTCGCCATACGTTCACAAGAAGCATTTCGCATTCAGTTCCATTCTGTTAATTTCAAACTAAAAACAAGAAGATCTTCAAGTGTTTAATTCGATTTTAACCTAATTCCTAAATCTGAGATTAGCCCTCTATTTTAATCTAATCCAATTCGAATTAATCAATCCAAATCTAATTAAGATTCAATTCTGAAACAAATAATTCTATTCTAATCAGAATAGCTTCATCAAGCATTGATCAATGTTTGAGAGATAAAACGAAAATCAGAATTGTAGAAAAAGAAGGAAGAATAGAGACTGAAATTGAATATATTTAAACACTAATATATTTAAACACTAATATATGCATTGAGTGATGAACCTCCTAAGCTGAAAGAAAAATTCAGCCTTCCATCGCTATGGACAAATAAAACAGAAACGAAACGTCCAACCAAAAAGAAAGCAAAACCGAAAAAAAATAATAAAAAGTTACTCTCTAATGAAAAACCTAAACTTCTTCAAATTCCACACCTCTTCCACTCATCCCCCCTCTCTCTAATAGTATTTTCAGAAAACTCCAAAAACCTCAAAAGAGGGCCAAGCCCATCTAAAACAAATAGGCCCAAGAAAGACTCAATTCTGGGCCCATTTACTATAACCTCTTTGCAATGAAAATTACATCTACAATCTAATAGATTTCGGTCTTGAGGTCTTCAGCAAAGTTGTAGGATTTTTCGTTATCTTTCCAACGAGCTAAAGATTGCTTAATTCTGGTACTTGTAGCTCAAGACATGGGCTGCAGAAGATAGAAAGGTCAAAATAAGTATGAAATCCAAAAATTAGCACACATTTATACAAATTCTCAATGAAGGTCAATGTCATCAAACTCATTTATTTGCATCAATTAAAACACAATTATGATGTAAACAAGCTAGGAATAACACTAGAATAATGTATAAATGAATGCTCTATCAGGTGCCTATGTGCTAAGTGCATATGCAAGAATTATTTAGATATAGAGACCATCATGCATCAACTATATAAGGATGGTTTCAAGCCTGATTATTGGGTTTGGACTGAGCATGGGAAAGTGGTTACACAAGATGTTCGATTCAATATGGGTAATTGTGTTGAAGGTAGTTCAAGTGGGGCTCATGTAGGCGACCATGATATGGGCAATGTGAATTGGGGGCATAACTTTAATTGTTATCAGGAAATGATTTACAATATTGCTGGTCCTATGTTTGGAATGGCTTATGAACCTCCTAATGAAGTCCCCAATCCAGATGCATCAAGATTTTATACTTTGTTAAAGGCAGGCAAAGTGCCTTTATAGGCAGGGTGTGTGCACTTAGTGTAACATCCTCCAAACATACACGCTATACTCGAGTCATGGAGCTATATCTAAAGGTTGTTACTGCTACTGTAAAAGACTTTTAAATAAGAAAATGTTATACATATGGCCCTGAAACTTCAAAATCCTTTATTGAATAAGGGTTTATAATCCCAAATATTCATACATACAAGGTAAAATAACTACAACTTAAAAGAAAACTTAACTAATATTATATATAAATCTTGTCTTGGTCTGTTGTTAGCACTCCATGGCTATCGATCGCCCACTTTGGTATCCCCGGACTGGACTTAGGGTCTTGCATTTTGTAGGTATTCCTTGACATCTGTTGTCGACTTGGAATCTATTCTACATACTGGAATGTTTATGGAAAAACACATAAATAGGTAGTGAGAACTTTAAGTCCTCAGTAGGTAAACTCAAATCACTAATCATTCAAGTTCTCATTATAAACGTTCTAGCTGCTTCGATTTATTATGAAAATGTGAACACATACACATAGGCATAAGTTCAATTTTAAGTTTGAAAATACCTTTCTCGAAGCAGTTTATATTTTAACAATCACTTGGCACATTTTGTAGCAAATGTAATAAAAGTAGTAATATAACATTCCAACTATAATCATAGTAACATCATAATATAATAAGAATGCTTAAATATGCATATGCTAATGCTCATATTTAACTTATACAAGTGCATTTGACTTTCTTATCTGTTTATTTCTTTAACTTGCATCTTACTTATCTGTACTTGGTCCTCTGGAGTTTCTTTCTTTAACTTGCATCTTACTCATTTGTACTTGGTCCCCTAGAAGTGAATGACCTCTCTCACCTCTGGGTAATACCCTGTTTCTTAGGTCTGAGCTTGTATGTATACATGAGTGACCGGTTTACTTTCCTCGACCCTCACACCGATCTATTCCCCTTAAATCTGGTCAGTGGCTAGCCCAAGTTCTTAGATAATACCGCTCTGGCCTACTACGAGGTGGAGGTTGAGTATGTCCCTTTACAGGTTCTTATTATTTTTCTTCATTTCTTAGACACAGCCATGCATGAGCATGCTATATGCACTTATGTATATGCCTTATATCTCACTTTCAAACATTTCTTCCATGCATGATTTTCATAAACATAACATATAAACACTAATAACATTCACATATTTCTACCGGAAATTCAGTGGCGTAACAACTAAAATATAGAGGGTCCCAAGATAAGCAGTATATCCAATCAGCTAGCTAGTCATATCAATTATATTTACCATAGACAATACATGAATATAACATTATATTGGTGTGAAATTGTCAAAAACTTATGTCTTTGAATCTTTCATAGTTTATAGGACCCTTAAGTCAAGAAATTCTCAAATTATGCCTTTAACCTTAAACTTGCCCTATTCTTCTAATTGCACTAAAATTTTATTTTAATTCATTTTAATCTAGAAATTTAATATGTTATAGCTCTATTTGCCAATTTTTAAACCCCTTTAGTCCAATTAAGTTTTGAAGTGTATACATTGAATTATTAAAGTTTTACTCAAGGCTATCCTATTACAAGATAGTCTTGCATATCTAAATTTAGAAAACCACTAAAATTTCATCCTTTATCATTTTTATCCGAATTTTATACCAAATTTTAGCTAATTGGATTTTCTTTCAATCCAGTAAGTTGCATCCAAATTGGATAAATAGAGCTCAGGTTATGATTGCCCTATTTCAACCTAACAGAGCATAGATCAAGTTTGGGGAATTACTGAGAGAAATCTACTTATGATTAGGCTCTAAAATTGTTATGACATAATTCTCTATATTTTACCTTTCTAACAAAATTAGTTTCACTTAATTTGAAGTTGTATGAGGCGAGTTATGCCCTTCAGGTCACACTCTGGTTAGGATAGAGAGTGAAATTTAATATCTAACTTCAAAAATTCATAACTGATTCATTTTAAATCCAATGGTCTTATAATTTATATGGTTGGATTATTCTTGAAGTCTAGTTTCATAAAATTAGTTTCATTTGGATATGAGCTCTGTAGGGTGAGTTATGAAGTCCACTATATGGACGATGCCTAAGGTTCCTATCTCACAGCTTCTCTATTTTGATTCTATCATGTTCTTTTGATCTATTCTTTAATCTAAACCTAGTTTTTCCTATCTTAAATCACTAGAAACAAGTCATAACACCATCATATAAGCATAAATCAAGGTAATCACAAAAGAATTACATCGGCCACATAACCACACAGTACATCAAATAGGTAAGGATTTGAGTTACTTACCTCAAAATCTTTGAAACTATTGAAGCAAGGAAGACAAAAGCAACATCCTAGCCTTCCTTCCTCATGATAGTAGTAGCTCACATGGAAGTGAAGAGACTCCACTTGATGCTAAATCACTAAATTAATGGAGAGACATTGTAGAGAAGAAGATGATGATCGATTTTCATAAAAGGAGTGAGTGGTTTTGAGGCCAAGAAGACCTTTATCTTTAAGCTTGAAGCTCATGATCGTGGAGGCTTAGAAGAAGATGATGGAGGTGGAGAAGAAAATGGAAGATGGATGAATAAAAGGGTGTTCAAATTTTTATAAGGACAAAAGGGAAAAAATAACTTGCTTCTTTTATAAGTTGGTTTGGCTTCTTAATTAAGTTTTGGGGCTAAATTACTATTGGTAGGTATTTAGCAAAAATCAAATCCTTCTAAACTTGAATTTGAGTGGTTCATGAGGGTTTGTGTGGTTAGTTTCTTACCATACATCCTAGGATTTTTAGCTAATACTCATGTCCATTGACAATATAGGACCCTTAAGGAATAATTCAAGTTATCCGTCTATCAATTCGGGTAGTCTAATTTACCCGAGTTATTGCAATATTGTGTGAGTAATCTCATACGTTTATTTAAAACTATGGGTCCGAAACCTCGATTTAAGGTTATTACAGATATTTTAGTTATCTACCGATAACGTAATGCCTATAAAAATCTCAGAATCTAAATTTTCCTACTGATGCCCCTCTCGAAACTATAAGGTCTTAAGTACAATTTTGCCATTTAAACCTAATAATTACAATTTCATCCTTGATCTTTCCACAATTTATTAATTTATAATTTTGCCCTTGTCCCCAAGCTTGAGCTTCCTTCTATTCTGGTCTACTCCTAGAACTTGGGATGTTATACTCAAAGTTATCTCTAATAGTTAAGATGTTGAGTATTAAGTCAAAAGGGAATCATAATCAAAGTTCATTTGATCAATAGACATTGGTTACATTTTTGTGCTTTTTTATACAATTTTATAGCTTAATTGGTTATTAATTAACTATAGTTTATACATTAATCTTTTTCTTCATAAAAAATCATCCCCTATGAAAATATGATAAGGATAGTGTGAATTAGGGTTAGAATAGACTGAATGCGTTTTTTACTCATTAAATATGGTAAAAGAAAATCTTTGAATATTCAAAACTTATCTTAAACTTGATTTTCTTACACGCTTAATTAATAAATTATTAGTATTCAACATGTGGCTTATCTAATCATAAGGTCATGATAATGTCATGGTGATTAGTGAGTGATTAATAAGCTTAATTAAGGTTTAGTTGATTATCTTGGAGATTAAGAATTTAGTTAGGTGATTTATGCTTAATTAGGCCCATTAGTATTTCAGCCAGTGTTCATGGCCCATTGTGTAACACCTTCCCAAGAATAGTACCATGCTGAAGTCATAGCACCATATTCAGGAGTTGTTATTGTTACCTGAACGGACCTTGTCTGACAACAACCTCTAGTCGTCTTCAATATTTCTTGAACTATCTGGAGATAATACGGAAACAAATATAGGAGTAAGAATTTAAAATTCTCAATAGGATTCTCTAAATTGTCATACATAGTGTCATCGTTATTATCTCCAGCTGCTTCGATTTATTATGAAAAAGGTGAACATGCCAGATAAATTGTCCAGTTTTATAGTTTGAAAATGTATTATCCAAAGCAGGGTTCATTTTATTCATACACTTAAGTCAAAATAGTCGATACAAAATAAATTCACAATTCATAATATAAACAAGAGCTGCAATCTATTAAGATACAATAACATTAATATACTGGAAATATAAAATATACATATGCATTTACATATACTTAAATTTATGTAAATGAACTTGTATTTTCCTTAACTTTCTTTAATTTCCTTTCCCTTCTTTGGCATACTTAGGCATTATATATCGTCGTCCCTAGGGTACTTACATGGATCTGCACTTGAGCGTTACATATCGTCATCCTTAAGTGCTTCCTTTTCTCATCTTTCTTTTGGCTTTCTTTAATCTTTACTATCCTTGGGTAGCCTGATCTAGGAGTAAATCATTATCACACAGTACTAATCCACAAAGGGACCCACGTGCCTCTAGTTTTGGAGGGATCTCATTTTGGCCACGTGCCTCTAAGGTAGAGGGATCTCATAGTTTTAATTGTCTTCACAAGGAGGGATCCAAATAACTGCCTCCAAATAAAAGGATCCACTTCTTATCTTTTAACTACCTTCACTAGAAGGGATCCAAATAACTGTCTCCAAGTGAAAGGATCTTATATATTCTTCCTTCATTCATATGCAATTATGCATTTTCTCATAAGAATAATCAAGATCGTATTACCATAGCATGGTCATATGCATTCTTGTACATTTATTATCAAACATTCTTCCACACAGAATATTCATAATTGCATAGCTATTCATATCATAAATTCCTCATAACATAAGCACTCATAATTTCATAAACTTTTGCTAAAAATTTGGCAGCATGAAGGATCAAATCTGTTTTTCTGTGAATAGTGCCTTTTAAACAGACAGTCAGCCAAGTACCAAAATCAATCATAATCATACATCAACAGCTATAATAGTTTCATAGAGAATTTCAATAATAATCTTATTCATGGCTCATTCTTGATTCAAGGGTTTTTGATTTAATGAAGTTGGCTAGTGTACTTCAATTTGCTAATTCTGTCTTAAGTCTCTGGTTCTACCCGGTTTTATAAATTATGCCATAAATTCATCTTAATTTATTTAGGCCTAAAATTTTAATATGTTGTAGCTTTATGTGTCTATTTTTAGTTTCCTTTTGTCCCATTAAGGTTTGATAAGTGCAAGTTGAGTTATTAAAATTTTCCTAAGGCTGCCTTGACATTGGGCAGAATTGGACACTTAAATGTAAAAATCTACTAAAAATAGAAATCTTAATGGATTTGTATGAAACTTATATCATTTTAAAGCTAACTGAATGAATTTTCATTTTCAACAAGTTTTATTAATTTGGAATAAGTATAACTCAAGTTATGAGTTCTTGAATTTGGCTATCTTGAATTGCCCTATTCTAGCCCAGTTAGAACTTGGGGAAAATTTCATAAATTATTGGGAATAACAGGGATTGAATTTGATTCTAAAATTTTTATGGCATATTATTACTTTCTAACAAAATTGGTTTCACTCAATTTGAAGGAGTATAGGGTGAGTTATGCCCTGCTCAACTCACTATGGTCAAATTCAGAAATAGAAACCTAGGGAAAAATTCAAAAAATCATATCTCCCTCAGTACTAATCCAATGGTCTTATAATTTATATGGTTAGAATGTTCTAGATGTCTAGTTTCATATAAAAATAGGTTCATCAAGTTTTGATAGTCGTAGGTGGAGTTGTATACTCTGAATGTATGGATGCCATAGGATCTCCTAGGTTTCCGTATTCTATTTTGCTGTCTTTCTTGTTTTTCTTGCAAGGTTCAATTCCAATCCAACCAAGTACTGGCCAAACCAGCCAAGAACACTTACAAAATCTCAATTAAACATCATATACATGCATATGTTTGAATAAATCAACAGCCACCAATCGCAAGAATTCAATCAAAAAGGTGGAACCCTACCTCAAATTGAAGCTTAAGCTAATGCGGAAGAAAGTCTTAAGTGAAAACATGGAGGTAGGGTGAAGAATTGAAGATAAAGAGATGGAGTTGAGAAGGGAAAAGAGAGAGAAGGAGTTCTGACTGGTGAAGGTTGAAAATTGAAGGAGCAGAAATGGAAATTATGTGGATTATAATTAGAATGGAAAGTAAAGGGTGGTAGGTGCCATGGGTGATGGGATTTTTGGCCACATCTCCTCCATCTTATGGCAACACATGGCACCACGTTAAGTGATGAGAGTGGTTGAGTTTTCAACCAATTAAGCTAAGGTTTCGATGTAAAATTTCATTGATTCAGTTTTAACAGTATGAAATACCAAATTTCCTTCAAACCGACAACATATTGCTAGCAACCATTTTTTTAAATCCTCTGCATATCTACTTTAACTTTCCCTAATCCTAATATCTTTAATTAACTTCTAATTAGCCTCTAATTAAATTCTAATTAACTTTACTTATCCAATAAAATCGAATCAATCGATTAACAGTGCAAATTAAACGTTTTACAAATTTAGAGTCTTTTTTGTTTTCTATTTTTCGTTGCTAGTGGCATCTCTGAAATTTTGAGTAAGTCTAGGAACGTCCCACGTCATTTCACATGTGGACACCTCTTTGGCACAATTGGCTAAGAATTTGGTTTCTACGTTTTTGCTACGTGATTATGCTCTGTCTAAAACATTATTTTGCTAATTCTATTGATATAGGAACCTAAATGCCATTTTCTAAAAAATTCAAGAGTAATTATGGAAAGGAACTTTAGGGGTCAATATATAATTACTAAAAGTTCTCGACAAAGCCACAAATAATCGAAATTTGCCTAGGGATGTTTTCATCATTTCCTATTATGTTATATAGGGCTGTTACACATTGTGAGGCCTAATCTCATTGTCCTTGTAACATCCTCAATTTCATGTCGTGCTAAATTACCTTAGTAACTCTGAATAATTAGGCACTTAATGAGAAATTATAATATTAAGGCTTAATTAAAGGATTAAGGAAGAGTTATGAGTCAACTCGAATGAGAAAAGTCAAAAGAATGCTTAATCGAGATTAAAAAATTTCTAATTAAGCAAGTTAGAGCCTTAATAGCATAATTAAGTACTAATCGCCCTTAATTAGCTTAATCGAGTGTAATTAAGGATAATTAAATTTAATCGCAAGATTATTTTTTTTGTTAATCATGTTCTTCTGTGTTAATTACTAATCCTTGCTTAATCATATTAATTAAGTTGCAAGAGCACTTAATCACATGATTAAATTCAAATTTAGTCAACTAGACAATAAAGTAAAGAATGATATCACTAAAGTAAAAAATATTAGACAAGACTACTTTATGTAAGAGTTTGACCATGTTTTGTTTCCCCATCATCCCATTTGCCCCCTTAATCACTAATTCACATAAGATAACACAAAGTGAAGCAAAAATATCTCCCACCAACCTTATGTATGTTATGCCACTTTCTCTCTCTCCCATACTCATCCATTTCATTTTCACTCTTCCCATTCTCTTTCTTGAAATCAAATCCTCCCACTTCTCTCTAAACTCTCTCATCTTCTTCTTCCTTTCTTCACCACCACCAACCAAAATCTCTCACTTAGCCCTTCAAGGACCTCATCTTTGGGTCTTTGAAGACAAGATCTAAATACTACCAACATCATTTCAAGAGAACTCAAGAGTTCCCTCATCTTCCAAGAGCAAACCGCCACCATCTTCAAGAAAGGAGCCACCACCATCTTCTTCTTCTCTTGTTGTAGCACCATCTTCAAAGTGGAGGTAGTGATCTTCACCTTTTTATTTTGTTTACTCAAGAAAGCTTGAAGCTTGGTTCTTCTCATGACCAAGATCTTTAAGTGAAAACTTGAGAAAATCTTTCATGCTCTTCATGAGCAAAAGTTTCCATTTTTGGGAAAATGTGTTCATGTTCTTCTTCAAGTGTTCTTGATGTTTCCATTCTTGGTAAAATATGTTCATGCTCTTTTTTACAAGTATTTTTGGCCCTTTGAAAGTTTCTCACTCTAAATGCTTTAAAGTTCCTATTTTTAATTCTTGATGCATGAGATCTTGATACTCTTGGTGGTGTTGAGTTGAAAGTTACCTCATTTATCATTTTCTATTGAGTTGACATGACTAAAAAATTCTTGATGCTTAAAGCTTCAAAAAGTTTACTTCTTGATGCTTAAAAAGTGGCACAAGTTTTAATGCCTTCGTAAAGTTTTATTTTGTTTTGTCTTAAAGACAAAAATACATGTAAAAGTATAAGCTTTTTAGAATAATAAGCCTTTTTGAGTTAGAAAAATGATGTCTTGTCACTTTATGTTTCAAAGATTGATTCTTGGAAGCAAATCCTTTCATAAAGTTTGAAACTTGAATCAAAAAGGTCAATTTTAAATCATAAAAATGTTAACTTTTATAAAGATCAAGACTTTATAACTCTAAAGCTAATATTTTATATCACTAGTTCATAAAGTGGGAACCTTTTTGACTTAGAGACAACTTTAAATCATAAAGTTGAGACCTTGATGGTCTTAGAATAATTAAAAGAGTCAACTTTCATAAAGAACAAGACCTTTTAGTTAAAAAGCTAGTAACTTATATCATTATTACATAAAGATCCAATCTTTAAGACAAGAGCTTAATTTAGAGGCACTTACTTTCATAAAGAATAAAACTTTATGACTACTTTATAAAGAATGGTAACTTTTATAATGTGTAAGGTAAGACCTTGTTATGTTAATAATAAAAGCTTAAAACTTTGTAAATTGAATAAGTTAAAAATCACCCTTGGTGATTAGTGCACATGGTGTTGTTGGATTCATGAGTGTGGTTATGCGTTGTCATGACCCAAGGATTAGAGGGATCTCTTACTTCTTGGGAATAGAAGTATGATTAAGGCCTCTGAGCATACCATGAACCTAGGAATCACTAAGTATACTATTTCAAGGAAAGGAAACAATCACTTAACTTAATTAATTTGAACAAGTGTTCCATAAGACATGTACTTGAGTAAAGAATAAGTTTACATGAGAACTAAGTAACTAAAAGACTACATGTACATATATCTTAACTATGTGATTCTCTCATGGATAACCATGGGAAATCATATTGATGATTCATAAGATTCTTCACAAAAAATAACACAACTATGAACCTCTCTAGGGTGTGAATGTATGATGCCATTCGACATGATGAATGACAAGTTTAATTAAGCTTTGTCTCATGATTGAATGATATAGATGTGATGGATTGTTAGTTGAAAGTTGTGATTGGCATTTTGGAGAAGTTGTGGTCTAGCATGCTGCCGGATTTTCGTCAAAATTATGGACTTAGTCATATCATTGTATGTGTCTAGTCAAAGAAGTATTATGCATGTAAAGTATAATGATAAGGAATGAAAGAATGGGATATGACCCCTCAATCACTTCCGGAAAGTGAAAGACAGTGATCCACAAATACTCAAGGAATCTCTATGAAGGAGGCAAGGGTGACATGGAGAACCCTCCAACTTAGAGGTAACCAATATCGGCTTAGTCTGATTTTGTTTAGTACTGCGTGACGACGTTCACAGAATGAGCTCATGTCCAAAAGTAGTCTATTTCAAAGGAAAGTAAAGAATGTTAAGCACATGCTAAAAATGAAAGTAAAGTCAAAGTAGAATCATGGTCAAGTTGATGCGTTGCATAGTCATGCATGTTTCTATATTTGTTATGCGTATTATGAATGGTTATCCCATGTATTAGCATGTATGCCTATGTATGACATTATGAATATGATGATAAACGTAAAAGCAATCCGCTTCGGGATTTATATCTTCAGAAATTGTTAAAATTGAACCTATATATATATTCACTATTTTTATAATTAAACTCGAAAATGACTGGGACGATGGCGATGACATAATGTTTATCTAGTTGCGATCCTACTAAGAAATATTGTATTTCTCACTTCTACAATCTCGTGTTGTCTTCAGATGGAGTTGATGGCATCCGTGGTAGCATTTCTGACGGTACCTGACTGGATAAGATGAGAAGTTGCCATGTTTCTTCACTTAGCTAACGAGGATCAAGATAGTAGCATAGTATTTGTAATTTCTTAATGGCCCTAGTTGGGCAGTTTATGTGTAATTAAGAGCATGTAGGAAGTCATGCTACTTAATTTGACCTATTATATATGTGATACTTATTAAGTGTAATGATGACTCTTGATTATCTATGATTATGTGCTTGGCTTAAGGCATTGTGTTATGCTGTTTCAATTTCGTCACATGTCGTATTAGTAACTCAACGATATGAGGAACAATGTCCATATGTATGCGCGTAAGTAAGCACTTAAAATTTTCAAACATAAAGGTTTTACAAAAAAAAATCTACGAGCTATTTTGGTATATTACGCTAAATTCAATTATAAGGACTTCCGCTTGTTAAGAGTAACGCCATAAAACGACTTAAGCATTATATGGTATTATTAGGGTGTTACAGTCCTCCTGACCCATGGCTGGAACTACATTGAGACATTGTCCTACAGCAAGTTAAAAGGGTCTTATAGGGTTTTTCGATACTCGTTATGCATCTTAGTAAGGTTATTTTTATGTAATTATTAAATATTTTCAAATTTGCTAAAAGATAATATTTTTCTTCAAAATTATATTTAAAATATATTTATAATTTTTCTAGAATTTTTCAAGGTCTTTTAGGTAGTTTTTGGCTTTTCGTAAGCCTTTTAGTGTTTTCTATTTGTTTTTTGTCAGAGTTTTTGCTATATTTTCTATTTTTTTATAACTAATGGTATTTCTATAATTATTGGCAAGTCTAGAGACATCCTATGTTATTTCACACTTGGATATCTCCGTGGACCAATCGACAGATATTTGAGTTTCTACGATTTTGTTATGTTACTTGGTTTTGCTTAATCATCTTTTTTGCTAATTCTAATGGTGCATGAACCTAAATGTAATTTTTAAAAGTTCTAGGACTTGAGAATAAATTATTCCTAGGGTCTGAGAGTAATTATTGAAAATATTAGGGCAATTCTATAAATAATAAAAGTTTGTATTACAGGGACATTTTCATAATTTCCTAATTTTTAGTATATGTCAATGTTGTATTTTCCACGGCAGAGTCACACTATCCTATAGTTCTTAGTGTGAGGATTGTCATTGCATGTCGCTGCTTAAGAAATTCTCACACTATCTAAGTGTCACGACCCCACCTGAGCCATGACTGGAGCATAGGGGACAAGTTTCCTAGCAAGCCTACACCAAGCAAAATTTTTCTTAAAATTTGGGCAGAGTCTCCTTTGTATTCAAAACTATTCTCGAATACGGATCCTCTCCCTACACAGAAAACACAAACATATAATCCATTGGGGATCTAGGCATTTTCAAAATGCACCCTATAGCACATAGTATAACAGTAAAATACATAACTACATCAATTCATCCAAGATACATACTTTTAGCTTCTTTGAAAACCAATTCTTTAAGAAAAAAAAATTTAATCTACATACTTGGATTCAATCCTTTAGAAATGCAACAATATTAATATCTATAATTATTACACATCAATACAAGATGACCAAATGCCAATTAAACACCTGAAACTGAAAAAAAAAAAAAAAAATAAGAAGCAACAGGGTGAGTTTATGATGCTCAGTGAAAGATAAAGTATCCCTAACCCATATGAGACAATGTGCAAACTTATAGATATTAAGGTAATACAAATATATATATATATATTAAATCCAAATAGAAATCTTAGTCAGATATTATCCAATTTTTTTTCCAAAAACCATAGAGACTATCTACTCTAGGATAATCCATTAGGAATCATAATCAGGTGGCTCTTCCTTCGTGTGACCCTGTAATCCATCATGCATCACTTTTCTCTGTGGTCGTGTAATATCCGTCACACACCACACTATGTGTGTGGTTGTGTAATATCCATCACGCACCACTCCCTTGAGTGGTTATGTAATACATTATCTTAGGTGCACCTAGGGCTAACGCCTATTGCCGTTAGCCTGCAGATCTTTGCCGAGACTTTCCCAAGTCTTTCTTTTTCATTATAATAATATTTAATAAGGATTCTCATAAAACATACCAACATATCTTACATGAAACCTAAAATCATAGCATTAAAGAAAAATGAAATCTTTAACATCTTAATACTTCAAAAATTAATAAAAGTCCATAGCTTTCTCTAGAAAACCTTTCATTTAAGCTCTTACATAGTTATTCATAACTCAAGTGCAGAGAAATTCCATACAAATCCATATACCTTTAAGTATATCAAATTCTTTCAATCCAATCTCATATAAAATCCTCAAGAAAATACTTTCTTTCCTTTCAAACAAGAACAATTTCCAAAACTTAATAAAAAACCAATATAATAAACATTTATCATACTTTTTCGGAAATTAGGTCATTGTCTCATGTAATCAAGTTGGAATAAATAGGCTACCAAAATTTAAATCGTATTTCTAAGATATGCCAAATTATTTGCGCGCGCGCACACACACACACACATTAGAAACTAAGATAGGGATAACATTAGAAACTATCTACTTACAGTACACAAATCCAAAGGGAAATGTCAATTTCCTACAGCCACAAAGCTAGGAGAGTGCTCCCTGGGACAATCTAGCACCATAATCACAATAATATAACTATACATTAGCTACATATCATGAGAGATTATACTATCTACTCCCAAACTCAAGTATTCCCCCAAAATCCAAACCTAGGGTTTAAGAGCAACTTCAATCCAACCAGATATTCGAGTTTCTCGGGAAAGGAAGAAGGAAAGATGTTAAGATTTACCTTTGGGAAGCTAATAAGAGTAAGAATGATGGTGGATTTCAAGTTCTTCCTCCTCCAAGCTCCAAGGTCACCAATGGAGGAAATACATACATACATACATACATACATACATATATATATATATATAGAGAGAGAGAGAGAGAGAGACGGATTGATGATGATTTTAGGTGTTTAAGGAGTGTTTGGAAGTGATTTAAGTGAAAGGAATTGATATTGGGGCATGGGATGAAGACGAGAGATATTTACACAGAGACAGAGAGAGAGAGAGAGAGAGAGGTGTTTTTCAAGTGAAAAGAGAGAGTGGGACATCACAAATGAGGAGAGAGAAGGCGTACAATCGCTATATAGGCATCTGGTAATCGATTACAATTAGGTGTAATTGATTACCTCAGGCCCAGATACTTGTAATCGATTACAATTCTATGTAATCGATTACCAGAATGGTTGGAAACTTGTTTCAGACAATTGTAATCGATTACAATTACGAAAAATGTAACAATAGGACAACTCAGAATAGACTCACAACTTGGGGGTATGGGTATTATACACTTATTTACATTGTCCTATTTAATTTTACTCTCCGTTAATTTTAAAACATAAATGTAAATAACAAAATACCCCCCTTTGGATTCAACAAAAATATCCAAAATTTAAAATCCTTAGGAATCAGAATCCAACTTTTGGATTTTAGTTCAATTTTTTAAAAACTCGTGTTTTTATAAATTTTTGGATTGAAAACGATACCCATTCCCTAAAATTCGTTAAAAATTCTTCTTCCACTCATTAATATCCAATGAACTATTACTGGGATTTTTTATCTTAAAAAAATGTCTCAATTCTATGGCCCTCCAAGGAAGCATAGGGTTGAGACTTAGAATTTTTTAGGTTTCAGTATCTACAAGTAAGTGCAACTCATGCTAGGATATTACACTAAGGGAAATAAATTGATGTTTTTATTGTGCTATATGATTTTCGAAATGTCCTATGTGTGTGTGCTAAGTATATGCTATCCTTTACTAAGTTGGTTGAACTCATCCCTCTCCTTTCCCTTTCAAATGCCGGTGGCACACAAGTCTCTCTCCTCCAACTCCTTAAGGGTGTGTTTGGATGAAGGAAAGAAATTGGAAGGAAGAAAGTTGAGAGGAAAGAAGTTGGGTGAAAAAATAGAGTGGATTTGTATTTTTCATATGTATATTTGGATGAAAGGAAAATAAAAAGAAGGGAAAATAATTTTCCCTTATTTGTTTGTGTGAAAAAGTGAAAGAAAAGAAAGAGATAATGCTATCAAATGACAATTTTGCCCTTATATTATTATAAAATGCACTTCAACTATATTAATTAATATCAAATAAAAAATTTTACCATTATTAATTTAACAGTTAAAAATAATATCAACCATTAGATTAAACTAATATTAATTAAAATAAATTATTCAAAATTATTTAAAATAAAACTAATATTTTTAGTTAATATAATATTTCAAAAATATTACTTAAAAATATATTTTATCAACTAAATAATACCAAAAATATTATTTAGTTATTATTTAATACCTTATTTAAAATAAAATATCTGTTTAGAATAAAATATTGATAACCGACAAATTATATAATTTTACATAGCTTATGCTTTGGGGATTTTTTGTAGAATTAGAATTATTTAGATAAAATTTTTAAAAATATTGATTTGAAAAAAAAAAAAAAAAAGAGGAGAGGGACCATATAACACCTTCAGTGGTGTTGCATACTCTGGTCTCTTCCCCTCTCATGATTCATCTCATTTCCCTTCTCTCTCTGGTATGATGTCTCAAAAAGGAAGGGCAAAAAAGGAAAGCCGAAATGGACAGCAACTTCCCCCCTGTTTTCTGCCCACTTGCGGGCAGAAAATTTTTTTACACTATTCATATGAGGCCCACTAATTTTTTGTTACTATTCAACCTTTCCTTTCCCCTTTTTCTCTCCAACCAAATAATAGAAATATGCCTCTTTCCTTCTTATTTCCTTTCCCTCCTTTTCCTTCCTTCCTAATTCATTCCTACCAAATAAAGCCTAAAGGTGTGTTTGGAGGGAGGAAAGAAATTAAAAGGAAGGAAGTTGAAAGGAAAGAAGTTGAGTGGAAAGAAATAGAGTGGATTTATATTTTCCATAAGTATGTTTGGATGAAATGAAAATAAGAGGAAAGGAAAATAGAAGGAAAATGACTTTCCCTTATTTATTTGTATGAAAAAGTGAAAAAAAAAAAGAAAGAGGTAATATTATAAATGATAATTTTACCCTTATATTATTAGAAAAGGTATGTCAACTATATTAATTAATATCAAATAAAAAATTTCAGTATTTTTAATTTAACAATTTAAAATAATATCAATCTATTAGATCAAACTAACATTAATAAAAATAAATTATTCAAAATTATTTAAAATTAAACTAATATTTTTAGTTAATCTAATATTTCAAAAATATTACTTAAAAATATATTTTACCAACTAAACAATACCAAAAATATTATTTAGCTATTATTTAATAACCTATTTAAAATAAAATATCTATTTAGAATAAAACACTGATAACCGAAAAATTTTAAAATTTTACATAGCTTGTAGTTTAGGTATTTTTCTATATTTATTTTTAATAATATAGTTATAGAGAAATTAAAATTGTTTAGATAAAATTTTTAGAGATGTTGATTTTAAAAAAAATAAAATAAAAGAGGGGAGGGTCCACACAACACCTTCAATGGTGTTGCCCACCCTCATACCCTCATTCTCTCCATCATCTCGTCACTTATCTCTCTCTGTGCAATGAAGGAGGGCAAAATGGGAAAGTGAAAAATTCCACCCATTTTCACCAATTTCCATCCGATAGTGGGAGGAAAAAAATGGATATTGTTCATGTGGGACCCACATGCTAATATGCACTATTTAGTCCTTCTTTCCTAATTTTTCCCTTCAACCAAACAATGTATATACATCCTTTTTCTCTCTATTTCTTTCCTCTCCCTTCTCTTCCTCCCAAAATCACTCCAACCAAATACACCCTAAGAGATTGGAGTATTTCTCTTTAGATTCCTTATGAGAGTTGTTTAGTTAGTGCTCCATTAAATTACAGGGAGGGCCCTTATTTTGTGTTATAAAAGAAGGATTATGTTATGTTTATTCAATTTATCTTTGCAAAGGTTTCCCAGATTTGATTATGTTTATGTACAAGTATTTGAGGTTTTTCGAAGGTTTTATGGAAACTAAGTCTATAGTTGAATAAGCATTTTATTTATTTAATTTATTTTTTTTGGAAAGAGATTAAGCAATTTTCAGACAAGGCTCTAAGTAGGCTTGCTTAGGGACCAATGTCCGCTATATGCCGGTCATGCACAACTTGGGTCGTGACATATATAGATGAGTCCACTTTGATATGCTACTATCATATGTACAAGATTATAATTGTAATTAATCATATAACACCGTTAACTAATTGTTAGATTAAAAAAAAGATAACGTTAACTAATTGATAACAAACTACTAATGACAAATTAAGATAGCTAAAATTTACTTAATTGTGTTGCCATTCAAATGTATAAATTGCTTATTTGCTTGTAGTCGTGTCATATACCATTTATAGTAGATATTAATAAATTATCTATACAAATAAATAAAATATTACAAATTAAAATAACGATCAAATTAATAATAATGTCATCAAAATTAAAAATCAAAATTCGAATTTAATTTAAAATACAATTAGACATAATAATATGAACCTTAACATAAAAATGATAAATTATGGTTAAAATGATAAACAAATTCTGCAAATCGTAAACTTTGATTAGTATATAATTGCTTAATTTAACTATTATTCCATGTTAATAAACAATAATAATTATTGTTGACAAAGAAGTAGCCTTAAAATTGATATAGAAGAACTATTATTTTGTAATCTAGGGCTAGAGTACTCTTATTATCGGCTTTATCTTTCTCTTCACATAACTAGCTTCGACAAAAACCAAAGAAGTAAAAAAGAAGTTTTTTGGATAAGAAAGATCTATGTAAAGTCACATACATAATTTGACTTAATATTATTCATTTTGCAAATTCAAGAGATTATGATAGAAAAAATAGATGGATGGTAAACACAGAGAACTAAGTGGATTATATACACGAAGGAGACGGAGAATGAATTGATTTTTATCTTCATTATACTTGGATGAGGAGAATGTTAATACATATTTTCCATGGCTAAAGTTGGTTGTCAGACTTCCTTGAACTCAATTATTGTGATTCGAAGGTGCCAAAGCAACAAACAAATAGAACCAAAAAACAAAATGGAAAGAATCAACAAAGAGTGATAACAAGATAGGTCATACATGTATTTTGATTTCTTAAGAAATTTACACAACAATGATAATTATTATCGACATATAGCTGGTTTGGTTTATGAATTCACCGCCAATATGCAGTGACATGGTTGGAGGAAGGATCTCTCTTGCTCTTTTTGCAAATATTGCTTCGAAATTCACTAATTTCCATTTAGTGTTGTATACCAAACCAGCTCATAGAAGTACCTTTAAAATTGGCATATGAGAGCTACTGTTTTATATTCCAGGCTAAAGTACATATTGGCTTTATTGTCCTATCCATAGGTAGATTCACCTAGACCAAGAACCAAAAAATGAAGGAGAACTAGAAAAACACATATGAAAAATTATGTACACAAATCGGCTAATTTTATTTATTTTGTAAATTCAACAAAGAGTTATAGAAAAGTTATGTCAAAAGAAAATAGAGGGAAAGTAGAGGGAAGTTGTACTTGGTAGAAGAAATTAGAGAAGGTCGACCATGCATGTATTAGAAAACAAGTTATGACACAAGAAAATAAAGGGATACAGATAGCATTTAACTAGGAATTCGAGAGAACTTCATGGATTATTTAGATGAAGCAGATAGAGAATAAACTAGCTTCTAACATTATCATACTTGGATGATTAAAGTAGGTATACAGGCTTCCTAAAATCAAGATGGTGTGAAGCATATAACAGTCTTGTTACTAACTTTATCATCCTCTTTATATGTAGATTCACTGAGAACCAAAGAGGGTAGAAAAAGAACTAGGAAGAGAAAAACCCATGTGAAGTCATGTAACCATAATATTATTCCTTTTGTAAATTTAAGAAGGAGTTAATAGAAAATATTAGGCAAAATAAGCTTTGTGGTCTCTTATCTTTATTTGTTGATTCAATTTAATCCCTTATCTTTAATTATTTTTCAATTTGGTCTCTTATGCTATCTTTCAAATTATCTTCAATTTGATTTTTGGTCACTTTTTCATCACATAATCAGAGGAAAATACTAACGTGACATAATCTATGTTAGATCCACGTGTGCATCACGTCAACACCATTCGTACCACATTAATGTTTTTCATTAATTATGTGACAAAAAATTGACAAGGGACCAAATTGAAAAAAAAAAGATAAAGGACAAAAAAAAATATTTTATTAAAATATTATGATAGGAGAAACAGAGGAAAGGTGGATTGTGCTTAAACTAGAGGATTAGGATATGACAGAAGAATGGTGGACGGTGCTTGTTCCAAGAGACCTAGAGAATTGCATAAACTATATAGCCAAAGGAGAGGGAAAATGAACTAGCTCCAAAATTCCTAGGACAAAGGTGGTTTAAAACTATAGAGTAAATATCATCCATTAATAAAGTTTGGTTACCAAACGTTCTCGGATGTAGGTAGTGAGAATCCGCTGATGTTTTTCTTTTTCTTAGAAATATGTGTAATTTTTGCATTTAAATTTTAACTTAGATCTAATTATGTATTATTATGTCATTAAAAAATAATATGTATTCTTTAGTTTCTTATCATTTGATTTGGGGGAAGAATGAGATAGTTATGATTAATTAATCTTTTGGATTAACAAATGTTGAGTGCAGTGATAAACGAGATGCACACCTAAAGAGAGGACTAAGTTTCAAATTCTATAGGAGACAATTGTTGGAATGATCTATTAGTCACGACAATGCCCGAAAGATTAATCTCACAGCAATATCTATAAGGATACCCTAAAGACCACAAAAATTAATTAGCTTTGGGAATTGTTTTAATTTTTAATATATTAACATATACCAATATGTTCTTTTAGTAATATTAGATCGAATAATAAAGAAGAAAATTTAAAAAAAAAAGTGAATTTAGTTAAATTCCTAGTTGTAAGAACAATTGTAATTTAAAGATTCAATTAGAATAATTAATATATGATGTGACTATTTGTAAGTGAGTAAAAATTTAAGGGAGTTAGATACTCTTTTCTAAAATAATTACAATGTATGACTTTGATCAAATTTAAATTTGGTGGTTTTTGTAGTACCCATCCAAACTAAAAGGGTTTGAAACTTTTTTTATTTGGTCCAATACAAATTGACCATATGTTAGATATTTGTCCATGTAAATAGTGATTTGTCATTATCCCAAAAATTATATTTAGACTCACTCAATATTTTTTTGTTACAATTTTAACTTAAGACTTATTTAGAAAATTAAAATTTTCTTATTTCCAAAAGTTAAATCAAGTTACTTATCCTAATTTCTAGACACCTAAACATCAAACTAAGTACATGCTCTTAATTTCGAATCCTCTAAACAAATTAACTATTTTTCAAAAAAAAAAAATCTTAAAAACCCTACTCCCAAAATTAGAATAACCCTAACCTAAAATATTCTTTAGAATTATAACTATTCTCCCCTAAGTTCACAAGCTATAGAATTGCCGACTTTAATTGCGTTCACCATCTTGCCATATCCACGATCATCCTTGCCTTGCTGACATGGGAATTTTGAAGGCATACATGCTGCTCTCAAAATGGCTTTTCGATTTCAACGACTTTTTGATTTCGATAATTCATATAATAACAGCCTAGTAATGGACATGAATGCAAGATAAATTATACATCCCAATTTTCTTTATAAATTTGCGACTAATTAATTCTGGTGCTATTCTTTGGTGAACGCGATTAGACCTGGCATTTCTATAGTATGTGGGTTTAGGGGAGAGTAGCTACAGCCCTTAAGGGGGCGTTGGTATGCAGCAATCTATTATCTTCTCGGGAATGTTAAAATATTCCCATATTTGGTAAGAGGTTTAAAATAATATTTTTAGGAATATTGCATTCCCTAGAAGAAATTTTATCCCTAAAACATTACCACCTCCCCCATAGGAATCCAATATTTTCATGGGAAAGGAATGTTTGCCATTGTAAAATAACCAAAATACCCCTATCACCATCCAAAGCCACCTACCACTGATCACCGCCTGTCGCCGCCGGTCATTGCCGCCAACCAGCCTCCGCCGCCAGTCACTGCCATCGCCACCGGGCACCCTCTACCGCCAACACCGATCACCGCCACAACCATCGCTGACCACCCCTATTGCCGATACCACTGGTCATCATCGCTAGCCACCCTTCGCCGCCGTCGACTGGCCACCTACCACCACTTCCATCAAGAGTATTTTTGGAAATTTATCAAATATTCCCAGGAATTCAATTTACATATCAAACACTCCTAAAATATCATACCTGATAAAGTTATTTCCGAAAATAGCATTTCTAAGAATCCTATTCCCAAAAATGAAAATTCATTCTATCTACCAAATGCCCGCTAAAGAGTGTTTAGGGTTACAGTTCTTCTGATTTTTGTGTTTAGGTTTCTTAAGATATTTTTAAAAATAAAGTTTGTTTAGATAATTGAAAATTAAGAATAGGTACTTGGTTTGATGTTTAGGGGTTTGAAAATCAAGATATGAAATTATTTTGATGTTTGAGAATAACAACATTTTAATTTTTTTGAATAAGCATTGGGTTAAAATTACAACCAAAAAAATTAAGTGGGTCTAAATATAATTTTTAAAGTAATGACAAGTCAATGTCTGGTAGACAAATATTTAACACATGGTCAATTTGTATTTGACCAAACAAACCCTTTTATTTTTGCTGGGTACCATTGAAACCACCTTTAAACTTTATACATGAGTAAATTTTAAAACAACACGTGGTTAGTGTTACACCATCAAGCCAAGAGTTAAGGAAGAGTTAGTATTATAATTAAAGAATTAAGTAACTCTTGATGAGTAAATTTGTTTTCAGAATGTGCAACTTTCAGTTTCACAATAAATAAATTAAATTCTTCTTCTAACACATGGTTCCTCGTAGGGTTGAAAGTGAGCCAAGTTTAGCGTAGATTCGACTCAATAATAATAGGCTCAGTTTGAACTCAAGCTCAAAATTGATAAGAAGTAAGTTTAATTTCTTCACTCAAGCTCAACTCACCAGATGTTCATTGAGTTTGAGCTAACTTACAAGGCACTCAAACTCAATGAGATAATATGAGTTAAATATAAATTAAGCATTTTAGGCTTAATAAGTTAGGATACTTAGTTATAAAAATATAGTCCTAATAATAATAACAACATATTGATAATACATGCATAAAAAATAATAATTATATATATAGGTGGTGTATCAAGTGAGCTAAGTGTTTTTATATGAGAGTTGAGACAAACAAATCTTAATCTTATAACCATACATATATAGTCAATATTAAAAGTTATTTACAAGTAATATAATTACTTAAAAATATTATATGATTTTATGCTTTAATCTTGACTAGTCATATAAAATTCAATGATAAAAATTTACTCGTCTCGCTCTTCCAATTAACCATTTCTCTCACTTGATTTTGTCCTTCACTTAAAAATGTCATATAACTTTATCTTTTAACTTTAATCATTTTTGTAAAATCCACTGATAAAGATTTATTTCTCTCACTCTCATAATTAATTATTTCTCTCTTAATCCTCTTCCTACACATACGCACACAAATACATATATCATATCAATTCACGAACTATTGAATTAAACATAGTAGAGTTCAAATTTAAATTTTTAATAAATGGATTTAAAATCTTAACTCAACCTTAGCTTATAAATTCATAAGCTTAACTTATTAAGCTATTAATGAATTAAGTTGGAAAAAACACTCGGACAAACTTGACTTACTTTCTATCCTTGTTCCTCAATTGACAAATGCAAGGAAAACAATTTTTTTTTTCAATGCCTTACTTTCTACCTCAATAAATAAACTGAATTTCTTAAGTATTAACACATAGTTCCTTACTAATTGAACGTAGCAAAAGAAATTTTTGTTAGCATCATGTGCTCTCTGACATGTTTAGTGGGCATTTGAAACTTTTCCTGTGTAAGTGAAGTTGGTTCAATGGAGGCAAATATTTATTCACACAGGAAAGCTCAATTAGGTTGGTTAAATTCTTTTTCAAAAACATTTCTTTAAGATGAAAATTATTAATTGATATACGTATATATATTTTTTAATGTTGGATATCTTTACATAAATAAAAATACAATACTAATAACAAAAATAATCATATAATCATGAGAAAGAGCCAGAAAAATGAAAAAATAAGTCCATACAGAGACTAACACATGGCATCACCCTCTTACCTCAAAAATAACATATTATCTTTTCTCTTTTGGTGATAAATAGCATGTTATCGATCAAAATGTTCTTAACTGTTTCTAATAAAAAAATTATTAATTTATATTACTTAATACTCAATATTTTAATTTTGTAGAATATGTTTTTTTTTATTATCATTGATCTGTTTTACGAGCATAATTTTGATACGCAGCTATAGTAAAGAATTTTATATTATTATTTATATTCTATCAAATATGTGTGTTTGTAACTAATAAAAATTGAATATAATAATAAGCCACTAATATTTTTATGAAAAAAATTAAGATATAAGATTTTTTAGATTGTAATAATATTCAAAGATAAAAATATCATAGTAAAAAAAAGTGTAATTATATAAATTTTTCTTACACTAATATTTCATAAAAATAAATTCTTATCTTATAATTTTTTTAAATCATTAATATCCAAAATTCAGTAAACCCAAAACTTTATTAAAAAAGAATTATTATCAATATTAATAATTTTTGTTTTATTTATCAATTCGTAAAATATTTTTCTAGTTACCTTATACGATTTTCTCTCTCTACTTCCCACTTCCCAGCCTACGACCCTGTTGTCACCCACTCCTCACTACTCGCCAAAGAGGATAGAGAGAGAAGACAGAAGAGAGAGAGAGGGAGCGAAGAAGACGCCATGAACGGAAGGAACACCTTGGTCCTCAAGGTCCTCCTCTTCCTCTTCGCCCTCAACTCCATCTCTCTCTTCCTCTACTTCACCAAATACTATTCCTCTTCTCCCTCTTCATCTTCCTCTTCTTCTTCCTCACGCGCCAACACGCACCCTCTCACACCCTTCCGAGTATCCTTCGGCGAAACCCACCAAACCCACTCCTCAAAACCATGGCCCATTCTCCCCTCTTACCTGCCATGGTCCCAACCCTCCAATTCCCCAACTCTCCGCTCCTGCGAGGGCTATTTCGGGAACGGCTTCACGCGCCGCGTCGACGCCCTCCCCTCACGCGCCGGCGGAGCGGGGTGGTTCCGGTGTTGGTACAGCGAGACGCTTCGGAGCTCTATATGCGAGGGCGGGAGGGTGCGGATGGTGCCGGAGAGGATCCAGATGGCGAAGGGCGGCGAGGCCTTGAAGGAGGTAATGGGGAGAGGGGAGGAGGAGGAGCTTCCACTGTTCCAAAACGGTGCGTTTGAGGTTGATGGTGGTGAAGAAAGGATGAGAGAGGAGAAGATGCTGGTGGATCGGGAGTTCTTGGATCAGTATGTGCCTCGGGGTGCGATTATGAGGCATACTATGCGTGATTTGATCAGTAAGATTCGGATCGTTGGAGGGAAGGACTTTGCTTGTGATGAGGTAAGGGTGGAAATGGTTCTTTTTTTTTGGTTCAATTTCTCGTGGGAACAGTCACGTGATAAACGTGCGCACCTCTCTCAATTGGGATTTGAACCGTGGTTCACCACAGACTTAGCCCCTTCTGTTAGAACAATCCCTGTTGGTAGTGGGAGTTTGAATTTTATTTTTTATTATTGTTATTATTATTATTATTATTTTAGTTTCTAGGTTTATGTTTATCGATTTGACCATGTGGGTGTTTATCCTAGTGGTTGGATTTGGATTTGGATGGAAATGTTGTGAAGTTTCAAATTTTTGGCTATTGTTGTGATGGGGTGAGGGCAGGGGGAAAAGTTGGGCTCCTTTTGGTTTGTTGTGCTTTCTAGATTTTGGTCATTTGGGCGTTTATGGTTAGTACTTGAATTGTGGATAACATTATTGTAAAGTTTCTAAATTTGGTGTTGGTATTCCGCGTATGAATGATTCTGAATCAGGCTCACTATGGCAATTTGGTAATCATTATTAGCTTGTCTGATTCTTAATAGAAATTTCAATAAATTAGATTCCTTTTTAAGAGGGGGGTAGTTATCTTTATGTTTCCTGATCTATAGTGGGGCATAATGCAACGATTAAGTAAGTAAAATCAGTTCCTATAACTGATAGGGGGAAAAATAGTCTTTTATTGTATAGCAAGTTTAGTGGCAGAGAGACACACTTAGAGATGCAAATTGCAAGCATTCTCTTTTATAATCCATGTGCATGAAAGATTCAACTGATACTGCTTTGCAATTCAGGGTTTTAAATTGCAGTACACATCTGCAATTGGGGCCACAATATTGTGGTTTTAGAGGTCTTCACAACTGCTATGAGCCTACTGCTCTGGTGACATCATCTGCATTTTCCTGCAATTGTTCGCAATTTCTTTATTTGCAATGCAAATGCTACCACCATTTAAAAACCTTGTTTTTACTTTATTCTTTCTTATTTCTTTGCTTAAACTTTTAATTCTCATAATTGCTTCCTTCCCTTATGATACAACTAATACAGTCTTATTGTTATCTTTCATTGCTTGTGTAACTTATGCTTTTATGGGCTTCTAACTTGAGGGTTTCTAATTGCAGTGGATTGAGGAACCAACACTTTTGGTGACACGCTTCGAGTATGCTAATCTTTTTCACACTATTACAGACTGGTACAGTGCATATGTTTCTTCTAGAGTCACTGACCTGCCTAACCGACCTCATTTGGTCTTTGTAGATGGCCACTGTACGGTATGCATGATCTGTTTTGTTAATTTGTTACTTTCAAGTTCAACATTCTAATGTGATTGATTAGCATATTTTGGTCCTCTGCAAACACGGAAAATGTAAAGCATGCAGCATCTTTGATGCTGTTGGTTTGCATATACTTTTTCTCTGCAAACAAATATTTTTCATTAGCTGTTGAACAAGCAACTGAAAAAATAGGGGTGAATTAGTAAGGTTCTGAGATACAGAATTTGAAAGGACCATTGAGATGTGAAAAGTTGAAGGAGAGGTTTTTAAGTGTTTAACTATGTGAGTAATTTTTTTAATCTCATTATGAAATTAACAATTAGTTGTTGAGGTTGTTAACTTGGTGTGCTTCTGGAGGGTTTGTGCTCCCTTCCATATAGGGAACCAATTGGACCAGGCATTGCTTTCTTAGATTCCACTAGATTAAAATGTTTAGTTTGTAGGTTGAAACTTCTGATGCATCATACATGGATGGCAAAAACTATAACTACAGTTGTGCAGTCAAATGTAAGAATAATACATGATGGCTTGTTTATTTGGATTTTTATTAGAGATGTGTTTGGCTATTGCAAATTTGACCTGCAATTTTAGATGTCTGGCCTTTTAGATCAGTTAAGAGATTTTGGTTGTGTCCTTGATCCTTATTTATTTTTCCTATTTTGAAGTAAAGTGGATGATTTGTCAATTTTTTTCCTTCCAAAAAAGATATTACTCAATTCATGCCATAAGAGATAAAAGCTTGTTTGAAAGTGTATTATACTTGATATATAAATATAATTGGGGATATAACCATTAGTGAAGGTCTTATGAGATAGATCATAATAGCTCAATGTGTGTGGCTGTGGCAGACTAGGTTTCTAACAGATATTTATTACGTATAGCTGAATAATAAAATTTTAATAAACTTCTCTTTGTTCTTGATTGGCTTTCAAGTTGCAAATGTTGGATAATAGTTCCTGTCACAAGATGTTTGGTACTTGCAATCAAAAGTGTAGATTGTTTGGTCTTGGTGAACCTGCCAACCATGGATTGTGCTTCTGTGGTAAAAAAAGGTCGAGGGGGTTGACTTTATGAGGTTGTAGTTGGTTAAGATATTTAACATTCAACTTGTATTTTGGCATAGTGAATCTTTAGATTGACAAAGCCTTAGTAAGTAGGTCAGCGGGCTGATCGACTGCAGGAATATAGGAGACCAACAACATGTTTTATAGTATTTTCTCCGACAAAGAAGCGGTTGAGTTCCAAATTTTTTGTTTTAGAATGTAACACTGTATGTATGGATCGTGAGCTAACATTCATGTGCTGAGGTTATCGCAATAGACCACTGGCCTAGGAGAGGGTACATGTAGTTCTTGAAGTAGAGAAAGACTGAAGCAATATGATTTTTCCTACTGTGTCTGGAAGGCTTCTATATTTAGTTTTGGTACTGGACCTAGCAACCAGAGGATGCTTCTTGGACTACCATGACATTAAGTTAGAACTGAAGAACACACATGGCCCTAAAGTTGATCTTCTCTAAAGTTGATCTTTGGTCATTGGTATCGCTTACCTATTCAACACCACCAAACCCTTTTAAAACAAAGTTGCTAGACTTGGTGAGATGCAAGTAGAGTTCCTTTTCAGTATCACAGGCCAAAAATGTATAGATTGTCAACATGGCCTACCAATTTGTGCAAAGCCCCTTGGGAGAGTACCAGAAGGCAGTAATGGGTTTTTAAGATACTTGTTAGGGACTGACCAAGTCCAGCGACTTAGTTTGAGCGGGCTTTGTGATGTAGACTGGGCAAGTGACACTGATGACTGAAGGTTTATCTTAGGGTGATGTGTGTTCTTCGTTTCTTAGTCTTCGGGTTGTCTAAGAAAAAAGCAGCCTCTGGTTGCTAGATCTAGCACAGAGACTGAATATCAAAGCCTTGCAGTCACAGACGCCATATGGCTTCAGTCTCAATTCCAAGAACTGCATGTATCCTCTCCTAGGTGGCTAGGTCAGTGGTGTGTTGTGATGATCTCAACATTATAATTGAATGTTGGCTCACGATATAGTGTTACATTCTAGAACAGAACACAGTGTGCACTAATGTTTTAACTTTTCTCCATAACATTTTTCAGGTATACCTATTATATATGGGAATTTATGCCAGATAAGTTTATTAGTGTCACAATAATGAAGTACTGTTGACTGGAGAAACTCATTTTCAACATAGTTGTGTTCAACTTGAAATGTATCTATTGCATATTGGTGTTAGGTATTGTAAGTTCATCCCTTCAACTAGCATATTGGTATGTGACCTCATATGTGGCTTCATTGCTCCTTCCCTACTAAATGAAAATTGTTAGGGTAGTAATTTGTTATGGACTCAACCAATGGAGAACTCAACCTAAAAGACTAGCTTATTAGGTGGGAGAGCCTCTAGACTTAAGTAGCATACTTTGCTAGTATGGCTCCCTGACGTGAGACTGGTAACATCACCGCCCTATTTAAAGGCCAACTATATGTTGCCCACTCCTAGTAGTTTCACTCCGATCTTTCCAGGTAGCCCTTTCTCGGGTTGCTCCCTTCGTGACCATAGCGGCCCACTCTAGGTTGCCAACTCTAAGCGGCTTCACTCTAGCATTCCAAATAGCCCTTTCTGAGGTCACTCCTTTCCTAGGTCGGCCCTTCCATGTGTCGGCCTCTCAATGAAAGCACCAATGTTATGGACTCAAGCCCAAGGGAGAGCCTAACCCAAAAGACAAGCCTATTGGGTGGGAAAGCTCCTAGACTTAAGTACCATATTTTGTTGGCATGGCTCTCCGATGTGAGATTTGTAGCATAATTTTTCTATCTATAGTAAGTAAAGAAATAAGGGTAATAATTCTTTGTCATCCATAATGGACTTTGTGATATTCATCCCTTTCGATGTGTCTCACTGCATGTTGCTGCTTTTTCGGTTAAATATGCAAGTTAAATAATTATATTGCTTATATATTTGCTGTTTTTCTGCCTTCTATGTAAATTATATGAAAATACATATGCTATCTTTTACTTATTGTTTATTTTTGTTTGCCTTGTCAAAACTAAGGCAATTGGCAGAAGACTTTATTGACTTATTAGTTTATCTAATGTGAAAAATTTCAGGCTCCTCTTGAAGAGACATGGAAAGCCTTATTCTCAAGCCTTAGATATGCTAAAAACTTCAGTGGCACAGTTTGTTTTCGTCATGCTATTCTCTCACCTTTGGGATACGAGACTGCAATGTTTAAAGGACTGACAGAAGATATAAGTTGTGATGGAGCTTCTGCACAAGAACTGTGGCAAAACCCTGATAACCACAAAACTGCACGCCTTTCTGAGTTTGGAGAAATGATCAGAGCAGCATTTGAGCTACCTTTAAACATACATCATCCTGGAAAAACAGCCTCTGGACATAATGTCCTCTTTGTTCGTCGCGAGGACTATTTAGCTCATCCACGACATGGTGGTAAAGTTGAATCAAGGCTAAGTAACGAGCCAGAAGTGTTTGACTCCTTGAATAGCTGGGCATCTGATTATAAAGGGTGCAAAATTAACCTTGTCAATGGATTGTTTGCACACATGTCTATGAAGGATCAAGTACGAGCCATTCAAGATGCATCGGTCATCATTGGTGCCCATGGTGCCGGTCTTACTCACATAGTATCTGCATTGCCTAAAACTGTGATCCTGGAGATTATCAGTAGCCATTTCAGACGGCCACATTTTGCGTATATCGCGCGGTGGAAAGGGTTGGAGTATCATGCAATTAACCTTGATGGGTCACATGCTAATCCTGGAACTGTGATTAATGAGCTGACCAGCATAATGAAAAGCCTCAGGTGTTGAGGTTTTTGATTTGTGCTTGAATCTGCTGATCTCCGTGCTTTATGGAATGGAAGGTAATTTTTTTAATTTTCTACAATTCACATCTCGTCGATGGTGAGCACAATCTTTTACCTTTAATTGCAGTAAATTTGGTTACTGCAAGTAAGAGTTGCTGGTATCTAGGTGAAGCAGGAATAGGATAACTTCATCAAACTGAGTTTAACATGATCAATTCCATGATGCGCCATGTTAAACTGAATAAGGCTGCAGATTCAGTGCCATCAGAAGAGTTCATTTGTCTTGATTTATGGAGTGTGCTGGGTTGTTGTGGCAGTTCAGCTGCATTATTGATGAGTCAACTGGACTGCTGTTAGTAGTTGAAGGGGTAATGTGGTAATCTTGCATCTCCCTTTTGTTCAGTTGCTTCATGTGTATTGTCCATAAGAGTATACAGATAGATACGGTCTCAAAAGTTTTGCTTGTAGTTGTATATTTATTCTTCCTCACCTACACGGTTGTTTGTTGTACAATAGATGATGTTTCCAATCCACGCACTTTCCCTTACGGTCAGGACGGTCTCAAAGTTAATGTATATTACTCGGAGTGGAGGTAAACAAGCGTACAAATTGCACTTGTACTTGCACAAACGCTTTTGACTGACGCGATATTTAGTTAGGCATGCCTTATTGTGTTGATTTTTTATTGCATGAATCAGCCACAGGAAGAAACCGCATCAAAAGAATGTGTGCGAAAGTGAACATTTGAATGATTTTATTTGTTTTGTCTAAATCACCAATATTTGTAGTTTTTTGGACTCCCAATATAATCCGAGTTGAGTCGATGCATTATAAGTGTAAAATTTTTTTAGTGCCATTATGTTCTATCTATAAGGTTTGAATATGGTATTTTTATTAAGAAAAATAATTGTTTAATTACTTAAATTAACCAAATATTGTGAACATTTGAAAGAATGATAGATAACGTGTAGGTAGCACCCAATGAGCATATGGACTTGCGGGTCAGGATAACAGTGCACAGTTCTACTAATTTGCCCTATAAGGAGAGTTGTTAAGAAATAAAAAAGTAAAAATACCATTTAAAATGTTTTTTAAAATCTTAATATATTAATTTTTAATTAGTAATTCTATTTCTTTGTTACAAATTATTTAAGTTGAAGAGTAAGATCAACTTAGCCAAGATAAGAATATGGTATGTCTCTAGACTAAATAAACAATGGCAAAAATATTTATAAATATTTTTTCAAAAGAAAATTTCTTTATAATTTTTTTAGGAGGATATATTATTACTCAATTTTCATATCATGAAATGTGAAAACAAAAAAGTGAAGAGAGAAAATTTTATGTCTGTATGAACGTTCTAAAATCCTAAATACATTAATACCGTATCCCCATTAACATTTTAGCTCCCAGATTTTTATTTCAAGAGTTGTGAATATCTAATATTCTTTACATAGTTAGTGAGATCCTAAACGACTCCTTTTTGTAGGCTAACATTTTTTTAAATATTATTTTAAAGGTATGTTCACTCCTATTCTTTATTAATATGAAAATAGAAATGTTAGATTCTTCTAATTTAAAGTCTTATTGAATAGCTTTTAAATATTGTGTAAATTATAATTCATATTGTTTTAAATTAAGAGAAGTTTTAGATTAATTATTAAAAAATAGAATTTAATTTAAATATATTAACAGTATAAAATAATTTTATGCTATTAATCAATAGAAATAATAAAAAATAATAATTTATACAAATAATTATCTATTATAATAAAAAATTTATCATAATTTTTTATTTTTTAATAATTAATAATATAAAATTATTTAATACCATCCGTCTATACCAATTAAACTCTAAAAATATAGCAACACCCACGGGAGAAATGTCACTTATTAGTAATTTTAACCAAAACGTCAAAACACAGGAGTAAGTAAATATCATCGTCACCTCCATTCCCAGTTCCCACCTAAAGTGGAATAAAGGAAGAAGCCTAGGAGCAGGTTACGTTTACATGTGTTTCTGTTTTGTGCATTCTAGTAATACAATACAAGTGCTTCTTATTCAAAACCAAAATCCCAAACAAAACTCCGCCACACCGATTCAAATAATCGCTGCGGAAGCAGTTGCAACTTGCAAAATTGATTCCGTGTTCCAATTCTTCGGTATGTGCACACAATAGCGGTTCGAAGGTATGTTCTAATCCGATTGAACGGAATAGTCATGCATTTAAATTCATAGTGATGATGCTGATGCTCAAATCTTTGTTTCTTTTATTTAAAGATGATTCCTCCCCGCTGTTCATGTCTACTGAGTTGTTGCGTGGGATCCCTTTCATTCTAAACGCATCCTATCTGTTTGATAAAATGCCTCGTCGCTTCATATTCCATTTACTCGCCTTTGCCCCATTACCGTAAAACAATAAAAACAATTTTATATATTTATATTCATGTCATTTCTTTCTTTTACACTTTATAACATTTAATTATGGAGTTTAATTTTGTTGGAGTAAGGTTTTTTGCACCATCAATTAATCACTTATTGTTTTCTGGGTAATTATTATGCAAATCAAATAGTTTTAGTGATAGAATAAAGCATGATTGAATGATAGTATAATTTTTTCAGTTGATAGTTGTTTGTAACTGAACTAGAAAGGAAGGAGTTACCTAAGTGTTCTTGGTTAGATGACAAGATGAAAACACTACTTGATCACTCCGCCTTTCACCAAGTTGGGTGTGAATATTTGCAAGGATTCCGACACTCAAGTGAGATGAGGAGGTTAGATGTACTGAATGAAATTGCAATGGAAAAAAACATATCTGAGCTATGAACTCGAAGCTGAGTTATATAGACAGCTTAGGTTCCTCAGGAGTCATGGGTGTTTGGATAAGGCATGATGAGATTAAATCCACTGATTTCCGCAGCCATTGTTTCTGGGAGAAGTTGGCCTTGATGCCCTTCTCTAAATGGGCTGGTGTGATCCCACCTCGGAGCCCATTAGAAATTGGTTTGGGTAGAAATTACCCACAACAATAGTATATCAGAATCAATTCCTTAATTGTAACTAGATCCACCTCATTTTCTGTCTAGTAAACATACAGGAGAGACGTATTCTTAAAGCTGATGTCCAGTTTTCATAAAAATTGGCACATTTGAAATAAACATGGGCACTTCCTTTGTCCCTAAGGTACAAAATTTCATGTTTCATTGGGAATAAGTCCTGATGTCTTCCTTTTATTTTTAATTACAAAAATATGTTGCTGTGAATGTGATTTGCCTTTCTTTTCAGGAAATTCCTACGTGAGAAAAGATGTATGTTAATGGGTTTGACTAGAAGTGTAGAATGTGTTGAGTTTTTTGGGGTACTCAATGACACACAAAGTGATGAATGTTGCATTTACTTTATGTGATAGGACGTTGAATTGATCTTCTTCAGTGGGGTGAACTCGTTTGGAGCTAATGTTGCTGTGCTTCCCCTCAACACCCAAGAAACTGGCCATGACCATTGCGTGCTTCCTCTCTGGTGCTGCCATTTTATCTATTGGGGCGCACCTTTCTTATGTCAATGTTGCTCCCCAACAAGCTCGAACCAAAGCTCGCAACGATTTCGTTAAAGAGACGTTGAGAAAGAAGTATGGTTACATTCCCCCACAACAAGCAAGGAGCATGGCTCGGAATGATTTGGTTAAAGACACTTTGAGCAACTTTGGCTTTAAAAAATAGAAGGGAAAAGCTTTGGTTTTCATTCTTTCTCCTTTGTTTCTTAATTTGATTCCTTGAAGAATGAATTATGAATTATTATTGCTAGCAATCATGTCTTGAATGTTTGTGGTATGAACAATGCTACGTATGCACAATTTTAGATATTTGTCTATGTCTTGTATCTGCTGATGTTGTAAAATAATAATGTGTATAAAAATCGAGACGAATTCAGTTATAATGTAATAGTGAAAATATGAAAATGTGAGTGTAACCGCGTGAAACATTGTTATTATGGTTGCACCATGCTTGCATCACTAATATGAACCTACCAAGTATTTTGGGTCCCAATTTATTAATTTTTCTTATTGATCCTTCCGAAGTAGATATATATTTAAAGTCAGTGATCTCAATGTAAAATAACCTTAATTGACTCAAATCTCATCTGCATATATGAATTATGCCGGGAATTGGCTTCTTCAACGTATGGGTTCCACTTCTCACCCCATGCTCTAGTAGTCTGTAATGCAAAGGACATAAGAGTGTGCTTTTTGCATAAAAAAATTACAAGCAAATGAAAATACATAAAATTGATTTCTGATGCAAAATATGAAAATATATAGTCCTAAGTGATGAACTGGGGCTGGGTCTGGTGTGGATGAAGGGTTGCTGGCTGTGGAGGGTGAGAGCGGCATGCAGCAACAATGAGAAGGATAAGAAGAAGAAAGAAGATGGGAGGAAATGATTTTATTAGAGTTTATGCAAGAGGGGTCCATGTTTGGTTTTTCAATCGAAAACTCTCAGTGCAAAAGCTGTAAAAGAGGTAAAAACACTGGGAGTAATCAATTTAAAATTAAGGGTGTTTCCAGGTTTTAAAAAGATGTGCTGTATAATTTGGTCCCTCGCTATTTTTGGACCTTCACATGTTCCTCATTTAAATACTCTTAGATCCCCAAAAATAATGACTCAACGGATGAGATTAATCATTACTATTATCATTAAAAAAATGAAAAAATTAATTAAATTTGTCAATTTCCACATCCCTCCTTCTCTCAAATCACCTCTCAATCCCTATTCTCTACCACCGCTCAAATGACCACCGCCACCATTCCAACCACCGCAAATCACCACAGCCACCCACAGTATCCAGATACCATAAACCCAACCCAAATTCAGTATGCTTAGTGAAGATTTATCTTGTCTTTTAATTTCTTTGGTCTTGAAGATTATGAAGATTGCTTGCATTGGCGTTTACGTCCTTCGCTGCTTCCTCCATGGCAATTTTAGCCATTTTCCCAGTTGTAGGATCAAAGGTGAAAATGACTCCAGTATTCACACCCGAAAAACTGGAGCAACACCACCACCGAACAGAGTTTTAGTAAAAAAAAAAAAAAAAAATCATCTCAACAAAAACAACTATTCAGGGCGTAACAAAAACAACGGGTTTGCCTTGAAAAATTTACGCATCTCAACATTTTCCTCCACTTCTCAGTCCACTCAACACCATCACCATTCTTTCCACTCAATCATTGAAATATCATGGAATCGCAATAAATAAATAAATAAATAAAAATTAAATTAATTTAAAAAAAAATGAAACAGGAACAAAAGGCAAAGATTATGCACAAATTACAAATGTGGGGTCGCAATCTGTAAACTAGGAGAATATGAACTCTCCAAAAAGTGGAGATACCCTGAAGCACCATAGTAAGCCACCGTCGATCGACCAAACGAGGGAAGTGAAGAGTCGAAGAAGAAATTGGCCGTAGCAGGAAGGCGGAGGGAGCGACTGCCCCTGAGGCCATGAAGCGGGGGTGGAGTCGCGGTGGTAACCTGGGACACGGGTAGCAGAGGTGGTGGCGTGGTGTGGCGGTGGTAGCTAAGGCGACGACATCAGGAAGCTTGACGGCGGGAGGCGTGAAGCGACGATGACGCAGGGAGCTTCTTAGATCTGCTTGCGGTGGGGCGCTATTCTTCGCGACTGATGGCAGTGGCTGACTGAGGACGACGTTTGGTGGTTCGACGATGGTGCGGTCGGAGACGAAGGAGAACACCGGAGGTAGGCCGCCAAAGTGCTGTGGTGGTGGCCGGTGGATGGTGGCTGGTGGCTGGTGGCTTCAAAGGGAGAGAAGGACATTAATCTGGAAGGGAATTAAAAATTAAAGGAGGAATAATATAGTAATTTTATACTTAGTAGTGGCCGATGTGAAAGTAGAAATAATGAGGGACCAAATTAGACAGCAATGTAAAAAGAACCAAAACTTGAAGCTTGGTGCGGAAGAAAATGGAGGAGGCCAACACTACTGAGAAGAGAAAATAAAAAAAAGAAAATAAGAGAAAAAAAAATAAATGAAAAAGTGGATTTTTCTTTAATATATCTAGATGACGAAAAAATAAAGAGAAAATAAAAGAAAAAAATAAAATTTATAATAAAATGATATACATATTTATAAGGCAATAAATGATAAATATTTTATTTAATTTCCATCACTTTTTGTAAATTCTTTAAACAAATAATTTTATAATAATATTAATTAAAAATTAATTTATTAATATTTAAATTATAAATTTTTTTGAAACTATTTTTTTAAATAAAATTACAACAATATAATTTTAATTTATGATATTTTCATATATAAAAATTATTCAAAATTTTATCTTTAGTATAATTTTTATTGAAACTGTACTTTCTAAAAAAAAGTCATACTTTATTTTTATCAAATATAGTGTTCTGTTTGAATTACATCATAATATTGATTTAATTTAAAAAAAGATATTTATTTAATTATGGTTGACAAAATAATAAAAACTTGATATATTTCATCAATATTTTGCTTCAGGTTAGCTTCAAAAGTTTTTGTTAGTGTAATATTTTATATTGGAGGAAGTAGCATAGTACATACGGCGCCGACTTCGGTGCGCTTCGCAGTCCAAGGTGCTTAGTGCACCTTGTGACTGTAGCGCATCGGATGGTGTAGATTTGTGAGGTGTATCGATATACCAATTACCTATGATGTATTATAGTAATATATTAATTTTAAAAAAATTAAAAAATATAATTAAATATATTTTAAAAATTAATTTTTATACACTAATAATATAAAATTATACTGATAATATAAAATAATTTTATATTATCAATGTAATATTATACTGATAGACAATATAAAATTATATTGACAGAGTAAAATTATACTGATAAAATTTTTATAATTTTTAAAAATAAATTTTTATACATTAGTAGTGTAAAATTACACTGACAGTATAAAATAATTTTACACTGTCAGTATAAAATTATATTGACAGAGTAAAATTATACTGATAAAATTTTTTGATTATAGTAAAATTATTTTATACTCATCAAGATAAAATTACACTACAGAGTAAAATTATATTGATAAAATTTTTTTATTATAATGATAGTATAAAATTATTTTATACTGTCAGTATAATTTTATATTGTCAATATATAATAATTAATTTTTAAAATATATTTAATTATATTTTTAAATTTTCTTAAAATTAGATATTACTACAAGATCATCGTAAGTGATTGGTATATCGATACACCTCATAATCTCACATTACGAGAGTGCACTAAGCACCTTGACAAATGAAGAGAAGTCAGCCAGTACATACATTTGTTATATTTTGTTTTCTTGAGCTTAGATGATAAAGTAGGCAATATCTAACTCGCTCTTTGGGATAAATGGTGCGTTATGCACCTTGTTAGAGTAGTTCATCTTAGCCATTCAAATATCTTAGATAAAAGTGAACGGGTAAGATGAAAGAGAGGAAATCTGTATTACAGGTTAAGGTGTACAAGGTGGAAATTAGTTTTTAATTTTAAATGTTATTATTAATGCAATATTAACTAATTTATTAATCTAATATTAACTAATTTATCATTATCATTACACATTACTGATGTTAAAACTATGAACTCTAAATGGAAAGGGAAGAACTACACCGTGGGAGTGAGTAAACGAAGGGGCGCAATAAATATTGGCAATGCAGGTGTTTTGACGTCGGAGACTGCTATCCAAGCGTTGTGGTTGTGGCAAGCATTGAGTTTATGTAGTGAACTGCCGATGTGGTTAAGGAGAATATTACGTTGAGAAAAATTGAAGATGGAAGGTATGCAATAACCTCGACATGTAGTGTCGGTATAGTTTTTATATGGAAAGCAAGAAAAGCGATGGTGCTAACTGCAGTGGATATATTGTGAATGTAGCCTTGTTTATGGTAATTGTTAGTACATGCCGAATGCAAAGGAAAAGAGGGGAAAAAAAAAGGGATAAAAAGAGGAGAGGATTTGAGAGAAAATCAGGAAAGACATTTATTATGATTGGGGTCAATGAGTGGTAGTTGGGTTTGCAAAGTAATGTTGCAAAGTAGAGTGGCATCTGGATTACTGCCAATTTGCCATTCCATGATGTATTGACTAGCAACAAGTATGTGAAGACCGAAGACTTCATTATTGAGCTTAAAATTTGGATGTATCGTATCGTATCAGTTAACATCTGCCTATTTTATTTATTTTATTTTACTTTAATTCACCTGAGGTAGAGATTTCATAGCTCCTTGCAAGTGCAAAGGTACATCAAAATAGGTAAATTGAGATTGTGTGGATCATTAGTGAGCTGTTAAGGTAAGGATATTGTCTATGTGACATATATTTCCTCTGGTGACATGTTTCCTCTGCTCTGAAACTTGCATTTGGGATTTCATGCCATGTTCACATCTTTGGATTCTTAGCTCTCTTGAGCATTATTGTCCTTATAATTCTAAAAGATACGAATTAATTTGAATTTGTTTTTGTTTGCTGTCATTGTAGAGTCTGTGCAGACTTCATTTGCCGGGTACTGTTTGTATGTGGACTAATTGCAGTGCATGCTTTGAGAGTTGTGGAACTATGGCAACTGAATGTGATGGTTGCATGGGAGGTGCGGTATAGCATGGCTACTATTATTATTGATAATGGCTTTGAATTTTCTGGTACTCTTTACTTTAATTCAGATATTTTACAATGTATTAGAGGCTACCATGGTAGGACAATGAATATGGCAATGAATATGACCATATAGATGAGACTGCACTGTGTTTTTTGTAATTCTGCAGTATTCATAAAAGTGTTATAGCCACTCAACTGAACTATCAGTTTAGATTTATATAATTATGCTGATATATTGTTATTTGAGTATGTTCCATCGACAAATGTAAAGCAGTGGTCTTTTAGCATTTCATTTGGGCTGTTGTGCAGGATGGTTAATGAAGAAGGTGTTCAAAGTTTGTTTTGAATTGTATTTGGGTGGGTCGTTCAATGGTGGTGATGTGGGCCCAAAAAGAAAATGATGGTGAATGAGTTGGGTGCACTATCGATGGAGGAAAAATGAAAAAAGGAAAATAAAAAGAATATTAGGAAAAAGAAAAGAAGAACAAGTAGGAGAAAGGGAAATAGAGGAAAGAGGGAAAAAAAACTAAAAAAAAAAAAATAAAGATGAAGAAGGGGTGATAACAATAATAATAATAGTAATAAAAGTTAATAAAGTTTAATTGGTATGCACTGACAGTGTAAAATATATTTACAATATTAACTAATAGAAATAGGAGATAGTGAGCAATCATGATGGGTTTCTTATTATAATAGGTGATTATTTGTATGAGTTGGTACTTTCCACCATTTCTATTGGTTGACAGTGTAAAACTGTTTTTTATTATCAATGTATTTAAATTAAATTCAAGTTAATAATCTGTTGGTTGTTTTTAATATTAAACTTACTACTAATTAGTAATAATTTTTTTTTTTTGTGTGTTTATGGCAAATATACATTAACAAGAAGATTTCGAAATGGATTATCCCATTGTAAATGGCAATTCACGTGATCCTATTTATCCTCTACAAATAATAATAATAACAATAATAATAATAATTTGTTCATTAGAATTTATTAGTTTGATGAAATATAAGATTTCAGCAACTGTACTAAGTAAGTGAAATATATACCGAGTAACTCGGCATTATAGATGCATGTAAGTAAGATTGCTAATAATATTTTGCGTTAACATTACCTGTAATAGCTGATTATTAACTACAAGTAAGATAATACTGGTCATAATCATGGACAGCATGGACATTAAACTTCTTCCTTATGCACGTGAATAACATGGCCCCGCCTGCCGAGAAAACTGAAACCGTAACAACTTCTCTGTTATACAATATTTTTGTAGGGCAAACTAATTATTTATTTGGCAACATTTGATTAATCAAGTAATTAAATCATATATATTAATTTTGTAAAATAAGACTATAAATTAACAATGATAACTGTAAAAAAAATTACTGTATTTAAAATAATGATTAATAGTAACTATTGATTAAAAATTTTATTAGAAGCTGTAAAGTAATAATAATAACACTAACATAATAATATAATAATAAAAAAAGGGAAGACTCACCACTTGGAGTCTTGCACAAAGACTTTGGAGCAAAATAAATAGTAAAGAAAATAAAAGAATTAAGAGGACGTGAAAGCTGAGGCAGAAAACTCTAACCAAAGTATGTAAGATAAGTTTAGCAAAGCCAAAAAGAAAAATTTATTAACATGGCATAAAAGTCTAAATAATATATGGCAAAGTGAAGAAATTAAAGAACAAAAAATGGAAAAGGAAATATAACGGACACAGTGAGTAAATGGTAAGTTTAGAAATATATGCGTACTTTTACATGTCACCAGTGAAAGAGTAGAAAATGAGTCTTAGAAACTGAGTTTTGCAATCTCTATATAAGAGGGTGACGGGTATGAAATACCGAACAGGGAGATGAAAAAGAGGCTATAAGCACCATAAGAAAAATAAACAAAGTGGAGTAGCAAAACACCAATAGGAAGAAAAATAGGGAGAGAGGGAGAAGAAGGAAAAAGAAAGAGAGGAGGGAAGAAGAAGCAGATACAAAGTGAAAGAGCTGTTGATGCATACACCTTTTATGTTCTATAATTGAATTTATTATGAGATAAATCTATTTATGTTATTTAAGTTATTGTTTATTTTATGTTATTTAAATCTTTTATTTAAGTGATATTTATGACTTAAGTTTATGTATCTACATATTTATTGTGGATTTATGAATTATGACAAATAAGTAATTTGAAAAAAAGACATTTAAGATTTGCTATTAAACACTAAAAAGGCAGAAGAATAAAATATAAGATCTTTTTGTATTACCTTTCTTAGTTGGTGCGGCATAAAAATATCGTTTTGTCGTGTTAAGAGTAACATTATAGAATGAAAATTCTGTAAGATTGGACCTTCGAATATATGTGAGACAATTAAACAAAAGAAAGTGAAAGTTATAGCAAAGGAGTATAGGGTGCATTTGGATTTTCAAAGCTACTATCTACTAATACTAATAATCTAGACTCATAACAAGGAAACTAAATCCACATGTTATTTTCTCATGAATCTACTACTTAATTATAAAATTTATTTATTTATTATTAAAACATAATTTTATAAATTATTACTCGTAATATATTGCCTATAATTCTGTCCATTTATAATTTTTTTTAAATGATACACTATTAAAATAATGACCAAAATCCTTTCATTTGATTCACAGTAAAATTTTAAAAGGTACATGATGATAAATAAAATTTAAATTTTATTATTCAATTCATATTAATGTAATGAATATCTACTTTCTTTCCAACTCTATATTTATAGTCCGGCAAATCAGGTGCTCCAATTTCAAATTTAAATGGCTGATATTTCAAAAATAAAAAGTGTAAATTTAAATAATAGTAACATCAACAACCAAAAAAAGAAATAATATTGTGATATATTAATAACACATGTTTGCCAAAGAAATGTTAAATCTTAATAAGATTAGGACAAGAAAATCCCTGTGTCTCCTTAGTTGGATTTAGATTTCACTAATAGTGTGTTTGGGTAAAATATTATCAAATTTCAGGGAATTTAAATAGACTAGTCCAAAATAATTTAATAGTTGTAATAATCAATATTTGAAGCACCATAATTTTGTGCCAGTGGTCTTGTTTGCAACTATTACATTTTCATTACTACATTTGCCTCCTTATTTCAAACCCAAAATTTGAAAAAAATAATAAAAGACAAGATGTTTTTGCCAAGTTTCTTTTTTATATCATGGCCAAAAAATTAAAAAAAAATAAAAATTGAGTAGTTTAATCCTTTATATGTTATTCACAAAATGAGTATATTTTAATTACAACAGTCATAAATTTAATTTATTAGAATATGGCAAATATTATCATGTTCAGAACAAATTTAAAATATTTAATACACAGATATGAGATAAAAATAATATGTTTTCAAATAGATAATGTCCTTATTATCAGTAAACCAAAAAAAAATTAAGAAGGAGATTTGAAATTGAAATTTTAACAAGCTATCTAAACGTTTTAACGTACCTTTTGAATTAGCCTACGTCATTAATAACCAATCATAATGGTTGAAGAAGCTTTTGTTTTGAATTTTTTTTTATATTTTAGAGGTTATAAATTGGCCTAAATGAACAAGGGTTCACTCACAAATACACTCATCCCGCGCCCTATACACGACTTAACAAAATGGCCCATCGCCGAACACCTCCAACAGTAACAAAGGAGAGGACCTACGTCGTTTTCATGGGAAGGCTACCAGGAGTTTATGCGACCTGGCCAAAATGCCACGAACAAGTTCATGGATTTAGCAGAGCTATATTTCGAGCTTACAACAGTAGAGAAGATGCAGAGACTGCTTTGCTCTAGTATTGGGACCTGAACGAAGTGTCAATCGAAGAGGAAGTGGCAGCACAAGATACGGGGGTGGGTGCACAGCCACTGATTGGAGACAATGGTCATTCGGGTTCCTCGACGTTGGAGGTTGTGCTTGGCTTTTTTGAGCCTAGTTCCCAAGCTCCAAGAATTCTAATGAATTCACTAATCTAATTATTCACAATATGATTTACAATGAGTATTAACTCTTATTTATACTCCAAGTAACTAACTAATATGGGCCTAACTAACTAACTAATAGGATTGGGTTGCAATATTACCCTCCCCTTTTAGATCAACCTTGTCCTCAAGGTTGAGAAGGTACAATTTATTCCTAATTATATGGATCTAATATGAACAAGTAAACTCTTTTTTTTTTTTTTTTGAATATGTATAATTAATTATCCACCAGGGTCCTATTGCATGACTGGAGTGACAAGAATTAGAAATTAGCATCAGCAAACAATTTTCTTTAACTTTTCCAAGAGATTGGGCTTGACCCATGAATTTTACTAAAACAGTTAGCCTTCCACAATCCTGAAAGTGGCCTAATAATCCATTCTTTAGCTCAGATTCAAGCATTGGGCTAGGTTGGGTTTGGCCCAATAAGATCCCCAGCCATTGGTGTGCTGTTGGCCTAGCCTCCATCTTGCTGTTGATCCTTTCCTGGAGAACAAGAAAAGTCGCTGCCACCTCTACTTGGAGAACTTGCTCGCCGGCCACCACACAGGGACCACCATCATTGGCCTGTGCTGGTAGAACCTCTACTGTCGATGCCTCACCAAAAACCACTACTGAGACCGTTGCATCGAGAAGCTTCATAGCTATGACGCTTATTGCCACGGTGATCTCCACATCAGCCAACTTTGGAGGTGTCGCATCAGTCGCCGTAGGATGACTCTCACCCACGGTTAGTTCTTGCTCTCTACCACGACCTCCATCGTCTGCCACTCTCGGATTTGCTTTGCTACTAGTTGCAGCCCATGGATCTAGTTTCAGCATGTGGACGAAAAGCCTTGAAAGACATCGTCGATCTTGGAAGAATGGCTGTGCGATTTGCTGATCTTGATGGTGATGGTGGATCTGGTCACCGAATGCTGTACGTGGGTCTGATGTAACAGTCACGGCCTCCATCTACGCCTCTGCTTCTTCTCTACCACCAATGTCTTCGTCGCCGTAAGTCGTTGTCTTCACCGGGAAAAGGTTCGCCATGACTACTATTTCCATCGGGAGGTCTTAGTCTGTTGTTGTTGTTGTCGTTGATTTATGATTTATGATTCTTCTTGTTTTGGCTTTATTGTTGGTGAACCTTTTGATTTTTGAGGTGCTGTTGATTCTTGAACTGTTCTCCCATTTCTTCCTTGCTAGAACCCTAGCTTGGAACCAATTTCTTGAAATCCGACATCAACATATGTACCCTTAGGTTTTCCAATCGAAGACGAAGCCCAATTGCCTTCTTTCAGCAACTTTTTCAAACCCAAACAATTTTGCTCATGCAAACGCGCTATTGCAATGGCCTCAAAATATGATGCTGGCATGTCTAAACATAGCTGACACTTGAGAAAATCCTCTAAACCCGCAATGAAAAAATACACCAACCATCTTTCAGGAACGCCATGAATCGTGCTTGAAAGTGCTTTAAACTCCTGTTGATAATCTACAACGAATCTTGTTTGCTTTAGCTTTTTCAAAGATTCTTGGAATGCCATGGCTATGACACTCTCAATGAAAGAACTAATGATAGAACTATTTTCGAACGTAGTTCCCAAACTCCAAGAATTCTAATGAATTTACTAATCTGATTATTCACAATATAATTTACAATGAGTATTAACTCTTATATATACCCCAAGTAACTAACTAATATGAGCCTAACTAACTAACTAATAGGATTGAGTTGCAATACATGTTGTGGTTGGCTTAGCTCTTGCATTACTTCTTTTGTTGTTGTTGTGTAAGATAATGTTTTAAAGTTACGTGCCAGTACTGTTGAGGTGGACAATGTTTACTATTACCGTCAATGGATCATTTGTGAGTTGTTAGGGGTTCTTTTTGTTTTTGATCTCCGGCAAGGTTCCCGGGGAGGTGATCTCTGTGTTTGTGCTACTATAAGTGTCTGTGATCATAATATCCATGTTTCTCTTAATGGTTTATTTGCTTGAAGTTATCTTAATGGTTTAGACTGCATTTGCTCCTGAGTATGTATGGGTGTGCGACATCTATGTGATATATTGCGCAGTGACTTATGTTTGAGTGAATATGGCCAAACTATACTCGCATGAAAGACTCAATAATGTACATCTTTGTGGAAAAATTAAAAGGTTCCCAACCCTAGTTTATTTTTCCCCATTTTTTGGTTAGTTGTGGTATTGAAGCGAAAGCTATGTCTTCATGCCATTTTTTCATTTTCTTCCTTTTGTACACATTTTTTTGGGAACTTTGGCTGCATGGCTATTCCTTAGTTTACATGGTGCCCCAATGTTTCAGGTAGTCGATCCTTTGCCCAGTAATGTTTTAAGCTCTGAATGTAGTATACCACTCATGTCATAAATGCAATATTAAGCACACCCGATAAAATAATACTATGATTAAAGAAAATTAATATCTCATCAATTCATTTTTCGAAAAAAAACGAAGTTATAATACTGCGACTGGTCAATAATTTTTTGTGTTTTGTGGGGGGTTTCAATTTTGGTTCTCCCATCGAATCTTCCTTAGGGGTTAAAAAAGCAAAACTAACTGCTCCAATCAATTGACGCGACAACACACCATGCAGTGGATTTATATTTGCAGCTGCTGCAAGTAGATTTTACACAATCGTAGATCATTTTGCAAATCTCTATTACCATACTAGGTGGATATCCATCCATCTACACACAATATATTGGGAAGCAAGATTGTTTGTGATCATTTTAAATATTTAATATTGTTTCAAATAAGTTTCTCTGTAATTTAATACTTGTTCAGCAATTATGAAGAATTTAATATTCTTGCAGGCATATCTGCAATTGCGATTATGTTTATGTAAGAAGAGAAATATATTTAAATAATTTTTTTATAGATGTATTTAATTTTACATTTGAATAAATATTTGTTAGTCCTAATAACATCTAAACTCTACTAACAAATAAAATTATTAAAAAAAATGGAAACCACTCATGGGGAGTGCAATTGCCATCTTTTTACACTGCCGCGTGAGCTACACTCTATTGGGGCTGGATATTCTCATGGTACACCTACTACACTCCTTGGCTCGTGTCTATATCCAACATGGACCCAAAAAAATTAGGGCAACTAAAAGGTGGGGTAGAGACAATTAATGACCCATGGGCTCATGCTTAACAGTACGTCGAAGCCAACATGGGTTCCACTTATGCTGCATGTATATTGGACATCCAGGTTTATGCATGGCATGGATTGGCAAGGCTATTCAAAGACCGATGATAAGCACATGTTTGTGATAATTAATGGGTTTAGGTTCTGGAACCCCATTGGTAACCATAGTCCAAAAGCCCGAAGAAGTAACCATAATAGTTAATTAAATTTTTTAGTGATGAATTAACTAGTTGATAATTACATATTGTGGTTAATAAAAAATGACATCTATAAATTATGGTTGGAGTAAGGGTGTACTTGTAATAGTAGATACCCTAATAAATACAATGAATTAATTTGGCACTGATCCTAGGTATTTATATGGCCTATGCTCGAAGCATTGATAGCATTGTAAAACTTTTCCAAGACGATCATGCATATATGGAGTGGAAGGCAAAAGCCTTCGCCACCCAACATAAGGTGGTATCAACTTAAGACCATCTTTTGACCAAACCCTTACCTACCTCTCACCCTACTTGTTGGATGCACTAAATGACAATGGAGAAGGAGACATTTCTGCGCAAATCGATCCTAACATCCTCGATGGACTTGAACTAGTAAGAAAACAATAGCATGCTCCAACACTCATGTTTGGATGCTTCATGTACTGGGATGTCATTGTTTTACATTAATTTTTATTTCAACTTTTGGTTGCAATGACCTCAATGAAGAACAGAAAACGCTACATGGGGGGCTATCAACATATCAGCAAATGCTGGAAGGTGGTATATCAACGGCTCTAGACCCGCTGTGTGGTGGTCTGGCAGCAGATAATGCAGAGGAAGCCTTGCTCAACTGGTATTATTAGCACTTGGCTTTACAAATTGAATTATAGCAACCAAATGTTCATAACTGCAACTTAACTATCACACCTTTAATAGGGTATGCCCCCTATGTCCGAAGCAAACCTAGCTGATGCCGAACATGGAACTAACTCAAGTGTTGATCGAAATGATGGAGGTATGGAGGATCCTTGTAGCTCCGCCAAATCCCAAAATAGCATGAATTAGTTTTTGTGCATTTTTTTGCTTTCAAACAAGTAAAACTATCAACTACTAAGAAAATGGAGCCCTTGCATGCACAGAGTTTCTTGTTCGATATCCAACCATTTTATTGCACAGTAGTTACTAACGGCCCCTTGTTTATGTGCAGAACATGAATATCATGCTTTGTGAAGTATAACGTACGTGCACTGAGATGAGAAGCTCAACAAAGACAATGGAGGAGATTATTTGCATTGTAATAGGATGTAGTGATGTCAAAACTGCACCAACTCCCCAGCCTCCACACACTAATGCTAACAAACAATCGAGGGGTGGCGAAAAACCTGCTACTAGTGATAAAGACAAGAATAAGGGCAAGGAAGTTGATGAAGCAAATGACAGCTACGTTGTGTTAAGAGGCTCCGATGAAGAACCTGACCTGGACTCATTTGATGCTGACATATTTTGCACCCCGAATGTGGGAGTTGAATCTGACTTCCCAGCATCTATAGTTGAGTATACGAAGGCATTGTCTCACCCTAAAGTTAAGGTCATCAACATTGACAAGGAAAAGCTCCTACAAGGTGCCATGAGCAACTATCGCAGGTTGGCTCACTCAAAGGTAATGCATTAAAGTCCTAAACATGCTACGTACTCATAAAACCTTGTTGTAACTCTTTGGTGCCATGATATTTTTTCTAGCAACGAGCCTTTAAGCTTCTAAGTACAATAAAGGCTATGGGAAATAAACTGTTTATATCCCCTGGACAAGCTAGTGTGTCGTCGAAAAAAAGGAAGGCTAAAGCTAAGCCAATGGTCAAAAAAGCTGTAGCCAACACCCACAAGTGGCCTAGCCATCGACCGACAATTCGGTTACATGCTCCCAGCTTTGTGAACAAAGGGAAAGCATATATTGTACCAAGGGTAAGATTGTTCACTAAAATGCATATTGCCAATTCATTTCATTACACTGTAACCTTGTTTTCGATTTCTCCATGAAATAATGATGCTGAAATGCAAGTCCTGCCCAACCCTAGACATGAAGCTAACTCTTAAGGAATGCCATGTTTGCTTGTACGTGTTTGGGTGTATACTTGATGACAGGTAAAATTTAGTACTGTAAACTATCATTATTTAGTCATAATATCCTTACTACTTCCACAAAGCCTCGAGTATGGTCACCAAACACGGGATTTTGTATCAGAGAGATGTTCTTCAAGAATGGTAACTTCTCCCTTACCAGCGATGACTCACAGTGCCTTTGCCCTGGTAAAAATATTGATCCAAAGGTAGGCCTCGGAAGTCATCCACATACACTTGTTATTAGTATTAAATTTTTCTACATCTAACTACAATAAACTACACCAAAATTTGATGGCTATGTCAATTAAAACCTTGTGGACCCAATGAAACTCTCCTACCCTCCATGTATGGAGCCTACCTCCCTATTTCAGGGTAACCCAATAGTGTGTTAATGAAAATATGAATGGAGGCCAACTCCCTTAATATAGCACATGCTCATGGGTTATTAAATCATGCACAGGAGGAAGTTCTTGGAGGCCTTCAGGTTGATGACATATTGGATAAATATGGCCAAACATGGATGAAGCCTAGCTCACACTTGAAATACATAAGTCCAAACATCTTTCTCGACACTACTATACTATGACGACTACTTCAAGATAAGCATAAATATCATTACCATAAACCATGACTAATAGTTGTGTATAATTTGAGCACACTTGCAAATCTATGTTCCACTAGTGGATCAAGATTTCCACTAGTTTTTGATGGTGATGTCAATCCCTGAATGATGGCTTTATCACCTAGACTTGTTCCCGGAGGCAAGAAAGTGCCATCAAAGGATTTCGCAATTCGCGCGGTGGTAAGCACTACTTGCCAAGGTAACGTGTGTTCTTTTTTTTAATTTTAGTTTGTTTATTTCATACTTCTCCAACTTCTTGTAAGTGCTAAGTCATGAATAAGTTGGTAATTTAAAAGAAAAAAAATTATCTTGGCCAATTTGCCAAATGTGGCATATGTCTTCACTTTCTATATAACTTGTTTGTTGTGTTGGGATAATGTCGAAGGCCACGGTATTGGATGAAATATTGAAAACCAAGCTTGGATTGAGTTGGATGATAAACCCCCCATGGACTAGTGGCTAGTTTGTGAGGCTAGAGGAGTGACTAACTGTGGAGAAAGGTTAGTGCTAGAAGAGCACCCAACTTGATAAGATTCATTATTCACAATTGCTAAAATTCAGCCTGAACATATGTAACTAACATGTTCCCTCTTCTAGCTTTACGTCATTGCTGTGGCTTCTCCAATGGCTCCACATGGAATATTACTTTGCTCCTAATCATGTTGGAGCATTAATCATGTTGGAGATGTAAGTGCTATAGTCAACAATGAACTAGTTACATACCTTTTTAGTCTCTATTTAAACCCATGGTAACAATTGGGTTGTGCTGACTTACTCAGTTGTTTTTTGCATTGTCATGTGGACCTTACAGCTAAAGCCAAATAAGATAAGGATGCATACTGTTGTGGAGCTTATCCGTGACCCTCACAATGAGATAAGAGATATTGTGGAAACAAGAGCTGCTACTACCTGGAATACTTTTGTCCCACCTGACCAATAGGATGCCCAACTTAACATCCTTTTGCCTAATCTTTGAAAAGAACTAGCAAAGCTCCATCTTCATGAATTAGGTGCTTTTGGTGTTTAAAACTATTTACATAACTAACGCTTCTACTAAAATCCCACTAGGTGTACTAATGTTAGGGTTAACTATGGCTTATAGGATGTACTAATGTTATGCTTTATGGTGTGTGCCTATAGTCTGAAAGATATATGGTATATAGCTTTTTATGTATCCATGACTAAAGGATGTAATGTTAGGCCATGGTTTATGGCTTTTGCTTTGCTTAAATATAAAACTCCCAAGTTATATTCGCCTAATTTAAGTACTCTTTGATATTTCTTCTTTATTTTCATAAATCACAATTCATATTTGTCTAATTGCTAAGATTGAAATAATTATTAGATCTAATTATTTTAGGAATGATACGAAGGCCTCCAGTTCTTATAGTAATCTACTATTAAGGCATGTCAAAAGTGTAATTTATTTTTTTTCTAACAAACATTCCTACCATCACTTCATCCTCAATAATTATTATTTATTATTCTCGTATATATAATTAATTGCAAGAAAAATATAAGAACAAATAAGGATAACAAAAATACCGTGTATTATTAATGACTTAATTTTAAGACTTGACACCCAATTACCCTTCATTATAAATTTATTATGTCCAGATTATATTTGTTATTTCAAATAATATTCTCTAATTATATTAAATTAAATATAATTAAATTACAATTTTACAGGTTAATATATATACTGCTATGCTTATTAATTAAATGGTTAGTAAGTTATGTTTATTATGAATATTGAAATGCCTCATACCTATAGATATGATAGCACAAAAAATAGCAAACGCGGATTTTAAAACAAATGATTCCCATTCAAATTTAGGCCATATAATATGCACTTGTAAATGATGACAAAAAACTGTTGGGCCACCTTAAACCCTAAATAAAACCAAATCTAAGGTTTTTTTTTTTTTTTTATAATAGGCCGATGGCAAACCTGGCTTTAGGTGTACTCGTAAAAATAGGTTCAAGCTGACCAAACAATATACTAAATGCATGCAAGGCTATACTCGATGGACAATTTTGGACGAAAACCAAACTTTGAGTGCTTAAATGCCTATAGCAACTCATCCAATAAATAATGCAATATAATATAGGAGTTGTTCATTGAACATATGATGAAAATCTAGTATCAATGGAGAACTTTTAAGTAAATGCTTCATTATCATCTTGTTAATCTTAAACCATTAACATTGTCATCTCCTCGCACATATTTGCTATTATTTCTGCAGAAAAAATTATCTAACCAACAAATACAAAAGCATTCTAGCAAGTTTTACCTTCTTGGCATTGATTGTGAAATAAGAACAAACACTTGGTAGCATAGCAATACACAATAAATTCCCTTCAGAGCAGTTGGTACAGGTCCAAGAAATTAGCTAAATTGATGGAGTTCATATCATTGGATTAACTTGACTAAAAGGTATATCATATTTTACATGCAAAGATCCATTGCCTTGCAAGTTCTCAACATACGTCTACCTCACAATCCAATAACATCAACGATCCCATCACCTGGAGACATATGCTCATGCTTTCAACTTCAATTTTCAAATATTCAAACTCTTAGAACAAGTGGAAACTAATTCTTTAAGTAATTGGTAAACCAATGGCCAATATATTAAAAATCACTTACGGTGTCATAATTTTCTAAATCAGCACCATTATCCTAGTCATCCTCCTCTCCACCTATTGTATTACCACCTCTCCTAAACCTTCCATTATCCTTATTTCTTGGTCATTTTGGACAATTCCTATAATTATGACCTTCTACCTGACAATAGCTACATTGCACAACCCGTTTGACCTTTCCCCTCTTAGATGAGGATGTTGCCCCATATCCCTTTGCTCTGACCCACCTCGGATCCTTCATATCGTAGTTTCTTGGGTACATATCAACCTCAGAAGCTCAAAATTGGGCCTCTTATTTTGCCCACAGTTCTGCCTTTGTCTAAGAGATCCACTCCATAACTTCATTGTAATCCTCCAAATATCGACAAGCCACATTAGTCAATTCTCACCAATTATCATTCATTGAAATCACATGACTCTTATAGCAACTGTCTCCAAATTCTGAACCATATACATTAGTCATCGTAATTCCTTCCTTTGCTTTCATGGTCCATATGTCTAAAACAAGACACTCTGCCAACTGGTCAATGTCTAAATAAACCATAACATTTATCAAATGAACACAAGGGATGCCAAACGATTCCGTACATAAACACAAACATCTCATTTCATTGCTACCTTGGGAATAGGACACATGCTATATCTTAGAGGGGTCACAGTATTTGCTGACAACATAAGTGACAATGGTTGGTGTTTCTTTCCAATTGGCAATTTTCACTAATTAAGACTTTAGTAGTAGAGATCGGAACATAACAAAAACATTTCTCGTGTATATCGATGCAATTGACCTCTCTAGAGCTTGTAAATGAGTTTGTATCATAGAAAACCCATATGAAGACTTGAAATATGCCTTTGACTTACTATTGCGCATAAAGTCCAAAGAGCAATTGAAGTGTCGATGGAATTCTACTTGGAAATGTAATGCCCCTCACCTTAAAGTCATCCTTAGTCTAGCAAAAAACTTACCTCTCATATGTGTCGTTGCCCACCCACCTTTCTTCTCATACATTTCTTCAACCCAAGTTATATCTTCCACACCATAATTCTTTACCATTGTTGCCCATTTCTCCTCAAATTCGTCAACTTCATAATCTCCTAACATGCACTTCTTGAATTCTTAGGTGAACCTTGGCTTTGAAACATGGCTTGTTGCATTCCTCAACAAGTGCCACCCACACAAAATGATGATGTGCATCTGGGAACACCTTTCTTATCGCCTTTCTCATTGCCAAGTCCCCATTGATAATCACTGACCTTGGGCATTTCCCTTTCATCACTTCTAAAAAATTCTCTAAAACCCATACATAAGTTTCTTCACTTTCATCACAAACTATAGCACTACCAAAGACAATACTCTGTAGGTGATTATTCATGCCTAAGAAGACCACCAACGGACACTTATATTTACATCTGCCATATGTGGCATCAAATGCTAGGATATCTCCAAAGATCTGATAATCCAATTGGCTCTTTCCATCACACCAAAACAAGTGCCACCACACTCTACCACGATCAGCTTCATGCCTCCAATAAAACATTGGATCCATGGCTGTCAACCTCCTAAGGTACTTCAATAGCTCAGTGGCATCTCCATCTAACATTCGTCATTATTTGTCAATTTGATTGTACATTTCCTTTCTTCGAAGCCTAACCCTATCATAACCACTTGATTGACTTGCAAAATAGCCATATATTTTTGGTGTACTAGTTCTGGCATTTCTCATACTATTCATCTTATCAACATTGCCATTAGTTATTCTCCTATGTGAGCTGAGCATTCCACAGAATTTTGGACTCAATAAATCGTGATTATGTTGTTCATTATCAAACACTGTCGTATACCACCACTTAGTTAGTAAATCAATGTGAACTCCCATATGAGCTTCACATCTACACCTAGTCATACCACCACTTAGTTAGTAAATCAATGTGAACTCCCATATGAGCTTCACATCTACACCTAGTCAATGGTCTAAGGTCTCTTCTATGATTAGCATTCTCCAAATACTTTTTTTCTCGATGCCCTTATCTACAACATACAAATGTCTGCCAAAGTATAGAATTGTTCACATCTCATCCAACCTTATGCCTTCGTATACCAAAACCAGTCATTTTTCCATAAGCATTATAAAATTCATATGCCACCTCTAAACTAGCAAATTCATATTTTTCCACATCCTCAACACTTACACTTTGAAAATCAACATTCCATATGCTTTCTATGTTATCAACAAACAAATCACTTTGCTCGACATTAACTTCATCATTATTTTCCTCTACACCTTCGCCATTTAGAGACATTGCTTCCACGCCCTTCAACAATGTAATTACCTTCATTAGTAACATAACAAATAAACTAAAACACATTCAACCCCCATTGCATACTTATCCCAACCTATACATGCTATAAAATACATAATCAAAGAAAATTTACCTCGGCAACCACAGGTACATTATCATTGGAGCATATCCCTTCAACTAAGTTAGCCATACTCCTAGTTCAATATAATCTGTCAAATGTCCCAGAGAACCATCTACATCCACATGAAAAAATTGTGACTTCAATTACCTCAAAACAAATATGCCTTCCTCACCCCCTATGCCATTTAAAACTTAAATAATCTAATTCGCTAATTCATGCTAGACTACGTCCAAAAATGAGTCAATTACTTAATTATTGCATTTTAGTTTACTCAATAACTATTGTGACAGCAAACATAAGCCTTTGTTAGATATAATTCAATTAACTATAAAAACCTGTACGAAAAACATAAGGCTTTTTTTTTGGGTTATATAATTTGCAAAAAAACTCCAACCAAAAAAAAAAAAGAAGAAAATGAAAAAGAAGAAAAACAAGCATCAATACAAAGACGGTCTAAACTCCTAAATAACAGACTCCAACAAAACACAATACAAGTACATATTGGGCTTATGTGAACACTTACGTAGGCCAAGGATGAATGCACAACAAGGTCAATGCTCACAATATTTGCTATTTCTCTTGCCACCAACTGCTGCAGATAATCACAGTGGAGGAGTCAAGTTCAGTGTTCCCAAACCACCGTTCCTTGCAACGATGCCGCACTAAGTCTCCACTCTCCACCCACCCACTAGCGACTGCAAACTTTTGCTAGGGTTGAGGTAATGGTGACAAAGAGGATAAGGAGTAAAAAGATAAAAGAGCCCAGGTAATTAACCATAAAGAATAGATGAGTCAAAAAGTTAAAGTAATAGATTAAATAAAATAAATAAATAAAATAATGGAAAACCAGAACTCTCCTCTAATAACACGTAAAATTAAATTGTGCATGATGCACTTGAAAATAGTAAGGTGTATCATAACATTCACTGATAAAATAAAGGACAGAATTGTTATTTGAATGGCTTGCTTCACTTCTCAGTAGTGTTTTCCGCATATTTGAGGAGAAAATGTTGAGGTGAGTCGATGTTTGATTTTTTTTCTCTCTCCTTTTTTTTTCAAACAAGTATCCTAATCTTTCTATTTTCTTTCCATCCTTTTTCTTTCCTTTCAAATTCCGCTTATTCAAACAAGCTGTAAATGAAGTTTAACATCTGACATTCCACGTGTAGCTTTTACTTTTTTTCTAGATAAGTGCAATGTCTGTAGCATTGAAAAATAAATCAAAGGCAGATGCAGCAGGAGAAAGTGGTAATAAGAATCAAAATCCCTGTGCTCACTGCTTTCGAAGGCATATGAAAAAGAAGAAAGAGGGACATATCCCTTTAAACTTTGCATCTTTAAACAGTGCATTAATATTTAATTTAGAAACAATACATACCCAAATCCAAAGAGGAAGAAAAAAGAAGATGCGAGAATAATACAGTGTGAATTGCCACTTGAAGTGTATAACTTGTCCTCCGAAGTTTGTTCTTCTGTTCTTTCAAGTAAAGGGCAGGATTTGCAATCTAATGCATTTGTATAGTGCCGGCAATGGCAAAAGAAGAGTTTCATCTTTGCGTTGTCAACACGGAAAGCATCTGCAACTCTTAAATCTTCAAGAGCCGAATGGTTCTGCTTGTGCATGTTCACACCCTTCACCTTTAGCTCCGACTTGATCAAATATTGAAGTAGGTGTCAGCTTGCAAAACCAAGACAAATTTTGGCATTTCGAGAGTCAAATCCAATGATGTCCATGGATGATGTCAAGGTTGCTGCTACTGAGTTTGGTAAGTGATTCGCTATGTATATAATTTTCAATTTCCCTGGTATCACTCAGAACTTGAACCACTGAAAATCTAAATTAACATTTTCTTGATTTATAATTCTGTCTAATTCATTGATGAGTCTGTACCCTATGTGGCATATTATGTAACAAATATGGATTAATATGGTGTGATTCCCACCTACGGTGGAATTACAATTTTCTCACTTAACTTATTTTGAGTTTCACCTTTTAAATTTCTTTTTTTTTTTTAAGTTTTATTTGATCAGAAAGAGTCATCCATTTCTTAAAGTTCAACTATGTTTTCATAATTCATAACGACGCCCAATTTCTTATAATCTCTCCTATGCTTCACATGATGCGGCAAACAAGATATGACCTGGGCTAACACCAATAGTTGAATATAATCAAGGTGAATGAAGTGGACAAAAGAGAAAATATATTTATACATAGTTTCTTTTGGCATTCATAGAGACGCCCACGAAAAAGAGTGATGAAAAGTGTAGAAAGAGAAGAAATGAAAAAAAAAATGATGATGGACCCCAGCTTCTCTCTAGGTATCAATGAGTATTTTACTTGTTATGTACAAATAACAAACCTCTAGACAAAATGACAATGTATTGATTTTTGACAACAATTAAAACATCATTAAGTTATGTGCTTCTTTTTGCACTCATCATTGGTTGAAGCCATAAAAGACTTTAAGTAAATTCATATCACATCCTAAATTGCAGATCATGTCAAATATAAATGGAAAATTAAAAGTAAAGTAAGATGCACATCAAGATTACAAAATAAGAAGTAGTTAAATTCCATTATATTCAAATGTAATTCATATGCATACTTGATTTAGATGACAGCATTCATAGTTTTTGTTCAGATTTAGAGCACATAATAACTACTTGTTCATTAAGTGCTGTTTTGCAAAGAAATGTTGAAGTCTTCTAGCCTTAGCCATTACACTTATCTGTTTCTATTGGAACTCATACTGTTACTATCATTGCCAAAAGCTAGGGGATTTAACCACAATTACTACCAACCCCTGCACATAGCAATATTAAAAGGTGATTGGGAATCTACAAAGGCATTCCTTGATCATGACCCAACTGCATGGACAGCCCATGTCACTACACTTGCCAGGACTCCACTACATGTTGCAGCTGTAGGAGCTCAGTGGCAGATTGTTGAGAAGTTGGTGCAACATGTGCCTGCAGAAGCACTAGTAGAACTGGACTTGATGGGTTGTACTTGCCTACACTATGTTGCAATGGGTGAAAGCATAAAGGCTGCAAAGGCATTGTTGGCGAAAAACCCTTCTCTGACACAAATAACTGACTTTAAAGGATTTACACCACTTGTCTATAGTATTACCTCTACCAGGTGTAAAGATATGGCATGGTACCTTGCTTTGAACACCACGGATGAGGGACCTGGTTGTCCATTCTCCGGTCCTTCAGCTAGTCAACTCGTTGCGTTGCTTACTGCTGCAGGATTTCATGGTAAAGAAAATGCTTTGCTGAATATTATATTTACACATGTCGTATGTTTTCAGGATTCCTGACTCATGAGATAGAATGATTTAAATTTAAAATCTTAGTGCCTTTATGGCTTTATCTGTGAATACTGTAGCTGTAGTTGTGTCAATTGTAGATCTATAAATTGTGGTTGCAGCCATGGATGCAGTCACAGTTGTAGTTGTGGGTATTGCTGCCATTGCTATGTGCATTCTAGCTTTTGTGGCGTGAAATTTTTATGTGTTTGCAATCTGAAATAGAGCCTATTGTGGCCCATTGTTGCTTGTTGCGGCTCTGATGCGACCACATTGCAATTACATTGTGGCTGATTTCTGTGATTGAAAGTCACACTGGACCACAACTGCAAAATTGTGGCCGCATCACGTGATGCAGTCTGAAATTAATATAAAACACTCAATAGTAATCAATTCTCATCAAGGAAGAAAATTAGGCATAGGCAACAATTCCTTTGATGATTTTTTGTTACAGTTAGTGATACTGATTGTTGGATTAACAACTGTCAGTGGTGCATCAGTGAAGTCAAATTTATTCTACTGAATACCTATTAAATCAGAAGGCACTTGTCTTGCAACTAAACTAGAATGTACTTTTTGATAAAAATCATTATGATAAGCATAGTGCATGGACCAAAAAGGAATAACAATCTTTTGTTAAATATGTTCCACTATATATAGAGTTTAACAAAAATGTAAGGCAATTCTTCTAGCCTTTGGAATGAATATTTGTACTTTCAGGCGTTCAGCACTATAATTCTATATATCTGGCGCAGTAAAATGCCAGATTAATGTACATGGTTACCAGACTATTCCAACATCTTTCTATAAATACGCACACTATGTTTCTTGCTTCCTAGCACATAAAACTTGTTATTTTTCATTCATATGTTTCTACCCTGCTCTTTTTATAACTTTCCTTTTGGTTCTCCTATGTGCAGATATCACCACGTATCTTCTTCAGCGCTACCCTAACTTGGCCACTATTTCAGATTCAAATGGAAGCATTATACTTAATGTTTTGTCAAAAAAGCCTTCAGATTTCCAAAGTGGAAATAAGCTTGGGTTTTTGGGCAGTTGCATTTACCATTGTTAGTTACCCTCTTTAGGCACAATTATTTGCTCTTAATTATCCTCATTCTAATACTGTTCTTCCTTAGTGAAATTTAGTATTCCTCATGTTCAACTATATTAGGTATTCCAGTGCAACTTGATCATTTACCACGTGATGATTTGAAAGATTCTTATGGCCAGTCAAGCCATCGCCAATCAAGTTTTGGAAGTACAATATGCAATGCAATTCAGACTCTTGGTATGTTATTCTCTTAGCTTCTTCTTTTCCTTTTTCTTCCCCTAACTTAATAATTAAACTTCATTTGCAGTTCCTGGCATAAAGCTAGTCAGAGATGCAAAGTTGAGACAAGTGTTTTCTGTGAAATTGGTAGAATATGTTTGCTCTCAAGTTTCAACCATGAATGACTCTCAGTTCTGGCAGTCTTTTGTGACTGCAGACATTATTTTCAATGCCACATCATCTGGCATAGTTGAGATTTTAAGGATATGTTTCCAGTTTTTTCCTGATTTGGTTTGGACTCACATGCCAAATGAAGGATATATAGCTCAAATTGCCATAAAAAATCGGCAAGAAAAGGTTTTTAGTCTTATATGCAAGATGCCGATAATTTGCAAGATTTTAGTCTTGGCGTTAGATGAATCACAAAACACCACATCACATCTAGCAGCAAGGTTTGCTTCTCCTCAACTGGCATCAATTTCTGGTGCAACATTTAAAATGCAGAAGGAGTTACAGTGGTTTAAGGTTTGTTTAGTCTTATAATCACCTTCTAACTAATTTTGAAGTTAGACTCTAAATGGATACTAATAACATTGCATAATCTCTGACAGGAAGTAGAGAAATTGGATCACCCTCTTCACAAGGAAGTTAAAAACCAAGACGGCAAAACAGCTTGGCAATTATTCAGGGAAGAGCATAAGGCTTTGCTTGAAGAAGGGGAGAAATGGATGAAGGATACATCAAACTCTTGTATGATAGTGGCAACTCTTATTGCTACAGTTGTTTTCGCCGCTGCTATCGCTGTACCTGGAGGTAACAACCAGGACAAAGGAATTCCAATATTCTTGTCAGACAACACATTCCTGGTGTTTGCTATGTCAGATGCATTGGGTTTGTTTTCCTCTGTGGCTTCTCTTCTGATGTTTCTATCACTCCTAACTGCACGCTACGCCGAAGAAGATTTTCTCAAGGCGTTGCCTCAGAGATTAATATTAGGTCTGGCTTCTTTGTTCTTTGCTATAGCAACCACAATGATAGCATTTGGTGCAGCTCTGTCTTTAATGCTCCGGGAGCAACTAAAATGGGTGTCAATTCCAATAGCTCTTCTGGCTTGTGTCCCAGTTGCTCTATTTGCCAAGCTTCAACTTCCCTTGTTTATACAAATGATCATATCAACTTATGGATATGGCATTTATCATCCTCAAAGTCTTTGGTAAGGCTTGTTCTAGGCCCTGATAAACAAAAGGACAAAGCAAGGAAGTTGAAAACCATACACAGCCAGTGTGAGGGTTGGCTAAGTCTTGATTGTGGAACAACCTTTCCTGCCTCATAAATTTTGGTGTACTAAAAAAAAACAAGGAAAAAAAAAAGGAATCATATACATCATAACAAGACATATGGTATTTATATAAATTGTGGACAGATGAATTTCCGATTGCCATTTTGATATGGATATCAGCCAATGCGAGCTTTGGAAGTCTCAAAATTCCCAGCTCCCAACTTTGTAACTGATGAGTCATGACACATCCACACTATTTCAAAATTCAAATTGCTTTTGATGTTAAATCTCAAATGAAATTTTGTTACCAGTGTTGTGGCATTTTGAAAAGTGAAAGAGGTTGATTGATTCTCTTGCAATCCAGATCAAGAGAGAACATGGTCGATACTCTAGTAAGTGGTACCATGCCATTGTGGTTTCTATCAAGATTAATAATGAAGCACCGTTACACTGTCATCAATATTAACACATGGTACTACTGTAGGGATTTCATAGATCACATACGTATTCTAATAGGTTTTGCACAACGGGCGATAGCTTCTTCAGCTTTGGCAGCAAAAGAATAAATTGGCTAATGGTTCAGATTTTGTTATGAGTCTTATGGTCGTCAGTTGACTCTGCTGCTGAAGTACAATGACAAATTGACAAGTTTTGCAGATGAGGCACGAGTACATACTTTGGTCCCCGTAATATTTTCGTTTTAATATTTTAGTATTTAAAAAATTAAATGCATATATTTTAATTTTCAAAAGGTATTATGTTAAATATATTAATTCCATAACTGAAAAATTAGCTTTTAACATATTAGTCTTTAGTCCTGAAAACATCTATTTTTAATATATTAATCTTTTAGAGATTAATGTGTATATGATTTTGTTGTTATAGTGATTAATATATTTGATGTAAAAATTTTTGAGGACTAAAATATAAGCATTTAATCTTTTAAAAATTAAAGCATTAAAGATTTTTTGGTTTTGTCAAATTACATGTGTATTAAGATAAAAAAGATAATATAAGTGAAGTGTTCTTTTTTTTTCTTTTTTTTTTGGTTTTTGGGGGGAGGTTAAACATGTGTGCTGTTCAGCTTCAAATAACATCGGTCCAAACAAATATCCATTGGATTATTCAATTGGGCAAGAACGCACACCGATTTTAAACCTCGCAAATGGACATTTTATTATTATTATTTTTAATAAAATGTACGCTTGCAAGCATACATTGTTCCATTACCATTGAACTAGAGGGCAAAAAAAACCTTGTTCCAAAGTTTGTTCTTAGCCAAACGAGAAATTGTCAGCAAATGGATGTACTGTTAATACAAGCCTCAAATCCCTTTCCTTCATCCACTGTATTAAGTAATTATTTGGGTGTCATAATTTTGATAAAAAAAAATTAATAAAAAAAAGTATTTTTTATATCTTTTGGTATGTTTGAAATTTTTTTTTTTAGTAAGGATAGAATTATTAGAAAAAGTATAAAAAAAATCTTTTTTGAAATACTACTATTTTCATCTTTTAGAAAAGATTTTTTTTATAATATGAAAAATATGTTTAAGAATAAAAGAAGATGGATTTAATTTGCATGTACAATCAATGTAAAAATTTTTTATACAAATATCTAATTATGAATTACCATATCAGCAAAGTATTTGATTCAATTATCCTCTATTTTATAAGTCTTATAAATATAAATATTTAATTTGATAATAGTATAAAATTCCTTTTTACTGTCAATATACAGGAATTAAATTCAAAGAAGATTTTTAATATCTCATCTAAATATTAATTGATCTTACATTCAAATATAAAATAATTTTTATTTTTTAAAAAATCTTTTAAAAAAATTATTTAAAAAAAGATCTCTTTGAAGAAGTTGAGCCCTAAATCCCACAGTTGTATCTACAATCAAATAAGTTTGCGCAGGGCTGTTCTGTATCTTTTCCTAATACCCTTTACATTTGTATTGTATTCATACAAATTTATAATCAATAGAAATATAGTTCAGTATGTGCTTTAGAAGGAAAAAAAAAAATGGAACTTGGAGCAACAACAGTGGAGTTGTCAAAATGGGTTAGTCCGCTATAATCTGCGCAGACTAGAGACACCAATTCACAAGGTCAAGTGGATCAGGCTAGTTCACGGGATCCCCGCTTAGAGCAAATTTTTCTCTCTTATATGAGTTGGTTCTAGTCCACTTATGAGTTAGTTCACTAAAACAACTTGATGGGCTAATTCTAACCCACTTGTGAATTGGCCCTAACTCATCCTATTGGTAAGCCCCATCTCATTTCATAGGCTGGCCTTATCCTATGTTTGGCATGATGTACCATGTCTCGTTTGTGAGCCGAAGGGGATTGTTGTGCCACGACTTCAAGCTAGTTAGGGATGACAAAGCGGGCCGGTCCCCTCTGCCTACCCCAACTCGTCAAAAGCTGAGTGGGGCGGGGCGAATTAGAAAGATGAGTTCAATATTATAACTTGTCCCATTTAAAGGTGGGTTATTTGCCGAAAAAATAAAAAATATAAATAAATTTATTTTAATATTTTTTATGAATTAAATTATTTTAAAAATTAGAAAAATATATTAAATAAAAAATTTACTTAAATGAAATAAAATAAAATAATTAAATTACATCATCTATATTCAAATTTAATTCAAATACAAATATAATAAACTAATTATGATATATAAATAAGTTTATAAATAAAAATTAACCATAAATTTATAATATAAAGTCTATAGTACAAATTCACAAATTAATAAAAGTATAATAACAATAAAATTTATAATTAAAATCTAAAATTATTTTTTAAAAATACTGTTGAACCTAAAAAAAAAAAAAGAGACAAGCTTGACCCAGCAGAATAGGTTAGGTGGGTTGAGAATTTTTGACAGGCCAAATATATCAACCCAACCTATTATTTTTTGCTAGTTTGGCGGGCCAACCTTGCGGATTGAGCCTGTTTTGCCATCTCTAAAGCTAGTCCATGTTCATCTAATTGATTCTCATTTTAGAAGTGTAATAAAACTATGGCTATTTAGGTATTCTTTTAATGTGTACTTTTTTTTTGGTATACTGCTATGTATTTATTCTATTCGTAGAATGAGCAACCAATAATGATCAGGTTCAGACATTATCATATGTCCAACCTTGACAAATACTTGATAGCCATGTGGAGTAGGATCATCAATAAGCTAGGAATCTAGTCATACCAAGAGCTACTCTATTCTGCATTATTTAAGAGAACAGGAAGAATGGAACCAGAATATAGTTCAAGGCATACCAAAAAGCAATAATATTGCATGTTGATTCCATTTGGCTGCAAGGCAGTAGAGAAGAAAGCACATATATACCAAATGTCCCCTCCAAGCCCACATCCCACACATTGCATATATGTACTTGAACACAAAAATAGATTCATGAAATATTATTCGTACAAAGTGCATAGGGAAAGAGCAAGTGGTGCCTACCCCAACCTATGTGGTCTCTTTGTTTACATCATTAGATGATGACACAATCTTTGACCTCAACATGTCTTCACAATTCACAATTTCACATAGCCCTCTCAAAGAGATTATTTGAATACTCCAATTAAACATCAATATAAAATACTATAGAATATGTATGCTAAATTTTTTTTGAAAATTATTTTTTAAAAATTTTTATTCTATTTTTTTTCACCTACTCACATGATGTTGTCTGTTCTTGTCCTGGCTCAGAAATATGGTAGACTAGTGTATGAGCTAACTAGTGACCTGCCTCTATCCCTGAGGGATAGGGTATATAAAAGGGTGTGCCATAAAAGCAAGGGATTATATCAGGGCATGATTTATGGGATTTAGGTGAGATGATCACGTAATTAGGGTGAAGGGATTACACTATGATTGATAGGATCGTATTCCTCATATGGGGAGAAGAAAGAGCTATGGTTCTCGCCCACCCATCATGGGAATGGTACGGTTATGGCCAAGCTACCAAGTTTTATATTGGAGAGTCAGGTTGGGGGTAATAAGCTATCAACAGACTAATCAGGCCATGAGCCTAAAGGACGAAGAGTTTGAAGTAAAGGGGTAGTAGGTTGGTGGTAAATCGACCAAGTCACAAACTCCCTAATCTTGAGCTTAAAAGGGCAAAGAGGTTAAAGTGGAGAGATAGTAGGCTTGTGGTAGATTGATTAAGCCATAATCCTCCAACCTTGAGTCTAATAGGGCGAAGAGTTTGAAGTGAAGGGGCAGTAGGTCGGCGGTAGACCATTCCCATGGCTCGTGGGTGGTGCCTATTCACAGAGTTTCAACTATGGCCACTTGTGTTTAGTAATTAACATGATAATGATCAATTATTGTCATGATATAAATAGATAATAATGCATAAGTTATTATTGGATTATATATATATAATTAATGCCATAAGAATATCGATATTATCATATTTATCACTAAATATAAATATAATTAATTAGAATTTCACAAAACAATTAATTAGACGTAAGTTCAATATTTTTTTAGTGTGAAAATATCAATATCCTAACTTTTGTCGGTGCCAGTGAGAGGGAAAAACAAAAGAGAAAGAAGAATATTAACCTATGCATGTATTTGTTTTGCCTCCTTTTTTGACCTACTCCCATTAATCAGAGATATTTATTAGACTAATTCATTGTTTCTATCCTTACACACTAAGGTAGTGAACTTTGACGTTAGAATATTACATAAATATCAAAGCTAAGTATTTTATTTCAAACATGTATATATTGTCTTTTTCTTCACTTAAAAAAATTAAAGTCTGACATTGCTCTCCTACAAATTTTGTTCAAACCATACAAATAAAGATTATTTAAGTAATGTCTTTGTGTCAATTGTTCTTTACTTTTTTTTTTTAAACCAAGATAAAATAGGAAAAGCATACAGATGGTCCCTTAGGACTACAAACAAAGAAGAAAGAGGGGAAAACCCAATATCACTACTAAGAGTAGGATAAAACTGAATAAAATAACACTAAAGAGGAGCTGACATTAGGGAGGATGGAATTTCTTCCATGAGACTAAGAGATGAGTTCACAACTTCCAGAGGACCAACATCTTTAGACTCAATTGTTCTTGCATAAATAAAATTAGTTTAAAAAGGTATCAGAAATTTTGGTTTAATAACTTTTTTGAAAAGATTAGTATCTCCAATTTGTAGATAAATATTATATATAATTAAGTAACACCGTACAAGAAAGAAATATAATAATATATTAATACATAAGTAATCATACTTTGTTAATTGTATCTAAATAAATTTAGAATTAATAAAATAACAAAATATCTATGTTAACCATTTTACAATTTGCATCAAAGTTGCGCCATGTAACCGTTAGATTATATATCCTTGATTCATTATTATTCATTGACGTGTCTCTCAATCTTTTTGTTTTGGTATATTTTGATATAAAATTATTCATATAGTATTATGTACATATACAGTAGTAAATATGAATTATTCACGTAAAAAAAAAAAAACCAATTATTTAATTAATTATTTCGAGGCAAAACATAGTTTTGAAATCAAGTAAAATTTGAAGTTGCGCAGTTCTCTGTTCGAATTGCTCTGTTGTCATAGGGGGCCATATCATAGATGATTGCCTCTGAAAAATTTTTCTTTAATTTTTTATCTAATAAATAGACAATATTATATTAACAGCTATGGATTGAAGAGGTCGGCTTCTAAGATCTATCGCCAATACTTCATCTTCTTTTGGGTGTTTGCTGACTTGTAGATTTGTAGTTAAGGCACATAAATTATTGGTTATTACCACTTCCACTTCTATCTATTATAGAAGTCCCAGAAGAATTGAATTCTCCATTCATTGGGTCAGTGCACGTGTTGATTGCTTTTATAGTAGTATATAAAAGTTGCTTCATGTTTGTTATTAAATTGCATCACACGCTTCTGTTTTATATATACTTTGGAAAGTCACAAACAAAAAGGAATATTTTATTTGTTGTTAGCTGCACGTGTCACGGAAGATACTACACCGTTCACTTTTAAGTGTTTATTTATCAATTTTTTTAAAAAAATATTAGTATTTGTTACTTAAGAGTTTTAATGAAGAATTAATTTTCTTTTTTCAATTTTATCCATAGTATATTAAGAGAAAAGAGAAGATTTACAAGAGATAAAAAGAATGAGAAATAAAGCAGGAAAAGAATAATTTAGTCCAATTAAGATAAAAAATTTTATCTTTAATTTGAGTGATTCTAATAATTTCTTAATATGTGTATAAAATTCCTTGTGTTTGGATTAGCATTGGTAATGCCAAAGTCACGTTCAAACTATATCCACCATGGTTTTGAAGGAAAAAAAATGATGTTTGGACAGTAGTTGTTAAAATCAATTATGCCTCCAAACCTTGGTTAAAAGCAATCAAGAGTTGCTTTCCCATTCTATAATTTCACGTTCACTGTCCATAAAGAATAAACTTTTCATTTCTTCTATCCTCCAATAAAGCTATACATTGTTTTAATTATTTCTTCTTATAAACTTTAATTTATATCATAGCTGCTTTTCACAATAGATTACACGTAAAAACAGGGACAATGAGTGGTGGAATAAAAAATTATCAATTGAGACTATTCATTCATATTATGAGTGTTTATTACATATTTTATATTTTATTCAACAATATAATTTAAAATATCATATAAAAAGTTAATAAATTTAACGAATAATAGAATTTTTATAATTTGTATTTTACTTAGTAATAAACATTAGAAATTTTTGGTCACTTTTTTTAAATTTAAAAAAAATGAAATAAATAAAAAAGAAAATATAAGAAAGATATTGTAAAATTTATGCCTTTTTTATAATCATATATTTAGAAGTGATTTTGAATAACATTATCCAAATAACATTTACTATGCCAAAATCACCTTTTATACAAAATTTTCAAATATAAATTATGTTACCACAAACTTAATTTTAACCAAAATCAAGTTTGTAAAATGAATTCTACCCAAACTTAACTTTGCAAAGACTAATCCAGTAACATGCTCTTAACCTCCCATTTGGCATCTAGAATTGGCTACAAAATTAGAGCTTGTAATTGGAATTGAGCTCCTCAATTCCAATTCTAATGTTTAGAGTAATATATGGAATTAGAATTATAATTCCGCATACCAATTTCAAGATGAGCTCTTCTTAATTCCTGACACATATCATAAGAATTATTAATTTCAAAATTTTAAATATTTGTATCCTCATTAAAAGTTGATATGATTCTCTATCTTTTTCATTTATTTCCTAGCTTATTTATTGAAATATAACATTTCTATGATATATATGAAAAAAATTTCTAGATTCTAATTTATTATTTTATATGTAAATAATTTTCACAAAAAATTATAATAAAAATTTACTATAGTACATATTGTTGTTTATTAATATTTTTATTAATTTAAAATTTTTGAATCATGCATTCATATAATAAAATTAGAATTAAACTTAGATAATTATTTTTTAAACAAATTCAAACAGAAAATTTAAGATTCTAAATCAATTCTAATTCTTAAAGAATTATAATTAAAATTGGAGCTTTATATTACAATTTTAATTTGTGTCCAAAGACAAATGAAAGTGAACGAAGGCAATAGTTCTTACTTTTCATAGAAGGGACAAAAACATGAACTTCGTTTCATAATGATTTAATTATATTAAGTATTATTATCAAGAACATTCACATTTCAGAAAATGAGCAATCAACTTATAACCTAATCCGACTTCCGGTCGAATGAGATTGAACTTTATTTATTGGATGATAGAAACTTCCGTTGTGTATCAATAAAATTAATTCTATCAGTCCAAGATTCTTATTCGACTAAGCCATGTTTTCTATCCATTACATTTACAGCTGTCATCTATAATTGTTGGGGTTGCGTGAGCCATATGTCTCAGATCTTAAACATGGAAAACATTGATTTTCCATTTCAATTTTGATGAAGACTTACCCACGAGTCCTAGTTACTGTTGATTCTTAATACTTTAACAAGACTTTGCCGTTAAATGCATTTATAATAGCATCACGTCATCTATTATCTATTTATTTTTGGAAGAGTTTACATTGGTCCATGGCCCACTATAAATTATAATATATCAAATATTTATAATCATTAGGTATTAATTAAAATAATATAAACGATTTAAATTTATTCAAATAAATCTTACCCACCATAGACCATTTTTACCGCCAATCTACCATAGTTATCCCACCTCCTCCTTCTATTAATCGCTTTAATTGCCGCATGTTCAGCCGGCTTCCACCACAAGTCTCTCCCCACTATTGATTCTTGGTTTCAACCTTACCTCCGCAAGTATCAATTTTGATGATGCGAATAGAGGGACTTGGTAGAAGAATATTTGGCTATTGGGTGAAAGTAATGACTATTAAGCAGATAATAATAATAGTACTTTGACTGAATCAAATAGTGGTCTTTATAAAAAAGTGTTGAAAATTTTGGAAAAGGCACCTTCAAAATCACTGACTGTAAAGAGGAGGGGGTGATCGGCAAAAAATTTTGAAAAAATAGTTGGAGGTACATCGATAAACTTTTAGGAGAAAATTCTATGATATATTATGAAAAAAAAAAATTAAAGTATTAGTGATCTATGGATCAATGTAAACTCTTCCTTTATTTTTAAGTGGAAACTACCTTTATTGAATCAACTAGAAGAATCACAGAAAAGTATGTGGTCAAGAGACCTAGGAGGCTGGCTCCCCCATTTGTTGATGTCACTGTCTCAAGCCATGTTTGTCACATAATATGCAGTTCTATTACAATGTGGTGTGGTGGGACCACTACTGACCAAGCTAATGAACCTGGAAGCACGTAGGAATGGAAATAATGGGATTTTCTTCGGTACCTGTTTTTATAAGGGCACCGATATTTTTTTTATTTAATAGTTGTGATTTAATCACATATTTTATGAATATTAAATATAATTAAAAAATAATTTTAAAAATTTTGTAATTTAAGTTAGTGAGATATATAATAAATTTTTAGTTATAGATAATTAAAGAGTACCAGTCCTTGAATTTTATAGGATATAAAAAAAATCCCTGTAAAGAATTAAAAATTAATAGTAAGGAAATTTTGCCTAAAACATATAAAACACTTAGTAGACTTTAGTAGCCTTATATTATTTCTCATTTAAGAATGAGAAAAGTTTTTTGTGTTACTTCAAATTAAGTAATTGAGCCCCAACACTTTAAAAAAAAATAAAGAGAAAGATATGAGAAAAAAGAGAAAAAAGAATCCCGTATTCTTATGAGAGAATATACAAGATATTTGAAATCTTGAGTAATTCAAATTTCACTCTCCCTTAAAAATATCTAAAACACTTACAAATAAATGTAAAAGATCATCTATCGTGTAATATCCATAATGAGTAAAGAAACATATATTTCGTTGGCCTTGAAAGTTTGGTGAGAACACGAGGAAACCCCGTGTACACCTACCCTTCCATCTCCATGACTACAAAAGCACTTGTACGGCACAAGCAATTTATTGCTAATTATATAAATTCAGCCAGCATGTTATCATGGTCATTGGTCCCTATATTTTAGATTACACGTAAAAACAGGGATAAAAAGTGGTGGAATCAAAAAATTATCAATTGGGACTATTCATCATATTATGCATGTTTTTTACATATTTTATATTTTGTTCAACAATATGATTTAAAATATCATATAAAAAGATAATAAATTTAACGAATAAAATAATTTTTATAATTTGTATTTAACTTAGTAATAACATTAGAAATTTTTGGTCACTTTTTTAAATTTAAGAAAAAAAAGAAATAAATAAAAAAGAAAATATAAGAACGATATTGTAAAATTTATGCCCTTTTTTATAATTATATATTTAGAAGTGATTTTGAATAACACTTATCCATATAACATTACTATGCCAAAATCACTTTTTATACAAAATTTCCAAATATAAATCATGTTACCACAAATTCAATTTTAACAAAAATCAAGTTTGTAAAATCAATTATATCCAAACTTAAATTTGCAAATGCTAATCCAATAGCACGCACTTAACCTCCCATTTGGCATTTAGAGTTGGCTACAAAATTAGTGCTTGTAATTGGAATTGAGGTACTCATATCATAAGAATTATTAATTCCAAAATTTTAAATGTTTGTATCCTCATTAAAAGTTTATATGGTTCTCTATCTTTTTCATTTATTTCCTAGCTTATTTATTGAAATATAACATTTCTATGAAAATGATATATATATCTGAAAATTTTTTCTAGATTCTAATTTATTATTTTATATGCAAATAATTTTCACAAAAAATTATAATAAAAATTTACTATAGTACATATTGTTGTTTATTAATATTTTTATTAAGTTAAAATTTTGAATCATGCATTCATATAATAAAATTTAAGGAGTTTAATTGGTATGCACTAACAGAGTAAAATAATTTTATAATGTCAACCAATAGAAATAGGGAAAAATGAAAAATCATAGTGGGTCCCTCATTATAATGGGTGATTATTTATATGAGTTGGCACTTTTCACTATTTCTATTGGTTAATAATGTAAAACTATTTTATACTGTTAGTGTATTTAAATTAAATTCAAATTTAAGATTCTAATTCAAATCTAAATCTTAAAGAATTATAATTAAAATTGGAGCTTTGTATTACAATTTTAATTTAGTGTCCAAAGACAAATAAAAGTGAACGAAGGCAATAGTTCTTACTTTTCATTGACGGCACAAAAACATGAACTTCGTTTCATAATGATTTAATTATATTAAGTATTATTATCAAGAACATTCACATTTCAGAAAATGAGCAATCAACTTATAACATAATCCGACCTCCGGTCGAATGAGATTGAACTTTATTTATTGGATGATAGAAACTTTCGTTGTGTATCAATAAAATTAATTCTATCAGTCCAAGATTCTTATTTGACTAAGTCATGTTTTCTATCCATTACATTTACAGCTGTCATCTATAATTGTTGGGGTTGCGTGAGCCATATGTCTCAGATCTTAAACATGGAAAACATTGATTTTCCATTTCAATTTTGATGAAGGCTTACCCACTAGTCCTACTTACTGTTGATTCTTAATACTTTAGCATGACTTTGCCGTTAGATGCATTTATAATAGCATCACGTCATCTACTATCTATTTATTTTTAAGTGGAAACTAGCTTTATTGAATCAACTAGAAGAATCACAGAAAAGTACGTGGTCAAGAGACCTAGGAGGCAGGCTCACCCATTTCTTGGTGTCACTATCTCAAGCCATGTTTGCCACATAACATGCAGTTCTATTACAATGTGGTGTGCTGGGACGACATTACTGACCAAGCTAATGAACCAGGAAGCACGTAGGAATGGAGGGATTTTCTTCGGTACCTGTTTTTATAAGGGCACCGATATTTTTTTTATTTAATAGTTGTGATTTAATCACATATTTTATGAATGTTAAATATAATTAAAAAATAGTTTTAAAAATTTTGTAATCTAAGTTAGTGAGATATTTTAGTTATAGATAATTAAAGAGTACTAGTCCTTGAATTTTATAGGATATCCAAAAAATCCCTGTAAACAATTAAAAATTAATAGTAAGGAAATTTTACCTAAAACATATAAAACGCTTAGTAGACTTTAGTAGCCTTATATTATTTCTCATTTAGGAATGAGAAAAGTTTTTGGTGTTACTTCAAAGTAACAGACGCCCAACACCTTAAAAAAAATAAAGAGAAAGACGTAGAGAGAGAGAGAGAGAGAGAGAGAGAGAGAGAGAAAGAGAAAAAAATAGAGAAAAAAAATATATATGTGAATCTCATATTCTTATGAGAAAATATACAAGATATTTGAAATCTTGAATAATTTAAATTTTAAAATATCTAAAACACTTATAAATAAGACTAATATTATGGTGCATCAAACAAACTATCGTGTAATATCCATAATAAGTAAAGGAACATATATTCCGTTGACCTTGAAAGTTTGGTGAGAACACGAGGAAAACCCATGTACACCTATCCTTCCATTTCCATGACTATAAAGCACTTGTACGGCACAAGCAATTGATTGCTAATTATATAAATTCAGCCAGCATGTTGTCATGGTCATTGGTCCCTCTAATTCTTGTTCAGCTTGCAGTTAAAGCGATCATGTCTGTCTAACCCAAAATTAAGGGAATCATGTCTGTGTAACCCAAAAATAAAAGCAAACAAAATTCTGTTTTCTCTTGACACAACACAAACATAATAAATTTCTTCCTTCTATTCCTTACTTATTTGTGGTTTCTTTTTTACCTTACCTAATATTAATGTTTATGTGCATATAGACACACAAATATGACTAGTACCGTAAGCAAAGGGGCCGAAGAAGTACATAATTCGCTTCTAGAGCTAAGAAAAGAGAGTTGAAAAAAAAATGCAAAATTGGAGGTGATCAGGATGAACGGATGATGAAATTCTTACATGTAAATCTTACCCAGATTATAAAAAAGCTGATTCCTTATTGTCAACTAAATTGTCATAAAGAAATGAGAACTATCTGCACATTGATTTAAAACTTTCAGCAGGATTATCTTTGTTGATTTTAAAGATAATGAGATTAGCGCAATCTTTTCAAATATGATAGCCGAACTCTTATTTTAGTACCTCAAAATGAAATCAAATTTAATGTTTTTAGTGTGTAATCAAGTTTGCATCCCTAATGCTACAACTTTCTGCTGAGCTACGCTATTCTTAGAATAATTGTGCTTCTAATCCTCTTTAATTTTGTTGAAAATTTAAGTTGTGTATATAGTTCCTACTTTTTATAGAAGGCACAAAACACTTCCTTTCCTCCTAGGGGGTTGATGATTAAATAAGATTACTTAGATGAGCCTGCCCCACCCACGTCATCAATTAATGTTATCCACGTTCAATATCAAAAAAATTAAATTGTGTCATTTACTGTTTCATTGCTTACTCTTAAGTCTTGCCATCACATTTTTATAGGTTAAAGTCTGTAGCTTGGAATGAATCGGTGTTCGCAACATTTCATTTGATGTTTATTTATATTGTTAGTTTATCAACAATATATTTTTTTCTACACTTATTTGGTTTATATATCGTCAAAATCTATTGGCACTTAGCTTTTCCTATTAATTGCCTTGAGCTGCTTAGTTTTACCGTTATATTTTGAATATGCTAGGATAGCCTTTGAATATTCTTTACTACCACAAACTCTCTCTCTCCCCCTCTCTCTCTCTCTCAATGGGTTGAAAAATAAGAATGAATTTTGGTTCTCACGATTTTCAGAGGAGAGAATTGGTCGCAGATCAATTCACTGGACGCATAGAAACTGGTCTCAAGGTTAAAAATATATTCACAATAATAAGCCTTTGTTGTTATGCGATATTTAATCACCATTGTGCTAACGCTAGTTGCTTAAGCCTTAAGGACATCTTTAACTTTTTTGACTGTTGTCCATTACAACACGCCCTGCCATCTAATTTCCCTATTATTCTAACCATTTTCAGCTTTAATGAAGCTATTATGTTAGTATTAAACCAAGCTCATTCAATTTTTGCTGTAGCGGCTCTACTTGCAAAGCATTACCCACCGCCTTTGTACGTCAAGTTGCAGCCGTCCAAATTGAATTGCCGTTGGAAAGTTCATTACGCAAGCTGCACTTGCAACTCATTGCCAACTCATTTGATTTGGTGAAATTTGATGTACTACGCGGATGCACCTGCAAGCACCGCCCAAGATTTTCTTTTTCCCCTGTTAGATTAAGCAAGTTTTTATTATATTTTATTCATGCTTTATGCCTATAAAAAGGCACCCCATGTACCATGATATGAATCGTGAGCTTGTGAATGAAAGTCCATTCCTCTTCCTTATTTATGCGCCACCTATGTGAGTGAGAGAGGGAAAAATTGTTGTGAGGTTATTTGTGATATCAAATTGATATCACAGCTGTTGTAAATCAACGCCAATTTTTTTTTTTTTTCAGAGACTTAGTAAAGAATGAGTGTGTTTCAAACAATTATTTTCTATAGAGTCATTATGGCAAATAATTACAATATTATTTGATTAAGTTTCTTATTAGATGGGAAACTTGATTGCAATTATCAGGAGCTTTTGATATCCTCTCACTTGAGGGCTCCTAATATTTGGGGTCTTGTTGAACTTGGTGTTTAAGAAGGAATCGATGCAACCCTCAAAGAAGAGATCAATGGTATTGTAAAAAATTTAACATGGAGTAGATGATTTAGTATTGGGTAAACTTGCTAATGCCAAAATTGCCAAAGAAACATGGAGTATCTTGAAACTATCTTACATAGGTGTAGATAAGGCGCAAAAATCTATAGTCCTTACGAAGAGAATATGAAAGGTATGAGAAGTCTTACTCAGAAACTATTGAGCAATATTTTTCTCATTTTACTGACCTTATCAATAGGATGAAAGTCTATGGAGAAGAGATTCTATATAGCTCGGTGGTAGACAAAATTCTTTGCATCATGTTGATGAAATTTAGTCATGTGGTGAGTGCAATATTAGAGTCCCACGATACAAATACTGTGACGATTGCACAGTTGCAGGAAAATATAAAAAGCCATGTTATCAAAATTTTAGAGAAGATAGAACAATCAACTAAAGAAGCCCTAAAGAGTCGGGTGAATTTAAACAATGTTGCTGAAACAAGCCATGATGGAGAAGGAAGAGATTGTGGCTACAACGATTGAAGTAAACGTAGAGGAAATTTCAAAGGAAGAGGTCATGGAAATAATTTCGAGCCTGCTAGCCAAGAAAGAGTAGGAGATAACTATTACCAAGAAAGAACTAATTTCAATTGCTCCATTGCGGAAAGTATGGACATAAAGTTGCAAATTGCATATTCAAAATGATAAATCAGAATAATTTCAATGCTCAAGCAAATATTGTTGAAAACCAATACCAAAATATTGGTGACAATTCTAATCTACAAAGTTTATTTTTTACAAGAAATTCTTTTGCTGAAGGTGAATATACATGGTACTTGGATAATAGTTGTAATAATCACGTATGTAGAAAAAAGGAATTAATTTTTCCACTAGATGAATTAGTAAAATCATTAATGAGATTTGGCAACAATACATATATTCCTATTCTAGGAAAATGATGGATATCGATTGAATTGAAAGATGTTCTCACAAATTTATTTTTGATGTATTTTATACTCCTAGTCTTCCTTACAATCTGTTGAATATGGGATAATTGTCAGAAAAATGCTATAACATACAGATTTATTATGGATATTGCATGATATTTGACAAGAATAGGAGGTTTACTGCAAAGGTAAAAATGACTTTGATATGATTTTTCCCATTGAAAACCAACATGATAAAATTTCATGCTTGAGTTTTATGATACCCAATGATAACTGGTTGAGACATATGCGTTTCAGACATTATTACTTTTTTGGATTGATTATCCGTCAAGAAAAGAACTTGTTTCTAGTTTGCTAGTAGTCGAAATTCCTAACTATGTTTGTGAGAGACTTATCAACTAGGAAAAAAGTATAGAGAACTAGTCCCCATTGGAAAATCCTAGAAAGCAAGAAAGTTATTGGAGATTGTGTACTTAGATGTGTTCATTGTTGATGTGCCAACTTATGGTAGTACCAGGTATTTTATTACTTTTATTGATGATTTTAGCAGAAAGACATAGGTATATTTTTTGAAGTAGAAATTAGATGCTTGTGATGCCTTTAGGACATTCAAGGCATTTGTGGAGAAACAAAATGGTTGTAAAATCAAGACTTTGAAAACAGAGAGGACAAGAATATATTGTCTATGCAGATTTCTTCAACTAGCATGTTATCCAACATTAATTGAAAACTAGATATACTCCTTAGCAAAGTGGAGTAGCTGAAAGCAAGAACATGACCATCATAGATATGGCTAGATGCATGCCAAGATTCAAACAAATGCCTGAAGAATTTTGGGCAAAAGCACATGCTACTTGCTACTGTTGTATATATTTTGAATAAGTGACCAACAAGGAGTGTTTATGATAAGACACCTGAAGAAGTTTGGGGTGAAAGGAGACAATTAATACAACATCTCATAGAGTTTTTGGGAGTATTGTTTACATCCATGTACCATATCAACAAAGAAATAAAATGGATGACAAAGGTGAGAAGTGGCATTTTCCTTGGTTATAACTGAATTCAAAGGCATACAAACTATATAATTTAGAAACAAAGAAGGTGATCATCAAAAGAGATTTAACATTTGATGAAAAAGGAATGTAACGTTGGTCTTCAAAAGCTCATGATTCTCGATAATTATGAAGATGAAGATGGACAAAGCAAGCATATCAACTCAAATCCAGTGGATCTCAGAGAAATTGTAGACCACCAGCCAAATTAGAGGATTATGTTGTAAGTAATAATAATAATCTATTTAATGAAGGGATTATCAATTTCACTTTATTTATAGATTGTGAACTAGTGAACTTTGAAAAGGCTTCTAATGATAAGAACTAGAGAAAAGCCATGGATGAATAAATTCATGCAATTGAGAAGAATGATACATGGAGTTAAGTGATTTGGCTGCAAATAAGAGGCTAGTTGGAGTGAAATGGGTTCACGAGATGAACTGTAAGCCTAATGGTGAGATTGATCGTTTTAAAGCTAGATTGGTTGGAAAGGGATACAAGCAAAATCCAGGTTTTGATTACTTTCAGGTATTTGCTCTTGTTGTCAAATTAGACATAATTCATATGATTATTTCACTTTTTGCTCAAAATAACTGGAAGACATATCATGTGAATGTAAAATCTGCATTTGTAAATAGTATTTTAGAAGAAGAAGTATATACTGACAAATTGAACAAAATATTATGTGCTTTAAAATAGGTACTGAGAGCATGATACAAGAGGATAGAGTCTTATTTCATTGAGAGTGGTTTTCAAAGATGCCCATTGGAGCATACTTTGTATATTAAATTCATTGAGCTTAGTGATATTTTTATTGTTTGCCTTTATGTTGATGATTTGATTTTCCTTGGCAATAATTTGAAGATGGTTATAGAATTTAGGGAGGCTACAGTGAAATATTTTAAAATGACATATATGGGCTTGATGTCTTATTTTCCCATCATTGAAGTTATTAAAAAAAATGATAAAATTTTTACTTCTCACAAAAATATGCTAATGATATTTTGAAGAAATTTTAAATTGAGAAATCAAAGCTATTTTCTACCCCTATTCAAGAGAAGTTGAAGTTGCTAGGAAATGGTAAAGGAAAAGCTATAATTCTCACTTATTATAAGAGCTTGATTGGCAATCTGAGATATTTGACTGCAGTTAAGCCAGATATTGTTTTACGAATTGGACTATTTACCAAATTTATGGAGGAATCACATGCCTATCATTTTCATGCAGTTAAACGAATTTTTTAATATATTAAAGGTATCTAAATGATAGAATTTTCTATAAAAATATTAATGATGTGAAACTTGTTGGATATACAGACACTGATTAGGCTGGTGACATAGAAATTAAAAAACATACTTCAGGGTATGTATTTTATATTGGGCCAAGCGCAATATTATAGTCATCAAAGAAATAACCAATTGTTGCACTCTCTGTAATAGAAAAATATATAGTAGCAGCTAATTATGCTACACAAATGGTATAGCTAAGAAGAATTCCTTATGTATTGAATCGGGATCAAAATACTCCTATAATAATATTTTGTGATAACAAATCAGTTATAGCACTTTGTGAAAATTTGGTATTTTTAGCGTGTCTGGTTTTATTTTTGTAGAATTGATTCTAACGAGAATTGATTTTGAGGTAAAGTGATTTATGTTTGATAGTTCCTCTAAAAGTGATTCTGATATAAAGTAAAAAATTCTTACTTCTTACAAAATCAACTGTGGAGATCAAAATTGATTCTGAAAGTAAATAATCAAACATGATCAAAAATTCCTAAAATTAATTTTAAGGATCTAGAATTAATTTTGGGAGCTCACATGCTATTTATGGGAGATCCAAATATATTGATATCCGATTCCATAAAATTCGGAAATTGGTGACAAAAAAATAAATATTTATTGATTACTAGCGCATTGAACAAGTTGCGAATAATTTTACAAAATCATTGAAGAGGAAGCGATTTCATAAGTTGAAAAAGATGCTGGTAATAATTAATTCTACCAACTTAGTTTAAGAGAGGCAATATTAGTATCAAACCGAGCTCATTCAATTTTTGCGGCACCCTCTGAAAAATATCGTGCACCTACGATGCCCAATTTGATGTACTGTAGCGGCTCTACTTGCAAAGCATCACCGACCACCTGTGTACGTTAGTTGCAGCTGTCCAAGTTGAATGGCTGCCGCTGGAAAGTTCATTAAGCAAGCTGCACTTGCAACTTATTGCCAACTCATTTGACTTGGTCAAATTTGATGTACTAGGCAGCTACACTTGCAAGCACGGCCTAAGATTTTTTTTTTTTTTTAGATTAAGCAAGCTTTTATGTATTTTATTCACATTTTGTGCCAATAAAAAGGCACTCCCATGCCGTGATGTGAATCGCAAGTTTGTGAATGAGTCCATTCCACTTCCTTATTTGTCCACCACTTATGTTATCACATTTGCCGACGAGAATGTTGGGTCACATCATTAGTCTTCCTCCCCAAAGCGGTTTAGTAACTTTTGAAATTTTTTTTTTTATTTTAGATTAAGCAAGCTTTTATGTATTTTATTCATATTTTATGCCAATAAAAAGGCACTCCCATGCCGTGATATGAATCGCAAGTTTGTGAATGAGTCCATTCCAATTCCTTATTTGTCCACCACTTATGTTATCACATTTGCGAATGAGAATGTTGGGTCACATCATTTTTCTTCCTCCCCAAAGCGGTTTAGTAAATTTTGTATTTTTTTTTTTTGGGATAAATTTTGTATCTTGAAATGCTATGAAATTTCAAACCTTAATTTTGTTATGACTTAACCAATCCAAATTGACCGTGGCCTGTGAAAATTTGATTGATTGTTTTTGTACCGTGCAGTATATCAATCAGGCGAATAAAAATTGAGTTCATATAATTTCTCTTTATCTTTGCGTGTTAACTTTAAAGTTTGAACAAGAAAGAGGAGAACTGGAGAGAATAGGCAAGAGTTTCTGGAATGTTGATATCTACATACTATTTGGGAATAACTTAAATTAAGTTATTTATATTTATTTTATCTATTTTTAAATTAAAAAATAATATATAAATTTTAAATTATTTATTTTAAAATAATTATTCATATAATATTATTTAATATGATAATAGATTGAAATAGATATAAGTAATTTAATAAGAATTTTATTCACCTTATTTCTCTGTATTCTGACGCAGGGAGGGTAATACGAAAGTCTTTTACAATCTCAGCCATACACGTCTACCTATGATACAACTCGAGTGATCAACATCTGTCTTCAGGTCTTCAGCTTTGTGGGGCTCCCCAATCGATTCGCCAAATACCAATTCCTTTCTACAACAAGTGTGAGCCACAATCTTTATTTAATCCTCTCACCCATAATTTTGTTACAAGAATAATTAAGTGCGAAAAACTTACTTAATAGAAAAAGTAAAATTAAGTAAAAGAAAATCAAAATTTTGGTAAAAAATAAATTAATAACAAAGCACAAATAAAATAGAAAAAAAAAACTCATTCAGTCAATCTACCGGCTTTTATATACCATATAATAATTAAATATTTTACGAGGGAAAACGTGGATTTGTGAACTGTGTAGTAGTAAATAACTTTTTTGGAAAGACGGCGGAATATATCAAATGGAGGTTTGAACACCACAGAATTGGTTTTACTTTTTTTTTTCTATCATATTTGGTTTTTTTTTTTTTCACTCACTCAAAATTGATTGTATCACAAAATTAAGGTTTGATCTCAATTTAAAAATTCTTACTTTTTCAGTTGGATATTATTTCAGTAACATTAAACTTTTTAAATAAAAATATAAATTACTTTTAATTAAAAGCAATTCTAATAAAATTAAGATCAACTTCCTAATACGGGTGAGAGAGATTGGAAATGTGGGAGGATCAGTTTATGCTACATTTTTATTATTGAAATAGAGAAGTTGTTAATTGGATGACTAAAAATGGGTTGATCATGACCTTAATGCATGATGACAGAAATAGTCGGTGACTTCATAAAATCACTTTATTATTTTTTTAGTAAAAAGTCATGCCATTAGAGATCAAAAGAGGAAATCTATTGGTCTCTTAAGCTTTAAAAATATATCCTACTTTTATTTTTATTTTAATTATAAAAATATTACATTATTTTTAATTTATTTCTTATTTTTTATTTTTTTAAACAAACAATAAAAATAAAATTATCTTTTTTCTCCTCACAAGGATTCTCTACTCGGAGGCAACTCTATTCAAACATTTAAGATCCAATAAGGGGGTATGACTCTTCCGATAGTTGTTACTTTATATCCAAGTCTTGAATCCAAAACCATTAGTTAAGGAGAAGGAGCATCTACTACTCCGATTGAACATATATTAGTAAATTATCTTATTTTTAATTTTTATAAAATTTGAAAATAAAAAATAAATTAAAAATAGTATTTTTATAATTGAAAATAAGAGTTTTACTTACCAATGCCCTTATAGTACATTGATTATAGCTTCAATTTTGGAAAGTTTTCTTTGAAAAATAAAATAATTTTGCTAACTAGTGGCTTAAGAGGGTCAAAAAATGGAAAATTTTAAAGCTTTCAAGGTATTTAATGAATTGAAAACCTAAAAATTTAAGTTTTTAAATAATTTTTTTCTTTTTGATTCCTTTTTTTTTTCATATAAATGTCAACAACTCAACCACTTTGGAACAAAGTGGGAGCCAAAAACCAACAATCAAAGTACAATATATAATGTTACTACAAATGAAAATAAAAAAGCAACTATCTAATACGGATCATCACGCTAACATCAAACATGCTCAACACATTGACCATGTAAACCCACCAACTAATAACATAAGCTACGCACAATTGTCAAAGATCAAGAGTGGACCAATTGTAGAATCCTCTTTCATGACAGAATTATCGAATGATCCTACTAGCAGGTACCAATCGATGCCACTTCCTTATTATAATCAGATTATTAGCTAAGTACTCTGGTGTGAATGGGAAATCCTCACACCAAGCTTTTACCCAATGACCCATCCGCAACTTCAGCTAATCCATTTCAAAATCCTCACCACCTCTTTTTTATTTCTTAATTAGTACTCTTAAGATACTAGTCAAATAAACCCAAAATAAAAATTTAAAGCTTGTAAATTCATAAAAAATTTCAATTTTTTTTTATTATTAAAACCTTAGCAAAACCCTAAAAATAAAAATATTTTCTAAAACCTTAATTTTGCACACTAGTGCACAAAACTCAAGTTTGCTTTGTACCGTAATACCCTTTAGTTTTATAGTTGAAAGGGTTGAAAGAAGTGTAATATGAGGGATTGTATTTTTTATATGGTATTTGAGTTATGTATGTACCAACATATGAGAATTGAGAGGAATTTACATTGATATGAGATCCACTAGAATCGAAATTTCTAATTTCTAAAAAGGTGAATTTGAAAATTTTGAATTCAATTCAAAAAATATTTTAATTTTTGTTTGTGGTGAAATTGAAATTTTCAAATTTATTACATACAAAAGATAAACTATTTTTTTTAATTGAATTCGGAATTTTCGATTTTTTAGTTGATCTCATATCAATATAAATTATTTTCATATTTTGGTATATTTTTCACCCATATACCATATAAAAAAAAAAAAAAAAAAACACCCGCAATATGACAATACCAAAATTGTAATTACCTATTTTTTTGTATATAAATGTCTATGGCGCATTAATCATTATCTGGTGAAGCGTATTTTAACTGCCTCACGGTGAAGTGATCAGGTGGCTGAACTAAGGCCACACAAATGTACTCTTCACAATGCATGCTAAAACGAGTCGAAAATCGCATCTAATGAAGCACATCTCTCTTCTGCAAGTGGGACCCGCAACCCTAAACTTTTAAGCTGATGGCAGAGATAGGCCGTCAACTCCACTCATATGTCTTCCTCTCTTGTTTTTTCACTCTTTTAACTTTTTCCTTTTTTTTTTTTTTTGCTCTTTTCAGTCAAAAAAACAAAAAAAAAAAAAAAAGGCTAAATGTAACATATTTTTGAAATACCATTAAAGTATTGTATTGAGTAAACAAAAGTATTATTTTCAATTCAGCACTCAGTAATTAGTATGCATAACAATGGTTATTTCTTTGTTATGAAATAATTGTAAAAAACTGCAATAAGTTACTTGTACTCGAAAGCGTTGTATTATCGTTTGAATGTACAATTTATTGCACTATTTTTTTTAAGTAAGTTACACTCCACACTTTTTAAAAATGTCTTTATTACATAATTATCTTTTCTATTTTCACAATTAGTCTAAATATTTTATTAATTATAATATATATGTAAACTGATTAAAATATTCATTATATAAAGTAATTTATTAATTATTATTAATCTAGTTTTATATATATTTGTTATTATTAATTTTTTAAAATTTAACATTATTAAAATTATTTTATCTTTATTGCATTAAATTATATTATATATATTTCAAATAATTTACACCCATGTATAATATATTTTTTGAACTAATTATTTAATGTGGTTAGCATATGCTTTCAATTTTATTGCTTTGAAGTATAGTGAAGCTATGATTTGGAAAAGGTATCATCTGGGCTTAAAGTTCAAGTTAAATTGAAGTCTAAGAGCTACTCTACTTTAGTTTCATTTTATTTATCAATCAGTATAGAAAATTTGAGTTTTCCTATTAATTTTTCGTATAGTTTAATTTTTGTGAAAAAAAATTCTAATTTTCTCGGTTTAATATATACAACTCTTTTTTTTTTCATGTAATATTTTATTTTATTGAAGTATCATTTTTAGGAATCAATTTTGTTTTTTTTATTAATGATGAATAGTGATTCATATAAGAAGAATATGCATAATATATTAGATGATTGGTTTATAAGTAAGGGAACCAAGACGTATGAACTTGGAATAAAAAAAAAAAAAGATGACTAATCCTCAATTGGCAGCAGGGTGAAAATGCTATAATCTTCATTATATATTGGAAAGTTAGATCAATGGAGGGGTTGATAGGTGTTTAATATGGTATGTCTAGGATGAATCTAATGATAAATTAGGAAGATTGACATTGAGGGAAAATTAACTGAAGAAAATAAATCTATAATGTGCTGTTTGCTACAGCATATAGTGTATGGTTCCCAACTTGAAACAGATTTTATGGCAATTATAAGTATACTGCAAATCTCATGTAAGTATCCTTAGATTTTGAAGCCTACTGTTATTGTCCACTCTTCTTTTCGTAGGAGTATGCTATGACTATGTGTTAAGAATGAGATAAATTGGAATTTGCAGTTTTCATGTAACAAATTTCACTGTTTAAGTTGTCAATTATAAAATTTGCTGATTGTATACAAGAAAGGATATATGAGATCTGTTAGGAAATGTTGGAACCGAATCCCGATGACTCATGAGGATGATAATTGCACTAAATGGTTTATTTTTGTGGAATAACTACTGTCTAAGACTGACAAGATGTTTTCATAATATGCATTATGTAGTGTTTTATTTGTGTACTGCTTATGCATTCTCAAACTTGAGTTTTTTCTATTGTCATTATTATTGTTCTTTAATAAGAACATATACTTCTATATGTTTTAATATTTTTAAATTATTTTTTAATAATTATAAAATCATATAAAATTTCTATGACTATGATTTTTAATTTCACTATAATTTTTTATTTTAATTGCTTGCTATTTTTCGTGAGAACTTGCACAGATTCGGAGAATGGAGAAAAGGTACTTGTGCATATTCTATGGTATTATTTTAATCATTCTTATATTTATAATTTCAGTTAAATTATTAGTACATATTCTAACTTTTTTTTTAATATATAGTGCTCCATTAAACTTTACTTGGTTAAATTTTTTTATCATAGTTACAATTGATGTATCTTTTATTTTCTTCATGTTAATGTATTGAAAATATTATACATCAATTTATGGCTATATTTTATTATTATTATATAAATTATATTATATACCAATTTTTAATTATTCTTAAATTAGTTTTAATTTTTCTTTCTATTTAATATTTCTTAACTATAATATAATTAAAAAATTATATTATCCCATGATACTAATTTCTCAAATACGACTTTATAGGAAAACTCAAATGATTTAGGGTGTGTTTGTTTAGGGTTTTAAAAAAAATAATTATGAAACTTAAATTTTATATATAGTTGAAAAAGTTGAAAATTAATTTTTTAAAAAATTACTCTTTTCAATTTTTTTAAAAAAATTAAAAATAAATACTTTTTTAAATTTTAATTATTTTTAAAAAATTATCTAAATGTATAAAACTAATATTTTTCAATAAAAAATATTTTTCTATAAAAAAATTATAAATAAATACACCCTTAATTGAATGAAAGTCGTAACTGTCAAATACGACTTCAATTGTTTTTATAATTTTAAAAATAATATCTTCACAAAAACATTTTGACCAAATGAAAGTCGTAACTATCAAATACGACTTCGATTTTAATTTTAATTTATACAAAAATAAAAAAAATAGAAAAGACAAAGTCGTACTTATCAATACAAATTTATTGTTAAATTTTGAAAATAATATTTTTATAAAAGTAATTTAAGATAATAAATTTTTAAACTGAATGAAAATCATAACTACCAAATACGACTTCATTTATTTTTAAAATTTTTAAAATAATATCTTACATAATAAATGTTTACCACTAAGTCTGCAACTACTAGTTTTCTGCCGCCTTATTTATTTTTCGTTGGCATCTACCCGAGTATGTGATAAGTAAGACTTAGTTTACGACGTGGATTTGAATATGCCAAGACTCCTTTGTTGTCAATTAAATTCGTTTCAAATGTTAGACTATCATTTAATATTTAACATAATACATAAAACTATATTAAATAAATTTTATTTTTTCTGCCTTCATGAATGTGCTATATACTGAATATTTTAGGTATTTAAAAAATTGTTTTGAAATTTATTTTTTTTATTGAAAATTTATATTTTTAGTAATGAATTCATTCCTTCCTTGATTTGTTTATTTATTATTTGCAGTGGCAGGCGTGAAATGAAGACCCAAAAGATAAAATAAATAAATATATTGGAAGGAATTTGGTTACATTTAGTCTTTTTTGCTTAAAATGAAAAAAAAGAAAAAAAAAATTAAAAGAGTGAAAGACAAGAGGGAGATAAGTGAGTGGAGTTAAGTGACCATCTCTCCCATGAGCTTAAAAGTTTGGGGTTGCAAGCCCCACTTGTGCAGAAGAGAAATGTGCTTTATTGGATGCAATTCCGGACCCATATTGGCATGCATCACGAAGATTCCATTCTTTATGACCCTGATTTAGCCACCCAACCCCTTCACTGTGAAGGCTTAAAGTGCGCTTCGCTAGAGGACCGGATCATCTGAAAAATTAGATATACAAATAACACATATCTATCATAATAATATGCGCCAAAATCTGTGTCGTTCGATTTGTGATCGATCGTTCTTCACGTATCTTCCAAGAACCACCTGTTGTGGCCCCCATTCCCCACTCGCATTTTTTGTTATTTGAATATTAATATTAAATTATTATTTATATATCGTAAGTTTATATAATAATTATTGTTACGTAACCATAATAAAAATATAGATATAATCATATATTAATGCTTTAAAAAAATTAAATTGTATTTATTTATGTACAAATGGATTTCGAATGTATAACAATATATATCAACAATTTTGCAAATAATTATTAATTGGTTTTTCTTTATTTGTAATTCTATGTGGAATACTAATTGGTCAATTTATAAATTCTAACTATACTCTTGAAATATCAGTCAATTTACATTTTTATTTTAAATAGTAATATAAAATTATTACTTACATTATATTTAATATTATTCATATTATTATAATGTAAAATTATATTGACATACAATAATTTGTTTTTATAAATTTTAATTAAACATAAATTTTATGACAAATAATATTTTAAAGTATACATTATTAAGTTTATATCTTTCAATCAGCATATGTCAACCAATGGAAAGTACTTGTACGTTTTTAACGTATGGTGCTTGGGTTAATATGTGTGATTGCAAGTAAGAGTTGCAAAATCATGGGATTTTAAAAATCATAGGATAACAACATACATGGTAGAATTAACATATCTGTCAATTTATATTTAAAATTTTTTATTATTTATTTTAAATTATTCATTACATAAAATAAACTATTGTTATCACAAAAGCAAATATGTAAAAGTTCAAATATGATTAAAAAAAATAGAAATAAAGAAAAGGCAAAGAAGGTACCTTTAACGATGGAAAGTATTAGCACTTTTTGGTGCATTAGAAAGTTAAAAGACACAGTTTATGGGGATCAGAAAGTCATAATTTTTACACAACTCATGAATTCCCATTTCTAACTTAAAACTCATGAACTCCTAGCTAGTTGATCTCCGTTATTATGTTCGTTATTCTTTAAAATTTAGCATACATTTGACTTCACATATTGGACTATAGGCATATATCTCAAGATGATGGAATTTGAAGGGACAATTATGCTTGAAATCCAGTGCCTTCATGTCGGGTCATCAACGCTCAACCATGAAAGGTCAATGTAACAAAAGTCGATTATAAAAGAGGAGTATTATTTATACTCAATTTTAAATTTATTTTAAAAGATGTATTAGGATATCTTTTAATTATTGATTGGAAGTAGATTTCATTTTTTTTCCAACTAATAATTAAAGAAAATCTTAATATATCCTATAATGAATTCTAAAATTAAGTACAAATAAGTGCCTTTTACGTTCGCTTCCTTTTCTCTTCCAGCTGCTTCTGTACATCTATCAACTTTTGGCTATTTGAAGCCATTACTGAACCTATACATGCCATTTGTTTTTAACATTTATTTGGTCCAAAAAAAAAATCTCAAGTTTATGTATATAACAATTTCCATCAAAAGTTAGCTATTCATTTTTAACATAATTCAGTTTCATTAAAACAGCACATGACACTAATCCACTAGCAATAGTATCCTAAGTTTAAACTTTATTACCATCAATGTAACAAAAAAAAAAAACAGCACATGACACCCTTTAATTTCGCACACTATAAAACAAATCAGAAAACTATAATAGTAAAAGATTACATAGTATAGGATGATCCATTTACATATATATTAATCACACCCATTCCACACTATCAGTCTCATAATTATAACACATAACACCAGATAAAGAAAAAAAGACAGTCGCGGGAGCCTGAAGTACATAATTTTTTTTTTTTTACAATCTCAGCCATACACGTGTAAATAATAAAATATTATGATACTCAAGATTAAAGTTTTTATGCTCAGCCACAAGCAAGCCCCCTCACAGCAAATTTTACGATTATTGTGTAAACCTTTCTATATTCTTTCGTTCCCTTAAAACCATTTTATATTATAATTATAAAGTTAGTTATTAGTTTGGATTTAATTTGTATGCACTCTTAGTATAACAAAATTTTATACAGATATCTAACTATATATTATCAAATCTATAAAAATATTTGATTAAATCATTTTTTATCTTAAAAATTTTATAAATATAAGTATTTGATTGGATGATGATGTAAAATATTTTTATACTATCAGTATATAATAATTAAACTCTATTAGTTTATAAAATAAATTATTTGATATTCTAATTGACTTGGCAACTCTTGGTTCCCTTTTCCTTGGAGGCGAGGAGGGAATTGGACTTGGACAGCAGATTTTTGTCCATACAAGTTATCTATTTGCTAAATTAATACATCCTTAATTATTATATAATTTTTTTTAAAACACTTATAAGTAGTTTATTCCTGAATCTCAACTATATTATTATAACGAAATGAGAATTATATGTACATTTATTTAAAACTTCCAGAAGGATTGCCTTTATTAATTTTAAACATGGCAAAGTCTTCATGAACCTCGTTCTAATTCTTTGTCTTATTATTCGCTCATTTATGCCTCATATGACCCATCAAATGCCAAAGACTGTACGCAAGTTTGCTGCCTTTTAATTCATCTGAAATGTGCGGTAAATCTGCGGCTTTAATTAAGGATAAGCATATTGGTGATGACAAATACTGGTCGTGTGACTTTTATGCAACCTGCCTCAGGCCTGGTGTGGGTGGCAGTTCCGTGGTGCTTGATTTAGGTACTTTCACTTGGTTTGGTTGAGAATCTTTAGATACATCCACATTCATCACTCATTAGTGACCTCTTTATCTCCACACGCAAGCCCCCTCATAAATTTCATTATTATTTTAAAACTTTTTTATATTATAATAATGAAGTTAATACTAGTTATTAGTTTATAAAATAAATCATGTGATTATCCTCAAGAAAAAGTAAAAAAAAAAAATTATGTGATACCTTTAATTGCCGATGCCAGTATATTATATATAGCGGCATTCCTCTCTCCTTTGATTCATCCCCATTTTCATATCTCTAAACTACACCAACTCTTATGATTCTTTTCTTCTCCCCCGCCATCCCAGTATGAGTGGCAACAATAGTAACCGCACCCAGAGCTCTTTGGGCTATTCAGACGTCCCTCCTAACCCAACCACCACGAGAGATCCCCCAAGGCAGCGAAACCCACCCAGAGTCACCGCTGAATCTGCCCTCTCTTATTCTACGCTGCCACAAGAAGCTTTGGGTAACCCAACCACTACGAGAGATCCCCCAAGGCAGCGAAACCCGCCCGGAGGCTCCGCTCAATCTGCCCTCTCTTATTCTACGCAGCCACCACAGCAATGACTTTCTCTCTTCGCCTCCCCCACCTAACCATTCCCATCTCCAGTACTCTATCCTCCTTCTCTTGTCACCATGGCCTCACCATCTTGCACTTTTCCACTTCCTTTCCATCATCACCACTCTTCAGTTCTGTTGAACCCACCTTCTTCTTCATCATCATCTTATGTACGTATATAATATATATCACATCAATATCACACACACAGACACACACAAAAACCCATTCTGATCTCTCTTTCTCTCTCCATGTCCAAGCCTGTGCCGCATGGTGGCTCTCTTCCCTCCCCTCCCCGCCCTTTATGGGTCAATATCTCTCACCACCCCATAACCCCGTTGGGATCCCCCCTTTTTTGAACGCACCTTCTTCTTTATCTTATAGATCAATCGCCTCCTTCATGGGTCAATATCTCTCACTCCATAACCCGGTTTCCCATAGGATCGGGGCCCGACCCGGGTCCAGGGTGGTTACCATAGCTGACGACGGTGACCGGATACCAGATGACGGCGTTTTGGAAGAAGCCACCGTCGCTGTAATGAGCTCCATGTTGCTAAGGGGTACCCGTAGTTGCACTCTTATCCCTGGGATGTCCCTTTTTGGATCCACCCTTTCTTGGCCCCCAAAGTCACCACCTTGGACTTCTGGAAGGACCAAACTTGACGTAGTTGATCCGCTCCTTCGCCATTCCGAAGAAGAAGAAGAACAAGAAAGACAAGCGCTTTATTTATCTATTTTCTCTTTTTTATATATCTCTCTTATTTTGAGCAGTTGTTTTTTTTTTTTTTTCTATCTATATTACTTGGCTGAACTGAGTTGGAGCTAATTGTATTTCACAGATAGATGATGATGATGATGGGGGGTTTTGCTGCTGTACTGGTAATACTACTCTACAAATTGCTAATGGTATTTTGTTCATAAATACGTCTCTATTTTTACCCCTTTTCATTTTAACATATTTATTTATATTGGTGAATCTTATCATATGGTTTGATGTTTATAAACAGAAGTAGATCAGCATGGATATGGTCCTTCAGCATCAACAATGATCCTGACAGCAACAACCAACACAGCGCAGGAGGCAACACTAGCATACGCCGAAGTTGAGGTATACAAATCATAAACAACATATGTTTTCATGCAATTTAGGGTTTGGAGCTCCGCTCCAACTCATGTATTCGACCCGACCCGAGCCATCATCAATCGGGTTTCAAAATCCCTAATTGACTAATTCCCTAGACCCTAACCTCATCAAATTCAATCACCAACAACAATCCTAAATCCATTTTACCAAAAGCCGCAATGAAGTAATTGAAAAAACGACGAACCTCTAAATCCTTCAGAATCTCTATGCGTTTCTCCCCCTTCCACTGCAAGTCGTTGGGGCCATCGGTCTCTCCCCGCTGTGCTTCCGGCGATGACGCTGTGACTCTCCTCTCCTATCCCGTCGGCGCAGTAGATCGATGGGGGAGAAACGACAGCGTACGAGTCACCGCCGACTCGTGACCGAGTCGGCGTCTAATTCGAGGGTCGCTTTTGTAAACCCTGATAGTTGACTCTCCGTGACTCGATCCAGAATTATATCTCTGGATTAAAAATAAGCCGGTTGGTTGAAGTTAGATTTGATACCCGATCCAATGACGTCCCCGTCATGCATTCGTATCTACGCTTTTTAACCCAACAATACAGCATATCGTTCTCACCCTAGGTGAACTGAGTCATTTCAATGCAAGTCTTAAAAGTCTAACATATATCTATATATATATATATATATATATATATATAATGTTTAGAACAATTATCACCTCATAAAATAGTATATTTTTGTTGCTGCTGATACTCTAGCAAAATAAGCTTTATTGAATGATTCTGATCTGGGGGGATCATCTGAACTTTTGATTCCCTTCTTGTATGATGAGTTTTCAATTTAATAGAATCAGGATCTCTCAAAAAAAAAAAAAAAAAACTTAAAAAAGATTAATTAATATGTGCCTTAAAAATTAATATATGATTGGCTAAGGGTATGTTTGGTTGAAGATTGAAAATGAGAAAAAAAATTTTATGAATGAATTTTATATATAATTTTATAGATAAAGTTCATTCATAAAATTTTTTTTCTTATTTTTACACTCATAGGGTGTGTTTAATAGTGAAGTAAAAATGGGAAAAAAATTTATATTGATGAGTTGTACGTGTTTCTCTTCCCCCGTGGTATACATGCAAATTCTTTTTGACGTCACTGTTCCATTATTGCATAACAATAAAGGAATTAGGAACTTATTATTACTATATTATAATCTGGTATGTGATAAGTCGATCATAAGTTCATTTTTTTTATTAAATTTAATATAATTTTATTTCATCACCATCTATCAATCCGAATTAATGCGTCATTAAGCCTATTAGTTGTAATCATTTCGATTTGTGTTTTGCACTTTAGGCAATGCGACAATTGGTGGCGTGGTCAAGATATCGATCTATCTGTTGCACACCATATAATGATTTGTGCCCCTTCAATTACGTGCAACATGTGCTAGTAAGACGTTGAAACCTCTTTTTTTTTTTTTTATATATATTGGTTCAATGATAATTGACATTCTATTATATAAGTAGATGAGAGTCCTTCCCTAAGATTTTCTTCAAGTGACCTCATCTAAGGTTTTTCAAAGTTTCTTTATTCCAATTGTGCTTAATTATAATCCACAATTTTCTAATACAAGTTTCTATATATTATGTTGTCAATTACTGTGGAGTAGGAAAAGTTATTGGCTATGATAGTATAATTGGACTATCCCTAACTTCATGGCAATTTAATATTCAGGAAACTTATGCTGTCAGCAGTGATTCATCTGGCTCATATTCCCATTGCAAGTTCTTCGTAGAGTACTTTGACTGTTGTGAGAAGCTAGAAGGCACCGAAGGCAAATCACATTCTATATTCATGCTGCATCCCCTCCGTTACCTCTCTCCAAATGCCTGCATAACACTTTATTCGGCACATGTAATTCGTGCTAGTGATTTCTTGTCTCTATATTATGAAATAAATGTAGATCTGTTGGAAGCTTTGGACAAGAACAGGACAGTAGCGCCGAATATTCTTTGTTACTTTGCAGGTGCAATCTTCAAATTCTGAATCCTCAGTGATTGCGTTTGTTTCAATATTCTTATCAACATTCTCTCTCTCTCTTGAAAAATAAGATACTTTTGATTTTGATGATTTTCAGGGGGAGAATTGATTGCAGATAAGATGGTTGAATGCATGGAAAGTGACAAAGTGGTCCCAAACTTTGACCTAGTAAGCTTTCTTGTTAACCCACTTTTTGTCTATAACCTCTAGAATCCCTGCAATCTCATTTACTTAATATTTTAATCATTTTCAGCTGTAATGAAGCCATTAGCCCATTGGAATGCCGGAGATCATCATCTGACGAATCGATTGGAGTTGGACTGTCACGCTGATGTTTTTTCAACTTCTTTTTCTTTTTTCTAAACTGGTGTGGTAATTACTGTATTTTGATTAAAATGCTAAATGTTTTGAACCTATTAATTAGGGTTATGACTTATCCATGCCCGTTATTTCGGGATTTGAAAATAAGTTGGACTCAAGAGGACAAGATTGTTGTGTAGAAAAATGTGTTGTGTTCATCAGAAAATATACATGTCGTGTTGTGTTGTAAATTAATCTCCTTTCCACACAAAAATAATTTACTGTGATGTGCTATAATTTATTGTTTCTTGCACTTACAAGATGATGTGGCACAATATTTGTCCATAGTTCACGAGTCGCAATTTCTCATATCCTTTTTCAAAGTTCTCCTACATGCCAAACACCAGCGACCAAAGCACCAAACACTATCATTTCACGTTCAATAACGACAGAATCCCGTTGTCATGTAAGATGCCTTGTGTATAAATGCTTTGCTTTAAAAGAGAGTAGCTTGAACGTTGTTGTTCCAGAAAATATATTAGTGAAGCCATAAGTTACACAATATTCAAAGTAACACTCTCAAAACTTTCAGTATATTATTTTTTTTTCCCTTTATGACAATCTAGCATTTGAGGGTGCTAAAGTAAATTTATCAGTGACTATTTAATCTTTTTAAAAAATGCTAAGTTAAATAATGTGTATACGGTATAGGCTTTCATTGCGGCATAATTGTTGTTGTATAATTCTTGTAGAGGATGAATATTAAACATTAGAACTTTTAATGTGTGTCGTGTGTGTGATTTAATTTTGAGTTATCGTCAATGTAAATTTTTTTTTAAATAAATATTTAATTATATATTGCTATACTATTAAAAATATTTGATTTTTATAATAATTATTTCAAAAATTATATATATAATGTTATACATTCCTTCCAATTTAAAATAATTATTACTTTAGCCATTTATATTGATATTAAGGAACTTAATATCAAAGATTGATTATAAAATATTTACTAAAATACCTTATTTATAATGTTATACATTCCTTCCAATTTAAAATAATTATTACTTTAGCCATTTATATTGATATTAAGGAACTCAATATCACAGATTGATTATAAAATATTTACTAAAATACCTTATTTAGTAACTAAATTATTATATTAATATTTAATTATTTATTGTGCTTAGAATTGTATAGAGGGTACAATAAAAAAATTTATAATAAATACTTTATTAAAGTATGAAAGTGATAGATGATATAAATAAATAATTTTTATTCAAAATGACAGCTATTTTGAATTCGAAAGCGTGTAAAATTATTAATGTAAAATATTTTATATTAATAGAAAATCAAAATTAATCTTTTCTATATATAAGTGAAATGCTGCAACCCAATTTGTATCTGTTTTCATACCATAAATTGTTTTCATTCAAATATACCATAAATTATTTTATAAATTTTAAGAAAATTGTTGTTCAGTGTCTAGTTTTTTTAGAATTATTTTCTTTTGTAGTATAGAAAAGTTCATTTGGCCATCCAGTTTATTACCCAATTCATTAAAAGAAAGAGTTATGAAATAAAAATATACAATACACTGCCAAAAATAAATTTCACAATTTTTTTGTTAGGATATATCGAGCAAATGACTCCCATTTTTATGAGTTAATATTCTTAAAATAATTAGCTACCGATTAAGGTAACCAAAACCCTCGCGTCAACCTGCCCTTGATTGGCCCATCATTTCAACTGTCGAGGTCAACAACGGAAGATTACTGTCACATAAGCTAGCCTTACAATCACAATTTTATATGAGTTTAATCGGTATATATTGACAATGTAAAATTATTTTAAATTGTCAATTAATAGAAATAAGGAAAAATGAGAATTTATGGTGGGTTCCTCATTATAATGGATAATTATTTATGTAAGTTGGCACTTTTTACTATTTCTATTAACTGACGATATAAAATTATTTTATACTGTCAATACATTTAAATTAAATTCATTTTATATATCCTTCTTTTTCTTTTTATTATTTTAGTCTGACATAGCCTTTTCAAAGTACATTAAAATATCACAAATTATATATGTATTCATTTGACTGCTCAATTTACTGCCCAATTCACTCAAAAATAGAGTTATAGAAAAAAATATATATGACAAAAATATATGATATATTGATAGAGATAAACTTCATAATTTTTTATAAACATGTATTAAATAATAAATTCTAATTTTATAAATATAAATATCAGTAATCTTAAAATAATTAGCTACCGATTAATTAACCAAACCCTGACATCAACCTGCCCTTGATTGGCCCATCATTTCAAGTTCAACAAGGGAAGAATATTGTCATATATGATGCCTTCTGTAATAATGTATGCATCCATTGCTTTAAAAGGAGTTATATCATGTGTATATATAGGATGTGTGATATTGTATTAACTCCTATTCTATTTATTATTGAATAGGATATAAAGTTGATTTAAGTGAGATTTATATCTTATTTAATAATAGATAAGATATAAATTGATATGATGTTATATATTTCATATGTACACATAATATTTTTTTTTAAAAGGGACAGTAATTTCAACGTTGTTGTTTCAATAATATGTCAATCAACATCTAAGTTTCACTATGTATGGAGAAAATATATATATATATATATATATATATATATATATATATATATATATATATATATATATATATATATATATATATATATATCCAAACAAATGCTAGTTTACGTAATTTGACCTAACATAATTTCTGTCAAGCTATACAATCCTTACATAGATAAAACTATTTAAATAATTGTAAACATTGAAAACGAAGTTGCTTATCATTAGTGTTGAGATTTAACCTAACCGTAAAAAAAAAAAAAAAGATTTAATAACCTATGTTAATGCATGAATTTTAGGATGCCTAATTAAAATAAGATAACTGCGTTTTGAGCACATTCAATAGTGCGAACGCTATAGTTTGTCCAGACAAATAAAATACAAATTAAAAAAAGCAATAAGTAAATAATAATGATATGAACTAAATTTAGTAATAAAATACAACGAAAACTCAAAAATGATGGCAATAATAAGCAGGTTTATAACTCATTAATCCATGATCCATTTCGCACTGAAACCCGTTATCCACCTGATACCGTGTTTTTTTTTTGAGTGAACTTGATATCGTGTCTGAATTAATTAGTTTTTCTTAAGAGTTTAACTAGTATACACTTTGTCAACTAATAGAAATAGGAAAAAATAAGAAATTATGGTAGGTCCCTCATTATAATGGATAATTATTTGTACTAGTTGACACTATCTACTATTTTTATTGGCTGACAGTGTAAAATTATTTTACACTATCAGTGCATTTAAATTAAATTCTTTTCTTAACCCAGTTGTATTGTGTTTTATTTATTTTTGTCATCTAACTTAGGAATGTTTAAATTTAATCCAATCCAATCAAAACCGTCAAACCAATCCAATTCAAACCGAAAATCGATCAAAACCTCAAAAGTTTGGATTGGTTTGCATTTTGTTTTTCACAAACCACTTGGATTGGATCGGATTTAATCCCATCCAAACCAAATAATATTATATAATATAAATTTTTATTGTTAAATTTATACTTTTACTTATACTAATTTTAATTTATCACATAATTTTCTATATTTATATGTCATTCTCATTTAAATAATATTTTATATTTATTATGAGTCATTTTTATATTTTATTTTTATTTATATTATTTTATCTATTCAAGTTACTTTTTATTTATAATACTTTATATTTAAGATTTTTTTTAATAAAAAAATCGATTAAACCGATATAATCCAATCCTCAAAAAATTATTTCGGATTGGATTTGATTTAAAATATAAACTAAACCGATCTAATCCAAACTGTTATATATTTTATTATTTAAATCGGATAAATTTTTTACTCAAAATTGATCCAAATCGCACAGCAAATACTCCTAATTCTAACCTAGTTTTATTTGAGACTCCAACTATAAAGGCCATAATGAACCTAATCCCAATCCCAAAACATACCCCATAATGCCGACAAGAGTTGCTTTCTCTGCCATTCATATTCCCTCCATTTTAAAATATCTATTTAATTTTAATATTTTAGAGTTTCAAATTATTTATCTATTTCTAAATCAAGATAATATTAAATTTTTTTAATTATGTCCTTAATTAATTATCATCCATTATTAATGTAATTAGAGTTAAAAAATGTGCTATACTAATTCACTATATTTAAGCAAAGATAATTTTATCTATTTATATAATTTTATGCCACTATCAAAGGTAATTTTATTTCTTAATCTGTATATATTTTTATTTTGGATAAATATCCTGAAATAAAGAGAGTAGCTCAATGCCTCATAAATTTTGGTGTATTGAAAGAAGCGAATCACGTACAGCGTTACAAGACATACGATATTTATACAATCTGTGGGCAGATGAACCCCCAGTGGTCATTTTGATATGGATATCAGCCAATGCAGTCTCAAACTTCTCAGCTTCCAACTTTGTAACTATTTCAAAATTCAAATAACTTTTACTATTAAAAGTTAAATACAATTTGTTACAAGTGGTGCGGCACTTTAAAAAGTGAAAGAGAAGCTGATTGATTCTCTTGCCATCCAGACCAAGAGGGAACATGGTAGATTCTTTGCTACGTGGTACCATCCCACAGTGGTTTCTATCAAGATTAATAATGATGCACCATGACTATTGTCATTATTAACAGGTTGTACTACTAAAAGGATTTCATGGATCACATACGTATTTGAACAGGTTTTTGCAAAACGAGTAATAGCTTCTTCAACTCTGGCAGCTCAAGAAGAAACTGGCTAATGGTTCAGATTGAGTCTGATGCTCAACCGTCGACTGTGCTAGTGAAGCACAATGACAAAATCAAATTTTCATTTTAAAATAGCTGAAGAAAATTTGATTTTAAACTCATATTGATATCGTATAAATGCTTTATACGTGTACAAATATAGATAAATATTGAAGTACGTGTGTACTAAGATAAAATATATGTAAGTAAATTGTTCAAATAAGTGCCACTATAAACAAATGTCAACTGGGTCACGCAGGCGGGCGATAACGCGCAAACATGCGCGAGTAATACCTTGGTTTTTTTTTTTTTTATTTAATTTCCAAAAATATTCCTTTATCCGATAGATGAGAGCTTCCAGAATATGATTAGACACTTGAATAGGACCTTTCCTAATAATTTTTTTTTTCTATAAAATAAATCTTGAGATCAAAATTAGAACCTTATACTTGAGAAATATGAATCTTTTTCATCCAGACCAACACTATTTACACCATTTTCCATTGAACAAAAAGATAAAATGGTTCCAAAGTTTACCGTTAACAAGTAATTGTCAGCAAATAAAGTACTGTTCACTTACCAGCCTCAAATCCCCGTATACATACGCTACAGTATATCCCACAGGCGAATCTATAATCAAATAGGTTTGTGCAAGGGATAATATATATATATAAAATTTTTCTGAAAAATATATCGGCTCTAAGAAGAAATTACATGCTCATAAGGCTCGGCGCGAGGATAATCGTTCAATATTTAGTTATTTTGGCCCATCAATCATGCTTCTGAAATTCTCTCCGTAGTGTAAACTAACTATTGCATACAACAAAATCAACCCACATCCCAGGCCAACAACAGACTAATAAATATAAAGCCATCTCAATCAGGATAGAATAATACCAAGATATGAAAGTCAATGTACTAGAAAGTTGTCATGGTAGAGGTAATCAATTTAAACAAAACTCACTATCAGTACATATATCAAAGTTCAGGGCTTTGTTAACAACCGAACACCACTCCCACCCCCCAAAAAAAAAACAGTAGACAATCTGGCAAAACTGATCATCTGATTGTGTCTGATACAAGAAAATTCTGATACAACTTTAAGGAAGAGATACAATATCTTAAGTAGCACCCTTGCCCTTCTTCCTCTGAATCTTCTTCATGTAGAATTCAAGCTCTTTGCCCTCCAATATATATCTGCCATAAGTTCACAAGAAATTATGTTCTTGCCTCTATCAAAGAAATTAAGTGCTTACAGGCAGAGACATTAAAATGTAAGATTGAAGAATATTGTCTGCTTGGCAATATTGTCAACTGCAATCATTTTTATACTCCCAAGTTTACAAGAATCAGATAACTGTTATTTAATATTTAAAGTCAGTATATCAAAAGACATGCTACTTCAGATATCACGATAAAATTGCTAAGAAACTTATAAAAACACCATTCATATATGTCCATGTCATTCAATTCCTTTTTGCTGGAGAAAGACATAAGCATTTGCATATTTTGATTCAAACATCAGAGCTACCTCTTAGGATGAGAAAGCTATGACCCCCACAAATACTTTAAAAATAGAAACACTAAATAAGTTATATTTTGGCCTTCTCATGAAGTTCTAGCTCATCATATACATGTTCTTGCAAATGAGGTTTTTCCAACAAAAACCTTAAAGTTTCAGGACACAAGAATTCTGAAAAAACAATTCTAAAATTTACTATAATACTGGTTGCAGGAAATCATGCACTTGATATATCAGATAGATTAATGGAGTAGAACGTTACTTACCCATCAGCACGACCACATTGACCAGGCCGGGATGAAATACAAGCCAAAAGGCGACCACCACCAAATTGTTCTTCAATGTGAGGACCAAGCACCCGGCTCTGTTTACGCTTTTCCAACTTTCGCAAGATGCGGTTACTCTTCTTCACTTCCTCAGTTGCAGTTTCAGCATCCTATTAAAACAGACGTACTAAATGGTGTAAAGAAACTCTCAGGTTATTGAAGTAACATCTGCAAAATCTCACAGCACATTGTTTAACTTGAAACATAAGAAGAAGAGCAGTGTTCAACTTTTTGTACCTCCCCTTCCTTCTTGGCAGCAGTAACACCCTTCTTCTTGCGACCAAGGTCAACACCATAATGTTGGAGATACCACTGTTTGAAAGGGGCAGCATCAACCTGCACAATAGCACTCTTCACCAATGTCTGAGTACGAACAAGCTCATTGTTTGATGCATTATACACCACATCAAGAATTCTGGTTTTGCGAGTCACAGCTTCACTCCCCCAAGAGTAATTCCCAGTATCAAGCCTCAAAGCACGCCACTTCACATTCCCACCTCGAACCCTAATCCTCCTAACTGTTTTGTTGCTTGATAGCTTTGTGTTTGCCGGTTGCCTACCAAGCTCATACCTGTAAACAAAGACACCCCATTAAAAATAGTAATTATAATTATAATTATTTTAATAAAAATAGCGCCATGATTAAAAGCAGAAAAAAACACAGATAATACTGAATTATTTAAAAATAAAATCCCTCCGCTCCCAGTAAAGTATAATATGATCAGCTTTAAAGACACCATTTTTGTTACTTCAATTCAATCACTAAAAAATAGAAATCTTTTTGAAATTTTGGGCATACCCAATAAATTTCTCAGCTCATTTTGTCATATATTTTGTTTTCAATATATCTTCATTCTTGTATCATAAGAATTTAGATTAAATTTCATCATCAACTCCCCCACTAACTATGCGGCTCTCCGCGAGAAAAGGGCAACACAATCATTGTTGAACTTTTCAAGGTTTTATTATTACACAACCACAACAAAACATATACTTGTTAATGCTGATACACAGGCGTTTAAAATGTCTTTTATTTAAAAAAAACGAAATAAACAATATAAAAGGTTCCCTTTATTAGATTCTCGCATGTTCAGCATAAAGACGAAGGATCAATCAACCGAATGATGTTAACTAATTGAACGAATTTCACAAGTCAGACACATCCCCGGGCACTTCAAATACCCAACTAAACCAATCGACACTACACGAAGAAACAAAGAGCAAAAAAGTCTTCTTCCTTTCAGAAACACATATTTCGTTGGGGGAAAAAAATGAAAATGAAAATACGAAAACACTTAAAAAAAAAAAAGGTTAAAGAGTTTACTTTCTCTTCTTCCTCCAAGCCTTTTTCTTGCCACCAGTGGCGCGCCTCTTGTGCATTGAATCACGAGAGATACCTACACATAAACGCACATGAATCCGCAGCCAAAAACTCTCCATGCACTGAAAGGAATAGAGAGAGAGAAAGAGAGAGCGGTAACGCACCCATTTTCGAAGGAGCAAAGACAAGGGTGGTGGTGCCGCTGCTAGCTCTGGCCACTGACCAGAAAAACTAAGGAGGAGAAGAAGCTAGAGTTAGGGTTGTAGTGTATTTGACACACCTGAGCTCGAGTTGGGCCCGCACCTCTAAATGAGGCCCACTTCACATGTCAAAATGGTAACGTAGGCCCATTTGTTTAGTGGTCATAAATGAAGCCCAGATTCAGCTAGGGAACTACTCACTACCAAAAATATTAAAAAAAAACCACTCGGGCTTTACAGTAACACATTCTCTTTTTGATTTTTTTGTGCAAACACCAGAGGCACTAGCTACTAAGAATAATGTTGCCGTGATGCTAGTGTTCCCAAGTTGACACAAAACCTTGGATCGATCGTATTCTTTGAGGCATTTGGGAGTCTCAGGGATGGGATTCTCAGTGGCAGCGTCGTTAGGTTCCCATGTTATGCTGAGAGGCACTCATGAAGCGGCAAGAATCAAGTGCCCATCATTCTGCAGAACAGAGAAGAGTAGCGTTGGTTTCAAGCACTTGAAGCACAATAATGCCATTCAAAGAGGAGTCTTTCTATGCAAGCAGGAGTCAATTGAGTTTGATGAGAGGAAGAGCCCAAATGAGGTAGGTAACACCCTCACTTTACATTTACCATCTTCTTTTGACACTCAAAAGTTAGTAGCTTTTGCTTATCTGTTTCTATAGTGCCTGTAATTTGACGATTATTGGGAGAGTGGGAACCTATTTCTGTTGGGAAAGCTTATGTTTTGTTGGACTGATTGATGAGTAGATGCATCCATGTAAACTTGCATTGTTGTTCCACTGAATATGTTTTTGTTTGTTATTCATGGAAGAGTTTTCAGTTTTACAATGGTGGGATGCTAAAAATTGGTATTGTGGAGAGTATTTTCAATTTGCTGATGAAATGGAATACCTTTGCAGTGGATATTCCTCTTTTTCTTCTTTTCTTGTTGTTTCTATGTGGACTGATTTGTTGGACTGATTGAAGAGTAGATGCATCCATGTAAACTTGGATTGTTGTTCCACTGAATATGTTTTTGTTCGTTATTCATGGAAGAGTTTTGAGTTTTACAATGGTGGGATGCTAAAAATTGGTATTGTGGAGAGTATTTTCAATTTGTTGATGAAATGGAATACCTTTGCAGTGGATATTCCTCTTTTTCTTCTTTTCTTGTTGTTCCTATGTGGACGAGTGGTCGTAGATGGGATAGAATTAGGAACAAATACATTAGAAAGAAAAGTTGGGGTAGCACAAATTGTTGAAAAGATATAGAATCTCATCTTAAGTGGTTTGGTTAGGTGATGAGAAGACCTTAAGGAGCCCGAGTAAGAAAAGTAGATCAAATGGAGGGTAGTTTGATAGCTAGGAATACAGTAAGACTGAGAAAAATAGTAGATGAAACCATTATAGAAGACTTAAATTTTATAGACATGGTTTATGATAGGGTACAATGACATCATTTAATTCATATACCCAATCCCACTTAGTGGGAAAAGGTTTATTTATTTATTTTTTGTTATGTGGATATTGAATTTTTGGATAGGGAAACAGAGACACAATATTGTGAGGGTTTTATGACTACAGTAAGCAAGGTTCCGCCATGGGCAAGAAACCTTTCAGAAGTAGTTGCAATCAAAATTTAAGAGAGTGATATAAGGGTTCTTTGCTGAATGCTGGGGTTTCTGTTTATGGAAGTGAGAAATGATAATAGGTGTTGATCATTAATGAGATTGCCAATGAGTGATGGCTGTTTAGTGTTTAGCGTTGCATTGTTGGTAACATTATTATCAAAAGACCATAAGATTTAATAGGATGACATGCACAAAAGAATCCTGTATTTTCAATTTAAAATGAATTACAATGGGGCCTTGTTTACCTTTTTTTATTATTATTTTATGAAAAACGGTCAGTCTGGAGAGAAAATTTCATTTTCTTTCTAGAAAATTTAAATATGATTTTCCGTATGAGTTTACTAAAATTGTTTGTAATTCGGTATCCTAAGACAGTTGCTTCCGCCTAGGTTTCATGTTGATTAGTCATGGAACCTAATTTTTTCAGTGGGGCTCAAAATGGTTATGGTCTCCATGAATTCTACCAAATCTGAAATTGGTTTTCATTTTCATTTTTATTTTGTGTTTTTGTTCATTCCGCTTGGTGGTATTGATGACGGTAAATATCATGGATAAACCACATTTGAGGGAGTGAGGATCAGCAACTCTAGATGCAATTTATCATGGAATGTATTGCAGGACCGAGGGTATACTGTATCTAGCTTGGACTTGGGGCAATAAATTAGAGTCTTAATCTGGCAAGTGTCACCCTTATAATTCTTGTACTTAATATTCAACCCATGATTCCTGTAATAGGCGCAGCCTCTTGGTGCCTCATGTGGCTATGAGAAGCAATAAGGAAATAATAGCTCAAGCTTTTGGTGTAAATGTATAATGGCAGGTACTTGATCCTACACATATAGGTTCTCTAGAAAAAGCACTTTATGGTAATACGCAGGGAGTTCTTGTATGATGCTCACTAATTCCTTCTTATCTAACTATATATATCAAGAAATTCTATAGTCCTTTGCAATTCGAATGAAAAGTTGGGAAACTGACCCCTCACTTTGGTTTGGTTATATTACAGGTTAGACAAGAGATCATACGATGTTATGAACTCATAAACAGACTAGGGAGAGGAGTTGTGTATCTGGGTTCTTCTAGGATGGGGCCTGGCCATTCCCATTATGTGCAAGCACAAGGGCTGGCTAAAGAGGCAAGTAGATTCTTACCATAACTTCCTGCCTGTTTTCTTGCTTACTTGTTGTGTATAATATAAGTTCACATTCTTTTGTTAGCGAATAACATTGTTGTTTCTGGCATAGACAATTGTGAATTTGTGATAATGGCAAGGGTCTCCTATAGAAGTTGGGATTATTTATTTATTTATTTATATTTTGGACATGTTGTTCTCTGCAGATAGCAAATATTTTGGACTGCACTTCATGGTCGGGGGCTGGACCAGGGCTAATGGACGCTGTTACTCAAGGTGCTCTGCTAGCAGGAAAACCAGTTGGCGGATTCAAGATAGGAAGAGAAGCTGGGGAATGGACAGCATCCAACTTCCATCCCTACTTACCATCAGAAAATTACCTTACTTGCAGGTAATCTACCACCATCGCTTGATTCCTTATTCTATATATAGATTTGACTGCTATTAGCTTCTTAGACTGTTTTGGTTTTGTCTTTTGAGTTCAGGTTTTTCTCTGCGAGGAAGCACGGGCTGGTGGATGCTGTAGTGAGGAATAATTCATATGAGAAGACTGCTGTTGTTGCTCTTCCTGGTGGGATCGGTACTCTAGATGAGATGTTTGAGGTAATGGCATTAATTCAGCTCGAACGGATCGGATCGAAGCTTCCTGTTCCATTCCTGTTGATGAATTATGATTTGTTTTATTCAAAGCTGCTTGACTTTCTAAATGTTTGTGAGGATTGGGGCACTGTCTCTAAGGGAGAGGTTGCATCTTTGTGGAAGGTTTGTAATAGCAACTCGGAAGCTTTGGCTTACCTGGCAGATTTCTACGGCATTTCTTCCATTGACACAAGTAATAGTTCAAGTAAATTGTATAGCACGCATGAATCACCTTCTTGATAGGAATTTTTCTTTCTTCTTCTCTGAATACAAAGTAATTCCTTCCTTTCTTAACATAGATTGAATGGTAAAACGTTCTGGTAAACTGTTGTGATATTATAAGCCTTTATTGTTGTCACCCTCAGTACATGCAAAATGTATCTTTAGGTTCATATGTAGTCTACAGCTGTGATTCGGATAACGTGCACAAAGGAAGTGAATTTTCTTGCCCTTCTGGTTTATTTCCATATTTCTTTTATTGTTATTTTTGTCTACAACCATTTATTGTCATTTATCATTGTCTTAAGCTCTTGGCATTTATATTATTATTGTCACTGGATCAATATCATTTTGTTGAAAGAATATCCAACTTGGAGAATTTGATCCTGATAGGGCATGCAACTTTGACCAGCTTTAGTAACATGCTTTCTTGTCATATTTTACCAAAAAGCATGTACACTGGAAGCGGAGAAGTTGGGATAATGAATTAACGATGATGAAGATTACGTGACGGAAGCTTATGACCATAGGCCAGTGAAACGTTAGCTTCTCTGCCTATTCTTCTCCCCTTTTTACAGTTCACATTAATTTGGTGTGTATTTCCTATAGGCTCTGTGAATTTTCTATTCAGCAAAGAGATAGAACAAAAGCTGGGCCTACGGATCATTGATGCAGGTCTTATATAATTTGTTTTATATGACCTCGGTCAAGTGATAATTAAAGTTTAATTAGAGGATGCAATCTATTATATGATTTCAAATTTTGTTCATTTACTAAAAGTAATTATTAAAATAATAAATAACTCGATAAAATATTAAGATTAAGAATAAAATAAATTGTTCATTTTTAAGTTATTTTATTATTATTATCAATTATTATATTTTGATTTGTACATAGATAAATATTTAAATAGTATAATGACTATTATTTTATTGCTTATTTAAAAAGTTACTAGAAATTCTTGTTTCAAAGTGATAAATCATATATATATATATATATATATATATATATATATATATATATATATATATATATATATATATATATATATATTATACAATTGATATATGATAATATATAATTAAATGCTATAAAGAAAATTTTAACTGCAAAAATTACTTATAATGACAAAATATGCTTGGAATATATTTGATTTGCGAGTAAATTATAGTTATACTAAAATGAGAATGAGACATAATTGAATAAAATAACTGGTACTATTTTTAATTATAGTCTTTATTATACTTTAACTTATTAATCAATTAAAAAATATATGACAAAAAAAGAAAGACATCACCTTACAACAAAAACAAAAAGTGATAGTTATCAATTATCTACAATAATTATCCTGCATGTGATCGGCAATTATTTCCCTGACTTGTGCTATTTCAGTTGCTTCAGTGGCATTAATATCAACACCTTCTTGATTTTCCCTTAAACTTAATCTATCCACAATCATCTCTTCCCTTGAGTAATCACCGAGACGTAAGAATGCAAGCATTCTTCTTGTGGTCCTATACATTTGCAATTAATTCTTGAAAAGCAACTGAACGGGCCTAACCATATATTGCCACTTTTTGTCTGCAATAAAATATAACAACATCTTTTCAAAGTACTTTTCTTAGTTGAGAGCTGACATGCAGCACAAAGAAATTGAAATTTTCTCTACTATACAACATATAACTAAAAGAAGTAAGAATGCAAGGATTGTTTTCAAATTATGATGCTTCTAGACTAAAATCGAATAACCTGTATCGAGAAAATAGTTAAAAGATCACATAAAGATTGTGTAAACTTCTGCAACAACTTAACGGGATCAGTGCAAAAGCTCCCATATTTCAAGTTAATTGATCATCCATTCATTCATTAACTCATATTACAACTTGGAAAGATAGTGTAGCTATTTCATTCCAGCTAAACCATGTCAAGAACCGCAAACTAATGATGATATGAAGCTATGCGGTGTTCTGCATCAAATATGTTAAATAACATAAATCCAACGAAGACACCACTTGCTAGATTAAAAAAATGAACAAAAGCAATAATCACAAGGAAAAACAAAAATCACAAAAGCAATAAAAGTCTTGAGCAATGACTATGTATTGGGAAAAAGAAACTCATATTACAATTTTTTTCAAAAAAAAAAAAAACAAAACATACCAAACAGAAAAAAAAATAAAAACTAAAAAAAAAAGCTCATATTACAAGTCCATTAAAAAAAAACCTAGAAATGTTTCACATGAAAAGTTTCCAACTTTAGATGCAAACACCAATCGATCCAACAACATATAGAGAACAAAATATACCAAAATAGAAAAAGTCAAAAAGAAGGGGGAAAAAAAGCCAAAAACAATTTTGAAACCATACCAAAACAGAATCCGAAAACAAGGGTGAGGGAAGTGCCATGGTGGTTATGGCACTTTGATTGGTGGTGAGTGGTGAGATGTCCTTGTGAATAGCATGACACTGGTTGGGTGAGGGGTGAAGGTGTGACAATAACCTTATGATTGAGAGAGGGGGCATTAGGGTTTTCCTTTAAATATTTAAAGTATAGGGAAAAAAAAAAAAGCACTTCTCTTCTTCCTGGATTCAAACTAGATACATAACAAAGAAAGAGAAAGAATTGAAGAAAAAAAATACACTTATCTTGATCCAAGATTCGATCGAGTACATGGCCAAAAAAAAAAGAAAGGAGTTTCATTTATTACCACAGTATTAGCACATTTTCATCAAAAATATTTTTAGCAATCAAATCTAAAAATGCTGAAAATATGAATTTGTTTACTTTTTTTCAAATTTTTTCTCATTTTAGAAAATATTTTTTGAAAATATTTTCAAAAAAATAACGCCAAATATATTTTCACTTCTATTTTCTATTTTTAGTGAAAATAGAAACAGAAAACAATTAAACCAAACACCCCCTAATGATCCAATTTCAGAAGAAGGGCTATTAAAAATTGAAGCCGAAACCAATTCTATGAGTTCTATTTTGGTTGTGGACGAAGGAATGCAAATCAAGACATCAGGCAGTAAGGCACATACATCCTCATTAAATTAAGACAGTAACTTATGATTGTAGTCTGATGCTATGGGAGAAAAAGTAAAACTAAAATCACTTATTATATGGAGCAGAGAAGTATAAAAAGAATGATGTGACAATATGATTATTATTTAAGTGCTTTCTTTAGCGCACATGGGGTGCGTGCAGGCAGATTCTGTTTTCTGTATGTAGCGTTAATGACACACTCCAATTTATGCACTGTGATAGCCCAAGTGGCAGGCGCGAGTCTCTCATCCTTAGATTGAAAGTTCAAGTCTCACCTGTATCACATTTTCATTGTTGACAATTTTTTTTTATTAAGGAAAAGACAGTTAAACTATTATTTAATATTTAATGTAATACATAAAATTACATTAAGCAAATTTTATTTTTATCACCTTTGTGAACGTGCTAATTTTTTTACTGTTGGCAATTTTTTTGTTTTTCAAAAGAAAAAATAGTTAAACAATTATTTAATATTAAATATAATAAATAAAATTATATTAAGTAATTTTTTTTTACACCTTCATGAATGTGCCCTATGTTGAATATGTTAGGTATTTTAAAATTAAATGTTTCATTTTGAAATTTATTTTTATGCTAAATTTATATTTTTAGTATTTAAAAAATTATTTAAATATTATATAATTACTTAAAAAATTATATAATTTTATATTTTAATATTGACCATTTATATTAAATTTAATGCTCAAGGTTTATTTTCTCTCATTCACACATACACAATATACATAATAGATGAATTCATTTTTCATTTCCAAGAATATTATTTTTGAGAATATTTTGTATATATTCAAAAATACCCCTGACAGCTAACAGTTGGTGGTCGCAGCAAATTGTAAGATATCCAAAATCAAAAATTCTTAAACCTTGACACAAATTATAAGATATCCAAAGCATTTGGTAGACAAATTAATTTTTCATTTCTAGGAATTTTATTCTCGAAATATTTTGTATATTTTCAAAAATACCCTTGACAGTCGATAGCAGTTGGTGGCGATAAATTTAAGATATTCAAAACCCAAAACTCTTTCACCCTAAAACAAATTATAAATATCCAATAATAAATTAATTCAGCCCTGGGATTTTGTTGTAGCCCCTGCCTATTTTGAATATGGTTTAGTCAAACATCTCCATGGACTTCATCTCCGGGCTGCCCAAGGCCAAGGGGAAGGACACCATTTTCGTGGTTGTTGATCAATTAACAAAATTTGCCCATTTTATTGCCTTAGCACATCCTTTCACTGCCCAGGAGATAGCTTAGTGCTTTATTTGAGTGGTGATTCGCTTGCATGGGTTTCCATAGATCATTGTGTCCGATTGTGATCAGCTATTCCTTAGTCATTTCTTGACTGAATTATTTAAGCAAGCTAGCACTAGGTTAAAGTATAGCACTTCATATGACCTGTAAATTGATGGGCAAACCGAAGTGATGAATCATGGCCCCGAGACTTATTTGCTATGTTTCACTAGCATGAAACCAAATTAGTGGCCAACGTGGTTATGTTGGGCTGAGTTTTGGTTCAACACCACTTATAACGTCTCTGCTTGGATGACTCCCTTCCAAGCATTACATGGGTGACCACTACCTACAGTTTATCAAGGAAAAACTTAACCTTCTAATGTCTCGGAGGTGTAGCAGCTGGTTACTAGTAAGGACCAAGTCTTGGACAAATTAAAGGAGAATTTAAGGGTGGCATAGCAACGTATGAAGTTTTTTGCTGACAGACAATGCCGGGAATTGACCTTTGAAATCCTTGGCCAAGAAATGAAATGAAAAACATAGTCCGCGGTTCTTTAGACCATTCCAGGTGATTGAAAAGGTGGGTCCAATTGCCTACCGTTTGGCCATGCCTCCTTCCAGCCACGTACATTCAGTTTTCCATGTCAGTTTACTCAAGAAGGCCTTCCCACCCAATAGTCAGCCTCATGACTTGTCAAAAAAGTTGGTTGACAACTAGAAAATGTGTGCAGTACCATAGGAACTATTGGATTTTTGTTACAACTAGGCAGGGACAGCAGAGGTCTTAGTGTGCTGGAAGCTTCTCCACTCTTGTGATGATTCTTGGGAGCCATTGGCTAACTTGTTAAGGTTGTTTCCTAACTCTCACCTTGAGGACAAGGTGCATCTTTTTTGGGGGTGTGATGATAGGACCCTATTAGTAAGACAAGTTTATGCTAGAAAGGCTAAGAGGGAAGTGGGCCTAGAGGGTCCAGCTTAGGACTAACTTCAAAAGGCCAAATAAGGAAAGTTAGTTAGGGGTAGTTAGGATAGTATATAAGGTAGAGAATTAGTTAGAGATGTTTTATCTTAGCCATTGTATAGCATTTAGGAGGGTGAGCGGACTCTTAACTTCCTCTAAGTGTAGAGACTGATACATAGGAGAATTTGTACCAATTTCTAGAGTTCTTGGTGATTTGCCAAAATCCCGTATTAATAAAATTCCCAATTCTTTCTTCATTTCTATCTCTAGTACTAGTTCTAACAAAAAGTTAAAATGGAATTGAGATATTATGAACAATGTGAGGTTAGATTGACATGAGATGTCATGATAGCTGTGTATAAAACATTGACATGGTACTTTTATTTATTTATACTAGTTATACTAATATCAAGGTCATGTAATGTAGTACAAATTGTACAACACTAGATTAATAAGACTACTAACATAATGAGGTAAGGAAAAATTACCCGAAAATGCAACAGTTGCTGGAAGAAGGTACGTTCGCTAGAAAATAAGGAGAGTTGGTGATAGAAAGTATGACAGAGATTGGGATCATAGTAGTCAATCGCGGATCGCAGCGTGGAGTGGCCGACCTCAAAAACGCTATAACGAAATAGTAGATAGCAGGATGATCGCTATTTTAAAAAATACAGATAATTATTATGCAATTTATACATAATATATAATACATATAAATATTCAAGAGTAAGAAAAAATAGAGACAATAGAGAGACAACAAAGATTAAAGTAGGAAGCATAATATGATAGAGATAGACATGGTGTCATAACTAATAAGTAAATAATAGTGATGATGAGATGGTTATTAGAGGCTGAAGAAGCTGAGAATCATAGGGGAACAAGGCTAGAAAATCTTGAAACAACTTGAGACAGATCAATAAAGTGTGAAAGAGCTGCTATAAACTCAATAGGGGTCGATAAGTGTGCATAACAGGTGTGATGGATTTGCACAACAGCCTCAATGTGTTACTTTATTTTAGGAGCGACTAGAAACTTAACAGGGGTCGATAGATTGAAGGAGATGAGTTGAAGTGAAGGGTAGAATAGAGACTATCCTCATTTTAGTAAGGGTATGATAGAGACTTTATTTAATTAAGTGAGGGAAGATAGAGACTTCACTTCTTTATTTGAGGGCAAAATGGAGTCTTAACAAATTTTAAGTGAGGGCAAAATAGAACTTTTACTGACTTAAGCGAGAATAAAGAAGGAATTTTGCTGAAAAAAGAAATAAAAAAACTAGGGTTGCTTTTGGTTTGCATGTTTTCCATTTTCATTTTCATTGGAAACTAGAAATAGTAATGAAAATATGTTTGGTTTAATTTTCTTGAAAATATTTTGAGGAAACGTTTTCATAAATGAGTGAAATTTTGAAAAGGCCATTTTGACGTTTTCAGCATTTTCACCAAAATTTTTTCGTTGGTGCTGAAATGTTTTCAGTGAAAAGGCGGTGGCAAACTTGTAATAATAATGAAACCCTTTTATTTCCTTTTTCTCACCTTCCTAGTACCAAAACAAAGCAATCAAAGTACAGAATGCGTTAAGGGAGCTAACCAACGAATATGGGCTTTGTGATCTTGGACTTCATCACCGTGAATGTCACCAGCACCTTGATTGACATGTTCACTTTGTCATGCTCCTTGTGACATGCGTTCAACAATGAAGCGGCTAGGTCAATCCATGGGCTTGTCGACGACATCAAAGATGGTTTCTTTGCACCATGGCCGCCTTAAAACTATGTCGTATGCTCCACTGTTGCGCTTCTAGCTAAGGAGAGCCACGAGGTGAGCTATGGCATCGGCCATGTGGGCAGAGAAAAGAAGGGCAGAGAGAGGAGGGTGGGCATTAGGGATGAGAGACAGAGAAATCCTAGTAGGTGGATTCTCATAAAGTTCAAGGAGTTCAATTAATTGAGCATAATTTTGCCTTATGAACTTGTGGTTTTTAATTATCACTGTCAGTGACTGCATATTAAGGAAACTAGTGGTGGCCCCATTATCAGGTGCAGTATTATTAGTGCATAAGAGGAAAGACGCGATCAATTTTGTACATTTATATATCTTTCTAACGTTCAAAGTTGTCGGTCATTATTTCCCTTGAAATTGTCCCAAAACCTTTAGGATTACCTTGACCTACCCCCTTTTTTTTTCCTATTGATATGTTGTTCATTGGTTTAAGGGTGATTTTTATACTATCGGGGCTTATTCTGAAACTATGGCCATTGTAATCTTGATCATTTGAATACTAACATGTGAATTCCTTGAATTTTAATTTTAGTTATAATATTTATGTTGATTGAAAGGCTGAATACTAAAGAAAGGTTATGCAGATTGAACGTACTACATGAAAACTAGTCAATCTATGTGTTATGTCAAAGGTACGAAGAAAATTCCTAGCACTTGTTTTTTATCTATGATTTTTCTTGGCACTTGTGGAGTTATTGGATGAGGTTGTGGAACATCTATTGGATGTCTCCAAGGGATCAAAAATGCATCTTTGAGTCTTGGATAGAGGTGAAGCTAATAGGTTGCACAAGAGAGCAATGGATGACAACATTTTTTTGTTAAATTTGGACCATTTTATGTTCTGTCAATCTCATTAAGTTTATGTTAAGGTTGGTTTTGCTGCACTAGCTCTATTCATGGCCAAGGTTTATCAGTTATTGTTCATGGATTTGGGGGTGAAACCACTCATCAACAAAATGTCAACAAGTTCAAGGTGATCATATCATTGTGCTTCAGTTGGAAATTAGATGCTGCAATGTGCATCCTCTTTACTAGTAGCAGCAGTGATCATGTCACTCCAAGTTTGAATGTTGACTGCACCTTTCTAATGGAATAATATATAATAGAGCACTTCTTTGTTTTTTTCAGAAAAAAAAGGAGAAAAGTGGGGTTATGTAATCAGAACAAGGATCAATTTTTTTTCTTCGTAGATCCATTTTCTCTTGGTTTTATCAAGTTCAAATGCCAATACTAATAATATAGGATGAAGTTGTTTTAGAGTGGTCTTCTTATAAAGCAAACATGGTGTATTCATTCTTAAATTATTTCATGATTTTACTTTACTCTGGAGAAGACATGATTATTGATTGACAAAGTTTTAGGATAGATCAAGAGGGCATTGATATTAATGCTACTGAAGTAACTCAAATGACATAAGTTAGGGGGATAATTACAAATTAAATGTGAAATAATTATAGATAGTGCTTGTTATTTTGTTTAATTATGTCTTTTTTTAGTATGACTATAATTTATTCACAAATCAAATATATTTTAAACATATTTTTTTATTACAAGTAATTTTTGCAATTAAAGTTTTGTCTGGAGTATTTATTAATTATATAATAATTGATATTGATACTAAAATTACTTAAAAGTGAGTAATTTATTTTATTCTTAATCTTAAAATTTTATAGAATTATTTTATTTTAATAACTACTTTTAAGTTTATCTCAAATTTGCAAATAATAAAGTTCATCTAAATGTACAAAAAAAATATAACATTTTTATTATCTAATAATAAATATAATTTTATTATCTCAAATTTGATTTTAAAAATATATTTTGAAAATAGACAAACCAAACATATTTTCATTATTTCCCCTTTTTAAAAATAGAAAAACCAAATATATTTCCTAAATTCAGAAAATTTGAAAATGAAAATCCTTTTTAGAAAATGAAAACAAAAAATAAAAATAGAAAATATTTTCACAAACCAAACACCACCTAGGGTTTCTGGCTTAGGAAAGCATCGCGGCCGCAAAATTCCCTCTTTAGTAAGGGTATGCAAAAACTAGGGTTTTTGCAATTTTGGATGCAATTCCATCGCGATAGTGGCCGCAAAACGCTATGATCGAAAAACTCTTTGCACTGGCAGCTGCGTTGCGCCGGAGCTCTTCTCTGCTCCACGACACTGTGATAACACCGCTATTGACTACTATGATTAGGATAGCCAATAAGATGCACATCTTAGAAATTTTATCATTGGATCGTGGGCATACTGATTAGAAAGCAAAATAGAGCCAGTCGAAACTCGCTTTAATACCAACTTGAAAATAAGAAAGTAAGAAATTGTGGCTGAAACACTTTCTTTTTATCAAATTCCATTCAACATACAGATTATGTACACGAGGTACTAATCCTTTTTACAAGACTATAGTAATGAACTTAAGCTAAGTCACTATTATCTTAGATACATTCTTCTTTTATCACAAAAAAAAAAAACTCAAATACATTAATCTAACTCTAATTACTTGTTTCGTTATTGTAATATGGACATTGGAGTGATTGTCTCTGAGATCTCTTTGTTCTTTTTTGATTTGGTTGGTGAGGATGTGCCTTTTAGACCTTTTTATTAAGGATTTAGAGTGATCTCTTATCTCCACAAAAAAAAAGTTCATTGTTCGAAAAGACCTTGAGGAGGAGAAAATCCAAAGGGCAGTTTTTAGTTTAGGGGAAGAGAAGGCTCCTAGCCTGGATGGTTTTACTTTTGCTTTCTTCAAAATCTATTGGGATATTGTTAAAGCTGACTTCCTTAAGGTGTTCAATGAATTGTTTCATAATGGCAAAATTGGAGTTTGCATGAACTTTGCTTTCATATCTCATGCTCAAAAAGGATAGGTTGATCAAAGTTGAGGACCTATGCTCAATTAGTTTAGTTTCTAGTGCTTATTTGTTTAGTTTCTATTGTTTACAAGATTATCACCAAAGCACTTGGTTTTAGACTGAGGAAATCTATTGGATTCCATTTCTAAAAATCACTTTGCATTTATTCCTAGTAGGCAAATTCTAGATGCTATTCTCATTGCTAATTAGGTGGTGGATGATCTTTGAACCCAAAGGAGACAAGCTCTTGTCTTCAAGTTGGACTTTGAGAAAGGTTATGATCACAAAAGTAGGGGTTATTTTGGATAAAGTCTTGAATAGAAAAGGGTTTGGGTTAAGGTGGAGCAGATGGATTTCATGGTTTTTATCCTTTTCAACTTTTGCTGTGACTATTAATAGATAACCTAAATCTTGATTTTATGGGACAAAGGATGCCAGATATACATTCCATGACTTAACCAAATTTACTTTCTCTAGCCCCAAATAAATTAAAATCATAATTATCTTTGTAAGCTCATGTATTCATGTACTTTCTTACCTTATATCTTCATATGCATTTTTTATTCATAAACTGTGCATGAAGATGCTTGATGCACTTATGTTCATGCTACATAACTTACTTTCAAAAATATCTTTGTTGCAAATTCAGTAGTATGACAATTATAATGTAAGGGTTCCCAAAATTCATGACAGCCATTCAACTAGCCAATGAATAGATAAAAAATTCCAAACATACTTGTAATCATATAAACCATAGGCTGCCCCATGTACATAGATTCCAAATTGAATAGCTATATCATGGCAGGTATGCCAATATAGGACTAGAACTAACATATGTTCTCTAAGTTAAGTTTAGGGATGACAATGGGTCTCAATGGGGGCGGGGACATGCCCCCCGCCCCTGCTGTCCCCGTTTAGGATTTTGCCCTCCGTCCCCGTCTCCATCCTTGTCGTGGGTCCCTGCGGATATCCACGGATTTCTATAAGAAAAACTCAAAAAATCTAAAAAAAGAGAAAAATCTAAAAAAAATACTCTTAAGTCTAAATAAAACAACCATAATTATGCATATTTCATACCATTATCTAACACAATTTAAATTACAAAGAAAATACATAATTGCAAATTCATTATAAGATAATAGAAATATCCAAATCACAAAATAAAAATATTTATATTGCAGAAACTCAAATATCCAAATTCCAAATAAAAACTTTAACAAGCCATTTCACATTTGGGTTAAAAAGAAAGAAGCCACTGTTACACTCTTATAAAAAAGTAGAATGGCAGTGGAGAAAGTGAAGTGAGTCTAGGGTATTTTCATGTGATTATATATATAGAAGAATATTTGAATAATTTTATATTTATGCGGAGATTTCACGGGTCCCCATGGGGTGGAGATCTTATCCCCCATCCTCACCCCCATTAGCTAAATGGGGACATTCCTTGTCCCCGCGAGGACCAAACCTATCCCTGTCCCAATCCCCATTGCGGATAATCCCCGTGGATACCCGCTTAAACATGTTTTTTTTGTAACATCCCCACTTTCGTAAATAAAATGTAATGGAAACTTTAAATTATTTCCCTTAGGTAGTGTGAGAATTTCTCACGTAGCACTATACTATGACGATTCTCACACTTTGAATTATAGGGTAGTGTAACACTACCATTGAAAATATGGCACTGCCATATGTTAAAAATTAAGAAATGACAAAAGTGCCCTGTAAACTTTTGTTGATTGCAGTGATGCCCAGAATTTTTAGAAATTATATTTTAATCCCAAAGACTTATTCCCATAATAATCCTAGAACTTTTCATGAAATGGCCTTCATATCCCCACATATGTAGAATTAGCAAAATGGGATTTTAAACAGAGCAGAATCACATGGTGAAACTGTAAAAGTTTAAATCTCTACCGATTGGGCCATAGAGGCAGTCTGGTGTAAAATAGCGTGGGATGCCCTTGGACTTGTTCAAAATTACGGATATGCCATTAGCTACGAAAAATAGAAAACAAAAAAGTTCTGGACTTATGAAATGTTTAATCTATGCTATTAATCGATTTATTCGATTTTATTGATTAGGTAAGATTAATTAGAAATTAATTAAAGGATAATTAGAAGTTAATTAGATGTTAATTAGAGAGATTAGGGTAGAATAGATATACAAGAAGTCTTATTGGATTTTTTAGCAACGTTTTGCCAATTTGGAGGGAATTGGTAAAGATTCGGTAAATTGTATGCAAGAATCGAATCAATAGAATTTTACACTGATAACCTTAGGTTGCTGAAATTCAGCCACCTCCACCACCATAGATGGCGCCATATTGCAGCCATATGATGAGGAGATTTGGCCAAATCATGACCCCTAAAGCCAATTACCTCAAGCCACCCTTATTTATGTCATAAAGCTTAGAAAAATTTCACCTATCTCCTTTTATTTTGCGCCCCCACCAGCTGCATCCCTATCTTCCATCTTCTTCTTCCTTTCTTTCCGTACCTCCATGACCAAGAGCTTCAAGCTCAAGATTGGAGGCCTTCTTAGCCTTAAATCCTCTTGCTCTTTTATGAAAATTGATCCTCACCTCTTTCTCTACAAAACTCCTCTAACAATTTCATGATTAAGCATCAAAGAGCCTCCCCACATTCATATGAGTTGCTTTCATGGTGAAGGAAGAAGGCTAATAGTTAGTTCTTGGCTTCCTTGCTTTTATGGTTCCAAGGATTTCAAGGTAGGTAGCTCAAATTCTTCGTTATTTGATGTATCATGTGACTATGTGGTTGTTGTGTTCCTCTTATGCTATGCTTGTATGATGGTGTTTTGATGTTTTTCTAGTGATTTGAGATGAGGGAACTTAGTTTGAGTTGAGAACATGATCAAAAAACTCAAAAGGAAACTCAAAACAAAATTGGATGAGGATAAAATCCCAGATATGTCCGTACTACGAAGTGTATGGACTCTTCCACAAGCCACAAAATGAGATAAACCTATTTTTATCTAAAACTAGACATTTAGAGCTTTCCAATCATATAAATTATAAGGTCATTGGATTAGTATTGAGAGAGCTATGAATTTTTAAAGTTTGACCTAGAAATCTGGATTCTCATCTAGGCAGTATGAGTTAAGAAGGGTGTAACTCACCCTACACAACTCTAAATTGAGTGAAACTAATGCTGTTTGAAAGCTAACATGTAAAGAAACATCTCATAAAATTTTTAGAGTCATATTCATTGCCAATTGTTCCCAGCACATCCATGAAATTGACTTAAGTTCAAACCGGACTAGAGCAGGGTAGTCTAGTATGGTCAAGTTACGGGGCTTATATCTCAAAATATACTCATGCAAATGATATGAAACTTCTCTCATTTGAAAGCTTGTTTTGTTATAAATTTTGTATGATTTCATATAGATTGCTATTTTTAGTGAATTTTCACTTATACGGGTGCATTTTTGGCTAAGTACAGGGCAGTCTGAGGTAAAATATTAATAACTTGAGTTATACAAATCAAAATGAGATGGGACCAAAAGAGTTGGAAACTAGACACATAGAGTTATAACATATCCAAAATTCAGGTTTAAATGAGTTGAATTGTACTAAAGGTGGATTATACAAAATTCGGGCAAAATAGGATGAAGTAAGCAGAAAACTCTATTGAGGGTTGTGTTCAATTTAATGAATGATATTGTGAATGTATAATTGCTGTCCCATATTGATTTGCATGTTTGAATGATTTTACTGGTAGTCTGGTACTATTCACGGGGAAGCGGACTCGATTCGTTATGCCGCCGAATTTTTTGCAGGAGTTTATGAAGTTATGAGAGCTTATACTATGGGTGATTATGTTTTGGATATATTTACATTTACCTGTCATGTTTATGTATGTCATGCATGTAAGCATAATTAGAATATAATATGAGAAATAAGGTATGAGACATATCCATGAATGCGCAAAGCATTCGCATGCATGATAAGATATGGAAAGGAAAAGATAATAAGAACTTGCAAGAGGGACGTACTAAGCTACCACGTGAGATATGGCACAGACCCAGCTAATGTGGGCCAAAGCGATACTGTCTAAGACTTGGGCTAGCCCTTGACCAGATTTAATGGGAATAGACTGGTGTGAGGGTCGAGGAAAGTAAACCCGTAACTCATGTATAGATACGAGCTCGGACTTGAAAAATAGGCTATTACCCAGGGGTAAGAAAGGCTATTCACCTCCGGGAGACCAAGTACAAAAGAGTAAGATTAAGTTGCAAGTTAAAGAAGGATACGAATTAAGTCAAGTGCACTTGCATACAGTCAAGTATAAGCATCTATATGTGCATCTTCAGTTATCTCGTTAAGTAATAATGCTATTATGATTCTTGTTGAAGCATATTATACTATTTGTATTTCTATGTCTATCATATGATATGACAAGTGGTTGTTAAAATATAACCCGCTTCGAGAAAGGTGTTTTCAACTTAAAATTGAACCACTATCTGCGTATATGTGCTCATATTTTCATAATAAACCGAAGCGGCTGGAATGTTTATGATGACACTACAAGAGTGATGGTTTTAATTTACCTACTAAGAACCTTAGGTTCTCACTGCCTGCTTGTATATTTTTCTTTTCCATAAACATTCCAGCATCCAAGTTGGAAATCAAGTGCGAGGCGGAGTACAGGGACATTCATTGAGCAAGACTCGGGCATAAACTAGACCAAGAGACTATTGAAGTTAGCTAACGACTAGTCAGAAGCAAATGCTGTGTATTATGTTAGTCACAATTTCTTTTAAATTGTAATTATTTTATTTTCTATGTATCAAAGATGACAAAATTTATGAACTATTATTCAGTAATAAAGTGTACAGTTAAATAGTCATATATTATATTTTCCATATTTTAAAGCTTTCTTAGCATGGTGACAACCTTTTAATATAACCCCATAACTCAAGCATGGCTTATATGATAGAGGTTGTTACATTTTTGCCATCCTAGTTAAGTTATGCACAATTCCATTACAAGTTATATTACACTTCTCAATTTTGCCCAAAATTGTAAATTCCACCAAAAATCCATGTTAAACTTTTTTTTTATTTTTTATCTCAATGTTATAGGAATGTTGCTCTATTAGTCTATGTTCAAACTTCTTTGGTCCCACTAAATTTAGTTAAGTATAACTTGAGTTATTTAAGTTTGATATATTATTGCTCTGTTTTGGGCAAACTCGGATATGTAAAAATGGAAAATCACTAAAAATCCATTTTACATCTTTTTGCCCTGAAATTTCATATACATAAACCTCTGTGAACCCTCTTTCAAACCCAAAAAGTTTCACTCCATTTGACTAAGCAGAGCTTCAGTTATAAGCTTCGCATTAGATCTACCCTATATTGACTTATACAAAGCATATGGCAACTTTGTAGAATTATTGGGAACAAATCACTAGGAGTTTGATTTTACAAATTTACAGGCTTATTCTTCTACTTGTTAACTTCTTAACAAAATTGATTTCACTCAAATTGAAGGTATATAAGGCAAGTATGCCTATTAGGGCACATACTATTTTGGTCTATTCCTCCCAGCTCATAGCTAGTTTCAAAAATTCATAACTTACTCATCCTAAATCCAATTCAGCTCGAATTTTGTGGGAATTAGTTCCACCTCAATTGAAGGTTCCTACCTTGAAATACACCTTACGAATTTACCACTGTCCAGAATTTTCCAAAGTAGCCTATTTTTAGCTATAAGTGTCTTTGAGTTCTTGACTTGCTTTTTTCACTAACCTAGCTTGCTTTTTTCACTAAATCAAGTTTCACTAGTTCTAGTTTATTGAAATAAGACTATATAACAGCATCCTTAGCCCACAATATGTGACAAATAATAACATGAAAGGCAGCTCATATAATGACCTATCCATATATAAGGAGATTTAAGACACCTACCTTACTTCCAAACTTACAAGTAATTCAAGACTTGTTCTTTTGGACTCCAACCTCTCTTAAAATCCACAAAACAACAATCAACCTTGTTCTTTCTTGGTTATGGCTGAAGCTTTATAGGTTAAGGGTGAGGGATTTTTATAACTTTTATCTAGGTTAGATTATGAAAATAAGAAGCAGTTGATGAGTGGTGCTTGAAGTGAATAAGAGAAGATTTTGGGAGTTTGGAAGGATAATAATGGAGGAGGGTTTAGGGGAAGGAAGGTGGTGAGTTTTAAGGAGGGAGGGGAGAGAAAATGATGAGCAAATATGTGCTCATCTTTTCTAATTTCTTGAATTATATAAAACCAAATTTTCAAAAAGCAAAATTTGACTTTTGCTAATTTGTGGTCATGAAATTGACTTTGGTGGTCAATTTGTGGCCACTAGAATTAATTTGTCTCATGGTAATTAAACTCTCTTATATTTTAAATCTCTTTCAGTTCAATTTCTTGTATTATGAAAAACTATTCTTAAAATATTTACGGTGCGGTTAAAATTTTGTTAACAAAATTGTAGCTATATTGTATTATCGCTTTTATTATTCTACATTCTCCTGATGAGGATGTAGAAACCTACCCATTCCGGATGAGGATGAGCCCTGAACCTATCCCTTCGTTGTAAGTTCATCCTTTTCCTCTATATCTACTACAACTTCCCAATTACCAAACAATAAGATGCAAGAAGCAGCCCTTGATTTCTCTCTAAATGAGAACTCAAAATTAAATAAATCCAAAATCAGTATATTAAGAATCTCAATTGAATGTAGGAACATTAAGAAAATCTAAGATTACTAGTTTGATTACTTTGAATTTGAAAACAATTAGAGTTTAGTAATGGAATATGAAAATGAAATTGTGTGGGCAACCAAAGACTTGATATAGAAAGTGGCAGCAAATGTTGGTGAATGCATAAAGGGAAAATAAGACAAAGAAATAAGGTGAAACTTGATTAGGGCCCAAAAATGAAATTGGTCTAATGTCGTTGTTGTTGTCCTGGGTGAGGGTGTGTGAGAACGGTGGGATACTTGACATGGGAGCAGAGAGGGTGGTGGAAATACCATAACCGCCAAATGTAGGTGGAGTTGGGGCCGAAGATATGTAGAATTGAGGCACAAAGAAAGTATGAAATATTTTACTATACATAACAAGTATTTAGTATATTGATACACTCCTCCATTCTATCCATTGTGTATGCCTATCCATTAAATCTATTTGGTGTATGGTTTATCATACTTAACTTGATATACCACAGTATTGACCACCAAGACAACTTATATTTACAAAAATTAAAAATATATTTTAAATATTTCCAAAAATTTTATATAATTTAACTCATTAAAAATATTAAAATAAATTTATTTATATTTTTTTAACTTTTAATAGACTAACCTGCCAATCCATTTTATTGAACGAGACTGGTATTACTTAGCCCTACCCAATTTTAGGCAAACTTTTAATAGATTGGGGCGGATTTTGAGTATGGGTAAGGTCAAACTCAAATTTAAGATAAATCCACCCCTATTGACTATATATATATATATATATATATATATATATATATATATATATATATATATATATATTTAAGAGTTTAATTGATATATATTGACAATATAAAATAATTTTATATTATTAATTAATAGAAATAGAAAAAAAGTAAGAAATTATAATAAATTTCTTATTATAATAAATAATTATTTATATGAATTGACACTTTCTATTATTTCTATTGATCGATAATATAAAACTATTTTACACTTTCAATACATTTAAATTAAATTCTACATTTAATACTTTCGTTTCTAAATTGTAATCCAGTCACCCTAACATTTTCCCCTTCCTTTCAGCCTTCACATCGAAGCCGGCTCCTTCCTTTTCCTTGGCTTCTTCGGTTCTTCCCTTGCCGTTCTCCTTCAAATTGCTGCTCCCATCTCCCTCTTCCTCACCCACCGCGCGCCACCTTGTACACAGCGACAAGAACCAAAGTTCTCCCAGTCGCAGACGGCAGAGCCTCCGCGCATGCCGCCCACTGTCGCATAACCGGCGCCGCCCGTTGCTCCACGGCCACGCCACCCACTGCTCGCGATTCTGCTCCTCCAGCCTCCAGTAGCATTAATCAGTGTAAGCCTTGTTGTACATGTTTCACTGTGAGGCTTATTAATTAAAAAAATTTGTATGTAATTTTCTGTTGTTCGTAGCAGTTTTGGATTGTACCTACATATTTTATCGTCTGATATGCATTGATTCAACTGCAGTTGGGATTGTTGTATACTAGTTACCCATTCTTTTAGGAGGTGTTCATTTGTTGCTTATGACTCTGTCGCTTTTTCGCTCCTTTGACGTAACTGCACAGTACTTGTTGTCCCTTGATTTTGGAAGTATGTAATCGAGTAGGCACCGCAGTCTTTTGAGCCCTGAAATCAAGGGGATCAGGAATGAGATGGTTACTTCTTTGGTGTTTGTAGACCAGTTTGATATAAGGAGAAATCCTGCTACAGGAAGCAGTGAATCAAAGAGCTAGTGACCGGTGAGAAATAAATGGAAAAACACGAACATTTTTGATGATGTTATAGGGCAATAATTAGAAGTGGAAACTTGATTTGGTTTGGTGACAGGTTCATATGTGACTTACGTTTTGTTCTGTTGTCTTGGGTACTTGTTTTGGGAACGTTACAGGATAGAATTCTTTCATGAGTTATATCTTCTTGTTGCCATGTTTGAGTAATACGTCAGCAAAGCAAATTTTATTTGCTAATATGCTTGTATACTGAGCACCCCCATTGTATGATCTCTTCTTGGGCATGAATTCATGAACCTAATTTATACTTCCATGTCCTCTTGAATTAATGAATCTGTTGTAACATGAGTTACCACCCGTCTTTGTTAATGTTATATTGTTTTGCTAGCACACTTGAATATTCTTTATGTTCCCAAATCCCAAGAAAAGGCAAAGGAAACAAAGATATGATTCTCAAGAGAGCTTGTGTGAAATAGTCAGCTCAAGTAAATATTTGGAATTGATGTATGGCATGCTACTCTGATTAAGAGAATTAGATGTTATGACTGGATATGATGTTGGTTTGATTTTTATGACTGTTATGTTGAACTAATTATGCTGCATTTGAGTATTATATTATATTATTGTGTTTTAAAATATTTTTTTTGTAATTTAAAGAAAATTAATGAGTAGGGTATGGTTAGGGATGGTTCTTTGTGGGTAGGGTTCGGGTTTTGATTGTTAAAACACGCGGGTAGGGTAGGGGCGGGTGGATGATAGTTTATTAGGGTGTGGGGTGGGGTCGGGTTGGGCTAAAACTCGCCTCAATCTGCCCCACTGCCACCCTTATTCTTGACGTTCACTAATCTGAGCGCCTCCCTTTGCTTTCTTGACTTGAAGACCTTTATTCAGCACTCTCGCTTCATTCATCTCAGCACCTCCAACCTCCACCCACAGTCGCTGCCACTGCCCACTGCTTTGCCTCGCAGCCACCGCCATTGCCCATCGCCTTCCTTTCTCTCTAAAGTCAGCCACACTAACTACAGCAAGGTCTTTTGTGTCGTGGTTAGGGTTTTTGCGTAATATCCGCCCTCCATGGGTAAAGCTAAGAAAGGACCCAAATTCGCAGTTATGAAGAAGCTTGTCACCTCCAAAGCTATCAAAAGGTGAACTTTATTCTTTCCTTCTTCTTTTTTTTTTATATATATATTCACTTCTTAAATTTTAATTCCTCTGATATGTTTGGTTTAGCTCTATTTTAATTGTTTGTATTCATATATTGTTTTAAATTCAGCTATAAAGGGCAGGTTTTGGACCCAAAGAAGAAGGATCATCACAAGGAAAAGCTACCTAGAAACGTGTAAGCCTTCAGTCTCCCTCTTCCCCCCCCCCTTTTTTTTTCCCTTTTTTACTTCTGATTCCTTACAACTATATCGGTTATTTTTTGCTTTGCTTTTTTAACGTATTCCATTTTTAATAACCCGTGGTTTGAATTTGCCTTATTTAGGCCAAGTTATTCTTCGGCGCTTTTCTTTCAATACAATACTGCATTGGGACCCCCTTATCATGTTTTGGTGGATACCAACTTCATCAATTTCTCCATCCAGAATAAAGTGAGTGTGCTTCGCTTGGATTTTCTGTTTTACCTTATTTTTTGTTTTGGTTGAAATAAAGTTGAATGTGGTTAGATTTGTTTCCTTGTCCTAAATAAATATGTGAACTATTATATCTTGTTGTACATGCATTGCCATGGAGTAGTTTGCTCATATTTGTAGGATATGGAGCTAATAATGTTTGTTGACTGTGTTGACGATGATATACATATGATTCTGACAAGCTTTAATATATTGGATGATGTGAGGGATTTAAAATTAACTGCTATAAACTATAATTTTCATTTGAAGTTTCTTTGTTGGTGGCTCACAATTCTTTGGCTTTGATTATGCAGTTGGATCTGGAGAAGGGAATGATGGACTGTTTATATGCAAAATGTGAGTTTTAAGTACATGGTTACATATCTAAATTTATGAATCTATACTAGTTTACTTAACTGTTGGGGTTCCTATCAAGTTTTAGACATTATGCTGTGGCAGCTATGCCAGGATTAGAAAGCTGGTCTTTACTATGGGGCATTGAATATTTGAATGAAACATTCCAAATTATCTTCTTACCTTTGTTTTATTGATATTTTGGATTTTCAGGCACCCCTTGTATAACGGACTGTGTGATGGCAGAACTTGAAAAGTTAGGTCAGAAATATCGTGTAGCTCTAAGGTATATGTTGTGCCTTCTGCCTTGATATTATTGGTCATTTGGCCTATATTCTCACATAGTTGTGATGTACATGTGAAAAAAACAAAATTATATATGCATCCTGTGCTTGTCCATTCTTTTTGCAAGTTTTCTTCTTCACCATGTGCAATCAAAATTTTGGTTGAAAAAGAAAACAACTCTTTGTATATTGCTCCTCTGAAATCCCTAGCTTTTCAAGAGGAAAGAAATCAGACATCTCACATGCAAATTCAACCCTTATCACATTTGTTGAAAATTAAATAGACATATTGGAGCTCTAATACAAATGGATTAAATCACACTGAGCAAAACATCTCTCTTCAAACGGCACTGATTAAGGGTGAAGCAAATCATAGGACTCACTGAATTTATTTTTGTCGGAAACATCATAGTTTTGGGCTGCCAGCCTATTTGTTCATGCTACTATTGGTCATATTTCTGATATAGGCCATTTCTTGGTATAGCAGAAAATAGAAATGATATTATTGCTCATATTCTAGTTTCAACTTCTTGGTGTATAAGTTTATCCCTTTTGTACATGACAGGATTGCCAAGGATCCTCGATTTGAGAGAATACTTTGTACTCATAAAGGGACCTATGCTGATGACTGCCTTGTTGAGAGAGTTACTCAGGTGTGGTTTATTTTTAAGTTTGTTAAACTTTTGTTTCAGAATAATTTGGGAGCAATATGATTATTAATATTACTTTATGGTTTCTGCACGTGACAAGCAATAATATATATACTGTTTTCTTTTTAGAAATATTTTAACTGCTTCCAGTCTTGGTCCTGGGAAAAGGGAAAATGATTTACAATTTTTGTTCAATAATCAAGGCAATCGAAGATTATGGTAGTTTTCTTCTTTTAAATTTGTAAATCCATGTCAATTGGTTGCACATTAGATATTTATTTCCTATTTCATCTGACTGGGATATTTCTAATCTCTTAGCTGTATACGGTATCTATAGTAGTAAACAAATCTCTAGTGCTGCTTTTGAGATGGAAATTGAATCAGTACAATATTTGGATGCTTATATTTTGTAGTTACTTATACTCTCCCCCTTTTTATTATATTTTTGAATTTTCAGAATTTGTAGTGACGTTTTTCTCGATTTTGGATTCATTGCTAAGCTGATGTATATGATTATCATTTGTTTCATTGTTGGTGTTTACCCTTAGTATCCTAATTCTTGGCTTTTGCAATAGTAAGTGAGCAATTGTGTTAATAATAATTTCAAATTAAAGTAACTGATCACACATAGCTGCTGTTTATTTTATTTTACTTTTTTCCCTCTCAATTTATTTACATAAACCATTTTCTTGGAAGCAGCATAAGTGCTACATTGTTGCAACATGTGATCGGGACTTAAAGAGAAGGATCCGTAAGGTAAAGTCATTAATTATTTTCTGCTTTCCTTATGTTGATATTGGACCCGATTGCATGATCCATGAACTTGGTTTGTGTGTTGCAGATTCCTGGTGTGCCAATAATGTACATCACCAAACACAAGTACTCAATTGAGCGGTTACCTGAAGCAACTATTGGTGGAGGTAAATACTCTGAATTATACAGTACAGTATAATTTATTTGCTAGGAAGGTTTAATGACTGACTAGAAAACGTATTTTTAGCTAGCCATTAATTCTTTAAGCTTTGTTTATTAGACAAACTTTAATAAACAAGATAAGCGAGGTTTCTTGTAGCTTAGCTCATGGATTTCTGATCTGTTTTGTTTTGTCGTAGAACATCCTCATTTGCTGATAGAAGAAATTTGCAGATCCTTAGTTGTCATATAACACCCATAATTCTGATTTGAGTTTGAAGTCAATTTTATTATAAAGCAAGACAAAAAATTTCACTTCTTGAGCCTTAAATTAGTTCAGTTCGTTATCTCTCCTATTAATGGGATATTTTTAGTAGTAATATTCAAATTTTCCATCACCTGGTCTTGAAATTGAGGGTGCGTTTGTTTCAGATTTTGAATAAGATAATTTTGAAACTTAAATTTTATATATAGCTGAAAAAGCTGAAAATTGATTTTTTTCAGAATTTGATTATTTTTAAAAAATTATCTAAACATACGAAAACTGATTTTTTTGGATGAAAAAAGTGATTTTTTGGCAAATTAATCCGAAACAAACACACCCTAAATGGGTTGCTAATACTACTAGAAATACCAGTCATTAATCCAATCTCTCTCTCTCTCTTTCTCTCTCTCTCTCTCAGTTTTTTTTTACTTTCGAATCCTTTTTTATTTTCATATGTGGTACTCGACTAACTGAATTGTGGTTCTTAATGCAGCACCAAGAATATGATTGAGGGAGAGAAAAGTGGTAAAGCTATATACACTGAAAATCTTGACTAAAACATGCTACACTACAATTCATGTTTGGTCTTAGATCCTTTGCCGGCTGGATGGAATTCTAAATGAAGCTTGACATGAACAAGAAGGAACTCTTCAATGGTTGACTCGCAAAATTTCCTTAAAGTAACTTTGTAGTTGTGTTCTATCGAATTTTGTTTCCCTCATATTGCGTCACTAATATATAAAGCTGAACCTTGGAGTACTTGAACTGCAATGCCACTCTTAGTTAAATCATTTGTCTAGATAAAAGTATAGTTTGTTTTGCCTAAAGCTAAATTGTATCGAGTTCATCCTTGGTAATATTGCCCAAGACTTGATTAATACTGAATTGAATATTGTAAAAAATTCAAGGCCGTGATTTTTCCTTTTTGTTTTTTGAACAAAAGTTTGCAAATAGTATAAACAAATTTAAGCAAGCATGTAGGCTTTAGCACATGACTATCTTATTTGTACATGGTTTGGCGTCATGTTATAGTTCTATCATTTTGGGTCAGATGGCATCATGTCTCTTGAAAAGTTTTACCTTGCATGTTTTTTTTTTTGGTTTTTGGTCAAGGTTTTACCTTGCATGTTAACCGTAAGGATATGACAGTAACTCATGATATTAGGTAGGGTTTTGGAGAACATCTTCAAGTGAAAAGACGTGCAAAATATATGATGAATACGTGCCCAAAATTATAATTCAAAACAAATATTTAAATTCTTAATTCTAATTTTAAAATAGTGGTGATGCTTTTGGCTGATGGGTAAAACTCATGCAGCGAACATGGATCAAAACTACTAAAATACAGTGTTATTGGAAAATTGACCATGAACGTGTACTTTAGCATGACTGGAGCATTTAAATCAGCGCTTAAACTTTCCTCCATGATGATAAGTGTTGAGACATCTTGACCATCCAAGTGTCTCAAAAGAAAAATGACATGGTAGAAAAAGGATTTCTTTGATAACAGAAAAATCATATGCAAGTCACCAGAGGTGATACGGAGGTGAGGGACTTGAGTAATTTATATAAGATTTTAATTCAAATTTTATTGTTAATAATATAAAAAAAAAAAAAATCATATGGATGGAGAGTTGAGTGAACACTAACCCCCCTAACATCTTGGCCCTAGCCATAGCCTTCTGAATCTTAATTTTTCGAGTGCCGCCGTGAATAGGTTTGGCTATCATAGCACAACCAAACATGCATATATCCTACCTCAATTTTGAGCAGCTACTCCCAACAAACATCAATTCCAAAGTAATGTACTCTTTGACCAAAAAAAAGAAAAAAGAAAAAAAGCAATGTAATTAACTTATCAATCGAATCAATGAAGTACCCTTTAATCCTTTAAGGGTGAGTTTATTTTAACTTTTAAAATTATAAAATTAAAATTTTATATATAATTAAAAAAGCAAAAAGTAGAAATTTTTTTAAAAGCTACTCTTTTCAACTTCTAATAAAATTTTAAAAACAGATTTTTTAAAATTTTGATTATTTTTAAAATTTTATTTAAATATGTCAAAAGTAAATTTTTTTAGTGAAAAAAGTAATTTTTTTTTAGTCAAAATAATCTTATCCAAATGCATCCTAAGTCATAAATTGTCCTCGGTGATGGATCTAGGAAATAGATGTTGTAGGGTCTAAAATATAAGAGTTAAAAAATTTTAAATGCAGTATATCTACTTTTAATCCCACATTTGAACTCAAATAAATTATAACTTTATTAACAATTGATAATTATGGGTAAAAATTTTAAGTATATATTTTTCACTGAATAACTTAACTTATTAATTGATTCACATATTTTGAAAAACATATGAATGTTTTAAAATTTCGATTACCATTACTACTAAATAGATATAAGTTAAACTTTTAATATTAAAATATTAAAAAATTGTATGAATTATTGTTCGTTTGATTATAAATCATGCACAATGTTATCAAAATAATCTTGTATCTATTAAATATGTAGTCAATTCAATTTGTTTATATACCATAAAAAAATTAAAAATATAATTTTAATTTTTAAAAACTCTAAGTATATTATATTTTTAAATTTAAGTTATAACATTTTTATTAAATAATAAATTATTAAATTTATTTTTATAATTTTGATTTTTTTCTCTGTCTCTCTGTCTCTCTCTCTCTCACTCACCTCTCTCTCTCTCTCACACACACACACACATATATGATAAAGAAGGGGGCCAAGCCCCCATGGCCTGGCTATAAATCAGTACCTGATTGTCCTATAGCAGGAAAGTGGATTTCTCTTTGCACCTTTATTGAAGTTCAAAATCCAGACTACAATTTAAATGCATCATACTTAGTGATGCACCATGGAATACCATGGGCATTTAGTAAATGTGAGTCGTCCTTTTAAGTTAAATAATATTTGACAATGGGGATATTTGCTAGCAACCAACTTGTGAAGCCAGTGTTGGAAGTTTGATATATTTAAAAATAAAATATTCCAATATGAAATTTTAAAATAGTCACATTTTATTAATCTTAAAAATAAAATAAAGTCCATTAAAATAATGTGAAATAGAAAACCTAAACCTAAACCTGATTTGGTGGACAACGGCCAAGAGATCTTTAAGGGGTATGGAAACACGGAAGAGGGGATACATGAGGGGGTGGCAAAGGAAGGAGTGTGGTGGTTGATGGATGAGGGTGAGCAGCAGAGCTCCGACACAGTGGTTAGTAATGGCTGTGAAGGTGAAGGAGTAGTGTTATGATTGCCTTATCACCGACACTTACCCTATCTTAGAGCACATTCACCATGCTATTCTTGTAACTAAAGCCACTGTCGTTTGGGTTCCTTATTCTAAGGTGGGCTAAAGGAATGTACAAGACAGTCTCTTGATCAAATTTTAATGTCTTAACTAGGAATGTTTATTCTTAATATCTTGGCCATTTTTGTGAAGTTAGAAAGGAAGTCAAAGGATATATTACGCCGTCCTCCAAACTCTAATAATGGTAGTTCGATGGCAACAAAGCCTCAAACGAGCTGGCACCCCTCTCTTAAATGCCGAGATTCCCACACTGTGTCACTAGAATAATGCCACTTCGTGTCACAAATATACTGACACACTATATTCCGAGATCAACAAGATCTGAACAAGTTCCTGGTTGATTGCCAATCACAACCAATATTGTCGGAGAAAGGTCGAAGATTTCAAAAGGATGAAATGATGAACAACTTTTCTCAAATGATCTTTCTAGATCTCGAGATGCACATGTGTTAGAGCATAAAATGGTACAACAGAAAAAAATAATAATAAAACTACACAATTATCGGCTCTTCAAATGCACACCTCTATTGACTAGTCATGGACAATAGCAAGCATATGGTATTATATGGTGCATCATGCACTTGACTTTGTAAGGTGCATTGCAGCATTCACTCCAAACTACAAGCCAAAAAAGATTTTATCCAAGAGCTTGCAAAACAGTTTCGTCTTAAATGCACTTGGCAAACTAAGGTGCATGGTGCACCTTGAGGTGCACAGTTGATTTGGGCCATTGTTCGATGATTAGTAAATAAGGAAGGTTGGGATTTATTGAGGGGTACTTGTAATTCCGGTATCCACATGTGGAATTGTTGAGTAAAATAAAGGAATGACAAAAAAGAGACAAAAAACAAAAAGCAATGTCAGAGAAAAAAATATTAATAAGGCGCCATGGACGGTTGCAGCGACGACATTCCATAGGTAGAGCGTTGCAGAGAGAGTCTTCAAGTGCTTCGAGATCCGACAGAAGGGGATCCAGAAGCTCTGCAAGTAAGAGAAGCACGAGTTATAACCACCACAACAACAATAATAACAATGTTCTCTCCTTCGCCGGTGCCACATCCTCCGCCGGCGCCACATCCTCCGCCGGCGCCACCTCCTCCCTTGCATCCTCCTACAAACCCCCCGACTCCACCTCCTCCACCACTACCGGCATGTCCCTCACTGAGGAGCAGAACATCGACAACCTCGTCTTTCCAAAACAAGAGGTCATTCGTCGCCTCCACTTCCTCAAGCAACCGGTCACTCTATTCGAAGAAGATGATGCTACCAGGCTAGATCGCCTGAAATACGCTCTTGAAGCAGGTTTGTTTGAAGTTGACAATGACATGATGAAGGGATAAACGAACGATTTCTTGCGTGTCATCGCAGAGCTGAGGAAATGGCAAGAGGCAAAGGATGATGCTGCTGAGGATGGGGAAGGTGGCATAGGCGATGATGACATGAGCGAGGGCAAGTCTAGTGGTGTTGATGAAGACAAGGGCTCGAAGCGGATGAAGAGAGTTTTGCACAGATGTCGAGATCCCATAACCGGCATAAAAGATTCCAACCTCCTACGGCATGTCACGGAACACCGTAAGCCCATTCTATTCCACGGCGCATGGCAGAACGAACCTTGCAAAACAGCATTACATAAATATTAACAGCTTTTAGAAAACATGAAAAAAAAAATAGTTCAATAATAATCACAATTTGATCCATCAAGCATGGTGCCACCAGGCATTTGTATTCCTTGAAGAGTATCACATTACACTACCCATGACACCCATAGTTTGGATGACTGAACTAGAAGTAAGAACTCCATTTGTTAAGGGTGTGTTTGGAATGTAATAAAATGGAAAATGAAATGAATTGAATTGTAAATCAAATATTATATTTGGAATTAAGAATATAAAATAGGAATTGAATTGCACTACAAATTGATTATCATGTTTGGAATTCAATTAAATAAGAATTGATTTAATTTAATTTTATCATCTTAAATATTTACCCTTATTATATCATGTCTCTTTTTCTTTCCTCTCCCCCTCTCTCCCCCTCTCTCACGTCTCCACATTTCTCTCTCTCCTCCCTCTCTCTCTTCTCCACCTTTCTCTTTTTCTCTCTCTCTTTTTCCCACGTTGAATACCATTTCTTTTTCTCCTTTTTACTAGTGATTTACGTTATTTGGTATCTACTCCAACAAGGGATGCTTACTTGTGCAAAGAACAAAACATAAAGTTTCTCTTTAACATTTTTAATCTAATTATAAAGCAATGTGCCAATTTGCTCGAGTTTTTTTTTCTTTTCTTCTCTTGCAAATAAATAACAACAAAGGCTCAACCCACAAAATACACATGGGGAGCATAAAAATATTTTGAAAACATAGTAGCTCTGCATAGAAAACATGGCTTTCAACAAACTGTCATGCCCCTAAAAATATATTTGCAATAGAAATAAAAATCCACGAGTAATGCCAATTAGCCAGAAATTACATTGATTAAGCATCCATAACATGAGACTTCTATCACAATATTATAACACGCTAAATACCAACTGTTTTTTTGGATAACTTCATACAAGTGACTCAACCACATAAGCCAAGATACTAGCACAAAATATTGGATAAGTTCACCAAGACTAATAACGTTGCCAGTGCAAAAGATACTAGCACTCGTAAGAAACCAGCAAGATTGCCTCTTGTCACAAGAAAAAAATAAAATAGTCAACACAAACTACTGAGTTCCAACTATGACAGCATATTGTAACAAGCTGAGTAACAAACTGTCTCAGCATATTATAAACACTAACAAAGCTAAATATGATAAAGTAACCCATTTATCTAGATTTCAACTCCATAGAAACAAAAACATTGACACAAACATAGAGCTACTTCTTGTGCATTTTCTTGTTTTTGTCCTTTCACTTTTTGTTCTTTCAACACTTCAAGAAGAAGTGAGTCCATGCTCTGTGTCCATCTCCTATAGTTTGTTGACCTTGTTTGATTGACTGAATCAGCTTCTCCAGCAATATCCATACTTGAAAACACATATGATATTAGTTTCACATACCTTGCACAAATTATCAGAATCAATAGGTATAGAGAAAGAGACACTAAAGTGCAGAAATAAAATGCTTATATCACTCACTATTATGAGACAAAAAGAAGGATTATACAAGGCTTCCTAATCCAATGTTATAAAGCCAAACCTGCAGTGCACAATTTCCCAGGTTCTCCAGCAACCGAAAAACAAATGAAACAGGAGTAGCTAACTATAATTGTCACTACAAATTAGCTGGAATCATTATTTCTAATATTTTAAAATTAGCTCTATAAGCTATAAACTAGTGAACTTTTAGAGACAAATAAGACAGGAATTAGGAATACAAATATTGGTAACATGACTAGGTGCATCCTAATACATCAATATAGACATCTAAAGCAAGATTCTAATAGAAGAAGAAAACAAGATTCTAAATCTCTGATTAGTCCCTTCCCTGCGACATCTAAAGCTTTGAAAGAAGCTAAGAAGTTCAAGTCAGAAAATCCCTCTTTCATAGTCAAGATAATGTGATGCAGAACTCTTCAATTTTCTTCTTCAGAAAGTATTTTAACAAGATGAAGCAGATTGTAAAGATACGGTTTGGAAATAAGGTGTGACCTATAAAGTTGATCTATTATCCAATAAAGATTAGTGCCCATGTAGGCTTATTATTATACCAATAAATATGAGCACATATGTATCTTTCCTTCCAAGATTTGAGACCACTTGACGATAGTGACAGAATACACGCACCAACAAATAGGACAAACATGCCTTCCTATACTAAAACCAAAAGTGTAGCAAGTCTAATCTACTGTATTGTATGCGTAGGTAAATGCAAAATTATTTAACACGCAGTGGGAAGTCCCATGTTCACATCCCTCCTTCTTTCACGTCCTTAACCATTCTCACTCAAGACAAAATCCCATTTACATGAAAGTTTGCAAGAAGCTGCCCAATATGAATAATTTGACTTTCAAATTAATTATTAAATCAGATACAAGGAAGTGAATGACGCCCATATGCAGAATTCCTATAAGTCATGACAGGATATTTCCCTTCTTTCTAATTTTTGTTTTTTTAAATTAGAGTACAATTCGAATAACTTAAAGATAATTCAGCCAAAACATGAAGAAAATTGCAAGAAGGAAGAACCTTATGAGAGACAACTCCACTTGCTGTTGTGCAAAGACAATGGAGAAGTAAACAAGGCAGAGGCACTAGCACTATGCAATCTTGTTTGGCTTGGCCTAGGCCATTGCTAATTTGACTTGATTGGGTACTTTTGAGGTATTGATATATAAATATATATGCCCAATGCTTATGCATCTAAATATATGAATTTATTAGTTATTCATGTTAACTATGTTGCTTCCTTAGCTATATTATTATGATGCGAATTGGTTGCGAGCGCTAATACTGCACACCGTAACGATATTATCGATTATATGTATTAGAAGGCTTAGTTTTAGAAATTAATATTTTCATAAAAGAAAAATTTATATGCTATTTTTTTATAAACCAGCTACTTTGAAGCTAAAATATTTCGCTAGTTCAGCTGTAACAATTAATAAATACTACAATATAACTAAAGCACAATGTGATCTTATTAAGATGTTACATGAATAATATATATGAGATTATAAATTCAAATTTTATTATCATCGATATAATAATAATAATAATAATAATAATAGTAGTAGTAGTAGAACAAAAAATTTGACTGCAAACTTTAGTACTATGGTGGCATTTGACGGACAAAGTTATATAATAAAATATTATTAGAAAATTGTAGATCGAGTAATTTGTTGATAATGATTTGTAACTAATTACAATTCAAATTATTTTCTTTGTTTGAATATGTCCATCAAATTTTTAATATTTTAGAATTTAGAATATGAATATTTATCTATTTTTAATATCAAGATAATATTAATATAAATTTTTTAATAATATCTCTAATTAATTGTAATAATTAAATAATCATTATATATATTTATTTATTTTAAACTAAGGTAATTTCATCCACTCATAATTTTATACTATTATCAAGTTTAATTTATTATTTTTGTTTAATTTTGGTTTTTTTTCACAATTATTTAAAAATGAAGAGAAAGGATTCATGATGGGGGCAAGTGATGCAGCTCTCAATTATTGAGCTACATTGACTTATGTGAGTAGAAGTGCAACGTGATTTGCCGAACAATTCAAGTGGAGATAAGGTCGATCTTGTTTTTTTTTTTTTTTTAAGTTTTTTCTTCTTTATGACAATAATCATTATATAATGATCCTTTTGATTCTAGATATTTATAATTCATATTATTTATTATTTTCACGTTTTAATAAAATATTTATTATAATTTTTTTATTTTTATTTTATATGATTTTAAATATAATAAATAATAAAATATTAATACAATAAATTAATTATTAAATAAAAATATTTTATTAAATATTTTTTATAATTAATACTTATTTAGACTTTTCAATACCTGTACAAATTGATAAAGTGACAATTATTTTGAATTAGTAGAATATTTACCTTACATGTTGATCATCAATTATTTGCGGAAATCTGGTGTAGAGAAATTATTTTCCATTTAAGAATGACTCCGGAAAGTCAAGGTCTTCCTCCCGCTCTATCGTGTAGACGTCGCATTGAATAGATCTCGAAGAACATCAAGTGTTCCTCTCACTATACACCTGAAATCAAATCGGAGCCAGACTCAAATGGCGGAAATGGCAGTGTCATCGGCTATGAAGCAACTGCTTCCTGTCTTGAGAACAAATGTCAATCTGCTCATGTGCATCCACAAAGGATTTTCGGACATCAAGAATGAACTAGAAAGCATTCAAGCTTTCATCAGAGATGCAGATAGAAGGGCTGTAGCTGAAGGGAACAACACCAGTGAGGGGGTCAAAACATGGGTGAAGCAGGTGAGAGAAGTAGCTTTCCGCATAGAAGATGTCGTTGATGAATATATGATCTATGTGGGACAGCCATCTCGCAATCCTGAATGTGCAGCTTTGTTCCGTGAGTATGCTAAACTCATCAAACATTTGATCCCTTCTCTTAGAATAGCGTATGAGATTCAGGACATTAAGTCATGTGTAAGTAGAATCAATGAAAGAAGAAAAAGCTATGGCTTGCAAGTCCAGCCTTACGTTGAACAAGGGGAGCCAAATGGTAATAAAATTGTCGAATGGCATGAACTTCGAATGGCATTTCGTTACATGGAGGAAGAAAAGGTCGTGGGCTTTGAAGACAAAAGAGATGAATTGATTGGTTACTTGGAAGATGGATCATCAGAGCGCACTGTTATCTCTGTGGTTGGGATGGGAGGGCTCGGTAAAACTACTCTGACCAAGATTGTTTTCAAGAAGGTGAAGAGGACTGGACGCTTTGATTTTTGTGCTTGGATCACTGTGTCTCAGTCATACTCTGTAGAAGCATTGTTGAGGAAAATACTGGAGCAGTACTGCAAAGAAAGAAAAGAGCAACCTCCACAGGAGCTTTCAAGAATGAATCGAGAAGAGTTGACTACTGAAGTCAGAAACTGCTTGGAAAAAGTGAAGTATTTCTTCGTATTTGATGATGTATGGAAAGTAAGTTTCTTGGGTGAGATTGAATCTGCTGTGTATGATAATAAAAATGGAAGTAGGATATTAATCACAACCAGAAGCATGGATGTCGTGGTGTCCTGTAAGACATACTCATCTGTTCATGTGCATGAGATGGAACCTTTACCTCCTGAAAAATCATGGGAACTTTTTTGCAAGAAGGCATTCAAATTTGAGAACGAGTGTTGTCCAGAAGAGCTGAAGGTCATATCTACTAAAATCGTTGAAAAATGCAAGGGTTTACCACTGGCAATCACTGCAATAGGTGGTCTTTTATGTACAAAAGAGAAGAATTCATTTGAATGGCAGAAATTGAGTCAGAATTTAATATCAGAGCTAGATGTGGTGAAAGAGATTCTAGCTCTCAGTTATGATGATCTGCCTTGCTATCTCAAATCATGCTTCTTGTATTTTGGAATATTTCCCGAGGACTATGACATTAGGGCTGAGACATTAATTAGGCAGTGGATAGCTGAGGGGTTTGTTGAACATGAAAAGGGGAAAACTTTGGAAGAAGTTGCTGAACAATATTTAACAGAGTTGATCCATAGAAATTTGGTGCAAGTATCTTTATTTAGCATTGATGGGAAAGCTAAAAGATGTCGTGTCCATGATCTATTATATGAGATGATTCTAACAAAAATTGATGATTTAAGTTTTTGTCATTTTGTCAATGAAGATGATCACTCATTTTCCAGTGGAATAATTCGACGCCTAGCAGTATCAACTAATTCTAATGACTTGACGGGAAGTATTGAAGGTTCATGCATTCAATCGTTGCATATTTTTAAAGATGTGGAGTTAGCTAAATGCTTTGTGAGGAGCATCCCTACAAAATACAAGCTATTGAAGGTACTTGATTTTGAAAATGCTCGATTGGATTATGTTCCTAAAAATTTAGGGAATTTATTTCACTTGAGGTATTTAAGCTTCAGGAATACAAACATACGGAGTCTTCCAAAATCCATTGAAAAGCTGCAGAACTTAGAGACCTTGGATCTAAAGGAAACACAAGTTGATGAGATGCCAAAGGGGATTAACAACCTTATAAAACTACGACATCTAGCTTACAGCTACTGGTGGAGTTCTTATCAAGGGGTTCAAATGAAGGATGGTATTGGAGGACTGGTATCCTTACAAACGCTACATCGAGTGAAAGCAAACCATGTTATACTTAGAGAGCTGGGAAAGCTAAGGCAATTAAGGGTGTTGGGCTTGACTGGAGTTGAGCGAGAGCATGAAAGCGCCCTATGTTCCTCAATAAATGAGATGCAACACTTGGAGAAACTAGACATTATTGCTGAAGTCCTTGATTTGCATTCTATATCACCCCCACCTCTACTCCGGAAGCTTATGCTGATTGGCCAATTAGAGAAGTTGCCAGGCTGGGTTCCAGAGCTCCAAAATATTGTTAAGTTGTCCTTGGTATCCTCCAAGTTAACTGATGATCCACTGCAATCATTGAAAAATATGCCAAATTTGTTGTTCTTCTTTCTTGATGCTGCATATGAAGGTGAAAGTTTGCATTTTCAAAATGGAGGGTTTCAGCAACTCAAGCAACTGACAATGGGAAACATGCATAACTTGAATTCCATTCTTATAGAAAGAGGAGCACTGACTTCTTTGGAGAAGTTCGCCTTAAGCCGGATGTGGCAACTCAAGGACGTACCTTCTGGTATCCACCACTTGGCAAAGCTTGAGGATTTTGACGTTACTTTCATGGCAGATGAATTTCTTTCGAGCATTGATCCTGATAGAGGAGGACAAAATTATTGGACCATCAAGCATGTTCCCATTGTGCAAATTACTAATGCAAGGGAAACTAAAGTTATTCGTCATCCAAGGTGAAAGAAATCACAAGCGCAATTAAAAGGTGTGCTTTTCTCTTCCGAGTAACTGCATATTGCATAATAATGTTGTTGGTAACGTTTATTATTTAATCTTCAAAATGAAAGCTTTACCAAATTATTAAAATAGTTCTCTACTTTTGCCTCCCTTTTACTTCCTACTATATGGTTTGTTGTCTGTTTTGCAAGTTCTTCTTCATCACTGAGGAGAAATTAAGGATAATAATATCTCATTAGCAATAGCATAGCTATGTAGTTGCAATCCTTTCATGGTCACCTTTGTAATGCTCTATAATAATATTGTGCTCTTTATTTTTAGGCACTTGACTTCCGCTGCTCTGAAATTCAGATTCTCCAGGTGGCCCTTCACAGAAAAGGGATTGTATCTTTCTGTTCCAGCTTTGGCACTTCAATTCCCAAATAAAGAGAATATGTGGAGTTGTCTTTGGCATATAAAACGTCTAAATTATTGGGTGATTGAAAAATTTTGTCTTTTGGTTCCGCTCAATTGTGATGTATCATATATGAAACATATTATGAGAGTTTAGCTTAAATTGAAGATGTAATATATCTATCATATGCAGTATACGACTACTAATGTTTATATAAGAATCATTCATCGAGCAACGGAGCAAGTGGTCTTTAAGAGGCAATTTAATTCTTGAAGAAAACAAGAAAAGTAAGCTTTCATAAATGTTAGGTTTTGAATGAGCTAATTCTGTAACATGTCTTGTAGAAGGTCATCCCGAAAATACTCAGGTGAAAACGAAGTATGTACTTTCTAGTTGATATCTTATTATTATTGCAATCATAAACTTCCAAGCTTCTATATATGAACAGACAAGCATTTTTTTAATCTATCTGAGCTGGTAATCTTAACGAGTCATGAAGATTACCATCATGTGCAGCCCTTGTTTGTAATAACTTATCTATTGACTGTATGAACTTGATGGTATGGCATTCGCAATAGGCCAAAAGATTCAATTAGCATATTACCTAGAGAAGTCAAAAATAGGGAGTTGATGTGTAGGCATATAAGGAAAATGCTTTACATATAGGAGGAGTCATATATTTTTATACATGCTCCGGTGGTAGAGTAAGAGTGTAATTGTCCACAAATTAAAATGAGACATTTCAATTATATGACGAAAATTGTGTAAATGTATAGTGATGTGTGTGAGTTTAAGGTTTAGGGTTATAACTTGCTATATAACGGGGAGAATCTTCGACAAATCAATCTAATTGGTTATCTGATCCTAGTGTGTGGAACTAATTAAGCTATTTACTTTATATATATATACGAGAGTTTGTGAAGTAGAAGTCATGCCTAGTTTGATAACTATAGCTATCATTATTATTAGTAGACAAGAGTTGCACAATGCTTCTGTCAAAATTAACCATGTGCCGCATAGGCAGATAAATCTAGTTCACTGGAAGCATGGAACACCACCACAGCACCAAGTCCACGTACTTGATTCGGCAGAAGCTTTCCCATAATCAAGGTACGAAACGATTTCAATAATCCATATGAACAGAACATCTAATTCGAAGAGTGAGTTAAATGGTAGGCTAATGATCTATGTTACACGGATACGGTACGAAAAATTTTTAAAAATTGGGATACTGGTATGTCAATATATTTACAAATATAAAAATTTCACAAATTTCATGAAATTAAAATTAAAATTTCACATTATAAATAAAAAATACATCAACTTTAATATAAAATAAGTCTAAATTGTTCAACATATATCACAAAAAAAAGCTACAATATTCAAAATATTATTCAAAATAAGTACATAATAATCATTTAAATACAATTAACAATCAAACTCTAATAATCTCAATCTCATCATTTCCTTCCCCATTATTATCAGTGAAAAGAATAGTCTCTAAATCAGGTTCATCTCATAAATAATTACAAAAATTTTATATTACTCAAAAATAAAAAATTTAATCATGTATTCAATCATTCAAATGATAAAGAACAAAAATTAGAATATCAAAAAAGAATTTAATCACTTATTCTATATATTTCCAAGAATAATTCCAGGAGATCAACATAGTAAATAAAACAAGTACAAAAACAAAAATAAAACAATTCAACACTGAAGTAGAATAAGGGGATACCTCTGTACAACTCACGAGAAAGAAGGAGAAGAAGGAAGTGCTGTTGGCTGGGCTGCTGCCACCATCGGGCTTGGAAGCGTCGGTGCTGCTGGGACGAGGAAGAGCGTCGCTGTTGCTGCTAGGATGAGACGAAGAGCACCGCCACCGTCGCTACTGGGATGAGATAAGGAGCGCAGCCGTTGCCGCTGCTACTGGGAGGAGGATGGTCGCTACCGCCGCTAGGCTTCGTCGATGGTGGTGGAGCAGAGGTGTTTGGCAGGTGAAAGTTGGAAGTGGAGTCGGGTGGGTGAAGAGAAACCGATTTGGGAAAGAAGGGAAAAAGGGGATTGGGATTTTGCTTCTGTGGTTTTACGAAGGAAAAAAAGAAAAAAAAAAAAAGCAAGCTAAATGATGTAGTTTCAGGAGAAGTTCACACCGCATCACCGCACCCATCCGCATCTGCCATACCCAATTTTTTTTCAAAAAAAAAAAAAAAATGGGCACGTACCCAGGTATACCTAACACATACCCGTACATAGAACGTACCCGGCACGGATACTTTTCAAAAAAGCACGTACCCGTGCTTCATAGCTAATGATTGAAGGTGAAGTTATCAAGATTTAATAAAATGAATGGAAGACATTGAAGCGAAATTGGAGTCTAAGGAAAATTGACAAATCAATACAAACAGGTTCATTGTCTGCAGATGAAATTTCTAAACTCGGTGTCGTTTCATTTCATTAGCAGATCTTCCTGAGCAAAACCAACTTTATGAAGGTTTTGGTTTTCTAACTCATATGATTGCGTCGCTCTATACTATCACGTTTTGGTTTGCATGTGCATGAGTCAAGTTCAAACCATTATCACAGGATAGGTCTTCTAACAAACCACCAATAAAGAACAAATGATAAGTCCCACCTCCTTGGTAAAATGTGTGGTCACTCCTAACTGCCTCAAAAAGAAGTGTTGGCAAAGGTAACAAGAAAGCTAAACTAAAGGCAAAAGGAAGGTGCATATTACTTGCCTTGTTTACATGATGCAAGAAAAGCATGATGCCCTGACTTCTCAACGAGATGTAGGAAAGGTGCGCTTGTTGCATTTTATCAAAGAGTTGTAAAAATCAGAGAAGGGTCCTTTCATTTCATCCGGAAGGGGGAATTGAAGGGGAAGTGCCAAGGGGGGACTTGTATTGTTGTGCATACTTGTCTTCCTGGAAATGGGATGTGCAAGAGATTGTTGCCGCTTGTTTAGCCCTTCAACCATGAAAGAAAGTGCCCCAATGGCAAGGCAGCTCTGAAGAAGATCTTTTGGTGCACCTGGAGAATTATACAGGATGAGTCACGGTAACAACGAAAACAGGTGCAGAAAATCAAATATAAATATGAACTCAGAAACATGTTCTACCAATATCAGTGATTGAAATGAATTCTCAGGTTCAATGAAATATGTTCTTTTATGTGGTAATTTAGCATAGAAATATCTACTCAGAAACTATTCCCACTCACCAATTAGAGGCAAAATTATCTCATTACTCTAACACATAGGATCATGTTTCTTCGGAGACAACAACAATGAAAGACATAGATGCATGTTTTTAAGACATCGGTTACTCAACAACCAGATTAGCATACCCGCTACCCTTCCTTTTGATTTGTGTGGTGGCCAATAAGTTGGGAAATTTTCAAATAAAGGGTAATTAGCTCATCAATCGTTTTAAAAATAAAAATGATACCAGGAAAGCTTAGAGCAAGACCAGTGCAACATCCAGCTATCCCAGCATTAATGGCTGCAGATGTAAAAGTGATCACATTATCACAGGAGGAACATTACAAACCAATAGTAACATTTTGTGTTAAATGTTTGATACCATCATCCTTTCGTCGAAGTCTTGCCAAGATGCAGACAACCAAACTTTCAACTCCAGATAAAATTGCAAATGACTAATGAGGTGAGGACAAAACAGAACAGATTACTAATTAGAGTTAATATACAAAGAAAATAGCCACGTGAAAAATCAACAATAGAGATCCCTGATTTACCTTAGCATTAGACCTTGCTTCCACAAAAGATCCTTTAAAGCCTTTCTTCTTAACCAATCCAGCGCCTGAAACATACCCATTTAAAGCATCCTTGAGCTAGAACAGAAAAACTGACTTATTATTGAACTCTCAGAAGTTAAATTCCTCAAGGATAATCCTCTGCCAGCGTTTCGGTGACAACTTAGACACATGAATATAACCTATGGATTCATGCAGTCAGGCATGGATGTTACAGTTATCCTCAGTCCTCACCCTACTAACACATTATGCACCAAATCATAACCAAATTAGCACTTGCCAGAAAACTTGGAGGTTGCAAGTCTACTATCTAGCTGAATAATGTTCAGGAGATTTATTTAAAAAAAAAAAGAAACCCTTCGAGGATGCAATAATAGCCTTGAAAGATCAATTTCACATTGCATACTCCACTGAACCCATCCTCCATCTGCCCCACCCCATAATGTCACATAACATTGAAGATTCCAAACTCAAGAAATTAATTTAACGTACTAAGCAAGTAAGAGAGTTAATGATGAAGGGAAAAAAGGAAAATGGGAACGGTAACAACACTTTAGGAAACATGCTCCGGTAAACTAAGCTCTCCAGTTGCTTTCTCAAGTAAATTTAACAAAGCATGTCCAATTACAGATATAGTGTCACAGTCCAAAAGAGACCAACCAAATATTCAAAAATCAAAACCAAGATTCTTCTTTTTTTTTCTTTTTTTTTTTTATGAAATCGGAAATGCCATTTATAATATTTTTTAAAGTAATTCAAGCGTTAGAGTCTCTCTGTCTATAAGCTCACGCTTCACCTCAATAACATTCTATAGTCAAAATTTGTATGTCAAAAATTAAAAAAACATTTAATTTAGTCTATGAAATTGCTCATGTAATTTCGCGTCGAAGATTAAGTAAAATCATCCTTAAAATGATAACTTCGGAATTCAAACCCTTACATTGCAAGTAAAGTTCCTGCTATTGGTGTCCACTTTTTCATTGCAGCCAACTCCCTTTTTTTTTTTTTTTAAATTAAAACTGTTGATTTAGTTTATTATAATGTAATGTTTAACAGTTTTAGGACATAATTTGTATAAACTGTTAGTGTATAAATTTTTTATACTATCATTTAATCATATATTGGCACATTAGCAAATACAGTTAAGTCCCACCCTTTACTTGAATAATCATATAAATAGAAGAATATAATTGATTGATTGTATAAAAATATTTTATACTATAGTTTTATACTTACGCGCAATCTTATATTGTCACATTGTTTAATATTATAACCTGCTATCAATGCAAGAAGATTAGAAATATCAGTACAAAAGCATCCTGCAATCTAAAATTGAACTTATGAAGCTTTCCGAACAACAACGGTGGTTTATTAATGCACCTATCAACCTCACAATTAAGCTGATATATAAAGATGGAGAGAAGACCATAGCCAAAGATGGAGCCCATGAAGGCGCCACACGCAGAGTTGGCTGCAAAGAGGAGAAGGCAAACGGTAGGAGTAGGAGAGGAAGAAGGTGCAACAGTTTTTGAAGAATTTGGAGCAGAGTCCAACTCCCCTTCGGAATTGGTCTTGGGAGAATCCGCGGATGCCATCAGTTTGAAAACGGAACAATGATGACATCTTTAATTGCTCAAATGAATATTTAAGAATGGCGTCATATAGTTATTGCCGCCACTCAAATTATTAGAAGGGCTAAAACAAAATTTTGCATAGAAACCAACGAAATGAGAAAGACGACACAATGCCACTGAGATGAAGCCAACAAAGAACTAAAACTCAAACGGCAGAAATTGCTGTTGCGTAAAATTTTGGGGTTACCATTTACAAAGTAATGTGATTTTTTTGTTTTGGTTTTTAATTTGGCCACTTGTAGCTAACGGTTAAAATTTATTGTTTAACCAAAAGTTAATTGCAATGAAAATTCTTGATTTGCATCAAATCTTTTATGACGAGATTGGATTCACCACACTTGATCATTAAAAATAAAGAAGGAAAATAATCACAACTAGTATGATGGAAGTTGTGGAGTATTTTATAAAAATCTCCATATGTTCAAGTTCAGGAAGTCTTCTGTACGAAAGTCCTCCAATGAGTTTGATTTGATGGACTATGTCCCGTGGAGCCGAAGAATATATATCTATATTAATTTGATGACCCTGATTATATTATTTTGCCATTGATTTATATAATGTATAAATTTGATGCACCTGCAAGTGAAGCATCAGCTGCATTAAGACAACAGACTCAACTAGCATATTGCTTTCGAGAAACATATGCTGCAAATTGACATGCAGGAATGCAGGTATAAAGTAGCGAGACATCAACTGAAGTGGTTATCTGACCTCAGTGTCCCAATGCTTGAAGTAGGAAAAAAAAAAAAGGCATTCATATACTTAGTCACTAGAAGGTGAGCCTTAGGGTAAAGGTAAATTGTTCTCTTGTCATATAAAGGTACAAGTTTAAATCTTAAAAAATAATTTCTCTACTTATGAAAGTAAGACTGTTCGCATGGATCCTTTCTAATCGCCTCGTGTACTAGGCTTCCCTGTAGTTAATTATTAGATTTCATATATATGATGAATACTTGAATCTCTGAATTGCCTGGACCCGTTGAAGTCATGCACCAGCTCTCATAGCTATAGCTACCACCATTATAAGCAGAAAGGGGCTGGACGTTGCTTCTGTCAAATAATCATGTGCGATATGATCAAATTGAATCAAGAATTGACATGTTAATCAATGCCCCAGGGCCATGTCCACAAACTTGATTTAGCCGAAGCTTTCCTCCAATTTAGGCCTAGAACCGGAATTTAATTTCAATTTGAATGGCTTCAATAATCCATATGAATATCAAATTCAAACAGTTAAATGGTACGCCCAGTCAATTTTTTTTTTTAAAAAAAATGTTAAATGGTAAGCTAATAATCTCATATTATGAAAGCAGAATACTTGCTTATTGCAATTTTTCCGCTCATTGTAACCATTTCATTCTCCTGGTCTTATTATTACATTTGCTCTTTCTTGAGCATTTTACTACTTTATCATGTAGTGTAGTACGCATGGAATCCTATTACCCCACTTTTGTTTCAAAAATTTCAATTTTAGTTTAATAAAAAATTCTGCTAAACAAAAATTGAAAATTTTCATTTTAATTTAATAAAAAAACTTCTAAACACAAATCAAAATTTCCAATTTCTTAACAAACAAAAACACAAATACTTTTAAAATAAAAACATAATTTTCGATTTTAAAATTACACTGTCACTCCTCGTACGATTGCAAAGCACATCCAACAGAATGTAAGGCCTCACTACAAAAATCAGAATTTCCGATTTTAGAGTTGCCACTGTTACTCCTCATAGGCGTAAGATGGAGCAGGGATTATGCTCTTGCATATTTTTTGGATTTTTAAATATGCATACCAATATTTCTTATTATAGACATACTCCGATTGCAGCTTTTGATTTTATTTTCATAATATTAAAATCATACTAATTAGTTATAGATATACAAATTTACTTAATACCTCTAATATTTTGTTAGTTATTGAATATAAATACGAGCACACGTGTAACTTATGCACACATGTATATATTTATAAATAATATATAAAATATATTATTAACCCTTATATATATATTAACTCATACTAATAATATAATTATAATGATAATAATAAATATTAGAATATATTTTGAATTTGATACTAATAACTAATTGCTAATAAATGATAATTAACCGATAATTAAATTTAATAATCATTAATATTAAAAAATATATATATGCAATCATCCTGCCCATCACTTGGGCGTAAAATCTAGTCGATGATAAAATTATCCAAGATTTAGCGTGGGCTCTCGTTTGGGATTCCTAGAATTGATTTTAAATCCGTAGAATCATTCTAGGGATTTTTGATAATGTTTGTTTATCCACTCTTAGAATCACTTTTGATATCTAGAATTAATTTTAGGAAAAGTAAAAAATTTTACTTTCTGTCAGAATCACTTTTAGAGGAATTATCAAATATTATAAATTACTTTATCTAAAAATCAAGTCTAACCAAATCAATTCCAACAAAATCAATTCTATCTAAAATCAATTCTACAAAAACAAAACCAAACACACTATTAATAAACTCGACGAAAGGAAGACATTGCCAGGAAATTGGAATCTTAAGAAAATTGTACAAATCAACACAATTGGCATCTGCGAATTTAATTTTGGAAACTCAATGTTGCTTCATTTCAAGTAAACCCTCAACTAGGTCCTTAATAATTTTAGGGTTGTATAACTTAGTCCAAAATAAAAATAAATTATTTTGTTAATCCTTGACAATGTTATTCGTCAGATATCCGTTAGTCCCTACCATTTTCTCTAACAAAACTGCATATGTGACACTCTACTGTGGCTTTAAATGACGTCATTATGGAGCCACGTTTACCAAAGGGGCCTTTCTCATATACTGATTTATCATAACCAAAAATTGGGAAAAAACACACACAAACACACACACACACACTCAAAATCTACATGTTTGTCAATTGTATCTTCAACAAAGAACCTCCACCACCATTTTCAACCAACCCACACCCACTGCCATGTTCAATCGCTTATGCCATTTAACATCGGAGATGTTTAAGCACAAGGTTCATTGATATTTTACTATTTTTTCTATAACCTATACAACACCAAAAATATGTTTTAATAACTTTACTCCAACCATGGTGGCTTCTATAACAACAAACTCATCAGATATCACACCTATGACAACCACACATCCTTCAAGCTCTGCAATTTGCACCCTCGGCTTGCACCCGCCACCGCTTTCGCCGACGTCACCACTGAACCCACCCCAAGCTCCCCACTGAACCCACCGCCTATGTCGCCGGCGCCGCTATTGAACCCACCGCTCAACTCATGAGACTAAGCATAGCACAACTCATGAGCTTTTGTAGATGGGATCAATACCTCATTAATTTTTATTTTGTTGGTCATTAGTTGCATCAAGCTCATCAAAGTAAAGACTTTTAGTTTTGAGATTGATTGTTCTGTTTGTTCTTCTAAAAACAAGTGTTGCATTTTTGGGGTTAGTGAAATCTGCCCACAATTTGTAAAGTTTTATTTTTGAAGAGGAAGCTTATTGTGGAGATTTGGGACTTGATTTATCTTTTATGCCCCATGAGGACTTTCTTCACTGCTAAATCTTGTAAAGAAGCCCACCCAAATGCCTTAAATCCATAGTGCGGTGGTGGCGGTGGTGGCGAAGAAGAAGAAGAAGAAGAAGGAAGGCAGTGGTGTTGGTAGTGTGTGAAACGCAACGTTTTGGATGTGAATGGTGTATTGACTACTAAGGAGAGGGTCAAACAGTATGTTTTGAGTCTTTGGGAAGAATCCAAATGCCACAAATGGAGCTCCGTTAGGGAGAACGACAACGACCAACGGATGTTCGACGGATGGCATTGTCAAGGACTAATGGAGTAATTTATTTTTGTTGGGGACCAAATTGTTCGACCCTGAAACTGTTAGGGACCTAGTTGGAGGTTTACTCTTTCATTCAATAGTAGATCTTCCTAAACAAAACCAACATTATGAAGGGCTTGGCTTCCTAACTCAATCATTGCACCACTTTATACTATTACATTTTGGTTGGCGTGTGCATGAGTCAAGCTCAATCCATCATCACAACACAGGCCTTCCAACTAAGCACCAATAAAGAAGAATACGATACAACTATGATGCCACATTTGAAACTCAGTCAGCATGTAAACAAGCGAAGTCCTTGCTACAATGTTTTGTCACCCCTCTAAGTGCCTCAAAAAGACGTGTTGACAGAGGCTACAAGAAAGCTAAAATAGAGGCAAAACAAGGGTAAATATTCCATACATACATGATGCAAGGGAAGTGTCATATTCATACCATGATTTCTCAATGAGATGTACGGAAAGTGCCTTTGCTGTGTTTCTTCAAAGACTCGTAGAAAAAGGAGAAGGCTCCCTTCATTTCATCCGGAAGAGGGAACTGAAGGGGGAGTGTCAATGGAGGACGTGTATTGTTGCGCACGCTCAATTTGGTGGAAATGGGAAATGCTAGTGCTGGTTGCTGCTTGTTTAGCCCTTCAATGATAAAAGAAAATGCCCCAAAAGTGAGGCAGCTCTGCACAAGAGCTTGTGGTGCACCTGGAGAATCCACGAAGATGAGACATAATACCACACAAAGAAAAAGGTAAGCACAGAAAACAAACTTGAACCCTGTATTTAAGTAAGCATTAAATCAAGTTTTACAAATATCAATGACTGACAGAAATTCTGAGTCAAAGTTTTTGGGGACCCATTTGACAAAGTAATTTCTACACCCTAAAAAGAGAAGCGATATTTGTACACACTCATTTAATGAGTCCATCGACAATAGAGAATCATGTGTAAATAGTGGAAAATTCATGTTGATGACTGGCAAAACCAGGAGGATTGCGATTGTAAGTGATAATACTGTCCCCCAATTCCCTAATTACATACGTACCCATCATTTGCACCTGAATCTCCAATCGGGTGATAGCACTATTACTTACCACTGTAGCTATCCATATTCTCCCATCATCAATGTGAATTCCCCATTGTTTACATGTGACTTCCTAGAGTAGATGGATACGCTAAATAATTATGTACAAATATCATTTCTCTCCCAAAACACCTCCCCACTCGCCAATAACAAACAACACTGTATCAGCACTTAGGACATAGGATCATGCCTTTTCAGAGAGATATCAAAGAATCAAAGAATGAAATACATATATGCATAAGGTGACTAGAAAGGTTATTCAAAATAGCCAGATAAGCATATGCCTTCATCCTTCTATCTTATTGGTGAGGTTGCCAATAAATTAAGATGAATTTCAAAGAAAAGGGTAATTCATCAACTGAAAAATGGAAATGGAAACCTGGAAAGCTTAGTGCCAGACCAGTGCAACATCCAGCTACCCCCGCATTAATGACTGCACATATAAAAAGTAATCACAATTTCAGTGCGAAATCATTTGAAAGCAAAACTACCATACATATTATTATAATTAAAAGATTTTAATACCATCATCCTTTCCTCGAAGTCTTTTCAAGATGCACACAACCAAGCTATGAACTCCAGACAAAACTGCAAATGTCTAATGACATAAAACACACATGAGGAAAAAAAAAAAAGATTATTTATTTAGAAATAAGAAACATATATACAAAAACAGGAACTGAGTAGATTCTCTTAATGCAACCTTTGCATAAGACCCTGCTTCTACAAAGGATCCTTTAAACCCTTTCTTCTTAACCAATCCAGCACCTGTAACATATTCCCCCCAAGATTTGACTAACTGCGTTGAAGTTCTCAAGGATAACAAAATAGTAATTTCTAATAATTATATAATTATAAAAATTCACAAATGTGTGTGTGTGTAAGAGAGAGAGAGGGAAGACCGTAGCCGAAGACGGAGCCCAACAAGGCGCCGCCGGCGGAGTCGCCAGCGAAGCGGAGGAGGCAAACGGCGGGAGCAGTTAAGGGCGGAGCAGCGGAAACAACGGCGTTTGAAGAAGTGGGAGCGGAGCTGCTGACGTCAGCAACGGGTTTAACGGTTGAGTCCGAGTCGAACTCGGAGTCGGAATCGGTAATGGGAGAATCCGCCGTGGCCATGGGTTTCGACGGTGACAGTGTTTGTTTTTCCAGAGCCAAAATCCCGAACAGAGAGGGACGAGTGCGTTAAGGTCGCGTTTGGATGACGTATCTGTCCTGGGTGATAATATCATAGCTTTGATGTTCCAAACGACGCCGCATATCGTGCGGCTTGGCTTCGTTGTATGGGCTTTTTGGGCTTCGACCCAGCCCATGACATGATTGGAAGCCTAAATTTGACACTGATCTAACTGAATCTATCATTTAAAACAAAAGAAAAAAAAAAAAGGAAAACCCATTGATCTAACTACAACTTGTTTTCTTTGGTTGATGCACAAAAAACAATGTTTGCCTTGGATAATGCTATATTGGTCTGTGAAATTTTCACCTTAATTTTTAGGATAAATTAAATTTATCCCCTTGAGATTTGATATTACACTTGGACTTATTTATTTTTTAAGGTGACACTGAACTTCCCTAATATTAACACATCAAATATTGTTCTTCCCTATTCCCTCGATTCTTCCACTATTCAACCTTGTTCTCCTCATTGGACCAACACCACCATCTCCCTTTTTTCTTGCTCTCTCCCTCTACTATTTGCAACACTACACAACTAAGACCATTTCCCTCTCCCTCACCCTCATACTCACCCTCTTTTTTCCTCTCACTCATTTTCTCCCATATTCCCTCTCCTTGTCATGGTGGGTTCACAATGATAGTTCATGTGTGTATTGGTGGTGGCAGTTGTAACATCCTCAATTTCTTATCGTGCTAAATTATTTCAATAACCTTGAGTAATTAGACACTTAATGAAAAATTATGAGATTAAGGCTTAATTAAGGAATTAACAAAGTATTTATGAGTTAATTATGAGAAGAAAAGTTAAGAGAATGCTTAATTAAGATTAGAGAATATTTAATTAAGCAAGTCATACCCTTAATAATTTAATTAAGCACTAATCACCCTTAATTAGCTTAATCAAGTTTAATTAAGGATAATTGAGTTTAATTACAAGTTTAATTTTCTTAATTATATTCTTGTGTATTAATCACTAATCCTTACTTAATCATATTAATTAAGCTGCAAGAGTACTTAATCACATAATTAAATTCAAATTTAATTAACTAGACAATAAAGTAAAGGTGATGTCACTAAAACATAAAGTATTAGATAAAAGTGCTTTATGTAACGTCCCGATTTCCGACCTCCTTACCCAAATTTTCCGATTTCCGACTTAACAATGGACTGGCTTCAGTTTCCCGATTTCCGACGTTATGCGACTTCAACAATGGACATCCGACTTTACCTTCAAGTTTGATCAAATCCCATTCCCGACCCCATCTTCGAATTTCAGATAGATGGGATTATTTCCGAATTCCGAATTCGTCTTGCACAATTTCCGACTTCACGTCCTGTCCGATTTTCGATTTCATTTAATTTTGATTATTCCTGATTTCCAACTTCATATTCTAGTTTCGAGTTAAATGGGTGGCTTCCGAGTTCGAATAGCTAACTTCGAGTTAAAGTATAATAGGACATGATTTCTGATCTCCAAACTTATGTCCAGGTCTCCAATGAGGATTATTCCTGATTTCCTCGTTCGTGTTCAACTTTCAGCATAATTTCTGACTTCCGACCTTAACCACCATTGCTCATTTCCCGACTCCCGACTTAACCTTCAAGTACAAACAACACAGACGTCATTACCGATATCTGACTTTATGTTTCAAAGAAAATGTACCCGATTTCTGGTCTCATAATGTAGCTTCAAGTTTCAACCAAGGTACCCGAGTTTTGACCTCAGACCTCATGTTTCAAAATAGTGTACGTGGTTTTTGACCTCAGAAGTTATAGTTTAACACAATGGTTACAAGTACCAAACTCCAAGTTCAATGTAACAAGTTCCGGGTTTAGAGTTGAACTCAATGGACATGAGTTCAAATCTTTGAGTTGATTTCCAGTCATGCCCAATTTTCGATATCCGAGATTATTCCCAGGAGACTTCCATTTCGGTTGGTGTTCCCGAGTTTGAATTGGGAGTTCCGAGATTATGTGATTGTAGGCTTCGACTTCCGATATCCGACCCTGCTTCCAAGTCTCGAATAAACCAGACAAGATTTCCTTGTAATAAATAAGATGGGACGAGTTCCGACATCCGTCTTCAGCTCTAAGTAAAATGGAACGATTTCCGACTTTAAGCAGAATCGAGACGAGTTCCGATTTTAGGTAGAACGGAAGCGTATTCCACTTTTGGGACGACGTGGAGAACAATTTGACCACAAAAGTGGGAGACATGGTCGAACTTCAACCACAAAACTCCAACCAATCAACACCACAATTCCAACTACTCTCATGTATTTAAATCAGACTCTCCTTTTCATTTTGACCTGATTTACGTTCCCCCTTCCCCTTGCTCCAGCCTTCTTCTTCCCTTCCTCTCTCAATCTACTCTATCAAATCTCCAAGCTTTGTCAAGGCTCCATTCAATCCAAACTCAAATTCAGCAAGATCACACTCTAAAGAGGTAGGATTCCATTCTGTTCTTGAATTACTTGTACTATAATTGCATGAAATTGTACTCTTCTTCATGTATTTGATGGATTATTGGATGTATTATAATGGATTATGGTTGGATTAATATGAAATAAAATTGAGTTGGAATTAAGGTTAGAAGCAGAAAACTAGGATAAGTGAAGGTTTGGAATGCTATCTAAGTGAGAAGCTCCACGGCAATCCGTATGGCGGAGTGTACGGCTCTGTCTACGGTCGATTAAATTCAATGAAACTATTTTTATATGAAAGTAGACATTCAGGGCTTTCCATAGATATATAATATAAGGCCATTGGATTAGTATTAAGAGAGATGTGAATTTTTGAATGTTGACCTAGGAACCAGGACTTTCATCTGGGCAGGGTGACTTGAGGAGGGTATAACTCACCTATACAACTCCAAATTGAGTGAAACCAACTTTGTTAGAAAGCTTACACATAAGGGATATGAAATTCTGAGCTTGTAATGGTCCCAATTGTCCCCAGTGATTCGAGGAAGTGGCCCTATGTCCAATCCAGGCCAAAACAGAGTAGTTCAGGAAAGTCGAATTTCAGGACTTATAACTTGAGCTATATTAAAGCAAATGGAATGAAACTTATTGCAAATGAAAGGTTGTCCTGTTAGCTTTAATATGAGACTAATTTCGTATTATTTGAGCTTAGTTTCGATTTTTAGTGAATTTATACTTCCAGGAGTATAATTCGGGCTAGTGACCGACTAGGCTGAGGCAAAAGTTAAATATCTTGAGTTATATAAATCAAAATGATATGGGACCAAAGAGGTTAGAAAGTAGACATATAGAGCTATGATATATCCAAAATTCAGGTTTAAATGAGTTGAATAGAAGTAAAGGTGGATTATACAAAATTCGGGTAGAACTAGGTAAGACTGACAAAAATGACCAAATTGATGGTTTCACAAGTGAGAGTGAACATATAAGGTTTGAATTGATGGTTGCAAGGTTTGAGTTCATGGTTGCAAGTTTTGCCTTGATAGATATGTTAGATTGATTATATTGCTATGATTGATTTGTGTAACATCCTCCTCTGTACAGTACTATGCTTAAGTCATAGTACACCACTTTGGAGTTGTTACTGTTACCTGACGGACCTTACTTGAGAGCAACTTCAGCCGTCTTAGAATCTTCTCGAACTATCTGGAGATAACACGGAAACAAGCGTGAGAATTTTAAATTCTCAGTAGGGTTCGCTAAGAAATTTTGTACGGTGTCATCATTATTATCTCCAGCTGCTTCGATTTATTATGAAACATGTGAGCATGTTTACTAGACTGTTCAGTTTTATAGTTCGAAAAATACATTATCCAAAGCAGAATTCATTTTATTCATGCACTTGTCATTTGGGAGAGCCAATACACAAAAAAGTCATGAAGCAGATTACGCATAATAACTATAACATATTAAAATATAATAACACTAACATACTGGAAACTTGAAATTGCAATTGCCTTCACTTGTACTTGAATTTATGCAGATATACATAATTTTCTTTTCTTTCTTGGTCTTTCTTTACTTGTCATGCACATTCCAGAGTATGATCGTCATGCCATACTCCATTGAAGTGTGATCGCCATGTCACATTTCTTAGGATGTAGTTATCATGCCATATTCTAGATTATGATCGCTATGTCATACCCCATTGGGGTGTGATCACCATATCACACTCCTTAAAATATGTTCATCCTGCCACGTCCTAGAGTATGATCGCTATGTCATACTCTCTCGGGATGTGATCACCATGTCACATTCCTTAGGGGTGGGATCCTTATACCATATTTCGGGGTATAATCGCCGTGTCATCATACCCTATTAGAGCGTGATCGCCATGTCATGTTCCTTTGGAATATGGACTCATCATCATATCTTTTACCATTAAATCATAAATACATAGGTTTCGTACCTTAATCTCACACAATAATACTTGCTTAGTATTCATACACGTCACATAACAACATTTACACAACAACCTTTAGAACTATCACTAACTTCAGAATTCAGATAATCTGATCGAGTCCGCTTCCCTGTGAATAGTGTCAGGCTACCAGTAAAACCAATCAAGCAAAAGTTCAACATAGAGTAACAAATATGTCTCATTAATGTCAATCATGTAGGGGTTGGACCCTTATATATCATAACAATGTCAATTATGTAGGGATTGGATCCTCATGTCTATTCTACCCATTATACCTATTATGCACAGTTTTTGTAACTTAGGCCATAAATTCATTTTAGCTTCTTTAGATCTGAATTTTGGATATGTTGAAGTGTCATGTGTCTATTTTCTAACCTCTTTAGTCCCATCTAATTTTGATAAATATAACTCAAATTATTTAGGTTTTATCCCCGCTTGCCTAGTGGTTGGCCAGAATCAGACACCTAAAAGTAAAAATCCACTAAAAATCGAAAACTGACTCAAATTATACAAAATTGGACTCATATTAAAGCTAACAGGGCAAATTTTCATTTACAAAAAGTTTCATTCCAATTGACTTAGTAGGGCTCGAGTTATAAGCCTCGAATTCTAACCTTCCTAAACTGCCCTGTTCTTGCCTGATTTGGACATAGGGCAACTTTCTTGGATCACTGGGAGCAAGCAGGACCTGATCTGATTCTTAAATTTTTATGGGATATTCTCTTATGTGTAAGCTTTCTAGAAAAGTTAGTTTCACTCATTTTCAAGTAGTATAGGGCAAGTTCTACCCTGAACAACCCAGTCTACCTGGAACCAGAGTCCAAACCCTAGGTCGAAATTCAAAAATTCATATCTCTCTCAATACTAATCCAAAGCCTTATATGATATATGTATGGAAAGCCCTAGATGTCTAGTTTCATATAAAAATGGTTTCATCAAATTTAATCAGCTGTAGGCGGAGCCGTACACTTCGTCGTACAGACTGCCAAGGGTTTTTGGTTCTCCAGCCCCTCAGCTTTTCCTATTTTCATTCTTTCTTGCTTCCAACTTGGTTTTAACCAAACAAACAGCCATATATCATCATAATCATTCATTTAATACATCAAGGATTGTGAAAATAATCCAACCTCAGCTAGCCAAGACCACAGAATTAATGCAAGAATTAAACCTTTACCTTTATTATAGGTGATTTGGCATGATTTTTGGGGTTTGGGTGAGCAAAACCTGGTTGAATTTGAGAGTTTGATGGAGTTATGTGAGTGAAGAAGAGAAGGAGAGAGCTAGAGCAGAGGAGAGGAGGCTCAGAAGAAGGGCTGAATGAAGGAGAGGAGTTGTGTTTATAAAAGCATGGAAGTGGTTAGAATGAGAGGTTGTGATTGGTGGGGCATGTATGGCTGAAATTCAGCCAAGCTTCTTAATGTACACATTTGGGTGTTAAGTGGCTGAGCTCTCAGCCACTTAAAGTAGGGTTAGAGAGTTGGAATTCTATTGGTTCGGTTCCGACAGTTTAAAATACCGTAATCTTGCCGATTTCCTTTAAATCGGTAAAACGATTTTGAAGAATTTTGTGAGGTTTTTATAAGTTTCTATCTTAGTCCTAATTTCTCTAATTTTAACCTCTAATCAACTTCTAGTTAACCTCTAATTAACTTTTTGATTAACTCTACAAACTCAATAAAATCGAGTAAATCGATTAATAGTGTGCATTAAACGTTTTGCGAATTTTAGGGCCTTCTATTTTTTTCAAGGCTAATGGCATTTTCGTAATTATGGGTAAGTCTAGGGGCATCCCATGTCATTTCACATATGGATACCTCGCGGCTCAATCGGCCGAGGTTTAGGTTTCTACGTTTTCGCTACGTGATTCTACTTCGTTTAAAATCTTATTTTGCTACTTCTATTGACATAAGGACCTAAATGTCATTTTCTAAAAAGTTTAGGGTCAAAGTGGTGAATAACAAAAGTTTCTTGTTATTACTTCCTATTACGTTATATGGGGATGTTACAATTTGTCCGTGAGAACTGGCACTATTCATGGGGAGACGGATCTGATTCGTTATACTGCCGAATTTACGGTAGAAATCTATAAGACTATGAATGTTTATGTGTAAGGATGAATTAAAGTATAAATATGTATATGGAAACTCTATATTCAAGAATGACATAAGTATGATATGAGGTATGTAAGGGTAAATGATATAGCATATGTATGAGTGCCGGTAGAATGGTAAAGAGGCTACGAGCCTTTATATGTCATGAATATGTACGTGAAGATCATGTGTGCAATGATATATGAAAATAAACGAAGTATATGTACGAGTACATTCAGTTAACTATGCTTAAGTATGCATGAGAATGAAAGAATGTGAATATATTGAATGTGAGTCCCTTCACTTGGAGGCAGTTATTTGAGGTCCTTTCTTGTGAAGGCAGCTAAATAAGATAAAATGTGGGTCCCTTCACCTGGAGGCAGTTGCACATTAAATCGCTCCTTGTGAAGGCAGCTAAAACTTGGGTCCTTCTATGTTGGAGGCACGTGGTCAGATGAGATCCCTCGGTTTTGAGGCACGTGACCAGAAGAGATCCCTTCAATTAGAGGCATGTGGCCAGAATGAGATCCCTCCAACCTAGAGGCAGTGGGTCCCCTTGTGGGTGAGTCGGTGTGATAACAAGCATGTGGAGCCGACGAGCTTACTCCAAGGCCAGCTACCTAAGAATAAAGACCTAGGGACGGCGATACGTAACGCCTAGGTGTACCAAGTAAGGGCTAAAGACTAAAGACTAAAGATTAAAGTATATGCAGACACCCCACTCACATGAGGCATGGCATCGATCCAGCTAGTGTGAGTACAGGGGACAGAACTTACATGAGGCATGGCATGACCCAACTAGTGTAAGTACCGAAGGAGGATCCCATATTCCTAAAGAACGTGACATGGCGATCATGCTCTGATGGGGTATGACATGGCGATCATACTCTAGAATATGGCATGTAAGGATTTTACGATGAAAAGAAAGATGGAGAAAGAAAAGCAAGTTTTATGTATATGCATAAATTCAAGTATAGATAAAGTTATGTGCAAATGCTATGTGTAGTTTAATATGCTGCAATTATTATCCATGATATCATTCATGAATTGATTTTTATGGGTTTTCCCAAATGCCAAGTGTATGAGTAAAATAAACTTTGCTTCGGACAAAATATTTTCGAACTATAAAAATAAACAGTTTGTATAGCATGTTCACCTTTTTCATAATAAACCGAAGCAAATTGGAGATGACAACGATGACATTATGTATGATAATTAAAGAATCCTACTGAGAATTTATAATTCTCACTCCTATTTTCGTGTTGTCTCCAGATAGTTTCAGAAGTTTCCAAAGACTACCTTTGTCACGATAAGGTCCGCTCAGGTAATAGTAACAACTCCAGGGTGCGGTACTATGACTTAAGCATAGTACTGTACTTGGGAGGGTGTTACACTTTATGTAAGAGTAAATACTTGATTTGTTCCCCCATCATCCAATTTGTCTCCCTAAACCTTAATTAACACAAAATAAAGCAAAAATATCTTCCCCTTGCCCATATGAGTTACGACTATTCCCGCCCACATGCACATCCATTTTTCATTTTGTGACTTTTCCTACTCTCTCTAACTATCAAATCCTCCAACTTCTCTCTACATTCTTCTTCTTCATCTTCTTCCTTTCTCCACCACCACCATAACGAAAACTCTCACTCAGCCTTTCAAAGATAACATCTTTTGGTCTTTGGAGATAAGATCTAAACATTACAAGCTTCATTTTCAAGAGAACTCAAGAGCTCTCTCTTTGTTCATATAACATCCTCAATTTTTTGTCGTGCTAAATTACCTTAGTAACCCTGAGTAATTAGGCATTCAATGAGAAATTATGAGATTAAGGCTTAATTAAGGGATTAACGAAGAGTTTATGAGTCAACTTGGGTGAGATAAGTCAAGAGAATGCTTAATCGAGATTAGATAATCTCTAATTAAGCAAGTCAAAGCCTTTATAGCTTAATTAAGTACTAATTGCCCTTAATTAGCCTAATCAAGTTTAATTGAGGTTAATTAAGCTTAATCACAAGATTAATTTTTGTTAATCATGTTCTTGTGTGTTAATCACTAATCCTTGCTTAATCATCTTAATTAAGTTGCAAGAGCACTTAATCACATGATTAAATTCAAATTTAGTCAACTAGACAATAAAGTAAAGAGTGATGTCACTAAAGCATAAAGCATTAGAGAATAGTGCTTTATATAAGAGTTAGTACTTGATTTGTTCCCCCATTATCCATTTTGTCTCCCTAAATCTTAATTAACACAAAATTAAGAAAATATCTCCCTCCTTCCCTTTATGTTGTGAACGCCACTTTCTCTCTCTCCCACCCTTATCCATTTTCATTTTCACTCATCTTATTCTCTCTCTTGAAATCAAATCCTCCTACTTCTCTCTAAACACTTCATCTTCTTTTCTTTCTTTCTCTACCACCACCACCAAAACCTCCCACTTAGCCCTTCAAGGACCTCATCTTTAGGTCTTTGAAGACAAGATCTAAACACTACCAACATCATTTTCAAGAAAACTCATGAGTTTTCCCTTGGTTCATCCAAAACCGCCACCATCATCATCAAGAGAAGCCATCATTATCTTCTTCTTCTTCTCTTGTTGTAGCGTCATTTTGAGTAGAGGTAGTGATCTTCACTCTTTTATTTTGTTTACTCAAGAAAGCTTGAAGCTTGTTTCTTCTCATGATCAAGATCTTTAAGTGAAAACTTGAGAAAAGCTTTCATGCTCTTCATGAGCAAAAGTTTTTATTTTTGGAAAATATGTTCTTGTTCTTCTTCAAGTGTTCTTGATGTTCTACTTTTGGAAAAATATGTTCTTGTTCTTCTTCAAGTGTTCTTGATGTTTCTACTTTTGGAAAGATATGTTTATGTTCTTATTCTTGAATGTCCTTGATGTTCTTGGTGGTATTTTGCTTAAAGTTGTTCCTTTTTCTTATGATGAGTTTGTGATTAGAAAGTTTCATCTTTACATGTTTTTCATGATTTGATAAGACAATGAATATCCTAAAAGCTTAAAGCTTTAAAAAGTTTGCTTCTTGATGCATAAAAAGTGGCGCAAGTTTGGTGCCTTCATAAAAGTCTTATTTTGTTTTGTTTTAAGGAGAAGACTACACGTAAAAGTTTAAGCTTTTTGGAATATTTAGCCTCTTTGCGTTATAAAAATTGTATTTGGTCACTTTATATTGTAAAGATTGATTCTTGGATGTAAATCCTTTCATAAAGTTTTAAACTTTAATTAAGAAGGTGACTTTAAGTCATAAAGTTATAAACTTGCATACTAAGTCTTGTAAAGGTGGAACCTTGAGATGAATATATTAGTAAAGTTCCAAGCTTTAAGCAAAAATAGCACTTTTAAGTCATAAAAATTATAAAAATCAAGATTTTATAACTCTAACACAAATATTTTATGTCACTAGTTCATAAAGTAGGAATCTTTTAGACTTTAAGACAACATTAAATCATAAAGTTTAGGCCTTGATGCTCTTAGAATAAATAAAAGTGTCAACTTTTATTAAGAATAAAACTTTATGACTACTTTATAAAGAATGATAACTTTTATAATGTTTAAGATAAAACCTTGTTATGTTAATAATAAAAGCTTGAAACTTTGCAACTTGGATAAGTTAAAAATCACCCTTGATGATTAGTGAATATAGTGTTGTTAGGTTCATGAGTGTGGTTATGTGTTGTCATGACCCAAGAATTAGAGGGATCTCGAACTCCTTGGGAGCAGAAGTATGATTTGGAACAGAAGTATGATTAGGGCCTCTGAGCATACCATAAACCTAGGAATCACTAAGTGCACTATCTCAAGGAAAGGAAATAATCATTTAACTTATTTAATTTGAACAAGTGTTCCGTAAGACATGAACTCAAGTAAAGAATAACTTCATATGATAACTAAGTAACTAAAAGACTACATACATATATTTTAACTATATGATTCTCTCATGGGTAACTATAGGAAATGATATAATGATTCATAAGATTCTTCATAAAGAATAACATAACTATGAACCCCTATAGGGTATGAATATATGATGCCATTCGACATGACAAATGACAAGTTTGATTGAGCTTTGTCTGATGATTGAATGATTGGTGTGATGATAGGATATAGATGTGATGGACTATAGGTTGAAAGTTTATGATTGGCATTTTGGGGAAGCTCCGGTCTAGCCATTATGCTGCCGGATTTCCATCAAAGTTATGGACTTAGTCATATCATTGCATGTGTCTAGTAAGAAGTATTATGCACGTAACATATAATGATAAGAAAAGAATTATTAGGACATGACTCTTCAATCACTTTGATAAGGGAAGTGAGAGACGGTGATCCACAAAGACTCAAAGAACCTCTATAAGGGAGGCAAGGGTGACATGGAGGACCCTCCAACTTATGGGTAACCAATATCGGCTTAGTCTGATTTGGTTTAGTATTGTGTGACGACGGTCATAGAATGAGCTCATGTCCAAAAGCAGTCTATTTCAAAGGAAAAGTAAAGAATGTTAGGCACATGCTCAAAACAAAAGTAAAGTCAATTATAACCATGTTTAAGTCTATAATGATGCATGTCTATGCATGTATTTATATTGTCCATTTGCATTATGAATGTTTATTCTATGCTTTAGTATGTATGTTTAGTTATGACGATGTTGTTATAATGTTAAGTTTAAAAGCAACCTGCTTCGGAGTTTAAGTTTTCAAAATCATTAAAATTGAACTTATATCTGTCCACTATTTTTATAATTAAACTGAAGTGGTTGGGACGATGACGATGACGATGACACAATGTTTGTCTAGTCGTGATCCTACTGAGAAATTTAGTATTTCTTACTTCTACGTTTCAGTGTCGTCTTTAAAGGATGCTGGCGTCGGGCATGGTGGTGATTTTTGTTGAGTTCCCAATGATGCATTGGCACTTCGACTCGGTGCTGAATGCATCTGTGCTGACTGTTTAGGCAACGATGTAGGTCTACATGTTCCATAGCTGCTAGTTCCGTGCACCTGTGATGAGTCCATTTTTTTGCCCTCACGAGCCATTTGAGGACATTACCATGGATGACATCCGCCCGCCTTTTCATCCTCCAAGGTACCCGATGGATGAGGACTCCGACTCTAATACTCGGTTGACGCCAACTGCTTCCATAGAGATGGATCCTTCTGAGTCATCATACTTGACTTATTCCGTGGGATCTTACCGTTCGAAGCCATTTCAGCCTTCGGTGATTTGCCTATCCTCTGATTCTTCTGCTTCATCTGCTGGCCCAGCTCCACCCTCGATTCACGGTTGTGGGTTTATTAGTACCCGTGCTATGCCTCGTGGGCATGGATGTGGGTGTGGCCGAGGAGGCAGACATGATGATGTTGCTCCCAGTGGATTCAGGAACGATTTCCTCCCACCAGATGAGTGATAAGGTGTTTGCATGTGGAGCTGAGCATGAGAATAGCCCCTTTTGGTTGTAGCTAGGGTTATCATTTTCTTTTGGCATGTATGGGTGGATGTGATTTCCTATGTATTTCCTTTACTGATTTATTTGTTAGGTTGCTTTTGTAGGGCTAATAGTAGATATTGGACCCCTTATATCACTATGTATGACTCTTAGTATTATTATATCAATTATGAATGGCTAGGGGATAAATGTTATGTTTATCTAAGTTATTGTTAATCTTGTCACTTTTATTTATTCTATTCATGCGGTATGTATAAGATAGCGTTGTTTGTTATATGCGTTCATGATGCGCTCATGACTCTTGGCTTTCAAAACAGTTTATTGGTTATTGTTCAAAAAAAAAAATTATCCCTATTTTCGTATAAAAGTATTTTCCAATGGTAATGTTAATTCCGCGAGCAAAGGTAACAACTAGTACTTCCATAATATGACTTAAGCATAGTATGGGACTATTATGATGTTACAGTTCATCCAAAACCACCACCATCACCATCAAGGAGGAGCCTTCATCTTCTTCTTCTTCTCCTCTTGGAAAAGATGCCACTTTTTGACTCTAGGCAGTGATCTTCACGCTTCTATTTTGTTTACTTAAGAAAGTTTAAAGTTTCGTTCCTCTCATGACCAAGATCTTCAAGTGAAAACTTGAGAATATCTTTTATGCTTTTCATGAGGAAAAGTTTCTATTTTTGGTAAAATATATTCATGTTCTTGTTTATGAGTGTTCTTGATTTTTTTTAAATTTCTTTAAGTGCTTTAAAGTTTCTATTTTTCGTTTCTTGATGCATGAGATCTTGATATTCTTGGTGGGGTTTGAGTTGAAAGTTGTTTATCTTCTTAAGATGGTGCTTATGATTGGAAAAGTTGTCATCTTTTTAGCATTTTCTCTTGATTTGACAAGACTAAACACATTCTTCATGCATGAGATTTCAAAAAGTTTGTTACTCACAACCTTAAAAGTGGCACAAGTTTTTTGCTTCTTTAAAGTTTTATTTTGTGTTATCTTGAAGACAAGAATATATGAAAAAGTCTAAACTTTTTGGAATATGAAACTTTTTTAAGTTATAGAAATGATATCTTGTTACTTTATGTCTTAAAGATTGACTCTTTGATACAAATCATTTCATAAAGTTTTAAACTTTATTCAAGAAGGTAACTTTAAGTCATAAAGTTATAAGTCTGCACTTTAATCTTGTAAAGGTTGAACCTTGAGATGAATAAATTGAGTAAAGTTTTAAGCTTTAAGCAAGAATGTCACTTTTGAGTCATAAAAATGTTAACTTTTATAAAAAACAAGACTTTCTAATTCTAAAGTTAATGTTTTATATCATTGTTTCATAAAGTAGGAGTCTTTTCGACTTTAAGACAACTTTAAATCATAAAGTTGAGACGTTGATAGTCTTAGAATAACTAAAAGTGCCAACTTTCATAAAGAATAAGACTTTTTAGTTCTAAAGTTAATATCTTGTATCATTACTTCATAAAGAATGAAATTTTCCTTTATGATGTATTCAATTAGGTTTCTTTTGTAGGGTCGACAGTAGATATCGGACCCACTATATCTCTATATATGACTCTTGTTATTATTATATTAACTATAAATGGCTGTAGAATGCATGTTATGTTTATCTAAGATATTGTTATTCTTGTCGCTTCCATTTATTTTATTCCCACTGTATGTATGAGTTAGTGATGTTTATATTATACGTTCACAATGCCCTCATGGCTTTTGGTTTTCGAAACGGTTTATTTGTTGTTGTTTATTGTCAAAGAAAAAAATTTACCCCTATTTTCATTATAAAGTATTTTTCAAATGGTAACCTTAGTTCTACGAGCAAAAGTAATAACTAGTAATTCCATAACATGACTTAAGTATAGTATGGGACTATCAGGGTGTTACAGTAGTGGTTTGAAGGACTCTCAATGGATGAGAAAACGTCGAGGCTGGGGGAGATCTAAGGTTGTCGAGGCTGGCAGTTATCGAGGTCACAACGGCAAGACAGTAGTGATGTTTCGTAGTGATGGTGTGTGTAGGCTCAAAGAGAGGCAGTCAACATGGTGGTGCATGATGTGTTGGAAAAGTATCTCAATAGACTTGGTAATGAGATTGCCCAGAACTTCCACGGGATATTACTCTATATGGGTTATAGAAGATAGATTGACCAAATCTGCCCATCTTTTACCTATTAAAGCCAACTATTTTTTGGAGAGATTAGCAAGTTTATACATTTAGGAAATAGTGAGGCTACACAGAACTCCTTTTACCATAATTTTGGATCGAGACCTAAAATTTACCTTAAGATTTTGGGGAGCCTTACAGAAGGCATTTGGAACCAAACTTTGTTTGAGTACGACTTACCATCCCCAAACTAATGGACAGATAGAGAGAACCATTCAAACATTAGGAGACATGTCAAGAGCTTGTGTGATGGAACAAGGAGGGAGCTAGGATAAATATTTGCCTTTAGTTGAATTTGCTTACAATAATAGCTATCACACTAGCATTGGTATGGCCCCATATGAAGCTTTGTATGGTAGAAAATGTCAATCTTCTCCTTGTTGCTATGAACTAGGCAAGGCAAGCCTTCTAGGACCTGATCTCATCAGGTAAATGACTGAACAAGTGAAGAAAATTCAAAATAAGATCCTTGCCGCCCACAACAAAAGAGTTATGCTGACAAAAAGAGGAAGTAGCTAAAATTCCAAGAAAGGGAACACATATTCCTAAGAGTTACTCCCATGACAGGAATAGGTAAAACGGTAAAATTAAAAAGTTAAGCCCCCAATTTATAGGTCCTTTTCAAATCATGAAATGAATTGGACCAGTTGCTTACCAAATAACATTATATCCTAATTTGTCTAATCTCCACAATTTCTTTCATGTGTCACAACTCAGGAAATATATTCCTAACCCTAGCCACTTATTAGCACCTGAGTCTATACAACTAAAGGATATACCACTGATTTGAATTGTGGATAAAAGAGCCAAGCAACTTAGAAATAAATCTATACAATTGGCAAAAGTAGCTTAGGGAAGAGACGAAATGAAGGAATATACTTGGGAGCTGGAATTAGATACCAGAAAGGATTACCCAGAGTTGTTCACAAGTAATGAATTTTGTAGGCAAATTTTTTTTTAAAAGGTGGGTAGTAATGTAACATCTTGATTTAGCTGTGACTATAAATAATACTATCAAGGATTATCATTATTAATTATAGATGGAAAAAGAGAAAACAAAATAACAAATAGAATAAAGTAGAAAAAGAAGAAGAAGGAAGGGCCGAAAATTTTATCGAGGTGATGTAGTTAATATACTTGTTATGTAGACTAAATATCATGTGACTAAATATATTATGTGGTTAGAAATCTAACCATCTAGTTAGTAGGTGAGTTGGATGGTTTAAAAACTAACCACATAGTAAGAAAACAAGACAAAATATGAACCACATAATAAACTTACCTACTTTACTATCAACAAATCATAAAAAATTTCTCTAAAAACAACCCAAAAAGATTCTCATTTCCTCCCCCTATCAGCCGTAGCCCCTTCTTCTTCTTCCTCCCTCCATTTTATTCATCCATCCTCTCATCCTTTCCACCTCTAAGAAAACTACACCCATCATAGCCACCATAACCTTCATAAAATGCAAGATTTAAGTCAAAAACTCTTCCCTTCAGCCGTACATAATTTTTTATGCAAGCAAGGACTGAGGAGTATAGTCATATTTTCCTTTGATTGAGGGTGGTTAGAGCTTCAAGAAAGTCAAGCTAGAAGACTACAAGCCATAGAAGTAAGGTAGGAAATTCTAAGACTTGAGTTGCCTTGTATGTGTCTTTGTAGCTAGGGTTTTATTATCTTTCTTGATTGGAATATTGAGTTAGGAATTCATGATATTTATTCTTGTGTTCTCATGTTTTAAAGTGGTTGAAGTAGGTTAATGATAAGTGGTTGTTGTTGTGATTAAACAAAAACCAAAACCAAAAATTGGTGTATAGAGGAAATCTGGGTAGTTAGTGGTTCAACTCCCATAATTGAAGCCAGGAGATCCAAAATGGAGTGAAACTAATTTTAAATAAAAGTTAACTCAAAAAACATTTATCCATATAAAAGATAAGTCATATGAGATGTGGAGAGAAAGTTATTATTTTTGAAATTTGACCCTACTTTATAGAGAACACCACGAATAGCTTAGGCTTAAAGCTTAATATATTGAGTTATATAAATTATTTTTCAATGAAACTAATTTTATTAGATAGTAGAATAACCCTATACAATCTCGTGATCAAATTTCCTATGTGGAGGTCCCAATAATTATGTGAAATGACTGTTGCTTTACTAGCACCCAAAACAGAACAAATGTATTACGAGATTTATAACTCAAGTTTGGCTTAGGAATTTTTAGTAGGGTTTCCTTTTCTTAAAAAGGGGTTCATTAAGGTATAAGTCCATAAAAGTTCATGGTAGAATAATGAAAAATGAAATTTTGGTGATTTTCCTAAATTAGGTGCCCAAATCTATCATATAATAGGGCAATTAGTAGAAAAGAATGCACACTTTGATTTATACAAACTCAATTTGAGTGGAACCAAAGAAATTTAAAATTAGAATAAGAGGGGAAATTCCTATAAAATTTGAACCCAAAACAATTTAAATTGGAATTTTGATAGATTTTATAATTTCTGGACAGATTCTAAGTGTTAGGTGGTCCATGTTTTTAATTGAACTATCACTGAGACATTTTTGTTTCCTCTTGTTCTTCCATTTGAAGCTTGAATTCTAAGAGTTATATGTACATAACATTATGACTATGTTCTCTTAATAATGAAGTACATGCATGGTTATGTAGTTGTATACAATTCCTATTTGATCAAGATAAGTTAAAACTAGTACTGTGCTTGGGCTAGAGAGAGTGAATCCAGTTAAGTCAAAGAGAATAAATATGACTCCCTTGGACTAAGTCAGGGAGAGTGAACCTAACCAGGGATAGATCTATATCAAGGTCAAAGAGAGTGAATCTAGTAATCACATACAAGAATGAGCTCAATCCTGCAAACAGACTATCACCCAGAATAAATGAATGCCACTTAAGATTAAGGGATTGCTAAGCTAATTACATACATCAATTTAATGGAAGAGAGAATAATAAAAGGAACAATGGATTCTATGCATGCTTAATTTACATTTATGGCTCAGCTAATGCATACTCTACTTCTTTTATCATGTTATTGATATTACTAGGGATGTTTATCATAGTTGCTTAAATAAAACTAAGTCTACTTCGGAGAGAATCTTACCGTTTTGTAAATGAATCTTTGTCTCCATATCTGTTAAAAATATATTTTATTATTATAGCTTGAAGTAGCTGAGGATGATTACGATGACACCACACATAGTAGTCTAGAGTTTCCTACTAGGAATTGAAAATTCTCATATCTATTTTCTTCCGTATCATCCTCAGACACTATCGATAGCATTCATAGTGATTTTCCTTGAGACACTTGACTAAACCTGGCACCATGACCTAGCTTTAGAGTCAATATACTTTCTAGGCTAGGCAGCAATTATGATGTACATAATTTTTAGCAGCCTGTTTGCTATCACTGGCTCAATTCATGATTTGACCCAAAGTTTCCATTTAATGGTGTCCCATTGCTTATAGCCCACCTACCTTACCCTTCACCATCTCCTCCAACTTCACCATCCATTGAGATAGATCCCTCTAAAGCCAGCTCTTCCTCCTCATCTTTTGAGGGAGACCAAGTAGTGCCTGAACTCGCTCTAAAAGGGTTTGCAGTCATGGAGAATGGTTTTAACATCTCATGAAGTGACATAGCAGCTGACTTAGTGACTCTTTTGCTGATGGACATACACTTATCTATGAAGGTCTAGTATTGACAACTCACTGATTAGTCACATACATTTTGTGGCCTATCTTAGAATAGTATTTTTGGGGGGCCATAGATACAGCTGAAAGTTTTTAGATGTATAGCTAATATGTGATGAACTCAGTATCTTGGCTCGAGACACATGGGTTTGTAACTATTATGAACATGGTGTTGTATATATTTACTATGAAAATATCTTCACTACTTTAGGCATACAACATGATGCTTTTCTGACATTACTTTATAAATTTAGACAATATAAACCCATCGATAATGCTTTTGCAAATAGTAGTGCATGCTCAATTATAATCCAATTTCTTAACACGTTGTAAGTAGCAACTCCTAATTATAATATATAGTCTAAGCGTGATATTGTGAATAGGAGGGTGTTACTCATCCCCCTCTCTTCTTCTTGTGAAAAGAAGTGTATAAATTCATAAACGTAGTTCGATTGATTGGGATATTCTTAAAAGGTTTTGATAATAATTTATGAATAAAACAAATAAAAATAAAATAGAAAAGCCATGCCCCACTCTTCCTTTTTGTTCTTGAGTAAGGAAAAGTGATTGAAAATTTGCATTAAATAAAATAAAAAATTCAAATTAAAGGAATTGAATTCATAAGGATAATTAACTTTGATAATAGATGCTTAAAAGATTTTAGTGCGAATATATATACATGGTAAGGACCATAGAACTAACTTTTAAAAATATATACTTACAACTTTGGTCATAGGAACTCGAACTCGCTCCTTCCAATAGAAGGACAAGGTTGATTCCCTCTTCGTACATGATATTTTTTGGTTTAATTATATTTCATGCAAAATTTAAATTCAACAAAATGCAATAAACAATTTTTTGAAAGAACAACACATAAGTCGTTGAGAAGTAATTTTGTAAAATATTTGAGATAATAATTTAATTTTATAATAATTAAATTTAAATTAGTTATATTTATTTTTATTAATATTTTTTATTTGTGTCTATGTATATAAATATTTTTTATATAAATAATCAACTTCTTATAAAGTAAAAAAAAAAAAAAAATTCCTATACTACACAATATAAACATAACAAATCTACATGATTTACTCAAGTGGGATATCCTTGAAAGGCTTTAGTGAGTGTTTTTAAAAAGAAAACCATTATCCATCCCCTTTCCTCCCTCTTTGTCTTTGATAAAGAAAAATGACTGAAAATTCATATTAAATAAAATAAAAAAATTCAAAGTAAAAAATTGTATGGATTTATATATTAATTCATTTTGTGAAATTTTTAAAACCATCTTTGCTATTTCTTGTTTAATACTTTGAAAATCAACATTTTAGTTAGATCTTTAATCTATTATAGTTGGTAAGCCCTAAGAGTTGTGTTGATAAGCTTAGAAATCCATTGGTTAGCTGATAGTGTTTCCTGTAGGTGTTCCCACAACTATTAGAAAGGTGTTCCTAGTAAAAAGATTATTGAAAACTAAAATTTTGATTAGTGAAGGTTCAGCAAGCAAATGGCACACTTATTAAGAACCCCTAGTAGCTTTAGCTGAGGTAAGAAATTAATGGTGGTAGAACCTTCAACATTTTCTTCTACCCCTTTAGAAGTTGGTCATGATCAAGATAGGTATCAAAATCAAGAATTAGTAATAGCATAAATTGAAATTAAACTCCTATTCCTATCTAGAAGCTAGGTAGACTAATGTTTAGACTAGGAATGTCTTATACCTCACTATAGAGAAAAGGAGTGTGTATAAGGTCTAATAACATTTATGATAAGGGATTTTATTAGGGAGCGGATCAAGGGGACAATCCTTAATAGGTCATGGATTAAGGAGAGGATGCCGTTAGGGGCCTCAGTCCCAAAGTTGATGGGATAACATCCATTCTCATGTCGAGTATGTGAAGGTCAGTAGACTGGCCTCCAGGGTCTCAACCTTGAAGCCGATCTATCGAAGCAGCCAGAGGCATAAGGTCGGCCTGAATAAACAACCTAGACTCAATAGGGCCGGGTTAGGTCAATCGGCTGAGAGTAGGTCGGGTCATACTGATCGGGCCACAATCCCCTCAACCTCAAGCTTGAAAGGGCAAAGAGTCTAAGAGTAGGTCAGGTCATACCAACCGGACCACAAGTCCCATAGCCTGGAGCTAATTCTTCAAGCCATATAGCATTACTGTTTTTATATATTTCAGAAAATTGAACATGTTAGTTTTCTGGTTTTGTATTTAACACTTTTTCTTTTGGTCCTAATCCTTTATGTTTCAAAGCTTAACCTGATTATAAACATATTCTGAAACTAATAAAAACAAAACACCAGCATTTCCTCAAATGGTATTGCTATAAAAAAATAAAAATAAACAGAATTTAAACAAAAAAATTAATTTTAATACATTATCAATATAAATTTTTTTTAACATAGACGTTCAAACGTATATTGCTGTGTCACTAAAAGTGTTTAACTCATACTATAATGGATTGAATTTCTATACACTGATAATAATTTGTATACCCTAACTTTACATTACCAACTAATAGAATGTGTGTTTGAGAAAGTTGAAAGATTAAAATTATTTCAATAATCATTTATTTATATAATCACTTTTTTATATAATCGCTTATATAAAAATTAATTTATATTTGGATAATTTACCTAAAAAGTAATTTTAAGATAATCTATCTTATTTGGATTGTATGAAAAAAATTATTTTTGTATGATAAAATTACTAAAAAGGATATGAAATAATTATTTATATTATATAATATTTATTATTTATGATCAATTTAGTAACAATATAATAATTTTAAAATAATCAGCTTTTACTTATAATCATAAGCTCCAAAATATTATGATTATAAGTTATTTTTCAACTTAAAATTATCAATTTTTTTTATAATATATTTTTATTTTTGAACCAAACATGATTAATTTTTCAAAATAGCTTTTTTTTGGAAAAAAGAAAAAAAGAAAACTTTTTTAAGCAGTATCCAAATATGCATAGAATGAGGAAAATGCCAAATTACGATATATAAACTACCCATCATGATTTGTCATTTTTCTCGTATTTTATTGGTTAACAATGTAAAATGTACAAGCTAGTACAAAGAAATTAATCTCTACTACAATTACCTCAAAATTCATAATTATGATTATAATTGGATAACAGTATAAAACTTTTTATACCAACAATGCATTAAAATTAATCTCAAGAAAAAATAGGAGCTTTACTGGGAAAATTCAAGAGTTTAGTACAAGCAAGCGAAAAAGAACAAAATGGAAGTTTGACGATAAACAAAGTATTGACACACATGGAAAAAATACAATGAATTTCTAGGAATACAAAGAATATATATATAGGGATGCCCTTTGATCCAAGTAGGATCTGATGTCAAACAAACTGGTATTAGAGTTTGATCAACTGCTAATCGTACCAGCAACAGTTGAATTAGTAGTAATGATCTTGATATGCTGCTCCAAATTCTGCTCTCCATGCCTGATCATCATGCGTATAGGAAGTGGCATTGTTGTGTGCCACTTCAGAGTCCCCTCGATATAGTGGTTGCAGTGCAGATTCTGGTAATTTGCTCTCTGCAAGGTACTGCTTCATAGTACTAATCTCCGTCTTGTGTTTACTTTTCAGCTTCTCAATTTGCATCTTTAACTTTTCATTATCTTGTTGAACGTTTGCAAAGTTCTCCTGTATAACATCAGAAAATATAATAAGAAATTAATCAGAAATATGTTAAGACACCACAAATATGCTGAACCTTTCCAACTGCAGTTACTTGTACCAAATGGAGACAATCACCTAACTGTTCCCCATAAGTCCTATACTTGTGCTCCTGTATTTTTCTTTGTATACTTTGGTATTTGATGTTAGGGAGGTCAGAGAAATTAGTTGAATAAACTACTGTTTCACCTTAAGGATGTAATACATATCAAACATTCTCTGCTGCCTTTACCCTTTTAACAAGTTGTTACTACAACAATAAGTATAATTTATTCATTCTTTCTTATTTTATGCAAGCCCCAATTTAATAAATTTTCTGTCCCTAAAGTTGTTTTCAGCAAAAGATAATGTACCAAATTATAACACTCACATAAGAGAAACTCTTACCTCTGCAACAGATGCTGCATGTTCAGCTTCTCTAAGTCTAACAAGCAGTTCTCCAGCTGCCTGAACAGCTTCTGCAGTGTCTCGAAGTTGACTCTTGAGAATCTGGTTCTCCTTTTTCAATAATTTTGATTCCCTTTCCCTTTCCACCCTCATTGCAGAAAGCTCAGCAGCAAGAGATTTGGCAAAGCGAGCGTGGCCCTTTTTGGAGGCTTTTGCTGCTGCCTTCTTCACCTCTGCTATCCCTTCCATTACTGCTTCATGCTTAGCAACCAAGTCATTATATTTCTCTTGTAGGTCAGCATAGTGCTCTACCATTCTAGCATGTCCAGCAACCGCTCTATTTAGAGCATCATCCAACTCCGCTGTGCACTTTTTCTCTGACCTCAGTTCTGTCTCCACCCTCTCTGCACGCTGGCGGTAGGACTCAAGATCAACTCTAAGTTCATCAGTAAGACAAATCCACTCACTTTCCATTTCTGTCCATCTCTGTCTTTCATTCTCTAGCTCTTCACCACCGTTACCATGTGAAAATACACCACTTTTTTGCAGGTGTATGGATCTTGACATTAAAGAAGATCTCAGTATGTCTGTAGACCTTTTAACTGGTGCATCACTGTACAATTGCAGTTTGCTTCTTAGAGTCTGAATTTCCTTAAGAAGGGATTCCTTCTCAGTAGCATCAAAAGAGCCGTCTCTTTGAGCAGACTCTTCTTGTATTTCTTTGATGTCACACTTTTCCTCTATAATATATGGTAGGTGATCAACTGAGGAAGCGCCCCTCAGAATCTGAAAATGACAGCAAAAAGCAAATGAGAAAGGGAAGTTTAAAACCATCAAATGAATAGAATTCATATTTTTATATTAAAAAACCATCAATTGACCTTGTCTTCATCTTTCATTGTGTTATACTCTTCATGCTGGCCATACACAATGATAGAGTTCAGTTCTTTCTGTCCTTTCAATTTCTCCACCTGGCGACAAACCCAAATTATCAATCATGTAAGATCCAGCCCACAAACATAATTCATGAAGGTTTTAATACCATTTCATTTAGCCGCTCAATTCTGGCTGCTTGCTCCTTACACACATTCTGGAGCTCCTTCTCTCTCATAGTGCCATTTACCGTTGCATTTTCCAAATGCTTGAAGAAAAAATAAGATAAATGAGAAAAGAAAAAATAATTAAAGAGAACTTTCTTTATGGAAATCAAGTCAAACATACTTTTGGCACTTTTGATCCATCTTGGACCTCAGTGGAATCCTTATCACATATTTTTGTACGGCAAGACACACAAAGGAAAGTAGCAGATGCTTCATCACTGGAAGGTTTCTGCTGTATTGCATGATGAGAAGATTCAGCCTTGTCAATTTCTGGACATGGCGTCAAGGTTAAGTGCTCAAATGAGAAGGAAGTTGTAGATTTGTTCAATGTTGAGTTCTTATTGTCAATTATCTGTAATCCCCTCCGGAGGCTTGCTGCTAAGGACTCAGCCTTGCTTGATCTTAAAGAGGATTGCATATGCTGACGCCGTTTAAATGATTTGCCTAACAAATCTTCACTGAAATTTGAACTCTCTGCCACATTGTTCCAACATCCAAGATAACTTGATGAAATAGCCACATTTTTCCGTTGGCTATTGCTGAATTTTGGGGACTCAGACAACTGTGGTCCATCAAGTATCGGAGATGGACTGCATGAACTGACTGAAATGCTATCCCTCAAGGTAGATTTAACACTCCCTGAGGTATTTGCTGTGCAATCAAGGTTATCTGCTGATGCCACAGTGTCCTCATGACAAGGCTCACTCACTGTTTTTCCATAACATAGATCCGCTCTTTCTGTTTCATCACCACTGATCATGTCAGCATCACAATTTTCAACAGAATCAAACTGGACACAATCTTCATTGACAGATATGTCTTTAGGACTCTCTTCAGATGAGCTATATAATTCATCAATCTGCTGGCGTAATTGCCTTATGTCATCCTCGTTGACATCTAACTCTTTATCAGTATCATTTTCTATGTGATGTAGGATTAGAGAGCGGTTTAAGCTGACTCTCAAATGATTAAGGCTTTCCTGCACATTACGTCCTTGCAAGCATCCATTTTTACTCCCAACTGAACTATGAATATCATCCTTTGCCCTAACAAGTTCTTCCTGAACCAAAGGAAACACACTGTAATTCTCAGATTTGCGTTATTTTAATCCTTCAAAAAGTATTTCCAGTAACAAGTCCCAGAATATACCTTCAAGTTCCTGATTGTATCACTGAAATCAACATCAGCCTCCTTTATTTCATTGATAACTGGCTCATTTCTAATGGATCTTACTCGTTGTCCGAATTTGAGTGTGCACAGTGTTTCACCATTACTCCTACAGTCAACAAATACAATATTTATCTCCACAATTCAAAATTAATTTAATACTAAACCCTAAACTATTTGGATCCAGGTAAATACTTGTCATCAGGGGAGATGGAACAGATTAATGAGAGTTTGGAATTTCCACCAAGTGACTCTTGTAGCAAACGTGTTAAACAGGAGTTCCCGTGTGAAACGTCTTCATCTTTTCCAAACCGAGATTCTTTAGTAAGAGCATCCACCAAATGCCTATACCAATGAAATATAACAGTGGTTACAAAGAAAAATCAATCATGTTCATGTACTCAGTCATTAACTAGTGAAAGAAGAAACTGATTCATAGTGGATACTGTTTCCACATGGAGAAAAGTCTCAGTATTGCAGTATATGAAATTATCAAGTCATGTAACAACAGTTTGACACATTCAAGGTTATTAAACTCGTAAACTTGTAAGAGTTTACACACTCAAAAATATTATTTAAAAATATATTTTAATAACTAAACATAATTAAATAACATATTTTCTTTTATTAATGTTGAAAATTTAAACATTATATCAAAACAAATGGAAGACATATTGTAAAAATATAGTTCAATACATGACTAAATTGTTGTATCATACTTTAATCTATATGCATATTATTTTGTAGTTCAACAAAATATAATTAAATAATTAAATAATAATAAATATATAAAATTAGCTTAATAAACAAAATAAATATTGCATAACAAAAACAAATCAACTCAAGCATCCAATAAAAGTGACAGCAATGGTACATTTTGAGCACAAAATTATGTATAAATTTAAACTCTTAAGCTTTCTAACATGATCAAAAGTTTACTGATTTTATCAGAGTTTACTCAAACTCATACAAGTTTGACAAAAAAACATTTTGTACGCGAGTTAACTCATTTTTGTATGATAAGGTCGTAAACTCGTAAGAGTTTAATAGTCAACTCAAGAGTTTTAACAGCTATGGACATAGTTAAATAACAGAAATATATTACTTTTAAGTTTCAACCTACATAACCGAAAAATGCATCCAAGCAGTAGAAAATACATGTAAGAAGTAGTTTTGGTCATGGCATCTTACCCAAGCTGAGATAATGACTCCTTTATGTTTCTGCTTTCCGTTTGACATTGGCCTGCATAATCCACTGTATCCCTGTCCAGCCCAGCAAGATCAATGAGGCTGATTCTGCTAGTTTTTAAACCACTAGAACTCTTTAAGGTTCCCTGCAGCATGAGATTAGAAAACCATATCTATCAACAAAACTGATAGAGAAAATTAACAATATGAATCTGCCTCAATCTTTCAAGAAACGGAAGTTTCCACACAAATTTTAGAAATGTTAGGTAAAAATACAAAATTTGGCAATACCTTGGACCAAGACTCAACCACAAAAGTGAAAACACTATGTGATCTTGAGCTATTAGAATTTAAGCCTGTTTCTCCGAATTTTCTGTTTGAAAGGGCCTGCAGCAAATATAGACAAATTAACTTAGCTGATCAAGACTAAAACAATTATGGAACAATTGCATACAATTGCTTGACCAAAATATCAGTTAACATAAGCATTTATCTTGTTATAAATATACAGACATGTAACTTTCAATTATATATATATGCCTTTGATGCTCCTCTACCTTAATCAGAATTTTAGCCACATCATCATAGCCAGTGACGTATTCCTCAATCAAATTCTCAATATACAGTGCATTTTTTGAATCCTCCTTCACCTGCGATAGTTTTGACCAAGCCATAATTATGATAAGCATGCAGAAACTGAAGTAATAGAAACTAGAAAATAATGCTTTTGATAAAAGATTGTACCACAAAGAATGGCAGCATATGCCTACCTCAAGGTTCCGCTGGATTGGATTGAGTAAATTCCTAATTTGTTCATCATATATCTGTTTAGCAAACACAGCAAAAAACAAAATGAAGAAGTTAGCAACACTAAGGAACAAGCTCATGGGCGCATTGGAAATCTTTATAAAGAATTCAAATTCAATTACCTCAAGAAAAGAACAACGACACTGATAGTTGAACTGTTTCCTATCAGACATACGTTTCTCCTAACATAGTAATTCAAAAACAGTCAAAACTCAAAAACCACAATGCCAAATTCCTACAGTTTAGCAGTTGAATTAGATAGTAGAAATATACTCTTTCAAGCTCTGTAAATAACATCCGGAAGATCCGAGGAGCAATTCCCTGTTGACTTTGACTCAAGGGCTCCTCAACAATGGAACTAGGGGGACCCCACATTGTATATGTCTTTCCACTTCCAGACTAGTAAAATAAGTAAACAAGGGGTGGAAAAAAATAATCCTCAATATTCCATCAAGAGTGTGCAACACTTTTTTTTTTTCACTAAATAGTTACCAAATCATAGCAAACATCAATAACATGTACCTGGCCATATGACAGAATTGAAGTGTTGAAACCAGCTAAAGCATTTCTAACCAAGGGAAGACCCACTGACTGAAAAACATCCTCCTGAACAAACAAGAGCTTATATATATAATGTTTCATAAACTTTAGTAGCTCTGATATCAAATGTTAGAAAAATTTTACATTCATAGACTTTAAGTTAAAGTTACTTAAAGTTTATGAATGTAAAATTTTTCTAAAATTTAAATCACATTGAAGCAAAGAAGGTAAAAAGTACTAATTGCTTCATTCTAACAGAAAAATTCATGTAAGTACTAATTAATTACCCTTCTATTCACACAGATTAACAAAAATTAAAGCACAAATTAGACATAGAAGTTCAGTTCTTTTTACCTGACTGGAGTTGGCATCAAAAACCTCATCAAATGTGAATAGGCTGTCCCCAACACACAAGGTATCAGAAGAGACCTTCTCAATTTTCGAATCCCCTTCTTTCCAATTGGCATTTCCATTCTCAGGTCTTATTCGTACTACAACCTGTCTCAAGACAACACATAATCTATGATGCACAGATACAAGTATTCAATATGACACGAGTACAGTACAGGAATTCGCTATCTTGAAAAAAAAAAAAATAGAAAAAAGATGAGGGTACCATTGGAGGGGTCTTTTTGTTTTTTAATATGAGATTTGGGGTGCATTTATTTTAACTTTTAAAAAAAGTAATTTTAAAATTTAAATTTTATATATAGATAAAAAAATTTTTTTTCAGAATCTACTCTTTTTAAAGTTTATAAAAAATTGAAAATTGATTTTTTCAATAAAAAAATTTTTTTTAATCAAAAAATCCAAACAAACACACTTTTGGTTTATAAATGTACCAGTATATGGAATTTGAGAGGATTTTAGGTGTATATGGTTTTTGTATGAAATCAAAAATTCAGATTTCAATACAAACAGAAATCAAAATTTCCAATTTTAGAATAAAAAATTTCAGTAATTAGAAATCAGAATTTCTAATTTTATTGCATACCATATTCCTATAAATACTGTCCAAATAACTAAAATGCCATATTAAAAATAAAAGACCTACCATGGGATACAACACATAAATATATATATTATAATTTTATAGAATATACTAAAATCATATAAATTAAATATAATTTTTTTGTAAAAATACAGTAGCAAAGGAATCTAAAGAAAGAAAATAATCGAATAAAGTATAAAAATTAAAGTAAAAATCTATAAAATATAATTAGGAGTGTCTGAAAAATCTGTGTTTCTTACCTAATGATTAAAAAAAAAAATTAAAGCTTAAATTTTGTAAAATATAATAATAAAGAACACATAAATTAATTACAAAACTATTGTAAAATACAGCAGCAGAGGAATCCAAAGACGGAAAATAACCAAGAAAAGCATAAAAATTCAAAAAATTAAATTGAAAATTTATAAAATATAATTAGGAGCGAATGAAAATATCCGTACTTCTTACCACACAATTAAAAAATGATAATAAAGCTTAAATTTTTTTCACAAAATTCATTAAGGGGGCTACAGATCACAGCTTCAAAGTTCAAAATAACCTAAAAAGAGGAACAAGATTTTGGACTTGCCTTCAGGGGAGGGTCGTCGTGAGGGGCGTTTGATTCGGTGTGAGCCATTGGTGTCTTCGGCTGTGATTGTTGGTGATGATGGTTGTTGATGGGGACGATGTTGGGATCAGCAGGGGGAGTGTTTTCAGCGTTGGATTTTTTGGGGAGTTTAAGGTTTGAAGAAGAAGAATTGGATTTGCTTCGGTTGGAAGAGAGTGATTTTGGAAGGAGGTTTCTGATTGAGGAGGAAGAGATGCTCCCCAAGAAACCACTCTCTGCTGCGTTGTTGTTGTTGTTGTTTTGCTTCATGGCTTCTTCTTGCTGAGCGTGCAAATGGTAGTGGAGCTATACACCAAGTGTGTGTGTGAGAGAGAGAGAGAAAGAGAGAGAGAGAGTTTTGGATTCAAATGTTGATGGAGAGGGAAGATGAAGAAGTGCGTTTCTAGCTGTTGGAGGGGTGGCTAAGGTGAACGTTTTGACGCTAGTTAGCTGAAATGACTAAAGTGCCCTTTTTGATTTTTTGGGAAAAATAACTGCTTATTAGAATAATAAAGGGAGCTTAAATATTTAAGGGAGAAAAGAACATTGTTAACTTGAGATTATATCCAAAGGTACTTCATGAGAAAAAATTATAAGTAGAGGTACTATAATTTGTTCCCTTAAGACTTCATGCTTTTTCTTTCTCATTACATTTTCATTTTTTTTCTCATAAGTATCCTCAATTCGAGGAAATCCTGTTCAAGGCACGCAGCACGCTCGAATACTAAAGTTTGGTTTGATATTGTGTAGTTTTTTGAGAGTTGTTAAATTCTCTTTACTCTCTAAAAATTGTTCTAAACAATTATAATAATAATATTTGATAAAATAATATAAAAATTATTTTTAATAAATAAAAGTTATAAAAGTAATATTTAGTAAAATTACTCTTAAAATGATTATAATAGACATAAATACTAAAAAAAATAATTTCAAAGGAAAAAAGCATTTTACTCGAACTATAAGTCGTGTATACTTTAACCCCTAAAATTTAAAAATATACAAATCAACCTACTGAATTTTATTGAAATTGCAAATTAACCTTTTTTATTAATTTATCTATCAATTATTAATAAAAATATTACATATTCAAGAAAATTCAGGATTTTGAATTGCATATTTAGAAAAATTTAGAGGTTGTTTTGCACATAATTCAAAGTTCGAGGGGTATAATATCCTTATTTTGACTAAATTACACATTTGTGAAAGTTTAGGGGTTGATATGTATATTTTTAAATTTAAAAGAATAAAGTGCACATAACTTATAATTCAAGGAATAAAGCGTAAATTTCCCTAATTTTTATTTTTAATATCACTAAAAAGAATAAAGTTATATTTATCTTTTATATTTTTGAGAGCATAAATTAGCTCTAAAAAATATCTTATAGAAGCTCTCAAAAGTACCCCTTAGCTTTTAAAAGCTAAGAGCAAAAATGTCTCAACATTTTAGTTTTCAAATCAAAAAAATTGGCTTCTATTTTTTATAAATCAAAGCACCATTTCAAAGAATATTACCAAACTAGACCTAAATCTAGACATTTCTCAAATTGAAATTCAAACCGTGATTTATTTTACATTGCGAAGGACTAACATTTTTTATTACACTCAATCCATGTTCGTCATATTTTCATATTCTTCAACAGGAAGACTGATCATTTATGCATAAATTAACTAAGAAAATAGTTAAGTTAATTTTCTAAGTAATATTAAGTTGTTCACCCCGTAATATATATATATATATATATATATATATATATATATATATATATATATATATATATATATATATATATATATATATATATATATAAGAGAAGTAGTTTATTATGAGAGTGAATAGAGCAAATCTTGACCATTGAATCTTACATGAATGATCAAGATTAAAACATAAAATCACATGACTTTTTTAAGTGATCACGTGATATTTAAACAACTTTAAATCTTGACCATTCATATATGGTTATACAGCTCAGATTTGCTCCTCTTACTCTCATAATAAAACACTCATCTCTCTCGTGATTTATTATGAAAGTGAGAGGAGCAAATTTGGGCTGTATAATCGTATATAGATGATCAAGATTTACAATTATTTAAATATCATATGATCACTTAAAAAAGTCATATGACTTTATATTATAATCTTAACCATTAATATAAGATCTAATAGTCAAAATTTATACCTCTCGTTCTCACAATTAACTATTCCTCTTACTTGATCCTCATATATATATATATATATATTAAGTTGTTCAATTATTAATATATATCTCATTATGGTGTTATGATTTAATGATTTTGAATATGATAATATTACGAGCGATGGTTATGGTTTTATTTAAAGAGGAAACATTGTTACACAAAACCATTGAGAGAAAAAGAGAAGAACTGTATGAGAGCCGTTGATGGAAAGTTAAAAGGTTGAAAAGAGATTTAAAAAGGGAATGGTCATGATAAAAGAGTTTAATTAGTATATAATATTACACTAATCTATAATTATATGTTTATACTATTTATTGGTATAAACAATTTATAAGATGTAAAATCTCTTAAATGATTTATGGTAATACATTGTTAAATTTTAATGTAAAATTTTGTTATATATTTTGTTATATTGACACGGTATAGTAATTAAATCACCTTAAAATTATGTAAATTAGTGAAAAAAAAATTCCTGTGTTTGCATCATTATTCTGCTAAAAACGGGTAATATTCTCTCATCAATCAATTATCATGTGGCATTTTTGGAAAAAGGACCAATACTATCAAGTCAACTGAAAATTAAAAGTTAAAAACCTCATATAAATTATGATAATAGTATTGTAAAATTTATTCTAAACATTTTCTAGTTCTACACATACTTAAGGGTTTAAATTTGCAGTTAAACATGAATTATAAGGACCATATGAATAATGGCTCGTTACTCGATCACGAGGTAGAGGCAGTCCGTCAAAAGGAAAAAGGGATTAAAAAAATTTATTTAAAAAAAAAAAAACAACAAACAAACAAAACAAGTGAGGTAGAGACAGGTCAGTGGGCAAATTTGTCCATGCGGGACACTAGATTCAAATAATAACTAGTCGTTGAACCCCGCGGCCGTGGGGCTCATTTTGTCAAATCACCCGTTGCCATCATGGCATCTTTCATAGTCAACTATTAATATTGTCATTATTCACAAGAAAAAATTTAGATTGAGTGCATGCTGGGTTACAATCCAAAAAGAACTTCTTTTTAGAAACCAAGTGTTTTTAATATAATTTGTTATGTTGGATAAATTTAAATAAAATTGATTATAATGTTCAGCTCATTTTATTTAATAAAAAACAATCTTTTTAAAAAGTATTATTTTAAAATTTTTTTATTATAAATAGAAATTAATTATTTTAGAAATATGATATTTTTATTTAACTAATTCTAAATATTAAATATTATATAATATAAATAAATTATTTTATATCATTTTTTTAGTAATTTATCATACAATATCAATTTTTTTTTTTTAACAATCCAAACAAACACGAGTGGAAGGATCGTTGTTTCAAACATGCACCATGATCATAACCAAAACATGATTAAACCGTTAGTACTACAAAACAAGTGGCAAAATGTATTACTTTAAAATTACATTTAAGTTAATGTCCAAACATAAAGTTCATTTTCACATAATCAATAATATTTATAATTAATTATTAAAATAATTTTAATCTCATAGATAATCTAAATGCCCCCTAAATTTTTTATATCTATTATATTTAATTCTCAAATTAAGTAAGAATATATGGACATTTTCTTAAAATAAGTGTACACTTTAAATTTTTAAATTACTTATTTGAAAATGTCTACTTGTTCTTTTGATTTGAGAATTAGATAAAAAAAATAAAGAACTTGACACATGTCTTGCCACATTTATAAACAACGTTTTTTTTTTCTATAGATTCATAATCAGCTATTAATATACTGGTACAAATGGTAGCACTACCAAGTGTACCAAGTCGTATAAGCAACAAAAATATGAGTTAAGTATCATTTCCACAAGGATTAATTAAACCGACTATCAATTCCTTAACATAGAAGCTATTTAAGCATTGTAAATAAAGAGAATATTACAAATAACAAAACAAAATTTAAAGAGATTGCAATAATTCAAAATCAGATAAAATGAAATTGCAAAATAGATATGAAAGATATCAAAGGAAAGAGTTTTGGGGTCTGATTTCACCTAACTATTTTGATGATTATTGAGCTCCTAATCTAATGATGTTCTATCAATTCAATTTATGAGAGATTTCTTATTTTAATTGATACTCAATATCTTAGCATATTAATCCTCTTTAAACCTTGGAAAGCAATTAGTTCCTTACGTTGAACCCTAGAATTAAAGGCTTTACCAATCTATGAAATCTTATATTGATTATTCCTATACAATCATGAACCTCTATCACTAACAACTCAAGACATCAATTCATAGGTAGCCAATCTAAGAAAGTATCAAGAACAAAGTTAGAAACTCAGTTGAAAGAAACAACATGCATTAGATTAAAGAAAACTTAAACAATCATGGTCACAACAAAAGTTACATCATCACCCTAGCATAAAAGGTAATAAGCCACTAAACACATTTAACACATCTAAATCTGTAACACCCTACTAATTTAATGTTATGCTTAAGTCATAGCTTGAAATTAGTAGATTGAATTACCGTGTTGATATTCTGCTTACATTTCGCTTGTCATATCGTATCTCTCTTTTTTTTTTTTTTAGAACAGATGAAACGGAGCGCTGTATATAACGAATGTGACAGAGTTTAATGAAAAGCACCACAGAAAAGAATAATTACAGGAAATATATCCTCAGTTGTATAAATATACATAAGTAAGTTGGAAGCCAACGCTTCAATTTATATATATGTTTCAAAAGCAGAGTGAAATAAAGGAGCAACAGAATTCTTCTTGCTAAAAGTAGAGATGGAAAATGGCAGGAGCCAAGCTATGTACAATGAGTCTAACTCGGGGTCCTAGTGGAGCTGCAGGCCAGTGAGCTCAATAGATAGAGTGGCCGTCAAGTCCATCGTCAGCGTTTGAGAATGATGCGGAAATGTAAAATGAGGTGAGAATTTAAAGAAATTCTCAGTAGGGCTCGCGTACAGTATTTAGATGACATCATATTCATTCTCAGTTGCCTCGGTTTTTATTTAATTATAAAAATATGGGATCAAACTGAACTATTATTATTCAAATAAGTTTGAGAAAATGTCTGATCCGAGACAAGATTCAGTTTTACTTAAAACAGCATAAGAAACAAAATAAATACTAACAGTAATACACCGAATAATGAGTAGAATAAATGAACATACAGCAGTAAGTAAATATAATCGACAAACTATAAACAACTTGTAATGACTGTTCAATGTAATCGTGCATTTAATGAATCATACAAAACTTGTTCTTAAACCTTTCTTTATAAATTTTTCCATTACTTGGTCCCCTAGGAGTTCTTGGCCACTTTAGACTCCTAAGTAATAGTCTGCTTTTCAGGATCGAGCTCGTTCCTATACAGGAATGCCGGGTTTGCTTTCCCCGACCTCCCCACCGATCTATTCCCCTTAACTTTATTCCGGAGCTGGCCCAAGTATCATGGAACTTTCATCATAATATAATCTTTAGGTTCATCATAACATGACTTTCATAACTTTCTTGAAAATGCACATGTATCTACATGTATATCATAACTCATGCATATACTTTACAGAAATTCCGGCGGCATAACGGAACGTGTCTGCTTTCCCATGAATAGTGCCAGTACTCAGAACACCAATTTCTCATAGAAGTCATAACATTCCATTCATACTTCAAACATTGGACTCATAAGAGCATTAGTTATATTAGGACAGAATTACTGCCTCAACATAATTATTTAACCCGATTTTGTAACTTAAGCCAAAATTTCTATGTAACTTATCTGGACCTGAATTTTGGATATGTTAAAGTGTTATGTGTCTATTTTCTAACCTCTTTGATCCCATCTAATTTTGATAAATATAACTCAAGTTATTTAGGTTTTATTCCGGCCTGCCCTGTAGTTGGCCAAAATTACACACTTAAAAGTAAAAATCCATTAAAAATCAAAACCTGATTCAAATCATATGAAATTGGTCTCATATTAAAGCTTAAAGGACAATTTTTCGTTTGCAAAAAGTTCCATTTTATTTGCCTTAGTAGGACTTGACTTATAAGCCTCGAAATTTGACCTTCTTGAACTGCCCTGTTTTGGCCCAGTTTGGACATAGGGCAACTTCTTTGAGTCACTGGAAACAAGGAGGATAGTAACAAACTCGAAATTTCTTTGTAGGAGTTCTCCTATGTATAAGCTTTCTAACAAAGTTAGTTTCACTCAGTTTAGAGTTGTGTAGGGTGAGTTACACCCTTTTCAACTTACACTGCCCGGGTGAAAGTCTTGATTCCTTGGTCAAACTTCAAAAATTCATATCTCTCTCAATATTAATCCAATAGCCTTATATGATAAATGTATGGAAAGCCCTGAATGTCTAGTTTCATAGAAAAATAGTCTTATCGGATTTAATTGGCTGTAGGTGGAGCCGTACACTCCGCTGTACAGACTACCGAAGGAAATTGATCTTCCTCTCCTCACCCTTTCCTATTCCTTGATCAAATTTAAACACAAAAACAGTCATAGATCATTATATTCTTTCACTAATCACATTAAGAAGTGAAGAAATGAAATCAAAATCAACCACCCACAATCAGAATAACAAGAACTAAATTGAACCTCTACCTTTTGTTATGTGATTAGACTTGAGTTTGGAGTTTGAATCAATGAAACTTGATTGAGCTTGAAGCTTGGATGGAGTTGGGTGAGTGAAAAAGAAAAGAAAAGAGCTGAAAGAGGGGAGAAGGCAGCGCAGAAATGGGGCTGAAGGAGAGAAAGAAATGAGTCATATAAGCTTAAGGTGGTAGTTGGCTTTGTGAGTTTTGATTGGCTGAAATTTTGTGAGTGAAGTTCAGCCATGTCTCCCTCTTTTGTGGCAAAATCATTCTCCACATCGCCTAAAAAGTGGAACTCGCTTCATTGTATCTGAAATCGGAACTCGTACTATACTTAAAGTCCGAAATCGTGCCCATCTACTTGAAACCTGGAGATGAAATCGGAACTCGAAAATCTTGTCTGGTTTATTCAAAACTTGAAAGCAAAGTCGGATGTCGGAAATCATGTAACACCCAATCACCTTAAAATCGAAAGTCAAGGACAAGATGTGAAACCAAAATACTTAAACTCGGAAGTCGGGGATGTTACGCGGACTTGAATCGATTCTAAGCATAACATCGAAGATCGGGAATCAAAACATTAATCCTATGTACCAGAGAATCGGAACTTATAGAATCTCGGAACTCCAAATTTAATCTCGGAAGTCTGTTATAGGCAAACTCGGGAACATCAATAGAAATGAAAAGCTCTTGGGAATAAACTCGGAGGTCAGAACTCCTGTAAATTTTGGTCGAACTTGGAGACCAATTCAGAGATATGATCTCGAGTCCATTTCTGGTTGAGATCAACTCGGATTTCGTATTTCGCGTCCATTCTAAATCAAGCCTAAGGTTGAAAATCGTGTATTACGTATTTCAAGTATAAGGTCGGAAATCAGAAAATCATAGCCAGTCCATTTAAGAGATGAAGTCTGAGGTCGGGAATTTTCACATTTTACCGATGAGGTCGGAGGTCAGAAATCGCAGACGTTACATTACCACCCTCCTTAAAAAAAAATTTTCTTCAAAATTTAGTACCTGAGAATAGTTCAGGATACTCTTTTCTCATGTTTGATTCCAGTTCCCAAGTGTAGTCTTCAGCATCTTTCTTTCCCCATGCTACCTTTACTAGCTGCACGGTTTTGTTTTGAAGTTGTCTGCTGCTTCTGTCTACAATCCGTGCTAGCTGTACATGGAAAGTCAGGTCCTTCTTTAACTATATTGATTCGGGTTCTAGCAAAGGTGTAGGGTTAGGCTGATATCTTCTAAGTTGAGAAACATGGAAAACATCGTGAAGGTTTGACAAATGCGGAGGCAAAGCGACTCGATATGCAACTGATCCGATTCGCTTCAAGATTTGGAAGGGACCAATAAAGCAAGGATTTAGCTTCTTGACCTTAATGGCTCTACCTATCCCTGTTGTAAGCGTAACCTTCAGAAATATGTGGTCTCCTTCATGAAATTCTAGAGGTTTCCTCCTAGTATTCGCATAACTCTTCTGAAGACATTGAGCGGCAAACATCTTACTTCGAATTCTTCTGATCTACTCAGTGGTCTGCTCAACTAAATCAGGCCCCAATAGAGTTGATTCTCCTGTTTCATACCAACATAGTGGAGATTGGCACTTCCGTCTATACAACGCTTCGTAAGGAGCCATGCCAATGCTGGCGTGATAGCTATTGTTGTATGCAAATTCAGCTAGCGGTAAATATCAATCCCAATTCCCGCGTTGCTCCATTATATAAGCTCGTAACATATCTTCTAAGGTTTGAATTGTCCTTTCTGTTTGACCATCTGTTTGCGGATGATATGCAGTGCTTAGGCATAACTTAGCACCAAACACCTTTTGTAAGGCCCCCCAAAATCGTGAAGTAAACCTTGGATCTCAATCAGAAATAATGGTTGAAGGGGTCCCATGCAGCCTTATAATTTCTTAGATATACAATTGCACTAATTTTTGCAATGGATAATTTGCTCGGATGGGTAGAAAGTGAGCAGATTGGGTTAATCTATCCACAATAACCCATATGGCATTATATCCTGTTGATGTTCTTGGTAATTCCATTACAAAATCCATAGAGATACTCTCTCTTCCACTCAGGGATTTCCAAGGGTTGTAACATATCGGAGCATTTCTGATGTTCCGCCTTCATTTTCTGACAGACTAAGCATTTGCTTACGAAGTTTGCCACGTCTAACTTCATACCTGGCCACCAAAACATTTTCTTAAGATCTTGATACATTTTAGTAATGCCGGGATGTATGACAAATTCACCCTTATGTGTTTCTTCCAAGATTCTTCTTCGGAGATCATTTCCCTCGGGTACACACACCTTGTCACGACACTGCCATATGCCTTCTTTATCTTGAGCAAAATCCGCCAATTTCCCTAATTATATGAGATTGATCGTATGTTGGAAATTATCATTTTGCTGTTGTGCTTGCCGAATCTGTTCCTTAAAGCTACTAGCTATCTTAATTTGATGTAGCTGAAGGGTCTTGGGAGTTATAAGGATTCCCAAATTAAGATTTCGGAAGCTCTCAATAAGCTCTATCTCCTTAATCATCATCCAGGCTATGGTTAATGATTTCCTGCTCAAAGCATCTGCCACAACATTTGCCTTGCCTGGGTGGTACTTCAATTCAAATTCGTAGTCCTTAAGAAGTTCCATCCACCTTCGCTGCCTCATATTTAATTCCTTATGATCAAAGAGGTACTTCAAACTCTTATGATCAGAAAAGACTTCGAATCTTATACCATACAAGTGATGTCTCCATATCTTTAAGGCAAATATTACTGCAACTAATTCGAGATCGTGCGTAGGATAATTCCTTTCATGTGACTTTAATTGTCTGGAGGCATACGCGACCACGTTTCCGTTTTGCATCAACACACATCCTAATCCTTGTTTAGAAGCATTGCAATAGACCTCAAATGGTCCGCGAGGGTCTGGCAAGGCTAACACTGGTGTCGTAGTCAACCTTCTCCTCAAGTCTTGGGAACTTTGTTCGCACTCTGGCATCCATTCAAATGGAACATTCTTCCTAGTTAGCTTGGTCAGGGGCAAGGCTATACGAGAGAAATCCTTAATGAATTGTTTGTAATATCCAGCTAAGCCTAGAAAACTCCTGACTTCAGTGACTGTGGTCAGCCTTTCCCAATTTAGTACTACTTCTACTATGCTGGGGTCTATGGAAATTCCTCCATGGGACACTACATGGCCGAGAAATTTTACTTCTTTCATCCAAAATTTACATTTGGATAACTTAGCATAAAGTTTCTTTTCTCTTAAAATTTGCAGAATCAGCTGCAAGTGTTCTACATGCTCTCGCTCCGTCTTCAAATAGACAAGTATGTCATCGATGAAAACCACTACAAATTTGTCGAAATATGGGCAGAATATTCGATTCATGTAATCCATGAATACTGCTGGTGCGTTGGTCAGCCCAAACGACATCACGGTATACTCATAGTGCCCATAATGAGTTCGAAAAGTTGTCTTAGGGATATCTTGTTCCCGAACTCGAATTTGATGATATCCGGAACGTAAGTCGATCTTGGAAAATACCGTTGCACCTTGTAGCTGGTCCATGAGATCATCAATCCTTGGCAGTGGATATTTATTCTTAATTGTCACTTTATTCAGCTGCCTATAATCCACGCATAGGCGCATGCTCCCATCTTTCTTTTTGACCAACAAGATTGGAGCTCCCCATGGTGATGCGCTTGGCCATATAAATCCTTTTTCCAAAAGCTCTTTGATCTGCCTCTTTAGTTCTGTCAGCTCAAAAGGTGACATTCGATACGGAGCTATAGATATTGGTCCCGCACCTGGAACCAACTCGATGGTGAACTCCATTTCTCTTTCATAAGGGAATTCAGGAATATCTTCTGGAAAAATATCAGGATATTTCTTAACAACTGGGATCTCTTCTAGTTTCTATTCAACTTCCACTACATTAGCTGACAAGAGGATGTATCCTTGACTCTTTGACCCACTATAGTTTACTAATAAAGAGTTCAGATAAAAGTGTGTTGAGGCTTGGGGTTCAGAAGATGAGACAGAGGGGAATACCACCATCTTATCGGAGCAATTGAGCATGACTCGATTGACAGCAAGCCAATCCATGCCCAGAATTATATCAAGTCCAGAGAGAGGGAGACAAATCAAATTGACTGCAAAGGTTTTACCCTCAATTTGAAGAGGAACATTGATGCATATTTGACTAGTTTTAACAGATTCATTAGTAGGAGTAGAAACCAGTAGATCATAAGGCAACTTAGAAATTGGTAATTGCAAAACAGCCACACAATTACGAGAAATAAATGAATGTGAGGCACCCAAATCATAGAGTACAGTTAGAGTCTCACCGTCCACTTCACAGGTACTTTAGATTAGTCCCTCGGACTTGTCAGCTTCTTCTGCATTCATCTTAAAAACCCGTCCTTGACGTTGAGGTCTAGATGGCGGTGGTGGATTCTTGGTTGGACACTCATAAATTTTGTGGCCTGGCTTGCCACACCCGTAGCAGACATTCTGCCTTGCCAAACACGGCCGATCACCATGATTTTTACCGCATTTCGTGCAAGTTGGATTCGGAAAGGACCTTTGGGGCTGCTTGCCTTTGTTGCCTGTTGGTAGGAATCTCCTTTACTGTTGTAAGTTGGGCTTGAATCGTGGGCCTTACGAGGCCAACCCCTTCTTGTAACCACTACTAGATGCCTTGGCTACAGCCAGTTTCAAATTGCAATCTTCCATAAGTCGGCATTTATTTACCAATGTGGGAAAATCTCTAATCTCCATTGGCCCTATTGCGGTGAGAATATCTTCCTGTAACCCTCCTTCGAATTTGATGCACTTCTACACTTCATCTGGGTTCCTCTGATAAATTGTAGAAAATTTGCATAGCTCTTCAAACTTGGCAATATATTCGGATATCGTCCGGTTTCCTTGGCACAGCTGCATGAATTCGAGTTCCTTGGCATTTCGAATAGAGGTAGGAAAGTACTTTTGGTAGAATACATCTTTGAACACCATCCAGGTGACCGCCGTTTGAGACTCTTCGAATAGTCTTCGTACGTCATTCCACCAAAACTCGGCGTCTGCTTCGAGCATGTAAGTGGCAAAGGTCACCTTTTGATGATCTGAGCAATCCAGGATAGAGAAAATCTTCTCCATGGCTTTGATCCATTCGTCAGTTTTATCAGGATCATACGCCCCTCAAAATCTGAGTGGATTTGCCTTCCTGAACTCAGTGAACTTAAGATAGTCCAGATTAGCTCCTGGGCCATGTGGGTTTCCTCCACAACTTGCCTCAAGTTGCCTGCCTAGTTGATCCATCATCTGGTGAGCTGCCATGGCCTGTTCCCGCATCGCATGAGCCATATCTCGTATTGTGTCCATAAGGTTAGCGGGGTCCTCTTGAGCAGGTTTTGCGCGTGGTCTACCTCGCCTTCCGAAAGCCATTAAGTTCTTAGCACACAAAACAAAAGTTATTGAGTTGATCAGGCTCAACACTAAGTTTAATGTGCTAGTAAATAACAGCTCACACGATCAGGCACTTCTGACAAATGCACACCGATGTCTCAACCGTACAGGCAAGATCTAGTGCATGTTATCTGCTAAAAATACAGAATATGCGCAAAGCATAGTCAGTCCAATTATCAAGCCTTAGCTAGGATGAACTGCTCTGATACAAAAAATGTAACACCCTACTAATTTAATGTTATGCTTAAGTCATAGCATAAAATTAGTAGATTGTATTACCGTGTTGATATTCTGCTTATGTTATGTTTCTCATATCTATCTCTCTTTTTTTTTTTTAATAGAAGAAACGGAGCGCTGTATATAACAAACGTGACAGAGTTTAATAAAAAACACCACAGCAAAGAATAATTATAGGAAATATATCCTCAGTTGTATAAATATACATAAGTAAGTTGGAAGCCAACGCTTCAGTTTATATATATGTTTCAAAAGCAGAGTGAAATAACGGAGCAATAGAATTCCTCTTGCTAAAAGTAGAGACGGAATATGGCAGGAGCTAGCTACGTACAACGAGTCCAACTCGGGGTCCTAGTGGAGCTGCAGGTTAGTGAGCTCAATAGATAGAGTGGCCATCGAGTCCATCGTCGGCGCCTGAGAATGATGTGGAAATGTAAAATGAGATGAGAATTTGAAGAAATTCTCAGTAGGGCTCATGTACGGTATTTAGCTGACATCACATTCATTCTCAGTTGCCTCGATTTTTATTTAATTATAAAAATATGGGATCAAACTAAACTATCATTATTCAAATAAGTTTGAGAAAATGTCTGATCTGAGGCAAGATTCAGTTTTACTTAAAACAGCATAAGAAACAGAATAAACTACTAACAGTAACACACCGAATAATGAGCAGAATAAATGAACATACAGTAGTAAGTAAATATAATAGACAAACTGTAAACAACTTGTAATGACTATTCAATGTAATCATGCATTTAATGAAATCATGCAAAACTTGTTATTGAACCTTTCTTTATAAACTTTTCCATTACTTGGTCCCCTAGGAGTTCTTGGCCACTTTAGACTCCTAGGTAATAGTCTGCTTTTAAGGATTGAGCTCGTTTCTATACAGGAATGCCGGGTTTGCTTTCCTCGACCTCCCCACTGATCTATTCCCCTTAACTTTATTCCGGGGCTGGCCCAAGTATCATGGAACTTTCATCATAACATAATCTTTAGGTTCATCATAACATGACTTTCATAACTTTCTTGAAAATGCACATGTATCTACATATATATCATAACTCATGCATATACTTTACAGAAATTCTGGCAGCATAACGGAACGTGTCCGCTTTCCCATGAATAGTGCCAGTACTCAGAACACCAATTTCTCATAGAAGTCATAACATTCCATTCATACTGCAAACATTGGACTCATAAGAGCATTAGTTACATTAGGACAGAATTACTGCCTCAACATAATCATTTTACCCGATTTTGTAACTCAAGCCAAAATTTCTATGTAGCTTATCTGGACTTGAATTTTGGATATGTTAAAGTGTTATGTGTCTATTTTCTAACCTCTTTAGTTCCATCTAATTTTGATAAATATAACTCAAGTTATTTAGGTTTTATCCCGGCCTGCCCTGCAGCTGGCCAAAATTACACACTTAAAAGTAAAAATCCACTAAAAATCGAAAATTGATTCAAATCATACAAAATTAGTCTCATATTAAAGCTTATAGGACAAATTTTGTTTGCAAAAAGCTCCATTCCATTTGCCTTAGTAGGGCTCGAGTTATAAGTCTCGAAATTTGACCTTCCTGAACTGCCCTATTTTGGCCCGGTTTGGACATAGGGCAACATCTTCGAGTCACTGGGAACAAAGGGGATAGTAACAAACTCGAAATTTCTTTGTAGGATATTCTCCTATGTATAAGCTTTCTAGCAAAGTTGGTTTCACTCAGTTTGGAGTTGTGTAGGGTGATTTATACCCTTTTCAACTCACACTGCCCGGGTGAAAGTCTTGATTCCTAGGTCAAATTTCAAAAATTTATATCTCTCTCAATATTAATCTAATGGCCTTATTTGATAAATGTATGGAAAGCCCTGAATGTCTAGTTTATAGAAAAATAGTCTCATCAGATTTAACTGGCTATAGGCGGAGCCGTATACTCCGCCGTACAGACTGCCAAAGGAAATTGATCTTCCTCTCCTCACCCTTTCTTATTCCTTGATCAAATTTAAACACCAAAATAGTCATAGATCATTATATTCTTTCACTAATCACATTAAGAAGTGAGGAAATGAAATCAAAATCAAACCACCCACAATCAGAATAACAAGAACTAAATTGAACGTCTATCTCTTGTTATGTGATTATACTTGAGTTTGGAGTTTGAATCAATGAAACTTGATTGAGCTTGAAGGTTGGATGGAGTTGGATGAGTGGAGAAGAGAAGAAAAGAGCTGAAAGAGAGGAGAAGGCAGCGTAGAAATGGGGCTGAAGGAGAGAAAGAAATGAGTCATATAAGCTTAAGGTGGCAGTTGGCTTTATGAGTTTTGATTAGCTAAAATTTTGTGAGTGAAGTTCAGCCATGTCTCCCTCTTTTGTGGCAAAATCACTCTCTACGTCGCCTAAAAAGTGAAACTCGCTTCATTGTATCTGAAATTGGAACTCGTACTATACTTAAAGTCGGAAATCGTGCCCATCTATTTGAAACCTGGAGATGAAATCGGAACTCGAAAATCTTATCTGATTTATTCAAAACTTGAAAACAAAGTCGGATGTCGGAAATCATATAGCACCCAATCACCTTAAAATCGAAAGTCAAGGACAAGATGTGAAACCAAAATACTTAAACCCGGAAGTCGGGGACGTTATGCAAACGTGAATCGATTCTAAGTATAACACCGGAGATTGAGAATCAAAACATTAATCTTATGTACCAGGGAATCGGAACTTATAGAATCTCGAAACTCCAAATTTAATCTCGGATGTCTGTTATAGGCAAACTTAGAACATCATTAGAAATGAAAAGCTCTTGGGAATAAACTCGGAGGTCAGAACTCCTGTAAATTTTGGTCGAACTTGTAGACCAATTCAGAGATCTGATCTCGAGTCCATTTCTGGTTGAGATCAACTCGGATTTCGTATTTCGCGTCCATTCTAAATCAAGCATAAGGTCGAAAATCGTGTATTACGTATTTCAAGCATAAGGTCAGAAATCGGAAAATCATAGCCAGTCCATTTGAGAGATGAAGTCGGAGGTCGGGAATTTTCACATTTTATTGATGAGGTTGGAGGTCGGAAATCGCGGACGTTACAAAATCCATAGACAGAATGAACATACTAAACATAAATGAAAGAAAAAAAAAAAAGAATAATGGATCTCTCAATCATGCATCTCTTCCTCCTTGATGAAACCGCCAATATCTTTAGCTCCTCCTTGGTATCTCCTAAGAGAATTAGATAAGAAGTAAATGTAAAATGACCAAAGATGGCCAAGAAGCTAACCAGAGACCCTTTAACTCCAAAACTCTCTCGTTGCTTTTTAAAAAGTTGTATTTATAACTTCCTTGATGACTAGGATTTGATCTCTAATCATGAGTTTAATGATGATTGGGGCCTCCATGATGCATTCCTCTTTTGGTTTTGACCTTATTTAGTCTTGAAAGTCATGAAGGAGCTCAAACAACTCATTATCGCACCCCATTAGGCCAAAGTTGGCCCAAATTGCTTCTTTTTTTTTTTCTCGTCTCAAACGACATGGGATTGTGTAACTAGTACCAGGAGCTATGTAATGCACAAACAACACGTTACTTGGTCACTTCTTGGCTTTGTATAGCTTACCACAATGTAATTCAGGCTTCAACTTCAACATGAAAGTTGTAGATCTTCAAATTAGCTTGTTAATGCATTCAAACTGCTTCATTTGAACCTCTTTAACTCCAAATATTCATGAAAGAGTGATGAAAGGTTCAGCTTAACAATACTAGGAATAGGATGAAGCTTCAACCATGTTTTTCCCTTTTCTCCTAAAAGACTTGAGAATTGTAAAAAATGTCCAACAAAAAAGTTGGAGATCTCCTTCTCTTCTTTCCATAACAAATTGAATCATCACATTATGACTTATGGAGAAAGAGATATTGAATTTCCAATACCGAAGGTCTTGAATTGGCATAAATGGAACCAAATCCTTGAATTTCACCTAAAAATGGCCAAATTAACATTAGTTTCATGAATTTCACAAAGCCTAAAACTCATGGCTAAAATCCTCACAAATCATTAATACATACAAACTCATTGAGTCTTATAGCCACATGTCATTTCCACTATTTTTGAAATAAAATATAAAAAAAAAACACAAAAGGCTATAATGCTATATTATTGTATTACACTTAGCTATTAATCAAAAAGAAATCTAATGCCTATAATGCTATACTATAGTTAAAAAACACAAAAGCCTATAGTGCTATACTATAGTACCTATACTATGTTATTTCTTATTCAATTTGATTTTTTTCAAAAATTATTTTTTATTTTCATAAAATATAAAAAACTAAAAACACATAATATTTATTTACAAATAAATTTTAAAAATATTATAATTAAAATATTTTTAGTTTTTATTATATATAACTATATTTTATATTAAAGTTTATTATTAGTCAATGTTATTTATCATGTATTATTTATTTTTAGTAATAAATTATTATGTATTTATATATTTTTATATTATTCTAAAAATTTATTTATATATTAATGTTGTGGTGTTTTTTAGAAGTGAAAAAAAAAAAAACTCTACCTACTCATTGGTGTTAGATAATAGGGAAAAAAAAAAAATAGTCATTAGTTATTATTTCCCATAAAGTTGGCTATAGTTCTTTCAAGCTGTTACTAGCTATAGTTAAAAAAAAGCGATAAACAAAAGTAGATATGGCACATCACTTTTTCATGAATTTATTTTATTTTGTTTGAAATAATTATAAATAAGCTTTTCACCAAAAGCCTTTACACTATTTTAAGTTGTCCCTCATATTATGGAGCTTGAAAAATAGGACTATATGTTGTAGGTATGTCAGACTTAAGTTCTTTATGTGTAGTTTGTGCACTTTTTTCAACAAAAGCAATGGTTATGTTACAAGAAAGTTCTTTACTAGTACAAAAAAAAAAAAAGAAAAATAGAAAGCTCAATTGCAACCACGAATGGTAGGGGAGTATGTGAGGTTGAAAAAGCTCCTTCTTTCCCCTCCAACCATGCTTTAAGGCCGGGGGGAGCATTGTTGCCAACCGCAACTGGTTTCTCTCAACTTCCCTCCATTTTCCAATAATCATCTAATGCTAAATCACCACCACAGTCCACGGTTCCATCAATTACTGCTTACTCTTTAGGATCCTCACTAGCATGTGCTAGAAAAAAAAATAGCATTAAGCCCAACAAAACCAACACAATTCCTCAAGACTCTCTTCTATTCCTTCTATTTTTCTATTATTTGTTTTCTCTATTCTTTCTCCCTCCCAAAATTGTAAACCCCACTACCCTTTGTTTGAAGAAATTAGTACCACATGTTAAACTTCCTCTCCTTGACTATAGACCCATCTTCCACAATGCTCCCACAAGCTTTTGCCATTATCACTAATACCTCCATAGACCCCATGAGGCGGTGTTGGTTTGAGGATAACCAGGTGCGGAGTGCAAACTCGAGCTATGCGGCATCAACCTCGACGTTTGGGCCCCAATCAAGGTAACTTTACTACAAGCTTTCATTTTTTTCGCTCATTTGTTGGATTCATCAACAAATAAAAAACTAGCTTTTTCATAAATATTTTTGCTACCTCCAGGGGTGTGCAAAAAAATCGGTTAAACCAAACCAATTTATTTTCCAAACCAGTCCTAATTAAAATATCGATTATTTTTAATATAGTTCAATAACTGAACCCAATGACATATGATGAATTGGTTTAGTTAATTAAGCCCAAATGCAGATTGGTGCTCCAAACCAAACCTCATTTGCTCAGACCAGAGGTTGGCAAAGCTGTCATCCAAGTTGTATGAGGAAAATTTTTCTTCCTACAAGAGTTTCCAAGTTTGACCCTTTCTTGTCTACTTATTTCCGCGTTGTCCGTCATCTCCTTCTTGGTCCTCTTGGTTGCTGCATTAGTTTTATTGCTGTGTTGAAGACAAGTGAGGGTGGGCATAGCTAAACCAGTTGAAAACCAATTCACTTGGTTCTGAACCAGTTTAAAATCAGTTCATATTTGATTTATTATATTCTAAAATAGTTTGGTTATATTTTTTAACCTTAAAATTAGTTTCAATGTAGTTTGGTTTGGTTTTTCTTGTGAACCAAACCATGCGCACCCATAGCTACCTCTTCTAATCTTTCTTTTCGATAGACAAAAACTCTTTTTAATCTAACTTGTGCCAATTTTGAATTTCTTTTTCCTTTTGATATGGATGATCTTTACTAGATGGTTCACAATTCAGGATGTAATTTAATTAGATATCATATAAATTAATTTAATTCATAGAATTTTTTTCATTTATGATCAATAGCCCGAGATTGTAGATTTTTAATTTGTGTACACTATGTATGCATGAACCTATTCAACTTTTAATTGGATATGGTGGCTCATAGGTTTAATTTATAACTTATTTTGTATTTGTATTTTTTCCCTTTTTACTCTAGATTAATTACTCAAGTTCAACTTGGATGTAATTTATTTTTTTTTTTGGCTTAAGACTCCTTGGCATGTTCATCATTGTCCTAATTTCATTTGTAGTAAATGGGTCAACCATTTGTGTGCATAAGATTTTAGGAAATCGATGCTTCATATATAATGCAATGACTTTTTTAGTTGTTGCCTTATATAATTTAGCAAATATTATAATTTTCTATAATAAATATAAATATTAGTATTGTCCTCCCCATTTTCCATTGTTAATGACCTAAGAAGTGCCTCCTATCAAGTGTTATCCCTATGTGTAAAGTCTTCATTGAAAATTACTATTTGCATCACATCATTCTCACTATTAGAAGCTTAGCATGGTGGGTAATAAGTTATAGCTTTTCTTGTTACAACAATTTTTTCTTTATTGAGCCCAACAAAAGGAACCTACCACAACAAAATAGAAATAGGTCATGACTATATAATAAGGTGAATTCAATTGCCTAAAGAACCCATGGATAGCACATAGACTTCTCTTACTTGCATGTCTCTTCTGCCAGTAAAAACTTTAGAGATTTCCTCTTTAGTGACTCCAAGTTGTTCCCACCTTCGTTGGGTGTGTTGGTGATATGGACAAGATTAGAAGGAAGCACTTGAATCTCAAAGCTTCCAATGATGCTCCTTAATGATGTGTTGTCTTCATCAATTGAAGCAAGAATACTGTAAAAGGCAACAACTAGCCTAGTGTAGACATCTTCTGAAATTTTCAGAAAATCATTCGACCCTTAGAACTCGAAAAATTTCGAGATCTGAGGAAGGGAAAAGAAGTTATTCAAATCAAAACTCCTTCCAAAGACAATGGGCTTGATGAAGAAGTTTCTGTGGAAGTTTCTTTGCATTTCATCATCGTCAAACATATACGGAGTGTTATAATCTCCTTTTTTCATCATGATAGATTTGAAATAGTCGAAGGTTGAGGATAAAGGAAGGTAATGTATGTAGATAGAGTGAGTGGAAGGAAGGTGAGAGTAAGTGGTTTTGAACGAGGAAGATGAACAATGTAAGGTTCTCTCTTGTAACTTGGGAAATGAAAGGTTTGAGTGAAAAGGTGATTTGATGGATGAAGGTTAATGATGGTAACTGATGGTTAAAGGATGTGAATGGTTTTCAAAGAGAAAACGACATTATTTTCGGCTATTTGATTTCCTATTAGTTTAAATAGTGACATAATGGCAATGAGGGAGGTAATCAATCAACCTACATTTTGAAGACAGTTTCTAAACAGAGACAAGAGTCAACTTTCTAATAAAACCACCTTTCTGATTTAGAGAGTCTTATCAACTTTCAGTACAAACCATTCTAAATTTTTCTTTTTGAAACAGTTCTTTTATCCTTCTTGATGTGATCTTTCTGGAGCATGCTTAAGTTGTCTTTTGATATGGAACATTGAGAATCTTTCTCTAGAAAGGAACTCCAATGTAGAGCAGCAATCTTAGCTTTTATCTTAGCTAAGGAGGGGAGATACTGATGCAATATGAATGTATGTTCAGAAGGTTCCTTAAGTGATATAAACTATCTTCAGCTAAGGGTTTAGTGAAAATGTCAGCAATTTGTCCTTCAGTATTGATGAACCTTAGCTCAATATCTCTTTCTGAATATGATCTCATATAAAATGATACTTAATATCTATATGCTTAGATCTAGAATATTGAACAGGATTCTTTGTGAGATTAATTGCACTAATGTTGTCACATAAAATAGGGATTTTGGTATACCTTAGATTGAAATCTTCTAATTGATGCTTAATCCGCAGTTTGTAGCAAACACATATTCAGCCTCAGCAGTTGAAAGAGCAATTGAGTTCTGCTTCTTGCTCGACCAAGTAATTAGTGACTTTCCAAGAAAGCAACAGTAGCCACTTGTGCTCTTTCTTTCAATATTGTCTCCAGCAAAATCAGCATCACAGTAACCTATAATATTGCAAATAGTATCTTTCTCGTACCAGAGATCAAGATTAGTAGTACCTACTAAATATCTCAAGATTCTTTTAAAAGCATTAAGACGAGACTATTTTGGATTAACTTGAAATCTAGTACAAACTCCTACACTTAATTGTAGATCAGGTCTACTTGCTGTAAGATAGAGTAAAAAGCCAATCATACCTCTGTAAAGTTTCTTAGAAACTTTCTCACCTTTTTCATCAACTTCTAGAACTTGAGAAGGATGCATGGGAGTACCGATGCTCTTGGCTTTGTCCATATTGAACCTTTTGAGTAGATCTTTAGCATGTTTCTCTTGATGAATGAGGATTCCTTTCTTCTATTGCTTGATTTGCAGCACTAGAAAGAACTTCAGTTCACCCATCATGCTCATCTCAAATTCTCCTTGCATTAGCTCAACGAAATTGTTGCACAAATTTTGATTAGTTACACCAAATACTATATCATCGACATAAATTTGTACAATTAAAAAATTATTTTTCTCATGCAAGATGATAAAGTAGTGTTAACCTTTCTGCTTTTAAAACCATTTTTAAAAGGAAACGAGTTAAACCTTTCATACCAAGCTCTAGGAGCTTGTTTCAACTTATAAAAGCTTTAGATATTTTAAAAACATGGTGAGGAAGATTTTCATTTTCAAAACCAGGAGACTGTTTAACATAAACTTTCTCAGATATGAAACCATTTAAAAAGTAGATTTTACATCCATTTGAAATAAAACAAACACTTTGTAAGCAGCATAAACAAGTAGCATTTTGATTACTTCGAGTCTTGCTATAGGAGCAAATATCTCGTCATAATCAATGCCTTCTTGCTGGTTGTAACCCTGAGCCATTAATTTTGCTTTGTTTCTGATAACTTTTCCACTCTTATCAAGTTTATTCTGAACACCCATTTTGTCCCAATAGCAGATTGTCCTTTTGGTAAGGGAACCAGTGTCCGAACATTGCTTTTCTCAAATTGATTTAGTTCTTCCCTCATAGCCTCAATCCAGCTTTGATCTTGAAGAGCTTCATCAATACTTTCTGGTTGAATTTTAGAGATGAGAGCAAGATTGGATTTGTTTCTGAGTGAAGATATGATTCTAATTCCTTGAAAAGGTGCACCAATGATTTGGTTTTGAGAAACAACTCTCAAATCTCTTACACCAATGTATCTTAGCTTGATGGGTGTACTTTCTGGATCTTTAGAAATATCATCATAAATAGGTTAATGAGAAGAGGGGTTAGAAACATCATCATCATTATTTCTTGTGGCAATCTGAAGGTTCTGCTAATGTTAGGCATTGTCATTTAGTGACATATTCTCCATGTCTTTTTCTAGATCTGCAACTTTCTGATTTAAGTCATTCCTTCTTTCCATGAAGGTTACATGTATGGTTTCTTCCATGTTCTGAGCCTTCTTGTTGTATACCCTATAAGCTTTTGACACAAAAGAGTATCCTAGAAAGATTCTAGGATCAGACTTAGGATCAAACTTCAAAAAATTTTCCTTTGTGTTAAGTATAAAGCATTCGGATCCAAAGATATGAAAGAAAATAATGTTGGGTTTTCTTCTTTTCCATAATTCAGAGGGGTTTCTTGAGAATTGGCCTTAAGAAAACACAGTTTTAAATGTAGCAGGCAATGTTAACTACTTCTGCTCAAAAACCTTTTGATAAACCACTTTCAAGAAGCATGGTTCTGGCCATTTCTTGTAACGATCCATTCTTCGTTTCCATTACCCCATTTTGTTGAGGACTTCTAATAGAAGAGAAATTATGCAAAATGTTATTTTCTTTACAAAAAATTTCAAAAGAATGATTTTCAAATTCTCCATTATGATCTGATTTGATGGAAGTAATGCAAAAACCTTTTTCATTTTGAATTCTTTTCAAAAATATTTTGAAGGACTCACAAGCTTCATCTTTATGGATCAGAAATATTACCCATGTAAATTTGGAATAATCATCCATAATGACTAAACCATATTTTCTACCAACTAAGCTAGTAGTTCTAGTTTGGACCAAATAAATCAAGATGTAAAAACTCAAGTGGTCTTGTAGTAGAGACCACATTTTTACTATGGAAAGAACTCTTGGTTTGTTTACCTCTAAGACAAAACTCACAGGATGAGTCATTTTCAAAACTAATTTTGGGTAAACCTTGAACTAATTCCTTCTGAGAAATCTCAGAATTAATTTCATATGAGTATGACCAAGTTTGTTGTGTCATAACCACTTTTTATCCACGAAGGATGCTAAGCATTTTACATTTTGATCTAGAAGGTCATCTAGGTATAATACATAAGTATTATCACGCCTTCTAGCAGTAAGAATGATTTTATCAGAAGTGGAATATTTAATAACACATTGAGATGGTTCAAACACAACTCTATGGCCTCGGTCACAGAATTGACTAATGCTTAGAAGGTTGTGAGTTAGTCCTTCTACTAACATAACATTATTAATTAAATAAAAATCATGCTTACCAACATTACATATACCAATTATTTTGGATTTGATTCCATCAGCAAATTTTACAACTCCACCATCCTTATGTCTGAGGTTTCTGAACTAGGATTTATTTCCAATCATGTGTCTGGAACACCCACTGTCCAGATACCACTTCTTTTCCTTCTGATGTTGTGATTTCAGACATACCTACATCATAATCAGTTTTCACTTTAGATACCCAAATCTTCTTGGGTGCTTTTGTGTTAGTTGAGTTTTTGGGCCCTTTCACTTTCTGTTTATCTTTCCTTCTAAAGAAGCATCTTTCAGAAGAGTGTCCCCCGATAAAATTGTATATACATGCAAGAATTTTAATTTGTAGATCTTTGGATGAAATCTCATTCACCTCTTCCATATATCCTAATCCAGTTTTGTCAAGATATGATTTTTGGCTTCTAAGCATAAGATCAAGATTCTTTGAGCCATTTTCCATTTTCTCAATATCAGATTTCAGAAATTTAACTAAGTTCTGAAGTTTAGAAATATTGGAAGAAGTGTTTAGACTAGCTTTAGAAACTTCTTTTTTAAGATATTAACATCTTTCTGGAGGATGCCATTTTCTTCTAAAAGCTCAGAATTTTTATTTCCTATCTTCTCATTCTCAAACTTGAGTTTTTCGAAATCTGATGACAATTTCTGAAAATTTTTCTTTAGAAAGCATAATGGGAAGCAAGTAACTGAAAGGCATCCAAAAGATCATCATAGGATTTTTGAAGGTTTTCAAGAGTAAGTTTGAGTTCATAATCAGATACCTCAGTTTCTTCTTTTGAAACAATATAGCCATAGAGCAGAGATTTGCTAAAATCTTTTCTTCATTTTGTGATTTAGCATTATCTTGTTCTTCATCTAGATCTTCCCATGTCGCCATCATAGCCTTCTTTTTTATAGTCTTCTTTTTAGAGGCTTTCTTCAGTCTAGGACATTCAGATTGACATGTCCAGGCTCCTTGCATTCAAAGTAAATGATCTCATCTTATTTGGCCTTGCCCTTTCTGTCTTTCTTAGAAACAAAGCTCTTTTTCTTTCTCTTTATCCACGCTTTTGAGATCTTTCTTGTCAAATATGCAATCTCATAATCATCATTATCATCATCAGAGGAGGAGTCTTCTTGATCTTCTTCAGACTCTTCTAAAGCTTTCCTGGCCTTAGAAGATTGAGTGCTTTTCTGAGTGGATTTCAAAGCAATAGACTTCCCTTTTCTAATAGTCTCATCAGAGACTTCATTAAGTTTAATCTCATGAGTGTTCAATGACCCAATGAGAGTGTCTAAGCTAAGCACATTTAAATGCTTAGCTTCTTGAATAGTAGTTACTTTTGGACGCCAGGCCTTTGAAAGACTTCTTAGAATCTTTCTTACCATTTCTGCATTAGTGTACTTTTTGCCTAAGGCCTTCAATTGATTTATGATATGCATAAATTTAGTTGTCATTTCATCAATATGTTCATGTTCTAGCATTTTAAACATCTCATGTTGATGAACTAGCATGTTGATCTTAGTTTCCTTGACCTGATCAGTTCCTTCAGGAAGCACTTGGAGTCTATCCCAAATTTCCTTTGTTGAATTGCAGGATATGATTTTGTCATATTCATTTTTGCTCAACCCACATGTGAGGAGATATTTTGCCTTGGCATTCATTTGAACTTTGTTCTTATGCTGATTAGTCCATTCATTTCTTGGAATGATTCTGACTACTACCGATGGAGGTAGCTCCGGATCAGCAACTACTTGTAGCACTTGTTGTTCAACTGTGGGTATATAATCACTATTTTCTATTATCTCCCACATATTCAAACTTGTGGACTCAATGAAGAGTCTCATTCTGTCTTTCTAGTATGGATAGTCTTCTCCATTAAAGTATGGAGGATGATTGATAGAGTGACTCTCTACAATATGATTTATCTATTGTGCCATTTATCGGATCTTTATCCTTTGCAACTGTTAGAAAGCTTAATCCCAAAGTTACGCTCTGATGCTAATTGTTGGCAAAGATGACACAAGAAGAGGGTTGAATTGTGTCTTAACTAAAAATTTAACCTTGAAAACATTTCAAAACAACTTTCTCAAGTCCAAAACTTGGAATGCGAAAGCAATGTGGATAGAAATAATAGGTGTATAATTTATGCAAGAATGTATTTGAAGGATTTAAAAGCTGCACGGATTAGAGAATTTAACAAAGATAGTAAGTAAAAAGAGAAAGCTAGAAAGATCACACAACAAGGTTTATCCTAGTTCGGCCAAACCAATGTCTACATCTAGTCCCTAACTCTTTGTTGAGATTTTTATACCATGAGTGTTCTTTTTCCAAGCCTCTCCAAGCTTTAATAGTTGAGTAGTCTTTCTCTAGCCTCTCTAAGCTTACAACCAAGTAGTATTTATCCTAGCCTCTCCAAGTTCACTTTGATCACTATCGGGTTTGGTTACAAGAGATTTGATGAAAAGTTTTGTGTTTACACTCACACTAAAAGCTCTTTATAGAGTATTATTCAAATACATACAGTGTGTGTGACTTTTCTAAATTTTCAAATAGAGAATGTTATCTATTACACATCAAATAGAGAAGATTTTAAAACAAAGTTACAATAAGTAACTTTCTAAAGGATTTGAAAGTTAAGAAGGTTAAAGAATGAAATTGTTGCAACTCTGAAAATATTTGAACAATGTCTCTATCTTCTTCTTCATGTTTCAACTTTATATAGACTTCTAGATGTTACCATTGGAGCATGTAGATTTTGAGCCTTGGGTTTTCCATCGGTCTATGACTGGAAAGAGAAGATACAACTTTCTTCTTCAACAAGTTGTTATGACCCTGACAAGGAAAAGTAGCCATTGAAGTCTTCACCAACTTTTCAAACTTGTTAGTGCTTCTTTTGCAACTTGTCAATTCATATTTGATTTTTTGAATTTCTCAATGAAGCGTATGGAAGAAGCTATCAAGGTAAGATACTTCATGAGAAGTCACCTTTCTGGATCAAGTCAACCTTTTGAATGAGGTGTAATACTTTTCGTGACATGTTTTTCCTTTCTGGTGCTATATCATCATCCTTCTAAACTTTCTATCTCATTTCTCAATGAGTAAATATATAGAACACAAAGCAGTTGTTCCAACATAATCATATTCAAGTGAAGTACCATGATTTTGACACTTTGTTTGGTACAAAAATCATTTAACTTCAAAGTAGATGATATCACTGACCAAAGAATGCATTTAGCTAAAACAAATCGTTTACTATCCAAGAAATTTACTTAAAGCTTGATTTGATATTCATCAAAATCTTAAAGTTTGAAACATCTAAAGTTATGAGATTGTTTTAGTTGGGCATTGGAGCTTACAGAAACATGGTATAAGAACAATTATTCACCTATATTTCTATGAATAGTGTAGAATAATCATGGGACATTAGCCAAAGAGGAATCATATAACACTAATTTCTCTAGCCTCTGAATTCAATATCTCGGAAGTGTGGTTATTTTTTAAAGTTTTAGAATAGGATTAATATACAGGGGAATTTGATATTAATTATATCAGTATCCCTTCCCATCAATTAGATAATTGGATCTAGTTAGATATAGAAGGTCAATACTTATTGGAATCCAAGATGAAATCAAACCCCTAGCCATTGTCTTATCTTGAAGTTCAAATCTTCATTCTTATAATCTGCTCATTCGCACTTTGCTCACTAATTTATTGCAATTCTCATAATTACGACAACCTATATCTTTTTGTGAGTCTAAATAGCATACTTGTTAATAAATAGTGTGGTTAGTTAAACTAATTCTTGTTATAACAGTACTCTACTCACTACTTTATTACTTGATTGATCCCGTGCACTTGTAGTAAAGTGATGAAAAAGAAATAATATCCTAACCACACTAATAATTCCCCATCAAGTTAGTTCCGTTCGGGTTAAGAAAAAAAAAATTCATACCCAATCCAACCCAACCAAACTGATAACAATTTAATAGCTTTGGAGACCTTATTTTTTGAGCTGTGATCAACTCTAGCTAAGGGAAGTAATGGCAACCCCCACAAGTTTTAATTTTCATTAAAGAGGGTTTTTTATTTTTTATTTTTTCACTTTACTTGGTGTAATACCCTCCCAAGTATAATACTATGCTTAAGTCATAGTACCACACCCTAGAGTTGTTACTGTTACCTGAACGAACCTTATCTGACAGCAACTTCAGCCGTCTTCGGAAATTCTTGAACTATCTAGAGACAACACAGAAATAAGAGTGAGAATTATAAATTCTCACTAGGATTCTCTAATTATCATATAAAATGTCATCGTTGTCATCTCCAGTTTGCTTCAGTTTATTATGAAAAAGGTGAACATGCTATATAAACTGTTTAATTTTACATTTCAAAAAAAATATATTGTCTGAAGCAAAATTCATTTTTACTCATACACTTAGCATTTGAAAGGGCTCATACAAAATCAGCTCATGAATTATATTATGAACAATAACTGAAACAATTGAAACATAATAAAATACAATAGCATCATTACACTGGGGATATAACTTCTATGCATAACTTTACTTGCACTTGAACTTATACAAATACATAAAATTTTCTTTTCTTTTCTTTCTTTATCTTCCTTTCATCATAAAATCTTTACATGCCATATTCCAGAGTATGATCGCCATGTCATACCCCATCAGAGCGTGATCGCCATGTCACGTTCCTTAAGAATATGGGACCTTCATTCGGTACTTACACTAGCTGGGTCATACCGTGCCTCATGTAAGTTCTGTCCCCTTTTACTCACACTAGCTGGGTCGATGCCATGCCTCATGTGAATGGGGTGCCTGCATCTACTTTAAGCTTTAGTCTTTAGTCTTTAATCTTTAGCCTTTACTTGGCACACCTAGGCGTTACGTATCGCCGTCCCTAGGGTGCTTTTACTGCCCTTGGGTAGCCTGGCCTTAGAGTGAGTTCGTCAGCTTCACCCGTGATCGTCGTCACACCGACTCACCCACAAGGGGACCCACTGCCTCTAGGTTGGAGGGATCTCATTTTGGCCACGTGCCTCTAATTGAAGGGATCTCTTCTGGTCACGTGCCTCAAAACCGAGGGATCTCATCTGACCACGTGCCTCCAATATAGAGGGACCCAAGTTTTAACTGCCTTCACAATGAGGGATTCAATGTGCAACTACCTCCAGGTGAAGGGACCCACATTTTTATCATTTAACTGCCTTCACAGGGAGGGATCTCAAATAACTGCCTCCAAGTGAAGGGATTCACGTTTAATATACTTATACCTTTCATTCTCATGCATAATCAAGTATAGTCATGCTGAATGTACTCGTACACATACTTCATTTACTTTCATATACTTCATAACTCATATCATACTTTAATTCATCCTTGTATATAAACATTCATAGTCTCATAGACTTCTGCCGTAAATTCGGCGGCATAACGAATCAGATCCGTTTCACCATGAATAGTGCCAGTCCTCACGTACAAATCAGCCATAGCAATATAATCAATCTAACATATCTCTTAATGCAAAACTTGTAATCCTCAAGTCAAACCTTATATGTCCATTAACACTTGTGAAACCATCAACTGGGTCATTCTGTCACTTCTATTCAATTCTGCCCGAATTTTGTATAATCCACCTTTACCTCTATCCAACTCATTTAAACCTCAATTTTGGATATGTCATAGCTCTATGTGTCTATTTTCTAACCTCATTGGTCCCATCTCATTTTGATCTGTATAACTCAAGATAATTATATTTTGCCTCAGCCCATTTGGTCACTAGTCCGAATTACACTCTTAGAAGTATAAATTCACTAAAAATCTAAACTAAGCTCAAATCATACGAAATTGGTCTCATATTAAAGCTAACAGGACAACCTTTCATTTGCAAGAAGTTTCGCTTGATTTGCTTAAGTATAACTCGAGTTATAAGTCCTGAAATTCAACCTTCATGAACTGCCCTATTTTGGCCTAGTCTGGACATAAGGTAACTTCCTTGAATCACTGGGAACAATTGGAACCATAACAAACTTGGAATTCCATATTGGGATGTTCCCCTATGTGTAAGCTTTCTAACAAAGTTGGTTTCACTAAATTTGGAGTTGTGTGGGGTGAGTTATACCCTCCTCAAGTCACCTTGCCCGAATGAAAGTCCTAGTTCTTAGGTCAAAATTCAAAAATTCATATCTCTCTCAATACTAATACAATAACCTTATATTATATATCTATGGAAAGCCCTGAATGTCTACTTTCATGTAAAAATAGTTCCATTGGATTTAACTGGCTATAGACAGAGCCGTACACTCCGCCATACGGACTGCCGTGGAATTCCTCAACTGGATAGCATCCTAATCCTCCATTCCTTCTTGTTTTTCTCCTTCTAACTTTAATTCCAATTTCATATTAATCCTATCATAATCCCTCATATACATCCAATATATCATCAAATACATGAAGAAGAGTACAATTTAATACAGCCATAAGAAGAGTACAATTCAAGAACAGAAATGGCATCCTACCTCTTTGGAGTATGATCTTGCTAAGTGTTGAAGTTTGAGTTGATAGAACCTTGCTAAACTTGAAGGAGTGATGGAGTTGATTGAGAGAGGGAAGGAAAAAGAAGGTTGGAGCAAGAGGGAGAGAGAGTGGCGTAAATCAGATCAGAATGAAGAGGAAAGTCTGATTTATATACGTGAGAGTAGTTGGAATTGTGGTGTTGATTGGTTGGAATTTTGTGATTGAAGTTCAGCTATGTCTCCCTCTTTTGTGGCCAAAATGCTCTCCACATCGTCCTAAAAGTGGGACTCGCTTCCATTCTATCTTAACTTGGAACTTGTCTCAATTCTGCTTAAAGTCGGAACTCGTTCGATTTTACTTGAGCTTGGAGCTGAAGCCTGATGTCGGAACTCGTCCCATCTTATTTGTGACTTGAAGAAATAATCTCGGATATCTTGTCTGGTTTATTATATACTTGGAAGCAAGGTCGAATGTCGAAAGTCATACAGCTTACAATCACATAATCTCGGGACTCCCAATTCAAACTCGGGAACACCAGGCTCCTGGGAATGAACTCGTACATAGGAACTCGTGTATGACTGAAAATCAACTCAAATTCAAACTCATGTCCATTGAGTTCAACTCTAAGGCCGAAACTCATTATATTAAAATCGTAGGTCGGCACTTGCACCATTAAGTTAAAGTATCAACTTGGGTAAAGTCGGAAGTCAGAATGGGGATGCTGCTTTAAGGTCAGAACTCGGGAATTTGGAATCACAATATCAAACCCAAATACTTAAACCCGGAAGTCGGTATTTTATATACAGTGTGTTTGAGACTAAGTCGGAGGTTGGAACTCGCGTATATCTTGCTTGAAACTTGGAGATAAATTATGAGATCGGAAATCGGGTACGTTTTCTTTGAGATATGAAGTCAGATATCGGTAATCACGTCCATGTTGTTTGGACTTGAAGGCTAAGGCGGGAAGTAGGAAATTATGCCCGTTGAAATCGGAGGTCGGAAATTATACCAACTCGAAGTTGGATATTGGAATTCGAAAGCCACTCCATTTAACCCGAAACTAGAATATGAAGTCGGAAATCAGGAATAATCAAAGTTGAAGAGGAATCTGGAACTCGGAAATCGGATGTTACATTACTACCCTCCTTAAAAAAATTTTGTCCTCAAAATTTTGTTTCAACTATCCCGGGGAAGTAGTCTTTTTAGCTTTCAACCTTGGATGTTACGGCTTAGGAATAGGTAACTGATGGCCAGGGCATTCTTTAATCATATGTCCTAGCTTTCCACACTTAAAGCATACCTTCTGCCTAGCCAAGCAAGGCCTTCCTCCATGACACTTTCCACACTTAGGCCATGCTTGCCCTGCGCTCAGCCTCTGCATTTGTTTATCCTTACGTCCATTAAATTGACGTAGTGTAACACCCTAATAAATCCATACTACACTTAAGTCGTATTACGACATTTTATTAGTTGTTACTTATGCTCGTGGAAAACTAAACTTCACTTGAAATTAAGTTACGCAGAAAATACGATAAGATTTTTTTTTCTTGAAATACGTCGTCGCTTTGCAGCGTTTTGAAAAGTGAAGCCTTGAGCAAGAAGATAGCTAGAGAAAAAGCGTGTCGCATAAAATATATACCTCAAAATCGTAAAACATGAGAAAAGTAAACAAATAATAATTCACAAATACATTGCATTAAATAACTAACCATTACATTCATATGGGTTCATAATATATATATACATGCATATCAGTATTACAGCAAAGGAGGCTCATGGTCGTGCCATGATCCAAATACTAGATACAAACTGGAATCGACATCGTCTGTCACAAAAGAAAGGAATGAGGATGCAGAACTACGGTGACTACAAGTCCACATCAGCATTGTCTGACATCCCATATCATATGTTCGCTCACAATGTGGGGGATCCATGCTCCACTCCACCGGATGTGCTATCGAGATCTAGTGACGATACGGAAGAATAACTAGGGTGAGAAATAGAATTTCTCAGTAGGACTCAAACCCAACACGAAAGTGTCATCGTCATCGTCCTAGCCACTTCGGTTTTATTAATGAAAATAGTGAGCATTCATAAGGTTCCACTCTTAGGTTTTCGAAAACATGAATATCCGAAATGGATTCAATTTTAACATATCCTCTAATCATTGATATCACAATATGCATAAGCACGAATATAATTACGTAAAATATGCATGGCTATGCAATAAGCTTCTCTTAACTTCTTCCCTTCAAGGGTTTGGACCGAAGTCCCTTTTCTTTTCATAACTTGACTTTATCTTTTCACCCACTAAGCATAAGTGGTAATGAGCTCATACCGTGGCCGTCGCCACCATAGAATGTCGGTACTTACACTAGCTGGGTCATGCCATGCCTCATGTAAGCCCTATCCCCTATACTCACACTAGCTGGGTCATGCCATGCCTCATGTGAGTTGTGGATGAGGGGAGCTTACTTTGGGTCACCTTCCCTTTTGAAGGATCACACCCTTAGTTCAATCTCTTCTTATTAAAGCTTATGATGGAAAATTGTTCTAATTCTTTTCCACATTTAAGCGTTACGTATCGCCGTCGCCAAATGTGATTCCTTTATCGTATATTATTAAGCATCATATCATCAACATCATTATCATATCATAATCATCATCATCATATCATCATCATTATGATCATCATCGTATCATGTCATAATCCATCATCATCGTATCATATCATCATCATTACTCATCATCATCATAGCATCATACTTGCACATAAACATAAGCATATTCTCAAGCAAAGTTTTATGAGCTTAGCTTAGTAAATTTGGTGCAAGCTTTTAGTTGAGGTTGCCTCTTGTATAAATTCTTTTATTAGGCATAGGGCCAATTTCATCCATTATCCTTTTTGAAACTTTTAAGTTGAGTTATGAAGGTTTTCCAATGCTTAGAGTAAAGATCTTAATGTCTTAAAGCTTATTTCTCATTATTCTTTAACTTTCACCACAACCAGTTTTACTTTTACAGCGGGACAGTAACTTTAAAAATTCACCATAATTTCATATTTTACTCTTTTGTTTCGAATTTTGGTATGGTTATACTTCTCTGAGTCTATTTTTAAACAAAATAAGCCCCACTCAAAAATTCATTTTGTAGCTTGAGTTATGCACATTTTATTCTGACTGTTCAGACTTGAAAGTTCAACTCGGGTCAGTGGCTTCTCCACTTCACTGGGAGTTCCTCATAAGGAATCTGACAAAACTGTTTTATGGGGATGTTCCTCTATGTCTTAGCTTTCCAACAAACTGGTTCCACTCAAAAATGTTATGGATAACTTGAGTTATGCCCATTTTATTACATACTACCCGAACAGAAACTCATCTGGGGATAGCAGACTTTGAAAATTCATATCTCTCTCGTTTTAAATCCAAATTTTACGAATTTTATATGCTTGGAAAGCTATTTGAGTGTACTTTCATAGAAAATTAGTTTCATTACATTTGGAGTTATATTGAAAGAGTTATTGGTCGCGCCATACAGACTGCCACAATTTTCCAGCTTCCACGGTTTTGGTTTAATGAGTTTTCTTGTAAAAACATTAAAGCTTTTCCTCAAGTGACCACTTTTCTCTTCCAAACCACTGTTATACTTTGAGATCTTGGTATATTAACTCAATGTTTTAACTTCTAAAAATTTGGTTCAATAGCAATAGACATACCAACCGAAAATCTCATGCGAAAAAGAAGGATACAACACATAAAACTCATCATATCAACAAGCATGGCCATGAGGCCTTGGAAACAAGTCCTAGAACCACCTAGCTATAGAGAGCTTAGAAGTTAAAGGGCTTGAAGAACACATAAAAGAAGAAGGTTAGAGTCACTACCAAATGAGTTTCTTGAGGAGTAGAAAGAGTTGATGGGTTGGAGATGACCTTCCTCCTCCTTGAGCTTGATAATGGGGCTAAGTGAGTGTTTGTTTTGCTTCCTCAAGAACCAAAGAGGGTGGTCCTTGAAGGGCTTGTGGAATGGTGAAAGGAAAGAGAGTTGGATGGGGTGTGATAGTGGGAAGAAGAACAAGAGGAATTGGAAAAGTAGAAGAGCTAGAATAAGGCTTAGAGAGAAGTGAGAGATTAGGCTTGTAGTGAGAAGATGAAAATCACAAATGAGAGAGTGGGAGGGCTAGTTTGGGGTGCAAAAATGGGTGAGTGGGCTGATGGCTTTTGTTTCTCTAATAAGCAAGAGTGAGTAGGTGAGTTTTACTTCTTTTTCAAGCAAGAAAGCTAGGAACTTTGGGGTAAAAGAGTTGGTTGTGTTTCCCTTGAGTCTTGGTGTTTGGGTAAGGACCATTTTGTGTTTTCTCAAGTGGTTAAAAGCATGACTACTCTTGAGATTGGCTTGGGTGGATGTGATCACTCCAAGTGTCACAATCTTGATGGAGGTGAGTAGATCTTTTGTCTTGACTCAAGGAATCTACTAATATGGACTCTTGATCTAATGGTGTATGATGATAAGGCAAATGGATGGTTGGATATAGCTCTTGCCTTGACCAAACTTTCAAACAATAATTAAAGGCGAAGTTTCTAAATTTTACCATTTTTACAATTATCTAAATGCTAGTTAATTCAATTGGTTTAATTACACATTAGCACATTTTCAATAAACAGGATTTTTCTCATTAATTATGTAAAGAAAAGGTGAGGGTTAATCTTCATGTAATTAAGATGTGATACTTATATGCTCTTAGTTAATTAGGTTAGATCACCTTGATTTTATGTTCTAAATCATGAATTAATAAGGATTGGGCATTAGGCTTTTAATTGTAACTTTTAATGCATTATGTTTCAATTGTTGACTTGCCTTTAATTTAATAAGCCTTTGCTCTCGAGATTAGCCGATTAATCCTCCATTAATCGTTAACCTCTCTAATTAGCCAGGATCACTGAGCTAATTAGCTTAGACAAAAATTGGGGATGTTACACGTAGCTCCTTTGGTGGTGAGGCATATTCGAGTTCCCGATTTTCAGGTGCCGGCCTCTTTCCACAAACATCCATCCTAGCATTAGCGAGCTTCTTGTTATATTCTTCAACTAATCGGCTTTTGTTCGCTAATGTAGCGAAATCTCTTATCTCCATTGGCCAGACCGAGGCCAAAATGTCTGCATTTAATCCTCCTTCAAATTTGACGCATTTCCAACTTTCATCAGGGTTGCGCTGATAGATGGTGGAAAATTTACAAAGTTCTTCGAACTTCGCAATGTACCTTGAAACACTCATATTTCCTTGTTGAAGCTTCATGAATTCCAATTCCTTAGCATTTCGTATAGATGCAGGGAAATACTTTAGATAAAATGCTTCCTTGAATATGTCCCATGTGATATCACCTTGGGGTTCCCCCAATAATCTATTCACACCATTCCACCAAAACTCGGCGTCTGCTTCTAACATATAAGTGGCAAAGGCCACTTTTTGTTGATCAGTGCAGGCCAAGACGGAAAAGACTTTCTCCATTGCCTTGACCCATTCCTCGACTTTATCTGGGTCGAAAGCTCCTCGGAAACTAGGCGGATTTGCTTTCCTGAACTCAGCAAATTTAAGATAGTCCAAGTCTGCTCCTAGGCCATGTGGATTTCCTCCATTGCTGGCCTCGGGCTGCCTACCTAACTAGTCCATCATCCAATGAGATGCAGTGGCCTGCTCCCGCATTGCATGAACCATTTCACGCATCGTGTCCATAAAATTAGCAGGATCTTCTAGAGTGGGTATGGTTCGTGGCCTACCACGCCCCCTGGAAGCCATTAGTTCCTAATCACACACAATCTGTTAAATCTTCTACCACTTGTACATAAGATCTGAAATATCCAACTCATGAAGATATGCAATTGCAAGGATTAGCAGTTATCGTAGTAATTGACATCAATATATAGTAATGATAATGACCTTGTCAAGGAGGTCCATATATTCTTTCCAAGATGCTTATCCACTCAGCTACCCTTAATTCAATAACAAATTTGCCCTCAATACGGTTCTTTAGAATCATGGGCTTAGGCCTTTCCTCAATATTATAACTAGATGCCTTATATTAAAACTCCTTCTTTTTGGTAAAATTTGTCTAGTGCCTAATGCTTGGAGGAGGATTTTAGGCCGCTTCCACTATATGGATTTTGTTCTAAGACTCATGACTCTTTCTATTAGTCTAATATCCTCCTCGATTCCTAGTTGTTGAGAGACAGGCAACTTAATGTGAAAACCAAGGTTAAAAGTCAGATCCTTTTTACTGAAGCGGTAGAGTTCCCTTACCATATTGTCTTACAAGATGCCTTTCCAATATCTATGCAGAGAGTTGTCATAGATAATATGGGTGCCCAAAATATACTTTGTTTTGCTGATGTTTTGATCCATCATCAAGTTCCTCGAGTAAATTCCTCATCCTCCTTGTCATGTGTTTGACTACTTGTGCACTATATTTCCAGTGAATTCTTTGATACTTGTGCCTTGGGCCCTAAATACCAACTGAAGAAGTTCTCTTGCGGACTTTATTTCATTTTTCATTATTTGCTAATTGGACCTTGTGCCATTCTTGTTAAATTTCTCAATGATTAGTGCAATACTTGTCTCCTCAAGATATGATCAACTTCACGTAATGAAAGGATTGTGGGACAGCCGAAGTCCCTACCACCCTTCTACTTTCTTCAATTGGTTAGCATGAAAATTCCTCGACTATCGTGTTGATATCCATCTCCCACTTTTATGGGCACCAGTGTTACCAATCTCATTAGGGATTTGTCCTAATACAATATATAGAGGTGTGTTAGTTTCAGTGGCTAAGTTTCATATCACCTTAACGCACTATACCTTCAACCAGATTAAATGCGATCATCACTAACGCACTAGGTTCCAGTAGAATTCCATAGTCAAGTGTGCTCGAACAAAAGTAATATGGAGATGGATGACCGTATAGGAAGTTCTCATATTGAAACTTCAACAAGATAGCAAGACCATCATTTCTATCTCTGGCAACAAATAGATTGCATCCTAGGGGCAAGACGTTACGAGGGATAGCCTGAAGGCTTAATTTTGCTCTCAAAATTCCTTCATCCCTAATAAGCTAGTTGAATGCCATAGATCTCCACATACGCCGAACTTCATATTGAGGTGATTAAGCTCAATATACAGTCAAGTGCGAAAGAGAAGCTACAACACACAACAGAACTGCCATGCACAAACATCTATGTCCTTTTCATGTAAGGACCTAAAGCACGGCCTTTCTAAACTTTCAGAGTATGCCTCCTTGGAACCATAATTAGCCCATCCCAGGTCCGATTAGGATGAACTGCTCTGATACCAAAATGTAACACCCTCCCAAGTATAGTACTATGCTTAAGTCATAGTACCACACCCTGGAGTTGTTACTGTTACCTGAACGAATCTTATCTGACAGTAACTTCAACCGTCTTCGGAAATTCTTGAACTATCTGGAGACAACACGGAAATAGGAGTAAGAATTATAAATTCTAAATAAGATTCTCTAATTATCATATAAAATGTCATCGTTGTCATCTCCAGTTTGCTTTGGTTTATTATGAAAAAGGTGAACATGCTATATAAACTGTTTAATTTTACATTTCGAAAAAAATATATTATTCGAAGCAAAATTCATTTTTACTCATACACTTAGCATTTGGAAGGGCTCATACAATATCAACTCATGAATTATATTATGAATAATAACTGAAACAACTGAAACATAATAAAATACAATAGCATCATTACACTGGGGACATAACTTCTGTGCATAACTTTACTTGCACTTGAACTTATACAAATACATAAAATTTTCTTTCCTTTCTTTATCTTCCTTTCATCATAAAATCTTTACATGCCACATTCGAGAGTATGATCGCCATGTCATACCCCATCAAAGCGTGATCGCCATGTCACGTTCCTTAGGAATATGGGACCTTCATTCGGTACTTACACTAGCTGGGTCATACTATGCCTCATGTAAGTTTTGTCCCCTTTTACTCACACTAGTTGAGTCGATGCCATGCCTCATGTGAATGGGGTGTTTGCATCTGCTTTAAGCTTTAGTCTTTAGTCTCTAATCTTTAGCCTTTACTTGGCACACCTAGGCGTTATGTATCGCCATCCCTATGGTGCTTTTACTGCCCTTGGGTAGCCTGGCCTTGGAGTGAGCTCGTCAGCTTCACCCGTGACCGTCGTCACACTGACTCATCCACAAAGGGACCCACTGCCTCTAGGTTGGAGGGATCTCATTTTGGCCACTTGCCTCTAATTGAAAGGATCTCTTCTGGTCACGTGCCTCAAAACTGAGGGATCTCATTTGACCACGTGCCTTCAATATAGAGGGATTTCATCTGACCACGTGCCTCTAACATAGAGGGACCCAAGTTTTAGCTGCCTTCACAATGAGGGATTCAATGTGCAACTGCCTCCAGGTGAAGGGGCCCACATTTTTATCATTTAACTGCCTTCACAAGGAGGAATCTCAAATAACTGCCTCCAAGTAAAGGGATTCACGTTTAATATACTTATGCCTTTCATTCTCATGCATACTCAAGTATAGTCATACTGAATGTACTCGTACACATACTACATTTACTTTCATATACTTCATAACTCATATCATACTTTAATTCATCCTTGCATATAAACATTCATAGTCTCATAGACTTCTGCCGTAAATTCGGCAGCATAACGGATCAGATCCGTTTCACCATGAATAGTGCCAGTCCTCACGGACAAATCAGCCATAGCAATGTAATCAATCTAACATATCTCTTAATGCAAAACTTGTAATCCTCAACTAAAACCTTATATGTCCACTAACACTTGTGAAACCATCAACTGGGTCATTCTGTCACTTTTATTCAATTCTGCCCGAATTTTGTATAATCCACCTTTACCTCTATCCAACTCATTTAAACCTCAATTTTGGATATGTCATAGCTCTATGTGTCTATTTTCTAACCTCATTGGTCTCATCTCATTTTGATCTGTATAACTCAAGATATTTATATTTTGCCTCAACCCATTTGGTCACTAGTCTGAATTACACTCTTAGAAGTATAATTCACTAAAAATCTAAACTAAGCTTAAATCATACGAAATTGGTCTCATATTAAAGCTAATAGTACAACCTTTCATTTGCAAGAAGTTTCGCTTGATTTGCTTAAGTATAGCTCGAGTTATAAGTCCTGAAATTCAACCTTCCTGAACTGCCCTATTTTGGCCTAGTCTGGACATAAGGTAACTTCCTTGAATCACTGGGAACAACTAGGACCATAACAAACTCGGAATTCCATATTGGGATGTTCCCCTATGGGTAAGATTTCTAACAAAGTTGGTTTCACTCAATTTGGAGTTGTGTGGGGTGAGTTATACCCTCCTCAAGTTACCCTGCTCGGATGAAAGTCCTGGTTCCTAGGTCAAACTTCAAAAATTCATATCTCTCTCAATACTAATCCAATAACCTTATATTATATATCTATGGAAAGCCCTGAATGTCTACTTTCATCTAAAAATAGTTCCATTGGATTTAACTGGCTATAGGTGGAGCCGTACACTCCGCCATACGGACTGCCGTGGAATTCCTCAACTGGACAGCATCCTAATCCTCCATTCCTTCTTGTTTTTCTCCTTCTAACTTTAATTCCAATTTCATATTAATCCTATCATAATCCCTCATATACATCCAATATATCATCAAATACATGAAGAAGAGTACAATTTAATATAGCCATAAGAAGAGTACAATTCAAGAACAGAAATGGAATCCTACCTCTTTGGAGTGTGATCTTGCTAAGTGTTGAAGTTTGAGTTGATAGAACCTTGCTAAACTTGAAAGAGTGATGGAGTTGATTGAGAGAGGAAAAGAAGAAGAAGGCTAGAGCAAGAGGGAGATAGAGTGGCATAAATCATATCAGAATGAAGAGGAGAGTATGATTTATATACGTAAGAGTAGTTGGAATTGTGGTGTTGATTGCTTGAAATTTTGTGATTAAAGTTCGGCCATATCTCCCTCTTTTGTGGCCAAAATGCTCTCCACGTCGTCCTAAAAGTGGGACTCACTTCCATTCTATCTTAACTCGGAACTTGTCTCGATTCTGCTTAAAGTCAGAACTCGTTCCATTTTACTTGAGCTTGGAGCTAAAGCCCGATGTCGGAACTCATCCCATCTTATTTGTGACTTGAAGAAATAAACTCGGATATCTTGTCTGGTTTGTTAGACACTTGGAAGCAAGGTCGGATGTCGGAAGTCATACAGCTTACAATCACATAATCTCGGGACTCCCAATTCAAACTCGGGAACACCAGGCTCTTGGGAATGAACTCGTACATAGGAACTCGTGTATGACCGGAAATCAACTCAAATTCGAACTCATGTCCATTGAGTTCAATTCTAAGGCCGAAACTCATTATATTAAAATCATAGGTCAGCACTTGCACCATTATGTTAAAGTATCAACTTGGGCAAAGTTGGAAGTCGGAATGGGGATGCTGCTTTAAGGTCAGAACTCGGAAATTCAGAATCACAATATCAAACCCTATTCGGATGAGGGTTACCTAAGAAATCACCGAACCGAGAATTGGATCTCAAGCTGCTTCGAGGGAGTGTTTCCACGGCGGCGGGGGGTGTACCTGCAAGGACTCCGACGCTCAAGTCAGTGAGTGCAGGAATATGTGAGAGGTAGGTCAAAAAAGATACCTGTAGCTCAAAATTGGACCCATTTTATACTGATGAGTAGTTGAGAAGGAAAGGGGATTTGATCCCGCCTTTGTAGGGGATAACCCTGGACATCCGTTATCTTGGGGATATCGGATATGTCCGAGTTTTTCGGCTGTACGAGGGAAAGTCGTTCCGGGATGCCAGGGCACAGGGTTCAGCCCAAGTTTGGGCCCCAACTCGGATGAACGGTCAGGGTTAATCTCGGATTATAGATCCGTTACATATTTGGGCCTAGCCATTGGGCCGAGTTGGGCTCCTACGTTGTAGCCCGGAACAGTGCCCCCAACTCGGTGTCCGAGGTAATTCTTCGGATGCCAAGTTCCTTGTGAACTTCCGAGTTAACATGCTATGTTCAGACCTCGGATTGCCATCTAGTTGATTTGACATTTACCTGTGGCAATGTCCTGAGTCTTCGCAAACTGGTGACGTCCTTTCATTTCATAAGTCGCGCCTGATAACCCCGAGCGGACACGTGCTATTTTGGCGCTTCGTTCAGAGCGCCTCATTATTTGAATAGGGCTATTCTTTCCATTTTTGCCTCCACTCCTTTTACGCGAAATGATGGGTTGCACCTTTGGCGACGTTTGGGATGCGCGGCAAAGGGCGTTTTCGTTCCTATAAAAGGGGTGTCGTGTCTTCGCAACCCATTTCTTTCTCCTTACCTAAAAGAAACTCACGTTGAAGGAGAAAGGAAGGAGCGGTGCAGAAACACAGTCGTTCGCGCCTCCATTGCCTTGCTAGTGACAGGTATGCTCTACCCCTTTTTGTTTGTAGCTTCTGTAACTAGTTTTGTTGGACGGTGTATCAGTGGCAGTTTGGCTTCTACTAATCCCTTTTTGATTCGTACTTTGGGAAGGTTTTAGCGTTTTGCTTGCTTAGTTTTTGCTCCCGCTGCCCATCGGCGGCTTTTCATAGAGGGAAACCACCGTAGAGAGCTTGTCTTTTCAGTTCCCATTTTGTCTTTAGGGGTTTCCGACTTAGGCTTTAGGCTTCTCGTGAGTTTGTGACGTAGTGATGGTTTCCTGTGTAGGTTGTTTGGGATCGAGAAAAATGGCTAAAAAGAGGGCTTTAACCTTTCCTCCTGAAATTAACTTTATCTACCGGTGGGTCGATCCTGAGGTTCTGGGGACTCCATCGGTTGTAACCCCGGAATACCTGACTCATTTCAGGGAGGAGAACCTTATCTCGCCGGAGGGCGAGTACGAGGAGGAGTACTACTTGGAGGCTCCGGGTCCAAGCGAGAGGGTGAGCGACTTTAACCTTGAAGGGGGCCTCGGTGGATGTGGTGTTATGATGTCCTTATCTCCAAGCTAGAACTGAAGCCGCTCCTTCTCAACTACATCCAAATAGTTGGGCGATGATCCGGGGTTTTGAGATCATTTGCGAGTATCTTGGATTGGCGCCATCCCCAAATGCCTTCTTTTTCTTGTTCACTCTAACCCGACCTGCCGGTGGAGGATTAACCTCGGGATGGCTATCCTTCCAAGCTTACGCCAATCGAAAGATATTCCTTCTGTACGAGAAATCCTTCCATAATTTCAAGCCTGTTTTCTTCAAGGTTTTCGGATGTCCGAACTCGATCCCCTTTTGGGAAACCATGGAAGGGGAGCTTCGCTTTAACGTCTTCTAGTGTAAGCATTTTAGCGCTCCCCGGATAGAGGAGGATTCTCTTAAGCCCGAGGAGGGGGCTGTTGTCGACTTCCTTTTTGAATGCTTCAAGAAGAATCATCTGAACTTAAAGAACATAGTCGGCGTGGATCCTAGGGAGGCCAGGCAGTATTTAGGTTGTCATTTTTCTGTCATTGCACTATCTTATGCCCTCTCTATCAGGTGCTTACTGTTGTTTCTTTTGCAGATGGGATGGCTCCGAAGTCCGCCCTTGCTAAGTTTCACCGGAGGATTTTGAAGAGGTCACACGAGGGGGATAGGAGTAACAGTCCGAGGTCGGTGGGGTTTGGAGAATCGGTGTTCGCCTCCGTCCCTGATAAGGCGGCTTCAGAGGCCCAGCCTTCCAAAAAGCCAAAGTCGAAGAAAGCGGCCAAAGGGAAGTCCGTGGTTGCCGACCCCAAGACCCTTCCTTCGCCGAAGGATCGGTCCGACATCCATGTGATGGACAAGGATTTTCCTTATCCTGACTTCATGGATAAGGAATTGATGGTTCCCGCCCTTCTCGAGTGCTTGCAGGGTGACGATGAGAACCTGGCTGCAAAATTCCAATGGGCAAGGCATGCCATGCTGAAGTCAGCGACCTTACTCAGATACTCGGAACCGGTCATAACCTCAGGTGTCCGAGCTATGGAGGAGGTGAAGGTGTTGAAGTCCAAGCTCTCCGTTCTTCAATCCGAGAAGTCGGCTTTGGAGAAGTCCAAGGAAGATGAGATCAACAGGTTGAAAGAGGCGCTTGAGTCGAGGGACCGGGAATTGGAGGATTCTCGTTCTCGGGTGTTGGAACTCCAGAGGGAGTGCACCGATTTTTCGAAGGCTGCTGCGAGAGCGGAGGGCTAGGTGGCTCGGGTGGAGCAGCTGTGGGCTAGGTCGGCCGGAGAGATTAAGGTGTCCCTCCTGGAGCAGTGCCAGGTTATTTGTCCTGACGCTGATTTCAGCGAAGTCGGTCTGGACAAAATTGTAGTTGATGGTCGTATCGTGGTCGCTCCCGAAGAGGATGACGGCGCCGACGACCCTGAAACTGATCCGAAGGACTAGACTTCCGACCTTAGATGCGTTTGTTTGTATTGCCCTGTTAGGTTTAGGGGCTTTTTTCGAATATTTGTCCGATGTTTGGAACCTTTAATAAAATTTGTTGTGATGTTATTTTGTTGCCTGCATTGTTAATTTATGCGTCGGTTATTCGCCTAAGTTAAACCTTGAAGGGAATATTGGTGGCATTTTTATTGCTTTACCGAACTGGACTTTTCCCAAGTTGGATTTAGCTAGAACTCGAGGTTTTGTTTGCTCAAGTTAGCGCGGTGTAAACTAACCCGAGGTTTGACTCCGGACTTTAATCATATTCGAGATTACGTGTCCAAGTTATCGTACCGAGGTCCTTTTTTCTTGACTATGGAGTGATCAATCCCTTAAGAGAATTAAGGCAGGTTGAAATCGTCAACCGTGATGTGTAATAAGGATAATGGGAGCATAATAATGGAAGTAATGGAAATGAAAGAAAGAACCAATGACATAAAAATAATGAAGTAACGTTAGATAAAAGTGACATGTAAAAGCAAATACTAAGGGCAAATACCGAAAGGGATCTTCTAGCTACTACTCAGCCCACGGAGTCCCGCCTTGTTAAAACCTCCTTGGGAAACCCGGTGGGACAAAACCCGAGGTAGAGAAAAGAGTACGGCTATCTCACATGGTATATACATCAAATAAAAAATTTCCGGAGGTTGGAAGAGTTCCACAACCTTGGGATCTCTGTGCCCGACAATGTGGAGAGTTTGTATGCCCCTTTTCCCAAGACATCGATCACTCTATATGGGCCTTCCCAGTTTGCAGCTAATTTCCCCTGGCCCGCGGGAGGTTTTCCGATGTCAGCTCGTCGGAGAACCAAATCTCCCTTTTCGAAAGTCTGGGGTACTACTTCAGCATTGTACCTTTGGGAGATTCGATGTTTTAGCACCTTCTCCCTTAGATGAGCCATTTCCCTTGCTTCGTTTGACAGATCAGACACCTCCCGAAGTGCGTGGTGGTCTGTAGGTTGGAACGCGATGTGCGGGCTTATCTCCTCGACTTCAATTGGTATCATTGCATCCATCTCGTAAGTTAGCTTGAAAGGAGTTTCCCCCGTCGTTGAGTGTGGGGTGGTTCTGTAGGACCATAGAACGCTCCCGAGTTCGTCGGGCCATGCCCCCTTTGCCTCGTCGAGTTTCTTCTTTAGTCCTCGAAGGATGACTTTGTTGGCAGCTTCAGCTTGGCCATTTGCTTAGGGGTGCTCGACTGAGGTAAAGTGATGCTTGACCTTGTGGCTGGAGAGGAATCCACGGAACTTCTGATCTATAAACTGGGTTCCATTGTCCGTGACGATCGAGTCAGGTAGTCCGAAGCGAGTGAAGATATTCCTCCATAAGAATTTCTGAGCTTAGGCGGCAGTGATGGTGGAAAGCGGCTCCGCTTCTATCCACTTTGTGAAGTAATCTGTTGCCACAATTAGGTATTTTACTTGTCCCGAGGTGAGTGGGAAGGGACCTAGGAGGTCGAGTCCCTACTTGCTGAAAGGCCAGGGGGACATGATCGACGTTAGTTCGTCGGAAGGGGCGAGGTGGAAAGTGGCGTGTTTTTGGCAGCTGGGGCACTTTCGTGTATACTCTATTGAGTCCTTCATTATCGATGGCCAATAGAATCCAGCTCGTAAAATTTGTAATGCAACCGACTTTCCTCCGAGGTGATGGCCGCAAGATCCTTCGTGGACTTCCTCAAGAATGGGGGGAACCCGATCCAGTCCCACGCACTTTAGCAGTGGCTGGGACAACCCCCTTCTGAATAGTTGATCATTGATGATAGTGTAATAGGAGGCTTCTCTGGCTAGCCTCTTGGCGTCGACGGGATCTTCTGGTTTGGTTCCATTCCTCAAGTACTAAATAATCGGAGTCATCCAGTTCAGAACTCCGTTGACGGACAATGTTGAGAGGATATCTGATATTAACAGAAGTTTCAAGGTCTCTTGGATCAAACTCTGATTGTTCCCTCTAGGCTTAATGCTCGCCAGCTTGGAGAGGATGTCAGCTCTGACATTCTCTTCCCTTGGAACATGTCGGAACTCTATCTGCGGGAATTTTTCCACGAGTTCTTTCACTTTTGTCAGGTACTTCTGCAGTAGAACATCTTTGGCTTGATAAGCCCCGGTGACTTGGGAGGTCACGACTTGAGAGTCACTGCATACCTGAAGTCGGGATGCTCCGACGTCCCTTGCTAGCTTGAGGCCTGTGATGAGGGCTTCATACTCGGCCTGGTTGTTGGAAACCGAGAAGTCAAATTTAATAGAGAGATCGAGGATTATTTCACCTTCTTTTTCGAGAATGGCCCCAGCTCTGCTCCCCTTCGAGCTGGAGGCTCCATCCACATGCAGTGTCCAACCAGGTTCCAGGGTATCCACCTCGCCCACCATTTCAACTAAGAAGTCTGCCAGTGCTTGAGATTTAATGGCAGTCCTAGGTTCATATTGGATGTCGAACTCCGAAAGCTCCACAGACCATGATACCATCCTCCCTGTCAAGTTTGGTTTTTGAAGGATTTGCCGGATTGGCTGGTCAGTTCGGACGACGATGGTGTGGGCTTGGAAATATTGGCGAAGCTTTCGCGCTGCAATGACTAGGGCCAAGGCGACCTTTTCAATCTTCCGATATCTAGTCTCTGGTCCCTAAAGCACTTTGCTAATGAAGTATACCGGGAGCTGTTGTCAGGAATTCTCACGGACCAGCGCCCTAGCCACGGCAGTGTCACTAACAGATAGATATAGGAATAGGGGTTTTCCGATTTCAGGCTTACTCAGTATTGGCGGACGGGATAGATAGTCCTTGAAGTTGGTGAAGGTAGCTTCGCATTCCGGCGTCCATTCGAAAGTATTGCCCTTTTTCAGGAGGGAAAATAGGGGGATAGCTTTCCTGGCCGATGCAGCCATAAATCTCGCAAGAGAGGCAATTCTTCCCGTGAGGCATTGTACTTCTTTTATTGTAGTTGGACTTTTCATTTCGAGTATTGCTCGGCATTTGTCAGGGTTTGCCTCGATCCCCCGATGCGTAAGCATGAATCCTAGGAATTTGCCGGCTTCTACTGCAAAAGCGCACTTGTGTGGGTTGAGTCTCATGTTGTGCTATCGAACTCGATCAAATACGACTTTTAGGTCTGGTAAAAGATTTTCTTCCTGGCGAGACTTGACCAACATGTCGTTGATGTATACTTCCATCAGGTCCCCGACCAACTTTGCGAACACCTTATTCATAAGCCTCTGGTATGTTGCTCCCGCATTCTTCAATCCGAAGGGCATGACCTTATAGCAATAATTGGCTGTTGGGGTTATGAATGCCGTTTTTTCTTCATCGAGTTCGATCATCGGAATCTGGTTATAGCCCAAGTAAGCATCCATGAAGGTGAGCAGTTTGAACCCGAAAGCAGCGTCCACTAGTCCATCAATGCTTGGTAGGGGATACGGGTCCTTTGGGCAGGCTTTGTTTAGGTCGGTGTAGTCAACGCACATTCGCCATTTCCCATTGGACTTTTTTACCATCACGACATTGGACAACCATGTCAGATACTCGATTTCGCGTATGAAACCGGCCTCCAGGAGGCTCTGGACTTGCTCTTGGACTACTAGGGCTCTATCTGGGCTCATTCTTCTCCTCTTCTGGGTAACCGGTTTTGAGCCGGGGAAGACGGAGAGTCGATAGGAGACGAATTCTGGGTTGATTCCAGGCATGTCGGCGGCGGACCAAGCAAACAGGTCTGAATTGGACTTGAGGAGATTGATTAAGCCTTGCTTCAGCGATATCGGAAGCTTTTTGTTTATCCGAGTTACTTTCTAGTTTTCCTTCCCGATTTGGATTTCTTCTAACTCGCCATCCGGCTCGGGTCTCTCTCCTTCAACTTTCCTTGCATCCAAATCTATCATCATGACATTCAAAGAGTTGGGGGGTCTGGCATCGGCCTGGGACACCACTTTTTGTCTCTTTTGTATTTCCAAGCTGGCGTTATAGCATCGCCGAGCCGAGGCCTGATCGGCTTTCACAGTGGCAATTTTCCCTTGGTCGGTAAGGAACTTCATGGTTAAGGATGACGTTGAAATAATAGCGCTTATCTTGTTCAACATCGGTCTTCCAAGTATGGCGTTGTAGGCCGAGGGGCAGTCGACAACTAGGAAGTTGACTTTGATCGTACGAGTTTTTGGTTGAACCCCCAAGGTTAGGTGGAGGGTGACGTAACCCTGAGGGTGGACTTTTTCTCTGAAGAACTCGATCAGCTCCTCCATGTGTGTTTGGAGGTCGGCGTTACATAATCCGAGTTTATCAAATGCATCTCGGAATAGAATATCAGCCGAGCTTCCTTGATCGACGAATACCCTCTTTACCTCGGCATTGACCATGACTGCGGATATTACCATTGGGTCGTCGTGGCCCGAGATCACGTCCTCGAAATTGGAACTTGAGAAAACGATGTCTGGTATTGGCCGAGATGTCGGCGCTGGCTTTTTTATCTTTCCAAAAGAAACGTTAAGAACCTCTTGCAAATGCTTCTTCTGGGTTGACTTCGTCGTTCCGCCATTTGCAAGACCTCCAGCAATGACGTTGATAGTCCTTGTGATCTATTCCGCGTCGTTGCCTTGACTTGCTTCCGACTCTGAGGTTCTCCTGCTCCTCGGATTCCTTCTTTCTTTGTCCCCATGATCGGGAGCTCGCCTTCTTCGTGGACTTCTTTGGGAAGCCACGTATTTCGCCAATCTGCCTTCTCTTATCAACTGTTCCATAGCATCTCGGAGGTCGTAGCAATCTTCGGTTTTGTGTCCAAAACCGTTGTGATACTCGCAAAACAAGGACTTGTTAGTGTTGGCTCTCATCTTGAGGACCTTTGGCTTGGGGAACCTCTCGACTTGGCCTACCTCTCGGAACAGCTCAGATAGGGATACGTTGAGGGGGGTGTAGTCATTGTACTTACCGGCCTTGGAACGTACGTCCTTCCTCGGGTGTTCGTCTTGGCCGCCGATCTTCTTGTCGGGTTGGTTCCTTGCTGGGTTGGCTGTGGCCTTCTCTGTTTCTTCGAGAAAGATATACTTCTCGACCCTTGTTTGTATTTCTTCTAAGGACTCTGGCGGTCTTTTGGACAGCAAAGTTTTAAACGGTCCCGGTCGTAATCCGTTTAGTAGTGTCAGAATGGCCACTTGAGTCTGCACCTCATTGACAAGCAAAGATTCGGCATTGTATCGCTCGAGAAAGTCTCGGAGCAACTCGTTTTGCCGCTGGTGAATTCCGATGAGGTTGGAGACTGGCTTCGGCTTGAACTTCTTGGTAGTGAAGTGGGCCAAAAAAGTTGAAGCAAGGTCGGAAAATCGATTGATCGACCTAAGAGGAAGAGAGTTGAACCACTTCAACGCGGCTTCTTCAGGGTTATTGGGAAGGCTCGGCATTTGACGGGATCCGAGGCTCCGGCTAGTGCCATTCTGGATTTGAAGGCGTCCATATGTTCCTGGGGGTCCGTGCTCCCATCGTATGGTTCCATGTCGGATGAGGGCTTGAACCCCTTGGGAGGCAACATTCTCATAATGAAGTCGAAGAATGGTGTGTCCTCGCTGTCTTGGGGGTCCTCGTATAGCTCGGAACCGCGTCTATCTTGTTCGTCGTTGTATCGAGGGAGAGGCTGGATGTCAGAATGTTCATCGTGGCGGCGTGTACTTTCCACCCGAGGCTCTTTACGGCCGTGGGATGCATTCCCACGCTGCGAGCCCCCATGGTGACGACGTTCCGAGCTTCGACTTCGTTCCCTCAGACTCCGGCCTCTACGATAATCCGGACTCCTATCGTGATGGTGCCTATGTCGTTCCCGACGTCGCCTTCGTTCTGAGTCCTTCATGTGGTCCAGGTTTTCTTCCAGCCTTTGAATGCGGGTGGCCTGCTCCCGCATCAGAGTTAACATTTCGGCAAGCGGGTCAGTGTTGGCCTGAGGGCGAATTTCGACCCTGGAGGCAACCACATTTCCCGCGGCCCGGACGACGGTACGGGTTGCCGCTGAGTTCTGCTCGTGCTGGCGTTCTCCGGCACGTGAAGCCGAGTCGGAGGCAGTTAGTGGTTGGTTGTGGCTTACAGGGGCGTGCCCTGCCATGCGTTCTCTCCTTGGGAGCGAAGACATTGTTGCAATCACAGTCATGGTGTGGTGGCGAGCAGCGTGAGTTCCCCACAGACGGTGCCAATGTTTGGACGTGGGTTACCTGAGAAATCTCCTAATAGAGAATGGGATCTCAAGCTGCTTTGAAGGAGTGTTTCCACGGCGGCGGGGGGTGTACCTGCAAGGACTCCAACGCTCAAGTCAGTGAGTGCAGAAATATGTGAGAGGTAGGTCAGAAGAGATACTTGTAGCTCAAAATTGGACCCATTTTATACTGATGAGTAGTTGAGAAGGAAAGGGGATTTGATCCCGCCTTTGTAGGGGATAACCCTGGACGTCCGTTATCTTGGGGATATCGGATGTGTCCGAGTTTTCCGGCCGTACGAGGGAAAGTCGTTCCGCGATGCCAGGGCACAGGGTTCAGCCCAAGTTTGGGCCCCAACTCGGATGAACGGTCAGGATTAATCTCGGATTATAGATTCGTTACATATTTGGGCCTAGCCATTGGGCCGAGTTGGGCTCCTACGTTGTAGCCCGGAACAAACCCAAATACTTAAACCCGGAAGTCGGTATTTTATATACAGTGTGTTTGAGACTAAGTCGGAGGTTGGAACTCGCGTATATCTCGCTTGAAACTTGGAGATAAATTATGAGACCGGAAATTGGGTACGTTTTCTTTGAGACATGAAGTCAGATATCGGTAATCACATCCATGTTGTTTGGACTTGAAGGCTAAGACGGGAAGTAGGAAATTATGCTTGTTGAAATCAGAGGTCGAAAATTATACCAACTCGAAGTCGAATATTGGAACTTGGAAGCCACTCCATTTAACCTGAAACTAGAACATGAAGCCGAAATCAGGAATAATCAAAGTTGAAGAGGAATCCGGAACTCGGAAATCGGATGTTACACTTGGCCTCGTCCTCCAAAACATTCATCATACTTGAATTGATAATTATTTTGACAACTTGCACTAATATCTTATAATTAATTTGTTCAAATGAATTTTAGTATATCTAGCTTAAATTATACTGTCTAACCTCATTGTTTTAATGCTAATCATTATCTAAATAATTAAAAAAAAAATTCCCCATTTTCTTAAGAAGCTAACATTCATGAAACCGGTCTAACTCCGCCCGTGGGCGCGAGTGGTTATACAATACCACAAATACGTTAATGCTGCAGATAACACTACCTGGCTGTACTTTGATTCTTTTTAATTTCACGCACTCAACTTTTAGTTAAAAAGGTGATCATTTTGTGTGATGATTGGAGCTGCAACTACCGTTTTGAGGCTAGCATGAAGTGCACGGTTGGAAAGGCTGCGTGGCTTTCTAGCATATCCACACCACTCAACAACTTCATATCTTTGTTGTCATTAACAACACTTGTACACTTGTCCACTCAACCGCACTATTGCAATATACTTGTACCTCCTCCACATGAATTCAACTTTGCTAGACATTTCCATGGTGTTCTTACTACCCAGCCTCTCTTGTTCCAAACACTACTTAGCTTGGATTCGATTATAGCAAATGGGGTAGAGGCAAAGATAAGCTTATAAATATATTGGTGACTCAGGCAAAATTACAATTTGTTCAAGTTTATCCGCTATTAGTGTATGTCAGCAGATAATTTTTTTTTTTGTCCAAAGTAAAAATTATAGAAAGAGAGCTGCATAATGTGTTTAGCTGCATACAAAATTTCTTTGCAGATTGCATTCGTCCATGATGCAGCATGTGCGATGGGGATGAACACAACCGACACGAGTAAATGTTCCATATCAAACTTCATACGTGACATAAACATTCACAAATTCTATTTGCTATTAGTATTAGACTTAGTCAGGCATATATCTTTTTTCCCTTAAAGTGACGATTAATTGCATCTCACAAGTATATATAAAAGCGTCAAATATGTAATTTTAATTAAACACTACATTGTACTCTCTTTCTTTCCTCTCCCCAGTTTTTCCTTCAGCATATTCAAAAACTTCTAGCTCAAAGCATTACTCTTTCCTTTGCCTAATAAATATATATAACAGTCTTCTCTAACAATGATGATGACAATGATATACTGTTATAAGTAACACCGTGGCATGCTCCCTAACTTTCGTGAATCTTAGAGAAATTTGTAATCATCATTCCCAATCTTTGTTTTTCTCGGTTGTTATATCTCTTTCAAAATAATGAGTAATATTTTTCTCCTTTGTTGTCTCTCCGCTTCCAAAGAACATGCAGATACATAAGGAAACCAAATAAAATGTTTGCAGTTACATTTTCATGTTCTCTTTCTGTAGTTTGGCTGAAAACACTGATTCCACCCTTCTACCTTGTATAATATATGCCCCATACCAAATCAGGGCACAAAATTCTACTGCTCTATGGAAGCTTGAGGGGACCACACATTTAGTGGAACTTTGGAGGCTGTTAAGGTCCTCCCAAGCAGTTTAGGAAGATTCCATCCTCACAATTTTTATTTTTATTTTTTGACAAAAGTTTGATAACAGTATAATCAGAATTTATAAATAACTTTCAAAATATTTTTAGTTATGTAATAAGGATCAAAAACTTTTTCATCTTTAGTGTTTTTTCTCTTTCAACCATGAAAAAGGATAAAATTTTGAATCTTGTATTCAAGTATATAATAGGGATAATTGTTCAAATTTTTAGGGATTCATTATTATGCAAAGGGAAATTTTGTAAATAAACTTGTATTCGAATATAATGTCAAATACTGCTAAAAATCTCTACTCTTCAACTAAAAATTCTTCAAATTTTTATACATGAATCTCCATCTAACTAATGATATAATAGAAAAGATGGAAAGAGAATAAATCATTATTGTAGAAGAAATGCATTTTGAAGTTTATATTTGAGTATATAATATGGAGCAATGTTGAAATTTTTTAATATTTATAGTTATGCAATAAGTATTTTTTTTAACCAAGCTTGTATTTGAGTACACATTCGAATATATGATGAAAATTTGCACTCTTCATTCGAAAATCTCATAAATTTTATATATGAATCCTCATCTAACTAATAATATGATAAAAAAAAATTGGAGGAAGAATAAACAATTATTGGAAAGTGAGCGTATTTTCCTCTTATATAATTGTAAATTCCCCTAAAATTCTTCATGAATCTCACTTATATAGATTTTCATACAAGAAGATGAAACTCACATTTTAAACCTTTTGAGAGTATTTGATCCTCCTACTTGGTTGGGAGGACCTTAGACAAACCCGTGGAACTTCATAACTAAATCTTAAATGTGATTTCTTTGAAATGTTTTCTCATTAAATTCAGGCATAAAGTCAAGCAACTAAGTGTATAAGGGAATTCGACGCAATCACTTTGCTAAAGCAGTTTATTTTAAGAAGTGGGTTCTGTATGGTTCGTAAAAGGACCGGAATTTTCCAAAGTTTGATTGTTTATGTATTTGTGCATAAAGAATGTGGGAGTAGGTAAGTAACCAACCAAGCACGGCGATTTATTAAGTCAAAGAAAGCCATCTAATAAAACACATGAAGTAATAGCAAAGGGTCACGGAAATGCCAATTTTTCAAGGCATCTTGATTCATTAAGTTATCTAAAATATGGTTTCAATAATAGTCAAGATTTGTTGAATGCTGACTCTTCTTTAAAAATAAAAAAACATCCCGGTTTCATTTCGTTGCTATAAAATAATAAACTTTTCATGTGAAAAAATAAATAAATAATCGATTTGGGGAAAAAAACTATGGCACAAGCACAACGCAAATTGAAATTTTCTTGAATAATACCCCCTCTAAAAAAAAAAACCCCAAAAAAGGGGACTGAATTGGTTCCTCTCAGCAAATGCTTTTAATTATTTATTGTTGTAAAAGCATGAATATATAAATAAATATTTGCAAGACATCTTTTGAAAATAAGTAATACAATAAAAAACTGCTCAAAAGAACACGATTGAAAGAGACAAATAATCTAAAAAATATAATTATCGGAGTATTACAAACTTTGATCCTTTAATGCCTCTGTTTAAACCTTAAAACTTTCTTTGTCGACTACAACTTTGAATTTATTTTAAACCAAAAAAAAAAAAAAAAACTCCCCACAATCTTGTCAAGAATGCTTATGAAAATGATGGTAATGGCTAAGGGGAATAACACAAAAAAAAAACCCCCAAAAAACAAAACAACAACAACAGTAACACAATCCCTCACTAATTCATAAGTTTATTATCTTTTTGGCTCTCGGAGAGACAATACTCATCGTACCAATATCTTGACGAGGCCATTCGTCTTTATGGAAGAGCAAATTGTAATGTTCAAAGTCTCAGTCAAATGACACCTACATGCCCTCCAAAAGGAAGAGCTTCGAATTTGAAACCCATTACTACGTTAATTGGGTCAATAATGTTAACTTTTTCGTCTAATATAGTCTAAAATCTTCGCACGCAAATTACGGCATCTACACATAATCAAAAGGAGAAAAGCACATGAAGGTGCTCTTGCTATATATTAAAACATAAAATCATTCGTGTGCATCTACTTAATAACTCAAATTTTTGGGAGAAGTAGTTTATAATATGGTATCAGAATCTTTATAACCAAGAGATTTAGAGTTTAATTTTTGTTTACCCTTATTTCTATATAGAAGTTAAATTTTCGCACAAAATATAATAAATTTATACAAAATTCATACTTTAAGGCCAAAAAAACTCTTGTATAAGAAGATATGTTAAAATATAAAATTATTTATTTACCTAAACTCAATAATTTAATTTTTTTGGAAGTGATGGTTCATATCAATATACATAATATATGCACCTTACCTTCTGCTCAGTTAAAGCTTCAAACATGTTTTAAAAAAAGAAAAGAAAGCTTCGATCTCATCCATCCTAACCGGATCCAAGAGAAAAAGGGTAAAAGAGAAGAGGAAAGCGCAATAAGGGGAGTAGCAAAGAGTTCTTCCATTCCTATCTCTATTATGAGGGAATTTTTCAAGCCATACATCACATTAAAGAAGTAAAAAGAATTTAATGTGTCACGAATTCGACCGATGTTGACCTCAACAGACAATCAGGTTACCAGTTTGACTGCAGATTGAAGTATAAAAAGTAAAAGAACTGGTTATATTTTTTAAAGAAAGAAAAAGTTCAAAACTCAAAATTTACCGAATAATTATCTTTAAATGAACTAACATTATTGGAAATGAGTAGGATGGAATCACGTTAGACGTTGCAAACGTGTAATTGGAGCTTTGTTTGGTAATTTAATTTTAAAACAAAAACAATTTTGTACCAAACCCATAATTTTGATGTCCAAACGCAAATAATTTAGTGCTTTATTTGAATTTTTTAAAAAATATTTGTATAATATAATTTTTTAATACATTTAAATCTATTTTTAATTTATAGAAAATATTAAAATAAATTTTTCATTTTTTAAAAAATTATTCAATAATTTAAATTTTGTATACTTGTCTGTTAACAAAAAGTTTTTCCTTTAGAACTCAAACAAATAAACCCATAATGATAGAAAAACGATTCAGTTACATGTATATTAATAAAAATATTTTAATAATTTACCCTTTTTAATCTCATAATTTAATAGTATATCATTAGTTTAATATTTTTAAGATATTGTTATTCGTAATTACAAATTCAAAATGAACTTTTACTTATATATTCAAATGACATTACTTTTATCAAAATTACTTTTTAGATTATAAAATTTTTTAATATAAATTATTACTTACAAACTCAAATTAATTTTGAAAATTAATTTCCCCAAAAATTAAGTTTTGTAAAAGTAGTATGTGTTTAGATTAATTTATTATGTATTAAAATAATTTTTAATTAAAATTTTACTGAAAAACCTTTTCAAAAATAAAATTTTTCTTTGAAATTAATATAATTAATTCAAACATGACATTAACTTAAACACCCTGGATTTTATTGAGGTTTAGTCAAAGTCTTCGATGAAATTGCCCGGATCACGAGGTTATCAGTCTGACAGATCCCCATCTTCTTTCAACAATCATAAAGAGGCAAGACAGCTTAGTGGTAGGGGTGGGCCGTTTCTTGGAAGTTTAGAAGTCTATATTCGATAAAATTTGATACATTTCAAATATATAGTTTTTATATTTACTTTGTGCTAATTTCAAATATATATTTCAGATATACAGTTAGCAGTAGCGATAAGATTGCAACTTTTTCTCTAGAGTGAACAAGTGAGGTGAATTTACCTTTTAATTATTTAGTGGGATTTATATATAATGTATTTTATTTAGTTATATATAAATATGGTTTATATTTTTATTTTAGAAGTAAGCTCATTTTAAAAGAGTTTTTTTTTTAATATAAGAGTCATTAAATTATAGCAAGAATCTATTTATTTTAATTTTTTAATTAAAAAAGAATTTAACTTTATGAAACACTCTTAATAAAACTAACTCTTTAATTATTTTTATTAAAGACACTTTGAGATGTTAAATTCTTTTACTTCGGTTAAGAAGAATTCAAATCAAACAAGCATTGAATTGACAACACCGTTCCCATCTCCCCCGAGTCATCAATAAAGCAGAAGACCCCACCCTAATTAATATTTAATTTTATATACTTCCTATGGTGCAAAATAATTGCACAATAGCCCAGGTGATGCATATGCCTTGGGCCCATGTATGAAGAAAAAGGGCAAATATCTTGAATTAAAGTGCAAAAGCTCTTTGTCATAAGTGGGCGACTTTTGCTACTGTGCTAGGAAATCGCTCGAGTTCTACACTTTTTTGTTTAGGTAATTATTAAGGCTTTGTTTATATAGAGAAAGAAAATTAAAAAAAAAAGAAATTAAGAGAAAAAATTAAATAAATTTTTATTTTTTATAAATATATTCAAATAAAAAAAATGAGGAGAAAAGAAATAAAAAAATTATGTTTTATTTATTTGTATAAAAAAATAAAAATAAAAAATAATAATATTAAATAATAATTTAATTTTTATATTATTTTAAGAAATTATTCCAATTATAATATAGAATTATTAAAAATTAGTAAAAATATAAAAATAAATATAATTTTATCATAAATTTATTTATTAATATAATATAAATAAATATAATAAAAATTAAAATTTTTTATTCTTATTATTTCTTAAACGAATAGTCCTATTTTTAATATATATAATTGAATTGAATTGGTTGGACTTTTTAATTTTTTTCCAACAAATCCAAACTAAATCGATTTGAATCAAGATGAACTAAAAAATAAATAATTGTATTTTTTTCAAAATTTTTTATTCTTATAACAACTATTAATAATATAACACTTTATTATGATGTACTTATTAATATTTAGGTTTTAGGGTTTATAATTTATTAATATACTTATTAATGTTATAAATAGAAAATTTTCATAAACAAATATTAACAAAGAAGCTAAAAAATAACTCGATTACTATAAATTTAAGTGCAAAATTTTGAAAAATTAGAAATAAATAAAAAAATAGTTGATCAAGTGATCAAGTTGAGTATTTAAGTAATTGGGTTGTAAAATCATAAATTCAAAATCGAATCAATAATAATTAGTTTGGTTTGGTTCCATATTAAAATGAACCGATTATCGAATCAATTTGAACCAAATTATTAGTTTGGTTTGGATCTTCGAGTTCATTGAATCAACTCGATCCACTTACACCCATATATGTAGGTAACAAGAAAAGGTAAATTATTGATATATGAAAATGTTCAAGCTTTCTATAATTTCACAAGACAAAGAAATAAGATATTAGGAATCAAATCACGTCACTTTGCGTAACACTCCTTCATAATAAAGTTAATGGTGCAAAATATTATACAGAAAATTCTAGATTGAATATTAATGTATATAAATATACTAAAGTGTTCATGAGATAACATAAGGCTTTGCTAGCCATAGGTTACACATTTCTAAGCCAAATAAAGAAAATACAGTTTATTTAATTATAACTCCGCATGTTCCTCATAGCTGGAGGAGTCTACTTTCTTCTAGGGCGTTGCTTGACTAATCTAAAATCACTAGAAGTAGAGTGAGAATTGAAAATTCTTAATAGATAATGAAGAGTTCTAAAGTATTTGAACTATGATAGTTCCAACCATGGTTTAGCACGAAAATTCTTATAGCTACTATATCGTGATCACATCAATTACTTACAAGTAAATTATAATACTTTATGATATTATGAGCAATAAATGTTAAGGGTTGCATGCTATGCAACTTAAAATGCAACAAGCATTAATAAGATTATAATATCTTTACTTTAACTTTCATTTTTCTTTATTTACTTGTCTCGCACATATTCGAAGGCATTTTCTTAGGGAATTCTTATTCTTTGGTTACTCTTAACATCGTGATGACAAAGCAAGACCTTTATGCCACACTAACCAAGATAGTAACATAAAAGAATCTTACATCTTATCTCTCTGCCTTCTTGGTAGTTAGAGGCAAATATTAAATGTCTTCTTTTTTCCAATTATTTACTTGCCATTATGCATAACTTCTTAGCATAAACTTAAGTAATAAGTGCAACTTAAATAAAAGATTGAAATATCATAAGATAAAGACTTGGATAATATAAATTCTTTACATAATAAATTAAACAATAAAACATAAAATCAAGCAATAATTAAGTTGAATAAAGTGTAGAAAATATAAAGAAATTCATAAAAATAAAGTGCACAAAAACTGATATAATACTAGCATGAGTAAAATAAATAACATAATATTTTAACAAAGTTTCTCATAAGATAGAGTGGTCAATCTAATTGTTAATTTATAAGGGGACCAAATTAAAATTAAAATTAGTTCTATTTTATTTCTTTTTTGAAACTCTCCCATCTTAGTCCATGAGATTGTCCTTATTATCATAGTGCATTTAGCGCATATAGGTTATGCTTTTGTAATGGTCACTATAAAGTCATAGTAATATGCATAAGTCAAGAGTCATCATATATAATAAATTTCACTCATTCTAAGTGTTAGATGCAAAATTTTACTCTCAATAATAGTCTCATAAAGAAATTATCATAAAAATTGACAACTCAAAATAATGTATCCTTATATAAACAATATCTTAATAATAATAATAATAGTATAAAGGTACATTAAATAAATTAGCTTGAAAAGATAAATAAAATAAAACTAAAATAATAATGAGCAATAATATAAATTAACATTAGTACAAATAACTTGGAGTGATAAATAAAATATTTTGTAATGATAAATAATAAGGAGCAATAATATAAAGGGATAGTAAATACAATAACTTGGGATAATAAATAGAATAAATTGCAACAAGAGTAATACTGAGCAACTTTAATAAATAAAATAACTTGGAATATAAAATAAACTACGATAATAAATAATAATATAAAATAACATAACTTAAAATGAGTAAATGTAATCATGATTTTACTTTATAAATAATTTTATTATCTACCTTAAAATTACTGCAAGAATAAAAAGTGTATGCGTGCCTAGCTCTTTCACTCTTTATCTGCTTCTTCTTCCCTCCTTTTTTTCTTTTTCCTTTCTTCTCCATCTCTCTCTATTTTTCTTCCTCTTGGTGTTTTGCTACTCCGCTTTGTTTATTTTTCTTACAATGCTTATAGCCTCTCTTTCCTCTCCCTGTTCGGTATTTCATACCCTTCACCCCTCTCTCTCCTTGTATATAGAGGTTGTAAGACTCACTTTCTACTCTTTCACATCACTAGTGATCAAGGTAAGGCCTAAAGACTTTATTCACGTAATCCATGAATATTGCATGAGCAGTGATAAGTCCAAAAGATATAACAAGATATTCATAATGCCCATACCTGGTCTTGAAGGCTGTCTTAGGTACATCTTCTTATTTCACTCTTATTTGATGGTATCTTGACCTCAAATCTATTTTGGAAAAGATTGAAGCTTCTAGCAACTGATTTAACAAGTCATCTATCTTGAGGAGTGGTACGTATTTTTTATTGTGACTTTATTCAACTACTATAGTCTATACATAACTCTATACTCCCATCTTTCTTCTTAACTAAAAAAATAGGTGCACCCTAGGGGGACACACTTGGCCTAATGAATCCTTTCGCTAAGAGTTCCTTAATCTGTCTCTTAAGTTCAGTCAAATCTAAAGGAGACATTTTATAAGGTATAAAGGATAAAGGTTCTCTTCCTAGTATAAGATCAATGGACAACTCTACCTTTGTTTTAGGTGGTAAGTTCACTATATCCTTGGGAAACACTTATGGAAATTCTCTCACTATAGGTATGCTGTCTATTTCCTATTCGACCTTAGAATTTAAAGAATAAAGCAGAAACTCTTGAGCTCCTTCTACAAGGCACTTCTCTACTTGGATGGCACTAAGGAAAAGGGAATAAGAAAACTTTTGTTTATTAAGTGGGTCATGGGAAAAATGGAAAGTCTTTTGGAACAATATAGAATAATGTCATTACTAGATAATTAATCCATACCAATTATGATATCAATACCAGTCAAAGGTAAATAAACAAGGTCAATAACAAAAGGTTTTCTTTCAACTAAAATGGGATAATTCAAACAAGCTTGAGAAGTAGAAACTTTTCCCCCTATGCGAGGAGAGACTAACAAATCAAAAGGCAAGGAAGACAAATGTAAATTTAACTTCCTCACACAATCAATAGATATAAAGGAGTGTGTAGGTCCTGATTAAACAATGCAATTAAGAGAGTATATTTGATAAAACATGTACCTTTGATCATGTTAGGAGACTGTATTACCTGTTCTACACTTAGAATAAATACTCTTCCTTTAGTTTGTGGTCTGGACAAAGGATTGTTCAGTGGCTTTCTAGTGTTGCAATATTTGGCATAGTGTCTTGGCTTCCCACACTGGTAGCAAATGTTTTGACCAAGAAGGCAGGGTTTGGAGCCATGAGATTTTCCGCACTTATTGCACGAAGGTAGAGGCTCCTTAACTGGCATCTGTTTACCCTTCCTTGGGTTCTTCTACTCTTAAAATTATTTTTCTTCTATATTTTTGACACTCTCTTTCTTTTAAGGAAATTCTGTCTTTCTCTTTCAAACTTCATCTCCAGGTAACTCTTTTCGGCTATTCTACACTTCATTAGAGTGGCAAAATCCTTGATCTCTAGGGTGGATACCTTCTCTCTTATCTCAGCCCTTAATCCCTACTCAAATTTTGTTGCCTTTCAACGACCATCAAGGTTATTTTTCAAGTAAGAGGAGAATTTGGAAAGTTCATCAAATTTAGCTACATACTAACCTATGGTCATACTTCCCTGCTTTAGTTGTATCAATCTAGCTTCTTTTGTCATTCTTAACATTGTCAGAAAAGTTTTTATCAAAGTGATCTCCAAGTGATCTTAGTTCCACTAGACTCTAATAGACTTTTGGCACATCTCCACTAGTTTTCTGCTTCTCCTTCTAATATATAGGTGCAAAGGCCACCTTGTGTGAATCCGCACATCCCATAACTATAAGGATCTTCTCTAACTATATGACCCATTTTTCAACTAAAATTGAGTTGTAATCTCTATGGAAAAAGGGTGGTGTGGCCTTTCTAAATTTAGAGAGTCCTTAGTAACAAGAATTAGCTATATAAGGCTTCTCCAACTGAGTTCTCACTTCCTTCACCATGGTGATTTTTGATCCTATCCTAAGTATCTTGCATGTGCTGTAGAACCATTCTATTGGATTCTGCCTGGGCTATAACAGCTTTAGCTAGACCCTTAACAGCTCCCATGATCTCTAACAAAGTATCATTTGGTATACTTTACCCTTTCGAGATCTCTTGTCTTTCTGATATCATATAGTCCTATAGGTGCATAAACAACCTATTATTGAGTTGATCAGGCTTAATATTGTATAATTAGTGCATTGAGAATACTATAAGGCATGCAGGTAACAGAGGCTCAACTTATATTTAACACCTATTCATGCCTAGAACGGGGCTCTAATACCACAATGTAATACCCCTTTATAATAAAGCTAACGGTGCAAAATATTACACATGGAATTCTAGGTTGAATACTAATGTACATAAATACATTGAAGTGTTCACGAGGTAACATAAGGCTTTGCTGGGCATAAGTTGCACATTTCTAAGCCAGATAAAAAAACTACCGTTTATTTAATTATAACTCCATACATTTCTCATAGCTGGAGGATTCTGCCTTCCTCTAGAATGTTATTTAACTAATATGAACCATCAAAAATAGATTGATAATTGAAAATTCTCAGTAGATAATAAAAAGTTCTAAAGCATTTGAACTATGATGGTTCCAGCTGTGTCTTAGCATGAAAATTCTTACGGCTATTTTATCATGCCCACATCAATTACTTACAAGTAAATTATAATACTTCATAATATTATGAGCAATAAATGCCAAGGAAACTATGCTGTGCAACTTAAAATGCAACAAGCATTAATAAGATTATAATATCTTTGCTTTAACTTTCACTTTCCTTTGTCTGTTTATCTCACACATATTCAAAGACATTCTCTAAGGGAAGTCCCATTTTCTAGTTACTCTTAATATCACGATAACAAACCAAAACCTTTACGCCATACTAATTAAGGAAGGTAATATAAAAGGATCTTATATTTTATCCCTCTGCCTTCTTGCCGGTTAGTGACAAATCTTAATGTCTTCTTTTTTTAAATTATTTACTTGCCATTGTGCATAACTTCTCAATTATAAGGATACATAAACTTAAGTAACAAGTATATTAAATAAAAGACTTAAATAGCATAAGATAAGCACTGACTTGGATATATAAATTCTTTACATAATAAATTAAATAATAAAATATAAAATCAAGCAATAATTAAGTTGAATAAAGTGTAGAAAATATAAAGAAAATCATAAAAATAAAATGCACAAAAACTGAGATAATATAAGCTTGAGTAAAATAAATAGTATAATATTTCAACAAAGTTTCTCAAAATATAGAGTTGTCAATCAAACTGTTAATTTCTAAGGGGACCGAATTAAAATTAAAATTAGTTCCATTTAATTTCTTTTTTTTAAACTTTCTTATTATAGTCCATGAGTCTGTCCTTGTAATCATGGTGTATTTAGCACATATAAGTCATGTCCTTACAAGGATCATTATAAAGTCACAATAATATCCATAAGTTAAGAGCCATCATATATAATAAATTTCACTTATTTTAAGTGTTAGATACAATATTTTACTCTTAATATTGGTCGCCTAAAGAAATTACCATAAAAATTGATAACTCAAAATAATGTATCCTTATATAAACAATATCTTAATAATAATAATAGTAGTAGTAGTAGTAGTAGTAGTAGGAGTAGTATAAAGGAACATTAAATAAATTAACTTAAAAAGATAAATACAATAAACTGCAATAATAATAAGAAATAATATAAATTAATATTAGTGCAAATAACTTGAAGTGATACATAAAATATTTTGCAATGATAAATAATAACAAGCAATAACATAAAGGGATAGTAAATACAATAACTTAGGATAATAAATAAAATAAATTGCAGCAAGAGTAATACTGAGCAACTGTAATAAAAAAAATAACTTAGAACATAAAATAAACTACGATAATAAATAATAATGAGTAATAGCATAAAATAATATGACTTGAAATAAGTAAATGTAGCCATAATTTTACTTTATAAATAATTTCATTACCTATCTTAAAATTATTGCACGACTAAATCATGTATGTGTGCCTAGCTCTTTCACTCTTTATCTGCTTCTTCCCTCCTTTCTTTCTTTTTCCTTTCTTCTCCCTCTCTCTCTATTTTTTCTTCCTCTTGGTGTTTTGCTACTCTAGTTTGTTTATTTTTCTTATGGTGCTTATAGCCTCTTTTTCCTCTTCCTATTTGGTATTTCATACCCCTCACCCTCTTATATAGAGGTTGTAAGACTCACTTTCTACTCTTTCACGCCACTAGTGATGTGATTCCTATATATATATATATATTTTTTTTTTTTGGTCTAAACTTACCATTTACTTATTCTGTCTATAGTACTTCCTTCTCCATTTTTTTTAACTTTAACTTCTTGACTTTGCCATACATTGTGTAGACTTTTATGCCATGGTAACAATATTTTCTTTTTGACTTTGCTAAACTTATCTTACATACTTTGGTTAGAATTTTATGCCCCAGCTTTCACGTACTCTCCATTCCTTTTTTTTTTCTCCAAAGTCTTTGTACAAGGCTCCAAGTGGTGAGTCTTCCCTCTTTTTTTTTATTAATATTACCTTATTATGTTAGTGTTATTATTATTAGTTTACCGCTTCTAATAAAATTTTTAATTAATAGTTTGTATTATATATTATTTTAAATAGAATAATATATTTTAAAGTTATTATTGTTAATTTATAGTCCTTAATAAAAATAAACTGACAAAGTGGTCATTAACCTTTTAAAATATCAGACAAATTAGTGCTTAATCAAAAGAAAGTGATAGATTAGTCTTTAACCTTTTAAAAATCGGACAATTTAGTTCTTTTTTCAAGTTTCTCACTTTAATACTATGATATGACCCTAAATTAGTTGACATGACACCGTTATCTTTTATTCTATCATCCTAATCACTTTATTTGATTAAAATGGCACTATTTCGACAACACTCTTCTTATTTGCATATCATATCAAAGTATAAAATTCATAATATTAGCTTAGAAATATACTAAAAACAATGTCATTTTAATAAATGGGAGAGACTAGGATGATAGGGTGGGAGCTAACATGTAATATTAACTATTTAACTGGCCACGACATAGTATTTAATAAAGAGACTTGACGGAAGGATTAAATTGTTTGATTTTTAAAATATTAGAGATCAATTTATCAGTTTATTTTTGTTAGGAACTAAATTATTTGATATTTTAAAAGGTTAAAGACCAATTTGTCAGTTTATTTTATTACGAACTAATTTGTCATATGCGAAAATCGATAAGGGTCCACTTTGGGGATTTGCATGGTTCAAACTTCAAACTACATCAAAAGTACCATAGGTGAAATAATATTTTTTCTCTTTCGGGTACAATATTGTGAATAATTTAAGGATGTGTTAGTAAGTTGGAGTTTTGGATTTCATTTTATTTTTCAAGCCTTTTTCTTTCTTTCTTTCTTTCCTTTCCAAAATTTCAACTCACAAATACACTCTAAATGTGCATTTGAATTAATTAATTATGTCTAACAAATCAAAATAATCAAGAAAAAAATTAATTAAAAACTATTTTACATAAAATGTAAACAAAATTAAACAAATAGTAAATGGTTTAAGTGCTTCCCACCGGTTCAAACAATTATTTCTCTATGATAGCAAGAAAAACAATCAAATTTTAGGGCTTGGGTGCTTAGCCAATCCCTAACACAATTTCGCTTAGAGTCCGTTTGGTATACTTGATAGTATAAGATCTGATAGGGTAAAGACTGATAGTATAAAGCCTGATAAAATATTAATACTATGCAGTGTTTGATATATTATAGTATAAGATATTGTATTATATAAAATATAATTAGAAGAAGAGATTATAATAAATATACTTTTTAAATAGTTATTATAATTATTTTAGCCATTTTTTATTATATATAAAAATAATTCTATATTAAAAATTATTTATTTATTTATTTATTTATTTTTAATATTTTTTCATAAATATAAAAAAAATGAGACAGAGAGAATGAAATAGAGATGAAGTTTTTATACATCAAAATCTAAGTAGGCTTAATATCACATTTCTATAATTGGTTGTGTTTTTTATTATATATAATTAAATTTATATTAAATATTATTATTTATATATTTTAATAATAAATTTGTATTCTATATTTTTATTTTAGTTTGAATAGTTATTTTATAATTTTTTTAAAAATATTTATTTATTATTAAATAATATTATTTTTATTTATATATTTTAATTTTTAATTTTTTATTTAATAATTAATTTTATTTTAATAAAATATATTAAAAAGTAAAAAAGTAAAAAATTATTATACATTAAAAGTTAATCAGGTCTAATATGACCATATTAGATTGTATTAAATTATTCATCATTATAACGTATAAGAGAGATCTAATAAATAATTTTATATAATATGTTAACTATATCAAATAATAAATAAGATCATAATATATTATATTACCTTATTTTATAATACCTAATATGACATACTAAACACCCCCTTGTTCTTCTTTTGAACATATGCGTTAACTATGTAACGTACCTTTCAATTTTCTTGATAAGTCAAATTGTAGATTAATGCAAACTTTTTTTGTAGAATTAGATTGATGTAAAGTTGACGGCCGAAATATGCGTTTCGATCCATCTAAATGCGAAAATTTCACATCAAACCAGATTAATTATAAAGAAGTGTGGGCAGAATAAAAATTATTAAATTATATGACAAACAATTCATCACTACAGTTAGGTAATTGCAAAATAAGTAACTCAATAAGTATGTCGGCATCCCTTGAATTTATAAATTATAATTATAAACAATAAATTTATGTACTGATTAGGGGCTTATCCATTATATGTATATCATACCTGTATCGCCGTTGTATACCGTTACAAACAACAATGACTAAAGATTAAAAGTGCTTATATATAAAAGACAAACGAAAAGTACCTTCTTTATATGCCAGTTAGCGAAGTTCCATGAACAATGGCTCTGTAAAAAGCAATACACCGCACTTGCTTTACATTGCTAATGCTGATGTACTTGTTTCTTGCTTCCTTCCCAACTCGAACTACTATGTAACTTAAACTCTAAGTATCAATCCTAAGTTTTTTTTATGTTCAGATCAGCTTGCATATTAGGTGTCTGTCTATATATATATATATAAAATAAAATTTTACCAAAAAATTAAGCATATTTTTTAATAACTATACTTTAACAGAATATAATTTCAATTTGTTATTAGTGTAAACTTTTTATGCTTTTATTTAATTACATATTATCATGTTATTAAATTACTTCATTGTTTTAATCTCTTTAAAAGACTTTTGCACGAAATATAAATACAAATTAAATTAAATGCTTTTAATACCAAAAATTAAGCACTACAACTGACAACACTTTGTTCCTTGTTTCTCTCTATAAATGTATTGAATAGTTTTTTTTTATACAAACCTTAGAATAAGAAATTAGTAAAAAAAATAAATTTCGCATAAGCTTCATTATAATTCTTCTTGATGAACATAGATAAATATATAAGAAGCATTTGATTATCTTCTTTCGATACTTGGTTGGACGAAGTGATTCAATATTTATTTTTTTAAAATAAAATATTAAATTTAAGTCTTATGTATTAAAAACAATTAATATTAAAAATACTCTATTTTCATAATTCACCAATCCGACATGAATTAGATTAATTAAAATTTAATAAATTTAAAATACAAGCAATTTATATCAAATTATATAAGAAGCACCTTTCATTCCATGAAATAAAATAATATATGCTGTAGGACCTTGGATGAAGTTGACAAAAAAGAAAATTATCCCCAAAAAAAATAAATTGAAGTTGGAGAAAATAGAAGCACTTTTTTTTAAGAAAAGGGAAAAAATATTCAAGCACTCCTTAAACGGCAGCCTAAAAAGTAGACAGAAACACAACAGAACAAAACTGCACTATTTAATTCATTCACAGGTGCGAACTGTACCCGTATGCAAAGAAAAGTCGTAAATAACATGCAAAACAAAAATTAAAAAAAGAAAGAAAGGAAAAAAAGGCCAAAAAACAGATCATGCCCCACTTACACGAACCCACTGAAATCAACTGTGATTGGTCTGTTAGGGGCCATGGCGTGGGGCGGTGTGTCCCCTAGCCCATCCCCTCTAAGCTCTGCAACAGCAACAACTACAGCAATGACAAAATATCCTTATAATATAAAGTTTTTAATTATAAACTACTCTCTCTGTGTGCCAACCATATCCCTTATATACTTTCTTCCAATTAACATTACTGGGACACACTTGCACTCTCTAATAATAAGCTCCAATTCATGTACACACACACACCTGAAAGGTATATCATTCTCAGTAGTCAGCACCACGCCTTTCCTTTATACAAGATAATAATACAAAGTTCCCAGCTTTTCTTTTGTTGTTTCTGCATCACTGCCTCGATTCATGAACTGGGTCATGTTCTGATTGTGATATTAGAGCCACACATACACTCAAAGATTCCACTTTGACTTTGGAGGCAAAAGCAGGTAATAAAAGCACAACAGCTTCTCACTATTATTTTTTTTTTTGGTCTTTAATTTCACTATATATCTTCCTTTATGGCCTTTTGATTTTCTTTATTTCCTGTTTTCTCTTTGAATTCTTGTTTATGTTCTAGTGCTCTTGGGTGATTTGAAGGGAGAATTTAATGTTGGGGGTAATGTTTGTTTTGTAATTCTGTGACATGACCTTCATCACCGTGCCTCTTTGCTTTTCACTGTTTTCCCTCCCTTGGATTCCGCTGAAAGTGTTTTCTGTGCAGCTGAAGAACAATTAAAGTTGTCAGCTTTATTGGAATCTGAGGAAATTTGTCACCACCCTTTTAATTGCTCTTGTGCTTGTATATAAGCTTGGTCCATGCTTGGTGTATTTGAGTGTATTTTACCTTAAAGTTTCAATTTTGGGGTTGCTTTTTGTTCTTGGTTGCTCCACACTTGGGTTTTGTAGGCCTTTATTCTCAATTCTTTGAAGGAAATTCAAGTTCAAAGCTTCCCGTTTCTCACCCACAATTAGGAGTTGAGTGCGTTGCCTTTCTTTAATTCTAATTTTCCTTTCCGTTATTTACAAGCACTAAAGTTTGTTTCTTTTCTTGGATCTGCTTAAGCCTAGATTCTCGGTACTGGATTAAGTGAATATTTTGTTCTACCAGTGCTTAAGTTGTAGTAACTATTTCTGGGTTTTTGGATTTAAGTTCTAAGAATCATCTGCGCCTTGTGTGTGAGTGAGTTTTGAACTTAGGTGACTTTATTTTTCTTGTAGCACTTGTGCTTTGCCAGGTTCCAAGTTACTGTGACATCATTCATCATGGACTCACCACAATCTGTTGTGTCACCATTCAAGAGCTTGGTCTTAGGTGAGGGTGAGAAGCACAAGTCTGATGGTTTTGAGGTCAATGGAAAGGAAGCTGTCATGTCAAGTGAGGATGAGTTCATTGGCATGCTTGATGTTTACATACATCAGGCTAGGGACATTCACAACATCTGCATATACCACAAGCAAGATGTTTATGCCAAGATTTGCCTCATTAGTCACCCTGAGGATACTGTTTCCACCAAGACCATCAACGGTGGAGGAAGGAACCCAGTCTTCAATGAGAACCTGAGGCTCAATGTTAGGACTGTTGATTCCTCACTCAAATGTGAGATATGGATGCTGAGCAGGGTGAAGAATTACCTTGAAGACCAGTTGCTTGGTTTTGCATTGGTACCTTTGTCTGAGGTACTAGTCCAGAATGGGAAGCTAGAGAAAGAGTTCTCTCTTTCTTCAACTGATCTGTTCCATTCTCCAGCAGGTTTTGTTCGGTTGTCTCTTTCTTACACTGGTGCTTCCCCTGATGTTATGGCAATTTCTGCAATGCCTACTAAGGAGGTTGGAACACATGCCACTGTGCAGGGCTCAGAATCATGTGAGTCACTGGCCAGGGATTTCGAAAAAATCGAGTTCCCTGATCCTAAGATTGTGAATGAAGACCACTTGATGGTGTCAGAATATTTTGGCATTCCATGTGAGGAGACTCAGTGCTCTGATGCCACTTCTGATGCTGAGAATCATAGCTCTGAAGCAGGTGTTAGACTTGTGGAAAGCTTCTCAGCATGCAGTGTTGAGTCTGTTCAGCCTCCTAAGGTTGATTCTCCACCAAGCAGTGTGTCAACAAATGGTGTGTCCTCTCCTTCTGTGCCTCCAAACTCAGAATCTTCTGAAGCTGCTGCTTCCAAGTCTCCAGGTCAGGAACAAGTTTCAGGCACCAAAGATGCTAAAAAAGTTGTGGATGTTAAAGATGGGGAGAGTGATTCCTCAAATGGGGTTCCAAGTGACTCATTCCCTAAGCCTGTTGTGACTGTGAACATTGTGCCAGAACCAAATGTGGTGCAGCAGGATATAGTAGACATGTACAATAAAAGCATGCAGCAATTTACTGAGTCATTGGCCAAAATGAAGCTTCCTATGGACATTGAAAGTGAACCAACTAGTTCAGGGAATTCAAGCACCGAGCAAAAACTACAGACACCAAAGAACAGTAGCTCTCGTGTATTTTATGGGAGCAGGGCTTTCTTCTGAGTCTTTTGCTTCCATGGTTCAAGGGTGAATACGGGCAAGGTGACTATAGATTTTAGAATGAGAACTTATGGCAGTAGTGAAATGTAATAATGTACTATCCAGTGTGGTTTCTCCTTCTGTACTTCTTCAGATGTTGTAGGTTACAGGGAATTTTAACTTTGTTGTACTCTCACAAGCTTCTTGTTATCTTAACTGCTACATGAACTTTTGTTTAACTTTTTTGTGTTGCCCTTACCTTCTTTCTTTATCTTGCTTTTGATTTGGATGTCAATAATTGTAAAATCGGATCTCAACACACAAGATACTAATCATCTGTATAATCACTAGTGATAATAATATGGTCCCACATTCACACGGTGAATGCTAAAGTAGATGAAAGTTCCATTTCACATGAAAAAGCTCATATTATACAGTATAATAGCCTTCATCTTTTATTAGCCTTTATGTTGTGTTCTCCCAATTCAAGTACTATAGCATGGTCATTTTAATTCTTCATCAACCTCAAAAACACTTTTGAAAAATAACGATATTAGAGTTTTCAGATTATGAGCTTCCATCTTGTGACAAATTAAATTTTACTAGAGCAACATTTGAACTCCTTTAAATGTATTGGAGAACTTAAATACATGTCAAATTCATGGTAGAAAAAGCACACAAGAATAAAGAAACAAGAAACTTGGATATGAAAAGTTCCTAGTGTTTATACAAGGAAGCCCCCTGTTTCAAACGGGCACTTCAATTATCTCTGCAGATCTGGCATACACGTGCCTCCTACATATCCATGCAATCTGACCATTATCCCTGTACCTAACTCGCCATAGTCCAAACTTCTCTGCAATGTCCTTCCCTGTGGAGCACCTCCTTTCCCTCAAGAAATCAACCACCCATTGCTGTGCTGCTCTTAAATCTTGTTGGATGTCCCTTGAGCCTTCCATGGACCTGTTCCGACGACCAATAGCGGCTGCCCCCACAGCACCTGCTGCGGCAGCCCCCGCTGCCCCAAAGAGAGCTGAAGAGCCAGCCAAATGAGCCACTTCCTTGCTCAAGTCTGGTATCATTTCTCCCATTCCAGCTGCAAGATGAGCTCCTATCTTTAGTGCTAAGGTTACTAACTTCATGAACTTCTTCATGTACGGGGCCAAATACTTCACAGCCATGTTATCAACTTGCATGATTTCACAACCCATCTGATCTTCAACAACATGCATTTGTCCCCGGAACTCGCATAACATGTGAAGCCGGAGAGCAGTCATGCCAGAAAGCATGGTAGTGACCAGTCTCCTAGAATAGTTTTCTGTTTTCACAAAATAGAACAGGTTGGGAACTTTCCTCTCCTCAACCTGGACATTGAAGGTTGCTAGGTAGTTCACTTTTCGATGAAGCTCGAGGAGAAGCCTATGCTCATAATATCTCAGCCCCTGGATTTCCTGCTTCAAGTCTCTGATTTCTTGTTCAATAATCTTGAGTCTATGTAAAACTGCTTCGACACCTCTTGCAATGCCCCCAAAGGTTGGCTCAACTGTTTCAGCTTCATTGCTCAAAGTTATAGATTGATCATGTCCTTCTGGGTTATTTTCAGGTGGTACTTGCAATTCTTGTGCAAGATCGTATAGGTCATGATATCTTCGATGCAACACTTCCCGGAAGTCATCATCTGATAAAAGGTCTCGCGCAAAATCAAACCCAGCTTGGAGAACAGGTCTGCCGGAGTCTAAGACTGGACTCCATGTGTGCTGATAATCATACATGCTGTCTGCTGGAAGTGAGAGCAATGCTTGTTTCAGTTGCTGCAGGGAAGCAAATTGAGTCTTTCTGTATCTAGGGGGTGTCAAATTTCGGACGCATTCAGGCCTTATGACATTTTCCATCATAGTGATCCCATGGCAAAGGCTTTGGATTGCTGGGATTATAAGTTGCTGAATGACTCTTAAAGTTTCTGTCAAGTTTTTGGTGGAGCATGCAAGGATGTCAATATAATAACCCAACTGTCCTCCAAGCTCTACTCTGATGTAGATTCCATTAATGCTGATTGAAATGAGATACTTTTCAAGACTGTAAGTTGCTCCATGTTGATTCTTTAGAGCCTTTATTCTATTGTGAAGGTGCACCTGTGACATCAGATAAGAAAATTCAGTTAGAAAACTGTAGACAGGAATTCATGAGTTCCTAGGTATTGTAGCTATAAATACTTTAGAGTGAACATCAAAATAAAATACAAACAAATTTTAGGAAATGAGTCATTTGTAGGATAACCATGTGTAATTCTAATAACTGGTGATATTATGCATTATATATTTTAATAATTAACTAAAGGAGGTGGATTCTAGTAATGTTCCTTTCCAAAACACTTTATTTTATATGTATGCTAATGCTTTTGCATTCTGTGAACCTAATTTCAGTCAGGTTATTCATAATCAGAAAATTAGCCAACACTGGATAAAACTACTAAGTGCAAGTAAGTAATAATTTCAGGTAAAAAAGTTGCAAGAAACAAATGCAAACTGAAGGCAGAAAGAGGAGTATGACAGAGTAGCTCTTGCCTGTAAACGAGGGAAGAATCCCGGAGTCAGAAACATGTGGCTTGAATCGTCACACTCAAGATGGCGTCCTGCATAAAGGCAGTCTGGTGTGCTTAGCTGCCACCTCTGAGGCTTTCCTCTTCCTTCTTCAAGAATGGAAGGAATCAATAGCAGAGAATTTGGGTCTGATGGATCTTGCTCATAGCACAGTTCGAGTTTTAGCATCATCCTCACAAGGTCACTAGCGTCTAAGTTCTCAAATACCTTTGAACCCATACCAGGAATTGGACTCTGCAAACTTCCTCTCAAGATTTTCTCCAGCTCCCTCCTGCTAATAAATCCATTGTTTTCGGATGAATATTGCTTCCTAACATTTAATTTTATGAGCTGACCAAGTGCTTCACCACAGAACCACTCACAATCTAAGATTAGAAACCCCAACTCATCAAAATAAATCACCTCACCAATGTGATGAAGACAAGTAGCAATAGCCCTTCTCCTCATTTCCACTTTCTCTTTATTATCACTTCTTGATCGAATTCTCAAAGGCGGGACTTTTACTTGGCATAGCTCACCAAACTCCTTCCATTTCATTGCTGGCTTGTTATAATTCTCAGATCTCCAGTCTGATAAAATCTGTATTAGATCATTGCAAAGTTGATAAACTCGCGGCACTCTTTGCAGGATTGTCTTGCTTGTCTTTCTGATGTAATGAGTGAGTTTACTAACTGATGCAGATGATCTTGCATCAACTGTGAATACAGTTGGGTAGAAATCAACAAAGCCTTGGAACTTGTCTTTCAATCTCTGAATTGAATCGATGGTGTGCTGCAAATTATGTGATGGTTGGTTGATCTTATCGAAGTGTGTGAGAACAACGGCAACACTTGGCAGCATGCACTGTTGTATTGCTCTTTTGGAGTTGGAAACTATGAACCTGAGCCAATATTGCAGGTCCTCTTCAATCTCTATTGTGCTTTTTGGTTCTTTGTTACCTGGCTTCCTGAATAAACTCGATATGATAATGAAAAATGATGCACTCCCATGCCCCGGGAACATAAGATCATGAAGGGAGAAAAACTCATGCTGACCAGCAAGATTCCATATCGAAATCTTCGTGTCCTCATCCTTGAAAGTTTTTATCTTCATTGCTACTGTTTTGACAGCCTGCTCCACTGGGTTCACTATTGTTCTGACTTGATCCAAGTAGGGAAGTGCCGAAGCCGAGAAATTTTGAGATATTGAATGACAAAGTGTTGTTTTTCCTGTAAGATGAGTAAACTTTTGATTATAGTTGATCTGATGTTATCTTGTGTTCAAATGGCAAAAAATGAAGCTTAATTTAGTTTTATGAACTTTTAATATTTTTTTATTTATAGTTTTGACATGGCGTTTCATGAAATTAATCAATATTAAAACATCAAAGTTTCAAAGATAAATAATTATATTCAGCCTTACCTGCACATTCTTGCCCACAAAAGAAAACTCTGCAACTCTTGGGCTGTGTTAGTGGCATGTCCTTGAGCAAATCCATTTCTGGTTCAGTCTTCTCATTCTGCCCCAGTCTTTGATAAATCCCCTTAGTCTTGCCAGAATTGTGCAAAGGTGTTCTGGAGAGATCAAAATCTTCAATCAAAGGATTTATCTGTAGTGTCTCCATTATTGTCTGCAGCAATGTTTCTCCCTGAACACCTTTGCATCCTTGCAGGGATAAGCATTTCAAACTAGCATTCTTCTCCAAGCTCTTGAATATTTTAACAAAGTCATCTGGTCTCAAACTCTCATCATCATGTATCCCCAGCTGCCTGAGACTCTCATTGGTTGTTAGCATCTGTATAATAGCAGCTAGGCCATCCCTTCCTATTCTTGTTCTCCCACCTCCAAAAGTAACACACTTCAATGTAATGTTGGCTTGCATTTGCAGGGCTGAAAATCTACTCAAAGGGCACAGCAGATGCTCCACGCCGACCCCTCTAAACCAGTTCCCGGTTAGATGCAAGGTCTGTAGACCATGGTTCTTGAAGAGTCCGGCTGCAACATACACAATGCCCTTGTCTTTGAGACATGTTCTGGACAAGTTGACCTCTTTAAGGGTCTGGTTTTGCTCTAAAACCCATCTGAATTCCTTGGCACACCGGGACTTAAGCCGGACTCCGGTCATGTCGAGCAACTTGACCGTCAGGTTCATTCCTAGAGAGCATGCAACCCTGCAAGCACCTGAGAGGTTAAGCTTGTAGATTCTCAGTGTGCTGTTCTCAGGCACAAACTCAACCACCTTGGAACTTCTCTCCCCTTTTTCTCCACTCCAAACATGAACTTCCATGGTTCTGTTCCTTGCCAAAACAGCCGATATAAGAGGAATAGCTGTAATAGCATTTGAGTCGAAAATTGTCAACAATTTAAGAGTTGGGTTAACTTCAATCATCTTGGAGAGCTCCTCAGCACCTCTTGATCCTATTGAATCTTCCCATATTTGCAGCTCCTCCAAACTATCATTCACCATAAGAGCAGAAGCTATGAGTCCAGCTCCAACAGACCCAATACTTGATTCCGAAAGCATAATCTCTTTGATCACTTTATTTGTCTTCAGAATTTCACAAAGCTCTGAGAGGCTTTTCCCATTGAACCTGTTTCTCCTAAAAACAACTTGCTTTATGTTTTGGCTATTCCCCAACAAGGTGCCAAGATTTCTTACCTGTTGTGGTTCCCATTCAACTCTGTGGAACTCCAGGTTCCTCAAGGTGCATCTTGTGCTGTTGGCTGCTGCAAGTGTTGTCAAGAAGTGGGTGAAGCATGGAAGATTTTCCTTGGAAATGTTAATGTTTATGGAGTTCTCTGTTTCTTGGTAACAACCTGAGGTTGGTTGGGAAAGGTAGAAGGAAACACTGTGCAGATTTAGGCCCTCGGATTTTATTGCTTGCAGAGCCCATTGTAGTTCTTTCAGGTTCTGGTTTGAAGCCATATCACTTCAGAAGATCTTTCAAAGTTGCAGAAAACTTGTTGACTTTACCTGAATATCAGCAAACCATAATTTGGTGTTCAAGTGCTTTGTTGGAAGACATTGTCCCAGGTATTTGACAATGGTGTCCTTGATAGAGACATTACGAGAATTGTTTTTGAGTCACCCTTGCTAGATTCTAAACTTGTCTTTCAAGGTGTCACTTTGAGGAAAAGGAATAAAAATTGTTTACTCGCTGGCATTAATTTTACACGTATCCCAGCTATTTCCTTCTCATTCGAAGTATGCATGACCACCCAAGATATAACACTGGCCAGTGACAAAAAAAAAAAAATATTTTCTAATTGTACATGATTTGGATGAAGCCTTAACCATGAGATTATCCCATTTTTCGGAAAAGTATTGCTTGAAGTTGTTTACACATGGGTTAACAAAGAAATCTTACACAAATATCCCCTTTTTTTTCTTTAAAAAAAAATTATTTAAATGATTCACTTGAATTCTTCCCAAATCCACTGTAGGTAAACGTGGAGCCAATTGATGACGGTGGGGTATCTGCTTTTTGACCTTTCGGCCTGTTGGAAAGTTTTCGTTTCTTCGTTTTCTTCCTTTCCCGTTAGAATAAACATAGAATCCTATAAAGTAGGGGAAAAGTGAAATTTGGGTAGTGGGACAAATTAACCTCTTTTCAAGGCTCCCAATGGTGAAGAAACTGGAAAGCCTATGTTTATCTTAATCTACGCTCACCCACAAGCGGTGCATTATTCTGTCGTTGTGTAGCTAATTTAAGTCTAATCACATAAAACAAATTTGAAAAGCAGATAGCGAGAGAGAAATCAAATAAATATTAAATAACAATCTTGGTCCTGTCCTGTGTCAAACAGATACTGTGGAGCAATGGGCCTCGCTGCATGTGGAATTGTCCAAGATATGGTGGACCAGTAGTAGTTATTACGACGTTTTAAAGTTCGAATATTTTATTTAGAAGATTTATCCTCCTCAAGTTCGAGGCTATTAATGATGCTTCAAATGACAAAATGTTAATGTTATGCTTATATTTTTCCAAGATTGTGTGTAAACCTAATAAGATTGTTATTGTCACGATCCAACCTAGGATGTGATCAAGGCACGTGACGTCATTCCCTACCAATTTTATCTGAAAGATTTACAAAGAAATGGACGAAGTCTCCCTTAAAAATTGGATGTTCCCCAAAATACTAATGATTCCTGTTACATCTAGAGCAAGTAGCCTAACCACAACCAATAATTTAACCATATTTGAAATTATAATTTGAAAGCATTGAGTATTCTTAGAATACTTTCAAGGTTCAGAACAAGTCAAATATCCAAAACAAGTGTTGATATACTTGCTTAAAACTAACTTTATTATAGTTACTCATCACAGCAGAAGCCAAACCCTACCTGTGGTTAGCGGAGCATAACTAAGAATATACAAACCAATATTTAAATAGACACCTACCCAAAAACAATAGCCTTAGGGCCCACACGGATAAGTGTGTTGAGCGCATCGAGTTTCTAAAACTCCTACAACCAAGATAGACTGCTCATGAACTTACGCTTAGCACTGAAACAGGAGAGAATAAGGAGTGAGTCAAACAGACTCAGTGAGGGGCAATGCAACTATAATATACAAGGACAAATATATATATATATATATATATATATATATATATAAAATAAACATTTTAAATTATGCAAATAAAGAATTACTATTATAAGTTATTCATATAAAAGCATTAAACCACTTCATAGAATTATTAACATATTTTCAAACATAAATACTAAAATAGGGAGGTTTCACATTCAGAGTTATTTCCAAATAAGAGTTAGCCCTTTCAGATTTGACTAAGTCGGCAGTGTGTGTAGGCCTCACACACACGCATCGAGCTAGCAACACCCCTGCTAGCTGGGTTCAAACCAACGTACACCAAGGCTAGTATCAGCAACCGCTAGCTACCGTTTAATTGAGAATCCTCCCACAAAGTATATAGAAATTAAAGTAACAAATATTGACAAAAAGCTAATGTAACAAATGTCAAATCAAATTTTCTAAGAACAAAGGTATTCATCAAAGTTTCAAATACAAAATATAATTTACTCAACAAATCAATTTAATAATCCAACAAAAGATCAGAGCTTGTCCTTTCATTTATAAAATTCGTATTCTCATCCAAAATGCTTTCAGAACATTCAACAAATGCATACTAGTAAAATTTCCTCAAAATCGAAACAGACATCCATGAATAAATAGATATATTAAACTATATGACAATAGTACCACTAAACAAAATATGCATAATTAACTAGATATATAAAAATAAACTGTCAATAATTGCTAAAATCAAACTAATAGTAATTGTATAAAAATAACAAATGCCATAGAAGCATTGTCTACTCACAAACTGTCAGGGTACACAATCTATGTCCTTAGCCCGCTCAACTTGTATGTTGATTTCCTGGGAAATCTGAAATCATACATAAATAATTATTTTCAATTTAAACATAAATTTGGTTTAGAATCTAGTCTTTGCCCTCTTTGTCTAACCTTACTAATTAAATCTAATTGGAAACTACTACTCCTGTATATAACATACGAATTTTAATTTTAATGTTTCTTTCCTATTGAACAAAATATTCTAACCATTCTATATTATAATTTCCAAATTAAAACTTTAAACATTTCTCCACTCACCCCTCCACCCTCATAAAACTCAAAAATCCAAATATCCATCAAATTTAATTCTAACCATAAACGAAACAAAACCAACATCTGGCTTCAAAGAGGGAAGCTCACTAGTGTGGGTTGGTTTAGAAGTAAGCAAAGCAAGAGCCCAGCCATCATAAGAAGCAAAATGCCAATGAAGGGTGGAGAAAGAGAAAGATGTAGGCAAGGGAGAGACGGATGGGGAGAACGACTGCGAGATAGTGACGGTGCTTTGGAGGGGAAAGACATGCACTGGTAATGATGATGGGAGGTTGAGAGTGAGTGAGGGTAAAAGAAAGAGACAAACTTGAGAGAGAAGGGATGAATAGAAGCGTAACAGGGGAAAGGAAAAATGAAAGAAAGCAGTGCGTCATGGAAAGAAGGCTCCAGATGGCTTTAAGAAGAAAAGGAGGGGTCTAGAGTGCACTATATCATATATATATATATAACAAGCACTTCAAAGTTTCACCTAAACAATTTTAATTCTACTATCTTTATATTTTAAAAGTAAATAAAGAAAATACCCAACAGATAAGTTATGAATTTTTTTTTGAAGTTCCGGATTACCAACATTTTATTCTAACTAGGTACTTTATTATAAACAGCGTATTACAATTCTCCCCCCTAAAAAGATTCGGCCCCCAAATTTAAGGAAAGCCTCACACCTTAGATCCCCATATAGCTTCCTTCACACCCAACAAAGTTTGAGAAGAGTTGTATATTCTACAAATGTGAACGTCTAGTTCACCCAAATAGATTATGGAGGCTACTTTATTGTACCTAGACACAAATTAAGGCTAGAGGAGCTTACTTCTATTCGAGATAACAACCAAGGTATACCTATTGTAACAACGGATATACAAGGATATAAAGATTAGGTTACTTCAAAAGCTAATCACAGGCTGCCCTAAACTCAATGTCTTTATTTATTTGAAATCACATATATTACCATATTCATGTGATCATAGTCAGCATATTCTTGAAGAACTGAAGAAGTAGAAAGAAAACTCATGAATGACTTTTAAATCTAAGATGCTTTCTATTAGCTTTAAACACACACTTGATTTCATATACCTAATAATTATAACACGTTAAGTTGAAGGGAGAGAGGCATACTTTTTTTTTTCTTTTTTTCACGTTGGCATAGCATATGGCTTTTTAGTGAAAGGAGGAATAACAATTGATACTCTTAATGAAGGCAAAAATATTGCATAATACATAGGATGCCAGTGTAAGATAGCATACAGATCATAAATTACTTCTCATCTAATTCAACGTAGTAGTCCTACCCTTAAGTTTTGAGTACTCTAATCTCGATCTAAGGGTACCTAGTACTTGCTAGGTTTCTACCTCATACCTACTACTTAACCAATCTAAATTAAAGAATTAACTTGATTAAGTCACTAAACATTTTCATGGCAATACAAAGCACAACAATCTCAAAGTTTAACACCCAAGCTGCAGAATACTTCCCCTCTAATACATTTGTTTTCATTGAATATGAAGCATAGACAAATACAAGGACTAACACCACAAGTTAATTTCTGCACGCAAACTTCCTTTTCACTTAATTACTCATATGGTGATAGGCATTAGGCAAATGGAATAATAGCCATGCATAATGTTCCCATTAGTGATGAAACCAATTGATAGAATCAAAAAGAAAATGCAATATTGAATTCCAATATAGGCACAACCACACCCACACTTGCAATTTCGAAGACCATGAGAACAAATAAATATTTCATTTACAAGAACTAGAAAGACAACATGAGGAAGAAGAAATGGTTTATACCATAACTAAGATGACCATTTCATCCATGGTATCACGATCTTACTGCCCCTCTTCGATTCCAATCTTACCATGGAATGTGTTGAGCACAGATCGTGGCAGGATCGCCACGCAAACTCATGAACTCGGAGGGATCGGCAATTTTTGCAATCCTACTATCCTCTCTGTAGCAGCAACTCGACCCATTTTCGTTCCCAGCCCTAAAGTCTGATGAGGTATGTCGATCCTTTTCTCTGTCTAGACTAATTTCTTAGCTCCATCTCTTTGTTTTGATTCTCTAAAACCTCATCCCTTCTTTTTATCTCTCTGTTTGCTTTGATTGACTATTCGAACTCTCCATCTCTCTTGAACAGTCTTTTTCTCTTGTTCTCTCTCTCTCTCTCTCTCTCTCGTTCGAGTAAGACAGTGCTTGGTTATTGGTTGCTTGCTCACCACCTGCCGCCTATTACAAGTTTGCGCACATCGCCGCCGCCGGCTGCTTCTCCAGCCTTGAGGTTCTATCTCTCTTTCTTTTGTTGGTTCTGTCCTTCGATCCTTCCCTTCTGTTGGTTCAATCTTTCTTCGCTTTTGGTGGTTGTGTTTGTTGCTTTATTTACTTCTAGTGGTTGTGTTTGTTGCTTTATTGATCTCTGATTGCTGATAGAAAAATGGACTTAAGTGGAGCTGCTAGTGAGGGTAACAGTAGGACTCCTTCCCAATCTAAAAGTGGTAGCATTGTTGGGCCTAGGAGTCAAAGTGGAGGTAGAAAAAAATAACCTAGGATTGCTGCTGGAAATAAAAGTGACGTGGGATGGAGCCATGGGATTTCTATTGATGGAGATCCAAGAAAAATAAAATGTAAATATTGTGAGAAGATCATAACAGGGGGAGTTTATAGATTGAAACATCATTTGGCTGGAACACAAAAGGATGCTGGGGCTTGTTTGGCTGTTAGTGAGGCAGTTAAGAATGAAATGTGGAATATTGTTGTTGGTTTGCAGCAAAACCTGATCAAGAAGGTTGAAGAAAGAGGACCAACCAGTGAAGATAGTGAAAAAAGAAAGGGAAAAGAAGTGGAGGCACCAGGACATATTTTCAAGAAAAGGTGTGTTAGCTCTTAAGCAACCATCAACAACATGTTTAAGAAGAATTTGAGAGAGGAAGCATGTCAAGAAAATGCTTCTTTCTTTTACAACAATGCCATTCCCTTCAATGTCTCAAGAAGTGAAGAATATATTAGGATGTTTGAAAATGTTGCAAGGAATGGATTAGGATTTAAGCCACTATCCTACCATGAAGTGAGAGTGAAATATTTGAAGTAAAAGGTAGATTTGACGATGGAATCATTGGAGGAGCATAGAGCTTATTAGAAGAAAATGAGATGCACAATTACGATAGATGGTTGGATGGATAAAACAAGGCGAACCATATTGAATTTCTTAGTTAATAGTCCTAAGGGGACTATTTTATTGAAGTCTATTGATGCCTCCCATATTTCTAAAATAGCTGATAAGATATTTAAGAAGATAGATGATGTGGTTGAGGAGGTTGGTGAGGAGAATGTTGTCCAAGTTGTCACGGATAATGCAGCTAACTACAAAGCTGCTGGAGAGATGTTGATGGAGAAGAGGAAGAAGCTCTATTGGACTCCTTGTGCAGCACATTGTATTGACTTAATGTTGGAGGACTTTGAGAAAAAATTGGATCTTCACAAAGACACGATTTATAAGGGAAGAAAAATTACTACTTATATCTATTCTAGGACATCTCTTATTTCCTTATTGCAACACCACACCAAAGGAAAAAATTTGGTAAGACCGGGCATGACTTGCTTTGCAACATCTTACCTTACTTTGGGTTGCCTCCATGAGAAAAAAGGGGCATTGATAAGAATGTTTACTTCCGATCAATGGAAGTCTAGTATGTTTGCAAAGACAAAGGATGGGAAGATGATTAAAAATGTGGTGTTGGATAGGATGTTTTGGAGAGATATTGTGATATGCTTGAGAGGTGCTTATCCTCTTCTTCATGTGCTTCGTATGGTTGATTCGGCTGAGAAGCCAGCCATGGGGTACATTTATGAAGAGATGGATCGTGTAAAGGAAAAAATTCAAAGTGCCTTCCAAGGTGTCTAGAAGAGGTAAACTATTGTTTATCATTAATGCATTATGCATAATCACGTCTAGTTTAAATTAGAATATTATAGTGTTTGTTTAGTAGCTAATCCAATTTTTTTTTTTTTAAACTTTTTAGTTATAAGCCTTTATGAGACATTATTGATGAAAGATAGGATAATCAACTTCATAGGCACTTGCATGCTATGGGCTATTACTTGCATGCTACGGGCTATTACTTGAACCCTCAATTGCATTATGCCCCTGGGTTCAAGATTGATTATGAAGTCAAAAGAGGACTTTATGATTGTATGGAAAGGATTGTAGGAAACATAGAGGAGATTACTAAGATTGATGCTCAACTTGAGGATTTCAAGATCAAGTAAAGTTTTTTGGAAGGGAAGTAGCCAAGAAGGCCCTTAATACCAAAACCCTAGCTCAATGGTGGGATTCTTATGGGGATGAGCATCCAGAGCTTCAAAAATTTGCAATTCGTGTGTTGAGTTTGACATGTAGCTCATCTGGATATGAGTGCCATTGGAGTGCCTTTGAGATGGTAAATGTTTAATATGATTTGTATTTTATTTTTAGAATTAGTTGCCAATTGCTATGTGTTGATGATTGCTTCTATATTTTTTTAAGGTCCATACAAAGAGGAGAGACCGTTTGAAGTAAAAAACAATGAATGATATTGTGTTTGTGATGGCCAACTCAAGATTGGCCAAGAAGAAGCAAGAAAGAAAGCCTCATGATTTTGAGTGTAGCCTTGATGAGTTGGATTCCGATGAAGAGTGGATTGTTGATGAAGAAGAAGATGTGTTGGAAAATTTAGAAGATTTGGACATTCCAAATGATCCTGTGGCCCAAGGAGAAGGTGGTAGTGGAAGTGTTGCCTCCAAAGATAATTTGGCAATTCCCGATCTTGATGATGATGATTTTGATGAACTCATTCGGAGGGATGGCAATGAAGATATAGATCATATACAAGATGAAGAATATGATGACCATGGCTTAAATGATTTGCTTTAGATGTTATTCTATTTCTAGTAGTTGCCTAGTAACTTTCAAAGATTTAGGAGTGGGATGTTTCCTTTCAATGATTTAGTTTTTGTTATGTCAAAAACTTGTGGCTATTATATTTTGTGTTATGATTTGTGGTCTTATAGACTTCTTGTGGTTATGTAATACTTGGATTAGGGGTTATGCAACTTTGTCCATTTTTATTTGAAGTTTAATTATGTTAAGTGTGGTTATTTTGCTTATTTATGATATGTTATATGCTAATATATTTTTATGAATGTAATTATTTATTTTTGGTAGGATCTTACGATCCATGTTACGATCTCACGATTTATGATTTTACATCCCCCTTCCGATCCTATGTAGGATCTCGATTTTAACTACCTTGATTTCATCTACAGATTGTAACAAGTGAAGAAAACTCTAAATAAAGAAATTTAAAAGTAATATAGAGTAACTCTTTTCATGGTGTATCAAACACAATAAACTGAACTATAATGATGGTGATTTGATCCAACAGACAACATGAAACATAAATTCTAAGCAATCCCTATGATATAATAGGAGGAACTATAAATTTTTTTAATAGGACTAACACCCAAAATAGTAAATTAGTGTAACACCTTACCAGACAAAATACTATGCTTAAGTTATAATATATTACCTGATAAGTTATTACGTGTGGTGAACTAAGAGTTAACTATTCACTTTAATTGATTTCGGTTTGGCAGCGAGATATACACTAAACAGTCATTGTATCAGAAATAAAGTAACACAAATAAAATTTCGAAATAAACAAACTGCATCATATATATATGTACATGCTTATACCTTGTTTTCAAAGTTGTCAAAAGAAATATAAAACAGTATAGGGTAAAAAAAAATGAGGTCGTTAGCACAAAATAAAATGGCCTGACTATCTAAACATCCCCCCTATTGGTTCCCACGGGACATTTCATGTACAACTACTGACTCATACCCGTATGCCTATGACCCAAACTGCCAAAATAAGGTTGTCCTGTACATCTACTGCTGCTACAGTGGGTACTCTGGATGGATTTCGAAGAAAGTAATCCATTCGCCATATCGACATCAGCATGAGTGTAGTCCACGCTCGGAGCAGAGGACGAGGAAGATAAACTCTCTACCTCAGATGGATCCTCTTTAGACATCGTGACCGAGGGTATCTGCTGTGGTGGTGAGGCTGACGGAGCCATGGGAGCTACCTCTGTTGTTGCCGCTGCGTATAGAGGTGGAAAGGGATGGGCCATATACAGCGGGTCGAAGAGTGGATGAGCAAGGGGAACAGCAAAATCTCTACAAAAGAAGAAATAAAAGCGAAACTAACATATGCCAAATGTATATATACAGTCTAGAAACAGATCCAGGTGGATGTGGAGCTCGGGAAACTCAATAAACAGGACGCCGGTGGCCGCGTTCTCCATGATCTGAGAATGATGCAGAAACATATAGTAGGGTGAGAAATAAAGATTTATTAGTAGGGATCCTAGGTTTATATACATATCTGCCATCACTATCATCCTCAGTTGTTTCGGGTTTTGGTTAATTATGAGAAAATGTTATCTCAACAGGATATTCTATTAGATTAGTTATAGAAATCATAGCCCGAAACACAGCTTAGTTTTACTTAAGGAAATAAAGGAAATAAATAGAGAAATAAATAACCAGACCTATGTTATTGATATAGTTAAGTGACAGCCATAAAGTGAACAATAATAAATATATACATATGTATAACATCCAATGGTGCAATTAACTCAATACATGATAACAGAAACTATGGATATGCATAAGAAATAATGCACTTGATCTTAACTTGTATTTTTCTATACTTGGTCCCATGGGAGTATATTGGCCATAAAACTCCTGGGTAATAGTCCGCTTTTCAGGATCGAGCTCGTTCCTATACAGGATCGCCGAATTTACTTTCCCTGACTTCCCTACTGATCTATTCCCTTTAACTTGTTCAGGGGCTGGCCCACGTCTTATGGAAATCCTTCCTCATTCATATAAGGGTAGTATCACTTGTCTAATACTTTGACTAATGCATGTATAACTCATAAATTCATATTAATTGCAATTCTTGCTGACATCTTGGCAGTATAACGGATCATATTTGCTTCCTCATGAATAGTGCCAGACAACGAGGAAATTTTAATCAAATAGCAATTCCAATATAGAATATCATATTCCTACCAAGAATATAACAATATCAATAGGTACAAGTTTTAAAATCTTAAGTCTTAATCTATTTTGCAAGTTTTTAATTTCTATTGATGTTCCCGAGTTCAACTACCAAGAGTAACTGAGGTCCGAGTTTCGATTTAATACAATTTCCGACCTCCGGGGTTATATTCGATGTTCTGAGATTATATATAATTTTTGACTTCCGGGGTTATATTCGATCTTTTGAGATTATATAAAATTTACGACTTTCGGGGTTATATTCGATCCTCGACCTTATTCTACCATCGTTCTTCTAAGACTTTTATGAGTTTCCTAAATTCCATATTTCTATCATTAACTGTATCCGATCTAGTTTTCTATACACTAAGTTCTGAGTTCAACATCAGTATATCCAATTTTAGCTTTCTGTCTACTAAGTTTTCGAGTTCAACTTCAAGTATACCCGACCTAGCTCTTTGTTTGCTAAGTTTCGAGGTCAACCTAAAGTATAACTGACTTAGCTCTCTATCTGCTAGATTTTCAAGTTCAACCTCAAGTATACCCGACCTAACTCTTTGTCTACTAAGTTCCGAGGTCAACCTAAAGTATAACTTGTAACACCCTCCCAAATATAGTACTATGCTTAAGTCATAGTACGACATTCAGGAGTTGTTACGATTACCTAAGCGGACTTTGATTGATAGCAACTTCAGCCGTCTTTGCAACTTCTCGAACTATCTGGAGATAACATGGAAATAGGAGTGAGAATTTTTGAATTCTCAGTAGGATTCCTTAACTATCATGCATACTGTCATCGTTGTCATCTCCAGTTTGCTTCGGTTTATTATGAAAAAGGTGAACATGTTATATAAACTGTTTAATTTTATAGTTTGAAAATATTTTACCCGAAGCAAAGTTCCTTTTACTCATACACTTGGCACTTGGGAGAGCCCATACAAAATCAATGCATGAATTATACTATGAATAATAACTGCAACATATTAAGATGTATGTAGCATCAATATACTGAAGATATAACATCTACACATGACTTTACTTGTACTTGAAATTATGCAGATACATAAAAATTTACTTTTCTTTCTTTATCTTCTGCTTATTATGCCATATTTCAGAGTATGATCGCCATGTCATACCCTATCGGGATGTGATCCCCATGTCACATTCCTTAGGAATATGTTCTTCTTGCCACGTCCCAGAGTATGATCGCCATGTCATACTTCATCAGAATGTGATCGCCATGTCATATTCCTTAGGGTGTGGAATCATTATGCTATATTTCAGAGTATGATCGCCATGTCATACCCCATCAAAGCGTGATTGCCATGTCATGTTCTTTTAGAATATAGACTCATCATCATATCTTTTATCATAAAATCTTTACATGCCACCATGAATTTTCGGCACTTACACTAGCTGGGTCATACCATGCCTCATGTAAGCCCTGTCCTCTATACTCGCATTAGCTGGGTCGTTGCCATGCCTCATGTGAGTGGGGTGCATATGCTTTAATTTTTAGTCTTTAGTCTTTAGTCTTTACTGCCCTTGGATAGTCTGATCTAAGAGTGAGCTCGTTAGCTCATCTCGTGACCGTCGTTACACAGACTAACCTATAAGGGGATTCACGTGCCTCCAGTCTTGGAGGGATCTCATTTTGGTCACATGCCTCTAATTGAAGGGATCTTTTCTGGTCACGTGCCTCAAATTGAGGGATCTCATCTGACTACGTGCCTTCAATATAGAGAGATCTCATTTGACCATGTGCCTCTAAGGTAGAGGGATCTCATAGTTTTAGCTGTCTTCACAGGAAGGGATTCAATGTGCAACTGCCTCCAAGTGAAGGGACCCACATCTTTATCTTTTAACTGCCTTCACAGGGAGGGATTCAATATGCAACTGCCTCCAAGTGAAGGGATTCATATTTTATCTTATTTAACTATCTTCATAGGGAGGGATTCAATGTGCAACTGCCTCCAAGTGAAGGGATTCATATTTAATATATTTATGTCTTTTCATTCTCATGCATAATCAAGCATAGACATGCTGAATGCATTCATACATATTCTTCATCATTTATTTTCACATACCTATTCATAATTGTATAGCTGTTCATATTATAAATTTCTTATAATATAAACACTCATAGTTTCATAGACTTCTGCCGTAAATTCGTAGCATAATGGATCAGATTCGTTTTCCCATGAATAGTGCCAGTTCTCACGGACAAATCTGTCACAGCAGTATAATCAATCTAACATATCTATCAATATAAAACTTGCAACCGTTAACTCAAGCCTTATATGTTCACTAACACTTGTGAAATCATCAATTTGGTCATTTCTGCCAATTCTATTCAATTTTGCCCGAACTTTGTATACTCCATGTTTACTTCTATTCAACTCATTTAGACCTAAATTTTGGATATGTCATATCTCTATGTGTCTAGTTTTCAGTCGTTTTGGTCCCATCTCATTTCGATATGTGTAGCTCAAGATATTTGAATTTTGCCTCAGCCTATTCGGTCACTGGTCCGAATTATACTCTTGGAAGTAAAAATTCACTAAAAATCGAAACCAAAGTCAAATCATACTAAATTAGTCTCATATTAAAGCTAACAGGACAACCTTTCATTTGCAATAAGGTTCATTTCATTGCTTTATTATAGCTTGAGTTATAAGTCCTGAAATTTGACCTTCCTGAACTACCCTGTTTTGGCCCAGTTTGGACATAGAGCAACTTCCTTGAATCATTGGGAACAAATGGGATCATAACAAACTCGGAATTTCATTATCGGATGTTCCCCTATGTGTAAGCTTTCTAACAAAATTGGTTTCACTCAATTTGGAGTTGTGTAGGGTGAGTTACACCCTTCTCAAGTTACATTGCCCGGATAAAGGTCCTAATTCCTAGGTTAAACTTCAAAAATTCATCTCTCTCTCAATACTAATCCAATGCCTTATATTATATATGTATGGAAAGTCCTAAATGTCTACTTTCATATAAAAATAGTTTCATTAGATTTAACTAGCTGCAGGCAGAGCCGTACACTCCGCCATCCGGATTGCCGTGGGGTTTCTCACTTAGGCAGCATCTCAATCCTCCACTTCTCCTAGTTTTCTTCTTCTAACTTTAATTCTAACTCAAGATTTCATATTAATTCAACCATAATACATCATATACATCAAATATATCATCAAATACATAAAGAAGAGTAAAATTTCAAGCAGCCACAGTTCAAATAATTTAAGAACAGGAATGGAATCCTACCTCCTTTAGGTGTGATTCTGCCAGATTTTGAAGCTTAGATTGATAAAACCTTGTTAAGCCTGAAGGAGTGATGGAGTTTGTTGAGAGGAGAAGGGAAGAAGAGAAGAAGAAGGCTGAAACCGGATGAGAATGAGATGCAAGTCAGCTGGGAGAAGAGAAAGATCTGATTTAAGTATTGAAGAGGTAGTTCGCTTTGTGTGTTTTGATTGAATGAAATTTTGTGATTGAAGTTCAGCCATGTCTCCTGCTTTTGTGGCTAAATTACTCTCCACGTCACCCCAAAAGTGGAACTCGCGTCCATTTTATCTGAAATCAGAACTTGTCTCTATTCTGTGTAAAGTTGGAACTCGTGCCATTTATTTGACACTCGGAGATGAAATCGGATATCGGAAATCTTGTCTGGTTTATTCAAAATTTGGAAGCAAAGTCGGATATCGGAAATCATACAACACACAATCACATAATCTCGAAACTCCCAATTCAAACTCGGGAACACCAACAGAAAAGGAAAGCTCCTAGGAATAAACTCGGATATCGGCACTCGTGTACAACTTGGAAATCAACCCAAAGATCTGAACTCGTATCCGTTCTAGTTGAGTTCAACTCTAAGATCGGAGCTCGTAACATTCAACCTAGAGGTTGGTACTTGTGACCATCACTATCAACTCGGAGGGCGGAAACCCTGTATAGCTTGTTTTGAAACATTAAGTCGGAAGTCGGAAATGAGAATACTGGGTAGGTCGGAACTCGGGAATTCGGAATCATTCATAACTTGGAAGACCAATGTAGATTAATGTCGGAAATCGGAATCACAGGCACATAAAACACTTTGAAATCGAAAGTCATCGACAAGAATATCAAACCTAAAATACTTAAACCCAGAAGTCGGAAATTATATACAATATATTTGAAAATCGAAGTCGGAGGTTGGAACTCGGGAACCACTCCATGAAGATGGGGTCGGAAATCGGAAATAATCAAACTTGAAGATTAAGTCAGAAATCGGAACTCAGGGATGTTACATAACTGACCTAGCTCTCTATTTGCTAGATTTCCGAGTTCAACCTCAAGTTGTTTGTATTTCATTCTAGACTGCCTTACTTCTAGCCAGAATTGCACTCTTATAAGAGAAAATTTACCAAAAATAGAAATCTGGGTGAAATCATGCAAAATTTATATCAATGTAAAGCTAATAGAACAAGCCTTCAAATGAAGCAAGTTTCATATCATTTGAATGAGTATAATTTGAGATATAAGCTCTAAAACTTGACCCTACTGGATTACCCTGTTCTAGCCCAGATTGGACATAGGCAACTTTCTCAACTCACTAGGAACAAACGGGATCTTATCTAATTCAAAAATTTTTATGGGATATTCTCCTATGTGTAAGCTTTCTAACAACATTGGAATCACTCAATTTGGAGTTGTATAGGGTGAGTTATACCCTTCTTAACTCATATTGCTCAGATGAAAGTTCTGATTTCTAGGTCAAATTTCAAAAATTCATAACTACCATTACACTGATCCAATGGCCTTATATTATATATATATGGAAAGCCCTGAATGTCTAGTTTCATATAAAAATAGATTTATGGACGTTAAATGGCTATAGGCAGAGCCATATGCTCCGCCGTACAGACCGCTGAGGAAAACCCTAATAGCTTCTTAAATTGTTCTCTATTCTTCAAGTTATTTGCTATCAATTCCAATTTTAATCACAACATACATGTAAAATTAGTCACAAAACCATCATCATCACTCTATATAATATTAATATCTCAGGTTATACATGACCACCATGCAGCCCCAAATCAAAGAAAGTAAGAAGAGAAATAGGATTTCCTACCTTGTCTAGTTGAATTTGAGTTGATTTAGTGTTTTTCATGGAAACAACTTTTGATGAGACTTGAAGAAGGGATGAAGATGGAGTGAAAAATGAGAGTGAGGAGAAGAGAAGTGAGATGAGCTTCAGTAGCTAAGGGGTGGCCGAAATTTACAAGAAGAGAAGGAAAGAAGAGGTGAAGATTTTTGAAGCACTTCTCTTTGATTGGTGGACTTCATCTCATCTTCCAATTTAGCTTGGCTTCCCATCCTCAATGGCTGAGCAAGGCGCCACATGAGGGGGTGGTTTGGCTAAATCCTAGCCATTCATCCTAGGGTATTCATATAAAAATTTCTATTGGTCCGGTTTCGACAGTTTAAAATACCAAAATCTTACCAATTTCCTTTAAATTGGTAATTCAGTTTTAGAAAAATCCTATGAAGTTTCCTATAGTTCTAATTTAATTCCATTACACCTAATCACTTCTAAATCATACTTAATTGGCTTCAAGTGACTGCTTAATCGAATTTCGATTAAACCCACTTATTCGATAAAAACCGAGCAACTCGGTTACTAACGATAAAATTCTTCGGACGTTACAATTAGTAATTAGACTAGCCAATTAATTATGTGAAAGAAAAACAAATGGGATAATAGAGAACTCCACAACCTGCAAACTACTCTAAAAACATGCCTTCAGGTCCCAAACATTCTTGTTGGCCACATCTTAATTCTTAAGAGAGATATGACTTGGAAGTTCTCCCATTGGTTACAACACCATTGAAAAAAAATTCATTATAAAACAATGATTAGTAAGGTAAAGAGTATATTCTTCTCAGCATTCCAATGATATAACAAAATTCATAGGTACTTAAATATAAAATGAATAAAATCAATTAAATAAATAAACACATTGCAAAAATTACCTTATAACTCTTATTATTTCCCCGATGACAAATAAAAAAAATGACTTACATTTCTTAGCAAACTCTCAGTAATATCCTTTTGTATTGCTCACCCAATTACCCATTTCACAATTATATAAAAAATTGATAAGAAACAAAATTGACGTTTCCATTTAAAGAAATCAGGAACACATACGTTTTCATCATATCAAGGTCATCAAATTCATGAACTGCCATTCCCACACATACACACATAGCCCAAACTGAATAATCCAATATCAACTTAGTTTAACAATAGGGAAAACATATCACAATTAAAAGCACAATATAAGTCCATGCTATATAGCAGAGTCAACAGAAAACCTATTTCACATTCTCATACATATATATATAAAATAGAATTAATGATTATATATTAGAATGAGAGTTTGTATAATATTCAATTGAAAATGCAACATTATTCTAAATAACGAAATACATACTCAAACTACAATAATTAATACCTAAAGTAACCGTTACAATGACCTTCTTATCTTGTGTAGCATGTCCCAAGAATCGAAATGTAAAAACCCTTTTATCACTAGCTAGAATGAACATCAATTTAGTAAACTACTGTGAAATTATTCGTAATAACATATCATCAAACAAATACCATGCCCAAAAGACCAAAAAGTTCAGTCCAAGAAGAAAGAGAGGGAATCAAGTACAGAACAATTATAAGAATTTACACAAAAGAAGTCCGTGTCTATAACCCCACCTTTTTTTTTAACTGTAATTTCTTGTATTTTAATATATCATGTGACAGTTTCAAGAATGAACTTCCAAATAGTGCTGTCAACACGATTGGTTTGCCTCCCTTCAATCTATTCAATTCAACATATCAATTCCCCATGTGAGGTTGGAATTATGTCTACGCATATCCAGTGTCATATATTGTACCTTGTTATTTTAATTTTCCAAAACTGTGATTCATTGAATTTTTTAATATATATGTTATCATCCTAATTCCTCTTTTGCCCAAAATCCAACACTAAACTTCCATCCAACATGTTGATAAGTATCTTCTACATATCTGCAAATTACAAAACATTAACGTTCACCCTTCCTAACTATCTAAACAAAATGCACCACCCAACGAATAACAACATTTGAACCTACAAAAAGGACCCAAGGAAACTATCTGTTCTAATATTTTGATTCCAGCAAAGAATTGTTTATCCAACGAGGAAATGGGAACATTTATCAGAAATCAATAACAGAATGAAAATGAAGCAGTCGCGTAAGTATGATAAAATTCTTCAAGCTCAAATACAAATCACCAGAATAAAAACCTAAAGCTAAGGTTAAACAACATTCCAAATTCGAGACCATGCCAATCTTTTACTTATCAATTCAGTTCACACTACCTAAAACCTGGTTCTTTTAATTCAATGTTAATTCCTTTAAGCCCTTATGTATAAAGCATAATCACAAAATTCTTTCAATAACCTTGCATATAGTCATAATAAAATTTGTTTCCTCTCCACTATAATACCAAGATCAAAGCAGACCCTATTGTACATTTAATATCCAAAAATAAGATTCAATAATCACTGTACAAAATTAATCAAGCCTAAACCAAAGTTTCCTATTTTACAATTAACATATGTGTGCACCTACAGAATGGATTTAAAGTGTCCAAAACATCCACTTAACATATAGCATTGGAACTGCATATTCCACAGAAGGATTCATGATCTGAATAGTAATTCGGGATAAAAAAAGGCAACAAGAGGCGGAGGTATGAAGCAAAAAAAATGGAAGCAGAGGTTTCCAAAATGTGACACAGATTAAGCACATGTCACCAAGGATTGTACAAAGTAATCGAGGCATAAAGGGCGAGGATGACGTTCCTATAGGCCTTTGGTAGGGCCATAATCTGTGAAAATGGCGCGCTTCCATTTACACAGTTGTGATCCTACTTAAGGACACTTGCTCCACCAACTATAGAAAACCTAACCAGGCTCTGTTACCAATTTTGTCACGACCCAACCCGGGACGTGACCGACGCATAGGAGATGTTGCCCCTTAGCTAGCCTATCTACAAGATTTACAAAGAAATGGACGAAGTCTCCCTTAAAAACTGGATGTTCCCCAAAATACTAATGATTCCTATTACAGCTAGAGCAAGTAGCCTAACCACAACCAATAATTTAACCATATTCGAAATTATAATTCGAAAGCATTGAGTATTCTTAGAATACTTTCAAGGTTCAGAACAAGTCAAACATCCAAAACAAGTGTTGATATACTTGCTTAAAACTAACTTTACTATAGTTACTCATCACAGCAGAAGCCGAACCCTATCTGTGGTTAGCGGAGCATAACTAAGGATATACAAACCAATATTTAAATAGACACCTCCCCCAAAAACAACAGCCTTAAGGTCCACATGGATAAGTGTGTTGAGCTCATCGAGCTTCTAAAACACTTACAACCAAGATATGTAACACCCTCCCAAGTACAGTACTATGCTTAAGTCATAGCACCATACCTTGGAGTTGTTACTGTTACCTGAGCGGACCTTGTTGGACAGCAACTTCAGCCGTCTTCGGGAACTTCTGAAACTATCTGGAGACAACACGGAAATAGGAGTGAGAATCATAAATTCTCAGTAGGATTCTCTAAGTATCATAAATAATGTCATCGTTGTCATCTCCAGTTGCTTCGGTTTATTTTGAAAAAAGTGAACATGTTATGTACACTGTTTAATTTTACAGTTTGAAAATATAATGTCCGAAGCAAAGGTTCAGTTTTACTCATAGACTTGTCATTTGGGAAAGCCTATACAAAATTAACTCATGAATAATATCATGAATAATAACTGTAACATATAAGAACGCACATAGCATTAATATACTAGGAACATAATGCCTGCACATAAATAACTGAAACATACTAAGAATATATTAATACCAATATACTGAACACATAAAATCTACCCATGGCTTTACTTGCCCTTGAATTTAAGCATATACATAAAATGTACTTCTCTTTCTTCGTCTCTCTTTTCATCCTAAAATCTTTACGTGCCACATTCCAGAGTATGATCGCCATGTCATACCCCATCAGAGCCTGATCGCCATGTCACGTTCCTTAGGAATGTGGGATCTTTTTTTGGTACTTACACTAGTTGGGTTATGCCATACCTCATGTAAGTTCTGTCCCCTATACTCACACTAGCTGGGTCGATGCCATGCCTCATGTGAGTGGGGTGCCTGCATAAGCTTTAATCTTTAGCTTTTACTTGGCACACCTAGGCGTTACGTATCGCCGTCCCTAGGGTGCCTTTACTGCCCTTGGGTAGTCTGGCCTTGGAGTGAGCTCGTCAGCTTCACCCGTGACCGTCGTCACACCGACTCACCCGCAAGGGGACCCACGTGCCTTTAGTTTTGGAGGGATCTCATTCTGGTCATGTGCCTCTAAGTGAAGGGATCTCTTCTGGTCACGTGCCTCAAAACTGAGGGATCTCATCTGACCACGTGCCTTCAGCATAGAGGGATCTCATCTGACCACGTGCTTCCAAGGTAGAGTGATCTCATAGTTTTAGCTGCCTTCACAAGGAGGGATTCAAAGTGCAACTGCCTCCAGGTGAAGGGATTCATATCTTTATATTTAATTGCCTTCACAGGGAGGGATCTCAAGTAACTGCCTCCGAGTGAAGGGATTTACATTCATTATACTCATGTCTTTTCATTCTCATACAAGGTCATGCATATTCACACTGAATGTACCTATACTTCATTTATTTTCATACGTCATTGCATATATGATCTTCACGTACATAGTCGTGACATATAAAGGCCCGTAGCCTCTTTGCCATTCTACCAGCACTCATACATATGCTTTGTCCTTTACTTTCATATACCTCATCTTACCCTTATGTCATTCTTGAATATGGGGTTTCTATATTTCCATTCATACTTTAATTCATCCTTGATAATCTATATCATCTTCAGATTTATCCTTGCATGTAAACATTCCTAATTTCATAAACTTCTGCCGTAAATCCGGCAACATAATGGATTAGCTCTGTTTTCCCATGAATAGTGCCAATCTTCATAGACAATTCAATCATAGCATCATAATCAACTTAACGCATAGATATCAAGGTCAAACTGGCAATTCTCAACTCATACCTTATATGTTTTACTAATACCTGTGAAATCATCAATTGGGTCACTTTTGCCCATCTATTCAGTTCTGCCCGAATTTCATATGATCCACCTTTACTTCTATTCAATTCATTTGAACCTGAATTTTTGATATGTCATAGATCTATATATCTACTTTCCAACCTCTTTAGTCCCATATCATTTTGATCCATATAACTCAAGATATTCAAATCTTACCTCAACCTGTCCAGTCACTAGCCCGAGTTACACTCTTGGAAGTATAAATTCACTAAAAATCGAAACTAAGCTCAAATCATACAAAATTGGTCTCATATTGAAGCTGACAGGACAATATTTCATTTGCCACAAGTTTCACTTGATTTACTTAAGTACACCTCGAGTTATAAGTCCTGAAAGTTGACCTTCCTGCACTACCCTATTTTGGTTTGGATTGGACATATAGTCACTTCCTCAAACCACTGGGGATCAATTGGTGCCATAACAAACTTGGAATTTTTATACTGGGATGTTCCCCTATGTGTAAGCTTTCTAAAAAAATTAGTTTCACTCAATTTGGGATTGTAGAGGGCGAGTTATACCCCCCATAAGTCACCCTGCCCGAATAAAAACCCTAGTTCCTAGGTCAAACTTCAAAAATTCATATCTCTTTCAATACTAATCCAATGGCCTTATATTTTATGTCTATGGAAAGCCCTAAATGTCTAATTTCATCTAAAAATGGTCTCATCAGATTTAACCGGTTGTAGGCAGCGCCGTACACTCCATCGTACGGACTACCGTGGAATTCTCACTCAGGCAGCATCCTAACCCATCCATTTCTTCTAATTTTCTCCTTTTAATCATAATTCTAATTCAAAATCTCCTATGAATTTAATCATAATTCATCATAATCTATCATAATACATCCAATAATTCATCAAATACATAAAGAAGAGTTCAATCTCATGCATTCATAGTGCAAGGAATTCAAGAATAGAAGTAGAATCCTACCTCTTTAGAGTATGACCTTGCTGAATTTGAGTTTGGATTAATGGAACTTTGCCAAAGCTTTAGATTTGATGGAGTTGGATTTGAGAGAGGAAAGGAAGAAGAAGAAGGCTGGAGCAAGGAGAAAGAGAACGTAAATCAGTTGGGAATGAAGAGGGAAGTCTGACTTAAATACATGAAAGTTGTGGTGTTGATTGGCTGAAGTTTTGTGGTTGAAGTTCGGCCATGTCTTTCACTTTTGTGGCCAATTTGCTCTCCACGTCGTCCCACAAGTGGGATATGCCTCCGCTCTACCTGAAATCGAACTCGTGTCTATTATGGTTTAAGTTGGAACTCGTCCCATTTATGTTTAAAGTTGGAACTCGTGCCATCTTGCTGGTGACGAGGAAATCCCGTCTAGTTTATTTGAATCTTGGGAGCAATGTCGGAAGTCGGGAGTCATACAGTTCACAATCATATGATCTCGGAACTCCTATTTGAACTGGGAATATCACTGCTGGGAATGGACTCTCTGAGGTCGGAACTCGTGTATGACTTGAAAATCAACTAAAGATTCGAACTCATGTCCATTGGATCGAACTCTCTAACCGGAACTCGTTGCATTCGAATCCGAAGTCGGTACTTGCATTATTGTCTTAAAGTAACAACTTGGAGTCAAGTCGGAAGTCGGATAGAATGTTTAGGGTCAGAACTCGGTAATTTTGAAGGCATCAAACACCAAATGCTTGAACTCGGAGATAAGTTATGAGATCGGAAATGGGTCTGTTTTCCTTTGAGGTATGAAATCGGATATCGGAAATCACACACGTTGTTCGGACTCGAATGTTAATCTCGGAAGTCGTGGGAATAATCCAGATGAAGTCAAAAGTCATAGACATAGGTAAGCCGAACTCGGAAATAGGAGAATATGCATAAGATGAAGTCAGAAATTGTGCAAAGATGAACTCGGAACTTGGAAATAATCCCTTCCACCTGAAATTCGAAGATTGAGTCGGGAATGGGATTTGATCAAACTTGAAGGTGAAGTCGGACGTCCGTTGTTGGAGTTGAATAACGTCAGAAATCGGGAAGATGTGTGGAAGGAGGTCGGAAATTGGGACGTTACAAGATAGACTGCTCACGAACTTGTGCTTAGCACTGAAATAGGAGGGAATAAGGAGTGAGTCAAACAGACTCAGTGAGGGGCAATGCAACTATAACATACAAGGACAAACTCTAACAATATATATATATATATATATATAAACATTTTAAATTATGCAAATAAAGAATTACTATTATAAGTTATTCATAAAAAAACATTAAACCACTTCATAGAATTATTAACATGGTTTTCAAACATAAATACTAAGATAGCGAGGCTTCAAATTCAGAGTTATCTCCAAATAAGCATTAGCCTTTTCAGATCTGACTAAGTCAGTAGTGTGTGTAGGCCTCACACACACGCACCGAGCTAGCAACACCCCTGCTAGCTGGGTTTGAACCAAGGTGCATCAAGGCTAGCGTCAACGACCGCTAGCTACCGTTTAACTGAGAATGCTCCCACAAAGTGTATAGAAATTAAAGTAATAGATATTGACAAAAAGCTAATGTAACAAATGTCAAATCAAATTTCCCAAGAACAAAGGTATTTATCAGAGTTTGAAATCCAAAATATAGTTTACTCAACAAATCAATTTAATAATCCAACAAAAGATCAGAGCTTGTCCTTTTCATTTATAAAATTCGTAGTCTCATCCAAAATGCTGTCAGAACATTTAACAAATGCATACTATTAAAATTTCCTCAAAATCGAAACAGACATCCATGAGTAAATAGATATATTAAACTATATGACAATAGTACCACTAAACAAAATATGCATAATTAACTAGATATATAAAAATAAACTACCAATAATTGCTAAAATCAAACTAATATTAATTGTATAAAAAGAACATATGCCATAGAGGCATTGTCCACTCACAAACTGTCAGGGTACACAATCTATGTCCTCGGGCTGCTCAACATGCATGTTGATTTCCTGGAGAATCTGAAATCATACATAAATAATTATTTTCAATTTAAACATAAATTTGGTTTAGAATCTAGTCTTTGCCTTCTTTGTCTAACCTTACTAATTAAATCTAATTAGAAACTACTACTCCTATATATAACATAGGAATTTAAATTTTTATGTTTCTTTCCTATTGAACAAAATATTCTAACCATTCTATACTATAATTCCCAAATTAAAACTTTAAACATTTCTCCACTCACCCCTCCACCCTCATAAAACTCAAAAATTCAAATATCCATCAAATTTAGTTCTAACTATAAATGAAACAAAACCAGCATCTAGCTTCAAAGAGGGAAGCTCACTAGTGTGGGTTGGTTTAGAAGTAAGCAAAGCAAGAACCCAGCCATCACAAGAAGCAAAATGCCAATGGAGGGTGGAGAGAGGGAAAGACGCAGGCGAGGGAGAGACGGATGGGGAGAACGACTGCGAGATAGTGACGGTGCTTTGGAGGGGAAAGACATGCGCTGGTGATGATGATGGGAGGTTGAGAGTGAGTGAGGGTAAAAGAAAGAGACAAACTTGAGAGAGAAGGGATGAATGGAAGCGTAACAGGGGAAAGGAAAAATGAAAGAAAGTAGTGCGTCAGGGAAGGAAGGCTCCAGACGGCTCTAAGAAGAAAAGGATGGGTCTAGGGTGCACTATATTGCTTATGGTGCACTGTGGTCCCTAGTATGTTATATATATATATATATATATATATATATATATATATATATATATATATATATATATATATATATATAAATATATATATATATTTATATATATATATATTTATTTATTTATTTATTTATTTATAAAACAAGCACTTCAAAGCTTCACCTAAACAATTTTAATTCTACTATCCTTATATTTTAAAAGTAAATAAAGAAAATGCCCAACACATAAGTTATGAGTTTTTTTTTTCAAAGTTCCGGATTACCAACATTTTATTCTAAATAGGTATTTTATTATAAACAGGGTATTATAGTTATCATTTAGAAAAATTATCACTTTTTAAATTGATAATAGTATAATATAGTATTTGATATGTACAAGTAATCTAATGGGTAATTTACATTACTTTGTTTAGTTTATAAAAATGATGAAAAGGGATCCATTGGCATCGATATAAGAGTTAGTACACTTACACCTTTAATAACATTTTATTGAAAATAATTCTTATCAATCAAATCATTGAATTATAATTTCATATCATATAAATTATTTGTATCAAATTTTAAAAAATTGAACATCATTAAAGATGTGATTAAATAGTTCTTTTTTTACATATATTTTGTAACACCCTTCTAAGTACAGTACAATGCTTAAGTCATAGTACCACACCCTGGAGTTGTTACGGTTACCTGAACGGACCTTATCTCTGGCAAAGAACTTTCAAGGCTTACTCTGATACCTCTTGAACTTTCTGGAGACAACACGGAAAATAGGAATGAGAATTATAAATTCTCAATAGGATTCTCTATAATACACATGGAATGTCATCGTTGTCATCTCCAGTTTGCTTCGGTTTATTATGAAAAAGGTGAACATGCTACACAAACTGTTTAATTCTACGTTTCGAAAAAAATCTTATCCGAAGCAAAGTTCATTTTAATCATACACTTAGTATTTGGGAGAACCCATAACTTCATTCAAATATAATACCACGAATAACAACTGTAGCATATTACAACACACATAACATCAATATGTTGGGAATATAACATCTGCATATAACTTTATTCATACTTAAATTTATGCGTATTCATAAAACTTGCTTTTCTTTCTTCATCTTCCTTTTCATCATAAAATCTTTACATGCCACATTCCAGAGTATGATCGCCATGTCATACCCCATCAGAGCGTGATCGCCATGTCACGTTCCTTAGGAATATGGGACCTTCATTCGGTACTTACACTAGCTGGGTCATGCCATGCCTCATGTAAGTTCTGGTGTCTGCATATACTTTAATCTTTAGCCTTTAGTCTTTAGTCTTTTACTTGGCACGCCTAGGCGTTACGTATCGCCGTCCCTAGGGTGCAGTTTACTGCCCTTGGGTAGCCTAGCCTTGGAGTGAGCTCGTCAGCTTCACCCGTGACCGTCGTCACACCGACTCACCCGCAAGGGGACCCACTGCCTCTAGGTTGGAGGGACCCAATGTGCAACTGCCTCCAACATAGAGGGACCCAAGTCTTTAGCTGCCTTCACAAGGAGGGACCCAATATGCAACTGCCTCCAGGTGAAGGGACCCATGTCTTTGTCATTTAACTGCCTTCACAGGGAGGGATTTCAAATAACTGCCTCCAAGTGAAGGGACTCACATTCAATATATTCACATTCTTTCATTCTCATACATATTCAAGCATAGTCATACTGAGTGTACTCATACATATACTTCATTTATTTTCATGTATCATTGCACACATGATTTTCACGTACATGTTCATTACATATAAAGGCCCGTAGCCTCCTTACCAATTTACCGGTACTCATGCATATGCTACATCACTTACCCTCACATACCTCATAACATAATTATGTCATTCTTGAATATAGGGTTTCTATATACCCATTTATACTTTAATTCATCCTTACATCTAAACATTCATAGCTTCTTAGACTTCTGCCGTAAATCCGGCAGCATAACGGATCAGGTCCGTTTCCCCATGAATAGTGCCAGCTCTCACGGACAAATCAATCATAGCAACATAATCAACTTAACACATATATATATCAATGTCAAACTGGCAATCCTCCATTCAAACTTTATATGTTTCCCTAATACTTGTGAAATCTCCAACTGGGTCATTTTGTGAGACTATCACTTTGGCCATTCTGCCACATTCTATTCGGTTCTGCCCGAATTTCATATGACCCACCTCTATTTCTATTCAACTCATTTAAATCTAAAATTTTGATATGTCATAGCTCTATATGTCTACTTTCTGACCTCTTTGGTCCCATATCATTTTGATCCATATAACTCAAGATATTCAAATCTTACCTCAACCTGTTCAGTCACTAGCCTGAATTACACTCCTGGAAGTATAAATTCACTAAAAATCGAAACTAAGCTCAAATCATACGAAATTGGTCTCATATTGAAGCTAACAGGACAACCTTTCATTTGCCATAAGTTTCATTCCATTTGCGTAAGTATACCTCGAGTTATAAGTCCTGAAAGTCGACCTTCCTGAACTACTCTGTTTTGGCCTGGTTTGGACATAGGGTAACTTCCTCGAATCACTAGGGACAATTGGGACCATGGCAAACTCGGAATTTCATATTGAGATGCTCCCCTATGTGTAAGCTTTCTAACAAAATTGGTTTCACTCAATTTGGAGTTGTATAGGGTGAGTTATACCCTCCTCAAGTCACCCTGCCCGGATGAAAGTCCTGAACCCTAGGTCAAACTTCAAAAATTCGTATCTCTCTCAATACTAATCCAATAACCTTATATGACATATCTATGGAAAGCCCTGGATGTCTACTTTCATCTAAAAATGGTTTCATCGGATTTGACCGATTGTAGGCGGCGCCGTACACTCCGCCGTACGGACTGCCGTGGAATCTCCACCAAGACAGCATCCTCATCCATCCATTTCTCTTAGTTTTCTTCTTCTAATTCTAATTGCCACTCAAGATTTCATATTAATCCTACATTAATCCAATCATAATTCATCATAATACATCCAATAATTCATCAAATACATAAAGAAGAGTATAATCTCATGCAATCATAGTGCAAGAAATTCAAGAATAGAAGTAGAATCCTACCTCTTTGGAGTATGATCTTGCTGAATTTGATTTCTAGATTGATGGAACCTTGACCAAGCTTGGGGATTTGATGGAGTTGGTTGAGAGAGGGAGGGAAGGAGAAGGCTGGAGCAAGAGGAAGAGAAGGAGACGTAAATCAACTGGGAATGAGAAGGGAAGTCTGACTTAAATACAAGAAAATGTGGTGTTGATTGGCTGAAGATTTGTGGTTGAAGTTCGCCACGCGTCTCTCACTTTTGTGGCCAACTTGCTCTCCACGTCGTCCGAAAACTGGGATACGATTTCGTCCCACATGAAATCGGAACTCGTGTCCATTATGGTTGAAGTCGGAACTCGTGACCTTTTACATTTTTAGGAGCTGAAGCCTAATGTCGGAACTCGTCCCATCTTGTTTGTGACTGAGGAAATCTTGTCTGGTTTATTCGAGACTTGGCATCCAGCTCGGAAGTCTGAAGTCATAGAGCTCGAAATCATATAATCTCGGAACTCCTCATTTGAACTCAGGAATGTCAGTGCTGGATATAAAATCGTAGATCGGAACTCATGCATGACTAGAAACCAATTCAAAGATTCGAACTCATGTCCTTTGTACTTGAGGCATAAAGTCGGAAATCGGGAAAATCTAGCCACTCCATTATTAAGTCGGAAATCAAGAGTTCTAATAAGGTCTTAGGTCGGAAATCGGGTCCATTGCCTTGAGACATGAAGTCGGGAATAGGATTAAATCGGAAATCGGTATTTATACGAATGAACTCGGAACTCGAAAATAATCACTTCTGTCTATTTTCGAAGACGAACTCGGAAATCGGAATTGATCACCCTGGGGCAAAGTCGGAGCTCGGAAAGCGGATGTTACATATTTAGAAATATTTATTACGTTAATTTAAATGTATATAAAAAGCATATTAAACTATTTAGATTAATATGAAATTTTATGGACATGATCTATAATATATGAATTTTCAATCTAATAGTCAGTTTTGTAAAAAAATTTTCAATAAAAAGTTATTCAATGGTATAAGAAACAAGTTTATTTTCCATCAATGTAAGTTGATCCTCATCCAAAAAAGATTACTAGAAAATATATGATTTTTAATAATAATAATAATTAATAATATTATTAATTGTTAATTATGATAATAATTATTAATATTATTATATAACGATGATGATGATGATAATAATAATAATAATAATTCCTTTAAATTTGTATATTATTATTATTATTATTATTATTAATGGGAGGACTACCACATAAATGATAATCTATGAAGTGCGAATATAGATACGAGATATAGATATAATATGACATGGATACAAGAGTACAACTATGTTTAAAAATCATAAAACACAACACAACTGTAGTATAATATATAAAAATAATATGAAATTAATATAAAAACATAAATTTTAAATGAAAAGAGAAAACCAATGATTTCAATATTAGCATTTATTCTTGTAAACATATTATAATATATTTATCTTATTGACATTGTTATAGAAGTTTCATTTATATAGTTAAAAACATTCTAAAAAATTAAAGCAAAAACTTATAAAATACAATTAGGAAGTATGTAAAAATATCTATGGAGTATCCAACATGACACGATACGTGTCCAATACAGATAGACATAGTGACCATTTTGAAGTATTTGTGCTACATAGGTGGTAATCCATAGGAAAAAAAATACGTTATCTTTGAATTATAAGCTATACACACTTTAGTCTCTAAATTTAAAAAATGTGCAAATTGACATCTTAAACTTTTTTGAATGTGTAAATTGATGTTTATGTTAATTTTTCCATCCATTTTTTTTAAAAAAATTCACTAATTCAATAAAGTTTAGGATATTAAATTGCACATTTAGAAAAGTTCAAGAGGTCGATTTGCACATGATCCAAAGTTTAGGGGTATAGTACAATTACTTTGGCTAAAATACATATTCACAAAAATTCAGGGGGTCGATTTGCACATTTTTAAAATATAGGGTTTAAAATGCACATGACCTATAGTTTAGATGAATAAAGTGCAATTTTTCCCAATCCATTTAGAGACCCCATAAAGGCAATCCACATTGCCATTATGAAGGCAATATAGATTGTTTTGGAAATCTGGATTGCCAATAATCAGGCCCAATCAAATAAGGCAATATTATGAGTCCAAACAATTTAAAGTTACATTATAGTAATCCAGATAGATTACCTTGTACTGAACACCCTCTAAGCCTAATATTATTTGTACATTACAAACAAAATATTAATTTTGATATACTGTTAGTATGAAAGAATTTTACTCTATCATTTAATTATATGCTTCTATTTGTAAGATTTTTAATGTAGAGAGTGGTTAAGTCAAACATTTTACTGACGTGATAATATATAATTGGATGTCTATGTAAAACTTTTTTTATATTGATAAACACCAAAATTAAATTCTAAAAATAAATATAAATATTACAATATAAATGAGATATTAAACTTTAATCTCATGTTCCGCTACTAAATATGTTGTATTTTTTTATTATATTTGTTTTTAATGTTCACTTTTGATTTATAAACAATAGGCTTAAATATATTTTTGCTCTCTAAAAAATATAGTAAATTCCAGTTTTGGTCCTTACAAAAATTTTAGTTTGGTTTATATCCTTTTTTTCCCCAAAATGTTTGGTTTTGTCACCATTGTTCGAAATTTTAATCCATATTAGTATTTAAGAATATGTATTTACTACTTACAAATATTGAAAATTGTATTTTTGATCTTGATGAACATTTTAAGAATCTTCTTTTGGTTATTATAAATATTACTACTTAATAATTGGGTTAACACTGTAGGGACAAAACTAAACATTTTAAAATTTTTTTGATCAAAATCAAATTAAAAATTTTATAAGGACCAAAATTATAATTTATTATATCTACAAGGACTAAAAAGCAAGCTTAAGTTTAACAAATATTACCTCTTTTTCTTTTTCTATGGTTGCTTGTGAATTGATCGATCCACTGGCATGCAATATTCTCTTTTTGTAATCTCTTAGTATAAAAGGTACGTACTTGCTAGTGTGCAAGCAAACAATTTTTCCCTACCCATTTTGAGGTTTTTTTTTTTAGAATAAAATAAAAAATTTTTAATTTTGTAAATAAAGAAAAACTGTGTGAGTCAAATCGGGCTAGGCCGAGTTGATTTGCGAATGCATAGAAATTGACCAACTCTAGGCTAATTTATATACAAAACTTTTTGTACATAAATCGGCCTAGGGTGGGCCAATTTATATGCATTTGCAAATCGGCCTAGCCTAGGCTAATTTCCATTTAATTACTTCCTATAAGATCCTTCCCCACTCAGATGGCTGAGATCATTTTCATTTGTTCAAGTAATAGTAAAAGTGTCTTTGAGTGAAAAATATCTAAGAGATCTTTTATATTTATTCACCACAATGGTGAAGTCACAAACACAGCAAGGGGAGCAACATTCTACAGTCAAAATCCAATTGGTGTGAGTGTTTCTTCATCTATCACTCTTTTAGAGTTGCAAAACACAATATTGAGGAAATTAGGACAACTGAATTGAAAGCAAATAACTAAAGTGGTGTATAGATTACCCAATGTAGTTGGGCAAGGTATGGTTCACTACATAACTTTCCCAGTTGGGAGTGATGAAGATATGAGTCTTATGTTCTATTGTCACTCCCAATATCTTGATATTCGCATTATAAATTTGTTCACCGCCTTCAAAGATACAAACATTAGTTCCCAAGGATCATTTCCCAACCCACCATTTGTTGGAACGAACTTTAGTGCTAGAGGATCAGATCTTAATTTTGTTGCATATCCAACTTCGCTACTAGTGCCTTGACTTTTGCTTTGTACAGTCCTTTGTAGAATGAAGATGTTCAACATGGAAATACAGAGGATATGGGGGATGGTAGAAGCTTTGGATAGCTTTGCAATGCAGATTGTAGAGCCGCTTATGGGATGCAGCCCAATTGTAGGTTTTGAAAGTTTTGTTAATCATAAAGACGAGGAGGAGGAGCTGCTTCAAGTACTGGCTGACAGTGATAGTGGTGAAGGCTCAGACGGAGAGATAGCTCATGTTACCAACAGGCAATCATCCATGACTCAATCGATGATGAGCCAATCTAAGGAGCACTGCATCACTATTCATCTTTGAATTTGGATGCGATGCAGCAAAGCACATTTACAGGGCTCAGTGGACCTATAGGAGGTCATAATGTCCTAGATAATGCAGGGGAGAATGAGTTATATGTTGGGCAATAATTTCCTAATAAGGAAGCTTTATTTGTAGTAAAAAGTTACACTATCCAAAGATCTGTTGAGTACAAAGTATTGGAGTTTGATTAGGTGACATGCCACAGCAAATGCAAGCATTTTGAGAATAAGTGGACTTGGAATATACGTGTTTCATATTGCTGGAAGAAGAAGCAGTGGGAAATTTGGAAGTACAATGGACCACATACATGTTTATCCACTTCCTTTTCCTAAGACAATCCGAAGTTGGACACAAATGTTATTTGTCTGACCATATTCCCCATGGTGCAGGCTAATCCAACAATATCCATTAAAGTTTGCAAGGATCGGTCGAGGCAAGGTATGGTTTTAAGACCATGTACAAGAAGATGTGACTTGCCAAGCAAAAGGCCATTGTTAAGGTTTATGGCGATTGGGAATAATCGTACAATGAGCTTCCGAGAAGGTGGCAAACTTTACAGATGTTTGTGCTAGGTGCAATAATTCAATTAACTACTATGCCATACTATAGCGAGAATTTTGTTGATCGAAGCTCTGTGATGTTCCACCATTTGTTCTAGACATTTCAGCCCTGTATATAAGCGTTTAAATACTACAAACCATTCATTTCAATTGACGGTACCCACTTCTATGGAAAGTATGGTGGAGCACTCTTGATGGCAATTGCCCAGGATGGTAACTTTAACATTTTGCTAATTGCATTTGCTGTGTAGAGATGGCAAAATGGGCTCAACCCGCTTAACCCGCCTAACTCAAGGCTTTGGTAGGCAGTATGGTTGGCCGTAGTCAAGCTTACCACTTTTTTTATTTTTTATTTTTTAGGTTGAAGAGTATTTTTAAAAAATAATTTTAGATTTTTATTATAAATTATGTTGTTATTATATTTTTATTAATTTGTGAACTTTATACTATAGACTTTATATTATAAATTTATAGTTAATTATTATTTATAAACTTATTTATATATCCTAATTAGTTTATTATATTTGTATTTGAGTTAAATTTGGATACAAATTATGTAGTTTAATTATTTTGTTCTATTTAATTTAAGTAGATTTTTCATTCAATATATTTTTCTAACTTTTAAAGTAATTTAACTCATAAAAAATATTAAAATAAATTTATTTATATTTTTTATTTTTTTATTTTTTTAGCGGGCCTTTAAACGGGGCGGGCTAGAATATTGAGCCTGCCTTCCTAATTCTGCCGTCATACGCCTCACTTTTGGCGGGCGAGGCAGCTTTGATTTGCCATATTTATTGTTGTAGTAAAAGGGGAGACAAAGGATGCCTAGTCCTTTTTCTTGACTAATCTGCTCTAACATGTGATGTTGAAAGAAGGAATTCTAATAATTTCTCACCAACATAGGGCTTTCAAAGCGGCTATAATTCTGAAGATAGTAGCTGGCATCTTCGAACAACTTATCACACATACTGTACATGCCACATTGCTTCAAACTTGACACTCCAATTCAACAGTAAATATGCACATCGAGCCCTCATGAATGCAGCACATGCAAAGACTCATTGGGAGTTTGCATATTATTATGGCTTGTTGAGAGATGAAAATCCAGCAATGAGTGTATGGGATGATAGAATTTCGAAAGAAAAGTGGACACAATACTGTGATAAGGGACGCAAATTCTGTCATACGGTGATCAATTTGTCGGAGTATATTAACATTGTTCTTAAGAGCATCTGCAATCTTCCAATTATGACCCTTGTGAAGTCTACTTACTTTCATCCTGTTGAGCTATTTATAAGGAAAAGATAGGGGGCCGAGGCCCAACTTTTGAGTGGACAAGTGTTTTCACTGGCATTGATGCAAGCGATCGAGATCAGCAAACAGTCGATAGGCACCATGAATGTGTCCTAGTTTTCACAGGCAAATGAGTCATTTATGATGGAAGAACTAGCACAAACAACAAGTTGGAGTCATTGAAACTATAAGGTGCACTTAAGAAAGCGTTGGGGCGACTATGGGTACTGTAGGCCTTATACTTCCCATGCCCCCATGTACTCACTGCATGTGCATTTACGTTAGTTGATTGGGCTACTTATTTTCATGATGTTTACCATAATCAGACCATATTCTATGTCTACAAAATGGAGCTTACACTCATTGCAAATGAAGATTACTGGTCTAAATACCATGGACTTCAAATATGGCCAAATCCATAGCTTAGTTGAGCTATTGAGAGTCGGCCAATTTCAAACAAAATCTGTAACAACATGGATGAAGTTGGATTGGGGCCACCAAAGTAATGTGGCCTTCGTAGGCAAGAGGGGCACACCGGACGAAGATGCCCAACCTTACACACTTCAAGCTCTAACCGTCCTAGCACATACAATTAATTTTTAGTTGTTCTTAATGTGTTTGTTTTCGGTTGTTCTTAATGTATTAATTTTCAATTATTATGTATGTTAATGTGTCTTGTGTTATATTTTAGAGTTAGTTGAAGTGGTTTGTTAACGATTTCCCATTGTTAATGATTTGATTTAGAAATCAAATCCTATGTTTGAAATTTAAAGTAAAAAGGGCAATGATTTCATTTCTACATCCGATGGAATTAAGTTCTTTGTTTTTAAAATTCCACAATGTTTAAGAGGATTTGAAGTGAAATCAGAACTTGTAACTCAGAGGAGGTGATGTAATCAGAAATCGGAATCACATAAAATCGGAACTCGGAACTTGGAAGTCGATAATGGTGACTTGAATAACTCTGTAACCACAGTAAATTTGGAACTCAGAGCACACCTATTTCCGATTTTCGATATAAGGGGAAGTGCAATTTTTCCTATTTGATTTATAATTCAAATCAATTCAAATTATTTCGATATATTTTTTTTAATTCCAAACATACCAAAAAGGAAATTACATCTATCCTTTTGCTTTCTTTTAAGTCACTCGTTTGCTATATAAATTGATAAAGTATATAATAAGGCATAAATTTAGGCAAAAAAAATTTGCATTAAATAATATTCTTACTATTATGCACAAACTGGAACAATATAGTTGAGGTGTTTTGTTAATGTTCCAACAGGGTTATGTAAAACATTACAACTAAATTAAACTAAAATTGAAAAAAACAACAAACAGAAGACGTCATATCAACTATTGCCTCAAGCATGCCTACAAAAGGTAATACAAAATTTTAGATAAGGCAACCAAATAATATTACAACTGATCCAAAATTGAAAAAATAGGGTATTATAATCCATACCTTATTCTTGTGCATCCTAGCCATTCCGCTAGTGTCATCTAGGGGCAAATAAAGGAAAACCCGTGTGACATTGATGGGGTTGAATCTCTCATTTGGGCTTGCCTTATCCATTTTCTGGCTGTTGCTGGTGGTGGTCATGGTCCTTCTCCTAGTGCTACTGATCAAAAGTTGCAGGATACATATGTACTGCTATGAATGCGAATGGTGGAGTCTCGTTGAAAAGATTAAAACCCTACATGACCTGGTATGTAAAGTCATGTGACTACATTTGCTATATTGGATAAGTGGATGCCATGTCTTGTGCATTCAGATTGAGAGCACCATCCATTGATGGCCTATAGCACTTTGATGTCATCGAGATATCACAATCCACCTGAGGTGCAGTAATAGGGTAATGGTCTCCTAATATGACTAATACATATTTGTGCCCTAAACACGCCTTTATGCATACCCAAGCGATGTTTACGAGTCAAAGAGATCCTCAATACTCATAGAGAGCCCGGGGTCGGGATTGTGAGTGAGCCCAGTCATGAATTGCTAGCCAAGGTTGGGATTGGGCATGAACTAGGAGGTCAAAGCAACATCAACTTGGTGGCTAAGACTAGAGAACTGATGGCTAGAACCCGGCATGGAAAGGTGGCTAAGACCTAGTATAGAAATGTGGCTAGGCATGTAACGTCCGAAAAATCTTGTCGTCTTTAACCAAGTTGTTCGGTTTCTTTTTATCGAATAATTGAGGTTAATTAGAATTCAACTAAGTATTTATTTAAAGGTCAATTAATTACCATTTAGAGAGATTAGATGTGAGGGAAATATATTAGAAACCTAGGGGACTCATAGAATTTTTCCAAAACCATTTTGCCGATTTAAAGGAAATCGGTAAGATTTCGGTATTTTAAACTGTCAGAACAAAATCAATAGAATTATACACCCAAAAACCTATGACTCAATGGCTGAATACTCGGCCACATATCACCCAATTGGTGATGCAAGAAAAGCCACAAAATGAAGAGAGTTGGTTGAAATTTAGCCACTAACTCTCAACCAATCAAAACTTAAGTTGCCAACTACTTCATTAAAGCTTTAGTGAGATTTTTTCTTTCCTTTTCCTTCAAGCAAGAATTTGGCCCCCTCACTCTTTTGTAGCCTCCTCCTTCTCTTCTCCTTTCAACACACTCCATCAAATCTTCAAGCTTTAACAAGGTTCCTTCAATAAAAAAAAACCCAAATCTAGCAAGAGTACACCTAGAAGAGGTAGGATTCTTTAGTTTGTGGTGTTTTCTTGAATTAGTAGATTATATCATCTCTTTGTTTGTTCTTTAAACTGCTGTGATATGTTGTATATGAGGTGATTTGGGATGGATTTAATATGGTTTTGATGGGCTTAATTCAAAGCTTGAAGTGGAAATCATTAAAACCCCCAAAAATAGAAATCAGGAAACTTAGGAAACCCCACACTATCTGTACTATCAAGTTTTATGGACCATCATCTAGCCCTAAAAATTGAATGAAAATATTTTTAGATGAAACTAGACATTTAGAGATTTCCAAAAATATAAAATATAAGGCCATTGAATTAGTATTGAGTGAGTTATGAATTTTTGAAATTTAACCTGAGATTCTAGGTCCTCTTTTGGATAGTATGAGTTGAGAAGGGCATAACTCACCCTACAAAACTCTAAATTGAGTGCAACCAACTTTGTTTGAAAGCTAACATGTATGGAAATATCCCATAAAAATTTCATAGTTAGATTCATTTCATTTATTCCCAGTAATTCGATGAAATTGCCTTAAGTCCAAACCGGGCTAGAACAGGGCAGTCCAAAAGGGTCATATTACGGGGCTTATATCTCAAGATATACTTATTCAAATGAGGTGGAACTTCTTTCAAATAAAATTTTGTTCTGTTAGCTTTAATTTGATATAAGTTTCGTATGATTTCAACTAGTTTTCGCTTTTTAGTGAATTTTTACTTTTGGGTGTGTAATTCTAGCCAACTACAGGGCAGGCTGAGATAGAACCCTAATAACATGAGCTACACTTATCAAAATTAGATAGAACTAAAGAGGTTAGAAAATAGACACACAACACTCCAACATATCCAAAATTTACTTTCAAATAAGTTAAATAGAAATTATTGCTCATTTTACAAAAATCGGGTAGAGTAAAGGTACATAGGCAGCAACAAAAATCCAAGTACAACTATTATTTCTATGAGATTGATATTGCTATGTGAATGAAATGTTGTGATTTTTCTGAATAATTGATTGTTTGAGTACTGGCACTATTCACGGGGAAGCGAACTCAATCCGTTATGCTGCCAAATTTTTGACAGAAGTCTATGAAATCATGAGTGTTTATTTTACGAGAAATTTATGATATGAACATCTATACAATTATGAATATGTTATGGTGATATGATCATGAATTATTCTTATGAGAGCATGCATATTTGCATATGAATGAAAGAAGAATATATGAGATCCCTTCACTTAGAGGCAATTATTTGGGTCTCTCCAGGTGAAGGCAGTTAAAAAATAAAGATGTGGGTCCGTTCACTTGGAGACAGTTACACATTGGGTCCCTCCCTGTGAAGGCAGCTAAAACTTTTGCGTCCCTCTATATTGGAGCAGTTGGCTAACTGAGTACCTCCGACCTAAAGGCATGTGGGTCCCCTTGCGGGTCAGTACCGTGTGATGATGGTCACACATTGAGCTCACTCCTAGATCAGGCTACCCAAGGGCAGCAAAGATTAAAGGCAAGGACATATGTATATAGACATCCTAGGGATGGTGATACGTAACGTTTAGGTGTGTTAAGAAAAGAAAGCAAAGGAAACACAAGCATATGCATAATTTTATGATGAACAGTGCATACACACAAATAATGTTTGTTATTATCATCATTATGACATTGCAAGTAGGCTCTTGTTATCCATATTATTATTATTATTATGAAATATTGTTGTACTCATGGTTGAATCCTTACTTTGTTTAACAAATGCATGAATAAAATTAACTCTGCTTCGGACGATATATTTTCAAACTATAAAACGGAATTGTTCGTATAACATGTTCACTTTTTTTTTTTTAATAAACTGAAGCAGCTGGAGATAATAGTCATGGTACGGTATGAAATTTCTTAGTGAATCCTACTGAGAATTTAAAGTTCTCACTCCTATTTCCGTGTTATCTCCGGATAGCTCGAGAAGTTTCGAAGAAGACTGAAGTTGCTGTCAGAAAAGGTCCGCTTAGGTAAAAGTAACAACTCCTGAGTATGGTACTATGGCTTAAGCGTAGTACTGTATTTCGGGAGGATGTTATGAGGCATCTCATAGTCAAAATCTACATCGTGATCATCCTTGTCCTCATCAGAATCCATGCTCCCACAATAGGTGCGATGGCAAGTGTAGGTCCTACTATGTCCTCCACATTGTCGACGATGCTGGCTGGGAGCATGATCTGATTGTTGTACAAAGTGTTGGTGAGGCATTGACTGGTGCATTAGCTATTAGTTCAGTGACCTTAGGGTCATTTAGGGCTTTCCCTATTAACAAAAATTGGTGTGCAAGACTGAGTACCATACAAAGCATACAACTGATAGAAGACGGCTATGCGCAACTGGAAACTCAACTACTAGACTCCTACATGCATCCCATATATCATAATACTCGAGGGAGTGCGTAGGCTACCAATAATCATTGCCCCTCATGTCCTTATAGTGCAACCCGTCAATGTTGAGTAGCTCCCCGGTATGTGTTGTTGTCTGCCAAATTGTCGAAGGACGCGATCTATCTGGTGTCACTCGACAATGGTAAAGCACAGTAGGGATGTCACGGATGCCCAAATATCAACTTCAGCATACACAAATTGAGGTGCCACTCCAGTAACTTCTGCGTACTGATAGGGCATCCACCGAAAATATAATGTATAACAATCATGCATTAGATATCATACCAAAATTAAAAAGACTCTCTATCCATAATTCAATAGTCACTCTATGTAGTTTACCTTCATAATGTCGATAGCGTCTATAGGCTCCCTATAATGAATTAGCTGACCTTTCTCCAAGTTAGATGACATCAATAATATCTCCACCTAAAAAAAAAAACAGAATTAGTACTATTGTAAATGGAAAATAATAAAGAAAATTGATTATTTTTACAAAAATTTACCTCCTAGCTAAAGGAAACATGAGTTGGTATTTGCCTCTAAGACCCAATGTTGATATTCTATACCATGCCCAAGATTATAGAAAGGCATGACACCTAGAAACATTTGTCACATTATACTTCATAGTGCGACATAATTGCAATATAGGGTTCCCAACACTGCAAAGCCCTAACTAAGCCTTCCAGCTTCATCGAAGTTCCTGAGAATAGGTAGCCACTTTAGACTAGCCCTAGAGGCTGATGCATCTGGCATCAAAAACCTACCATGGAACCGTAGAATATACGCGTGTGTGTGACATGCAACCATCTTGTTAGATGCATTGACATCCAAAGTAGGAAATGCACTCCTGAACTAGGTGAGTTTAACAATGCATCTTTGCATATATGTCTCCTTTAGCACCACCCTAAGTAGCTCCCTACAGAAGCTCTGTATATGATGATTTAGATAAGTCTCCCAGTTAGATGTACATTTGCTAACTAGCTCTCTATCCACACATAATCCCAGTTGGAATACGACATCTTGAAGTACCACGGTGCACTCTCTGTACGGCAAATGGAAGGTGTGTGTGTTCGGGCGTCATTGCTCGACAAATGCACTAATCAATGCGTTAGTATATTCGAAATACGATATGTTTATAGCATACCACAAACCTGCTTGCTCCAAGTAATTTTGCATTAATAAATGTGGTGCTATTATGGAGGAGCACTGACACCTATCCTGCAACACTAGATTAGGTTGTACCATACAAAGTCAAATTTACATTTGAACTTAGATCAAATTAAAATTTGAATTAAAACTCAAACGCAAGTTCTTATTTAGATTTAGATTTGAAATCGAAATTCAAATTTAAAATCAAATTCAGATTAGGACACAATTTCAAATTCATATTCAAATTTAAATTCAGCTTCAGATTCAGATTCAACTTCAAATTTAGATTCAGATTCAGATTTAGGCTTCAAATCCAAATCCAATTTCAAATTCAAATTCAACTTCAGATTCAGATTCGAATTCAAAATTCAAATTTAAAATTAAATTCAGATTCAACTTCATATTCAAATTCAGATTCAGATTCTGATTAAGATTAAGACTTAAATTTCAAATTCAAATCCAAATTCAAATCCAAATTTAGCTTTATATTTAAAATTCATACTCAAATTCGAAATTTAAATTCAAACTCAAATTCGAAATTTAAATTCAAATTCAAATTTAAAATTGGTTTCATATTCAAATTGAGATTCAAATTCAAATGCAAATGCAAATTCAAATTCAAATTGACATTCAAATTTAGATTCAAACACAAACTCAAATGTTAATTCATATTGTACCCAACTAATCTAATCTAACTACCAATGCTAACTTAAAAAAAAAAAAAATCAGATTAAGTCTTCTACCAATATGTACAGGAGCATCTAGATGACATAAATCGTGCTCCATATTTTTAAATCTGCAACACAAATATAATAACAAGAATTAATAAATATATTAAAACTTCGTAAATAAAAATATAAAATTTTTTATCTAGATATTTTATCTTTCTCTGCTTCTTCTTTTTCTTTCTTCTCACCACTTTTTCCTATCTCTCTCTGCCTGCCATCTCTCACTCTCTCTCACACACACACACACACACACACACACAAACAATACAAGCCCCCTCTCTCTATCATTGTAATAAAATCGACCTACCTAAGACGATATATATGGACGATGGACTGCATGGAAATCGCCCTAGGTTGGGCTGATTTTTGTGCATTTGCAAATTGGCCCAGCCTAGACCGATTTGTCTCACCGAAATTTTTTCTACATTTCCATAATAATTTCTCATTTCCAGTATTTATGAAATTAATTTTTTTATTTTATTTCTAAAAAACCCCATTTTGATTGCATATTTGTGATTTTATATAATAAAATTTATATCAATTTTCATTTAATTTTTATTTTACTTTATAGACCTTATCTTTATTTTATTTTATTGATATTGTGATAATTTTGCTGCATAAATTTTTCGTTTTTCCTATTGCTGGATTTTATTACCCTTTATTATGTGTACCGTATATTAGGCATTAGCGTATTTCTTTCTTGATAAAAATATCTAATAATAAATAGATAATAATTCATTATAAAAAATATATTAATAATATTAAAGAATAAATAATATTTAATATGAATTATAATCTCATATAATGAAAATATGAAACAGTTTAAACAATTAGAATTACTTATAGATATTTTAATTATAATTTTTATTTCTATGTTTAAAATTAAATAATTAATAAAATTATGACTTTAAAATAATTGTTTTGTTTCATATAATATGATGAAAAGTACATAGAAAAAATAATAAAATATATAATAAAAATAGAGTATAATATATTTGTTAATTTTTTATATTTTATGAAAATTAAGAATAATGAATAATAAATATTGAAATAAATAATAATTAATAAATTAGATTAATATAAATTAAATTTTTGTATAAAATAATAAATATTTATAATAATTATAATTTAAAACTAAATATTTAAATAGTAATATTTGTGATCAAAATATATAATTAAATAGTTAATAATAATAATTTTATCACAAATTTATTTTTTTGTTGAATTTTGACATGTGATTAGAATTATTTATAATAGCAAGAGGATTATATTATATTATATTATATAATATAGTATCTTATACAATGTAATATCAAACATTGTGTAGTATTAAAATTTTAACAAATCTTACACTATCATAGCCATATACAGTATAGTTTTAATGAAATTAATATTATTTTTACTGAATGGTTTACCAAAGTTGTAATATCCCAAAAATGATAACAGAAATTATAGTGGAATTAAGATAGAAATGCTATTTAAAGCATATACCCCAACCCATTCATAATTTAAATTACCGTGAGTAGAATTTTTGTCAATTGACTAGTATATGATGGAAGTACCATAGAGTCGAGTTTATAACGGAAATATACAATCAAAATAAAATACAAAAAGTGATTTAAAACCTAGTGAAAATTATGGGATTTTAAAGGAAAATAAGGGTAAAATGGTCCAAAATTATAGTAAAATCCTAGAAAAATTATAATCAAATTATGACATATTAAACATGAAATTAACATATAAAAGAAAATTTTAATTAATTTGGACCTAATCCTTGTAATTTGGCAACAAACTCTAGCTCTATGTGCTGAAAACCTTATGCCAGTTATAAGAATCATACTAGATCATGACATAAAAATTTAATGGAAGACAAAAGTTGGATTTGGGTCTTCAAGAATGTATTCAGCTGTGGAATGGAGTCTTTTTTTTTTTTTTTTTTGTTTTTTTAATGGCTGGGGGGTGGGGGGGAGGGTTCTAACCCACTGTTGGCCTCTGGTTGGCTCAAATCGAAGGTGCAGAATTCGTAAAGCTCATAATTCTACCAAACGAGCTACGCTTTACCTGCATGGAATGGAGTCTCAAATGATGGTTGTAAGAGTTGGACTCACTGTTATAAATACAAGCCCAAAAGACAAGCTAGTGTCACGTATTGAAGGAAATCACCTCATGAGCCGTGACATCATATTGTTAAGCCTGGGAAAAGAGAATTCATTTCTTTTGTACAGCTTAGGGCCTTATCATGAGAAAGAGAGTGGTGAATTCCATGTGCTTAATTGAGTAGCAAAATGGAAAACCAAGCATCCAAGTAAATTTACCATGATTATTTTAAAATTATCATAGCTTTAGCAGTTAAGTCACTTTTAATCTTTTTTATTTGCAATTTTTAAGGCATTTATATATTACACTATTATTAATCGATGGTGTTTGTAGAAGTTTCCTTTGGGGATCTACCACGGCTACTCAGAAACTTCATTTGGTTTCTTGGAGTAATGTTTGCCAACCTAAATCTGCTGGGGATCTTGGTTTAAGGCCGGCTCAGGCTGTAAACTTTGCTTTTCTTAGCAAACTTGGTTGGGGGCTGAGTCACAAAAGAGATGAGCTGTGGGTTCAAGTTCTAAGGAGTAAATACAAGGGTGGGATTGATTTAATTCCACAGGTTCAATGTCATGCCAATTGTTCCAATCTCTGGAAAGAAATTTGTTCAACTTGGGCTGTGGTTCAAGATAATCTTAGTTGGAGGTTGGATAATGGCAATTCTATTAGTTTCTGGCAAGATAAGTGGATTACTTCTTGTTCTAGATTGAGAGATCATCTACTTTAGCCTGTTCTTGCACATTTGGATAATGTTACGGTCAAGGATTTAGTCTTGAATTCGGATGGTTGGGACTGGAACTCTTTTCAACATATTACCATCAAGAATTTGCTCTTTAATTGTAGGGTTTCCTCCTCCTTCTCATCAAGATGGTGTAGACTCTTTAGTTTGGGAGTCTAGTGGTGATGGTGATTTTAGTGTAAAATCAGCTTTTGAGAAGATTGCTCAATGGCAATTCGCTACCTCTGATCCTCTTTTCAATAGTACTCGGAACTGGCATGCTTTAGAGAGGATCAAACTTTTTCTTTGGCTTATAGCGCATAATTATCCACACACAAATGTTTTTCGTTTCTACCATGATATGGCTTCTTCTTTTTTTTGTTCTAGGTGTAATGAGGACCTTGATGAATCTATCCTTCATACCTTGCGCGATTGTTCAGCTTTAGGTGATTTTTGGTGAATGATTCTCCCGGAAGATAAGTGGCCTACATTTTTCAATGCTAATCTTCGGACATGGCTTCTAGACAATTTGCTGAATATGGAGTTAGCTAATGGTCATATCTGGAATCAAGTTTTTGCTTTGGCTGCCCACTTTCTTTGGCGAATTAGAAATGAAGATGTGTTCTAGCATTCTACTCCATGCAATGTGGACTTAGTGTAGCATTTTTGGGAGTGTTTCAACCGGATCAAACTGCAAGAAAGTTTGATTAATAATGTGTCTATTCCTCAAGGAAACACTTGTCTTACATTAGTTGGCAATCTCCTCCTGAGTCTTGGTTGAAAGTTAATAGTGATGGATCGGTTTTGTCTTCTGGAGGAACAGCTTGTGGGGGTGTGATGAGGATGTAGCTGGCCACTTCATACATGCTTTTTCAGTTAATATTGGCCATTGTCCAGTTGTGGTAACAGAATTGTGGGGTGCTATGCATGCTCTGGAGTTAGCTTGGGCTCTTGATTTTCATCAAATCATAGTAGAGATGGACTCTTCTAGTGCTATTTCATTGTTGCATTCATGTAGTAGATCCAACCACCCTTATTCAAGTCTGATTGAGAAGGTGAAGCAAATTATTGACAGGAATTGGATTGTGAGGATTGTGCATGTGTCTCGTGAACCAAATCGTGCAGTGGATCTTACGGCTTTTAAGGGTCATTCTCTTCCCTTGGGTCTTCATGTGTATTGCATTCCTCTGATGGACCTTAAGCTATTTTGGATGAGGATTGTAGGGGTGTTGCTTTATCCCGTTTAATTAGTTAGTTTTCTTTTGTGTTCGGGCTTTTGCCTTGTTTACCCACCAATAAAAAAGTATCTCCTAACATGTGTTACATTATTATTATTTGTCATAATGATAAAAACAATTTAAAAAATATAAGTTTTTCCTTTTAATTTATTACTTTAAGTTGATAATTCAAACCAAACCAACTCAATCTTTATCAGATTAGTTTGATTTCAATTTGCTGAAAATAATTTCGCAAACTAGACCAAGCCACACCAAACCAAATCAACTCAATTAAATTTAATTGATTTGGATTTTTTCCCCTATCAAATCTGAGCCAAACCAACCCATTTACACTTTTAGTGGCAGAGAAAAAGGTGGGGTGGGGTAGATATGCAAGAGATATCAGTGGTGGAGGGAGCATTTGAACATGGGAGGTGGAGGTTGAATTAGATTAAGAAAAGGAAATAACTTGTAATTATTTTAGGGTAATATTTGTGCTGGAAAAATGGGTTGAGTCTTCTATGATGTTTTTGACTCATAAGACTTGTCATGTGCTAGTCATGTGATTATTAAATATCTTGTTATATATTTTTACTAATGTATACTTTGTATATGTAACTACAAACTCAATTGTGTGGTTGTAATGAAGACGAAAATTGTCATGGCACCTTGCTGCTAATATATATGTATATTATTTTTGAACATATAAGAATGAAATGTTGCAAAACCTTTCGGTGTTTTCCACTCAATTTGTCCTTTTTATTTTTTCTATAGTTGTTGAAAAGAGTTGAAGACTCTCAAAATAGAAAGGAGTATAACAAAGACAACACCTATAAACATAACCTAGAAAAGCATAAATAACAACATCCCTTTGAGGAAAAAGACACCATCAAAAAGGCCTAACTCAAATTTCATTCTAAAGGAAAAATACAACCCAAAATAAAAAAAATAAATAAAAAAGGATTAAAACTCCAAAGGATCCCTCCAAATCCACCCTGATATATGTACTGATCCAACAATGATTTTCTATTTGATAATTTTCATCTAACAAATCAAAGCCAAACAACACCACTTCCCTGGGAAAATAAAGAATAATCATTTACTTCATAATCTTAATTCTTAGTCTTCCTCTCCTTCATTCCATGTTTTCTACCTATCAAATTTAAATTTTCTTACCTTTTTTTAAATATATTTACAACTCCTTGCAAGAGCTAGGATGATGTCAATCCCATTAGAAGAAGAGGGACCTAGCATTTTATCTAACTCCCATGATCTTCTAGCTTTCTCCAAATCACCTTTTCCTGAAACAACTTCAACTCTTTCTTTTTGATCTTCTTGATTTTTCTAATTATCTATTCTCAAGTACTGATTGAATATCATCTTCCTCGGGTACCTCTTTTGCAGTTCAAATCTTGGAGGAAAAGCAAGGTTTTACTTTGATAATTTCAGACATTTGTACTCCATAGACTCAACCTGCATCACTTTATCTTGAATAATATATGGACCCATCTCGACACCCTTAAAAACACTTCCATCAGAAAGTTGCATCACAGCACAAACAACATCAACAGTCCCTTACAAATTGTGAGGTGCGTTGGCAACTTTATGCTCAAAACCTATGGGAAAAGGAATAGACAGAGAATCACTCAATATAGACAGAGAATCACTCAATTGAGCCATGAGTTGGGCGCTACTTTCCTCTTGGCCCAACTGGAATAGCTTTGATGCCTTTTCCGCTCCAGCACACATGAAATATTAGGCTCATGTTCGTCTACTTCGATCACACCATCTAACTATTTAACTGCAAGTATTGGGTCTTGTAACATCCTCCCAAATACAATATTATGCTTAAATCATAACATCACACTTAGGAGTTGCTACTAGTAAAATTAGCAGATCTTGATTGATGTAGGGAAAAATAGAAATTCCTTACATAACAAATATTTACATTATAGTAACAACCCTTCAAATTACATAAATAGCTCTACTAAGAGCTTCAACTAGCAGAACTACCATCCAATATTGATGTCTCTCCGGTGATAAATTTTCAGCAATTGATTTAGTCTCGATCCGATCTTACCCTGATAATCATCATTAAGATCTCCTGAGCTATCTAGAGACGACATGGAAATACACATAGGAGTGAGAATATTATATTTTCAGTAGACATCCTAAGCTATTCGACAATCCATGTCGTTATCACTGTCCTAAATGCTTTGGTTTATTAAGAAAATGTGATCTCATACATAGGGATAGAGGTTTATTTGTTAAGTTCAAAGAACCTATCCTTTCGAAGCAGGTTATTAAGAAAATGTGATCTCATACATAGGGATAGAGGTTTATTTATTAAATTCAGAAAACCTATCCTTTCGAAGCAGGTTAATTTTAACTCATACACTTAGTTTTAGCATGGTAGTAATCATATAGCTAATAGATATGCATTGTTTTGATAGATTAAACTACTAAATAAAGGCAAATATATGACATGCCCATGAATGCATCACTTGATGCACTTTGTCATTTATTTTCTTAGTTAATGTGTGCCTAATCTAGGAAGTGAGCTTATCTCATGACTATCATCACACAGTACTAATCGACAAAGGGATCAAGGGACCTCATTTTGGCCAACAACCTCCAAAATAGAGGGACCTTATAGTTTTATTATACTTGCCTTCAAGTAGAAGGATATTATAATTGCCTCCAAGTAAAGGGATCTTATAATCTTTATATACCTACCTTCAAATGGAGGGATCTCATAATTGCCTCTGTAAGCTCTAATGCCCTTTAGAAATCATCTCATAGTTTAAACTATATCAAGCTTTAAGGTTTTGATGAGCAACAAATCAAGCTTCAATAAAATCTTTTGTCAATCAACGATTCATTTAAAGTAGATATATTCTTTTGTGAGCAAGATCTTTCAATTCGAATTGAAACATATTTTAAACAACACAAAGCTAATTGTTCTTTCATACATTTTATGAATATGCACTTCTTAGAAATGAATACTTTGTGTAGACTATGATCCCTCATTCAAGAAACATGTCAATAAGTTTAGAAGGATGGATTTACATCATTAGAAAGGAAAACAAGCCATCAGAATGATCACAGACGATTCAAAATAATGATCTTTCCAGAAGGCTCTGTCCAAAAAGGTGACCACCAGAAAGATACTTCTAATGAAGTACCTCACCTTCAAAGCTCCTTCTACATGATTCAAGGATCAGGCTCAAAAGTCAAATGTGATGCGGCAAGATCCAAAAAAACCACTGACAAGTCTGAAAAGTTGGCGAAACATCAAACGGCTGCTTTTCCTCTTCTATGTTATTTTCAAAGGCTGAGAAAGAAAGCAACTTCTTCTCTGTCTAGTTTTAGATTAGCGGATCAAAGAGGCTCAAGGCTCAAGATTTGCAATCTTCAACGGATATATTTTTGAAGTCTATGAAAAACAAGAAGTCAAGAAGAAGTGTTCAGACTGTTTGAAAATTCTACGCTTACAAAAACTTTCATCTTCCAATCTTGTTAACCTTCTGAACTACCAGAAAGTTACTTATTGTAACTTCTAATTAGAAAATCTTCTTATTCATATTGTATTTGATAATAGCCTCTTATTGAGAATATTGAGAAGTCACACACATTGTACTTGTTTGATTATACTCCTTTGAGAGTTTTAGTGTAAGTGTATTAAACAAAAACCTCAACAATCTACTTATTGTAACTTGACCTGTTAGTGGTTGTTGTAAGCTTGGAGAGGCTAGAATTAAAGGCTATTCGTTTGTAAAGCTTAGAGAAGCTTGTGAAGGACTACTATATTGTAAAGCTTAGAGAGACTTGAGAAAAACTACTATGTTGTAAAAGCTTGGAGAAGCTTCAAAAACCAATACTATGAATATAAAAATCTCAACAAATTGTCAGGGACTAGACGTAGGCAAAGTGGTTGGTTGAACCAGTATAAAACTCTCTGTGTGATCTTTCTATCTTTACTGCTCTTCTTTGTTTTGTACATTGAATCATTTTTTTTATTTACATCAAAGAACTTTCTGAAAATTGTTAAGCTTGTGACTAACTCAATTGCTTTTGTATTCCAAGTTTAAGACTTGAGAAAGTTGTTTTAAAAGATTTTCAGGAACTTAACTTTTGATTGAAGTATGATTCAACCCACCTTCTCGTGTTACTTCTATCTACAATTGGCATTAGAGCCATGCCTCTGGGTTGAGCTTTCTGACAGTTGCAGATGATAGAGATCCAAAAAAATGGCATAACAAATCAACCATATTGCTAAGGGGTACTCTATCAACCACCATCCATATTTCAACAATGAAGACTACCCATACTGGAAGGATAGAATGAGACTCTTCATTGAGTCTAAAAGTATTAACATGTGGAAGACCATAGAAAATGGTGGCTATATACCTACTATTTAGTAACCCATGCCTTAAGTGGTTGTTGATCTTGATCACCCTCCACCAATAGTGGTCAGAACTATCCCAAGAAACTAATGGATTGACCAGCACAAAGCAAGAGTTCAAATGAATGCCAAGGAAAAGTATCTTCTTACATGTGCCTTGAGCAAGAGTGAATATGATAAGAAGAGATTTGGGACAGACTCCAAGTTCTCCATGAAGGAATTGACCAAGTCAAGGAGACCAAGATTAGCATTCTAGTCCATCAATATGAAATGTTTAAAATACTAGAGCATAAAAACATTGATGAGATGACAACTAGATTTATGCACATCATAAATCAGTTAAAAGCATTGGGCTTACTAATATTGAAATGGTAAGGAAGATTCTAAGGAACCTTTCTAAGGCTTGGTACACCAAAGCAACACCTATTCAAGAAGCAAAGGACTTGAATGTGCTCAGCTTGGATGCACTCATTGGGTCTCTAAAGACTCATGAGATTGAACTCATTGAAGCCTCTGAGGGGTCAAACAGAAGAGGCAAATCCATTGCACTGAAGTCTGCTCAAAGAAAGTCAAACTCCTTTAAAGCCATGAAAGCTGTAGAAGATTCAGATGAAGATGATGATGAGAAGGATGAAATTGCTCGTTTGGCAAGGAGGATGTCAAAAGTTTGGATTAAGAGGAGGAAGAAAAAAGGCTTTGTCCGTGAAAAAGACAAAAAGGGAAAAGCTAAGCAAGATGAAGTTATTTGCTTTGAGCACAAAAAACCTAGACATGTTAGATCAGAATGTCCAATGCTGAAGAAGAGTTCCAAGAAAAAGGCAATGATGACTATGTGGAAAGATTTAGATAAGGAATAGGGAAGTGTAGAATCCCAAGAAAAAGAAGAAATTATAGCAAATCTCTGCTTCATGGCATATATAGTTCCTGAAGAAGAAACTAAGGTATTGGATTCTAAACTTGAACTCTCATATAATAATCTTATGAAAGCATATGATGAACTATGGATGATTCTTAGCCACTTGCTTGTCATTATGCTTTATTAAAGAAAAATTTTCAAAAACTATCTCTTGAGTTTGAAAACCTCAAGAATGAGAATAAGAAGTTGGGGAATGAGAAAACTAAGCTTTTAATGGAAAACCACCTTTCTCTAGAAGGATGTTACTGCCCTAAAAATTGAAGTTTCTAAAGCTACTCAGATAACATCTTCTAATATTTTTGAACTTCAAAAAATAGTTAAACTTCTCAAATTATATCTTGAGAAGATGATGAATGGCTCCAAAAATCTTGAGTTGATGCTTGGTAGCTAAAGGCCATACTTTCATAAAATTAGAGAAGGAAGTTGATGAGAAACCATCTAAAGATTCTCAAAATAAAATTCCTACTTGTATATACTATTTCAAGAAGGGACATTCTTCTGAAAAATACTTCTCCATAAGGAAAGCAAAAAGGCAAAAGGTGAAAAACCCTAAAAAGAAAACTAACCCAAAAGGAACCAATATAGGAACCTAAAGTGAAGGTTGTTTCTGATGCAGATATGTCTTTAATCACACTAACAGAAGGAAATGAAGTGGTATCTGGATAGTTGATGTTGTAGACACATGACTAGAAACAAGTCCTAGTTCAAAAACATTAAACCCAAAGATGGAGGTGTTGTGAAATTTGCTGATGGTATGTCTAGAATCATGGGTATAAGTAATATTGGTAAGCATAATTCTGACTTGATCACTGCTGTCATGTTAGTTGAAGGATTGGCTCACAACTTATGAGCATTATTCAATTTTGTGACCATGGTTATAGAGTTGTGTTTGAACCTTCTCGATGTATCATTAAAGATTCCACATTTGACAAAATCATTTTTACTGCTAGAAGGCATGATAACACTTATGTATTATATCTAAATGACCTTCTAGATCATAATGTAAAATGCTTCGCATCCTTTGTGGATGAGAAGTGGATGTGGCATAAGAAGCTTAGTCGTGCTCATATGAGATTAATCTATGAGATTTCTCAAAAAGAGCTTATCAAAGATTTACCTAAGATCAACTTTGAAAATTACTCATCTTGTGAGTTCTGTCAAAGGGGTACACAAACCAAGAGTTCTTTCCATAGCAAAATTATAGTCTCAATTGCTAGACCACTTGAGTTTTTACATCTTGATCTTTTTAGATCAACTAGAATTGCTAGTCTAGGTGGTAAGAAATATGGTCTAGTCATTGTAGATGACTTCTCTAGATTTACATGGGTTATATTTTTGACCCATAAAGATGAAGCTCATGAAGCCTTCAAAATATTTTCAAAAAGAGTTTAAAATGAAAAAGATTTTTGCATTATCTCCATCTGATTGGATCATGGTAGTGAATTTGAAAATCATGCTTTTGAAAATTTTTGTAATGAAAATGGCATTTTACATAATTTTTCTTCTCCTAGAACCTATCAGCAAAATAGGGTTGTTAAAAGGAAGAATAGATCTTTGCAAGAAATAGTTAGAACCATGCTTCTTAAAAGTGGTTCATCAAAATACTTTTGGGTAGAAGCAGTAAATGGTACTTGTTACATTCAAAACTATGTTTTCTTAAGGCCTATCATTAAGAAAACCCCCTATGAATTTGGATACTTTATTCTTAACACCAAGGACAAGTTGTCAAAGCTTGATTCTAAATCTGATCCTGGTGTATTCTTAGGATATTCTTTTGTATCTAAAGCTTACAGGGTTTATAACAAGTAGACTCAGGTTGTGGAAGAAACTGTACACATAACCTTCAATGAAAAGACAAAAGATGTGGATTAGAAATTTTAAGACCTGGAAGAAGAAATGAAGACTCTATCTCCAAGTAATGATGCAAATAATCAACAAATTCTTCAAATAGCCACAAGTAATAAAAATGATGATTTTGAATTTCCTACACATCAGCATTTTTCTCAGCATTTTTCTGATATCATACAAGAAGAATCAAAAGAGACACTTATCAAGAGAAGATACACTAGAGTAAGAGATTTGAGAGCTATCTCTCAAAATCAAATTATTGGTGAACCTTCTCAAGGGATTAGAACTAGATCATCACTCATAATAGAATCCAACTTAGCATTGATTTCTGAAATTCAACCAGAATGTGTTGATGAAGCCTTATAAGATCAAAGCTGGATTGAGACCACAAAAGAGGAACTAAATCAGTTTGAGAAATAAAGTTTGGAATCTGGTCCCTCTACCTAAAGGACATTTTATCATTGGCATAAAATGGGTGTCAAGAAACAAACTTGATGAAAGTGGGAAAGTGATAAAAAATAAGGCAAGGCTAGTAGCTCAAGGATACAACCAACAAGAAGGTATTGATTATGATGAGACATTTGCTTCAGTTGCAAGAATATATGCCATTCAAATGTTGCTTGCTTTTGTAGCTTATACAGGTTTTGCATTATATCATATGGATGTAAAATCTGCATTCTTAAATGGTTTCATTTCTGAGGAAATTTATATTAAACAACCTCCTAGTTTTGAAAATGAAAACCTTCCTCATCAGGTTTTTAAACTTTCAAAAGCCTTATAAGATCTGAAACAAGCTCCAAGAGCTTGGTATGAAAAACTCAGTTCTTTTCTTCTTAAAAATGGTTTTAAATAAGGAAAGGCTGATACAATTTTATTCATCATGCATGAGAAACATGACTTTTTTATTATATAAATTTATGTAGATGATTTAATATTTGGTGCTACTAATCAGAATTTGCACAAGAACTTTTCTAAGGTTATGCAGCGAGAATTTGAGATGAGTATGATGGGAGAGCTAAAGTACTTTCTAGGGCTACAAATCAATCAACAAAAAGATGGGATCCTCATTCATCAAGAGAAATATGTAAAGGATTTGCTCCAGAAGTTTGACATAGGCAAGGTCAAGAGCATCAATTTTCCCATGCACCTTTCTCTAGCTCTGGAAGCTGATGAAGATAGAGAGAGTTTTTGATAAACTTTATAGAGGTATAATTAGTTTATCACTCTATCTTATTGCTAGTAGACCATATTTACAATTTAGTATGGGAATTTGTTCTAGATTTCAATCTAACCCAAAACAATCACACTTAAATGCTGTCAAGAGAATACTGAGATATTTATAGGTACTATTATTCTTGGTCTCTATTATGAGAAATGTACTACTTGTGTTGTTACAAGTTATTGTGATGTTGATTTCACTGGAGATAGAGTTGAAAGAAAAAGCACAAGTGGCTGTATAACGTCCTCCCAAATTGATACTATGCTTAAGTCATACTATCTCATTAGAAGTTATTACAATTATATACATGGAACTTCACTCATTATTTGTCTTATTTCCCACGAAATAAAAACAGAGTTCTTTTACATCTTGCGAACAAGAGTGTAACTAAATAACCCTTCAAATATTAGCAACCATAAATACATGTCTAAACATAAATACAAATTTCATCTATAGCTAGTCTAGTCTCCTCTAGGTTGATCTCCTTCAAGACCTTTTGGGCTATTTGGAGATGACATGGAAACACACATAGGGATGAGAATTTTATATTCTTAATAGGATTCTTAAGCTACTTGGTAGTCCATATCATCGTTGTCATTCCAGTTGCTTCGGTTTGTTCAAAAAAAGTGATCATGCTATATGAACTATAGATTTCATTTTAGTGAGTTCAAAAACATATGTTCCGAAGCAGATTCATTTTATCATACACTAGTTAATCAGAGAAAGAATCTTAACCATTAACATAATAATATAAAGGATAATTAAATAAGATGCATAGATTAAAAATGAAAGAAGCAACAAATGAATGACATTCATAAGGATGCAGATGTCTTCTTGATGCACTTGCTCATTATAAAATTCTGATATGCACTTATGCCTCCCTTTTTTTATCTTTACTTGACACACCTAGGCGTTATGTATTGCCGTACCTAGGGTGTCAGTACTTTCTTATTTTCCTTTGTACTTGGTCTCCTGGAGGTGAATGGCCTCTCTCACCTCTGGGTGATAGCCTAGTTTTCAGGTCCGAGCTCGTATCTATACATGAGTGACGGGTTTACTTTCCCCAACCCTCACATCAGTCTATTCCCCTTAAATTCGTTCAGGGGCTAGCCCAAGTCATATAGAATCTTTATTATAGCTTTAATCATAATCATGAATGCATATGTATCAAAGTGTATTTTATAACTTATGCATAGGCTTTGCTAAAATTTCAGCAGTATAACGGATCAAGTCTGCTTCCTCATGAATAGTGTCAGACTACCAGAAAGATCAATCAAGCAATAAAACCGACATAGATCATCAAGTTTTATAACAATAATATCAATCATAGAATATGTCAACATAAATACATAACTTAGGTTTTCTGCTCATTTTACTCAATTTGCCTGATTTTGTAAAATTCACCATAATTTCTATTTAATTTATTTGGACCTAAATTTTGGATATGTTATAGTGTTATGTGTCTAGTTTCCAACCCTTTTGATCTCATCTCATTTTGATTTGTGTAGCTCAAGTTATTTAAGGTTTATCTCGGTCTGCCCCACAGCTAGCCAGAATTGTACCTTTAGAAGTAAAAATTCACCAAAAATAAAAAACTAGGTGAAATCATACAAAATACCAAATTAAAGCTAACAGAACAAAATTTTATTTGAAAAAGTTGCACCTCATTTTCATAAGTATATCTTAAGATATAAGCCCCGTAAGTTGACCCTCTTGGACTGCCCCGTTCTAGTCTAGTTTGGACTTAGGGAAACTTCATCGAATTACTGGGAATAAATGGAAATGAATCTAACTCTAAAATTTTTATGGGATATTTCCCTACATATTAGATTTCAAACACAGTTAGTTTGACTCAATTTAAGGTTTTTTAGGGTGAGTTACACCCTCCCCAACCTATATTGCCCAGGAGAGTACCCAGAATTTTAGGCTAAACTTCAAAAATTCATAACTAAATCTATACTAATACAATGGCTTATAATTTACATGGTTAGAAAGCTCTAGATATCTAGTTTCATGTAAAAGTAGCAAGTCTTGATGGCTAGATTTTGGTCCATACAAGACGAATATAGATGCCGTAGGGTTTTCACCCAACAGCACCTTGCTTCATTCTAATTTCAAGTTCTTCCATTCCAACCTCAATACTAACAAACATACCTACAAAAACAATCATAACTCATCATTTCTACTCAAAATAACATCATAATCATGAAAGAAAGAGGAGTTCCAATCAGCCCCAATCCAAAGAAAACAAGAAGATAAGTTGAATTCCTACCTCTTCTAGGTGTAATTGTGCTAGATTTATGCCTTGGATTGAAAAACTTTTGTTGAAGCTTGAAGGTTTGATGGAGATGAAGATGAAATAAGATGAGATGAGATGAAGGAAAAGAAAGATGACGAGGTAATCAGTTGTATAGGTCGAAACTTGGAAGGGGTCGAAACTTTTGAGGGAAGCTATCATATGATTGGTGGATGTGTTTCCTTTCTCCAATTTGCTTTGGCTGATCTCTTGAAGGCTGATTCTTATGCCACTTGTATGGATAGTTTGGCTAAATCTTAGCCATCCATTCTAGGGTTCTCACAGTATAATTTCTATTGGTTCGATTCTGACAGTTTAAAATACCGAAATCTTACCGATTTCTTTTAATTTGGTAAAACGGTTTTGGAAAAGTCTTATGAAGTTTCCTATGCTTCTAATCTAATTCCCTCACATCTAATTTCTCTAAATAATACTTAATTGACTCTAAGTTAATATTTAATCGAATTCTAATTAATCTCAAGTAGTCGGTAAAACTGAACAACTTGCTAAAAAAAAATGATAGAATGTTTCGGATGTTACAGGCTGCTGCAGTTTTCTTGGAAGATTCCTGATAACATAGTCAAGCAAGAAGTAGAACACAATTGCATTTTCAACTATTGAAGCTAAATATATATCTGCATCAAATTGTTGTACTCAGATTTTGTGGATAAAGCATCAATTGGAAGATTTTAATTTAAGGTATACCAAGATTCCTATCTTGTGTGACAATACAAGTGCAATTAATCTTACCAAAATTCCACTTTAGTATTCTAGATCAAAGCATATAGATATTAAGCATCATTTCATAAGAGATCATGTTCAAAAAGGAGATATTGAGCTAAGTTTTATAAATATAGAAGATCAAAATTGTTGATATTTTTACAATACTCTTAGCTGAAGATCATTTCTGTTATATAAAGAACCTTCTGAACTTGATAAATTTCTAAGCATGCATTCATATTGCATAAATTCAACCCTTTCTCAAGCAAAAGCTTGAAACTAAGATTACTCCATACAAGAGGATTTCCTTTCTGAAGAAGAATTCTCAAAGAATAGCACTCATGACTTGTTCAGAAAGATCAATTCGAAATGGTTTAGAAAGACCATATCAAAGAAGGGTTCAATTTGAAAGATCAGAAAGGTTATTTAGAAAAGTGTTCATAGACTCATGAGTTCAGAAAGTTAACTCATATTTCTAGTCAGATATATGAATATGAAGGGTCAAGCTAGTTTTAGAACATGTGGAGACACTTGTAACTTTTCTCTATGCCACGTTGCCATAAAGTGAGAATTCTAAAGCCTTATGACACCAAAATAAGGCCATTTTCATTTCAATAACCTTCACATTTCATTAACCTTTGGTCTTACACATTAGCCATCTTGTCACCATCATGTTACTTTAAAATTTTGTTTCTCTCCCTAACTCACAGAAACATAGCATTGTTCATCTTCATTCTCAAGACTCACATACTCAAGCACATCACCCTCTCTTCTCATTTCTAACCAATATACATTCCCTTTTATTCGTTCAAGTCTCAACTTTTGCACATTAATATGTGTAAAAAGGAATGATTTTAGCATCCATTACATCTTTGGTGATGAAGTGATGAATTGGATTTTTATACTATTTTTATCCTTCATACTTGTCTCATTAATCCTCCTTTGTGCTTAATTGGTTTAGTTTAGATCATTTTCCGTTTTTGGATCTTAGTGAGACTTAGTTAATTTTTGCAGCATTTCGGTTATTTTGACCTGCTTCAGTGTTTAGATCATATCTTGAGCTCTATACCTCATTTTATTATGCTTCTTGATTTGTAGGAAAGCTAAGAGATAGAGCTACAATTTCTATGGAGAGGGCAAGGGCTAATTCTGAGATCTTAAAGCCGAAATTGGGCTCGGAACTGAACTGAAGCGTTTGGGCGTGGTTTCTGAGCAGCCTTCAATGATTGGACCATATCTTGGGCTACAGGGACTCAATTGAGCCCATTCCAGTGGCATTGGAAAGCTAACATCCAGGGCTTCATCTTATGTTCAGAGCACTAAGCCAAGAAGAACCGTTATGAGGCCCAAAAACGTGTTGGAAGTCGCTGCTGAGTCTAAGAGAGCCCACTCAACTTGTTTTGGGCACAACTTTCTCTCTAAGCATCCAAATTGGGCAAATGAGCTATCCAAATTTAGCTTAGGAAAAGAGGATTATTTTAATTAAGTAATTAGTGACTTTTAATTAGAGGTATATATAGAAATTCTGATTATGCTTCAGGACTTTTTTTTGCTCATTTGGTAATTTTTAGTTTTATTGAATAAGAAAACTCTCTCTCTCTCTCTCTCTCTCTCTCTTTTGCATTTCCCTCCATTAATGGAGGGGTGATCCTCCTCTGATCCAAGGCATCAAGAGAAGCATTCAAGCTCTTGAGGATTGGTGCATCAAGACATGGAAATTCCAATTTCGGTTTCACTCCTCTTCTCTTCTTCTTAATCTCGTAATTGAATTGGAGGTTTTCATTCATGCATGTTGATTAAGAGTCAATCAAATCATGTATAATTCGGTTGATATATGTGATTCGATTGTTCAAGAGTGTGATTCATATTTCGGCTCTGAATATGAGATTAGAGCATTGGTTTGGAAGCTAATCCAAAATCAATTCGGTTTTAGAGGTCTCTAAACCGAATTGCTTGAGTGATTAGTTGAATGCATGGAGATTTTCATGTGAATGCTAGGTTTGATTTGAGGTTTCAATTGAATCTAAAATTAATCATCAAATTGGAGTGTGCATGTATATTTGAATCCAATGATTGAGTGTTGATTGCTCTCTTCTTGTGTGTCTTGGATTAGAATTTTAATTCGGTTTAGCCTTTTTGTTTTTTGTTTGCTTTGGAATTGATGTGCATTTTAAGTGTTTGTTATAAAAACCCCCCTGAATTTTCTGATCAAATAGTGTGTTCATCTTTGGGAAACGATCCGAGTTGGCTACTATACTATAGTCGCTATTCAGTTTAATTTGCTCGTGTTACGACGCGCGAGTCATGAAGAAATGTAAGCCAGCTTGCACAGAAACTTCTTCATTAGACCCATAGCTAGGGTAAGGAGCTTCTATCTAGAAAACTTTACTTCTCTCCCTGAGCTATTTGAAGTCTTTGAGTTGTAAGCATGGAATGACTTTTTGAGGATTTTAGAAGATATATACACAAGGTTGGTTCCTGCCTTCTATAGTACGCACGTCCCTTCAGATGAAGGCAACACCTTGCTCCGAAGCATGGTTGGAAGCTTCGAGATAAAAGTTCTTCCATTTGATATTGCTCAAATCACCAACATGCCTAGTGAGGGCATTTTGTATAGAGCAAGAGAAAGATGGTGGGAAGAGCTTAGAGCCACAGAGGAGGAAGTTACTACTGTGCTCACTAGGAAAAGAAGCATGTGAGTAAAAGATATTCACACCTCTTATTTACTTACCCTAGTTAGAGCTATCTATTCTGTTGTTTAACATACTGTGCTACCAAGGAGTGGTAACATAGATGTGATGATTAAAGTGAATCAAATGGTCATGTTTTGTCTCATGACCAAAAGAAGAGTCAACTTGGTGAGGTTTACTCTATACTTTATTTTGTGTACTACTCATGTTGAGAGGAAGAGACATGTTATTCTCTGTTATGGCATGTTTTTTACAAGAGTCTTTAGAAAGGCTCAATTGCCTCTTGAGGGACACAAGGCTAACATAAATGCTCCACCCTAACCATGAAGACATTCTCAGTACTGGGACTCAAGCCTCAAGGCTAAGAGGAAGAGAAAGAGAAGAAGAAGGAAGAAGGAAAGAGAAGAAGAAAGAAAAGAAAAAGGAAAATAAGAATAAAGATTTGTTTATCCCAAAATCCAACATCAAGAAGCTTAAGTCAAAACCTTGTCATGAAGGAAATAAGAAGAAGAAGAAGAAAATGAGTGCAAGAAACCTCTCTCCAATTTTTGAAGAAAGGAAAGTGAACAAAAGAAGATTGTAAAAACTTGCTAAAAAAACCTCTTCCTCACCCAATGCAAAAGATGAGACATCTGCTATTACTGCAAAGCCCATGAATGCTGCTGCTGCTCCTACTGCAAAACCTACAATCTAATTATCCAAACCTTCCAAGCCTGTTTAGAGGGGTATTATAATCAAAGAACCTATGCCTTAAGAATAGCCTGAAAAACAAGCTGAAGTAAGGACTTTAGATGAAGATGAGGATCCATAATATAAATGCAAGGGTAAGAAGAAGATGAAAAAGGCCTTTACTAAACCATTTAGAGATTCTACTCCTTTTCCTCTAAGAAGAGCTAAGAGAGAAGCCATAAAGAACAAACTAAAAGAGGAGACATGGTTGCAGAAGCAGAAAAATTTGGCTACTAGTATTGTGCTTCAGAGCAGAGAAGCTCTTTAATATCTTTGGAAGTGGATTAACACTGTGTGGTCATTGAAGATATGAATTCACCTTTTGAGATGAGAAGGGTTGTTATACCTTTTGGAGGGCAAAGAGAAATGATAGAATAGCCTATAGTACAACCTTTAAGCCTACCATTGGTGCCCTTAAGTTAAGAAGAAACCATGATTGAAGAGCTAAACTTGTACCAGAAAGGACTGAGCCTAACTACTAAAATTGAAACTGAAACTACAGAAAGGACCAGAAATAACCTGAAACTGCACCTCTAACTACTCCAACACCCAATCCAACCACAGCCTCCCAAGATATTCTTGCTACACTAACTACTGCCAAGACATTGCTATTATTGACTTTTAGACCTCAATTCGACAGAACAACAACTGCATCTTGTTTTGAGCCTACCCAATCATCAGCAAGTCAGAGCCATTGCACTGCTAACCTACCTTATGTAACTCCATCAAATTCAAAAGCCTTTCTAGATCCTACTGAGATTCAAATAAACTTGATTTTGGCCAATGAGCACACTCTAATGGCTAATCAATGTAATATGGAGAACTTTATGCTACAGATTTTGAAGGTTCTTCAAAAAGGAAAAGACAATTAGTGATGGTCCTTTTATGATCCCACATTGTTATTTTTGATGATGTCAAAGGGGGTGAAGATTGAAGAAAAGCTTTAACCAAGGGAGAGCACATATTTAAGGGGAAGATAGAGCTAGAAGTTTTTTTTTAAACTTTGTTGCTACTACATTCACATACATCATTCATCATTCATTTAGAATTAAGATTTTTTCCATCTTATTTTTTGGGAACATTTTCAAGTTTCTTGAGTTATAATTATAATCTATGCTGAATAGTTTATATCAGTTTATATCACATTATTAATGCTCTGATATCATATTATTGAACAACTTACAATTTTTTGAGAATATCATGTGCTATCTCTTATCGTTCATGCTCTAGTAATTATTGCTTTGATGGTGCTTTAGTATTATTGCCAATATTTTGAGTTTATAATTCTGATACAATTATTTATTGCTCTAATACAATTGTTCTACACTATCATCTTTTACAAACCTATGGCATGATGTTTATTCTTTGAGCTACTTTGATTATATATTTTGTTCTAATCTTTAATGTTGTATCATCATATTTTTTATACTCTATATATTCTACTCTAAATTACTTTATATATCATCATGTTTTTGATACTTTATATTCATTTTAAGCTGCTTTCATGAATTACTTTATTTCTATGTTATGATCTAAGTTAAGACAATTTGAAATTCATATTGCTCTAATATTTCATATTGCTTTATATTTCATTCATTTGAAATTCTGCTTTGATACTCTATTTCATATTGCTTTAAATGTTTTTAGAATTAATGATCAAAACTTTTTAACAAAAATAATCTTTCTGATTAACTATACTTATTCACTAAAGCTTCTAGAAATCTTTTATTGTTTTGTAAGCACTTTAGAAAGTACAATTTTTAATTAAGGAGGATAAAAAATGAACGATAGTCTGTAAGCCTATGCACTGTAAATTCATTTTTTTTACCATATACAAAAGCTTTTCTTAAATATTGATTTGCCGTCATAAAAAAAAGGGAGATTTTAAACTTTAATGCTCTTTAGAAACTATCTCCTGGTTTAAATCGTATCAAGCTTTGAGGTTTTGATGAGAAACAAATCAAGCTTTAATAAAATCTTTTGTCAATCAACAATTCATTTAAAGTAGATGTATTCTTTTTTGAGCAAGATCTTTCAATTCGAACTAAAACATATTTTAAACAACACAAAGCTAAATGTTCTTTCTTACATCTTATGAATATACACTTTTTAGGAATGAATACTTTGTGGAAACTATGATCCCTCATTCAAGAAACACATCAGTAAGTTTAGAAGGATGGATTTATATCATTAGAAAGGAAAATAAGCCATTAGAATGATCACAAATGATTTAGAAGGATGATCTATCTAGAAGGCTTTGTCTAGAAAGGTGACCACCAGAAAGATGCTTCTCATGAAGTACCTCACCTTCAATGCTTCTTCTACACAATTGAAAGATCAGGCTGGAAAGTCAAATATGATGCGACAAGATCCAAAAGAAGCATTGATAAGTCTTAAAATTGGTGAACCATCAAACAACTACTTTTCCTTTTCTGTGTTATTTTCAAAGGCTAAGAAAGAAAGCAACTTCTTCTCTGTCTAGTCTTAGACCAGTGGATCAAAGAGGCTTAAGGCTCAAGATCTACAAGTTTCAACGGATATATTTTTGAAGTTTATAAAAAGCTAAAGTTGAAGAAGAAGTGGTCAAACTAATTGAAAATTCTGTGTACAAAAGCTTTCATCTTCTAAGCTTCTCAACCTTCTGAACTACCAGAAAGTTACTTGTTGTAACTTCTGATTAGAAAATCTTCTCGTTCGTATTATATTTTATAATATCCTCTTACTGAGAATATTGAGAAGTCACAACATTGTGTGACGTCCGAAAATTTTTATCGTTTTTTATCAATTTATTCGATTTTAGCAAACAAATGAGATTGGTAAAGAAATCGACTAAATACATAGTTAGAAATTAATTACATGTTAATTAGAGAGATTTGGATTAGGAACAATTAGAATGGCAACATAGAAAGCCTCACAAAATTTTTGCCAAACTATTTTACCGATTTAAAGGAAATCGGTAGAGATTCGGTATTTTATACTGCCAGAACTGAAATAGTAGAATTTCACAAAATAAAAACCTAATATGAGAGGTTGAAATTCAGCCACTCTACTTCAACTTGGTGGTACCAATTGCTGCCCATGTGAATGGGAAGACTTTGCCAACTCATCACCATATATCTACCCACCAATCACCTTCTAGTCTTCTTACATTAACACATTAAAATTTCCTCCCAACTCCTTTAATATTTTTGGCCACCAAACAGCAGAACCCTTTCTTCATTTTCTTTCCCTCTCATCTTATCTTCACTCCATCTTCATCCCACCTTCAAGTTCCAACTAATTTCTTCAACCAAAGACTTAAATCTAACAAGTTTTACATCTAGTAAAGGAAGGATTCAATTTCTGTTTTTGATTTTTTGGACTGTGGTTGTATGGAATTTCATTTTCTTCATTCCTTTGATGCTATGTTGGGTGTATCTGAGGGTTTATGGTCAATTTAATATGAGTCCTTGAGTTAGAATTGAAGTTAGAATGAGGAAATTAGCAATTAGAAAGAAGCAGGATGTTGTTTGGGTGAAAACCCTATGGCGTCTGTACGTTCATCGTGTACGGCCCCGAATCCAGGCAACCAAACTTGATGAGCTTATTTTTATAGGAAACTAGACATTTAGGGCTTTCCAACCATAAATATAAGGCCATTGGATTAGTATTGAGTGAGTTATGAATTTCTAAAGTTTACCTAGGAATCCTGTGTTCCATGCTAAGTAGTATGGGTTGTGAAGGGTATAACTCACCTATACAACTCAAAATTTAGTGCAACAAATTTTGTTAGAAAGCTTACACATAGGGAAATATCTGATAAAAATTTCATAGTTAAATTCGGTCCCTATTGCTCCTTGAAAATTCGTGAAGTTGCCCCTTCGTCTGGTGAAACAGAGACAGGGCAATCCAATCTCATCAACTTGGTGAGCTCATAACTTGAGCTTCCTTAGCCAAACTAAGTGACACTTTTTGCATATGAAAATTTGATCAATAAGCTTCAAAATGACATAGGTTTGGTAGGCATACACTCAGATATTAATTTATGGTGAATTTTTACTTTTGGGTGTGTAATTCTGGCCTGCTACAGGGCAAGCCGAAATGAAACCATGATAACTTGACCTACACTTATCAAAATGAGATGGGACCAAGGAGGTTAGAAAACAGATACATAACACTCCAACATATTCAAAATTCAAGTCCAAAGAAGTTTACTAGAATTTATGGTAGATTTTACAAAATTGAACAGGATTGAGGAACATAAGTAGAATTTCCAAATTGAAGAACTAGGCACTCTAAGGCATATGTGATTTCAATTAAAACCTAAATATTGCTATTCCATGTTAATGTTGAAGTTTAATGTGTTATACTAGTGCTGGTACTTGGGCTGATTGCTTGTTCTAGAATGGCACTATTTATGGGGAAGCGGATGTGATCCGTTATGCTTCAAAATTTTGGCAGAAAGCATGCATGATTCATGAAATATACTTCGCATATGTGACAATTGCATAAAATTCCTAAGACATGTATTATGATAAACATTATGAGGGAAATTCCATAATACTTGGGCCAGTCTTGGGTTAAAGTTAAGGAGAATAGAGAGATGGGGAGGTTGAGGAAAGTAAACCCAACATATCCCTGTATAGGAACGACCTCAATCCTGAGAAGTAGACTATTACCTAGGAGTTATATAGCAAAAAACTCTCAGGGTACCAAGTGTGGAAAAGTGTAAATCATATAAGTTAAAGGAACACTAAAGGTAAGTGCATTTCACTTCCATTCATGCTTTCACATGGTTCTATTTATTAATCCTGAGCTAAATGCATTGTTATCTGTGTATCTCTTGTGCTTATATTCTTGTTTATATTGTGTTTAGTACACAAGTCATGTTAGGAATATGCATCTGTTTCTACTTCTTCTTATTTCAAGTAAAATTAAGTCTTGCTTCGGGTTTTGCTTGTCTTAACATTAATTGAATAGAATATTATAGCTATGTTACATTTGTTTTTAATTTAAATAAAAGCCGAAGCAACTGAGGATGATTGCAATCTCAGTATAGTATAGTTTAGAATCTTACTGAGAATTTTATGAAATTCTCACTCTGTTGTATATTTCCGCCTTATTCTCAGACCATGAACTTGGAGGCGACCTTCACCCTCTTCGTCGAGCTACCTAATCTCCAAACTCACTATGACCCCCTGGTTGACTCTATGTACATAACTGGTACTTGTTGTTTCCACCTATACATCTTCTCTCATAGGGACTTTGTTGTTCTTCTCCACCACCCAATGTTTGATCCATTGCACCTTATATAGCAATCCCCCTGCACATGGCTTATCCAGCTCTAACACCAGTAGCAGCACCCCCACCAGCACCTGCTTCACCACCATCATAGGTGGTACCCGTTATCTTGTTTGATAGCGACCCGTTCGAGGAGACGGCTTCCTCACCTTCTTCTTCGGGCTCAAATGGCGACAGCTATGCCCTAGCCAGCCTTGGCATGGCCAATGGATTCCTTTCTTCGAAGTTCGGTTAGATGGGATCCTCCACTAGTAGAGGCATGTGTACAGTGTGAGCCTCTTTTGACAGCGATGAGACTTGGGCCACAGATCTAGGTTTCTTTTGGAGCTATGTTGGTCTACACTTCATGAATACGGGTTGATCTATTTTGTGTAATGACCCAATGTTTTGTAGCTATGACTTTAAACTCAACACTTATGTACATATGCTAATGAAGGTTCCATGGATCTATGATACTTCTATTCGACTTATCTGTTTTCTGTTAGTACGCTGCACCTCACTGAGGATATATATATATATATATATATATATATATATATATATATATATATATATATATATATATATATATATATAAAACTGAGGATGTATATAACATCAAGAGGTTTTCTTTCTAAAGATTTTCAGGATCTTAAGTTTTAATTGAAGCACAATTCAACCTTCTTTCTTGTGCTACTTCTATATACACATCCAAGTAAAAGGATCTCATCTTATCTGTTCACATGCTTTCTTAATTCATATACTCATGCATTTCTTCATGAAGTAAACATAGTCATATCAACATGTATATTGGGCTCTCATACTTCAAGTTTCAATTAGGAAATGAGAGAATGTAAATTGTCTCAAAAATAACTCAATTGGAAACATAAATTACATAATACCTAGGATGTTGTCCCGAATTTAGAAAATTCATCAAAATCCGATTTTAAGTCACTTTGGATTCTTACTCGGCTCAGAATTGAAAACATGGGTGAATTCAATTTAGGGCCAAGTTAGGAACTCGGAACCATACTCTCGTGCTTCTATCCCGAAACTTGGACCATGTGACCTAGACCTTGAACCTCAACTAAACCCTTTACCATCCCATCTATCTTACCAAGCCTTTAGCGCATAACCCTGACCCTGAACCATCTACCCCTGAACCCCAAACCTTTGATCGTGGAACCCAAAACCTGGAACCCGGTCATGATAGGAATATCAACATTTTCTCTTCCGGGGTGAGCATTCTAAACTCACTCAAATTGTCTCTCCCTTTGAACTTGGAACTCGGTCCTATTTTGGTTACTACTATCTCTCCCTATGAACTCAAACTCAGTCCTATTTTGGTTACTAGTAGGGTAAGCACTTTGGTTACTAGTAAAGGAAGCACTTTACTTGGAACTCAAAACACCAGCCTTGTTTTGGGGCATATTTGAACATTAGAAATGAGAAAATCACTAAAAATTCATTTCTTATCATCTTACTCTAAATTTTTATATGGTTATACCTATTTGAACCTCTTTCAAACAAACAAAGTCTCACTTAAATTGGATAAGTAAAGCTTAAGTTATAAGTTCTACACTAGGGCTCTCCTGTTTTGATGCTCACAGAACATGAGCTGATTTTGTGAAATTACTAGGGGCAATCCACTAAGAGTTTAAATCTAACGCTTCATAAGCTTATTTTCTTATGTGTTGGCTTTCTAAAAAATTTTGTTGCACTCAATTTGAAGGTCTATAAGGTGAGTTATAGCCATTAGAGCACACCTTACTCAAACTCGGGTCACTCCGCCTATAGCTTTTTGGAAAATTCATAACTTATTTTTATTAAGTCCAATGGACTTCAAATTTTTTTGATATATTCTCTTATGAGTTAGGTTTCATCCAAAATTGGTTTCACCTCAATTGAAGGTCCTTAACTCTAGATATGGTCCATGAATCTAGCATTGCCCAAGGTTATCCTAATGGCTTTGTTTTCTATTTGTGAACATCTTTGAATTTCTAACTTGTTTCTTTCATTAACTTGAGTTTCACTAGTTCTAACTCATTAACATAAGCCTAAAGAACATCATCATCAGCCAAAAGTCATGAGAAATGTAACATTCACCACGAGTTCCGAGTTCCAACTTCACCTTCAAGTTCCCATGATTTCCGACTTCGTCTTCGAATTTCATATAAAATGGGATTATTTCCGACTTCCGAGTTCATCTTCGAATTACAACACAAATTTCCGACTTCTGACTTAAGATTCAAGTCCAAACAACATGAACGTGATTCCCAATATCTGACTTCATGTCTCAAAGGAAATGGACCCGATTTCCGATCTCATAATTTATCTCCAAGTTTCAAGCATGATGTACACGAGCTCCAACCTCAGGCCTCATGTTTCAAAATAGTGTACATGGTTTTCGACCTTCGAATTGATAGTTTAACACAACGGTTACAAGTACCAACCTCCGAGTTTAATGTAACGAGGTCTGACCTTAGAGTTGAACTTAACTAGAATGGACACGAGTTCAGATCTTAAGTTGATTTCCAAGCTGTACACGATTTCCGATCTGCAAGTTTATTCCCAGGAGCTTTCCATCTGTTGGTGTTCCTGAGTTTGAATTGGGAGTTCTGAGATTATGTGATTATGTGCTGTATGATTTTCGACATCCGACTTTGCTTCCAAGTTTCGATTAAACCAGAAAATATTTCTGATATCCGATTTCACCTCCGAGGGACAAATAAATAGCACGAGTTCCGACTTTAAGCAGAATTGATACGAGTTCCAATTTTAGATAAAATGGAAGCGAGTTCTACTTTTGGGACGACGTGGAGAGTAATTTAGCCACAAAAGAGGGAAACATGGCCGAACTTCAATCACAAAATTTCAACCAATCAACATTCACAATTCCAACTACCCTCATGTATTTAAGTCAGACTCTCCTTCTCATTTCTGGCTGATTTATGCCACTCTCTCTCTCTTGTTCCAGCCTTCTTCTTTTTTTCTCTCAACCAACTCCATCACTCTTTCAAGCTTAACAAGGTTCTATCAATTCAAGCTTCAACACCTAGCAAAATCACACTCCAAAGAGTTGTAAATGAAAGGTTGTCCTGTTAGCTTTGATATGCACCAAGTTCGTATGATTTGAGCTTAGTTTCGATTTTTAGTGAATTTTTACTTCCAAGAGTGTAATTTGGACTAGTGACTGAATAGTCTGAGGAAAAATTTAAATATCTTGAGTTATACAGATCAAAATGAGATGGGACCAAAGAGGTTAGAAAATAGAGACATAGAGCTATGATATATCCAAAATTCAGGTTTAAATGAGTTGAATAGAAGTAAAGGTGGATTATACAAAATTCGGGCAGAACTAAATAGAATTAGCAGAAATGACCAAATTGATGGTTTCACAAGTGTTAGTGAACATATAAGGTTTGAGTTGATGGTTGCAAGTTTTACATTGATAGATATGTTAGATTGATTATACTGCTATGACTAATTTGTCCGTGAGAACTAGCACTATTCATGGGGAAACGGATCTGATCCGTTATGCTGCCGAATTTATGGCAGAAGTCTATAAAACTATGAATGTTTATATGCAAGGATGAATTTTCAAGTATGATATGAGTTATGACGTATATGAAAATAAATGATGAAGCATATGTATGAGTGCATTCAGTATGTCTATGCATGACCATGTATGAGAATGAAAAGACATGAATATATTAAATGTGGATCCCTTCACTTGGAGGCAGTTACACATTGAAGCCCTCCCGGTGAAGGCAGTTAAGAAGACAAAGATGTGGATCCCTTCACTTGGAGGCAGTTGAATATTGAATCCCTCCCTGTGAAGGCAACTAAACTATGAGATCCCTCTACCTTGGAGGCACATGGTCAGATAAAATCTCTCTATATTAAAGGCACGTGGTTAGATGAGATCCCTCAATTTTGAGGCACGTGACCAGAAGAGATCCCTTCAATTAGAGGCACGTGGCCAAAATGAGATCCCTCCAAGACTAAAGGCACGTGAATCCCCTTGTGGGTGAGTCGATGTGATGACGGTCAAGAGTTGAGCTGACGAGTTCACTCCAAGATTAGGCTACCCAAGGGCAGTAAAGGCTAAAGACTAAAGATTAAAACATATGTAAGCACCCCACTCACATGAGGCATGGCATCGACCCAGCTAGTGTGAGTGTAGGGGATAGGACTTACATGAGGCATGGCATGACCCAGCTAGTGTAAGTACCGAATAAAGATCTCATATTCTTAAGGAACGTGACATGACGATCACGCTTTGATGGGGTATGACATGGCGATTATACTTTGGAATGTGGCATGTAAAGATTTTATGATAAAAAGGAAGATAAAGAAAGAAAAGTAAATTTTATGTATCTGTATAAATTCAAGTACAAGTAAAGGCATGTGCAGATAATAAGTCTCCAGTATATTGATGCTATTGTATTTTATTATGTTTCAATTATTATTTATAATATAATTCATGAATTAATTTTGTATGGGCTCTCCCAAATGCCAAGTGTATAAGTAAAATAAACTTTGCTTCAGATAATATATTTTCAAACTATAAAATTAAACAATTTATATAGCATGTTCACCTTTTTCATAATAAACCGAAGCAGACTGGAGATGATAACGATGACATTATGTATGATAATTAGAGAATCCTACTGAGAATTTATAATTCTCACTTCTATTTCCGTGTTATCTCCAGATAGTTCAAGAAGTTCCGAAGACGGCTGAAGTTGCTGTCAGATAAGGTCCGCTCAGGTAACAGTAACAACTCCAGGGTGTGGTACTATGACTTAAGCATAGTACTGTACTTGAGAGGGTGTTACAAGAAACATAAAGGATAAAACCCTAACTCATCTAACTATATAACCACATATAAGATAGTTTAGGAGTATACCTCACCTCCAAGCTTATAAACTCTTCAAGACTTGCAAACTCTTTTGAACCAAGCCAAAAACCAACAACAACCCTTCTTTTCTCTACATGGTAGCGGCTATTATCACCAAGGGAGGAAGATTTTTAGCTTATTTTTGGTAGTAGTGAGGGTGGTGGAGCTTGAGCTTTGAGTAGTTTACTAAATGAACAAGTAGAAGAGCAAGATGAGAAAAGGAAGAAAGCAAAAATGGAGGTGGAGAGAAGGAGAAGGCTGGCTACTTTTTTTGGAGGGGAAAGAGAGAAGAGGATCATGATATTTTGTGTTTGTGGAGAGATATTTAACAAAAGCCTTGGTAACTCAACATGGTGACTCACTATGACCATGTGGCCGACATTTCTTAATGTAATTTGGGTTGTGTGGCCTGCTCTGGACCATATATAAAGGGTGTGATCTCTTGAGGATTAAACTCTCTTGTATTATTATACACTCTCATCTCTATTTTATGAATTTTGTATTAATTAATATTTAACAATGATAATTAGATAAATTAAGATGTTACAAGTCCTTCTTAAATGCTTTTACCATGGTAGACGCTTGGTCAAAATCATAATCACTCTCTATGATTCTTTCTTGATTTTGCTTTTAGCCATAATTAGAATATTCCTTTCCCATATTATTTCCATTATTACCTATAAAAAAGTCGCCTTCTCTATTATCAATATTTGAAAAATCCTTTCCCATCAAATTATCATTAACACCATCAGATGTTTTGCCAACACCATCATTTTTTCCTACATTCTATGCTCTATGTCCTAAAATTTTATAGCCACTAACATCATTAAAAATGTGTTTGCTTTTACTACTGAAATTTAAATTTGGCATCGTAGTTCCATTGATCCTACGAGCTGTGGAGTTTCATCAAAGGATAGGTTTTATATTTTGGTTATTGAAGATGTCTTCTACTAGTCTTTCCTTACCTATTGTACCAATTTCTTTCGAGAAAACCATGACTTTTGGGTAATCAAAATGCAATGCTTCCTAATGGCAAGTGATTTGTGGGATATTACAGTGAAGGGTTTTGAAGCTCGAGTTGAAGGTGTACTGTAACACCCTAATAAACCCATACTACGCTTAAGTCGTATTACGGCGTTTTATTAGTTGTTACTTATGCTCGTGGAAAACTAAACTTTGCTTGAAATTAAAGTACGCGGAAAATACGGTAAAATTTTTTTTTTGAAATACGTCGTTACGTTTGGAAAGTAAAGCCTTGCGCGAGAAGATAGCAATAAACGAGCGTATCGCAAAGATTTCAGTATAAATTAAAGGAACAAGGGATAAATCAAGATACCATGCATTCAAATTACTACAACAACCACATAAATATAATTAGTCTCATAATATCCAACAAATATATAAAAAGGGAACTCATGGTCATGCTATGGCCCCAAAAGATCAAAGGTACACAAGTCTGACAAGATCCGATACAAAATGAAATACAAAAGATAAGGAGCAATAATGAAATAGGCCCACGTAGAAATAGGCTGGCTTCTCTGCCCCTTCCACGCCCTTCAATCGGATGGACTCAGGTTCTCGAGTGCTTGGTCCCCCTCGCTCCTCGGCCTCAGGGAACATGAGGAGTACGTATGATATGAGGGTGCCTGCTGATCACCTCAACTCGACGAATGCGACGGCCAGGAGTATAGCTGGCGACCGAAGAACGTTCCTCGGAGGGATCCTCCTCAGACGCGGCAGGGTGATACTCGGGGAGCGGCGGCGAAGCGGCCCTAGGAGTGGCCGTCGAACTCACATCTATCACAGGGATCTCTGGCGGTGGCACGGGCTCGGCTACAGGTAGACCCGGAGACATTGGCTCCATCTCAATTTTGGCAATGGCTTAGGCAGGAAATCCCAAGGACCTAGCTGCGATCCAAGGTGAGCCGATGAAATGTCTACTGGGGCTGGCGGGACTTCTGGCTCCTCTTGCTCAAAAATTCAACCCAGATAAAAATATGTGCGGACTACTGTGGTGGTCGTGGCCACAATAGCGTGAGTATCCCCAGCGTAAGCCCACTCATGGTGGAGAGGGTCCATGCTCCACTCCATGGGATATGCCATGAGTATTTGGTGATGAGACGGAAAAACAACTAAGGTGAGAAATAAGATTTCTCAGTAGGACTCGACCCTGACACATAAGTGTCATCGTCATCATCCCAGCCACTTCGGTTTTATTAATGAAAATAGTGAGCGTGCGTAAGGTTCGATTCTTGGATTTTCGAAATCATGAATATCCGAAGCGGATTCAATTTTAGGGTATCCTCTAATCATTTACATCATCATATATATGAATACAAATATGATTACATAAAATATGCATGTCCAAGCTATAAGATTCTCTTAACTTCTTCCTTTTCTAGGGTTTTGGACCGAAGTCCCTTTTCTTTTCTTAACTTGACTTTATCTTTTCACCCACTAAACATAAGTGGTAATGAGCTCATACCGTAGCCGTTGCCACCATAACATTTTGGTACTTACACTAGCTGGGTCATGCCATGCCTCATGTAAGCCCTATCCCCTATACTCACACTAGCTGGGTCATGTCATGCCTCATGTGAGTCGTGGGTGAGGGAAACTTAAATTAGGTCACCTTCCCTTTTGAAAGATCACTTACTTGAATTAAATTTCTTCTTATTAAAGCTTATGATGCAAAATATTTCTAAGTCCATAATTTTTACAAAATTTCGGCAGCATAACGGCTAGACCGAAGCTTCCCAAAATTTTACCAAACAGAGAAACCAATATCATATAACATTAAGCATCATGTCATCAATATATCATGTTCATATCGTCATCATATCATTATCATAATCATCATCATCATATCATATCATCATAGCATCATGCTTGCACATAAACATAGGCATATTCTCAAGCAACATTTTATGAGCTTAGCTTAATAAATTTGGTGCAAGCTTTTAATTGAGATTGTTTCTTGTGTAAACTTCTTTTATTGGGCATAGTGCCAATTTCATCTATTATCCTTTTTGAAACTTTTAAGTTGAATTATGAACGTTTTTCCAATGCTTAATGTAGGGGTATTAGTGTTTTAGAGCTTATTTCTCCTTATTCCTCAACTTTTACCATAACCAGTTTTTACTTTTACAGTGGGGCAGTAACTTTGATAATTCACCATAATTTCATCTTTTATTCTTTTGTTTCAAATTTTTGTGTGGATGTACTTCTCTGAGTCTATTTTTAAACAAAATAAACCCCACTTAAAAATTCATTTTGTAGCTTGAGTTATGCACATTTTATTCTAACTGTTCAGGATTGAAAGTTCACCTCGGGTCAGTGGCTTGTCCACTTCACTGGGAGTTCCTCAAATGGAATCTGACAAAAATTTTTATGGGAGTCTTCCTCTATGTCTTAGCTTTCTAACAAACTTGGTCCCACTCAAAAATGTTATGTATAACTTGAGTTATGCACGTTTTATTATCCACTGCCCGGACAGAAACCCATCCAGGAATAGCAAATTTTGAAAATTCATATCTCTCTCGTTTTAAGGCCAAATCTCACATATTTTATATGTATGAAAAGCTATTTGAGTCTATTTTCAGAAAATTAGTTTCATTTCATTTTGAGTTTTGTGGAGTGAGTTATACCGTACGCTTTATAGACTGCCAGAATTCCAGCTTAACTAGTTTTTAAGTTTTACATATCAATCTTGTGGAAATGTTGCTATATCACTTCAAATCACCATTTTTATGTTTTATCTCATCATCATACTCAAAGTTTTAGTCACCAAATCAGTATTTTAAACCAAAATAAAGCAAGATACATAAACCCATCATGCCACATATTCTCACTTCAAGGCAACATTTTACAACAAGACAAGAAAACTCATAGAACAAGAAATGGTCATGAGACCTTGAAGCAAGTCCTAAAACCACCTAGCTATGAAGAGCTTAGGAGTTCTAGAGCTTGAAAAATACATGAAAAAGAGAAGGTTAGAGTCACTACCAAATGAGTTTCTCTTGGAAGCTTGAAAAATGAAGTGGTTGGAGATGGCCTCCTTCCTCTTGAGCTAGCAAAGGGGGCTAAATGAGTGTTTGTTTTGCTCTACCAAGGACCAAAGAATGTGATCCTTGATAAGTTAGTGAGGGTGGTGATAGAAGATGAGGGTGATGGCGGTGGAAAAGTGAGGACTTAGGGTAGGAAAAACAAGAAGAACAAGAAGAAGAGTAGGAAGAGCAAAGAGAGGTTTAGAGAGAGGTGAGAGCTTTGTGTGTATTCTTGAGAGAGGGAATGAAAATGAATTGAGGAGGGAGAAAGGGCTGAAGGTGGCGCAAATGAGGGAGGAAAAGTGAGGTAACTTTTGCTTCTTACACAAGCTAGAGAGTGGGAAAAACCTTGGGGCAAAAGAGAGTGTTGTGTTTCCTTTGAGTCTTGGCACTTGGGTAAAGACTTGTAGTGTTTCTTTTCAAGTGGTTAAAAGCATGATCTATCCTAGGATTGGCATTGGATGATTGTGATCATTCCAAGTGTCACAATCTTGATGGAGGAGAGTAGATCTTTTGTCATGACTCAAGGAATTTACTAACATGGACTCTTGATCTTGTGGTGTATGATGAGAAAGCAAATGGATGGTTGGATATGGCTCTTGCTTTGACCAAACTTTCAAATAATAATTAAAGGGAAGTTTCTAAATTTTTATAATTGTTATAATTATCTAAATGCTAATTAATTCAATTGGTTTAAATTACACATTAGCATATTTTAATTGAGAAGGATTTTCCTCATTAATTATGTGAAGAGGGTGTGAGGATCAATTTTTTTCATGTGATTAGGGTGTGATGCTTGCCATTCTCTTAGTTAATGAGGTTAGGTTACTTTGATTTTCTATTTCTAAGTCATGAATTAATAAGGATTGGACAATTAGGCTTTTAATTGTAACTTTTAATGCATTATGTCTCAATTGGTGACTTGCCTTTAATTTACTAAGCCCTTGCTCTCGAGATTAACCGATTAGTTCTTAATTAATCGCTAACCCCTCTAATTAGCCGGGAACACCGAGCTAATTAACTTAGGTGAAAATGGGGATGTCACATGTGCAACTAACTAAGGAGTGGCAAAGAATCTCCTAGGAAAATTCCTTTGAAGATGTAGGAGCTTTTTTCATTCTACAATCTACAATATCAAATAATTTTTTTTCCTAAGTATCATGCTTGGACCATCTTGCAGTAGGAAAACCAAGGCACAACTAAGGTGAAACTCATTAAACTTCAAACCTTGAAAAGAGACTTTGTAATTGTGAAGATGTCTAATTTTGATTCAATTAAAAATCTCTGCTAAAATGCTAGAAAACACAAATTAGATGAAGCTATATGGAGATACAATTTCTGGTAAGCAAATCATTGAGAAATGTTGATTTTCTTATCTATTAAATTTGATCCCACAATCATTGCCATAGAACAATATAAAGGTTGTAATGTCGGTGACTAATTTAGTTGTGCTCTAGAAGCACCCAAGTAGAGAATCAATAAACACACTGAGAACTTTATCGAAAAAGGCAATTCAATCAAAACATAAACAAAAGATTTCTTTTAGTAAAGGAAACAAAAAAGTGGTTGGAGATCAAAAAGCAAAATTGAAAAAAAAAAAAAGGTTCCTTAGGCTTTAACAAGCCTAAAAATAAGGGAAAATTGCCCTTATGTGGTATATGTAAAAGAACTAATCATTTAGAGAAGGATTGTTCGTATAAAGATAAACCTCAAATGCAATGTCATTTTTGCAAAATAACTTGGCCATGTTGAGAACTTTTCTAGGTTGAAACGAGGCCAAAGCTCTTCAAATTCCAACCCAAATTAGCAATTATTTTGAAAAGTAGAGAATATGATGATCATTTGTTTGTGGCAATTTCATCTTCTAGTTTTGACAACAAAGATCATGTATAACTGATAGTGGTTTCACTAACCACATGACTCAATCAATGTCTTTATTAGAATAGGGAATGATGTTGCAGTCAAATTTTTGGGAAGAGGTACAACTTCTATTCCAACAAAGAAAGGTATGAAGCACATTAGTGATATGTTGTTTATGCCTGAACTTGATCAAAATTTATTAAGTGTTTCTCAAATGATTTCTCATAGATATTCTTTTGTTTTGGAAATTATCACTACACTATTTTTCATCTTGCTAGAAAGGAAATTACTAATGTTTCCACGGAGAATAAAAGTTTTTCCTTTATATGCCAAAACTCATGCGATATCTTAAAAGTTAGAGTTGATGGGACCTGACTTTACCGTAAAAGATATGGTCATTACCATGTTCATGCATTGAAGCATCTTTAGCCTTTTCCTATTAGAAAAGCATATGGAGCTAAAGAGAAGGTTGAGTTAGCTCATATAGAGTTATATGATCCGATAAGGACACTCTCCCTTAATGAAAATAAATATTTTTATCTTGTTTGTTGATGATTATACAAAATTGAAATGGGTTTATTTCTTAAACAAAAATCTGATGTGTTTCTTGTTTTCCTGAAGTTCAAGAGTTTAGCTGAAATTCATAGTGGCTACAAAAATTAAAAATCTAAGATTAGATTATTGCAAAGAATACTCTTCCATAGAATTTAAGAAATTTTGTGAAGATGAAGGCTTGCATCTCCAACTCACTATTGATTATTATTCTGAACGAACTGGAGTTTGTGAAAGAACGAATAAAACAATTATGAAGAGGACAAGAAGTATGTGAGCTGAAAAAAATTGCCCAAAAAATTTTGGGTAGAGGTTGTTAATATTGTTTACTTAATAGATTAGCTACAAGAGTAGTCAATGGTAAAACCCCTTTAGAAGCACGGAGTAATCATAAGCCTTCAAGTTTGGTTGTATATGTTATTTTTATGTGCCATCTAAGAAAAGACACAAGTTATAGTTGAAAGCTGAGAAATATATTTTTCTTGGTTATAGCACTTAGTTTAAAGGCTAGAGAATTTTCAATTTGAAATTTGAAAAATTGTTAGTTGTGATGTGAAATTTGATGAGACTAATTCTTAGGATTAAAAGGAGTCTAAAATTTAGATAAGACTAACTGTTATCTTCCAACATCAATCTATGCATCCACTACATGATGTTGATCATATTTCTGATGATGGAGACTCAGGACATTTTAGTTTCTAAATCTAAATAAACTATTCCTTAGCTTAGAGCCTTCTTCTCCAAGAAATCATCCTTTTTTTTCTTCATTTCAGTCACCAATTAGGAGAACAAAACCTCTTGTTGATGTTTATGAAAGGTGAAGCCTTGCACTTCTTGAACCAGAAATTTTTTTTGATGTTGCTTCAAAGTATGAAGAAAAGAATCTAGCAATGGAGGGGGAGATTAAATGATTGCACAAATGATACATGACAATTGGTTAAAAAATCAAACCAGATCAAACTAAATTCTAATGGTTCAATAAACAAACACAAAACTAGATTAGTAATCAAGGGTTATGCCCATGGAGGTGACATGGAAACCAATGTTAGACAGAATTAAAAAGAAATTAGCCAATTGGAAAGTGAGTCTTCTCTCTAAGCCGTGTAGACTTGGGCTAATTAAATCTCTTATGAATAGTCTACCTTTGAAGAATTTATGACTACTTAGGAAGCCAAAAATTGTGGGGAAAAAGATAATTAGGATGCAGAAAATTTTTTCTAGGGAGGTAGTGAAGATAAGAAGGCAATCCTACTAGTTAAATAGAAGATAATTAAAAAATCAAGATGTATGGGTGGTTTAGTTGTTGGTGACTTGGTCATTAAAAATATAGCACTCTTATTCAAATAGTGATAGAGATTCGCAGAGGAAAGGAATGTTTTATAGAATAGGGTTATATGCTCTATCCATAATTTGGAGGGCTTTAAACCAATTATGGAGTATGGAGTGAGAAAGAGTAATTATCCTTGGTCTTAAATTTGCCATATCTAGGAATGGAATAATGATATTTTTGACATTATCAAGAATGGTTTCTAGAAAAATGTGGGTAATGTAACAACCTCTATCATATAAGCCATGCTCGAGTCATGGAGTTATATTAAAATGTTGTCACTATGCTAAGAAATCTTTAAAATATGGAAAATATAATACATGGCCCTTTAACTACTCACTTTATTACTGACTAATAGTCTCTGATACATAGAGAATAAAATAATTACACTTTAAAAGAAATTATGACTGACATAATACACAGCGTTTGCTTCCGACTAGTCGTTAGCTAGCTTCTCTTGGTTTGGCTTACGCCCGAGTCTTGCTCAATGAATGGCCCTGTACTTCGCCTCACACTTGATTTCCAACTTGGGTGCTGGAATGTTTACAGAAAAGAAAAACATACAAGCAGGCAGTGAGAACCTAAGGTTCTCAGTAGGTAAAGTCAAACCAATTTTACAGTGTCATCATAAACATTCCAGCCATTTTGGTTTATTATGAAAATATGAGCACATATAAATAAATAGTGGTTCAATTTTAAGTTGAAAACACCTATCTTGAAGCGGGTTATATTTTATCAACCACTTGTCATATCATATGACAGACATAGAAATATGAACAATATAATATGCTTCAACAAGAATCATATTAGCATTATGACTTAACGAGGTAATTGAAGATGTACATATAGATGCTCATACTTGATTGTATGCAAGTGCACTTGACTTAATTTGTATCTTTCTTTAACTTGCAACTTGATCTTACTCTTCTGTACTTGGTCTTCCAAAGGTGAATGGCCTCTCTCATCCCTGGGTAATAGCCTGCTTTTCAGGTCCAAGCTCGTACCCATACATGAGTGACGAGTTTACTTTCCCTGACCCTCACACCGGTCTATTCCCATTAATTCTGGTTGAGAGCTGGCCAAGTCTTAGATAGTACCGCTCTGACCCACGTTAACTGGGTCTACGCCATGCCTCATGTGGTAGCTTAGTACGTCCCTCCTGCAAGTTCTTATTATCTTTTTCCTTTCCATATCTTATCATGCATGCGGATGCTTTGTGCATTGATGGATGTGTCTCACATGTAACACCCTACCAATTTAATGTTATGCTTAAGTCATAGAATGAAATTAAGTAGATTGTTTTACCGTGTTGATACTCAGCTTACTAATTACATATCATGTCATGTCTCTCATTTTTTATTTTTTTTTTGTTTTTTAAAGCGGACGAAGCGGCGCACGGTATATAACAGATGTGATCAACATCTCAGAACATAACGGAATTTACAGAAAGGCACAACAGAAAGGATACAGATAGGTAATACATCATTAACTATATATATATATAAATATATAGGTTAGAAGCCGATGCTTCAGTTTATGTACAGACTCAAAGTAGGATACATAAGCGGGGCTGGTGTAACAAAAAAAACATAGGGCCCGTGTCAATTAAAACAATCCTATAAGGTCATCTGAGGACATCCCGAACTAGCTAATCCACGTCTATGGCCCAATACTACACTACCAAAAGAGGGCCATGCTGCACACTATCACCCACTGCTGGGACCTACTCAGTTAGGTAGCCGTTGGCCACTCCAGGCCCGGCTGGGGAGTAGTCCATACTAGGTCCCAAGGAGGAGGATGATGAGCCGGTGGCCTCCGAAGGATCGCTCTCGGAGTTAAATGGGATGTCTGGAACCATCTGTGGAGGGGACTCGGGCGGAGGACTGGCAGGTGCTGCGGGTGCTGGAGGTGCAGGAGGAGGGTGTACCATATGCAACGGGACTGCAAAATATAGAGCGGCAGGATCAAAGGCGGGGTGAAAAAGGGGAACAGCAAAATTCCTAGTGCTAAAAAGGTAGAGACGGAAGTTGCAGGAGCCGGCTATGTACAACGAGTCCACTATGAGATCATGGTGGAGCTACAAGTCTGGAATCTCAATAAAAAGAGTGGCCATCGAGTCCATCACCAGCTTCTGAGAATGATGCGAAAATACAATGCGAGGTGAGAATTTAAGGAAATTCTCAGTAGGGTCCGCGTATGGTATTTAACTGACATCACATTCATTCTCAGTTGCCTCGGTTTTTATTTAATTGTAAAAACACGGGATCAAAATTGAACTATCCGTATTTAATTTTTAAGAAAATGCTGGTCCAAGACAAGGTTTAGTTTTACTTAGGACAGTATAAGAAACAGAATAAACTACTAATAGTGATACATAGAATAATGAGCAGGATAAATGAACATATAGCAATAAGTAAATATAACAGACAAACTGTAAACAACTTGTAATGACTATTCAATGTGATCATGCAAAACTCATTCTTGAACTTATCTTCATAAACTTTTCCATTACTTGGTCCCCTGGGAGTTCTTGGCCATTTAGACTCTTGGGTAATAGTCTGCTTTTCAGGATCGAGCTCGTTCCTATATAGGAATGCTGGGTTTACTTTCCCGAACCTCCCTACCGATCTATTCCCCTTAACTTTAATCCGGGGTTGGCCCAAGCATCATGGAACTTTCATCATAACATAACCTTTATGACTTTCTTGAAAATGCACATGTATCTGAATATATATTATAACTCATGCATAGACTTTACCGAAATTTTGGCAGCATAATGGAATGTGTCCGCTTCCCATGAATAGTGCCAGTACTTAGAACACCAATTTCTCATAGAAGTCAAAGCATTTCATTCATAATTCAAACATCAAATTCATAGGAGCATTAATTAAATTTAAGACAAGGTTGCTGCCTCTGTAACACTCGAAAAATTTTAATCGTTTTTAATTGAAGTGTTCGATTTTTAGCAAATAATTGTGATTAATTAGGATTCAATTTAGTATTCACTTAAAACTAATTAAGTGTGATTTAAGATGATTAGTTATAATGAAATTAGATTAGAACCATAGGAAACTTCATGGGATTCTTCTAAAACCGGTTTACCGATTTAAGAGAAATCGGCAAGATTTCGGCATTTAAGACTATCGAAATCGGATCAATAAAAGTTATACTGTGAGAACCATAGAATAGATGGCCAGGATTTAGCTAAGATACCCCCTCATGTGATGCCTTGATCAGCCATTAAGGATGGGAAGCCATGCCAAATTGGAAGGTAAGGTGAAGTCCACCAATCAAAGTGAAGTTGCTTCAAAAATCTTCACTTTTTCTTTCCTTCTCTCCTTGAAGCATTCGACCAACCTATGTAACACCTTACCAGACAAAGTACTATGCTTAAGTCATAATAATCTATCTGATAAGAGATTACGTGTAATACTGATTAAATTTCTCTTTTCTGTATTAGAATTAATTTTTCGCATAAGACTACCTGATCTTATAACAGAATTTTCTGCGTGATGGCGGAATAAATACAAATCAATCGAGAAATCAGAAATAACTTAATATAAACAAAAATACAATAAGAACAGAATAACCGCAAACAGCGTCATAGATATGTATATAGATATCTGACTTCAAAGTTTATCAAAAAGTACAAGGTGTCAAAATGAGGCCGCTAATACAAAATGAAACGGCCAGTATCTATGAACGGCACCCTAATTGGTCCCCATGGGACATTTCATGTACATCTACTAATATCTATCCATCTAACCATGACCCAAACTGCCAAAAGAGGGTCATTCTATACACCTACTACCACTGTGATACGCCCACTATCTAACCAGAATCTGAAGAAAGAAACCCATTCTCCATGGGTGCATCTGCGGGAGGGTGGCTTTGTCTTTGAGGAGCGAGGATGAGGAGGAACTTCGGCCTCTGATGGGTCCTCCTCTGGTGTAGAGGCGGAAAGCATCGGATGTGGTGGTGACGCAGGAGGAGCCATAGGAGCAGGGGCTGCCGCTGGTGCTGCTGCTGCAGGAGGAGGTGGGAACGGATGGGCCATATGAAGTGGGATAGCAATGTATGGGACAGTGGGATCAAACAGTGGGTGCATCAAGGGTACTGCGAAGTCCCTCTGGAAGAAGAAATATAAACGAAACTGGCATCTACCCGATATATATATAGAATCTAGAAAAGGGTCGATGTGGATGTGAAGCTCTGGAAACTCAATAAATAGGACCCCGGTCACCGCGTGCTCCATGGTCTGAGAATGATGCGGAATATACAATAGGGTGAGAAATGAATATTTCTCAGTAGAAAATCCTAACTTCTATACATCTGTCATCGCTGTCATTCCCAGTTGTTTCGGTCGTACAAGATTTTCAGATAGTACAGTAAAATGATAATATTTAACTTAAATACTCAATTGTAAAGCATACACCGAAACAAGCTCAATTTTAATTAACAGATATACTAATGTACTTAAACAGTAATCACAGCGGAACAATAGCATGTTATGAAAAAATACAGAGATCTAGAACAATTAATAGAAAGTATTACACTGTACATATGCATGTGCAATGAGAGGATGCATCTTATTCTTGGAGGCTTTTGCCTTTTATAACTTATTTCCATCCTTGGTCCCCTGGGAGTCATTGGCCATATACTCCTGGGTAATAGTCCGCTTTTCAGGACCGAGCTCGTTCCTATACAGGATGGCCGAGTTTACTTTCCCCGACCTTCCCACTGATCTATTCCCCTTAATTTATTCCGGGGCTGGCCCAAGTGATGTGGAATTCTTTATACTGTCATGAAATGCTTGCACATCTAACTTGTCTCTTTACATATGATGTACTTAAGTTGTCATAAATTTCATAACATATGAATTTCTTACCGAAATTCCGGCAGCATAACGGATCGAGTCCGCTTCCCCGTGAATAGTGCCAGATAACCAGTACATTTATACACATACAATTTCAGTATAGAGCAACAATTATACAAGTGCATTCATAACATCAATCAACAATCTCAATTATACATGTACATTCATAATCTCAATCAACAATTTAAATTTAAACATCAATAGAGTTTCAATTTAACCCCCCTGTTCTGCCCGAATTTGGTGTGTCTCATTCCTCATTCAGTTCAACTCATTTAAATCAAATCTTTGAATATGTTATAGCCTTGTATGTCTAGTTTCTACTCTCTTTGGTCCCATCTCATTTTGAGTTGTATAGCTCTAGATATAAACATTTTATCTCAACATGTTCTGTTCTTAGCCAGAATTGGGTGCCTATAGAAGAAAATTCACTAAAAATCGAAAACTAGATGAAATCATGCGAATTTTATATCAAAATGAAGCTAACACAACAGGCTTTAGAATGAATTAAGTTTCATGTCATTTGCCTAAGTAGATTTTGAGTTATGAGTCTCGAAACATTACCCTACTGGGCTGTCCTGTTCTAGTCCGGTTTAAACCTAAGCCAACTTCATTGATGTGCTGGGAACAAATGACAACGAATTAAATTCTGAAATTTTTATGGGATGTTCTCTCATGTTTTAGCTTTCAAACATCTTTAGTTTCACTCAATTTGAGGTTGTATAGGGTGAGATACACCCCTCTCAACCTATGCTGCCCGGGTGAGAACCCAGATTTCTAGGTCTAAATTCAAAAATTCATAACTAATTCTATACTAACCCAATGATCTATTATGATATATGTATGGAAAGCCCTGAATGTCTAGTTTCATTTAAAAATGGTTTCATCAAATTTAAACGGTGGTAGGCGGAGCCGTACGCTCCGCCGTACGGACCGCCGAGGGAAATCCTATCCTGCTTCTAGGTTTGTCTCCTCCTTTCAAGCTATTTGCCCCCAAATCCAAGCTTAATCACAACACACATGCAAAATCAGTCATAAAACACCATCATCACTCTATAAAACATCAAAATCTCAGATCAAACATGCTCCTCATACAGCCCCAAATCAGAGAGAATAAAAGAAGAAGTAGGATTTCCTACCTTGTCTTGAGTGGTTTAGGCTGATTTTGTGTCTTGGATGGTGGTGGCTTGGGATGAGGCTTGAAGATGGATGAGAATGGAGTAGAAAATGAGAGCAAGGAGAAGAGAAAGAAGGGAGTTTCAGCTGATGAAAGAGCTCGAAAATTCTGATGGAAAAAAGAGAGAAAGAAGTGAGATATTTGAAGCTACTTTGGGTGTTGATTGGTGGACCTAAAGTAGTCATAAAATCTGATTTGGCTTCCACCATCAAGGGCTGGTTTGGTGCCACTTGGGTGGGTTGGTTGGCTCAATCTTAGCCGTTGATTCTAGGGCACTCATAGAAAAAAAATTCTACTGGTTCGGTTCCGATAGTTGGAAATACCGAAATCCTACCGATCTCCTTTAAGTCGGTAAATCGGTTTGAAATTGTTCTGTGAAGTTTTCTATGCTCCTAATCTAATTCTATCTAGTCTAATCCATCTAAATCACACTTAATTTGACTTCGAGTAAATGTTTAATCAAGTTCTGATTAAACTCACTTATTTGATTAAAAATCGAATAATTCAGTTGTTAACGATAAATTTTTCGGTCGTTACAACCTAGCTATTGGAACTCTCCTCATTTCTCTTCTCCTCACTCTCATTTTCACTCCATCTTCATCCCTTCTTCAAGTCTCATCAAAGGTTGGTTCCATCTAAGGCACCAGACCAACTAGATTTCAACTAGGCAAGGTAGGAATCCTACTTCTCTTCTTATTTTCCTTGGTTTGGAGTTGTGTGTGAGTCTTGTATACTTTCTGCTAATGGTGATATGTGAAGTGATGATGTTGAATTATAGTTGATTATGCATGTATGTTATGATTATAATTAGAATTGGTATGAAAGAACTTGAAGGAAGGAGAAAACTCATGAAGCTGGTAGGGTTTTTCCTCGGGAGTATGTACGGCAGAGTATATAGGTCCACCTATAGCCATTTAAACTCCATGAATCTAATTTTTATGTGAAACTAGACATTCAGGGCTTTCCATACATATATAATATAAGGCCATTGGATTAGTAAAGAGGAAGTTATGAATTTTTGAAGTTTGAACTAGAAATCAGGACTTTCATCCGAGCAGTATGAGTTAAGAAGGATGTAACTCACCCTATACAATCCAAATTGAGTGAAACCAACTTTGTTAGAAAGCTTACACATAGGGGAACATTTCATAATGAAATTTCGAGTTTGTTACAAACCCATTTGCTCTCAGTGGTTCGAGGAAGTTGCCCCTATGTCAAAACTAGGCCAAAATAGGGTAGTTCAGGAAGGTTGAGTTTCAGGGCTTTTATCTCAAAATATACTCATTCAAATAATATGCAATTTTCTTTTACTTGAAAGCTTACCCTATTAGCTGTATAGAGATACAAATTTTGTATGATTCTACCCAGATTTCTATTTTTGGTGAATTTTCCCTTACAAGGGTGCAATTCTGGTTAGAAGTAGAGCGGTCTGGGATTAAATACAATCAACTTAAGTTAAACTCGGAGATGTTGAACTCAGAATTCTAGCAGATAGAGAGCTAGGTTTGGTATACTTTACGTTGACCTCGAAACTTAGCAAATAGAGGACTAGGTCAGGAATATTTAAGGTTGAACTCGGAATGATATACTTAAGGTTGAACTCGGAATAATGTACTTAAGATTGAACTCAGAATGATATACTTAAGGTTAAACTCGGAAGGGTGTACTTAACGTTGAACTCGGGACTTGGTAAATAGCAAACCCGATCAGGAATGGTTAATTTGGAACTCGAAGCTTAGGAAACATTCATAAAAGTGTTGAAAGACTGATTGTGGCTTAAGGTCGGAAGTCGGGAATCAAGACATTGAATACATGACCCCGGAAGTCAGGAATCAAGACATTGACCTTTCATATGAGACTAATATTATCTCAGAACTCGAAAATCAATCATGAGATCAAACTCGGGAATATCAGTAGAAGTTAAAAGTTTGCGAGATAGATTAAGGCTTAAGACCCTAAAACTTGCACCTAATGAAATTGCTATATTCTTGGTATGATTACAATGTTCTATCTTGGGTTTGTTGTTTGATTAAAGTTTCCTGGCTGTCTGACACTATTCATAAGGAAGCAGACACATTCCGTTATACTGCCGAATTTTCGGCAGAATCATATGAAGCTATAATAGCTTGTGTTATGAATATTTAAGTTATGAATATAAAATTCTAGATGCAAGAATGTATGAAAGTAAATGATGAAGCATATGTATGAGTATATTCAGCATGTCTATGCATGATTATATATGAGAATGAAAGGACATAAATATATTAAATGTGAATCCCTTCACCTGAAGGCAGTTATGAGATCCCTCCTTGTGAAGGCAGTTAAATAGGATAAAATATGAATCCCTTCACTTGGAGGTAGTTGCACATTGAATCCCTCCCTTGTGAAGGTAGCTCAAACTATGAGATCCCTCTACCTCGAGTTTCGACATTAACCATTCCTGATCAGGTTTGCTATTTACCAAGTCCCAAGTTCAATGTTAAGTACACCCTTCCGAGTTCAACCTTAAGTATATCATTCCGAGTTCAACCTTAAGTACATCATTCCGAGTTCAACCTTAAAATATCATTCCGAGTTCAACCTTAAATATTCCCAACCTACTCCTCTGTCTACTAAGTTCTGAGGTCAACCTAAAGTATACTGGACCTATCTCTCTATCTGCTAGAATTCTGAGTTCAACATCTCCGAGTTCAACTTAAGTTGATTGTATTTCATCCCAGACCACCCTACTTCTAACCAGAATCGCATCCTTATAAGGGAAAATTCACCAAAAATAGAAATCTGGGTGAAATCATACGAAATTTATATCTCTATAAAGTTAACAGAGCAAACTTTCAAATTAAAGAAATTGCATATTATTTGAATGAGTATATTTTGAGATATAAGCCCTGAAACTCAACCTTCCTGAACTGCCTATTTTGGCCTGGTTTGGACATAGGGGCAACTTCCTCGAACCACTGAGAACAAATAGGATCATAACAAACTCAAAATTTCGTTATGAAATGTTCCCCTATGTTTAAGATTTCTAACAAAGTTAGTTTCACTCAATATGGAGTTGTATAGGGTGAGTTACACCCTTCTCAACTCATACTACTCGGATGAAAGTCCTGATTTCTAGTTCAAAGTTCAAAAATTCATAACTTCCTCTTTACTAATCCAATGGCCTTATATTATATATGTATGAAAATCCCTGAATGTCTAGTTTCACATAAAAATAGATTCATGGAGTTTAAATGGCTGTAGGCAGAGCCGTACACTCAGTCGTATGGACCACCGAGGAAAAACCCTACCAGCTTCATGAGTTTTCTCCTTCCTTTAAGTTCTTTCATACCAATTCTAATTCTAATCATAACATACATGCATAATCAACTATAATTCATCATCATCACTTCACATATCATCAGTAGCACAAAGTATACAAGACTCACACATAACTCCAAACCAAGGAAAATAAGAAGAGATGTAGGATTCCTACCTTGCCTAGTTGAAATCTAGTTGGTTTGGTGCCTTAGATGGAAGCAACCTTTGATGAGACTTGAAGGGATGATGATGGAGTGAAAATGAGAGTGAGGAGAAGAGAAATAAGGAGAGTTCCAGCAGCTAGGTTGGTCGAATGTTTCACCTTACCTTCCAATTTGGCTTGGCTTCCCATCCTCAATCGTTGATCAAGGCACCACATGAGGGGGTATCTTGGCTAAATCTTGGCCATCCATTCTAGGGTTCTCACAGTATAAATTTTATTGATCGGGTTCCAACAGTCTTAAATACCGACATCTTCCCGATTTCTCTTAAATCGGTAAATCGGTTTTAGAAGAATCCTATAAAGTTTTCTATGGTTTTAATCTAATTTCATTATAACTAATCATCTTAAATCACACTTAATTAGTTTTAAGTGAATACTAAATTGAATCTTAATTAATCATAATTATTTGTTAAAAACCGAGCACTTCGATTAAAAATGATTAAAATTTTTCGGGTGTTACAACCTTAGCACATTCATTTAGTCCGATTTTTGTAAATCAAGCCAAAATTTCTATTTAACTCATCTAGACCTAAATTTTTGATATGTTAAATTTTTATGTGTCTATTTTCTAACGTCTTTGGTCCCATCTAATTTTGGTAAATATAGCTCAAGTTATTTAAGTTTTATCCCAGCCTGCTCTGTAGCTGGCCAGAATTACACACTTAATAGTAAAAATTCACTAAACATCGAAAACTAGTTCAAATCATACAAAATTGATCGCATATTAAAGTTAATAGGACAATCTTTCATTTGAAATAAGTTTCATTTCATTTTCTTTAGTAGAGCTTGAGTTATAAGCCCCTAAATTTGACCCTCCTGAATTGTCTTGTTTTGGCCCAATTTGGACATAGGGAAACTTCTTTGAACCACTGAGAGCAAATGGGACCGTATTTAACATGAAATCTTATTATGGGATGTTCTCCTATGTGTAAGCTTTCTAACAAAGTTAGTTTCACTCAATTTGAAGTTGTGTAGGGTGAGTTACGCCCTTCTCGACTCACACTGCCAGGATGAAAGTTCTGATTCCTAGTCCAAACTTTAAAAATTCATATCTCTCCAATATTAATCCAATGGCCTTATATTATATATGTTTGGAAAACTCTGAATGTATACTTTCATATAAAAATAGTTTCATCAAATTTAACTAGTTGTAGGCGTACACTCCGCCATATGGACTGCCGAGGGAATTTGGTCTTCCAACCCCTCATATCTTCCTATCCTCACCCTTTTCTACTCCTTAATCAAAGTTGAACACAAGAACAACCAAAAACCGGTCAAAGATCATCATAATCATTCCTAATCACATCAAAAAGTGTGAACATAAAGCCAAAATCAGCCACCCCAATCAAAACAACAAACACAAAATTGAACCTCTACCTCTTTGAAGTGTGATTTTCCTAGGTGTTGAAGTTTGAATTGATAGAATCTTGTGAAGTTGAAGGTTTGATGGAGTTGGTTGAGAGAAGGAGAGAAAAAGAATGCTGAAATTAGAGGAGAGAGTGGTGCAAATCAGTATGAGAATAAGAGAGAAAAATCTGATTTAAGCATTGAAAGGATAGTTGGCTTTGTGAGTTTTCATTGGTTGAAATTTTGTGGGTAAAATTCAGTCGTATCTCCCTCTTTTGTGGCCAGATTACTCTCCATTTTGCCTAAAAAGTGGAACTCGCTTCCATTGTATCTGAAATCGGAACTCATCTCGATTCTGCTTAAAGTCGGAACTCGTGTCCATCTTATTTGAAACTTGGAGATGAAATCGAAGATCAGAAATCTTGTCTGTTTTATTTGAAACTTGGAAATAAAGTCGGATGTAAAAAATCATGTACAATTTAATTAAAATATAAAGTCGAAGCTTAGAAATCATACAGCACATAAATCATCTCAAAATCTAAAGTTAAGGACAAGAATATGAAACCTAAAATACTTAAACCCGAAAGTCGGGGATGTTAATGTAAACTTGAAAGTCGAGAACTAGGACGCTTTAAAACTCTTATTACACATAATTCTAAAACTTGATCTAGGATCAATCTCAGAGATCGATTCTAAGCATAACACCAGAAATTGGGAATCAAAACATTAACCTTATGTACCAAAAAATTGGAACTTATATAACCTCGGAACTCCCAATTCAATCTAGGAAGTCGGTCATAGGTCAACTTGGGAACAACAATAGAAATGCAAAGCTCTTGGGAAATAAATTCGGAGATCGAAACTCGTGTATAACTTGGAAATTAATTCGGAGGTCTGAACTCGTTGTGGATGTTACATCACACCTTATTTCTCATATCATATTCTAATTATGCTTGCATGCATGACATATATGAACATGACATGTAAATGTAAATATATCCAAAGTATAATCACCCATAGCATAAATTCTCATAAACTCCTGCCGAAAATTCGGCAGCATAATGGATCGAGTCTGCTTTCCCATGAATAGTGCCAGACTACCAGTAAAATCATTCAAACATGCAAATCAATATGGAATAGCAATTATATATTCACAATATCATTCATTAAATTCAATACAACCCTCAATAGAGTTTTCTACTTACTTTATCCTATTCTGCCCAAATTTTGTATAATCCACCTTTAGTCCAATTCAACTCATTTAGACCTGAATTTTGGATATGTCATAGATCTATGTGTCTAGTTTCCAACCCTTTTAGTCCCATCTCATTTTGATTTGTATAACTCAAGTTACTAATATTTTACCTCAAACTGCCCTATCCTTTGCTATAAATACACCCTTATAAATGAAAATTCACTAAAAATAGAAATCTCAATGAAATCATACGAAACTTATGTCAATTTAAAGGTAATAGAAAATCTTTCAAATGAAATAATCTTCATATCATTTGCATGAGTATATTTTGAGATATAAGCCCCGTAACTTGACCCTACTGGACTAGCCTATTCCAACCTGGTTTGAACTTAAGATAACTTCATTGATGTGATGGGAATAATTTGCATTGAATATGACTCTGAAATTTTTATGGGATGTTCCTTATATGTTATCTTTCAAACAACGCTAGTTTCACTCAATTTAGATTTGTGTAGGGTGAGTTACACCCTTCTCAATTCATATTGCCCAGATGAGAATCCAAATTTCTAGGTCAAATTCCAAAGATTCATAACTAACTCTATACTAATCCAATGACCTTATATTTTATATGTATGGAAAGCCCTGAATGTCTAGTTTTATATAAAAATGGATTCATTAAATTTAAAAGGCTTTAGGTGGAGCCGTACACTCCGTCGTACAGACCGCCGTAGGTTCTCCTAGGTTTTCAGATTTTGGTTTGCTCTCTATCTTATGTTCCATGCAAGATTCAATCTCAATCCCGCAAAATACTTAATAAACCAGCCATAAACCATCACATACATCAAGTATATCATCAAAGAAGTGAAGAGAGTTGAACTTTCATATAGCTTTAATCCATGAAAACTGTAACATCCGCGACTTCTGACTTCCGAGCCCATCAGTATTCCCGACCTCCGAATTCATCTTCAAGGCTGGACAGACAATGATTTCCAATTTCCGATATCAGTAAATTTTTTTTTAATAATTCCGATTTCCGACTTTAGGAAGGCTCAAACAGATTGCCTTGCATTTTCCGATTTCCGACCTTATGTGAGCGTGTATGAATTCCGACCTCATTAGTAATAAATTTCGATTTCCGATTTCATTTCAAGTGGCTGATGTTACCAATTTCCGATCTTAAGATTTCTGACTTAACACGAAATCCGACGTCCGATTTTATCTCAACCAGAAATGGACACAAGATCAGATTTTTTGAACTTGTCTCCAAGTCCGAGTCAAATTTTCACGAGTTCCGATCTCGAGTTTAATACCAAGAGCTCTCATTTCTCTATCTTCCCGAGTTCCGAGATCGAGGTCCTATATGTCCCGATTTCCTGTTACACGGATTAATGTTGTGAATTCCGATTTCCAGTGTTATGATTAGAATTAATTCGAGTTTACCTAACTTCCCGACTTCCGACTTTAAGTGCTTGGCCTCACATTAGGCTTTGCTTTCAAGTTTCGAATAAACTGGATACGTTTCCCGGGTTCCGATGCAAGATGTGCACGAGTTCCGACTTTATAAAGAGTACGAGTTCCGATTTCATTTTCAGAATATACTGGAAACTAGTCCCACTTTAGGCGATGTGAAAAGCAATTCTGCCACACAAAGAGGACGACGTGGAGAGCATTTTGGTCACAAAAAGAGAGCAAGGTTGGCTGAAACTCAACCTTATGTTTTGAGGCCAATCAAAACCTTCCAAGTTAACTACCACTCATGCTTATATAACACATTCTCCTCCTCTTCTTCAGACTTTTCTCTCACATTGCCTACTTCACTCCAGCTCTCTCTTTTCTTTTCTTCACTCACCCAACTCCACTACACTTTGAAATTCCACCAAATTCCAGCTACAAACTTAAGCCAAATCATTCATAGCAAGAGGTAGGGGTTCCAAATTCTTACTTGATTTTCTGATTCTTGAAGGATTGATGGTGGTCTAATTTATTAATTTTGATATGTGATTGAATGATTATGATGAATTATAGCTAGGTTATGGGCTAGTTATGAGGTTAAAATTTGAATTGGAAGTGAGAAAGGATGAAGATATGAAGAAGTTGAGAGGCTGGAAAACTCAAAACCCTTGGCAGTCCGTACGGCGGAGTGTACGGCTCCACCTCCCACCATTCAAAATTATTGAAACCATTTTTATGTGAAACTAGACACCTAGGGCTTTCTATACATATATCATATAAGACCATTGGATTAATATTGAGAGAGATATGAATTTTTGAAGTTTGACCTAGGAATCTAGACATCCACCCGGGCAGTATGGGTTGAAAAGGGTGTAACTCACCCTATACAACTCCAAATTGAGTGAAACTAATTTTGTTGGAAAGCTCACACATAGGAGAACATCCTACCTGGAAATTCCGAGTTTGTTACCATTCTAATTGTTCCCAGTGATTTGAAGAAGTTAACCTATGTCCAAATTGAGTCAAATCAGAGCAATTCAAGAAGGTTAAGTTTCGGGCCTTATAACTCGAGCCCTACCAAGCCAAATGGGATGGGACCTTTTGTAAATGAAACTTTACCCTGTTAACTTTAATATGAGTCCAATTTCGTATCATTTGAGTCAGTTTTCGATTTTTAGTAGATTTTTACTTTTAGGTGTCTGATTCTGGCTAGCCACTGGGCAGGCCGAGGAAAGATCTAAATATCTCAAGTTATAGATATCGAAATTAGATGGGACCAAAGAGGTTAGAAAATAGAAACATAACACTTTAACATACTCAAATTTGAGGTCCAAATGAGTTAAATATAAATTATGGCTTGAATTACAAAAATCGGGTTGGTTGACTATGCTGGAGCAGGAACTCTGCCTATATGAATATGATGTTGATATGAGTTCTATATTGGAATATGTATGTGATATTGTGTTCCTTGTGATAAAATGATGTTTCGATATGCTGGCACTATTCATGGGGAAGCGGACACGTTCCGTTATGCTGCCGAGATTTTGGTAGAATTCATGCATAAGTTATGAATTACATGTTAATACATGTGCATTTCAAGGGAAGTTATGAGAGTTATGATGAAGATTATGTACTATGAAAGTTCCATGCTACTTGGGCCAGCCCCAGATAAGAAGTTAAGGGGAATAGATCGGTGGGAATGTCGGGGAAAGTAAACCCGGCAATTCCTGTATAGGAACGAGCTCGATCCTGATAAGTAGACTATTACCCAGGAGTCTAAATGGCCAAGAACTCCCAAGGGACCAAGAGATGGAAAAATGATAAAAAGCGATGCAAAAAGGCATATGAAGAAAGGTTATGATAAAGTATGCATGATCACATGACTGCATGGTTACCTAGAATAATTATGTCAAAATGCTTACAGTTGTCTATTATGTTTGCTTACTGCTATTTATTATTTGCTCCATCTATTATTCTATGTATTATTATTAGTAATCTATCTTGGTTCTTGTGCCATCTAAAGTAAAAATGAACCTTTCCTCGGATCAGGTATTTTTCTCGAACTCATTAAAATGGATATTTCAGTTTGAAAACATGTTTTTATAATTAAATAAAACCCGAGGCAACTGAGAATGTATGTGACGCTAGTTAACCTGTATACCCGAGCCCTACTGAGAATTTCTTGAAAATTCTCACCCCGTTTTGTATCTTCCGCATCATTCTCAGACACTGACGATGGACTCCACCGATACCCTCTTCATTGAGATTCCTACTCTACAGCTCCACCACGACCCTGAGTTGGATTCCCTGTATATAGCCGGCTCGTGTAACTTCCGTTTCTACCTCTTCAGCAACAGGAACTTTGATGTTCCTTTACATCATCCCATTTTCGACCCTGCTAGTCCTTACATCGCCGTCCCGCTACACATGGCGCACCCACCTCCAGCTCCTCCTGCACCTGTAGCACAGGCAGCACCGGCTGACCCTACACCGGAGTCACCTCTGCAGGCAGTTCCCGATGTACCTCTTAGTTCAGAGAGTGACCCCTCTGAGGCCACAGGCTCATCACCCTCTTCCTCCTCGGGACCCGGCGCAGACTACTCACCAGCCGAGCCTGGCATGTCTAACGACTATCTGACAGAGTAGCTCGGCCAGTAGGAGACGTTGTACAGCATGACCCTCTTTTGGACAGCACGTGGCTTTGGGTCATATACTTGACAGTAGGATTAGCAGTAGATTATGCAATGTCCTTTGAGGACCATAGGATCTCTTTTTGACAGATATGGGCCTTATTGTCTTTTGGTATGCCGGCCCACATAGGTGTTCCACTTTGAAACTTGTACTGAAACTAAAGCAGTGGCTATATATATATATACATGCACCTATACAGTAACGATATTGTATTATTCTTATTTTTCTTTTTATTATTATTGTATTTTGTTAAATTCGTTTCGCCCTTGGTATCACCATCTAAAGAATGACGAATTAGGAAAGGTAAATAGAGTGTTAATCCGATAACACAATCTACTTGATTTCATGCTATGACTTAAGCATAACATTAAGTTGGTAGGGTGTTACAAAAACAAAAAGTAGAAAATAGAAATCCTACCTTTATTTGGATGCAAAACTAGCTAGTCTTGAGTTCTAGTGAAAGATATGGGTACAAGAGACTTGAGGGAGGTTGAAAATGGAAGAAGGAGATGGAAAAGATGAAGAGAAGAAGGAGTGAAGCCTGCTGGAAGAGGGAGGACGAAAATGGGTGCAGAAAAAGAATTAAAGCAAGCAGAATTTTGAGGTAGTTGGAAGGAAAGCACCCCATTGGTCCTTAGTATAAGTGGCTAAGAAGGAGCCAACTCTCTTCCACTCTTGTGAAACGGCAAAACGGCTTTGAAGAATTTTGTGAGATTTTCTATGTTTCTATTCTAATTGTTTCTAATCCTAATATCTCTAATTAATACCAAATTAGCTTTAATTAAATGCTTAATTGATTTCTAATTAATCTCTTATGCGATAAAATCGAATAAATCAATCAACGTCATAATTTAAACATTTTGCAAATTTAGAACTTTTCTGTTTTCTGTTTTCTATAGCTAATGGCATTTCTGTAATTCTAAGCAAGTCCAGGGACACCCCACGTTATTTCACACTAGACTGCCTCCACAGTCTAATCGGCAGAGATTTAAACTTTTACGGTTTCACCACGTGATTCTGCTCTATTTAAAAATCCCATTCTGCTAATTCTACAAATGTGGGGACATGAAGGTCATTTCATGAAAAGTTCTACGATTATTGTGGGAATAAGTCTTTAGGGTCAAAATATAATTTCTAAAAATTCTGGGCATCACTGCAATTAACAAAAGTTTATAGGGGCACTTTTGTCATTTCTTAATTTTTAACATATGGCAGTGCCATATTTTTAACGACAGTGTTACACTATCCTATAATTCTGAGTGTGAGAATCTTCATGGCAAAGCACTGCCTAAGAAATTCTCACATTGCCTAAGGGAAATAATTCAAAGTTTTCATTACGTTCTATTTACAAAAGTAGGAATGTTACAGGTAACAGCAGTAGAACCTTTTTTTGTGGGATGCATGGATGAGAAAGGGATGCTTAAAACATAGATTCCTTAGATTGTTCTCTACATCTCTATAGTAGGACAAATTTAAAGCAAAAATGTGTGTATGGGATGCTTTAAATTGGCGATGGAATTTTGAGTGAAGAATACTCTTTTTCGGAATTGGAACTTTAGCACTTTCAGCAACTCAATAATCTAATCATGGGTCTATTAGGAGTAGAGAAATGATGGCAGTAAGGAGATTTGATCCTAACAACAAACTTTTTGTTAAATATTTTTGTCGTCCAAGAAGCATTGTTCTAACAACCTCTAAAATATAATACTATGCTTAAGCCATAATATTATACTCAGGAGTCTACTACTTATCATTTTATCCTTAGTAAGTCATAGCGCGAAGCAATTTAAATAAAATGCGAATTTATTCTTTTACTTGACCGTGAAATAAACATGCACTATTAATTTCAAAAAATAAAAAAGTGGTATGTTGGAAGCAGGAAATAAAAAGTACAGAAATAAAATTCACATTAAATATTTATAGAACATTTATAAAAGATGTACATATCTCATGTAACTATCACAAGTTTTGGGTACAAAACAGAAGACCAACGAAAACATATACTCGGCTCATGCCATGTAGAGTAGTTTTCGTACACGTTCCTTAAGTAACAACCTAAGCGAGTCAATGAGAATACATAAGAACCCAAAAAAAAAAAAAAAAATAGAAACTAAGTCTATGGTCCAAACTCTCACAAAGATATACCCAAAAGAGGACCACTCTACACATCTAGCACTACATTCTAAAAGACCTGTCAAACTCCCCTAAATAGTCTCCGGAGAAGAGAACCCACTCTGCACAAAGCTTGTAGACTCAGAGCCACTAGGTGGACCATCATTGCTGCCAGGAGCATGGAAAGAGGAGAAGGATGAGGTGGTATAGTAAGAAGAAAAGTCTTGTATAGTGGCATCCTACAAACGGATTGTAACATCTTCCTCTGTATAGTACTATGCTTAAGTCATAGTACCACACCCAAGAGTTGTTACTGTTACCTGAGCAGACCCTATCTGATAGCAACTTCAGCCGTCTCTAAAACTTTTCGGACTATCTGGAGATAACACGGAAACTGGAGTGAGAATTTTAAATTCTCAGTAGGATTCATTAAGAAATTTCATACTATGTCATCGTTATTATCTCCAGCTGCTTCAATGTATTATGAAAAAGGTGGATATGTTATATAAACTGTTTAATTTTATAGTTCGAAAACATATTATTCGAAGTAGAGTCTATTTTATTCATATACTTGTCATTTGGGTGAGCCAATACAAAATAAATTCATGAATTATACTATGAATAATAACTGAAACGTGGTAAAATATAATACCACTAATATACTAAAAACATAAAATCTGCTCATGCCTTTACTTGTACTTGAATTTATGCAGATACACATAATTTTCTTTTCTTCCTTTATCTTCCTTTACTTGTTATACATATTTCAGAGTACGATCACCATGTCATACTCCGTAGGGGTGTGATCACCATGTCGCACTCATTAGGAATATGTTCATCCTGCCACGTCCCAAAGTATGATCGCCATGTCATACTTTATCGGGGTGTGATCACCATGTCATATTCCTTAGGGTGTGGGATCATTATGCCAGCAATATGATGGATCATGTCTGCTTCCCTGTGAATAGTGTCAGGCTACCAGTAAAACCAATCAAGCATTCAAATCAATATGGGACAGTGAAACTTATAACCACAATATCAATCATGTAGTGTGTCAAAATCAACAGAAATATCAATAAAGCTTTCTGCTCACTCTATCCCCTTCTGCCCAAATTTTGTAACATTCACCTTTACTCCTATTCAACTCATTTAAACCTAAATTTTGGATATGTTATAGCTCTATGTGTGTAGTTTCCAACCCTTTTAGTCCTATCTCATTTTGATTTGTATAGCTCAAGTTATTTGTATTTCACCTCAAACTACCGTATACTTAGCCAGAATTGCACCCTTATAAGTGAGAATTCACTAAAAATAGGAATCTGGGTGAAATTATATGAAACTTCTACCAAATTAAAGCTAACAGAACAATCTTTTAAATGAAAGAAGTTTCATATCATTTTCATAAGTATATCTTGAGATATAAGCCCCGTAAATTGACCCTACTAGGCTACCCTATTCCAGCCTCGTTTGAACTTAAGGCAATTTCATTAATGTGCTGGGAACAAATGGCAATGAATCTGACTCTAAAATTTTAATGAGATGTTTCTTTACATGTTTGCTTTCAAACAGCCTTAGTTTCACTCAATTTAGAGTTGTGTAGGGTGAATTACACCCTTCTCAACTTATACTGCCCAGATGAGAATCCAAATTTCTAGGTCAAATTTCAAAAATTCATAGCTAATTCTATACTAATCGAATGGCCTCATATTTTATATGGTTGAAAATCTCTAGATGTCTAGTTTTATATAAAAATAGATTTATCAATTTTTGATGGCTAGATTTTTGAAAATACAAGACAGACATATGGATGCCATAGGGTTTTCACCCAACAGCTCCTAGCTTCTTTCAAATTTCAAGTTCTTTCATTCCAATTGCTATTCTAATCATAATATACATGCAAAATCAACCCTAACTCAACATCATCACTTAAGATGACATCAGAATCATGCAAGAAAGTGGGAAGAAAGTGGAGTCCCAATCAGCCCAATTCAAAGAAAGCAAGAAGTTAGATTGAATTCCTACCTTTCTAAGGTGAGATCTTATTGGATTGGTGTCTTGGATTGAAGAAAATCTTGATGAAGCTCGAAAGCCTGATGAAGATGGAGTGAAGATGAGTGTGGTTAGGAGAAAAAGAATGAGTGTTCTACCCCTTTTGATGGCCGAAAATGCAAAGGGGTAGGAAAGGAAAATTTTAAAAACTTTGGAGAGAAGCTATCATATGATTGGTGGATCTCTCCTTCAAATTTGGCTTGGTTGCCCTTCTTCATGGATGATTGAGGCGCCACTTGTAGGGATGTTTTGGCTAAATCTTGGCCATCCATCCCAGGGTTCTTACAGTATAAGTTCTATTGATCCGGTTCCTACAGTTTAAAATATCAAAATCTTACTGATTTCTTTTTAAATCGATAAACTGATTTTAGAAAACCCCTATGAGGTTTCCTATGTTCCTAATCTAATTCCATCAAAGTTAATCCTTCTAAATGTTACTTAATTGGCTTTAGGTAAATACTTAATCGAATTTCAATTAATCCCAATTATTTGCTAAAAATTGAACAACTCGGTTAAAACGATAAAATTTTTCGGACGTTACACTGATCCTATTGGTTGAAAGTAGACTCGAGATGGAAACAGTACAAACATGCTTAGAAATATATACAAGTATACACGAGAAGTCGTCAATAGAAGTAGGGAGTCCAAGGTAGGGTCATCGCCATCACTACCACCTGAGAATGACATGGAAGGGTGAGAATTCGAAAATTCTTAATAGGATTTCCCAAGCTACTATGCAGTGACATCACAATTATTCTCAGCTACTTAGGTTTATTTAGAAAAATGTGAACAGCATAAATGATAAAGTATACATTCTAGTTTTATAGTTTGAAACCATAGTTTTTGAAGCAGAGTTTATTTTATTCATACAGTTGATAAACAGAGAAAGACTTTGAGCATAAGTGTAGTAGGCTAAAGAAGAAGTAAATAATATGCATATATGAATGCTACTGGACTCTTGATGTAAGTACACCTATTTCTCTTTAACTTCCTTTACTCAACATACCCAGGTATCACATATCGTCATTCCTAGGGTGTCTGCATGGGTCTATACTTGAGTGTTACATATTGCCATCCTCGAAGTATAGTCTTTCTTATCTTAATTTACTTGGTCCTTTGGAGGTGAATGACCTATCTTACTTCTAGATAATAGCTTGCTTTTTAGGACTGAGCTCGTTCCTATACAAGATTGCCTGGTTTACTTTCCCCGCCTCCTCCACTAGCTTATTCACACTTATTCCGCTTAAATATGCTTAGGGATTGACCAAAGTAATATGGAATCTTGATTATATCTTGAATCATATATTCATCAATGAATGTGCTTAAGGAACTTATAATCATGATGCATGATTCATATATTTTTACCGAAAATCCGGCAGCATAACATCTGAAATAGGGATTTTCCCAATATATAGATAATATAATTTCAGCTAGACAATAACAAAAAATAGAATCATCATATTTATATATCAATATCACATTAATATGATAAATAATTGTGTTAATAATTCAATCATTGCCCCTTCATGGCTTATGGGGTTTCTAATCTCTAAAGCTATAAAGTCATTCTAATTTCCCTCAAATCTATCTTGTCTTATAATTTGCACCAAAATTTTATTTTAATTTATTTTAATCTAAAAATTTAATATGTTGTAGCCGTATTAGTCTATTTTTAAATCTCTTTAGTCTCACTAAATTTTGAGGTGTATAAGTTGAGTTATTAAAATTTTACTCGAGGCTATTGCTTCAAGATACTTTTGCCCTTCTAAATATAGGAAATCACTAAAATTTCATCTTTTATCATTTTTATCCAAATTTTATACCAAATTTTAGATAATTAGATTATCTTTCAACCTAATATGCTTCATGCTAATTAGCTAAGTAGAGTTCAAGTTATGTACTCCTCAAGTAAGGTAACCTATTTTAACTCGAATAGAGCATAGGGTAAATTTGGGGAATTACTAGGAGCAATGTATTTATGATCTAAGTCTAAAATTTTTATGGTATATTTATCTATATGTTAGCTTCCTAAAAAAATTAGTTTCACTAAATTTAAAGCGGTATAGGGTGAGTTATGCCCTTCACAATAACTACTAGTCAGGACAGTGAGTGAATTTCAACATCTTACTTTTAAAAATCATAATTCTCACATTTTAAATCTAATGGACCTATAATTTATATGGAAGTATAGTTTTATCTAAAATTGATTTCACTTAAGACTTATAAAATGAGAAACACCATTTGCTGTATGGATAGTTTCCTTAGGGTTTTCTTATAGCATTTCTATTTATGTCTTCTTTTGGTCTTTTGATTTAATCTTCACCTCAAACCAATGATTTCCAGTCACTAAAAACAAGTCATATTATCATCATACAACATCTAATAAAGGGAGACACATGAAACCACAACAACCACGTAAATCATAGAAAGCCATTAATCTAAGATGCCAAAGTAATGAAGACTCCTCTTTTTGTCCTTGATGGCTGAAACTAAAGGGACCAAAGGAAGGAAGTATGGGAGCTTATATTGAGAGTTTCTTAGTAAAACACAAAGAAAGAGTGAAAACTTTGATCAAAGGAGACAAGATCACTTGGAAGTTTAGGTGCAAATTGAGAGGATAAAGAAGAGAATGAAGTTGAGGAAGAAAATGGAGAGTGAATGGAGAAGGCTGCTGGTCAAATTTTTGGAGGCACAAGGATGGAAAATTTGGTGTTATGATTGGTGGACTCAAATGGATTTTTAATTTTTGTTGAATTTCTCTTTGTGCAGTCATAATTTGGCCAACAAGCATAGGTTATGCGTCTAATGTGTAGCCATATATTTTAGCATTTATAACTGATACTTATGTTATCCTATGGTATAGATTCCTACTGATTAGCTTTTGTGCTACAAAACACCACAATTTAACCGATTTCTCTTAAATTAGTAAAACATTGCTATTTTATACATAAAATCTTTCTACAAAGAAACTCAAATTCATCTAACCCTAATAGATGCATTTTGATGTTGACTACTCATATATCTATAATGCATTGAAATAAATTAATTAACAGTACTAGTTAGGGATACTGTTCTTCGGGATGTTATGATTATCTTCTTCAATTTCAATGTCAATTAACCCACAAAAGGAATCTGGCTAGGTATAGCTCCTCCTAAGCCCAAGATCTTAATTTGGCTTGTCATGCTAGAGAAGCTAAATACGAAAGATCAATTGTGAAGCCTCAATGTTATTAGTGAAGACCAAGTAAAATGCCTTTTCTGCAATGAAGAGGAATCAATTAATCATCTTTTCTTCACATACCATCATTCGTGGAAGGTATGGAACTCATGTCTATCTTGGTAGGGTGTGTTTTGATGCTACCCTTGCCAGCCAAGGGAATTATTTCATGCATGGATTAGTGGTAATCTAAATGTATTCCAAAAGAAAATGTGGTTCACTCTATTCTTTGTTGTTGTTTGGACTTTATGGTATGAAAGGAACTAGATTGTTTTCCACGATAACAAACCAAATTAGGAAAATGTGTATTTCACCATTAAACTTAGGCTTGGATTTTGGCTACAGGGGCGGCGCTCGAAATTCCCTTATTCTTTGGATAGCTTTCTCTACAATCTAGAAGGAATCTGAACATGGAGAAGACCCAAGACATCAAGTGTCATCGCCAAATTTTTGTGGGATACTTGCTACTAAATCTTGATTGGTGTATCTAAAGAGATGTATGATACCTATCATGGATGTATTCATGTTATAGTTGAGGACAAGAAAAGAATTCTATTGCTGGTATGATGACTAGGTGTTCTAGATTATGGTCTAATTGTGGAGGAATGTCAGTTGAGATTTGCATCAAATGACAAACTGGTAAGGGTGGTGATTTTTTGCCTGTAGTATTTACAACAGCACATTCAAATGGTTTTCATTTGGGTTCCTGTGCAGTATTTATGGGGTCCTTGAGAGTGAAGGGTGGGAGTTTTCTACAAAGCTAATTAGGTGGTATGTTATAGTATTCATGTAAAATAAATATGTGATACTAACTCTCTAGTGTAGGAATTCAATTAAAAGCACTATTAGTGATAAGCCTTAGCTTTCTATGTTATTGTATTAGTTTTGAACTTTTGGTCCCCACTTAGATTGGGTAGGTTGGGTCTACTATGATGTTTTTATCCAAGAAAATAAGCTAGGGTTGATTTGATAGAAACATTTGTACTAGTTGCAAGACATGATATCATCAAAATTTTCATTTCCATAGCAGCTCAAAGAAATTGGATAATTTACCAATTAGATATCAAATTTTCCTTTTTGAGGGGAATATTAGAATAGGAGATTCATGTTGAGAAGCCAACTAATTTCCCTATAAAAGGAATAGAAGATTATGTCTATAAACTAAAGAAAAGGCCTTGTATGGCCTCAAACAACCTCCCAGAGTTTGGTATAGTAGGAGATTCATAATTCATTAATAATGGTTTCAATAGGAGCATGAGTAAGCCAACACTCTATATGATGAATTATTGGTGACTAGAAGCAAAGCATTGTTTATTGATGTTTTTAAGAAAAATGAGAAGTGTTTTTGAAATGACAAATCTTGGAGTTATGAGCTATTTCTTAGGGATGGAGGTTCATCAATCCAAAGATGGAATTTTGATTTCCCAAAGAAAATATGCAGTGGAGATCTATAAAGAATCCAAAATGGAAAATTGCAAAGTCATTGTAACACCTCCCCATTAATGTGAAACTATCCAAGAATGATGGGTGTGAAAAAATGTATGAAAGAAAGTATAAGACCTTGGTTGGCAGTTTGTTGTACTTAACAATTACCAGATCAGTATTGTATGTTATAAATATGCTTTTAAGATTTATGAATGCCCTAAGTTAAGTATATTACGGAGCTACAAAAAGGGTGCTAAGATACAGTAAAGGTAGTGTTGATTTTGGTGTTAATTTTCAACCTTGTAAAAATAAAGACTTGATGGGATTTGCTGATAGTGATTGGGCTGCTCTGTTAATGATATGAAAAGCACAAATTGTTATACATTTTCGTTTTAGTGTTTTTTCACGGAATTATAAGAAGAAATTTTTTGTTGCACAATCCACAGCAGAAGTTGAAATTATTACATCCTTTAGTAAGTTAAGTCAAGTTATTTGGCTAAGAAATATTCTTAGAGATTTGGGGCAAAAATAGCATGAAGCTATTGCTATAAGCTGTGCTAACAAATGTGATGAAAACCTAATTAATCATGGAAGTACTAAGCATACAAAGATCAAGTACTATTTTAAGAAAGGTGCTAAAAGGAGAAAGAAGTTTCACTTATTTACTATACTACAGATTATAATGTTGTCGACATATTTACCAAATCACTTCCGAGAGTAAGATTTTAATTCTTAAGATCCTTACTTTGGAAGTCAAGAAAAAACATCAAGGAGGAGAATGTTGCAATTAGACTGACTCTTGTGGGATGTTTTTGGCCCATAAGACTTGTCATTTGCTGGTCATGTGATGATTAAATATCTTATGATATGTTTTTGCTGATGTATCCTTTGTAGATGTAATCACAAACTCGATTATGTGGTTGTAATGAAAGCTAAACCATCACGACAACTTGCTATTTATATATGTGCATATTGTTTTTAAGCATAAAAGAATGTTGTAGAACCTTTCAATGTCTTCCATTACATATGTCCTATTTTTTACTTGTATTCTCTAATCTATGATATAAAATTTTACAGCCATTTCCATTGTTAAAAATGTGTTTGTTTTTGCTACTAAAATTTGTAGTTTATAATTTTAGTATTTATTAAGGAGTAACTTATGAGTAGTTCACCCATGAACCACTTTCCTATTAGTACATGTTCACCGGTGCTCATAAATTATATGCAAAGACAAGTTTAGAAAAAAGTTGTTGACAAAAAATGCCTTAACTCTTTATGCTTCCTAAATACCACCCTTAAACATCTTCTCTTCACTTCTTTTACCAACATTTGAAGGTTCTTTTTCCAAGAGAAACAATTTAGGTTAAGAAAAAGGCTTGCCCCAATTTAGGGTTACAGCAATGTCACCGAGCTCATTCAGCACTTACAGAGGTATCTACAAATTATCTGCCAATGGAGGAACCTAATAATTGAACACAAGTCATGGTGACGTATAAGCATAAGGCTGACGAAAAAAGCCAGTCCCCATTGGGTCTGAAAGCTCTTTCTATACAAATGCTTAAGCTAACAAAATAAAGTTTAAATAGATTTTATTCTAATTTACCTTATACTTATTCTTTCGTTTGTTCTATTCATGATGTAGATTAGAAATAATAATGATTATGCAATCATTAAATAGTAGTGACCATTCATGGTCCATCGTATATGACCCATTAATTATGTAATGAAAACAAATTGATAGGAGATGTTAAACTTACTACCTGTTTTGCATGTATGTTGTAACACCCTCTATTATGTAAGCCATGCTCAAGTCATGGAATTATACAAAGAGGTTGTCACTGTGCTAAGAAATTTTTAGAATATGCAAAATTTACACTATGGCCCTTTAATTGCTCACTTTATTACTGACCAATAGTCTCTGATACATAAAAAAATAAAATATAATAATTACACTTTAAAAGAAATTGAGACAGATGTAATACACAGCGACTACTTCGACTAGTCGTTAGCTGGTTTCGATAGTCTTTTGGCCTGGCTTACGCCCGATTCTTACTCAATGAGTGGCCTTGTACTCCGCATCGCACTTGATTTCCAACTTGAGTGCTAGAATGTTTACAGAAAAGAAAAACATACAAGCAGGTAGTGAGAACCTAAGGTTCTCAAGAGGTAATCTTAAACCAATTTTACAGTGCCGTCATAAACATTCCAGCCGCTTCGGTTTGTTATGAAAATATGAGCATATATAAACAAATAGCGGTTCAATTTTAAGTTGAAAATATCGTTCTCGAAGCGGGTTATATTTTATCAACCACTTGCCATATCATATGATAGACAGATATATGAATAGTATAATATGCTTCAACAAGAATCATATTAACAGTATGACTTAATTAGATAATTGAAGATGCACTTATAGATGCTTATACTTGACTGTATGCAAGTGCACTTGACTTAATTCATATCTTTCTTTAACTTGCAACTTGATCTTACTCTTCTGTGCTTGGTTCCCTGGAGGTGAATGGCCTTTCTCACCCCTGGGTAATGCCCTGCTTTTTAGGTCTGAGCTCGTCCCTATACATGAGTGACGGATTTACTTTCCCCGACCCTCACACTGGCCTATTCCCCTTAAATCTAGTCGAGGGCTGGCCTAAGTCTTAGACAGTACTAGTCTAGCCCATGCTAGCTGGGTCTATGCCATACCTCACGTGGTAGTTTGGTACGTCTTTCTTGCAAGTTCTTATAAATCTTATCCTTCTTTGAACATGGATATACCTACATATGCTACATGCTTTCATTCATATACATCATATCATTCTTGCATATATGAATCTTACGAGCATGACATATAAATGTTCATATCAATCATATAATTCACATATTTCTACTAGGATTTTGGCAGCATAATGGATCGAGTCTGCTTTCCCATGAATAGTGCCAGACTACTAGGGAATTTTAAATCAACAGCAAACTTAATACAAAACTTCATATTCATACCAAGAATTTAACAATATCAATAAGTGCAAGATTTGGAACCTTAAGTATCAATCTATCTTGCAAGCTTTTAATTTCTATCAAGGTTCCCGAGTTCGAGTTCATAACCAAATTCCGAGCTCTGATGTAATATCAATTTTGACTTCCAGAGTTATAAGCCTAGGTCTTGATTCTCGACTTCCGGAATTACGCTTATAATGTTCATGCCTTGGTTCTCGACTTCTGGGATTACGCTTATAATGTTCATGCCTTGGTTCCCAACTTCCTAGATCATGCATGTAAGGTCAATATCTCGATTCTGATTTCCGACTTTAATATGGTCCTCCAAGACTTATGTATGTTTTCCTACTTCCCGCCTTCCGACATTTAATCATACTCCGTTCTCCTAATTTCCGAGTTACAACATTAACTATGCCCAACTAGTTTCCTATATGCTTAGTCCCGAGTTCAACATCAATTCTATCCGATCTAGCTCTCTCCACTAAGTTCCGAGCTTAGCCTTAAGCATACCCGATGTGAATTCCTATCTACCAAGTCCGAGTTCAATATCAAACATACTCGATCTAGCTTTTGCTCCTAAGTTTCGAGTTCAGCCTTAAGCATACCCGATATGAATTCCTATCTACTATGTCCGAGTTCAATATCAAACATATCCGATCTAGCTCTTACTACTAAGTTCTGAGTTCAATCATTAAGTATACCCTTCTGGGTTCAACCTTAAGTGTATCCTTCCAAGTTCGACCTTAAATATTCCCGACCTAGCCTTCTGTTTTACTGAGTCCCGACTTCAATCCTCGAGTATTCCCGACCTAGACCCTCATTTACTAGGTTTAGAGTTCAACCCTAAGTATACTGACCTAGCTGTCTGTTTGCTAAACCCTGACTTCTGACATTAACTCAAATAATCTATGTCTTATCCCAGACTTGTCTTACTTCTAGCCAGAATTGCACTCTTATGAGGGAAATTTCACTAAAAATAGAAATATAGGTCAAATCATGCGAAATTTATATCCATGTAAAGCTAACAGAACAAGCTTTCAGATGAAGGAAGATTCATATCATTTCAATGAGTATTATTCGAGATATAAGCTCTGAAACTTGACCCTACTGGACTACCCTGGTCTAACCCGGATTGGACATGGAGCAAATTTCTTGACTCACTAGGAACAAATGGGACCTTATCTAATTTGGAAACTTTTATGGGATATTCTCCTATGTGTTAGCTTTCTAGCAAAGTTAGTTTCATTCAATTTGGAGTTGTATAGGATGAGTTATACCCTTCTCAACTCATACTATTCGGATATAAGTCCTTATTTCTAAGTTAAATTTCAAAAATTCATAACTTCCTCATTACTAATCCAATGGCCTTATATTATATATGTATGGAAAGCCCTGAATGTCTAGTTTCATACAAAAATATATTCATGGGGTTTGAATAGCTGTAGGCAGAGCCATACACTCCGCTGTACGGATTGCCGAGGAAGAACCCTACCAGCTTCCCTCAAGTTTTTTCATGCTAATTCTAATTCTAATCATAATATTCATGCATAATCAATTGTAATTCATCATCATCACTTCACATAACATTAGTATTACAAATTATACAAGACCTACACACAACTCCAAACTAAGGAAAATAAGAAGAGGAGTAGGATTCCTACCTTGGTGGTGTGAAATATTGATGGAACTTGATCTTGGAGTGAAGTTGATGGTTGGAGCTTGAGCTTGGGGATGAGAGGAAGTGAAAAAAGATGAAGGAAAGTGGGAAAATGAGGCTGGTTGTGGGGAGACCGAAAATTTAAAGGGAGAAGGAAGAGAAAATGAAAACTTATGAAGGAGGTTAGCTTTTGATTGGTAGACTTCAATCCTCATTCAATCTTGGCTTGGCTTCCCTCTTGTATGGCTGATGGAGGCGCCACTTGTAGGAATGTCTTGGCTAAATCTTGGCCCTCCATCATAGGGTTCTCACAGTATAATTTCTACTAGTCCGGCTCCGACAGTTTAAAAAATACCGAGGCTTTGCCGATTTTCTTCAAATCGGCAAAATTTTACTAAATGACTCGGGGAAAATTTCTATATCTCAATTCTAATTGCTCCTAAGCCTAATCCCTCTAATTAACATATAATTAACTCCTAATTAACCTTATTTAGTCAATAAGATCGAATAAATTGATTGTTAACGTAAAATAATCATTTTTACAAATTCGGAACTTTTCTATTTTCTATTTTCCATAACTAATGGCATTTTCGTAATTTTGAGCAAGTCTAGGGACACCCCACGTCATTTCATGCCAGACTGCCTACATGGCCCAATTGGCAAATATCTAAACTCCTACGGTTTCACTACATGATTCTGCTCTGTTTAAAATCCCATTCTGCTACTTCGACAGGTGTAGGGATATAAAGGTCATTTCATGAAAAGTTCCAAGATTATCTTGGAAATAAGTCTTTAGGGTTAAAATATAATTTTTAAAAGTGCTGGGCATCACTAAAATTAACAAAAATTTATGGGGGCATCGTTGTTCTGTTCATGAAAGTACGGATGTTACATTCTACCCACCTTAAAAGAATTTTGTCCTCAAAATTCCAGAGCTAAGAAGGGTTAAGGAAGATTTTTTTAATCCACAAGGGCATTTTTCTTATTGAGGCTACCCCTTGTTCTGAAATTGCATATTGGTAACTACAAGGTATTGCTTCGGTACGTATAAAGAATCCATAAGGAGTATGTTGGCGCCCAAGCCTATGCCTATCTTGCCTCTATGATGCCCCGAACCATCATTTAATTCATTGGAGACTTTCCTAATCTCCTTTGCTTTAAACTTAAGCACATTTACTTAGTAGTAACTACTAAATCTTTTGTTCCCTACACTTAAAGCCTTAGATATCTATCCTTGAAAATTTGCGATTATAAGGATTACCAGCGGTTGTCATGATCGATCCTAATGTATAATAATGAAAATGGTTGCATCGAAATTTTAGGAGACTCATACAACCTTTTTCAAAATTCTTACCCAAGTGAATAGTCTGAGTCCAAAAAATAAATTCTCTCCATTAAAATGCCTTAGAATTATGGGCTTAGGTCTCTTCTTAGAATTATAACTAGAAGCTTTGACGTAAAATCTCCTTTTTCCTTATAAACTTCACCTCATACTCTATTACTTGTAGGAAGACCTCAGGTCACTCCCCTTATATGGATAAAGTTTATAGGATTCATAGCTCTTCTTATTACCATCCTTTTGTTCCCCTTGATGTTTAGCTGTCAAGGTATACGTGATTCGGCATAGAAACGAGGGTTACTAGCCATATTTCCTTAGCGAAGTTGTAGACTCTTCCTTATCCCATTTCTTTTCTACGAGATACCTTCCTAACACGTCAAGAGTCTACACTTGATCTTGACGATGGCCTGATCTGTTAATGAGCTTGCCAAGAAAGTTACTTATCTTTCTTGCCATGTGTTTGACCACTATTGCATTGTGATTTCTAGTAAACTCATCATTACTTGTGTCTTAAATCTTTGACACCAACTCTTAGTAGTTTCCAAGGTTTATATTCACTTGACCACCTTTGATTAGTGATGAGTTCCCTTGGGTTAAGCCTAAAGTGTAGGACTAGAACATTTTTGTAAACTATGACTATAGGCCTTGCTTTAAAATCTCTCTACTCCTTATGGGCTCTATTCCATTTTCCTTATTATCTACCAGTCGGTTTTCATGTTGTCCCAGTTGAGCTTCTTAATGATTATTGCAATATCCCTTCCCCCAGAATATGACCAATTCAATCTGAAAAAAAAGGATTGTCGAGTTGAAAAGATTCCATCATTCTCCTATCTTTTTCGATTTGGTAATGAGGAGATTCCTTGTTTATTATGTTGACATCCATCTTCTTCGAAATTTTAAATACCAACTTAAGGAATCTCATGGTTACCATCACTACATTCCTCATTGATGGTTAATCCTAATATATATATATATATATATATATCAAGTTTATGGTTAAACTTCACATTACTCTCACTACTGAGCCTCTTGGTTATCCTTTGTAACATCTTGCCCCTAGGATGTAATCCATTTGCTATGAGAGGTGGAAATGATGATCTTGCTACCCTGTTGAAGTTACAATATGAGGACTTTCTAGAAGGCCAGCCATCCTAATATTACTCTCATCCGAGCACGCTTGACTACGGAACTCTGAAGGCACCTAGTGCATTGGTGATGATCACATTTAATCTGGTCCAAGGTATGGAGACTCTTCTTACTGCCTCTAATTCCGACATCATAACCTTGCCCCTCGTGGGCACGCTCCTAAGTCCTCTTTGACCTTATATTGGTGCATCATCCGGTCTTACTTAGGGTGCATTGGGTCTACTGCACTTATGATCAGTGCCAAGGCAACCCTGCTTGGTATTTCGTACATAATCTTATTTGCACCGCAACCTCATACTAGGTAACTTTTCTCTTTTTAATGGGCCAGTCAGAAATCCAAATTTCCCCTTTTCCTACCTCATTCCTACTATGTTCTATTGTCCCTACAAAAATTTGTCTGTCTTCATTTGTCAGGACTTATATTGTGGTTGCTCCCTTGGTTTATCGGGATTAGTTGCACTCATCACTAGTGTTGAGGCAACCCAGTTTCGTTACCTCCCGCAAGCTCTTGTTTATGTTGTAATTTCGTGCTAGATAGTATTTCGCCTTCTCAATGGGCCGTTTGGAATCAAAACTTTCTTTTCTTCTACTTCTTCCTTATAATGTCTGTTGTCCCTATAGAAGTTTATCTTCATCTTAGTCCATTAGGATCTCCCACTTTAATACTATCTCAGGCTACCGGAATCAGCTACACACTTTAAGTCTTTGTCATCCCTGCTAGAATCTGAATACATTCCTTATCAAAATATTCTTTCCACAACATACACAATGGTACCCAAAGGTGATCGTTAACCTTCACCTTCTTTCTATGAATAGCCGCATTCTGCTACCAACAACATGTTGAAGATATTCCTATCATCCAGTTCCTATAGTGGCTGAAGTTGACAAAATTCGAACATGACTAGATTTTCTAGCATTCTCATCATTCCTGAAAGGTAGGAAAATTTACACTTGGTTTGTATGGCACCTCTAGTCTGAAAGTATTTCTACTTCAGGTTAGTAGGAGATATACTGCCCCTCTCTCTTATTACACTTATAACTTCATTTGATTTCCATACAGTATATAAGCGTATCTCCATCTTGATTCAACATACAGTTAGATGGGTCTCTTTACAGTTTGCTCAACTGTTTCCCTTGTGAAGCCAAGATTCCACTTAGTACTCCTCCAAGTTTCCTATACCCTTGAGGGAGAAACCACTCCATCCTCTGGACAGGGACTTAAAACGTTCTTCGGTATTCCTGACCGAAACTTCTGCCCTTAGCTTCTTTCATCGATTCTCTACTTCATTCGTCCACTCTACAAATTTCTTAATGAAGGATCAGGTCTTTAGAATGTGATATTACCACAATTTAAAATAAAAACCATTGACTGAATTTACTAGCGAGGTATCCTCGGGGTAATCTCATCTATGAAGAAAATAAAGGCACTATCCATGCCACATAAGATAACCTCATTAGTGAATAATCACCTTACTCCTGTCGGGTATTAAAGTTACAAAATCGGGTGGAAGAATCCCCTAGATTCAATCTAGAGAAGATAGTCTGGATTGGGTAATCGCAATGAAGCTTGAAACAAGCCCGATCAGGGTGAAGGAGATTCTTACTCAGCTCCTCTCCAACTAAGATCCTGCCCTTGATGATGGACAATCTTCGGCTACCTGGCAACACTTTGCAAACAACCTTTTTCGATATAACTTGGTTTACTATGTCCATAGTAAACCGTACAACACAATTCCTTTAATTGAATCCCCAATTCTCTGCATTCCCTAACTTGCTCAATTGTCTATCCCTTTATGCCTTCGTTACTTTCTAGGAGTCTTATCCCTAATAATCATGTATAGAAGGCTCCTAATAAGCCTACTGGGTGTTTTAGGCTTCTGTTTACACAAAACCTTATATTGAGTTGATCAGACTCAACATTCAGTCAAGTGCAACAAGTAGTCCACAACACTCACAACAAGGCTACCATGCATAATATTTCTATGTCCTCTTCACGTGAGGACCTAATGCATGGTTTATCTAGATTCTTAGAGTATGCATCAGAAGCATAATCAATCCATCCATGGGCCTATACAGGACGAACTGCTTTGATACCAAAATGTAACACCCTCTATTATATAAGTCATGCTCGAGTCATGGTATTATACAAAGAGGTTGTCACTGTGCTAAGAAATTTTTAAAATATGGAAAATTTACACTATAGCCCTTTAATTGCTCACTTTATTACTGACTAATAGTCTCTGATACACAAAAAAATAAAATATAATAATTACACTTTAAAAGAAATTGAGACTAATGTAATACACAGCGACTACTTCAACTAGTCGTTAGCTATCTTCGATAGTCTTTTGGCCTAGCTTACGCCCGATTCTTGCTCAATGAGTGGCCCTGTACTCTGCATCGCACTTGATTTCCAACTTGGGTGCTGGAATGTTTATGGAAAAGAAAAACATACAAGCAGGCAGTGAGAACCAAAGGTTCTCAGTAGATAATCTTAAACCAATCTTACAGTGCCATCATAAACATTCCAGTCGCTTCGGTTTGTTATGAAAATATGAGCACATATAAACAAATAGTGATTCAATTTTAAGTTGAAAATACTTTTCTCGAAGTGGGTTATATTTTATCAATCACTTGCCATATCATATGACAGACATAGATATATAAATAGTATAATATGCTTCAATAAGAATCATATTAACAGTATGACTTAATGAGATAATTGAAGATACACTTATAGATGCTTATACTTGACTGTATGCAAGTGCACTTGACTTAATTCATATCTTTCTTTAACTTGCAACTTGATCTTACTCTTCTGTGCTTGGTCCCCCAGAGGTGAATGGCCTTTCTCACCCCTGGGTAATGGCCTGCTTTTCAGGTCCGAGCTCGTCCCTATACATGAGTGACGGGTTTGCTTTCCCCAACCCTCACACCGGCCTATTCCCCTTAAATCTGGTCGAGGGCTAGCCCAAGTCTTAGACAGTACTGCTCTGGCCCACGCTAGCTGGGTCTATGCCATGCTTCACATGGTAGCTTGGTATGTTTTTCTTGCAAGTTCTCATAAATCTTATTCTTCTTTTAACATGGATATACATGCATATGCTACAGGCTTTCACTCATATACATTATATCATTCTTGCATATATGAATCTTACGAGCATGACATATAAATGTTTATATCAGTCATATAATTCACATATTTCTGCCAGAATTTTGGCAATATAACGGATCAAGTCTGCTTCCCCATGAATAGTGCCAGAATCAGGGAATTTTCAATCAACAGCAAACTTAATACAAAACTTCATATTCATACCAAGAATCTAACAATATCAATAAGTGCAAGATTTGAAACCTTAAGTATCAATCTATTTTGCAAGCTTTTAATTTCTATCAAAGTTCCCGAGTTCAAGTTCATAACCAAATTCCGAGCTCCGATGTAATATCAATTTCGACTTCCGGAGTTATAAGCCTAGGTCTTGATTCCTGACTTCCAGAATTACGCTTATAATGTTCATGCCTTGGTTCCCAACTTCCGGGATTACGCTTATAATGTTCATACCTTGGTTCCCAACTTCCGGGATCATGCATGTAAGGTCAATATCTCGATTCCGATTTCTGACTTTAATATGGTCTTCCAAGACTAATGTATGTTTTCCTACTTTCCGCCTTCCGACATTTAATCATACTTCGTTCTCCTAATTTTCGAGTTACAACATTAACTATGCCCGACTAGTTTCCTATATGCTTAGTCCCGAGTTCAACATCAATTCTATCCGATCCAGCTCTCTCCACTAAGCTCCGAGCTTAGCCTTAAGCATACCCGATGTGAATTCCTATCTACCAAGTCCGAGTTTAATATCAAACATACCCGATCTAGCTCTTGCTCCTAAGTTTCGAGTTCAGCCTTAAGCATACCTGATATGAATTCCTATCTACTATGCCCAAGTTCAATATCAAACATACCCGATCTAGCTCTTGCTACTAAGTTCCGAGTTCAATCATTAAGTATACCCTTCCGGGTTCAACCTTAAGTGTATCCTTCCAAGTTCGACCTTAAATATTCCCGACCTAGCCTTCTGTTTTACTGAGTCCCGACTTCAATCCTCGAGTATTCCCAACCTAAACCCTCATTTACTAGGTTTAGAGTTCAATCCTAAGTATACCGACCTAGCTCTCTGTTTGCTAAACCGCGACTTCCGACATTAACTCAAATAATTTGTGTCTTATCCCAGACTTGTCCTACTTCTAGCCAGAATTGCACTCTTGTGAGAGAAAATTCACTAAAAATAGAAATCTATGTGAAATCATCCAAAATTTATATTTATGTAAAGCTAACAGAACAAGCTTACAGATGAAGGAAGTTTCATATCATTTGAATGAGTATTATTTGAGATATGAGCTCTGAAACTTGACCCTACTGGACTACCTTATTCTAACCCGGATTGGACATAGAGCAACTTTCTTGACTCACTGGGAACAAACGGGACCTTATCTAAATCAAAAAATTTTATGGGATATTCTCCTATATGTTAGCTTTCTAACAAAGTTAGTTTCACTCAATTTGGAGTTGTATAGGGTGAGTTACACCCTTCTCAACTCATACTGTTCGGATGGAAGTCCTAATTTCTAAGTTAAACTTCAAAAATTCATAACTTCCTCATTACTAATCCAATGGCCTTATATTATATATGTATGGAAAGCCCTAAATGTCTAGTTTCATATAAAAATAGATTCATGGGGTTTGAACAGCTATAGGCGGAGCCGTACACTCTGCCGTACGGACTGCCGAGGAAGAACACTACCAGCTTCATGATTTTCCTCCTTCGCTCAAGTTCTTTCATGCTAATTCTAATTCTAATCATAATATTCATGCATAATCAATTGTAATTCATCATCATCACTTCACATAACATTAGTATTACAAAGTATACAAGACCCACACACAACTCCAAACTAAGGAAAATAAGAAGAGGAGTAGGATTCCTATCTTGGTGGTGTGAAATTTTGATGGAACTTGATCTTGGAGTGAAGTTGATAGTTGGAGCTTGAGCTTGGGGATGAGAGGAAGTGAAAGAAGTTGAAGGAAAGTGGGAAAATGAGGCTGGTTGTAGGGAAACCGAAAATTTAAAGGGAGAAGGAAGAGAAAATGAAAACTTATGAAGGAAGTTAGCTTTTGATTGGTGGACTTCAATCCTCATTCAATCTTAGCTGGGCTTCCCTCTTGTATGGCTAATGGAGGCACCACTTGTAGGGATGTCTTGGCTAAATCTTGGCCCTCCATCATAGGGTTCTCACAGTATAATTTCTACTAGTCCGGCTCCGACAGTTTAAAAAATACCGAGTCTTTGCCGATTTTCTTCAAGTCGGCAAAATTTTACTAAATGACTCGGAGAAAATTTTTATATCTCTATTCTAATTGCTCCTAAGCCTAATCCCTCTAATTAATATATAATTAACTCCTAATTAACCTTACTTAGTCAATAAGATCGAATAAATTGATTGTTAACGTAAAATAATCATTTTTACAAATTCGGAACTTTTCTATTTTCTATTTTCCATAGCTAATGGCATTTTCGTAATTTTGAGCAAGTCCAAGGACAACCCACGTCATTTCACGCCAGACTGCCTCCATGGCCCAATTAGCAGAAATCTAAACTCCTACGGTTTCACTACGTGATTCTGTTTTATTTAAAATCCCATTCTGCTACTTCGACAGGTGTGGGGACTTAAAGGTTATTTAATGAAAAGTTCCAGGGTTATTGTGGGAATAAGTCTTTGGGATTAAAATATAATTTCTAAAAATGTTGGACATCACTAAAATTAACAATAATTTATAAGGGCACCGTTGTTCTATTCATGAAAGTAGGGATGTTACATATGTAAAGATAGTATTTTGAAAATCAACCTCAAGTTCTCATTCTCATAAATTAGGTGTCGGTTGACATACACTATACAAAAGTGGTTCATGGGTGAACCATGTATAAGTTAATCCATGGAAAAGATTAAAATTATAAATATGCTTTAAATATTTAGAACTTACTCCCTTGTCTTAATCTAGTTCATTTTTCACCACATACCCTCAAATTTCCCTTCACCACTTCCTTCCTCCTCTACCTTTGCCCCAACTCACCTTCCACTTCGCCACCCATCCTCTTTCCTAGAATTTGTGTCTTTACTAAATGCTTAATAATCTCATGAACATTTAAGCATTAATAGCAATAACATTTGAAATCTAGCACACATGATTGCTATTGTTTGAATAGTTTGTGCATTGGACTGAGTAGAGAATAGGACTCTATATTTATTGTAAAATATAGCAATCAACACATGAGGTTTCTTATGCTTGAGTGCTACTGCAACACCCTAATAGTTCCATTCTATGCATAAGTCATATTGTGGAATTACTACTTGTTACTTTTGCTCGCGGAACTAGTATTACCTTTTTGAAATTACTTTACCTGAAAATAATGGTAAATTTTCTTTTTTTGAACAATAATCAAATAAACTGTTTAAAAATTGAGAGCCATGAGCGCATCGTGAACATGTAATACAAATGCCACTATCTCATACATATATCGCATTTGACATAAATACAAGCAATAAGAATAACCACAATCTTAGATAAAGATAACATTTATTCCACGACCATTCATAATAATATAATAATAGTCATACCAAAGTCATACACAAGATAACAATGGGTCCGATATCTACTGTCGACCTTACACAAAAAACCTACCAAATATATGACAAAAGGAAATATATCAAAAAACCCTGCTACCCAAGCATGCCATACAACAGAATGATAACCCTATAACTACAACCAAAAGGGGCTATCCTCATGCTCAGCTCTGCATGCAATTATCACATCACGCATCAAGCGGGAGGAAACCGTTCCCATATCCATCGGGAAAAACATCACCACGTCCTCCTTCTCGAGGACGTCCTCCTTCTTGAGGACGTCCTCGTCCATAGGGCACAGCATGGGTACGAATGAATCCACGCCTGTGAACCGGGAGTGAAGCTGGGCCAATAGATGAAGCAAAAGAATCAGAAGATAGATGAATCACCAAAGGCTACGACAAATCCAAATAGTGAGATCCCCCAGAATGAGTCGGATAGAAGGGCTTAGAGGGGTCAGTCTCCACATGGTAGCTCGGATAAGGCGGCTCCAAGGGATCGGAATCCAATGAAATAGTCGAAGTCAAATGGGTATATGAGTCAGTCTCATCATCATCGGTGGAGTATCTCGGTAGTTGGAAGTAAGGGCGGATGTCATCTATAGTAACCTCGCTGAATGGCTGATGCGGTCAGAAAAATGGGCTCATCACGGGAGCCTGAAACTGGCGGTCGTGGAAGATGTAGACCCTCATCGCTGCGTTCGCAAACAACACGGAGGCGTTCAGCACCAAGTCAAAGCACCAGATCACCACTGTGCTTGATGTCGACATCCTCTGAAGATGACACGGAAACATAGGAGTGAGAAATACTAAATTTCTCAGTAGGATCGCGATTAGACAAACACTGTGTCATCATCATCATCCCAGTCACTTCGGGTTTAATTATAAAAACAGTGAACAGGTAGAAGTTCAATTTTAATAGTTTTGAAAACTTAAACCCTGAAGCGGGTTGCTTTTAAACTTAACATTACAACTACATCATAACTAACATACATACTGAAACATAGAATAAACATTCGTAATGCAAATGGACAACATAATTACATGCAAAGACATGCATCATGTAACATCCCTACTTTCATGAACAGAACAATGGTGGCCCCGTAAATTTTTGTTAATTTTAGTGATGCCCAACATTTTTAGAAATTATATTTTGACCCCAAAGACTTATTCCCACGATAACCCTAGAACTTTTCATGAAATGACCTTTATGTCCCTATACCTGTCGAATTAGCAGAATGAGATTTTTAAACAGAGCAAAATCATATGGTAAAACCATAGAAGTTTAGATCTCTGCCGATTGGGCCATGTAGGCAGTCTAGTGTGAAATGACAAGGGATGTCCCTGGACTTGCTCAAAATTACGGAAATGCCATTAGCTACAAAAATTAGAAAACAAAAAGGCTCCGAATTTGCGTAAATATCTAATTTACACCGTTAATCTATTTATTCGGTTTCAATAGTTATGTAAGAATAATTATAAGTTAAATTAAATATTAATTAGATGTTAATTAGAAGGATTAGGATTAGGAACAATTAGAATAGAGATATAGAAATTCTCTCAGAGTCGTTTAGTAAAGTTTTGCCGACTTGAAGAAAATCGGCAAAGACTCGGTATTTTTAAATTGATTGGAACCGGACCAATAGAAATTATACTATGAGAACCCTATGATGGAGGGCCAAGATTTAGTCAAAACATCCCTACAAGTGGTGCCTCCATCAGCCATACAAGAAGGAGGCCAAGCCAAGATTGAATGAAGATTGAAGTCCACCAATTAAAAGCTAACTTCCTTCATAAGTTTTCATTTTTCTTTTCCTTCTCCCTTTAAATTTTCGGCCTCCCCACAACCAGCCTCATTTTCCCACTTTCCTTCATCTTCTTTTACTTTCTTTCATCCCCAAGCTCAAGCTCCAACCATCAACTTCACTCCAAGATCAAGCTCCATCAAGATTTCACACCACCAAGGTAAGAATCCTACTCCTCTTCTTATTTTCCTTAGTTTGGGGTTGTGAGTGGGTCTTGTATACCTTGTAATACTAATGTTATGTGAAGTGATGATGATGAATTACAGTTGATTATGCATGAATATTATGATTAGAATTAGAAGAAGCATGAAAGAACTTGAAGGAAGGAGAAAAATCATGAAGCTAATAGCATTTTTCCTCGACAGTCCATATGACAGAGTGTATGGCTCCCCCTACAGCCGTTTAAACTCCAAGAATATATTTTTATATGAAACTAGACATTCAGGGCTTTCCATACATATATAATATAAGGCCATTGGATTAGTAATGAGAAAGTTATGAATTTTTGAAGTTTGATTTAGAAATCAGGACTTTCATCCAAGCAGTATGAGTTCAGAAGGGTGTAACTCACCCTATACAACTCCAAATTAAGTGAAACTAGCTTTGTTAGAAAGCTGACACATAGGAGAATATCCCATAAAAGTTTCAGAATAAGATAAGGTCCCGTTTGTTCCCAGGGAGTCGAGAAAATTGTCCTATGTCCAATCTAGGCTAGAACAGGGTAATCTAGTAGGGTCAAGTTTCAGAGCTTATATCTTGAATTTTACTCATTCAAATTACATGAAACTTACTTCATTTGAAAGCTTGTTCTATTAGCTTTACATAGATATAAAATTTGCATGATTTCACCTAGATTTCTATTTTTAGTGAATTTTCCCTTATAAGGGTGTAATTTTGGCTAGAAGTAGGACAAGTCTAAGATAAGACACAAACTATTTGAGTTAATGTCGGAAGTCAGGATTTAGCAAACAGAGAGCTAGGTCAGTACACTTAGAGTTGAATTCTAAACCTAGTAAATGAGGGTCTAGGTCGGGAATACTCGAAGTTGAAGTCGGGACTCAGTAAAACAGAAGGCTAGGTCGGGAATACTCGAGGTTGAAGTCGGGACTCAGTAAAACAAAAGGCTAGGTCGAGAATATTTAAGGTTGAACCCGGAATGGTACACTTAAGAATGAACCCGGAAGGGTATACTTGAGGTTAAACTCGGAAGGGTACACTTAAGGATGAACCCGGAAGAGTATATTTAAGGATGAACTTAGAAGGGTATACTTAATGATTAAACTTGGAACTTAGTAGAAAGAGCTAGATCGGGTATGTTTGATATTGAACTCGGACTTAATGAATAGGAATTCATATTGGGTATGTTTAAGGCTGAACTCGGAACTTAGTAGAGAGAGCTAGATCAAGTATATTTGATGTTGAACTCGGGACTAAGCATATAGGAAACTAGTCGGGCATAGTTAATGTCGTAACTTAGAAATTAGGGAGGACGGGGTATGGTTAATGTCGGAAGGCGGGATGTAGGAAAACATTCATGAGTCTTGGAAGGCCAAATATGGGTTAAAGTTGGAAATCGGAATCAATATATTTGACCCTAAACACATAACCCGGAAGTTGGGAATTAAGACATGGAATACATGATCCCGAAAGCCGGGAATCAAGATATGGACATTTTAAACGTAACTCCGGAAGTTGAAGCTGATATTACATCGGAACTCAGAATTCGGTTATAAGCTCAAGCTCGGGAACCTTAGTAGAAATTAAAAGCTTGCAAGATAGATTGATACTTAAGATTCTAACTCTTGCACTTTTTGATATTGTTAGATTTTTGGTATGAATATGAAGTTTTGTATTGAGTTTGCTGTTTGATTAAAAATTCCCTGGTAGTCTGGCACTATTCATGGAGAAGTGGATTCGATCCGTTATACTGCCAAAACTCTGGCAGGAATACATGAATTATATGACTGATATGAACATTTATATGTCATACTCATAAGATTCATATATACAAGAATGATATGAAGTATATGAATGAAAGTATGTAGCATATGCATGTATAATCATGTTCAAAGAAGAATAAGATTTATGAGAACTTGCAAGAAAGACGTACCAAGCTACCACGTGAGGCATGGCATAGACTCAGCTAGCGTGGGCCAGAGTACTGTCTAAGATTTGGGCCAACCCTTGACCAGATTTAAGGGGAATAGACCGGTGTGAGGGTTAGGGAAAGTAAACCCGTCACTCATGTATAGAGACGAGCTCAGACCTGAAAAGCAGGCTATTACCCAGGGGTGAGAGAGACCATTCACCTTCGGGGGACCAAGCACAAAAGAGTAAGATCAAGTTGCAAACTAAAGAAAGAGATAAATTAAGTCAAGTGCATTTGCATACAGTCAAGTATAAACACCTTTATGTGCATCTTCAATTATCTTATTAAGGCATAATGTTATTATGATTCTTGTTGAAGCATATTATGCTATTCGCAAATTCTATGTCTGTTATATAATATGACAAGTGATTGTTAAAAATATAACTTGCTTCGAGGAAGATGTTTTCAACTTAAAACTAAACCGCTGGTTGTGTATATGTGCTCACATTTTTATAAGAAATCGAAGCGGCTGGAATGTTTATGACGACACTGTATGGTTTGAGTTTACCTACTGAGAACCTTAGGTTCTCACTAATTGTCTATATGTTCTTCTTTCCATAAGCATTCCAGATCATAGGCTAAAACTTAAGAACGAGGCAGAATACTGGGGGGTTCATCATGTAAAGCTCAGGCTTACGTTAGCCCGGAAGACTATGGAAGTCGGTTGAAGTTCATAAAGGGGCGACAGACGCAATGTAAAGGCAGTTTTCTGCGTATAACATTAGTTACAAAGGTTTCTTAATTTGTAACTATTTTATTTTCTATGTATCAGAGATGAAATTTATAAATTATTATTTAGAAATAAAGGATGCAATTAAAGGGCCATGTATTATATTTTTCACCTTTCAAAGATCCTTTTAATACAGTGACAACCTCTTAATATAACTCCATGACTCGAGCATGGCTTATATAATGGAGGGTGTTACACATCATCATAGACTTAACCATGGTTATACTTTGACTTTAGTTTCGTTTTTAGCACATGCTTAACATTCTTTACTTTCCTTTGAAATAGATTGCTTTTGGACATGAGCTCATTTCGTGACCGTCATCACACAGTACTAAACCAAATCAAACTAAGCCGATATTGGTTACCCCTAAGTTGGAGGATCCTCCATGTCACCCTTGCCTCCTTCATAGAGGTTCTTGTGAATCACCATCTTTCATTTCCCAGAAGTGATTGAGGGGTCATATCTCATAGTTTCTTTTTTTATCATCATACTTTACATGCATAGTACTTCTTTGACTAGACACATGCAATGATATGACTAAGTCCATAATTTTGATGAAAATCCGACAGCATAATGGCTAGACCGGAACTTTCCCCCAAATGGCCAATTATAAGCTTTCAAGCAACATTTTATCATATCACAATAATCAATCAATCATGAGACAAAGCTCAATCAAACTCATTATTCATCATGCCGAATGGCATCATACATTCATACCCTAAAAGGGGGTTCATAGTTGTGTTATTCTCTGTGAAGAATATTATGAATCATCATATGATTTCTCGTGGTTGCCCATGAGAGAATCACATAGTTAAGATATGTGTATGTGGTCTTTTAGTTACTTAGCTCTCATATAAAATTATTCTTTACTTTAGTTTATGTCTTATGGAACACTTATTCAAATTAATTAAGTTAAATGATTGTTTCCTTTCCTTGAGATAGTGCCCTTAGTGATTCCTAGGTTCATAGTATGCTCAGAGGCCCCAATCATACTTCTGTTCCCAAGGAGTTCGAGATCCCTCTAATCCTTGGGTCATGACAATGCATAGCCACATCATGAACCCAACAACAACATGTTCACTAATCACCAAGGGTGATTTTTAACTTAACCAAGTTACAAAATTTCAAGCTTTTATCACTAACATAACAAGATCTTACCCTAAGTATTATAAAAGTTATCATTCTTACAAAGTAGTCATAAAGATTTATTCTTTATGAAAGTAAGTGTCTTTAAAATTAAGCTCTTATTTTAAAGATTAGATCTACATGAAATAATGATATAAGTTACTAGCTTTTTAACTAAAAAGTCTTGTTCTTTATGAAAGTTGACTCTTAATTATTCTAAGACTATCAAGGTCTCAACTTTATGATCTAAAGTTGTCTCTACATTAAAAAGATTCCTACTTTATCAACTAGTGATATAGGACATTAAAGTTATAAAGTCTTGATCTTTATAACAGTTAACACCTTTAAGCATTGTTTTGATTCAAGATCTAAACTTTATGAATTAAATGTTACAAAATAACACTTTTATGACTTAAAAGTTTCATTCTTGACTAAAGTTTGAAACTTTATGAAAGGTCTTGTCTTCAAAACAAAACAAGATAAGACTTTATGAAAGCTTAAAAGTTGTGCCAGTTTTAAGGAGTCAAGAGCAAACTTTTTAAAGTTTTAAGCTTTTAAGATGTTCATAGTCTCATCAAATTATGAAAAACATAAAAAGATAAAGCTTTTCTAATCATCAACTCATTATAAGAAAAGGAACAACTTTAAACAAGATACCATCAAGAACACTCAATAATAAGAACATATTTTTCCAAAAAGTAGAAACATCAAGAACACTTGAAGAACATCAAGAACCTATTTTTCCAAAAGTAGAAACATCAAGAACACTTGAAGAACAACAAGAACATATTTTGCCAAAAAGGGAAGCTTTTGCTCATGAAGAGCATGGAGGATCTTCTCAAGTTTTCACTTAAGGATCTTAGTCATGAAAAGAACCAAGCTTCAAGCTTTCTTGAGCAAACAAAATAAAAGATGAAGATCACTACCTCTTCTTGAAGATGGCGCAAAAACAAGAGAAGAGAAAGAAGATGATGGCAGTTCCTTTCCTTGAAGATGGTGGCGGTTTGGCTTGGTGGAAGGAGAAGCTCTTGAGATCTTGTGAAAATGGAGGTTTTAGTGTTTAGATCTTGTCTCCAAAGACCCAAAGATGAGCTCTTTGAAGGGCTAAGTGGGTGGTTTTGGTGGTGGTAGTGAAGAAAGGAAGAAGAAGATGATAAAGAAGTGTTTAGAGAGAAGTTGGAGGATTTGGCTTTAAAGAGAGAGAATAGGATGAGTGAAAATGAAAATGGATGGGGTAAAAGAGAGAGAAAGTGGCGTCCTCACCGTAAAGGGAAGAAGGGAGATATTTTCTTAATTTTGTGTTAATTAAGGTTTAGGGGGACAAAATGGATGATGGGGGAGCAAAATATATACTAACTCTTACATAAAGCACTCTTGTCTTATGCTTTATACTTTATGCTTTTATGACATCACTTTTAACTTTATTGTCTAGTTGACTAAATTTGAATTTAATTATGTGATTAAGTGTTCATACAACTTAATTAAGATGATTAAGCAAGGATTAGTGATTAACACACAAGAACATAATTAACAAAAATTAATCTTGCGATTAAGCTTAATTAACCTTAATTAAACTTAATTAAGCTAATTAAGGGCAATTAGTGCTTAATTAAGCTATAAAGGCTCAGACTTGCTTAATTAGAGATTATCTAATCTCGATTAAGCATTCTCTTGACTTTTCTCATCCAAGTTAACTCATAAATTCTTTGTTAACCCTTTATTTAAGCCTTAATCTTATAATTTCTCATTAAGTGCCTAATTACTCAGGGGTACTGAGGTAATTTAACATGACAAGAAATTAAGGATGTTACAGCTACTGTTGTTGAAATAGAGAAAAGGAAAGCGAGCTAGAATGGTGAGTGGTGCTATTGATAAGTGAGTAGTTGGGGGAAGAAGAGGTTGCTAATGCTTCAAATGCTTAATTTGGCTAACAACTGCTCATGGGAGATACTAAAATCTTTTGATAATGACAAATTGGAAGACTTGGACTTATTAGAGAATAATTTTTGGGTTACATTTCTCACAGCTTCGAAAATTTGGCAATGCTCATGTAATTGAAACTGAGCAATAGAAAGTTATATAGTAACATCCCTGAATACCTTTATCTATACAAGAATCTTGTCACTTTATATCTCAAACTACAATGAGCTTATGGGCCAAATTCTGATCAAACTTGTTGAGATGCCAATTCTAGGGCTGGCTGATTAACTATATTTATGAAAGGAGGAAGGGTGGCATATAGGGGTGTTCATTGGATCAAATTGACCCAATATATCTAAAACGTCAAATCGAAGCAATGAAATTGATTTTGATTTGTTCAGGTAATCAATTCATTTTAGGTCAAAACCAAAATAAACTAATTACTATTGTCTCATCAGTTTTTGGGTTTATGTTTTCTAACTTGAAACACAAACACCTGGCCCGATCATAATGGTTTTTTTTTTAAAAAAAATTATTTCTAAACTTTCAAAGTTTACACTTAAGATTCTTGATTTGCAAATTTTTTAAGAGATTTATCTATTTACATTATTATTAAAAATCTGATAACCAAGCCTCACACTATTATTAGTTGTCATAATAATGAAAACAACTTCTAAAATATATGATTTTTTTTTTTTTTTGTGTTTTTTTCTTCAAGCCAATGATTTGAAACAAACCAACCCGGTCTTGGTTGGATTAGTTTGGTTTTAATTTTTTGAAAATAATTTCAAAATCCAAGCCAAACTAGTCTAATTAAATTTAATCATTTTAGATTTGTTTTTTTCAAATTAACCCATTTACATTCCTAGTGACGAAGGAGAGTTTGGGGTAGCATAGAGATGGAAAAGGAGGGTGGTGGTAAAAGGAGATTTGAGACAGGGAGGTGGCGGGTGAATTAGATTAAGAAAAGGGAATATGTTATAATTATTTTGGGTTACTGTTTGTAATTTTAATCTTTTTCAAGGAATAACTTGTGAGTGGTTCACCAAGGAACCACTTTCCTAATGGTGCATTTTAATTGACATCCATAAATTATATGAAAAAGAGTATTTATATATCAAATGTTGACAAAAAATGACTTAAACCTTCATGCTTGTTTGATACCACCCTTAATTGTAATGTCTGAAGAATTTTATCGTTAGTAACCGAGTTGTTCGGTTTTTATCGAATAAGTGAGTTTAATCGAAATTCGATTAAGCATATAATTAAGGCCAATCAAGTGTGATTTAGGAGTAATCAGACTTGATAGAATAAGATTAAGAACATAGGAAACCTCACAATAGAAGAAAAATCGGTTTACCAATTTAAGAGAAATCAATAAGATTTCGGTATTCTAAAATGTCGGAACCAGACCAATAGAAGAATCATTGTGAGAACCCTAGAATGAATGGCTAAGATTCAGCTACAATACTCCCATAGGTGGCGCCATTTTCAGCCAAGAAGCACCCACAAAACCAAGTTGAATAACCTACTCAAATCCACTAATCACACAACTCCTTGCTCCACAAGTTTGTGTCCAATTCCTTCTTTGCCCTTGTGAAATTCGGTCAAGATAAGGTCTGACTCCCCTTCATTTCTCTTCCGTCCATACTCCTATCTACTCCATCTTCAACTTCTCTTCAAGTCTTATCAAGAGTAGCTTCCATCTAAGGCACTAAATCAACCAAATTTCAACTAGATAAGGTAGGAATTCTACTTCTCTTCTTACTTTCCTTGGTTTGGGACTGTATATGGGTCTTGTATACTTTGTGCTACTGATGATATGTGGAGTGATGATGATGTTTTATGGCTGATTTTGCATGTGTGTTATGATTGGAAATAGAATTGGTATGAAAGAACTTGAAGAAAGGAGAAAACTGAAGAAGCTAGTAGGGCTTTTCCTCGGCGGTCCGTACGACGGAGTGTACGGCTCTGCTTACAGCCATTTAAACTCCATGAATCTATTTTTATGTGAAACTAGACATTTAGGCTTTCCATACATATATAATATAAGGCCATTGGATTAGTAAAGAGGAATTTATGAATTTTTGAAATTTGACCTAGAAATTAGGACTTTCATCCGAGCAATATGACTTGAGAAGGGTGTAACTCACCTTATACAACTCCAAATTGAGTGAAACTAACTTTGTTAGAAAGCTTACACATAGGGGAACATTTTATAATGAAATTTCGAGTTTGTCACCATCCCATTTGTTCCCAGTGGTTAGAGGAAGTTGCCCTATGTCCAAACCAGGCCAAAATAGGGTAGTTTAGGAAGGTCAAGTTTCAGGACTTATATCTCAAAATATACTCATTCAAATAATATACAATTTATTTCATTTGAAAGATTGCCCTATTAGCTTTATAGAGATATAAATTTTGTATGATTCCACTTAGATTTCTATTTTTGGTGAATTTTCTCTTATAAGAGTGCAATTCTAGTTAGAAGTAAGGCGGTTTGAGATGAAATACAATCAACTTAAGTTGGACTTGGAGATATTGAACTCGAAAATCTAGAAGATAGAGAGCTAGGTCTAGTATACTTTAGATTGACCTCAGAACTTAACAGATAAAGGACTAGGTCGGGAATATTTAAGGATGAACTCGGAAGAGTACACTTAAGGTTGAACTTGGAAGGGTATACTTAATGATTGAACTCAGAACTTAGTAGAGAGAAAGCTAGATAAGGTATACTTAAGGTTGAACTCAGGATGATATACTTAAGGTTGAACTCGAAAGAGTGTACTTAAGGATGAACTCAGAATGATATACTTAAGGATGAATTCGGAAGGGTATACTTAATGATTGAACTCGGAACTTAATAGAAAGAGCTAGATTGGGTATATTTGATGTTGAACTCAGACTTAGTGAATAGGACCCCATATCGGGAATGTTTAAGGCTGAATTCAGAACTTAGTGGAGAGAGAGCTAGATCGGGTATATTTGATGTTGAACTCGGGACTTAGTAAATAGGAAACTTGGAATTTAGGAAACACGCTTATCAAAGTCTCAGAAGACCAATGGTGGGGTAAGATCGGAAACCGAACACAACCCAGAAGTCGGGAATTAAATAACCTTAAGAGACCGAACATAACCACGGAGGTCGAAACTTATATAAGATCGGAACTCGGAACCCATCAAATCTTGGAAGTCGAACTCGGGAACCTTAATAGAAATTAAAAGTTTGCAAGATAGATTGATACTTAAGATTCTAAATCTCGCACTTATTGATATTATTATATTCTTGGTATGAATATGATGTTTTGTATTGAGTTTGCTGTTTGATTAAAAATTCCCTGGTAGTTTGGCACTATTTATGGGGAAGCAGACTCGATCCGTTATGCTGTCAAAATTCTGGCAAAAATATGTGAATTATATAACTGTTATGGATATTTATATGTTATGCTCATAAGCTTCATATATGCAAGGATGATTTAAGTATCATATGAAGTATATGAATGAATACATGTAGCATATGCATGTATAATCATGTTCAAAGAAGAATAAGATTTATGAGAACTTGCAAGAAAGACGTACCAAGCTACCACGTGAGGCATGGCATAGACCCAGATAGCATGGGCCAAGCGGTACTATCTAAGACTTGGGCCAGCTCTCGACCAGATTTAAGTGGAATAGACCTGTATGAGGGTCGGGAAAAGTAAACCCGCCACTCATGTATAGGTACGAGCTCGAACCTAAAAAGCAGGCTATTACCCAGGGGTGAGACAGGCCATTCACCTCCGGGGGACCAAGCATAGAAGAACAAGATCAAGTTGTAAGTTGAAGAAAGAGATAAATTAAGTCAAGTGCACTTACATACAGTCAAGTATAAGCATCTTTATGTGCATCTTCAGTTATCTCGTTAAGTTATAATGTTATTATGATTCTTGTTGAAGCATATTATACTATTCATAATTCTATGTCTGTCATATAATATGACAAGTGATTGTTAAAATATAACCCGCTTCGAGGAAGATATTTTCAACTTAAAATTGAACCATTGGTTGTGTATATGTGCTCACGTTTTTATAAGAAATCGAAGTGGCTGGGATGTTTATGATGACATTGTATGGTTTGAGTTTACCTACTGAGAACCGTAGATTCTCACTGCTTGCCTGTATGTTCTTCTTTCCATAACCATTCCAAATCATAGGCTAAAACTTAATAACGAGGCAGAATATTGGGGCGTTCATCATGCAAGACTCAGGCTTATGTCAGCCCGGAAGACTATGAAAGCCGGTTGAAGTTCAGAAAGGACGACAGGCGCAATGTAGAGGCAGTTTCTATGTATAACATTAGTTACAAAAGTTTCTTAAATTGTAACTATTTTATTCTCTATCTATCAGAGATGAAATTTCTGAATTATTATTCAGTAATAAAAGGTACAGTTAAAGGGCCATATATTATATTTTCCACATTTCAAAGATTCTCTTAGCACAATGACAACCTCTTAATATAACTCCATGACTCGAGCATGGCTTATATAATGAAGGGTGTTACATTAATCATCTTTTCTTGACCTCCTTTACCAACCTCTAAAAGCTCCTTTTCGCATAAATGGTTCAATTAAACATACTTCTCACTGCTTCATATTCGTTATTGTTTCGCTTTCACTGTTGAAGAGGTTGTCTTCATCGAGAACTCTTCTTTGATTTGTACCCTAGACTCCTATGCTTTGAAACTTCAGGAGCTTGAGAAGATCTAGAAATATAGTAAAGGTGAGATGGAGATGGAAAAAAGCATGTGAGAAAAGGAGAAAAGACTTAAAGATTTGAGAACTCATTTTTGTCATTTTGTTCACAAGGCATAACATAACATGTGTTTTCAATATATGTCAAGCTATGTTTCTTGCAGAATAATCCTTTTCAATATGTAACAGCTAATACAATCGATGTTAGACAACATCAGAAAGTTGTGTTAATGCAGATTTATTGTAAGGACATTATAACAATATAAATTATAATAGAATCATAACTTAAAACATATATAACAATATTATAATATGAAAAATTAAAATTAAAATATTTAAAATATGTAATAATAAGTCTTTTTACTATGATAACGGACAGTAATGACCATAATAAATGTCATCTAAGAGTGATCATGAGTTGGATCGGGTTTAAGAGCCAAAAAAAGCTAAACTTATTGGGAGTATTTGGTTTGGGTTGGGTCAATTTTGACAAAAGTACACAAATGAAATCAAATTAAACCAACTCAAATTAAATTGGATCAATTTGAGCTGGGTGATAAAGTCATGCAATTTTTTTTTTCAATAATCCAGCAAGCAAAAGCATAGTAAACAACATAAGAAAAAAATCCCCCAAATCAAGCGTAAATCTAAATTCAAAATAAAAAGTTACCAAACCTATAACACCAAATCACTATACAAATTCTCACCCATAAAAACTCATTTACTACCTATAAGAGGTTTCCACTTTTAGAAATCATTTTTTTTTTATCTATAACACCCTCTCTCAATTGCACACTATTCTAAATTTTCCAATTTCGAGCCACCGCATCTCACCATTATTGATGAGATAGGGGGGCAATAAAGATTTGCAAGTCACTATCGACAATAGATCTCCACCATAGATGATATATTCGAGATTTCCACTGTCATTGTATGCCAATAAATCTCCATTACTATCTAGATGAAAAGGGAACACTTGTTGTGCACTTTCTCACGTGTTGCTTTGCACTCACTATAGCCATTGTTATCGAATGTTATTTGTTGCCATTGTCACCATTGACAATGGTTAGAGGAGGTGAAGTTGAAGGTATAGGGAGTTAGGGTTTGATTATGTGCATTGTTAGTTATTGGAAAAATGAGATTAAAAAAATGAAAATGTTGAGTTTTATTATGTCAGTTCAAGTAGATAGGCTGGAATATTTGGTAGTTGAGTTGAAAAAATTCAACTCATTATCCAAACCGATGCATATTAAGTTTTATGTACTTTTATCTAAACTAATTCAACAATCCAGCCCAACTCATAATTTTGTAATTAGTTTGGATTAGGTTATTCAAGTCATTGGATCAATTTGGACCCATGGTCACCTCTAACATTATATTATTTGTGCAACATCGTCATGGTATTGGGATGGGACTTGTAACGTCTTCAATTTTCTATCGTGCTAAATTACCTTAGTAACCTTGAGTAATTAGGCACTTAATGAGAAACCAAAGGATTGAGGCTTAATTATAGAATTTATGTGGCAATTTGGAAGAGAAAAGTTAAGTAAATGCTTAATTGAGATTAGATAATCTCTAATTAAGTAAGTCAAATCCTTAATAGTTTAATTAAGCTCTAATTATTCTTAATTAGCTTAATCGAGTTTAATTAAGGATAATTGAGCTTAATTACAAGTTCAATTTTCTTAATCATATTCTTATATGTTAATCACTAATTCTTACTTAATCAAGTTAATTAAGTAGCAAGAACACTTAATCACATCATTAAAATTCAAATTTAGTCAACTAGATAATAAAATATTGATTATGTCATTAAAGCATAAAACATGAGACAAAGTTACTTTTTGTAAGAGTTGACCACTCTTTGTCTCCTCCAACATCCAATTTGTCTCCTTAATCACCAATTAACACAAAATTAAGAAAATATCTCCTCCTCCCACTACAAGAAGGCTACAGCCTCTTCACACACACACTCATCCACTTTTCATTTTTCAACTTCTATTCTTTCTCTAAGTCTCTCATCCTCTCACTTCTCTCTACATTCTTCTTCTTCTTCTTCCTTTCTCCATCACCACCATAACCAAAAACTCTCACTAAGCCCTTCAAAGACCATATCTTTTGGTTTTTGGAGACAATATATATATACTACAAGTTCCATTTTCACAAGATCTCAAGAGCTCTCTCCTTCTCCTTACAAAACCACCACCAACACCCTTGGAGGAGCCATCATCTTCTTTATCTTTCTCTGTAAAGATGGCGCCATTTTCACTCTAGGTAGTGATCTCTACTCTTTTCTTTTTGTTATTGAAGAAGCTTGGAGTTTGGCTCTCACCATGGCCAAGATCTTCAAGTGAGAACTTGAGAAAGTTTCCCTTTTTAGAAAAAAGTTTGCTTCTTGAACCTTGTTCATGGGTGTTCATGTGGATGTCTTGAGTTTTCTTCATGAATGCCCTAAAATTTTCTATTTTTAGCAAAATATAATCTTGATCTTGTTCATGAGTTGTTCTTGTTTATTGAAAGTTTCTCTCTTTGAATGCTTTAAAGTTTCTATTTTTCTTTCCTGATGCATGAGTTTCATGATATTTTCTTGTGGGTTGTTGAAAAAGATTGATGTTCTTGGTGGTATTTGGTTAAAAGTTTGTTTCTTCTCTTATAATGATCTTATGATTAGAAACTTCACATGTTTACATGTTTTTCATGATCTGAAAAGACTATGAATATTCTTAAAGCATAAAACTTTAAAAAGTTTGCTTCTTGATGTATAAAAGTGGCGCTATATCTATGCTTCCTTGAGGTTTCATTTTGTTCTTTTTGAAGACAAGGATATGTATAAAGGTCCAAACTTTTTAGAACATAAAGCTTTCTAAGTCATAAAATGAGAACTTGTCATTTTACGTCTTAAAGATTGAATCTTGAAGACAAGACCTTTCATAAAGTTCCAAACTTTAATCAAACATGTAACTTTTAAGTTATAAAAATGTAGATGTGCACTTTAATCTTGTAAAGGTTAAACCTCGAGATGGAAATGTTGAGTAAAGTTCTAATCTTTCTTCAAGAAAGAATCTTTTAGATTTTAAGGCAGCTTTAAAGCATATAGTTAGAACCTTGATGGTCTCATAATGATTAAAAGTGTTAACTTTCTTAAAGAATAATACCTTTTAGCTATAAAGCTAGCATCTTGTATCATTTTCTTATAAAGTTTGAATTTTAGGACAAGGATATAATTTTAGAGACTCAAACTTTCATAAAGGATCAAACTTTATAATCACTTTCATAAAGTATACAATTTATAATCATAAAGGTGAAATCTTGCTATTTTAATTACTAAAGTTTGAACCTTATAACTGGTGAAAATAAAAAGTATCCCTTGATGATTGGTGAACATAGTGTTGTTGGATTCATGAGTATGGTTATGCATTGTCATGACCCAAGAACTAGAGGAATCTTGAAATTCTTGAGAACAGAAGTATGATCAGGACCTCTGAGCATACCATGAACCTAGGAATCACTAAGTGTACTATCTTAAGGAAAGAAAGGGAAATAATTACATAACTTAGTTAGCTTGAGCAAGGTATTCCATAAGATATGTACCTAAGTAAAGAGTAACTTCACTCAAGCATTGAGTAACTAAAAGACGACACACACATATATTTTAACTAAGTGATTCTCTTATGAGTAAATATGGGAAATCATATGAAGGCTCATAAGACTTTTCACAAAGAATAACACAACTATAAATATCCTTTAGGATATGAATGTATGATGTTATTAGTCATGATGTATGACAAGTTTGATTGAGCATTTTCTCATGATCGAATTATTGACATGATGATATGAAATAGGTATATTTGATTGTTGGCTGAAATTTCATGATTGGCATTTTGGAGAAGCTCTAGTTTACCCGTCATGCTGCTGGATTTCGATCAAAATTTTGAATTTAGTCATACTATCGCATGTTTGTATGTGTCTTATTAATGATTGTAATGCATGTAAGATGTGGTCATAACAAAAGAAAAGAAAAAATGGGATATGACCCTTCGCTCACTTCAATAAGAGAAGTAAGAGACAGTGATCCACAAAAACTCAAGAAACCACTATGGGGGAGGCAAAAGTGACATGGAGGACCCTCCAACTTAGAGCTAACTAATATTAGCTTAGTCTGATTTGATTTAGTACTGCATGACGACGGTTAAGGAATAAGCTCATGTTCAAAAGCAATCTATTTCAAAGGAAAAGTAAAGAATATTAAGTATGTGCTAAATATAAAAGTAAAGTTAAAAAAAGACTCTAGTCTAATCTAAGTTATATAAAAATGTATGCATCTTTATTCTCTTATTTATATTATGCTCTCATATGTATATGCTCTTATATTGTAGCTTCGAGTTTCTTTACATTATGTTTATATGAGGAACATTAAAAGAAACCTGTTTCGGGAACCTATGTTTTCAAACCCTTTAAAATGGAATATATGCATGCTCACTATTTTCATAATTAAATCCGAAGTGGCTAGGACGATGACACATTAATGGTCTAGTGAGGATCCTACTGAGAAATCTCGTATTTCTCACTCCTACGTTTCCATGTCATTTTCAAATGGAGCTGATGGTATCCATGGCAGCACTTTCGATGGTACCTAACTAGATAAGACGAGAAACTGCAATATTTCTTCACCTAGATAAGGAGGATCGAGATAATAGCATAGTATTTTTATCTTTTTTTGAGAGCTCTAGTTGGGCAGTTTTTGTGTAATTAAGAGCATGTGGGAAATCATGCTACTTAATTTGACTTATTACATTTGTGATAATTATTAATGTAATGATGACTCTTGATTATCTATGATTACATTATTGGCTAAAAGTATTGTATTATGTTATTTCAATTTTGTCATACGTCTTTCTAGTAACTTCGCGATATGAGGAGCAACGACCATATGTATGCGAGTAAATAAGTGCTTAAAGGTTTAGTTTTCAAGAATAAAGGTTTTATAAAACGAGGAAAAAAATTTATATGCTATTTTCATATATTATGCTAATTTCAACTATAAGAACTTCTGCTAGTTTAGAGTAATAACTAGTAATGCCATAAAATGACTTAAGTATATTATAATATTATTAGAATATCACAAGACTATATCATGATGACAAGTTGCGAGAATTTAATGATGCCAAACAAATGAAATTCTACTAAATAATACTCCTTTCATTTCAATTTATCTGTTCATTTGAATAATTTAATTTGGTCAAGAAGTATGAAATTGATTGTTAGGGTGCCCTCGATCTACTTGCAATTGAAAAGGGCCCACCAATCCGATGACCCAACTAGCCTGTGGGTTAAAGATGGCAAAGCGGGCTGATCTGTCCCAACCCGCCAAAAACGGGGTGGGACGGAGTGAACCAAATTAGAAATGCGAATTCAATATTCTAACCTGCCCCATTTAAGGGCGGGTTGGCGGGTTACCTCACAAAAAAATAAAAAATACAAATAATTTTATTTTAATATTTTTTATGAGTTAAATTATTTTAAAAATTAGAAAAATATATTAAATGAAAAATTTACTTAAATAAAATAGATCACAATAATTAAACTATATAATTTGTATCCAAATTTAACTCAAATATAAATATAATAAACTAATTAAGATATATAAATAAGTTTATAAATAATAATTAACTATAAATTTATAATATAAAGTTTATAATATAAAATTCACAAATTAATAAAAGAATAATAATAATATAATTTATAATAAAAATTTATAATTATTTTTTAAAAATATTTTTAAACCTAAAAAAAAAAAGTGGCAAGCTTGGCCCAACAGGTCAACCCATCTTAATCCGCCAAAATCCGTGAGTTAGGCGAGTTAAAAATTTTTGACTGGTCAAATATATCAATCTAATTCATTATTTTTTACGGATTTGATGGATTAATCCAATAAATTGAGCCCGTTTTACCGACTTTAGTGTGGGTTGCGATGTATCATTTAGAAGACGGTGCGTGCAGCACGTCATATTTTTGGGACGGACTTCTTTCACATCAGGGACGGATTTACCTGGAATAATGTGGGACACATGTTCGACTTAGTTTTGAATTTTTTTTATTAATTCATAATAAATGTTTTCTGTTTTTATCGTTTTATATTTCTATTTTCACTTCTATATAACAAATCAATAATTAAATTTAGAAATTTATTTGAATGTATTACACTTTCATATAATTATATGCTTCTATTTGTAAGATTTTTAAGAGAATAGGTAATTGAGTTAAACATATTTACGAATATAACGATATATAATTAAAAATCTGTGAAAAAAAAAATTTATATTAATAATACATGTAAATTAAATCCTTAAATTTATAATAAAAAAGTTAAAACTCACTTTATTTTTATTTTCAAACTGTTATTTTACAGTCAAAATAAAGCACAAAATTCTTTCTGATGTACGGAAAAAAAGAAATAGAGCACAAAAAACGTTTTTTTATCCTTACATTGTTATTTTGTATTAATATGTTTATTCACGTATAAATATAATTATTTAACATCTTTAATGTTTATACATTGCCTTTATCCTCATTTGTTAAAATTTCTGAATCGGTCATTGTCTTACAGAAGCAGTATTTAGTAGAATTAAAATAGAAGCAAGTAAAAATAAAGTTAATTAGATGATAACAAAATATATCCATATAAGATGATACTTGTACAATACTTTTAAGAAAACAAAACGATGATACATGTATAATTGTATACCATTATACACAATGCAAAGCACTGGCCCAGTAATCAACTCAGCCAAAGCACTGGATCACTAAGTTATTGGTTGATTGACTTGAATATAATTAAATAAATATGTAACAATATATAGATTATAAAATAAAAGGTGTAACATCCCCATTTTCTAAAAAAAAATGATATAATAGAAATAATACTTTCGATTAGCACTGTTGATTGAATCATTTCATTTCATTAAAGAAATACACTGAATTAGGGTTGGAATATAAACATTTGAATTAGAAAACTTAACTTTGTTAAATGAAAAATTTAAGAAGACCATTGGTAATATTTTGAAGATTTAAAAGAATTTATAACATCCTGAATTTACTAAACGTTTAATTTGCATTATTAATCGATTTATTTGATTTTATTAGATATACAAAAATGATTAGAAGTGAATTATAGAGGGATTAGGATAAGGAGAATTTGAATTTATCATGTCGAAAAATATAAGATGATTTCTAGTAAGGTTTCACTAGTTTGAAGGAAATCAGTTTAATTTTGGTATTGTATATCGCAAGAATCGAGTCAGCAGAAATTATACCATCAAAAGCTAATTTGGGTGGCTAAGAATTTAGCCACCTTCACCCCCATAAGTGGCCACATGCTGCCACAAGAAAAGGGAGACTTGGCTCAATCTCCTTCACCAAAACCAATCACCCACACCCAAGTCATTTTCAACATTATGTTTAATAACTTAAATAACTCCCATCCATTCCTTTTGGATTTTCATCCTCAACACACCAGCCCCCTCCCCTCCTCATTTTCTTCCTCATCTTCCTCTCTTCATCCTTGTTTCTTCACCCAACCTCCATGCTTTCACCCAAGACTTGCTTCCTCACTAACTTAAGCTTCAATTTGAGTCAGGATTCAAGCTTTATTTATATTTTTATGGATTTGTGGTTGATTATAATTCGTGCTTCATCCATCTAAAATGAAGATATATGATGTGCTTTTGATGATGTAACTAATTATTTAAGTAATTGGTTGAGTTGGAGTTGAATCTTGCATGAAAAACTAGAAAGGAAGCAACATAGGAAATCTGGAATCTCTTGATTCCTAGGGTGTCCATACTCACGAACTATATGAACTCTCACACAGCCATCATAAATTTATGAAACTAATTTGAAGTGAAACTAGACATTTAGGATTTTCTATACATATAAATTATAAGTCATTGGGTTAGTATTAAGAGAGATATAAATTTTGGAAATTTACCCTAGGTTTCTGAGTTTGATTCTAGGCAGGGGAGGTTGTTCAAGAAAAAACTTGCCCTATACAATTTGGAATGGAGTGCAACAAAAATTTTTAGAAAGGTAAGATATAGTAGAACATGCTATAAAAATTTCATGGTCAAATTCATTTTCTATAATTCCTAGTAAATTATTAAAGTTGTCCTATGTTCTATTGGAATAGAGATAGGGCAATCCGAGTCTATCAAATTTGTGAGCTCATAACTTGAGCTCTACATAGTAAAACGAAGTGAAACTTTTTAGATATGAAAATGGATCAACAAGCTTTAAATTGACTAGGTTTGATAGGAATCCAGGTAGATTTCTATTTTTGGTAGATTTTTACTTTCTAGTGTGCAATTTTGGTCTGCTACAGGGCAAGCTGAATTAAAACCCCAATAAATTGAGCTACACTTATCAAAATTAAATGAAACTCAAGAGGTTAGAAAATAGACACATAACACTCCAACATATCCAAAATTTAGGTCCAACAAAGTTTACTAAAATTTATGGAAGATTTTACAAAACTGAACAGCATTGAGGAATATAAGCAGAATTTCCAAATTGATGAACTAGACACACTAAGGCACATGTGATTTCAATTAAAACCTAAATATTTCCATTCCATGTTGATGTTGAAGTTTAATGTGCTTTACTGGTGCTGGTACTATTGGCCGATTATTTGCTCCAGATTGACACTATTCATGGGGAAGCAGACCTAATTCGTTATGCTGCCAAATTTTCGGCAAAAATTAGTGATAGTTCTAAATGTTTGTGTGTTAATGTTATTATGCGACGTATATGAATACCATGCAAGTATGATCATTTGAGATTAAGGTATGAAGACTGTCTATTTATGATTCTATGATGAAAGATATGATGATGAGTCTATATTCCTAAGGAACGTGACATGGTGATCACGCTCTGATGGGGTATGACATGGCGATCATACTCTGGAATATGGCATAATGATCACACACTCTAAGGAATGTGACATGGCCATAACATCCTGATGGAGTATAACATGGTGATCTTACTCTCGGATGTGGTAGGATGAACATATTTCTAAGAAGTGTGACATGGCGATCACACCCTGATGGAGTATGACATGACGATTGTACTCTGGAATATGTATGATAAGTAAAGGAAGATGAGCAAGGCTACACTTGAGGACGGCGATATGTAACGCTCAAATGTAGGTAGATGCACATACCCTAGGGACAACGATACGTAATGCCTAGGTGTGTCAAATGAAGAAAGTAAAGATAAATATTAAAGGAAGACAAAGAAAGAGAAGAAAATTTTGTGTATCTGCATAAATTCAAGTACAATTAAAAGCATATGCAAATATTATATTTCTAGTATATTGGTGTTATTATATTTTAATATATTGCAGTTATTATTCATAGTATGATTTATGACTTTCTTTGCTATTGGCTCTCCCAATTGACAAGTGTATGAATATAATAAACTTTGCTTCGGACAATATGTTTTCGTATTATAAAATTAAACAGTTTATATAATACGTTCACCTTTTTTATAATAAACCAAAGCAGCTGGAGATAATAACGATGACATCATGTATGATAGTTAGAGAATCCTATTGAGAATTTTCAATTCTCACTCCTATTTTCGTGTTATCTCCAGATAGTTCAAGAAATATTGGGGGTGGCCAAAGGTTGCTATCAAACAAAGTCCATTCAGATAATAATAACAACTTTTGAGTGTGGTGCTATAACTTAAATATAGTATTGTACTTGGGAGGATGTTACAAAAGGCATATTACTTGCAAGCTAGTGAATATTATATAACATATCACTTGCATTGAAAGCCCCTTATAGAAAACAAACTATATGCAATTTGCTTCCCACTATTTTAGTTCCACAATGAATAGTAAAGGAATTATAAGCCAAACGTTTAATTACAAAATGAAAAGACTTGGTCCTTACTATTTTAATTCTACATTGAATAGTGGAGAAATTATTGGAAGCCAAATATTTAGTTATGAAAAAAAAGGGTTTCACTCTCACTTCAAGGCCTAAGTATTTGAATGAGGAGGTAGGAAAGTCATTTATTATTTTTTTTAAAAAAAGTCAAAATTTATAAAGTCATCTATTTTTATTAAAAAAATCAAACAATTTTTTTCTTAATATGCATGATCTAGTTGGTTTGATTAAACTAGTCCTAGTCATCCCTTTTTCGACAGAAAATTAGCAAAGACAAATTGTTTTGCATTGGTTTCCAAACAAGGCCAAGCTTTTATGCAACTCAAATTAGTTACTTGACAGGTGAAGTCGAGTTTTATAACACTGAAATATAGCATATGGGACACAAATCACAATACCAATCAAAATAGATAAGAGTTGTATTATTTGAACTCAAGTTTTTTCGACCTCCATGTCAACTCACTCCCATCCACTATTGGATGGGATGTGAGACCCAAATCAAATGGGGTCTACACCCGTGAGTTGGTATAGAGACCAAGAAAACTTAAGTTCAAATAACATTTCTTAATAGATAAAGGAATATTTATTTTATTTTATGTTTTTGATTTCAGCTAGAATATTTTATGAATATTTAGAAAATAATTTTTTTAAGTTTTGAAAGAAATGAGAATTAATTTATATTCTTTTTATATTTTTATAAAATAAAAATAAAAATATATAATATATAATTTATAATTACAAATAAAAATATCTTAACAAAAGATGAAAATAAAAAGAAAATGAAAAGCCCACTAATTATTTTCCACCAAAGACACAGATTGATATAATAACTTGGCCAGTAGAGTGTGGAAAATTGAGCTCGTTTGTTTGTGCTTCTATGAGTGAAAAAAATACTTTTTTTTTTTAAATTTTTTTGAAAAAAAGTACTTTTTTTTTCTGCTTTTTTGAGAAGCAGATAGGGACCTATTTCTCGCAGAAGCAGAAGCAATAGAAGAGAGAGATAATTGTTTCTAAAAAATCGGACCCACTCCCTTCCCACTCCTTTCCCTATTCATTTACCATTCTATCCTTCAAGTGTTACAAAAATAACATTCACGTCTTCCATTGTTCTTCTCTATCTCCCCTTCTCCCCTTCCCTCTTGTGTGTATAGTAAGCTACTGGCCATCATACTGCCGCTCATTGCCATTGTCCGCCAACTCTCTGCTCCTCTCCGCTGTCATCGGTTTCTCAATATTCAAGCTCTAGCTCAGTACCCTTTTCTATAGCTCTATATAGGTGTATTTTCTTAATTTTTTTGTTCTCTTAAACCTTTTCTTTTTTGGTTTTGAATCTATGTAACATTTTAATTGACCAAGCATATTTGGTTTTTCAACTGATCAACCCATTGTGGCAAAGTTGGCATTTTGGGGTTTTGAGGGTTTGTATTGGCGACGATTGGAAAAGGGGTTTTCAACCTTGGCAAGCTAGGGTTTGAGGTATCGGATGTGTGGTCATGGAGCAGAGTAGCGACGCTAACCTGACGGTGAGCTTGACGCCAATTGCCATAGTGATAAGAATTGAAGAAGGTGGTGGTTTGCGGTGGCTCTGCCATGGTATTGAAGGAGGTGATGGTTGCGATGCGGTTCACGGGTGACACGGTGGATGAGATTACTTTTATTTTCAGAGCAATTTGATACATAGATAATTCTCATTTGTTAAAAAATTATACTTTTTATTTTTAAATTTAATTTTGAATTTATAAAGTGTTGTATTAGTTTTATCCATTTATAATTCAATTGTTATAAGTTGAAGTCCAATAAATTTCATACTAATAGTTTAGATAGGAAAAGGTATTTTTTTTTGCCTTGTCTGAATAATTACCATTTTCATAATTTGGATCCTAAAATATCAACTAATTTAGGCGGATGTAGTTTTATTGCAATCCAAAAAGAACTGCAGAGCATGAAATTTCTTCCTTGTTGATCTTTATCTATAAATTTTATTTATTATTAATTTATTTTATCATAGAACGGAATGTTTTGAGAGATGAATTTCGTTATGCAGTTCTAAAATATTTGTGTAGAATCCTCATTTAATTTAAGCACACTTCTCCTATTCAATTCAAGAGATTTTTTTGTTTTGTTTTTTTCTCCCAAAATTATCGGTGTTTAAAGTCTATTAAACACTAATTAATTTAGAGATTTAATTTTGATATGTTATTAATATAAAATTATTTTACATAAATATCCAATTATATATTATCATATCAATAAAAATATTCGACTTTCACTCCTATTACCTCAAAGGTATCACATACAACAATGTATGATTAGATAATAATATAAAAAATTTTTATACTAATAATATATCAAAATTAATCTCTTAATTTAATTCGAATCATATCAATTTACTATGTAAGTAAAACTCTAATAATATTAATTTTTTTTTTCCCATTTACAAGAGAGGAGATTGTCTTACAACATGATATTTTCATAGGCAATAATGTGAGACTAATTTTTAATTTCTAATGTATTATAATTAAAAAGATTCCTTGCCGTGAGTTCTTTAAGTTTAAATTTATTCCCCACAAATATACCTAACTTTTTACTACGCCAAACTTTTATGACTAATTAATGACATCTCTCTGTTTAAAGGTGAAGGCTACGATGGACCGTACTTGACAGGGTGCATCACGCATCACCTCATGTAACGGTACTTATGTGATAGACTATCTGTGCACCATACGTTGGTGGTGCATTTCAGCAAAACTCTCTCTCCCAACCTTCGAACCACCACCATCTCCGTCTCTCCTTCAACCTCTACTGTTCCGCCCAGCCCACCATTGCTCACCTCAACTCCACACTACTGATGCCACCTCCAAGCACTGCTGTCTTTCCGACGAGGCCCGTTGCAATAGTAATTGCTCTCAATCTAGCGGCATCCTCAATGTCGAGCACGACATCCTCGATGTCACCCCTCTTCAATATCGGTGTCTAGAGATTTTCGTCCTCAAGATCGAAAGCGACAACATCCTTAGTGCTTTTGAGGTGGCAGATTTCATGGCGGCAAGTCGTTGTTCATCATCGTACAGGGTTCCCTTCTTTGTTTGGTTCCTTTTCGTTCCTCTATGATTTTGTTGCTGTTCCTGCTATTGAACACTTTCGCACCTCAGTATTGCAAGTGAAACATGCCCCACCTTGGAAGAGGACTTCAACTTCTTCTTGGAGTGCTTCTTCTGCTTCTCCAAGGGAGAGTGGAGAGAGGCTGTTGAACGGAGAGTGAAGATCTACTGTCAGAGGGGAGGAAGATATGGAGGGGTAGGTGGTCGGGATCGGTGGTTGGGGGGGTGGCACAACGGTTTCGAGGGGCAAGAAGGCAGCCACAAAGGAAAGGGGAAGGACTAATACAGTGCACTGCATTATTGGCTTGATAGATAGTTCATATAATCCCAACCATAGATCTTGAAAGTGTGCGGTGCACTTGTAACTAAAAGTGCACCACAACCTTCGCCCTGTTTAAAAACTAGTCTACTATTATTGAAAACTTCATGCTCACCACAGTTTTATTGGTATGTATTAATAGTATAAAATAATTTTATATTATTAATAAATAAAAATATTTAAAAATAAAAAATTATGATAAATTTCTCATTATAATAGATGATTATTTATATGAATTAACACTTTATACTATTTCTATTTCTATTAGTTGACTATCCATATATTTAAATTAAATTCATTTTCTATTGGCACAATAAAATCTTCTTAGTTTTGTAGATAGTTATTTTTTGATATATCGAAGAGGGAATAAGTGATTTGACATGAGCATTCAACATTATTGTATACTCATCCAAAAAAAAAAAAATTTATTGTATTTAAGTTTTAAGGACTTAATGAGCTTATTAGCATCTATGTAGATAGACCTTACTTTCCTCTTATTATTATTATTATTATTATTATTATTGTAGATTTCTTTTCGCCTTTTTACTTTTAGTTTTAAAATAAATTTAATTTTAATGTATTATGAAGATTTCTTTTCAATATAAATATTTTAGTATAATTAGTTAAGAGTTAAATATATTTTTAATCTCTATAAATATAATTTTTGTCCCTACAACTTGATCCCAACTCACACATATATAAAATTAATCATATTTTAACATATATTTTGTTTGACAAAAATATTAATATAAATTATTTATATTATTAATTATATATATTAAATTTTTTTAAATAATTATAATAAAATCAAATGATTTTAATAATGTTTCAATATTTAATTAGATAAAATTATAATTTTTTATATTAATAATATTGTTTAAAGGTTTATTTGTGTGTTAAACAAATCCATTATATCCCCAATTTGAAAAACAAAATAAAAACCGAAAAACTATATGCAAGAAATAGGAGGTACTTTAAGAGTGTTTTTGTTTTGACTTTTTTGTGATTATAAAATTTAAATTTTTATATATCTAGAAAGGTTGAAAATAGCTTTTTTTTTTTTAGAAGCTATTCTTTTCAGTTTCTATTAAAAGGTTAAAAATAATATTTTTAGAGATTATTATTATTTTATAAAATATATGAAAAATAATTTTTAATTAAAAAAGTGATTAATTTTTGGCCCAAAAAAAAAAAATAAACACACCCTAAAACCTTTTCTTGTTGTCTTTTTTTTTCTCCCCTATTTAACATATTGAACAAAATATCTTGTATATACATGAAAAAAAAATCCTCATGATGTATTTGTTATGAAGGGTAATTTTTTATTTTTTATTTTATTTTTATGTGAAAGTGGAATTCATTTGGTACCAAGATGTAATCTCCTTGGATGAGGGGTAAAATTTTATAGATGGGATTTATGTCAAAAAATATAAATTTCATCTATAAAATTTTATTTTCCGTTTTACCTTCATGCCAACACTATTAGAAAAGATCATTATTGAGATATTTTTGTAATCATGACAATGTTAGAAGAATTAGTTTTGCATAATACATATAAAAATAGAATTTAATTTTGATACATTATTAGTATAAAAGTATTTTTTGCAATTATATAATCATGCTACCATATCTACAAAGAATGTTTGACTCTCACATTCACCACTTCAAAAAATCTCCCATATAGTGACATGTAACTAAATAATAGTATAAACTCTTGCATCAATAATATATTGAAACTAATCTCATAAAAATATCATGACAAAAAACAAAAGGGAAATCCAAAAAATTCAAACCTTTCTTTTAAATTGAAGGTTTTACTTTAATTGTGATAAGCGATTTTATAACTATTTAAATGTTCAAAGGAGCTTATTTAAACTAAATGTTAACACTTTTTTCTTTCTTCTATCAATCTTGACAAATACTATTGCTTAAAATAATCTTTAATCATCTTTTTGAGAAAATCACCGAACATTACTTTCAAAAGCATTTTTTGATAACCGCTTTTCAAGTACACGATGAAACCAAACAGATTGTAAAAGAATTGAGCCTTCGAGATTGGAAAGATTTGGATTTATTCAAGAACAAGAAACGAGACCGCGGCCAACATCATTTTACCTAGACCCAATTCCTCGAAAAGTAAAATTGGTAAATGTGGTTGTAACGATGATGTCCAAAGTTCAGATGAAGTTAAAAGCATAAGACAAATCCCAATCCATTTACGGATAAGATAAAAGCGTGGCCACACATAACTTTCAGTTGAAGATCCAAATCTAAATTCCTATTAGATGAATGGAATCCCATGAAAGTAACATGCACAAAGCTAAATAACCATAAAAGTTGCTGCTGATTAGCATAAGCTTCACAAAATACAATGTTCCTATTTTGAACCATAGCCATTTGTTGCAAACAATTAACGTCTTTTCCACATGCATTGCCATTATAGTATTTTTTTTTTTTTTTAACAGAACAGTTGGTAAAACCAAACAGGATATTAAAATTGACTGACTAATAGACAGAACTTTGACTTCAAAAATAGGCCAAGTTGTATGTGTAATAACAACTAATAAAACTGTTCATCAACTTCAATTATTTGATTGGGATCCTATATAGGCATATCCCATTCATGTTTCACACTTGATAAATCAAACGGCACCTCACTTACAATTTGATCAGAGTTACATATCCCAGACAAAAAAAGATGGTGACAAGAACAAACACCTTTGCCAGGCATTACAATGGCAAAAGAAAGAAGAAATTCAAAAATTAATACTCTATCATTAAACAAGCTAACAATGATGACGCGCCTCTCCAGAGATGCACTATTACACTATCGGAACAAATCTTCCTGAGTATATCCCGCAATCTGATTTTACACCTCAATCAAATTCCAAGAAAGGAACCTAAGTCTTCAAAAACGAAAAAAAGAGGACCGAAAATAACCCCAAACCATACACGAAATCACTTGTAACTGCTTTCTCTCTTGAACATGTATACTTCAAATGAAAGAACACCTTTAGTTATATATGACGAATTTCCTTATGAGCAGATATCTCTCAAGTGATGGAGATGTATGAATTCACAATACCTCATTAACTTTGACCGGCTTCGCTTGATCTACTGTTACTGTGACATAACCAATTAACATATCTCCTAGGCAGCAATTCCTGAAGCAAGGAGAAACAATAACAGATATTTAGTTACAGGAATAATAATAATAATAATAATAATAATAATAAAAGTTCAGAAAATCTAAATAGTGTATTGAACAAGGTTAATTGTAAACCAACAACAACAACAATTAAGCTTGGTCCTACTAGGTGGAGTTGGCTACATAGAATAGACGACGCCATAGTGTTCTGTCCTAAATTATGTTTACATTTAAACCATTAAAATCTATATCTCTTTTAATAGTTTCACCTATAATTTTTCTAGATCTTCCTCTACCTCTAGCTACTGGATTATCCTCCATCTAGTTTACTCTTCTTACTAGGTTTCTCCAGGCCTTCTTCACACATGCCCAAACTTCTTAATTCGAGATTCTAATATCTTTTCAACAATAGGAGCTACCCCAACTTTCTCTTTAATGCATTTGTTCCTAACCCTGTCTTGATTAGTGTGTCCACTCATCCAAAGCAACATCCTCATCTCTGCAATGTTAAGTTTATTTTCTTGTTGGTTTTTACCGCCTAACTTTCAGTCCCATACAATATCACTAGTTTTATTGCTGTGCGGTAAAATTTTCCCTTAATGGCAAACAATTTTACAATAATATAACAGGCAAAATGATAATCAGCAACATACTCATTCTCAATAATGAATCGAAAATGTGAAGGTTGTAGATGACAACAGAAATGAGGAAAATGATTAAATTGACTCACATAAATTGAAATACTTGGCAAGGTAAAAGGCATATAGATAAGTCAGATATGCGTCATTCATCCACATTCAACATCAGAGAGGGTGGTCTGCGTCTGCATTTAAGCATTTTTCAATTTGTGTAGCTTATAATTAAACATCAAATTCCAATATAAATTTAAATGAAAGCATATCTAGAAACCTAGGCATAAGTACAGGAAGACGCAAGCAATAAATTCTACTTTGGATTGACGTAAACACTTCTAGGAAAGCTATCAAGAATTTGTTAAAAATTGCAGAGAAGACATGCATAATTAAAAGTCAGGAACCAAGAGTACTAAGTATAACAAAGCTATCATGATATATTTATCCATATACCAGTTACAAAATTGTTGATCTTAAGCTTAGAGACAACTGTAACAGAAAAGTAATCCATCTTCTGAACTATAAAAATACCACATTGGAAACCAACAACAAAAAGAATTATAAACTATAATCTGATTTACTTTTGTATATAAGAATGAAGCCAAATATCTTACCTCTATTAGATTGTCTACTTGTGACATTGTAGGTTCCAATATAACCCTCAGAACTCTTTACCGGGTCATCTGAAGCTATGACACCAAGACCGTAACCAAATGAGCCAGAACCATCCATCTCAGAAGCAGCAGACCGCCATGCAGAGTCATTGTAAACTGAACCACTGCCACTGCGGTATAAGTCCCCATAGGATCCTTCATAACTACCAGTTGATGCAGTAAATGTAGAGGATGGAGTCACACTCACACCTGTACTGCTGTTTCTTCCATACCCTCCCCTGCCTACACCGAAGCTGCTATCTCCACCTTCATAAACATTACTCCCTGCAGCATAGCCAGAAGCAGCCCCTCCACCTTGGGATGGAATGGATGGACCCCAATTAGTGCCACTATTTCCAATTGAAACACCAAAGCTCCCACTTCCAGATCCCAAGAAAGAACCAGGACTGACAGGGTTACTGGCATTATTTAGGCCCCCATTTCCCCAGACATTCCGAGAAGTTGAGTTCATAAGAGAATCGTTTCTGCCATTACCCCCACTATAGCCTATAGGAGTGGTATATCTGCTTGAGTTTCCACTATAGAAAGGACTAAATATTCGACCATATCCTAAATTGCTCCCATAATTAGAAGTCCCTCCAAAGCTTTGGCTCAATCCTGACTCCAAATTCACTCCCACTCCGTAACCAGTGTTGCCGAATGGAGTAAACCCACTTCTACCACTAGTAAGTGGACTTAATCTACCATCCATCCTGACTCCATATCCTCCTATTGGACTCATACTATAACCCTGAGCATAACTGTTTAGGTAGCTACTGGCCCTATTCAAACCGAAGTTATATCCTATCAATGGGCTCCGGCTGGGAGCAGGGGAAAGCTCCTTGGGAACTGCTCTCTTGACTTCAACCATCTTTCCATTGAGTTCATGAAAAGTCTTATAAAGAACTCTATCTACAGCTTCTTCTGAATCAAATGTGATGAAGCCAAAACCTCTTGGCCTTTGCGTATTGTGATCATACATTACTACAACATCAGTAATCGTACCAAACTGATCAAAATACTTCTTAAAATCACTTTCGGTGATAGTCGATGGTAAACCTCCAACAAAAATCTTTTTCGTGCGCCCAGGAACAGGAGAGGCATTTGCACTACCAGACTGCCTATTTATAGAGTGCTGATCATCCCTAGGAACGGCTTTCTTTGCTTCAACCTGAAATTTAAGAGAACAGCATATAGATCAGAATCTGCAAGTCATTTTCAATTTCTTATTTCACAAACAAAAAAGCATCAAGTGTGATCCAATGTACATACTAAAATTCAACAACAACTAAGTCTGGTACCACTAGGCAGGGTCAGCTACATGGATCAGACAATACCATAGTATCTGTCATAAATCATGTTTATATAATATACATACTAAAATTCAGGCATCAAAAATTGCTAGGCTTTAACCCAATAGATGCCAAAGTGAATATGATTTTTCAATCACCAGCAAAGTAGAAAATCTAAGAGTAGTGACATAGTGATCTCTATTTGAAACACAAGTTTAGCATGGTTCCATCACTGCAAGGCCATAAACACAAAGTATTGACACAATGCCAAGTATATATCTACAACTGAAACAACTCACTGTGCGGCCATCAATTATGTGCTTATCCACAATGACTCTTTCGGCAACAGCAGGATCAGCAAAGACAACAAAGCCAAAACCACGAGCACGACCTGTGGTGCGATCTCTCATGATCACAGCCTCTATCACCTCTCCATATTTCCCAAAATATTCCTTAAGACGTTCCTCATCAGTGTCCCAAGATATTCCTCCAATGAAGAGCTTGCCAAGATCCGATTCCATCTGTTCTGATACCAACCATGACCAGTTAACCATCAATCACTGATTTCAATATTGATATTTAACATAATTCAAGCCAAGCAATCATTTTGAGTCAAAATTCTCATGTCAAACCAAAATTAAAAAAAACCAAAATTCAATAGCCATGTCTAAATCATCAATGATGGCAAAAATTCCAGTCCAGGTCAATCTAAACGCATAGTTTGAAAGATTAACAAGTACTCAAGCTCAATCTTCATAAAAATCCAATCTTTTTTTCATCAACAAGAGCAAAGCAAAACCGATCAGAAATGCATATGCTTAAGAATCTGTGAAGAAGAAAAAACACACCTTATCTTAAAAATTCAGACAGAACCCAGTTGGTTCTTCGATCAGATACGAAGTGGGGTTTTGTCAAATTCGATCTAACAGCATCGGATCTTCCGAGCATCAATCAAAAACCAAACCTTGTTATCTAATCTCAGAACCCCACAAAAAAATAAAAAAGGAACCAGATCAGAGAAGAAAATTCCAAAAGCTTCTTAAGAGATCAAGGAAAAATTGCAGCAACCCCAGATGAGAAAAAATTTACCATTTGAGGATGAAGATGAAGGAAAAATCATGGGCATGTGAATTTTTTTTTTTTTTTCAATGAGAGGAAGAAAAACTGGGAATGAAAACAGAGGATGTGTTTATCATCCTCTCTCGCTATAAATATATATATCTCGCTTGCTTTTTTATCTCTACTTCTTGGTAATTCCACTGTCTTAATTTAAATGAAAAGAAAAGGAATTTGTAGCTAACATGGGGAGAGACAAATATATATATAAATATATATATATATATATAGAGAGAGAGAGAGAGAGAGAGAAACTGCAATGCAAATCCTCTGGTTTAAGAATATTTGGTTTGGAGAAGCCAAGCGATGACAGCAGATGTTGATTTTTCTTTTTCCTTATTTTTTCTTCTTTTGAGAAGAATGTGTGAATTAATATTCATAATAAATGAAAAAAAATAGAAAAATAAAAATGTGGGTTTGTTTAATCCGAATATAAGCAATTTGTACAACAACAGCCCTGTGTAATGAGACTTTGTTGAATATGTATTTGACAAAAGTTGGTGTTTTGATTGAATTATATTCATCAGACGGCAGAATACAACTTGAAATGCTTGCATTAAGTAGCTGTTTCTTAGAGAAAAATATAATAAATTCTTACGCACATGCAACCAAGGAAATTCTGCGGGTATATGAAAAAAAGTAATAATCTAAAACAAAACACAAAACATTAGTAAATATATTTTAAAGATTATATTAAATTGACTAATTAAATTAATTGAATTGTGAACTAGTTATGTCTATAACTTGAATACTTTTTAATTTAATTATAAATTTAATCAATTAAACCAATAAAATTATAAATTGAAAGTCTTCCTAATTCAATCACTTATTCAATTTTTAAAACATTGTTATACTACATAAGCAACTTATATATTTCCAATACGTAAATTGCTGAAGATATTTCCGTCTGGATGTATGTTCTTTTTTAATGGAACTCCAAATTGGTCCTAAAAAATATTATAGTATATCAATTTGGTTTTTAAAATATTTGTAACATCAATTTAGTTCTTAAAAGATTAAGTTTCACTTCATATTATTGAAATGTTAGCTTTTATGGAAAAATGAATAACTAGTATCTGATCTGTCATGTTATGTGATGATATGCTAAGTTATTTGAAAAAATAGACCCCAAATTAGTCATTGAAAGAATTATTGAACATTAATTTGTCCTTCAAAAAATTTGTAACATTAATTTGGTCATTGAAAGGTTAGTTTTCATTTCATATTAGTCAAAATCTTAGCCTCAGCAAATAAATTGTTAACTAGTGTCTAATGTGACAACTTATGTGATTGTGTGTCACTTTATCTACTGAGATGACTTTATTTTTTTGTTTAATGTTCTAATACCATTTAAGCTAATTTTGATACATGCATGGATGACACAAGGAGTTTTCATTCCTAAATTTTTTCCAACCTAGTCTATTAGTGAACCCTAATCTAGTATTGAACCTTAAGCCTGTAGGATTCTTAAACATCAAATCACCAAAACCCACAAATCACCACCTTAAAGGTCTCAAACTTTGAAATTGATCCGCAAACCCTTAATTAACTCAATTTTCTTACTTAGTTTCTAGTCTCACAAGTATGATAGGCATCAATTCTCAAGCTCAATATTTGGTGGTGGGTGTCTAGTCATGGGTCTGCCATTTCTCGTTTGTCTTTCATTTTACTAGTTTAATATTATTGACATAGATTCATTAAGAACCTAATTTCTAAAGAAAGGAGAAAGTGTTATCTCTCAACAAGTAGGTGCCTTTGATTATGATTATTGTTGAAAATACTAGAGCCAAAATCAGTTCTTCCAATTAAAAGTTGGACAACAGCGAGGTGGATAAATCAAAGCCTATGTGTCATTCTGTCAACAACAATAAGAATATGAATGAAGTGTTCAACCACCTGGATAGAGCTTCGATCATGTTGTTGTCATATGCAAAATAGGTTTAAGAAAGATGGGGTCCAAAACCAACAGATGATGGTCAACAATGATGGGTGTAAGATCCATAGGGTGTAAGATCCATAGGGTTTGACAAATAGAGAAAAGTTGACAATGATTTTTTGCTTACATGGTATTAAACATGAAAAAATTAATTGGACTAGTTAATTGTTTCTTCATTGAGGCTAACATTTGGGCTAATGTGAAATAAAAATTACTCTTTCAAGGACCAAATTAATATCACAAATCTTTGAATACCAGATTGATGTCCTACAATTCTTTTGAGGACCAATTAGAGCTTTACTCGATTCTTTTTTCTCTTTTCAATCTACTAATTTAATATTTGTTATTTATTATAATAATTGACCGAATATGTTTATTTGTACATATTTTTAGTTGACTTTTTTCCATAACTTATTTTGAAAAAAAAATTGAAAGAATGATAAACTTTTAATTTATTTTGGATTAGAATATACTATGAGACTGTTTAACATATTTTATAAATATCTTTTCTTTTCTATTTTTTTTTGTGTTAATTTAAATAATGCCATATGATCTTGTAGTTACATTCCGAGTAGAACAAACAGAAATCTTAAAATTTTAAATCTTGGAGAAATTATAACTCAATTCTTCTTCAAATTGAGCTTTAAATGATGCACCATTTTTTTGGATAATTAGAAGAGGTTCAAAACTCTCAAAAAAAGGAGTAAAAGGAGGTACAAATGGATACCAACCACAAGACTAGTCTAACACCTGAAGACAAACCATGAAATATCTTGAAGAGAGACAAGAAACAACTAGAACAAATTGGATGCCAACTGAAACCCCGAAGAGAACAAAACACACCCAACCAAAACACCAGATAATACACTAATACAGACGACTTAGATTGACTACTTTTACTTGGACTTACTTTTGCCTCTTTTACTCTTAAATTTGCTTTGATTATTGTTGTTATTCTTAGACTTTAGATTTCCAACCAATGCCTTAACATCTTTGTCATCATTATTAGCATATAGTCGAATGCTTTTACCCAGCTCCCTCATATCTTTTTCCTCATCATATAAATCTTGCTCAGTGTCCTTCTTTCACTTCAAAACTTTTTTCTTAGACATTACTCACTTTTTCTTTCTCGTCATCATTGGATTCCTTCCTTTCTTAGCCTTCTTCTTAGCCCTCAAACCTTTCATAGAACTTATCTCATGATAAGACCTCCTGCCCACACAAGAAGCATCCAAATATAACTCCTTATAACTAGTCACCAAAAGGCCATCCAACTTTTCCTCATGACTGCGAACATCAATAGCCCTATTTGGGTCTCAGGGACTACATCAATGGATTGAGCTAAAGGCCCATCTATAGGATTAACTAACATGTCATTTATGCCCAAAAGCCCATACTCAAAGCCTGGGGGAATACTAGGGGGAGGATATTGCTTTAATACCCAAATTTGAACATCTCTTCAAATCTTGTATCATCCACGTAAGTCACCATTCTTGTCTCATCATTACCCGTACTGAAGGATTTGTCTTCAAACTGATTCTTATTGTCCATAGCCAAATTAATATCACTGTAACCAATGTTATTATCACCACTTCCTTCCATGCATTTGTCTTAGGAATTTGAAGACCACCCTTGACTATTTGCACTAGGGACAAGTTGAACCGACTCCATCTTATAGTGCCCCTTGAGGTTTTTCCCACTACCTTTCTGCACATGACTAGAATTAGGGAACCATACAAACCCTTTACTTATAGCATTGCCTCTTGTTGAATCATTCCATTGATGATTGCCACAACAAATTTCCTTTACATACACATCACAACTCATATCACCCACAAATAAGAACAGGTGCTCCTTAATGAAGAATCTAATGCAAGTTTCAATAAGAATCCTTACAGAAAAGAAAGACTGCTTCTTACTAGTTTTTTTCATTGAATCCTAAAACTGCACCCTAATTCTCACCAATTTTACGCAAATTTGGAGTTGACCAAGCATGGGGTGGTAGGCCATTGCATTCCAACCAAACCTTTCTAGAAAATATACAATTTGAAAAGTTCAAAGGCCTAATATTAAATAACACCAAGGATATTAGTTCCAGACCAGTATCTAAAGTTGAATTCCTGGCTTCCTTAGAAACAAATGATACTAAGACCATGAAGGAATTTAGTTCTTTAATATCATAGATACCATTCCATATTTCTTCGAGTATGTTTGAAAAGGTTGAGAAATCCACTCTGTTGATAAGTGCACCCACCAATTTTCTCTCTAAAGAAGCCACACTTTCTACGTAAACGTCAACTCTAATCACTGTTAGATTGTCACCCTTGTCCAGATTCAGATGAGAAGGTTTATTGGCTAAGACATTGACCAATGGAACCAATGAGGGAAGTCCTTCAAACCCTTTTTATTTTGACATTTTCTTATTGCCCTTGAATGCTCGCAGAGACTTCCTTTCCTTGCCTTCATCTCGAACTTACTCCAACTTGGTTTACCAACATGCCTTCTTTTCTTTACCTCAAACACCACCAGACTAGATCCCTCAAACTAGATCCCTCAAACTTTATCCCATGGAGCTCTTAACAAGCCCTTAGTGCATCATCCTTAAGTGGGACCTCACAAAAGCAAAAGGAGAACTTGAATCCCTCTTTGCTTTTCTTGAAATAAACATATCTATAATCTCGCCAAACTGACCAAAGAGATTATGTAGCTAGTTTTTTGATATTGATCAAGGTAAACAATCCACAAACAAGGAGAAACACTCTTACTTCCAATGACTTGACTTGAGACTCAACTTCTTAAAAGGCGAAAGCCTACCTTCGTGTCTAAGCATAACTCAAAGCCCTTACCCTTGCATCTTCAAGTGCTTTTTTGTTTTTTTTTTTTTTTTTTACAAGAAAGAAAATTTCATTCATAAGCAAGCCTAATGACACTTACAAATACAAAAACATATACTAGATCCAAATTTAATAAGAAACATATGCATTGTTCATTTTGAACTAACTAACGATCTATGCTTAGCTCCTTACCCGGAGACTATTGATGTTTAAGCATCTTTCATATCAGAGAACAACACAAACAATTTTGCAACTTGAAGAATGTATTGTGCCTTTTTTCAAAATAGATGTGAATGACTTTTTCATTTATAAGAGCATTAAAATAGAAACACCTACAAGAGGAAACCAAATCCACAAAGGGGAAATCAAAACATCCATAAAAAGGAAATCAAAACATCGATAAAGAGGACAACAAAAGCATCCACAAATGGGACAACGAAAACCTCCACAAAAAGGACAAAAAAAAAAGACCAAAGACCTTAAGCAATTAAAAGAAAAAGAAATAAAGTAGAGGGGTAGCTTCTAAAGAAGAAAAATGGCAGCCCCCCCAACAATATTCACACAAGGGAAAAGCATAGAGATAGAAGAGAGAAAATAAGAATTATTGCACATTATTCTAGATTCAAAAAGAAAAAATCATATTATGAATATGGTGTAATTTTGGTCTAGATTAGCATCTATTTTTTTATAGCAAAAAAAAAAAATGACAAGCAACATGATAGGTTTATGTAGCTACATTAGTAATGCAATTGCAGTTTGTGTTAATGCCTTTCTTTTTCTTTGGACATTTTGTTAAAGCCATGTTGATGAATAGTACAACATTGGTATGAAACTATAATTTTGAGACAACGAAATAAAACTCAAAGTTCATGAACTAAAAATGTATTTTATGAAATATAAAAGTTAGATATACTAAAGTTTTATAATTGATTGGGTTTAACTCTATTCAAAAGCTAGTTCATCAGGGGAAGGTTGTCCAAGTGCTTAAAAAGGAATCACAAACAGCAACATGTTTATTTATTGGAACAGAAATTTTATACAAGGAAAGTACAGGCTGGTTAACTTCATCATTGGGGTGTCCTAATCTTTTCTGCGAAACATAAAAAATAGAATATGATGGACTGCATGAGGAATCTAAACTGATAGAACTACCATTACATTGTGTGAATGCTTTTATTGTAGGTTTTGATGATGCTAAAAAGGATGATTAAAAGGATACAATTAAAGAGCATGAGAGCAACTTGAAGAAGTCTAAGTTCAAGACTCAATGGTATAGATTCCTAGGTCTTAGATTCTTCTTGTTAAAAGCTTTTCATTTAATAACTCTCATGGCCACTATTCTTGATAGATTCAAATTGTTCTTGAAATGATCAGATAAGCTTTCTTTAAAATTGAGTATAAATCTTTTTTAAGAAAGTTTTCATAAAGAATTTGGCTTTAAGATGAGATAGCATATGACTTTAGTGAATAAATGTTAAAATCTCATTTGAAAGCATTCTTTAAGGCAAGTAATCGATTACAGTGCTTTCTGATGCAGATGTAATCGATTACCTCCTAATTAGGCATCAATTACGAATGCTGCAATTTTGTGTAATCGATTACAATGTTCTTGTTTTGACCCAGAAACATGCTGTTGCTCAACATAACCGATTACAACAGGATGTAATCGATTACAACAACAAGAAAAGCCTCTAACGGCTACTTTTTGAAAAGTCATGCCTTTTGGGAAAAATACCAAATGGCTAGTACGAATTTGAGGCCTATAAATACACAACCAATGACAGATTTTCACAATAAGAAATATCAGACATAAATTACACTTAACAATTCTTTCTATTTCTGAATTTTAGATCAATTTTTGTGGCCAAAGAGGGTTATCTCTTGAAAAACTTCTTAGTGCTTCAACTTGTATCATTTCCTTTAAAAGAGAGAGATTTTCTCCTATCATTACTTCTACAAATTGGAAGAAGGTGAGGCATTCCTCAAGCAAATAAAGGTTGAGGTATTCCTTTGTGTGTAAGTGACTCAAAACACTAAGGTGAGGGATCTCAAGAGTGTCAGTGCTCAAAGTAGTGTAAAGGTTTCCAAATACCTTGAAGGATTGGAGAATAGTGGAAAATCCTGAACAATTGCTTGGGGACTGGACGTAGGCCATAGGAGTGACCGAACTCGGATAAATCTGTGTTTGCTTCTCTCTTCCCTTAACTCTTTACTTTATTGAAAGTTTTTAATTCACTATCTTGTTTATCTATATTGATAAATTGCTTCAATAACTTGCATTAATTTACTCATATTTACACCCACTTTGGAAATTCTTTAATATTCTACTTCAACAAAGATTTAGAAAGGAATTTTTTATAAAAAGATATTAAAAAAACTTTAGAACTCAATTCATCCCTTCTTGAGTTCTTGAGGCCACTTGGGAACAAGTGGTATCAGAGCCCAAGTCTTGTAAAGGCTTAACCACTTCAAGAAGCAATGGCCTCATCAAATTTTTTCTTGTCAGAAGGTGCTTCCATTAACAAGCCATCTATCTTTAATGGGGATGGGTACTCCTACTAGAGAACTCGCATGAGAATTTTTGTTGAAGCTATTGATTTAGATGTGTAGGATGCAATTGAAAATGGTCCATTTGTTCCAATCAATATAGTTGATGGAAAGAGTATGGAAAAACCTAGGAGTGAATGGATTGATGAAGGTATAAAGAAAATTCACCATAATTTGAAAGCAAAAAATATCATCACCTTTGCACTAGGACTTGATGAACTTTTTCATGTATCTAATTGCAAGACAACCCAAGAAATGTGGGGCACTCTACAGGTTACTCATGAAGGTACTAGTGAAGTTAAAAGGGCTAGAATTAATACTCTTACCCATGAATATGAACTGTTTAGAATGAATCAAAATGAGAGTATTCAAGATATGCGAAAAAGATTTACACACATTGTCAATCATCTTGCTTCATTGGGAAAGAAATTTCCAAATGAAGATTTAATTAACAAAGTTTTGAGATGTTTGAATAGGCAATGACAACCAAAGGTGATAGCAATAGCAGAATTAAGAAATTGGCAACCATGACTCTTGCCACTCTTTTTGGGAAACTTCAAGAGCATGAGTTGGAACTCAATAGACTCAATCAACATGAGGAGAGTGACTAAAAGAAGAAAAGGAATAGCCCTCAAAGCCACCTCCTCTATGCAAGAAGGAAGTGATGAAGATGAAAAAGATAGTTTAGAAGGAGTTGAAGAAAATGATGAAAACTTTAGTCTCTCTATGAAGAAGTTTGAAAGATTTCTTAGGAAGAAGGAAAACCAAAGAAGAAGTCTTTTTCCTCCAAAGGAGAATTTTAACAAGGGAGAAGATGCCTCATCTACACAAAAGTGCTATGAATGTGGACAACCTGGTCATATGAAGAAGGATTGTCCACTTTATTTAAAGAGAATGGAGAAACTTGCGAAGAAATCAATAAAGGAAAAGAAAGGTAATAAGGCATATATAACTTGGGAAGAGAATGACATAGAGTCTTCTAGTGACTCTGAGAATGAAGTTGCAAATCTTAGTCTTATGGCTAGAGATAGTTACAGTGATGGAGAGGTACAATTTTCTAATATTGATCTCTCTCCTTCATTTGATGAATTACAAGATGCTTTAATGATTTGCATGAAGAATCTTTGAGACTTACCAAACTTGTTGCCTCCTCTAAGAAAATTATTTCATTTTTAGAAGAAGAAATTTCTAGGTTGAACAAAGAATTAGAGGAACTGAAAATTGAAAATGAAACTCTTGGATTAATTGATGCAAACTCTACTTGCTCCAAATGTCTATCATATGAGAATACAACTACATCATTTTCATGCTCATTTTGTAAAAATTTTGAAAAAGAGATTAATGATTTGAAAAATGTACTTGCTAAGTTCACATTTGGTAGAAATAACTTAGACATATTGTTGGGAAAACAAAGCTGTGTGTTTGATAAGGCTGGATTAGGATATAATCCTAAGGGACAACAAAAGGTCTATAAAAACTTCTTTTATCTACCTCTGGCTCTCCTTTCATAACATGTTTTTATTGTGGCAAGAAAGGGCATAATGCACCAACATGTTATATTAAAAAGAATGGACCCGTTAATAGGAAGATGATATGGGTTCCAAAGGGCATTTTGCCCAAGTCTAACAATCAAGAACCCAAGAAAATTTGGGTACCTAAATCCATAATTTGAACTTGTGATGCAGGTGTGCCTTAAGGTCAAGAGCTCAAATTGGTACCTTGATAGTGGATGCTCCAAACACATGACAGGAGATGTATCAAAATTCTCTCACATAACACCTAAGAAGCATGGAGATGTGACCTATGGAGACAACAATAAAGGAAAAATACTCAGAGTTGGTAAAGTTGATAAAACTCTCTTTACCTCTATAGAAAACATTTTATTTGTTGATGGCCTTAAACATAATTTACTTTGTTAAACATAATTTACTTAGTATTAGCCAATTATGTGATAAAGGAAATAGAGTCATCTTTGATTCAAATTGTTGCATTATAGAGGGCATTAGTGATAAAAAGGTTAAATTTGTTGGACATAGAGTAGACAACATTTACATGATTAGCCTAGGCGATATTTCATCAAATAATATTCAATGTCTTATGAGTAAGGAAGATAATTGATGGTTATGGCATAGAAGAATTACACACATTCACATGGATCACTTAAATAAGCTAGTTACGAAAGAGTTAGTAATTAGATTACCAAAACTCTGATTTGAAAAAGACAAGCTTTGTGATGTGATAACTCTCTTTGGTGAGTTATATTTTTAACTAGTTTTTATTTAATTTAGGACGTAGTTGTTTAGCTTTGTTGCTATTTTGTTTATTTTAGTTAAGTAGTTTAGATTAGGTAGTATTCTTATTTTCTATTATTTTCTTATCTTTTGGATACTTATTTTGGGTTTATTTGATTTATTGTAGGTATAAGTGGGCCCAAAAGAAGTTGGAAGAAGCCAAGCCATGAATTCAGACTCAGCACCTTGCACTATAGCACAAGCCAGCGCGCTACAGCGCAGTGCCGCATAAGGAAGAAATTGCCACATTCATGTCGCGCTATAGGTCAACCCCTTGCGCTATAGCGCTCTCCCGTTTTGTCAAATTTCCAAGGTTTCATGCTGCGCTATAGCGCGCTGCCGTGTTCGAAGACTCTACAACAAATTTTTGTTGCGCTATAGCGCAACCTTGCGCGCTATAGCGTGGCACCGGATTTCGCAAATGAGCCAAGAATTGGGACTTGCGCTATAGCACAACCCCTTGCGGTATAACGCAAGCCCGTTTGCAGCAGATAATCCATATGAGCTGAGAGTTAAAAGAGGGACATACACCCTATATAAAGGGGTCACACATATCACAAAGGAGATCTCGAGACACTTACACACCCTCTTCAAGACAGAAGACTTCTTCCAAGAGATTGAAGGCAAAGATTCAAGGAATTCGGCGCTTAATCATCAACACGGAGAGATCCAAATTTTCCCAAATTCCTTGTGTCTAGCCAGAATTCTCCATGGCTCTTTGTTTTTCTGTTTCCTCGTCTTTATCCTCTGTTATTGTTTTCTTTTCTTTAGACATGAACTAAATTTTTCTTGCTAGGGCGTTAATGGACCCTTTTGTATGACAATTTTCTTTATGGATTAATGTTAATCTTGTTTCTATTTCAATTGCTTAGTGTTTTTGTTTGTACTTAATGCTTTTGAGTGATTGGCCACCATTCAATTGATTTGTTGGTTTGCAATAACTAGAGATAGGGTTTGTAAACAAAGCTTCTTAACATAAACACCGTGAACTGAGCGAAAACTAGAGATAGACAAACGCGGTTCATGCGGTCAACATAGGAACCCATAGAACTTCAACCTTTTCCTAGATTAGTTTGTGCTAAGAGATTAGATAATCAGTTTAGGATAAAAAGTATTGCTTGACCTTGAGAGAAGCTAGGAATAAATTAAAGGGAACCGACCGTGAGTCAATTATGACAGAATGGATTAACAGAAATTCATAGGTAATGTGTCTACAATAGGTGAAGTTAATTAGCCCTAGCGTTCATTCCATCATATTTGGTCAACCTTTCTTGAATCCGTCCTGGTTACTATTTTTCGTATTTATTGAATTCTTATTTTTATTTTAACTTTCTTTACATCCATAATCTCATTCCTCCCAAATAGTCATCCTTTAAACTATCCGGTATTTGATCTATCCTCGTGGGAATGATACTTTTCTCATCACTTTATTACTTGTACGATCCGGTATACTTGCCGGAGTCGCACCATGATGCTTGTCAAAAGGTTAAACAAGTAAGGGTATCTTTTAAATCAAAGAATATTGTTTCAACCTCTAGACCTTTACAACTATTACGCATGGATCTTTTTGGTCTTTCTAGAACTATGAGTTTTGGAGGAAATTACTATGCTTTAGTGATTGTGGGTGATTATTCTAGGTTTACATGGACATTATTTCTAGCTCATAAAAGTGAGGTATTTCGAGCATTTAGAAAACTTGCTAAGGTTATCCAAAATGAGAAAAATCTTAACATAGCATCCATAAGAAGTGATCATGGTGGGGAGTTTAAGAATGAGTCTTTTGAGACCTTTTGTGATGAATATGGTATTGAGCACAATTTTTTTGCTCCAAGAACTCCACAACAAAATGGAGTAGTTGAGAGGAAAAATCGCTCTTTAGAAGAAATGGCAAGAACAATACTAAATGACTTAAATGTTCCTAAGTATTTTTAGGCAAATGCAGTAAGTACCGCTTGTTATGTAATGAATAGAGCTCTAATAAGACCAATTTTAAAGAAAACCCCCTATGAATTATACAAAGGAAGGAAGCCAAATATTTCTCATCTTCATATCTTTGGGAGTAAATGTTTTGTTCTGAATAATGGAAAGGAAAACCTAGGCAAATTTGATGCTAAATCTGATGAAGGAATATTTCTTGGCTGCTCATTGCATAGGAAAGGACATAGAGTCTATAATAAGAGAACTATGACTATAGAAGAGTCTATACATGTTGCTTTTGATGAGACTAACCTTCTTAGTCTAAGAAAAGATATTATTGATGATGTTGTAGAAGCCTTGGAAAATACTCACATCAATGACAAAGAAAAGGAGCAAAAGAAAGAGGAAGAAAGTGAAAAAGAGATGCCATAACAAGAGCAAACAAGGGAAAATGATCTTCCAAAAGAGTTGTCATGACCCTATCCAGGTCGTAACCGGCGCTTAGAGAGCACGCTCCCTAGCAAGCCTTACACATCAAGATTTCACAAAAATTTGGACAGAGTTTTTTCTATATTTAAGATATTTCCCAAATATGAGTACTTATCCTGCAATTCAATAATCACACACTTCCATAGGGCATCCAGGCATTCTCAGAATGCACCCCTCAGCACACAGCACAATTTATAAACAAACATATTCATCCAATCATAATCCATTCATCAAAGTTAATATACAATAATTAATCCACTAAGTTTAAACAATCTCTGAACATAATTTAACATACTAACAAGGGTCGGACCCTGCCTGTAGTACTATGGAGCTACAACTATGAATTACAACAAAATAGAGCACAAATCAAGGCCCTTACTAAATAGGGCTCACCCTGAAAGGATTCTAATGATACTGAGCAGAAGGGTCAGCTCCCAAATCTGAACTTATATCTGAAAAGAATATAACAATCACGGGGTGAGTTTGAGAAACTCAGTGAGAGATAGGACACTTTCGAGCCTCATGAGTCAATGTATACTTATATAAGTTTAACACAATTTCGTTCAAATGAGGAAAACAGCGGAAATATCTAGTAGGATAAACAGGCAGGATTCACACTTAGGTGGCCGTTCCTTCGTGTGAATCCCGAAATCAGGCACACACCCCCCTTTTTAGAGAGGCCGTGAAATACAGGCACGCACCACACTATATGTATGGCCGTGAAATATCTGGCACGCACCACCCCCTTGGGTGGCCATGTAATATCATAGTCCAAGGTGCACCAAGGCTAACGTCTACTGTCGTTAGCAAATAGATCTTGTCACAGACTTTCCTATTCTTTCGTATTCATAAATCATGAATCTTATATCATATCAAAATTCCATTCGTCATTGACTCATGAGTAGCGTTTCTTAAAGTAAATGAATAATTATAAATTTAAAACAGAATATACTCAAAAGCATGTTATCTATTCACAGATCACCAGGCACGGAAAAATCTTAAATCTCCGGATCCACAAGGTTGGAGAGAAGGTCCTTGGAAATATCTAACATTATAACATAACGCTAGGATCAATTTTTGGATCATTAACACCCTTCATATCATAAATTCTCTAGTCTTACAATCCTAGGGTTCCAAGAATTCAACTAAAGATAAAAGCAATTGGAATTGCTTGAAAGAAGGAAAGAACAATGTATAAGACTTACCTCTAGAATTGGAATGAGAAGAAGAAGAATGAAGGTATGCTCCCCACTTCAAATCCACTCAAGCAAGAAGGAAGAAGGAAGAAAAATTTGTATAGATGGTTGATTGTGTTTAATGGAATGAGTATGGTGTTGTTGTGGTTGATTTAGTTGGGAAAATGATGGAATGAAGTTGGTATATGTAAGGGATGGTGGGAGGAGGAATTCTAGAAAGAAGGAAGAGAGTTTGGTGCTAGAGAGAGAAGAAAAACCAAAACATGAGGGTGTGGGACGCGTCTCCGTATATATATTGGCCTGTGGTAATTGATTACCACGGGCTGATAATCGATTACCAAAGGCTGGTAATCGATTACCACGAACCTAGAACTGGTAATCCATTACCATATTTGGTAATCGATTACGGCTTGAAAAATTTTTAACCCAAGGACATACATAGAGAGCCGTAATCGATTACCAGTTTTGTGGTAATCGATTACAACATCCCAAAACATGGTTCCTTGATTCCAAAAGATATCCAACACCCAAGACCACCATAAACATATTAAACGCATCGATCAAACACGATTAACATGGAAAAATTTGAAAATATACCAAGGGTGTTACATATTCCCCCTCAAAAGAATTCGTCCCCGAATTCTGAACAAAATAATAATCACCTCAATCGAATAGGTGGGGGTATTTGGTCTGCATGGTTTCTTCAGTCTCCCAAGTTGCTTCTTCTCCTGAGTAGTTCTTCCAGAGTACCTTTACAAGAGTCACCTCCCTTGAGCGCAATTTCCTCACTTGACGATCGATTATAGCTACGGGCTCTTCTTCATAAGTTAAATCTTTCTCTAACTGGATGGTATGCGGAGCAAGCACATGAGAAGGGTCGGGGAGGTACTTCCGTAGCATAGACACATGAAATGCTGGATGAATCAGGGCTAAGCCAGGTGGTAAGGCCAAATGATATGCCACTGAGCCAATTCTATCCAAAATTTCAAAAAGGCCTATGTAACGAGGGCTGTGCTTGCCTTTCCTTCCAAACCTCATCACACCGTTCATAGGGGACACATGAAAGAACACTAGGTCACCTATGGAGAAATCTAAGTCTCGCCTACGATGGTCAGCATAAGCCTTCTGCCTACTCTGAGCTGCTAACAATCATTCTCTAATCATCCGAACTTTCTCTAATGAGTCTTGTACTAAGTCTGGCCCCAAAATCTTAGCCTCACCCACCTCAAACCACCCGATAGGACATCTACAGCGTCTTCCATACAAGGCTTCAAATGGTGCCATCTGGATGCTGGCCTGATAACTATTGTTATAAGAGAATTCAACTAAGGGCATGTAACTATCCCAATTCCCGCCAAAATCCAAAATGCAGGACCTCAACATATCTTCAAGGATTTGGATTGTTCTTTCAGATTGCCCATCCGTTTGAGGGTGGAATGCTGTACTTAAATCTAGTCGGGTTCCTAAGGCTTTTTGGAATGCCTTTCAAAAATGAGAAGTGAACTGAGGTCCACGGTTTGAGATAATGGATGTTAGAACTCCATGAAGTCGAACAATCTCATCAACATAAAGTTTGGCATAACGGGAAACTTTATAGGTAGTCTTGACTGGGAGGAAATGAGCCAACTTGGTTAATCTGTCTACTATTACCCAAATAAAATCAAAACCCCTAAAGCTCTGAGGCAATCCGGTCACAAAATCCATAGTAATTATCTCCCATTTCCACTCAGGTATTTGAACTTGTTGCAATAACCTAGCAGGTCTTTGATGTTCAGCTTTGACTTGCTGACATACTAAACATCGTGATACAAAGTCCCCTATATCCCTCTTCATGCCTTCCCACCAAAACAATTGTTTCAAATCTTGATACATTTTAGTGGAACCTGGATGAATTGTATATTCGGAATTATGGGCTTCCTCCAGAAGAGTCATCTTCAAATTGCCTACATTTGGCACACACAGGTGATTTCTGCATCTTAAAGCTCCTACCTGATCAAGGGAGAACTCAGGCTTCTTCCCATTGCGAACTTTATTCTGTAATTTACTAATTGAGTGTCCTTATATTGGGCAGTTTTGATTTGCTCAATCAAGGAAAATTGCGCCCGTACATGGGCCAAAAGTGGCCTGGAACATCCAAGTTCAAAGTGAATACCCTCAGATTCTAACTTATGGATCTTTTTCACTATGGGCCTTCTCACCGGTGCTATGTGTGCAAGACTCCCCATGGATTTCCTACTCAGTGCATTGGCCACTATGTTTGCCTTGCCTGGATGATATAGAATAGTGCAATCGTAGTCCTTAAGCAATTCCATCCACCTACATTGCCTCAAGTTCAAATCCTTTTGTTGGAAAATATACTTTAGACTCTTATGATCAGTGTAGATCTCACATGATTCTCCATAAAGATAATGTCTCCAGATCTTTAGTGCAAACACTATGGCTGCCATCTCCAGATCGTGGGTGGGGTAGTTCTGCTCATGTCTTTTCAATTGCCTTGAAGCATAAACAATGACTCGTCCATGTTGCATAAGAACACATCCGAGTCCTACCCGGGAAGCATCACAATAGACAGAATACCCTCCCGATCCTAAGGGCAAAACCAGCACAGGGGTTGTAGTAAGACAAGTTTTAAGCCTTTGGAAGCTCTATTCACAATCATCCGACCATTGAAAAGGCACACCCTTTTGCATGAGCTTAGTCAAAGAAGCCGAGATCTTGAAAAAGTCTTTCACAAATCTTCAATAATAGCCTGCCAATCCTAAGAAACTCCGAACTTCAGTCATGGTTGTCGACTGTGGCCACTTTTGGATAGCTTCTATCTTCTTAGGATCCACCATGATTCTTTCTTTTGATACCACGTGACCTAAAAAGGTCACTTGATCCAACCAAAATTCACATTTGGAAAATTTTGTATAGAGTTGGTGATCCCTTAGAATTTGTAGAACGATCCACAAATGGCATTCATGCTTTTCCTCACTCCTTGAATAAATCAAGATATCATCAATAAAGACGATCACAAAGTGATTCAAGAAGGGTCTAAACACTCTGTTCATCAAATCCATGAAAGCAGTTGGGGCATTGGTTAATCCAAAGGACATTACTAAGAACTTGTAATGTCCATAACGGGTTCGAAAAGTAGTCTTAGGAATATCTTCCTCCCGAATTCTCAACTGATGATATTCGGATTGAAGATCAATTTTTGAAAAGCAGGATGCTCCTTGAAGTTGATCAAATAAGTCATCAATCCTGGGTAAGGGATATTTATTACGAACCATCAATCGATTGAGTTGTCTATAGTCCACACATAACCACATGGAGCCATCCTTTTTCTTTACGAAAAGCACAGGAGCACCGCATGGGGACGTGCTAGGACGAATAAAGCCCTTTTCCAGCATGTCTTGCAACTGAACTTTCAACTCCCGAAGTTCTGCTGGAGCCATACGATAAGGAGGAATAGAAACAGGCCGAACATCCGGAGTCAAATCAATACAAAATTCAATCTCCCTATTTGGAGGCATTCCTGGTAGTTCCTCAGGAAACACATCTGGAAATTCTCTTACCACATGAACTTGAGCAAGACTAGGTACCTCCATTTCTACATCATGAACCACCGCGAGATAGCCTTCGTTCCCTTTATCCATTAATCGCATCACCGACATAGAAGAAATTAGGTGAGTGGGTGTTAAGCTGCTATCTCCCCAAAATATAAAAGATGAACCATCGGGCATCTCAGATTTCACTGCCTTAGAATGGCAATCCACCGAGGCATGGCACCAGGACAACCAGTCTATACCTAGGATGACATCGAAGTCCATCATTTCCACTAACAACAAATTGGCCAGAGTATCCGCTCCCTTGATACTAACCATACAGGAGGAAAACATTAACTGAACCATTAAGGATTCTCCCATGAGGGTTCTAACCCCAAAAATGTGATCCAACAATACTGGTTGCTGATTGAAACGAGAAGCAAAGTATGGGGATACATAGGAGTGGGTGGAGCCCGGATCAAACAACACATATGCTTCAAAAGAATTAACATGCAAGGTACCTGCCACTACTGCATTCGAAGCCTGGGCATCTTGCCTTGTCAAGGCGAAGACTCTGGGCTGGCCTCTGCCTGCCCCTCTACCACTAGAACCTCTGCGACCTGCTCCCCTACCTGAACCCCTTCCGGAGGGTCCATGAAAAACTTCCGGAGATAAAACTGAGTAAGATGGCGCTGGCACGGCAGGACGTACAAAGCTCGGATCAAAAGTCCTTTTCGACTAGGGACAATCCTTCTTGAGATGTCCTATTAGGCCACATCCAAAACAAGTTCCAGTGGCTCTATAACACTATCCCGAATGGTAATTCCCGCAAGACTGACATAGAGGCCTAGAGTAAGCTGACTTTCCCATGCCTTGCATGCCAGGCTGAGATGCACTGCTAGCTTGGGACCCTGCACCAGACACACTCATAGGAGCAGGCCCTGAAGAAGTAGCCCCTCCTGAGGGTGCCTGACGTTGGCCCTAGAAATTCTGAGCTCCCCCAGAACTAGATCCTCTAGAAAAATTTCCTTTCATTTTCTGCTTTTTTCTTGCCTCCTTGGCTGCTCTCCGCTTCTCTCTTCCGATCTCGAGACCATAAGCAGCATCCACAATTTCAGCATAAGACATTCTCCTAACCATAGGAAGTAGGTTGGAGAATAAAGGGTCAAGCAATCCACAACAAACCTCCTAGCTCTCATTGTATCATCGGATACCAGGTGATAGGCATAACGGGACAACTTGGTAAATTGTTCTTCATATTCTGCTATAGACATCCCTAGAGTTTACCTTAATCTTTCAAAATTAGTAGCATACTTCTCCCTTTTGTTGGCCGGAAGAAATCTCATCATGAAAACCTCAATAAGTTCTTCCCAAGTAAGGGGAGGTAAACCAGAGGCATCCCTGCCTTCCATGAGTATGGCATACCACTGCTCTGCAGTCCTATTCAAATTATAAGCTACCAGCTCCATTGCTCTCTTACTCGGGCATCTAAGGACTCTGAGGACCTTATTGGTGCAGTCAAGAAATTATTGAAGGTCATTCGTTAGGGGATTTCTAGAGAAACTGGGTGGATTCAATCTGAGGAAGGATTCGATTGACACTTCATTCCCTTCTCATTGATGACGAGGCTCACGGACAGATGGGGTTGGTTCAGCATGAGGTTGAGATTCATTCCTCCTTTGATGAGCTAGGAGTTCTACCAGAGTATTGAGAGTCTGTTGAACCCTTCTCATTTCAGTTGCCAAATTGATTGGCTCTTCATCAGGAATTGGCTCTTTCGGTTGCCTGGTTGATCTTCCATGGCCTCCTCTTCGATCACGGCCTCTCCCTCTCCTAGGAGGAGAAGAGGCCTGGTCCTATTCAGTATCAGAGGCCTCATGGGCTTCTGCCCTTGCAACACAGGTGCGAGTTCTAGGCAGCATTTCACCTAAGGAAGGAGTTTATTGAGGTTAAGACCAATTGATATACCAAGTAAGAAAACACTTGAAGTGAATAAATCATGAAGGATAGATACATAAAGGATAATCCTAAAGGCCTCTGGTAGTATCACGTTTTGCGAAAATGGGCCGCTTCCATTTGCACAATTGTGATTCCACTAAAGGACACTTGCTCCATAGTACACAGGGAAACCTAGGCTCTGATACCATCTTTGTCACGACCTAATCCAGGTCGTAACCGGCGCTTAGAGATTATGCTCCCTAGCAAGCCTTACACATCAAGATTTCATGAAAATTTGGGCAGAGTTTCCTCTATATTTAGGATATTTCCCAAATATGAGTACTTATCCTACAATTCAACAATCACACACTTCCATAGGGGATCCAGGCATTCTCAGAATGCAACCCTCAGCACACAGCACAATTTATAAACAAACATATTTATCCAATCATAATCCATTCATCAGAGTTAATATACAATAATTAATCCACTAAGTTTAAATAATCTCTGAACATAATTTAATATACTAGCAAAGGTCGGACCCTGCCTGTAGTACTATGGAGCTACAACTATGAATTACAACAAAATAGAGCACAAATCAAGGCCCTTACTAAATAGGGCTCATCGCGAAAGGATTCTAATGATGCTGAGCAGAAGGGTCGGCTCCCAAGTCTGAACCTGTATCTGAAAAGAATATAACAACCATGAGGTGAGTTTGAGAAACTCAGTGAGAGATAGGACACTTTCGAGCCTTATAAGTCAATGTATACTTATATAAGTTTAACATAATTTCGTTCAAATGAGGAAAACGGCGGAAATATCTAGCAGGATAAACAGGCAGGATTCACACTTAGGTGGGCTGTTCCTTCGTGTGAATCCCGAAATCAGGCACACACCCCCCTTTTTAGAGAGGCCGTGAAATACAAGCACGCACCACACTATATGTATGGCCGTGAAATATCCGTCACGCACCACCCCCTTGGGTGGCCATGTAATATCATAGTCCAAGGTACACCAAGGCTAACGTCTACTGTTGTTAGCAAATAGATCTTGTCACAGACTTGCCTATTCTTTCATATTCATAAATCATGAATCTTATATCATATCAAAATTCCATTTGTCATTGACTCATGAGTAGCATTTCTTAAAGTAGATGAACAATTACAAATTTAAAACAGAATATACTCAAAAGCATGCTATCTACTAATAGATCATCGGGCACGGAAAAATCTTAAATCTCCAGATCCACAAGGTTGGAGAGAAGGTCCTTGGAAATATCTAACATTATAACATAATGCTAGGATCAATTTTTGGATCATTAACACCCTTCATACCATAAATTCTCTAGTCTTACAATCCTAGGGTTCCAAGAATTCAACTAAAGATAAAAGCAATTGGAATTGCTTGAAAGAAGGAAAGAACAATGTATAAAACTTACCTCTAGAATTGGAATGAGAAGAAGAAGAATGAAGGTATGCTCCCCACTTCAAATCCACTCAAGCAAGAATGAAGAAGGAGGAGAAATTTGTATAGATGGTTGATTGTGTTTAATGGAATGAGTATGTGTTGTTGTGGTTGATTTAGTTGGGAAAATGATGGAATGAAGTTGGTAGATGTAAGGGATGGTGGGAGGAGGAATTCTAGAGAGAAGAGAGAGAGTTTGGTGTTAGAGAGAGAAGAAAAACCAAAAAATGAGGGTATGGGACGCGTCTCCATATATATATTGGCCTGTGGTAATCGATTACCACGGGCTGGTAATCGATTACCACGATGAATTGGTAATCGATTACCATGAACAAATGGCTGGTAATCGATTACCATATTTGGTAATCGATTACGGCGTGAAAATTTTTTGACCTAAGGACATACAGAGAGCCCCGTAATCGATTACCAACTTCGTGATAATCGATTACAATATCCCAAAACATGGTTCCTTGATTCCAAAAGATATCCAACACCCAAGATCACCATAAATGAATTAAACACATCGATCAAACATGATTAACACGGAAAAATTTGAAAATACACCAAGGGTGTTACAAAAGTGGAGGACTTTAAGACATCATCCACTAGACAACGTCATAGGTGATATCTCAAAAGGGATAACCACTCGAAACTCTCTTAGAAATACATGCAATCACATGGCTTTCGTTTCTCAAATTAAACCTAAAAACATAGATGAAGTTATTATTGATGAACATTGGATCTTAGTCATGTAAGAAAAATTAAACTAATTTGAAAGAAATCAAGTTTGGGAACTTGTGTCTAGGCCTAGTGATCATCCAATCATATGCACCAAATGGGTCTTTAGGAACAAACTTGATGAAAATGGTGTCATAATAAGAAATAAAGGTAGATTAATAGCTAAAGGACATAATCAAGAAGAAGTAATAGATTATGAAGAAACATATGCTCTCGTAGCTAGATTAGAAGCCATTAGAATGTTACTTGCATTTGCATCTATCATGGATTCTAAACTTTATCAAATGGATGTGAAAAGTACATTTCAAAATGGTTATATACAAGAAGAAGTTTATGTTGATCAACCTCCCGATTTTGAAAATTTTGATTTGCCCAACCATGTTTTCAAATTGAAAAAGGCTCGTTATGGGCTAAAACAAGCTCCTAGAGCTTGGTATAATAGATTGAGTAAATATCTTTTAGAAAAAGGTTTTTTAAGAGTAAAAGTTGACACTAAACTATTCATTAAAAATAAGGAGCATGATATTCTCTTGGTACAAATATATGTAGATGCTATTATCTTTAGTGTAACTAATGATTCTTTGTGTCAATAATGTTCTAAGATAATGCAAAGTGAATTCGAGATGTCCATGATGAAAGAACTTAATTTCTAATTTCTTCCTTGGATTTCAAATCAAGCAAGCAAAAGATGGAATATTTATCAATCAATCAAAATATTGCAACGAGTTACTCAAAAGGTTTAGGATGGATAATATAAAGGAAATAGCTACACCTATGAGCACTTCATGCTACTTAGATAAGGATGATGAAGGCAAGCCTGTAAAAGTGACAAAGTATAGAGGTATGACTAGTTCTCTCCTTTATGTCACTGCTAGTAGGCTAGATATAATGTTTAGTGTATGCATGTGTGCTAGATATCAAGCTAATCCTAAGGAATCACATCTTAATGATGTAAAAAGGATAATGAGATATTTACTAGGCATGATTAATATAGGATTATCGTATCCCAAAGGAACCTCATGTAGTTTAATTGGTTATTCTGATTTAGACTTTGCCGATTGCAAAATGGATAGGAAAAGCACTAGTGGAACATGTCAATTGATTAGTAGTGCTTTAGTTTCTTGGCATAGTAAGAAACAAAATAGTGTGGCTTTGTCTATTGTTGAGACTGAGTATATAGCGGCTAGGAGTTGTTGTGCACAAATACTTTGGATGAAGTAACAACTTCTAGACTATGGCATCATCTTAATCATATTCCTATGACAATACAAGTGCAATAAACCTTTTCTAAAATCCTATTTTGCACTCTAGAACCAAACATATTGAAATTAGACATCGCTTTTTAAGAGACCATGTGCAAAAATGTGATTGTCTTTTAGAATTTGTAGACATGAATAAGCAATTAGCAGATATATTTACTAAACCCTTGCCAAAAGAGACTTTTTTAATATTAGAAGAGAACTTGGCATACTTGACATTTCACATATATAAATTATTTATAGATTTAATATGTTGAATATTTACAATTCATTTATTTCTTGTATAAATTACTATCTAGAGCATTGAAGATTTCCCTAATTTGTTTTGCAAGTATTTCATCACTTGCTAAGTTTCCCAAGTATAAAAAATTCAAGAATGAGAGTCAAGATATACATGTTCTTTGAATTATTCTTTGTAATCGATTACAATAACCCTTGTCAAATGACACGGTTAGGGACTAAAAATACCTGTGTAATACATGTTCTGGGCTTATGTAATATATTAGGATATCGTGTAATCGATTACAACAACACTATTATGCCTCCATGCCCTACTTTCTTCTTCATTTTTCCAACAACCTCTCTCTCTCATCTCACTTTCTCTCGCCTTGCCCCAAACCTTTCTCCGCCTTCTCTCTTCGATTTCTCACTTGTTTCTTCACCAAATTCACTCAAATTACTCCTGAAGCTCCTCTTTTCTTATTCTCTACAAAACCCTCCGATTAATTTCAACGCAAATGCTCGAAATGGCAGAATCATCACAACTGGCAAACAAGCACTTTAGAACTACAAAGAAAATGAACAACACCACCAAATTCTCTTCCTCACCTGATCTATTTTGATTCTTCTCTACTTAGAAACAAAGGGATGTTTACATTGGAAATTTCCAAAAGCAAGACATTGTGACACCAAGGTACCTAGATGCTCAATTCTTCTCTCAAGTTGATTTAGATGTATATAGGATTTTGGATAGATGGGGTTGATCAAATTTCTTATCATAAAAGAGTCTGTTTATCCAGAGTTAGTTAGAATGTTTTATACAAACTTGAGTTACAAGGATGAACATGTGTTTTCTAAGGTAAAAGGAGTGAAATAGATATAGATTCTAGCCTATTTTATGAGTTATCCATGCTATCTTTTAATGGAGAGACTTTACCAGGCAAGGGTGTTGTTCCTAAGGAGTGCATCTTAGATTACAATCATGATACAGTGTTAGTCATGTTTGTGGGTGATCAAGAGATTCATAAGGGTAGAAAACTAGTTTGAAAACTTTTAGTGGCAGATCGTGTTCTGCATTACATTCTTGTGAGAGCACTAGTTCCTAGAAGATGGAACTATGCTCAAATTATTGTGGATGATGTTCTGATATTGTGGGCCATGATCTCTGAGCGTCCGGTTAATTGGGGCTATTATGCTATTCAGCACACGTTGAAGGAAAAAAAAGCAGAACAAATGTGCATTGCTTGTGGAATGCTTATAGCTATATTCCTTAAGCATTTTCATGTCCTTTTAACTGATGAGATGACATTAGCCGAAACCCCTCAGTTTTGCATCAATGCTGCTACCTTTTCTAAGATGGGTTTCCTAGATTATGGTGGTATGTCGTACCCCTTTAGCTAGCGTCCCCATGAGGATACTCCTCCTGCCCTTACGACTTGTCATGCTACTACTTCCACTTTTACTGATCAGCCTTCTAAGGATCTTATGACCGTGATGCTTGCAGAGTTTAGAGGCCTTCAAACCTATATTGGCAGTCATATCGATAGTCTCGAGGCTCGGATGGATCGTGTACAGAGCGACGTTTGTGCACTTCGCTAGTATTTCGTTTCGACTCCGACCCATGTTCCTCCCATTTCTCATACCACTGTGAATGCTAATAGTGATGATGAGACTACATCTGATATGGTTGAGCCCTCAGATGGTGCTGATGGTACTGCTGACTCTGATGATTCTGATTCTGATGAATTCTAGATCGGACTAAGAATGTGCTCGGATTGTTTATTTTTATTTTTATTTTTGCTTTTGATTGACCATGACTACTTTTATGTTTTTCTTATTGACCTTATGTTTGGACTTTGGTTAGCTTACTTTGGTTGCCTGTTTATATTGACCTATGTTAGGACTAATGGTTCTATTTTCTATATTACTCATTTACTCTAATTTTATCTTCATTGTCTAGTTATGTTGGACTGGTTAAGTGCTGGCTATCTCAGTCATTTTATTATGCTTTGATTCCATTATCTATGTGGTTTTATAACATTGATCATTCTTTTGATAATGCCAAAGGGGGAGAGATATCATGTGAGGATAAATGCATGGTATAAGGGGGAGGGTATAATGGTATGCAGTGCAACAAGTCTTTTGATGGAATCATGCGTGTTCTTAGGGGAAGTGTATGGATTGTGTCTTATGTGTTATTCTTATGTTTTATCTATTCTCTCCTCACCTATGATGGTTGTCATCATCAAAAAGGGGGAGAATGTGAATGCTTTTGTTGTAGGTTTTGATGATGCCAAAAAGGATGATTAAAAGGATATAATTAAAGAGCATGGGAGAAACTTGAAGAAGACTAAGTTCAAGACTTAATGGTATAGATTCCTAGGTCATAGATTCTTCTTGTTAAAAGCTTTTCATTTAATAAATCTCATGGCCACTATTCTTGATAGATTCAAATTGTTCTTAAAATGATCAAATAAGCTTTCTTTAAAATTGAGTATAAATCTTTTTTAATAAAGTTTTCATAAAGAATTTGTCTTTAAGATGAGATAGCATATGACTTTAGTAAATAAATGTTAAAATCTCGTTTGAAAGCATTCGTTAAGGCAAGTAATCAATTACAATGCTCTCTAATCCAAATGTAATCGATTACCTCCTAATTAGGCATCAACTACGAGTGTTGCAATTTTGTGTAATTGATGACAACATGATGTAATTGATTACAATGTTCTTGTTTTGACCCAGAAACATGTTGTTGCTTAACGTAATCGATTACAACAAGATGTAATCGATTACAACAACGCAAAAAAGCCGTTAACGGCTACTTTTTGAAAAGTCATGCCTCTTGGGAAAAATACCAAACGGCTAGTATGAATTTGAGGCCTATAAATACACAACCAATGACAGATTTTCATAATAACAAATATTAGACATAAATTACACTTAACAATTCTTTCCATTTCTGAATTTTGGATCAAGTTTTGTGGCCAAAGAGGGTTATCTCTTGAAAAACTTCTTAGTGCTTCAACTTGTATCATTTCCTCTAAAAGAGAGTGATTTTCTCCTATCATTACTTCTACAAATTGTAAGAGGGTAAGACATTCCTCAAGCAAGTAAAGGGTATGGTATTCCTTTGTGTGTGAATAACTCAAAACACTAGGGTGAAGGATCTCAAGAGTGCCAGTGCTCAAAGTGTTGCAAAGGTTTCCAAACACCTTGAAGGATTGGAGAATAGTGGAAAATCCTGAGCAATTGCTTAGGCACTGGACGTGGGCCACAGGGGGTGACCGAACCAGGATAAATCTGTAATTGCTTCTCTCTTCCCTTAACTCTTTATTTTATTAAAAGTTTTTAATTCAATATCTTATATGTCTATATTGATAATTTGCTTCAATAACTTGCATTAATTTACTCATATTTACACCCACTTAGGCAATTCTTTAATATTCTAATTTAATAAAGATTTAGAAAGGAATTTTTTATAAAAAGATATTGAAAAACTTTAGAACTCAATTGACCCCCCTCTTGAGTTCTTGAGGCCACTCGGTAACACATTGACTATGAAAAGCTAATTGTTTAGAACCGACAGATTTGGGGATAACAACATGTTCAAAAGCATAAAGTCCTTCCTTAAGCTTACCTTGCTGAAGAACTTGCTTGGTAATCTAAGATTTGAAAATTTTCCCAAAATTTAAATTTCTTATGTGTAGGTGACTTTTTTTTTCAAATAAACAAATTCATTTGTTATTATTTTTCCCTTTTTAACTTTTTTTAATGTAATTAATTTGGTTGCAACACATGTTAAAGTTTCCTTTTTATGTCTTATGTTTTATTAGAGCCTTATAGAAGAACCTCCTAATGATGCTCCTAATTAAGAAACCTTGGAAAAGATTCGAATTGAACAAATGAAATTTGTTTGAGTAACATTATTTTAAGTCAAAATTAAACTAAACCAATTATTTGTTTGCATTCATTTAAAAATTAACTGATAATTATAAGTATTGCTCAAGACTCTTAAAAAGAGAGGAATAAAAGAGAAGCACCCAAAGCAAGAAAACATGATTGTAACAAGCCACACAGCACACCCAAGATACACAAAACAACAATACATGATAGAAAACACAATACAATAGCCCAATAGATAAACCCCACGATTACTCACAACACGCAACCTCAAAGGGACCTCAAGAAACTAAGATGACTCTTAGTTAGATGCCTTTCTTCTTCCTCTTTTATCCGAACATCACACATCTTCCTTTGATTTCATATTATGGGCAGGAGATTCTATCACCAAGTTATCATCCTTCACTTGTAACCCAAGAGATTTTCCTAGCTCCCATGTATTCCTCGCCTCTTTATAAACATCCTGCGTAGATGCAACATGATGAATAGCTTGATTCTCACTCTCATACTCTAAAGGACTCATCTTTCATTTCTTAGATTAGTTGTGAAATTAATTTTTTTAATAATCAATTACAAATATAATTATTTTTTTAATAATTGATTGTGATATATAAAATTAATTTTATGATTAGATGTATTAATTGAAAAGTAATATTACTAAAAATGGTATGAAATAGTTTGTTTATATTATATATTATTTGATACTTAAAGTTAATTTGGTAAAAATACATCACTTGAATATAATTTTAGTTTTACATATAATCAAAATGTTGAAAAATAATATTTATTTTTAAAAAATTTTAGTACAAATAAAATAAGATGAAGCTTATAATCAACTTTATCTGTAACACCCTACAAATTTAATGTTATGCTTAAGTCATGGCATGTAACTTAGTAGCTGTGTTATTGTATTAGTATTCCGTTTGTCTTCTTAGTTTGAAGAAATATACCTTGGGGGGCAAGGAGTATCTAAACAGAAGATGTGGTGCATCATATATAAGAAACATGATCAGCATTGCAAAGCGTTATAAATAAGTAACATAACATAACATAACAGAAAAGGTGGGGTAAAGTAGTATAAAATCCACTATACACACACATACACACACACACACACACACACACATATATATATATATATATATATATATATATATATATATATATATATCAGAAGCCAAAGTTTCAGTTTTTGTACAAGTGCAAAAGATGGATACAAATGCTAGGCCAATACACACAAAAAGACATATGGCCCGTGTTGGTGAAGTGCAATCCTATCTGGTACCTAAGGGACGTTTTAAGCTTGTGTACCTACTAAACTGCTACTCTTGTGGCCCAGTGTCAAGTACTACCAAAAAAGGGCCATACTGTACAACATAGTTTGCAAATCAGAGTCTACTCCATCAAGTAGCCATTGGCCATACCAGGCCCAGCCGAAGCGTAATCTGCGTTAGGTCTAGAGGAGAAGGAGGGTGAATCAATAGCCTCGAAGGGGTCGCTCTTAGAGTTGAGCGGAATATCCGGGACCATCTGTAGAGGGGAAGCTGGTGGAGGAGCTGCTGGGGCTGTAGGTGCTACAGGTGGTGGAGGACGTGCAGGGTGTGCTACATGTAGAGGGATGACAAAATATGGAATAGCAGGGTCAAACGTGGGGTGAAACAGGGGAATCACAAAGTCTCTATGACTAAAAAGGTAAAAACGGAAATAGCAAGAGCTAACTATGTATAGTGAGTTGAACATCAGATCGTAATTTAGCTGCATATTAGGGATCTCAAGGAAAAGTACGACCGTCACGTCCATCGACAGAGTCTGAGAATGATGCAGAAATATGAAACAAAGTGAGAATTTGAAGAAATTCTCAGTAGGATTCGTGTGCTATGTTATATTGACGTCGCATTCATTCTCAATTACTTTGGTTTTTATTTGATTATAAAAAGATTAATATCAAAGTAAACTGCCCTTATTTATTAAGTTTAAGATATACCTGGTCCGAAACAAGATTCAATTTTACTTAAGACAGTAAAAATAGAGTAAGCAATTATATGACAATATATAGTATAAAGAGTAGAATGAATAAGTAGGTAGTAGTAAAAGAACATAATATTCAACTCATAAAATAGCTAACATAACTATGAAATACAATCATGTATGTGCTCATGAGTCCTCTTTTTCTCTTTAGTTCTTAAACTTGGTGTCATAAACTTTTTTGTTACTTGGTCCCCTGGGAGTTCTTGGCCATACAACTCCTGGGTAATAGTCTGCTTTTTAGGACTGAGCTCATTCTTATACAGGAATATTGGGTTTACTTTCCCCAACCTTCGCACTAATCTATTCCCTTTTACTTTAGTGCAGGGCTAGCCCAAGTATTATAGAACCTTTCTCATGACATAACCCATATAAGAATTCATGCTTGTAGCACTTGCATCAAAGTATATTTCATGATTTATGTATAATTTCTGTTGAAATTCGGCAGTACACCGGATCGTGTCTGCTTCCCCATGAATAGTGCTAATACCATAGACAATCAATTATTCAGAAAATCACAAGAGTGCATTCACATATCAATATCAATCTCATAGAGATAATATTTGCACTTGAATTTAAGTTGCTGTCTATATACCTTCATTTTGCTCGATTTTTGTAAAATAAACCATAATTTCCATTTAATTCATTTGGAAATAAATTTTGAATAAGTTAGAGTATTATTTCATCTAGTTTCCGACCCTTTTAGTTTCATCTCATTTTGATACATGTAGTTCAAGTTATTGGAAATTTACTTAGGACTGCCCTATAACTAGCCAGAATTGCACACAAATCCACTAAAAATTGAAAATTACTTGGATTCTTATCAAACCTATGTCAATTTAAATATTATTGATCAAATTTTGATACCAAAAATTTTCTCTTCATTTGACTAAGGAGAGCTCAAGTTATGAGCACACAAATTTGATAGACTCTGATTGTCCTATCTTTGTTCCAATAGAACAAAGGGCAACTTCAATAATTTACTAGGGACTATAGAAAATGAACTTGACTATGAAATTTTTATAGTATGTTCTTCTATGTCTTACCTTTCTAAAAAATTTTGTTTCACTCCATTCCAAGTTGTCTAGGGCAAGTTTTTCCCTGATCAACCTCCCCTACCTAGAATCAAATTCAAAAACCTAGGGCAAACTTCCAAAATTCATATCTCCCTCAATACTAACCCAATGGCCTTATAATTTATATGTATGGAAAGCCCTAAACATCTAGTTTCACATAAAAATATATTCATTAGGTTTTGATGGCTGTAGGTGAGTCCGTATGGTGTACAGGTATGGATGCCGATGTGTTTTCTACTTAAATAGATCCTGTGTTACTTCTCCTTGTGTTTTTCATTCAACTTTCAAGCCTATCCCAAAAATTTCATGTAAATCCCATCCCAAATCATCACATACATACAGTATATCATCAAATGAATAAAGAGAAATAAGAGCTCATGCAACCACCAGCCAATAGAAATCACATGAGAAAGTTGAATCCTACCTCTAGTAAGTAAGTTTCTTGATCAAAATGGGTGTTTGTGGGCAAGAGAGTGGATGAGAGCTTGAGAGAAAGTAATATGAAGTAGGAGAAGCAGAAGAAAATGAAGAAGCGAAGAAAAGGGAGAAGTAACCATAGCAACCAAGGAGAAAAGAAGAAAAAGGGCTCTTTGAATTAATGATGGTAGTTGGAAACTTTAGCATTTGATTGGAGGAAAAATGGGTGGTTTAAATGAAGCCAAGACCACCTCTGTAACATCCCTATATAACGTAATAGGAAATAATAAAAACAAACTTTTATTATTCACAACCTTAACCCTAAATTTTTTAGAAAATGACATTTAGGTCCTTATATTAATAGGATTAGTAGAATGATGTTTTAAACAAAGCAGAATCACGTAGCAAAAATGTAGAATCCTAAACCTCGGCTAATTGAGCCATAGAGGTATCCATATGTAAAATGACATAGGATACCCCTAGACTTACCTATAATTACGAAAATACCATTAGCCATGAAGAATAGAAAACAAAAAGACCCTCAATTTGCAAAACATTTAATGTACACCTTTAATCGATTAATTCGATTTTAGTGGATAAGTAAAGTTAATTAGAAATTAATTAGAGATTAATTAGGATTTAATTAAGTGTCAATTATAAGGATTAAGTTTTGAGAAGATTAAGATAGATATATAGGAATTCTTACAAAATTATTCAATAATGATTTGCCGATTTGAAGAAAATCGATAGAGAATTCGGTATTTTAAACTGTTGGAACCAAATCACTAGAATTATATGATGAAAACCCTCAATCCAATGGTTGAAAATTCAGCCACCTCCCTCACCAAAGTGGCGCCACCCATGCCACAAAGAGTGAGCATGGTTGGCTCACTTATGAGCCACTTCTTCCAACCACCACCTCTATATCTTTTCCATATAATCCTTTCTTACTTCTTCAAATTTTCGGCCTCCCTCTCTCCCCCCACAGACCTCCCATCATTCCCTCTCATCTTCCTTCCTTTTCACTTCATTTCTCTTCCATTTCCAAGCTCCAAGCACCTCCAACATCAAAACTCTTCATCTAGTCAAGCTATCCTTCAATCTAGAGGTAGGATTATATTTCTATTCTTGATTTCTCTGAACTGTGGCTACATGAATTTTCAGCTTTCTTCATTTATTTGATGATGTATTGGATGTATTTGATGGTATATGTTTGGACTAACATGAAATTTTGAGTTGGGATTAAAGTTAGGAAGAGAAAACTAGAAGAAGTGGAGGATTAGGATGCTGCCTAGGTGAAGAACCCACGGCAGTCCATACGGCAGAGTGTACGGCTCTACCTACTGCCATTTAAATTTGATGAAAATATTTTTATATGAAAGTAGACATTCAGAGCTTTCCATATATATTCATATAAGGCCATTGGATTAGTATTGAGAGAGATATAAAGTTTGGAAATTTGACCTAGGTTTTTGGGTTTGATTCTAGGCAGACTAGGTTGTTCAGGGAAAAACTCGCCCTATACTACTTGGAATTGAATGAAACTAACTTTGTTAGAAAGCTTACACATAGGAGAATATTTCATAAAAATTTTAGAGTTAGATAAGGTCACATTTGCTCCTAGTGGTCCAAGAAATTTGCCTTATGTCCAAACTAGGCCAAAATAGGGCAATTCAGGAAGGTCAAATTTTGGGGCTTATAACTTGAGCCTTACTAAAGAAAATGGAATTTTCAAATGAAATATTGTCCTATTAGCTTTAATATGAGACCAATTTCATATGATTTGAACTAGATTTCAATTTTTAGTGGATTTTTACTTTTAAGTGTGTAATTTTGGCCAGCTACAGGGCAAGCTGGGATAAAACCAAAATAACTTGAGTTATATTTATCAAAATTAAGTGAAACTAAAGAGGTTAGAAAATAGACACATAACACTTTAACATATCCAAAATTCAGGTCTAAATGAGTTAAAATGAATTTAAGGCTTCATTTCTAAAAACTAGGCATAATTGATATAATGGGCAGAATTGAACATAAGGGTCCAATCCCTACATGATTGACATTATTATAATATATAAGGGTCCAATCCCTACATGATTGATATTATTGTGATATGTTTGCTACTCTATGTTGAACTTTTGCTTGATTGATTTTATTGGTAGCCTGACACTATTCACGGGGAAACGGATCTGATCCATTATGCTGCGGAATTTTTGATAGAATTGTAAGAAGATTATGAACACTTGTATGTTATGAATATGTATGTAGAAATCATGTATGCAAGGATATATGAAAGTAAGCGATGAAGCATATGCATGAGTGCATTCAACATGTCTATGTATGATTATGTATGAGAATGAAAGGACATGAATATATAAAATGTGAATCCCTTCACCTGGAGGCAGTTATGAGATCTCTCCTTGTAAAGGCAGTTAAATAAGATAAGATGTGGATCCCTTCACTTGGAGGCAGTTACACATTGAATTCCTCCTTGTGAAGGCAGTATAAAACTATGAGATCCCTCTACCTTGGAGGCACGTGGTCAAATGAGATCCCTCTACATTGAAGACAAGTGGTCAGCTGAGATCCCTCTATTGTTGAGGCACGTAACCAAGAGAGATCCCTTCAATTTAGAGGCACATGGCCAAAATGAGATCCCTCCAAGACTAGAGGCATGTGAATCCCCTTGTAGGTTAGTTCTGTGTGACGACAGTTATGAGTTGAGATCACTCCTAGATCGAACTACCCAAGGGCAGTAAAGATTAAAGATTAAAACATATGCAAGCACCCTAGGGATGGTGATATGTAATGCCTAGGTGTGCCAAGAAAAGAAACTAAAGAAAGTTAAAGAAGAACACCAGTGCATTTGCATGAATTCAACTATGAGTATTTGCATAATTATATCCCATGTTTATTGATACTAAGATTGTTCTATCTACTTATGCTATGATTGTTGTTCCAAATATGAAATATTGCCAATGTGAGTTAAGTGCGTGAATAAAATGAACTCTGCTTCAGATAATATATTTTCAAACTATAAAACTGAACAGTCTATTTAACATGTTCACATTTTTCATAATAAACCGAAGCAGCTGGAGATAATAACGATGACACAGCATATGGTAGTTTAATGAATCCTACCGAGAATTTATAATTCTCACTCCTATGTTTATTTCCGTATTATCTCTAGATAGTTCAGAAGTTTCGAAGAAGGTCCTCTGAGGTGGAGTTGACTAGTAACATTGAAGGTGGCTGAAGGTTGCTACCAGACAAGGTTTGATTAAGTGACAATAACAACTCCTAGGTGAGGTATTATGACTTAAGCATAGTACAACACTTGGGAGGGTGTTACAACCTCTTTCGGCAGCAACTAGGCGTCCAATACCATGGTGAGAGTGGCTAAATTTTAGCCACTCATTTTAGGGTCATAGGTGCATAATTTGGTTGATTCGGTTTTGATAGTTTAAAATACTGAATCTCTACTAGTTTCCTTCAAATCGGTAAAACATTTTGGAAAAAATTTTGTGAGGGTTTCTATGTGTCTATTATAATTCCCTCAAGTCTAATCCATCTAATTAGTTTCTAATTAGCCTTTAATTGACTTTTAATTAAATATCTAATTGTTTTCTAATTAATTTCGCTGATTTGTTAAAACCAAACAAATCGATTAAAACGATAGAATTTTTTGAGTGTTACATTACTATCCTCCTAAAAAAAAAATTTGTCCTCAAAATTTAGTACCTCAGAGTAGTTCAGGATACTCTTTCTTTATGTCTAATTCTAGTTCCCAATTGTAGTCCTCAGCACCTTCTTTTCCCCATGTTACCTTCATTAACTGCATGACCTTGTTTCAAAGTTGCCTACTGCTTCTATCTACTATCTGTGCCGGTGGTACACAGAAGGTTAGGTCCTCTTTTAATTGTATTGACTCAGGTTCTAAGAAGTGTGTAGGGTCAAGGTGGTATTTCCTGAGTTGAGAAACATGAAAAACATCATGAAGATTGGATAGATGTGGAGGTAGTGTGATTTGATATTCATCAGACCCAATTCATTTTAAAATTTGGAAATGACCAATGAATCGAGGGCTTAACTTCTTGAGTTTAATGGCTTTGCCTATCCCTGTTGTAGGTGTAACCTTCAAAAATACGTGGTTTCCCTCTTGAAATTCTAGGGGTTTTCTCCTAGTATTCGTATAACTCTTCTGACAGCTTTGAGTAGCAACCATCTTACTTCGAATTTTCTTGATCTGTTCAATGGTTTGTTTGACTAAATCAGGCCCTAGTAGACTTGATTCTCCTAATTCATACCAGCGTAGCGGAGATTGACACTTCCATCCCTACAACACTTCGTAAGGAACCATGTCAATGCTAGAGTGATAGTTGTTGTTGTATGTGAACTCGGCTAGTGGTAAGCATAAATCCCAGTTCCCACGTTGCTCCATTATATATGCTCGCAACATATCTTCTAAGGTCTAAATCGTCTTTTCTGTTTGACCATCGTTTGTGGGTGATATGCAGTGCTTAGACACAACTTAGTGCCGAACGCCTTCTGTAAAGCTCCCCAAAATCACGAAGTGAACCTTGGGTCTCGATTAGAGATGATGGTCGAAGGGATCCCATGTAACCTTATCTCTTGAATATATAGTTGTCCAAACTTTTCGAAGGGATAATTTACTTGAATGGGCAGGAACTAGCAGACTTAGTTAGTCTATCCACTATGACCCATATAGTATCATATCCTACTAGCGTCCTTGGTAAACCCATTACAAAATCCATGGATATACTTTCCCATTTCTATTCCAGGATTTCAAGAGGTTGTAACATCCCAGCGGGTCTTTGATGTTCTGCTTTCACCTTCTAACAGACCTTAACAAACTGCCTATCATACCCAGCTAAACCTAGAAAACTCCTAACTTCAGTGACTGTGGTTGTTCTTTCACAATTTAGTACTACTTCTACTTTGTTGGGGTCTACGGAAACTCCCCTTTTGGGTACCACATGCCCAAGGAAATTCACTTCCTTCATCTAGAACTCACACTTAGATAATTTAGCATAAAGCTTCTTTTCTCTTAAAGTGTGTAGTATCAGCCTTAAATGTTTAGCATGTTCTCGCTTGGTCTTTGAATAAACGAGTATGTCGTTGATAACCACTACAAACTTATTTAGAGATGGTCGAAATATTCGATTCATATAATCCATAAATATTTTCGGTGCATTTGTCAATCCAAAGGACATCACAATATATTCATAGTGTCCATAGCGGGTTCGAAAGGCTGTCTTGGGGATATCCTTTTCTTGAACTTGTAACATCCCGATTTTTGAGTTCCGACTTCGCTCTCAGGATTGATCAATTCCCATTTCCGACTTCATCTTTGAATTTTAGATAGAAGGGATTATTTCCGAGTTCCAAGTTCGTCTTGCACAATTTCCGACTTCATGTCCTGTCCGATTTCCGATTTCATCTAATTTTGATTCTTCCTCATGTTCTAGTTTCGAGTTAAATGGGTGGCTTCCGAGTTCCAATAACCGACTTCGAGTTAAAGTATACGGGGACACGATTTCCGATCTCCAAACTAATGTCCAGGTCCCCAATGAAGACCATTCCCGATTTCCGCGTTTGTGTTCACCTTTCAGCATAATTTCCGACTTCCAATCTTAACCAACATTCCTCATTTCCCGACTTCCGAGTTATCCGACTTCATGTTTCAAAGAAAGTGTACCCGATTTTCGGTCTCATACTGTAGCTTCAAGTTTCAGATGAGGTTCCTGAGTTCCGACCTTAGACCTCATGTTTCAAAATAGTTTACGTGGTTTCTGACCTCAGAAGTTATAGGTTAACACAATGATGCAAGTATCGACCTCCGAGTTAAATGTAACGAGTTCCGGCCTTAGAGTCGAACTCAATGGACATGAGTTCAAATCTTTGAGTTGATTTTTGGTCATACGCAAGTTTCGATCTCCGAGTTTATATTCCCAAGTTCAAATATGGAGTTCCGAGATTATATGATTGCAGTTGTATAACTTCCGATGTCCGACTTTACTTCCAAGTTTCGAATAAACAGATAAGATTTCCTCAAGTCACCAACAAGATGGGATGAGTTTCGACATCAGGCTTCAACCCCGAGCTCAAGTCAAATGGCACGATTTCCGATCTCAAGCATGTTAGAGACGAGTTCCAAGTTCAGATAGAGTGGAAGCGAGTCTCACTTTGGGGACGACGTGGAGAGCAATTTGGCCATAAAAGAGGGAGACATGGACGAACTTCAACCACAAAACTACAACCAATCAACACTATAACTCTCATGTTAAATCAGATTCTCCTCTCCATTTTGGATCTGATTTACGTTCCCCTTCCCCTTGCTCCAGCCTTCTTCTTCTTCTTCCTTTCCTCTCTCAATCTACTCTCTCAAATCTCCAAGCTTTGTCAAGGCTTCATTCAATTCAAATTCAAAATCAGCAAGATCATACTCCAAAGAGATAGTTTCAGAAGTTTCCAAAGACAGCTGAAGTCTTTGTCAGAATAAGGCAGCTCAGTGTAATAGCAACTCCAAGGTGTGGTACTATGACTTAAGCATAGAATTGTACTGAGGAGGGTGTTACATTAATGGTATCAAAGCAGTTCGATCCTCCCCGGACCTGAGGATTTGGACTGACTACATTTCCAGTGCACTCTGGAATCCTTAGAAAATATCATGTGACAAATCTTATCTGTCTAGATAAGATATAGGAATTAGATATGCATGACCGCCTAGCTGTGAATGTTATTAGTTGCTATCACACTTAACTTATTGTTGAGCCTGATCAACTCAATGTTTTGCTGTGTGTGATTAGGAACTAATGGCTTCCAGGTGGCATGGTAGGCCACGAGTTGTACCCACTCTAGAAAATCCTGCTAATTTTATGGACATGATGCATGAAATGGTTCATGCAATGCGGGAGTAGGCCGCTGCAGCTTATCGGATGATGGACCAATTGGATAGATGGCCCGAGGCCAACCATGAGGGAAATCCACATGGCCGAGGAGCAAACTTGGACTATCTTAAATTTGCTAAGTTCAAGAAAGTGAATCCGCCTAGCTTTCGAGGGGCCTTCGACCCAGATAAAGCCAAGGAATGGGTCAAATCAATAGAGAAGATCTTTTTTGTCTTGGCCTGCACTGACCAACAGAAAGTGGCCTTTGCCACTTATATGTTGGAAGTGAACATCGAGTTTTGGTGGGATGGCGCAAAGAGACTATTGGGGGAACCCCAAGTTGATATCACTTGGAACATATTCAAGGAGGCATTTTATTAGAAATATTTCCCTGCATCTGTATGAAACGCTAAGGAATTGGAATTCATGAAGCTTCAGCAAGGAAATGTGAGTGTTTCAAGGTATATTGCCAAATTCGAAGAACTTTATAAATTTTCCACCATCTATTAGTGCAACCCTAATGAGAACTGGAAATGCATCAAATTTGAAGGAGGACTAAATGCAGAGCTTTTAGCCTTAGTGGGTCCAATGGAGATAAGAGATTTCGTTGCATTAGCAAACAAAAGTCGATTAGTTGAAGAATATAACAAGAAGCTCGTTAATGCTAGGATGGATGGCTGTGGAAAAAGGCTGGCACCTGAAGACCAGGAGTTTCAATATAATCCCCCACCAAAGAAGCCATTTCAACCTAACGAAAATGAAGGTAAGCAGTCGCAGGGGCTAACCACTAATCAAGAATGTTCGAAGTGCGGAAGGTATCATGGAGGAAGGCCTTGTTTGGCTGGGCAGAAGGTATGCTTTAAGTGTGGAAAGCTAGGACACATGATTAGAGAATGCCCCGGCCATCAGCTACCTATTTCTAAGCCGTAACATCCAAGGTTGAAAGCTGAAAGGACTACTTCCTCAGAGGAGCCATCGTGAAAATCAGGAATAACCTAGGACAAGAATCCTTTTTTGTAAAACTACGTTATGTTAAATTATATAACCAGGTTTATTGTATTTTCTTTGACTATGTTTGTTCAACTTAAGTATGCTTATGTGTGAACTTCTTCGAACTCATATGGTAATAAATAGTTAGTTTTGTGATCAAATTTTGAGGACAAAATTTTTTTAAGGAGGGTGGTAATGTAACATCCGATTTCCGAGTTTCGACTTCGCCCTCAGGATTGATCAATTCCCATTTCCAACTTCATCTTTGAATTTCCGATAGAAAGGATTATTTCCAAGTTCCGTGTTCGTCTTGCACAATTTCCGACTTCATGTCCTGTCCGATTTCCGATTTCATCTAATTTTGATTATTCCTCATGTTCTAGTTTCAAGTTAAATGGGTGGCTTTCGAGTTCCAATAACCAACTTCGAGTTAAAGTATACAGGGACACGATTTTTGATCTCCAAACTAATGTCCAGGTCCCCAATGAAGACCATTCCCGATTTCCGCGTTCGTGTTCACCTTTCAGCATAATTTCCGACTTTCGATCTTAACCAACATTCCTCATTTCCTAACTTCCGAGTTATCCGACTGCATGTTTCAAAGAAAGTGTACCCGATTTCTGATCTCGTACTATAGCTTCAAGTTTCAGATGAGGTTCCCGAGTTCTGACCTCAGACCTCATGTTTCAAAATAGTTTACGTGGTTTCTGACCTCAGAAGTTATAGGTTAACACAATGATGCAAGTATCGACCTCTGAGTTGAATGTAACGAGTTCCGACCTTAGAGTCAAACCAAATGGACATGAGTTCAAATCTTTGAGTTGATTTCCGGTCATACGCGAGTTTCGATCTCCGAGTATATATTCCCAAGTTCAAATATGGAGTTCTGCGATTATATGATTGCAGCTGTATGACTTCTGACGTCTGACTTTACTTCCAAGTTTCGAATAAACAGATAAGATTTCCTCAAGTCACCAACAAGATGGGACGAGTTCCGACATCAAGCTTCAGCCCCGAGCTCAAGTAAAATGGCACGATTTCCGACCTCAAGCATGTTAGAGACGAGTTCCAAGTTCAGATAGAGTGGAAGCGAGTCTCACTTTGGGGACGATGTGGAGAGCAGTTTGAGGGATGACATGGAGAGCAATTTGGCCACAAAAGAGGGAGACATGGCCGAACTTCAACCACAAAACTACAACCAATCAACACCACAACTTTCATGTATTTAAATTAGACTCTCCTCTCCATTTTGGATCTGATTTACGTTCTTCTTCCCCTTGCTCTAACCTTCTTCTTCTTCTTTTCCTCTCTCAATCTACTCTCTTAAATCTCCAAGCTTTGTCAAGACTTCATTCAATTCAAATTCAAATTCAGCAAGATCACACTCCAAAGAGATAGTTTCAGAAGTTTCCGAAGATGGCTGAAGCTGCTGTTAGATAAGGTCCGTTCAGGTAACAGTAGCAGCTCCAAGATATGGTACTATGACTTAAGCATAGTACTGTACTGAGGAGGGTGTTACAGAACTCATATTTGATGATATCCGGAGCGCAAATCAATTTTGGAAAACACAGTTGTTCCTTGCAACTGATCCATGAGATCATCGATCCTTGGCAGTGGATACTTTTTCTTAATCATCACTTTATTTAGCTGTCTATAATCCATGCATAAGCGCTTGCCCCTATCCTTCTTTTTGACCAAGAGAACTAGAGCTCCCCATGGTGATACACTTGGTCCTATGAATCCCTTTTCCAAAAGTTCTCTAATTTACCTTTTGAGTTTTGTTAACTCCAGAGGTGACATCCGGTACAAAGCTATGGATATTGGTCCCGTTCCTGGCACCAATTCGATAGTGAACTCGATTTCCTTTTTTGGAGGAAACTCGGGAATATCATCAAGAAACACATCAGGATACTCTTTGATAACTGGGATCTCTTCTAATTTCTATTTAACTTCCGTCACATTTGCTGATTGGAGAATGTATCCTTGATTCTCTAACTCACAAAAATTTGCTGCTAAGGAGTTCAGATAAAGATTTATCGGGGCTTGGGGTTCAGAAGATGAGACAAAGGAGAATACCACCATCTTATTGGAACAATTGAGCATGACTTGATTAGCAGAAAGCCAGTCCATGCCCAAAATTATATCAAGTCCAGATAGAGGGAGACAAATCAAATTGGCTACAAGGGTCCTATCCTCAAGTTGAAGAGGAACGTTTATACATATTTGACTAGTTTTGACAGGTTCATTAGTAAAAGTAGAAACCAATAGATCATAAGGTAACTCGAAAATCGATGGTTGTAAAACAGTCACGTAGTTATGAGAAATAAACAAATGTGAGGCACCCAAATCATAGAGTACAGTTAAAGTCTTACCGTTCACTTCATAGGTACCTTGAATTAGTCCTTCAGATTTGTTAGCCTCTTTTGCATTCATCATGAAGATCCGTCCTTGACATTGAGGTTTGAAAGTTTGTGGTGGACTCCTAGTTGGACATTCGTAAATTTTGTGATTTGGCTTGCCACATCCAAAGCACACATTCTACCCCGCCAAACATGGTTGATCACCATGATCTTTGCCACATTTGGTGCACGTTTGCCTTGCAAAGGACCTTTGAGGCTGTTTACCCGTATTACCCATGGGTTGAAACTTCTTCTGCAGCTAGAAGTTAGGTTTGAATCTCAAGCCCTGTGGCGCCAATCCCTTTTTGAAACCGCTGCTAGATGCCTTTGCCGCTACCAATTTCAAGTTACAATCTTCTACAAGTATGCACTTATTCACCAACGTGGGGAAGTCTCTAATCTCCATTGGCCCCACAGTTGCGAGAATATCTTCTCGTAATCCACCTTCGAATTTGATACACTTCCAGGCCTTGTCGGGGTTTTTCTGGTAAATTGTAGAAAACTTACAAAGTTCTCCAAATCTGGCGATGTACTCGGATACCATCTTGTTTCCCTGATGGAGCTACATAAATTCAAGTTCCTTGGCATTTCGAATGGAGGCAGGAAAATACTTTTGGTAGAAAACATCTCTAAATATCATTTAGGTGACTTTCGTCTGAGATTCTTCGAATAGTCTTCGTACACCGTTCCACCAAAACTCTGCATCTGCTTCGAGCATATATGTGGCAAAGGTCACCTTTTCATGGTCTGAGCAATCCAGGATAGAAAAAATCTTTTCCATAGCCTTAATCCATTCATCAGCCTTATCGAGGTCATACGCTCCTCGAAAGTTAGGCGGATTCGCTTCCTGAACTCAGTAAAGTTAAGGTAGTCCAGGTTTGCTCCTGGGCCATGTGGATTTCCTCCATGACCGGCCCCAGGCCGCTACCCAATTGGTCTATCATCTGATGAGCTGCAGTGGCTTGTTCCCGCATCGCATGAGCCATTTCTCGCATTGTGTCCATAAAGTCAGTCAGGTCCTCTTGAGCAGGTGCCGTGTGTGGCCTACGTCACCTTCCGGAAGCCATTAATTTCTGAACACACAAACAAAAGCTATTGAGTTGATCAGACTCAATACTAAGTGTAGTGTACTAGTAAATAATAGCTCACATAGTCAGGCATTTCATATACATGCATCCTTACATCTTCCCCAAACAGACAAGATTCAATACATGCTATTGTCCAGAAAATACAAAGTATGCGCAAAGCATAGTTAGTCCAATCCTCAGGCTTTAGCTAGGATGAATTGCTCTGATACCAAAATGTAATACCCTACTAATTTAATGTTATGCTTAAATCATAGCATGTAACTTAGTAGTTGAATTACCTTGTTAGTATTCTATTTGTCTTTTTACCTTGACGAAATATACCTTGGGGTGTAAGGAGTATCTAAACAGAAGATGCGGTGCTTCATATATAAGAAACATGAACCGCATTGCAAAGCGTTATAAATAAATAAATAACATAGCATAGCAGAAAAGGTGGGGTAAAGTAGTATAACATCCACTATACATATTTATGATTGGATGTATTAATTGAAAAGTAATATTACTAAAAATAGTATGAAATAGTTTGTTTATATTATATATTATTTGATACTTAAAGTTAATTTGGTAAAAATACATCACTCGAATATAATTTTAGTTTTACATATAATCTAAATGTTGAAAAATAATATTTATTTAAAAAAAATTAGTACAAATAAAAAAAGATAAAGCTTATAATCAACTTTATCTATAACAGCCTACTAATTTAATATTATGCTTAAGTTATATCATGTAACTTCGTAGTTGCATTACCGTGTTAGTATTCCGTTTGTCTTTTTACCTTGACGAAATATACCTTGGGGCACAAGGAGTATCTAAACAGAAGATGCGGTGCTTCATATATAAGAAACATAATTGGCATTGCAAAGTGTTATAAATAAATAACATAACATAACATAACAGAAGGCCATGCTATAAAACATAGTTTGTAAATCAGAGTCTACTCCGTCAAATAGCCGTTGGCCATACCAGGCCCGACTGGAGTGTAATTTGTGTCAGGTCTAGAGGAGGAGGAGAAGGAGGGTGAATCAGTAGCCTCGGAGGGTAGTGGAGGAGGTGCAGGGTGTGCTACATGCAGAGGGATGGCAAAATATGGAACAGTAGGGTCAAACACGGGGTGAAACAAGAGAATCGCAAAGTCTCTATGACTAAAAAGGTAAAGACGAAAATGGCAAGAGCCAACTATGTACAGCGAGTTGAACATCGGATTGTAATGTAGCTGCATATCAAGGATCTCAAGGAAAAGTATGGCCATCATGTCCATCGCCAGAGTCTGAGAATGACACGAAAATATGAAACAAAGTGAGAATTTGAAGAAATTCTTAGTAAGATTCGTGTGCTATGTTATACTGACGTCGCATTCATTCTTAGTTACTTCGATTTTTATTTTATTATAAAAAGATTAATATCAAAGTATACTGCCCTCATTTATTAAGTTTAAGAAATACCTGGTCTGAAGCAAGATTCAATTTTACTTAAGACAGTAAAAATAGAGTAAGCAATTATATGACAATATATAGTATAAAGAGTAAAAAGAATAAGTAGGTAGTAGTAAAAGAACGTAATATTCAACTCATAAAACAGCTAACATAACTATGAAATGCAATCATGTATGTGCTCATAAGTCCTCTTTTTCTCTTTAGTTCCTAAACTTGGTGTCATGAACTTTTTTGTTACTTGGTCCCCTAGGAGTTCTTGGCCATACAACTCTTGGGTAATAGTTTGCTTTTCAGGACCGAGCTCATTCCTATACAGGAATGTTGGGTTTACTTTCCCCAACCTTTCCATTGATTTATTCCCTTTTGCTTTAATCTGGGGCTGGCCAAAGTATTATAGAACCTTTCTCATGACATAACCCATATAAGAATTCATGCTAGTAGCACATGCATTAAAGTATATTTCATGATTTTTGTATAATTTTTGCCAAAATTCAACAGTATGCCAAATCGTGTCTGCTTCCCCATAAATAGGGCCAATACCATAGACAATCAATGTCACGAACCCACTCAAGACGTGACCAACGCATAGGGGACACATCTCCTAGCAATCCTACACTAGACCTTTTCTAAAAAAAATTGGGCAAAATCTCCCTTGTATTTAGGATTATTCCCAAATACGGATCCTCTACTTGCATAACAATCCAAACACAAAAATCATTGGGGATCCAGGCATTCTCCGAATGCACCCCTACAGCACACAATAGAGGGGTTTAACATAATCATACTTGTGAAAATATATATACATGTATATTCTTGAAGCTTAGTTCATAAACATTAAAACTCAAGTTGGTCATAACTAAATTAACATGCTATTATTGCAAATTATAAATGATATGGAAAGGACGCTGCCTGTGGGTTATTGGAGAATTACTAGAGATTCTACCAAGTTTACTCAAAAAAAAAAAAAGCATCTAAAACCCCACACGAACAAGTGTATGGGAATCCAACACTTCTAACTAGCTGTAGAAATCCAAGGACAAGCTGGCAACTATGGAAAAGAAGAAAGCATGAGTCATACAGATTCAGTAAAGGATAATATATCTATAACAAGAGTGGAACAAGCCTAAACATACAATTTTAGTAACATATAATCTATAAGCATTTTCAAAAACTCATACATTGTTTCTCAAGTAAAATACTTTATCTATGTAGTAAAATTACTATAAAAACTTCTGGTAAGGGATATATGATATTTAATCTATCTTTAAAATCTCTCTATGACTCATTAGAGCAGCTTTCAGTTCAACTGAATATAAACCTCATTGTGTCAACTCATATGTATCCTTGCTCATGACTTCAAACACATGATAACTTCAAGGAATTTCCTTAAATTTCAATTTCAACTAAATACAGTTTCAACTAGTAAATAAGGATCTTAAACATAAATGCATAATATAGAAATACTTTCTCAAAACATAGAAGATAAATACTTGTTCAATCTCATAAAAAACTTAGGGGAGGATTCTATTTTAAAAAATAATTGCCTAACTGGTCTTGCCCGACAGTAACTGATCTCACGCCTATGCGTGACTATATCTATCGGACATGTTGGCTGACATGCTGGGCTAGCAATCGCCCTGCTAGTTGGGTTATACGAGGTGTACCAAGACTAATGCTGCTGCCATTAGCAAATAGTTCTGTTATAATTTCCCCTCTTAGAAAGGCACTCACACTTGCTAGGTCTTTGTCATGCCTCATGTGAGTCCTTGAAAACACATTTCTTTTCTAACTCCTTAACAATAACACTTTTCTTTATTTCAAATCATATAGTTTCTTGCTCATAACTTTAAATGCATAATAAGATTCAAGAATCTTTCGTATTCTTAGCAAACATAGTTATCAAAATTCACCAAATATTCAAAATAATTGTACTATCAAATATAGTTTCAAAGTATAGTTCTTTCAACTTAAAGTATCTAGAGCTCTTTCTCAATTTATCGAAATGTGACTAATCTTTCTATCAAATAGCTCAAAACATTGACTTTAAGAACATAAGAATTTCTAATAACTTGAAACTTCATATTATTTAAATACCATAAATTAGCTTCTATGAGAGCTTGTTCCACACTTCTATGCTTAAACATATGTGTATATATATATATATATATATATATATATATATAACTAACATGATTATGTCAAGAGTCCTATAAATACGGAGCAAAACATATTAATTCAATTCTTTCATAAGCTTCACTAAATTACATTTTAGGCATGTAGCTAGGAAATTAAGAATAAGAACAAGCTATAGATATACTAGCACTCACAATCAAGTTTGGAAAGAAAGGAGGCCAAACTCTACAAAGTCCTAAAGCCACCAACAGATTCCGGAGAGTATCTGTAACATCCGAAAAATTTTATCGTTTTTAACCAAGTTGTTCGATTTTTATCAAATAATTGAGATTAATTAGAATTCAATTAAGTATTTAGTTAAAGCCAATTAAGTAACATTTAGAAGGATTAAATTTGAGGGAATTAGATTAGAAACATAGGAGACCTCATAGGATTTTTCTAAAATCGATTTACCGATTTAAAAGAAATCAATAAGATTTCGGTATTTTAAACTATCGGAACCGAATCAATAGAAATTATACTATGAGAACCCTAGGATGGATAGCCAAGATTCAGCCAACACACTTTTCCAAGTGGCACCACAATCAGCCTTCAAGAAGGTAGCCAAATCAAATTGGAAAAAGGAACACACATCCACCAATCACATGTAAGCTTGCTTCAAAAGTTTCCAATTATTTCCTTCCTTCTCCCTTAGAATTTCGGCCAATATACATGCTGACCCCTCTTCATTTCCGTTCTTCCTCATCTCATCTCATCTTGTCTTCATCTTCATCAAACCTTCAAGCTTCAACAAAGTTCTTCAATCCAAGGCACAAATCTAGTACAATAACACCTAGAAGAGGTAGAAATTTTAGCTTCTCTTCTTGTTTTCTTGAATTGGGACTAATTGGGGTTCCACTTTCTTTCATGATTCTGATGTCATTTTGAGTAGAGATGATGAGTTAGGGTTGATTTTGTATGTATGATAGGATTTGGATTGAAGTTGGAATGGAAGAACTTGAAGATAGAAAGAAGCAAGGTGCTATTGGGTGAAAAATCCTACAGCGTCCGTACGTTCATCTTGTACGGATAGAAATCCAGCCATCAAAACTTGATGGATCTATTTTTAAATGAAACTATACACTTAGCGCTTTCCAACCATATAAAATATAAGACCATCGGATTAGTATTGAGTGAGTTATGAATTTTTGAAGTTTAGCCTGAAATTCTAGGTCCTTTTCTAGGCAATATGAGTTGAGAATGGTGTAATTCACCCCTTAAATTAAGTGCAACAAACTCCATTTGAAAGCTAACATGTAGGGAAACATCCCATATAAATTTTAGAGTTAGATTCATTTCCATTTATTCCCAGTAATTCGATGAATTTGCTCTAAGTCCAAATCAAACTAGAATAAGGCAGTCTAGGAGGGTCAACTTTCAGGGTTTATAACTCAAGAAATACTTATGTAAATGAGGTGCAACTTATTTCATTAAAAATGTTGTCCTGTTAGATTTAATTTGGTATAATTTTTATATGATTTCACCTAGGTTTCTATTTTTGGTGATTTTCTATGTTTAAGGGTGCAATTCTGACCAAGAGCAGGATAGACTGAGGTAAAATTTAAATAACTTGAGTTACATAAGTCAAAATGAGATGGAACTAAAAAGGTTGGAAACTAGACACATAGAACTATAGCATATCCAAAATTTAGGTCTAAATGATTTGAATAGAAATAATGATGAATTTTACAAAACTTGGGCAAAAGAGAGTAGAATAAACAAAAAACTCTGTTGATATTTCTGTTGATTTTGGCGCCAATATGATTGATATTACTGCTATAAGCTTGCTGTTCTATATTGATTTAAATGCTTGATTTATTCTACTAGTAGCTTGATACTATTCATGGGGAAGCGGACTCGATCTATTATGTTGCCGAAATTTCGGCAAAGACTTCTTATATTATGTGAAATGTTTGTGCACATGTGATACTTGAGAAAAATAATACTAGATGTACATGATATTTTATGAATAATGTTATGATTCCATATTGCTTGGGCCAGCCCCTGAATAAGTTTAAAGGGAATAGATCAGTGGGAGACTCGGGGAAAGTAAACCTGACAATCCTGTATAGGAATGAACTCGATCCTGAAAAGCAGACTATTACCCAGGAGTATTTGGCCAAAGACTTCCAGGGGACCGAGAGTGGAAAATATAAGTTGCATAGGTTGAAAGCTTCCAAAGACTACGTGCATTTTTCATTTCATATATATATGCTCTATTTATTAGTTTTCTATGTTAAAGACATATTTACCTGTATATTCCTCGGGTTATATTACTGTTTATCTGTGATTACTACTTCTGCTATGTTTGCATGCCTGTTCAAATATACTTGCATTGCTCTAATTTAAAAATCAAGTTTTGTTTTGGGTTATATTTTCTATAAGTCAAATTAAGCTGAATATTACTGTTATATTGTATCATTTAAAAATTAAGAAAAATCAAAACAACTGGGAATGACGGCGATGACAGACGTGTGTAGAATTAGAATTCCTACTAAGAATTTCTTTAAATTCTCACCCTACTGTATCTTTCCGCGTCATTCTTAGATCATGGAGAACGTAGCAACAGGCATCCTTTACATTAAGTTTCCTGACCTGCACATCCACCTCGACCCATTTTTGGACTCTATATACATATCTGGTAACTATCGATCCGCTTTTATTTCTTTTTCCATAGAGACTTTGACGTTCTACTTATGCACCCATTATTTGACCCTGCCGCACCTTACACTGCCATCCCTCTCTACATGGCACATCCATTCCCACCTCTGTCCGCCGCAGCAGCAGCAGCAGCTCCTGTGGATCCGCTCGCTTCAGATCCCCTTTGCTTCACTATTTGAGGAGGAAGATCCATCGGAGGCGACCAGCTCATCCTCCTCGTCCTCTGCACCGAGCATGGATTATACACCAGCTGATGCTGGCATGGTGAATGGATTCCTTTTCTTGGAATCCATCTAGAAAGCTTATGTAGTGCAGTAGTAAGAGACATATAGTGTGGCCCTCTTTTGGCAATTTAGGCCATAGGTAAAGGTTTAGTGGATGTGGCACATAGGTGGGTAGCATCTGAAATATCCCGTGGGGGCCACATAGGGTTTTGTTTCATAGAGATGGGCTGAATTATTTTGTTTTAACGGCCTCATCTGTTATATACCCTGTACTATTTATGTATCTTTTTGGCAAACTTTGCAACAGACATCTATGTACACGTATATATGACATGGCTCGTTAATTTCTATATATTCCGTAGGTCTATTTCTGTTACAATATTGACCCATTATTTATTCTACAGCCAAAAAGAAATAAATAGATACACAGCTAATTTCATAGGGGTAATTAGAATTGAATTAGAAATGAAACCAAAGTAGACAGCCACACATAATAACTTATCAGGTAATATATTATGACTTAAGCATAGTATTTTGTCTGATAAGGTGTTACAGCATCTAACATCATAAAGAACACAATTCAAGCACCAATTAATTTCTAGAGCTAAGGATTAACTTAAATTACCTCCCAAGGTACAAAATCCCCAATTTGGAATACTAGGTTCCCAAATCTCAACCTTAAACTTAATCCTCCAAGAAAATCCTTCCCTACCCATGAAATAGAAAAAGATTTGAGCTTAGAGAGTTACCTTGGGTTGCAAAAGAAGGAAGAAACTTGATGGGGCACATGGGTCTTCATACCACTTCATTTCTTTCACTAAAAAGAAGGAAAGAGAGAGCTTCAAGAGGGAACCAAGCCAAGGTATGAAGAGGATGATGATGGAAGAAGATGAATTTGATGGTGGATTGAGTGAAAAATGGTAATGGGTTGATGGAAATCATGTAGGGGAAAAGAAGAATAAGAGAGAAGGAAGAGAGAGAGAGACATGGTGGAAACAAGGGAAAAAGGTCGAGACCCTTCCTTTATTTCTGTCTAGTGGTCGCCTGGGCGCCCACCCACCTGAAGGAAAAAATCATTTAGCAGTAGCATTGGCCTTGGACGCCTAGGTGCCCAGTCCCTTCTTCTTTTTTCTCTTCATCTACACTTCTCAAATATCATCATATACTTATTTACATTCTAATCCATTAACTTTAAAACATAAATATAAATAAGAGAATATCACCCATTTGAATCCAATAAAAATATTGGAAAGATCAAACTCCTTAAGAATCAAAATCTGACTTTTGAATTTTAGTACAAACTTCCGAAAACTTGCATTTTCTTAAGCTTCAAACTTGAAAATGAAAAGGTTAATAACTTCCAAAAATTCATTAAAAATCGCTTTCCTATTCTTTGATATCTAAGGAACAATTACCGGGACTTTTGATCCCATGAAAATATCCCAATGATATAGCCCTCCAAGGAGGCCTAGGGTCCAGAGTTGGAACTTCGCGGGATCTGACAGGGTAGCTTATCACAATTTATGTATTCATATACTTGGTTATTATAATCAATTATTCAGAAAATCCCAAGAGTGCATTCACATATCAATATCAATCTCATAGAGATAATATTTGCACTTGAATTTAAGTTGCTATCTATATATCTTCATTCTACCTGATTTTTGTAAAATAAGCCATAATTTCCATTTAATTCATTTGGACATAAATTTTGAATAAGTTAGAGTACTATTTCGTCTAGTTTCCTACCCTTTTAGTCCCATCTCATTTTGATACATGTAGTTCAAGTTATTGGAAATTTACCTAGGACTGCCTTGCAACTAGCTAGAATTGCACACTCAAAAGTAAAAATCCACTAAAAATCGACACTTACTTGGATTCTTATCAAGCCTATGTCAATTTAAAGATTATTGATCAAATTTTCATATGCAAAAATTTTCACTTCATTTTACTAAGGAGAGCTCGAGTTATGAGCACACAAATTTGATAGACTCTGATTGCCTTGTCTCTATTCCAATAGAACAAAGGGCAACTTCAATAATTTATTGGGAATTATAGAAAATGAATTTGACCATGAAAGTTTTATAGCATGTTCTTCTATGTCTTACCTTTCTAAAAAATTTTGTTTCACTCCATTCCAAGTTGTCTAGGGTAAGTTTTTCCTTGAACAACCTCCCCTACCCAGAATCAAACTCAAAAACCTAGTGTAAACTTCCAAAATTCATATCTCCCTCAATACTAACCCAATAGCCTTATAATTTGCATGTATGGAAAGCCCTAAATATCTAGGTTCATATAAAAATAGATTCATTAGGTTTTGGTGGCTGTAGACGAGTCTGTACAGTACACAATGCCGATATGTTTTCTATTTAAACCAATCCTGTGTTACTTCTCTTTGTATTTTTCATTCAAGTTTCAAGCCTATCTTAACAATTTCATGTAAATCCCATCCCAAATCATCACATACATATAGTATATCATCAAATGAATAAAGAGAAATAAGAGCTCATGCAACCATCAGCCAATAGAAATCACATGAGAAAGTTGAATCCTACCTCTAGCAAGTAAGTTTCTTGATTAAAATAGGTGTTTGTGGGCAAGAGAGTGGATGAGAGCTTGAGAGGAAGTAATACGAAGTAGGAGAATAAGAAGAAAATGAAGAAGGAAAGAAAAGGGAGAAGTAACCATAGCAACCAAGGAGAAAGGAAGAAAAATGGCTCTTTGAATTAATGATGGTGGTTGGAAACTTTAGCATTTGATTGGAGGAAAAATGGTTGGTTTAAATGAAGCCAAGACCACCTCTTTGGGCAGCAACTAGGCGTCCAATATCATAGTGAGAGTGGCTAAATTTTAGCCACTCATTTTAGGGTCATAGGTGCATAATTTGGTTGATTCGGTTCCGGCAATTTAAAATACCGAATCTCTACCAGTTTCCTTCAAATCAGTAAAACGTTTTGGAAAATATTTTGTGAGGGTTTCTATGTGCCTATTCTAATTCCCTCCAGTCTAATCCATCTACTTAATTTCTAATTAGTCTTTAATTACTTTTAATTAAATATCTAATTATTTTCTAATTAATTTCACTGATTCGTTAAAACCGAACAAATTGATTAAAATGATAGAATTTTTCGAGCGTTATATTATCAATATTTATCAAATATATCAAATTCTATCAGGGAAAAATCTATGTTTTGCAAACATGCACATAGTCTATAATTTATCTATAATCTATAGTGTATAATGCATATAAAATACACTACTTTAAAATTTTGAAATCTTTTGAAATTTTTGATTTATTAAAATTTATATAATTATCTTAATGAGTGGTAATTAATGATATTAATAATTATTAGTATTAAATGTAAATAATTTTGTTTTAAATTTTAAAAGAAATATTGTAATATAATTAACACTTGATTATGAATGAGTTTAATCACAGCCTGGGCCTTCAAAATGGAGAGGAGAAATAAAACCAATGATTTTGATTTAAATTGCTCTATGATAGGATATAATGATATCATTTCATCTATGTAATCCAACTCTCCAGTAGGAAAAGATTTTGACGTCATTTTTGAACCAATCCAATAATGAATCAAAAGTTTCACAAATTTATTATCTGATTCGATTTTTAGAACATTACTAATGTCACGTATAAGAAAAAATATATATGTAATATATTTTCTAATGGAAAATGCTTTATGTTACGAGCAGTAGATCATAAAACAGCACATGAACGTGTAAGTTAACCTGCATTTCATATACCACTCCGTCCATATATGGTAATATGGGACCCACATTAAGATTTTGCTTTGTTTTAATTGGTTGATTGATTTTCGTCACTTTCTGTACACACAAAATTCGTGCCATTAAGTAGCACTCTTCTCTAATATACTCATTTTCAATTTTGACCTAATAATAAATTACATTGTAATCTATCAAACTTTGTTATAATGACAATTGACAACAAACAATAGTGACAAATTTGAAAAAAATTATATGTATAAGGAGTAAATTAAAAAATTATATGAAGATCAAATTGAAATTAATTGTTACATAGGTTCTATTCTTATCTATCTTTTTTTTTCTTTTTTTCTTATTTTAAAATCCTCTTAGTTTTGAGGCTTGGTTTTGATGTATTAAGTAAGCTAAGGTAATAACCAATATGATGTTGGTCTAAATAGAAGGGAGTCAGTTTCTATAACATCCTTCCAAATATAATACTATGCTTAAGTCATAATATTATATTCAGAAGTTTGCTACGTGTGGAAAGTTACTTTTATCATTTCTACGATGATTAGTTCTTGTAAGGTCCAATTAAGTAAAATTTTTGCAGCTTATCTATTTTTCTTTGTTTACATAACAACCATTTTCTGTGAATTCGTAAAATAGAGTGTAGTACATTATAATGTAAAGAAAATAAAGACACAGAAGGAATTTATAGCAAATATTTATAGCATATCCATAAAAGTATATACAATCTCATGTATTCTAATACAAGCTCTAAGTACCGAATAAAGGATCGTAAAAAAAACATACATCCAGTGCACATCTTTTTAGCATAGTTTGAGTATATGTCCCCGCAGGGACAACTATGGAAGCAAGTAGGAACATATAAGAACAAAAAGAAAACAAAAGCTAAGTTTGTGGCACAAGGTCATGCAAAAAGATACCCAAAAGAGGGTCACTTTGTATAGATAGTGCTAAACAACCCTATACTAACCACAGTCTCCAAAAGTTCCATAAAAAATTCCTTTAAATAGACTCAAAGGAAAGGAAACCATCCTTCATGATGCTGGCAAACCTAGGGTCACCAGGTGGGTGCTCCCCACCTTCAGGAGCAGAGGAAGAGAAAGAGGTGGAGGCACTCACCTCTAAAGGATCCATCTTTGGAGAAGCTAGTGGTGAGGGCTAGGATGGTATAGTAATTGGATGAGCCATCTGAGGTGGTACAGCAGCTAGATGAGCCATGTATAGTGGAATTCTGTCGAAGGGAGCCTCGGGATTGAAGAACGGGCTCAAAATAGAAACAACAAAAGAACGTTAGCAAAATATGTATAAATGCACGCAGGAGGTTGTCGTCAAATACAAGGAGTCCAGGGCAAGGTCATAATGCCACTACCACTCAAGTACTTTGGCAAAAAATGCCATTGTCGCCATTCCAATTATTTGAGAATGGCACGGATACATACAAATGGTATGAGAATTTGAAATTCTCAGTAGGACCTCCTAGAATATCACATCTACTAACATTGTCATCATTCTCAGCTACTCCAAGTTATTTAAAAAATGTGGAAAATGTAAATAAAAAGCATAGATTCCAATTATACAAGTTGTGAAACCATATTATCTGAAACAGATTCCATTTTACCTATACACTTAATAAATAGAAGGGAAATTCTATAATAATCATAATAGGTCAATAGGCAATTAAACATTACGCATAGATAGATGCAAATGATTCATGATGCAAGTGTCACTTTTCTTTTTCTTAACTTGTGTCATAATTATCCATACTTGGTCCCTTGGGAGTAATTGGCTACTTTTTAGGACCAAGTTCATTCTTATATGTGATTATCGGGTTTATTTTCCCCTATACTCACATCAACATATTCCCCTTAATTCATTTTGGGGCTAGTCTAACTAATATGGAATCATAATCATATAAGAGATCATATATTCATGTACAAATATGCTTGACGTGCTTACGATTATGCTACTGTTTATATACTTTTGCCAAAAATTCCAGCAGCATGACAGTTGAAATAGGAAGAGTGCCAAAATAGATAGCACAATGAACAACTAGCCAGTCACAGCAATCATAATCATTACAAATAATATGCCAACATAACATCCTTTTGGCATATAATTGCATAAATATTCATTTCATTTGATTCCTCATGATTTGTGGAACCTCTAAGTCACGAAGCTCTCAAGTTGTCCTACTTTCCTTAAACCTGCTCAAAACTTCTAAGTTGTACTAAAATTTCATTGTAATTCATTTTATTCTTAAAATTTAATATAATGTAGCCCTGTTAGACTACTTTTAAAGATCTTTCATTTCACTAAATTTCAAGGTGTATAGCTTAAGTTATTAAGGTTTTTACTCAATGCTGCTCTATTTTAAAACAGACTTGCACATTTAAAATTAGAAAATTCCTAAAACTTCATTTTACATTCTTTTGATCCAAAATTCTACAAGGATATACCTATATGGACCCTCTTTCAAATATGTAACACCCCAGCCTGAGGGCAGTTACCTGTCGAAACCGGAACCTGAAAAATTCTGAGTCTGAACCCTATGCCTCCTTGGAGGGCTATAGGATTGAGGAATTTTCTTGAGATCAAAAGTCCCGGTAATGGTTCTCTGGGCATCAATGAGTTGAAGAGGGATTTTTAACGAATTTTATGGAATGGATAACCCTTTCATTTTCAACCCTCAAGTTTGTGAAAATGCAAGTTTTCGGAGAATTTTACTAAAACCCAAAAGTTGGATTCTAATTCCTAAGGATTTTGAATTTTCAGATATTTTTATTGAATCCAAATGGGGGGTATTCCCTTATTTACATTTATGTTTTAAAGTTAATGGAGAGTAAAGTTAAAGGGGACATTAACTTAAAATTAAGAAATGTAAATAAGTCTGTGCAGTATCCTGGACCTGGGAAAGGACTGCAGAAGGAGGGAACCAAGTTTTTGGAGTTGGTAATCGATTACAGAGGATTTATAATTGATTACAGTCCTCTCTGTATGCCCACAGGTTGAAATTTTCCGCGTTGTAATCGATTACCATCTTTGGTAATCGATTACCAGTTCTGGGTTGGTGGTAATCGATTACCAGCATTGGTAATCGATTACCAAAGGTCAATATATAAGCCAAGACGCGTCCCTTCCCTTCATTTTCGAATTTCCTTTCTCTCTCTACCCTCAAAACTCTCTCCCTTCTCTCTAAAACATCTCCCTTCCTTCTTAAACACAATCCTTCACCTCTTCCCATCAAATTACACCATTCTCGTTCATTTAAACTCAATTTCTTCCTTTAATCTCAAATCACATCTTCAACAAGATATCAACACATTTGGTCTTGGAGCTTGGAGGAGGTGACACCAAGGCTCTCAAATCTTTCTTCTTCCTTTCCCCTTCTAAAATGTAATCCTTCAACTCCTTTCCTCTTCTTTTCCTTTAAATTAGGAATGATTTCCCCTATAGTGAGTTTCTGGAGAACCCTAGGTTAGAAGAATTAGGAATTTTCATATCTGGGAGTGTAATAGATTAATCCTTAGTCTAAGTGACTAACCTTGAATTAAATTTCCATATTATTGATAGTATATACCACTGGAGGACTGACTTTGGCTCCCAGAGTTCATGGGATTAGGATTTCGCTTTTGGCGTTAAGTCTGTGAGTGGATAGCTTATCCCTTTCTTAGTTTTAGCATATTTTTGTCCATATATATTCATTTGCAATGATTTGATATGTCTTAACAATATAATTTAAATTTTGGTAGTTTATTTATTTTGACTTGATCACATGAGACAATGACTTGATTTTTGGGAAGAAAATATGACAAATGTTTATTACTTTGGTTTTCTATTAAACTTTGGAAAATTCTCGTTGTTTAGAAAGGTTTTGGATAAAAGCATCGAACCTTTATTCGTTTTTGATTTATTAAAGTGTTAAAGCTTTATTATTTTAGAAGTTACAATATTATTGTTTATTATAAGTTATATTGGTATATTTTATAAGAATATTTATTAAATGTTCTGTTTATGGAAAAGAATGACTTGGGAAAGTCTAGACCAGGATCTGTAGGCTAACGGCAGTAGGCGTTAGCCCTGGGTGCAGCTAGGATGTTGGATTTCATGGCCACTCAAGGGAGTGGTGCGTGCCTGTTATTCATGGCCACACATATAGTGTGGTGCGTGCCTGTTATTCACGGCCACAGGAGGAGTGGTGCGTGCCTGATTACGGGATTCACACGAAGGAATGACCACCTAAATGTGTTTCCTGACGGATTTATCCTGGAATAGATGGAATCTATTTTTGAAAGAAGATTTGGATAATATGGATTAAAATTTCTACTTTTGGTTTCGTTATACATATTATAGTATCATCTTAATATCTAAGTTTGTACATTGTCTCATGTGGGTTAGGGACATTCTATTTTTCACTGAGTTTCTCAAAACTCACATTGTGGTTGTTCTATCCTTTTCAGATATAGGTTTAGGCTTGGGAGCCGATTCTTCAGTTCAGCATCATTTGATTCCTATCTGGGTGAGCCCCATTTAGTAATGGGCCTTGATTTGTAATTCTCTTTCTGTTGTAATCTTAGTAGGTAGCTCCATAGTACTACAGGCAGGGTCCGGCCTAGTTATGTTTTTATTGTTGTTATGTATTCACTCATATATCTATATACTTATATATATTTCAACTTGTTGGAATTAAAGTAGTTTAAAGGAATTGTTTTCTGAAGAACTTGAACTATGTATATGTTTTTGGATATACGATTGTATTTATATATTTTACTGTTATACTGTGTGCTGAGGGGTGTATTCTGAGAATACCTGAATCCCCGATGAAATATTGTGTTTGTTTATCTTGCAGGGTATCCTTTTGTAATTGGGAAATATCCGGATTACAAAGGGGACTTTGTCGAAATTTTTATAAAATTTTTGTAGTAAAAGGCTTGCGTGGGGACTTGTCTCTATGCACCGGTCATGGCCCGTGTTGGGTCGTGACAAAATACAACAAGTTTCACTTTAATTGAATAGGTAGAGCTCAAGTTAAGAGCTCCTCATTAGGGCTGCTCTATTTCAACTTAAACAGAGCATAGGTCAGTTTTAAGGATTTATTGGGAACAATTTACTAATGATCTTATTATGAAATTTTACTGACATGATTCTCTATATGTTAGCTTTCTCAAGAAAGTGGTTGCATTCCAATAAGGTTATATAGGGTGAGCTATGTCCACTTCATCACATACTAGTTAGGCTAACAAACTATTTCTAGAAATTATAACTCCTTTATTTCAAGTCTAATAGACCTCTAATTTATATGGTTAGATTCATCTTTGAGTAAGATTTCATGTCACTTCAATTTAAATTTTATAGATTGAGATATACCCCTCGTAGTATAGATTATTCCTAAGTTCCCGTACAACAACTTTTTTATTTTTGTGATTATTTTGGTTTTCTAATCTATTCTTCAACACTAATCAAGTTTCCCAAATCTCAAATCACTAGAAAAGGCCCTATTAACATCATACATGCTCTACATGAATAGATCAAAAAATGATATAAGAAAAGTCTAACTTCAATAAAACCCTAGAATACAATAAGTCTTAGGAACCTACCTTAAATTCAAAGTTTGTAGCTATTTAACTTGAATCTTTTGGTGTCTTTACTCCTCTAATCCTTCAAGATTAGCACAAATCCCTTCTTGCTCCTTGCACAGTTGAGGTTATATGACTCAAAGGAAGGAGCTTTTTGGCTTGTATTAGGGCTTTTTGATGTTAAAGAAGCTACAGGGTTAAAGACTTGGGCAAGAGCAAGCAGGATACAAGAACAAGAGTGAGCTTGGGTAATGTGAGAATGAAAATAGAAATGGAGAGAAAGGCGAAGCCAAATTGGTGTGGAAAAAAGGAGAGAAAAATGTGTTTCTTGCTTCTTGCTAACTCACTTTGTTGTTGGTTGGTTCCTATTGGTCGATATGAAAGAAAATTTAAATTTTCTTAAGCTTCAACTATTGGGTGGTCCTCCTTTGGCCACCAATAGGGTTGATATGGCTAATTTCTAGCTATACATCCTAGGGTTTTCAATTGATATTTATACCATCCTATAATATAGGCTTCTACCAGATCAGTTCTTGTATTACAAGATTTTGCTAGTAAGATAATTTCTTCGGCTAGCAAAAACATCACTATTTTTCTACAAAGAAGATTTAAATTCGCATTACCCTATAATTAACATTTTCTTAATTATTACCCACTTATATATCTATAATATATCTAAAAATTAATCATTCAATAGTATTCGTTATATGCATTATTATTTGGGATGTTATAGTTTTCTTAAAGATAAGGTATTGGGTTCAATCCTAAGATTTATGTATATGGAAAAAAAAAATACTATTAGGAGAAATCTCCACTTAAATATTTGACTATATCTTGAAGGATTAGTCTTTCACGTATCAAGTGAAAGGATATTTTGAGAAAAAAAAAAAAAGTAACTAAGGTAAATATAGGTGCATTTGTTTTAGCTTTTTTTTTTTATAAAAAGTAATTTTTTAACTACTAATTTTTTTTTAAACTTTTGAATAGAAACTAAAATAAATAAATTTTATAAAAAATAAAATTTTAATTAAAAAATTATTTTTTCTATCAAAATCAACCAAACATACCATATTCCCAGGTTCCAAAGAGTGGCGGTTCAAAAGAAAGGCTCTTCTATGGACGTGTGTTGATTTCAATCAAAAGTCTAGACGGCCAATATTTTGAGCAGAGGAGCGACCCCTTTAGAATCGTTGAAGATGGTAATTTGGTCGCCCCAGGGACGTTGCGTCAACGAGGAGGGCAGTTTGGATGTAACCAAAATATCAGGCATCATTCAAAAGGTTAGGAATTTATTGGGCCTAGTAGGTACAAGGTTTTGGGGTTAGGATCCTACAAGTGAAGAAATTTATACAGAAATAACTTTATCTTTATAATAATGGACTAATTTAGTTTAAATTAAATTAATTGAAGTTTGTGCACAAAAAAAAAAAGTTGAAGTTTAGTACATTTTTTTGGTACAAGAAAGTTTGATTGGATTGAGTATTGGTTATTCCGCCAAAACGAAAGCACGGCTCCCAAACTCAAAGTTAAGTAAATTTTGAATATTCATAATTTAAACCAAAAAAAAGTTACATTAAACTAATTTCATTTTTAATGTGTTAGAAACGTAAAATTTGATTTTGAAATAAATTCAAATCATATTTTTTCTATAATGGATTACAAGCATTAAATTTGATTTTTAAATTATTTATTATTTTCAAGCATAATATTCCGAATAGAAGCGAAAACATATTAAACTAAGCTTTGTCTAAAAAGGCATACACACTTGTTTTATAAATTTTCATCCTGAGTTTAACCTATTAATTGTTATAGCCTTTCTTTAGGACCTGCTGCCCATTTTACGAAAATATCAAAACCTGATTTGGTTTGAAAGCTTATTTAGATTCCTACAATTACATAAAACTTTCAAAATTAAAGACAGAAACTTTATTTATTTAGTTTTGAAGTAAGTTGAACCTTAATAAAAGTGTTGTATTTTGCGCAAAATTAAAGTTTATTTTAGAAGAAATTAATTAAAAAATTGCATAAGTAGTGTAATTTTGTAATTATACATTTAAATTGGCCTAATCGATGCTTTTTAACGACTAAATCTTAACCTACTTAGTTTAATGAACTTTCTGTAAACTCAAGCCTAGCTTGTTTGTTAAATATGTTACGCATGTGTAGACCGAAAAATAAGCCAAGATGAAAAACCCGAGTCAATTCCCACTCCAAATGTCGTATACAATATCAAGGTTTATGTGTCAGAAAAAGAGATACGATATCAAGATTTGAATTTGAGTTTCACAATTAATAATTATTTTTAGCATACAATCTATAAGTATTATTATAAACTGAACTTATAATTAATAAACATTAACCTTGACGTGATAAGCTTCTATCTTTTTCTCAACTTTATTTGCAGCAAAAATGCAGTAGCAATATAAAAATGAAGTTGTCGAATAGCTTACTTATGGTAATGAAACAAAATGTATAAATATGTGAAGAAAGTCAAGATACAAGGGAATAACAAATGGATGGTGTTTATCTATCAGCTTTTTGATGATATGTGTCGTGTATCAGGTATTGGAATGGTTCAGAATATCTAAACGGAGTTCTGATATTAACAAAAAGGACAAATGGATTTAATGACCAAAATTCTTTGCCATAGATTGTATACACAATTAACAATTTGAGAAGGCCTTCTATGGATCGATTTTGCTCTGAGAAGCAAATACATTCCGGGCAGGCAGGAACTTCGTGCACAAAGGAGTATGACTTAGTAGCCTAAATACCAAACAATCTATAAGCTAGAAAGTGGGCAACTATCATGTTAGGTATTTCACATATGAGAAAATAAAATTTAATTACAAAGTCATTAAAGTTAAAAAAAAAAAATAGTGTCGAAAACAAGATATTGTTGACATATTTTATGTGAATTAGCATAATTCAACGTTATATTTTATAAAAATCTAGAATAATTAGATGTTGAAATAATTAAATCATATTGTTTAAGTTCAAAATGTGTTATAATTATTATTATATGACCTATTGTTATTAAGAACTACTGGTTAGTATGTATGTTATTGAATCTTATGTATGGACTTACCATGATAGGTAGATTTTAGCTCATTCTATTGTTATTTATAAACAAGGGAAAGACCCATATTCATGACTCTAACATCCAACGTTTTTTTTTCGCCTAATTATTCAGTTTTATCGAATAATTAAGAATAATTAAAATTCAGTTAAATAATTATTTAGAATCAATTGATTAGCAATTACTTGAGTTTAGATATGAGGGAATTAAGTTAGAAGTATAGGAGGTTTCATAAAATTTTATTGAAAATTGATTTACCGATTTAAAGGAAATCGATAAAATTATGGTATTTTAAACTGTCGGAACTGAACCAATGGAATTCCAATTCTTTTACCCTACCTTGAGTGGTTGATAACTCAGCCACTTAACACTCAAAAGTGGCGCCACTTTGGCCACAACTCATGGAGAGGCTTGGCTGAATTTCAGCCATACAAGTTCAACCAATCACAAGCCAAGGAAGTCGCCTATTTATACTCCTTCAATCAGATTTTTTTCTCCTTTTTCTCACCCATTCAGACCCATACTGCGCCTCTTCTCCTCACTCCAGCTCTCTCCTTCTCCTCTTCACTCACATAACTCCATCAAACTCTCAAGTTCAACTAGGTTTTGCTCACCCAATCCCCAAAAATCAAGCAAAATCACATATAACAAAGGTAGAGGTTTAATTCTTGCATTAATTCTGTGGTCTTGTCTGGCTGAGGTTGGATTATTCTCACAATCTTTGATGTGTTAAATGAATGATTATGATGATATATGGCTGGCTTTTGGTTGTTTGTTTGGTTAAAACTGAATTGGAAGTAAGAAAGAATGAAAATAGGAAGAGCTGATGGGCTGGAGAACTAAAAACCCTCAGCAGTCCGTACGGCGGAGTGTACGGCTCCGCCTACCGCCGATTAAATTCGATGAAACCATTTTTATATGAAACTAGACATCTAGGGCTTTCCATACATATATCATATAAGGCTTTTGGATTTAATATTGAGAGAGATATAAATTTTTGAATTTCGACCTAGGTTCCTAACTTTGATTCTAGGCAGACTAGGTTCCTTAGGATAGAACTCGCCCTATACTACTTGAAATTTAATGAAACTAGCTTTGTTAGAAAGCTTACACATAGGAGAATGTCCCATAAAAATTTCAGAATTAGATAAGGTCCTGTTTGCTCCCAGTGATCCAAGAAATTTACCATATGTCCAAACCAGGCAAAACAGGGCAGTTTAGGAAGGTCAGAATTCGGGGCTTATAACTCGAGCCCTACTAAGTCAAATGGAATGGAAATTTTTGTAAATGAAACTTTGCCCTATTAGCTTTAATATGAGACCAATTTTGTGTAATTTTAATTGGTTTTCGATTTTTAGTGGATTTTTACTTTAAGGTGTCTGATTCTGGCCAGCCACCGAGCAGGCCGGGATAAAACCTAAATATCTTAAGCTATAAATATCATAATTAGATGAGACCAAAGAGGTTAGAAAATAGACACATTACACTTTAACATATCCAAAATTGAGGTCGAAATGAGTTCAATAGAAGTTATGGCTTGAATTATAAAAACTGGGTTGGCTGATTATGCTGAGGCAGAAACTCTGCCTTAATGAGATTAATATTATTATGAATTCAATGTTAAAATATGTATGCAATGTTGTGACCTTTATGATAAATTGGTGTTCTGATGTACTGGCACTATTCATGGGGAAGCAGACTCGTTCCATTATGCTGCCGAAATTTCGGTAGAATCCATGCATAAGTTCTAAATTACATATTAATGCATGTGCATTTTCAAGAAGACTATGGAAGTTATGATAAGAATTCTGTTATTATGAAAGTTCCATGCTACTTGGGCCAGCCCCAGATAAAAAGTTAAGGGGAATAGATCGGTGGGAAGGTGAGGGAAAGTAAACCTGGCATTCCTGTATAGGAACGAGCTCGATCCTAAAAAGCAGACTATTACGTAGGAGTCTAAATGGCCAAGAACTCCCAGGGGACCAAGAGATGGAAAATGATGAAAAGTAATGGGGAAGCTTATGAAGAAAGGTTTATGATTAAGTCTGCATGATTACATAAATGCATGATTTCATGAAATAAATTATGTCAAGATGGATGCAGTGTCTATTATGTTTATTAACTGCCGTTATTCATTCCTTCTGTTTATTATTCTGTGAATCATTATTAGCAACTCTATTCTATTTCTTATGCCATCTAAAGTAAAACTGAACCTTGCCTCGGACCAGATGTTTCCTTAAACTCATTGAAAACGGATAGTCTAGTTTGAACACATGTTTTTAAAAATTAAATAGAAACCGAGGCAACTGAGAATGTATGTGACGTCAGATAACTACTATGCACAAACCCTACTGAGAATTTCTTTAAATTATCATCTCGTTCTGTATTTCCCACATCATTCTCAGATGCTGGCGATGGACTCCACGACCACCCTCTTCATTGAGATCCCAGATTTGCAGCTTCACCGTGATCTAGTATTGGATTCTTTGTATATAGCCGGTTCTTGTAACTTCCGCCTCTATCTATTTAGCAATAGAAACTTTGTTGTCCCTCTACATTATCCTGTCTTCGACCCTGTGACTCCCTACATTGCTATCCCACTACACATGACGCACCCACCTCCAGCTCCTCCTGCACCTGCAGCACAGGCAGCTCCTGTTGACCTTGCACCAGAGTCACCTCCGCAGGCAGTTCCAAATATGCCAATTAGCTTAGAGAGTGACCCCTCCAAGGCCACCGGCTCGTTACCCTCTTCCTCCTCAGGACCCAGTGCAGAGTACTCTCCAGCCGGGCTTGGCACGGCCAACGGCTATCTGACAGAGTAGGTCAGCTAGCAGGAGATGTTGTACAGCATGACCCTCTTTTGACAGCACGTAGCTCTGGGTAATAGACTTGACAGTAGGACTAGCAGTAGATTTTGAAATGTCCTTTGAGGACCTATAGGATCTTTTTGACTGATACGGGCCTTATGTCTTTTTGGTATGTTGGCCCACCTTTGTATTTCACTTTGAAACTCTGTACATAAACTGAAGCAATGACTTCTGACATGTAAATATATATGTACGTATACAGTTGATGTTATTATACTATTTCTTATCTGTTGTGGTATTATGTTGAGTTTCGTTACGCTCATAGTATAGCAGCGTGCCGTTTCATTTAAAAAAAAAAAGAGTAAGTAGAATATTAACACAGTAACACAGTCTACTTAATTTCATGCTATGACTTAAGCATAACATCAAATTAGTAGGGTGTTACATTTTTGGTATCAGAGCAGTTCATCCTAGCTAAGGCCTAAGGTTTGGACTGACTATGCTTCGTGCATATTCTGTACTTTTAGCTGATAATGTGCACCAGATCTTGCCTGTATGGTTGAGATATAGTTGTGCATGTGTATGAAGTGCCTGACCGTGTGAGCTATTATTTACTAGCACATTAGACTTAGTATTGAGCCTGATCAACTCAATAACTTTTGTTTTGTGTGCTCAGAACTTAATGGCTTCCGAAAGGCGAGGCAAACCACGTGCGGAACCTGCTCCAGAGGACCCGACTGATTTTATGGCCACAATGCTAGAAATGGACCATGTGATGTGGGAGCAAGCTGCGGTGGCTCACTAGATGATGGATCAGCTGGGCAGACGACCTGAGGCAAGCTATGGAGGGAACCCTCACGGCCCAGGAGTCGACCTGGACTATCTCAAGTTTGCTGAGTTTAGAAAGGCAAATCTGCCAAGTTTCTGAGGGGCGTATGATCCTGATAAAGCTGACGAATGGATCAAAGTCATGGAGAAGATTTTCTCTGTCTTGGATTGTTCAGATCATCAAAAGGTGACCTTCGCCACTTACATGCTCGAAGCAGGCGCCGAGTTTTGGTGGAACGGTGTACGAAGATTGTTCGAAGAATCTTAGACAGAAGTCACCTGGACGATGTTTAGGGATGTATTTTACCAGAAGTACTTTCCAGCTTCCGTTCGAAATGCCAAGGAACTTGAGTTTATGCAGCTTCGTTAGGGAAACTGGACGATATCTAAATACATTGCCAAGTTCAAAGAGCTGTGTAAATTTTCCACAATTTACCAGAGGAATCCAGACGAAGCCTAGAAGTGCGTTAAATTTGAAGGAGGGTTACGAGAAGACATTCTTACCGTGATAGGGCCAATGGAGATTAGGGATTTCCCTACATTGGTGAACAAATGCCGACTTGTGGAGGATTGCAACTTGAAATTAGCTGCAGCCCAGGCATTTGGTGGAAATTTCAAGAGGGGGTTAGCCCCACAGGGCCCAAGATTCAAGCCCAACGTACAACAACAGCGGAGATTTTCGTCGGTAGGCAACAAAGGCAAGCAGCCCCAAAGGCCTTTTCCAAATCCAACTTGCACAAAATGCGGTAAGAATCATGGCGATCGGCCATGTTTGGCAGGCCATAATGTCTGCTACGGATGTGGCAAGCCAGGCTATAAAATTTATAAGTGTCCAACCAGGAATTCATTGCAGCCTCCTCGACCCCAATATCAAGGACTGGCCTTTACAATGAGCGCAGAAGAAGTTGACAAGTCGGAAGGACTAATCCAAGGCACCTGTGACGTGGACGGTGAGACTTTAACTATACTCTATGATTCGGGTGCTTCATATTCATTTATTTCTCATAACTGTGTGGCTGCTTTGCAATTACCAATTTCTGAATTACCTTATGATCTACTGGTTTCTACTCCTACCAATGGACCTATTAGAACTAGTCAAATATGCATCAATATTCCTCTTCGAATTGAGGGTAGGACCTTTGCCGCCAATTTGATTTGTCTCCCTCTGTCTGGTCTTGATGTAATTTTGGGCATGGATTGGCTTTCTGCTAATCGAGTCGTACTCAATTGCTCTGATAAGACGGTGGTACTCCCCTCTGTCTCACTTTCTGAATCCCAAACCGCAACACTCTTCTATATGAACTCCATTAGGTCAAAGAATCAAGGATATATCCTCTTGTCAGCTAACATGACAGAAGCTGAGCAGGAACTAGAAAAGATCCTAGTTGTTAAGGAATATCTGGATGTTTTTCCAGAGGATATTCCTGAATTTCCCCAGGAGAGAGAGATTGAGTTTACCATTGAGTTGGTTCTAGGTGCGAGACCAATATCTATAGCTCCGTATCGAATGTCACCCATGGAGCTGACGGAACTAAAAAGACAGATCGAAGAGCTTTTAGAAAAAGGATTCATACGGCCAAGCGTGTCGCCATGGGGAGCTCCGGTCTTGTTGGTCAAAAAGAAAGATGGAAGCATGCGCTTATGCGTGGATTGTAGGCAGCTGAACAAAGTGACAATTAAGAATAAATATCCACTGCCAAGGATTGATGATCTCATGGACCAACTACAAGGTGCAACGGTATTCTCCAAGATCGACTTGCTTTCTGGATATCACCAAATTCAAGTTCAGGAACAAGATATCCCTAAGACAGCTTTTCGAACTCGTTACGGACACTATGAGTATACCGTGATGTCGTTTGGGCTGATGAACGTGCCAGCAGTCTTTATGGATTGCATGAATTGAATATTTCGCCCATATCTGGACAAATTTATGGTGGTCTTCATCGAAGACATACTTGTCTACTCGAAGACAGAACAAGAGCATACGGAACACTTACGGCTAGTTCTGCAAATTTTAAGAGAAAAGAAACTCTATGCTAAATTATCCAAATGTGAATTTTGGATGAAGGAAGTAAAATTTCTCAGCCACATAGTGTCATCTGGAGGAATCTCTGTCGATCCCAGCAAAATAAAAGTAGTTCTAAACTGGGAAAGGCCGACCACAGTCTCTGAAATCAGGAGTTTTCTGGACTTAGCTAGATATTACAGGCGATTCATTAAGGATTTTTCTCGAATAGCTTTGCCCATGACCAAGCTAACCAGGAAGACTGTTCCATTTGAGTGGACGCCGGAGTGCGAACAGAGTTTTCAGGATTTGAAGAAGAGATTGACTATGAAATTAGTGTTAGCCTTGCCAAATCCTCATGGATCATTTGAGTTTATTGTGATACTTCCAAACAAGGGTTAGGGTGCGTGTTAATGCAAACCGGAAAGGTGGTCACGTATGCCTCCAGGCAATTGAAGCCACACGAAAGGAACTATCCTACGCACGATCTCGAATTAGTAGCAGTAGTATTTGCTTTGAAGATATAGAGACATCACCTGTATGGAGTAAAGTTCGAGGTCTTTTCTGATCATAAGAGTTTGAAGTACCTCTTTGATCAGAAGGAATTAAACATGAGGCAGCGAAGATGGATGGAACTCCTTAAAGACTACAAGTTTGAATTGAGATACCACCCAGGTAAAGCAAACATTGTGGCAGATGCATTAAGCAGGAAGTCATTGACCATAGCCTGGATGATGATTAAAGAGGCAGAGCTTATTGAAAGCTTCCGAAATCTTAATTTGGGAATCGTTGCAACTCCCAAGACCCTTCAGTTATACCAAATTAAGATAACCAGTAGCTTTAAGGACCAGATTCAGCAAGCACAGCAGCAGAATGCTAATTTTCAACATACGATTAATCTCGTACAATTAGGGAGATTAACGGGTTTTGCCCAAGACAAAGAGGGCATCTGGTGGTGCCATGATAGAGTGTGTGTTCCCAAAGGAACGATCTTCGAAGAAGAATCCTAGAAAAAGCACATAAAGGCGAATTTGTTGTACATCCTGGCATAACTAAAATGTATCAGGACCTTAAGAAAATATTTTGGTGGCCAGGCATGAAGTCGGATATAGCAAGCTTTGTGGGTAAGTGTTTGATTTGTCAGAAGGTGAAAACGGAATATCAAAAACCTTCTGGGATGTTACAACCCTTGGAAATCCCTGAGTGGAAGTGGGAGAGTATCTCCATGGATTTTATAATGGGGTCACCAAGGACATCAACGGGATATGATGCTATATGGGCCATTGTGGATAGATTAACCAAATCTGCTCATTTCCTACCGATTCGAGTAAATTACCCATTGGAGAAGTTGGTGCAATTATATATCCAAGAAATTATCAGGCTACATGGTACCCCTTCAACTATTATCTCTGATCGAGACCCAAGGTTTACCTCACAGTTTTGGAGAGCTTTACATAAGGCGTTCGGTGCGAAGCTGTGTTTAAGCACTGCATATCACCCGCAAACAGATGGCCAAACTGAAAGGATGATTCAAACCTTGGAAGATATGCTACAAGCTTATATACTGGAGCAACGCAGAAATTGGGATCGATATAGACCGTTGGCCGAATTTGCATACAACAATAGCTATCACGCTAGCATCGGCATGGCTCCTTACGAAGCATTGTATGGATGAAAGTGCCAATCTCCCTTATGTTGGTATGAGACAGGAGAATCAACTCTATTGGGGCCTGATTTAGTCAAGCAGGCCACTGAATAGATCAAGAAAATACGAAGTAAGATGCTTGCTGCTCAGACGAAGTAAGATGCTTGCTGCTCAGAGCTACCAAAAGAGTTACGCGGATACCAGGAGGAAACCTCTGGAATTTCAGGAAGGAGACCACGTATTTATGAAGGTTACACCCACAACGGGGATAGGTAGGGCCATTAAGGTCAAGAAGCTAAATCCTCGCTTTATTGGTCCCTTTCAAATCTTGAAGCGAATCGGATCAGTTACATACCGAGTTGCTTTGCCTCCACATCTATCAAATGTCCATGATGTTTCTCATGTCTCCCAACTCAGAAAGTATCAACCCGACCCTACACACTCCCTAGAACCCGAATCAATACAGTTAAAAGAAGACCTAACTTTCCGCATGCAACCAGCACAGATCATAGACAGAAGTACCAGACAACTTTGGAACAAGACCGTGCAACTAGTAAAGGTAGCTTGGGGAAAGGGAGATGTTGAGGACTACACCTTGGAGCTGGAACTAGATATGACGAAAGAGTATCCTGAACTATTCCCAAGTACTAAATTTTGAGGACAAAAATTTTTTTTTAGGAGGGTGGTAATGTAACATCCATCTTTTTTTTCGCCTAATTATTCGGTTTTATCGAATAATTAAGAATAATTAAAATTCAGTTAAATAATTATTTAGAATCAATTGATTAGCAATTACTTGAGTTTAGATATGAGGGAATTAAGTTAGAAGTATAGGAGGTTTCATAAAATTTTATTGAAAATCGATGTACCGATTTAAAGGAAATCGGTAAAATTACAGTATTTTAAACTGTCGGAACCGAATCAATAGAATTCCAATTCTTTTACCCTAACTTGAGTGGCTGATAACTCAGCCACTTAACACCCAAAAGTGGCACCACTTTGGCCACAACTCATGGAGAGGCTTGGCTGAATTTCAACCATACAAGTTCAACCAATCACAAGCCAAGGAAGCCACCTATTTATACTCCTTCAATCAGATTTTTTTCTCCCTTTTCTCACCTATTCAGACCCATACTACGCCTCTTCTCCTCCCTCCAGCTTTCTCCTTCTCCTCTTCACTTACATAACTCCATCAAACTCTCAAGTTCAAGTAGGTTTTGCTCACCCAAGCCCCAAAAATCAAGCAAAATCACATATAACGAAGATAGAGGTTTAATTCTTGTGATAATTCTGTGGTCTTGACTGGCTGAGGTTGGATTATTCTCACAATATTTGATGTATTAAATGAATGATTATGATGATGTATGGCTGGATTTTGGCTGTTTGTTTGGTTAAAACCGAATTGGAAGTAAGAAAGAATGAAAATAGGAAGAACTGATGGGCTGGAGAATTAAAAACCCTCAGCAGTCCGTACGACGGAGTGTACAGCTCCGCCTACTATTGATTAAATTTGATGAAACTATTTTTATATGAAACTAGACATTCAGAGGTTTCCATACATATATCATATAAGGCTTTTGGATTAGTATTGAGACAGATATGAATTTTTGAATTTCGACCTAGGATTTTGACTTTGATTCTGGGCAGACTGGGTTCCTCAAGGTAGAACTCGCCCTATACTACTAAAATTTAATGAAACCAACTGTTAGAAAGCTTACATATAGGAGAATGTCCCATAAAAATTTCAAAATTAGATAAGGTTCCGTTTGCTCCCAGTGATCCAAGAAAGTTGCCCTATGTCCAAATCGGGCCAGAACAGGGCAGTTTAGGAAGGTCAGAATTCGGGGCTTATAACTCGAGCCCTACTAAGTCAAATGGAATGGAACTTTTTGTAAATGAAACTTTGCCATGTTAGCTTTAATATAAGACCAATTTCGTGTGATTTGAATTAGTTTTTGATTTTTAATGGATTTTTACTTTTAGGTGTCTGATTCTGACCAGCCACTGGACTGGCCGGGATAAAACCTAAATATCTTGAGCTATAGATATCATAATTAGATGGGACCAAAGAGGTTAGAAAATAGACACATTACAATTTAACATATCCAAAATTGAGGTCCAAATGAGGTCAATAGAAGTTATGGCTTGAATTATAAAAATTGGGTTGGCTAATTATGCTGAGGCAAAAACTTTGCCTTAATGAGATTAATGTTATTATGAATTCAATGTTAAAATATGTATGCAATGTTGTGACCTTTATGATAAATTGGTGTTTTGATGTACTGGCACTATTCATGAGGAAGCGGACTCATTCCGTTATGCTGCCGAAATTTCGATAGAATCCATGCATAAGTTATGAATTACATATTAATGCATGTGCATTTTCAAGAAGACTATGGAAGTTATGATAAGAATTATGTTATTATGAAAGTTCCATGCTACTTGGGCCAGCCCCGGATAAAAAGTTCATGGGAATAGATCGGTGGGAAGGTCAGGAAAAGTAAACCTGGCATTCTTGTATAAGAATGAGCTCGATCTTGAAAAGCAGACTATTACCCAGGAGTCTAAATGGCCAAGAACTCCCAGGGGACCAAGAGATAGAAAATGATGAAAAGTAATGGGGAAGCTTATGAAGAAAGGTTCATGATTAAGTCTGCATGATTACATGAATGCATGATTTCATGAAATAAATTATGTCAGGATGGATGCAGTGTCTATTATGTTTATTAACTGCCGTTATTCATTCCTTCTGTTTATTATTCTGTGAATCATTATTAGCAACTCTATTCTGTTTCTTATGCCATCTAAAGTAAAACTGAACCTTGCCTCGGACCAGACGTTTCCTTAAACTCATTGAAAACGGATAGTCTAGTTTGAACACATATTTTTAAAATTAAATAGAAACCGAGGCAACTGAGAATGTATGTGACGTCAGATAACCACTATGCACAAACCCTATTGAGAATTTCTTTAAATTCTCACCTCGTTCTGTATTTCCTGCATCATTCTCAGACGCTGGCGATAGACTCCACAGCCACCCTCTTCATTGAGATCCCAGATTTGCAGCTTCACCGTGATCCAGTATTGGATTCTTTGTATATAGTCGGTTCTTGTAACTTCCGTCTCTATCTATTTAGCAATAGGAACTTTGCTGTCCCTCTACATCATCCTGTCTTCGACCCTGTAACTTCCTACATTGCTATCCCACTACACATGGTGCACCTACCTCCAGCTCCTCCTGCACTCCAAGACAGACAAAGTGTGTCCTCACTGACCGCACTGCAGTCACCTCCGCAGGCAATTCTACATGTGCCACTTAGCTTAGAGAGTGACCCCTCCGAGGCCACCGGCTCCTCACCCTCTTCTTCCTCGGGAACCAGTGCAGAGTACTCTCCAGCTGAGCCTGGCATGGCCAACGGCTATCTGACAGAGTAGGTTAACCAGCAGGAGATGTTGTACAGCATGACCTTCTTTTGACAGCACGTAGCTCTGGGTCATAGACTTGACAGTAGGACTAGTAGTAGGTTTTGAAATGTCCTCTGAGGACCTATAGGATCTTTTTGACTAATACGGGCCTTATGTCTTTTTGGTATGCCGGCCCACCTTTGTATTTCACTTTGAAACTCTGTACATAAGTTGAAGTAATGACTTCTGACATGTGGCAGCAAGTGTTGCAGCCTGCTCCAAATTACAATTTTAAAATACTTAATTCCACTAAATTTGAAGTATAGTACAACCAAAGTCGTCTTACAAGGATGTTGTTCCTATCTAGTTAAGTAACAGGGGGTATGTACAAACATGCAGTCAATAAGCTATAAAAGAAAATTATATGAAAATAAAAACACTAGTTCAAAGAGTTCCTTAGGCATAAGGTGAATCAATCATTAACGCACAATATATCAAACACATGGAGTGCGACTAATTTGAGCTATTAGAAAGTCTACTAACAACCCCACAATTCTACCTAGAGAACTCTAGAAATTCAACCAACACATAATTGATTAGATAATTGAGACCTCAACTCTAATTAACCTATGTTGATTTCTAGCCCCAATTGTATTAGCCTAGGTTTGAACCCAAACCCAATTCCTAATTCTTTAACTAATCAAGTTCATACCAATTGATCAATTAGCAATCACCCAATTAATTCTTCATTCATAAACTCACATATCAATACCATTCAATGCAAATTTACAAATAAAAGAGGGCAAAGAATCAAGAAAACAAACATGATTGAAATTCAAGCATAGGGTTTCAAGATTACAACCATAATGCCCTTGGAGTCTCCTTGAACTAGCTTGAAATCCTACTCCTCCATAGCAATGAAAGTTACAAAATAGAACCCAAAACAAGTATCTTACAAAATGAAACAAAAAGAAAAAGAAAAAAAGGGGAGAGGAGAAGAGAAGAAAGAAAAAATGAAAAATGTTGGAGATGAGTCCTCTTTCGCGTCTCCCTTTTCTCTCTTCTTATCAGACCTCAAAATGTCAAAATTCAAAAATACCCTTCAGTCCAACTTAATCCTCTGCCTCTTAGCTTTAAGTGGACACCCAATTTGCTTAATTTGGACTTAAAATGAGAGAGTTATGGCCCAATCTTTATAGCATGTTCAGGTTGTACGTGTATTCGCGTCAGTCCATTTTAACAGCCAATAAATCCATGAAGATATCATTATTTTGGAGAGTGGTCTTCATATGAATTGAAGCTTTATGTCTTAGCTTTCAAATGGCACCAGTTTTGCCACAATCCAATGTCTACAACTCACCTTATGGCCCAATTAGTGCACACTACTCTGGTTCCAGTGTAACAGCCCCGTTCTGATTTCGTGTCCCAATTCGACCCACTAGACATCTGAATTAGTTGTTGACTTCTTCATCAATGTTGTAGATCTTTCTCTCAGCTTTTCTACAATATAAAATTTGTAATTTTTAGATATCTATAACTCAAGATACAGCCATAATACAAAAATAATATAAATTTGTAATAATGTAGAAAAATACAATTAAGCCCAATTAGGGTCCAAACTTATAAAATATGTCCAATATTATTCAATTAAGCACAAAAGAGCTTCAATAAACTAAATATGAGGGTTAATCAATGTATCAAAATATTGCTTATCAACATGTAAATATATATGTACGTATGCAGTTGATGTTATTATACTATTTCTTATCTGTTGTGGTATTATGTTGAGTTTTGTTACGCTCATAGTATAGCAGCGTGCCGTTTCGTTTAAAAAAAAAAAAGAGTAAGCAAAATATTAACACAGTAACACAGTCTACTTAATTTCGTGCTATGACTTAAGCATAACATCAAATTAGTAGAGTGTTACAATGACCACCTTGGTGTGTATAGTATTACAACAAATACTAAAATGAATGGCACAAGGCAATAACTAATATATATATTGACCATTAGATCTTACATAAATGATTAAGATTAAAATATAAAGTCATATAACTTTTTTAAGTGATCAAGTGATCTTTAAACAACTTTAAATCTTAACCATCTATGTATGGTTATATGACCTAGATTTGCTCTTTTCATTCTCATAGTAAACCATCTCTCTCATGTGACATGCTTCCTATATATATATGTCTTGTGTTTAGAGACAATTAATTAACAAACTAACTGATACAACTCAGCATTTAACTAATTAATAATAAATTAAGTGTATACTCTAACACTCTCCCTCAAGTTGGGAGCTAGATGTTAATAACTCCTAACTTCGATGATATGCTGTGAAATTAAGACAAAGGATGTGCCTTAGTAAGAACATCAGCGAGTTGATGGTGAATCATTGCATGAAACAACGTGATCACACCGGAATTCACCTTCTCACGGATGAAATGGCAACCTATTTCAATATATTTTGAGCTTTTCATGAAAGGATGGATTAGAAGACAAAAGAATGGCAGCTTGGCTATCACTAAAAACCATAGTAGCATCCACGTCAACTGCAAACACCTGCAGCATGGTGTTCAACCAAGTTAACTCACTGGAAAAAGTTGCCAAGGCTTTATATTCAACCTCAGCAGAAGAATGGCTTACAGTAGGCTATTTTTTAGTTTTCCAATAGATGAGGGAATCCCTTAAGAAGACACAAAAACTAGTTGTGGAGTGGCGAGTGTCCAAGCACCTCCCGAGTCCACATCAGCAAACACCTTCAAGTTGAATTGAGATGTGGTAGAGAAGAACAAGCCTTGCCCAAGACAAGATTTAATATACCAGAGCAAATGATGGAGTGATGGCTAATGAGGTAGGTGAGGATCTAACATGAACTGACTTAATTTGGTAACAACAAAGGTTATGTTAGGGCAAGAAATGGTCAAATACATGGTGCATGACCATACGTCTATATAGGGAAGGATCCTGAACTAGGTCATCAACCATAGCAAATAATTTTATGTAGGATCCATTTGTAAACTTACTGGTTTAACGTTAGAAAAGCCGGTATTGTAACATCTTGACGCACAGAGCATTTGATTCATACCATTCACTAGTTTGCTTCGTTGTATTACAGAAATAAGATTAATTAGGATTGAAATTATAAATGTTAGGGCTAAAAGAATTTGAAGTTGTTACGTAGAAAATTTAAGAGAACTATTAGCAATGCTTACTAATTTAAGATGAATAAGCTTAATTTCTATGTTGTATACCACAAGAACCGAGTCAATAGGAATTTATATTGTTAAAACCCTAAATTGGGTGGCTAGAATTGAGCCACAATACCTCCTAGGCCAGTGCAACTTCAGCCATTAGATTGGGAAGCTAAAGAGGAATTAAGATGAGCAATAAATCCACCAATGAGCCTCCTTGAGTCATCCTTCTTTATCATGACATAAAACTAACAAAATTCCTAACTTCTCCCTCACAATTTCGGCCCTAATAGACTGACCCATGTCCCTCATTTTGTTCTTCATCTCATCCTATCATTCTTACTTCTTCATCCTACACAAATTCCCTCCACCCAAAGCTTGCACTTTGCTAGCTCAAACATGGAATCTAGGTAGGATTCTTGTGTTTTACTTGATTTTAGGGTTATGTGGCTGATTAGGATTTTTGTGTCTCTTCTTATTCTGATGTTGTAGGATGATTTTGTGATTTGTTTCAATTGATTAGACATGAAAATTCTTAGTTGGGTTGGATAATTGATCAAGAAACTCAAACTGGCTTACTAGAATTCAAAATCCTTGGACCTAACCGTCCAGGGTACGGTATGTTTTGACCTATAGTGGTCAAAATTTGATGAATCTATACATTCAGAGCTTTCGAACTATATAAATTATAAGTCCATTGTACTTGAAATGAAAAAGTTATGAATTTTTTAAGTAAACCCTAGAATCCTATACACTGATGGGCACGAATATCTATGTCTTAGGTTTCAAACTCTTATGTATATTGCTCATAGAAATTCTTCAAAATTGCTCTAAGTCTTCTTTGGGTGGAACAGGACAAACCCTTTTAGCCAAATTTGAGAGCTCATAACTTGAGCTCCATGATAAGCAATATTTTAATACATTGATTAACCCTCATATTTAGTTTATTGAACATCTTTTGTGCTTAATTGAATAATATTGGACACATTTTATAAGTTTGGACTCTAATTGGGCTTAATTGTATTTTCCAGTACTATTACAAATTTATACTGTTTTTGTATTATGGCTGTATCTTGAGTTGTAGATATTTAAAAATTACAAATTTTATATTGTAGGAAAGCTGAGAGAAAGATCTACAACTTTGATGAGAAGTCAAAAACTAATTCAGATGTCTAGTGGGTCAAATTGGGCCACGAAGTCAGAACAGGGCTGTTACGCTGGAACCAGAACAGTGTGTACTAATTGGGCCATAACGTCAGTTGTAGACATTGGATTGAGGTGAAACCGGTGCCATTTGAAAGCTAAGACATAAAGCTTCAATTCATATGAAGATCATTCTCCAAAATAATGATATCTTCATGGACTTATTGGCTGTTAAAATGGACTGACGCGAATACACGTATGATCTAAACATGCTATAAAGATTGGGCCATAACTCTCTCATTTCAAATCCAAATTAAGCAAATTGGGTGTCCACTTAAAGCTAAGAGGCAGAGGATTAAGTTGGGCTCAATGGTATTTTTGAATTTTGACATTTGAGGTCTGATAAGAGGAGAGAAAACTAAGACGCGAAGGGGACTCATATCTCCAAGATTTTTCATTTTTCTTTCTTCTCTTCTCCTCTCCTCTTCTTCTCTTTTTCTTTTTCTCTCATTTTGTAAGATACTTGTTTTAGGTTCTATTTTGTAACCTTCATTGCTGTGGAGGAGTAGGATTTCAAGCTAGTTCAAGGAGACTCCAAGGGCATTATGGTTGTAATCTTGAAACCCTATGCTTGAATTTCAATCATGTTTGTTTTCTTGATTCTTTACCCTCTTTTATTTGTAAATTTGCATTGAATGGTATTGATATGTGAGTTTATGAATGAGGAATTAGTTGGGTGATTGCTAATTGGTCAATTGGTATGAACTTGATTAGTTAAAGAATTAGGAATTGGGTTGGGTTCAAACCTAGGCTAATACAATTGGGGCTAGAAATCAACATAGGTTAATTAGAGTTGAGGTCTCAATTATCTAATCAATTGTGTGTTGGTTGAATTCCTAGAGTTCTCTAGGTAGAATTGTGGGGTTGTTAGTAGAGGTCTCTCTAATAGCTCAAATTAGTCGCACTCCATGTGTTTGATATATTGTGCGTTAATGATTGATTCACCTAATACCTAAGGAACTCTTTGAACTAGTATTTTTATTTTCATCTAATTTTCTTTTATATATCTTATTGACTGCATGTTTGCACATACCCCCTTGTTACTTGACTAGATAGCAACAACATCCTTGTGAGACGACCTTGGTTGCACTATACTTCAAATTTAGTGTAATTAAGTATTTTAAAAATGTAATTTGGAGCAAGTCATGACACTTGTCGCTAAATTTTGGCGGCAAGCGTTGTGATGATTGATGTTATTTGGTCATGTTAATATGTGTTTATAGCATTGCATATTCTGTTTTGATGTGTGTTTGGTTAAGTTGTTAGTTTTAATTCATAGTTAGTAGTTTGGTTTTACGGTTTTTTGACAACTAACTCGTTTCAATTGATTTTAGGGGACTTGATTACATAGCAAAACATCATTTTGAGAAAAACTCAATCCTTAAAGGATTGAGACCCCCACTGTTTTTGTCAAATTCCATCGTTTAGATAGGTTTTGAGAGGTTTTTCGATCTTTTCGGTATTTTTAGGGATGTAACGGGTATTTTTGTAAAAGATTTTGTGCTCCGATTGACTTGAAAATTGGTCAGTTGAAGGAAAATGGCCTTCTGATCAAGATCAAAGCAAAGCTATTGACTTTTTATTTGTAAGCCAAATTCCTTTGTTTAGACCACTTTTTTAATTTTTTAAGATTTTTCTTTGCATTTTCTTACTCCTAGAGGGTAAAATTTTTGAGGTGTGGTGGTCCAATAATTTTTAAAAATTATTTGGTAGTGTTTTTATACTTATTTTGATTATTTTGAGTGTTTGTGTGCATGTTTTGGTGCTTTGAGCATATAGTTCTATTTGCTGTTTTGTTAGTGCATGACTAGGTTTGATCCAACTCCTAATTTAGTTGAATTTGATCTTGAATTAGAGAGGACTCTTAGACAAATTAGAAGAGCTAAGAGGAGGTTATTTGAGGCTAGTTCTGCTAGTAATTCTGTGTTTGATTCTATTCCTGATTTTGTTGAAAATTCTGATTTTTCAAGTAGCATGGCTAATAGAACCTTGAAGGAACTTGCAAAGACTTGATGTCAACTATCAAGCTTTGGCCATCCAGTACCCGAATTTGGATGCAGACTTCGAGCTAAAATCAGGACTGATACATCTACTGCCCAAGTTTCATGGCTTAGCTAGAGAAGACCCTCACAAGCACTTGAAGGAGTTCCATGTAGTATACTCAACCATGAAGCCACATGGAGTGGAGGAAGATCACATCAAGCTGAGGGCATTTCCTTTTTCTCTGGATGGATCTGCCAAGGATTGGTTGTACTACTTGCATCTAGGTTCCATCACGAGCTGGCAAGACATGAAGAGGATGTTCTTGGAGAAATTCTTCCCTGCCTCAAGAGCTGCGTCTATCAGAAAAGAAATTTGTGGCATAAGGCAGATTAGTGGAGAGACATTGCATGAGTATTGGGAGAGGTTCAAGAAATTGTGTGCAAGCTGTCCGCACCATCAGATTAGTGACCAGCTTCTCATTCAATATTTTTATGAAGGTCTCATGCCAATGGACAAAAGTATGGTTGATGCTGCTTCTGGAGGGGCTTTGGTAGATAAAATACCTGCTGTAGCTCGTGAATTACTTGCAAACATGGCTGCCAATGCACAACAATTTGGTACCCGAGCCATAGTGTCAACAAGAGGAGTGAATGAAGTGCATACCTCTGATACAAACCAGCAAAGGATGGAGAACCGAATAGATGAGTTGACAACCTTGGTGAGGCAATTGGCACTTGGCCAGAAATTTCAAAGAACCAAAGAGCTATGATTTGTGGCATTTGCTCTATACCAGGACATCCAACAGATCAGTGTCCACATCTGCAAGAGAGCAATGAAACTGTTGCAGGAATTTTTCCTGGTAGGCCTTATCAGCAGCAACAGCAGAAGAGTTATGATCCATTCTCCAACACATACAATCCTGGCTGGAGAGATCACCCGAATCTGAGGTATGGCAACAACTTCAATTAGTTTTAGCAACCTCAGTTTAAGCAAAATTCTGCTGGACCAAGCTCAGGACAATACCATCCAACAGTTCAGCAAAATAAACCACAAAGCAGTAGCAGTAGCTCAGAACCAAGCTTGGCAGAATTGGTGAAGCAAATGGCAACCAGTAGCATTCAATTTCAGCAACGAACAGAAGCCAGCATTCAGAATCTGCAAACACAGATTGGTCAATTGGCTACAACAGTAAATGAGATGAAGTCTCAAGGTTCTGGCAACCTTCCCTCCCAATCCGTGAGCAACCCAAAGAATGTGAGTTCCATCACTTTAAGAAGTGGCAAAGAGCTTAAGGTTCCTAATGTTGCAGATTTTGCAGAACAACCCGAGGTGGTAGCAAAAAAATCTGATTCTGCAGAAATAAAGACAAATGGGGCAGAACCAAGCAGTAGCAACAACAAGGAACCTAAACAAATTGTTCCACTACCTTTCCCCAACAGAGTGACACAAAACAAGAAGCAGGCAGAAGCTGAATTGGACAAGGAGATCATGGACACATTCGAAAAAGTGGAGGTCAATATTCCACTCCTAGAAGCCATCAAACAGATTCCAAAGTATGCCAAATTTCTCAAGGATTTGTGCACTCATAGAAGGAGGCTGAAGGGAAATGAGAAGGTGAGCATGGGCAGAAATGTTTCTGCAATCATTCAGCCAAATATTCCTCCGAAATGCAAGGATCCGGGGACTTTCACCATTCCATGCATCATAGGAAGTAAGCAGTTTAGTCAAGCTATGTTGGATCTTGGAGCTTCAATAAATGTCATGCCAAAATCAATTTACCAGTCTTTGTGCATTGGAGAGCTAAAGCCAACAGGAGTGGTCATCCAACTTGCCAACCGCAGCACCACTCACCCTGAGGGAGTTTTAGAAGATGTGTTGGTAAGAGTAAATGACCTTATCTTTCGTAAAAAATTCTATGTGCTAAATATGGAGGATGAATTGCATGCTAATCAACCAACATTAATCTTAGGTAGGCCATTTTTGAAAACTGCTAAGACTAAGATTGATGTGCATTCTGGTACATTATCCATGGAATTTGGAGATAGTAAAATGCAATTTAATCTGTTTGATGCCATGAGATACCCACCGGAAGAGCATTCTATTTTTCATATAGACATTATTGATTCATTGGTTGATGAAGTGCATGAGAACATGTTTGCTGAATTATATTGTGTTGATTGTGATTGTGATGGTAGTAATGACTTATGTGCTGTTTGTGCTATTTATGCTGAATTTGCTGCATGCTTACAAGCTGAAAATGCTGCTTCTACTGTCTCTAAATCTGTATGCTTTACGTCGCTTCGCTAGTGCTGAATCTGAATCTGTTTCTGCTATTTCTGATGCTATTTCTGAATCTGTTTCTGCTGAATCTGTTCCTACTCAATGTACTGTGTCTGCAGATTCAGATTCAGATTCTGATTTAATTTCTGCACATTTTGAAAATTCTGTTGCTGTTTTTGCTGAAAATTCTGTTTCTAATTGTGCAAATTCTGCCTTGCTCCTATTTTTTCTCTTGTTCAAAATTTTTCTAATGAATCTGATTACATTCTCGCTGTTAATTCAAAATTCTGTTCCTCTTTGTCACATTATTTTCTCATTGCGTAAAATTCTATTTCCATCGATTTAATTTACGCTCTGACATCTGCTTTCTAGCAATTCGCATCGTTTCACTTTAGTTGCGCAAATTGTGGTTGCGAAAATTCTAGTTGTGCATATGCTATTTCACGATTCTGCTCATTTCAAGCTTCAGAGGTTCCACATTACCACTTTCTCGCACATTCTCGCTACTTCAATTTCTAGTTGCATAAATTTTGCATTTACTGAAATTTACATTCAAAATTCTGCTTTCGCAAATTGCATTTACTGCTGCAAATTCTATTTTTGCAGATTCTGTGATTTTGAATTCTGTACATCATTTTGACTCTGCTGATTCTGTTTTAGCTTCCATAGGATATGATGATGCTGTTGTGCAGAATTTTTCACAGATTGCAGGTGCTGAACCTAAACCATCAGATGCAACTCCAAGATTAGCACCTTCTATCATAGAGCCACCTACCTTGGAATTGAAGCCATTGCCAGAAAATTTGAAGTATGCATTTCTGGCACCAAATGAGAAGCTACCAATCATCATAGCCAAAGATCTGCAACCAGAGCAAGAAGAGAAGCTGCTGAACATCCTGAAGCAGAACATGAAGGCTATAGGCTGGACATTGGCAGACATACCTGGGATTAGCCCCTCTACATGCATGCACATGTAATCTGCCAGAGGAGAGAGTGAAACCAGTAAGGCAACCTCAGAGAAGGCTCAACCCGCTTATCTTGGATGTAGTGAAGAAAGAAGTGAGCAAATTGCTAGCTGCAGGAATTATTTATCCAATTTCAGACAGCAAGTGGGTGAGCCCGGTGCAAGTGGTTCCCAAGAAGACTGGAATAACAGTGGTGAAGAACTCAAAGGAGGAGTTGGTGCCTACAAGAGTGCAGAACAGCTGGAGAGTCTGCATAGATTACCGAAAACTGAACCAGGCCACCAGGAAGGACCACTTCCCATTACCCTTCATTGATCAAATGCTGGAGAGATTGGCAGGTCAGTCACACTACTATTTTCTTGATGGGTTTTCTGGCTATTTTCAGATCCACATTGCACCAGAAGATCAGGAGAAGACCACCTTTACATGCCCATTTGGCACATTTGCATACCGGAGGATGCCTTTTGGTTTATGCAATGCCCCAGGTACATTTCAGAGGTGCATGGTGAGTATTTTTTCTGATTTTCTAGATAATTGTATGTAAGTCTTTATGGATGATTTTGCTGTTTACGGCACTTCATTTGACGCAAGCTTGGATAGCCTAGCCAGGGTATTACATAGATGTGTTGAGTCTCACCTTGTTTTGAATTATGAGAAATGTCATTTTATGGTTAGGCAAGGTGTAGTCTTAGGACATGTGATTTCTAGTGAGGGTATTGCTGCTGATAGGTCCAAGATTGATGTTATTGCTTCTTTACCTTACCCCACATGCATGCGGGAAGTACGTTCTTTTCTTGGACATGTAGGTTTTTACAGGTGATTTATCCAGGACTTCAGCAAAATTGCCCTTCCACTTTCCAAGCTATTGCAGAAGGATATAGACTTCCAGTTTGATGATAACTGCAGGAGAGCTTTTGACCAGTTGAAGTGGCACCTGATTTCTGCTCCTGTTCTTCAGCCGCCGGACTGGGAATACCCATTTGAGCTCATGTGTGATGCATCAAACCTTGCAGTTGGAGCTGTTCTTTCCCAGAGGGTTGGGAAGATTCCCCATGTCACAGCATATGCCTCCCGGACCCTAGACTCTGCACAGGCTAATTACACCACCACAGAGAAGGAGCTTTTAGCCATTATTTTTGCTTTAGATAAATTCCGTGCTTATCTATTGGGAACTAAAGTATCCATTTTTTCTGATCATGCAGCCTTGAAGTTCTTACTGAAGAAGCCGGATGCAAAGCCTAGACTCATCAAGTGGATGTTGCTGTTGCAAGAATTTGATATTGAGATCAGGGACAAGAGTGGAGCTGAGAACCTGGTAGCAGACCACTTGAGTCGCATTTCACAGACCTTGGAGCCTCTACCTATCCGTGAGACCTTTCCAGATGAGCAACTTTTAGAGTTGCGAGGTAAGGATCCATGCTATGCTGATTTGGCTAACTATCTAGTTGCTTCTGAATTGCCTGCCTATTTTAAAAAACATCAGATAGACAAACTTAAGAGTGAGGCTAAATATTATGTCTGGGATGATCCTTATTTGTGGCGCATGTGTAGTGATCAGATTATTAGGCGCTGTGTGCATGAGCTTGAGATTCCTTCTATTTTGCATTTCTGTCACACACTTGCTTGTGGTGGTCACTTTGGACTACAACGCACTGCTAGGAAGGTCTTAGATGCAGGTTTTTATTGGCCCACATTGTTTCACGATTCTTACACTTATTGTAAGAATTGTGAACAGTGTCAAAAGACAGGTACTATTTCCCATAGGAATGAGATGCCTCAACAACCATTATTGTTTTGTGAGATATTTGATGTGTGGGGTATTGACTTTATGGGTCCATTTCCTGTCTCATTTGGTTTTGTTTATATTCTGCTGGCTGTTGATTATGTCTCCAAGTGGGTGGAGGCCAAGGCCACCCGAACTGATGACTCTCATGTTGTTGTAGATTTTGTCAGATCACACATTTTTTGCAGGTTTGGAGTGCCTAGAGCAATCATCAGTGATCAGGGGAGCCATTTCAGAATAGAACATGGCAACTCTGTTGAAGAAATATGGTGTCAACCACGAGGTCTCAACTCCATACCATCCGCAGACTAATGGACAGGCAGAGGTATCAAATAGGGAGTTGAAGCAGATTTTGGAGAAAACAGTGCAGCCCAGTAGGAAGGATTGGAGCAAGAGGCTGGAGGATGCATTATGGGCTTACAGCACTGCCTATAAGACTCCTTTGGGGATGTCCTCTTATAGGATTGTCTTTGGCAAGGCATGCCACCTTCCGGTGGAAATTGAGCACAAAGCATATTGGGCAGTCAAGAACTGCAATCTTGATATGAGCCAGTCCGGACTTCATAGGAAGTTCCAACTTCAGGAGTTGGAGGAGATCCGGTTGGAAGCCTATGAGAACTCCCACATGTACAAGGAGAAGACAAAACTCATTCATGATAAGAAGTTGCTATGGAAGGAGTTCTCCATTGGTCAGAAAGTGCTTCTCTACAATTCTCTCCTCAAGCTCTTTTTCTGGTAAGCTTCGTTCTAGGTGGCTTGGTCCTTACATAGTGACTAAGATTTTTCCATATGGTGCTGTGTAGATTTTGGAGCCTGGGACTGATAAAGCTTTCACGGTGAATGGCCACCGCCTAAAGCCATTTCATGAAGACACACCCTTGGAGACCATTGAGGAGGTCCGCTTGCTAGCGGCCACTTACACTTGATAGGGGAGTTTCTCTTTTCTTTCCCTCACCTCATTTTACTTGGTTTGCAATTCCATTGTATGTATTACATTGAGGACAATGTAAAGTTGAAGTGTGGGGGAGTGGTTTCGACATAGGTTGTAGGTTGTGTTGTTTGGTAATTAGTCTTGCATTATAGATTTGTTTCATTGTTGTTTTTACTTCATTTTTGTTTAAAAAAAAAAAAATTTGCTTTGTTTTACTTCGGTTCTCCATTGTTGAATTAAGAGTTGTTGAGTTAAGCCATTAGGCTATAGGGAAGATAGAGTTCCAACATGATTTCATTTTCTATCCCCTCTTGATATGTGTGAGTTGGGTGGTTGATCTTGATTTGCAATGATTGAGTATGTTGGACTTTACCTTTGTGAGCTTTTGAGCCTTATTTTGGATGGTAACACTTCATGCCATTCTTTTCTTTCTTGTGTGTTTTCCCTCATAGATTTTGTTATTTTAGAACTTGCTTTGATTCTTCTTTGAGGCTACATTTTTCATACGCATTCATGAACATGATAGAGGCATTTCTTTCATTTTAACCACTTGGCCATATAGCCTACCTTGCATTTTGCCCCTTGTGTAGCCCCTTTGAGCCTTATTGACCATTTCTTGGTTTGTAGCACATTATAAGCTTTAAGTGGAAAACCATGTTATACCCAACCTTAGGGAATAGAAAGTGCACTAGCTTCATCATTATTGTTGCATTTCAAGTGTGGGGGTTTGAAAGGATGCAAGGAAAGCGAAAAAAAAAAGAAAAAAAAAACAACATAAAATAAAATGGAGAATCTTGATAAAAAAAAAAAGAAAAAAAAAAGTTCAAAGAGAGTAAGTGTGTGATGTCTTGATTTGTCTAATGACCAATGTCACTTCTATTCTCTTAGGTTGTACCTTGCCATATCCTCATATTTTCCTACCCTTACCTTAGCCCCATTACAACCTTGAATAAAGTCCTCTTGATTTGTGTTTGCATATGATTGTGAGTAGTGGAGAAGTAGAAGATTAACAAGCTTATGGTAATGCATTGTCTATTGAGGTGACTTGAGTGAAACACTTTTGCCTATGCACTTGAGAGTTGAGAGATTTAAACGCCATCTTGTTAACCTTTCCATGCTTGATCTATTTGCATTTTGAAGGATAGTGCTTAACTTGCACTTTTGAGAGATGGAATGTTGAATGATTTGATTGTTGGAAACTCTTGATGCCTTATATGCTCTTATATTCCTAAGCTTGGCACTTTTGATGATTCATTGGAAAATTTGCTTGTTCATTTTGGCTTATTCCATGATTTTTAGGTTGCATGTCTCTATGTCCTTAGTTAAATCTTGCATGAGGACATGCAAGAGTTAAGTGTGGGGGAATTTGATCAATTAGATTATTATATACTTATTTTCCCTCATTCCTAGTTCATTAATTCTCTCTTGTGCCTAATTGTTTTGAATTGGACCGTTTTGTATTGTTTGGATTTTGTTTGGGTTTGAGTTAAATTTTCCAGCATTAGGCGAATTCTGACACTATTTTGGTTTTTGGGTTATATCTTGAGTTGTAGAGCTCATTTTATTGTGATTCTTAATTTGTAGAAAAGCTGAGAGATAGGCCTACAAGTTATATGAAGAGTTCAGAAGCCAATTCTGGTGTTAGGAAGCTGAAATTGGGCCTAGAAGTGAACTGAAGTGGTGCAACCGTGGATACTGAGCAGGGTGTGGTATTTGGGCCATATCTTGGTCCACAGATGTCCGATTGAGCCCATTCCAGTGGCATTTTGAAGCTGACATCCAAGGCTACAATTCTTCTTCAGAGTGGAAATCCAAACGGAATCGTTTTGATAGACAAAACTGTAGAAGAACGTTACTCACGGAATTAGCTATAATGATTTCATGTTTTTAATGTAACTTTCTTTCTATAATTCGGATTTTAGCAAATAAGATGTCCAGATTCAAAGGAGAGAGAGAGGATTAATGTAGTGATGACAATTTAATAAGTTTAGGTGGTTTTGATTTGGATTTTTGGCCGGTTTCAAAAGAGGGCCGAACTTGTACTTAGGGGACAGATTTTGGAAGAAGGATTTTTTCGGTTTTGTTGCTCTTCTTCTCCTCTCTTCACTCACACCCCCCCACCTTAACAACTCGTCTTCCTCCATTCATGGAGGCGTAAGCTTCCATCTAATCCAAGGATTCAAAGAAGCACTGGCTGTCTTGAGGATTTGCGCAACCAAACTTCATCAAATCAAATCGGTTTTCTACTCCCTTTTCTTTCATTGTGATTAATCCAATTTCGGGTTTAAAGGTTTTTGATTCGAGATTGTGGTGGATTATAATTGATTGCTTACTTGCTTGCATATTGCTCGATTGATTAATGTGTAATGCAATTGCATGAGTAGAATCATTTTCAGGTTTGAATTTGATGATTGATTACATTGGTGCTTGAAAATTAACATGAATTGGTTAGGTTCTAGAGGTTTCTGAATTTAATCATTTATCTGTTAATTGAATGCATGAAGGTTTTCGTGTGCAATGTCGTATCCGAACAGAGGTTTCTTTCGGGTCTGATGTCAGTCGCTGATTTGATTTGAATGATTATTTTTAGAATCCGAGGATAGATGAGCCACTGTCTTTCTTGGTTCTTGGATTGGATGTTCCAAATTCTGTTCATTTCTTTTATATTCATTTCAGTATTTTAAATTCCTAAACCCCCCCCATTTCCTGATCGTATAACATTGTCATCGCTGGGAAACGACCCAGGTTGCACCCTTGCTACGAGTTTAGTGTAATTCGATTTTTATTGTAATTTGATCGAGCTCGGCACTCGAGTCAAATTTTTACCAAATAGCCACTTAACCAAATAGCCACCCTTGTATTTTTACCCTTGCTTAGCCCCTTTGAGCCTTTTTACCTATTCTTTGTTTTTAGCATATTACAAGCCCAAAGCGAAAAATCATGATTCTACCTAGCCTTAGGGATTAGGAGACCATTGGTTACCATTAGCAATGTGCATTCACATAAGTTTGGGGGTTTGCATGAGGACATGCAAGACTTTAAGTGTGGGGGGTGCAAAGTGGTGAAAAGAAGAAAAAGGAAAGAAATGAAAAGATTAAAAAAAAAAAAGAAGAAGAAAAAGAAGCAAAGAAAATGTAAAAAAGAAAAGCAAATAGAAAAAGAAAAAGTCAATAAATTGGGGCAATTTTGATAAAAAAAGTAAAGAAGTGGGATAAAAAAGAGTTGTTTGTTGCATTCTTAGATTTGAGGAGGGCCCTCACATTTGTGGCCTCATGTCTTTGCTAATGATCTTCTATTCTCTTTGATCTATACCTTGCATATCCTTACTATATCCTTACCTTTATCTTGGCCCCATTACAACCTTGAATAAAGTCCTCTTGATTTGTGTGTGCATGTGTTTGAGTGGTGGAGAATTAGATGATAAGCAAGCTTATAGTAGTGTTTTTCCTTTTGAGGTGATTTGAGTGGTATAATTGAGCCTTAAACACTTGAGAGTAAGAGTGCTAAATACATTATCTTGTGAGATCCTCCATGCTTGATCCATACTTTTTGGAGTGATTTTTGCCTTGCTTGTACCTTTGTAGAGATGTGTCTTGATTGTTGAATTTCTTGATGCCTTGGATGTGCTTTTTGCCTATATGCTTGACACTCTTGAGGATCCATTGGGAATTTGCTTTTCATAGTATTTGGTCATTTTTTGTTTTTAGGACTTTTGTGTTTATTTTAGATTTTGATGTTTCATTTTCGGCACTCTTGAGCATATTTTGGATTTTGCATGAGGACATGCAAAAAGCTAAGTGTGGGGGAATTTGATAAGTAATATTTTGATACATTGATTAACCCTCATATTTAGTTTATTGAACATCTTTTGTGCTTAATTGAATAATATTGGACACATTTTATAAGTTTGGACTCTAATTGGGCTTAATTGTATTTTCCAGCACTATTACAAATTTATACTATTTTTGTATTATGGCTGTATCTTGAGTTGTAGATATCTAAAAATTACAAATTTTATATTGTAGGAAATTTGAGAGAAAGATCTACAACTTTGATGAAGAAGTCAAAAACTAATTCAGATGTCTAGTGGGTCAAATTGGGCCACGAAGTCAGAACAGGGCTGTTACACTGGAACCAGAACAGTGTGTACTAATTGGGCCATAACGTCAGTTGTAGACATTGGATTGAGGTGAAACCGGTGCCATTTGAAAGCTAAGACATAAAGCTTCAATTCATATGAAGATCATTCTCCAAAATAATGACATCTTCATTATTGGCTGTTAAAATGGACTGACGCGAATACACGTATAATCTGAACATGCTATATAGATTGGGCCATAACTCTCTCATTTCAAGTCCAAATTAAGCAAATTGGGTGTCCACTTAAAGCTAAGAGGCAGAGGATTAAGTTGGGCTCAAGGGTATTTTTGAATTTTGACATTTGAGGTCTAATAAGAGGAGAGAAAACTAAGACGCGAAGGGGACTCATATCTCCAAGATTTTTCATTTTTCTTTCTTCTCTTCTCCTCTCCTCTTCTTCTCTTTTTCTTTTTCTTTCATTTTGTAAGATGCTTGTTTTAGGTTCTATTTTGTAACCTTCATTGCTATGGAGGAGTAGGATTTCAAGCTAGTTCAAGAAGACTCCAAGGGCATTATGGTTGTAATCTTGAAACCCTATGTTTGAATTTCAATCATGTTTGTTTTCTTGATTCTTTGCCCTCTTTTATTTGTAAATTTGCATTGAATGGTATTGATATGTGAGTTTATGAATGAGGAATTAGTTGGGTGATTGCTAATTGGTCAATTGATATGAACTTGATTAGTTAAAGAATTAGGAATTGGGTTGGGTTCAAACCTAGGCTAATACAATTGGGGCTAGAAATCAACATAGGTTAATTAGAGTTGAGGTCTTAATTATCTAATCAATTGTGTGTTGGTTGAATTCCTAGAGTTCTCTAGGTAGAATTGTGGGGTTATTAGTAGAGGTCTCTCTAATAGCTCAAATTAGTCGCACTCTATGTGTTTGATATATTGTGCGTTAATGATTGATTCACCTAATACCTAAGGAACTCTTTAAACTAGTATTTTTATTTTCATCTAATTTTTTTTTATATATCTTATTGGTTGCATGTTTGCACATACCCCCTTGTTACTTGACTAGATAGCAACAACATCCTTGTGAGATGACCTTGGTTGCACTATACTTCAAATTTAGTGTAATTAAGTATTTTAAAAATGTAATTTGGAGCAAGCTGCGACACTTGCTGCCACTCCACTTACCCAAACGAAATGAAACTTGTGGGAAATGAAATATGGTTCAATTAGCTTCATTTAGACACAAATTTTGGATAAAATTGATGAGAATTGTATTTTTGATGAATTTTTACATTTAATTGTTCAATTCTGTCCAACAATAGGGTAACCTTAAGCAAAATGTCAACAACTTAATGTATACTCATCAAGACTAAATTGGACTAAAGAGAACCAAAAATAGACAAACAATACCACAACATACAAAAATGTCAGATTTATATGAGTTAAAATGAAATTATGGTACAATATACAAAATAAGGCAGATTCAGGAATATTGAGGTGAGTGGGCAACTTCAAGAGGATGAAGCCTCTTGAACTATGAATTGCAAATTATTGAGTATATTTATGCAAACTCTATTTAATTGTTGAGATGATGATATTATGATTATGATGTTTCTATTTTTTTAACTATTTAGCTAAAAATGTACCTGTTGCATTTTTGGGGAATAAGTCGTCATGCTGCCGAAAATTTAGTAGAATACATATATATATTCCCTCAAGATTAGTTAGTCAAAAAAGTATATAAAGTTATGAGAACCATAAGGATTCCATATTACTTGGGCTAGCCTCAGATTAAGATAGATTGGTGGGAAGGTCGAGGAAAATAAACCCAAAAATTTTGTATAAGAACAAGCTCGGTCTTGATAAACAGACTATTACCCAGGAGTTGTATGGCCTGAAACTTCCAGGGGACCAAGTATAGAAATTTACGAAGCACAAGTTAAGAAAGACTAAGGGTCAAATGCATATGTATTGAAGATTCTATTTTTTTTTTTTTCACTTATGCATCTTGTGTAGTTACTTGTGGTTTAGTTTGAGTTATGAATTATCCTCCATGATAATCAATTCATTTATTATACGTTCTCTTTTCTGTTTACTAATTCCTTAAGTTAAAGTGAAATCTTGCTTCGAGTCACTTTTATTATACTTATGAAATAAGTTATTTACTTTGCTGGACACCATTTTTCATAGTTAAACTAAATCAAAGCAACTGAGAATGATTGCGATATCAGTGTGTATTAGATAAGGAATTCTACTGAGAATTTTCTAAATTTTTATTCTATATATGTCCATGTCATTTTCAGATGTCGAAGATGGCAATGATTGTGTTCTTCGTTGAGGTGCCATAGTGGCACTGGCACTATGACCTATTTTTGAACTCCCTGTACCCTGCAGCATCCCCCCATCTCCACTTGTATGTGTTTTTCCGCAAAGCTTTTGCTGTACCACTTCTCAGCCCTTCTTTGATGTATCTGCTCCATTTCTAGGAGTAGCCCTGTATATGGCTTGCCCGATCCCAATACCACCGCACTAGGCACTACCACTCGTCGCACCACCCCAACCTGCACACCCGGCATCTTTTGAGAGCCATCCATCAAAGTGGATAAAGCCTTCCTCTTCCTCCTCATCAGCACCCAATGATGGTCATGCACCCGCCGATGCCAGATCCGTAGGTGTTATTCCAAATGGATTCCTCTCTTCAGAGTCTAGTTAGGTGAGATATCCATCTTGGTAGGCCGTAGTTGTATAGAGTAGCCGTCTTTTGATACTTTTTTTTTATCTTGTTGATGCGACTCCAACAAGTATATCAGGTCGTTTCCCACAAGGATAGATTAATTACCGAGTAACTAACAGGAATGACTATTTGGACTGGAAAAATGGAATGAGTAAAGAAAACTAAAAGAAATCAAATAGAGCAAGGGAACAAAACTGCACTTAAAGACAATTTAAATCACTGGGATGGACATTAGGACTAACTGACCTCACCTAACTATGGACTCAATTACCATGTGTAACATCCTCGATTTCTGAGTTCCAACTTTATCTTCAAGTTTGATCAACTCCTATTTCCGACTTCATCTTCGAATTCCACACAAAATGTGATAATTTCAGACTTTCGAGTTCGTCTTTGAATTTCAGCATAATTTTTGACTTCCGACCTTACCCACACCTAGCATTCCTCATTTCCCCGACTTCTGACTTAACCTTCAAGTCCGAATAACATGAACGTGATTCTCGATATCCGACTTCATGTCTCAAAGACAATGTACCCGATTTCCGATCTCATAATTTATCTCTAAGTTTCAGCAAGACGTACCCGAGTTTCGATCTCAGACCTCATGTTTCAAAATAGTGTACATGGTTTCTAACCTGCGAAGTTATAGTTTAACACACTGATGCAAGTACCAACCTCCCAGTTGAATGTAACGAGTTTCTGCCTTAGAGTTGAACTCAATTAGAATGGACACGAGTTCGAATCTTTGAGCTGATTTCCAAGTCATACAAGAGTTCCGATATCGAAGCTTATTCCCAGGAGCCTTCCATTTCTGCTGGCGTTCCTGAGTTTGAATGGGAAGTTCCGAGATTAGGTGATTGTAAGCTGTATGACTTCCGACATCCGAATTTACTCCCAAGTGTCAAATAAGGTTGAACGAGTTCCAACATTCGGCTTCAGCTCCAAACTTAAATAAAAGGGACACAGGTTTCGACTTTACACATAATAGAGACGAGTTCTGATTTCAGATGAATGGAAGCGAGTTCCACTTTTGGGGTGACGTGGAGAGCTATTTGGCCACAAAAGTAGGAGACATGGCCGAACTTTAATCACAAAATTTCAACCAATCAACACTCACAATTCCAACTACCTCCATGTATTTAAGTTAGACTCTCCTTCTCATTTGAGGCTGATTTACGCCACTCTCTCTCCCTTTTGTTCCAGCCTCCTTCTTCCCTTCTCTCAATCAACTCCATTTCTCCTTCAAGCTTAACAAGTTTCTAACAATTCAAGCTTCAACACTTAGCTCAAATCACACTTCAAAGAGGTAGGATTCTATTTCTGCTCTTGAATTCTTTGCAATATGATTGGATGAAATTTTACTCTTCTTCATGTATTTGATGATATATTAGATGTATATGATGGATTATGATAGGATTAATATGAAATCTTGAGTTGGAATTAGAGTTAGAAGAAAAAAACTAAGAGAAGTGGAGGACTGGGATGCTACCTAAGTGAGGAATTCCATGATAGTCTGTATGGCGGGGTGTACGGATCTGCCTACAGCCAGTTAAACACCAATGAAACTATTTTTAGATGAAAGTAGACATTCAGGGCTTTCTATACATATATAATATAAGGTCATTGGATTAATATTCAGAGAGATATGAATTTTTTAAGTTTGACCTAAAAATCAAGACTTTCATCTGGGCAGGGTGACTTAAGGAGGGTGTAACTCGCCCTACACAACTCCAAATTGAGTGAAACGAACTTTGTTTACACATAGGGGAACATCCCAATATGAAATTTCGAGTTTGTTATGATCCCAATTATTTCCAGTGGTTCGAAGAAATTACCTTATGTCCAAACTGAGCTAAAACAGAGTAGTTCAGAAAGGTGGAATTTCAAGACTTATAACTCAAGCTATACTAAAGCAAATGGAATGAAACTTGTTACAAATAAAAGTTTGTCATGTTAGCTTCAATGAGACCAATTTCATATGATTTGAGGCTAGCTTCAATTTTTAGTGAATTTTTACTTCCAAGAGTGTAATTTAGACTAGTGACCGAACAGGCTGAGGCAAAATTTAAATATCTTGAGTTATATAGATCAAAATGAGATGGGACCAATGAGGTTAGAAAATAGACACATAGAGCTATGATATATCCAAAATTCAGGTTTAAATGAGTTGAATAGAGGTAAAGATGGATTATACAAAATTCAGGCAGAGCTAAATAGAATTGGCAGAATGACCAAATTGATGGTTTCACAAGTGTTAGTGGACATATAAGATTTGAGTTGAGGATTGCAAGTTTTATATTGATAGATATATTAGATTGATTATATTTCTAGCGCTGATTTGTCTGTGAGAATTAGCACTATTCATGGGAAAACGAAACTGATCCGTTATGCTGCCGGATTTACGATAGAAGTCTATGAAACTAGGGATGTTTACATGCAAGGATGAATTTAAGTATGATATGAGTTATGACGTATGTGAAAATAAATGATGAAGCATATATATGAGTAAATTCAACATAGAGCATATGTATGAGTACATTCAGCTTATCTATGCATGATCATGTATAAGAATGAAAAGAGATGAATATATTAAATGTGAATCCCTTCACTTGGAGGCAGTTAATTGAGATCCCTGCTGGTGAAGGCAGTTAAAAGATAAAGATGTGAATCCCTTCACCTGGAGGTAGTTGCACATTGAATCCCTCCCTGTGAAGGCAGCTAAAACTATGAGATCCCTCTACCTTGGAAGCACGTGGTCAGATGAGATCCCTCTATATTGAAGGCACATGGTCAGATGAGATCCCTCAATTTTGAGGCATGTGACCATAAGAGATCCCTTCAATTAGAGGCACGTGACCAGAATAAGATTCCTCCAAGACTAGAGGCACGTGGGTCCCCTTGTGGGTGAGTCGGTGTGACGACGGTCACGAGTCGAGCTGACGAACTCACTCCAAGGTCAGGCTACCCAAAGGCAGTAAAAGCTAAAGACTAAAGACCAAGAACTAAAACATATGCAAGCACCCCACTCACATGAGGCATGGCATCGACCTAGCTAGTGTGAATATAGGGGATAGGACTTACATGAGGCATGGCATGACCCAGCTAATGTAAGTACCGAATGAAGGTCCCATATTCCTAAGGAACGTGACATAGCGATCACGCTCTAATGGGGTATGACATGATGATCATACTCTGGAATATGGCATGTAAAGATTTTATGATGAAAAAGAAGATAAAGAAAGAAAAACAAATTTTACATATCTATATAAATTCAAGCATAAGAAAAGTTATGTGTAGATGTTATGTCTCCAGTATATTGATGCTGTTGCATTTTATTATGTTTCAGTTATTATTCATAATATAATTCATGAATTGATTTTGTATGGGCTCTCCCCAAATGACAAGTGTATGAATAAAATGAACTTTGCTTCGGATAATATATTTTTCGAACTGTAAAATTAAACAGTTTACATAATATGTTCACCTTTTTCATAATAAACTGAAGCAAACTGGAGATAACAACGATGACATTATGTATGATAATTAGATAATCCTACTGAGAATTTATAATTCTCACTCCTATTTCCATGTAATCTCCAGATAGTTCAAGAAGTTCTGAAGACAGCTGAAGTTGCTGTCAGATAAGGTCCGCTTAGGTAACAATAACAACTCCAGGGTGCGGTACTATGACTTAAACATAGTACTGTACTTGGGAGGGTGTTATACCATGGATCTCAATTATCTAGTTTTTACCTTAATTGATTAATGGTCGGATTCCCTAAACTAATTCCAAGCCTTTCTCAAGGTCAAGAAATTCTCTTTATCCTAAATTGATTGTCTAATCTCTTAGTTACAAACTAATTTAGGAAAAGGTTGAAGCTTTATGGATTCCTAAGATGACCACATGAGTCGCATTTATCTATCTCTAGTTTTCACTCAACTTACGATATTTATGATGAGAAGATTTGTTTACAAACCCTATCTCTAGTTATTTCAAACCAACAAATCAGTTAAATGGTGACCAATCACTCAAAAGCATTAGGAACAATCATAAACACTTAATAATCAAGATAAAAACATAAATAAAATTAATCCATGAGTAACATCATCACATAGTTGGATCCATCAATGCCCTAGAATGGTGATTTAGTTCATGATGGAATCATAAACAATAGAAAAAGCAAAAGAAAGAATAAAAGAAAGAGTAGCCATGAAGAAGTATAAGGATTACAATATCTTGAGGGTGAATGATGTCTCCAATTCTTCACAAAACTACACAATGCTCCTTGAATTTTCAAGTCTCTCCTCTAGGGTTGCCTCCAATGTTTAGAATGTCAAAAGGTGTCAAAAAGGTCGTCCAAATCCTTTTAATAATGTCCCAAGATGTTCCCCCCCAAGATTGCTTCGAAAAACAGACTTTCCACATTTATTGCAACTGCGCTCGAGCGCCCTATGCACGCTCAAGCGTGCTCTACTGCACCACATACTTGTTCTCTTTGTCTCGGGCTACGCTCGAGCACGGGATAGTATGATGGAGCATAGTCCACGCTCGAGCGCGGGGTCTCACGTTCGAGCGTGCATCTAAAACAATAACTCTGTAGATTTGCTTCTTTTGCTCACTTCCAGGCTTAATAGCGATCAGAATAATTGGAATTTGCCCTTAGAGTAGAAATAGCAATTGTAGATCTTTGAGTAACCTTTTCAACGCAACAAGAACCACTTCAATTGGAGTTTTGTAGCTCAAGATATAGTCAAAATGCTGATGAATGGTCAAACTTGACAGCATCAAAGACAAAATGCAACTTCAATCCTTTTTTGGCTTTTTCTCCTAGGGAACTTGAGAATCCGGAAAAGTGCTCAACATCAAAGTTGGAGATCTCCTTCTCATCTTTCCAAAGAGTCCTAAATTATGTCAAGTTGACTTCCAAAGAGTTAGATATGAATTTTCTCATGTGACATGGTCTTGAAATCTAGCAAAATGGACTACTTAAGACTCCAATTGAACTCCTCTTCCACTTGAGTGCTTGTACCTAATTGAAACATAATGAAAACATAAATAACTAACAAAAATATGAGAAAATGACAAACAAACTAGACAAGAACCTAAATCAAAGAAACCAATTAAAAACAACTAAAACACTCAAATAAATTTATGTAACCAAAGCCTAAATCTAAATAAAATAGAACAAAATAACTCACTATGGGGGGTTATCACACCCCCCAACTTAAGAGCTTGCTTGTCCTCAAGCAAAGAAGAAAATGAAATAGTAGAATAAAGAAAAGAGAAAAATCTTTTTATTTGGCTGACACTATAAACATCCCCCTACGAAGACTGCGAAACTCGGGGAGGCACTTAAGCCGATTAAACACTAACTACTAAAAAGAAAAGAAAGGGAAAGGATTCAAAAAATCTAAAAGCAAGCACACTCAATGTAAAAAAGTGTTGTTGGTCCATGGTCTTCTGATCATTGCTCTACAACTTAACCCAAAAGTTACTAACAATTCAAATCTAAACATCAAGACCATTCACTACCAATGTAATGTTTAAGAAGGGACAATATCATCATAAAGTTCACAATCCTCCCTCTCTATCTCAACATGAGTATCATCTAGTCAAAGATCAATAGATCTTTTCAAAGCTTGTAATGTTAGGCTAAGGGTAAAGGTATGGTAGAAATGAATTTTGGCTTTGTATTACCCTCAACTTGAGGAATCTTTACTTTGGACATCCCTTAACTTGTTGGTTGGCTATCATCATGTCCTTCTTTGATGAACCTTCAGGCTTTAGTGGCCATGAGATTCAGAAGAGAGTTTGCTCTCTCCTATCCCATTGAAACCACATTTTTCCTTATACTACCTTTTTTTTCTTTTTTTTTTTTTACTTTTTCTTTTCTTTCTTTTCCACTTGAACTAGTCCACCACTTTGGTAATGCATAACATGATTCACTATGGAGGGGTATCACCCTATTCTCATGAGTTTAGAGGCTATAGGCCTGAGGTAATTTAGGGTTCAAAGATGGATAGAAAGAAGATGGATTCTAAGCTCAAAATCTGGTTCACTTCAAGAAAATAGGCTATAAAGCTCAAAAAGGGTGACTATGGATAAAATGTCATCAGGTAGGCATTAAGGCTCAATGAAGGCTTCCAAACATGGCCTAAACCCTTTCTAAGACTAGAATTCACTCACATTTATTTCAAAAGGGATTCAAGCAAAAATTGGATGCATGTCTCAACTCAAATAAAGCATTAAAGAATGATGATCATCAATCCTAAGGTGCTAAGTTCTATAAAGTGCGTGAACATGTGATCTTTTCCAAAACAAATATGAATGCATAGGAGAATTTTCAAGGCTCAAATCAAAGTTCCTAGTTACTAAGGGGTTAAAGAGCAGAGCAAATAATCATATCATAGGAATGGACTCAAAGACAACAAAAACACACAAATAGTACCTAAAAATAGAAAATCTTTTTGGTTTTTTTTAGAGAAAAATAAAATGCATGAAACTAGATAGAAAAGAATAAAGTGCATGTGCGTGCTTTTCCATCCCCCAACTTGGAAAACAACAATGTCCCCAATGTAAAATTAGTGCAAAAAGAGGGTAGGAAAGATACTCCCCAGCCAAGGAATAAGTGTTGGACTCCATTTCTTTTGCTTCATGCACTTAATTCTCTTCTTGAAACCTACAAAACAAGAATAAGAGAGATTTAGAACAACCTAAAAAAATGAAAACTCAAACACAATGAAATTCAAACATAAACTCTAAACATGAAAGAAATAAAGAAGTAGAGATAGAAAATTTGGGTTATCTTCCAATAAGCACTTTGGTTTAATATCCCTAAGTTGGACATGGCCCCTTTTAAATTAAGGTGGTTTCTTCATCTCCCTCTTGGGTGATTCCTCACGAGGTTGATGGCTCTTCCTTCCAAATTTCAAAGATATAGGCTCAAACATCAATAATAAAGGTGGGGCTTCTAAAAGCTCATAGGGTGATTTTAGCTCATCATCCTCTATTTCTTCTACAACCTTGGAGTTCATCAAGCAAGCTTCCAATGACAGAGTGTTGGAGGGTGCCATGAAAGAAGTATCCACCACCTTCTCAGCAACATCCACTCAAAAGCATGATTCAATCTTAGGGGGCTTAGTTACTTCAAACACTTTAAATGTCACTTTATCATCTTGAACATGCAACTCAAGCTTCCCTTCTTCTATATCAATCAAAGCTCTTCCTATGGCTACGAAAAGTCTCCCAAGAATAAGTGGAATCTCTCTATCCTCTTCCATGTCAAGTAGAATGAAATCCACTAGGAATATGAGCTTGTTTACCTTTACCAGCACATCTTCAATGATGCCTCTAGGATGCTTGATAGATCTATCCACTAATTGTAAGGAAACCATAGTAGGCTTCACCTTTCCAACTGCAAGCTTCCTGAAAATAGATAAAGGCATCAAATTAACACTAACACTAAGATCACAAAGAGCTTTATTAAAATAAATGTCACCAATAACATATGGAATAGTAAAACTCCCTGGATCTTTTAATTTAGGAGGCAATTTATTTTGTAAACTAGCACTACACTCTTCTATGAGCATCACGATCTCATCATACTTAAGTTTCTTCTTGCGAGAGAGAATGTCCTTCATGAATCTTACATAGCTTGGCATTTGTTCAAGAGCTTCAAGAAAGGGAATGTTGATATGTAGCTTCTTGAACACCTCCAAGATCTTAGAGTACTACTTCTCCTATTGTTCCTTCTTCAATTGCTTCACTCTCTGTGGATATGGAATGGGAGGTTCATAAGCAGGAGGTGTCATATTTGTAGGACCCTTCTCTTCCTCTTCAGAATCCTTATTTTGCCTCATGGGAATCTCATACTTCTTCCCCTTTTGTGTCTGTGCCTTATTCTCAGTGTATGGTGCGGCTTTAGACTGTGCTGGTGCTATAAGCTCTTTTCCACTCCTTAGGGTGATTGCCTTGACTTGCTCTCTAGGATTTGCAATAGTGTTGCTTGGCAAGGAACCCTGTGGTCTCTCAGTAAGCTCTTGGGATATCTGGCCTAACTGATTCTTTATGTTCCTGATGGAAACCTCCTAATTTTTGAATTGAGCATCATATTGCTTGAATTTTGCCTCAGTTCTGTCCATAAAATTTGAGTGGGTCTGCTTGAGTTGCTGGAACATGTCTTCCAGGTTGGGCTTCTTTTCTTGAGCTAGTGGGTTGTATAGGTGTCTAGGTGCACCCTGGTTCCCATAGTATTGACTGGGGTTAGTGTGATCTCTGTACCCTAGTGCATAAGTGTTGGAGTGGAAATTGTGTCTTTAAGCATCCATATAGTTAACTTGCTCTTCAGGGAAAGGACTTGCAGTACACTCCCCATTAAGATGGTTGTCTTGACAAAAGACACATCTCATGACTTGGGTAGAAGGAGCATTGCCAATTATTCCCAACTACTTTTGGATAGCAGCATTCTGTATAGTTAATGCTTGAATTTGCGCAAAGATCGCAGTTGTAGCGTCCACCTCTAATACTTCTCTGGGCTTTTGGGCTCTCTCACTAGGTCTCTGATAGTTGTTGCTGGCCATGACTTCAAACAACTTAATAGACTGCTCAGGGGTCTTATTGTTGAGAGAACCCTCTACTGCTGCATCTACCATGATCTACATATTGAGTAACAGACCACTATAGAAAGTCTGTACTTGCATCCAAAGAGTGATGCCGTGGTGAGGACATCTAGCCAACAACTCTTTATAATGCTCCCAAGCCTCATAGAAGACTCCCCTTCAATCTGAGCAAATGATGCGATATCATTCCTCAATTTGGCTGACTTGGTTGGAAGGAAATATTTCTCCAAAAACTTCCTGGCTACTTTGTCCCATGTAGTAAAAGATCCCTAAGGTAGTGACTTGATCCAAGACTGGGTCTTATCCCTTAATGAGAATGGGAAAAGTCTCAACCTGATAGCATCTTCAGTGGCTCCATTTATCTTGATGGTGTCACAGACCTCTAGAAAGTTATTGATGTGGTCATTGGGGTCTTCACTAGGTAGTCCCCCAAACTGGCAATTCTACTACAAGAATGTGATGAGGGAGGTCTTTAGCTCAAAATTGTTCACCTGCACTGGTGGCCTCACAATGCTAGATGAGCATCCTTCAAGATTAGGAGTCAAATAGTCTTTCATGGCCCTGTGGTTTCGCTCATTCTCATCAACCATGTTACTAATCTGAGTGTCTTCAAATGCCCTTCTCTCTTTCCTTAGCTGCCGCAAAGTCTTTTCAATCTCTAGGTCAAAGAGAAATTCCCCAAGCGATCTACTTCTTCACATAAACTATAAAAATCAAGAAGAACAAGTGAAGACACAAAATAAAAAAAAAAATCAACAAAGAAAATAAATTAAATCAAATTAAAGTACAAGAAATAAAATCAAACTAAATCAAACAAAATAAAACAAAAGAAAATAACTAAAAGTCCAATCTAGTATCCTATTAGTTAGGAGTGATATTGATACAATCCCCGGCAATTGCGCCAAAAACTTGATGTGGCTCCGGTAAGTATACCAGGTCATACAAGTAATAAAGTGATGAAAAAAATATCGTTCCCACAAGGATAGATCAATTACCGAGTAACTAACAGGAATGACTATTTGGACTGGAAAAATGGAATGAGTAAAGAAAACTAAAAGAAATCAAATAGAGCAAGGGAACAAAATTGTACTTAAAGACAACTTAAATCACTGGGATGGATAGTAGGGCTAACTGACTTCACCTAACTATGGATTCAATTACCATAGATCTCAATTATCTAGTTTTTACCTTAATTGATTAATGGTTGGATTCTCTAAACTAATTCCAAGCCTTTCTCAAGATCAAGAAATTCTCTTTATCCTAAATTGATTGCCTAATCTCTTAGTTACAAACTAATTTAAGAAAAGTTTGAAGCTTTATGGATTCCCAAGCTGACCACATGAGTTGCATTTATCTATCTCTAGTTTTCGCTTAACTCACGATATTTATGATGAGAAGCTTTGTTTACAAACCCTATCTCTAGTTATTGCAAACCAATAAATCAGTTGAATGGTGGCCAATCACTCAAAAGCATTAGGAACAATCATAAACACTTAATAATTAAGATAAAAACATAAATAAAATTAATCCATGAGTAACATCATCACATAGTTGGATCCATCAACGCCTTAGAACGGGGGTTTAGTTCATGACAGAATCATAAATAATAGAAAAAGCAAAAGAAAGAGCAAAAGAAAGAGTAGCCATGAAGAAGAATAAGGATTCTAATGTCTTGAGGGTGAAGGATGTCTCCAAGTCTTCACAAAACTCTCCACAATACTCCTTGAATCTTCAAGTTTCTCCTCTAGGGTTGCCTCCAGTGTTTAGAGTGTCAAAAGGTGTCAAAAAGGTCATCCAAATCCTTTAAATAGTATCCAAAGATATTTCCCCGCAAGATTGCTTCGAAAAATAGACTTTCCACATTTATCGCCGCCGCGCTTGAGCGCCCTATGCATGCTCGAGTGTGCTCTACTGCACCATAAACTTGTTCTCTCTATCTTGAGCTACGCTCAAGTGCGGGGTCGCATGCTAAAGCACAGTCCACGCTTAAGCGTGGGGTCTCAAAGTCGAGCGTGCATCTAAAATAGCAACTCTGTAAATTTGCTTCTTTTGCTCACTTCCATTCTTAATAGCGATCGGAATAGTTGGAATTTGCCTCAGAGTTGTAGATCTTTGAGTAAGCTTCCAACACAACAAGAACCACTTTAATTGGAGTTTTGTAGCTTAAGATATAGTCAAAATACTGATGAATGGTTAAACTTGACAGCATTAGAGACAAAATGCAACTTCAATCTTGTTTTAGCTTTTTCTCCTAGGGAACTTGAGAATCCGGAAAAGTACTCAACATCAAAGTTGGAGATCTCCTTCTCATCTTTCCAAAGAGTCCTAAATTAAGACTCCAATTGAACTCCTCTTCCACTTGAGTGCTTGTACCTAATTGAAACATAATGAAAACATAAATAACTAACAAAAATATGAGAAAATGACAAACAAACTAGACAAGAACCTAAATCAAAGAAACCAACTAAAAACAACTAAAACACTCAAATAAATTTATGTAATCAAAGCCTAAATCTAAATAAAATAGAACAAAATAACTCACTATGGGGAGTTATCACTTGGGTCATAGGCACTGTCTCTTTTGTTTTCTTATGTGTTCATGTTAGTTGAAATCTCCTTTTAAGGACCCTATATAGTTGTGCTTAATAGACATTGATCGGATTCTTTTTGTTTTGACAGTCCTACTTATTGTACTCACTGCTTATATACATGCATACATACATACATACATACATACATATATATATATATATATATATATATATATATATATATATATATATATATATGTATGTATGTATGTATGTATATGAATGTGTGTGAGACGATGTTTATATATGTATCAGATGTATTGTGATAGATTTTATTTTTGTCCGTATCATTTATTTCCTTTTATATTGCAACACGCTCATACGATACATATCATAAAACAAAAATGAAGCTAATAATCTGTGTTTGGTTAACACTAACTTCGCTAAATTAATAGTGTACAGGTAAATTAAACAAGAGTTAGTAATATGTAGCAAACTACCGAGTATAATATTATGACTTAAGCATAATATTATATTTGGGAGGGTTTTACAAGTATTCTCGAGCAAAGACACGGCATATTACTTCCTTTGTGAGAGACAAATACTAGTGTTATTTCCTGCAATCTCTAGTTCCAGAAAATATTTCAGGTCTTCGAAGACTTTAAGCTTGAAATTGAGATTGAGATTGAACAACAACAATTCTTTCATTACTAGGGCCAGAAATGATTATATCATTCACAGAGACTAAGAGAAAAACACAATATCGTTTGTACAGTCCCACATAGAAATCAAAGCGCGATTCGCATCTACAGGAGGACAAGGAATTGATCTGTCAACAAACCCTAGCTTTTGCTTGGAATTTAAGGCCATCATCATAGAAAGAGCCCAAGAGTGGTAGTTATCTTTACTGAGAGGTTGAGAAACTAGAATCAACCCAGGATGATTGGAGCCAAGGAGGAAATAGGGATTAATAGGATCTTGAGCCATGGAAATGACAAGAAAACCACTGAAAAAGTGAAGGAAAATGAACAAGAAAGAGAAGGAAAATTGAATGCAAAAGCAAAAGAAGGTCGACACTTGATCTCTTCCGATATCATGTTATAACATATACTGAAAAGAATGGCAAAAAGCAATTATATTACTCACTGAATGGACATGTATAAATTGGTGTATTTTGGGATAGCTAATCAATAAACGAACTGATATAGCTCAACAATTAACTAATCAATGATGAATTAAGTGTATACTCTAACATATAGTCACCCCATTAAGGATAGGAATAGTTTTCTCCTTTTTTTCTTAGATGATTAGGATTGCATTTAATGACTCATGATAGTCTTATCATCATCATCCTTTCTAAGTATTTCTCTCACATAATCTTTAATTATTGTGCATGTCATAATTTGAAATTAATTTAATTGGAAAATTTTGGACTATGAATCTTTTTGATGTGAATTATCAAAATTTTAGTATTAAATTTAAAATTTCAGTAGATATTTTTTTTTTATGGTAAGTAAAACTTAAAGTGAGGGAATGCTTGCTTGAATGATAGGTCCCAATACTAAAAAATTAAAACATTGGCAATAAATTTACAAATAATTTGTTAGTTAAATAGGACTTAAGAAAAAGGGGTTGAACCAAGTCCCCTAAAATAGTTTCTTCAAAACAGATCAAATAACACATTTATGCAGCAACAATAATCTTTTATGAACATAATAAGAAATTGTTAACAGAGAGATATGTGTCAATAATGAGAAGCAATCAATCTTAAGTGTAACTTGTGAAACACATGATGTCAAAAAAACAAATCTTAATTGCATAAAGTTTATGTAATTAATAAACAAGCAAGCATGCAATATAGTTTCAAATATAGAAATTTAATAAAGAGAAGGTTAAAGGAAGCTTGCACAAGTTTCCTTTCTCTCTCTCTCTCTCTCTCTCTTTTAAATTGTTTATACTTATTCAATTTCTAATGTGAAGTCCACATCTAGTTACTTTTCAAGGTAAGATTTTTCCATTATCCAATCATCGACTAATCTTTGGATCCATTAGCCATTCCAAGTTAGTTACACTATTGAGTATGTCTTTCCTTTACTCCTTTTGACGAGGAAGGATTTAAATTGTCATGACCTAACCCCGAGGCATGACCGATGCATAAGGGACACGTTCTCTAGCAAGCCTAACACTAGACATTTTCTAAAAAAAAATTGCATAGAGTTTTATTTGTATTTAAGACTATCCCAAAAATGGATCCTTTCCCTGCACAAATAACACAAACACACAAAACCATTGGGATCCAGGTATTTTTAGAATACACCCCATAGCACACAACCTAAGAGTTTAAAACATACTCATACTTATGAAAATATACATATATATCCATTTTAGAAAACTTCAATCCATAATCATTAAGTTCGAACTTGTCTTAAATAAAAAAAAAACATACTGATATGTGCTCAGAGGGTAATTTGGTCATTCCAACACTAGAAAATAACTTATTTCTAGCAAGTTGGTTCTAGCAACAAGAGATTCACCATGCATAGCATATTTAACATTCTCATCGTTATCAGAACAGTCCTCTAATGGTGGCATGTAACATCCCGATTTTCGAGTTCCGACCTCATCTTAGAATTCACATAAAATGGGATAATTTCCGATTCCCGAGTTCGTCTTATATTAATTTACGACTTCCGACCTCATCTCAGTGAAATGGTCATAGTTCCGACCTCCGACTTCATCTCTAAATACCCAATGAAATGGTATTATTTACGATTTCCGACTTTATGCTTCAAACACAAAGTATACAAGTTCCGACTTCATGGTCGATTGTTCAACCATAATAAGACACGATTCCCGACCTACGAGTTAATGGACGCGATATCAGATTTCAGAGTTGGTCTCCAAGTTCGACCGAAATTTATATGGGTTCCAACCTCATACTTTACTCCCAAGGTTCAAATAAAGCGGACATGATTTCCGGTCTTCGAATTTCTATCCAGGTCTCAAATAAGGTGAGCACGAGATCCTGCTTCCGACTTAACCTTCAAGTCCGAACAACATGAACGTGATTACCGATATTCGACTTCATGTTTAAAAGAAAATGTACCCAATTTTCGATCTCATAATGTAGCTTTAAGTTTCAGCCGAGTTACCCAAGTTCCGACCTCAGACCTCATGTTTCAAAATAGTGTACGTGGTTTCCGACCTTAGAAGTTATAGTTTAACACAAAGGTTACAAGTACCGAACTCCGAGTTTAATGTAACGAGTTCCGGCCTTAGAGTTGAACTCAATTAGAATGGACACGAGTTCAAATCTTTAAGTTGATTTCCAAGTCATATACGAGTTTCGATCTACGAGCTTATTCCCAGGAGCCTTCCATTTCTGCTAGCGTTCCCGAGTTTGAATTGGGAGTTCCGAGATTAGGTGATTGTAAGCTATATGACTTCTGACATCCGACCTTGCTTCCAAGTTTCGAATAAACCAGACAAGATTTCCTCAAGTCACAAACAAGATGGGACGAGTTCTGACATCCGCCTTCAGCTCCAAGCTCAAGTAAAATGGCATGAGTTCCGACTTCAAGCATAATAGAGACGAGTTCCGATTTCAGATAGAACGGAAGAGTATTCCACTTTTGGGATGACTTGGAGAGCAGTTTGTGGGACGACGTGGAGAGCAATTTGGCCACAAAAGTGAGAGACATGGCCGAACTTCAACCACAAAATTCCAACCAATCAATATCACAATTCCAACTACCCTCATGTATTTAAATCATACTCTCCTATCCATTTTGATCTGATTTATGTCTCCCTTTCCCCTTGTTCCAGCCTCCTTATTCCCTTCTCTCAATTAACTCTATTACTCCTTCAAGCTTAACAAGGTTCTAACACTTCAAGCTTCAGCACTTAGCTCAAATCACACTCCAAAGAAGTAGGATTCCATTCTGTTCTTGAATTACTTGCACTATGATTGCATGAAATTATACTCTTCTCCATGTATTTGATGAATTGTTGGATGTATTCTGATGGATTATGATTGGATTAATAGGAGATCTTGAGTTGGAATTATGGTTAGAAGGAGGAAATTAGAAGGAATAGAGGATTAGGATGATGTCTTGGTGAAGAGTCCACGGTAATCTAGATGGCGGAGTGTACGGCTCCGCTTACAACCGGTTAAATCCGATGAAACTATTTTTAGATGAAAGTAGACATATAGAACTATGACATATCCAAAATTCAGGTTTAAATGAGTTGAATAGAGGTATAAGTGGATTATACAAAATTCGGGCAAAACTGAATAGAATTGGCAAAATGGCCAAATTGATGGTTTCACAAGCGTTAGTGGACATATAAGGTTTGAGTTGAAGATTACAAGTTTTACATTGATAGATATGTTAGATTGGTTATATTACTATTACTGATTTGTCTGTGGGAACTGGCACTATTCATGGAGAGATGGAATCGATGCATTATGTCTTGATTTACTGTAAGTCTATGAAACTAGGGATGCAAGGATGAATTTAAGCATGATATGAGTTATGAAGTATATGAAAATAAATGATGAAGCATATGTATGAGCATGTTCAGTATGCCTACGCATGACCATGTATGAGAATGAAAAGACATGAGTATATTAAATGTGAATATATATTGAATGTAGGTCCCTTCACTTAGAGGCAGTTAATTGAGATCCCTCCCTATAAAGGCAGTTAAATGATAAAGATATGGGTCCCTTCACTTGGAGGCAGTTGCATATTGGGTCCCTCCTTATGAAGGCAGCTAAAACTTGGGTCCCTCTATGTTGGAGGCAGTTGCACATTGAGTCCCTCCAATCTAGAGGCAGCGGGTCCCCTTGCGGGTAAGTCGGTGTGATGACGGTCACGGGTGAGGCTGACGAGCTCACTCCAAGGCTAGGCTACCCAAGGCCAGTAAAGGCAAAAGACTAAAGACTAAAGATTTAAAATGTATGTAAGCACCCAACTCACATGAGGCATGGCATCGACCCAGCTAGTGTAAGCATAGGGGACAGAATTTACATGAGGCATGGCATGACCCAGCTAGTGTAAGTACCAAATGAAGGTCCTATATTCCTAAGGAATGTGACATGGCGATCACGCTCTGATGGGGTATGACATGGCGATCATACTCTGGAATGTGGCACGATAAAGATTTTATGATAAAAAGGAAAGATGAAGAAAGAAAAGCAAATTTTATGTATATACATAAATTCAAGTACAAGTAAAGTTATGTGCAGATGTTATGTTTCTGGCATATTGATGCTAGGTGTGTTTTAATATGTTGCAGTTATTATCCATGGTATCATTCATGAATTAATTTTGTGTAGGCTTCCCAAATGCCAAGTGTATGAATAAAATAAATTTTGCTTCGGATAGTATATTTTTGAACTATAAAAACTAAACAGTTTACATAACATGTTCACCTTTTTCTTAATAAACCGAAGCAAATTGGAGATGACAACGATGACATTATGTATGATAATTAGAGAATTCTACTGAGAATTTATAATTCTCACTCCTATTTCCGTGTTGTCTATAGATAGTTTCAGAAGTTTTCAAAGACGGCTGAAGTTGCCGTCAGACAAGGTCTGCTCAGGTAATAGTAACAATTCCAAAGTGTGGTATTATGACTTAAGCATAGTACTGTACTTAGGAGGGTGTTACATGGCATATCATCACTACCATCAAACTCATTACCATCATCAGATGCAGATACAACTTCTCTATCCCTAGTGACCATCATCCTCTTGTTTGGGCAATCAGATCCATAATGACCCAAACCTTGACATTTAAAACATTTGATATCTCTATGTCTAGAATTAGCAGTAGAAGAAGATGAATTAGAAGTGCCTTTCTTCTTGGCTATGACCCAAACCTTGACATTTAAAACATTTGATATCTCTATGTCTAGAATTAGCAGTAGAAGAAGATGAATTAGAAGTGCCTTTCTTCTTGGCTATGTACAGTCCATTCTCCTTAGGATTTGAGCCCTTATTCTTCTTTGTGTCATCATACTTAGACCATTTTGTACCCCACTTTGAGTTGGAATTCGAAAATGCCTTGGCTGCCCTCCTTTGATTTTGCTGTTTATCTACCTTTATTACCATGCTAACCAAATCCTCTATCTCCACATAATAGTGTAATTCCACCATATCTGCAATCTCCTTGTTCAGACTACCTATAAATCGAGCCATAGTTACTTCCATGTCCTCCTCTATGTTGGCTTTAATCATAAGCATTTCCATCTCCTTATGGTAATCTTCTACTGACTTGGAGTCTTGAGTGAACCTATGCAATTTTTGATGCATTTTCCTGTAGTAGTGAGAAAGAACAAATTTATTCTTCATTATCCTCTTCATTTCATCCCAAGTTTCTATGGTATACTCTCCATTCCTCCTTTTGGACTTAACTAGCTCATCCCACCAAATTAGAGCATAATTAGAAAATTCCACAGCAGCCAGTTTGACCTTCTTCTCTTCAGAGTAGTTGTGACAAGCAAAAATCCTAAATATAGGGTTTTCCTACTAGACCTTTAAGAAACTTATCTTTAGCAAACTAGGTCACCGGAAATAGGTTCTCCTACTAGACCTCTATGGAGCCTATCCTTAACAACCTAGATCAAAGGAAAGAATTTTCTATACTAGACCTTCAAAGAACCTGTCCTTAACAACCTAGATCAAAGGGAAGAAAATTATGCTTATAATCCTTTGAACCATTTCCAAGAAAATTATGCTTAAAGTGATACGAAGCCCTATGGATATAAAGATCTAAAAACCCCAAGCACAAACCTTGATAGAAAACAAGATTAGGATAAAGACCTTCCCTTCTAAAACCCTAAGAAACCTGTCCTTGGAAATGTAAATAACAGGGAAAAGATAAAATATAATCAGGAAAACCTCACAATTGTATTTATAGTTGAACCATGATAAACTATGAAAAACTATGAATTGTGCATAGGCCAAGTTGCCTATTTATACATAAATCCTAAAATTGATCAAAACGGAAATTATCTAATCCTATCTAAAAGATCTTATTTGAAACTAAAATTAAAAATTAAAGATATGATTCTATCCTAAAAGACTTATTTATAACTAATTTAAATTAGATTTGATATTTATAGATTAGATTTGATTTGATTTAAATATTAAAATACAAACTAATTCTATTCAAATCTAATCAAGTCAAAACAAATCTAGACACAATCTAGTTGTATCCTATCACATATTGGACTAGATAGTAGTTCCTCTATCATGATCAGATTGCTAACTCTCTAAGTTACTTTATTAAGCTTGATTCTTTGATCTCCAAGCAACTTAAAATAAGCTTCATTCCTTTGGCTCCAAGTAATGCCGTTGCATTTGAAATAAGTTCTTAGGTTGCTTGATCTCGAAGGCAGAACCAACTTGCTACAAACAAGTTATTTTCTAGTGTTGGAATGAACAAATTACCTTCCTAAGCACATATCACATAGTTTTACTATGACAAATAAACCAATATAGGTAGGACCTTACTTGTGACATTATGGAGCTATATGACAAAACTAAGAGCTATAGACTAGTGCCCTTGAACAAGAAAGGCTTACCAAGTAGAAACTGTTGGTCATTATCGATGGTAGGCGGGAAAGACCGTAACTTTGTACCTATATCTGAAAAAGAGAAGACGGACAACGAGTGAGTTTTGCAACTCAGTGAGAGATAGAATGTCCCTAACTCATAAGAGACAATGTGCATAAAATAAGTATTAAACTAATATATATATATATATATATATATATATATATATAGGTAAAATCAAATAGAATTCTCAACTTCAAAATATTATTTAATTTTCTAAAATCCCATGGAAAACTATCAATTCCAGCAAGGTCTGTTAGGATCACAGTTAGGTGGCCTTTCCTTTGTGTGATCCTATATTCCGTCACGCACCACTCCTTGAGTCGCTATGTAATTTCTGCCATGCACGACACTATGTGGCCGTGTAATTAATCATTCTAAGTGCACCAAGGCTAACGTATACTGTCGTTAGCATGCAAATCCTGTCATAGACTTTCCCAAATCTCACATAACCTTTAACATAGATTCACATAAAACATACCATCATCTTATGTATAAGATTTTGAAATTAATTTTTTTTGGTAAAGAAAGGACTTTCACATCATGATGTATTGAAAACTAATAAAACTCCAACATAAAAACATATAATCAACATCTAAATATATATATATATATATATATATATATATATATATTAGAAAACAAGCTAGGGATGCATTATCTACTCACAAGCTTAACCCTAATTGTGGAATCTATCACAACAATTATGGTAAATTAACCAAATATTAGTCACTAATACAATGAATTAATACTAATTGCTCCCAAATCTCAAAACCCCCATTCCTCTAACCTAGGGTTCATGAGGAGCCGCCAACTATGCAAGAATCAGTAATTTTTAGGAAGAAAACGGAAAAGATGTTAAGAATTTTAGAAGGAAAATGAGGAAGAGGAAAGAGTGGGTTCATTGGTGTCTCCTCCTCTAAGCTCCAAGCTCCAAGCTCCAAGCTCAACAATCGTGGAGGTAGAGACAAGAGAGAAGGATTTAAAGCAAAAATTGATGTTATGGGGAGTATATAATGTGTATTTGGAGTGGATTTTGATGAGAATATTAAAAATGGAGGCAAAGGAAAAGGAAAGGAAGTATTTTAGAGAGAAGGGAGAGAGTTTCAAGGTTAGGCAAAGAAGAAATTGCATGAAATGAGCAAAAAGAATGTGCCCAAATGCTATATAGTCCTCGGTAATCGATTATCAGTCCTGCTAATTGATCACAATTCTTTGTAATCGATTACAATTACGGAAATTTCAGCCTATGGACATCCAGAAAGGTTGGTAACCGGATTCAAGCAATTGTAATCGATTACAATTAGGAATAGTAGCAATGGTAAAGAACCTAAGACTTATCACTTCGAGTTAGATTGATCTTGGAACCCGGAATGTATTCCATCTTGCTGATACTCGAGGAACTGTACTCGCATGCCTCGACCTCGGAATCTAGTCCCATTACAATAACCTCGAGACCCAAACCTCGTAACCTAACACCCTATTGCACATACTGATCGACCATGGAACTTGGAATCAGGTATCTAAACCTCACTTCTACCATCCCACCTATATCACCCCGCCTCCAGCACACAACCCTAGATCTTGGTCTTAAAGTGAGTTTTTAGGATTCACCTTTCCGAGGTGAGCATTTTAAAACTCACTCATTCTATCTCCACCCCAAACTCGGAAGTAAAAAGTCCGAACTTAGGGGACGGGATATTACATTTTCCCTCTTAAGAAATTCGATCCCCAAATTTCAAAATGATTCCATCTTCATTGACCTAATCATTCTTGGATACCACCTTCATTTCCCGAACATGTCTCGTTTCATCTAACACCTATAGAACTCCTTTCTTCCCTTGTGGAGTATTTTAGAGAAAAGGGATAGAGTTTTCAGGGTTAAAGAGAAAAGAAACTGTGTGAAATGAGGAGAGAGAACGCATCTGAATGCTATATAGTCTTCTAGTAATCAATTACCTTGGACCCAGATAATTGCAATCAATTACAATTACGGAAATTTCAGCCCATGGACATCTGGAAGGGTTGGTAACCTAATTTAGGCAATTGTAATCAATTACATAATCAATTACAATTAGGAACAGCAGCAACAAGAGAGAACCCATAACTTATTACTTCGAGTTAGATTGATCTCGGAACCCGGAATATATTCCATCTCCTGATAGTCGAGGAGCTGTACTCACATGCCTTGACCTCGAAATCCAGTCCCGTTATAATAGCCTTGGGATACCTCGTAACCCAACACCTTACCGCACATGAAGATCGACCATGGAACTCGAAACCAGGTACCCAGACTTCACTTCTACACTTCGCTATCCCACCTATAACACCTTGCCTCTAGTGCCTAACCCCGGATCCCAATCTTAATGTGAACTTTTAGCATTCACCTTTCTAAGGTGAGCATTCTAAATCTCACTCATTCTAGCTCTACCCCTAAGTCGAAAGTCGAAAGTCGGAACTTGGGGGATGGGGTATTACATAAATATTCTCAAGGTGTGCATGCACTCAAACGATCTCAAAGAAGGAAAATGGAAGATGGATTTTCAATGGTCTTTTCCAATAAAGCTCAAGAGGAGTAGGAACAATAATAAGTGAAAGCTTTGAATGGTAATGTATATGGCAGTTTCTTGCTCTATTTTTTTTTTTTTTTTGTTTCCTATTTCCTTGTTGTCACAACCCAATCCGGGCTGTGACTGGCACATAGGGACAAGTCCCCATGCAAGCCTTTTACCACAAGACTTTTATGAAAATTTGGACAGAGTCCCCTTTGTATTTAGGATATTTCCCAAATACGAGTACTCATCCTGCATAATCAACAAACACACTCTTCCATCAGGGATCCAAGTATTCTCAAAATACACCCCTTAGCACACAATATATCTAATTACCAAGGCATAACCAATCATATCATACACAGACAATTACATAAATATAAATACTCCTTCAACATTCCAATTCAAAATTCCAGCATACAGTAATCCAGTCAATTCAATATACATAATACCAAAATAAACACTATCATTGTCTAGCAAGGGTCGGACCCTGCCTGTAGTACTATGAAGCTATAACTTACTAAGAATACATTAACAATTTTACATATTGCCTATCCTAATTAGGCTCACCAAGGAAATCTCTGACTCACTGCTGAGAGGTGGGAGGATCAACTCACAAGTCTACGCCTATGTCTGAAAAAGAGAGAGAAACCATGGGGTGAGTTTACACAACTCAGTGAGAGACAGGACACCTTTGAACCTCATGAGTCAATATACTTATACAAATATAATTTTTGACTTAATTCAAAAATCATAGGAAATGTCTAACAGGATAATCAATCAGGATTCATACTTAGGTGACCACTCCTTCGTGTGAATCCCATAATCTATCATGCACCACTCTTAGAATGGCTGTGTAAATCCATTAAGCACCACACTATATGTATGGCTATGTAATATGCATCATGCACTACTCCCTTGAATGGCTATGTAAAATGATAATCCAATGTGCACCAGGGCTAATGTCTACTACCGTTAATAGACAAATCCTGTTATAGATCTTCCTAATCCTTTTCATCATCCATCATATATAAATTTTCAAATATTCCTCATAAATGTCAACGATTGACTCATGTACAATTTTCTAAAATTAATTTCATTACAAAAATATATAAACATCATGAAATAAAGCAATAAACAAATCAAAGGTGTTCTATTTACTCACAGATCACTAACCTAAGGGGAAAAATCTCAATTCTTCGGAGTCACAGAGCTAAGAGAGTGTTTCTTGGAACAATCTAGCACCACAACCACAATAATATAATTATAGATTAGCTACTAGCATGAGAGAGTTTCAATAATCACCTTCATGCTCAATTCCCAAATTTCTTGGCCTAGGGTTTAGAAGGAATAATAAATCCAAGCAGAAATCCAAAATTTTTGAAATAGGAAAAAGGAAAGATGTTAGAAATTAACCTAAGGAAGCCAATGAGGATGAGAAAGAGAGTGGATTTCGAAATCTCTTCCTGCAAGCTCCAAGGTCTCCAATGGTGGAAGTAGAGATGGAGAGAGTGGCGAATTTGATGAGTTCGGAGTAGGTTGGGTGTTTAATGTGTGTTTTGAAGTGATTTTAGTGGGAGGATTTGATATGGGGCCGTGGAGTGAAGAATGGAGTGATTTAGAGAGAGAAAGAAGGGTTTTCGGGTTGAAGAGAAAGAAGAAAATGCGAGAATGAGGGGAAAGAGAGAGAGAGAGCATCCTAGAACATTTTATAGGCAGCTGGTAATTGATTAAAATTATTTGTAATCGATTACCACATGCCCAAAAATTGTAATCGAGAGCATCAGGAAAGTTAGAAACCTGTTCCAGGCAATTGTAATCGATTATGTAATCGATTACAATTGTAAAAATTGAAATTCGCGGAACATAAGCCACTGGTAATCGATTACAGGCTTATGTAATCGATTACAATTACAAGAATTGCAAATCATGGACAAACAGAATGGTTCAAATTATGATTCAAGCATTTGTAATTGATTACAAGCCCCTTGTAATTGATTACAATTAAGGAAAACGCAGCAACAGAAAGGTAACAAGAGAAAAGATTCAAAACTAGAGCATGGGCATTACACTGGTTGTTGTTGAGCTTAAAGGTAACTCAAGGGTCAATTGTCAGTGTAAGTTAAATGATGTCGTGGTGTGGCAATGAGCACCAAGGTAGACTTGATAGAATTAGATACCAATTCATGTAGTCCAGCCATAATAAATATACATAAAGCACACAAAAAAGTACACCAAATTTAACATGGAAAACCCCCAAATACCGAGGGTAAAATCATTGGGACTGACTTCAAAAAATATTTCAATATATCTAGAATAATTACAATTCACTTTTTCCATGCACTTTCACACAAGATGTAAATATAGTGTTTTACAATGAGAACTCTTCTATTTGAATACTATAATTATGGTTATTGTAGTACCAAGGAGTAATATAGATAATACATGTAATAGTCCCAGTGTATATACCCATACTCTATACTGTTTAGGATTTACTCACACTTTCTATTTTTCCTTTCACTCTCAGAGACTTTCTTCTATGTCTCTCTCTTTCTCTCTCTGTCTCTCTCTCTCTCATTTCACAACTTGCTATTGCTGTTTATTCTGCTTCGAATTAACGAAACTATTTCTATTTATAAAAGCTCTAAGTTAATCCTGTGTGATATGAAGTAATTGCACATCAAAAAATCTCGAGATATGTATGGTTATGCATGCCAATATTTCTTCAACATTTTCGGCTTCAAATGCAAAGCTTTACTTTGTAATTCTCCTCATACAACCAAATTCAACACTTTGCATTAAATGGGCTCATTGTTTGGAATCATTCCCTTGTTTCCATGTTTTTTTCATTGAACAATGAAAAGCAATGGCTGGACCCCGCAATTCTTCTCCTCGAGTCGATGGGAAAATAATCTTAGAGCAGTCATCCAAGATCCATGCCGATCAACTTAGCACAAAGTTGAAGCTTCTCACATGCCACAACTTTCATCATCATATCAGCAAGACTTTTATCAATATGAATCTTCTCCATCGTAAATTATTGTTCTTCTGCTGCAAGACATAGTTCATGATATTTGGCATCAATGTGTTTTGTGTTTGAGTGGTACATTGCATTGCTACTTAAATCCAAAGCACTTTGACTATCACAATCGATAATAGACCTATTCTTCTTCATTCCCTATTGTGGAAGATTTCTTTTCAACTAAAGCATTTCTTTTCCAGCTTTGATCATAGCAACATATTCTGATTTAGTAATGGAATAGGTAACACATTTTTGCAATTTTGATTGCTAAGACATAATTGCCCCAGCAAAAGTAAACAAGAATTCGAAGGTAGATTTCCTACCATCAAGGTCACCTACCATATCCACATTTGCATAACCTTCAAGAATTGGTTTTGGTCCTTCAAAGCTCAAGCACACTCTCGAGCTACATTCAGATATCTCAAGATCTACTTCTCAGCTTCCCAATACTCCTTACCGGGATTGGAAAGAAATCTCCTAGCAACTCTAATCATATGAGCATTATCTAGTCGAGTACAAACCATGACATGCATCAGACTCCCAACTATAGACCCTACTAAACATATACATTATGCTTAAGCCATAATGTTACATTCAGTGGTTGTCACGAAAGTGCTATACTTAATATATTATTATATTACTTAAGTTGATATAGATATGGCCCATAGTACTAAACGCACACTTTTTTTTTCTTTCTTTTTCTACATGGGTGTGCTATTTATTCTTTTTCCTAAGGATTACAATTGTATGCGATATTCAATGTTGATTTACGAATCATATAATTGGGTTAGTATGGATTAAGCATGTGAAATAGATATTACTTGCTATCATTAGGATCGGTTTCACTTAAACAACAAAAGATATACCTTACTAGATAACATCCTAGCATCAGTACTAGGATTTACATATATGTTCCAAGCTGGGCAATCTTTACATGCTACAGTTTAATATCATTACTACTATCTAGATGCATGTCCCGCACTAGCTTAGTACCACATTTAGCCATACAACCAAAAGCAAGTTCACACAAACCCACATAGGCTGAGAGCAAAAGTCGCGGATCCCTAGCAGGGTCATGTGGAGTAATGTGAAGTCTGGAACCCATCAGTGTAACCCCTTGCTGGAGTAGATAGGGGCCTCATAAGGGTTCTGGAAATCCATGTCTCTGCCCGCAAAATTCTTGTAGTGGGATTAGAAGGAATGGCAGAAACAAGTGTTATTTCATGATCTTCAGGTGGTGGTGGCTGATGATATCTATCTTCTCGAAACAGGAAATCTAGCTGGAAATTGGTGGTATTTACAGAGGGATAGAACTGATGACTAAAGGAGACGTACGTCCTGACTCTGAACTACCCAATCAGTGTAAGCAGGGAATCGTCAGAGAGTCGTAAGTCCCTGACCAATTAAAGAGTTCGGTGAACACAATCCCTAGTGCAACATTAGACACTAAAGATATGTAGTTAATTGTACAAAAAGTTCTTATACATAAAGAATTTAATTTATTATTTATTATTTATTTTTATTTGTATTTTCTATTATATTCCCCCTTAGACTTTATTTTTGGGCTATTAAAATTATAGTGATATTGCATACTAGATTTTATGTTTTCTAATTATTTTGCTAGCTTCAAATCAATGCATTTAATTTTTATAATTTAATTATATAATTAAATTAAATTTTATAATCACTATTTTAAAAAAAAATTTATCCCATCGTTGTACGGGTTGAAAAACACTAGTTTTTAAAATTAAAAAGGATTCATTGGAGAGTGTAAAAACTACTCAAGTATTGTGTGATTGGATCAACTTATTTTGAGTTCAAAATAATTTATAATTACTATAAAAAAAATTAATTCTTAATTAAAATATTTTTGAGACATTTTTTGAGAAAGAAACAATTATATCCCTAAATATAATATTTTCCAAACATGCAGTTTTAAAATTGCGGACATAATACAATACACTACATCGAAAATTTCAAATATAAAATATGACATGATTTTAATATAAAATATATATAAAATTAATATAAATCAATTAGAGGAGGGATATATTGACACAGTGTAAGACTTGACTTACTTATATTTTCAATAATTTTTTATAGAATATAATTCTTATCAATCTAACCATTAAATTATGACTACATATCATGTCGACCATTTATGTGAAAGTTCAAAAAAATTGGACATCAATATAAGAATGCGATCAAATAAATCTTTTTTTATGTACATGTAAGGAGTATTTATTATATTGATTAAAATGTGTATTAAATGATTTTAGATTAATATGAAATTTTATAGATATGATTTATAATATATGAATTTTCAATCCAATAGTTAGTTTTGTTAAAAAAGTCTTTAATTAAAAGTTGTTCAATAGTGCAAGATATGGATTTAATTTACATTGGTATAAGTTAATCCTCTCTCAATTAGTATTTTAAGACTTAGTGAAATGTTATAGTTACAATAAAATATTATTATTTATTTGATTAACATGATATTTTCATCATGTTAATATAAACATTTTAAAAATAAAAAAATTATGAAATAGGCAAAAATAATTTATTTGTCCCCTCACTTATTTTTTATTTTCAAATCTATCCTTTAAATAATAAGTGTTCCAAATTTGTCATTTAACTTGTAAAAGCTGAACATGTTTACCCTCCTTGTAAACTGTGTTAATTACATTGACAGAATAATCTTGTCTAGCATCTGAGTTGGTAAAAATAATATAGATGACCTATTATGTGACAAATTTTGACAAATGATATTTTTAAATTTATCCTCTAATACAACAAACAACATTTGTGAAGATGATAAATGTGTTCATTTTTTAAAAGTTAAAGGACAAATTTGGAATGTTTATTATTTAGATAATGAACTTGAAACATTTATTATTTAGAGGATGAATTTACAAATAGAAAATAATAAGTTAAGGGATTAATAAATTAATTTTGCTTATAAAATACAACAAAAAATGTTACAATTATTCGTAAAATATTCCATTAGGCTCATGGGTGTAGTTGAATGTGCTTCTCCAAAGGAGAGAAGTAACTTTTTTACAAAATTTTTTGAAAAAAAATACTTCTAATTTTATTTATTTGTGCTTCTCTAGAAAAGCAAAAATAGAAAATATTCAGATTTTTTGCTTTTCTAAAAAGTAGATAGAGAGCTAATTCTTCCAAAAGTAAAAGTAGAAGAGAAAGATAATAATCTTAAATTTTGAACTTACTACTTTTTCATACTATTTTGTCATTATATCCTTAATTTTTTTTTCAAAACACCTCTCCTTATATACTAAATTGTAACTTTATCCTGAAAAGTACTTTTGTATTTATCATTTCCAAATAATTTAACAATTTTTTATAATAATAAAAAGTATTTCTATAATTATATCCAAATATAAAATAATTTTCTAGTTCTATTTATACTTTTACTTCTGATTCTGCTTTTGAAGAAGTATTTTTATCAAAATCTTAACCAAATGCTCTGTATTCAACACTTAAATAAATGGCAATTATTTTGGAGTGTACACTCTTCTTTGCCGGCAAAAGGCTTATATTGCACAAAAGGATGCTTTTAAGAAATTGATTTGATAGAGTTAAAACATTGAAAGATAATTGGGAAGAAAATTTTTTGGATATTTCTCCAATCGTCTACTTGATGAGTCAAGTGTGTGATGCAAACTAGCCCCAAGTCACATTGACTTTCTAATTGTGTAGTTGTATATATGCTGGCCAAATAAAAACGTGCGGTTGTACGTAAATTTCTTCCCTTAAGTAAAGTGACAATGAATTTTAAATTTCACTTTCTTTTCTGTCTCCTTCCCTTTTTGTCTGTCTTCAATCAATCTATCTCAAAGATTAATAGGCATTTCTGTACCCAAAAAAAAAAAAAAGAATTAAAAGGCATTCTCATAAAAGGCCACAGGCAAACATGATCTAATGGTATTACAATTCATTGGGATTTTGTTTTTCTTATATATGTGTCATACAATTAAGTGGGATCTGATGGATGCTCAACCATATGCAACGAAGAAACATACGTTGCTTTAAGTGGCGCTTTGGTGTGTCGAAGAAATGACAAATGGTTTGATGTATAGAACGGAGAAAGGACCACCTGAAATGGTTACGAAGCGACTTGAATCATCTACATTTTGAAGGAAAAAAAAAGGGTACCAAATTTTAACCACAAAAAGTATTTCATTTTGTTTTACAATATAGTTATTAAAATTAAATTGTAAAACATATTTATACACGAGGACTACTATTCCGCCAGAAGACTTGCCCGAAAGAAACAGCTGGTGAATTCACTTAAGTGACATGGCAAGCCACTTAAGTATTATTAGTATGTAATTTAAATTTTTTAAACAAAAAATCGGTGGTTTGTTAGGCCGAAGATAGGGCTTGAACATTTGCGATCTGGGGACGCGCGGTAGAGCGGCGGTTAGCTGTGATCATTCGATGGTAAAATGTCACATGCAACCGCAAATAATGTGAATGTGATTTCAATGAATCAGTTGACAGTGACACAGATATGTTTCATTCTATATCTAGTTTGCAACACCTTTCCCTGTATGATTTGGTTTTTTCCTTTTGGGTTCAAGTCAATAAACCTGTTCAGAGTAGGTTATACCTAATGAGTTCGGGGTGCTGGAAGTGTGGATGGCAAGCTCGCAAAGATGTCCAGTTGAACGGTAAGATGTTGGGATGCATTCCAATGATCAAGTCAAAGTATGGTTAAAATAATAAATAATAAATAGATTATGGAAAGAAAAAGATACCCCTTTGACTTATAATAATGTTTATATACTACTTACAAAATAATCACTTCTTAATTCAAGGGATAAGTTACTATAAATGTGTCCTTAGATCTCGGCCTTCATTAGATGTAACTGTCCCATCATGATAGCAAGTAGTTATCTCAGTTGGGTTGTAAAGTTAACTTTAGACTCAACTTGAGGTCTTGATCCAAGACCATAAAATACCTCACCCTCAACCTTAGTCCTTAAGTATCAAAAGTGGTTCCTCAATTTGACAAAATCTGTAGTAGTGAAATCAATTCAAGGAACAAAAAATGGTCTTTGATGCTGTGAATGTAGATGGCTTATTTTGACAGAGATGAGAAAACACTCCCGGTAGTGGATTATTCGGTTGTCCTAGATACCGGTGGTTGTGAAGATCTTAGTGGCAGCACCGCTGCAAGTATTGGTACTGGGGTAAATGGGGCTATGTTGTGAGAGCGCAGCCAAAGATTTGTCCTTTTTTTCCTTTTTAAATAAAAAACTGTCAGATAAAACTGTGATGCATAAGAAATCCACGGAGGACTCCACTTCATTCGGGACACATGATTCGGGCTGTTTTTCTGGTGGAAAAGCATTTTTCTTTGAAATTTAACCCACGGATGCGTCACATAATTCGTGTCGGGAGGAGCTTCGGATTCAATATCATTTTTCTTTTCTTTATACATGTATCAGTTCATATCCATATAATATTCAACTTACTTTATATTTTACACGCCGTCATTCTGTTGCATATCTTTAACGTGAGAGATTTACTTCTAATGTATAGGAAGCATCATTAAAAAACTTTTATACCAATTATTAATCAAAATCAAATTCTTCATGGTCCACTTGATTCTTTCAATATATATAAAGATACAGTAAATATAATTTTAAGAGAAAGATTAAATTACTTATATGCAAAAGTACTGAAGAGAAATATGCACCAGCAATGGTGGCTCCTGAATAAGAAAAACAGCATGATATTTTAAAATAAAAAGAGGGAATCTAAATTCAATATCAACTCTTCTATTGCCATTTTTTTCCCCTGAAAATTTCCCACCAAACATGGTAGCTGAAATAACTAACAGAACTACGTGCCAGCCACTAAAGCTGGTAGTTCAATATCATGTAGAGTTGTTAATGTTTTTATTTTTTATCAAATTTAATTTTGGTTTTAATAGGAGAATAAATACTCTTTAAGACTTATAAACATAAGTTCATATTATTGTGTTCAAACTTTCAAACACGTCACGCATACGAGAACTAAGAAAATTGAATTGGCTGATTGCTTTCACACTGTACGGTCGCTGCCAACTGTGACCCGTTGATAGAGAGGCTTTTCACAATTCATATTGCGAAAACGAAAGAAGAGTGTACTTAGCCCGAAAGGCTCGGAGATTATATGCAAGGTTTAAAATGAGCGGAAATTATAGCTTCCTAGAGCGAATTAAAAGAATCACAGGAACGGATTCAGAGAAAGGGTAAAGGGGTCCGAAAGTAACAGGTTGTGTCAAAGTTTTATATTTAAAAGGAGATATATGTAGTTAATGAGCCGTAGTTTAAGTGGCATCTCCCTCGATTCTTGTGTCATGGAGTTGTTAGTGGTGGGATAGGAATTCAATTCTCATATGTTCATCTTTTTTTCCATTCCCTTAGAGTGTGTTTGGAACATTAAAAAAATAGAAATGATTTGATTTAAAAATCAAATATTGTGTTTAGGTATTTTAAAAATAAGAAATAAAGTGATTTCTAATTATCATAGGATTTAACTATTTTCTATTTAAAATCCTGCCAAAATTAAAAGGATTTGATGAAAATTGATTTGATTTTAAAATTTAAGTACAAATCAAATCAAATCAATTCCATTCTTAATCATTTCAAATACAATATAATATATTATAAATATAAGAATTGATTTCTAAATCAATTCAAATCTTATTTTTACACAATATAGTAGAGCAAATGAGAAAAGGAGAAGGAAGAAGAATGAGATTAGAAGAAAGATAGTGTTTGGAAAAATTAAAATTGTGAATTGATTTGATTTATGAATTAAATATCATATTTATAATGAATATATAGAATGAGATTTTGATTGATTCATAAATCAATTGTTATATTTGAAATATGTTAAATAGCATTTGGAATGACCAAAAATAGGAACTGATTCATTGATTTGAGTTTAAGTTTAAAATTAAATTAATTCTTACTAAATTCTACTCGATCCATTCTTAAATAAGTTTCCATTTTTAATTATGCATGCGAATTTAGAAAAATATTAAATATGTCTCAATATTAGAATGATGTAAGTAGTATATTTTACAAAATTACTATCATCTTTTAATCTCACTTATTGTCTCCTACTTAATGCTCTTCCTATTTATTCATTCAACAAGAGTAGAATGAAAAAAAAAAAAAAATTTAATTCTCTTGGGATTTCCTAGAGTAACAAATAATTGTTAAAAAACTAGTTTTAAATTTTTGTTTTTTTTGCATTGAAGATAGACACTTATCTAAAAATAGAAGGAATATCAAATTTGATAGAATTTTAAAATTAAAATAATAAAATACTAAATCAAATGTTCCAAAAGGTCATTACTGTTTCAAGAATACGAAGAGATTAAGTAAAATTTAAAAGTGTGGTAGGTGGATCTTTTTTCCATTAATAAAATGACTTAAGGAATGGAAATAAGATCCGAACATAGGACCTATTGAAAGCATGCTTACTGCCTATATCACTATACTCATAGAATGCATTTAGTGTAGTATTACATCTACATGTAGTGTTTTCAAAAAAATCGTTTTGCTAAGGGTGGGGGGATGACCCATGCTCTCCCCCCTAAATCCATCCCTGAATAATCACTTATTTATGCCTACTGTAACATCTCAAATTTCATATAACTAATACTATCGAATAATTAAATTTTTAAACATATTATAGATATACGAGTAAGCTATAAAACCCTAATGGGGTTTTGATGAATTGGATTTTTATACTATTTTTATCCTTCATACTTGTCTCATTAATCCTCCTTTGTGCTTAATTGGTTGAGTTTAGATCATTTTCTTTTTTTTGGATCTTAGTGAGACTTAGTTAATTTTTGCAGCATTTCGGTTATTTTGACCTACTTCAGTGTTCAGATCATATCTTGAGCTCTATACCTCATTTTATTACGCTTCTTGATTTGTAGGAAAGCTAAGAGATAGAGCTACAATTTCTATGAAGAGGGCAAGGGCTAATTCTGAGATCTTAAAGCCGAAATTGGGCTCGGAACTGAACTGAAGCGTTTGGGCGCGGTTTCTGAGCAGCCTTCAATGATTGGACTATATCTTGGGCTACAGGGACTCAATTGAGCCCATTCCGGTGGCATTGGAAAGCTAACATCCAGGGCTTCATTTTATGTTCAGAGCACTAAGCCAAGAAGAACCGTTATGAGGCCCAAAAACGTGTTGGAAGTCGCTGCTGAGTCTAAGAGAGCCCACTCAACTTGTTTTGGGCACAACTTTCTCTCTAAGCATCCAAATTGGGCAAATGAGCTATCCAAATTTAGCTTAGGAAAAGAGGATTATTTTAATTAAGTAATTAGTGACTTTTAATTAGAGGTATATATAGAAATTCTGATTATGCTTCAGGGACCTTTTTGCTCATTTTGTAATCTCTAGTTTTATTGAATAAGAAACTCTCTCTCTCTCTCTCTCTCTCTCTCTCTCTCTCTCTCTCTTTTGCGTTTTCCTCCATTAATGGAGGGGTGATCCTCCTCTGATCCAAGGCATCAAGAGAAGCATTCAAGCTCTTGAGGATTGGTGCATCAAGACATGGAAATTCCAATTTCGGTTTCACTCCTCTTCTCTTCTTCTTAATCTCGTAATTGAATTGGAGGTTTTCATTCATGCATGTTGATTAAGAGTCAATCAAATCATGTATAATTCGGTTGATATATGTGATTCGATTGTTCAAGAGTGTGATTCATAATTCGGATCTGAATATGAGATTAGAGCATTGGTTTGGAAGCTAATCCAAAATCAATTCGGTTTTAGAGGTCTCTAAACCGAATTGCTTGAGTGATTAGTTGAATGCATGGAGATTTTCATGTGAATGCTAGGTTTGATTTGAGGTTTCAATTGAATCTAAAATTAATCATCGAATTGGAGTGTTTGCATGTATATTTGAATCCAATGATTGAGTGTTGATTGCTTTCTTCTTGTGTGTCTTGGATTAGAATTTTAATTCGGTTTAGCCTTTTTGTTTTCTGTTTGCTTTGGAATTCAGTATTGCATTTTAAGTGTTTGTTATAAAAACCCCCCTGAATTTTCTGATCAAATAGTGTGTTCATCTTTGGGAAACGATCCGAGTTGGTTACTATACTATAGTCGCTATTCGGTTTAATTTGCTCGTGTTACGACGCGCGAGTCAGGTTTACAACTATTTGTCAGTACTGTATCCTAAAAAATTTTAAGTCTGAATCTTAGTCCTCCTTGGAGGGCTATAGGATTAAGACATTTTTTATAAGATCAAAAATCCCAATAATAGTTCCCTGGACATTAATGAGTTGAAAAATGATTTTTAACTAATTTTAGAGAGTGGGTAACCCCCTTGTTTTCGACCCAAAAGTTTCTAAAGACTTAAGTTTTCGGAAAATTATACTAAAACCCAAAAGTTGGACTTTGATTCTTAAGAATTTTGATTTATTTGATATTTTTATTGAATTCAAATAGGGGATATTCCTTTATTTACACATTAACTTAAAATTAAGAAATATAAATATATGTATTCAATGAAATACTCGTGCCCCAAATTCTGAGTCTGTCATGTTATTGTGTTTTTCATAATTGTAATCAATTACAAAAGAGTTGTAATCGATTACAATTGTTTGAAACAGGTTCCCAACCACACTGGATGCCCTTGGGATGAAATTTTCATAAGTGTAATCAATTACTAGAGGCTTATATAGCGTCCGAACGTGTTCTCTTTCTTTATTTTACGCGTTTCTTTTTCTTTTTGTCTCTCTCTCTCCCTCTCTCTCTTTAAACCCAAAACTCTCTTCTTTCTCTCTAAAACACTCCCCTCCTTCATCTTTTGCTTCCACTTAATTTGAAATTTTCATCAAAATCTACTTCAAATACATAGTAAACACTCTCTATCAAATCTGTCAATCTTTCTCTCAACATTTACCATTGATGAACTTAGAGCTTGGAGGAGGAGAAATTGCAAAATCCACCCCTATTCTTATGCCTATTTGCTTCATAAAGGTAACTCTAAACACTTTTTCTTTTTCTCTTCCTAGGAATTTCGATTCTTGCATAGTTTGGGAACTCCTCATGAACCCTGGGTTAGAAAATTGGGGGTGTTGAGGTTTGGAAGTAATTAGTGTTAATTACTTGTATCAGTAATTAATATTTAGTTAATTTATCATGTTTGTGATGCTAGATGACTTCGACAATCACTCTATGAGCCTCAGAGCTCCGTAGAGTCGAATTTCACCTTCGGAATAAGTCTGTGAGTAGATAGTATATCCCTAATGGATTTTCTAGTATAATTATCTTATCTATGGTCATATGCTAGTAATTATTATGGCTTTGTGAGTTGTTTCTTGATTAACTATTTTCTGTTGATAATTTATTTTCTTAATGATATTATTCCTAAAACTTGCACATGGGACAATGACTGATTTTCTATGGAATTTATGAGATTGTTGTTTGAAAAGTAATAAAAATGGTTTATTAAGGATTTTGCATAAGATTGAATTGAAAAGAGTTGGTATGCTCAATGTCATGGTTTTGTTATGGGATTCTTCATATCTGAGTATATAAATAGTATGCATGAGGTTAAATGGAAAGTTTTCATGGGAATAATCTATGTTAAATGTTATGTGAGATGGTAAAGGAAAAGACTTGGGAAAGTCTATGTTAGAATATGCATGTTAATGGCAGTATGCATTAGCCTTGGTGTATCTTGGATGATTTACTCCACAGCCACACACAGTGTAGTGCGTGATGGAAATTACACAGCCGCTCAAGGACTGGTGCATGACGGAATATAAGAATTACACGAAGGAAAGGCCACCTAAGTGTGATTCCTGACGGACCATCCTGGAATAGATAGTTTTCTATAAGTTCAAGAAATTAAATAATATTTTGAAGCAAAAATTTCTATTGAATTTTAATTATATGTATATTAGTTGATATTTGTTTTATGCACATTGTCTTATGTGAATTAAGGACATTCTATCTCTCACTGAGTTGCATAAACTCACCCTGTTGCTTCTTTTTCATTTTTCGATACAGGTGTTCAATTAGGATCTGATCCTCCTGTCTCTTGGCATTGAATTCCTACTTCTTGAGTTGGCTCTTCTTGTTTCAAGGGCATTATGTAATTTAAAGTTTTTTTTTTTTGTGGATTTCTTAGAGTACCCTAATAATACCCTACTATGCTTAAGTCATTTTATGGCATTATTAGTTGTTACTCTTAACTAGCGAAAGTTCTTATAGTTGAAATTAGCATAATATACAAAAATAACTTGTAAATTTTTTTTTAATTTTTTTAAAATTTTTATGCTTAAAAATTGAGCCGTTAAGCGCTTACTTACTCACATACACATGGATGCTGTTTGTCATATCGTGGAGTTACTAGAAACATGTATGACAAAATTGAAGTAACATAACATAATACCTTAAGCCAATAATGTAATCATAGGTAATCAAGAGTCATCCTTATACTTAATAACTATCACATATGTAATAGGTCAAATTAAGTAGCATAACTTCCCATATACTCTTAAATACACATAAACTGCGCAACTAGGACTCTTAAGAAAGTGAAAACACTATACTACTATCTCGATCCTCCTTAGCTAGGTGAAGAAACATGGCAGCTCCTCATCTTATCCAGTCAGGTACCGTCAGAAGTGCTACCATGGATGCCATTAGCTCCGTCTAAAGATAACACAGAAACGTAGGAGTGAGAAATACAAGATTTCTCAGCAAGATCGTAACTAGACAAACTTGTGTCATCGTTATCGTCCCAGCCACTTCAGGTTTAATTATAAAAATAGTGGATATGTATAGGTTCAATTTTAATGATTTTGAAAACTTAAGTCTCAAAGCGGGTTGCTTTTAAGTTTAGTATCATAACCATAACATCGACATGCAACCTCATAGACTTAACCATAGTTTTACTTTAGCTTTATTTTCATTTTTAGCACGTGTTTAACATTCTTTACATTTCCTTTGAAATAGACTGCTTTTGGACATGAGCTTATTCTATGACCATCGTCACGCAGTACTAACCAAATCAGACTAAGCTGATATTGGTTACCTCTAAGTTGGAGGGTCCTCCATGTCACCCTTACCTCCCCTATAGAGGTTCCTTAAGTCTTTGTGGATTACCATCTCTCACTTCTTTGAAGTGATCGAGGGGTTATATCCCATTCTTTCTTTTCTTGTCATTATACTTTACATGAATAGTACTTCTTTGACCAGATATATGCAATGATACAACTAAGTCCATAATTTTGATGGAAATTTGGCAACATGACGGTTAGACCGGAGCTTCCCCAAAATGCCAATCGTAAAACTTTCAACCAACAGTCCATATCATATCCATATCACATCATCACACTAATCATTCAATCATGAGACAAAGCTCAATCAAACTTGTCATTCATCATGCCGAATGGCATCATACATTTATACCCTAAAGGGGTTTATAGTTGTATTATTCTTTGCGAGACATCTTATGAGTCATCATATGATTTCCTGTGATTAGCCATGAGAGAATCACATAGTTAAAATGAATGTGTATGAAATCTTTTAGTTATTTAGTCCTTATAGGAATTTGGAACATTTGTTCAAATTAACTAAGTTAGGTGATCATTTCTTTTCCTTAAGATAGCGCACCTAGTGATTCCTAGGTTCATGGTATGCTCAGAGGCCCTAATCATACTTCTGTTCCCAAGGAGTTCGAGATCCCTCTAATCCTTGGGTCATGACAACGCATAACCACTCTCATGAACCCAACAACACTATGTTCACTAATCGCCAAGGGTGGATTTTAACTTATCTAAGTTGCAAAGTTTCAAGCTTTTATTATTAACATGACAAGATCTTACCTTAAATATTATAAAAGTTATCATTCTTTATAAAGAGGTTATAAAGTTTCATTCTTTGGGAAAGAATATACCTCTAGGATCAAGCTCTTGTCTTAAAGATTCATTCTTTATGAAATAATAATACAAGATATTAACTTTAGAGCTAAAAAGTCTTATTCTTTATGAAAGTTTACTCTTTTAGTTATTCTAAGACCATCAAGGTCTCAACTTTATGATTTAAAATTGTCTTAAAGTCTAAAAGATTCCTACTTTATGAACTAATAATATAAAACATTAGCTTTAAAATTGGAAAGTCTTGATCTTTATAAAAGTGAAACCTTTATGACTCAAAAGTGACATCCTGGCTTAAAGCTTAAAACTTTACTCAATATATTCATCCCAAGGTTCAGCCTTTACAAGACTAAAGTGCAAGTTTATAACTTTATGACTTAAAGTTACCTTTTTGACTAAAGTTTAAAACTTTATGAAAGAATTTGCATCCAAAAGTCAATCTTTCAAAACATAAAGTGACAAGATATCATTTTTATAACTTAAAAATGCTTCATATTCCAAAAAGTTTCGACTTTTACATATATTCTTGTCTTCAAGACAAGACAAAATCAAACTTTAAAAAAGCACAAAACTTGTGCCACTTTTAAGGTTGCAAGTAACAAACTTTTTGAAATTTCATGAATCGAGAATGTGTCTAGTCTTGTCAAATCAAGAGAAAATGATAAATCTGACAACTTTTCTGTAACACCCTAATAGTTCCAATCTATGCTTAAGTCATATTGTGAAATTACTAGTTATTACTTTTGCTCACGGAACTAACATTATCTTTTTGAAATTACTTTACCTGAAAATAGGGGTAGATTTTTTTTTTTTAAACAATAACAATTAAACTGTTTTGAAAACAAAGAGCCATGAGCGCATCGTGAACGCATATAAAAAAAAAAAGGCTACCTTATACATACCATGCAAATAATAATAAACAGAAGTAACAAGAATAATAATAAGTTAGATAATCATAACATTCATTCCACGGCCATTCATAGCTAATATAACGCCAATAGTGTTGCTAAAAGTCATACATATAGATAATGATAGGTCCGATACCTATTGTCGGCCCTACACATGAAACCTATCAGATACATGATAAAAGAAAATATATTAGAAATCCCTACAGCCCAAGTATGCCATATAGTAAAATGATAACCCTATAACTACGACTAAAAGGGGCTATCCTAGCGCTCAGCTCTGCATGCAATCACCATATCACTTGTCAGGCAGGAGAAAACCATTCCTAAATCTATCGGGAGTAACATCACCATGTCTTCCTCCTCGAGGACGCCCATGCCCTCGAGGCATTACACGAGCACGAATGAATCCACAGCCACGAACCGGAGGTGGAGTGTGATGAGGAATTGGTGAAGAAGAAGACAAGTCAAACGTCAGATGTATCATAGACGAATAGAAGGGCTCAGATGGGTTAGTTTTCACATGATAGCTCGGGTGGGAAGGCTCCGAAGGGTCGTAATCCAAGGAAACGGTTGGAGTTAGATGGGTATCCGAGTCTGTCTCATCGTCAGTGGGGTACCTCGGTGGCTGAAAGTAAGGACGGATGTCATCCAAGGTAACCTCGCGAAATGGCTGATGTGGCTAGAAAAATGGGCTCATCATAGGAGTCTAAAATGGACGGTCGTGGAATATGTAGACCCTCATCGCTGCGCTCGCAGACATCACTGAGGCATTCAGCACTGGGTCAAAGCGCCAATACCATACTGGGAACTCAGTAAAGATCACCAATGTGCCTGACATCGACATCCTTTGAAGATGACATGGAAACGTAGGAGTGAGAAATACTAGATTTCTCAGTAGGATCGCGACTAAACAAACACTGTGTCATCGTTATCGTCCTAGCCACATTGGGTTTAATTATAAAAATAGTGGATAGATATAAGTTCAATTTTAATGATTTTGAAAACTTAAACCCCGAAGCGGGTTGCTTTTAAACTTAACATCATAACTACATCATCATAACTAAGCATACATACTAAGGCATAGAATAAACATTCATAATGCAAATGGACAATATAAACACATGCACAGACATGCATCATCATAGACTTAACCATGGTTATACTTGACTTTACTTTTGTTTTTAGCACATGCTTAACATTCTTTACTTTCCTTTGAAATAGATTACTTTTGGATATAAGCTCATTCCGTGACCGTCGTCACGCAGTACTAAACCAAATCAGACTAAGCCGATATTGGTTACCCCTAAATTGGAGGGTCCTCCATGTCACCCTTGCCTCCCTTACAGAGGTTCCTTGAGTCTTTGTGGATCGCCATCTCTCACTTCCTTTACCAAAGTGATTGAAGGGTCATGTCCTATTATCTCTTTTCTTATCATTATACTTTACATGCATAGTTCTTCTTTGAATAGACACATAAAATGATATGACTAAGTCCATAATTTTGATGGAAATTCGGTAGCATAACAGCTAGACTGGAGCTTCCCCAAAATGCCAATCATCAACTTTTAAGCAACAGTTCATCATATCTATATCATGTCGTCATACTCATCATTCAATCGTGAGACAAAGCTTAATCAAACTTGTTATTCATCATGCCAAATGGCATCATACATTCATACCCTAAAGGGATTTATAGTTGTGTTATTCTTTGTAAAGAATCTTATGAATCATCACATGATTTCTCGTGGTTACCCATGAGAGAATCACATAGTTAAGATATATGCATGTGGTCCTTTAGTAACTTAGTTCTCATATGAAATTATTGTTGACTTGAGTTTATGTCTTATGGAACACTTGTTCAAATTAATTAAGTTAAGTGATTGTTTCCTTTCCTTGAGATAGTACACTTAGTGATTCCTAGGTTCATGGTATGCTCAGAGGCCCTAATCATACTTCTGTTCCTAAGGAGTTCGAGATCCTTCTAATTCCTAGGTCATGACAATGCATAACCATATCATGAACCCAACAACACCATGTTCACTAAACACCAAGGGTGATTTTTAACTTAAGCAAGTTACAAAGTTTCAAGCTTTTATCACTAACATAACAAGATCTTACCTTAAGTATTATAAAAGTTATCATTCTTTATAAAGTAGTCATAAAGTTTTATTCTTTATGAAAATTGACACTTTTATTTACTCTAAGACTATCAGGGTCTCAACTTTATGATTTAAAGTTGTCTTAAAGTCTAAAAGATTCCTACTTTATGAACTAGTAACATAAAATATTAGCTTTAGAGTTATAAAGTTTTGATCGTTACAAAAGTTAACACTTTTATGACTCAAAAATGCTATTTTTGCTTAAAGCTTGGAACTTTACTAATATATTCATCTCAAGATTCCACCTTTACAAGACTTAGTGGGCAAGTTTATAACTTTATGACTTAAAGTCACCTTCTTGATTAAAGTCTAAAACTTTATGAAAGGATTTGCTTCCAAGGATCAATCTTTGAAGCATAAAGTGACAAGACATCATTTTTCTAACTCAAAAAGGTTAATTATTCCAAAAAGCTTAAACTTTTACATGTAGTCTTGTCTTCAAAACAAAACAAAATAAGGCTTTTATGAAGGTACCAAACTTGCGACACTTTTTATGCATCAAGAAGCAAACTTTTTAAAGCTTTAAGCTTTTAGGATATTCATAGTCTTATCAAATCATGAAAAACATGTAAAGATGAAACTTTTCTAATCATAAACTCATCATAAGAAAAAGAATAACTTTAAGCAAAATACCATGAAGAACATCAAGAACATTCAAGAAGAAGAACAAGAACATATTTTTCCAAAAGTAGAAACATCAAGAACACTTGAAGAAGAACAAGAACATATTTAACCAAAAATAGAGACTTTGGCTCATGAAGAGCATGAAAGATTTTCTCAAGTTTTCACTCAAAGATCTTGGTTATGAGAAGAACCAAGCTTCAAGCTTTCTTGAGTAAATAAAATAAAAAGATGAAGATCACTACCTCTACTTGAAAATGGCACTACAACAAGAGAAGGAGAAGACAATGATGATGGCTCCTCTTGATGATGATGGTGGTGATTTTGCAAGGAGAAAGGAGAAGATCTTGAGATCTTGTGAAAATAAAGGTTGTAGTGTTTAAATCTCTTCTTCGAAGACTAAAAGATGTGTTCTTTGAAGGGCTAAGTGAAGAAGGTTTGGTTATGGAGGTGGAGAATAGAAGAAGAAGAAGAAGAAGAAGAAGAGAGAATTTTAGAGAGAAGTTGGAGGAGTAGGAAACTAAGACAGAGAATAGAAGTTGAAAAATGAAGTGAAGATGTGTGCATGTGGGTGTGTTGGCTGTAGGTTGTATGGAGAGAGGGAGGGACACATTTTCTTAATTTTGTGCTAATTAAGGTTTAGGGGGACAAAATGGATGATGGGGGAACAAATCAAGTACTAACTCTTACATAAAACACTCTTGTCTAATGCTTTATGCTTTAGTGACATCACACTTTACTTTATTGTCTAGTTGACTAAATTTGAATTTAATCATGTGATTAAGTGCTCTTGCAACTTAATTAAGATGATTAAGCAAGGATTAGTGATTAACACACAAGAATATGATTAACAAAAATTAATCTTGGGATTAAGCTTAATTAACCTTAATGAAACTCGATTAAGCTAATTAAGAGCGATTAGTGCTTAATTAAGCTATAAAGGCTCTGACTTGCTTAATTAGAGATTGTCTAATCTCGATTAAGCATTCTCTTGACTTTTTTCATCCGAGTTAACTCATAAACTCTTTGTTAACCCCTTAATTAAGCCTTAATCTCATAATTTTTCATTAAGTGCCTAATTACTCAGGGTTATTGAGGTAATTTAGCATGACAAGAAATCGAGGATGTTACATTTTTCAATCATAAGCATCATCATAAGAAGATTGACAACTTTCAACCCAAATGCCACCAAAAACACCAAGATCTCATGCATCAAGAAAGAAAATAGAAACTTTAAAGCACTTAAAGAAAGGAACTTTTCAAAAAACTCAAGAGCACTCATGAACAAAAACATGAACATATTTTACCAAAAATAGAAACTTTTGCCCATGAAGAGTATGAAAGATTTTCTCAAGCTTTCACTTGAAGATCTTGGTCATGAGAGGAACTAAGCTTCAAGTTTTCATGAGTAAATAAAATAAAAGAGTGAAGATCACTACCTATGGTGAAGATGGTATGATCTTAGAGGTGAAAAGTGAAGAAGATGGTGGCTCCTTAAGGTGGTGAAGGTGGCGGTCTTGGAAGAAGGAAGGAGAAGCTCTTAAGTTCTCTTGAAAATAAAGTTTGTAGTGTTTAGATCTTGTCTCCAAAGACCAAAATGTAACACTCTCCCAAGTACAGTACTATGCTTAAGTCATAGTATCACATCCTAGAGTTGTTACTGTTACCTGACCGGACCTTGCTTGACAGCAACTTCAACCGTCTTCGGAAACTTCTGGAACTATCTGGAGACAACATGAAAATAGGTGTGAGAATTATAAATTCCCAGTAGGATTCTCTAAGTATCATAAATAATGGCATCGTTGTTATCTCCAGTTTGCTTCGGTTTATTAAGAGAAAAGTGAATATACCTTACAAACTATTTAATTTTATAGTTCAAAAATGTAATGTCCGAAGCAAAGGTTCAATTTTACTCATAAACTGGTCATTTGGGATGAATCCATTCAACACCAATTTGTAAACTATACTATAAATAATAACTGCACATATTAAAATACATATGGCATCAATATATAGGGAACATAATTTCTGCACATAGCTTTATTTGTACTTGAGTTTATGCATATACATAAAATTTACTTTCCTTTCTTCATCTTTCTTTTCATCATAAAATCTTTACATGCCACATTCCAGAGTATGATCGCCATGTCATACCCTATTAGAGCGTGATCGCCATGTCACGTTCCTTATGAATATGGGATCTTCCTTTGGTACTTATACTAGCTAGGTCATGCCATAACTCATGTAAGTTCTGTCCCCTATGCTCACACTAGCTGGGTCGAAGCCATGCCTCATGTGAGTGGGGTGTCTGCATATACTTTAATCTTTAATCTTTAGTCTTTACTTGGCACACCTAGGCGTTACGTATCGCCGTCCCTAGGGTGCTATTACTGCCCTTGGGTAGCCTGGCCTTGGAGTGAGCTCGTCAGCTTCACCCGTGACCATCGTCACAACGACTCACCCGCAAGGGGACCCACTGCCTTTAGGTTGGAGGGACCCAATGTGCAACTGCCTCCAACATAGAGGGACCCAAGTCTTTAGCTGCCTTCACAAGGAGGGACCCAATGTGCAATTGCCTCCAGGTGAAGGGACCCATGTCTTTAATATTTAACTGCCTTCACAGGGAGGGATCTCAAATAACTGCCTCCAAGTGAAGGGACCCATGTTCAATATATTTACATTCTTTCAGTCTCATGCTTATTCCAGCATAAACATGCGGGATGTACTCATACATATACTTCATAATTTATTCTCATATGTCTCGTGTCGTACTTATGTCACTCTTGCATATATGCTTCATAATTTATTCTCATATATCTCATATCATACTTATGTCATTCTTGCTTATAGAATTTCCACATACGTAATCATAATTGTGTGGCTGTTCATATCATAAATTCCTTGTAATCTAGACACTCATAGTCTCCTAGACTTCTGCCGTAAATTCGGCAGCATAACAGATCAGTTTCGTCTCCCCATGAATAGTGCCAATTCTCACAGATAGTTCAGTCATAACAATATAATCAATCTATTCATATATATAGATCAATGTAAAACTGGCAATCCTCACTCAAACCTTATATGTGCACTAATGATTGTAAAATTATCAATTTGGCCATTCTACCAATCTTACTCAATTCTGCCCGGATTTTGTATAATCCACTTTTATCTCTATTCAACTCATTTAAATTTGAAATTTGGATATGTCATAGCTCTATGTGTCTACTTTCTAACCTCTTTGGTCCCATATCGTTTGATCTACATAACTCAAGATATTTAAATTTTGCCTCAGCTTGTTCAGTCATTGGCCCGAATTACACTCCTGAAAGTATAAATTCACTAAAAATCGAAACTAAGCTCAAATCATACAAAATTGATCTCATATCAAAGATAACAGGACAACCTTTCATTTTCCAGAAGTTTCACTTGATCTTCTTAAGTATACCTTAAGTTATAAGTCCTGAAATTCGACCTTCCTAAACTACCCTGTTTTGGCTCGATTTGGACATAGAGTAACTTCCTCGAACCACTGGGATCAATTGGTGCCCTAACAAACTCGGAATTTCATACTGGGATGTTCCCCTATGTGTAAGCTTTCTAACAAAATTAATTTTGCTCAATTTGGAGTTGTACAGGGTGAGATATACCCTCCTCAAGTCACCCTGCCCAGATGAAAACCCTGATTCCTAGGTCAAACTTCAAAAATTCATATCTCTCTCAATACTAATCCAATAACCTTATATGATACATGTATGGAAAGCCCTGGATGTCTACTTTCATCTAAAAATGGTTTCATCGAATTTAACCAGTTGTAGGCAGAGCCGTACACTCCGCCGTACGGACTGCCGTGGAATCTTCACCATGACAGCATCCTAATCCATCCATTTCTCCTTGTTTTCTTCTTCTAATTCTAATTCCCACTCAAGATTTTATATTAATCCTATCATAATCCTATCATAATTCCATTATATATATTCAGTATATCATCAAATATATATAGAAGAGTAATCTTTTATACATTCTCAGTTTAGAGAAATTAAGATTAGAGATTGAATCCTACCTCTTTGGAGTGTGATTTTGCTGAATTTGAATTTGAATGAATGGAGCCTTGACAAAGTTTGGAGATTTGATAGAGTAGATTGAGAGAGAAGAGGAAGAAGAGGCTGGAGCAAAGGGAAGGGGAATGTAACTTAGATCAAATTGGAAAGGACAGTCTGATTTAAATACATGAGAGTTGTGGTGTTGATTGGTTGAAATTTTGTGGTTGAAGTTCGGCCATGTCTCTCACTTTTGCGGCCAAATTGCTCTCCACGTCATCCCCAAAGTGAGACTCGCTTCCACTCTATCTGAACTCGGAACTCGTTTGTAACATGCTTTGTAACATGCTTGAAGTCAGAACTCGTGAACTGAAGTCGGATGTCGGAAATCGTACAACCTTGTGGTGACTTGAGGAAATCTTCTGGTTCATTCGAAACTTGGAAGTAAAGTCGGATGTCGGAAGTCATACAGCTCGCAATCATATAATCTCGGAACTCCCTATTTGAACTCGGGAATATCAATGCTGGATATAAACTCAGAGATCGGAACTCGACTATGACTGGAAATCAACTCAAAGATTTGAACTCATGTCCATTGAGTTCAACTCTAAGGCCGAAACTCGTTACATTCAACTCGGAGGTTGGTAATCGCATCATTGTGTTAACCGATAACTTCTGAAGTCGGAACTCGGGTACATCAGAAGTAAGAAATTATGCGAAAGGTGAAGACGAACATGAAAATCGGGAATGGTCTTCATTGGGGACCTGGACATTAGTTTAGAGATCGAAAATCATGTCCCAGTATACCTTAACTCGAAGTCGAATATTGGAACTCGGAAGCCACCGTTAACTCGAAACCAGAACATGAAGTCAGAAGACAAAGTCGGAAGTCCGGAACATTCAAAATGAGACGAAGTCGGAAGTCGTACAGGACATGAAGTCGGAAACTGTGCATGACGAACTCAGAACTCGGAAATAATCCCTTATATCTGAAATTCGAAGATGGAGTCGGGAATAGGATCGGATCAAGCTTAAAGGTGAAGTCAGAACTTGGAAATTGGGGATGTTACGTTACTACCCTCCTTAAAAAAAATTTTGTCCTCAAAATTTGATCACAAAACTAACTATTTATTACCACATGAGTTCGAAGAAGTTCACATATAAGCATACTTAAGGTGGACAAACATAGTCAAAGAAAATACAATAAACCTGGTTATATAATTTAACATGACGTAGTTTTACAAAAAGGATTCTTATCCTAGGTTATTCCTGATTTTCGCGATGGCTCCTCTGAAGAAGTAGTCCTTTCAGCTTTCAACCTTGGATGTTACGGCTTAGAAATGGGTAGCTGATGGCCGGGGCATTCTCTAATCATGTGTCCTGGCTTTCCAAACTTAAAGCATACTTTCTGCCCTGCCAAACAAGGCCTTCCTCTATGATACCTTCCGCACTTCGAACATTCTTGATTAGTGGTTAACCTTTGCAGTTGCTTTTCTTCATTTCTGTTAGATTGAAATGGCTTCTTTGGTGGGGGATTATACTGAAACTCCTGGTCTTCAGGTGCCAGTCTCTTTCCACAAACATCTATCCTAGTATTAGCGAGCTTCTTGTTATATCCCTCAACTAATTGACTCTTGTTTGCTAATGCAGCAAAATCCCTTATTTCCATTAGCCCCACCGAGGCTAAAATGTCCGCATTTAATCCCCCTTCAAATTTGATGCATTTCCAATTCTCGTCAAGGTTACGCTGATAGATGGTGGAAAATTTGCAGAGTTCTTCAAACTTAGCAATATACTCTGAAACACTCATGTGTCCTTGTTAAAGCTTCATGAATTCCAACTCCTTAGCGTTTCGCACCGATGCCGGTAAATACTTTTGATAAAATGCTCCTTAAATATGTCCCAAGTGATATTAACTTGGGGTTCCCCCAACAGTCTCTTCGCGCCATTCCACCAAAACTCGGCATCCACTTTCAACATATAAGTGGCAAAGGCCACTTTTTGTTGATCAGTGCAGGCCATGACAGAAAAGATCTTCTCCATTGCCTTGACCCATTCCTCGGCTTTGTCCGGGTCGAAAGCTCCTCGGAAACTAGGTGGAATCGCTTTCCTGAACTCAGCAAATTTAAGATAGTCCAGGTTTGCTCCTCGGCCATGTGGATTTCCCTCATGGTTGGCCTTGGGCCGTCTACCTAATTGGTCCATCATTTGGTGTGTCGCAGCAGCTTGCTCCCACATGGCATGAGCTATTTCACGCATCGTGTCCATAAAATTAGCAGGATTTTCTGGAGTGGATAAAACTCGTGGCCTACCATGCCCCCTGGAAGCCATTAGTTCCTAATCACACACAACATAGCATTGAGTTGATCAGGTTCAACAATAGGTTAAGTGTGATAGCAACTAATATCATTCACAGTTAGGTGGTCATGCATATCTAGTTCTCTATATCTTATCCGGACAAATAAGATTTGTCACATGACGTTTTCTAAGAATTCCAGAGTGCACTGGAAACGTAGTCAGTCCAAATCCTCAAGTCCGGGGAGGATCGAACTGCTCTGATACCATTAATGTAACACGCTCCCAAGTACAGTACTATGCTTAAGTCATAGTACCACACCCTGGAGTTGTTACTGTTACCTGAGCAGACTTTGCTTGACAGCAACTTCAGCCATCTTCAGAAACTTCTGGAACTATCTGGAGACAACACGGAAATAGGTGTGAGAATTATAAATTCCCAGTAGGATTCTCTAAGTATCGTAAATAATGGCATCGTTGTTATCTCCAGTTTGCTTCGATTTATTAAGAGAAAAGTGAATATACCTTACAAACTATTTAATTTTATAGTTTGAAAATGTAATGTCCAAAGCAAAGGTTCAATTTTACTCATAGATTGGTCATTTGGGATGAATCCATTCAACACCAATTTGTAAACTATACTATAAATAATAACTGCACATATTAAAATACATATGGCGTCAATATATAGGGAACATAATTTCTACACATAGCTTTACTTGTACTTGAGTTTATGCATATTCATAAAATTTACTTTCCTTTCTTCATCTTTCTTTTCATCATAAAATCTTTACGTGCCACATTCCAGAGTATGATTGCCATGTCATACCCCATCAGACGTGATCGCCATGTCACGTTCCTTAGGAATATGGGATCTTCCTTTGGTACTTACACTAGCTAGGTCATGCCATGCTGACGTGACTGTCGAATTCACTCAAATTACTCAGGCTATAAAGAAAAACTTGTAATATAGAGCAACCTAAATCGTTTCCCAAGGAATTCGCAATGAACCAATTCTTTCAATTGGAAACAGCACAATACAGAATTAGCAACAGAAACAAAAAAGGGGAGGTTTGTTTAATTTCAATACAGATAACAGATAATAGAATAAAAAAATGAAATTAACAATTTTAAAGCAACCAACCCAGACTTGAGTTCCTAAAAATTCGTCATTGGACAATGAATCACTGAATTCGTGGTTGATCCTAAACAAATCGGAATCCCTGCATTCATTTAGAAAAACGAATCTACTAGGCGATCACCTAGCATTTTATCAGAAACTCGGCGTGTTCACTCATTCAACGTACAGTGCCCACTTAAACCCGTTTTAATTTTAAGCCCTTTCGATTAATCAACCTAAATGTTAAATCTAACATTCAACACCCCTTCCCTTAAATTATTTAGAATCGAAATACAAAAGGGAAAGGAAAAGAATGAACTCAGTATGAGGCAAAAAGGTCCTCTAGATTGCAGGCGGAAACTCAATTCGTGGGTTGGTTGATTAGTGCCTTAGCCAACCATGGTAGAACAAAAACCGAAAATAGAGAAGAAAAGGTTGAATGGAATCAATATCCGAAAAAAAATTGCAATCTGAAAGTGAAAAGTTCCTCCAAAAATATATCAGCCCCCAATCCCTTCATTTTCCATCTCTTAAAAACCAAAATAAACCGGTTCAAAGGACAAGAACCGGACCAAACAAAAAAAAAATCGAAAACTAATGGCTTTGGTCCCTTGCAATTTGGACACTTAATTAACTAAACTTTGCTCTAGCATTTCATGACTGCCTCGTTGTCGGAATTTGGCCTTTCATTGGGAACCTGAAACAAAAGTTATAATTAATTCCACTTAAAAGCCCAAAATCCAATTTAGACCGAAAACCAATATTTACACACTAAATTGCCCCAAGATCATTATTCAATTGCAAAAATAAAGTGTGATAAAAAATCAATTATCACATGCCTCATGTAAGTTCTGTCCCATATGCTCACACTAGCTGGGTCGAAGCCATGCCTCATGCGAGTGGGGTGTCTGCATATACTTTAATCTTTAATCTTTAGTCTTTATTTGGCACACCTAAGTGTTACGTATTGCCGTCCCTAGGGTGCTATTACTGCCCTTGGGTAGCCTGGCCTTGGAGTGAGCTCATCAGCTTCACCCGTGACCGTCGTCACACTGACTCACCCGCAAGGGGACCCACTGCCTCTAGGTTGGAGGGGCCCAATGTGCAACTGCCTCCAACATAGAGAGACCCAAGTCTTTAGCTGCCTTCACAAGGAGGGACCCAATGTGCAACTGCCTCCAGGTGAAGGGACCCATGTCTTTATCATTTAATTGCCTTCACAGGGAGAGATCTCAAATAACTGCCTCCAAGTGAAGGGACCCATGTTCAATATATTTACATTCTTTCAGTCTCATGCATAATCCAGCATAAACATTCGTGATGTACTCATACATATGCTTCATAATTTATTCTCATATGTCTCGTGTCGTACTTATGTCACTCTTGCATATATGCTTCATAATTTATTCTCATATATTTCATATCATACTTATGTCATTCTTGCTTATAGAATTTCCACATACGTAATCATAATTGTGTGGCTGTTCATATCATAAATTCCTTGTAATCTAGACACTCATAATCTCCTAGACTCTTGCCGTAAATTCGGCAGCATAACAGATCAATTTTGTCTCCCCATGAATAGTGCCAATTCTCACAGACCGTTCATTCATAACAATATAATCAATCTATTCATATATATAGATCAATGTAAAACTGGCAATCCTCACTCAAACCTTATATGTGCACTAATGCTTGTAAAATTATCAATTTGGCCATTCTGCCAATCTTACTCAGTTCTGCCCGGATTTTGTATAATCCACTTTTATCTCTATTCAACTCATTTAAATCTGAAATTTGGATATGTCATAGCTCTATGTGTCTACTTTCTAACCTCTTTGGTCCCATATCGTTTGATCTACATAACTCAAGATATTTAAATTTTGCCTCAGCTTGTTCAGTCACTAGCCCGAATTACACTCCTTGAAGTATAAATTCACTAAAAATCGAAACTAAGCTCAAATCATACAAAATTGGTCTCATATCAAAGATAACAGGACAACCTTTCATCTGCCACAAGTTTCACTTGATTTGCTTAAGTATACCTCGAGTTATAAGTCTTGAAAGTCAACCATCCTAAACTACCCTATTTTGGCTTAGTTGGGACATAGAGTAACTTCCTCAAACCACTGGGATCAATTGGTGCCCTAAAAAACTCGATATTTCATACTAGGATGTTCCCCTATGTGTAAGCTTTCTAACAAAATTAATTTCGCTCAATTTGGAGTTGTATAGGGTGAGATATACCCTCCTCAAGTCACCCTGCTCGGATGAAAACCCTAATTCCTAGGTCAAACTTCAAAAGTTCATATCTCTCTCAATACTAATCCAATAACCTTATATGATACATGTATGGAAATCCCTGGATGTCTACTTTCATCTAAAAATGGTATCATCGAATTTAACCTGTTTTTGGCAGAGCTGTATACTCCGCCGTACGGACTGCTATGGATTCTTCACCATGACAGCATCCTAATCCATCCATTTCTCCTACTTTTCTTCTTCTAATTCTAATTCCCACTCAAGATTTCATATTAACCCTATCATAATTCCATCATATATATTCAGTATATCATCAAATATATATAGAAGAGTAATCTTTTATACATCCTCAGTTTAGAGAAATTAAGATTAGAGATTGAATCCTACCTCTTTGGAGTGTGATCTTGCTGAGTTTGAATTTGAATGAATGGAGCCTTGACAAAGTTTGGGGATTTGATATAGTAGATTGAGAGAGGAGAGGAAGAAGAAAGCTGGAGCAAAGGGAAGGGGAACGTAACTCAGATCAAATTGGAGAGGAGAGTCTGATTTAAATACATGAGAGTTGTGGTGTTGATTGGTTGAAATTTTGTGGTTGAAGTTCGGCCATGTCTCTCACTTTTGTGGCCAAATTGCCCTCCACGTCATCCCCAAAGTGAGATTCGCTTCCACTCTATCTGAAGTTGAAACTCGTTTGTAACATGCTTGAAGTCGGAACTCGTGAACTGAAGTCGGATGTCGGAAATCGTACAACCTTGTGGTGACTTGAGGAAATCTTGGCCATGTCTCTCACTTTTGTGGCTAAATTGCTCTCCACGTCGCCCCCAAAGTGAGACTCGCTTCCACTCCATCTTAACTCAGAACTCGTCTCTAACATGCTTGAAGTCGGAACTCGTGTAAATGGATTTGAGCTTGAAGCTGAAGCCGGATCTAGGAACTCGTAACCGCTTATTTGTGACTTGAGGAAATCTTATCTGTTTATTCGAAACTTGGAAGTAAAGTCGGGCGTCGGAAGTCATATAGCTCGTAATCATATAATCTCAGAATTTCTCATTTGAACTCGGGAATGTCAATGCTGGGCATAAACTCGGAGATCGGAGATCGCGTATTATTGGAAATCAGCTCAGATTTGAACTCATGTCCATTGAGTTCAGCTCTAAGACCGGAACTCGTTATATTCAAATCCGAGGTCTGTACTTGCACCATTGTGTTGAACTATAACTTCTGAGGTCGGGAATCATGTACATGAGGTCGGAACTCGGTTACTTCGCTGGAAACTTGAAGCTACATTGTGAGGCCGGAAATCGGTACATTTTCTTTGAAACATGAAGTTGGATATCGTTAATCACGTCTGTGTTGTTTGTACTTGAAGGTTAAGTCGGAAGTAGGGAAATGATGAATGCTGGTTAAGATTGGAAGTCAGAAATTATGCTAAAAGGTGAACACGAAGGCAGAAATCGGGAATGGTCTTCATTGGGGACCTGGGCATTTAGTTTGGAGATCGGAAATCATGTCCCAGTATACTTTAACTCGAAGTCAGATATCGAAACTCGGAAGCCATATTTAACTCCAAAATAGAATATGAAGTCGGAAATAAGGAATGATCAAAATTAGGTGAAATCGGAAATCGGATAGCACATGAACTCGGAACTCAGAAATAATCCCCTCTGTCTAGAATTCGAAGATGGAATCAGAAATGGGAATTGATCAACCCGAAGTAAACCCGGAAATCGGATAGCACATGAACTCGGAAATCCGGATGTTACATCGGGGAAAGTAAACCTGTCACTCATGTATAGGTATGAGCTCGGACCTGAAAAGCAGGCTATCACCCAGGGGTGAGAGAGGCCATTCACCTCTGGGGGACCAAGTACAGAATGGCAAGGTTAAGTTGCAAGTTAAAGAAGAGATAAATTAAGTCAAGCGCACTTGTATACATTCAAGTATAAGCATCTATATGTGCATCTTCAATTATCTAGTTAAGTCATAATGCTATTATGATCCTTGTTGAAGCATATTATACTATCCGTATTTCTATGTCTGTCATATGATATGGCAAGTGGTTGTTAAAATATAATCCGCTTCGAGAAAGGTGTTTTCAACTTAAAATTGAACCACTATTTGTTTATATGTGCTTGTATTTTCATAATAAACCGAAGTAGCTGGAATGTTTATGATGGCACTATAAGATTGTAACATCCCGATTTTCGATTCCCGACTTCACCCAGGATTGATCAATTCCCATTTTCCGGCTTCATCTTTGAATTCAGATAGAAGGATTATTTCCGAATTCCGAGTTAGTCTTGCTCAATTTCCGACTTCATGACCTTTCAGACTACCGATTTCGTCTAATTTTGATTGTTCCTGATTTCCGACTTCATGTTCTAGTTTTGAGTTAAATGGGTGGCTTCCAAGTTCCAATACCCGAATTCGAGTTAAAGTATACTGGGACATGATTTCCGATCTCCAAACTAATGTCCAGGTCCCCAATGAAGACCATTCCCGATTTTCGCATTCGTCTTACATAATTCCCGATTTCCGACTTGACTCTCGACGAGATTACTGATATCCTACTTACCCAGTTTTCGATCTCATCAAGTACACTGTATATAAATACCGACTTTCGGGTTTAAGTACTTGGGTTTGGTAATGTGATTTCGAATTCCTGAGTTCCGACCTTAAGCATCCTCATTCCGACTTCGGACTTGACCCATGTTGATGCTTTAAAACAATGATACACGTGCCAACATCCGATTTTGATATAACGAGTTCCGATCTCCGAGTTTATACCCAGCATTGGCATTTTCGAGTTCAAATAGGGAGTTCTGAGATTATATGATTGCGAGCTGTAAGATTTCCGAAGTCCGACCTTACTTCCAAGCTTCAAATAAACAGGCAAGATTTCCTCAAGTCACATACAAGAGGGGACGAGTTTCGACATCAGGCTTTAGGCCAAGCTAGGCAAAAGGGCATGAGTTCCGACTTTAAGCTAATAGGGACGAATTCTGATTTCAGGTAGACCAGAAGCGTATCTCACTGAGGGACGACGTGGAGAGCAATTTGGCCACAAAAGTGAGAGACATGGCCGAACTACAACCACAAAACTCCAACCAATCAACACCACAACTTTCATGTATTTAAATCAGACTCTTCTCTCCATTTTGGTTTGATTTACGTTCCCCTTTCTCTTGCTCTCCAGCCTTCTTCTTCTTCCTTTCCTCTCTCAACCAACTCCATTAAATCTCTAAGCTTGGTCAAGGCTCCATTCATTCAAATTCAAATTCAGCAAGATCACACTCCAAAGAGGTAGGATTCTACTCTTATTCTTGAATTATTTGCCCTATAGCTGTATGAACTTGTATTTTTCTTCATATATTTGATGAGTTAATAGATGTATTATGATGGATTATGATTGGATTAACATGAAATATTGAGTTGAATTAATGTTAGAAGAAGGAAACTAGGAGAAGTGAAAGCTTGGAATGCTATCTAGTTGAGGAATTTCATGGCAGTCCGTACGGTGGAGTGTACAACGCCGCCTACAATCGGTCAAATCTAATGAAACTATTTTTAGATGAAAGTAGACATTCAGGGCTTTCCATAGACATATAATATAAGGTTATTGGATTAGTATTGAAGGAGATATGAATTTTTGAAGTTTGACCTAAGAATCAGGACCTTTATTCGGGCAGGGTGACTTGAGGAGGGTATAACTCGCCCTATACAACTCCAAATTGAGTAAGACCAATTTTGTTAGAAAGCTGACACATAGGGAAACATCTCAATATGAAATTCCAAGTTTTTTATGGCCCCAATTGATGCCAGTGATTCGAGGAAGTTACCTTATGTCCAAACCAGGCCAAAACAGGGTGGTGCAGGAAAGTCGACTTTCAAGACTTATAACTCGAGGTATACTTAAGTAAATCAAGTGAAACTTGTGGCAAATGAAAGGTTGTCCTGTTAGCTTCAATATGAGACCAATTTCGTATGATTTGAGCTTAGTTTCTATTTTTAGTGAATTTATACTTCCAGGAGTGTAATTCGGGCTAGTGACTGAACAAGCTAAGGTAAAATTTAAATATCTTGAGTTATGTAGATCAAAATGAGGGACCAAAGAGGTTAGAAAGTAGACACATAGAGCTATGACATACCCAAAATTCAGATTTAAATGAGTTGAATAGAAATAATGGTGGATTATACAAGATTCAGGCAGAATTGAGTAGAATTGATGGAAGTGACCCAAGTGATGATTTCACAAGTGTTAGTGCACAAATAAGGTTTGAGTTGAGGATTGCCAGTTCACATTGATATATATGTGTTAGATTGATTATGTTGCTATGACTGGTTTGTCTGTGAGAACTGGCACTATTTATGGGAAAACGGAACTGATCCGTTATGCTGCCGGATTTTCGACAGAAGTCTATGAAAGTAGGAGGAATGTTAGTATACAAGAATGATATAAGCACGGTATGAGGTATATGAGAATAAACTAAGAAGCAGTATGAGAGCCGGTAGAAAGGTGACGAGGCTACGGGCCTTTATATGTCATGAATATGTACGTGAAGATCATATGTACAATGATATATGAAAATAAACGAAGTATATGTAAGAGTACATTTAGCATGCCTATGCATGACCATATGTGAGAATGACCAAGCATGAGTATAATAAATGTAAATCCCTTCACTCGGAGGCAGTTAATTGAGATCCCTCCCTGTGAAGGCAGTTAAAAGATAAGGATATGAATCCCTTCACTTGAAGGTAATGCACTTTGAATCCCTCCTTGTGAAGGCAGCTAAAACTATGAGATCCCTCTACCTTGAAGGCACGTGGCCAGAATAAGATCCCTCCAAGACTAGAGGCACGTAGGTCCCCTTGCGGGTGAGTTGGTGTGATGACGGTCACGGGTGAAGCTGACGAGCTTACTCCAAGGCCAGGCTACCTAAGCAGTAAACGCACCCTAGGGACGGCGATACGTAACGCCTAGGTGTGCCAAGTAAAAGCTAAAGACTAAAGATTAAGACATATGCAAGCACCCCACTCACATGAGGCATGGCATTGACCCAGCTAGTGTGAGTACAGGGGACGAAACTTACATGAGGCATGGCATGACCCAGCTAGTGTAAGTACCAAAGGAAGATACCACATTCCTAACGAATGTGACATGGCGATCACGCTCTGATGGGGTATGACATGGCGATCATACTCTGGAATGTGGCACGTAAAGATTTTATGATGAAAAAGAAAGATGAAGAGAGAAAAGCAAGTTTTATGTCTATGTATGAATTTAAATACAAGCTAAGTTATGTGCAGATATTATGTTCTCAGCATATTGATGATATGTGGATGTCTTAATATGCTGTAGTTCCAGTAAAGTATATGTAGAAGTTATGCCTCTAGTACATTGATGCTATCGTACTTTATTGTATTTCAGTTATTAGTCCTAATATAATTCATGCCTTGATTTTTGGGTTCTCTCAGATGCCAAGTGTGTGATTAAAATAAACTTTGCTTCGGATAACATATCTTCGAACTATAACATTAATCAGTATATGTTCACCTTTTTCTTAATAAACCGAAGCAAACTGGAGATAACAATGATGACATTATTTACGATGCATAGAGAATCCTACTGGGAATTTATAATTCTCACACCTGTTTCCGTGTTGTCTCCAGATAGTTTCAGAGGTTTCCGAAGACGGCTGAAGTTGTTGTCAAGCAAGGTCCGCTCAGGTAACAGTAACAACTTTAGGGTGTGGTACTATGACTTAAGCATAGTATTGTACGGAGGAGGGTGTTACAAAGATTGGTTTGGGTTTACCTGCTGAGAACCTTAGGTTCTCACTGCCTACTTATATGTTTCTCTTTTTCGTAAACATTCCAGCACCTAAGTTGGAAATGAAGTACGAGGTGGAGAACTGGGACATTCACTGAGCAAGACTTGGGCGCAAAACCAGACCAAGAGACTATTGAAGCTAGCTAGTGACCAGTTGGAAGTAAATTCTGTGCATTATGTTAGTCACAATTTATTTTAAATTGTAATTATTTTATCCCTTATGTATTAGAGATGACGAAGTTTATGAACTATTAGTAAGTAATAAAGTGCGCAGTTAAAGGGCCATGTATTATATTTTCCATATTTTAAAGTTTTCGTAGCACAGTGACACCTTTTTAATATAACTCCATGACTCGAGCATGGCTTATATAATAAAGGGTGTTACATTCCTCGTCCACCCCAAGCTACCCCTTCCACCCCAAGGCCACCACGCCGGAACCGCCCAACACTACCGGAGAAGAGGACACGAAGGAGGCCGTGAAGGACGCCGCTATAGCGCTGCTATAGCCCCAGCTGCTGCCTGCCACCGCTGCTGTTCGTTGGAGGTGGGAACCTGCTGCCGTCGCTATTCGAGATCCACCATCAACCTCCTCTTTTGTGGTGCTTTCACTCCCTATAGTTTTCTTTTTTTTGAAATTCTAGTTTGTTTTTTCTTTTTTCTTTTTTTTTGGAATTTCTGGTTTGTTTTATCTTTTTTTTAGTTTACTTATCTTCATTTTTTTAACTTTCTATTATGTTTTTATTTTTTAAAAATTTGTGTTCTATTTTATTTTTGAGTTGTGTTCTATCTTTTTTTTTTCATAGTTGTGTCCTATTTTTTTTTTATTTCTATTCTATTTTTATTTTTTTTAGTTTTGGAAATAATGAGGAGTTATGTATTTATAGGTTGTTAGTTTGTTTGTTTTATTTAGTTTTTTAACTTACATAATTTGATTGTTTGTGTTGTTAAGTTAGTTGATATTTTTGTGATTGATTTTGGTATATTATTGGTTGATTGGTTGGTTGGTTGGTTGGTTGATTGAGAGAGATTATTATTATTAATATGTACTTATTTTAGTTGACATTGGTTTTATTTATATTGTTAAGTGAGAGTAAGGGGATGTAGTTGTTCTAATTGTTTTAAATTTTAGATCTATTTATTTTTTTTATGTAAATGAAATTTTTGGTATTGTAAGTTAATTGGATTGAGTTGTTTCTGATCTTAAATTGATTAAAGTTGGAAAATAATGTTAAGTTATTGTTTGATAATGCTGGTGCAGAATATGGACATACGTTAGTTTCGTAGTTGGATGTATAATAGGCTTATGCCGGGTCGAAAGGGTTATACTAGTAAATTTTTAAATGGGGTAGAAGAATTTGTTACTTTTGCATGCCAACAAGCGCATTTGGCAAAGGGAAAAATTAGATGCCCATGTTCTAAGTGTAAGAATATGAACTATATCATGCCTGATGATGTCAAAGTTCATCTTTACAAAAAAGGGTTTGTTATTGATTATTGGTATTGGACATGCCATGGAGAAAATGATCCCACTTTGCTTAGGGGGTTTGTTAATCAAGCTACTAGTTCAACTACGTTAGAAAGTAGAAATAATGAACACTTAAATAGGTTTGAGACTATGGTGTATGATGCTATTAGTCCAAATTTTGGAATCTATAATAATCAAGAGCTTGGGAAGCCTCCTAATCCAGATGCAAAAAATTTCTATGAATTGTTGGATGCAGCACAGAAGCCATTATGGTCGGAATGGGTTGACCACACTGACTTATCTGCTGCGGTTAGTGTAACACCCTACTAATTTGATGTTATGCTTAAGTCATAGCATGAATTAAGTAGACTGTGTTACTGTGTTAATATTTTTTTTTTATTAAACGAAATAGCATGTTGCTATACTATGAGCATAACGAAACTCAAAATAATGCCACAACAGATAAGAAATAGTATAATAACATCAACTGTATAAACAATGACTTCTGACATGTACATATATATGTACATGTTAGAAGTCATTGTTTCAGTTTATGTACAGAGTTTCAAAGTGAAATACAAAGGTGGGCCGATGTACCAAAAAGACATAAGGCCCATATCAATCAAAAAGATCCTATAGGTCCTCAGAGGACATTTCAAAACCTACTGCTAGTCCTACCGTCAAGTCTATGACCCAGAGCTACGTGCTGTCAAAAGAGGGTCATACTGTACAATATCTCCTGCTGGCTGATCTACTCTGTTAGATAGCCGTTGGCCATGCCATGCCCGGCTGGAGAGTACTTTGCACTGGGTCCCGAGGAGGAAAAGGGTGACGAGCCGGTGGCCTCGGAAGGGTCACTCTCTGAGCTAAGTGGCACATCTAGAACTACTTGCGGAGGTGACTCTGGTGCAGGGTCAGCAGGAGTTGCCTGTGCTACGGGTGTAGGAGGAACTGGAGGTGGGTGCGCCATGTGTAGTGGGATAGCAATGTAGGGAGTCGCAGGGTCGAAGACAGGATGATGTAGAGGGACAGCAAAGTTCTTATTATTAAATAGATAGAGGCGAAAGTTACAAGAATCGGCTATATATAAAGAATCCAATACTGGATCATGGTGAAGCTGCAAATTTGGGATCTCAATGAAGAAGTTGGCCGTGGAGTCTATTGCCAGCGTCTGAGAATGATGCGGGAAATACAGAACGAGGTGAGAATTTAAAGAAATTCTCAGTAGGGCTTGTGCATAGTGGTTATCTGACGTCACATACGCTCTCAGTTGCCTCGGTTTCTATTTAATTTTAAAAACATGTGTTCAAACTGAAATATCCATTTTAATGGGTTCAAGAAAATGTCTGATCCGAGTCAAGGTTCAGTTTTACTTTAGACGGCACAAGAAACAAAATAGATTACTAATAATGATGATACATAGAATGATAAACATAATAAATAAATAAATAGCAGTAAACAAACATAATAGACAACTGTAAACATCTTGACATAACTATTTCATGTATTCATGCATTCATGCAATCATGCAGACTCATTCTTGAACCTTCCTTCATAAACTTTTTCATTACTTTTCATCATTTTTCCATCTCTTGGTCCCCTGGGAGTTCTTGGCCATTTAGACTCCTGGGTAACAGTCTGCTTATCAGGATCGAGCTCGTTCCTATACAGGAATGCCGGGTTTACTTTCCCCAACCTTTCCACCGATCTATTCCCCTTAACTTCTTATCCGGGGCTGGCCCAAGTAGCATGGAACTTTCATAGTAACATAATTCTTATCATAACTTTCATAGCTTTTCTTGAAATTGCATATGCATCAACATGTAATTCATAACTTATACATGGATTCTACCGAGATTTTGGCAGCATAACGGAACGTGTCCGCTTCCCCATGAATAGTGCCAGCACACCAGAACACCAATTTATCACAAAGGTCACAACATTGCACACATATTTCAACATGAAACTCATAATAACAATAATCTCATTAAGGCAAAGTTTCTACCTCAGCATAGTCTGCCAACCCGGTTCTTCTAATTCAAGCCATAATTTCTATTTAACTCATTTGGACCTCAATTTTGGGTATGTTAAAGTGTTATGTGTCTATTTTTTAACCTCTTTGGTCCCATCTAATTTTGATATCTATAGCTTAAGATATTTAGGTTTTATCCCGGCCTGCCCAGTGACTGGACAGAATCAGACACGTAAAAGTAAAAATCCACTAAAAATCGAAAACTGATTCAAATTATACGAAATTGGACTCATTAAAGGTAACAGGGTAAGTTTCATTTATAAAAAGTTCCATTCCATTTGACTTAGTAGGGCTCGAGTTATAAGCCCCGAATTCTAACCTTCCTAAACTGCCCTGTTCTGGCCCGGTTTGGACATAGGGCAACTTTCTTGGATCACTGGGAGCAAACAAAACCTTATCTAATTCTAAAATTTTTATGGGATATTCTCCTATGTGTAAGATTTCTAACAAAGTTTGTTTCACTCATTTTTAAGTAGCATAGAGCGAGTTCTACCCTGAACTACCCAGTCTGCCCAGAACCAGAGTCAAAACCCTACGTCAAAATTCAAAAATTCATATCTCTCTCAATACTAATCTAAAAGCCTTACATGATATATGTATAGAAAGCCCTAGATGTCTAATTTCATATAAAAATGGTTTCATGAAATTTAATCGACTGTAGGAGGAGCCATGCACTCCGCCGTACGGACTACCGAGGGTTTTTGGTTCTCTAGCCCCTCAGCTCTTCCTATTTTCATTCGTTCTTGCTTCCAACTCGGGTTTAACCAAACAAATAGCCAAAAACCAGCCATATATCATCATAATCTTTCATTTAACACATCAAAGATTGTGAAAATAATCCAACCTCAGCCAGCCAAGACCACAGAATTGATGCAAGAATTAAACCTCTACCTTTGTTATAAGTGATTTTGCTTGATTTTTGAGGGCTTGGAAGAGCAAAGCTTGATTAGGCTTGATGGTTGGTTGGAGTTATGTGAGTGAAGAAGAGAAGAAGAGAGCTGAATGAGAGGAGAAAGTGGCGCAAAAAAAAAAGGGGTCTAAATGGGTGATAAAGGGAGGAAAAAAATCTGATTACATAAGTGGTAGTAGTTGACTTTCTTTGGCATTTAATTGGTTGAGATTCTATGGCTGAGTTTCAGCCAACTTTCCTTGCTTTTGTGGCCAAAGTGGCGCCACATTTGGTGTTAAGTGGCTGAGTTATCAGCCACTCAAGGTAGGGTAAAAGAATTGAAATTCTATTGGTTTGGTTCTGACAGTTTAGAATACCGTAATTTTACCGATTTCCTTTAAATTGGTAAATCGGTTTTCAATAAAATTTTATGAAATCTCCTATACTTCTAACTTAATTCCCTCATATCTAAACTCAAGTGATTGCTAATCAATTGATTCTAAATAATTATTTAACCGAATTCTATTTATTCTCGATTATTTGATAAAACCGAATAATTAGGTGAAAAATGATAAAAGAATTTTGGTGGATGTTACAGTTAGATTGTTGATGATCAAGTCGGAAAGAAACATTACTCAATGATCTTTCAATCAAATAGTTGAACTAATGAGAGAAACACTCCTTGTAGATAATCTTGTCCCTGAAGATTATTATAGGGCAAAGAAAATAGTTTCTAAACTTGGCCTTACTGCCAAAAAAATTGATTGTTGTATGAATGGTTGTATGTTGTTTTACACGGAAGAGTGCAAGACTTTAAAAGAATGCACATTTTGTGGTGCAGCATGTTATAAATTAAAGAAGGTTGGTAAGAATAGATATAAAGAAGTACCTGTGAAGAGAATGCATTACTTACCCCTCATTCCTAGACTCAAGAGGCTGTATACTTCGATGAATTTTGCCCCACATATGAGATGGCACTATGAAAATAGGCGAGAACATGGAGTATTGTGCCACCGATCAGATGGGGAAGCTTGGAAACATTTTGACAATACTTATCCAGATTTTGCTGCTGAACCACGAAATGTTAGATTAGGCTTATGCGCTGATGGTTTCACACCATATAGCCAATCTACAGCACCTTATTCCTGTTGGCCAATTATCATAACTCCTTACAATCTTCCACCCAAACTATGCATGACCACTACTTACATGTTCCTGACATTGATAATTCCTGGTCCACATAATCCAAAAGGTAAAATAGATGTGTATTTGCAACCTTTGATGGATGAGTTGAAGTTGTTGTGGAATGAAGGTGTCCTTATATATGACGTTTCGAAAAATCAAAACTTTATTATGAGAGCTGCATTAATGTGGACTATCAATGACTTTCCTACATATACAATGTTGTCTGGTTGGAGCACAGCAGGGAGGTTGGCATGTCCATATTGCATGAGCCAATAGTTTGAAATATGGTGGCAAATGCTCTTGGTTTGATTCACACCGTCAATTCTTACCATTGGATCATCCATATCGAAGGAATAAGGCTGCATTTTTAAAAAATCGAGTTGAGAGATCTCTTACATGTCCTGGCTTTGGTGATTCTCATAATTGGACAAAACAAAGCATATTCTGGGAGTTACCGTATTGGAAAACCAATTTGATAAGACATAATCTTGATGTAATGCACATAGAGAAAAATGTCTTTGATAATGTCTTCAATACAGTGATGGACATCAAGGATAAAACCAAAGACAATGTTAAGGCAAGAATGGACTTGAAAGAGTATTGTCGGCGAAAGTAGTTAGAATTGCATCAATTGTCTGATGGAAAGTATCTCAAGCCGAAAGCAAAGTTCACTTTGTCTATGGATCAGAAAATGGCAGTCTGTAAATGGGTTAGTGAACTAAAAATGCCCGATGGATATGCTTCCAATTTGCATAGATGTGTGAATATAAGAGAAGGGAAGCTCTTTGGGATGAAATCTCATGATTGTCATGTGTTTATGGAGCGCTTGCTACCAATTGCTTTTGCAGCACTTCCAGATCAAGTGTGGAAGCCAATAGCTGAGTTGAGCAAATTCTTCAAGGATTTATGCTCAACAATATTGCGAGTAGATGATTTGCTATTGTTGGAGCAAAATATTGTCATCACCACTTGTAAATTAGAGCGGATTTTCCACTTGGGTTTTTTAACTCCATGGAGCATTTACCCATTCATTTGCCATACGAAGCAAGAGTTGGAGGTCCTATTCAATACTGATGGATGTATCCATTTGAAAGGTACAAAAATTATGATATGTAATGTTTAAAATGAGGACTTGTTAAGACTTTTATTTCTTGAACAATTAGTTACTTATATCATTATGCTATAGGTACCTAAATAGATTGAAACGAATGGTGAAGAATAAATCACGTGTTGAAGGATCCATATGTGAGGCATATTTATGTCAAGAAACGTCACATTTTTGCTCATATTATTTTGAGTCTCACGTGCAAACGATGAGAAATAAGGTCAGTAGTAATGATGATGGGGGGTTACATGAAACAATCCAACCAAATTTGTCAATATTCAAGTTTAGAGGTAGAGAAGCTGGATCTTGCAAGAGTCGGTACTTGAACGATAAAGAATTGGCTGCAGCACACTTACATGTTCTACTTAATTGCGAAGAAGTTCAATCATATATTAGGTATGTCATCAAATTTCATTACCAGGTTATGTTTCCTCTTACTCAATGGTATTTTTATAATCTTTTTTCATATATTGTAGATATTTTGTACAATATATGGAGGCAGCTATTCCAAACATCAATCGTGCCGATATTGATAGTAGAATAACATCTGAATTTCCTATTTGGTTTCAAAATCACGTAAGTTTTTTTAATATCAATTTTCTTCTTAAAGTGTTTCTATGCATACACTTAGTCATTAGAAATACTAATCTGAGATGATTATTGTTATTGTTAGGTTCATGATAGAAACAATCTAGTATCAAACCAAAATTTGCATCATTTAGCGTTCCGAAGAGAAAGGTTACTAGTTGGGTTGCCTATTTTGTTAATGGTTATACAGAAGAATGAAGCATAGGTAGAAAAACTATAAATTGTGGAGTTTGTGTTAAGGGTGATGATCATGGAAATGAGCAGAATTATTATTATGGGATTATCAAAGAAATAGTGCAATTAGAATACCATGGAGAACCATCAAAACAAATAGTGTTATTTAACTGTGAATGGTTTGATGTTGTTCTTAATCGTGGTGTGAAGATTCACAAAGAATATGATATTGTGGACGTTCGCCACACAAGACGGTATTCTAAATATGATCCATTCATATTTGCAGTAAACGCCATTCAAGTCTACTTTGTTCCATATCCAGAAAAAATTAAAGAAAAAAGAGATTGGTGGGTTGTTATCAAAACAAAACCAAGGGGCATGGTAGATGATCGATATACATTAGAGCTTGCATATCAAGATGTGTCGTCGGATTTGTATGTAATCTTGATGACCATCTTGAATCATTGAGAGATGAAGAAGGGGCATTTGATGAAGTAGAGGTCAATGTATGACATGATCTAGACAAGGAAGAAGTTGAAGATATAGAAGGAAATCTAGATCATGATGAGGAGGAAGAATTTGATTTTGCCATTGATTCTGAAAGTGATGATGATGATGCTCAATTGGAGACATTACTTGACAATGATGACGAGGACAATGATGATAGTGATGATGATGATTAGTGTTTTTTAATTTACTTGTTATGAAAAGTATTATATTTGCATTACTTTCACTTGTCACATTAATTTTTTATTACTAATTTTGTATTTTTATTGCAGATGTCTGACAAAGGTAACGGTAAAGGTAAAGGAAAAGGCTCGGGTTCTAAGCAGCCAGAAAAACTTCCAATATTGCGGTCTCATGCTCAGACTACGCAGAATATTTCCACATCTCCTGCAACTACCTCATCATCTCTGGCGGGTGGTTCGTCATCATCACTACACCTCACTCCTCCAGCATCAGTTGTAGGTGTAAATTCAGCTACCATTGAAAACAATGCTGAGCTTACATCTGGATCAAGTAACTCATATGATTCCTCCAATAACCAGTCAAGTAGTAAGAAAAAGGTTTTGCATCTTGATGGAGTGGGTATGTGAAGAAAATGCATTTTAATTATTTCGTCATATTTGATTTGATATAACCAATAAATTATAATTCTTATAGATTTCTACCCTCAAGCACCACGGCTCATGGGATCACTAGTGTTATCAAAAGCCATTATGTTGAACCATGGCTTTCTTGGAAAAAAATACCACCTACAGTCAGAGAGATGTTATTTTCTGAATTTATGGTAAGTTTCAACTATTTTTGGTATAATGTGTGCTTTTATCTATATACTTTATTGTTTTATTTAACGTTTCTGTTGATTATGATAGAGGAAGTTTGATCTCCATCCTCCTGATTATGGTTAGGCCAAGAAGAATTTTGAAAGTCGGGGAGCTGCACTACTAAAGAATATGCTTCAAAGAGCCTGTTCCTCGATGAATAGACCAAATTTTCTTAGAGACAATGTATGGGATGCACTTTGTGCGCAGTGGGAGGACAAAAGCTTCAAAAAGAAGAGTAGACAAGCAAAATTAAATCACTCTTCTGACTCATCAGGATTTGGGGGTTCACTTCACACTGGTGGCTCTATTACTGTTTCACAACATAGAGCCAATTTGGTTAAGTTCTCAAACTCTTAACATTACTTCCAAGCTATTTCTACTAATATATTACCTTTCAAACTATTTCTATATTATTCCTAACTCAAGTTATTGTTGTTTTATCCACAGACAAGATTGCACGGCGAAGCTCCTACTCCATCAGAGTTATTTCGCCACACACACATGCATAAGGATAAAACATGGGTAGAGAGGAGATCAGAGCATGTAGATGTAAGTAGTTAACATTTACTGCATATCTAGTTTGTATGTTTGAATATAGGTATAGCTTTAAATTATGTTAAATATTATATTTAGAATATAGTTATTGTTTTGAATTATGTTAAATTATAGTGTAACTTCTACTTATATGTTATAAGTACCCCTAAATGGAAATTATTGTGTTAATTGACATAATATTGTAATTGGCAGGCTAAATTTATACGTGCCATGGATGAGGCAACCCAAAAAGCCTTTCAAGATGGAATTCCTCAACCTAGTGAGTTAGATGTGTGGCATAAAACTGCTGGAGTAAAAAAGGGAAGAATTTATGGCCTTGGTTTAGAGTCTACTGTGATTGATGGAAGGTCATATTATCGTGGTTCTAGTTCACAATCTGATGCATGGGTATAAAGAACAGAGCATGAAGCACTACTAAAGAAAATGGCAGAGGAGAATAGTGCACTTCTAGCTAGATTGGAGAGCAATGAGAAGCAGCTTCAAGCCACCAATCAACTTGTGCAACAGATGATGCAACGGATGAACTTCCAACCTTCTGATTTGCAGCCCATCATTGCAGATCGAGCTGAGGATGAGGGATCTAGTGATAAGGGATCAAGTGACAAAGAAGAAGACTCTGAATGAACTCTTTTTATCTATTTCTTGTTGACTGTTGTTTGGATTATATGCTACTTAGTATATTTATGGCCTAAACTTTAGATACTAAATTTTATGCTTTGGGATGTTATAGTATTAGATATTAGTACTTAATTATATGTAATCTTAACTTCTTAACTTCTTAACTTATGGATTATTGTATGTGCTTTTCTGGGCTGTTGGTTGAATCCAGGTGTATGAAATATGATAATCATAACATTCTGCTTTCTTTGTTTGCACAAATCAAAATTTACGACCGAATATATACTGAATAAGGGGGACCGTTTGCACCATTTGCGACCAAAAAATTGGTCGTAAAATCAGAATTTTGCGACTAATTTTTTAGTCTCAAATTTGGGACTGAAAAATCCGTCTCAAAATTTTGATTTTGCTACTGATTTTTCGGTGGCAAAAAGAGCCAATTTTGCGACCGATTTTTTAGTCGCAAAATTTGAGACCAATAAATCGGTCGTAAAATTTAAGAATTGCGATTGAATTTTCGGTTGAAAACTTAAATTTTGAGACCGATTTTTTGGTTGCAAATTTTGTGACTGAAAAATCGATCGCAAAAAAGTCAACAAACGACCAACTCTTTATTTGCCTCACAGTCCCCGATATTGGTCGCAAATTCGGCCACAAAATTTTGCAACCGAAAAAATCAGTCACAAATTATTTTGCAACCTGCCCAAATGCTACTGACAAAATCAATCGCAAAATCGGTCACAAATTACATTTGTGACCGATTTTCTCCATTTTGCAACCGAAAATTCAGTCGCAACCAGACAATTTTCTAGTAGTGTTTCCTTTGATTCTTGGATTAGATGTTTTAATTTCTGTTCACTTTCATTTTAAGTAGTTACGTTTTTATTTTATAAAGAAACAAACCCCCCCTCGAATTCCTGATCACATAACATTTTCATCACTGAGAGATGAGTCGGATTGCATCCTTTACTACAAAATTTTTGTAATTCAGTTTATTTGTAATTTGACTAAGCTTGGCACTCGAGTCAAGCAGCCACCTAAGTGTGAATCTTGACGGATTATCCTATTAGACATTTCCTGCAGTTTTTAAATTAAGACAAAATTATATTTGTATATGTATATTGACTAATGAAGTTCAAGGGTGTCCTGTCACTGACTGAGTTATATAAACTCAACTCGTGGTTTCTTTCTATTTTTTACATTCAGGTATAGACCCTCTTGCCTCGTAGCCATAGTTCTCCATTCTTGGGTGAGCCTTCATGAATAAGGGCATTAGGGGTTTTTCTTGTTTTGTTAATGTACTCTTAGTAAGCATAGCTCCATAATACTACAGGCAGGGTTCGACCTTTGCTAATTAATGCTAATGTTTATTTTGGTATTATGTATATTGACTTACTAGATTACTATATGCTGGAAATTCTAAGTTAGAATGTTGAAGGAGTTTTTGTGGTTATGTAATTGTGTGTGTATGATGTGATTGGTTATGCCTTGTTTAGTTAGTTATATTGTGTACTGAGGGTGTATTATAAGAATGCCTAGATCCCCGATGGAAGAGTGTTTTTGTTGATTATGCAGGATGACTAATCATATTTGGAAAATATCCTAAATACAAAGGGGACTCTGTCCGAATTTTCATAAAATCTTGTGGTTAAAGGCTTGCATAGGGATTTGTTTCTTATGCGCTGGTCACGACCCGAATTGGGTCGTGACAAAGTTGGTATTAGAGCTTAGGTTTCCCTGTGTATTATGAAGCAAGTGTCCTTTAGTAGGATCACGATTGTGTAAATGGAAACTGGCTCATTTTCACAAAGTGTGATACTACTAGAGGCCTTTATGATTGTCACTCTTATGTTTATCTTTTTAATTATATACACTTCAAGTACTCTCTTGTCTTGAAACTCAATTGAAATTTGATCTTAATCGTCCTTCCCTTAGGTGAAATGCGGCCTAGAACTCGTATCTGTGTTGTAAGGGCCAAAGCCTATGAGGCTTTTGATGCTGAATCCGATTAGGCCCCCCTTCCTCTTCCGAGAAGGAAAGGCTGTGGTCGGGGAAGGGGTCATGGGAGACCGACTAAACAAACAAAAGAGCCCGTTCTAGAGGATGAGCTCGTTAACCTGGCAGCTGAAATGAGGGGCGTCCATTAAACCCTTAATACTTTGGTGGAACTCCTAGCCTAACAGAGGAGGGGTGAGCCACAACCTCATGCTATGCCTACCTCACCTGTCAGGGGGCACCATCAACTACATGCGACGGCGGAAGTGTAGATTGAATCCTTCCTCAAATTGAACCCACCAAGCTTCTTGGGAAACCCTTTAATGGATAATCCGCAATAGTTCATTGACCGCACTAAAAAGGTCCTTAGAGCGCTCGGATGTCCAAGTGAAAAGGCGGTGGAATTAGTAATTTACAACTTGAAAGGGCCTGCAAAACACTGGTGTGCAACCCTTCTTGGAGGTAGGGATGCCTCTAGCCTGCCTCCCCTTACTTGGGAAAAATTCACTGAGATTTTCATGAGTAGTTTTCTCCCTATCAACAAGAGGGAGAAGTATGTTGCTGATTTTGAGAGATTACGGCAAACACCTGAAATGTTTGTAGCAGAATATGAGGAGCAATTCATTAACTTATCTCGATATGCCGACCATCTAGTGTCCACCGAGACCATGAAAGCTAGAAGATTTGTTCGAGGCCTAGCTGACCCCTTACTCTCCAGCCTACTTCCTATGGTTGGAAGAATGTCATATGCTGAAATCATGGATGCCGCCTATGGTCTCGAAATTAGGAGAGAGGAATGGAGAGTTGTGGTAGCAAGTGTTGCAGTCTGCTCCAAATTACAATTTAAAAATACTTAATTATGCTAAATTTGAAGTATAGTGCAATCAAGTTGTCTCATAATAATGTTGTTGCTATCTAGTTAAGTAATAAAGGGTTTTGTGTAAACATGCAGTAAATAAGCTATAAAAGAAATTTAGGTGAAATAAAAAAAATACTAGTTCAAAGAGTTCCTTAGGCATAAGATGAATCAATCATTAATGCATAATATATCAAACACATGGAGTGTGGCTAATTTGAGCTATTAAAGAGATCTCTACTAACAATCCCACAAATTCTACCTAGAGAACTCTAGGAATTCAACTAACATATAATTGATTAGATAATTGAGACCTCAACTCTAATTAATCTATGTTAATTTCTAGCCCCAATTGCATTTACCTAGGCTTGAACCCAAATCCAATTCCTAATTCTTTAATTAATCAAGTTCATACCAATTAACCAATTAGTAATTACCCAACTAATTCCATATTCATAAACCTACATATCAATACCATTAAATGTAAGAGAATCAAGAAAACAAACATGATTGAAATTCAAGTATATGGTTTCAAGATTACAACCATAATGCCCTTGGAGTCTCCTTGAACTAGCTTGAAGTCCTATTCCTCCATAGAAATGAAGGTTATGAAATAGAACTCAAAACAAGTATCTTACAAAATGAAAGGAAAAGAAAAGAAAAGAAGAGGAGAGGAGAAGAGAAGAGAGAAAAAAAGAAAAATGTTAGAAAGGAGAGTCTTTCGCGTCTATATTTTCTCTCTTCTTATCAGGCCTCAAATGTGAATATCCAAAATTGTCCTTTATCCCAAATTATTCCTCTGCCTCTTAGCTTTAAGTGGACACCCAATTTGCTTAATTTGGTCATGAAATGAGAGAGTTATGGCACAATCTTTGTACCATAGGTTGTATCTCTATTCACATTAGTCAAATTCAACAGCCAATAAGTCCATCCAGATGTTATTCTTTTGGAGAATGTTCTCATATGAATTGAAGCTTTATATCTTAGCTTTCAAATGGCACTAGTTTCACCTTAATCCAATGTCTACAACTCAAGTTGTGGCCCAATTAGTGCACACTACTCTGGTTCTAGCACAACAGCCCTGTTTTGGCTTCGGGGCCCAATTCGTCCAAATAGACATCTGAATTAGTTTTTGAATTCTTCATAAAAGTTGTATATCTTTCTCTTAGCTTTCCTACAATATAAAATTTGTCATTTTTAGAGGTCAACAACTCAAGATATGCTCAAAATACAAAAATAATATAAATTTCTAATAATACTAAAAAATACAATTAAGTCCAATTAAAACCCAAACTCATATAATGTGTCTAATATTGATCAACTAAACACAAAAGAGGTCCAATAAACTAAATATGAGGGTTAGTCAATGTATCAAAATGTTACTTATCAAGCTACTAAGGAGTCAAGCAGGAAGTAGAAGATGAAGGGGACCTTTTCTGGTGGATCCAACTTTGGAGGAAACCAGGGTTATCTGGGCCAATGTTAGGCACCGTCAAGTGGGGCTATTTATTCTGGGCCTGTTCCTATGTGTGTGTCTACCTCAGGGTCCGAAGCAAGCAATGTATCATAGCCAAGCATGCGGAGATCGGGGCAGTCAAATTTTCCCAGGCAGTTATGTCACTTTTGTGGGGATTACCACTCTGAGCCGTGTCATAGGGCCATTGTAGCTTGTTTTGGGTGCGGACAGTCAGGGCACCTTAAGAAGGATTGTCCCTACTCTAAGGGAGCTTTTGAACAAGGTTTTGTACCTCCTGCAGCACCTACAGCATCATACTCAGCTTTGTCTTCAAGAGGTTTATCCGGACTTGCGGGCAGGGGTTCAAGTAGGGGAGCTAGTGGTAGGGGTCCTAGTGGTAGAGGATCAGGTAGAAGCTAGCCCAGAGTTTTTGCCTTGACAAGACAAGACGCTCAGGCTTTGAATGCTGTGGTGGCAGGTACTTTACATGTTTGTTCCTTTAAGGCTTATGTGTTGTTTGGTCTAGGTTCTACTCACTCATACGTGTCCCCATATTTTGCCGCTTGCTTTGGCAGCAACCGGTGATGCTGGATCACCCATTCTAGGTCAGTACCCCAATGGGGGAACCCTTAAATGTTCAACTGATGCTCCTATCATGCGGAGTGGATAGTCTGACTTATTTAATGCCACTAGAAATGGTGGATTTTGATGTTATCATAGGTATGGATTGGTTATCTTCATGCCATACCATAATGGATTGCTACTTTAAATTAGTAAAGTTTGAGGTTCCGGGCAGACCGTCTTTAGTATTCTAGGGAAATAGCTACTTAACTCCCGCCAATTTAATCTCTTCCATGAGTGCTATGCACTTAATGAACAAGGGAAATGAAGGTTACCTTGCAATGGTATGAGATGTTGAGACTGTTGTGCCAAGCTTTGACTAGGTCCCTGTGGTCAGGGAATTTCTTGACGTATTTCTTGAGGAATTGCTAGGAATGCCTTCCGATAGGGAGATTGAATTTTGTATAGATCTAGCCTCAGATGTCCAACCTGTATCCATTCCTCTTTATCGAATGGCACCAGCAGAATTATGAGAGTTAAAGGTTCAATTGCAAGATATGCTAGAAAAAGGCTTTATTCAGCCAAGCATATCATTATGGGGTGCTCCAGTACTCTTTGTGAAGAAGAAGGATGGGGCAATATGATTATGTGTAGATTATAGATAGTTAAATCGATTGACTATTTGTAATAAGTATCCTTTACCCAGAATCGATGACCTGTTTGATCAACTCCAAGGGGCATCATGCTTTTCTAAGATTGATCTCCATTTTGGATATCACCAGCTAAGGATTCGGGAAGAAGATGTTCCCAAAACTACCTTCCGAACCCGTTATGGACATTATGAGTTCTTAGTAATGTCCTTCGGGTTGACTAATGCTCCAGCTGCTTTCATGAATCTGATGAACCGAGTGTTCAAGCTATTCTTAGATCACTTCTTGATTATCTTTATTAACGATATCCTGGTATATTCCAAAAACCAAGAATAACATGAGTATCACGTGAGAGTCATCCTACAAACCTTGAGAAATCACCAGCTTTATGTTAAGTTCTCTAAATGTGACTTCTGGTTGGATCGAGTGACCTTTCTAGGTTACATGGTATTTGAAGAGGGGATTATACCAAAAGTGGTCAAGGCCTACAACCGTGACGAAAATTCGTAGCTTCTTGGGTTAGGCAGGCTACTATCAGAGTTTTGTTAAGGATTTTTCTAAGATCTCTGCTCCTTTGACTAAGTTGACCTAAAACGGGTGTCGTTCCAATTGTCTAATGCTTGTGAAGAGAGCTTTCAAAGACTTAAGGGTTGTTTAACCTTAGCCCTAGTGCTCGTTTTACCCTTGGGATCTTGAGGTTATTCAGTTTATTATGGTGCTTCCCAGGTAGGGCTTGGATGTGTTCTTATGCAACATGGCCGAGTCATTGCCTATGCCTCAAGATAATTAAAGAGACATGAATAGAAGTAGCCCACCCATGATCTAGAATTGGCAGCTATCGTCTTTGCACTAAAGATTTGGAGATGTTACCTCTATGGTGAAACATGTGAGATTTACACTAACAATAAGAGTCTGAAGTACATTTTCCAATAGAAGGACTTAAACTTGAGGCAGTGTAGGTGGATGGAACTACTCAAGGATTACAATTGTACTATTTTGTACCATCCTGGCAAGGCCAATGTGGTGGCAGTTACCTTGAGCAGGAAGTCCATGGGTAGTTTGGCGCATATTGCTCCTGTGAAGAGACCTTTAGTGGAAGAGATCCACAAATTAGAAGATGAAGGTGTGCGCTTTGAGCTTGGAGGCTCCGAATCATTTCTTGCCCATATTCAAGCTCAATTTTTCTTGATTGAACAAATCAAGGTGGTACAGTATGAGGACCCAAAGTTATGCAAAATTATGGGAGACATATGTAACAGAAACGAATTTGAGTTCTTTTTTGATCAAGTAGGTGTATTGAGGTTTGGTAGCCGTTTATGTGTGCCCAATGTAGGCAACTTGAGAAGAACTCTTTTAGAGGAAGCCCACAATTTTCGGTATACGGTTCATCCGAGTTCCATTAAGATGTATCAGGATCTAAAACAGAGTTGTTTTGGTGGGAAGGCATAAAAAAGGATATAGGAGACTTTGTGTCTCATTGCTTGGTGTGTCAACGGGTCAAAGCTAAATATCAAAGACCCGCTAGGTTACTACAACAAATTGAAATACCTGAGTGGAAATGGGAGAGAATTACCATGGATTTCGTGACCAGTTACCTAGCAACTCTAAAGGTTTTGACTCTATTTGGGTAATAGTAGATAGAATGACCAAGTCAGCTCATTTTCTTCCAGTTAAGACTACCTACAACACTTCCTATTATGCCAACTCTATGTAGATGAGATCATTCGACTTCACGAGGTTCCAACGTCCATTATCTTAGATTGAGGACCTCAATTCATCTCTCATTTTTGGAAGGCCTTCCAAAAGGCCTTAGGGACTCGACTTGATTTTAGTATGGCATTTCACCCTCACACAGACGGATGGTCTGAAAGGACCATCTACGTACCAGAGGGTATATTGAGATCTTGTGTTCTAGACTTTGGTGGAAGTTGGGATAGTTACTTGCCCTTAGTTGAATTCTCCTACAATAACAGTTACCAAGCTAGTATCCAGATGGCACCATTTGAAGCGCTTTATGGAAGACATTGTAGGTCTCCTATTGGATGGTTTGAGATTGGTGATATCAAGCTTTTGGGACCCAATCTTGTGCAAGACTCCACTGATAAGGTTCATTTGATTAGAGAGCGACAATTGGCAAAAAGCTTATGTCGACCATAGGAGACACGATCTAGAATTCTGTGTAGGGAACCATGTATTTATTCGAGTATCACCTATGAAAGGCATAATGAGGTTTGGGAAGAAAGGCAAGCTCAGCCCCTGCTATATTAGTCCTTTTGAGATTTTAGATAGGGTAGGTGCAATGCCCTACTATTTAGCCTTACCACTTGACTTGTCCATGATTCATCCTATGTTCCATGTGTCAATGTTACATAAATACCTCCCCGATCCATCACATGTACTTGCTCGACACACTAATCAACTAGACGAAGATTTAACTTATAAAGAAGAGTCTATAGCCACAGTCGATCGTCAGGTGAAGAAGTTATGTACGAAGGAAGTGGCTTTAGTAAAGGTGATCTGGAAGAACCACTCAGGAGAGGAAGCGACTTGGGAAGCTAAAGAAGTAATGCAATCAAGGTACCCCCACCTATTTGACTCTTGAGCTAATTCCTGCTTATTTAGAATTTGGGGACAAATTCTTTTAAGGGGGGATAATGTAATGCCCATGCTCTAAATTTGAATATCTTTTCTTGTTAACATTTTATTACTGCATTTTCCTCAATTATAATCGATTACAAGGGGCTTGTAATCAATTACAAATGCTTGAATCAGAATTCAAACCATTATGTTTGTCCGCGATTTGCAATTCTTGCAATTATAATCAATTACTAGTAGCCTATGTTTCATGAATTTCAATTTTTACAATTGTAATTAATTACAATTGCCTGGAATGGGTTTCTAACTTCCCTGATGCTCTCGGATAATCGATTATAATTTTTGGGCATGTGGTAACCAACCGCCTATAAAATGTTTTGGGATGCTCTCTCTCTCTTTCTCTCTCCTCATTCTCACGTTTTCTTCTCTCTCTTCATCCCGAAAACCCTATTTTCTCTCTCTAAATCATTCCCTTCTTCATCCTACACCCCTGTGTCAAATCCTCCCACTAAAATCACTTCAAAACACACATTAAACACATTAATCTACTCCAATAATCCTCAAATCCACCACACTCTCTCCATCTACTTCCTCCCCTGGAGACCTTGGAGCTTAGAGGAAGAAGATCTCGAAACCCACTCTCCTCCTCATCCTCATTGGCTTTCCTAGGGTAATTTCTAACATCTTTCTTCCTTTCCTTTTTTGAAAATTTCAAACTTCTGCTTGGATCTATTATTCCTTCTAAACCCTAGGTTAGAAAATTTGGGAACCTTAGAGTTTGAAGATAATTAGTGTAACTCTCTCATGTTAGTAACTAATATATAGTTATGTTATTGTGGTTGTGGTGCTAGATTATTCTAAGGAACATTCTCTTAACTCTGTGGCTTTAGAGAATTGAGATTTTACCTTTGTGCTGGTAATCTATGAGCAGATAGAACACATTTGACTAGTTTATTGCTTTAATTTATGATATTTATATATTCTTTTGTAATGAAATTGATTTTAGAAATTTGTACATGAGTCAATGATTGACATTTATGAGGAATATTTGAAAGCTAACACATGATGGATGATAAAAAGGATTAGGAAGATATATGACATGATCTGCCTACTAACGGCAGTAGACATTAACCTTAGTGCACCTTGGATTATCATTTACACAGCCACTCAAGGGAGTGATGCATATTGCATATTACATAGCCATACATATAGTGTGGTGCATGATGGATTTACACAGCCACTCTAAGAGTGGTGCATGATGGATTATGTAACATTCTCAATTTCTTGTCGTGCTAAATTACCTCAGCAACCCTGAGTAATTAGGCACTTAATGAGAAATTATGATATTAAGGCTTAATTAAGGGGTTAACGAAGAGTTTATGAGTTAACTTGGATGAGAAAAGTCAAGAGAATGCTTAATCGAGATTGGATAATCTCTAATTAAGCAAGTCAGAGCCTTTATAGTTTAATTAAGCACTAATCGCCTTTAGTTAGCTTAATCGAGTTTAATTAAGATTAATTAAGCTAAATCACAATATTAATTTTTGTTAATCATGTTCTCGTGTGTTAATCAGTAATTCTTGCTTAATCATCTTAATGAAGTTGCATGAGCACTTAATCACATGATTAAATTCAAATTTAGTCAACTAGACAATAAAGTAAAAGGTGATGTCATTAAAGCATTAAGCATTAGACAATAGTGCTTTATGTAAGAGTTGACTTTGTCTTTGTCCCCCCATCATCCACTTTGTCCCCTTAATCACAAGATAACACAAAATTAAGCAAAATATCTCCCTCCCTCCCTTGATGTAGTTGACGCCACAACACACACATACACACACTCTCACATTTTCATTTTGTGTCTTCCTATTCTCTCTCTAACCCTCATATCCTCTCACTTTTCTCTAAAACTCTTTCATCTTCTTCTTCCTTTCTCCACTACCACCACCCAAAACCTCTTACGTAGCCCTTCAAGGTTCTCATCTTTGGGTCTTTGGAGACAAGATCTAAACACTACAACCTCTATTTTCACAAGATCTCAAGAGCTTCTCCTTCCTTCTTGCAAAATCCGCCACCATCATCATCAAGAGGAGCCATCATCTTCTTCTTCTTCTTCTCTTGTTTTTGCGTCATCTTCAAGGAGAGGTAGTGATCTTCATCTTTTTGTTTTGTTTACTTAAGAAAGCTTGAAGCTTGTTTCTTTTCATGACTAAGATCTTTAAGTGAAAACTTGAGAAGATCCTCCATGCTCTTCATGAGCAAAAGTTTCCATTTTTGGCAAAAATATGTTCTTGTTGTTCTTCAAGTGTTCTTGATGTTTCTACTTTTGGAAAAAATATCTTCTTGTTGTTCTTCAAGTGTTCTTGATGTTTCTCTTTTTGGCAAAATATGTTCTTAATGTTCTTCAAGTGTTCTTGATGTTTCTACTTTTGGAAAAATATGTTCTTGTTGTTCTTCAAGTGTTCTTGATGTTTCCTTTTTTGGCAAAATATGTTCTTGATGTTTTTCAAGAGTTCTTGATGTTTCTACTTTTGGAAAAATATGTTCTTATTATTAAGTGTTCTTGATGGCATCTTGTTTAAAGTTGTTCCTTTTCTTATGATGAGTTGATGATTAGAAAAGCTTTATCTTTTTATGTTTTTCATGATTTTATAAGACTATGAACATCCTAAAAGCTTCAAACTTTAAAAAGTTTGCTTCTTGAAGCATAAAAAGTGGCGCAAGTTTAGTGCTTTCATAAAAGTCTTATTTTGTTTTGTTTTGAAGATAATAATATATATAAAAGTCTAAGCTTTTTGGAATAATAAGCCTTTTTTAGTTAGAAAAATGATGTCTTGTCATTTTATATTTCAAAGATTGATCCTTGGAAGCAAATCCTTTCATAAAGTTTGAAACTTAAAATCAAAAAGGTCACTTTTGGATCATAGAAATGCTAACTTTTAAAAAGATCAAAACTTTATAACTTTAAAGTTAATGTCTTATATCACTAGTTGATAAAGTAGGAATTCTTTTAATGTAGAGACAACTTTAGATCATAAAGTTGAGACCTTGATGATTTTGGAATAATTAAAAGAGTCAACTTTCATAAAGAATAAGACTTTTTAGTTAAAAAGCTAGTAGCTTGTATCATTATTTCATGAAGATCTAATCTTTAAGATAAGAGCTTAATTTTAAAGGCACTTACTTTCATAAAGAATAAAACTTTATGACTACTTTATAAGAATGCTAACTTTTATAATACTTAAGGTAAGATCTTGTTATGTTAGTAATAAAAGCTTCAAACTTTGTAACTTGATTAAATTAAAAATCACCCTTGGTGATTAGTGAACATAGTGTTGTTGGGTTCATGACGTGGTTATGCGTTGTCATAACCCAAGGATTAAAGGGATCTCGAACTCCTTGGGAACAGAAGTATGATTAGGGGCTCTGAGTATACCATGAACTTAGGAATCACTAAGTGCACTATCTCAAGGAAAGGAAACAATCATTGAACTTAATTAATTTGAACAAGTGTTCTACAAGACATGAACTCAAGTAAAGAATAATTTCATATTAGGACTAAGTAACTAAAAGACCACATAGATACATCTTAACTATGTGATTCTCTCATGGGTAACCACAGGAAAGCATGTGATGATTCATAATATTCTTCATAAAGAATAACACAACTATGAACCCCCTTTAGGTTATGAATGTATGATGCCATTCGGCATAATGAATGATCAGTTTGATTGAGCTTTGTCTCATGATTGATTGATTATTATGATATGATAAACTATTTGTTAAAAGCTTATGATTTCGATTTTGGGGGAAGCTCCGGTCTAGCCGTTATGTTGCCAAATTTCCATCAAAATTATGGACTTAGTCATATCATTGCATGTGTCTAGTCAAAGAAGTACTATGCATCTAAAGTACAATGATAAGAAAAGAAACCATGGGATATGACCCCTCGATCACTTCCGGGAAGTCAAAGATGGTGATCCACAAGGAACCTCTATGAGGGAAGCAAGGGTGACATGGAGGACCCTCCAACTTAAAAGTAACCAATATCGGCTTAGTCTGATTTGGTTTAGTACTGCATGACGACAGCCACAGAATGAGCTCATATCCAAAAGCAGTTTATTTCAAAGAAAAGTAAAGAATGTTAAGCATGTGCTAAAAATGAAAGTAAAGTTAAAGAAAGACTCTGGTCTAGTCTAAGAAGTTACATAAATGTGCATGCATCTTTATTCTCTCATTTGCATGGTCATGAATGTTTATACTATGCTCTCACATGTATATCTCTTATATTGTAGGTTCCAATTTTTTTATATTATGTTATATGAGAAAGATTAAAAGAAAACCGCTTCGGGAACCTATGTTTTCAAACCCTATAAAAATGGAGTTTATGCATGCCCACTGTTTTCATAATTAAACCCAAAGTGGTTGGGACGACGACGATGACACATTAATGGTCTAGTCGGGATCTTACTGAGAAATCTTGTATCTCTCACTCCTACATTTCCGTGTCGTCTTCAGACAGAGCTGATGGCATCCTTGACAGCACTTCTAGTGGTACCTGACTGGATGAGACAAAGAACTGCCATGTTTCTTCACCTAGCTAAAGAGGATCCAGAAAGTAGCATAGCATTTTCACTTTCTTAAGAGCCCTAGTTGGGAAGTCTATGTGTAATTAAGAGCATGCGGAAAGTCATGCTACTTAATTTGACCGATTATATATGTGATAATTATTAAGTATAATGATGACTCTTGATTATCTATGATTACATTTTTGGCTTAAGGTATTGTGTTATGTTGTTTCCATTTGGTCTTACGTTTTGTTAGTAACTCAGCGATATGAAGAACAACGTTCATATGTATACGAGTAAGTAAGCACTTAAAGGCTCAGTTTTCAAGCATAAAGGTTTTACAAAAGAAAAAAAAATTACTTGCTATTTTCATATATTACGCTAATTTTAAGATAAGAACTTTTGCTAGTTAAGAGTAATAATTAGTGATGCCATAAAATGACTTAAGCATAGTATGGTATTATTAGGGTGTTACAGATTACGGGATTTACACAAAGAAGCGGCCACCTAAGTGTGAATTTTGACAGAATTGGTCTGTTAAACATTTCCTATGGTTTTTAAATTTAGACAAAATTATATTTGTATATGTACCAAGACTCATGAGATTCAAGGGTGTCCTGTCTCTCACTGAGTTGTATAAACTCACCTTGTAGTTTCTTTCTCCTTTTTAGATTCAGGTGTAGACTTGGGAGCAGACCCTCCCGCCTCGCAGCCATAGTTCTCCATTCTTAGGTGAGCCTTCATGGGTAAGGGCATTAGGGGTTTTTCTTGTTTTATTAATGTACTCTAAGTAAGCGTAGCTCCATAGTATTGCAAGCAGGGTTCAACCTTGCTAATTAATGCTAATGTTTATTTTGGTATTATGTATATTGACTTACTAGATTACTATATGCTAGAAATTCTGAGTTGGAATGTTGAAGGAGTTTCTGTGGTTATGTAATTGTGTATGTATGATGTGATTGGTTATGCCTTGGTAATTAATTATACTGTGTACTGAGGGGTGTATTATGAGAATACCTGGATCCCCAATGGAAAAGTGTGTTTGTTGATTGTGCAGGATGGGTACTCGTATTTGGGAAATATCCTAAATACAAAAGGGACTCTGTCTGAATTTTCATAAAATCTTGTGGTGAAAGGCTTGCATGGGGACTTGTCCCCTATGCATCACAGCCTAGATTGGGTCGTGACAGGATGTGTGTATGATTATTTAATGTGTAGGAAGTGGATCAATGTTTAGAATTTATCCTAAATACAAAAGAGACTCTATCCAATTTTCGTGAAAATTTTGTGGTAAAAGGCTTGTTAAAGGACTTGTCCCCTATGCGCCGATCACAACTCAGGTTAGGTCATGAAATACGCCAAACCGAAATGTATCTATAAGGGTTAGAGAATTCAAGTTTCTTTGTAGAAGAAATTTTAGGAATATAAATAGCAATGTTTTGTTAGTTTAAGGAAAATCAGTTTAATTGCGGTGTTTTGTATTACAAAAACCAAGTTGATAGGAATTTATACTGTAGGATGACATAAATACCAGTTTAAAATCCTAAATCATGTGGCTAGAAATTAGCCACCTAATGCATAGTTGTTGGCCAAATCATGGTCATCCATTTAGAAAATTAACAAAATTTAAAATGCTATTCATGTCCACTAATCATACTCTTTTTCAATTCTTCTAACTTAGGACATAAGTCATCAAAATTTTCCCTTCTTGCCCCCAAAAATTTGCCCCTTTTATTTTGTTTCCTCTTCCATTTTTCTTCTTCAACCTCTTTCTCTTCTTCATCTTTTCTATCTCTACGCAAAAGCAGCCATCATCCTCTTGGAGTGGAGTTTTATTGAAAGATAAACCATCAAGAAACTCCAAATTTCAAGTACAAGAGGTGTTTTTAAGTAGGATTTCTTAGATTGATGGACTTCTATGGATTATATAGCTGCTCGGGTTTCTTATGCCATCTTTTTTTTAATGATATTTGATGTTAATATGACTTGTTTTGAGTGATTTAAGATAGGAATCATTGGTTTAGTTTGATAATTTGATGAAAAGCCAAAAGAAACTACAAATCAAAATTTGAGAAAAAAACCCTAGGGAATTCATCCATACAGCAAATAGTGTTTCTCCACCCATAGGTATTAAATTTGAGTGAGACTAATTTTAGATGAGACTAGACTTCTAGAGCTTTTCAACCATATAAATTATAGGTTCAATAGATTTAAGATAAGAGAGTTATGAATTTTTGAAATAGACTATTGATTTACACTCATTATCCTAACTAGTACAGGTTTTGAAGGGTATAACTCACCCTATACAACTTAAAATTTAGTGCAACCAATTTTGTTAGAAATCTAACACATAGATGATCATGTCATAAAAATTTCAGATTTAAATCTTAAACACATTGTACCTAGTAGTTCTCTAAATTCACCCTATGTCCTATTCAAGTTGACACAGGATAGCCTACTTGAGGAGCTCATAACTTGAGCTCTACTTATCCAATTAAGATAAAACTTCTTCAACTTAAAATATGAAGCAATTAGCTACAATATGGTATAAAATTTGAATGAAAATGATAAAAATATGGAATTTTAATGATTTTATAAATTTAGGTGCTTAAGTCTGTCCTGAAACATATAACTTTGGGTAAAACTTTAATAACTCAATTTATATACCTCAAAACCTAATGGCACTAAAGAGGTTTAAAAGTAGACTAATAAATCTATAACATATTAAAATTTAATGATAAAATAAATTAAAATGGAATTTTAGTACAAATTATAAGACAGGGTAGAATTGAAGAACTTAAGGTAACTTAATAGCCTCAAAGGTTAGGAGCCCCATAAGCCATGAGGAGCCAATAGTTGAATCATTGATGAAATGTTTTATCATAATAATATGATATTGACATATGAATATGATGTTTCTATTTACTATGACTAGCTGGCTAAAATGATATTGTCTGTACCTTGGGAAATTCTCATATGTCAGTCGTTATGTTGCTTAATTTCCAGCAGAAATATGTGAAAGTTATGGATATTTATGTGTTATGTACATGAATATCATGCAAGCATGAATATTTGAAAGTAAGGTATGAAGCATGGGCATAAGTCTCTCAAGCATATTCATATATGAATACATGAGCATATAAACCATGAAAGAATATGAAAGACAAAGTATGGATCCCTTCGTTTGGAGGCAGTTATTGGGTCCCTCCTTATGAAGGCAATTAAACAAATAAGATATGGATCCCTTCACTTAGAGACAGTTACTTGAATCCCTCCCTATAAAGACAGTTAAAATTATGAGATCCCTCTAAATGTAAGGGCACGTGGATCCCCTTGTGGGTTAGTATTGTGCGATGACGGTCACAAGTTGAGCTCACTCCCAGATTGGTCTAACTAAGGGTAGTAAAGACTAATGACACACGCAGGTACCCTAGGGACGATGATACGTAACACCTAGATATATCAAGTAAAGAAAGTAAAGAAAATTAAGGAAAGCATAAGTGCATTTGCATGATTATATGATGTGCATCTGTATATGCATAGATTATATTCTTATTGTTACTGTTATAAAATTGCTCCCTCAAATAACAAGAGTGTGAATAAAATGAACTTGCTTCGGAAGGATATTTTTGAACTTTATAAAAATGAAATTTATTTATATGGCATGCTCACTTTTTTCTTAACTGAATCGAAGCAGCTGAAGATAATGATACTGACACTTTATGCGGTAGTCTAGGAAATCCTACTAAAAATTTATAATTCTCACCCTTATGAATGTTTCTGTGTTATCTCCAGATATCTTAGGAGATATAGAAGATGGCCATACTAGGCAAAGTTGTTTGACATTGGAAGACAACCGAGGGTTGCTGTCAGATAATGTCCATTCATGTAACAGTAACAACTCCTAGGTGTGGTACTATGACTTAAGCGTGGTACTGTGCTTGGGAGGATGTTACACCTATAATTATGATGACTCATGTTTATGAGGAGAGTTCAACTCAAATGACTATCTTATTAGGAGGGAGACCTTAATGACTTAAGTATCATATTGAGCTTGTTTATTTAACCACTGTAAGACTCACAATATTGTCGTTTTCTTTAAGAACCGATATCCATGACAGCTTCACTCTATTGATACTAATGGTAGCTTGCCCTTTCCCTCTTGGCAGATTCAGGCATCTATCAGTATTCAGTACAATACTCTCACTATTGGACCATAATCCAAGTCTATATATACCCCTTTTCATAGCCCAACTTTCAATGAAACACCAATTCTTATGATTCAAACCTATGAGTAGAGTTCAACTTGAAAGACTAGTCTATTAAGTGGGAAAACTTGATAAGTTAAGTACCACATTAAACTTGGTTATTTGCTCAATGTGAAACCATAATAATTAAGTTTCATATTTACCTTTTTCTTGGTGCTAAATTCAAATATACTCTTTTAGTTTAAAATATATGTTGCTTTTAACAAATTGTTTTAAGGAAAATGATTTCTAGTATAGAAACTTATTTCGTACTTTTTGCATAAACCACCATGATTGGTTATTTCTCCCATGATTTTAGCCCTTATCTAGTTTTCTATCTCAATCTTTACTTTTACCTTACTTTTGATTGGTTAATAATTTCTTTGTATGGTTTTGATGAAACTAATTTCGTTCCAAACAGCATCATTGTTGTTTTAATTAATATGCTTTTTTTTAAAAAAATTAAGAAAATACTAATTATTTTTTCTATTTTATTATTATATCTTAGTATCTCTATTGAATAGAATGAAAAATCAATCAAGTTAACGAATAATTCTATTTTAAATATTTTAATGAAAATTAGTTTAGCCATGTATTTTGTATTTTCTTGAAAGACACTATTCAATGATCTAGTCTACAATAGTTGTATTGTAACATAAGAGACATATGGTTATATTGTAGATTTGTTACTCATAAGCTAAGCAACATTTAGAGGCTATTATACTCGGTCAAGAGGTTATGCTAGCTGTCACTAGTAGATATGTTCTGATACGACAACACCTACTATAGTACTCATATATTATATATACTTTACAAAAAATTTATTTGGACATAGCTTTTTAGGGTATTGATCGAGTTTGGGGATTTACGTCAAATAAGTAAGGAATTTACATACATGATTATGGAATTAGGTGATAACGTTGTCACTTATCACCACATTCACCTGATTCCTCTGTCATATACATATATTCCTCATTCATTTGTTCATGAATCCTTAGTGTTAATCGATACCCCATCTCTCTCTCTCCTTTTCGAACGTCTTTAACATACTATCATCAGCTTCACTCCACTACACAATCTCGCATGAAGCCTATGAGTAGAGTTCAACTTGACAAACTAGTCTATTGAGTGAGAGAACCTTAAAATTTAAGTACCATATTAAGCTAGCTTATTTGCTCAATATGAAGCTCATAATAATTAAGCTTCATATTTACCTTTTTTTTTGGGTGCTAAATTCATATACACTCTTTGAGTTTAAAATATATGTTGCTTTTAGCAAATTGTTTTAAGGAAAATAATTTCTAGTATGGAAACTTATTTCCCACTTTCTGCATGAACCACCGCAAATTATTTCACCCATGATTTTAGCCCCTGTCCAGATTTTTATCTCTATCATTAGTTTTACCTTGCTTTTGATTGGTTAACAAGTCCTTTGTATGTTTTTGATGAAAATAATTTCATACCAAACAACATCACTATTGTTTTAATTAATATGTTTAAAAAAAAAAAGAAAATACTAATTATTTTTTTATTTTATTATTATATCTTAGTATCTTTGCTGAATAGAATGAAAAATTAATTGAGTGAAAGAATAATTCTATTTAAAATATTTTAATGAAAGTTAGTTTAGTCATGTATTTGTATTTGCTTGAAAGATGCTATTCAATAATCTAGCCTACTATAGTTGTATTGTAACAGAATAAACATATGGTTTTATTGTAGAGCTGTTACTCATAAGCTGAGCAACACTTAGCAACTGTTATAGTTGGTCAAGATGTTATGCTAGCTGTCACTAGTAGAAATGTTGCAATATGACAAAACCTACTATGGTACTCAAATATTATATTTACTCTACAAAAGTGTTATTTGGCCATAGCTCTTTAGGGTATTGATCAACACTAGGGATTTACAAACAAATGACTAAGGAATTTGTATATATGACTATGGCATTGGGTAAGACATGGTCACTTATCACCACAGTCATCTGATTCCTCTGTCATATACGTAAATTCCTCATTCATTTGCACATGAATCCCTAGTGTCAATGGATTACCCAAAAAACTATTTCCAAGTAACAAAACTCTATCCTCTATAAATAATCGATTGCATCATATCAAATTCTCATTTGGATCTTTAAGAGAATTTTCCCCCTTTTCTTCCTCTCTCTCTTTCTCTCCTTCCCTTTCTTGAACCCCTCTAACATCGTATCCTGAGCTTCACTCCACCATACAATCTCGCATGAAGCCTATGAGTAGAGTTCATCTTGAAAGACTAGTCTGCTGAGTGGGAGAACCTCACAACTTAAGTACCACATTAAGCTTGGTTATTTGCTCAATGTGAAACTCATAATAATTAAGCTTCATATTTAATTTTTTTTTTTTGGTCCCTAATTCATATATACTCTTTTAGTTTAAAACATATGTTGCTTATAACAAATTGTTTTAAGGGAGATGATTTCTAGTATGGAAACATATTTCGTACTTACTGCATGAACCACCATGATTAGTTATTTCTCACATGATTTTAGCCCCCTTCTAGATTTCTATCTCTATCTTTACTTTTACCTTGCTTTTGATTGGTTAACAATTTCTTTATATGTTTTTTACGAAACTAATTTCATACGAAATGGCATCACTGTTGTTTAAATTAATATGATTTTTTAAGAAAAATTAAGGAAATACTAATTATTTTTTCTATTTTATTATAATATCTTAGTCCCTTTATTGAAAAAAATGATATATCAATCGAGTGAAAAAATAATTCAATTTTAAATATTTTAATGAAAATTAATTTAGTCATGTATTTGTATTTTATTGGAAGACACTATTCAATGATCTAGTCTACTATAGTTGTATTGTTACATAATAGACATATGCTTATATTGTAGAACTATTACTCATAAGTTGAGCAATACTTAGAGGCTGTTATAGTTGGTCAAGAGGTTATGCTAGCTGTCATTAGTAGATATGTTGTGATATGACAATACCTACTATGGTACTTATGTATTATATATACTCTACAAAATTGTTATTGGACATTGCTCTTTATGGTACCGATCAACATTGGGGATGTACATACAAATCAGTACAGAATTTACATACATGACTATGGAATTGGGTGATGACATTGTCACTTATCACCACAATCACTTGATTCCTCTTTTATATATGTAAATTCCTAATTCATTTACACATGAATCCCTAGTGTCAATCAATATCACAAAAACTATGTCCAAGTAATAAAACTCTATACTCTATAAACAATAGATTGCATCGTAATATCAAATTCTGATTTGGATCGTTAAGAGAATTCTCCCCCTCCTATTTCTCTCTCTCTCTTCCTTCTCTCTTTTGAACTTCTCTAACATGGTATCACGAGCTTCATTCCTCCATATAATCTTGTATGAAGCCTATGAGTAGAGTTCAACTTGAAAAACTAGTCTATGAGTGGAAAAACCTCATAACTTAAGTACCACATTAAGCTTGGTTATTTGCTTAATGTGAAACTCATAATATTTAAGCTTCACAATTACTTTTTTTTATGCATTGCTTTTAACAATTTGTTACAAGGAAAATGATTTCTAGTATGGAAACTTATTTTGTATTTTCTGCATGAAGCATCATGATAGGTTATTTCTCCCATGATTCTAGCCCCCTTTGTAACATCCCTACTTTCGTAAATAGAACATAATGGAAACCTTGAATTATTTCCCTTAGGCAGTGTGAGAATTTCTCAGGCAGCGTTATGCCATAACAATCTTCACACTCAGAATTATAGGGTAATGTAACACTGCCGTTGAAAATAGGCACTACCATATGTTAAAAATTAAGAAATGACAAAAGTGCCCCTGTAAACTTTTGTTAATTGCAATGATGCCCAGCATTTTTAGAAATTATATTTTGACTTCACAGACTTATTCTCACAATAACCCTAGAACTTTTCATAAAATGATCTTTATGCCCCGACATTTGTAAAATTAGCAGAATGGGATTTTAAACAGAGCAAAATCACGTGATGAAACCGTAGAAGTTTAAATCTCTGCCGATTGGGCCATAGAGGCAGTTTGGTGTGAAATGACGTGGGGTGTCCCTGGACTTGCTCAAAATTACGGAAATGCCATTAGTTACAGAAAACAGAAAACAAAAAGGCTCCTAATTTGCGAAAATGTCTAATTTATGCCGTTAATCTATTTATTCGGTTTCAATAGTTATATAAGGGCAATTAGAAGTTAACTAAATATTAATTAGGAGTTAATTAGATGTTAATTAGAGGGATTAGGCTTAGGAACAATTAGAATAGAGATATAAAAATTCTCTCAGAGTCACTTGGTAAAGTTTTGCCGATTTGAAGAAAATCAGCGAAGATTCGGTATTTTAAACCACCAGAACTGAATCAATAGAATTTCACACTAACACCACTAGTTGAGTGGCTGAAAATTGAGCCACTTCTACCCCTATGGATGGTGCCAATTGGCTGCCAAGTGAGTGGAGAGACTTGGCCAAACAACCACCAACCAAGCCTCCACCAATCATAAGAGAGCATCATCTTTTAAAACACCAAAATCCCCTCTAGCTCCTCCATTATTTCGCCCCCCACCAGCTGCCATATTCTCTCCATTCCTCCTTCTTCTTCTTCATTTCTTTCCTTGCTTCCATGGCTATGAGCTTCAAGCTCTTAGTTCATGGCCTTCTTGGCCTCAAACCCTCTTGTTCCTTTTATGAAAATTGATCCTCACCCCCTTCTCTACAAAACCCCTCTAACAATTTCATGATTAAACATCAAATAGAGCCTCCCCACATTCATGTGAGCTACTGCCATGGTGAAGGAGAGAGGCTAGGAGTTAGTTCTTGGCTTCCTTACTTCAATAGTTTCAAGGATTTTGAGTTAGGTAGCTCAAATCCTCAGTTAATTGTTATGTTGTGTGACTATATGGCTATTGTGTGCTCCTTATGCCATACTGTTCCATGCTTGTATGCTTGTGTTATGATGTTTTTCTTGTGAATTGAAATGAAAAAATTTAGTTTAAGTTGAGAAATTTATCAAAAACTCAAAAGGGAGCTAAGCAGAATATGTTTTTGTGAGAAAACCCTTCCATACTAGCGGATTGTACGACTCCGCCTATAGCCGTATAAAGTGGATGAATCCATTTTTATATGACACTAGACATTCAAGGCTTTCCATACATATAAATTATAAGACTATTAGATTAGTATAGAATCAGTTATGAATTTTTGAAGTTTGACCTAGAAATCTGGATTCTCATCTGGGCAGTATGAGTTGAGAACTCACGAATAAGCCTAAAGGGAAGAAACAGGATTAAAGAGAAAGTTTTTCCCTTTATAGGTTACGGATAATGAAACTTCTTAAGGCAAAAATTTTAAAAAGAGGGAAGAATTGTAACATCCCCAACTTTGAGGGTAGCCCAGTATAGAGAGAAGTCGGTCCCGAGATAGAAACATAATGATAGATAGTTGAACTATAGTTAAGGAATGTCAAAATTGTAAATAATGGCTTATGGTTGTCAGGAGGGGCATTAGAGGAAAATTCCCAATAATCCTACATAGATTAAATAGGCATGTTATGAAAGTGGTTTATGTGACACACCCTAAGTTAGGTAGATTGAGTGGTTTAGAAGAAGATACACCACCAAAGTATTAAGAACAGTTTCCTAGAATACTAAAAATTGATTTAGTAGGAGTTTCAAAATACAAAAGAGTTTAATTATCAGAAGACCGCACTAATTATATGTGGCCCAAAGTAGGCCACACAACCAAAAGAACCTAAGAAATAATAAGGACCACATAATTAAGGTGAGTCACTTGTTGCTTTTTACAAAAATCTAGCGAAATATCCCAAAAGCCCTAGATTGCCATCATCTTCTTCTCCCTCTCCACCCTCGTGGCTGAACCCTCTCTCCCCAAGACCCTTCTCCATTTGGTCTTCTAAAGCTCCTAAATACTTGATATTCTCTTGTTGTTTCAAGAAACCACTCAACAGCCACACCTTATTCCCACAACCTAGCATAGATAGAAGCTAAAAATTCCTCACCTTCGACCTATATAGCTTCAACCATGGCAAGAAAAGAAGAAAATGATTGTTGTCTTGTAGGTTTAAGAGAGTTTTGAAGTTTAAGGAAGTAAGGTTTGAAATGTTTTTAAGCTTAGAAGTGAGGTAAGTGTCTTAGAACTTCTGTTATGTTGAGTTTTTATCATGAAGCTACGAGCTAAGAAATATAAGAACACATGAGCTCGCAAGATGATTATGATTTTAAATTACTTGGGCCAGAGAAAGTAAATTTGGTTAAGTTAGGGAATGTATACTTGGCTTCCCTTGAGCTGAGTTGGGAAAGTAAACCGACTAGGAATAGGTCTGTATAAGCATCAGGGAAAGTAAACTTGGCAATGGCATATAGGAATAAGCTTGGTCTTGATAAGTAGCCTATTACCTAGGAGTAGGAAAGGGCATCCACCCATCTTAGGGGACCAAGTACAGGTGCTTATGTCAAGAATTAAGGAAAGCATAAGAAAATAAGTGCACTTGCATAGCTTATCATGTTTGCATTTGCATATGCATATTTTCTCGTTTCACTATATTATCATAAATGTTATCAATTGTCCTTTAACCTAAGTGTGTGAATAAAACAAACCTGATTCAGATAAAGAGTTTTAGAAATTCATCAAGTAAACCTTTCCTTTTTCATCTATTAAGAACCATTTTTTTAAAAATAAACCGAAGCAGCTGGAAATAATGATGATGACATTGTATGTGGTAGTCTAGTATTTCTTACTAAGAATTCATAATTCTCACGACCATGTGTGTTCCTATGTCATCTTCAGATAGTATAGTTGGTCGCAGCAAGGACGAATGGGTTCTACGCCCTTTGAAGATTTCAAAATGTTTATACTAGGACTACTTGCATATGCATATGGATTCGAACACACTAGACAGCCATGTAGACAAAATTTGAATTTCTTCTCTAGTGCCTATGTATTGTCAATTTTTCGATAATTGAAAAGAGTAAGACAAGTTCTATGACATTGTAATTGACGTGATGATAGGGGAAATTAGCTTTGTATACTCGCAAGTATTATGATCACCATCCCTGTACAGGCTCAATTGTTCAAAAAATTTCTATTTCATATTTATTACCCCTACGTCATATAAAGGTATTCTTTTAAGAAAGATAGTAACAACTTCTAATTGGGGTATTATGACTTAAGCATGATGCCATAGTTAGAAAGGTGTTACATTCTTCCACTATTTGCCTGTGATGTTTGGCATTTCAGGTGTTTTCCATTCATAATCACTATACAAGTCCAAATTCTGCTAGACTTGTTTTGGGCATTGAAGTATTTGGTAACATTATCTCCTCCTTGCTTGATCTCTCCAATCTACAAGTTCAATTCATAGACCTGAGATTTATTACCCATATTAGTGTACATTTCATTAAGACTATCCCACAACTCCTTGTCTATTGAATAGCACATCTAGTTAGGGTTGATGTCTTCCTCGATGGAGTTGATCAACCAGGTCATATCATGGAGTTTTCAGTATCCCAAATGGCATGTTGAGGGTTGCCCATGGCTGGTTGTTATGTTTCACTAGTCAAGTACCTAATTTTGGCTCTGTCATAGATGTACATGCTTATAGATTGTGACCAATGAAAGAATTTTGCACCAGGAAGAGTCACCCAAGGCTCAAAACTCTTACTTTGTTGGCTAGTCTAATCCTGAATAGGAGACTCATTCTCTTAGAGGACACTGGAGTCATTTGAGGCAAAATTTTATCAAGCATCTCAATAGAACTTGCTTGAATACCAACTTGGAAAGTTGTATTTCTCTATTGATATGATTTCTACATGTACAAAAGTCTCCTTTCAAAGGAGAAAATACAATAAATACAAAAAGAGAACAAATGAATCAAATCCCTATAAACTAGGAAACTAATAGCTGACTATCAGCTTACACAAAACAAAATATTTACAATAAATAGGATGTTATAAACACATAAAGACCATATTATCTATAGTTTGAAAATATCTCAATCATATCTCAATCAATATTTTTGTATGTCAAAATGCATTTCCAACACTCTAACAACTAGTTTTAGGTCTTATATGCATCTTTGAACTATTCTTGTGAATTGTGGCATAATATGTTAGAACATGGCTCAAATAAAGTTGCATATCATGCACTTCACCATTATAATATACTATGAGAATGAATCCTTTCATGTGAAAATTTCACCTAACCTTGTCGTGTAGATTTTTGCCATTTATTAAGAATATGGGACCTAGTTTGGGTCCCATAAAAGAATATAATTAATGATAAAAATCTACACATAATAAAGTCTTGTGAAATTTTCAAATGAGATGATTCACTTGCATATACCATATATTAATAAAACTAGTTCAAATTTTTGCAAAGCTTATTGTATGGTAAGTCACATTGGTTGCCATCTTATTATTCTATTACTGTTTATAATCTATTATTTGTAACTAAATGGACTACCTCAAAGTATCACATAGTAACTCCTAATTATAATTGCAGAAAAATTATTCCCGCCTCAAATTTTCACTCCCTTCTCCTCTTTCTAGAAATTTTCCTTTCTTTTTTGTTATCTATTATTTAAAACTAAATAAACTACCTCCAAATGCAACATGAGAACTCTTAATTACAATTAAAGAAAAATTATTTCCACCTAAAATTTTCACTCTCTTCTTGTTTTTCTAGAAATCTTCCTCCCTTCTCATGTCCACCAAAGTGTTCCTTATTGATCCCTCGCTTTCTCCTCTGCCGTTGGCCACGAGAGCCATTGGAGGTCTCTTTTCAGCCTTCGCTCTCAAATCATAGTTGCCACCGCCATCCTTTGTTATGACATGGTGCCCCTCACCTGTTCTGCTAAGAGGAGAGTGGATCCATGAATGGCTCTTTTGGTGCTGCAAGTTGTTGGTATCACTATTCCTAGCCATAGTTGTAACTCACAAAAAATCTTCTTCTATCAGTTTGATTTGTGCAACTAAAAGCTTGGAGTTTCTCACATCAAAATCCTTCTTTTGCTTCATACATAATCTTACTACTTTCTAATCCTCTTCAACAAATTATTTAATAGCTTATTTAATCCCAAAGTTGCTATCAAAAGGTCGTGATACTTTTTAATGTAAAAAGCTTATTTTGGTTTCCTAATAAATGAAATAACATATGCTTTATTTAAAAAAATAAACAACAATAATAAAAATAATAAAAAAGGAGATCAAAATAAATCCATGAAATCACAAGCATAAATACTAGCTTACTATGTATCAATGGCCAACATCTCAATTTGTAAGCTTTGTTAGTATGTCTGGAATTAAAAAAAATAGAAATTGATTTGATTTATAAATCAAATTTTGTGTTTGGATGATTTAAAAATAAGAAATAGTTTCATTTGTCAAATTCTATGGATTTTAATTACTTTTAATACATGATATTGGGCTAATAGCCTCTGAATTTATTAGGTTTAAAGCCCAGTTTGTGCATAGACAATGTAATAAGGTAGCAAATACTTTGTCCTATGCTACTAAAACTTAGGGACACAAATTTAGGTTGATACTACTCCTGCTTGTATACTTGAGCCCTTGGCCCAGGACTTGGTTGATTGAATAAATTTGGTACTTTCATAAAAACAAAAAAAAAAAATTGCTTTGTATTTAAAATTCTATCAAAATTAAAAGCATTTAACAGGAATTTATTTGATTTTAAAGTTTAAATACAAATTAAATCAAATCAATTTCAGTTTAATAATTCCAAACAAACATAAGAATGATTTTTAAATCGATTCAAATCATATTTTATATAATCATTCGATTCATTCCAAACATAAGATTTAACTTATAAATAAAACTAAATTAATCCTAATTTTAATCATTCCAAACACTACTTGTGAGATAGTATTCATGTACAAGAATCATTGGTGTTGATTGTGGGTTTGACTTAAATGCTGCTAATTTCTTGAAGGCATTGATAGTGTATCCTATATTTGAATAATAACAAAAGCTTTCTATTCTCGGTACTTCATTAATGACCATGCAATACCAAAATAAGTTGAGTTCCAAAACTAATAAGTGATGCATATCGGGATTGGCATGTATATCTGTCAAAGAGTAGATTATCTTAATATAATGCACAATTAGTTACCTTGCCTTAGCACATAAACAACAAAGGCCACAAACACATTAGACAAATTGGTCCTTGTAAACAAAAAGCCACCCCAAGGTCCTTACCCTGAGATCCCTGACAATTGAAATCGTCAGATACGTTGGTCCCCCGGTTAAGTTCACATTGTCAAACTTAACGAAGAAGAACACATGTCCGCTGATGGCATGATATGGCACCGATAGGGGAATCCAGAACTCGTAACTCCTGATCTCCAAGGCCACACCCTTATTAACGCATGATGTGTGTAACGCTCGAAAAATTTTAATCAATTTTAATCAAAGTGTTCGATTTTTTAGCAGACAATTGTGATTAATTAGGATTCGATTTAGTATTCACTTAAAACTAATTAAGTGTGATTTAAGATGATTAGTTCTAATGAAATTAGATTTGAACCATTGGAAACTTCATAGGATTCTTCTAAAATTGGTTTGCCGATTTAAGAGAAATCAGTAAGATCTCGGTATTTTAAATTGTCAGAACCGGACCAATAGAAATTTTTCTATGAATGCCCTAGGATCAATGGCTAGGATTTAGCCAAACTACCCCCTCATGTGGCGCCTTGATCAGCCATTGAAGGAGGGAAGCTAAACAAAATTGGATGATGAAGTGAAGTCCACCAATCACATGAGCCTTGCTTCCAAAAAATCTTCACCTTTTCTTTCTTTCCTTCTTGTCATTCTCGGCCACCCAAAGCTGCTAAAGCTCTTCTCTTTTCTCTTCTCCTCACTCTTATTTCACTCCATCTTCATCCCTTCTCCAAATCTCATCACAAGTTGCTTCCATCAAAGCCACTAAATCAACTCAAATTCAACTAGACAAGGTAGGAATTGTAACATCCACCGAAATTCTTTTATCGTTTTCCATTCAATTGTTCGGTTTTTATCAAATAATTGAGATTAATTAAAATTCGGTTAAATAATTATTTAGGATAAATTGATTAGCAATTAATTGAGATTAGGTACAAGTTAATTAGGTTAGAAATATAGAAGACTTCATAAGAATTTTCACGAAACCGATTTACCGATTTAAAGGAAATCGGTAAGATTACGGTATTTTAAACTGTCGGAACCGAACCAATAGAATTGCAAGCTTAAAACCCTAGGACCTAAGGCTGATTACTCAGCCACATTATCACCCAAAAGTGGCGCAAAAGTGGCCACAAAGACAAGGAAGGCTGGCTAAATTTTAGCCATACAAGTTCAACTAATCAAATGCCAAAGAAAAAGCCAACTAAACACCACTTATGTAATCAGATTTTTCTGCTCCTTTATCACCCATTCTGACCCCTTTCTTGCGCCACTTTTCTCCTCTCATTCAGCTCTCCTCTTCTCTCCTTCACACGCATAACTTTAGCCAACCATCAAGCCAAATCAAGCCTTGCTCATCCAAGCCCTCAAGAATCAAGCAAAATCACTTATAACAAAGGAAGGGGTTTTATTCTTGCATCAATTCTGTGGTCTTGGCTGCCTGAGCTTGGATTATTTTCATGATATTTGATGTGTTAAATGAATGATTATGATAATATGTGATTGGTTTTGGGCTGTTTGTTTGATTAAAACCGAATTGGAAGCAAGAAAGAGTGAAAATAGGAAGAGCTGATGGGTGGTAGAACCAAAAACCCTCGGCAGTCCATACGACGGAGTGTACGGCTCTACCTGCAGCCGATCAAATTTGATGAAACAATTTTAAATGAAACTAGACATCTAGGGCTTTCCACACATATATCATATAAGACTTTTGGATTAGTATTGAGAGAGATATGATTTTTTGAATTTTGACCTAGGGTTTTGACTCTGATTCTAGGCAGACTGGGTTATTCAGGGTAGAACTTGCCCTATACTACTTGAAAATGAGTGAAACTAACTTTTTTAGAAAGCTTGCACATAGGAGAATGTCTCATAAAAATTTCAGAATTAGATAAGGTCCCAGTTGCTCCCAGTGATCCAAGAAAGTTACCCTATGTCCTAACCGGGTCAAAACAGGGCAGTTTAGAAAGGTCAGAATTTGGGGCTATAACTCGAGGCCTACTAAGTCAATTGGAATGAAACTTTTTGGAAATGAAACTTTACCTTGTTACCTTTAATATGAGTTCAATTTCATATCATTTGAGTCAGTTTTCGATTTTTAGTAGATTTTTACTTTTAAGTGTTTGATTCTGGCTAGCCACTGGGCAGGCCGAAGAAAAATCTAAATATCTCAAGCTATAGATATCGAAATTAGATAGGACTAAAGAGGTTAGAAAATAGATACATAATACTTTAACGTATTCAAATTTCAGATCCAAATGAGTTAAATAGAAATTATGGCTTGAATTATAAAAACCGAGTTGGTTGACTATGCTGAGGCAGAAACTCTGCCTTGATGAGTTTAAGGTTATTATGAGTTCAATATTGAAATATGTATGTAATGTTGTGATCTTTATAATGAATTGATGTTCTGATGTAATGGCACTATTCATGGGGAAGCGAACTCATTCCGTTATGCTGCCGGAATTTTGGTAGAACCCATGCATAAGTTATAAATTTCATGTAAATGCATATACAATTTCAAGAAAGCTATGAAAGTTATGATAAGAATTATGTTACTATGAAAGTTCCATGCTACTTGGGCCAGCCCCAGATAAGAAGTTAAGGAGAATAGATCGGTGGGAATGTCAGGAAAAGTAAAACCGGCAATTCCTGTATAAGAACGAGCTCGATCCTGATAAGCAAACTATTACCCAGGAGTCTAAATGGCCAAGAACTCCCAGGGGACCAAGAGATGGAAAAGGATGAAAAGTTATGGAAAATGATGAAAGGTCTATGAAGGAATGTTTAGGAATAAGTCTGCATGACTGTATGAATGCATGATTACATGGAATATTTATGTTAAGACGTTTACAGCTGTCTATTATATTTATTTACTACTGTTTGTTTATTTATCCTGTTTATCACTTTACGCATCATTATTAGTAGTCTGTTTAAATTTTCGTGTCTTCTAAAGTAAAACTGAACCTTGCCTTGGACTAGACAGTTTCTTGAACTTGGTAAGATGGCTATTTCTGTTTAAACACATGTTTTTACAATTAAATAAAACCCGAGGCAACTGAGAATGTATGTGACGTCAGATAACCACTAAACACAACCCTACTGAGAATTTCTTTAAATTCTCACCTCGTTCTGTATCTTCCGCATCATTCTCAGACGCTGACGATGGACTCCACAGCTACCCTCTTCATTGAGATCCCAGCTTTACAGCTTCATCATGATCCAGAGTTGGATTCCTTGTATATAGTCGGCTCGTGTAACTTCCATCTCTACCTCTTCGGCAACAGGAACTTTGATGTCCCTTTACACCATCCTATTTTTGAACTTGCCACTCCTTATATTGCTGTCCTGCTGCACATGGCGCACCCACCTCCAGCTCCTCCTGCACCTGCAGCACAGGCAGCACTTGCTGACCCTGCACCAGAGTCACCTCCGCAGGCAGTTCCCGATGTGCCGCTCAGTTCAGAGAGTAACCCTTCCGAGGCCACCAGCTCGTCACCCTCTTCCACTTCGAGACCTAGTGCAGAGTACTCTCCCGCCGAGCCTGGCATGGGCAATGGCTACTTGACAGAGTAGGTTAGCTAGCAGGAGATGTTGTACAACATGACCCTATTTTGACAGTACGTAGCTCTGGGTCATAGACTTGGCAATAGGATTAGCAGTAGGTTCTAAAATGTCCTCCGAGGACCTTAGGATTTTTTTAACTGACACGAGCATTATTGTCTTTTTGGTTCTTCAGCCCACTTATGTATTCTACTAGGAAACTTTGTATAGAAATTGAAATAGTGGTTTCAAATATATATATATATATACATACAGAATGTTAACACAGTAACACAGACTACCTAATTTTATGCTATGACTTAAGCATAACATTAAATTAGTAGGGTGTTACAGGAATACTACTCTCTTCTTATTTTCCTTGGTTTGGAGTTGTGTATGGGTCTTGTATACCTTGTGATACTAATGTTTCATGAAGTGATGATGATGAATTGTAGTTGATTATGCATGTATGTTATGATTAGAATTAGACTTGGTATGAAAGAACTTGAAGGAAGGAGAAAACTCATGAAGCTTGTAGGGTTTTTCCTCGGCAATCCGTACGGCGGAATATACGGCTCTGCCTACAACTGTTCAAACTCCAAGAATCTAATTTTATGTGAAACTAGACATCTAGAGCTTTCCATACATATATCATATAAGATCATTGGATTGATATTGAGAGAGACATAAATTTTTGAAGTTTGACCTAGGAATCAGAACTTTCATTCGGGCAGTGTGGATTGAGAAGGGTGTAACTCACCCTATACAACTCCAAATTGAGTGAAACCCACTTTTTTAGAAATCTTACACATAGGAGAACATCCTATAAAGAAATTCTGAGTTTGTTACAATCCCATTATTTCCCAGTGAGTCGAGAAAATTGCCCTATGTCCAAACCAGGCCAAAATAGGGTAGTTCAAAAAGGTCGAGTTTTAGGGCTTATATCCCAAACTATATTCATTCAAATGATATGCAACCTGTTCATTTGAAAGCTTACCCTGTAAGCTTTATAGAGATATAAACTTCGTATGATTCCACCCAGATTTCTATTTTTGGTAAATTTTCTCTTATAAGAGTGTAATTCGGGCTAGAGGCATGTGTGAAAACTAGATCAAGTTTAATCCGTGTCAGAACTCGGGAAATAGTGAACTTAAGTTCAACTTGGAGATGTTGAACTCGGAACTCTAGCAAATAGAGAGCTAAGTCTGGTATACTTTAAGTTGACCTCAGAACTTAGCAGACAGAGGACTAAGTCGGGAATATTTAAGGTTGAACTCGGAAGGGTGTACTTAACATTAAACTCAGGACTTAGTAAATAGCAAACCCAATCAAGAATGGTTAATGTCGGAACTCGAAACTTAGGAAATATTCTTAAAAGGCTTGAAAGACTGATAGTGGCTTAAGGTCGGATGTCGGAAATCACTTGAAATCTAGAGTCAAGGATGAGAATATAGAACCTAAGATACTTAAACCCGGAAGTCTAGGGTTTTCAATACAACCTCGAAAATTGGGAATCAAGCCATTAAATACATGACCCTGGAAGTCGAGAATCATGACATAGACTTCGGAACTCGAAACTCGGTCCTAAGCTCAAACTCGGGAACATCAGTAGAAGATAAAAGTTTGCGAGATAGATTAAGACTTAGGATCTTAAACCTTGCACCTATGGATATTACTATATTCTTGGGATTATTATAATGTTCTATCTCGAGTTTGCTATTTGATTTAAAGTTTCCTGGATGTCGGATACTATTCATAGGAAAGCGGACATGATCCGATATGCTGCCGAAATATTCGGTAGAAATGTAAAGAGGTTATCAGTATTGATGTGTTAAGAATGATTTAAGTATGATATGAAGTATAATAATGATATTATGATAGTTTCTGTTATGAATACTCATGATATAAACATATAAAATGTGAATCCCTTCACCTAAAGGCAATTATGAGATCCCTCCTTGTGAAGGTAGTTAAATAAGATAAGACGTGGGTCCCTTCACTTGGAAACAGTTGCACATTAGGTCCCTCACTGTGAAGGCAGTTAAAAGATATAATGAAGGTCCCATATTCCTAAGGGACGTGGCATGGTGATCACGCTCTGATGGGGTATGACATGGTGATCATACTCTAGAATATGGCATGATGATCCCACACCCTAAGGAATGTGACATAGCGATCACAGCCTGATGGAGTATGACATGACAATCATACTCTGGGACGTGGCAGGAAGAACATATTCCTAAGGAATGTGACATGGCGATCACATCCTAATGGAGTATGACATGACGATCATACTCTGGAATATGTGAAACTAGTAAGGGAAGATGAGTAATGCTGCACTTGAGGACGGCGATACGTAACGATCAAGTGTAAGCAGATGCAAGCACCCTAGGGACGGCGATACGTAACGCCTAGATGTGCCATATGAATTCAAGATGAGTAATGCTGTACTTGAGGACGGCGATACGTAACGCTCAAATGTAAGAAGATGCAGACACCGTAGGGATGGCGATACGTAACGCCTAGGTGTGTCGAAGGAAGGAAATAAAGATAAATATTATGGGAAGACAAAGAAACAAAGAAAGAAAAGTAAATCTTATTTGCATAAATTCAAAAGCATGTGCAGATGTTATATCTCCAGATTATTGATGCTATCGTATTTTAATATATTGCAGTTGTTAGTCATAGTATAATTCATGAATTGAATTTGTATAGGATCTCCCAAATGCCAACTGTATGAGTAAAATGAACTTTGCTTCGGATAGTATGTTTTCGAACTATAAAGTTAAACAGTTTACATAACATGTTCACCTTTTTCATAATAAACCGAAACAAACTGGAGATGACAATGATGACAGAATGTATGATGGTTAAGGAATCCTACTAAGAATTTAAAATTCTCACTCCTATTTTTGTGTTATCTCCAAATAGTTCGAGAAGTTGCAAAGACGGCTGAAGTTGCTGTCAGTTAAAGTCTGCTCAAGTAACCATAACAACTCCTGAGTGTGGTACTATGACTTAAGCCTAGTATTTCACAAAAGAGGACGTTACAATGTGCATGTGACCTTGGAGATTATGAGTTCCAAGTTCCGAATTCCCTTACCGGTGCCATATCATGCAATTAACAAGCATGTGGCCTAAGAGATCCCCGACTTTCGAGTTTCTAGTTTCGAGTTCTCCTATTGGTGCCATATCATGCCATTAAAGGACACCTGACCATCTCTATTAAGTTTGATGATGTGAACTTAACAGAAGGACCAATGTGTCTGCTGATTTCAATTGTCAGGGACCTCGGGGTGACTTTTTTTTTTCTTCAGGGACTAATCTATTCGGTGCGAAATTTAACAGAGACCAATTTGGGGGTTTTGTGCTCATTTAGTTTGACACATGAAATATAATAGATAGTTTTTCATTTGCACAACTTAAATTTGGTTAGAGAATGAAGATAAATGATGTATACTTGACAAATTTTCGTTAGCAAAAATGGAACAAAGACAAAAAATCAATACAAAAGATATGGATTGAGGGACAATATTTTTCATTTTGTTTTTTTCAATGAGATTGAGGGACAAATTACTCATTAAAGAGTCAAACCTCTACATTATCAAGGAGTTGCTTGACATATTGAGAAACCAATTTAATATGAGATACAATAAAATTAATTATATTAATCTATATAAAAATAATTAGTTTATAATTAAATAGTATTGGTTCGAAACTAACTTAAAAGTTAGTTTAATTAATTTTTGAAATTTGATCCGGACTAGAACCAAGAGGCCTATGCCTTGGTCTATTCACCTAAGCCCAATTCTGACGTAAGATCCAGGTGGCCCAAACTGGATATCATGAAAGGTAAGAGGCCTAGGCCCAACTCAAATCCTCGAAGCCAAATGATTATATGTCTGTGAGGTGAGGCCGTGAATCTTGGCACCTATGCGATGTGCAAACCCGTTATGTAGAGGACGAAGTAACTTCCCTAAATTGCAAAGTTTATCCACATTCATCCTCATCCATGCTCGCCTATAAGAAAGAAGTAATACCTCCAAAACTAGGTATGCATACACATCCTTACACATCGGTATCTCTTGTACTCCCTTACTTAACAATCAGAGTCCTTGTAAGTACACCCCCCTCCGCCATGGAATTTCAATCTCAGCCTACTATAGCCAAGCTTGAGCAACCTTGGAATCCCAATTCTGTTCAGAGCTCACCTAGTTTCCAGTCTACCTACCCACCTCCAAATATTGGCGCCATCTATGGGAACCATAGGCTGCTTTTCATCATTCCATGGTGTTTCTCTACCACCATGTCAACTTATTACAGATAAGAACTCACGTTGGCACATGGCCCCATGAATAATCCGCAACCACCTTACCTGGAGCATATAGATAGTCAGATAGCTTTCAAGTCAACATCGGACATCGAAGATCAACATAACACGCAAAACTCAATAGCCTGTCGCTCCTTGATCCCGGCTTTGGCTAACGTCCTGGCATCTAAGATGAAGGGAGTCTTGGAGACCCCAATCCCGCTCAGCAAAATGGCTTCCATCATGAGGGACCAAGCCACCCATATTTGAGAATTGGAGATGAACTTATAGTGAATACCGGAAGCTGAGGATTAGCAACATCACCAGGATCGACACCGTTGAGGTTACAGGTAGCATGACCATGATGGACCCCATTGTCATCAGCCATGACATCATAGTGAAAAGCCAAGCTCTTTAGTCATTGGGAGAAAGAATATGCGCATCAAAGAGAGCCTCGAAGTGAGCATTCATGCCGCCTTGACTATGCTGAGTCACATCTTTCCCTGGTAGGGAGTTTAAATTGGTAATCTAAGCACCACCTAGATATGTACAAAGACTCAGACGACAGCGATGAAATGCCATTCTCCAAGTATGTTAAGAGTTTCAAGTTTCCTAAGGGTTTCAAACCCCCTACAGACATGGAGCCTTACGACAGGAGCATAGACCCCTAAGAGCATATAGACACCTTCAAGTCTAGAATGACTCTGGCTGGGGCTTCTAACCCCATCAAATGTAAGGCCTTCTTGATTATGCTAAAGAAGGTAGCCCTCAAATGGCTCAACTCACTACCCGCAAGGTCTATCAACAAGCTTTCAGACCTCTCATCCCGATTCCTAACTAACTTCATGACAAGATTCAAGCCGAAGTCGATTACTAGCTTGTTAGGTTATCCCAATAACAAGGAAAACTACTTTGAGATTTCCTTGAGTGTTTCAATAAAGAGATGCCAGTGGTAAAGGAGTTAAAGACCTAAGCAGCAGTGCTTACCTTGCTTAATAGGCTCCAACCCAGTGCTTTCAAGGATTCATTGTCTAAGCACCTAGTAAGGACCATGGATGAAATCCAGTTAAGGGTAAAAAGATATATTTGCCTCAAGGAAATGTAGAAGGCCACCTAGAGAAAGAATTAGGCTAAGAAGAAGTCAAGCCCTCAACAAGAGGATCATCCAAGGAAAGAGACATGAACACCGAGGGTCAGAAAATACCATGACTATACTCCCGTCAACATGTCCTTAGCCGATTTGTATAAGGAACCTGGGCAAGTAGAGAGATTTCCTAAACCAAAAGCCCTCCGAGTAAGGGCCAACACCAATAGGTCTTTATTTTGTGAGTATCATAATGGTTTTGGCCATGGGATAGAGGAATATTACAACCTTTAAGCCGTGGTCAAGCAATTGATGTAGGATTGAAGGTTGGCAAAGTACATCACCTCACAAAGGAGCCCGAGGAAGAAAAGAGCATCCCTATTGAGGGACGAAGAAAGAAGGAACCCTGGACACTAAGGACCTCAGAACCAGAAAGAACCAGGGAAGACCAAGAAGAGATAGAGACGGTCACAAGGACCATCAATGTCATTGTAAAAGGTTTTGCGAGAGGTGGCATGACAAAGTCTGCCTGCAAAAAGCACTCCAAGAGTTCCTAAGTTTGTCCTTTGGAAAAAATGAAGAAGACATACAAGCCATCATCAACTCTCAAAATCAACCTAGAAGGAATCATCCCAAGGCACAGCGGCCCCATGATTATCTCGACCATGATGGTTAACAACGAGGTCAAAAAAGTTTTGTAAACCAAGGGAGCTCGGCTGACATCATATTCTGAGATACCTTCAACAGGTTAAGGTTGGAGAACTCTGATCTCCAGACCTACAAAGAAGAATTCATCAGGTTTTTGGGCGAGAAGGTACAACTTGATAGGTACAAACCTTGTGAGCCCAAGAACCCAAACAGCTAAGGTCGACTTCCTTGCTTTTAATTGCCCTTCTGCATACAACATGATTTTGGGAAGACCTACATTGAACAACATTGGAGCAATTATTTCCACTACATATCTCACCATGAAATTCTTCTCAAACAATGGAGAAATTGCCATAGTAAAGGTGAATCAAGCTACAGTCTGCCGATGCTACAATGCAGTCTGGAAATCTAAAAAAGGAAAAAGGAAGAACCCGATGGTTGCTCGCACCCTCAGGATCATTGAAGGTTATGATGGTAGACTTAAACGCTCAAGTACATAAGGAGCTGAGAAGACCCAAGCCAGATGAAGAACTTGAAGTTGTCCAAATCGGAACAAATCTCGACCAAACAATTTGAACTAGTAAGAGCCTCCCGACCTCCCTGAAGGAAGGGCTCCTAGTCCTTCTTAGGAAGAATGCAAATTTGTTCGCTTAGACTGCCATCAACATGCCCAACATTGACCCAGAATTCTTATGCCATAGATTAATGATATTACTTAGGGCCCAACTAATAGGCTAGAAAATATTATAGATGATCCTGAATAAGCCCTGAAGTCCAGAAGTAGGTTCAAACCTTTTTAGAAGCAGGCTTCATTCGTGAGGCCATGTATCCAACATGGTTATCCTTTGTCGTAATGGTAAAGATGTCCGATGGGAGTAAAGCTTGCCCAAAGGACTCCTACCCTTTGCCAAGTATAGATGGGCTAGTCGACGCAGTATCCGATTTCCGATTTTTTCTTTCATGGATGCTTACTCTAGGCATAACCAAATCTCGATGCACCTTTGTGATGAGGAGAAGACATCTTTCATCACCCCAAGGTCTAACTACTGCTACAAAGTTATGCCATTTAGATTGAAGAATATTGGGGCCATGTACTAAAGGCTAATAAACAAGATATTCGTCAACCACATTAGAACCCTAATGGAGGTTTACATAGATGATATGCTAATCAAGACGACTAAAGGTGAGAACCTCCTTTCTAACCTCGAAATTGTCTTCGGCTATTTGCGCACACAAAAGATGAGGCTTAACCCTCAAAAATGTGCATTTACTATTGAAGCTGGGAAGTTCCTAGGTTTTATGCTCACACATCAAGGAATTGAGACAAACCCTGATAAGTGTCAAGCGATTTTGGAGATGAAGAGTTCAACCTTTATGATGGAGGTTTAGTGTTTGATAGGGAAGATAGCATTCCTCTCTAGGTTCATGGCGATAGTAGCTCAGAAAGCCTTTTCCCTTTTCACGCTGCTGAGGAAAGAAAAGCACCTTTGAATGCACTTCAGTATGTGAAACAGCTTTTTAAAACTTCAAGGAATATTTTTCTTCCCCTCCAATCTTAAGTAAACCAAATCCTGGTTGACCACTTCACTTGTAATTATCGGTTAGCAATGCTGCTCTTGCCAGAGTATTGATCTGAGAAGATAAACAGACACAATACCCGATTTATTTTAGGAGCAAGGCATTCCAAAGGCCGAAGATCAAATACCAAAAGCTAGAAAAAGTAGCCTTGGCGCTAGTCATGTTAGCCTAATGGCTCCGTCAGTATTTCCAACCCACACTATTATTATGAAAATCGACCAGCCAATTTGGCAGATACTGCAAAAACTAGATTTATTAGGAAGAATAGTAGCATGGTTAGTGGAACTCTCTAAGTTTGACATTCGGTATGAACCCAAAAACACCATAAAAAGCCTAGGCATTGGCAGACTCCCAAGTAGAAATGACAAATGAAAGGGAGCACCAAGAATTGAGATGGACATCGCATGTAGATGGAGCTTCTAGCACCAAAGGAAGTGGAGCCAGCATTATTCGACTTCCATGTTTCCAATAACCAAGCCGAATACAAGGCATGATAACTGGACTCCAATTCACCTCTAACGTTGGCACTGCTTGGCTTACAATCTGCAGGAATTCCCAGATCATAATGTCATAAGTGAGCGGGGCATACTAAGCTAAGGACATGTTGCTGCCAAAATACTTGACCAAAGTAATGGATCTTACAAAGAAGCTTGATAATTGCGAGGTCTGACATGTCCCTAGAAAAGAGAATGTTAGATTCAACATCCTCTCAAAGCTGGCTAGTACTAAGCTAGATGGAACAACAAGAGTCTAATCCAAGAAACACTGAAGTCCCTTTTTGTAATGGAAGTAGTCATAACCTTGACTATTGAAGAATCTTCAAGTTGAATGACTTCGATCATCCAGTATTTGAAGGACATAACACTCTCGGATGATCCTGTTAAGGCAGAAAGGATGGCAAGAGAAGCCTTCTATTACACTATTATTAAAGGACAACTATAAAGAAGGAGTATATCTCAATCATTGTTGAAGTGCTTAAGTCCACCTTGGATCTCATTCAACCTCGAAGAAATCCATGTAGGATCTTGTGGTCATCACCTTAGAGGAAAGGCAATAGCCTTCAAAGGCTTGTGAGTTGGTTATTATTGGCCCTCCATGATCAAAGATTTCATGAATTTCGTAAAGAAATATTTGAAGTGCCAGCAGCATACCCACTTCCACATCACCAAGCCAAGGAACTCTTGACAATTATCTCCCCTTGGCCATTCAGAATGTAGGGAATCGACTTCCTGGGTCCTTTTCCACTTGCCTTGAGGTAGGTAAAGTACCTCATTGTAGCCATTAATTACTTCACCAAATAAGTAGAAGCATAACCCTTATCCACCATCACAGTGGCACAAGCTTGGAAGTTTGTCTAGAGAAACATTTTTGCCCATTTTGGAATACCAAATTCCATGGTTATAGATAACGGAACCCTATTCATTAACCAGAAGTTCTAAGGTTTCCTCACAAGCTACAAGGTAAAGCATCACTTCACTTCGATCAAGCACCCACAAGCCAACGGCCAAGTCAAAGCTACTAACAAGGTCATTTTCCAAGGTCTAAAGAAAATACTTGATAAAGCCAAGGGGGCATGAGCCGACGAACTTTGTAGCACCCTGTCATCATATCGAACAACTCCTCAATCAACTACGGGTGAGCCCCTTTTAAGCTTATTTATGGGGCAAATGCTATGATTCCTATAGAAGTCAAAGAGCCAAGCCTAAGAGTCTTCTTCTAAGGTACGAGTTCCCAAGTCCTCCAGGAGGAAACTGACCTCGCTAGTAAAGCCAAGGAAATGGCACATATCAGGGAAACAATAATAAAATAGATAATAGCCAACAGATACAACTTTGCCATTTCTCGAAAGTTCCAAGAAGGAGATTTGGTACTCCGATGCCCCAACATCGGACCACTACTCCCCAAATAGGGAAGCTTGTGGTGAATTGGGAAGGCCCATACTAAGTCACTGAAGTTTTAGGAAAGGGAGCTTACAAGCTCTCTATGTTGTCGGGATCCAAAGTTCCAAGGTCATGCAATTCCTTGAAACTTAGGAAATTCTATATATGATGTAAATCACATGAAGTGATGTACTCTTTTTCCTACCTTGGGTTTTGTCCCATTGAATTTTCTCGAGGAGGTTTTAACAAGGTAGGACTTCCATGGGCCAACTGGTATTCTCATACTTTTATTTGGTTTTTATTTTCTTGTTCAATTTACAAGTTCATTTGTAAATATCTAACTCACCATCAATAAAGTTAATTCTTCTTTCAATTTATTATTATTTAATCATAAAGAACTTATCACCCCTTAGTGAAATGATTGAAGCCCAGGATTGAAACCTCGGGTATTAATCCGAGTTGATTGAAAGGTTCAGAATGGAATCCAAGACGGTAACTATCTCAAAGTCATCTAGGTTATCAACAACCCCAAAATATAATATACTAAAGCAAAATAAAAATCCAGGTTCCATGTAACCTTGGAAATCAATAAAACCAAATTCCTTTTAAAATAGCTCAAATGTATCCAGATATTCACATGACATCAGTACAATTCTAATCCTTCAGTCCCAAACTTAAGTGAAATTAAAGTGTCAGTTTCATGAAACCTCAAAAAACAATTATCTTCCCTTTAAGCTATTTAACTTAGATGAAAATAAAGGCACATGCAATTGGCAAAGTCATAGTTTCATTACTAATAATCCCAAAAATTAGGGAAATGTTCATTACATAAAGCCCACAAGAGGGCAAACACAAATTACAAAATATACAAAAATAAAGAAAAAGATCTTAGGGGTTGGTTTCATGCTCAGTTGGCTTAGACTCTAGGTCAGCCTCATCATCCTCCTCTGGAACATCCTTGATGCATCCATCAATGACATGCTTGTCTAACTCGACCGTTAAAATCGACTTCGAGACATATGACTTGAGCTTGTGCCAAGATATTTTCTTTCATCTTGAAAGTGACTTTTCCAATTGTCGCTCTATATATTTGATTTCCGCCTTCAACTCAAAAATCTCCTTGGATGAATCAGTATGGGCCTTCTCGAATTTTGATAGCTGTATCCTCAATTCCTCCAACTATTGATCCTTAAACCGCATCTGCCCCCTAAACTCCTCAACTTCAGAGGCCAATTCCTGCTTTGCTTTCTCCAGGGCCATTTTCTCATTTCAAAGGAGTGTTACGTTCTTCTCCAAGCTTTTCTTGTTGGCTTGGTTGGCTTGGCCCTGAAGCTCAGAAGTCACTATTGACCTTGAGTAGCAACCTATCACCGCTGATTTTTAGCAGAATGCTGCTAACCCACTAAAGTTTCTCCACAAGGTCATCTTTATCCTAGTATGGAAAGTCTTTCGCTAGGGCATTCAACTCGAATTTCCCCACTAAAGTTGGGGAATTATCGGTGTCTACCTGCACTACCTCGTTTTCTTTGGAGGCTTTCTTTCCTTTTTGCTTTTTTTGAGGTCAAACCTCAGGGATTTAGGAATTGAGAATAGTTGTGAATTTCGGGTCTTTGGAGACTGTAGACCCTGGGCTGTTATCGCCGCTTTCTTCATGAGGCCTTTTCATGAAACAACATCAAAACTCGGCCATCGCAAGTTTTGGACCCATTTCATCTGCAAAGAGAATGGAAGTCAATAATGGAATATGAACATAAAAGCAAGAAAAATGCCAAAGGAAATAAAGGAAAAAAAAAACCAAAGTATCTCCTAGCCGCCCCGACATCCACGCGCGACTATGGCTTTCAAGTTAAGATGCTTCTTCCCAAAGCTCTGCGAGAAGAACTCAATGATGGCCCATTCATTGGGTGTGAAATTGTCTTCCTCTATATGAGTTGCCTCAAAATTTTTGTTCCAATAGCAATTAACTTTGGCGGGTTCCTCTTCTTTGGTCTCCTACAAAAGGGTCGTACCTGGAGCTCCAAAGACTTTGAAATAAATAGGTTTGAAGTTATGGAAAGATTCTTCATACAAAAGAAACACTTTCTGATTAACACAGGCTTGAAAAGATAACCAGCCTATGGTCAAGCCTTTGCCACTAAGACGGGTAAGGGTAAAGAGGTAGAAGAAAGCATTGGAAGAAGGTGGTACTCCAAGATAATCACAAATAATCTCGAAGCATTGTATCATTACCCAGCTATTCAGATGTAGTCAAGAAAGGGTAGCTAGAGTTTGCTCCAAAATCATGAATTGGAAGTGAGTAAATAGGATGCAGTGCTCGAACTTCGAGATTAGGATGTCGTACATCCACATCTAGTTTGGGTTATTTCCGTGATTGATATAACACACCTTCTCATTTGCATAAGGACCTCCAAGGTGTAGTTTTCCTCGTATTCACCCTCTGAGGTAAGTAGGTTCTCCTCCCTCAAAGAATTAAGGTACTCGGAGCTCACCACTAAAGGAGTTACCAAAACTTCAAGTTCCACCCACCTGTAAATCCAATGGATTAAAGGTGGAAAATGGAGAACCCTAGGTGCCTATTTTTTGCCCATATCCAGATCTAGGGTGTGACCTACACAAGGAAACCACCACTAAGTACTAGAGTAGAAGATAGAACTCAAAATCGAGAAATAAATTGCCTAAAAAAGTCTACAGTGGTTTCTCTCACTAGGGAGTAACCCCATCGGAGATTAGCAGAGAAGAAAGAAAAAATGAAAGGTCAGGGGCGATAACCACCCCTAACGACGCAAAAGTGGCAAAAGCAATGGGGTGGGTAATCAAACCCACCTCCACAAAACCACATTCTAACCAAAAGCGAGCATAACTCAAGCAACAAAAGCTACAAATTTATAATACGAAAGAAACCAAGAAAAGGAAAACAAATACCTTTGGTGAAGCAATCACTTGAAGTAGCAAGGGGAATAGTGTTTCCTTGGCACACGACAAACCTCCTTTTCTCTCACACATAGTGTGGACACAGAATGTGAGGAGCAAAGCGTGGAATATGAAACGAAGGGGGTATTCAAGGGACAAACACACCCCTTGCCACGAACCCCAAACGTCTCCAAGGGTATGATGCATCTTTTTGCTCTCATTAGTTGGGGGCAAAATTGTAAAGGTGTGTCAATTCAAATGATGGAGGCGCTGGAAATAAGGCACCAAAACAACATGCATCTCCTTAGGGTTAAGAGATGTGACTTTTGACATGACCTCACATCAGAAAAGGAAAGGACACATCCCCATAAAAACGTCGATTCAAACACAAGATGTACATTTGTTTTCTAAGGTACCAACTAAGGGCAAAGGAATGTAATAAAACTTGGTGCCTTAAAACCGACTTGGTGGCTCTGTTCCGAACTAGAACCAAGAGGCCTATGCCTTGGTCCAATTGCCGAAGCTCAATTCTGATGCAAGATCTAGGTGGCCTACACTAGATCTCACATAAGGTAAGAGGCCTAGGCCTAACTCGGATCCTTGAAGCTAAATGGTTATATGTCCGCGAGGTGAGGTCGTGAATCTCGGCACCAATGCGATGTGCAAACCCGTTACGCAGAGGACGAAGTAACCTCCCTAAATCATGGAGTTTAACCACATTCATCCTCATCCATGCTCGCCTATAAGTAGGAGGTAATACCTCCAAAACTAGGCACACATACCCACCTTTACACACTAGTATCTCTTGCACTCCCTAACTTGTGCGTTGGAGTCCTTACAAGTACACCCTTCTCTACCATGGAATTTCAGTCTCAGCCTACTATAGCCAAGCTCAAGCAACCTTGGAGTCCCAATTCCATTTGGAGCTCACCCAATTTCTAGATTCCAGCTACCCACCTCCGAACAAAATTGTTGGGAAAAGATAGGATAATAGATTAAGAGAAAAAAAAATGATATTATATAAAACTAGCTTAAAATAATTTTTTATTTGGTATCATCAATGGCAGTGAGGTTTGAATCCTTAATCTCTTGCATACTAACCAAATCCGCCAACATTAGACCACTCTTAGTGGCTAAACTTAATTTAGCCTAAAATTGGTTTAGATAAAAATTAATTTTAAAAGAATTTGTTAGTTTCCAACGAACATCTATCTAAAACAAGGCACTATTAAACAAGATTATTAAACAACACTAGAAATTAATTTAAAAAAAAAAAAAAGAAGAATATCTAATAGAAAGCCTACCGATCAAGATAACAAATTTCGAAGTCAAAGTCTAATACCCCCTTTGCTTGTTTAGAAACACAAACGACGCAGTTCACTACAATGCTTTCCCCAACAAAAATGAGAGCGATTGCACGACTACTTTTTCATCATTAGCCTTAGCTCTACTCCAAAAGCCATTTGCCTAATTTTCATAATTGAACAACTCATTCTGCTTGTCGAAGTTATTATCTCTAGGCTGGCTTCCGATCCCATAGGCTATATCATGTTGCTCAAAGCTCAATCAAACTTTTGACTACACTTTTATCTTTGACTTCAAAATTCAAATCAAATGATGTAACACTATATTTCCATTCTTTTGATTGTTTCAAGATCTGACTATCATAATTTAAGGTGGCAACAAAACAAAGAATCCATTATCAGAAATGCCCTTTTCATCCTCGAACAAAGTTCCTATGGTTTTAGTTCACAAGATATAGGTGGTTAAGGATGCTAGCTTTTCTCTCCGATGAGATTCAGATAACAAATAAAAAATTGACAAATCTTGAACTATAATAACAGAGTTCACAAATCCTGTATTTAGTATATAAAAAAAACAGAAGATTGAAAGTGTTTACCGCTATCATTTTCTTAGTTGTATGCCACAATGTGATACTTAAGTTGGACTTACAATTTTGCTGAGAAATACGTGAACTTTGAAAGAAGTGAGAAATTTCTATGTACAAGATTACAATATCCCCAGTCAAGTACACCCCATATCCTCAACACTTACCCAATTTCACAGCCCACTAAAGAAGAGAATAATAACATCAAACACTTTCAGTATTTTCACCCAACTTCAACCCTTAACCAATTTCACAGCCCAACAAAGGGGGAAAAACAATAAACTAGTATAGCTTATCATTGATTGACTTATTAACTGAAAAGGGGATAAATCAATTTTTCAAAACAACAACATATTATCACTGAAAGGACATTCTCAGTCATGAACAAGCCGAGTTAACATTTTCTTCGTAATCAAGCTCATCAAAAAAAGGGTCCTTGAGAAGCTCAGCAGCAGAAGGTCTTGCCCCTGGCTGAGCAAGGCACCTCTCAATGAAGGCCTTCACCTCTGGATCTTTAATCTTGTTCAATGACTGAGGTCTCACACCTGAAGACACCTTCTTGTATATCTTGACAACATTGTCACACTCACTATAAGGAATCTCTAGTGTCACCATTTCTAATACACACATCCCCAATGAGTATATGTCCACCATTTCGGTGTAGTTCTCATCATACAACTCTGGTGCCATAAATTCTGGTGTCCCAAGAACCGAATGTGCTGAGTGGTTCCTCCCCACAATTGCAGCCAAACCCAAGTCACCAATCTTAACCTGACATACATGAGAACAAAAATATTAATAAACATTGCAAGAAAGTATATGTATATATATACACATGTATGCAACCTTTTATTTTCACTCTATTACAGCATAATTTATTTCTTTTCGCCAAGCTATATAGGAGACAACATGACTTGCTAAAGTTCAGTAGTTAGAACTTAAACACATCAAGTGACAGCAAATTCCATGTAATTACAAGGGTGAATAATTTTTTATATCTCTTGCCTTATTTAGTTGATTTTCAACTAGTGAATCATGCAAGCAAACATGTGATTGGAAAAATATTTGTGAAAGAAAAAAAAATTTACCTGGCCGGTATTCCCATTGACAAAAACATTACTACAATTGAGATCTCTGTGGATGATACAGGGGTCATGCAAATGCAAATAATTCAACCCTTCCAAAATCTGCTTAGACCATTTCTTCAGAGCCTTCATGGACACATGCCTGTGCTTCTTCCTGTACTCCCTCAAATTCCCACTGCTGCAGAACTCAGTGATGAAGTTCAGTGTGTTGCAGTGCTCATCCTTCCAGAAGCTGTGAAGGGCAATGATGTTTTTGTTTGCCAAGCTTCTGAGTAGTCTCACTTCAGAGTAAAGCCTATCCACCATGGCAGGGTCATCACTGAACTTCCTGAGCTTCACTTGGTTCCAAGCTACTTCTATGCCTTCTTCTTGATCAAAAGCCCTGTACACTTTTTTCACAGCACCAGATCCCAGTAGCTCCTTGTACCTGCCGTATCTTCCAGTTGGATCAACTTCAACAAATGGTTCTGAGTCTTTGTCTAATGGAACAGTGTTAACACTATACATCTAGCACCAAAAACATGGATCAGAACATCAACAAAATGAAATCAAATTAAAGTAGAAACCAAAAATAAATAAATAAATTGTTTATCGAATTTTTGCTGTTTCTGGGTCTAATTTTCAGAGAGCAAAACCAGGATATTATAAAAGTTTGTTGGACAAGATGGAAGCAATCCATCACTGTTTCATATAAAGATTCTATGTTTAGATAAGTAATTAAAAAGGAAAAAATGGCATGCATGATAGTTAAGAACAAAATCCCAGAGGCAAATGGAAAAGCAAAAAGAATTGAAGTTTTATGGCTATTGGGAGTATTGGCACATTCATCAGAACAACAGACTACAATGCAGAATAAAACAAGGTAATAATCATTACCATGACGTAAAACCAATTTCTTTCTCTGCAGAAAAAGAGAAGCTGGAGAAGCTGCTACGTGAAAAGTAGAATGAGTAATGAGACACAGCAAGGAAATAGGGGCTATGTGAAGTGACTATTTATATAGAATCTAGAGGGTAGGTTAAAAGAATAATTTAACTTAGATTTGAAATCTAAACGGTTTTACATGGTTTTTTGCCTCTGTTTCCTTTAATTTTTTTAACTAAAAACATTTAATTTTAATGTATTATGGGAGTAGCAATTTTTTACACTATAATTCAATCATATATTAATAAATTATTAAAAATATTTAACTCTCATGATAAAATTTTATTCAGTGTATTATAATTAAATTTTAAATTAAAAAAAATTAATAACTTTTCTCGTGAACTATTTTAGTTATTCGTACATAGAGAGTTTTTTAAATTCAATGTTTGTCCACCATTATCAAAACAAATTAAAACCGACAAAAATCAATTTACAAATAAGATGGCAAAGAAATTATTATTTTATAGGTAAGAAAAACATAATTTATTCGTAATAATAATCCGTGTTGTTTAATTTTGATTCACCATCTAAAAGTTAAAACAAATCAAAACCGATAGAATTAAGTTACAAACTTTTTTTATGCTTTTTTTATATGCTTAGATTAAGTTACAAATTAGTTGGCAAATAAATTATCATTTGATAAGTAGAAAATTGTGACACAATTTATTGGTAATAATAATTTGTGTAAATTTAAATAATTATTTGTTACATAAAATATGTAACTAAAGAATTTATTTAAAGGGAAAAATGCTCGGGAACTTTGATTTTACCGCGTATCGTTGAATCTTCATTGTCAAGGATACAAGCTTTACTGTCATTAGGAATCGTTTACATCTTTTTTGGTTTGAAAATAAATCAAATCCAGAAACCTAATATTTTTCGTAAAAAACAAAATTGCAGTTTTTTATTTTGTTATTTGATTTCGTAAAAAACAAAATTGCACTTTTAGCTGTTCATGGAGGCGGGTGTGCGCGTGGGACGAGATTGCCGGAAAGTAGACAACTAACATTCATTATAGATAGCACTGTTTACATGGTTAGTAGAGATTTTCAGCCAATGCAAAGTAGGAGTGTCAATTGATCAGATTGATTCAATAAATTCAAATATTCAAATTAAATTAATGAAATTAATTTGGATTAATTTGCATAATTGGTGAAATAAACCAAATCAGTTATTATTGATTTGGTCTTATATTTATGATTTTTCAATACATGATCAACTATAAATTGTTATAAGAATAAAAATTTTTAGTTTAATATGATGACTCAAACCAAACTAACCCAATCTTAATTGGATCAGTTTGGTTCGAATTTGTTAAAAGAAAAATTGAAAACCAAACTAAATCTATCTAATTAAATTTAATCGATTCTGATTTATTTTTCATTTAAACTCGGACTAAATTAACCCAATTACACCGCTAATGGAAAAAGGCGGCTACTTCTTGAGGGTGTTTGCCTTGGAGAAATTACTGAGTACTTATGATGCACCAGGTTAAATTATGCTCTAATCACTTATAAAATGATATTGCAGATAAGTATTTAATGGTGAGTTTTTCCAATACTTGAAGTTAAAATGTCACTTTATAATTTATCACAAAATAATGTAATCTGGTACTCAATAAACACCCAATAATTTCTCCATGCTTCCCAAATAACTATTGGTAAAATGGTGAATTATACATGATCTATCCTATCTTTTGGACCACTGGTGGTTTATTTATTTATTTATTTTTTACCATTAAATTTGATATTTAAATAAATAAATGGTTTAGATTTAAAAATAAAATAAATAAATTTTGTTAAATAAACTTATGTATTTCTAAATCTATCCCTCTTGTCTCCATTCCATTCCCATTAGTTGTGGTTTCTATTTCCTACAAGACAAAACAAGTTGTGAGTAACTGGACCTAAAATTCAAAATCAAACCTGCTGTAATACCTTGTTTACAATAAAATACCCATTTAGAATAAAATATTAATAATAAAAAAATTTTAAAAATTTTCATAACTTATACTTTTAGGTATTTTCTTTAATTATATTTAGGAATATAATGATAGAGAAATTAAAATTATTAGATAAGAAATTTTAGGAGTGTTTATGGAAAGAAAAAAAAAAACAAAGAAAAGATGAGAGAATCATGGTGCACAATAAGTGATATGGTACACCATAGATCCCCCCTTTATCTCCAAATACCACCGTCTGGAAGCTTCTCCATTCTCCTTAGCGTCTTCTTTCTTCCTTCTTTCTTGTTACGTTCTCTCCTCTCATTCTCAATTTTTCTTTTACATGTTTCGCTACTTGCCACCATCCATGCTGCCTTCCTTTCTGTTAGTTGTATACTCTAGAGCTAATATATGTATAAATAATTCCTATTAATAGTAATTTATTATTTTTTAATCATAATTTGTCTATATTTATTAGAATAAGTCCATAAAATACTTATTAGATACTTCATTATCAAGAGTTGAGAATATGAGTGACGAAATAGTCTAATACAATATCTTTAAAATAATTCACTATCATAGGAATTTTAACTGGGCATTATTATTCCGAAATATTGTCACCTCTATCTATTTCTATTATTAGTAGAATGTACTAATGAAGATGGAATAGTGAGTCTCATATTATACAACATTAGATGTCAAGACAGATATGTGGACACTTATATGATAAGTTGGTCGAACATGACATATTGATAATGTTCACATGGTATTTTATTAATGTCAATGAAACATTATGTAGATCATATTAATGCATATAATCCTTAGACCTGAGATGACAGAGTTATCTTGTACATAGGTAACTATAGTTGCCTACTGCTTACATACTCGTGCTATGTATTAGTATTAGACAATTTGTAACTATAGTTAGTTACATATGGAGATAGGTGAATAATTAAAAAGGAATTCATTACCTTGAGTAAATGAGGATAGGTCCTACGGATATAGGGTTGTTCTTGATCATGAAATCCTTGGCCAAGGTACTTGGACTTAAATGAAAAGAGTTTCTATTTCATGTCCTATGAATCAAAGAATAGAAACCTAGATAGTCCATATGGTCTAAGCTATAGGGTTTGACATTATCCATGACCCTAGCTAGATCGGGATGCTGTAATGAAAGGATTCGAGTGCATGATAAATACGATCGTTGGTTCATCAGAATATTCTAATTCATATATTCGCCCCTAGTTGGGTAGTCATGGGATGTTGTGTTAAGTTTTACCCATGACTTATGAGTGCCAAGGATATTTTGGGAATTTTACTTTAGGTACGGAAATGAGTTTCTGATAAAATCAAAGGGTTGATTTTATAATCTCATTATCAATTAGAGATGAACCTAGTTAGTCACACATAATAGGACATGTACTAGTCAAGAATGAATTAATTCTAATTAAAATAGTTAATTAGAATTTAATTATTGGATTAGACTTGCAATTTGATTGCAGGGTTGCTAGCATATTCCGAAATCAAGTCCAGGGTGAAGGTGGATCCTCATAAGGAAAGTTACTATAAATTGAAAGTCCATATTTTAGAAACTCGTGTCAAGGATATTTTGGTCTTTTCTAATTTTGGGTTAATATAAGATATGAGATGACTTTTAAATTAATAAATGTTAATTTTTGATAAATATCAAAAATTACATTGGCCTATTTAAAATAAGAATTATTTGAGAATTAATTCTATTTTAAAATAATTTTTGTTAATTATGGGAATTAATTGAAAATTGATTAGGGCATAAATGCCAACTCATATTTTGCAAAATTGCAACCCTAGAGAAAAAAATAAAAATAAAAAGCCACTATTGATTACAATAAATAGAAAGAGGAGGCTAAGGGCCACATGGGAGAGATAGAAACTTTTGAGCATAAAAAACTTCTATTTTTTGTTGAAAAAGTCTCTGATACCACCACCTACTCTAAACTCATATGAGGCTCTTGTTCTTTAAGAAAACAACAAGGAACAGATCTTAGATTGAAAAGAGGAGCTCCTTGGCGTACCGTGTTCATGTGGACGAGCAAGATCATGACTATGTGTTCGTGAGATGAACATCAATTTTCTACAGGACATTACTTCCAGAGATAAATGTCTCGTACGATCCTTTTATATTTTCAACTGTTTACGTTGTCTAAATAATACGAGGTGATATCAAACTCATGAAATATGGTTTCATGAGTGTTATTTGATCCTATATGAATATGTTCGTGTGATGAAATTTTTTTTTTATTTGTTCATTCCGTCGCATTTATCTGATGTTTACTAATAGTGTTATCAGAGCCACCCTCATGATTATTTAGATACGTTGTATATGTCATTGGCTTGATGGGAATTTTTTTTTTTTTTGGGGAGAGTTCAATGAACTGGTAAAAACTCAAGACAGAGGTCGCCTCTATTCGTAGGTGTTCCAGTTTTTCAAAAATAATTTTCTTATCAATTCATTATCCGTAGAATTTGATTTTACGGCATACTAAATATTGGATATTTAGTCAATCGTGAAGAGAACCCATATATGATACTTGTCATATTTTGAAAATTTTGTTTCGGAAGTGATTTCGTCGTCCATGTCAATCCGTAAGAATAGTTCTTGTAATACTGAATATAAGATATTTAGTAATTTGAGCAAATATTCTTTATATCCTGAATATACATAAAGTCTATGATATTTGATTTCCAAGTTTTTTCGAAACTGGCACTTATAGCGTACAACTATATTGGGTTTGCTTTGAAAATAGGCTATTTATAATATGGGATATTTGAAATTGATAACTTATGAGATATCTTATTTGTTTCAAAATAGACTATATTATTGAGATGGAATGTTTTTTAAATTAGTAACTGAATATGTGTCATTTGGTTTGTTTCAAAATAGAATATTTATTAATGATATGGAATCCTTTGAAATTGGTATTTTAATTCGTTAAACGTGGTCAGTTTCAAAAGAATTATTAATTGGCAAGTTTAAATATGGAAATGAAACATTCTGTAATAGTTACAAATCATATCAAAAGCAAGTTTTAATTATGTGATAATTGAAACAATTATATTGAAGGCATAAAATCAATATTTCCTTATTTACTACTAGATTCCTTATTCGATTTTATTGCATGAAGCTGATCATGGACTCTAGGAAACCGATGTGATTGGTGTAACATCCACCGGAATTTTCTTATCATTTTTTGCCTAATTATTCGGATTTTATCAAATAATTGAAGTTAATTAAAATATGACTAAATATTTATTTAGAATCAATTAATTAGCAATTAATTGAGTTTAGATATGAGGGAATTAGGTTAGAAATATAAGAGGTTTCATAGGAATTTTCTTAAATCGATTTATTGATTCAAAGAAAATCGGTAAGATTACGGTATTTTAAATTGTTAAAACCGAATCAACAGAATTATATATCAAAAACCCTAGGATTAGTGGCTAAAAACTCAGTCACACTTCCCCCTAAATGGCACCACCAATCAGCCTTAAGGGAGGAGGAGAGTTGGCTCAACACTAGCCATATAAGTCAAGAACCAATAGGAAGCTAGTGTGCCAACTACCACCTTAATTAACTCCATTTTCTTTCCTTTCTCTCCCTCATTTCTGAGCCCCAAAAGACAACAGCTCTCTCCCTCTTGTCTTCCTCTATTTTATCCCATCTCATCTTGCTTTCAAACTCCAAGCACCTCCAACATCACAACTCTTCATCTAGTCAAACTATCCTTCAATCTAGAGGTAGGATTCTTCAATTTCTTCTATTATTGGTGCTGTTGTGGCTTAGTAGAATTCCTATTCTTTCCTTTAGATTGAAGACATATGGTGTTTATATGAATTCTTATGGCTGGATTAATGTATAAATGTTGAGTTTGGATGAGAACTTGGGTGAGAATTCAAAAAGGGATACAAAGCAGAAGCTAAAACCTTACGGCATCCGTACTAGCAGAGTGTATGGCTCTACCTACCACCGTTCAAATTTTATGAAACTATTTTTATAAGAAACTAGACATTCAGGGCTTTTCATACGTATATAATATAAGGCCATTGGATTAGTATTGAGAGAAATATGAATTTTTGAAGTTTGTCCTAGGTTTTTGAATTTGATTCTGGGTAGACTAGGTAAAAACTCGGCCTATACGACTTGGAATTGAATGAAACTAACTTTATTAGAAATATTACACATAGGAAAACATCTCAAAAAAATTTCAAAGTTAGATAAGGTCTCGTTTGCTCCCAGTAGCTCGAGAAAGTTGCCCTATGTCCAAACCAAGCCAAAATAGGGTAGTGCAGGAAGGTCAAGTTTTGGGGCTTATATCTTGAATTATACTTATCCAAATAATATGCAACTTGTTTCATTTGAAAGCTTGCTCCGTTAGCTTTACAATGATATAAATTTTCTATGATTTCACTCAAATTTCTATTTTTGGTAAATTTTCTCTTGTAAGAGTGTAATTCTGGCTATAGACATGTATGAATACTAGATCAAGTTTAGTTAATATCGGAACTCGGAAAGTAGCAAACAGAGAGCTAGATCGGGTATACTTAATGTTGAACTCGGGACTTAGCAAATAGGAAACTAGTCAGGCATATTTAATGTCATAACTCGGAAATTAGTGAAGACTGGGTATGGTTAATGTCGGAATGCGGGACTTAGGAAACATTCATGAGTCTTGGAAGACCAATTATGGATTAAAGTTGGAAATCAGAATCACAAGCACATAAAACACTTTGAAATCGAAGGTCAGGGACAAGAATATAAGACCTAAAATACTTAGACCCAGAAGTCGAGGTCCTTCAACATAAACTCAAAAGTTGGTACCTGAAACCTGAAACCTTATACCCGAATCTCGGAAGTCGAGAACTAGGACGCTTTAAACTCTTATACACGTAATTCCAAAACTTGGTCCAAGATCAAACTTGGAGATCGATTCTAAACATAACCCCGGAAGTTAGGAATCAAGGCATTGACCTTATATACATAACTCCGAAAGTTGGAACTGATATGATCTCGGAACTCGGAAGTTAGTCCTGAGCTCAAACTCGGGAACATCAGTAAAAGTTAAAAGCTTGCAAGATAGATTTAGACTTAAAATTTTAAAACTAGCATCTATTGATATGGTTATATTCTTGGTATGATTATAATCTTGACTTTGCTATTTGATTAAAGTTTCCTGGCTACCTGGCACTATTCATGGAGAAGTGGACATGATCCGTTATGCTGCTGAATTTTCGGTAGAATAGTATGGAGGCTATGGGCATTTATATGTTATGAATATGTATGTGGAATTTCTATATGCAAGAATGATTTAAGTATGATATGAAGTATATGAAAGTAAATGATGAAGCATATGTATGAGTACATTCAACATGTTTATGCATGAATATGTATGAGAATGAAATGATATGAACATATTAAATGTGAATCCTATCACCTAGAGGCAGTTAATTGGATCCCTCCATGTGAAGGCAGTATAAAACTATGAGATCCCTCTACCTTAGAGGCATGTGGTCAGATGAGATCCCTCTACATTGAAGGCAAGTGGTTAGCTAAGATCCCTCTATTCTTGAGACACATGACCAGATGAAATCCCTTCAATTTAGAGGCACGTGGCCAAAAAGAGATCCTTCCAAGACTAGAGGCACATGAATCCCCTTGTTGGTCAGTTTTGTGTAACGACGGTCACGAGTTGAGCTCACTCCTAAATCAGACTACCCAAGGGCAGTAAAGACTAAAGATTAAAACATATGCAAGCACCCTAAGGATGGTGGTATATAACGCCTAGGTGTGTAAAGAAAAGAAAGCAAAGAAAGCAAAGAAAGTTAAGGAAAGCATCAGTGCATATGCATGAATTCAAATACGAGTATTTGCATAATTATGTCCCATGCTTTATTGATGCTGAGACTATTCTATCTACTTATGCTGTGATTATTATTCTAAATATGAAATATTGCCAATGAGACTCAAGTACGAGGATAAAATGAACTCTGCTTCGGACAATATATTTTCAAACTATAAAACTAAACAATCTATTCAACATGCTCACATTTTTCATAATAAACCGAAGCAACTGGAGATAATAACGATGACACTACATATGATAGTTAATTGAATCCTACTGAGAATTTTATAATGCTCACTATATTTTCATGTTATCTCCAGATAGTTCAGAAGTTCTGAAGGAAGTCCTCCGAGGCGAAGTTGACTGGTAAGATTCAAGGTGGCCGAAGGTTGCTGCCAGACAAGGTCTGATTAAGTGACAGTAACAACTCCTAGGTGAGGTATTATGACTTAAACATAGTACCGTACCTGGGAGTGTGTTATAATTGGTTTTTATTTTATGGGATATAATTAATTTTACAATGGGTTGTAATTTAATTTTAATTATTAATATTCATTGGGATGTAATTTTATAAATTTGAGTTAAGAGGCCTTTTCGAGAACCCATTTTTTTTATTACCGCCTTGGTATGCCAAGAATAATTTCTTGTAATGTACAAGATATCAAAGAAGAGATAAAAGTGGTGGAGGCCCAAAGCCTAAGAAGGAAGTCCATGGAGATGGAGCCTAGTGGGAACTTGAAGACTATTTAATTTCAACCAATGGCCTTACCCAATCCTTGTGGCTAGGATTGGGCCCATAGAAAGTCCATGATCATGCCTTTTATATTTCCATTTTGATGTTATAGATGCATGAGATGTATGATATATTGAATACAGATGCATGTGAAAAGTGAAACCAAAGTAGTAATTAGGTTGCCCTGAGAAAATCTTCCAAATAAAATATTAAGTCTAAAATGGTATAGTTTTGGAAACTATGTCTAGGCTCTCCACTAAAACATTAATCAAGAATTTTAATTGATTTCATCGTTGGCTATGGTAACATAGGAGCGCACATATTGGTTAATATATTTCTGAGTTAATGTTTAAACATGAGATGTTTATAGATAGTCAATTACCAAGAATGGATGTACTTGAGGTAATTAATATCTAAGGTTTAGTGGGTTGGATATAACTATGTATAATGAGCCAAGAATGGATGTACCTCAGGTCCAAAGTACTAGGAGCCAAATAAGATTGAGTCGTATATAAGATATACTGAACAAGAGTTGTTTACTTATAGGATATTAATTCTCCAAGAATGGATGTACCTGAGGAGGGTTAGTATTTTATAAGAATCCAATCACCTACTAGGAATCAAACTCAACTAAGATTCCTGTTTCCTATTTTGGAAGTGTTGGATTTGAAAAATTAGTGGGAAATCATTTTGATTATAAGACCATGATCATTATGATAAATACATATACCATTACACTAATTTAATTTTGTTATTTTCTACAGTATTATCAAATATGAAATCTTTGAACCCCCTCGCTAGCATACTCGATATGAATAGGCTTACTAGGCATAATTTTGTGGACTGGTTTCGCAACTTGAAAATTGTCCTGAATTTGGAACGTATTGGATACATTCTAAACACTCCACAACCTGCTCCATTGGTGGAAGGAGCCATGAAACAAGAAATAGATGCTTATAATAAATGGCAATCTAATGACATGCAAGCACGATGTTACATGCTAGCTTCTATGACTAATGAGTTACAGAACTAACATGAAAACATGAAAACTGCGAGTGAGGTTTTGCTGCACCTTAAAGCGTTATATGGTGAGCAAAGCAGATATGCTAGATATGAGATATCTAAGCAGTTATTCCAGGCTAAAATGTTGGAAGTGTCTGATGTAAGAGCTCATGTGCAGAGGATGATCAGGTTGATTGAGCAGCTTGAGAATCTTGAGTTCTACATGGATTTTAACCTCCATTTGGATTTGATTCTTCAGTCACTCCCAGAATCATTCTCTCAATTCCTTGTGAATTTTCACATGAATAAGATAGAATGTACGCTTGCTAACCTACACAACATGTTGGTCACGGCCCAAAAGGCTATGACCAACAAAGGGAAAGAAAAGCTTCTTGTAGCTTCTACTTCTGGTAAGACTAAGAAGAACAAGAAGAATTCTGTTCCCAAGTCAACAATTGGGGTTTCCAAGGAAAAAGAGCAAGAAGAAACAAGTTGCAGATAAAGGAAAATGTTTCCATTATGGCAAAGATGGGCATTGGAAGAGAAATTGCCTTCAATACTTGGAAGAATTGAAAGCAAGCAAGGGAAAAGGCGTGCCTTCGCGTGCCTTCAGAAGGTATGTCTATTTCTTGTTATTTTAATTCTAATAGTTCGTATAGCTCATATACTGCATGGGTTCTTGATACGGGTGCAAGTTCTCATATTTGTACCTCTACACAGGAACTAGCAAGTAGTAGAGTCCTTAGGAGCAATGAAGTGACCTTGAAGATACGCAATGGAGCAAGTGTTGTAGCCAAAGTTTTGGGTTCAACTTCTTTATTATTAATGAATAATCATGTTATGTTTTTGGATCATGTATTAGTTTTACCAAATGCTTATCAAAACATTATCTCAATTTCCAGTGTGACTAAAGTTGGTTATTATTTTGATTTTAAAGATAATGTTTGCAACATTTATTTTGGAAATAATGTTGTTGGCGTTGGTTACTTGCATGATGGGCTTTATTACATAAGCACCAAAAGCAAAGCATCTCCTAGGATTGCCGAAATGAATGCTATATCTAATTCAACCCCTAGTCTCAAACAACTTTGGCACTTAATATTAGGTCCTGTTGCATATGATAGGATAAACAAGTTGGAGAAGATGGGATTATTAGTTCCTTTCGGTTCTAAACCCACTCCAACTTGTGAATCATGTCTTCAAGGCAAAATGACTCGGTCTCCACTTGTAGGACAAATGGAAAAGGCAAAGGAAGTTTTAGAGCTTGTGCATAGTGATGTGTGTGGCCCATTCATTGCAATGGCTAGAGGTGGATATCACTACTTCATAACCTTTACTGATGATTTGTCTAGGTATGGATATATTTATCTTATGAAGAATAAACATGAATCCTTTGAAAAGTTTAAGGAATTCAAATCAGAAGTAGAGAAACAAATAGGAAAGAACATCAAAGTTCTTCGATTTGATCGAGAAGGAGAGTACTTAAGTACTAAATTTGATAAATTTCTGAAATTACATGGCATTATTTCGCAATGCAATCCTCCAGGAGGAGAAACCGTACCCTGTTAAACATGGTGTGGTCTATGATGAGTTATATAGATCTTTCCATCTCATTTTGGGGATATGTGTTGTATATTGCTTGCTACATTCTTAATAGAATTCCATCTAAGTTAGTCCCTACTACTCTATTTGAAATATGGAAGGGTAGGAAGCCTAGTCTTAAACATATTAAGATTTGGGGCTATTCAGCATTCATTAAGAAGTTGAACACTGACAAATTAGAAACTTGGTCCCTAAAAGGTAGGTTTGTTGGATATCCAAATGATAGCTTTGGATATTATTTCTATCTTCCTACTGAACAAAGAGTTGTTATCAATAGAGATGCTATTTTTCTCGAAAAAGAGTTTATTCAAGAAGGAGGCATAGGAAGGGAAATAAAACTAGATGAGGAGTCATCGGCCCAACAATTGTTCACGTGTCCGAACCAATGGACATTGATGAACCAGTCAAAGAGCTCATTCAAAATGAGAATGTCACAGAACCTTGAAGGTCAAGTAAGGTAATTTGTCCTCCCATGAGATACCTTGAACTTCATGAAAATGTGCAAGAGTCATTCATACATGAAGATAATGATCATAGAGATGATCCTACTACATATGAGGAAGCTATATTTGATATAGATTCTTCAAAATGGCTAAAGACCATGAAGTCTGAAATGGATTCCATGTCTCGAATCAAGTCTAGGATTTAGTTGATCCACCTGAGGGTATAGTACCTATTGGGAATAAATGGATTTGCAAGAGAAAAATTGGTCCGAATGGAAAGGTATAGGCATTTGAGACAAAACTAGTGGCAAAAGTGTATCGGCAAAGGGAGGGACCAGACTATGAGGAGACTTTCTCGCCTGTAGCCATGCTTAAATTGATTAGAAGTTTGCTAGCCATAGTAGCGCACTATGATTATGAGGTTTGGTAAATGGATGTCAAAATCGCTTTCCTTAATGGATACATTGAGGAACACATATTCATGGGCCATCCCAAGGGTTTTCAATCTGAGGATAGGTCTAAGGTGTGCAAGTTTAAGAGATCCATTTATGGTCTTAGACAAGCTTCGAGGAGCTAGAATCTTCGTTTTGATGAGGCCATTGAGTCCTTTGACTTCAACAAGAATGAAGACGAACCATGTGTGTACAAAAAGGTTAATGGGAGCAAGATTTCCTTTCTTGTATTATATGTGGATGATATTCTACTAATCGAGAATGATGTTGGCATGCTTACAACTGTAAAAGTCTGGTTGTCAAAGACTTCCTGCATGAAAGATTTGGGAAAAGCAACCTATATTCTAGGGATTTGGATTTATAGAGATAGACCGAAGAGATTGATAGGGCTTTCCCGAAGTCTATACTTGGACAAGGTATTGAAGAGGTTCAATATGCTTGATTCCAAGAGAGGCCTACTCCCTATGAGACATGGTATTCACTTATCTAAAGCGATGATGCCTAAGACACTTGAAGAGAGGGAAAAGATGGCTAAGGTATGGAATGTTGTGTACTAGGCCAGATATCGCATATGCTGTTAGTATAATTAGCAGATTTCAGTCCGATCCAGGGCTGGAACATTGGGTAGTTGTCAAGAACATCCTTAAATACTTGAGAAGGACTAAGAACTTGGTCTTGGTATTTAGAGGAGATGAGTTAAAACTGGACAATTTTACATACTCTGATTTCCAATCAGATGTAGATGATAGAAAGTCTATCTCGAGTTATATATTCACTTGTAATGGAGGAGCAGTTTGCTAGAAAAGTTCTAAGCAGTCAAAAACTACAGACTCCACTATAGAGGCTAAATGTATTGCTGCATCAAATACGGCAAAAGAGGCAGTTTGGATTAGAAAGTTCGTAATAGAACTTGGTGTAGTTCCTTCTATATCGTCATCACTTGCTTTCTCTTGTGACAATAGTGGAGTTATAGCTCAGGCAAAGGAACCTAGAGCACACCAAAAGTTCAAACATATTGAAAGGAGGTTTCATATTATCTGAGAAATAGTTGGGCGAGGCAATATAGCCATGCAGAAGGTAGCTTCAGTAGACAATGTTACTGGTCCACTCACAAAAGCCATGACGCAACAACAACTAGACAAACATCTTGAAAATATGGCTCTTAAATACTATACTGAATGGCTCTAGTGCAAGTAGGAGATTGTTAATTATGTGCCCTAGAACTAATATTTGTATAAATAATTCCTATTAATGGCAATTTATTATTCTTTTATTCATAATTTGTGTATTCTTTTATTTATAATTTGTGTATGTTTATTAGAATAAGTCTATAAGATACTTGTTAGATACTTCATTCTCAAGAGTTAAGAATATGAGTGATGGAGTAGTTTAGTACAAGATCTTTAAAATAGTTCACTATCATAGGAATTTTAACTAGGCATTATTATTCCGAAAGATTGTCACCTCTATCTATTTCCATGATTAGTAGAATGTACTAATGAAGATGGAATAGTGAGTCTTATACTATACAACATTAGATGTCAAAATAAATATGTGGACACTTATATGATAAGCTGGTCGAATGTGACATATTGATAATGTTCACATGATATTTTACTAAAGTCAATGAAATATTATCTAGATCATATTAATGCATATAATCCTTAGACTTGAGATGGCACAGTTATCTTGTACATAGGTCACTAGAGTTTGCTATTGGTTACACACTCGTGCTATGCATTAGTATTGGACAATTTGTGGCTATAGTTAGTTACAGATGGGGATAGGTGAACAATCAAGAAGGAATTCATTACCTCGAGTAAATGAGGATAGGTCCTATGGATTTGGGGTTATTCCTGATCATGAAATCCTTGGCCAAGGTACTTGGACTTAAATGAAAAGAGTTTCTATTTCATGTCCTATTGATCAAAGAATAGAAACCTAGATAGTCTATATGGTCTAAGCTATAGGGTTTGACATTATCCATGACCTTAGCTAGATCGGAATGCTATAATGAAAGGATTCGAGTGCATGGTAAATATGATCATGGTTCATCAGAATATTCTAATTGATATATTCATCCTTAGTTGGTTGGTCATAGCATGTTGTGCTAGGTTTTACCCATGACTTATGAAAGCCAAGGATATTTTGGAAATTTTACTTTTGGTATGGAAATGAGTTTTCGATAAAATCAAAAGGTTGATTTTATAATCTCATTGCCAATTAAAGATGAACCTAGTTAGTCACACACAATAGGACATGTACTAGCCAAGAATGAATTAATTCTAATTAAAATAGTTAATTAGAATGTAATTATTGGATTAGGCATGCAATTTGGTTGTAGGATCGCTAGCACATCCCAAAGTCAAGTCTAGGGTGAAGGTGGATCCCCATAAGGAAAGTTTCTATAAATGGAAAGTCCATATTTTAGAAACTCATGTCAAGGGTATTTTGGTCTTTCCAAATTTTAGGTTAACGTAAGACATGAGATGACTTATATATTAATAAATGTTAATTTTTGATGAATATAAAAAATTACATTGGCCTATTTAAAATAAGAATTATTTGAGAATTAATTCTATTTTTAAATAATTTTTGTTAATTATGAGAATCAATTGGGAATTGATTATGGCATAAATACTAACCCATATTTTGCAAAATTGTAGCCCTAGAGAAAAGAAAAGGAAAGGCCATAATTGAGTATAGTAAATAAAGAGAAGAGGCTAAGGGCCAAATGGGAGAGATAGAAACTTTTAAGCATAAAAATCTTCTCTCTTTTTGTTGAAAAACTCTCTGACACTATCACCCACTCCAAAGTCATCTGAGGTTCTTGTTCTTCAAGAGGGCAACAAGGAACGGATCTTGGATTGAAAAGTGGAGTTCCTTGGCCAATCATGTTCATGTGGACGAGCTAGAGGTTATGTGATTGTGCGACTGTGTGTTCATGAAACGAATATCAATTTTCTACGGGACATTGCTTTAAGAGATAAATGTCTCATATGATCCCTTTATATATTCACGTGTTTATGTTGTCTAAATATTACGAGATGATACCAAACTTATGAGATATGATTTTATGAGTGTTATTTGATCCTATATGAATATGTTCGTGTGATGAATTTTTTTTTTTTCTGTTCATTCTGCTATGTTTATCTGATATTTACTAACACTTTCACCACCATGGGATCTCTTCTCTTCATGTTTCTCTATCTACATCGCTCTCTCTATCTCTCTCATCAGTTTCTCTCTCCCTCTTAGTTCATTCTCTACCACAGGTGCAAGGGATTATAGTCCTTACGCCTTAACCTATAACATCCCCCGATTTCTGAGTTCCGACTTCATCTTCAAGTTTTATCAATTCTAGTCCTGACTTCATCTTCGAATTTCACATAAAATGGGATAATTTACGATTTTCGAGTTCATCTTGCGTTAATATCCTACTTCCGACTTCATCTGGCATAATTACCTACTTCCCGACTTAACCTTCAAGTCCAAACAATATCGACGTGATTCCCGATATCTGACTTTATGTCTCAAAGAAAATGGACCCTATTTCCGATCTCGTAATTTATCTCCAGGTTTCAAGCAAGATGTACTCGAGCTCTGACCTCAGACCTCATGTTTCAAAATAGTGTACATAGTTTCCGAGCTCCGAATTGATAGTTTAACACAATGGTACAAGTACTGACCTCCGTGTTGAATGTAACGTGTCCAGCCTTAGAGTTGAACTCAACTAGCATGGACACAAGTTCGGATCTTTGAGTTGATTTCCCAGTTATACACGAGTTCCGATCTCAGAGTTTATTCCTAGGAGCTTTCCATTTCTATTGGTGTTCCCGAGTTTGAATGGGGAGTTCCGAGATTATGTGATTGTAAGCTGTATGACTTCCGACATCTGACTTTGCTTCCAAGTTTCGAATAAACCAGACTACCCTCATGTATTTAAGCTAGACTCTCCCTCTCATTTCTGGCCGATTTACGCCTCCCTCTCTCCCTCTTATTCTAGCCTTCTTCTTCTCTTCTCTCAACCAACTCCATCACTCCTTCAAACTTAGCAAGGGTCTAAAAATTCAAGCTTCAACACTTAGCTCAACACCTAGCAGAATCACACTCCAAAGAGGTAGGATTCCATTTCTGTTCTTGAATTCTTTGCACTATGGCTGTATGAAATTTTATTCTTCTTCATGTATTTGATGATATATTGGATGTATATGATGGATTATGATTGGATTAATATGAAATCTTGAGTTAGAATTAGAGTTAGAAGAAGAATACTAGGAGAAGTGGAGGATTGGGATGCTGCCTAAGTAAGGAATCCCACGGCAGTCCGTATGGCGGAGTGTACGGCTCCGCCTATAGCTAGTTAAACCCAATGGGACTATTTTTATATGAAATTAGACATTCAGAGCTTTTGATACATATATAATATATGGCCATTGGATTAGTATTGTGAGAGATATGAATTTTTGAAAATTGACCTAGGAATCAGGACTTACATCTAGGTAGCGTGACTTGAGGAGGGTGTAACTCACCCTACACAACTCAAACTTGAGTGAAACGAACTTTATTAGAAAGCTTACACATAGGGGAACATCTCACAACAAAATTCTGAGTTTTTTATGATCCCAATTGTTCCTAGTGGTTCAAGGAAATCACCCTATGTCCAAACCAAGCCAAAATAGGGTAGTTCAAGAAGGTCAAATTTCAGGACTTATAACTCGAGCTATACTAAAGCAAATCAAGTGAAACTTATTGTCAATGAAATGTTGTCCTGTTAGCTTTGATATGGCATCAATTTCGTATGATTTGAGCTTAGTTTCGATTTTTAATGAATTTTTACTTCCAAGAGTGTAATTTGGACCAGTGACCGAATAGGCTGAGGTAAAATTTAAATATCTTGAGTTATACAAATCAAAATGAGATGGGACTAATGAGGTTAGAAAGTAGACATATAGAGCTATGACATATCCAAAATTCAGATTTAAATGAGTTGAATAGAAGTAAAGGTGGATTATACAAAATTCGGGCAGAACTGAGTAGAATTGGCAAAAATGATCAAATTGATGGTTTCACCAGTGTTAGTGAACATATAAGGCTTGAGTTGACGGTTGTAAGTTTTACCTTGATAGATATGTTAGATTGATTATACTGCTATGACTGATTTGTTCGTGAGAACTGGCACTGTTCATGGGGAAACGGATCTGATCCGTTATGCTGTCAAATTTACGGGAGAAGTCTATGAAACTACGAGTATTTATATTACAAGGAATTTATGATATGAACAGCTATACAATTATGAATATGTATGTGGAAATTCTATATGCAAGAATGACATAAGTATGATATGAGGTATATGAAAATAAATCATGAAGCATATGTATGAGTACATCCCACATGTCTATGCTTGATTATGAATGAGAATGAAAGAATGTGAATATATTGAATGTAAGGCAGTTGCACATTGAATCCCTCCTTGTGAAGGCAGTTAAATGATAAAATGTGGGTCTATTCACCTGGAGGCAGTTGCACATTGAATCCCTCCTTGTGAAGGCAGCTAAAACTTGGGTCCCTCTATGTTGGAGGCAAATGGCCAATTGAGTCCCTCCGACCTAGAGGCAGTGGGTCCCTTGTGGGTTAGTTTGTGTGACGACGGTCACGAGTTGAGCTAATGAGCTCACTCCCAGATTAGGCTACCCAAGGGCAGTAAAGGCTAAAGACTAAAGACTAAAGATTAAAACATATGCAAGCTCCCTACTCACATGAGGCATGGCATCGACCTAACTAGTGTAAGTATAGGGGATAGGGCTTACATGAGGCATGGCATGACCCAACTAGTGAAAGTACCGAATGAAGGTCCCATATTCCTAAGGAACATGACATGGCGATCACGCTCTGATGGGGTATGACATGGCAATCATACTCTGGAATGTGAAATATAAAGATTTTATGATGAAAAGGAAGATAAAGAAAGAAAAGTAAATTTTATGTATCTGCATAAATTCAAGTACAAGTACAGGCATGTGTAGATGATATATCTCCAGTATATTGATGCTATTGCATTTTATTATGTTTCAGTTATTATTCATAATATAATTCATGAATTGATTTTGTATGGGCTTTCTCAAATGCTAAGTATATGAGTAAAAATGAACTTTGCTTCGGATAATATATTTTCGAACTATAAAATTAAACAGTTTGTATAGCATGTTCACCTTTTTCATAATAAACCGAAGCAAACTGGAGATGATAACTATAACATTATGTATGATAGTTAAGGAATCCTACTAAAAATTTAAAATTCTCGCTCCTATTTCCGTGTTATCTCCAGATAGTTTAAGAAGTTTCGAAGACGGCTGAAGTTGCAGTCAGATAAGGTCCCTCAGGTAACAGTAACAACTCCAAGGTGTGGTACTATGACTTAAGCATAGTACTGTACTTAGGAGGGTGTTACATAACCCATCTACTGCAGTGGTAAGCTAATCTCCCTTTTTATGTCTTGTTTCTCAATTTTTGGGAAGTTAATGGATATGGATTGTTACTCTTTGGGTGGTGAAAAAAATTTTAGATAATTAATTTGAAATTAAGCCTCAATTGGTGGTGTTAATTTTGGGGTAGAGTAGTGAGTAAATAAATAGTTAGAAGCTTAACTCCTTGGAATAATGGTTAGAAATATTTAAGTGACTTAGCCATTTAAAGAGTAATAAGAAAAGAATGTTAGCTATTAGATTCTCCCATATATAAATTTAAATTCTTATGTTATATAGTTGATATTCGATGTAGTTTATTATGGTACATATGATAGTAGTTTTAATTAAAATTAATTTGTAAAGGTTAGAAAAATAGGGCAAGACTAGTTTTTAAACCAAATTTGTGTCTAAATCGAAGATAATTGCTTTTATATGATTTCAAATCCCCCAGGAGATCAACTAGCAAGTTTAGCAATCGTAGAACGTAGATTGGACATTCCTTGATGTTTTGTGAGTGGACAATGCCTCTATGGCATATGGTCTTCTTATGCAATTAGTATTGGTTTGATTTTAATATATATTGATAGCTTATTTTTATGTATCTAGTTAACTATAAATGCTTTGTTTAGTGGTATAATTGTCATATGGTTTAAAATATCTATCTATTCTTGGACATCTGTTTTGGTTTTGAAGAAATTTTACTAGTATGCAATTATTGAAGGTTTAGAAAGCTTTCTTTTTAGAAGAGATTATGGATTTTATAAAGGGAAGGGCAAGCTCTGATATTTTGTTTCGATTACTAAATGGATTTGTTAAGTAAATTATATTTTGGATTTTTGAACTTTGTTGAATACTTTTGTTCTTCAAAAATTTGGCTTGATACTTGTTACTTAGCTTCTATGAATATTTATTACTTTAGTTCCTATATTCTTTGTGGGAGGATTTTCAGTTAATTGGTAGCCAGCGGTTGTTGATGCTAGCCTTAGTGCACCTTGGTTTGAACCCAGCTAGCAGGGGTGTTGCTAGCTCGGTGCGTGTGTGTTGAGGCCTATGCACATTGCCGACTTAGTCAAATCTAAAGGGGTTAACCCTCATTTGAAAATTGCTCTAAATTGGAAGCCTCCCTGCCTTGGAATTATATTTGAGAATTACGTTGAGGTTATGAAATAATGTTCTTTATATACATGCATAGTATTTAATTTTGATTCTTTACATATATATTATTTAAAATAATGACTTCTTATTTAAACTTGATTTATGATATTAATCCCTTATTTAATTAGAGTTTGCTTTAATTTTAGAGCTTTTCCTCATATGTTATATTTTCATTGTCTCTCACTGAGCTAGTTGGACTCACCCATTTGTCCCGTCCTATTTTCAATCCTGATACTGTAGCTGATTTTATTTCTTTAGCTTCATATAGTACAGACACCTTTTGACAGCCTCGCTACATGTGAGGTCTTTCTGTAGATTTTATTTTGACATTTTGAATATATGCCGCCTTAGAGTTACTCCACGATACACGGACAGGGTCTTGTTCCTTGATATTCTTTTTGGATGGGATCTTTGTATATAAGTTTTTCTATTTCGAAATTATGTTTCCTTGTACTTGTAGCGTAGTGGATATGTACATAAACATACAAATATATAGGAGTGAACAAACATATGTAATTATGTTTGCAAACTATTTGACTGTGCTTAGAGAGCCTTAATCTGGGATATATATTGGTTGACTGCTTGGTATCGGCCTAGCAAATATGGGGAAGTTGGAAAAACAAGGGTAGCTTTATCCATTTGACACGAATTAATCGATGTCTTAGGCTTGCTGGAGGTTCATTACCTCTAAGTGCTGGTCACGATCCGGGGTGGGTCGTGACACCTGCACAAAAGTATTTAGGACAACACCCATATATGGATCCTCTCTTGCATAATTAACATACACACTTAAGCATTAGGAGATCCAGGCATTCTCATAATGCACCCTACATCATACAACATAGGGATTAAAAACATATCAACAAGCCTAATCATCCAATATATATATATATATATATGTGCATACCTCCATGCTTCATACAACATTATCCAGTAAATTAAGAAACTAGAACACCAATCGCAAGTATCCTTAAAATGTTCTGAATTCCAAAACACGCCCACGAGCATGAAGGAAGTCTTTAGTGAGGGGTTGGAGGATTGGATCCTAGGTCAGCACCTATATCTGAAAAAGAGGAAAAGACAATAGGGTGAGTTTATGTAACTTAATGAATGATAGGACATTCATAACCCACATAGGAGACTGTACATGAATTTATAATAACATACTTATATGTAAAGTTAAATATGAACCATAGTTCCAAAATGTTAGTAAAACACTTAAAAACCAATAGGAAGTTAATTAATCCAGGATAGTTTGTCAGGATCACACTTAGACGGCCTTTTCGTCTTGTGATCCCATGTTTGTCACACATCACTCCTTAAGTGGCTGTGTAGATCATCACGCACCACATTCTATGTGGCTCTGTAAATAATCAATAAAGGTGCACTAGAGCTAACGTCTACTGCCGTTAGCTATAGATCCTATTATAGACTTTCCTAATGCTTTTCTCTTACCATCATGCATAGTTATTCTTATTTCTTATCAAAACATGAATGTAATACGCCGATTTAAAATAAAACATTAGTAACAAAAATTTTAAAATTTTGCCACAACTTAAGTCTTTGGGGTTATTCTAGCTACTACTTAATTAAACCAACATGTTAAATCTGTTTCTATTACTTATGTAGACTAATATGTTAGTATATTACTTTAGACAATGTTAATGAATTATTGGTGTATCTTTTTGTTTAATGATTATTATCTTTGAGCAATTTATTTTGAGAATACACCTCGGGAGTATATGAATATGTATATAATTGAAAATTATTTAGGCTTAGTTAAAATTTTTTATGTATTAAAATTAAAATTAAAATTAATGAATTATTATTAAATAATGAAAATTTTTAAAACAATTTTTTTTTTCAAAATTGTAGCCATTTTTAAAACTCAAAACGAATTGATTATATGCCACAGTTGAAAAGTGTGGGCTTTGAGTGGCCTTTGTTTAACTCAATAGCCACGCTTTATAACCGTGGTCTTAAGTTTACAAAATAGACCATGGTTTGAAAGCACGACCAAATGTGAAAATCAAAGACCATGATTTGAAAGCGTGGTTATAAGCAAAAATCAAAAACCACAGTTTGGAAGTGTGGCCTTAAATTTATATAAAAGGCCATGCTTCAAAGGCCACGCTTTTGAAGCCAATAGCCACGTTTTGGCTAGAAACGTGGCCTTTGCCTTAGACAAGCATGGCCATAGAGAATAGGATACGGTTTTATAAGCCACGACTGGAAAAGTGTCGCCTTTTTGTGAAAAGTGTGGCCTTTGATCAAAGGCCACACTTTTTATAAGTAAAGGCCACCCTTTTTAAGCATGGTAGGATTTATTTGTTGTAGTGAGGAGAAGGTCCAAGCCTCACATGCCGCAGAGTTAATGATTGATCCTCTTGGTATCTAACACTATAAATAACATGAGGTTATGTAAAAAGAAAGTTCAGATGCTATCCAAATGAACCCATATCAATTGAATAACCAGTTCCAAGCCCAAGATTGATGAAAACCAAACCAACGAGCATGAACCTACAATCTACCCAAGCCAAAAACTCTATACTAGAAAATAAAATTATTAGTCTTCTTCTACCTTGTCAATAATGATCACCTTAAGTAATATATTAATTAAAAAAAAACACAAAAGAGAAGTTATTGCAATTTATTCTGTCATATATTAGAACTTAAAACATGTTGTATTAGTTCAAATAGTAAGATATTAGGAGAATAGAATTATAACAAACCCAAAAAAAAATGTCAATAAAGAATTATATGTCCAAATTCGTACTAAATAACAAAGTTAGTTGTCACAAATAGCATTGAAGAATAGAATAGGCTTTCAATTTATTCCCAAAATCAAGCAAGATACTGTTTGCTTGAATACCCACACATGTTATAAACACTTTATTCTCTCACCACTTTACCTACGCATGACCCAAAATTGAAATTATCCACCAAAGTTCCAACTCCACTCTAGAATTATTTGAATTTTCCAACAAAGAGGAAAGGCAACCAAGGCTATTCAAGTTACATAAGAATGAAAATAGAGCATGGGGGAGAGGGAACCTACCATAGAGTTGTGGGTTTGCTTGGAGGGGCCAAAACAACACTTTCTAACTGTGAGAAAGAGGAGTGCGGTGGTGGGAGAGGGGTGTGCGATGAGGAGACACGATAATTCGCAGAGAGCAAAATGAGATAGAGAGAGATGTGAGCAGAGAGGGGGACAGCGAGATTGAGGGCTGGGTGGGGAAAGGGTGTACGGCACTAGTGAGGCTGAAAGAGAAAGAAGAACCGTGATGGAGAGAGGGACGATGAGAGAGTAAGAGAGAGATCATGAGAAGGAGAGATGGAGAGAATGGTCTCGTGAAGAAGAGGAAGGGAAAAATAAGAAAAAAGGGGTTTAAAGTGCACTCTGCCACTTAAGATCTTGGTGGTCCTTCCTTCTTTTCCTCCACTTTCAAAACAATATTCACCTCATTTGAGTTAAATTCTCCTACCGTTATATAATTTAAAGAGATAAAAGGAATATAGGTCACAGCATGTATAAAACACCATGATCTCATAATCCATCTCTCTTCACAATGCCAGAGATTAAGATGCTCCATTGCCATCCAATGCACCATTCACGTTAGTCTACACAAATTAAAATACAAATTAAAGATATAAGAATAAGAAAAGAAAATGCATGTTTTGTGACATAATATAATAGAAACTATTTGTTAGCATGGGATCGCCTTCCTATGCAACAACAGTCAATATTACAAAATGATTTTAAGAAAACCAATTAGAAAATAAAAAAGTGCAAACAATATTTGTAAAGACGCCATAAAAAATTCAATGCAACTTCTTGGCACATCTAACATATTGATCACTTCATTCCACAATGAATACATATAGAGTACAGTTTTAAAAGATTTTGTATCGATCTTCATCCAACTCAATGCAATTCATCTATCCAAATTGATAATTATCAACTCACTTTGGCTTTTACATTCGATTGGAGTAATGATCCATTTCTTCCATATAGGAATAGAAACTCACAAAAGAACAACACCTATCCCATTACTAAACATCACATATAATCACAATACTATTTTGCATGTAAACTTGGCCATTTAGAGGATCAACACTTAGCATATAAATAAGAAATAAATGCAGCTCAAAAGCAATTCCCAAAGACAACAATTGTTAGGCATATCAAGAGAAACTAATGCCAAGGAGAGGGATATGTAACATTAGGCTGTAGAACAATACATGCACATAAGCAGCCTAGATTAAAGAAGTGCTTCTAAATGTACAGAAGATAGGAACTTATTGACAACAAAATTTTGCAAAGTGAGGAATTCTGAACCTTACCCAAAATATACCATAATTTGATATACTCTTAACACCAAAATTCCTAATAAATTAGCAAATCCAAAACCAACTCTAGACAATCATTGCAGAACGTTGGTTAAATAGAACACATTGACCAAGGTACAACAAGATGCTTCACTCTCGTACAAAAATATGTAAAGATAACAAGTGTTGCAACAAGGCCAATAAGTTTAACTACTGTCATAAATCAACAGAAGCTTACCTATAACTCAAGTCCAACCAAAAGGCATAATTCAACATCAGGTAGCAAATTATATGAATATAGATATAGATATAGATATTCAAGTTCAAAATATAGATATTCAGCACTCATATAGCAAACAACGAAAGTACTATTGCAATCTAACTATTACTATCTAACAGCAAAGTTGCAAGCCTTGCTTACATAATTTATTTGAACTAATACCTACAATCCTATGCACACTACTTTCAAAGGTAGCAGAATCATATATTTATATGGTCAACTATTTACCACATTTCAGGATTTAAAAAAGGCAAGCACCAATTCTATCTGTGATTTTATGCAATCATCTTCAATATCGAGAACTAACCTATAGAAAAAGAAAGCCTAAGATCTCTCTAGCATGTCACAATGATTTTTTCCCCATCACAAAAATCATATTATCAAGATCAAATTTCAAGTTGCAATTAGTGCATTACATTGTGACTAAGGAAAGGCAAATCTTATAGACATGCAAATGGAAATCAATCCAAGAATTAAGCCATAACATCTCATCATAGTAGCTTACCTCCAAATCCTTGGTGGCTTGCTCAATTGAGATCTCATGCTTCTGGCTAGCATGTTTTAGAAAACCAATGCATAGGGCTCCCTTCAAATGATAACAAAATTAAAGAAAAAAGAATGTCAACTTTGGCTTTCTTTCCTAAGCACATAATGAATTATTAGAAGTTTCATTAAGACAAAGGATTAACATAAATCACTCCCAAATATCAAAACCCCCAATTAGAGCCCTAGATTCTAACATCCAACTACTCAAATCCAATGCCTATAGTTAGATATAGCTAGATCCATGAAATAGAGATAGATTGGAGACTTAGGAATACCTTTTGAAGCCTAAAGAAGAAGAAAAATGGAGTGGTTGTGAGTAGGTCAGAACATACTAGGCCCCACCTCCAAACTGCCCCCAAATCCTGTTAATGGAAGAGGAACCCCCACAAGCGCAACTGTGCGTGGCGGAGGCATCCCGTAGGCAATTGGACTGTGGCGAGACAAAGAGGGAAAGAGGTGGAGGAAGAAAAAGATTAGGAAGTGTAGAGAAGAAAACATCGAGCAAAGAAATATCTAGAGAGAAGGGAGCGAGTTTCGGACCAAGAGAGAGAAAAGAAAGTGAAAAAAATAAAGCTTCTGACCTTGCTTTTGCGTATTTAAGGAGTTCTAGGCTGCGTTATATCACAACGCTCGTGCTACAGTGCAAGCTCTAGAAACCAACATTGCTACTTTGGAGCTGTTGCGATCTCGAAACCCAGAATGCATCCCATTGAGTTTAGGTTGCTCTAACTCGGAATCCGGAACCTGAAACGTACCACTTGAGTTTAGACCACTCCAACTCATTAACACCCAAGGCACTATACTCTCATGCCTCGACCCCGAAATCTGGTCCCAATCACTTTGACCTTAGAACCTGGACAACGGTCCTCAACATCCTGCTGTTCATGGTGATTCATGATTAGTGTTAGAAATGAATGGAGAAGTAATGATTGACCACAAAACTAGGACCCTAGATCCCAAACCCCAAATCGAAGATCCCAAACTTTTAATCTCAGATCCCAGATCCAAGTCTTGACAAGTGAAAGTGAGTGAACACTCAGCATTCACTTCCCCAAGGTGAGCGTTCTAAAACTCATACTATGTAAAACTTTAGGACATTACATTCTTCCCTTTAAAAGAATTCAGCTCCCAAATTCTAAACAAAGTAGGAAAATTCTTCTATACCTCAAGAATCAAATGAGTGGGGATACTTTGCTTGTATTGCTTCTTTTGCTTCCTAGGTTGCTTCCTCTCCCAAGTGGTTCTTCTAGATTACTTTCACAGAGACTACTTCCTTTGAGTGTAGCTTCTTCATTTAACGGTTAACTATGACTATGGGCTCTTCCTTGTAGTCAAATCTTCATCTAGTTGGTTAGTATGTAGAGCAAGCATATGTAATGGGTTGGGGAAGTACTTCCACAACATTGATACATGGAACACAGGGTGAATCATGCACAATTCAAGTAGCAGGGCTAAACAGTATGCCACTATGCCTACCCTATCTAGAATCTGAAAAGCACCAATGTAATGAGGGCTGAGTTTGTCTTTCTTCCTAAACCTCATTACATGCTTCATAGGCAACACCCATAGAAACACATGATCACTCACTGAGAATTCTAGGTTTCGTCTTTGTGATCGGCATAGGCTTTCTACCTACTCTAAGCTGCTAATAGCCGTTCCTCGATTAAACAAACTTTTTCTATTGAATCATGTACCAAGTCTGGCCCCAAGGGCTTGGCTTCTCCAATTTAAACCATCCAATAGAGGATCTACAATGCCTCCCATAAAGGGCTTCCAATGGTTCCATCTGGATACTGGTTTGATAGCTATTATTGTAGGAAAACTCTTAACTCTCCTAGTTCCCATGAAAGTTTAGAATGCAAGATCTCAACATATCTTCTAATGTCTAGATTGTCCTTTCAGATTGCCCATCTGTCTAAGGGTGAAAATCCATATTGAGGTTAAGTCGAGTCCCTAAGGTCTTTTGGAAGGCCATCCAAAAAGAAGACATGAATTGAGGCCCACGATCGGAGATAATGGACACTGTAATCCCATGGAGCCGGATAATCTCATCCACATAAAGCTTAGCATAATGGGAAGTGCTGTTGTAACATCCTAATAGTTCCATTCTATGCTTAAGTCATATTGTGGAATTACTAGTTGTTACTTTTGCTCACAGAACTAACATTATCTTTTAGAAATTACTTTTAAACAAAAATAGGGGTAAATTTTTTTTTGAACAATAACGAGTAAATTGATTTTGAAATCGAGAGCCATAAGCGCATCGTGAACGTGTAATACAAACGTCGCTATCTCATTCATACATCGCAATTAACATAAATAGAAGCAATGAGAATAACTACAATCTTAGATAAAGATAACATTCATTCCATAGCCATCCCATAGTTAATATAATAGTAGTAATAGCAGAAGTCATATACAAAGATAATAATGGGTCCGATACCTATTGTCGGCCCTACAAAATACCCTAACAAAATACGTGATAGAAGGAAATACATAAGAAATCCCAATCCGCTTATACATACTGAATAAAAATGATAACCCTCGCTACAACCAAAAAGGGGCTATCCTCATGCTCAGCTCCATATGCAAATCAATACCTCACTCATTTGGCGGGAGGTAGCTGTTCCCGAATCCTTCGGGAGAAACATCACCACGTCTTCCTCCTCTTCAAGCATGGCCACACCCACGAGGCACGGCACAAGTACGAATGAACCCATGACCCGCAAACCGAGGGTGGACTGTGACGAGGGGCTGCTGAAGAAGAAGACGAATCGGACAATAGGCGAATCACAGATGGGAAGGAAGGCTCAGACGAGTCCATCTCCACGTGGTAGCTTGGATAGGACAGTTCCGAAGGATCAGAATCCAACGAAACTGTCGATGTCAGGCGGGTGTCTGAGTCGGAATCTCCATCAGTGGGGTACCTCAGAGTATAGAAAGGTGGGCAAACGTCATCCATAGTGATGTCCTCGAACGGCTTATGAGGGCAGAAAAACGGACTTATCATGAGTGCACAAAACTGGCGGTTATGGAACATGTAGACCCGCATCGTTGCCTGAGCAGTCATCATAGATGCATTTAGCACCAGGCCAAAGTGCCAATGCATCGCTGGGAACTCAACGAAAATCACCACCGTGCCTTATGCCGGTATCCTCTGAAGATGACATAGAAACGTAGGAGTGAGAAATACTAAATTTCTCAGTAGGATCACGACTAGACAAACACAATATCATCGTCATCGTCCCAACCACATCGGGTTTAATATAAAAACAATGGACAGATATCAATTTAATTTTAATAGTTTTAGAAAATGTAAATCTCGAAGCGGGTTACTTGTAACTTTACCATCATATCCATAGTGTCATACATAGGCATACATTCTAATATACATAATAAACATTCATAATGCAGATAAGGAATATAATAACATGCATGACTATGCAACTCATCAACTTGACCATGGTCCTACTGTGACTTTCGTTTTTAGCATGTGCTTAACATTCTTTTACTTTTCCTTTGAAATAGACAGCTTTTGGACATGAGCTCATTCCGTGACCATCGTCACGTAGTACTAACCAAATCAGACTAAGTTGATATTGGTTACCTCTAAGTTGGAGGGTCCTCCATGTCACCCTTGCCTCCTTTATAGAGGTTTCTTGTAGATCACCATCTTTCACTTCCCGAAAGTGATTGAGGGGTCATATCCCATGGTTTCTTTTCTTATCATTATACTTTATATGCATAGTACTTCTTTGACTAGACACATGTAATGATATGACTAAGTCCATAATTTTGACAGAAATCCGGCAACATAATAGCTAGACCGGAGCTTCCCCAAAATGTCAATCATAAACTTTCAACCAACAATTCATCATATCTATATCATATCATCACACTCATCATTCAATCATGAGACAAAGCCCAATCAAACTCATCATTCATCATGTCGAATGGCATCACACATTCATACCATAAAGGGGTTTATAGTTGTGTTATTCTTTGTGAAGAATATTATGAATCATCATATGATTTCTCAAGGTTACCCATGAGAGAATCACATAGTTAAGATATGTGTATGTGGTCTTTTAGTTACTTAGCTCTCATATGAAATTATTCTTTACTTTAGTTCATGTCTTATGGAACACTTATTCAAATTAATTAAGTTAGGTGATTATTTCCTTTCCTTGAGACCGTGTACTTAGTGATTCCTAGGTTCATGGTATGCTCAAAGGCCCTAATCATACTTCTGTTCCCAAGGAGTTTGAGATCCCTCTAATCCTTGGGTCATGACAATGCATAACCATACTCATGAACCCAACAACACCATGTTCACTAATCACCAAGGGTGATTTTTAACCTATTCAACTTACAAAGTTTCAAGCTTTCATTATTAACATATCAAGGTTTTACCTTAAATATTATTAAAGTTATCATTCTTTATAAAGTAGTCATAAAGTTTTATTTTTTATCAAAGTAAGTGCCTCTAAAATTAAGCTCTTGTCTTAAAAATTAGATCTTTATGTAATAATGATACAAGTTACTAGCTTTTTAACTAAAAAGTCTTGTTCTTTATGAAAGTTGACTCATTTAATTATTCTAAGACCATCAAGGTCTCAACTTTATGACTTAAAGTTGTCTCTACATTAAAAGGTTCCTACTTTATCAACTAGTGATACGAAACATTAACTTTAAGGTTGAAAAGTTTTGATCTTTATAAAAGTTAACACCTTTTAGCATTGTTTTGGTTTAGGATCTAAACTTTATGAATTAAATGTTACAAAACAACACTTTTATGACTTAAAGGTCTCATTCTTGATTAAAGTTTGAAACTTTATGAAAGGTCTTGTCTTTAAGGTTTGATTTCTAAGACATAAAGTGACAAGATATCATTTTATAACTCAAAAAGGCTTGTTATTCTAAAAAGCTTAGACTTTTACATGTATTCTTGTCTTCAAAACAAAACAAAAGAAGACTTTATGATGGCACTAAAACTTGTGCCACTTTTTGTGTATCAAGAAGCAAACTTTTTGAAGCTTTAAGCTTTAAGAATGTTTGTAGTCATGTCAAATCAATAGAAAATGATAAAGAAGACAATCTTCAACTCAATACAACCAAGAACATCAAGATCTCATACATCAAGAATTAAAAATGGGAACTTTAAAGCATTTAGAGTGAGAAACTTTCAAGGGTCAAGAACACTTGTGAAGAAGAGCATGGACATACTTTACTAAGAATGGAAACACCAAGAACACTTTAAGAAGAACATGAACATAGTTTACCAAATATGGAAACATCAAGAACACTTTAATAAGAACATGAACATGTTTTGCCAAAAATGGAGACATCAAGAACATTTTAAGAAGAACATGAACAGAGTTTACAAAAAATGGAAGCATCAAGGACACTTTAAGAAGAACATGAACATATTTTGCCAAAAATGGAAACTTTTGCTCTTGAAGAGCATGAAGGATTTTCTCAAATTTTCACTTAGAGATCTTGATCATGAAAGAACCAAGCTCCAAGATTTCTTGAGCAAACAAAATGAAAAAGATGAAGATCACTACCTCCTTATCAAAATGGCGCTATAACAAGGAAGGAGAAGAAGATGATGGCTCCTCTTGGTGATGATGGTGGTGGTCTTGCAAGGAGGAAGGAGAAGCTTTTGAGATCTTGTGAAAATGGAGGTTGTAGTGCTGTGATCTTGTCTCCAAAGACCCAAAGATGAGGTCCTTGAAGGGCTAAGTAAGAGATTTTGGGTGGTGGTGATGAAGAAAGGAAGAAGAAGATGAAGAAGAAAAAGAGAGAATTTTAGAGAGAAGTTGGAAGAATAGGAAATGAAAGTGTGAAAATGAAAAGTAAAAGTGTGTGCACGAGTGAATAGTGGCCATGAGTTTCAAAGGGAGAGAGGGAGATATTTTTGTGTTATTTTGTGTTAATTAAGGTTTAGGGAGACAAATTGGATAATGGGAGAACAAAACATGTACAAACTCTTACAAAAAGCAACCTTGTCTTATGCTTTATGCTTTGATAACATCACTTTTTACTTTATTGTCTAGTTGACTAGATTTGAATTTAATCATGTGATTAAGTGCTCATACAACTTAATTAAGATGATTAAGCAAGGATTAGTGATTAACATACAAGAACATGATTAACAAAAATTAATCTTGTGATTAAGCTTAAATAACCTTAATTAAACTTGATTAAGCTAATTAAGGTTGATTAGTGCTTAATTATGCTATTAAGGGTCTGACTTGCTTAATTAGAGATTTTCTAATCTCGATTAAGCATTCTTTTGACTCTTCTTATCCGAGTTAACTCATAAACTCTTCGTTAACCCCTTAATTAAGCCTTAATCTCATAATTTCTCATTAAGTACCTAATTACTCAGGGGTATTGAGGTAATTTAACATGATAAGAGATTAAGGATGTTACAGCTGTAGGTAGTCTTGACTAGAAGGAAGTGAGCTAACTTGGTCATTCTATTTACTATCACCCAGATAGAGTCGAAACCTTTGAAACTACGGGGTAAGCTGGTCACAAAGTCCATGGTGATTCTCTCCTATTTCCACTTAGGTATCTCTATCTGTTGTTGCAAACTAGCAAGTCTTTGGTGTTCAACTTTAACTTGTTGATACACTAAGCATGGAAACGCAAAGTCTTCTATGTCCCTTTTCATACCTTCCCACCAAAATAGTTGCTTTAAATCTTGGTACATCCTAGTGGAACTAGGATGAACCATGTACCTAGAACTGTGGGCTTTCTCTAGAAGAGTCCTTCTCAGGTCACCTACATCTGGCACACATAAACGGTTAGCACATCTCAAAACATCTGCTTGGTCGAGAGAGAACTTTGATTCCTTTCTACTACGAATGTCCTCCATTAATTTGCAAAGCTTCAGATCCTTATGTTACACAGTCTTGATTTACTCAATCAAAGAAGATTGGGCCCGTACATGGGCTAGGAGTAGCCTAGAGCTTCCAAGCTCAAATTGTACACCCTCAGACTCCAACTTGTGGATTTATTATGCTAATAGTCTTCTTGCAAGGGTTGTATGCGCCAAACTACCCATAGACTTCCAATTCAAGGCATCCACCACCACATTGGCCTTCCCCAGATGGTACAAGATAGTACAATCATAATTCTTGAGTAGCTCCATCCACTTATGCTGCCCCAAGTTTAAGGCCTTCTATTAGAAGATGCACTTAAGCTCTTATGGTCAGTGTAAATCTCACATGTATCACCATAGAGGTAGTGCCTCCAAATCTTTAGAGCAAAGACAATAGCTACTATTTCCTGATCATGGGTGGGATAATTCTACTTATGCCTCTTCAGTTGCCTTGAAGCATAGGCAATGACTCGACCATGTTGCATAAAAAAACACCCAAGTCCTACCCGGGATACATCATAGTATACCGAATACCCTCCAGACCTCAAAGGCAAAATGAGCATTAGGGTTAAGGTTAAACAAGCCTTGAGCCTTTGGAAGATTTTTTCACAGGTATCAAACCATTGGAATAGTGCCCTCTTTTGGATTAACTTGGTCAAAGGTGCAAAAATTTTGAAGAAATCTTTGACAAATCTGCTATTGTTGCCTGCCAAAACTAAGAAGCTATGGATTTCGGTCACGGTTGTAGGCCTCGGCTACTTCTGAATATCCTCCACCTTCTTAGCATCCACCATAATCCCTTCTTTAGATACCATGTAACCTAGAAAGGCCACCTGGTTTAACCAGAACTCACACTTCGAGAATTTGGCATAAAGCTGATGATTCCTCAAGGTTTACAGAATAATCCTCAGGTGATACTCATGTTCTTCCTTATTCTTGGAATATAGCAAAATATCATCAATGAAGACGATCATGAAGTGGTCTAGGAAGAGCTTGAACACCTGGTTTATCAAGTCCATGAAAATGGCTAAAGCATTAGTCAACATGAAAGACATCATTAAGAACTCATAATGTCTATAACGGGTTCGGAAGGCGGTCTTTGGAATATCTTCTTGCTGAATTCTTAGCTAATGGTAACTAAAACAAAGGTTAATCTTCGAGAAGCAAGAAGCTCCTTGAAGCTAATCAAACAGGTTATCAATTCTGGGCAATGGATACTTGTCACGAATAGTCAATCACTTGAGCTGTCTATAGTCCACACATAACCACATTGACCCATTCTTTTTCTTCACAAAGAGCACCGCAGCACCGCACGGTGATGTGCTTAAGTGGATAATCTCTTTATCTAGCATATTTTGCAATTAGACCTTCAACTCTCATAACTCGGTTAAAGCCACTTAATAGGGAGGAATGGAGACAGGTTAGATGCCTGGGGCCAAGTATATGCAAAACTCAATCTCCTTATCAAGAGGCATTTCTAACAATTCCTTAAGAAATACATCTGGAAACTCCCTGATCATAGGAACTTGGTCAAAGCTTGGCACAGCAACCTTAACATCCCAAACTATAGCAAGGTAACTTTCATTTACCTTGTTCATCAAGTACATAGCGCTCATATAGGAGATTCAGCTAGCAGGGGTTAAGCAACTATCTCCCCAGAAAATAAAGGATGGTCTGTTCGGAACATCAAACTTCACCGCTTTAAAGTAGCAATCCGCTATGGTATGGCATGAGGCTAACAAGTCCATGCCTAAGATGACATCAAAGTCCATCATCTCCTATAGCATCAAACTAACTAGTGTGTCTACTCTAATTACATTAACTACGCATGATGGGAACATCTGTTGAACCATCAAAGATTCCCCTGTGGGGTGCTGACCTAAAATGGGTGGTCCAACATCATCAGTTGCTTGCCGAAACAAGAGGCAAAATATGTGTAGAGCCCCGGTCAAATAATACATAAGCCTCAAAAGAACAGACATGCAAGGTATTCAAAGCCTGAGCATCCTATCTGGTCAATGCAAAGACTCTAGGTTAGCATTTCCTTAATACTCTACCACCCTAGAGCCTCTATTACCTACCCTTCTCCCTGATCCCCTGCCTATAGGTCTAGAAGAATTGCTTTAGGATAAAGCTGAATAAGACGGTGCATGTGCTGCAGGATGGACGAAACTTTGCCCAAAAGCACCTTTAGAGTGGGGATAATACCTTTTGATGTGCCCTGGCTATTCGCATCAAAAGCAAGCTCCAATGGCCTTAAGCCATGGCCCTGAGTAGTAGTTCCCACAAAGATAACATAGCTATTTAAAGGAGTTCGACTGCTCAAATCCTTGCATGCTTGGCTAAGACACACTACCAGCTTAGGATGTTGAGGCAGATATATTCATCGAAGTAGGCCCAGAAGAAGTGGCCTCAATCGCTAGTACCTGGTGTCAGCTCTGATAACTCTGTGCTCCTCCAGACCTAGATCCACTAGAAAAAGATTCTCTCATCTTCTGCTTCATGCTAGACTTCTTGGTAACTCTCTATTCCTCCCTCCCAAAGTCAAGACCATAAGTGGCATCCACAATCTCAACATAGGCATCCTCCCAACCATAGTAAAAAGGTTGGAGGATAAGGGATCTACTATGCCCCATATAAATCTTCTAACCTTCATGGTCTCTATGGACACAAGGTGACGGGCATATCTGGATAGTCTAGTGAATTACTTTTTATACTCTACTATAGATATCCTAGGTGTTTGCTTCAACCTCTCAAACTCAACAGCAAATTTCTCCCTCTTGTTTACAAGGAGGAACCTCATCATAAACACTTCGGTAAACTGTTCCCATGTAAGGGGAGGTAGTCCAGAAGTATTCCTTCCCTTGAAAAAGGTCTCATACCACTGTTCAGCAAGCCCAATTAGGTTGTAAGCTCCCAACTCCATTATTTTGTCACTCAAACATGTGAGAGTTCTAAGGACCTTGTTGGTATGGTCTATGAACAGTTACGGATCGTCCGTTAGAGGATTCCTAAAGAAGGTTGGCGAGTTTAGCTTAAGGAAGGAATCGATAGTCACATCTATCCCCGCTTGAAGCTGACTGTGCCCCCCTAACAAGAGGATCTAACTCAGCATGGGGTTATGGTCCGCTCCTCTTTTGCTCGATTAGAAGCTCTACAGGGTGTTAAGGGTTTGGTGGACTCCCTTATTCAGTAATTAGGTTCATTGGCTTTTCCTTAAGGGTTGGCTCCTCGGCCCTTTCTCCGACTACGACCTCTCCCTCTTCGTGGAGGAGAGGGGGCTCGATCAGACTTGGCATTAGAAGCCTCATGGACTCCTGCCCTGGCAGCGCTGGTTTGGGTCTTAGGTGGCATTTCACCTAAGAGAATGAATATTGAGATTAGAACTTAATCAAATTTCAAAGCAAGGAACAATTTAGGTGCATATGACTCAAGACAAAAACATCATGAATATCAGTCCTAGAGGCCTTTGGTAACATCATGTCTTGTGAAAATAGGTCAGCTTCCATTTACACTATCATGATCCTACTAAATTAATTGGTCTGGGCCGTGACCGATGCATAGGGGACAAGTGTCTAGTAAACCTTTCATCATATATTTCCAGAAAATCGGATAGAGACTCCGTTATATTTAGGACAACACCCAAATATGGATCCTTTCCCTGCATAATTAACATGCACACTCAAGCATTAAGTATCAAAGTATTCTCAGAATGTAACCCACAGCACACAACATAGGGATTAAAAATATATCAATAGGCCTAATCATCCAAAAACAATGTATAATATGCATACCTCCATGGTTCATACAACATTATCCAATAAATTAAGAAACTAGAGCACCAATAACAAGTATCCTTACTTAAAAATACATAATACCATATTTTAAATACAAACACAAGCCAAGGATGGGTTAGACCCTACCTATGGCACTATAGAGCTACTAAATTAAACTAAAGGTCCATAAAAAGTTTTTAATTCCAAAACACACCCTTGAGCATGAAAGGCTCACCAAAAGAAAACCAGGAAGCCCCTACTGAGGGGCAGGAGGGTTGAATCCTAAGTCAGCACCTATATCTGAAAAAAGGGAAGACAATAGGGTGAGTTTATGTAACGTAGTGAGAGATAGGACATCCATAACCTACATAGGATAATGTACATGAATTTATAATAACATACTTATATGTAAAGTTAAATAAGAACCATAGTTCCAAAATGTTAGTAAAACACTTAAAAACCAATGGGAAGTTATCTAATTCAGGATGGCTTGTCAGAATCACACTTAGGTGACCTTTTCTTTGTGTGATTCTGTGTATGTCACACACAACTCATTGAGTGGCTATGTAGATCGTCACACACCACATTCTATATGGCTGTGTAAATGATCAATCAAGGTGCACCAAGGCTAACATCTACTGCTGTTAAGTGCAGATCCTGTCATAGACTTTCCTATTACCTTTCTCTTACTATCATACATAGCTATTCTTATTTCTTATCAAAACATGAACATTTAACTTATTTCCTTAGAAAACAATTCATTATCCCATGTGCAAGGCTTGGAACCAGTATAATCAAGGAAAGAAAACTAGTTAAAGATATATTATCTACTCACAATACACAAGCCAAGTGGGAGAATTTTTTCATTACTCCAGAGCCACAAGGCCAAGAAAAGGTTCCTTAGGATGATCTAACACCACAAACATGATAATTTTAACCAAATATTAGTCATTAAGACAAAGAATTAACATAAATCACTCTCAAATATCAAAACCCCTATTAGAGCCTTAGGTTCTAACATCCAACTACTCAAATATAACACCCATGGTGAGATATAGTTAGATCCAGGAAATAGAGAGAGATTGGAGACTTATGAATACCTTTTGAAGCCTAAAGAAGAAAAATAGAGTGGGTGTGAATGGGTCAATCCTAAACTAAGCACTACCCCCAAACTACCCCCAAATCGCATTAATAGAAGAGGAACTGTAACGTCCACGATTTTCGACTTCCGACCTCATTAGTAAAGGTAAGAAAGTTCCCGATTTCCGATTTCGTTAATGCTCAAATGGACTGGCTGGATTTTTCCGATTTCCGACCTTATGCACGTAATACACGATTTCCGACCTTACACGAAATCCGACATCCGAGTTTATCTCAACTAGAAACGGACGCGAGATCAGATCTCTGAATTGGTCTCTAATTTCGAGCAAAATTTTCACAAGTTCCGTTCTCGAGTTTATTTCTAAGAGCTTTTCATGTCTCTATTTCCAGAGTTCCGAGTTCCGAGATTAACTTTGGAGTTCTGAGATTCTATAAGTTCCGATTTCCTGGAACATAAGATTAATGGTTTTGACTCCCGATCTTCGGTGTCATGCTTAGAATCGATTCAAGTTTACTAATGTCCCCGACTTCTAGATTTAAGTGCTTGGTTTCACATTCGACTTTGCTTTCAAGTTTCGAGTAAACCAGACAATATTTCCGAGTTCCGATTTCATCACGATTTCTGACTTTAAGAATAGTACGAGTTCCGATGTCATTTTCAGAATATACTGGAAGTGAGTCCCACTTTTAGGCGACGTGGATAGCAACTCTGCCACAAAAAGGGGACTATGTGGAGAGCAATTTTGTCATAAAAAGAGGGAAAGGTTGGCTGAAATTCAGCCTTGGGTTTTGAGGCCAATCAAAACCTTCCAAGTTAACTACCACTCATGCCTATATAACACATTCTCCTCCTCTCATTCAGACCCCCTTCTACGTTGCCTTCTCCCTCACTTCAACTCTCTTTTTCTCTTCTTCACTCACCCAACTCTATCCAACTTTCAAATTTAGCCAAGTTCCAACTACAAACTCAAGCTTAATAACAAGAGGTAGAGGTTTTTTTCTTACTTGATTTTCTGCCTCTTGGATGACTGGTGGTGATTTAATTCCTTAATTTTGATATGTTGATTGACTGATTATGATGAATTATAGTTGGTTTACTGGCTGTTTGTGAAATTAAAACTGAATTGGAAACAAGAAAGGATGAAGATAGGAAGAGTTGAGAGGCTGGAAAACTCAAAACCCTCGGCATTCTGTATGACGGAGTGTACGGCTCCGCCTCCCGCCGTTTAAAATTGATGAAACTATTTTTATGTGAAACTAGACATCTAGGGCTTTTCATACATATATCATATAAGCTATTGGACGAATATTCAGAGAGATATGAATTTTTGAAGTTTAACCTAGAAATCAGGACACTCACCCGGGCAGTATGGGTTGAAAAGGGTGTAACTCACCCTATACAACTCCAAATTGAGTGAAAATAATTTTGTTGGAAAGCTTACACATATGAGAATATCATCCAAAGAAATTCTGAGTTGTTATCATCTCAGTTGTTTCCAGTGATTTGAAGAAGTTACTCTATGTCTAAACTAGGCCAAAATAGGACAGTTTAGGAAGGTTAAGTTTCGGGGGTTATAACCCGAGCCCTACTGAGGAAAATGAAGTGGAACTTTTTGCGTATGAAAGGTTGTCCTGTTAGCTTTGATATGAGACCAATTTCATATGATTTGAGTTAGTTTTCGATTTTTAGTAGATTTTTACTTTTGAGTAGGTAATTATGGCCAGTCACAGGGCAGACCGGGATAAAATCTGAATAACTTGAGTTATGGTTATCAAAATCAGATGGGACCAAAGAGGTTAGAAAATAGACACATAACACTTTAACATATTCAAAATTGAGGTCCAAATGAGTTAAATAGAGATTATGGCATGATTTACAAAAATCAGGTTGAATACATGTAGTGAGACAGTAAACATGTTTTAAAGTGCAATACTTGTGCCTTAAATTTGATGATTGCAACATGAATGAAATATGTTGAATTATGAATGGTATGAGATGATTTCTTTGATGAGTTGATGTGCTGAGTGTTGGCACTATTCATGGGGAAGCGGACACATTCCGTTATGCCGCCAAAACTGCGGTAAAGTATATGCATGAGTTATGAGATACATGTACAGGCATGTGCATTTTCAAGAAAGCTATGAAAGCTATGTTATGATAAACCCAAAGAATATGTTATGATGAAAGTTCCATGATACTTGGGCCAGCCCCAGATAAAAAGTTAAGGGGAATAGATCAGTGGGGATGTCAGGGAAAGTAAACCCGACAGTTCCTGTATAGGAACGAGCTCGATCCTAAAAAGCAGACTATTACCCAGGAGTCTAAAATGGCTAAGAACTCCCAGGAGACTAAGTGATGGAAAAGTTTATGAGAAATGGAAATGTTTATAAAGAAAGGTTCAAGAGCAAGTTTTGCATGATTGCATTATTATTTGTTAAATTCGCTTACTGTCGTATGTTCAATATTCTGAGTATTGCTGATATCTGTGTATTGTTAATATCAGTTTATTTTGTTTCTTATATTGTCTTAAGTAAAACTGGACCCTGTCTCGGACTAGACATTTTTCCCAACCTTATTGAATATGAATAGTTAAGTTTAAATTCATGTTTTTTTTTTTAATTAAATCAAACCCGAGGCAGCTGAGAATGAACGCGATGTTAGTTAAATGTCATGCATGAACCCTACTGAGAATTTTCTTAAATTCTCACCTCGTTTTGTATTTCCAGCATCATTCTCAAACCCTGGTGATAGACTCCACGGGCACCCTTTTCATTGAGATCCCAGATTTGCAGCTTCACCACGATCCAGTACTAGACTCTTTGTATATAGCTGGTTCTTGTAACTTCCGCATTTACCTATTTAGCAATAGGAACTTTGCTGTCCCTTTACATCATCCTGCATTCGATCCTATGACTCCTTACATCGCCATCCCACTACACATGGCGCACCCACCTCCAGTTCTTCCTGCACTCGTAGCACCTGCAGCTCCTGCTGACCCTACACCCGAGTCACCTCCGCAGGCGGTTCCAGATATACCACTTAGCTCAAAAAGTGACCCTTCTGAGGCCACCGGCTCGTCACCCTCTTCCTCCTCAGGAGCTAATGCAGATTACTCTCCAACCGGGCCTGGTATGGCCAACGGTTATCTGACGGAGTAGGCCAGCCGCAGGAGACTTTGTATAGTATGACCCTTTTTGACAGCACATAGGACTAGCAGTAGGTTTGGAATGTCCTATGAGGACCCATAGGATCATTTTGATTGATACGGGCCTTATGTCTTTTTGGTACGCCGGTCCCACTTATGTGTTCCACTTTGAAATTCTGTACATAAACTGAAACAGTGGTTTCTTATATATATATATATATATATATATATATACTGTTGACAACATATGTGTTATTTGTTCTTATCTTTTCTGTTGTGATAAATTAAACTCTGCCACGTTCATTATACAACATTACATTTCTTCCGTTAAAAAAAAAAACAAAACAAAAAGAGAGAATGATACGAATAAACGAAAAGTAAGCAGTATGTTAACACGGTAACACAGTCTACTTAATTTCATGCTATGACTTAAGCATAACATTAAATTGGTGCGGTGTTACAGGAACCACCATAAGCATAGCTACGTGCGATGGCATTGTCCCATAGGCGATTGGACGACAGTGAGACAAAGAAGGAAGAGGGTAAAGGAAGACGAAGATTAGGAAGTATGGGGAAGAAGACATCAAGTAGATAAATTTCTAAAGAGAAGGGAGAGAGTTTTAGGCTAAGAGAAAAAAGGGAAAGTGAAAAATGAAGCTTCTGACCTTACTTTCACATATTTGATGAGTTCTAGGTTGCGCTATAGTGTAGCGCTCACACTACAATGCAAGCTCCAGAAACCAACATTGCTACTTTGGAGCTATCGCGATCCCAAAACCCGGAATGCATCAAATTGAGTTTAGATCACTCTAACTTTGATCTTGAAATGCACCACTTGAGTTTAGACCACTCCAACTCATTAACACCCAAAGAACCATACCCTCATGCCATGACCCCGAAATCCAGTACTCTAACCTCGGAAGCCAAACACCGGTCCTTAACATCCTACTATTCATAGTGATTCATGATTAGTGTTGGAAATTAATAGAGACATGGTGATCGACCATGCAACCAGGACCCTAAATCATCTACCCCAGATCACAGACCCTAGACCCAAGATCTCAAACTTTCGATCCCAGATCCCAAAACCCAATCTCAACAGGTAAAAGTGAGAGAACACTCAGCATTTAATTCCCTAGGGTGAGCATTCTAAAACTCATACTATGTAAAACTTTGCGACAATACATGTTGATAAATTTGTAATTATAGAGTTGTAACATAGTTTTATTTTATTTTTTCCTATTGTGCTTGTGCAGATTATGACTCATTGTCTTTGATTATAATATAATGCACTAGTTTTTCTAATTTGGTGGCATCATTGTGTGTAAATTCTGTGTGTTGATTGTTTGTTAAAGAATATCAATGAAGTGTGCGTTGTTATGGATATGGTTAGCATCGATTGGTTATGGATCTGGTTAGCTTAGATTCTGCTCTAACAAAGATGAGGAAGGTTGGGAAAACTGTTACTCCATCGATCTGTAAACCCAATGCATATAACAGCAAATGGATTGCTTTGTCAAAAATGGGATTGCTTCGGCAGGCATCGACAAATAAGAGAATGACTCAAATTGTAAAGAAAACACCTTACACCCCCTTTTGCAATTAGAAACTATAAAGAATGGGGTCATTTTTAGAATTTCTTTTAAGAGGACTAATGTTACTCCAAAACATAACCAAAAATGACACACAACAAGGAAGACTAACCTTATAGTATCCTCAGTTAACATATAGCCATAACCTCTACAAGGAGAATCTAGAATATGTAAACCAAGCTCCTTGAATGTCCTAAATTAGCAACCAATCTGTAACTCTATTGCCTTTTCTGAGAGTGTGCACAATACTAACTCTCTAATCTGTAGAAACTAGCTCTGAGATCCTCTACATCCTTTTGTTGCTATGTTCATTGCCACTTTAGAGTCATTCACTATGTTTTAAATCCTTTATCCCATATTAGCTATTTAATGCCTTTCTGTTGTTGTAGCATAAAATTTAAAATGAAATACCAATGCTAAGCCATTAGGGCATTGGATGAGCCAATATTTTGCACGTAACCCATGATTCTAAAGCCTAGGCATTATGAAACATACCCCTATAAGCAACTTTTTTCCTTTACAAGATATAGGAGCCAATAGGGTGTGGTTCTCCCACTATAAAGAGTATAAGTTCTTGGGTAAACCACACCCCAAAAGTTAGCTATTGGAGTAGGAGAGCCCAAATCTTTATAAAGCCTCCCTTAGAAGGTGATCTCCCTAATGTGGGATTCATTACATTGTCATGCCCTTCAAAAGCCGGTGTCCTAACGGCTGCACTCTGCTACACTTCAGTCGATCAAGATTAGCCTTTCCGCTAGTTAGAACCCTTTGCAGGTAGCTCTCTCTGATATGCCAGCCTCAATAAAAGCACCAATGTTATGGACTCAAACTCAAGGGAGAGCCCAACCTAAAAGGCTAGTATATTAGGTGGAAGAGCCCCTAGACTCAAGTCCCATATTTTGTTGGCATGGCTCCCCAATATAGGTCTTGTAACATTGCCACCCCTATTTAATGGTTGACAACCATGGCAGCCCACTTTAGGTTGCCTACTCTGAGCAACTTCACTCTGGCCTTTCCAAGTAGCCCTTTTTTGAGTCACTCCTTTCCTAGATTGCCCCCTCTATGACCATGGTGGCCAACTCTATACTGCCCACTCTGAGCAGCTTCACTCTGTCCTTTCTAGGTAGCCTTTTCCCACGTCATCCCCTTTATGTGTTGGCCTCTCAATAAAAGCACCAATGTTATGGACTCAAGCCTAAAGGAGAGCCCAACCCAAAAGACTAGCCTATTTGGTGGGAGAGCCCCTAGACTTAAGTACTATACTTTATTGGTATAGCTCCTTAATATGGGACTTGTAACATAGTCTCATGAAGTTGTATTTGAAAATCAATCATATAAAGAAAAAGCTAAACCACTAACACTGAGTTAAATTAAAGTATTTCAATACTTCTTTTAAAAAATGTCTTCGATATGTGTTTTGTGAATTAAAACAAAGAAGGTCATATATTGGGAGAGCTTTAGGCCAACCCAACCTGCATCAAATTAGTCATGATTCAATAAACTTCAAATCCTGGCTAGTTTAGCAAAAGAAAAAAAAATGTTTCATCTTTTTTTTTTTTTTGCCCCTGTGTTTGAGATATTTCAACTTTTAGAAACTATTATGATTAGAAGGTTCTCCAACAATTGTCTTATCTAAGATATGAACCTTAATTCTTTTCCTAAGAATACAGCTCCCTTATTGCTACACTTAATCTTATTGGTAAAATATTCCATCATTTGATAAAGATGCATGTATTTTATTACTCTCATAAGTCATGGTTGAAGATCAGTCAGTCTGATTTCAATGAATCTTGCAAACATGTGTAGCATCAATTAGCAAAATATATGGATCCTTAATTAGTACAAGGTCTGGTCTTCTCTCGTGATCCTAGGCTCAGCTTTAGCTCTCCATGGAATTATTGATTCACGAAAGAACATGTGAATACTAACTAGCTGGCTTTTGCAACTAAGCATACAAGTCTTTTATGTCACTAAAATTATGTGGAGCAAGTGAAATCATTGCTGGTTTTAGCACACAGTTTTGTACTCTAAAATTCATTTGATGGGATTATAGTTGCCGGTTTTACAACAGGCCCTAAATAAGCAAGTAGTAAAAGCTTTTCAGTTCTTATTGCTGTTATTTGTGAAAAGAAATATCTCAACAGAAAATTGTTTTGGGTTTCATGTGAAGATGAGGTCACGTGTTGACATATCAAATTAATATCTTTCCATTGCCTATCCACCATATGCTTTCTCTCAATGTAAGAATAATGTGACTATGCGAGTGCTTTCTCTGAAAATTGCCATCTCGAAGTGAAATGGCATTTTTCAGTTGGAAACATTGAATACTTTGTGTAAGAGTCATTCGTGACTCATGAGCAAACTCTCACATTGGTTTCTAACTAAAACATTATCAAACAAACTTGTCCTTATAAAATGAAAATTTTCAGTATAGTTCCTGATAATTAAAAATATAATTTAAATTAATCCTTCTTAATTAGAGACTAATGTGTCTTGTTAAAAACATTTCTCAGGAATTAATTTGTCCCTAAAAAGGATTAATTTGATTAATATTTTCAATGCTCAAGGACTATGATAGAAATTTTCATTTCTCAAGAATAAATTTGTCCAGTAATATTTTTGGCTGCAACTAATTTGAGGTTTACTTGTCATTTATTTAACTTGAAACATACGCGTACCAAAAGAAGATAAAGAAAGTCAATTTTTTTTTATTGACAAAAATATAAATTGAGGGAAAAATTTTAAAAAGTCGATTATGACTTCCAATTCAATAATTCATTTCAAATTAAGTATCATTTTTGGCATAAGATCTAACCAATTCCTACAGACCAAAACTTCATATTATTATGTCAAATAAAAAATTTTAAATGACGCTTCCTTTCTTTTTTGTACATAATGACGCTTCCTCTTTATATGTATAAATTACTAATTAAACAGTTAAATTCAACTCAAATTTTATTTATCTACTTAAACACTTTATTTAAGCTTGAATAACAAGTCAAATTAGGACCACGACTTTGTAAAATAGTTTCATGAGCATGTATAATCAATGCCTAACCTATTTCCACCATTGATAATCAATCACACAATTAAGGTTCAAGAAGGACTAAATTTTTATTTGAACCCCATGAATCTTACTGTCCAAATTTAATTTGTTGCCAGTTGAGAATCACAATAACGATCAAATTTAGTTGATTTATACCTACAAACGAGACGTTGAGTTTGTAAGTAATTTAGACAATTATGAGAATGCGGGTTTGAATATTGAAGAGACAATTATTGTACAATTACTAAATAATCTAAAAAGAGAGCTAATCCAATTCATTTGTAGTTAGGGATGACAATTGATACCCAACCAATAGATACCCACCTTGCCCTATTCGGGTCGGGTTGGGTTTTGAACCCACCTTGCAACAAAGCGGGTAAGGCCGGGTAGGAATTTAAGTGTAGGTACGGTCTGGCTCAGGTTCAAGGGAAACCTGCAGTGCATCCGATATATATATAATTCTTTTTAATACTTGTATCACTATTCACTTAACTATATATTATGTTTACATAGTATGATGTTAATTTTTTTTTATTATATGAAAAGATTTCCTTTAAATAATTCTATATGTATTTTTTTTAAAAAAAAATAGTGATTAGAGGTGAATATAGGGTGTGGGTTTAGATTATTTATCTATGGTTAAGGTGTGGGTTTTTATTATTAAAACCCATAAGTAAAGTAGAATGGGTTGAAGTTTGTTCAGCAGGGTGCAAAGTAGGTTCAGGTTGAGCCGAAACTCACTCCAACCCGCCCATTGCCATGCAAACTTGTAGTCAGAGCTCCTACAATTATATTTTAAAGAAGAAAGAAAATCCACCCTATAATAACCAAAGTATAATTGATTTTGGGAGATAGAAAGAATAATAGTTTGTCATATGCATCCTTCAATATTTTCTTTGTGAATTATTGTATTGTCTATTTTTCTCTTACTTGAATTGGCCCATTGAAACACTACAAGAAACACACGCAAAATTGATGGCATTACTAATACCATTGTCAATAGAAAAAATGTATCGATGGATTTACTGATAGATTATGAATGACATGTCGGTAAAAAGTTATTAACGGCTAAAAAAATCCATCAATAACTACCGACCCTAGTATCGATATAATATTAATTAAAATCCATTGGTAATTAATTGAAAATTTTGTCTCCTATTTCATCAGTTGAATAATAAATTTTGATGGATTTTTTTAATATTACTTATGGATATATCCATTGATAAGTTTAATTTTTGAATTAAAAAATTATTTATATTTTCGGTAATGACTAAATATATTTTTTAAATTAATTTTTCCAGTTATTTTTTATAAATATTTTTATTTAATTTTTATAATTAATTTTTAAGTAGTTTTATTATTTATTTTAAATTTTTATTCATTCAAAATTACAAATAAAAGACTAAATATAATTAGTATATAATAATTAAAAATTCAAAATAACATAAAATAAAAGATAAAAATGATCAAATATAAAATTGAATAAAAAAAATACAAAATATCAACAATAGTCCATTTGATCGAGATCGGCATCAAGATCAAGATCGACGCCATCATTGAGCTCAGGGTCGGAGTCGGAGTCAGAGCTATCCAATGAGTCAGATCAACCTCTGCCTTTACCTATACCTTTGTCTGTCATATATGAAATACAAATATATTACATTAATATAAGTCACGAATCAAAGATGAAAAACCTAACATATGTCTAATTGAATATGTAAAGAATAAAAACATAGCATGTATAAAAACATAATCACATGTATAATAAGTTAATAACTTCCAAAAATGAAGAAATAAATAGTAACCTTATTTAATCTGAAAGTTCAGGACTTACTTCATCACTTTTAGATTGAACATCATCCCTAAGTTCTTCTTCTCATCCTTAGTGCCCTCAATTGTTTTCTCTAAACGATGGCTCGAAGGTTGAATTTTTGTCAATTTTCCTAAAAGCAGAAACTAGAATAGTGGAATATCAGTACCAATAACTATCCTTGAAGGGATTAGGTCATTCACTTAATAAGCTTCATCGGTTAGTTCTTCAACTTCAACTTGACCCCTTGCTTTTGTCTTAATCATCACCCTCCAATTTGATTTGCACTTTATATGGTAAGGTAGATAACAAACTTATCTTGCATTTTAGGCAATAATAAATGGATCATATCTATCATATCCTTTGGTATAGTTAATCGTAGTGATTTCACATTTGAATAGCACAACCATTTTAAGAGGCTCACCAACATACTTTAACTCAATTATTTTGTTAGCACTCAATACCAATCATTTTCTCTCTCACCAACATTTTCTTTGACACAAACCCCATTGTTATTTGTTTTTTACCCTCTCCCCATTCGGCTATATGGAACTTGTATCCATAAACATAATACATGGGCCAACTATTAGCTTTATTTTTTGGACCCCAAACTAAATTATATAAGTCTCCCCTAAAAGTAGAAGTCTCCTTTAATTACATTGAATTAATTTTAATTCATAACTTAATCAGTTACATATTATATAACAAATTATTTAAAAAAATTTGAGTAAAGTCTCCTCTTAAATTAGGAGCCTCCACAAAAATTGAACAAACATTTAGACAAGCATTCAATAGCAGACACATGCAGTCATGCAATTCAACCAATTCTAAAACTTGTTTGAGAGCACAATTCCTTACTTTACAACATCTAGTTGCACAACACCATATCACATAATTCAAACAATTAGGAAGGAACACTAAGCCTTCCCCTAATCATGCAATCCTATTCTCCTTCTTCCATCCTATAACTTTATCATAGAAATCATAAGTCTCTAATTTTACTACAAAACATAAATCCAAGAATGAGACATTGTAATTACTAACACTGCAAGAATAGTAATCTCCAAAACTAATGCTCTCAATGCTCCAAATATGCTCCCTAAGGAGCAAAATAAGGAAAATTTTTAGTTAACTAAGGTTCTCAACTAACAACCATAAGTAAAGAGATGGAATAAAAAAAAAACAAAAAAGAGGCCAACTCAAAATACTAAACCGATTAAAATGCTCTAAAGAGTACTTGGAACATAATGGCGATCTCTAGTAGTGATAATGGAACTCCAATGGTGGTGGTTATGCGGGTGGCTGAAGGTGGGGAGGAGGGCTATAACATCCCCACTTTCATAAACAGAATGTAATGGGAACTTTGAATTATTTCCTTTAAGCAGTGTGAGAATTTCTCAAGCAGCGCTATGCCATAACGATCCTCACACTTGGAATTATAGAGTAGTGTAACACTGCCGTTGAAATTATGGCACTGCCATATGTTAAAAATTAAGAAATAACAAAAGTGTCCTTGCAAACTTTTGTTAATCGTAGTGATACCCTGAATTTTTTAGAAATTATGTTTTGACCCCAAAAACTTATCTCCATAATAACCCTAGAACTTTTCATTAAATGACCTTTATGTCCACCCTAGAACTTTTCATAAGATGACCTTTATGTCCCCACATCTATAGGATTAGCAGAATAGGGTTTTAAACGGAGTAGAATCACGTGGTAAAACCATAGAAGTTTAAATCTCTGCCGATTGAGCCATAGAGGTAGTCGGGTGTGAAATGACGTGGGGTGCTCCAGGACTTGCTCAAAATTACGGATATGTCATTTGCTACAAAAAATAGAAAACACAAAGGCTTTGGATTTGTGAAACGTTTAATCTACGCTATTAATCGATTTATTCAATTTTATTGATTAGGTAAGGTTAATTAGAAATTAATTAGAGGATAATTAGAAGTTAATTAGATGTCAAATTAGAGAGATGAGGGTAGACTAGATATACAAGAAGTCTTATTGGATTTTTTGTTTAGCAACGTTTTGCTTGTTTGAAGGAAATCGGTGAAGATTCGGTATTTTAAACCACCAGAACCAAACTAGTAGAATTTCAAACTAACACCACTAGTTTGAATGGCTGAAAAGTGAGCCACTTATACTCCTATGGATGGCGCTAATTGGCTGCCAAGTGAGTGGAGAGCGTAACATTCGAAAAATTTTATTGTTACTAACTGAGTTGATTGGTTTTCATCGGATAATTGGGATTAATTAGGATTCGATTAAGCATTCACTTAAAGCCAATTGAGTGTGGTTTAGAATGATTAGGTATAATGGAATTAGATTAGAACCAGAGGAAACCTTATAGGACTTTTCTAAAACCGTTTTACCGATTTGAAGAAAATCGGTAGAATTTCGGTATTTTAAACTACTGGAACCGGACCAATAGAAATTATACTATGAGAACCCTATGATGGAGGGCCAAGATTTAGCCAAACCACCCCCTCATGTGGTGCCTTGATCAGCCGTTGAGGGAGGGAAGCTAAACCAAATTTGATGATGAAGTTGAATCCACCAATAAAAACAAAGTGTCTCCAAAAATCTCTACCTTTCCCTTCCTTCTCTTCTTATCATTTTCGGCCTCCCCACTACTAGCCTCATTTTCCCACTTTCCTTCATCTTTTTCCACTTCCTCTCATCCCCAAGCTCAAGCCCAACCATCAACTTGACTCCAAGATCAAATTCCATCAAGATTTCACACCACCAAAGTAGGAATCTCAACTTTCTCCTTCTTTTCTTTGAATTGGGGCTGCCTAGAGTCCCTTGTTCATCCATGATTCTGATGTTGTGATGGGTGGGGATGATGAATTAAGGTTGGTTTAAGGTGTATATGTGAAGTTGAACTGAAGATTGGATGGATTGATTGGAGAAGAACATGAATCCAAGAAGAATTCAAGAAGCTGTTAGGGTTTTCCCCTCAATGGTCCGTACGGCGGAGTGTACGGCTCCACCTACAGCTGATTAAATTTGATGAAACTATTTTTATATAAAACTAGACATTTAGGGCTTTCCATACATATAAAAGATAAGACCATTGCATTAGTATAGAATTAGTTATGAATTTTTGAAATTTGACCTAGAAATCTAGATTCTCATATGGGCAGTATGAGTTAAGAAGGGTATAACTCACCCTACACAACTCCAAATTGAGTGCAACCAGCGCTGTTTGAAAGCTAACAAGTAAGAAACATCCCAAAAAAATTTTAGAGTCAGATTCATTGCCATTTGTTCCTAGCGCATCAATGAAGTTGACTTAAGTTCAAACCGAGCTGGAACAGGATAGTCCAGTAGGGTCAAGTTTCGGGACTCATAACTCAGGATATGCTCATGCAAATGACATGAAACTTATTTCATTTGAAATCTTGTTCTGTTAGCTTTAATTTGATATAAATTTTGTATGATTTCACCTAGGTTCTACTTTTAGTGAATTTTTACTTATAAGAACCCAATTTTAGCTAAGAACAAGGCAGTCTGAGGTAAAATTTTTATATCTTGAGTTATACAAATCAAAATGAGATGGGACCAAAAGGGTTAGAAACTAGACACATAATGTTATGACATATCCAAAAATTAGATTCAAATGAGTTGAATTGCAATAAAGGTGGAGTATACCAAACTCGGGTAGAACAGGAGAGAATAAACCGAAAATCCAATTGGTGCTTGAATTGAAATTGATGAATGATGCTATGAATATATATATATTTGCTGGTCCATATAAAGTTGCAAGTTTGTACATTTGTACTGGTTGCCTGGCATTATTCATGGGGAAGCGGACTCGTTCTGTTATGCTGTCAAAATTCCGGCAGAAATATCTGAATTATGTGACTGTTATGAACATTTATATGTTATGCTTATAAGATTTATATATGCAAGAATGATTTAAGTATAATATGAAGTATATGAATGAATGCATGTAGCATATGCATGTATAATCATGTCCAAAGAAGAATAAGATTTATGAGAACTTGCAAAAAAGACATACCAAGCTACCACATGAGGCATGGCATAGACCCAGCTAGCATGAGCCAGAGCGGTACTATCTAAGACTTGGGCCAGCCCTCGACCAGATTTAAGGGGAATAGACCAGTGTGAGGGTCGGGGAAAGTAAATCCGTCACTCATGTATAGGTACGAGCTTAGACCTGAAAAGCAGGCTATCACCCAGAGGTGAGGGATCAAGTACAGAATGGCAAGGTTAAGTTGCAAGTTAAAGAAGAGATAAATTAAGTCAAGTGCATTTGCATACATTCAAGTATAAGCATTTATATGTGCATCTTCAATTATCTAGTTAAGTCATAATGCTATTATGACCCTTGTTGAAGCCTATTATACTATCCGTATTTCTATGTCTGTCATATGATATGGCAAGTGGTTGTAAAAATATAACCCGCTTCGAGGAAGGTGTTTTCAACTTAAAATTGAACCACTATTTGTTTATTTTTGCTCATATTTTCATAATAAACCGAAGTAGTTGGAATGTTTATGATGGCACTGTAAGATTGGTTTGAGTTTACCTACTGAGAACCTTAGATTCTCACTGCCTACTTATATGTTTCTCTTTTCCATAAACATTCCAGTACCTAAGTTGGAAATGAAGTGCGAGGTGGAGGACTGGGACATTCACTGAGCAAGACTCCGGTGCAAAACCAGACCAAGAGACTATTGAAGCTAGCTAGTGACCAATTGGAAGCAAATTCTGTGTATTATGTTAGTCACAATTTCTTTTAAATTGTAATTATTTTATCCTCTATGTATCAGAGATGATGAAGTTTATGAATTATTAGTAAGTAATAAAGTGCACAGTAAAAGGGCCATGTATTATATTTTTCATATTTTAAAGTTTTCTTAGTACAGTGACACCTTTTTAATATAACTCCATGACTCGAGCATGGTTTATATAATAAAAGGTGTTACAAGGGCAAAGAAAGAGAAGGAAGAAGAAAGAAATAGGGAAAGGGGCTCATGTGAACGACACATATTCGAGCATTACCAACCAATCATCCATCAGTAAATTAAAAATGAAACACAATATTTCACTTTCAAATCTATTGATAAAGTCATCAATATTTAAATAATTTTGGCACACCAAACAACACACAAAAGTGTGAAGTTACTGACAGCATATTCGCTAGCAACTTCAACACAAAAACTTAATAAAAAATTAATACATACTAACGACTCTACCATCAGTAGTTCAACAAAAAATTTAAAAAATAAAAATAAAAATATACCAACGATAGACCCGTTGGTAATGTGAACATCATATTTTGTTTGAAATTTTTTATCATTATCTATTAATTATCAAAAAATAAATAAATACAAAAAATAAAAAAAAATCATTTTTTCAATTCTTCTATCCTTCTAGATTTTCAACAAATTTTGTCTCCTAATCCCTCTATCCCTAACTACTTTTTAATCTCACTCTATTTCTCTATCTCCATAACTATCTTCAAATTTTATCTCTTTCCTTCTAGATCAATAAACAATCCTATCTCAAGTTTTTAAATTTTCCCTCCATCTAAGTTTTAACTGCTTTTCAAATTTCTTCTCAACAAACTCATTTTATCCTATCTATCTGTTAGCAAACTTTCCCGAAAATCTCTCTCATTTTACTCTATATAAAGGCAACTCACTCAGCAAAGAGGGGGACTTTCACTGACCACTATCACTATTTTTCATTCCTATTCTCTCATCAAGTCTTGAATGTCATCACCATTACACCATTCCAAACACCAACATCTTCTACAAAATCAATCACATTCTCACTTCAATCCTATAGTTTAGGCAAACCATAGCCCATCTTCATCTTTCTGACCATCACCATTGCCACACTATTCCAAAACCACTCAGCCACCACTCTTACTCAACCTTCGCCATCGCGCTCTACCATCATCACTATCGTTAATGCCTCAAGCCTCCTCTCCTTCCTGTTTGTGTCTTGTGTTTCTTTGCTTTTTGCCTTCTATTTTTATTTTCTTTAAAAAAGAAACTTATACTAATTTCTTTTTTTTATATTAAACCTTTTCTCTTCCATCATAAGTTTTTTTTTTCTCATTTGATGTTTCTTTTTATTTTTTGGCATTTCTACTAAAGCTTTTTTTGGGTGTTTGCCTTTGTTTTATTGACGTGTTTTTTAGTTAGTTAAATTCTTTTAAATTTTGAAATATCGCATTATCTTTAGCTAAAAAAATTCTCTTTTATTTAAATGGTCAAAATAATTTTTTTAAATCCATGCAACAAATTTATCATATTGATGGATATTGGTTTAACCATCCTCGAGGGTTGTAAGATTTATAAGGATTTATTGCATAACACATGCTATCTTGAATCATATGCAAAAAGTGGATTGGATTTTTTTTTCTTTTTCTTTTCAAAAAATCTTTTTTTTTGTAAATAAACTCAACCCAGCACACAATTATTTTCTACAAGAATGACAATGGCTCTGAGTTCCTAATTGTACAGGAGGACACGCAGGAGTGAGCAACCCCCGTCAAGTCATAAATTAAATTTTCTTTAAATTTCACTTTCTTTTTGTAAATAATTGTTACATTAATTTTGCTTTCTTTTTCTTCAGTAAATAATTATTATAATTTTTCTTTTCTTTTCTTTTGTAAATATATGATTTTTAAGGTGAAAAATAAATATTATCATAGTTATTAATTAATTTGCATAACATGCTCTAGGGTAACTATTATGAAACGGATGCATTAAGGGTGTAATGAAATTAAGTTTCCAGCTTTCCCTAGGCATAATTAGATTTTCGAACCCAATCTCTTTTAAAAAAGACTAGTTTGCAAAATTAAAAGGTTTTTATGATTTTTTTCCTAAAAAAAAAAAATTGATGGTGACTTCATTGAATAATTTGTCAATAAATTTTTGTTGCCTTTCATCATGGCGCCCTTCGGGCACATTATTATAGTTTGGTGACTCCACTAAGGATGGTTGGAGAGTTAAGCCTATTATAGTAAATTTAGGATAAAGGATGAAGTAGCTGAAGGATGACAAGAAAATGAAGAGAGGACACTTAAGGAGAGGGCCGAAAATTGTAAAGGATTAAGGAGAGAATTGTTTAATTGTTATAATCGTAGGTAGTTGAAATCATGGCTCCTCATTGGATGTTCTTTGAGTGGTTAGCATCCAACCAAATTTTCTCCTTATGCATGGTTGCAAGTGGTGCCATTTTATGGGATAAAGTGGCTGAGTTCTTAGCCACTAAACTTAGGGTTTTCGATATATAATTCTATTGATTCAATTCCGACAGTTTAAAATATCGAATCTCAACTAATTTCCTTCAAACAGGTAAAACATTAATAACTAACTTTGTAAGATTTTCTATATGTCTATTCTAATTTTAACTAATATCTAATTGACTCCAAATAAATCTCTAATCATTCTCTAATTAACCTTGCTTATATAATAGAATCAAACAAATCGATTAATAACGCAAATTGGGCGTTTTGAAAATTTTTTCAAATGTTACAATACTACCCTCCTAAAAAAAATTTTGTCCTCAAAATTTAGCTGTAAAACTAACTAGTTATAACAATAAGAGTTTAAATAAAAGTTCACACATAAGCACACAGAGGTTTAGTAAGTGAGATCAAAAGAGGCACAGTAGATGTAGAACCATTTAACATAAATTGACTAAAAACTAAATTAGCCTAATCCTTATCCTAGTTTATCCTTAATTCTCACTTCGAGGTGTAGCCTCCTTTGCATTTAAGGTGAAAATTCTTCCTAGACGTTGTGGCTTTGGGGTAGATGACTGGTACTTATGTGGGCATTCTTTAGCAATATGCCCCAGCTCTTCACATTTGAACCATACCTTTTGCCTAGCCAAACAGGGTTTGTTCCATGATCTCTTCCATATTTTGAACATTTTTGTCTCATGATAAATCCTTGTGATTTTTCACCCTTATACCAATTAGACTGAAATCGCTTTTTCGATGGTAGGGAATCCTCGGAGTCCTGAGTGTCATGTGCCATCCTCTTCCTCTGGGCATCGAATTTAGCAAGCTTTAATTTCCTATTACACTCTTCTACTAGTCTACACATGTTTACTAGACAAAGTTCTAGATTTCCATAGGTCCCATGGTTGCAAGCATATCCTCCCTCAAGTTGCTTTCAAATTTAACACATTTCTAGACCTCATTTGGATTCTGTTGATAGATAGTAGAGAACTTGCATAATTCTTCAAACTTGGCAATGTATTCTAACACGCTTCTATCTCCTTGTCAGAGTTGTAGAAATTCCAGCTCCTTAGCGTTTCGAACAGAAGCAAGGAAGTACTTCTAATAGAATGCCTCTTTAAATACCTCCTAGGTGATATCCATCTGGGAATCCTCCAATAGTCATTTCACACCGTTCCACCAAAATTCAGTATCCGCTTCAAGCATATAAGTGGCAAATGTCACTTTCTGGTGATCCGTATAGTCCAAGACAGAGAAAACCTTCTCCATTTCCTTAACCCACTCATCAACCTTGTCGGGGTCAAAATCTCCTCTAAAACTGGGTGGCTTTGCCCTTCTGAATTCAGCGAATTTGAGATATTCCAGGTCCACTCCTCAGTCATTCGGATTTCCTTCATGACCCACCTTAGGTCGCCTTCCCAACTAGTCCATCATCTAATGTGCTACAGCAGCTTGCTCCCATATTGCATATGCTATTTCCTGCAGCGCATCCATAAAATCTGCGAAACCTTCTTGAGTAGGTTCAGATCGTGGCCTACCACGCCTTCCGGAAGCCATTAGTTTCCTATCATACTCAACAAATATTGAGTTGATCAGGCTCAATATCAAGTTAAGTGTGAAAGCAACTAATAACATTCACAGCTAGGTGGCCATGCATACCTAGGCCTATATCCTATCTAAACAGATAAGATTTGTTCCATGACATTAATTAAGAATTTCCAGAGTATACTAGTAGCATAGTCAATCCAATCCTCAAGTTCGATCGAACTACGTTGATACCATTAAATGTAACACCCTCCCTTGCACAGCACTATACTTAAGTTATAATACTATACTCAGGAATTGTTACTGTTACCTGAGCAGACTTTATCTGACAGCAACCCCGGCTGTCTTCAACCTTCCTTGAACTATCTGGAGATAATACGGAAAAAATATAGAAGTGAGAATTTAAAATTCTCAGTAGGATTCCTTAAATTAGTATAGATTGTGTCATCGTTATTATCTCCAGCTGCTTTAATTTATTATGAAAAATGTGAACATATTATGTGATCCTCCCAATTTAACAGTTTGAAAATATATTGTCTAAAGTAGAATTCATTTTATTTACACACTTATTCAATAGAGAAAGAGTAATATGAAGTAACAATAGGTAAAGTCAATAATAATAACGGCTAATTAGCAAATAGAGATGTATGCAGATGCACAATATTAAATCATGTCAATACATTGGAATTCCTTCAATCTTTCTTTCTTTTTCTTTACTTAACACACCTAGGCATTACGTATCGCCATCCCTAGGCTGTTTGCTTTTATCCTCATTCATATTTGGTCCCCTGGGAGCATTTGGCCATATAGCTGTTAAGTAACAGTCTGCTTATCAAGACCAAGCTTGTTCCTATATAGGATTGCCAAGTTTACTTTCCCCGACTCTCCCACTGATCTATTCCCCTTAATTGTATTTTCGGGGCTAGCTCGAGTAAATGGAATCCATATAGTCTTTATAGATCATGGGTTTATAACCAATTCATCTTGAATGACATGAGAAATATATGCAAAGTATATAAATTCAATTGGAATTTTGGCAGCATAACGGAAGTCTGCTTCCCTATGAATAGTACTAGCTTAGCAAGAAAATCAGTCACAATAGTAGAGCAACATCATGCATTAATGCCTTAACATTGTCATAGGTTTACAATATCTATCTATAACACCGTCCCAAGTACAGTACTATTCTTAAGTCATAGCACCACACTCAGAAGTTGTTATCAAGTACTGAATCTGACCTTGTCTGATAGCAACCTCTGGTTGTTCCCAATATTTCTTGAACTATCTGGAGATAACACGGAAATAAACATAGGGGTGAGAATTATAAAATTCCCAGTAGGATTCATTAATAAATTTCATACCGTGTCATCGTTATTATCTCCAACTGCTTCGGTTTATTATGAAAAATGTGAGCATGTTAAATAGACTATTCAGTTTTATAGTTGAAAATATAGTGTCTGAAGCAGAGTTCATTTTATTCACGCGCTTGAGTCGCATTGGCAATATTTCATATTTAGAAAATAATCAAAGCATGAATAGATAGTACAACTTCAGCATCAAGTAAACATGGGATGTCATTACGCAAATTCTCATCTTTGAATTCATGCAAATACCCTGATGCCTTTCTTTAGCTTTCTTTGCTCTGTACTGAGTTAATGTCATGGATGTTGCCACCATACATTTTCATTGCTTACACTAGCTGGGTCATGCCATGCCTCGTGTAAGTGGGGTGCTTGTATATCTTTTAATCTTTAGTCTTCAGCCTTTACTGCTCTTGGGTACCCTGGCCTTGGAGTGAGCTCATCAGCTTGACTCGTGACTGTCGTCACACCGACTCACCCACAAGGGGACCCACGTGCCTTTAGGTCGGAGGGACTTAGTTGGCCATCTGCCTCCAATAAAGAGGGACCCAAAAGTTTTAGCTGCCTTCACATGGAGGGATTCAATATGCAACTGCCTCCAAGTGAAGGGACCCACATCTTATCTTATTTAACTACCTTCATAAGGAGGGATCTTGTAACTATCTCCAGGTGAAGGGACCCACATTCAATATATTCATATCATACTTAAATCATTATTGCATATATGAATCTTATGAGCATAACACAGAAATGTTTATCACATTCATATAATTCACATATTTTTTCCGGAATTTCGGCAGCATAACGGATCAAGTCCGCTTCTCCATGAATAGTGCCAGCACATCAAAACATTAATTTATCAATAAGGTCACAACATTACACACATATTTCAATATGGAACTCATAATAACATTAAACTCATCAAGGTAGAGATTCTGCCTCAGCATAGTCAACTAACCCAATTTTTATAATTCAAGCCATTATTCCTATTTAACTCATTTGGACCTCAAATTTGGGTATGTTAAAGTGTTATGTGTCTATTTTCTAACCTCTTTGGTCCCATCTAATTTTGATATCTATAGCTCAAGATATTTAGAGTTTATCCCGGCCTGCCCAGTGGCTAGCCAGAATCAAACACCTAAAAATAAAAATATACTAAAAATCAAAAACTGAATCAAATCACACGAAATTGGTCATATTAAAGCTAACAGGGCAAAGTTTCATTTAAAAAAAGTTTCATTCCATTTGACTTAGTAGTGTTCGAGTTATAAGCCCCGAATTCTGACCTTCCTAGACTGCCCTGTTCTGGCCTAGTTTGGACATAGGGAAACTTTCTTGGATCACTGGGAGCAAACGAGACCTTATCTAATTCTAAAATTTTTATGAGACATTTTTCTATGTGTAAGCTTTCTAAAAAAGTTGGTTTCATTCATTTTCAACTAGTATAGGGCGAGTTCTACCCTAAACAACCCAATCTGCCTAGAATCAAAGTCAAAAATCTAGGTCGAAATTCAAAAATTCATAACTCTCTCAATACTAATCCAAAAGCCTTATATGATATATGTATGGAAAGCCCTAGATGTCTAGTTTCATATGAAAATAGTTTCATCAAATTTAATCAGCTGTAGGCAGAGCCGTACACTCCGCCGTACGGACTACCGAGGGATTCTAGTTTTTCAGCTTCTCACATCTTCATCCTTTCACCTTTTCTTACCTCCTAAACGAATTTAACACCAACAACAGCCAACAAACCAGCCAAATAACATCATAATCATTCAATTATCTCATCAAGAATTGAGTAAATAGAGTCACCACTAGCTACCCACAATCAGAAAACCAAGACAAGAATTGGAATCCTACCTCTAGCAAGTGAGATTCTGGATCAAGATGGGTGTTTGTGGGTAAGGAGGGTGGATGAGAGCTTGAGAGGAGATAATATGAAGTAGGACAAGAAGAGGAAAATGAAGAAGGGAAGGAAAGAAAGAGGCAACCATAGCACACAAGGGAAAGGAAGAAAAATCTGGTTTGATGTAATGATGACAGTTGGGACTTTAACATTTGATTGGAGGAAAAATGGATGGCTAGAATGAAGCCAAGATCACCTCATTTGGGACAGCCATTAGGCATCCAAATGCTTGGTGAGAGTAGATAATTTTTAGCCACTCATTTTAGGGTCATAGGTGTATTATTTGGTTGCTTCGGTTCCGGCAGTTTTAAAATACCGTAATCTTACCGATTTTCTTCAAACCGGGAAAATATTACTAAATAGTTTTGTGAGAGTTCCTATATATCTATCTTAACCTAAGCTTAATCATTCTAATTAACACTTAATTAGCTTCTAATTTAATCCTACTTATCCTATAAAATCGAATAAATTGATTAACGACGTAAATTAATCGTTTTACCAATTTGGGGCTATTCCGTTTTCTGTTTTTCGTGGCTAATGGCATTTTCGTAATTATGGGTAAGTCTAGGGGCATCCCATGTCATTTCACATATGGATGCCTCCATGGCTCAATCAGCTGAGGTTTAATTTTCTACGTTTTTGCTACGTGGTTATGTTTTGTTTAAAACATTATTCTGCTAATCCAACTGATATAAGGACCTAAAGGTCATTTTCTAAAAAGTTCAGGGGCAAAATTATAAATAATAAAAGTTTATTTGTATTATTTCCTATTACGTTATATAGGGACGTTAAACTATCAATAATTGTAACTTACTCATGCATTAAGGTAGCTAATTACTTAATTGGAAATTCTGCTCGTACCTTTCAAATATGCCCATTTTTGTGTCTTATGCCGTAATTTCCATTTAAGTGATTAAATTCAAAGATTTAACTATGTTGAAGTGTTGTTTGTCTAGTTTTTAACCTTTTTAATCCTATTCAATTTTGATAAGTATAACTTATGATATTGAGAATTTACCTAGGTCTATCCTGTTTTGACAGAACAGGTGTCTAAATGTAAAAATTCACTAAAGATAGAAATCTTATTGGAGAGTCAATCTTATATCATTGTAAAACTAATAGAACCATATTTCATTTCTAACAAGTTTCATTTCATTTAAGTGAGCAGAGCTCAAGTTATCAGCTCACAAAGTTGGTGGAATTGGCCTGCCATATCTCTGTCCAGTTAAGACATAGGATAGTTTTGCTAAATTACTCGAAGCAACATGGATCAAATTTGACTCTAAAATTTTTATGGCATGTTTCTTTATGTGTAAGCTTTCTAACAAAATTGGTTACATTTAAATTGATATTGTATAAGGCAAGTTATGCCCTACATAACCCACTCTGATCAAGTCTAGAGCCAGAAATCTAAGGTAAACTTCAAAATATCATACCTCACTCAATACTAATCTAATAGCCTTTTAATTTATATGATTCAAAAGCTCTAAATGTCTAGTGTCAGGACCCAAACCTGGGCCATGACCGGCGCATAGGGACAAGTCCCTATGCAAGCCTTCCGCCACAAAATTTTATAAAAATTTTGACAGAGTCCCCTTTGTAATTAGGATATATCTTAATTACAAAAGGTTACCCTGCAAGATAAACAAACACAATCTTCCATCGGGGATCCAGGTATTCTTAGAATACACCCCTCAGCACACAATATAACAGTAAAATATATATATACAATCATATGTCCAAAATACATAGCTCAAGTTCTTCAGAAAACAAATCCTTTACATAACTTTAATTCCAACAAGTTAAAATACATATATATATATATATATGAATGAATACATAACAACAACAAAAATAGAACAAGGTCGGACCCTGCCTGTAGTACTATGGAGCTGCATACTAAGATTATATCTGAAATAGAATTACAAATCAGGTCCCTTACTATGGAGGGCTCACCAAAATAAGAACCTAATGAAGCTGAGTAAAAGAGTTGGCTCCCAAGCCTGAACCTGTATCTGAAAAGGATATAATAACCATGGGGTGAGTTTTGAGAAACTCAGTGAGAGATAAAACATCCCTAACCTACATGAGACAATGTACAAACTTATAGATATTAAAGCAATACAATAATATGTATAACAAGACCAAAATAGAAATCTTAATCAAATATTATCCAAATTTTCTTTTCCAAAAACAGAGTCCATCTATTCCAGGATAAATCGGTCAGGAATCACGCTTAGGTGGCCTTTCCTTTGTGTGAAACCCGTAATCAGGCACGCACCACTCTTTTAGTGGTCATGAATATCAGGCACGCACTACACTGTATATATGGCCGTGAATAACAGGCACACATCACTCCCTTGAGTGGCCATGAAATCCAATATCCTAGGTGCACCCAGGGCTAATGCCTACTGCCGTTAGCCTATAGATCCTAGCCTAGACTTTCCCAAGTCTTTTTTTTCCATTATACAGAACATTTAATAAAGATTCTTATAAAACATACCAATATACCTCATAATAAACAATAAAATTGTAACTTCAAAGAAAATAAGGCTTTAACACTTTAATAAATCAAAAACGAACAAAAGTTCAAAGCTTTTATCTAAAAAACCTTTCAAAACAAAGAAAATTTTCCAAAGTTTAATAGGAAACCAAGGTAATAAACATTTGCCACATTTTTCTTTTTGAAATCAAGTCATTTTCTCATGTGAACCAGTAAAAATAAATAAGCTACCAAAACTTAAATTATATTGCTAAGACATACCAATTCATTTGCATGTGTATATATATAGAGACAAAATACATTAAAACTAAGATAGGGGTAAACTATCTACTCACAAACTTAATGCCAATAGCAAACTCCTAATCCCATGAACTTTGAGAGCCAAAGCCAGTCCTCCAGTGGTATATACTATCAATAATATGGCAATTTAATTCAAGATCAGTCCCTTAGACTATAGATTAATCTACTTTACTCCCAGATATGAAAATTGCTAATTCTTCTAACCTTGGGTTCTCTAGGAACTCACTATAGAGGAAATAATTCGTAGCTTATAGGAAAGGAAGAGGAAAGGAGTTTGAAGATTACCTTTTTGAATGGAGAATGGAAGAAGAAATCTTTAGGAGCGTCGGTGTCACCTCCTCCAAGCTCCAAGACCAAATGTGTTGATTTTTTTGGATGAGGGTATGATTTGAGATTAAAGAAAGAAATTGAGTTTAAGTGAATGCGAATGGTGTAATTTGATGAAGGATTGGGTTTAAGAAGGAAGGGAGATATGTTTTAGAGAGAAAGGAGAGAGTTTTGACGGTAGAGAGAGAAAGAAAATCGCGAAATGAAGGGAAGGGATGCGTCTCGACTTATATATTGACCTGTAATCGATTGCCACGTGAAGCATTTCAACCGGTGGGCATACAAAGAGGACTATAATCGATTACAGATCCTTTGCAATCAATTACCAACTCCAAAAACTTGGTTCCCTCCTTCTGCAGCCCTTTTCCAAGTCCAGGATATTGCACAAACTTATTTATATTTCTTAATTTTAAGTTAATGTTACTCTCCATTAACTTTGAAACATAAATGTAAATAAGGGAATACCCCTCATTTGGATTCAATAAAAATATCTAAAAATTCAAAATCCTTAGGAATTAGAATCCAACTTTTGGGTTTTAGTACAATTCTTCGAAAACTTGTGTTTTTATAAATTTGACGGTTGAAAACGAAGGGGTTATCCATTCCCTAAAATTCATTAAAAATCCCTCTTTAACTCATTGATGCCTAGAGAACCATTACTGGGACTTTTGATCTTAAGAAAATGCATCAAACCTATAGCCCTCTAAGGAGGCATAGGGTTCAGACGCAGAATTTCTCAGGCTCCGGTATCAATAGGCAACCGCAATTCATGCTAGGGTGTTACATCTAGTTTCATTTAAAATTACTTTCATCAAATCCTGATGGCTGTGTGCAAAGCCATATGCTTCGCAAGTCCAAATGTCGTAGGGTTTTTCTAGTTCAATCCATCCTGATTAAATCCTCTTGTAGTCTTTCTTTAACAATTCAACTTAAACCCAATATATGCATATTAATCTAGCCATAAAACATCCTATAAACTCAGTATAGTTTTCAATATATGTGTAGAAAAGAATTTAGAGATAGCTAATAGATTCACAAAATCAAACAAAGAGATTGAATCCTACCTCTAGTTTGATATATAAATTGACTAGCTAAAAGTTTTTGATGTGGAAGATGGTTGGAACTTGAAGATGGAAGAGAAGTGAAGTAAGGTGGAAGAAGGATGAAAAGAAAATGAAGAGGGGTTAGCTAAGGAGAGGGCCGAGAATTGTAAAGGATTAATAAGAGAATTGTTTAATTATTATAACCATAGGTACTTGAAATCATGGCTCCTCATTGGTTGTTCTTTGAGTGGTTAGGATTCAACCAAATTTTCTCCTTATGCATGGCTACAAGTGGTGCCATTTTATGGGATAAAGTGGCTGAGTTCTTAGCCATTAAATTTAGGTTTTCAATGTAACATCCCCATATAACATTATAGGAAATAATGAAAATAAACTTTTATTATTTACAACTTTGCCCCTGAACATTTTTTAAAATGACATTTAGGTCATTATATCAATTGAATTAACAGAATAGGGTTTTAAACGAAGCAGAACCATGTAGCAGAAATGTAGAAACCCAATTCTTGGCCAATTGGGCTACGGAGGTGTCCACATGTGAAATGATGTGGGATGCCCCAGACTTGTTTAAAATTACAAAAATGCCATTAGCTATGGAAACAGAAAATAGAAAGGTTCTAAATTTGCAAAACGTTTAATTTACGTCATTAGTCAATTTATTCAATTTTTGTTAACTAAGTAAGGTTAATTGGAAAGTAGTTAAAGGATAATTAGGAGTTAATTGGATATTAATTAGAGATATTAGGCTTAAGAAAATTAGAATAGACATATAGAAAATCTTACAAAGTTATTTAGTAATGTTTCACTGATTTGGAGGAAATCAGTAAAGATTCGGTGTTTTAAACTGTCAAAATCGAATCAATAGAATTTTATACTGCAAGCCCTAAATTAGGTGGCTAAGAATTCAGCCACACAATGGGGGAGACTTGGTTGATTTCCAACCACTTGAGGCATCCACCAATCAACTACCATGAGTCATTTTCATTCATTATGACACAAGCCACAAATATCTCCATTCTCTCCCCCATAATTCGGTCATCATCTCAAACCTTCCTCCCTCATTTTTGTCTTCCATTTCATTCTTTCCTCCTTGCTTCTTCACCCTACATAGGTTTCTATATCCAAAGCTTCCATATTTCTAGCTCAAACTCCAAATTTGAGGTAGGATTCAACTTTTGTTCTTGATTTCTATGGATTGTGGTTGTTTGAAATTCTACTTTGCTTCATTCATTTGGTGATATATTGGATGTATTTGATGGTTTATGGTTGGATGATCATGAAATTTTGAGTTCAAATTGAAGTTAGGAGGAGAAAACTAGAAGAAGTGGAGAATAAGGATGCTATCTAGGTAAGAAACCCTACAGCAGTCCATACGGCGGAGTGTACGGCTCTACCTACAGCCATTTAAATTTAATGAAACTATTTCTATGTGAAACTAGACATCTAGGGCTTTCCAACCATAAAAATTATAAGGCCATTGGATGAGTATTGAGGGAGATATGAATTTTGGAATTATAACCTAGGTTTTTGAGTTTAATTCTAGGTAGATATGATTGTTTAGGGTAAAACTTACTCTATACAACTTGGAATTGAGTGAAACCTTTTTTAGAAATATTACATATAGGAGAACACCCAATAAAAATTTTAGAGTTAGATTCGGCCCCAATTGCTCCCAATAGTTCAAGGAAGTCGCCTTAAGTCCAAACTGGGCTAAAACAGGACCGTTCAGAGGGGTCAAATTTTGGAGCTTATAACTTAAGCTCTACTCAAGCAAATGAAATAGAACTTATTGCAAATGAAATCTTGTCCTGTTAGCTTTAATATGATACAAATTTTGTATGATTTCAACTAGTTCTCGATTTTTAGTGAATTTTTACTTTTAGGTGTACAATTCTGGCCAGCTACAAGGCAGGCCGAGATAAAACCCTAATAACTTGGGCTACATTTATCCAAATTAAATGGGACCAAACAGGTTAGAAAATAGACACACAACACTCCAACATATCCAAAATTTAGGTCTAAATGAGTTAAATAGAAATTAAGGCTTATTTTACAAAAATCGGGTAGGAAGAAGGTACATAGACAACAACTTAAATCCAAGTGCAAATATTATTTCTATGAGATTGATATTGATATGTGAATGCACTGTCATGATTTTTCTGGATAATTGATTGTTTGAGTACTGGTACTATTCACAGGGAAGCAGACTCGAACTGTTATGATGTCGAATTTTCGGCAGAATATGAGTGTTTATTTTACAAGAAATTTATGATATGAACAGCTATACAATTATGAATATATTATGGTGATATGATCATGAATTATTCTTATGAGAGCATGCATATTTACATATGAATGAAGGAAGAATATATGAGATCCCTTCACTTGGAGGTAGTTGTAACGTCCCAATTCCCGATTTCCGACCTCAATAGACAAACGTGATAATGTCCGATTTCCGATCTCCGAATTTCTGTCTGGGTCTCAAATAAGAGAAGCACGAGGTCCTACTTCGGACTTCACCTTTGGATTTCAGGTAAAATGGAATAAATTCCGACTTCCGAGTTGGTCTGCAAAATTCCCGACTTCATGTTTCAAGGAAAATATACCCAGTTTCCGATCTCATCAAACACACTGTATATAAAATACTGACTTCCGAGTTTAAGTACTTGGGTTTGATATTGTGATTCCAAATTCCCGAGTTCTGACCTTAAGCATCCTCATTCCGACTTCGGACTTGACCCAAGTTGATGCTTTAAAACAATGTTACAAGTACCGAACTCCGAGTTTAATGTAACGAGTTCCGGCCTTGGAGTTGAACTCAATTAGAATGGACACGAGTTCATATCTTTAGGATGATTTCCAAGTCATACACGAGTTTCGATCTCCGAGCTTACTCCCAAGAGCCTTCCATTTCTGATGGCGTTCCCAAGTCTGAATTGGGAGTTCCAAGATTAGGTGATTGTGAGCTGTATGACTTCCAAAATCCGACCTCGCTTCCAAGTTTCGAATAAACCAGACAAGATTTCCTCAAGTCACAAACAAGATGGGATGAGTTCCGACATATGACTTCAGCTCCAAGCTCAAGAAAAATGGCACAAGTTCCAACTTCAAGCATAATAGAGACGAGTTTCGATTTCAGGTAGAGCAGAAGTGTATCCAACTTTTGGGACAACGTGGAGAACAACTTCTGGGATGACATGGAGAGCAATTTGGCCACAAAAATGGGAGACATGGCCGAACTTCAACCACAAAACTCCAACCAATCAACACCACAACTCTCATATATTTAAGTCAGACTCCCCTCCTCTTCCCAGCTGATTTACGCCACTCTCTTTCCTTCTTGCTCTAGCCTTCTTCTTCCTTTTTCCTTCTCAATCTACTCTATCAAATCTCCAAGCTTTGGCAAGGCTCCATTCAATCCAAACTCAAATTCAGCAAGATCACATTCTAAAGAGGTAGGATTCTACTTCTATTCTTGAATTCCTTGCACTATGGTTGTATTAAATTGTACTCTTCTTCATATATTGGATGATATATTGGATGTATATGAGGGATTATGATAGGATTAATAGGAAATCTTGAGTTGAAATTATGGTTAGAAGGAGAAAATTAGAAGGAGAGAAGAATCAGGATGCTGTCTTGGTGAAGAGTCCTCGGCAGTCTATACGGCTGAGTGTACGACTCCTCCTATAACTGGTTAAATCCGATGAAACTATTTTTAGATGAAAGTAGACATTCAGGGCTTTCCATACATATATCATATAAGGTTATTGGATTAGTATTGAGAGAGATATGAATTTTTGAAATTTGACCTAGGAATTAAGACTTTTATCCGAGCAGGGTGACTTGAGGAAGGTATATCTCACCCTATACAACTCCAAATTGAGTGAAACAAATTTTTTAGAAAGCTTACACAGATGGGAACATTCCAATATGAAATTCCAAGCTTGTCATGGTCCCAATTGTTCCCAATGATTCGAGAAAGTTGCCTTATGTCCAATCCAGGTCAAAACAGGGTTGTTCAGAAAGGTCGACTTTCAGGATCTATAACTCGAGGTATTCTTAAGAAAATCAAGTGAAACTTCTTGCAAATGAAAGGTTGTCCTATTAGCTTTGATATGGCACCAATTTCGTATGATTTGAGGTTAGTTTCGATTTTTAGTATATTTATACTTCCAAGAGTGTAATTCAGGCCAGTGACTGAATAGGCTGAGGCAAAAGTTAAATATCTTGAGTTATATAAATCAAAATTATATGGGACCAAAGAGGTTAGAAAGTAGACATATGGAGCTATGACATATCCAAAATTCACATTTAAATGAGTTAAATAAAAGTAAAGGCGGATTATACAACATTCGGGCAGAATTGAGTAGAATTGGCAGAAATAACCAAATTGATGATTTCACAAGTGTCAATAAACATATAAGGGTTGAGTTGAGGATTACAAGTTTTACATCAAGAAATATGTTAGATTGATTATACTACTGTGACTGATTTGTCTGTGAGAGCTGTCACTATTCATGGGTAAAAAGATCTGATCCGTTATGCTGCCGAATTTACAGCAGAGATCTATGAGACTATGAATGTTTATATGTAAGGATGAATTAAAGTAAGAATATGTGTATAGAAACTCTATATTCAAGAATGACATAAGTATGATATGAGGTATATGAAAGTAAATGACAAAGCATAGGTATGAGTGTAGTCAGCATGTCTATGCTTGATTATGCATGAGAACGAAAAAGACATGAGTATGATAACATGTAAATCCCTTCACTCAGAGGCAGTTAATTGAGATCCCTCCCTGTGAAGGCAGCTACCCTCTACCTTAAAGGCACGTGGTCAGATGAGATCCCTCTATGTTGAAGGCACGTGGTCAGATGAGATCCCTCAGTTTGAGGCACGTGACTAGAAGAGATCCCTTCAATAAGAGGCATGTGACCAAAATGAGATCCCTCCAAGACTAAAGGCACGTGAATCCCCTCATGGGTGAGTCAGTGTGACGACGGTCACAAGCTGAGCTGACGAGCTCCCTCCAAGGCCAGGCTACCCAAGGGCAGTAACAGCACCCTAGGGACGGCGATATATAATGCCTAGGTGTGCCAAGTAAAAGCTAAAGATTAAAGACTAAAGACTAAAAATTAAGGCATATGCAAGCACCCCACTCACGTGAGGCATGGCATCAACCCAGCTAGTGTGAGCACAAGGGGCAGAACTTACATGAGGCATGGCATGACCCCGCTAGTGTAAGTATCAAAGGAAGATCCCATATTTCTAAGGAATGTGACATGGCAATCACGCTCCGATGGAGTATGACATGGCGATCATACTCTGGAATGTGGCATGTAAAGATTTTATGACGAAAAAGAAAGATGAAGAAAGAAAAGCAAGTTTTATGTATATGCATAAATTTAAGTACGAGTAAAGTTATGTGCAGATGTTATGTTCCCAGCATATTAATGCTATGTATGTTTTAATATGCTACAGTTATTATTCATGATATCATATATGAATTGATTTTTATGAGTTCTCTCAAATGCCAAGTGTATGATTAAAATAAGCTTTGCTTCAGACATTATATTTTCGAACTATAAAATTAAACAGTTTGTACAGCATGTTCACCTTTTTCAAAATAAACCGAAGTAAACTGGAGATGACAACGACGACAATTATGTATGATAATTAGAGAATCCTACTGAGAATTTATAATTCTCACTCCTATTTCTGTGTGTCTCCAGATAGTTTCAGAAGTTTCCGAAGACGGCTGAAGTTGTTATCAGACAAGGTCCACTCAGGTAACAATAATAACTCCAGGATATGGTACTATGACTTACGTATAGTGCTGTACTTGGGAGGGTGTTACAGCAGTTATTTGGGTCCCTCCAGATGAAGGTAGTTAAAAGATAAAGATGTGGGTCCCTTCACTCGGAGGCAGTTGCACATTGGGTCCCTCCCTGTGAAGGCAACTAAAACTTTTGGATCCTTTTATGTTGGAGGTAGTTAGGCAACTAAGTCCCTCTGACTTAGAGGCATGTGGGTCCCCTTACGGGTCAGTATTGTGTGACAGCGGTCACGAGTTGAGCTCATTCCTAGATCAGACTACCCAAGGGCAGTAAAGACTAAAGATTAAAACATATACAAGCACCCTAGGGACGGCGATATGTAACGCCTAGGTGTGCCAAGGAAAGGAAGTCAAAGAAAGTTAAAAAAACACAAGTGCATTTTGCATGAACTCAAGTGAACATATTTGCATGTGCATGATCTGTTCTATTTCTTCATTATATTGGAATTATTATGTTTGAATATACTGCAACTATTATTTAAGTTATGAGTTGTAAATTTATTTTATAATAACTGGAACTCTGCTTTGGACAATATATTTTCAAACTATCAAACTGAACAATTTATTTGGCATAATCATCTTCTTCATACTAAGCCAAAGCAGATAGAAATAATAACGATGACACTACATGTGATGTTTTAGAGAATCCTATTGAGAATTTAAAATTCTCACTCCTATTTCCGTGTTATCTCCAGATAGCTCAAAAGGTTTCGAAGACGACTGAAGTTACTATAAAATAAGGTCCACTCAGGTAATAGTAATAGCTCTCGAGTGTGGTGCTATGACTTAAACATAGTACTATATTTGGGAGGGTGTTACATTCGATATATAATTCTATTGATTCAGTTTCGACAATTTAAAATACCGAATATCAACGGATTTCCTTCAAACAGGCAAAACGTTACTAACTAACTTTGTAAGATTTTCTATACGTCTATTCTAATTTTAACTAATATCTAATTGACTCCAAATAAATCTCTAATTATTCGTTAATTAACCTTGCTTATATAATAGAATTGAACAAATCGATTAATAACGCAAATTGGGCATTTTAAAAAAATTTTCAAATGTTACGACAAACCCATTAATTGATTCTTGTGTTACAATAGGTATGAATGATTATGAACATGATGAAGGTCCTAAACTATGCAGGCAATTTCCATAACTGTTGAACTTAGTGGAAATTGCCAAAGGAGTTGGTAACCAGAAAGCGAATCATTGGTCCATGTACTCTAATTTAATCAATAACTTGGGTAATTTTGTATTCATTGGTATGAAGACAATAACACCCAAAGAGTTGAAGGTGATCGACAAGAAGCAATTAGCACCAACCTACTATGGGCAATTGTATCAAAAGAAGGATGGTAAGAGCATTGAACAAAGTTATTCAACCTCCAACATTTTGGCCAAATGGCATAGTTTTGAAGGAGATCTTGCCAAATCAAGAAGAAAATCAAGGCAAATAGGCACCAAAAGCCCGACAAGCTAGTCAATTCATGTGTAGTGGAAAAAGTATCTTGAACCCAAAAAAAAAGGCTCACTAGATCGAAAACTCAAAGTCGCTTTAGGCAAAAGGTAGAGTCCAAAAAATATTTTTTACAAAAAAGACAAAAAAGCTCACTAGATCAAAAACACAATCTAGGGAAAACTTAGAGCAAAATAAAAAATAAAAATAAAAAGTGCTCGCCAGACTAAAATCCCAAAAGGACATCTTGGCAAAAGTTAGAGCGACAAAATATTCGATAGGGAAAACCCAAAGGGGCAACCTTGGCAAAGGTGTGCAAAGGTCTATCACTTAGGAAGTCAAGCAAAATGGTTTACCAACAAAAACTTTGGAAGAATACTAAATTGTGACAAATTAATTGATGACAAGGATCAATGAAGAGTCATTTTGTAGAAGAAAAGGAGTCAACAATCAAAGGCAGATTGATTTGTCACATAGCAAGGGATCGTAGTCTTGGTCATGAGTTCAGGTCTAATGTTACTAAAGAATCAATGAAACGAGTTAATCATGTGAAATCTACATTACAAGTCTTTTCAACCCTTTTGTACCGTACTTATCTATGTCTTGTAAATACTGTCCAATTTTGAGTGCAATAAATTTGTCTAATTCCTTTACTTTCCCCCTTACCTTTCATTCTATACTCTCTTTTTTCTTCATCATCAAAGGGTCATTTTGCTTGGTTCATCCATTCTCTCTCAAATCATCCATAATCAAGACATTATATTTTAAATAAAACAAAGGGGCATTATCCAACAAAGCTTAATTACACCAAGCTAAGATAAGATTTAGAATCCACGTTGCAATGGGTGAAAAAAAATAGCTCGATAGATTGAAGCCCAAAAAGGCAGTTTAGGCAAAAATTAGCCAAAAAAAAAAAAAGAAAAAAGCTCGCTAAATTTAAAACCCAAAAGGGCGGTTTAGGCAAAAATTAGAGCAAAAAAATAAAAGAAAAGAAAAAAAAAAAGCTAGCTAGATCAAAAACCAAAAATGGTAGTCTAGGCAAAAGTTAGAACAAAGTCAAAAGGAAAGAAAAATCCAAAGCATGACAAAATCAAGAATCCATTGAAAATGGAGGACAAGTCAAAAAGTCATTAGAGAAGCAATTCATAAGGGAAGTCAAATGTAATAGCTCTTCTGTAACATCCCCAATCTCTTGTCGTATTAAATTACCTCAGTACCCATGAGTAATTAGGCACTTAATGAGAAATTATGAGATTAAGGCTTGATTAAGGGGTTAACGAAGAGTTTATGAGTTAACTCGGATGAGAAGAGTCAAAAGAATGCTTAATCGAGATTAGAAAATCTCTAATTAAGCAAGTCTGACCCTTAATAGCTTAATTAAGCATTAATCATCCTTAATTAGCTTAATCGAGTTTAATTAAGGTTATTTAAGCTTAATTGCAAGATTAATTTTTGTTAATCATATTCTTGTGTGTTAATCACTAATCCTTGCTTAATCATCTTAATTAAGTTGCATGAGCACTTAATCACATGATTAAATTCAAATTTAGTCAACTAAATAATAAAGTAAAAAGTGATGTTATAAAAACATAAAGTATAAGACAAGGTTGCTTTTTTTAAGAGTTTGTACATGCTTTGATCCCTCATCATCCAATTTGTCTCCCTAAACCTTAATTAACACAAAATAACACAAAAATATTTCCCTCCCTCCCTTTGAAACTTATGGCCACTATTCACTCATGCACACACTTTCACTTTTCATTTTCACACTTTCATTCTCTCTGTAAGTTTCCTATTCCTCCAACTTCTCTCTAAAATTCTCTCTTCTTCTTCTTCATCTTCTTCTTCCTTTCTTCACCACCACCACCCAAAACCTCTCACTTAGCCCTTCAAGGACCTCGTATTTGGGTCTTTGGAAACAAGATCAAAACACTACAACCTCCATTTTAACAAGATCTCAAAAGCTTCTCTTTCCTCCTTGCAAGACTGCCACCATCATCACCAAGAGAAGCCATCATCTTCTTCTTCTCCTTGCTTGTTGTAGCGCCATTTTGATAAGGAGGTAGTGATATTCGTCTTTTTCATTTTGTTTGCCCAAGAAAGCTTGGAGCTTGGTTCTTTCATGACCAAGATCTCTAAGTGAAAACTTGAGAAAATCCTCCATGCTCTTCATGAGCAAAAGTTTCCATTTTTGACAAAATATGTTTATGTTCTTCTTAAAGTGTTCTTGATGCTTCCATTTTTGGTAAACTATGTTCATGTTCTTCTTAAAATGTTCTCGATGTTTCCATTTTTGGCAAACTATGTTCATATTCTTCTTAAAGTGTTCTTGATGTTTCCATTTTTGGCAACACATGTTCATCTTCTTTTCATCTTCTTCTTAAAGTGTTCTTGATGTTTCCATTTTTGGCAAAACATGTTCGTGTTCTTCTTAAAGTGTCCTTGATGTTTCGATTTTTGCTAAACTATGTTCATGTTCATGTTCTTCTTAAAGTGTTCTTAGTGTTTCCATTCTTCGTAAACTATGTCCATGCTCTTCTTCACAAGTGTTCTTGACCCTTGAAAGTTTCTCACTCTAAATGCTTTAAAATTCCCATTTTTAATTCTTGATGCATGAGATCTTGATGTTCTTGGTTGTATTGACTTGAAAGTTGTCTTCTTTATCATTTTCTATTGATTTCACATGACTACAAACATTCTTAATGCTTAAAGCTTCAAAAAGTTTGCTTCTTGATACACAAAAAGTGGTGCAAGTTTTAGTGCCATCATAAAGTCTTCTTTTGTTTTGTTTTGAAGACAAGAATACATGTAAAAGTCTAAACTTTTTAGAATAACAAGCCCTTTTGAGTTATAAAATGATATCTTGTCACTTTACGTCTTAGAAATCAAATCATAAAGACAAGATCTTTCATAAAGTTTCAAACTTTAATCAACAATGAGACCTTTAAGTCATAAAAGTGTTGTTTTGTAACATTTAATTCATAAAGTTTAGATCTTAAATCAAAACAATGCTAAAAGGTGTTAACTTTTATAAAGATCAAGACTTTTTAATCGTAAAGTTTATGTTTCATATCACTAGTTGATAAAGTAGGAACCTTTTTAATGTAGAGACAACTTTAAGTCATAAAGTTGAGACGTTGATGGTCTTAGATTAATTAAATGAGTCAACTTTCATAAAGAACAAGACTTTTTAGTTAAAAAGCTAGTAACTTGTATCATTATTACATAAAGATCTAATTTTTAAGACAAGAGCTTAATTTTAGAGGCACTTACTTTCATAAAGAATAAAACTTTATGAATACTTTATAAAGAATGATAACTTTAATAATGTTTAAGGTAAAACCTTGATATGTTTATAATGAAAGCCTGAAACTTTGTAAGTTGAATAGGTTAAAAATCACCCTTGGTGATTAGTGAACATGGTGTTGTTAGGTTCATGAGTATAGTTATGCGTTGTCATGACCCAAGGATTAAAGGGATCTCGAACTCCTTAGGAATAGAAGTATGATTAGGGCCTCTGAACATACGATGAACCTAGGAATCACTAAGTACATGGTCCCAAGGAAAGGAAACAACCACCTAACTTAACTAATTTGAATAAGTGTTCCATAAGACATGAACTAAAGTAAAGAATAGTTTCATATGAGAGCCAAGTAACTAAAAGACCACATACACATATCTTAACCATGTGATTTTCTCATGGGTAACCATGAGAAATCATATGATGATTCATAATATTCTTCACAAAGAATAACACAACTATAAACCCCTTTAGGGTATGAATGTATGATGCCATTCAGCATGATGAATAATGAGTTTGATTGAGCTTTGTCTAATGATTGAATGATGAGTGTGATGATATGATACAGATATGATGAACTGTTGGTTGAAAGTTTATGATTGGCATTTTGGGGAAGCTCCGGTCTAGCCGTTATGCTGCCGGATTTCCATCAAAATTATGGACTTAGTCATATCATTAAATGTGTCTAGTTAAAGAAGTACTATGCATGTAAAGTATAATAATAAGAAAAGAAACCATGAGATATGACCCCTCGATCACTTCCGGGAAGTGAAAGACGGAGATCCACAAGGAAGCTCTATGAAAGAGGCAAGGGTGACATGGAGGACCCTTCAACTTAGTCTGATTTGGTTAGTATTGTGTGATGACGGTCACGGAATGAGCTCATGTCCAAAAGTAGTCTGTTTCAAAGGAAAAGTAAAAAAGTGTTAAGCACGTGCTAAAAACGAAAGTCAAAGTAGGACCATGGTCAAGTTGATGAGTTGCATAGTCATGCATGTTATTATATTCCTTATGTGCATTATGAATGTTTATTATGTATATTAGCATGTATGGCTATGTATGACACTATGGATATGGTGGTAAAGTTAAAAGTAATCTGCTTCGAGATTTACGTTTTTTGAAACTATTAAAATTGAATCGATATTTGTCCACTGTTTTTATATTAAACCCGAAGTGGATGGGACAATAACGATGACATTGTGTTTGTCTAGTTGCGATCCTACTGAGAAATTTAGTATTTCTCACTCCTATATTTCCGTGTAGTCTTTAGAGGATGCCGGCATCAGGCACGGTGGTGATTTTCGTTGAGTTCCTAGTGATGCATTGGCACTTTGACCCGATGCTAAATGCATCCGTGATGATTGCTTAGACAGCGATGCGGGTCCACATGTTCTATAGCCACCAATTCTGTGCACTGGTGATGAGTCCATTTTTCCGCCCTCATGAGCCGTTCAAGGACATCACTAAGGATGACGTTTGCCCGGCTTTCCATCCTCCGAGATACCCCACTGACGGAGATTCCGACTCGGACACCCGCTTGACATTGACAGTTTCGTCGGATTCCGATCCTTCAGAACGGTCCTATCCGAGCTACCACGTGGAGACGGACCCGTCTGAGCCTTCCTTCTCGTCCGTGATTTGCCTGTCATCCGATTCGTCTTCTTCTTCAACAGTCCTTCATCATACTCTACCCCTGATTTACGGTCGCAGGTTCATTCATACTCGTGCCGTGCCTCGTGGGCGTGGCGTTGCTCGAGGAGGAGGACGTAGTGATGTTTCTCCTGGAGGATTCGGGAATGACTACCTCCCGCCAGATGAGTGAGGTGTTGATTTGCATGCGGAGCTGAGCATGAAGATAGCCCTTTTTTGGTTGTAGTGAGGATTATCATTTTCATTCAGCATGTATGGGCGGATTGGGATTTCTTATATATTTCCATCTATCATGTATTACGTTAGGGTATTTTGTAGGGCCGACAGTAGGTATTGGACCCATTATTATCTTTGTGTATGACTTTTGCTATTACTACTATTATATTAACTATGGGATGGCTATGGAATGAATGCTATCTTTATCTAAGATTGTGGTTATTCTCATTGCTTCTATTTATGTTAATTGCAATGTATGAATAAGATAGCGACATTTGTATTACACGTTCATGATGAGTTCATGGCTCTTGATTTCAAAAACGATTTACTCGTTATTGTTCAAAAAAAAATTTACCCCTATTTTCGTTTAAAAGTAATTTCTAAAAGGTAATGTTAGTTCCGTGAGCAAAAGTAATAACTAGTAATTCCACAATATGACTTAAGTGTAGAATGGAACTATTAGGGTGTTACATGTAACACCTTACTAGACAAAATACTATGCTTAAGTCATAATATATTACCTGATAAATTATTACATGTGACTAGCTGATTAAATTCTATTTGTAGTTTCATTATTAATTAATCGTGTACCGAAAGTAAAGTAACATAAATAAAAATGGGAAATAAACAGAAATACTAGAAACTGCATCATATATATATATAAACATCTGTTTTTCAAGGTTATCAAAAGTTATATAAGACAGTACAGGGTAGTTAAAAAAAAATGAGCCCGCTAATACAAAATAAATCGGCCTATCCATTTGAACAACACCCTCAATGGTCCCCACGGGACATTTCATGTGCACTACTAACTCCTATCCTATGCTCATGACCCAAACTACCAAAAGAGGGTCATCCTGTACATCTACTGCTACCAAGGCGAGTACTCCAATTAGGTGGATTCGGAAGAAAGGAATTCATTTGCCATGCCAGCATCTGTAGGAGTGTAGTCCACGCCCAGAGCAGAGGATGAGGAAGATGAGCTTTCTGCCTCAGATGGATCCTCCTCAAACATTGTGATCGAGGGTATCTGCTGTGGCGGTGAGGATGGCGAAGCCATGGGAGCTGCTACTGCTGCTGGTCCTGCTACCGCTATGTAACATCCCCATATAATGTAATAGGAAATAATAAAAACGTCATTGGGTAAACTTTTATTATTCACAACCTTGCCCCTGAACTTTTTAGAAAATGACATTTAAGTTCCTAGATCAATAGAATCAGCAGAATAAGGTTTTAAGCGAAGCAGAAGTACGTAGCGAAAACGTAGAAACCTAAACCTCGGCCGATTGAGCCACGGAGGCATCCATATGTGAAATGACATGGGATGCCCCTAGACTTGCCCATAATTACGAAAATGCCATTAGCCATGAAAAATAGAAAATAGAAAGGCCCTCAACTTGTAGAACGTTTAATTTACACTGTTAATCGATTTATTCGATTTTATTGAATCTTTAAGATTAATTAGAAATTAATTAAAGGTTAATCAAGAGTTAATTAGATGTTAATTAGAGATATTAGAATTAGAAATAATTAGAATAGAAACATAGGAAACCTCACAAAATTCTTCAAGATCGTTTGGCCAATTTGAAGGAAATCGGCTGAGATTCGGTATTTTTAAACCACCAGAACCGGACCAATAGAATTCTACACTAGAAACCCTAGAAAGGGTGGCTAAAATTCAGCCACCATTCCCCCGCAAAGTGGCGCCACTTGCTGCCACAAGAAAGGGGAAGCTTGGCTCAATAACCACCAACCAATCCTTGGCCAATCACAAGCCTTCTCTTATGTTTTAAGACACCAAGACCACCTTCAACTCCCTCATTTTTCATGCTCCCCCTTCAGCTGGCTTCTTTCCCCTTATTCTTCTTCCTCCTCAGTTCCTCTTCCTCAAATCTCCAAGCTCCACCCACTTCTTCCACCAAAAAACTCAAATCTAGCTAGTTTTTACATCAATTTGAGATAGTTCAGAAGTTTCGAAGAAGGTCCTCCGTGGTGGAGTTGACTAGTAAGATTGAAGGTGACCAAAGATTACTGCCAGTCAAGGTCCGAGTAAGTGACAGTAACAACTCCTGGGTGAGGTATTATGACTTAAGCATAATAACATACTTGGGAAGGTGTTACACACTGCATGTGGAGGTGGAAATGGATGGGCCATGTACAATGGAATGGCACTATACGGTGCAGCAGGGTCAAAGAGTGGATGAGCAAGGGGAACAGCAAAATCTCTACGAAAGAAGAAATAGAAGCGGAACTGACATCTACCAATTATATATATACAGTCTAGAAACGGGTCCAGATGAATGCGTAGCTCAGGAAACTCAATGAACAGGACATCGGTGGCCGCATTCTCCATAATATGAGAATGACGCGAAAACATATAGTAGGGTGAGAAACAAGGATTTCTCTGTAGGGATCCTAAGTCTATATGTATCTGCCATCGCTATCATCCTCAATTGTTTCGGGTTTTGATTAATTACAAGAAAATGTTACCTTTACAGGATATACTACTAGATTAGTTATAGAAATCATAACCCGAAACACAGCTTAGTTTTACTTAAGGAAATAAAGGAAATAAACAGAGACATAAATAACCAGACTTGTGTTTTTAACATAGTTAAGTGATAGCCATAAAGTGAACAACAATAATTATATGCATATATAACATCCAATGGTGCAATTACTCAATGCATGATAACAGAAACTGTGGATATGCATAAGAAAATAATGCACTAGATCTTAACTAGTATTTTTCCATAGTTGGTCCCCTGGGAGTATATTGGCCATAAAACTCCTGGGTAATAGTTCGCTTTTCAGGATCGAGCTCGTTCCTATACAGGGTTGCCAGATTTACTTTCCCTGACTTTCCCACTGATCTATCCTCTTTAACTTTGTTCAGGGGCTAGCCCAACTCATATCGAAGTCCTTCCTCATCCTTATAATGGTATCATCACTTGTCTAATACTTTGACCAATGCATGCATAACTTGTAAATTTACATTAATTGCAATCTCTGCCGAAATCTTGACAGTATAAGGAATCATGTCCGCTTCCCATGAATAGTGCCAGACAACGAGGAAATTTTTAATCAAATAGCAATTCCAATACAGAACATCATATTCATACCAAGAATATAACAATATCAATAGAAGCAAGTTTTAAAATCTTAAGTCTTAATCTATCTTGCAAGTTTTTAATTTCTATTGAAGTTCCCGAGTTCGTCTCCTAAGATTAAATGGGGTCCGAGTTCTGATTTCATACAAGTTCCGACCTCCTGGGTTATGTTCGATCTTTTGAGATTATATCTATAATTTCCTACTTCCAGGGTTATGTTTGATCTCCGACCTTATTCTAACATTAACTATACTCGATCTAGTTTCCTATTCACTAATTTCTGAGTTAAACATCAGTGTATCCGATTTAGCTCTCTGTCTACTAAATTTTTGAGTTCAACCTTTCCTATTCACTAAGTTCCGAGTTCAACATCATTATATCCGATTTAGCTCTCTGTCTACTAAGTTTCCGATTTCAACCTTAAGTATACCCGATTCAGCTCTTTGTCTACTAAGTTTCTATGTTCAACCTTTCCTATTCACTAAGTTCCGAGTTCAATATCAGTATACCCGATTTAGCTCTCCGTCTACTATATTTTCGAGTTCAACCTTAAGTATACCTGACCTAGCTCTCTATCTGCCAGATTTCTGAATTCAACCCCAAGTATACCCAACCTAGCTCTTTGTCTGCTAAGTTCCGAGGTTAGCCTCAAGTATACCCGCTTTAGCTCTATTTCTAACCAAAATTACACTCTTATAAGGGAAAATTCATCAAAAATAGAAATCTAGGTAGAATCATGCAAAATTTATATCAATGTAAAGCTAATAGAGCAAGCTTTCACATGAAATAAGTTGCATATCATTTGAGTGAATATAATTCCATATATAAGCCCTAAAACTTGACCTTACTGGACTACCCTATTCTAGCCTGGGTTGAACTTAAGGCAAATTCATTGATGTACTAGGGATAGTTGGAAATGAATCTGATTCTAAAATTTTGTTAGCATGTTTTAGCTTTCAAACAACGTTGGAATCACTCAATTTGGAATTGTGTAGGGTGAGTTGCACCCTTTTCAACTCACACTGCCCAGATAAAGGTTCTAATTTCTAAGTCAAAATTCAAAAATTCATAACTATCTCTACACTAATCCAATGGCCTTATATTATACATGTATAGAAAGCGCTGAATGTCTAATTTCATATAAAAATAGATTCATGGAAGTTAAATGGCTGTAAGCAGAGCCGTACACTCTACCGTACGGACTACCGAGGAAAAACCCTACCAGCTACTTGAGTTTTCTCTTTTCTTCAAGTTCTTTCATACCAATTCTAATTTTAATCATAACATACATGTATAATCAGGTATAATTTATCATCATCACTACACATAACATCAATATCATAGGTTACACAAGACTCCCATACAACCCCAAACCAAAGACAGTAAGAAGAGAAGTAGGATTTCCTACCTTGTCTAATTAAAATCTAGTTGATTTGGTACCTTAGATGAAAGCAACTTTTGATGAGACTTGAAGAGGGGATGAAGATGGAGTAAAGATGAGAGTGAGGAGAAGAGAAATGATGGGAGCTTCAGCAGCTAAAGTGACTGAAATTACAAGGAGAGAAGGAAAAAAAAAAGGTGAAGATTTTTGAAGCAAACTTCATGTTGATTGGTGGATTCCATCTTGCCCTCAAATTTGGTTTGGCTTCCCATCCTTCAATGGCTGATCAAGGCGCCACATAAGGAGGTGGTTTGGCTAAATCTTAGCCATTCATCCTAGGGTACTCATAGAAAAATTTCTATTGGTCCAGTTCCGACAGTTTAAAATACCGAAATCGTACCGATTTCCTTTAAATCGGTAAATCAGTTTTAGAAAAATCCTATGAAGTTTTCTATAGTTCTAATTTAATTCTAGTATACCTAATCATTCCATACCACATTAATTAGACTCAAGTGAATACTAAATCAAATCCTAATTAGTCACAATTTACTCGATAAAAGCCGAACAACTCAAGTAATAGCGATAAGATTTCTTTCGGACGTTACATTACATTTTCAAACATGCAAGGCCATGAATTAGAAGTCAGAGTGAAGTCAAGTTAGAGATTCATGAGACAAGCAGTCAAATATAATGGCTCTTCAACATGCAAGGCCATGAATCAAAAGCCAAAGTTGAGTCCAGTCAAAGATTAATTAAACAATCAATACTCTTCAAATAAAACAACTTATTTGGATCTGACAAGGATCTTCCCAAGAAAGTGATGTTTGGAAACTGCAAACTAGGGCAAATTTTTTCCTCTCTTTTTCACTTTCGCATCATTCATCTTTTGCATCACCAAATTTTCTAAGTCAATTTACATGTCATTATTCGTAACCCATTCTTCATATCAACATCGCCATATCATTCACTTTTCATATAATTCATTTTTTCCCATAAGAGCAATGTTTGGATACCTAAATTGGGGCAATTTTTTTTAAATAAATCCTCAATAGTCATTCACCCTTTGCATCATCACCATTAAGCATTTTAAATTCGCAAGGCTGCATTTCCAATTTCACAAAGCTGTATCTCCAATTTCAATTTTGCAAGGCTTCAATTTTAATTTCACAAGGCGACATTTCCAATTTCAACCTATATTTTGCAATGTTATATTTTCAATTTCAATTTCAATTTTACAAGGCTACATTTTTACTTTCAATCTTAATTTCACAAGATTGCATTTTCAATGTCAATTTCAATTTTGCAAGTCTGCATTTTCAATTCCAATTTCAATTTTAATCTTTCTTGGCTGCATTTTGAATTTCAATTTTGCAATGCTATATTTTAATTTCAAAAGGCAGCAATTTCAATTTCAGTTTTGCAAGATTGCATTTTCAATTTCACATAGTTGCATTTTCAATTTCAATTTTACAAGACTGTACTTTTAATTCCAATTTCAATTTAATTTTAATTTTGCAAGACTGCACTTTTAATTTCAATTTTGCGAGGCTGTATTTTCAATTTCAATTTCAATTTTGAAAGGTTGCATTTTCAATTCCAATTTCAATTTTGCATGGCTGCATTTTCAATTTCAACTTTGCAAGGCTGCACTTTCAATTCAATTTCAATTTTCGCAAGGCTACATTTTCAATTTCAATTCCAATTTCAATTTTGCAAAGCTGCATTTTCAATTCCAAATTCAATTTCAATTTGTAAGGCTGCATTTTCAATTCCAATTTCAATTTTAATTTTGCATAGCTGCATTTTCAATTTCAATTTTGCAAGACTGCACTTTTAATTTCAATTTCATTTTTTCCACGGTTGCATTTTTAATTTCAATCATAATTTTGCAAGACTGCACTTTCAATTCCAATTTCAATTTCAATTCCGCAAGACTATATTTTCAATTTCAATTTTGCAATGATGCATTTTCAATTTCAATTTCGCATGGCATCTATTTTCATCATTCGAACAAAATATGTGTTTATATCTTTACTAGTTCCTTACCATGAAGATATCAAACCCTACAGTTTTGTATTTTCTTGTAAGTAACAAGTAAGAAGGGAAAACTGTGAACACCACATTTTGTCCGAAAATTTTTCATCATTATCTATTAATTATCAAAAAAATAAAAAATAAAAAGTAAAAAAAATCAATTTTCCAAGTCCTCCATCCTTCTAGATTGTCAATAAATTTTATCTCCTAATCCCTCTATCTATAACCAGTTTTCAATCCCATTCTATCTCTCTATCTCCATAACCACTTTAAATTTTACCTCTATTCTTCTTGATCACTAACCAATCCTATCTCAAGTTTTTAAATTTTCCATCCATCTAAGCTTTCTAGAGTATTAATCTTCAATTGTTTTTCAAATTTCTTCTTAACAAGCTCATCTTATCTTATCTATCTGTTAGCAAACTTTATCAAAAATCCCTTTCATTCTACTCTATATAAAGGCAACTCACGTAGCAAAAAAGGGGACTTTCACTGACCACTTTCACTATTTTTCATTCACATTATCTCATCAAGTCTTGAATCTTATCACTATCATAGTATTCCTAATACCAACATTTCCCACAAAATTAATCACATTCTCATTCCAATCCCACAGTTGAGCCAAACCATAACCTATATTCATCTTTCCGCCTATCACCGTTACCGCACTACTATGAAGCAGCATAGCCACCACTCCCACTCAGCCTTCGCCAGAGCACTTTACCATCATCACTATCATTAATGCCTCAAGCCTCCTCTTTTTCCTATTTATGTTGTGTGTTGTTTGTTGAATGGATTTTGCCTTTTGATTTTATTTTTTTTAAAAAAGAAACTTATACTAATTTCTTTTTTTTATATATATATTCAACCTTTTTTTCCTATCGTAAGGTTTTTTTTTCCTCATTTGACGTTTCTTTCTTTTTTGGGCATTTTTACTTAAATTTTTTTTTGTGTTTGCCTTTTTTTTGTTTGACATGTTCTTTAATTAGTTAAATCCTTTTAAATTTTGAAATATCACATTATTGTCATGACCCAACCCGAGCCGTGATCAGCGCATAAGGGATAAGTCCTTAACTAGCTTTTCACCTAGTATTTTTAGAAAATTGGGAAGTCTCCTTTGTATTTAGGACAACTCTCAAATACGGATCATTTACCTGCACGAATAAACAAACACACCCAACCATTGAGAATTCAAGCATTCTTAGAATGCACCCTATAGCACACAGAGCAAGAGTAAATGCATTATCATAGATATCCATCCAAAATACATAATTCTCATTTCTTAGAAATCCAATCATTCTCAATACACATAAAATTGCCATTTAAACATCAACATAGTTAAGCAAAGGTCGGACCCTGCTTATAGTAACATGGAGCTACGTTGCTCTAGAAAATCTAAAAAAAAAAAATTTACAAGTACATCTTGCACTTAACTAAGAAGGGTTCACCCAAAGGACATAGAGTAATCACCGCTAAGGAACGAAAGGATTAATTCCCAAGTCCACACTTATATCTTAAAAAAAAAAAAAAAAGGTAACAGGGTGAGTTATATAACTCAGTAAAAGATAGGACAACCATAACCCATATAGGACAATGTACACAAGTTCGGAATATAAACAAATGAATTTGAAAACATCAAATGGTTATTTCAAGATAAATAGAAAATATCAAGTATTTTAACATAAATCAAATGGAAAGTCATCCATTCTAGGATAAATAGGCAGGAATCACACTCTGCTAGCCCTTCCTTCGTGTGACCCTGAAAACAAGCAGGAACCACCACGTCAAGTGGCCCTTAAAATAGGCCTGAACCACTCGATGAGTGGTCAGAAAATCATTAAGACAATGTGCATCCAGGCTAACATCTGCGGTCGTTAGCATATGGATCCTATCATAGACTTCCCAAAAGCCTTTATAGTTCTAGAAACAAAATAATCTAGATCCATCATAATTTCAAGAAATATTTCATTGCCCCATGTATTAGTTTTGCATAAAGCATAATAAAGAAAAATAATTCATTTCCAAATTTAAGTTATTCAAAACTAATGCAAAATGTCAACAACATAATGTGGCAATTGTGAGTATAACATCTCTACAAAAAAAAAAATCAAGATATGTTGTACTATCTGTTCACAACTTAACTAAAATAGCAGATTCTTAGTCCCACGGAGCCTTGGAGCCAAGAATTGGACCTTCGGAGGAATCTAGGGCCACAAACATGGTAATTTGACCCAATATTAGACATTAAAACCAAGGATTAATATAAATTTCCTAAAATTATCAAAACCCCCAAGCATAAGCCCTAGGTTCGGATATCCAACCTTTCAAGTCCAACCCCTAAGTTGAAATATGATTGAATCTGTAGCACCCTAATAAACCCATACTACGCTTAAGTCGTATTACGGCGTTTTATTAGTTGTTACTTATGCTCGTAGAAAACTAAACTTCATTTTAAATTAAGTTACGCAGAAAATATGGTAAGATTTTTTTTTTGAAATACGTCGTCACTTTGCAGTGTTTTGGAAAGTAAAGCCTTGAACGAGAAGACAGATAGAGAAAGAGCATGTCACATAAAATACATACCCGAAAATCATAACACATGAGAAAGGTAAACAAATAATAATTCACAAATATATTGCATTAAATAGCTAATCATTACATTCATATGGGTTCATAATAATATATATATATATATATATATATATATATATATATATCAGCATTATATCAAAGGAGGCTCATGGTCGTGCCATGATCCAAATACTAGATACAAACTTAAATTGACATTGTTCGTCACAAAAAGGAACGTATGAAGATGCAGAGCTATGGCAACTACAAGTCCACATCAACATTGTCTGACATCCCACATCATACGCCCGCTCACAGTGTGGGGGATCCATGCTCCACTCCACCGGATGCGCCATCGAGATCTGGTGACAATACGGAAGAATAAGTAGGGTGAGAAATGGTATTTCTCAATAGGACTCGAACCCGACATGAAAGTGTCATCGTTATCATCCCAGTCACTTCGGTTTTATTAATGAAAATAGTGAGCATTCATAACGTTTCGTTCTTAGGTTTTCGAAAACATGAATATCCAAAGTGGATTCAATTTTAACATACCCACTAATCATTTATATCATAACATACATGGGCATAAGTATAATTACATAAAACATGCATGGCTATGCTATAAGCTTCTCTTAACTTCTTCCCTTCAAGGGTTTGGACCGAAGTCCTTTTTCTTTTCTTAACTTGACTTTATCTTAAGTCTTATCTTTTCACCCACTAAACATAAGTGGTAATGAGCTCATACCGTGGCCGTCGCTACCATAGAATTTCGGTGCTTATACTAGTTGGGTCATCCCATGCCTCATGTAAGCCCTATCCCTTATACTCACACTAGCTGGGTCATGCCATGCCTCATGTGAGCCGTAGGTGAGAGGAGCTTAAATTAGGTCACCTTCCCTTTTGAAGGATCACACACTTAATTAAAACTCTTCTTATTAAAGCTTACAATGCAAAATATTCTAATTCTTTTCCATATTTTGGCGTTATGTATCGCCGTCCCCAAATGTGATTCCTTTATCGCATATTATTAGGCACCATATCATCATCATATCATTATCATAATCATCATCATCATCATATCATATCATCATCATCATATCATTGTCATAATGATCATCATCATATCAAATTATCACATGGACACATAGAGGCATACCTATCACACAAAGTCTTATGAGCTTAGCTTAGTAAATTTGGTGCAAGCTTTTAATTGAGATTATCTCTTGTATAAATTTTTTTATTAGGCATTGGGCCAATTTCATCCATTATCCTTTTTGAAACTTTTAAGTTGAATTATGAAGGTTTTTCCAATACTTAATGTAGGAGTCTTAATGTCTTAAAGCTTATTTCTCATTATCCTTTAAGTTTCACCATAACCAATTTTTACTTTTACAGTGGGGCAGTAACTTCAAAAATTCACCATAATTTCAGTTTTTACTCTTTTGCTTCGAATTTTGGTATGATTATACTTTTATGAGTCTATTTTTAAACAGAAGAAACCCAACTCAAAAATTCATTTTGTAACTTGAGATATGTACATTTTATTCTGACTGTTCAGACTTGAAAGTTCAACTTGGGTCAGTGGCTTGTTAACTCCACTGGGAGTTCCTCACATGGAATCTGATAAAACTGTTTTATGGGGGTGTTACTCTATGTCTTAGCTTTCTAAAAAACCTGGTCCCACTCAAAAATAATTTTTGTAGCTTCAGTTATAAGGTTTTTAGTGCAGACTGCCCAAACAGAAATCCATCCGGGAACAGCCAACTTTGACAAATCATATCTCCCTCATTTTAAATCCAAATTTCACATATTTTATATGTTTGGAAAGCTCTTTGAGTCTACTTTCACAGAAAATTAGTTTCATTACATTTTGAGTTTTGTAGAACGAGTTATATAGTATGCATTACAGACTGCCAGAATTTCAGCTTAACTAGTTTTTATGTTTTACATATCAAACTTGTGGAGATGTTGCTATACCACTTCAAATCACTATTTTTATGTTATATCTTACCATCATATTCAAGGTTTTGATCACCAAATCAGTATTTTAAAACAAAATAAAGCAAGATTCATAAAAACCATCATGCCACATAATCTCATTTTAAGACAACATTTTTAACAAGGCAAGAAAAACTCATAGAGCAAGATATGGTCATGAGACCTTGAAACAAGTCCTAAAACCACCTAGCTATGGACAGCTTAGGAGTTCTAGAGCTTGAAAAATACATGAAAAAGAAAGGTTAGAGTTAATACCAAAGATAGCTTCTTGAAGGATTTTAAATGTGGAGAAGGTTGGAGAGAGCCTTCCTACTTGAAAGCTTGGAAATGGAGCTTGTGTATGGTGATCTTGTTTCTCCAAAGACCAAAAATGATGGTCCTTGAAGGGATTGTGAGGGTGGTAAAGGAAATGAGGTGAGAAGTAGTAGGGAGATTGGAAGAAGAACAAGGAGGGTTGGAAGAACAAGAGAGTGGGGATGAGACTTAGAGAAAGGAGAGAGCTTTGTGTCTTGAGAGAGGAGATGAAAAATGAAGTGAGGGGGAAAGAGAGAGGGCTGAATGGCACAAAAGGGGAGGGAGAGAGTGATGTGATTTTGCTTTTTACAACAAGCAAGAGAGTGGTGGAAAACCTTGGGGCAAAAGAGGGAGTTGTGTTTCCTTTGAATCTTGGCACTTGGGTAAAGACCATGTAGTGTTTTTCAAGTAGTTAAAAACATGACCTCTCTTTGGATTGGCATTGGGTGAATATTATCACTCCAAGTGTTACAATCTTGATGAAGGAGAGTACATCTCTTGTCTTGACTCAAGGAATACTACTAACATAGACTCTTGATCTAAGGGTGCATGATGAGAAGGCAAATGAATGGTTGGATTTTGCTCTTGTCCTTGGCCGAAATTTGGTGCATCAATTAGGAGAAATTTTTAAATCTTCAAAGCTATGAGAATTACCTAAGTTGTTAATCAATTTGATTAGTTAAATTGTTCTTTAACCGATTTCGGTTAATTACACTTTTAAGACATTTTTCCTCTAAAAGAATTGATCTTATGAATTATATAATTAGGGTGTAAGAATTAATCTATCTCAATTGGTAAGGTAGAACAATTGTCTTGTACTTAATTAATAAGATTGGATTAGCTTAATTATATTTCTAAGTTACGAATTAATGAGATTCGAATAATTAGGTTTTAATAAAAACATTTAGTGCGTTATGATTCAATTATTGACTTGACTCAATTCACTAAGCTCTTGCTCATCGAGATTAGCCGATTAGTCCTCAGTTAATCGTTAACCTCTCTAATTAGCCAGGATCATTGAGTTAATTAGCTTAGACAAAAATTGGGGATGTTACAGAATCCACAAAATAAAGAAAGGTTGGAGTCTACAGGATATCTTTGAGGCCAAATGAAGGAGAAAAAAAATGGAGTAGGTATACACTAGAATCGAACCCCACTCCATACTGTCCTCAAAACATAGATAGAAGGAGAAGCACTATAATGCCCGAAAAATTTTAATCTAATTAAGTGTGACTTAAGATGATTAGTTATGATGGAATTAGATTAGGAACATAGGAAACCTCACAGAAAATTTTCAAACCGGTTTACCGATTTAAGAGAAATCGGTAAGATCTCGGTATTTTAAATTGTCGGAACCGGACCAATAGAAATTTTTCTATGAGTGCCCTAGGATCAATGGCTAAGATTTAGCCAAACTATCCCCTCATATGGGGCCTTGATCAGCCATAGAGGGAGAGAAGCTAAGCAAAATTGGATGATGAAGTAAAATCCACCAATCACATGAGCCCTGCTTCAAAATATCTTCACCATTTCTTTCTTTCCTTCTTGTCATTCTCGGTTACCCAAAAGCTGCTGAAGCTTATTTCTTTTCTTTTCTCTTCTCCTTACTCTTGTTTCACTCCATCTTCATATTTCTTCAAGTCTCATCACAAGTTGCTTCCATCAAAGCCACTAAATCAACTCAGATTCAACTAGACAAGGTAGGAATCCTACTCTCTTTCTTATTTTCTTTGGTTTGGAGTTGTGAGTGAGTCTTGTATACTTTGTGCTACTGATGATATGTGAAGTGATGATGATGAATTATAGTTGATTATGCATGTATGTTATGATTGGAAATAGAATTGGTATGAAATAACTTGAAGAAAGGAGAAAACTCAAGAAGCTAGTAAGGTTTTTCCTCGGCAGTCCGTACGGCGGAGTGTACGGCTCTGCCTATAGCTGTTCAAACTGCATGAATCTATTTTTATGTGATACTAGACATCTAGGGCCTTTTGTACATATATCATATAAGACCATTGGATTAGTATAGAGAGAGATATGAATTTTTGAAGTTTGACCTAGGAGTCAGGACTTTCATTCGGGCAGTGTGAGTTAAGAAGGGTGTAACTCACCTTATACAACTTCAAATTGAGTGAAACTAACTTTGTTAGAAAGCTTGCGCATAGGAGAACATCTACAAGGAAATTTTGAGTTTGTTACAATCCCATTTGTTCCCAGTGAGTCGAGAAAGTTTCCCTTTGTCCAATCCAGGGTAAAATAGGGTAGTTTAGAAAGGTTGAGTTTCAGGGCCTATATCTCAAAGTATACTAATTCAAATAATATGCAGTTTGCTCCATTTGAAAGCTTGTCCTGTTAGCTTTATAGAGACATAAATTTCGTATGATTCCACTCAGATTTCTATTTTTGGTGAATTTTCTCTTATAAGAGTGTAATTCGGACTAGAGGCATGTGTGAGAACTAGATTAAATTTAATCCATGTCGGAACTCGGGAAATAGTGAACTTAAGTTGAACTCGAAGATGTTGAACTAGGAAATCTAGCAGATAGAGAACTAGGTCCGGTATACTTCAGGTTGACCTCGGGAATATTTAAGGTTGAACTCTTAAGGATGAACTCGGGACTTAGTGAATAGCAAACTCGATCAGGTATAGTTAATGCTGGAACTCGGGAATGAGCAAATAGGAAACTAGCCAGATATAGTTAAAGTCGAAACTCGGAGATTAGGGAAGTCGGGAATTAAGACATTGAATACATGATCTCAGAAGTCGGGAACCAAGACATGGACTTATAATTTCGGAAGTTGAAGCAGATATGACATCGGCACCCTGAAGTCGGGAATCATAACATAGACTTCGGAACTCGGAAATCGGTTCTGAGCTCAGACTTGGGAACATCAGTAGAGGTTAAAAGCTTGCGAGATAGAGTAAGGCTTAAGATCCTAAAACTTGCACCTAATGAAATTGCTATATTCTTGGTATGATTATAATGTTCTATCTCGAGTTGCTATTTGATTTAAAGTTTCCTAGCTGTCAGACACTATTCATAGGGAATCGGACATTATCCGATATGCTACCGAAATATTCGGTAGAAATGTAAAGAATGTCCCATATTCTTAAGGAACGTGACATGACGATCACGCTCTAATGGGAGTATGACATGATGATCATACTCTGGGACGTGGCAGGAAGAACATATTTCCAAGGAGTGTGACATGGTGATCACACCCCGATGGAGTATGACATGGCGATCGTACTCTGGAATATGTATGACAAGTAAGGGAAGATGAGTAATGCTGCACTTGAGGATAGCAATATGTAACGCTCAAGTGTAGGCAGATGCAAACACCCTAGGGACGGCGATACGTAACGCTTAGGTGTGCCATATAACTTCAAGATGAGTGATGCTGCACTTGAGGACGACGATACGTAACGATCAAGTGTAGGCAGATGCAAGCACCCTAGGGACGACGATACGTAACCCCTAGGTGTGCCATATAACTTCAAGATGAGTGATGCTACACTTGAGGACGGCGATACGTAACGCTCAAGTGTAGGTAGATGCAAGCACGCTAGGGACGGCGATACGTAACGCCTAGGTGTGCCATATAACTTCAAGATGAGTAATGCTGCACTTGAGGACAGCGATACATGACGCTCAAGTGTAGGCAGATGCAAGCACCCTACGGACGGCGATATATAACGCCTAGGTGTGCCATATAATTTCAAGATGAGTGATGCTACACTTGAGGACGGCGATATGTATCGCTCAAGTGTAGGCAGATGCAGACACCCTAGGGATGGCGATACGTAACGCCTAGGTGTGTCGGATGAAAGAAAAGTAAATTTTATATGATTGCATAAATTCAAAAACATGTGTAGTATGTCTCCAGCATAATAATGCTATCGTATTTTAATATGTTGCAGTTATTATTATTCATAGTATAATTCATGAATTTAATTTGTATAGGCTCTCCCAAGTGGAAAGTGTATGAGTAAAATGAACTTTGCTTCGGATAGTATGTTTTCGAGCTATAAAGTTAAACCATTTACATAACATGTTCACCTCTTTCATAAATAAACCAAGCAAACTGGAGATGACAACGATGACAATATGTGTGATATTTATGGAATCCTACTGAGAATTCAAAATTCTCACTTCTATTTCCGTATTATCCCCAGATAGTTCGAGAAGTTGCAAAGACGGCTAAAGTTACTGTCAGTTAAGGTCCGCTCAGGCAACCGTAACAACTCCTGAGTGCGGTACTATGACTTAAGTATAGTATTGTACGAAGGAGGACGTTACAAGCACCACCACCAATGCTACAATGTGTAACACCCTCCCAAGTATGGTACTATGCTTAAGTCATAATACCTCACCTAGGAGTTGTTACTGTCACTTAATCGGACCTTATCTGGCAGCAACCTTCAGCCACCTTCAATCTTACTAGTCAACTCCGCCTTGGAGAACCTTCTTCGGAACTTCTGAACTATCTGGAGATAACACAGAAATAAACATAGGAGTGAGAATTATAAATTCCCAATAGGATTCATTAAACTACCATGTGCTGTGTCATCGTTATTATCTCCAACTGCTTCGGTTTATTATGAAAAATGTGAGCATGTCAAATAGACTGCTCAGTTTTATAGTTTGAAAATATATTATCCGAAGCAGAGTTCATTTTATTCGTGCACTTGAGTCACATTGGCAATATTTCATATTTAGAATAATAATCCCAGCATAAGTAGATAGAATAGTCTCAGCATCAATAAAACATAGGATGTAACTATGCAATTACTCATACTTGAATTCATATGAATGCACTAGTGTTTTTCTTAATTTCCTTTACTTGTCATGCACATTCCAGAGTATGATCGCTATGTCATACTCCATCGAAGTGTGATCGCCATGTCACATTTCTTAGGATGTGGTCATCAGGCCATATTCCAGAGTATGATCGCCATGTCATACCCCATCGAGGTGTGATTGCCATGTCACACTCCTTAGGATGTGCTTATCATGCCATATTCCAGAATACAATCGCCATGTCATACCCCATTGGGGTGTGATCGTCATGTCACACTCCTTAGGAATATGGGAACTTCATCATATCTTTTAACTGCCTTCACAGGGAGGGACCCAATTAACTGCCTCCAAGTGAAGGGACACAATCTTATCTTATTTAACTACCTTCACAAGGAGGGACCTCATAACTACCTCCAGGTGAAGGGATCCACATTTAATATATTCAAGTCCTTTCATTCCCAAATATAATTATGCATAGACATGTTGAATGCACTCATACATATGCTTCATCATTTACTTTCATATATATTTGCATACATGATTTTCACATACATATTTTTAACACATAAATACTCATAACCTCCTTACAATTCTACCGAAAATTCAGCAACATAACGGAACATGTTCGCTTCCTCATGAATAGTGCTAGTACTGAGACAACCAATTTTTACAGAAAATTCCCAACATTTCATTCACAATTCAACATCAATTTCATAAGAACATTAGTTACATTTAAGATATAGTTGCTATCTTAGCACTTTCACTCAACCCGATTTTTGTAAAATAAACCATAATTTCTATTTAACTTATTTAGACCTAAATTTTGGTATGTTGAAGTGTTATGTGTCTATTTTCTAACCTCTTTGGTTCTATCTAATTTTGATAAATGTAGCTCAAGTTATGTAAGTTTTATCCTAACCTGCCCTGTAGCTGGCCAAAATTACACCCTTAAAAGTAAAAATCCACTAAAAATCGAAAACCAATTCAAACCATACGAAATCGGTGTCATATTAAAGCTAACAAGACAAGCTTTCATTTGCAATAAGTTCCATTTCATTTTCTTTAGTAGAGCTCGAGTTATAAGCCCCGAAATTTGACTTTCCTGAACTACCCTATTTTGGCCTAGTTTGGACATAGGGCAACTTCTTCGAACCACTAGGAGCAAACGACCTTGTCTAACTCTAAAATTTTTATGGGATATTCTTCTATGTGTAAGCTTTCTAACAAAGTTAGTTTCACTTAATTCCAAGTTATATAGGGCAAGTTTTTCCACAACATAGTCTGCCCATAATCAAACTCAAAAACCTAGGTCGAATTTCAAAAATTCATATCTCTCTCAATACTAATTCAATGGCATTATATTATATATGTATGGAAATCCCTGAATGTCTAGTTTCATATAAAAATAATTTCATCAAATTTAAATTGCTATAGGCAGAGCCATACATTCCGCCATACAGATCGCCGTAGGTTCTCCTAGGTTTTCAAGGTCTGGTTTGCTCTCTATCTTATGTTCCATGCAAGATTCAATCCCAATCCAACCCAATACTACTAAACAACACAAGAACACTTACATAATCTCAATTAAATATCAAATACATGCATACAATTAAATGAATCAATAGCCACTAGTCACAAGAAATCCATAAAAAATGTGGAATCCTACCTAGTTTCAAGCTTGAGTTAATAGAAAACCAAGTCTTGAAGTGAAGGAAGTTGATAAAAGATGAAGATGTGAGAAGAATGGAGGGAGATGATGAACAAAAGGAGAAAAAGAGCTCAGCCTTCATGCATCGAAAATATTGAAGGAGGAAGTGGGGTTATGTGGGTTTAAGTCATAAATGAAATAATGACTTGAAGTTGTTGGCATGGGTGGTGGAGACAAAGCCAAATCTCCCCTCCTCTTTGGCTGCATGTAGCTCTAGCAAATGAGAAGGGAGTAGCAAATTTTTGGCCACTCAACCTACGGTTTCCAGTGTAATGTCCCCTATTTCCGACTTCTGACCTCATCAGTAAAATGTTAAAATTTCTGATTTCTGATTTTATTAAGGCTCAAATGGACTGGCTAGGATTTTTCGACTTCCGACCTTATGCACGTAATACATTATTTCCGACCTTAGGCTTGATTTAGAATGGACACAAAATCCGACATCCGAGTTGATCTCAACTAGAAATGGACGAGAGATCAGATCTCTGAATTGGTCTCCAAGTTCGACCAAAATTTACACGTGTTCCGATCTCCGAGTTTATTCCCAAGAGCTTTTCATTTCTATTGATGTTCCCGAGTTTGCCTATAACAGACTTCCGAGATTAAATTTGGAGTTCCGAGATTCTATGAGTTCTGATTTCCTAGTACATAAGATTAATGTTTTGATTCCCGATCTCCGGTGTTATGCTTAGAATTGATCCAAGTTTACATAACGTCCCCGACTTCCGGGTTTAAATATTTTGGTTTCACATTTTTGTCCTTGACTTTTGATTTTAAAGTGATTGGGTGCTGTATGATTTCTGACATCCGACTTTGCTTTCAAATTTCGAATAAACCAGACAATATTTCCGAGTTCCGATTTCATCTCCAAATTTCGAATAGATGTGCACGAGTTCCGACTTTAAGGAGAGTACGAGTTCCGATGTCATTTTCAAAATACAATGGAAGCGAGTTCCACTTTTTAGGCAACGTAGAGAGCAATTTTATCACAAAAGAGGGAAACATGGCTGAACTTTGCCCACAAAATTTTAGCCAATCAAAACTCACAAAGCCAACTATCACTTCAAGTTTATATGACTCATTTCTTTCTCTCCTTCAGCCCAATTTTAGTGCTGCCTTTTCCTCTCTTTCAGCTCTCTTCTCTTCTTCACTCAACCAACTCCATCCAACCTTCAAGCTCACTCAAGTTCTATTGATTCAAATTCTAAAATCAAACCTAATCACATAATAAGAGGTAGAGGTTCAATTTAGTTCTTGTTATTCATATTATGGATGGTTGCTTTTGATTTTATTTTCTTACTTCTTGAGGTAATTAGTTAATGAAAATGATAATCTTTAGCTTTTTTTGTGTTTAAGATTGATTAAGAAATAGGAAGGGGTGAGGAGAGGAAGACCAATTTCCCTTGGCAGTCCTACGGCAGAGTGTACGGCTCTACCTACAGCCAGTTAAATCTGATGAGACTATTTTTCTATAAAACTAGACATTCAGGGCTTTCCATACATATATCATATAAGGCCATTGGATTAATATTGAGAGAGATATGAATTTTTGAAGTTTGGCCTAGGAATCAGGACTTTCATCCGGGTAGTATGACTTAAAAAGGTTGTAACTCACCCTATATAACTCCAAATTGAGTGAAACGAACTTTGTTAGAAATCTTATACATAGGAGAACATCTATAAAGAAATTTCATGTTTGTTACTATCCCATTTGTTCCCAGTGATTAGAAGAAGTTACCTTATGTCCAAACCGAGCCAAAACAGGGCAGTTCAGGAAGGTCAAATTTCGAGGCTTATAACTTGAGCCCTACTAAGGCAAATGGAATGGAAATTATTGAAAATGAATGGTTGTCCTATTAGCTTTAATATGAGACCAATTTTGTATGATTTGAATCAGTTTTCTATTTTTGGTGGAATTTTACTTTTAAGTGTGCAATTTTGGCTAGCTACAGGACAGGCCGGGATAAAACCTAAATAACTTGAGTTATAGTTATCAAAATTAGATGGCACTAAAGAGGTTAGAAAATAGACAAATAAGAATTTAACATATCCAAAATTGAGGTCTAGATGAGTTAAATAGAGATTATGGCATGATTTACAAAAATCGGGTTGAATGCAAATATTGAGACAACAACCGTGTTTTGATTTCAATAATTGTGTTATGAATTTGATGTTGAAATATGAATGAAATGTTTTGATTTCTATGAGAAATTGGTATTCTGAGTACTGGCACTACTCATGGGAAAGCGGACATGTTCTGTTATGCCGCCAAAATTTCGATAAGACATATACATGAGTTATGATATACGTGTAAACACATGTGCATTTTCATGAAAGTTGTGAAAGTTATGTTATGATGAACCTAAAGACTATGTTATGATGAAAGTTCCATGAAACTTGGGCCAATCCCGGAATAAAGTTAAGGGGAATAGATCGGTGGGGAGGTCAGGGAAAGTAAACCCGGCATTCCTGTATAGGAACGAGCTCGATCCTAAAAAGCAGACTATCACCCAGGAGTCTAAAATGGCCAAGAACTCCCAGTGGACCAAGTAATGGAAAAGTTTATAAGGAATGAAAAAGTTTATGAAGAAAGGTTCAAGAGCAAGTTTTCCATGATTGCATTAAATGCATTAATTACATTGAATGGTCATTATAAGTTATTTACAGTTTGTCTGTTATATTTCCTTACTGCCGTATGCTCATTATTCTATGTATTACTGTTAGGAGTTTATTCTGTTTCTTATGCTGTCTTATGTAAAACCAAACCTTGCCTCGGACCAGACGTTTTCTTAAACTTATTGAATATGAAAAGTTCAGTTTGATCCCATATTTTTATAATTAAACAAAAACCGAGGCAACTGAGAATGAATGTGACGTCAGCTAAACACTGTACGCGAGCCCTACTGAGAATTTCTTCAAATTCTCACCTCGTTTTGCATTTCCGCATCGTTCTCAAATGTTGACGATGGACTCGACGGTGACTCTGTTTATTGAGCTCCCTGACCTGCAGCTTTATCAGGACCCCGAGTTGGACTTGTTGTACTTTGCTGACTCCCGCCATTTCCATCTCTACTTTAGCAATAGGAACTTTGTTGCTCCTTTATTTTATTCTGCTTTTGAAATATATATATATATATATATATATATATATATATATATATATATATATATATATATAAACTGAAGCATTGGCTTCCGACCTATATAGGCATGTATACAGTTAATGATGTATTACTTATTCTTACCTTTATTGTTATGATTTATTAAACTCTGTCACATTTATTATATACAGCGCTCCGTTTCTTCTGTTGGAAAAAAACAAAAACAAAAAGAGACGTGACATGTAGTTAGTAATCTGAGTATTAACACGGTAATGCAGTCTATCCAATTTTATGCTATAACTTAAGCATAACATTAAATTGGTAGGGTGTTACATCCAGTGTATAATTCTATTGATTCGGTTCTGGCAGTATAAAATACCGAATCTTTACTGATTTCCTTTAAATCGGCAAAACATTACTAAATTACTTTGTAAATTTTTCTGCATATCTATTTTAATTTTTTCCTAATCTTAATCTCTTTAATTAACATCTAATTAACTTCTAATTATCCTTTAATTAATTTCTAATTAGCCTTACCTAATCAATAAAATCGAATAAATCAATTAATAGCATAGATTAAACGCTTCACAATTTCAGAGCCTTTTTGTTTTTTATTTTCCATAGCTAATGACATATCCGTAATTTTTTGCAAGTTTAGAGGCACCCCACGTCATTTCACACCAGATTGCCTCCATGGCCCAATCGACATAGATTTAAACTTCAACGGTTTCACCACGTGGTTCTGCTCTACTAAAAACCCTATTCTGTTGATTCTATTTATTTAGGGATATAAATGTTATTTTCTAAAAAATTTAGGGATAATTATGGAAAAAAAAAATCTTTAGGGGTCAACATGTAATCACTAAAAGTTTTGGGCAAGACTGCAAATACCAAAAGTTTACACAAGGGCATTTTTTTTTTCATTTCTTAATTAGATGCATCTTTTTAATGAAGCAAAATAATTCAATCCACAGTGCTAATTAGAAGTACCATTTCTTCAGGATGTTACACAATGCGCGACGGTGGCATTTGGGGGTGGTCGAATGGAGATGAGTTGAAGGAGAAGATAGTGGTGCAGGAAGAAGAAGGATGATGAAAGAAGTTCTAGAGAGAGGGAAGAGAGTTTCGAAGGTAAAGAAAGAGAAAAAAAATGAGAGAATAAAGCTACAGAGACAGCTTCGTACCTTTTTAGCGATCTATGCTATGCTATAGCGCAGATCTCGTGCTACAATATAGGGTCCATGATCCTATAACTCTGAACCTGAAGCACTGAATACATCACCTTGAGTTAGATTACTCTAACTCGGAACCTTGAGCATATACCATCTCGTTAATACATAAGGAACCATACTTGCGTGCCTTGACCCTGGAATCTAGTCCTGCCACAAAACCTTAGAACTCGGACCCCATAACTCAACCTCCTATCACAAAACATGATGATCAACCATGAAACTCGAAACTTGGATACTGGTCCTAAACATCTACATCACCTAACCCAGATCTCAAAAACCAAACCTTCAATCCCTGTCCCCTTATCTCAAAACTCGAAACTCGATACTCTCAACATTTACCCTTTCAGGTGAGCATTCTAAAACTCACTCATCCCGAAAGTCAGAACTCGAAACTCAAAACTTGGGGCGTGGGTATTGCATTCTCCCCCTAAAAGAATTTGGCCCCTGAATTCAAATTAAAGCAGGAAATTTACTTTACCTTAAGAATCAAATAGGTAGGGATACTTTGTTTGCATCGCTTCTTCAGCTTCCCAGGTTGCTTCCTGTCTAGATTGGTTCCTCCATATTACCTTCACTGAGGCTACTTCCTTTGAACATAGCTTCTTCACCTAACGGTCAACTATGGCTATGGGCTCTTTCTCAAAGGTTAAGTTTTCATCGAGCTAGATAGTATGTAGAGCAAGTACAAGTGAAGGGTTAGAGAGGTACTTTCGCAACATTAATACATGGAACATGGGACAAATCATGGATAATTTAGGTAGGAGGGCTAAATGGTATGCCACTGCGGCTACCCGATCTAAAATCTCAAAAGGACCAATGTGATGATGGCTAAGCTTGTTTTTCATCTTAAACCTCATTACGCCCTTCATAGATGACACTCGAAGAAATACATGGTCACCCACCGAGAATTCTAGGTCTTGTCTCTTGTGATCGACGTAGGCTTTCTGCCTACTCTGAGCTACTAACAGCCGTTCCCTAATCAAACAAACTTTTTCAATTGAATCTTGCACTAAGTTAGGTCCCAAGAGTTTAGCTTCGGCAATTTCAAACCATACAATAGGATATCTACAACGTCTCCTATAAAGGGCTTCGAATTGTGCCATCTAGATACTGGCTTGATAATTGTTATCATAGGAGAATTCAACTAGAGGCAAGTAGCTATCCTAGTTCCCACCTAAGTCTAGAATACAAGGTCCCAACATATCTCCTAATGTCTGGATTGTTCTTTCAAATTGCCTATCAATCTGAGCATGAAACGTTGTGCTAAGATCAAGTTGGGTCCCTAAGGCCTTTTGAAAGGCCTTCTAGAAATGTGACATGAATTGAGGACCACGATCAGAGATAATGGGCACTGAAATCCCATGAAGCCGGACAATCTCATCCACATAAATTTTGGCATAACGGGAAGTGCTATAGGTAGTCTTGACTGGGATGAAATGAGCTAACTTAGTCATTCTATCCACTATCACCTAAATGGAGTCAAAACCTCTAAAACTACGAGGAAAGCCGATCACAAAGTCCACGGTGATTCTCTCCTCTCAGGTACCTCTGTTGTTGTTGTAACCTAATGAGTCTTTAGTGTTTAGCACTGACCTGCTGACATACCAAGCATGTCACAACCCTTACGCAGCCATGACTAGCACGTAGGGAATTCCTATTCCCTAGCAAGCCTAATACATGAATTTTTCTAAAAAACGAATGGAGTGCCTTTAAAATTTAGACAATTGAAATAATTAGGACCTGCCAATGCTTAATTAGATATTACATCATAATTCACATCATATATATAGGTTAAACCTAATGGCTATATATGCTTAGAATTCATCATATTAAGCTTTACATCAAATAGTCAAATTTAAAAGGTTACACAAGTATAGTCCCTTGTACCAACTATCTAGAAAGACAAGGAACAATACAAGACCCATAACGCACATCAAGTTCCTGCTTATGCTTCATGGAGCTCTATACAGACATGAGCCAAAGGTGACCTTACAAGGTTCCCAAAAAGCCATCAGGCCTTTTTTAAGTGAGCTCACCAAGAAAGACTGATAGAAGTCCTATGGAATAGGAGGTATAGCACTCGTCACTATGGCTAAATCTGAAATAGAAGAAAAAAACCACGGAGTGAGTTATACAACTCAATGAGGAATAATATGCTCATACAGGGCATGAGACAAGTTTTCATTCAAACCATAGTTAGAATTATGCATGAAAATATGAAATAATTCTTATATTATGGGAGACAATACCATAGTTTAGTGCCATAACAAAACCAAAGGAGGATTCTATTCTAAAAGTAATTTCCTGGCTGGGCGGCCCTCACACCTGTCCCCAACACTATCGAATCATTTCCACAACTAAGCGGCCTCGACAACCCTCCTTAGTGTGTATACAAATTCCAGACATGCTGGCCACTCACGCCGGGCTAGCAACCACCTTGCTAGCTGAGCTATCATAGTGCACTAAGGCTAGCGTTTACTACCATTTGTAGGCAGTTTCTATCATAGTTTCCTCTTTTTTTCTGGAAGCCTTTAGTTTCATTCCAAAATCGCTTGCCATCATAGTGTCTCTTAATTGTAAATCATATGCAACCTAACCAATGGTGACAAAAATGTAATGAAATGTAAAAGAAATTCCACAATTTCAATGGATAGGCAAAGTATAATTATTATGTCTTGTCTCATGCCCACAAACTCAACATTAACATAATATGAGCTATAAACTAAAATAAAAAACATGAGTGTTAACATAATTACTTGGGAAAAGTTTATTAAATTTAAAAAAGGCAATTTGAACCATTCTTCAAGAGCTATTAATAATGTAGGCATATATACATGTAAATTTACTTAGTAATTAATTATAAGCACATTATTCGCTGACAATTCAGACTTTAAGATGAGAGTTGAGGGGGATGGTGCCTCCGGACCAATGGGACAATCTCTAGAAGTATTCGAAGCTACAAAAGATACCAATCTAGTGTTAGTACACTCTTAGAAACTAAATTTAATTCAACCAACTTCTAAACTCCAAGTCTCCAACCTTATGACCTCTAACTCCTCCTTTAATCATCCCAAACTCTAAATCCATGGAAGAATTATCGACTCCATGATAGGGAAAGATGAGAAGCTCAAGAACTTATCTTAGGATATTGAAGAACAGATTGAGGGCAAGAGGGATGTGGTGTTCGTCTTCACCTTCTCCTTTTCTCACTCAAAGGAAGCAGCAGCATATACATGGTTAGGGACATGTTATAAAGGAGTGGAAGAAGGTGGTTTGTGGTGGATTTGGAAGGAAGAAATAGATGAGCTTATGAGCTTGGTGGCGGGGAGGGACCTAGAAAGAAATACAAGAGGGAAGAAAGATTAGGGGGGTTCTTCCTTATTTTGGGAATCTCTCCCTTTTATTTTTCTCCACCGCCTTCGCCACGCTCGAGTATGGCTTACTGCACTCGAGTACAGGGAAGGCCCAGAAATCTTGCTCGACTCTAGAAGGCAGCATACTTAAGCACAGGGTACAATGCTCAAGCACGGTCTATGGCTAGCAACTTCCCCTTACTTCTGGTTGATAGCACGCTCGAGCACGAGGCTCTACGCTCAAGCGTGCCCCCCACACCTAAAACTAGCCAAAATTCGTAATTTATGCAATTCTTGACCCAGACATTATAAAGCAATGGGACACAAAATCTCCTATATCCCTTTTCATGCGCTCCTACTAGAACAATTGCTTTGGATCTTGGTACATCTTAGTAGAACTAGGATGAATCATGTACTTGGAACTATAGGCCTCTTCTAGGAGAATCCTTCTCAAGTCACCAACATTTGGCACATATAAGCGGCTACCATACCTCAGCACTCATACTTGGTCAAGAGAGAACTCGGATTCCTTCTAATTGCAGATGTCCTCTATCCATTTGCACAACTTTAGATCTTTATATTATACAGCCTTGATTTGCTCAATTAAGGAAAATTGAGCCCACACATGAGTTAAAAGCAACCCAGAGCCTCTAAGCTCGAAGTGTACACCCTCAGCTTCTAATTTGTGGATCTCTTTAACTAATGGTCTTCTTATAGGGGCTATATGCACCAAACTACCCATAGACTTCCTACTAAAGGCATCGCCACCATATTGATCTTGCCCGGATGGTACAAGATAGTATAATCATAATTCTTGAATGGTTCCATCCACCTACGTTGCCTCAGGTTTAAGTCCTTTTACTGGAAAATATGCTTCAAGCTCTTATGATCAATGTACATCTCACATGTTTCACCATAGAGGTAATGCTTCCAAATCTTCAATGCAAAAATATCTGTTGTCATCTCCAAATCATGGGTGGGATAATTCTACTCATACCTCTTCAATTGCCTTGAAGCATAGACAATGACTCAACCGTATTGCATAAGAACACACCTGAGTCCTATGCAGGATGTATCACAGTACATTGAATACCTCCAGATCTTGAAGGCAAAATGTGAGGCTGAGGTCAAACAAGTCTTGAGCCCTTGGAAACTTTCTTTATAAGCATCAGACCATTGGAATAGTACTCCCTTCTGGGTCAACTTGTTCAAAGGAGCAACGATTGTTGAGAAATCTCTAACAAATCTCCCATATTAGCCTGCCAAATAGGATCCACTTAACAAATCTCTAAATAGCCTTCACCTTCTTAAGATCCACCATAATTCCTTCTTGAGATATCATGTGGCCTAGGAAAGCCACCTGGTCCAACCAGAACTTACACTTCAAGAACTTGGCATAAAGCTGGTGATTCCTCAAAGTCTACAAAACAATCCTCAGGTGATACTCATGTTTTTCCCTACTCTTAGAATGTACCAAGATGTCATCAATGAAAACAATCACGAAGTGATCCAGGAAGGGCTTGAACACCCGATTCATCAAGTCCATGAAAGTATTGGAGCATTGGTCAACCCGAAGGACATAACTAAGAACTCGTAATGGCCATAACAAGTTCAAAAGGCAGTCTTAGGAGCATCTTCTTGAATTCTAAATTGGTGGTATTTGGAATGGAGATCAATCTTAGAGAAGCATGATGCCTTTTGGAACTGATCAAACAGGTCATTAATTCTAGACAATGGATACTTATTACGAATAGTCAATAGTTTGAGCTGTCTATAGTCTACACATAACCGTATTGGCCCATCCTTTTTCTTCACGAATAACACCGAAGCACCCTACGGTGAGATGCTTAGGTAGATAAAGCCATTATCTAGCATATCCTACAACTAAACCTTTAATTCTCATAATTCAATTAGAGCCATATGATAGGGAGGAATGGAGATAGGTTGGACACCTAAAGCTAAGTCTATGCAAAATTTAATTTCCCTATCAGGAGGCATCCCTGGCAATTCCTCAAGAAACACATTTGGAAACTCCCTATCCACAGGAACTTGGTCAAGACTAAGCACTATAGCCTCAACATGATGAACTACAGTAAGATAACCTTTGTTTCCCCTATTCATCAAATGCATAGCACTCAAAGGAAATTAAGCTGGCGGAGGTTAAACAATTATCTCCCTAGAAAACAAAGGATGGTCCATCTGGAACATCAAACTTCACTTCTTTGGAGTAGCAATCCACTATGGCATAGCATGAAGCCAACCAGTCATTGCTTAAGATGACGTCAAAGTCCATCATTTCCAGTAGCATTAAATAACCCAAAACGGGTGGTCCAGTATCATCAGTTGCTTGCCGAAATAAGAAGCAAAATATGGGGATACATATGAATATGTAAAACTTAGGTCAAACAATACATAGGCCTCAAAGGAACAAATATGCAAGGCAGCTGCCACCACAGCATTCGAAGCCTGAGCATCCTGACTAGTTAATATAAAAATAATAAGTTGACCTCTTCCTAACTCCCTACCACCAAAACCTCTGCTACCTATTCCTTGGCTTGTACCTCTACCCTCGCGTCTAACTGAACCACCTAGCAACATAGCAAAAAAAGAAGGGCTAGGTATAACTAGCTACACAGAGCTCGACCCAGCATTCCCAAGGTGGAGACAATCTCTCCTAAGGTGACCAGTTTGGCCACAACCAAAGCATGTTCTCATGGCCTTACGGCACACTCCAGAATGATAACCTCTATAATACTGACATGGTAGCCTGGTAGAAACTGAATGCCTAGATCACTACATGCCTAGCTGAAATACATTACCAGACTAGAACCTTGAGGAAGACACACTCATCAGAGCACGCTTGGAAAAGATGGCCTTAACTAACAGTGCCTAGCATGGGCTCTGATAACTCTATGCTCTACATGAACTGGATCCACCAAACAATGATCCTTTCATATTCTATTTCTTGCCTGACTCTTTGGCAACTCTCCGCTCCTCCCTTCCAACCTTAAGACCATAGGCAGCATCCACAATCTTGGCATATGACATCCTCCTAACCATAGGAAGCAAGTTAGAGAACAAGACATCAACTAGGCCTCTGACAAATCTCCTATGGACACTAGGTGATGAGCATATCTAGATAGTCTAGTAAGCTGCTCCTCATACTCTGCTATAGATATCCTAGGGGCCTACTTCAACCTCTCATAATCAGCAACAAACTTTTCTCTCTTGTTGACAGGGAGAAACCTTATCATAAAAATCTCAGTGAACTCTTCCCAGGTAAGAGGAGGTTGGCCAGAGGTATTCCTTCCCTCAAGAAAGGTCTCATACCACTACTTCGCAGGTCAATTCAAAATATATATTGCTAACTCCACTACCTTATCACTTAGGCACCTAAGGATTCTGAGGACCTTATTAGTACGATCAATGAACAACTGCAGATCATCTATTAAAGGATTCCTAGAGAAGCTTTGCGATTTTAGCCTGAGGAAAGAATCAATATTCATGTCTGCCCCCGTCTGAGGCTGACGGTGCCCTCGAATAGGAGGAGTTGGCTCTGCATGGGACTGTGGTTTTCCTTTCCTCTATTGGGCTAGGAGCTCAACCAAGGTGTTAAGGGTCTGATAGACCCCCTTCATTTCAGCAGCCAGGTTAACTGGCTCTTCATCTAGGGCTAGTTCGTCAGCTTACCTAGTCGGTCTTCCGTGACCCTTTCCCTGACCATGGCCTCTCCCTCTCTAAGAAAGAGAGGGGGCCTGATCGAATTCAATATCAGAAGCCTCATGGACTTCTGCCTTGGTGGCGCAAGTGTGAGTCTTAAGCGACATTTACCTAAGCAAATGATCATTGAGGATAGAACCTGATTGAATTTCAAGGCAAGAGACAATTTAGGGCACATGTGACTGAAGACAAATTGATCAAGAATAAAGGTCCTAAAGGCCTCTAATAGCATCACACCTTGTGAAAATAGGTCAGCTTCCATTTGCACAATCGTGATCCTACTAAATAATGCTTGCCCCATCAAATGGTTATTTCAAGATAAATAAAAAATATCAATTATTTTAACATAAATCAAGTGGGGAGTCATCCACTCTAGGATAAATAGGTAGGAATCATACTTCGATAGCCTTTCCTTCATATGACCCTGAAAATAGGCAGGAACCATCCTGCCAAGTAACCCTAAAAACAGGCATGAATCACCTGATGAGTAGTCACGAAATTATCAAGATAAGGTGCATTCAGGCTAACGTATATTGCTGTTAGCATATAGATCCTATTATAGACTTCTGTAAAACCTTTATAGTTCCAGTAACAAAATAATCTAAATCTATCATAATTTCAAGAAATATTTCATTACCCCATGTGTTAGTTTTGCATAAAGCATAATAGAGAAAAATAATTCATTTCCAAATTTAAGTTATTCAAAACTAACACAAAATGTCAACAATATAATATACTGGTTGTGAGTATAATATCTCTACAAAAAAAAAAAAAAACTCAAGATATGGTTATACTATCTACACACAACTTAACTCTAATAGCGGATTCTTAGTCCCATAGAGCCTCGGAGCCAAGAGCCGAACCTTCAGAGGTCTAGTGCCACAAACATGGTAATTTAACTCAATATTAGACATTAAAACCAAGGATTAATATAAATTACTGAAAATTATCAAAACCACCAAATTTAAGCCCTAGGTTCGGATATCCAATCTATCAAGTCCAACCCCCATGTTGAAATATGATTGAATCCACGAAATAAAGAGAGGTTAGAGTCCAAGGGATACCTTTGAAACCAAAAGAACGAGAAAAAAAGGAGTAGGTGGGAGTGGGTCTACACCAGAACCGAACCCCACTCCATACTACCTTCAAAATGAGGATGAAAGAAGAAGCACCACCACAGTGCTACATGATGGTGGCATTATGGGGATAGCCGGACGGAGGCGAATTGAAGGAGAAGATGGTGGTGGTGGAAGAAGATGGACGATAACAAAAGTTCTAGAAAGAGGGAAGAGAGTTTCGAAGGTAAGAAAAAGAGAAAAAAAATGAGAGAATGAAGCTGCAGAGACAACTTTTAGTGATCTAAGCTCGCTATAGCGCAAATCTCACGCTATAGCGCAGAGTCCATGATCCTGAAACTCAGAACCTGGGGCACCGATTACATCACCTCGAGTTAAACTACTCTAACTTGGAACCCAAAGCATATACCATCTTGTTCATACACAAGGAATTGTACTCACCTACCTCGATCCCAAAATCCAGTCCCATCACAAATCTCGAAACTCGGACCCCGTAACTTAACCTCTTACTGCACATGGTGATCGACCATGAAACTACCACCTAACTTAGATCTCGAAAATTAGACCTTCAATCCCTGTCCCTGCAACATCCCAGATTTCCGAGTTTCGACTTCATCTTCAAGTTTGATCAATTCCCATTTCCGACTTCAACTTCGAATTTCACGTAAAATGGGATTATTTCCAATTTTCGAGTTTGTCTGGCATAATTTTTACAACTTCCGACTTAACCTTCAAGTCTGAACAACATGGACGTGATTCCCGTTATCTGACTTCATGTCTCAAAGAAAACTTACCCTATTTCCAATCTCATAATTTATCTCCAAATTTCAAGCAAGATGTACGCAAGCTTCGACCTCATATTTCATGTTCAAAATAGTGTACATGGTTTCCGACCTCCGAATTGATAGTTTAACATAATGGTTACAATTACCGACCTCCGAGTTGAATGTAACGAGTTCCGGCCTTAGAGTTGAACTCAACTAGAATGGACTCAAGTTCAGATCTTTAAGTTGATTTCCAAACTGTACACGATTTCCGATCTGTGAGTTTATTCCCAAGAGCTTTCCATCTGTTGGTGTTCCCGATTTTAATTGGGAGTTCTGAGATTATGTAACTGTGTGCTGTATGATTTCCGATATCCGATTTCATCCCCGAGTGTCAAATAAATGGCACGAGTTCCGACTTTAGGCAGAATTGAGACGAGTTCCGATTTCAGATAGAATGGAAGCGAGTTCCACTTTTAGGGCGGCGTGGAGAGTAATTCAGCCACAAAATTGGGCGACATGGCTGGACTTCAATCACAAAATTTCAACCAATCAATACTCACAATTGCAACTACCCTCATGTATTTAAGTCAGACTCTCCTTCTCATTTGAGGCTGATTTATGCCTCCTTATCCCTTTTGTTCCAGCCTCCTTCTTCCCTTCTCTCAATCAACTCCATCACTCCTTCAAGCTTAACAAGGTTCTAACAATTCAAGCTTCAACACCTAGCAAAATCACACTCCAAAGAGGTAGGATTCTATTTCTGTTCTTGAATTCTTTGCACTATGGCTGCATGAAATTTTACTCTTCTTCATGTATTTGATGATATATTGGATGTATATGATGGATTATGATTGGATTAATATGAAATATTGAGTTAGAATTAAAGTTAGAAGGAGAAAAACTAGAAGGAATGGAGAATTAGGATGCTATCTTGGTGAAGAGTCCACAGCAGTCTAGATGGCAGAGTGTACGACCCTACCTACAATTAGTTAAATCTGATGAAACTATTTTTAGATGAAAGTATACATTCAGAGCTTTCCATACATATATAATATGAGGTTATTGGATTAGCATTGAGAGAGATATGAATTTTTGAAGATTGACCTAGGAATCAAGACTTACATCCGGGCAGCGTGACTTGAGAAAGGTGTAACTCACCCTACATAACTCCAAATTGAGTGAAACTAACTTTGTTAGAAATCTTACACATAGGGGAACATCCCATAATGAAATTATGAGTTTATTATGATCCCAATTGCTCCCAGTAGTTCGAGAAATTTACCCTATGTCCAAACCAGACTAAAATATGGTAGTTTAGGAAGGTCGAATTTCAGGACTTATAACTTGAGCTATATTGAACCAAATGGAATGAAACTTCTTGTAAATGAAAGGTTGTCCTGTTAGCTTTAATATGAGACTAATTTCGTATGATTTTATCGTAGTTTCGATTTTTAGTGAATTTTTACTTCCAAGAGTGTAATTCAGACTAGTAACCGAATAGGCTAAGGCAAAATTTAAATATCTTGAGTTATACATATCAAAATGAGATGGGACCAATGAGGTTAGAAAATAGACACATAGAGCTATGACATATCCAAAATTCAAGTTTAAATGAGTTGAATAGAAGAAAAGGTGGATTATACAACATTCGGGCAGAATTGAATAGAATTGGCAGAAATGACCAAATTGATGGTTTCACAAGTGTTAGTGAATATATAAGGTTTGAGTTGATGGTTGCAAGTTTTACATTGATAGATATGTTAGATTGATTATACTGCTATGACTAATTTGTCCGTGAAAATTGGCACTATTCATGGGGAAACAGATCTGATCCGTTATACTGCCGAATTTATGGCAGAAGTCTATGAGACTATGAATGTTTATATGCAAGGATGTATTTAAGTATGATATGAGTTATGATGTATATAAAGATAAATGATGAAGTATATGTATGAGTACATTCAGCATGTCTATGCATGACCATATATGAGAATGAAAAGGCATGAATATATTAAATATGAATCCCTTCACTTGGAGACAGTTGCACATTGAATTCTTCCTTGTGAAGGCAGTTAAATAAGACAAAATGTGAATCCCTTCACCTGGAGGCAGTTGCATACTGAATCCCTCTCAGTGAAGGCAGTTAAAAGATAAAGATGTAGGTCCCTTCACTTAGAGGCAATTGCACATTGAATCCCTCCCTGTAAAGCAGCTAAAACAATAAGATCCCTCTACCTTGGAGGTACGTGGTCAGATGAGATCCCTCTATATTGAAGGCATATGGTTAGATGAGATCCCTCAATTTTGAGACACGTGACCAGAAGAGATCTCTTCAATTAGAGACACGTGGCCAGAATGAGATCCCTCCAAAACTAGAGGTACGTGGGTCCCCTTATGGGTGAGTCAGTGTAACGACGGTCATGAGTTGAGCTGATGAGCTCACTCCAAGATCAGGCTACCTAAGGGCAGTAAAGGTTAAAGACTAAAGACTAAAAACTAAAGACTAAAGATTAAAGTATATGCAGGCACCCCACTCACATGAGGCATGGCATCGACCCAGCTAATGTGAGCATAGGGGATAGAACTTACATGAGGCATGGCATGACCCAGCTAGTGTAAGTACCAAATGAAGATCCCATATTCCTAAGGAATGTGACATGGCGATCACGCTCTGATGGGGTATGACATGGCAATCATACTCTGGAGTGTGGCATGAAAAGATTTTATGATGAAAAGGAAGATAAAGAAAGAAAAGCAAATTTTATGTATCTGCATAAATTCAAGTACAAGTAAAGTTATGTGTAGATGTTATGTCTCCAGGGATTTGATGCTATTGTATTTTATTTATGTTTCAGTTATTATTCATAATATAATTCATGAATTGACTTTGTATTGGCTCACCAACTGACAAGTGTATGAATAAAATGTACTTTGCTTCAGATAATATATTTTTCGAACTGTAAAATCAAACAGTTTACATAACATGTTCACCTTTTTCAAAATAAATCGAAGCAAACTGGAGATGACAATGATGATATTATGTATGATAATTAGAGAATCCTACTGAGAATTTACAATTCTCACTCCTAGTTCCGTGTTGTCTCCAATAGTTCAAGAAGTTCCGAAGACGGCTGAAGTTGCTGTCAGATAAGGTCCACTCAGGTAACATTAACAACTCCAGGGTGTGGTACTATGACTTAAGCATAGTACTGTACTGGGGAGGGTGTTACAGTCCCCCAATCTCGGAACCCAGAACCCGGTACTCTAACCATTCACCCTTCCAAGCAAGCATTCTAAAATTTACTTATCCCAGAAATCAGAACTCAAAACCTGGGGCACAGGTATTACAATTATCTTTAGCGATTTTTTTTAAATGGTCAAAATAATTTTTTTAGACCCATTCAACAAAGTTATGACATTGATGTATGTTTTAACTATCCTCAAGGGTTGTAAGATTTGTAAGGATTTATTGCATAGTTCATTCTATCATGTATCCTATGTAGGAGTGAATTAGTCTTTTTTTTCTTTTCTTTTCAAAAAATTTTTTTTGGAAATAAATCAACCCAACACACAATTATTTTCCATAAGAACGATGATAGCTATGAGTTTCTCATTGTATTGAAGGATACGTAAGAGCAGGTAATCCCCGTCAAGCCAAAAATTAAATTTTCTTTAAATTTCGCTTTCTTTTTGTAAATAATTGTAACATTAATTTTGCTTTCTTTTTCTTTAGTAAATAATTATTATAATTTTTCTTTTCTTTTCTTTTGTAAATATATGATTTTAAAGGGAAAAAAATATTATTATAGTTATTAATTAATTTGCATAACATGCTCTAGGGTAATTGTCTCGAGTCGAATGTATTAGAGATATAGTGGAATTAAGTTTCCATCTTTCCCTAGGCATAATTAGATTCTCAAACCCAATCTCTTTTTAAAAAAACTAGTTTTGCAAAATTGAAAAGTTTTTCCAATTTTTTCCTAAATAAAAAAATTGGTCGTAAATCCATTAAATTATTTCTCAATAATTTTTTTTTTTTTGTCTCTCGTTGCGGCGCCCTTCGGACACATTGTAATAGCTTGGTGACTCTACTGGGATAGTTGGAGAGTTTAGCCTATTAGAGTAAATTATACAAATTATATAATTATAATAATATTTATTCTTCCCCTTATTTTTGCCTTTTTTTCTTATTTTGTTTTCAATTGTAAATAATTATTTTTATAAATATTCTTTTTTTGTAAATAATTATTTTATTTTATTTATTACTTGTCACTCAAACCCTAGGGTGGTGGACTTTTTTATGTATCTTAAACCATAGGATAGTCAACATTTGTGTATATATTTGTTGTTTTGGGCCTATTGTGCAAGTTTCTATGTAGTCTTAGGATTAAAAGGTTTGTATGCTCCCTTCACAAACTTCACTTCCACTTACCTCGCACACTATTTGGGCTCTATACCTGAGCTCTCGAGTGTCGTAGGATGAAAAAAGTTTTTGGCAATTTTATTGTGAGGTCCATGCTTCCTTGACACTCACTAACTCTACGCTCAGGTTGTTACTGGAACTGTAAGCTACCATATTGTGACTTAGTTGTTGCTATGGTCAAGCCCCTAGAACTAGATCCTTATCTAATGATAGGGGAAATCTGGGGACCTTGACTTTTAGGGGTCTAAATCCATCCTAGAAACCATGCACTAATTATCGATGATAGTCTATCAGTAATTATTACTTATAAATAAATACAAATTAAATTAATAATTTTTTATGGTCAACCCATCAGTAATTTGTTAACCGTCAAAAAATAATAATAATTATTGACAACACAACTGTTGGTAGTTTTATTAAATATTTTTAGGAGATTTTTTATGCATTTTCCATCTATAATGTCGTTGGCAATAATTTGCACCGTGTGGTGCATATTGACACTACATATGACTAATGGAGCTACCATCAAATATGTTAAATTTGATTATAGATCCATTTTTTTCATTATTCATTCGAAAATCTGTTGGTACTACTGATAGATGCTTGTCCGTCGATTTTTTGTGTATTTCTTGTAGTGAAATAGAAAACATTTTTCCCTACTAATTTTCATTTTCTTGACTTAATGTTGGAATATTTCCTGTTTGGTTTGAATGTTTCCTACTTTTATTTTAAGTGAAAAAAGGAAATAAAAATAAACATATTTTTGGTTGAATTTTAATGAAACATTTGTTAAAATAAATAAGAATGTGAAAAGAAAAAAAAAATTGCCAACATTTGCATCCAACCTCCCCTACCTCAACCGAACCAACATGGCCAACCACTTTGCCCTATTGCAAATAAGCCATCGAAGCCCCTAGTTCAATCATTTCACCCTTACCATCACTAACCATCACAAAGTGTCACCCTTCATTGCCACCGACATGCTTTACCCTTCATGAACACTATTTCAACCTAGCCACTGCCGACCCAAGTGTCGGGCATTGCTAATAACTTTGTTGGAGACTAAGTTATGAACATTGATTGTATTGAAGGTGGTATATATAAGTATTTTGTAATATTACTTGCATATATTTTTCATCTTATATGAGAAAATTGCATCCCCATTATTCAACTCTCGATTAACTTTTTCCTTTTTGCTTTGACTAATACATGAAATTATGTATATCAAAAAAAGTTAAAAACAAAAAAACTAGGAAGAGCAACTTGCAAAGCAATTCATGCAAGAACTTGGGAAGAACGAGAGGAGATCAAATTTGAAAAGGGTTACTAAGTCTTGTACTAGTATCAATCAATCCTTATGAAGGTTTGATAGAGAACAATTGAGGCCATCAATTGGAGGTATTGCAATAGGCAAAAAGTTGCCTTAGATGTCAAGGATGGAGTCCGAAGTAGTTGGCGTAGTTTAGAAAGTGGAGCTCAATAATCAAGGTTAAAGAGTGAAAATCATACCACTTTGTTTTAGTAATTGAGTAGCCCATGGCGTTAGTACATTTTTTTGTTTGCATTTGAAAACATGTTACCTTTTCCTTCTATAGTGCAGATTTTTACTATTAAGTTGTTATATTATATTCAAATTAAGCATAGTATGTCTAAACATGATGAATCTATTAGTTACTCTCCCTAGTTTCATAATAAGGTTAATGCATTCTCTCTCAATACGTGTTTGCACACGTTTGTATACATAATGATAGTTTATGTGAATTTTATGTTTGAAAAAATGTAAATGGAGGTGAAAATAATTTTTGGGCAATTTAATTATCCCTACTTTGGGACTCTTTAATTGAAGTGAGTATATGTCATCATAGTGACTTGTTCACAAAATAAATAAGGTTATCCGTTAAATAAATTATTAGGAATATTCTGTCACTTATATTAATTTATAAATTAGCTCACTTAAAGGCATTAAATCATGAATTAATTTGGTGTGATATAAGAGCTTGAGATGATTTTGATAGTAAAAATCCTTCAGCCCACAGCCATATGTGTTGGATGTTTTTGACACTATTGTTATTTATGGAAAATTCTTCACCCTCGAGGGAGTTTATTTCGATGTGTTATGTCTCTGTTTTATGGTGAGTTAGTAAAATCTTTTTGTCCATAAATACTAGATTTTTTTAAACTATTGTGATTTATGAAATATTCTCCACCAATAGGGGAGTTTACTTCATGTGTTATATCCTTGTTTTAGGAATTGTAATTACCATTATTACACATGTTCTTGATAGAATTTTTTTTATTTAATTTTATTTACTCCAATTTTCCCTGTTAGTGACATTACATTTATGCCCTGTAGAAAATCTGTTTTATTTGATAACTTATCTTGATCATGTTAAAAGGCATAACATGATTATTAATTGCAATTGTTGATAGTTAAAAAGGAGTTTTATGCACCAGTCATTGCTAATTGAATTAATTTTATGCAATAATTATTATTATTCCATTTTTTCTATTAGTGACATTGTGTTTAAAATGCCTTATATGCAAATTCATTTTATTTGATCATGTTAAAAGGTATTGCATGACTATGTGTTGCGATTGCATGACAAATTTTATGTTATAGTCATCGCAAATTTATGTTGTTGGATCGACCATGTTAAGTTTGTTAACTAGTGTTAGTGAATTGCTAATAATGAATTTTCTTAGTGTAAATTCTTGAAAGTTCTCTTCGAGATATAATCTTGGTTGAATTTAACTTGCCTGGTGCTTTATACTATTTAATACTATTGATTATTCTAAACTGCATGTTGTTTGTATGATTATGATTTTGTGCAAATTTATGCACTCTTTTATTACTTAGGTGATTTTATTCATATAAATTAAATCTATGATGAGTTGTTTATTTAGAAATATGATTGTAGGATTATGTGTGAAAATGGATTTTGGACATTAACTTCATTATATTTTTGGGCTTATTAACATATGTGAAGATAAGTCACCATAGTGACTCATCCAAGTTATTATAGCTATAGTATACTTTGTCAATTCCATCCATAGGTGATTATACAATTATATGCTTAAACTCCTAAAAGAGTACACTTTTGTCCAATTTAAAAGTTTTGAAATTTAAAAAATAATTTTGATATGTGATTAATGTTTAATTGTGTTTTTTTAACATATTATATTCTTTATAATCTAAAGAAATGTAGGAGCACAATATGTTTATTTATAAGTATATGTATGCTTATGACTTTACTAATCACCTGTTGGTTTATGCCTTGATTATATCTTTTGTAGTAAATAGTTTTAAATTTTTTTTTTTTTAGATATCATATTGTATAATTTATATAAGCTTCAACTTGCCTTACCTTTGTTGAAATCGCTTGTCTTATGAAAACATAGTGATACTAAATGGAAATAATTTGTCACATACTTTCACAAAGTTTTGTTGCTTATAACCAAATTATTTGTTGTTTAAGATTAGTAGTTCGTTTACATTTCACTTTAGTTACAATCTTATTGAATGAATTGTTGAGATGGCAAGATACTATAGAATTCTCGTGTACAATCCATGGAGAATGATTAAAAGTCCCATCTATTTAATAATGATGTTTCAATTGATGTTTCATTAATAATGAATTTATATTAGCTTAAATCATTCATAGTGACTGTAAGTCACCATAGTGACTCATCTAAGTTCTTAGAGCTACAGTATGTTTTGTCGATTCTATCCACAAATGATTATACAATCATATGCTTAAACTCCTAAAAGAGTACATTTGTGTTTAATTTAAAAGTTTTGAAATTTAGAAAATAAATTTGATATGTGATTATATATATATATATATATATATATTTATATATATATATTTATATATATATATATATATATATATATATATATACTAGTCATTGTTGATTTATGCCTTGATTATATCTTTAACAGCAAAAAGTTTTAATTTTTTTTTCGGCATCAGATTATATAATTTATATAAGTTTCAGCTTGCCTTGTATTTCTTGAAATCATTTGTCTTATGAAGACATAGTAATAATGAATTACTCATGAAAATAATTTGTCATGTACTTTCACAAAGTTTTCTTGCTTGTAACCAAATTATTTGTTATTTAAGATTAGTAGTCCATTTGCATTTCACTTTAGTTAAAATCTTATTGAAGAAATTGTTGAGATGGCAAGATAGATTGAATTCTTGTGTACAATCCTTGGAGCATGATTAAAAATCCCATATGTTAAACATTTATGTTCAGTTGATTTTTCATTGATAATGAATTTATATTAGATTGGATATATAAATTAACTCTCTATTATTTACTAATGATTAAATTTCTAGGAAATGGTTGAAAATGAAGAGATATTTGTAGAGCATATTCTTGCTAAAGAAATACTTGTTGATCCCCAGACTAAATGACTTAACCACTTTGTTTTTATTTTATGAGGTATGTTAAGGTCTTTTGATGTAATCAGTTAGTGGGAATTATTACGTATGTAATGGTCATCACATTGAATTCATGTAAGGTTTATTACATAAAACATATGTAAGATTTATTGCATTGTACTTATGTTATGAAGATTCAATAAAATTTTGCACATGTTTATTTATAAACATTGTTATTGTTGTTATACAACTTTTGTACAACTGTTAGTTGTGTTTATTGTGATATGTTTTCTTTGAAGAAAATGATCTTTCATAAGAAACGAGTTTAATCTACTTGAGAATATTGTTTATTGTATCTTCTTAGGGAAAGTACAATGAGGATTTATACTTAGTAGCTTCAAAAATGATCACAAACTATGCTAATGATATGTATCAATACTAGCACACTTATATTACACTCATGCCAATAAGATTATTAATTATGTGGTTATAGGTAAAATGAACAGCAAATAGTTTATTCTCGCCTATTGCTCGTAGCTCATAGTCTTTGTTGGATTCTTTTATCATGTTGTTTATGTGCATTGTCAAGTTATACTACTAGCCACAATTTACTCAACCAGAGAGTCGTTGTCTCCAAAAAAATAATTGTTAGTTCAAATATTTATTTCTTTATTTATTTTGATAAAAACAAATGAGATTTTCTTTCTTTATTTGTTTATGTATTTATTTTAAAGTTGATTTAACTAAATCATTGTTATCTAAATGGAAGAATGTTGAAAAATTTTTGGACTTCTATTGATTTATTTATAAAAGTAGTTGAATGATAATGTGATGGTTCCCGATTTGATCCATTATTATAGAATTATTTGTGATCGAATAAATCTTTGGAAATCACATTTGGGACTAGGGACCCAAATATGTTAGTGTGCCTGAATATATGTTGGCCCGGCTACTTGGTCTATGATAGGTAGAACAAGACAACCTTTTACAAAAGGGCAGGTCCTGTCACTACTCCCTTTATATATATGTGTAACACCCTACCAAGCTTAATACTATACTTAAGTCATAATATTTTGCTTCATAGTTATGTCATATGCAAATATTCTTCTGTGTCTATCTTATCTCACTTCACTAGCTTAATTGATCAAATCCTTGAATTGGGATGCGGTTATTAATTAGACAGAAAACATGATTTTGCAGTATATAGATATCACACAAATGTGGCGCAATGAAAATGTTTAAATAAATCAACGAAAAATAAAATAACATGTGTGTGTGTGTGTGTGTACAGAGTCTCAAGATTTTGCATACATATGATGAAGGGAGTACATGAGTTAGGACCATCAAACAACATGATCCGGTTCGTATTCCTGATGTGCAGCTCTATATGGTCAAAAATGGACATTTCATCTAAGTCACTACCTAAGAACACAAAGGTAACTATGTCCATAGCCCAAAGTCATAAAAGTTCCAAAAGAAGGCCACACTGTACACTACGGTTAGCTGGGTGGATGATGTCTCTAGTGTAACATCCCCACTTTCTTAATAAAAGAATAATAGAAATCTTGAATTATTTTCCCTAGGCAATGTGAGAATTTCTCAGGCAGTGCTATACCCTGACAATCCTTACACTTAAAACTATGGGCTAGCGTAACGCTACCATTGAGAATATGGTGCTGCCATATGTTAAAAATTAGAAAACTACAAAGATACCCCTATGCACTTTTGTTATTTGTAAGGTTGCCTAGGACTTTTAAAAAATTTCACTTTGACCTCACAAGCATATTTCCATAAGGTGTAATACCTTACCAGGCAAATAATATACTTAAGTCATAATATATTACCTGACAAGTTATTACGTGTGATGAACTAAGAGTTAACTATTCATTTTAATCAATTTCGGTTTGGCAATGAGATATACACTAAATAGTCATTGTATCGGAACTGAAGTAATTAAAACAAAATTTTCGAAATAAACAAACTGCATCATATGTATATGTACATGCTTATACCTTTGTTTTCAAAGTTATCAAAAGAAGTACAAAACAGTACACGGTAAAAGAAATGAGGCCGCGGACACAAAATAAATCGACCTGACAATATGAACATCCCTCCCCTCTACTGGTCCCCATGGGACATTTCATGTATAACTACTGACTCCTACCCGTATGCCTATGACCCAACTGCCAAAAAAAAAGGGTCATCCTATACATCTACTGCTGCTCTGGCGGGTACTCTAGATGGACTTCGAAGAAAGGAACCCATTTATCATGGTGGCATCTGCAAGAGGGTAGCTCGCACTAGGAGCAGAGGCCGAGGAAGAGGAACTCACCGCCTCAGACGAATCCTCCTCTGACATCAAGGCGGAAAGCATTTGCAGCGGTGGTGAAGTAGGAGGGACCATAGGAGCTGGGGCTGGTGCTGCTACTGATAGAGGTGGAAATGGATGGGCCATATGAAGAGGAATAGCAATATAAGGGACACCGGGGTCAAAAAGTGGGTGTATCAACGGTACAGCAAAATCTCTTTGGAAAAAGAAATAAAGACGGAACTGACACCTGCCAGATATATATACAGAATCCAGGAACGGGTCGATGTGCATATGGAGCTCGGGGAACTCAATGAATAGGACTCCTGTTGCTGCGTTCTCCATAGTCTAAGAATGACGTGGAAATATACAATAGCATGATAAATAAAAATTTCTCAGTAAGAAATCCTAGTTTTTACAGATCTGTCATCGCTGTCATTCCCAGTTGTTTCGGTCTTTCCGTAGATCAAATTTAGTACGACACAAGAGTAATATTTAACTCAAATACTCACTTATAAACCATACACCGAAACAAACTCAATTTTAGTTACCAGATATCCTATCGCAATTAAAACAGCAACTTTAATAGCATATCAAGAATAACAATAGATATCTAGAACAATCAATTAAGGAGTATCATGCTGCACATGTTAATATGAAATTGAAAAAAAATGCATCTTCTCCTTCAAGGCTTTCACCTCTTAAAACTTATTTCCAGCCTTGGTCCCCTGAGAGTCATTGGCCATATACTCCTGGGTGATAGTCCGCTTTTCAAGATCGAGCTCATTCCAATACAGGGCCGCCGGGTTTGCTTTCCCCAATTTCCCCACTATCTATTCCCCTTAACTTTGTTCAGGGATTGGCCCAAGTCACATGGAAATCCTTTCTCATACTTATAAAGTAGCATTGCTTATCTAACTCTTTGATTAATGCATGCATAACTTGTGAACTTACTTTAATGGCATTTTCTGCTGAAATCTCAGCAGCATAACGGATCATGTCCGTTTTCCCATAAATAGTGCCAGACAATCAAGACATTTAAGTCAAATAGTAAACTCTATATAAGACATCATATTCATATCAAGAATATAACAGTATTGATAAGTGCAAGATTTAAAGTCTCAAGTATTAATCTAACTTGTAGGCTTTTAATTTTTATTAAGGTTCCCGAGTTCGACTTTCAATATCCAACGTGTTCCGAGTTCCGATCTTATCTAGGTTCCGACTTCCCTACACTATGTTTGGTCTCCCGAGGTTACGTCCCTTCCGATTTCTGGGGTTGTGTGACTTCCGACCTTATCCCACCATGGTCTTCTGAGACTTTGATAAGTATGTTTCCTAAATTCCGAGCTTCCTATTTACTGAATCCCGAGTTCAACATCGATATACCCGATCTAGCTCTCTCTACTAAGTTCCGAATACAGCCTTAAAACATACCAGATATGGATTCCTATTCACTAAGTCTGAGTTCAATCATTAAGTAAACCCCTCCAAGTCCAACCTTAAGTATACACTTCCGGGTTCATCCTTACACACTCCCGACCTAGCTTTCTGTTCTACTGAGTCCCGACTTCGACTTCAAATATTCCTCACCTAGTCCCTTATCTACTAAATTTAGAGTTCGATTCTAAGTGTACCGACCTAGCTCCTTATTCACTAAATCCCGACTTCCGACATTAACTCAAATTATTTGTGTCTTATCCTAGACTTGTCCTACTTCTAGCCAGAATTGTACTCTTACGGGGGAAAATCCACTAAAACTAGAAATATGGTGAAATCATGCGAAATTTATATCCATCTAAAGCTAACAGAACAAGCTTTCAAATGAATCAAGTTTCATATCATTTGGATGAGTATAATTTGAGTTATAGGCTTTGGAACTTGACCCTACTGGACTACCCTGTTCTAACCTGGATTGGACTTAGGGCAACTATCTCGACTCACTGGGATCAAATGGGACCTTATCAAATTCGAAACTTTTTATGGGATGTTCTCCTATGTGTTAGCTTTGGTTTCACTCAATTTGGACTTGTATAGGGTGAGTTACACCCATCTCAACTCACACTGTTCGGATGGAAGTCCTGATCTCTACGTTAAACTTCAAAAATTCATAACTTCCTCTTTACTAATCCAATGGCCTTATATTATATATGTATGGAAAGCCCTGAATGTCTAGTTTCATATAAAAATAGGTTCACCCACTTTGATCAGCTGTAGGCAGAGCCGTACACTCCGCCGTATAGACTACCGAGGAGAACCCTAATAGCTTCTTAATTTGTTCTCTATTCTTTAAGCTATTTGTTATCAATTCCAATTTTAATCACAATATACATGTGAAACTAGTCATAAACCATCATCATCACTCTACATAACATCAATATCTCAAGTCATACATGATCAACATTCAGCCCCAAACCAAAGAAAGTGAGAAGAGAAGTAGGATTTCCTACCTTGTCTAGTTAAGTTTGGGGTGGATTTTGTGTCTTTGATGAAAGCAACTTGTGATGAGACTTGGAAATGGATGAGAATGGAGTGGAAATGAGAGTAAGGAGAAGAGGAATGAAGAGTGCTTCAGCAAGGAGAGGTGGCCGAAGTGATAAGAAGAAAAGGAAGGAAAAGGTAGAGATTTTTGGAGGCACTTGGCTTTGATTGGTGGATCCAACTTCATCATCAATTTTGGTTTAGCTTCCCTCCCTTAATGGCTGATCAAAGCGCCACATGAGGGAGTGGTTTGGCTAAATCCTAGCCATTGATTCTAGGGCAATCTTAGAAAAATTTCTATTGGTCTGATTCCGACAGTTTAAAACACCGAAACCTTACTGATTTCTCTTAAATTGGTAAACCGGTTTGATATTTTTCTGTGAGTTTTCCTACGCTCCTAATCTAATTCCATCAAGCCTAATCTTCTTAAATCACCCTTAATTGGTGTTAAGTAAGTGTTTAATCAAATTCTGATTAAACCTACTTATTTGATAAAAACCGAATAACTCAGTTGTTAACGACAGAATTTGTTAGACGTTACATAAGGACCCTAGATCTTTTTAGAAAATGACATCTATATCCTTTCATTTGTAGATTTAGCATAATAGGGCTTTAAGCGGAACAGAATCATGTGGCAAAATCGTAGAAGTTTAAGTCTCGATCGTTTGAGCCACGGGAGCAGTCAAGTGTCAAAATGACATGGGGTGCCCCTAGACTTGCTCAAATTTATGAAAATGCCATTAGTTACAAAAAGTAAATAGAAAATGCTAAAGGATTTATGAAAAAGCGAAAATATAATAGTGTAAAGAAATGGTGCGATTGATTTGCGCTACTAATCAATTTATCAAAAAAATAAGAGTAATTAGGGATGCATTAAAAATACTAGAGCTAAAGAAAATTTAGATTGTTATGTAAAATACTATGAGAAATTATTTAGTATAACATCCAAAAATATTCTATCATTTTTTTTAGCAAGTTGTTCGATTTTATCAACAACTTGAGATTAATTAGCATTCGATTAAATATTTACTTAAAGCCAATTAAATATCATTTAGAGAAATTAGATATGAGGGAATTAGATTGAAAGCATAGAAAACTTCATAGGATTTTTGCAAAACTGCTTTACCGATTTAAAGGAAATTAATAAGATTTCGATATTTAAAATTGTCAGAACCGAATCAATATAATTGCACACCCTAAACCCTATGTTTAATGGTTAAATACACAGCCACATAACCATTCAATTGGTGGTGCAAATCAGTCCCAAAATGAGTGGAGTTGGCTGCAATTCAGCCACAAAAATTTCAGCCAATAAGAATGAAACTTGCCAAGCACTTCATTTATCTTTTGGGTGAGTCTTTTCCCTCCTTATCCCTTCATGTTCATGCTGCCCCTTTAGCTGCTTCTTCTCCACCATTTCTTCCTTCATTTCACTTTATTTCACCTCATCTTCAAGCTTCCATTACTTCCCTATCAAGAGGAGCTCAAAACTAGTTAGTCTTATATCAAAAATTGAAGGTAGGGTTCAATACTCCCCATAGTTCTATTATGTGTGGCTGATGAGGGTTGGGATTTTCACCCTTTATTAGATGATATATCACATACATATCATGATTCATGACTGGTTTGGCATGAAACTCTTGGGTTTTGGTTGAAACTTGCATGAAAATCCATGAAGGAGAACAACCAGAATAGGATAAGTTGGGAGACCCTACGACAGTCTGTACGGTAGAGTGTATGACTCTACTTACAACCATTTAAATTCAATGAAGCTATTTTTATGTGAAACTAGACATTTAGAGTTTTCCAACCATATAAAATATAAGGCCATTAGATTAGTATAGAATTAGTTATGAATTTTTGAAGTTTAATCTAAAATTCTAGGTTCTCTTCTGGGCAGTATGAGTTTCGAGGGGTATAACTCACCCTACAAAACTCTAAATTGAGTGAAACGAATTGGCTTTGAAAGAGAACATATAGAGAAGAATGCCATAAAAATTTCGGAGTTTGATTTGATCCCAATTATTCCCAGTAGTTCGATGAAGTTGCCTTGAGTCCAAATTGGACTAGAACAGGGAAGTCTAGAAGGGTCAAATTATAGGGATTATAACTCAAGCTATACTTATGTAAATGAGATAAAACTTTTTCAAATAAAAGCTTGTCCTGTTAACTTTAATTTGGTATAAGTTTCGTATGATTTTACCTAGTTTCCTATTTTTAGTGTATTTTACTTCTAAGAGTACAATTTTGGCTAGTTGTAGGGCACACAGAAGTAAACTTTGAATAACTTGAGCTACATAAATGAAAATGAGATGGGACTAAAAGGGTTGGAAACTAGACACAAAGAACTATAATATATTCAAAATTTAGGTACAACTGAATTGAATATAAATTATGATGAATTTTACAAAATCAGGCAGAATTGAGTAGAATGAGCAGAAAACCTAAGTTATGTATTTATGTTGACATATTATATAATTGATATTATTATTATAAAACTTGATGCTCTGTGTTGGTTTTGTTGCTTGATTAATCCTTTTGGTAGTCTAGCACTATTCATGGGGAAGCGGAGTCAATCCGTTATGCTGGCGAATTTTCGGTAGAAGTTTATGAGGACTTATATTATGAAAAATTATGCTAAGATTATAATGGTACATGTGTTCATATGAATGCCATGTCTATAAAAATCATGCCATCCCTATGAAAATCATGCATGTAAATAGGATTGAGGAATGATATGAGATATATGCATGAGCGCATAGAGCATTCACGTGCATAATTATATCCAAGAGGTAGTAAAAGATTATAAGGACTTGCAAGAGGGACGTACCAAGCTACCACGTGAGGCATGGCATAGACTTAGCTAGTGTGGGACAAAGCAGTACTGTCTAAAATTTAGGCTAGCCCTTGACCAGATTTAAGGGGAATAGACTGGTGTGATAGTCGGGGAAAGTAAACCCGTTGCTCATATGTAGGTACGAGCTCAAACCTGAAAAGCAAGCTATTACCTAGAGGGGGAGAGAGGCCATTCACCTCCGGGGGACCAACTACAGAAGAGCAAGATCAAGTTGCAAGTTAACGAAAGAGATGAATTAAGTCAAGTACACTTGCATACAGTCAAGTAAAAAGCACCTATATATGCATATCTAATTAACTCATTATGTCATAATGTTATTATGAATCTTATTGAAGTATACTACACTATTCGTGTTTCTATGTCTATCATATAATATGCCAAGTGGTTGTTAAAATATAACCCGCTTCGAGAAATATGTTTCAACTTAAAATTGAACCACTATTTGCGTATATGTGCTCATATTTTCATAAGAAACCGAAGCAACTGGAATGTTTATGATGACACTGTAAGAGTGATGGTTCGAGGTTACCTACTGAGAACCTTAGGTTCTCACTGCTTGCTTGTATGTTTTTCTTTTCCGTAAATATTCCAGTAGCTAAGTTGGAAATCAAGTGTGAGGCAGAGTTCTGGGACATTCACTGAGCAAGACTCGGGCGCAAACCAGACCAAGAGACTATTCAAGCTAGCTGGCGACTAGTCGAAAGCAAGTTCTATGTATTATGTTAGTCACAATTTCTTTTAAATTGTAATTATTTTATTCTCTATGTATCAAAGATGACGAAATTTATGAACTATTATTTAGTAATAAAGTGTACAGTTAAAGGGCCATGTATTATATTTTCCACATTTTAAAGCTTTCTTAGCACAGTGACAACCTTTTAATATAACTCCATGACTCGAGTATGGCTTATATGATTAAGGTTGTTACATTTAGCCAGATTTCAAGGACAGGAACCTATTAGCCATACCGGGCTCTACTAGGACATAGCCATCACAAGGTCCGGAGGACGAGTTGGATGACGAGTCTGCTGCCTCTAAGGGGTCCTCATCATTAGGAGAAAAAGAGGGAACTAACTGAGGTGGTGAGGCAAGCAGTGAAGCTATCGATGCTACTGGAGGTGGAGCGAGATGTTCCATATACAGTAGAATGGCTATGAAGGGTGTAACGGGATCAAACAGAGGGTGAAATAAAGGAATAGCGAAATCTCTACAAAAAAAGAAATACAAATGGAAACAGCAGGTACCGATGATATACATAGAGTCTATCATCGGGTCGAGGTGAATTTGCAGCTCAGGAAACTCAATGAAGAGGATGGTCATCACCGCCATGTCCATAGTCTGAGAATGACCCAAACACATACAGTAGAGTAAGAATTTATAAAATTCTCAGTGGGATTCTTATAACTATTCTACACTGACATCGCGTTCATTCCCAGTTGCTTCGGTTTTTGTTAGATTTTATAAAATGGTGAATAACTAACTAAATGACTCCACTTATCATTGTTTGAAAATTTATACCTCTTGGTTCTTTAACTTGTATGTCATAAATTTTCATACTTGGTCCCCTAGGAGTTTTAGGCCATATAATTCTTAGGTAATAGTCTACTGTTCAGGATCAAGCTCTCCCCCGATTCTCTCATTGATCTATTCCCCTTAATTTCATTCCGAGGCTAACACAAGTAATATGGAACTCGTATGGTTTTCATGCATTATGCAATCATAGTTAAATGAACTTGGATATCACATAACTTTACATGCATAACACATCATATACGTGAATTTTGCCAGAATTTCGGCAACATAATATATTAGATTCGCTTCCCCACAAATAGTGCTCTTGAATTCAGAAAGTCAGCCAAGGTATCAGAATCAACATAATACATTAACCTTCCAACATTAACATAAAATTTCAACATTTAATTGTAAATAAAGCTTATTCACACATTAGAATGCCCAAGCACTCAATGTAGCAACTTTACCTAAGTTCCTTAATCTTGCCCCATTTCTAAAATGCACCATAATTTCATCTTAATTCATTTGAATCTGAATTTTGGATATGATATAGCATTGTTTGTCTATTTTTAATTCTCTTTCATCCCATGAAGTTTTGATGAGTATAGCTTGAGTTATTGAAGTTAAACCTAGGTCTAACTTGTTGTTAGACAATGATGCAGCCTCGACAATTATACCGGGTCGTACAAGTAATAAAGTGATAAGTAAAGTATCGTTCCCACGAGGATAGATCAAATACCAAATAGTTTAAAGGATGACTATTTGGATGGAATGAATTCACGGATAAAGAAATTAAAATTCAAACAAAATAAAATAAATAAGAAACTTGATAATGTAGACGGATGCTAACTGGGTAAACAAATGCAATGGAATGGATACTAGGGCTAATTAATTTCACCTATTGTATACGCATTTACTATGAATTTCCATTAATTAGTTTCTATCCTAATTGACTCACGGTCGGTTCCCCTTTATTTATTCCTAGCCTCTCTCGAGGTCAAGCAATACTCTTTATCCTAAACTGATTGCCTAATCTCTTAGCACAAACTAATCTAGGAAAAGGTTGAAGCTCTATGGGTTCCTATGTTAACCGCATGAACCGCGTTTGTCTATCTCTAGTTTTCGCTCAGCTCACAGTGTTTATGTTAAGAGGCTCTATTCACAAACCCTCTCTCGAGTTATTGTAAATCCCCAAATCAATTAATTGGTGATCAAGCAATTAAAAGCATTAAGAACAAATAAAAACACTAAGTAATAGAGATAGAAAACAAGATTAATATTAATCCATGAGTAAACTTGTCATACAAAAAGGGTCCATTAATGCCCTAGCAAAAGAAAATTAGTTCATAACTGAAGAAAAGAAAACAATGAAAGAGTATGAAGATGAGAAGGTAGAAGAAACAAAAGCCATAAAGATTTATGGCTAAAGACAAGGAATTCAGGAAAATTTGGATCACTCCGTGTTGAACTTGAGCTCTGGAATACTTGAATCTTCACTTTCAATCTCTCTGGAAGAAGTCTTCTATCTTGGGAGGTGTTTAGAAGTGTTTAGGGATCTCTTTGTGATCTGTGTGACCTCCTTTTTATAGTGTCACAACGTGCCCAGAGGGCGTCGCGACGAGAGGCAACAAAAATATTGAAAAAATTTCAATAGAGTCGTCACCAATTTTTATTATAGGAAAAATCGGAAAAACCTTTTAATTTTGCAAAACTGGTCTTTTTAAAGAGATTAGGCTCGGGAGTCTATTTACAGATAGGGAATGGTGGAAACTTAATCCCACTGCACCCTTAATACATCCATTTTGCAACGGTTACCCTAGAGCTTATCATGCAAAATAATTAATAACTTTAATATTATTGATTTTTCCCCTTAAGAACATAATAATTATTTACAAATGAAATAAGGCCAGATTAGTACCACAATTATTTACAAAAGAGAAGAAGAAAAATAAAATAAAATTAATATGATAATTATTTATAAAAAGAAAGAAAAGCAAAATTGATATGATAATTATTCCAAAAAAAAAAGCAAGATTAATATACAATTATTTACAAAAGAAAAACAAAATTAATATGATATATATTTACAAAAGAAAAGCAAAGCCAAACTAATATGGCTATTATTTACCAAAAAATCATAGAAGCAATATATAATAATTATTTACAAAAGAGAATATACAAAATTAAGATGATAATTATTTACAAAATAACATAAATGCAAAATTAATATAGTGATTATTTGTAAAAGAAAAAATTAATATGAAAAGTATTTACAATAAGCAAGAAATGCAAGATTTATGTGATAATTATTTCGGAAAAAAAAAAGAAAAAGATAGATATACAATTATTTACAAGAGAAAAAAAAGAAAAAATTAATATGGTAATTATTTACAAAATAAGAGAAAAGAAAAATTGATATAATAACTATTCCCAAAAATAACAAGATTAATATACAATTATTCACAAAAGAAAAGGAAAGTACAATTAATGTTATGATTATTTACAAAAAAAAAAAAAAAGAAATTGATTTAACAATTATTTACAAATAAAAGAAGGAAGTGAAATTAATGTTACAATTATTTAAGGAATCAAAATTGAACCAAATTTAAGAAAATTTAATCTTTGATTTGACAGAGATTATCTGTTCCTACGTATCGTCTAGTGCGATGAGTAATTCAAAATCACGTAGTTCTTGTAAAAAATAATTGTGTATTGAGTTGATTTTATTAAAAAATGACTTTTAAGGAATAACAAATATAATCTCGCACAGGGTTTAGGATAGCTTGGGCCATACAATAAACCCTTACAATTCAGACAACCATTGAGGATGGAGAAACCATATATCAATGTTGTAGATTGTTGCATAGATTTGAAAAAAAAAATATTTTTCTTCTCTTTTTCGTTTTTTTTTTTTTTTGCATATCAAAAAAAATAAAAAACAAAGACCCAAATCATACAAAAATTGCTCACATAACCTTGGCCCATCCCATACAACAATCACAAATAATAATGGGCCATCTGCTCAATACAAAAAAAAAAAAAGGAAAGGAAAAAATAGAAAAAGAAACAAATAAAAACTGATTAAAAAAAAAAGAAAGAAGCAGAAATAAAAGAGCAAAAGAAACGGAAGGGGAAAGAACGAATGGGGGGAAAATGGAAAGGGGAAAGGGATGCAGGGATTCCACGGCGGCGGGCTTCGCGGCTTGGTTTGCTCGCCGGTGACCGAGGCAGCGAGCGATCTCGACTGCACGCGGTGGTGACGGCACGAGTGAAGAATGGCGGTGCGGCCGTCGCTTCGCGTTGACGCTAGCGAATCACCCTGGACAGAGCTACTTGCGGCGTTAGTGGTGCACGATGACGTGGAGGCTCTGTGAAGGTTGTTATTCTGTTTGAGGCTAATGGCTGGCCAGCGTTTTTTGAGATTTTGGGTATTAAAGATTGATGTTTTTTTTGGGCTTAGGCACAATGTTGATTTTTTGGGTGTTGACAGTGGTTATGTGGGTGTGTGGGTGAGGGTGTTGTGGTGGTGAGGATGGGTGAGGGTGCGGCATGGGACGATGGTGCTGGTGGTGGCAATTTTTGGTCAAGGGATAGCGACGGTGGTTGCAAAGGAGATAGCTACTGTTTTTCGTGTTTTTTTTTTTTTTGGGTGTTTGTTGTGTTGAAAGAACAGGATGAATTGATGCAAAAATGAAGAAGAAAGTGTGGGATAGTGCTATGGTAACATATGCAAAAGGATAAGCAACGGTGTCTGTGTGTATATGTCTTGAATGAAAATGTGTAGGGTGACAAAATGAATGATTAACAATGTGTTAAGTTGAAAAAAATGATATGAACTAACGCAAAGTGAGGAATAGATATACCAACCAATGCCCTTGAGTGACTGAGTAATCTGCCGTTGAAAACGAATTCACAATTTCTCTCTTAATTTGCTTTTCAAAAGAACCCCCTTCCCCTCTCAATATTTGATCTATTTATAAATGTTGAAGGGATCAATCGTCATTAAATTTGATTGATTCTAATTAGAAATTTGGCCTTAATGATAATTGGTGGATTTAATCTGATTTGGATACAAATGCCAAAATTGAGAGATTTGCCCTAAATTTATTTTCATTTATTTTGATTTGATTTTGATTTGATTTGATTTTTTTTTTCGGGTTAAAACATTTCACAATTGGGCTATTCTTTTATTCCAAAAAATAAATGGGCCAACTTTCTTTCCTTTCCCCTCTCTCTTTGTTTTCTCTTTTTTTTTTGTATCTCAGACAAAATATGGTATTCACAATTACGCCTCTTTACTTGTTTCTTATTACAAAATATAAAATCGTAGGTTTTGATATTTCTATAGTAAGGAACTAGTAAAGACATGAACATGTATTTTGTCTAAGCAAGGAAGATGATGAGAGCATATGCTTGTGAAAATGAAATGCAACCATGCAAATGCAATGCAGCTTTGTGACCATATGAATGAAATGCAGCTTTGCAAATGAAATGCAACAATGTGAATGAAATGCAGGCTTGCAAAATGAAATGCAGCCTTGCATAATTTGAAATTGAACTTGAAGATGCAAGCAGAATAGATTTGAAATTGAATTTGAAAATGCAAGCAGAATTGAAATGGATTTGAAATTGAATTTGAAGATGCAAACGGATTCGAGATTGAAGATGCAGTTTTGCAGAATTGAAATAGATTTGAAATTGGATTTTGAAGATGCAGGCAGAATTGAAATAGATTTGAAATTGAATTTGAATATGCAAACGGGTTTGAAATTGAAGATGCAGTTTTGCAGAATTGAAATAGATTTGAAATTGAATTGAATTTGAAGATGCAGGTATGAGAAATTGAAATTGAGCATACAGCTTTGCATAATTGGAGTAGATTTGAAATTGAATTTAAAGATGCAGCTTTGGAAAATTGAAAATTGGAATTGAAATTAAATTGCAAATTTGTACACTAAAAACTTTTGCCCTGGTTTGTTGTTTTCAAGCATTGCTCTTCTGGGAAATTCTACATCTAATCCATAATAAGCCCTCTAGTTTCACATGAGCTTTTTCTTTGATGCTGTTTGTATGATCTGGCTTCATCCCCCTTTCTTGATCTTTGTTTCAAAATCTCTAACATTCGCATTAATTCTTGCTCAAATAACCACTTTTGGTTTTCGATCTGGCAAACCCTTCCCTTCTTTCTTCCTTTCTTTCTTGCTCTCCCTTCTTCTTCTTCTTCTTCTTCTTTTCTATTCTATCTCTCTCTCCTTTTTTTTTTTAACTTTCCTCATTGCACTACTGCTTTTGAATCTGATATTGAGTTGTCTTGTCGTATCTGAGCCTTGTCTACAGATATTCCTTTCATTGTATTTCAAATATAATATTCTAATTATGCATGGTTTAGAAGAGAACCGAAAGAACATAATGCACTCTTTGATGATGGGGATAAAGAATATGGAAAGAGAAAAGAGAAAAATAAGTGACAAAAAATAAAAATAAAAATAAAAATAAAATGGCAGAATAAGACAAATTTATTGTATCTAGAAAATGTTAAAAAATCCCAAATAGTCATGAAGAGACAGAGAAGATACAAAAGATTAGGAGGATTGCAATGCAGATTTCATATGATTAACCCATTTCATTGATTCTTTGGTTACATCGGACTTGCATTTTCAGGCCAAGAATATAATCCTTTGACATGTGCCAATGTTTGCCTTAATTCACTAATTCTTTCTTCTATCCTCCATCCATTGAATTGCCCCAGTTTAATGTCATCTCTGGATTCTCACCCCTTGCTCGGATTTTGAGCTGGTATCTTGTTGCTTAGGTCGCCCTTTCGTGTAACACCCTCCCAAGTACAGTATTATGCTTAAGTCATAGTACCACACCCTAAAGTTGTTACTGTTACCTGAGCAGACCTTATCTGACAGCAACTTTAGCCGTCTTCGGAACTTCTTGAACTATCTGGAGAGAACACGGAAATAGGAGTGAGAAATATAAATTCTCAGTAGGCTTCTCTAAGTGTCATACATAATGTCATCGTTGTCATCTCCAGTTTGCTTCGGTTTATTATGAAAAAGGTGGACATGCTATACAAACTGTTTCATTTTATAGTTTGAAAATATTTTTATCCGAAGCAAAGTTTATTTTAATCATACACTTGGCATTTGGGGCGAGATCCCATACAAAAATCAAACCATGAATGATACTATGGATAATAACTGCAACATATTAAAATACAAATAGCATCTGCACATGCCTGTACTTGTATTTGCACTTATGCATTTACATAAAACTTGCTCCTTTTTCTTTATCTTCCTTTACTTGTTACACATATTCCAGAGTATGATCGCCACGTCATACCCTATCGGGATGTGATCGCCATGTCACATTCCTTAGGAATATGTTCTTCCTGCCACGTCCTAGAGTATGATCGCCATGTCATACTCTATCAGAATATGATCGCCATGTCACATTCCTTAGGGTGTGGGATTATCATGCTATATTCCAGAGTATGATCGCTATGTCATACCCCGTCAGAGCGTGATCGCCATGTCACGTTTCTTAGGAATATAGACTCATCATCATATATTTACATGCCACACTCCAGAGTATGATCGCTATGTCATACCTCATCCGAGCGTGATCGCCATGTCACGTTCCTTAGGAATATGGGACCTTCATTCGATATCTACACTAGCTGGGTCATGCCATGCCTCATGTAAGTTCTATCCCCTATAATCACACTATCTAGGTCGATGTCATGCCTCATGTGAGCGGGGTGCTTGCATATACTTTAATCTAGGTCTTTCGTCTTTAGTCTTTAGTCTTTAGCCTTTACTGCCCTTGGGTAGCCTGGCCTTGAAGTGAGCTTGTCAGCTCCACCCGTGACCGTTGTCACACCAACTCATCCACAAGGGGATTCATGTGCCTCTAGCCTTGGAGGGATCTCATTCTGATCACGTGCCTCTAATTGAAGGGATTCACCTTTTATCATTTAACTGCCTTCACAGGGAGGGATCTCAATTAACTGCCTCCGAGTGAAGGGATTCCATGTTATCATGCTCATGTCTTTTCATTCTCATACATGATCATGCATAAACAGGCTGAATGTACTCATATACACGCTTCATCATTACTTCTCATATACCTCATATCATACTGCTTTTTGATTTATTCTCATATATCTCATATCACACTTATATCATTCTTGCAAATAAACATCCCTAGTTTCATAGACTTCTGCCGTAAATCCGGCAGCAAAACGGATCAGATCCATTTTCCCATGAATAGTGCCAGTTCTCACAGACAAATCAGTAATAGCAATATGACCAATCTAGCATTATATATCAATGTAAAACTTGCAATCCTCAACTCAAACCTTATATGTCCACTAACTCTTGTGAAACTATCACTTTGGCCATTCTGCCAATTCTATTCAGTTCTGTCCGAATCTTTTATAATCCACTTTTATCTTTATTCAACTCATTTAAACCTGAATTTTAGGTATGTCATAGTTGTATGTGTCTACTTTCTAACCTCTTTAGTCTCATATCATTTTGATTTATATAACTCAAGATATTCAAATTTTGCCTCAACCTGTTCAGTCATTAGCCCAAATTACACTCCTGGAAGTAAAAATTGACTAAAAATCGAAACTAACCTCAAATCATACGAAATTGGTTCCATATCAAAGCTAACTTTTATTTTCAATAAGTTTCACTTGATTTGCTTAAGTATACCTCGAGTTATAAGTCCTGAAAGTTGACCTTCCTGAACTATCCTATTTTGGCCTGGATTGGACATAGGGAAATTTTCTCGAATCACTGGGAACAATTGGGACCATGGCAAACTCCGAATTTCATGTTGGGAAGTTTCCCTATATGTAAGCTTTCTAACAAAGTTCGTTTCACTCAATTTGGAGTTGTATATGGTGAGATATACCCTCCTCAAGTCACCCTGCCCGGATGAAAGTTCTGATTCCTAGGTCAAACTTCAAAAATTCATATCTCTCTCAATACTAATCCAATGACCTTATATGATATATGTATGAAAAGCCCTGGATGTCTACTTTCATTTTAAAATGGTTTCATTGAATTTAACCAATTGTAGGCGGTGCTGTACACTCCGCCATCCAGACTGCCATAGACTCTTCAACAAGACAGCATCCTAATCCATCCATTTCTCCTAGTTTTCTTCTTCTAATTCTAATTCCAACTCAAGATTTCATATTAATCCTATCATAATCCATCATATATATTTAGTATATCATCAAACACATGAAGAAAAGTAAAATTTCATACAATCATATTGCAAAGAATTCAAAAACAGAATAGAATCCGACCTCTTTGGAGTATGATTTGAGCTAAGTGCTGAAACTTGAAGTGTTAGAACCTTGCTAAGCTTGAAAGAGTGATAAAGTTGATTGAGAGAAGAGAAGAAGGAGGCTGGAACAAGGGAAAGGGAGACATAAATCAGACCAAAATGGAGAGGAGAGTCTGATTTAAATACATGAGGGTTGTGGTATTGATTGGTTGGAATTTTGTGGTTGAAGTTCGGCCATGTCTTTCACTTTTTGTGGCCAAATTGCTCTCCACGTCGTCCCAAAAGTGAGATATGCTTTCGTTCTACCTGAAATTGGAACTCGTCCCAATTATGCTTGAAGTCAGAACTCGTGCCATCTGACTTCAGCTTGGAGTTGAAGCCGGATGTCGAAACTCATCCCATCTTATTGTGACTTGAGAAAATCTTGTCTGGTTTATTCGAAACTTGGAAGCAATGTCAGATGTCGGAAGTCATACAGCTTACAATCACCTGATCTCAGAACTCCCAATTCAAACTCAGGAATGCAGTAGAAATAGAAGGCTCCTGGGGATAAGCTCGGATATCAGAACTCATGTATGACTTGGAAATCAACTCAAAGATTTGAACTCGTGTCCATCCCAATTGAGTTCAACTCTAAGGCCGGAACTCGTTACATTAAACTCGGAGTTTGGTACTTGTAACCATTGTGTTAAACTACAACTTCTAAGGTCAGAAACCACGTACACTACTTTGAAGCATGAGGTCTAAGGTCGGAACTCGGGTACACCGGTTGAAATTGGAAGCTACATCATGAGACCAGAAATCTGGTACATTTCTTTGAAACATGAAGTCGGATATCGGTAATCACGTCACGGGAAGGTTAAGTTGGAAGTCGGTAAATGAGGAATGCTGGTTAAGGTCGGAAGTCGGAAATTATAACACGAACACAGAAATCGGGAATAATCCTCATTGGAGACCTAGACATAAGTTTGGAGATCGAAAATCATGTCCCAGTATACTTTAACTCGAAGTCGGATATTGGAACTCGGAAGCCACCCATTTAACTCGAAACTAGAACATGAAGTCAAAAATCAGGAACAATCAAAATTAGACGAAATCGGAAGTCGGACAGGACATGAAGTCGTGCAAGATGAACTCGGAACTCGGAAGTAATCCTTTCTATCTGAAATTCGAAGATGGGGTCGGGAATAGGATTTGATCAAACTTAAAGGTGAAGTCGGAACTTGGAAATCGAAGGTGTTACATTTCGAGTTTTCAACCTAGCAGATATTTTGTTGCCCTTATTTTTGCCTAGACCACCCTTTTGGGTTTTCAATCTAGCGAGCCTCTTTTTTCTTTCTTTTTTTTTATTGTGTTCTAACTTTTGTCTAGACTACCCCTTCAGGTTTTCAATCTAGCGAGCTTTTCTTTATGCGAAATACTTCTTCACAGCATCTGAGTTGATTGGCTTGGGAAACACTTGGCCTTCCATGTCAGTTAAGATCAATGCCCCCCCCAGAGAATGCATCCTTAACGATGTATGGGCCTTCGTATGCAAGTGACCATTCACCTCTACTATCTTCCTGATTTGGCAATATTCTTTTTAAAACAAGATCACCTGGCTGAAATGTTCGTGGACGAATGTTCTTATTAAATGCCCTAGCCATCCTCTTTTGGTACAACTGTCCATGACAGATTGCATCCAATCATTTTTCATCAATCATATTCAATTGCTCATATCTCATTTTGATCCACTCATTTTCTTCCAGTTCAACTTCCATCAAGACCCTTAAGGACGGGATCTCTACCTCTATTGGCGTCACTGCTTCCATTCCATACACTAATGAGTATGGAGTTGCCCCAGTTGAGAATCTTACCGAAGTGCGATATGCATGTAATGCATAAGGTAGCATGTCACTCCAATCTTTATCGTGACCACCATTTTCCCTAGGATCTTCTTGATATTTTTGTTTGCTGCTTCCACTGCCCCATTCATCTTTGGCCGATAAGGAGCCGAATTGTGGTGCTTGATCTTGAATTGTTCACACAGTCTTCGCACTTCTACACTATTGAAATTGGAGGCATTATCTGTAATGATCCTCTTGGGTAATCCATACCTACAAATGATGTTATTTTTTAGGAACTTCACTACCACCTTTTGTGTAACACTGGCATATAAGGCAGCTTCTACCCATTTAGCGAAGTAGTCAATAGCCACTAAGATGAATCGATGCCCATTGGAGGCCTTAGGGTTAATTGGGCCAATGACATCGATGCCCTACATTGCAAACGGCCATGGTGACATAAGGTTGTGTAATGGAACTGGAGGAGAGTTAATGCGATCAGCATAGATTTGGCATCTGTGGCATCTTTTGACGAACTCAACACAATCTTTTTCCATTGTGAGCCAATAGTACCCGTTCCTTAAAATCTGTCGGGATAGTGTGTGCCCATTAGCATGGGCCCCACAAATACCATCATGGACCTCCGATATGACAGTGGCGGCTTCTGTGGCATCAATGCACCTTAGCAAGACCCCATCATAGTTCCTTTTGTATAGTACATCACCAGTGAGGAAGAATGACATTGCTAGCCGATGGAGCGTTCTTCTATCATCCTCATTTGCCCCAGTTGGGTACTCCTTTTCCTTAATGAATTCTTTGATATCATGGAACCATGGTCGACCATCGGGCTCTTCTTCGATGTTTAAGCAGTATGCTGGTTCTCTTCCAACAGCGACCTATAAAGGCCGAACCTCCACCTCTAAATTGAGTTTGATCATGACAGCCAAAGTGGCGAGTGCATCTGCAAAGTGATTTTTGTCACGTGTCAAATAGTTGAAAGTGATTTCTTCGAATTCCTTTGCTAGACTAATCACATGTTCATAATACGACATTAGTCTATGTTCCTTGACTTGCCAATCCCCATTGACTTGATAAATGATGAGGGCCAAATCACCATAGACATCTAGGTATCTCACACCAAGAGATATTGCTGCTTTTCGGCCAGTTATACAGGCTTCATATTCGGCCATGTTATTAGTGCAGTCGAATGCTAATTTAACTGCAATTGGAAATTGTTTGCTGCTAGGCAACACTAGAACTGCTCCAACCCAATTCCCATGGATGTTAACTGCACCATCAAAGTACATCTTCCACATCAAGCCTTCCTCTTCATCATTTTCGCTCTCATCCTCCACGACTGCCAGGATATCTTCATCCGAAAATTCAACTTTCATTGACTGATATTCTTCGAGTGGATTCTCGGCCAGGTGATCAGCTATGACATTCCCTTTTATTGATTTTCTAGTCACATACTTAATGTCAAATTCTGCTAGAGCCACTTGCCATTTAGACATTCTCATGGAAATATGTGGACTTTCAAAGATATATTTTAAGGGATCCATTCGAGATATTAGCCAAGTTGTGTAGTACAACATGTATTGTCGCAATCTTCTTGCAGTCCACACGAGGGCACAACAAGTCTTCTCAATAGCCATATATCGAGATTCACAATCGTTGAATTTCTTACTCAAATAGTAAATTGCTCGCTCTTTCCTACCAGTCTCATCATGTTAACCTAACACAACACCCATGGACCCATGCGGTACCGTAAGGTATAAAATGAGTGGTCGCTCTGGTGTTGGTGGGACCAAAAGGGGTGGATTTATCAGGTACTTCTTGATTTTATCAAAGGCTTCTTGACATCTATCATCCCACTTGCCGGGGCTATCTTTCCTTAACAACTTGAAGATCGGTTCGCATGTATGGGTCAAGTTAGAGATGAACCTTGCTATGTAGTTCAGACGTCCCAAGAAATCGCGAACCTCCTTCTCTGTCTTGGGTGCTGGCATGTTTTTGGATGGCTTTGACTTTATCAAGGTCCACTTCGATGCGCTTCTTGCTAACAATGAATCCCAATAAGTTTCCTGAGGATGCCCCAAAAGTGCACTTGGCTGGATTTAATCTCAGCTTGTAAGTTCTCAACCTTTCGAATAATTTTCTGAGCACGGCAACATGACTCTCTCCCTCTTGTGACTTGGCCACCATGTCATCACCATAGACTTCTAGTTCTCTGTGGATCGTGTCATGGAAAAGCGTAACCATGGCTCGCTGGTAGGTGGCTCCAGCGTTCTTCAATCCAAAAGGCATCACTCTGTAACAAAACACTCCCCATTGAGTGATGAAAGATGTTTTTTCTTTATCCTCATCTGCCATAAGGATCTGATTATAGCCTGAATATCCATCCATAAAGGAGAACCGATGGCTTTTGGCAGTATTATCAACCAGAACATCTATGTGAGGCAACGGGAAGTTGTCTTTTGGGCTGGCTTTATTTAGGTCTCAATAATCTACACACATTCTAACCTTTCCATCTTTTTTGAGCACAGGTACTATATTTGCTATCCACTTTGGATAGAGTGGTACCTCTAAGAGGCCAGCATCAAGTTGCTTTGTAACTTCGTCTTTGATCTTAAGTGACATTTCAAGGCTCATCCTTCGTAACCTTTGTTGCTTAGGTTCCATCCCTTTAAGTAATGGGATTTTGTGGGCCACTATATTTGGGTCCAAGCCAAGCATATCTTTATACGACCAAGCAAAAACGTCCATGTATTCTTTGAACAGTGCAATCATCTCTTCTCTTTCTGAGTTATTAACTATTTTTAGTTCTTTCTTTTCCTCGCCAGTTCCTAGGTTTATTATTTCGACCACTTCATCATGTGGATCTATCCCTTTTTCTAGCGAATCTATCATTTTGGAAAATTGTTGGCACAGGTTAGGATCTTTATCTTGTTCCTTCTCATTCAAGTCCATTGTACCACAAGAATCAATCAATAGTTTATCACAATCATCCGTATAGGAAGGAGATCCCAAAAAGAAAGAATCCTTGGAATTAAGATGAGACTAGGAATGAATAAATTTAAAAGAGTGCATCTTTAATGGAAAGAGAGGAAAGAGAAGGAGACAAAAGAGGGGAAACCATGCATAATTATTCCATTATTTGATAAAATTTGAAGTACAAAATGAAGAGATAAAAGCATCCATTACTCAAAATACAACCAATCATTTAAAGGTTCAGATTCCCAGTTGTTTAATTCTTCTGCCCCACAGCTTGGATGGATAAGCAATGAAGCCTCCCTAGCATTTCTCTAAGTATTAATTGTTTCACCCGGTTCTAGTACCATAACTTCTGCAGCCATAGGGAATGTTTCCTTGATGTGCAGAATCTTCTTTACATCGAACCAGGGCGCTTGCTCTTCTTTCCCTACTTTGTATCCCAGGCCAAGCTTTCCTGGGTTATCGGGCAACACAATTGGGTGTTTGATCCCTTGTAGTTGACTTCCCAATCCTTTTCCTTGTTGAAATCCACTTTTGAGCATCATCTGAGCAACAACTTGATTCCTACTGCTTGTCCGTTCCTTCGGCTCTACTATATCTAAATTTTGGAAAGATACTTCAAGGGAGCCTTCGGCACAGTTAATGTAAGGGACTGTGACTGTTTTAGACATCAATAACTCTTCCTCTCCTTTGATAGTGATTAGCTTCCCTTCGGATACAAATTTTACCCTTTGATGCAAGGTAGATGGAACAGCCCCAGCTTCATGAATCCATGGCCTTCCTAATAACATAGTGTATCCCGGCTCAATGTCTAGTACTTGGAACTCTGTCACGAAGATGGTCGGTCCTATTTCCAACTGCAAACTAATATTTCCCATGATTTCCCTTTGGGTGCCATCGAACGCTTTTACAATTGTGCCACTTGGCTCTATCGTGGCTGGATCAACGAGCAATTGTTGCAAGGTGGAGTAAGGAAGCACGTTAAAAGCTGATCCCCCATCTATCAACACTTTCGCGACAACAAAGCCTTGGCACTTCAGAGTGATGTGTAGAGCTTTTGGATGACCTGATATGGTGTTAGGACTCACCTTATTCTTGGTAAAAGTTATCAAGTTCCTAGCTCTGATTGCACCTACAATTCCCTCGACCTTTTTAGGAGTTATGTCTTTGTTCACATAAGACTGATCCAGCACTCTCTGAAGAGCATTACGATGAGCTTCAAAACTCATAATTAGCAAGAACAGAGAAATTTTTGCGGGCGCCTTCTTTAACTGTTCTACCACATCGTATTCACTCTGTTTCATGATCTTTAAGAATTCTTCGCCTTCATCCTCTCGGCTCTTTTCTTTGGGGGCTTCAGATGGTTTTATCATTCCGGATGCCCTTTGGAGCTTCTCAAGAGTATAACACCTGCCACTCCAAGTTACCCTTCCAACTCCCACAATATTTGTTATTGATTCGATCACTTTAGGGTCAAGATCTGTTCTGGTATTGAATTTCACAACAGCCCCATGCATCCCAGGGAGAACAGGATCCATGTGATAAAGAGATTGCCTTGACACTTGGAAAATGGGTGGTGACTCTTGAGCAGGAATTATTGATTCCATCTTTGCAGAGCTATGATTTCTTCCAGTGTTTGATTCTACCATTTTCTCATATCTCCATGGGACCGCATGGTCACTTTGGTAAGAGAATGGCTTGGGTACCTTGAAAACCAATGCCGACCTGGAGGTGTTGGGTGAATCATGTTAACACTCTGCTCCTTAACATCCTTGGGTACCGCAAGCACACCCAATTTGATCATTCTTTTGACAAAGTGTTTGAGTTCAGGACAATCTTCGATATGGTGTTTCCTCTCAAAGCCGAGGCACTCGCAGAATAATCCTTCCTCATCTCCATTCAGCATCCTTTTTAGTATTCTTTTCCCTTCTTCTCTTTCAGCAATCATCTCATACCCCGCTGTCTTTAACCCCTCTAAGACACATTTCATTGGAAGTTTAATGTCCTTTAATTCTCCACCTATGTACCCATTACAATCAATAACATTCACATGTCTTCCATCATGATTTGGAAATGGATTGCTCCTCACGTTGAGCCCTTCCATTTCTTCCAATTGAATGGCCTTCGTATCAATCGGGCACCATACAGCATGTTCAAAGCCATAACAATTTTCAATTGAATGCCCAGGAGTGTTGGAGTGGTATTCACACGAAAGATTTGCATCATACCAACGAGAATATGGTGCCGTGAAAGTCTTCCCAAAGCGTGGGGTTAGCAAATTCTGACCACACAAGCACTCAAACAACTCAGAATTACTCATGTGAAAGTTGGGAAAGGGACGATCTTTGGCTAATGGATTAGAGGTGTTATTGATTCTAGGTGGCATTCATGATGGGGTTATGAGAGGGTTAGCTGTTTGGTGACTCGGGGAAGTTGTTTAGTGAAGTGTAGGTATGATTGGTGTATAAGTTCAGGGGTATGAAACATTATTGACTTGGTATGGCTGGGGAGGGTAAGGCATGGTAGGTAAATAGGGTGATGGACATGGAAAGTATAGGGGTTGATATGGACAGTGAGTCTGTGGAAAAGAGGCTTGGTAGGGTTGGGATAGTTGTGACTGTATAACGTTGATGGTGTTTTCCTTTTTCTTATGTGGTTGCCCCTTCGTAAATTGAGATTCACTTATTTCACCTGTCATTGGCTCCACTTTGCCTTCTTGGATGTTTGCCTCAATCCTTTGTCCAATCTCCACTAAGTCGGTGAACTCTCTGACATGAGTGCCCAACATATTCTTGAAGAATGGTCCTTCCAAAGTGCGAATAAAATAAGAGCACATCTCCTGCTCCAACATAGTGGGAGTAACCCGGGCTGCTATTGCTCTCCACCTTTGGGCGTATTCTTTGAATGGCTCCTTCTCTTTTTTCCTTAAATTTTTTAGTTGGTCTCTGGTGGGTGCAGTATTCATATTAAACTTGTATTGATTGGTGAAGGCTGTGGCAAGATCTTCCCAACACCTGATTTGAGTCTGATCTAACTGCATGTACCACTCCCATGCGACCCCATCCAAACTTTCAGGGAAGAAGCTAATCATGACATTCTCATCTTTGGACCACATCCCCATCTTGGTGCAGTACATTCTCAGGTGCATCATAGGGTTTGTGCTGCCATCGAACTTAATGAACTCAAGCATTTTGACGTCTTTGGGGATAGTGACGCTTGGTGCTAAACAGAGATCATTAATGCTTATAGAGCCATATGGGTTAGGCCCTCGCAGCATCTGGAACTGAGCCTTATCTCCTTTTCCAGTTCTTCCTTTAGTTTCAATCGTTCTGCCTCCTTCTCCACTTCAAGGTTGTTGTCATTCTCTAATTCATACCCTGGCTGATCGTGAGGATCATTGTTTTCACTAGTCCCTTTGATTTTGATTATGGCCTCGAGAATCTTTCTGAACTCCTCCCCTTGTTCAAGCATCGTGGTCTTCAAGTCATCGATCTCTTAGCTCAAATTCCTTTCATTTGCCATGCCTTCTAGAGGGGCTTTGGATCGCAACTCGTATGAGTTACTAGGTTTAGACGAAGTTTTCTTTGGAGGAGCAATATTTGGAAATTCCTGCTTATCATAACAATAAGAAGTAAGACAATAAGAAATTTTTTCTTCTTTTTTTTTGTGGGGAAGGAATGTATCACCCATATTCGATAGCAATGACGATGGATCATGCTCTATTAGATAGGGTCCCTGGCGGATAAAAAGTATAGGGGAGTTTTTTCCACAATATACTTTATTAACGACACTCTAGCAATATCAAAATCTTAACCCTTCTTGAAATCCTTCACTTTTTACTTCGCACAGAAGGAGAGAAAAATCCTATAAGGCAAGTACGAGTAATAATAATGAATTAAGAAGAGAGGGTTTTGTGTAAAGGATAAAGAAACAAGTTGAGTCATAATTTCATTCCGAAAATTCACTTGAAAGTGCAAGTACATCATAAATTTACAAAATCTAAAAGCATCAATTACATTAGAAGATTGGTTCTCTTTCTCTTAAACCCCCTTATAAGACCCTTACTCATCTTCATGAAATCTTTTATTCCGCGAGGAAGGTGGAGCATGGGATTCGCCCAAATTTCTTCTTCCGCTTTTTCAAAGTGGTAAATGAAGTTCGGGATGTGGCGATTTAGCTCATCAACCATTCTTGCATGTCTTTCTTTCAAATCTTCATGTTGTGCTTCCCATTCTAATGCTTGGGCCTTCCAAAATTTTCCGATAGTTGCTGTTTGGATGAGCATATCTCGGTATTGCATGGACAAAGCCCATCCACAATCATGGTCACTTTTCGTTTGTGCTAAAAGCGCGGTCAATTCTTCCAGTTTATGCTCTAAATTGCTCTTCTCTTGCTTCTATTTATGCACTTCAATTATCAGCTCTTCTCTTGCTTGTCTCTGCCAGTTAACTTCCATTGTTAGCTTTTCATTGACTATTTCTTGCTACTTAATTTCTTCGGTTAATTCATCCCTTTCTCTTGTAAGGATTTGTAAATTACCTTCAAGGCTTTGAATCCTTCTTGTGAGTGATGCAAGAACTTTTATAAGGGCATCAGCCAGTTCGTTCTTCAGATGTTCAACCAATTTTGCCTTCTTCTCACATTGGCTTCGGGCAATAATGGCTTCTAACTCTACAGCTTGCTTTTGTTGCTCTAAAAGTCAAATTTGAGCTCGCAAAACCTCCAACTGTTCGGCTGTTGCAGATGTTGGGCAAGAATTGTTCTTCTTTTCTGCGACTTTCTTAGGGACAGTCTGGGGCACCCTTCTTGCTTTTCTCCATGCAACATACTCTACGGTGTCAATCACGAGTAGTTTTCCTAACTCTGCTCTTCCTGCCATTCGGATATCTGCCCATGCTTCCTTAATATCTCTTGATAAAAGCTTAATGTGTTCTCCATCTTTATACCAGAAGCATAATCCGACCAATCGTTCTTCTTATGGCTTCCTTTGCATCCAACAAAGTTGCTTAAGTACTATTACTGGTGTGTAAGCTATACACCCTCTTGGACCCATGAGGGGTATATTAGGAAATTTTTCGCAGCTATAGATGATATCTCCTCGTTCACGTCCATACCATGGGCACACCCATTTGAATGCCTCTGTGTCAATGCTGTCAAACTCAACCTTCCATTCATTTTCATCTCTTGACTTTGTTGGAATCCGGTGAAAGCTTCCCAATGGATCTGATGTACTCTTAAGATGATTGCCAACATACATGTGTGTGATAACCCATACATACAACAGGTGCACGCAGCATCAAAGTTTCCCCTTTGACTTTCGTTGGCAGAAATCCAAGGTCAGGAATGTCTCAGCCAACACGGCAGGTACCGGGTTCCTCTCTTTCCTTTCCACCGCAAAGAAGAGATCCATGGCAGCTTGATCTACCATGTCAGGTGCAGATGGAAATATCACCAACCCATAGATGGCAAGTGCTAACACCCTTGCGAAGACTTTCCATTCTTGTAAATGTCCTAACGCTCTCAAATGTGCTTCCACAAATGCTTTGGTTAGCCCCCGAGAGTCTGTATGCCCTGTCAGTCTAATTCGAGTCATAGGTACCCCTAATAGCTCTCCATATTGCTTGATTACTTTCATCTCAGACAAATGCTCCTCTATGCATAAGTACACTGTGGAGTCTCTTCTCATTGGTAACTTCAACATACATACATACTCCTTAATGGTGGGTGCAATATCAATATTGGGCAACTTGAAACATCTCAAGGCCGGGCTCCAATATTGAGCCAAGACATTGAGAGCAGAGGTCTCGACTGGAATGAAAAGCAAATCCAAGATAGCCCCATATTTCTTGGTAAAAGCCTTCTTTTCTTCAAAAAGGAGGGACTGACTCAACTGTCTTAGATTTTCCAATGAGCTAACATTTATGGCTACACTGAATTTCTTCTTCCCATCGGTGATATTGCTAGCGTGTCGTACTTCTTCCATCATTTGCTATCAAATATGGTGTCACCGCTATCCCCTTTTGTGAATTTGAGCAAAATATCAGAGAAGAGAAGAAAGAAGGAAAAAATGTAAATATGTTTGATGCAATGCTGGATATGTGATGCATTATGATGAGATATTGGATGGTATGCATGATGATTATATACAAATAGCGAGAAAATGATGATGACATGTTAAGAAAATGCATGATGACGTAAAATATGCACAATGCAGATGATTAAATGCTGGATGATGTGATTTAAGGAAAAGGAAAGAAGTATGCTCCCTTTTGTTCTAATAAGGTGAGACCTAATGGTTGGGTATTTCTGAGGCTTGAACCCTAATTGGGCAGTCCACTTAGTTTGTTCTATTGTGCACGATTTTTTGGACAGATCTAGACCCTTATAAATCATGGTTCGCAGATTGCCTTATTTGAAAATTAAGGACCCAGTTTTATAAGCACGGCCACAGAGACATAAAAGTCACAATATGGAGGTTCACAATTCCAATAGCAAATCTAAGCGGGAAAATCAATGACTGTCAGGGAAGCGTAAGCTTCACAATAATCTCGTCAAGACCCCTTCTACTCCTATAGGTTTCCAAGGCCTGGGTATAGAGCCCAATTGGTGTGTGAGGTAAGTGACAGTGAAGTGTGTGAAGGGAGCATACAAACCTTTTAATCCTAAAACTAAATATAAAACCTGCAAAAGACCAAAACACACACATATACACAGTATATCGATTATCCTAAGGTTTGAGATATATACAAAATATAGGAAAAGAAAGATGAAAAGAAATCTGCTACCCTAAGGTTTGAGTGATAAATAATTACAAATAAAATAAATACTTACAAATAAAAATTATGTACAAAGATAATTATTTACAATCCAAAAAATTGAAAAGAAGCAAGAAGGGGAAAAATAAATATTATTTTAGTTATATAATTTGCATAATTTACTCTAATGGGCTTGACTCTCTAACGGCCCCCAGTGGAGTCGCCAAACTGTCACAATGTGCCCGGAGGGCGCCGCGACAAGAGGCAACAAAAATATTGAAAAAATTTGAATGGAGTCGCTACCAATTTTTATTATAGGAAAAATTGGAAAAACCTTTTAATTTTGCAAAACTGGTCTTTTTAAAGAGATTAGATTCGGAAGTCTATTTATGCATAGGGAAGGGTGGAAACTTAATCCCACTGCACCCCTAATATATCCGTTTTGCAACGATTACCCTAAAACTTATCATGCAAATTAATTAATAACTTTAATAATATTGATGTTCCCCTTAAGAACATAATAATTATTTACAAATAAAATAAAGCCAGATTAGTACCACAATTATTTACAAAAGAGAAGAAGAAAAAAAATAAAATTAATATGATAATTATTTATAAAAAGAAAGAAAAGCAAAATTGACATGATAATTATTCCAAAAAAAGAGGTAAGATTAATATACAATTATTTACAAAAGAAAAACAAAATTAATATGATATATATTTACAAAAGAAAAGCAAAGCCAAACTAATATGGCGATTATTTACCAAAAAATCACAGAAGCAATATATAATAATTATTTACAAAAGAGAATATACAAAATTAAGATGATAATTATTTACAAAATAACATAAATGCAAAATTAATATAGTGATTATTTGTAAAAGAAAAAATTAATATGAAAAGTATTTACAACAAGCAAGAAATGCAAGATTTATGTGATAATTATTTCGAAAAAAAAAGAAAAAGATAGATATACAATTATTTACAAGAGAAAAAAATAAAAAATTAATATGGTAATTATTTACAAAATAAGAGAAAAGAAAAATTGATATAATAACTATTCCCAAAAATAACAAGATTAATATACAATTATTCACAAAAGAAAAGGAAAGTACAATTAATGTTATAATTATTTACAAAAAAAAAAGAAATTAATTTAATAATTATTTACAAATAAAGAAAGGAAGTGAAATTAATGTTACAATTATTTAAGGAATCAAAATTGAACCAAATTTAAGAAAATTTAATTTTTGATTTGACAGAGATTATCTGCTCCTACGTATCCTCTAGTGCGATGAGGAATTCAAAATCATGTAGTTCTTATAAAAAATAATTGTGTGTTAAGTTGATTTTATTAAAAAATGACTTTTAAGGAATAACAAATACAATCTCGCACAAGGTTTAGGATAGCTTGGGCCATACAATAAACCCTTACAATTCATACAACCATTGAGGATGGAGAAACCATACATCAATGTTGTAGATTGTTGCGTAGGTTTGAAAAAAAAATATTTTTCTTCTCTTTTTCGTTTTTTTTTTTTTTGCATATCAGAAAAAAAAAAAAAACAAAGACCCAAATCATACATGTGACGTCCGAAAATTTAATCACCTGTTATTAATCAATTTTCCCGATTAATTCACGTGAGTAAGGTTAGCTATGAACCATTTAAGATTTATTAAGATTCAAATGGATGTTAGTTAGGCAGATTAGAATGGAAAATTTCAAGTAGAACTAAGGTAAAGGCGAATGCGAAATCGGGTAAATACCGAATCTCCGGTTGGGGGAAGATCCAATAAAACTTCAATAACTTAAACTACTGGAATAAAATAATATTAATGGCCCTGGATCCAAAGGTGGGGAGGCCATCCACCCCACCACCATCAGACGGTCCACAATTCACCTTGTGGCTCAATTGAGGCCACAAGATTAAAGGACCAATCACACCGCCGCAACTCACCCCTTCAATTATTACACTTCAAAATATCTTCTCTCTCACTCTCCTCTCCTTATCTCATCCGCCACCCTTCCTTCTTCCTCCCTCCTCCATTTTTTCTTTTCCTCTTCCTCATCTCTCTTCACTCCATACACTCTTCACTTTGGAGATTTGAAGTTCTTTTGAAGAATCAAGTTGGAACTCAAAGGAGGTAGGGTTTAAAGCTTTGAATAGATGTTTGTATTGTTGATTAAATCTGGATTGGATATGGTTTCTGATCTGTCTTCTTGCTGATCTTGCTGAAATATGGGTGGAAAAATGATGGGATGAGTGAAGAGGTGATAGATCAATGGGGTAGATCAAGAAAGGAGAGAAATCAGCAAGTCTGGAAACAGAGTTCTCTTAGGGTTTCCGTACGAAACGCCCTCTGTCCCTCAGTTCCCACCGTTTAAATTCTATGAAAATATTTTTAAATGAAACTAGATGTCCAGAGCTTTTCATACATATAAATTATTAAGTCATTGGATCAGTATAGAATTAGTTATGAATTTTTGAAGTTTGACCTAAGTTTCAGAATTTGATTTCAGGCAGGGAAGCTTACGTGAGCCATATCTCACTCCATATAACTTGGATTTAGGTGGAACAAGATTCTATAGAAAGCTAAGATCCAGTAGTTTATGCCATAAAAATTTCGGATTCAGATCTAATTTGAGTAATTCCCAGAAATTTTCTAAAGTCACCCCTGATTCAGCTTAGGCCAAAACAGGGCAGTTTGTAACACCTGAATTTGAGGTTTTATTACTTAAGCTATAGTTGGCCAGATGATGTGGGACTTGTTGGAGGATAAAATTTCATATCCTAGCTTCAACACAACATAGGTTTGGTAGCCATACCCTTAGGATTCGAATTTTAACAGATTTTAACATTTTAGAGTGCTGTTCAGTTTAGTTATAGACCAAGCCAGAATAAACTGACAATATCTTGAGTTGTAGATATCAAAATTGAATGGGACCAAAGAGGTTAGAAACTAGACACATAGGGCTTCAACATATTAAAATTTCAGATCCATTGGAGTTGTGTAGCAATAAATTCAGAGAAAACACTAACCGGGCAGAATAGGAAGCATTTGGCGGTAGCATCCAAATTTTTAGTTTACTCTTCTCTTGATTATAACAAGTATGCATGTCTAGTATTATTATGAGAATCCTATATTGTTATGAACATTGTATATACTGTTATAGAAATTATTGAACTATTGTTGAGAATTACTGGAATTGTTGCTGCTGGCACTATTCATGGGGAAGCGGATGTGATCCGTTATGCTGCCCAAATTTCGGTAAGCATTATGATTGATTATGAGATTATAAGTTTAAGATGGAACATATATAATCCTCGGGTAAGAGGATAAGCTTATTTAAGTTCCCCTCACCCACGACTCACATGAGGCATGGCATTAGACCCAGCTAGTGTGAGTATAGGGGATAGGTCTTACATGAGGCATGGCATTAGACCCAACTAGTGTAAGTACCGAATATTTAAGGTGGCGACGGCCACGGTATGAGCTCATTACCATTTATGCTGAGTGGGTGTAAAGATTTTAAGAAAGAGTCAAGCTTAGAGGAAGGATAAGAGTAAAGTTATGAGTATATTCCCTTTTTACACGCATTAAGGGTATTAAATGTTGTTGAATTGTATACTTGAGTTATGCATGTATATTTTGTAATCTGCTATTCTACTGTTAATAGTTAGACTTATTCTCTACCTCCGACCATGCTCATATTTATCATAATAAAAGACTGAAGCCATTAGGGGTTAAGATGAGATAACTTTAGGAATATAGAACCCTACTGAGAGTTTGAAGAATTCTCACCCTATGTAGTACCCACTTTACTTTCAGATCAGTACGATGGACGCGACAGCGGTGGTGTTTATTGAGTTCCCGCATATGCAGCTTCATTACAGCCCCACCTACGACTCGTTGTACATAGTCGGCTCGTGCCGATTTAGGGTATACTTTTTCAGCAGCAGTGACTTTATGGTGCCACTCTTCCACCCCTTGTTCGACCCCACTGTTCCATATTTCGCCTTCCCCATATCCGTAGCGCATCCGGCACCTCCTCCCGCACCTGCGGCTCAGGCGGATCCCATACCAGCCTCACCTCTTCATATGGTTCCCGGAGACCCGATGGACGCCGAGGATGACCCGTCCGAGGCCACCGACTCCTCGTCCTCCTCATCCCACTGATGACTCCTCCCGATCGGCCTGCTATGGCCAACGGGTACCTGACCCCGTAGTAGATATATTTGGCTAGCTGTTGTACAGGATGGCCCTCTTTTGATAGGATGATGTATTGGGCCATAGGAGTAGTTTTGTTAGGGCTTTGACTTGTACTCAAATGTCCTATGAGGACTCTTAGGACTGCACTTTTATGATATCGGCCAGGATCTTTTTGGTATGTACTGGTCCTACATGTATTCCTTACAGTGTATATATCAGAGGATGTCCTCTATGGATGCAGATATATATATATTTACCTTTCAGTATATGTGCATGAATTCAGAAAAATTTCTACTGCATTCCTTTCATTTTTTTTCAGTTTGTACGAAATTATTGTTTCACGTTACACGCTTAAGTTCTTCTGCACGCGAAATATATAGAAAGATTCGTCGTGTAAATCATAGTCAGGACGATAAATAATAAATTTTAATAAAAACCTTTAACATACTAGACTACAATTAAGTAAATATAGTAGATAGAGTAGAACCTTACATTTTGGTATCAGAGCAGTTCATCCTAACTAAGGCCTGAGGATTGGACTGACTATGCTTCGCATATGCTCTGTATTCCCTAGATCTTATTATGTTCTGAGTCTTGTCCATATGGATAGGACGTACATGAAGTAGTTTGCCTAACTGTATGCTATTATTTACTAGCACACTGAACTTAGGATTGAGCCTGATCAACTCAATTACTCTTGTTTTGTGTGTTCAGAACTTAATGGCTTCTGGAAGGCGAGGTAGGCCGCAAACTACTCCAGCCCAAGAGGAATATACAGAGTTTCTGGATATGATGCGAGAGATGGCGCACGCTATGCGCGAGCAGGCAGCTGCAGCCACTGAAATGATGGGCCAAATAGGAAGACAATGGAGATAGGTCGTGGTGGAAATCATAACTACCTGGAATGGATCTAGAATATCTTAAGTTTGCCGAAGTTTCGAAGGCCAACCCACCCAGCTTCAGGGGAGCCTTTGACCCAGATAAAGCAGCTGAATGGATTAAGACTATGGAAAAGATTTTCTCCGTGTTAGACTGCACAGACTATCAAAAGGTGACTTTTGCCACCTACATGTTAGAAGCTGATGCAGAATTCTGGTGGGACGGTGCGCGACGATTATTAGAAGGAGCCCAGACAGAAATTTCTTGGGACGTATTTAAGGATGCATTTTACCAGAAGTATTTTCCTGTCTGCATCGCAATGCCAAGGAGTTGGAATTCATGCACCTCCATCAAGGAAACAGTAACGTGTCGGAGTACGTTGCCAAATTTGAGGAGCTGTGCAAATTCTCCACTATTTATCAACGGAGCCCCGACGAAGCATGGAAGTGCATGAAATTTGAAGGTGGACTGAAAGAAGACATTCTTGCCACCATAGGACCAATGGAGATCAGGGACTTTTCTACCTTGGTGAACAAGTGCCGCTTAGTAGAAGATTGTAACAAGAAGTTAGTTGCTGCTAGAGCATCCGGCAACAACTTTAAGAGGGGATTAGCTCCACAAGGTCCGAGGTTCAAACCCAACTTACAACAGCGAAGGAAGTTCCAGCCGGCGAATAATAAAGGCAAGCAACCTCAACGGCTTTTCGGGAACCAGATTTGCAGTCAGTACGGCAAGAATCATGGCGACCGCCCTTGCTTGGCAGGTTAAAATGTCTGCTTTGGGTGTGGCAAACCAGGCCACAGAATTTATGAATGCCCTGCCGGAAATCCTCAATCGACTCCTAGGCCACAACGCCAAGGGAGAGTTTTTACTATGGATGCACAGGAGGTCAAGAAGTCAGAAGATTTGATCCAAGATACATGTGAAGTAAATGGTAAGACTTTAACCATTTTATACGATTCAGGTACGTCTCACTCCTTCATCTCTCATGATTGCATGACAGCCCTGCAGCTACCTATTTCTGAATTATCTTATGATTTGTTAGTTTCTACTCCTACAAGTGAGCCTGTTAGGACCAATCACATTTGTATCAATGTCCCTTGTCAAATAGGAGGTCGGATCTTTTCGGCTAATTTAATTTGTCTTCCCTTGTCCGGACTTGACATCATCTTGGGTATGGATTGGCTCTCTGCCAATCAAGCCCTGTTAAATTGCTCAGATAAATCCATTACACTCCCTTCTATTTCATCTTCTGAATCCGTAATTCCTGTAAGTCTCTATTTAAGTTCCTTAATAGTGCACCCTTGTGGGAATAGAAGTCAAGGGTATATTTTCTTATCAACCAGCATGACAGAGGTTGATCAGGAGTTAAACAATATTCCAGTTGTTAGGGAATATCCTGATGTGTTCCCCCAAGATATTCCTGAGTTCCCTCCTAAGAGAGAGATTGAGTTCACTATTGAATTGGTGCCAGGAGTGGGACCAATATCTTTAGCTGCATCGCATGTCGCCTCTTGAACCGATCGAACTTAAGGGGCAGATTGAAGAACTCTTGGAAAAGAAATTCATTAGGCCAAGTGCATCACCGTGGGGAGCCCCAGTCTTGTTAGTTAATAAGAAAGATGGAGGCATGCGACTCTGTGTAGACTACAGGCAGTTGAATAAGGTGACAATTAAGAACAAGTACCCATTACCAAGGATTGATGATCTTATGGATCAACTGCAAGGAGCTACTGTATTTTCCAAGATTGATCTACGGTCTGGATATCACCAGATTCGGGTTCGAGAAGGAGATATTCCAAAGACGGCGTTTCGGACTCGTTATGGACATTATGAGTATACCGTGATGTCCTTCGGATTGACAAATGCACCGGCAGTATTCATGGACTACACGAACCGAATATTCAGACCATATCTTGATAAATTTGTGGTGGTGTTCATTGATGACATACTTGTCTATTCGAAGACAGAACAGGAGCACGCAGAACACTTGCGATTAGTTCTGCAAATTTTGAGAGAAAGGAAACTTTACGCCAAGCTATCCAAATGTGAATTTTGGATGGAAGAAGTAAAATTTCTTGGCCATGTGGTATCCCGTGGGGAAATTTTAGTAGATCCCAGCAAGGTAGAAGCGAGATAAACCGGGAGCGACCAACGGCGCTACTAAGTCAGAAGTTTCGTAGGGTTGGCAGGATACTACAGAAGATTTGTTAAAAACTTCTCCCAAATAACCCTACCCTTAACAAAGTTGACCAGAAAGAACGCCCCATTCGACTGGACGCTCGAGTGCGAGCAAAGTTTTCAGGAATTAAAGGAAAGATTGACAACCGCCCCAGTACTTATTTTACCGGATCCTCACGGATCGTTTGAAGTGTACTGTGATGTTTCTCAAAAAGGATTGGGGTGCGTGTTAATGCAAAATAGGAACGTTGTGGCATATGCTTCCAGGCAGTTGAAAACTCATGAAAGAAACTATCCAACCCATGATCTCGAATCAAGGCGATAGTATTTGCCTTGAAGATGTGGAGACACTATCTCTACAGAGTGAAATTTGAAGTATTTTCTGATCACAAAAGCTTGAAATACCTTTTTGATCAGAAGGAATTGAACATGAGACAACGAAGATGGATGGAGTTTCTTAAAGATTACGAATTCGACCTGAAGTACCATCCAGGCAAGGCAAACGTAGTAGCAGATGCCCTAAGGTAAAATCCTTGACAGTGGCATGGATGATGATTAAAGAAGCAGAGCTTGTAGAGAGCTTTCAAACCCTCAACTTGGGGATCTCTGTAACTCCCAGTACCATTCAATTACACCAACTGAAGATAACCAGTACTTTCAAGGATCAGATCCAAAGAAGCACAACAAGGAAACGATACCTTCCAGCATACAGTACGACTAGTACAATCTGGCAAGCTAACAGGGTTCTCTCAGGATGCGGAAGGAATATGGCGATATCATGGAAGAATATGTGTACCTGAGGGGAACGATCTCAGGAGGAAGGTTTTGGAGGAAGCTCATAAGAGCAAGTTTACTGTACATCCTGGCATTAACAAGATGTACCAAGATCTCAAAAAGATGTTTTGGTGGCCAGGCCTTAAGACAGATGTAGCCAATTTTGTGAATAAATGTTTAACTTGCCAGAAGGTGAAGATAGAGCATCAGAAACCAGCAGGGACACTACAACCCTTAGAGATTCCGGAATGGAAATGGGAGAGCATCTCTATGGATTTCGTGATGGGCTTACCAAGAACCCCCTCAGGATATGACGCTATATGGGTCATAGTGGATAGACTAACTAAGTCAGCTCACTTTTTACCCATTCGAGCGAATTCTCCTCTGGAAAAGTTGGCTCAGCTATATATTCAAGAAGTAATTCGGCTACATGGTATTCCTTCGACAATCATTTCCGATCGAGATCCAAGGTTCACTTCACGGTTTTGGGGAGCGCTCCAGAAGGTGTTTGGTACTAGGCTATGTCTAAGTACTGCATATCATCCGCAATCGGATGGTCAAACAGAGCAAACGATTCATACCCTGGAAGATATGTTGAGAGCATACATTCTGGAACAACGAGGAAGTTGGGATCGATATTTACCGTTAGCCGAATTTGCGTACAACAATAGTTATCATACTAGCATCGGCATGGCTCCATATGAGGCTTTATATGGCCGGAAGTGTCAATCTCCCCTATGTTGGTACGAAGCAGGGGAACAGAGCCTCCTAGGTCCGGAACTAGTCAGACAGACGACAGAGCAGATCCAAAGGATCCGTAGCAAGATACTTGCAGCTCAGAGCCGTCAAAAGAGCTATGCGGATGCCCGGAGGAAACCCTTAGAATTTCAAGAAGGAGACCACGTCTTTCTGAAAATCACCCCCACAATCGGAGTGGGTAGAGCCATAAAAGTCAAAAAGCTAAGCCCCCGCTTTATAGGTCCCTTTCAAATTTTAAAGCGAATCGGGCCAGTCGCCTATCGAGTTGCTTTACCTCCGCATGTATCCAATCTTCATGATGTTTTCCATGTTTCGCAACTCAGAAGATACCAACCGGATCCTGCGCACTTGCTGGAACCTGAATCAATCCAATTAAAGGATGACTTGACTTTTCATGTACCCCCAGCAAGGATAGTGGATAGGAGCGTCAAACACCTTCGGAACAAAGCGGTACAATTGGTAAAGGTAGCTTGGGGACGTGAAGACTCGGCAGACTGTACGTGGGAGTTAGAATCTGACATGAGGAGAGAACACCCCGAATTATTCTCAGGTACCAAATTTTGAGGACAAAATTTCTTTTAGGAGGGTAGTAGTGTGACGTCCGAAAATTTAATCACCTGTTATTAATCAATTTTCTCGATTAATTCACGTGAGTAAGGTTAGCTATGAACCATTTAAGATTTATTAAGATTCAAATGGATGTTAGTTAGGCAGATTAGAATGGAAAATTTCAAGTAGAACTAAGGTAAAGGCGAATGCGAAATCGGGTAAATACCGAATCTCCGGTTGGGGGAAGATCCAATAAAACTTCAATAACTTAAACTACTGGAATAAAATAATATTGGTGGAGAGGCCATCCACCCCACCACCATCAGACGGTCCACAATTCACCTTGTGGCTCAATTGAGGCCACAAGATTAAAGGACCAATCACACCGCCGCAACTCACCCCTTCAATTATTACACTTCAAAATATCTTCTCTCTCACTCTCCTCTCCTTATCTCATCCGCCACCCTTCCTTCTTCCTCCCTCCTCCATTTTTTCTTTTCCTCTTCTTCATCTCTCTTCACTCCATACACTCTTCACTTTGGAGATTTGAAGTTCTTTTGAAGAATCAAGTTGGAACTCAAAGGAGGTAGGGTTTAAAGCTTTGAATAGATGTTTGTATTGTTGATTAAATCTGGATTGGATATGGTTTCTGATCTGTCTTCTTGCTGATCTTGCTGAAATATGGGTGGAAAAATGATGGGATGAGTGAAGAGGTGATAGATCAATGGGGTAGATCAAGAAAGGAGAGAAATCAGCAAGTCTGGAAACAGAGTTCTCTTAGGGTTTCCGTACGAAACGCCCTCTGTCCCTCAGTTCCCACCGTTTAAATTCTATGAAAATATTTTTAAATGAAACTAGATGTCCAGAGCTTTTCATACATATAAATTATTAAGTCATTGGATCAGTATAGAATTAGTTATGAATTTTTGAAGTTTGACCTAAGTTTCAGAATTTGATTTCAGGCAGGGAAGCTTACGTGAGCCATATCTCACTCCATATAACTTGGATTTAGGTGGAACAAGATTCTATAGAAAGCTAAGATCCAGTAGTTTATGCCATAAAAATTTCGGATTCAGATCTAATTTGAGTAATTCCCAGAAATTTTCTAAAGTCACCCCTGATTCGGCTTAGGCCAAAACAGGGCAGTTTGTAACACCTGAATTTGAGGTTTTATTACTTAAGCTATAGTTAGCCAAATGATGTGGGACTTGTTGGAGGATAAAATTTCATATCCTAGCTTCAACACAACATAGGTTTGGTAGCCATACCCTTAGGATTCGAATTTTAACAGATTTTAACATTTTAGAGTGCTGTTCAGTTTAGTTATAGACCAAGCCAGAATAAACTGACAATATCTTGAGTTGTAGATATCAAAATTGAACGAGACTAAAGAGGTTAGAAACTAGACACATAGGGCTTCAACATATTAAAATTTCAGATCCATTGGAGTTGTGTAGCAATAAATTCAGAGAAAACACTAACCGGGCAGAATAGGAAGCATTTGGCGGTAGCATCCAAATTTTTAGTTTACTCTTCTCTTGATTATAACAAGTATGCATGTCTAGTATTATTATGAGAATCCTATATTGTTATGAACATTGTATATACTGTTATAGAAATTATTGAACTATTGTTGAGAATTACTGGAATTGTTGCTGCTGGCACTATTCATGGGGAAGCGGATGTGATCCGTTATGCTGCCCAAATTTCGGTAAGCATTATGATTGATTATGAGATTATAAGTTTAAGATGGAACATATATAATCCTCGAGTAAGAGGATAAGCTTATTTAAGTTCCCCTCACCCACGACTCACATGAGGCATGGCATTAGACCCAGCTAGTGTGAGTATAGGGGATAGGTCTTACATGAGGCATGGCATTAGACCCAGCTAGTGTAAGTACCGAATATTTAAGGTGGCGACGGCCACGGTATGAGCTCATTACCATTTATGCTGAGTGGGTGTAAAGATTTTAAGAAAGAGTCAAGCTTAGAGGAAGGATAAGAGTAAAGTTATGAGTATATTCCCTTTTTACACGCATTAAGGGTATTAAATGTTGTTGAATTGTATACTTGAGTTATGCATGTATATTTTGTAATCTGCTATTCTACTATTAATAGTTAGACTTATTCTCTACCTCCGACCATGCTCATATTTATCATAATAAAAGACTGAAGCCATTAGGGGTTAAGATGAGATAACTTTAGGAATATAGAACCCTACTGAGAGTTTGAAGAATTCTCACCCTATGTAGTACCCACTTTACTTTCAGATCAGTACGATGGACGCAACAGCGGTGGTGTTTATTGAGTTCCCGCATATGCAGCTTCATTACATTTCACCTACGACTAGTTGTACATAGTCGGCTCGTGCCGATTTAGGGTATACTTTTTCAGCAGCAGTGACTTTACGGTGCCATCTTCCACCCCTTGTTCGACCCCACTGCTCCATATTTCGCCTTCCCCATATCCGTAGCGCATCCGGCACCTCCTCCCGCACCTGCGGCTCAAGCGGATCCCATACCAGCCTCACCTCTTCATATGGTTCCCGGAGACCCGATGGACGCCGAGGATGACCCGTCCGAGGCCACCGACTCCTCGTCCTCCTCATCCGGACCTGATGACTCCTCCCCGACTGGGCCTGCTATGGCCAACGGGTACCTGACCCCGTAGTAGATATATTTGGCTAGCTGTTGTACAGGATGGCCCTCTTTTGATAGGATGATGTATTGGGCCATAGGAGTAGTTTTGTTAGGGCTTTGACTTGTACTCAAATGTCCTATGAGGACTCTTAGGACTGCACTTTTATGATATCGGCCAGGATCTTTTTGGTATGTACTGGTCCTACATGTATTCCTTACAGTGTATATATCAGAGGATGTCCTCTATGGATGCAGATATATATATATTTACCTTTCAGTATATGTGCATGAATTCAGAAAAATTTCTACTGCATTCCTTTCATTTTTTTTCAGTTTGTACGAAATTATTGTTTCACGTTACACGCTTAAGTTCTTCTGCACGCGAAATATATAGAAAGATTCGTCGTGTAAATCATAGTCAGGACGATAAATAATAAATTTTAATAAAAACCTTTAACATACTATACTACAATTAAGTAAATATAGTAGATAGAGTAGGACCTTACAATACAAAAATTGCTCACATAACCTTGGCCCATCCCATACAACAACCACAAATAATAATGGGCCATCTGCCCAATACAAAAAAAAAAGGAAAGGAAAAAACAGAAAAAGAAACAAATAAAAACTGATTAAAAAAAAGAAAGAAGCAGAAATAAAAGAGCGAAAGAAGTAGAAGGGGAAAGAACGGATGGGGGGAAAATGGAAAGGGGAAAGGGATGCAGGGATTCCACGGTGGTGGGCTTCGCAGCTTGGTTTGCTCGCCGGTGACCGAGGCAGCGAGCTGTCTCAACTGCACACGGAGGTGACGGCACGAGTAAGGAACGGCGATGCGGCCGTCACTTCGCGTTGACGCTCGCGGATCACCCCGGACAGAGCTACTTGCGGCGTTAATGGTGCACGACGGCATGGAGGCTCCGTGAAGGTTGTTATTCTGTTTGAGGCCAACGGCTGGCCAGCATTTTTTGAGATTTTGGGTATTAAAGATTGATGTTTTTTTTTTTTTTTTTTGCTTAGGCACAATGTTGATTTTTTGGGTGTTAACGGTGGTTATGTGGGTATGTGGGTGAGGGTGCTGTGGTGGTGAGGTGGGTGAGGGTGCGGCGTGGGACGGCAGTGCTGGTGGTGGCAGTTTTTGGTCAAGGGACAGTGGCGGTGGTTGCAAAGGAGATAGCTACTGTTTTTTGTGTTTTTTTTTTTTTTTGGGGTGTTTGTTGTGTTGAAAGAATAGGATGAATTGATGCAAAAATGAAGAAGAAAGTGTGGGACAGTGCTATGGTAACAAATGCAAAAGGATAAGTGACGGTGTTTGTGTGTATATGTGTTGAATGAAAATGTGTAGGGTGACAAAATGAATGATTAACAATGTGTTAAGTTGAAAAAAACGACATGAACTAACGTAAAGTGAGGAAGAGATATACCAACCAATGCCCTTGAGTGACTGAGTAATCTGCCATTGAAAACAAATTCACAATTTCTCTCTTAATTTGCTTTTCAAAAGAACCCCCTTCCCCTCTCAATATTTGATCTATTTATAAGTGTTGAAGGGATCAATCATCATTAAATTTGATTGATTCTAATTAGAAATTTGGCCTTAATGATGATTGGCGGATTTGATCTGATTTGGATACAAATGCCAAAATTAAGAGATTTGCCCCAAATTTATTTTCATTTATTTTGATTTGATTTGATTTTTCTTTTTTTTTTTTCCGGTTAAAACATTTCACAATTGGGCTGTTCTCTTATTCCAAAAAATAAATGGGCCAGTTTTCTTTCCTTTCCCCTCTCTCTTTGTTTTCTCTCTTTTTTTTTTTATGTCTCAGACAAAATATGGTGTTCACATATAGCACATAGATCCCCCTTTTAATTCTCAGCTCGAATAGATAATCTGCTGCAAACTTTGCGCTATAGTGCAAGCCTCAATTCTTAGCTTATTTATGAAATACGGTGGCACACTATAGGGTGTTGGGTTGCGCTATAGCGCAACAAAAATTGTTGACAGAGTCTGCAAACACGGCAGCGCGCTATAGCGCACTTGGTTGCGCTATAGCGCAACTTAAAACCTTGGGAATTTAACAGAACAGGAGCGCGCTATAGCACAACATGAATCTGGCGTTTTCTTCCTTATGCGGCAATGCAATGTGGCACACTGACTTGCACTATAGCTCAAGGTGCTGAGTCTGAATTCATGGCTTGGCCTCTTCCAACTTCTTTTAGGCCCACTTACACCTACAATAAATCAAATAAATCCAAAATAAGTATCCAAACAAATAACAGAAAATAATAAAAGGCTAAAAATATGAATTAACCCAACTATATTCTAAAATGCAACAAAAACAAAAGCTAAATTAAACAATTATAACTCAAATTCAACAAAAATTAACTAAAAATATGACTCACCAAATGGAGTTATCAGACAGAAATGGGGTCTAAATTGTGAAAATTCGCCAAAAATAGAAATCTTATTAGATTTGCTTGAAACTTATATCATTTTAAAGCCAATCGAACCAGCTTTAACTTCCAACAAGTTTTGTTTCATTTGAGTGGGTAGTGTTTAGTTATAAGCTCTCAAAGTTGATTAAATTGACTACCTTGTTTCAACCCAGTCAGGACATAGAGCAACTTTGGTGAATTACTGGGGAAACTAGATAATGAATCAAGTTCTAAAATTTTTATGGCATTTTATCCTATGTGTTATCTTTCTAACAAAATTTGAGGTTGTATAGGGCGAGTTATGCCCTACACAACCCAGTCTAGTCAAAACTAGAGGCAGAAATCTAAGGTTAACTTCAAAAGTTCATATCTCACTTAATACAAATCTAATGGCCTTATAATTTATATGGTTGGAAAGCTATAAATGTCTAGTTTCATATAAAATTAGTTTCATCAAATTTTGATATTTGTAGATGAAGCCGTACACTTCGCAGTACGGATAGCCTTAGGGTTCTTTAACTTAATCCATTCTAGTTGGTTCCTTTTTCAGTTTTTCATTCAAGTTTCAGTTCTAATCCAATAATTACATGTTAATCCAACCATAAAACATCACACAAACACAATATATCATTAAATAAGAGAGTGAAACTAAAACCCTCATCAACCTCAAAATAAGAGAAACTATGAAATATAGTGAATCCTACCTCCAATTTGATATAGAAACTAGTTAGATTCGAGTTTGGGGTGCAAGGAGTTGATGAGAGTTAAAGATAGAGCGAGGATGAAGTGAAATAGAAGAAGAATGAAGAGAGAACTCTGCAAGTTGATGGCCGAAAAATGAAGGGAATTGGAGGGGATTCTTGGAGTTTTAATACATGGTGATTGCACGTAACTAATGGAGGCTTAAGTGGAGGAGAGTTAGGCTACATCTCCCCCATTTTGTGGCTACATATTGCTCCAGCTAAAGGGAAGTGAAATGGCCAATTGTTGGCCACTCAATTTAGGGTATAAAGTGTATAATTCTATTGATTCTATCCTAGCAGTATAAAATACTGAATTTCAACCGATTTCCTTCAAACCGGCAAATGTAACGTCCGAAAAATTTTAACATCGTTAAAATTTTTCGGACATTACAGCAAACATTGCTAGAAATCTTTTGAAATTTTCTACATGCTTATTTTCAATTTCTCCTAATCCTAATCTCTTTAATTAACTTCTAATTAATCTCTAATTGACTTCTAATTAACTCTACATATCTAATAAAATTGAATAAATCGGTTAACACCGTAAATTAAAAGTTTTGAAAATTTTCAAACGTTATGATATGTGTGTCTCCTAATGAGACTAGACAATTTGATAATGACTAGTGTCTTATATTACCTCATCAAAATCTCAGGGAAATAGTGGAGAAGATCCTATTCCTCCTATTCCTAACATACACATATGTGTATGTATACCTTTTGCAATTCTTGAAGTGGACTCTTCTCTATGTCTTTATATCTATCATTATTGTGTATTTTAGTGTTGTAATATTATGTATCTTGATTTTGGTGTTGTAGCGCCCTGCTAGCCAATTAATAAATTATTGTCTTTTTTAAGGTTCATTTATTAACCATTAATCAGCTAAGCATTATTAACATTTTGTTAATTGTTGTTACTATAAATTTTTTTTCATTTGATGGTTACCATTGGTATTGCTTTATTTAAACAATTCTATTGGTTGAGTTGGCAGAAGCTACTATTACCATTCTATTAGTTAATTCATTGAAGCAATTCTAGTCGACAACAAGGCTAACAAGAGTAAATACTACAACCACATATATACAGATATTCATAGCAGTAAGTCATCCACAAATAAAACTAGAATACCCCAAAGTCACAGTATGCTGCAATTTGAACTACACATGAACATAAAAGACTGCAATTACTATTTATCTATTGCTCAGGTGGGCTTCAAAAGTCAAGAGTCACATCACTATCTACATAAGTCTTCTAAGGGACTCGGTCATTCTGCTACAAGGAAAACATGGGCATGATAGCCGTATAACTCAAGACGAAACTAGTTCATAGTTAGATTGAGCTCATAACCAATATCAACGTTTAGAAATACTAGTACTCTCTGAAGATACCAAAGAAAATAGGGGTGAGAGCCATACTCTCAGTAGGGGTGATGTAACATCCTTTTAATCATGATACTACACTTAGGCCATAACATCACAATTAGAAGTTGCTATAATTGAACTATTGTCTATTCTAACATAATTAAGGTGCTCTAAGGTGAACACATAACAAAATTTATGTTTAAAATTTGAAATATAGAGTTGCACAATAATGTTTCATAATTTAAACATATCAAAAGACCTAAAATACAAGAGTACTAGAAAATAGAGATGATATGTTTATACATATTCACAAGATACATAAAGGTTCTTGAGTACATCCCTCATTTATCACATATGGTGTCAATATACATAATCCATAACCAAAAGGAAATACCAGCACCTAAAACAAAGTCCACAATAAGGACTTCCTACTAGTGGATAAGTGGCAATACATAACTAAACATGCAACTATCTTTGTGGCCCCAAAAAAATAAAGCCATAGGTATACTCAATATGTGGTCAATAGTCATCAATATAAAGCCTATATACAATCCAAGGGTCCAAAAAGTCCTAGATGCTCAACTAAAACATCCTTATGGAGTGTGGAAACCATTCTCCGTCACCGTTGTAGAATCACCCGCCTCCTATGGCATCTTTGGAACTACCTAATCCTGCTCAACATAAGTGTTTAAGACAGTCTCCAATAGAACTAAACAAGGGGAACTCTACTTAGAAGGGTCAAACTCCAAGGGAAATGTAGAACAAGCGGGAGTAGGATCAAAAATAGGGTGAGCCAAGTGAAGAGCAATGTCATCAAAAGGGAATAGATGGTCAAAGTGACTGCTGATAGCCGAAGTACTAAATGGCTACCAAAGAAGACATATGTCCTAATCCTTGCTTGACCTTTCATAATGAGTGAGTCAAGTGCTAGGTCATAATGCTAGGTCCAGTCAGGGGTCTCTAGGAATATCACCACCAATGCCATTGCACCATTTAGAGACAACACAGGAACACACATAGAAGTGAGAATTTTAAATTCTCAGTAGGAATTCTAAGCTAACAAATAATTTGTGTTATTGTCATCATCTCAATTACTTCAGTTTATTATGAAAAATGTGTGATAAATACATAACGGTCCATTTATTTATTTTGAGAGACAAAATCTTCTGAAACAGTTTCCTTTTATCATTAACTTATAACAAGTATATCAATATGCAGTAAACAACAAAAATATCGTTAATTAAGAAAATATAAAGTATGCACATGAGGAATGAAGTATGCCTTTTATGACATGCATGCCATGCTTACTTTAAATGTCTTCACAATTTAGCATGTGTTCTTTTATCTAAGTATTAAAGTGTTAAAGTGTTAAATTGCCCTTGATGTCAAGGTACATTTGCAACCCATTAGGTAATAGTCTACTTTGCAGGATTGTGCTAATTCTTATATGTGATCGACAAATTCACTTTCTCTAACTCTCACACAGAACTATTCCTAGCCAAATTCACTTTCTCTGACTAGCTGCCAAAATTCTTTTAAACTAGGATCACCTTAACATGTTGAGGGATCATATCTGGTATTTTCTAAATTATAGGATTGAGTAATGTCTATTATACATATTGCATGTTTATAATGTAATAAACTTTACATTCATACTTGGCATAATCCATCATGCAAATATAATCTATGCTGTGACTTTCACCTTCCAAGGAATATTTAGGAAAAATTTCAACAACATATCGGCTATACCAGTAGCATCACAAAAATTTAGAATAATAAAAAATCAACCAGCATTCTAGTACTAACCATAAAAACAACATAATCATGAATAGTAATGATTCCATAGTCATCCCAATGACAAGACATGCAACATATATCAATAAGTAATCTTAGCCCCGCCATTCAATTAAAAACATTAAAGTGAGTAACTTATTCTTAGAGTAAGAAACTATCATCAAAATTACACTTCAAGCAAAATATTTCTCTTTGATATCCATAAGGCCATTTTGGCCACGCCACCATCTTATCAAATATTTAATTTATTCATTCTCCACTTCTTACATTAGCATATAATTACAAGAAAATTTTCCTTAATAACATTATCAGGCCATTCGGCCAAGGGGTAAACAATTTACCCAAGAGTGTGTGTAGTTCTAGATATTTTGATATTCTAAGCAAACCACTAATGGTTCCCCTTTTAGTGCTATCATTCCTTGAAATTAATTTTTGTACCATATCAAACCAACCATCCGTAAATTAATTAATGAGGTTAATCGTTCCCTCATGCATTTTTCCTCATCGGCTGAAAATTATATAAAAGTCTACACAAGATCTTATTTTCACTTGTCCTTTTTATGGGTTATTCTTATGGGTTAAGGGCATTCTTAACAAATATAGTCTTAACAGAATTTATCTTCTCACAACATTTAAATCCTAATACTTGTTCATAAACCAACACTACTCTACCATTTAGGCCAAAGTATCAACCTTATTCCCTAAAGTTTCTCTTAGAGGCTGAAAATTCATTAAGACCATAGGCTAAATTCTTCTTTGGATTTGTTGATAGTTCGTATGTGTTTTAACTAAGTTTATGTTGAACTAAAGCTAGTTCTTCACATTATAGGGTCTTAAGCTTCTCTCACCACCCCAAACACTAAATAATAGCTAAGCCAAGACCTCAAATTCATTCCCTTAACCTCCTCAATGGTCGAATGGATACCCAAGGCCCACTCCAAATTTTATCTTGATTTATAAAAGGAATATATATGTGTTTCACCTAGTCACAAACTAAAGAAAATTTATTTCATCACATTATTAGATCCTAGAACCTTTTTCTAACACAATGTACTATTCACTAATCTTGTCAATGTCTCAATTCCTCCCCTTGTTGAGGTATCTCATCGCCAAACACATTTTAAACTCATCATTGGACATAGGATCAAGACTTCCAAGCTTAAAAACACATGAGCAAATAGAATAAAAGAAACCCTAGAATAGTGGTAATATCATAGACTGCAAGAAACTAGGATTTAAGGCTTGAACTCATAACTCACTCCAAGCTTAGAAACAACTTTAAACTCTTGGAAACCTTGATCTTGAGCTCCCAAATGAGCCAAAAAATTGCTTAGCTTCAGCCCTCCTCCTTCCTTCAATTCACAGCCCACCACCACCCCATAAAGGGTCTCTACTTAACTCTTGACATAAGGAACTTGAGTGAGTGAGGACTTGAGGAGTTTTGATTGGAAAATGACAGAAAGCAAAGAAAATGGAGGAGGGAAGGGGCTTCTTAGCATATAAAAAAAAAAAAAGAAAGAAGAAGATAGGGATTTATTTTCTCCTTTTAAGATGAGATGATTTATTGATGATGAATCACTCTTTTTATAAAGGTGGTCAACAACAAGTCCTTAACCTAAAATTTTTTGGTTTAGATAATAATATAAAAGAATTTTAAAATTTCAAATATTTCTAGAAAGTAGCGGCAGTCGCCTGCCTCTTATTGCCAACTACCAGCCGATGCCCAACAGCCACCAACCCTTATCCTCAATTCATTGCCCAACAAAATATAATATAATTTTATTATTAAATAAAATATATTATAAATAAAATAATATAATATAATTATTTTATCCAAACAAAAAATTTTAAAAATTAAAATAAAATATTTAAATTTTTTTATATTTTAAAATTCTTAAAATTCCAAAATATTCTCTTAATGCAATGGTCGAATGTTTCGCTAACTCATGCGGGATAGCGCACTCCCCGAGGAAACAAGTCATGAAAATGCGTTATGAGATGCAACCGTAATGTTTAAGACCTCCACGAGAAAAAGTCCTTATCAGATTCGGCAACACTATATAATTATACTTTCGATTAATTATATAAATATATTTTTATAAAATTATAAATTAATAATAAGTCTTGTATAAAATATATTTACGTAATTAATGTGGGAGCACATGTACCTGATGATAAGAACCGTGTAAGTATTTCTCCCTCCACGAGTCACCCCACCCCAGCCCATTCCATCTCCGGCGGGCGCGAATGCACCAGTCATTCAGTTAACCTTTCAATCCCCAAAACACACAACTCACATACACTTTGGAACCCTAACTAACAATGGCTTCGTTGAAGACACTCTCAGCAGCACTGAACCTCATCGACGCAAAGAAACAGAATCTGAAGAAAGCCTTCGAAGATCTCCAATCCCTCTCTTCTTCTTCCTTCTCCCTCCCTCTCTCATGGCCCGACCTCGATTACCACTTCACCTCCCTCCACCACTCCCTCACCCACCGCTTCCGCCTCCTCCAAAGCCTCGAATCCCGAAAATACCCTCACCACCCGTCACCTTCACCGTCAAACTCTCCCCACAAAGACGCCAACTTTCCGCCGTTAACTAACGACCCGCCATCAAACTGGAACGACAATGCCTCAGCCGGCGTGTTCCCGCAAAACTACGTCGTTACGGGCTCGGTCATGCCCGGATACAAACTAAGCGTGCTTTGCGAGAAGATGGACGGCGTGGGGTTGAGGAATCACGTTTATCGCCACTTCAAGGACCGGGTTAAGGTCCAGGCCGAGCTTCCCGGCGCGCTCCGGTGTGCCCCGGAACCAGGTGAGATGGTTCTAGAAGCTTTGGAAGGGTTTCATGGGTTGGGAAACGGTGGTGGATTGAAGAATGATGGGGAATTGAGGAAGATGAGGAAGTGTTGTATGATGCTGATGAAGCAGCTGAGGGTTGCAAACCCGAGATTGAGCTCGAAGGTGAAGGAGAAGGCGTTGGCGGTGGCGAGGGAGTGGAAAGAGAGGTTGGTGTCTGATAATGCCAACACGTTGGTGGCATTGGGGTTTTTTCATTTGGTGGCAGCGTTTGGTTTGGTTTCTGAGTTTGGTGTGGACGAGCTCGTGGAGTACTCGGCTGCCGCCGCAGTTAATGAGGAGTTTCTGGAGCTGTGCTCGATCACTGGTTTGACCGACAGAGTTCCTGGTAAGGCCGTCAACTTTTGTATGGTCTTGTGGCTTTTAAGAGTTCCTGGTAATGAGGAGTGTGTGTATTTTTTATTACTGTGTTATTGGGAGTCGGTGTTTTAAAATGATTGGCTTGAGGATATAGTTAATAGTTTGAAGGGGAGATGAGTTTTGCGACTGAATGTTCATTTGGGTTCTTGAAGTTATATGTCTGCTTCATTTTAATCCCTGAAATTAAGAAATTAACAATCTATTCTCTGAAGTTGCAAAATGTGATTCAAGTTAGTCCTTATGATAATTTAAGTTAGTCCCTAAGAACACCGCTCTAGGGACTAACTTAAATCACTTTTTGTAACTTCAGGAATTAAATCATTAATATTTTAATTTCAGGGACTAAAATAAAACATGCAAACAACTTCAAGGATCAAAATGAACATTCACTCTAAACTTTGCTCATAAATTTTGTGCACATACTCTCTCCTAGGGCTATTAGCACCATTGGTAATTGGTGAATGAGGGACATAAAGAGAGGGAAGGGAAGAAATGAATTGTAATATTGGCATTGATGAATGAGAGACAAAAAGTGAGGGAGGGGAAGAAATGAATGGTAATATTGTTATTGAACTATTGATGAATGAGAGACAAAAATACAGGGAAGGTAAGAAATGAATGGTAACGATTTGGTTTTTGTGAGTTGCTTCCGATGTGCTACTGACATAACTTAGTTTGAAATGGGGCTCTTAAACAAATGTTGATAATTATTATTACTTTTTTGTTAAATTGGAAAGTGAAGTTTGTGAGTGGGTTCCTTATTGGGGGAAGAAAATTCAATATGGTTGGTTGCACATACAGAGTTACTCACATACCTCTGATATGCTAGCGGGGAAATTTTGTTTTATTGTTGTTTGAAAATCATAAGTTACTTGTTATATTGTGATAGGACCCAAGATATTAGGCCTAGGATCAAAAATGTATATGTGAGGAAAAGGAAAGGAATAGGGCCGAAGCCCAATGATGAAGGACCAAAAAGTGAGGAAAACATGAATGAGAGATCTCAAGGGGCGGAATGAATTGTAACTAACTTGTGATGAGTTGGAAGAGAGAGAAAATAGGTGATTGAAGAGTGTGATTCAGTTAGTGGGGTGGTAGTATATGTTGTGGTGAAGGGTAAGACTGAGGTAGGCATTTGCTCGGCTTGGACTAGGAGGGTTGCTGAGTCCCTACACTACTCAGTATGTTGTTTGTTTCTGCTATTCCTTGTTTTTCATTCCCTAATTCTAGAGCAATCCCCACTGGGTTGTTCTGAGTGATAGTAATATACGTGAATTTATTTTCTGTAATTGCTGTGTTCCTCTCAAGTGGTATCCAGAGCTAGTCTTTCCTTGGAGCGGGTGTATGGTCACTACGAGATCGGCAATGGAAGCAAGAATCGACAGAATTGAAGAGAGACTTGAGGGAATGACCGCATTGGAACAGAGGATGGAGACGATGACTCTGGCTAAATGAAATTTGCCAGAACCAGCAGTGCAAGAAGAACCGAAGGGGCGCCTCGGTCATGCGCCATGCCATGAAGAGGACGACCGCGGTCCAGAAGGACATGGAGGAGTGAGGCGCATAGGCACCCACCGGCGTCAAAATCGTGTCGCCGGCAACCAAGCATGGATTCACGCACGAGCAACGACAATGACGACAACGGAAGTCGAACTCCTTGTCATTACGATGGTGGGAGGAGGCTCGAGATTTCAATTTTTTCAGGGGATGATGCTTAAGGTTGGTTGATCAGGTTGGATCGCTATTTTAAGGTGAATAGGGTTGAGGATGATGAGAGGCTTGATTCCATTTTAGTCGCCTTGGAAGGTCGCGCTTTGGTGTGGTAATGGTGGGAGGACAACACCCGTCTTCCTACGTGGCAGAAGTTTAAGGAGGCGCTAATTCAACGCTTCCAGCCAGGGGTGACTCAAAATCCTTACCTGCCCATCTTGAGGTTGAAGCAGACTAGCTCAGTAATGGAGTATCAGGACCAATTTGAATTGGTTACATTGGGAACGATGCATGATGTGGACCCAGAGATCGTGAAGGGGATCTTCTTGAACGGGCTGCGGTAGGAGCTCCAAGCTGAGTTACAGCTTTACGAGCATGAGAGTATGACCCAACTTATGAAACGGGCCCAAGTCTTGGAGGCCTGAAACGTGGCATGGAGGGAAGGAGGAGTGGGCTCGAAAGACAAATCGGGAGGAAGCTCATCTAAGGGAGGGACATTTGTGCCCAACCTGGCCTAGGGATACAAGACAACGAATGTGACTAGTACTGTGGGGGATAAGAAGAATGGAGGTGGCTCAGGGGGGAAGAAACTAACCCAAGCAGAGCTACAGGAACGCAGTAAAAAGGGGCTTTGTGTGAAGTGCGGAGATAGATGGGCTTAGGCCATGTTTGTAAGTTCAAACACTATCAACTAGTATTGATGGAATTAGGGAATGAAAAACAAGGAATGGCAGAAACAAACAATGCACCAAGTAGTGTAAGGACTCAGCAACCCTCCTAATCCAAGCCAAGCAAATGCCTACCTCACTCTTACCCAACATATACTACCACCCCACTAACCGAATCGCACTCTTCAATCATCTATTTTCTCTCTCTTCCAACTCATCACAAGTTAGTTACAATTCATTCACCCCCCCTGAGATCTCTCATTCATGTTTTCCTCACTTTCTGGTCCTTCATCATTGGGCTTCGGCCCTATTCCTTTCCTTTTCCTCACATATACATTTTTGTTCCTGGGCCTAATATCTTGGGTCCTATCATATTGCCTACAAATTTCTCCACCTCAGCATATGTGAGGTATGTGAGAAATTTTGTACGTGAAACTAACATTTCTCTTCAATATGGAGACATTGAAATATTAATATTTTGAAAAAGATGGTGCATGAAGTGTACCTCTTCCCCTCCGCGTGACATTAGCATTGTCCAAGTTTTTAAACGGACATTTAAAGATCATTCTTTTAGTTGGAAATAACACCAATTTGAAGGAGGGAAAAGTAATCTTTTACGTTACAACAAAAATACTTGAAAATTTCTCTTAGACCATTTATGGCACCTTGTCTATCTCCCTACCTATTAATTATGCAGCAGTTTTCATCAGACAGTTTCTATGGGGCCTTGACTTGGCCTATAGACATCCTCTTACCAATTCAAGTTTTTCTTCGTTAGTAATCTCTTAAATGTGATCTTGAAGCGCATGAGTATTACACATCTTAGCATACTAATTGTTTCAATTGATTAATGCATTTCCTTTTCCCTGAAAGCTCCATCATACAAAGCACCTGTTACTGTTAGTAGACCTTTTTGTTCTATTGGCATAGCAAGTAATTTCAGCTACCAATACAACCTCGAGTCCCTTCCTTAACTACCACTCATATGACTTGGTTAACCATTGGAAATTGGAATTGGAATCTTCCACTGCTATTAACAGTTTGCAGTGTTAAGCAAGGTATAAGGTTAGTCAGGGGAAGGCTTTCCTAACCCTCTCCCTTCTGATGAAAACAGTTGGGTAATTAAATGCATATTGTATAAAGAACCAGAAGAGAGTGAGAATGCCCTAAAAAGCGTAACTAAAGGGATGAAAATTTTTTCCAAGTATTTGTCTCTGAATGTAAAATCACTTATTTTCATCAATTTTGTTTATTTCCAAATTGAGTGGGCTTTTTGTACAGAGTGCTAACCTGCTCACAAAGGTGAGGAAGCTAGCATTTACACGCACATGCGTGCGTGCTAGAAGAGGTACTAGTGGTGCAAGTAATAAGAAAAAAATAATAATTTTATTTAACCTATGATGAAATGGTAGTTGTTTGTTCTTTATTCTATAATAGTATAGATAGATACACGCATACATATAGGCATAATTTCCAGTGTTACCGTCTTGGATAAGCACACAAAGGTGAGGAGGCTAGCATTTACACACGCACACACACAATTGTATCTCTCTATACTAGTGTTGCAAGTAATAAGGAAAAAAAATAATTTTATTTAATCTATGATGGCATTGAAGTTTTACTTTTCTTTATTCTATAATAGTATAGATAGATACACGCATATGTACAGGCATAATTTGTGGTGGGACAGTTTATTGGTAAGGCAATGCTGCTTTGTGCTTTGCAGATATTGTTCAGAAACTTATAGACAGGGGCAAACATATTCTGGCTGTCAAGTATGTTTTTGAGTTTAATCTTGCTGATAAGATCCCACCAGTTCCCCTTTTGAAAGCTTGTGTGGATGAGTCTAAGAAACTTGCTAAAAGACTTTCTGAGGAAGGAAAGTCACTGGTAAGTGTGTGTGTCCCCTTGATTGATAACCTAATGCATGGTACCACTGCCTATATTTATTGAACATTGAGGTATTACTGCAGGCTGAGATTAAAGCTAGAGAAATTCATACACTGAAGTCGGTTATTAAGATTATTGAGAATCATAAGCTTGAATCTGAATATCCACGAGCTAGCCTTGATCAGCGTATAGAGCAATTGAAGAGGCAGAATTCAAATACGAAGCGCCCTGCACCAGCTTCTGCTGCAAAGCCTCCTCAGCATCAACAGCAACAACAGCAGCAAAAGGGAAAGATGCAGAAGCAGAAGCAGCAACCAAGCGGGTTCAAACGTCCTCGAACATCTGCTCCAGTTGGTCATGCGGATGTCCGGATGAATGTTGATAATGGCAATTCAACAATGCACCAGTACCGAGAACCTCTTGTCCATCTATCAGGTTTGCTTCCAGAACATCCAAATCCTTACATGAGCTCAGCTGTGCCATTTGGCATGGTGGCCCCTACCCCAACTATCTCTCCTTATACAGGTCCTTCAGCTGGGCCTTATGGTATTGCTGGTGTCCCAATTGGGACAAGTGGCAGCCCCAGTCTAAGCAGTTCTCATATGAACTCATCGGAGCCACATGTGCCATCTGGTGGTATCGGTCACATGTGCCATCTGGTGGTATCGGTCTGCAATATTATTACCAAACGTCTTATTATTCTCAATAGATCAATAAATCACTTCTCTTGTCAATACTGAGCTCTTGGGTTGGTATCTGGTTTCTCCCTGACTTTGCACCTTGGCTGTATGGTTATCAAGGATTTGGATCCTCTCATGTGGGGAGGTGACATGACATTGTCATGTTCTCATAATCCTAGCTATTAATTATAATTAAAGCCAAATCCATGGCTTGAATTTAACCACATCAGCGTTTAAATAAAAGATATCATTATAATTACAATCAATCCTAATTTTTTCTCTAGAACTAATTTCCCTCCCTGCCTCTTTTATTTCTAACTTTCCTCTGCATAGTCACATGCTATCTCCACTTCTTGTTCATCCTTCCCACCCACAAGTTCCTTCACCACCCAATTTGCAGCAGCATTAGTTTCAGCAGTAAGATTCTATTGCTTGATGGCCTTGACGCTAGTCAGGTAGCCAATAAGAATAGTCAACAGCATAGTTAGCCTACAGAAGACTTATGTACTTCATGGAAAATGAAATCCATTATTTCTTCTAAGTTTATTATTTTTGGTTTAAATTAATCAAAAAAATTATTTTGGGTTTTTTTTTTCTCGGTACATAATTAATTCTGGTTTAATGTCATGCAAATAGTCGTTTGGTCAATGCTTTTTATTTTTTGTTTTAATATTGCATTTCAAACACATTGTGATGGAAATCTTTTAATTGGGTGTTTCAAAGCAGGTAAAAAAATGATTAATTTTATGGATAAATAATTAGGATTGATAGTAATGAAAATGGTATTTTTTAATTAAATGTCGATATGGTTAAAATCAAACCATACATTTGTTTTTAATTATAACTAGTGGCCAGGATTGTGAGAACATGACAATATTATGTTATAACCCCTAACATGAGAGAATCCAAATCCATTAAAAGCATAGTTTGCTACTTTGCTTCATTGGTCACCATGATTTTAGGATAGGAACTAGATTCAGTAATTAAGAATTGTGAGGGGACGTTAAGGGCATTTGGTATTTGTTTTTATTTTCTATTTTCATTTCCTATTTTTAATTTTAATTACAAAAATGCCATCATGTTTTTAATCTATTTTCTGTTTTCAGGATTTTGTAAAAAAATTGGTGAAAACAAGAAACAGATTGAAAATAATGTGACATTTTTGTAATTAAAACTAAAAATAGGAAATAAAAACAGAAACCAAACAGGCTATGAGTTTCATAATTTTAATTATTTGGATCACTTTGTAATTATAAAATTACTTTTAGGTTAATCATGGTCTTAGTCTTCTCTTCTCTTCTCTCTATCTCGTTCTTTCCCAAGCCCGAGCCTTTGTTGTTTTGGGTAAGCAATGGGAGTTGGACAGGATTTGGAACGCTAAAATCCTCTGGAATCGAATCCTTACATAGCTGTAGTTTCAATTAAGAATGTCTTCTTATCCAACAAGTCTACTGTTATTAGTATGAGCATGTAATATTTTGTTCCATGTCCAATGATAAGAACAACCAAACCTTATCTCTCCAGCTGGGTCGGTTGTGCGAATCAATCATCATTATTTAGGCTCTATAAAAGATCAAATTTTCAATAAACCACATAAAAAAGTTTTAGTAATTTATGATAACATGCACTGTTAACCTTGGATATGTAAAGGGCCTTCTGCTACTCATTTTAGTCGCCAGCTGCCTAATGTAATCTTCCCCATTTATCCAGGTATGGGATTGGATATATAAAGTTTGACAAGAAGGTGCGGCACTGGGAAAGTGTAGTAACGTTTTTTTTGTTTTAATGTCCCAGTCTAAAAAAATGAAAAGGCCATCATATTTAGGCGCTGTTAAACTTGTCACAATTATGAATTGGATTTAAGTGTTACGCCATCCCATACAGATTCTCTACATTATAACTATTGACTAGCCTTGATATAAGGCTAAATCACGGTCGTTTATTATCAAATGTTTTACTACAGAAGTGTTGTCCATTCATGATGAAGTCCCATTAGGCGTAGGAGAATTGTGTTGATTGTTCTTACCCGTATCCATAATTCACCATCCGTATGGGGATGGCAAAGTCAATATTTTTACAAATAGGACTGGTATGCAATACAGTTTCTCATTTATGGCTTCGTTATTTTCCTGCGTTTTGGCCATTTGAGGTTTTCTTTTATAAAATACGATGTCAATCTGTTGGATGTAAGCTTTGGTTTGCAGATAGCCCCTTTACGGAAAAAACAGAAGTGTCACTGTCTTTGAATCTGAAATTAAATACAATTGCATTTGTATTCCGCATCATTCAACTAATTCAATTGCATTTTTATCGTGGTTGGTACTATAACCATCTCTACTTATGGATTGTCTTGCGTTTTGCACCATTCTAAGGTTTGATTTGGTATTCTTTGTAGTTTTTAAAAGTTCTTTGAAATTTCTTTCCTAAAAGTTACTCTCAAAAAATTATAGTAATATTATTTAGTAAAATAATATAAAAATTATTTTTAATAAGTAGAAGTCACAAAAATAATGTTTAGTAAAATTACTCTTAATATTTAAAATGATTATAATAGTTATAAATATTAAAGAGAATAATTTTTATTTTTAATGTTATTAAATAAAGTAAAATTATATTAGTCTTTTAAATTTTAGAGAACACAAGTAAGTTCTGAAAAACACCTTATAAGAGCTTCCGAGAGCACCCACTGGCTCTTAAAAATCGGAAGCAAAAGCATTCAAATTTTTTGGTTTATCAAACAAAAAAAGTTGGCTTATACTTTTCACAAGGTAGAGCACCCATTCAGAGAAGTACCAAATTAAGCCTAAATATGTTTCAACCTCGTATGTTTCAGCCTACTTGAAAGTCATTCTGCCGTTCCTCAAGACGAATACTCACATTATGTCTGTATTAAAATCCATGACTCGTTTTTACTTGAACTTTACTTGCATGCTATTTTTTCAAAAGTTCCTTCATAAATATTTTAAATTTGATCTCACAATAATAATTTAATATCTTCAAAAAAAAGTTATTTAACAAATTGGAAGACATGTTTAGCGGATTTATCCATAAATTAAACAAGTGATCAAATATTATGATTTCTAAGCATGACAATATCATATAATTTAAACCAACATCGTAATATTTAAAAGGAGTTGACAAATTAAACAAGTATAACCTCTAAACAAAGTGAAAATTAAGCCAGTATCATAATCTCTAAACATAATACCTAATAACATAATATTCAAACATAGCAAATAAATTTAATTAAAAAGAATCTATAAGTGGGGGTGCAAGGTGGGGATATATTCAGTTGGTTACTAATTGCCATCATTAATTGAATTGCCAGCATGAGACACAATTTTTACTGGTTCCTTCTCTTTGACTAGAAGAACAAATTCAAATTGATTTATTTAAAACGTTTTTGGATGTTGATGACTTGGCGTTAGGTGTCATCAACACTGGGGGTATTCGGCTGGAATTGGATCACATCATGTACGCTTTTCCAACAAAATAAAGGGTTAAAACACGTTAGGTATGCTTTGATCAATGCTAGTAGAGGTCTCATTTTTGTGGAAAGTAGCCCAAACTGTGATTTGTGTGGGTTCCAATCAGTTATGGTCAGGCATTCTAGATTTGAATCCAAGGGAAATGTCATGAAAATTTGTAAAAGTAAACTCTTGGGCTATCTATCACTTAAGCAAATGAATCCCGGAAATAGGATATTGACCAAAAACCAAAAAAGCCAGGAAAAAGATGAGAACTGTCGATGACAGAAAACAGAGAAACATACGCAGTTGAGGTTGGTAAGAAATATTGAGATAAGCTAAAGAAAGTGAATATTTGGTACTTATTTTCCATATGAAATCTACTAGTGCGGTTTTCACATTTTCAGGGCAAATATTGTTAGTCATGTGGTGAAGCTATTATCATTCATGGAGTTTCTGTATTCTTTTTTATGAGCAGCAAGTGTCATCCTCTCTAACAAGAGAAGTCATAGCTATAACAAAAAAATTAAATATTGTATTATTGATAGAAAATACTAAACAATCTTAATTTTATTATTAGAATTTTGTAAGAATGATGTAACATTATTTCTTACCTTTAGATTGATGCATGATCATACTCTTCCGACTTATCCAGTCACTTTTCTTCCCTGAGTTTTGGTAAATTATGACAATTAAGGTAAATAATTTTGACTATCTAGTATTACTCATTAATGGTTTCCTCGAGTTTTTCTTCATTGCAGATGAAGCCTAGGCTTGATGGCAAAATTTGCCGGGTCATACAGACTGCAATAGGGTTCAATTCTCCCCTCCTCCTTTCCCTCCAAAATTCCCTGCTACGCTGCTCGAAAGAATGCTTTCCTAATATTTCTATCTCAACTCATAGAGGGTATAAGGCACTGGTAGTTTAGAGTCGTCAGAAGAACCTTTCTCTTGAGAGTCTAGGGGATGAAAACTACAGAGGAGCTCTCTCATAAGGAGGAGTGTGAATAGTATAATTGTCTTATATTACTTCCAGGTAGTTTAAATATTTGAACCCAAAAAAAAAAAAGAAAGTTTTAAGATTTTAAGAAAGGTGATGTATTGGAGATATTCGTAACTGTACTACCTATGAAGTGATCCTTTACCTTTGAAAAGATATGTCTCTATTACTTTTTGCTGTTGTATTGATTGTTCCTTTCACCTTCTCGTAACATTGCTAACCTTTTTGTATTGATGGTTCAGTAATGTAACCTGTAAGAGACCTCGTTTTCTTTATGTATGAATGCTTATTCTGCTGATGGTTAAGACGTTTCCTCAGTGTGTTCAATGAAAATGGATCGTATATGACTAGCCAGCTTTCATGGCTTTTGCTAGTGAGTTCTGAGGATTTCATTCAGTGGAATTAAATAGACGATTCATCTCCAAAAATTAAATAAAATAAAAATAAAAATTGGTCCAGCATGAATGGCTCCCTACCTACCCTTTGATAATTGGGAAAGAATTGGGGTACGACATTGAAGTTCACTAGAAATGATAGAAAATTTAAAGAAATAAATTTACTTTTAACTAAAAACTTAGTAGTTAGTAAAATATAATTAATATTTGAGAGTCATAATATTGTAAACAGTTCCATGGAGAATCATATACGTTACAGCATATTTTAACATGAAATTATGCATGCCTTGAAGTGAGCGTGGCATGTATCGATGAGGACAAATGGAGAATCTTCCTTTAGTTACTAAGTATATAGATTTGATTTTGATTTAATGAAAGTGTAAATATTTTTTAAAATACCATTGAATCATATCTTAATAAATCATTGAAGAAAATTAACTGTCTCAATCATCATCAAGGCATGTCTAATTGTTTTAATGATGCGATAACATGTTTGTAGATAATATAGTGTAAAATTCAAAAAGCGGATCAGATTTAAACTCATTCGGATAAGAGAAGATATTTAGCCATTCAAAAGCTTCTTGTGTAATTAAGAAAGAAAAGGTGGGCTGATCTAATTCAACGACAACATTAGTGCACTTGAAATTCAGTTTTACCAAGCTGGCAGAAAAAATTGGTAAAAGTATTATAAAAATAATATTTAACAATGTATAAATTATGGGATAAGACTTCTTTAAAGTAATATTGTCTCAAAATAAGAAAGTAAGAAAATATTTGTCTTTATACAAATAACATATATTATAATTATAACCCATTAGATGATTTAAGAGTAAATGCATATTTTCTTTCTCACTTTAGAGATAAACTTAGGCTTAGTTTTGAGAGCTGCTGAATTTTTTGGGCTTTCTAAAAGCTATTTTTAAAAAGCTATAGTAATATCATTTGATAAAATAATATAAAAGTTGCTCTTAATAAACAAAAGCCACAAAAGTGGTGTTTGGTAAAGTTGCTATTAAAATCTAAAATGACTATAATGGATATAAATATTAAAGAGAATAATTTCTACTTTTAATATCATTAATGAGAGTAAGGTTATATAGGTATTTTAAATTTTAGATAACACAAGCTAGCTTTGAAAAGTATCTCATGAGGGCTCTCGAGAGCACACTTGGCTTTTAAAAGTCAGGAGCAAAAACACCTCAACTTTTTGGTTTATTAAACAGAAAAAAATTTATTTATACTTTTCTTAAGTCAAATAATTTCTTCAGAGAGTACTACCAAATTTGGCCTTACTTTAAACGAGACTTTTCCCCTCAAATTATGTTATTTTCTTGTATTTATACTATTTAGATTAGATTTAAAAATTGACATAAAACCAACGAAATTGTGTATATGCTATTTTTTCCCACTAAATATTGTATACTCAGATTTTGTATATATATAGCCAAAAATAAGTCAGTCAATTGATCTAACAGTTTGTTCCAATTAACACGAGAGCTATTCAAGTTAAAAATGAAAGTTATGTCTTAGGTTCCGTAATCTATTATTATAAACAAGTTAAGTATCGCTTTGCTCCCTAAAATTGTAAACGTGCTTCACTTTAGTTCTTAAAATTTGGAAATTAACTTTTTATTCTCTAAAGTTGCATTCTGCTAATCACTTTAATCCCTGATTAGTTAACTATTAGTCAACTGTTACTGTTTTGCTTATGTGTCACGTTAAGTGACATGCCAGCATGCCTCATGGCAAAAACTCTAATATTTATGCCACATGGCATGTTGACATAGTATTAATTTTAACTTGGTTCAAATTAGTCATTGAAATTTTTAAAATATGTCAAAAAAATCCAAATTTCCTAAATTTCTCTTCTTCTCCGTCACAAACTATAAATCTTTAATCTTCTTTAAACCCACTAATTTCTGTTCCATTTTCACACCCTACCTAGACTAGATCTTCCCCACATAGAATAATAGGAAGAGAATATATAGAAATGAAATAATAAAATACAATCAACAATTTTAATATAGTTTATCCTAGTTCAAGATCAAGGAATAGGTCTAAACTTGACAAGTACTTATAGACATATTTATGAATAACCTGTTTCACCCTTCTAATCATAATATCATGCCAAAGTCATAATATTATAATTAGAAGCTATTACTCATTTATATAAGTATATGTAAATCGGATATTATATTGTTGGTGGTTTACGTAGCGTAATTTCATTTAGTGCACCATAAATCTAGAGTACTGATTTATAGAGAATATGTACAATCGATTGTTCATAGTAGTTACAGACCCATTTGTATCAACCATGATATCAGTACATTCCATGTCAACTATTTAATTAAAAGCCCTCAATTCTATCTATGGCTCAAAACTATTTAAAAGAAAAAAAAAACCACATAATGTACATAAATGGTTGATGAGCTATCAATAGTATATGTAAAATTTCTATAGATGAGTGTGGGTCGGTCAGCAAAATGTCTCCCAAGATAGCTGTCAGGTCTCTATCATGGGGTATAGAACCCTTTTTCCATGGCTGCAAAGCCCTTTGGCGAGAGTTTAGGCACTTCTTGATCTCCCCCAGAAGATGAAGAGGAAGAGTTGTCCTCTGAAGGATCTGTTTCAGTGGAGGATGAAGATGAGGTTGATGGTGAAGGGTAAGATAGGTGAGCTACATGTAGGAGAATACCATTAAATGAAAACTCTGGGTCAAACTGTGGGCTGAGCACGATGACAACAAATGAGCGGCCAAAAAATATGTAAATCTTAATGGCTGGATGGCCAAGTAGGTATATAGAGTCCAATGATGGATCATGGTGCTAGGTCCAATCAGGAGTCTAGAGAGGAAAATTGCTATAGATGCCATTGGTTGTATCTAAGGATAACACGAAAAGAAATAAACATGAGAATTGAAATTCTTAGTAGGAAATCTTAAACTACTATATGTGGTGTCATCATGATCATTTCCAGCTATTTCGATTTACAATTTGAAAAAAAAAAAAAAAAACTCTCATTAGATAAAGAAACAAGACCCATTTCTAAATAATAAAACTATTTCCAAAGCATATTCATTTTAAGTTGTGCAACCATGATAATTATACTAATCAATATCAATATCATAATAAGGAAATTAGAGCATGTATAATCTGAACCCTATATGTAAATAGAGACATGTAGGAAATATATTATTTGCTCATATTCTTCTCTTTATCTTTGAGTTAACACACATGCTTGGCTTGGAAATCCCTTGACTTTGAGTGGCATTCATGTAATTTGGGTTATAATCCATTCTGCAAGATTGAGCTCATTCTTGTACGTGATTGCCAAATTTGCTCTCTCTATCCCTCACGTGAATCTATCCCTTGTCAAGTCCACTTTCCCTGACATATCATAGGAAGGTCAGATTCACTCTCTCTAACATAGCTGCGTCAGGTTCACTCTCTCTGAGTTAGCCGGATTCACTCTCTCCGACCCAAGCACAGCACCAACTTTGTTCTTCTCAATCAAATAAGAAATTTTGTGTAATTACATTTTCATATATGTATTTCTTTATTGAGAGAGCATAGTCATATCAACATGTACATTGGATTCTTATACTTCAAGTTTCAAGTAGGAAGTAAAAGAATATAAATTGTCTCAAAGATAACTCAATTGGAAACATAAATTACATAATACCTAGAATTTGTCCAAGATTTAGAAAATTCTCCACATTCCAATTTTAGGTTAATTCAGGCTCAAACTTGGAACTCGAAACTCGAAAATTTAGAGAAGTGAACAAAACTCGAAACACCTTGGATTTTGAAGTAAATTTATTTGAAATTATGGTTTGAATCATTATTGAAGTTGAAACTCAGAACACCTATCCTGTTTGGTTACTAATAGGGTAATAGTCACTTCATATAAACAGAACCCGGAACACCTATCTTATTTTGGTTACTAATAGGGTTAGTCACTTCCTATAAATAGAACCCAGAATACCTATCCTGTTTTAGTTACTAATAGGGTCATTCACTTCTTATAAATCGAACTCGGAACACCTATTCTATTTTGGTTACTAATGGGATAACTACTACTTCATATAATTACTGGGATCTCTATATAGGAAATTTGACCACGAAATTTTATAGGGTTATTCTTCTTTATTTAAGCCTTCTAATAAAATTGGTTCCACTCAAAATGGATTTATATCACTCCAGATATTAAGTTTTGAATCTGGACTGTTCAATGTATGCTCTATAGCATAGGGTCAATTTGGAAAAATCATAACTTTCGTTGTACAACTTATATGGACTTATATTTTATATGGATAAACTTCTTTTTGAGTTAACTTTCATTTAAAATTTGTCTCAATTCATTTTGAGTTTCTTAGTTTCAGTTATGGGGGTTGAATTGCAGACTATCCAAATATACATCCTAGAGCACTTCTGCCTCTAATCTTCCTTTAGTTACTACAACAACAACTTACCAATAACTAAGTCTTGCAACTTTAAAATATGAAAACATAAGGATAATTATCATAAATTTCTAACTTAGATATTCATATCAAGAAGACTAATAATCCCTAGTTATAAGTACTCAAGAAAACATAAGGATAATTACAAGGTCACTAAAGTTAACTTTCGTTTAAACGAAAGTTAACTCAGAAAGAAGTTTACCAATTTCTACGAGGAGTATGGTCCTAAAGAACTCCTCAAGCTAGGGAACTTACCAATTTCTTACCTCTCTTTCAATGTTTGTAACCTCTTAGCTTGCATTCCTTGAAGCCCTATTCACCTTGAATCCACCCAAATATGGTCACTCTTCCTAGCCCATACCTTGGTCGAAATTGTGTTTGACTAAAAGGGAGAGTTTTTTTATTTGAGCTTGTGTTTTATGGGAGTAGTGGTAGCTAGGATGGGTGTAAGTTTATGAGAGGTGTAGAAATATGCAAAGAAATAAGTTAGAAAGTAAAATGGAAGGAGAGAGAAAAGAAAGCAGCTGTAGTTGAGGGAGTAGAGAATGAGTAGTTTTGTGTTATTTTAGAGTAATTTTTGTAATTATTTTGGAGTGAAAGTAGTAAATAGGTTGTGTAGCTCATGTTTTCTCCTTAGTTTCTAACTATATGGTTAGATTCTAACCACTTGATTCAATAACCAGCTAGGTGGTCACATTCTAACCATACAAAATTTTATGTCACATAATATAAAAATTTATTTATCATGTATGATAGTGTGATATGAAACTTACATACACATACATGATATAAAAATTACATAATTAACCTACTACCCATATAACTCTTCAAATTGCTCTAGAATATATATTTGGGTAGTCTGCAGTTCAACCCCATAACTGAAGCTAAGAAACTCAAAATGAACTGAGACAAATTTTAAACGAAAGTTAACTCAGAAAAAAGTTTACCAATTTCTATGAGGAGTATGGTCCTAAAGAACTCCTCAAGCTAGGGAACTTACCAATTTCTACTCTTTGTCGTAATCAAGTACTTGTCCAAGTTCATACTGGTACTTTAAATTTGATTGATTTCAAAAGGCATCAATGCTCTATCTTTCTATTTGAGTTTTCTATGAGTATGAAACATAATTCATTATAGAAAACAAATTTACATGTCTCAACATCCAGGTAACCATTTGCTACATTACAAAGACATTATAAATGGGTAACATCATCACATCGATGGTCATTGTAATTAGTAGAAACCATTCTATTAGCTACTAAGTGGTTCTTCATTAAAATCATTCTATTGGCTACTAAGTGGTTGTGAATTATCACTTGTGTGCAACCTAACTTTTAAAATTATAGATAATGCATAAATAAAGATGAGCAAGTTCCATTTATTAGAAATAAAATTATCTTAACAAACAGACAAGGTTAGTTCACCTAGTTGGTTTTTTGATTAAGTTTGACTTTTAGATTTATTTGATGATGGGTTATTCATAAATACATCCATAAGTACTTGTTAAGTCTAGAGGTATTCATGGATCTTGAACTAGGATAAGTTATATTAAAATTGTTTATTGCATTTCATTATTTCATTTATATATATTCTCTTCCTATTATTCTATGTGGGGAGGATCTACTCTAGAGAGAATTTAGTGGGTTTAAAAAAGATTAAAAATTTAGAGTTTGTGAAGGAGAAGAGGAGAAATTTAGGAAATTTGAATTTTTTTGAAACATTTTAAAAAATTTCAAGGACCTTTTTGACACATTTTAAAAATTTCGGAAACTAATTTAAACTAATTTAAACTAATTTAAAATCGATACCATGTTAGCATGCCATGTGGCATGACATGTTAGAGTTCCCACCACGTAGCATGCCACATTAAAGGGCTCTATCACGTGGCATGCCACATTAGATGTCGCACTACATGGCATGCTAACGTGTCACTTAATGTGACACATCAGCAAAATAGTAATAGTTGACTAGCAGTTCACTAGACAGGACCTAAAGTGATTGATTAATTTCCAAATTTCAGGAACTAAAGTAAAGTACATTTACAATTTCAAAGATCAAAATGATACATAACTCTATTATAAACGAATAATGCTGGGATAAACCCAATTTTCCACCCATTTTGACGATAAAACTGTAATTTTAGACAATAATATTTTTGTCAATTTACATTTATTTTTATTCCGCTTTACTTTATTAACCTTGACTTTATTCTTTTGATGAAATAAGAGTCATTAGGGTAAAGGCATTATGAACATCTTGTCCCATAATTTTAATATCTATTGGCATTTATTTTTTTCTGCTTTACTTTATTGACCTTGACTTTATTCACTTGATGGAATAAGAGTCATCAAATTAAGGGTATTATGGTTATTTTATAATATAATTTTAATATCCATTTTCATTTATTTTTCTTTATTAACCTTAACTTTATTTTATTAATGAAATAGAAGCCATTAGATTAAGGGCATTGCAGTCATTTTGTTACACAATTTCTATATCTAGTTCCATTTAAATTTTTGCTTTCCTTTTTCAAGTTAATTTTTTATATTTCAATAAAAATAATTAATAAATTAATAAATAATATAAATAAAGAAATTATATAAAGTGGTATATAATATTTATATTTAAAAATATTTTATAATAAATAACTATATAAATAAATAATATTTAAAATAAAATATAATTATATATAATAAAAATAAGATATTTTGATTATAATATTTTTAAATATATAATAAATAGAGAGAATTATATATTTACTAATTTTTTATATTTCATTCAAAAAATATTATAAAATAACTTAAAATAAAAAATAAATAACATCAAATGTATGTCACAATTTTATATATTAAAAGTTAAAAAAATATTTATAATATATATATATATATATATATATATATATATATATATATATATATATATTTTAAAAATTATAAAAGTTTTACAACAAAAGTTATTATTTTATTACAACTTTATTTGTTATTAAATTTTTGCTTGTGGTTAGAACTATTTGTAGTAATGAGAGGATTATATTATACTGTAAAATATAGTATCTTTTATTATCAAATAGTTTATAGTATTAAAATTTTAATAGACCATATGTCATTAGGTTTTATACTATTAAATATTATATTAATATTATTTTTACTGAACAAAGAATATTATATACTCACTAATTTTTTTATATTTTATTCAAATAAAAAATTGTTAAATAATTAAAATATAAATAAATATAGTTAATATTTATTACAATTTTACATAGTAAAAATTAAGAAATATTTATATATGTCAAAATTACACAAAAATATCATTTTATTATGACTTTATTTGTTATTAAATTTTTACTTTTATTAGAATTATTTGTAATAACAAAAGCATAATATTATATTATACAATATAGTATTTTATACTATCAAATGTTATATAGTATTAAAATTTTAGTAGGTCGTATATCATTAGGTCTTATACTATCAAATATTATATTAATATTATTTTTGTTGAATGCACTACCAAAGTGGCCTGAATTCATAGCAATATGCTTTATATTTTTTACTACTTTTTGTCAATTATTTTTATTTTTGCAATTTTTACTTAATAACATATTTCATTTGTTATATTTTTAAGAGTTTAATTTTGATACATTATCGGTGCAAAAGAGTTTTAAACTATTATTTAATCATATATGACTATATATGAGACTTTTGAGGTAGTGGATGTGAGTCAAATATTTTTACTACCATGATAATACACATTTGGATGTCTGTATAAAATGGTTTTACATTAATAGTGTATCAAAATTATATTCTAATTTTAATATGCTCAAACATTTTACAAAATGAAATAAGAGTGAAAATGAAAGAAAAGAAGAAATAAATAATTGAGACACTTTATGAAGGAAGAATTTTATTTCTCCGCAAGCATGATAGAAGTTCTTAATTATCTAATATGATATAATTTATAAACTTTATCTTATATATATTATATAAATATATTGTATAATAATATTAATTCTCATACTAATTATGAATATAATGATAAATAAAAATAAATATTAAATTACATCGTTCTTATCACGTCGCTACTGCCTAGTTATTATTATAACCTTTGCTTTGAATTCCAACCATTGGGTTAATCCCCCAATCGTTGATTCCTTGAATGACTAAGATTTGTTCTTAATGGTGGAAACTCTATAATCCGTTAGATCATTTTCCTTCCTTGAGGATGGGATTAAAACCCATTCCTTTTGATTCTTCCTGTAATACCCTCCTAAGTATGATACTATGCTTAAATCATAATACCTTGCCCAGGAGTTGTTACTGTCACTTAATCGGACCTTGTCTGGCAGCAACTTTTAGCCACCTTCAATCTTACTAGTCAACTCCGCCTCGAAGGACCTTCTTCGGAACTTCTGAGTTATCTGGAGATAACACGGAAATAAACATAGGAGTGAGAATTATAAATTCTCAGTAGGATTCCTTAAACTACCATATGCTATGTCATCGTTATTATCTCCAGCTGCTTTGGTTTATTATGAAAATGTGAGCATATTAAATAGATTGTTTAATTTTATAGTTTGAAAATATATTGTCCGAAGCAGAGTCCATTTTATTCATGCACTTGAGTCACATTGGCAATATTTCATAATTAGAATAACAATCACAGTATAAGTAGATAGAACAGTCTCAGCATCAATAAAACATGGGATGTAATTATGCAAATACTCATACTTGAATTTCATGCAAATGCACTGGTATTTTTCTTAATTTCCTTTACTTGTCATGCACATTCCAGAGTATGATCGCCATGTCATACTCCATCGGAGTGTGATCGCCATTTCACATTCCTTAGGATGTGGTCATTAGGCCATATTCCAGAGTATGATCATCATGTCATACCTCATCGGGGTGTGATCGTCATGTCACACTCCTTAGGATGTGCTTCTCATGCCATATTCCAAAGTATGATCGCCATGTCATATCCCATCGGAGTGTGATCGCCATGTCACACTCCTTAGGAATATGGGACCTTTCATCATATCTTTTAACTGCCTTCACAGGGAGGGACCCAATTAACTGCCTCCAAGTGAAGGGATCCACATTTAATATATTCATGTCCTTTCATTCCCATATATACTTATGCATAGACATGTTGAATGTACTCATACATATGCTTCATCATTTACTTGCATATAGAATTTCATGTTTATATCATGAATATTCATAATATATAAATGCTCATAAGCTCCTTATAATTCTACCGAAAATTTGGCAGCATAATGGATTGAGTCCATTTCCCTGTGAATAGTGCCAGGCTACCCTTATATATCATAATAATGTCAATCATGTAGGGATTGGACCCTTATGTTCAATTCTGCCCATTTTATCAATTTTGCCCGATTTTTGTAAATCAGACCATAATTTTATTTTAACTCATCTGGATCTCAATTTTGGATATGTTAAAGTGTTATGTGTCTATTTTCTAACCTTTTTGGTCCCATCTAATTTTGATAAATATAACTCGAGTTATTTAAGTTTAATCCCAGCCTGCCTTGTAGCTTGCCAGAATTACACACTTAAAAGTAAAAATCCACTAAAAATCGAAAACTAGTTCAAATCATACGAAATTGGGCTCATATTAAATCTAACAGGACAAGCTTTCATTTTCAAGAAGTTCCATTCCATTTGCCTCAGTAGGGCTCAAGTTATAAGCCCTGAAATTTGACGATCCTGAACTGCCCTATTTTGGCCTAGTCTAGACATAAAGCAACTTTCTCGGACCATTGGGGCAAGTGGGACCTTATCTAACTCTGAAATTTTTATGGAATATTCTCCTATGTGTAAGCTTTCTAACAAAGTTAGTTTCATTCAAATCCAAGTAGTATAGGGCAAGTTTTACCCTGAACAACCCAGTCTGCCAGAATCAAACTCAAAAACCTAGGTCGAACTTCAAAAATTCATATCTCTCTCAATACTAATCCAATGCCTTATATTATATATGTATAGAAAGCTCTGGATGTGTCTAGTTTCATGTAAAAATAGTTTTATCGAATTTAAATGACTGTAGGAAGAGCCGTATACTCCGCCGTACGGACAACCGTAGGTTTCCTTAACTTAATCCATTCTGTTTGCTTCTCTTCACTAGATAATCATCCAAAACTCAGTTTAAAACACAACAATCCAGCCACAAACCTTCATATAGGCTCATAATAACATCAAATACATGCATCCAAATAAGTTCACAGTAGCCCCAATTCACAAGAAAATTCAGAGAAGAGGTTGAATCCAACCTCAAATTGATGTAGAAACTAGCTAGAATTGAGCTCTTGATGGAGGAAGTGGATGAGGCTCGGAGTTTTGAGGAAGATGAAGTGAAAATTGGAGAAGGAAGAGTGAGAAATGGCCAGCTGAAGAGGGAGCACGAAAATAAGGAAGTTAGATGGGAATAAATAAGGTTTTGTGAAGCATTGGTAGTTGGAAGGCTTGGTTCTCATTGGTTGGAAGTGAGTGGTGATGAGTTGAACAAATCTCTCCTCTCCCTTTGTGGTTAACATGGTGCCAATCTTAGGGGATGAAGTGGATAAATTTTTAGCCACTAAACTTAGGGTTTTGGTGTAATAAATTCAATTAATTTGGTTCCGGCAGTTTAAAATACTGAATCGTTGCCGATTTCCTTCAAACCAGCAAATCATTACTAAATAGATTTGCAAGAACTCTTATATATCTATCTTAATCTTCTCTAAACTTAATCCTTATAATTAACAATTAATTAAATCCTAATTAATCTCTAATTAATTTCTAATTAACTTTACTTATCCACTAAAATTGAATTAATCGATTAAAGGTGTAAATTAAACATTTTACGAATTGAGGGCCTTTCTGTTTTCTGTTTTCTGTTTTTCATGGCTAATGGCATTTTTTTAGTTATGGATGAGTCTAGGGGCATCCCATGTCATTTCACATATGGATACCTCCGTGGCTCAATCAACCGAGGTTTAGGTTTCTACGTTTTCGCTACGTGATTCTGCTTCGTTTGAAACCTTATTTTACTAACCCTATTGATATAAGGACCTAAATGTCATTTTCTAACAAGTTCAGGGGCAAGGTTGTGAATAACAAAAGTTTGCCCAATGACATTTTTATTATTTCCCATTACATTATATGGGGATGTTACACTTCCTCATTCCTTACAAATTCATTTGCACAGTTCTTCCAATTACAATCTTTCTTAATCTCATTTTTCTCTCAATTTCCATTACTTCTTGCAACTCCTACTTGCTCTTTCCGCAAGGTTCATTCCAGTTAGAGTAACATTACATTGTTCCTTCCTTTTCTAAGGACTTGCAAGTAAGTATCTTGTTCTTTCTTTCTCTTTTCTCCTCTTTTACTTTCCAAACGTTGTTTTGCAAATTTTCGTTGGAACCCTAGGATAGTCACCGACTGGTCTCCCTTCTCTCTACTATTTTCACTAGTTTACTTTCCTTTTTATTTCCATGCCTTTTAAAGGTTGTTCTGAGTCCTCGATTCCTCTAAATTATAGTTTGTCAAGGATGGGAAGAGATTCTCAAGAAAATGTTAAAAATGTTGGGGATTCCTCGAATAAGAAAAGGAAATTGGATTTTTGCTTCTAGGCAATGAATGAGGTCAAGAATGATTATACCCTATATACTGACCAAAATATCTTAGACAATTTCCATAGAGATAGTAAGATAGCTTGGTTGGCGATGGAGTATTTTGTGGTATGCTCGCCCTACAAACCTAGTGATCGGGTTTGCCATGTAAACAAAGTCTCTGATGACATGCAACCCAAGTTCTTTTTTGTATATGATGATTTCTTTAACACTTTGGGTCTTAGGCTTCCTTTTACTAACTTTGAGATAGAGTGCCTTAACTTCATAAATATGGCTCCCAATTAACTCCACCCAAATAGCTAGGCCTTCATCTAATCTTTTGAGGTTCTTATGGCATTTTTAGGCTCTTCTCTGACCACCGGGATTCTCTTTTCCTTATTCCAAGTAAAGGATGTTGAGAAAGGGAAATGGGTTTCCCTCAATAACCAACCCAAAAAAAAAAAGTCTTTGAGCTTTTTACTTCCAATTTTAAGCGGTTTAAGTACCAATTTTTCAAAGTTTTGGATTCCGAGCATAAATTCTCCTTTTTCCCGAATGAAAAAGGCTATGCTAGGTTTCCCCTTTATTGGAATAGGTTTCCTAAAATGGTCCTTAGTGTTGACTATAACAGCATTTCCCCATATAACCTAGCCCTTGATTTCTTCGCCGAGCACTTATCAAGCAAGAAAATGGTCCTTTCTTCTACTAATTTGTTGAAATAGGACACTAAAAGGGTCGAGGTGCTCAAATACCTTAGTAAGTTTTTGCACAGTCTTCCATTTCCTATTATTTTCATTATAAATATTTTCCTAACTTTGTTTCTTCAACCCTCTTTTGTAAGAGAAATAGCCCCAAAGATGTCTAAGGATTCTCTCCAGACCACCCTTGTTTGCCACTAAGCATAGGCTACCTAGGTACTACCCTAGGGGCTAGTTCTAAGCCTGCTGGGGACAGCTTAGAGATGGCTTCCGACTTCTAGCCCCTTGTTTATTAAACAGGATAAAAAAGGGACCTTCAAGAACATCATCAATGTGGGGGAAAGCTCTCAAAGGCAATCCACTCCACTTCCAATTGCAGACACACCTTCTTGACCAAAGAGGGTTCATTTTGGGACTTCTGACGACTCCTACCTTCTTAACGACTACTTGGCAAATGCTCCTCCTTTCTCTCTTTGGAAACTTGGCTTCCTAGTCCATTAAAGGAGAGATGAACTCCTTAAATCCAATTATGACTTTAATATGTTTGAGGCTGCCAGGGCCATAGGAATGTACAAATGGATCTAGGCAACAAGCTTGTGCTCTTGTGCAATAGCTCACCACTTGGAATTGAGGGAACGTTCTGATGGGAGAGCAATCATGGAGCTAAAGGAGGAGCTTTTCAAGTTGGAGGAGACACATGCTGAAGACATCCAAACTTTGAAAGAAAGCTCAAAAAGGCCAAGGAGAAGAGTGAGGGTCAAAGGAAAAATCTTTCCAAGATAAGATCGAGACTCCAGAGGTAGGATGAAGGAGCAAGAGGCCTTTCATGCCACTGAGGTGGCTGAACTCAAGGAGGCACTCGCCACCAAGATGAGGGAGGCCAAGAGCCTTGAGGGTCTGGCAACCAAACAATATACATAGGGGTTTGACGAGGTGATAACGAGGTCAAATTCCTCTACATAGACCTAGATGTCTCCCCTGAGGCTATTTTAAGGAGATCCGAGATGGACAGTTAATGGATAAGCCACCTCTAGATAATAATGCAGTCAAGGCCGAGGCTAGGGATCAAACTAGGACTCCCAAGGATACTGCTAACCGAGTTGCTACGCTTGAAGATCAAGTAGATGACTCTCTTGCTAGCAATTAGTTTTTATTTTTGTTGTATTTGAATAATATTTCTTTTATTTTATTCTAATGTGAACTCGTACTCTTATTTTCCTCCTTTTGAGTTTTTACTCTGCAATTTCTCTAAGTTATCTTTGGCTAGTTGGTAGATTCGATCGTGCTTTTATTTTGTTTTCCTCATTTACCTCACGATATTTTCCCTTTGGCATTTCGTGACTTTTTAATTTCCAAATTAACAACTCCATGCTAGTAATTTTCTATGTTTAACCTTTGATAATTCCGAAGTCCAATTCCTTCTCCGAATTATATAAGGTCTAAGCCTACAGGTAAGTCTATTAGCCTACAGGTAAGTCTATTAATTTTTCAAGAGGTCTTTGCCTACAGGCGAGGAGTTCCTTTTTAAGTCCTTTTTTGGACTTATCATATTTCTTTGTTCCCAAAAATTCCTTCCTCGAGTAAAAATAAGACAAATAATTCAAACAGCTCAAATAAAACTTATTGAGTTGAAATGTTTTATAACGGTGATCAGCTCTTATAAAATGCCCACTTTTATTCCTACCATCGAGACTTGCATATGCTCGGCCGATGTAGGTCATGCCTCATTAAAACCTTTTATGTATAAAAAACTCTATGAGAAAAACAATATAAGAGAAAAAGGAGTACCCCCATTTACATAGGTTAAGGATTTCTACTTCAACTAAAATATCTTCAAAGAGAGGACATATTTCATATCCTCGGCAGTTCCCTTCCTCCTAGTTCAAAATGTTGTAGGCTCCTTTCCCTATCTTTTAAGTAACTCGATAAGGCCCTTCCTAATTTGGTGCTAGTTTCCTTCTTTTTGAGGCTTCCTCTGTAGTTCTATCTTCCTTAGGACCAAATCTCTTTCTTTGAATTCCTATGGATTAACCTTCTTATTGCATTTCCTTGCCATTTATTGTTTAATGGCTTCCTTTTTTACTCTAACTCTTTCTCTGCTACATTAAGCTCAGCTCTTTGAGCAAGCTCATTGGATTTCTCGATCATGGTCATTGCCCTTGGACTAGGTTCTATCAACTTAATAGGGATCATAACATCTAATTCATACACCAATTTGTATGGTGTTTCTTTGGTCAACAAATATGGCATAGTGTGATAGGCCCATAATACAACATGTAACTTGTCGACTAATAGGCCCTTGGCTTGCTCCAATCTTTTCTTCAATTCAACTATAATGATTTTGTTGGCTGCTTCTGCTAACCCATTGGTTTGAAGATGTTCCATTGATAAGAACAACTGAGTGACGCCCAACTCTCTATAGAAGTCTTCAAACCTCCAATCTGTAAATTGCGTTCCATTATCATTGACCAAATAATGAGGTACTCCATATCTGCAGATTATTCTTTTCCATGCAAACTGTCTTATCTTTTCAATAGTGATAGTAGGTCATGATTCGACTTTAATCCATTTAGTGAAGTAGTTAATAGCTACTACCAAATACTTCAACTATTCGGGAGTAAGTAGAAAAAGCTCGAGGTTGTCTATGTCCTACTTATGAAATGGCTAGCTAATTTTTGAGCAAGGTAATTTTTTGGAGAATATATGCTTCAACTCTCCAAACCTCTAACACCTATCATATTTATGCACAAATTTCGAACAATCTTCTTTCATGGTGGGCCAAAAGTAACCGGCTCGAAATATCTAGGCTATTAAAGCACGACTTCCAGCATGATTTTCGCATATACCTTCGTGCATTTCTTCTATGATCATCTGGGCACGTCTTCCATGTACACACTTCAATAAAGGTTGGGAATATTCTTGACGATAAAGTTCTCCTACTACTATAATATAGAAGCTCGCCATTCTCCTTATTGCCTTGGCTTCCTTTTCTCCTTAAGGTAGCTTTCCAATAGTTAAGTATTCTAGGATGGGGTGTTACTAACTCTGTCCTTATTCTACAGAGCATATCAGGAGGGGGGAAGCTTCAGATATACTCGGCTTTTCAATCACCTCTTAGATGATTGACCTATTGTTTGCTATTATTCTCGTGTTGGCCATTTTGATAACAGGTCGGCTTGGGAATTCTACTCTCTAAGGATCTACTTTATGGCGCATTATTTAAACTCTCCCATGATTTCTTTTATTGGACGAGGCATCTTTACGATTGAGGCTCCTTAGATTGAAATTCACCTTTAACTTGGACGATCACTAGCAGAGAGTCTCCCTTAATAATCAATCTACTCTTAACTCCTTGGCTAGTTTTAAACCAACTATCAAAGCTTCATATTCGGCTTGGTTGTTATTGATTCTGAACATGAATTGCAAGGATTGTTCAATAGATGCTCCATACATGTCCTTTCGAATCACTCTAGCTCCACTTCCTTTATTGTTGGATGAGCAGTCTACATATAGCATCCATTTCCATTTCTGATCATCAACCATAGGCTGGGACAGTTCCATCATAAAGTCGGCGAGCACTCAAGACTTAATCGGCCCCCAAGGTCTATATTCCAAGATAAATTTGAAGAGTTCCATAGACCAAGCAATTATTTTTCCAGCTAAATTAGGCTTTCTTAACACAAGCCTGATGGGGTACTCATTCATAACAACAATAGAGTGGCTCTAGAAGTAGGGCTGCAACCTCTGAGCACTTACAACTAGAGCAAAATGCTAACTTTTCAATCTTTTAGTATCTAATCTTGGCTCCTTGTAATGCTTTGCTCACATAATATATCGGCTTTTCCCGCTTCTGATCCTCCCTTACTAATACCAAGCTTATGATTTTCTCAGTTACTAATAAGTATACATAGAGAGGTTCTCTATCTCTAGGCTTGCTCAACACTAGGGGTTCTACCAAAAACCTCTTTAAATCCTGAAAAGCTCTTTCACATTCTTCCGTCTATTCAAAATCCACTTGCTTTTTCAAGAGGCAGAAGAATGGATGTGCTTTTTTCACAGATTTGGCCAGGAACCTAGAGAGGGCAGCTATTCGCCTAGTTAGCTACTGTACTTCCTTGAAGGTGCTTAGACTTCTCATTTCCAATATCGCTTAGCATTTTTCTAGATTTGTCTCAATTTCTTAGTTGGTTAGCAAAAATCTAAGAAATTTTCCTCCTCAGACTCCAAATGCGCACTTCTCAAGATTCAAGTGCATGTTGAATTTCTTTATTTGGGAAAAAAATTCCCATAGGTCACTGCAGTGATCTCCTTCTCCTATGGTTTTGGTGACCATGTCATCTATGCAGACTTCAATGATCCTTCCAATTTGGGCAATAAAGACTTTATTTATCAGTCTTTGGTAAGTAGCCCCAACATTCTTTAATCCAAAGTGCATGACCTTATAATAATAATTTTCATTTTTTGCTATAAAGCCATTCTTTTTCTTGTCTAACGGGTGTATCCTAATCTGATTATAACCAAAGTAAGCATTCATGAAGCTAAGGAATTTCACTTTAGAGGCTCCATCTACTAGTTTGTTTATGCTCGACAGTGGGTAGGTGTCTTTTTGGCATGCTTTGTTTAACTCCATGAAATCAACACACATTCTCCATTTTTCCGAAGACTTGAGAACCGTCACTACATTCGCTAGCCGAGTGGTGAAGTGTGTTTCCTTGATGAGTCTTGCTTTCAATAGCTTCCCTATTTCTTGCATTGCAGCTTTTTGCTTTTCTAGTCCATGCTTCCTCTTCTTTTGTGCCACAAGTCAAACCTTTGAGTCTATTACTAATCTGTGACAAATAACCCTTGGGTCGATTCCTAGCATATCTTCAAGTGTCCACGCAAAAAGGTTTGAGTTTTTCCTTATCAAGCTTGTCAACTCAGCCTTCATAGCCTTTAGTAGTCCTCGTCCAATGAACGTGAACTTTTCAATAACAGCTCCTATCCAGATTTTTTGTAGTTCATCATTGGGCTATGGTTTTGCCCTTCCTTCTTCCCTTGGATCCAGGTCCATCATACTCAATTTTGATCAATGTCCGTCATATGCACTTCCTGTGTTCCTTCAATCTTTGTTCCTTTTTGTTTCTTCCTCAATGACTAGTGACAGCATCGCCAAGCTTCCTTTTAGTCGGCATATACAATGCTTAAGATTAGGGTGCCAAATGAGGGGTTGACACTACAGCTCCAAAGGTGTCCAGAAATGGTCCTCTGAGTATCATATGATACAAGGCTCGAGAATCTATCAGCAAATAATGAACATCAATTTTTTTAATGTTCGATTCTATTCCAAAGGTTGTCCTTAGCTTAATAATGTAATAACCAAGTATAAGAATACATAAATCGTGATGCGCTGCCCTATCGGACCCCGCAAAGTTCCAAGTTTAGAACCTAGGCCTCCTTGGAGAGCTATATGATTGGGATATTTTCATGGGATCAAAAGTTCCAATAATTGTTCCTTAAGTATCCAAGAATCGAAGAGTGATTTTTAATGAATTTTTGGAAGTTATTAACCCTTTCGTTTTCAAGATTGAAGTTTAAGAAAATGCAAGTTTTTGGAAGTTTTACTAAAATCCAAAAGTTGGATTTTGATTCTTAAGGAGTTTGATTTTTCCAATATTTTTATTGGATTCAAATAGGAGATATTCTCTTATTTACATTTATGTTTTAAAGTTAATAGAGAGTAAAATAAATGAGGACATTAACTTAAAATGTAAATAAATATATGATGATATTTGATAAATATAGATGAAAAACAGAAAAAAAAAAGGGATTGGGTGCCTAGGTGCCCAAGGCCAGCGCCCAGGCACTGGGTACATTGCTAAATGATTTTCCTTTAAGTGGGTGGGCGCCCAGGCGCCCACTAGATGGAAATAAAGGAAAGGTCTCAACCCTTTTCCCCCATTTCCACCATGTCTTTCTCTCTCTCTCTCTCTCTTTCTTACTTCTCTCTCATTCTTCTCTTGCCCCACATGATTTCCATCAACCCTTTACCATTTTTCACTTAATCCACCATCAAATTCATCTTCTTCCATCATCATCCTCATCATATCTTGACTTGGTTCTCCCTTGAAGCTCTCCCTCCATTTTTTGGTGAGAGAAACAAAGTGACATGGAGACCCATGTCCCCTATCAAGTTTCTTCCTTCTTTTGCAATCCAAGGTAACTCTCTAAGCTCAAATTTTCTTTTATTTCATGGGTAGGGAAGGATTTTCTTGGAGGATTAAGTTTAAGGTTGAGGTTTGAGAACCTAGGGTTCCAAATTGGGGATTTTGAACCTTGGGAGCTAATTTAAGTTAATCCTTAGCTCTAGAAATTAATTGGTGCTTAAATTGTGTTCTTTATGATGTTAGATACTCTCTGGAATCTCTTGTTGGCTCTGAGACTTCGTATAGTTTGGGCACCTTCCTTTCCAAACTTGACATGTGAGTGCTAGTATATCTATAGCTTGTTTTTATTCTTAATTTCCTAATTACATGCCTAAAATGTAATTTAGCGAAGCTTATGAAAGAATTGAATTAATATGTTTTACTCTGTATTTATAGAACTCTTGACATAATCATGTTAGTTATGTGTGTGTATATATATGTGTGTGTGTGTGTGTGTGTGTGTGTGTGTGTGTGTTTAAGCATAGAAGTGCAGGACAAGCTCTTATAGAAACTATATTTGATGGAAAGAAACAATTACATTTCAATAAATTGAGAAAAAGCTCTAGATACCTTAAGTTGAAAGTACTATACTTTGAAACTATATTTGATAGTATAGTTATTTTGAATATTTAGAGAATTTTGATAACCATGTTTGCTAAGAGTATGGGAGATTCTTGAATCTTATTATGCATTTAAAGTTATGATCAAGATGTATATGAATTGAGTTAAAGAAAAGTTTTAGTAATAAGAATTTATCAAAGAGTAAAGTTTACTTAAGCGGAGGGAACTATAGCAGGAACTGTTTGTTAATGGCAGCAGCATTAGCCTTGGTGCGCCTTAAGTAACCCAACTAGCAGGGTGATTGCTAACCCGACATGTTTGGCCTACATGTCCGAAATATATAGACACACACAGGTGTGAAGTTATCATTTACTACTGGAGTTAGGCCAAAAGGCCCCAGTCAGGTAGCTATTTCTGAAATAGGATCTTCCCTTAAGCTTTATTTTAATTTTGAAACAAGTATTTACTTTTAATGTGATAAGAAAGTATTTCTACCTTTAAGCCTAGTTTTTAATTCCTTATTATGTATATGATTTAGTACATCTAGCTGTAAAAGTGTTATGCCTATATATGTTTACAAAGAAGTTTTTATCCAATTAAATTAAAAAGGTGATTAAGGACCTATAGATATTTTAAAGACAAATTATATATACATAGTTACGTTTTATAGGAAGTGTTTATGGTATTTCATATATAGACAATGCATTTTAATTATGAAATGAGGTATAAGGTTTTAAAGAGGTTTTGTAAAGTTATACTTTTGCTAAAAGTTAATGTTAAAGCTTGTTCCACTTTTATTATAGATATATTATCTCTCACTGAGTCTGTATGACTCACTCTTCTCTCTCTCCATATTTTTAGATAGGTACAAAATTATGCTTATGTGCCTCTAGTCTGTTAAAGTCACTGGATTTTCAGAAATTCCACACCCTTGTTCGTGTGGTTTTTCAAAGGGTATCCATGTTCAGAGTTATGTTTATTATATACAAATGTGTATATCGTATTCCCAATAGTGCTCCATTAGTCCACAGGTAGGGTCCTTCGGTGTCAGCTATAATTTGTAGTAAAAGTATGTTATTTTTAGTTATGTCAAGTTGCATTTTAACAATTATGGCTTAAATTTCATGATCGATACGTATATATATTTTTATAAGTATGATTATGTTTTAAATCCCTATATTGTGTGTTGTGGGATGCATTCTTAGAATGCCTGGATCCCTAATGATTTTATGTGCTTGTATTATTTTTGCAGGGAGAAGATCCTTATTTGGGAATAGTACTAAATACAAAGGAGAGTCCGCCCAATTTTATTTAGAAAAAGAGTCTAATGTAGGCTTACTAGGGATGTGTCCCTATGCGCCGATCACGTCCTGGGTGGGTCATGACAAATAAATCCTATGATATTGACCTATTCTCTAGAGAAGCCCACTGGGTCTCCATTATATGGGCTAAGACTGGATTCCGATATTTGTATTTTCAATAGGGTGAAGGTATAAAGGATGTTAGCCGAGCTTCCTTGATCGACCGGTACCTTCTAGACTATGTAATTCCCTACAACCACAAAAATAACCATGGGCTCATAAAGATTCTAATCAATTCCCTTAAAATCAAGATCAGAAAATGAGATTACCAGGTTTGTTGTTTTTGGTGGTTGTGGAGGAATGGATTTCATTGTCATAATGACTTAAAGATACCTCTTTCTAGCCGAGCTTGTCTCTTTGCCTCTTACAAACCATCCAGCAATATAATCTATCACTACTCATATCCCTTGTGATTGTTGATTTCTGGGTTCCTCCTTATGACTTGTTTCAGGTGTTTGCCTTATTTAGTTTCAGCTTCACCATCTTTTCCTTACTTCTTTATTAATGCTTTGACTCCTTCTTTGTGAAGCTATGTACTTATCCAGCAATCCTTGTCTCACCAGTCACTCAATCTGGTCTTTCAAAATGGTATAATCTTCTGTGGTGTAGCCATAATGCTTGTGAAACTTGCACCACTTGCTTCTATCCGCTCCATGGGGAACTTGTTGCATTCCCACATCAGGTGGTAGTTGGATTATCTGAGCATTACCTCTTTGAGAATGGTCTCCCTCTTAGCATTAAGAGGCGTATACTCGTCGTAGCGAGACTAAAGGAAGTAAAAGTTATGCCTCCCCTTATCTTGACTTTTTCCCTTGGACCAGACTTGGGTCTCTTTTGGCTCTTTTTTTCCTGTTTCCATCTTTGTCTTAAGTCCTCAGCCATCCATTTTCCATCCGAGCTTCCACTTTCCTTGCCTCTCAAACCTCTTCTAAGTTGATATATCCCATTGCTCTTTCTCTAAACTCGACCATGCTCCTTGGCGGATTGATCACCAAGGAATCAACAAAAGGACTAGCTCCCAACCCCCCTTTTAATGGAGTGCAATTCCACAGTAGGATCAAGGTCCTAGATTTGCATAGTCATGGTAGTAAACCAATCTAGGTACTCCCTTAATGGTTCTTGTGGGCCTTGTTGTATAGCATTCAAAGAATTTGAGGTCATCTTATATACTCGGCTCAAGGAGAAACGATTCACAAATGCTTATGAAAGCTCAGCAAAGTTGTGGAGCGATCCTGCAAGTAGTGATGAGAACTATAAAAGAGCCACCTTTCTTAGGAAGGTGGAGAATGTTCGGCAGAGGAAAGAGTCATTTGCTCCATTCACTAGTATCATGGATTTAACATGGTTACATGGACCTAAAGGTCTCCAATTCTATCATATGGCTTCAGTGCTGTTGGGAGCTTGAAATTATTCAGAAGAGCCATGGGCATGTTGAACTCTGAAAATAGTTTGAAATATATCAGTGGGCATTGGGTAGTGGTCACTTGGTACATTTTGCCTTTTCTATGAGTGTTGTGGATGTTGTTCTCTTCCTCGTCTCCAATGGAATCATTATTGTTTTGATGGTTGCTGCTTCATTCTCTCTCCTGTTATTTTCTCGATTCATCGCTACCATTTTGGCTGACAACTTCCTATTTTGGTCTTGAAGTTGCAAATCATCCGATAAAACCCTTCCACAATAGGAGTCAGTGGGATATTGCTTACCTCATTACCATTCTATGGATTAGGTTGATTGTTGGCATGCTCAGCCATGTTAACACTCTGACTCCTTATGGTGACCATTCATCTGTCGTGGGGTTAATCTCGGCCCTATGGCAGGCATCATTGTTCTGACCTATTTCTGCTGTCGTCCGGCATTATCCTCTGTAAATCTGAGCTCTCATTCATGCCTCTAGTGGTGAACCTGCAAGGGACTCTAACACTCAAGTTAAAACTTAGTTCTACTTGGATGCAAGTAAAATGGGATCAATTACCTACCTCTGGCACTTGTGAGCCCCCTTTTATTCAAGTTCAAATGTCTTTCCTCATATTCCTCAGTAATCCATGTTCTCCTGCTTTTGTGGGATTCCTTAGTCCTTAGCAGCTACTTTTAAGTTCAGCCTTTTTAGGCGTTGACTTAGTTTAAGCCTACCCAAGAGAATTCTTCTAGAAGACCTTTGTTGAGTTCCTCCTGGACCAAGCTCTGAAATCCAATAAAATTGTTCAGTACAAGTACTAATGACTAATAAATAAAAATTAAGAAATGATTACACAAAAGAATCAGTAGTGTCAATTAATGCATTTTGATAGTAATTTCGTTGTTTTGTTTTTATTGCATTTTGTATTTTTTTTTCGTTTTATTGTTGTGACCTTTGGTTTAGTTGGTTGATGGAGCCACATGCATTGGATTAGGGGTGTTTCTGTCTAATTACATATCTTGAGAAAGATTTTTTTTTAATGAATTTATGTTTTTTTTTTTGCAATTTACTTTATTAACCTTACCTTTTTTTTGTTGATTCTACAACAACCATTGAAGTGGGGGTAATTTGGTCTTATTGGACTTGGAAAGAAATATTATATGCAAGTGATATCATCAAGTGTGCCTTTTTTAATTGATGATCTATAATTTACCTAATTTTCACACCTTTTACTCTATAATTTTAGTATTTTTTGTTGGTAGTTTCTTTTTTTTTTAATTTCATGTTTAACTTTTAATGTCATGTATTTTATCAGTTATAATTTTAATTAATATATTAAAATTTAGAAAATAATTGATTGAAATAAAAATGGACTATACTTAAAAGTGAAATTCATATTCACGAATTAAATAATCAATGAATTGTACTATTTTTTGGTGTATGTATAAATAATTGATTGATTTATTTATATTTATATTTATATTTAAAATATTAATTTCATAAGTATAGACTTTTTATGAATTAAATATGATTAAAATTTAATAATCATTAGTGTAAAAACAAATTAGTCACCCCATCCATCGAACTAGTTCAAAAACTCGTTATAATTGAATTTTGTTTTTCAAACCACGGTTATTTATAATGTATTATATTTTAATTAATTTGACTCGAATCAAATCAATAAATTATAGGAATAAAGCTATCAAGTACAAATTTTTTTATTTATAAGATTCGATTTCAAAATTTGAGTTAAATGAAATAAATATTAAATCATTTAAACTAATCAAATATTAATTATTACAATTGAATTTAGCTAAATGTAATTGCAATATGTAATAAATCAAATGGATTTTTTCATAAAACGAAAAAGAAGTCGTAAAATAAAACTTAAATTGATTCACTTTTATAGCAAAATTCGTCTCATGTCATGATAATAACTAAAGATATTTTTCGGTACATTAAATATTGTAAAAAATTATATATATATTGGAAAAAGGTTTTACATCATACATATAATGTAAACAACTTCGTACGTATGTAGTAATTAGCATAAAATACATATGAAATAATAGTATTGTTATAATATATCAAAGATTGCAAAATTTAAATAGATATGTACTAATTGATGGGTTCATAGTAGTCAAACATTCTTTGAGTCAAATTTAGCACATACCTTACATAAGCTAAAAATATTTAGTGTCTCATCCACATAATGAGCCAAACTTATCGAACTTAAAATTCAATTGAGTAATAAATAATTATCATTCGTAGCCAAATGGTTAATTAAATGTTTCTAGCATTAGAATTTTTTTAATAGATTATATTTCTTTGTAATATAACATCAAGTATTTTTATAGTAACCTTCCATTATTAGTTAATTTATTGATCTTAATATTTAGTGCATAGAAGCTTTTCAAACAATATAAATTGCTTGTAGCATACTGTTAATATTGTATTTGAGTGATTCATGCTTTAATTTCAATAATATAAATTAAGTAATAAAAAGATCAGAGAGAGAATGGACGCAACTTTGGATAGGAATAGAATATTTCATATGCAATTGTATAGGATGTGACATGTTTTAATATGGTACAATTCATTAGGGTGGAAAGAGATACATCTATAAAAAAGTCGAAAAAGAATTAGAAAACCAATCAGAACTTTGTTCTAACCACATCTCAAGCCGTTAAAGGCCTAGATTTTCGGTTGTTTTCCTTTATCTTTACCTAATCATAGACCTAAGTACACCCTTCTTTCTCTTTTTCATGTTCTGCCTCAAGTCTTGAGGGAAAGAAATACTCAAATTAAGAAAATAAAACTTTAATGACAGTGCTCCATAGCTTACCCTTTCCTAGACCGTATTTAATTCATAGCCTAGATGCATTAAAGCAGTGGACCAAAAGATATCCAGAAAATTTCTCCTTAACCACTTTTAACAACTTCATGATCAATAAATAAGTGGTTCAATCGTGTGAGGCCAACACATTATTAACTTACTCTTTCAAAATATCTTTACAGCTTATCCGTGGAAACTGACTACATTCGCATTATTTATTATGACTGAAGAATGAAGCAATTCGGGTCAAAAATTGCCTCATTTAGATGCAGTTAATATTGTAGTCAATGTCCATAATTACAATTAGATCGAGTCTCAACCCTACGAAATCCTCTAAAACATAAGGATTTTTGTGAACTAGTTTGGATTCCAAGTTCAATCCATCCACTATTGCTGCTTCAATTATCAGTTGTTATTATACATATCCCACAAGGGAGTGCCGACAATAATGGCTTCATTGTCTTGTTGATTTGATCTATAGTCTATTGATCAAAGTTCAAATAACATGGACAAAGCTCATGTATTGGGGTCAGAATCAGATTGCTTGAGATTGACTCTCCTATCAAAGATGATCAAATTATTTGAATCTAACCCCTTTTGGAACCAACTTTGGTTTGGCCTTGGCTTTCAACTTGCAGAAAGGGATTTGCAGTTCCGCACCTATCACTCAAATTGATCTTGTGTGGTAAAGAGTAACATACGGTTGGTACTTGGCACACCACTTTTCACTTTCAGCTTCAAATCTTACCTAGCCCTAGAAAATCATATAATCAAAAAGCGCCTTTTTTAAAAAAAAAATTCTGGACAAATAATAAGAGGAAGACCATTTAAAAAATCAAAAAGAATCATTTTGTTACAAAATCTTTGTCCAATACTGCAACAATTCCTTCAAAAAATCATCCACCACACTACTTTTAAAAAGTCTAATAGTTAAATCCACACAAACTCTTTTTCCTTATATCTCTTACCAAATGATCATGGATGACATTCCTTAGATCACATGTACTTACAGGCATCACTTTATTTTTTTTATTATTGTTATCTTCTATTATTTACTTGTAGTTAATTTTTATAAAAATTTCTGAATACTATATAAGAAGTTTGAGACACCATTTGTAAAAAGAATTTATTTATTTATTTATTTTTGATAGGGAGCATTTATTGGACCATCATTTTATTTAAATATAATTGGTCATTATTATTGTTTATATTTATATACCAGTAAATCAAGACTTAAATCACTTTAATTACCTTTCTTACTTGTTTTTTTTTCTTCATTTTACCCTGTTTTTGTAGCTACATTATTAATTATTACTAATAATAACATGATAATCCTTTTAGCATCTAGTTCTTTTATGATTTAATTTTAATAGACTGATAATGTAAAAAAATCAAATCTTCTTATATATATGACTTTTGAATAGTAAGTGTAAAAGTTAAATATGTTTATTGATATGATAATATATGATTGAACGATAAATAATGTAAAAAAGTTTTATATTGTCAATGCATCAAAATTAAACTTTTTTTTATATAAAAATAAATTTATAAACATGCTAACAACAAACTACCCATAGTTTTATTCTACTATTTTAAAAACTTATGGGTAAGTTATATTCTTTCTAATTTAGTAATTTAAAATTTAGAAAATAAAATTTTCTCTTTTATTACCCACTATTAAATACTGACATACTAACACATAAATGAATTTGTAAATTAAAAATTTTAAAATTATAATATTAAATTATTTATTTTTTATTATAAAAATTACATTTTAGTTATTTTATATAAATTAATTATTAAAAAACAATAATATATAAAAATATATAAAATAATACATGAAGAAAGGATATAAATAAGAGATACGAATGCGATATGATAGCGATACAAAGATATAAGATATGATACTGTTATAGTATGCCATATAAAATTAATAAAAAATTAAAATAAAAATATAAAATTAAATTAAAATAGAAAAATAATTATATAAATATTAACATAAATTTTTGTGAATATGTTAAAATATATTTATTTTCTTAATTTTTTAAAATTTATATTTATATAAGTATAAAATATCAAAAAATAAAATAAAATTTTTTAAAATAAAGCTGAAAATATATAAAAATATATGTAAAATATTTGACACGATATTCATCGCATATAAATATAAAATTTATTTTAAAATGTGCAACATAGAAAATAATACTAATTATTACAATTACAATGGTAATTTTCATGGTGGGGAGTGGCTTGCTACATTGTAGCAACAAGTCGCAGCGAAGCGCAGAAAACGTTTAAAATGACAAGCCATTGACACAACTGAGAGAGTCACAGGACACACAACTCAACAGAGAGAGAGAGAGAGAGACAGAGAGAGAGAGTCACAGAGAGAAAGAGAGAGAAGAGATCCAACGTTACAAGTCAACTGCGTCTCACTCTCTGACAGAACCTTCAAAAACACACACAACACGCACCAAATAATGAACCAGAGAGGCCCTCGTCTGTAATGACCCTTTTGCCCTTCCCTCTTTGCCTCCTTCTCCGCCTTCTTTGACTCATCCCACAAACTCACGCACTCTCCCTCTTTCTCTCTCCCTCGCAATGGACACCGGCGAAGCCCACTCCGGTTCCGAGCTCCGGCGACGTAGTCCCGTCGACGAAGTGCAATTGCAATCGGAGGATCCGAATCGATCCTCCACTGCTGCTTCCGGAGCCACATCCTCCTCCGGCACCACCACCACCGGCGGCGCCAGGTACAAGCTGATGTCGCCGGCGAAGCTCCCGATCTCGAGGTCGCCGTGCGTCACGATTCCTCCCGGGCTCAGTCCGACGTCGTTTCTTGAGTCCCCGGTGCTGCTCTCCAACATGAAGGTCAGGCAGTGAAAGCTTCGCTTCTTAATTCTTCTATTTTGAGTTTCTAGGGTTTTTTTCGCAAAATGGATGTTGAAGGTTCAGGTTTTGATCTGTTTGGTTTATGAGTCAAAGAGAAAGGGAAAAAATGGGTTAAGTCATAAGTGAATTCATTAGTAAAAATGTGTGTGTGTGTGTGTGTGTGTGTTTTTTTTTTTCAATTTTATATATATATTTTTTTCCTGATGAATTTGGTCAAAGAGAGTATTTTTACTTGACCCAAGTGAGTTGAAGTCCACGCAGTGTGAGTGGCATATCAAAAATTTGTTCTTTTCAGTGTAATAATTTTCTTGCAAAATGCTCAGCATCCAGACATAGCATATCTGGAGCATTATTAATACTTTGGAAGGAATAATTTTTTATTCGTTTATTTTTTGGGGACTTAATTGATGTGATTTAATTGTTAATGAGTTGAAAGATGCTGTTTGTTTCACGAAAAAAAAATTCGAAATTCTTGTGTGAGTGTTTGTAATTGTTTAATCTGGTGGCTAATTTATTTTTGCCGTTAGAAATGGCCCCCTTTTTTGTGTTTGATTTTTTTCAATTAGCAGATTTTATTATATGGAGTGGTTGTGTTGGGACCGTTAGATTCTGATGCTTGCTCCTATAGAATTATGTAATGGCTACTTTATGCTCAATACGGTATTCTCTTGGAATATGACTTTCTCTTAGGATCGCTAAACATTATCTTCTTTGTTTTCTTCTTTTTGTGTGTGAGAGAGAGAGTTTGTGTTGCTGTTTCACATAATGAATCTCCTTTTTTGTGTTGGTGTTATCCCTTTTTGTATTTGACGGTGTTGCAGGGTGTACTGAAAAACCTTTCTTTTGCCATTTATATAAGTGGAACAAGCGAATAAATGCATTGCCAAGGAGTAGTGGATCCATTTAGGTTATGTATGTCACGAGATGGGAATAGTATAGGGAATGTCAGCAAGGGTGTGGGTCAAGATTTTTTCTTTTGCTTTGCAAAAGGACATGATTGTCTGGATGTTAATTATCTGGGCGGTCATAATTTGTTCAGAATCCTGTGCAAGATTCATGTGGGAATTACTTTTCTGAGTTGTGTATATAGCTTCAATAGGTCATAATGTAGTGGGCTATCTTTTGATCTCTAGACACCAACAAACAACATGCAATGTTACCGTGAGGAGAAACTTACGATCTATGCTTATGCTCAACTATAGCTGGGCATTTTTGAATAGGTAGCGATAAATCTGCCCAGTTGTGTGGTTAACTCAGATGATTGTGTATGTGCTTTCTTTTCATTGTTGTTACTGATTGCATTGATCCATTGACTGCTGTTTGGGATCTTAGGCTTTCCAGGTACTCTGAAACTTGATGTTATTTTGTTCTTTTTTTCTTTTTGTTTTGTTTTTCTGATAAATCAAATTTTTTTAGTATCTCAGTTTGCATATTTGATTTTATGATTGATCAGTTGATTCCGCAGTTGCCACAGATACGGGGGCTGTAGGTCATATAATATTTATTCTCATACGTTGCAGGTTGAACCTTCACCAACTACCGGTTCCCTTTCTAAGCTTCATCAAACAGTGCATGGTTCTGTGAATTCTGCTGCATCCACTACATTTCCTGTAACCACTGTATGCTTCAATAGCAATACTGTTGATGACAGAAAATCGAGCTTCTTTGAGTTTAAACCACACAATAGATCAAATATGGTAATGAATTACTTGATGTTAGTAAAACTGAGAATAAAAACTTATTAATAAGGTGGACACATGGACTTTGGTGTTTGTTTCTCCTGTAATTTTCCCCAATCATAACCCGGTTCTAAGTTAACAAGATAGCATGATTTGCTGTTACTTATCAATCAGTCATAAGACTCATAACAGTCTAAATCAATCCCTAAAGTATTACATTATTCTCACTATTTTATTTTTCATTGGTTTGGTTAGAGTGTTAGGTGGAAACAGATTTGGTTGTCACATTTTATGTCTCAATACTATTGTTTTGAAGATTGCTGGTTGCACGGTACTTACCTAATGCTATTAACTCATTTTAAGGTTCCTGTGGAATTCGACAACCATGTAAATGAAAAATCTACTCAAATAGATGGTCAAGGAAATGCTCAATCTTTTCCCTCGTCACCATTAGTCAAAAGTGAGATAGCAGTAACTTCAAATGAATTAAGTCTATCATCACCTGTTCAAATGGTTAGTTCAGGGGCTAGTGCTCATGTTGAAGTCAATTTGGACGAATTTAACCACAGGGGCAACACAGCCACTGGGCTTCAAGCATCACAAGTTGAGGGTAGGGGCAGTGGACTTTCAGTTGTATCTGAGAGAGTATCTGATGATGGATACAATTGGAGAAAATATGGGCAGAAACTTGTTAAAGGAAGTGAATTTCCGCGAAGTTATTACAAATGTACATATCCTAACTGTGAAGTGAAGAAACTATTTGAACGCTCTCATGATGGGCAAATCACTGAGATAATTTACAAGGGAACACATGATCATCCTAAACCTCAACCAAATCGCCGATACTCTGCTGGAAGTATTATGTCTATGCAAGAAGAGAGATCTGATAAGGCTTCTGCTATGGCTGGTCTAGATGGTAATACAGGCTAGATGCTTCTCATTGATTCCATTTTATTATTACTTATTGCTAAGCAAATAACGTGGATGTCCCTTTTTTTTATTTCTAATTCTTGAATTGTAGACAAAGCATCCAGTATATATGGCCAGGGTTCTCACACTGCTGAGCCCAGTAGTACTCCAGAGCTATCACCTGTAGCAACAAATGGTGATAGTCCAGAGGGTGCGGGGTTTCTGTCAAACCAGATTAATGATGAGGTTGATGACAATGATCCCTTCTCAAAGCGAAGGTTTGACAGTTTAGGCCAAAGCTTTAGGTTTTTTCCTGCTGCATGTGTTTCCTTGCTGATTGTGAGTTTTTAATTGAGCAGAAAAATGGATCTTGGAAATGCTGATATCACTCCTGTAGTTAAGCCTATCCGGGAGCCACGTGTTGTTGTACAAACTCTGAGTGAGGTTGATATATTGGATGATGGGTACCGCTGGCGTAAGTATGGGCAAAAGGTGGTGAGAGGCAATCCTAACCCTAGGTATGTCCTCACATTGATGACTATACAATAGAAGCTAAATTGATCATATCCAATTTAAAACGTATCACTCATCAAGCAATTTTTGCATATATATTATTGAGCTAGTTTATTCTTTTGCTTAGTGTCTAGGAGATTGAGATAACCTGATCCTCATTCATAGCTGGGGTGAGTGGAGTAGATGATGCTTCATGGTTTCTACAATAGCAAAGAGAGTAATATGTTACATTTTGTGATGATATATATTCTAAAATCCAAATTGTAAGCGTATGCAAGGATTAGGAGGTGAATTTGTCTTTGTTGGCCCAAAATTTTGGTATACAGAATTTCAAGGAACTTTCCATTTGAGCTAAAAGTTGCTTGAAATGCATTTTTACCCATAAACTTCTATAATTTGGTTTATTCCATGTCCCACTAGGATACGCCAAGATTGGGGTTGACAAGGATCTCTTGTCAGATATTGTAGTTTTTAAGTTTGTTGATCTAATAGTATTAAGAGAAAGTTGGGAACTTGGGATAGCACCTAGTGTGAACAAGATGGTAGAATCTCTCCGTAGGTGGTTTGAACTTGTGTGGGAAAGACTTGTATATTCCCCAGTGAGAATAGTAGATCAGATAAAGGGTAGCCCAATAGCTAGAGGAAGAGGAAAATCAAAAGAAACTATATATTGAAACTATTGAGAAAGGTTTTGATTTTAATGGTTTGTCTATAGAAATGAATTATGATAAGATACTATAGTATTGTCTAGTTCATGTAATTGACCTCACTGAGTGACTAAGTTTGATTGTTATTGTTGTGTTGTTGATTTAATAGTTTTAAGTGATGCTTTGCTAAGTAATTTGGTATCATTTCAGACGTTGGTCACTTCTGTTTTAAGCACCATGGTCATTTTATACTACTTTAACTGCACTAAGAATGTCTTGGAAATATTTTTTGCTATATGTTATGTTTCATAAGCTCTAAAATAATTCATATAATATGCTAGTATAAGTCTAGTTCAAATCTCAATAAATGATAGCAAAATGTCTACTTTTACAGTGTGTTTGGATTTTGTTTTATTATTGGAACGGATCGGAAGAAGTAGGAAGGGATTGAAGAGGGAACAAATGGAAGGGAGCATAGTTACCTACATGCTTGTTTGAAAGATTAATAAGGGAACGGAATTGAAATATATTAATTGTGTTTGGAAGTTACATTATAAAGGAACGAAATAAAACATTTATGATTATCAACTTCTCAAACAGCCCTTTTAATAGCTCTATGTTGTTATTGTATATTTACAAAAACTAAATATTCAACTAATAAGTAAAAATTATTTAAAACCTTAAACTGAATCTCAAAATAACCATAAAATAATTTTTTCATATAATTACTGTATTTATAATAAATCTCGTGAATTTCAAGGTGGATTTCTTGAATATTCCTTCAAATGGTACTGCACTCTACTATAAGATGTTATTAGTTCACTACTCAACATAAATCCAATATCAACAAGATAAAATTTGCCTAGAAAATCAATGCAAGTTGATGTTTCATTAGTCCATTGTTTTATAAGCTAATAAAATCTTACTGTTAAATTATATGTTACCTTCTAAAATTGTCAGTGCATGTTGACATTTCAATACATTTTAAAAAATTCTTGAGTTTCTTTCTCAACCAGGTAAGACATAAGTAAATTTCAAATCAAAGGAGCATATTGCTAAGAAATATTGGGTTGGAAAATCCTTTCTACCACAATATTTAAGTGCTTCTTCTATAGAAACTTTTACACAAACATGTGTGCCATCAATTGCCCCTACACAATTTGGGGTTTCAAAAATATAATTAAAATTTATATCATTTTGAATTTTTATCCACAAACATGTGTGCCATCAATTGCCCCTACACAATTTGGGGTTTCAAAAATATAATTAAAATTTATATCATTTTGAATTTTTATCCGCTTAATTAACAATTCAATAAGATCATGTTTACTTTGAAATATTGGTAAAATGTACTATTGTTGAGTATTTCTTTAGAAACTTGGTACTCCATTGGGTTGCTTCAAAAAGATTTCTTTCAACTCTATTATAAATATTCAATACTGTATAGAAATATAATTTTTTATTTAATACATATTGTCATATTTGTATTTTATATTCTTATAAAATTTTTGTATTTACATATTGTATTGTATAATATTCATACCCATTCTTGTAGAATACGGAACTTTATAAATATAATGAGGGACAAAAATGTAAAACATTTATTTTTAACTTCAAAAAAATTTTCAGTTCCCCTCTTTCCACTCCAAATTTGGGGGCAAGAGAAAATGGGCTTTTGAGGGGACACAATTCCCGATGAGTTCCCTTCCTTTAATAGCTATTATTAAACTCCCAAACAAAGGAAGAGTTTCCATTCCCCGTCATTCACCTTCCCTTTCCCCCATTACTTGTCATCCAAACACAATGTTAGTGTAATTTTTTGTCATAAGTTTCCATTGGTGTCCAAGCACCAAACTAAGATTTTAGAGAGGCAGACAGTAGTCGCAACTAAACTTTTATAGAGGTAGACTCTTGTCTATTTGAATTTCACTCATACACTAGAAGTTTTCCCTGGTCAACATTTCTTAAAGCAAAACAAGTATGATATTCTCTACCCCTATGTTTGGACTTCCAGTTAGTTTTTGTTATGGATTGGTGTCGTTGACCCCCAATGTTACAATTAAGGCCTCGTTGTCATTTTATGAAGTCATTTGCACGTAGGAGCAAGTTGCTATAAAATGAGCTATATTAATCTGTCTGTTTTGGTGTAATATTCTGTAGAAATCACAGGTGAAAAACTGGATATTAGTGCTGCTACTCTCATTCATCTCAACACTTTCAATTTTATGGAAATATTCTGTAGATTGTGCAATCTAAATTTGTTGCTTCTAGGGTTTCCACTGTAATGTAATTGTATCGTGGTGCTTAAAGCCTGGATTGCAAATCAAATGTGTACTTAGACCCTTGCTGTACCTTGGGTTGTCTTTGTACGATCCTTTATATTTGACAAAAATTTGGCACTTGGTTGCATCTTTTTGTTCGGTATTATTTCTTATCATGCTCACTTTATTATTCAGGAGTTATTACAAATGCACAAATGCTGGTTGCCCTGTTAGAAAGCATGTGGAGCGAGCATCTCATGATCCAAAAGCAGTAATAACCACATATGAGGGTAAACACAATCATGATGTACCAACTGCAAAGAATAGTAGCCATGACATGACAGGACCAGCAGCTGCCACTGGACAGGCAAGAATTAAGCCAGAAGAAAGTGATACAATTAGCCTTGACCTTGGGATGGGCATTAGCCCAGCGGCTGAAAATAGCTCAAACTGGCAAGGAAGAATGCCGCGTTCTGAATTTGGAGGCAGTCAAACTCACACAAGCAATTCCAATTTCAAGTTTGTTCATACTACCCCAGCTCCAGTATACTTTGGGGTTCTAAATAACAGCTCAAATCTATATGGTTCTAGAGAAAATTTGAGTGATAGTCCATCTTTGAACCACTCTGCTTATCCTTGCCCGCAGAACATGGGAAGAATACTAACGGGTCCATAATATTGTTTACATAACCAAAATAAGAAAAAAAGAAAAAAGAAATTTAAGGATCATTTTGCTTTCTTCTTTTTGGCGGGTAAAGCTTAAAGGTAAAGCATATCATTCTCTGTGTGAAAATGCAGATAGTTCTTTAATGTTTATATCACTATTTGAGAGCTGCTCTTTGTAGAATTAGTAGTAGCTGCACCCCTTCAGCTTGACTTTTAAATCTAATTGTTGTTTGTATAATTATATACAAATTCTTCTGTACAAATATGAAGCTGATATCAAAGTTGCTTCGACAAAAACCCTTGTAAAAGTGCTTGAATTCAACTATTTATAAGATATAGCATTTAGTCTTTTTCTGAACTTTTCAATGTAATTCATCATAAGCTCTTTTATGTTTGAAAATGCAGATAGTTCATTTTGTGTTTATATCACTATTTGAGAGCTGCTATTTGGTAGAATTAATAGTAACTGTCTATCTAAATGCTGTTTGTATAATTATGTACAAATTCTTCTGTACAAAAATATGAGGCTGATATCCAAGTTGCATCGAGGAACCTTGTAAATCTGCTTGAATTCAACTATTTATAAGTAGCGTATAGCCTGTTCCTGAACTCCTGGATGTAATTGCAATAAGAGTACTGTATATTCATAGTTTGTAACCGTAGTCCTTTTGCCTTCGTTATGAGGCATATTTACTCTGCACGACAAAACATTTTGCATGTGGTTTATTTTGTGTTTGATGATAGTGAAACTGGATGGTGTGCACGAGATAATTTCATGAACATGTTTGATTTTGTCACCTTATTTTATGCATACCGAGGGAAAAATACAGTAAAAATTTCTGTAGATTGAGCCAAAGAGGAATCTGGTTCAATTCATGCTCCTACAGGTCCGTAAAAGTAGGTAGCTTAATTCTTGAAAGGATAACCATGAATTCAGTTTGGTATCTTACCTCTTTTAACATTTATGACCAGTAAAAGATATGACAAGCATTCAGTATTCAATACAAATTCATCTCAGTTTACGTTTTGTCCTTTTTGAGACTTTCGCCGGTTTCTTCCCTTGAAAAGGACATGGAATCTGCCTGTGACGGGGCAGGGGAGCCTTTGCATATTTAATATTGGTTGGTACACTTGATATTTCTGGAAAACTGACAGTAATAAAGTAGACCCTTGCATTCAAATATATACCTTAGGTTAGGGCAGATTTGATAATACACATTCAATTGGTCAGCTACATGTTATGATGTAATTTACCCATCAATTCTTCCATACCATATGCAAAATTTCCTGAAAGAACGTAGTAAATCAGTAAATGGCGAGGAGGAAGGTACCTGATGTCTACAGATGTATGCCAAATGGAAAATTCTAATTTAGCTAGATCATACAGGCCATGACACGTGGTGTTGCAATTGAATATGAACGGTTAAATTAACTTAGAAGTCATCGGATATAATGTAATATAGAAGAATCGATCCAACCAGGCACTCACAAATGAAATCGAAATAAATTGTACAATTGAGTACAATTAATTATGTAGCTTTACATGAAAAAATGCTACACGAACTGTTATTAACTGATTAGCGTGATAAAGAGAGGCAATTAATGTGTAGAACTGTTAGAAAATATGAGATGCATGCGCTACGATAATATTATACCTCAGTGCTAAACATGAATACTTTGCTTTGGTATTATGCCTAACTGCAAATCCTCCCTTTATACGATTAAATGCAAGATAAATATGTAATAGTGATGTAAAATATCAAATGCTTATTATATGTTGCATCCAATAAGTGGAAGGGAAGAAAAATGCCATGTAGAATTTCTTCCAAACGCCTCAAAATCTTCTGCTTGTAATGAACATGCACCCTCAGCATTGGTAACAGCAAGTTAACGACTATGGAAGGTCTCCGCATGCTGGCAACTCTACCATACCCTTTGCTGATTAGAAATACAACATATCGTATACCTGCATGCTAATACAACTGAATAAGTTTTAAATTATTTGAATTAGTTAACATTTAGATAACTTTCAGTTGTTACCATCTGGATAGGATGTTGTGATCTGATATATTTAATTTCAAATTCTATTGTAACTGGCTCCTAAACTATAGGACCAGCTCCTCTATATGTAAATATTCACCTTCCTTTTTAATTTTTTTTTTTTTGTACCAACCATCAGTATCCAAAAGCCCACGGACTTGGCCCATTATGAAGCAAAGCTCTCTTAGTGCTAATTTTTTTTTTTTTTCATCTACAAAACTCGAACCCAAGACCTTGTTTAAGGGAAATAAATACCAAACCATTTGAATACAATTCGAATCCTTTACTTCAACTCCTTATCTTATATGGTATCAGCAGCTTTGGCCTAACTACAATTTCAATCCCTTCCATCACGTCTTCTGCTACCTCTAATCCTACTCATGTCACCACCATCCCCACTACCAATACCCTCATTGCTGCTAATATCACCACTGTCACGACAAATTAAACCTCCCTTAACACTCAAACTTCAACCAAACTTTCAGGTAACAATTTTCTTGCTTGGAGAGTCCAAATGAATGCTTGAATGCTCTTCTTATTGGATATGATCTGATAGGCTTTGTCGATGGCACAAATACGTGTCCTTCTCCCTCCTATTGTGATTAGAGCCTACTGGAGGCGTTAGGATCAATTGATCCTTCACGCTATCATCTCCTCTGTTGAGCAAGTTGAATTTGTTGTGACTGTGGTGATATTAGCAGCATTGAGGGTGTTGGCGGTGGCATCACACGCAAGTAAAAATTTACTGCTGTATTTGTAACAAATGTGCACCCTAATTTTTTATTTTAATGCCATTTATTTATTAGAATGATGTGACACATATGTAGACTCTCATATTAGTAAGTTAGTCATATTATTTTATTTCATTACGTGATCATTTTTATTTTTGGTCAAAAATTCTGGCAATTTTTTCTAGGGGTATAGCATTACTCTTCTTGTCTTTGTGATGAAACCTTATGTTATTTCATCACCAATTGGGATTTGCGTGCACCTAGAAGGTGGCAAGCTTCCTTGAAGTTCGGGAGACATTTAACATGTAGCAAGTAAATTTTAATTACCTGCAATATCATGTAATTTATTTTGTACATACATCTACTTAGTACCTGGAAAACGCCACCCCAAGATTGGATTCGCTTGGCTTTGTCATTGGACTAGTGAGAAAATTCAAGTTAGTATTTAATGGCATTGAAACTAAAGTACAATCTCCTTTAATTCATATAACGTTGTGCCTCATTTATCACCTGGAACGCTATGATTTCTTGGTTGATTCTTCCCCATCAGAATCAGATGAGCATCCGAGAACAATTCTAAATCCTAGATCATATCATTACTATGCTTCAGGGCATTATGATTTAGTTATATATGAAAAGAAAATTGTTATTTATACTCATTTTCTAAATTTATTATAGACACACAATAAGAATAACAGACACAATGTGGTGGGTATTGGAAAAAAAAAATGGAGTAACTCCCCAACTTAGTCCTCAAAAAAGTCATTGGACATTAATTTAATCCTTAAAACATTTGTGACATCAATTTAATGCGGATTCAAATTTATTTTAAGTTAATCCAAACTTTTTTTAAAAAAAATCTTTTGAACTAATTTAAAATAAATTTTAATCTTTTAAAAACTAAATTGATATCACAATTTTTTCGAGATTTAAATTGATATCACAACTCTTTCAAAAATTAAATTGATATCCCATAACACTTTCGATGACTAATTTGAAATTTTAATTGGAAAAAAAAAAAAGTGAAGGAACCCACCACCTTGTGTCTTTCTCTCTCATTATATATTTATAATGAGTCTAAAAAATAAAAACAAACAACATTACTCATATGAAAAAGCAAGTGCTTCTTTTTTTTTTCACAAAAAAGAATAATTGAGAATTTGAATTATTTGATTGCTTCATTGACGTAAAAGGCAATGCTAGTGACAAGAGTTCTATGATACAAAAAGTCACAACTAAGGTTGAAACTCGAGAGTTCAAGTAAATTTGTGAAATCTCATTAAATTCAAATCATAAACTTGATCTGTAAATTTGTAAGAACTTACATATTAAAAAGATATAATTTGAAAAATATAGATTGGTAACTAAACATAATGGTAAAAAAAAAAGCAATGACTTATGAACTAATTATGTTTTAGTTACAACTATTAAAAATATTCTGTTACTTAAATTTATAATGGTTTATTAAATAATTTATTAAGCAATAATATGTAATAATAGTGATCATTAATCTTAATATTTTACTATTTTCTCATGTGTTTTATCTTTACTTTTCGTAGCAAGTCACCTAGTTTCTTCATCTATATATAAATAGCCTACAATTAATTTTTTTCTACTTTTTATATGTATTTATTGATAATTAAAGTTATTGGATCAACCTCCTTTGAGTGGCATAGACTTATGCCAACTTTAAAAAGAATCCATTTAAATATGTAATTATTTTATTTTCAATCAACATACTCTATTATTATTTATAAAATATATTTAAACTTATATTCATCTTAACTTTCTATAAGGAAAATATTGATTAATGATAATTAATATACATCTCTTAGTGATCTATCCTCAAACACAGATGAATAAACAATAAAAATACGAGTTTCATTGATCAACTTCTTATTAAAAAGAATTAAAAGAAACATATCAAAAGAAATCTTTTAATTTTTTAGTCCAATTAAAATATGAAACCTATTAAAGAATTAAAAAATATATAGTTTATCTAAATTTTCTCTTTTACTATGTTCTTGTTCCTTTTACATTTTCAATATGTTGCGTTATGTAATAAATTATTAAAAGAAACAATTACATAACAAATTTCAAATTATTACTTTTTTTTAGAAAAAATATAATCATGTAATGTGAGAAAGAAATAATTTTTACTTGACGTCTTTTAATGAAGCAATTTTGTAAGAGTTTAATTTTAATGCTACACTGTTATTCAATCATATGTGATCATATTAATAAACATGTTTAACTCTTACACATTGAGTCTCATATCCACTATTTCAAAATTCATGTATATGAGAGGATTTTGTTGAATGATAGTATAAAAATATTTTTACTGTTAATGCATCAAAATTAAATCTCTTTTTAATAGAATATTGTCTGATGTTGGGTGTATTTGGTTGTGCTTTTAGTGCACAAAGGTATTCTTTTTTTTTTTTAAAAAATACTTCTAAGGGTTTTAGTATTATTTATTGTGCTTCTCAAAAAAAAAAAAAAAAAGAAAGAAAGAATAGAAGCAAGCAACAATAAGTTTTTCTGCTTTTTTAAGAAATAAATGGACCTATTTAGTTAAGATTATAGTAGAAGTGCTTTTTAAAAGTAGAAGTAAAAGCAAAAGCAAAAAATTATTTTGTATTTGGATATAATTGTATAAATACTTTTTATCAAAATTAGAAATTATTAAATTGCTTAGATATAATAAATATAAAAGTATTTTTTTAATAGAATTACAATTAATAATATGGAGAGAGAGTAAAAATGATAGTGGGAAGTGAGTGGTATTATTTAAAAAATTTTAAGGTTAAAATCATAATTAAACGAAAAGAAAGTGGTTACTAAATTCAAGGAGCAACATTTCTTTCTTCTATTACTTCTGCTTCTAAGATAAGATTTTGAGAGAAATACTTCTTCAAAAGTAGAATTAGAAGTAAAAGTAAAAGCAGAAGTAGAAAATTATTTTACGTTTTGATATAATTATAGAAGTACTTTTTATAAGAATTAGAAGTTGTTAAACTATTTAGATGTGATAAAATAAAAGTATTTTTTTTTATAAAATTATAATATTAATAGATAGAGATTGATATTTTCAAGAAAAAGTTAATGATAGAGTGGTAAAAATGTGAAAAAATAGTGAGTTCGAAATTTAAGAACTGTTTTTCTTTCTTTTCTACTGCTTTTACTTTTGTAAGAAGCAGCTCCCTATCTGCTTCTAAAAAAAAGTAGAAAAGCTAATTATTTTCTCTTTCTATTTTTTTTTTAAAAGCACAAGCAAATAACACTAAAAGTACTTTTTTCAAAATATTTTTTGACAAAAAGTATTTTTTTTCCTTGGAGAATCGCAAATAAACGGGCTCAAGAAACCAATTATTTTCTACTCCTATTTTTTTTCTAGAAGTACAAATAAACAACATTAAAGATTTCATAAGTACTTTTTAAAAAAAAAATTGGAAAAAGGTAATTTTTTCTATTGCAAAGGTACAAACAAACTTGTTTGGTCAAGATATTAGAAAAAATACTTCTTAAGAAGTATGATTAGAAGTAAAAGCAAAACATTACTTTATGTTTAGATATAATTGTATAAATATTTTTTTTTATCAAAATTAAAAATTGTTAAATTGTTTGAGTGTGATAATTATAGAAGTATTTTATAAAATTATAATTAAAGACATGGGAGAGAGAGAATAAGAGTGGAAAGAGAATGATATTTTTAAAAGTTTCAAGGATATCCTTGCAAAAAAAAAATTGTTTCAAAGATAAAATCGTAATTGAATGGGAAGAAAGTGGTTGCTAATTTTAAAAAGTAACACTTTTTCTCTTTTACTATTTCTATTTTTGGAAGAAATAACTCCCTATCTATTTCTAAAAAAAGTAGAAAAACTAATTATTTTATACTTCTACTTTTTTAAAAAGCACAAACAAATAACACTTAAAATTTTACAAGTATTGTCTTTTTGAAAAATTTTGAAAAAAAAAATACTTCCTTTTATGCTAGAAGCACAAGTAAACGCACATGAGAGTTGTTTCTCTTAAAAGCATAAGTAAAAAAAGAGAGAGAATTATACTTCATGAATTTTGAAACTCTTTCACTTCTTTGTGATTTAACCTTCTTATTCTCATTCTTATTCTTGTTCTCCTGCACCTTAATTGTAATTTTATAAGAAAAATATTTTTATATTTATCATATTCAAATAATTTAATAACTTTAAATTATGATAAAAAAATATTTTTACAATTATATCTAAATGCAAAACAATTTTTTGCTTCTATTGTTGTTTCTACTTATGATTCTGCTTTCAAAGAATTAAAAAAGTATTTATCACAAAATCTTAATTAAACAAACCCAACATTGCTCTTAAATTGAATGAATTTTGGGTAAATTTTGCATGTAAATAAAACAAATTTTGAATGAAAACTATAAAACTTCTAATTAGGCAATATGAATAGGAAACAAACATTATATAAAAATTTAAAAAATACATTAATCAAAATTTCTTAAAATCAGTCACTTGCAAATTGAAGAAAATAGTTAGCCTAGTGGATATATCCATCAAAATGTTCTTTGTTTTTTTGGGTAAGATTTATCCATTTCTTTTAGACTTTCTAAACAATATTATTGCAGTCTTAAGTCTATGGTAAACTCTACCAATGATAATATATCAACCATTCAAGACACAATTTAAAGTTATAAATATGTAGTCAATATGAAATCACTGATTGAAATAATATCACATATAAAATTTATTGTAAATTCAAGTCTATATTAAGCATTTTTCTGTCTTTTACTCCTTCTAAGTTATTTTAATGGTTTCAAGATAATTGTTAGAGATGTAGTTATGATATTTTAATGGTTTCCGGAAAATTGCTCGAGATGCAGTTCTGATAAAGCGTTTGACCCAACCGAGTTAGGGTTTTTTTTTTATATAACTGAGTTAGGATAATTGCTACATGTTCTGTGGTGGATTCTTAAGTGGGGAAAGTGAGTTTGGGAGCATGTGGTGACTAAATCTCAACCATTGAATATTTAATCGAATGGTTGAAATTAATTAAAATTAAAGTTAAAGTTTATATTTTAATATTTGTAAAATAATTTTATAAGAACTTTCTCTATTTTACCCTTGTACCCTTTCCTTCCATTTTTACCTATCGCCACTCTTGGTCAGTTGGAGCCGCTGCCACCGCTTGACCGCCCCACCACCATCGACCCCAACCAATTCAAAATCTTAAAGAATTAGAATGGAATCAATAGACCCACAAACCACGAAGCGACAACATTATAGAACTACTACCGACACGCCACTGTTTCTGCCATTCACGCCTCAAGGTCTTCAGATCTCCAACTAGTTGTTTCAACCCATGGCAAGAAACCCATGTTTGTAGTGTACTATTATTAATATTTAAGAAAAAACTTTTATTGACATCTAGGAAATCTACGTTTCAACCTATGGTAGGAAACCCACTTTTATTAATTTTTATTTTGTGAGTATTATTCTTATAATAGGTGGATATTTTGGGCTCGTTCTCCTTATTAAAATGGCATAGACATCACGCTAGTACTATAGGAGCAAGAGGTTAAACAAAGACTTGCGGCATGCTATAACGTTCTCATCATGGGAGTGGGAGAGAAGAAGGGTTGCCCCAGGGGGAAAGAGGCGGTTGGAATGGAGGAAGAAAATATTAAGAATAGAAAAGTCACTTTGTCATTCAGTCACCACATGGTTCCGAACTCAAATTCCCTACTCAAGAATCCGCCCATGTTCTGTAGATATAAATAGTCACCATTCTCTCTATATTTGGCTAGCATTATATGTTCTAAAACACTTTGCATAGAAAAGCTCAGAATCTGTAGTTCTTGCTGTTACTGGTATTGCTGACATAAAATCTATGGTGACATTTAAGAAAACAGTAATTTTGCTATGAAAATAGAAATTTTGTTAAGAACATAAGGATGATACATAACCTAACTAAAAGCCTGTAGTGCCAAAAATGAACCAACAACCATTTGAGTTTCATCTCCAAGCACACGAGACAATAAGAACTTGGTTCATCCAACCAAGATATAGTACACCGTCCCTCTCTTCTAGAGTGTAATGTCCGCGGTAACTCTCCAGAAGGTTCTTGATTGAAGTATTAATAAAGGAGCTCAATGGATAAGGTGTAAATCCAGCCTTGGTGAAACGCATCCTCCACTTATTGAGAAGCTCATGCCGTTCCACTCTTTCTGCCCCTTCACATGCTACCAAGTTGACAACTTCCCGAGCCAAGCAATGCTGTTCGACATTGATCCTGTCTTTGTGCTCCCTTGGCAGAACCACATCAATCGACTCGAAAACGGCCAAGTAGTAGTTCAACGTCTCAACGAAACGTGGTAAGAATGGCGCATGGTTGGTGTTAAGTTCTTGCTCAACCAGAGTCACTACCTTAGGAGACAAGTGCTTTGCCAATCTCAACAACCGGTCACGGGGATTCTGAATGATCACACTTTCATCTGGCACATGGTGCAGCATCAGGGCAAAATTCACTGCCACAGCTTCACCAGGTCGAAGTTCAAGGTCTTCTGGTTGAACCTCAGAAGCAGCAACTCTGACAGCATGGAACTCGAAAGGTACATCACATGACTGCGCAAGTGCTGATAGCCTTTTCCCCACAATGTCAAGCCCGCCTCCCCGGGCATAAGCCGCATAGGAGTCATCGACACCTGTTATTCTGATCTTAGGGGGTCCTCCGGGCCGGCGAGCAAGAGCCTGGATTAGGATTACCCACTGGGTTCCCTGGCTGATCTGAAAATCAATTATGTGGACTTGACTTTCCTCCTTCATAGCTTCAGCAATTGCTCCGTTTGCTGACATATACCCAAACTTGAAGTATGGGCATATTTCATAGAGTACATGCATGTATGAAAGGAGTTCATTACCAGTAGGCTCATCACATTTTAAGGCCTTGTAGATTGTGCTTCCTGAAGAGGCCATCCTTGCAACGAGAGACTCCAACATGTATGCTCCCAATCGTTGGAGAGGGTCGCCTGAAATGGACACCACTTTACGCAGTTCTGACATCAGCCATTCAGTAGTCTCCATATCATTCCCTGTCATTGCTTTTGCGCAAGTATAAAGCATCTCTTTCAAATCGCCTCTTGATATGATCTCCATCGTCTTCTTCCACTTCTCTGCCTCCAACAAAAATGAATCAGATGCTTCTGGGATTACGGTGTCATATATATCTAGTATATCTGTATCAGGTCCCAGCATAGCAGTTTCAAGCTCTCTTATCTTATGCCTCAGGTCATCTTGGTCACGTGTCAAACAAGAATCAATCTCAGGTGAGCCATTAGTAGTTTCAAGAGAATTCTGTGGCCTTAACACATATGATTTTGGCTCTAGCTTTGACACCGGGCTATTGTTAGGTGAGAAATTGATAGTAGATTGAGAATTTTGGCAAGGGAAACTGTTGCTTGTCGAAGCAGGTTCAAGGGTGCAATATGGTTCTAAAGTGTTGACTAAAGGGTAGGTTGTTTGGCTGCTGTTATCAGAGGAAGAGTAATTGTCTAGATTCTCACTTGCCGGAAAGCAACATGACTCTAGATTTTGCACAGGCTCCATGTAGAGCCTGTCAGAGCCATAGGAAATCCCTTGGTTCTGTGAGGTTTGCATTGAAAAATATACTCAAGCTGCACCAAATGACTTTCTGACACAAACACTCCCAAATTTTTCCGATAGCCTTGTTTGTTGGAACAACATATGTCCGTAACTGTTACTTTTCAGGCTCTGTGATCATTGTCCACACTTTAATCCAACTTCTACCTGAGTTATTCTGCAAAAGGATAAAAAAAAATTAGAACAAATTATATAGTTAACAAGATAATCAAAGCTATAATCATAGAAAACAAAGATGGTTGTTGCCTAAACACGTTATTCCTTAAGGCCAGGTGTTAAGGTGTATGGAATACATTAATTGCATAAAGGATAGAAACTAGTAATAATCGAATTGGACCGTTTGTTAAAGGACTAAACATGCATTTTAAAAACAGAAGAGCAAGCTACTTGATGACATAATCTATATTTTCCAGACTTATGCTATTCCAAATAATAGTACACCAGACAGGGTTTAATTTTCAGAGTCCATATGTGCAGAACATATTAGTTTGCAACCTCCACCCTCAAATACTATTTAATCATTTTATTTGGATATTTTAAATTTTTCAAATTTGATCCAATCAAGAAATTAAAAGGGAAAAGATTAATTCAGAAATGGTTCCCACATGCTACAGGTGGTTTTTAATTACTCAAGGGATATGCAAAAGATTAGCTAAACCGTAAAACACCAAACGGGCTTTTAGGGAATCAGTTAGTTTTTTTGCTTGGAAACAATTCTGTAAACATACTGTAAAGGGATATGCAAAAGATTATTTTTTTTTTTTTCTGCATTCGAATCTACAATTGTTCAAACACGTACAGAGAGATACAATAAATGAAAAGTAAAGCCAAAATGCAGAAGCTCAATAAATATAAATCGGAAAAGTGAGAAAATCACTTATCACAGTTAAATATGCCATTATTATCAATTTCAACAGCAAACAAATTTTACAAATTCAATCAAAGCAACCAGAGAGAAAAAAGAAGACATTTTTTTCTCTGATAATTGAAACAAGATGCAGCATAACCATCAACTTAGCAAGCAAAGACACTTCATGATAAAAATCACTTTCCTAACACAGCATACTATTAAAAATCAGGGAACCAGTAGGAGCAGTTCAATAGTTTCAGAGTCTCTCACCTTTAGAATGAAAGGAAAGAAGGTTCTGATTTGAAACTAGATAACACACAAACGGTGGTGACCCAGTTGGGTTGCAGCTCAAACTAACGGGAGACTGGCATGCTATATATATATATATATATATGCACAAAGGTTGTTGGGTGCTCAGCTGCTTCCGAAGTCTTCTATTGATCGAGGTCACCTCCGAAGTCAGCAGTCCATTTTTGGCTATTTTGTTTTTTTGACTGCATTTTTTTGCTATTTTATATAATTTGGACGCCGGGGAGGAAAGTCTTCTCTTATGCCAAATTACTTATCTGACCAGCACCTAGAAACTTACTTCTCTGACACTAACATCTCACTTGAATTACGTAGACTTTAATATACACTGTCACACTCCTTCATGTTTAAGATAAGCTTAATTAAGTTTTCTTTTGCTTTTTATATTCGTTTATATTGATTTTACTTTTTTTAATTTATTAATTTTGAACATTTACCTTACTATATATCAAATATTTAATGTTAAATTTTTCATAGATTAACTTAATAGTAAATGATATGATTTTTTTCTTAAAAACTATTCATGTAATTTTAAACTTGGGTTTCAGTATTTGAAATCTTGACATTAGAGATAAAATTCATTTGAGTTGCAATCTATTTTTATTATAATTAATCACTTTTAAATAGTAAATAAGACTTTTGAATCATAACTATACTAATTACTAATTAGTAGAAAAAATATTTTTATAAATCTTCCAACTAATACCAAAATAAATAATTGTTTTGAAAAATTAATTAAAACAGGATTTTTTTATATTATATAAAATATCAACATTTTTCAAACGTTTGCAGCGACGACGGTGATTGTTATATTAACTTTTTAATCAAAAAAGTTTATTTTTACCTTTTAAGATAAGCAATAGGTACATACACCAAAGTAAAACACTTTCTGGATTATTTTAGTAACTTGATATATTATGTCAAAATGATTTTAAGAAGTATCTACAATGACTAGTCATGATAAATGTTTTTCTACTTAGCTTGGAAAATTAAGAAATCAATAAATGTGTTATAACTTACAACATCTCATAAAATAGTTAAAAGATGGGCTTAATGCAATAACCGTCACATTTTAATGGCAGCACGTTTTGAAAGTGATTATGCTAAAATTCAGTTGGTACCTGTACCATTTATAATTTATAACTCATGATTTAGTCTAATAAAAAAATTAGTTTATATTTCTATTTAAATTATGATTTAGAGTTAAAAACTATGTTAAAATATAATTTGACCTAATTTATTAAAATACTAAATAAATCAAATTTTAATTTGTACCCGTTAAATCATAATAAAGAGTGTAAAAATTGAAGTCTAATCATAAGTATAGTTAAACATGATTTAGAGTGTGAAAATTGAATTATAATCATAAATATAGTGATTGAACTTTGGACAGACGCGTCATGGAATGGAACAGGAAAGGTGAAACACGTAATGAGTGCGTCGGCTGGCGTGTCTGTCTGTAAAGCCTAAACACTGAAAAGATATGCTTCCAATTCCAACGTGTGGAATTGGCCCACGCGGTTTGAGCCCCCTCATGTCACCTTCTTTCACTTCTCTTTTGGCAAACCCAACCAACTTTCCCCCTCAGATTCTTGTGTTTTCTTTTTAATCTTCTTTTATTGGATTTTTCAAAAGGAATTACAAAACAATATATTATATTATAAGAAAGAAAGGCACAATGCAAAAAGGCTGATAGACTTGGTTTGCATTTTGTTTGACCCTATATCTTCTGTAGTTTTTTTTTTTTTTATAAAAAGAATTACCAGAGATACATTTAATGATCTAATAATTGGAATTCATTACATTATTTAATTGAATATTGTCTAATTTAAAAAAAAAATAAAGGTTTTTTTAAGGTTTTTTGCAGTTAAAAAAACGGTAATAGAGGATCCTCCTAATTGATTTTGCTTCAAATTTTTAAATATAAATATATATCCTTTTTATTCGTTGAAGTTGTAGCAAATTTATCATAAGTTTTTTTATGATGCATCATCACTATAGTCTTAAAAACTTTGACTAGTGCCAATTAAATTAGAAATTCATTTACTCCTTATGAAAATCTTTTATGCATCATATATATGATCAGGACATTTTCTTTCCCACGTTGCAGGTTATACTTAGGCTCCATTTTTTGTATATGGTGTTTGAGTGAGAATAACATCATGATATATTATTTTGAAATAAATTATGAAAATATAGTTTTATTATAGAGAATCAATCCAACAATTAGTAAAAATTTTGGGTGGAGGGTTTTGTTACACAATTCACCCAAAATGGAGAAGGATTTGAGTTGTCCCAAAATCCTACCACATGTTACATGTTGGTATGATTATGAGACAATGTATTTGTTCAAAATCCTACTCCATTCTGGGCATATTCTAAGACAACACTCCAACAGTCAAAACATCCAATGGTCCAAAACTTCGCTTATGCATAGTGCTCTTCTCCCTCACTCAAGCTCATCGAGGGTAACTTGTTTCTCTTTTATTTTAGACTTGTTATTCTTTCTTTATATATCTTGTTTTGCTTCCTTTTTAAAGTGAGAGCAAGAGTAAAAAAGTGAGAGAAAATCATGGATAACAGTACAAATATTACTATTATTTTCCATTTTAATGGCTCTGTAATTACATATACAAAGCATGGTTTGATATTTATGTTTGACAAGTCAGCATATTTTTTGATTCCTCAAATCATGTCATTTAAGGATTGAACTTTGTCAAGTCATAAATTTTGACATTTAAAAGAGAGTGGTGAGAATTTGATATAAGCATCAAATCTCAAATCTTAACAATATCATACAATTTCGACTAGTCAAAATAAGTAACAATAGGGACATGTAAATAATGTTTAGAACATATAGACAATATTAATAGTACATTACTGCTATTGAGTTGTATGTCGACTTCGAAGAAATTGTTGCTGAAGTTAGTCTTATTAGGCGACATGGTGACACTATCCCCATTTCATATCTAGTGAGTTCCAAAGAATTTTATTGAATTTTTTATTTTATAATTATTTATGTAAGCAATTTCTCTAATATAATGTAATTTATTTATTAACTAGTTTAATTTCATAATTATGTGTTATTTTGACTAATAGTTTTATTTACTTGAATTAATTTTTTATTTTAATTAATATAATACATATGTTATTTTATTTAATACCTTTCAACAATCCTTGCATTAGTATCATATTACTCAAACTGGTACCGATTCTTATTTGGGTAGATAGCATAACTACGACATTGCTCTAAGTTCATATTCATTGAGTCATGTGATATTTTATTAAATTTTTTTTATTTCAAAGCCATTTATCTAAAACAATTTCTTCCTTGTGTTAAAGTTTATTAATTAGTTTAGTTCTATAATTTGGTGCTCTTGTGATTAATAGTTTTTGTTTACTTGAATTAAATTTTTATGTTGATTAATATAATATATGTGTTAAGTTAGTTAATTGTTTTCAATAATCTAACATCAGTATCATGCTGCTTAATTGGGTACTAGCTCCTATGCAGCTAAATAGGATGACTTGCACATTGTTTCTAGTTTACATCCAATAAGTTATGCGATATTTTATTGAATTTTTATTTTAAAGTTATTTATGTAAATAATTTCTTTATTATGGTGCTATTTATTTATTAATTAGTTTAATTCCATAATTATGTGTTATTCTAATTAATAGTTTTTCTTTGTTTGATTTAAATTTTTGTGTTAATTAATATAATACTTGTGTTATTTTATTTAAAGTCTTTCATTATCATGTTGATTAATATAATATTTATGTTAATTTAGTTAATTTTGTGTTCTTGTGATTAATAGTTTTTTGGTACTTGAATTAGATTTTTATGTTGATTAATATAATACCTATGTTAATTTAATTAATTCTTTTTAATAATCTACCATTAGTATGAAGCTGAGCCTAGCCATTTCTGACAAGAGGTGTAGAGTGTGGTGTGGGATTGAAAACAATGAAAGTGATGGCAATTACTCAGAAGGAGAACATGAAAGTGGCAGCGCTGATGCAAATGATGATACAGATGATGAGGGGGTACCAAACACAGCCATGGTAGTGCAGCATGCAAAGGCTCCTCCACCTTTCATGTGGGCTTTACATCCTGAAGCTATGCATGCTCCTGAATTTCCAAACTATGCGAATATGGCTAGTGGTTATGTTGCTGAAGATGAATTGTATGTTGAAATGTAATTCAGCAATCAGGACCTACAACATATCCAAATTAATGGATTATAAAAGTGTACGAGTTAGAACCAATGATATTTTATTGTAAGGGCAAACACTTTGGCTTCGGGTGTCATTGGCTTGTTAAGGTCAGTTTCAGAAAGAAAAAGGACTTGTAGGAGATCAGGAAATACAATAGCTCGCATACTTGCACTTTGGCAATGCTTTCTCAGGCCTATACAAAATTGGATTCTAACATGATTGCACAACATATAGAGCCTCTGGTAAGAGCTTAACCATCCTTTAAAGTAAAAAATGCAATTGCAGAGGTCCAAAATCAGTATAGGTACTTGACAATGTATTGGAAAGCATGGAGGGCAAAGCAAAAGGCAATTGAAAAAGTTTATGCTAGTTGGAAAAGCTCGTATGAAGAGTTACCAAATGGCTAGAAGCATTGTATGCTTTCGATCAACATGCACGTGTTGAATTAGAAACTACATTAGCCTACGATGGCAATGAGTTAGTGCCTAACATTCAAATATTCGACCGGATGTTTTGGACCTTCGATCCCTATAAGAGAGTTTTTCTGGCACTGCAAACCATTAGTCCAAGTTGATGGGATGCATTTGTACAGGAAATACAAGGACACTTTATTGGTTGCTGCTGCACAGGATGGCAATTAAAACATATTGCCAATTGCTTGTGCAATCATCAAGGGTGAGACTACAATTCATAGTCTTTTTTTCGTGTTTAATCTATGCAGACATATAGTGATCAAGGGTAGAGTTGGCATTATTTTTTATCGAACGAGTTAATTAAAGATGCAATAAGATAGAGTCATGATCAATGGGAACCTCCTAGAACATTTAACATGTACTGCATTAGACATATCGCGGCCAATTTCCTAAGGAGATTCAAGAAGTCGTGCTTACACCGACTTGTCGTATAACTTACATTTTTTTTGTATTTGTTCATGCAAAATTTTTTTTTCTTCATAAGTTGTCTCTAACATTGTGTTTTGTAGGGTATTCAAGAGCCGAGCGTGAATTTAATTATCACTTCAAGCGGGTGCGCACATGGTGATGTATACACAAATTGGGTTGATGAAGTTCCACAAGAAAGGTGGATTCGAGCCTTTGATGGTGGGCATCAACATGGACATATGACCATGAACTATTTTGAGTGTGTCAATTCTGTGTTAAAAGGGCTTGTATTCTTCTCATTACGGTTTTAGTTCAAGCAGTGTACTTCCGGTTGGCTGAGTTATTTGCTACGAAAGTTAGGGAGGCACATGCTAGAAAAGATGCAAGATTTGTGCTCTCAGAAGCCCTCATGACACGATTACGAGAAATCCAGCAAGCAGCTAGTAGTGTATACATCACTACATTTGCAATACAGATTAGGTTTTCCATGTTCAAGACTTATCAAATGGGGAGGAATTCAAAGTTGATCTAGGGTAGTGGTGTTGTGACTGTGGTGATTTTCAAACTGATTTATATCCATATTGTCACCTAATTAAATGTTGCTCGAGCTAGATCATCGATTAGCAAGTGTATGTCAATGGTATTTATAGCATGAAGAAAATTTGCAAAATGCATGTGAGGGAGTTCCAAGTTTTGGGGAATTAGAGTAGGTGGCTACCATATAATGACCCGTTGATTTGTCCTAACTCTCAATTAAAGCGCAATACGAAAGGTCGGCCAAAAATATTCCATTTTCTAAATGAAATGGATATGCGTGAGATGCACGGACCAAAATGTTGTGGGATATGTTGTGGTGAAGGACATAGCCGCAAATAATGTCCACATAGAGCTGGAGCAATTTCGTAGTGATGACTAGATTACTGTTGTTTAAACTTGTAATGGTTCTTGAATTTGGAATTATAGTAATTTTGACCATTGTAGTAATTGTTTCTAATTTTTACTTGTAATTTTTACATTGTCTATATTTTAATTTGATTTTGTATTGTATTGATGTATGAAATTATGAATTGAAAGTTTTTCACTGAGAAAAAGATTCACTTGTAATTTAAATAACATAAAAATTAGATGAAAAGTATGCACAAAAATTACATGTCCTTTGCTATTCTCTTTCCATTTTATCAACGAAGGCATAAATCTATCGGGAATCTAATAAGATTGTGTAAATTGAACCTGCCACCTCCTCCTCTTTCTCTTACTTTTTTATTAATCAAATTATTCTAACTCAATTATCTATAAATATACTATCTTTTATTCATACAAGAAAATGCCATTCAACCAAAACTAATTTGTCATCAATAAATTGACATATTTAACGATTATTAGATTAAAAAATGATTGTTATTACTTAATTTTATTTAATTATTATCATTTAATATATTATCAAAATAAATTTTTTCATATAATCATTTAGTTATATATAAAATTTAATTAATTGATACAGATAGTCCCCAATGCATGAAAATGCATACACAATAAATTTATTAATTTAAACAAGAAATAACAAAATTATAAAATTTCACAACAGATTACAATATAATATATATTCTTTTTAATGAATTTATAGTTTACAAATTTCTTATTGTAATAGGTTACAATAAAATATATATATACTTTTATTCAAATTTTAATTTTGGAGTATAAATATATATTGTATTGTAATTTTTTACAATAAAAAATAATAAACTGTATATATTCAAAATATTTATCTAAGCCATAGTACTTTTATTCAAATTTAAGTTTTGAATTTTTGAGTATATATATATATATATATATATATATATATATATATTAATTTGTTACAAAAAAAAAATTATAAGCTACATATATACTTTAAGGGTGCGGCAATTAGCACTCTTTTTTGCCTATTTACACTCTTTATTAATAATATATAATTTTAACTTTCTAAATTATCCTTGTCTAAATGGCTTAATTTTATTAAAATTAAGTTTTAATTAGTATGTAACTATTTATCTATTCCCACTATCACATATAGTCGTTAATTTATTCATAATTTTAAATTTATCCAAAATCCCCAAAAAAAAATTATATGCAAATATTTACAATAATAGTCATACAAAAATAGAAGTTCTAAGTAAATTTTTATTATCAAAATATCTCAAAAATGTTAACATCCAATAATTAAGAAAAATATGTAATACTACCTATAATACTATTGTATATTTTTTCTATTCTTATTGGAAGGAAAATTTTCGAAAAACATAATTTTTGCAATCAATCAAAAAGTGGGTACATTTTTTTTTTTTTTAACTTAAGAAGAAAATAAGTTACAACAAAGTATGCATACAAACTAGCATGATAACCCATTCTTGATTTTTATGAAGGCTTATTGGAATGAGTTAATTTAAAATAAAAACATAATAGCTTTTGATATGCACTTGCTTTTCTTTTCTTTTTTTTTTTTAGATGAGATATGAACTTGTTGTTATGAATTATATTATATACTTTTTGTTAATTATTGGATACTAATTTTTATTTATATTTTTTGATGTTAAGCATTTGCTTAGAGCCTATATTTTAACATGACTTTTGTCATAAATATTTGCATATTATTTTTTTTTTAAATTTTGAATAAATATGAAAATGACTAAATTAATGAAATAGAGAGAAGGATTATGTAATGGAATAGAAAGGAAAATTTTATGAAAATAAAAATTAGAGTAATTGATATTGAATAGGAGTGTAAATAGAAAAATAATAATATACTTAATTAAAATTTAAGTTTAATAGCATTAGTTCATTTAAATGAGGGTAGTTTTGAAAATTTAAGTAATAAACTAAGAATAGGGAGTGTGGATAGATAAAATAGAGTGCTAATAGCCCCATCCATATTTTAAATCTAAAACATTTTAGAAATTAAACTTTTATATATCTTTATATAAGTTTTTTTAAAAAAAATTAAAATTTATAAATCTTAATTTTTTCGAAAATATTGACGTGTTTTAGAATGAACCCAGGCCCACCATGGACTCAATATTTTGCCACACCTTGATAATTAACTATACTTTTTGATCATTTAACCATACTGTATCCACTATGGTTCTAAAGTTTTGGGGTTCGCCCTAAACTACATCCATTGTTACTTAAGACAAGCACAAAGGCTCTACGTATGCTTATTGCTTGCGCCGAGAATCCGCCCAATACATGGGCCAATTTATGTTAGTTTGGTCAGCTCCTTAAGTCTTTTTTCATTTGCTTATCAGTGTAATTTTTTGTTTCAAAATCCGTCCAACCACTTGGAAGGATTATGGTTCCTACTTATTGCTGGCGAATTCCGAAAGAGTTGTGTTATTTAGATGTACAAAATTAAACGCATTCGATGTATTACTAATTTATTCGACTGCGTTTCCAACCAGTTGTAGCATAACTTTATAGGATATTTTGTATGCAATTGATTGGTAACCCAATCAAATAAGTTGGTAACTTTAATTTAAAAAATTGGCAATTGAAAAAAAAAAGTTGATATTTATACACTGCAACTGGTTGATAATTCAATCGAAAAAGTTAGTAACTTTAATTCAAAAAATTGGTAACTAAAAAAAAAAAGTTGTAATGCGTCACAAATGCGTCCGAACTGCATGTACAAATAAACTTTCTCATTCAGAAACTTTAGACCCACGTTACTCTAAATAACCAAAATAACCCATATTATCTTCATTATGTCACCAAAACACTGTAAAAAAATTGAAAAGCCTTGTGCTCATGCGCATGTTATTTTAGTTGGGTAATGAATGCAATTTATTTTACATATCACAAAAGGTTTCCTATGTCATGATTGGTCTAAAATTTGAAAATTTGGGGTAAATTTGGAGGGCATTTAGTTTGTTTTTCTGGATTTATTTGTAGTTCCAACGTTTTTATTATAATTATAGAAATATCATTTTATTTTATTTTCTATTTTAAAACTTTATTAAGGAAATGGTAAAAATAAGCAATTTATTATTTTATTATTTTCTTTATAATTTTTTAAATAAAAAGAAGATAACTCTATCAAGAAAATATATCGACTTTGAAAATAAAAACAGGAACAAACTAAATATCCACTTAATTATACTTGTTTTGTTTATATGGATAACAATGCTATTAGACTTTATTTGGACTCAGATAGCTTCACTTTGTTCTTCTCAGGTGCATTTTGCATGATTGTAAATTTTTTCTTTTTAATTCTTTTGTCATCATCACAATCAGTTTAAATAAGCACGTAAATTTCGCTAAACATAAACAGGGCAAACAATTAAAAGAATGGGTGCGTTAGATGTACTTTTGAAAATGGTAGTTTTAATATAAATTTAAAATTGATGTTTTTTGTGATTAAGTTTATCAGAAATAACTTCTATCTGTTTATTTAAATAGAAAATTAATTATTTTCTTATTTTACTTTTTTAAAATAGTCTTATTCAAATGATTAAAAATTTAAGAACTGATTTTTATTTATTAAAAATACTTTTCTTACGAACTAATTGCAAACAAATGCACCAATATGTCATTTCCGGCCAACCACTAGTCTTTCGGCAATCACGCTTACATGCAATAGTGCAGAGTACTGTTTTAATCCACCAAATAACAAAAGAAGCATACGATAATCTTGCATTCTTTTATCTCCTTAGCACCTTTGCCCATGCTGAAATTATTCTGATATATGAACTTCCATCTCCAATGCCTTTAATGACAGATTGATGCTCAAGACCACTCCCTTCAGAGTCCTAGTTGATTGAAACAGACCAACCTCTGATTTGATTATCTTTATCCCGGCTTTAGTGAGACTAAAGCAGCAAAGCCTCCTTTTAGGTATAGTTTAGGTGATCTCCAATCTTAGAAAAGAAAAATTGAAAACTTAGTTAAGGGCAACATTAATTTTTACTTTTTCTTTTTTAATTATTTCACGAAACAAGAACATATCAACATTCAACTTAATTAAGCCAATTTTTTTTTTTTTTTAAATAATGACTGTTAATTAGGCTAGTTTGATTTGATGGACAAAAACAAAATAGTCAGGTCACAATCAAGGCATTAATTAACGGAATTTTTACGTTAGTTGTGCTTGCCATCCTTTAGAGTACATCTTACAAAGTTTAAAATCAGCATTTTCCTATTGGTAAGACAAGATTTTTCTTTTTAATTTTTTGTATGCATGGCATTCTTGAATTAATGCTTTGATAGTATAGGCCATCAAATTCAAAGTTGTCTTTTGATCGAAGGTAAAAGTCTAAAAGTATGCATTGTCAAGGAAAATGACATGGTGGGTTGCGTCACTATGCTACAAAGTAAAAAGAGGAGAAAAACTCTGCAAATAGGTCTAGTAAAGGAAAGCAAAGTGATCGTATATCATGCGATTCTGAGCGCATCCGTGTGGCCAACATGTCCCTGAGAGTTGAAAAAAACCAGTTCTTGCAAAGACTAAATCTGATTGTGGAAGATGAGTTGAACCTCTCTTGTATCACTTTGTTGTTTTCTGTTTGTTTTTCAACACACCAACATGCACGCCATGATTATTTATGTCATAATTTGTGATATAGAATGACAAGAATTTCTCGTCAGCCATGCGTCATTCATTTGCAGTGATTTTTATTCAGTTTGATCGGGGTCTGATTTTCCCCCGAGTCCATTCCTTTTTTTTTTGTGTGGACCTTAAGTGCATTCCTACCTTGTGTTTGTGATAAACATTTTAGGCTCATCACACAGTATGTTAGAATTTAATTTTGATATGTTAGCGATATAAAATTTTTTCATATTAGCATAATCATTTAATCAAATTTTTTTATATACATGACTTTTGAAATGAGTATGAAAATTAAACATAATTGCTAATATAATCATATATACTTGGATGATATTTCATCAAATTAAACTCAATTTGATATACTTGAGTTCTACACCATTACTAAATTCCAAAATTTTGGCTCTTTTTACTTATTCAAACAACAGGATAAGGGTTCTTTTAATGCAAAAAGCCATCAGAAAAATACATTGGAAGAGAGAGGGAGTAACCGATTATATATACAACACTATCAATATGGAAATTCGTCAATATAAAAGTCTAAATTTTCTGCGAGATTCACATGGACATAAGTCCAAACGACATAACTTGAAATATCACGTCTTTAATGTCCTCTAAAGCTAAGCAGGGTCGTGACTCTTCAAAGTCACCGCTATAAAAGTCCTTTAACAATTATTTCAAAGACTCCAGCACAAAAAATTGTTGAAACGTAAGCAGAAGGACAAGGTTTGCAGGTCCTGTTGCAGACTTGGAGACTGCAGAATTAATTAACAATTAATGGAGTCACTCGAATCTGACATCAGGAATGACATGAATATAAAGAAGAATCATCTCATCTAGCTAATTGAAAAAGAAACTTGTCAATGTAATGGATTTGGTATTCATGATGTCAACGTCTAAGGAATAATTGGCTTTTGACAGAACAAATACGGACGAAGCAGATGTTGACCCCAATACAAGGTATTTAACTTTGCAATACGAGTCAATCGCAAAATGATAAAGAAAGTACCCCCACCCAACTTGCAATATATAGAATGAAATGAAAATCTGCACTTGAATTATGGACTTCAAACAAGTGACAGCTGTTTTTTGTTTTTTTTGAGGTTGATTTAGGAAGGAAAGATACTTTCCATATTCATTTTACTTGAAATAATATATGACTCTCATCATATTTGTCATTAAAAAAGATATATACAATTTTATCCAATAATAAATAAAATATAAACCAATGCAATATCCACTATAAAATAGATACATATCGCATAACTCGTTAGGAAGTGACACTCTTAAGAATTGGTCCAGATTGTTGTAACGGATAAAAAAATAGAATAAGTGGACCCTTATTTTCAGTGGACGTCACTAATCCACTTGTCAAAACATGGTACGGTAATGGCTTCCTCATGCTACTCATGCTACTCCATTCATTATCATCCCCACCAAGGAGTTCTGGCAAAAGCCAAATCTCCAGCGCACAAAAAGTTTATACACATTGTCATCTTATGCCAAATTGTTCAGATTCCCGTCTGATCCATTCCATATATAATTAAACATAAAACTGACAATAAACCTATACTACCGTCTTAGTATGTATTTATACATTACTGAATTAATAATTAAGTGTTTTTAATAATACATAATTGAATAAAATAATAAAATATTAAAATATTTATGTTAATAGTGAATTAAAATTAACTCTGCATATATAGAGAGATCTTAGTGTCTGGGTTATTTCATGCCAGTTTACAACAATTAGATCCTTACCCCTTGTTCGTATTAGAAGCTGCCTAGGCTACCTTTGACAACAAATGCCTGACAGTACACTCGCTACACAGTAAGCATTTAAAATTTCATTAATTTGGGTTGGCAGATATTCTTCAAGCACAAGATGGACGAAAAGTTTTATAAAATAATGGATTGGTCTTAAGATAAGCCAAGCATTCCTAGCTGAATTCCGAAGTACTTGGCCTCGACTCCTTTACTATATCCAACTTAAATGGATATTTCAGCGGACCCGTTCAGGTTAGATACAATCTATGTGAAGGTTACTAAATATTGTAGTCAATTCAATCAGATTCCTAGACACAGGAATAACTTAATAAATTAATCCAATTCCAACCATTTAAGTATCCATGTAAATCCATTTAATAGCCAAAAATTGTCACGTATCCATGTCAAACTACATTGTTGGGAGGACAACAATATAGCCTAATTGTAGATCTCAAGTACCATGCTGATGCCTGTGCAGCAGCTAGAACTCAACATGGAAAGAACTCAGTACTCTTATTTTCTTCATCATTGGTGAAATAAAGACGATATTCCCAGTAAAACTTTTAGTTGGCAATCTTTACAAAATGCTTAATTATGTTTTTACATTTTTCGTATGATAGAGATTGTTTCCACAAAACAGAATAATCCGTGCTATATAGTATAGCTGTTGTTGTAAGTACGGTTGGACAATGCCGCATAAGACATCTAACCAGAAAAGAAGATTTAATGGGCTGCCAAGGAAGAAGTCCACCAGCAGTATGTTGCACATTAATTATTATGTGCTAATCAATTTAACAAGAAGTAATTATTAGAAATACAGATCCACAGACTTGCAATGACAAGACAAATGAAAAATAGACGGTGAGAAGTAATAAGTTATTAATACAACTCATACTTTTTTTTTTTCCATAGGTATTCTATCATCGGATACAATTTTATTCGAGTATTTGAGATCCCATATAGGGTACGTAGTAAAATGCGTGAAACAACAATACTATTTTTCTATTTATAATCTATGTACAAGATTGCAAATATATACATTGAGATGCAACAACCGAATGGAATAAAGGATCTGCAATCATGAGATATCATTGAGCAAATAATAGAGATTGAATGAATTTACAGTTAAGATATATAAATATGTAATTAAGATGTAGGGATAAGAAATAATTCCCAATACCATCCCTCAAATTAGCGTGTAAGCATTGTGAACACCCAACTTGGACAGCAGAAATTGGAATTGATTTTGCCCTAAAGCCTTGGTAAATATATCAGCTAGTTGTTCACTAGTTAGAAAAAACAAAGTAGCTATGCCATGTGAATGAATGCATTCACAAACAAAATGACAATCAAACTCGATGTGTTTGGTGCACTCATGAAATATGAGATTGGCTACAATGTGAAGAGCAGCTTGATTGTCATAGTGAAGTAAGGCTAGAGCATCGCATGGGACATGAAGAGAAGCAAGTAAGATCTATAGCCAAATGACTTCACTACTAGCAAGGGACATGGCACGATATTTAGCCTCTGTAGACAATCTAGAAACCGTTGTTTGCTTCTTCATTTTCCAAGAAATGGGTGCTCTACCCAGTGTCATCAAGTATCTTGAAATGGAACATCTAGTAATGGGACACAAGACCTATTTTGAATCACAACAGCCTCCAAGCTGCAAATAATTGTCTTTGGGTAGCAAGATGCCTTGGCTAGGTGAGGATTTTAAGTAATGCATTACACAAATAGTTGCATCCCAGTAGCCTTGTCATGACATTGCATAAATTGACTAAGGATATAGACAGAATAAGTGATTTCTGGGCGAGTAATGGTGAGATAAATTAACCGTCCTATCAGCTTTCCATATTGGGATGGATCACCATATTCTACATCTACTTCCAAAGATAAATGATAATGTTGTTCCATAGGGAAAGAACGCGGCTTGCAACCCAACATTCCACACTCACTTAAGAAGTCAAGAGTGTATTTGCCTTGACAAAGATATAAGCCAGTGGAACCATGCACCAATTCTATACCAAGGAAATACTTAAGAGTTTCAAGGTCTTTCAAATGGAAGCATCTAGTCAAATATGACTTGAAGCTAGTACAAGTTGTAGTATTGTTAATTATGATGATGAGATCATCCATATACACCAACATTATTAGGAAAGTTGTGCCACGTGAATAGGTAAACAAGTTGTGATCTACATTTGATTGGATGAAACCATATTGGACCAATGCTAGAGAGAGTTTAGCATACCTATTACGTGATGCTTGGCACAAGCCATGGATGGATTTTATTAATCAACAAACAAGAGCAAAGTTGGTGATAGGATATTTGGGAGGCACCTTCATGTACACTTCATGTAGCTCTCCATGAAGCAATGTGTTGCTAACATCCATTTGGTGTAGTTCCCACCCTTTGGCTATAGAAACTAATAGGAGGCATCAAAAAGTCACCATTTTGGCTACTGGAGCAAAGGTCACAATGAAATCCTTCCCCTTAACTTGTGTGTAGACTCTAGCTACTAATCATGCTTTGTACTTCTCAATGTCCTTGTTGGTTTTATATTTAATCTTGTGCACCTATTTGCAACCAATGGGTTTCTTTCTCAAAGGAAGACATTCAAGTGACCAAATGTTATTGGCTTCAAGTGCTACAATCGTTTATGCCATAACATCTCTCCAATGTGTATTTTTGATTGCCTGTGAATAAGTCTTTGGCTCATCATGAGAAGCGATTACTGCTAAAAAGGCTTGATGATTAGAAGAAAATTGATTATATCCTATGAAATTAGAAATGGGATATGGCTTATCAAAAGAAATCAATGGACCTAGTGGTGAGGATGATGGGGTTTTGGTAGCTGTATGACACTAATAATCCTTCAAATATGAAGGAGGATGCCTTGACCGTGGCCCTATGACATTGTCAATTGGCAAATGGATTGGCTCCCCCTTACTTGAGTGACGTTGAGCATTAATCGCAAGTACAGGTGAAGTTTTAGCATGCACTCTCTTGATCACTACGGCTAGGTAAAGGAAGGGATGGTGGTGTGCCTAAAGATACATGATCTTATGCTATTTTAAATTCCCCATTAGAAAACATAGGTTGAGGTTAAGGAGGTGAAACATTGATATGTTGTGCATTTACTGCATAGGGAAATATGTGTTCATAGAAAACCATATTGCAGGAGACAAAAAATTCTTTAGATTGAAGATTATATACCCTTTACTCCTTTTGAACTTGAGGGTAGCCAGTAAATAATTCTAACAGCTCTTGCATCAAACTTGTCATGTTGCTTGCCTAGAGTTTTAGCATGATACAAACAACCAAAGGTCCTTAAGTGCTCATAAGAAGGTGGACTACCAAAAAGCATCTCATATGGAGTGAACCCTCCATTGGCTATGGTGGGTGTTTGGTTGATGAGATAAGTTGCTGTTAAGATGCATTCTCCCCATAAGGCAATGGGTAAATTGGCTTGAAAATGAAAAGCTTGCATAATATTGAGAACGTTCCTATGTTTGTGCTTTACACAATTGTTTTGTTGAGGTGTGGCCACATAAGATGTTTTATGTTGTATTCTCTGTTGCTGTAAGAAAGTTTGGACAACACAATTGGTAAATTCAGTTCCATTATCACCATGAATGCATTGAACCTTGGAATCAAATTGTGTTTTCACCATAGTGCAAAAATTAATGAGATAAGTAGATGTTTCAAATTTTTCTTTCAGTAAGTACACCCAAACAACTCTAGTATAATCTTTAACTATAGTTAATGTTGGCTTTATTTGGCCAGCGTTACCCTTAGGATTCGATGAGCTTAACATCAAGGCCCATGGTGCCTGTAATAGGTGCAACCCCTTATGCTTGATGCTATTCTAAAAAACTATAAGGAAATAAAGTTGCACCATTACCAACAGCTATAGTTTTTGACCTAGTGGTAAGTGTTTGATCCAACAAGTGGTATCAGAGCAAGGTCATGGGTTCGAATCCCTCGACTAACACTAAAGAGGAGATTGTTGGCTTTATTTGGCCAACGTCACCCTTAAGATTTGATGGACTTAACATCCTGGCCCATGGCCCTTGTAATAGATGTAGCCCCTTATACTTGATGTGGTTATGAGAAACTATAAGGAAATAAAGTTGCACAATTGCCAATAGTTATAGCTTTTGACCTAGTGGTAAGCGCTTGATCCAACAGTTAAGACATAGTGGGGCCATTGTGTGACTTGCCCCACAAATCATAGTGAACAAATGCAAAAAGGTTGCATAACTTTATTTATGCTCAAGGAAAATGGAAGTCTACAGTATTTGGAACAATGACAAACATCACAACATTCCAATTTATTACCAACAAAATGAAAATTAAGTAAATGTTAAAGCTTGGACAATGTCTGATTAGAACGATGGCCCTTCCTACATGCCATAGTGCAGGTGCAGTCTCATAAGATGTCAACATTAGTGAAAAGCCACCTGCTGCCTCTCTAAGAACATAAACCCCATCACTCAAATCACCATATCCAATCATTTTCTTCGTGGTTTGGTCTTGTATGGCACAAATGTTAAGAGAGTAAATTACTATACAATTTGATTAGATGTAGATGTCAATTTATGGATAAAAGTAAGATTACAAGTAAATTGTGAGATATAGAGGATATCGTGCCATTTTATATTGTAGCCCAAATTCATAGTTTCTATTTTGTCAATTAAGACAGTAACATTAAGGCACAACAATTTGCAATGGCTGATGGATAGTATCTTTGTCTTTAAGTAGAGAAAATAATGGAGTTATATCATGTGAAGCCATATTATCTAGGATCAATGAATGTAATGCTCGAAGTATATTACTAGATATGTGATCGTAATCATGTTGAACATTGATGTTGGACCCAAGTAGTGCATGATCAGTGGAAGATGTTGGCTCGGAGGATTCAATTGGTTCCTAACTATTCTCTACCAAAGTTACGCATGCTCTACCAGAATTGATAGTTGACTTGGTGGGAAATCGATTTGAGCACTTAGTATTTCAAGTAGCAAGGTAGCCTACAAGTCCAAAACATTTGGACTTCTCATGCCCTAGCTTCCCACAGTGGTCACATTGAGGTCTCTAGCCATCATGAGTCTTGGGTTTGGCTAAAATGGAAACAAGAAAAGCAGCTCCCAACTCTAGATTGGGCTCTTTGTTGTGCTTTGTAGTGAATCATGCATCTTCTCTAAAAACCTGGTTGAAGATGTGTCTTAGAGAAGAAAGTGGATGAGTGTTAAGAATGGTTCCCTTGATGTGAGCAAATTGATCTATGTTAAGGCCACCCAAAAGTAGGTGCGCACAATAGTGCTTATCTCTTTGAGCAAGTTCCTTGGGTGCACCACACATGCATTGAGGTAAAGGTTAGAGTTCATGTAGCTCATCCCAAAGTTTGTTTAGCTTGGTGCAAAAATTAGTCATTGTCATATTGGGTTCTTGTTGCATGAGGCATAAGTTATGCCATAATTGATTAATACAAGGAGCATTGGTTTGGGCAGAACGTTCTTCTAGATCAAGCCATGCATCTCTAGTGGTGATAGCCTGAGAAATGCTACCATGCAAGATAGGGTTGATGGAGTTGACAAGCCAAACAGTGACCATTGAGTTTGCCCTCTCCCAACCTTGAAATTCAAAAGAGGTAGCTACTGGTTTCTTGATAGAGCTATCAATAAAGTTAAGCTTCGTCTTCACATGGAGCACCGTCTTCATAGAGCAGGCCTAATTTTGATAATTCTCACCAGTAAGTGGAATGAAAATAAGAAGCGTCCTAAGGTTATCAGATGACTTGAGGTAATAAGATGAGGATGGAGTGATAGTCGTGATAGTTAAGGTTTTTATTTTGGTGGTAATGGCTTTAGCAGAGTCTTCATTCTCATATGCCATAATAGAATGTGTGGAATAAGAATATTGTTTTTTTTATTGATAATTTGTGATACAAGAGTGCGAACATATACGCTAAGATATAACAACCGAATGGAATAGAGGAATCTACAATAATGGGATATCATTGAGATATAAGGGCCGCAATCATGGGATATCATTTAGTAGATAATAGAGATTGAATGAATCCACAATTAAGGGATATGAATTTGTAATTAATAGGTAAGAATAATTCCTAATAGTATAGCTCTCCCAACACCGGTTACTACATGCCCAGAGCCCAAACTTGAGACCACTAGTTAAGGGGAAGGAATATCTACCACCCTAAGCAGCCATGTGTTGGTATATAATTCATACTTATGGTCATAGTTTACAAAATTTCTAAATCCATACTATGGTTTTGAAATTTAGTTCTTCCTCTATATCAGCACTTCCAAAATTATGATTGCAACATTTGTGCATATGAAATGGAAGTTATTTGGCATCAACCAGTCAAATAACATTGTTGGGATTAGGCATGACAATTTTATCTACCCTTGTGGGTACCTGTGACGGGGCAAATATGGGGCAAAAGTTTTTCCCTTATCGGTAATGGAATCAGTATTTTAAATATTCATTTACTAAATAGGGGTGGAGGTGAGGATCACTATCCCATACTCGTAGATACTCGATATATAAAATATCGAAAATATCTCTACCTATATATATTAATACCCCGACAATTGATATAGCTCCTGCCATCTTTTTTTGGGGTGCAAAATTAAGTTGTCACCTCAAATAGCTCAAATGTATGTGGTATAATGCAAGAGCTAAATGTTTAGCTAGAAATTTGAAATTGCTTATCATTTATATAATGTGTATTTGAGTTGGCTAAGTGAATTAACGAGGCTCTGTTTGTATTTTTTTTTTCTTTCAGAACCATGTTAAATTAAGAGTCTTAATCAATTCAGTTGGTTCTAAGTTGCAATTGAAATATAAAATGTAATTGGTTCTAGGTTGTAATTAAAATATAAAACATAATTATTTGTGCATTTAGATTGGTTGAATGTTGTTGTTATTTAGGTTATTGTTGCCATTTAGATTTGCTATTATTTTTATTTTAAGTGTTTTAAGTTGTTGGATCTATAATATATTTGGATTGTGCTTGGACAATTTCAATCGTATAGGACAAATTAGAAATTCTAATATTAGAATTAGCCTTCATTTATTTTATTTTTCATAATTTTTAAAATTTTTAATGATATATTTTGTACCCATAAATTTCTACACGTATCTATTTATCCATAGAGAAAATTAAAAATGGGTACTTGCAGGTATAGGGTGAGGATGGGGATAAATTTTCATTCATGGGGTGGGGGACAAAGGACTATCCCTATCCCCGCCCCATTGACATTCCTAGCTAGAATTACTAAAGAAATCTTAGAATTGTTCATCATATATATTGCATCCATTTCTCGTTCAAATAAATGAATATAACTATGGATAAAAACAAGTGAATCCAGGGCATGTATCTAGAAATTATATTCTATGATTAAAAAGCTATCATCAAATAATACATTTAGAAAAATGTTTGAGTCATATTATCTTATTCCATTACACAACTACCCTTATTTTTTGTCAAAAATTTTAGCAATAAATTATGGTATAATAACATTACTCTTACATTTATCATAGTATAAATAGTTTGAGACGGGCCTTGCAATTTAGCTGAGCTGAAAATAAGTTTGTTTCTACTTAGCGGCTATAAAAGATAGGAGAAAAACACTAGAAGAAGGGAGGAAATGAAAAACACCCCATTAATTTTACCATATTTGTAAACATAGAATATATATATATATATATAACATTACTCTTACATTTATCATAGTATAAATAGTTTGAGACGGGCCTTGCAATTTAGCTGAGCTGAAAATAAGTTTGTTTCTACTTAGCGGCTATAAAAGATAGGAGAAAAACACTAGAAGAAGGGAGGAAATGAAAAACACCCCATTAATTTTACCATATTTGTAAACATAGAATATATATATATATATATATGCTTCTTTTATGATAGTTCCTCTATTATAAAAACCTTACTAGTCCTTAATCAAAGTCAAAACATGGTTCAAATTTGTCATGCTAATTGGTTGTAGATCAACTAGATAAATGTCTATTTGGTTTGCTGTCTGACAAGTGTAACAGACCATAGATTTTAGCAACTAAAACACACACTTTTATTGGCATAAGTTGCTATAAAATTTATAACATAGAGCATAAAAAATATAGAGCAAGAACAGGGCATATGGGGTTTTGTAGGACATAAAAAAATCTAATTTTTCATTCACTGTATGTAAGCTTAAGTATGAGAGATACAATACATCATCTATTGCATAATTTTTTGACAATTTAGACACAATTACAGCCATAAGATTAACTTTCAAATAACATCGACCATGGACATAGCAGTAAATTAAACAAAAGGACATTTAACTATCACTTAATGAGCCGTATGGGCCAAAAACATCCCACTAACTCAGCCCATTCCAACATTCTCCTTCTTGATGTTTTTTCTTGACACCCCAAGTAAGGATCTTAAGAATTAAAATCCTACTCTCGAAAGTGATTTGGTGAACATGTCACCCACATTTTATTTTATAGAATAGTAAATAAGTGCAACTTCTTTCTCCCTTATAGCATCTCTAATGAAACAATATTTGATCTTCTTGTGTTTAGTCCTCTCATGGTTAATTGGATTTTTTACCATTAAAATAGCAAATTTATTGTCACAATTTATAGCAGTAGCTTGGTGCTTCCTTTGTCCCAAATCTCTAAGAATTTTCCTTAGCCAAATAGCATGATTTATCCCACTAGAGGCTACAATGAATTTAGCTTTTGTTGTGGACTATGCAACAACAAATTGTTTCTTCGAATTCCATGAAAAAACAATAGAATCAAGATAAAATGCATAACCAACTATGCTCTTCATGTCATAAACAGAGCTAGCCTAATAACTATCCACAAATCCCATACACCAAAGTCAGAACTGCCTTTTATGTATCTTAACACCCTTTTAGCAACTCCATAATGTGCTTAACTTAGGGCACTCATAAATCTTGAAAGCTAACTTGCAGCATACATCAAATTTGGTCTGGTTGCTTAAGTACAAGAAGCTACCAACCAACCTTCTATATTTTCTTTCATTTGTTTTTTCATAACCATCATTCTTTGGATAGCATCATATTAATGGGACGAGGTGTTGTAACATGAATATGCAGCCGCCACATGATAATGATCATATATTTGATGATGGAAACTCAAGTAATTTAGATTTTGATTCTGAGCAAAATTGTTCCATATTCAAGCTTATCAAGTTTCATATCATGACTAACAACAATTTTTTCATACTTTGAATTGAAAATTCTATAGCCTTTAGATTGAGTGCTATAGTTAAGAAAACTAAAAGTCTCAGCTTTCATCTCCAACTTATGTCTTCTCTCTACTAGTACATGAACATGGCATACAGAGCCAAATACTCTCAAGTTCTTGATTGAAGGCTTATTATTGCTCTATACTTTTAAAGGTGTTTTGCCATTAACTGCTCTTATAGGCAATATGTTAAGCAAATAAACAACACTATTAATAGCCTCTGCCCAAAAACCATACACCAAAGTTAGCACTGCCTCTAATGTATCTCAACACCTTTTTAGCAACTCCATAATGTGCTTAACTTGGGGCATTCATAAATCTTGAAAGCAAGCTTGTAGCATACATCAAATCTAGTCTAGTTGTTGTTAAGCACAACAAGCTACCAACCAAGCTTCTATATCTTCTTTCATCTATTTTTTTCATAACCATCATTCTTGGATAGCTTCACATGGATGGGGAGAGGTATTGCAATTGATTTACAATACTGTATTTTGAATTTTTTAAGGATCTCCTTTGCATATTTCTTTTGGGAAATGAAAATCCCCTCTTTAGACTGATGAACCTCCATCCCCAAGAAATAACTCATATCTCCAATATCTATCATTTCAAAAACACTTCTCGTTTGCTTCTTAAAACAAGCAATAAGTACTGCATTATTCCTAATAACCAAAAATCATCAACATAAAGAGAAAGAATAATAATATCAAAGTTTGAGAAAGCCTTCCCATAGAGGGTTGGCTTAATCATGCTCCTCTTGAAACCATTTCAATGAAGTATAAATTAATCCTGTTATACCAAGCTCTAGGAGCTTGTTTTAGGCCAAAAAGACCATTTTCAACTATAGACATAATCCTCTTTTCCTTTTACAAGGAAATCAGCAAGCTACTCAACATAAATCTCTTTTTCTATCAATCCATTCAAGAAGGCAGATTTGGTATCTAACTGGTAGATTGCCCAATTTTTTTGAGCTATTAAGGCAATAAGAATTCTAATGGCATCATGTCTTGCAACTGGAGCAAATGTATCTATATAATCAATACTAGCTTCTTGGGCATAACCCTTGACTACTAATCTAGCTTGGTGTTTATAGAATCATCATAATTTAGTTTTGTCTTGTAGACCTATTTCAATTCAATCATCTTTCCATGATATAGTTTTTTAACCAGCTCCCATATATTACTGTTCTCAATCATTTTTATCTCCTCCTCCATTGTTAGCTTCCATTCTTCATACTGTGAAGCAACATCAAAATTATTTGATTTAAAAACTACAAGGATGTACCTTTCAAAAATTTCAGCAAGAGGTCTAGTTTTTCTAATTAGTGACTCAGATGAAGAAGAAGGATGATCTCTTGAAGAAGAAGGCCCTGAGCTTGATGAGCCTGAATATGGAACAATTTGCTCAGAATCAATATTTGAATTACTTTAGTTTCCATCATCAGAAATATTATCATCATCATACGGTGGCTGCATAGATTCATGTTGGAAGATAACAATTGGTCTTGTCTCAACTTTGGATTCATCCTAATTCCATGAACTAGTCTCATCAAATTTCACATCATGACTAACAATAATTTTTTTAGACTTTGATAACTCCCTTTGGTGAGCTATATTTTTAGTTAGTTTTTATTTAATTTAGGACGTAGTTATTTAGTTTGGTTACTATTTTGTTTTATTTTAGTTAAGTAGCTTAGATTGGGTGGTATTTTTATTTTCTGATATTTTCTTATATTTTGGATAATTATTTTGGGCTTATGTTGATTGTCATTAGGTACAAGCACTTAAGTTGAAATTTGGAGCCATGAGAAAGCTTCTCTTGCATGAAATTAAGACCTTTCAGCATTGGAAATTCAATATCTAGCTCTCTAAAAGTTGGATTTTGATGATTCAAAATTCTTTAAAAAGAAGAGAAGAAGATCTCCAACTTTATTGTTGGACACTTTTTCCAGTTCTTGAGTCTTTTAGCAGAGAAAGTTGAAAAACAATTGAAGTTTCATCTTGTCTTTGATGCTATCAAGTTTGACCTTTCAATACTATCTCACTCATATCTTGGGATTCAGAACTCCAATTGAGGTGATTCTTATTGCATTGGAAAGCTTACTCAAAGATCTACAATAGCTATTCCTACCTTCGAGCCCAAATTCCAACTATTCTGACCGCTATAGAGCTTGAAATTGTGTAAAAGAGGTTAGCACGTTAGGCAAGCGCGCTATAGTGCGACTCCGTCTGCGGCAATTTGTTGGTTCGGGCCAAAATTCGAGAAACGGGATCCGTGGACTATAAAAGACAACACTTAAGATCAGAAAACAGATCCCTAGACACTTCCAAACACCTCCCAAGATAGAAGAATTCTTCTAGAGAGATTGAAGGTGAAGAGTCAAAGATTCCAGAGCTTAAGTTCAACACGAAGAGATTCACATTCTTCCGAATCTCTTGTCTCTAGAAAGAAATATTTATGGCTTTTGTTTCTTCTATTTTCTCATCGTCATACTCTTCCATTGTTTTCTTTTCTTCAGTTATGAACTAGTTTTCTTTTGCTAGAGCATTAATGGACCATTTTTGTATGACAAGTTTATTCATGGATTAATGTTAATCTTGTTTTCTATCTCTATTGCTTAGTGTTTTTGTTTGTGCCTAATGCCTTTGATAATTTGATCACCAATTAATTGATCCGAGAATTTACAATAACACAAGATAGGGTTTGTAAATAGAGCCTCTTAACAGAAACACCATAAGCTGAGCGAAAACTAAAGATAGACAAACGCAGTTCATGCGGTCAACATAAGAACCCATAGAGCATCAACCTTGACCTAGATTAATTTGTACTAAGAGATTAGGCAATCAATTTAGAATAAAGGGTATTGCTTGACTTCGAGAGAGACTAGGAATAAATTAATGAGAATCGACAGTAAGTCAATTAGGATAGAAACGGATTAACGGAAATTCATAGTAAATGCGTCTACAATATGTGAAATTAATTAGACCTAGCATCCATCCCATTGCATTTATCCACATTGCTAGAATTTTTTGCATTAGTATTTTTCTTATAATTTTATTTTATTTAAATTTTAATTTCCTCATCAGTAATTCCATTCTGTCCAAATAGTTATTCCCTTAGACTATTTAGTATTTGATCTATCCTCATGGGAACGATACTTTACTTATCACTTTATTACTTGTAGGATCTAGTATACTTGCCGGAGCCGTATCAAACTTTTAATTGAAAATTCGATAGCTTTTAGACTGAGTATTGCAACCACGAAAAATACCTTTCTCAACTTTCACCTCCAACTTGTGTCTTATCTTTGGTAGTAGATGAACATAGCACACTCTCAAGTACTTGACCGAAGGCTTATGATTGCTCCATGCTTCTAAAGGTGTCTTGCCATGGATTGCTCTTGTAGACATCTTGTTAAGCAAATAAACAATAGTATTAATAGCCTCTTCAGTCAACATGCTCCTTGCCATCTCCATTACTATTCTATTCCCTCTCACAAACTCAATTTTGTTCAGGACAATAATGAACAGAGTTGGTGATGCAAGCCTTCATCTTCACAAAATTGCTCAAATTTTGTGGAAGTGTATTCTTTCCCACGATCAGATCTTAGATTTTTAATTTTGCAACTACTCTGAGTTTCAACCAAACTTTTGAACTTTTTGAAAACATGAAAACATAATATTTTTGTCTAAGAATGTAAACCCATGTCATTCTTGTAAAATCATCAACAAACAAGATAAAATATTTATTTTCACTAAGAGAGTGTCCTCATAAGACCACATAGATCTGTATGAACTAAATCAAACTTCTCTATAGCTCTCCATACCTTGCCAATGGGAAAAGACTATCTATGCAATTTGCCAAGCAGACAAGCATCACAAACATCATCACATACTTGAATGGGAGGCAGATTCCTCACCATTTGTTTATCATGAAGATGTTTTAATGCATTAAGATGATAATGACCATATCTTTTATGCCAAAGCCAAATCTCATCAACTCTAGCTTTTAAGACATCAAATGAGTTTTGCCACATAAGGAAAAAAAATTTGTTCTCCATAGAAACATTAGAAATTTCCTTTCTAGTAGGATAAAAAATAGTGCAGTGGTTATTTTCAAAAACAAGAGAGTATCCATGAGAAACTATTTGAGAAACACTTAATAAATTTTGATCAAGTTTAGGCACAAGTAGCATATCACTAATAAACTTCACACCTTTCTTTGTTGGAACATAAATTGTATATCTTCCTATAGATTTGACTACAGCACCATTCCCTATTCTAACAAAGACATTGATCGAAGTATCAAGCTCTTTGAAGAGCTTTTTATGAGTCATGTGGTTAATCCAACCACTATCAATTATCCATGCATCTTGGTTGTCAATACTAGAAGAGAAGGCTGCCACAAATAAATGATCATCACATTCTCTGCTCTCCAAGACATTTGCTTGCTGATTTGGCTCGGAATTTAAGGAGCTTTGGCCTTGTTTCAACCTGCAAAACTTCTCAACATTGCCAAATATTTTGCAAAAATAACATTACATTTGCAGTTTGTCTTTATACCAACAATCCTTCTCTAAATGATTAGTTCTTTTACATACACCACATGAAGGAAATTTCCCCTTGCTTTCAGGTTCTTTCAAAGAACCCTTAAAGAACCCTTTTTTTAATTCTGCATTTTTATCTCGAGCCACCTTTTTCTTTCCTTTACTATAAGACATCTTCTCTTTATGGTTAGATTGAAATGCCCCTTTAGTAGAGCTTTCGATGTTCTGTGCGTTTATTGATTATCTGCTCATACGCTTCTAGAGCACAAACTAACTCAATTATAAACATTGTACTAATATTTTTAGATTGTTCTATGGCAGTAACTATGGGATCAAATTTAGCAAACAAGGATATCAATATTGTTTCAACAATTACCTTATCAAAGATTGTATTTCCATACAACTTCATCTGATTTGTAATTTATAACATTTTACATGTAAAATCTTAAACAGAATTAGAATTAGAAATCTTCATATTTAGGAAATCTCTTATGAAAGTTTGAAGTTTAATGAGTTTCACCATGGCTATGCCTTGGTTCTCCTACTGCAAGATAATCCAAGCTTGCCTGGTTGTAGTAGCATTCACGATACTTAGAAAAATCTTATCTAAGACTTCAGATTGTAGAATGAAGAGAGCCTTTGCATCTTTGGAAGAATTTTCTTTGGAGATTCTTTGTTGCTCCTTAGTTAGCTGTGCATTTTCTGCTGGAGCTTGAAAACCCTTCTCTACAATATCCCATAAATCACTTGCCATTGGGAAGTGTTGTATTTTGATTGCCCAAAATTCACAGTTTTCCCCATAGAAATTTGGTGTAGTGGGTAAGGAGAGATTGGTAGAAGCCATCTTCAAGAACTAAGAAATGAAACTCTAACCTTTGGTGAAACTCCGTAGGTCTATGAACCTCTGATGCCAAATGTGGATTTCAGCAACTAAAACGCACACTTTTACCGATATAAGTTGCTGTAAAATGCAGAACAAAGAGCAAAACATAGAGCAGAAAAAAGAAAAAAATGCAGAACAAGAATAGAACATGTGGGGTGTTGTAGAACATCAAAAATCTAATTTTTCATTCACTATATGTGAGTTCAAGTATAAGGGATACAATACATCAGCTGCTGCATAATTCTTGACAATATTAGACACAATTAGAGCCATAAGATTTAGTTTCTAGTAACATCTACCATAGATATATCAGTAAATTAAACATAAAGATCTTTAACTATTTAACTATCATATGACTAACACATGGCAAGTCTTATGGGTCAAAAACATCACACAAGCTCAGCCCATTCCAACAAGGACTTCAGAACGAACTTCTCATTGTTCCTTCTGTGGCATTACTCTCTCCAAACCTGTGTATTCTTTATGCTCCCATGCTACCGGTTGGGACCTATTTAGGAAACTAATTTCCGTTAATTGCTTGCAGCGTGTGATCTTCCCCCAATGGTGGATCTTGGGCCACACTTCTCGTTTTTTTTTTTTCTGGTCAAGGGGCCACACTTCTCTGGCAGGTGAGTCTCGTATATGTTTGGATGATATCATTTAAGATCGTTCAATATTATTCTGAGTGCTATCAAATGCCTTTTCCTTTTAGACTGACATAGCAGTTGGAAGTCTATTACTCATTCTTTTTTTCCTTTTGCTGAAGAGGAAACAAGCTTAGATGTCATAGTTTGATTTCTATTTATTTTTCAAATATTTATCAGGTATGGCATTGTGCTTCCTCGATAAAAGAAAATGTTTATAAATAATATCAGTGGCTTGGTTGAAGCTTTGTAACTTTCAGTTGTTAGGTAATATGTATGTGGCATGAAATTATACGATTGACCATTATGTATTTTACATTTTTTGCTTTTAATACAAATTGGAGAACTTATGATGGTACACATGTCTTGTTTGCAGCAACTTGTTTCAGAAAAAGATCTAATAGTAAGGGAATAAGCGTGTCGTATTGGTTTACATTTTTGTGGTTTCACTAGATCATATCATGGGCTTATATGCTTGCTGCAAAAGTTGAGAAAGAAAGAGGCACCTTAGAATGTGTTAAGCTATTTTTCTGGATTTATTTTTATAGCTTCTCAGTTAACTTTTGGAAGCTTTTTTTTTACACTGCTGTATGCAAATGCTATTGCTTGGATCTTATTTTGTGATTTGTTATTCAATACTCGAGTTGCCATTTTGTGTCAATATCTGTTTATTGTCATACTTGTCATTCTGGTATATGGGACCTATTTTATACCTGCCATCGGGAGTTTTAAGGATTATGAAGGGGAAGATGAGGAATTTGGGGATTGGGACTAAATGTTAAGGACAAATTTAAATCTATTATTTAACCAACATGTCCCTTAATATGATATATTAGTGAAAACATGACAACACAAAAATGGAAATGAAATTAGTGACTAATGTAACATGAGTTTTGTAATTGTTGGGGTTAAAAATTAATTTATAAATTTCAGGGACTAAGTGACTCATAAGCAAAAGTGATTTATGCGTGCAATTTTAGGGATTAAAATCCATATCTACTCATAAAATTACAAATATATAGTTATACTCTACATGAAATTTTAATGAAAACATGTAATGATCCATGAAGTAGTAATATTTCAGTTACAAGTATTAAACATTGTTCCATTACTTAAATTTATAATGGTTCATTTGGTAATTTATTAAGCAACAATATGAAATAGTAATGATCACTAATCCTAATATTTTATCATTTTCTTACAATTTTATCTTTGTTTTTCATAACAAATCACTTACTTTTTTCATCTATACATATAGAACCTGTATTCAACTCTTTTTACCTTTTATGAAATTATATGATAATTAAAGTTATTGAATCAATCCTTCCCCCTTTAAGTGATATAGACTTATGTCAAGTTTAACGAGAAATCGACCAAATATGCAATTATTTTATTTCCCATTAGCATACTCTGTTATTATTTATAAAATCTGTTTGAACTTATATTAATCTTAATATTTTAGAATAAAAATGCTGATTAATATACATTTCTTAGTGTTCTATCCTCAAGCACTAATGAATTAAAAGTAAAATGCGTATTCCATTGGTTAACTTCTTATATAAAAAAATTGATTAAAAGAAATGTAGCAAAATGAATCTTTTCATTTTTATTTCAACTAAAATATAAAACCTATTAAAAAAGTACTAAAATCATATAATTTGTCTAATTTTTCTTCTTTGTTATTTTTCTGTCCTTTTCACATTTTTAATTTTAGAAAATACGTTATGTATGTAATAAATTATAAAAGGAAATAATTACAAGGGGGTTTTTAAATTTTTTTTTTTTTTGAAACTATCAATCATATAATGTGTGAAGGAAATAATTTTTACATGACATTTTTTAATGGAGCAATTTTTTAATAGTATATTTATGGTATTCTTAAATTGAATCAATTATGAGTAAATTTTGCATATGATTGATAAATAAATTTTGCATAAAAACTTTAGAATTTCTAATCATACAAAGTAAGTGGAAAAAAAATTTTGCATAAAAATTATAGAGAAATCGTATTTAAATATTATATATATATATATATATATATATATATATATATATATATATATATATATATATATATATAATTATTGTTTAAAAAATTTTGTCAAATTTCTTAAGATCAATCACTTGTAAATTAATTCAAAATTAGTTATAAATTTAAATTCGTAAACTCATAAATGAAATTGAGAATTTATCAATTTTGTTATAATTTATTTGAACTTGAATGGGTTTTTTAATAAATAAAAAGAGAATTGGCGTGTAAGTTAATTTATTTTTATATGATAGAATTATAAATTCATAAAAGTTTAGGAGTTAAGTCTAGAGTTTGACTATGCTCATACAAATTCATGAATCTACACTAGATTTTTACATTTTCTGTCAAGTCAATATGTTATTTTCCAATCCATGTAATATTATGTTTATTTTGTCTCCCTTATGTATGCTTGTATAGTTTTTAAAAATTACAAATGCAAAAAAATTTTGTTCTTTACATCATGTACATTACTTAATTTTCTTTGCTCATTTTATTCATTGATCTTTAAATTGTTATTGGTTTAGAATACTTAAACTATATCTATCTGTAAATAAATTAAATCTCACTATTTTTAATACATGCAATTTTTCACGGTACAAAAATATTTAAAATTAAAACAATTCATTTAAGAGAAAGGAGGAGAACAGTGATAATAGACAATCTAGTTAGCCAATTATAAATTCAGAAATTAATGTAGAAAATGTTAGTTCAAACTACAACTTAAATAAATGAAGCGATCTATTTATAGTTGTCTTACAGTCTATTGCATTTTGTATTAATGTTTTTAATTTATAGCACTTCATTTTTTAGTGTAACAGATTTCTTTAACTTAAAAAACAATAATAAAATCAACAAATACATACAACTAATTTTTAGTCTTGGTCCCTCTAGAATTAAAACCCTGGCTCTGGAGCTGGGTGAGGGAACGAGTGCCTCAGTCTAGACTCAAGGTAAAACCCCCAAACTCAACGAGGTCTTAGATTCTGATTTTAATGAATCTTGAAGAACTCATTGCATTTTAACTTAATAGTGACATAGAAAATAGCATCCAAAAGCAACTCAAGAACACCGAATAACTACGATGGCCTTAGTATAAATTATAATTATAATTATTAAATTTGTTCTCATTGAGTAATTGGTTACTCGAGTCCATAGCGATAGATTCTCATAGTCAAAAAAACTGTGGATCATACCTAGTTACTTTCATCCAGTGATGAATTCTTGAATGCTCCTAACTAAATGATCTTCTAGAAACCGAACCTTTTGCCATCTTTCTGTAAGTAAAAACTATAACCTTCTTACATGTGTCACTAAATTATTGTTAGTTCCACCAATTCAAATTGTGATGAATCAGTCATCCTCAGCTTGTATATACTTGCTAGAGACTTTGACTAAACTGATGAGCTAGTTGAGAAAAGATATCAAAGGAAGGGTTGTATTATGTATGAAGCTAAAGATGTTGCCTTTTGTCTGGACCTATTTTAACTCTATATTGCCATGAAATGTGCCTGAAACTACATGACTGCTGAAATTCCACTATCTATTGGAAATGCAAATGGGCTCTCTGGGAGATTCAGTCCTTGACTGCTGCAAAAATAAATAAATCAAACAAAAAATGTATCAGGAGAGCCAACTCCCATTGGCATTTAATGAAATCTCTTTACTTGGAATTTGAAAACACGAAGGAATAACTGTTTAAGGTGATTTTAAGCAAGGGATGAAGAATCTATCAAAATGAGTGGAAAATGTACAACGAAGGTCTGATTTATACCTGTCCTTATCAGTGTAATCGGCTTCAGTTTCTGTATACCCTACTTTGTCATTTGGAGCATAATTGAAAGATTCTGCAGGCTGAAAATTGAAATGATCTACATGCAAAATGGTTTCAACAAGTATAACAAAAGATTAGAGGATACGTAGGGAGGAATGTAATGAAACTGGTTATGCAAATAATCAAATCATATTACTACACACCATCTGAAACTTTTAACTCATTCATGTTGAAGCCAGAATGGGGTGAACTGGACAAATATTTTTGGGCCAGTCGCAACTCTGCAATACGGCTTCTCTGAAATTCTAGGGCCTGCTCTTGCTCTTCAATGAGCAGTCTCCTCAGGAATTGAGGGTTCCTGCAACTTTTTGGAACTATAAAATTTCCATATTAGTTGTGATTCATAAGGCTTCTCAAACAAAAGGAAAAAGACTAAAGGCGAGCATATGCATATCATCATAATCACTGAGAAATGTTGCTGTGCCGCATAAATAGGACAAAATATTCTAGGTTCCAAAACTAGAGAATATCATACTCACTTGTAAGTTCAGTTTCCGCGTCTACATAGTGCGGTGAATAACAAATAGGGTGCTCCATTCTATCTGCGTACTTCCTGCATCCGAATTGTAATGCACATGGCATTAAAAAGAACAACATTAATAGTGAATAAGAGAATCTTCCAAAAGGTATTTTAGCAGCTACTAAGATCTTAAGATGTAAATATACTAGCACCTCTCATTGTCAATGTCACATATTTTACTTAATATAAAATAAGAAGAATGAGAGAGAACCGACGAGTTTTGAGACTTAAAATAACTATCCACAAACCATTATTTCACTTGTTTTATGTTTCATGTTATATCTTAGAGGAACTATGGTGATAAGCCCCTTGAGACTTGTTGACTAGTATTTATCATTCTCCACGGAGAGAATGGAGAGGGAGGACTAGAATCAGAGATGAAACCAAGGAACATCTTGTCAGAATTAATGATAATTATACAGTCATTTCAAGCTTTCATAAAAAAGTAATAAGTTTTCATTGGCAACATGAGAATTTGAAGCCGTAAAAATAAAATCAACTTCCAACAGAAAGAAGAGAACCGGAAGGAATGAACAGACAAGGAATTCACCTGTCAATAAGTCTTGGCTTCTCCTTGTACGGTTTTACAAGCACCCGAGACCCATGAACATAATGGGGATTTCCTTTTTCCAAAATCATTTTAACAGTTTCTGGATCAACAAAGGTCACAAATCCAAACATTCTTCTCTGTTGCCATGGAATCCTTACATCTTCAACACTCCCAAAGGTACTACAAAGGAAAACATTAAACCAATTTGAATTTGTTAACACAAAACCATTAACTGCGAAGAAGTGTGAAAATGCACAGTTACATCCAAAATGCAGTTTACTTGAAATAGTTTGAAACATCCTCCTCTGTGAATGTGCTGTCAGCCGGAAATGTCAAATATATTTGTCTTGATGCACTAATAGTTTGACCAAATTCTCCCTTTCCTATGAATTTTGGAGCATCTTCTGCCAAAACCACAGCATGCTGCCCATGAGGTCTGTTAATCAACAATGACAAAAGTCAAATAAGAGTAAGAAACAATCAATCATTTTATTACATCAGCATACATATGAAAATTCCACGTGGCTTGACCTGTCAATTAGCCGAATACTGTTTTTCCATCGCACAAGAAGCTTTGTCAAACTGTAGCCAGACTTACCATGTCTTTGGCTCTCAGTCAGATAACCTTCTGCCTGCAGTACCTTTTTATACTTTTCATAGTATGCCATTGGCAGGGAAGCAATTGAAATAGGACTGCCTCTTCTTGATTTCAGGAGCTCAACAATTTCTGACTCTAACTGCACTAGTGACCCCACTGAAATCGCCTGATCGTCATTAAGCGCATCATTTCCGTACATCTGAGAGAATATCTCAGGGACAACTTGCCCATGATTGTACCTACAGCTAGCTCCATGCTTACAATATCCTTTGCTGAAATAGTGACAGGTCTTGACAGGAAAATCACTTGAAAACCTTCGACTAGTTTTACCACCCAAATTGCCAGATGTGGCCTCTACCCCATAGTATTCATTGACAATCGCTACAGTCCCAGAATTTAGAGCATCTATATTGTTCTCCCAACTGAACAACTGGGTCTGCTTCTGAAGTTCTGACATAGAATCCAAGTAACCAATTGTCATAAATTCTGCGTTGGTATTGCTAGGAGACTGCAGATCCCAATAGGGAGAAGGAACCTGGAAGCTTGCCGGGGAAGTAGGAGTGCTGGGGGAGATTACTGATAAATGCCTTAAATCTTGTTGAGGTCCCATTGGAAGTATTGCTGATTTGGCAGCCAACCTTTGAAGCTCAATTTTGGCCTTAAATGCCACTTCGCGGATCAAATGGTCTGGGTAGGAAGCCAGTTTAACCATTTCTTGCTCACCATGGTCTTGCAAAAGGAGATACCCAATGATCTTTGTAGCATGCTCTGGCTCAAATTTTTTAACTTTATCAAAAACAATCCTCGTGTACTCTGAAATATCCATGCCTTTCATCCTTTCACCGCAAAAATTTCCAAAAAAAAAAAAGGACTAAAGGCTGCTGAGAAAACAGGCATAAAGAAACACAAACACCACAGCATCAATGACTGAGCATAATTTATTTATCCTGTTAATTAAAAAATTGAGTCCTAACGTCAAAAGATAAAATTGCAGATCTAATAAATCATAACAATTGGCAAACAAGTTAAAATAAAAAAAAGGAAGTTCTAAGCAAGAGATTCAACATACCCTTTAACACAAAGTGATGTTCTTCAACCAAAAGGTTTCCTAGGGCCTAGTTCATGAATCTAGTTATAGGCAATCTACCAAAACACAGGAGCATATATTTGGAATAGAAAAACAGTATATAGATTTTCCTCAATTTGTTGTGTCTACCTCAAAAATGAAGCATTTTTAGTGCAGAGCGTAAATGGGAATTTTTTTTCCTCCTAATTTGGAAATAAGTAGGAATACATACTGAGAAATAATCAAATGCCAAAACAGCAGATAATTGTACCCATCAAACATATGCGTTCCCTCCAAGTAATTAAGTAAATAGTCACTTACAAGAAAAAGAACCAACGTTTGCAAATAAAAATTGGTACTAGCATTTCAAAAATTTGAGTTCAAAGGAAACAATAAACAAATGTTAGCTATAATTCACCGACTTGGTTTAATCTCAAAGACGCTTGTTTTATTAACCAGATCAACTCAAAAAAAAAAAAAAAAAATGTAAGTAACAATAACCTCCCAAGCTACATACCCATCAAACAGTAGAAGGAGATAAACAGTGCTGCAAGAGCTCCAAACACAAACTTTTTGAACACCTGCTCATTCCACTAAACTTTTTCTCTCTGAAAAAAAAAAAGAAAGAAAGAAAAGAACATAAACGTTCATTAACATTCAGTTTTTCATAGAGCCATATCATCCTCACACAAAAAGCAAACACAAGAATGCTTGAAAAAGATCAGAATCCAGAGGGATGCAAACACCCAACTGATTGTTTTTTCTCTCTTTTTGTCTCTCGCAGTGAAAGAGTTGAAGCCAGTAACCAATAAACAAATACTAAGCACTAACGCTTCAGTTCATGTGTAATGTGAAACTCACTATGCGCAGTCTAACCTCTATTCTAAATTTGGTTTCCTTTATTCCCACTTTGAAAATCAGACACAGCTGTTAAATAATCACAGATTTCAGGCAATATTATCTGCTTAATCCTCGAAGACCACAACGGCTTCTAAGAACTGCCTCGGTTACCAAAACACTCTTGAATTTTATTTTATTTTTTTCTAAATTAGATATTAAATATTTATGATAATATAATAATAGGTCGGAAAAACCAAGGTGATAAATTTAGTATATGATGTCAATGTTTGATTGCTTCATGTGATGTAATACTTATTTTTTTTGATAATCTGTGATGTAATACTTATTATCCTTAAATAAGTCTCAAGTTTCAATATTGTAGATAAAAAAAAAAAATTACTCCATACTTATCTTATATTTTATTGTTTGTGAAATTAATCAAAAAAATAAATTTTTATTAATTTATTAATTTTATTTAAAAGTATATTATCAAAGAAAGAAATAAAATTATTAGTTCATCCTTTCCTTTCCTTTCAATTTTTGCCCCAATATTTTGGTAAAATATTAAACCAAAAAAGTATTCTCTTCTTCTCATTTCCTTTCCATTTCCTCATTGCCTATTATACAAATATGCTGCAAGCAAAAATTCAATTACCAATAACTTGAAAGAATTTGAAAAATTTTTAAGTATTCTCTTGTTCTTATTTATTTATTTACTAGTTATTATATCAATTTTGTAGATAATCCCTATCTTCTTAATCACTTGCTATTTTCTTCAGAAAATTAATTTGATAATAAAAATCTCTTACTCCAAAAATAAGACGTAACTATTTCTCAAAAATTTAATTAATACTATATATATGTGTGTGTGTCTAGAGTGGCACAATTGTGGAGTTTTATTGTGTCTCTGTTGAGTAATGTTTGGGTGACACATAAATTCGCAACTTATATGCAATGCATATGAAATAAATATAAAAAATGACAAAAATACTTATATGATTAATCCTATATGATTATTATTCGTTTTGTCAGATTTTTTTTATCTAAGAAATTGTCAGTGTATTGCTGATAATACTGATAAATAAGAGTTACTTACCAATATTTTTAATAATACGTTAGTAAGTAAGAAATTTGTCTTTTTTTTGTTTAAAAAATTACTAATATATTGCTAAAAATACTTATAAATAAGAGCTACTTACCAATATTTTTAATAATACGTTAGTAAGTAGGAATTTTTAATCCTTTTTTTTGCTCAAAAAATTATCAATATATTACTAAAAATACTGATAAATAAGAGTTATTTATCAATATTTTTAATAATATATTAGTCACTTTATGAATAAAAAGATAAAAAAATTATTATTTATCAACATATTATTGAAATGGTTGATAAGTAAGAGTTATTTACAGCATATACTGATAAATAACTTTTTGGATAAAAAATTGATTGAAAAAAACAACAATTATACGAAATCAAACGTTTTTGCCACTTTCCTTATTTTTTCTTTATACATCACAATTTTGTGTGTTTATCATTACTTGTCTCCATTTGGGGGAGAAAAACAAATTAAATAAGGAGATGGGGCCTGGTGGAATCTGCACCATTCGATTGGATGCCTGATTCTGGAACTCATCTTGTTAGGTGGGGACCATGGGAGATGAGTGATATACACACCTTGGAGGGAGGCTAAGGCTAAAAGCTTAATCTGTGGTGGAACATTTCAATTTTGTTAGGAGGGAAGAACAGAAACCACAGAACGGGACAATACCGTATCCTACAGATTTAAAGTTGTGTAAATCCAGTGTCACACAGGCACATCCCACATGATAATGGGTCCCCTGTTTCCTTCTTGATTTGTGGTTAGTGGGGTCCATTGCGTTTTTGAGAGGACACCCCACACCCAGTAGTTTTTATTATTATATATTATATATTATTACACTTGACTATGAGATGAGTAAATTATTATTTTTGTCATTAGAAGATTAAATTAATATTAATTTAGTATCTAGAAAATAGATGAAAGTGATTTAATATAAGAAATATGAAAAATAATATTAAAGTCATTCTTTTGTGTAAAAGACATAAGATTAGAGAATTAAATTAATATTATTTATTATTATTAAGGTATTAAATTAATGTTAATTTTTTATAATTAAAAAGCAAAAGTGATTATTTTATTACGACTCAATTTATTTGATTAATACTTAATTAACTCAAATAATTTTATGTTTATTTTTATTCGATAAGGTCTCAAATTTAAATTTTATAAATTATAGGTAGTATTTGAAGAATTTTATTTCTATATTAGATTAATCTGATTTTATTAACTAGATTAATTGAAGTTTATTAAACTTTAAATATTGTTAGTTTAGATAAAAATAATAATATTTTTTTTATTATTGAGAGATGAACTTAGTGTCACTTGAATAAATTAATATTATTCTCCATCTTTTAAAAAATATATTGATATCCATTAAAAAAATGATATCACTTATCTTTAAACATTAAATTAAGATTTTAATAAGGTTGCCTGCAATGATAGTAAGGTGTCATTATAGACAAATTTTAGGTATTAATGTCACATGTTTAAAGGAAATATTTTGAAATAGAATTGGATATATCCTGATATATATTTTTTCTTATTCCTCGTCTGAGTGGAAACAACTCTCTGAATCTCGTATTTCTTAAGCTTTGTATCCAATATAATCAATGGAATGGAAATGGTTCTTTTCTTAGTATTGTTTTTTCTTTTTCTTTTTTATCGGAGCAAATCTGTTATCAATCAAATTGAGTTTAATTATGCTGTTCACCCTAAAGAGAGCTACTTTGATTTTTATTTTCATCACTAGCTTTACATATATACTTTTTAAAGAGTGGAATATATTGCTATAACAATGTCTAATCAAATGAATTTGAAGTTCTGTGCTCCTACATGTAAGTAACATCAATGCTTTGTTAACATGATGTATATGTTCGGGATGACATGTAGGTCTATATAAGATTGTTTTTATGAAATGGTTATGACATGTATAGAGTACTGTTCTTTTATTCATGGATAATTCATTTAACATATCGTATGATTAGAATGGATTAAATGTTTCAAAAGGTCTAACTTTGAATTAGACACTTAATTAATTATGATATAATCCTAGTACTAAATTGACGGTTAGATCACTTTAAATTAATTAAATTTCAAAAACTGATTAAAACTTAATTAAACCGACTAATTCATCTAATTGAACTTTTTCTTTTTCGTAAGGTCTAAGGTTTAGGTGAACTAATTGAGTATAAATATACTTTAAAAATGTCGCTTTTGTATTTTATATAATTAATTAATGTAAATTATTCTTATAATATCATTCAGCTCCATTTAATCAATTTAAATGATTCGATCGAATGAAGTTGAATTGAAAGCTTTAACACTATTCTCCAACCTAGGTTTAATAATATTGCATTTGCCTCTTCAAAATCGAATTGCAAATTTCTGTTGAAATAACATTAGTCAATGATAAGGTATGGACTTTAAGAATTTGAATCCTGTAAAGTTAATATATACTTTTAAAGGGTAAAGTATATAATTTAAAGCAGGAAAAAAATATTTTTTATCTCCTAAATTATAAGCTATATGTAGTTTATATCTAGACTTTTAAAAACGTGGAAATCAAATTCTAGCATTTCCTAGACATGCAAATACTACAACATTTTTGAATTTTGCCAATGATATTTTAAGCAATATTTAAAAAACGTTGCCTATTTAGTTTTAGGCAACACTTTATTAGTGTTCTCTTTAATTATAAGTTCAAGTAACAGTTTTTTAAACAAGACTGGAAAGGCAGCACTTTATCAACGCTCTCTTTAAATATAAGTTCTGGCAACATTATTTTAAACAAGATTTAAAATCGTTGCCTATTAAATGTTAGGCAACATTTACAAGCATACTCTTTAAATATAAGTTTAAGTTTAGGCAACATACCATAGAAAAGGTTTGCAAAATGTTGCCTTAAATGTTAAAACTAGCGCTCTTTTTATACATTGCTGAAAGTTTTACTTTATTAGACAACATTTATAAGAAGACGAGCGACACACGATGCTTAAATTATGATAGAAAATAATTTTATGAAGTTACTTACAATTTTTATTTGGACACAAATTAATAAATGTTGCTTTAAACGTATTAAATTATATATTATCATACTTTTTTGTAATAGCGCCAAGCATTGATAAAACAAAACATTTTCGCATTATTCAAATTAAACTTGAAATTGTAACCCTTATGTTAATTTGTCCATCCAAATACACTGTTACTGATCATACGTTATCCTCATGATTCTTTTAAAGACAAGATTGCCCTTTACTAACCAATTTAACTTCCCCAATTCAAACCCTAACTCAAATCTAATAAAGTTGGAGATGCAGTGGCAAATTGATCACAAGGATTCCCCCATTCGAATCCCCATTGGTGGGGAATTTTTTTCCCATGGAGGTAGGGATGGGGACAAAAGTTCCCCCACAATTAGTTCAGGGATGAAGATAGGGTTTGTACCATCCACCTTGTTGAGATCCCTGCCTAGAGGGTGTTTTGTGATGATGTTGAATGTCATTGAAATATTTGATATTTCAATGTTGTTTACTTTGGTGTTTTTGTGATGATTTTGTGCTATGTTTAAAAGTTTATGTTGTAGCCTTGATTTAAAATTTGAGGATTTGGTATTGTAATGGTATAAGACTAAGTCTAAAACTTTGATCAACCTTGTTTTTATTTTTATTTTTTTTAATTTTTGCGCTAATTAAATTGTTTGTACATTTGTTTTTGTTAATTTTTTTAAAATTTTTTGGCATCTCTGTGGAACCCCGGGGGAGGCAGGGTCCACAAGGATCGAGAATGGCGAAAAACTTGGAACCTCGGAGTAGGGATTGAGGGAGTATTGCCCACCCTTACCCTAGTTAATTACCATCCCTAAATAAGACCTAATTATCATTTCTAATCAAGCATGATAGTTGTGTACAATTGGTGCTAGAGTAAAGATAAGCACACAACTCAATACTCATTTGCATTAATTGAATAAATGCTACAAAAAGACTTTCCATTTGAACAATTGATATAATTGAAAGTAGCTTATTCATTAGCAAATTACAGTTAGTCCAACAACAAGCCCATCAATGAATATCACAAAAGAAACTTGAGTATTCTTCCAATATGCTTGACAAAACAACTCAAGTATAAGTACAAGATGATGATTCAAGATGAAATTGTTGAGCAATACACAAATTCCTTCCCTTTACACATACCCACAAGCAAAAACCCCAAGCCTTAACACTCCAACCACCACTTAAAATTCCCAAATTCCAAACTTGAGCAGCTTTAGCCTCCAAATCCAGAGAGGGTCCTCCCTTGCCTCTTGAGGGCATAGACCACATTAATGGCAATGATGGTCTTCTTTCTTGTGTGCTCTGTTTAGGTTAGGGTGACTTGAATCATGCTCTCATTAAGGAAGATGTTGAGGATCGCTTTAACCTCCTTATGATGTTCTTCACACCAGCTCTCCTTATCAGTCTTTGAATTGTGAGCTTCATGATGCCTAGGATGTTGTGGTGCACTACCTTGCGATGCCTCTTCACTCGTCCTTTCCCTAAACCCTTGCCTTCCTTTTTGTAACCTATCATTTGTTTAGGAAAATCAAAGCAAGTTTTTTAATTATTTGCAGAGTATGTGATTTGGGAATTTAAGGTTTTATTTGGATGATGAGCGAAATTGAAAAAGTGAAATTGGAAGGGTAATTGTGTTAATAAAAAAAGGTCACTATTGAAGTATATGAATGGAAAATTCACAAAAGTGCACATAGCCTATAGTTTAGAGGATAAAGTGCATTTTTTCTTTCTAAATATTAAAAATAGAAAATAAAATTATTACATGCTTTACTATCTAAAAGTACATTTGACAATTTCAGATCTTTTTTGATGCATCAATAGTAATGAGATTTGAATTTACAACCTCATACAAACTACCCAAACCTTTCACTATTAGTCCATCCTAATGGCTAACATTTAGCAATTTTAGATGAGCCATGTTTGTGTTTTAAAAGCTGTATTCAAATCTAAAATGTTAAAAAATCCTAATGAAAATGATATATGGTGATAGGAAATGACAAAAAAATAAAAAAGATAAATAATCTGCTTCAATTAATTTAAATATGAATTTAATATTAATGTATTATTAGTATAAAAATATTTTATTTAAACATCCATTCATATATTGTTGTATTAGTAAAAAATTTTATTCTCACATTCATTATTTTAAGAATCTTAATATAATGAAAAATGATTGAATGACAGTATAAAATATTTTTACACAAATTGAAATGATCATGAAACTTTCACAACAATTTTAAGTTTATGTAAAACATCTTTAAAGGAAGGGAAGAAAAAAAAATCGATTGCAATTTTAAACTAAGAAAGAGATTGTATTGTAATTAAGATATATATCATTTATTGTGCATTTGTTTTTTGTTTTTTGATAAAAAATGATTTTTTAACAAAAAAAATTACTTTTTCATAGAAGTAATTCATCTTCACTCCTACTTCGAAGTTTATAAAAAAGAAAAAAGTTTTTCACTTTTGAGTAGAAATTGAGATGAATAGTTTTTACAAAAAATTATTTTTATTATAGGTAAAAAAATTACTTTTTTTTTGTCAAAGTTAAAATAAACACACCCTGATACAACCATTAATTTTCATATAGTTTTCATCACTCCTCAGTGGTAATAGTTAAGATGTATTATGAACCATCTCTACTAAAAGTTTAAGTTGTTTGGTAGAGGCATATGAATGATTTTATATCTTAATATACTCCCTCACGTAAGAGCCTCTTTTAGGCTTGAAATAGGGACAATGCAAGGCCCATCTTAACTTGTGCTAAAATTAAACCTTTTATTTTTGAAGAATAGAGGCAAATGACAATCGAACTCTAAACTAAACTTTTTGTTTTTGAAGAATGGAGGCAAATGATAGTTGAACTCTAAACCTCTTGGTCATAGAGGTTCTAATATCATATTATGAACCATTTTTTCGAAAAGCTTAAGCTGTTGGATAGAGAAACATAAACGGTTGACTAGGGTTGTACCATCAATGAAACCAACAATATCATACCCATGAGAAGTGCATTTATTTGCACCTTCCAAGTAGAGTAATTGGTGCTCTTGAGTTTAACAAGATGTTGGACATTGAGGACAGTTGCTTATTTGGTAACATTGGAGGTAGGAGTAGGATCTGTAGATAAAGTGTTTTCAAGGGATGTGTTGCTGGAATTAGTAGGGGAAATCATGGTGTATTGGTAGAAGCTGTGAGGCTAAGGGCGCCTGATATTATATCATAAATCATATCTCTAAAAAACTTAAGTTGTTTAGTAGTGGCACATAAATAATTTAATATCTTAACAAGATAAGAGAGGAGCCACACTTGATTTAACCGATTCAAAGAATACAAATACCCTTTCGATTTGTTCAATGGTCATCTCTCCTTTCAAGAAGAAATTCTTAAAAACAATTATTTGGGTAAACCTTTACATTGAATAGCATATATTTACCACATTTTATATATATATATATATATATATATATATATATATATATATATATTTTGTTAGTATAAAAGATTTTTACATAGTTATCTAATTATGTATTATTATTATTATTATTATTATTATTATTATTATTATAATAAGAAGTGTTTAACTTCTATAATAACTACTTTAAATAACACATACAGTCATAATGAGATATGATTAGTTGATTATATAAAATACTTTCGGCTAGCAATGTATATTAAAATTAATCTAAAAAAAAGTGATGGGTGACAACAAGAGAAAAGATGAGGGAAAATATAATAAATTCTAAATTTAAATTTGACGTATTGTTGCTATAAGGAATCTTATATTATTATTTGATTATATATTATTATGTTAATAAAAATAGTTGTATCTTATAATTACTATGTTGAAAGTTATATATATGGTAATATATAATTAAGCAACAATATACATTTTTTTATAGGGATAATATATTAAAATTAATTTCATAAAAATAGTTTAATAATTTTATATTTATTGAGCAAAGAGTAATAAAAATATTGAAAAAAAAAGATAATTTTGATATAAAACAAGAAAATGTTTTCCCGAATTTAGTACAGATACACATGGCGTTATCTGAATCAAAATAAAACAGAAATCCAGCAAAAATTATATAAAAGAATAGAGAATGACATGTTATGAAAGCACAAAAAGAATATGGCACAAATTTTGGTATTATCTCAAAAATAAAGCACTCCCTCTATTTCAAAATAATAGACATTTTTGGGGAAAAATTATTCTATATTTTATACAAGTTTTATTGTTATCTTTGCTAATTGCAAGTATTTCTTTCTCTCTTATCACCTCCTTGTTGGTACCATAACTCTTTAGGATGTGTTTATAGTTAATAAATTATGGTTTGGCCTAGCAGGAAAGCAACTTTTTGTTCCTTCTTCTCAAACCATGGTTTAAGATTAAAAATCATATTAAAATGTAATTCAACTTAATTTTGCCAAACATATTAAAATGAGTTAAAATCTATTTTGTATCTTTTAAATCATAGTTTGAACTCTCCCAAAAAAGCCAAAACAAACACACAATTAAAACTACTCTTCAATAAGTCAATTAGTCAAAAGGCAATTTAGTCTTTTATAGTTATTTTTCTTAAAAGAATAAAACTATTAAATTGTTTTCTTTACCCTTGTGATACCTTAAATGACTATTATTGTGGAATAAAAAGAATGGTACATTGTAATTTTTTTAAAAGATATATCTTGGGCACGAAAAATTACATTTCGAAATAGAAAAATTATGATTTTAAGAGTATTTATTACAATATAAGGTGAAAAATACTAATCTTTAGTTGGTTCAAGTGGTTTAATACTTATTTTACTTAAATAAAATTTTAAATTTAAATTTTATGAATTAAAAAAAATAACACTAAGAGAGTTTTATTAATTACACATTTTATTTTAATTTATCTGTTTATTTAGACAACTTGGTTCATTTGTTAACAATTTTTATTTAGTAAGTTTTAGTAATATCTAAAAATCATTTGTTAACAATTTACCAATTACCCTTCTTACTATTTATCATTATTCTTTGCTAAATGGCCCAAATTGCAAGGGAGAGACCGAATTAAGTGGCTGCAAGGGTGCAAGATCCATCGAAGAGAGATAGGCGGAAAATTTTAGATAATTATTACTGACTGAGATTGATGTAAATGAGCAACTCTGTTCATTCTTCTGGTTAAATTTTTATGGAAATTAGACTAAATAGAAACAATAGAAGCGGGCATTTTGTTACTATATAATTGGATTCAACTATTTTCTATTCTTAGTGTGACCAAATCCTTTTGACTTTAGCAATTTTTTGGACTGTAGCAATTTTTTATAGTGCATGGGCAAAAGAACAGAAGAAATAAGAAGATAACTAGACTCAAGGTTATATTAGTATTACGATAAAACTGGAGAAGAAATTTTTATGGACGAGATTTTCATTCGCTGGCCTAGGAGCAGTGCAGCTGCAACATAGCACCCAATTTTTAATTTAGAAATTAGCACTAATAACTAAGAAGCTTATTTAACTCTTATTATTCAATTTTTTTACACTCAACGAAAGAGAAAATAGGCATTTGGCTTCGGAAGTGTGGAAGACCATATAATCATAATCAATTAACTGCCATCATCACAGTAGAGGTTTTATTTATAATGAAAATGAATATTAAGAACGGTTAGCATTAATCAATTAAAAATATATATTAAAGGTGCATTTGTTTTAGATTTTGATAAAAGTGATTTTAAAACTTAAATTTTATATATAATAAAAAAAGTTAAAAATTAATTTTTTTTTTCAGAAACTACTCTTTTTATCTTTTTTAAAAAAATTGAAAATTAATTTTTTTTTAGAATCTGATTATTTTTAAAAATTTATTCAAATATATAAAATTTATTTTTTTAATAAAAAAGTGATTTTTTGTTGAAAAAAAATACACAAACACATACTAATAGACTAATTTTTATGTATTTATATTGTGAAATTAATTATTTTATCCTATCATTTTATAGAAATTATGGAATGTGTCATGTCATCATAGATAATTACATAAATATAGATATTAGCAATTTTTTAAATTTTCATTAGATAATAGTATAAAATTATTTTATACTATTAATGCATGAAATTAAATCCTTATATTAAAATTATTAAAAAAGATCTATTAGACATTATTTGGAAAAAAGAATTAAAGACATTTTATAAGAAGACAATAGTACCATTAAATTATTTTTTAATCTTTTTTATTCGCTTTATGTTCTCTTCCACTCACTCTCTCACATCCTTGCCCACCTCGCTAGGGCTTATTGCTGACACATTGTAATTCCTTTATACTGCTCTAGCTAAGTCTATTTTGGCTTCTATTCCTATTTGTCCTAACTAATCCTTTATCCATACATTATTCTTCAAAATATTGTATGCTCTTCACATGGCTTTTCAAATGGGCAAAGAAAAAGGTGGACAAGAAAACTCTAACATATTTTTGTTATTCAAATATTTTTGCGAAAGGACAAATACCCACAATTTTCGTTCATCATGAATTATATTCCAAACTAATTTATCTAGCAGAAATGTTAACATACCTTGCTTGGCAAATCTCTACGCCACTCATACCTGCTGTCAAGGTCACAGTGTTGCACCCTACCAAGAGTCATGTCACTTTTTACTCACAAGAAATTCCTATTAATTATATCAATCTCTACACAAATGTATCGTGATATCGAAAAGGATTGCATAGAATAAATATGAATAGAAGTCAAAACAAACTTAGCAAAAAGTAGCATAAAGGAAACAAAAATATAAAAAGAATAAAAAATTAAAAATGATTTAAGGGTATTATTCTCTACCTATAAAATATTTTTGATCTCTCTTTAAGTAATTTTTAATAGGTTATTTTTAATAATTTTAATATAATTAATTTTTTTATTAATTTTTATTATTATCGGATCTTAATATTATTTTTTTCTTATTTTTAATTTGTTAAATTTCCAAATATCAGAAACCAAACGTTGATTAACAATAATGTGATTTTTTTTCTTTCCAAATATAGATGGTAGCGAAATTTTGCACGACTGGTTATAATATTGATAATAGTAAGATGTGCATGTAGAAGTGTGCGCCAATGAAGCTTAAAAATTGATTTTGAAAACTCCAATTTTTCGTTTCTAAATGAATCCGCTCATTATTAGTAACACCACTAGTCTAATATATTCCTTCCAATCCTTTTTATATGTTACTTGAGAAAAGATATTCTTGTTCATTTTATCTGTGTTTTTTATATATTAATAACGAATTTATTGTTATTTTTTAAATTTTATTATTTACACAATTTTAGGCACAATATTAATAAAAAAAGTGTAAAATCAATAAAATAAACTAATTAAATATTAATAATTAAATAAATATATTTTAATAAATATATTTTTTAATTAAGTATTAATGTTTTATTCTCTAATTTTTATGTATATGACTAAAATAATAGATAAAAAAGAGTAGAGAAAATATATCTTTGTTATATACATTGTTTTTTAATTATTAATAAATGCTTGAGGTGGCTGCGCTACATGTTTGTCATTCTCAAGCCTCTTTAATTCCATACAGCTTCAAGTAATGGAAGATTACTTTAATTGACATTAAATATTATAATTAATCCCCTGATGACGAATCCAACCTTGCACGCTCACACAATAATGTATGATCAAACAATTTCAAATTATGAGAGTGAAAGTAATGATTGATTGTTACCATTTTTTCCCATCAGTAATTCATTACTAGAAACATGCTCAATATCGACAGATTTACTGATGGATAAATAAGTTTTACTAATAAATTTTTATTTTACCGACAGATTATGTGATGGATAAAATCCATCGATAAAAATGGCGTTGGTAAAAATTATCAATGGATATTATTTATCCATCAATAATTTGCGCCGAATTTACCGACATATATATTTTTAATTTCTATAAGTAAATAAATGGAAAATTCAACAAATTTTCATCAATTTTTAGAAATTCACCAATGGGTTTATTTAATTTTATTGATGGATTTTTCATCAAAAATTATATATATTTCCATACTTTACCGATAGAAATTTGTTGATTTTTAGAAAATCATCGATGGATTTATTTAATTTTATTGATGGATTTTTTTGTCATAAATTATATATATTTCCATAATTTACCGATGGATTTTCGGTCGGTAAAAATAAAAATAATAATTAGTTAATTTTAAGTTTCATTTAATTTTCGACAAAAAATCTATTGGTAAAAATAATGTTAATTATTTTTTAATTTCAATTAATTATTCATTATAATTAATTGTTATTATTTAATTTAATTTAATTTTAATTATTTTATTTAATTATTTAAACTTTTACATAATTAAAAATATAAAATATATTAATTGTAATAAAAATATAAGAAATAAAATAATTAGAAGCAAATAATATACTAAATATCCATCAAATAATATAAAATAACAATATTAAACAATCTATTAGGTACTACAAATATAATAAAAAATAAATAAAATGACAAGTCTAAGAGTACTACTACTCATTAGTGTTAGAGATGTCGTCTTCATCAGTGGTAGACGAAAAAGAAGATAATGAAAACTCCTAGTCCGATATCGTTGGCCACTCGAGAGGAGAAAATAATGAGTTATTAGCCTGCAGATCTTGGAAGTACTTCTATATCTATCTCATGATCTGTCTCTCTATTTTCTTCCCAACCTTCCTCTCCACCTTCTTATGCCTTAGGGCACCTACAGTACTCCTACAAATCCATCCTAGCCTTATCATTGTCTTTGATTTAGCCAGTATCCATCACAGTATTCACAATATTATCAAACACATTTTTCTTTCCATGTATGACATCCAAACAATGATGAACCAAATGATCCTTCCAATACAATAACTCTCAGAATATACTTTGTTTGGTTCAATCGTACTTTACCCTATAGCCTAGCAATTTTATAGATTTCCTAATTTCTATTATCTTTGGAAGATGCCTACCCCTTTCCTATATGCCTAATTGAAGCCTCATCATTCTTTATAACATTATTTCTAAATCCATATCTATTGCGCCTATATGGATGATCACTATCTAAGAACCTTCTATGACAATCAAACCACGAATTCTTTCCTCCATACTTTAAAGTGAATGCCTTTGTATTGTCCATACAAATTGGGCATGCCAATTTACCTTGTGTCATCCATCCAGACAACATCCTATAAGCTGGAAAGTCATTTATGATTATATTAATGCTGCCCTTAACATGAAATTCTACTTCATTGAAATAGCATAAGTCAATATACTCTGACATCATAACTCATTCAATTCATCAATTAAGGATTGGAGAGATACATCAATCTTCACTTTAGGATTATCCAAACCAGGGATTATACAAGTGAGGAACAAATAAGGATATTTCATGCACATCTCGAGAAGAAGGCTACAAGGAGTAATTGTAACATCTCAGTGTCCCTGGCTAATTGGAATGATTAGCAATTAATGAAGGATTAATCGGCTAATCTCAATAGGCAAAAGCTTAATACATTGAGGTCAAGACAAAGATTGAATTATAATGCACCAAATGTTTTAATTAAAGCTTAATTGCCCAAATCTCACTAATGCGTAATCTCGAAACATAATTAAGCTAGCCTAACCTTATTAATTAAGTATATGACAACCTTAATGGCATTTAAAATTTAAAAAATCTTCCCCTTAATCATTGTTTGAAAATTTGGTCAAGACAAGAGCCTTATCCCACCATCCATTTGCCTTCTCATCATGCACTCTTAGATCAAGGGTCTATATTAGTAGTATCTCTTTAGTCAAGACAAGAGAAATACTTTCCTCCATTAAAATTATGCCACATGGAGTGATCTTATTCAATCAAGTCAATCCTAAGAGGGGTCCTTGCCTTTAACCACTTAAGGAAACATAAAATGGTCTTCACCCAAGCACCAAGACTCAAGAAAAACACAACCCCCTCTTTTACCCCAAGGTTCCTAGCCTGCTTACTTGTAAAAGAAGCAAAATCCAACCACCTTATGGCATAGTTGGGGCACCACTTTCTCTCTCCCCCTCCCATACTTTCATTTTTGTAACATCATTCTCTCACTAAGTCACCAAGCCCTTACCTTTCTCTAAATCCCTCTTTATTCTTCCTAATCTTCTTTTTGTTCTTCTTGTTTTCCTACTCTAACTCATCTCATTCCACCACCATTCTCACAAGCTCTTCAAGGACCACCTCTTTTGGTCTTTGAAGGATACACTTGAACATGCACTTAGCCCCATTTTCAAGCTCAAAAAGGAGGGAGGCCATCTCTAACCCATCAACTCTTTCAACTCCTCAAGAAACTTATTTGGTAGTGACTCTAACTCTCCTCTTTTATGTGTTCTTCAAACCCTTGAACTCCTAAACTCTCCATAGCTAGGTGGTTCTAGGACTTATTCTAAGGCCTCATGGCCATGCTTGTTGATATGATGAGTTTTAATATGTTAGGTCCTTCTCTTTGGCACAAAATTTTCGGTTGGTATATCTTTTGTTGTTGAACCAAATTTTTTAGAATTTAAAATATTGAGTTAATATCAATATCTCAAAGTATAAGAATGGATTGGAAGAGAAAAGTGGTCACTTGAGTGAAGAGACTTAATTTTTTACAAGAAAACTCAAGAAAAACATAAATGGTTGAAGTTGGATTTCTAGCAGTGGTTAATGTGAGCAGTATAACTCTTTCCATAAAACTCAGAATACTTTGAAGCCAATTTTATATGAAAGTAGACTCAAATATCTTTCCACACATATAAAATACATGTAAATTGGATTTAAAATGAGGGAGATATGATTTTTCAAAATGGGCCATTCCCGGATTGATTTCTGTTTAGGCAGTCTGCACTAAAAACCTTATAAATCGAGCTACAAAAATTATTTTTGAGTGGGACCAAGTTTAGTAGAAATTTAAGATATAGAAAAATAACCCCATAAAACAGTTTTGTTAGATTCTCTTTGATAAGTTCCCAGTGGAGGTGACAAGTCACTATATCAGGAAAAAGCTTAAAAACTGGACAGTCAGAATAAAACGTGTATATCTCAAGCTCCAGGAGAAATTTTTAAGTGGGGCTTATTTTGTTTAAAACTAGACTCAGAGAACCATAACATACAAAAAATCAAGTCAAAATAATAAAAGATGAATTTATGGTGAATTTTTGAAGTTACTGTCCCACCATAAAAAGTAAGTTTGGTTAGGTGAAATTTTAAGTAAGGATAGAAAACAAACTTGTAAACAAAAAACCTCTAATTTAAGATAATAAAACTTCATAATTCAACCTAAGAGCTTTAAAGAGGAAAATTAGATGAAGCTTGCCATATGAATAATGAAAGAATCGAATAATATGAAATTCAATTAAAAGTTTTCACCAAATTTATTAAGCTAAGCTCATAAAACTTTGCTTGTGAATATACCTATGTTTATATGCAAGCATGATGCTATGATGATATCATAATGATGATGAGTATGTTATGGTTGAATGTGATGCTTATGATGTTCAATGATATATGATAATGATTGTAACTAGCATATCTGTTGGCAAAATTTTGGAGAAGCTCCGGTATAGCCACTATGCTGCCGGATTTATGCTAAATTCATGGACTTAAAAGAATTCTAAAGTCATAAGTATAATTAAAGAAGAGATAAACTAAGAGTGTGATCCTTCAAAAGGGAAGGTGACATGCATTAAGCTCTCCTCACCCATAACTCACATGAGACATGACATAGACCCAGCTAGTGTGAGTACAGGGGATAGGGCTTATATGAGGCATGGCTTGACCCAACTAGTATAAGTACCGAAAAGTTATGGTGGTAACGGCCACGGTATGAGCTCATTACCACTTATATTTAGTGGGTGAAGAAGACTTAAGATAAAGTCAAGTTAAGTAAAGAAAGGGACTTCAGTCCGACCCAAGTAAAGAATGAAACTCTCAAGATGTTCATGCATGATACGAATTGTCAGATAAGCTCTTATATATACCATGATGTTGTTGTTATAATGAGAATGTGTACTTAAAATTGAATCCGCTTCGGATAATTATATTTTCGAAAATCCAAGAATTGAACCTTATGATTGCTCACTATTTTCATTTATAAAATCGAAGTGGCTAGGACGATGACGATGACACTTTAGTGTCGGGTTCAAGTCCTACTGAGAAATCCCATTTTTCACTCTAGTTATTTTCCGCATCATCACCAGATTCCAATGGCACATCCAATGGAATAGAGCATTGATCCCCCACACTATGAGTGGACGTATGATGGAGGATGCTAGATGATGCTATTTTGGACTTATAGCTACCATCGCTCTGCACCTTTATATATTCCTTTTTGTGAAGAACTATGTCATTTTGAGTTTGTATTTAGTATCTAGTATTTGGGTCATGGCATGACCATGAGCCTCTTTGTTGTAACGTTTATATATATGTATGTATATATTATGAACCCATATGGATGAAATGATTAGCTATGCAATGTAATGTATTTGTGAATTATTATTTATTTACCTTTATCATATTTTATGATATTGGGGTATGAATTATATGCGACACACTCTTTCTCTATCTATCTTTTCGCTCAAGGCTTTACTTTCCAAAAACGCTGCAAAGCGACGACGTATTTAAAAAAAAAAATTGTATTTTCCGTGAGCATAAGTAACAATTAATAAAATGCCATAATATGACTTAAGCGTAGTATGGATTTATTAGGATGTTACAATAATAACCATAGACCAACAAGAATAGGGTTTACTAAATTGATTGTTTGGAGAAAAATCATCAGAAAAAGGCCCTAACCTAATATTTTGCAGGTTAGAGGCAAAATCAGGGTAGGTTTGATCAAAATGTTCCCAAGCCTCACCATGAGATGGATGAGCCATTACACCATCATTTCTCTTATTCTAAACGAGCCATCTCATGTGCGATGCTGAGCTTATTGATGCATATAATCTTTTAAGTCTAGGGATCAAGGGCAAATAATGCATTCTTTTCTAAGGAACATCCTTATACCTCCCATTTTCCTCTCCATTGGGCTTAAATCTCAGCAGAATGTACAATGAGTTAGGGCAAGATCATCTTTATAATTAGGCATGCACCTTTTCACACAATAATCAATCTTTTCTGCTTTCAACCCCAATTTAGAAACTAATTTCTTAGCTTAATAAAAGTCTTTAGGAATGGATCAGGTTGTGGATTAAGCTCCCTAATCAAATCAGTCCATTGATCAAAAGAACAATGGCTTTGGTTCTTTTTTGACTTAATACTTAATATCCTTACTGCCAAGAACAACTCCAAATGTACACACCCTTCCCATAAAGGCTCCTTGACTGCCACCAATAGACTATAAAACCTTTGAGCCTCTTGATTGGGAATCTCATTAGAAGGTTTGAAACATATTCCAAATTCGGGTCCAGCGGCATCAAAAACTATTTTTTGATAATGATTAACATTATCCTCCCAATTTACATTACCTATATCCTTGTCACCCATGTTGATTCCACTGCTAGAACTACTTCCAACATAACCCATACTAAACTGATTCCCCCTAGCAGCAACTTCCTTGTGCTCAATCTAGACCCAATAATTACACATAAACCTATCTTTGTACAGAAGGTACCTAATAATTTCAATATCTAAATACTTCTTGCACCTGTACCCAGCATATGGACACCTAAATTTCCTTTCACTTAAGAGTGATTATGATTGACATGCAACACCTACTAATTCCTCAACACCCACATAAAATTCCGATATAATACCTTCTCGACCTAGGTGCAACCTATCATATATCCATAAATGGTTTCTACGAAACATATTGCTCTTGAACATTTTTCAACCTAAAAATTACATGCATAACCCTTAATAATTAGGTTAGGAACAAATTATTTTTAATCTAAAAGCAACAAATTAATAAAACAAAAATTCAGCAGAGTCTCTTGTTGTATTAGCAGTCTTCACTTATTAGATTATTATATTTTCTTACGGAGTAAAACACATTGAATCTATTCTTTCATAGAACTTTACTAAAATATAATTTAGACATGTATTTAGGAAATTAAGGATAAGAAGCATGCTATAGATATACCATCACTCACAACTTGAAACCATGAGGAGGAGATTCAAGCTTAACATGTCATAGAGCCCATAGTCGATCCTCACGAGCATCTAACGTCATAAAGAACACAAATCAAGCGCCAATTAGTTTCTAGAGCTAAGGATTAACTTAAAATACCTCCAAAAGTACAAAATCCCTAATTTGGAACTCTAGGTTCCGAAACCTCAATCTGAAACTTAATCCTCCAAGAAAATCTTTCCATACCCATGAAATAAAAGAAGATTAGAGCTTAGAAAGTTATCTTGGGTTGCAAAAGAAGGAAGAAACTTGATGGAGGATGTGGGTCTCCTCCCACCTTCACTTTCTCACTAAAAGAGGAGAGAGAGAGAGAGAGAGAGAGAGAGAAAACCAAACCCAAAGCTATGATGATGATGAGGAAAGGATGGATTTGATGGTGGATTTGAGTAAAAATTGATGAAAGATGGATGGGTTTCAAGTGGGGAGAAGAAGGATGAGAGAGAAAGAAGAGAGAGAGAGAGAGATATATGGTGGAATGAGGAAGAAGGGACGAAATTTCTTCTTTAAACTCGTCCAGCGGGCACCTAGGCACTGCGACTTGGCCGCCTGGGCGCCCGCTTGCCTAAAACTCAGTAAATCTTGCAGCACAGCCAGCACCTGGGCGCTAGCCTTGGACGCTTAGGCGCCTAGTCCAGTTTTTTTTTTTTTTTCTCTTCTTCACCTACATCTCTCAAATATCATCATATACTTATTTACATTTAACTTTAAAACATAAATGTAAATAAGAGAATATCCCCCATTTGAATCCAATAAAAATATTGGAAAAATTAAACTGCTTAAGAATCAAAATCCAACTTTTGGATTTTAGTACAAACTTTCGAAAATTTGTATTTTCTTAAACTTCAAGGTTAAAGATGAAAGGGTTAATAACTTTCAAAAATTAGCTAAAAATAGCTCTTTAATTCTTTGATATCTAAGGAACAATTATCGGGATTTTTGATCCCATGAAAATATCCTAATCATATAGCCCTCCAAGGAGGCCTAGGGTCCAGACTTGGGACTTTGCGGGGTCTGACAGGGTAGCACATCACAATTTTATGTATTCCTATACCTGGTTATTACAAAAAATCACGTAGAGAGTTTTATACTGGTTCAACCAACAACTTTGCCTACATCCAGTGCCCAATACTTTGTTGAGATTTTATAATTTGAGTATTGTTTGTCCAAGCTTCTCCAAACTTTTACAACCGAGTAGTTTTCTCAAGCCTCTCCAAGCTTTACAACAGAGTAGTCTTTCTCAAGTCTCCAAGCTCTAACCGAGTAGTATTTTCCGATCCTCTCCAAGCTCTCAATGACCACTAACAGGTCTGGTTGCAATAGATGGATTTAAAAGGTTTGTGGTTAAAACATTCACACTAAAGCTCTCAACAGAGTATAATCACTTGATTATAAAGTGTGGTGACTTCTCTAAATTCTTAATATAAGAATGTTGGCTAATACAAATTAGTAGAGAATTTTTCAATCAAAAGTTACAATATGTAACTTTCTAGTAGTTTAGAGAGTAGAAAAGGATAAAGGCTTTTGAATATGCAGAATGCTCAGAACGTCTAACACTTCTTCATCATCTTCCAACTTTTTATAGACTTCAAAAATATGTTCGTTGAAGCTTGTAGATCTTGAGCCATGAGACTTTTTGATGCATTGTTCTAAGACTAGACAGAGAAGAAGTTGCTTTCTTTCTCAGCCTTTGAAAATAGCATAGAGGAGGTAAAATAGTCGTTTGATGTTTCACTGACTTTTAGACTTGTCAGTGCTTCTTTTGGATCTTGTCACATCACATTTGACTTTTGAATTTGATCCTTGAATCATGTAGAAGAAGCTTAGAAGGTGAGGTACTTCATGAAAAGCATCTTTCTAGTGGTTACCCTTTTGGATAGAGCCTTCTAGATAGGTTATCCTTCTGAATAGTCTGCGTATATTTTAATGGCTTGTTTTCCTTTTTGATGTTGTAAATCCATCCTTTTGAACTTTCTAATTTGTTTCTTAAGTAAGAGATCATATATTCCACAATGTATTCATTCCAAGAAGTGTATATTCATGAGAAATATGAAGGAACAATATGCTTTGTGTTGTTTAAAATTTGTTTCAGTTCGAATTGAGCAATCTTACTCACAAAAGAATAGCTTCACCATAACAAATCGTTAGTCGACAAAAGATTTTACCTAAAGTTTGATTTGTTACTCATCAAAACTATAATATCTTGTTTAAAATAAAATGTCCAGCTAAAATAAAATGTTGATAATGGAAAATTTTAAAATGTTACATTAAGTTTTATGGTAAAAAGGGAATTAAAATTAATTAAAGGGGATCAAATTTTAAATAAAGAAGGGTAAGTAAAGAAGAAGAAGAAGAGGGGAAAAAAAAGTGACAAACAAGCTTGGACCACCTACACCTTAAGTGGTGTGAATCATCCTAAGCCCCTATTTTTCTTCTCCTTTTTTCTTCATGGTGAATCCTTCATCGACCTTCATATCTACCTCCATTCTCTTTCATCTTATCTTTCTTTTTCTTGTTCTCACCCTCTCCCTCCCTCATCACCACCTCATGGCTCTTCTCCTCCACCACACCACCACCACCTCGCGACTCTCTTTCCCTGACTCATCTTTCTCTTTGTGAGCTTTTTCTCTTTCCGTAATCATTCTCTTTGTCGCGCTCTCTTTGGGTGTCTCTTTGTAGCATCTTTTTCTCTTTTGTGGCTGGGAGCTATGTTGCTCCTTCCCTAAACTAACCCACAACCTTTTTGGTAAGTTCCCACTTTGATATATATACCTATCTTGCTTGTTTTGTTGCTTTGGTTCCTATTGATTGTGTTTTGGTTGCTCAAGAATTTTGATTCAAGGAAAAAAGGGTAGAATTTTGAGCTTTTCTTTTGTTTCAAATTAGGAATTGACCAAGATTTAAGTTGATTTGATGGTTTCATCATTGATGTTGGTTTAATAGGTTGTGTGGTGATTAAAACAAGAGGATGAGTATTATTTTGAAATTCAGAATTAGTAGCTTAGTATTTAATTTATCTTAGAAACTGGTCAATTTAGCTAGTGAGTTTTATTGTTGGTTTGAATTTGCTGAACATATTTTGGATGTGGGTATGAGTTGTTATGCTAGCTTAAAGGTTGATGCTTCTTTTGTGATTATCTTAGGATTAGAATTTGGGTTCTCTGGTAGCATATTTGGTTGTTGTGTGACTAATAAAAGGTTTGAGCTTTCCTCTACTTTATCATTGCTAAGAATTGATTTAAAAGCCGTATGTAACTCAAGAAAATGTCTCCTATTTCGTTAAGAGATATCTCCGGCTCTGTCGGGAGTTTTTTTGTTGGTTGTAACCTTGTCCTAGGTAGGTTAGTATGAAGAAAGCATATAAAGAATCAAGTAATAACTCAATAAAGATAATTTATGTTGTGCGGGGTGACAAAAATTGGAATTGATGTTAGATCCTAAATTATAGATTTCGTGTAAATTAGGAATAATTAGTTATATGTTGGTTTCAGATTTCCAGGGAAATCAACCTTCGAGTTCGGCAACCCCTGTGACATAAATTTGGCAAAATCTACTGTTCTGTGGGTGGACAATGTTTCTATGGCACATGATTTTCTTTAAGTAATTAGTATTAATTTGATTTTAGTATATATTAATAGTCTATTTTATATATTTAATTAATTATGGATATTGGTTTATAGTTTGATATATCTATCTATTTGTGAACGTCTATTTTGTATTTGAGGAAATTTTATTAGTAGCCAATTATTGGATGTTTTGAAAGTTTTTTTCGAAAAAGATTACAAATTTAATAAATGTTAGCACAAGCTCCAGAGTAGTATTTGAATCATTAGATTGAGTTGTTGAGATCCTTTTTGAGTTGGAAACTTTATTTGGGATTTTCATCTTTGAAAACTCTGTTGAATATTTATATTTTTGAAGTTTTATTAATGTCTATTACTTCAATTCTAATATACTTTGTGGGAGGATTCTCAGGTTAGTAGTGGTCACTAACACTAACTTTGGTACACCTTGGTTTGAACCCAGCTAGCAGGGGTGTTGCTAGCTCGGTGTGTGTGTATGTCAGCCTTACGTACATCACTGACTTAGTTAGATCTAAAAGGGCTAACCTTTAATTGAAAGTTTCTCAGATTGGAAGCCTCCCTGCTCTGGTATTTGTGTTTGAGAACTATGTTTTTAGGTTTCCGAAATAATGTTACTTCATTATATACATGCATAGTTTCTAAAATGATTCTTCATGTATATATTATTTAAGATGACAATTTCTTATTTATGTTTGGTTCATGATGTTAATTCTTTATTTAAGCGTGATGTACTTTACTTCTAGAGCTTATCCTCATATGTTATAGATTTATTGTTCCTCACCGAGTCAGTTAGATTCACCCACTCTTCTTTACATGTTTCAAACTCTTGCACAACACCCAACTTCATCTTGCCAGCTCCATAACATGTTGTTCTCTTGGATTTGCCCTTTGTATATGAGGATCTCTTGATACCTTTGTTTGTATTTTGTGATGTACATGTTCTTAGAGTTGCTCCACGATTTACAAGCAAGATGTTGCAGCATGATTATTCTTTTTGGGAACAGTTGTATAGGGATTCTTTTTGTAACTTCGGGGTTATGTTCTCCTTTGTGTGTATGTATATATATATATGTCTAGAATAGGTTTGGTTAATAAGGGGAAGCTAGAAAAATATAAGGGAAATTTAGTCCATTTTATGTAAAATTAATCTAGATAGGCCTGCTAGAGATCCATCACCTCTAAACGCCGGTTACGACTCTGAGGTGTGTCGTGACAAAAACCTTAAAGCTCGTTATGGTTTAAACCATGAGATGATTTTTGAAGTGCATTGGAGCATCTAAAGGTGCTGCCACCACTATCACATCCCTCACCCTTGTACCTCTCTCTTTTCGACTTGGTTTCCCTCTGCTATCCCATCGTTGTCAAGCTGTCCTTCGATTTGAGCTCTCTTACTAGCCTCACCTTTTTTTATCAATCACACTCTCTCCTCTCTGGCATCATCTTTCCTTCTGGTTCATTCTTCTCCTTTCCTTTTTTCTATCCGTCGTGCTCCTCATCCCTTAACTTAAAGACCTTGGTTCTACCCCCAATTCATTACCCCACCTTCATTTTTATGTATAAGACTATGCTTAATCGCTTTGAGGACATCGTTCGTGATGAGGATGCACCATCCCAAGTCTAGGTGCCTCAGGTGGTGCCTCGCAATGATGTAGAGCACGATAACTTTGGCATCCTTGACGATAGATTTTAGCCAGAGGGAAAACTTCGACAAGGTATGACAATGGGATGTGAAGGTGTTGACGGCACAGTAAGAGAAGCCGTGGAAGGGGCTGTGGTAGCGAAGTCATATGAAGGAGAAGTCGAGGGTTTCGAGGTTGGGACATGTTTGGGAAAGCAGTTTCGACGTTGTTGTTAGAGAGAGGGGCTAAGTGGTGGAAATGGCATAGGTTGGGGAACCTTTAGAGGATGGAAGAGGGGAAATTGGGGTAGATGATGCAAATAGAGGTGCGGGCGAGACCATACAATCAAAACCATTGATGTTTTACCTTCTAGGCCTCCAATTGTATTTGGAAAGAACTACTATCATGGTATTCAATTATTGCTATCTTTTAATCTTTCAATGTTTTGTGGCTTACTATTTTCTATGTTGGGAAGATTTGTGTTTATGATGTCATAGAGCTTCAACCTTATTAGAACAAGGGAAATGTGAAGATTACAAAAATCTGCCGATTCAGCTTTGTCATGGTCGAATATATTGTTCATATTCATGATTTAGTGTTTTGTGGTGCTCTTTGGGTTTAAGTGCTTGAGTTTAAAAGCTCTGATGCTGTGTTGCTCGAATATATGATTTTAGTGTTGCTGGATATATTATCTGACTAGTGCTTTTGGCTGGGTTGATCAACTTTTTAGTGTAAGAAATGAAAGGTGAATATCCAATGAAGGTAGATTGAGGATCATGGGATATAAATTGTTTAAGGGAGACTATGTGGTCTCTAAACCCATGTGTGAGGATCCTTCAACTCTACTAGAGGAGTATCTATGTTTTGTGTTGTCTATTGGCCTTTGCTTACATGTGTGAGAGAGTAACAATGGCACCAATGTAACTTACGGCGGCAGTGATGGTGGTATTTGCAAATGTGATGTTCAATTGCTAGTGAAAGAATTTGGAACTCTGTACATGTTAATGATGCATTTGAATGCATGCGGATTTTTAATGACTGGGGACATTACAAGAATGGTAAAGGTGCGGAGTCTTATGCAACGAATGCTTGGTTATTCCCATGCAACATGCAGTATGAAGAACATGTGGAAAGGAATTATATGCATTGATATGCATGAAAATGACACCATTAAGGAAGCAAATTGCATGTGGGTGATTGGAAAGAGTATTGATCTTTATGCTGAAAATGATGTAGAGGTGATCAATGTTCTGACCTATTCCCAACTATGCAAAGATAAAGACGTGAAGCATGTAACATCCCCAAGTTCTCTAAATTAATTATCTCATTATTAATGAGTGATTAGAGTAATTAATAAATTAATCAAGGATTAATTCACTTATTAAATAAGCAAAAGCTTGGTAATTAGGGAAAGTCAACATAGTTAAGTGAGTTAAGAGAGGGGCAAAAAGGTAATTTTAATTACTAAACAAGCTTGCTAGATTTAAATGTTAAAAATTAAAAATATGATGGTAAAACCAAAGGATACCCACGACTAAGCCGTGGGGAATAACATGTAAAATTTAAATGATCAACATTCTAATAATGGAAAAACATTCACCACACTTAATCACTCTCAATGTCACTCAATCACAATTAAATTGTAAATTGTAACTCCTCACTAAAATTCAAAGTGTAACTGCCATTCCTCACATAATTGGGCATGAGTTACAAATCTTGGTAATTATGTTAATTTAGACAAATTGAAAACAAATTAGAATAACCATTATGTAATTGAGGGCTATTGACTTAAATTTAGGAAAATCAAATTAAATTTAGGAAAATCAAATCAAACACTTGCCGAATCCCTATGCAATAGTTGCGACTGCACTTCCCCTTCACTCATCCATTTTGCATTTTCTCATTTCTCACTCATTCACCAAAACACTCTCAAGCAAAAACTCCTCTCTTCCCCTCTTGTTCTCCACAGCCTCAAGCTTTGTCTATAAGAGAATTCTTCAACTTTAAGCTCAAAGGTTTTAGTTAGAGTCACTTTAAGGTAGGATTCTCACTCTTTATTTGTTTTTGAGTTTTCATGACACATGTGTTGGGCCTCCAGTTTTTCCACGGCTAAGAGTACCTACCTTTGTCGAAAATTTGTTTATGGTGTAAAATCACATGTTCATGTCTTTAATCAAATTTTAATCGGTCAAAATTATTCTATTTGTGTTTTCAAGTGACATACTCGGTTCAAAACCTTTCTTTGATGTTTTTAAGAGATTTCATCAGTTAAAAGTCTCTAAAACAATAAACTAAAGGTCTTGTATTGGAAAAGAAAAGCAAAAATCTGGTTGTAGAGGAAAGGCATGGCCTTTGCCATGTATGGTTAATAGTGAGGGGAAATGAATTTAAAATTTTACACATTAGATTTGGATTCCTCATACAATTTTAGGTGGGTTAGTAAAAAGAGAAATAAAATCAAACTTTGAATAAAATTTAAACATGCTCGTAGCCTCCAGAAGTTAAAAAGAAAGGAAAAGCTTTTATCTTGTAAAGATGAATAATAAGGCTCACATATCATTTAATTAAGTGAACAAGATAAATTACTAGGAGAAAGGTTAAGAAAAAATCATGTGAATGGGACTAATTGTGATTTCGGCCATGTTATGTAGAAGAAAGAGAAAAATTCTTAATCTAGTGTTGGTTATGAAATAAACTTTACACTCAATTAGGTGAAAATATAATTCCCTATAAAAGAAAAATAAAGTTAAAGGATTAGTGAAGCTTAAAAATTAGGCCATGACCTAAATGATTTACTAAGAAGAAAAATAATACTCTTAATTAGTACATAAACTAAATTAAAGTTCCATAATATATTAACTAAGAAAAACATATAGATTGCTTAGACAAAATCAAATTAAAAGCTTACAAGACAAACTAAGTTTAAAGATAAGCTTAAATTAAAACTTGTTTACCCTTTTGACAAACATTACAAAGCTTGTCTTTCTCAAATCTGAGTTTCGGTAATCCAATTACTAATTCTTTTGTAACTAGCTTATTTAAGTGATCCATGTGAATGTGTGCAATTCTTCTATGCCATAATCATGAATCATCTTCCTTACTCATGAGATATTGAATATTGTTTAAGGAAATATTGTCTAAGCTAATCATGTATATGTTGTTTGCTCTATTTCCAATAAACTTAACTTTCTTATCACTACTGCCTTCTACAATGCAACAATTTGAATAAAAGATAACTCTATTTCCTTTATCACATAATTGACTAATACTAAGTAAATTATGCTTAAGACCATCAACAAATAAAATATTTTCTATAGAGGTAGAAGGAGTTTTACCAACTTTACCAACTTCGAGTGTTTTTCCTTTCTTGTTGTCTCCATAGGTCACATGTCCATGCTTCTTGGGTGTAAGGTGTGAGAATTTTGATGCATCTCTAATTATGTGCTTGGAGCAACCACTATCAAGATACCAATTTGAACTCTTGACCTTTAGGCACACCTACATAACAAATTCCAACCTTGGATTTAGGTACCCAGATTTTCTTCGGTCCTTGGTTGTTAGACTTAGGTAAAATACTCTTGGGAACCCACATCATTTTCTTACAAAAGAGTCGATTCTTTCTAATATAACATGTTGATAAACTATGCCCTTTCTTGCCATAATAAAAACATGTTATGAAAGGAGAGCTAGAGACAGATGATAAAGAAAAGAAGTTTTTATAGTACTTTTGTTGTCCTTTCAGATTATATCCTCATTCGGCCTTATCAAACACACATCTTTGTTTTCCCAACAATATGTCTAAGTTATTTCTATCAAGTGTGAACTTAGCGAGTACATTTTTCAAATCATTAATTTCTTTTTCAAAATTTTTACAAGATGAGCATGAAAATGATGTACTTGTATTCTCATATGATAGACATTTAGAGCAACTAGAGTTTGCATCAATCCAAGAGTTTTATTTTCAATTTTTAGTTCCTCTAATTCTTTGTTCAACCTAGAAATCTCTTCTTCTAAAGATGAAATAGTTTTCTTAGAGGAAGCAACAAGTTTGGTAAGCCTCAAGGATTCTTCATGCAAAGCATTAAAGGCATTTTGTAACTCATCAAATGAAGGAGAGAGATCAAGATTAGAAGACTTTACCTCTTCATCACGATCACCGTCTCTAGCCATAAGACTAAGATTTGTAACTTCACTTTCAGAGTCACTAGATGAATTTGTGTCATTTTCCTCCCAAGTTATATATGTCTTCTTGCCTTTCTTTTCTTTGATTGATTTCTTTGCTACTTTCTCCATTCTCTTTAAATAAGTTGGATAATCCTTTTTCATATAGCCAGGTTGACCACATTCATAATCTTCTCCTTTGTTGAGAGTCTTCTTTATTGGAAAATGACTTCTTCTTTGGTTTTCCTTCTTCCTAAGAAATCTTCCAAACTTCTTCATAAGGAGATTAAAGCTTTGATCGTTTGCTTCAAATCCTTCTAAATTATCTTTCTCATCCTCATCACTTCCTTCTTGCATAGAAGAGGTGGCCTTTAGAGCTATTACTTTCTTCATTTTGTGACTCTCCTCATGTTGATTGAGTTTATTGAGTTCCAACTCATGCTCTTGAAGTTTCCCAAAGAGAGTAGCAAGAGTCATTGTAGTCAAGTTCCTTGCTTTTGCTATTGCTGTCACCTTTGGCTGCCATTGCTTGTTCAAACATCTCAAAACTTTGTTAATTAAGTCTTTATTTGGAAATGTCTTTCCCAATGAAGCAAGATGATTGATAATATGAGTAAATCTCTTTTGCATATCTTGAATACTCTCATTTTGATTCATTGTAAAAAGTTCATACTCATGTGTGAGAGTGTTAATTCTTGCCTTCTTAACTTCACTAGTATCTTCATGAGTAACCAGTAGGGTGTCCCACATTTCTTGAGTTGTTTTACAATTTGACACATGAAAAAATTCATCATGTCTTAAGGCAAGGTAATTATATTCTTTGCTTTCAGATTATATTGGATTTTCTTTTTATCCTTTTCAGTCCACTCACCCTTAAGCTTTTCAACAATTTTTTTGTCAACTAACTTAGTTAGTACAAAATGCCCTTTTTCCACAGCATCCTAGACATCTAAATCTATGGCTTCAATGAAAATTCTCATGCAAGTTTTCCAATATGAATAGCCGTCCCTATTAAAAATAAGTGGCCTATTAATGGAAGAACCCTCTGACAAAAAGGAGTTTGATGAGGCCATTACTTCTTAAAGCAGTTAGGCCTTTACAAGAATTGGGCTATAATATCACTTGTTACCAAGTGGGCTTCAAGAACTCAAGAGGGGGGGTGAATTGAGTTTTAAAGATTTTCACAATCCTTTTACAAAAATCCCTTTTTTTGATTCTTTATTAGTGTAAAATATTAAAAGAATGCCTAAGTGAGTGTGAGTGTGAGTAAAGCAATGCAAGTTATTGAAGTGAAAGGTTAATATAGATAAACAAGACAGTGAATTAAACTTTGCGATAATGTAAAGAGTCAAGGGAAGAGAGAATCAAACACAAATTTATCTTGGTTCAGTCATCCTTGTGGCCTATGTCCAATCCCTAAGCAACTGCTCAGGATTTTTCACTGTTTTCTAACTCTTCAAGGTGTTTGGAAACCTTTACATTCCTTTGAGCACTCACACTTTTGAGAATCCTTACTCTAGTGCTTGAGGCACTCAAGAACAAAGGGATGCCTTACCCTCTCTTACAAGTTCTCAGAAAGAAAGAAAATAGAAAATTCATTCTTTGCTTAGAGTAATGTTACAAATTGAAGCACCAACAAGTTTTCCACGAGATAATGCTTTTTTGCCACAAAACTTGATAGAAAAATCAAGGGATAAGAAAGATGATTAAGAGCAATTGATATTTTATTTTTCTTATCTGAAAATCTATCATTCAATAGGTATTTATAAGTCTTAGAAACATGCTTGCTGTTGGAGATTTTTTATCCCCAAAAGACATGACTTTTCAAAACTAGCCGTTGTGGATGTTCAACTGCTTTGTAATCGACTACAAGCTTTAGTAATCTATTACACTGTATAAAAATGCAATTCTGGGTAAAAATTAAGAATCTTGTAATCGATTACAAGTGTTGAAAATACTTGTTATCATTACTTGATTATTCTCCCTTTTAAGTGAAATTTATTTTGCCTCATTTCAACCCAATTGCCTCAAGATAAACTATTTTAGAACAATTTGAATCTTAATCAAGATAGTGGCCATTAAGCTTATCAAATGAAAACTTTTAACAAAAATGAACCTAAGTCCTAAGAATCTAACCATATGACCCTTGGACTCATCCTTCTTCAAGTAGTTTTGCACCAAACACATTGTAATCATTGATATCCATTTTGGCATCATCAAAACCTGCAATATAATCAATTATAGCAGAGATAGAAGCACACAAAATAGGGAGCACTCACTAGAAACAAATTGTAAGAAATATAAACTTTCTTAGCAACATAGATATAGTGAAAAGTATAGCACCAATAGAAGAAGAATAGGGAAATAGAGGAGACAATGGACAAAAACTGCACTAAGAAGGAATGTTAGCAAATGAGGAAGTAAGGAGATGAAGAGGAAGAAATAAGGAAAGGAGAGGGAAAAAAGCTAAATAAACCACCTCCCCCTATTGAAACCAACACTGCATCCAATAGTTAAGGTAATGAGATCGTTCATGATTAATAGACGTGATTAGATCATGACACAAGCAATCGAATGGCAGACATTTTTTGAGGTGACATGAAAAGACGCCAACAAATAAGGATAAGACACGTGGCGCACACTACACCACTTAGGAAATGGCAATGCCATAGGCATAACTGTCTTATCTTGAGTAAACTGTTCCTTTTTTTTTTGCAAGCTAGAAATCGGAGAGCTTATAAGTTGAGTGGTCTACTTAACCTATCCCCAAGTTTAAGGCTCTTTGCCTTCATGAGCTCTATGTTGCGGGGCTTGTAGTATAATCAGTCTATCCAACCTACTCTAAGTCTAAATCTTTTTGCTCTCTCAAGCTCGAGGTTAGAGGGCTTGTGAATCGATCAGTCGACCTTGAGCCACTCTTCAAACCTCTTAACACAAAGAATGGTCGGTCTATCTAACCTACTCAAAGCCCGAACCTTTTTGCCCTTACGAGCTTGAGATTGGTGGGATTGTGACCTGATTGGTCGACCCTAATGCATTCTTCAAACCTCATTGCTTTGTAGAGCTTGAGGTTAGAGGGCTCGTGATCTAGTCGACATAGCCCAATCTAACCTTAACTAACCGACCTACCCCCATCGGGTCAAGGCTCTATTCAAGGCCTCGATCCTAGAGGCCAGCCCATCAACCTACTCTTTGAACCTCTCCTGATGAGAAAAATGGTTAGTCTATTCAACCTCCTTAGAGCTTGAACCTCTTAACTTTCACGAGCTCAAGATTGGAAGGCTTGTGAATCGATCGGTCAACCCCAACCCACTTTTCAAACCTTATTACTCTATAGAGCTCAAGGTTGGAGGGCTTGCGATCTAGTCGATATATTTTAACTTTCCCCCAGCTGAAACTTACCCCGGTACCATCGAGTCAGGGCTTTATTTAGGGCCTTGATCTTGGAGGACAACCCACCAACCCTCACGCATTTGGCACAGGAATGAACACCTTGCCATCAACTCCGAAACGCCCCCTAATGAGATCCTCTCCTTGATCCCTGACCTATCAAGGATTCTCCCCTTGATCCCCGCACTATTGAGATCCCTTGTCATAATGACATTGGTCCTTATATATAACTTTTTTCTATGGTGAGGGGTTAGGATATTCTAAGTCTAAACACTAGCCCACTCTACCTTAGAACTCAAATAGGAAGAAGCGAATACCACATGCTAATCTTTAAAACTACAAATGATATTATTTCCTATGATTCTCATGTTCTTATGTTTATAAGGTAATACATTCATGGGGGCTCATAGAGTTAGCTACCAAAAGTGAAAGAATATCTCAAGAGAAACTAGATCATTATGCATAATGCGCCTAATTTTCAAGCATGCAAAATGAAAACATCAAAATAGAATACAATTCATTGCAAAACGTATGGAAACTTACAAGGTCTACCCGAAATTGTAGTAAGACAGAAGATGGCATGCAATGAGTTATTTGTTCAAGAGATTTTCGTAGAAAAAAGAAGCACTCAATTAGTGTTAGTTATTTACATCAACAAAAATAATTGAACAAAGGCAAAGCTATATTTACAAAAAAAAAAAAAAAAAAACAAGTGAAAGGAATAATGGCTTGTATTTTAAAATTTCCTAACAAAATGCAAGTTGATAACTTTCCAATATCCTATATACTTGCTTCAGTGCCTTAAATATTGTCTTCAAAATCTGAATCATGATTTTATTCATTTTCACAGTGCAATGATTTAGCCATGTCATTGATGGTATTTGAAACATGTCTTCTCACAATTTCAATGTTGCTGTCGTGATTGGATATAGTAAGACTTATGAAATGGTCAAATGACTCATTACCATGAAATTATTCAACGTTAGTAACTCATTCATAGCTGATCCTAAACAAGTCTCTTGGATGACAAAATACTTGTTTTCATCAAAGGGGTCTTGGATATAGAAGCATTGGTGTGCTTGGCATGCAAGAATAAAGGGCTAATCACAGTAACATCTTTTATTGAAGTGAGCATATGTAAATCCAAATATGTCTTCTAGAGCTTCAAACCAATCACTTCTAAACACTACAGCTTTAAAATGTCCATAATAATCCAATTTAATCATGTCATTTATTCTTTCATAATAAGTTACATTTTGTTGTGATTGGGTGCTTATCTTTGGAGCTAGCAAAGCTTGTTGTTAAAGCCATTAATGTTACATGATTATATCATGTCTTTTTTCCTACATCATGCCTCCTTGTCTGAAATCAATCCCATTAAATCTTTTCACAACTGAATTAGGCCCTCTAGACATTGATTTAATGTGGTCAAGAGAATCTTACCTTAGAGCACAAGTTTCAAGCCATTCAGTAAATTTGAATGTTTGTTTTCTTCCACTCGATTCTTCTAACTTTGGCATTCTTATGCTCTCTTAGGTGAAAAAAAGTTATGTGTTAACATAATTATAACTTTAATTTATATAGAAAAAAAAAAGATATTGAACACATCATTATACTTATTGTATTCTTGTACTTCATCACAGTTGATTAGGATGTATCAATGTGCTTGAGTAAGCAATTTTTGATCTAGAGAAATTACATCACCTTTCTTTTTCCTCCTATAAAGCATCCTTTGTTAGAAAAAAGATCAAGTGCTTTAGCCTCAATATTGCATTGATCATTGTTTTGGCTAAACTTATTCAACATAGTTTGCACGCCTTCATGAAAATATTTTGAGCAAAATGTCAGCCATATATGTCTTTACAATTGAACCTTTTGGATGATTTCTATTGTGAACATAAAACTTCAACTTGCACATATATCTTTCCACATGATACATCCAGTGAAATTGAACTGGGCCATCCAATCTCACTGTATTTGCTAGATGAATAGCAAATAAAGCAAAATATTAAAAAATAAAAAATTAAAAAGGTAGAAAAATTATCTCCAATTGATAAGTGTTTCTATAATCTCTACTTCCAAATGATCTAATTCTTCTAAGGTGATAACTTTCTGACATAAGCACCAAAAGAAAGAACAAAGATGAATCAAAGGGGATAACATGATTAGGCATTATGCTTTTTATTGGAATTTATAATAGGTAATGTAGCAGGAAATGAGCATCATGGGTCTCATAACTTGATATTTTTCTTTCACTAACTTGAACACAATGAGTAATGTTTGATGTGAGATTTTGTAGCAATTTTGCTAACTTTAAGATACCATGAAATATAGACTTTTCTGTAGTTGTCATAGAATAACAAGCTTTTGCAAACTTAGTAGTCTTTCCATCATTTGTCTACTTGGTTGAAGGGTTTTTCTTATACCCATGTTTTCAAAGTCAAGATGAGTATTTGCATGGCCTTTTCTTTTCTTAGAGATATCCAATAGAGTCCCAATAATATTATCACCTATGTTTTCTCTATGTGCATCACATCAAGGTTATGGCATATGGTGTTATGCTTCCAATATGGTAGTTGGAAAAAGTTTGTGTGACACCCTAATAGTTCCACACCATGCTTAAGCCATATTATGGAATTATTAGTTGTTACTTTTTGCTCGTGGAACTAACATTACCTTTGGAAATTACTTTGTAATGAAAATAGGGGGTACTTTTTTTTGAACAATAACGAATAAAACTGTTTTGAAAATCAAGAGCTACGAGCGCATCGTGAACACATAATATAAATATCGCTATCTTATACATATCGTGCGAATAACAATAAACAAAAGCAATAAGAATAACAATAACTTAGATAAACATAACATTCATTCCATATCCATTCATAGTTGATATAATAATACTAAGAGTCATACATAGTGACATAAGGGGTCCGATATCTACTGTCGGCCCTACAAAAGAAACCTAACAAATACATCTACAAAGGAAATACATAGGAAGTCCCATCTACCCATACATGCCGAAAGAAAATGATAACCCTAGCTACAACTGAAAGGGGCTATCCTTGTGCTCAGCTCTGCATGTAATCACCACATCACTCGTTTGGCAGGAGAAAACCATTCCCAAATCCACTGGGAGCAACATCACATCCTCCTCCTCGGGCACGCCCACACCCATGAGGCACAGCATAGTTATGGATGAATCCATGACGGCAAACCGAGGGTGGAGTTGGGCCAGCAGATGAAGTAGAAGAATTGAAAGATAGACGAATCACCAAAGGCTGAGACAGCTCCGAATAGTAGGATCCCATGAAATAAGTCGGGTATGATGACTTAGAAGGACCGGTCTCTATCGAAGCAGTCGGCATCAACTGAGTGTCAAAGTCGGAGTCCTCATCTGTTGGGTACCTCAGAGGATGAAAAGGTGGGCAGATATCATCCATGATAATGTTCTCAAACGGCTCACGAGGGCAGAAAAATGGACTCATCACAAGTGCACGGAACTGTCAGCTATGAAACATGTAGACCCGCATCGCTGCCTGAGCAGTTAACACAACTGCATTTAGCACCGGGTCAAAGTGCCAATGCATTACTAGGAACTCAACCAAAATCACCACTGTGCCCGACGCCGGCATCCTCTGAAGACGACACGGAAACATAGAAGTGAGAAATACTAAATTTCTAAGTAGGATCGCAACTAGACAAACACTGTGTCATCGTCATCATCCCAGCCATTTCGGGTTTAATTATAAAAATAGTGGACAGATATAAGTTCAATTTTAATGATTTTGAAAACTTAAACCCCGAAGCAGGTTGCTTTTAAACTTAACATCATAACTATATCATCATAACTAAACATACATACTAAAACACAGAGTAAACATTCATAATGCAAATGGACAATATAAATACATGCAAAGACATGCATCATCATAGACTTAACCATAGTTATACTTGACTTTACTTTCATTTTTAGCACATGCTTAACATTCTTTACTTTCCTTTGAAATAGACTGCTTTTGGACATGAGCTCATTCTGTGACCGTCGTCATGCAGTACTAAACCAAATCAGACTAAGCCGATATTGGTTACCCCTAAGTTGGAGGGTCCCCTATGTCATCCTTGCCTCCTTCATAGAGATTTCTTGAGTCTTTGTGGATCGCCGTCTCTTACTTCAATTACCGAAGTGATTGAAGGGTCATATCCCCTTAATTCTTTTCTTATCATTATACTTTACATGCATATTACTCCTTTGACTAGACACATGCAATGATATGACTACATCCATAATTTTGACGAAAATTCGGCAGCATAACGGCTAGACCGAAGCTTCCCCAAAATGCCAATCATAAAACTTTCAACCAACAGTCCATCATATTTATATCATATCATCACACTAATCATTCAATCATGAGACAAAGCTCAATCAAACTTGTCATTCATCATGCCGAATGGCATCACATATTCATACCCTAAGGGGATTTATAGTTGTGTTGTTCTTTGCGAAGAATCTTATGAATCATTATATGATTTCCCGTGGTTACTCATGAGAGAATCACATAGTTAAAATATGTGTATGTGGTCTTCTAGTTACTTAGTTCTCATGTGAAATTATTCTTTACTTGAGTTCATGTCTTAAGGAACAATTGTTCGAATTAATTAAGTTAAATGATTGTTTCCTTTCCTTGAGATAGTGCACTTAGTGACTCCTAGATTCATGGTATGCTTAGAGGCCCTAATCATACTTTTGTTCCCAAGGAGTTCGAGATCCCTCTAATCCTTGGGTCATGACAACGTATAACCACACTCATGAACCCAACAACACTATATTCACTAATCACCAAGGATGATTTTTAACTTATCCTAGTTGCACCATTTCAAGCTTTTATTATTAACATAACAAGGTCTTATCTTAAATATTATAAAAGTTATCATTCTTTATAAAGTAGTTATAAAGTTTTATTCTTTATGAAAGTAAGTGCCTCTAAAATTATATTCTTGTCCTAAAGATTAAACTTTATGGGATAATGATACAAGATACTAGCTTTTGAACTAAAAAATCTTCTTCTTTATGAAAGTTGACACTTTTATTTATTCTAAGACCACCAAGATCTCAACTTTATGATTTAAAGTTGTCTCATAATTTAAAAGAATCATTTCTAAAAGGAAGTTCAACACTTTTGTAACTAAAAAGTAACATTCTTAGTTAAAGCTTAAAACTTTACATTTAAAAGTCCATTATTAAAATATGAAGAAACAAGTTCTTACTTTATAACTTAAAAAGTTTCCAAGATCCAAGAAGACTTGAACTTTACACTTATTCTTATCTTCAAGACAAGACAAAATGAAACTTTATGGAAGCACAAAGGTTGCGCCACCTTTAAAGTATTAGAAGCAAACTTTTTGAAGCTTCAAGTATCAAGAATGATTTTACTCATGTCAACTCAACAGAAAAAATGATAGAGAAGATAACTTTCAACTCAACACCACCAAGAACATCAAGATCTCATGCATCAAGAATTGAAAATAAGAACTTTAAAGCATTTAGAGTGAGAAACTTTCAAAGGGTCAAGAACACTTGTGAAGAGGAGCATGAATATATTTTACCAAAAGTAGAAACATCAAGAACACTTGAAGAAGAACATGAACATATTTTCCTAACCAAAAGTAGAAACTTTTGCTCATGAAGAGCATGAAAGATCTTTGCAAGTTCTCACTTGAAGATCTTGGTCATGAGAAGAACCAAGCTTCATGCTTTCTTGAGCAAACAAAGTAAAAAAGTGAAGATCACTACCTCTTCTTAAAAATGGCACTTCAACAAGAGAAAGAGAGGAAGAAGATGAAGGAGAAGAAGAAGATGATGGCTTCTCTTGATGATGATGGTGGCGATTTTGGATGAACCAAAGGAGAACTCTTGAGTTCTCTTGAAAATGATGTTGGTAGTGTTTAGATCTTGTCTTCAAAGACCCAAAGATGAGGTCTTTGAAGGGGTAAGTGGGAGTTTCAAGAGAGATAATGAGATGGGTGAAATGAAAGTGGATGGGTGTCGGAGAGAGAGAAAGTGGCGTCAACTACATCAAGGGAATGAGGGAGATATTTTCTTAATTTTATGCTAATTAAGGTTAGGGGACAAATTGGATGCTTGGGGAACAAATCAAGTACTTACTCTTACATAAAGCACTCTTGTCTAATACTTTATACTTTAGTGACATTACTCTTTACTTTATTGTCTAGTTGACTAAATTTGAATTTAATCATGTGATTAAGTGCTCTTGCAACTTAATTAACATAATTAAGCAAGGATTAGTGATTAACATACAAGAACATGATTAACAAAAATTAATCCTGTGATTAAGTTTAATTAACTTTAATTAAATTCGATTAAGATAATTAGGGATGATTAGTGCTTAATCAAGCTATTAAGGCTCTGACTTACTTAATTAGAGATTATCTAATCTCGATTAAGCATTCTCTTGACTTTTCTTCTCATAATTAACTGATAAACACCTTGTTAATCCCTTAATTAGGCCTTAATCTTATAATTTCTCATTAAGTGCCTAATTACTCAGGGTTACTGAGATAATTTAGCACGACAAAAAATTGAGGATGTTATAGTTTGACCTCTTTCTCCATGGATTATCATTGTTTTTCTTTTCCTCTTTCCACGCCCATTATCAAATGTTTTCTAATTTGTCAAAGATTCCTGTGTCACTTAATGTCCTTGGTGGAGATCTAAATTCTATATTTCCATTACACTACCTTTTATTAGATCTCCAACGATGATTAATTGGTAAAAAAATTTCATGGTTCATATAGCACATCTTTTGACTATGTTTCAAATAGGTGAAAGAATTCCCGTAATTACAACAAGGACAAGCCAACTCTCCTTTTGTGCTCCAACCAAACAACATAGCACAAGTAAGGAAATCACTAATAGTCCATAAAAGAGCTGCTCGCTTTTGAAAAAGTGCTTGAAGCATCATATGTTTCTACACCCAAATCCTATAACATATTTTACTCTTCAATCAATGGTTCTATGTAAATATCAATGTCTTTTCTACATGATTTTGGTCTCAGGATTAGCAAGGATAACATGCAATCCTCTAGCTTCATGCACAACCATAGAGGTAAGTTATAGACCATCAACATTGTTCTCAGTTGGCCTCTAACATGACATTAGTGCCACACATGCAGTGTTAGCACACCTTTCTCCTTTGGCTTTTAAAAGTCCATTAGCCTTTCATTGGTCGTTAACCATCATGAAAAACACCATTCTACAAGTATAATTTGCTTGAATCTCATCACAGGAATTACGTGGTATGTGAGGTAAAATTTATCACAATTTTATCTTCCCCCTTTTCTCATTGAAACTCAAATCTTGTGCTTTATTCCTTCCACTAAAATCTAAACCAATATTTTGCTTACTATATGATAACTACTGTCACCGAGATCTCTTCAAATTAAATCCTTCCTAGGGAGATGGCTATTAGTCATATTCCTAAAACATAGTCCATTTATTCAAAGACTAGCAATGGTGCCACAACCAAGGTTTTCTTCATCACCTACATCTATGACAACCCAATAACCTAGCTTCGTTTTGGCCATGTACAATGATAAAGTAATCATATGAAGAGTGAAATAGGTCATGAGTATTTTCAAATCTAAAAGTCAAAGTACCATTTACCATTCACAACATCAAAGTTAGTTTTTTGTTCCTTTGCTTTGATTTCACTATTGTAGATTTTATCAAATATAGGAGCCATTTTGATACTCATCAATTATAGTAGAATATAGGGTTTAATGAGTGAACCCAAAGCTCAAAAAAGGAGAAAAAAAATAATAAATGGCACTACAAGGTAAAATGAAATAAAAAATAATTCTTGTCACTATTAATTGATGATTAAGAATCAAGCTATTTTCCTATACTAGCCTTTTCACTGTCAGATGATCATTGTAAAAAAGATGCACTATTGTGCACCATCACACAAATCCTAATAGTTCAAAGGCCTGTTTCCATTTGAACCAACTGCTTGAATATTCAATCTATTTTGTTTTTTGTTTATAAAATATAAATTAATAATGACATAGTGATAACACATAAGTGGCTTGCCATGTTAATTAAGAATGCCAGATATTTCAAGTCCAACAATTTTTTTGCCGAAAGTAGTGGTTCTCAAATGTCAGATCAATGTTAATATGCTATGCAAAGTAGTGTTTCTCCATTGGTCTCTAAATGCCACATTACCACCGCGTACACTACTGTATAAGTACACAAAATAGTGACTGATTAACATCGGTCACAAATCTTTGGATTAGCGACCTATTTTTGTACTGCCAAAAAAAAAAAAAAGAGTCAGTCATAAAATTGGTTGCTAATTTTGATTTTGTGACCGATTTGCTAAAAGGAGGGGAAAATGTTTAGAAATAAAGATTAGTCATAAAATCAAAATCTGCGACTATTTTGCAACCAATTTCCCAAAGCTAAAAAATATATGTATATATATTTGGCTACATAATCGGTGTAATACCTTGATAAGCCCATACTATGATTATATCGTATTATGGTATATCATTAGTGTAATACCCTAATAAACCCGTACTACGCTTAAGTCATATTATAGCATTTTATTAGTTGTTGCTTATACTCGTGGAAAGCTTAACTTCATTTATAAATTAAGTTATGCGAAAATACGGTAAATTTTTTGTTTTGAAATACGTCGTCACTTTGCAGCGTTTTTGGAAAGTAAAGCCTAGAACGAGAAGACGGATAGGGAAAGAGCGTGTCGCATAAAATACATACCCCAATATCATAAAACAAGAGAAAGGTAAGTAAATAGTAATTCGCAAATTCATTTTATACATGGCAAATCATTACATCCACATGAGTTCATAATATATATACATATATATCAGCATTACATCTAAGGAGGCTCATGGTCGTGCCATCATCCAAATACTAGATACTAGGTACAAATTTAAATGACAAAGCCTATCTCAAAAAGGAATATGCGAAGGTGCAGAGCGATGGTCGCTAAAAGTCCCAAAACAGCTTCATCTGGCATCCTACATCACACATCTGCTCATAGTGTGGGGGATCCATGCTCCACTCCACCGAAGGCGCTATTAGATTCTGGTGACGATATGGAAAGGTAACTAGAGTGAGAAATAAGATTTCTCAGTAGGATTCGAACCCAACACTAAAGTGTCATCGTCATCGTCCCAGCTACTTCAGTTTTATAAATGAAAACAGTGAGCATGCATAAGGTCCAATTCTTAGATTTTCAAAAACATGAATACCCGAAACGGATTCAATTTTTAACATACCTTCTAATTATTTATATCATAATGTACATGAGCACAAGTATAGTTACATAAAACATGCATGACTATGCTATAAGCTTCTCTTAATTTCTTCCCTTTAAGGGTTTGGATCGAAGTCCTTTTTCTTTTCTTAACTTGACTTTATCTTAAATCTTTTCTTTTCACCCACTAAACATAAGTGGTAATGAGTTCATACCGTGGCCGTCGCCACCATAGAATTTCGGTACTTACACTAGCTGGGTCATGCCATGCCTCATGTAAGCCCTATCCCCTATACTCACACTAGCTGGGTCATGCCATGCCTCATGTGAATCGTGGGTGAGGGGAGCTTAAATTAGGTCACCTTCCCTTTTGAAGGATCATACACTTAATTAAATCTCTTCTTATTAAAGCTTATGATGCAAAATATTTCTAAGTCCATAATTTTTGCAGAATTTCGATAGCATAACGGCTAGACCGAAGCTTCCCAAAATTTTGCCAAACAGAGAAATCCAATATCACATACCATTAAGCATCATATCATCAACATATCATATTCATATCATCATCATCATAGCATCATGCTTGCACATAAACATAGGCATATTCTCAAGCAAAATTTTATGAGCTTAGCTTAATAGATTTGGTGCAAGCTTTTAAATGAGATTGTCTCTTGTATAAACTCTTTTATTAGGCGTAGGGCCAATTTCATCTATTATCTTTCTTGAAACTTTTAAGTTGAATTATGAAGTTTTTTCCAATGCTTATTGTAGGGGTCTTAATGTCTTAAAGCTTATTTCTCATTATTCTTTAAATTTCACCATAACTAGTTTTTACTTTTATAGTGGGGCAGTAATTTTAAAAATTCACCATAATTTCACCTTTTATTCTTTTGCTTCGAATTTGGGTATCATTATACTTCTCTGAGTCTATTTTTAAACAAAATAAGCCCCACTCAAAAATTCATTTTGTAACTTGAGTTATGCACATTTTATTTTGACTGTTCAGACTTGAAAGTTCAACTCGGGTTAGTGGCTTGTCAACTCCACTAGGAGTTCCTCACATAGAATCTGACAAAACTATTTTGTGGGGATCTTCCTCTATGTCTTTGCTTTCTAACAAACTTAGTTCCACTCAAAAATGATTTTTGTAGCTCCAGTTATAAGGTTTTAGTGCAGATTGCCCAAACAGAAATCCATCCGGGAATAGCCAACTTGAAAAATTATATCTCCCTCATTTTAAATCCAAATTTCACGTATTTTATATGTTTGGAAAGCTCTTTGAGTCTACTTTCACAGAAAATTAGTTTTATTAATTTTGAGTTTTGTAGGATGAGTTATACTGTATGAATTACAGACTGCCAGAATTCCAGCTTAACTAGTTTTTATGTTTTATATATCAAACTTGTGGAGATGTTGCCATACCACTTCAAATCACCATTTTTATGTTTTATCTCACCATCATATTCAAGATTTTAGTCACCAAATTAGTATTTTAAGACAAATAAAGCAAGATACATAAAAACCATCATGCCACATAATCTCATTTCAAGACAACATTTTCAACAAAACAAGAAAAACTCATAGAGCAAGATATGGTCATGAGACCTTAAAGCAAGTCCTAAAACCACCTAACTATGAAGAGCTTAGGAGTTATAGAGCTTGAAAAATACATGACAAAGAAGGGTTAGAGTCACTACCAAAGAGAGCTTCTTGAAGGATTTTGAATGTGGAGAAGGTTGGAGAGAGCCTTCCTACTTGAAAGCTTGGAAATAGGGCTTGTGTATGGGTGATCTTGTTTCTCCAAAGACCAAAAATGGTGGTCCTTGAAGGGATTGTGAGGGTGGTGATGGAAATGAGGTGAGAAGTTGTAGAGAGATTGCAAAAAGAACAAGGAGGATTGGAAGAATAAGAGAGTAGGGATGGGACTTGGAGAGAGGAGAGAGCTTTGTCTCTTGAGAGAGGAAATGAAAAATGAAGTGAGGGGGAGAGAGAGTGGGCTGATGGCGCAAATGAGGGGGGGAATGATGTGATTTTACTTCTTACAACAAGCAAGAGAGTGGGGGAAAACCTTGGGGCAAAAGAGGGAGTTGTGTTTCCTTTGAGTCTTGGCACTTGGGTAAGGACCATGTAGTGTTTTCCAAGTGGTTAAAAGCATGATCTATCTTAGGATTGGCATTGGGTGAATATGATCACTCCAAGTGTCACAATCTTGATGGAGGAGAGTATATCTTTTGTCTTGACTCAAGAAATCTACTAACATGGACTTTTGATCTAATGGTGTATGATGAGAAGGCAAATGGATAGTTGGATATGGCTCTTGCCTTGACCAAACTTTCAAATAATAATTAAAGGAAAGTTTCTAAATTTTTTACAATTGTTACAATTATCTAAATGCTAATTAATTCAATTGGTTTAATTACGCTTTAACACATTTTCATTGAAAAATATTTTCCTCATTAATCATGTATAAAGGGTGTGAGGGTTAATTTTTCATGTGATTAAGATGTGATGCTTGTATGCTCTTAGTTAATAAGGTTGGGTCACCTTGATTTTATGTTTTAAATCATGAATTAACAAAGATTGGGCAATTTGGCTTTTAATTGTAACTTTTAATGTATTATGTTTCAATTGTTGACTTTCACTTATCTCGTTGACTTGCCTTTAATTTACTAAGCCCTTACTTTCGAGATTAGCTGATTAGTTCTTAATTAATCGCTAATCCCCCTAATTAGCCGGAGACACCGAGCTAATTAGCTTAGATGAGAATGGGGATGTTATAATTAGTCTATTACCTTTTGCTTTGAGGAAACGTAACTCGTTTTAGAAAATATGTTATGTGAAACTATGGGTATGTTTTTTTTTTTATAAACATATTGCGCTTTATATTGAAAGCTGTAGCCATTAATGCATAGATATATGTGTACGTAAAATGTGTGGATATACAATCGTGTGACAGAATAAAGCAAAAATGGCTATGTTACAATTAGTCTATTACCTTTTGCTTTGAGGAAACGTAACTCGTTTTAGAAAATATGTTATGTGAAACTATGGGCATGTTTTTTTTTTTGATAAACATATCGCACTTTATATTGAAAGCTGTAGCCATTAATGCATAGATATATGTGTACGTAAAATGTGTGGATATACAATCGTGTGACAGAATAAAGCAAAAATGGGAAAGTAAACATACGTAAAGGATATATAACCACATCTCATATAAAAGGCATTATCACACACACACATATAAAATAAATTACCAGTTCATAAAACTCCATCTCCAACATAAGTCACAACATAAAATCCAAAAATTTTAAAGGAGTACCAGCATTACAACTAGGGCTAATTAGATCCAAAACATAAAAATGGAAACATGCCAACAAGAGTGACTCAAACATATGATAACAAAAGGAAACCACTTCCTCATGAAGCTTGGTCATGCAAAAAGGCATTTACCCATCCTAACTACGATAACTAACGACTCCCTGATCTTACGAGGAAATGAAACCATTTCCCCACCTTTGGAGGCATCCCTATAACCACGTCCATGTCCATGTGGAACTATATAGATGCAGATGAATCCATGGCTACATCTTCTCCCACTAATATGGCCCCTTATAATGGAAGAAACTACCACAGAGTTTGAGGGAAACGCAAAATGCGATATAGGCTCAGAACGGTCCGTCTCAGGATAATATGTATGCATTGCCATAGAATGATTTGGCTCCGACTACTTAGAGGAAGGGTCAACATAGGGCTTGAAGATAGGTGGGTGAACATTTAACACAATGATATCCTCGTATAGGTCTAAAGGGCTAAAATGTTGACTTATCATTGACACATCGAAATGATGCTAACAGAAAACATATGCTTGAATTGCTACCCTTGTAATAAGAAGAAGTGCATCAAGATATGGGTCATAACACACACCCCATATAAGAAGCTCAATGAACACCACCACCTTTGCCATTGACCTCGTCTAAAGATAATATGAAAAGCAAGGGTGAGAAATATAAAATTTCTCAGTAGGGCACTAGCGAGGCAATTAAGTATCATCGTTATCATCTTCAGCCACTTAAGATTTCTTAATAAAAGATGAACATGCATAGGCTCCAATTTTAATTAGTTTGAATATGTACTTTAACCGAAGTGGATTTCTTTTAATCATACATTCTTGGCATACTATAATTATACAGTAGAGACATAAATAAACATAAATAGGCATAACCATACCATGTAAACATTCATAAGCAAGTATATAATAAATCACATAAGGCTTAAAAGTCTTGAGACAATCTTTACTTTCTTTGACTTTACTTTGACTTTGACTATTAGTGTTTGCTTTAAACTTTCATATACCACCCTCAGAACTTTACTTTCTTTTAGGACATGAGTTCAAACCTGTATTGATCATCATCATTCAGTACACCCAACTTAAATTGGTAGGCAAAAGGGGCTCCTTTGTGGGTCACCTTCCCTTATCGAAGGATCATACCCGAGTGTCTTATTAATTATGGGGATTAACATTAAGTCTTATGACATTGGTGCCTTTAGATAAGGGACTTAAGTTTTTCTTTCCTTTAATATGAGTTATCATCAATAACCATGACAAAAATATCCTAAGTCTACAAATTTGGTGTAAATCTGCTAGTATAACGACTAGACTGGGAGATTTCCCCAAAATTGCAAATAATCAAATGATAAACATAGTAGCATATATATCATAATTTTGCACTAATGGATCATCAATCACATGCAAGGTCGTAATCCTCGAGGATTTCTTCTCGTGAATCTTGGCACTCAAATCCCAGTCATGGTTATGTAATGTCTATGGTTTAATTCCGGATTCTTTCCTTTTAATGTGATATTATTGCTGCATTTTTCCCCATTGTAATCGATTTCACGGTAATGTAATCGATTACCAAGGATTGTGTTACATGAAGACCAAGTTTTTTTTCTTCAAGTAATTGAATACATAATTGATTACATAAGGCTAAATAGGTTTCCAAGATTCCACATGTTCTTTGGTAATTGGTTACACAGGCTTGTAATCGATTACCATGTGTATATATAAACACCAGCGACGATTCTCCCTCATTTTTCTCACGACGCTCTCTCTCTCTCCTCATCCCGAACTCATCTCTCTCTCCTTCAAAACTTGCCCAATCTTCATCCTAACCCTTCCCCATCAACTTCTATCACATTAAACACTTATAAACACAAAAATCAACCCCAACCATCATCAAATCCGTCCTTTTCTCTCTCTACAACTCCATTGAAGACTTTGAAGCTTGGAGGTGGAGGAATCTGTGAATCTACCCTTCCCCTCACCCTCATTGGCTTCCCTAGGGTAATTTCTAACATCTTTCCTCCTTCCTTTCAAATAGATTTCGAATTTTTGTTGGTTTGAGGTTCAATCTTTAACCCTAGGTTAAATGCTTTGGGAGTTGAGCATAGGTAGGATTAATTCTCCATGTTAGAAGCTAATATCCATTCATATGGTTGTGATTATGGTGCTAGATTGCTCTAAGGGACATCCTTCTTGCTTTGTAGTTTTAGTGTACCGATATCCTTCTGTGGGTTGCTGATCTGTGAGTAGATAGAATTCCTTTGTCTTGTTTACTACCTTAAATTTGTGTTATTTAAATAAATTTCTATGTTGAAACTATTTTAGAAACTTCACGAGTCAATGATGAATAAATATGAGAAATGTTTGAAAAAGATGCATGTATATGATGAAAAAGGACTAGGAAAGTCTATACGGCCATTAGCCCTGGTGCACCTTGACTTATGATTTCACAGCCACTCAAGGGAGTGGTGCATGCTTATTATTCACAGCCATACATATAGTGTGGTGCGTGCTTGATTATTCACAGCCACTTTAATAGCGGTGCATGCCTGTTTACAGGATTTACATGAAGGAAAGACCACCTAAGTATGAATCTTGATAGATTATCCTGTTAGATAGTTTCGATGGTTATTAAATTGAATTGAACTATACTTTTCAAAAGTGCATTGACTCATGTATACAAAGGTGTCCTATCTCTTATTGAGCTTCATAAACTATCTTATCTTTTTCAGATACAGGTTCAGATTCGGGAGCTGATCCCCCTGCTCAGTAGTAGTTGATGACTTCTCTTGGTGAGCCCTCTTAAATAAGGGCATTGGTTTGGTTATTTTATTTTGTTTTGTAGTCTTAGAATTGTAGCTCTATAGTACTACAGGCAGGGTCCGACCCTTGCTAGTTTGTAATAGTCTTAGTAGTTGTGAAATTATGTAAACTGGATTGGTTGGACAAATTGTGTCTAATGTGCATATATATATATATATATGATGTGTGGATTCTGAGAATGCCTGGATCCCCGATGGAAGAATGTGTTTATTGATTGTGTAGGAGAGTACTCTTATTTGGGAATTATTCTAAACATAGATGAAACTCTATCCAATTTTCGTGAAATATTTCTATGAAAGGCTTGCTAGGAAACTCGTTCTCTAAGCGCCGGTCACGGCCTGGGTTGGATCGTGACAAAGTTGGTATTAGAGCCTAGGTTTCCTTGTGTAATATGGAGCAAGTGTCCTTCAGTAGGATCACGATTGTGTAAATGGAAGCTGGCCCATTTTCACAAATCATGATGCTACTAGAGGCCTTTAGGATTATCATCCTGAATGTTATTGTCATGAGTAATTGTCCCTCACTTGTTTTCTCTTGTGGCCTAAATTGGCTTCTAATTTAATGACTGTTCCTTTAAAAGCAATGCCGCCTAGAACTCGCACCCGTATTGTAAGGACAGTGGCCCATGAGGCTTCTGATGCTAAATCTGACTAGGCCCCCTCTCCTCCCCGGAGAGGGAAGGGCTGTGGTCGGAGAAGAGGCTGAGGAAGACCGGCCAGATAACCTAAAGGAGAGCTAATCAATCTGGCAGCTGAAATGAGAGGAGTTCACCAGACTCTTAATACTCTAGTAGAACTCCTAGCTCATCAAAGGAGGAATGAACTGTCACCACCCCATGTAGAGCCAGCTCCACCGATCAGAGAGCATCGTCATCAACGTGAAGGGATAGAGGTGTGAATCGAATTGTTCCTTAGACTGAATCCACCAAACTTATCTAGAAACCATTTGACAGATGATCCTCAACAATTCCTCAACCATACTAACAAGGTTCTTAGGGTCCTTAGGTGTCCGAGTGAGCAGACGGTGGAATTAGTGGCCTACAATTTAAATGGGCCTACTGAGCAGTGGTATACAACCCTCCTGGGAGGAAGGGATGCTTCCGGTCTACCTCCCTTCACTTGGGAGGAATTCATTGAGATTTTCATGATGAGGTTCCTTCCGGGCATCAAAAAGGAGAAATTTGCTTTTGATTTTGAAAGACTGAGACAAACCCTGAGAATGTCTGTAGCAGATTATGAGAAGCAGTTTACTAATTTGTCTCGCTATGCCAATCATCTTGTCTCCACTGATACCATGAGGACAAGGAGATTTGTTCAAGGCCTACTCGACCCTCTGTTCTCCAATTTACTTCCTATGATTGGAAGAAAGGAACGAAGAGCTACAAAGGAGTCAGGCAAAAAACAAAAAATAAAAGGAAATTTCTCTGGAGGATCTAGCTCCAGGGGAGCTCAGAATTATCAAGGTCGAGGTCAGGCACCGTCCAGCGGGGCCACTTCCTCGGGACCCATTCCGATAAGTGTGTCTGTTTATGGGTCCCAAGCAGACAGTGTATCCCAACCAAGTATGTAGGGATCTTGACAATCAAATCTCCCGAGGTAGTTCTGTAAATTTTGTGGGAATTATCACCTAGGGCAGTGTCACAGCCATTGGAGCTTGTTTTGGGTGTGGCCAGTCAGGGCACTTCAGAAACGACTATCCTTATTTGAAGGGGGCTTTTGACCCGAGTTTTACACGTCCTATAGCGCCAGTGCCAGCATACTCATCTTTATCTCCCAGTGGTTCATCTGGACCCGGGGGCAAGGGTTCAGGAAGGGGAGCCAGTGGCAGAGGTTCGGGCGGTAGAGGGGCAAGTAGAAGCCAGCCAACAGTTTTTACCTTGACAAGACAATACGCTCAGGCATCGAATGCGGTGGTTGCAGGTACTGTACATGTTTATTCCTTAGAGGCTTATGCATTAATTGATTCGAGATCAACTCACTCATATGTGTCTCCATATTTCGCCCCTTGGTTTGGCAAACAACCGGTGATATTGGATCACCCGTTCTAGGTTGGTATGCCTTTGGGGGAATCTTTAAGTGTTTAACTCATGTTTCCCTCATGCATAGTTATGTAAATAGTATGGATACTTTGGCCGACTTAATGCTACTGGAGATGATGGATTTTGATGTTATCCTGCGTATAGATTGGTTATCCTCATGCCATGCCATAGTGGATTGCTACTCTAAGTCAGTGAAGTTTGAGGTTACAAACGGGCCTTTTTTGTAATCTATGGGGATAGCTGCTTACCTCTCGCCAGTTTAATTTCTTCTATGAGTGCTATGCACTTAATGAACAAAGGGAATGAAGGTTATCTCGCTATGGTAAGGGACGTGGAGGCTGCAATCTTGAGTCTTGACCAGGTCCCTGTGGTCCGAGAATTTATTGATGTATTTCTTGAGGAACTACCCAGAATGCCTTCTGATAGGGAGATTGAATTTTGCATCAATCTAGCCCCGAATGTCCAACCCATATCCATCCTTCCCTATCGTATGGCTCCGACCAAATTGCGAAAGCTAAAGGTTCAATTGCAAGATATGTTGGAGAAAGGCTTTATCCGCCCAAGTACCTCCCCATGGGGTGCTCCCGTACTTTTTGTGAAGAAAAAGGATGGGACGATGCGGCTATGTGTACATTATCAACAGTTAAATCGATTGACCATTCGTAATAAATACCCTTTACCCCGAATTGATGATCTGTTTGATCAGCTCCAAGGAGCATCCTATTTCTCTAAGATAGACTTCTGTTCCAGATATCATCAGTTGAGGATTTGGGAAGAAGATGTTCCCAAAATTGTTTTCCGAGCCCGTTACGGACATTATGAGTTCTTAGTAATGTCCTTCGGTTTCACCAATGCCCCAGCTGCCTTCATGGATTTGATGAATCGAGTGTTCAAGCCATTCCTAGATCACTTTGTGGTTGTCTTTATTGATGACATTCTAGTATATTCCAAGAGTCAGGAAGAGTATGAGTATCATCTAAGAATCGTCCTACAAACTTTGAGAAATCACCAGCTTTATGCGAAGTTCTCTAAATATGAGTTCTGGCTAGACCAAGTGACCTTCCTAGGCCACGTGGTATCTAGAGAAGGGATTGAGGTAGATCCTAGAAATGTAAAGGCTATTCAAAAGTGGCAAGGCCTACAACTATGACAAAAATTCGTAGCTTCTTAGGTTTGGCAGGTTATTATCGGAGGTTTGTTAAGGATTTCTCGAAGATCTCCGCCCCTTTGACCAAGTTGACTCAAAAGGGAGTACTGTTTCAATGGTCCGACACTTGCGAAGATAGCTTCCAGAACCTTAAGGTTTGTTTGGCCTCAACCCCGGTGCTTGTTTTGCCTTCAGGGACTGGGGGTTTCTCAGTCTATTGTGATGCATCTCGGGTAGGACTCGGATGTGTTCTTATGCAACACGGTAGAGTCATTGCCTATGCTTTGCGTCAGTTAAAGAGACATGAGCAAAATTACCCGACCCATGATCTGGAAATGGCAGCCGTTATTTTTGCATTGAAAATCTGGAGACATTATCTCTACGGCAAAACATGTGAGATCAACACTGACCATAAGAGCTTGAAATATATTTTTCAACAGAAGGACTTAAACATGAGGCAACATAGGTGGATAGAGCTACTTAAGGATTATGATTGTACTATCTTATATCATCCGGGCAAGGCTAATATTGTGGCAGATGCCTTGAGCAGAAAGTCTATGGGCAGTCTGGCTCATATTGCTCTTGTGAGGAGGCCTTTAGTAGAGGAAATCCACAAATTAGAAGCTGAAGTTGTGCACTTTGAGCTTGGAAGTTCTGGGCTACTCCTAGCCCATATTCGAGCTCATTCTTCCTTAGTTGAGCAAATCAAGGCAGTTCAATACAAAGACCCGAAGCTATGCAAGATAAGAGAAGATATCTATAACGAAAAGAAATCTGAACTTTCTCTTGATCAAGCAGGAGTATTAAGGTATGGTGGCCGATTGTGTGTGCCTGAAGTAGGCAATTTGAGGAGGACTATCTTGGAAGAAGCTCACAACTCTGGGTATACAATTCATCCTGGTTTCGCTAAGATGTATAAGGACTTGAAGTAGTTGTTTTGGTGGGAAGGCATGAAAACGGACATAAGAAACTTTGCATCTCATTGTTTGGTGTGTCAGCAGGTCAATGCTGAACATCAAAGACCCATCGGATTAATGCAACAGATGGAAATACCTAAGTAGAAATGGGAAAGAATTACCATGGACTTCGTGACCAGACTACCTCGTTGTTCTAGAGATTTTGATTCCATTTGGGTTATAGTGGATAGGATGACCAAGTCAGCCCATTTTCTACCGGTCAAGACTACCTATAGTGCTTCTCATTATGCCAAACTATACGTAGATGAGATTGTTCGACTTCATGGGGTTCCAGTATCTATTATTTTGGATCGGGGACCCTAATTCACCTCTCATTTCTGGAGGGCCTTCCAAAAGGCCTTAGGGACCCGACTTGACCTTAGTACAGCATTCCACCCTCAAACTGATGGGTAATCCGAGAGAACCATCCAGATACTAGAAGATATGCTAAGATCCTACGTCCTTGATTTTGGTGAGAGTTGGGATAGTTATTTGCCCTTGGTGGAATTCTCCTATAATAACAGTTATCAAGCTAGCATCCAGATGGCACCTTTTGAAACACTTTATAAGAGGTGTTGCAAGTCTCCTAATGGATGGTTTGAGATTGGTCAAGTCAAACTTTTAGGACCCGATCTTGTACAAGATGCCATGGAAAAGGTTTGTTTAATTAAGGAGCGGCTTCTAGCAGCCCAAAGTAGGCAAAAGGCCTATGCTGACCACAGGAGACGTGATCTAGAATTCTCTGTGGGGGACCATGTATTTGTTCGGGTGTCACCTATGAAAGACATAGTGAGGTTTGGAAAGAAAAGCAAGCTTAACCCCCGCTATATTGGTCTTTTTGAGATTCTAGACAAAATAGGTGCAGTGGCCTACCATTTAGCGTTGCCACCTGACCTATCCATAGTTCATCCTGTATTTCATGTGTCTATGTTGCGGAAGTATCTCCCTGATCCATCTCACATGCTCGCTCAGCATACTATTCGACTAAGGGAAGATTTAACCTATGAAGAAGAGCCTGTAGCCATAATTGACCGTCAAGAGAAGAAGCTACATACGAAAGAAGTGGCATCAGTGAAGGTGATCTGGAGGAATCACTCAAGAGAGGAAGTGACTTGGGAAGCTGAAGAAGCAATGAGATCAAAGTACCCCCACCTCTTTGACTCTTGAGGTAATTTCTTTTGTTTAGAATTCGAGGACGAATTCTTTTGAGGGGGGAGAATGTAATGTCTATGGTTTAATTCCGGATTCTTTCCTTTTAATGTGATATTACTGTTGCATTTTTCCCGATTGTAATCAATTACACGGTATTGTAATCGATTACCAGGGATCGTGTTACGCGAAGACCAAGTTTTGTTTTCTTCAAGTAATCGATTATGTAATCGATTACATAAGGCTAAATGGGTTTCCAAGGTTCCACATATTCTTTGGTAATCGATTACACAAGCTTGTAGTCGATTACCAATTCTGGATGTAATGTAATTGATTACAACGAATTGTAATCAATTACCATGTGTATATATAAACGCCAACGATGCTTTTCCCTTATTTTTCTCGCGACATTCTCTCTCTCCTCACCCCGAACTCATATCTCTCTTTTCCAAAACTTGCCCAATCTTCATCCTAACCCTTCCCCATCAACTTCTATCACATTAAACACTTATAAACACGCATTAAATAGAAAAATCAACCCTAACCATCATTAAATCCATCCTTTGCTCTCTCTACAATTCTATTGAAGACTTTGAAGCTTGGAGGTGGAGGAATCAATGAATCTACCCTTCCCCTCACCCTCATTGGCTTCCCTAGGATAATTTCTAACATCTTTCCTCCTTCCTTTCGTATAGATTTCGAATTTTTGTTGGCTTGAGGTTCAATCTTAAACCCTTGGTTAAATGCTTTGGGAGTTGAGTATAGGTAGGATTAATTCTCCATGTTAGAAGCTAATATCCAATCATATGGTTGTGATTATGGTGCTAGGTTCCTCTAAGGGATACCCTTCTTGCTCTGTGGTTTCGGTGTACCGATATCCTTCTGTGGGCTGCTAATCTGTGAGTAGATAGAATTCCTTTGTCTTGTTTACTATCTTAAATTTGTGTTATTTAAGTAAATTTCTATGTTGAAATTGTTTTAGAAACTTCACATGAGTCAATGATGAATAAATATGAGAAATGTTTGAAAAGGATGCATGTATATGATGAAAAAGGATTAGGAAAGTCTATACAGGATCTGTCTACTAACGACAGTAGATGTTAGCCGTTGTGCACCTTGACTTATGATTTCACAACAACTCAAGGGAGTCGTGCGTACCTATTATTCACAGCCATACATATAGTGTGGTGCATGCTTGATTATTCACAGCCACTCTAATAGTGGTGCATACCTGGTTATGGGATTTACACGAAGGAAAGGCCACCTAAGTGTGAATCTTGATGGATTATCCTGTTAGATAGTTCTGATGGTTATTAAATTGAACTATAGTTGTCAAAAGTGCATTGACTCATGTATACAAAGGTGTCCTATCTCTCACTGAGTTTCATAAACTCACCCCGTGGCAATCTTATCTTTTTCAGGTACAGGTTCAGACCCGGGAGCCAATCCCCCTGCTCAGTAGTAGTTGACGACCTCTCTTGGTGAGCCCTCTTATATAAGGGCATTAGTTTTGTTATTTTATTTTGTTTTGTAATCTTAGAATTGTAGCTCCATAGTACTTCAGGCAGGGTCCAACCCTTGCTAGTTTGTAATAGTCTTAGTAGTTGTGAAATTATGTAGACAGGATTGGTTGGACAAATTATGTCTAATGGATATATATATATATATATATATATATATATATATATATATATATATATATATATATATATATATATATCATGTGCGCTAAGAGATACATTCTGAGAATGCCTGGATCCTTGATGAAAGAATGTGTCTGTTGATTGTGCAGGAAGAGTACTCTTATTTGGGAATTATCCTAATATAGAGGAAACTCTGTCCAATTTTCATGAAATATTTCTGTGAAAGGCTTGCTAGGGAACTCATTCTCTAAGTGCCAGTCACGGCTTGGGTTGGGTTGTGACAGGTTATATTAATCATATTAAGGATCATTTCACATATCATAAAAGAAAGGTACATAAGCACACTCAAGAGTCTTATGACCATCATTAAGCTCTTAAGTACAAGCTTTTAATGTAAATTGTACCCTTAAGTCTTATTTTGTCTCTGAGGTGGTTTTACTTACATCTTTCATTTAATTCAACTTTTAAATTAAAGTGTTGACTTTAGTGGCTCATGATCATTCATAATTATTCCTTAAGTCCATTTAAGTGATTAAAACATGTTTTCTTATATGCTTACATGCTTAGGCCAAATTGTTCATTAGGCTTTTCAAGTCTTTTTGCTTTGTTTTTCTTTTAGTAAATTGTTCAAGTCACTTAGTTAAATGTTATGGAAATTTAATTAATCTCTTGCATGAATTAAACATGTTATTTCCTTGATTATGGTTATGAGGCTATGGTCCCTTTCTATTAGGGTTCCAATTCTTTTCTTTGTATTTTTCTCTCAAGAAGATTATTAACTTTATTTAATTAGATATGTTGGGACTTAAAGTTCACATCTTTGTAAATTAGACATTTTTCCCTCTTTGATTAAATCATAGGGCTGAAACCCTTTCAAGTATGCCCTTAAACTTCTTTTAATTTTTATTTCCTCTTGAAACCTTATTTTGTCACTATGTTTGGTCGAGATTCATTCTTAACTTAGCCAAAAATATTTTCTCTCCCTTTTTTTCTTATTATGGCCGAACCTATACCCGAAAATTTTCCTAAGTTTTATTTCTATTTTCTTTGTTACAAGGTTTATTAAAATTGCATGTAAATTTAAGATCAACCATTAAAAGATTCAACTCATGTTCCTCTCATATTTTTCCTAATATGGCCAAAGCCTATACCATGCCAAGTATCCTTTTTTATTTTGCTTTTCTTCATGAAACTTCTTGAACTTGTTTTCTTAAGGCTTATGAAACTTAGGTTTTTGCGGTTTTAAAGATTTATACTTTATGAAGTGTATTTGCTCAAGCGAAGCCTATTATGTTCATATATTTTCAAAACTTTATTATTTGTGAATATGAACACAACCTCACCACATCAAGCTTCAAGAAAGCAACTTTTGAGCATTTTGAGGGAAATAAACTAAGATTAATAATAAAGAAGTTTAAAAGCAAGCACCTTTATCGACAATAAAGTAAGTAAAAACTTGAAACTAGCCAAGACACTTTTAGCCATGGTTAGGGCTAAAGTGTTCTTGTCTTCCACGAACCAAATATGAGAACTTTTACAACAAGAAGACATATTAACACTTTTAGAAGCATATCAACCATGAAAGATACATTTTTTTACAACTTTAAGAAACAAGAAGGCTCTAGGCAAGACTTATCACTCAAAGCTATGAGAAATCTTGAGTTTTTGAGCTTTTGTTACAAAAGAAAGGAACTTTTAGAGAAAAGAACACTACCAACTAGAAAAGAGCTCCTTGAAGAGGTGATTGAAGCTCTAAGATGCTACCTTTTGGAAGAAAAACTCTTCCTTTTTTATGTGTAGGGTTGTGGGTTTCAACACTATAGAGAGGGGGATCTTTTGTGGTTTCTTGGCTTACAGGTTCAAGTGTTTGTGATTGTTAGAGTTAAAGAGGTTACTCTCACAATGGTGTTTGGGAACATAGTGGAGATGCAAAGAAGAAGGTGAACAAAACACTTGAGAGAATGAGAAAGAAGAAAATGGAGAGAATGGAGTGTTTGAAAAATGAAAATGAGAAATATGGGAATAGTAAGAGAGTGCAGCCAAGACAAGGGGAAAGGGACTAGGGTTTTCATTTTCTCTTTTTCCTAATGTAAGGGGACAATTTGGGGTATTAGGATTAGGGTTAAAATTTTGTGATCACTTTTAACTTTCACTTTAGATAAAAGCTTGATTACTTTTACCATAAAGCATTCTTATCTCATGCTTTTTTAGTTTAGTGACATCATCATGTCCTCTTTGTCTCTTGACTTAATTAATTTGAATATGATGATGAGATTAAGTGTTCTTACTGCTTATGTTACCTAATTAATTAAGGACTAGTGATTAACTCATGTTTCTATTGTTAATGTAATTAAATTCTTAATTATGCTTAATTGATGATTAGTGATTAATTAGTTTCTGTAAGGTTTGGTTTTCTTGATTAGCAAGTTTCTAATTTTAATTAACTTATCTCTTAATCTTTTTTTCCCTATTTACCCTTTTGACTCTTGATCAAGCTTTTATTTCTTAATTTCTCATTAAATACCTAATTATTCAAGGTTACTAAGGTAATTTAGCACAAAAAATTGAGGATGTTACAATCGATCACTAAATCAAAATTAGTGATTAATTATGTGATTGATTTTTCACTCTTCAACTTAACTCTTTATATCAAAAATTGGTCACAAATGTTGATTTGCTCTCAATTTTTCACTCAACATATCATAAATCGGTCATAAATTTTGATTTTACAATCAATTTTCCATCCTGTGAATTGACTCTTCTTATTAATATTTGGTCACAAAATCAAAATTTGTGACCGATTTAGTAACTGAAAAAGTTTAAATGCTTTGATAATAACTGGCCAAAAGTAATAATCAACCATGCAACCAACATTTAGGTTGCAATAGTGATTCAAAATCAGTCACTAAAATTGGTTGCAAATTGGTTTAGGGTTTTCGGATGCAAATTTTTTTTATAACCAAGGGATATACGACTAACCAATTTGGTCGCAAAATCGGTTGCAAATGGTTTTAGTGACCAATTTGCACTAAATAGTGACCGAAAAGGCGGTCACAATCAGTCAATTTTCTTGTAGTGATCATTTGTGGACTATTGTGGCATTTTGCTTGATGGAAAAGACTCGTGTCAAAATGAAAAAAAAAAGACAAGGATAATAGCTAACGAGAGTCAGCTCACTTAGTCAGCTTTCTAATCATTCTTTCTCATGATTTGTTTGGTTCTTAGGTGGCATTTAGTATAAGGCAATCTATGTAGATTGCTAGTAATCTACAATTAAATTACTTGGGACCACCATATTGCCTTTTTATTATTACACTTTACTTAGCAATGTGGATCACCTTGGCAATCTAAGCTGCTTTAAAGTGACAATCAATATAACCCCCATGGGGTTGTCTATCTAGATTATCATTGATGTGGCAATCGTTACACTTGTATTTTTTACAAAATATCTTAATCTTACTAATGCAAACACCCCTCTTCCCATCATCATTATCATCATCATCATTATTATTATTATTTGTTTGGATGGTACATATATATATATATATATATATATATATATATTGGACTGAACAAATTCACTGGGTCCTAGAGCTTAGCCCAAATGAACCCGAGATGGCTCTTCTAAAACGAAGTCCCTGCAGATAAGCTCAAACCGAATCAGTGCATAAAGGTAGCTAAACCATTAAGGGAAGTTATTGAACATGGAGGGATCCCATAATAATAGGAGGATAACTAACTACCATGGAATTGGGAGGAACAGACACAAGGTCGAATATAAAAAGGGGGACTCAGGGCGAGTCTAAGGTAAGTAACTAATTCTTTTTACTCACTTGAGTAAAATTGAGTTTTGAATTGAGCATCAGAATCCTTGATAGGTCCCCCATCGAAGGAGCACACAAGGAGCTCGGATCTATTGTAGACATCATCGAACGCCCTCAAAAATAGGTCATATATATATATATACCAAATAGAGTAATGTGAATTGCTACTTAGATTATCTTTGCATAACAAATACTATATTGTAGCATTACTAGCAATTTAACAATTGGCAATCTTCTGAGTGGTGGTCTATATTACTAGCAATCTTGTTAAATAATGTGCCAAACACAACCTTAAGTTTTTTCCATTAATAAATCATGTAGGAGTACTTCAATAAGAAGTGATAATTTATCCTAACTTTAAACTAGAGTGAATCTTTCCCTCAATTTAAATTTTATCTTTACAAAAAAAAAAGAATAACTATATAATTCCTAAAAGTTTATATGTCTGATCCTTTTTTTTTTCAAAGGTCACTAAATTAGCGCTATACATGCGATGCTAGCAAACCTTTTTCCATATGTTGGCCTCTAGACATCACATTAGTGCCACACACACACTAGGCCAACTCACCCTTCTTTTTTGGCTACTATAAGTCATATTAGTGTCTCATTGGCTGCTAAATGTTACATTAATGCCACATATGCAATGCCATCCAACCTTTTTCTATTGGCCTCTAAACCTCACATTAGTGCCACTAGCACTATGCTAATTCACCTTTTTTTGCCAGCTTACCTCTCTCCATTGGTCACTAAACATCACATTAGTACAATAAATGCTATGCCAGCTTAACTCTTTTTATTGGCCACTAAACATCACATTGGTATCCTATTAACCATTAAATGTCACATTAATGCCACATAAGTTATGTCAATTTACCTTCTCTATTGCTCACTTTTAGAGAAAATGTTAAAATTCTTAGAACAAGGGAAAAAAAAGGGTAATGCAGTATTTTGTAACATTCATAACTTAATAGATTAAAATGTGGTGAAAGTGAGAGTAATAATAAGTCATAAAATTAATGTGTTGAATCATCATTCATGAATAATGTAGAGCAAAATTTTCTTATTGCTTTCGAAACATCTAAAAATTTAACACTCACTAAACATAGCTATCATGTAGACATGACAAAATAGGTAGAATTCAACAAGTCAACCTGTTTTACCCACTAAATATTGTGGGCAATCTATTTTCTTAAGCATGTCATTTAAACTCACTTCACATAACTCACAGGTTATATCAAGATGGGACGGATTGAATCATCATATTATTTTATTTTATTATTTTACAGTTGTAATGCTCGGTCAAGATTTCTGGGAATTGCAGATCTGTGCTCTTTCGAATATTGCAAAAGTTCTGCACCCTATGCCTCTTTGAAGGGCTATATGCTTGAGATATTTTTTTGAGGTCAAAAGTTTCGATAATTGCTCCTTAGATATCAAGGAATCGAGGAACAATTTTTAATAAATTTTAGGAAGTTAATAACCTCTTCATATTTAGCTGGGAAGTTTAGGAAAACACAAGTTTTTGGGAGTTTATACTAAAATCCAAAAGTTAGATTTTGATTCTTAGGAATTTTAATTTTTCTAATATTTTTATTGAGTTCGAATGGGGGGTATTTCTTTAATTTACATTTATGTTTTAAAATAACATTAACTTAAAATAAAGATATGTAAATAAGTGTGTAAGACCTTGGTTTGAGGGGCCTTGGAGATCAGAAAAGGAAGGAAGGAAACAAAATTAGAATTTAGAAACTGGGAGCGATGCTCGAGCGCAGCTCCCTGTGCTCAAAAGCGCAAGCATGCTCAAGCATGGATCTCTGCACTCTAGCGCACTTCCAAAATAGAGCAAGGAAAATTTTGGATCCGGGCTACACTTGAGTGCAGTCCCTTGTGTTCGAGCGTGAGAAAGTTGCCGACCAAAAAATAAAAAGGGGCTAAATGGCCATTTCTGTGCTTCTCTTTCTCCTCTCTTGTCCTTTTTTCCTCTCTTCTTCATGAAATCACTCACAAATGTTATTTTTGTCATTTTATACTATCGTTTGCCCTCACTCGCTCCCCATAAGTCATATTATTAACCTTTCTACTAAGTAGTTTTCTTGTTTAAGCAAGTAAGGAAAATGTGGGAATGCTCTGGGAGGAGAACCATAACTCCCCTCTTGCTCTACTCCATTTCTTCGCTTACTGAGGTAATTTCTAACCTAATCTTCATTATTATACCATGAGTTAGTTAAATCTATGGTGAATTCAAAGTTTGGTGAAGTATAAAGGAGGTTAAGGTTTAGAATTGAGGATTGTGGAGTATGGAAGGTAGTCTAGCTGCACCCCTAAATCTAGAAAGTAATTTATGTTTGATTTATGACCTATGGGACATTTGATACCCGAAAAGGCGACCTTTTTGGTTTTTGGCACCATAGGCAATTGTCAACCTTACTTTGGGAACTAGGTGAGTAGATAATATATCTATAACTTGTTTTAGATATACGTATGGTTTTAGAAATATTATATATATGGTTGGAATGGTCAAATGTCAAGAATAAAATAGCATTCTACTGAAGTTTTGAAAGGTAACATATATTTTCCTCTACAAATATTTGTATATACATATTGGCGTATAGATGTAGGATAAGCTTCTCTAATGTGGGAGATAATTTCTGAAACTTGAGTAATTTGGTAGAAAAGACATAGTATTATGTTATTAGAAAGTTGTAACATCTTAAATTCAATATTTTGAGAAAGGATTCTAGATATATTTAGATTGAACATTTTGAAGTTATTGTACTCATATTCCATGTTTTGGTAATATAGTTATTTTACATAATTGGAAAGTTGTGACTCGAGTTTATGGATATTTAAAAAAAAAAAAAAAAAGAAGATGATGCATTTGAAAAAGTTTATTCTGAAGTATGACCTATGGATAAAGATTTGAAGAATTTATGTCTGGAATACAAGTGTTTGAGTATTCTAACAGAATTTGATAACTAGCTTGAGTGGGAAGGTTTCTTTAATAGAACTGTATGCTAATGGTAGGGAATGTTAGCCCTTGGTGCACTTTGGTAGAACCCAAGCTAATAGGGGAGTTGCTAGCCCGGTGTGTATGGCCAACACGTCCTAAATGATTGTTGGATACACTAGGGTCAGGTTGTCAGGAGCACCCAGATGTGCGGTTTCACACTAGGGACAAGTTGTCGGGGCTGCTTGGCTGTAGATTGGATATAGTACTGCTAGAGTCAGGTTGTCAAGGCCGCTTAGCAGGGAGATAATTTTGGAATAGAAACCTCCCTCTAAAGTTACAATTATGGTATTTTCATTACACATGATTTATATAGTTATTTTCAAATGTTCTATATTTACATTCAAGGAAGTTTATGTCTCTCAAAATCAAAGTATGATTTATTGAACTACGGATATTTTAGAGATGTTTTATAAACAAGGTACATTTTATAGAAACCTACATACACAGATATGAATATTTTACTTGAAGAATGATTTATGAAATTGCTAATGGAAATTTGTTTCAAGTTTTACAATCAGGTTCTTTATGAGTATATTTTCTTAATAAACTTATGTTAACACTTTTGTGTACACTTGTCCCACGTCTCTTATAGGTATATTATCTCTCTCTGAGTCGGTAGACTCATTCCTCATTTCTCTCTATGTTTTAGATACAAATTTGTCCAAAGATTTGGCTCTTTCGCTACACAGTATTAACGGCTTTCCTTCGGAGAGTCTCCCTATTTGATGGCTTATCCATGGTATGGACCCTTGAACAGTTTCTCACTATAGTTGTTGTTCCATGACACCATAGGCAGGATCCAGCCTGGGTTGTTTTATATGAGTAGGGATAACTTTTGTAATATTAAGAGCAGAGTTGTATATGTTGAGCTATATAGACTGATTTGGATATATATATGTGCATGCTTTTCAATGTATTAAAGCTATATTAAGTTGAAAACTAATAAAAAGGCTTATTTGGAGATGCGTCCCCTATGCACCAGTCACGGTTTAAGTTGGGTCATGACAACATTTTTCTTGACAAGTTAAATAGGTTTGCAAATTGACTCACCTAGTCTATCTTTTTTTTTAATCTATGTTTAGATTAAGTTAGACTAATTAATTAATCAACTTACAAGTTAATTTACTTAACTTGTTATTTTTATTTACGTTTAAATGAATTGATCTAATAACTCATAAACTTGCTTTTATTTTTGTTATTTTTATTTTTATTTTTAGAGCATTAAATCCTCAATCCGCCTAATTATTGTAAATAGAATGAGTTGGCAACTTAAATTTATTTTTTAAAAGGTTAAAACTAATTTTTAATTCTTACGCATGTTCTAAATTTGGGTTTTAATCTCTATATTAAAAAAAATTGATTTTAGATTTATATGCACTAAAAAGTTTTGGTTTAGAATCCTATAATAGTACTAAGTAAGTCCCTGTAGACGGCGCGAGGTATTTGCCAGCGATGAATAGTAGTAGGTCAACGAGGTCATTTTGTTTGATGTTTAGGTCCCACAAGAGCAATAAGGAGCACGAGAGTGAGGCAAAAGCAGCAGTGTTGGCTAACGGAGATGATAATGGCGATGGGAGCAAGAAGGCGGTGATGCAGAGGTCGAGGTCAGTGGCGGTGACAGCAATTTCCGGCAGTGGCGAGGGAGAACCGATTGGGAAATAAGTGAGGGCAAAATTATAACTTTATATTTTTTAATTATAATATTATGAAAGACTAACATACACCAAAACTCAAGGTGGTCCACCACAACCTTTGCCTGCCAACTTAAATAAATGTCGTATCTTTCCGGAACTCTAGGACTAGCATCATTCCGGAACCTCAGACTGAATGTTTTTTAGCATAGCATCTTTCGTATACTCAATCGGCGTTTCGCTCAGTGGAAAGCGACTTGAGCTAAAAACGGAAGAAGAAGATTATTTGCTGAGAACCGACTCACCTACCCTCTTTGCCTGCTCCTGCTGCTGCCTGAAGCGGTGCGCCAGTTGGGTTTTTCTCCGCACCATTCATTTGCTGGCAAAGTTTTGATTTTTCAGAGGTATCATATCAGATTCACTTCCTTTTCTTCAAATTCAGGCCCTTTTCTCAAAAAGGTATTTACCATTTCGTGCTTTTCTATGTATTCATGTATACAAGTTTCAATCTTTTGTCCTTTGGGTTGGTTTTGATTTTGTTTATTTATCTACGTTTTCTGCTTTTTTCCCCCATTGATTTAGGCTTGAATTTTCTGAAATAAATCACTCAAGTTATTACTGGGGGCAAAAATGGGTGAAAGTGAAACTAGGGACATTAATTGGGAAAAGGCGCTGAGACAGTTTCAGAATGTTATAGCCACAGGGACCAAGTCCATGAAAATCAAAGCCATGGTCATGCTTGCCCGTTTCTCCAAACATGCCCCTGACCATGTATTGGCTCGCACCATACCCCTTCTCACTGAGATTCTTGGTCATAATAACCGTTCAAACGATTCTACTATTTTGTCACTTCAAAAGGCTGCTGCTTATTGCTTGAAGTGCATAGCTTGCAGAAGTGATGAGTTGATAATTCAAATGGGCGCAAATGGTGTTGCACAATCTTTGATGAGTTTGTTGCCTCATTCTAATGGAAAGTTTCTGGAAGTACTTGTAAAATGCTTGCTGGTTGTGGTTAGTTTTTGTAATACAAGTAGAACAGTTGTTGCTACGAATGGTGGTTTAGAAATCATTGTGAATTTGTTGAACTCTTGCGAGGACGATAGTATCAGGCGGTATTTGCTGGAGATTTTGAGTTTGCTGGCGTTGCGGGGCGATGTTAGGAGGGAAATCACTAGACTTAGTGCTCTTCATTATATTGTGGAGGCTGTTGGTGTTGGCAGTATGGTCTCTAGGGAAAGAGCATGTCAAGCAATTGGGATGTTTGGGGTCACAAGAGAAGGTAGGCGTGCTCTTGTCGAATTGGGAGTGATACCGGGGCTTGTGGAGTTGTTTGGCGACGGAGATCACACCACAAAACTTGTAGCTGGGAATACTCTTGGTGTGATCTCTGCTCATGTTGATTGCATTAGATCAGTTGCTCATGCTGGGGCTATCCCTCTTTATGCTGAGCTACTCCAAGGACATGATCCTTCTGGTAAGGACATAGCCGAGGACTCGTTTTGTGTGTTGGCTATTGCAGAGGCCAATGCCGTTGAAATTGTGGGGCACTTGGTGAGAATTCTCAGAGAAGGCGATGATGAAGCGAAGGCGGCTGCTGCTGATGTGGTGTGGGATCTGTCGAGTTACAAGCACTCGATACCGGTGGTCCGGGATTCGGGTGCGATCCCCATCCTTGTTGAGCTTTTGGGGATTGGAAGTGATGAGGTGAAGGAGAATGTTGCTGGTGCATTTGCTCAGCTGAGCTATGATAGGGAAAATAGAATGGCACTTTCTGATGCAGGGGTAGTTCCGGTCCTCATTGACTTGCTGCATGACGAGTTTGAGGAACTAAGGGATAATGCTGCGGAGGCTCTTGTTAATTTTTATGAAGATCCATTGTACCATAATAGTGTATCTCATGTGATTAATGTTCCTTCCTTCAGAAGCATGCAGAATCGACTAGTTCATGTTCGTGAATCAAATGAGCGTGTTTCTGTAGGAAGAATGACTATTGATCAGCCCACGTGGAACTCAGATCAAATATTTTAGGGCTATGTTTTGATCTCAATGTTGCAACCTAAGTTTCAATCTCTTAAGTTGAATTAATTTTATACCATAGCATAGATGTATATGGTATCATGAGAATTCAGGGGAGGTGCTATTTTTCTCCTGCCTTCGCTAGAGACAAATTTTCATGTATAGACACTGTTGATATCTTTGCTGTACATTTCAAGATGTATAAATAAACTGGTATAAACAAACATGATTAGGCAGCCATCTACTTGTGCTAAAATGTTTGAATTTGTATAACTTTGGTGCCAAAATGTCAGCCATTGTTGTCATTAATGATGAGGAAAGCAGGGGCCTTTGTGTTATTCATGATGAATCAGAAATGGCCATTCCCTTTGTTAGTGTTATTCATGATGAATCTGAAATAGCCATCCCTTTTGTTAGTCTCCCCGTCTCATATATCACAAAGAACGCTTGCATGTTGGCGATCTCACATAAATCCCTTTTGTAACATATAAGTAAACTCTACTACCCCATGATTTTCTGTCTCGGATCAGACAATGCTTCCTTTTAGGGGCATTTGGTAGATAAAATGAATTTTATTTTTGAGAATAACGCTATTTTCAGGAATAACCTTCTCGGGTAGGATATTTTAGGAGTGTTCGGTATGCAAATTGAATTCTCGGGACTACTTAATAAATTTCTAAAAATACCCTTGATAGAGATAGTGGCAAGTGTCCAGCGATGGCAGAGGGTGGCCGGCGACGATGACGGTGGCTGGTGGTGTTGGAGGGTGGTCAGCGGTGGTGGAGGCTGGCCAATTGCGGTGGCCGGTTGGCATTGGCAGAGGGTGGCTAGTGACGGTGACCAGCGGAGGGGGGGTGGCCGCTGGCGATGGAGGTGGCGGTGGAGGGTGGCTGGCTGGCAGTGGCGAAGAGTAGCTGGTGATGATGATTGGCGGAGGTGGCGGCGGGCGGTGATAGCGGCAGGTGGCTTTGAGTGGTGATAGAGGTATTTTAGTCTTTTTATAATGGTAAATATTTCCTTCCCATGAGAATGTTTGATTCCCGTGGGGGAAGGTGGTAATATTTTGGGGATGAAATTTCTTCCTAGGAATTATGGACAGACTTTTATAGACTCAACCGTTCTAAAACTTTATTTGGCAGGGGGTTTTTGGCGGCCTAGTTTTTTATTGGGAAATCTTTAAACTGTGGTTTGAACAAAATTACAAAAAAGGAGAGATGTCAAACGAGTCAACTCACCTTGCCCTGCCATGGCTCAAGCCTTATGTAGGGCGGGATGCGTCAACCCGCCACAATAATATTGGTTGGATATGTCAACTTGCCCTGCTTCTGTGCGGGTTAACGGGTTGACCTGCTAAAAAAGTAAAAAATAAAGAAAATTTGTTTATACCAATTAATTCATCTAAATTTTTTTTAATTAAATACAACTAAATAACATCCATACAATTAAAAAAAATACTAATTACCTAATTCAATAGCAAATTAAAACAATATACTATCAAAAGATATTATTTAACAATTCAATATCAAATTGCCTAGAGATATAATACATATCTAACTACTACAGCCATTCTTAATAAGAATCACATTTTTGAACCAAAATAATTACAACAGAGAACTTCATTATCCAATATTCAAACCCAAGTATATTTAAAAATTCACACTCTATCAATTAACTATATCCATAACAAAATATAAATTTATAATCAACAATATAGTCCACAAAGTATAAATATATCCAATTAAATATATTTTGTGAAAAAAAAAATTGAAAATAGAAAAAAAAAAGAGGTGACCCACATACCAATCCCGCCCCGCCATGCTTCTAATTGTGGGTTATGCGGATCATTTTTTTTTTTTTACGAATTGAAAATATTTACCTACCCTACCAAAAGATAGTGGTTATACAAGTTCAACTCGTTTTGTCAGGAGAAGCCTTTGCCTGAGCTATGGCCAGACATTTTGGAACGGAAACCAAATCTATTATATATAATTAAATTGAGGGAGCCAATTGATGTCCAAAATTCTTTGAAGCCCAACTGGATATTGTGTATATATTTCGAGGACTGGATTGGGTGTTTAGGCTTTTCTTAATCAACTTAATTGATGATATCCGTTTTAGTAATTAAATATGTCATAAACGATACGTATTAATCACGCTTGTCTTGGAGAAATTCACCCTTGTCTTTTCTGAATTAATTTATTACTGTGAATACTTCTATAATTTTATTTTACTCATATCAATTTTTATTTTTTTATCAATATATTAATATAATATAAAAATAAATATATTACTTTGTTTATTGATATATATATATATATATAGGATTGTGTCAATCCTAGCTATAAATTTGCAATAACATGCATCACATAAGTGTTTGTTTTGTGGCATAGTACTAAGTATGATAAGACCAATTAAGATAAAACGTTATGCCTTTATTAATTATTTGATATAAGTAATGTATTATATAAGTTTAAAATCTCCTAATATATTAAAATGATAGATAATTTAATCGGTTTAAGGACGTAGAATTAAGCTTCATTGGCTTTTAGTATATAAGGTTGCTCTCTCTCTCTCTCTCTCATTTTTATATTTTATCTAAAATGATAAATAATTAAATAAAAAGTTCAAAATATTTTTAAAATGATTACAAAATACAAAAGGTATTTAAATAATAATATTTATTTTTAAATTTATAATTAAATAATCAATATAAATTAATAAATTATTATAATTTTATTTTTTATAATTATATTTTTGTTGTAAGAACCACAAGCAAAAAAAAATCAAAATATATAAAAAACAAAGGGTATTATATATTCGATAGCTATAATATTGTTAAAATAAAATAATTATTAAAAATATGCAAATAAATGATAAATAATATTTAATATAAATTATAATGACATGTAATAAAAAAATAAATATTTAAAATAATTATAACTTAAAATAAAAAATGAGTAATAATATTTATTTTTAAAGTTATAATTATATAATTAATAATAAATTTCTATTTTATTATAACTTGTTTAGATTAATTTTGGTATGCTAATAATGTAAAATATTTTATAGTATAAAATAATTAGATATTATTATATGTGTGACTTTTAAGGTAGTTGTTACAAGAATCAAACAATCTTAGTATGTGGTTGGAAAAGGCGAAAAATTAAAATTATTTCAATAATCGCTTATTTGTATAATCATTTTTTTACATAATCGCTTTTATGAGAATTAATTTATGTTTAGATAGTTTAGCTAAAAAGTAGTTTTAAGATAATCTGTTCTGTTTGGATTATATAAAAAAATTACTTTTATATGGTAAAATTACTTAAAAGGGTATTAAATGATTGTTTATATTATATAATATTTGTTATTTAGGATTAATTTGGTAAAAACATAACAATTCTGAAATAATTAGCTTCTGCTTCTAATTATAAGCTCCAAAAAATTGCCTATGCTTATAAGCTATTTTTTAGCTTAAAATTATCAGTTTCAAATTATAATTTATTTTTACAAATTCGCTAAACATGTTTGATTTTTGAAAAACAGCTTTTTCAAAAATTAGGTGCAGATGTTTTAGTTGTTTAATTTAGTTACTATTTTATTTTATTTTAGTTAAGTAGTTGAGATTGGCTAGTATTTTTATTTTCTATTATCTTCTTATATTTTGGATACTTATTTTGGGCTTATTTTAATTGTCATTAGATACAAGCACTTAAGTTGAAATTTGGAGCTATGAGAAAGTCTAGCTTGTATGAAATCGGATTATGATGATTCAAGATTTGTTGAAAAGAAGAGAAGAATATCTCCAACTTTGATGTTGGATACTTTTTCCAGTTCTCGAGTCTTTTAGGAGAATAAGGCGAAACAAAATTGAAGCTTCATCTTATTTCTGATGCTGTCAAGTCTGATCTTTCATCACTCTTTCACTTGTATCTTGAGTTACATAACTCCAATTGAGATGATTCTTGTTGCGCTGGAAATCTTACTTAAATATCTACAATCACTATTTCTATCTCCGAGACCAAATTCCAACTATTCTGACCGCTACAGAGCTTGGAAGTGTGTAAAAATAGTTAGCACTGTCAGGTAGGCATGCTATAGCGCGTTGCCTTGCACTATAGCGTGACGCCGTTTGCAACAAGTTCCTGGTTGGGGCCAAAATTTGAGAAAAGGATCCGTAGACTATAAAAGCCAACACATAAGGTCAGAAAAAGATCCTTAGACACTCACACACCCTTCCCAAGACAGAAGACTTTTTCCAGAGAGATTAAAGGCGAAGATTCAAAGATTCCAGAGCTCAAGTTCAACACGGAGATATCCACATCCTTCCAAATCTTTTGTCTCTAGCCAGAAATCTTTATGGCTTTTGTTTCTTCTATCTTTTCATCTTCATACTCTTCTATTGTTTTCTTTTCTTCAATTATGATCTAGTTTTCTTTTGCTAGGTGTTAATGGGCTCTTTTTGTATGACAAGTTTACTCATGGATTAATGTTAATCTTGTTTTCTATCTTTATTGATTTGTTTGTGCTTAATGCTTTTAATTGCTTGATCACTAATTAATTGATTTGGGGATTTACAATAACTCGAGAGAGTGTTTGTGAATAGAGCCTCTTAACATAAACACCGTGGTGGCAAACTAGAGATAGACAAATGCAGTTCATGCGGTCAACATAGGAACCCATAGAGCTTCAACCTTTTCTTAGATTAGTTTGTGCTAAGAGATTAGGCAATTAGTTTAGGATAAAGAGTATTGCTTGACCTCGAGAGAGGCTAGAAATAAATTAAGGGGAACCAACCGTAAGTCAATTAGGAAAAAAACTGATTAATGGAAATTCATAGTAAATGCGTCTACAATAGGTGACATTAATTAGCCCTAGCATCCATCCCATTGCATTTATCCACACTGTTAGAATTTTTTGCATTGGTATTTTTGTTATTTATTTTATTTTATTTTATTTTTAATTTTAATTTCCTCATCAGTAATTTCATTCTATCCAAATAGTTATTCCCTTAGACTATTTGGTATTTGATCTATCCTCGTGAGAACGATACTTTACTTATCACTTTATTACTTATACGATTCGGTATACTTGCTGGAGCCGCATCAAGTTTTTGGCGCCATTGCTGGGGATAGTATCAATATAATTCTTAGTTGACGGGATACAAGATTGGATTTTTTTATTTTTATTTTGTATTTATTTTTTTTTCCTTTTTTATTTTTTTTCCTTTTATTTTATTTTTATTTCTTTTTCTTTTGTTATTTATTTTTATTTAGCTTTTGTTTTATTTTAGTCTTTCCTACTTTCACTTGTTCTTGTGTTTTATTTTCAAAAAATTAAAATAAATAATTTCTATGAAAAATGATTTTTTTTAGTAATTAAAAATTATTTTTTGACAAAAAAAAAAATTGAACTGAACACACCTAAAATTATTTGTGACAATGAAAGAATAAATGTTATCTTACACAATGGTGAATTTTATACTCTTACCTCCTATCTTCTCCTGTTTACCAACAGGGCCTAATACACTGTGTAATCACTAAATTCTCTCCTAAAAGTAGGGCACTAGGACACGTTCACCAAGCGTAATAGCCATTGGTCAGGTAACCTTGCAGCAGCTAATCTATATCATCCTTCGAGACTAATTTCAATTCACTAGCTCAACGTAAAACACCAGAGTTTCACCTGTGTGTGTATTCTGCAACTAGTTGAGCAAAAGCTGAAGATTTGTTCTCCAGCAGTTTCTTAGGTGAATCATATTCCTCAAAAAGCCTGGCAGGATCAAAATGAAGTGAAATCATATTCACATTTTGAGAAAAAGAAGAAAAATAGACGACAAAGAAAGAAGAAAGAAAAGAAAAGAGATGCTTGCCTTGATTTGGAAACAGAACCATGTCACTGCCTAGGATTGAAGTTATTCTATGAGCAATTGTAATAACTGTACATTCCGAAAAATGTTGCTTGATTGTTTGCTGAATAAGATTATCGTGGCCGTATCAACTGATGCAGTAGCTTCATCAAGCACCAGGATCTTGCTTTTCTTAAGCAGAACGCGGCCAACGCAGACCAACTGCTTTTGACCCATACTGCAATTTTCTCCATTCTCAGCAACTGCAGAATTCATTATACATTTATACAAATAATTTTATCTGGCAACACGTCCTATATCCATTTCTTACGACTTCAACCTACGGAACCATAGTGAACTCTGAACCACCTTAATACAGATTTCAAAATCTATTTAACTGATGCTAAGTTAACTCCTGCAAAACCTTGCTAAATTTGACTCAACTAACACCATTAGATACACTTTGTCAATGACAAGAGATGCTAACAGGTTCCGAACACCGTCTTCCTATTACAGCTGTTTGAAGGCAGTCCATCAAAGTAACTGACGAAAGCAATTAACCAGCTTAAAACCAATCTATGTTCTTAATCCGAATGTGAGATTTTTAATGCCTTGCCACATGAAATTATAGATGAAAATGAAATTATATATAAATTCAAAGTTTTTAGAAGTCAAACCTATGGAGTCGAGCTTCTCTTCTTTCTTCCTTACTTCATCTCCAAGTTGGCACGTATCTAGAGCCTGAAACATTTCAAAAAATATATCAATATGTATAGCTTACACTAATTAAAGAGACTAGTTCTTCAAAGTGTCAAGGAAAACCAAATTAACTCCCAAATCTGTTCATCTATGTACTCTTCCAGTGGGTCCATGTTGCTTCTTACAATTCCTTCAAACATCATTGGATCCTAAGCAACAATGCCTAGTTTAGACCTTAAATCATGAATTCCAATTGAGGATATGTTCATGCTATCTATCAATATTTGTCCAACAACCGGTTCAACAAGCTTTCCACTTCTTGTTCTTCCCACAATTTGCACCAGCTGTAAAAGTGCAAGTAAGACCATGTAAAACAATAGGCAAGTGAGAAGCATACCTGATCTATATCACACACAGCCTCATTAAGGATTGATACTTGAAGGAACGAAGAGAGGGGCAAATTGGTTCAATAATAGAAAATTTAAACTTAAAATAGAAATAATAGAAAAAAAATTTAGAATAGAAGCTTTGAATAATTAAACACAGGTGTTTTCTCCGATGCCATGTGAAATCAAAGGGCTCTGGTGCCCTTCGTTCGTGGTGCCACTAAAAGCGCAACAGCTGTAAAAATTGCTGCCACATTGTTAGACGGTAGTCAACCTTTCATTTTTGTCCCAAACGAAGCTTTTTGTTAAACTTGTGGCCTGAAACATATTTACAAACAGATCCCTGCATACCTTAACATGCCTTCGTTAGTATCAAACAGAAATCAAGATACCATTGACAGAGAACCCAAATCCCAAACCCAAAAAAACCAAAAACAGGAAGAACCCTAATTAAGCCTAGACTTCCAATCTCGATAGCGAAGATGGAGAGTCACCTACTCACATTGACCGTATCATATTCGAAGATCGAAGCAAAGAAAGTTTAGGGCCGTGTAATCAACACAAACTCCTATTACGATTTGAGGCAGAGAAGTAATAGGGCATTTCCTAATTCTTTCAGCGAAACGAAGCCAGAGATAAGGTAGTTGCATTTACAGTCCCATTGACTTGAACACGCAAAGGGTAATACATTGTCTGAAGATTTAGAAATCGCATTGTGAAGGTTGGTGGAGCTTACTACAAAAGATAAGGTACAGAGATAGACGCGGGAGACAGGGGCATTCAGAGGCAAAGCTGGCAGGGACACAATGTTGAGAAGGTATTTAAGCTTAACAACTGTGATACATAGATGCTTTGTATTGTTGTTTGATTTTTTGGAAAGTTATTTCAATAGAATTTGTTGAATTTGTGTGTGTATCTATATATATGTAATTAGTGTGGTGCTGTTAATTACGACTAAAATACAAATGGAAACTTTTCACCAGGAATTTGTTGTCGATTTGAAGGATGATAGTGGTGAGTGTGATGGTGAGGAAGAGCATTATGAATTGGGTGGAATGTCTGAAGGAGATTGTAGTGATGTAGAGAATAATAAAGTGGATGTTGGTTGTAATGGAGATACTAGTGATGAGGATAATGATGAGGATGGAGATACTAGCGACGGGGATAACACTAAGGATGGTGATGCTGATGCTGATGGTGGTGGTGGTGGTGGGGATAATGCTGAGGATGGACATGGCTGTGGGGATTATTGTATGGACCGAGTTAAAACAAATGAAATCTTCAAAAGAATAATAGGTTTGATGGCTGAAGATATATATGGTTTGGAGTTTGGTAGTGAGTCAGAGGCTATTGAAATTTATGACAAGTATGCAATGTGCCATGGATTTGCCATGCGAAGAGATGATGTAGGTAGAGATTTGAAGGGTAATATTATTTTGAGGCAATTAGTATGTAATAGAGTTGGTTTGAGAGATAAGAAGCACTTGATGAGAGTTGATAGGAAAAGGGAGCATAGACCAATCACCAGAATTAATTGCCTTGCAAAGTTTCGGGTACATTATGACCATAAGACAAGGAAGTGGAAGGTGGTATCATTTGTTGAGTGTCACAACCATGAACTTACTCCAACCCAATTTGTTCACTTAATTCCAAAATATCGTGGGTTGTCTACAGTAGATAAATCACAGGTCGATAGCCTACATTCTTATGGAGTGAGAACATGCCACATAATGGGGTATATGTTAGGACAAAAGGGTGGATATGCTGATTTGGGATTTTGTAAAAAGGATTTATACAATCATCTTGATAGGAAGAGGAGGATTAGTGTACAAGACGGAGATGCATATGTTGCATTGAGTTATTTACTAGCTAAGGCAGATAGTGATCCGTTGTTTTTAGGGATATACTCAATGACGAATGATGACAAATTAAAAAATCTATTATGGTGTGATGGTGATAGCCGTGTTGACTTTGATTGTTTTGGAGATGTTGTGGCATTTGATTCCACTTACAAAAGGAACAAGTACAATAAACCATTGGTAATTTTTTCAGGCACAAATCACCATGGAAAAACATGTATATTTGGTTGTGCATTGCTAAAGGAAACATATAAGTGGCTCCTAGAAGCATTTGCTGAGGCAATGTTTCATAAACATCCTAAAGCTGTGGTTACTGATGGAGATGCAGCTATGAGAAAGGCTATAAAGGCAATTTTTCCAAGTGCAAATCATCGACTATGTGCATGGCACCTCCACAAAAATGCCTGTGAAAAAGTTAAGAATTCACAGTTCTTAGAGGACTTCAAGACTGCTATATATGCCAATTTCACTGAGCAACAATTTGAGAGCTATTGGAGTAGGCTGATTGATAAGTATTCACTATCTTCCAATGAGTGGGTAAGTAAGACTTATAGAAGAAAGAGATTGTGGGCAACTGCATATATGCGGGACAAATTTTTTGCTAGAATAAGAACAACATCTCAGTGTGAGGGCATTAATTCATTCATAATTAGGTTTGTTGGAAAAAAAAAATAGCCTTGTTGAGTTTATGCACAATTTTGACCGTGCTTTGAAAGACTATAGACAGAATGAGGAGTTGGCTAATTTTTACTCCATGTACGGTGAGCCTATTTTGAGTACTTCTCTAAAGAAATTAGAGCTGTGTGCATCAAAATTTTACACAAGACAAATTTTTAAAGAAGTTAAGAAGGAGATAGAAATTGCCGGTGCATTGAATGTTGTTGAGTGTATTGTTAGGGATGATATGGTTAACTTTAGGATGAATAAGTTTTGTAATCTTGATAATGAGTATAAGCTGAGTTATGATAAAAGTAAGCCAAAATTTGCTTGCAAATGTATGTTGTTTGAATCCTGTGGGCTTCCTTGTTCCCACATGTTTTGTGCCATGAAACATGAGCACATAGATTCCATTCCCGAGAGCCTACTATGCAGGCGGTGGTTGAAAGAGGCCAAGAAAGACTACATCTATTCTATTTGTGAAGATGTAAGCGACTCAGAAAGAGCAGTTGCATTGCATGTTGGTGCATTTTCTGCCTTATCATATCCGCTAATGATGTTGGCAGCAAAAAATGTTTATAACTTTACATGGGCAACGGAACAGGTTCTGAAATTGTATGGAAATTTACAAAATCGCAGCAACTGTAATAAAAACCCAATAACTGATGATAAGGTTGTTGGTGACCCTAGTTTGGTGAAGACTAAAGGAGCACCATCTAGTAAGAGATTTGACAAGAAGAAGAAGAGAAAATGCTCATATTGCCACAGAACCGGTCATTACATATCTAGATGTCCTAATCTGAATGGTGTTCAACGCGATGGCAGTGTCGATGATTACAACTCGTGTTCTAATTCTGAGTTCGACAGAAGTCAAAATTCTGATGAAGTAAGTTTAATGATTTTTGTTGTATATGGGTAACTTTTTTTAAATGTTTGCATTAAACTTATATAAGTATATTGTGTAGGTGAAAATGACAACAAATAGGAGTAGTCAGAGGAAGCCAGAACAGCTATCAAATTGCAATGTAAATGTGAGTGAAAAAAAAACCTCTTTTTGTTTTTTTTTTTTTTTGTAAGTGGTATTAGTGGTTATGATTGGTTATTTAAAAGTTCTTATTGTGCAGGGTATGAATCACACCATTAGAGGATCATCAAGATTTGAAAATATGAAAGCTGCGGCATGCTTGACACAAAGCTGCATGAAATACCCTGATCATGAGGGAAGTAATAGCAAGAAAACTAAAAATGTTGATGATAAGGTAAAGGATATCATGATTTATGTTGAAAATTTTTCAGTTGAATATTTGAAAGTTAGCTAAAGAATACAATAGAAGAGTTTGAAGGATACCAATCGGAGTTCATCAAGAAGACAAGGGACAGAGGTAGCATGCTCAACACAGAAGTCCATGAAGCAACTGCAAGATAAGGTGGCTAACAAGAGCGAACCCAATGAAGTGTCTGATAAGGTAAAAGACAACAACAGTTACATATGTTATTGAATATTTTGAAATTAATACTGGTGATGAATTTGTTATAGGGTTTTAATTCTGGAGGAGCAGGAGCAGTTGGTCATACAATAATAGGTTGTGTGAATGCAACACCAACATTTGGAAGTATTCCTTTTGGTGAAGGAGTTGCCTTTTATCCTCACTATCATGGATTACACATCTACCCTCCGTTCCCTCCAATGTATCCTCAGGTCCATCCTTTTCCATTATATGAAGAATGTGGCAACTTGTGGAACATGAAGCTACCACTGCCAAAAAGTACGAAGAGGAAAAATCATGAAATTTAAATAGTTTAAATTTTTGCCCTTGGATGAGCAAATATGGTTTAGCCCTGTTAATTTTTGTTTCTCTATCCTATAGTTAATCTGTTAAGCATGTGGGTTGCGGTAATAAATTGATATTTGATATAATATAGTTTATGTTTAAGGATTGTGGATTATGGGATCAAGGTATTCTATGTATTGTCTGTAAGTAAAGTGGAAATATCTCTTCTGACCATATAATTATTTGTAAGAGTGTGGTTTTATCCATGCTTGAGATGATTAAATAGAAAGAATGGGTTCGAACATTTTTTTGTGGTTCCGCATGGGGGTTATGTTTTCACACTTTGGTTACAAAATAAGGAACCAGTTGTGAGTATTGTTTTCATTTTATTCAAACTTTTTTTTTTTTTTTGGGTCGAGCTGAATATTGCTTCAAGCTTGAGGACAATTGTTGCTATAACTATAATTGGGTTAAAGTAAAAGTCAAAAACCCATAAATATATCAAAATGCAGTCCAATTTTTGGGCTATACGAAATAACGCCTAACTAAACCCAAGTATAGTATAATAAGCTTTGTATAAAGAGAAAGCCCAAATAGTAGGCTTTAACTAGCCCAAAAAACAAGCTTGAAAGTTCTGTCCTGCAGATGACATTATAATAAAAACCAATTTCAATAATAAATAAATATCCCCTGGGCCCTAGTAGGGGCTGATGAAAATAATAATACTAATAAATATTTAGTATTTATTTTTTAGTGTTTAGATGGAGCAATTTACATTTTTTTTATTTGTTTAAATAATGAAAAATCAATAAAGATATTTAAATTACATAAAAAGCTATTATTATATTTTTCAATAAAGCTAGAGTTTGGAGATATGTGTATGTGTTAGACACAACGATATTAGAGTAAATATCCATTTTAGTCCTTAAAGAAAATATCGGAGGATATGTTAGTCCCTCAAAATTTGAAAGTTCACAATTAGTCCCTCACTATTAAAAAAATAGGACATATTAGTCTCTCCGTATAGATTCATACTACCAAAAAACCTGTACAGATTCTGTTTGGAGGAACTAAAATGTCCCCTTTTTTTAATGATGAGGGACTAATTGTGGACTTTCAAATCTTAAGGGACTAATTTGCCCTCCCGAAACTTTTTTCAAGGACCAAAATGGATATTTACTCTTATATTATTATGGTTCATCAGCACATATGATTAATCATAACTTTTTTAATTTCCTATTAATATATTCTTATTAATAAAATACTCTACAATTGTCAATGTTATTTTGTTGTATTTAATTATAGTTTATTTATTTTTTAAAAATATTTAGATAAATTGTTAATAATATATTTTGATTAATAAGATACTTTATTAACGCAGGTTGGCCCATCTACCATTATTAATAAACTTGGATCATATAAACTTATTCATCATATTCGCCTTATATGCCATCAAGACTATTGATAACATTCTATGTACATATATTTTCACATGTAATACAAAAAAAAAATGAAATAAAATTTTTTTAAAGCAATAATGTTTTTTAAAATTTTTTAAAATTGTAAAAAATTTTAAACATGTTTATTAATACTAATTTTACTTAGTAAGTATTTAAGTAATAATTTTTTTTTGTCTTATCTAATGCAATAGTGGTGGATTATGAACAATTTACATAAATATTACATGCAATATGAGGCGACATGGAGGATTAGGATTAGTTTTAGGGTAAGAATTTAGGTTATGAGGGTTTAGGCTATGGGTTTATGGTTTGGATTTGGGTTTAGTGTTTAGGTTAATGGTCATGTGTGTGTGTGTGCTAACCTGTCAAAATTGTTAATTGTCATCGGATGAGAACAAAATTTAGCTGAGAATGGTTTTAATTTGCCCGTACCACTAGTCAAGCCATGAGTTGGCATGGTCGAGGAAGAGAGTTAACGAGGATATATCACAATCATTAACCAGATCAGTGTCCTTGCAAATACACTCCCACCACTATGGATTTATGTATGAAACATCCTTACACCAGATCGATGAAGTCTAGGATCCCAAATCTACTTCGGAGCTCAAATGAGGTAACTCACTTCCAAACAATTTTATTCTTTGTTTTTTAATCAATACATTAATAATAACAGATAAAAAGTCTCTACAAATTTATAGCATTTGTTTGATTTAAAAAAAAAAAAAAGATGCTTCATTCTATTCTTCGAACCCGAAAACATATTTTGGAAATGCATGAATTAATACAATAAAATTAAAATAAATAAATGTAGACAACAAGATTATTTATCAGATTTTTTAAAATAGTAAAAAATTTAAAACAATTATATTAATACTAATTTTACTTAATAAGTATTTAAAACATAACTTAAACGTATTTAAGTAATAATATTTTTTCTCTAATATACTGCGATAGTTGTGGATTACTAGATTATGAACTATTTGATTAATATTACATGCAATACGAGTGGCATGGGTTTAAGTTAAGGTTGTGGTTAGGGTTTGGGCTTGGGTTTAGGTTTAGTGTTTGGGCAGGCCTCACCATATCTGGGTTAGTTGCAGCTTCTCTATAAACACAATTAATGCATTTAATGGCATGCATAGATACCATAGGTCCTTGTGTTTGGGAATGCATTTAGTGGGTGTGTAGGAAACAATGTTAGACAAAACTTCTTAAATGGAGAGTTGCGGAGGATATATCACAGTTGATAGCCACTAGGCAAATACAAGTTTAATAGACTAATTAACTAGGACAACAAACGATACAAGATGGTGGAACATGAAAGAGTTGAGGAAGAGTGCAGGACAAAAGTTTCTAAGTCTAGTGCTTAGGATGTAAATACAAAATAAGCCAAAAGATAGTTATAAAGGAAGTCTTAACTATAAATATAGCAAAACTTAGCCATTTCATCAAGACCATTTTTTATTTCTGAAATTATATTAAAAATATATAAATAAAACAATAATTTATAATATAGAAATATATTTAAGTCAATACAAAAAAATTAAAACATATTTATATATAATAAAAAACAATTATATTAATATTTATATCTTAATTTAATAATTAATATAATTAAATTTTTATCATAATATTTTCTAATTGTTATATTTACATATAATGGGCTTTTTGGCTTGGACCCACATCTTATATTATCTTCAACGAGTGTGGACCTTCTAACTTTTATTTTCTTACTCCTCATGAAGGTGTCACCGTCCAAAGCTTGCACCGTGCTCACTTAATGGTTGAAAATTCAAACATCTAATGGTCTAAAAATTGTCCGTACACACGAGCCTCATTGCCAATATACACCATAATAGAACCACAAAATAAAATTAAAAAAAAAAACATAATCCATCCATCCAACCTCCAACAAACTGTTTCATCTTCCCATAATGATTGTAGCCTCCATCTCCAACCAATAGGGTCTACTTGCGCACGGAACATGCCTTTAACATTCGACGCATGCGAATATCCACATAATTAATGTGAAGGCTGCTATATTGCCCAAGTAGAAGTAGATATAAGCCTCATTCCTTTCTTCCCTGAACTTGTTTCACTAAGCACAAGTCACATTTACACCCCAAAAAAAATGGCAGGGCGACCAAGGCGACGTTGTGCTAAGAGGAGCCGATTCGAGACCACTGCATCCTCGAATTTCATCCATAGAGATGACAACCAAACAAATGGAAAAGCATCTGTACGCGAGGATCCGATCATCATATCCTGAAGGTGAGCACACATATAGTAGTTCTGCCAGCTCTCTCTCTCTGTCTTTCTCTTTTTGTTTCCGTCACACTAACGTGACCGCTTATGTGACAGTCGAAATGAATCTATTAACTTATCACGCGTTGTGGAGGATGTGGGTTTAGAAGACCACGAGCCGGACATGTTGATACGCTCGGAAGATAAAAATGATGATGTGAACAACCAAAAAGACATCATGAAAGCTGATAACGACAAACATCCGCACGAGTTTGCCAAAGAAGATAATGGAGTTATCATTGCAAGGGTTGACAAGCTCGACAACTCATTTAAAGAGATCAAGGATGTCGTTGATGCACTTACAAGTATGATAACAAGTACCCAGGGTTGTCCATTTCTACCACCTAACCACCCATACATTTTAACTCCATTCATGACTACAAGCACAGCATCGCCATCGACTATAAATACCACCAATGCGATCATGCAGAAACTGTCATTGAAGCTGATGATATCAACAAGTGCTGCTAGGGCCAAGAATGCCAACACAACTCGCACTCCAAAACACGCTGGAAGAGGAAAGAAGCTTTTCAATGCCGCTGAACGAGTCCTTCCGGATATGAGCCCCAACGGTTCTTACTATATTGGATCGCCAGCGGGAATCAACATCAGAAGTATTCCCAGAATCGCCGGAGTCCAGCTTCCTAGAGTAAGTGTTTGCGTATAATTATTTATACAATATAAGTGTATAAACAAAACAAAAAATCTTGTTTTTTGCAGTGGTTGCCAATGTTATTCAAGCCTTCACCATATATGAAGCTTAACGAAGTTGAGGCCTTAGTTGCTGCTTATATATTTGGATCTGACTTCCCAGATGGGTTAGTGTCTCTTTCATATACAACTACTGAAAATAAAAATATCGGAATATATTGTACACTTCATATTCATTTTTTATGCACGTACAAGACTGAGATTCTAGTGCACACGTCCATTTGTGTGGGTAAAAGAGATACACTAAGGACTTCAATTCCAAAAAGAATGATGGATCAGGATGTGAGTTTTTGCTTATTCATGACTAAAATTATTTTTCCTATTACTATATTTAATTTTTCCAATATAATTTATTTATAATTAACATAAATATTTATCTTATTAGCCCAGATTTTTATCTATTTAATGTAAACACTTTTATTAGTAATATAATTACTTTTCCTTTTATTATGAATTATTCAATAATTAGTTTTCTTTTTAAGACAATCCTGTTTGCGTTAAATAGATAAAAATCTGGGCTAATAAGATAAATATTTATGTTAATTATAAATAAATTGTATTGGAAAAATTAAATATAGTAATAGGAAAAATAATTTTAGTCATAAATAAGCAAAAACTCACATCTTGATCCTTCATTCTTTTTGGAATTAAAGTCCTTAGTGTATCTTTTTTACCCACACAAATGGACGTGTGCACTAGAATCTCAGTCCTGCACGTGCACAAAAAATGAATATGAAGTGTACAATATAGTCTGATATTTTTTTTTTCAGTAGTTGTACATGAAAGAGATACTACCCCGTCTGTGAAGTCAGATCCAAATATATAAGTAGCAACTGAGGCCTCAACTTCGTTAAGCTTCATATATGGTGAAGGCTTGAATAACATTGGCAACCACTGCAAAAAACAAGATTTTTTGTTTTGTTTATACACTTATATTGTATAAATAATTATACGCAAACACTTACTCTAGGAAGCTGGACTCCGGCGATTCTGGGAATACTTCTGATGTTGATTCCCGCTGGCAATCCAATATAGTAAGAACCGTTGGGGCTCATATCCGGAAGGACTCGTTCAGTGGCATTGAAAAGCTTCTTTCCTCTTCCAGCGTGTTTTGGAGTGCGAGTTGTGTTGGCATTCTTGGCCCTAGCAGCACTTGCAGGTTTTTTTGAGACATTAACATTACATCTTGCAAACAGACGTCCTTGAGGTGATATCATCAGCTTCAATAACAGTTTCTGCATGATCGCATCGGTGGTATTTATAGTCGATGGCGATGCAGTGCTTGTAGTCGTGAATGGAGTTAAAATGTATGGGTGGTTAGGTGGTAGAAATGGATAACCCTGGGTACTTGTTATCATACTTGTAAGTGCATCAACGACATCCTTGATCTCTTTAAGTGAGTTGTCGAGCTTGTCAACCCTTGCAATGACAACTCCATTATCTTCTTTGGCAAACTGGTGCGGATGTTTGTCGTTATCAGCTTTCATGATGTCTTTTTCGTTGTTCACATCATCATTTTTATCTTCCGAGCGTATCAACATGTCCGGCTCGTGGTCTTCTAAACCCACATCCTCCACAATGCGTGATAGGTTAATAGATTCATTTCGACTGTTACATAAACGGTCACGTTAGTGTGACGGAAACAAATTGCGGGAAACAAAAAGAGAAAGACAGAGAGAGAGAGTTGGCAGAACTACTATATGTGTGCTCACCTTGAGGATATGATGATCGGATCCTCACGTACAGATGCTTTTCCATTTGTTTGATTGTCATCTCTATGGATGAAATTCGAGGATGCAGTAGTCTCGAATCGGCTCCTCTTAGCACAACGTCGCCTTGATTGCCCTGCCATTTTTTTTGGGGTGTAAATGTGACTTGTGCTTAGTGAAACAAGTTCAGGGAAGAAAGGAATGAGGCTTATATCTACTTCTACTTGGGCAATATAGCAGCCTTCACATTAATTATGTGGATATTCGCATGCGTCGAATGTTAAATGCATGTTCCGTGCGCAAGTAGACCCTATTGGTTGGAGATGGAGGCTACAATCATTATGGAAAGATGAAACGGTTTGTTGGAGGTTGCATGGATGGATTATGTTTTTTTTCTTAATTTTATTTTGTGGTTCTATTATGGTGTATATTGGCAATGAGGCTCTTGTGTACGGACAATTTTTAGACCATTAGATGTTTGAATTTTCAACCATTAAGTGAGCACGGTGGAAGCTTTGGACGGTGACACCTTCATGAGGAGTAAGAAAATAAAAGTTAGAAGGTCCACACTCGTTGAAGATAATATAAGATGTGGGTCCAAGCCAAAAAGTCCATTATATGTAAATATAACAATTAGAAAATATTATGATAAAAATTTAATTATATTAATTATTAAATTAAGATATAAATATTAATATAATTGTTTTTTATTATATATAAATATGTTTTAATTTTTTTGTATTGACTTAAATATATTTCTATATTATAAATTATTGTTTTATTTATATATTTTTAATATAATTTCAGAAATAAAAAATGGTCTTGATGAAATGGCTAAGTTTTGCTATATTTATAGTTAAGACTTCCTTTATAACTATCTTTTGGCTTATTTTATATTTACATCCTAAGCACTAGACTTAGAAACTTTTGTCCTGCACTCTTCCTCAACTCTTTCATGTTCCACCATTTGTATCGTTTGTTGTCCTAGTTAATTAGTCTATTAAACTTGTATTTGCCTAGTGGCTATCAACTGTGATATATCCTCTGCAACTCTCCATTTAAGAAGTTTTGTCTAACATTGTTTCCTACACATCCACTAAATGCATTCCCAAACACAAGGACCTATGGTATTTGTGCATGTCATTAAATGCATTAATTGTGTTTATAGAGAAGCTGCAACTAACCCAAATATGGTGAGGCCTGCCCAAACACTAAACCTAAACCTAAACCTAAGCCCAAACCCAAACCACAACCTTAACTTAAACCCATGCCAATCGTATTGCATGTAATATTAATCAAATAGTTCATAATCCGGTAATCCACAACTACTGCAGTATATTAGAGAAAAAATATTATTACTTAAATACGTCTAAGTTATGTTTTAAATACTTATTAAGTAAAATTAGTATTAATATAATTGTTTTAAATTTTTTACTATTTTAAAAAATCTGATAAATAATATTGTTGTCTACATTTATTTATTTTAATTTTATTGTATTAATTCATGCATTTCCAAAATATGTTTTTGGGTTCAAAGAATAGAATTGATGAAGCATCTTTTTTTTTTTAATCAAACAAATGCTATAAATTTGTAGAGACTTTTTATCTGTTATTATTGGTGTATTGATTAAAAAACAAAGAATAAAATTGTTTGGAAGTGAGTTACCTCATTTGAGCTCCGAAGTAGATTTGGGATCCTAGGCTTCATCGATCTGGTGTAAGGATGTTTCAAACATAAATCCACAGTGGTGGGAGTGTATTTGCAAGGACACTGATCTGGTTAATGATTGTGATATATTCTCGTTAACTCTCTTCCTCGGCCATGCCAACTCATGGCTTGACTAGTGGTACGGGCAAATTAAAACCATTCTCAGCTAAATTTTGTTCTCATCCGATGACAGTTAACAATTTTGACAGGTTAGCGCACACACACACATGACCATCAACCTAAACACTAAACCCAAATCCAAACCATAAACCCATAGCCTAAACCCTCGTAACCTAAATTCTTACCCTAACACTAACCTTAATCCTCCATGTCAACTCTCATACTGCATGTAATATTTATGCAAATTGTTCATAATCCATCAATATTGCATTAGATAAGACAAAAAAAAAATTATTACTTAAATACTTACTAAGTAAAATTAGTATTAATAAACATGTTTAAAATTTTTTACAATTTTAAAAAATTTTATAAAACATTATTGCTTTAAAAAAAATTTATTTCATTTTTTTTTGTATTACATGTGAAAATATATGTACATAGAATGTTATCAATAGTCTTGATGGCATATAAGGCGAATATGATGAATAAGTTTATATGATCCAAGTTTATTAATAATGGTAGATGGGCCAACCTGCGTTACTAAAGTATCTTATTAATCAAAATATATTATTAACAATTTATCTAAATATTTTTAAAAAATAAATAAACTATAATTAAATACAACAAAATAACATTGACAATTGTAGAGTATTTTATTAATAAGAATATATTAATAGGAAATTAAAAAAGTTATGATTAATCATATGTGCTGATGAACCATAATAATATAAGAGTAAATACCCATTTTGATCCTTGAAGAAAGTTTCAGGGGGCAAATTAGTCCCTTAAGATTTGAAAGTCCACAATTAGTCTCTTACCATTCAAAAAAGGGGACATTTTAGTTCCTCCAAACAGAATCTGCACAGGTTTTTTGGTAGTACGAATCTGTACGAAGGGACTAATATGTCCTATTTTTTTAATAGTGAGGGATTAATTGTGGAATTTCAAATTTTGAGGGACTAACATGTCCTCCGATATTTTCTTTAAGGACTAAAATAGATATTTACTCTAATATCATTGTGTCTAACACATACACATATCTCCAAACTCTAGCTTTATTGAAAAATATAATAATAGCTTTTTATGTAATTTAAATATCTTTATTGATTTTTCATTAATTAAACAAATAAAAAAAATGTAAATTGCTCCATCTAAACACTAAAAAATAAATACTAAATATTTATTAGTATTATTATTTTGATCAGCCCCTACTAGGGCCCAGGGGATATTTATTTATTATTGAAATTGGTTTTTATTATAATGTTATCTGCTGGACCGAACTTTCAAGCTTGTTTTTTGGGCTAGTTAAAGCCTACTATTTGGGCTTTCTCTTTATATAAAGCTTATTATACTATACTTGGGTTTAGTTGGGCGTTACTTTGTATAGCCTAGAAATTGGACTGCATTTTGATATATTTATGGGTTTTTGACTTTTACTTTAACCTAATTATAGTTATAGCAACAATTGTCCTCAAGCCTGAAGCAATATTCAGCCCGACCCAAAAAAAAAAAAAGTTTGAATAAAATGAAAACAATACTCACAACTGGTTCCTTATTTTGTAACCAAAGTGTGAAAACACAACCCCCCTGCGGAACCACAAAAATATGTTCGAACCCATTCTTTCTATTTAATCATCTCAAGCATGGATAAAACCACACTCTTACAAACAATTATATGGTTAGAAGAGATATTTCCACTTTACTTACAGACAATAACACAGAATACCTTGATCCCATACTCCACAATCCTTAAACATAAACTATATTATATCAAATATTAATCCATTACCGCAACCCACATTCTTAACAGATTAACTATAGGATAGAGAAAAAAAAAAAATAACAAGGCTAAACCATATTTGCTTATCCAAGGGCAAAAATTTAAATTATTTAAATTTCATGATTTTTCCTCTTCGTACTTTTTGGCAATGGTAGCTTCATGTTCCACAAGTTGCCACATTCTTCATAGAATGGAAAAGGATGGACCTGAGGATACATTGGAGGGAATGGAGGGTAGATGTGTAATCCATGATAGTGAGGATAAAAGGCAACTCCTTCACCAAAAGGAATACTTCCAAATGTTGGTGTTGCATTCACACAACCTATTATTGTATGACCAATCGCCTCGCTCCTCCGCACTGAAACCTCAGAACAAATTCATCACCAGTATTAATTTCAAAATATTCAATAACATATGTAATCATGTTGTCTTTTACCTTATCAGACACTTCATTGGGTTCACTCTTGTTAGCCACCTTATCTTGCAGTTGCTTCATGGACTTCTGTGTTGAGCATGCTACCTCTGTCCCTTGTCTTCTTGATGAACTCCGATTGGTATCCTTCAAACTCTTCTATTGTATTCTTTAGCTAACTTTCAAATATTCAACTGAAAAATTTTCAACATAAATCATGTTATCCTTTACCTTATCATCAACATTTTTAGCTTTCTTGCTATTACTTCCCTCATGATCAGGGTATTTCATGCAGCTTTGTGTCAAGCATGCCGCAGCTTTCATATTTTCAAATCTTGATGATCCTCTAATGGTGTGATTCATACCCTGCACAATAAGAACTTTTAAATAACCAATCATAACCACTAATACCACTTACAAAAAAAAAAAAAAACAAAAAGAGGTTTTTTTTCACTCACATTTACATTGCAATTTGATAGCTGTTCTGACTTCCTCTGACTACTCCTATTTGTTGTCATTTTCACTTGCACAATATACTTATATAAGTTTAATGCAAACATTTAAAAAAAGTTACCCATATACAACAAAAATCATTAAACTTACTTTATCAGAATTTTGACTTCTGTCGAACTCAGAATCAGAACACGAGTTGTAATCATCAACACTGCCATCGCATTGAACACCATTTAGATTAGGACATGTAGATATGTAATGACCGGTTCTGTGGCAATATGAGCATTTTCTCTTCTTCTTTCTTGTCAAATCTCTTACTAGATGGTGCTCCTTTAGTCTTCACCAAACTAGGGTCACCAACAACCTTATCATCAGTTACTGTGTTTTTATTATAGTTGCTACGATTCTGTAAATTTCCATACAATTTCAGAACCTGTTCCGTTGCCCATGTAAAGTTATAAACATTTTTTACTGCCAACATCATTAGTGGATATGATAAGGCAGAAAATGCACCAACACGCAATGCAACTGCTCTTTTTGAGTTGCTTACATCTTCACAAATAGAATGGATGTAGTCTTTCTTGGCCTCTTTCGACCACCGCCTGCATAGTAGGATCTTGGGAATGGAATCTATGTGCTCATGTTTCATGGCACAAAACATGTGGGAACAAGGAAGCCCACAGGATTCAAATAACATACATTCGCAAGCAAATTTTGACTTACTTTTATCATAACTTAGCTTATACTCATTGTTAGGATTACAAAACTTATTCATCCTAAAGTTAACCATATCATCCCTAACAATACACTCAACAACATTCAATGGTCCGGTAATTTCTATCTCCTTCTTAACTTCTTTAAAAATTTGTCTTGTGTAAAATTTTGATGCACACAGCTCTAATTTCTCTAGAGAAGTACTCAAAACAGGCTCACCGTACATGGAGTAAAAATCAACCAACACCTCATTCTGTCTATGGTCTTTCAAAGCATGGTCAAAATTGTGCATAAACTCAACAAGGCTATTTTTTTTCCAACAAACCTATTTATGAATGAATTAATGCCCTCACATTGAGATGTTGTTCTTATTCCAGTAAAAAATTTGTCCCTCATATATGCAGTTGCCCACAATCTCTTTCTCCTATAAGTCTTACTTACCCACTCATTAGAAGATAGTGAATACTTATCAATCAGCCTACTCTAATAGCTCTCAAATTGTTGCTTAGTGAAATTGGCATATATAGCAGTCTTAAAGTCCTCTAAGAACTGTGAATTCTTAACTTTTTCACAGGCATTTTTGTGGAGGTGCCATGCACATAGCCGATGATTTGCACTTGGAAAAACTGCCTTTATAGCCTTTCTCATAGCTGCATCTCCATTAGTAACCATAGCTTTAGGATGTTTACCAAACATTGCCTCAGCAAATGCTTCTAGGAGCCACTTATATGTTTCCTCTTTCTCGTCTTCTAGCAATGCACAACCAAATATACATGTTTTTCCATGGTGATTTGTACCTGAAAAAATTACCAATGGTTTATTGTACTTGTTCCTTTTGTAAGTGGAATCAAATGCCACAACATCTCCAAAACAATCAAAGTCAACACGGCTATCACCATCACACCATAATAGATTTTTTAATTTGTCATCATTCGTCATTGAGTATATCCCTAAAAACAACGGATCACTATCTGCCTTAGCTAGTAAATAACTCAATGCAACATATGCATCTCCGTCTTGTACACTAATCCTCCTCTTCCTATCAAGATGATTGTATAAATCCTTTTTACAAAATCCCAAATCAGCATATCCACCCTTTTGTCCTAACATATACCCCATTATGTGGCATGTTCTCACTCCATAAGAATGTAGGCTATTGACCTGTGATTTATCTACTATAGACAACCCACGATATTTTGGAATTAAGTGAACAAATTGGGTTGGAGTAAGTTCATGGTTGTGACACTCAACAAATGATACCACCTTCCACTTCCTTGTCTTATGGTCATAATGTACTCGAAACTTTGCAGGGCAATTAGTTCTGGTGATTGGTCTATGCTCCCTTTTCCTATCAACTCTCATCAAGTGCTTCTTATCTCTTAAACCAACTCTATTACATACTAATTGCCTCATAATAATATTACCCTTCAAATCTCTACCTACATCATCTCTTCGCATGGCAAATCCATGGCACATTGCATACTTGTCATAAAATTCAATAGCCTCTGACCCACTACCAAACTCCAACCATATATGTCTTCAGCCATCAAACCTATTATTCTTTTGAAGATTTCATTTGTTTTAACCCGGTCCGTACAATAATCCCCACAGCCATGTCCATCCTCAGCATTATCCCCACCACCACCACCACCATCAGCATCACCATCACCATCCTTAGCGTTATCCCCGTCGCTAGTATCTCCATCCTCATCATTATCCTCATCACTAGTATCTCTATCACAACCAACATCCACTTTATTATTCTTTGCATCTCTACAATCTACTTCAGACATTCCACCCAATTCATAATGCTCTTCCTCACCATCACACTCACCACTATCATCTTTCAAATCGACAACAAATTCCTGGTGAAAATTTTCCATCTGTATTTTAGTCGTAATTAACAGCACCACACTAATTACATATATATAGATACACACACAAATCAACAAATTCTATTGAAATAACTTTCCAAAAAATCAAAAAATAATACAAAGCATCTATGTATCACAGTTGTTAAGCTTAAATACCTTCTCAACATTGTGTCCCTACCAGCTTTGCCTCTGAGCGCCCCTGTCTCCCGCGTCTATCTCTGTACCTTATATTTTGTAGTAAGCTCCACCAACCTTCACAATGCAATTTCTAAATCTTCAGACAATGTGTTACCCTTTGCGTGTTCAAGTTAATGGGACCGTAAATGCAACTACCTTACCTCTAGCTTTGTTTCACTAAAAGAATTAGGAAATGCCCTATTACTTCTCTGCCTCAAATCGCAGTAGGAGATTATGTTGATTACACGGCCCTAAACTCTCTTTGCTTCGATCTTCGAATATGATACGGTCAATGTGAGTAGGTGATTCTCAATCTTCGCTATCGAGATTGGAAGTCTAGGCTTAATTAGGGTTCTTCCTGTTTTTGGTTTTTTTGGGTTTGGGATTTGGGTTCTCCGTCAATGGTATCTTGATTTCTGTTCGATACTAAGTTAAGGTATGCAGGGACCTATTTGTAAATATGTTTCGGCCCACAAGTTTAACAAAAAGCTTCGTTTGGGACTAAAATGAAAGGCTGACTACCGTCTAACAATGTGGCAGCAATTTTTACAGCTGTTGCGCTTTTAGTAGCACCACGAACGAAGGGCACCAAAGCCCTTTGATTTCACACGGCATCGAAGAAAACACCTTAAACACAATAATGCAGAAAGTAAAAGAGATAAGAGAAGAGAAGATAACACAAGCTATTTTTATATCGGATCGTACAAGTAATAAAGTGGTGAAAAAGATATCGCTCTCACGAGGATAGTTCAAGTACCGAGGTTAACTAATTGGGTATCAAGTTGAGTAGTAAAAGTAATAAGAGAGAATGAACAAAAGAAAAAACCAAAAGAACAATTAAAGGAAGCAACTACTTAAATAGTTTTGAATTAAACTTAGTGAATAAAGGTGTTTGGGCTACTAATTTCACCTACTCATTAACTATGTTACCCTTGAGAATTAATTATCCAATCTCTAATTCTATAGGTTTATGGCCGAGTTCCCTAATTTAATTACAAATCTCTCTCAAGATCAAGTAATCCTCTCTTACTTAATATGATTGCCTAATCTCCTAGCACAACCTAGATTAAGGGAGGGTAAGCTCTATGGATTCCCATTGAAGGCCACACAGGTTGCATTTATCTATCTCTAGTTTTTGCTCAACCTACGGTGATTATGACAAGAAGCTTCCTTCACAATTTCTCTCTCGAGTGATTGCAAAGCATCAGATCATTCAAGTGGTGATCAAGCACTTAAAAGCATTAAACAAAGTCATAACACTTAATCACAAGAAAAGGAAGCTTGGATAACATTAAAACCAGGTTCACATTGTCATGAGTGGTTACATCAGTGCCCTAACAAGAAGGACTTAGTTCATGGTGAAAATAAAAACACAAGATGTGAAGAAAATCTTTTTGGTTTTCTATTTTTTTATTTTTATTTTTTTTGGAGAACAATAAAATGCATGAAACTAAATGGAAAAAAATAAAATGCATATTCATGTTTTCCCATCCCCCAACTTAGAAACTAACATTGTCCCCAATGTAATTATAATTACAAAAAAAGGGTGGGAAAGATACTCCTTAGCCAAGGAATAAGTGTTGGGCTTCACTCCTCTTGCTTCATGCACTTTCTTCTCTTCTTGAAACCTACAAAACAAAAAGAAGTAAAATTAGAACAACCTAAAAAAATGAAATCTAAAAGCAAGCAAAAAGAAAAGAAAGGGAAAGGACTTAAAAAATCTAAAAGCAAACACACTCAATGCAACAAAGTGTTTTGGTCCATGTTCTCCTCATCATTGCTCCACAACTTAATCCAAAAGTTACTAACAATTCAAATATAAGCATCAAGACCATTCAATTATGCAAACACATTATAAAGGAAATAGATCACGTGTGTGTGTGTGTGTGTGTGTGTGTGCAAGGCAAGTAAGAAAGAATTGATTCACCTCATACCAATGCAATGTTTAAGAAGGGACAATATCATCATAAAGTTCACAATCCTCCCTTTCTATCTCAACATGAGTGTCATCTAGTCAAAGATCAATAGGTCTTTTCAAAGCTTGTATTGGTAGGCTAAGGGTAAAGGTATGGTGGAAAGGAATTTTGGCTTTATATTACCCTCAACTTGAGGAATCCGTACTTCAAAACTCACTACCTTGGGCATCCCCCAACTTGTTGGTTGGCTATCATCATGTCCTTCTTTGATGAACCTTTAGGCTTTAGTGGCCATGATATTCGGAAGAGAGTTTGCTCCGTCCTATCCCATTGAAACCACATTTTTCCTTGTACTGCCCTTTTTTTTTTTTTGTCTCTTTCTTTTCTACTTGAACTAGTCTGCCCACTTTGATAATGCATAACATGAATTCACTATGACAGGGGTATTACCTTATTCTCATAAGTTTAGAAGCTACAGGCTTGAGGGTAATTTAAGGTTTAAATATGGATAGAAAGAAGATGGATTTTAAGCTCAAAATGTAGTTCATTCTAAGAAAACAAGCCATTAAGCTCACTGTAACACCCTCCTCAAGTATAGTACTATGCTTAAGTCATAGTACCATACCCTGGAGTTGTTACTGTTACCTGAGCGGACCTTATCTGACAGCAACTCAGCCGTCTTCGGAACTTTTTGAATTATCTGGAGATAACACGGAAATAGGAGTGAGAATTTTAAATTCTCAGTAGGATTCTCTAATTATCATACATAATATCATCGTTGTCATCTCTAGTTTACTTCGGTTTATTTTTGAAAAAGGTGAACATGCTTTACAAACTGTTTAATTTTATAGTTCGAAAATATATGTCCGAAGCAAAGCTTATTTTAATCATACACTTGGCATTTGGGAGAACCCATAAAAATCAATTCATGAACGATACCATGAATAATAACTGCAACATATTATAATACACATAGCATCTGCACATACCTTTACTTGTACTTGAACTTATGCATATACATAAAATTTGCTTCTCTTTCTTTATCTTCCTTTACTTGTTACACATATTCCAGAGTACGATCGCCATGTCATATCCCATCGGGATGTGATCGCCATGTCACATTCCTTAGGAATATGTTCCTTCTGCCACGTCCCAGAGTATGATCGCCATGTCACATTCCTTAGGGTGTGGGATCATCATGCTATATCCCAGAGTATAATCGCCATGTCATACCCCACTGGAGCGTGATCGCCATGTCATGTTCCTTAGGAATATAGACTCATTATCATATCTTTACATGCCACATTCCAGAGTATGATCGCCATGTCATACCCTATCAGAGCGTGATCGCCATGTCACGTTCCTTAGGAATATGGGACCTTCATTTGGTACTTATATTAGCTGGGTTATGCCATGCCTCATATAAGTCCTATCCCTTGTACTCACACTAGCTGGGTTGATGCCATGCCTTATGTGAGTGGGGTGCTTGCACATGCTTTAATCTTTAGTCTTTAGTCTTTAGTCTTTAGCCTTTACTGCCCTTGAGTAGCCTGGCCTTGGAGTGAGCTCGTCAGCTCCAACCGTGACCGTCGTCACACTGACTCACCCACAAGGGGACCCACTGCCTCTAAGTTGGAGGGATCTCATTCTGGCCACGTGCCTCTAATTGAAGGGATCTCTTTTGGTCACGTGCCTCAAAATTGAGGGATCTCATCTGACCATGTACCTTCAATATAGAGGGATCTCATCTGACCACGTGCCTCCAACATTGAGGGACCCAAGTTTTATCTGCCTTCACAAGGAGGGACCCAATGTGCAACTGCCTCTAGGTGAAGGGACCTATATCTTTATCATTTAACTGCCTTCACAGGGAGGGATCTCAAATAACTGCCTCCAAGTGAAGGGGCCCACATTCAATATATTCATATTTAATATACTCATGTCTTTTTATTCTTATAAATGATCATGCATAAACATGCTGAATGAACTCATATATACGTTTCATCATTTATTCTCATATACCTCATATCATACTACTTCTTGATTTATTCTCATATACCTCATATCATACTTATATCATTCTTGCATACAAACATTCCTAGCTTCATAGACTTCTGCCAGAATCCGCAAAGATAACGGATCAGCCTGCTTTCCCCATGAATAGTGCCAGTTCTTACAGACAATTTAGTCATGGCAATATAATCAATCTAACATATATATATCAATGTAAAACTGGCAATCCTCAACTCAAACCTTATATGTCCACTAACACTTGTGAAACCATCAATTTGGTCATTCTGTCACTTCTATTCAATTCTGCCCGAATTTTGTATAATCCACTATCTCTATCCAACTCATTTAAACCTCAATTTTGGATATGTCATAACTCTATATGTCTACTTTCTAATCTCCTCGGTCCCATATCATTTTGATCTACATAACTCAAGATATTTAACTTTTGCCTCAGCCTATTTGGCCACTGACCCAAATTACACTCCTGGAAGTATAAATTCACTAAAAATCAAAACTAAGCTCAATTCATACGAAATTGGTACCATATCAAAGATAACAAGATAACCTTTCATTTGCAGTAAGTTTCACTTGATTTGCTTAAGTATAGCTCGAGTTATAAGTCCTGAAATTCCACCTTTCTGAACTACTCTGTTTTGGCTCGATTTGGACATAGGGTAACTTCCTCGGACCACTGGGATCAATTGGGGCCATAACAAACTCATAATTTCATATTGGGATGTTCCCCTATGTGTAAGATTTCTAATAAATTTGGTCTCACTCAATTTGGAGTTGTATAGGGTGAGATATGCCCTCCTCAAGTCACCCTGCCCGGATGAAAGTCCTGATTCCTAGGTCAAATTTCAAAAATTCATATCTCTCTCAATATTAATCCAATGACCTTATATGATATATGTATGGAAAGCCCTGAATGTATACTTTCGTCTAAAAATAGTTTCATCGGATTTAACCGGTTGTAGGCGGTGCCGTACACTCTGTCATCCAGACTACCGTGGACTCTTCACCAAGACAGCATCCTAATCCTTCTAACTTTAATTCCAACCTAAAATTTCATATTAATCCTATCATAATCCATCATAATACATCCAATAATCCATCAAATACATGAAGGGGAGTACAATTTCATGCAATTTTAGTGCAAGTAATTCAAGAACAAAATAGAATCCTACCTTTTTGGTGTGTGATTTGAGCTAAGTGTTGAAGCTTGAGTTGTTAGAACCTTGTTAAGCTTGAAGGAGTGATGGAGTTGGGTGAGTGGAGAAGAGAAAAGAGAGCTGAACCAGGGAGAAGGCAACGTAAAGATGAAGCTGAAGGAGAGAAAGAAATGAGTTTATAAGCTTGAGGTAGTGGTTAACTTGGAGGGCTTTGATTGGCCTAAGAATTTAAGCCAACCTTCCCCTAAAATTGCTCTCCACCTCATCCTCTTTCTATGGCAAAATTGCTCTCCACGTCGCCCTCTTTTTGTGACAAAATTGCTCTGCACGTCGCCTAAAAGTGGAACTCATTTCCACAGTATTCTGAAAAATGACATCGGAACTCGTAAGCTTCTTAAACTCGGAACTCGTGCACATCCAGTCAGATGAAATTGGAACTCGGAAATATTGTCTGGTTTATTCGAAACTCGAAAGCAAAGTCGGATGTGAAAATAAACACTTAAACCCGGAAGTCAGGGACATTGGTAAACTTGAATCGATGCTAAGCATGACACCGAAGATCGCGAATCAAATCATTAATCCTATGTTCTAGGAAATCAGAACTCGTCTTTATTGTGTAATGTCAGAACCCACGTCCTTTTATTTGAGCTTAGAGCTAAAACCGGATGTCGAAACTCGTCCAATCCTTATTTGACACTTGGGAGTAAATTCGGATATCGGAAGTCATACAGCTTACAATCACCTAATCTCGGAACTCCCATTCAAACTCGGGAACGCCAGCAGAAATGGAAGGCTCCTGGGAATAAACTCGGAGATCGGAACTCGAGTATGACTTGGAAATCAGCTCAAAGATCTGAACTCGTATCCATTCTAATTGAGTTCAACTCTAAGGCGGGAACTCGTTACATTCAACTCGGAGGTCGGAAACCGTGTATACTATTTTGAAACATGAGGTCTTAGGTCGGAACTCGGGTACATATGCTTGAAACTTGGAGATAAGTTATGAGATCGGAAGTTGGTACATTTTCTGACATGAAGTCCGACATCGGGAATCACATCCATGTTGTTTGGACTTGAAGGTTAAGTTAGAAGTCGTGGAAATTATTCCAGATGAAGTCGGAGGTCGTAGGTTAATGTGTGACGAACTCGAAAATCGGAAATGTTCCTATTTTATGTGGAATTCGAAGATGAAGTCGGAAATAGGAATTAATCAAACTTGAAGATGAAGTCGGAACCCGGAAATCAGGATGTTACACTCACAAGGGGTGACTATGGATAAAATGTCATCAGGTAGGCATTAAGGCTCAACGAAGGCTTCCAAACATCGCCTCAATCCTTTCTAAGACTAGAATTCACTCACATTTATTTCAAAAGGGATTCAAGAAAAAATTGGATGCATGTCTTAACGTAAATAAAGCATGAAAGAATGATGATCATCAATCTTAAGGTGCTAAGTCGTATAAAGTGTATGAGCATGTGATCTTTTCCTAAACAAATATGAATGCACAAGAGAATTTTCAAGGCTCAAATCAAAATTCCTAGTTACTAAGGGGTTAAAAAGCAGAGCAAATAATTATATCATAGGAATGGAGCCAAAGACAACAAAAACACACAAAAACACACAAATACTACTTAAAAACAAAAAATCTTTTTGGTTTTTTTTTTTTGGAGAATAATAAAATGCATGAAACTAGATGAAAGAAAATAAAATGCATGTGCATGTTTCCCATCCCCCAACTTAGAAACTAACATTATCCCCAATGTAATTATAATTGCAAAGAAAGGGTGGGAAAGATACTCCCCAGACAAGGAATAAGTGTTGGGCTTCTTTCCTCTTGCTTCATGCACTTCCTTCTCTTCTTGAAACCTACAAAACAAAAAAGAAGTGAAATTAGAACAACCTAAAAAAATGAAATCTAAAACCAAGCAAAAAGAAAGAACACTCAAAAACACTAAAATTCAACATAAACTCTAGACATGAAAGAAATAAAGAAGTAGAGATAGAAAATTTGGATTGTCTCCCAATAAGCACTTTGGTTTAATGTCCCTAAGTTGGACATGGCCCTTTTAAATCAAGGTGGTTTCTTCATCTCGCTCTTGGGTGATTCCTCACGAGGTTGATGGCTCTTCCTTCTAAACTTCAAAGATATAGGCTTAGACATGAATAATAAAGGTGGGGCTTCCAAAAGTTCATATGGTGATTTTAGCTCATAATCCTCTATTTCTTCTACAACCTTGGAGTTCATCAAGCAAGCTTCCAATGGTTGAGTGTTGGAGGGTTCCATGAAAGAAGTATCCACCACCTTCTCAGCAACATCCACTCTAAAGCATGATTCAATCTCCAAAGGGGGCTTAGTTGCTTCAAACACTTTAAATGTGACTTTATCATCTTGAACACGTAGCTCAAACTTCCTTTCTTCTACATTAATCAAGGCTCTCCCTGTGGCTAGAAAATGTCTCTCGAGAATAAATGGAACCTGTCTATCCTCTTCCATATCAAGCACAATGAAATCCACTAGGAATATGAGCTTATCCACCTTGACTAGCACATCTTCAATGATGCCTCTAGGATGCTTGATAGATCTATCTGCTAATTGCAAGGAAACCATAGTATGCTTCACCTCTCCAACTTCAAGTTTCCTGAAAATTGATAAAGGCATTAAATTAACACTAGCAATAAGATCACAAAGAGTTTTATTAAAATAAATGTCACCAATAATGCATGGAATAGTAAAACTCCTTGGATCCTTTAATTTAGGAGGCAATTTATTTTACAAAATAGCACTGCACTCCTCTGTGAGCATCATAGTCTCATCATACTTAAGCTTATTCTTGCATGACAGAATGTCCTTCATAAATCTTGCATAGCTTGGCATTTGTTCAAGAGTTTCAAGAAAGGGAATGTTGATATGTAGCTTCTTGAACATCTCCAAGATCTTAGAGTACTGCTTCTCCTGCTATTCCTTCTTCAGCTGCTTCACCCTCTATGGATATGGAATAGGAGGTTCATAAGCAGGAGGTATCATATATGTAGGACTCTGCTCTTCCTTTTCAGCATCCTTATTTTGCCTCATGGGAATCTTATACTTCTTCCCCTTCTGTGTTTGTGCCTCATTCTCAGTGTGTGGTGTGGCTTTAGGCTGTGCTCGTGCTATAAGCTCTTTTCCACTCCTTAGGGTGATTGCCTTAAGTTGCTCTTTAAGATTTGCAATAGTGTTGCTTGGCAAGGAACCCTGTGGTCTCGCAGTAAGTTGTTGGGATATCTGCCCCAACCGATTCTCTATGTTCCTAATAGGAGCCTCCTAATTCTTGAACTGAGCATCATATTGCTTGACTTTTGCCTCAGCTCTGTCCACAAAATTTTAGTGGGTCTGCATGAATTACTAGAACATGTCTTCCAGGTTGGGCTTCTTTTTTTGAGATGATGGGTTGTATAGGTGTCTGGGTGCACCCTAGTTCCCATAGTACTGATTAGGGTTGGTGTGATCTCTGTACCCCGGAACATAAGTGCTAGAGTGGAAATTGTATCTTTGAGCATCCGTATAGTTAACTTGCTCTTTAGGGGAAGGACTTGTAGTACACTCTCCGTTAGGATGGTTGCCTTGACAAAAGTCACATCTCATGACCTGGGCAGAAGAAGCATTGCCAATTATTCCCAATTGCTTTTGGATTGCAGCATTTTGTATAGATAATGCCTGAATTTGCGCAAGGATGGCAGTTGTAGTGTCTACCTCTAATACTCCTCTCTGTTTCTGGGCTCTCTCACTAAGTCTCTGATAGTTGTTGCTGGCCATGACTTCAAATAACTCAATAGACTGCTCAAGGGTCTTATTATTGAGAGAACCCCCTGCTACTCCGTCTACCATGATCTGTGTAGTGAGTAATAGACCACTATAGAAAGTCTATACTTGCATCCAAAGAAGGATGCCATGGTGAGAACATCTGGCCAGCAACTCTTTATAACGCTCACAAGCCTCATAGAATGACTCCCCTTCAATCTGAGCAAATGATGTGATGTCATTCCTCAATTTGGCTGACTTGGCTGGAGGGAAATATTTCTCCAAAAACTTCCTGGCTACTATGTCCCATGTAGTAAGAGATCCTTGAGGTAGTGACTTAATCCAAGACTGGGCCTTATCCCTTAATGAGAATGGGAAAAGTCTAAACTTGATAGCATCTTCAGTGGCTTCGTTTATCTTGACGGTGTTGCAGACCTCTAAAAAGTTACTGATGTGATCACTGGGGTCTTCACTAGGTAGTCCCCCAAACTGGCAATGCTGCTGCAAGAATGTGATGAGAGAGGTCTTTAGCTCAAAATTGTTGGCCTGCACTGGTACCCTCACAATGCTAGATGAGCATCCTTCAAGATTTGGAGTCAAATAATCTTTCATGGCTCTATAATTTTGCTCATTCTCGTCAGCCATGTTACTATTCTGAGCATCTTCAAATGTCCTTCTCTTTCTCCTTAGTTGCTGTAAAGTCTTTTCAATCTCTGTGTCAAAGAGAAATTCCCCAAGCAATCTACTTCTTCGCATAAACTGTAAAAATCAAGAAGAACAAGTGAAGGCACAAAATAAACAAAAAAAAAAGAAAATAAGTTAAATCAAATTAAACTACAAGAAATAAAATCAAACCAAACCAAATAAAATAAAATAAAATAAAATAACTAAAATTCCAATCTATTATCCTATTAGTTAGAAGTGATATTGATATTATCCCTGACAGTAGCGCCAAAAACTTGATACGACTTCGGCAAGTATACCGAATCGTATAAGTAATAAAGTGATGAAAAAGATATCGTTCCCACGAAAATAAATCAATTACCAAGTAACTAACAGGAATGACTATTTGGACTAGAAGAATGGAATGAATAGAGAAAACTAAAAGAAATCAAATAAAATAAGAGAATAAAACTGCACTTGAAGACAACTTAAATCACTGGAATGGACACTAGGTCTAACTAACTTCACCTAACTATGGACTCAATTATTATGGATCTCAATTATCTAGTTTTTATCTTAATTGATTAATGGTCGGATTCCCTAAACTAACTCTAAGCCTTTCTCAATATCAAGAAATTCTCTTTACCCTAAATCAATTGCCTAATCTCTTAGTTACAAACTAATTTAGGAAAAGGTTGAAGCTTTATGGATTCCTAAGATGACCACATGAGTCGCATTTATCTATCTCTAGTTTTCGCTTAACTCACAGTATTTATGATGAAAAGCTTTGTTTACAAACCCTATTTCTAGTTATTGTAAACCATCAAATCAGTTGAATGGTGGCCAATCACTCAAAAGTATTAGGAACAATCATAAACACTTAATAATCAAGATAAAAACATAAATAAAATCAATCCATGAGTAACATCATCACATAGTTGGATCCATCAACACCCTAGAGCGGGGTTTAGTTCATGATGGAATCATAAACAACAGAAAAAGTTAAAGAAAGAACAAAAGAAAGAGTAGCCATGAAGAAGAATAAGGATTCCAATGTCTTGAGGTTGAATGATGTCTCCAACTCTTCACAAAGCTCTCCACAATGCTCCTTGAATCTTCAAACCTCTCCTCTAGGGTTACCTCTAGTGTTTAGAGTTCAAAATGTGTCAAAAAGGTCGTCCAAATCCTTTCAATAATGCCCCAAGATCTTCTCTCGCAAGGTTGCTTAAAAAACAAATAGACTTTCCACATTTATCGCAGTCGCGCTCGAGTGCGCTATTCACGCTCGAGCATGCTCCATTGCACCATAGACTTGTTCTCTCTATTTCAGGCTGTGCTTGAGCGCAGGGTCACATGCTGGAGCGTAGTCCATGTTCAAGCATGGGGTCTCATGCTCGAGCATACATCTAAAACAGCAACTCTACATATTTGTCTCTTTTGCTCACTTCTAGGCTTAATAGCGATCAGAATTGTTGGAATTTGCCCTCGAAGGTAGAAATAGCAATTGTAAATTTTTGAATAAACTTTCCAACGCAATAAGAACAATCTCAATTAGAGTTCTATAGCTAAAGATATAGTCAAAATATTGACAAATGGTCAGGCTTGACAGCATTAGAGACAAAATACAACTTTAATCTTGTTTTGCCTTTTTCTCCTAGAGCACTTGAGAATCTGGAAAAGTGCTCAACATCAAAGTTGGAGATCTCCTTCTCATCTTTCCAAAGAGTCCTAAATCATGCCAAGTTGACTTCGAGAGAGTTAGATATGAATTTTCTGTTGTGACATGGTCTTGAAATCCAGCAAAAATGGATTGCTTAAGACTTTAATTGAACTCCTCTTCCACTTAAGTGGTTGTGCCTAATTGAAACATAATAAAACATAAATAACTAACAAAAAAAAAATGAGAAAGTGACAAACAAACTAGAAAAGAAGTGACAAACAAACTAGAAAAGAACCTAAATCAAAGAAACCAACTAAAAACAACTAAAACACTCAAACAAATTTATGTAACCAAAGCCTAAATCTAAATAAAATAGAATAAAAAATAACTATAGGGAGTTATCACAATATGTGACCTACATCTAGTCTCCAATTGCTTGGGATTTTTCTTCACTCTCAAATTTTTGCTTACAAGGATTTGATAAACCTTCCTCTACCCAATTCCCTAGTAGAGTATACGGTGGTTTATTTTTCACAAGGACACCACTAAACCTCCTCCTATCTCAACCAAAGTAAGGTAATTACACAAAGTATGAATGCTCTTATAGTTGAGCTACAATAGATTTCAAAGACTCTCAAGAGAAGATGAGCAAGTTAAGGTGCAAAGCCTATGAGATATAATAAACAAGATAGAGCTAGGCAATCTGTCAAACAATTGTAAGAGTTAGTTAATAAGGAGCACTACTAATCTCACTTTCTTCTTGGTGGAAGGTCTATATTTCTTCTTCAATCTTGAAGGCTTTTTATAGATGTTGGAACATTGAAGTTTACTAGCCGCTAGAAAGAATTAAGGCTTGAGTTCTGACCAGAAGATGTAATTTTGTGTAACTGCTGTAATTGGGAGTAATTACTGGATTCTGACTCGTAGTTACTGGTTTGATTGCTATTTCTCTCAACTTTCATAATGATGCACCAAATTATTCATTTGAATGTTGCTTCCATGATTTCATATCCTAAACTTGATTTTTCTGAGTAAAAGTCAGATCAGATAATCTACAGAAATCAATCATATTTTATAGAGATATCAGACATTATGAGTGGAGTAATTTCAATAGGATAAAAAAGGAAACAATTGAACATGATATTTTCCTTTAACACGAATATAATCAATCATCAGATTTGAACAAATTAATAAGATACTCATCATCAAAACATTAAACCCAACATTACCATATGAAAACCATCAACGTGATGGGCTCATAAGTCTTAACAGTATAATTGTTGCTTTCACTTCAGAATGAAACATCAACCTGTAAATCCTAGATATGAACCTCTCCAAATGATGGCCATGAACGATCTAGTCGGTTGTCTTCTATTACAAGAGGAGGTTCACTTGGAATGCAGGCGTACTGAAATATTCTTTCTACAGATATGATATTGTTCTCCAAGTTGCAAAGTAATCCAATTAAATAAACTACTTCTGAGTTTAGATTAAGCCCATATGTCACAACCAATCCTGCAATGCCTTGACAAAAACAGAATTAAGAAGTCAATGAATTTTACTTTCTAGTGTCATAAAGAGTTAAGTATGACTAGTGAAGGTGTGTAATTTGAACTACTCACCAGGAACAGCAGTTGAATGTGGAAAAGATATCAAGAAAACCAAACAGAAGGCAAATGTGATAGAGGATAAAATATTCAATCTTAAACACAGCCATTCCATTCCACTAGCAATGTATAGTTTGGGTTGGCAATATCTGTCTATCAATTTCGCGTTTATGTCATTAAATCCTGATTCTTGCTTAAAACCTCTTACGATTGGTGATCCAGAAATGGTTTCAGAAAAATGTTGTATTACTGGTGCTTGGCATATACCAACCAATCGTGCCAATTCCTGTGCTGGTGCTGAGTAGTATTGCTGCACAATATCAATTTATATAGAAGCATTATGTTAGCATACATGATGCTATTTTCTTTACAATAATATCAGTCAAATTCATGCATTCCTCCTTTTCTTCGTCTCAGAACTTCCGAGAATGAGTGATAAAATCAAATGCACTTGAAATATTTTATCAATGAGGAAAACATATGCCTTAAAAAAATTAAAAGGAGGAATAAAAATCAGTATCAGGTTAATTTGGAGACATCTGATGTGAGTTAATGCCAATTGGTAAAGGTTAGACATTATCCAGAATACTATCTGGTACCATATGCAAGCCGCCACCACAGGAATAAATACTGTAAACACCTGCCAAGCAGGTTGAGACATAACAGCATCACATCCCAAGAGCAGAATCAGAATTGAACGTAATTGACGCTACTAGATTTGGGATGCTCATATCTATTTTACTTTGGTCTGCTGAAGCCTGCAACAAAAGCAGAAACGAAATTTAGAGAAACAATTGTACTCAACATGGTCATTTGGGGGGAAAAAGAGAGAGCAATCAAACTTTCAGCAATAATGCACAAACACCACCTCTCTAAAAAATAATGTACAAAATTATGATCAGGTAAATAATTTGTCTCTTCAAAATAAACCCGTGAAGGATTATCAAATATTATGACATACTCTATTAAGGATTCGCCCAATTGGGGTAGCATAAAAAAATGACATTGGTGCTCAAAAATAGCAACAATGCATTTTATTGAAGAGCATGGTGGCTGTCTTGTAGCCAGCTATCACAGTAAGCATTGCTCTAGAAAGGGTGCAAAAGGAACTTCCAATTGCCAAAGCAGCATAGACAACCATAAGCGCAAAGCTTCCAACAGCAGGTTCCACAGTTCCTGAAACAGGAGTTGACAAAGCCATCCAATAATTGCTTGCAACTTGAAAAATGAAGGTGAGTGTCTGTGAAAGTAATACGAACCTTCATAAGCTGTTGTGATGTATTTCCAGTAGACTTTAAACCCAACTCTACCCTTTCCCCGTTCTTAATCAGCAATGTTATTTATTATTTATTAATAAAAATATCATTTAATGGCTTAAAAAATCAAAAGATGAAGAATTCTATAAGTTCTTCACAAATCATGTTATAAATTCATATTAAAATCTTATTTGATTAAGGCAAGTATGCTCGCATAACCCAAAAAAAAAAAAAAAAGAAGACAAAAACATAGTCACAAAATGGTTTGCTTGCTAATATTATTTCTTCGAATGGGAGATACACATATATTGCATAGATGATATAAACATAAATAATAATTAATATATCTTATAATTATTAATAGTTAAAATTAAATTTTAATTAACAAATTATATTTATATATATTTTTATAATAATTATTTTTTAAACTCTACTAAGATAATGATACTCATATCAAAGAAAAAGATATAAAATAATTTTATTAATATTGATACCCCAAATATTAAGCATATATATTACCGAATATTGATCCACATATATTATTATTATCATCAATTTAAAAATTTTAAATAATAAATTATATTTATATATAATTTTAATCTTATAATAAATCATTTTTATACCGGATAAAAAGAATGAAATATTAAATTTGATTAAGAAAAATACCTTAGATTTAATGGTTGGAAAAGTTATGGGCAAAGAAATTTTATAAGGTCATTACAAGTTTAAATTAAAATCTTATTTAAGACAATAATACTAGCATCATAAAAGAAATTAGTGATAGAATAATTTTCTTACTAATATTAATACCTCAAACAGATGATATCAAAGATATATATATATATATATATATATATATATATATTGCATGGGTAATTAATGACTAATATGCCTTATAATTATTACCAATTTAAATCAAATATAAATTAATAAATTATATTTATATATGTTTAATTTTAGAGATTGATTTTTATCATTGTCAGTGTAAAAAAATTTTATATTATCATCCAATCATATATTTTTATTTATAAGATTTTTGATATAGTTTTATCGATATAACAATACAAAATTGGATATTTGTGTAAAAAAATTTTATACTAATAGTACATCATAATTAAATTCTTAGTTTTCATGTCATAATAATTATTTTTTTAAAACATTGATAGGATAGTGATGCTCTCTTTAAGCAAAGGAAATTAGCTATAGAATAATTTTTTTATTGGTTTTAATATCTCAAATGGGTGATAATAAATTTATACATTGCACATGTAATGTTTTATGTACCACATAATTACTATCAATTCATATTAAACTAAAATTAATAAATAATATTTATGTATATTTTTCTCTTATGAAAATAACTATTTTCAAATTTGAGCACCAAAAACTATAATGAGCCACCTTATGACATCGTAATTATCTTTCTAGCCGTCTAGTATCTTTTTTTCAATATCATCGTACTGAGTGGGGCTATTGGCATTACTATTTACCTGTTCATACTCCCCATTAATAGATAATAATTTTAATTCTCTAAACTACCCTCACCTTAATCAATTAATTTTATTAAAATAAAGTCTTTAGTGATTACATTATTTTTTGTCTATTCACACTTCTATTTAATTGATACAAATTATTCCCGACTTTATTTTTCTAAAACTCTTCCCTCTACTCCATATACGCGCTCTGCCCCTTTACTCAATCCATTGAGAATTTTTCTGTCTATCGCATTGCACTAGACTATTCAAAAGCTAAGTGTCACGTAATAAAATTACATTCCATTTTTGTAAATATTTATGGTAGATCTAGTTGGTGTAGGAAGTTTCCAATAAAACACTTCATATAAATATTTAAGATATTTTGCAGAGACTTTCTAGAGGTTGAGTATCTAAAAATCCTTTATTTTTAAATTATATATCAGTGCCAACACACAACTATTTTTTAGTTAATAAATTAGATAAATAGAGTACAACTTCGTTATTGTAAAGAACAATAGTATGAGTTTTCACCTATAAAAATAACATACCTGATAAAAGTATTCTGAGATAAGAATTCAATTCGCTTTGCAAGTTTTTTTTTTGTTATTAGGGGAAGGAACTTTATTATAATTTATGGTTTTATCCATGACTTGTGGTTCTTTATTCATCTAATATTAACAAATTTGTTAAACTAATGAATGAAAAAGAAAACAATAAAATTAAAAGGAAAAAAACAACAACACACCATTGTAAAAGAAAGAGCAGTGAAGAGTCTGGTTCAACGATGGATTGAGAGAAGAGTCTTACATGATGGATTAGAGGGAAGAGCCAGTATATGGAGTAGAGGAAAGAGTAAAATAAAGTAAGAAATAATTATTAATAATAAATGATAATGTAAATAGATAAAAAAAAATAATCAATAAAGATTTTATTTTAATAAATTAATTTATTTAGATAAGGGTCGTTTAGAGAATTAAAGTTATAATATATTAATAGATAATGTGAACAGACAAATTGAAGTGCCAATAATCCTATTCCATTGTACTTCACACTAAAATCTTTTAATATTCTCGTGTATATCAGTACTTTAATATTCTCATTAACTTCATAAACTTTGTGTGTATATATATATATATATGACATCTTTCTTACCTTATGATTTCTGCAGTGATAGTGCTATTGTTCAAACCTCCTCAAATTTTTTCTCATGATCATTTGTCAAAAAGTATACATGGTTATTACTTAATCAAGTAGTGATAGTATTTAATTTTATGTGTATATATTTAAGCAAATTATAACAAATTATTTTTGGCAACTATATATATATATATATATAATTAATTCAACATATTTTTTTCATCAATTAATTTATCTTTATAAGCATACAATCATCCATCCACTGCACAGGTAAATACACTAGTAATATAGTATGAATAAACCGGTATGTCATATTCAATAGTTTTTTTTCATAGCCTGTCAGAGTATAGACCATTCTTTTTTATTAAAAAGACTTTTTAAAATGTCTTTTTTAAAAAAGCTTTAATTTGATTCGTTTATCAAATAGGCTAAATCAGTTTAGACTTAATGCAAATCGGGCTAAATGCTCCTATAGACTACTTAACCTATTTCCACCTCTATATAAGACTATAACATGAGTATTTATTCCACGACGTAGAATGAGTCCCATACAAGTCTCAGTAGCACTAATCTACTGTGTAAATCACTAAAATCTCTGCCTAAGACAAATAAGGTAGGGCACCAGCTAGTAGGAGATGTAGTGTAATGCCCACCCGAAACCAGCTTATTTATATCGTCAAGGACATATTTGGTTCGAAACTAGTCTCAATTCACTGTCAGCTCAACTTTCAAAACCAGAGTTTGACCTTCGTGTGTATTCTGCAACTAGTTGAGCAAGAGCTGAAGATTTGTTCTTAAGCAGTTTCTTTGGTGAATCATATTCCTCAATAAGCCCTGCAGGATCAATATGAAGAGAAACCATATTCACATAATGAGAAAAGGAAGAATAAAAGATGACAAATAAGGAAGACGAAGGCAAAGAAAAGAAAGGAAAAGAAGAGAGATGCTTGCCTGGTTTAAGAAACAGAACCATGTCACTATCGAGGATTGAAGTTATTCTATGAGCAATTGTAATCACTGTGCATTCTGAAAAATTTTGCTTAACTGTTTGCTGAATAATACTATCTGTGGCTGTATCAACTGATGCAGTAGCTTCATCAAGCACCAAGATCTTGCTTTTCTTTAGCAGAACCCGGCCAAGGCAGACCAGCTGCCTTTGACCCATACTCCAATTTTCTCCATTCTCAGTAACTGCAGAATTCATAATAATATATAATATAATATATCTTCACTACATATACACATAAATTTGACTTGTAACATGTTCTATATCCATGTTCTAAGTTTTGAGAAATCAAACCTATTGAGTCAAGCTTCTCTTCTTTCTTCCTTACTTCATCTCCAAGTTGGCACATATCTAGAGCCTAAAATATTTCTTACAATATATTAGTAACAATGTATAATATCATAGAGACCAGTTCTTCAGTGTCAAGGTGTTAAGGGTGTAATTTCTTTGACAAATCTTGCTAATAATTAAGGCCAACTGTCAACAAGAAGAGTGATCGAATAGCAAAAGCAAATTGAAGGATTTGGGTCTATGATGCATGATGTGGTACTAGGAGGACAAATATGAGTACTTGATGAAAAATTCACCAAAGTGCATACTAGAGTTATTGGAATTCATGCAGGTCACAAGTGAAATAATAAAATAATGTTTGAGTAAAGATGCTTACGTCAAGCATGTTGAATTTGATTCAAAACCATGGATATGTTATTTTGTCTTATGTGGCTTGTGTCTTATATGGCTTGTAAATACTTGGTCTCACATCCAAAAATACACATACACTGCCAACAAGTTCGATAATATGTATAGAATGAAATGATTAATTTTGACATGTTGATCAGAGAAGCTGTCGAGGAAAAGTAGACATGGCTTAGTTGCATTTTGAGTGTCGAAATAAGAAAGATATCTCAAAGGTCGAAATATAAGGCAATATCAACATGGTAACGTGTAATTAGCAATGTTGGTAGAATGCCATGTCAACTTGGAGGACTTTTTTGCATTGTATTATTAGGGAATGAATGGATAAAGCAAAATGTTGAAGCCAAGTGTCGAAGTGGGTAAAAGACTCAAAACAATAATATATCATGGAATGCATGTATGATGGGGAATACGTGACAATGGGTCAAAAGGTGACATTTCTTGTATGTAATTATAGATGTCGAGGAATGAGAGCATATTGAATTAGAGTAAAATGTCGAAGCTCCCGGAGTTAAAGTGATAAATAAATATAGACAAGAGTAGTTATTGAACGTGAATTCATGCACCTATTTTTAGGAGCCAAGCATTGGAAGGGCCCACACACAACTCAAAATAAGGGATCAAAGAATGGACGTAGTTTGAGGCTAATGCTGGAGAATATGGGATAATGGGCCTAGTTTCTAGAAATTTCTTTTGTTTATAAATAGGACTTTTAAGACTAGAATCAGTGCTTGGAAATAATTTGAGAAGTAACTTACACATCTTTTTGTCGCTCTGACATCACAGGATACACAAGGGAAAATCAAGTACTTCATCCCATCTTATTTTTTCTTCATCTTCTTTCTAGTTTCTTCTTTATTACATCTAGCTCATCTCTATCCAATTTCTCTTTTCTTTTAATTCCAATTTATGTACTTTTTACATTTCAATTCTATGATGCTTTCATTTCAATTTTTTTTCCTTTAATTTGCTTTCTTGTCTAGTTTATTGATGCTCTTTTTACTTTATTTTGTCAAATTATTTTCTTGTTTCATTTTGTTCTTGTATTATTCATAATTTCCTTTAACTAAGCTTTCTTTCATTTTCTTTGAATTTGTTTCTTTTATTTTCTGTATTTATTCTATTTTCTTTGCTTCTTTTACCTACTATTTAAAAATCCTGAGAATCCATCAGAGGAACCATTTCCATTTCCTGAATTGAGATCTATGAAGCAAACTGATAACGAGCAAGGCTATCGTCGTTTATTTGTTTATCGACGAAAAACCAGTTAAACACAAGGAAAACCATATTACCTCCCAAATCTGTTCTTCTGTGTACTCTTCTAGCGAGTCCAAGTTGCTTCTTATAGTCCCTTCAAACATCGTTGGATCCTGAGGAATAATACTTAGCCTAGACCTTAAATCATGAATTCCAATTGAAGATATGTTAATGCCATCTATCAATATTTGTCCAGCAACTGGTTCAACAAGTCGGAAAAGTGTCTGCACTAGAGTTGATTTTCCACTTCCTGTTCTTCCCACAATGCCAGTTTTTGCTCTAGCAATGAAAGTGCAAGTAAGTCCATGTAAAACAAGAGGCAAGTGAGGAGCATACCTAACCTGCATCATGCACAGCCTAGTTAAGGATAGATACACATAAAAACCATTAACCTAATAATAATATTGTAAAGAGATAAAGTCATTCATGTGTCTCTATTCAATAACTCAACCTTTGGAAGAGATGGTCCATGATATGATATAAGAGTCTTTATGACCAATTGGTTTAGAATTTTATCTTTATAGGCCTCATTCTTCTAAATAAAATAAACTGAATGGTGGAACAATATAGGTGGGTTTGTGCATTGTCTATGTTTTAAGCCGAATCTTGCCAAAGGAGGCATGTTAAGATGTAAAGTATATCTCTGCCCAATAACTAAAGCTTTTGAGAGAGATTGTTTATGACAAGTATAATTGTTGCCATCACTTCAGAATAAAACAAATGACTAACTCTTGGTAGGCACCTGTAAATCCTGGATATAAATCTCTCCATGTGATGGCCATGAACGATCTGGCTGGTTGTCTTTGATTACAAGAGGAGGTTCACTCGGGATGCAGGTATACTGAAGTATTCTTTCTACAGATATAATTTTGTTCTCCAAATTGCAGAGAAACCAAATTAAATGAAACACCCGAGAGTTTAGATTAAGTCCATATGTCACAGCCAACCCCGCAATGCCTTGACAAAAACAAAATTGAATTAGGAAACCGATGAAGTTTTCTTCCAAGCGTCATAAGAAGAAAAGTATGACCATTGAATGTATGTAATGTGAACAACTCACCGGGAGCAACAATTGAATTTGGAAAAGATATCAAGAAAACCAAACAGAAGGCAAAAGTAATAGAGGATAAAATATCCAATCTGAAACACAACCATTCCATTGCACTAGCAGAGTATAGTTTGGGTTGGGAATATCTGTCTATCAATTTCGTATTTATGTCCTTAAATCTGGATTCTTGCTCGAAAGCTCTTATGGTTGTTGATCCAAACATGGTTTCAGCAAAATGTTGTATTACTGGAGCTTGGCATATACCAACTAATCGTGCCAACTCCCGTGCTGATGCTGAGTAGTAGTGCTGCACAATAAAATCAGTCAGATTCATATGTTTCTCTTTTTCTTTCTCTGAGGTCTTCCGAAAGTGAGTGATAAAATTAAATGCACTTTAAATATTTGATCAATGAGGAAATCATGTGCCTTAAAAATTTTGGAGGAGGAATAAAAATAGATATCAGGTTTATTTTGAGACATTAGATGTGAGTAATGCTAAATGGTAAAGGTTAGACATTATCCAAAAACTACCTGGTACCATATGCAAGCTGCCACAACAGGAATAAGTACTATCAAAACCTGCCATGCAGCTTGAGACATCACAGCAATACTTCCTATAAGCAAAATCAGATTGGAAGTAACTGCCCATAATTGATTTGGAATGTTTATATCTATTGCACTTTGGTCTGTTGAAGCCTGCAACAAAAAGCAGAAGACATAACAATTGTACTCAATATGGTCATTATCAAATATTATGAAAAAATAAAGTTGTCTCTTCAAAATAAATCAGCAAAGCATTATCAAATATTATGACATACTCTATTAAGGATTCGCCCGCTTGGGGTGGCATCAAAAAATGACATTGGTGCTCGGAAAAAGCACAAATGCAATTTCTTGAAAAGTATGGTAGCTGTCTTGTATCCAGCTATCAAAGTAAGCATTGATCTGGCAAGGTTGCAGAAGGAACTTCCAATTGCTAAAGCAACATAGACAACCATAAGTGTAAGGCTTCCAACAGCAGGTTCCACAGTTGCTGAAACAGGAGTTGCCAAAGTCATCCAGTAATTGCTTGCGACTTGAAAAACTACGTTGAGTGTCAAATATGGAGGGTACAAGAGCTCCTCCATAAGCTGTTGTGATGTATTTCCAGTAGACTTTAAACTCAACTCTACCCTTTTCGCGTTCTTCTTCTTGAACAAGTTGGCCTTTTGGTCCAACTATGTCATCTGATTCACCATTTTGATCATCTATGTTTTCCAAATTTTGCTCAGTTCCAAAAGAACTTAATGAATCTTTGCTCTCCATGGTGATACATGTTTTAGATGTGGGTCTTCTCTGTAATGATTTAATTGAAGACAAAGCTTCTCTATGTGCACCTACAAGTTCCATAAAATCAGTGCCTGACCTGAGAATGTCATTGTATTTTCCTGATTGAGTTATCCTTCCATCTCTCATGACCTAAATAAATTGTAAGCAAGACAAGAATACCAAGTCAGACAATAGTAAATTACAAAGCTTGAATTCATGAACATGGGAATCAGTGAATCCCTCACCAATATTAGATCAGCATCAGGCAAGAACTCTACTTGATGAGTTATGTATATCACAGTTTTTGTTTTCAGCAGGCCAAGCAAACACTCCTGAAACATTATAGCAGTAACTGTAAAATTCGATAACTGCCTGTGCATCCAAATGCATAATAAAACAAGTGCAATTGTATTGAAAGTATATCATCTACCACAACCAACTGAAAAAATAAAAAATAGGAAGATGAAGAAGTATCCAATTAAAGGAGGTTACAGCTGCATCCATGTCCATAACATGCCGTTGGAATTTCTAGAGAGATCAGAAACATAAAATTCCGTAAAATGTTCTCATTATACAAGTCATAACTCCATTTGGAGAAGCACCCAACAACGCAAAAAGAGGATTGTATTTTGTACTAAACTTGGAGACATCTAGACACACTATGTCGGTTAATTTTTGAGACATCTGTATATGAATACGATGAACCTATAATTCTTTAAAATTTAGAATGTTTAGAAAGACCAAAATATTGTATCAAGTCATATAAATATCAAATTTTTAACTATATACAAAGTAATGAGGAGAACTTAAACAGGAAAAATCAAGAAGATTACACTGAAAACAATAGAAATAGTGTAGGAAAATAATACCTTAAAGATATGGGATCCTGTATGAGCATCCACAGCACTGAAAGGATCGTCAAACAGATATATATCAGCATCTTGGTAAAGGGCACGAGCTATTTGTACTCTTTGCTTCTGTCCACCGCTCAAGTTGATTCCCTTCTCTCCAACAATAGTTTGATCACCAAATGGCAGAACCTCTAGGTCTTTGATCAAAGAACATGCTTCTAGCACCTTCTCATACTTTTCCCTGTCCATCTCTTTTCCAAATAATATGTTATCTTCTATCTTGCCACTCTGTATCCATGGTGATTGAGCAACATAAGCCTTTGTTCCACACACTTTCACGGTCCCAGATAGCTTCGGTACTTCCCCTATCGTACAAGAAAGTAAACTAGACTTGCCCGATCCAACAGTGCCACAAACAGCAACCTTCATGCCATGAAAAACCCTGAGATTTATGTTTTTCAATGTTGTATTAGGGGAAGATAAATCCCAAGAGAAATTTCCATCTACTACTTCAATTGCTAAATCAGAACTACCCCGTGGAACTTTCTCCACTGCATCAGTCTGCAAGTCATCTAGACAAAGGAATGATGTGATCCTATCAAGTGAAACCTTAGTTTGTACTATCATTGAAATTGTGTCAGGAAGACTATATATGGGCATTTGAAGAAGTTGGAATGTTGCAAGTGCAGATAAGATTTTCCCTGATTCAAGTGGTATACCTATAAGAACACATGTACCAAAAGTAACCACAGCAACAAAAGTTGGAGCATTAGAGAAGAGAAATCTAATAATTACTGAACCTACAACAAATTTCTTTAGCCATATCTCCTCAGTCTTTCTAAGCTGAATGATCTTTGATAAGAACTTCATCTCCCACGCTTGCAGTTTCAGAATCCTCATATTCTTTAAAATCTCAGACGTGACCTTCATTCTTTTATCTTTGAACTCCATTAACTTATTTTGGAACTTTTCTTGCAATGATACCACAGGCAGGTTTAGCAACATCACAATTACAGTGGCAGCAAAAGCAGCTACTGAAGCGATCCCTACAGTTCTATAGAGAATTAACAAGGCCAAAGCAACTTGCAGAACACATATCCATGGATCATGCATGTACCAACAAAATTCACCAACCCTTGAAGCATCAACAGTCAGCAAGTTGATGATTTCCCCACTACTGTGGTCATCCTTTGATTGACATGAAAGGGTCAAACTTTTAGCATAGATCATTGCCACCAACATTGATTGGATCCTAACCCCAACCTGCTGAAACTTAAACATCCAATGCCTCTGCGAAAGGCACTCCACAAATTTTGCAACAACAAATGACATTACTAAAGCACAGCCTTCATTTTTAAACTTGTGCTCCCCATTGAGGTATTGAACTAGTATGTCAATAAGATAGGGGCCAACATAAGAAGCACACGTCCATAAGAATCCAAATAAGCCTGATAATAAGATCCCTTGCCAAGTTGAGAAGAATAATGCCTTCACCAACTTCAGAGTTGTCACTCTTCTATCACTACCACACTCTGACTCAAGCCTTTTTCTAAAAGTTGGAAAAGCCCCATAGACACTATCATTGGTATCAAGCAGTGGGAGGTCCTCAAGGTCTAAAGCTTTCTTATTGCCTAGAGATATTAGTGGACTGAGCCAAGAGAAAGTAAGAAAACTGAAAAATCCGGCTTCTGAATAACGGGATGAATTTTCATATCCTCTGGTCTTACTTGGATTAGAACTGTTCCTTACACCAAAGTCGTCATTCAAAAGAGTTTCTTCAAGAGGGGCAAGCTTAACCATACGGTTGATAGAAAACCCCACATAACAAAGAAATAATCCGCTAATAGAGGCACCTATATCAGAAACAAGGTATATAATGGGCAAGAAAGCATGCTTTTCATATATTATAAAGTCTATTACAAGGCAACATAAAGAAACAAAGGCGTAGGCCCAGCAACAAATTCTGAAGAAGCAAGGGAAACTCCGTTCCTGCGCATTAGAGTTTCTAGAATGCAAATAAGCACAAACAACAGCCCAAGCAACTGTTCCGAGGGCCAAATCCAAAATGGTCACAACTTCCTTTGAGCCATCACTTTTATACCAGTAAAAGTAGCTTAGTAAGCACAACACAAGGTTGAACACACAAATAGCTAAGCTACAGACCAGACCGAGTTTGTAGTACAAGAATCCGCCAGTATTATGGAATCCACTTCTTTCACTCCTTTCTCTACGGTCCACATGCACGTTCTCCCATACCCATGACACAACCAGCACAAGTAACACTACTAGGTGCAATGAACCAGAGGCCCAACGTGTGGAAATGGGTTGGAGAAGAAAATCAGTTTCATGGTGCATCATGGAGGAGTAGTGAGATAAGAGTAACAGCATACCTTACTGTTCAACAAACCAAGAATCTCCACTTCGGGAAGACTTTTAAGAGCACTGGTTGACTTGATGACTTTGCTCCACTGTGAAAGTTCTAAAACTGGCTAGTGAGAGTAAGATAGGTGGGACTCTGGGAGAAGATGTTCAAGACAAACATGAAGTTAGAAACTTGATGAATTCCGTTTCTGATGATGGGTGCTTTAGAAGATTATCTTGTTGCTTTTAATGCAAGATTTTCGTATGTCTGCTGTTCAGCCCGACGAGGAGGAGCCGAAGTGCATCACATTTTTATTATTATTTTTTAATTAATTATTATTACATTAAAGATTTAATCTAAATTTTAACATACAATATCTTAAATTAAATCAAACTATGTATTTCCATGTATTATGGTTTTAATTGGAAAACTTACGGACATGGATACCATATAATACTAATACATGGATATGATTATACAAAATTTAAAAATTGTAAGATATGAAATGACGATATATTATATAAAATCAATATAATTAATATAATATAAAACATAAACTCTAACTTGGAATAAATATATTGCTATTTAATAATTAGAATTAATTAGCGTTAATAATTATAAATATAAATATAATAAATATTGTTATTTGTCTAATTTTGATGGTATTGTAACTGTATTTGACAAATTATATTCCAATTTCCAAAAGTAATTCAATAATGTAAAGAAAAATTATTTAAAAATAGAGTTTAATTACTATGTATTGACAGTATAAAATAATTCAATAAAAATAGAAAAAAATGAGAAATTATGGCGGATCTTTCATAATAATGGATAATCATTTACATAAATTGATACTTTTTACTATTTTTATTGATAACAGTATAATATTATTTTATATTATCAATATATTTAAATTAAATTCTTAAAAATATGTAAAAAAAAATATCCGTCATGAACTCATGATATGTGTTTTATGATAATTATTTTTAAATGTCAGTTCATCTTTTTGAATGTCAATTCATCTTTATAGACTACTATGTTTGGACTATATAGTAGATGTCCTAAACCGGAGTTTACGTTACGTGACTTTAATCCTAACTTTGATATTAAACTAAATTTCATGCCCAAATATGTTTGATGAAATAACGATTGAGTTTTATTTTAATATTTTTTGGGTTTCAAATATAATTTGATCAGAAGTCAAAAAGTTATTATTCTTATCATGAACTCATGAGTATCGACAATTCAAAGACATTATTAAGAGTATTGTTATTCGTCTCACTTTAAAGTGGAATACCCGACATCTTCTCACAAAGTCAACTAAAAAATTATGAGCGAAAGTGAAAAGGTTAAAAAAAAAAAAAAAAAACAAAGAGGGGAAGAGAGAAATAAGAAAAGAGTGTAAATTATCTAAGAAAAAGTGGTTATAAAAAATATTTTTTTATTATTAAGAATTTAATTTAAATATTTTAATAATATAAAATAATTTTATATTATCAATCAATAAAAATAATAAAAAATATTAATTCATATAAATAATTATTAAAAATTTATCATACTTTTTTTTTTATTTCTATTGATTAATAACATAAAATTATTTTACATTATTAATACATACCGATTAAACTCAACTATTAAACGTCACGAGATTTTAAGAAACCATTGATTACACACGACATTTTTCTCACGAATTTATAGACCTTTTTATTGCACTCATTTTTTTCTTTATTTGTGACTCAACCTCGTTCGGTGTGAGGTCATTATTGACATAGTCATGTGTATTCAGTTTTATGAATAAGAATTAAAAAATTACTTCTATAACAAATTTATAGTTACGGATAAGTTTTACTTTTATAAAAAAATTAATTTTAATATACTACCAAAGTAAAAAAATGTAATATTATTATTTAATTACATACTATTATATATAAAATTTTTAAAATAATGAATATAAAAGTTAAATATTTTTACTTATATATATATATAATTTAATAAAATATATCATAGTTTGAACTTGTTACTCAATATTTTAAAAATGTATATGTTTTTATTTTTATATTTTATAAAGAGTTTAATTAATATGTATTAACAGTGTAAAATAATTTTATACTGTCAACCAATAGAAATAGTTAAAAGTGAAAAATTATAGTGGCTCCTTCATTATAATAGATAATTATTTGTATGAGTTGATATTTTTTTATTATTTCTATTAGCTGACAGTATAAAACTGTTTCACACTGTTAATATATTTAAATTAAATTCTTTTATAAATACACTAATCTCCAACTTGTGAATTATTCATTGATTCATGGTTAAATATACTCGTGTATGTTCGGTTTAACTTTTGGAAGAATTATTTTTGAAGGAAGGTCTTTTAAAAGAATTATTTTTAGTAAAAATTATTTTTTAAAATATAATTTTTGTTTAATTTGAATATGTCAAAAGTAAGTTTAAGAGAATGATTTTTATTTATATAGGATAAAGTAAAATTACTTTTGGTTATTGATGTGAGAGCAATAGTAAGATTCTTTTTCACAAAAGGCCTTTTTCTAAAATAAAAAGCAATTTCAAGGATATTTTTGCCAAAAGGCTTTTTAGAGTTCTAAAAGGCCTTTTAAAATAGGACATTTACATAATTTAATATTATTATTTAATTACATGCTATTATATATTAAATTTTTAAAATAATATATATAAAAGTCAAATATATATATATATATATATATATATATATATATATATATATATATATATATAGTTACTCAATATTTTAAAAATGAATATGTTTTCATTTTTGTATTTTATAAAAAGTTTAATTAATATGCACTAACAGTATAAAATAGTTTTATACTGTCAACCAATAGAAATACTGAAAATTGAAAAATTATGATGGGCCCCTTTATTATAATAAGTGATTATTTATATGAGTTAATATTTTTTTATTATTTCATTGGTTAACAGTATAAAATTGTTTCACATTATTAGTACATTTAAATTAAATTCTTTTATAAATACACTAATCTCCAACTTGTGAATTAGTCATTGATTCATGGTTAAATATACTCGAGTATGTTCGGTTTAACTTTTGGAAGAATTATTTTTGAAGGAAGGTCTTTTAAAAGAATTATTTTTAGAAAAAATTATTTTTTAAAAAATAATTTTGTTTAATTTGAATATGTCAAAAGTAAGTTTAAGAGAATGATTTTTATTTATATAGGATAAAGTAAAATTACTTTTGATTATTGATGTGAGAGCAATAGTAAGATTCTTTTTCACAAAAGGTCTTTTTCTAAAATAAAAAGCAATTTCAAGGATATTTTTGTCAAAAGGCTTTTTAGAGTTCTAGAAGGCCTTTTAAAATAGGGCCTTTACATATCTAAATATATTGAGATCCGTTTAGATATATTTTTGGGAAGGCCAAAAGGCTTTTTATTGGCATAAAAATAAAAATGTAAGGTAATTAATATATTTAAATATGTAAAAGCTTTTTTTAAAATTTATTTTAGAATTCCAAAGATTTTTTTAGAGAAGTATTCTTAAAGTTATTTTTTATCTTAGGAAAATTTTTTTTTAAAAATGAATCTTCCTATTATTTTTACTCAATAATTAAAAGTAATTTTATTTTATGTCATCCAAATAAAAATTATTCTTTTAAACTTATTGTTGACATATTTAAATCAAATAAAAATTATTATTTTAAAAGTAATTTTTTTAAAAATAATTCTTTTAAAAAAGCTTCTCTTAAAAATAATTTTTCTAAAATTTAAATCAAATATACCCTTAATTAGTTTATAATTTTATTCTTATATTAATAAAAGATCTTTATAATATAACCAAATAGACTATGAGTGTATTTATTTCATCTTTTAAAAAAAATAATATTGAAACTTATATTTTATATATAATTAAAAAATTAAAAATAAAGTTTTTAACAATTTAATTATTTTTTAAAAATTTTCTAAGTATATGAAAATTGATTTTTTAATAAAATATAATTTTTTAAAAAAATCACAGCCAAACACAGATTTGCAATTGATTTTCCAACGAAAAGTTTCGAGCCTCAAATGTTTCGGAGCAAAGGGTCACGCTAGGCAAGCGGACTACAAGGCTTTTAGATCGATGTCTGGTCCCGCCCAAGAAATTCATGCGGCAGAACCGCAATCAAACAAAAATTTTGGACCAACTTTGGGCGGTGTATTTATCAATGCACGAGTTTTGACTAACTTCTGATTGTCGCATGAAGCGTTATGTCGCGGCCCCCGGCCATTTGTTTAGTGTATACTCTCCTAAATTTGTCATTAACCAAATTATTGTTCTGAGACATTATTTCCAGTAAAACAAAATTATACTATAATTTCTAAAGATTAAAAATATCAATCATATTTAATCCTTGTGAAGAACTAATTTTTTTTTTCGGTAGTTACAGACTAAGAAATGGTAACATATTCTTATTTTCTCTTTGCCCAATATTTTTATTTTTTTTTGCTATTATTTTATGTCCATCCAAATTTAAACAAAGGGTTAATGATTCACTGCATGTTCTACGCATAACCAAGAGTTGAGATTATGTGATGGTGCAGAATAATAGTCGTTGGTGACTTTAGTCTTATGACATTTTCAATTTCATCATTTTATTTTATGCATACATTGTAAGTAGGGGTAGTCTTGGCATTTTCAGAATTTGTTATTAGGGAGTGAGCTGGCACTAGATCCGTGAGATGTGATGTTAGCACCTATTTCTGTTAATTGTAACGTTTTGAATCGCAATATTTTTAAATTATGCTATCAATTAATTTATTCAGTTTTATTATATATGTAAAGGTAATTAGAAGTAAATTATAGAGAAATTAGGATTAGAAGAGTTTGAAATAATTATGCAAAAAATTTTAAAAGATTACTAATAATGCTTTATCGATTTGAAGGAAATAGTTTGAGATTCGGTATTTTGTATTGCAAAATCCGAATTCTTAGAATTTTATACTATACAACCTTAAATTGGATGGCTGAAATTTAGTCATTCCTACCCAACACAAGGGTGCCATGTGCTGCCCATAAAGAGAGGAAGTGATACAATCTCAGGAGGGCAGATTGGATATTCCAGCATTGGAGGACAAGATGTGAATTTCAATATGCCCATGGGGCCTATCACAAGGGCGAGAGCAAAGATGCTAAAGGAAAGCTTTGAGAACTTAGCCAAGTTATTTGTGAAAAAAATGCATCAAGAATGGGATAAAGAGGAGAAGACAAAGCTAAATGGGCCAAATGTTGAAAGTGGGCAGTCCAAAACTCTAATTGTAGCATAATGGCAATAAAATGTATTACGTCCGTATTGGGCCAAGTTTTATTTATTGACTATGTTAGTTTTTGTTTAAAGATATGTAGTTATTTTTGTGGTGTTTATTTAGCCCAATTGTTAGTTTAGTAAGTTGGGCCTTTTCCTAGTGGGCTTAGGTTAAGTTTATTTAACTTAATATAAAAGGTATAAATATCCCATAAACAATTGCAGCAGCAGTTTTAGTTGAATGAAAATTACATTTTCTGGTTTCTTCTAACTCAAGTGCGTTCAAGTGAAGAGTGGTTATCTTTACTTGTTGCATCAAGAAACTGACTAGACTATTACAAAGGTAAATTCTCTTGTGATATTTATTCAGTTTTGTCTTCCTTTATCCCAATTATCTACGTTTCTAAGAATGGGTTCCTTAGGGGTTTAGTAGGGAGGGTATTTATCCCATTATTTGTTTCCTATCAAAGTGTGTGCCTAGGGTTTCGGGATCGTTATATCCTTGGGGTTCTACATCAGGAAGGCTTGGCCAAATATTAACCACCCAATGCTTCCACCAATCACAAGCCACCAAACCTTATCAAATTTGTTATTAAGTTGCAAAAATCGATCCTCACTCCGTCATTTTCTCGGCTGATCCACTGAAGCTTTCACCTTCCCTTTTTCTCCTACTCCATTTCATCCTCCCTCCATCTTCAACTTTCATCACCTTCTTTCACCCCAAAACTTGAATCTAACTAGTTCCTACATCAAATTGGAGGTAGGATTCAATATTCCCACTTGTTTTTGTGATCTTGTGACTGTTTCTAATTTTATCTCTATTCACATATATGAAGATATACTGAGTTTATATGGTGTTTTATGGCTAAATCAGTATGTACATTTGGGTTTGAAGTAAATCTTTAGTGAAAAACCATAAGAGGGACTAATAAGAATAGATTGAGTTAAAAAATCCCTAAGGCTTTCTGTACTCTGAAGTGTACAACTTCGTCTACAATCATCAAAATTTGATGAAATTAATTTTAGATGAAACTAGACATCTAGAGCTTTCCAACTATATAAATTATAAAACCATTGGATCTATAATGAGCAAGATATGAATTTATGAATTTAACTCTAGAGTTCTAGCCACCATCTTGAATAGCATAGATTGTGAAAGACATAACTTTCCCTATACAACTTCAAATAAAGCGCAACAAATTTTGTTAGAGAGTTAACACATAGGGTAACATACTATAAAAATTTTAGAATTTGATTCCTTCTCTAATGTTCGTAGAAATTCATCAAATTTACCCTATATTCTGACTAGACTAAAATAGGGTAGGTCATTTCAATCAAATTTTAGAGCTTATAACTTGAGCTCTGCCCACTTAAATGAAACAAGACTTATTAGAAATAAAAGCTTGTTCTATTAGCTTTAAAATGATATAAGTTTCAAATAAATTCGATAAGATTTCTATTTTTAGCAAAGTTTTACTTCTTGGTACCCAATTCTACCTAACAACAATGTAGCCATAGGTAACACCTTTATAACTTAATTCATACTATTCAAAATTTAATGGAACCAAAGAGAGTTAATAAGTTGACACATAATGCTATAACATACTAAAAATTCAGGTCTAAATAGGCAAAAATCGAAATGTAGCATAACTTACAATATACAATAAATTTAGAGGACTTGAAGTGCAGTGGTAGATTTAAGTTATTAAGAGAGTTAACATGTTCGACACTAAGCAAGGTTGAAATTGAAGGGAGAGGACTCAGGAGTCAACATGTTTGATGCTAGATAAACTCACTTCAACCCTTGTCAAAGGCTATGTATGTCAACTTCGAGGCCCCTTTGTGAAGTGGGAAGCCGTCTTAGGACTATTAACATGTTCGACGTTATGTAAAATTGCCTCGACATTGTGGAAGACTATGCATGTCGATCAGGAGGCCCTTTGCATTGATAATTCGGATAAGGGAAGAGTGTCGAAACAAATTATCAAAGGATAGGAGCAACATGAGTGGCATCCCACCATTCAATGATATATGAAACAAGTGTCGAAGGAAAAAAGGGTCGAAGTAATTGTCAAAAGTTGCAAGGGCCGAGACATCGAAATAACAAGGCATGCTTGCAGCACTTTGTCAAGTCCAAGGGTCGACCTATCAAAATTGTTAGTCGACATGTCAAAAAATTTTTAAGGATTGTTTGCGGCATGTTGTCGAAATTCCTGCTAAATTTATGTGTAAAATATGTTATATGTGTTAATGCATATGTTATCCAAGATAATTTACCCAAGATTACATAATCCACAAGGGATTATATGAATTCCATTTACTTGGGCCAGCTCTAGAATAAAGTTAAGGGGAATAGACCGATGGAAGAGTCAGGGAAAGTAAACGCAATAATCCTATATAGGAACGAGCTCGATCTTGAAAAGCAGACTATTACCCAAGAGTTATATGGCCTAAAACTCCCAGGGGACCAAAAATGGAAAGTTTATGAAGTACAAGCTTAAAAGATCTTGAGAACGAAGTGCATCGTATCCCATGCATTACTGCATTTATGTAGATTGAATGTTTGATTATGATTTAATTGCACTATATATATTACCCTTCATTATTGTTATCATTGAATTTCACTGCATGTTATTCCTTATGATATTTATTTTGTCTCTTTTTTCTTTAAGTAAAACTGAACCTTGCTTTGGGTTATATTTTTAAACACTGACAATTGGGACTAATTAGTCTATTACTCACTTTTTATATAATTAAACAAAACTAAAGCAACTGGGAATGAATGCAATGTCAGTGTAGTATAGTTTTGAGGATCCTACTGGGAATTTTTCATAATTCTTACCATATTGTATGTGTCCACGTTATTCCCAAACTATGGACATGGCGACAATAGTTATTTTCTTCGCTAAGCTTCTAGAGTTCCAGCTCAACCACATTATAGACTCCCTATACATTACCGCCACATGTCGCTTCCGTCTGTACTTCTTTTTCCACCGTGATTTCATAGTATTACCTCTTTTTAACCCTTTGTTTGACCCTATCGCCCCTTTTCTAGCCATTTCATTGTATATGGCTTATCCCGCACCACCACCAGTAGCATCACCTGCCTCACCACCTCAGGTACTTCCTTCCATATCCTCTAAGAGTGACCCCTTTGAGGATGCCGCCTCTTCCTCCTCTACTTCACCCTCTGATCCTGACGATGACTATGCTCTAGCTACTCCCAGCATGGCAAATGAGTTCCTTTCCTCGGAGTCCATTTAGATGAGCTCTCCAACTAGCAGACAGTAGTGTATAGTATGACTCTCTTTTGGCACCTTTATGACCTTGACCCATAGACAGAATTTCTTTTTGGTTTTCAATAGTGATACTTGTAACACCCTACCAAGTATAGTACTATACTTAAGTCATAGTACCGCACCCTGGAGTTATTACTGTTACCTGAGCGGACCTTATCTGATAGTAACTTCAGCCATCTTCGGAACTTCTTGAACTATCTGGAGACAACACGAAAATAGGAGTGAGAATTATAAATTCTCAGTAGGATTCTCTAAATATAATGTCATCGTTGTCATCTCCAGTTTGCTTCGGTTTATTATGAAAAGGTGAACATGCTGTACAAACTATTTAATTTTATAGTTCGAAAGTATAGTATCCGAAGCAAAGTTTATTTTACTCAGACACTTGGCATTTGGGAAAGCCTACACAAAATTATTTCATGAATAATACCATGGATAATAACTACAACATATTAAAATATACATAGCATCAATATACTGGGAACATAACCTCTGCACATAACTTTACTTATACTTGAACTTATGGGTATACATAAAATTTGCTTTTCTTTCTTCATCTTTATTTTCATCATAAAATCTTTACATGCCACATTCCAGAGTATGATCGCCATGTCATACCCCATCAGAGCGTGATCGCTATGTTACGTTCCTTAGAAATATCGGATCTTCATTGGGTACTTACACTAGCTGGGTCATGCCATGCCTCATGTAAGTTCTATCCCCGATACTCACTCGCTGGGTCGATGCCATGCCTTATGTGAGTGGGGTTTTGGTTTCTATTTTAATCTTTAGTCTTTAGTCTTTAGTCTTTAGCCTTTACTGCCCTTGGGTAGCTTGGTCTTGGAGTGGGCTCGTCAGCTCCACCCGTGACCGTCGTCACATCAACTCACCCACAAGGGGATTCACGTGCCTCTAGTCTCGGAGGGATCTCATTCTGGCCACATGCCTCTAATTGAAGGGATCTCTTCTGGTCACGTGCCTCAAAATTGAGGGATCTCATCTGACCATGTCCCTTCAATATAGAGGGATCTCATATGACCACGTGCCTCCAAGGTAGAGGGTAGCTGCCTTCACAGGGAGGGACTCAAAGTGCAATTGCCTCCAAGTAAAGGGTTTCATATCTTATCTCATTTAACTGCCTTCACAGGGAGGGATTCAAAGTGCAACTGCCTCCAAGTGAAGGGAGTCATATTTAGTATACTTATGTCTTTTCGTTCTCATGCATAATCAAGCATAGACATGCTGCATATACTCATACATATGCTTCGTCATTTACTTTCATATACTTTATAACTTATATCATACTTAAATTCATCCTTGCATACAAACATTCATAGTCTCATAGACTTCTGCCGTAAATCCGGCAGCATAACGGATCAGTTCCGTTTTCCCATGAATAGTGCCAATTCTCACGAACAAATCAATTATAGCAGTATAATCAATCTAACACATCTCTTAACGTAAAACTTACAATCCTCAACTCAAACCTTATGTGCTCACTAACACTTGTGAAACCATCAACTTGGTCATTTCCGTCAATTCTATTAAGTTCTGCCCGAATTTTGTATAATCTACCTTTTCCTCTATTCAACTAATTTAATCTAAATTTTGGATATGTCATAGCTCTATATGTCTACTTTCTAACCTCTTTAGTCCCATCTTATTTTGATTTATATAACTTAAGATATTTAACTTTTGCCTCAGCCTATTCGGTCACTGGCCCAAATTACACTCTTGGAAGTAAAAATTCACTAAAAATCGAAACTAAGCTCAAATCATACGAAATTGGTCTCATATTGAAACTAATAGGGCAACCTTTCATTTGCAAAAGTTTCATTGCATCTGCTTTAGTATAGCTCGAGTTATAAGTCCTGAAATTTCACCTTTCTGAACTACTTTGTTTTGGCTTAGTTTGGACATAGGGTAACTTCCTCAAACCACTGGGATCAATTGGGGTCATAACAAACTCGAAATTTTATATTGGGATGTTCCCCTATGTGTAAGCTTTCTAACAAAGTTGGTTTCACTCAATTTGGAGTTGTGTTGGGCGAGTTATACCCTCCTCAAGTCACCTTACCCGGATGAAAGTCTTGATTCCTAGGTCAAACTTCAAAAATTCATATCTCTCTCAATACTAATCCAATGACCTTATATGATACATGTATGGAAAGCCCTGAATGTCTACTTTCATCTAAAAATAGATTCATCAGATTTAACCGGTTGTAGGCAGTGCCGTACACTCCGCCATCTAGACTGCCGTAGACTCTTCACCAAGACAGCATCCTAATCCTCTATTCCTTCTAGTTTTTCTCCTTCTAACTCTAATTTCAACTCAAGATTTCATATTAATCCTATCATAATCCATCATAATACATCCAATAATTCATCAAATACCTGAAGAATAGCACAATTTCATGCAATCATAGTGTAAGTAATTCAAGAACAGAAATGGAATCCTACCTCTTTGGAGTGTGATTTGAGCTAAGTGCTGAAGCTTGATGTAACATCCTCAATTTCATGTCGTGCTAAATTACCGTAGTAACCTTGAGTAATTAGGCACTTAATGAGGAATTTCGAGATTAGGGCTTAATTAAGGGGTTGACTCGGACGAGAAGGGTCAAGAGAATGCCTAATCGAGGTTAGATAATCTCTAATTAAGCAAGTTAGAGCCCCTATAGCTTACTTAAGCACTAATCGCCCTTAATTAGCTTACTCGAGTTTAATTAAGGTTAATTAAGCTTAATCGTGAGATTAATTTTTGTTAATCATGTTCTTGTGTGTTAATCACTAATTCTTGCTTAATCACCTTAATTAAGTTGTATGAGCACTTAATCACATGATTAAATTCAAATTTAGTCAACTAGACAATAAAGTAGAGTGATGTCATAAAGCAAAAGCATGAGACAAGACTACTTTATGTAAGAGTTTGACCATGCTTTGTCTCCCCATCATCCCATTTGTCCCCTTAATCACAAATTAACACAAAATTAAGCAAAATATCTCACTCCCTCCCTTAATGTAGTACGCCACTTTCTCACACACACACACATTCACTTCATTTTCAACTTCTCATTCTCTCTCTAAAGTTCTCAAACTCTCCAACCTCTCTCTACATTCCTTCTTCTTCTTCTTCTTCATCTTCTTCATCATTTTCCACCTCCATAACCAAACCTTCCTCACTAAGCCCTTCAAAGACCTCATCTTTGGGTCTTTGGAGACAAGATCAAAACACTACAACCTCCATTTTCACAAGATTTCAAGAGCTTCTCCTTCCTTCTTGCAAAACCGCCACCTTCACCATCAAGAGGAGTCATCATCTTCTTCTTCCATTTCTCTTGTTTTTGCGCCATCTTCAAGAAAGGTAGTGATCTTCATCTTTTTCATTTTGTTTGCTCAAGAAAGCTTGGAGCTTGGGTCCTTCATGACCAAGATCTCTAAGTGAAAACTTGAGAAGATCCTTCATGTTCTTCATGTGTTCTTAAGTTTCCTCTTTTGGAAAAATATGTTCTTGATGTTCTTCATGTGTTCTTAAGTTTCCTCTTTTAGAAAAATATGTTCTTGATATTTTTCATGTGTTCTTAAGTTTCCTCTTTTAGAAAAATATGTTCTTGATATTCTTCATGTGTTCTTAAGTTTCCTCTTTTAGTAAAATATGTTCTTGATATTCTTCATGTGTTCTTAAGTTTCCTCTTTTGGAAAAATATGTTCTTGATGTTCTTCATGTGTTCTTAAGTTTCCTCTTTTAGAAAAATATGTTCTTGATATTCTTCATGTATTCTTAAGTTTCCTCTTTTAGTAAAATATGTTCTTGATGTTCTTCATGTGTTCTTAAGTTTCTTCTTTTGGAAACCTATGTTCTTATTGATCTCTAGCTTAAAGTTGTTCCTTTCTCTTTATGATGAGTGAATGATTAGAAAAGCTTCACCTTTCTATGTTTCCATGATTTGATAAGACTATGAACCTTCTCAAAGTTTTAGACTTTTTATTCAAAAAGCTAGTAGCTTGTATCGTTATTTCATAAAGATCCAATCTTAAGATAAGAGCTTAATGTCAAAGGCACTTACTTTCATAAAGAATAAGACTTTATGACTACTTTACAAAGAATGACAACTTTAATAATGTTTAAGGCAAAACCTTGGTATGTTATTAGTAAAAGTTTAAAACTTTGCAACTTGACTAAGTTAAAAGTCAACCTTGGTGATTAGTGAACATTGGTGTTGTTGGGTTCATGATGTGGTTATGCGTTGTCATGACCCAAGGATTAGAGGGATCTCGAACTCCTTGCGAACAGAAGTATGATTAGGGCCTCTAAGCATACCATGAACCTGGGAATCACTAAGTGCGCTATCTCAAGGAAAGGGAACAATCACATAATTTAATTAATTTGAACAAGTGTTTCATAAGACACGTACTTAAGTAAAGCATACTTTCATCCAAGGACCAAGTAACTAAAAGACTATAAACACATATCCTAACTATGTGATCCTATCATGGGAAATCATGTGATGATTCATAATATTCTTCACAAAGAACAACACAACTATAAACCCCTTTAGGGTATGAATGTGTGATGCCACTTGGCATGATGAATGATGAGATTGATTGAGCTTTGTCTTATGATTGAATGGTAAGTGTGATGATATGATATAGATATGATGAACTATTGGTTGAATGTTGATGATTGGCATTTTGGGGAAGCTCCGGTCTAGCCGTTATGCTTTGCGGATTTTCGTCAAAATTATGGACTTAGTCATATCATTGCATGCGTCTAGTCAAGGAGTTATGCATGTAAAGTATAAAGATAAGAAAAGAATCAATGGGACGTGACCCTTCAATCACTTCGGTAAGGGAAGTGAGAGACGGCGATCCACAAGGAACCTCTATGAGGGAGGCAAGGGTGTTTTGGAGGACCCTCCAACTTAGAGGTAACCAATATTGGCTTAGTCTGATTTGGTTAGTACTGCGTGACGACGGTCACGGAATGAGCTCATGTCCAAAAGCAGTCTATTTCAAAGGAAAGTAAAGAATGTTAAGCACGTGCTAAAAATGAAAGTAAAGTCTAAGTATGACCATGGTTACATCTGTGATGATGCATGTCTTTGCATGAAAGTATATGGCCCATTTGCATTATGGATGTTATTCTATGTTTAGTACGGATGTTAGTCATGATGATGTGTTTATGATGTTAAGTTTAAAAGCAACCCGCTTCGGGGTTTAAGTTTTCAAAACCATTAAAAATTGAACTTATATCATCCCTTTGTTTCGTAATTAAACCCGAAGTGGCTGGGACGATGACGATGACACTGTGTTTGTCTAGCCACGATCCTACTGAGAAATTTAGTATTTTTCATTCCTACGTTTCCGTGTCGTCTTCAGAGGATGTCGACGTCGGGCACGGTGGTGATCTACGTTGAGTTCCCGATGTGGCGTTGGCGCTTTGACCCGTCTTTGAACGCCTCGATCTTTGTCGGCGAGCGATGATGAGGGTCTACATCTTCCACAACTGCCAGTTTCGGACTCCCGTGATGAGCCCATTTTTTCGACCGCATCGCCCATTTGGCGAGGTTACTATGGATGACATTCGCCTACTTTCAGCCACCGAGATACCCCACCGTGATGATGAGACGACTTCGGATACCCGTTTGACTCGATTGTTTCACTGGATTCCGATCCACTGAGCCGTCTTATCCGAAGCTTCCATGTGGAGATCGATCCGTCCGAGCCCTCTATCCGACTCATTCGGGGGTTCTCACCGATTCGGGTTCGCCGCAGCCTTGATGATTCGTCTATCTTCCGATTCTTACGCTTCATCTGGCTGGCCCATTTTCACCCCGGTTGCGAGCGTGGGTTCATTCGTACCGCTATTTGTGCCCGTAAGCGAGGGCGTGCTCGAGGAGGAGGCGTGGTAGTACATCTCCTGGTGGATATGGGAGCGGTTTCCTCCCGCCAGATGCTTGATGTGACGATCGCATGCGAGCCGAGCACGAGATAGCCCCTTTTGGTAGTAGTTATAGGGTTATCATTACATTATGTGGCATGCTTGGGTAGTAGGATTCTCTGATGTATTTCCTTTTATTATATATTGGTAGGCTTTTGTGTAGGGCCGACGATAGATATCGGACCCATTATTATCTTATGTATGAACTGGTACGACTCTTATTATATTATCATGGTTGGCCGTGGAATGAATGTTACATTATTCTAAGAATTGTGGTTACTCTTATGGTCTCTATGCTTGTTAAATGCGATATATGTATGGGATAGCGGTGTTACTTTATATGTTCACGATGCGCTCATGGCTCTCGATTTCAAAAATGGTTTACTTGTTTTGTAGAAAAAATTTTACCCCTATTTTCGGTATAAAGTAATTTCTAAAAGGTAATGATAGTTTCGCGAGCAAAAGTAGCAACTAGTAATTCCACAATATGACTTAAGCATAGAATGGAACTACTAGGTTGTTACATTTTGGTATCAGAGCAGTTCGTCCTTGAAGAGCCTGGGGATGGACTGACTATGCTTCTAAGCATACGTTTTAGTTAAGTCATGCTTTGAGTCTCGTCTGTATGAGGAGGCATAGGAATTAGATGTGCATGATCGTCTATTCTGAATGTGGTCAGTTGCTGGTTCACTCAACATAAATGTTGAGTCTGATCAACTCAATGTCTTTTGTCTTGTACACCAGGAACTAATGGCTTCAGGAAGACGTGGTAGGCCCCGCAACGAGCCAGAAGGTCCCGAGAAAGTCATGGGGACACTTCGCGAAATGGCTGCTGCTATGAGGGAGCAAGCTGCTGCTGCCCATCGAATGATGGAGCGAATGGAGCAAAGGGATGAGGAGAATCCCGAAGGGCACAATGGAGGAGCTGAGGTAGATCTTGAGTACCTCAAGTTTGCTGAGTTCAGGAAGGCAAATCCGCCGAGCTTTAGAGGAACGTACAACCCCGATCGGGCTGAGGAGTGGATCAAGGCCATTGAGAAAATTTTCACAAAGATTGGCCGCGGAGGAAGCGAAGGTAGCCTTTGCTACCTATATGTTGAAAGCTGGTGCTGAGTTCTGGTGGGTAGGCGTAAAGAGGCTCTTGGAGGGAGCCCAAACCCACATCACCTGGGAGATTTTCAAGTCGCACTTCTATGAGAAGTATTTTCCTGCGTCCGTGAGGAATGCGAAGGAGCTGGAGTTCATGAGTCTGCGTCAAGGGACCATGAATATTGCTGAGTATACGGCCAAGTTCGAAGAGCTGTGCAAGTTCTCGACAATTTACCAAGGGAACCCGGATGAGCGTTGGAAGTGTGTGAAGTTTGAAGGGGGATTGCGTGAGGAGATACTGGCATCTGTAGGACCAATGGAGATCCGTGACTATGCTGCACTCGTCAACAAGTGCCGTTTGGTGGAGGATTGCAAACCGTAGTCGGTGGCAAGGTCAGAGGCCTATAAGAAGAAGTTGGCACCGCAAGTGAAGTTCAAGCCCCAACCTCTGAGGAAACCATTTGGGGTGGAGGTGTCGGAGAAAGCAACCCAGAAGCTCTGGGAATCCACCCAAGCCGACGAATGGTCAAGCTTGCCCTAAGTGTGGTAAACACCATGGAGGACGCCCTTGTTTAGGCGCCGTAATGCTTGTTTTCGATCACGGAAAGCCTGGGCATATGGCAAGAGATTGTCTTTGTCAAAACATTTGTCCCTGCCAACAAGCCCCAACGCCAAGGAAGGGTCTTTGCCCTCAATGCCGAAGAGGCCACGCGATCAAACGATCTCATCAAAGGTAAGTGCGAGGTCAATGGTAGGACCTTAACTGTGCTATATGATTCTGGAGCTACACACTCCTTTATTTCTCATGATTGTGTAGATAGATTAGGATTATCTGTGTCCGAATTGCCTTATATGTTAAATGTTTCTACTCCTGCTAGGAAACCAGTTAAGACTTGTCATTGTTGCTTGAGTTGTCAATTCCAAATTGATGGTAGGTCTTTCATAGCGAATTTGATTTGTTTGCCTTTGTCTGGCTTGGATCTGATTCTAGGCATGGATTGGCTTTCGGCTAACCATGCTATGATAAATTGTTCAGAAAAGTCTGTTGTTTTTCCCCCTATACCTGATAAGCCCGTGGAGGCTGTTAGTTTGTTCTTGAACTCTGTTAGGGTAGGAAGTAGTGAGTTTGGTGATCAGGGATATGTTCTCCTTATGACAAGTGAAGTAGAACTCGGCGGTGTTGGATGAGATCCCGTAGTTAGGGAGTACCCGGATGTATTCCCTGACGACATACTCCAATTTCCCGGTAAGGGAAATCGAGTTTTCTATAGAGTTGGTGCCGGGTATTGGGCCAATCTCTATAGCACCCTATAGAATGTCCCCACTAGAGTTGTCGGAGTTGAAGGGACAATTGGAAGAGTTGTTAGAAAAGAAGTTTGTAAGACCTAGTGCCTCACCTTAGGAGCCAGGTGCTATTTGTGAAAAGAAGGATGGCAGTATGAGGCTGTGTGTGGATTACAGACAATTAAACAAGGTTACTGTTAAGAACAAGTATCCCTTGCCTAGGATAGATGACCTCATGGACCAACTGCGAGGTGCAGCTGTGTTCTCTAAGATTGATCTGAGATCTGGATATCATCAAATAAGGGTGAAAGAGGAGGATATACCTAAGACAGCTTTTAGGACAAGGTATGGGCATTATGAGTTTACGGTGATGTCGTTTGGATTGACTAATGCCCCTGCTGTTTTCATGGATTATATGAACAGGATCTTTAGACCCTATTTGGACAAGTTTGTAGTTGTTTTCATAGATGATATTCTCATATATTCTAGGACAAAGGAGGAACATGAGAAACATTTGAGGGTTGTATTAAGGATCTTAAGGAAAACGAAGCTTTATGCCAAGTTATCTAAGTGTGAATTCTGGATGGAGGAAGTAAAGTTCTTAGGGCATGTGGTGTTGCAAGGGGGTATTGCTGTGGATCCATGTAAGATTGAAAGGTGTGATGAGTTGGGAGAGGCCAACCTCAGTGACTGAGATAAGGAGTTTCTTAGGTTTAGCCGGTTACTACCGCAGGTTTATAAAAGGATTTTCTCAGATATCTCTACCCTTAACTAAGTTGACAAGGAAGGATGCCCCGTTTGTGTGGACAATGGACTGTGAGAAGAGCTTTCAAGAGCTAAAAAGTAAGTTAACCTCAACCCCAGTATTGGTCTTGCCGGACCCTAGTGGACCGTTTGAGGTTTACTGTGATGCCTCTGGGAGAGGTCTAGGTTGTGTCTTGATGCAGAATAGGAACGTGGTGGCTTATGCCTCTAGGCAGCTTGAAGCCTCATGAAGTGAACTACCCAACCCATGACTTGGAATTAGCGGCCATAGTGTTTGCCCTGAAGATATGGAGACATTATCTGTATGGTGTAAGGTTCGAGGTGTTCTCCAATCATAAGAGCTTGAAGTATCTCTTTGATCAAAAGGAGCTGAATATGAGGCAAAGGAGGTGGATGGAGTTTCTGAAGGATTATGATTTTGGGTTGAATTATCACCTTGGGAAAGCCAATGTGGTGGCCGACGCATTAAGTCGGAAATCCTTGCATGCATCATGGATGATGGTTAAAGAGGATGAGCTAGTAAGGAGCTTTAGAGACCTTAACCTTGGAGTTACGTTGACCCCCCATAGTTTAAGATTGAATCAGCTTAGGGTGACGAGCGATTTCAAAAATCAAATTGCTCAAGCCCAAGGCGAGGAAGAAGAGTTCTTGAAAACCCTAGCATTGGTGAAGGAAGGAAAGTTGAAGGGTTTCGCACAAGGTGCAGGTGGACTATGGAAATTTGAAGGAAGAGCCTGTGTGCCCGCAAGTGGTGACCTCCGAAGAAGGATTTCAGAAGAGGCTCATAAGAGCCATTTCACCATACACCCTGGTGTGACGAAGATGTATCAAGACATCAAGAAGATGTTTGGGTGGCCGGGATTGAAGAGGGACATTACAGAGTTAATGGGAAAGTGTTTAGTCTGCCAAAAGGTGAAGATTGAACACCAAAAGCCCTCTGGTAGGTTGCAACCATTAGAGATCCTAGAATGGAAATGGGAAATTATCTCTATAGACTTCGTGATGGGTTTGCCCAAAGCGCAAGCTAGTTTTGATGCAATATAGGTAATTGTTAGTAGATTAACCAAGTCTGCTCACTTTTTACCCATTCTAGCTACTTATCCTTTGGAAAAACTAGCCCAGCTGTATGTTCAAGAGATAGTAAGGTTGCATCGAGTACCTTCAACTATAATCTCGAATAGGGACCTGAGGTTTACATCTATATTCTGGAGAGCCTTGCGAAAGGCATTTGGGATGAGGTTTTGCCTAAGTACAACTTTTCACCCCAGACGGATGGACAGTTGGAGAGGACAATCCAAACTTTGGAGGATATGTTGAGAGCTTGTGTTTTGGACAACCGAGGAAGTTGGGATAAATACTTACCTTTGATCGAGTTTGCCTATAACAATAGTCATCATGCAAGTATTGGTATGGCACCCTATGAAGCTTTGTATGGAAGGAAGTGCCAATCTCCCCTATGTTGGTTTGAACCGGGTGAGCAAAGCCTACTAGGACCTGATCTTGTGAGGCAGACCACAGAGCAAGTCAAAAGGATTAGGGACAGAATTCTTACGCCCAAAGCCGTCAAGAGTTATGCGGATAAGAGGAGAAAGCCCTAGAGTTCAAGAAGGAGAACATGTATTCCTGAAAATCACTCCTACGACCAGGTATAGGTAGAGCCATGAAGGTCAAAAAGTTAAGCCCGCTTCTTGGCCCTTTTAAAATTTTAAAGCGTGTCGGTCGATTGCTTACCAAATAGCCTTACCTCCAAATTTGTCAAACCTTCATGATGTTTTCCATGTGTCTCAATTAAGAAAATACCATTCCGACCCTAGTCATCTACTTGAGCCTGAAAGTGTACAGTTAAGGGAAGACCTAACTTTCAATCTCTCGCCATCTCGGATCGTGGATCGTGGGCGAAACAATTTGAGGAATAAGACGGTACCCTTGGTCAAGGTGGCTTGGGGTAGAGGAAATGTGGAAGAATATACATGGGAGTGGAGGCCGAAATGAAGAGCAAGTATCCTAACTTATTTACAGTGCTAATTTTGAGGGCAAAATTCTTTTAAAGGTGAGGAGAAATGTAACATCCTCAATTTCATGTCGTGCTAAATTACCGTAGTAACCACGAGTAATTAGGCACTTAATGAGGAATTTCGAGATTAGGGCTTAATTAAGGGGTTGACTCGGACGAGAAGGATCAAGAGAATGCCTAATCGAGGTTAGATAATCTCTAATTAAGCAAGTTAGAGCCCTATAGCTTACTTAAGCACTAATCGCCCTTAATTAGCTTACTCGAGTTTAATTAAGGTTAATTAAGCTTAATCGTGAGATTAATTTTTGTTAATCATGTTCTTGTGTGTTAATCACTAATTCTTGCTTAATCACCTTAATTAAGTTGTATGAGCACTTAATCACATGATTAAATTCAAATTTAGTCAACTAGACAATAAAGTAGAGAGTGATGTCATAAAAGCAAAAAGCATGAGACAAGACTACTTTATGTAAAGAGTTTGACCATGCTTTGTCTCCCCATCATCCCATTTGTCCCTTAATCACTAATTAACACAAAATTAAGCAAAATATCTCACTCCCTCCCTTAATGTAGGGCGCCACTTTCTCACACACACACACACATTCACTTCATTTTCAACTTCTCATTCTCTCTCTAAAGTTCTCAAACTCTCCAACCTCTCTCTACATTCCTTCTTCTTCTTCTTCTTCATCTTCTTCATCATTTTCCACCTCCATAACCAAACCTTCCTCACTAAGCCCTTCAAAGACCTCATCTTTGGGTCTTTGGAGACAAGATCAAAACACTACAACCTCCATTTTCACAAGATTTCAAGAGCTTCTCCTTCCTTCTTGCAAAACCGCCACCTTCACCATCAAGAGGAGTCATCATCTTCTTCTTCCATTTCTCTTGTTTTTGCGCCATCTTCAAGAAAGGTAGTGATCTTCATCTTTTTCATTTTGTTTGCTCAAGAAAGCTTGGAGCTTGGGTCCTTCATGACCAAGATCTCTAAGTGAAAACTTGAGAAGATCCTTCATGTTCTTCATGTGTTCTTAAGTTTCCTCTTTTGGAAAAATATGTTCTTGATGTTCTTCATGTGTTCTTAAGTTTCCTCTTTTCGAAAAATATGTTCTTGATGTTCTTCATGTGTTCTTAAGTTTCCTCTTTTGGAAAAATATGTTCTTGATGTTCTTCATGTGTTCTTAAGTTTCCTCTTTTGGAAAAATATGTTCTTGATGTTCTTCATGTGTTCTTAAGTTTCTTGATGTTCTTCATGTGTTCTTAAGTTTCCTCTTTTAGAAAAATATGTTCTTGATGTTCTTCATGTGTTCTTAAGTTTCCTCTTTTAGAAAAATATGTTCTTGATATTCTTCATGTGTTCTTAAGTTTCCTCTTTTAGTAAAATATGTTCTTGATATTCTTCATGTGTTCTTAAGTTTCCTCTTTTAGTAAAATATGTTCTTGATGTTCTTCATGTGTTCTTAAGTTTCTTCTTTTGGAAACCTATGTTCTTATTGATCTCTAGCTTAAAGTTGTTCCTTTCTCTTTATGATGAGTGAATGATTAGAAAAGCTTCACCTTTCTTCCATGATTTGATAAGACTATGAACCTTCTCAAAGTTTTAGACTTTTTATTCAAAAAGCTAGTAGCTTGTATCGTTATTTCATAAAGATCCAATCTTAAGATAAGAGCTTAATGTCAAAGGCACTTACTTTCATAAAGAATAAGACTTTATGACTACTTTACAAAGAATGACAACTTTAATAATGTTTAAGGCAAAACCTTGGTATGTTATTAGTAAAAGTTTAAAACTTTGCAACTTGACTAAGTTAAAAGTCACCCTTGGTGATTAGTGAACATTGGTGTTGTTGGGTTCATGATGTGGTTATGCGTTGTCATGACCCAAGGATTAGAGGGATCTCGAACTCCTTGGGAACAGAAGTATGATTAGGGCCTCTAAGCATACCATGAACCTGGGAATCACTAAGTGCGCTATCTCAAGGAAAGGAAACAATCACATAATTTAATTAATTTGAACAAGTGTTTCATAAGACACGTACTTAAGTAAAGCATACTTTCATCCAAGGACCAAGTAACTAAAAGACTATAAACACATATCCTAACTATGTGATTCTATCATGGGAAATCATGTGATGATTCATAATATTCTTCACAAAGAACAACACAACTATAAACCCCTTTAGGGTATGAATGTGTGATGCCACTTGGCATGATGAATGATGAGATTGATTGAGCTTTGTCTCATGATTGAATGATAAGTGTGATGATATGATATAGATATGATGAACTATTGGTTGAATGTTGATGATTGGCATTTTGGGGAAGCTCTGCCTAGCCATTATCTTTGCCGGATTTCGTCAAAATTATGGACTTAGTCATATCATTGCATGCGTCTAGTCAAGGAGTTATGCATGTAAAGTATAAAGATAAGAAAAGAATCAATGGGACGTGACCCTTCAATCACTTCGGTAAGGGAAGTGTGAGACGGCGATCCACAAGGAACCTCTATGAGGGAGGCAAGGGTGTTTTGGAGGACCCTCCAACTTAGAGGTAACCAATATTGGCTTAGTCTGATTTGGTTAGTACTGCGTGACGACGGTCACGGAATGAGCTCATGTCCAAAAGCAGTCTATTTCAAAGGAAAGTAAAGAATGTTAAGCACGTGCTAAAAATGAAAGTAAAGTCTAAGTATGACCATGGTTACATCTGTGATGATGCGTGTCTTTGCATGAAAGTATATGGCCCATTTGCATTATGGATGTTATTCTATGTTTAGTACGGATGTTAGTCATGATGATGTGTTTATGATGTTAAGTTTAAAAGCAACCCGCTTCGGGGTTTAAGTTTTCAAAACCATTAAAAATTGAACTTATATCTGTCCACTATTTTCGTAATTAAACCCAAAGTGGCTGGGACGATGACGATGACACTGTGTTTGTCTAGCCACGATCCTACTGAGAAATTTAGTATTTCTCATTCCTACGTTTCCGTGTCGTCTTCAGAGGATGTCAACGTCGGGCACGGTGGTGATCTACGTTGAGTTCCCGATGTGGCGTTGGCGCTTTGACCGTCTTTGAACGCCTCGGTCTTTGTCGGTGGCGCGGCGATGAGGTCTACATCTTCCACGACCGCCGCCTGCACTCCCGTGATGAGCCCATTTTTTCGACCGCATCAGCCATTTGGCGAGGTTACTATGGATGACATTCGCCCCTACTTTCAGCCAAGAGATACCCATCGATGATGATGAGATCGACTTCGGATACCCGTTTGACTCGATTGTTTCACTGGATTCCGATCCCTCGGAGCCGTCTTATCCGAGCTTCCATGTGGAGACCGATCTGTCCGAGCCCCTCTATCCGACTCATTCTGGGGGTTCTCACCGTTCGGGTTCGTCGCAGCCTTCTGATTCGTCTATCTTCTGATTCTTCTGCTTCATCTGCTGGCCCATTTTCACCCCCGGTTCGCGGGCGTGGGTTCATTCGTACCGTAGCGTGCCGTGGGCGAAGGGCGTCTTTCGAGGAGGAGGGCGTGGTAGTACATCTCCTAGTGGATATGGGAGCGGTTTCCTCCGCCAGATGCTTGATGTGACGATCGCATGCGGGCCAGAGCACGAGGATAGCCCTTTTTGGTAGTAGTTATAGGGTTATCATTCTGTTATATGGCATGCTTGGGTAGTAGGATTCTCTGATGTATTTCCTTTTATTATGTATTGGTAGGCTTTTGTGTAGAAATTTGGACGATAGATATCGGACCCATTATTATCTTATGTATGAACTGGTACGACTCTTATTATATTATCATGGTTGGCCGTGGAATGAATGTTACATTATTCTAAGAATTGTGGTTACTCTTATGGTCTCTATGCTTGTTAAATGCGATATATGTATGGGATAGCGGTGTTACTTTATATGTTCACGATGCACTCATGGCTCTTGATTTCAAAAATGGTTTACTTGTTTTGTAGAAAAAATTTTACCCCTATTTTCGGTATAAAGTAATTTCTAAAAGGTAATGATAGTTCCGCGAGCAAAAGTAGCAACTAGTAATTCCACAATATGACTTAAGCATAGAATGGAACTACTAGGGTGTTACACTTGAAGTGTTGGAACCTTGTTAAGCTTGAAGGAGTGATGGAGTTGGGTGAGTGGAGAAGAGAAAAAGAGAGCTGAAGTGGGGAAGAAGGCAGCATAGAGATGAGGCTGAAGGAGAGAAAGATATGAGTTTATAAGCTTGAGGTGGTAGTTAACTTGGAGGGCTTTGATTGGCCTAAAAACACAAGGCTGAATTTCAGCCAACCTTCCCCTCTTTTTGTGACAGAATTGCTCTCCACGTCGTCCTCAGAATTGCTCTCCACGTCGCCCTCTTTTTGGGACAAAATTGCTTTCCACGTCGCCTAAACGTGGAACTCATTTCCATTCATTTGAAATTGGAACTCGTCTTTATTATGTGTAAGGTCGGAACCCGCGTCCTTTTATTGGAGCTTGGAGCTGAAGCCGAATGTCGGAACTCGTCCAACCTTATTTGACACTTATGAGTAAATTCGGATATCGGAAGTCATACAGCTTAAAATCACCTAATCTTGGAACTCCTCATTCAAACTCGGGAATGCCAGCAGAAATGAAAGGCTCTGAGGAATAAGCTCGGAGATCGAAACTCATGTATGACTTGGAAATCAACTCAAAGATATGAGCTCATTACATTCAACTCGGAGGTCTGTACTTGTAACCATTGTGTTAAACTGTCAACTCGGAGTGAAGTTGGAAATCGGAATGAGGATGCTGGGTATTGTTACGGTCGGAAATCTTGAATTTGGAATCACAATATCAAACCCAAATGCTTAAACCCGGAAGTCGAGGATTTTACATAAAACTGGAAATCGGTACCAGAATAGGAAACCTTATGCCCGAATCCAGGAAGTCCGCAACTATGTACAGTATTTTGATACATGAGGTATGAGGTTAGAGCTCGCGTACATCTTGCTTGAAACTTGGAGATAAATTATGAGATCGGAAACCGGGTACATTGTCTTTGAGACATACGTCGGATATCAGAAATCACGTTCATGTTATTCGGACTTGAATGTTAAGTCGGAAGTCGATAAATTAAGATGAACTCGGAAGTCATGGAAACTTAAAGGTGAAGTCGGATGTCTGACCTCGTGCTCACCTCATTTGAGACCTGGACACAAGTTTAGAGATCGAAAATCATGTCCGTTTTTATGTGAAGCTTCGGAATAAAGTATGAGGTCGAAACCCGTATAAATTTTGGTCGAACTTGGAGACCAACTCAGAGATCCGATCTCACGTCCATTAACTCGTAGGTCGAGAATTGTGTCTTATTCCGGTTGAACAATCAATCATGAAGTCGGAACTCGTATCCTTTGTATTTGAAGCATAAGGTCGGAAATCGGAAAATCAAGCCAGTCCATTTGAGATCGGAAATTGGGACGTTACAATACTACATGAAAAATCCTCTTAAGGACTACATAGAGATGCACTTCATGATCACGGACTGGATTATTTTATATAGAGACGCACTTCATGATCGCGGATTAGATTATTTTGTTCAATAGTCCCAATTTTTTGTGCTCACTTTTATATACATGATATCATGAAACTATATTTATGTATATATGAGGTTGTTTTATTTTCCGTCGAGTTATTAAATTTCTTTTATGTTGCGATGCACCCTATATGGCACATATCGCATAAACAAACTGAAACCAAGCCAAGGACTCACATTCATTTAGGAAACAAAATAAACTAAAATAAGGTTAAATAAGTAAAATAAATATACATATGTATAAGTATGTGACAAACTACCGAGTAAAATATTATGACTTAAGCATATTATTAAACTTGGTAGGATATTACATTTTTTGTATCAAAGCAATTCGTCCTAGCAAAGGCCTAATGATTGAACTGACTATGTTTCGTGCATATCGTGTATCCCCTTAGAGGACTTCATTCATTGAAACTTGCCTATGCGGATAAGATATAGAAATGTATGTACATGAATTGCCTAACTATGTGAGTTGTTAATTACTAGCACATTGAACTTGGTGTTGAGCTCGATCAACTCAATGACTCTTGTTTTATGTGCTCAAAACTTAATGTATTTTGATAGGCAAGGTAGGCTAAGAATGGCACCCGTTTAAGAGAATCTTGTTGACTTTATGTACACGTTGTGAGAGATGGCATATACGATGCGAGAACAAGCTGTTGCAGCGCATCAAATGATAGACCAGCTAGAGAGACAACCTGGAGTCGGTCACGGTGGGAACCCGAATGGTCTAGAAGTGGACCTAGAATATTTTATGTTCGCCGAATTTAGGAAGGCAAACCCTCCTAGTTTTCGAGGAGCTTTTGACCTAGACAAGGTTGAGGAGTGGGTCAAGGTGATGGAGAAGGTATTCTCTGTCTTGGACTGCACTGATCATCAGAAAGTGACCTTTGCCACTTATATGTTGGAAACAGATGCAGAATTTTGGTGGAACAATGTAAAGAGACTATTAGAAGGTTCCAAGATAGAAATCACCTGGGACGTGTTTAAAAAAGTATTTTTCTAGAAATATTTCCTTGCATCAGTTGGAAATGCCAAGGAGTTGGAGTTTATGTAGCTCCCAAGGAAACAGTAGTGTATTAGAGTATGTAACATCCCCAATTTTGTCTAAGCTAATTAGCTTAGTGATCCTGGCTAATTAGAGATGTTAACAATTAACTGAGGACTAATCGGCTAATCTCGATGAGCAAGAGCTTAGTAAATTGAGTTAAGTCAATAATTGAATTATAACGCACTAAACGTTTTAATTAAAACCTAATTATTTGAACCTCATTAATTGGTAACTTAGAAATATAATTAAGCTAATCCAATCTTATTAATTAAGTACAAGACAATTGGTTTACCTTAATCAATTGAGATAGATTAATTCTTACACCCTAATTACATAATTCATAAGATCAATTCTTTTAGAGGAAAAACGTATTAAAAGTGTAATTAACCGAAATTAGTTAAAGAGCAATTTAACTAATCAAATTGATTAACAACTTAGGTAATTCTAATAGCTTTGAAGATTTAAAAATTTCTCCTAATTGATGCACCAAATTTCGGCCAAGGACAAGAGCAAAATCCAACCATCCATTTGCCTTCTCATCATGCACTCTTAGATCAAGGGTCTATGTTAGTAGTATCTCTTTAGTTAAGACAAGAGAAGTACCTTTCTCCCTAAGGATTATACCACTTGGAGTGATCTTATTCAATCAAGCCAATCCCAAGAATGGTCATGCCTTTAACCACTTGAAAAACACTAAATGATCTTTACCCAAATGTCAAGACTCAAGGAAAATACAACCTATCCTTTACCCCAAAGTTCCTAGATTTTTTGCTTGAAAAAGAAGTTAAACTCACTTACTTCCCCTTGCTTGTTGGAGAAGCAAAACCAATCAGCCCACTCCCCCCATTTTTGCACCCCAAAAACCGCCCCTCCACTCCCTCATTTGTGATTTTCATCCTCTTACCACAAGCCTAAGCTCTCACTTTTCTCTAAGCCTCATTCTAACTCTTTTACTCTTCCAATTCCTCTTGTTCTTCTTCCCACTTTCACTCCCCATCCAACTCTCTTTCCTTTCACCACCTTCACAAGCCCTTTAAGGACCACCCTCTTTAGTTCTTGAGAAAGCAAAACAAACGCTCATTTAGCCCCATTATCAAGCTCAAGAAGGAGGAGGCCATCTCCAACCATTTTCACTCTTCAAGCTTTCAAGAAACCCATTTGGTAGTGACTCTAACCCCTCTTTCTTCTATGTTTTCAAGCTCTAGAACTCCTAAGCTCTTCGTAGCTAGGTGGTTTTAGAACTTGCTCTAAAGGCCTCATGGCCGTGCTTTCATTATAAGAAGTTGTTTGTGATTTTTGCTCTTTTTCTTGGAAAATGACTTGTTGTGCATTTATTCTTATTTTGAACCAAACTTTTTAGAAGTCAAAATATTGATTTTTCATAAGATCTCAAAGTATAAAAGTGGTTTGTAAGAGAAAAGTGATCACTTGAAGAAAAGACTTAATGTTTTTACATGAAAACTCATTGAAACCAAAACCGTGGAAGCTAAAAAATTCTGGCAGTCTATATGGCGTGACTAATAACACTTTCAATATAACTCCAAAAGCAACGAATCTAATTTTAAATGAAAATAGACTCATAGAGCTTTTTAAACATATAAAATGCATAAACTTTGGCCTTAAAACAAGAGAGATATGAATTTTCAAAATGGACTATTCTCAAGTGTGTTTCTATTTGGGCAGTCTGTACTAAAACATACATAACTCGAGCTACACATAACATTTTTGAGTGGGACCAAGTTTGTTAGAAATCTAAGACATAGAGGAACATCCCCATAAAATAGTTTTGTCAAATTCCTAGTGAGGAACTCCTAGTAAAGTTTAAAATTCACTATATTGAGAATAAACTTAAAAACTGAGCTGTTAGATTTAAAGGTATTTATCTCAAGTTGCAAAACGAATTTTTGAGTGGGGTTGTTTTGTTTAAAAAATAGACTCATAAAAGTACAACACTATCAAAAATCAAGTTAAAATGATAAAAGATGAATTTATGGTGAATTTTTAAATTTACTGCCTTGTAGGAAAAGTAAAAGCTAGTTAAGGTAAAATTTCTAGCACTAATGAGAATCTCACTTAAGCACACTAAGACCCTCAATTTAAGATATTGGAAAACTTCATAATTCACCTTAAAAGTTTAAAAAAGGATAATAGATAAAATTGGCCCTATGCCTAATAGAAGAATTTATACAAGAGGCAACCTTAATTAAAAGCTTGCATCAAATTCACTAAGCTAAGCTCATAAGACTTTGTGTGACATGTATGCCTTTATGTGTCAATATGATGATATGATATGATGATGATGATGATGATGATACGATATGATGACGATATGATAATGAATGATGATGATATGAATATGATATGATGATATGATGCTTAATGATATGCAATAAAGGAATCACATTTGGGGACGGCGATATGTAATGCCTAGATGTGGAAAAGAATTAGAATAATTTTGTATCATAAGTCTTAATAAGAAGAAAATGAACTAAGGGTGTGATCTTTCAAAAGGGAAGGTGAACCAAAGTAAGCTCTCCTCACCCACAACTCACATGAGGCATGGCATCGACTCAGCTAGTGTGAGTATAGAGGATAGGGCTTACATGAGGCATGGCATGACCCAGCTAGTGTAAGTACCGAAAATTTATAATGGCGATGGCCAGGGTATGAGCTCATTACCACTTATGGTTAGTGGGTGAAAAGAAAAAGACTTAAGATAAAGTCAAGTTAAGAAAAGAAAAGGGACTTCGGTCCAAACCCTTGAAGGGAAGAAATTAAGAGAAGCTTACAGCACAGTCATACATGTTTTATGTAATTATAGTTGTTCATATGCTTGTGATGATATAAATGATCAGAGGACATGTTAAAATTGAATCTGCTTCGGATGGCTATGTTTTCAAAAATCTAAGAATTGGACCTTATGCTTGCTCATTGTTTTCATTTATAAAACCGAAGTAGCTGGGACGATAACGATGACACTTTAATGTCGGGTTTGAGCCCTACTGAGAAATCTTATTTCTCACTCTAGTTACTTTTCCGTATCGTCACTAGAATCCGATGGCGCATCCAGTGGAGTGGAGCATGGATCCCCCACACTGTGAGCGGACATATGACGTGGGATGCCAAATAATGCTGATTTGGACTTGTAGTTGCCGTAGCTCTGCATCTTCATACATTCCTTTTTCTGACGAACGATGTCAATTTAAGTTTGTATTTAGTTTTTGGGTCATGGCACGACCATGAGCCTCCTTCGATGTAATGCTAATATATATGTATGTATGTATGTATGTATATATATATATATGAACCCATGTGGATGTAATGATTAGCTATGTAAGCAATGTATTTGTAAATTACTATTTATTTACATTTTCTCTTGTTTTATGATATTTGGATATGTATTTTATGCAACACACTCTTTCTCTATTGGTTTTCTCGCTCAAGGCTTTATTTTCCAAAATGCTACAAAGCGACGGCATATTTATTTCAAAAAAAAAATCTTACCGTATTTTCCGTGTAACTTAATTTCAAGTGAAGTTTAGTTTTCCACGAGCATAAGTAACAACTAATAAATCGTCATAATACGACTTAAGCATGGTATGTGTTTATTAGGGTGTTACAGAGTACATCACCAAATTCGAGGAATTATGCAAGTTTACACAATATACCAGCATAATTTGGATGAGGTATGGAAATGTGTCAAATTTGAAGGCAGGCTAAAAGAAGATATCATTGCAGCTATAAAGATCAGGAATTTTTCCACTTTTAAGTGTCGGCTTGTGGAAGATTATAACAAGAAGTTGGCAATTGCCAAGTTGTCTGGCGACAGCTTCAAGAAAGGGTTGGCACCTCAGGGCCCCAAGTTTAAGTCTAACTTACTGCCACAAAGGAAGTTCCAGCCAGCGGGCAATAAGGGTAAGCAGCCTTAGAAGCCCTTATGAAGCAAACTTGTGCACAATGTGGGAAGAATCATGGTCATTGACCGTGTTTAGTAGGACAAAATGTTTGCTTCAAATACGGCAAGCCAGGCCACAAAATTTATAAGTGCCTCGCTAAAAACCAGCTATCAACCTTCAGGCCTCAGCACTAAGGAAGGGTCTTCACTATGGATGCAGAGGGAGCTGAAAAATCTGACGATTTAATTCAAGGTGCGTGTGAAGTGAATGATAAGACTCTAATTGTATTATATGATTCGAGTGCCTCACATTCTTTTATTTCTCATAGTTGTGTAATTGCTTTACAACTGCCAATTTCTGAGCTACCTTATGATTTATTAGTCCACTCCTACAAACAAGCCTATTAAGACTAGTCTAGTTTGTATGAATGTCTCTCTTTGAATTGAAGGCAAAACTTTTGCAGCCAATCTAATCTGTCTTCCCCTATCAGGACTTGACATAATTCTAGGAATGGATTGGCTTTCTACTAATCGAGTCATGTTAAATTATTATGATTAAACTATTGTGTTTCCTTCTACCCTATCTTCTGAATCTGTGACCCTTGTAAATCTCTATCTAAACTCCTTAGTGATAAACTGTTGTGGGAAGGAAAAACAAAGGTGCATTCTTTTCTCGACTAATGTGGCAGAAGTAGACTAGAAGTTGAAGGATATTCCAGTTGTTAGAGAATACCCGGATGTATTCCCTGATAATATTCTCGAATTTGCCCCAAAGAGAGAAATTGAGTTTATGATTGAGTTGGTGCCGGGAACGGGACCAATATCCATTGCTCCGTACAAGATGTCGCCCTTGGAGGTAGCTAAACTTAAGAAGCAGATTAAAGGACTTTTGGAGAAATGGTTTATCAAGCCAAGTGCATCTCCATGGGGGCCTCCAATTCTACTAGTTAAAAAAAAAAGGTAGAGGCATGCGGCTATGTGTAGACTACATGCAGCTGAATAAGGTTACAATAAAAAATAAATATCCTTTGCCGAGGATAAATGATCTCATGGATCAACTGTAAGGAGCAACTGTATCCTCTAAGATTGATCTACGGTCTGGATATCATCAAATTTGGGTTCGAGGAGAGGATACTTCGAAGACAGCCTTTCGCACTCGCTACGGACACTATGAGTATATCGTGATGTCTTTTTTATTAACAAATGTCCTAGCAGTGTTCATGGACTATATGAATCATATATTCTGATCGTATCTAGACAAGTTCGTGGTGGTTTTTATTGACGATATACTTGTCTATTCAAGGACTGAATAAGAACATGCAGAGCACTTGAGGCTAGTGTTGCAGGTCTTAAGAGAAAGGAAGCTTTATGCTAAGCTGTCTAAGTGTGAATTCTGGATGAAAGAAGTGAAATTTCTTGGGCATGTAGTATCCCAAGAAGGAATTTCTATAGATCCTAGCAAAGTGGAGGTAGTGCTAAATTGGGGACAGCCAACCACAGTTACTAAAATCAGTAGTTTTTTGGGTTTGGCTAGATACTACAGGCGGTTTGTCAAAAACTTCTCCCAAATAGCTTCTCTCTTGATAAAATTTCTTGGAAAAAGCCTTACTTGAATGGACACTAGAGTGCAAATAGAGTTTCCAAGAGCTAAAAGAGAAGTTGACAATGATGCTAGTGCTGACTTTACTAGATCCTCATTAACCATTTGAAGTTTATTGTGATGCCTTTAGGAAGGGATTAGGATGCGTGTTGATAAAAAACAGGAATTTAATTGCATATGCTTGAAAGCAACTAAAGCCTCATGAGATGAATTATCCAACTCATGACCTTGAATTAGCAGCGGTGGTGTTTGCTTTGAAAATATGGAGACATCACCTTTACGGAGTAAAGTTTAAGGTATTTTCTGATCACAAGAGTTTAAATATCTCTTCAATCATAAAGAAATTAATATGAGACAACGACGGTGGATGGAATTTCTTAAGGACTATGAATTCAAATTAAAGTACCATCCTGATAAGGCCAATGTGGTAGTAGATGCCTTTAGTAGAAAATATTTAAATGTGCCTTGGATGATGGTTAAAGAAGCAGAGCTTATCGAGAGTTTCTGAGATCTCAACTTAGGAATATCCATAACCCCTCGAACTATTCAGTTAAGTTAGCTTAAAATAACCAGTGATTTCAAAGGACAAATTCAACAGGCACAGTATTAGGATGCCAACTTCAGCATATCATTACCCTGGCACAATCAGGAAAACTAATGGGATTTGTGCAAGATAAGGAAGGCATATGGCGATATTGAGAGAGAATATGTGTAGCAGTAGGAAATGGTCTTCTGAATGGAATTTTAAGGGAAGCTCACAAGAATGAATTTATAGTGCATCCTGGAATCAATAAAATGTATCAAGATCTTAAAGGAATATTTTGGTGGCCAGGCATGAAGTTGGACGTAGCAAACTTTGTAAACAAATGTTTGATCTGTCAAAAAGTAAAGATAGAACATCAAAAACCATCAAAATTGGAAACCATTTTGACATCCAACAATGAGAATAAAACCACTAACTTATGAAGGAAGGCAATTCTATTTTTCCCTATCTTGTTCTCAAATTTTGGGCCAAGCTCTCTTCTCCTTTTAACCTTCATTTTTTTCTCCAACTTTTCTTCACTTTCACCTAAGCTCTTAAACCTTGCTTCAAGCTTACTTCCTCTTGTTCTAATCTTCCACCTTTTCCTTTGTATATCATCAAAGAAGCCTTAAGAGAAACTCAAAAACCTTGTTCCCTTAATCATTTAACCTTAGCCCATCCAAGAATAAGAAGGGATTTGTAACTATTTCAAGGTTTTAGAAAAGCAAAGGCATCAAAGCTTCAAGTAGAAGAACTCCACATCTTGAATTTGAGGTAGCATTTTTTGGATTGGTTGTCTTTTAGGGTCTTGGGTTACTAGGGTTTTTTGTGTCATCCTTTATTTAACCTTGTATGATATTAATATGATCCAATCTAGTGATTTGAGATAGGAAAACTTGGTTTAGATTGAAGAATAGATCAAAAAACCAGGAAAAACACAAAATAGAGAAGTTATGAGAGAAATCTTAGGGGCTATCCATATAGCAAAGCTAATATCTTAACTCATGGAACTAAAATTAGAATGAAATTAATTTTAGATGAAACTAGACGTCAAGACGAATCTAACCATAAAATTATAGGACCATTGGATTTCACTATGTGAGGGCATAACTCACCCTACATAACTTTAAATTAATTGAAACTAATTTTGTTAGAAAACTAATATATAGGGGATCATGTCCATAAAATTTTAGAATTAGATCATGAGGAGATTTCTCCTAGTAATTCCTTGAATTTGACCTATGCTTTGTTCTAGTTGAAACAAGGCAACCCACTTAAGGGGCTCATAACTTGAGCTCTACTTACCTAATTGAAGTGAAACTTGTTGGAATTGAAAGAGGATCCAAATAGGTATATTTTAGTATAAATTTTGGATTAAAATGATGAAAAATGGGTTTTTAGTAATTTTCTAAGTTTAAATGTGCAAGTCTATTTTGACATAAGGCAATCTTGAGTAAAATCCTAATAACTTAATTTATACACTCAAAATTTAGTGAAACTTATGAGGTTCAAAAGTAGACTAATGGGGCTACAATCTATTAAATTTTTAGATTAAAATGGATTAAAATGTAATTTTGGTGTAATTTAGAAGTTTAGGGCAAAATTAAGGAAAGTATGACCATTTAAAAATTTCATGACTTAAAAGCTCCACAGATCATGAAAGGTCGATAGTGGAATTATTTATGCAATGTCTTATCCAAATGATATGATGTTGGTATATTGATATTGATGATTCTGATTACTATGACAGGCTAGTTGTATGTATATTGTCTGTTTGTTAGAAACCTTCATATTTCAGCTATTATGCTGCTAGATTTTCGGCAAAAATATATGAACTATGTAACATGATTATAAGTTTCTCAAGCATATTTATAAATGAATATATGAGCATATGAACCATGAAAGGATATAAATAGATAAGATGTGAGTCCCTTCACTTGGAGGCAGTTATTGGGTCTCTCCTTATGAAAGTAGTTAAACAAATAATATGTGGGTCCCTTCACTTGGAGGCAATTATTGAGTCTCTCTTTGTGAAAGCGATTAAAACTATTGGGTCTCTCTTTGTGAAGGCAATTAAAACTATTAGGTCCCTCTACTTTGGAGGCAGTTGGCTAGCTGAGTCCTTCTAATTTAGAGGCACGTAGGTCTCCTTGCGGGTCAGTACTGCGTGACGACGGTCACGAGTTGAGCTCATTCCCAGATTAGGCTACCCAAGGGTAATAAAGATCAAAGAAAGCTAAAGAAAATCAAGAAAGACAAGTGCACTTACATGATTACATGATGTGCATCTACATATGCATAAGTTATATTCTTTTTATTTTTGTTATAAAACTGCTATCTTAATTGTCAAGTGTGTGAAAAAAATCAACCTACTTTAGAAGGATATTTTTGAACTTTCTAAAATAAAATTTACAGTTGATATGACATGATCATTTTTCTTAAATAAACTGAAGTAGCTGGGGATGATGATAATGACACTGTATATGATAATCTAGGATATCCTTCTGAGAATTTATAATTCTCACTCCTATGTATGTTCCGTATCATCTCTAGATAACTTAGGAGATATTAAAGATGGCTATCCTAGATGAAGTTGATTGAGATGTGAAGACGACTAAAGGTTGCTGTCAGACAAAGTCCGTTTATGTATTCGTAAAAACTCCTAAGTGTAATACTATAACTTAAGCATGGTACTATGCTTAGAAGGGTGTTACATAGTAGGCGTGGAAGACCACAACCCGAACTTGCTCCTGAAGATCTCGCTGACTTCATGGCACGTTATGAGAAATAGCATACGTGATTAGAGAACAAGCCGCGATAGCACATCATGGAGGAAGGCAACTCGAGGAAGATCATGGGGGAAATCCTAATAGGCCAAAGGTTGATTTGAAATACCTAAAATTTTCAGAATTTTGGAAAGCGAATCCACCTAATTTTAGGGAAGCCTTCGATTTAGACAAGGTTGAGGAGTGGATAATGGTAATGGCAAAGGTCTTTTCAATATTGGCTCGTACTAACCACCAGAAGGTAGCATTTGCTACTTATATATATGTTGCAAGCGATCGTTGAATTTTGGTGGAATGGTGTAAAGAAATTGCTAGAAGGTTCCGAGACCGATATTACCTTGGAAGTGTTCAAAGAGGCATTTTATCATAAGTACTTCCTTGCTTCTGTCCGAATTGCTAAGGAGTTAGAATTTCTACAACTTCAATAAGCAGGTAAAAGCGTGTCGAAGTACATTGCTAAGTTTGAAAAGTTTTGCAAGTTCTCCACTATCTATTAGTAGAATCCAAAGTTTGGAAATGTGTTAAGTCTGAAGGCAGATTGAGAGAATATATCCTCACAGCAGTAGAAACTACGAAGATAAGAGATTTTGCTATTCTAGTGAATAAATGCCGGCTTATAAAGGACTGTAATAAGAAGTTAGCAGCAATCAAGTCTATCAATGACAATTTCAAGAAGGATTGGCACCCCAAGGTTCGAGGTTCAAGCCCCTTTACCCATAGAAGAATAGGTTCCAACCAATTGAAAATAAAGGGAAACAACCCCAAAAAGCCTTTTATAAAGAAAATATGTTCGCAATGCAGGAAAAATCATGGCAATCGACCATGTTTGGCAGGACAGAATGTGTGTTTCGGCTATAGTAAGCCAAGACATAGGCTCTATGGGAATCAGCAATCTACCCAAAGCCGCAGCACTAGGGAAGGGATTTCACCATGAATGTGGAGGAAGCTGCCTAATCTGAAGATTTAATTCAAGGTAAGTGTGAAGTGAATGGTAGAAATCTAACTATATTGTATAATTTGGGTGCTACACACTCATTTATCTCTTGTGATTGTGTGACTACACTGCAATTACCTGTCTTTGAGTTGCCTTATGACTTGCTACTTTCCACTTATATGAATAAACCTGTTAAGACTAATCAAGTTTGTATGAACCTTCTTTTTCAGATTAAAGGTAGAACCTTTATAGACAATTAGATTTGTCTTCCATTGTCTAGTCTTGACATGATTTTGGGCATGGACTAATTTTCTGCCAATCGTGTCATGTTAAATTGTTTTGATAGAACTATTATCTTCCATTCCATTTCATCCTCGGAATCTATATACATAAGCTCTTTATCGATAGAATGTTGCAGGAGAGAAAGTCAGGGATATATTCTTCTATCAACAAATGTGTTGAAGAAATAGAAATTGAACAAAATCCCGGTTGTTAGAGAATACTTAAATGTGTTCACAAGGGACATACCAAAATTTCCTCGAAAAGAGAAATTGAGTTTTTTTCGATTTGATATCAAGAACAGGATCAATATCCATAGCCCCATATAGGATGTTGCCTTTGGAGCTAGCAGAACTCAATAAGCAGACTGAGAAACTTTTGGAGAAGCAATTTATTAGGCCAAGTGCTTCACCATACGGAGCCCCTATTTTTTTGGTAAAGAAAAAGGATGGAGGTGTGCGATTATGCGTGGATTATTGACAACTAAACAATGTTACGATCAAGAACATGTATCCTTTATCAAGAATAGATGACCTCATGGATTAACTACAAGAGGCAACCATGTTCTCCAAGATTGATCTATGTTCAAGGTATCATTAGATTTAGGTTCGAAATGAAAATATTCATAATATGATTTTTTTGGACTTGTTGCAGACACTATGAACACACCATAATGTTATTTGGTTTGACAAATGATCCAGTAGTACTCATGGGCTATAACCTCGAAACTTGGACCATGTGACTCAACATCCTGCTACAGAAAATTACTAACCATGGAGTTAGGAACCCAAAAACTAGTCCTCAACATTTGGACGGAGATGCGGTGATCTACCACAAAACCCGGAATTAGGTACCTAGACCTCACTTCTACACTTTACTATCCTACCTATACCACCTCACCTCCAGCGCACAACCCTAGATCCCAAAGCCTGGACCCTTGATCCTAATCCATCAATCCCGAAAACCAGAACCCGATCTTAAAGTGAACTTTTAGCATTCACTTTTCTGAGGTGAACTCACTCATTCGATGCGCCCTCCAAACTAGGAAGTTGGAACTTGGAACTTGGGGCATGGGTACTGCATACACAATTAAATAACTCTTTATAAAATATAATTTTTATTGATCTAACTGTTGAATTATATTTACCTATCATGAAGATTATTTGTGTCAAATTTTATGAAAATTGAATATTAATAATAATGTAATCAAATAACTCTTATTCATCTATATCTTAAACATATATTTCCTTGATTCTTGATGTGTATAAAAAATATATCAAGTAATTTTAGGTTAATATAAAATTTTGTAGAGATGACCTATAAGATATATACTTCAAAGTCAATGGTTGGTTTTGAAAAAAAAAATTACACTAATAAAAAGTTATTTAATATTGTAACAATTGCTTAAAACTATGACAGAATAACTTAATCCTGACCCAATTCAAATATAGCGTACCATAATATATTGTCATAAGCAAAATGACTTCACTATAAATGTGAACAATGACACCACATATTTCACATACTAATCATGCAGGTTGTTATTTTCCTATAATATCATTTAATGCTTTCTTATAGGATTTAATTTGTATATACTGTCAGTGTAAAAAAAATTTACATAGACATATAATCATATGTTACCGCATCAATAAAAATATTTGACTCAGCTACCCATTATCTTAAAAGTCTTATAATAGCAAGTATCTGATTGGATAATAGTGTAAAACTCTTTTATACTGTCAGTGCATAACAATTAAACCCTTTTTTTTTTATATGTATTAATGTTCTATGTATTTTGCCCAATATAGATGATGATGAAAGGGATTACTTCTCTAATAATGAAGTAGGAAAAGATGGTAGTGAATTTCAAATTTTTCAAGAATTGATGATTTCGATGGTCTTATTTACAGTGAATATCTATATATCTAAACACTTAATAAAGGCAATTTCCCTCTTTGGTGCTCAATTTTTTTATTCCACTTTACATAATCATTCTTTCTAATCTAAATTGTATATAAATCTATACTATTATATATAAAGGGCAAAGGTTGTAATATCCTAATAATACTATACTATGCTTAAGTCATTTATGGCATTACTAGCTGTTACTCTTAACTAGCAGAAGTTCTTATAGTTGAAATTAGCGTATTATATGAAAATACCTTGTATCTTTTTTTTAAAAAACCTTTATGCTTGAAAACTGAATCTTTAAGCGCTTACTTACTTGCATACACATAAACATTGTTCCTTATATTGAGAAGTTACTAGAAAGACATATGACAAAATTGAAATAACATAACACCATACCTTAAGCTAATGATGTAATCATAGATAATAAAGAGTCATCATTATGTTAATAATTATCATATATGTAATAGGACAAATTAAGTAGCATGACTTCCCAAATGCTCTTAATTACACATAAACTACCCAATTAGGGCTCTCATGAAGGTGAAAATACTATGCTACTATCTCGATCCTCCTTAGCTAGATGAGGCGACATGGCAGCTCCTCATCTTATCCAGTCAAGTACTACCGGAAGTGCTACCATGGATGCCAGCAGCTCCGTCTGAAGATGACACGGAAACGTAGGAGTGAGAAATGCAAGATTTCTTAGTAGGATCTCGACTAGACCATTAATGTGTCATCGTCGTTGTCCTAGCCACTTCAGGTTTGATCATGAAAACAGTGAGCATGCATATATTCCATTTTAAAGGGTTTGAAAATATAGGTTCCTGAAGCGAGTTTCTTTTAATCTTCCTCATATAAACATAACATAAAGAAACTTGAAGCTACAATATAAGAGCATATATATATGAGAGCATAGTATAAACACTCATGGCCATACAAATGAGAGAATGAAGATGCATGCACATTTATGTAACTTCTTAGACTAGACCCGAGTCTTTCTTTAACTTTACTTTCATATTAAGCACGTGCTTAACATTCTTTGCTTTTCCTTTGAAATAGACAGCTTTTGGACATGAGCTCATTCTGTGACTGTCGTCACGTAGTACTAAACCAAATCAGAATAAGCTGATATTGGTTACCTCTAAGTTGGAGGGTCCTCCATATCACCCTTGCCTCCCCTATAGAGATTCCTTGAGTCTTTGTGGATCAGCGTCTCTCACTTCCCTTAAAAAGTGATCGAAGGGTTATATCCCATTATTTCTTTTCTTTTGTTATGACCACATTGTACATGCATTACAATCATTAACAAGACACATGCGAACATGCGATAGTATGACTAAGTCCGTAATTTTGACAGAAATCCAGTAGCATGACGGCTAGACCGAAGCTTCCCCAAAATGTCAATCATGAAATTTCAACCAACAATCAATTATATCCATTCTCGTATCATCATATCAATCATTCAATCATGAGATAATGCTCAATCAAACTTGTCATACATCATGCCTAATAGCATCATACATTCATACCCTAAAGGGTGTTTATAGTTGTGTTATTCTTTGTGAAAAGTCTTATGAGCCTTTATATGATTTCCCATGTTTTACTCATGAGAGAATCACATAGTTAAAACAAATGTGTATATAGTCTTTTAGTTACTCAATGCTTGAGTGAAGTTACTCTTTACTTAGGTACATATCTTATGGAACACTTGTTCAAGTTGATTAAGTTAAGTAAATTATTTCCTTTTCTTATCTTGAGATAGTGCACTTAGTGATTCCTAGGTTCATGGTATGCTTAGAGACCCTAATCATACTTCTGTTCCCAAAGGATTTCGAGATCCCTCTAGTCCCTTGGGTCATGACAACGTATAACCACACTCATGAACCCAACAACACCATATTCACCAACCATCAAGAGATAGTTTTTATTTTCAACAAGTTACAAGATTCAAACTTTACTAAGTAGAGTAGCAAAATTTCACCTTTATAATTATAAAGTTACATACTTTATGAAAGTGATTATAAAGTTTGATTCTTTATGAAAGTATGAGTCTCTAAAATTATATCCTTGTCTCAAAGATTCAACCTTTATAAGGAAAATGCTACAAGATGCTAGATTTATGACTAAAAAGTATTATTCTTTAAGCAAGTTGACACTTTTAATCATTATAAGATCATCAAGGTTCTAACTTTATGATTTAAAGTGGTCTTAAGGTCTAAAAGATTCTTTCTTAAAGAAATATTAGAACTTTACTTAGCACTTCCATTTCAAGATTTAACCTTTACAAGATTAGAATGCAAATCTACATCTTTATGACTTTAAAGTTACATTTTTTATTAAAGTTCGAAACTGTGCAAAAGGTCTTGTCTTCAAGATTCAATCTTTAAGACATAAAGTGACAAGTTCTCATTTTTATGACTTAGAAAGCTTCATGTTCTAAAAGGTTTAGACTTTCACACATATTTTTGTCTTCAAGAAGAACAAAATGAAGCCTTGTGACACTAAAAAAACAAAAAATAGCACCACTTTTATGCATCAAGCAGCAAACTTTTGAAACTTTATACTTTTGGAATGTTCATAATCTTATCAAAATCATAAGAAAGATGTAAAGATGAGGACTTTTCCAATCTTAAGTCCATAAAAAGGAAAGAAATCAACTTTAAACCAAAACCACCAAGAATCATCATGAACTCATGCATCAAGAAAGAAAAATAGAAACTTTAAAGTATTTTAAGAGAGAAACTTTCAATAAGCAAGAACAACTCATGAACAAGATCAAGAACATATTTTGCTAAAAATAGAAACTTTTAGGGCTTTCATGAAGAAACCTCAAGACATGCACATGAACCCCCATGAACAAAGTTCAGGAAGCAAACTTTTTTCTAAAAAAGGAAATTTTCTCAAGTTTTCGCTTGAAGATCTTGGCCATAGTGAGAGCCAAGCTTAAAGCTTCTTGAGTAACAAAAAGAAAAGTGTAGAGATCACTACCTAGTGTTGAAGAATGGCATCCTTGAAAGAGAAGAAGAAGATGAAGAAGACTCCTCCTTATTGCTGGTGGTGGCGGTTTTGAACAAGGGAAACCAAAGCTCTTGAGTTCTCTTAAAAATGAGGTTGTAGTGTTTAGATCTCTTCTCCAAAGACCAAGAGATGTGGTCTTTGAAGGGCTAAGTGAAGAAAGTTTGGTTATGGAGGTGGAGAATGATGAAGAAGATGAAGAAAAAGAAGAGAGAATGTAGAGAGAAATTGGAGAGCTTCTTGAGGAAGAAAGGATTTTAGATAGAGAATCGAAGTTGAAAAATGAAGTGAAGGTGTGTGTATGTGTTGTTGTTGGCCGTAATATTAGCCAAGGGGGGAGAGATATTTTCTTCATTTTGTTGTAATTAAGGGAACAAAATGGTTAATTAAGGGTTTTACTTTAGACAAGACCTAATACTTTTCTTGCATAAAGCACTCTTGTCTAATACTTTATCCTTTAGTGACATCACACTTTACTTTATTGTCTAATTGACTCAATTTGAATTTAATCATATGATTAAGTGCTCTTGCAACTTAATTAACATGATTAAGCAAGAATTAGTGATTAACACACAAGAATATGATTAAGAAAATTAAACTTGTAATTAAACTCAATTATCCTTAATTAAACTTGATTAAGCTAATAAGGGTGATTAGTGCTTAATTAAGCTATTGAGAGTCTAACTCACTTAATTAGAGATTCTCCAATCTTAACTAAGGATTCTCTTTGCTTTTCTCATCAGAATTAACTCATAAACACTTTGTTAATCCTTTGATTAAGCTTTAATCTCGTAATTTCTCATTAAGTGCCTAATTACTCAGGGTTATTGAGATAATTTAGCATGACAGGAAATTAAGGATATTACAAAGGCTTTCATGCACCTTGCTACTAATGATCCATCATGCACCTTGATATCTAAGAGTCGAGATTCGAGGGAGCATAGATATACCAATCATAGGGGATGCTAATTCTCTTTTTCCTTTATCTTCCTTTTTCCTAATTCTTCCTTTCTCATTGGCTGCCCCCCAGCCATGTGGTAGCTCCACCTACTATACAAGGCTCACCTCCTTTTCTCTTACATCTTCCCCACTACACCTTAAAGCTCACCTTGTCTGTAACATCCCAATTTTCCTGGTGCTAAATTATTCCATTTTACCTCCACTACGAGTTTCGAGTTCCGACTTCACCTTCAAGTTTTCATGATTTCCGACTTCATCTTCGAATTTCACACACAAAATGTACTATTTCTGACTTCCGAGTTCGTCTTCGAATTTCAGCATAATTTACCGACTTCCAACTTAACATTCAGGTCCAAAACAACATGGAGCGATTCCCGATATCCGATTTCATGTCTTAAAGACAATCTACCCGATTTTCGATCTCATAATTTATCTCCAAGTTTCAAGCAGATGTACCCGAGTTCCGACCTCAGACCTCATGTTTCAAAATAGTACCGACCTCCGAGTTAAGTGTAACGAGTTCCTGCCTTAGAGTTGAACTTAATTAGAATGGATACGAGTTCGGATCTTTGAGCTGATTTCCAAGTCATACACGAGTTCCAATATCCGAGTTTATTCCCAGAGGCTTCCTATTTTTGTTGGTGTTCTTGAGTTTGAATGGGGAGTTCCGGGATTAGGTGATTGTATGACTTCCGATATCCGAACTTACCCCCAAGTGTCAAATAAGGTTAGATGAGTTCTGACATCCGGCTTCAGCTCCAAGCTCAAATAAAAGGGACGCGGGTTCCGACTTTACACATAATAGAGACGAGTTTCGATTTCAGATGAATGGGAGTGAGTTCCACTTTTGGGATGACGTGAAGAGCTATTTGGCCACAAAAGTGGGAGACATGGCCGAACTTCAATCACAAAATTTCAACCAATCAACACTCACAATTCCAACTACCCCCATGTATTTAAGTCAGACTCTCCTTCTCGTTTGAGGCTGATTTACGCCACTCTCTCTTCCTCTTGTTCCAGTCTCCTTCTTCCCTTCTCTCAATCAACTCCATCACTTCTTCAAGCTTAACAAGGTTCTAACAATTCAAACTTTAACACTTAGCTCAAATCACACTCCAAAGAGGTAGGATTCCATTTCTGTTCTTGAATTCTTTGCACTATGGCTGTATGAAATTGTACTTTAACCCCAAGTGGATATTTCCACAATAATCCTAGAACTTTTCATAAAATGACCTTTATGTCCCCACATCGATAGAATTAGCAGAATGGGGTTTTAAATGAAGCAGAATCACGTGGTAAAATCGTGGAAGTTTAAATCTCCACCGATTGGGCCATGGAGGCAGTCTGGTGTAAAATGACGTGAGGTGCCCCTGGACTTGCTCAAAATTACGGAAATGCCATTAGTTATAGAAAACAGAAAACAAAAAGGCTCCGAATTTGCGAAAACATCTAATTTACGCCATTAACCTATTTATTCGGTTCTGATAGTTATGTAAGGGCAATTAGAAGTTAATTAAATATTAATCAAGATCTAATTAGATATTAGCTAGAGAGATTAGGCTTAAGATAAATTAAGATGAACAGGTAGACATCTTACCAAACTATTAAGTAACGTTTTACCGATTTGGAGGAAATCAATAAATATTCGGTGTTCTAAGCTGCTAGAGCCGAATTAGTAGAATTTTACACTGATAACCTTAGGTGGACATGACCACTAAAGCCAAATATCTAGAGCCATCCTTATCTATGTTATAAAGCTTAGAAAAAAATCTCACCCACCTCCTTTTAATTTGCGCCCTCCACCATGTTTCAGCCTCCTTCCATCTCTTCTTCTTCTTCTTCCTTTCTTTCCTGACCTCCATGATCAAGAACTTCAAGCTCAAGATTGGAAGCCCTCTGGACCTCAAATCCTCTTGCTCCTTTTATGAAAATTAATCCTCACCTCCTTCTCTACAAAACCCCTCTAGCAATTTCATGATTAAGCATCAAATAGAGCCTCCCTACATTCATATGAGCTGCTGCCATGATGAAGGAAGAAGGCTAGGAGTTGGTTCTTGGCCTCCTTGCTCCCATAGTTTCGAGGATTTCAAGGTAGGTAGCTCAAATCCTTAGTTGTTTGATGTATCATGTGACTATGTGGCTGTTATATTCCTCTTATGCCATACTTGTATGAGGGTGCTTTGATGTTCTTCTAGTGTTTTGAGGTGAGGGAAACTTGGTTTAAGTTGAGGAATTTATCAAAAACTCAAAAAGGAGATAAGCAGGATCTATTTTGTGAGAAAACCCTACAGCGTCCATACTGGTGGAGTGTACGGCCCTACCTATAGCCATAGAAAGTGGATGAATCTATTTTTATATGAAACTAGATATCTAGGGCTTTCCATACATATAAAATATAAGTCCATTGGATTAGTATTGAATTATTTATGAATTTTTGAAGTTTAACCTAGAAATCTGGATTCTTAGCCTGGCAGTATAAGTTGAGAAGGATATAACTCACCCTATATAACTCCAAATTGAGTGAAACTAAAGTTTTTGAAAGCTAACATATAATAGAACATTCCATAAAAATTTCAGAACCAGATTCATTGCCATTTGTTTCCAGCACATCAATGAATTTGACTTAAGTTTAACCTGGGCTGGAACAGGGTAGTCCAGTAGGGTCAAGTTTCGGAACTCATAACTCAAGATATACTTAGGAAAATGACATGAAACTTAGTTCATTTGAAGGCTTGTTTGTTAGCTTTAATTTGATATAAAATTTGCATGATTTCACTTATTTTTCTATTTTTAGTGAATTTTCTTTTATAATAACCCAATTATGGCTAAGAACAGGACATGCTGAGGTAAAATATTTATGTCTTGAGTTATACAAATCAAAATGAGATGGGACTAAAAGGATTAGAAACTAGACACATAATGCTATGACATATCCAAAAATTAGATTCAAATGAGTTGAATTGCAAGATGGTACATTTGTACTGTTGTCTGGCACTATTCATGGGAAAGCGGACTCATTCCGTTATGCTGCCGAAATTCCAGCAGAAATATGTGAATTATATATGCAAGAATGATTTAAGTATAATATAAAGTATGTGAATGAATGCATGTAGCATATGCATGTATAATCATGTCCAAAGAAGAATAAGATTTATGAGAACTTGTAAGAAAGATGTACCAAGCTACCACGTGAGGCATGGCATAGACCCAACTAGCGTGCGACAGAGCGGTACTATCTAAGACTTGGGCCAGCCCTCGACCAGATTTAAGGGGAATAGACCGGTGTGAGGGTCGAGGAAAGTAAACTCGTCACTCATGTATAAGTACGAGCTCAAAGCCGAAAAGCAGGCTATCACCCAGGGGTGAGAGAGGCCATTCACCTCCGGGGGACCAAGTACAAAATGGTAAGATTAAGTTCCAAGTTAAAGAAGAGATAAATTAAGTCAAGTGCACTTGCATACATTCAAGTATAAACATTTATATGTGCATCTTCAATTATCTAGTTAAGTCATAATGCTATTATGATCCTTGTTGAAGCATATTATACTATCCGTATTTCTATGTCTGTCATATAATATGCCAAGTGATTGTTAAAATATAAACTGCTTCGAGAAAGATGTTTCCAACTTAAAATTGAACCACTACTTGTGTATATGTGCTCACATTTTCATAAGAAATCGAAGCGGTTGGAATGTTTATGATGACACTGTAAGATTGTTTGAGTTTACCTACTGAGAACCTTAGGTTCTCACTACCTACTTGTATGTTTTCCTTTCTATAAACATTCCAGCACCTAAGTTGGAAATCAAGTATGGGGCAGAGTACTGGGATAGTTTCTGATCAAGACTCGGGCACAAAACTAGACCAAGAGACTATTGAAGCTAGCTAGTGACCAGTCGGAAGCAAATTCTGTGTATTATATTAGTCTCAATTTCTTTTAAATTGTAATTATTTTATCCCCTATGTATCAGAGATAACGAAGTTTATGAGCTATCAGTAAGTGATAAAGTGCGCAGTTAAAGGGTTATGTATTATATTTTCCATATTTTAAAGTTTTCTTAGCACAATGACACCTTTTAATATAACCCATGACTCAAGCATGGCTTATATAATAAAGGGTGTTACATTGTCATCTACAATGTCTCCTAGAATGATGGTTGGTCTTCCCACTGTTCTCAACATTGGCGTTGTTTTTGTAACACCCAAGTAGAGAATGCATGAATTGTGATATTTTGTCTTGTCGAATCCCGTGAAAGCTTTAAATCTGGACCCTATGCCTTCCTAGAAAGCCATATGTTTGGGATATTTTTATGGGATTAAAAGTCCCAGTAATTATTTCTTAGTTATCAAAGAATTGAAGAGTGATTTTTAATGAATTTTAGGAAGTCATTAACCATTTCATCTTTAGTCCAAAAGTTTAAGAAATGCAAGTTTTCGAAAATTTGTAATAGAATCCAAAACTTGGATTTTGATTCCTAAGGAGTTTGATTTTTTCAATTTTTATTAGATTCCAATAGGGGGTATTCCTTTATTTACATTTATGTTTTAAAGTTAATATAGACATTAACTTAAAATAAGTATATGATGATATTTAAAAAATGGACTAGGTACCTAGGCTCCAAAGGCTAATGCTTAGGCACTATTTGCGTGTTGATTGATGGTTTTTAGGTGAACGAGCACTCAGGCAGCGAAGTCGCAGCGCTTAGATGAGATTAAAAAAGGGTTCTTGACCCTGCTTCATTTCTCTCTCATCTTTTTCTTCCCCCACATGGATTCCATCAATCCTTCATTAATTTTCACTCAAATCTACCACCAAATTCATCTATTCTACATCAACATCCCATTAGTTTGGAGTTTTATCTCTTGGAGCTCTCTTTCTCCTCCTTCTAGCGAGAGAACATGATGGTGGAAAGAGATCCACAGCTCTCTTAGCACTCCACCATTTTCCTCCACTTTCTAAGGTAATTCTTGAACTTAATCGTCCTTATATTACCATAGATTAACTAGTTTCTCTATGAATTTAAGGTTTAAGCTTATGAAGGGGGGTTAGGGTTCAAGAATTGGGGGTTTTTGCCCTATAAGGCTAATCCTAGTATATTCTTATAATAGTTAAGTTGTGAGAGTATAATATATATGTGTATTGTTATGTTAGATACTTTCTGGAATCCTTTGGTGGCTCTAAAGAGAGCTTGAGCTTCTTTATTTTGAGACTTGAATAGTGAGTTGATAATATATCTATAGATTATTTTAAGTATATGTATGATTTTAGGAAACATTATGTTACGATTATGTTGCTAAATGTCGAAAGTAAAAATTGCATCTTTTTGAATTCTTGAAAGACAAACAAGATATTACTCCTCTCAATATATACATACATACATACATACATACATACATACATATATATATATATATATATATATATATATATATATATATATATATATAGGGAGCATATCACATGAAAGGAGTAATTTATTATGAGAGTAAGAGGAGCAAATCTGGGCCGTATAACCATACATAGATGGTCAAGATTTAAAATTGTTTAAAGGTCACATGATCACTTAAAAAAGTCATGTGACTTTATATTTTAATCTTGACCATTCAAGTAAGATCTAATGATCAAGATTTGCTCCTCTTGCTCTTATAATAGACCACTCCTCTTGTAACGTCCCATTTCCAACTTCCAACCTTGTCAGTGAATTTTAAAATTCCCAATTTTCGATCTTAGTAAGGCTCGAATGGATTGGCTTGGAATTTCCAATTTCCGACCTTATAGTGAATTAGAATGTATACGAGATCAGACTTCTGATTTTATCTGAATTGGTCTCCAAGTTCGGCCAATTTTCACGACTTCCGATTTCAAGGCTATTCCCAAGAACTTTTCATTTCTATGATGTTTCCGATTTCTGATATGAAGTTTGGAGTTCCGCTCTCTAGTTTATTAGCAAGAGCTTTTCATTTCTCTAATTTACTGAGTTCCGAGGTCAAGTTAGAGTGCCGAGATCCTATGAGTTCTGACTTCCTGGTACACAAGATTAATGTTGTTATTCTCGATCTCCGGTGTTATGCTTAGAACAGATTCAAGTTCACACAATGTCCCCGACTTCTGGGTTTAAGTGTTATGGTTTCACATTCTGGTCCTTGACTTTCGATTTTAAGGTGACTGTTCTTTACGATTTTCGACATCTGACTTTGATTTCAAGTTTCCAATAAACCAGAAATATTTCCGAGTTTCGATTTCACTTCTTCAAACTTGTCCTGACTTTAAGTAGTGTACGATTTCCGAGGTCATCTTCAGACACAATGGGAACGAGTTCCACTACTTGGGCGACGTGGAGGGAAATTTTGTCACAAAAGAGGGAGACATGGCTGAACTTTGCCCACAAAAATTTCACCCAATCAAAACCACTCATTCTAACTACCACGCCAAAGTCTCATTTATATATATATTCTCCTCCTGCCTTTTCAGCTCATTTCTTACGTTGCCTTCCCTTCCTCACTTTAGCTCTCTTTTCTCTTCCTCACTCACCCAACTCCACCTAATTTTGAAATTCAACCAAGTTCCAACTACAAACTCAAGCAAAATCATTCATAGTAAAAGGTAGAGGTTTTAGCTCTTGTCTTGATTTTCTGATTCTTGGATGATTATTGGTGGTTTAATTCTTTAATTCTAATATATTGACTAAATGATCATGATAAATTATGGCTGGTTTATTGGCTGTTTGTGAGATTAAAAATGAATTAGAAACAAGAAAGGATGAAGATAGGAAGAGTTGTGAGGCTGGAAAACTCAAAACCCTTGGCAGTCCATACGACGGAGTGTACAGCTCCGCCTGCCGCCATTTAAAATTGATAAAACCATTTTTATGTGAAACTAGACATCTAGGGCTTTCTATACATATATCATATAAGGCCATTGGATTAATATTGAGAGAGATAGGAATTTTTGAAGTTTGACCTAGAAATCAGGACATTCACCCGGGCAGTATTGGTTGAAAAGGGTGTAACTCACCCTACACAACTCCAAATTGAGTGAAACCAATTTTGTTAGAAAGCTTACACATAAGAGAACCTTACACATAAGAGAATATTATACAAAGAAATTCTGAGTTTGTTACCATCCTATTTGTTCCCAGCGATTTGAAGAAGTTACCCTATGTCCAAACAGAGTCAAAACAGGGTAGTTCAAAAAGGTCAAGTTTCAGGACTTATAACTCGAGCCCTACTAAGTCAAATGGAATGAGACTTTTTGCAAATGAAATATGGTTCTATCAGATTTAATATGAGACTGATTTTGTATCCTTTGAGCCAGTTTTCGATTTTTAGTAGATTTTTACTTTTAAGTGTGTAATTCTGGCTAGCTGCTGGGCAGGCCAGGATAAAATCTGAATAATTTGAGTTATGGTTATCAAAATGAGATGGGACCAAAGAGGTTAGAAAATAGACACATAACACTTTAACATACCCAAAATTGAGGTCCAAATGAGTTAAATAGAAATTATGGCATGATTTACAAGAACCGGGTTAAATGATTATGTTGAAGCTATAACTCTGCCTTAAGGAGACTAATGCTTCTATGAGTTCCATGATGAATTGTGCATGCAATATTATGACTCCTATGAGAAATTGGTATTCTGATGTACTGGGACTATTCATGAGGAAGCGAACACGTTCCGTTATGTTGCCAAAATTGCAGTAAGTATATGTATGAATTATGATATACATATAGTGGCATGTGCATTTATCAAGAAAGTTATGAAAGTTATGTTATGATGAAAGTTCCATGATACTTGGGCCAGCCCCGGATAAAAAGTTAAGGGGAATAGATCGATAGGGACGTCGGGGAAAGTAAACTCGGCAATCCCTGTATAGGAACGAGCTCGATCTTGAAAAGCAGACTATTACCCAAGAGTCTAAAATGGCCAAGAACTCCTAGGGGACCAAGTAATGGAAAAGTTTACGAGTAATGGAAAGAGTATATGAGTAAAGGAAAGTTTATGAAGGAAGGTTCAAGAGCAAGTTTTGCATGATTGCATTATGTGCATGATTACAAGTTATTTACAGTTTAACTATTATGTTTACTTACAGCATATGTTTACTTATTCTATTCATTATTCTGTGTATTGCTGTTAGTAGTTTAGACGGTTTCTTATGCTATTTAAAGTAAAACTGGACCTTGCCTTGGACCAAACATTTTCTTAACCTTATTAAATATGAACGGTTAAATTTGATCTCATGTTTTCATAATTAAATGAAACCCGAGGCAGCTGAGAATGAAAGCGACGTCAGTTAAACATCATGCACGACCCTACTGAGAATTTTCTTAAATTTTCACCTCGTTTTGCATTTCCGCCTCATTCTCAGACGCGGACGATGGACACGACAGCTACCCTCTTCATTGAGGTGCCAGACTTGCAGCTCCACCATGACCTGCAAAGAGGCTAGTCAGATATAGCCTGGCTCTTACTGGGTTCCGTCTTTATCTTTTTAGTGATAGGAATTTTACTGTCCCTTTACACCACCCTGCTTTTGATCCTACCACCCCTTATTTTGAGGTCCCACTACATGTGGCACACTCTCCGCCAGCACCTCTTGCACTTGCAAAGACTCAGTAGCTCCTACCGATCCCTGCACTGCAGTCACCTCGCAGTAGTACCCGACATCCTACTCAGCTCCGGGAGCGAACCGTCAGAGGCCACCGGCTCATCATCCTCCTCCTCCTCAAGACCCATTACTAACTACTCGCCAGCCGAGCTTGATATGGCCAATGGCTACCTGACTAAGTAGGTCAGCCACAAGCAATATTGTATAGCATGACCCTCTTTTGGCAGCATATAGCTTTGGGTCATAGACCTAGTGGTAGGCTTTTGAAATGTCCTTTGAGGACCACATAGGATCAGATTGACTGACATGGGCCTTATGTCTTTTTGGTACACAGCCCCACTTATGTATCCTATTTTGAAACTTATACATAAACCGAGACAGTGGCTTCTTACATATATATGTATACATATTTACCGTTGACAGCATATATATATTATTGCTCTTATCTTTTCCGTTGCGATAAATTAAAGTCTGCCATGTTCATTATACAGAGTTACATTTCTTATGTTATAAAAAAAAAAAAAAAAGAACGTAAATGGAGCATTAACACAGTAACACAATCTGTAACATCCCAATTTTCCTTGTACTAAATTATTCCATTTTACCTCCACCACGAGTTCTGAGTTCCAAATTCACTAGTTTTTATGATTTCTGACTTCATCCTCGAATTTCACATGAAATGGGATAATTTCCGATTTTCGAGTTCGTCTCCAATTTTTTTAGCTCAATTTCCGATTTCCGACCTTATCCCAGCATGTTCTTATTTGTGACTTCATGTCCTGTACGACTTCCCAGTTGGTCTTCAAAATTCCGACTTCATGGCCTTTCCGATTTTCGACTTAATGTTCTAGCTTCGAGTTAACTAGAGTGGCTTCCGAGTTCCAATATTCGAGTTAAAGTATATTGGGTATAATTTTCGACCTCCGATTTCAACTTTCATAATTCCTCAGTTCCCGACTTTCGACTTGGCCTTCAAGTCCGAACAACATGAACATAATTCCACGATATCCGACTTCATGTCTCAAAGAAAATGTACCCGAGTTCCGATCTCACCTTAATAGTGTACATGGTTTCCGACCTCAGAAGTTATAGTTTAACACAATGGTGCAAGTATCGACTTCCGAGTAATATGTCACGAGGTCCCGCATTAGAGTGGAACTCAATTAGAATGGACTCGAGTTCGGATCTTTGAGCTGATTTCCAAATCATCCACGAGTTCCGATTTCATCTCAAGAAGTGCACAAGTTCCGACTTTAAAGGATTACGAGTTCCGATGTTATCTTCAGAATATACTGGAAACGAGTCCCACTGTTAGGACGACATGGAGAACAATTTCATCACAAAAAGAGGGCAACGTGGAGAGCAAATTGTCACTAAAGAGGGGAAGGTTGGCTGAATTTCAGCCTTGTATTTTAAGGCCAATCAGAACCCTCCAAGTTAACTACCACTCATGCCTATATAACACCTTCTTCTCGCTTCATTCAGACCCATTTTCTGCGCCCTCTCTTCTCCCTCACTTCATCTCTCTTTTCTTTTCTCCACTCACCCAACTCCATCACTCCTTCAAGCTTAGCCAGATTCTAATAATTCAAGCTTCAACACTTAACTCAAGATCACACTCCAAAGAGGTAGGATTCAATCCCTAGTCTTAATTTCTTTAAGCTGAGGATGCATGAAAGATTACTCTTCTATATATATTTGATGATATATTGGATCTATATGATGAATTATGGTTGGATTAATATGGGATTAATATGAAATAATGAGTTGGGATTAAGGTTAGAAAAAGAAAACTAGGAGAAGTGAAGGTTTGGAATGCTGTCTAAGAGAGAAGTTCCACAGCAGTCCGTATGGTGGAGTGTACGGCATCGCCTACAGCCGATTAAATTCGATGAAACCATTTAAAGTAGACATCCAGGGCTTTCCATACATATATCATATAAGATTATTGGATTAGTATTGAGAGAGATATGAATTTTTGAAGTTTGACTTAGGAATCATGACATTCACTCGGGCAGTATGGGTTGATAAGGGTATAACTCACCCTATACAACTCCAAATTGAATGAAATTAATTTTGTTAGAAAGCTTACACATAGGGGAACATCCCAATATAAAATTCTGAGTTTGTTATGGTCTCAATTGTTCCCAGTGATTCGAGGAAGTTGTCCTATGTCCAATCCAGGCCAAAATAGAGTAGTTTAGGAAGGTCGACTTTCGGGACTTATAACTCGAGGTATGCTTAAGTAAATGGAATGAAACTTGTGGAAAATGAAAGTTGTCCTGTTAGCTTCAATATGAGACCAATTTTGTATGATTTAGGCTTAGTTTCGATTTTTAGTGAATTTATACTTCCAGGAGTGTAATTCGGGCCAGTGACTGAATAGGCTGAGGCAAAATTTGAATATCTTGAGTTATATAAATCAAAATGATATGAAACTAAAGAGATTTGAAAGTATACATATAGAGCTATGACATATCCAAAATTCAAGTTTAAATGAGTTGAATAGAGATAAAGGTGGATTATACAAGATTCAGGCAGAACCGAATAGAATTGACAGAATGGCCAAAGTGATAGTTTCACAAGAGTGGGTGGACATATAAGGTTTGAGTTGAAGATTGCCTGTTTTATATTGATGCATATATAGATATATATATATATATATATATATATATATATATATATATATATATATATATATATGTTAGATTGATTATATTGCTATGATTGAATTGTCTGTGAGAATTGGCACTATTCATGGAGTAGACTAATCGATCCATTATGTCACGGATTTGCAGTGTAAGTCTATGAAACTAGGAATGTTTACATGTAAGGATAAATTTTAGGCATGATATGAGTTATGAGAGCTTATGTTATGAGAGATTATACTTTGAATATATTACATTCACATGTTATGTTCATGTATGCCATGCATGTAAGCATAATTAGAATATGATATGAGAAATAAGATATGAGGCATATTCATGTATGGACAAAGCATCTATACGCATGATAAGATATGGAAAGGAAAGATGATAAGAACTTTCAAGAGGGACGTACCAAGCTACCACGCCAGGCATGGCATAGACCCAGCTAGCGTGGGCCAGAGCGGTACTATCTAAGACTTGGGCCAGCCCTCGACCAGATTAGTGGGAATAGACCGGTGTGAGGGTCGGGAAAGTAAACCCGTCACTCATGTATAGGTATGAGCTCGGACCTGAAAAGCAGGCTATTGCCCATGGGTGAGAAAGGCCATTCACCTCCGAGGGACCAAGCACAGAAAAGTAAGATCAAGTTGCAAGCTAAGGAAAGATATGAATTAAGTCAAGTGCACTTGCATACAGTCAAGCATAAGCGCATCTTTAGTTATCTCATTAAGTCATACTATTATTATTATGATTCTGGTTGAAGCATATCATACTAGTCATATTTTTATGTCTGCAATATAATATGGTAAGTGATGGTTAAAATATAACCCGCTTCGAGAAAGGTATTTTCAACTTAAAATTGAACCACTATTTGTTTATATATGCTCATATTTTCATAATAAACCGAAGCGGCTGGAATATTTATGATGACATTATAAGATTTGTTTAAATTTACCTACTGAGAACCCTAGGTTCTCACTGCCTGCTTGTATGTTTTCTTTTCCGTAAACATTCCAGTACCTAAGTTGGACATCCAGTGCAAGGTGAACTGCAGGGCCGCTCATTGAGCATGACTCAAGCGCTAGCCAGATCAGGAGACCATCGAAGCTAGCTAATGATTAGTCTGAAGTAGACGTTGTTTACTCTGTTGGTCACAATTTGCTTTTAAAGTGTAATTATTTTATTCTCTATGTATCAAAGATTAGTAGTTAGTAATAAAGTGGACAATTAAAGGGCCATGTATTATATTTTCCCTATTTTAAAGAATTTTTCAGCACCGTGACAACCTTTTTATGTAATTCTATGACTCGAGCATGGCTTATATGATAGAGGTTGTTACACAATCTACTTAATTTCATGCTATGACTTAAGCATAACATTAAATTAGTAGGGTGTTACACCTCTCATGTGATACGCTTCCTCTATATATATATATATATATATATATATATATATGTATGTATGTATGTATGTATGTGTAACATCCTCAATTTCATGTTATGCTAAATTATCTCAGTAACCTTAAGTAATTAGGCACTTAATAAGAAATTACAAGATTAAGGCTTAATTAAGGGATTAACGAAGAGTTAGGAGTCAACTCGGATGAGAAAAGTCAAAAGAATGGTTAATCGATATTAGAAAATCTCTAATTAAGCAAGTTAGACTCTTAATAGCTTAAATTAAGCACTAATCGCCCTTAATTAGCTTAATCGAGTTTAATTAAGGATAATTAAGTTTAATCGCAAGATTAATTTTTGTTAATCATGTTCTCATGTGTTAATCACTAATCCTTGCTTAATCATGTTAATTAAGTTGTAAGAGCACTTAATCACATGATTAAATTCAAATTTAGTCAACTAGACAATAAAGTAAAAAGTGATATCATTAAAATATAAAGCATAAGGCAAGAGTGCTTTATGTAAGAGTTAGTACATGCTTTGTTCCCCCATCATCCATTTTATCCCCCTAAACCTTAATTAACACAAAATTAAGAAAATATCTCCCTCCTTCCCTTTATGATGAGGACTCCACTTTCTTTCTCTTTTACCCCATCTATTTTCATTTTTGCTCATCCTATTCTCTCTCTTCAAAGCCAAATCCTCCAACTTCTCTCTAAACACTTCATCTTCTTCTTCTTCCCTTCTTCACTACCACCACTAAAACCACTCACTTAGCCCTTCAAATACCTCATCTTTGGGTCTTTGGAGACAAGATCAAAACACTACAACCTCCATTTTCACAAGATCTCAAAAGCTTCTCCTTCCTCCTTGCAAGACCGCCACCATCATCACCAAGAAGAGCCATCATCTTCTTCTTCTCCTTCCTTATTGTAGCGCCATTTTGATAAGGAGGTAGTGATCTTCATCTTTTTCATTTTGTTTGCTCAAGAAAGCTTGGAGCTTGGTTCTTTCATGACCAAGATCTCTAAGTGAAAACTTGAGAAAATCCTTCATGCTCTTCAAGAGCAAAAGTTTCCATTTTTAGCAAAATATGTTCTTGTTATTCTTCAAGTGTTCTTGATGTTTCTACTTTTGGAAAAATATATTCATGTTCTTACTCTTGAATGTTCTTGATATTCTTAGTGGTATCTTGCTTAAAGTTGTTCTTTTTCTTATGATGAGTTTATGATTAGAAAAGTTTCATCTTTATATGCTTTTCATGATTTGATAAGTCTATGAACATCCTAAAAGCTTAAAACTTTAAAAAGTTTACTTCTTGATTCCTTAAAAGTAGTGCAACTTTTAAGCTTTTATAAAGTCTTATTTTGTTTTGTTTTGAAGACAAGACCTTTCATAAAGTTTCAATCTTTAATCTAGAATGAGACCTTAAAGTCATAAAAGTGTTGTTTTGTAACATTTAATTCATAAAGTTTAGATCTTGAACCAAAATAATGCTAAAAGGTGTTAACTTTTATAAAGATCAAGACTTTTTAACCTTAAAGTTAATGTTTTATATCACTAGTTGATAAAGTAGGAACCTTTTTAATGTAGAGACAACTTTAAGTCATAAAGTTGAGACCTTGATGGTCTTAGAGTAATTAAATGAGTCAACTTTCATAAAGAACAAGACGTTTTAGTTGAAAAGCTAGTAACTTGTATCATTATTATATAAAGATCTAATTTTTAAGACAAGAGCTTAATTTTAGAGGCATTTACTTTTATAAAGAATAAAACTTTATGACTACCTTATAAAGAATGATAACTTTAGTAATGTTTAAGGTAAAACCTTGATTTGTTAATAATAAAAGCTTGAAACTTTGTAAGTTGAATATGTTAAAAATCATCCTTGGTGATTAGTGAACATGGTGTTGTTGTGTTCATGATTATGGTTATGCATTGTCATGACTCAAGGATTAGAGGGATCTCGAACTCCTTGGGAACAAAAGTATGATTAGGGCCTCTAAGCATACCATGAACTTAGGAATCACTTAGTATACGGTCTCAAGGAAAGGAAACAACCACCTAACTTAACTAATTTGAACAAGTATTCCATAAGACATATACTTAAGTAAAGAATAAGATCACATGAGAACTAAGTATAAGTAACTAAAAGACCACATACATATATCTTAACTATGTGATTCTCTTATGGATAACCACGGAAAATCATATGATGATTCATAAGATTCTTCACAAAGAATAACGCAATTATGAACCCGTCTAGGGTATGAATGTATGATGTCATTCGGCATGATGAATGACAAGTTTGATGGAGCTTGTCTTATGATTTAATGATATGAATGTGATAGACTATTGGTTGAAAATTGTGATTGGCATTTTGTGGAAGCTCCGATCTAGCCATTATGCTACCGGATTTCCGTCAAAATTATGGACTTAGTCATATCATTGCGTGTGTCTAGTCGAAGAAGTATTATGCATGTAAAGTATAATGATAAAAAATGAAAGAATGGGATATGACCCCTCGATCACTTCCAGGAAGTAAGAGACGACAATCCACAAGGAACCTCTATGAGGGAGGCAAGGGTGACATGGAGGACCCTCAAACTTAGGGGTAACCAATATCGGCTTAGTCTGATTTGGTTTAGTACTACGTGACAACGGTCACGGAATGAGCTCATGTCCAAAAGCAATCTACTTCAAAGGAAAAGTAAAAGAATGTTAAGCATGTGCTAAAAGCGAAAGTCAAAGTAAGACCATAGTCAAGTTGATGAATTGCATAGTCATGCATGTTATCACATTCCTTATGGCATTGTGAATGTTTATTATGTATATTAGCATGTATGCCTATGTATGACATTACGAATATGATGATTAATTTAAAAGCAACCCGCTTCGGGATTTATGTTTTCTGAAACTATTAAAATTGAACTGATATCTGTCCACTGTTTTTATATTAAACCCGAAGTGGCTGGGATGATGATGATGACACTGTGTTTGTCTAGTCGTGATCCTACTGAGAAATTTAGTATTTCTCACTCCTATGTTTTCATGTCGTCTTCAGAGGATGCCAACATCGGGCACGATGGTGATTTTCGTTGAGTTCCCAGTGATGCATTGGCACTTTGACCTAGTGCTAAATGCATCCATGATGATTGCTCAAGTAGCGATGCGGGTCTACATGTTCCATAGCCTCAGTTCCCTGCACCTGTGATGAGTCTGTTTTTCTACCCTCATGAGCCGTTCGAGGACAACACTATGGATGATGTTCGCCTACCTTTCCATCCTCCGAGGTACCCTATTGACGGAGATTCTGACTCGGACACCGACAGTTTCATTGGATTCTGATCCTTCGAAACCATCCTATTCGAGCTACCATGTGGAGACGGACCCGTCTGAGCCTTCCTTCCCATCCGTGATTTGCCTGTCGTCCGATTCGTCTTCTTCTTCAGTAGCCCTTCGTCATACTCCACCCCCAGTTCGCAGTCGCAAGTTCATTTGTACTCGTGTCGTGCCTTGTGGGCGTGGCCATGCTCGAGGAGGAGGACGTGGTAATGTTTCTCTCGGTGGATTCGGGAACGACTACCTCCCGCCAGATGAGTGAGGTGTTGATTGGCATGCGAAGCTGAGCATGAGAATAGCCCTTTTTTGGTTGTAGCGAGGGTTATCATTTTCATTCGGCATGTATGGGCGAATTAAGATTTCTGATGTATTTCCTTTTATCATGTATTTCGTTAGGGTATTTTGTAAGGTCGACAGTAGGTATCAGACCCATTATTATCTTTGTGTATGACTGCTGCTATTACTACTATTATATTAACTATGGGATGGCTATGGAATGAATATTATCTTTATCTAAGATTGTGCTTATTCTCATTGTTTCTATTTATATTAAATGCGATGTATGAATGACATAGCGACATTTGTATTACATTCACAATGCGCTCATGGCTCTTGATTTCAAAAACGGATTACTCGTTATTGTTCAAAAAAAAAAAAATTACCCCTATTTTTGTTTAAAAGTAATTTCTAAAAGATAATGTTAGTTCCGCGAGCAAAAGTAACAACTAGTAATTCCACAATATGACTTAAGCATAGAATGGAACTATTAGGTGTTACAGTATGTATGTATGTATGTGGGATTAGTACTTTAGAAGTTAATTTTCGATACTTGAATAGTTTGATAGAAAAGAGATCTAGTTTCATGTTGATAGAAATTTAATTATATAAAGACTTTGAAACTAATATGATGTTTAGAACTTATTATAGATTTCTATAAAGTAAGTTTAATTTGATTTCTATGAAATTCTAAAGTTTTAAAGAGTTTGAGCAATGTATCAAGAATCAAGGACTTGATTCTTGGATGAAAGTTATTTAAGGAATGTTATATGCGATATTGAACTAATGGTTTTCTTAATGGGAGGGATTCTTTGACAGAACTGCAAGCTAACGGTAAGTACATTAGCCCATGGTGCACCTTGGTAGAACCCCAACTACCAAGGAGGATGCTAGCTTGGTTTGTTTGCTCGGCACAACTGGAAATGAGTTATGGACACACTGGGGTCAGGTTGTCGGGGTTGACCAATTGTGGATTTGATTCAATATTGCTAGGCATCAAATTGTTGGGGCTGCCTAGTGTAACACCCTACCAGATATAATACTATGCTTAAGTCATAATATTTTACCTGACAGTTTGTTACGTGTGATTATCTCTTATATTGATTAACCTTAATTCATTGGCTAGATTGGATGAGTGTTTATATTGAAACACGACGATTTAATTGGGGTCAATTTACTTAAGTGATATATATATATATATATATATATATAAATATATATATATATACCGTACGGGTAAGGCGCAATAAGAGAAGATTTAGTAAGGTGGGCAGAGTCAATCTCACAACATTTGTGATGTATCTACATAAATATGTATACAAACATGGTTTCATAGGTTATTGTACATCTAAAAGTGGTAAATACAGGGAATAGGGCCATCGAACACAATAAGTCGCTCCGTGCTTAGAGGTACTGCCGTAACCTCGGTAGCTCAGAATTGAGGATGATGGTTGTCGCTACGTCTAGGGTCTAAGAATGACGCGGACATACATAGTAGGGTGAGAATTTTAGAAAATTCTCAGTAGGATTCTAAACTATGCTATACTGACATCGCGATCATTTTCAGTTTCTTCGATTTTTATTTACTTATGAAAAGGGTGAACAACAGAATACATTATCTTTATTTATTTGGTTTAAGAAAACATAACCCGAAGTAAGGTTCAATTTTACTTAAGGTAGTAAAAATAGAAAAAGCATCAACATATCATAATGAATTAAGTTGCCGAATAAATAGGAAAAATGTACGTATAGGAGTATAGCGTTCAACTCACAAGTAAATAATATGTCTATGTGATGCAATAATGCATGTACTCAAGCTCACTTTACTTCATTGATCTTTAAATCATATGTCATAAACTTTTCCTTACTTGGTCACCTAGGAGTTTTTGGCCATATAACTCTTGGGTAATAATCTGCTTCTCAGGACCGAGCTCATTCCTATACAGGAAGTTGGGTTTGCTTTTCCTGACCTTTCTACCAATCTATTTCCCTTAACTTTAATCCGGGATTAGCCCAAGTAGTATGGAACTTCTAATAACTCTTATAATTTCATGTTTAGAAGTACATTGCCTTAAATAGCACATGCATTATAAGATATATCATGAGTTGTGAATAGTATTTGCCGATATTTCGATAGCATGATGGATCATGCCAGCTTCACCATGAATAGTGCCAATATCCAAATAGTCAATCATTCAGAAAAATCATACTAGTGCATCCATTGCTTAATTTCATCACTAAAGGCACAACATGTGCTCTTAGTTTTAATTTCATGCCTAGGTACTTCAATTTTACCAGATTTTAGAAATTAAGCCATATATTCTATTTAATTCCTTTGGACTTTAACTTTGGATATGTTGAAATGTTGTTTGTCTAGTTTCTAACCTCTTTAGTTCCATCTAATTTTGATAATTGTAGCTCAAGTTATTAGGGATTTACCTCAGCCTGCCTTGCAGCTGGCCAGATTTGTACACTCAAAAATGAAAATCCACTAAAAATTGAAACATACTTGGATCCCTACCAAACCTATGTCAATTTAAAGCTTATTTCATGTACAACAAATTCCACTTCATTTGACTAAGGAAAACTCAAATTATGTGTTCACAAAGTTGATGGATTCGGATTGCCCTATCTCTGTTCCACCAGAACAAGGGACAACTTCAATAATTTGCTAGGATTTATAGAAAATTAATCTGACTTTGAAATTTTTATAGCCTATTCTCCTATGTCTTATCTTCCTAAAAAATTTTGTTGCACTCCATTCCAAGTTGTATAGGCAAGTTTTGCCTTGAACATCCTCCCCTACCTAGAATCATATTAAAAAATCTAGGGCAAATTTCCAAAATTCATATCTCCCTTAATACTAACCCAATGACCTTATAATTTATATGTATAGAAATCCCTAGAAGTCTAGTTTCTCCTAAATATAGTCTCATAAATTTATGATGGTTCTATGAGAGTTCGTATAGTTTGTGAGTACAGATGCTCTAAGAATCAATGGATTCCAGATTTGCTATTTTGCTCCCTTTCTAGTTTTTCATGCAAGATTCAACTCCAACTCAACCAATTACTTAATAAATCAGTCACAAACCATCAAAAACACATCATATATCTTCATTTAGATGGATGAAGTAAGATTTATAATTAGTCAAAAATTCATAAAAACTAAACAAAAGCTTGAATCCTACTTTAATCTAGTGGAGTAGCTAGCAAGGAAAGGAATTCTTGAGGAAGTGGGATGGTTAGAGCTCAAGAACAAGATGAGATGAGGTGAGTTAAAGGAAGAAAAGATGAAGGAGAGGTAGCTAGGTTTGGCCGTAACTTTGAGGGGACAAAGGAGGAAAAACTTTGTGTTAATGATGGTGGTGGTTGGATGCTTTGATTCTTATTGGTCCTTGACATTTGTGGTTCAAATTGAACCAACACTCCTCCTTGTGTTGAGGCTCAATATGGTGCCACCTCTAGGGTTATTGTGGCTAAATTTTGGCCACAACTTCTAAGGTTTTTGATATGTAATTCTATTGATTCGGTTCTGGTGATTTAAGATACCGAATGTCTATTGATTTTCCTTCAATCGGCAAAAACAGTTTTAAGAAATTTTGGTAAGGTCTCTATTTTCTATTCTAATTATTCCTAATCATAATCTCTCTAATTAACTTCTAATTAATTCTTAATTAATCTTTAATTAACCTTTAAGTGGCTTCTAATTAGTCTGGTTTGTGTAATTAAATCGAATAATTCGATAATCAACATAAATCGGACGTTTTCAAAATTTCTGGATATTACACCCAACAGGTATTCTAGAATAGAAACCTCCCCAGAAATGCATAGTTATTATGCTTTGATTATAAATGATTTGTTACTAGTTATTTTTAAATATTTTACGGATATTCGTATAAAGAAGTTTATGCCTAATTGAATTAAGAAGGATTTAACGAATTATGGATATTTTAGAAGTATATCATATATCAAGTATGTTTATGGAAACTTTTGTGAAAATTCCTATGTACATGATTATTTATGCTTGAAAGAGATCATGAAATGTATAACATGGAATTTCAAGAACATAAAGCAATTGTTAATGGGATTTGTGGTTCAAGTTTACAAGTTACAGATTTTTAAGAAGGTACTATTTTCATATTAAATATATGTTTCAAGAAAACATATATTTAAACTTGTCCTACTTTTGCTATAGGTATATTATCCCTCACTGAGTCTGTATGACTCACTCTTCTTCTTTTTTTTTCCATGTTTTTAGACTGGTACAACTTTATGCTTGAGAGTCTCCAGCTAGCTGAAGTTATTGAATTTCCATGCAAATCCACACTTTTGTTCGTGTGGTTTTCAAAGGTTATCTAGATTTGAAGTTTACTTTTATTTATGTACAAGTGTATATATGATCCCTAGTGATGCTCCATTATCCCACAGGCAGGGTTTTTCCTGTGTTAGTTTAATTATTGTGATAAAAGTATGTTGTTTTGTATAGATGACTAGTTCAAATTTTAATCGCTAAAGATTATGGCTCATGAATGAATATGTTTTAAACTCCTATGTTTTTTTCTAAGAATTAAAATCTGCATGTTGTAGGGTGTATTCAAAGAATACCTAATAGTGTTGGCAAAATGGGCCAGCCCACCCTAACCCGCCAAAAGTAGGGTGGGCTGAATTAGGAAGGCGGGCTCAACATTCTAGCCCGCCCCATTTATGGATAGGTTGGCCCACAAAAAAATAAAAAATATATATATATAAATAAATTTATTTTAATATTTTTAATAAGTTAAATTACCTTAAATTTTTATAAAATTTGAAAAATATATTGAATAAAAAATCTACTTAAATAAAATAAAATAAAATAATTAAACTACATAATTTATATCTAAATTTAACTCAAATACAAACATAATAAACTAATTAGGATATATAAATAAGTGCACAAATAATAATTAACTATAAATTTATAACATAAAGTCTATAATATAAAGTTCACAAATTAATAAAGTATAATAACAATATAATCTATAATAAAAACCTAAAAAAAGCTTTAAAAGATGCTCATGTACCTAAAAAAAAAAAAAAAGAGCCACCTTTGGCCCGGCGAGCCAACCCGCCCCGACCCGCTAAAGCCCATGGATTAGGCGGGTTGAAAAGTTTTGGCAAGCCAAACATGTCAATCTAACCCGTTATTTTTGGCAGGTTTGGTGGGCTAACCCAACGAGTTTAGCCCGTTTTGCCATCTCTAATGCCTAGATCCCCAAATGATTGAATATGTGTGCTATTTGTTGCAGGAAAAGATTTAGCATTTGGGAAATTGACCCAAATATAGGGGAAACTCCATCTGTTTCCTTGTAAGAATGTGTAAATCAGGCTTGCTAAGGTATGTGTCCCCTATGCACATGTTACAATCCAGGTTGGGTCGTGACAATTTTCCTTAGCAAGTTGTTTCCCTATAACTCGAGCTTGAGTTGTTCCTTTTGATAATTATACAAGAGTATCACTCACACAAGATGTGAGGAGCAAAAATATGAAGTATAATGATTAGAAAAAATAGAGAACTTGAGCACACAACAACATAAAAACCCACCTCAAATACAATTAGGGGTGTTCAAAATCAAACCAAACTGATAAAAATCGATTAAACCAATCCAAAAAATCGAAAACCAATTAAAAACCGAAACAATTGGTTCTTTTCAATTTTTTTTTTTGCATAAAGTGATCGGTTCAGTTTGGTTTTCGGTTCCAGAATTGAAAACTGAACCGAACCAAACCGAACTAAATTAATATTCTTATATTACTATATTATATTATACTAGTTTACTGTGCATACTAAAATACCCTCATATAACCCTAACCTTTTCTTTCTTTCCCCATTTCTTGTTTTAGTCTCTCACCTGCCGCACTCTTCCTGCTTTTCTCTCATTCACCATCTCATCTCAACCCCATCTTTCCTCTCAATCTCTCATCCTTCCTCTACAGTGGCTTCTCTCCTCTGTCATCTAGCTTTTCTCTGCCCTGCCAAACCACTGCTTCACAACGAACCACCGTGCGCTCTTCTTTGTTTCACCAGACTGCCACACATTCCTTTCTACTTCATAGTAGCTGGACCACTGCCCCTTCCCTTCTCTGCTACAACTTATAGATTACTATGTGTTTTTTTTTTTTATGGGTGTGTGTGTGTTTGCCTCTGCCCTCCTCTATTCTTGATGTGTATTTTTTATGTGTTCTTATTTTTTTTTGGTTCAAACTGTTACGTTGATGTACGCTTTTAGGAATTGGATTGCTTATTCATTCAAGTGTTGTAGGGTTTGAGTTATGCTACTGGGTTATTGGATTTTAGTACAAGTATATTACTTTTTCTTTTAAGGGTGTCACTTATTGGGTTTTTGTTTATCTCTCTTTATTGTTGTTTTGAAGCTTGTGCTGTTTTGATTGACATAATTGAATAATTTAGTAGTTCATAAGTTTTGGGTTTGGATTTCATAAGTTTTTCCTGCAACAAGATTCATGTATGGGGGTAATAGGATTCGGGATTGTAAGAAATATGGGGATATTATGCTTTTCCTTTTTTGTTTATTTAAAACCGAAAACTGAACGAACCAAACCAATTAAGTTCAGTTTAGTTGGACAAAAAAGATAAAACTGATTAGATGAATATTTACACCAACCGAATGGTTTGGTTTGGTTGGGATTTTTCCCAAAATCGAACCAAACCGGCCCGCGAACACCCCTAAATACAATATATTTGTAAAAATCCAAGCTAGGCCATGATCGATGCATGGGGGAATCCATTCCTAGCAAGCCTATCATACAATTTTCTAGAAAAACAGGCAAATTCTTCTTTGTATCTAGGATTAGTCCCAAGTACAATTTCTTCGCCTACATAAAACAACACATACCCACAAGATCATTGGGAATCCGAGCATTCTCAAAGCGCACCATACAACACGCAAGGTATTTTTATAAAGTGTATAAAATCCTAACATCTAGAATCCATACAAGCTTAACTCTAAATCAAACGTGGTGCCTTAGCCAAAGTTAGATCAAGAGGCAAAATATATTTAAATAGGTTACATATTCAAATACAAATAAACATATATAAGTCCAAAATGGCAATGCTAATTAGGTTAAACCTTGTTTGTGACACTATGGAGCATAGACAGATCTAAGAACTCATAATGAAGTTCAAACTGTAAAATATCATGCCCTTAAATAATAAGGGCTCACCAACACAAAATACATCTATTGGGGAGCTGGAGGATCAAATCCCTGAGCAACACCTATATTTGAAAAAGAGGAAGGACAATGGGGTGAGTTTTACAACTTAGTGAAAGACATGGCATCTGTAGCCCCCATGAGACAACCATTCAAAATCTTTTTAATGAACATGTAACAAGATATAAATCTTCAACATTAACCCACAAACTAGGATAGATTTATTTTTGAAGGAAAATTAATCATAAATTAAGTAAATAACTATTTCCGTATAATTAGGAGGGAGTCAAATCTAGCATGGGTTTATCAAGATCACACTTAGACGGTCATTCCTTCATGTGACCCCATATTCGTCATGCATCACTATGCACTGGCTGTGCAGTTCATGACACACCACCACTTGGGTGGCCATGTAATCAATAGTCAAGATGCACCTAGGCTAACACTTACTATTGTTAGCTATAGATTCTATCAGTGATCTCCCAAAAATATAATACTTTGTAATAATAACATAAAATCCTTTATTGTTCACTTTTCGTCAAGTCTCGACTTGCATAAAATCATTTCTCATGTAGTCTCATAATATGTTGAGAAATACCTCAACACTTTCATAATCATGTCAAATTCATTCATAAAGCATTATTTCTGTAAAATTGTCTCACGTGTTAATTTTCATAAATATAAACTACTCAAGGAATTTTATAAATTTTAATAATGATATTGATTTAAATATATTATCAAGTAAGTTGATAGATAATAGTGATTGAAAACAAGTATAGATGCAACATCTACTTACAAGCATAGCTCCTAAAGTGAAATTTCACACACAAAGCTCCAAAGCCAAGAAAGTGGCCTTAAGGGAAATCTAGCATAAAAAACATAACAACAACATCATTTATGGGCTAAATAATCCATATATCAACACAAAACTACTAAAGACTTAACCCCCAAAATTCAGAACAAAGGGTTTCCTATAACCCCTTTTTTACCTCCCCCTCCCTCGTTGTGGAAGAACCATAATCTTACAAGAAAAGAAGTTGAAAAAGAGTTTAGAAGGTTACCCTTAGAGGAGGAAGGGGTGGATTCCTTGGTATCACTTTCTTCAAGCTCCAAGCTCCATCAATGATGGTGGTGGCGAGAGAAAGTGATTGAAGTTGATGATATTTTGAGGTAAGGATGTGTGGTTTGAGGATGGATTGAAGCTAGATATGAGGGAAGATTGAGATTGATGATGATGAGTGAAGGAATGGTGGATTTAGGGTTTGGAAGAGGAGAAATCACAACTCTAAGAGAGAGAAAAGACTAATAGAGAAATGGGGCTCACACCCCTCTTTATATGCAGGATTTGTTGTTATGCATGAGCACATCATACCTGGGCTCGAGCGCAGCATTAGAGTTCGAAATTTCTACTTTTAGACTTGAGCCGTGCTTGAATGCAACCACCCTTGCTAGAGCATGACCTCCTGAACCCAAAATTTGTGTTTTCTTGCTTCTTTTCCCATTCTTCATGATCATGGATCCATTGTTTAACATTCTTGACATAATCTAAGGTTGGGTTATTACAATATCCCGCTCTTGGGTTTTTACCTCCTATTATCCTCGACACCATGTATCTTGAGCCTGAGCTTTGTTCCTCTTTTGCTTAATTTTATTAAAAAAAAAAAGAATTAGGTTGATTTAGACTTTCAAAGCATGATTCGACTGTGCCATGGACAAAGATATGAGTGCAAAAGGTGAGAATTGAAGGCTCACAGCACTCGATGCAGAGGCAAATAAACTGGAATTAGAATATCAACGCCTAAATAATTCTTGCTTTTCATTTCCATTGCCATTAAGTGCACGATATCAATATTTTAACGGTATTTGCATTTTGTAGAAGTAAAAATAATGGTCCAGAAGTGCAAGAGCATGTCTTAAACTCGAGAGTGCAGAAGCATGGAGGTGATGGTCCAAAAGTGGTCTTTGGGGGATGGTGGTTTTGGTGTGATGGAGTTGTTCAAGAGAAAAAGGGTGGAGCACGATAAGGTAGGTAAAAAGGGAAGAGAGAGAAATAGATGAAACAAGAGAGTGAATGTATTTTTTTTAAAGTGGATCATATGTGGAAGAACTATTAATGCATCCTCACATTTTGGCTATTAGATAACAAAATGCATCGAACACCAAGTTTAGTAAGATGAATTAAGAATGGCACCCATATAAAGGGGATTATCCTAAATAACTGATTTTGGTCTCTCATTGCATAGAATTTTTTTTATTCAAGTCTATATTTTTTATTTATAAAAATAAATATATAAATATCTTTTTAAAAGAAAGAAGATAAAAACACTATCAATAAATAGTAAGCTTGCGTTTTAGATTTGTCTGCACCCAAGTCATCACTTCTTCCTAAGAAATAACTACTATCTCTTTCATCTCTGAAATAAAAACTTTACAATTCTTTAGTTCTAAAAAATTTTATAATTATTATATATTGATAGTTTAAAATAAAAATTTAATTTTTATATACTGAAAATATAAAACTATTTTAAAATTATAAACCAAAAGAATTGCATGGAATTATGTGAAGTGCTTACAACCTGAATTTCATATCAAGAAAAGCTTAGCCAATAATAATTTATGAAATTGGTTTGCGTGATATTGTTTGGCCTCTTCACTATATTGCATTCTATATGGTTTAGTATATTCTCTGATAATTTGAGTGCATTTTTAATAATCTATCATATAAATTAATCCATATTTATTACTAATATTTAAGTTATATTTTAGTTTTTTAAAACTTAGCAATTCATTTATTTCATTAATGATAAAATTTATAAAGAATAGTGTCATGACCCACCTTAGAGTACTATGCTTAAGTCATAGTACCACACCTTGGAGTTGTTACTGTTACCTGAGCGGACCTTGTCTGACAGCAACTTCAGCTGTCTTCAGAAACTTCTGAAACTATCTGGAGATAACACGGAAATAGGAGTGAGAATCATAAATTCTCAGTAGGATTCTCTAATTTTCATACATAATGTCATCGTTGTCATCTTCAATTTGCTTCGGTTTATTATGAAAAAGGTGAACATGCTATATAAACAGTTTAATTTTATAGTTCGAAAGTATATTATCCGAAGTAAAGTTTATTTTTACTCATAGACTTATCATTTGGGGAGAGCCCATACCACACCAATTTATGAACTATGATATAAGTAATAACTGCACATATTAAAATACACATAGCATCAATATATTGGGATCATAACTTCAGCACATAACTTAACTTGTACTTGAATTCATGCATATACATAAAATTTGCTGCTCTTTCTTCATCTTTCTTTTTCATCATAAAATCTTTACGGGCCACATTCCAGAGTATGATCGCCATGTCATACCCCATCAGAGCGTGATCGCCATGTCACGTTCCTTAGAAATATGGGATCTTCATTCGGTACTTACACTAGCTGGATCATGCCATGCCTCATGTACGTTCTGTCCCCTATACTCACACTAGCTGGGTCGATGCCATGCCTCATGTGAGTGGGGTACCTGCATATGCTTTACTCTTTAGTCTTTAGCCTGCACCTGCATATGCTTTACTCTTTAGTCTTTAGCTTTTAATCTTTGGCTTTTACTTAGCACACCTAGGCGTTACGTATCGCCGTCCCTAGGGTGCTGTTACTGCCCTTGGGTAGCCTGGCCTTGGAGTGAGCTCGTCAGCTCCACCTGTGATGGTCGTCACACCGACTCACCTACAAGAGGACCCACTGCCTCTAGGTTGGAGGGATCTCATTCTGGCCACGTACCTCTAATTGAAGGATCTCTTCTGGTCACGTGCCACAAAACCGAGGGATCTCATCTGACTACGTGTCTTCAATATAGAGGGATCTCATCTGACCACGTGCCTCCAACATAGAGGGACCCAAGTTTTAGCTGCCTTCACAAGAAAGGACCTCAAATAACTGCCTTCAAGTGAAGGGACCCACATTCAATATATTCACATTCTTTCATCCTCATGCATACTCGAGTATAGTCATGTTGAATGTACTCGTACATATGCTTCATTTACTTTCATATATCATTGCACATATGATCTTCGTGTATATATTCATAACACATAAAGGCCCGTAGGCTCTTTACCATACTATCGACACTCATACATATGCTACATCATTTACCCTCATATACCTCATATCATTCTTATGTCATTCTTGAATATAGAGTTTCCATATACATATTCACACTTAGATTCATCCTTGCATATAAACATTCATAGACTTCTACCGTAAATTCGGCAGCATAACGGATCAGATCCGTTTCTCGATGAATAATGCCAGTTCTCATAAACAAATCAATCATAGCAAAATAATCAATCTAACATATCTATCAAGGTAAAACTGGCAATCCTTAACTCAAACCTTATATGCCCACTAACACTTGTGAAACCATCAATTTGGCCATTTCTGCCAATCTTACCCAATTCTGCCCGAATTTTGTATAATCCATCTTTACTTCTATTTAACTAATTTAAACCTGAATTTTGGATACATCATAGCTCTATATGTCTACTTTCTAACCTCTTTGGTCCCATATCATTTTGATCTATATCACTCAAGATATTCAAATTTTGCCTCAGCCTATTTAGTCACTAACCCAAATTACACTCCTAGAAGTATAAATTCTCTAAAAATCGAAACTAGGGTCAAATCATACGAAATTAGTCTCATATTGAAGCTAACAGGATAACCTTTTATTTGCAATAATTTTCATTCCATTTGCTTTAGTATAACTCGACTTATAAGTCCTGAAATTCCACCTTTCTGAACTACTCTATTTTAGCTTGGTTTGGACATAGAGTAACTTCCTTGAATCACTGGGAACAATTGGGACCACAACAAACTCTGAATTTCATATTGGGATGTTCCTTTATGTGTAAGCTTTCTAAAAAAGTTAGTTTCACTCAATTTGGAGTTGTATAGGGTGAGATATACCCTCCTCAAGTCACCCTGCCCGGATGAAAGTCCTAATTCCTAGGTCAAATTTCAAAAACTCATATCTCTCCCAATACTAATCCAATGACCTTATATATACATGTTTGGAAAGTCCTGAATGTCTAATTTTATCTAAAAATAGTTTCATCAGATTTAACTAGTTGTACGGGGTGCAGTACACTCCGCTGTACGGACTGCCGTAGACTTCCTCACTAAGACAGCATCCTACTTCTCCACTCCTTCTAATTTTCTCCTTCTAATCATAATTCTAACTCAAGATCTCCTATTAATCCAATCCTAATCCATTATAATACATCCAATAATTCATAAATACATGAAGAAGAGTACAATTTCATGCAATCATAGTGCAAGTAATTCAAGAATAGAAATAGAATCCTACCTCTTTGGAGTGTGATCTTGCTAAATTTGAGTTTGAATTGATGGAACCTTGACAAAGCTTGGAGATTTGATAGAGTAGGTTGAGAGAGGAAAGGAAGAAGAAGGCTGGAGCAAGAGGGAGAGAAAGTGGCGTAAATCAGCTGGGAATGAGGAGAGGAGTCTGACTTAAATACATGAGGATAGTTGGAATTGTGGTGTTGATTGGTTGGAATTTTGTGATTGAAGTTCGGCCATGTCTCCCTCTTTTGTGGCCAAATTGCTCTCCACGTCGTTCTAAAAGTGAGACTCACTTCCATTCTATCTGAACTCGGAACTCTCTCGTTTCTACTTAAAGTTGGAAATCGTTCCATTTTACTTACAGCTAAAGACGGATGTCGGAACTCATCCCATCTTATTTGTGACGAGGAAATCTTGTCTGGTTTATTCGAAACTTGGAAGCAAGGTTGGATGTCGGAAGTCATACAGCTCGCAATCATATAATCTCGGAACTCCCCCTTTGAAGCCGGGAATATCAATGCTGGGAATAAACTCGGAGATCGGAACTCATGTATGACTTGCAAATCAACACAAAGATTCGAACTCATGTCCATTGGGTCCAACTCTAAAATCGGAACTCGTTACATTCAAATCCGAGGTCGGCACTTGTACCATTGTGTTAAAGTATCGACTTGGAGTAAAGTCCGAAGTCGGAATGAGGATGGTTAAGGTCGAAACTTGTGAATTCGGAATTACAATATCAAGCCCAATTACTTAAACTCGGAAGTCGGGATTTTTAATAAAAGTGGAAATCGGCACCGGAATAGGAAACCTTATGCCCGAATCTAGGAAGTCGGAAATTATATACAGTATATTCGAGACTCTAAATCGGAGCTTGGAACTAGCGTATATCTTGCTTGTAGCTTGGAGATAAATTATGAGATCGGAAATGGGGTCCATTTTCTTTTTAGGCATGAAGTCGGATATCGAGAATCACTCCATGTTGTTCGGACTTGAAGGTTAAACTCGGAAGTCGTGGAAATAATCCAGATGAAGTCGGAAGTCGTAGACTAATGTGAGCCGAACTCGGAAATCAAAAATTATCCATATTATGTGAAATTAGAAGATAAAGTTGGAAATGGGAATTGATCAAACCTGAGAGTGAAGTCGGAACTCGGAAATCGGGATGTTACATTACTACCCTCCTTAAAAAAAATTTTGTCCTCAAAATTTAATTGCCAAACTAACTATTTATTATTATAAGAGTTTGAAGAAAAAGTTCACACATAAGCACACTAAAGTTGAACAAACATTGTCAAAGAAAATACAGTAATTCTAGTTATATAAATTAACATAACATAGTTAGCGAATAGTAAATCTCGGTCCTGGGTTAATCCCTGATTTTGTTTCAGCTTCTCTGGGGAAGTAGTCTTTTCAGCTTTCAACTTTGGATGTTATGGCTTAGGAATAGGTATCTGATGGCTGGGGCATTCTCTAATCATGTGTCCTGGCTTCCCACACTTAAAGCATACCTTCTGCCCAGCCAAACAAGGCCTTCCTCCATGATACCTTCCGCACTTTGAACATTCTTGCTTAGTGGTTAGCCCCTGTGGCTACTTATCTTCATTTCTATTAGGTTGAAATAGTTTCTTTGGTGGAAGAATATACTGAAACTCCTGGTCTTCAGGTGCCAGCCTTTTTCCACAACCATCCATCCTAACATTAGCGAGCTTCTTGTTATATTCTACAACTAATCGACTTTTGTTTGCTAATGCAGCGAAATCTCTTATCTCCATTGGACCCACCAAGGCTAAAATCTCCACATTTAGTCCTCCTTCAAATTTGATGCATTTCCAGTTTTCGTCAGGGTTGCGCTGATAGATGGTGGAAAATTTACAGAGTTCTTCGAATTTAGCAATATACCTTGAAACACTCATATTTCCTTGCTGAAGCTTCATGAATTCCAATTCCTTAGTGTTTCGTACAGATGCAGGGAAATATTTCTGATAAAATGCCTCCTTGAATATGCTCCAAGTGATATCAACTTGGGGTTCTCCCAATAGTCTCTTCGCACCATTCCGCCAAAACTCGGCGTCCACTTCCAACATATAAGAGGCAAAGGCCACTTTCTGCCGATCAGTGCAGGCCAAGACAGAAAAGATCTTCTCCATTGCTTTGACCCATTCCTCGGCTTTATCTGGGTCGAAAGCTCCTCGGAAACTAGGTGGATTTGCTTTCCTGAACTCAGCAAATTTAAGATAATCCCAGTCTGCTCTTAGGCCATGTGGATTTCCCCCATGACTGGCCTCAGGCCGCCTACCCAACTGGTCCATCATTTGATGAGTTGCAGTGGCCTGCTCCCGCATTGCATGAGCCATTTCACACATCGTGTCCATAAAATTAGCAGGATTTTCTGGAGTAGGTACAACTCGTGGCCTACCATGCCCCTGGAAGCCATTAGTTCCTAATCACACGCAACAAAACATTGAGTTGATTAGGCTCAACAATAAGTTAAGTGTGACAGTAACTAATAATATTCACAGTTAGGCGGTCATGCATGTCTAATTCCCTATATCTTATCCGAGCAAATAAGATTTATCACATGACATTTTCTAAAGATTTTAGAGTGCATTGAAAATGTAGTCAGTCCAAATCCTCAGGTCCGGGGAGGATTGAACTACTCTGATACCATTAATGTAACACCCTCCCAAGTACAGTACTATGCTTAAGTCATAGTACCACACCCTGGAGTTGTTACTGTTACCTGAGCGAACTTATCTAATAGCAACTTCAGCCGTCTTCAAAAACTTCTGAAACTATCTAGAGACAACACGGAAATAGGAGTGAGAATCATAAATTCTCAGTAGGATTCTCTAATTATCATACATAATGTCATCGTTGTCATCTCCAATTTACTTTGGTTTATTATGAAAAAGGTGAACATGCTATATAAACCGTTAAATTTTATAGTTCGAAAGTATATTATCTGAAGCAAAGTTTACTTTTACTCATAGACTTATCATTTGGGGAGAGCCCATACCACACCAATTTATGAACTATGATATAAGTAATAACTGCACATATTAAAATACACATAGCATCAATATATTGGGATCATAACTTCAACACATAACTTAACTTGTACTTGAATTCATGCATATACATACAATTTGCTACTCTTTCTTCATCTTTCTTTTTCATCATAAAATCTTTACGGGCCACATTCCAGAGTATGATCGCCATGTCATACCCTATCAGAACGTGATCGCCATGTCACATTCCTTAGGAATATGGGATCTTCATTCGATACTTACACTAGCTGGGTCATGCCATGCCTCATGTAAGTTCTATCCCCTATACTCATACTAGCTGGGTTAATGTCATGCCTTATGTGAGTAGGGTACCTACATGTGCTTTACTCTTTAGTCTTTAGCCTTTAATCTTTGGCTTTTACTTGGCACACCTAGGCGTTACGTATTACCATCCCTAGGGTGCTGTTATTGCCCTTGGGTAGCCTGGCCTTGGAGTAAGCTCATCAGCTCCACCCATGACCGTCGTCACACCGACTCACCCACAAGGGGACCCACCGCCTCTAGGTTGGAGGGATCTCATTCTGGCCACGTGCCTCAAATTGAAGGGATCTCTTCTGGTCACGTGCCTCAAAATTGAGGGATCTCATCTGACCACGTGCCTTCAATATAGAGGGATCTCATCTGACCACGTGCCTCCAACATAGAGGGACCCAAGTTTTAGCTGCCTTCACAAGGAAAGATTCAATGTGCAACTGCCTCCAGGTGAAGGGACCCATATTTTATCTTATTTAGCTGCCTTCACAAGGAAGGACCTCAAATAACTACCTCCAAGTGAAGGGACCCACATTCAATATATTCATATTCTTTCATCCTCATGCATACTCGAGTATAGTCATGCTGAATGTACTCATACATATGCTTCATTTACTTTCATATATCATTGCACACATGACCTTCATGTATATATTCATAACACATAAAGGCCCGTAGCCTCTTTACCATTCTACCGGCACTCATACATATGCTACATCATTTACCCTCATATATCTCATATCATTCTTATATCATTCTTGAATATAGAGTTTCCATATACATATTCACACTTAGATTCATCCTTGCATATAAACATTCATAGACTTACTCGCCAGAATTCGGCAAAGATAACGGATCAGATCCGTTTCCCAATAAATAGTGCCAGTTCTCACAGACAAATTAATCATAGCAATATAATCAATCTAACATATCTATCAAGGTAAAACTGGCTATCCTTAACTCAAACCTTATATGCCCACTAACACTTGTAAAACCATCAATTTGACCATTTCTGCCAATCTTACCCAATTCTGCCCGAATTTTGTATAATCCACCTTTACTTCTATTTAACTCATTTAAACCTGAATTTTGGGTACATCATAGCTCTATATGTCTACTTTCTAACCTCTTTGGTCCCATATCATTTTGATCTATATAACTCAAGATATTCAAATTTTTCCTCAGCCTATTCAGTCACTAACCCGAATTACACTCCTAGAAGTATAAATTCACTAAAAATCGAAATTAGGCTGAAATCATATGGAATTAGTCTCATATTAAGCTAACAGGATAACCTTTTATCTGCAACAAGTTTCATTCCATTTGCTTTAATATAACTCGAGTTATAAGTCCTGAAATTCCACCTTTCTGAACTACTCTATTTTGGCTCAGTTTGGATATAGGGTAACTTCCTCGAATCACTGGAACAATTGGGACTATAAAAAACTCGAAATTTCATATTGGGATGTTCCCCTATGTGTAAGCTTTCTAACAAAGTTAGTTTCACTCAATTTGGAGTTGTATAAGGTGAGATATACCCTCCTCAAGTCACCCTGCCCGGATGAAAGTCCTGATTCCTAGGTCAAACTTCAAAAATTCATATCTCTCCCAATACTAATCCAATGACCTTATATGATACATGTTTGGAAATCCCTGAATGTCTACTTTCATCTAAAAATAGTTTCATCAGATTTAACTGGTTGTAGGCGGCGCCATACACTCTGCCGTACGGATTGCCGTGGACTTCCTCACTAAGACAGCATCCTACTTCTCCACTCCTTCTAATTTTCTCCTTCTAATCATAATTGTAACTCAAGATCTCCTATTAATCCAATCCTAATCCATCATAATACATCCAATAATTCATCAAATATATGAAGAAGAGTACAATTTCATGCAATCATAGTGCAAGTAATTCAAGAACAGAAATAGAATCCTACCTCTTTGGAGTGTGATCTTGCTAAATTTAAGTTTGAATTGATGGAACCTTGACAAAGCTTGGAGATTTGATATAGTAGGTTGAGAGAGGAAAGGAAGAAGAAGGCTGGAGCAAGAGGGAGAGAAAGTGGCGTAAATCAGCTGGGAATGAGGAGGGGAGTCTGACTTAAATACATGAGTATAGTTGGAATTGTGGTGTTGATTGTTTGGAATTTTGTGACTGAAGTCCGGCCATGTCTCCCTCTTTTGTGGCCAAATTGCTCTCCACGTCGTTCTAAAAGTGAGACTCACTTCCATTCTATCTGAACTCGTAACTCGTCTCGTTTCTGCTTAAAGTCGAAAATCGTTCCGTTTTACTTACAGCTGAAGATGGATGTCGGAACTCGTCCCATCTTATTTGTGACGAGAAAATCTTGTCTGGTTTATTCAAAACTTGGAAGTAAGGTCGGATATCGGAAGTCATACAGCTCGCAATCATATAATCTCGGAACTCCCCCTTTGAAGCTGGGATATCAATGCTGGGAATAAACTCAGAGATCGGAACTCGTGTTTGACTTGGAAATCAACACAAAGATTCGAACTCATGTCCATTGGGTCCAACTCTAAAATCGGAACTCGTTACATTCAAATCCAAGGTCGGTACTTGTACCATTGTGTTAAAGTATCGACTTGGAGTAAAGTCGGAAGTCGGAATGAGGATGGTTAAGGTCGGAACTTGTGAATTCGGAATTACAATATCAAGCCCAATTACTTAAACTCGGAAGTCGGGATTTTTAATAAAAGTGGAAATCAGTACCAGAATAGGAAACCTTATGCCGGAATCCAGAAAGTCAAAAATTATATACAGTATATTCGAGACTCTAAGTCAGAGGTTGGAACTTGCATATATCTTGCTTGTAGCTTGGAGATAAATTATGAGATCGGAAATGGGGTCCGTTTTCTTTTTAGGCATGAAGTCAGATATCGAGAATCACTCCATGTTGTTCGAACTTGAAGGTTAAACTCTGAAGTCATGAAAAAAATCCAGATGAAGTCGGAAGTCGTAGACTAATGTGAGCCGAACTCGGAAATCGGAAATTATCCATATTATGTGAAATTAAAAGATAAAGTCGGAAATGAGAATTGATCAAACCTGAGGGTGAAGTCGAAACTTAGAAATTGGGATGTTACACCTCTAGTAAGCCTACTATAACTATTCTTATGAAAAATGGATAGAACTTCCCCCCTTTTTCTAACTTCCCCATATAAGCCAAACATTTTCCAGGCCACCAATTAACAAATGCAAATTGATACTCTCAGAGCACTTTCTAGTAATATATATATATATCACCCCTTTATACTCGTTATTTACATCCCATTCACTAAATAAAACAAATTCCCAAAAACCCATAAGCCCTATATACATATCTTATAAAAATAAATTATCAGTTTGCAAGATCCTACATGTGGATAGTGGAGCAACTCTAAGAAGTTGGAGGAACCGAGTAAGGTGCTGAGCCAAAGTTTGGAATAGGAAAGAAAAGGAGGGAGTGAGTCCAACCAATTCAGTGAGGGGCAATGAAACTATAATATATAAGGACAAGCTCCAAAAGTTAAGCAAGCTATGCTTAAATAAATAATTAGTATTATGAACTAAGTATAAATACGAAATCATCATTTTAAATAAAGTATATATAAAGAATCAACATTATAAACTATATGTATATAGAATTAACCTTATTTTAGAAACACAAAACATATTTCTCAAACACAAATATACGAAAGCTTCCAAATCCGATAAATTTCCAAATAAGGTTTAACCCCTTTAGATTTGACTAAGTCGGCAGTGTGCGTAGGCTTAACACACACACACACACACACACCAAGTTAGCAACACCTCTGCTAGCTGGGTTTGAACTAAAGTGCACCAAGGCTAGTGTTAGTGACCGTTAGCTACCAATTAATTGAGAAACTAAAATAATAGATATTAATAAAAGCTAAGTAACAAATGTCAAATCAAAATTTCGAAGAACAAAGTATTCATCAAGTTTGAAAATTCAAAATATAATTTACTTAATAAATCAGTTTAGTAATCCCACAAGAGATCAGAGTTTGTCCTTTCATTTATAAAATCTGTAATTTGTTTTTGGAAATCTTTTAGATCTTTACTGAGTTCATACTAATTTACTTTTTAAAGACAAATTAAGCTAATTATCTATAAAAGGTTGAGCATGTCAAATTGTATAGCAGTTATACTAACTAAGCAAAGTATTAGTAATTGACCAAATAGATATATAGAAATTAAAATTCCAATATATATTATAAAACCAAACCAAAACCAATGGCATAAATTGTATATGACATAGAAGCACTGTCCACTCACAAAACATTAAGGCATGTCCAATTTGCATCTTGAGGGTCGCTAAACTTGCAAGTCGATCTCCTGAAAAATCTGAAATTATATATGAGCAACTATTTTCAATTTAAGCACAAATTTGGTTTAGAATATAATCTTTGCCCTCTTTGTTTAACCTTACAAATAAAATTTAACTAAAAGCTGCTCTCATGTATACCATAATAAGCTTTGTAAAGTATCAACAATATAATATAAGAATTTAAATTCATTCATGTTACTTTCTTAATGAGCAAAATATTCTAATCACTCTAATCCCAAATTAAAATTTGTAAGCATTTTTTTCCCACTCACTCCTTTACCCCCACATGACCCAAAAATCCAAATACCCATTAGATTCAAGTCTAATTGTAAACAAAACAGAACCAGCATCTAGCTTCAAGAAGGAAAGCTCACCAGTGTGAGTTGGTTTTAGAAGGAAGCAAAACAAGAACTCAACCACCACAATAAGTAAAATGTGAATGGAAGGCAGAAAGAGAGAGAGAGAGATGCAGGCGAGGGACGAATGGAGAGAGAGACTGCAAGACAATGACAGTGCGATGGAGGGGAAAGGCACGCGATGATGATGATGATGATGACGTGAAATTGAGAGTAAGAGAGGGTGAAACTGAAAGAAGGAAAATGAAGAGGGACGCGTAGAAGAGGTCACTTATGATGCACCGTGGTCTCTCCTCTTTTTTTTTTCCTTTTTTTTTTTCAAACATTTTAAAACTTTACCTAAATAATTTTAATTCCTCTATCATTATATTCTTAAATGTGAATAGAGAAAATACCCAAAAACCTAATCTGTATAAAATTTTAGAAGTTTCCGATTACTAATGTTTTATTATTATTATTATTATTATTTTAACAGATATTTTATTTTATACACGGTATTACAAATTGAGCAGAATCCTCGCAAAGTATGAAGCTATAAAATCATACACTTTAATTAAATTATTACTAGCATCTTCAAATGTAGTGTCATACTTGTCAAGCTATATTTTTCATTTTTTTTTTTTGTATTAATATAATTAAGGCAAAAACTCTACTTTCATCTCTGATTTTTTAGTAATATTTTACTTTTTTCCCAATAGTTTTTTGGTTTTTTTAAATTTCATTTTCATCCTCTAACATTCGATAAAGTTCATTGTTACCTTTTTTAGTGATGTCATCAATTTTATTAATGGAAACTATTGAACTAGATCTAGCTATCTATTTTTATCTCAAGTGGATGTTATTTAATATATACGAAAGCTTTGCTTTTGTCTAACCATGCTTATTAAAATGAACTAAGTCCTACTTACATACAACTCCTAACACTATACTTTGAAGTTTAGAATATCAGGGACAAGAGTTTATGCACGTATAACATAACATCCACGTAAGATAAAAATAGACATATCGAAACTAGGCCAACAATATTGATTATTGAAATTGACGGAATCACCAAAAACAAAATTATCAAAATATTAAGATTGAAATTGAAATTAAAAAAAAAAACTTTTGGGACAAAATTAAAGTATTGTTAAAAGAATATAAACAAAAATAAAGCTTTTGCCTTAATTATAGCAATACCAAAAAATAAAAATAAAAAATGTAGCTGACAAGCACAACTTATCAAGATGCTAGTAATAACAAATAGGCCTGTCTTTTAGGATCAATAGGCTTTTTTTCATAGCCTAAATCCTAGACTTTTTGGTAAAAAGTATTTTTTAAAAATCTTAGGCTAACTTATTTACTAAATAAACTAGAACTAATGCAAGTTAGGCCCAAGGCTCTTAGGCTATCTAGCCTATTTCCATTTTTATAACTCAGCTTTAAATTTACAAATACGGGAGAACCATCATTTTGACACTTAAAAAATCAAAATACCAATAAACTAGTCCTTAAAAGATATATTGTTAGCCCATGATACCTTAATGATTAACATATTGAGAAGTTAGTTACTAAAAGATCAACATATTAACAAATTAATCCTTAAAAGATCAATATACTAACAAATTAGCTCATAAAGTATTTTTTGTTAATATTAATAAAGCCTATTAGCAATAACAGAATTCATCATTGGAGTACCACGGACTAATAAAATATCTTTTAAAGACTAATTTATTAGCGAATTAATCTTTTAGGGGTTAAAATGGTAGTTCTCTCTTACAAATTACTTGCATTACATGAGTATTTACTCCAAGACATAGAATGAGTCCCATACAATTCTCAGTAATACTAATATGGTGTGTAAATCACTGAAGTCTCTGCCTAAGACAAATAAGGCAGGGCACTAGCATGTAGCCACTAGGACATGTAGCTTAATGGTCACCAGACACCACCTAGTTTCAAGGACATGTCTGGTTCGAGACTAGTTTCAATTCTCTATCAGCTCAACTTTCAAAACCAGAGTTTGACCTTCGTGTGTATTCTGCAACTAGTTGAGCAAGAGCTGAAGATTTGTTCTTAAGCAGTTTCTTTGGTGAATCATATTCCTCAATAAGCCCTGCAGGATCAATATGAAGAGAAACCATATTCACAGACTGAGGAAAAGAAGAATAAAAGATGACAAAAAAGGAAGACGAAGACAAAGAAAAGAAAGGAAAAGAAGAGAGATGCTTGCCTTGTTTAAGAAACAGAACCATGTCACTATCGAGGATTGAAGTTATTCTATGAGCAATTGTAATCACTGTGCATTCTGAAAAATTTTGCTTAACTGTTTGCTGAATAATATTATCTGTAGCTGTGTCAACTGATGCAGTAGCTTCATCGAGCACCAAGATCTTGCTTTTCTTAAGCAGAACGCGTCCAAGGCAGACCAACTGCCTTTGACCCATACTCCAATTTTCTCCATTCTCAGTAACTGCAGAATTCATGACAATATATAATATAATATATCTTCACTACATATACACATAAATTTGACATGTAACATGTCCTATATCCGTTTTCTAAGTTTTGAGAAATCAAACCTATAGAGTCAAGCTTCTCTTCTTTCTTCCTTACTTCATCTCCAAGTTGGCACATATCTAGAGCCTAAAATATTTCTTGAAATATATTAGTATGTATAATTTATACTAATCATATAGACAAGTCCTACAGTGTCAAGGAAAACCATATTACCTCCCAAATCTGTTCATCTGTGTACTCTTCCAGTGGGTCTAGGTTACTTCTTATAGTCCCTTCAAACATTGTTGGATCCTGGGGAATAATGCTTAGCCTGGACCTTAAATCATGAATTCCAATTGAAGATATGTTCATGCCATCTATCAATATTTGTCCAGCAACTGGTTCAACAAGTCGGAAAAGTGTTTGCACTAGAGTTGATTTTCCACTTCCTGTTCTTCCCACAATGCCAGTTTTTGCTCCAGCACTAATACTGCAAGTAAGTCCACGTAAAACAAGAGGCAAGTGAGGAGCATACCTAACCTGCATCACACACAGCCTAGTTAAGGATAGATACCACATAAAAACCATCAACCTAATAACAATATTGTAAAGATATAAATCATTTATGTATCTATACTCAATAACTTAAGCTTTGGGAGAGATGGTTTATGATATGGTATGAGAGCCTTTATATCCAAGTGATCTAAAATTTGATCTTTATTAGTCCCATACTTCTAAATATAATAAGTTGAATTGCGGAACAAGATGGGTGGGCTCGTGCTTTATCCATGCTTTAAGCCAAGTCTCGCATGACAAGGCATATTAAGATATAAAGTGTGCCTCTACCCAATAATTTAAACTTTTGAGAGAGATTGCTTGTGACAATTATAATTGTTGGCTTCGCACCTGTAAATCCTGGACATCAACCTCTCCATGTGATGGCCATGAACAATCTGGTTGGTTGTCTTCGATTACAAGAGGAGGTTCACTTGAGATGCAGGTGTACTGAAGTATTCTTTCTACAGATATAATTTTGTTCTCCAAATTGCAAAGAAACCAAATTAAATTAGCCACCCGAGAGTTTAGAGTAAGCCCATATGTCACAGCCAACCCCGCAATGCCTTGACAAAAACAAAAGTAAATTAGGAAACCAATGAAGTTTTCTTCCTAGTGTCATAAGGAGTAAAGTATGACCATTGAATGTATGTAATCTGAACAACTCACCAGGACCAACTACTGAATTTGGAAAAGATATCAAGAAAACCAAACAGAAGGCAAACGTAATAGAGGATAAAATATCCAATCTGAAACACAACCATTCCATTGCACTAGCAGAGTATAGTTTGGGTTGGGAGTATCTGTCTATCAATTTCATATTTATGTCCTTAAATCTTGATTCTTGCTCAAAACCTCTTATGGTTGTTGATCCAGAAATGGTTTCAGCAAAATGTTGTATTACTGGAGCTTGGCATATACCAACTAATCGTGCCAATTCCCGTGCTGATGCTGAGTAGTATTGCTGCACAATATCAAATTATATATAAGCATTCTGTTATCATACATAATGCTATTTTTAGTATAATAAAATCAGTCAGATTCATACGTTTCTGTATTTATTTCTCTCAGGACTTCTGATAGTGAGTGATAAAATTATATGCACTTTAAATATTTGTTCGATAAGGAAACCATGTGCCTTAAAAAATTTGGAGGAGAAATAAAAAAAAAATATCCAGTTTATTTTGAGACATCAGATGTGAGTGATGCAAACGGTAAAGATTAGACATTATCCAGAAAACTACCTGGTACCATATGCAAGCTGCCACAACAGGAATAAATACTATAAACACCTGCCATGCAGCTTGAGACATCACAGCAATATTTCCCGTGAGCTGAATCAGATTGAAAGTAACTGCCCATAATAGATTTGGAATGTTTATATCTATTGCACTTTGGTCTGTTGAAGCCTGCAACAAAAAGCAGAAGACATAATAATTGTACTCAATATGGTCACTGGGGAAAAAAGAGAAACCAAACAGTTAAAAATAATTCAAAGAATTATGATAAAGTAAACAAGTTGCCTCTTCAAAATAAACCAGCGAAGCATTATCAAATATTATGACATACTCTATTAAGGATTCGCCCACTTGGGGTGGCATCGAAGAATGACATTGGTGCTCGGAAAATGCACAAATGCAATTTATTGAAAAGCATGGTGGCTGTCTTGTATCCAGCTATCACAGTAAGCAGTGATCTAGCAAGGCTGCAGAAGGAACTTCCAATTGCTAAAGCAACATAGACAACCATAAGTGTAAGGGTTGCAACAGCAGGTTCCACAGTTGCTGAAACAGGAGTTGCCAAAGTCATCCAATAATTGCTTGCAATTTGAAAAACTGCGGTGAGTGTCTGTGAAAGTAATATGAAGGGTACAAGAGCTCCTCCATAAGCTGTTGTGATGTATTTCCAGTAGACTTTAAACTCAACTCTACCCTTTTCCCTTTCTTCTTCTTGAACAAGTTGGCCTTTTGGTTCAACTATGTCATCTGATTTACCATTTTGATCATCTATGTTTTCCAAATTTTGCTCGATTCCAAAAGAACTTAATGAATCTTTGTCCTCCATGGTGATACTCAATGTTTTAGATGTGGGCCTTCTCTCTAATGATTTAATTGAAGACAAAACTTCTCTATGTGCACCTACAAGTTCCATAAAATCAGTGCCTGACTTGAGAATGTCATTGTATTTTCCTGATTGAGTTATCCTTCCATCTTTCATGACCTAAATATATTGTGAGCAAGTCAAAAATACCAAGTCAGACAGCAGTAAACTCAGAAGTTCGAATTGATGAACATGAGAATCAGTGAATCCCTCACCAATATTAGATCAGCATCAGGTAAGAACTCTACTTGATGAGTTATGTATATCAGAGTTTTTGTTTTCAGCAGGCCAAGCAAACACTCCTGAAACATTATAGCAGTAACCGTAAAATTAGATAATTGCCTGTGCATCCAAATGCTTAGTAAAACAAGTGCAATTGTATTGAAAGTATATCATCTACCACAACCGAAAAAAAAAAGGGGAGCAAGAAGAAGAAGAAGAAGAAGAATCCAATTAAATGAGGTTACGGCTGCATCCATGTCCATAACATACTGTTGGAATTTCTAGAGAGATCAGAAACATAAAATTCCATAAAATCTTCTCATTATACAAGTCGTAACTCCATTTGGAGAAGCACCCAATAATGCAAAAAGAGGAGTGTATTTTATGCTAAACACGGAGACATCTAGACACACTATGTCAGTTAATTTTTGAGACATCTGTGTATGAATACAACAAACTTATAATTCTTTAAAATTTAGAATGTTTAATAGGGCCAAAATATTGTATCAAGTCATATAAATATCAAATTACTTTAACTATATACGCAGTAATGAGGAGAATTTAACAGGACAAATCAAGAAGTTTACGCTGAAAACAATGGAAATAGTGTAGGAAAATAATACCTTAAAGATATGGGATCCCGTATGAGCATCTACAGCACTGAAAGGATCGTCAAACAGATATATATCAGCATCTTGGTAAAGAGCCCGAGCTATTTGTACTCTTTGCTTCTGTCCACCGCTCAAATTGATTCCCTTCTCTCCAACAATTGTTTGATCACCAAACGGCAGAACCTCTAGGTCTTTTATCAAAGAACATGCCTCTAGCACCTTCTCATACTTTTCCCTGTCCATCTCTTTACCAAATAATATGTTATCTTGTATCTTGCCACTCTGTATCCATGGTGATTGAGCAACATAAGCCTTTGTTCCACACACTTTCACGGTCCCAGATAGCCTTGGTACTTCCCCGATCATACAAGAAAGTAAACTAGACTTGCCTGAGCCAACAGTGCCACAAACAGCAACCCTCATGCCATGAAAAACTCTGAGATTTATGTTTTCCAATGTTGCATTAGGGGAAGATAAATCCCAAGAGAAATTTCCATCTACTACTTCAATTGCTAAATCAGAACTACCCTCTGGAAGTTTCTCCACTGCGTCAGCCTGCAAATCATCTAGACAAAGGAATGATGTGATCCTATCAAGTGAAACCTTAGTTTGTGCTATCATTGAAATTGTGTCAGGAAGATTATATATGGGCATTTGAAGAATTCGGAATGTTGCAAGTGCAGATAAGATCTTCCCTGATTCAAGTGGTATACCTATAAGAACACACGTACCAAAAGTAACCACAGCAACAAAAGTTGGAGCATTAAAGAAGAGAAATCTAATAATTACTGACCCAAAAACAAATTTCTTTAGCCATATCTCTTCAGTCTTCCTAAGCTGAATGATCTTTGATAAGAACTTCATCTCCCAAGCTTGCAGTTTTAGAATCCTCATATTCTTTAAAATCTCAGACGTTACCTTCATTCTTTCATCTTTGATCTCCATTAACTTATTTTGGAACTTTTCTTGCAATGATGCCACAGGCAGGTTTAGCAACATCACAATTACAGTGGCAGCAAAAGCAGCTATTGAAGCGATCCCTACAGTTCTATATAGAATTAACAAGGCCAAAGCAACTTGCAGAACAGCTATCCATGGATCATGCATGTACCAACAAAATTCACCAACCCTTGAAGCATCAACAGTCAGCAAGTTGATGATTTCCCCACTACTGTGGTCATCCTTTGATTGGCATGAAAGGGTCAAACTTTTAGCATAGATCATTGCCACCAACATTGATTGGATCCTAACCCCAACCTGCTGGAACTTAAACATCCAATGCCTCTGCGAAAGGCACTCCACAAACTTTGCAACAAGAAATGACATTACTAAAACATAGCCTTCATTTTTAAACATGTGCTCCCCATTGAGGTATTGAACAAAGATTTCAATAAGATAGGGGCCAACATAAGAAGCACATGTGCACAAGAATCCAAATAAGCCTGATAATAAGATCCCTTGCCATGTTGAGAAGAATAATGCCTTCAACAACTTAAGAGTGGTCACTCTCCTATCACTACCACACTCTGACTCAAGCTTTTTTCTAAAAGTTGGAAAAGCCCCGTAGGCTCTATCATTGATATCAAGCAGTGGGAGGTCCTCAAGGTCTAATGCCTTTTTATTGCCTAGAGATATTAGTGGACTGAGCCAAGAGAAAGTAAGAAAACTGAAAAATCCGGCTTCTGAATAACGGGATAAATTTTCATCTGCTCTGGTCTTATTGGGGTTAGAACTGTTCCTTACACCAAAGTTGCCATTCAAAAGAGCTTCTTCAAGAGGGGCAAGCTTCACCATACGGTTGATAGAACACCCCACATAACAAAGAAATAATCCGCTAATAGAGGCACCTATGTCAGAAACAAGGTATACAATGGGCAAGAAAGCATGATTTTCATAGATTACAAAGTCTATTACAAGGCAACAAGAAGAAACAAAGACATAGGCCCAGCAACTAATTCTCAAGAAACATGGGAAACTCGGTTCCTGCGATTTGGAGTTTCTAGAATGCAAATAAGCAGAAACAACAGCCCAAGCAGCCGTTCTGAGAGCCAAATCCAAAATGGCTACAATCTCCTCTGAGCCATCATGTTTATACCAGTGGAAGTAGCTTAGTAAGCACAACACAAGGTTGAACACACAAATAGCTAAGCTACAGACCAGACCGAGTTTGTAGTACAAGAAACCACCAGTATTATGGAATCCATTTCTTTCACTCTTTTCTCTACGGTCCACATGCACGTTCTCCCATGCCCAGGACACAACCAGCACAAGTAACAAGACTAGATGGAATGAACCAGAGACCCCATGTGTGAAAATGGGTTGGAGAAGAAAATCAGTTTCATGGTGCATCATGGAGGAGTAGTGAGATAAGAGTAACAGCAAACCTTACTGTAAAACAAAACCAAGTATCTCCACTTGGGGAAGACTTTTGAGAGGAATGGTTGACTTGCTGACTTTGCTCCAAAGTGAAAGTTCTCTAAACATAAAACTGGCTAGCGAGAGTAAGATAGGTGAGACTTCGGGAGAAGATGTTCAAGGCAAACATGAGTTCGAAACTAGATGAATTCCGTTTCTAATGATGAGTGCTTTAGAAGACGTTCTTGCTGCTTTAAATGCAAGATTTCGTATGTCTTCCGCTCATGCGGAGGAGCCAAAGTGCATCACATTTTTATTATTATTTTTTAATTTTAATTATCTTACATTAGAGATTTAATCTAAATTTTATCAAATAATATCTTAAATTAGATCAAACTATGTTTTTCCACGTAACATGGTTTTAATTAGAAAACTTACGGACATGGATACCGTATAATATTAATACATGGATATGATTATACAAAATTTAAAAATTATAAGATATGAAATGACGATATAATATATAAAATCAATGTAATATAATATAATATAAAACATAAACTCTAAATTAGAATAAAAATATTGTTATTTAATAAATTAGCATTAATGATTATAAATATAAATATAATAAATATTGTTATTTATCTAATTTTGATGATATTGTAACTGTATTTGACAAAAGAGATCCAATTTCCAAAAGTAATTAAATAATGTAAAGAAAAATTATTTAAAAATATCTAAAAAGCATCTGTCATGATATGTGTTCGACATTTATATGCCAATTATTTTTTAAATGTCAATTCTTCGTTGTAGACTACTATGTTTGGACTCTGGTGTAGACGTCCTAAACCGGTGTTTGCGTTATGTGAATTTAATTCTAATTTCGATATATAAACTAAACTTCATACACAAATATGTCTGATGAAATAAAGATTGAGTTTTATTTCAATATTTTTTGGGTTTCAAATATAATTTGATCAGAAGTCAAAAAGTTATTATTCTTATTATAAACTCATGAGTATCGACAATTCAAAAGACATTATTAAATATTCATGAGAGTTTAAGAATCCATTGCTACTTACACACAAGATTTTTCTCACAAATTCATAGACTTTTATTACACTCGTTTGGTATGGAGGTCATTATTGCTGTAGTCATGTGTATTCAGTTTTATGAATAAGAATTAAAAAATTACTTTTATAACAAATTTATGGTCATATCTATTCAATTTTAATCTTTTTAAGAAATTAATTTTAATACATTGTTAGAGTAAAAAAATTTTACATTATCATCCAAGCACATGCTATTATATGAGAGACTTTTGAATTAATAAATATAAAAGTCAAACACTTTTATTAATTTGTCAATACATAATTAATTATTTGTATAAAATACTTTTACACTAATTGTGCATAAAAAATTAATTCTATTTCCAAAGTAAAAAAGATTTTATATATATATAATTTAATAAAATATAGCATACTTTGAACTTGTTATTCAATAATTTAAGAATGAATATGTTTTTATTTTTGCACTTTATAAATACACTAATCGTTTTCCGAAAGCCTCCAACTTGTGAACTGTTCACTGATTCATGATTAAATATTTCTGACCTAGTGGAGATTTGCTAGTCATTTTCGAACCTCAAATGTCTCGTAACCAAAGGAGTCACGTTAGGAAAGCCGACTACAAGGCTTTTAGATCGATGTCTGGTCCCGCCCAAGAAATTCATGATTTTGGACCAAGTAACCGTATGGACCAAAAAGCCAAGACCAGGTCATGTTGCACATTATCAATGCACGAGTTTTGACTAACTTTTGAACGTCACATGGATCATTCATAATGCACCTGCGGCATTGGCTTAGGAATGGCCTCTTACTAACTGCACCCATATTTGACACCAAATAAAACTTGATTTGTGATATATAAATTCTCCTCCCTCGTGAATGCATTGATCCCAACAAAAAAAAAAAATAGCATACATTATGGGACCCAGCCATTTGTTTAGTGTATACTCCTAGTCATTAACCAAATTATTGTTCTGGCACATTAGCTCCGCAAAAAATAAAATTTTATAGTATAATTTCTAAAGATTAAAAATATCAACCATATTTAATCCTTTTGAAGAACTAATTTTTTCGATAGTTAGACTTAAAAAAAAGTTAACGCATTCTTCTTATTTTCTCTTTCCCCAAATTGTTTTTCCTGTTATTTTATATCCATTCAAATTTAAACAAAGGGTTAATGGTTCACTGCATAACCAAGAGTTAGGATTCTGTTAGTTTGCTAGAGATAACAGTATATTTTATGTTTCATCCCACTAATCACTATGTCAAATCTCAGGTCACGTGAAGTACTTGCTACAACAGGGCAACCTTGGTATGGACAGACCCCATTAGTTCTACCAATTTTCCATTCAAGCACCTCTTATCAGCTACATCTACATCATCTTTTCAACACTTTCCTTCTACCATTTCATAGTACTGTACTATCAAGTTTTAAGTCTAATTACCTATATTTGGTTCGTTAGAGTGGTAGATATTTAGGCCACTAGGAGTGATCTAGTAATAAGAAATTTAGGTAATATGCATAAAATCAAATGTTCGAATCTCATTATTGCTGATGTACCAAAAAAATAGAGCGGTAGATATGTCTTCCCCTTAACTAGTAGTCTCAATTTCAAGCCCAAGATATGGAATAATTGATATTGAGATTGTCATACCCCCTATTATCTCAAATATTCAATCAGGATTGTTTTCAATTGAAGAATACCTATGGAAAACCAAAAAGATCTAGGTTTAATTCAGATATTTTTGTGTACCAATTGAGGCATAACAGATTAGCACATACATCCTCTAAGGTGATTACCTCTTTAGTCTTATCCTCAAATAGGTACCGATATTAGTGCATTTTCAAAATTCACTTCGACATATTTTATAAAAAACTAATAGAAGCTTTCTCTATTTTTCTTCAATTAGGATAAAACCAATAGTAGAGTTACAACTAGGCGATCACATCAAGAGCACTCACAGATTCATAGCATCATTTATATTTTATAGGTTAATTTGTCCACATACATGTTATCAAAATAGAACTATTAAGAGGAAACTCAAACATACCACTAAAACTGGTTTAAGCATGCTTGCTCAGGCTTCCTTACTTCTAAATAATGGCATGAAGCTTTTACCTCTACAGTGTTTGTCATTGACATATTACCCCCATCAAACTTGTCACATTCCTCTAAGGCTGCAAACAAGTCAGGTTAGGTTGATTTTAGAGAAAAATAAAATTCAAACCAATGGGTTGGGTTTGGTAGACTATTTCGAAAAAAAAAAAAAAATTGAGTAACTTGAACTAACCCGACATGACATAAAACTGGTCAGGTTGAGTTGGATAATCGGGTTATATTTTTTTCTAAAATAATAACATTGAAAATGTTATAAATACAAAAATATTAAAAAATATATAAAAAATTCCAGTACTGGGTGAATGGAGAATTAGAACTCTTTCAATAGCGGTGGCATCCACTAGCATGGCAAAAACAATTGGCCTCATCTTCCCATTTCAAGTGCTTCCATCAACACGTCTTCTCCGATGATTGCGATATCTCAAAAGATTTACTAGTTAATTCATAAATGAAAGGAAAGTCTTCCTCACACTGCTCACAAACATAAATTTTGTAATCTTGTAGAAATGTAGATGAACTAGTGAACAGTGGTGGCGATTTCACAACAGATGACACCGATAACTAGCAATAGTTAGCTAGCAAACTAGTGGCCATCTTGCTTCTGCTAAATGATCCAATAGTACACAAAAACGATGATCAATACAAGGCACAGAGGTAGGTCAGTCAGCTAGGTGGTCGGGCAAAGAACAAAGCAGGGGGTAGCAGTTAGGGCTAGGGTTATTAGTCAAAACTACATCACCAAGCATTGGGTCACTAGGTCTATTTTTCAAACTTGTTACCCAAACCTATCCCCATAACCCAAATTGACCCGATTATAGAACCAACCTGGATATTAGTATTGGTTGGTTAGGTAGTCAAGTCCCATGTGCACCCTTATTCCTCCTCCTACACAATGCTCTTTTCATAAGGATCTAAATTACTCAATACTTAAGGTCTTTGGCTACTCTTGTTTTCACTACTTAGACCATACAACTCTCATAAACTGTAGTTCATGCCTGCTGAGTTTACTTTGCTCAAGTGCAGTCCTAATCACTAAGGCTACAACTAACTGAATCTCCAAATCCCTCTCCTCTGTTATTTCCCTCATATTTATTCCAACTACTTTCCTAATAGAAACAAAGCTTCCATAGTACTTTCAAGTTCCATCATCTTATTAGTATGTTTTCATTTTTTTTTTTTCAAAAATTTCCTTTAGTTTATTCTATTTCATGCTTTTAACAGTCACACATTTTCTTACTTTGAATATGAAGTTCTACTTTACTAAATATTTTCCTAAACCATACATTTAGAGCAAATTTGAAGCCTCAAATGTACTTCCATCCCTCCCAATTCCAAACACGCTTAAGTGATTCATAATTAAATTCCTTTTCCACATAAATATTTGAATATATAGCAAGAAGAAGCATGCCTACTACCTAACTAGGTGACAGTGAAACAACACAATAAGCCCATGTTATTAAGGTGTACATGAGAAAGGGAGGAAAAGAAGGGCCGAATAGCAAATATCCAAGCTAATGACCTGCTGCATAACAAACTACGATGGCCAAGTGAAGATAAACAGGAAGAAAATGGCGAGATAGGTAAGCAGTTATGAGTGATGGTTTAGGGATCTTTGACCAGGGAGATTAGCAGATCCTTTAAGTTCTGCAATATCTCTACCATTTTCTTATTCTTGTATTTTTCTTTTTTTTGTTAGTACAAGTATGGGTGAGAGAGGTTTTTCAATAAAATCATTTATATATTCTGTAATCAATATTTGTGTTCCTAAGCATTAGTATCAAAGCTCCCAATCCTAGGGATCCTCTAGATGGTATTGACACGCAAGAAAAGTTGATTGGAGATGGTAGAATGGAGAGTTGACATGTTCCAGGAGACCATGGAATAGAGGTTTGCAGAGATGATGCAAACCATGCAATCATTGATAATGGAGGGATGAATGGGCGAGAGAATCTAAAGGGGGAAGATAAGGATGAACTCAAATAGTGGAGAAGACTAGAGATTCCAAAGTATAATAGAGATGAAGCCTATTGGTGGTTGATCAATATAGAGGAATATTATGATATAGCTAGAATACTTGACGCGTATAAGGTACCTATAGTAATGAAGGATATGAAAGGATGTGCTCTCAACTGTTGGTGTTAGTGTAGACTATACAACCCTCTGGCAACTTAGTTTGGCTTTACAAGGGCAGTGCTCAAAAGATTCTAGCCTGAGTATGATCCAAAATTACTAGTCTATGTATTCAATGAAGAAACAAAAGGAGCTGAAACAGGGCAACATAATGATTGTGAGATGTTGGACAAGATGGAGATTAAGAATGATGTATAGAAGTTGCAAAAGCAACCTGCTATGGTCTCCAAAGCACCACAGCAGCTATATGAGATTATGATAGAGGGCAATGAGAGAGAATGAGCTTGAGACAACTTACTAGGAGATAGGTAGGCAATTACTGAGTGAAGGTTTTGGGGCTCTTTGAGCAAGTAGATTAGCAGACTCTCTAAGTTAAGTATTATCTCTACCATTTTCTTGTTCTTGTATATTTCAATTAGTACCAGTGTGAGTGAGAGAGTTTCTTTTTTATTTCAGTAAAATCATTTAACATTCCATAATCAATACCTGAGTTCCTATCACAATATTTGTCATTTCAAATGGAATTGTATCAGCAGAATCAACATATGGACTAGCTTCAGCTCTTTTAGATATAAATGTCGAAGGAAAAATAATTTATTCAATCAAATTGTGTAAATTTGAAAAAAAAAATACACATACAAAATCTAAAGATGTAATTCAAACTATTAGTAGAAATAGAAAACATTCCTATCAGAGACGACAATATTTTAGTGATTCAGATGGTACCTGCGACAGGTTCTACAAGGTCAGTAACATGCAATGGGCAAGTAACATACAAAAAATAGTAGATTGGGTACTGGTCATTACAAGTTCCTCCTGTTCTTCACATGGCAATGGTCATTCCCACTTATCAACATTCTAAAGACCAAAAAGAGAAACAACAAGCACTTTAGATTGTTTCATGAATTCACTTAACACCAATCTTGCAGAGACATGTAGAAAGAAAAGTGTCAGTACTCGGTAGTAAAATTAAAGTGAGTGGTAGTGATACAATATTAGTATAAATAGCACCAATACCATTTGTGATTAGAAGTGAATAGTAATCTTTTGAGTACTAGTACTCTTTTCTATACAAACTCAGACCCTTTCTTTCTACTGAGCTGTGGCTCATTCTTTTCTTCTCGTATTTTACTCATTATACTTGCATCTACGTATCAATAGTGCTTTCATTGAGTTGAACTCAAGGTCGGTTTGTTCTTAGGAATACTTGTAATTAGCATTAAAGTCGTTTTTTCTTTTAAGCAACCTTGAGGGGGATAATAATACAATATTAATATAAATAAGACTAATACCACTTGTAATAGGAGGTGAATAGTAATCTTTTGAGTAATAGTACTCTTATCTATCTGAACTCAGTCCTTTTCTTTCTGCTGAGGTTTGGCTCCTTCTTCTTCTTCTCATATTTTACTCATCATACTTGCATCCCCGTATCAATGGTGCTTTCATTGAGAGACACCATGGAAGAGGATGCAACAATGCAATCTAACATTAAGCGCATCAACAAGCTATTGCTCGTTCATGACTACCACTTTGAGAAAATTGATCAGACTCTCAATGCATTATAGCATCTAATCAACCAACGAACCAGAGGTTCAACATCAACAAACAGTAGGCTTAGCAGATCCAAAATCAACAAAAACATATCTAAAATCCGAATCAACAACAAAAAGTCAAGAACCAACAATGTCATATTTGAGCAACTACACTATGAAGGGAACCAAATCGCAGAGGATGGGGAAGATGGAATCCACGGTGGCAGAGCGTCCTCGGTGGGTGGAAGACGGAGGCAAACCGGCGACGGTACGATGATCACCGCTTGACAACCAGTGGCGGAACAGAGCTGCGTGCAGCAACTGGCGACAGACCAAATCCACAGCAAGAGGCAACCTATCCTTCTCCTTGCGCAACGGCCAGTGAGCAGCGGGTAATGCATCTTTGGCTGAGAAGCAAGTGACCATGGCGTATTTGTTTGGATTAGAGAGGAGAGATCAGGAGTGGGAAGAGGAAGATGAAGCGAGCGGTGGATCTTCATAGCGATGAGGGTCGGAGTCGACTACCGGACAAGGAAGAGGATGGTGGAGCACAACGGCCGGCGTCCATCGACGTGGGTCAATGTGCAGTAGCCGGCGAGGAGTTTTCCCCACCAGAGAGGGCTACTACAACAACTACTAGAGAGAGGAATGTAGGGAGAGGGGAAAGAAGCAGGGGCAAAATGGGGATATTGTTGCCCTAATAGGCCGTGCCCACTCCAGTAGAGGGGAGCATTGGACATTTATGAGCCAAGCCCAAATTGATGGGAAGGCTGTGGAAAATTGTTTTATGATGCTAAGAGTTCTACATCAATTTCTTAGCCCATAAAACAATGGGAACCTGGTGAAGAATTTATTGTTAATTATATGAACCACAAAAAATAAAAGAAAAATATAGTGGCTACAAATATTTGATAGGAGGATTACAGTGTGTAATTAGGAATAATTGTAACTAGAATTAAAATTGTTTTTTCTTTTTAGCAATCTTAAGAACAAGGTCGGGTTGAAGGAGGATATTAATAATAAATAGAACTAATACCACTTTGTAATAGGAAGGGAATAGTAATCTTTTAAGTAATAGTGCTCTTTTCTATCGAAACTCACTCACTTTTTCTCTGTTAAACTTTGGCTTATTCTTCTTCTTCTCATATTTTACTCATCACACTTGCATCTCCATATCAAGTAGGTTTCCCAACTTTCAAGTTTTAGTTCAATTATAAATACTCCTTTTGTGAATAAAGTATTTCAATAGATATAATAGTACACTATTTTAAACTAAGAAGATTGGGAGGTCTACTGAGCGTTGACCCAAAGAAAATAAAGATAGTAAACATGGTGGATATTTTCATCTTCATAGTAAAGTAGCAAATGAAAAAAGAAAAAAAAAAGGTAAAAGGAAAAAGCTAAAGTGAGAAAAACATTCCCATGCAGCTTCCTTAAATTGGCGCATGAACATTCTAAAAAATGAGAATTCCAGAAAGTGATTTATGCTCATCATCTACTAAATAAATGTTAGGACCTCATAGAATTCCCTGATTTATTAAAATTAAAACAAAAAAAATTAGCTATCATTAAGAGAAACACTATTATTCGTAATAAACTTGAAAATCCAAATCAATCTAATACACAATCACACATTGACCAGTATAAAAACTTAAAGGATGTTATACAGGATATACAAGGAAACCTCCGCTAACTAATGTTGTCAAAAATAGTTTGAAAACTAGTATTTTAGCTTTAAATAATAAGAATAAAATGACAGCAACAATAAGAAGTAGTAGAACAAGATTACCATGAATCATGTAAAGCACTGTCCTTAAGAGTTTCATTCCGCCCTACCCAAAGCTATGCTCGGTGGAATGGCATTGACGGTTAACCCTCCAGGATTAGACATGGGTCTCCACGGGAACTCGCCACATGATGGTCCTGGTACGTTGAGCAGCAGATCTTGCAAGAAGCAGAAAACGCAGCAAAAGCAGTGGGGGCAGCTTCTATTGCGTAGAAGAGAGAAAATGAGGAGATGATTGTTGTTCTGTATATGGTGTTGTGCCATGTAGCAGGCTTTATATAGGGAAAAGAAATAGCTGTTGTAAAAGAGTCGTTGCAAACTAGCCGCTGGATAACGGTCAGAAAAAGAGCTGTTGGAGCATTAAAGAGATGCAATGGTAAAAAGAAAATTTGACTAAAATTAAAAATAAAATTTTTACGGGTAGTAAAAGCATGGTAGGCCCTCATGCGCGCGGACGAGACGAGATGGGGCGGAGCGAGGCGCGCGTGTGTGTATTTAACTAAGGCCCAAGTCCATAATGCTACCTCAATACCATAAGGTATTTACCTATTAGATACCATCATATATAAATATTTATTAAAACACTTTCATGAGTAATATGGGATTTCTTCCGTAGCTAAATACACATAGAATAACTAAGTTTGAAACACACTAAGACCCATATATATACAACAATCCCCCACATGTTTCAAACTTAGAGGAATAAACAGGAATGTTATGCTTTAGTATAGTATCCAAAGGATTTGAACTTAATCTTAGGTATAGGTGGGTGAGAACCCTAAGGAAATTTGGTAGAGAAATCTCTTTGAACCAAACTTCTAAGATAACGGTTGGAGCACATCCACCAACCACACAACATCCCATAAGATATGCTGCTCTTAGCTGTTTTGCGCATTAAGGCCGTGCGCTATCCTGGAATCATGAGAGCTCTAGAGTTTTATGCCCATACTCATGGGAGACGGCCTCATCTCCACTCCCACTTAGGTGGCATCCAACAGGAGTATGCTACAGCAGATACCCTATAACGTTCGAAAAATTCTATCATTAATAACTGAGTTATTCGGTTTTTATCGAATAAGAGGGTTTAATCAAAATTTGATTAAACACTTACTTAAAGCCAATTAAGAGTGATTTGAGAAGATTAGGCTTGATGGAATTAGATTAGGAGCGTAGAAAACCTCATAGAAAAAAAAAAATTTCAAACCGATTTACCGATTTAAGAGCAATCGGTAAGATTTCGGAGTTTTAAACTATTGGAACAGGATCAGTAGAAATTATGCCATGAGTGCCCTAGGATCAATGGCTAAGATTTAGCCAAATAACCCACTCAAGTGGCGCCTTGAGCAGCCCTTGATGGTGGAAGCCAAACAAAAATTGATAACATGATGAAGTCCACCAATCACATGCATCTAGCTTCCAAATATCTCTACTTTTTCTTTCCTTCACCTTTTGTGAATTTCGGCCACATCCTTTTGCTGAAGCTCACTTCATTCCTCTTCTCCTCACTCTCATCTCCACTCCATTTCCATCTCTTCTTTTCAAGTCTCATCACAAATTGCTTGCACCAAAGACACAAAATTAACACAAATTCAACTAGACAAAGTAGGAAATTCTACTTCTCTTCTCACTTTCTCTGGTTTGGGGCTGAATGGTGATAATGGATAATCTGAGAATTTGATATTATGTAGAGTGATGATGATGGTTTATGATTAATTTTGTATGTATGTTGTGAATAAAACTGAAATTGATAGCAAATAGCTTGAAAAGGGGAGACAAACCTAGAGGCTGTTAGGGTTTCCCTCGGGGGTTCGTACGGCGGAGTGTACAGCTCCCGCTACCGCCATTTAAACTTGATGAAACCATTTTTATATGAAACTAGACATCCAGGGCTTTCCATACATATAAAATATAAGGCCATTGGATTAGTATAGAATTAGTTATGAATTTTTGAAGTTTAACCTAGAAATCTAGATTCTTACCCGAGCAGCATGAGTTGAGAAGGGTGTAACTCACCCTACACAACTCCAAATTGAGTGAAACTAAAGTTGTTTGAAAGCTAACATATAAGAAAACATTTCATAAAAATTTTAGAATTTGATTCATTGTCATTTGTTCCCAGCACATCAATGAAGTTGGCTTACATTTAAACTGGTCTAGAACAGGGCAGTCCAGTAGGGTAATATTTCGGGACTCATAACTCAAAATATACTTAGGCAAATGACATGAAACTTAATTCATTTGAAATCTTGTTGTGTTAGCTTTAATTTGATATAAAATTCCTAGGATTCCACCTAGTTTTCTATTTTTAGTGAATTTTATTTTATAAGAACCTAAGTCTAGCTAAGAACAGGGCATGCTGAGGTAAAACATTTATATCTTGAGTTATACAAATCCAAATGAGATGGGACCAAAAGGATTAGAAACTAGACACATAAGGCTACAACATGTCCAAAAATTAGGTTTAAATGAGTTAAATTGAAATACGGGTGGAGTATACAATAACCGGGTAGGATAAGGAAGAATAAACTGAAAGCCATATTGATGCTTGAGTTGAAACTAAAGAATGAATCTATGAATATATATACATAATTGCAGGTCTATATTGAATTGAAAGCTGTACAATTGTACTGGTTGTCTGGAATTATTCATGGCGAAGCGGACTCGATCCGTTATTCTGCCGAAATTTCAGTAAGCGATTCATATGTTGTGTAATTTAAAATAGTATGAATATATGATACTTGAAGAATTAAGTTATATGTGCATTTAATTCATGATATTGTAAAGGATTCCATTTTACTTGGGCTAGCCCCGAAACAAATTAAGGGGAATAGATCAGTGGGAAGGTCAGGGAAAGTAAACCCAGCAATCCTGTCTAGGAATGAGCTCGGTCCTGAAAAGCGGACTATTACCCAGGAGTATATGGCCAATGACTCCTAAGAGACCAAGGATGGAAATAAGTTCTAATAAGCAAAAGCCTTCAAGAATAAGATACATTTTCTAATTGCACATTCATATGTACAGTGTAATGCTTCGTAATTAACTGTCCTAGACACCTGTTTATTATTCGTAATATGCTATTGCTCCTTTACAATTTTTGTTTAATTGTATTAGTATATCTGTTAAATTAAAATTGAGATTGTTTCGGTGTATGTTTTTCAAATAAGTATTTAAGTTAAATATTATTATTGTATTGTACCATTGGAAACTATTGAAAGACCGAAACAACTGGGAATGACAGTGATGACAGATGTGTAGAAACTAGGAATTCCTATTGAGAAATTTTATTTCTCACCCTACTGTATATTTCCGCGTCATTCTCAGACTATGGAGAACGCAGCAACAGGAATCCTGTTCATTGAGTTCCCCGAGCTCCACATCCATATCGACCCGTTCCTGAATTCTGTATATATATCTGGCAGGTGTCAGTTCTATCTTTATTTCTTTTTCCAGAGAGACTTTGCCATACCGCTTATACACCTACTTTTTGACCCTGTTGTCCCATATATTGCCATTCCCCTTCACATGGCCTATACATTTCCACCTCCACCAACACCAGCACCAGCAGCGGCAGCAGCCCCAGCTCCTATGGCCCCTCCTGCTTCACCACTACAGCAGATGCTTTCCGCCTCAATGTCAGAGGAGGATCCGATGGAGGCGGCGAGTTCCTCTTCCTTGTCCTCTGCTTCTATCGTGGGCCACCCTCCTGCAGACGCACCCATGGCGAATGGGTTTCTTTCTTCGGACTCCGTTTAGATAGTGGGCATGCTATAGCGGTAGTAGATGTACAGAATGGCCCTCTTTTGGCAGTCTGCATCATGGTCAAATGGGTATAGATTAGGAGGAGCATATGAAATATCCTATGGGGACCATCTAGGGTACTGTTCTTAGGGACTGGCCGTTTTATTTTGTGTTAGCGGCCTCGTATTTTTTTACCCTGTATCATTTTGACAAACTTTGAAAGCAGACGTCTATGTATATATTTAAGATATATGTTGCAGTAGTTCCGTCTTTATTGAAATTTTATTTATGTTATGTTGCTTACAGTATACCAATTAACCAATATTTATTCCGCTGTCAAACAGAAAATATTATTACGCGAATAGTCACCTTTATGTGAGTAATTAATAATGATATAGAAAACAGAATTTAATCAGCTCACTACACGTAATTACTTATCAGATAATCTATTATGACTTAAGCATAGTACTTGTCTGGTAAGGTGTTACATTTTTTGCATCAGAGCAGTTCGTCCTAATATAAGCCTGAGGATTGGACTGACTATGCTTCACATATGCTTTGTATTCCTCAGATATTATTATGCTCTAAGTCTTGTCCATATGGATAGGATGAATGTAAGGGAGTTTGCCTAACTATATGCTATTATTTATTAGCACACCGAACTTAGTATTTAGCCTGATCACCTCAATTACTCTTGTTTTGTGTGTTCAGAACTTGATGGCTTCTGAAAGGCGAGGTAGGCTGCGAACTTCCCCAGCCCAGGAGGAATCTACCGAGTTCCTGGATACAATGCGAGAGATGGCGCACGCTATGCGCGAACAGGTAGCTGCGGCGACTCAAATGATGGGCCAACTAGGAAGGCAGTCAGAGGTAGATCGTAGGGGAAATCATAATGGCCCTAGAATGGATCTAGAATACCTCAAATTTACTGAATTTCGAAAGGCCAACCCACCCAGCTTCAGGGGAGCCTTTAACCTAGATAAGGCAGATAATTAGGTTAAAGCTATAGAAAAGATTTTCTCTGTGTTAGATTACACAGACCATCAGAAGGTGACTTTTGCCACCTATATGTTAGAAGCCGATGCAAAATTTTGGTGGAATAGTGCACGGCGATTATTAGAAGGATCCCAAACAGATATTACTTAGGACGTATTCCAAGATGCGTTCTACTAGAAGTATTTCCTTGCGTTTGTCCGCAATGCCAAGGAGTTGGAGTTCATGCACCTCCGTTAAGGGAATAGTAGCGTGTCAGAGTACATTGCTAAATTTGAGGAGTTGTGCAAATTTTCCACTATTTATCAACGGAGCCCCGACGAAGTATGGAAATGCATGAAATTTAAAGGTGAACTGAGAGAAGACATCCTTGCCACCATAGGACCAATGGAGATCAGAGACTTCTCTACTTTGGTGAACAAGTGCTGCCCAGTAGAGGACTGTAACAAGAAGTTAGTTGCTGCTAGGTCATCCGGCAATAACTTCAAGAAGGGGTTAGCTCTGCAAGGCCCGAGATTCAAGCCCAACTTACAGCAGCAGAGAATGTAACACCCTACCAACTTAATGTTATGCTTAAATTATAGCATGAAATTGGATAGGTTGCGTTACCGTATTAGTCTTCTATCTAAAGCTGTATTCATTGTTTTATATTCTGATATATATGTATATGACTGACGTATATACCTACGAAACAGGGCGCTCTATATAATAAACGTGATTAGCATAGAAATATCATTAGTTGCATATATACATATATAAGCTGGAAGCCAAAGCTTCAGTTTATAAATATACATGTCAAAAGCAGAGTGAAGTAAAGGGACAACAAAAGTCCTATTGTTAAAAAGTAGAGACAGAAATGGTGGAAGCTAGCTAGGTACAGGGAGTCCAACTCGGGGTCCTGGTGAAACTGCAGGTCTAGAATCTCAATGAAGAGGGTAGCCATCGAGTCCATCGTCCACATCTGAGAATGAGGCGGGAATGGAAAATGAGGTGAGAATTTAAGGAAATTCTCAGTAGGGTCATGTATGATGTTTAACTGACGTCGCGTTCATTCTTAGCTGCCTCGGGTTTTATTTAATTATAAAAACATGAGATTAAACTTAACTGTTCTTATTTAATAAGGTTGGGAAAAATGTCTGATTCGAGGTAAGGTCCAGTTTTACTTAAGACAACATAAGGAACATAATAATCTAATATCAATAGTACACAGAATAATGAGCAGAATAATGAATATATGGCAGTAAGTGAATTTAACAAACAAACTGTAAATGACTTATAATGACCATTCAAAGTAAGTATGCATTTAATACAATCATGCAAAACTTGCTCTTGAACCTTTCTTCATAAAATTTTCCATTCCTCATAAACTCTTCCATTACTTTTCATCATTTTCCATCACTTGGTCCCTTGGGAGTTCTTGGCCAGTTTAGACTCCTGGGTAATAGTCTGCTTTTCAGGATCGAGTTCATTCCTATACAGGAATGCCGGGTTTACTTTCCTTGACGTCCCCACCGATCTATTCCCCTTAACTTTTTATCCAGGGCTGGCCCAAGTATCATGGAACTTTCATCATAACATAATCTGTAGGTTCCTCATAACATGACTTTCATAGCTTTCTTGAAAATGCACATGCATCTACATGTATCTCATAACTCATGCATATACTTTACCAAAATTTTGACGGCATAACGGAATGTGTCCGCTTCCTTATGAATAGTGCCAGTACTCAGCATATCAACTTATCAAAGAAATCATCTCATTCCATTTATAATTCAACATATTTCATTCATGTTTCAATCATCAACTTTAAGGCACAAGTATTGAAATTTAAAACATGTTTACTATCTCACTACTTGTATTCAACCCGATTTTTGCAAATCAAGCCATAATTTCTATTTAACTCATTTGGACCTCAATTTTGGATATGTTAAAGTTTTATGTGTCTATTTTCTAACATCTTTAGCCCCATCTAATTTTGATAACCATAACTCAAGTTATTCAGGTTTTATCCCGGCCTACCTTGTGGCTAGCCAGAATTGAACACTCAAAAGTAAAAATCTACTAAAAATCGAAAACTTGCTCAAATCATACGAAATTGGTCTCATATTAAAGCTAATAGGACAACCTTTCATATGCAAAAGGTTCCATTTCATTTGCCTTAGTAGGGCTCGAGTTATAAGCCCCGAAATTTGACCTTCTTGAACTACCCTGTTTTGGCCTAGTTTGGACATAGGGTAACTTCTTCGAATCATTGGGAACAAATGAGATGATAACAAACTTGAAATTTCTTTGTAGGATGTTCTCCTATGTATAAGCTTTCTAACAAAATTAGTTTCACTCAATTTGGAGTTGTATAGGGTGAGTTACACCCTTTTCAACCCATATTGCCTGGGTGAATATCTTGATTCCTAGGTTAAACTTCAAAAGTTCATATCTCTCAATATTAATCCAATGGCCTTATATAATATATGTATAGAAAGCCTTAGATGTCTAGTTTCTTAGAAAAATAGTCTCATTAGATTTAACTAGCTGTAGGTGGAGCCGTACACTTCGCCTTACGGACTGCCGAGGGTTTTTGGTTCTCCAACCCCTCAACTTTTCCTAATTTTATCCTTTCTTGCTTCCAATTCGAATTTAATCTTACAAACAGCCAATAAACCAGCTATATATCATTATAATCATTCAATCAATACATCAAAATTGAGAAATTAAACCACCACTAGTCATCTAGGAATCAGAAAATCAAGCAAGAAATAAACCTCTACCTCTTATTAGTAACTAGAACTTGGTTGAACTTGAAAGTTGGATGGAGTTGAGTGAGTGAAAAAGAGAAAAGAGAGTTGAAGTAAGGTAGAAGAGAGGGCGCAGAAATGGGTCTGAATGAGAGGAGGAGAATGTGTTATATAAGCATGAGTGGTAGTTAACTTGGAGAGTTTTGATTGGCCTCAAGACACAAGGCTGAATTTCAGCCAACCTTCCCCTCTTTTTGTGACAAATTTGCTCTTCACGTCGCCCTCTTTTTGTGACAAAATTGCTCTCCACGTCGCCTAAAAGTGGAACTCGTTTCCATTGTATTCTGAAAAATGACATCGGAACTTGTACTCTTCTTAGAGTCGGAACTTGTGCATATCTATTCAGATGAAATCGGAACTCGGAATTATGGTCTGGTCTACTCGAAACTTGAAAGCAAAGTCGGATGTGAAACCAAACACTTAAATCTGGAAGTCAGGGACATTGGTAAACTTGAATCGATTCTAAGCATAACACCGAAAATCGGGAATCAAATCATTAATCCTATGATCCAGGAAATTGGAACTTATAGATCTTGGAACTCCAAAATTAATCTCGGAACTCAGGAAAATCAAGAAAAATGAAAAGCTCTTGGTAATAAACTTGAGATCAGAATTCGTGCCAATTTTGGTCGAACTTGGAGACCAATTTAGAGATCTGATCTCACGTCCATTTCTGGTTGAAATCAACTCGGACGTTGTAACGTCCGAAAATTTTTATCGTTAACAACTAAATTGTTCGGTTTTATCAAATAAGTGAGTTTGATCAGAACTTGATTAAACATTTACTTAAAGCCAATCAAGCGTAATTTAAAAGGATTAGGCTAGATAGAATTAGATTAGGAGCATAAAAAACTTCACAGAAAAATTTCAAACCGATTTACCGATTTAAAGAAAATCGGTAGGATTTCGGTATTTCAAACTGTCAGAACCGGACTAGTAGAAATTAAACCATGAGTGCCCTAGAATTAATGGACAAGATTCAGCCAAATACTCCCCCCAAGTGGCGCCTAGACAGCCATGGATGAGGAGGAGTAAATCAGATTTCATGACCAAGAAAGGTCCACCAATCAAATTCAAGCCACCTTGAAGTATCTTCACTTTTCTCCTTGCATCCTCATCCAAAAAATTCGGCCACTTCTCCCAGCTGAGCTCTCTTCATTCTTCTTCTCTTCATTCTCTCCTTCACTCCATTTTCATCTCTTCTTCAAGCCTCATCATAAACTACTTGCACCAAGAACACAAAATCAGCCTAAACTACTCAAGACAAGGTAGGAAATCCTACTTCTTCTTTTATTCTCTCTGATTTGGGGCTGTATGAGAAGCATGCTTAATCTGAGATTTGGATGTTATATAGAGTGATGATGATGTTTTATGACTGATTTTGCATGTGTGTTGTGATTAAAATTGGATTTGGGGGTAAATAGCTTGAAGGGAGGAGACAAACCTAGAAGCAGGATAGGATTTCCCTCGGCGGTCCGTACGGCGGAGCGTACGGCTCCGTCTATCACCATTTAAATTTGATGAAACCATTTTTAAATGAAACTAGACATTCAGGGCTTTCCATACATATATCATAATAGACCATTGGATTAGTATAGAATTAGTTATGAATTTTTGAAGTTAGACCTAGAAATCTAGGTTCTTACCCGGGCAGCATGGATTGAGAAACGTGTAACTCACCATATACAACCTCAAATTGAGTGCAACCAAAGTTGTTTGAAATCTAACACATGAGAGAACATCCCATAAAAATTTCATAATTTAATTCGTTGTCATTTGTTCCCATCACATCAATGAAGTTGGCTTAGGTTTAAATTGGCCTAGGACAGGACAGCCCAGTAGGGTAATGTTTCGAGACTCATAACTCAAAATGTACTTAGGCAAATGACATGAAATCTAACTCATTTTAAAGCTTGTTGTATTAGCTCATTTTGATATAAAATTCGTATAATTCCATCTAGTTTTCGATTTTTAGTGAATTTTCTTCTATAGGAACTCAATTCTGGCTAAGAACAGGACATGTTGAAATAAAATGTTTATATCTAAAGTTATACAACTCAAAATGATATTGGACCAAAAGGGTTAGAATCTAGACATATGAGGCTATGACATATCCAAAAATTAGATTTAAATGAATAGAATTGAATGAGAAATGAGGCACACCAAATCCGGACAGAACAGAGGGGTTTAAGCTGAAAACTCTATTGATGTTTAAATTGAAATTGTTGATTGATGTTATGAATGTACATGTATAATTGTTGCTCTATACTGAAATTGTAAGTTGTATAAATATACTGGTTGTCTGGCACTATTCACGGGGAAGCAGACTCGATCCATTATGCTGCCGAAATTTTGGTAAGAAATTCATAAGTTATGAAATTCATGACAACTTGAGTACTTCAGAAGTAAAGAGACAAGTTAGATGTGCATTCATTTCATGACATTTATAAAGAAGTTCACATCACTTGGGCCAGCCCCGGAATAAATTAAGGGGAATAGATCAGTGGGAGGGTTGGGGAAAGTAAACCCGGCCATCCTGTATATGAACGAGCTCAGTCCTAAAAAGCGGACTATTACCCAGGAGTATATGACCAATGACTCCCAGGGGACCAAGGATGGAAATAAGTTATAAAAGGCGAAAGCCTCCAAGAATAAAATGCATCTTCTCATTGCACATGCATATGTACAGTGTAATACTTTTCTATTGATTGTTCTAGATCTCTGTTTATTATTCATAACATGCCATTGTTTCGCTGTGATTACTGTTTGAGTACATCAGTATATCTGTTAATTAAAAATTGAACTTGTTTCGGTGTATGCTTTACAAATGAGTATTTAAGTTAAATATTATCATTTACCGTACTATTTGAAAATTTTGCACGACCGAAACAACTGGGAATGACAGCGATGACAGATGTATAGAAGTTAGGATTTTCTACTGAGAAATATTCATTTCTCACCATATTATATATTCCGCGTCATTCTCAGATCATGGAGCACGCCGCGACAGGAGTTCTCTTCATTAAGTTCCCCGAGCTTTACATATACCTTGACCCATTTCTAGACCCTGTATATATATCTGGCAAGTGCCAATTTCGTTTATATTTCTTCTTCTAGAGAGACTTCATCGTACCTCTGATGCACCCACTGTTTGATCTCACTGTCCCGTACATTGCCATTCCACTTCATATTGCCCATCCGTTTCCACCTTCTCCCGTAGCAGCACCAGCAGCAGCCCCCGCTCCTATGGCTCCTCCTGCTTCACCACCACATCCGATGCTTTCCGCCTCGACATTAGAGGAGGACCCATCGGAGGCAGCGAGTTCCTCCTCATCCTCTGCTCCCAGCACGGGCCACCCTCCTGCAGATGCACCTATGGCGAATGGGTTTCTTTCTTCGGATTCTGGTTAGACAGTGGGCGTATCGTAGTGGTAGTAGATGTATAGAATGGCCCTCTTTTGGCAGTCTGGGTCATGGGTAGATTGATAGATATTAGGAGATGTACATGAAATGTCCCATAGGGACCACTTGGGGTGCTGTTCATAGATACTGGCCGTTTCATTTTGTATTAGCGGCCTCATTTTGACATCTTGTACTTTTTGACAAACTTTAAAATCAGATATCTATGTACATGTCTATGATGCCGTTTGCAGTTATTCTGTTCTTATTATATTTTTATTTATGTTAAGTTGTTTACAGTTTACTGACTGATTAGTATTTATTTTGCCATCCCGCAGGAAAATTTGTTATGAGATCAAGTAGTCTTATGCAAGAAATTAATACTAATACAGAAAGAGAAATTTAATCAATATTACACGTAATCTCTTATCAGATAAATTATTATGACTTAAGCATAGTACTTTGTCTGGTAAGGTGTTACAGACGTCATATCTCGTGTACATTATAATTCACCTAAGGTCGGAACTCGTATTTACGTACATAAGGTCGGAAATCGGAAAATAAAGCCAGTCCATAACACTGTGAGATTAAGTTGGAAATCGGAATTTCTGACATTTTATTACTAAGGTCGAAAGTCAGAAATCAGTACGTTACAAAGAAAGTTTTAGCCGATGAACAACAAAGGCAAGCAACCTTAGAGGTCTTTTGGGAACCAGACTTGCACCCAATGTGGCAGAAATCATGGCGACCGCCCCTGCTTGGCAGGTTAAAATGTTTGCTTTGGATATGGCAGACCAGGCCACAGGATCTATGAATGCCTTGCCAGAAACCCTCAACCGACTCCTAAGCCACAATGCCAGGGGAGAGTTTTCACTATGAATGTGCAGGAGGTCAACAAGTCGGAAGATTTGATTCAAGATACATGTGAAGTGAATGGTAAGACCTTAACCGTTTTATACGATTCAGGTGCATCTCACTCGTTTATCTCTCATGATTGCATGATAGCTTTGCAGCTACCTATTTCTGAATTACCCTATGACTTGTTAGTTTCTACTCCTACAAGTGAGCCTGTTATGACCAATCATATTTGTATCAATGTCCTTTGTCAGATAGGAGGTCGAACTTTTTCGGCTAATTTAATTTGCCTTCCCTTGTCCAAACTTGACATCATTTTGGGTATGGACTGGCTCTCTGCCAACCAAGCCCTATTAAATTGCTCTGATAAATCCATTATACTTCCCCCTGTTTCATCTTCTGAATCAGTAATCTCTGTAAATCTTTATTTAAGTTCCTTAACAGTACACCACTATGGGAATGGAAGTCAGGGGTATATTTTCTTATCAACCAGTGTAGCAAGGGTTGATCAGGAGTTAAACAATATTCTAGTTGTTAAGGAATATTCTGATATGTTCCCTGAAGATATTCCTGAGTTCCCTCCTGAGAGAGAGAGATTGAGTTCACCATTGAATTGGTGCCAGGAGTGGGACCAATATCTTTAGCACTATGCCACATGTCACCCTTGGAACTAACCGAACTTACGGGACAGATTGAAGAACTCCTGAAAAAGAAATTTATTAGGCCAAGTGCATCACCATGGGGAGCCCCAGTCCTGTTAGTTAAGAAGAAAGATGGAGGCATGCGACTATGTGTGGATTATAGGCAGTTGAATAAGGCGACAATCAAGAACAAGTATCCATTGCCAAGGATTGATGATCTCATGGATCAACTGCAAGGGGTTACTGTATTTTCCAAGATTAACCTATGGTTTGGATATCATCATATTCGAGTTCGAGAAGAAGATATCCCGAAGACGGCGTTTCGGACTCGTTATGGACATTATAAATATACTATGATGTCCTTCGGATTGACGAATGCACCGGCAATATTCATGGATTACATGAATCAAATATTCAAACCATATCTTGATAAATTTGTGGTGGTGTTCATTGATAACATACTTGTCTACTCGAAGACAGAACAGGAGCACGCAAAACATTTGCGATTGGTTCTGCAAATTCTAAGAGAAAAGAAACTTTACGCCAAGCTATCCAAATGTGAATTTTGGATGGAAGAAGTAAAATTTCTTGGCCATGTGGTATCCCATGGAGGAATTTCAGTGGATCCCAATAAGGTAGAAGCAGTATTAAACTAGGAACGACCAACGACAGTTACAGAAGTCAGGAGCTTCTTAGGGTTGGCAGGATACTACAGGAGATTTGTTAAGAACTTCTCTCAAATAGCCCTATCCTTAACAAAGTTAACTAGGAAGAACCCCCCATTCGAATGGACACCCGAGTGCGAGCAGAGTTTTCAAGAATTAAAGGAAAGGTTGACAATAGCCCTAGTACTTATTTTACCGGATCCTCATAGACCATTTGAAGTGTACTGTGATGCTTCTAAGAAGGGATTAGGGTGCGTGTTAATGCAGAACAGGAACGTTGTAGTGTATGCTTCCAGGCAATTGAAAACTCATGAAAGAAATTATCCAACACATGATCTCGAGCTAGCAGCGATAGTATTTGCCATGAAGATATGGAGACACTATCTCTACGGAGTGAAGTTTGAAGTATTTTTTGATCACAAAAGCTTGAAATATCTTTTTGATCAGAAGGAATTGAACATGAGACAGCGAAGGTGGATGGAGTTTCTTAAAGATTACGAGTTCGACCTAAAGTACCATCCAGGCAAGGCAAATGTGGCGGCTGATGCCCTAAGTAGAAAATCCTTAACAATGGCATGGATGATGATCAAAGAAGCAGAACTTATAGAAAGTTTCCAAACCCTCAACTTGGAAATCTCTGTAACCTCCAGTGCCATTCAATTACACCAACTTAAGATAACTAGTACTTTCAAAGATCAAATCCAGCAAGCGCAACAAGGAAACGATGACTTCCAAAGATACAAAGGTAATCGTGCAATTTGGCAAGCTAACAGGATTTTCTCAGGATGCAGAAGGAATATGGCGATATCATGGAAGGATATGTGTGCCTAAGGAGAACGACGTCAGGAAGAAGGTCTTGGAGGAAGCCCACAAGAGCAAGTTTACTATACATCCCGACATTAACAAAATGTATCAAGATCTCAAGAAGATGTTTTGGTGGCCAGGCCTTAAAACAGATGTGGCCAATTTTGTGAATAAATGTCTAACTTGCCAGAAGCTAAAAATAGAGCATCAGGAGCCGGCAGGGACATTACAACCTTTAGAGATTTCGAAATGGAAATGGGCGAGCATTTCTATGGATTTCATAATGGGCTTGCCAAGAACCCCCTCAAGATATGACGCTATATGGTCAAAGTGGATAGACTGACCAAGTCTGTTCACTTTTTGCCCATTCGAGCGAATTCTCCTCTAAAGAAATTAGCTCAACTGTATATTCAAGAAGTGGTATGGTTACATGGTATTCCTTCAACAATCATTTCAGATCGAGACCCAAGGTTCACCTCACAGTTTTGGGGAGCGCTCCAGAAGGCGTTCGGTACTAAGCTATGTCTAAGTACTGCATATCATCTACAATCGGATAGTCAAATGGAGTGAATGATTCAGACTTTGGAAGATATGTTACGAGCATACATTCTGGAGCAACAAGGGAGTTGGAATCGATACTTACCATTAGCCAAGTTTGCATACAACAACAGTTACCATGCTAGCATTGGCATGGCTCCATATGAGGCTTTATATGGACAGAAGTGTCAATGTCCCCTATGTTGGTATAAATTAGGAGAATAGAGTCTGCTAGGTCCAAAACTAGTCAGACAGACCACAGAGTAGATCAAAAGAATCCATAACAAAATACTTGCAGCTCAAAGCCGTCAAAAGAGTTACGCGGATGTCAGGAGGAAACCCTTGGAGTTTCAAGAAGGAGACCACGTGTTTCTAAAGATCACACCCACAACTGGAGTAGGTAGAGCCATTAAAGTCAAAAAGCTAAGCCCTCGCTTTATAGGTCCCTTTCAAATTTTAAAGCGAATCGGGCCAGTCACCTATCGAGTTGCTTTACCTCGTATCTATCAAATCTTCATGATATTTTCCATGTCTCTTAACTCAAAAAATACCAGCCTGATCCTACTCACTTTTTGGAACCTGAATCAATCTAGTTAAGGGATGACTTGACTTTCCATATACCCCCAGCACGGATAGTGGACGGGAGCATTAAACACCTTCGGAACAAAGCCGTACAGCTAGTAAAGGTGGCTTGGGGACACGAAGACTCAGCGGACTATACATGAGAGTTAGAACCTGATATGAGGAGGGAATATCCCGAATTATTCTCAGGTACTAAATTTTGAGGACAAAATTTTTTTTTTAGGGGGATAGAAATGTAATGTCCGAAAAATTCTATCATTAATAACCGAGTTATTTGGTTTTTATCGAATAAGGGGGTTTAATCAAAATTTGATTAAACACTTACTTAAAGCCAATTAAGGGTGATTTGAGAAGATTAGGCTTGATGGAATTAGATTAGGAGCGTAGAAAACCTCACAGAAAAAAAAATTTGAAACCGATTTACCTATTTAAGAGCAATCGGTAAGATTTCGGAGTTTTAAACTGTCGGAACCGAATCAGTAGAAATTATGCCATGAGTGTCCTAGGATCAATGGCTAAGATTTAGCCAAATAACCCACTCAAGTGGTGCCTTGAGCAGCCCTTGATGGTGGAAGCCAAACAAAAATTGATAACATGATGAAGTCCACCAATCACATGCATTTAGCTTCCAAATATCTCTATCTTTTCTTTCCTTCTCCTTTTGTGAATTTCGGCCACTTTCTTTTGCTGAAGCTCACTTCATTCCTCTTCTCCTCACTCTCATCTCTACTCCATTTCCATCTCTTCTTCAAGTCTCATCACAAATTGCTTGCACCAAAGACACAAAATCAACACAAATTCAACTAGACAAGGTAGGAAATTCTACTTCTCTTCTCACTTTCTCTGGTTTGGGGCTAAATGGTGATCATGGATAGTTAAAGAATTTGATGTTATGTAGAGTGATGATGATGGTTTATGATTAATTTTGCATTTATGTTGTGATTAAAACCGAAATCGATAGCAAATAGCTTGAAAAGGGGAGGCAAACCTAGAAGCTGTTAGGGTTTCCCTCGGCGGTCCGTACAGCAGAGTGTATGGCTCCGCCTACCGCCATTTAAACCTGATGAAACCATTTTTATATGAAACTGGACATCCAGGGCTTTTCATACATATAAAATATAAGGCCATTGGATTAGTATAGAATTAGTTATGAATTTTTGAAGTTTAACCTAGAAATCTGGATTCTTACCCGGGCAGCATGAGTTGAGAAGGGTATAACTCACACTACACAACTCTAAATTGAGTGAAACTAAAGTTTTTTGAAAGCTAACATATAAGACAACATTCCATAAAAATTTCAGAATCTGATTCATTGTCATTTGTTCCCAGCACATCAATGAAGTTGGCTTAGGTTTAAACTGGCCTAGAACGGGGCAATCCAGTAGGGTAATGTTTCGGGACTCATAACTCAAAATATACTTAGGCAAATGATATGAAACTTTATTCATTTGAAAACTTGTTGTGTTAGATTTAATTTGATATAAATTCCTAGGACTCCACCTAGTTTTCTATTTTTAGTGAATTTTCTTCTATAAGAACCTAAGTCTAGCTAAGAACAGGGCATGCTGAGGTAAAATATTTATATCTTGAGTTATACAAATCCAAATGAGATGGGACTAAAAGGATTAGAAACTAGACACATAAGACTACAACATATCCGAAAATTAGGTTTAAATGAGTTAAATTGAAATAAGGGTGGTGTATACAATAACTGGGTAGGACAAGGAAGAATAAACTGAAAGCCATATTGATGCTTGAGTTGAAACTAAGGAATGAATCAATGAATATATATATACATAATTGCATGTCTATATTGAATTGCAAGTTGTACAATTGTACTGTTTGTTTGACATTATTCATGGTGAAGTGGACTCGATCCGTTATTCTGCCAAAATTTTGGTAAGCGATTCATATGTTGTGTAATTTAAAATAGCATGAATATATGATACTTGAAGAATCAAGCTATATGTGCATTCAATTCATGATATTGTAAAGGATTCTATTTTACTTGGGCCAGCCCCAAAACAAATTAAGGGGAATAGATCAGTGGGAAGGTCGGGGAAAGTAAACTAGATAATCTTGTATAGGAACGAGCTCGGTCCTGAAAAGCGGACTATTACCCAGGAGTATATGGCCAATGACTCCCAGGGGACCAAGGATGGAAATAAGTTCTAATAGGCAAAAACCTTCAAGAATAAGATGCATTTTCTAATTGCACATTCATATGTACAGTGTAATGCTTCGTAATTAAGTGTCCTAGATACCTGTTTATTATTCGTAATATGCTATTGCTCCCTTACAATTTCGGTTTAATTGCATTAGTGTATCTGTTAAATTAAAATTGAGATTGTTTCGATGTATGTTTTTCAAATAAGTTTTCAAATAAGTATTTAAGTTAAATATTATTATTGTGTTGTACCATTGGAAACTATTGAAAGACTGAAATAACTGGGAATGACAATGTTCCCTGAGCTCCACATCCACATCGACCCGTTCCTGGATTCTGTATATATATCTGGCAGGTATCAGTTCCGTCTTTATTTATTTTTCCAGAGAGACTTTACCGTACCGCTTATGCACCTACTTTTTGACCCCGCTATCCCGTACATTGCCATTCCCCTTCACATGGCCCATCCATTTCCACCTCTACCAACAGCAGTAGCACCACCACCACCAGCAACGACAGCAGCCCCAGCTCCTATGGCCCCTACTGCTTCACCACCACAGCAGATGCTTTCCGCCTCGATGTCAGAGGAGGATCCGACGGAGGTGGCGAGTTCCTCTTTCTCGTCCTCTGTTCCTAGCATGGGCCACCCTCCTACAGACGCACCCATGGCGAATGTGTTTCTTTCTTTGGACTTCGTTTAGATAGTAGGCATGCTGTAGCGGTAGTAGATGTATAGAATGGCTCTCTTTTGATAGTCTGGGTCATGGACAGATGGGTATAGATTAGGAGGAGTATATGAAATGTCCCATGGGGACCATCTAGGGTACTGTTCTTAGGGACCGGCCATTTTATTTTGTGTAGCGGCCTCATATTTTTTTACCCTGTATCATTTTGACAAACTTTGAAAGTAGACGTCTATATATATATTTAAGATATACGTTGCAGTAGTTCCGTCTTTATTGAAATTTTATTTATGTTATGTTGCTTACAATATACCAATTAACTAGTATTTATTCCACTGTCAAACAGAAAATATTATTACGCGAATAGTCACCTTTATGTGAGTAATTAATAATGATACAGAAAATAGAATTTAATTAGCTCACTACATGTAATCACTTATCAGATAATCTATTATGACTTAAGCATAGTACTTGTCTGGTATGGTGTTACATACCCCACCCCCACATTGAGAGCTATGGATCCATTAAGAGCATTGCTCATCCTCAAACACCACTGTAGCAGTATTGTCATACATCATAGGGAGCGACTCTTCACCAAGCATCTCATATGAATGGCAGAAATCATTAAGAAGCAACAATACCATTTGTGAGACTGGTATGACTTCATTTACCACATTGAACCACCTTCATGGGATCTCCAATCACAGTGGTTGGGTTTTCATCATACCGCCTTAAGTAATAGGCATTAGTCCCATCCCCCTCAATGTTTCACTTACTAGCGTCCTAGTAAGTGGCATCGTCAGCCAAATTCTTTTCTGACCTTACAAAATTCATGGATATCACATTGTTCTCAATCAACTGCCTTACAATATTATGTCTCAATCTGATATGCTGACTTTTTCCATTATATATTTTGCTCTCTGCTCGAGCAATTGCAGCTTGACAACCACAATGAATAGACACAGATGTCTGTGTTCTATCCCATAATGGTATGTCCACCAATAGGTTTCTCAACCATTCAGCTTCTGTTCCTATCTTTTCTAAAGCTATAAATTCTGACTCCATGGTAAACCTAGCAATACAAGTCTGTTTGGTGGACTTCCAAGAAATAGCCCCACCTGCCAGCATAAAAACATAACCACTTGTAGACTTTAATTCATCAAAGTCAGAAATCCAGTTTGCATCACTATATCCCTCTAATACTAAGGGATAACCAAAATACATTAAACTAAAATCTTTAGTGCCTTTTAAATATCTTAAAAGTCTAATTAAGGCATTCCAATGGATATCATTAGGATTATGAGTATATCTACTTAGTCTATTTACAGCATATGCAATATCTAGTCTAGTGCAGTTCATTAAATACATCAAACTACCAATTATGCATGCATATTCAATTTGTGATACACTATCACCTCTGTTTTTAACTAGATGCAAACTAGAATTATAAGGAGTAGATATAGGTTTGTAGTCAAAATATCCAAATTTCTTAAGCATGCTTTCAACATAGTGAGATTGAGATAAAATGAATCTATCATTTTCCTTAATCAATTTTATTCCAAGTATAATATTAGCAACAGCAATATCTTTCATATCAGATTGAGAAGACAAAAATCTCTTAGTTTTAGTTACAGTATCTAAACATGTACCAAAGATCAGTAAATCATCAACATATAGGCAGAGGATAACACCAACACCATCATTAAACTTGCTATATATGCATTTATCGAATTCATTTGTCACATATCCATTGGAAATCATAACATGATCAAATTTTTCATGCCATTATTTTGGAGCTTGCTTTGAACCATAAAGAGATTTAATAAGTTTGCATACCTTGTTCTCCTTGCCTTTAACCACACATCCCTTAGGTTGTTCCATGTAGATCTCTTCTTCAAAATCACCATTGAGAAATGCGGTTTTCACATCCATTTGATGCATAACAAGTTTATAGATAGATGCAATGGCAAACAAAACTCTAATAGATGCAATTCTAGTAACAGGAGAATAAGTATTAAAGTAATCAAGATTCTTTTGTTGCTTGTATCCCTTAGCTACCAACCTGACCTTATATTTATCTACACTACCATCTGGTTTTAGTTTCTTCTTAAATACCCATTTACATCCAATAGGTTTTGTCTTAGGTGGTAAATCTACTAATTCCAAGTATGATTGGCCATAATAGATTCAATCTCAGCATGTATAGCATCTTTCCAAAAAGGAGCATCAATAGATGTAATAGTATCATTATAAGTTAAAGGATCATCAAAAATAAGATAAGCATAAAAGTCATCACCAAAATCCTTTTCTTTCTTTGTTCTTTTACTCCTTCTCAATTCATTATCATTTTGATCAACTATATCCTCAGACATATTCTTATGTGAGTTATTAATATGCTTCTCTTTAGTTTTCATAGGAAACACATGCTCAAAGAACGATGCATTACAAGATTCAATTATAGAATTATGTTCTAACATATCACTTTTCATAACAAGAAATCTATATGAACTACTATTATGAGCATATCCAACAAACACACAATCACATGTTTTGGAACCAAGTTTCTTTTTCTTAGGGTTTGGCAATATTACCTTAGTTAAATACCCCCACACTTTCAGGTGTCCGAAATTAGGTTGTTTATCAAACCAGAGCTCATAAGGTGTTTTACTAAGTTTCTACACAAATTTCACATTTATCTAAGCTAGTATTATCCAATCTATCAATTAGTCTTATTTCTTTTAATTTTAAGATATAAGGAACATTTTCATGTCCTAATCTACTATGCCAAACATCAAGAGAACATTTGCTTGAATCTCCTAGGTAAACATAATTCTTCCCATCCTTTATAGGAGAAAACTCAGAGAACATTTCCTTTTTAGCACAAATGTGCTTTGTGGCACCAGAGTCCACAATCCATCCCTTGGTTTCCTTCACTAAAAAATATTCAGACACCACTGCCACTATAACATCATCTTAATGTTCCACCACGTTTGCTCTTGTCTTTGATGATGATCCTCCTCCTTTATTTCCGCCTCCTTGATTGTTCCTTCTCAGTCTACAAGCAGATGCAAAATGACCTATTTTGCCACAAATAAAACAAGCACCCTTCTTCTTTTGTTGTTGGTTAGAATCATGCTTGAAATGTGGTTTATGAACTCTAATGTTATGATTTTGAGCCATAAAATGAATTTTTAGATTGCATATCCTTAGCAATGTTAGCTCTAGCATGCATTTCCTTGCATTTTGTTCACTAGCCATTAGCCTATTTTTCTCCTCAATCTTAATATGCACAATGATTTCTTGTAATATCATAGCTTTTCTCTTTTGCATGAAATTCATTTTATAATCTTTCCAAGATTCAGGTAGTTTATCAACAAGTGTAACACCCTCCTAAGTACAGTACTATGCTTAAGTCATAGTACCACACCCTGGAGTTGTTACGGTTACCTGAACGGACCTTATCTGACAGCAATTTCCGCTGCGCCACTTTGATACCTCTTGGACTTTCTGGAGACAACACGGAAAATAGGAGTGAGAATTATAAATTCTCAATAGGATTCTCTATGATATACATGTAATGTCATCGTTGTCATCTCTAGTTTGCTTCGGTTTATTATGAAAAAGGTGAACATGCTGCACAAACTGTTTAATTTTACATATCAAAAAATATCTTACCCGAAGCAAAGTTCATTTTAATCATACACTTAGCATTTGGGAGAACCCATAAAATTCATTCAAATATAATACCATGAATAATAACTGTAGCATAATAAAACACACATAGCATTTGCACATAACTTTATCTTTTCTTAAATTCATGCCTATACATAATATTTGCTTTTCTTTCTTTGTCTTCCTTTACTTTTTACATATTCCAGAGTATGATCGCCATGTCATACCCCATCAGAACGTGATCGCCATGTCACGTTCCTTAGGAATATAATCTCATCATCATATCTTTACATGCCACATTCCAGAGTATGATCGCCATGTCATACCCCGTCGGAGCGTGATCGCCATGTCACGTTCCTTAGGAATATGGGACCTTTATTCGGTACTTACACTAGTTGGGTCATGCCATGCCTCATGTAAGTTCTGTGCTTGCATCTACTTTAATCTTTAGTCTTTGATCTTTAGTCTTTTACTTGGCACACCTAGGCGTTACGTATCGTCGCCCCTAGGGTGCTTTATCGCCTTGGGTAGCTCTGGCCTGGAGTGAGCTCGTCGCCACCTGCGTGACCGTCGTCACACCGACTCACCCACAAGGGGACCCACTGCCTCTAGGTTGGAGGGATCTCATTCTGGCCATGTGCCTCTAATTGAAGGGCTCTCTTCTGGTCACGTGCCTCAAAACTGAGGGATCTCATCTGACCATATGTCTTCAATATAGAGGGATCTCATCTGACCACGTGCCTCCAGCATAGAGGGACCCAAGTCTTAGCTGCCTTCACAAGGAGGGATTCAATGTACAACTGACTCCAGGTGAAGGGACCCACATATTATCTTATTTAGTTGCCTTCACAAGGAGGGACCTCAAGTAACTGCCTCCAAGTGAAGGGACTCACATTCAATATATTCACATTCTTTCATTCTCATATATATTCAAGCATAGTCATACTGAGTGTACTCATACATATACTTAATTTATTTTCATGTATCATTGCACACATGATTTTCACGTACATGTTCATTACATATAAAGGCCCGTAGCCTCCTTACCAATTTACCGGTACTCATGCATATGCTACATCACTTACCCTCACATACCTCATAACATAATTATGTCATTCTTGAATATAGGGTTTCTATATACCCATTCATACTTTAATTCATCCTTACATCTAAACATTCATAGCTTCTTAGACTTCTGCCGTAAATCCGGCAGCATACGGATCAGGTCCGTTTCTCCATGAATAGTGCCAGTCTTCACAGACAATTCAACCATAACCATATAATCAATTTAACACATATATATCAAGGTCAAACTAGCAATTCTCAACTTACACCTTATATGTTTTTCTAATACCTGTAAAATTATCAATTGGGTCACTTTTGCCCATCTATTCAGATCTGCCTAAATTTCATATGATCCACCTTTATTTCTATTCTACTCATTTGAATCTGAAATTTTGATATGTTATAGCTCTATATGTCTACTTTCTAACCTCTTTGGTCCCATATCATTTTGATCCATATAACTCAAGATATTCAAATTTTACCTCAACCTGTTCAGTCACTAGCCCGAATTACACTCCTGGAAGTATAAATTCACTAAAAATCGAAACTAAGCTCAAATCATACGAAATTGGTCTCATATTGAAGCTAACAGGACAGCCTTTCATTTGCCATAAGTTTTATTCCATTTGCGTAAGTATACCTCGAGTTATAAGTCCTGAAAGTCGACCTTCCTGAATTACTCTGTTTTGGCCTGATTTGGACATAGGGTAACTTCCTCGAATCACTGGGGACATTTGGGACCATAGCAAACTCGGAATTTCATATTGGGATGTTCCCCTATGTGTAAGCTTTCTAACAAAATTGGTTTCACTCAATTTGGAGTTGTATAGGGTGAGTTATACCCACCTCAAGTCACCCTGCCCGGATGAAAATCCTGAACCCTAGGTCAAACTTCAAAAATTCATATCTCTCTCAATACTAATCCAATAATCCTATATGCTATATCTATGGAAAGCTCTGAATGTCTACTTTCATTTAAAAATGGTTTCATCAGATTTAACCGGTTTTAGGCGGAGCTGTACACTCCGCCGTACGGACTGCCGTGAAATCTCCACCAAGACAGCACCCTCATCCATCATTTCTCTTAGTTTTCTTCTTCTAATTCTAATTGCCACTCAAGATTTCATATTAATCCCATATTAATCCAATCATACACATCCAATATATCATCAAATAATCATAAAAAGTAATCTTTCATGCATCCTTAGTTTAGAGAAATTAAGATTAGAGATTGAATCATACCTCTTTAGAGTATGACTTTGCTGAATTTGAGTTTAGATTGATGGGACTTTACCAAAGCTTGGAGATTTGATGGAGTTGAATTTGAGAGAGGAAAGGAAGAAGACGAAGGTTGGAGCAAGAGGAAAGGGAGACGTAAATCAGCTGGGAATAAAGGGGGAAGTTTAACTTAAATACAAGAAAATTGTGGTGTTGATTGGCTAAAGTTTTGTGGTTGAAGTTCGGTCATGTCTTTCACTTTTGTGGCCAATTTGCTCTCCACGTCATCCAAAAACTGGGATACGCTTTCGTTCCACCTGAAATCGGAACTCGTCCCATAATACTTTAAGTCGGAACTCGTGACATTCTAAATTGCTTGCAGCTGAAGCCTTATATCGGAACTCGTACCATATTGCTTGTGACTTGAGAAAATCTTGTTTATGTTGATACTTGGAATCGAAGTCGGAGGTCGGAAGTAATGCGGCTGAAAATCATATAATCTCAGAACTCCCTATCTGAACTCGGGAATGTCAATGCTGGATATAAAATCAGAGATCGGAACTCGTGTATAACTGAATTCAACTCAAAGATTTTGAACTCATGTCCATTGAGTTCAACTCACGTACCATTGTGTTAAACCATTACTTCTGAGGTCGGGAACCACGCACACTATCGTGAAGCATGAGGTATGAGGTTGGAACTCGGGAATTCGAATCACATTGCCAAACCCAAGTACTTAAACCCGGAAGTCGGGATTTATATACAGTGTGGTTGATGAGATCGGAAACCGGGTATATTTGTCCTTGAAACATGAAGTCGGGTATTGACTAAGGCAAAATCGGAAATCGGAAATAACACTCCGTCTGAAATTCAAAGATGGAATTGGAAATCGGGTATCATGTTCATGTTGTTCGGACTTGAATGTTAAACTCGGAAGTTGTAGAAGTAACCCAGATGAAGTCGGAAGTCGTAGACATAGGTGAGACGAACTCGGAAATCGGAGAATATCACAAGATGAAGTCGGGAATTGAAATTGATCAGTCCTGAGAGCGAATTCGAAACTCAGAAATTGGGATGTTACAACAAGAGTTTGAGATACAAACCTTTCAGGCAGAATATCTCCTTCCTTAGCTAATTCATCTACAAGCTTAGTAAATTCATTAATTTGAGAAGTAACAGATTTATTTTCATTCATTTGAAATACATTATAATTATGAACCAAGAACTTTTTACTACCTTCTTCTTCATAAATATATTTTTGAACCAATGCATCCCAAATATCCTTTGCATGAACATAATGACAGCAAATATCATACAAATCATTTGATAAAGCTCTTAAAATATTATATTTGCACAATTTATCAACCAATTCCCAATCCTTCAAGGCTTGTTGATAATTTTCATAATCATGTTCCGGTTTAGGATCTTGCAAAACAAAACTGATTTGAGAAAAGTCTAAAACTTCTAAAATTCTATGTTGCCATCATTTAAAATTATTTTTATCAAATGATTCAATCCTTGAAGCATCAGGAATGACCTTAGCAGCAGCTAAAATACTAGGATCCATATTAAACCTTTAAGAATGTTGTCAAAAATAGTTTGAACACTAGTATTTTAGCTTTAAATAATAAGAATAAAATGATAGCAACAATAAGAAATAGTAGAACAAGATTACCATGAATCGTGCAAAGCACTGTCCTTAAGGGTTTAATTCCGCCCTACCCAAAGCTATGCTCAGTGGAATGGCGTTGATAGTTAACCCTCCAGGATTAGACGTGGGTCTCCACGGAAACTCGTCCACACGATGGTCTCGGTATGTTGAGCAGCAGATTTTGCAAGAAGCAGAAAATGCAGCAGAAGCAGTAGGGGCAACTTCTATTGCGCAGAAGAGAGAGAATGAGGAAATGATTATTGTTCCGTATATTGTGTTGTGCCATGTAGCAGGCTTTATATAGGGAAAAGAAATAGCTGTTGTAAAAGAGCCGTTGCAAACTAGCCGTTGGATAACGGTCAGAAAAAGAGCCGTTGGAGCATTAAAGAGATGCAACGGTAAAAAGAAAATTTGACTAAAATTAAAAATAAAATTTGTACAGGTAATAAAAGCTTGGCAGACCCACACGAGACGGGGCGTGGCGGGGCGCGTGTGTGTATTTAACTAAGGTCCAAGTCCATAATGCTACCGCAATATCATAAGGTATTTACTGATTAGATACCATCATATATAAATATTTATTAAAATATTTTTATGAGCAATGTGAGACTTCTTCCATAGCTAAATACACATAGAATAACTAAGTTTAAAATATACTAAGACCCATATATATATAACAACTAGTACAAGGAAAGCACTTACTTTTCAATTATTGTCTTCAAGAAAGGAAGAACCTACTCAATTGTTTCAACTTTGGCTAGAGATTGGCATTGGACCACTGCTATTGATATCAAAGAGAGGAGAAGTAACAGCCATAGTTTAGAAGAAATGACTATTTTGTTAGAGAAGAGAATATCACAAAACTAATGCAAATTCAAGATTCATTACAGAAAGTCTTCAATAAGTTAAAGAAAATCTCAGTAAATTACTATTCTTAATTACTAGATGAAGACCTGGTTCTGCATAAACCCTTACGAATATGCTAAATCGCTTTAGGTTCGAACAACTAACAATAAAAAAATGCCAACAAAATGCACAGAACCGAAAACAGTTAAAATGACAAAGACAAGAACGCGGTTTCAACTAAAGAAAAGATTATCGAAGAGGAAAGTACTCAAAGCACACCAATTTTGGAATGTAAAAGTTGAAAAAAAAAAATTTAAAACTGCAGGTGAATTTCATTGAAATTATGGAATTGAATAGAGCAAAGAAAACAAGAAAAATAAGAGAGACTGAGGACAAAGGAAGTGAGAGGCACACCATCAATGTCGTTGATGAACTTGGCTGGGAATGCCATGCGATGAAGTATTGGTGTAGTAATTCTGGAATTTGACAAGCAAATGACGAGAACTGAAATCCCTAGAAGAGAAGTGAGTTAGAGGAATTGTGAAGTTAAGCAGTAACAAAGCTTAGCTGAGGGAGTTCTATAATAACAAAAAAATTAAGAGGAGTTACGAGAGACTCCTCGTCACCTAAAATTCACAAAAAAATCACTCACCACCTATACTGCCCCGCGCAGACACACAGTCTCCGCTCTTCCTAATGTTCAAACTCTCACCAGTGACGGCCACCCTGACGCACGACGCACTGACGAGCCACAACCGCTGCGCCTCCACCCACGGCGTTTTCTCTTTACCGCCGCAGCGCACGACGCGCCAACTGCAGACACGATCTTCTCCGCCGCTCCACTACAGATGCGACTGCGATCTTCTACGCCGTTGTTGTCGCTGTTTTTATTCTTGTTTATTTTTCAAATTGTGTTTCTAATAACCCTACACTACTGCATTCTACTTTTTGCCTTTAGAATCATCCAACCAGTTGCTGAAATTGAAGTGAAAGTGGTGTTTCCGGGTAAAATGGTAAAACTAGGCCATACTCATCAAACCCCCCCTTCATTTCATTGTACCAATAGAAGTCCGCATAGCTGTCATCTACTCCAGCGTTGAATGTTCTTTTGTGTTAATAATAATTTTAGAGTTTAATTGGTAAGTGTAAAATAATTTTATATTGTTAATTAATAGAAATAAGGAAAAGTAAAAAATTATGGTGGATCTCTCACTATAATAAGTAGTTATTTATATAAGTTGATACTTTCTATTATTTCTATTGGCTCTGTTAGTGCATTTAAATTAAATTTATAATTTTATGGTAAATCTTATTTATATCCCTTATTTTACAATGATTTTAATTTAATTTTTTAAAAAATGTATTTATATTTTTAATATTTTTATTTATTTTTTATAAACAACATTTAAATTATTAAAAAAAATTGATATTAAGGCAAAATTTAGAGATTAATGATATCCAAATATTATTGATAGAAATTATTTACATTTAATTCTTCAAAAAAAAAATTTAAGATGTGAATTTTAATAGAATAAAAATTAATGAAACATTAAAGAGATTTAAATTAAAAAGGAAAATTTTCATATCTTATAAAAATATAGGAGAAATAATGGTAAATAATATCTTTCCATTTCAATAAGCAATGAATACATTATTACTAATATTATAACCTGACTTTCATATCAATTTTTTCCATTTATAATTAAAATGTCGAAATGGTAAAATTAAGATTTTTTTATACATTGGCAGCAATGAGATTTTAACCTAAAATCTTAGAGTGTAAATTAAATTTTAAAATTTATAAATAAGGTAATAATAATATGGGCCCATTTGGATTGGCTTTTTAAAAAAAATACTTTTACAAATTTTTATAAGTGTTTAGATATAACTTAAAAAAAATGTTGGTATTTTTCCCCGATTTCATTTCATTATACCAATTAGAAGCCCGCATAGTTGTCATCTCCTGTAGTGTTGAATGTTCTTTTTGTGTTAATAATAATTTTATAATAAATTTCATTTATATCCCTCATATATTTACAGTAATTTTAATTTAGTTTTAAAATTTTTTGTCATATTTATATCCCTAATATTTTAAAAATATTTTAACTTATCTTTTTTATAGACAACATCCAAATTATTAAAAAAAAAAACTGATATCAAGGTAAATTTTCAAGGTTAGTGATATCTAAACACTATTGATAAAGATTACTTACCTTCAATTATCCAAAAAAAGGCTTCAGGTATAAGTTTTAGTAAAAAAAAGATTAATTAAACATTAAAAGAGTTTAAATTAAAAAACAAAAATTTCATATCCTACAATGAGAAAAATAATGATAAACAATATCTTCCTATTCTGATAAGTAATGAATGTATTATCACTAATATTATAACTTGACTTTCATATAAATTTTTTCCATTTATAATTTAAATACCGAAATGGTAAAATTAAGAATTTTTTTTGTACACTGACAGCAATGAAATGTGAATGTATAACCTTAAAGTGTAAGTAAAATTTTAAAATTTGTAAATAAGGTAATAATAATATGAGCCCATTTGGATTGGTTGTTTTTTTCAAAAAAAACAAAGCACTTTTATAAGCTTTTATAAATATTTGAAGACAACTTTTTAAAAAAATACTTTAATTAAAAAAAGTCAATTTATAATTTTTTTTAAAAGTTAAAAACATTTAACTTCTAAAAACAATAAAAGTAGAATTAATTTTTAATAAAATTATCTTCCAAAAATATCCTTTACTATTATTCAAAATTACAATACATATGTTTCCTTTCTTATCGCTTATTAAATCATAGCTCCTTTTCCTCTTTTTGAATGTCTTTTATTGTGATTTGTCTATAAAAGAAGTATTTTTACTCTTTTGTATTCAAACATATTTATAAGTAATTTTAATAATTAAAAGTATTTATCAGATAGTCTATCCAAATGTAAAATAATTTTCTCTAAAAAATAAAACTTTACTAAAAACAATTTAGAGATAAAAGTTTTTTTTTTTATAAGTTTATCCAAATGGACCCTATATTATTTGTGATTTTAAATAATAGTATTCTTGAAGCTACATAAAAAAGAGAAATTATGAAATTTAATAAAAATGTTATAATCATAGAGATTATATTAAAGAAATTTAATAAATTTTTGTGTAGCTCAAAATGAAATGATAGAGGAAAAGAGATTTCAGTAATAGCCAATTTAAAATTATTAGTAAAAAAGAGAATTAAGATATTGCATTAAATATAAATTAAATAATGAAATTTGAATTTTATTTAAATTGATTTTAAAAAAATTATGTGGCTCAAATAAATGGACAAAAAGATATTTCAATAGTGTATTTTTTAAAAAATATTTATTGAAAGGGAGAATCAAGATAATATATTTATTGTAAATTAAACAAAATAATTTAATTTTTTTAATAAATTTAATAAATAGAAAGTTGAAATATTTCTTTTAATAGTAACTTTTACAAAATGGTGAAGAATTAGAATTTATGAAAAGCTTATACATAGTGTAACTTTCCTTATTTTAAGTCTTAATTATTAGTATTAGTAGATATACTAGAAATAACTTGTGTGTTGCACGGGTTTGTTAATATTTTTTATGATTATTTTTAATAAAAAAATACTTTTTATATGTAATTGGAACTAAAAATTAAATATGTCAAGGATATATATATATATAGTTTTACACAATATTTTTAGTGCAATATATGTATTTTTTATCTTTCTCAATTATAAAAACTATCAATTCTTTTGATAAGGTTGCTTTGGACAATGCAACATATAATTGTCTATGACAAAATACATGTTTTGGTAAGTATATCTTTATATAGTCTCATGATTGACTTTTACTTCTTTTTTGTTTATTTTGTAACATCTCCAAATTTTGCCTAAGATATTATTGACTAATTAGAGAAATTAATGATTAATTAAGAATTAATCAACTAATCTCAAGAGCAAAAAGTTAGTAATTAAGGAGCAGCCAACCAATCAACTAAAAGTCAATAATTAACAAGAAAAGTAAATAATTGAGCATTGACACACCAAATGATTTAATTAAGGTTTAATCATCCTAATTTTTGCTAATTTATGACTAAGAACACAACTAAGGTGATATAATCTTATCAATTAAGCACTTGACAAATGTTCTACATTAATTAAATGTGGTAAATTAATCCTTACATACTAAGCTCATATTAGTAAGGATCATTCCTTAGAGAAAAAGTCTTAAGGGGGTGTTTGGCATGCTGTATTATGCATGATAAGATAAGGTAATACAATATGTTATGATTTTATCCGTTGTTTGGTGCAGTCAACGTATTGTATAAGTTTATCCATCAAACCTCCCTTATACGTTATAATGATGGATAACTTAATACGGCATAGGGAGACCGTATTAGGCTTGATTAGTTTTTAATGTATAAGGGTTCTTTCACTTTTTTATTTTTTAATATATTTTATTAAAATAAAATTAATTATTAAATAAATAATAAAAAATAAAAATATATAAATAAAAAATAATATTATTTAATAAATAAATAAATATTTTTTAAAAATAATTGTAAAATAACTATTCAAACTGAAATAAAAATATAGGAATAAAAATTAATTATTAAAATATATAAATAATAATATTTAATATAAATTTAATTGTATATAATAAAAAATACAACCAAATATAGGAATGTGATACTAAGCCTATTTAGATTTTGATATATAAAAACTCCATATCTATTTCACTCACTCACTCACACTCTCTCTCTCTCTTATATTTTTTATATTTATAAAAAATATTAAAAATAAATAAATAAATAATTTTTAATATATAATTATTTTTATATATAATAAAAAATAGCTTAAATAATTATAATAACTATTTAAAAATTATATTTATTATAATATCTTTTCTGGTTATATTTTATATAATACAATATCTTATACAGTGACATACCAAACACTGCATAGTATTAAATTTTTATCAGGTCTTATACAATCAAATCTTATACTATCAGCCCTTATCCTATCAGGCTTTATACTAACAGGCATACCAAATGGGCCATAAAAGTATATTAAACCACAATTGTTTAAAGAGCAATTAAACTAATCTAATTCATTAACACCTAGATAATTCTTGTAACAAAGAAAATTCAAAACTTTCCCCCATTAATCAAAATGAGAATTTTGGCCACACTACTCCAATTATCCACCATTCATTTGCTTCTAAATCTTACACCATAAAGTCAAGTCTTAATGTGGTTAATTAACTTAAAGATTGATTAACCAAAAGTGGAATGATCCTACACATGGATCAAACTAGTTTTGGCATTAACCATCAAAGTGGATCAACCCACTAATGACATAGATTTATCCATTAACCAGCTTAGAAAATACAAAAGGGTTTAAGTGATGCACTCAAGACTCTAAGGTGGAACAACACCCCATCTACCCAAGGGTCCTAAGCTTAATCCTATGAAGTAAGAAGCAAAAAAGTAGGGGTGTTCATGACCCGTCCTGCCGGATAACCCGTCTCGGCCCGAAGGTTATTGGGTCGGGTTCGGGTTTGGAATTTTAACCTGGTGCATTTTTCAGGCCGGGTTCGGGTCATACTTTGGGTTGGCCCGACCCGGCCCGAAGTCATATGATTATTTAGAAGTTATATTTTTTAACAACATTAGTCATAAATTATGATATTTTTATACTTCTATTAATATGTTTTACATAACATAATGTTATTTTTGTATTGACATAGTTTGCTTTGATTAAAATATCTCTTAAATTTTATTTGTAACTTCTAAAATTTCATAATTTTTACTATGTATAATGTTCAAATTTACATATATTGTGTAAATGTCGGGTTGACCTGGTTTGACCCGATTATTTTTCAGGTTTATCAGGTCGGGTTTGGGTTCTAAAAAATGACCCGATCAAAAAATCAGACCGGGTTCTGGTCTACCTCAACCCGGCCCAACCCGTCCCTTGAACACCCCTACAAAAAAGAAATCTGCCCTCTATGCCACGTAAAATTTGGCTCGCCTCTCCCCTTCCATACTCTCATTTGGCATTTTCACTCTCTCACTATAGATCAAAGGTCTCACTTCTCTCTAAACTCTATATTAATTCCTCCTTGTTCTTCTTGTTCTTCTTTCTTTTGCTACTACAACCAATATCATTTCTCGTCACCATTCTCATAAGCTCTTCAAGGACCACTCTTTTTGGTCTTTGAAGAATACACTCAAACACTCTAAGCCTCCACAAAGCTCTAGAAGATGCTCAAGGACCTTCCCTCCCTCTTAGTGTTTGGTGGTCTCCATAGCAAAGGATAGCTCCATCTACTCTTCCATTCAACCTTCCACAACACTCATTAAGTGGTAGTGATTCTAATTCATTTTTGTATGTTTCAAGTACTAGAACTCCTAAGCTTCTCATAGCTAGGTGGTTCTAGAACTTGCTCTTAGGTTTCATGACCATACTCTTTCTTTATGAAGTTATTCTTGGTGTTAAAGTATTTTCTTAAAATATGTTTAGTTGGTAGAAATGCTTCTATAAACCAAACTCGATTTAAACTCCAAACATTGTTTTATCATCAAAACTTCAAAGCATGAAAGTAAAATGAGAGATAAAATTGGTCACTTGAGGTTGAATCTTAATATTTCCCACAAACAAACCCAAGGAAACGAAATTTTGAGATGCTGGAATTCTAAGCAATCTAAGTGGCAAAACTAATAACTTCTATACAACTTAAAATATAATGGGACTAATTTTATATTAAAATAGACTCATAGAGCTTTACATGCATATAAAATATGCAATCATTAGATTTAAAATGAGAAAGTTATGAATTTTGAAAATGGGTTGTACTCTATGGATTTTCTATCTTGATAGTCTGCACTAAAATCTTTATAACTCAAGTTATATAAAACATTTTTGAGTGGAACCAAATTTGTAGGAATGATAAGACATAAGATAACACCCATGTAAAATATCTCAGGAAAATTTCATTTGTGGAGCTCCAGTAATTTTGCAAATTTACTATTGCCTAGTTAAACTTAAAAACTGAATAGTATCATTGTTTAGTGTATAACTCAAGTTGAACTTTGAATTTTTGGATGGGGTTTGCTTTGTTTGAAAGACAATCCAAAGAAGTATAATCTTACAAAAAATCAAGTTAAAACAGTAAGAGACAAAATTATAGTTACTGCTCCATATAAAAACATGAATTCAGTTAAGACTAACTCCAAGGAAAAGCGGAAAAACAACTATATAATATAAGAATTTAAATTTATACATGTTACTTTCTTAATGAGCAAAATATTCTAATCACTCTAATCCCAAATTTAAATTTTTACGCATTTTTTTGCCACTCACTCCTTTGCCCCCACATGACCCAAAAATCCAAATACCCATTAGATTTAGCTCTAACTGTAAACAAAACAGAATCAGCATCTAGCTTCAAGGAGGAAAGCTCACCAGTGTGAGTTGGTTTTAGAAGGAAGCAAAACAAGAACTCAGCCACTGCAAGAAGTAAAACGTGAATGGAAGGCACACACACACACACGCGCGCGGTGATGATGATGACACACACACGCACACACACACACACGCGGTGATGATGATGACGATGATGTGAGGTTGAGAGTAAGTGAGGGTGAAACTGAAAGAAGGAAAATGAAGAGGGACGCGTACGCGTACACACACACACGCGCGCGCGCGCGCGGTGATGATGATGGCGATGATGTGAGGTGAGGGTGAAACTGAAAGAAGGAAAATGAAGAGGGACGCATAGAAGAGGTCACTTATGATACACCATGGTCTCTCCTTTTTTTTTCACACATTTTAAAACTTTATCTAAATAATTTTAATTCCTCTATCACTATATTCTTAAATGTGAATAGAGAAAGTACCCAAAAACCTAATCTATATAAAATTTTAGAAGTTTCTGATTACTAATGTTTTATTATTATTATTTTAACAGATATTTTATTTTATATACGGTATTACAAATTGAGCAGAATCCTCGCAAAGTATAAAGCTATAAAATTATACACTTTAATTAAATTATTACTAGCATCTTCAAATGTAGTGTCTTACCTGTCAAGCTATATTTTTCATTTTTTTTTGTATTAATATAATTAAGGCAAAAACTCTACTTTCATCTCTGATTTTTTAGTAATATTTTAATTTCTTCCTAGCAGTTTTTTGCTTTTTTTAAATTTGATTTTCATCCTCTAACATTCGATAAAGTTCATTGTTACCTTTTTTAGTGATGTCATCAATTTTATTAATGGAAACTACTGAACTAGATCTAGCTATCTATTTTTATCTCAAGTGGATGTTATTTAATATATACGAAAGCTTTGCTTTTGTCTAACCATGCTTATTAAAATGAACTAAGTCCTACTTACATACAACTCCTAACACTATACTTTGAAGTTTAGAATATCAGGGACAAGAGTTTATGCACGTATAACATAACATCCACATAAGATAAAAATAGACATATCGAAACTAGGCCAACAATATTGATTATTGAAATTGACGGAATCACCAAAAACAAAATTATCAAAATATTAAGATTGAAATTGAAATAAAAAAATAAACTTTTGGGACAAAATTAAAGTATTGTTAAAAGAATATAAACAAAAATAAAGCTTTTGCCTTAATTATAGCAATACCAAAAAATAAAAATAAAAGATGCAGTTGACAAGCATGACCTATCAAGATGCTAGTAATAACAAATAGGCTAGTCTTTTAGGATCAATAGGCTTTTTTTTCATAGCCTATAGCCTAGACTTTTTGGTAAAAAGTATTTTTTAAAAATCTTGGGCTAACTTGATTACTAAATAGACTAGAACTAATGCAAGTTAAGCCTAAGGCCCTTAGGCTGTCTAGCCTATTTCCATTTTTATACCTCGGCTTTAAATTTACAAATAAGGGAGAACCACCATTTTGACATTCAAAAAATCAAAATACAAATAAACTAGTCCTTAAACGATATATTATTAGCCCATGATACCTTAATGATTAACATGTTGAGAAGTTAGTTACTAAAAGATCAACATGCTGATAAATTAATCCTTAAAAGATCAATATATTGCTCATAAAATATTTTTTGTTGATACTAATGAAGCCTATTAGCAATAACGGAATTCATCATTGGAGTACCACAGACTAATAAAATATTTTTAAAGACTAATTTGTTAGCGAATTAATCTTTTAGGGGTTAAAATGGTAGTTCTCTCTTACAAATTACTTGCATTACATGAATATTTACTCCACGACATAGAATGAGTCCCATACAATTCTCAGTAATACTAATATGGTGTGTAAATCACTTAAGTCTCTGCCTAAGACAAATAAGGCAGGGCACTAGCCGGTAGCCACTAGGACATGTAGCTTAATGGTCACCCAACACCACCTAGTTTCAAGGACATGTCTGGTTCGAGACTAGTTTCAATTCTCTATCAGCTCAACTTTCAAAACCAGAGTTTGACCTTCGTGTGTATTCTGCAACTAGTTGAGCAAGAGCTGAAGATTTGTTCTTAAGCAGTTTCTTTGGTGAATCATATTCCTCAATAAGCCCTGCAGGATCAATATGAAGAGAAACCATATTCACAGACTGAGAAAAAGAAGAATGAAAGATGACAAAAAAGGAAGACGAAGACAAAGAAAAGAAAGGAAACGAAGAGAGATGCTTGCCTTGTTTAAGAAACAGAACCATGTCACTATCGAGGATTGAAGTTATTCTATGAGCAATTGTAATCACTGTGCATTCTGAAAAATTTTGCTTAACTGTTTGCTGAATAATATTATCTGTAGCTGTGTCAACTGATGCAGTAGCTTCATCGAGCACCAAGATCTTGCTTTTCTTAAGTAGAACGCGGCCAAGGCAGACCAACTGCCTTTGACCCATACTCCAATTTTCTCCATTCTCAGTAACTGCAGAATTCATGACAATATGCAATATAATATATCTTCACTACATATACACATAAATTTGACATGTAACATGTCCTATATCCGTTTTCTAAGTTTTGAGAAATCAAACCTATAGAGTCAAGCTTCTCTTCTTTCTTCCTTACTTCATCTCCAAGTTGGCACATATCTAGAGCCTAAAATATTTCTTGAAATATATTAGTGTGTATAACTTATACTAATCATATAGACAAGTTCTATAGTGTCAAGGAAAACCATATTACCTCCCAAATCTGTTCATCTGTGTACTCTTCCAGTGGGTCCAAGTTACTTCTTACAGTCCCTTCAAACATCGTTGGATCCTGGGGAATAATGCTTAGCCTGGACCTTAAATCATGAATTCCAATTGAAGATATGTTGATGCCATCTATCAATATTTGTCCAGCAACTGGTTCAACAAGTCGGAAAAGTGTTTGCACTAGAGTTGATTTTCCACTTCCTGTTCTTCCCACAATGCCAGTTTTTGCTCCAGCACTAATAGTGCAAGTAAGTCCACGTAAAACAAGAGGCAAGTGAGGAGCATACCTAACCTGCATCACGCACAGCCTAGTTAAGGATAGATACCACATAAAAACCATCAACCTAATAACAATATTGTAAAGATATAAAGTCATTTATGTATCTCTACTCAATAACTTATGCTTTGGAAGAGATGGTTTATGATATGGTATGAGAGCCTTTATGTCCAAGTGATCTAAAATTTGATCTTTATTGGCCCCATACTTCTAAATATAATAAGTTGAATTGCGGAACAAGATAGGTGGGCTCGTGCATTGTCCATGCTTTAAGCCGAGTCTCGCGTGAGGAGGCATGTTAAGATATAAAGTGTGCCTCTACCCAATAATTTAAACTTTTGAGAGAGATTGCTCATGACAATTATAATTGTTGGCTTCGCACCTGTAAATCCCGGACATCAACCTCTCCATGTGATGGCCATGAACAATCTGGTTGGTTGTCTTCGATTACAAGAGGAGGTTCACTTGGGATGCAGGTGTACTGAAGTATTCTTTCTACAGATATAATTTTGTTCTCCAAATTGCAAAGAAACCAAATTAAATTAGCCACCTGAGAGTTTAGATTAAGCCCATATGTCACAGCCAACCCCGCAATGCCTTGACAAAAACAAAATTGAATTAGGAAACCAATGAAGTTTTCTTCCTAGTGTCATAAGGAGTAAAGTATGACCATTGAATGTATGTAATCTGAACAACTCACCAGGACCAACTACTGAATTTGGAAAAGATATCAAGAAAACCAAACAGAAGGCAAACGTAATAGAGGATAAAATATCCAATCTGAAACACAACCATTCCATTGCACTAGCAGAGTATAGTTTGGGTTGGGAGTATCTGTCTATCAATTTCATATTTATGTCCTTAAATCTTGATTCTTGCTCAAAACCTCTTACGGTTGTTGATCCAGAAATGGTTTCAGCAAAATGTTGTATTACTGGAGCTTGGCATATACCAACTAATCGTGCCAATTCCCGTGCTGATGCTGAGTAGTATTGCTGCACAATATCAAATTATATATAAGCATTCTGTTATCATACATAATGCTATTTTTAGTATAATAAAATCAGTCAGATTCATACGTTTCTGTTTTTATTTCTCTCAGGACTTCTGATAGTGAGTGATAAAATTATATGCACTTTAAATATTTGTTCGATGAGGAAACCATGTGCCTTAAAAAATTTGGAGGAGAAATAAAAATAAATATCCAGTTTATTTTGAGACATCAGATGTGAGTGATGCAAACGGTAAAGATTAGACATTATCCAGAAAACTACCTGGTACCATATGCAAGCTGCCACAACAGGAATAAATACTATAAACACCTGCCATGCAGCTTGAGACATCACAGCAATATTTCCCATGAGCAGAATCAGATTGAAAGTAACTGCCCATAATTGATTCGGAATGTTTATATCTATAGCACTTTGGTCTGTTGAAGCCTGCAACAAAAAGCAGAAGACATAACAATTGTACTCAATATGGTCACTGGGGAAAAAAGAGAAATCAAACAGTTAAAAATAATTCAAAAAATTATTATAAAGTAAACAAGTTGCCTCTTCAAAATAAACCAGTGAAGCATTATCAAATATTATGACATACTCTATTAAGGATTCGCCCACTTGGGGTGGCATCGAAAAATGACATTGGTGCTCGGAAAATGCACAAATGCAATTTATTGAAAAGTATGGTGGCTGTCTTGTATCCAGCTATCACAGTAAGCATTGATCTGGCAAGGTTGCAGAAGGAACTTCCAATTGCTAAAGCAACATAGACAACCATAAGTGTAAGGGTTGCAACAGCAGGTTCCACAGTTGCTGAAACAGGAGTTGCCAAAGTCATCCAATAATTGCTTGCGATTTGAAAAACTACGGTGAGTGTCTGTGAAAGTAATATGAAGGGTACAAGAGCTCCTCCATAAGCTGTTGTGATGTATTTCCAGTAGACTTTAAACTCAACTCTACCCTTTTCCCTTTCTTCTTCTTGAACAAGTTGGCCTTTTGGTTCAACTATGTCATCTGATTTACCATTTTGATCATCTATGTTTTCCAAATTTTGCTCAATTCCAAAAGAACTTAATGAATCTTTGTCCTCCATGGTGATACTCAATGTTTTAGATGTGGGCCTTCTCTCTAATGATTTAATTGAAGACAAAGCTTCTCTATGTGCACCTACAAGTTCCATAAAATCAGTGCCTGACTTGAGAATGTCATTGTATTTTCCTGATTGAGTTATCCTTCCATCTTTCATGACCTAAATATATTGTAAGCAAGTCAAAAATACCAAGTCAGACAACAGTAAACTCCGAAGTTCGAATTGATGAACATGAGAATCAGTGAATCCCTCACCAATATTAGATCAGCATCAGGTAAGAACTCTACTTGATGAGTTATGTATATCACAGTTTTTGTTTTCAGCAGGCCAAGCAAACACTCCTGAAACATTATAGCAGTAACCGTAAAATTAGATAACTGCCTGTGCATCCAAATGCATAGTAAAACAAGTGCAATTGTATTGAAAGTATATCATCTACCACAACCCAAAAAAAAAAAGGAAGCAAGAAGAAGAAGAAGAAGAATCCAATTAAATGAGGTTACGGCTGCATCCATGTCCATAACATACTGTTGGAATTTCTAGAGAGATCAGAAACATAAAATTCCATAAAATCTTCTCATTATACAAGTCGTAACTCCATTTGGAGAAGCACCCAATAATGCAAAAAGAGGATTGTATTTTATCCTAAACACGGAGACATCTAGACACACTATGTCAGTTAATTTTTGAGACATCTGTGTATGAATACAACAAACTTATAATTCTTTAAAATTTAGAATGTTTAATAAGGCCAAAATATTGTATCAAGTCATATAAATATCAAATTACTTTAACTATATATGCAGTAATGAGGAGAATTTAACAGGAAAAATCAAGAAGATTACACTGAACAATAGAAATAGTGTAGGAAAATAATACCTTAAAGATATGGGATCCCGTATGAGCATCTACAGCACTGAAAGGATCGTCAAACAGATATATATCAGCATCTTGGTAAAGAGCCCGAGCTATTTGTACTCTTTGCTTCTGTCCACCGCTCAAATTGATTCCCTTCTCTCCAACAATTGTTTGATCACCAAACGGCAGAACCTCTAGGTCTTTTATCAAAGAACACGCTTCTAGCACCTTCTCATACTTTTCCCTGTCCATCTCTTTACCAAATAATATGTTATCTTGTATCTTGCCACTCTGTATCCATGGTGATTGAGCAACATAAGCCTTTGTTCCACACACTTTCACGGTCCCAGATAGCCTTGGTACTTCCCCAATCATACAAGAAAGTAAACTAGACTTGCCTGAGCCAACAGTGCCACAAACAGCAACCCTCATGCCATGAAAAACTCTGAGATTTATGTTTTCCAATGTTGCATTAGGGGAAGATAAATCCCAAGAGAAATTTCCATCTACTACTTCAATTGCTAAATCAGAACTACCCTCTGGAAGTTTCTCCACTGCGTCAGCCTGCAAGTCATCTAGACAAAGGAATGATGTGATCCTATCAAGTGAAACCTTAGTTTGTGCTATCATTGAAATTGTGTCAGGAAGACTATATATGGGCATTTGAAGAATTCGGAATGTTGCAAGTGCAGATAAGATCTTCCCTGATTCAAGTGGTATACCTATAAGAACACATGTACCAAAAGTAACCACAGCAACAAAAGTTGGAGCATTAAAGAAGAGAAATCTAATAATTACTGACCCAACAACAAATTTCTTTAGCCATATCTCCTCAGTCTTCCTAAGCTGAATGATCTTTGATAAGAACTTCATCTCCCAAGCTTGCAGTTTTAGAATCCTCATATTCTTTAAAATCTCAGACGTTACCTTCATTCTTTTATCTTTGAACTCCATTAACTTATTTTGGAACTTTTCTTGCAATGATGCCACAGGCAGGTTTAGCAACATCACAATTACAGTGGCAGCAAAAGCAGCTATTGAAGCGATCCCTACAGTTCTATATAGAATTAACAAGGCCAAAGCAACTTGCAGAACAGCTATCCATGGATCATGCATGTACCAACAAAATTCACCAACCCTTGAAGCATCAACAGTCAGCAAGTTGATGATTTCCCCACTACTGTGGTCATCCTTTGATTGGCATGAAAGGGTCAAACTTTTAGCATAGATCATTGCCACCAACATTGATTGGATCCTAACCCCAACCTGCTGGAACTTAAACATCCAATGCCTCTGCGAAAGGCACTCCACAAACTTTGCAACAAGAAATGACATTACTAAAACAAGCCTTCATTTTTAAACATGTGCTCCCCATTGAGGTATTGAACAAAGATGTCAATAAGATAGGGGCCAACATAAGAAGCACATGTGCACAAGAATCCGAAGAAGCCTGATAATAAGATCCCTTGCCATGTTGAGAAGAATAATGCCTTCAACAACTTAAGAGTGGTTACTCTCCTATCACTACCACACTCTGACTCAAGCTTTTTTCTAAAAGTTGGAAAAGCCCCGTAGGCACTATCATTGATATCAAGCAGTGGGAGGTCCTCAAGGTCTAAAGCCTTTTTATTGCCTAGAGATATTAGTGGACTGAGCCAAGAGAAAGTAAGAAAACTGAAAAATCCGGCTTCTGAATAACGGGATAAATTTTCATCTGCTCTGGTCTTATTGGGGTTAGAACTGTTCCTTACACCAAAGTTGCCATTCAAAAGAGCTTCTTCAAGAGGGGCAAGCTTAACCATACGGTTGATAGAACACCCCACATAACAAAGAAATAATCCGCTAATAGAGGCACCTATGTCAGAAACAAGGCATATAATGGGCAAGAAAGCATGATTTTCATAGATTACAAAGTCTATTACAAGGCAACAAGAAGAAACAAAGACATAGGCCCAGCAACTAATTCTCAAGAAACATGGGAAACTCGGTTCCTGCGATTTGGAGTTTCTAGAATGCAAATAAGCAGAAACAACAGCCCAAGCAGCCGTTCTGAGAGCCAAATCCAAAATGGCCACAATCTCCTTTGAGCCATCATGTTTATACCAGTGGAAGTAGCTTAGTAAGCACAACACAAGGTTGAACACACAAATAGCTAAGCTACAGACCAGACCGAGTTTGTAGTACAAGAAACCACCAGTATTATGGAATCCATTTCTTTCACTCTTTTCTCTACGGTCCACATGCACGTTCTCCCATACCCAGGACACAACCAGCACAAGTAACAAGACTAGGTGCAATGAACCAGAGACCCCATGTGTGAAAATGGGTTGGAGAAGAAAATCAGTTTCATGGTGCATCATGGAAGAGTAGTGAGATAAGAGTAACAGCAAACCTTACTGTAAAACAAAACCAAGAATCTCCACTTGGGGAAGACTTTTAAGAGCAATGGTTGACTTGCTGACGTTGCTCCAAAGTGATAGTTCTCTAAACATAAAACTGGCTAGCGAGAGTAAGATAGGTGAGACTTTGGGAGAAGATGTTCAAGGCAAACATGAGTTCGAAACTAGATGAATTCCGTTTCTAATGATGAGTGCTTTAGAAGACGTTCTTGTTGCTTTAAATGCAAGATTTCGTATGTCTTCCGCTCATACGGAGGAGCCAAAGTGCATCACATTTTTATTATTATTTTTTAATTTTAATTATCTTACATTAGAGATTTAATCTAAATTTTATCAAATAATATCTTAAATTAGATCAAACTATGTTTTTCCACGTAATATGGTTTTAATTAGAAAACTTACGGACATGGATACCGTATAATATTAATACATGGATATGATTATACAAAATTTAAAAATTATAAGATATGAAATGACGATATAATATATAAAATCAATATAATATAATATAAAACATAAACTCTAAATTAGAATAAAAATATTGTTATTTAATAAATTAGCAATAATTAGCATTAATGATTATAAATATAAATATAATAAATATTGTTATTTATCTAATTTTGATGATATTGTAACTGTATTTGACAAAAGAGATTCAATTTCCAAAAGTAATTAAATAATGTAAAGAAAAATTATTTAAAAATATCTAAAAAGTATCTGTCATGATATGTGTTCGACATTTATATGACAATTATTTTTTAAATGTCAATTCTTCGTTGTAGACTACAATGTTTGGACTCTGGTGTAGACGTCCTAAGCCGGTGTTTGCGTTATGTGAATTTAATTCTAATTTCGATATATAAACTAAACTTCATACACAAATATGTCTGATGAAATAAAGATCGAGTTTCATTTCAATATTTTTTGGGTTTCAAATATAATTTGATCAGAAGTCAAAAAGTTATTATTCTTATTATAAACTCATGAGTATCGACAATTCAAAAGACATTATTAAACATTCATGAGATTTTAAGAATCCATTGCTATTTACACACAAGATTTTTCTCACAAATTCATAGACTTTTTATTGCACTCGTTTGGTATGGAGGTCATTATTGCTGTAGTCATGTGTATTCAGTTTTATGAATAAGAATTTAAAAATTACTTTTATAACAAATTTATAGCCATGTCTATTCAATTTTAATCTTATAAGAAATTAATTTTAATACACTATTAGAGTAAAAAAACTTCACCTCATCATCCAATCACATGCTATTATATGTGAGACTTTTGAATCAATAAATACAAAAGTCAAACACTTTTATTAATATGTCAATACATAATTAGTTATTTATATAAAATACTTTTATACTGATTGTACATAAAAAATTAATTCCATTTCCAAATTAAAAAAGATGATATATATATGATTTAATAAAATATATCATACTTTGAACTTGTTATTCAATAATTTAAGAATGAAAATGTTTTTATTTTTGCACTTTATAAATACATTAATCGTTTTCCGAAAGCCTCCAACTTGTGAACTGTTCACTGATTCATGATTAAATATTTGTGACCTAGTAGAGATTTGCTAGTCATTTCCGAACCTCAAATGTCTCGGAACCAAAGGAGTCACGTTAGGAAAGCCGACTACAAGGCTTTTAGATCGATGTCTGGTCCCGCCCAAGGAATTCATGATTTTGGACCAAGTAACCGTATGGACCAAAAAGCCAAGACCAGATCATGTTGCATATTATCAATGCACGAGTTTTGACTAACTTTTGAACGTCACATGGATCTTTCATAATGCACTTGCAGCATTGGCTTAGCAATGGCCTCTCACTATCTGCACCCAAATTTGACACCAAATAAAACTTGATTTGTGATATATAAATCCTCCTCTCTCGTGAATGCATTGATCCCAAAAAAGAAAAAAAATAGCATACATTATGGGACCCAGCCATTTGTTTAGTGTATACTCCTAGTCATTAACCCAATTATTGTTCTGGCACATTAGCTCCACAAAAAATAAAATTTTATAGTATAATTTCTAAAGATTAAAAATATCAACCATATTTAATCCTTTTGAAGAACTAATTTTTTCGATAGTTAGACATAAAAAAAAGTTAACACATTCTTCTTATTTTCTCTTTGCCCAAATTGTTTTTCCTGTTATTTTATATCCATTCAAATTTAAACAAAGGGTTAATGGTTCACTGCATATTCTATGCATAACCAAGAGTTAGGATTCTGTTAGTTTGCTAGAGATAACAATATATTTTATGTTTCATCCCACTAATCACTATGTCAAATCTCAGGTCACGTGAAGTACTTGCTACAACAGGGCAACCTTGGTATGGACAGACCCCATTAGTTCTACCAATTTTCCATTCAAGCACCTCTTATCAGCTCCATCTACATCATCTTTTCAACACTTTCCTTCTACCATTTCATAGTACTTTACTATCAAGTTTTAAGTCTAATTACCTATATATGGTTGGTTAGAGTGGTAGATATTTAGGCCACTAGAAGTGATCTAATAATAAAAAATTTGGGTAATATGCATAAAATCAAATATTCGAATCTCATTACCGCTGATGTACCAAAAAAAAAGGCAGTAGATATTTCTTCCTCTTAACTAGTAGTCTTAAGTTCAAGCCCAGGATATGGAATAATTGATATTGAGATTGCCATACCCCCTATTATCTCAAATGTTCAATCAGAATTGTTTTCAATTGAAGAATACCTATGGAAAACCAAAAAGATCTAGGTTTAATTCAGATATTTTTGTGTACCAATTGAGGCATAACAGATTAGCACATACATCCTCTAAGGTGATTACCTCTTTAGTCTTATCCTCAAAATAGGTACCGATATTAGTGCATTTTCAAAATTCACTTGGACATATTTTATAAAAAACTAATAGAAGCTTTCTCTAATTTTGTTCAATTAGGATAAAACCAATAGTAGAGTTACAACTAGGCGACCACATCAGGAGCACTCACAGATTCATGGCATCATTTATATTTTATAGGTTAATTTGTCCACATACATGTTATCAAAATAGAACTATTAAGAGGAAACTCAAACATAACACTAAAACTGGTTTAAGCATGCTTGCTCAGGCTTCCTTACTTCTAAATAATGGCATGAAGCTTTTACCTCTACAGTGTTTGTCATTGACATATTACCCCCATCAAACTAGTCACATTCCTCTGAGGCTGCAAACAAGTCAGGTTAGGTTGATTTTAGAGAAAAATAAAATTCAAACCAATGGGTTGGGCTTCGTCGACTTTTTCGAAAAAAAAAAAATTGAGTAACTTGAACTAACCCAACATGACTTAAAACTAGTTAGGTTGAGTTGGATAATCGGGTTATATTTTTTTCTAAAATAATAATATTGAAAATGTTATAAATACAAAAATATTAAAAAATATATAAAAAATTCCAGTAGTGGGTGAATGGAGAATTAGACCTCTTTCAATAGCGGTGGCATCCACTAGCATGGCAAAAACAATTGGCCTCATCTTCCCATTTCAAGTGCTTCCATCAACACGTCTTCTCCAATGATTGCGATATCTCAAAAGATTTACTAGTTAATTCATAAATGAAAGGAAAGTCTTCCTCACACTGCTCACAAACATAAATTTTGTAATCTTGTAGAAATGTAGATGAACTAGTGAACAGTGGTGGCGATTTCACAACAGATGACACCGATAACTAGCAATAGTTAGCTAGCAAACTAGTGGTGGCCATCTTGCTTCTGCTAAATGATCCAACAGTACACAAAAACGATGATCAATAGAAGGCACAGAGGTAGGCTGGGGCCGCTAGGTGGCTGGCAGCAACCAGCAGGGGGCAGCGGTTAGGGCTAGGGTTGGTCGTGGCTTCTTGAACAAAATTAAAGAATGGAAGAAGAATCAAGAAACAGAGGGGAGAAGGTTTGAAAGAAAATATTGAGAAAACAAAAATATATTAGTCAAAACTACATCACCAAGCATTGGGTCACTAGGTCTATTTTGCAAACTTGTTACCCAAACCTATCCCCATACGGATTGGTTAGGTTCAACCCAAATTGACCCGACTATAGAACCAACCTGGATATTTGTATTGGTTGGTCAGGTAGTCAGTTCCCATGTGCACCCTTATTCCTCCTCCTACACAATGCTCTTTCATAAGGATCTAGATTACTCAATACATAAGGTCTTTGGCTACTCTTGTTTTCCACTATTTAGACCATACAACTCTCATAAACTGTAGTTCATGCCTGCTGAGTTTACTTTGCTCAAGTGCAGTCCTAATCACTAAGGCTACAACTAACTGAATCTCCAACTCCCTCTCCTCTGTTATTTCCCTCATATTTATTCCAACTACTTTCCTAATAGAAACAAAGCTTCCATAGTACTTTCAAGTTCCATCATCTTATTAGTATGTTTTCATTTTTTTTTTTTTTCAAAAATTTCCTTTAGTTTATTCTATTTCATGCTTTTAACAGTCACACATTTTCTTACTTTGAATATGAAGTTCTACTTTACTAAATATTTTCCTAAACCATACATTTAGAGCAAATTTGAAGCCTCAAATGTACTTCCATCCCTCCCAATTCCAAACACGCTTAAGTGATTCATAATTAAATTCCTTTTCCACATAAATATTCGAATATATAGCAAGAAGAAGCATGCCTGCTACCTAACTAGGTGACAGTGAAACAACACAATAAGCCCATGTTATTAAGGTGTACATGAGAAAGGGAGGAAAAGAAGGGCCGAATAGCAAATATCCAAGCTAATGACCTGCTGCATAACAAACTACGATGGCCAAGTGAAGATAAACAGGAAGAAAATGGAGAGATAGGTAAGCAGTTATGAGTGATGGTTTAGGGATCTTCGACCAGGGAGATTAGCAGATCCTTTAAGTTCTGCAATATCTCTACCATTTTCTTATTCTTCTATTTTTTTGTTTTTTTTGTTAGTACAAGTATGGGTGAGAGAGGTTCATTATGATTTCAATAAAATCATTTATATATTCTGTAATCAATATTTGTGTTCCTAAGCATTAGTATCAAAGCTCCCAATCCTAGGGATCCTCTAGATGTATCGACACGCAAGGAAAGTTGATTGGAGATGGTAGAAAGGAGAGTTGACATGTTCCAGGAGACCATGGAACAGAGGTTTGCAGAGATGATGCAAACCAGGCAATCATTGATAATGGAGGGATGAATGCGCGAGAGAATCTGAAGGGGGAAGATAAGGATGAACTCAAATAGTGGAGAAGACTAGAGATTCCAAAGTATAATAGAGATGAAGCCTATTGGTGGTTGATCAATATAGAGGAATATTATGATATAGCTAGAATACTTGAAGCATATAAGGTACCTATAGTAGTGAAGGATATGAAAGGATGTGCTCTCAGCTGCTGGTGTTAGTGTAGACTATACAACCCTCTGGCAACTTAGTTTGGCTTTATGAGGCAGTGCTCAAAAGATTCTAGCCTGAGTATGATCCAAAATTAGTAGTCTATGTATTCAATGAAGAAACAAAAGGAGCTGAAACAGGGCAACATAATGATTGTGAGATGTTGGACAAGATGGAGATTAAGAATGATGTATAGAAGTTGCAAAAGCAACCTGCTATGGTCTCCAAAGCACCACAGCAGCTATATGAGATTATGATAAAGGGCAATGAGAGAGAATGAGCTTGAGACAGGTTACTAGGAGATAGGTAGGCAATTACTGAGTGAAGGTTTTGGGGCTCTTTGAGCAGGTAGGTTAGCAGACTCTCTAAGTTAAGTATTATCTCTACCATTTTCTTGTTCTTGTATATTTCAATTAGTACCAGTGTGAGTGAGAGAGTTTCTTTTTTATTTCAGTAAAATCATTTAACATTCTATAATCAATACCTGAGTTCCTATCACAATATTTGTCATTTCAAATGGAATTGTATCAGCAGAATCAGCATATGGACTAGCTTCAGCTCTTTTAGATATAAATGTCATGAAGGAAAAATAATTTATTCAATCAAATTGTGTAAATTTGGAAAAAAAAAAATACACATACAAAATCGAAAGATGTAATTCAAACTATTAGTAGAAATAGAAAACATTCCTATCAGAGACGACAATATTTTAGTGATTCAGATGGTACCTGCGACAGGTTCTACAAGGTCAGTAACATGCAATGGGCAAGTAACATACGAAAAATAGTAGATTGGGTACTGGTCATTACAAGTTCCTCCTGTTCTTCACATGGCAATGGTCATCCCCACTGATCAACATTCTAAAGACCAAAAAGAGAAACAACAAGCACTTTAGATTGTTTCATCAATTCACTTAACACCAATCTTGCAGAGACATGTAGAAAGAAAAGTGTCAGTACTCGGTAGTAAAATTAAAGTGAGCGGTAGTGATACAATATTAGTATAAATAGCACCAATACCACTTGTAATAGGAAGTGAATAGTAATCTTTTGACTACTAGTACTCTTTTCTATACGAACTCAGACCCTTTCTCTCTGCTGAGCTGTGGCTCATTCTTTTCTTCTCATATTTTACTCATTATACTTGCATCTATGTATCAATAGTGCTTTCATTGAGTTGAACTCAAGGTCGGTTTGTTCTTAGGAATACTTGTAATTAGGATTAAAGTTGTTTTTTCTTTTTAGCAACCTTGAGGGGGATATTGATACAATATTAATATAAATAAGACTAATACCACTTGTAATAGGAGGTGAATAGTAATCTTTTGAGTAATAGTACTCTTATCTATCTGAACTAAGTCCTTTTCTCTCTGCTGAGCTTTGGCTCCTTCTTCTTCTTCTTCTTCTCATATTTTACTCATCATACTTGCATCCCCGTATCAATGGTGCTTTCATTGAGAGACACCATGGAAGAGGATGCAACAATGCAATCTAACATTAAGCGCATCAACAAGCTATTGCTCGTTCATGACTACCACTTTGAGAAAATTGATCAGACTCTCAATGCATTATAGCATCTAATCAACCAACGAACCAGAGGTTCAACATCAACAAACAGTAGGCTTAGCAGATCCAAAATCAACAAAAACAGATCTAAAATCCGAATCAACAACAAAAAGTCAAGAACCAACAATATCAGATTTGAGCAACTACACCATGAAGGGAACCAAAATCGCAGAAGATGGGGAAGATGGAATCCACGGTGGCAGAGCGTCCTCGGTGGGTGGAAGACGGAGGCGAACCGGCGACTGTACGATGGTCACCGACACGCCGAAATCAGACCCACGTGTGACAACCACCGGCGGAACAAAGCTGCGAGCAGCAACTGGCGACAGACCAAATCCACAGCAGGAGGCAACCTATCCTTCTCCTTGCGCAACGGCCAGTGAGCAGCGGGTAATGCATCTTTGGCTGAGAAGCAAGCGACCATGGCAGCGCTGTTTCGGATTAGAGAGGGAGAGATCAGGAGTGGGAAGAGGAAGATGAAGCAGAAGGCAGTGGATCTTCATAGCAGTAGTGGCTGGAGTCAGACGGCTCGACAAGGAAGAGGATGGTGGAGCACAACGGCCGGCATCCATCGACGTGGGTCAATGTGCAGCAGCCGGCGAGGAGTTTTCCCCACCAGCGAACACACTACAACAACTCCTAGAGAGAGGAATGTAGGGAGAGGGGAAAGAGGCAGGGGCAAAATGGGGATAGTTTTGCCTTAATAGGCCAAGCCCACACCAGTAGAGGGGAGCATTGGACATTTATGAGCCAAGCCCAAATTGATGGGAAGGCTGTGGAAAATTGTTTTACGATGCTAAGAGGTCTACATCAATTTCTTGTCAGGCCATTAAACAATGGGAACCTGGTGAAGTATTTGTTGTTAATTATATGAACCACAAAAAATTAAAAAAAAAATAGTGGCTACAAATATTTGATAGGAGGATTACAGTGTGTAATTAGGAATAATTGTAACTAGAATTAAAATTGTTTTTTCTTTTTAGCAATCTTAAGAATAAGGTTGGTTTGAAGGAGGATATTAATAATAAATAGGACTAATACCACTTTGTAATAGGAAGCGAATAGTAATCTTTTAAGTAATAGTACTCTTTTCTATCGAAACTCACTCACTTTTTCACTGATGAACTTTGGCTTATTCTTCTTCTTCTCATATTTTACTCATCACACTTGCATCTCCGTATCAAGTAGGTTTCCCAACTTTCAAGTTTTAGTTCAATTACAAATACTCCTTTTGTGAATAAAGTATTTCAATAGATATAATAGTACACTATTTTAAACTAAGAAAATTGGGAGGTCTACTGAGCGTTGACCCAAAGAAAATAAAGATAGTAAACATGGTAGATATTTTCATCTTCATAGTAAAGTAGCAAATGAAAAAAGAAAAAAAAACAAGGTAAAAGGAAAAAGTTAAAGTGAGAAAAACATTCCCATGCAGCTTCCTTAAATTGGCGTATGAACATTCTAAAAAATGAGAATTCCAGAAAGTGATTTATGCTCATCATCTACTAAATAAATGTTAGGACCTCATAGAATTCCCTGATTTATTAAAATTAAAACAAAGAAAATTAGCTATCATTAAGAGAAACACTGTTATTCGTAATAAACTTGAAAATCCAAATCAATCCAATACACAATCACACATTGACCAGTATAAAAACTTAAAGGATGTTATTCAGGATATACAAGGAAACCTCCGCTAACTAGTACAAGGAAAGCACTTACTTTTCAATTATTGTCTCCAAGAAAGGAAGAACCTACTCAATTGTTTCAACTTTGGCTAGAGACTGGCGCTAGACCAATGCTATTGATATCAAAGAGAAGAGAAGTAACACCCATAGTTTAGAAGAAATGACTGTTTTGTTAGAGAAGAGAATATCACAAAACTAATGCAAATTCAAGATTCATTACAGAAAGTCTTCAATAAGTTAAAGAAAATCTCAGTAAATTACTATTCTTAATTACTAGATGAAGACCTGGTTCTGCATAAACCCTTACGAAAATGCTAAATCGCTTTAGGTTCGAACAACTAACAATAAAAAAATGCCAACAAAATGCACAGAACCGAAAACAGTTAAAATGACAAAGATGAGAATGCGGTTTCAACTAAAGAAAAGATTATCGAAGAGGAAAGTACTCAAAGCACACCAATTTTGGAATGTAAAAGTTGAAAAAAAAATTTAAAAACTGCAGGTGAATTTCATTGAAATTAAGGAATTGAATAGAACAAAGAAAACAAGAAAAATAAGAGAGATTGAGGACAAAGGAAGTGAGAGGCACACCATCAATGTCGTTGATGAACTTGGCTGGGAATGCCATGCGATGAAGTATTGGTGTAGTAATTCTGGAATTTGACAAGCAAATGACGAGAACTGAAATCCCTAGAAGAGAAGCAAGTTAGAGGAATTGTGAAGTTGAGCAGTAACAAAGCTTAGCTGAGGGCGTTTTATAATAACAAAAAAATGAAGAGGAGTTACGAGAGACTCCTTATCACCTAAAATTCACAAAAAAAAAAATCACTCACCACCTATACTGCCCCGCGCAGACACACACTCTCCGCTCTTCCTAATGTTCAAACTCTCACCAGTGACGGCCACCCTGACGCACGACGCACTGACGAGCCACAACCACTGCCCCTCCACCCACGGCGTTTTCTCTTTACCGCCGCGGCGCACGACGCGCCAAGTGCAGACACGATCTTCTCCACCGCTCCACTGCAGATGCGACTGCGATCTTCTACGCCGCGGCTGTCACTGCTCGTGAAGTTCGTGGCCATTTTTTCCCCACGCGAACTGCCATTTTTTATTCTTGTTTATTTTTCAAATTGTGTTTCTAATAACCCTACACTACTGCAGTCTACTTTTCGCCTTTAGCATCATCCAACCAGTTGCTGAAATTGAAGTGAAAGTGGTGTTTCCGGGTAAAATGGTAAAAGTAGGCCATACTCATCCGGGAGAGAGGGGGGGCAGGTGCCACCCCCCTTCTTTTTCATTTCATTATACCAATAGAAGTCCGCATAGCTGTCATCTACTGCAGCGTTGAGTGTTCTTTTGTGTTAATAATAATTTTAGAATTTAATTGGTAACTATAAAATAATTTTATATTATCAACTAATAGAAATAAGGAAAAGTAAAAAATTATGGTGGGTCTCTTATTATAATAGATAATTATTTATATAAGTTGACACTTTTTACTATTTTTATTGGCTCTGTTAATGCATTTAAATTAAATTCATAATTTTATGATAAATCTTATTTATGTCCTTTATTTTACAATGATTTTAATTTAATTTTAAAAAAATATATTTATATTTTTAATATTTTTAAAATATTTTTATTTATTTTTTATAAACAACATTTAAATTATTAAAGAAATTTATATTAAGGTAAAATTTAGATATTAATGACATCCAAATATTATTGATAGAAATTATTTACATTTAATTCTTCAAAAAAAAAAGTTTTAGATATGAATTTTAATAGAATAAAAATTAATGGAACATTAAAGAGATTTAAATTAAAAAAGAAAATTTTCATATCTTATAAAAATATGAAAGAAATAATGGTAAATAATATCTTCCTATTTCGAAAAGCAATGAATACATTATTACTAATATTATAATCTAACTTTCATATCAATTTTTTCCATTTATAATTAAAATGTCAAAATGATAAAATTAAGATTTTTTTTATACACTAGCAGCAATGAGATTTTAACCTAGGATCTTAAAGTGTAAATTAAATTTTAAAATTTACAAATAAGGTAATAATAATATGAGCCCATTTCGATTAACTTTTTAAAAAAATATTTTTATAAATTTTTATAAGTGTTTAGATATAATTTAAAAAAAAATGTTAGTATTTTTCCCCCATTTCATTTCATTATACCAATTAGAAGCCCGTATAGTTGTCATCTACTGTAGCGTTGAATGTTCTTTTTGTGTTAATAATAATTTTATAGTAAATCTCATTTATATTTCTTATATATTTATAGCAATTTTAATTTAGTTTTAAATTTTTTGGTCCTATTTATATCTCTAATATTTTAAAAATATTTTAACTTATTTTATTTATAGACAACATCCAAATTATTAAAAAAAAAAATTGATACCAAGGTAAATTTCCAAGGTTAGTGATATCTAAATATTACTGATAAAGATTACTTACCTTTAATTATCCAAAAAAAGGCTTCAAGTATAAGTTTTAGTAAAAAAAAGATTAATTGAACATTAAAAGAGTTTAAATTAAAAAAGAAAAATTTTATATCCTACAAAAATATAGGAAAAATAATAATAAACAATATCTTCCCATTCTGATAAGTAATAAATGCATTATCACTAACATTATAACCCGACTTTCATATAAATTTTTTTCATTTATAATTTAAATGCCGAAATGGTAAAATTAAGAATTTTTTTCATACACGGGCATCAATGAAATGTGAATGTATGACCTTAAAGTGTAAGTAAAATTTTAAAATTTGTAAATAAGGTAATAATAATGAGCCCATTTGGATTGGTTGTTTTTTTTAAAAAAAAACAAAGCATTTTTATAAGCTTTTATAAATATTTGAAGACAACTTTTTAAAAAAATACTTTAATTAAAAAAAGCCAATTTACCATTTTTTTTAAAGTTAAAAATACTTAGCTTTTAAAAACAATAAAAGTAGAATTAGTTTTTAATAAAATTATCTTCCAAAAATATCCTTTACCATTATTCAAAATTACAATATATATGTTTCATTTCTTATCCCTTATTAAATCATAGCTCTCTTTCCTCTTTTTAAATGTCTTTTATTGTGATTTGTTTATAAAAGAAGTATTTTTATTTTTTTGTATTCAAACAGATTTATAAATATTTTTAATAATTAAAAGTACTTATCAGATAGTCTATCCAAATACAAAATAATTTTCTCTAAAAAATAAAACTCTACTAAAAACAATTTAGAGATCAAAGTTTTTTTTTTATAAGTTTATCCAAATGAACCCTATATTATTTATGATTTTAGATAATAGTATTCTTGAAGCTACATAAAAATGAGAAATTATGAAATTTAATAAAAATGTTATAATCATAAAGATTATATTAAAGAAATTTAATAAATTTTTGTATGGCTCAAAATGAAATGTAGAGGAAAAGAGATTTCAATAATAGCCAATTTAAAATTATTAGTAAAAAAGAGAATTAAGATATTGCATTAAATATAAATTAAATGATGAAATTTAAATTTTATTTAAATTGATTTTAAAAAAATTATGTGGCGCAAATATATGGATGAAAAGATATTTCAATAGTGTATTTTTTAAAAAATATTTATTGAAGGGGGGAATCAAGATAATATATTTATTGTAAATTAAATTACAAAATTATTTTATTTTTTTAATAAATTTAATAAATAGAAAGTTGAAATATTTCTTTTAATAGTAACTTTTACAAAATGGTGAAGGATTAGAATTTATGAAAAGTTGATACATGGTGTAAATTTCCTTATTTTAAGTTTTAATTATTAGTATTAGTAGATATACTAGAAATAACTTGTGTGTTGCACGGGTTTGTTAATATTTTTTATAATTATTTTTAATTAAAAAATACTTTTCAAAGATATATGTGATTGGAACTAAAAATTAAATATGGCAAGGATATATATATAGTTTTACACAATATTTTTAGTGCAATATATGTATTTTTTATCTTTCTCAATTATAAGAACTATCAATTCTTTTGATAAGATTGCTCTGAACAATGCAACATATAATTGCCTATGACAAAATACATGTTTTGGTAAGTATATCTTTATATAGTCTCATGATTGACTTTTACTTCTTCTTTTTTGTTTATTTTGTAACATCTCCAAATTTTGCCTAAGATAATTAGCTCGGTGTTATTGGCTAATTAGAGAAATTAATGATTAAGTAAGGATTAATCAACTAATCTCAAGAGCAAAAAGTTAGTAATTAAGGAGCAGCCAACCAATCAACTAAAAGTCAATAATTAACAAGAAAAGTAAATAATTGAGCATTGACACACCAAATGATTTAATTAAGGCTTAATCATCCTAATTTTTGCTAATTTATGACTAAGAACACAATTAAGGTGATATAATCTTATCAATTAAGCACTTGACAAATGTTCTACATTAATTAAATATGGTAAATTAATCCTTACATACTAAGCTCATATTAGTAAGGATCATTCCTTAGAGAAAAAGCCTTAAAAGTATATTAAACCAAAATTGTTTAAAGAGCAATTAAACTAATCTAATTCATTAACACCTAGACAATTCTTGCAACAAAGAAAATTCAAAACTTTCCCCCATTAATCAAAATGAAAATTTTGGCCACACTACTCCAATTATCCACCATTCATTTGCGTCTAAATCTTATACCATAAAGTCAAGTCTAAATGTGGTTAATTAACTTAAAGATTGATTAACCAAAAGTGGAATGATCCTACACATGGATCAAACTAGTTTTGGCATTAACCATCAAAGTGGATCAACCCACTAATGGCATAGATTTATCCATTAACCAGCTTAGAAAATACAAAAGGGTTTAAGTCATGCACTCAAGACTCTAAGGTGGAACAACACCCCATCTACCCAAGGGTCCTAAGCTTAGTCCTATGAAGTAAGAAGCAAAAAAGAAATCTGCCCCCTATGCCACGTAAAATTCGGCCCGCCTCTCCCCTTCCGTACTCTCATTTGGCATTTTCACTCTCTCACTATAGATCAAAGATCTCACTTCTCTCTAAACTCTATACTAATTCCTCCTTGTTCTTCTTTCTTCTGCTACTAAAACCAATATCATTTCTCATCACCATTCTCACAAGCTCTTCAAGGATCACCCTTTTTGGTCTTTGAAGAATACACTCAAATACTCTAAGCCTCCACAAAGCTCTAGAAGAAGCTCAAGGACCTTCCCTCCCTCTTGGTGTTTGGTTGTCTCCATAGCAAAGGATAGCTCCATCTACTCTTCCATTCAACCTTCCACAACACTCATTAAGTGGTAGTGATTCTAACTCATTTTTGTATGTTTCAAGCACTAGAACTCCTAAGCTTCTCATAGCTAGGTGGTTCTAGAACTTGCTCTTAGGTTTCATGACCATACTCTTTCTTTATGAAGTTATTCTTGGTGTTAAAGTATTTTCTTGAAATATGTTTAGTTGGTACAAATGCTTCTATAAACCAAACTTGATTTAAACTCCAAACATTGTTTTATCATCAAAACTTCAAAGCATGAAAGTAAAATGAGAGATAAAATTGATCACTTGAGGTTGAATCTTAATAATTCCCACAAACAAACCCAAGGAAATGAAATTTCGAGATGCTAGAATTCTGAGCAATCTGTGTGGCAAAACTAATAACTTAATCTATACAACTTAAAATATAATAGGACCAATTTTATATTAAAATAGTCTCATAGAGCTTTCCACGCATATAAAATATGCGATCATTAGATTTAAAATGAGAAAGTTATGAATTTTGAAAATGGGTTGTACTCTATGGATTTTCTATCTTGATAGTCTGCACTAAAATCTTTATAACTCAAGTTATATAAAACATTTTTGAGTGGAACCAAATTTGTAGGAATGATAAGACATAAGATAACACCCACGTAAAATATCTCAGGCAGATTTCATTTGTGGAGCTCCTAGTAATTTTGCAAATTTACTACTGCCTAGTTAAACTTAAAAATTAAATAGTAACATTGTTTAGTGTATAACTCAAGTTGAACTTTGAATTTTTGGATGGGGTTTACTTTGTTTGAAAGACAGTCCAAAGAAGTATAATCTTACAAAAAATCAAGTTAAAACAATAAGAGACAAAATTATAGTTACTACTCCATATAAAAACATGAATTCTGTTAAGACTAACTCCAAGGAAAAGCGAAAAAGCAAACTTGAAGACCCCAAAAACCCTTAACTTAAAACATTGAAACTTCATACATTAATTTAAAAGATTTAAAAAGAGTAATGGAAGAAACTTGCCTTCAAGGATGATGAAAGAATTGAACAAGATGAAAATCTAACTAAAAGTTTGCACCTAATTTATAAGCTAAGCTCATAAGATTTTGCTTATGGTATATATGTCTATGTGCAAGTATGATGATGATGATGATGATGATGATTATGATGAATATGATGTTATGAGATGCATAATGATGACCTATGATTGAAATTCTCTGTGTGGCAAATTTTAGGAAAGCTCTGATCTAGTTATTATGCTACTGGATTTTTGTAAAAGTCATGGACTTAGCATAGTTTTTAGCATTACATGCATTAAATAAGAAAAGATAGAACTAAGAGTGTGATCCTTTGATAAGGGAAGGTAATCCTTAAGCTTAGGGTATGATCCTTCGGTAAAGGAAGGTGACCCACACTAAACCCTCTCTCCTGCTGAAGTTCATGGGAAAGAAATGTGGCGACAGCTATGGTATGAGCTCATTATCACTTAATGTCAAGGGTGGTGAGTATGTGAAAGCATGGCTAAAGTTTACCATGCCGTAACATATGCCTAGTATAGATAAAAAGAGTGTGGATGCTTGACCAAAGTTTATCATGCTAAAGCGCATTAGAAAGTGCAAAGGATCAAGAAAGAAAAGAAAGAAATTTTTAAAATATTTATGCATGATGCATTCGTCCATGTTTCTCGTTTGATGCCCATGATCACGTTTATGTCATGATAAGAATGCATGTCTAAAAAAAATCCACTTCGGCTTACCTCTTTGAAAACCTAATAACCAAACTATATGCATGTTCATGGTTTTTCTTTTAATAAAACCCAAAGTGGCTAGGATGATAATTATGACACTTACGTGTTGATTTTGAATCCTACTGAAAAATATTATTTCTCACATTTATGTCCCATATCATCTTTAGCGGAGGATGGAGCCCCAACAATTGTTGAAGCTTTAGAGGAAGGCTGAGGGCAAAGCTTTTAGGGGTCATTTGCTGTAGCTACTGTCAACTATGATGCAACTTTGTTGGTGGGTGTTGTCGATGATCCTCTTTCGTTGCTACCATGGAATTGCATGACCAAGGCTCATGATTGCACTAGTGTTGGATAGGAGCATTTACATTATATTTCTATTACTATGGTTTCTGTGTGGTGACTTAAGGTTGTTAGGGTTAAGTTCTATAGCAATCCACCTCCAACCCTATATATCTATATATGTTCGTATATATGACATAGTTTATGTATTTTGTAATGATATGATATCTATGGTTTGTCTTGAGATGGATCATTTATCCTTTTTATCTGCCTTTTCTCCCTACAACATTACAATCATGTTTATGGTTTACAATTATTCGCTATGATGCTTACAACTCTTATGATTTCAAAGTGTGAGTTTTATTTCAAAAAAACAAATTATCCTATTTTTCGCAAACACAATTTAAAAGTGAAGTTTAAGTTTTCCACAAGCACAATTAAAACTAATAAAATGCCATAATACGACTTAGGCGTAGTATGAATTTATTAGGGTGTTACAATTTTTATATAGTATGTGAGGAATTTATAACATATTTGTTTATTTATATATTTCTTTAAACTCTTTGAAATTGCTAATAGTCTATATCACTTAAAGAAGGAGGGTTAGTTTATTTATTTGATGGACACACAAATCTACAAAAGATAGAAATAGCTTATTATAGATTTTATTTATATGAAAAAAATAAGTAAAATATAAAGAAAGGCAAATGTAGTAGATGTATGAAGTTTATATATATATATATATATATATATATATATATATATATATATATATATATATATATATATATATATATATATATATATATATATAGGGTTAATAGCCATTTAGTCATATTTTTTAATGTATAATGCCTTGTTAATTATGGCTACCATACATTATTGTCTAATGAAATGTAATAAAATCTTAACTATTAGATAATTTAGAAGTAAAAATATTTTGTCTGATTTAAAGATAAAACCATTTAATTTTAATGTTTTGAAGAAAATTTAAGCAAACTAATTATCAAATTTTAAATCACAACAATTATGTCAAAATAAGCTAAAATTTACATGTAATTTTTTAAATTTTGACTTAATAAAATTCAAAGATAAAAATTGATATTGTTATGTGCAACAAAATAAAGTATCATAGAAAATAATTTTTCTTGAAATGTTAAGACCATTTATTCCTTTTAACTTGATTATCAAAAAATTCAAAAGTTAAAATATTTTTTTGCCTCGTAAATAAATTTAATTTTAAAAATTTTAAATTTTACATAGAATAATTCTCAAAATTAAAATCACAAAAATTAATTTATCATCGACTAAAATAATCAAAAATTGTATATGTGCTTCACTTTAATCTTTAAAATTAAGAAATGCGTAAAATACACTTAACACATTTGAGGTATCAAGAAATAACACTCCACCCTATCTATTTATAAAATATACACTCCACCTCGATTCACTAAAAGTGTGCTTGGATTTTTATTTTTTTTTAAAAAGAACTTTTTTAAAAAAATGCTTTTATAATTAACTTTTTAAGTGTGTTTGGATACAATTTTAGAAAAAAAAGTACTTATAGGGAAAAATGTTAATTTACAATTTTTTTAAATATTAGTTATACTCGGCTTCTAAAAAAGTAGAAGCTAAAGTGATTTTTTATAAAAAAAAAGCTTATTTGGTTAAGATTTTAGGAAAAATATTTCTTTAATATCAAAAGTAGAAGTAGAACTAAAAACAGAAGTAGAAAAATATTTTGTATTTGGATTTATCATCATAATTTGTATAAGTATTTTTTATCAAAATTAGAAGTTGTTAAACTATTTGAATGTGATAAATATAGAAGTACTATTTACCAACACAGGGTTAGTTAAGATGGAAGATGTTTTGACCCCTTAACCAAAGATCTCGGATTTAAGCCCTGAGAATGGAAAAAATTCTCGCTAGGAGACTCCAACCCCCTTTTAAGGACCTCTTTCAATTTAGTCCGGATTAGTATTGGTGATTTCATTGAGACCAAAAAACATAGAAGTACTTTTTTTTCTTATAAAACTATAATTAAGGACGATATTGTAGTAGAGTGAGAAGATAGTGGTTCCTAAATTCAAAGAATAAAATTATCTCTCTTTTACTGCTTTTTCTTCTATAAAAAGTAGCTCCCTATCTACATATCAAAAAACAAAAAATTGATTATTTTTTGTTTTTGCTTTTTTTTTTAAAGTACAAACAAATGACCGTTAAAAATTTTATATGCAGTTTTTCTTGAAATTTTTTTAAAAAAATAGTACTTCTTTGTGGTAAAAGCACAAACAAATGTACTGTAACTCTCTATCTATTTTTCAAAAAGCAAAAAATTGATTTTTTTATTTTTAATTTTTTTAGAAGTACAAACAAATAATGTTAAAAATTTTATACACAATTTTTCTTGAAATTTTTTTTAAAGAAATAGTACTTTTTTGTGCTAGAAGCAAAAACAAAAATGTACTCAAAATTATCTTTTTAAAACCATTTCTACTTTGCTTTTTTTAAAGCAGGATATTACTAACTTTAAAAAAAAAATTGACTCTTTTTTTCTACAAGTATTTTTTTTTTCTAAAGTTGTATCCAAACACACTCTTTAAAAACCTATAAAAATCACTTTTTTCAAATAATTTTTTTTTTTTAAAAAAATCAATCCAAACACATTCTTAATGAATTGGGGTGGAGTGTTATTTCTTAATACATCAAGGGAGCTAAATGTATTTTACTCGTTCCCTATAATGAATACTTTTATGAGATTAATTTTGATGCACTATCAGTATAAAAGAGTTTTACACTGTCATTCAATTATATACTTTTTTTTGTAAGACTTTTAAGGTTGCGGGTGGTTGAGTCAAACACTTTTGTTGATATGATAATATATGATTGGATATTTATATAAAACTCTTTTTATATTGACTGCGCATCAAACCTAATTTTTATTTTTAGAAAGAGGCAAATTTAATTATAATAATATCTAAAAAATAAAAAATGCAGCTTTATAGGCATTGTCGTGCCTGTTAAGCCGCTAGAAGAATTTAGTTCAGAGGCACAACAGTGCCTATTAAGCCCTAGATAGGAGACTCTACCTCTTTATGTAACATCCCGATCTAGTTAATTAATATTATTAGAGGATAATCAATAATAAAGGAATATTAATTATAGGGTAATAAGAATTCAAGTCTTCTTTATAGAAGAAAATAACAATGTTTTGTTAGTTGAAGAAAGTTGTCTTGCTAGCAAGGTCTTGTAGCACAAGAACCGAATTAGTATGATGCCTACTGTAACACCTTCCCAAGTACAGTACTATGCTTAAGTCATATCACCACATTCAAGAGTTGTTACTATTACTTGAGCGAACCTTATTTCACAGCAACTTCAGCCATCTTCGAAACCTTTCGAGCTATCTGGAGATAAAACGGAAATAGAAGTGAGAATTTTAAATTCTCAATAGAATTCTCTAAACTATCACACCTAGTGTTATCGTTATTATCTTCAACTGCTTCGATTTATTATGAAGAAGGTGATCATGCCAAACAAATTGTTCAGTTTTATAGTTTGAAAATATATTGTCCGAAGTAGAGTTCCATTTATTCATACACTTAAGATATAAGAGTTATTATAAAACAAATTTACAACTCATAACTTAAATAATAGTTAAAGTATATTCAAATATAATAATTCCAATATAATGAAGAAATAGAACAAATCATGCATATGCAAATACGTTCACTTGAGTTCATGCAAAATGCACTTGTGTTTCTTTAACTTTCTTTAACTTCCTTTCCTTGGCACACCTAGGCGTTACGTATTGCCATCCGTAGGGTGCTTGCATATGTTTTAATCTTTAGTCTTTACTATCCTTGGATAGTTTGATCTAGGAGCGAGCTCAACTCATGACCGTTATCACATAGTACAAACCCACAAGGAGACCCATGTGCCTCTAGGTCAGAGGGACTCAGTTGGCCATCTGCCTCCAACATGGAGGGATCCAAAAGTTTTAGCTGCCTTCACAAGGAGGGACCCAATGTGCAACTGCTTCCGAGTGAAGGGACCTACATCTTTATTTTTAACTGTCTTCACCTGGAGGGACCCAAATGACTGCCTTCAAGTGAAGGGATCTCAATATTACATAATCATGTCATCATACAATATTCATCTTCATATCATAAATCTTCATAATATAAGTTATTATAATTTCATATGCTTTTGCGAAAATTCGGCAGCATAACGGAACGTGTCAACTTCTTCATGAATAGTGCCAGTACTCATGACAGCCAATTTTATAGAAAATTCACAACACTTCATTCATAATTCAACATCAATTTCATAGAAACATTAGTTGCATTTAAAGCATAGTTGCTGTCTTAGCACTTTCACTCAACCCAATTTTTGTAAAATAAGCCATAATTTTTATTTAACTCATTCAGACCTAAATTTTGGATATATTGGAGTGTTATGTGTCTAGTTTTTAACCTCTTTCGTCCTATTCAGTTTTGATATATATATCTCCAGTTATTAACATTTTACCTGGATATGTCCTATTTCTAGGTAGATTTGCATTCTCAAAAGTATAAATTCACTAAAAATAGAAACTTAGATGGATTCCAACAAAACTTATATCATTTTAAAGCTAATGAAGTATTTTGATCTCCAAAAAGTTTCATCTCATTTTACTAAGTAGAGCTCGAGTTACAAGCTATTAAAATTGATTATTTATGGCTGCCCTATTCCAGTCTGATTTGGACTTAGGGCAACTTCATTGAATTACTAGGAGCTATTGGGATAGTATCTGACTCTGAAATTTTAATGGGATTTTGATCTATGTCCTTGATTTCTAATAAAATTAGTTGCACTCAATTTGAAGGTGTGGAGGGTGAGTTATATCCCTCGAATTCCAGTCTACTCGGAATTAGGGATAGAATTCTGGGGTTAAATTAAAAAATTCATATCTCACTCAATACTAATCCAATGGCCTTATATTTTATATGGTTAGAAAGCCCCATATGTCTAGTTTAATCTAAAAATAGTTTTATCAAGTTTCAATGGCTATAGGTAGAGCCGTACACTCCGCCAGTATGGATGCTGTAAGATTTTCAAGGTTTTCAGCTTCTATTTTGCATTCTTTTTTGAATTCTCACCCAAGTTCTTACCCAAACTCAACATTTATACATCATTCCAGCCATAAGAATTCATATAAACACCATATATCATCAATCTAATGAAAAGAATAGAAATTTTACTCAGCCACAATAGCACCAATAATAGAAGAGATTGAAGAATCCTATCTCAAAATTAAGTTTTGAGCTTGGAAGATGGAAGCCTTAAGTGTGGAAAATGGTGTGCGATGAAGAAGTAAGAGGAAGAGGATGAAAAGGGGAAGCAATATGAGGGAGAGAGCTCAGCCCTTTTGATGCACGAAAATAAGGAGGGGAAAATGAGGAATTGTGAGATTTAATGACCTATAGTAGTTGGGAGTTTGGCACATGATTGGTTGATGGGTTTGTGGTGATTGTTGAGCCACTTTTCCCTATTCTTTGGCAGCAACTTGTTGCTACTTTGGTGGGAAATGGTGGCTGAATTTCAACCACTTGTCCTAGGGTTTTTGATATGTAATTCTATTGATTCGATTTTGGCAGTTTAAAATACCAAATCTTTACCGATTTCCTTCAAATCGGTAAAACATTACTAAGTAAATTTGTGAGATTTTCTATATCTCTATTCTAATTTTCTCAAGTCTAATCTCTTTAATTAACTCCTAATCAATATTTAATTAACTTCTAATTAATTCCACACAGTCAATAAAGTCAGATAAATAGATTAATATCGTAATTTAAACATATTGTAATTCCGGACGTTATACTGAATAATTTCTCATAGTCTTTTACGTAATAATCTAAATTTCCTTTAGCTCTAGTATTTGTAATTCATCCCTAATTACTCTTATTTTGCTAATAAATTGATTAACAGTGCAAATCAATTGCATCGTTTCTTTGGAATTGTTATATTTTCGCTTTTTCGTAAATCCTTTAGAAATTTCTGTTTGGTTTCCGTAACTAGTGGCATTTTTGTAATATTGAGCAAGTCTAGGGGCATCCCATGTCATTTCATATATGGATACCTCCATGGCTCAATCAGCCGAGGTTCAGGTTTGTACGTTTTCGCTACGTGATTCTACTTCGTTTAAAACCTCATTCTACTAATCCTATTGATATATGGACCTAAATGTCATTTTCTAAAAAGTTCACGGGCAAGGTTGTAAATAATAAAAGTTTGCCCAAGGATATTTTCATCATTTCCTATTATGTTATATGGGGATATTACACCTACACTACAGGATAGCATAAAATAGCAATTAAAAATCCTAGTATATGTGGTTAGAAACTAGCCACCCACACCGCCATTGGTGGCTAATTTAAAGGCACACAAAAATTCAGCACAAGGAAATTTGAACTTCCTTTGAAATCCACCAATGAAAATCACCCTTCAATTGATGAAGGAAGGCAACCAAAATTCACATTTGGCCCTCTAAATTTCGGCTAGCTTCTTCTTCTCTTCACTCTCCATTTTCTTCTTCATCCTCATTCTCTTCTTCACCTCATCTACCTCCACCCAAAGAGCCTTGTGATATTGCCTCCTTTTGATAAAATCCTTCACTCTTTCTTTATATTTCCTCAAGATAGCCTCATAAATTCCTTTCCTTTCAATCATGTAGCTTTAGCCACCAAGGAGTAAAAGACGAGTCGTCACCTTCTTGAAACCATAGTGAAGAAGAACCACCAAGAAAGCTCAAATTTAGAATCTATAAGTTGGATTTGAGGTAGGATTTCTTAGATTAATAGGTTTCTATAGATTATATGGTTGTTAGGATTTCATAATATGTCATCCTTTCTTTGATGATATTTGATGTCAATATGACTTGTTTTGAGTGATTTAAGATAGGAATCATTGGTTTAAATCGAAGATTTAATCAAAATACCAAAAGAATACATAAACAGAAATGTTATGAGATAAACCCTAAGGAAGCTGTCTGTATAGCAAACAGTGGTTCTCATCCTGCGGGTCTCAAATTTGAATAAAACCAATTTTAGATAAAACTAGACTTCCAGAGAATTCCAGCTGAATAAATTATTGGTCCATTGGATTCAAAATGATAGAGTTATGATTTTTAGAAGTACGGTGTTAAAATTCACCTACTATCCTAACCAATATGTGTTATGAAGGGTTATAACTCACTTTATACAACTTCAAAATGAATGAAACCAATTTTTTTAGGAAGTTAACATATAAATAATCATGCCATAAAAACTTCAGACTTAGATATTAAGTATATTGCTTCCAGTCATTCCTATATAGGAATGCCGGGTTTACTTTCCCCGACCTTCCCATCGATCTATTCCCTTTAATTTTAATCCGAGGCTGGCCTAAGTATTATCGAACTTTCATCATAATATAACCTTTAGGTTTATCATATCATCATAACATAACCTTTATGAACTTCTTGTAAATGCACATGGATTTGAATGTAGATTATAACTTATGCATAGGCTTTACCGAAATTTCGGCAGCATCACGAAATGTGTTCGCTTTCCCATGAATAGTGCCAATACTCAGAACGCTCATTTTTTAGAGAAATCATAACACTTTAGTCATATTTCGAACATCAAATTCATGGCACAATTGCTGAAATTGTAACATGGTTGCTGTCTCATTCAACTCGATTTTTGTAAATCCGGTCATAATTTCTATTTGACTCATCTGGACCTCAATTTTGGATATTTTAAAGTGTTATGTGTCTATTTTCTAGCCTCTTTAGTCCCATCTAATTTCGATGAGTATAGCTCAAATTATTTAACTTTTATCCCGGCCTGCCCTGTGGTTGGCCAGAATTACACACCTAAAAGTAAAAATCCACTAAAAATCGAAAACAAGTTCAAATCATATGAAATTGATATCATATTAAAGCTAACAGGACAAGCTTTCATTTGCAATAAGTTCGATTTCATTTGCTTTAGTAGAACTCAAGTTATAAGCCCCGAAATTCGACCTTTCTGAACTACCTTATTTTAGCCCGGTTTGGACATAGGGCAACTTCTTCGAACCACTGAGAGTAAAAGGGACCGTGTCTTACTCAGAATTTTTTTTATGGGATGTTCTACTATGTGTAAGATTTCTAACAAAGTTAGTTTCATTCAGTTCCAAGTTGTATAGGGCAAGTTTCATCCTGAACAACCTAGTCTGCCCAGAATCAAACTCAAAATCCTAGGTCAAACTTTCAAAATTCATATCTCTCTCAATACTAATCCAATGGCCTTATATTATATATGTATGAAAATCTCTAATTGTCTAGTTTCATATAAAAATAGTCTCATCAGATTTAACCGGCAGTAGGCAGAGCCGTACACTCCACCGTATGGACTGCCAAGGGAATTTGGTCTTCCAGCCCCTCACATCTTCCTATTCTCATCCTTTCCTACTCCTTAATCAAATTTAAATGCAAAACAGCCAACAACCAGCCAAAGATCATCATGTTAATTCACTAATCACATCAAGAAGTGAGAAAATAAAGCCAAAATCAGCCACCCACAATCAAAATAATAAGAACAAAATTGAACCTCTACCTCTTTATGTGTGATTTTGCTAAGTTTTGGAGTTTGGATTGATGGAGCTTTGTCAAGCTTGGAGGTTTGATGGAGTAGGTTAAGAGGAGAAGAGAAGAGAAGAGAAGAAGAAGGTTGAAATTAGAGGAGAGGGAGGCGTAAGTTAGCAGGGAATAAGAGAGAAAAATCTGATTTAAGCATTGAAGAGGTAGTTGGCTTTGTGAGTTTTGATTGGTTGAAATTTTGTGGGTGAAGTTCAACCATGTCTCCCTCTTTTGTGGCTAGATTATTCTCCATTTTGCCTAAAAAGTGGAACTTGCTTCCATTCTATCTGAAATCGGAACTCGTCTCCATTCTGCTTAAAGTCGGAACTCATGTCCATTTTATTTGAACTTGGAGATCAATTCGGAGGTCGGAACTCATGCCCATCTTATTTGAAACTTGGAGATAAATTCGGAGATCAGAAATCATGTCCGTTTTATTTGAAACTTGGAGATAAAGTCGGAGGTCGAAAATCATGTGAAACTTGGAGATAAAGTCGGAGGTCGGAAATCATGTACATTTTATAAAGTTGGAGGTTAGAACTCGTTGTGGATGTTACATTACATCATGTACGTTTAGCTTTTAAATGGTTGGTTTTGAATCCCTATTGATGCACTATCACTTGATTAAACTTGTTGATTTAGTACACGAAAGATTCATGCTTAAACCTTTAATTTGTGCACATGAATGTATGAAGAAGTATGGTTTTCCAAATTCTGCACCTTTGGCCATGGCATTCATGCATGATTTTGAAGGTGTTTTCATGTTCTTATATGTTATTTTGATGCTTAAGATTCCATATTAATATGTTACAATTTTATATGATAAGTTTATTTGTGAATTTGAATTGGTTTTATAATTAAAAGTTTGATTTTACTTTCTGCCCTATTTTGGACAACATGCATATTATGTTTATTTCTCTTGATTTAATGTTTTATGAACTTCATTTGATGCCTTGGAACATGTAATTTTACTTGATTAAGTTTGTATGCAAGTTTAAGAAGATTCAAAACAAAATACTTTAGTTTTTGGCCATAGGGGTATGTCGGCTAATGACCACCTTTTTAACGTAAAAGTTATTTTAATTAGTTTGCTGCATTGAGATGTTTTCAAACCTTTGAGCATGCTTGAATTAGTGTGTTCATGTAATTGTTTCTTTTGAGACCATTAAGACTTAATAAGACACTAAAAGTCTCTTAAAACTTGTTAAAATGAATCATGACCTATGCTTTGGAGTTATGACATTTTGAACTTGCACCTTTGCATATAGAACTTGTATGAACTTATTTAGACTATGATGAGACATTGAGACCTATTTGAGATCTTTTAGTGTCATACCTATGCATTGGAGGACCTTTGCTTGGACATGAATAATGGACCTTGAACTATGGATATTGGATTATGACTATGAACTTTGGACTATGACTATGGACTTAATCACACTAGTAATCAGATTATAGAACCTTAAAATAAAGATTTAAGTTAAAGGTCTCATTAGAAATATCATATGAACTTCCTAGTTTCATGCTTAAAGTGATTTTCTAAAGTTTGTTTCAAAGAAAAATGTTTTCTTGAATTACCTTTAGAAATTGGTTTTTTAGCTTTCTTATGACTTATATTAGTATCCTTAAGATTTGCATGAGAAGATATGTACTCTTGTTAGTATAAGTTTTATGACAATTTATTTGTATTATATGTTACTACATGTGTTTTGTGGTATGAGTTTTAGTACAAGACATTCCATGATTTAATTGTCATGGGGTAATATATATGTGTTTCGGTACATAAAATTACTTGTCTTGAATTGAGTAAGTTATGAATCTAGTGAAGCACATACATGGATATGGCTATGTGAACATGTTCAAGAATATGAGGTTTACATGCACCTTATGATATGAATGAAATAATTTGTGTTATGTGCACTCTGAGATATAATTGAACGTATTTATGTTGTGTGCCCAATAAGAATGAAAATTTCATATACGCACTTTGTGTCGAGCAGTTAGAAACGAATCAATGAATAAATAAGTTTATGGGTCCCACCATGTAGTGGACAAACTATGCATTTTACTAAGTGACACCTTGGGCCCTATCATGATAGCGGATTAGGACTTGGTGATCATTAAGTTTGACAGTGGATTAAAATGGCACCTTGGGCCCCATCAAGATAGCGGACAAGGACTTGGTGTTTGTTATATGATTGACTTGGGCCTCGCCAAGATAAAGGACCGGGACTTGGCACTCATTGATTTGACTAGGGGACACCCTAACAAAGAGAGCTCTTGCAGATCTGGTTAATTGGTGCTGAACCTGTGGACTTCAACCATCAAAAAAGGAAGCAGTAAAAGGATCAACAGTATACTTGTTATTAATTCAGTTTATTGCTTGGTTATATGACTACTTTACTAATAATATTATTATCATTATGACACATTTCCATCTTGCTTGAGACTAATAAATGGCTGGGAATAATAATTTATCTTATTATGTGCTTGTTACTGGCAAATTAATTGATTGTGTATTGTTCATATTGTGGCAATTTCGTCTTTGTTCTTAGCATTTTTGGGATGAAGCGGGACTTCCTTGTGAACACCACCTTATTAGGAAATTTCTCTCACCTCTTTTTCTTTGATGTTTGTAGATGGCGTGGGTCATTCTCAACATTGAGATGGATGTGGCCTTTGACCCAAACTTGTTGAATAATAGGATTCTACTACACATTGTGGATAGAGTCCTTACCATTACTATATAGATGTTAGAATGTTATGATGTAGCATAGGACACCCTTTCTGGCATCTTCACCTAACATATTTCATATTAGAGTTTTGATGGGCTATACATGGTTCGTGTAGGGAGAATTAGTAGTAGTATAGGCATCTTATCTCTTTTTATATTTTGAGGTTATGTATTATGATTGCTATATGTATTTTATGATGCAGTAGTAGTGATGTATGTTTTTCTGTAGTTGATATTTATCTTATCTATGGATTTTTCCGACTAGCATGTGGCAACATTACCTCTATTGCATGAAATAATTAATTGAAAACTAAAATTGGAAAGAGCAATCAGTGAAAAAAAATTTTATCCATGTAAAAATTAAAGGAAATAGTTAGTAATTAATTACTATCAAGATTAAGTAAAGTAATATTAAATGGTGCAATAATAATTAGTTAGTGAGGTGTTGCAATTAGGCTAAGTGTGGGTTAGATTAACTTGGATTTAGGTTGGGTTAGGTTTCTTTGGTTTTAGTTGGGTTGGACTGAACTAAGCTTAGTTGAATATGAATTGGGTGTGACTGGTTTGGTTGGATAACTTCAAGATGACTTTGTTTAAGTATGGGTTAAGCTTGTTGTAGGATTGACTTGAGTTAGATTCCATTTATCGTAGGTTGGTTTGGGTTAGATTAGATTGGATTGATTGCTAAATTAAATTATGTTAAGTGATATATATATGTCGACCTTCTACTTATGCTTTGTTATGAGTGTGGGTTTGGTAGGATTGACTTGAGTTAGATTGCATTTGTTGTGGGTTGGTCAAAGTTGTAACACCCTACTAATTTAATGTTATGCTTAAGTCATAGCATAAAATTAAGTAGATTGCATTCTTTGTGTTAATCGCTATGCTATGCTAAAAAAGTGAAAACGAATTCAAGCTGAAGATCGTAAAGATGAGAATAGTACAATAACATTATCGAATACGTGCTATATATATATATATATATATATATATATATATATATATATATATATTTATGTATATATTTATGTACATACCCAAAGCCTACTGCTTTAGTTTATATACAATGTATCAAAATGAGGAGGGCCGTGTACCAAAAGACATAAGGCCTATGCAGAGCCTCTTTGCAGGGTCATGGTGAATACCAAAGTCGGGCACCTCAGCGAAGAGGGTAGGCTGTCAGCGTCCATCGTCCCACGTCACGAGAATGAGGCGAAATGCAGCGAGGTGAGAATTTAAGAAAATTCTTAGTAGGGTCGTGCATGACGTTTAAGCGCTGATAGCGTTCATTCTCGACTGCCCTCGGGTTTTATTTAATTATAAAATCATGAGATTAAACTTAACTATTCATAATTGATAAGGTTGAAAATGTAAATTAGAAGCGGGGTCCAATTTTTACTTTAGCCTTGACATGAATAGATTAAACTACTAACAATGATACACGCGTATAATTGGCAGAATAAATGAACATATGCTGTAAGTAAAACATGATAAACTGTAAATAACATGTAATCATGTACTTAATGCAATCATACAAAACTTGCTCTTGAACTTTCCTTTACTCGTATACTTTCTCCATTACTCATAAACTTTTCCATTACTTTCATCATTTTCTATCACTTGGTCACACCTGAGTTCTTGGCCATTTTAGACTCTGGGTAATGATGCCTTCTCAGGATCGAGCTGGTTCCTATACGAGGATAAGCCGGGTTTACTTTCCCTGACATCCCCACCGATCTATTCCCCTTAACTTTTTATCCGGGGCTGGCCCAAGTATCATGGAACTTTCATTATAACATATTCTTTGGGTTCCTCATAACATAACTTTCATGGCTTGCTTGAAAATGCACATGCATCTATATATATATATATATCATAACTTATTCATATACTCTACCGTAATTTTGGCGGCATAACGGAACGTGTCCGCTTCCCCATGAATAGTGCCAACCAACCAATACAGTTACACAATTTGCAATTTCAATATAGAGCAGCAATTATGCACATACATTCATAAATTCATTCATACCTTCAACAAGCTTCAATAGAACTTTTAACTGATTCTGCCTATTTCTGCCCGGTTATGGTATAGCCCACCTTTATTTCAATGTAACTCCTTTAAACCTGATTTTCGGATATGTTGTAGCCTTATATGTCTAGTTTCTAACCTTTTTGGTCCCATCTAATTTTGATATCTATAGCTCAGGTTATTCAGGTTTTATCCCGGCCTGCCCAGTAGCTAGCCAGAGTTGTCCACTCAAAAGTAAAAATCTACTAAAAATCGAAAACTGGATCAAATGATACGAAATCAGTCTCATATTAAAGCTGATAGAACCATCTTTCATTTGCAAAATGTCCCATTCCATTTGACTTAGTAGGGCTCGAGTTATAAGCCCCGAAACTTAACCTTCCTGAACTGCTTTGGTTTGGCCCGGTTTAGATATAGGTTAACTTCTTCAAATCACTGGGAACAATTAGGATGGTAACAAACTTGGAATTTCTGGGTAGGATGTTCTCCTATATGTAAGCTTTCCAACAAAATTAGTTTCACTCAATTTGGAGTTGTATAGGATGAGTTACACCCTTTTCAACCCATACTGCCCGGGTGGATGTCTGGATTCCTAGGTTTCAAAAATTCATATCTCTCTCAATATTGCTCCAATGGTCTTATATGATATATGTGTAGAAAGCCCTAGATGTCTAGTTTTACATAAAAATAATTTCATTGAGTTTGAATGGCGGGAGGCGGAGCCGTACACTCCAGCCGCATTTGACAGCCGAGGGTTTTTGAGTTTTCCAGCCTCTCAACTTCCTCATATCATCATTCTCTCTTGTTTCCAACTCAATTTTAATCTCTCAAACAGCCAATAGATCAGCAACAATTCATCATGATCACTCAGTCAATATATCAGGATTAAAGAATTAAACTACCAATAATCATTCAAAATCAGAAAAACCAAGACAAGAATTAAAACCCCTACTCTTTGCTTTGAGTTTTGAATATTAAAGGAAATTTGGTGAAGGTGGATAAGTGAGAGAGTTGAGAAGAGGAAAGGGAGCTGAGGTGATGAAGAGAAGTAACGTAAGAAAAATGAGCTGAAGAGGCAGGAGGAGGATATATATATAGACAAAGCTTCGAAGTGGTAGTTAGAATAGTGGCTTTGATTGGATGAAATTTTGTGGGCAAGGTTCAACCATGTCTCCCTCTTTTGTGTTAAAATTGCTCTCACGTCGCCAGAGAAGTGAAACTTCGCTTCAGCGTATCACGAACTTGACATCGGAAACTCGTGTACTTCTAAAGTCGAATCGTGCATAGTTAAGTCGAACTCTAATAATCATATTGTTTTATTCAAAATTGGAAGTAAAGTCAGACTCGAGTCGTAGGTACAATCACCTTTAAATTGAAGGTCAGGGGCCAGAATGTGAAACCAAAACACTCGAACCCGGAAGTCGGAAATCATAGGATCTCGGCATTCTAACTTGATATCGGAACTCGTGAAAATTCTTGGTTGAACTCGGAATCCAATTCAGATAAACTCGGAAGTCGTATTCGTGTCCATCTTGAATCAACTAAGGTCGGAACTCGGATATCATGTTCGTCCTTACTCGAGCATAAAGTCGGAAACGGAAAATACAGTCAGTCCTTTTTTCTTAAGCCTTGGAAACGAAATCGGAAATCGAAACTAATACTAATGTCGGAAGTCGGAATTTATTTGAAAGTTAAAGACAAACTCGGAATTCGGAAATTTCAATATTAAACGAGATCGGAAGTCGGAAATCGGACGTTACAAAAGTTAGATTGGATTGGATTGAATGTTGAATTAAATTTAGATGATAGATATATATAGATATTAGAGTTAGTAATTGTTAATGTATATACATATATATGGTGTCACGACCCAATCCTAAGGCATGACTAGTGCATAAGGGACACATCCCCTATCAAGCCCAACACCAAATATCTTTCACAAAAATTAGGTAAAGTTTCCTTTGTATTCAGAACTATTCCCAAATACAAATCCTTTTCCTGTATAATTAACATAAGCATATAAAACCATTGGGGATCCACATATTCTCATAATGCACCCTACAACACACAATATAAGAGTTTAAAACATAGTTGTGCTTATGAAAATATATATACATATCCATTCATGAAAACTTCAATCCATAATCATTAAAATTAAAACTTGTCTTAAATAAAATAAACATACTTTTACTAGAATAATTAAACCAACACAAGTAGGATCCCGCTTGTGACATTATGGAGCTACATGTCAAAATCTAAGAGCTACACACAATGCCCTTGAACAAGAAGAGCTCACCAAGTAGAAACTAAGGGATCATAACTTTGTACTTATATCTGAAAAAGAGAAGAAGAACAATGAATGAGTTTTACAACTCAGTAAGAGATAGAACATCCCAAACCCACATAAGACAATGTGGAAGAAAATTAATCTAACATGTTTATAATTATAATTAGATGGAAACCATAATTTTAAAATGTTGTTAAATTTTCTAAAAAGCCATGGGAAGTTACCTAATCTAGGATGGTCCATCACAATCACACTTAGGAAACCCTTCCTTCATGTGATCCTGTATTCCGTCATGCACCACACTATGTGTGGCTGTGTAAATAATCCTCCGAGGTGCACCAAGGCTAACGTATACTGCCGTTAGCATGCAAATCCTATCATAGACTTCCCCAAATCTTTCCTTTACTATCAATCATAAATATTCTCTTGCCAAAGCCTTAATCATGGGTTTTCATTTCCTTTTTACATATAACCATTAATATAACTCCACAGAAAACCATTCAATCATATTATTCTCATTTGCAAAATTTGGAAATAATTTCATTAAACAAAGGACTTTCTCATCACAATACGTTGAAAACTAATAAAAATCCAATATGAACAAACAATTACCAAAAGTTTTTATATATATATATATATATACACACTACAAAAAAGTTAAGGTAAACTATCTACTCACAACTTAACCCCAATAGTAGAGTCTTAATCCCACAGACTGCAGAGCCAAGAACCGGACCTCTAGCAAAATCTATCATTACAAATATGGCAATGTAACTCAATATTAGTCATTAAGACCGACCTAAATTATCCTTAGATATCAAAATCCCCAATTCTCCTAACCTAGGGTTCTCTAGGAACTCACTAATGGAGAAAAATCAATAATTCATAGGAAAGAAAGAGGAAAGGAGTTTAGAGATTACCTTTGAAAAGGAAAAAGGAGAGAAGAAAGGATTAGGAGTCTTGGTGTCACCTACTCAAAGCTCAAAGCCCCAACAAGATTGATGTTGGAGGGAGGAAAGAGTAAAGATTAAAGGAAGAATGAGGTTATGTAAGGAACAATAGCATAATTTGATATAGATTTGAAGGATTCGGTTAAAGATGAAGAGAAATGTGTTTTAGAGAGAAGGAAGAGAGTTTGAGGGGTAGAGAGAGAGAAAGAGTGGAGTCGCACAAAATAAGGGAGAGAACGCGTCCACGGCCTTATATAGCCCCGGGGTAATCGATTACAATGAGAGAAAACTTAGCCTATGGGCATGTAGAGAGACTTGTAATCGATTATAGACCTTAGGTAATCGATTATAGACCTTAGGTAATTGATTACCAACTTTAGAAACTTGGTTTCCTCCTTCTGAAGTCCCTTCCTAAGTCCAGGATATTACATAAATGTAAATAAAGGAATACTCCCCTCATGTGGATTTAATAAAAATATCAAAAAAATCAAAATCCTTAAGAATCAAAATCTAACTTTTGGATTTTAGTAAAATTTTCCAAAAACTTGTGTTTTCATAAACTTTTGGGTTGAAAATGAAGGGGTTGCCAATTCTCTAAAATTCATTAAAAATCACTCTTTAACTCATTAATATCCAGGGAACCATTATCGGAACTTTCAATCTTAAGAAAATGTGTTAATCCTATAACCTTCTAAAGAGGCATAGGATCTAGACTTGGAATTTTTGGGCTTCGACATCAATAAACAGCTACAACCCCCACCGAGGTATTACATATGGCTTACTTTGTCGGCTTTCTACTTATGCTTTGTATGATTTTGGTTCAATTTCTTTGGTTCTCCTTATAAATGTGACATACTAATATATGGTGCAACATGTGACTCCCCCTGCATTACTTAATGACTATACATAAAATATAATTTTTATTAATCCTACCTTAGTAAAGTGGAAATAAGCTAGTATAGACTATCCTTTAGTTTAAAATGGCATTGCCTATATTTGTAATATGTAATCTGAGTTTAGACCTATTACTTGCTATAGGCCTTTTTTTTCTAATAAGAAAAAAAGGCCTAGTTTAAAACTTATTCAAAGACCTATTTGATAATAAGGTCTCTAAAATGGCTAAAAGACCTACTTCTAAATAGGTCAAAATGGTTTCTAGATATGTTAAAAAAAAACTATTTCTAAATAGATCAAAAGACTTTTATTATCATTAAACTTTTGAAATAGTAGTAATAATAGTAGTAATAGTACTAATAATAATAATAATAGCATTTAATTTGTATACACAGACAGTGTAAAATAGCTATCCATCAATAGAAATACAAAAATATGTCAAATCATAGTGGATCCCTCTTCATAGTGAGTAGTTACCTAGATAATTTGGTAATTTTTTATATTTTTATTCGCTGAGAGTATAAAGTTATTTTACATTATCATTGTATAAATAATAATAATAATAATAATAATAATAAAGGGAATTGTCTACTTTTGGTGTCCAAATTTCATTTTTTTTTTTCATTTTTGCCATATGAATTCAATCAAATACAAATGAGAAAAAGGATAAAATTATAAAACCCACCTTCCTAATAACTTCCACCACTATACTCAAAACTACCCAACAACTTTCGACATTCTTTTTTAAATTTTAAAAAATAAAAATCAATTATGTAATTAAAATTATTTAAGTAAAGTAATTCAAAATTTAACTACTTATATATTTGATTTTTTTTAAAGTCTAAGGAAGTGTTTGACACACTATAAAAATCGAATAACTAGGTATAATGGTGCCTAATTTTTAATAAACATTGTTTGGTAGCTACCTAAATGTTTTGAAACTAATTTTTATCTAAACTAATTTGGGGCTAAAACTAGTTCTGAAAAAACCAATATTAAATTAATATTATTTCATTTCAATTTTTTCTCCCTTTATTTTTTCTGCTCTCATTACTTTCTTTTCCCTTCACACCAATCTTTTCTTTCTCTATTGACCTTGTCAATCATCTGTTGCCACCATACACCACCACTAATTGCTGCTAGCAGCTGTCGGCCCCCACTAACTGTTGACAGCCATTGTCAACTGCCGCCAATTGCCATCAACTGCAGCTGGTTGTCACTGATTGTTATAATACCATGCCAGACAAAATTCTATGCTTAAGTCATAATATGTTACCCGGTAAGTATCACGTATGGGCATTCATTTATCGCATTCTGACTCAATGTTATTTACCCATCTAGGAATTTTCTGTTTATTTATTTATTTATTTTGATCGTGGGACGTAACGATTGGTTTGGCATCATAATAGAAAGATTTACAGAACATACAGAAGCTATAGAAAACTGCCTCATGTATATACATATAGATATCTATCATCAAGGTTTGCTACAGTGAAAATACATAAACAGTATAGGGTACGAAGATGAGGCCATCAAAACAAAATAAATTGACCTGTCTGTATGCAACAGAACCCTATCTGGTCCCCACGGGACATTTCATGTACTAACTCTTTATGAGCAACACCAGCAAAGCTAAGCCTATGGCCCAAAAGTGCCAAAAGTGGGCCATACTATACATCACCATCTGTCATGCTAGATAACTTCCCTAAATGGATTCCAAATAAAGGAACCCATTCGCCATGCTGGCATCCGTTGGAGCATAACTGTCGCCTGGTGCAGAGGATAAAGAAGATGAACTCGTAGCCTCTGATGGGTCATCATAGTCATCGAGGGAAATAGAAGGGACCTGTTGGGGTGATGCTATCGATGATGCGGCTAGAGCTGCTACTGCTGTTGCTGGAGGTGGAAAAGGGTGAGCTATATATATCGGAATAGCGATGTAGGGTGCGGTAAGATCAAATAGTGGGTGAGTGAGTGGGACAGCGAAGTCTCTATAGAAGAAGAAATAGAAATGAAAATGGCAACTACCAGCGATATATACAGAGTCTAGAATAGGGTCGAAGTGAAAGTGCAGATCGGGAAACTCAAGGAAAAGAACGCCCATTACCGCGTGCTCCATGATCTGAGAATGACGTGGTAATCCATAGTAAGGTGAGAATTTAAAGAAATTCTTAGTAGGAATCCAATACTACGCTAATCTGACATCAACGTCGTTCCCAGTTGTTTCAGTTTTACTTAATTTAAAAAGGCGTAACATAACTATAATATTCTATTCAATTAATGTTATGAAAAACATAACTCGAAACAAAACTTAATTTTACTTAATATAATAAGAAGTATAACCAGACACGTCTTCTAACATAGTTAGGGCAATAACCAAAATGTAAACAGTAATACAAACACAAGGAATATATAGATAATTATGCAATTAGCTAAGGATTTAACAAACAGAACTTGTATATGTAGAAATGGAAATGCACTTAGCTTTAGAGATCTTTCAACTTATGTGACTTATATTTTTCCACACTTGATCCCTTGGGAGTTTTTTGGCCATAATACTCCTAGGTAATAGTCTGCTTCTTAGAACTGAGCTCGTTCATATATAGGATGGCCGGATTTACTTTTCCTTACTTTTCCACTAATCTATTCCCCTTAACCTTATTCAGGGGCTGCCCTAAGTAATATGAAATCATTTATAACTCTCATAAATTTCGTGAACAAAACTAATTTACCTTGAATATCACATGCACAGATATATACTTCACATATTATGTGAAATCTCTACTGGGATTTCGGCAGCATAACGGATCGAGTTCGCTTCCCATGAATAGTGCCAGGTTACCAGAAAGATCAATCAGGCAATAATACCAATATAAAGCCTTAAGCCTTTAACATTTATACCAACAATATAACATTCCAACATAAATTGGGTTTTCTGCTACCTCTACTCAGTTTTGCTTGATTTTGTAAATTCTACCATAATTTCTATTCAATTCATTTAGACCTAAATTTTGGATGTTAGAGTAATATTTGTCTAGTTTCTAACCCTCTTAATCTTATCTTATTTTGATATATATAGCTCAAGTTATTTGAAATTTACCTTAATTTGCCTTGTAACTAGCCAGAAATGCACAATTAAAAGTAAAAATTCACTAAAAATAGCAATATAAGTGAAATCATATGAGACTTATACCAAATTAAAGCTAATGGAACAAGTTTTTATTTCCAAGAAGTTTCATCTCATTTGCATAAATAGAGCTTGAGTTATAAGCTCCTGAAGTTGACAAATCTGGGCTATTCTATCCCTGGTTGGATTTAGGACGATTTCATTGAATTACTGGGAGCAATTGGGACCAAATCTAACTTTGAAATTTTTATAAGATGATGCTCTATGTGTTCTAACAATTTTTTGTACTCAATTTTGAGTTATGTAGAGGTGAGTTATACCCTTCACAACTCATACTACTCAGTAGAGAACATAGAATTCTTAGGTAAAATTTAAAAATTGATAACTCACTCAATACTAATCCAATGACATTATATTTTATATGGTTGGAAAGCCACAAATGTTTAGTTTCATATACAAATAGGTTCATCAAGTTTTGATGGATAGATTTTGGTTCATACACAACGAACCTACGGACACTGTAGGGTTTTCACCCAAACAGCATTCTACTTCTTCCTATTTTCTAATTCTCTCCTTCCAACTTCAATTCTAACTCAAAGATCCAAGTTAAACCAACCATAAAGCATCATCTACACCCGATATAGTATCAAAGGAATGAAGAAAAATGAAATCCCATACAATTACAATCCATAAGAGACAAGAACAGAATTGGAATCCTACCTTTTTTAAGTGTAGAACTTGTTAGATTTAGGTCTTGGGTTGAAGAAATTGGTTGGAGCTTGAAGGTGTGATGAAGATGGAGTAAAGATGAGATGAAAATAAAAGAAAATGGGAAGTATGGGCTGAAAATGGGAAGTGTGGGCTGCAGATTTGGGGCTGAAAATTTCAAGGAGTGAGAAGGAATTTTGTTGTTTTATTGGAGAAAGCTTGGAAGGTGATTAGTGGGTAGTTTGTGGTGGATATGGAACCAAGTCTCTCTACTCCTTCATGTGGCAAGTGGCACCTCAAGTTTGAAGGAGAGTGGCTGAATTTTCAGCCTCTCATATTAGGTTTTCATTTGGAAAATTCTACTGTTTTGGTTCCGACAGTTTAAAATACTGAAAATCTTACCGATTTCCTTTGAATCAGCAAAATAATTTTGAAGAATTTTATGAGAATTTCTATGCTTCTAATCTAATTCCCTCAAATCTAATCTCTCCAAATAATATTTAATTGGCCTTAAATAAATACTTAATCGATTTCTAATTAATCATAATTATTCGATAAAAATTGAATAATTTAGTTAAAAATGATAAGATTTTTCAGACGTTACAATTGCCGCTGGTCACTGTTGTTTGCTGCCGACCGCCGTCGTTGTTACAATTTGCCACTGCTAGCCACTGCCATCGACCGCCACCGTCGCCCGTTGCCATTTGCCACCATCGTCCTTGGTCATTGGCAACTACCTCCGCCACCATCCATTGCTACTTGCCGCCGCCACACCTATGTTAAAACTAATTTCTTTAAGTTGTTGAATCAAATAAAGTTTAATATAAAACTAGTTCATTTTTATATAGGTCAACATAACTAATTCTATTTTGTATTATATTAATTTGATTTTTCAAGTTGTCAAACATCCCCTAAGTATTAATTTTTTAAATATTATTTAAATTTATAGTAAATTTAAAAACTGCCACCATTAATAATAATAGTAGTATCATATAAGGAAGCCTGTCTTTCAGGTTTAGCAGTTTCAAAAAATCAAAAACAAAATAGCCTATAACCTAGCTATTTTGATTAAAATGACTTTAAAGAATCCTGGCTTGACTTATCTACTAAGTGCTTGTTTGATTACACTTTTGGGAGGTTGACTCGAGTGCCGAGTTCGGTCAAATTACAATAAAAACCGAATTACACTAAACTTGTAGCAAGGGTGCAACCCGGGTCATTTCCCAATGATGACAATGTTATATGATCAGAAATGCTTGGAGGGGGGGTTTGATTTATCAAATAAAAATGTAGCTAATTAAAATGGAAGTGAACAGAAATTGGAACTCCAATCCAAGAACCAAGAAAGACAGTGGCTAATCTATCATCGGATTCTAAAAATAATCATTCAAATCAAATCAGTGACTGACATCAAACCCGAAAGAAACCTCTGTTTGGATACGACATTGCACACGAAAACCCTCATGCATTCAATTAACAGATAAATGATTAAATTCAGAAACCTCTAAAACCTAACCAATTAATGTTAATTTCAAGCACCAATGTAATCAATCTCAAATTCAAACCTGAAAATGATTCTACTCACGCAATTGCATTACACATTAATCAATCGAGCAATATGCAAGCAAGTAAGCAATCAATTATAATCAACCAAAATTCCGAATCAAAAACCTTCAAATCCGAAATTGGATTAATAACAATGAAAGAAAAGGGAGTAGAAAACTGATTTGAATTGATGAAGTTTGGTTGTGCCAATCCTCAAGATAGCCGATGCTTCTTTGAATCCTTGGATTAGATAGAAACTTACTCCTCCATGAATGGAGGAAAACGAATTGTAAGGTTGGGGGGGCATGAGAGAAGAGAGAAGAAGAAGAACAAAAATCGAAAACTTTCTATTCCCAAAATCTGTCTAGTTACAATTCTGGCTTCCCCCTCAGTCAGCCAGCCAAAAATCGAATCAAAACACCTAGAATTATTAAATTATAATTACTACATTAATCCTCTCTCTCTCTCCTTTGAATCTGGACATCTTATTTGCTAAAATCTGAATTATAGAAAGAAAGTTACATTAAAAACATGAAATCATTATAGCTAATTCCGTGAGTAATGTTCTTCTACTGTTTTGGCTATCAAAATGATTCCGTTTGGATTTCCACTCTGAAGAAGAATTGTAGCCTTGGATGTCAGCTTCAAAATGCCTCTGGAACGGGCTCAATCGGACATCTGTGGATTGAGATATGGCCCAAATACCACACTCTACTTAGAATCCGCGGCTGCACCACTTCAGTTCACTTCTAGGCCCAATTTCAACTTCTTAACACCAGAATTGGCTTTTGACCTCTTCATATAACTTATAGGTCTATCTCTCAGCTTTTCTACAAATCAAGAATCACAATAAAATGAGCTCTACAACTTAAGATATAACCCAAAAACCAAAACAGTGTCAGAATTCATCTAATGCTGGAAAATTTAACTCAAACCCAAACAAAATCCAAACAATACAAAACAGTCCAATTCAAAACAATTAGGCACAAGAGAGAATTAATGAGCTAGAAATGAGGAAAAATAAGTATATAAAAATCCAATTGATCAGAGGTTCAGAAGGCTTTTTATTAGAATGAGAATAAAAATACACAGTAATTAATGTGTTTGGTATGTAAAGGCCATTTTGAGAGAAGTATCCTTGAGGTTACTTTTTATTCTAAACAAGAACATTTGAAAAGGAATCTTACTATTACTCTCACATCAACAACCAAAAGTAATTTTACTTTATCCTATCCAAATAAAACTTATTCTCCTAAACTTACTTTTGACATATTCAAATTAAATAAAAATTATTTTTTTAAAAATAATTCATCTAAAAAACTTTCTTTTAAAAGATCTTCTTTTAAAAAATATTCTCTCAAAAGTTAAATTAAATGAACCCTAAATAAGGTAAGACAAATACAAGTTAGGCCAAAGGCCTTTGATGCACTGTCTAGTTTATTTCCACTTCCATACCTCGTCTGTAAATTTACGAATACCTACGTGAGTGTTTTTTCCACGACATAGAATGAGTCCTATACAAGTCTAAGTAACACTAATATACTGTGTAAATCAATAAAGTCTCCGCCTAAGACAAATAAGGTAGGACACTAGCCGATAGCCACTAGGACTGTAGTGTAATGGTCACCCGACACCAGCTTTTTATTTCATCGAGGCGTGCTTGGTTCGAGACTAGTTTCAGTTCGCTGTCAGCTCAACTTTCAAAACCAGAGTTTGACCTCCGTGTGTATTCTGCAACTAGTTGAGCAAGAGCTGAAGATTTGTTCTTAAGCAGTTTCTCTGGTGAATCATATTCCTCAATAAGCCCTGCACGATCAGCATGAAGAGAAATCATATTCACATCATGAGAAAAAGAAGAATAATGGATGACAAACAAGGAAAACGAAGGCAAAGAAAAGAAAAGAAAAGAGATACTTGCCTTGATTAAGAAACAGAACCATGTCACTATCGAGGATTGAAGTTATTCTATGAGCAATTGTAATCACTGTGCATTCTGAAAAATTTTGCTTAACTGTTTGCTGAATAATATTATCTGTGGCTGTATCAACTGATGCAGTAGCTTCATCAAGCACCAAGATCTTGCTTTTCTTTAGCAGAACACGGCCAAGGCAGACCAACTGCCTTTGACCCATACTCCAATTTTCTCCATTCTCAGTAACTGTAGAATTCAAAATGATATATAATATAATATATTTTCACTACTTATACACATAAATTTGACTTGTAACATGTCCTATATCCATATTCTAAGTTTTGAGAAGTCAAACCTATAGAGTCAAGCTTCTCTTCTTTCTTCCTTACTTCATCTCCAAGTTTGCACATATCTAGAGCCTAAAATGTTTCTTAAAATATATTAGTATGTATAACCTATACTAATCATAGAGATAAGTACTTCAGTGTCAGGGAAAACCATACTACCTCCCAAATCTGTTCATCTGTGTACTCTTCCAGTGGGTCCAAGTTGCTTCTTATAGTCCCTTCAAACATCGTTGGATCCTGAGGAATAATGCTTAGCCTGGACCTTAAATCATAAATTCCGATTGAGGATATATTGATGCCATCTATCAATATTTGTCCAGCAACCGGTTCAACAAGTCGGAAAAGTGTTTGAACTAGAGTTGATTTCCCACTTCCTGTTCTTCCCACAATGCCAATTTTTGCTCTAGCAGTAAAAGTGCAATTAAGTCCACGTAAAACAAGAGGCAAGTGAGGAGCATACCTAACCTATATCATGCACAGCCAAATTAAGGATAGATACTACATAAAAACCATCAACTTAATAACAATATTGTAAAGATATAAAAGGCATTCATGTGTCTCTATTCAATAGCTTAAGTTTTGGGAGAGATGATTCATGATATGATATAAAAGTCTCTATGATCAAGTAGTCTAGAATTCGATCTTTATTAGCCCCATTCTTGTCATGCCTATCAAGTTACAACTTATATTTTTTATTAATATAATTAAACATATATTTATTACTATAAAAAATAATCAAATTTTAGTAGAAAGTGAAGAATGGACAATTAGATATTTAAAAATTGTGCCATCTCAACACACACTCAATTAATGACAACTTCCTCCAACCGCCATTTGTCTCTACCATCACCCTCAACTCTCATCCTTTTCTCTCACTTGTGTTTTACATTATTTAGAGTGTTTCACACTAACTTGGGGATATTTTGGGAATAATAAAATTTGTATATCGAAAAAAGTTATTAGGGATAATATATATAATAGATAAAATAAGTTGAATTGCGGTGCAAAATAGGTGGACTTATGCATTGTTGATGCTTTAAGCCGAGTCTTGCATGAAGGGGCATGTCAAGATATAAATTGTGTTTTGAGGGAGATTGTTCACGACAAATATATATGTTGCCTTCACTTCAGAGTAAAACAAATGACTAACTCTTGGTAGGCACCTGCATATCCTGGATATAAACCTCTCCATATGATGGCCATGAACGATCTGGTTGGTTGTCTTTGATTTCAAGAGGAGGTTCACTTGGGATGCAGGTGTATTGAAGTATTCTTTCTACAGATATAATTTGGTTCTCCAAATTGCAAAGAAACCAAATTAAATTAGCTAGCTGAGAGTTTAGATTAAGCCCATATATCACAGCCAACCCCGCAATGCCTTGACAAAAACAAAATTAAATTAGGAAACCAATGAAGTTTTCTCCCTAGTGTCATAAGGAGTAAAGTATGAACATTGAATGTATGTAATCTGAACAACTCACCAGAATCAGCAATTGAATTTGGAAAAGATATCAAGAAAATCAAATAGAAGGCAAACGTGATAGAGGATAAAATATCCAATCTAAAACCCAACCATTCCATTGCACTAGCAGAGTATAGTCTGGGTTGGGAATATTTGTCTATCAATTTCATATATATGTCCTTAAATCTTGATTCTTGCTCAAAACCTCTTATGGTTGTTGACCCAGAAATGGTTTCGGCAAAATGTTGTATTACTGGAGCTTGGCATATGCCAACTAATCGTGCCAATTCCCGTGCTGGTGCTGAGTAGTATTGCTGCACAATATCAAATTATATATAAGCATTCTGTTATCATAAATAATTCTATTTTTCGACACATAAAATCAGTCAGATTCATATGTTTCTCCTTTTCTTTCTCTCAGAACTTCCGAGAATGAGTGATAAAATTAAATGCACTTTAAATATTTGATCGATCAAGAAAACATGTGCCTTGAAAAATTCGAAGGAGGAATAAAAATAAATATCAGGTTTATTTTGAGACATTAGATGTGAGTGATGCCAAACGGTAAAGGTTAGACATTATCCAGAAAACTACCTGGTACCATGTGCAAGCTACAACCACAGGAATAAATACTATAAACACCTGCCAAGCAGCTTGAGACATCACAGCAATATTTCCCATGAGCGAAATCAGATAGAAAGTAACTGCCCATAAATGATTTGGAATGTTTATATCTACTGCAGTTTGGTCTGTTGAAGCCTGCAACAAAAGGCAGAAGACATAACAATTGTACTCAATATGGCCACTGGGGAAAAAAAAGAGAAATCAAACAGTTAAAAATAATTCAAAAAATTATGATAAAGTAAACAGTTGTCTCTTCAAAATAAACCAGGAAGCATTATCAAATATTATGACATACTCTATTAAGGATTCGCCCACTTGGGGTGGCATCAAAAAATGACATTGGTGCTCCGAAAAAGCAAAAATGCAATTTACTGAAAAGTATGGTGGCTGTCTTGTATCCGGCTATCACAGTAAGCATTGATCTGGCAAGGTTGAATAAGGCACTTCCAATTGCTAAAGCAACATAGACAGCCATAAGCGTAAGGCTTCCAACAGCAGGCTCTACAGTTGCTGAAACAGAAGTTGCCAAAGTCATCCAATAATTGCTAGCGATTTGAAAAACTATGGTGAGTGTCTGTGAAAGTAATATGAAGGGTACAAGAGCTCCTCCATAAGCTGTAGTGATGTATTTCCAGTAGACTTTAAACTCAACTCTACCCTTTTCCCTTTCTTCTTCTTGAACAAGTTGGCCTTTTTTTTCAACTATGCCATCTGATTTGCCATTTTGATCATCTATGTTTTCCAAATTTTGCTCAATTCCAAAAGAACTTAGTGAATCTTTGTCCTCCATGGTGATACTCAATGCTTGAGACGTGGGCCTTCTCTCAAATGATTTAATTGAAGACAAGGCTTCTCTATGTGCACTTACAAGTTCCATAAAATCAGTGCCTGACTTGAGAATGTCATTGTATTTTCCTGATTGAGTTATCCTTCCATCTCTTATGACCTAAATAAATTGTAAGCAAGACAAAAATACCAAGTCAGACAAATAGAAAATTCCAAAGTTCGAATTCATGAACATGAGAATCAGTGAATCCCTCACCAATATTAGATCAGCATCAAGTAAGAATTCTAATTGATGAGTTATGTATATCACTGTCTTTGTTTTCAGCAGGCCAAGCAAACACTCCTGAAACATTATAGCAGTAGTGTAAAATTAGATAACTGCCTGTGCATCCAAATGCATAAGAAAACAAGTGCAATTGTATTGAAAGCATATCATTTACCACCCAAAAATATAAATAAATAAATAAAGGGAAGAAGAAGAAGAAGAAGAAGAATCCAATTAAAGGAGGTTACAACTACATCCATGTCCATAGCATACTGTTGGAATTACTAGAGAGATCAGAAACATAAAATTCCATGAAATCTTCTCATTATTTCAGATGTAACTCCATTTGGAGAAGTACCCAACAACACCAAAAAAAAAAATGTGGAAAGGATTGTATTTTATGCTAAACATGGAGACATCTAGATTCACTATGTCAGTTAATTTTTGAGACATCAGCATGTGTATATGAATACAATGAACTTATTAATTCGATAAAATTTAGAATGTTTAGGAAGACCAAAATATTGCATCAAGTCATAAATATCAAATTACCTTAACAATACATGCAATAATGAGGAGAAGATAAGAGGAAAAATCAAGAAGATTACACTAAAAAATAAAAACAATAGGAAAATAATACCTTAAAGATATGGGATCCTGTATGAGCATCCACAGCGCTGAAGGGATCGTCAAACAGATATACATCAGCATGTTGGTAAAGAGCACGAGCTATTTGTACTCTTTGCTTTTGTCCACCGCTCAAACTGATTCCCTTCTCTCCAACAATTGTTTGATCACCAAATGGCAGAACCTCGAGGTCTTTTACCAAAGAACATGCTTCTAGCACCTTCTCATACTTTTCCCTGTCCATCTCTTTACCAAATAATATGTTATCTTCTATACTGCCACTCCGTATCCATGGTGATTGAGCAACATAAGCCTTTGTTCCACACACTTTCACGGTCCCAGATAGCTTTGGTACTTCCCCTATCATACAAGAAAGTAAACTAGACTTGCCTGATCCAACAGTGCCACAAACAGCAACCCTCATGCCATGAAAAACTCTAAGATTTATGTTTTCCAATGTTGTATTAGGTGAAGATAAATCCCAAGAGAAATTTCCATCTACTACTTCAATTGCTAAATCGGAACTACCCCATGGAAGTTTCTCCACTGCATCAGCCTGCAAGTCATCTAGACAAAGAAATGATGTGATCCTATCAAGTGAAACCTTAGTTTGTGCTATCATTGAAATTGTGTCAGGAAGACTAGATATGGGAATTTGAAGAATTCGGAATGTTGCAAGTGCAGATAAGATCTTCCCAGATTCAAGTGGTATACCTATAAGAACACATGTACCAAAAGTAACCACAGCAACAAAAGTTGGAGCATTAAAGAATAGAAATCTAATGATGACTGAACCAACAACAAATTTCTTTAGCCACATCTCCTCAGTCTTCCTAAGCTGAATGATCTTTGTTAAGAACTTCATCTCCCATGCTTGCAGTTTTAGAATCCTCATATTCTTTAAAATCTCAGACGTGACCTTCATTCTTTTATCTTTGAACTCCATTAACTTAATTTGGAACTTTTCTTGCAATGATGCTACAGGCAGATTTAGCAACATCACAATTACAGTGGCAGCAAAAGCAGCTATTGAAGCGATCCCTACACTTCTATAGAGACTTAACAAGGCCAAAGCAACTTGCAGAACAGCTATCCATGGATCATGCATGTACCAACAAAATCCACCAACCCTTGAAGCATCAACAGTCAACAGGTTGATGATTTCCCCACTACTGTGATCATCCTTTGATTGACATGAAAGGGTCAAACTTTTAGCATAGATCATTGCCACCAACATTGATTGCATCCTAACCCCAACCTGCTGGAACTTAAACACCCCGTGCCTGTGTGAAAGGCACTCCACAAACTTTGCAATCAGAAATGTCATTACTAAAACATAACCTTCATTTTTAAACTTGTGCTCCCCATTGAGGTATTGAACAAGGATGTCAATAAGATAGGGGCCAACAAAAGAAGCACATGTGCCTAAGAATACAAATAAGCCTGATAATAATATCCCATGCCATGTTGAGAAGACTAATGCCTTCATCAACTTAAGATTGGTCACTCTTCTATCACTACCACACTCTGACTCAAGCTTTTTACTAAAAGTTGTAAAAGCCCCATAGGCACTATCATTGATATCGAGCAGCGGGAGGTCCTCAAGGTCTAGAGCCTTCTTATTGCCTAGAGATATTATTGGACTGATCCAAGAGAAAGTAAGAAAACTGAAAAATCCGGAATCTGAATAACCAGATGATTTTTCATCTCCTTTGATCTTATTGGGATTAGTACTGTTCTTTACACCAGAGTCGTCATTCAAAAGAGCTTTTTCAAGAGGGGCAAGCTTAACCACATGGTTGATAGAACACGCCACATAACAAAGAAATAATCCGCAAATAGAGGCACCTATATCAGAAACAAGGTATATAATGGGCAAGAAAGCATGCTTTTCATAGATTATAAAGTCTATTACAAGGCAAAATAAAGAAACAAAGGCGTAGGCCCAGCAACAAATTCTCAAGAAGCAAGGGAAACTCCGTTCCTGCACATTGGACTTTCTAGAATGCAAATAAGCAGAAAGAACAGCCCAAGTAACTGTTCTGAGAGACAAATCCAAAATGGTCACAACCTCGTTTGACCCATCATTTTCATACCAGTAAAAGTAGCTTAGTAAGCACAACACAAGGTTGAACACGCAAATAGCTAAGCTACAGATCAGACCAAGTTTGTAGTACAAGAAACCGCCAGTGTTATGCAATCCATTTCTTTCGCTCTTCTCTCTACGGTCCACATGCACTTTCTCCCATGCCCATGACACAACCAGCACAAGTAACAAGACCAGGTGCAATGAACCAGAGACCCCATGCGTGAAAATGGGCTGGAGAAGAAAATCAGTTTCATGGTGCATCATGGAGGAGTAGTGAGATAAGAACAGCATACTAACAATCTCCACTCTGGGAAGATTTTTAAGAGCTATGGTTGATTGGATCTTTGATGAATTCCGTTTCTGATGATTGGTGCTTTGGAAGATGATCGTGTTGGTTTTGATGCGAGATTTTCGTATTTCTTCTGCTCAGCCCAAGGAGCCAAAGTGCATCACATTTTATAATTTTTTTAAATTACTCTTACATTAAAGATTTAATCCAAATTTTAGTAAATAATATAATATCTTAAATTAAATCAGACTATGTATTTCAACGTATTGTTTTTAATTAGAAAACTTACGGACATGGATACCGTATAATATAATTTTTTTTGGGTATGGACTAATACATGGACACGATTATACAAAATTTGAAAGTTATAAGACATATGAAATGACAATATAATATATAAAATAAGAATAATATAATATAAAACATAAACTCGAAATTACAATAAAGATATTGTTATTTAATAAATTAGTATTTTTGACCCATGCAATGCACATATTTAAAAATAAAATTAAAGTTAATATGTATAAGTTTTTAAGAATATTAGATTAAAGTAATTTAAGTTTTTTCTATAAATATCTAAGTTTTTATAAAATTTACATAACAAGAGTCATGTTATGATAATTTAATAAATAAATTTGTTACGTCATTATATCATTTTATATTAAACATCATTTATTAAAATCAAAGTGAAGATAACATTCACAAATTAAAAAATTTAAAATTTAATTAAAAATATATTCTTATAACATTTAAAAGAAATTTAATAATAAAAAAATCAATGCATTTTCTCACCCCTTCTGTATATTTTATTAAAACTAAACAAAAGTAAATGGGTTGTGCCAGTTCAAGGAACCTCCAGCGTGTATTCATGCAGTGCTCATGGAGGATGCAACTCAAAGTTCTTGGAGTAGAAGAGTTGCTTAGTTTTTTACTCTTGTTTGGCAGACGAGTTGCTTAGCTTTAGCTTGTTGGTTTTCTTGTACTTTTCCTTTTTTTTTTTTTTTAACTTGGTCTGTTTACCTCGTAAACCCACCAAAAATGTTGTTTTCTGGCTGACCTTACAGGCCCTTTGTTAAATCTTTCCATAAATGATTTTGAAATTAGATAAGAAAAAAAAAAATCATGAAAACACTTTCTAATCAATAATTATTTATACAGCTAGAAAACACTTTTTATTGAATCTAAAAAGGGGAGTCTCTAACAGAATAGATAAGGATGGTAGAAACAAAAAAGGCAAGTGAATAAATTTTTTTAATTGAAATAATATTATTGGTTTACGAAACAATAATGTGGTATAGCTAGAAACTATTAACGGAAAACTTTTAAAATTAAAAAAAAATTCTCTCCTTATAAATTATTAAAATTTATTATTTGATTTTTATTTTTAGCATAAATTATACATAAAGACAAAAGAATAATTCTTGATTGGTTAGTTCAAAAATTTAGTATTAATTATCATAAAAAGAAGAAATAGAAAAAGGAAGTAACTAAATCAAATTGGTTAATTCGAATTCTACTCATTAAGTATTTATTTGGAAAACAAAAAAAAAATAATGAATGAGAATCACAATAATATAACAAATAAATAATTACCCACTAATACCCCGCTAATCAAATATCCCATTAAATTTTAAAAAGAAATATATTAATTGTGAAAATTTGAATTATTCTTTCCATATATAGAAAGCTTTAAAATATTTTTCTATGTAAAAGCTTTTGATCAAATGCATTTAATATAAAATTAACCTGGTTGCCACATATGTAAAACTTTCCATGTTATTTCTTTGATTTTATTAGTAATAAAAAATTATTATTAATTTTCATTTTCAATATAAATTATATATAGAGAAAAAAAGAATAGATCCGATTGGTTACTTCAAAAATTTAGTTTTAATTATAATAAAACAAAAGGAAATAGAAGAAAGAAGTAACTAACTCTAATTGGTTAATTCAAATTCTAATCATTAAGTATTCATTAGGAATGCACCCCACACAGCACACATTATAAGATTCAAAAGCATAACCATACATGAATCCATTCAAATGCATAATATTTGTTCCTTCAAGATCCATACCATAACATTTAGTCAATTTAAGAAAATCATAATACAAATAACAAGTCTACATATTTGAATATACATAATTAAGTTCTAATACCAATACAAGCTAAGTGAGTGTTGGACTCTGCCTGTGGCACTATGAAGCTACAAAAATTAAACTAACAGTTTACAAGGAGTTCCTAATTCCAAAACATGCCCTTGATTATGAAGGGCTCACCAAAAGAAAACAAGAAGTCACTACTGAGGGGCACAAGGATCGGATCCTAAGTCAGCACCTGATTCTGAAAAAGAGGAAAAGATAATAGGGTGAGTTTATGCAACTCAATAAGAGACAGGACATCCATAACCCGCATAGCATAATGTACTTAAAATTAGATTCTTATATGTAAAGTTAAGTAAGAACCATAGTTCCAAAATACTATTGAATTACTTAAAACCAATGGGAATTTATCTAATCCAGGATGGTTCGTGAAGATCACACTTAGGTAGTCTTTCTTTCATGTGATCCCGTATTCGTCACGCACTACTCCTTGAGTTGTTGTGTAATTTGTCACGTACCACATTCTATATGGCTGTGTAAATGATAAATTAAGGTGCAACAAAGCTAACATCTACTGACGTTAGCTGTAGATCCTACCATAAACTTTTCCAAAGCCCTTCTTTTACCATCATATATAACTATTCTTATTTTTAGATGTGAAAAGTTCCATAATATAATCATAACATTAAGTACATATAGTCATTTCAATTGGATCTCATGTCAAATCCTTAATCACATATTCTCATCATTTTTCAAAATATAAACAATTAACACAGCTCCACAAAAAATAATTCATTGTCCTATGTACAAAATTTGGAATCAATATAGTCAAGGAAAGAATTTAACATCATAAAACATATAATATGAAAATAGATCACAGTGCCATGATAATTACTAGTTAAGGATATACTATTTACTCGCAGACTTATCCTAGAGGTGGAATTTCCAACTCTACAGAGTTACAGAATCAAGAGGGCAACCCTTAGGGCAATCTAGCACCAAAAACATGACAACATTGTCATAGACAAGCTAACAAGACTATACTTCAACATTTAACTATTCAATTGTATAAATCCCTAATTCCTTTAACCTAAGATTTATAAGAAGCCTCCAATTGTACAAGAATAAAAAATTCTTAGGAAGGAAAAAGGAAAAGGTGTTAAGAATTACCTTTAGAAGAACAATGACGAAGAGGAAGGGAGTGGGCTCCTTAATGTCACCTCCTCCAAGCTCCAAGTTCAACAATGGTGGAGGAAAAGAAAAGAGGGAAAGATTTAATGGAGTTTTGATGTTATCAGAAGCATATAATGTGCAGTTGGAGTAGATTTGGATGGGAGGATTTGGATTGGAGGCAAAGGACGAGGAAGGGAAGGGTTTTAGAGAGAAGGGAGAAAGTTTTAAAGGGCAAAAAGAGAGAAGATCACACAAAATGAAGAGAGAAAATGTGTTCGGACACTATATAGCCCCTTTGCAATCAATTACAATTCCCTGTTATCAACTATAATTAGGAAAATTTTAGCCCGTGGACGTCCAGAAAGGCTGGTAACCGGTTATAGGCAATTGTAATCGATTACAATTAGGAAAAATTTACCCTATGGACGTCTAGAGAAGCTGTAACTGATTACAACCTCAAGAGTAATTGATTGCTCACATCAAAAACTTAGATTCCATACCCAAAAATATCATCTAAGACTTAGGGTATTACATACCTCCCCCCCCATAAAAGAATTCAGTTCCCGAATTATAAACGAGGCAATAAAAACTTTCTTATACCTCAAGAGTCAAACAAATAGGGGTGCTTTTCTTGCATTGCTTCCTCTGCTTCCCAAATTGCTTCTTCTTCTAAATGGTTCCCCCACATTACTTTCATTGAGGCTACTTCCCTTGAGTAGAGCTTCTTCACTTGACGATCAACTATGGTTATAGACTTTTCGTCGTAGGTCAAATCTTTATCTAGCTGGATGGTATGTGGAGTGAGCACATGTGATAGATTAGGAAGGTACTTCCGCAATAGAGACACATGGAACATAGGATTGATCATGGACAGTTCAAGTGGCAGGAATGATTGGCATGCCACTGCACCTAGCCCGTTTAGAATCTCAAAAAGGAATGTAATAAGGGCTAAGTTTGCTTTTCTTCCCAAATCTCATCATACCCTTCATAGGTGACGCCCAAAGAAACACATGGTCACCTATTGAGAATTCTACATCTCGCTTTCGATGATCGGCATAAGCTTTTTGTATGCTCTAAGCTGCCAGAAGTTTTTCCCTAATCAAACAAACTCTCTCAATTGAATCATACACTAAATCTGGTCCTAAGAGCTTAACTTCACCGATCTCAACCCATCCGATAGGAGATCTACATCGCCTACCATAGAGGGCTTTAAACGGGACCATCTGAATACTAACTTGGTAGATGTTTTGTGAGAAAACTTAACCAGAGGCAGGTAACTATCCTAATTCCCCCCAAAGTCCAAACATAGGATCTCAACATATCTTTTAATATCCAGATTATGTTTTAATTGCCCATCTGTTTGAGGGTGGAAAGCGATATTGAGGTTAAGCTGGGCCCTTAAGGCCTTCTGGAATGCCTTCTAGAAATCAGATGTGAATTAAGACCCACAGTCTGAGATGACGGACACCGGAATCCTATGAAGTTAGACAATCTCATCCACATATAGCTTAGCATAATGAGAAGCACTGTAGGTAGTCTTAATTGGAGGAAATGAGCTGATTTGGTCGTTCTATCTACTATTATCGAGATAGAGTCAAAACATCTGAAACTACAGGGTAAGCTAGTTACAAAGTCCATGGTGATTCTTTTCCATTTCCACTCAAGTATTTGTATCTGCTGTAGTAACCTAGTGGGTCTTTGGTGTTCAATTTTAACTTACTGACATACTAAGCAATAAGACACAAAGTCTCCTATGTCTCTCTTCATGCCTTCCTACCAGAGCAGTTGCTTCAAATCTTGGTACATCTTAGTGGAGTCGAGATGAGCCGTGTATCCACAACTGTGGGCTTCCTCTAGGAGAGTCCTTTTCAGGTCATCCACATTTGGTACACACAAACGATTACCACACCTTAGCACATCCGCTTGGTTGAGAGAAAATTTAGATTCTTTCCCATTGCGAACATCTTCCACTAGTTTGCATAGCTTCAGATCTTCATATTACATAGCCTTGACTTGCTCAATCAAGGAAGATTGCGCTAGCATATCGGCTAGAAGTTGCCTAGAGCTTTCAAGCTCAAAGTGCACACTCTCAAACTCCAATTTGGGAATTTCTTCTATTAGCAGTCTTCTGGTAGGGGCTACATGCACCGAAATTTCCATAGACTTTTTGTTTAAGGCATTAGCCACCATGTTGGCCCTGCTTGGATGGTACAAGATAGTACAGTCATAATACTTGAGTAGTTCCATCCACCTACGCTATCTTAGGTTTAAGTATTTCTATTAGAAGATATACTTCAAACTCTTGTGGTCTGTGTAAATCTTACAAGTTTTGCCATAGAGGTAATGCCTCCAAATCTTCAGTGCAAAGACAATGGCTACCATCTCCAGATCATGTATGGGATAATTCTCCTTATGCCTTTTCAGTTGTCTTGAAGCATAAGTAATGACTTGGCTATGTTGTATGAGAACACACTCGAGTCTTACCTGGGATGCATCATAATACACCGAATACCCTCCAGATCCCGAGGGCAGAACAAGCATTAGGGCTGTGGTCAAACAAGTTTTGAGCCTTTGGAAACTTTCTTCACAAGTTGACCATTGGAATTGCAACCCTTTCTTGGCCAAACTGGTCAAAGTGGTAGAGATTTTAGAAAAAGTCCTTAACAAATCTCCTGTAGTTGCCATCCAAACCCAAGAAACTACGAATTTTGGTCATAGTTGTAGGCCTTGGCCACTTTTGAATGGCCTTTACCTTCTTAGGATTTACCATAATTCCCTCCTTAGATACCATATGACCTAGGAAGGCTACCTGGTCCAACCAAAACTCACACGTAGAGCATTTAGCATAAAGTTGATGATTCCTTAGAGTTTGCAGAATTATCCTTATAAGATGCTTGTGTTCTTCCCTGCTCTTGGAATATATTAAGATGCCATTGATGAAAATGATCACGAAGTAATCCAAGAAGGGCTTGAACTTCCTGTTCATCAAGTCCATGAAAGCAACTGGAGCATTGGTCAATGCAAAGGATATCACTAAGAACTCGTAATATCTATAACAGTTTCGGAAAGTGGTTTTGAGAACATCTTCTTCCCAAATCGTCAATTGTTAGCATCTGGAATGGAGATCAATCTTAGAGAAGCATGAAGCACCTTGAAGCTGATTAAACAGGTCATCAATTCTGGACAATGGATACTTGTTACGAATAGTCAATTGATTGAGTTGTTTATAGTCCATGCACAACCGCATTGACCCTTCCTTCTTCTTCACAAAGAGCACTGGAGCAACCAGTAGCAATGTGCTTGCGTGAATGAAGCCCTTATCTAGCATATCCTACAATTGAACCTTTAGCTTTGACAATTCTACTAGAGCCATATGATAGTGAGGGATAGAGACAGGTTGGATGCTTAGGACCAAATCTATGCAAAACTTAACTTCCCTATCAAGAGATATTCCTGGTAATTCCTCAGAAAACACCTTTGGGGACTCCCTGACCACAAATACTTGGTCAAGGCTCGGCACTACAACCTTAACATCTCAGACTATGACAAGGTAAACTTCATTCTCTTTGTTTATCAAGTGCATAGCACTCATAGAAGAAATTAAGTTGGCTAGGGTTAAACAACTATCTCCCTATAAGACAAAGAACGGTCCTTCCGAAGCATTGAACTTCATTGCCTTAGAGTAGCAATCCATCGTGGCATGGCATGAGTCTAACCAATCTATGCCTAGAATAACATCAAAATCCATTATCTCCAGCAGCATTATATTAGCTAGTATTTCTACTCCATTTACACTAACTATGCATGACTGGAACATCAATTGAACTATCAAGGATTCCCTTATTAGGGTACTGACCCATAACGGATGGTCCAGCATCACCAATTGCTTGCCGAAATAAAAGGCAAAATATGGGGACACATACGAGTGTGTAAACCTCGAGTCAAATAATACATAAGCCTTAAAAGAACAAACATGCAAGATACCGACCACCATATTGTTCGAGACCTAAGCATCTTGTCTAGTCAATACAAAGACTCTAGGCTGGCCTCTCCCTGATACTCTACCACTAAAGCCTTTGCTACCTGTCCCTCTACCCGATGCTCTGCATGCAGGTCTAGAAGAACTACCCGTGGATAAAGCTGAATAGGATGGTGTAGATGTGACGGGATGCACGAAACTCTACCCAAAAGCTCCCCAAGAGTGGGGACAATCCCTCTTGATTTGCCTTGGCTGTCCCTATCTAAAGCAAGCTCTAGTGGCCTTGAGACATGGTGCTGAGTGGTAATTCCCACAAAGATAACATTGCTGTTCGGGGGAGTTCGACTGCCCGGATCATTACATGCCTGGCTAAGACATATTGCTAACCTGAGTCCTTGAAGCAGATACACTCATTGGAGCAGGCCCAGAAGAAGTAGCCCTAACTGATGCTACTTAGTGTCGGCCCTAATAAACTCTATGCTCCTCTAGTACTAGATCCACTAGAAAAGGATCCTTTTATTTTTTGCTTCTTGCCAGACTCCTTGGTGGCCTTTTATTCCTATCTCCTATACTTCCATAAGCGGCATCCACAATCTCAGTATATGACATCCTCCCAATCTTAGGAAATAGGTTGGAGAACAAGGGATATACTAGGCCCCGAACAAATCTCCTTATCTTCATGGTCTCTATGTACACTAGGTGAGAGGCATATGTAGATAGCCTAGTGAATTATTCTTCATACTCTATTACAGACATCCCAGGTGTCTACTTTAATCTCTCAAACTCAGTGGTAGCGAGTGTCATAGCCCGCTCCAAATTATGACTTTAAAACTTAATTATACTACTTCTAGGATAGTGCAACCAAGGTCGTTTTTCACAAGGATGTTGATATTATTCGATTAGCAACAAGGGGGATTTTGTTTGCATGCAAGAAAGCTAATTAAGAAGAGAAACTAACAACTAAAAATGGACACTAGCTCAAGGATTTCTTAAGGCCAAAGGCAAATCTATCACAAATGCGCATATGATCAAATATATGAAGTGTGGCTAACTTGAGTTATTAGTGGAACCATTACTAGCAACTCCATAATTCACTTAATGACCGCCAAGTATTCAATTAACACATAATTAGTAGATGGTTGAGACCTCAACCTCTAATTAACTCATGCTAACCTTTAGCTACAATTGCATTAGCCTAAGTCTCAATCAAGATCCAAGTCTCAATTCTTTAGTTAATTAAATATACATCAATCGACCAATCAACATACATCTAACTAACATCTTAGTCATACATCCTCATATCAATACCATTCAATAAGAACACATAATCAAGATTATCCTAATCATAATCCCCAATCTCAATACCATTCAATCAAGTTTCATAACTAGGAATCCTCAACTAGCCTAGTTCATATTAATGAATCAATTAATATTCACCCAATTACATACCCACACATCAATACTATTCAATGCAAGCATATAAAAGAGCAAGAGGCAAAGAATAGAGAAAACACATCATATATTGAAATTAAAGTGTAAAGTTTCAAGATACAACTCTTGAAGCCCTTTGGAGAATCTCTAAGCTAGCCTCCAACTCTATTCCTCCATGAGAATTTACAACCAAAACAGAAAATGAAGAGTAATGGTGAAAAATGAAAGGTGAGAAGAAGAGAGAAGAAGAAAAAGAGGAGAAAAAAGAAAGAAAACTAACCTACTCTAACCTAAGGAGAAAAGCTAAAATCCAAAGAATGAAACTTCTTTTTTAATTTGGTAATATCTTAGGTATTAGTACATGAATTCTTGTGCATTTGCTTTCCAAAAGTGGGCCCAAATGGCCAAACTCAAGATTACGCCTATTCTACTGTTCTGCACTTTTCTGGTTATGCTATAGCACAACATGCTGCGCTATAGTGCAACAATCAGTAAATCAAGAGGTGTTTCAGCTACAATTTGTGCTATAATGCAGCCCTTTGTGCTATAGCACAAGGTCTTGATAGCAATTATGCAGAATTAGTTTTCTGACTTTTGAGCCCCATTTGAGCCCCAAAATGTCCGAACTAGCTCTTAGTATCTTCATGAAAGTTGTAGATCTTTCTCTTGGCTTTAAAATGGAAACTCATTTGCTTCATTTGGATTTGAGATAAAAGAGTTATGGCTTGATCTTTGCATCATGCTCTTGTTGAAATTTTAGCAACATTGAAATTGAGCTTCCAATCACTTCTAAGTCTCAAATCCCTCCAAGTTAGGTTCCTACAAGTCAAAAACAACATATATAAGGATCCAAAACTCTTGGAATGCATTAAAGTGCAAAATCAAGGAAAAAGACATATTTATGCAAGAATTGGCAAAAGAGGCAAATTAGTACCGAACTATAAAGTTCTTGTAATTGGCAAGTAAACATGCAACATAGAGGACTAAAACACTAAATATGAGGAATAAAATTAGTATCTAAATTCAACTCATCACTCAGTAGCAAAATTCTCCCTCTCGTTAATAAGATGAGGACCTCATCATGAAGACTTCAGTGAACTTTTCCCAGGTAAGGGGAAGTAGTCTAAAAGTATTCTTACCCTCGAGAAAGGTCTCATACCACTGCTTAGTAGGTCCATTCAGGTTGTATGCTACCAACTCTACTGCTTTGCCACTCGGATATTCGAGAGTTTTGAGGACCCTGTTGGTACGGTCTAGGAACAATTGCAGGTCATCCGTTAAAGGATTCCCAGATAAGGTTGGTGGGTTCAACTTGAGGAAGAATTCAATGGTCACGTGGCAGTAAGTGTCGCAGCCTGTTCCAAATTACAATTTTAAAATACTTAATTACACTAAATTTGACGTATAGTGCAACCAAGGTTGTCTCATAAGGATGTTGTTGCTATCTAGTTAAGTAACAAGGGGGTATCTGGAAACATGCAGTCAATAAGCTATAAAAGAAAATTAGATGAAAATAAAAATACTAGTTCAAAGAGTTCCTTAGGCATAAGGTGAATAAATCATTAACGTACAATATATCAAACACATGGAGTGCGACTAATTTGAGCTATTTGAGAGACCTCTACTAACAACCCCACAATTCTACCTAGAGAACTCTAGGAATTCAACCAACACATAATTGATTAGATAATTGAGACCTCAATTCTAATTAACCTATATTGATTTCTAGCCCCAATTGTATTAGCCTAGGTTTGAACCCAAACCCAATTCCTAATTCTTTAACTAATCAAGTTCATACCAATTGACCAATTAGCAATCACCCAACTAATTCCTCATTCATAAACTCACATATCAATACCATTCAATGCAAATTTACAAATAAAAGAGGGCAAAGAATCAAGAAAACAAATATGATTGAAATTCAATGATAGAGTTTCAAGATTACAACCATAATGCCCTTGGAGTCTCCTTGAACTAGCTTGAAATCCTACTCCTCCATAGCAATGAAGGTTACAAAATAGAACCCAAAACAAGCATCTTACAAAATGAAAGGAAAAGAAAAGAAAAGAAGAGGAGAGGAGAAGAGAAGAGAGAAAAAAATGAAAAATGTTGGAGAGATGAGTCCTCTTTCGCGTCTCTCTTTTCTCTCTTCCTATCAGACCTCAAATGTCAAAATTCAAAAATACCCTTGAGCCCAACCTAATCCTCTGCCTCTTAGCTTTAAGTGGACACCTAATTTGCTTAATTTGGACTTAAAATGAGAGAGTTATGGGCCAAGTTTTATAGCATGTTCAGGTTGTACGTGTATTCACGTCAGTCCATTTTAACAGCCAATAAATCCATGAAGATGTCATTATTTTGGAGAGTGATCTTCATATGAATTGAAGCTTTATGTCTTAGCTTTCAAATGGCACTAGTTTTGCCTCAATCCAATGTCTACAACTCACGTTATGGCCCAATTAGTGCACACTACTCCAGTTCCAGTGTAACAGCCCTGTTCTGACTTCTTGGCCCAATTCGACCCACTAGACATCTGAATTTGTTGTTGACTTCTTCATCAATGTTGTAGATCTTTCTCTTAGATTTCCTACAATATAAAATTTGTAATTTTTAGATATCTACAACTCAAGATACAGCCATAATACAAAAATAGTATAAATTTGTAATAATGCTGGAAAATACAATTAAGCCCAATTAGAGTCCAAACTTATAAAATGTGTCCAATAGTATTCACTTAAGCACAAAAGAGGTTCAATAAACTAAATATGGGGGTTAATCAATGTATCAAAATATTGCTTATCATCACGTCCGCCCCCGCTTGAAGTTGTCCCCTAGCAGGATGATCTGACTCAACATGGGGTTGTACTCTACCCTTCTTTTGCTCGACCAGTAGCTCCATTATTGTGTTAAGGGAAACTAGGTTAACTGGCTCTTCCTCAAGAGTTGGCTCCTCAGCTTGCCTAGCCGATTTTCTGTGGCCCCTTCCTCGATCACAACTTCTCCCTCTTGGAAGAGGAGAGGGGACTCGATCAGGTTCCACATCAGAAGCTTCTTGGACTCCTACCCTTGTGCACGATTGCATGTCATATATGGCATTTCACCTACGGGAATAAACAAGGAGATTAGGACTCGATTGGATTTCAAACAAGGGACAGTTTGAGGTGCATATAACTTAAGGTATAAATATCAAGAATGACGATCTTAAAGGCCTCTGGTAACATCACACCTTATGAAAATAGGTTGGCTTCTATTTGCACAATTGTGATCTTATTTAAAGATACTTGCTCCATAGTACACAGGGAAACCTAAGCTCTAATACCAACTTCGTCGCGACCTAACCCGAGCCGTGATCGACGCATAAAGGACAAGTCCCCCAGCAAGCTTTGCACATAATATTTCCAGAAAATCGGGCAAAGTCTCCTTTGTATTTAGGATAATTCCCAAATATGAATCCTCTACCTACACAAATAACATACATCTAGGAATTTCAGAATGCCCCTCACAACACGCAGCATAAGATTCAAAAGCATAACCATACGTGAATCAAATACGTAATATTTGTTCCTTCAAAGTCCATACTGTAACACCCTCCTAAGTAAAGTACTATGCTTAAGTCATAGTACCACACTCTGGAGTTGTTACCGTTACCTGAGTGAACCTTATCTGATAGCAACTTCAGCCATCTTCGAAACTTCTTGAACTATCTAGAGATAACACGGAAATAGGAGTGAAAATTATAAATTCTCAGTAGGATTCTCTAATTATCATACATAATGTCATCGTTGTCATCTCCAGTTTGCTTCGGTTTATTATGAAAAAGGTGAATATGCGATACAAACTGTTTAATTTTATAGTTCGAAAATATATTATCTGAAGCAAAGTTCATTTTTACTCATACACTTGGCATTTGGGAGAGCCCATACAAAATCAATTCATGAATGATTCCATGGATAATAACTGCAACATATTAAAATACACATAACATCAACATACTGGAGACCTAACATCTGCACATGCCTTTACTTGTATTTGAATTTATGCATATACTTAAAATTTACTTTTCTTTCTTTATCTTCCTTTTCATCATAAAATCTTTACATGCCACATTCTAGAGTATGATCGCCATGTCATACCCCATCAGAGCATGATCGCCATGTCACGTTCCTTAGGAATATGGGACCTTCATTCGGTACTTACACTAGTTGGGTCAGGCCATGTCTCATGTAAGTCCTATCCCCTATATTCACACTAGCTGGATCAATGCCATGCCTCATGTGAGTGGGGTGTTTGTATATGCTTAAATCTTTAGTCTTTAGTCTTTAGTCTTTAGCCTTCACTGCCCTTGGGTAGCCTGATCTTGGAGTGAGCTCGTCAGCTCAACTCGTGACCGTCGTCACACCGACTCACCCACAAGGAGACCCACTGCCTCCAGGTTGGAAGGATTCAATGTGCAACTGCCTCCAACATAGAGGGACCCAAGTTTTAGTTGCCTTCACAAGGAGGGACCCAATGTGCAACTGCCTCCAGATAAAGGGACCCACATCTTTATCATTTAACTGCCTTCACAAGGAGGGATTCAATATGCAACTGCTTCCAAGTGAAGGGACCCACATCTTTATCATTTATCTGCCTTCATAGAGAGGGATCTCAAATAACTGCCTCCAAGTAAAGGGACCCACATTTAATATATTCACATTCTTTCATTCTCATGCATAATCAAGCATAGACATGCGGGATGTACTTATACATATGCTTCATGATTTATTTTCATGTACCTCATATCATTCTTGCATATAGAATTTTCACATATTCATAATTATATAGCTATTCATCTCATAAATTTTTTGTAATATAAACATTCATAGTTTCCTAGACTTCTGCCGTAAATTCGGCAGAGTAATGAATCAGATTTGTTTTCCTATGAATAGTGCCAGTTCTGACGGATAAATCAATCATAGCAGTATAATCAATTTATCATATCTATCAAGGTAAAACTTACAACCGTCAACTCAAGCCTTATAGGTTCACTAATACTTGCGAAACCATCAATTTGGACATTTCTGCCAATTCTAATTAGTTATGCCCAAATTATGTATAATCCACCTTTACCCCTATTCAGCTCATTTAAACCTGAAATTTGGATATGTCATAGCTCTATGTGTCTAGTTTTCAACCCTTTTAGTCCCATCTCATTTTGATAAGTGTAGCTCAAGATATTTAAATTTTGCCTCAGCCTGTTCAGTCACTGGTCTGAATTACACTCTTGGAAGTAAAAATTCACTAAAAATCGAAACTAAGCTCCAATCATATGAGATTGGTGCCATATCAAAGCTAACAGGACAACCTTTCATTTACAACAAGTATCGTTTCATTTGCTTCAATATAGCTCGAGTTATAAGTCTTGAAATTTGACCTTCCTGAACTACCCTATTTTGGCCTGGTTTGGACATAGGGTAACTTCCTCGAATCACTGGGAACAAAAGAGATCATAACAAACTCATAATTTCGTTGTAGGATGTTCCCCTATGTGTAATCCTTCTAATAAAATTGGTTTCACTCAATTTGGGGATGTGTAGGGTGAGTTACACTGCATGGATGAAAGTCCTGATTCCTAGGTCAAACTTCAAAAATTCATATCTCTCTCAATACTAATCCAATGGCCTTATATTATATATGTATGGAAATCTATGAATGTCTACTTTCATATAAAAATAGTCTCATCGAGTTTAACTGGTTGTAGGTGGAGCCGTACACTCCGCCATACGGATTGCCATAGGATTCCTCACTTAGGCAGCATCCTTGTCTTCCACTTCTCCTAGTTTTCTTCTAATTCTAATTCCAACTCAAGATTTCATATTAATCTAACCATAATCCATCACATACATCCAATATATCATCAAATACATGAAGAAGAATAAAATTTCATACAGCAATAGTGCAAAGAATTCAAGAACAGAAATGGAATCCTACCTCTTTGGAGTGTGATTTGAGCTAAGTGTTGAAGCTTGAATTATTAGAACCTTGTTAAGCTTGAAGGAGTGATGGAGTTGGTTGAGAGAAAAGGAAGAAGGCTAGAACAAAGGGGAAAGAGAGAGGCATAAATCAGCCTCAAATGAAAGGGAGAGTTTGACTTAAATACATGAGGGTAGTTGGAATTGTGAGTGTTGATTGGTTGAAATTTTGTGATTGTAGTTCGACCATGTCTTCTGCCTTTGTGGCTAAATTGCTCTCCACGTCATCCCAAAAGTGGAACTCGCATCCATTCTATTTCGAGTCAGAACTCGTCTCTATTCTGCTTAAAGTCGAAACCCGCGTCCATTTTATTTGAGCTTGGAGCTGAAGCCGGATGTCGGAACTCGTCCCATCGTATTTGAGACTTGGAAGTAAATTTGGATATCCTGTCTGGTTCATTCGACACTTGGAAGCAGAGTCAAATATCGGAAGTCATACAACTTACAGTCACATAATCTCAGAATTCCCCATTCAAACTCGGGAACACCAAAAGAAATGGAAGGCTCCTGGGAATAAACTCGGAGTTCGGAACTCGTGTATGACTTGGAAATCAACTCAAAGATCCGAACTCGTGTCCATTCTAGTTGAGTTCAACTCTAAGACCGGAACTCGTTACATTCAACTCGGAGGTCGGTACTTGTACTTAGGTCCCATCTCGTTTTGATATGTGTAGCTCAAGATATTTAAATTTTGTCTCAGCCTGTTCGGTCACTGGTCAGAATTACACTCTTGGAAGTAAAAATTCACTAAAAATCGAAACTAAGCTCAAATCATACGAAATTGGTGCCATATCAAAGCTAATAGGACAACCTTTCATTTGCAACATCGTTTCATTTACTTCAACATAGCTGGAGTTATAAGTCTTGAAATTCGACCTTCTTGAACTACCCTGTTTTGGCCTGGTTTGGACATAGGGTAACTTCCTAGAATCACTGGGAACAAAAGAGATCATAACAAACCCAGAATTTCATTGTGAGATGTTCCCCTATGTGTAAGATTTCTAACAAAATTGGTTTCACTCAATTTGGGGTTGTGTTGGGTGAGTCACACCCTTCTCAAGTCACACTGCCCGAATAAAAGTCCTGATTCCTAGGTCAACTTCAAAAATTCATATCTCTCTTAATACTAATCCAATGGCCTTATATTATATATGTATGGAAAGCTATGAATGTCTACTTTCATATAAAAATAGTCTCATCAAGTTTAACCGGCTGTAGGTAGAGCTGTACACTCTGCCATGCGGACTACCGTGGGATTCCTCACTTAGGTAGTATCCCAATCCTCCACTTCTCCTTGTTTTCTTCTTCTAATTCTAATTCCAACTCAAGATTTCATATTAATCTAACCATAATCCATCACATACATCCAATATATCATCAAATACATGAAGAAGAATAAAATTTCATACAGCCATAGTGTAAAGAATTCAAGAGCAGAAATGCAATCCTACCTCTCTGGAGTGTGATTTGAGCTAAGTGATGAAGCTTGAATTATTAGAACCTTGTTAAACTTGAAGGAGTGATGGAGTTGGTTGAGAGAAGAGGAAGAAGGCTGGAACAAGAGGGAGAAAGGGAGGCGTAAATCAGTCTCAAATGGGAAGGAGAGTCTGACTTAAATACATGAGGGTAGTTGGAATTGTGAGTGTTGATTGGTTGAAATTTTGTGATTGAAGTTCGGCCATGTCTTCTACTTTTGTGGCTAAATTGCTCTCCACGTCGTCCCAAAAGTGGAACTCGCTTCCATTCTATTTCGAGTCGGAACTCGTCTCTATTCTGCGTAAAGTCGGAACCCGCGTCGATTTTATTTGAGCTTGAAGCTGAAGCTGAATGTCGGAACTCGTCCTATCATTTTTAAGACTTGGAAGTAAATTCGGTTATCCTATCTGGTCCATTCAACACTTGGAAGCAGAGTTGGATATCGGAAGTCATACACTTTACAATCACATAATCTCGAAACTCCCCATTCAAACTCGGGAACACCAAAAGAAATGGAAGGCTCTTAGGAACAAACTTGGATATCAGAACTCGTGTATGACTTGGAAATCAACTCAAAGATCCGAACTCGTGTCCATTCTAGTTGAGTTCAACTCTACGGCCAGAACTCGTTACATTCAACTCGGAGGTCGGTACTTGTACTTTGGTCCCATCTCATTTTGATATGTGTAGCTCAAGATATTTAAATTTTGCCTCAGCCTGTTCGGTCACTGGTCCGAATTACACTCTTGGAAGTAATTCACTAAAAATTGAAACTAAGCTCAAATCATACGAAATTGGTGCCATATCAAAGCGAACAGGACAACCTTTCATTTGCAACATCGTTTCATTTGCTTCAGTATAGATGGAGTTATAAGTCTTGAAATTCGACCTTCTTGAACTACCCTGTTTTGGCCTGGTTTGGACATAGGGTAACTTTCTTGAATCACTGGGAGCAAAAGAGATCATAACAAACTCAGAATTTTATTGTGGGATGTTCCCCTATGTGTAAGCTTTCTAACAAAATTGGTTTCACTCAATTTGGGGTTGTGTTGGGTGAGTTACACCCTTCTCAAGTCACACTGCCCGGATGAAAGTCCTGATTCCTAGGTCAAACTTCAAAAGTTCATATCTCTCTCAATACTAATCCAATGGCCTTATATTATATATGTATGGAAAGCTATGAATGTCTACTTTCATATAAAAATAGTCTCATCGAGTTTATCCGGTTGTAGGCGGAGCTGTACACTCTGCTATACAGACTGCCGTGGGATTCCTCACTTAGGCACTATCCAAATCCTCCACTTTTCCTAGTTTTCTTCTTCTAATTCTAATTCCAACTCAAGATTTCATATTAATCTAACCATAATCCATCACATATATCCAATATATCATCAAATACATGAAGAAGAATAAAATTTCATTCAGCCATAGTGTAAAGAATTCAAGAACAGAAATGAAATCCTACCTCTTTGGAGTGTGATTTGAGCTAAGTGTTGAAGCTTGAATTATTAGAAAATTGTTAAACTTGAAGGAGTGATGGAGTTGGTTGAGAGAAGAGGAAGAAGGATAGAATAAGAGGGAGAGAGGGAGGCATAAATCAGCCTCAAATGAGAGGGAGAGTCTGACTTAAATATATGAGGGTAGTTGGAATTGTGAGTGTTGATTGGTTGAAATTTTGTGATTGAAGTTCGGGCACGTCTTCTGCTTTTATGGCTAAATTGCTCTCTACGTCGTCCCAAAAGTGGAACTCACTTCCATTCTATTTTGAGTTGGAACTCGTCTCTATTCTGTGTAAAGTCGGAACCTGCATCCATTTTATTTGAGCTTGGAGCTGAAGCCGGATGCCGGAACTTGTCTCATCATATTTGAGATTTGGAAGAAAATTCAGATATCCTGTCTGGTTCATTCGACACTTGGAAGCAGAGTCGGATATCGGAAGTCATACAGCTTACAATCACATAATCTCGGAACTCCCCATTCAAACTCGGGAACACCAAAAGAAATGGAAGGCTCCTGGGAATAAACTTAGAGATCCAAACTCGTGTATGACTTGGAAATCAACTCAAAGATCCAAACTCGTGTCCATTCTAGTTAAGTTCAACTCTAAGACCGGATCTCGTTATATTCAACTCGTAGGTTGGTACTTGTACTATTGTGTTAAACTATAAATTCGGAGGTTGGAAACCGAGTACACTATTTTGAAACATGAAGTATTAGGTCGGAACTCGCGTGCATGTTGCTTGAAATTTGGAGATAAATTATGAGATCGGAAATCGGGTCCGTTTTTCTTTGAGACATAAAGTCGAATATCGGGAATCACGTCCACGTTGTTTGGACTTGAATGTCAAGTCGAGTAGGTAATTTTGCCATATGAAGTCGGAAGTAGGAAATTAACGCAAGACAAACTTCGAAATCGTACATGATCCCATTTTATGTGAAATTCGAAGATGATGTTGAAAATGGAATTGATCAAACTTGAAGGTGAAGTCGGAACTCTGAAATCGGGGATGTTACATTACTACCCTCCTTAAAAAATTTTGTCTTCAAAATTTGATCACAAAACTAACTATTTATTATCATAAGAGTTTGAAGAAAAGGTTCACACATAAGCACACTGAAGTTGAACAAACATAGTCAAAAAAAATAAAGTAGACCTAGTTATATAATTTAACATAATGTAGTTTAACAAAAAGTGGATCCTTGTCCTAAGTTATTCTTGATTTCACTTCAGCTTATTTGGGGAAATAGCTCCTCAACATTTGAGGTAAAGACCCGTCCTGGTCATTGCGGTTTAGGGGTAGATGACTGATGTGTATATAAGTAGTCTTTGATCATGTGGCCCGGCTTCCCACACCTGAAACATACATTTTGTCCAGCTAAACAGGGTCTACCTCTGTGAACCTTTCCACACTTAGAGCATACTTGCCCCGTGGTTGGCCCCTGAAATTGTTTATTCCCACGTCTATTAAATTGACGCAGCTTCTTTGGTGGTGGGGCATATTCAGGTTCCTGGTTTTCAGGTGCAGGCCTCTTTCCATAAGTATCAGACTGGGAAATCTCCAATTTCTTGTTATAGTCTTCCACAAGTCTGCACTTATTTACCAAGGTAGGAAAATCCCTGATCTCTATAGGGCCTATTACTGCGAGGATATCTTCCCTTAATCAGCCTTCAAATTTGACACACTTCCACGTCTCATCTGGATTCCGCTGATAGATCGTGGAAAACTTACATAACTTCTCAAACTTAGCGATGTACTCTGACATGCTATTGCTTCCTTGGCAGAGTTGCATAAATTCCAACTCCTTGGCATTCCGAACTGATAGAGGAAAGTATTTCCGGTAAAAAGCATCCTTGAACACAATCCAGGTGATCTCCGTTTGGGATCCTTCTAATAGCCATTTCACACCATTCCACCAGAGTTCTGCGTCTGCTTCGAGCATATAAGTGGCGAAGGCCACTTTCTGGTGATCAGTGCAGTCCAGAATGGAAAAGACCTTTTCCATTGTCTTAATCCACTCATCAGCCTTATCAGGATGAAAACCTCCTCTTAAACTAGGCGGGTTCGCCTTTCGAAATTCTGCGAACTTGAGGTATTCTAACTCTAATCCTAGGCCATTTGAGTTTCCACCGTGACTGGCTCTAGGTTGTCTTCCCAGCTGGTCCATCATTTGATGTGACACAACAGCTTGTTGGGGCATGGCATATGCCATCTCTCCTAGAGTGTCCATGAAAGTAGTAAGGTCTTCTAAAGTGGGTACAGTTCGTGGCCTACCACGCCCCCTGGAAGCCATTAGTTCCTAATCATACACAACAAAACGTTGAGTTGATCAGGCTCAACAATAAGTTAAGTGTGATAGCAACTAATAACGTTCACAGTTAGGCGGTCATGCATATCTAATTCCCTATATCTTATCTAGACAGATAAGATTTGTCACATGACATTTTCTAAGGATTGTAGAGTGCACTGGAAATGTAGCCAGTCCAAATCCTTAGGTGCGGGGAGGATCAAACTGCTCTGATACCATTAATGTAACACCCTCCCAAATACAGTACTATGCTTAAGTCATAGTACCACACCCTGGAATTGTTACCATTACCTGAGCGGACCTTATCTGACAGCAACTTCAGCTATCTTCGGAACTTCTTGAACTATCTGGAGATAACACGGAAATAGGATGAGAATTATAAATTCTCAGTAGGATTCTCTAATTATCATACATAATGTCATCATTGTCATCTCCAGTTTGATTCAGTTTATTATGAAAAAGGTGAACATGCGATACAAACTGTTTAATTTTCTAGCTTGAAAATATATTATTCGAAGCAAAGTTCATTTTTACTCATACACTTGGCATTTGGGAGAGCCCATACAAAATCAATTCATGAATGATTCCATGGATAATAACTGCAACATATTAAAAATACACATAGCATCAACATATTGGAGACCTAACATCTGCACATGCCTTTACTTGTATTTGAATTTATGCATATACATAAAATTTCCTTTTCTTTCTTTATCTTCATTTTCATCATAAAATCTTTACATGCCACATTCTAGAGTATGATCGCCATGTCATACCCCATCAGAGCGTGATCGCTGTGTCACGTTCCTTAGGAATATGGGACCTTCATTCGGTACTTACGCTAGCTGGGTCAGGCCATGCCTCATATAAGTCCTATCCCCTATGCTCACACTAGCTGGGTCGATGCCATGCCTCATGTGAGTGGGGTGTTTATATATGCTTAAATCTTTAGTCTTTAGCCTTTACTGCCCTTAGGTAGCCTGATCTTGGAGTGAGCTCGTCAGCTCAACTCGTTACTGTTGTCACACCGACTCACCCATAAGGGGACCCACTGCCTCTAGGTTGGAGGGATTCAATGTGCAACTGCCTCCAACATAGAGGGACCCAAGTTTTAGTTGCCTTCACAAGGAGGGACCCAATGTGTAACTCCCTCCAGGTGAAGGGACCCACATCTTTATCTTTTAACTGCCTTCACAAGGAGGGATTCAATGTGCAACTGCCTCCAAGTGAAGGGACCCACATCTTTATCATTTATCTGCCTTCACAGGGAGGGATCTCAAATAACTGCCTCCAAGTGATGGGACCCATATTCAATATATTCACATTCTTTCATTCTCATGCATAATCAAGCATAGACATGTGGGATGTACTAATACATATGCTTCATGATTTATTTTCATGTACCTCGTATCATTCTTGCATATAGAATTTTCACATACATATTCATAATTGTATAGCTGTTCATCTCATAAATTTCTTGTAATATAAACATTAATAGTTTCCTAGACTTCTGCCGTAAATTTGGCAGCATAACGGATCGGATTCGTTTCCTCATGAATAGTGTCAGTTCTCACGGGCAAATCAATCATAGCAGTATAATCAATCTAACATATCTATCAAGGTAAAACTTACAATCGTCAACTCAAGCCTTATAGGTTCACTAATACTTGCGAAATCATCAATTTGGTCATTTTTACCAATTCCATTTAGTTCTAGCCGAATTTTGTATAATCCACTTTTACCGCTACTCAACTCATTTAAACCTAAATTTTGGATATGTCATAGCTCTATGTGTCTAGTTTTCAACCTTTTTGGTCCCATCTCATTTTGATATGCATAGCTCAAGATATTTAAATTTTGCCTCAGCCTGTTTGGTCACTGGTCTGAATTACACTCTTGGAAGTAAAAATTCACTAAAAATCGAAACTATGCTCAAATCATATGAAATCGGTACCATATCAAAGCTAACAAGACAACCTTTCATTTGCAACATCGTTTCATTTGCTTCAGTATAGCTCGAGTTATAAGTCCTGAAATTCGAACTTCCTGAACTATCCTATTTTGGCCTGGTTTGGACATAGGGTAAATTCCTCGAATCACTGGGAACAAAAGATACCATAACAAACTCAAAATTTCATTGTGGGATGTTCCCCTATGTGTAAGATTTCTAACAAAATTGGTTTCACTCAATTTGGGGTTGTGTAGGGTGAGTTACACCCTTCTCAAGTCACATTGCCCGGATGAATGTCCTGATTCCTAGGTCAAACTTCAAAAATTCATATCTCTCTCAATACTAATCCAATGGCCTTATATTATATATGTATGGAAAGACATGAATGTCTGCTTTCATATAAAAATAGTCTCATCAAGTTTAACTGGCTGTAGGTGGAGCCGTACACTCCGCCATATGGACTACCATGGGATTCCTCACTTAGGTAGCATTCTAATCCTCCACTTCTCCTAGTTTTCTTCTTCTAATTCTAATTCCAACTCAAGATTTCATATTAATCCAACCATAATCCATCATATACATCCAATATATCATCAAATACATGAGGAAGAATAAAATTTCATGCAGCCATAGTGCAAACAATTCAAGAACAGAAATGGGATGCTACCTCTTTGGAGTGTGATTTGAGCTAAGTGTTGAAGCTTGAATTATTAGAACCTTGTTAAGCTTGAAGGAGTGATGGAGTTGGTTGAGAAAAGAGGAAGAAGGTTGGAACAAGAGGGAGAGAGGGAGGCGTAAATCAGCCTCAAATGAGAAGGAGAGTCTGACTTAAATACATGAGGGTAGTTGGAATTGTGAGTGTTGATTGGTTGAAATTTTGTGATTAAAGTTTGGCCATATCTCCTGGTTTTGTGGCTAAATTGCTCTCCACGTAGTCCCAAAAGTGGAACTCGCTTGCATTCTATTTCAAGTCGGAACTCGTCTCTATTCTGCGCAAAGTCGAAACCCGTGTCCAATTTATTTGAGCTTGGAGCTGAAGCCGAATGTCGGAACTCGTCCCATCATATTCGAGACTTGGAAGTAAATTCGGATATCCTATTTGGTTCATTCGACACTTGGAAGCAGAGTCGGATTTCAGAAGTCATATAGCTTACAATCACATAATCGGAACTCCCCATTCAAACTCGGGAACACCAAAAGAAATGGAAGGCTCCTGGGAACAAACTCGGAGATCAGAACTCATGTATGACTTGGAAATCAACTCAAAGATCCGAACTCGTGTCCATTCTAGTTGAGTTCAACTCTAAGGCTGGAACTTGTTACATTCAACTCGGAGGTCGGTACTTGTACTTTGGTCCCATCTCGTTTTGATATGTGTAGCTCAAGATATTTAAATTTTGCTTCAGCCTGTTCGGTCACTGGTCTGAATTACACTCTTGGAAGTAAAAATTCACTAAAAATCGAAACTATGCTCAAATGATACGAAATTAGTACCATATCAAAGCTAACAAGACAACCTTTCATTTGCAACATCGTTTCATTTGCTTCAGTGTAGCTCGAGTTATAAGTCCTGAAATTCGACCTTCCTGAACTATCCTATTTTGGCCTGGTTTGGACATAGGGTAACTTTCTCGAATCACTGGGAACAAAAGAGACCATAACAAACTCAAAATTTCACTGTGGGATGTTCCCCTATGTGTAAGATTTCTAACAAAATTGGTTTCACTCAATTTGGGGTTGTGTAGGGTGAGTTACACCCTTCTCAAGTCACATTGCCCGGATGAATGTCCTGATTCCTAGATCAAACTTCAAAAATTCATATCTCTCTCAATACTAATCCAATGGCCTGATATTATACATGTATGGAAAGATATGAATGTCTACTTCCATATAAAAACAGTCTCATCAAGCTTAACCGGCTGTAGGTGGAGCCGTATACTCCGCCATACAGACTACCATGGGATTCCTTACTTAGATAGCATCCCAATCCTCCACTTCTCCTAGTTTTCTTCTTCTAATTCTAATTCCAACTCAGGATTTCATATTAATCCAACCATAATCCATCATATACATCCAATATATCATCAAATACATGAGGAAGAATAAAATTTCATGCAGCCATAGTGCAAACAATTCAAGAACAGAAATGGGATCCTACCTCTTTAGAGTGTGATTTAAGCTAAGTGTTGAAGCTTGAATTATTAGAACCTTGTTAAGCTTGAAGGAGTGATGGAGTTGGTTGAGAAAAGAGGAAGAAGGCTGGAACAAGAGGGAGAGAGGGAGGCGTAAATCAGCCTCAAATGAGAAGGAGAGTCTGACTTAAATACATGAAGGTGGTTGGAATTGTGAGTGTTGATTGGTTGAAATTTTGTGATTGAAGTTTGGCCATGTCTCCTGGTTTTGTGGCTAAATTGCTCTCCATATAGTCCCAAAAGTGGAACTCGCTTGCATTCTATTTCAAGTCAGAACTCGTCTCTATTCTGCGTAAAGTCGAAACCCGCGTCCATTTTATTTGAGCTTGGAGCTGAAGCCGGATGTCGGAACTCGTCCCATTGTATTTGAGACTTGGAAGTAAATTCGGATATCCTGTCTGGTTCATTCGACACTTGGAAGCAGAGTCGGATGTCAGAAGTCATATAGCTTACAATCACATAATCTCGGAACTCCCCATTCAAACTGGGGAACACCAAAAGAAATGGAAGGCTCCTGGGAACAAACTCGGAGATCGGAACTCGTGTATGACTTGGAAATCAACTCAAAGATCTGAACTCGTGTCAATTCTAGTTGAGTTCAACTCTAAAGCCGGAACTCGTTACATTCAACTTGGAGGTCGGTACTTGTACTTTGGTCCCATCTCGTTTTGATATGTGTAGCTCAAGATATTTAAATTTTGCCTCAGCCTGGTCGGTCACTGGTTTGAATTACACTCTTGGAAGTAAAAATTCACTAAAAATCGAAACTATGCTCAAATCATACGAAGTTAGTACCATATCAAAGTTAACAAGACAACCTTTCATTTGCAACATCGTTTCATTTGCTTCAGTATAGCTCGAGTTATAAGTCCTGAAATTCGACCGTCCTGAACTATCATATTTTGGCCTGGTTTGGACATAGGGTAACTTCCCTGAATCACTGGGAACAAAAGAGACCATAACAAACTCAAAATTTCATTGTGGAATGTTCCCCTATGTGTAAAATTTCTAACAAAATTGGTTTCACTCAATTTGGGATTGTGTAGGGTGAGTTACACCCTTCTCAAGTCACATTGCCCAGATGAATGTCCTGATTCTTAGGTCAAACTTCAAAAATTCATATCTCTCTCAATACTAATCCAATGGCCTTATATTATATATGTATGGAAAGATATGAATGTCTACTTTCATATAAAAATAGTCTCATCAAGTTTAACCGGCTGTAGGTGGAGTCGTACACTCCACCATACGGACTACCATGGGATTTCTCACTTAGGTAGCATCCCAATCCTCCACTTCTCCTAGTTTTCTTCTTCTAATTCTAATTCCAACTCAAGATTTCATATTAATCCAACCATAATCCATCATATACATCCAATATATCATCAAATACATGAGAAAGAATAAAATTTCATACAGCCATAGTGCAAACAATTCAAGAACAGAAATGGGATCCTACCTCTTTGGAGTGTGATTTGAGCTAAGTGTTGAAGCTTGAATTATTAGAACCTTGTTAAGCTTGAAGGAGTGATGGAGTTGGTTGAGAAAAGAGGAAGAAGGATGGAACAAGAGGAGAGAGGGAGGCATAAATCAGCCTCAAATAAGAAGGAGAGTCTGACTTAAATATATGAGGGTAGTTGGAATTGTGAGTGTTGATTGGTTGAAATTTTGTGATTGAAGTTTGGCCATGTCTCCTGGTTTTGTGGCTAAATTGCTCTCCACGTAGTCCTAAAAGTGGAACTCGCTTGCATTCTATTTCAAGTCGGAACTCGTCTCTATTCTGCGTAAAGTCGAAACCCGCGTCCATTTTATTTGAGCTTAGAGCTGAAGCCGGATGTCGGAACTCGTCCCATCGTATTTGAGACTTGGAAGTAAATTCGGATATCCTGTCTGGTTCATTCGACACTTGGAAGCAGGGTCGAATGTTAGAAGTCATATAGCTTACAATCACATAATCTCGGAACTCCCCATTCAAACTGGGGAACACCAAAAGAAATGGAAGGCTCCTGAGAATAAACTCGGAGATCGGAACTCGTGTATGACTTGGAAATCAACTCAAAGATCCGAACTTGTGTCCATTCTAGTTGAGTTCAACTCTAAGGCTGAAACTCGTTACATTCAACTCGGAGGTCGATACTTGTACTATTGTGTTAAACTATCAATTCGGAGGTCGGAAACTGAGTACATTATTTTGACACACGAAGTATTAGGTCGGAACTCGCGTGCATCTTGCTTGAAATTTGCAGATAAATTATGAGATCGAAAATCGGGTCCGTTTTTCTTTGAGACATAAAGTCGGATATCGGGAATCACGTCCACGTTGTTTGGACTTGAATGTTAAGTCGAGTAGGTAATTTTGCCATATGGAGTCGGAACTAGGGAATTAATGCAAGACGAACTCGAAAATTGTAAATGATCCCATTTTATGTGAAATTCGAAGATGATGTCGGAAATGGAATTGATCAAACTTGAAGGTGAAATCGGAACTCGAAAATTGGGGATGTTACACATACTATAACATTTAGTCAATTTAAGAAAACCATAACACATATAACAAGTCTACATATTTGAACATACATAATCAAGTTCTAATTCCAGCACAAGTAAGCGAGGGTTAGACCCTACCCATGGCACCATGGAGCTACTAAATTAAACTAAAGGTCCACAAGGAGTTCCCAATTCCAAAACACGCCCTTGATTATGAAGGACTCACCAAAGGAAAATAGGAACTCACTACTTAGGGGCAGGATGATCGTATCCTAAGTCAACCTGAATTTGAAAAAGAGGAAAAGACAATAAGGTGAGTTTATGCAACTCAGTAAGACATAGGACATCCATAACCCACACAGGGCAATGTGCTTAAAATTGGAATAAAATTCTTATGTGTAAAGTTAAGTAAGAACAATAGTTCCAAAATACTATTCAATTACTTAAAACCAATGAGAAGTTATCTAATCCATGATGATTCGTCAAGTTCACACTTAGGTGGCATTTCCTTTGTGTGATGTTGTATTTGTCACACACCACTCCTGAACTGGCTATGTAATTTGTCATGTACCACATTTTATGTGGCTATGTAAATAATAAATCAAGGTGTACCAAGTTAACATCTACTACTATTAGCTGCAGATTCTGTCATAGACTTTCCCAAAGCCTTTCTTTTACCATCATATATAGCTATTCTATGTTTAGATGTGAGGAGTTCCATAATAAAAGCATAACATTAAGTGCATATGGTTATTTCAATTAGACCTCATGTCAAATCCTCAATCATGTATTCTTATCACGTTTCAAAACATAAACAATTAACATAGCTCAATAGAAAACAATTCATTGTCCTACGTGCAAAATTTGGAAACAATATAATCAAGGAAAGAATTTAACATCATAAAACATATAATCCAAACATAGATCATAGTGCCATGATAATTACTAGTTAAGGACATATTATCTACTCACATACTTATTCTGGAAGTGGAATTTCATGTGCCAGTTTCAATAGACAGTCAGTCATAGTAAGCGATCAAGTATAATGCATTAATCTTTCAAACATCAACATGAAATTGCAACACTTAGATTTTAATTGAACTCATATATGCATTAAGGTGCCAAATCCTTTAATTTTGGAAATCCTGTTCATATTCTTCAACTCTGCCCTTTTTTAGAAATTAAGCCTTAAATTCATTTTGGCTTATTTGGACTAAATTTTATATATGTTGAAGTATTATGTGTCTAGTTTCTAACCTCTTTAGTCCCATTAAGTTTTCATACATATAGCTCAAGTTATTGAAGATTTACCTATGCATGTCCTATAATAGGTAGATTTAAGCTCTGAAAAGTAAAAGTTCACTAAAAATGGAAAATTAAGTGAAACTATACGAAACTTATATGGATTTGAAACAAACTGAACCAGTTTTCTTTACCAATGAGTTTTACTTCATTTAAGTAAGTAGAGCTTGAGTTATGAGCTCTTGAAGTTGGCTAATTTGAACTGCCTTATTATAGCCTGGTTAGGACTTAGGCAACTTTCATGAATTAATGGGAACAATAGGGATTGAATTTGGTTCTGAAATTTTTATGTTAAGCTATATCTCAACTTTCTAAAAAAATTAGTTGCACTCAATTTGAAGGAGTGTAGGGTGAGTTATGCCCCTAGAAATCCAGTCTGCCCAAAACTAGGGTTAGAATCCTAGGGTCAAATTCAAAATTTCATATCTCACTTAATATAGATCCAATGGCCTTATATTATATATGGTTGGAAGCTCTAAATGTCTAGTTTTAATAAAAATAGGTACATAAATTTTTGGTGCCTGTAGGCAGAGCCGTACATTCTGCCAGTATGGATGCCGTAAGATTTTCTAGGTTTCAGATTCTAGTTTGCTATCTTTCTTATTTTTCATGCAAGATTCAATCTCAATCCTACCAAATACTTGATAAACTAGCATAAATCATCACATAACCATCTTATATCATCAATTACATGAATAGAGAAAAACTTCCTAATAGTCATCAACTCAATAAACTCAAGTAAAGAAGCTGAATCCTACCTCAAAACTTGGGTTGTAGTGGAAAGGAAGCAAAGTTTGGTGAAGGCATGGAAGTGGGGTGAAGAAATGAGGATAAGGAGATGAAGAAGAAGAAAAGGGGAGAAAAAGAGGGCTGCTGAAGGGAGCATGAAAAATGGGGGGGAGGGAGAAAGAAGGAAAAATCTGGTTTGATAGTGGTGGTAGTTGGCTCCTTTGAATCATATTGGTTGCTACCTCAATTGGCTCATAAGTGAGCCAACAATGCTTATGTTGTTATGGTATGAATGGTGCCACTTGAGAGATGAAGTGGATGAACTCTTAGCCATAAAAGCTTAGCATTTTTTGTATGTAATTTTATTGATTCAGTTTCTGTGGTTTAAAATACCGAATCTCTACCGATTTCCTTTAAATTAGCAAAACGGGTTGGAGAAATTTTGTGAGGCTTTCTATGCGTCTATTCCAATTTTTCCTCAGGTCTAATCTCTCTTATCAACATTTAATTAATTTCTAATTAACCTTTAATTGGCCTCTAACTAACCTTGTTCATGCAAATTAATCAAATAATTCGCTTAATAACGTAAATCGGGCATTTAAAAAATTTTGGATGTTACAATACTACCGACCTAAAAAAAAATTTTGTCCTCAAAATTTAGTCACAAAGCTAACTATTTATTGTCGTAATACTTTAATAAAAGAGTTCGCTTATAAGAACATGGAAAGTTGACAAGCATAGTCGAAGAAAATACAGTAAACCTAGTTATATAATTTGGCACAACATAGTCGGCAAAGGCTAAGTCCTTATCCCGGGTTAGTTCTAATTTGGTATCAACCCCTCTGGGAAGGAAGTCTCTTCAGCATTCAAGGTGAAAACCCTCCTTGGATGTTACGGCTTAGGTGCAGGAGGTTGTTTCCTGGGCATTCCCTAACCATATGCCCTGGCTTGCCACATTTGAAACACACATACTGTTTAGCCAAACAAGGCTTATTTCCATGGTTTTTCCACACTTCGGATATCCTTTTTTCATAAGCATTAGGCTGGGCAATCTCAACTTCTTATTATAGTCCTCCACAAGTCTACACTTATTTACCAAGGTAGGAAAATTTCTGAGCTCCATAGGGCCTACTGCTGCAAGGATATCTTCCCTCAATCCGCCTTCAAATTTGACACACTTCCATGCCTCATCTGGATTCTGCTGATAGATTGTGGAAAACTTGCATAGCTCTTCAAACTTAGCGATGTACTTTGACACACTACTGCTTCCCTAGTAGAGTTGCATAAATTTCAACTCCTTGGTATTCCGAAATAATGAAGGAAAGTATTTCTGGTAAAAAGCATCCTTAAACACAATCCAAGTGATCTCAGTTTGGGACTCCTTGATAGAGCATTCATTTATACATTATTCTAGTGTTATTCCTAGCTTGTTTACATCATAATTGTGTTTTAATTGATGCAAATAAATGAGTTTGATGACATTGACCTTCATTGAGAATTTGTATAAATGTGTGCTAATTTTCAGATTTCATACTTGTTTTGACCTTTCTATCTTCTACAGCCCACATCTTGAGCTACAAGTACCGGAATTAAGCAATCTTTAGCTCGTTGGAAAGATAACGAAAAATCCTACAACTTTGCTGAAGACCTCAAGACCGAAATCTGTCAGATTCTAGACGTAATTTTCATTGCAAAGAGGCTGTAGTAAACGGGCCCAGAATTAAGTCTTTCTTGGGCCTATTTGTTCTAGATGGGCTTGGCCCTCTTTTGAGGTTTTTGAGTTTTCTGAAAATAATATTAGAGGAGAGGGGGACGAGTGGAAAAGAGAGGAGTGGAATTTGAAGGAGTTTTAGGTTTTTCATTAGAGAGGAAGTTATTATTATTTTTTCGGTTTTGCTTTCTTTTTGGCTGGATGTTTCATTTCTGTTTTATTTGTCCATGACTATGGAAGGCTGAATTTTTGTTTCAGCTTAGGAGGTTCGTCACTCAATGCATGGATTCTGAGGTTTAGTGTTTGATTATATTCAATTTCAGTCTTTATTCTTCCCTCTCTTTCTACAATTCTGATTTTCGTTTATTCTCTCAAACATTGATCAATGGTTGATGAAGCTATTATGATTAGAATAGAATTGCTTGTTTCAGAATTGAATTCTAATTAGACTTGGATTGATTAATCCGAATTGGATTAGAGTAAAATAGAGGGCTAATCTCATATTTTGAAATTAGGTTAAAATCGAATTAAACACTTGAAGATCTTCTTGTTTTTAGTTCGAAAATAACAGAATGGAGCTGAATGCGAAATACTTTTTGTGAACCTATGACGAATCCTCATTGTTGTGAATGAATTTCCTAAGTTGATCCTCAATCAAGTGGTTTTTCTGCAACTGTTTTAAAAATCAATTAGATTTCTGAATTCTTGTTAATGAAACCCCCCCTTCATTTTGGTCATCCTGATGTATTCATGAAATTTAGAATAATTCCTTGGGAAACGATCTAGGTTTGCACCTACTACTACATTGTTTTGCTCAAAACCTAGTCTATTTGAGTGCATTGCAACAGTGCCCGTCACTCCTCTAATAGTCATTTCACACCATTCCACCAGAATTTTGCATTTGCTTCGAGTATATAAGTGGCGAAGGTACCTTTTTGGTGGTTAGTGCAGTCCAAAATGGAGAAGACTTTCTCCATTGTCTTAACCCACTCATCAACCTTATCAGGATGAAAAGCTCCTCTAAAACTGGGTGGGTTCGCTTTTTGGAATTCCGCGAATTTGAGATATTCCAAGTCTACTCTTAAGCCATTCGGGTTTCCACCGTGACCAGCTCCAGGTTGTCTTCCCAACTGATCCATCATTTGGTGTGTTGCAACAGCTTGTTCGAGCATGGCATATGCCATCTCCCGCAGAGTGATCATGAAATCAGTGCAATCTTCTGGAGTGGGTGCAGTTTGTGGTCTGCCATGTCCCCTAGAAGCCATTAGTTCCTAATCACACACAACAAAACATTGAGTTAATCAGGCTCAATAATAAGTTAGGTGTGACAGTAACTAATAACAATCACAGTTAGGTGGTCATGCATATCTATTCCTATATCCTATTTGAATAGACAATATTCGTCGCATAATACTAATTAAGAATTCCAGAGTGCATTGGAAGCATAGTTAGTTCAACCCTCAAGTCCGGTTAGGACCAAACTGCTTTGATACCATTTTGTAACATCCTACCCGGTACAGTATTATGCTTAAGTCATAGTACCCAACTCAAAAGTTGCTACTGTTACCTGGACGGACCTTGTCTGATAGCTATCTCTAACCATCGTCAATACTCCTTGAACTATCTGGAGATAACACAGAAATAGGAGTGAAAATTGAAAATTCTTAGTAGGATTCCTTATACACCATATATTATGTCATCGTTATCATCTCTAGTTATTTCAGTTTATTAAGAAAAAGGTGAGCATGTTACATAAATTGTTGGGTTTTTATAGTCCGAAAATATATCGTCCAAAACAGAGTTCATTTTATTCAAACACTTGAATCATATTACAATTAAATGATCAGTTCATATTTCATAATTAGCATAGCAATCACAGCACAAATATAGTAAATTTTAGCATAATAAGAATATTGAAATATACATATACAAATACACTTGTTTTTCTTTAACTTCCTTTTCTTGGCATATCTAGGTGTTACGTATCACCATCCTCAGAATCTTTCTTAACTGCCTTTACTTGTCATGTACATTCCAGAGTATAATCATCATGTCATACCCCATCAGGGTATGATCGCCATGTCACACTCCTTAGGCTGCATTCATTATGCCATATTTTAGAGTATGATTGCCATGTCACACTCCTTAGGATGTGCAATCATCATCATATATTTAATCATAGGGTTCATGGATGCATATGTTTCATACCTTATTTTTAAACATCTCATACTTGCATGATAGCCATGTACTCATCATATGAACATCGCTAACTTTCACATATATCTGCCTAAAATTTGGCAGCATAACGGATCAGATCTATTTTTCCATAAATAGTGCCAATTTCAACAAATAGTCAATCACAGTAAGCGATCAAATATAATGCATTAATCTTTCAAACATCAACATGAAATTGCAACACTTAGATTTTAATTGAACTCATATATGCATTAAGATCCCAAATCCTTTAATTTTGGAAATCCTGCTCATATTCTTCAACTCTACCCGTTTTTAGAAATTAAGACTTAAATTCATTTTAACTCATTTGGACCTGAATTTTATATATGTTGAAATATTTGTGTCTAGTTTCTAACCTCTTCGGTCTCATTAAGTTTTGAAACATATAACTCAAGTTATTGAAGATTTACCTATGCCTGTCTTGTACTAGGTAGATTTAAGCTTTGAAAAGTAAAAATTCACTAAAAATGGAAAACTATGTGAAACTATATGAAACCTATATGGATTTGAAGCTAACTGAACCAGAGTTCTTTACCAACAAGTTTTACTTCATTTGAGTAAGTAGAGCTCGAGTTATAAACTCTTGAAATTGGCTAATTTGAACTGCCTTGTTCTAGCCCGATTAGGACTTCGGCAATTTTCATGAATTATTGGGAACAATAGGGATTGAATTTGGTTCTAAAATTTTTATGGAATGTTATCCTATGTCTTCTAAAAAAATTTGGTTGCACTCAATTTGAAGGAGTGTAGGGCGAGTTATGCCCCTCGAAATCCAGTCTACTAGAATCAGGGTCAGAATCGTAAGGTTAACTTCAAAAATTTATATCTCACTCAATATAGAGCCAATGGCCTTACATTATATATGTTTGGAAAGCTCTAAATGTCTAGTTTCACATAAAAATAGGTACATCAATTTTAGGTGGCCATAGGAAGAGCCATACACTCCACTAGTACAGATGATGTAAGATTTTCTAGGTTTCAGATTCTAGTTTGCTATCTATCTTGTTTTTCATGCAAGATTCAATCTCAATCCCACCAAAATACTTGATAAATCAGCCATAAATCATCACATAACCATCATATATCATTAATTACACGAATAGAGAAAAACTTTCTAGTAGCCATCAAATCAATAAACTTAGGCAAAGAAGCTGAATCCTACCTCAAAATGTTGGTTATAGTGGAAAGGAAGCAAAATTTGGTGAAGGCATGGAAGTGGGGTGAAGAAATGAGGATGAAAAGATGATGAAGAAGAAGAAAAACGAGAGAAAGAGGGCTGCTAAAGGGAGCACGAAAATTGGGGGGGGGGGAAGAAGGAAAAATCTGGTTTGATAGTGGTGGTAGTTGGCTCCTTTGATTCCTATTGGTTGCTACCTCAATTAGCTCATAAGTGAGCCAATAGTGCTTATGTTGTTGTGGTATGAATGGTGCCACTTGAGTGATGAAGTGGCTGAACTCTTAGCCGGAAAACCTTAGGGTTTTTTATGTGTAATTGTATTGATTCAGTTTCAGCAGTTTAAAATATCGAATCTCTACCGATTTTCTTTAAATAAGCAAAACGAGTTAGAGAAATTTTTTGAGACTTTCTATGTGTCTATTCTAATTTTTCATTAAGTCTAATCTCTCTAATCAACATTTAATTAATTTCTAATTAACCTTTAATTGGCCTCTAGCTAACCTTGTTCATGCAAATTAATCGAATAATTCACTTAATAACGTAAATCAAGCTTTTCAAAAATTTTGGATGTTACATTTGCAAGTAGTATATGTCTAAGCTAGCTCCTGTTCTGGTGTTTTCAAGTAGCGAAATGGGAGTAGGAAAAGCAAAAGTGATGTGATTGAGTAAGGTAGAGTTAACCAATTCAATGTTGAGTAGCAGATAAGCAAAAGTGAAATCAAATAAGATAGAATAAGCACTGTACAATGGGCAGGTTATCGAAATAGTGATAAAAAATTGGCACTGAGATAGATTTAATAGAAGAAAGGAAAAGTATAAAGGATTATTCGCTCTTTTTTTGTGGAAATTTGTATCACTTTTATGTATATGTACGTTAGTGAAAGAAATGAATGAAACCTGATCTAAAAAAAAGGACAAAAACCCTGTTTTGGTTTCTAGCTAAAATTTTTGGGGACAGACTAGTCCCTCGAGACTTAAAAGCCCCCCATGGTCCCTCACCATTCAAAACATAGAACATGTTAGTCCCTCTATTAACTTGACATTCCAACACTTAATGGAGAAGCAAATGTGAACCATTAAATTGATAATGTGGCTCCGTTAAACTCCAGATGGCACTAGATGATGTCATTTTGGCTTGAGGTGTGTGAAAATGGATGCTTAATCAAACACATCATTTCAACTCTTTTTTTACTCGATTCTTGCAGAATAAACAGACCTCTATACCAACAGCCAGCACTCCACCATAATTTCCTACATACAACAATAGAGGGGGCACCAACTTCATTACCACTTTAGGAGAAGTAGAAGACTGAAGAGCATCTACTATGACTTCCTCTTTCCCCAAGTCTATCTTCCATGTTCGCCCTCCTTCCTCCTCTCGCAAATCCACCTTCCTCATCCTTTTGTTCCTTTTCCTCTTTGGCCTCTCCGACTTCCTCTCCAGGAATGCCACCTTCATCAAGGCCAACCGCTACCCCAACACCAAGCTTAAATCGGTTATTTTGGTGGAAAGATGAAAGTTTAGGCATTTAGAACTCCTCTAGTCTAGTAATATCTCGTTGCCCCTATGGATTAATCAATTTTATGAGCAAAACTCGATGAGGGAGATTTAGATATTGAAAGGTTTGATTATTGTTTGATATTATTAAGAAATCCATTTTGTATCCTTTCTTTCAATTTTCCTACTCTTTCATTGTGTCCTATCAAAATTTAACAATAGTAAAGATTGAAAGGTTTGATTGTTGTTTTATTAAGAAATCTGTTTTATGTTCTTTTCTTTCAATTTTCCTACTCTTTCTTGTGTCCTATGGGGTATTTAACAACAGTAGAGATTGAAAGGTTTGATTGTTGTTTGATATTATTAAGAAATCTATTTTATGTTCCGTCCTTTCAATTTTCCTACTCTATCATTGTTTCCTATGGGATATTTAACAATATAAAACATACAAGTGAACTAAGGGGTCTATGGTATAATGAGGGTGATAATGAAGATGGGAATATGGGTTTAGGGTTCAAGGTGGAAGAGGAATTTTGGATTTTAGTTTAAGTTTTAAGGAAGATTGGGGATTTTAGATTTACATTTAGGACTTGAGGAAAGAATAAGAGAATAAGAGAATAAGGGAAGTTAGGGTTTGAGGATGCAAAAGTGTGGTTAATGAAGAAGAAGATCAAAATGTGGTCATTTTGATGAGAAAGATTAGTAATATGCCACTATAGAGTTTAACAGAGCCAAATTAGCAACTTAGTGGCCCACATGGGCCTCTTTGTTAAGTGTTAGAAAAGAGAGTTGACAAAGGGACTAATGTGTCCCCCGGTTTGAATGATGAAGGACCATGCGAGGACTTTTAAGTCCTAAGTGACTAATTTGTCCCTTGAAAATTTTGGTCAAGGGCCAAAATGTAACACCCTCCTAGATACAGTACTATACTTAAGTCATAATACCCCACCTAGGAGTTGTTACTGCTACTTAATCGGACCTTGTTTGACAGCAATCATCGGCTATCTTCCAATCATATACAACTTTGCTAGTATGATCACACCTCCTAAGCCATCTGCAGATAACACAAAAATTTACATAGGGTTGAGAATTATAAATTCTCAGAAGGGTTCTCTAAACTACCACATATTGTAACACCTTACCAGACAAAATACTATGTTTAAGTCATAATATATTACCTGATAAGTTATTACATGTGACTAGCTGGTTAAATTCCATTTTTAGTTTCATTATTAATTAATCGTGTACCGGAAGTAAAGTAACATAAATAAAAATGTGAAATAAACAGAAATACTGGAAACTGCATCATATATATATATATATATATATATATATATATATATATATATATATATATATATATATATATATATATAAACAGCTATTTTTTAAAGTTGTCAAAAGTTATATAAGACAATATAGGGTAGGAAAAAAAATGAGGCCGCTAACACAAAATAAATTGGCCTGTCTATATGAATAGTCCCCTAATTGGTCCCCACGGGACATTTCATGTACACTGCTAACTCCTATCCATATACTCCTGACCCAAACTACCAAAAGAGCGTGATCCTGTACACCTACTACAGCTACGGCAAGTACTCCAACTAGATGGATTCCGAAGAAAGGAATCCATTTGCCATGCTGGCATCCGTAGGAGTGTAGTCCATGCTCGAAGCAATGGACAAGGAAGATGAACTCTCTGCCTCAGATAGATCCTCCTCAGACATCATAACCGAGGATATCTACTATGGTGGTGAGGCTGGTGGAGCCATGGGAGCTGCAGCTACTGCCGGTCCTGCTGCCGCTGCATGTGGAGGTGGAAAAGGATGGGCCATGCATAGCGGAATAGCAATGTAAGGTGCGGCAGGGTCGAAGAGTGGATGAGCAAGGAGAACAGCAAAATCTCTATGAAAGAAGAGGTAAAAACGGAGCTAAAATCTACCAGATACATATATACAATCTAGGAAAGAGTCCAGGTGGATGTGTAGCTCAGGAAACTCAATGTACAGGACGTTGGTGGCCACGTTCTCTGTAACACCCTAATAAACCCATACTACGCTTAAGTCGTATTACGGCATTTTATTAGTTGTTACTTATGCTCGTGGAAAACTAAACTTCACTTAAAAATTCAGTTACGCGAAATACGTCGTCGCTTAGCAGCGTTTTGAAAAGTAAAGCCTTGAGCGAGAAAATAGCTAGAGAAAGAGCGTGTCGCGTAAAATATATATTCCAATATCATAAAACAAGAAAAAGATAAACAAATAATAATTCACAAATATATTGCATTCAATAACTAACCATTACATTCATATGGGTCCATAATATATATATATATACATATCAGCATTACAGCGAAGGAGGCTCATGGTCGGGCCATGATTCAAATACTAGATACTAAGTACAAATTTAAATGACAAAGCCCAACTCAAAAAGAAGTATGCGAAGGTGCAGAGCGATGGTCGCGACAAGTCCCAAAACAGCTTCGTCTTGCATCCCACGTCACACGTCCGCTCACAGTGCTGGGGATCCACGCTCCACTCCACCGGATGCGCCCTCGAGATCTGGTGACGATACGGAAGAATAACGAGGGTGAGAAATGGAATTTCTCAGTAGGACTCGAACCCGACACGAAAGTGTCATCGTCATCATCCCAGCCACTTCGGTTTTATTAATGAAAATAGTGAGCATGCATACGGTTCAATTCTTGCATTTTTCGAAATCGTGAATATCCGAAGTGGATTCAATTTTAACATGCTCTCTAATCATTTATATCATGACATACATGGGCATAAGTATAATCATATAAAAATGCATGACTGTGCTATAAGTTTTTCTTAACCTCTTCCCTTGCTAGGGTTTTGGACCGAAGTCCCTTTTTCTTTTCTTAACTTGACTTTATCTTTTCACCCGCTAAACATAAGTGGTAATGAGCTCATACCGTGGCCGTCGCCACCATAGAATTTCGGTACTTACACTAGCTGGGTCATGCCATGCCTCATGTAAGACCTATCCCCTATACTCACACTAGCTGGGTCATGCCATGCCTCATGTGAGTCGTGGGTGAGGGGAGCTTACTTTGGGTCACCTTCCCTTTTGAAGGATCACACCCTTAGTTACTTTCTCTTCTTATTAAAGCTTATGATGCAAAGTTATTCTGATTCTTTTCCACATTTAGGCGTTACGTATCGCCGTCCCCAAATGTAGTTCCTTTATCAATCACCTCTGGGCGTTACGTATCGCCGTCCCCAGGGTGTTCATATTTATTAATCCTTTCATGTCTAGCATTAAGCATCATGTCATCAACATATCATATGCATATCATTATCATTCATTAGCATATCGTCATCATATCATTATCATTCTTATCATCATCGTATCACTATCATAATCATTATCATATCACATCATCATCATCATGATCATCATCATATCATATCATCATCATTATTCATCATCATCATAGCATCATGCTTGCACATAAACATAAGCATATTCTCAAGCAAAGTTTTATGAGCTTGGCTTAGTAAATTTGGTGCAAGCTTTTAATTGAGATTGCCTCTTGTGTAAACTTCTTTTATTAGGCTTAGTGCCAACTTTATCTATTACCCTTTTTGACACTTTTAAGTTGAATTATGAAGGTTTTTCCAATGCTTAATATAAGGGTATTAATGTTTTAAAGCTTATTTCTCCTTATTCTTTAACTTTTACCATAACCAGTTTTACTTTTACGGTGGGGCAGTAACTTCAAAAATTCACCATAATTTCATCTTTTACTCTTTTATTTCGAATTTTGGTATGCTTATATTTCTCTGAGTCTATTTTTAAACAAAAGAAGCCCCACTTAAAAATTCATTTTGTAGCTTGAGTTATGCATATTTTATTCTGACTGTTCAGTTTCTAAGTTCACTCCCGGTACAGTGGATTGTTACTTCTCATTATAATTACTCAGAAGGAATCTGAGAAAACTGTTTTATGGATTTGTTCGTCTATGTCTTAGCTTTCAATTAAACTTGGTCTCACTTAAAAATCATTTTTGTAGCTCGAGTTATATACATTTTAGTTTAGACTGCCCAGACAGAAACCAATCCGAGAACAGTCCACTTTGAAAAATCATATCTCACTCATCTTAACTCCGAATCTTATGTATTTTATATGTATGGAAAGCTCTCTGAGTCTATTTTCATATAAAATTGGTTCCACTAATTTCTGAGTTTTCTGGAAAAAGTTATACCGTTCGGTTTACAGACTGCCAGAAAATCCAGATTTCACGTTTTGATTTTTCTCATGTTTTCTCCAAAACACTCAACCTCACTTTCAAGAAAACATTCTCAAGTTATAAAACACTCATATACCATGAAAGATTAGTGAAAAACTAACATGTTGGAGTTCAAAAATATTGAGTTTAACCATGCATCACACCAAACCGAAAACATGTCTTCAACAAACCACCATACAAGCAACAACATCTCATTTTATGACAAGAATGGCTATGATGCCCATAATCAATCTTTAAAACCACCTAGCTATGGAGAGCATAGGAGTTCTAAAGCTTGAAAAACAAGAGAGAAAAAGAGTTTAGAGCCACTACCAAGAGGCTTTCTTTGAAGGAATTTGTGATGGAAGAAGGTGATGGTGGTGGTATTCCTCCTCTTGGATCTTGAAAGAGGCTTGGTATGTGATTGTCTTTGATTCTCCAAGAACAAAATAAATGGTGGCTCTTGAAGAGCTTGTGAGTGGGATGAGGAGAGGAAAGGATGAGAGAAGTGGAAGGATTCTAGAGAGAAGTTGGAGAGTTTAGAGAGAAGGAGGAGAATTTTGGAATTGAGGAGAGAGAAGAGGATGAGTGAAATGAAAATGAAGAGAGAAAGAGAGAGGGAAGGAGGCGTACATGGAGAGAGGAGGGCTGATTTCTCTTGCTTCTCCAACAAGCAAGGGAGTGGGTGAGTTTAGCTTCTTTGCAAGCAAGAAGGCTAAGAACTTTGGGTAAAAGAGGGGTTGTATTTTCCTTGAGTCTTGGAGGCATTTTAATGTCCAATTTGTGTTTTTCTCTAGGGGTTAAAGGAGTACCCCTCTTAGGATTTGGTTGCTTGTCTAAGACTCATCCAAGTGTCAAGATCTAATGGTGGATGACAAGGATCCTAGTCTTGGCTTTTGATCTAATGGTGTAGGATTAAAGAGATCGAATGAAGGGTGAGATGTTGCTCCTCCTTGGTATGTCTTTTTAGGGCATATGCATGGAAGAACTTTTATCTCTAAATGTTATTAGAATTATTTAAGTGTAATTTAACTTAATTGGCTTAATTACCCATGAGTTAACTCTTGTCAATTACACTTTTTATGATACCTTGCATTATGGTTAAGCATATGCTTAAATTTGGGGTTTAATTTTTCAAGAGTTGTCTTAAGTGTCTTAATCATTATAAACTTGATTAGTAAGGTTAGGTTGTCTTACTTTTGTTTTGGCACCTTCGAGTAATTAAGGATAAGACGATTAAGGTTTTATTAAAACGCTTAGGACATTATGATTAAATTGTTGGCTAGACTTAATTTACTAAGCTCTTACTCTCGAGATTAATCGATTAATTCTCAATTAATCGCTAACCCCTCTAATTAGCCGGAAACACCGAGCTAATTAACTTAGGTAAAAATGGGGATGTTACATTCTCCATAATCTAAGAACGACATGGAAACATATAGTAGGGTGAGCAATAAAGATTTCTCATTATGGATCCTAAGTTTATATATATCTACCATCGCTATCATTCTCAGTTGTTTCGGGTTTTGGTTAATTACAAGAAAATGTTACGTCAACAGGATATTCTACTAGATTAGTTATAGAAATTATAGCCCGAAACACAGCTTAGTTACACTTAAGGAAATAAAGGAAATAAATAGAGAAATAATTAACCAGACCTGTATTTTTGACATAGCTAAGTGACAGTCATAAAGTGAACAATAATAAATATATGTATATATAACATCCAATGGTGCAATTAACTCAATGCATGATAATAGAAACTGTGGATATGCATAAGAAATAATGCACTTGTGCTTAACTCATATTTTTCCATACTTGGTCCCCTGGGAGTATATTAGTCGTAAAACTCCTGGGTAATAGTCCACTTTTCAGGATTGAGCTCGTTCCTATACAGGGTCCTTGGGTTTACTTTCCCCGACTTCCCCACTGATCTATTCCCCTTACTTTGTTCAGGGGCTGACCCAAGTCACATGGAAATCCTTCCTCATTCTTATAACGGTAGCATTATTTGTCTAATACTTTGACCAATGCATGCATAACTTGTAAATTCATATTAATTGCAATCTCTGCCAAAATCTTGGCAGTATAATGGATCATATCCGCTTCCCCATGAATAGTGCCAGACAACCAGGAAATTTTAATCAAATAGCAAATCCAATAAAGAACATTATATTCATACCAAGAATATAACAATATCAATAGGTGCAAGTTTTAAAATCATAAGTCTTAATCTATCTTGCAAGTTTTTAACTTTTATTAATGTTCCCGAGTTCGACTCCCAAGATTAAATGGGGTTCGAGTTCCTAGTTTATACAAGTTCCGACCTCCGAGGTTATGTTCGATGTTCCGAGATTATATAATTTCCGACCTCCGGGGTTATGTTCGATCTTTGACCTTATTCCACCATCGGTCTTCTAAGACTCTTATAAGTGTGTTTCCTAAATTCCAAGTTTCTAACATTAACTATACTGGATCTAGTTTCCTATTCACTAAGTTCCGAGTTCAACATCAAGTATATCCGATTTAGCTCTCTATCTACTAAGTTTCCGAGTTCAACCTCAAGTATACTCGATCTAGCTCTCTATCTACTAAGTTCCGAGGTCAATCTTAAATATGCTCGATCTAGCTCTCTGTCTACTAAGTTCCGAGTCAAGTATACCCGATCTAGCTCTCTGTCTACTAAGTTCCGAGGTCAATCTTAAATATGCTCGATCTAGCTCTCTGTCTACTAAGTTTCGAGGTCAACCTTAAGTATACCCGATCTAGTTCTCTTTCTACTAGATTTTCGAGTTTCGGTACTAACTCAAGTTATTTATGTTTCATCCCAGACCGCCCTACTTCTAGCCAGAATTGCACTCTTATAAGAGAAAAGTCACCAAAAATAGAAATCTAGGTGAAATCATGCAAAATTTATATCAATGTAAAGCTAACAGAGCAAACTTTCAAATGAAACAATTTGTATATCATGTGAGTGAGTATAATTCGAGATATAAGCCCTGAAACTTGACCCTACTGGACTACCTTGTTCCAGCCTAGCTTGAACTTATGGTAAATTCATTGATGTACTAGGGATAGTTGGCAATGAATTTGATTCTGAAATTTTTATGGCATGTTCCCTCATATGTTAGCTTTCAAACAACTTTGGATTCACTCAATTTGGAGTTGTGTAGGGTGAGTTACACTCTTCTCAACTTACACTATCCAGATGAAGGTTTTGATTTCTAGGTCAAACTTCAAACATTCATAACTACCTCTATACTGATCCAATGGCCTTATATTATATATGTATAGAAAGCCCTAAATGTCTAGGTTCATATAAAAATAGATTCATAGAAGTTAAATGGCTGTAGGCAGAGCTGTACATTCCGCCATACAGACTGCTGAGGAAAAACCCTAACAGCTACTTGAGTTTTCTCTTTTCTTCAAGTTCTTTCATACCAATTCTAATTCTAATCATAACATACATGCATAATCAACTATAATTGATCATCATCACTTCAAATCTCATCAGTATCACAAGATATCCAAGACCACCATACAGTCCCAAACCAAGGAAAGTAAAAAGAGAAGTAGGATTCCTACCTTGCCTAGTTGAAATTCAGTTGATTTGGTGCCTCAGATAGAAGCTACTCTTGATGAGACTTGAAGAGAAGTTGAAGATGGAGTAGAGAGGGGTGTGAATGGAAGAGAAATGAAGGGGAGTCAGCCTTTTGTCTTGACCAAAATTGTCAAGGGCAAAGAAGGAATTGAACCCAAACTTGTGGAGCAAGGAGTTGTGTGATTGGTGGATTTGAGTAGATTATTCAACTTGGTTTTGTGGCTACTTTTTGGCTCAAAATTGCGCCACCTATGGGAGTGTTGTGGCTGAATCCTAGCCCTTCATTCTAGGGTTCTCATAATGATTCTTCTATTGGTCCAGTTCCGACAGTTTAAAATACCGAAATCTTACTGATTTCTCTTAAATCGGCAAACCGGTTTTAGAAAATTTCTGTGAGGTTTCCTATGTTCCTAATCTAATTCCATCGAGCCTAATCACTTCTAAATCACACTTAATTGGCTTTAAGCAAATGCTTAATCGAATTCCAATTAAACTCACTTATTTGATAAAATCCAAACAACTCGGTTACTAACGATAAAATTTTTCGGATGTTACATTACTACCCTCCTAAAAAAAATTTTGTCCTTAAAATTTAGTATCTGAGAGTAATTTAGGATACTCCCTCCTCATATCGGACTCTAGCTCCCACGTACAGTCCGCTGAGTCTTCGTGTCCCCATGCTACCTTCACCAATTGTACAGCTTTGTTCCAAAGGTGTTCAATATTGCTGTCCACTATTCGTGCTAGGGGTACGTGAAAGTCAAGTCATCCCTTAACTTGATTGATTCAAGTTCCAAGAAATGAGTAGGGTCAGGCTGGTATTTTCTGAGTTGAGAGACACGGAAAACATCATGAAGATTTGACAGTTATGGAGGTAAGGTGACTTGATACGCCATTGGCCCGATTCGCTTCAAACTTTGAAAAGGACCTATAAAGCGAGGGCTTAGCTTTTTAACTTTAATGGCTCTACCTACTCCAGTTGTGGATGTGATCTTTAGAAACACATGGTCTCTTTCTTGGAACTCCAATGGCTTTCTCCTGATGTCCGCATAGCTTTTCTGATGGCTCTGAGCTGCAAGTATTTTGCTACGAATCTTTTTAATTTGCTCTGTAGTTTGCCTGACTAATTTCGGTCCCAACAAACTTTGTTCTCCTGATTCATACCAACACAGGGGAGATTGACACTTCCATCTATATAAAGCCTCATATGGAGCCATGTCGATACTAGCATGGTAACTGTTGCTGTACGCAAACTCGGCTAACGGTAAGTATCGATCCCAGCTTCCACGCTGTTCCAGAATGTATGCTTGCAGCATATCTTCCGAAGTCTGAATATTTTGCTCAGTCTGACTATCTATTTGCGGATGGTACGCAGTACTTAAACATAGCCTAGTACCAAACGCCTTCTAGAGTGCTCCCTAAAATTGTGAGGTGAACCTTGGATCTCGATCTAAAATGATTGTTGAAGGAATACCATGTAGCCGTACCACTTCTTGAATGTACAATCGAGTTAGCTTCTCAAGAGGATAATTCGCTCGAATGGGCAAAAAGTGAGCGGACTTAGTTAGTCTATCCACTATGACCCATATAACGTCATATCCTGAGGGTGTTCTTGGTAAGCCCATCACAAAATCCATAGAAATGCTCTCCCACTTCCATTTTGGAATCTCTAAAGGTTGTAGTGACCCTGCTAGTTTCTGATGCTCTATTTTTCCTTTTTGGCAGGTTAGACATTTATTCACGAAATTTGTCACATTTGTCTTAAGGCCTAGCCACCAAAACATCCTCTTGAGATCTTGATATATTTTGTTAATGCCAAGATGTATAGTAAACTCGCTCTTATGTGCTTCCTCCAAGATCTTCTTTCTGAGGTTATCCTCCTGAGGTATGCATATTCTCCTCTGATATCGCCATATTCCTTCTGCATCCCGAGTAAATCCTATTAGCTTGCTAGATTGCACTAGTTGCACTGTATGCTAGAAGTTATCATTCCTTCATTATTCTTGCTGGATTTGGTCTTTGAAATCACTAGTTATCTTAAGTTGGTTTAACTGAATGGCATTGGGGGTCATAGAGATTCCCAAATTGAGGTCTCGGAAACTCTCTATGACTTCCGTCGCCTTGATTATCATCCATGTCATAGTTAAAGATTTCCTACTCAGGGCATCTGCCACCACGTTTGCTTTACCAGGGTGGTACTTTAGCTCAAATTCGTAATCTTTAAGAAACTCTATCCACCTTCGCTGCCTCATGTTCAATTCTTTCTGATCGAAAAGGTATTTCAAGCTTTTGTGATCAGAAAATACTTCAAACTTCACTCCATAGAGGTGATGCCTTCATATCTTCAGAGCAAATACCACTGCCGCTAACTCTAGGTCATGCGTTGGATAACTTCTTTCGTGAGTTTTCAATTGCCTAGAAGCATACGCGATGACGTTCCTGTTCTGCATTAACACGCACCCTAATCCTTTCTTAGAAGCATCACAGTAGACTTCGAACGGTCCATGAGGATTAGGTAGAGTAAGTACTAGAGCTGTCATCAACTTTTCTTTTAATTCTTGGAAACTCTGCTCGCACTCAGGTGTCCATTCAAATAGGGCATTCTTCCTGGTTAACTTTGTTAGGGGAAGGGCTATTTGAGAGAAGTTTTTAACAAATCTCCTGTAGTATCCTGCCAACCCTAAGAAGCTCCCAAGTTCCATAACTGTCGTTGGGCTTTCCTAGTTTAATACTGCTTCTACCTTATTGGGGTCCACTGAAATACCCCTATGGAATACCACATGGCCAAGAAATTTTACTTCTCTCATCCAAAATTCACATTTAGATAGCTTGGCATAAAATTTCTTTTCTCTTAGAATTTGCAGAACCAGTTGCAAATGTTTTGTGTGCTCGTGCTCTGTTTTTGAGTAAACAAGTATGTCATCAATGAATACCACCACAAATTTGTCAAGATATGGTCGAAATATCCGATTCATGTAATCCATGAATATTGCCGGTGCATTCATTTACCTGAAGGACATCACAGTATATTCATAATGTCCATAACGAGTTCGAAACGCCGTCTTCGGAATATCTTCTTTTCGAACCCGAATCTGTGATACCCAGACCGTAGATCAATCTTGGAGAATACAGTTGCCCCTTGTGTAACACCCTAATAAACCCATACTACGCTTAAGTCGTATTACGGCGTTTTATTAGTTGTTACTTATGCTCGTGGAAAACTATACTTCACTTGAAATTAAATTACGCGGAAAATACGGTAAGATTTTTCTTTGAAATACGTTGTCGCTTAACAGCGTTTTGAAAAGTAAAGCCTTGAGCGAGAAGATAGCTAGAGAAAGAGCGTGTCGCATAAAATATATACTCCAATATCATAAAACAAGGATAAGGTAAACAAATAATAACTCACAAATTTATTGCATTAAATAACTAACCATTACATTCATATGGGTTCATCATATATATACATACATTTTAACATTACAACAAGGGAGGCTCATGGTTGAGCCATGATCCAAATACTAGATACTAAGTACAAATTTAAGTGGCGAAGCCTAACTCAAAAGAAATATGCGAAGATGCAGAGCGATGGTTGCTACAAGTCCCAAAACAGCTTCGTCTTGCATCCCACGTCACACGTCCGCTCATAGTGTTGGGGATCCACGCTCCACTCCACCGGATGCACCGTCGAGATCTGGTGACGATACGAAAGAACAACTAGGGTGAGAAATGGAATTTCTCAGTAGGACTCGAACCCGACACGAAAGTGTCATCGTCATCGTCCCAGCCACTTCGGTTTTATTAATGAAAATAGTGAACATTCATAAGGTTCCGTTCTTAGGTTTTCGAAAACATGAATATCTGAAGTGGATTCAATTTTAACATAATCTCTAATCATTTACATCATAACATACATGGGCACAAGTATAATCATATAAAAATGCATGACTGTGCTATAAGATTCTCTTAACTTCTTTCCCTTTCTAGGGTTTAGACCGAGGTCCCTTTTCTTTTTTTAACTTAACTCTATCTTTTCACCCACTAAACATAAGTGGTAATGAGCTCATACCGTGGCCGTCGCCACCATAGAATTTCGGTACTTACACTAGCTGGGTCATGCCATGCCTCATGTAAGACCTATCCCCTATACTCACACTAGCTGGGTCATGCCATGCCTCATGTGAGTCATGGGTGAAGGGAGCTTACTTTGGGTCACCTTCCCTTTTGAAGGATCACACCTTTAGTTTACTTTCTCTTCTTATTAAAGCTTATGATGCAAAGTTATTCTGATTCTTTTCCACATTTAGGCGTTACGTATCGCCGACCCCAAATGTGGTTCCTTTATCAATCACCTCTGGGCGTTACGTATCGCCATCCCCAGGGTGTTCATATTTATTAATTCTTTCATGTATATCATTAAGCATCATATCATCAACTTATCATATTCATATCATCATGATTCATTATAATATCGCCATCATATCATTATCATCCTTATCATCATCATAACACTATCATAATCATCATGTCACTATCATAATCATCATATCATATCATCATGACCATTATCATACCATCATCATCATGATCATCATCATATCATATCATCATCATCATGTCATTGTCATCATATTGACACATAGAGGCATACATCTCATACAAAGTCTTATGAAATTTAAATTTTTAGTAAACTTGGGTACAAGCTTTTAATTGATTTGCTTCTTGCATAAATTCTTTTATTAGGCATAGGCCCATTTCATCCATTATCCTTTTTTTGAAACTTTTAAGTTGAATTATGAAGGTTTTCCAATACTTAATGTAAGGGTCTTAATGTCTTAAAGCTTATTTCTCATTAACCTTTAAAATTTAACCATAACAGTTTTACTTTTACAGTGAGACAGTAACTTTGAAAATTCACCATAATTTCATCTTTTACTCTTTTATTTCTAATTTTGGTGTGGATGTACTTCTCTGAGTCTATTTTTAAACAAAATAAACCCCACTTAAAAATTCATTTTGTAGCTTGAGTTATGCACATTTTATTCTGACTGTTCAGGATTGAAAGTTCATCTCGGGTCAGTGGCTTGTCCACTTCAGTGCGAGTTCCCCACATGGAATCTGGAAAAACTGTTTTATGAGAGTGTTCATATATGTCTTATATTTCTAACAAACTTGGTCCCACTCAAAAATGTTATGTATAACTTGAGTTATGCATGTTTTATTACCTACTGCCCGGACAGAAACCCATCCAGGAACAGCAAACTTTGAAAAATCATATCTCTCTCGTTTTAAAGCCAAATCTCACATATTTTATATGTATGAAAATCTCATTGAGTCTAATTTCACAAAAAATTAGTTTCGTTGTATTTTGAGTTTTTTGGAGTGAGTTATGTCGTACGCTTTACCGACTGCCAGAAATCCAGCTTAACTCGTTTTTGAGTTTTTACATACCAAACTTATAGAGATGTTGTTATATCACTTCCAATCACCATTTTTATGTTTTATCTCATCATCACTTCAATATTTTCATTATCAAATCAGTATTTTAAACCAAGATAAAGCAAGATACATAAAACCATCATGCCACATATTCTCACTTCAAGGCAACATTTTTCAACAAGACAAAGAAAGCTCATAGAGTAAGAAATGGTCATGAGACTTTGGAGCAAGTCCTAAAACCACCTAGCTATGAAGAGCTTAGGAGTTCTAGAGCTTGAAAAATACATGAAAAAGAGAGGGTTAGAGTCACTACCACAAGGATTTCTCTTGACAAGTTTGAAGAATGAGAATGGTTGGAGATGGCCTTCTTCCTCCTTGAGCTTGATAATGGGGCTAAGTGGGTGTTTGTTTTGCTTCCTCAAGAACCAAAGAGGGTGGTGCTTGAAGGGCTAGTGGAATCGTGAAAGGAAAGAGAGTTGGATGGGGTGTGAAAGTGGGAGGAAGAACAAGAGGAATTGGAAGAGTAGAAGAGCTAGAATGAGGCTTAGAGAGAAGTGGGAGCTTAGGCTTGTAGTGAGAGGATGAAAATCACAAATGAGAGAGTGGGAGGGCTAGTTTAGGCGCAAAAATGGGGAGAAGTGGGCTGATTGCTTTGCTTCTCCAACAAGCAAGAGAGAGTAGGTGAGTCTTACTTCTTTTTCAAGCAAAAGGGCTAGGAACTTTGGGGTAAAAGAGTGGGTTGTGTTTCCTTTGAGTCTTGGCACTTGGGTAAAGGCTTGTAGTGTTTCTTTTCTAGTGGTTAAAAGCATGATCTATTCTAGATTGGCATTGAATGGTTGTGATCACTCCAAGTGTCACAATCTTGATGGAGGAGAGTGGATCTTTTGTCTTGACTAAAGAGATACTACTAACCTAGACTCTTGATCTAATGGTGCATGATGAGAAGACAAATGAATGGTTGGATTTTGCTCTTGCACTTGGCCAAGATTTGGTGTATCAATTAACAAAAATTTTTAAATCTTCAAAGCTATTAGAATTACCTAAGTTGTTAATTCAATTTGATTAGTTAAATTGCTCTTTAACCGATTTCGGTTAATTATATCTTTAAGACGTTTTTCCTCTTAAAAGAATTGATCTTATGAATTATGTAATTAGGGTTTAGAATTAATCTATCTCAATTGGTAAAGTAAAACAATTGTCTTGTACTTAATTAATAAGATTGGATTAGCTTAATTACATTTCTAAGTTACGAATTAATGAGGTTCGAATAATTAGGTTTTAATTAAACCATTTAGTGCATTATGATTCACTTATTGACTTGACTCAATTCACTAAGCTCTTGCTCATTGAGGTTAGCCGATTAGTCTTTAGTTAATCGTTAACCTCTCTAATTAGCCAGGATCACTGAGCTAATTAGCTTAGACAAAAATTGGGGATGTTACACCTTGCAGTTGATCCATGAGATCATCGATTCTTAGCAACGGATACTTATTCTTGATTATCGCCTTATTCAACTGCCTGGAATCCACACATAGTTGCATGCCTCCGTCTTTCTTCTTAACTAACAAGACTGGGGCTCCCCATGGTGATGCACTTGGCCTAATAAACTTCTTTTCCAGGAGTTCTTCAATCTGCTTCCTAAGTTCGGTCAGCTCCAAGGGTGACATTCGGTATGGCGCTATAGATATTGGTCCTGCTCCTGGTACCAATTCAATGGCGAATTCAATTTCCCTCTCGGGAGGAAAATTAGGAATATCGTCAGGGAACACATCAGGATATTCCTTAACAATTGGAATATCATCCAACTTCTAATCAACCTCCACAACACTGGTTGATAAGAGAATATACCCTTGACTTTTATCCGCACAATGATGTACCGTTAAGGAGCTTAAATAAAGGCTTACAAGGATTACTAATTCAGAAGATGAAACAGAGGGAAGCACAATGGATTTATCAGAGCAATTTAACAGGACCTGGTTGGCAGAGAGCCAATCCATACCCAAAATAATGTCTAGTCCAAACAATGGGAGACAAATTAAATTAGCTGAAAAAGTTTGACCTCCTATCTGACAGGGGACATTCATACAAATATGATTGGTTTTAACAGGCTCACTTGTAGAAGTAGAAACTAGCAAGTCATAGGGTAATTCAGAAATAGGTAATTGCAAGGCTGACATGCAATCATGAGAGATGAAAGAGTGAGATGCACCTGAATCATATAAAAATAGTTAAGGTCTTACCATTCACTTCACACGTGTCTTGAATCAAATCTTCTGACTTGTCAACTTCCTGTGCATCCTTAGTAAAAACTCTTCCCTAGCGTTGTGGCCTAAGAGTCATTTGAGGGTTTCTGGCAGGATATTCATAGATTTTGTGGCCTGGCTTACCATATCCGAAATAAACATATTGACCTGCCAAGCAGGGGCGGTTGCCATGATTCCTGCCGTACTGGCTGCATGTCTAGTTCCCAAAAGGCCTCTGAGGTTGTTTGCCTTTGTTGCCCATAGGCTGAAACTTCTTCTGCCGCTAAAAGTTGGGCTTGAACTTTAGGCCTTGCGGAACTAACCCCTTTTTAAAGTTACTACCGGTTGACCTAGCAGCAACCAACTTCTTGTTATAATCCTCCACTAGGCGGCACTTGTTCACCAAAGTAGGGAAATCTCTGATTTTCATTGGTCCTATGGTGGTAAGGATGTCTTCTCTTAGCCCACCTTCGAACTTCATGAATTTCCAGGCTTCGTCGGGGTTCCGTTGATAAATGGTGGAAAATTTGCATAACTCCTCAAATTTAGCAACGTATTCGGATACACTACTATTCCCTTGACGGAGGTGCATGAACTCCAACTCCTTAGCATTACGGACAGATGCAGGGAAGTACTTCTGATAGAACGCATCTCTGAATACGTCCAAATAATATTTGTTTGAGATCCCTCTAATAACCGGCATGCACCATTCCACCAGAACTCTACATCTGCTTCCAGCATATAGGTGGCAAAGATTACCTTTTGACAATCTGTGCAATCTAATACGGAGAAGACCTTCTCCATAGCTTTAACCCACTCATCCGCCTTATTTGGGTTAAAGGCTCCCCTGAAGCTGGGTGGGTTGGCCTTCTTGAACTCAGCAAATTTGAGATATTCCAGATCCACCCCAGGGCCATTATGATTCCCTCCAAGACCTACCTCTGGCTATCTTCCTAGTTGGCCTATCATTTGAGTCGTCGTAGCTACCTGCTCGCGTATAGCGTGTGCCATCTCTCGCATTGTGTCCAAGAACTCAGTAGATTCCTCCTGGGCTGGGGAAGTTCGCGGCCTACCTCGCCTTCCAGAAGCCATCAAGTTCTAAACACACAAAACAAGAGTAATTGAGTTGATCAGGCTCAATACTAAGTTCGGTGTGCTAGTAAATAATAGCATATGGTTAAGCAATCCTTTCACATGCATCCTATCCATATGGACAAGACTCAGTGCATGATAATGTCTAAGGAACACAAAGCATATACGAAGCATAGTCAGTCCAATCCTCAGGCCTTTATTAGGACGAACTGCTCTGATACCAAAAATGTAACACTTTACTAGACAAAATACTATGCTTAAGTCATAATATATTACCTGATAAGTTATTATGTGTGACTAGCTGGTTAAATTCCATTTTTAGTTTCATTATTAATTAATCGTGTACCGGAACTAAAGTAACATAAATAAAAATGCGAAATAAATAGAAATACTGGAAACTGCATCATATATATATATATATAAACAGCTATTTTTCAAAGTTGTCAAAAGTTATATAAGACAGTACAGGGTAGTAAAAAAAAAAATGAGGCCGCTAACACAAAATAAATCGGCCTGTCTATATGAACAACCCCCTAACTGGTCCCTACAGGACATTTCATATACACTACTAACTCCTATCCATATACTCATGACCCAAACTGCCAAAAGAGGGTCATCCTGTACACCTACTACTACTACGGCGAGTACTCCAACTAGATGGATTTCAAAGAAAGGAATCCATTTGCCATGCCGGCATCCGCAGGAGTGTAGTCCACGCTTAGAGCAGAGGATGAGAAAGATGAAGTCTCTACCTCAGATGGATCCTCCTCAGACATCATGATCGAGGGTATCTGCTATGGTGGTGAGGCTGGCGAAGCCATAGGAGCTGCTGTTGCTGCCGATCCTACTATCGCTGCATGTGGAGGTGGAAAGGGATGGGCCGATCCTACTACTCGGAATAGCAATGTACGGTGCGGCGGGGTCGAAGAGTGGATGAGCAAGGGGAACAACAAAATCTCTACGAAAGAAGAAGTAAAAATAGAACTGACATCTACCAGATACATATATACAATCTAGAAATGGGTCCAGGTGGATGTGGAGCTCAGGAAACTCAATGAACAGGACGCCGGTGATTGCGTTCTCCATAATCTGAGAATGATGCGAAAACATATAGTAGGGTGAGAAATAAAGATTTCTCAATAGGGATCCTAAGTTTATATATATTTGTCATCACTATCATTCTCAGTTGTTTCAGGTTTTGGTTAATTACAAGAAAATGTTACCTCAACAGGATATTCTACTAGATTAGTTATAGAAATCATAGCCCGAAACACAGCTTAGTTTTACTTAAGGAAATAAAGGAAATAAACAAAGAAATAAATAACCAGACCTTTGTTTTTGACATAGTTAAGTGACAACCATAAAGTGAACAATAATAAATATATGTATATATAATATTCAATGGTGCAATTAACTCAATGCATGATAACAGAAACTGTGGATATGCATAAGAAATAATGCACTTAATCTTAACTCATATTTTTCCATACTTGGTCCCCTGGGAGTATATTGGCCATAAAACTCCTGGGTAATAGTCCGCTTTTCAAGATCGATCTCATTCCTATACAAAGTCGCCGGGTTTACTTTCCCTGACTTCCTCATTGATCTATTCCCCTTACTTTGTTTAGGGGCTGGCCTAAGTCACATGGAAATCCTTCCTTATTCTTATAAGGGTAGCATTACTTGTCTAATGCTTTGACCAATGCATGCATAACTTGTAAATTCATATTAATTGCAATCTCTGCCGAAATCTTGGCAGTATGACAAATCATGTCCGCTTCTCCATGAATAGTGCCAAACAACCAGGAAATTTTAATCAAATAGCAAATCCAATACAGAACATCATATTCATACCAAGAATATAACAATATCAATAGGTGCAAGTTTTAAAATCTTAAGTCTTAATCTATTTTGCAAGTTTTTAATTTCTATTGATGTTTCTGAGTTCGACTCCCAAGATTAAATGGGCTCTGAGTTCCAAGTTCATACAAGTTCCGATCTCCGGGGTTATGTTCGATCTTCCGAGATTTTATAATTTCTGACTTCCGGGTTTATGTTTGATCTCCGACCTTATTCCACCATCGGTCTTCTAAGACTCTTATAAGTGTGTTTCCTAAATTCCAAGTTTCTAACCTTAACTATACCTGATCTAGTTTCCTATTTACTAAGTTCCGAGTTCAACATCAAGTATATCCGATTTAGCTCTCTGTCTATTAATTTTTCGAGTTCAACCTCAAGTATATTTGATCTAGCTCTCTGTCTACTAAGTTCCGAGGTCAACCTTAAGTATGCCCGATCTAGCTCTAAGTTCCGAGGTCAACCTTAAGTATACCCGATCTAGCTCTCTGTCTACTAGATTTCCGAGTTCCGATACTAATTCAAGTTATTTGTGTTTCATCCCAGATCGCCCTACTTTTAGCCAGAATTGCACTCTTATAAGAGAAAATTTACTAAATATAGAAATCTAGTTGAAATCATGCAAAATTTATATCAATGTAAAGCTAACAAAGCAAGCTTTCAAATGAAATAATTTGTATATCATTTAAGTGAGTATAATTCGAGATATAAGCCCTGAAACTTGACCCTACTGGACTACCTTGTTCCAGCCTAGCTTGAACTTATGGTAAATTCATTGATGTACTAGGGATAGTTGGCAATGAATCTGATTCTAAAATTTTTATGGGATGTTTCCTCATATGTTAGCTTTCAAACAACTTTGGATTCACTCAATTTGGAGTTGTGTAAGGTGACTTACACCCTTCTCAACTCACACTGTCCAGATGAAGGTCCTGATTTCTAGATCAAACTTCAAAAATTCATAACTACCTCTATATTGATCCAATGGCCATATATTATATATTTATGGAAATCCCTGAATGTCTAGGTTCATATAAAAATAGATTCATAGAAGTTAAATAGTTGTAGGCAGAGCCGTACACCCCGCCGTATGGACTACCGAGGAAAAACCCTAACAGCTACTTGAGTTTTCTCTTTTCTTCAAGTTCTTTCATACCAATTCTAATTCTAATCATAACATACATGCATAATCAATTATAATTCATCATCATCACTTCAAATCTCATCACTATCACAAGATATCCAAGACCCCCGTACAGTCCCAAACTAAGGAAAGTAAGAAGAGAAGTAGGATTCCTACCTTGCCTAGTTGAAATTTAGTTGATTTGGTGCCTTAGATAGAAGCTACTCTTGATGAGACTTGAAGAGAAGTTGAAGATGGAGTAGAGAGTGTGAATGGAAGAGAAATAAAGGGGAGTCAGCCTCTTGTCTTGACCGAAATTGTCAAGGGCAAAGAAGGAATTGAGCCCAAACTTGTGGAGCAAGGAGTTATGTGATTGGTGGATTTGAGTAGGTTATTCAACTTAGTTTTATGGCTACTTCTTGGCTCAAAATGGCACCACCTATGGGAGCGTTATTCTGAATCCTAGCCCTTCATTCTAGGGTTCTCATAATGATTCTTCTATTGGTCCGATTCCGATAATTTAAAATACCAAAATCTTATCGATTTCTCTTAAATCGGCAAATCAGTTTTAGAAAATTTCTGTGAGGTTTCCTATGTTCCTAAGCTAATTCCATCAAGCCTAATCACTTCTAAATCACACTTAATTGGCTTTAAGCAAATGCTTAATCGAATTCTGATTAAACCCACTTATTCAATAAAAACCGAACAACTCGGTTACTAATGATAAAATTTTTCGGATGTTACACATATAATGTCATCATTATTATCTCCAGCTACTTTGGTTTATTATGAAAAAGTAATCATGTCATAATAATTATAAATTCCATTTTAGAAAGTTCCAAAAATGTCCTTTCCAAAACAGGTTCATTTTATTCAAAAAATTGTCAATTGAGCGAGCAGTTACATAATAGTAACAACAAGAATATAATATTTGTGCATATGCAATTGCACATCATATAATCATCCAAATGCGCTAATGCTTTCCTTAACTTTCTTTACTTTCTTTACTTGACAGACCTAGGCACTACGTATCGCCATCCCTACGATGCCTTTAGTCTTTAGTGGCCTTAGGTAGACTGATCTAGAGCCCAACTCGTGACCGTCATCACATAATGCTAACCCACAAGAGGATCCACGTGCCTCTAGACTTAAAAAGATCTCATTTTAGCCACGTGCCTCCAAGGTAGAGGGATCTCATAGTTTTAGCTGCCTTCATAGGGAAGATTCCAAATAACTGTCTCTAAGTCAAAAGATCCACATCTTATCTGTTTAACTACCTTCATAGGGAGGGATCCAATGACTGCCTCTAAGTGAAGGGATTTCATCTTATCTTTCATATTCTTTCATGGTTCATAAGCTCATATATTCACATATGCATATACTAAAGAGACTTATGCACATATTTCATATCTTACTTTCAAATGTTTATGCTTGTATGATGTTCATGTACATAACATAAATATTCATAACTTTCTGCTAGAAATTTGGTAGCATACAGCTTAAAATTCACTTCCCCAAAATTGCAACAGGCAAATTCCTAGATAACTAGTCAAGATATTAGAATCATTGTCACATCACATTAACATTTTAGTAATAAAATAGAGAATTGTATTATCTAAATTTCAATCAAAGGTCATTAATGGACTAAGAGTGTCCAATTGACTAAACTTGGCAATTTGCACCAAAATCTCCTAATTCAACCTTATTTTAGAAACTGTACCATAAATTCATCTTAGTTTATTACTCCTAAAATTTTAGTATGTTATAGAATTATGTGTCTATTTTTAGCTTTTTTTGGTCCCATTAAGTTTTGAGGTGTATAAGTTGCGTTATTAAGGTTTTACCGAAGGCTGCTCTACTGTCAGGTAGAATTAACCATTGAAATGTAAAAATTCACCAAAAATAGAATTTCGATTTATCTAAAATTTAATCTACTTAAAGCTAATTAAACTATCTTTCATTTCCCCAAGTTTCACTTTGTTTGGGTGACCAAAGCTCAAGTTATGAGCTCTCAAATTTGGCTAAAATAATCTGCCTTATTCTAGTCCAAATAGGACATAAGGCAACTTTGGAGAATTTTTGGGAATAATAGAGGAAAGAGCTAGCTCTAAAATTTTTATGGCATGTTATCCTATGTGTCAACTTCCTAAAAATATTTGTTTCACTCAACCCGTACTGGTTAGAATCCTGGATAGGATTAAAGGGGAAATTAAAAAATTTATAACTCTCTCATTTCCTATCCAATCCTTTCATAATTATATGGTTAAAAGCTCTAAATGTCTAGTTTAAAAATAGTTTGATTAAATTTTGACCTCTGTAGGTCAAGCCATACAGTACACAGTACGGACATGTCCTTGGGTTTTCATTTCTAACATTTCTGTTTTAGTTCTTTTTGAGCTTCTTGATAGATTTTGCAACTTAACAAGGAATTCCCAACCTAATCAATAGAGACAAATCATAAAATCATTATATAACATCATACTAAGAGGAACACAAAAGAAATTAATCAACCACACAACTTTAATTATTAAGTAAAAACTCAAGAATCCTACCTCAAATCTTGAGTTTAAGCCAAAAAGAAGCAAGTTTGGGTAAAAATATGGAGGTGAGGTGAAGAAATAAGGGTGAAGAGATGAAGAAAAAGAAGAAAATGAGAGAGAAAGTGGGCTAATGGCGGCTGCATGAAAATTAAGGAGAGAATTGGAAGAATTGTTGGTGTTTTGAGTCATAAATGGTGAAAATGAATTATGGGCACTCATTGGTGGAACTCAAGGCATGTTTTAATTTAGTTTGGCTGCACATTTGGATGGTCTAGATGGCGCCATCAAGGTGTGAGTTTGGCTCAATCATGGCCATCTAAATTAGGGTCTAGCAGTGTAAGTTTCTATTGGTCTAGTTCCTATGTTATACAATATCGAAACCTTTACCAATTTCTCTTAAATTCTCAAAATATCCATGGTTTTCTTAATTTTTTCACATAACAAACTCAAATTTTTTTTTCTAACCCTAATGTTTATATTTCAATCCTAATTAAGCATATCTCTCTAATGAAATGTAATAATTCAGTCAATAGTGCTAATCAGAAGCATTATTTCTTTGGGATGTTATACAAAATGGGATTTTTCTCCCAAAAAAAAAGAAATGGGTGAAACCAATTTCACTTCCATTTTTTTAAATTAGCAGTTTTACCTTCTCTCAATTCTTGATTAGGCTAGTCCTTTGTTTCATTTTTAGGTGCGTGATGTGATGCACCAAGTTAAGTGTGCTGCACTACGCACTACATTAATCAAATAGCTCAAATGTTATGGTGTATCCATACACCAACTTACTATGATACATGGTAAACTCACGCACTCTCTCCTTAAACCTATTCCAATAGCTCTCTCTTCGTCCGACAATAAGACTTCGACTTCTTTACGAGCTGAACCATCGACTGTTTAAGAAAAAGAAGCTGGTGGTAGAAATCGCTAAATGCACAACTTCTTAAACATCTTGGTGGATGTGAGGACCTGGCTAGTGAAGAAGATCATGAGGGAGTTTGAGTTCATGAACAACATGCTCATAGTTGCCACCATGAGCTCCATCATGAAGCTGGAGTCGCTGCACCTCAACAAGGCTTGGCTAAGCAAGGAGCGAATGAGGGAGCATGCACTCGACATCAAAAGCGTAGTTAGCAATGCACTAGTCTTAGATGAGCGGCGGAGAGTGTGGTGTTGCTAGTGGCCACCTAAGACTTGATGTTGGTGTGAGCAACCCCCGTCACCATTGTGTGAGGAGGAGAAGCAGAGAGGATATGGCGATGACGGTGGACGGGCAGAGAGAAAGAGATTTTGGGTTTGGAGAGAGCTATTAGTGTGCATTATAAGTATTGGTTGTATAGATATTTTATATGATCCCAATCATTAGATTAGGCGGTCTATGTGCACCACAAACACGATCTCTTTGTCATCTCTAACATGTTTTGGAGTTTGGAACCTTCAAAAACTTTGCTTTGTAATAAAGTGGGCTTGTATTTTAAAATGTACATGTCCTATAAGTCTTTGAATATGAACATCCACTTGTGCAAATTAATTAATAACCACGACAATGTTTATTTATTCCTTTTATTGAAAGATTAAAAATTCAAAATTATCTACAAAAACAAACAAATTGAGAAAAATTAATTTTGTCTTGATTTACATTCCTATGTATCCTCTGGTATAATATGAAACTCAAATTGCATAGAATTCAAGTTAACACAAGTAAGGGTAGAAATGAATCGAGCTAAGCCGAGCCTGTTAAAACTTAAGTTTGGCTCAATAATAATCGGCTTGGTTTGAGGTTGAGCTCAATAAGATGTGAGGTTAATTTCTTGACTTGAGTTCAGTTCATCAAATTCAATGAGACAACTCGAGCTGGATATAAATTAAACCTTTCAAGCTTACTAAATTAGGATATTTACTCATAAAAACATAATCTCGATAATGATAATATATGTAAGAAAATATAATAAATGCTAATCTTCATACCTTTATGTGAAAGTTAGCAAATTCCACATTTTTTTAGACATAAAATCTGCCAATCTCTTTTTTTAATCAACTTATAATTAAGGGCAATTCTCTAATTTTATTTTTGACATTAATTACTCATTTATCTATTTTTTTTTTTTTTTTGATAAGTAAAGATATGCTCAGCCACTCCAGGGAGGAGGGGAGCAAAAGAGCATAGAGTTCATAAACATAAACAATACAAAACGAAAAATGCAAAGCAGAGGACAATACAAAGCCAACAACAGCTACGCCATACAAAGCACAGAAACAAGAAAATATCAGACGCCAACACAGCAACTCCAAGGTCAACAAACAAACTGCAAGGGGATCATATGTTACATGATCTGTATCAGCTCAAGCAATCACAGAGCATCCATCACCAGTGTTTGTAAAACAGCAGCGACAAAGCTAAAGGGATGTCAATCTTATACGAAACAGCAGCCACCAATCAACATCTAAGATCTTGAAGAGGCTACACAATCTTCGAAGCTGCCATCGCCATTTTGACAAACATGAGGGGTTTGCACATATCTCATCCACCAAGGCATTCTTGTTCACCATCCATGTTTGCAACCAAAAGGCCCATCTCATTTTTATTTGTCTCATCTCAAGGTTCCAATCTGGTGTATAATTCTCAAAAACCACTCTATTCCTTAAGTTCCACACAGACCAAACAATAGTATAAAGGAGAGTAATCCAGATTTTCTTTTCAAGGCCACCCAGCCTAACACCACACCAAGAGAGAAAAAAGACATATGGATCATGTGGACAGCACCAATGAAAATGCCATTAAGATAAGGAATCAATCCAAATTCTCCAAACAAACCAGCATTCAGAAAGGACATGCTCCACTTGAATAAAATATAAGTGATTAAAAAATAAGTAATGTTTTTTTTTTTTTTTGTGACGTAAAGTAATGTTGTTATATACTGGATAAATAAATTTAATACTAATTCAATAAAATATATTATAAGAATTGTTAGTTACGATTATATAATTTTGGCGAATTATAAGCCAGCATATTAGATACGTAAATCACTATAGAATTATTAACTCTAATTTGTCATACTAACAAATGATGTACCCGTCAAAAAAAAAAAAAAATACAAATGGTGTATATTTACGTGATTAATTTTGCCTTTACGACTTAAATATAACTTTGGTTTAATTATAAGTTTTTTTTTTTTTTGGTAAGTACGGGCTACTATATTAGATACATAAATTGCTATTTATAAATATATAATTTATCACATAGATTATTATTGCAAATATTCTCCATTTTTTTAATGTAAAAAATGATATTGAAAGAAAAACGTGTAGATTGTGATGTCTTTTTTGGATTAATTTTTATCGCATGGAGATCTAATTCTTTATAAATTTTATAGAAAAATATTTTATTAAATTAGTATTAAATTTATTTATTCAAGATATAATAATATTATTTAAATTTTGAATCACTTATATGTTATTCAAGTAAAAGCAAAATAACATTAATCTAATAGAGAAAAATAGTGGAGGCAATATTAACTAAGAGAGAAAAATAGTTAAATAAGCAATTAATGTAGGTAATATAAATTACAAATATAACCAAAACCATGAGTTAATTAAGAAAAGAAGATAGTGAATTTTATGTTTAAAATAAAACGTAGAATTTGTTAACCTCCTCATGAAAATATGGAGGTTGACATTCAATAAACAAATTCAAACCCTTATTTTAAGTTTATGAGCTCATTTTATTGAGCTATTAATAAATCAAGTTTAAAATAGTTTATGAGTTGGTTTGACTCACTTTAAACCCTAAGTACAGGGCTACTCAATAGTCATTTATTATCTAAACAACATTAAATATAGCATCCACTATTCAGTCAAAATTATTAGTCACATAATAATAAAATTTATTTAACAATGAATTAATTTCATTTGAGCAACTTGTGAACATGATATAATTAATCAAGAGACCAAACAAGCATGAATCAAATGGGAATGAAAAATGTTGAACCTCAATTGAACCAACCAAAGAATAACAAAGCATTTATTTTTTTAATTTTATATTTTCTGTTTTTCTATTTAACATGTTTTAATTCTTTGATTTTTTTTTTTATCAATTATCATCTTGTCATTTTGGGTCAAACAAAGTCCTCTGAAGAACTAGCCCCCCAAAAAAAAAACACTTCCTAGCTCCCTAATAAAAATGGTTTTTTGTCTACTACAGAATAAACCCACTAATAGAATAAGAGAGAGGGAGAAGGCTTTAAAGCACCTTACTTTATAAGGTGTACCATACACCTTATAATCTAAAGATTAATTAAGATGTGATGGTGAATCTATATTTATCATACTTATGATGCACGCTAAAACTCATGTTTTAATAAGAACTCGGAAACGTTAACTTGGAACTCAGAAAATTTAAGTCGAAACGCAAAAATCTTAACTCGGAACTTGGAAACTTTAACTTGGAACTTGGAAATAGTGTATCCCATCTATGGCATACCATAAATTCTCAAAGGCTTGCTCTTGTGAGCCATTTGAAGAGTCCATTTGCTAAGGAGCAGAGTACCCTCCTTAGTATTAATCGTCTGAATACTGGTAATCTTTGGGATGTTGTTCTCGGATAAATTTCTTTAAGGAATTTAGCCGATTGCATTGTCATTCAACATAAAATTGGCATACCCAACGGGACCATTAGGATCAGGTCAACGAAAATTTCCTGTTCCGAGGCTGGATCCTACTTGGCGTATGAATTTGAGATCCGGGAAGGTAATCAACATGAGTTCAACAAACCAAAATCCAAGTTCTACCCCAAGGTAGAAAGCAGGGGGCAACCAGCTACGTATGCGGCTGCCTTGACTACACCCAAGGGGTGACTTCAAAGTAGCCGAATATAGTCGTTACCTCTCAGTTGCCGAGGACCTCCGCAGCCTCTCATGACATGATTAGCTCCACGCAGATTGGATGCGAGGAGAGGCAGCTGTTAATTATGTTTGCTTCCTTCATAAGGCAACAGATCGAAGTAGAGGTGAATGATCTGATGTAGGAAGTGTCAAAACAACTAGCTAAGATAGTAAAGCCCATGGTACAAAATGAAATGCAGTTGTTTCAACAATAACACAAGGAGTTACCGCAAGTCCATGGCCACTCAACTGAGACTACTCATGGAAGTGCATCAGAAACTTTTAACGAAATGGCTTACGCTAGAGGGCATTCAGGGCCTCAATTAGGCTATGTGCAGTTGATCAGAAAACCCTCTAATGTCCCTGGGAATATAGGACTCCATTCAGGGAATGGAATTTATTGGAACAACTCAAATAGTAACTGGGAGCAGCCTGTGTACACCAACTCCATTACAACTAATTCAATGGGTCAAAGTAATTGGCCTTGAAGAGATATGCAATGGAATACTCATAACTCAGGGGCTAATACATAGCCGATTATAGGATATGTTGCCCAATTGGCAGAGTCGTTCTAGCCCATGGGTACACCAACTCCTATGTATAGGTCACAATCGTTTAATGCACACCAGCAGCCAATGTACTCTCCACCATACATGCAATCACTGCATGGAATGCCTCAAGAAATCGAACAAGGGGTCAATCGGTAGGCTGCACCCGTTCAACCTCAGCCATGTATTGAGCCGAGGGGAGCTATGGCTCAGCTAATTGATCCAAATATGATAGCTGAGGCTCCAAGAAGGCATTTTGGTGTATAATTGAGACACTTGGAAATGCCAGTGTATAGGTAACCCTACCCATAATGGGTGGATAGTGTCCAATTCCCTAAAGGCTTCAGGACTCTAGATTTTACAACATTTTCTGGGGAGGACGACAAATTGACTATGGAGCATATCAACTGATTTATATCTCAATGTGCTGAGGCCAGCCAAAATGACTTTTTAAGGCTACAATTGTTCCCTTGATCCTTAACTAAGGCAGCATTCACTTGGTACTCATCATTGCCCCCAAACTGTATACAAAGCTGGCCCGATATGGAACGATTATTCCATGAAAAGTTTTATAAGCCACAGCCAAAGGCTTTTGGTTTTGGTTTGTTAGGAATCAAACAACAAACGAATGAGCCTGTGACAGAGTTTCTGGAAAGATTTAAAAGGGTTAAAAGGAAATGCAGCATGTAATTACCAGATGCTAAATGTGCCTCTATTGCTGTGAATAACATAAACCCTTAGTTGTGAGAAAAGCTCATCGTTTCCGAATACTACGACTTGACTCAGCTTTCTTGGAAAGCAACTTGAGTTGAACAACTCATAATAGAGGGAGAACAAAGAAGGACTAACAAAGCAAGGCCAAAAGGTTCCCAGTTGGTGGCTGTAGTTGAACGCGACTCAGCCGATGAGGAAGGAAACGATGCAAAAGGAGCAGTGCAAGGAGAAATTATGACAGCTGAATTACTGGGGGGGCAAGCCATACACGTGTTCTGCTCTTACTACTGCCAAAGGAAAAGAAAAGGTCAAAATAGAGGAAAAGGAAGCATATCTGTTTGACATTATAAAAGCATATCAGATCTTTGACTTCTTAGTCAAAGAAAAATAGATCAAGCTTTTAGAAGGGAATAAGTTACCTCCAACGGACCAAATCCAAAATTTGAAATACTACTAGTGGCATAATTCATACTCACATTATACGAATAATTGTACAATTTTTCGTAATGTGATTCAAAAAGCCTTGAAAAAAGGAAGGTTCAAACTTGCAGATAAAAAAGGAACTAAGAAAGAAGTTTCCATATCTATAGAGAATAAGCGTACTAAGAAAGAAGTTTCATCTTCTCAGCTTGTCCAACGTGTTAAACAAGTATGGAGACCAAAATAAGTGGTGGTCAAGGAAAACCTCAGAGCCATGAGCTATGACGCATCTAGGAAGGTGGAAAGGAAGGAATAGATGCCTAAGCTCCGGGGCAACTCAGAGACTATGGGGCAGTATGAACAACCTCGACAGAGTGTACTCCAAAGACTATGGTTTCCTCAACAGAGGATTAGTTGAGGAGAGGATAGTATGAACAACCTCAGCTGAATGTATTCCAAGGAATATAGTTTCCATAATAGAGAGACCAGCCAAGGAAAGAATGGTGTGAGCAAAGGCAAGTCCCACAGATCTTGGATCATCCTATGCTTAGAGACTCTAAGCGAGCTGTTGAAGTAAACTATAGTGAAGGAAGGTCCACGCTAAGAATCACAATGAGAAATGATGAATCTGCTAGGGAGGCAAGGATGATTAAGCTAAAGGTTGAGTCTAGCAAGGGGGAATGGTTCGTGAATAAATATTGCAAAGGAAAGCAAGTTGAACCACAACCTATTCAGTTGATGAGGACTTAGAAAAGGAGAATGCAAAGGAAAAGGTCCATCTGACGAATGAGAAGCCCAGCGACTATGTCAGATCAAGTTAAATAGGTAGAAATTGCAGAAATTGCTAGTCCAAAAGCGGGAGTCATGCAAGACATACAAGGGCAGATTCAGGACTTGAATAATGTTTGAATGGCTGAGACATCAGTTGAGAGAATACAGATTCCAGAAATAGAATTATCAAAGAGTTTCATTGATTAGATTCTGAACGATGATGATCTGCTTATTTTGATTGATGATTTGCAAGATGATATGAATTTAGTAGCTACCAAAGGGGTTTTGCCTGTTGAATTTGTTGTAAAAGAGAATCAGCCAATATGACTAGACGGTGATGTCTTGGTTAAGGAGGCTACATGGGCTACTTTAGCCGATAAGACAAATACAACAGAAAGTCAGCAAGAAAGAAAAAAAGAAAAGAAGAAAAAGGATAACATAGAATGAGTCATTAAGTTCGAAAAACCTCAGCTGGTAAGACATTTGAAGCCACTTTATATTAAGGGCTAATATTGATGGAAGGCCTATCAGCTGAATGTTAATTGATGGGGGTGCCATCATGAATGTTATGCTAGTGGGAATCCTAAAAAAGTTAGGTAAGTCTCAGAAGAACCTCAAAGAGACTAATATAAAGATGACAAACTTTATAGGGGAGAGCACAAATGCCCTAGGATTTTACATTGTTGACTTAAATATGGGAACTAAAACATCCACCACAGTATTTTTTGTTGTGGATGCCAAGCCAGGATACTCTTACTATTGGGAAGAGATTGGATTTACTCTAATATATGCGTCCCATCTACCTTTCATTAGTCGTTGATATTTTGGAATGAGAGCAAGGTAGAAGTAGTGCCAGTAGACCAAAGACCGTTTTTAGCTGATGTTAAGGTAGCCGAGGCAATGTATTATACCCCTGAATTCCAGTCGATAACATGGCCTCTGGGAGTTACCTAGGATGCTATTCAAGCTGCGAATTTCACCAATCAAGGTTTCAAGGTAGAAATAAAGAGTGACTATTCAGAAAATCTATTAAGTGATATGTTGAATAATGATGACCTATTAGATGAACTCCAGGATTACTCAGCTGCTATAGCTATAATAAGGATTAGTTCTATGGAGTTTGTCGATCAAGATGGTAACTTTTGGTACTTGGAGGGAGACATAATGGTAGATAAAGCCGAGTGTGAAGCTTTGGTACCAGCAGTGCCAAGGGAGATAAAATTCGAGAAGTGGATCAATGCTAAACACCTCAGGCCTCTCTACATCTCGGCTTATATAAATAGGAAGCCTATTAGTAGAGTTTTGGTTGATGGAGGAGCTATATTTAATGTGATGCCTTACAGTACGATTGAGAAGCTTAGGAAAAGTCATGGAGACCTCAAGAAGACTAATATTGCTATGTCCAACTTTACTGGGGAAAGTGCTCTAGCATTGGGTTTCCTTTTTACCAAGCTCACAGTAAGGTCTAGGACAACTAACACATTGTTCTTTGTGATAGATGGCGGACCAGGATACACTATCTTGTTAGTAGACAATGGATTCATGCTAACCAATGTGTGCATTCCACACTCTACCAGCAACTTCAATTTTGGAACGGAGACCAAGTTGAAGTAGTGAATGCAGGCCCGATCCCTTTCACAGCCGATGTAAGGATACAAGATGCCATGCTCTACTCTTCAAAGATTGAGCCCATTTCTTGGCTCGAAGATGTTTCAATAGACTATGTTAAGTCATTTGACTTATCATTGGATGGGTTTGAAGTTATAGTAAAGGCCGAGACATGGCCTCAACTAGAATCTATCAATGGATAATCATGAGGTAATGGCAAAGGATATCCTGTAATAGCTAGCCTTGCACTCAACCGAAGCAACACTTGAAGAGTTTTTGTTTCAGTAGGAACTAGCCGAGAAGGATGATGAGGTTAAAGAAAAGGAAGAAGACCAAGCAGCAGATTTTTTTATGTCACCTATTAAGAGAGAGATTCCAAGCTTTGAAGCCCAAGACCCCCTACTTGAAGTTAAACTTGGAACTACCGGTGAACCGAGGATGACTAAGGTTAGTGGTGTACTTAGTCAGGGTGAGCAAGATCAACTAATTCAATTGATAACCAGGTATAAAGATTATTTTTCATAGGATTACCATGAAATGCCTAGATTGTCTAGGGAATTAGTTGAGCACCATTTGCTTATCAAAGAAGGTTTTAGGCCATTCAAGTAATCACCCAGAAGATTTAATCCAGAGTTGATGCCAAAGATAAAGCAAGAAATAGAGAGGTTATTGAAAGCAAGCTTTATTAGGACCGCTAGATATGTACAATGGCTTTCAAAATTGTTCTTATAATCAAGAAGAATGGCCAAGTTAGGATTTGTATAGATTTTCGTAATTTAAATTTAGATACCCCTATGAATGAATATGTTATGCCTATTATGGACATGTTAGTTGATGCTGCAGCAAATAATGAAATTTTATCCTTTATGGATGGTTATTCTGGGTACAGTCAAATCTATTTAGCTGAGGAAGATATGCATAAAACTACATTTCGTTGCCCAGGAGCCATTGGTATTTTTGAGTGGGTGGTCATGCCATTTGGTCTCAAGAATGCCGGGCCTACCTATCAAAGGGCAATAAATCTAATATTTCATGATCTGATTGGAAAATGTATGGAGATTTATATCGATGATGTAGTTGTGAAGTCAGCCGATTTCCAAAATCACTTGGCTAACTTAGAACAAGCATTCCTCAGAATGAGGAAACATTCGCTCAAGATGAATCCTGCCAAGTGTGCATTTAGGGTCTTGGTTGGGAACTTCCTTGGATTCTTAGTCCACCAAAAAGGAATTGAAGTGGATAAGAACAAAGTAAAAGCTATATTGGAAGCTAGGACTCTAAGAAATAAGAAAGAATTGCAAAGCTTAATAGGTAAGATAAACTTTATGAAGAGATTTATTGCTAACTCAGCTAGCAAGATGAAAGCCTTTTCACCTTTGCTAACACTTAGGCAAGCCGAGGAATTCATTTGGGGTAGTAAATAGCAAGATGCTTTTGAACAAATCAAGAATTGCTTAACAACACCTCCGGTGTTAGCACCACTAGCACTTGGAAGGCCTCTCATGTTATATATATCAACCGTTAAGGACTCCATCGGAAGCTTGTTAGCTCAAGATTCAGAGGATGGAACTGAGTAGGCTATTTACTATTTGAGCAGGCTGCTAAATGACACCAAAACTAGGTATACTCTAATAGAAGAATTGTGTTTATCACTATTCCATGCGTGTACAAAATTGGAGTATTATCTATTTTCTAGGGAGGTGTTGGTGGTTTGTAAGATAGATATAGTAAAGCATTTACTAAATTGGCCAATCCTTCAAGGGAGGTTGATGAAATGGGCTATTAAGTTGAATGCATTTGCTCTAAAACATATGTCGTTGAAGGCCATGAAGGGACAAGTGTTGGCCGATTTCTTAGCACAACATCCCTGTATAGAAGTATAGAATCCATTAGTCGAGTGTCAAAGTTATGTGCAAATAAAACCATGGACTCCGGCTTTTGATGGTTCAAAACATCAATAGGGAGTTGGTGCAGGAGTAGTAATCACCAGTCCTGAGGGAATGAACAAGAAGTTTATATATCGGCTAGATGTCCAGTATTCTAATAACCAAGCAAAGTATGAAGCTCTCATAATTGGCTTAAGACTGCTCAAGTCTTTGATGTGAAGCTATGTAAATTATAGGAGATTCACAGTTGGTGATCAACCAATTATTAGGAGAGTATAGGTGCAATAGCCCAACATTGGAAGGATATCTAAAAGAAGCTCGAACCTTATTAGAATATTTTGCTGATGTCATAATATCACATGTTCCCAAGATGTCAAATGAAATAGCAAATGACTTGGCACAGCATGCCTCTGGATATAAGTTCATGATGCCAGAGATCAATACTATGGAACATGGAAAAGCATTGTTAATTAACCATCAGTTAGGGTCACCAACCGATTGGAGGTGAAAACTGATCCAATATTTGGCTAACCCTGCAGCTCAGGTGGATTATAAACTTAAGTAGAAAGCATTAAAGTATATATTGATTGATGGTGAGTTACTCAAAAGAAGTCAAGAAGGGGTATTGCGCAAATGCTTAAACAAAGGTGAAACTCTAAAAGTGATAGGAGAAGTCCATGAAGGCATGTGTGAGGCTCACAAATCTGGCTCTAATATGAAATGGCTAATCTGCCGATATGGGTACTATTGGCCAACTATTACAGCCGATTGCTTTGCTTATGCTAAAGGGTGTGAAGCCTGTCAGCTCCATGGAGCCATATAGAGAGTGTCAACCGAGGAGTTACATGCCATTATCAAACCTTGGCCATTCAGGGGTTGGGCAATAGACCTCATAAGCAAGATATATCCTCCATCTTCTAAAAGACACACTTTCACTATAGTTGCCACTGACTATTTTACAAAATGAGTGAAGGCTCAGTCGATGACGAGTGTATCACGGGATGATGTGATGATAAGGTTTATTGAAAGGCAAATTATACATTGGTTTGCCACTCTAGAAACCAAAACTGCTAACCAAGGCACCATGTTTACAAGGGATAAGGTGAAAGTATTTATGCAAGACTATGGGATTAAACTCATTCACTTGTCACCTTATTATGCACAAGCTAATGGTCAAGTCAAGGCAACTAATAAGGTGTTGATTGACATGATTAAGAAAACTATTGAAGATCAACCAAGGAAATGGCACGAAGCATTATCCACGGTTCTTTGGGCGTATAGAAATGCAAAGAATAAGGCTACGGATTTGACTCCTTTTAGACTGACCTTTGGCCAAGATGCAGTTTTACATATGGGGATAAATGTTAAATCATTGAGAATGGCAAAGCAAGCTGGATTGTAGCCTAAAGAGTTTTCTCAGGCCATGTTCCAAGAGTTGGAATTAGTTGATAATGATAGAATCATGGCCTTAGAGAATATTAAGTTGAATAAAGAAAAGGTTGCAAAGTCCTACAATAAGAAGGTGAAGAGGAAACAATTTGTCGAGGGAGATATTGTATGAAAGGTAATATTGCCCATTGGAGCTAGAGATCCTAGATTCAGCAAATGGTCTCCAAATTAGGCAGGTCCTTATACTGTTTGCCAAGTTATATATGGATGAGCATATAGATTGGTTAATATGGAAGGAAAAGAGTTAACTAAGAGTATCAATGGAAAATTTTTAAAGCAATATCCATCTATTTGGGAAATGGTTCAAAATGATTAAATGTTCAAGGAGATAGCCACAAGTCGGCTATGTAACTCAAATTTTTAGTACAAGAAATGCAAGACAAGTCCTAGCCTAAACTTCTAGATTAGTGGAAGCTGCATTGGTAGGTCTGTCTTCTGCATCAGCTAATCTAGTTGGGTCAATTGTAGCAGTCAATTCCACCATATTAGATTCGACAGCCGATTCAGCAGCTAGCTCTTCCTCCAAGAGTGTTGTGAAGGCATCTTCAACAGCGGCTAGAATATTGTCCTGAAGGTCTTCAAGCCTAAGTTCCGGAATTGGAAGAGCAGAAGTCTCACCTACATAAGGAACAATAGTTGGGCTAGGAATTTGAGCTGTTTCTGCATGTAATGCTAAGGGTTAGAAAGGATGAACCTTGGAAACATATCAAACATGTGAGAAGACGAAGTAGCTACCTATAGGAGAAGGCAATCGAGCTACTTGGAACTTCTGGAATAGGGAAGCCCATGAGGACTCAACCTCGGCTAAGCCCTTATTGCCTACCTGCACTGCATGCTCTAATGGTTTCTGTTTCTTAGTAAGAAGTACAATTTTGTGATCTAGAGCCTCAGCTTGGGATGAAAGGTGAAGTCGTTGAGTATCTTCAGCCTTAATTTAAGCCTTTACAATGGCCAGTTCAGGTTTAAGAACTCCCAATTCAGGCTACAACTTGGCAATCTCTTCATGAATAGATCCAATCCTGCTAGTAAGATGAGTTTGCCATTGTTGATGCTAGTCTCAGCTAGATTTCATGGTGTGGTATTGAGAGACATATGCATTCTTTTGCCTTTTGAGAGATGCCAATTCATCCAGAACCTGAAGGATGTTATCTCGGCGAGCCTTAAATCTATGGTAATCTGACAATGCATCAGAAAAAGAGAGTGCAATGTTAGTACATATCTAGTTCAATGTTGCCGGTACATCATTCTCTGAAGCCTTGGAAACTTTCAGCAGTGATCTCTCCAATCTAGCTGAAACTACAGAATGTAAAGGGAAGGGTTTCTGCAATTCTTCTTTGATTATCTACAAGTGTTGGTGCATAGGTGATGAGCTACCTGATGGAGGTTGAGTGATAGGAGCATTGAAATAAGCATCTAATTCCTCATTAGGAATAAAGGGCGAGGAAATGGAAGGTGTGGCCTATGGAAGTGGTGAGCTGCTAGTTTCCTAAATCTCTACTACTAGGTTTCATGACTAGACGATAGGCTGGTTATTAGGAGAGTCAGCATTAGCTGAGAGATTTACTAATACTGCTACAGTAATAGGAGGAGATTGGACAATAGGATTAGCCGCAGTAGGCTCAGTTGATTCAGGCTACAATGGTTGATCTTGAGGATTAGCTAAAGCAAGAACTGATAGAGGCTGAGGCTGAGGAATGTTTTTGGGCTATCTCTTTAGGAGACATTCTTCTTCTTCCTCAGAATCTTGTATGACAGCCTTCCGTTTCAAAGACTTGGCTATGGGCCTGGGTGGACGAGAAAGAGGAGAGTTCAACTCAGTCTTTTTCTTACTTCTCCTTTCTTTCTGCAAGCATGAAAGTATATATCAGACTAGGAATAAGACATCTTACTAAGAATAAAGTAACGTTGCATACCCTTACAGGGTAAGTATCTCCTGAAGCAGCTGCGAGCGGCAATCCTAAGAGGGGTAGCCGAGATATGGTTCCTAGGGTTTTTTCTCACTAGAGTTTTATGGCGCGGCTAGGTTGGAACATGAGTATCAGCATCTATAATTTGTAACCCTGTGTTTCATATAGATGATAAGATAAGTATACGAAGGAAAATGGCTCAAATAACATAAAGATCAGGTATGCTTACCCTAAATGGTAAGAGGCATGGTTTTGGCTGAAGGTTGGGTGCCAGTTGATAAAAGGGCCTTAGTCGTGGCTAGCCGAGGAGGTAGAGCAAGCCTACTCTGGCTGCCACCAATGAGCTTCGACGAATAGTGATCAGGACAGTGAGGAAAAGCTCTATTGTACACAAACCTCCACCAATCTGCATACTCTGAGGAAGTTCTAGGCTGGGGAATAAAAGGCTGGAATTGAAATCGACTCAGCTTGTTGGCATTGGTGGTCACTAATTGTTTTAGCTTGAGGGTTAAAAGTGTAGGCCTTGTGTTAGTGGTCACCATAGAGGGGTAAAAAGCAGGGACACCTTGAATCAATCCAAATTGCTTAACAAAATAGTCTGGATTGTATGGCTCCGCTGATATCTTATTGGAACAAGCATTGGGGCAAACCCCATTGAACAAGTCTTGGCTGGTTAAAGCACTACTCCAGTGAAGAATTATTTCTCCTACTTCGTCATTTGAGGAAGAAACTAAATCTATTTGCCAATATGGACCATAGGAGCGGTAAATGAAAGGACAGACCTCCAGAGGAGGCACCTTAAAGAGCCAATAAGCCAGCCAAAAAATAGAAAAAGTTAGAATGGGTACAGTTTTGTAACGAAGACTGTAAGTAGGAGCATTTGGGACTGATTCTATGGAGATAGAGCAGTCGTGATAGAATTCCGGAAAGTACTCATTAATCCACAGGAACATGAACCATATAGGAGCTAGAATGGCCTTAGTGTCTCGAGATTTTAACTAGTCCACCTGCATTTTCATGCCTTCATAGAAGGAAGATAGAAATAGTGCTCCCAAGTTCATCGGCCTACCAGATATTATAGCCGAGACATAATAAGAAAGTTCGTTGACCATGGAAAGGGATTTACTGCAAAGGAAAAGTTAAACTAAGAGATTGCTACTATGCTAAGAAATATTTAAAATGTGGAAAATATAATATATGGCCCTTTAATTTCTTACTTTATTACTGAGTAATGGCTCATAATTTTTCAAGTCTCTGATACATATAAAATGAAATAATTACAATTTAAAAAAAATTGTAACTAACATAATACATAGAACTTGTTCCCTACTAGTCATTAACCGGCTTCAATAGTCTCCCGGTCTAGTTTGCGTCCAAGTCTTGCACAATGAATGTTCCAGTACTCTACCTTGCACTTGATTTCCAACTTAGGTGCTGGAATATTTACGGAAAAACATATATGCAGGTAGTGAGAACCTAAGGTTCTCAATAGGTAAACTCAAATCATTAATAACACAGGGTACCATCATAAACATTCTAGCCGCTTCGGTTTATTATGAAAACTGAGTACATATACATATGGGCATTGGTTCAATTTTAAGTTTCAAATATATTTCTCGAAGCTGGGTTGCTTTTAGAAGTCACTTGGCATATTTCAAGAAGGACACAATAACAATAATAATATAAATATTTCAATCATGTTTATAACACAGCATAGCAATATGATATTATGAAATGCTTATATATGCTTAGAATTGAGTCTATGCTAGTGCACTTGACTTTCTATCTTATCTCTTTCCTCTTGGCACACCTAGGCGTTACATATCATCATCCCTAGGGTGCATCCATTACTTTCATCTTGTCTTTCTGTACATGGTCCACCAGAGGTGAATGGCCTCTCTCACCCCTGGGAAATAGCCTGCTTCTCAGGTCCGAGCTCGTACCTATACATGAGTGATGAGTTTATTTTTCTCGACCCTTACACTGGTCTATTCCCCTTAAATCTGGTAGGGGGCTGGCCCAAGCCCTAGACAGTACCGCTTTGACCCACGCTAGCTGGGTCTATGCCATGCCTCATGTGGTAGCTTGGTACTTCCCTTTGCAAGTGCTTATAGTTTTCCATTTTTCCTTTCCATATCTTATCATGGTCATGCATGCAGACGTTTTGCATTCATGCATGTATCTCATATCATTCCTCAATCATATTTGCATGCATGATTTTCATAGACATGACATATATATGAACACATGTATACTCATAATCATAGTGCAATCATTCATAGCATAAGTTCTCATAAACTTCTGCCAAAAATTTAGCAGCATAACGGATCAAGTCCGTTTTCCCATGAATAGTGTTGACCAATCTAGTCAACAGAAATCTTATAAGCATATATCCTGTTTTTAATAGTTTGATAAAGGTCTTGATCAAGGAAACTAGCTAAGTTTATAAATTGGAGTTCAAGAGTTTTGCAAATTCTTAGAGTTTCTTATTCTGTTTTATGCCCTTGGTTCTGCCCAATTTTGTAAATTCTGCCGTAAATTGATCTTAGCTTATTTAGGTCTGAAATTTTATTATATTTTAGCATTATGTGTCTATTTTTAATCCTCTTTAATCCCATTCAATTTTGATGAGTATAGAGTGAGTTATTAAGGTTTTGCCTAAGTCTGTCCTAATGATGGGCAGAGTTGGGCAATGGAAAGTAAAAATCTGCCAAAAATAAAAAACTTATTGGATTTGTTTGAAACTTATGTTGTTTTAAATATAACAGAACCCTCTTTAATTTCCAACCAATTTCACTTCATTTGAATGGTCAAAGCCCAAGTTATAAGCTCTTAAAATTGGTTTAATTGGTCTACCCTATTTCTGTCCAGTCAAAACATGGGCCAAGTTTAGTGAATTACTGGGAAAAATTAGGAGAGGATATAACTCTGAAATTTTTATGGCATTTAATATATATGTTAGCTTTCTAAAAAAATTTGTTGCACTCTATTTCGAGTTATATAAGGTGATTTAGGTCCCTCATATTCCAATCTAGTCAGGTTCAGGGACAGATTCTTAGGATTAACTTCAAAAATTCATATCTCCTTCATCTTATATCCAATGCACTTATAATTTATGTGGTTGGAAAGATCTAAATGTCTAGCTTCAGATAAAAATAGGGTCATCTTATTTTGAGGTCTGTGGATGAGTCCGTACACTGTGCAGTACGGACAGTCGTAGGGTTTCTCAATCCCACCAATTCTGTTTGAGTGCTCTTTTGAGTTTTTACTCAATTCCTCAACTCAAACTAACTTTCTTCTTTTCAAATCACTAGAAAAACATTATAACACAAGCATACAAGCATTGACCAGCATAGCATAAGGAGCACACAACAGCCATATAATCAAGCCATACACCAAATAACCAAGGATTTAAGTTACCTCCCTTGAAATCCTTGAAACTATAGAAGCAAGGAGGCCAAGAACCAACTCCTAGCCTTCTTTCTCCACCATGGCAGCAGCTCACAAGAGTGTGGGGAGCCTCCACTTGATGTTTAATCATGAAATTGTTAGAGGGGTTTTGTAGAGAAGGAGATAAGGATCAATTTTTATAAAAGGAGTTAGTAGATTTGAGGCCAAGAAGACCTCCAATCTTGAGCTTGAAGCTCTTGGTTATGGAGGTGAAAGAAAGAAAAGAAAGAAGGAGATGATGAGGCTACAAAAATGAGAGAGAGAGAGAGAGGGGTGATATTTCTAAAGAGCAAAAGGGGAGAAATGATAGCTTAGTAATTAAGTTGGTGTGGCTTGGTTGGTAAGCTTTGGTGGTGGGGAATTGGCTAAGTTACCCCTCATCTTGGGTTCCAATGTGGCGCCATTTATAATGGTGGAGGTGGCTGAATTTTCAACCACCCATCTTAAGGTTTTCAATATAAAATTCTACTAATTAGGTCCTTGCGATGTAAAATACCGAATCTTTACTGATTTCCTTCGAATTGGCAAAACATTTCTAAACAACTTTGTGAGATTTTGTACATCTCCATTCTAATTGTTTTTAAGTCTAATCTGTTTAATTAACACCTAATTAACTTCTAATTAACTTTTAATTAATTTCTATTTAACCTTATTTAGTCAGTAAAATCGAATAAATTAATTAACAGCATAAATTAAATGTTTCGCAAATTCAGAGCCTTTCTATTTTCCATTTTCCATAGCTAATGGCATTTCTAAAATTTTGAGTAAGTCCAGGGGCACCCCACATCATTTCACACCCGACCACCTCCGTGGCTCAATCGGTAGAGATTTAAACTTCTACGGTTTCGCCACGTGATTCTGATCCATTTAAAACCCCATTCTACTAATTCTACAGATGTGGGGATATAATTGTCATTTCATAAAAAATTCTAGAGTTATTGTGAAAATAATCCTTTAGGGTCAAAATGTAATTTCTAAAAGTTCTAAGCAACACTGTAGATAACAAAAGTTTATAAGGGCATTTTTATTATTTATTAATTTTTAACATATGACAGCGCCATATTCTCAACGGCAGTGTTACGCTACCTTATAATTCTAAGCGTGGGGATTGTCAAGGCATAGCGCTGCTTGAGAAATTCTCACACTACTTAGAGGAAAAATTCAAAGTCCCTATTATGCTATTTTTAAGAACATGGGGATGTTACAGCTTTAGTTCAACTTTCCATTGTTTTGAGACTCTATCAAGCCATTCTTCATATTCTAGAAAAGGCTTGGGCTAGCAGCGAAGCTCTTTAGAACGAAAAGATATGTAAAAGCAATCAGCAATGATTGGGAGACTAAATCGTTTTGGAAGAATAAATGATTCAGTAATATGGGAGAATAGAGGGGGCTTAGTACACAAAGGACCCAAAATGTATGAACCATGGTCAGCATTGTGATCAATTAGAATATCTATGCCAGGCTCATCTTATAAGGAAGAATCCCTAGTTGGACGAGACGACGAAGCCATTTGTGTCGAAGTTGGCTTGCCAACTAGAGCTTTTAAAGCCTGAGTAGATTCTTGAAGTCTGTTAGCTGATGGGTTTGGGGAATCGGCTAATAAATGGATGGACGAACTTTTAGAGCTTAAAAAGGAGGAGCTCTTGGATGGAGTATGAATAGCAGAGCTACTAGGGTTCTCAGAGTCAGAATACTCAGAAGACATTAGAGAAAGCGAGTGAGAAAACAGAGGTTGTTGGAAGAAAGAGCTAAAAGGTTAGAAAAGAAACAGAAGAATCGCACAAGAAAGTGAGAAATAAGGCTGTTGTGAACAATAACGGTCAAAAAAGGGGTTTAAATGCAATACCTAACCTGCTAGTTAATCGTTTGCTAGGTATTGTATTAAGGGGCATATGTTGGCACCAAAAAATGATTATGGGTTAGCAAGTAACCAAAAGTTGGGCTTTGGGAAAAAGTTAGAATTAGGCCTAACCAGGTAGGTGCTGGGTTGGCCTTCATCAGTTGAGACATGATAAATGGGGCTAGGAAAAGGGGTATCAGCTGAAAAGAAGAATAGGCTGAAGAAAGTAGATAAGCCTAATGGTCAAGAGAGGAAGGTAGTTGGATGCTGATGAAAAGAGCAACAGTTAGCACTACTAAAAGCATGGGTGCATGGAAGTTCAGCCGAACGCCACTATGTGCATGACTTGAGAAAGTGGCGAGATTTTAGGAGTACTATAAAAGCTCATACTTACACAGAAGAAGGGGCATCACTCAGATTAACACACATCATGTTATTTTAATTATCAACTTTTATTTCTCTTTATTCCATTTACTTTTAGCTTTATGTTACTTTTTTACTTCATTGTTCATCTTCACGGCTTTGTATGAACTCATTGGTTGATTAATAAAAATTCAAGATCCATTCCAACTTTCGTTGACCGATCTTGCTCAAAGGCTTGCTCCCGTGAGCCATTTGAGGAGTCCATTTGCTATGGAGTAGAGTACCCTCCTTGATGTTAATCATATGAACATTGGTAATCTTGGGGATGTCGTTCTCGGATAAATTTCTTTAAGGAGTTTAGCCGATTGCATTTTCATCCAACAGATAGTTACATGGAAAAATTAATATTTAGAACCGTTAATAACCATTAATTAAGAAAATGATTAATTATATTAAAGTATTTAAAAATAATTTATTAAACATTATTTAAGAAGAAGAATCAAAATATTTTTATAAGTAGACAACAATATCTTTAATATATTTGTTAATCTTTTATATATATTTTTTAAGTTTTACACCGCTCGCCTTCTCAACTTTTTTGTCCAATGGCTCACAAGCTCTCATCTTTAACAACATGTCTTTGCCAATGACCCATTTGCCTCAATAATTTTTTATCAAACATTTGTGTATAGTCACCAATTATTTTATGCCATACTAAGATGCAAATACACATTGTATTGAGTTTTTTTTGCATCTTGCTATCCAATCCAATTCTATAATCATGTGGTAACAATAATCATCCAATGTAGTGGGACAAAATTTTCATTATTTTACTTTAGGAAATCTTTATTTAATAGTAGGAGGTGTAACACCCTCCGAAGCACAGTACCATACTTAAGTTATTGTACTAGTCTCAGGAGTTGTCACTGTTACTTCAATGGACCTTGTGTAACAGCTTTCTTCAATTGTCTTCAAACTTCCTAACTCTGCCCGATATACTTATCTTCTAGCCTTCCTGAAATATCTAGAGATAACATAGAAATATACATTGGAGTGAGAATTTTAAATTCTCAGTAAGATTCCCTAGACTACCACATATCGTGTCATCACTGTTATCTTTAGCTACTTTAGTTCATTATGAAAAAGGTGAACATGTTATATAAAATGTTCAGTTTTATACTTCGAAAACATATTGTTCGAAGTAGAGTTCATTGTATTCATATACTTGTTGAACAAAAAGATAATCTAAACATCAATATACTAGCATGAAGGATAATTGAAAAAGGCGCATAGATTCATAATAAAATGAGGCACGATTGATTTCCATGTATAAATAAATGCATATGACTTCTTGGTGCAAGTGTCTTGCCTCTTTTAACTTCCTTTACTTTCTTTCCTTAGCACACCTAAGTGTTATGTATCGTTGTCCCTACGATACGTATACTGGTTTGCACTTGAGCATTATGTATCATCGTTCTCAAGTTCACCCCCTTACTTATCTTTCACCTGTACTTGGGCCCCTAGAGGTGAATAGCCCCTCTCACCTCTGGGTAATAGCCTACTTTTCAGGACTGAGCTCGTTCTTATACAGGATTGCCGGATTTACTTTCCCAGATGCTTCCATCGACTTATTCCCCTTAAATATTTTCAAGGGCTGGCCCAAGTAACATGCAATTATTATTATATCTTTAATCATGAAGTCATGAATGTATATGCTACAGGAATCATATTCATGATGCATGATTCATATACTTCTACCAAAATTTCGGTAGCATAACGAATCAGGTCCACTTCCCGTGAATAGTACCAACTTAACCAGAAAATCAGTCATAATAGTAGAGCAAACATCACACATTAATGCCCCAATATTGTCATAGGTTTGCAATATCTAACACCAATTGCAACTTACTCGTGCATTAAGGTAGCCAATTCTCCTCATATCGCTCAAATCTGATCGTTTTTGTGTCTTCTTCCATAATTTCTACTTAAGTTATTAAATTCTAAATTTGTACTATGTTGAGTTGTTTTTTGTCTTGTTTTTAACCTCTTTTGTCCCATTCAATTTTGATAAGTATAACTTTAGATGTTGGGAGTTTACCTAGGTTCACCATGTGTTAGATAGAACAAGGGTCAAAAATGTAAAAATTCGCTAAAACTAGAAATCTTATTGGATTTGAGTGAATCTTATATCATTGTCAAGCTGATAGAACCATCTTTCATTTCCAACAAGTGTCATTTCATTTAAGTGAGCAGAGCTCAAGTTATATACTCGTAAATTTGGTGGAATTGGTCTGTCCTGTCTCTATCCAATCAGGACATAGGACAATTTTGATGAATTACTAGGAGCAACAGGGATCAAATTTGACTCTTAAATTTTTATGGTATGTTGCCTTATGTGCCTAACAAAATTGATTGCACTTAAATTGAAGGTGTATAGGGCGAATTATGCCCTGCACAACACACTCAGATCAGGTCTAGAGGCAGAAATCTAGGGTGAACTTCAAAAAATTATATCTCACTCAATACTAATCCAATGGCCTTATAATTTATATGGTTAGAAATCTCTAAATGTCTAGTTTCATTAAAATTAGTTTTAACAAATTCTGACGGTTATGTGAGCCGTACACTTCGCAAGTAGAGACATCGTAGGATTTCTCAACTCAATAAATTCTAGTTAGCTTCTTTTTAGTTTTTCAATCAAGTTTTAATCCAAACCCAATAATCCCATGTTAAACCAGCCATAAATGATCACATAAAACACAATATATCATCAATTAAGAGAGTAGAGCAAAACTCCTCATTAGCCTCTACATCACAAAAATGAAAGAAATATTTTGAATCCTACTTCTAATAGATGAGAAAACTATTAGTCTAGATGATTTGGGTGCTAGAGGTTGATGGAAGTTGAAGATGGAATGAGAGTGAAGTGAAATAGAAGAAGAGAGAATGGAGGGGAGCAGCTAGAATGGGGTCAACCAAAATGAAGGCCAAAAGGGAAATAAAGAGATTTTATAAAGCTTGGTAGTTGGAGTTCTAACATGTGATCGGTTGTGGCTTTGAATGGTTAAGATTCAACCAACATTTCTCCTTATCCATGGTTGTTGTGGCACCATTTGGGGTGGAGGTGATTGAGTTTTTGGCCACCCAATCTAGGATTTTATTAGTATAAAATTCTATTGATTTTGTCCTGATAGTTTAAAATACCAAATTTCAACCGATTTCCTTCAAATCGGCATACTTTCACTAAAGATTTTGTTAAGATTTTCTACATGTTTATTCTAATTCTCTCAAGTTTAATCTCTCTAACTAATATCTAATTAACTCCTAATGAATCTGTGATTAACCTCTAATTAACCTCATGCAATAAGATCGAATAAATCAATTAATAACGTAAATTAGATGTTTTAAAAATTTTTGGACATTACAATACTACCCTTCTAAAAAAAAATTGTCCTCAAAATTTAGTTATAAAACTAACTAGTTATAATCACAAGAGTTTAAATGAAAGTTCACACATAAGTACACAAAGGTTTAGTACGTGGGATTGAAAGAGGCACAGTAGATGTAGAATGATTTAACATAATAAAATTGACTAAAAACTAAATTAGCCTAATCCTTATCCTAGCTTATCCTTAATTCTTGCCCCGGGGTGCCGCCTCCTCTGCATTTAAGGTGAAAATTCTTCCTGGATGTCGTTGCTTTGGGGCAGATGACCGGTACTTATATGGGCATTCTTTAGTTATATGCCCTGACTTTTCACATTTGAAGCATATCTTTTGCTCAGCCAAGTAGGGTTTGTTTCCATGATCTCTTCCACATTTTGAACATTTTTTGTCTCATGATCAATCCTTGTACTTTTTCACCCTCATACCAATCAGAATGAAATTGTTTTTTTAATGGTAAGGTATCCTCAAAGTCCTGAGTGTCAGGTGCCATACTCTTCCTGTAGGCATCAGATTTAGCAAGCTTTAATTTCCTATTACATTCTTCTACCAGTCTGCACTTATTTACCAGAGTAGCAAAGTTCTAGATTTCCATAGGTCCCACGATTGCAAGAATATCCTCCCTCAAGCCAGCTTCAAATTTAACACATTTCCAAACATCATCTGGATTTCGTTGATAGATAATAGAGAACTTGCATAATTCTTCAAACTTGGCAATGTATTCTAACACGCTTCTATCCCCTTGTCGGAGTTGTAGAAATTCCAGCTCCTTAGCATTTCGAACAGAAACAGGAAAGTACTTCTGATAGAATGCTTCTCTAAATACCTCCGAGGTGATATCCATCTAGGAATCCTCCAATAGTTGTTTCACACCGGTCCACCAAAATTCAGCATCTGCTTCGAGCATATAAGTGGCAAAGGCCACTTTCTTCTAATTGGTATAGTCTAAGATGAAGAAAACCTTCGCCATTGCCTTAACCCACTCATTAGCCTTGTCGGGGTCAGAAGCTCCTCTAAAATTGGGCGGGTTTGCCCTTTTGAATTCAACAAATTTGAGATATTCCAGGTCTACTCCTAAGCCATTCGAATTTCTTTCATGACCAGCCTCAGGTCGCCTTCCTAGCTGGTCCATCATCTGATATGCTACAGCAGCTTGCTCTTGCATTACGTATGCCATTTCCTGCAGCGCGTCCATAAAGGCGGCGAAACCTTCTTGGGTAGGTCTGAATCGTGGCTTACCACGCCTTCGGGAAGCCATTAGTTTCCTATCATACACAATAAATATTGAGTTGATCAGGTTCAATATCAAGTTAAGTGTGACAATAACTAATTATATTCATAGCTAGGTGATCATGCATATCTAAGCCTATATCCTATCTAAACTGATAAGATTCATTGCATGACATCAATTAAGAATTTCCAGAGTATACTAGAAGCATAATTAGTCCAATCCTTAGGTCCGGTTAGGACCAAACTACTTTGATACCATTAAATATAACACCCTCCCAAGCACAATACCATACTTAAGTTATAGTAACACCCTCAAGAGTTATCAGTGTTACTTCAACAGACCTTGTGTGACAACACTCTTCTTCCGTCTTCAAACTTCCTAACACTACCCGGTATACTTATCTTCTAGCCTTCCTAAAATATCTGGAGATAATATGGAAATATACATAGGAGTAAGAATTTTAAATTTTTAGTAGGATTCCTTAGACAACCACATACCATTTCATCGCTATTATCTCCAGCTTCTTCGGTTTATTATGAAAAAGGTAAACATGTTATATAAATTGTTCAGTTTTATAGTTCGAAAACATATTATCCGAAGTAGAGTTTACTTTATTCATACATTTGTTAAACATAGAGAGAATCTAAACATCAACATAATAACATGAAGGATAATTGAATAGGGTGCATAGATTCATAATAAAATGAGCCACAGTTGATTTTCATGCATAAATGAAAGCGTATGACTTCTTGGTGCAAGTGTCTTTGCCTCTTTTAACTTTCTTTACTTTCTTTCCTTAACACACCTAGACATTATGTATTGCTGTCCCTAAGGTGTATATATCGGTCTGCACTTGAGCGTTACTTATTGCTGTCCTCAAGTGCACCCCCTTACTTATCTTTCACCCGTACTTGATCCCCTGGAGGTGAATGGCTCCATTCACCTCTGGATAATTGCTTACTTTTTAGGACCAAGCTCGCTCGTATACAGGATTACCAAGTTTAAAAACCGAATGCTCCCACCCACTTATTCCCCTTCAATTTGTTCAAGGGTTGGCCCAAGTAACATGCAATTATTATTACATCTTTAATCATGAAGTCATGAATGCATATGCTAGAGGAATCATATTCATGATGCATGATTCATATACTTCTACCGAAAATTCGGCAGCGCACCGACTAAGTCTGCTTCCCCATGAATAGTACCAGCTTAACCAAAAAATCAGTCATAACATTAGAGCAAATATCACACATTAATTCCTTAATATTGGCATAGGTTTGCAATATCTAACACCAATTGCAACATACTCATGCATTAAGATAGCCAATTACTTAATTAGCAATTCTCCTCATATCACTCAAATATGCTCATTTTTGTGTCTTATTCTATAATTTCTACTGAAGTTATTAAATTCTGAATTTTTACTATGTTGAAGTGTTGTTTGTCTTTTTTTTAACCTTTTTGGTCCCATTCAATATTGATAAGTATAACTTAAGATATTGGGAGTTTACCTAGGTCCGCCCTGTGTTAGATAGAACAAGGGTCTAAAATGTAAAAATCCGCTAAAACTAGAACTCTTATTGGATTTGAGTGAATTTTATATCATTGTAAAGCTGATAGAACCATCTGTCATTTCCAAGAAATTTTATTTCATTTAAGTGAGTAGAGCTCATGTTATAAGTTCGCAAAGTTGGTCGAATTGGTCTGCCCTGTCTCTATTCAGTTAGGACATAAGGAAACTTTGATAAATTACTGACAATAACAGGGGTCGAATTTGACTTTGAAGTTTTATGGCATATTGCCGTATATGTAAGCTTTCTAACAAAATTAGTTGCACTTAAATTGAAGGTGTATAGAACAAGTTATGCCCTGTATAACCCCACTCGGGTTTGGTCCACAGGTAGAAATCTAGGGTAAATTTCAAAAAATCATATCACCCAATACTAATCCAATGGCCTTATAATTTCTATGGTTGGAAAGCTCTAAATGTCTAGTTTCATTTAAAATTAATTTCATCAAATTCTGATGGCTGTGTGCAAAGTCGAACATTTCACAAGTACGGATATCATAAGGTTTCTCAACTCAATCAATTCTGATTAGCTTTTCTTTTAGTTTTTAATCAAGTTTCAATCCAAATCCCATAATCGCTTGTTAAACCAGCCATAAATGATCACATAAACATAATATATCATCAATTAAGAGAGTAGAGCAAAATTCCTCATCAGCCTCTACATCACAGAAACAAAAGAAATATGTTGAATCCTACCTCTAGTTGATGAGAAAACTAGTTAGTCTAGATGATTTAGGTGCTAGAGGTTGATGGAAGTTGAAAATGGAATGAGAGTGAAGTGAAATAGAAGAAGAGAGAATGGAAGGGAGTAGCTGGAATGGGGTTGACCAAAATGAAGGTCAAAAGGGAAATAAAGAGATTTTATAAAGCTTGGTAGTTGGAGTTCTAACTTGTGATTGGTTATGGCTTTGAATGATTGAGATTTAACTAAAATTTCTCCTCACCCATGGCTATTATGGTGCCATTTTGGGTGGACGTGGTTGAGTTTTTGGCCACCTAATCTAAGGTTTTACCAGTATAAAATTTTACTAATGTGATTTCAACAGTTTAAAATATTGAATTTTAACCGATTTCCTTTAAACCAGCAAACTTTCACTAACAATTTTGTTAAGATTTTCTACATATTTATTCTAATTTTCTCAAGTCTAATTTGTAACACCCTACTAATTCGATGTTATGCTTAAGTCATAGCATGAAATCAAGTAGATTGTGTTACTGTAATACCGCTCTGCTTACCTTTCATGATTCGTGTTTTCTCTCTTTATCATATTTATTTGTTTATATATATATATATATATATATATATATATATATATATATATATATATATATATATTTCAGAAGCCACTGCTTCAGTTTATGTACAAAATTTCAAAGTAGAATACATAAGTGGGCCGGCGTACCAAAAAGACAATAATGCCCGTGTCAGTCAAAGGATCCTATGGTCCTCAGAGGACATTTCATAACCTACTGCTAGTCCTACTGTCAAATCTATGACCCTGAGCTGCATGCTGTCAAAAGAGGGTCAGGCTGTACAACATCCCCTGCGGCTGGCCTACTCCGTCAGAAAATCGTTGGCCATGCCAGGCCCGGCTAGAGAATAATCCATATTGGATCCCGAGGGGGAAGAGGGTGATGAGCCGGTGGCCTCGGAAGGGTCACTCTCTGAGCTAAGTGGTATGTTTGGAACCGCTTGCGGAGGTGACTCGGGTGCAGGGTCAGCAGGAGCCGTAGGTGTCGCGGGTGCAGGAGGAGCCGGAGGTGGGTGCGCCATGTGTAGTGGGATAGCAATGTAAGGAGTAGCAGGGTCGAAGATAGGATGATGTAGAGGGACAGCAAAGTTCCTATTACTAAATAGGTAGAGGCGAAAGTTACAAGAACCGGCTATATACAAAGAATCCAAATCTGGATCATGGTGAAGCTGCAAATTTGGGATTTCAATGAAGAGGGTGGCCATGGAGTCCATCGCCAGTGTTTGAGAATGATGCGGAAAATATAGAGTGGAGTGAGAATTTAAAGAAATTCTCAGTAGGGTTCGTGTATGGTGGTTTTCTGACGTCACATACATTCTTAGTTGCCTCGGTTGTTATTTAATTATAAAAACATGTGTTCAAACTGAAATATCCATTTTAATGAGTTCAAGAAAATGTCTGGTCCGAGGCAAAGTTCAGTTTTACTTTAGACGGCACAAGAAACAAAATAGATTACTAATAATGATACATAGAATGATAAACAGAATAAATAAACAGCAGTAAACAAACATAATAGACAACTGTAAACATCTTGACATAAATATTCCATGTATTCATGCATTCATGTAATCATGCAGACTTATACTTGAACTTTCCTTCATAAACTTTTTCATTTCTTTTCATCATTTTTCCATCTCTTGGTCCCCTGGGAGTTCTTGGCTATTTAGACTCCTAGGTAATAGTCTACTTTTTAGAATCGAGCTTGTTCCTATACAGGAATGCCGGGTTTACTTTCCCCAATCTTCCCACCGATCTATTCCCCTTAACTTCTTATCCAGGGCTGGCCCAAGTAGCATGGAACTTTCATAGTAACATAATTCTTATCATAACTTTTATAGCTTTCTTGAAAATGCATATGCATTAACATATAATTCATAACTTATGCACGGGTTCTACCAAAATTTCGGCAGCATAACGGATCGTGTCCGCTTCCCCATGAATAGTGCCAGCACGTCAGAACACCAATTTATCATAAAGGTGACAACATTTCACATAAACTTCAATATTGAACTCATAATAACATTGAACTCATTAAGGCAGAGTTTCTACCTCAACATAATCAACCAACCCGGTCTTTATAATTCAAGCCATAATTTCTATTTAACTCAATTGAACCTCAAATTTGGGTATGTTAAAGTGTTATGTGTCTATTTTCTAACTTCTTTAATCCCATCTAATTTTGATATCTATAGCTTAAGATATTTAGATTTTACCTCGGCCTACCCAGTGGCTAGCCAGAATCAGATACCTAAAAGCAAAAACCCACTAAAAATCGAAAACTGACTCAAATGATACGAAATTGGACTCATATTAAAGCTAACAGGGCAAAGTTTCATTTACAAAAAGTTCCATTCCATTTGAGTTGGTAGGGCTCGAGTTATAAGCCCCGAATTTTGACCTTCCTAAACTGCCCTGTTCTAACTCGGTTGGGACATAGGGTAAATTTCTTGGATCACTGGGAGCAACTGGGATCTTATCTTATTCTAAAATTTTTATGGGGCATTCTCCTATGTGTAAGCTTTCTAACAAAGTTAGTTTCACTCATTTTCAAGTAGTATAGGGCGAGTTCTACCCTAAACAACCCAGTCTGCCTAGAATCAGAGTCAAAACCCTAGGTCGAAATTCAAAAAATCATATATCTCTCAATACTAATCCAAAAGCCTTATATATATATGTATGGAAAGCCATAGATGTCTAGTTTCATATAAAAATGGTTTCATCAAATTTAATCGGCTGTAGGCGAAGCTGTACACTCCGCCGTACGGACTGCCGAGGAGTTTTGGTTCTCCAGCCCCTCAGCTCTTCCTATTTTCATTCTTTCTTGCTTCTAATTCAGTTTTAACCAAACAAACAGCCAATAACCAATCATATATCATCATAATCATTCATTTAACATATCAAAGATTGTGAAAATAATCCAACCTCAGCCAGCCAAGGCCACAGAATTGATGTAAGAATTAAACCTCTACCTTTGTTATAAGTGATTTTGCTTGATTTTTGAGGGCTTGGATGAGCAAAACTTGATTAGGCTTGATGGTTAGCTAGAGTTATATGAGTGAAGAAGAGAAGAAGAGAGCTAGGGTAGAGGAGGAGAAAGCGCAGTCTGAATGAGTGAGAAAGAGAAGAAAAAATCTAATTGAAGGAGTATATGTAGGTGGCTTTCTTGTATGTGATTGGTGGATTCTTGTATGGTTAAAATTCAGCCAAGACTCCCCATGATTTGTGGCCAAAGTGGTGCCACATTTGGGTGTTAAGTGGCTGAGTTATCAGCTACTCAAGGTAGGGTAAAAGAATTAAAATTCTATTGGTTCGGTTCTGATAATTTAAAATACCGTAATTTTACCGATTTCTTTTAAATCGGTAAATCGGTTTTGTGAAAATTCTTATGAAATCTTCTATATTTATAACCTAATTAACTTGTACCGAATCTCAATTAATTGCTAATCAATTGATCCTAAATAATTATTTAACCGAATTTAAATTAATTTCAATTATTCGATAAAAATCGAATAATTGATCGAAAAATAATAAGAGAGTTTCAGTGGATGTTACATAATCTCTCTAATAATATCTCATTAACTCCTAATTAATTTTTAATTAACCTTATTTATGCAATAAAATAGAATAAATCTATTAATAACGTAAATTAGACATTTTAAAAATTTTCGAACGTTATAGGAGGAGATTTCTAATCTGTTCCATGTCATGTGCATCCAATTAATGACATTGCCAAACCATGCAGTGGTGGATATATATATATATATATATATATATATATATATATATATATATAGGCTTCTTGGTGAGGAACTATAGACAAAGAGGTGTCGCCAAGAATGAGAGTTCGAAAGTCAGCTGGACAAAAAGATTAATAAGGTGAGTGGCAAAAAACTCAAAAAAGAAAAGAAAAATTAAGAAATAATTTAAATACATTATTATCTATTTTAAAATTTTTTTAATCCATCTACTTAAATAATATTGAATAAGTTTTTTTTTTAATAATTTGGATAAATTACACTGACCCCCTAAAATACGGTAAAATTTACCCCGACTCCCATCTATTTACAAAAATATGTATTGATTTCCTTTGAGTTTTAAGTAATATTACATCCGATATCTCTGTATTTTGTAAAATGTGACACTAAACTCCCCTATAAAATATGACATTAACCTCCCCCTAAAAGAAGGTCAGTGTAGCTTAGGCAAATATAGAGGTGTCAAAGTGAATTTTATCAAATTTTTGGGGGAATTAATATAATTTACCCTAATAATTTTAATATAATATTAATAATTGGGTAGATTACATCAATCTTCCCTGACGTTCAGTGTAATTATATTCAGCATCCCTATGTTTATAGATAATACATTGAGTAAAGTAAATTAGAGAAGTACCAAGTATAATTATACTAAATCTCATGGAAGGTCAGTATAATTCATCCTTAATAATTTTACTTAATTAATACTTGTTAACCATCTCTAATATTAATTTTCTCTACCTACACCAAACCAGATAGGCAGAGAATCGCCTCATTAAGAACATTATTATTCAACTATGCGCACTCTCACAGGTGATGTATATGCGCCAATGACGATATTGGTACATTAATTTTTTTCTAGGGAAGGGGAGGTTAGGTGGACTTGAGGAGGGGGATTTGAACTCATGTGCGAAACTTACAGAAGCATACGATTATACCACTTTGCTTTCTACTGTCTCATCCGCTTGCTACATTAATTTCGGATACATCGTATTAACAATTGGGAAATTATATATCATTGCAGTCGCGCATATCCCAAAAACTGATTGTTTTTACGCACAATTCTGATGATGTATATGTCTGTGCGAGGAGCAGCGCGGGGGGAGGGGGTGTCGGGGGACGGCGAGAGGTAATCAGTCATCTTCATGGAGTCACTGTCATCAACGACGAAGCTAATGTTTCGTCCACTATTTCTTTGCTCCCAGCCGTGTACCCCTTAGTTATGGCCTTATCATCGGTACAATGTATTGTATGTTGCTTTCCGCTACTTGAGGATGTCGCTGTCAATGGTAGCGATTTATAGTGCCACTTTCACGTATGTTGTGCTAACTTTCTTCACTATATTATGATTGGATAAAAATGTCATCTTTTTGTTTATTAAATAATATATTTTATCAATTTCTTTCATAAAAGTAAATCTAAAAATTTTTTCTTTCTTCTCTCTCCTCATAAATTTTTTTTAGTCAAAAATTAATTTTTGTATGGGTTAACCATAGGCAAGGAGAGAGGAGAGAAATTTTTTTTTAAATTTATTTTTATTAAAATAAATAATAAGTTACAATAATATCTCTAAAAATAAGTTATTTAATAAATAAAAAATATAACATTTTTGTCTAATTATGATGTGAAGAATGTTGCTAACTTCCACCAACACAAAATATATATTAGTTTTGCGCCATTTCCGGTTTGTAGTCATTTATATATTTTGTATCATGCCTGAGTTAGAAGAAAAATTATCCTCTTGTATTTTTTCATATTGATTCTGTTGTAAGTTAATTCACCCGGGTAACATATTTTTATATGTTTTATACGTGCTTTCCCAAGATAATTTTCGAACATTTTACCTGTATAATATCTTTACAAACACTCATGATATTGACGTAGGGCAATAAACACTGCAGGAAGCTACATTTAGCAAATATTAATACATTACAAACACAACTACAAACTTATAGATAGATACATATAACGCGGAGAGTTCTATAAGATAGTGATATCCTCGTGAGCAATATTGAATCATCAACTCCAAGCTCATTATTTATTTAACTAGGCACACTTCTCTCACACCTGATATGCATGCACAATAGCTTTCATTCTAATCATACTTCTCCCAAATCTTGATGTGAATTCCATCGCCAAATCCGAGAATGGGATTCCGAACAACTTTTCCTCCTCTGATTTTTGTCCACCTAATATGAAAAAACTTTCAACATATAACTTTATGAAGAACATTTGATGCGTCATAGAGTAAGAAAATTGTTGTGAAATGTGTTACCTATATTTTGTAACCAAAACATGAATAAAGGTGGCCATGAAAGCTCTACTTAACTCAGCTCCTGGACATTGTCTCAACCCTCCACCAAAAGGCTTGAAATTTTTGGACACAGTATGGGAGTCAAGGTCCTTGAACGCATTATAAAAGTATGAAATTTGTCAGCTATGGAGCGAATTAAGATAAGATAAATAAATTAAGAGAAAATTTCATACGCACCTTCCAGCGCCAAGGATTGAAGGTAAGTGGATCCTTGTATATTTCTGAGTTCATATGAAGACTGGGAGTAACAGCCAGAATGATCCAATCCGCAGGAATAGTATATTCTGTAAATTTCATAAAGATTAAGCAATATCACCACTTACAAAACTTAAAATATTTGGAGAGTATGAGAGTCTTACCGTTTACGTGGATGTCTTTCAGTGCTATTCTTAATAATCCAGGAATCAAAATTGAGAATCTAAGAGCCTCGTTGATTACCTGAAATTCACATCGTAACAGGTACTTAAAACATGGTTGAGGTGCCAATTTTCAATTTCGTGAAGAAAGATTAATCAAATAAATAAATTAGATTTTTTAAATCACTTGTTGGGTAAATTTCATGGATTTGTATTCATTCCATGTCAGTGAAGAGCTTGATTCATCTCTGCTCCTGAGAATTTCCTCGTGTTCGGCCTAATATACATAGATAAATCATAGTCAGAGAGCAACTCTCCATACTAGATATATTTAGCACAAATACATGATTCATAAAGTAGTTATGAACTTATGTTTGCATACTCTTAGTTCTTCTATAACTGAAGGATTCTCTGACAAAAACTTGAAGATTAATGCCACCATAGATGAAATGGACACACAAGTAGCAAACCAGATTCCTGATACAAGGTAGACAGTCTGATCTTCAGTGAAAATCTTATCCGTTGCCATGTCATTGATCGTCTGGTCAAGAAAATCTCCTCGATATTTTTCTGGTGAATTGCGCTTTTCCTCCAAAATATTCTTGATAATTTTAAACGCTTTCTTCCATTCCTGAATGAATCCAGTATCAAAGAAAACATCAATGACATGGGAACCTTTCATTTTGGAAGTTTTAATTAAGCGAAAGTTTCAGATTTAATTTTATCTAATTAATGTTAGAGCAGTGCTATACAATAAGAAAAAATTTTCATAAATTAATAAGACCTCATTACTCATTTAAAGGTCAATAAATATGCCGTATTACTTCAGCAAATAAATTCTTGTAAAATTCTGACTATAATATTTTTCTCAAGGTTATGAACGTCAGATATTAGTTTTACACTTGTGTTAAGCTTTTAATTGCACTAAAGATCCAGCTACTCGTGTGTGGGTGTGTGAGCTTATAGACTATTGGGCACTTTCGGAATCTCGTGTTATGCGTGTGTAGATTTTATTGGGACACTTGAGTGTGAAAACTATTGAGATATATGAGGGATCACATATAAATAACTAAGAATTTTAGTTGCATTTGTAATGAATTTGCCCGTAAAAAATTATAAAGAATTATGAGTCAAGAAGTACTGAGATTTTTAATTAGTTTATTGTAAATTCAATAAAAGGATATATCACATTCATTAGTGGTTTAACTTTTCTCATTCATCATATTCATCAGAAACGTAATTGAACTTTCAGCTATGTACCTATCAATCCGCCATGTGTATCTAAAATAGTCTCTAGAGCTTATCCGACAAAAAAAAAAAAAATAGTCCCTAGATCAAGGGTTGAAAATATTTATCTTTGAGGGGAAGGGGGAAGGGCTGTGGCCTAGGCTATGTCTCATCTAATTTATTGCAAGGCATGTGCTTTTTTTTTTGGCTCTAAGAAGCTTCTAATGAAGCTAAGGGGGACGAGGAAAAGGATGGAGCGTCCAGAGATTGAATTATTAATTCAATGCCAACAATTTCTTGGCATAATGATTAAAGGAGATGCCACTTAAGTTATAATTTATTGACATATACTTTTAACAATCAAGACATTAGCATCATCATTTATCTAAATAAAAAATGGATATTGATCTCAATTGCTTTTCGTTAGCTTAAAGAGAATGCCTAATCCAAAAATTGTTTTTTTGTGTTTAAAATTCAAACTCTAAGACCTCTAGCGAATTAGTTATTTGTCCTTAAAACGTAAACCACATACCTAATCATAAAAGATTTTAATATCTTGCTCGAAATTAACTCTTTTAAAAATTTAAGTTGTTAGATTGAAGCTCATGATTGATTTTATATTTAACATTCTTTACCTCCAAACATTTGTGGTATGGTGTGCCCGGAATGTTTAAGGGAATTGTCTTCAACCCTTCTGAAAAATCAGTGAACAATCTTTCTGATATCCTCTCGGCAGTTTCAGGTAACTTTCCAGCATCATACCCAAAATAATGTTTTGCAAAGAAGTGAAAGGCCATCTGTCACACACGGCAAAAATCGATGAGGTCATATGTAATTCTTTTTATAAATTTATTTTTATGTACTATTAATATAAAATAATCTTACAAGCCAAAAAATTTTAGAAAAAATGACAAATTTTGGTAAATAATTAACATGGTAGGTAGTTAGTATTCATAATTTAACATTTTTTTCAAATTGTATTGACTAATAGTATAAAATCAATGTAAAGAAATTAAATTTATTTTCATAACTAAACGTCACATTTCATTTTCTAGTCGATAATAAATTAGTTGTAGCTAGCAATGTACCTTTGTTGCAGATTGTTTAACTTCAACAGACGTCTGAGTTGACCACTTGTGGAGGGTCTTCCCAAACGTCTCTTCGAATTGAGGAATCAACTTTTCTCTGATGCAGTCAACACCAGCATGATTTAGAGTCACGCTTCTCGCGTACTTGTGGAGGTAACCAATTGACGGTATCCGAGATTCAGAGCTCTTTAGGAAAACGTTTAATAAGGGGCCTGACCATAGTTCTACTGATTTACCTTCTTGCTGAATCAAGCAACTGTTGAATTCAGGGTCCACTGATATCACAACTGGCTGGCCAAACAGACTAGTTCGAAATATTGGACCATATCTGAAGCAGAATAATTGTTGTTGATGGGTTAAAGTTCTTGAATACGTGAAATCAATGCTGTAGGTGAAAACACCAATGTCCAAACTAAAATCTGTTTTATTTAAAGCATAGTTTGGCTATCAGGTCAAAATATGCTGTCATTTCAAAATATTGCGTTCCGTTCCTTTGAACTGACATAGGTCTCATAAAAATTTAAAGCAATTCGATGTCATTAATAAAAAGGGTTGATGGTGTAGTTAGAGCCATTTGAACTATAATTGTACGACTGATCAAGATTTTTTTCAAACAAAAGGATGTTCTTGTTAGAACTTGGAAGTCCTGCTTTCACAGACGGTCGGCTTTTTTCAGTTTTTCTTTTTTCTCCCCCCAAAAAAGAAATAATAAAATTTCAATTCAATAATAAAATTTGATCAATATAATTGGAGTGAATATCAACGCCAGAGCATTCAATAGCAATTTCTCAAGACAAAATTATATACGGTACAAAAGAGGTGTGGTAAGGTAATTTTTCAAAATTAAAGCATGGATAATCAAAAGATAAATATATAATGAGATAACAATTAAATAATTGACCGAAACGACGATTATTGTTTTAATTATAAAATTTTAATTACTTATGTCTTTCGGATATTTTAAAAAGTACATAAACTAAAAGAAACCTAAACACGAATTTAGGGTATAAATTGACCGAGATGAACGGGAATATTCTATAAAATGAAATTTTTTAAGAACGTGGTACATGCCATATGCATACTTGTATTGAATATAAATAAGAACGTGCTAATAACAAATTATTTCATAAAAGTGAACATTACTAAAAAAAAAAAATTAATTTTGATGCACTGTTAGTATAAAAGAGTTTTATATTATCATCCAATCACATACTTCTATTTATAAGACTTTTAAGATTATACATAATTGAGTCAAATATTTTTGCTGATATATATATATATATATATGTATGTATGGAAAATTTTTTTACATTGGCAATTACAGCCTGTTAATCCTATTAGTTAGCTAGGTCCCTTAGTTAGTAAGTCGGGTTTAGTTTGGTGTATAAATAAAGGGATAACCCCCATTGTAAATCATTAGAGTCGAATAATTTAAATCTCATTCTTGGAGTTATTTATACTCGAAGTTAAGAAGGAGTTATAGGTCATCTAAAAAGCCTATCACTGATAGTATATCAAAAATAAATTCTATACGAATAGGCATTAAAATATAACAAATAATTTGATAAAAAGAGCACATAATTATGTCTATTTTTCTTTTTCATATAATATGATTATATAAATTAAATATGCAAATAAAAAATATGACAAAATTCATTTCCTGTAATATATTGCATGCTGTTATTTACCGACTTACATGCTCAAACCAGCCAATTTTCAATTCACCGGCAAATTTTCTTATAAATCTTCTTTACAGACTTACTAAGCTTGATCTGTCAACACTCATCGGTTTTCCTTACTCACATACTAGTATATTTATAGTATCCCATGAACGGTGCCTATTAAACTATGCGAAGCGAAACAAGCAGAAGGCCTCTTCATAATAACTCTTACTTTCTGAGTTTCTCGTCAGTGTCCGACACGAGACTTATTGAAACAAATCTACTTCATTTGCCATATTTTCTTATTGTATTGAAGTTTGAATGAACAAATCACAGAAAAAAAAAATGTTAGAATCAAAACAATATTTAATCTAAAAGTAAACTGATAAATTCAAAATATAATATTTTTATTGCAACTGGAGAGAAAAGAAAGGCGAACTTTGATGACCCAATATGTCAACCGACTCAATCGTGGATCTGATTTTAGCAAATATGTTACATACCTCCGGATTCTCTTTCTGATGAAAGGGTGAATGTCCAGTGAGTAACTAGGAATCATTAATTGAAGGGTCTCTCCAATGAATGGCAAACCCATGGAGCCTGGAGGGAGAGGTAATCTATTACTAAATTTTGGGCTGGTAAACATGATAATCCAGTGAAAGGCATAGATGACTAATACAGCCACGACCGACAATCCCAGTATCCACATTATCCCTTGATTTGTATATGAGACAATATAACTATCAAGTTGTCTCTCTACCTCCAAGAGGATGTTAATGTTTTTAGAGCAGATTTGCATTCGTATATATAAGGGAAAAAAAAGGTTAAATTAGTCTATAAGTCCTATAATTTTAGCATATGTTTAAATAGGTCACTATATTTTCAAAGTTTATAACTGAGTCCTTATACTTTAAAATTGTTATAATCGAATCCCTTATGTGAGCTGGATAATCATTTTCCTTTAGCCATACACATGTGGCTGTTAATCAAGCTTTTTTATACCATACATACATACCATTTAGGTGGCTTTCAATTAAATTTACTAATACCAATTTTTTTTTTTGTCTAATTTCTGCATATAATAATTTTTCTTCCTAATTCTTTTCTCATACTTAATTGCTCTAAAAAATAATTAAAAATTATTACATTTAGTTTTTATGCATATTATATTTTTAATTTTTCATCTAGCTCACTAAATCATTAACACCATAATATGGTTAACATGTATGTGTATATGGTGTAACAAAAAATGGATGATTAACTCATCATAGAGACTGAATCACAAAATTTTTAAAGTATAAGAATCCAATTAAAAATTTTTATGGGGTTCTATTTAAAAATAAGTTTAAACTATAGGAATTTAAAGATTAGTTAAAAGAAAAAAAAAATCAAAACATGATGCAAACTTCCTACCTGTAAAAAGTTATTATGTTGTATCATTTTATTTTAAAATGAAATATTTCTAATATTCCGCTCATTTAATTTAAATTACATATAAAATTAATTCTCACTTCCATAAAAGCAAAATGGCTATTTAATTTATCTCTTTAACTTATGTCCTCTTTTAAAAGTTCGAAGTCGTTTACTTACTATCGTGTCTAACTTTTGCGAATTCGTCCTGTCCCCAAAAACGAGATATTAAATAAGTAAAATTTTAAATTGATTTTTGAAAAAATTATGAGATATTAATTTGATTCTTAAAAAATTTATGATATTAATTTAATTTTTAAAAAATTAATTTTTATATCATATTAATTCAAACATTAACTTATATGAAAAAAATGATAATTAATATTTAATATATCATGTTATGTAATGATATATCATATCATTTATTAAGATAAATCTTCTATTGATTCTTAAAAGAGATATATAATATCAATTTAATTCTTAAAAGAATTTTTATCTATTTTGAGAACACCTACAACCCTTTTAAAAAATAATTTAAAATTATATCACAAGATAACATGTTGCATTATTATAAAATATGATATATTATTACATAATATAATATATCACATATCAAGTAATAGTTTCTTCACGGAAATTAATATTTGAAGAAATATGAAATAAAAATTAATTTTTTGAAAATTAAATTTAGATATTATAAATTATTTAAAGATTAAATTGATTTTTCATAACTCACTTCACGATTAATTTGAAGTTTTACTTTATAATAAATGATAAAAACAAATATCTACTGCTGACTTTGAACGCACAAAGATTTATCAGTGATAGCCCCATAGCCTTATTGGGATAAAAACTTAGGCCTAGCATTTATTTCTATCAACCAAATGTTTGACGTGGTCACGTACCAGTACAATATTACTTCATTTTAATCGATGACAGTGATGATGAAGGAAACAGGGCAATGGTGACACCGAAGCAAACGAGAAACAATTGAGAGAAGATAAGACACTTGTCATGTTTGGCGTGCGACGACCAACTCCTAACAAATTATGTCCATTACAACTTCAACTAAATAATTAAGTGGCTAGTTGCAACCGACAATGGCATTGAGTTTTTACTGTACACGTGTCACGAATAGTAGTCCTTGGCTCAGCCTTTTTTTTTTTTTTTTCTCATCCTGACCGGTTTGTTTACATGGGCTTCACGAATTGCGCTGTCTACGCTATAAACAGATCGGATTGATTCAATAAATTTGAAGATTCAAATTAATAAATAGAATTAGTTTGGATCAGTTCAGATAAATGGTTCATTTTTAAGGTAGAACTAAATTAAACTAATTATTATTAGTTCGATTTTAGATTTATGATTTTTCAACTTGATTATCCAAATACCCAACCCGATATACTTGATCAGCTAATTTTTTTTTTAAATTTCTAATATTTTAAAGTTTTACACTTAAATTTCTAATAACGTAGTCACTTTTTATCTTTTTGTTGATATTTATTTAAGAAATTTGTCTATTTACACTATTATTAAATATATCATAATCAAGATTTACATTATTATTAGTTGTTATAAAAATAATTTTTTAAAAAAATATAATTTTTTATTTTTTATGACTCCAACTAAACCAACCCGGTTTTAATCGGATTCACTTGGTTCAGAATTGTTGAAACAAAATTTACAATCCAAACCAAATCAATCCAATTAAATTTGATCGATTTAAATTTATTTTTCACTCGAACCAATCCAAACCAACCCGTTTACACCCCTACCACGTCCGATGCAATTCCCCTTCCTTCTTTATTATTTGGGCTAATTCATTCAAATTATAAAATCAATTTCGAGTATAAAATAGTATAAGGTGCAAAAACAAATCGTCTTTCAAAAGATTTAGGAGCAATTCAAGCAAAAACAAGTAAAATAGTGGGGGATTTGGTGGAAACCAAGACTAAAGAAGCAATTTAAGTTGATGAAAATTAGAATTAGAAACAATAATTCAAGAATCTATGAGAAACAAAGGAGATCTATTATATATTACAAAGGATACATTAAATTTGCAGATCATATGGTTAACTCGAATTGTATCAAAACTTCTTCATTCAACTCAGCATTCATGCTAAGAAATCTTTAAGAATTTAACTAACAATTGATCTAATAAATGTCACAACATGCTCGAAAGGTACTACAATAAGAGGCAACAAAAATTAATTGAACAAATTTAATGGAATTGGCGCCAATTGTTATTTATAGAAAAAACTAGAAAAATCTTTTAAATTGGCAAAGTTGGTCTTTTGAGAATGAGATTAGGTAGGAAAGAGTGGAAATTGAATCCCACTGCAGCTCTAATATATTTGCTTTTATAATGGGTATCCTAGAACTTGTTATACAAATTTATTAATAACTTTAATAATATTTATATTTTCCCTTAAAAAAGACATTAAAGCCTAGCACTATTTACCAAAGATAAAAAGAAAACAAATTAAGAAAATTAATTTTTGGGTTAAGAAGAGTTACCCGCTCCCATGTATCCTTTCGTGTAATAAGGAACTCAAAATCATTATTGTTTTTATAGCAAATAATTGTGGGTTGATTGATTTTATTTAAAAAAAAAAGAAGATTATTGATAAAAATTTGTAATCGATTTTTGATAAAACATTTTTATTTGAAATAAAATATGTTCTTACACAAAGACTACTCAATAAACTCTTATAATTCAAAGATGGATGAAAGTAACATTGGACTACTCAGTCACCCTCATTGATCGTTGCATAGATTAAAAAGAGATTGAAGAAATTTTTTACTATAGTTTATACTTTAGGGAAAAAAAAATAGAATTACGAGATTGTACAATAGTAAATGAATTACAAGGATAGAAGCTTGTAGAACATATGACCTATACAAAAGATGAGATACGCCATTTAATAGTGACAACTCCACTAACCCTACTTCTAGGCCTAATTTGATCATCTAGATCTTTGAGTTAGCTTTTGGTCTCTTCATCAAAATTGTAAAAAATTGTCTTATCTTTCCTACAAACCCAAGAACATAAATTTTAGAGGCCTAGAACAAAAGATATGATCAAAATACATAAACAATGTCAAAATGATAATAATGTTGGAAAATGTAATTAGACCCAAATGGAATCCAAACATTAAATATGAGCCCAATGCTATAAATTTAAGCAGAAAAGAGGATTAAAATATTAAATAAGAGGGTTAATCATCATATCAAAATCCTAATGATCAAGTTCGACCATATTTAGCATTTTGCATGTCCCATGCAAAATGAAAGCTCACACTATGGCATAAGGGAAAACAACCAACAAAACAAATATCCTAAAAACTTAGAAACACCAAGAGATTCACTTCTTAATGGTTATCCATGAATGTCAAGTCAATTAGTTAATAGAACATTCAAAGCTTCTAGGATTGGCAACATTGATGACATACATTCTTTCAAATATCAAAGGAATAAGGTAACTTCACTTGAAATGCGTAGACTAAATAAGATAGGCCTTAGAAGATAGAATTAGCTAAGAACTCTCATCTATCAAGTGTCAAAGGTCAAGTGTTTCACTTAATTCACCACATGAGAGATTGCACTACTATAAGCTTGCTTATCTTCTACTTCTCCACTACTCTAAAACACTTGCATCCACAAATCAAACACATTTTATTCAATGTTGTAATGGGGCCAAGTTAAGAAGGAAAAACTATGGATATGACAAATTAAAACCAAAGAGACTATAAGACCATTGGGGAGGAATTCAAGTCACAAGCATGAGGATTCGGCCTAATCTATGCAATGCAACACAATACAATTTTCTTTGTTAATCCCCTTTTCTTCCTTTCTTTTCTTCAAAATTGCCCATTTTGTATCTCTCATACTCTCTCTCTCTTTCTTCCTTTAATTTTAATTTTTTCTCATTTACTTGACTTTTTTTAAGCAAATTTTCCCTTTTCTTTTCCCATGTTTTTCACAATTTTTTCTTTTTACCAACTCTTATAGAACTTAAACATTTGCACGTCTTAGGAAAAACCTCCATACTTATTTTATGGCATACCTCCAATAATGAACCAATGCTCTCCTATCCCCTAAGGTTGGGTAAGATCATGGCTTTCCACTTTAAGCTTATAGTATGCTAATATAGAGGATAGTAAATAAGGTTCAAAAAGGTTAAGCAAGGGAAAAATGTACAAGGTTGGCTATTTGGTCAAAGTGGGTAAATTTAGAAAAAATAAAATAAAAAAAGCATGCATCATGTCTATGTATGCATGTGAAAAATGCAGCATAAAAAAGAATAAAAGCAACTTCTAGAGTGACAAAATTCATGAGTAAAGAAAACCATACAAGAAAGAATAAAATGACATAAGATATATTAATTCATGTTAAGGCTCAAAAGCTCACAAGGTATGTATCTATCACACTTAATCATGTAGTTGCAATTTCCTTGCAATTTTGGCTTGAGTGAGGTCCATGAAGCATTGCTTCACCACCTAGAATGTCCTGTGCTCAATTTTCATTCGAAGTTGACAAGCCTCACCAAAGACAATCATGCAAGAGCTCATCCATAAAAGTGTCTTATGGGAAATTCTATAAGCTCATAGAGCATCCTCAAGCCAAACACTTTAATCTTTCCTATTAGGTTTAACAATTTTCTCATAGATTTGTTTGATTTCTCGATTAGACACCTCAGCTTAACAATTGACTTAGGAATGGCAAGGTGTGGACACCTTGTGCATAACTCCATAGCTTTTGTACAAAGCCTCTATGCTCCGATTGCAAAAACGTGAACCCTTATCATTGATGATAGCTGTCGAGATTCCAAACTTGCAAAAAGTATGTGACCTAACAAAATCTACAACAAATTTCCAATCATCATACCACAATATTGGTTACTGGGGCATCTCATTCTTCTAGGAGACATTCCCTATCCTCTAGCATTACTCACAAGATCCACAAAACTCATGTGTCACAAAATAAGGTGAGCCAATATAGTCCAGTATCCAATACTTTCTTAGTTGTATGTTGAGATTGCAAATATCTATCACATGCAAATGAGTGGTGAAAGCTACAAATGGAATAGAACTCATGATCAGACAAACATATCCTAATTAATTGGTCACTACAAAATCTCCACAAATAAGATTCATCTCATACATAATATTTGGATTTACTCTTTAACTTATTAATCCTTGCCCTGGTAAGATGTGTAGTCAAAACATAAGCAACCAAGTAATTAACCATGTCAATAAACTAAGAAATATCATTATGCACATGAAGCAAATACTCATTAAGAAAAGCATCATGAATGTGGAAGAGGTCAAAAAGTGTCTTAATTTGGCTCAAGTGATTGAGGAGAAACTTAGGTTTCTTGAGGAGGAACTTGAAAGCTACATGATCAAAAAACAGAACCATTTTAAAGCCAAGCAAATATGATATGAATTTATCTAAAGAGAAAACAATAGAGTGGTATAATTGAACTGTGCAACATCTAGAGTAGTAGATTATAGGAGGCAGTTTGCCTACTTTTTTTGCTAAGATAACTCCAACTGCATAATTAAATGCATCACACATGAACTCAAATAGGAGTGTCCAATCCAATGATTGAATGATGATAGTGGTATTCAAAGCTCTCTTTTGATGATCAAAAGCATCCGTAAACATATCATAAAAAAAAAAAAACTCCACCTCCTTTTGCAGTAGTTTGGATAGCAAAAAGGCTATTTTGTTGAAATCTCTATTGAAGTGCCTTTAGAAACCTACATGACCAAAAAGAAAGAACATCCATCTATGGAAGATCTACCTCAATGCCCTTACTGGACACTACATGGCCTAAGATTATTCCTTGTTCTACCATGAAATGACATTTATCAAAATTAAATAAAAGGTTAGCTTCAATACATCTATGCAGTACTTTAGCATAGTAATCCAAACATGCATCAAAAGAAGAACCATAAATAGTAAAATCATCGTTGAATAACTGCACGCACTCCTCTAGCAACTATGTAAATAAGATCATTATATATGCACACTATAAGGTTGCTAGAGCATTGTAGAGGTCAAAGGGCATTCTCCTATAAGTTTATGTGCCGATCAAGCATGTGAAAGTGGGTTTTTCTTGATCTTGTAGTGTGATGTGAATCTGAAAGTAGCCACTATAGCCATCTAGGAAGCAACAATGAGAGTTCCCTTTTAATTATTTAAGCATCTAATCAATAAAGGGTAGCGAGTAGTGATGTGAGTGCCTAGCTTGTAACATCCCCAATTTTTGTCTAAGCTAATTAGCTCAGTGATCCTAGCTAATTAGAGAGGTTAACGATTAACTGAGGATTAATTGGCTAATCTCGATGAGCAAGAGCTTAGTGAATTAAGTCAAGTCAATAATTGAATCATAACACACTAAATGCTTTAATTAAAACCTAATTATTCGAATCTCATTAATTCGTAACTTAGAAATATAATTAAGCTAATCTAATCTTATTAATTAAGTACAAGACAATTGTTCTACCTTACCAATTGAGATAGATTAATTCTTACACCTTAATTACATAATTCATAAGATCAATTCTTTTAGAGGAAAAATGTCTTAAAAGTGTAATTAACCGAAATCGGTTAAAGAGCAATTTAACTAATCAAATTGATTAACAATTTAGGTAATTCTAATAGCTTTGAAGATTTAAAAATTTCTCCTACCTAATGCACCAAATTACGGCCAAGGATAAGAGCAAAATCCAACCATCCATTTGCCTTCTCATCATGCACCATTAGATCAAGAGTCTATGTTAGTAGTATTCCTTGAGTCAAGCCAAGAGATGTACTCTCCTCCATCAAGATTGTGACACTTGGAGTGATCATATCCACCCAAGCCAATCCCAAGAGTAGTCATACTTTTAACCACTTGAGAAAACACAAAATGGCCCTTACCTAAACACCAAGACTCAAGGAAAATACAATCCACTCTTTTATCCCAAAGTTCCTAGCTTTCTTGCTTGAAAAAGAAGTAAAACTCACCCACTCCCTCTTACTTGTTAGAGAAGCAAAAGCCATCAGCTCCCTCACCCTATTTCTTGCGCCAACTAGCCTCCTTACTTTCCTTATTTGCAAGTTTTCATCCTCTCACTACAAGCCCAAGCTCCCACCTCTCTCTAAACTTCATCCTAGCTCTCTTCCAACCATTCTTGTTCTTCTTCTCTCTTTCTCACCTTATTCAACTCTCTTTCCTTTCACCACCCTCACAAGTCCTTCAAGGACCACCCTCTTTGGTTCTTGAGGAAGCAAAACAAACACTCACTTAGCCCCATTATCAAGTTTAAGGAGGAGGAAGGTCATCTCCAACCCATCAACTCTTTCTACTCCTCAAGAAACTCATTTGGTAGTGACTCTAACCTTCCTCTTTTATGTGTTCTTCAAGCCCCTGAACTCCTAACCTCTCCATAGCTAGGTGGTTCTAGGACTTGTTTCCAAGGCCTCATGGCCATGCTTGTTGATATGATGAGTTTTCATGTATTGTATCCTTCTCTTTGGCATGAAATTTTCAGTTGTTGTGTCTATTGTTATTGAACCAAATTTTTAGAAGTTAAAACATTGAGTTAATATCAAGATCTCAAAGATTAAAAGTGGGGTTTGTTTTGTTTAAAAATAGACTCATAAAAGTATAATCATACCAAAATTTCAAAGCAAAAAAGTAAAAGGTGAAATTATGGTGAATTTTTGAAGTTATTGATCCGCTGTAAAAGAAAAACTGGTTGTGGTGAAAGTTAAAGAATAATGAGAAATAAGCTTTAAGATACTAAGACCTTTACACTAAGCATTGGAAAAACCCTCATAATTCAACTTAAAAGTTTCAAAAAGGATAATGGATAAAATTGGCCCTATGCCTAATAAAAGAATTTATGCAAGAGGCAACCTCAATTAAAAGCTTGCACCAAATTTACTAAGCTAAGCTCATAAGACTTTGTGTGATAGGTACGCCTCTATGTGTCCATATGATGATATGATATGATGATGATTATGCCAATGATATGATGATGATGATGATGATGATGATGATATGATGATGATGATTATGCCAATGATATGATGATGATCGTGATGATGATGATATAATATGATGATGATTATGATAATGATATGATGATGACATGAATATGATATGTTGATAATATGATGCTTAATAATAAGCGATAAAGGAATCACATTTGGGGACGGCGATACGTAACGCCTAAATGTGGAAAAGAATTAGAATATTTTGCATTATAAGCTTTAATAAGAAGAGATTTAATTAAGTATATGATTCTTCAAAAAGGAAGGTGACCCAAAGTAAGTTCCCCTCACCCACGACTCACATGAGGCATGGCATGACTCAGCTAGTGTAAGTACCGAAATTCTATGGTGGCAACGGCCACGGTATGAGCTCATTACCACTTATGTTTAGTGGGTGAAAAGATAAGACTTAAGATAAAGTCAAGTTAAGAAAAGAAAAAGGACTTCGGTCCAAACCCTTGAAGGGAAGAAGTTATGAAAAGTTTATAGCACAACCATACATGTTTTTATGTAATTATAGTTGTTCCTATGCTTGTTATGATATAAATGATTAGAGGGTATGTTAAAATTGAATCCGCTTTGGACATTCATGTTTTCAAAAACCTAAAAACGGAACCTTATGAATGCTCACAATTTTCATTAATAAAACCGAAGTGGCTGGGACGATGACGATGACACTTTCATGTCGGGTTCGAGTCCTATTGGGAAATTCCATTTCTCACCCTAGTTGTTCTTCCATATCGTTACCAGATCTCGATGGCACATTTGGTGGAGTGGAGCATAGATCCCCCACACTGTGAGCGGACGTATGACGTGGGATGTCAGACAATGCTGATGTGGACTCGTAGTTGCCGTAGCTCTGCATCTTCATACATTCCTTTTTGTGACGAATGATGTCAATTTAAGTTTGTATCTAGTATTTGGATCATGGCATGACCATGAGCCTCCTTTGATGTAATATTGATATATATATATATATATATATATATATATATATATATATATATATATATATATATATATATATATATATATTATGAACCCTTATGAATGTAAAAGTTAGTTATTTAATGCAATGTATTTGGGAATTATTATTTGTTTACCTTTCTCATGTTTTATGATTTTCGGGTATGTATTTTATGCGACACGCTCTTTCTCTATCTGTCTTCTCGCTCAAGGCTTTACTTTCCAAAACGTTGCAAAGCGACGACGTATTTCAAAAAAAAAAAAAATCTTACCGTATTTTCTGCTTAACTTAATTTCAAGTGAAGTTTAATTTTCTACGAGCATAAGTAACAACTAATAAAATACCGTAATACGACTTAAGCGTAGTATGGGTTTATTAGGGTGTTACATAGCTCACTAAAATTAAAAGACCGATTTCACACAAACTTGTAGGGTAGAATACAAACTAAGTCATCTCTCAAGGAATAAAAGTGTAATTTGATCAAAAATAAATAATGCAGTGGGAAATTTGTACAAACAAAGAGTAATCAAGAAACTGAAATAAGTGAAGTTCAATAATTATGAATAACCAATCCAAGGATCCATTAAAAACAATGGTGATCTATATATGAAAGACTATAAAAGATGCATCAAATCACAAAATATGTGGTTAATTTGAATTAAACTTGAATCTCTGCATTTATTTATGAATTCACACTAAGAAATCTCCTAGAATTCAACTAGCAATTGATATAATAGATTTATAACCACAAAACCTAATTAGAACTATTCTAGCTTGAAGAACAAGATTGCCTTATCAGAGGATTTAAACTTGAAACTTAATCTCTTCATATTTATATGATCAAATTTGAATTAATCAATCAATTAAAAAGAACTCATCTTAATCTCAGTCAAGAATTTATTAATTATGTATTCAAGATAAAGAAAGAACAAGAGAAGAGGAACACATTCAAATACTAAATTCAACAAAGTTTCAAGATTGAACAACATGTTTCCTTTGAAAATCCTTGAGTATACTACAAGATTGTAGCCCTCTATTGATGTAGAAAACTCAAAGAAGAAGAAGAAAATCTGTGGAGAAGAATAAAGGAGAAAACATACTTGTGAAAGAAGCTACTCATATTGCCAAATCAAAAATGTTGTAAAATGAATGAAAAGATTACTTAAATTTGTATTCTTTTCTCATAACATTACCCTCACCCAATGCTTGAGGCATTAGTTTTAACCACAAAAGGTAAATTGAAATTGGGTAGAGCTAGTATCAAGGTATTAGCCATGGAATTCTTCAACTATTTGAAGTGTATATAAGCTTATTTAGCTAGCTAAAAGCATTCTTGTTTATGAGCTTTATTAAGGGAAAATCCAAATGGGCATATTTATGCAAATATTTATGATAATAAACTATATGCCCTATAACGCGTAAGTTGATAATTATATGAATTGTGATACCTTGTCTTGTTGAATCCTACAGAAGCTCTAAGTCTGGACCCTATGCCTTTTTGGAGGGCTATATGATTAGGATACTTTCAGAGGATCAAAAGTCCTAGTAATTGTTCCTTAAATATCCAAGAATTAAAAAATGATTTTTAATGAGTTTTAGAAAGTCATTAACCTATTCGTTTTTAGCCCGTAAGTTTACAAAAATGCGAGTTTCCAGAATTTGTACTAAAATCCAAAAGTTGAATTTTGACTCCTAAGAAATTTGATTTTTCCAATGTTTTTATTGGATTCAAATGGGGAGGTATTCCCTTATTTACATTTATGATTTAAAGTTAATGAAGACTAAAATAAATAAGGACATGTAAATAATTATATGATGATATTTGAGTAGTGTATGAAAAAAAGGGGGGCTAGCACCAAAGCGTCAACTTTGGGTGCCTAAGCGCCAACTGTGTTAGTAGGGTATGTGTTTCAAGTAGTTGGGTGCTTAGGCGACAGGAAGTGGTCGCTCGAGCACCCGTTGCGAAATAAAAATTTGGGGGGTTTTGGTAGTTGGGCGCTTAGGCACCAAGAAGTGGCCGCTTGAGCACCCGCTGCATGATTAAAACATTGGGGTTTCAACCCTCATAGCCATTTTACCTAAATCTCTCTCTTTCTCTTCGTTCTCTCTCATCCTTTTCTCCCTCCACATGAATCCTATCAATTCTTCACCAATTTTTACTTAAATCTATCACGAAATCCATTCTTTTCACATCATCATCATTATAGATTTGGGTTTTTTTTTCTTGGAGCTCTCTTTATCTTCTTTTAGTGAGAGAAAATGAAGGTAGGAGGAAACCCATTACTCTCCTCATGCTCCACTACTTTCCTCTATTTTCTAAGGTAATTCTTGAGCTTAACCCTCCTTATAATACCATGGATTAGCTAGTTTTTCTATGAATTCAAGGTTTAAGCATATAAGGGGGTTAGGATTCAAGAGTAGGGGGATTTTGCTCTATGAGGCAAATTCGAGTAATTTGTACAATAGTTAAGTCGTGAAAGTCTAATTCATATATTTGTCATATTAGATACTCTCCGGAATCCCTTGGTGGCTCCAAGGTGTAACATCCCCATATAACGTAATAGGAAATAATGAAAATGTTCTTGGGCAAACTTTTGTTATTTACAGCCTTGCCCCTAAACATTTTTAAAAATGACATTTAGGTCCTTATATCAATTGAATTAGCAGAATAAGGTTTTAAATAAAGCAGAACCACGTAGTGGAAACGTAGAAACCCAATTCTTGGCCAATTGGGCCACGGAGATATCCACATGTGAAATAACGTGAGATACTCCAGACTTGTTTAAAATTTCAAAAATACTATTAGCCATGGAAAACAGAAAATAGAAGGCCCTAAATTTGCAAAACATTTAAGTTACACCGTTAATCGATTTATTCGATTTTATTGAGTTTGTAAAGTTAATTAAAAGTTAATTAAGGATTAATTAGGAGTTAATTAGATGTTAATTAGAGAGATTAGAATTAGAAATAATTAGAATAGAAACATAGAAAAGCTCACAAAATTCTTCAAAACCATTTTACCGATTTGAAGGAAATCGGTAAAGATCCGGTATTTTAAATCGCCGAAACTGAGTCAATAGAATTATACATCAAAAACAAAATTTAGTTGCTAAGAACTCAGCCACTTGCCCCAACAAAGTGGTGCCACTTGCTGCCACACATGAGCAGAAAACTTGGATGAATCATAGCCACCCAAAGAGCAACCAATGAGAAGCCAAGAATCCAACTACCTAGAGTTATATCAATGCAACAGATTCCTCCTCAAATCCTTTTTCAATTTTCGGCCTCAATATACTAGGCCATTCTTTCCCTCATTTTCTTCCTTATCTCCCTCTCTTCATCCTTGTTTTTTCACCCTTCCTTCATGCCTTCACCCAAGACTTGTTTCCTTACTAGCTTAAGGTTCAATTTTGAGGTAGGATTCTTCAATTTGTTCTATTATTCGTGCAATTGTGAATGAGTAGAATTCCTATTCTTTCCATTAGATTGATGATATATGATATTTATATGAATTCTTATGGCTGGATAAATGTATAAATGTTGAGTTTGGATGAGAACTTGGGTGAGAATTCAAGAAGGGATGCAAGACAGAAGCTGAAACCTAGAAAAACCTTACAGCGTCCATACTGGTGGAGTGTACGGCTCTGCCTACAGCCACCGAAACTTGATGAAGCTATTTTAATGTGAAACTAGACATCTAGGCTTTCCAACCATATAAATTATAAGGCCATTGGATTAGTATTGAGGGAGCTATGAATTTTTGAAGTTTACCTTAGGATTCTAACCCTGACTTCGGGCAGACTGGATTTCGAGGAGCATAACTTGCCCTATACTCTTTCAAATTGAGTGAAACTAATTTTTTTACAAAGTTAAGACATATAGTAATATGTCATAAAAAATTTAGTACTTCAATCAGTCCTTGTTGTTCCCAGTAATTCGAGAAATTTACCCTAAGTCCAAACTAGGCCGAAACTGGGCAGTTTAGAAAGGTCAAGTTTCGGGGCTTATAACTCAAGCCCTACTAATGCAAATAAAATGGAACTTTTGTAAATGAAAGCTTATTTTGTTATCTTTAATATGACACCAATTTTTGTAGGATTCGAATTGGCTTTCAATTTTTAGTGGATTTTTACTTTTAAGTGTGTAATTTTGGCTAGCTACAGGGCAGGCTGAGATAAAACTTATATAACTTGAGCTACATTTATCAAAATTAGATGGGACCAAAGAGGTTAGAAAATAGACACATAACACTCTAACATATCCAAAATTTAGGTCCAGAAGAATTAAATAGAAATTATGGCCTGATTTACAAAAATCGAGTTGAATGAATGTGCTGAGACAGCAACCATGTTCTAAATGCAACAGCTGTTCCTATGAAATTGATGATTGAATTGTGAATGAAATTTATGATATCTCTGAACAATTAGTTTTCTGAGTACTGGTACTATTTACGGGGAAGCGGACTTGATCCATTATGCTGTTGAATTTTTGATAGAATTGTAAGGAGCTTATGAGCATTTATATGTTATGAATATTCATGATATGAACATGAAATTCTATATGCAAGGATATATGCAAGTAAATGATGAAGCATATATATGAGTACATTCAGCATGTCTATGCATGATTATGTATGAGAATGAAAGGATATGAACATATTAAATGTGGATCCCTTCACCTGACGATAGTTATGAGATCCCTCCTTGTGAAGGCAGTTAAATAAGATAAGATTGGGTCCCTTCACTTGGAGGTAGTTAATTGGGTCCCTTCCTGTGAAGGCAGTATAAAACTATGAGATCCCTCTATCTTAGAGGCACGTGGTTAGATGAGATCCCTCTACATTGAAGATAAGTGGTCAGCTGAGATCCCTCTATTCTTAAGGCATGTGACCAGGAGAGATCCCTTCAATTTAGAGGCACGTGGCCAAAATGAGATCCCTCTAAGACTAGAGGCAGGTGGGTCCTCTTGCGGGTCAGTACTGTGTGACGACGGTCATGAGTTGAGCTCACTCCTAGATCAGACTACCCAAGGGCAGTAAAGACTAAAGATTAAAACATATGCAAGTACCCTAGGAACGGTGATACGTAACGCCTAGGTGTGCCAAGAAAAGGAAGCAAAGAAAGTTAAAGGGAAACACCAGTGCATTTGCATAAATTCAAGTATAAGTATTTGCATAATTGTATCCCATGTTTTATTGATACTGAGACTGTTCTATCTACTCATGCGGTGATTATTATTCTAAATATGAAATATTGCCAATGTGACTCAAGTGCGTGAATAAAATGAACTCTGCTTCAGACAATATATTTTCAAACTATAAAACTGAACAGTCTAGTTAATATGCTCACATTTTTCATAATAAATCGAAGCAGCTGGAGATAATAACGATGACACAGCATATGGTGGTTTAATGAATCCTACTGAGAATTTATAATTCTCACTCCTATATTTATTTCCGTGCTATCTCCAGATAGTTCAGAAGTTCCAAAGAAGTTCCCCCGAGGCGAAGTTGACTAGTAAGATTGAAGGTGGCCGAAGGTTGCTGCTAGACAAAGTCTGATTAAATGACAGTAACAGCTCTTAGGTGAGGTGCTATGACTTAAGCATATTACCATACTTGGGAGGGTGTTACACAAGGCTTCATTGAGCTTGAGCTCCTTACTTTCCAGATTTGATTTGTGAGTTGATAATATATCTATAGTTTGTTTTAAGTATATGTAAGATTTTATAAATGTTATGTTTATGGTTTGAGTTGTTAAAGGTCAAAAGTTGAAATAGCATTTGATTGAACTACCTCATTGAATCTTTGAAAGACAAAATGTATTACTCCTCTCTCCCTCTTTCTCTCTCTCTCTCTCTCTCTATATATATATATATATATATATATATATATATATATATATATATATATATATATATATATATATATATATATATATATATATATATATATATATTTTATGTATACATGTGGGACAAGCTAATTTGGAAGTTGATTTCTGATACTTCAGTAACTAGATAGAAAAAGGATATAGTTTCATGTTATTAGAAATTTGTGACAGTTTAAATCCAATGTTTTAAGATAGAACTTAAGGCACTTTAAGTTGAACGAATTTGAAACTATGATACTTAGACGCTATGTTTGGTAACATAGAAATTCTAAAGAACTATGAAACCTATCTTTTGATTATGCAACACTATAACGATTAAAGAATTAGAGCGGGTTTAGGAATTAGTATTGTGAATAATGAAGCATGATATGTTGAGAACTATGAAATTCTAATGTTTTCAAAGTTTGAGCAATGTATTCAGAATCAAGAACTTGATGTCTGAAGTAAAGTTATTTAAGGAATCTTATATGAGATATTGAGTAAATGGTTTTCTTAATGGGAGAGATTCTTTAATAGAACTGTATGCTAACAACAGATATGTTAGCCCATGATGCACCTTGGTAGAACCCTAGCTAGTAGGGGGAATGCTAGCTCGATGTGTTTGGCTGACAGACCAAAAATGAGTGATGGACACACTGAGGTCAGGTTGTCGGGGCCGTCCGGCTGTCTAGTTGTGGATTAGATTTAGTACTGCTGGGGTCAGGTTGTTGGGCCGCCTAACAGGGATTCTGGAATAGAAACCTCCCTAGAAGCATATAGTTATTTTTAAATGTTCTATGGTTATGTATACAAAGAAGTATTTTTACATGAGAAATGATGTATGAGGTTCTTAAGAAGTTTTATAAAATTTTATTTTGCCAAAAGCTGATTTAAAAGGGATATGTAATGTGAATTATGAGATCACAATGATGTAGTGAAATTTTTATGCGGTTTTATGTTTCAAGTTTTAAAGCCATGATTCCTTAAGAATGTATTTTTTTTTTAATAATGAATGTATGTTATGAAAATGTATGCTTAAACCTGTCCTACTTTTGTTATAGGTATATTATCTTTCACTGAGTTTGTATGACTCACTCCTCTTCTCTCTCCATATTTTTAGATAGGTACAGATTCATGCTTTGGTCTTTACCGCTAACTAAAGTCGTTGGATTTCTAGTAAATCCACACTCTTGTTCATGTGGTTTCCAAAGGTTGTACATATATGAGATTTATTTTTTGTTTGAGTATAATTATATAAAATCTTTAGTGATGCTCCATTAGTCCATAGGCAAGGTCTGGCTTCCAATGTGTTATAAAATGTTAATTGGCTTCCTAGTTGCTTCAATTGATGTTATGTTGAAAATCTGACAAATAGTTGTAGTTATATTGTTATAATTGTAGTATCCATGCTGTGGGATGCATTATGAGAATATCCTAAACACAAAGGAGACTTTGTCCGATTTTCATAAAAAATGTGTGATGGAAGCCTTGCTAGGGGACTTGTCTCCTATGGTTGGGTCATGACATGCCCCATTAAACTCCTCAGTTGTTTAATCATAGGCTAGTCTAGATGGATTTAATCTTTTTGGGATACACTTATACACCTTCGATACTAATAATGTGTCATAAATATTCCACCCTTGTTTGACAAGATAAGCACTTAGACTACTCAACAAACAATTAATGATTTACCAACATAGTGAGACTAAGGTGTGTGGATGGTAGTTGGCATGAAAAAGGGGACTTGAATCATGCCTTGAAAGTTTTTCACAATATAAAAAACTCAACCAAATTTTTGAAATATATATCAACTTGGAATGAGAAGCATATGAGTTAGATAACTTGTGTTTATCTTGTGAATTAATTCAATCAAAAACCTTTCTTGCTAGTATTTAGAAACCTTATTTTGATGTGATAAGATAAGGTTAAAAGGTTATTAACTTGAAAAGTAAAGAGACAAGGATAAGAAAGATTAAACAAGGAATTTTATACTAGATCAACCAAACCAAGCCTATGTCCAATTTCTAATACTAAGTTGAGATTTTCTTATAAATTGAGTAATTCTGCAAAAGCCATTCCAATTACAAATGAGTAGTATTGTACTAGCTCCTCCAAGCTAATATGAATGTTATTGTACTAGCATCTCCAAGCTAGCTTTTTAGCCACAACTGGGTTGGACTACAAAATAGGTATGGAGGTTTGTTTATAAGGTATCTCAGTCAATTTGTAACATCCACTAGATTTTTTTATCATTTTTCACCTAGTTATTTGGTTTTTATCGAATAATTGAGGTTAATTAAAATTCGACTAAATATTTATTTAGGATCAATTAATTAGAGAGATTAGATGTGAGGGAATTGGATTAGAAGCATAGAAGATTTAATAGAAACTTTCTTAAACCGATTTGCCGATTTAAAGGAAATCGGTATGATTTCGGTATTTTAAACTGTAAAACTGAATCAATAGAATTGTGCCTCCAAATTCTATGTTTTTATGGCTGAGTACTATTGGTGGCGCAAGGAAAGCCACAAAATAGGGAGATATGGTTGAAATTTTACGGATATGGCTGAAATTTAACCATAAAATTTCAGCCAATCAAAACCTATGAAGCCAACTACCTCTTTAAGACTTTTATATCATATTTCTTTCCTTTTCCCTTTAGCAGAATACATTCAGTCTCCCTCCTTCTTGCAGCTCTTTCATCTCTTCTCCCTTCAATCCACTCCAACAACCTTCAAGTCTTGACAAGATTCCACCCACCAAACTCCAAAATCTAACAAGATCACATACAAAGGAGGTAGAGATTCAACTTTGTTCTTGTCTTCTTGGGTATGGGTGGCTGATTGGAGTTTGTATTTTCTCATTTCTTGATGTGGTGTTGGATGTATATGATAATTATTGGCTGTTGATGGCTGTTTTGTGTTTAAAATCGATTAAGAAGTAGAAAAGGATGAGAATAGAAAGAAGTAAGGGGCTGCAAGACCAAAATCCCTTGGCAGTCTGTACGGCGAAGTGTACGGCTCCGCATATAGCCATTTAAGTTTGATAAAAATATTTTTATTGAAACTAGACATTCAGGCCTTTCTATACATATATAATATAAGGTGATTGGATTAGTATTGGGAGAGATATGAATTTTGGAAGTTTGACCTAGGTTTTTGAGTTTAATTTTGGTCAGACTGGGTTGTTTAGGGCAAAACTTGCCCTATACGACTTGGAATTGAATGAAACCAACTTTTTTAGAAATCTTACACATAGGAGAATATTTCATAAAAATTTCAGAGTTAGATACAATCTTGTTTGTTCCCAGTGACTCGAGGAAATTGCCCTATACCCAAATTGGGCCAAAAAAGGATAGTTCAGAAAGGTCAAATTTTGGGGCTTATAACTCAAGCTCTACTAAAGAAAATGAAATGGAACTTCTTGAAAATGAAAGCTGGTCCTGTTAGCTTTAATATGATACCAATTTTATATGATTTGAACTAACTTTTGATTTTGAATGGATTTTTACTTTTAAGTGTGTAATTCTGGCCAGCTACAGGGTAGACCGAAATAAAACTTAAATAACTTGAGCTACATTTATCAAAATTAGATGGGACTAAAAAGGTTAGAAAATAGACACATAACACTCTAACATATTCAAAATTTAGGTCTAGATGAGTTAAATAGAAATGGTGGCCTGATTTTCAAAAATAGAGTTGAATGAAAGTGTTGAGACAACAACCATGTTTTAAATGCAATAATAATGCCCATGAATTTGATGTGTGAATTGTGAATGAAGTGTTATGATTTCTCTGTAAAATTGGTTTTATGAGTACTGGCACTATTTATGGGGAAGCAGACATGCTTTGTTATGCTGCCAAAATTTCGACAAAGCCTAAGCATAGGTTATGAAATACACTTTGATACATATATATTCATGATGATGATGAAAGCTATAATAAAGATTCTATGACGAAAGATATGATGATGAGTTCATATTCCGAAAGAACATGACATGGCGATCACGCTTTAATGGGGTATGGCATAGCGATCATACTCTGGAATGTGGCATAATGATCCCACACCCTAAAGGATATGACATGACGATCATACTCTGGGATGTGGCAGGATGAACATATTCCTAAGGAGTGCGACATGGTGATCACACCCCTACGGAGTATGACATGGTGATCATACTCTGGAATATGAATAACAAGTAAAGTAAGATAAAGGAAGAAAAGAAAATTATGTGTATCTGCATAAATTCAAGTACAAGTAAAGGTTTGTGCAGATTTTATGTTTTTAGTATATTAGTGGTATTATATTTTAATACATTTTAGTTATTATTCATAGTATAATTTATGAATTTATTTCATATTGGCTCACCTAAAAGATAAGTGTATGAATAAAATGTACTCTGCTTCGAATAATATGTTTTCTAACTAAAATTAAACAGTTCATATAATATGTCCACCTTTTTCCTAATAAATTGAAGCAGCTGGAGATAATACCGATGACACGGTATGTAAATTCTTAGAGAATCCTACTAAGAATTTAAAATTCTCATTTCTGTTTCCATGTTATCTCCAAATAGTTCAAGGAGTTTTCAAAGACGGTTGAAGCTGCTGTCAGATAAGGTCCGCTCAGGTAACAGTAACAACTCCAGAGTGTGGTACTATAACTTAAGTATAGTACTGTACAGAGGAGGATGTTACACAATCAAACTTGGTGTGGATATACAACAATATTTGAGTAATAAGGGTTTCTTTATCTTTTCTCAAAAAGGATGTTAGCTAATAAAGAACTTGTAGAAAGTTCTTCTTTTTGGAGTAGTTCAAAAGAGAGAAATTTATTCAAAAGTTTGTTTAAAATGATAGTAGACAATAAATGCTTGAGAAAAAAATTCACCAAAGTCTCTCTCTTTCATTTTCTTCACCTTGTGTTGCATTTATATGTATTCATGAGTAGAGCATTAGTAACTGCATGATTCTAGTCATTAGGGTAACTTTTTGTCTTGTCCAACAGTCAGGTAATCAAAATTGGAAAATAACTATCCTTTGTACATGGTTTAGTGCCTTTCTAGGCTTTCTTGCTACTTCTAAATAGTTTGAATCTTTCAATCTTCAAGCTCAAGAAATGATCTTCATATGATGATTCATTGTATGAAGTCCTTCTAAGTTCTTTCTCTGATGGGACAACCTTTCAAGGGGTCATCTTTTTTATGAAGACTTCTTTTTGAACCTTGCTTGAGACATAATTTTGCATTCTAATGTGTCAACCATAGTTAAGAAAACTAGACTAGACCAGCCAATCCAAATGGTTCAACCAAGAGTTGGTCCCAAGCTAGTTTGGTCATTGCAAAAAAAAAAAAAAATGAAAATTTAAAAATCAATTAGAACTGGTGTGACTTGGTCCAAAGATGATGAATCGGTTAAACTAGATTGGCTCACCTGGTTAGCTGGTTCAATTTTTTTAAAAAACAAATATTTAGACTATTTGACCTCTTACTCTTTTACAAAAAGCCTAGGGGAGATTAGTATAAAATATTGTAATACATGAGTACATATAGTGATTTTCAGAGTAAAAAATTTGTACCAACAAGTTGTTGGACGAGTGGTAAGCAACTTGGTCCCCTATAAGAATAAGGACACAAGTTCAAATCCCCGGAAGCACATTTGTTGAGAGGGGGAGTAATAGTAAATGTTCTATCCCCAGGAATTGTGAGAGCAATATCCACCACAATTTTATTAATAAAGAAGAGAGTAGAAAATTTGTAGTCTAAGTAATGTGGGACTTGAGTACTTTAGTTTTAAGAATCAAGGCTCTTAGTTTAAGCAATATGGGACTTAAGTGCTCTATGTTTCAACTCCCATAAATAAAATGCTCTTGCATCATAAAAACATGAGTATAATTTTTAAAAGTAATAATTATATTTGTATATGATTGATATATTAATAATATTAATTTAATATTTACTTGATATAAGTTATAAACTATGTAAGTAATGTTCTAAAAAAATTAGCTCAATATCACTAGTATATCATATTCAAATTGTAGTTTACTCTTTATTTATATTGTTTAATAATTTGTATTTGTTTCATAGCATATAATTAATCATATGTGTGTGTGTGTGTATATATATATATATATATTATATGTATTAGTAGGGAGAATGAGTAAGGAAGAACCCAACTCACAAATGGTATTCTTCTTAGATACTGCCCTTCAAGAACCCATATCTTTAACCTCAAAATTATCCATCCCAGAATCCCATATAAAAACCCTTTCTTCTAAAATAGAAAACCTTATAGAATATTCCTATGTCCCTGAATATGTCCAAATAGAAAGTTCTATCCCTTATCTCCTTTGTCCTTATAATGTTTTCAGAAGAGAAAAAAAGGGCCATTTAGGTGGCTCCGAAAAAAGCTCATTTTAACTCCTAGACCTGGTGTAAAAGAGTATATCCAGGCTACTAAGATGGATGAATGTGCTCTTTAAGCTACCAATGCTGAACAGTATGTTGATATGGAAATCAATCCTACTCTCATCAGGCTTTGGTAAAGAGAAGGATATGTCAATCTTCAACTTAGAGCTATTAGGTTAGTCCTTTCTCTTCATAGGAGAAAAGGACTTCCTATTACTGTCAGGGTAAGCCTATTGGACACTACTTTCTAGAATCTTAAATATGCCACCATCAGAACTATTCTAACAACACTAAATGCAGGTAGTGTTGTTTTAACAATGTTCCCTAATTTTAATGTCCATCTCAGAGACCTTACATTGTCCACCAAATTCAAAGTACAAGTTCAATTCGTAGGGGCTCCACAAGATGGACTTGCTCTGGCTGCCTCACTATAGCATTAACTTATCTATAGACTTTAAGATCATTGTTTTGATCTGCCTACTCTAAAAGGCTTCAATGAAAATATGTTGATAGTTTTGGCCACTTCTAATGATGAGACACCTTCCATTATTCAGATCCCAAAGTAGATTCTAAAGAAAGAACTCTTATAGCTTATGCCACTTGAGTAGATAAGCAATTATGAAAACTTTAAAAAGAATAGCACCCCTGCTATAGCTACTGAAGCAAATTTTTAGAGATCTGCTGATGGAACTATGAGAACTATCTTCAAAAGGCCAGATCAAGAAAAACCGACTGGTGGAAATCTGATAATTGATTTTTTATCACACTTTATTTTTGCAATTGAATAATGATCTTGGGGCAATTTAGTGTGTAAATATTGGTTTTTGGTCTAAATTGGATTTTGGGCTTTTAAGTGGAATTAATTATAACTTTCATTTCAGGTTCCCGATTAATGGCCAAATTCGGACAACAAGGCAGTCATGAAATGCTGGAGCAAAGTTTAGTTAATTAAGTGTCCAAATTGCAAGGGACCAAAGCCATTAGTTTTCGATTTTTTTGTTTGGTCCGGTTCTTATCCTTTGAACATGTTTGTTTTGGATTTTAAGAGCTGGAAAACGAAGGGACTAGGGATTATTATTACTTTTGGCAGGAACTTCTCATTGTAAGAGGAGATTCCATTTGTCTGCGCATATTCATTCCGTTCAACTTTTTCTTCTCTATTTTTTTCGATTTTTATTCTACCATGGTTGGCTAAGGCACTAATTGACCAACCCACGAATTGAGTTTCCGCCTTCAATCCAGAGGACGTTTTTGCATCATATTGAGTTTGTTCTTTCCTTTCTCTTCTGTATTTCGATTCTGGATAACTTAAGGGAAGGGGTGTTGAATGTTAGATTTAACATTTAGGTTGATTAATCGAAAGGGCTTAAAATCAAAACGGGTTTAAGTGAGCATTGTACGTTGAATGAGTGAACATGCCGAGTTTCTGATAAAATGCTAGGTGATCGCCTAGTGAATTTGTTTTTCTAAATGAATGTAGGGATTCCGATTTGTTTAGGATCAACCACGAATTCAGGGATTCATTGTCCAATGACGGATTTTTAGGAACTCAAGTCTGGGTTGGTTGTTTTACAATTGTTAATTTCATTTTTTTATCTATTATCTGTTATCTGTGTTGAAATTGAACAAACCCCCCCTTTTCGTTTCTGTTGCTAATTCTGTATTGTGCTGTTCCGATTGAGCAAATTGGTTCATTGTGAATTCCTTGGGAAATGATTCAGGTTGCTCTATATTACAAGTTTTTTTTTCTTTATAGCCTGATTAATTTGAGTGAGTTCGACAGTCACGTCAAAATCCTCCGATCTTTTACACAATGATGATTACTCTCGGAGTAGCCGAAAAGAAGCTGCCAATCTATACTATTGAGCCAAATAGACAGATCATTTATTCTGACAAAATTGTTGGCAACTTCTTATGGGATATTCCTGGATTAGGAATGTGTGAACCAGGTTGTGACTGCAACTCATGGTTCTATCCTATGCTAAGAAGTGATGAATGGCGAAGGGCATGTATTGGAAACTGTAAGCATCCTGCTACTTCTTCCAAGCCTTTTCTTAAGACACAGGGGAAATTTGATCCAGATAACGGTCCGTGGGTTGAAATCCGGAAAAGAAAGGAACCTTTGTCAATTTATGAAGAAGCCCTCATAATACTATGGTAAGAAGGATATCCTCCTCCTCCTAAAGACCTAGATCTCATCACTTGGCCACCACTACAAAATGTTTTGAATTCTTTTTCATGCAAAGACTCAACACTAATGCCTTCTATCCCTTTGACACCAGAAATCCCATGCATGATATTTGCCTCCTCTTCGACCATTTACGGAGTTGACTTTCTAGCTCTAGAAAGAAAATCCAATCCCACTACCTAGGCATACACCAAGCCATTTGTCCAACCTACTGAGGTCCAACCAAATAGAAAATCAAAGTCTCTCACTGAAGTTGAAGAAGTTTTAAATTGGCAGATAGAAAATTCTTTGGTTCAAAATAGGCTATTGACAAAAATCAATCAAAAGGTTGATAGTCTTATGATTGCTTAAGAACATCGACTGGGTATATTGTTAGAAAAACTGCAAAACTATTATAAGGAGACAAAAGCTAGAATTGAAGTCTTGGAAATGGAAATCCAACAATTTCCTGTTTAGAATACCCATGACCAGACCCATTTTTTACTCCACCACCAAAAATATTTCCTAGCCTTCTACCATCCTCACAACCACACAAACCTCCACCTCTATTACCACCAATCTTATTACCAAAAACAACATTCTTTGGGGAAAGATCTCGACCCTCTAGAGAAAACCCAAAAAGGAAAGAAGTTGCTGAGTCTGCCTCTATTTCTCCAAACAAACCTCTCAAAAATCCCAAATCTCTTGAACCTGAACCATTTCCAGAAAAAGACCCAGACATTGGATGTTGATCCTAATATAGTAAGACTATCTCAAGCCATGATGATCTCACATACTTACCAAGAATAGGCTGATAGCGACGACCAGAGTGTCAAAGTTTTTGTAGAAGTTCCTAGTGATGATGAATATGCTGATATCACTAGGATTCTCATGACCACGACTATGGAAATTGAAGCAACTAGAGGAGCTCAATCATTATCTTTAAATCCCTAGGAAATCAACACTCTTCCTCCTTCTGGAGGACCGTTATTTACCATAGTAGACATCCCTTCATCTCAATAGAGAAAAAGATTCTTAGATTTCAAGGCCTGGATGGATGCTAAAATGATCGCACCAAATGCTGACCGATACCGAGTCATTGAAGAATTCTAGGCATATATGACCGATGTTCTTAAAGAATGGTATTGTAGTCTTCGTCCTGTATGTCAAGACGAACTACATAGACTAGAAAGCACTGATACTATTGTTGTAGCACTCCACCATGAATTCGATGATGATCATAGTCTTGTTCAAATGGAAATTCGAAAAGAATACTTTGACATGAAGTGTTGTTCCTTGAAAAAGTCATATCTGGAATACCATTTAAAAATAATGGCTCAAAGGTTTTATCAGTTGAATGGCTATAATGACCATAGCCTCAAAAACACTTATGTTAGTTCTCTTCTTGAAGAACTTCAAGCAGAAACGTATCGGATGAATACGGCTATGCAAAGAGACATCGTAAGCATGACTCTTGGAGAAATCCACCAGACATGCCTTGATGCATTGGATAAATTATGCAGTCAACAAGTGCTTTTTGAGAACATTCTCAATGACAAGAAAAAATACACCAAGGCTTGCAGAAAGAATTACCTGGAGATCAAGTGCAAAGAAAAAGATTGCAGCTACCGCTACAAGCTGACTGCCAAGAAGAAAAACAAAATCTTCATGAATAAAAAAAGGAAAAGGAAGAATGTCAAAAATTTCAAAAGAAAGACTTATCAAGTGAAAGATGGCAAAAGATGTTTCATTTGTGGCAAGAAAGGGTATTTTTCAAAAAATTGTCTAAATAAAAAGGAAAAGGCCTCTAAGCTGATCCATTCTCTTGACTTAGCCGTAGATGAAGACATTGAGTCCTGGTATAATGAATAAGATCAACCAGATGCCTCCACTGTCTTCGGACTTGAATACACAGACTCCAGTTATAATAGTGAATCAGACTTATTTGGTTCTAAAGAACATTTTCCTGTCCTGCAAGCAGAAGAAATTTCAAAGCCTTCAAATCTAGAAATCAGTTCACTTGATCTTGTTCCACCATTGTCGATTATAGAGGTCCATATTCTTCCTTCCAAGTATGAGGTACCAATCATAGCCATTGCTTTCATGGACACAGGGGCACAAAAGACTTTTATGAATCTGCTGTCCTCCCATCTTCCATCTGGGAACCCGATGTTCATTTCTTTAAAGCTGTAGATAGAAAAATCTTCCCGACAGATCTAATTACCAAACACAAGATTGGCATTAAGTTCTTCCCTAGATGCATTATCTGGACCAAAGTTATTGGGATAGATTTGCACAACAAAGATCTTGTCACTGGCACGGATGTCTGTACTCAAAATCATGGACTCTACATCCTCTCTTAAGGAATCAAGTTCAAAAGAGAATTTAAACCTTATTCTACTATTCCAAAATTATTTGCTCTTGTAGATGTAACATTGGAGTATGAAGAAATAAGGGATAAATTTCTCAAGATGAGCACTGACAGCCTTGATCTCTTTGAGCATCCTTGACCACTATGGAAAAATAAAAAATTCTTTGTAGAATTACCATTCAAACTGAATAAGGACATCATTCCTACAAAGGTAGTTCATCCCGGAATGTCACCATCTGACGGGGCAGCAACATTTGAAGAATGTCAACAATTGTTGAAACAAGGGTTGATTGAACCTACTAAGTCTAAGTAGGCATGCCAAGCTTTCTATGTGAATAAGAGATCTGAGCAAGTTCGAGGAAAAAAGATACTTGTCATTGATCATTAGCTGTTAAATCAATTTCTTAAAGATGATAAGTTTCCTCTTCCAAAAATTTATTCTTTTTATTTTTGCATTCGGAATGCCCACATCTTTTCAAAGTTTGACTTGAAGTCAGGATTTTGGCAATTGGGCCTCGACCCAAGAGACAAGCCAAAAACTAAATTCTGTATTTCTAATGCCCATTATCCATGGACCATTCTACTTTTTGGACTCAAAGTCACCCTATCATTGTTCCAAAAGGCCATGACCAGAGTGTTTGAACCACTTCTTGACAATGCTTTCATTTACATTAATGACATACTCCTCTTTTCACCAAACAAAAACAGTCACAAACAGCTCCTAGAAAAATTTTATGAATATGGAGTAATACTGTCATTAAAAAAATCCCAGATTGGAACTACTAATGTAGACTTTTTAGGAATTCACTTTGTTCAAGGAAAATATGTGCCCAAACCAAATATCGCTGAAGAACTTTCCAAATTTCCTGATGAAAACATGTCCACAAAGTAGATCCAGCAGTTTTTGGGAATCCTGAATTATATATGAGATTTCATTCCTCATATTTTCAAATACACTACAAAATTGTCCAAACTTCTCAAGAAAATGCTCCTCCATGGGGACCAGAACAAATTGAAGCTGTAAAGTATCTAAAACAAGCAACAAAAAATCCACTTTTTCTCAAGATACTTGGATTAGGAAAGTGGATTTTACAGACAGATGCTAGTGACCAATACTTGGGAGCAGTCCTTATAGAAGAAGTAGAAGGTCAAAAATTTTACTGCGGATATGCCAGTGGATAGTTTAAGCCAATAAAACTCCATCACCACACAACTTACAAAGAAACTCTAGCAGTTAAATATGGAATTCAGAAATTTGATTTCCATCTTAAGGATCATTAATTTGAAGTTCATCTTGACAATTCTTCATTCTCGAAGCTGCTTGAGTTCAAAAATAAAGTCCCACCAAGTCCTCAAATTCTTAGAATAAAAGAATGGTTCTAGACATATGATTTCTTTGTGAGGCACATAAAAGAAACCCAAAACCTCATTCTAGACTTTCTCTCTAGGCCAAACCAAATCCCAACCAAGCCCATTACTGTAATTGCCTCTACTCACTATTATCCACCAATCATGATGTACGCCTATCCATTCACTTCCTCTAAAGAAAGTAAAGCCCAAAGAAACTTTCTCGCCTGAAATGCCTCTTGGCACTTCTCTTACTCCTAAATACTTGCAGGAATTTGTAAAATCACACATGTCTCTTTACCTCAACACATCCGTCCAAACACATAACCTTATTCCTTAACCCACATGACTAAATCGTACTGGATTGTATCTCACCATCTTTACCGTCCTCATGGGAACACCATTCATAGAATATGTCATGTGGTATTTATGGTGTGTCTCAATACTATACTCCTACCCTATCTTGTGTCCTTATTTCAAACTAAGACAATTCCTCTTAGAACTAGAGAACCGCTCTTCACTTTCGTGGAACACTCTTCAATGGTTCTCAACCATTAGTTGGTGGATTAAAGAACTTGACAGAGAATTATCCAGATTTAATATCTGGAAATTAGATGAAAGTTAGGTTAATGATTTTATTTTAGTTTTTATTATCCATCATCTATACTTCCAACATCCATAGACAAAACTCATTTAGACACAAAACCATGCTAGGGTGTATACATTACTCCTTAACTTAAAAGCACTTATTCAAGACAATGAGCCTTTATTCTATAAAGAAAATTTAATATCTCATTTGCATGAAATAAATGTTACAAATGATTATGCCACCTGTACTCAACTCGGACCATTAGAAATTATTTGTCTACCGTCTGAGATCACTCATATAGGAGTGGCACCAGTTGAAAAAATTGAAACATGCCAATCTAGTACAACTGCTGACAAGAATCCAATGCAAGATCTCATCATGTAAGATTCTCAAGATCCAAATGAAGATATGAAAGAGATGGACCTTGAAGTAATATTGTTGGAAGTAGAATTGAGAGAGTACAGAAAAAGAGAAAGCAGAGATGAAAGAGCCAGCCTGTTACCAAGTCACGAGCCTATCTTTAAATGGTAAAGGTGTCAACAATACAAGAAGTCCAACATCCAAGGACATTAGAAACATAGCCATGCCAAAAGCAAAGTAAGACTACAAAGACAAAGAATCTAGATGTCTTAAAGTCTTGTCTATCCAAAGGTATGATGGACTTGGTAGAGTTTTGTCATTTTGTAATAAATAAGAGATTGTAAATGTCTAGACTCAATGGGTAGCAAGTTGTAGGTAGCAAAAACCTTGTCTAAGTCAAGTCCTTTCGTAATAAATGTAGTCAGGACTTTGTCATGTTGTAATAAATAGTTAGGTCCTAGTCGTCCTTTTGTAGAAAAAGAAGAGTCCTTGTTGTCCTCTTGTAATCAATGGGCAAGACTTATTAACTTGTAGAAAAAAGGTAAAAGGAGCCCGTAGCCATGTGAAATAGGGCAAGTGTCTTATGCCTTTCTTCGTCTATAAAAAGAAAAGCTAAATCGTTGTATAATCATCAAACATTAGAAATAATATTATGAAAGTGTTTGTATAACTATGAGTTTCTAAATGTCTCTCTCATTCTTCCTAAAAGGTTTTCCCTTCTTACTCTTAGTATGCTCCTGTAATCTTGAACAAAATAAAGGAAATAACTAGGCTATATAAGATACTAAGTATGCTTTGTACTTGCCTCTCTTAGAGGAACCTATGCATCAGAAAGGTACTCGACTAATGATCCAGTTTTTCAGTCCTCTTTATTTTTAGTATATGATCCTTATAAGTAACTAGGGCTGGATATGTAAGCTATTGTGTTGAAGCCGAAATACTCTTTTAGGAAGAATGAGAGAGAGGTGTAGAAACTCATAGTTATACAAACACTTTCATAATATTATTTCTGATGTTCAATGATCATACAACTGTTTAGTTTTTCCTTTTATAGATGGGGGAAAAGTATAAGACACTTGCCCTATTTCACATGGCTATGGGCTCCTTCTACCTTTTTTCTACAAGCCAATAAGTCTTGCCCACTGATTACAAGAGGACAGAAAGGACTCTTCGTTCTCTACAAAAGGACGACTAGGACCTAACTATTTATTACAACATGACAAAGTATTGACTATAGTTACTATGAAAGGACTTGACTAAGACAAGGATTTTGCTAGCTACAGCTTGTTACACATTGAGGTAGACATTTACAAGCTCTTATTTAATACAAAATAACAAAACTCTACTAAGTCCATCGTACCTTTGGACAGACAAGACTTTAAGACATCTAGATTCTTTGTCTTTGTAGTCTTACTTTGCTTTTGGCATGGCTATGTTTCTGATGTCCTTGGATGTTGGACTTCTTGTATTGTTTACACCTTTACCATTTAAAGATAGGCTGGTGACTTGGTGACAGGTTGGCTCTTTCATCTCTGCTTTCTCTTTTTCTGTACTCTCTCAATTTTGCTTGCAACAATATTTCTTTAGGGTCTATTTCTTTCATATCTTCATCTCAGATGGTAGATAGATAATTTTTAATGGTTCGAGTTGAGTACAAGTGGCATCATCATCTGCATCATTTATTTCATGCAAAAACGATATTAAATTTTCTTTATAGAACGGAGGCTCATTGTCTCGAACAAGTGCTTTTAAGTTAGGAAGTAGTGTATACACCCTGACATAGTTCTATGTCCAAAGGAGTTTTGTCTGTGGATGTTGGAAGTATGGACGGTGGATAATAAAAACTGAAATGAAATCATTAACATTCATCTAATTTCCAAATATTAAATCTGAATAATACTCTGCCAAGTTCTTTAATCCACCAACTAATGGGTGAGAACCATTGAAGAGTGTTTTGCAAAAGTGAAGAGCGATTCTCTAGTTTTGAGAGGAGTTGTCTTAGTTTCAAAGCAGGATACAAGATAGGGTAGGAGTATAGTATTGAGACACACCATAAATATCACATGTCAGATTCTACAAATGGTGTTCCCATGAGAATGGTAAAAATGGTAAGATAAGGTGCAGCAGGATTTAGCCAGGTGGGTTGAGGAATAAGGTTATGTGTTTGGACGGATATGTTGAGATAAAAAGATGTATGATTTTGCAAATTCCTGCAAGTATTTGGTAGTGAGAGAAGTGCCAAGAGGCATTTCAGGCGAGAAAGTTCTTTGGGCTTTGCTTTCTTCAAAGGAAGTGGATGGATAGGCATACATCATGATTAGTGGATAACAGTGAGTAGAGGCAATTATGGTGATAGGCTTGGTTGGGATTTGGTTTGGTCTAAAGAGAAAGTCTGGAATGACGTTTTGGGTTCTTTTTATGTACTTCACAGAGAAATCATATCTCGGGAACCATTCTTTTATTTTGAGAATTTGAGGACTTGGTGGGACTTTGTTTTTAACTCAAGTAGCTTCGGGAATGAAGAATTGCCAAGATGAACTTCAAATGGATGTCCCCTAAGATGGAAATGAAATTTCTGAATTTCATATTTAACTGCCATAGTTTCTTTGTAGGTTGTGTGGTAATAAAGTTCTGCTAGCTTAAACTATCAACTGGAATGTCCACAATAAAATTTTTAACCTTCAACTTCTTTTATGGGGACTACTCCCCAGTATTAGTCACTAGCATTTGTTTGTAAAATCCACTTCCCTTCTCCAGGTATCTTGAGAAAAGGTGGATTTTTGCTACTTGTTTTAGATATTTTACAGCTTTAGTTTGTTCTAGTCCCCATGGAGGAGCATTTTTCTTGAGAAGTTTGCACAACTTTGTAGTGTATTTGGAAATATGAGGAATAAAATCCCGTATATAATTCAAGATTCCCAAAAACTACTGGATCTGCTTTGTAGACATGTTTTCATCAGGAAATTTAGGAAGTTCTTCAACGATGTGTAGCTGAGGCACATATTTTCCTTGAGCAAAGTGCATTTCCATAAAATCTACCTCAGTAGTTCCAATCTAGGATTTTCTAGATAATATCATTACTCCATATTGGTCACAAATTTCATAAAACTTTTCTAAGAGCTATTTGTGATTGTTTTCATTTAGTGAAAAGAGGAGTATGCCATCAATGTAAATAAGAGCACTATCAAGAAGTAGTTCAAACACTTTAGTCATGGCCTTTTGGAATAATGATGGGGGACTTTGAGTCCAAAAGGTAGAATGGACCATTGATAATGGCATTAGGAATACAAAATGCAATTTTTGGCCTGTCTTTTGGGTCGAGACCCAATTGCCAAAATCCTGACTTCAAGTCAAATTTTGAAAAGATGTGGCTATTCCGGATGTAGGAATAAAGAGAATAAATATTTGGAAGAGGAAACTTATCATCTTTAAGAAATTGATTTAATGGACGATAATTAATGACAAGTCTCTTCTTTCCTCAAACTTGTTCAGAGCTCTTATTCATATAAAAAGCTTGGCATGCCTAACCAGACTTAGTAGGTTCGATCAACCCTTATTTCAACAATTTTTGACATTCTTCAAATGCTGCTGCCTTGTCATATGGTGACTTTCCAGGATGAATTGCCTTTGTCAGATTGATGTCCTTATTCAGTTTGAATGGTAAATCTACAAAGAATTTTTTATTTTTCCAAAGTGGTCGAGGATGCTCAAAGAGATCATGACTGTCAATGCTCATCTTGAAAAATTTATTCCTTATTTCTTTATATAACAATGGTGCATCTGCAAGTGCAAATAATTTTGGGATAGTAGAATGAGGTTTAAATTCTCTTTTGAACTTGATTCCCTGAGAGAGGATGTAGAATTTATAATTTTGAGTATAGATGTCCATGCCAATGACAAGATCATTGTTGGGCAAATCTGTCCTAATAACTTTGGTCCAGATAATGCATCTAGGGAAGAACTTAATGCCAATCTTGTGTTTGGTAATTAGATCTATCTGGAAGATTTTTCCATCTATAGCTTTAAAGAAATGAACACCGAGTTTCTAGGCGGAAGATGAGAGGATGGTTGGATTCATCAAAGTCTTTGGTGCCCCTATGTCTATGAAAGCAATTGCTTTGATTGGTACCTCATATTTGGAAAGAAGAATATAGACCTCTATATTTGGCAAGGGTGGAACAGGATCAAGTGAACTAATTTCTAGATTTGAGGGCTTTGAAATTTCTTCTGCTTCCAGGATAGGAAAATTTTCTTTAGAACCAGAGGAGTCTGATTAACTGCTATAATTGGAGTCTGTGTATTCAAGTCTAAAGATAGTGGAGGTATCTGGTTGATCTTGTTCATTATACCTGGACTTAATGTCTTCATCTGTGGCTAAGCCAAGAGAATGGATCAACGTAGAGGCCTTTTCCTTTTTATTTGGGCAATTTTTTGAAAAATGCACTTTCTTACCACAAATGAAACATCTTTTGCTATCTTTCCCCCGATAACCCTTTCTTTTGAAAAATTTGACATTTTTTCCTTTTCCCTTTTTTATTCACGAAGATTTTGTTTTTCTTCTTAGCAATTAGCTTGTAGTGGTAGCTGCAATCTTTTTCTTTGCACTTGATCTCCAAGTAATTCTTTTTCCAAGTCTTGGTATATTTTTTCCTATCTTTGAGAATGTTCTCAAAAAGCACTTGTTGACTGCATAATTTATCTAATGCAGCAAGGCATGTCTGAGAGTCATGCTTACGACGTCTCTTTGCATAGCCATAATCATCCAATACATTTTTGCTTGAAGTTCTTTAAGAAGAGAACTGACATAAGTGTTTTTGAGGCTAGAGTCATTATAACCATTCAGCTGATAAAACCTTTGGGCCATTCTTTGAAAATGGCATTCCAGGTTTGGCTTTTTCAGGGAACAACAGTTTATGTCAAAGTATTCTTTTCGAATTTCCATTTGAACAAGACTATGATCACCAAGGAATTCATGGTGGAGTGCAGCAACAACAATATCAGTACTTTTTAGTCTATGTAGTTCATCTTGACGTACAAGACCAACACTGTAATACCATTCTTTAAGAACACTGATCATATGTGCACAGAATTCTTCATTGACTCGGTATCGGTCGGCATCTGGTGTGATCATTTTAGCATCGATCCAGGCCTTGAAATCTAAGAATCTTTTTCTCCACTGAGACAGAGGGATGTCATCTATGGAAAATAGTGGTCCTCCTGAAGGAGGAGTATTGACTTCCTAGGGATTTAGAGATGATGATTGAGTTCTTTTGGCTGCTTTAGTTTCTATAGTTGTAGTCATGAGAATCCTAGTGATATCAACATATTCATCATCATTAGGAACTTCGACACTTTGGTCATCACTATCAGCTTGTTCTTGGTAAGTATGTGACATCATCATGGCTTGAGACAGTGATACTATATTAGGATCAGCATCCAATGTCTTGGTCTTTTTTGGACATGGTTCAGGTTTAGGAGATTTGGGATTTTGGAGAAGTTTGTTCGGAGAAATAGAGGCAAACTCAACAACTTCTTTCTTTTTTGGGTTTTCTCTAGAGGGTCGAGATCTTTCTGCAAAGAATGTTGTTTTTGGTGGTAAGACTGGTGGTAATAGAAGTGGAGGTTTGTGTGGTTGTAAGGATGGTGGAAGGCTAAGAAATATTTTTGGTGGTGGAGTAAAAAATGGGTTTGACTCTGGCTATTTTTGAGGCTTTTTGTGTATTCATGAAGTTCTTTAATGCAATGGCTAAGCTTCTGAAGTTCTCTTTCTCTTTGATTGAAAGCTTGGTCATGGATATTCAGAATAGGAATTTGTTGGATTTCCATTTCCAAAACTTCAATTCTGGCTTTTATCTCCCTCTCATACTTTTGCAGTTTTTCTGACAATATCCCTAACTATTTTTCTATGGTAGTCATGAGACTATCAACCTTTTGATTGATCTTTGTCAATAGGCTATTTTCTGCAAGAGAATTTTCTATTTACCAATTTAAAACTTCTTCAGCTTGAGTCAGAGGCTTTAATTTTCCATCTAGTTGGACCTCAGTAGGTTGGACAAATGGCTTGGTGTATGCCTGGGTGGTAGGATTGGATTTTCTTTCCAGAGCTGGAAAGTCAGCTCCGTAAGTGGCCGAAGAGGACGCAAACATCATGCATAGGATTTCTGGTATCAGAGGGATAAAAGGCATTGGTGTTAAGTCTTTGTATGAAAAAGAATTTGAAACATTTTGTGGTGGTGACCAAATGATGAGATCTGGGTCTTCAGGAGGAGGAGGATATTCTTCTTGCTGCACTATTTTGAAGGCTTGTTCATAAATCGGCAAAGGTTCCTTTCTTTTCTGGATTCCGACCCAAAGACCGTTATCTAGATGAAATTTCCTTTGGGGCTTAAGAGGAAGCTTGCAAGAAGTAGTAAGATGCTTACAGTTTCCAATACATGCCCTTCACCATTCATTACTTCCTGGCATGGGATAGAACCATGAGTCGCAATCGCAACCTGGTTCACAAATTCTAGATCCATGAATATCCTATAAGAAGAGGCCATCAATTTTGTCAGAATAAATGATCTGTCCATTTAGCTTAATAGCATGGATTGGCAGCTTCTTTTCGGCTGCTCCGAGAGTAATCATCATTATGTGAAAGACCGGAGGTTTTCCACTAGAGAGTTCTTCCTAATCTGGCCTTTTGAAGTAGTTCTCATAGTTCCATCAGCAGATCTCTAAAAACTTGCTTCAGTAGCTACAGCAAGGGTGCTGTTAAAATTTTCATAATTACTTATCCACTTAATGGCATAAGCTGTAAGAGTTCCTTCTGTGGAGTCTACTTCGAGACCTGAATAATGGAAGGTGTCTCATCATTGGAAGTGGCCAAAACCATCAACCCATTTTCATTGAAGCTTTTTGGAGTAGGCAGATTAAAACGATGATCTTGAAGTCTATAAATGAGTTGATGCTGTAGTGAAGTGGCCAGAGCAACTCCATCTTATGGAGCCCCCTATGAGTTAAACTTGGACTTTGAATTTGGTGGACAAAGCAGGGTCTCTAAGATGGACATTAAATTGGGGAACATAGTTAAAACAACACTGCTTACATTTAGTGTTGTTAGAACAATTTCGATGGTGGCATGTTCAAGATTCTGGAAGGTAGTGTCCAGTTACTCTGGCGGTAATAGGAAGTCCTTTTCTTCTATGAAGAGAGAGGACTAACATAATAGCTCCAAGGTGAAGGCTAACATATCCTTCTCTCTGTCAAAGCCTGATGAGAGTAGGATTGATTTCCAGATCAACATATTGTTTAGCATTGGTAGCTTGAAGAGCACATTCATCCATCTTAGTAGTCTGGATATACTCTTTTACAACAGATCTAGGAGTTAAAATGAGCTTTTTGCAGAGCCACCTAAATGACCTTTTTTCTCTTCTGAAAACGTTATAGGGACTAAGGAAAGGAGGGATAGAACTTTCTATCTAGGCATATTCAAGGACATAGGAATGTTCTATAAGGTTTTCTATTTTAGAAGAAAGGGTTTTTATACAAGATTCTAGGATGGATAATTTTGAGATTAAAGATATGGGTTTTTGGAGGGCAGTATCTAAGGAGGACACCATTTGTGAGTTGGGTTCTTCATTATTCATTCTCCCTACTAAACGCCCATATTCCAATTAAACTAGTTGAACCAATGAATCTCTAAACTAGTACCTTATTTGGTTTAGTTTTTCAGAACCTTGGTCTCTATTTTCCTTCTAAGATTGAATATATTTAAAAGCTCATAGGTTCATCCTTTGATATTACATCTCTTCGTCCTAGAAGTGTCCTTATCCTTTGAGATTTTTCTTTCTAAGCATGGAATCATCCTTGAAAGCAGTGAAGTGTATTGATTTGAATTAAAATTGTCCCTCAATATGATTAATAAGCTTTGAAAAGATTGTTTTAATCATCACCTCTCAAATAAAACATTAGTAATAACACTAAGTTTTTGAGATCTATTTGTTATTCATTAAAACCATTAGCAATTGTCAACAACTTGTGAATGGCTATGGAGCTAACAAGGTGTAGGTGTTGAGAATGCTTCTCCTTTCTCCTGCTATATATGAGTATATCATCTAAAAGCATAGCAATAAACCTCCACAGGTATAGTTGACAAATCTCATTCATAGTGCCTTAAAAAGTAGAGTGTGTATTGGTTTAACTAAAAGGCATAACAATTAGCTCATAATGACCTATATGTGTACTAAAAGTAGTCTTAGGAATGTCTTAATCACTTGTTCAAAGTTAATGATAGCTAGACTTATGATCATGCTTACAAAAATATTGATACCCTTATAATTTATTCAAAATCTCCTCTATCGTAGGGGTGGGGAATTTATTTTTTACCATGACAGCACTAAAGGTCCTGTAATCAACGCAAAAATGCCAACTTCAATCTCTTTTAATAACTAGAAACATAAGGCTAGAAAATACACTTTGGATATCTCTAATAATTTTTGCATTGATCATCTCCTCCACCAAACTCTTAATTCCTATTTTTGGGAGGTGCATGTATTTACAAGGTTTTGCATTAATCAGTTTTGTCCCTGGTAGCAAATGAATTTTGTAATCAATCTCTCTATGGGTGATAAACTTTTAGGCTCTTCAAAAACCTTAGAATGCTTTAGAAGAGTTTTTGTCACTTTTGGCGATAGCATGGGTTGTTCTACTATAGAATTCTCTACATCTTCCATAATCCATATATGGTACAATGAAGCCATATTCTCTGAAGTTATCATCTTATGTAACACCTAGATTCGAGTGCCAAGTTCGATCAAATTACAAAAGATCAAGTTACACTAGCTTACAGCATCAAGTGCAACTTGAGTCATCTCTCAAAGAAGAAGGGGATATCGACCAAAAAAACATTGGGGAATTTCAACATATAGAATGTAGATAATAGAATTTAAAAGGAGAATTCAATAGTTAAGAAGCATTAATTCAAGATACCAAAGGAAAACCATGGTAGACTCTATCATAGATCATAAAACAAAACCAAATCACAACCATGTGAGGTTGATCCTCTCTAAACCAGAATCCCTGCATTTAAATTGGTGTTCTCATTTGGAGATTTGTTAACACTTGACTAGCAATGCAATCAATGAAGAATTTGAAATCTCAAATCCAATAGACTCATGCTAGTTTAAACACAAGAACTTGCAACCTATAATTCAATTTAGACTTATAATCTCTTGAATTCTCAAACTCAGATCCATATTCATCAATCAGTGAATATGAAAATAAGCTCAATTAAATTCACAACTAAGAATCACAATTAGGCATTCAAATCACAAATTGAAAAGGGAAGAAAAAGAGAATCCCAAAATTGTAAAACTAATTAAACATTAAAAGCATATCTAAAAAATACAACCATGGGATCCAAATGGATCTTAAATTAATAAAGGATTTTACACATCCATTACTAGAGGGTAGAAATACATAAAATATAGAAAGAGAAGAAGAGGAAATTCAAATAGAGGAAGAGAGGGAAAGAGAGAAAGAGAGAAGGGGAGAGGAAGGAGGAACTCCTACTCTATTCTGACTACAAATTAGAACTGAACCAAAAGGTCCTTCTATTGATTCCCCAAGGCCTATTTTAAGGCTCAATCCATGATTATCTTACTTCTCTCCTTCTAAGCTTTCTTTGGAGTCCTCATTTGCTTAATTTGGGTTTGTGTGGAGAAAGTTATGCCCAATTTAAGTCTTCAAACTCCTCTGCTCAACTCGCTAATTTCAAATGAAAATTTGGCCATCTAAATGACCTCATCGTGTAACACCCTAATAATTTAATGTTATGCTTAAGTCATAGCATGAAATTAAGTAGATTGTGTTATTATGTTAATATTCCGCTTACGTTTCCTTTTTCATATCATTTTCATTTTTATTTATTTATTTATTTATTTGTTTTGTTTCAGAAGAAACGGAGCGCTGCATATAATGAACGTGACAGAGTTTAATTTTATCACAGCAGAAAAGATAAAAACAAATAACACACATGCCGTCAACTGTATATATGTATACATACATATAAGAAGCCACTGTCTTGGTTTATGTACAAGTTTCAAAATAGGATACATAAGTGGGGCCGTCTACCAAAAAGACATAAGGCCCATATCTATCAACCTAATCCTATGTGGTCCTCGAAGGACATTTCAAAAGTCTACCACCAGGTATATGACCCAAAGCTGTATGCTGCCAAAAGAGGGTCACGCTGTACAAACATCATCTACCGCTGACCTACTCAGTTAGGTAGCCGTTGGCCATACTGGGCTCGGTTGGTGAGTAGTCAGTACTGGGTCCTGAGGAAGAGGAGGATGATGAGCCGGTGGCCTCTGAAGGGTCGCTCTCGGAGCTGAGCGGGATGTCAGGTACCACCTGTGGAGGCGACTGTGCCTGATCGATGGGCTACAGTGCTGCAGCGCGAGGAGGTCTTTGGCGGAGGGTGTGCCACATGTAGCGGGACCTCAAAATATGGGGTGGCAGGATCAAAAGCAGGATGGTGTAATGGGACGTTAAAATTCCTATCACTAAAAAGATAAAGACGGAACTGGCAAGAGCCGGCTATATACAGCGAGCCTACTGCAGGGTCATGGTGGAGCTGCAAGTCTGGAACCTCAATAAAAAGGGTAGCTGTCGTGTCCATCGTCCTCGTCTGAGAATGAGGCGGAAATGTAAAACGAGGTGAGAATTTGAAGAAATTCTCAGTAGGGTTTGTGTATGGTGTTTAACTGACGTCGCTTTCATTCTCAGTTGCCTCGGGTTTTATTTAAATATGAAAACATGAGATCAAACTTAACTATTCATATTTAATAAGGTTAGGAAAGTGTCTGGTCCGAGGCAAGGTCCAGTTTTACTTTAAACAGCATAAGAAACCGTCTAAACTACTAACAGTAATACACAGAATAATGAGCAGAATAAGTAAACATATGCTGTAAGTAAACATAATAGTTAAACTGTAAATAACTTGTAGTCATGCACTTAATGCAATCATGCAAAACTTGCTCTTGAACCTTCCTTCATAAACTTTTCTTTACTCATATACTTTTTCCATTACTCATAAACTTTTCCATTACTTGGTCCCCTGGGAATTCTTGGCCATTTTAGACTCCTGGGTAATAGTCTGCTTTTCAGGATCGAGCTCGTTCCTATACAGGAATTGCCAGGTTTACTTTCCCTGACATTCCCACCGATCTATTCCCCTTAACTTTTTATCCAGGGCTGGCCCAAGTATCATGGAACTTTCATCATAACATATTCTTTGAGTTCATCATAACATAACTTTCATAGCTTTCCTGAAAATGCACATGCAGCTACATGTATTTCATAACTTATGCATATACTTTACTGAAATCTCGGCAGCATAACGAAATGTGTCCGCTTCCCCATGAATAGTGCCAGTACATCAGAATACCATTTTCTCATATAAATTACAATATTGCATGTACAATTCATCATGGAACTCATAGAAGCATTAGTCTCCTTAAGGCAGAGTTACAGCCTCAACATAAATCATTCAACCCGGTTCTTGTAAATCATGCCATAACTTCTACTTAACTCTTTTGGACCTCAATTTTGGATATGTTAAAGTGTTATGTGTCTATTTTCTAACCTCTTTGGTTCCATCTAATTCTGATGTCTATAGCTCAAGATATTTAGCTTTTATCCCGGCTTGTCTAGTGGCTGGCCAGAATCAGACACCTAAAAGTAAAAATCCAATAAAAATCGAAAAATGACTCAAATCATATGAAATTGGTCTCTTATCAAAGGTAACATGACAAACTTTCATATGCCAAAAGTTCCATTTCATTTGCCTTAGTAGGGTTCGAGTTATAAGCCCCGAAACATAACCTTCCTGAACTGCCCTATTTTGGCCTGGTTTAGACATAGGATAACTTCTTCGAATCACTAGGAGCAATTGAGATGATCACAAACTCAGAATTCCTTTGTATGATGTTCTCCTATGTGTAAGCTTTTCAACAAAATTAGTTTCACTCAATTTGGAGTTGTATAGGGTGAGTTACACCCTTTTCAACCCATACTGCCCGGGTGAATGTCTTGATTCCTAGGTCAAACTTCAAAAATTCATATCTCTCCCAATACTAATCCAAAAGCCTTATATGATATATGTATAGAAATCCCTAGATGTCTAGTTTCACATAAAAATGGTTTCATCAATTTTAAACGGCGGGAGGTGGAGTCGTACACTCTACCGTATGGACTGCCGAGGGTTTTGAGTTTTCCAGCCTCTCAACTCCTTCATATCTTCATCCTTTCTTGTTTCCAATTCAATTTTAATCTCACAAACAGCCAATAAACTAGCCATAAATCCATCATAATTATTCAGTCAATAAATCAGCATTAAGGAATTAAACCACCAATAATCATCCAAGAATCAAAAAAGTCAAGACAGGAGTTAAAACCTCTACCTCTTGCTTGAGTTTGGAAATAGGGCTTGGTTGAGCTTGAAGGCTAAATGGAGTGGGTGAGTGGAGAAAAGAAAAGAGAGCTGAAGTGAGGAAGAGAAGACAACGTAAGAAATGAGCTGAAGAGGCAGGAGGGGAATATATATGAACAAGGTTTTGAGGTGGTAGTTAGAATGGGTGGCTTTGATTGGGTGAAATTTTTGTGGGCAGAGTTCAGCCATGTCTCCCTCTTTTGTGACAAAATTGCTCTCCACGTCGCCTAAGAAGTGAAACTCGCTTCCAGTGCATCTGAACGTGACATCGAAACTCATACACTTCTTAAAGACTAAGTCGAAACTCGGAAAATATTGTCTAGTTTACTCGAAACTTGAAAGCAAAGCCTGATGTGAAGCAAGCACTTAAAGTCGGAAGTCAAGAAATTATTTAAACTCGAATCAATTCTAAGCATAACACCAGAGATCGGAATTCACAACGTTAACCCGTGTACCAGGAAGTCGGGACTTTATAGGATCTGGTACTCAAACTCGATCTCGGAACTCGGGAAAATGAACTCTTGCTAATAAACTCGAGATCAGAACTCGTGAAATTTTGAGTCGAACTCGGAGACCAACTCAAATAAACTCGGAAGTCGGATTCGGTGTCCATCTTAGATCACCTAAGGTCGGAACTCGTGTATTATGCATAAGGTCGGAAATCGGGAAAATCAAGCCAGTCCATTAGAGCCTAATTAAAATCGGAAATCGGAAATCCTGCCTGTCCAGTTGAGCCTTAGAAATGAAATCGGATGTCGGGAATACTGATGAGGTCGGAGGTCGGAAGTTGCGGACATTACACATCAGATAAGTCCTTTGAATATGAAATGAAGATCTGGATCTTAGCTTTCACATATCAAGAACAAACAAGTAGCTGTACATTTATGAGTAAGGTTATGTTTTGCTTCACAATAGTAGCACAACCCTTTTCTCTTCTCTATTTAATCTCAAACAAAGATTATATTCTAAAAGGAGGATTTGTGGTAGATAGTTGACTAGCAACAAAATGAGTATGTGTTGAGACTAACTAGTTATTGGAAGTAGATACTTTTAGCTCATAAGTTATTGATAGAGGATAAAGAATACCCTAAACTTTACAGTAAGAATCAACAACCTTTCTAAACCCTTGAGTTATGTTCACTAGTTGCCGAGCTAGTTGTTTTTTTTCATGCAACTTGGCTAAAGAAACTTCATGGGCATAAGAAACTAGTTTGGTTAACAATAGTTCATACCTAAGATTATAATGCAAGCCAACCACAAAGAATGCAGCTTACCATGTCTTAGTGTGTCTAGCAACATTATTTGAGAGTTCTTCAACTCGTGCTTAGTACTTAACCACTATTGCTTTCTATTTCAATTCTTTTGGAGATGTCTTGGGATCATGATACAAATTTGCTCTATACCTAATATGTGATTCCAATAAAAAGGTAATGCATGTATGCCTAATTTGATTATTTACACACTATCTATATCAAGCATATACAAGTCCACATAAATGGGAAGAAACAATCTTGATTCTTTGCTCTAGAGGCACATTGTATATATTTCAAATGTATTCCCTAAACTTATAAAATGATTCTTCTGCTCTTTTTCCCTCAAAATTTGGGATTTGTACCATGATTCCTTTATGCAATGAAAACCCTATGTCTGTAACATCCACAATGAGTTCCGACCTCTGAATTTATTTCCAAGAGCTTTTCATTTCTATTGGTGTTCCCGAGTTTGACCTATGACCAACTTCTGAGATTGAATTGGGAGTTCCGAGATTATATAAGTTCTGATTTCTCGATACAAAAGGTTAATTTTTTTATCACCAATTTCCAGTGTTATGCTTAGAATCGATCTCCGAGATTGATCCTGGACCAAGTTTTAGAATTACGTTTAATAAGATTTTAAAGCATCCTAGTTCTCGACTTCCAAGTTTACGTTAACATCCCCAACTTCCGGGTATAAGTATTTTAGATTTCATATTCTTGTCCTTGACTTTCGATTTTAAGGTGATTTGTGTGCTGTATGATTTCCGACCTCCGACTTTATGTTTCAAATAAATTGTGCATGATTTCCGACATCCGACTTTACTTCCAAGTTTCAAATAAAACAGACAAGATTTTCGATCTCCGATTTCATCTCCAAGCTTCAAATAAGGTGGGCACAAGTTCCGACTTTAAGCAGAATCGAGACGAGTTCCGATTTCAGATACAATGGAAGCGAGTTCCACTTTTTTAGGCAAAATGGAGAATAATCTGGCCACAAAAGAGGGAGACAATCAAAACTCACAAAGCCAACTACCCCTTCAATGCTTAAATCAGATTGTTCTCCCTTATTCCCATACTGATTTGTGCCACTTTCTCCTCTGATTTCAGCCATCTTTTTCTCTCCTCCTCTCAACCAACTCCATCAAACCTTCAAGTTTCACAAGGTTCTATCAATTCAAACTTCAACACCTAGCAAAATCACACCCTAAAGAGGTAGAGGTTCAATTTTGTGCTTGTTATTCTGATTGGGGTGGCTGATTTTGGCTTTATGTTCTCACTTTTTGATGTGATTAGGATATGATTTTGATGATTTTTGACCGATTGTTGGCTGTTTTTGTGTTTAACTTTGATTAAGGAGAAGAAAAGGGTGAGGATAGGAAGATGTAAGGGGCTGGAAGACCAAATTCCCTTGGCAGTCCGTACGGCAGAGTGTGCGGCTCTTCCTATAGTCGGTTAAATTTGATGGAAATTTTTATATGATAGTATACATTTAGAGCTTTCCATACATATATAATATAAGGCCATTGGATTAATATTGAGAGAGATATGAATTTTTGAAGTTTGACCTAGGAATTAAGACTTTCATCCGGGCAGTGTGAGTTGAGAAGGGCATAACTCACCCTACACAAATCCAAATTGAGTGAAACTAACTTTGTTAGAAAGCTTACACATAGGAGAACATCCAATATTAAAATTCCAAGTTAGATATGGTCCCATTTGCTCTCAATGGTTCAAAGAAGTTGCCCTATATCCAAACTAGGCCAAAATAGAACAGTTCAAGAAGGTCAAATTTCGGGGCTTATAACTCGAGCTCTAATAAATAAAATGAAATGGAACTTATTGAAAATGGAAGCTTGTCTATTAGCTTTAAAATGATGTCAATTTTGTATGATTTGAACTTGTTTGCGATTTTTAGTGGATTTTTACTTTTAGGTGTATAATTTTGGCCAGCCACAGGGCAGGCCGGGATAAAACTTAAATAACTTGAGCCATATTTATCAAAATTAGATGGGACCAAAGAGGTTAGAAAATAGACACATAACACTTTGGCATATCCAAAATTGAGGTCCAGATGAGTTAAATAGAAATTATGGCCTAATTTACAAAATCGGGTTGAATGCAAGTATTGAGACAGCAACCATGTTTTAATTGCAGTAGTTGTGCCATGAATTTTGATATTTGAAATATGAATAAAGTGTTATGATTTTTCTAAAAATTTGATGTTCTGAGTACTGATATTATTCATGGAAAGCGGGCACGTTCTGTTAAGTTGCCAAAATTTCGATAAAGCCTATGCATGAGTTATAATCTACATTCAAATCCATGTGCATTTGCAAGAAGTTCATAAAGGTCGTGTTATGATGATATGATAAACCTAAAGGTTATATTATGATGAAAGTTCCATAATACTTGGGCCAGTCCCGGATTAAAGTTAAGGGGAATAGATCGGTGGGAAGGTTGGGGAAAGTAAACCCGGCATTCCTATATAGGAACAAGCTCAATCCTGAAAAGCAGACTATTACCCAGGAGTCTAAATGGCCAAGATCTCCCAGAGGACCAAGTGATGGAAAAGTTCATGAAGACAAGTTCAAGAATGAGATTTTGTATGGCTGCATTGAATAGTCATTATATGCTATTTATAGTTTGATTGTTATATTTATCTATTACCATATGTTTGTTTATTCTGCTCATTATTCTGTGTATCACCGCTTAATAGTTTATTCTATTTCTTATACTGTCCTAAGTAAAACCAAACCTTGCCTCGGACTAAACGTTTTCTTAAACTTATTAATACGGATAGTTCAGTTTGATCCCATATTTTTACAATTAAATAAAAACTGAGACAACTGAGAATGAATGTGACGTCAGTTAAATACCATATACGAACCCTACTGAGAATTTCCTTAAATTGTCACCTCACTTTGTATTTCCGCATCATTCTCAGACGCTGGTGATGGACTCGATGGCCACTCTTTTTATTGAGATTCTAGACTTGCAGCTCCACCATGATCCCATAGTGGACTCGTTGTATATAGCCGACTCCTGCCATTTTCGTCTGTACCTTTTTAGTAATAGGAATTTTGCTGTTCCCCTTTTTCACCCTGCCATTGATCCTGTTGCTCCATATTTTGCGGTCCTATTGCATATGGCACACTCTCCTCCTACACCTCCAGCGCCGCAGCAGCTGCCGCACCTGCCAGTCCTCCGCCCGAGTCCCCTCCACAGATGGTTCCAAACATCGCACTCAACTTTGAGAGTGATCATTCGAAGGCCATCGGCTCATCATCCTCCTCCTCGGGACCTAGTATGGACTACTACCCAGCTGGGCCTAGAATGGCCAACGGCTACCTTACTAAGTAGGTTCCAGCCGTGGGTGGCAGTGTACAACATGGCCCTCTTTTGGTAGTGTAGTATTGGGACATAGATGTGGATTAGCTAGTTCAGGATGTTCTCGAAGGATCTTGTAGGATTGTTTTAATTGACATGAGCCCTATGTTCTTTTTGTTACACCGGCCCCACTTATGTATCCTACTTTGAGTCTGTACATAAACTGAAGCATCGACTTCTAACCTATATATTTATATGTATACAGTTAATGATGTATTACCTATCTGTATCCTTTCTGTTGTGCCTTTCTGTAAATTCTGTTATGTTCTATGATGTTGATCACGTCTGTTATATATCACGCGCCACTTCGTCCATTTAAAAAAAAAAAAAAAAAGAGAGACATGACATGATAAGTAATTAGTAAGCTGAGTATCAACATGGTAACACAATCTACTTAATTTCATGCTATGACTTAAGCATAATATTAAATTGGCAGGGTGTTACAATGTCCATGGCAGGTTTTGAATTATGAGAAGAAATCTCACCTAAGTGCGGATCTTTCTCAACTTGTGAGCAACTTTCATGGTGCAATGCTTAACCCTAGTCATCATTGCCATATGTTAATTCTACAAGCATGCAATGGTTTTCCTATATTCCTTGCATGAATCTTCTAGTCTTGCCAAATGTGTACCTTCTAGGATCTCCCAAACTCTTAATGAGCACCAGATGACAGTTATGATGGAGGAAATTGAATAAGAATCAAAGGCAAATAGGGGTTTGTTTGGTTTAAAAATTATTTTCTATTTTCATTTCTTGTTTTCAAAATTAATTACAAAAGTGCCACAGTATTTTTGTGGATGGCGATTGGCACAAGAAGGTGGTTGAATCGTTCCTTCAAAAACTTTTTCAAATATGAAAAACAAAACTATGCATCCTAAGTCTTTTTCAACTTGGATTGCGGAAGTGAATAAGTTATTTGAAATTAATTGAACTTTGAAATTACTTTTGGGAAACTCTTGATTATATGGGGTCTGTTTGGTTTAACTTTTGAGAGAAGGTCTTTTGAAAGAAGGGCTTTTAAAAGAAGACCTTTTAGAAGAAGTACTTTTAAAAGAATGATTTTTGTTTAGTTTGACTATGTCAAAAGGCCTTTTAGAAGAATAAGTTTTGTTTGGATATGATAAAGTAAAATTACTTTTGGTTGTTGATGTGAGAGTAATAGTAAGATTCCTTTTCAAAAGGTCTTTTTCTAGAATAAAAAGTAACCTCAAAGATACTTATTCCAGAAGGCCTTTTGGAAGAAATTAAACCAAACACTACCATTTACTATACAAAGTCATTTTCCTTCTCCTAGAAGGCCTTCTGGGAATTGTAAACTGCAAACCAAACGGGCACATGTACTATGAAAGCCTTTAGTTGATTGTTATAGGGGAAAGATTAAAAGGTTGTATAACTCAAAAGAAAAGAAAGATAAAGATTAAAAGGATTACATAGAAAATTTATATTGGTTTTAGCCAAATTGCTACCTACATCCAAGCCCTTATAAAAAGTTGAGATTTTTATAAATCCAAGTAGTCTTGTACAAGCCTTCCAAGCTTACAAATCGGAGTAGTATTGTCCTAGTCTCTTTAAGCTAACAACTCCAACTAATATTGTACTAGCCTTTCCAAGCTAATAAATCCGAGTAATATTGCACTATCCTGTTCAAGCTAACTTTGTAACCACTATTGGTTCAGGTTAAAAATAGATGTATGAGGGTTTTGTGTTTAAAAACACTCTCACTAAAAACATAGTTACTATATAAACACACAAGGTGTGATCTATAATGAAGTTCTAATTCTAAACTCTCAAATAGGATGTTTGCTAATATGAGCTTTAGAGCTTTTGTTCATTGTTCAGAAAGTTTGATCAAAAGCTGAGAGATAGTTGGCAATAATGAGAGTAATGACTTCATATTAACCAACCTATATATCGACTGACTTTGTTGAATTTGTAGGTTCTTGAAATAATACATTTGGCATTTGGAATAGTTTCATTTGAAATTTTCTGGTCATTGTTTTGTCTTTATTGAACTTTTGGGAAGTTTCTTTTCTAGTTAACTCGTCAAGTAGCCATATCAAGAAACTAGCCGTCAGCTATTCCATTGTTTTATTGTCAGCGCAATTTCAAGCTTTCATGTCTCTTCTAGGTTGATTCAAACGTCTCAAACTTCAGTTTCATAAAAGATTTTTCTTAGATGATCCACTTGTATCAACATTTTTGATGCTATCATTTTGATGATGTACCTTTCTGATAGTTGGTACTTTGTAATGGTACATTCTTCTGAACCTTGTTTACAGCAAAATCTTATCTTTTGAATCTTCATTCAATCCTCTTAGACCGAGTGAACTTTGAAACATGTAGGTTTCACGGTTCGAGATGTTTCTCTTGGTTATCAGAAGCTTCTTCCATCCTAGATACTCTTCATGATTATTCAGAATCATCTTCAAAAACAATGAGATTATAGGTTGTAGATTGATTTTTATCGATTGCATGAATAGTGAATTATAAAAATATGTTCTTATGATCATCACTTAAAGCAATCCATTACGATAAGTTTTTTAAGACTTGTTACTCATCAAAATAACACGAAAAAGACATTTCAAAAGTTCTAAAGGGCTATGGAGTTACCGGTTTCAATCTATTTCCTATTTTTAAAATTAAGATTCTATTATTTTTACTATTTTTTCATAAAATCTTAAAAAAGGGAAATATATTAAAAATAATGTGATATTTTTATAATTAATTTTAAAAATAGAAAATAAAAAAAATTTTGAAATAAAATAGGTGCTAAATAATTGAGTAGTTAGTTATAATGGAGAATAGACTAGTTACTATACTAATATCATAAATAGTAATCTTGGATCGCCCCTAACCTGTTTGTTTACCCTGGCTTTGGGATTGCACTATCTTCAAGTGCATGCTCTGGTGAAGCGTGTGTTATGTACTTCACTATGAAGTGCTTACCTGATTGAATAGCAAGATTACATCTGTAGAGTGGGCCACTTGCAAGTCAAAGTTAATTACGTGGGTTGAGGGTGCATATGTTTCAGCTTTAAAAAAAGATAATTTTAAAATTTAAATTTTAGATATAATTAAAAAGTTAAAAATTAATTTTTTTTAAATTATTTTTTTCAGTTTTTTTTTTTTAAAAATTAAAAATAAATTTTTTGAGATTTTAATTATTTTTAAAAGATTATCCAAATATATAAAAAATAATTTTTTTCAATAAAGAAATGACATTTTGTTGAAAAAAAAAAACTTAGACAAACACACCCTAAATCCTATTAGATTCAAAGTCGTTTTGTTAACACACTTACATATATATATATATATAAAGAGTTGTGGTTGATATCAACGACTCTAATTTTTCCAATTTTGAACTTTTTTAAATCGATTAATATCTGAAACTCAAGTCGTTATTAATAATAACGACTTCACTTTTTTTTTTTTTCAAATAATTTTTTTTCTCCAAACACAAGTCATTCTTTATAACTGTGACTTCAATTTTAAATTAATTTTCAAAACAAAACGTCTTCAATGCTGCCGCATGAAGTCGCATGTAATTTTGCCACATTCGTGAATTATATTTAAATTTGAAATTTAATTTATTTAATTATATTTATATTTAATATATAAATATTTTCATATCTCATGCAATAGTAATAAGATTTTATGATATTGTTTCTCATATATTATTAAATATATTACAACACAAAAGTATAAAAAACATTCACATAAAAAAAAAGATAAAAAACATTCTAGCCCAAAATATATGTAAAACTTGACTAAGACTTTCAATTAAGACTCTAAATTATTGTTTTTATGATGATAATATATACAGGTTACATCTAAATTATTTTATTTATTTGTTTTGTTACTTGAAAAAAAATAATGTATTTTACAAAAAATCATGACCATAATGTGAAGGTATGAACAATGTAACTAATGTATTTTACAGAAATTTAAAAACAATTGAAGTTGTTTATACCAGCAACGACTTCTCTTTGGGGGATTTTTTTTTTTTTTCTAAAAGAATAATTGAAGTCATTTTTGTTAACAACGACTTCAAATCTAAGCCTAGACAGCGCACTTCATTAACAGAGTTTAACCCATTTAATACTTTGAATTATTGGTTGCTCATTCGACACATGTAATCTTGCTATTCAGCTAGATAAACACTGTACGAGATGAAAATAAAGTAGCTCATGCGTTAGTACAGTTGGCTATTACCAATCTAAACTCAATGTGGATGGAAAAAGTCCCTAAAAATGTCTGCAATCTTGTCATTTTGGACCGTGTGAGTCCCTCTTAATAGATTCCGATCTCTTTTAACCGTCAAAAAAAAAAAAAAAAAATTACATAACACGCTTCACCAAAGAACTCATCCTTACTTCCTACTTAGGCTTACAATTGAAGCTTGCTCGATTTGGGTCGAGCTTGAATTGATCAAATATATAGTATCGCATTTGCCCTTGAAGGAATTATAATTTCATTGTTGACGCACCTGAGGGCGTAGTTGCAGTGGTAAATATTCCGCCCCTAATGAGCATGTGCATTGTAGGTCGCGAGTTCAACTCACAGCAGCATAGCCTCGTGCCCAAAAAATTACCCCCCTCCCCCGACCAAAAAAAACACAAAAAAAGAATTTCATCATTGACCAAAAAAAAAAGAAGAAATTATAATTCCATCGATCTTATCCTTTTAGCTGTCTACTTTGATGTCATTTAAGAAATTAATTTCACGACATAAATTGACATTAAATAACTGGCTAGATAACTAATTTCATGTAATAATAAATGCAGAACAAACCTAATGGCATATAAATATTTAAAAAATGAACTTCAAATGTAATACTAATGATTTTACTCGAACATTATTGGTTATATATATATATAGCCTTCTCGATGTAGGAGCACATGGGGGCAATGCTCTCCTTTCCATATTTTAATGCAAATGCATATCAAGTACTCGAATATGAGACATCTAGTTAAGCTTTCTATTGAAGAGGATCTTTTATAAAATTAACTATTGGATTGAAAGATATATATATATATAGCCTTCTCAATGTAGGGCCACATGGTGGCAAAGCTCTCCTTTCCATATTTTAATGCAAATGCGTATCAAGTACTCGAATATGAGACATCTAGTTAAGCTTTCTATTGAAGAGGATCTTTTATAAAATTAACTGTTGGATTGAAAGATGATATATTATAGATTATATTTATAAAATTTCACATTAATCCAAAATTATTTAATATAACTTTTATATAAATTTAAATTAACATAATAAATAATTCTTAAATTATGTAAAAAAATAACTATTTAATCACATTCTTATTGATGTCCAATTTTTTCTTTTAAACTTGGCAGATATGATCTACATGATATGTAGCTATAATTTAATAGTTATATTGATAAGAACTATTTTCTATAATAAGAAGTTATTAAAAATGTAAGTATGTCAAGTCTTATATTAGTGTTAACAGATCTCTCCTCTATAGCTTGTACACCGCTATAAGATTAGGTACACTTATACCTTGAATAGTTTTTTTATAAAATATAGTTCTTATCAATCCAATTGTTAAATTATAACTTCATATTTTATAGACCATTTGTGCCAAATTTTAAAAAATTTGGACATCAATAAAAATGTGATCAAATAGTTCTTTTTTATACATTTAAGAAGGATATATTATGTTAACTTAAATGTATATAAAAAGTGTATTAAATAATTTTGGATTATTATAAAGTTTTATAGTCATGATCTATAATATATGAACTTCCAATCCAATGGTTGGTTTGTAAAAATTTTCTTTTGTTTGTACTTGTCTTGAAGTGTTATGTAATGAATTTTGAGCATTTTGGTGGTTGTGTAATCCGTTTCTATGTAAGCAATATCCTTTTCACGTAATGATACTATTTGTTTTCCTTTTGGTGAATCAACAAAATAACAATAGTTTTGTAAAGAAACACTTTCACTTGATGATATTGGTTCGCACAAAAATATTTGGCTCGGTTGAATGGGTTAAGAATCAAAGCATGCCAGGAAACTATTCCAAGATGACCAAGTGGCTCGGCTAGTGCAAAACACAATCAATTCCCATAATCAGACGATTAGTACCAAGAGAGGGACTCTGTCTCTCAGCAATGTGTAACATCTTCAATTTCGTAACGTGCTAAATTACCTTAGTAATCTTGAGTAATTAGGCACTTAATGAGAAATTATGAGATTAAGGCTTAATTAAGGGGTTAACAAAGAATTTATGAGTTAACTCGGATGAGAAAAGTCAAGAGAATGCTTAATTGAGATTAGATGATATCTAATTAAGCAAGTTAGAGCCTATATAGCTTAATTAAGTACTAATCACTCTTAATTAGCTTAATCGAGTTTAATTAAGGTTAATTCAGCTTAATCGCAATATTAATTTTTGTTAATCATGTTCTTGTGTGTTAATTACTAATCCTTACTTAATCATCTTAATTAAGTTGCAAGAGCATTTAATCACATAATTAAATTCAAATTTAGTCAACTAGATAATAAAGTAAAAAGTGATGTTATAAAAGTATAAAGCATAAGACATGAATGCTTTATGTAAGAGTTAGTACATGCTTTGTTCCCCATCATCCAATTTGTCCCCCTAAACCTTAATTAACACAAAATTAAGAAAATATCTCGCTCTTTCCCCTTGAATAGTGTACACCACTTTCTCCCTCTTCCACCATCATCCATTTTCATTTTCACTCATCTCATTCTCTCTCTTCAAGCCAAATCCTCTCACTTCTCTCTAAAACTCTCTTCTTCTTCTTCATCTTCTTCTTCCTTTCTCCACCACCACCACCCAAAACCTCTCACTTAGCCCTTCAAGGACCTCATCTTTGGGTCTTTGGAGACAAGATCTAAACACTACAACCTCCATTTTCACAAGATCTCAAGAGCTTTTCCTTCCTTCTTGCAAAACTGCCACCATCATCATCAAGAGGAGCCATCATCTTCTTCTCCCTCTTCTCTTGTTTTTGTGCCATCTTCAAGAAGAGGTAGTGATCTTCATCTTTTTATTTTGTTTTCTCAAGAAAACTTGAAGCTTGGTTCTTTTCATGACCAAGATCTTTAAGTAAAAACTTGAGAAGATCGTTCATGCTCTTCATGAGTAGAAGTGTCCATTTTTGGTAAAATATGTTCTTGTTGTTCTTCAAGTGTTCTTGATATTTCTACTTTTGGAAAAATATATTCTTATTGCTCCTCAAGTGTTGTTAATGTTTCTACTTTTAGAAAAATATGTTCATGTTCTTCTTCTTGAATGTTCTTGGTGGTGTTTTGCTTAAAGTTGTTCTTTTCCTTATGATGAGTATATGATTAGAAAAGTTTCATCATCACATGCTTTTCATGATTTGATAAGACTATAAATATCCTAAAAGCTTAAAACTTTAAAAAGTTTGCTTCTCAAAGCATAAAAAGTGGCACAAGTTTAGTGCATTCATAAAAGTCTTATTTTGTTTTGTTTTGAAGACAAGACTACATGTAAAAGTCTAAGTTTTTTAGAATAATAAGCCTTTTTGAGTTAGAAAAATAATGTCTTGTCACTTTATATTTCAAAGATTGATCTTTGGAAGCAAATCCTTTCATAAAGTTTGAAACTTGAAATCAAAAAGGTAACTTTTGGATCATAGAAATGCTAACTTTTATAAAGATCAAGACTTTATAACTTTAGAGCTAATGTCTTATATCACTAGTTGATAAAGCAGGAACCTTTTTAATGTAGAGACAACTTTAAATCATAAAGTTGAGACCTTGATGGTCTTAGAATAATTAAAAGAGTCAACTTTCATAAAGAACAAGACTTTTTAGTTAAAAAGCTAGTAACTTGTATCATTATTTCATGAAGATCTAATCTTTAAGATAAGAGCTTAATCTTAAAGGCACTTACTTTCATAAAGAATAAAACTTTATGACTACTTTATAAAGAATGATAACTTTTATAATACTTAAGGTAAGATCTTGTTATGTTAGTAATAAAAGCTTGAAACTTTGTAACTTAGTTAAGTTAAAAATCACCCTTGGTGATTAGTGAACATGGCGTTGTTGGATTCATGATGTGGTTATGCGTTGTCATAACCTAAGGATTAGAGGGATCTCGAACTCCTTGGGAACAGAAGTATAATTAGGGCCTCTGAGCATATCATGAACCTAGGAATTACTAAGTACACTGTCTCAAGGAAAGGGAACAATCACCTAACTTAATTAATTTGAACAAGTGTTCCATAAGACATGCACTTAACTAAAGAATAAGTTCACGTCAGAACTAACTCAAAGACTACATGTACATATATTTTAACTAAGTGATTCTTTCATGGGTAACTATGGAAAATCAAATGATGATTCATAAGATTCTTCATAAAGAATAAGACAACTATGAACCTCTTAGGTTATGAATGTATGATGCCATTTGGCATAATGAGCTTTGTCTCATGATTGAATGATTAGTGTGATAATATGATATAGATATGATGGACTATTGGTTGAAAGTTTGTGATTGGTATTTTAGGGAAGCTCTAGTCTAGCCGTTATGCTGTCGGATTTCCGTCAAAATTATGGACTTAGTCATATCATTGCATGTGTCTAGTCAAAGAAGTATTACGCATGTAAAGTATAATGATAAGGAACGAAAGAATGGGATATGACCCCTTGATCACTTTCAGGAAGTGAGAGACGTTGATCCATAAGGAACCTCTATGGGGAGGCAAGGGTGATATGGAGGACCTTCTAACTTAGGGGTAACCAATATCGGCTTAGTCTGATTTGGTTTAGTACTGCGTAACGACGGTCACGGAATAAGCTCATGTCTAAAAGGAGTCTATTTTAAAGGAAAGTAAAGAAGGTTAAGCACGTGCTAAAAATGAAAGTCAAAGTAGAACCATGGTCAAGTTGATGAGTTGCATAGTCATGCATATTTCTATATTTCTCACGTGTATTATGCATGTTTATCCCATGTGTTAGTAGGTATGCCTAAGTATGATGTTATGAATATGATAATAAATGTAAAAGCAATCCGCTTCAGGATTTATATCTTCGGAAATTGTTAAAATTGAACCTATATCTGTCCACTATTTTTATAATCAAATCCGAAGTGGCTAGGACGATGACAATGACAACATGTTTTCCTAGTCACAATCCTATTGAGAAATCCTATATTTGTCACTCCTACGTTTCCATGTCATCTTCAGATGGAACTGATGACATCCATGGTAACACTTCTGATGGTACCTGACTGGATAAAATGAGGAGCTGCCATGTTTCTTTACCTAGCTAAGGAGGATCAAGATTGTAGCATAGCATTTTCATTTTCTCAAGAGCCCTAGTTGGGTAGTTTATGTGTAATTAAGAGCATGTAGGAAGTCATGCTACTTAATTTGACCTATTACATATGTGATAGTTATTAAGTATAATGACGACCTTGATTATCTATGATTACATTCTTAGTTTAATGTATTGTGTTATGTTGTTTCCACTTTGGCATATATCCTATTAGTAACTCAGCGATATGAAGAACAACGTTTATATGTATACGAGTAAGTAAGCGCTTAAAAGCTCAGTTTTCAAGCATAAAGGTTTTACAAGAAAAAAATTATATGCTATTTTCGTATATTACGCTGATTTCAAAGATAAGAACTTCTGTTAGATAAGAATAATAACTAGTAATGCCATAAAATGACTTAAGCATAGTATGGTATTAGTAGGATGTTACACAATGGGTTCCCAAACTACTCCAAAGAGTGTTTGGCATGCAAATTAGCAAATCCGATCACCAAAAGGATATTGGTGAAAATTGAAGGCTAATGAAATAGATTGAAACTTAAACAGGCTAAAAGTAAATGAAATGCGGTAAAGAAATGCTATAAAGTGCTGAAAAGTAAAGGCAAGGAACGTAAAGTTCATAAAACATAAAGATAGATGTAAAAGAAACTTGCATTTGATCCATTTGTTTGGGGGATGGGTTTACAGATTGTGCTCAAGGCTATTTATACACGTACAAAACTTAACAGTTATCTTAAGGCATTTATTAACCACATTCTCACACAAACATAGTCAACAAATTGGGTCCTGGTAACTGCCTCATAAACGTCTTTCATGTCTTCCTTGAGTGCATTCTTCTTAGCGTAGTGCTAACTGCTTAAACCACTCTTTACCTTTCATCTATCTCCCCACTTTCTGAACTAGAAACAGCCTTCCTCAACTGCTTCTACTTTCCAGGGAGTGGTCACGGACTTGGTCAAACTCCTACTCTCAGCTACTGAAACATGTTCTTTCTCCAACCAAAGCCCAAAACTGATATGGATTACCAGCTGTCAACAAGACCCAAAGCCTAATAGGAAATTCATGCCCTCGGTTGTCAACTATCAGCTGATGGCTAAATCAGCCATCGACTATCGGCTGTAACTCATATCAATTGTCAAGCCTCAAAATATGTGAATAAGAGTTCCTATAGGCGACTACACCCAAATAAAAGCCTAATCACAAAAGGCGAGGGAAATCATCTAAGGCAAAATAGAAAAATGGCCGAAATAATATTAAAAAGGCCTTTTTTCATGCCCAAAACAGCCTCAACCGGGCCAGCGTAGGTTGCCACGTTGACGCTCTTGTCTTGAGCTTTCTATGGATATGTAATAATGATTATTTAAACACCCGGATCTCAGCCGGTGGCCAACTGAAGTTTGGCCAAGCATTTGGGGCCTATTTCAATTAATTTGAGCCGAGCAACACAATCTGTGTTAGCCGTTAGCCATCGCTTATTCTTCGGCTTACTACTCTTCATCTATCGGTTGAACCTGAAATATTGACTCTTCTGGCTATTTCTGCTTGGCTGATATCCATCCTCGACTAGCCACAATTTTTTGGTGCTAACATAATGCCCCCAGCATCTTTTAGCTGAGTGACAAGCAACGAAGTTGAAATGATGCATTTTCCAAGGAATCCCTATCCTTCTATCTTTCTTTTTCCTTTGCAGCTTTTGAAGATGCATCCTCCACTAGCCAATTAGTTCACTAATGTTTCATGAATTGTCACTTAGTAAACTTTTGGTCTAGTGGGATTAAGCTTGACTTGATCCGGCCTCTACTCTTCTTTCTTAGCTCGCCTTCTAAGCACATCATTCCTCTATTCTGCCTCAACTCTAAAGAGGGCTAGCCATTGCAAGATATCCTTCAAAGTCTTATCCGGGTGACTTATAAGCTATGCAAGTATATGGCTTTCTCTTGAAAATTGTAGTTGTCAGCATCTCTGCTGACATTGAGGCTTCTTTTTCAGCCGAGTCATAGTTGTCAGCTGAGATTAATTGTGGTGCCAAGCCTCCTATTTCATTGGCCCTCTTTTGCTTTCTTTCCATGATAAATTGCTCAATTCTATAGGCCTTGGTTATTAGCTAATTGAGATTTGCATATTCCAGAGCAATCAGCCTCTTCCTTAGCCAAGGATACATATTGCCTATAACAATGATGGCATAATCAACTTCTGGCAATTTGTTATTGCATCTACTCCTCAGCTTAAGAAACCTTTCCATTAAATTGGCTACAGTCTAGCCATCCTATTGCTTAAGGCTCATGAGATCGACTACCGTGATCTCCGGCTCAGGCCAATAAATGCGATCATGGAATAAACATTCCATGTCTGCCCAATTTTGAATAGAATTGGGAGGCAAAGACGAGTACCAAGTAAAAGTTGTCGTAGTTAAAGACAAAGGAAACAGTTGTAGCTTATGATACTAATTTCGGTTTGCCTTTCCACACTGAGCAGTAAATCGAATAATATGCTCTACAGTAGACTTCTCATCTTGGCTTGTGAAAATAGTGAAATCCGGAACTTCAAATTATCTCGGCAAAAGCATTGTTTTCTCTATCCATTTTGGATATGGCTTTCGGTAAACAGGCCTATTGAGTGGCCTCAGCTACACACCGAAATGTCTTCTAATGGTCTCAATTATCATATTTGGATCTATAGTCATTTGTTGGTTAGCTGGTTGCACCTATGAGGCTACTTGGCAAGCCGGCTGTTGTGGTGCAAGAATCAGCTGAAACGCTGGCTGTTGATTCTCTAGTGATTGGGCATTTAGCCGTTGGGAAGCAAATCGTAAACCATTTTGCTAATAGCTCAGTTGCTCAGTCATCGGCTAACGCACCAATATTTGAGGATTCAACTATTGGTCAACAAACTGCGAACTATTCTGGTAATAGCTCAGTTGCTATACCATTAGCTGAGACACCAGAGGTCAAGAGCTCAGTAGCCGAGCAACAAACTGTGAACAATTCTGCTGACTATTCGGTTGATTAACTAACCGAGCTCTAGGCACAGTTTGCCGTTAAGCAATTAGCTACTATGATGGAATGATGTACATTGGTTGACTTATTGCTTGAGGTGGAGATGATCCCCATGGCTGCTCTACAATAAAATCTTCCTGTGCTTTGCATTCATTTCTCTAAGGTGGGAAAGTTGAGTTGGCCTGAATAGGCACGACTGAGAATACTGGTTGATCGGCTGCTAGAGATGGAACAATTGTCCATGGTTACCCTCTAGCATAATCCTCCATGGTTCTAGGCTGAAGACCGTCGCCAGCCATCAGCTGAGTGCATCCTACGTGTTAGCTTGCAATAGAACATGCCAATTCAGCTGAAAATCTGAATGAGTAGTTTTCTAAGGATCAATACTCAATTGCCCCTTGGCACTAAACGACACCACCGAAATAGTATCAGGTGAACTTTTGGTTACCCCCCAGCCGAAATGGCACAATGTTGTACTTTTATATGCCAAATAAATACTTCTCAGCTCTTGAGCATGCATGTTCCGCACCTCATTTTTGACCATTGGCTTAACAATTCCAGCTAATTGAGTTGACAACCGACACATCAAATCGTCTAAGCCCATATTAATCTGTTGACATATGAAAGACATCGTCACGACCATCGACTACCCCTGTTTGGCCTCAATCCCTGAATTAGGTTTGGCTAAGGCAAGGCTGCCATGGCTATAGGCTCATTAAAGGAAATTGAGGTTGCAATTACTTGTGTTGTCATAGGCATCGTCATTGGCTACCAAAATGGTAAACTAATCTGTCGATGGTCCTACCGAGCATGCTAATTTATGTTTCGCATAAAAACATTTGGCTTGATTGAATGGTTTAAGAATCAAGGCATGCTAGGAAAATATTCCAAGATGACCAAGCAGCTTGGCTAGTGTAAAACACAACCGATTCTCATGATTAGGCGATTAATACTAAGAGAGGGACTCTGTCTTTCAGCAAATAGGTTCCCAAACTACTCCAAAGAGTGTTCGACAGGCAGATTAGCAAATCTGGTAACTAAAAGGATATTGGCAAACAATTGAAGGCAAATGAAATGGATTGAAACTTAAACAGGATGAAAGTAAATGAAATTCTGTAAATGAAATGTGGTAAAGTACTGAAAAGTAAAGGCAAGGAACGTAAAGCTCATAAAACATAAAGATAGATGTAAAAGAAACTTGTGTTTAATCCATTTGTTTTGGGGATGGATTTACATATTGTGCTCAAGGTATACACATACAAAACTTAACATTTATCCTAAGGCATTTATTAACCATGTTCTCACATAAACATGGTCATCAAATTGCATCCTGGTAATTGCCTCGTAACCGTCTTCCATATCTTCCTTGAGTGCACTCTTCTTAGCATAGTGGTAACTTGATGCGGCTCCGGCAAGTATACCGGGTCGTACAAGTGATGAGAAAAGTATCATTCTCACGAGGATAAATCAATTACCAAGTAACTAATGGGAATGACTATTTGGACTAGAAAAATGTAATGAGTAGAGAAAACTAAAAGAAATCAAATAAAACAAGAGAGCAAAACTGCACTTAAAGACAACTTAAATCACTGGGATGAATACTAAGGCTAACTGACTTCACCTAACTATGGACTCAATTACCATGGATCTCAATTATCTAGTTTTTACTTTAATTGATTAATGGTCAGATTCGCTAAACTAATTCCAAGCCCTTCTCAAGGTCAAGAAATTCTCTTTACCCTAAATTGATTGCCTAATCTCTTAGTTACAAACTAATTTAGGAAAATGTTAAAGCTTTATGGATTCCTAAGATGACCACATGAGTTGCGTTTATCTATCTCTAGTTTTCGCTCAACTCACAGTATTTATGATGAGAAGCTTTGTTTACAAACCCTATCTCTAGTTATTACAAACCAATAAATCAGTTGAATGGTGGCCCATCACTCAAAAGCATTAGAAATAATCATAAACACTTAATAATTAAGATAAAAATATAAATAAAATAAATCCATGAGTAACATTATCACATAGTTGGATCCATCAATGCCCTAGAGCGGGGTTTAGTTCATGATGGAATCATAAACAACAGAAAAAGTAAAAGAAAGAACAAAAGAAAGAGTAGTCATAAAGAAGAACAAGGATTCCAATGTCTTGAGGGTGAAGGATGTCTCCAACTCTTCACAAAACTCTCCACAATGCTCCTTGAATCTTCATGTCTCTCCTCTAGGGTTGCCTCCAGTGTTTAGAGTGTCAAAATGTGTCAAAAAGGTCGTCCAAATCCTTTAAATAACCCCCCAAGATCTTCTCCCGCAAGGGTGCTTTGAAAAACAAACTTTCCACATTTATCGTAGCCATGCTCGAGCGTGCTATTCAAGCTCGAGCATGCTCCCCCACACCATAGACTTGTTCTCTCTATTTTGGGCTATGCTTTAGCGCGGGGTCATATGCTGGAGCGTAGTCCATGCTCAAGCTCGCGGCCTCATGCTGGAGCGTGCATATAAAACGGCAACTCTATAGATTTGCCTTTTTTTCTCACTTCCAGGCTTAATAGCGATAAGCATAGATGGAATTTTCCCTTGGAGGTAGAAATAGTAATTGTAGATCTTTGAACAAGCTTTCGAACGAAATAAGAACCACCTCAATTGGACTTCTATAACTCAAGATATAGTCAAAATACTAATGAATGGTCAAGCTTGATAGCATTAGAGACAAAATGCAGTTTTAATCTTGTTTTGCCTTTTTCTACTAGAAGACTTGAGAATCCCGAAAAGTGCTCATCAACAAAGTTGGAGATATCCTTCTCATCTTTCCAGAGAGTCCTAAATTATGTCATGTTGATTTCCAGAGAATTAGATATGAATTTTATCTTGTGACATGGTCTTGAAATCTGGCAAAATGGACTGCTTAAGACTCCAATTGAATTCCTCTTCCACTTGAGTGCTTGTACCTAATTGAAACATAATGAAAACATAAATAACTAACAAAAAAATAAGAGAATGACAAATAAACTAGAAAAGAACCTAAATCAAAGTGACCAACTAAAATAAACTAAAATGCCCAAGTAAATTCGTGTAACCAAAGCCTAAATTTAAATAAAATAGAACCAAAATAACTCACTATGGGGAGTTATCATATCCCCTAACTTAAGAGTTTGCTTGTCCTTAAGCAAGAAAGAAAATGAAACAGTAGAATAAATAAAAGAGAAAAATCCTTTTGTGCGGCCGACACCTTAAAAACAAAGACTGCAAAACTCGGGGAGACACTTAAGCCAACTAAACACTAACTACCAAAAAGAAAAGAAAGGGAAACACTCAAGAAATTCAAAAGCATATGCACTCAATGCATTAAAGTGTTGTTAGTCCATGTTCTCCTCATCATTGCTCCACGACTTAACCCAAAAGTTACCAACAATTCAAATCTAAGCATCAAAACCATTCAATTGTGCAAACACGTTATAAAGGAAATAGATCAAGTGTGTGAGTGCAAGGCAAGCAACAAAGAATTTATTCACTTCATACCAATGCAATGTTTAAGAAGGGACAATATCATCATAAAGTTCACAATCTTCCCTCTCTATATCAACATGAGTGTCATCTAGCCAAAGATTAATAGGTCTTTTTCAAGTTTGTAATGGCAAGCTATGGGTAAGAATCTGATGGAAATAAATTTTGGCTTTGTATTACCCTCAACTTGAGGAATCCTTACTCCTAAACTCACTACCTTGGGCATCCCCCAACTTGTTGGTTAGCTATCTTCATGTCTTTCTTTGATGAACCTTCAGGCTTTAGTGGCCATGAGATTCGAAAAAGAGTTTGCTCCTTCCTATCCCATTGAAACCACATTTTTCCTTGTACTACTTTTTTTTTTATTCTTCTTCTTCTTCATCTTCTTCTTCTTTTCACTTTTTCTTTTCTTTCTTTTCCACTTGAACTAGTCCACCACTTTTGTAATGCATAACATGAATTCACTATAGTGGGGTATTACCCTATTCTTATGAGTTTAGAAGCTACAAGCCTGAGGGTAATCTAGGGTTCAAAGATGGATAGAAAGAAGATGGATTCTAAGCACAAAATGTAGTTCATTCCAAGAAAACAAGCCGTAAAGCCCAAAAGGGGTGACTATGGATAAAATATCATCAAGTAGGCATTAAGGCTCAATGAAGGCTTCCAAACATGGCCTAAATCCTTTCTTAGATTAGAATTCACTCACATTTATTTCAAAAGGGATTCAAGCAAAAATTAGATGTATGTCTCAACTTAAATAAAGCATTAAAGAATGATGATCATCAATCCTAAGGTGCTAAGTCCTATAAAGTGCATGAACATGTGATCTTTTCCAAAACAATTATGAATGCACAAGAGAACTTTCAAGGCTCAAATCAAAATTCCTAGTTACTATGGGGTTAAAGAGCAAAGCAACAATTATATCATAGGAATGGAGTCAAAGACAACAAAAAACACACAAATAGTACCTAAGAATAGAAAATCTTTTTGGTTTTTTGTTTAGAGAAAAATAAAATACATGAAACTAGATCGAAGAGAATAAAATGCATGTGCATGCTTTTCCATCCCCTAACTTGGAAAACAGAATTGTCCCCAATGTAAAATAAGTGCAAAGAGAGGGTAAAAAAGATACTCCCTAGCCAAGGGATAAGTGTTGGACTCCATTTCTTTTGCTTCAAGCACTTAATTCTCTTCTTGAAACCTACAAAACAAAAAGAAGTGAAATTAGGACAACCTTAAAAATGAAATCTAAAACCAAGAAAAAAGAAAGAACACTCAAAAACACTAAAATTCAAACATAAACTCTAAACATGAAAAGTAAAGTAGGGATAGAAAAATTGGGTTGTCTTCCAATAAGCACTTTAGTTTAATGTCCTTAAGTTGGACATGGCCCTTTTAAAATCAAGGTGGTTTCTTCATCTCCCTCTTAGGTGACTTCTCACGAGGTTGATGGCTCTTCCTTCCAAACTTCAAAGATATAGGCTCAAGCGTGAATAATAAAGGTGGGGCCTCCAAAAGCTTATAGGGTGATTTTAGCTCATCATCCTCTGTTTCTTCTAGAACCTTGGAGTTCATCAAGCAAGCTTCCAATAGTAGAGTGTTGGAAGGTTCCATGAAAGAAGTAGCCACCACTTTCTCAGCAACATCCACTCTAAAGCATGATTTAATCTCCAAAGGGGGCCTAGTTGCTTCAAACACGTTAAATGTGACTTTATCATCTTGAACACGCAACTCAAGCTTCCCTTCTTCTACATCAATTAAGGCTCTCCCTGTGGCTAGGAAAGGTCTCCCGAGAATAAGTGAAACCTCTCTATCCTCTTCCATGTCAAGTATAATGAAATCCACTGGGAATATGAGCTTGTCCATATTTACTAGCACATCTTCAATGATGCCTCTAGGATGCTTGATAGATCTATCTGCTAGTTGCAAGGAAACCATAATAGGCTTCACCTCTCCAACTTCAAGCTTCCTGAAAATAGATAAAGGTATCAAATTAACATTGACACCAAGATCACAAAGAGCTTTATTAAAACAAATGTCACCAATGACACATGGAATAGCAAAACTCCCTAGATCTTTTAATTTAAGAGGCAATTTATTTTGCAAAATAGCACTGTACTCCTTTGTGAGCATCACGGTCTAATCATACTTAAGCTTCTTCTTGCGAGAGAGAATGTCCTTCATGAATCTTGCATAGCTTGGAATTTGTTCAAGAGCTTCAAGAAAGGGAATGTTGATATATAGCTTCTTGAGCGCCTCCAAGATCTTAGAGTACTGCGTCTCCTATTGTTCCTTCTTTAGCTGCTTCACCCTTTGTGGATATGGAATGGGAGGTTCATAAGCAGGAGGTGCCATATATGTAGGACTCTTCTCTTCCTCTTTAGCATCCTTATTCCGCCTCATGGGAATCTCATACTTCTTCCCCTTTTGTGTCTGTGCCTCATTCTCAGTATATGGTGTGGCTTTAGACTGTGCTAGTGCTATAATCTCTTTTCCACTCGTTAGGGTGATTGCCTGGACTTGCTCTCTAGGATTTACAACAGTGTTGCTTGGCAAGGAACCCTGTGGTTTCTTAGTAAGCTATTGGGATATATGTCCTAACTGATTCTTTATGCTCCTGATGGAAGCCTCCTGATTCTTGAACCGAGTATCATATTGCTTGAATTTTGCCTCAGTCCTGTCCACAAAATTTGAGTAGATCTACACGAATTACTGGAACATGTCTTCCAGGTTGGGCTTCTTTTTCTGAGTTAGTGGGTTGTAGAGGTGTTTGGGTGAACCTTGGTTCCCATAGTACTGACTGGAGTTAGTGTGATCTCTGTACCTCGGAACATAAGTGTTGGAGAGGAAATTGTGTCTTTGAGCATCCATATAGTTAACTTGCCCTTCAGGGGAAGGACTTGTAGTACACTCTCCATTAGGATGGTTGCCCTGACAAAAGTCATATCTCATGACTTGGGTAGAAGGAGCATTGCCAATTATTCCTAACTGCTTCTGAATAGTAGCATTCTGTATAGATAATGCCTGAATTTGTGCAAAGATGGTAGTTGTAGCATCTACCTCTAATACTCCTCTGGGCTTTTGGGCTCTTTGATAGTTGTTATTGGCCATGACTTCAAACAACTTAATAGACTGCTCAGGGGTCTTATTGTTGAGAGAACCCCCTGCTACTGCATCTACCATGATCTGTGTAGTGAGTAACAGACTATTATAGAAAGTTTGTACTTGCATCCATCCAAAGAGGGATGCCATGGTGAGGACATTTGGCCAACAACTCTTTATAATGCTCCCAAGCCCCATAGAATGACTCCATTTCAGTCTGAGCAAATGATGTGATGTCATTCCTCAATTTGGCTGACTTGGTTGGAGGGAAATATTTCTCCAAAAACTTCTTAGCTACTATGTCACATGTAGTAAGAGATCCTTAAGGTAGTGACTTGATCCAAGACCGAGCCTTATCCCTTAATGAGAATGGGAAAAGTCTCAGCCTGATAGCATCTTTAGTGGCTCCATTTAACTTGTTGGTGTCACAAACCTCTAGAAAGTTACTGATATGGTTATTGGGGTCTTCACTAGGTAGTCCCCCAAAGTAGAAATTCTACTGCAAGAATGTGATGAGAGAGGTCTTTAGCTCAAAATTGTTGGCCTGCACTGGTGGCCTCACAATGCTAGATGAGCATCCTTCACGATTAGCAGTCAAATAGTCTTTCATGGCCCTATAGTTTTGCTCGTTCTTGTCAGCCATGTTATTAATCTAAGCGTCTTCAAATGCCCTTCTCTTTGTCCTTAGTTGCCTCAAAGTCTTTTCAATCTCTGGGTCAAAGAGAAATTCCCCAAGCAATCTACTTCTTCGCATAAACTGTAAAAATCAAGAAGAACAAGTGAAGACACAAAATAAACAAAAAATAAAAAAAAATAAACAAAGAAAATAAATTAAATGAAATTAAACTTCAAGAAATAAAAACAAACCAAACCAAATAAAATAAAACAAAAGAAAATAACTAAAAGTCCAATCTAGTACCCTATTAGTTAGGAGTGATATTGATACTATCCCCAGCAATGGCGCCAAAAACTTGATGCGGCTCCGGCAAGTATATCGGGTTGTACAAGTAATAAAGTGATGAGAAAAGTATCATTCCCATGAAGAGGAATCAATTACCGAGCAATTAATAGGAATGACTATTTGGACTAGAAGAATGGAATGAGTAGAGAAAACTAAAAGAAATCAAATAAAATAAGGGAGCAAAACTGCACTTAAAGACAACTTAAATCACTGGGATGGACAATAGGGCTAACTGACTTCACCTAACTATGGACTCAATTATCATGGATCTCAATTATCTAGTTTTTACCTTAATTGATTAATGGTTGGATTTCTTAAACTAATTCGAAGCCCTTCTTAAGGTCAAGAAATTCTCTTTACCCTAAATTAATTGCCTAATCTCTTAGCTACAAACTAATTTAGGAAAATGTTGAAGCTTTATGGATTCCCAAGATGACCACATGAGTCGCATTTATCTATCTCTAGTTTTCGCTCAACTGACAATATTTATGATAAGAAGCTTTGTTTACAAACCTTATCTCTAGTTATTGTAAACCAGTAAATCAGTTGAATGGTGGCCAATCACTCAAAAGCATTAGGAACAATCATAAACACTTAATAATCAAGATAAAAACATAAATAAAATTAATCCATGAGTAACATCATCACATAGTTGGATCCATTAATGCCCTAGAACGGGGTTTAGTTCATGATGGAATCATAAACAATAGAAAAAGTAAAAGAAAGAACAAAAGAAAGAGTAGCAATGAAGAAGAACAAGGATTCCAATGTCTTGAGGGTGAAGGATGTCTCCAACTCTTTACAAAACTCTCAACAATGCTCCTTGAATCTTCGAGCCTCTCCTTTAGGGTTGCCTCTAGTGTTTAGAGTGTCAAAATGTGTCAAAAAGGTCGTCCAAATCCTTTAAATAATGCCCCAAGATCTTCTCCCACAAGGTTGCTTCGAAAAATAGACTTTCCACATTTATCACAACCGCGCTCGAGCGCGCTATTCAAGCTCGAGCGTGCTCCACTGCACCATAGACTTGTTCTCTCTATTTCAGGCTGTGCTCAAGCACGGGGTCGCATGCTGGAGCGCAGTCCACGCTCAAGCGCGGGGCCTCATGCTGGAGCATACATCTAAAATGGCAACTCTACAGATTTGCCTCTTTTTCTCACTTCTAGGCTTAATAGCGATTAGCATAGTTGGAATTTGCCCTTGAAGGTAGAAATAGTAATTGTAGATCTTTGAGTAAGCTTTCCAACGCAATAAGAACCACCTCAATTAGACTTCTATAACTCAAGATATAGTCAAAATACTAATGAATGGCCAGGCTTGATAGCATTAGAGACAAAATGCAACTTTAATATTGTTTTGCCTTTTTCTACTAGAAGACTTGAGAATCCTGAAAAGTGCTCATCAACAAAGTTGGAGATATCCTTCTGATCTTTCCAAAGAGTCCTAAATCATGTGAAGTTGATTTCCAGAGAATTAGATATGAATTTTATCTTGTGACATGGTCTTGAAATATGGCAAAATGGACTGCTTAAGACTCCAATTAAATTCCTCTTCCACTTGAGTGCTTGTACCTAATTGAAACATAATGAAAACATAAATAACTAACGAAAACATGAGAAAATGACAAACAAACTAGAAAAGAACCTAAATCAAAGTGGCCAACTACAATAAACTAAAATGCTCAAGTAAATTCATGTAACCCAAGCCTAAATTTAAATAAAATAGAACCAAAATAACTCACTATGGGGAGTTATCATAACTACTTAAACAGCTCTTTACCTTTCATCTATCTCCCCACTTTCCGAACTAGAAATCACCTTCCTCAACTGCTCCTACTTTCTAGGGAGTGGTCACAGACTTAGTTAAACTCCTACTCTTAGCTGCTGAAGCACGTTTTTTCTCTAATCAAAGCCCAGAACTGATATGGATTACTGTCAACAAGGCACAAAGCCTAATAGGAAATTCATGCCCCCGGCTAACGGCTACTGTCAACTATCAGCCGATGGCTATTGACTGATGGCTAAATCAGCTGTCGACTATCGGCTGGAACTCATATTAGCTGTCAAGCCTCAAAACATGTGAATAAGAATTCCTATAGGCGACTACACCCAGTTAGAATACTAATCACAAAAGCCAAGGCAAATCAGCTGAGGTAAAATAGAAAAATGGCCGAAATAATATTGAAATGGCCTTTTTTAGGGCCAAAACGGCCTCAACCAGGCTAGCCCAAGTTGCCATGTCAACGCTCTCTTCTTGAGCTTTCCATAGATATGCAATAATGATTATTCTGACACCCAGATCTCAATTGACGGCCAATTGAAGTTTGGCCGAGCATTTTGGCCTATTGATTAATTGGATTTTATATAATTATTTTCCCTCATATTCAGCTCATTATTCCTCTTTTGTGCCTAATTGGATTATTTTTGGACCATTTTGTGTTTATTGGGTTTTTGGTTGGGTTTAATTTCAATTTTCCAGCATTTTACAAATTTTGACATTGCTTTATGGTTTTAGCCATATCTTGAGTTATAGAACTCATTTGATCATGATCTTTGATCTGTAGGAAAGCTAATAGATAGGCCTACAACTTTTATGAAAGAGTTAAAGGTAATTTTGGAAGTTTGGGAGTTAGAATTGGGCCTGGAAGTTGAGTCCTAACTGCAGCTACAGTTTTTGAACAACTTGCATTGTAGAAGCCATATCTCGGTCCACAAAAGCCCAATTTAGCCCGTTCTAGTGGCGTTTTGAAGCTGACATCCAAAGCTTTCAGTGATCTTCAGACCAAAAATCCAACTGATGCATTTTTATTGCAAAAAATGCGGACAAACATTACTAACTGGATTAGAGAACTTACTTGCATGTTTTTAGCATAACTTTCTTTATACAATTCATAATTTAGCAAATAAGGTGTCCATGTTCATCTAAGAGACAAAGGATTAATGTAATCAATGGTGTTGGTTTTGTTTTTATATGTTTTGATTCTATTTTGGCTGGCTAAAGGGGGAGGTCAAAAACTTGGAGAGTTGAGACAGATTTTGGGGGAATAAGCAATTTTTCGGTTTTTACTTTTCTTCTTCTCTCTTCTCTCACGCCCCCCCACCTTGCCAATTTGTCTTCCTCCATTTATGGAGGCTTGAACTTATATCTGATCCATGGATTAAAGAAACAACAACAACACTCTTGAGAATTGGTTTAATCAGACTCGGCATATAATTAGTTTCATCTATTCCTTCTTCTCTTATTTCAATCTCGTTTGAATTGGAGTTCTTCATTTTGAATTGATGATTGAAATTTGATTGGTTGCATAATATTCGGTAGATATATGTAATCAGATGGTGGAAGGAATATGAATTAGAGTTTCAGGTTTGAATTCTACGATTAACTGCATTGGCATATGAAATTAACATAATTCACTTAGATTCTAGAGGTTTCTGAATTTTAATTGACATTGTGTTAATCAAATGCATGAAGGTTTTCATGTGAATGCTGAGTGTGAATTGAGGTTTCATTCAGATTCAATGTTAATCACTAATTCTGTTCGCTGAGTTATTCATAGAATTCAATGATTGAGTGTCTGTGGTTGTTCCTTTGATTCTTGGATTAGAGTTTCAATTTCTATTTATTTCCATTTTAATTAGCTACATTTTTATTTGATAAACAACCTGCCCCATGAATTTCTGATCATATAACATTGTCATCCATGCGAGACGACCTGGATTGCACCTTTTATCGCAAAGTAATGTAACTTGGTTTTATTGTAATTTGACCGAGCTCGGCACTCGAGTCAAATTTTGGCGCCTTTGCTGAGGATGATTGATGTTATTTGGTCATGTTAATATATGTTAATATCATTGCATATTCTTCTTTGATGTGTGTTTGGTTAAGTTGTTAGTTTTAATTCATAGTTAGTTGTTCGGTTTTACAGTTTTTGACGACTAACTCTTTTCAGTTGATTTCAGGGGACTTGATTCCATAGCAAAGCATCATTTTGAGAAAGACTCAATCCTTTAAGGATTGAGCCCCCTGTTTTTGTCAAATTCCATCATTTAGATAGGTTTTTAGAGGTTTTTTTTATCTCTTCGGTAATTTTTAGGGATGTAATAGGTAGTTTTGTAAAAGATTTTGTGCTCCGATTGACTTAAAAATTGGTCAGTTGAAGGAAAATGGCCCTCTGATCAAGATCAAGAGTTTGCCGTTGACTTTTTATTTTTAAGCCAAATTCCTTCATTTAGACCACTTTTTTAATTTTTTTTAAGATTTTTCTTTGCATTTTTTTTAGTCCTTGAGGGTAAAATTTTTGAGATGTGGTGGTTCCATAACTTTTAAAAATTATTTGGTAGTGTTTTTATATTTATTTTGATTGTTTTGAGTGTTTGTGTGCAATTTTTAGTGCTTTGTGTAAGGAGTGAAATAAGTGTGCATATGGTTCTGTTTGCTATTTTGTTAGTGCATAGGTTTGATCCAAGTCCTAATTTAGTTGAGTTTGATCCTGAATTAGAGAGGACTCTTAGACAAATTAGAAGAGCTAAGAGGAGGTTGTTTGAGACTAGTTCTGCTAATAATTCTGTTTTTGATTCTATTCCTAACTTTGTTGACAATTCTGATTTTTTAGGAAGCATGGCTAATAGAACCTTGAAGGAACTTGTAGCACCTGACGTCAACTATCAAGCTTTGGTAATTCAGTAGCCGAATTTGGATGCAGACTTTCAGCTAAAATCAGGACTGATACATCTACTGCCCAAGTTTCATGGCTTAGTTGGAGAAGACCCTCACAAGCACTTGAAGGAGTTCCATGTAGTGTGCTCAACCATGAAGCCACATGGAGTAGAGGAAGATCACATCAAACTGAAGGCATTTCCTTTTTCTTTGGACGGATCTGCCAAGGATTGGTTGTACTACTTGCATCCAGGTTCCATCACGAGCTGGCAAGACATGAAGAGGATGTTCTTGTAGAAATTCTTCCCTGCATCAAGAGTTGCTTCCATCAAAAAAGAAATTTGTGGCATAAGACAAATTACTGGTGAGACCTTGCATGAATATTAGGAGAGATTCAAGAAGTTGTGTACAAGTTGTCCACACCATCAGATTAATGACCAGCTTCTCATTCAGTATTTTTATGAATGTCTCATACTAATGGACAGAACTATGGTTAATGCTGCTTCTGGAGGGGCTCTGGTAGATAAAACACCTACTGCAGCTCATGAATTAATTGCAAACATGGCTGCCAATGCATAACAGTTTGGTACCCGAGCCATAGTGTCAACAAGAGGAGTAAATGAAGTGCAAACCTCTGATGCAAACCAGCAAAGGATGGAAAATCGAATAGATGAGTTGACAACCTTGGTAAGGCAATTGCCACTCGGCCAGCAGCCCCAGCAACCAACAGCTACAATTTGTGGAATTTGTTCCCTACCTAGTCACACCATAGATTAGTGTCCACATTTGTAGGAAAGCAATAAAACTATTACAGGAATATTTCCTGGTAGGCCTTATCAGCAGCAGAAGAGTTATGATCCATTCTCCAACACACAATCTTGGCTAGAGAGATCACCCAAATTTGAGGTATGGTAACAACTTCAATCAGTTTAAGCAAAATTTTCCTGGACCAAGCTCAGGACAATATCATCCATGAGTTCAGCAAAATAAACCACAAAGCAACAGCTCAGAGCCAAGCTTGGCAGAATTGGTGAAGCAGATGGCAACCAGCAGTGTTCAGTTACAGCAAAGAATAGAAGCCAACATCCAGAATCTACAAACACAGATTGGTCAGTTAGCTAGAACAGTAAATAAGATGAAGTCTCAAGGTTCTGGCAACCTTCCCTCCCAATCTGTAAGCAACCCAAAGAATGTGAGTTCCATCATTTTGAGAAGTAGCAAGCAGCTTAAGGTTCCTGATATTGCAGAAAAGAACAACCAAGCAGATTCTGTAGAACAATCAGAGGCAGCAGAAAAATCTAATTCTGCAGGAATAAAGAAAAATGGTGCAGAACCAAGCAGTAGCAGCAGCAAGCAAGCTGAACAAAGTGTTCCACTGCCTTTCCCCAACAGAGTGACGCAAAACAAGAAGCGGGCAGAAGCAGAATTGGACAAGGAGATTATGGACACATTCAGAAAAGTGGAGGTCAATATTCCACTCCTAGAAGCCATCAAACAGATTCCAAAGTATGCCAAGTTTCTCAAGGACTAGTGCACTCATAGAAGGAGGCTGAAGGGAAATGATAAAGTGAGCATGGGCAGAAATGTTTCTGCCATCATTCAGCCAAGTATTCCTTCGAAATGCAAGGATCCAAGACTTTCACCATTCCATGCATCATAGGAAGTAGGCAGTTCAGTCAAGCTATGTTGGATCTTAGAGCCTTAATAAATGTCATGCCAAAATCAATTTACTAGTCATTGTGCACTGGAAAGCTCAAGCCAACAGGAGTGGTCATCCAACTTGCCAACCGAAGCACAACTCACCTTGAGGGAGTTTTAGAAGACGTGTTGGTAAGAGTAAATGACCTTATTTTTCCCGCTGATTTCTATGTGCTAAATATGGAGGATGAATTGCATGCTAATCAGCCAATATTAATCTTAGGTAGGCCATTTTTGAAAACTACTAAGACTAAGATTGATGTGTATTTTGGTACATTATCCATGGAATTTGGATATAGTAAAGTGTATTTTAATCTGTTTGATGTCATGAGATATCCATCGGAAGAGCATTCTATTTTTCATATAGACATTATTGATTCATTGGTTGACGAAGTGCATGAGAACTTGTTGGCTGAATTATATTGTGTTGATTGTGATTGTGATTGTGATTGTGATTGTGATGGTAGTAATGACTTATGTGCTGTTTGTGTTGCTTATGCTGAGTTTGCTGCATGCCTACATGGTTGTGATTCTATTCATTCAAATTTTGAAAATCCTGCTGTTTTAGTTTCAGCATTTACTAATTCTGATTTTGTGAATTTTTCTACTGACAAATCTGTTTATGCTGATTCTGATTGTGCTATGTTTAATCATGCAAATTCTGATGTTGATGTTGAATTGAATTCTAGAAATTCTATTTGCACGAATTCTGCCACTACAGATTTTGCGTGTATTGATTGTGACAAATCTAATTATGCTGCTATAGTAGCAAATTCTGCTGTTATATTTTCAGATTCTGCAAATATTGATTTTGTAGTGTCAAATTCTGCCAATTCTGCTATTGTCTTTTATAAATTCTATTTCTATAGATTTAACTACTGCACTTACAGTTTCTACAGGTTCTACATTACCATTTTCTGCACATTCTGCTACCTCAGTTTCTGGTTGCACAAATTCTGCATTTACAGAAATTTTTACTACTGATAAGTCTATTTCTGAAAATTCTGTTTATGATGTACAGTCTGCTTACGTGGTTCATAGCTTCATGTTGATTTGTAAATTTTAAATTCTAAATTTTTAGATTCTGTGATTTTGAATTCTGTATATCATTTTAACTTTGCTGATTCTATTTTAGCTTCCATAGGATATGATGATGTTGTTGTGCAGAATTTTTCACAGATTGCAGGTGTTGAACCCAAACCATTAGAAGCAACTCCAAGATTAACACCTTCTATCATAGAGCCACTCATCTTGGAACTGAAGCCACTGCTAGAAATTTGAAGTATGCATTTCTAGCACCAAATGAGAAGCTACCAGTCATTATAGACAAAGATTTGCAAGCAGAGCAAGAAGAGAAGTTGCTGAACATCCTGAGGCAGAACATGAAGGCTATAGACTGGATATTGGCAGACATACCTGCGATTACCCCTCTATGTGCATGCATAGAATTCAGTTAGAAGAGGGAGTGAAACCAGTGAGGCAACCTCAGAGAAGGCTCAACCCGCTTATCTTGGATGTGGTGAAGAAAGAAGTAAGTTGCTGGCTGTAGGAATAATTTATCCAATTTTAGATAGCAAGTGGGTGAGCCCAGTACAAGTGGTTCTAAAGAAGACTGGAATAACAGTGGTGAAGAACTGCTAGGAGGAGCTGGTGCCTATAAGAGTGCAGAATAGCTGGAGAGTCTGTATAGACTATAGGAGTCTGAACCAAGCTACTAGGAAGGACCATTTCCCATTGCCCTTCATTGATCAGATGTTGGAGAGATTGGCAGGTTAGTCACACTACTATTTTCTTGATGGTTTTTCTGGTTATTTTCATACCCATATAGCACCTGAAGATCAGGAAAAGACGACTTTCACCTGTCCATTTGGCACATTTGCATACCGGAGGATGCCCTTTGGTTTATGCAATGCCCCAGGTATATTTCAGAGGTGCATGGTGAGTATCTTTTCTGATTTTCTAGAGAATTGTATGGAAGTCTTTATGGATGATTTTACTGTTTATGGCACTTCATTTGATGCATGCTTGGATAGTCTTGCTAAGGTACTCAATAGATGGGTTGAGTCTCACCTTGTTTTGAATTTTGAAAAATGTCATTTTATGGTTAAGCAAGGCATAGTCTTAGGACATGTTATTTCTAGTGAGGGTATTGCTGTTGATAGGTCCAAGATTGATGTTATTGCTTTTTTACCTTACCCCACATGTGTGTGGGAAGTGCGTTCTTTTCTTGGACATGTAGGTTTTTACAGGCAATTTATCTAGGACTTCAGCAAAATTGCCTTTCTACTTTCCACACTGCTGCAGAAGGATATAGACTTCTAGTTTGATGATAATTGTAGGAGAGCTTTTGACCAGCTGAAGCGGCACCTGATTTCTGCTCTTGTTCTTTAGCCGCCGAACTGGGAATACCCATTCGAGCTCATGTGTGATGCATCGAACCTTGCAATTGGAGCTGTTCTTTCCCAGAGGGTTGGGAAGATTCCTCATGTCATAGCATATGCCTCCCGGACCCTAGACTCTACACAGGCTAATTACACCACCATGGAGAAAGAGCTTTTAGCCATTATTTTTGCTTTAGATAAATTCCGTGCTTATCTGTTAGGAGCTAAAATAACTATTTTTTCTAACCATGCAGCCTTGAAGTTCTTATTGAAGAAGCCGAATGCAAAGCCTAGACTCATCAGGTGGATGTTGCTATTGCAAGAATTTGATATTAAGATCAGGGACAAGAGTGGAGCTGAGAACCTGGTAGTAGACCACTTGAGTCGCATTTAACAGACCTTGGAGCCTCTACCTATCAGTGAGACCTTTCCAGATGAGTAGCTTTTAGAGTTGTGAGGTAAGGATCCATGGTATACTGATTTGGTTAACTATCTAGTTGCTTCTGAGTTTCCTGCTTATTTTAAAAAGCATCAGATAGAGAAACTTAAGAGTGAGGCTGAATATTATGTCTGGGATGATACTTATTTGTGGCGCATGTGTAGTGATCAGATTATTAGGCGTTGTGTGCATGAGCTTGAAATTCCTTCCATTTTGCATTTTTGCCATACACTTGCTTGTGGTGGTCACTTTGGGCCACAATGCACTGCTAAGAAGGTCTTAGATGCAGGGTTTTACTAGCCCACATTGTTTTGTGATTCTTATACATATTGTAAGAATTATGAACAATCTTATAAGACAGGTACTATTTCTCGTAGGAATGAGATGCCTCAACAACCATTATTATTTTGTGAGATATTTGATGTTTGGGGGATTGATTTTATGGGTCCATTTCCTATTTCATTTGGTTTTGTGTATATTTTGCTGGTTGTTGATTATGTTTCTAAGTGGGTACAGGCCAATGCCACTCGGACTGATGATTCTTATGTTGTTGTAGATTTTGTCAGATCACACATTTTTTGCAGGTTTGGTGTGCCGAGAGCAATCATCAGTGATCAGGGGAGCCATTTCTGTAATAGGAACATGGCAACTCTACTGAAAAATATGGTGTCACCCACAAGGTCTCAACTGCATATCATCCGCAGACTAATGGACAACAGAGGTATCAAATAGGGAGTTAAAGCAAATTTTGGAGAAAACAGTGCAGCCTAGCAGGAAGGATTGGAGTAAGAGGCCGGAGGATGCATTATGGGCTTATCGCACTGCCTACAAGAGTCCTTTGGGCATGTCCCCTTATAGGATTGTCTTTGGCAAGGCATGTCACCTTCTGGTGGAAATTGAGCACAAAGCCTATTGGGCAGCAAGAACTACAAACTTGATATGAGCTAGTCCGGACTTCATAGGAAGTTCCAACTTCAGGAGTTGGAAGAGATCCTGTTGGAAGCCTATGAGAACTCCCATATATACAAGGAGAAGACAAAACTCATTCATGATAAGAAGTTGCTGCGAAAGGAGTTCTCCATTAGCCAGAAAGTGCTTCTCTACAATTCTCACCTCAAGCTCTTTTTTGGTAAGCTTCATTCTAGGTGGCTTGGTCCTTATATAGTGACTAAGATTTTTCCATATGATGTTGTGTGGATTTTGGAGCCTGGAACGGATAGAGTATTCACAGTGAATGGCCATCACTTGAAGCCATTTCATGAGGACACACCCTTGGAGACCATTGAGGAGGTCCGCTTGCTAGCGACCACTTACACTTGATATGGGAGTTTCTCTTTCTCCTTCCTTACTTCATTTCACTTGCATTTCCATTATGCATTACATTGAGGACAATGTAAAGTTGAAGTGTGGGGGGATAGTTTAGTCATAGGTTGTTTGGTAATTAGTCTTGCATTATAGATTTGTTTCCTTGGTTTGGTTGTTTGTTTTGAAAAAAAAAAAATTTAAATTAGCATTGTTTTTGCTTTTATTCTCCATTGTTGAATTGAAAGTTATTGAGTTAAGGCATGAGGGAGGATAGGGTTCCAACATGATTTCATTTTTCTTTCCTCTCTTGATATGTGTAAGTTGGGTGATTGATCATGATTTGTAATAATTGAGTATGTTGGACTTTACCTTTGTGAGCTTTTGAGCCTTATTTTGGATGGTAGCACTTCATGCCATTCTTTTCTTTCTTGTGTGTTTTCCCTCATATATTTTGTTATTCTAGGACTTGCTTTGATTCTTCTTTGAGGCAACATTTTTCTTATGCATTCATGAACATGATAGAGGCATTTATTTCATTTTAGCCACTTGGCCATATAGCCTACCTTGCATTTTGCCCCTTGTTTAGCCTCTTTGAGCCTTATTGAACATTCTTTGGTTTCTAGTACATTACAAGCTTTAAGTGGAAAACCATGTTATACCCATCCTTAGGGAATAGGGAGTGCATTGGTTTCATCATTATTGTTGTATTTGGGATCAAGTGTGGGGGTTTGAAAGGATGCAAGGAAAGTTAAAAAAAAAGGAGAAAAAGAAAAAGAAAAAAATAAAATAAAATGGGGAATCTTGATAAAGGGAAAAGAAAGTTCAAAGAGAGTAAGTGTGTTACGGCTTGATTTGTCTAATGACTAATGTCACTTCTATTCTCTTAGGTTGTATCTTGTCATGTCCTCATATTTCCTACCCTTATCTTAGCCCCATTACAACCTTGAATAAAGTACTCTTGATTTGTGTTTGCATATGATTGTGAGTAGTGGAGAAGTAGAAGATTAACAAGCTTATGGTAATGCATTGTTTATTAAGGTGACTTGAGTGAAACACTTTTGCCCATACACTTGCAAGTTGAGAGATTCAAACACCATCTTGTTAACCCTTTCATGTTTGATCTATTTGCATTTTGAAGGATATTGCTTAACTTACATTTTTGAGAAATGGGGTGTTGAATGATTTGATTGTTGGAAACTCTTAATGCCTTATATGCTCTTATGTTCCTAAGCTTAGCACTTTTGATGATTCATTGGAGAATTTGTTTATTCAATTTGGTTATTCTCTAATTTTTAGGTTACATGCTTTTGTCCTTAGTTGAGTCTTGTATGAGGACATGCAAGAGCTAAGTGTGAAGGAATTTGATTAATTGAATTTTATATAATTATTTTCCCTAATATTTAGCTTATTATTCCTCTTTTGTGCCTAATTGGATTATTTTTGGACCATTTTGTGTTTATTGGGTTTTTGGTTGGGTTTAATTTCAATTTTCCAACATTTTACAAATTTTGACACTGCTTTGTGGTTTTACCATATCTTGAGTTATAGAGCTCATTTGATCATGATCTTTGATTTGTAGGAAAGCTAAGAGATAGGCCTACAACTTTTATGAAAGAGTCAAAGGCAATTTCGGAAGTCTTGGAGTTAGAATTGGGCCTGGAAGTCTAGTCCTAACTGCAGCCATGGTTTTTGAACAGCCTGCATTGTAGAAGCCATATCTTGGTCCACAGAAGCCCAATTGAGCCCGTTCCAGTGGCATTTTGAAGCTGACATCCAAAGCTTTAAGTGATCTTTAGACCACAAATCCAAACTGATGCGTTTTTATTGCGAAAAATGCGGACAAATATTACTGACTGGATTAGAGAACTTACTTACATGTTTTTAGCATAACTTTCTTTATACAATTCATAATTTAGCAAATAAGGTGTCCAAGTTCATCTAAGAGATAGAGGATTGATGTAATCAACGGTTTTGGTTTGTTTTTAGACGTTTTGATTCTGTTTTGGCTGGCTAAAGGGGGGAAAATCATAAACTTGGAGAGTTGAGACAGATTTTGGGGGAATAAGCAATTTTTCGATTTTTACTTTTCTTCTTCTCTCTTCTATCACGCCCCCCCACCTTGCCAATTTGTCTTCCTCCATTCATGGAGGCTTAAACATATATCTGATCCACGGATTAAAGAAATAACAACAATACTCTTGAGAATTGGTTTAATCAGACTCGGCATACAATCGGTTTCATCTATTCCTTCTTCTCTTATTTCAATCTCATTTGAATTGGAGTTCTTCATTCTGAATTGATGATTGAAATTTGATTGGTTGCATAATATTCGGTAGATATATGTAATCAGATGGTGGAAGGACTATGAATTAGAGTTTCAGGTTTGAATTCTATGATTAACTGCATTGGCATATGAAATTAACATAATTCACTTAGATTCTAAAGATTTCTGAATTTTAATTGAAATTGTGTTAATCAAATGCATTAAGGTTTTCATGTGAATGCTAAGTTTGAATTGAGGTTTCATTCAGATTCAATGTTAATCACTGATTCTGTTTGCTGAGTTATTTCTAGAATTCAATGATTGAGTGTCTATGGTTGTTCCTTTGATTCTTGGATTAGAGTTTCAATTTCTGTCTATTTCCATTTTAATTAGCTACGTTTTTATTTGATAAACAACCCCCCCACGAATTTCTGATTATATAACATTGTCATCCATGTGAGACGACCCGGAATTGCACCCTTTACCACAAAGTAGTGTAACGCGGTTTTATTGTAATTTGACTGAGCTCGGCACTCAAGTCACCTATTTCAATCAATTTAAGCCGAGCAACACATTCCGTGTTAGCCGTTAGCCATCACTCATTCTTTGACTAACTACTCTTCAGTTATCGGCTGAACTTGACCAAATATTGCCTCTTTCGAATATTTTTGCTCAGTTGATATCCATCCTCGGCTAGTCGCAATTTTTTGGTGCCAACAGATATTATTTGAATGACCTTTTGATAAATGCTTTTGGGTAGATTAATTATTTTTTATTGTTATGTACTTCGAAGCACCATAGTGGTTATGTAATTTTTTTTTATTTTTTATTTTTTATTAACCGGTCCAAACGAGTGAAATTAAAGATGTGATTAGGTGCTTCAGCTCTTTAACCAGGTATCTCGAGTTTAAGCCCTATGACTAAAAAAAATCTTTTAGAGACCTAAAGCCTCCTCTGAGATCTCTACCGATCAAGTAGGGTAATTGTTTGTGGCTTAATAGCAAATGCTCATTAAAGAATTACACGAGGAAAGGCAGCTCCCACGTGGCAATTGCTAAGAAAACTAACTAGAAAGAGGGTGCGAGCCGCGACACGAGAACACAATCAATGGATGATGACCCATGGCCTAGAGTGGCTGAATGATTAGCTGCAAAGTTTCTTCCACGGTGTATGTGGTTTATTGATACTGAGGAGAGTACGCAGAGGAGCGAACAAATTTCTTTCACGAGCGCAGCACACAGGTGCATTCACGGGGCAACAACTAAGTGTTAAATCCACGTATTATTTTTAGTAACCGAGAAGCGATTGTAATTTAAATAAATTAGAGCTTTTGGACCCATGCAATGCACAAGATAAAAAGTATTTAACAAATATAAAAAAAAATTTGTAAAACTTTTGGCAAGTATAAAAATTTTATAACAAAAAGATTATGTATAAAAATTGCATAATTTGAACCTAAAACTAATAAAATGATTGATAAACATAAAATTTAATAAATAATTTCATTACAACTATAATAACTTGAAAAATAAAATCTAATGTAAAAGATAATAAAAAGTAAAAATAAGAAACAGTAAAATAAATTCTTCATATTTGATGTTATGTTAAAAATTCAAACTTTTTGTAAGAAACTAAATTGAAATAAGTATAAAATTACATATTATATAATAGTAAATTAGTAAATAATAATAAATAAATAAAATTATCTAATCTCAATTTTTAGATAATTATCAAACTCAAAAAAAAAATTCTGTTTTTTCTCCTTCCTATTTTTCAATATTCTAGTAAATTAATGTTAAAGATAAAATTATATAAAACTATTCCATATAATAATTAATTAATTGTTCACATAAAAAAATTAATTATTGAAAATATAATTTATTTTATAAAAATATATACTTCTAATTTTTTAAAGAAACGGTTGAAAATACTTAAAATCGATTTATTAAATTTATAATTTATATAGTTTTTGTATACTCTATTAGAATTAGAGAAAGTCGAGTTATACATTTATTATAACCTAGTATTTTTATTTGTTTCAAAGTGAGGAATTTGAATAAGCCTTATATTGACATTGATTAATTCTTGAAATATTAGCTATATAAAAGCAAAATGAAGGAATTATTTGAATAATATATATTGTAAAAATAATTTTCTCAAAACTTGATCTCCAAAATTAAAAAAAAAAATGCTTGATATAAAAATAAAAATCATATAGAAATTTATTTCAAACTAAAAAGAGTGAATAAACAAATGCATATATCATTTTCATTAGTAATTGAGATAAAATAAACAAATAAACGCATTCTTTTAGAACAAAATACATTCTTTTAGAGATAAATTGAAGATAAAGAATAAATAAATATAGATATCATTCCATTGCTAATTGATATATATGTTTGCCAATGTGAATGCAACACCTTCTTTTAAACGAATTAAAGAGTTCTAAACAATATAAAAAGAATTCTGAGGTTTGGAGAGTAGTCCACAATCAAATACTAAAGCACAATGAAAAACCTCTTTATAACATCAAACCTGTATCTATCCTATAGAAAAATCAAAAACAAAAAACAAAAAATCTTCAAACTCAAATTCCTAAACTATAAAACAACATTAAACCATATTGATAAAAAAACATAGATTTAATAGTAGAAACAAAAGTTGTGATACAAACTCAATTTACATGGTTGCGGATATAGGTATAAGAAGAAATAGTAGAACAAATCTCCATTTTTTTTTTTGATAATTACAAGAGCTCTTAATGTTCCATCCATTGGCTATGCAGAAATAACTCCGATGACACCATCTAGTAGAAAATAGAAAATGCGAAGCAGCCATTCTCGGATTTTGGTAAAAGAAAGAAATGTATGAAGGGATAGATATATAAGAGATATGAAAGATTAAAGATAAAAATAATGATGCTTCTACTAAATTTTTTATGATATATCTCAATAAATTATTATTAGCCATAATACTTGAAAAAAAATAAAAATATGTGATGTTTTTCTAAGGGCATGCATATGCGAGTTCCTATGTTAAGAATCAAAATCATTTTGTAAAAATAAAAGGTAACAAAATATTATTCTATAGATGGACGGTAATCTAATTTTGAAAAATAAAAAGGAAACAATATAGTTGAGTAATAAATTCTTAAATAATAAATAATTTTTAAAAAAATTGGGAGAGAGATTTGACTTATTAACTAATTATGTAATAAAGTACTCAAAAAAGAATGATCATAAAAGTAATTGATTTTTATAAAGACTAAAAATTGACTCGTGATGACAAAATGATAAATAGTGATAATTAATTGGGCAAAATGTATTGCTAATTGATGCTAACAATGGTCAATATTAATTTTTAAATTTAATTTTATATTTTTTTAAATATATAATAATTGGTTGAGTAGTAAAAGGGTAATAGAGTTGATAACAGTTGTATTAATATTTATTAAATTTGAAATTTTTATTTTATAAAGAAAATTTCATATAAATTAATTTAATTAATTTTTTGTGATTGAAATGAAAGCACATAGAAATATTTGAGTAGTGAATTATTTAAGAAGAATTAATAGAGGAGAAAATCAAAAGTTTATATTTATTGTAAATTAAATTCTAAAATTAAATATTTCTTTTTAATAGTTTTAATTTGAAATGTTTCCTAAGTTTGAGAAAGTGATGGGACTAAAATTGATGTGAAGTTGACACATAACAAAAGTTTTCTTATTTTAAGTCTTAATTATTAGTAATATAGAGGTAGACTTTAATTATGTAAATATTAAATTAACATATTAATTTTATAAATAATATACATTCTATTATTAGTATTATCACATCTAATACTTACATAAGTTAAAAATATACTTATTTAAAATATGATAAATATAAAAATTGAATGTTAATAGAATATTTAACTCATTATGTACGAACAATTTTAATATTAAGATGTTGACTTATACCTGCAATAAGTTATCTCAAGTTATGTAAGTTTTTACTTAAGATTTCTCAAGTTATTAGTGATGCATTTATTTCAACCTTTTTTGACAAAAGTAATTTTTTAATTATTAGAAAATTATTTTTTTATAGTTACTCATTTTATTTTTTATTGAAAAGTTAAAAATATATTTTTTTAATTTTTGAATAGATAATAAAATAAATACTTCTATAATAAGTAATTTTTTAATTAAAAAATTACTTTTTCTATTAAAATTAGTTGAATATTTGGAGAAGATATTTTTACCAAAAAAATTATTTTTTACTAAAAAATTATTTTTGATATATTTAGATAAAATTTTAAAAATAATTAGAATATTAAAAAAATATAGTTTTAAATTTTTAATAAAAATAAAAAAATAATTTTTATAAACATTTATTTTTAATTTTTTTAATAATATAAAAATTTTGATTTTAGAATAACCTTTCTCAAAACTTGAAGCAAGCACACCCTAAATCTTATCATTGATATCCAATCTTGTTTCTTTCAATGCTGGGGTGTTGACTTACATCTCCCATAAAGTCGACCTTTAGTTTAATCGCAATGGTGTCCGAAATTTCAACTCAAGCCTTATCTAATCATATTAAATTGACAATTAAATTGCTGCACCGTTGAAAATTCCTTGCGCCTAGCCATCTTGCACGTGGTGTGTAGCTGGGAAATCTATGAAATATAGCACACTTTGTTTGTTGTGCCGTCGTCACCCATTTATTGTTTTACTCTTAATTTGGGTTTGCTTTTAATATTTTCCTGTAGTTTTCCGCCTATAAAACGCTGCACCCTTGTTACCGAATGTACACCAAGAGTAGAAGTGACATTAAATAGCTTTTCTATTTCTCTTTGTGGATTGTGCGAGTCCATTATGGCATCATGTTAGTAGAAGAGCCGGTTAAATTCAGGGTCAACTTTTAGAGAGTTTGAGACGAATAAAAGTATTCTCATATATTTATTTTCTAAGGAGTTATTATGGCAAGCAATTAAACAATAAGACATGGGGTTCGCTCGAAAGCGAAATTCATGAGTTTGTTAATGGTACATGAGTACCTCTTGCTAGCTGTTCTACCACTATCAAAGATGGCTTGTAGCTTGATTTTGATCAAAGAAACTACTTCTTTCTATTAAAGGATAGATGGGCACATATATGCGAAAGAAAGCCATGATAAATTATCATGTATGAACTACTATAAATCATATTATAAATTTTAATTTTAAAATTCAGATTAATTGAATACTAATTGTTAGAGCATTTTTTTTAATCCAATTAAGTGATCTATATTATTATTGAGTTTAATAATATAAAAGAATATAATATGGGCCTTGTAGGTAAGCCTTATTATAATTGGTGACTTGGCTCTACGTTTTGATGACACACGGAGAGGCCCCTTCTCCTAACTCTATATATAGATGTTTGTGACTCTATTGAAACAGAACGTTTATTTTGGAATTTATCAAGAATAGGAGAATTCTCTCTCTCTACCTTCCTCTATCTCTTCCTCTTCTCTCTCTAGCTCTACTTCTCAATACCTTCCTCTGCTTCTGTAATTCAACAAAAGGAGAACTCCAAGCCTAAATCATGGAATCTCTTGGCTCCTCAATCACTCCAAGTAATTGACAAAGTCTGGACATTAATTTCTATTTGTTTGCATGCCTTAATCGGAGTAAACCTAATATCTGGGGTTTTAAAGTCTAACAATTGGTATCAGAGCTTTGTTTAATTTCTGATTATAGTTGTGACTTGTTTTCTGGTGTGATATTGGTTGTTAAAGAGTTTGAACTTGTATACATGATGAACAAAATATGGGATTTTGTTTTCAAACCGATTAAATCCAAAATTGGTTTGGGGATTCTAAAGTTCATGTTGTTGTGAATCTATTGAGCCATGAGGCTAGATTGAGAGAGAAGTCAAAGGAAGAATCTAAGAACCCTAACCTTTGATCGAATATCCAACTTAGTTATTTAGACCGATTTGAGTTCGATCTTCATAAGGGTTTTGTAGCTCTCATCACGACGAATCTAACAAGACCAAGAACACAAATTTTGGTTAAGGATTGAATGAGAAAATCACAAAAGATCGAACTGTTCATCGCGGGTTGTTCTTCGCGATTTCTTGGTCCAGATCCGCATTAATCCGTGAGTTCTTGGAGGGGTTTTGCTTTGCTCGCATGAAGTTCCTCTTCATTTCTGGGCTGGAAACACGCTGTGAAATGCAGAAAATGAAGCTCGAAATGATCTTCCGTGGTGAAACCTACGTGACCTGCAAGAGGAAGAAGACGGTGAATAGTGTTAGGCCAGCAAGGCCCACTCGCGGCCATTAGCATGTGACAGCGCGTGGAAGGCCTGTTTTGGCCCAATTTTGCACCAAAATTTGCAAGCTTGGCATTTTAAATAAAATAGAAATATTGATGAATTTTATTTAATTTTTTGAGTACTAAAAATATTTATCTTAATTTATTTTGAATTTAAATTGCACAAAATTATATGATACTCTCCGAATTTTGGCCTGAAAAATTTTGTGCATATTTATGCTATTATTGGGCATATTGTGGCAAGCATACTCTCAGGGTCAATTTATTTTGCTTATTGGAATAATTTTGCATTTCTTATGTTTATATATATTGCACATTAAAAATTATGAAATGTCATTATGATTGCAATATTATTTTGACAACTGCTGTTTGAGATATATCAATGATATTGTAAGACATTTTTCATGATTATGAGCTTGCCTTCGTGGGATCAATTGTGATGAAATGTCAATTTTGTAAATAATATTGTTACTAGTGTTGCATTGAAAATTATGTTGATAATGAACTTACCCTTTGGTTTGTCTTTATTGACACTATTGTTGATAAGTTGATAATTGTATCCTTAGAATTCTCAGTATCTTCTCGATATTAGCTTTAAGGCTATTGTTTATTGGGAGTTTACTCATGTAACGTAATTTGAGACCCTTCGGCGGGATTATGATTGCATGAGGGAACTATACTATTGTTAATGGCTCAGTTTTATGTTGATATGCTCAACATAAAAATCTCCCACTAATGTATGAAATCACTCCAGCTTTGCCTGTGAATATGAGCATTTTATAAAGCTCAATGGGACAAATTACAAAGATTGGCTTGAATCTGTGAAACTGTACCTTGCTATTTCGAATATTGATGCTGCTCTCATTGAAGATGAGCCACCAAAGCCCACAGATCAGTCTTTTGACGCTGATAGGGCGAAGTATGAAAAGTGGGCTCATTCTAAGAAGGTCTGTTTAATGAGCCTGAAGTACAGCATGGACAAAACTATCAAGGATAATATTCCTAAGACAGATAGTGCAAAGGAATTTCTTGAATCTGTTTGCAAGAAATTCTAGAAGTTTGATAAGACCGAGAAAGTGCATTATCTTGATCTGCTGACCAAGACCAAGTATGATGGCCTTTCTGGCATTTGTGAGCATGACATGAAGCTCACTAATTGGTATAACAAACTAAAGTCCATGAAGGTGGAATCAGGAACTGATTTTCTGGTCTGGCAAATATTAGATTTTCTTCCATCTGAGTTTGATGTATTAAAGACCTCTTACAATGTACAGAAGGAAGAATGGTCTATTGATGAGTTGATCTCAATCCTCATACAAGAGGAACAGATTGTGAAAAAGGGCAAGGCCCATGTTGTGCAACTAGCTTCTTATAAGGATGGTGATAATAAGAAAATTTTTTTTAAAAGGAAGAATGGTAAGCCTCGATTCAAAAAGAAAGGAAGGAATAAGGCTGGACCTTCTTCAGCTCAGGAAGCTAGTAAGAATGCCGAAATCAAGCCAAAGTTCGCTAGTAATTATAGATTCTATGGTATAATTGGACATAAACAATCTGACTGTTATAAGTTTAAGAACTGGCTTGAGAGAAAGAAGAAAGGTAATCCTCTGGCTCCAGTGTGTTTTGAATCAAATTTAGTTGATGTTCCTTCTAATAATTGGTGGTTAGATATTGGAGCGAGCATTCATGTCACTAATTCTTTACAAGAACTCTAAACCAGGAGGAAGCCAAATAAAGGAGAATTGACGATCACAATGAGAAATGGAGTTATGTCAAAGTGAAACATATAGGAGTCGTTTGTTTAAAGTTATGTAGTGGACATGAATTAGTCCTGAAAGACACAGTTTATGTACCTTTGATGAGACAGAATTTGATTTTTGTTTCTACTTTGGATAGTTATGGATATTCCTTTCATTTTGGTGGTGGAAGAGTTTATATATATTATGACTCTGTTTTGGTTGGTTATGGCATTTTGTCGAATGGTTTATATACGTTGAATGTTAATTCCTTTTTTGTTGACCAACAAGAGTTGGATGTTAATAGTGTTGTTGCGAGAAAACGTGGTAGAGTTGTTGAAAATTCTTCTATGTTGTGGCATAAGAGGCTAGGACATATTTCTAGGGAAAGACTAGAAAGGTTGATCAAGAAAAACATTCTTCATGATTTAGATTTCTCTAATTTTGAAACTTGTATTGATTGTGTGAAAGGAAAATTCATTGCTAGAGCCAGAAAGAATAAGGCTAATAGAAGCAAAGAAATACTGCAGTTGATTTATACTGATATTTGTGGGCCCATTGATCCTATTGCATTGGGAGGTTTTAGATACTTCATTACCTTTATTGATGATTTTTCTAGATATGGATGGATTGAATTATTACGTGAAAAATCTGAGTCTTTGGATGCCTTCAAAACATTCAAAGATGCTGTTGAATTAAAATTTAGCTCTCAGATCAAGGTGTAAGATCTGATAGAGGTAGCAAATTTTATGGTAGGTATGATGAAACTAGCAGAAATCCTGGGCCTTTTGCTAGATTTCTTTAGGAATGTGGTATTGAGGCACAATACACGATGCCTGTCACTTTGCAACAAAATGGAGTTGCTGAAAGGCGAAATCATACCTTAATGGAAAATGGTGAGATGTATTCTTAGACATTTTACTCTTCTAGAGTTCTTATAGGGAGCAACATCAAAAACTGCAGCTTATATTTTGAACTATGTGCCAAGTAAATCTATTCCAAAGACTCCATACAAGCTGATGACAAGGAAAAGGCCTACCTTAAAGCATTATAAAGCAGAGGTTAGACCTTATAATCCCGAACCAAGAAACTTGATCCTAGAACCATTAGTGGTTTCTTTGTTGGATATTGCATTGGCTCGAGAGGTTCCAGATTTTATTGTATCGCACATACAACCAGAATTATAGAATCTAATCGTGCCATTTACTTGGAAAGGGAATCAGAACAGGTTGAAACTCAAGAGCCACATGCTGTTAGCTTCAGAGAAGAATGTGTTATTCTTCCAACAGCTATTACTTCTATTCTAGAGTTTATGCCCTCTATATTAGATCCAACTGATCCCACTAATCCCACTGTTGATGCTGATGTTGATCAGCATATTGGAGATGACATATAGAATCCATATATTATCGTATCTCCACCAAGAAGATTTGAGTGAGTTCCTATATCTACTGAGTTGACTAGATTCAAAGACTATGTTGTATATCTACAGGAATATGAGTTCGCATTTATTGAGGATTCCGATCCTATCACTTTCCAAGAGGCAATTTCTAGTCCTCATAGTTCCCAGTGGTTGGCTACTATGGAGGATGAATTGGCTTCTATGAGAAAGAATAATGTATGGGATTTAGTGGAGTTACCAACTGGTTGATGAATTGGCTTCTATGAGAAAGAATAATGTATGAGATTTAGTGGAGTTACCAACCGGTTGTAAGACTGTTGACTGTAAATGGGTCTTCAAGACCAAACGTGATGCCAAAGGAAAAATAGAAAGATATAAAGCTAGACTTATTACCAAAGGATACAATCAGCTAGAAGGTGTAGATTATAAAGAGACATTCTCTTTTATCTATACAAAAGATTCCTTTCGTGTCGTGATGGCTCTTGTTGCTCATTTTGATTTGGAGCTTCATCAAATGGACGTTAAAATTGCCTTTTTAAATGGTGATTTATATGAGGACATTTATATGGATCAACCTGATGGGTTTATTGAAAGTGGCATGGAGCACATGGTCTGTAAGTTAAGAAGATCAATTTATGGCTTAAAACAAGCATCAAGGTAGTGGTATCTAAAGTTTGATCGCATAGTCGCATCTCTTGGTTTCAAGGAAAATGCAGTAGATCAATGCATTTACTTTAAGAATAGTGGGAGTACGTTCATCATTCTTGTTCTATATGTTGATGACATTTTTCTAGCGATTAATGATGTTCACTTTCTAAATGAGACCAAACGAATGTTGACAACTCATTTCGATATAAAGGACTTTAGTGATGCATCTTTTGTTTTGGGCATCGAGATTCATCATGATTGATTTCGTGGTATTCTTGGTTTGTCTCAAAAGGGATATGTTGAGAGAATCTTGAGTAGATTCAATATGGGGTCTTGTAAGCCTTGTAAAGCACCCATTCAAAAGGGTGAAAGGCTCTCTAATGACCAATGTCCTTCGTAATGATGATGAAATTGCAGAAATGGAGAATGTCCCTTATGCTTTTGCTGTTGGTTGCCTAATGTATGCTCAAGTATGCACACGTGGCTCATTGGCAAGCTGCAAAACGAGTTATGAGATACCTACAGGGTACCAAAGATTTCATGCTCACTTACAAAAGAGCAGATCATCTTGGGGTGACCAGTTATTCTAATTCTGATTAAGATGGTTGTCCAGATGATTATAAGTCCACATCAGGTTATATCTTTATATTGGGAGAAGGTGCTATTTCCTAGAAAAGCGTCAAACAGACACTTACAGCTACCTCAACCATGGAAGCAGAGTATATTGCTTGTTATGAGGCTACACGTCAAGTAATATGGTTGAAAAACCTTATTACAGAATTTGGTATTGTAGACTGTATCTCTAAGCCTTTAATAATATGTTGTGACAACTCTACCATGGTATGCTTCTCCCATAACAATAAAAGCTCAAAGCGATTGAAACACTTTGATGCAAAACTCATGTTTGTTAGAGAGAATATTCAGGAGTTTCAAACACTTGTCGAGCATATTCCTATTGAGCTTATGATTGCTGATCCCGTAACCAAAGGATTGACTTTCCAAGTCTTTGTTGATCATGTAACCCATATGGGTGTAGTAAGGTCTTTTTTATATTTTAGGTTAGTAGGAGTTTGTATTTGAAAGCTGTTGTGACCTCATATATTTTGTAATGTCTTAAGACAACTTTTAATGACTATTATTGCCATTATTGTTGTTGCATTTGTTTATATATTTTGCGCAACTTGATTGTTGTAAATAATGGCATATGTGGAGACATTCTGGACCCAGCCTCATTTTGTTATTGAGATATATATCTCATATGGCATCTGGGGTGGATGCTTGGGCCATTTTGATTAGGAATTGCACTGGATCACATATTGGCATGCAATTTCATTGTGCTTTCCCAACAATTTTTATATCCTACTTTTGTTTAGGGTCACTAGGATATAAGCGTCTTGCATGTATCATATTAGTACTCCTTCGAGTGCGATTTTCTGCACTGTTGAGATACTCATAATTCCATATTAGACCTATAGTTAATATTGACTCAACTTTGGCATTGTATTGTGGCCACGTATCAGAAATTAATCTGGAGTACTATTTTGCTCAAAATTGTAGTCTGATTTATGTTGTCCAAATGGGAGAATGATAAATTATCATATGTGGATTGCCATAAATCAGATTATAAGTTTTAATTCTAAAACTTAGATTAATTAAATGCCAATTGTTGGAGCATTTTATTTAACCCAATTAAGTAATCTATATTGTTATTGGGTTTAATAATATAAAAGGATATAATATGGGCCCTGTGGGTAAGCCTTACTATAATGGGTGGCTTGGCTCTATGTTTTGATGACATAGGGAGAGGCTTCTTCTCCTAGCCCTACATATAGACATCTATGGCCCCATTGAAACAAAATGTTCATTTTGGAATTTATCGGAAATAGGAGAATTCTCTTTCCCTACCTTCCTCTCCCTACCTCTACTTCTCAATACCTTCCTCTGCTTCTGTAATTCAAGAAAAGGAGAACTCCAAGCCTAAATCATGGAATCTCTTGGCTCCTTAATCACTCCAGGTAATTGACAAAGTCTGGACATTGATTTCTATTTGTTTGCGTGCCTTAACTAGAGTAAACCTAAGATCTGGGGCTTAACAAGCCAAGGAAAGCAAGGGCGAATTATAGTAACTTATTCCAATCCAAGACAAACTAGATGGTAAACTTAACTACAATTATTGAAAAAATTTGACATCCACTCATCGAAAGACTTACAATATTTGGAGGATTGTTGACCCAAATATACAAAAAGGAGGTGATACAACTGCTCAAAGGGGAGATCAATTGATATTGTCACAAATTCATCAGGGAGTAGAATACTTGGTGTTTAACACAAAAAAAAAAAAAAAAAACTAATGCCAAAACTAGTAAAGAAGTGCGGAGTATCTTGATATTGTCCCACAAAAGTGCAGATAAGATGTAGAAATCCAAATTGCAATTCTTATGCAAAGAATATGAAAGGTATGAAATGTCCATCTCAAATACAATTGGACAATATTTCTCTTGTGTTATTGATATTGTCAATAAGATGAAAGTAAATAAAGAGGAGATGCCTGACAACAAGGTGATGGAAAAAATTCTTCACACCGTTCTAATGATATTCGATCTAGTGGTAACTACAATCATAGAGTTAGATGACATAGAAACAATGATAAATGTAGAGTTGTAGGGAAGTATAAAAAGACATGTGAGCAAAATTTTGAAGATGACAAAAAAAATCAAATGAAGAAGCCTTAAAAAGCCAGCTGAATCTAAACAATATTGTTGATCAAGGCAGAAGAAAAGGAAATTTCAGTGTGAGAGATCATGAATAATTTTAATCAAGGAAAAGGCAACAATTTCAAACCACTTAGTCAAGGAAGACTTGGAAATAATTTTGGGTTTGCTAGCTAAGGAAGAGGTAAATATTATCAAGAGAGAACCAATTTCAATTGCTTCCATTACAACACAAAGCTACATATTGTAGATCCAAACTAGTGAATCAGCACAGTTACAACACTTATGTGATTATTGTCTAAAATCAATACTAAAATATTGCTGAGAATTCTAATCCAGAAAGTTTATTTTTGACAAGAAATTCATTTGTTGAGGATGAAAATACATGGTATTTAGATATGGGTTATAGTAATCATATGTGGGGAAAAAAGAATTATTTTCTTCACTAGATGAATCATTAAAATCATATGTGACATTTGGCAATAATATAATATTTGCATTTTGGGAGAAGGTCGAACATCAACTAATTAAATTGAAATATCAATGTCAATATTATTTTTGATGTATTTTATGCTCCTAATATTCATCATAATTTGTTGAGTATAAGACAATTGTTAGAGAAAGGCTATAATAAGCAGATTCATCATAGATATTGCATCATGTTTGACGAGATGGGAGATTTATTGCTAAGCTAAAAATGACTCCAAATCAATTTCTCATTGAAAATTCAACATGATAACTTTTCCTACTTGAGTTATGTGATACCTAATGATAAATATTTGGTTGTATTATATGCCTTTTGGGCATTTTCACTTTTCTGGATTACATTACCTTTCAAAGAAACAACTTATTTTTGGTTTGGTAGTTATTCACATTCCTAATTTTGTATATGAGACTTGTTAATTGAGGTAAAAAGAACATTGAATCATCTCCTATTGGAAAATCCAGGAGATCAAGAAAGTTATGAGACGTTGGAGATTTAGACTTATGCACCATTGATGTGCCAACTCATGGTGGTAGTAGATATTTCATTACCTTTATTGATGGCTTCAGTGTAACATCCTCCCAAGCACAATACTATGCTTAAGTCATAATACCACACTCGGGAGTTGTTATCGTTGCTTTAATGGACCTTGTATGACAACGTTCCTCGGTGTCTTTGATATTTCTAGTCAACTTTGCCTATGGTGGCCACCTTAGGTATTTCCAGAGCTATATGGAGATAATGGAAATGTACATAGAAGTGAGAATTATAAATTCTCAGTAGGATTCACTAAATTACATACTGTATCATCATTATTATCTCGAGCTGCTTTGGTTTATTAAGAAAAAGGTGAGCATGTTATATAGATATTTTCAGTTTTATAGTTTGAAACCATATTGTTCGAAGCAGAGTTCATTTTAGTCATATGTAACGCCCTACCAATTTAATGTTATGCTTAAGTCATAGCATGAAATTGAGTAGATTGCATTACCATGTTAGTATTCTATTTACTATTTATTTATTATATTCATATTCTCTTTTTCTCTAGTACATATATTATTATTCTTTTTTTTTTACAAAATATACCTCAAGGCGCAGAGAACATATATGTAAACAGAAGAAGCGGCACGCTGTATATAATAAACGTATTCAATGTCATAGAACGTAAAAATTAAATTAAAAAAAACCAACAAAAAGATAAAGATATGTAATATATCATCAGCTATATACATACATATATATATCGGAAGCCAATGCTTTAGTTTATATATAGGTTCAAAAGAGGATACATAAGTGGGGCTGGTGTACCAAAAAGACATAAGGCCCGTGTCAGTCAAAATAGTCCTACAAGGTCCTCAGAGCACATTCCAAACTAGTTAATATACACATGGCTAAGTCTATGGCCCAATGCTACACACTGTCAAAAGAAGGCCATACTGTACTACGTAACCTGCAGCCGGAACCTACTCGGTCATATAGCCGTTGGCCATACCAGGCCCGGTTGGGGAGTAGTCAGCAATAGGTCCTGAAGAGCAGGATGATGAGCCGGTAACCTCAGATGAATCGCCCTCAAGATTAAGCGGAATATCAGGAACCACCTCTAGAGGTGATGCTAGTAGAGGGCCGGTAGGAGCTGCGGGTGCTGTAGGTGGAGCAGGATGTGCTACATGCAATGGGACCGTGAAATACGGAGTAGCAGGGTCAAATGCAGGGTGACATAAAGGAATAGCAAAATTCCTATTACTAAAATGATAGAGGGTGGAAGTGGCAGGAACCAGCTATGTAGAATGAGTCAAACATGGGATCATAGTGGAGCTGCATGTCAAGGATCTCAATAAACCGGGTGGCTGTCGTGTCCATCACTAGAGTCTGAGAATAATGTGGAAACACAAAGTGAGGTGAGAATTTAAAGAAATTCTCAGTAGGATTCGAGTACGGTACAAAACTGACATCATATTCATTCTCAGTTGTCTCGGTTTTCATTTAATTATAAAAAAATGGCATCAAATGGAACAATCCACATTTAATAAGTTTAAGTAAATGCCTAGTTTGAGGCAAGGTTCAGTTTTATTTAAGATAGCAGAAGAAATAGAATAAGCTACTAAACAGTGTTACATAGAATAATGAGCAGAATAAATAAATAGACAACAACAAGTAAATATAATAGTCAAACTGTAAATAACTTATAATGACTATGCAATGCGACCATGCAAAAACTCATTCTTAAACTTAGCATCATAAGCTTTTCCGTTACTTGGTCCGTTGGGAGTTCTTGGCCATTCAACTCCGAGGTAATAGTTTACTTTTCAGGATTGAGCTCGCTCCTATATAGGAATGCTGGGTTTACTTTCCCCGGACATTTTCACCGATCTATTCTCCTTAACTTTAATCCGAGGCTGGCCCAAGTACTATGAAACTTTTGTCATAACATAACATTTATGTAGTTCTTGCAAAACGCACATGCATCTAAATGTATCTCATAACTCATGCATAGGCTCTGCCGAAATTTTGGCGGCATAACGGAACGAGTCCGCTTCCCTATGAATAGTGCCAATACTCAGACAACCAATTTTTCAGAGAAATCATGATATTTCATTCACAATTCAATCATCAATTTCATAGGATCATTAGTTGCATTCATAACATAGTTACTATCTTAGCACTTTTATTCAACCTTGTTTTTGTAAATCAAGCCATAACTTCTATTTAACTCATTTGGACCTAAATTTTCGGTATGTTAGAGTATTGTGTGTCTACTTTCTAACCTCTTTTGTTCCATCTAATTTTGATAAATGTAGCTCAAGTTATTAGGATTTTCCTCAGCCTGCCCTGTAGCTAGCCAGAATTACACACCTAAAAGTAAAAATTCACTAAAATCGAAGACTAGTTGAAATCATACAAAATTTATATCAAATTAAAGACAATAGGACAAGTTTTCATTTGCAAAAGTCCCATTTCATTTGCTTTAATAGAGCTTGAGTTATAAGCTCCACAATTTGACCATTCTGAGCTACCTTATTTTAGCTCGATTTGGACATAGGGCAACTTCCTCGAACCGTTGGGAGCAAACGAGATTGTATCTAACTTTGAAACTTTTATGGGATGTTTTCTATGTGTAAGCTTTCTAAAAAAGTTCTTTTCATTCAATTCCAATTTGTCTAGGGCAATTTTTTCCCTGAACAACCTAGTCTACCCAAAATCAAACTCACAAACCTAGGTCAAAATTTCAAAATTCATATCTCCCTTAATACTAATCCAATGGCCTTATAATTATATGGTTGGAAAGCCCTAGATGTCTAGTTTCACATAAAAATAGTTTCATCAAATTTAAATGGCTATAGGCGAAGCCGTACACTCCGCCATATGGACTGCCGTGGGGTTTTGATCTTCTTGCCCCTCACTTCTTCCTACTCTCACCCCTTTTTACTTTTTATTTGATTTGAACACCAAACACAGCCAACAAACTAGCCAAAGATCATCATATTCATTCAAACACCACATCAAGGAGTGAGAAAATAAAAGCCCCAAATAGCCACCCATAACCAAGGAGATAAGCACAAAGTTGAATCTCTACCTCGTATGTGATCTTGCTAGATTTTGGAGTTTAGGTGGGTGCAATCTTGTCAAAACTTGAAGGTTGATGGAGTAGATTGAAGGGAGAAGAGATGAAGCAGGCTGGAAGGGCAGGGACAGGGCATAATCTGCATGGAATGAGGAGAGAAAAATCTAATTCAAACATCTAATGAGTGGTTGGCTATGTGTATTGTCATTGGTTGAAATTTTGTAGCCAATTTTTCAGCCATGTCTCCCTCTCTTTGTGGCCTTTGTTTTGCCACCCATAGAGGGTTAAGTGGCTAAGTATTCAGCCTTGACACAATAAAATTTGGGTATATAATTCTATTGATTCAGTTCTGACAGCTGAAAATACCGAAATCTTACCAATTTCCTTTAAATCAGTAAATCGGTTTAAGAAATTTTCTAGGAAATCTTCTATGCTTCTAATCTAATTCTCTCATATATAATCTCAATTAATTGCTAATTAATTGATTCTAAATAAATATTTAGTCGGATTTAGTTAACCTCAATTATTCGATAAAAATCGAACAACGAGGCAGAAAATGATAAAATCCGGTGGATGTTACATCATACACTTGATAAACAGATCAAGAATTAAAGCATAAGCATAACATTTTGAGTGATTTCTTAATAATAACAATAGCAGAATATGCATGTGCAATGGCTCATCATGAATTCATTCAAATGCACTTATACTTTCTTTTCTTCCTTTACTTGCCATGCCTAGACGTTATGTATCGTCATCCCTGGGGTTTTTTCATGCATATGTCTTTGTCTTTAATCTTTACTACCCTTGGGTAGACTGGTCTAGGAGTGAGCTCAACTCATGACCGTCGTCACACAATACTAGCCCGCAAAGGGATCCACGTGTCTCTATATTGGACAGACTCAGTTGGCCAACTGCTTTAATGTAGAGGGATCCAATAGTTTTAACTGGCTTCATCGAGAAGGACCAAAATAACTGCCTTCAGGTGAAGGGATCCATATCTTGTCTATTAACTGCTTTCACAAAGAGGGACCCATTAACTGCCTCCAAGTGAAGGGATTTCATCTTATCTTTCATGTGCTTTCATAGTTCATATACTCATATTTTCATGTATGAGAGGTTCATGTACATTTTTCCGTATATGAATTTCAAACATTTTTGCTTGCATGACATGCATTCATGGACATAACATATAAACATGTTTATCATTCACATATTTCTATCGAAATTTCAGCAGCATAATAGATCGAGTCCATCTCCTCATGAATAGTGACAGCTCACATAGACATATAGTCACAATAGCAGAGTTAACATCATACATTAGTCCCTCAATAATATTATAGGTTTACAACCATCAAGTTCTAATTGAATTCATTTGTGCAATAGAGTAGCCAAACACTCAAATAACAATTCTGCCTATAGCAACCAAATCTGTCCGAATTTATAAATCATGCCATAAATTCTATTTTACTCCTTTGGACCTGAATTTTGGATATGTTGGAATGTTATGTGTTTAGTTTATAATCTCTTTGGTCCCATTTGATTTTGATAAGTATAGCTCCAATTATTGAGGATTTGCCTTGACCTGCTTGTAGTTGGGCATATTTGCACCTTCAAAAGTAAAAATCCACCAAAAATCGAAATCTACTTGGATTCCTACCAAACCTATGTCATTTTAAAGCTTATTGATTCAATTTTCATATCCAATAAGTCCTATGTCATTTGAGTAAATAGAGTTCAAGTTATAACATTGTAAAGTTGGCTAATTTAAATTGCCCTGCTCTAGTCCAGTTAGGACATGGGGCAACTTTACGAATTTACTGGGAGTAACAGGTGTTGAATTTGGTTTTGAAATTTTTATGGCATATTACTCTATGTCTTAACTTTCTAACAAAATTAGTTTCACATAATACTAATCCAATGGCCTTATATTATATATGGTTGGAAAGCTCTAAATGTCTAGTTTCACATAAAAATAAGTTCATAAAGTTTCGGTGGCCGTAGGCGGAACCGTATACTCCGTCAGTATGGACGCCATAAGATTTTCTAGGTTTCAGATTCTAGTTTGCTATTTATCTTATTTTTCATGCAAGATTCAATCTCAATCCCATCAAATACTTGATAAACTAGCCATAATTCATCACATAACCATCATATATCATCAATTACATGAATAGAGAAAAACTTCCTAGCAGCCATCAACTCAATAAACTCAAGCAAAGAAGCTGAGTCCTACCGCTAGTTGATGCAAAACTAGCTAGACTTGAGCTCTTGGTGTAGGAAGTGGGTGGAGCTTGGAGATTTGGGAAAGAGGAAGTAAGGAAGAAGAAGAATGAAGGGAGAGAGGTCAACATGAAAGAGAAGCACAAAAGTGAGGGGAGTTGGAGGGGATTTGGTGTTTTAAAACTTGAGGAATGGCTTGTGATTGGTGGAGAGGTGTATAGTGCATGGAAAACGAAATCTCTCCTCTCCATAGGTAGCATATGGCGCCACCTATATGGGGGAAGAGTGGCAAAGTTTCAACCACTCATGTTAGGGTTTTTTGATGCGTAATTCTATTGATTCGGTTTTGGCGGTTTAAAATACCGAATCTTTACCGATTTCCTTCAAATCGGCAAGATATTACTAAGTAACTTTATGAAATTTTCTATATCTCTATTTTAATCTTCTCAAGTCTAATCTCTTTAATTACCACATAATGAACTCCTAAATAACTTTTAATTAACTTCTAATTAACCTTACTTATGCATTAAAATTGAATAAATCAATTAATAACGCAAATCGGTAAAACATTGCTAGTAACCGTCTAAAATTTTCTACATAACTATTTCAAATTATTCATTCGTTAATCTCTTTATAATTCATTCCTAATTACCTTCACACATTTAATAAAATTGAATAAATCGATTTGCAACGCAATAAACATTCAAAACAAAAAATTTCGAACGTTACACTACTACCCTCCTAAAAGAAGTTTTATCCTCAAAATTTAGTCATAAAACTAACTATTTATTACTGTAAGAGTTTGATAAAAAAGTTTACACATAAGCACACAGAAGTTTGATAAACATAGTCAAAGAAAATACAAGAAACCTAGTTATATAATTCAACATAAACACAGTTAGCAAAAAGTGAGTCCTTGTCCTAGGTTATTCTTAATTTCACTTCAGCTCTTTTGGGGAAATAGCCTTTTCAACATTCAAGGTGAAGACCCATCCTAGATGTTGAGACTTAGGGGTAAGTAGTTGATGCCCCGGGAATTCTCTAATCATGTGTCCTGGCTTTCCACACTTAAAGCATACCTTCTGCCTTGCCAAACAAGGGCTTCATCCATGATACTTTCCATATTTCGAACATTCTTGCTTCATGGGTGACCTTTGCGGCTACTTATGTTCATTTCCATTAGGTTAAAACGACTTCTTTAGTGGTGGAATATGCTGAAACTCCTAGTCTTCAGGTGCCAGCCTCTTTCCACAAACATCCATCCTAGTATCAACGAGCTTCTTGTTATATTCTTCAACTAATCGGCTTTTGTTCGCCAATGCAGTAAAATCTCTTATCTTCATTGGCCCCACCAAGGCCAAAATGTCCACTTTTAGTCCTCCTTTAAATTTGATGCATTTCCAATTTTCATCAGGGTTGCACTGATAAATGGTGGAAAATTTACAGAGTTCTTCGAACTTAGCAATATACTCCGAAACACTCATATTTCCTTGTTGAAGCTTCATAAACTCCAATTCCTTAGCGTTTCACACTGATGCAGGGAAATGCTTTTGATAAAATGCCTCCTTGAATATTTTCCAAGTGATATCAACTTGGGGTTCTTCCAACAGCCTATTCGCATTGCTCCACCAAAACTCAGTGTCCACTTCCAACATATAAGTGGCAAAGGCCACTTTCTATTGATCAGTGCAAGCCAAGATAGAAAAGACCTTCTCCATTGCCTTGACCCATCCTCAGCTTTATCTGGGTCAAAAGCTCCTCAGAAACTAAGCAGATTTGCTTTTCTAAACTCAGCAAATTTAAGGTCCTCTAGGTCCACCCCTCGGCCATTCAGGTTTCCACCATGACCGGCTTCAGAATGTTTTCCTAGGTGGTCCATCATTTGATGTGCTGCAGTAGCTTGTTCATGCATAACATATGCCATCTCTTGCAGAGTGTCTATGAAATCAGCGAGGTCTTCTGGAGTGGGCATAGTTTGTGGCCTACCACACCCCCTAGAAGCCATTAGTTCGTAATCACACAAAACAAAATATTGAGTTGATCAGGCCTAATAATAAGTTAAGTATGGCAGCAACTAATAACAATCACAGTTGGGGGTAGTCATGCATATCTAATCCCATATCCTGTTTGAATAGATAAGATTCGTCTGATGACATTAAAGATTCTAGAGTGCACTGGAAGCATACTCAGTTCAGTCCTCAAGTCCGACTAGGACCGAACCTAGCTCTGATACCATTACGTAACATCCTCTCAAGTACAGTACTATGCTTAAATCATAATACCACACCTGGTAGTTGTTACCATTGCTTTAATGGACCTTGTATGATAATGCTCCTTGGCCGTCTTTGATATTTCTAGTCAATCTGCCTATGGTGACCACCTTTGATATTTCAAGAGCTATCTAGAGATAACACGGAAATGTACATAGAAGTGAGAATTATAAATTCTCAGTAGGATTCACTAAATTACATGTAGTGTCATCATTGTTAACTTTAGCAGCTTCGGTTTATTAAGAAAATGGTGAGCATGTTATATAAATATTTTTAGTTTGATAGAGTGAAACAATTTTGTTAGAAAGTTAAGACATAGAGTAATATGCCATAAAAATTTCAAAACCAAATTCAACACCTATTGCTCCTAGTAAATTCGTAAATTTGCCCCATGTCCTGACAGGACTAGAGTAGGGTAGTTTAGATTAGCCAACTTTACATGATTATAACTTGAGCTCTATTTATTCAAATGAATGGGACTTATTGGATATGAAAATTGAATCAATAAGCTTTAAAAAGACATAGGTTTGGTAGGAATCCAAGTAGATTTCGATTTTTGGTGGATTTTTACTTTTGAAGGTGCAAATCTGCCCAGTTATAGGATAGGTCGAGGTAAATCCTTAATAATTGGAGCTATACTTATCAAAATCAAATGGGGCCAAATAGGTTACAAACTAGACACATAACATTCCAACATATCCAAAATTTAGGTCCCAAGAAGTTAAGTAGAATTTATGGCATGATTTATAAATTCAGACAGATTTGGGTACTATAGGTAGAATTGTTATTTGAGTGTTTGGCTACTATTGCATGAATGAAATTGAATTAGAAATTGATGGTTGTAAACCTATAATATTACTGAAGAACTAATGTATGATGTTAACTCTGCTATTGTGACTATATGTCTGTGTGAGCTGGCACTATTCATGGGGAGGCGGACTCGATCCATTATACTGCCGAAATTTTGACAGGAATATGTGAATGATAAACATGTTTATATGTTATGTCCATGAATGCATATCATGCAAGCATAAATGTTTGAAATTTAGATATGGAAAAATATACATGAACCTCTCATACATGAAAATATGAGCATATGAACTATGAAAGCACATGAAAGATAAGATGAGATCCCTTTACTTGGAGGTAGTTAATGAGTTCCTCCTTATGAAGGCAGTTAAATAGATAAGATGTAGATCCCTTCACTTGGAGGCAGTTATTTGAGTTCCTCTCAATAAAGGCAGTTAAAACTATGAGATCCCTCTATATTAGAGATAGTTGGCCAGCTAAGTCTCTCTAATATAGAGGCACGTGGGTCCCCTTACAGGCTAGTATTGTGTGACGACGATCACTAGTTGAGCTCACTCCTAGATCAGTCTACCCAAGGCCAGTAAAGATTAAAGACAAACATATGCATGCAGACACCCTAGGGATGGCGATATGTAATGCCTAGGCATGTCAAGTAAAGGAAGAAAAGAAAGTATAAGTGCATTTGCATGAATTCATGATGAGCCATTGCACATGCACATTCTGTTATTGTTATTATTAAGAAATCACTCATAATATGTTATGTTTATGCTTTAATTCTTGCTTTATTTATCAAGTGTATGACTAAAATGAACCCTACTTCGGAAAATATGGTTTCAAACTATAAAACTAAAAATATTTATATAACATGTTCACCTTTTTCTTAATAAACCGAAGCAGCTGGAGATAATAATGATGACACAGCATGTAATTTAGTGAATCCTACTAAGAATTTATAATTATCACTTCTATGTACATTTCTTTGTTATCTCCAAATAGCTTTGGAAATACTGTAGGTGGCCACCATAGGCAGAGTTGACTAGAAATATCGAAGATGGCCGAGGAGCATTGTCATACAAGGTCCATTAAAGCAACGATAAGAACTCTCGAGTGTGGTATTATGACTTAAGTATTGTACTATGCTTCGGAGGATATTACATTTAGTAGAAAAACCTAGGTGTATTTTTTGAAGTAGAAATCATAAGCTTGTGATGCCTTCAAGATATTCAAGGCATATATGGGGAACAAAGTCGTTGTAGAATCTAGATTTGAGAACAAATAAAGGTCAAGAGTATCTTCCTTGTATAGATATCTTTGAGCAGCATGGAGTTCAACATCAATTGACAATCATGGCGGGTATATGCTAGCATTAGGTGGGGTAGGAAATACTTCGAAAAAGATGCCTTTGGGTATCTCTTCTCCTTCATACATTTGAGAAAAGCTTTCCTTTTTAGGATTGTATATAGTTGCTCATAATATAGGGAACTCGTCCCTCGTCTAATAGAGTAGCTAAAAGGAAGAACAAACAATAATGGATATGATGAGATGCATGTTGTGATTCGAATAATGTCTAAACAATTTTGGGTAAGAGTAATTGCTACTACTATGGATATCTTGAACTGGTGCCTAATAAGGAATGTTCGTGATAAAACACATAGGGTGTGTTTGGAATGAAAAAAATTGTAAATAATTTGATTTGAATTGAATTTAAATGAATTGAATTGATTTATAAATCAAATATCATGTTTGGAATGAATTATAAAAAATAGGATTTGAATTGATTTAGAAACTAATTATTGTGTTTGAAATTCAATAAAATTAAAATTGATTTGATTTGGTTTCATTATTTTGCATTTTTAACCCTATTATATTATTTCTCTTTTGTAAGCTCCAATACCTTCCAGAAACCACCATTTGGTGTAAACTATTTTTAGCTTTAATGTTTTGATATGCAGTAAAATCAAGCTTTAAGTAAAGTCTTTATCTGTTAACGATTTGCTGCTCTAAAATGTATTCTTTTGTGAGCAAGATCATTCATCTCGAACTTAAAATAGTTTTGATTTGATCAAAGCATTTTACTCCATAGTCATTCTCCTGAACATGCTTTCCTTGGAAAGAATACTTTGTGAAACATATGATCTTTCAAGTTGCTTTTCATGAAGTCTGTCACTCTCAAGGCTTCCTCTGTGTAACACCCTCCTAGGTATGGTACTATGCTTAAGTCATAATACCTCACCTAGGAGTTGTTACTGTCACTTACTCGGACCTTGACTGGTAGCAACCTTGGGCCACCTTGAATCTTACTAGTCAACTCCGCCACGGAGGACTTTCTTCGAGACTTCTGAACTATCTGGAGATAAAATGGAAATAAACATAGGAGTGAGAATTATAAATTCTCAGTAGGACATATATACTGTCATCGTTGTCATCTCCAGTTTACTTCAGTTTATTATGAAAAAGGTGAACATGTTATACAAATTATTTAATTTTATAGTTCAAAAATATACTATCCGAAGCAAAGTTCATTTTATTCACACACTTGTCATTTGGGAGAGCCCATACAAAGTTAATTCATGAATTATACTATGAACAATAACTGCAATATATTAAAATGCACATAGCATCAATATACTGGAGATAATAACACCTGTATATACCTTTACTTGCATTTGAATTTATGCAGATACATAAAATTTACTTTTCTTTATTTATATTCCTTTTTCGTGAATATTTATATGCCATCATAAACTTTTGGTACTCACATTAGCTGGGTTGATGCCATGCCTCATGTGAGTGGGATATTTGCATATGCTTTAATCTTTATTCTTTATTGCCCTTGGGTAGTCTGATCTAGGAGTGAGCTCAACTCATGACCGTCATCACACAGAACTAACCTACAAGGGGGACCCACGTGCCTCTAGTCTTGGAGGGATCTCATTTTGGCCACGTGCCTCTAAATTGAAGGGATCTCCTTTCTCACATGCCCCAAGAATAGAGGGATCTCAGCAGACCGCTTGCCTTCAATGTAGAGGGATCTCATCTGACCACGTGCCTCCAAGGTAGAGGAATCTCATAGTTTTATACTGCCTTCATAGGGAGGGATTCAATGTGCAACTGCCTCCAAGTGAAAGGACCCACATCTTATCTTATTTAACTGCCTTTACAAGGAGGGATCTCATAACTACCTCCAGGTGAAAGGATTCATATTTAATATATTCATATCCTTTCGTTCTCATACATAATCACGCATAGGCACGCCGAATGCACTCATATATATGCTTCATCATTTACTTTCATATATCCTTGCATCTAGAACTTCATATTCATAACTTAAATCTTCATGTGATTCTGCCGAAAATTCGGCAGCATAACAGAACGTGTCTGCTTCCCCATGAATAGTGCCAGTACTCAGAAAACCAATTGTACAGAGAAATCATAACTCTTCATTCATATTTCATTCATCAATCTTATGAGAACAATCTTTGCATTAATCTTTCAAGCACCAATATGGAATTGCAACACTTAGACTTTAGTTGGACTCATATATGCATTGAGGTGCCTAATCCTTTGACTTTAGAAATTCTGCTCACATTCTTCAATTCTGCCTGTTTTTAGAAATTAAGCCTTAAATTCATTTTAGCTCATTTAGACCTAAATTTTGGATATGTTGAAGTCTTAACCTCTTTGGTCCCATCTAATTTTGATAAATATAGCTCAAGTTATTTAGGTTTTATTCCGGCCTGCCCTAAAGTTGGCTAGAATTGCACACTTAAAAGTAAAAATCCACTAAAAATCAAAAACTAGTTCAAATCATACAAAATTGATCTTATATTAAAGCTAACTGGACAATCTTTCATTTGAAAAAAGTTTCAGCCTTAGTAGGGCTCGAGTTATAAGCACCGAAATTTGACCTTCCTGAACTGTGTTTTGACCCAGTTTGGACATAGGACAAGTTTCTCGGACCACTGGGAGCAAACGGGATCTTATCTAACTCTAAAATTTTTATGAGATATTCTCCTATGTGTTAGCTTTCTAACAAAGTTAGTTTCATTCAATTCCAAGTTATATAGAGCAAGTTTTACCCTAAACAACCTAGTCTGCCCAGAATCAAACTCAAAAACCTAGGTCGAACTTCAAAAATTTATATCTCACTCAATACTAATCCAATGGCCTTATATGATATATGTATGGAAAGCCCTGAAAGTATAGTTTCATTTAAAAATGGTTTCATCAAATTTAAATGGCGATAGGCGGAGCCGTACACTCCACCGTACGGACTGCCGAAGGGTTTTGGTTTTCCAACTTCTCACATTTTCCTACTTTCATCCTTTCTTGCTTCTTAATCGATTTCAACATCACAAATAGCCAACAAACCAGCCAAATATCATCATATACATCCAATTATCACATCAAGAAGTAAGAAACAAAAGCCCCAAATCAGTCACCTATGCCCAAGAAAACAAGAACAGAGTTGAATCTTTACCTCTTTATATGTGATCTTGCTTAATTTTGGAGTTTGGACTAGCAAAACCTTGTTGAGCTTGAAGGTTTGATGGAGTTGGGTGAGTGGAGAAGAGAAGAAGAGAGTTGAAAGGGGGAGAAGGCAGTGCAGAAATGGGCTGAATGAAAGGAAAAGAATTGTGTTATAAAAGCTTAAGGAGGTAGTTGAAATAAAGGGTTGTGATTGGTTTAAAATTCAAGGCTGAAATTCAGCCAACTTTCCTCATTTTTGGTGGCCAAAGTGGCGCCATTTTCATGTGGTAATGTGGCTGAGTAATCAGCCTTAGATCCTAGGGTTTTAAGCTTATAATTCTATTGGTTCGGTTCCAACAGTTTAAAATACTGAATCTCAATCGATTTCCCTCAAACCGACAAATCGTTATTGAATAGTTTTGTAAGAATTCTTATATATCCATCTTAATCTTCTTTAAATTTAATCCTTATAATTGATACTTAATTAGCCTAATTAATCTCTAATTAATTTCTAATTAACTTTACTTATCCACTAAAATCGAATTAATCGATTAAAGGTGTAAATTAAACGTTTTGCAAATTGAGGGCCTTTCTGTTTTTTGTTTTTCATGGCTAATGGCATTTTCATAATTATGGATAAGTCTAGGGGCATCCCATGTCATTTCACATATGGATGCCTCCGTGGCTCAATCAGCCGAGGTTTAGGTTTCTACGTTTTCACTACGTGATTCTGCTTCATTTAAAACCTCATTCTACTAATCCTATTGATATAGGGACCTAAATGTCATTTTCTAAAAGGTTCAGGGGCAGAGTTGTGAATAATAAAAGTTTGTTTTTATTATTTTCTATTACGTTATATGGGGATGTTACACTCCGCACAATTCAGGGTTAAATTCAAAAAGTCAAATGTAATTTAACAAGATCTAAAAGAAGCGCTAACAAGTCTGAAAAGTTGGTGAACACTTCAATGGCTATTTTCCCTCCCCTATGTCATTTCTACGTGTTGAAGGAGAAAGCTACATCTTCTCTTTCCAGTCTTAGACTCGTGGATCAAAGAGGCACAAAACTCAAGATCTGCAAGCTTTAATGGTCATATTTTGAAATCTATATAAAGCTGGAAGTCAAAGAAGAATGGGCTAAACTGATTGAATATTCTTTGAGTGTTAAATGCTTTCTCCAACCTTTTGAACTATTATATAGTTACATATTGTAACTGCAGTTTAGAAAATCTTCTCTATTGAGTTGTATTAGCAAAAACTCTCGTATTGAGGATTCAGATAAGTCACACACACTCTGTACTTATTTGATCATACCTGCTTTTAAAGCCTCAGTGTGAGTGTTGCAAACAGAAACCGTAAACTTTCTTAGAGTGTAACCAGACTTATTAGTGGTTACTGTGAGCTTGGAGAGGCTAAAATAAAAACTACTTGATTGTAAAAGTTTGGAGAGACTTGAGAAAGACTACTCTATTGTAAAAGTTTAGAGAAGCTTGAAAAAAGAATATTCATTATATAAAACTCTCAACAAAGTGTTGGGGATTAGAAGTAGACAAATAGTTGGTCGAACCAGTATAAAATCCTGCTATGTGAACTTTCTATCCCTTTCTTATTTATTGCCTTACCTCGTTTGGAGATTTGTGTGCAATATATCTGTCTACTTTACCATACCTTCTGATATTAAAAACAACATTTATTACTAACTTTACTACTTCAGCATTCCAAATCTTAGACTTGAGAAAGTTGTTTTATAAAAGTTTTAGGTTTTAAATTTTATTTGAAGCATAATTCAACCCCCTTTCTTGTGCTACTTCTACCTACAATTGGCATCAGACCTTGCCTCTGAGATTGAGCTTCCTAATGGTTGCAAAGGATAAAAATCCATCCAATGGTGTAACAGATCACCCACATTGTTTAAGTTCGCTCCATAAACCGCCCTCCATATTTTAATGATGTAGATTATCCATATTGGAAGGATAGGATGTGTAACACCCTACCAAATACAATACTATACTGAAGTCATAATATTCTACCCAATAGTTTGTTACATGTGAATGACTCTCATTTTAATTTACCTTAATTCATTAACTTAGTCGTGTGAACTCTTAAATTGAAACATGGTTTATTGACTAGGCATTAATTCATTTAGGTGATGTATATATATATTGTATAGGCACGGCACAATATAAGAAAATTTCATAAATCAGGTGAAATTAAACATCATAACACCTCTTATATGTCTATATGTTTATTCAAACATAGTCTTATATATACATGTACATCTAAGGGGCAGGGAGTACAAAAGACTGGACCATCAAACAAAACAAAACCGGTATGTGCTCACGAGGTGCACCCTATATGGTCCTAAAAAGGACATTTCAACTATTGTCACTGCCTAAAAAAAATGCGAAAAAGAAACTATGCCTATGGCCCAAGGTCATAAAAGTGCCAAAAGATGGTCACGCTATACACTGCAGTCTGCTGGCAGGATGGTTCCCCTAAATGGATTCCGAGGAAAGGAACCCACTCACTAATGTTGGGATCAATTGGAGCATAGCCGTCATCGGGTGCAAAGGATGAGGAGGAGGAAGAGTCTGCTACCTCGAAGAGGGAATTACCTGGGGTGGTGAGACAGGTGATGATATTGGTGGTGCTGCTAGTGGTGTGGCTAGATAGGCCATGTGTAGAGGGATAACTAAGAAGGGAGAGGCAGGGTCAAATAAAGGGCTAAAAAGAGGAACTACAAAGTCATGGCAGAAAAATATGTACAGGCAAACACGGCAGGTAGCAGTAATATACAGGGAATCTATCACAAGGTCAAAGTGTAATTGGAACTCTGGCAGCTTAGCGAAGCTGATGACTGTCGCCGCCATGTCCATAGTCTAAGAATGATGCGGACACACCTAAAACGATGAGATTTTGGAAAAATTCTCAGTAGGATTCTTAAAACTATTCTATGTTGACATCACATTCATTCCCAATTGCCTTAGTTTTTGTTAATTATATAAAAAAGTGAATACAGACTAAATATCTCCATTTATCAGTGTTTTAAAGAAATATAGCCCGAAGCAAGATTCCATTTTATTTAAAGGAGTATGAGTCAAAAGAGAACTCATACTGGTAGCTGTATCACGGACTCATCTTCATGGTAGGTCATGGGTTCTTATTGTTGTAGCATTTGGGATTAGGTTTTATAAGATCTAGAGGGGGCAAGACAGTCATTTAAAATATTTACAATTGGAATCAATTCAAATCCCATCAAATTCTAACAAAATTGATAGGATTTTAAAATAAAAGGAATGGAATTCCATTGGATTTGGAAAATCAATTTCTTTCTTCTTTTTGTTTTTCAATTCCAAACACATAATTTGATATGTAAGTCAAATCATTTTCATTTTTTTCTTATTCCAAACACACTGATAAAGAAGCTTGGAGTGAAAGAAGACCCTCAGTATCCAATCTTGGAGATTTTAGGTGTATTGCATATGCTCATGCACTAGTTCAACAAAGGAAGTACATGTCCATTGGGTACAATATGAATTCAAAAGTATATCAACTATATAATTGAGAGACAAAGAAAGTGATCATTAGCCAAGATATGGCAATTGATGAAGGAATATGGGACTGGTCCTCCAAAACTCAAAAGAAGCCTATGGTAATTCTGATAATTATGAACAAGAAGATGGCTAAGGAGGCACAGCATGTCAACTAGAACCATCTAGTTGAGTTTTAAGGAATTGTCGATTATTTTCCATATTAGAATATTATGCTATGAATGATGATAATGATCCATTTAATGAAGAGATTATTCGTTGCTTCTAGCCTTGCTACAAGAGTGAATGTCTCATCATAGTCGATTCCTTCTTGCTAGTTGTAACCTTGAGCTAATGATCTTACTTTGTTTCTAATCATTTCTCCAATTTTGTTCAGCTTAATTTTGAAGATCCATCTTGTACCAATAATAGAATGTTCCTTAGGAAGTGGTAGAAGAGTCTTAACTTAATTTTTCTTGAACTAATTTATCTCTTCTTGCATGGCTTCTACCCAACTTTATCATCAAGTGCTTCTTCAATATATTTAGGTTTTATCTCAGAAATCAAAGCCAAACTTATTTGGTTTTTGAAAGATTATCTTGTTTGTACTCCTTGAGATTTTCACCAATGACTTCATTTCTAGACACAATGTTGACAACATGAGCACCTCCATACTTTCTGTGTTCTAGATGTCCTTCAAAAGTTGTTGTTTACTCATCAAAAGGTAGATTGAAAGTTGGAATTAGTTTTGAAACATGATCTTCAAAAGCTTCTTAGCATTGCATGCTATCTTCTAATGGAAATTTTTGAAGTGATTAAGGTTCTTCATCCTTCTTCTTCTTCTTCTTCTCTTCAGAAGATAGATTTTCAAAGTCTTCTTCTAGATCATTCATCTTCTAAGTGAGATTAGCTTTCTTGTCCTTGAAGGAAATGTGGCATGATTCTTTTATGTACTTTGTTCATTGGATGTATAACCTATAAGATTTTGAAGAAGTGCAATATCTTAAGAACACTCCCTTATCTGCTTTAGCATGAAACTTGGACAAATTGTCCTTTGTGTTAAGGATAAACAATTCTAATCCAAAAATATGGAAATAGGATATGTTTTCCTTTCTTCTCTTCCACAATTCATATAGAATTTTCTTGAGGATATGCCTTATGGAAACATGATTTTGTATGTAATAGGAAGTGTTTATAGCTTCTGCCTGAAAACTTTTAGGTAAACCACTTTCTAAAATAATAGTTCCGGCCATTTCCTATAATGATTTGTTCTTCCTTCCTACAACCCTAATTAGTTTAGGAGAAGAGAAGTTGTAAGAAAGCAAAACGTTTCAAAAACATGATTTTCAAACTGACCTCCGTCGTTAGTTTTATTGGATGTGATGTAAAAACCTTTTTCATTTTGAATATGTTGGTAAGGAATATTGTCCATGTAAATCTTGAAAAGTCATCTACGATGACCAAGCTAAATTTCCTATTACTCAGACTCTTTACTGTTGTAGGACCAAAAAGGTCAATATGTAAATGATCGAGTGGCCTTATGGTAGAAACAACAGTTTCGCTATGAAAAGAGGTTTTGATCAGACTGCACTTTTGACATAGTTCATGATAGCAAGTGTCGTAGCTTGCCCCAAATTACAATTTTAAAATACTTCATTACACTAAATTTGAAGTATAGTGCAACCAAGGTCATCTCACAAGAATGTTGTTGCTATCTAGTTATGTAACAAGGGATTTTGTGTAGACATGCAATAAATAAGCTATAAAAGAAAATTAGGTGAAATAAAAATAAACATTAGTTCAAAGAGTTCCTTAGGCATAAGATGAATCAATCACTAACACACAATATATCAAACACATGGAGTGTGACTAATTTGAGCCATAAGAGAGACCACTACTAATAACCCCACAATTCTACCTAGAGACTTCTAGGCATTCAACTAACATACAATTGATTAGATAATTGAGAACTCAACTCTAATTAACCTATGTTGATTTCTAGCCCCAATTGTATTAGAAGGTTTGAACCCAAACCCAATTCCTAATTCTTTAATCAATCAAGTCTGTAATACCTTAATAATACCATACTATGCGTATGTCATTTTGTGCCATCACTAGTTGTTACACTTAACTAGCGAAAGTTCTTATCGTTAAAATTAGCATAATATACAAAAATAGCATGTAATTTTTTTTTTGTAAAACCTTTATGCTTGAAAACTGAGCCTTTAAGCACTTACTTACTCGTATACACATGGACGTTGTTCCTCATCTCGCTAAGTTACTAATAAGACGTATGATAAAATTGAAACAACATAACACAATACCATTAGCCAAGAATGTAATCATAGATACTCAAGAGTCATCGTTATACTTAATAAGTATCACATATGTAATAGGTCAAATTAAGTAGCATAACTTCCTACCAGCTCTTAATTACACATAAACTGCCCAACTAGGGCTCTTAAGAAAATGAAAATACTATGCTATTATCTCGATCTTCCTTAACTAGGAGAAGAAACACGGTAGCCCCTCATCTTATCCAGTCAGGTACCATCACTAGTGCTTCCATGGATGTCATTAGCTCCGTTTGAAGATGACACGGAAACGTAGGAGTGAGAAATACAAGATTTCTCAATAGGATCCCGACTAGACCATTAATGTGTCATCGTCGTCGTCCTAGCCACTTCGGGTTTAATTATGAAGATAGTGAGCATACATAAGTTCTATTTTTAAAGGGTTTAAAAACATAGGTTCCCAAAGCGGGTTTCTTTTAATCTTTCCCATATAAACATAATATAAAGAAACTCAAAGCTACCATATAAGAGCATATACATGTGAAAGCATGGTATAAACATTCATAATACGCATGAGAAAACTAAAAACATACATGACTATGCAACTTATCAATTTGACCATGGTTCTACTTTGACTTTACTTTCATTTTTAGCATGTGCTTAACATTCTTTACTTTTCCATTGAAATAAACTGCTTTTGGACATGAGCTCATTCCGTGACCGTCATCATGTAGTACTAAACCAAATCAGACTAAGCCGATATTTGTTAATGTAACACCCTCCCAAGTACAGTACTATGCTTAAGTAATAGTACCACACCCTGGAGTTGTTACTGTTACCTGAGCGGACCTTGCTTGACAGCAACTTCAGCCGTCTTCGGAAACTTCTGAAACTATCTGTAGACAACACGGAAATAGAAGTGAGAATTATAAATTCTCAGTAGGATTCTCTAATTATCATATATAATGTCATCATTGTCATCTCCAGTTTGCCTCGGTTTATTATAAAAAAGGTGAACATATATTGTTTAATGGTATAGTTCGAAGATATGTTATCCGAAGCAAAGTTTATTTTTATCATACACTTGGCATCTGAGAGAACCCATAAAAATCAAGTCATGAATTATATTAGGACTAATAATTGAAATACAATAAAGTATGATAGCATCAATGTACTAGAGGCATAACTTCTACATATACTTTACTAGAACTACAACATATTAAGACATCCACATAACATCAATATGCTGAGAACATAACATCTGCACATAACTTAACTTGTATTTAAATTCATACATAGACATAAAACTTGCTTTTCTTTCTTTATCTCTCTTTTCATCATAAAATCTTTACGTGCCACATTCCTGAGTATGATCGCCATGTCATATCCCATCAGAGTGTGATCGCCATGTCACGTTCCTTAGGAATATGGGATCTTCCTTTGGTACTTACACTAGCTAGGTCATGCCATGCCTTGTGTAAGTTCTATCCCCTGTACTCACACTAGCTGGGTCGATGCCATGCCTCATATGAGTGGGGTGCTTGCATATGCCTTAGTCTTTAGCTTTTACTTAGCACACCTAGGCATTATGTATCGTCGTCCCTAGGGTGCTTTTACTGCCCTTGGGTAGCCTGGCCTTGGAGTGAGCTCATCAGCTTCACCCGTGACCGTCGTCACACCGACTCACCCGCAAGGGGATTCACGTGCCTCTAGTCTTGGAAGGATCTGATTCTAGTCACGTGCCTCTAATTGAAGGGATCTCTTCTGGTCACGTGCCTCAAAATTGAGGGATCTCATCTGACCACGTGCCTTCAATATAGAGGGATCTCATCTGACCACGTGCCTCCAAGGTAAAGGGTAGCTACCTTCATAGGGAGAGATTCAAAGTGCAACTGCCTCCAAGTGAAAGGATTCACATTTAATATATTTACATTCTTTCATTCTCATGCATAATCCAGCATAGACATGCTGGCTACACTCATACCTATGCTTTGTCATTTACTTTCATATACCTCATCTCATACTTATGTCATTCTTGAATATAGAGTTTCTATATACCTATTCATAATTTAATTCATTCTTAATAACTCATATCATATTCAAGTTCATCCTTGCATGTAAACATTCCTAGTTTCATAGACTTCTGCCGTCAATCCGGCAGTATAACAGATCAGTTCTGTCTCCCCATGAATAGTGCCAGTTCTCACAGACAGTTCAGTCATAACAATATAATCAATCTATTCATATATATAGATTAATGTAAAGCTGGCAATCCTCACTCAAACCTTATATGTGCACTAATACTTGTAAAATTATCAATTTGGCCATTCTACCAATCTTACTCAATTCTACCCGGATTTTGTATAGTCCACCTTTATCTCTATTCAACTCATTTAAATCTGAAATTTGGATATGTCATAGCTCTATGTGTCTACTTTCTAACCTTATTAGTCCCATATCATTTTGATCTACATAACTCAAGATATTTAAATTTTGCCTCAGCTTGTTCAGTTACTAGCCCGAATTACACTCCTGGAAGTATAAATTCACTAAAAATCGAAACTAAGCTCAAATCATACAAAATTGATTCCATATCAAAGCTAACAGGACATCCTTTCATTTGCAACAAGTTTCACTTGATTTTATTAAGTATACCTTGGGTTATAAGGCCTGAAAGTTGACCTTCTTGCACTACCTTATTTTGGCTCGGTTTGGACATAGGGTAACTTTCTCGAATCACTGGGATCAATTGGGACCATAACAAACTCAGAATTTCATATTGGGATGTTCTCCTCTGTGTAAGCTTTCTAACAAAATTGGTTTCACTCAATTTGGAGTTGCATAGGGTGAGATATACCCTCCTCAAGTCACCCTGCCCGGATGAAAACCCTGATTCCTAGGTCAAATTTAAAAAATTCATATCTCTCTCAATACTAATCCATTGACCTTGTATGATATATGTATGGAAATCTATGAATGTTTACTTTCATCTAAAAATAGTTTCATCGGATTTGACCGATTGTAGGCGGCGACGTACACTCCGCCGTACGGACTGCCGTGGAATTCCTCACTAAGACAGCATCCTAATTCTCCACTCCTTCTAATTTTCTCCTTCTAACCATAATTCCAACTCAAGATCTCCTATTAATCCAATCATAATCCATCATAATACATCTAATAGTTCATCAAATACATGAAGAAGAGTACAATTTCATGCAATCATAGTGCAAGTAATTCAAGAACAGAATGGAATCCTACCTCTTTAGAGTGTAATCTTGCTGAATTTGATTTTTGGATTGATGGAACCTTGACCAAGCTTAGAGATTTGATGGAGTTGGTCGAGAGAGGAAGGGAAGAAGAAGGCTGGAGCAAGAGGAAGAGAAGGAGGCATAAGTCAGCGGGGAATAAGGAGGGGAGTCTGACTTAAATACATAAGAGTTGTGGTGTTGATTGGTTGGAGTTTTGTGGTTGAAGTTCGGCCATGTCTCTCACTTTTGTGGCCAAATTGCTCTCCACGTCGTCCCTCAAACTGAGACTCGCTTCCACTCTATCTGAGCTCGGAACTCGTCTCTAACATGCTTGAGATCGGAACTCGTGATAATTTGCCTGAGCTTGGGCTGAAGCCGGATGTCGGAACTCATCTCTCTTGTTTGTGACTTGAGAAAAATCTTGTCTGGTTTATTTCGAGACTTGGACGTAAGGTCGGAGGTCGAAAGTCTTTAAGCTTACAATCATATAATTTCGGAACTCCCCATTCAAACTCGGGAATGCCAGCAGAAATGGAAAGCTCCAGAGAATAATATCGGATATCGAAACTCGTTTGTGACTTGGAAACCAGCTCAAGGATTCGAACTCATGTCCATTGAATCCAACTCTAAGACGGGAACTCATTATATCAAAATCGGATGTTGGCACTTGTATCATTGTTTTAAAGCATCAACTTGGGTCAAGTCCGAAGTTGGAATGAGGATGCTTAAGGTCGGAACTCGGGAATTCGAATGACATTAGCAAACCCAACTACTTAAACCCGGAAGTCGGAATTTATATACAGTGTGGTTGATGAGATCGCAATCCGGGTATATTTTCCTTGAAACATGAAGTCGGATATCGGTAATCACGTCTGTATTGGTTGTACTTGAGAGTAAAGTCAGAAGTCGGGAAATGAGGAACGTTGGTTAAGATCGGAAGTCAGAAATTATGCTGAAAGGTGAACACGAAGGCGGAAATCGGGAATGGTCTTCATTGGGGACCTGGACATTTAGTTTGGAGATCAGAAATCATGTCTGAGTATACTTTAACTCGAATTCGGGTATTAGAACTCGGAAGCCACCCATTTAACTCGAAACTAGAACATGAAGTCGGAAATAAGGGAAAATCAAAATTAGACGAAATTGGAAGTCTGAAAGGTCATGAAGTCGGAAATTAAGTAAGACAAACTCGGAACTCGGAAATAATCCTTCTATCCGAATTCAAAGATGAAGTCGGAAATGGGAATTGATCAATCTTGTGGCGAAGTCGGAACTCGAAAATCGGGATGTTACAGTTAACCCTAAGTTGGAGGGTCCTCCATGTCATCTTTGCCTCCTTCATAGAGGTTCCTTGAGTCTTTGTAGATCACCGTCTCTCACTTCCTTGAAGTGATCGATGGGTCATATCCCATGATTACTTTTCTTATCATTATACTTTACATGCATAATACTTCTTTGACTAGACACATGCAATAATATGACTAAATCCATAATTTTGACAGAAATCCGGTAGCATAACAACTAGACCGAAGCTTCCCCAAAACGCCAATCATATAACTTTCAACTAATAATCCATCAAATCTATATCATATCATCACACTAACCATTCAATCATGAGACAAAACTCAATCAAACTTGTCATTTATCATGTCGAATAGCATCATACATTCATACCCTAAAGGGGTTCATAGTTGTGTTATTCTTTGTGAAGAATCTTTGAATCGTCATATGATTTTCTGTGGTTACCCATGAGAGAATCACATGGTTAAAATATATGTATGTGGTCTTTTAGTTACCTAGTTTTCATGTGAAATTATTCTTTACTTGAGTTCATGTCTTATGGAACACTTGATCAAATTAGTTAAGTTAGGTGATTGTTTCCTTTCCTTGAGATAGTGCACTTAATGATTCCTAGGTTCATGATATACTCAGAGGCCCTAACCATATTTTTGTTCCCAAGGAGTTCAAGATCCCTCTAGTCCTTGGGTCATGACAATGCATAACTATACTCATAAACCCAACAATACCATGTTCACTAATCACCAAGGGTGATTTTTAACTTATCCAAGTTACAAAGTTTCAAGCATTTATTATTAACATAACAAGGTCTTACCTTAAGTATTATAAAAGTTATCATTCTTTATAAGGTAGTCATAGAGTTTTATCCTTTATGAAAATAAGTGCCTCTAAAATTATACTCTTGCCTTAAAGATTGAATCTTTATAAAATAATGATACAAGATATTAGCTTTTGAACTAAAAAGCCTTGTTCTTTATGAAAGTTGACACTTTTAATTATTCTAAGACCATCAAGGTCTTAACTTTATGATTTAAAGTTATTTTAAAGTCTAAAATATTCCTACTTTATAAACTAGGGATATAAGATATTAACTTTATAGTTATAAAGTCTTGATCTTTATAAAGGTTAGCACTTTTAAGCATTGTTTGGATTCAAGATCTAAAATTTATGAATTAAAGGTTACAAAGCAACACTTTTATGACTTAAAGATTTCATTTTTGACTAAAGTTTGAAACTTTATGAAAGGTTTTGTCTTCAAGGTTTGATTTTTAAGACATAAAGTGACTAGATGTCATTTTTATAACTAAAAAAGGCTTTATATTCTAAAAAGCTTAGACTTTTACATATTGTCTTATCTTCAAGGAGAACAAAATGGAACTTTGTGAAACTCATAAAATAGCACCGCTTTTTAAGCATCAAGAAGCAAACCTTTTTAAAGTTTTCAGCTTCTAGGATGTTCATAGTCTTTTCAAACCATGAAAAACATGCAAAGATGAAATTCTCTAATCATAAGCTCATCATAAAAAAAGGAGCAAACTTTAAACAAAATATCACCAAGAACATCAAGATTTCATGCATGAAGAATAGAAAATAGGAACTTTAAAGCCTTTTGAGTGAGAAAATTTCAAGGTCAAGAACACTTGTGAAGAAGAGCATGAAGAGCATGAACATATTTTACCAAAAGTACAAACATCAAGAACACTTAAATAAGATCATGAACATATTTTACTAAAAATAGAAACTTTTGCTCATGAAGAGCATGAGAGATCTTCTCAAGTTCTCACTTGAAGATCTTGGTCATGAGAAAAACCAAGCTTCAAGCTTTCTTGAGCAAACAAAGTAAAAGAGTGGAGATCACTACCTCACTTAAAAAATGGCACTACAACAAGAGAAGAAGAAGAAGATGATGGTGGTTCCTTCCTTGAAGATGGTGGCGGTTTGATCTTGGAAGGTGAGAGAACTCTTGAGATCTCTTGAAAATAAAGCTTGTAGTGTTTAGATCTTGTCTCCAAAGACCAAAAGATGTAGTCTTTGAAGGGCTAAGTGAGAGTTTTGGTTATGGTGGGGGAGGAGAAAAGAAGAAGAAGAAGAAGAGAATTTTAAAGAGAAGTGAGAGGATGAGAGTCTTACAGAGAGAATGAGAAGTGTGAAAATGAAAATAAATGGGTGTGAGAGGGAGAGAGAGGCCGTAACTTCTATGAGGGTGGGGAGAAGATATTTTGCTTCATTTTGTGTTATCATGTGTTAATTAGTGATTAAGGAGATAAAGTAGATGATGGGGAGACAAAACATGGTCAAACTCTTACATAAAGCACTCTTGTCTAATGCTTTATGCTTTTATAACATCAATTTTTACTTTGTTGTCTAGTTGACTAAATTTAAATTTAATGATGTGATTAAGTGCTCTTGCAACTTAATTAACATGATTAAGCAAGAATTAGTGATTAACACACAAGAACATGAATAACAAAAATTAATCTTACGATTAAGTTTAATTATTTTTAATTAAACTCGATTAAGCTAATTAAGGGTGATTAATACTTAATTAAGTTATTAAAGGTCTGACTTACTCAATTAGAGACTATCTTATCTCAATTAAGAGTTCTCTTGACTTTTCTCATCAAAGTTAACTCATAAACTCTTCGTTGATCTCTTAATTGAGTCTTAATCTCATAATTTCTCATTAAGTATCTAATTATTCAGGGTTACTGAGGTAATTTAGCACGACATGAAATTGAGAATGTTACAAAGTTCATGCCAATTGACCAATTAGCAATCACCTAACTAAGTCCTCATTCATAAACCTACATATCAATACCATTCAATGCAAGTTTACAAATAAAAGAGGGCAAAGAATCAAGAAAATAAACATTGAGATTCAAGCATAGAGTTTCAAGATTACAACCATAATGCCCTTGGACTCCCCTTGAACTAGCTTGAAGTCCTACTTCTCCATAGCAATGAAGGTTACAAAATAGAACCCAGAACAAGATTCTTACAAAATGAAAGGAAAAGAAAAGACAAGAAGAGGAGAGGAGAAGAGAAGAGAGAAAAATGAAAAAATGTTGGAGAGGAGAGTCCTTCTCATCTTTGTTTTCTCTCTTCTTATTAGACCTCAAATATGAATATCCAACATTTCCCTTTAGCTCCAGATTAATCCTCTGCCTCTTAACTTTAAGTGGACACCCAATTCACTTAATTTGGCCTTGAAATGAGAAAGTCATGGCCCAATCTTTGTAGCATGTCTAGGTTGTACCTCTATTCGCGTCAGTCAAATTCAACAGCCAATAAGTCCATCAAGATGTCATTATTTTCGAGATTGTTCTTCATATGAATTGAAGCTTTATATCTTAGCTTTCAAATGGCACCAGTTTTACCTCAATGGAATGTCTACAACTCAAGTTATGGCCTAATTAGTGTACACTGCTCAGGTTCCAATGCAACAGCCCTTTTCTGACTTCGTGGCCCAATTTGTCCTAATAGACATCTGAATTAGTTTTTGACTTCTGCATCAAAGTTATAGATCTTTCTCTCATCTTTCCTACAATATAACATTTGTAATTTTTTGAGGTCAACAACTCAAGATATGCTCAAAATACATAAATAGTATAAATTTATAATAATGCTGAAAAATACAATTAAGCCCAATTAGAGCACGAACTCATAAAATGTGTCTAATATTGATCAATTAGACACAAAAGAGGTCCAATAAATTAAATATGAGGATTAATCCATGTATCAAAATGTTACTTATCATTTCACATGTCATATCCTTTTTGAACTTTATCTTGGGCAAACCCTTGACCAAAATGTTCTAGGGAAGTTTAGTGATCATTTTCATTTCCACATGACCAATTTTTGATGTCATAGCCATTTGTCATTATCAAAGGATGCTAAGCATTTTACATTTTGATCTATTAAGTCATCCAAGTACACTGCATAAGTGTTTCTGTGTCTATTTGCAGTTAGAATGACTTTATCAAATGTAGGATCTTTTACAATACATCTAGAAAGTTCAAGCAAAAACTAAAAGCCTTAGTCAGAAAATTGACTAATATTTAGAAGGTTGTTTTTAGGTCCTTCTAACAAGACATTGGGAACAAGGTCTGAATCATTGTTACCAACATTATTGACACCCATGATCCTTGATTGTATGTTCTTAGTGAATGTTGCTGACCTTTTCTATCTTGGCTATAGGCTTTTAAACAAACTTTTGTTGCATATTTTGTGTTAGAGCAATTGTCACTCAGGTACCATTTTTTTTTGTTTCTAAGATGTTTGGAGGCACACCAACATAAGGTACAAATTTTAGCTTAAGTACCTGAACTTTTTTGCGTCCTTTGTGGTTTGTTACCGGTTTGGGTTTCTTATTGTTCACTTTCTTTTTAAATAAGCACTCATCATAATCATGATGCCCATGAAGACAAATGGTATAGAATCTATGATGCTTAGGTAACCTTTTGAAAAGATTGAATCATCATTCTCGATATATTCTAAGCCTGTTTAGTGTAGACATGGTTTCTGACCACCAAGCATCAAATCAAGATTCTTGGAGCCATTAATCATCTTCATTATATTAGATGTGAAAACTTCACAGTCTTCCTTTGTTCATCAACTTCAAAATGTCTAGTATGAAAGGCTTTTGATTGAGTAGAAGTTCTGAGAGCATCAATATTAGTCCATAAATGACTACTTCTTCTCATGTGGAAACTTATCCTTCTCAGATTTGAGAAGTTCATAATTTGAGGACAATTTTTGAAAACTTTTCTTTAAGTAACATATTGAGTGGTTATGATTTGAGCGTCATTTACAAGTTCATTATAAGTATTCATCAAATCATTATAAAAAAGAGGAGGTTCTGAAAATACCTTAGTCTCCTCACTATCAGAAATTGTATCGGCCTTCAAGCAAAGGTTTTCTACCTTTGTTTCCTAGTTCTCTTCTAGTACAAATTCTTCATCAAGATCTTCCCAATTGACCATCATTGCCTTTTTCTTAGAAGATTTCTTCTTCTAGACTTTCTTCAGATAGGACACTTTGGTCTAATATGTCCTAGTTCCTTGCACTCTTAGCATCTGGGCACAAATTTGCTAGAATCACCCTTTTTTGGTCCTTTTTCTATATTGCTCCTTTTCTTAAACTTTGGTATTCTTCTCCAAATTGTAGCAATTTTCCTTGTCAAAAAAGATATCTCATCCTCATTAAATGATTCTAGTTGACCTTCTTGATTAGCCTTATTATTAGAAGGTTATGATGCCTTTAGAATAGTGATTAGTTTGCCTATCTTCTCAAGTAACATTAGAGTAATGTTTTTCCTTTTTCTTGAGACCTTTACATTTACTTGAATGAGATCTATCTCATGGGTCTTTAAAGAATCAACGAGAACATCCAAGCTCAAGGTATTAAGATCCTTGGCCTTTTGAATGGCAGTAACTTTGGATCTCTATATCGGTGGTAGGACACTTAGGTATTTATCTCACCATTTTGGTGTTTGTGTAAGTCTTCTCAAGAGCCTTACGCAGATTGATGATATACGAAAATCTAGTTGTCATATCATTAATAAACTCAGGATCTTCCATTTTGAACATCTCATATTATTGTACAAGCATGATAATCTTCATCTCTTTAACTTGATTTGTTCCTTCTCGAACTATTTCCAATCTGTCCCATATTTTCTGCAGTAGATGTGCAAGAAGTGATCTTGTCAAACTCACTATTGCTTAAAGCACAAGTGAGAAGGTGTAACATCCACCGAAATTCTTTTATCATTTTTCGTTCAATTGTTCAGTTTTTATCGAATAATTGAGATTAATTAAAATTCGGTTAAATAATTAATTAGGATCAATTAATTAGCAACTAATTGAAATTAGGTACCAGTTAATTAGGTTAGAAATATAGAATATTTCATAAGAATTTTCACGAAACCGATTTACCGATTTAAAGAAAATCGGTAAGTTTACGGTATTTTAAACTGTCGGAACCGAACCAATGGAATTACAAGCTTTAAACCCTATTTTGAGTAGCTGATAACTCAGCCACTTATCAATTAAAAGTGGCGCAACAAAGGTCACCAAAACATGAAGAAGCTTGGCTGAATTTCAGCTATACAAGATTAGCCAATCACAAGCCAAGAAGCCATCTATTTATACTCCTTCAATCAAATTTTTTCCTTCCTTTTCTCACTCATTCAGATTGCGCCTTCTCCTCCTCTGCCCCAGCTCTCTTCTTCTCTTCCTCACTCATATAACTCTAGCCAACCATCAAGCCTAATCAAGTCTTGCACATCCAAGCCCCAAAAATCAAGCAAAAATCACATGTAACAAAGGTAGAGGTTTAATTCTTGCACTAATTCTATGGCTTTGGCTGGCTAATGTTGGATTATTCTTACAATATTTGATGTGTTAAATGAATGATTATGATGATATATGGCTGGCTTTTGGCTGTTTGTTTGGCTAAAACCGAATTGAAAGTGAGAAAGAATGAAAATAGGAAGGGATGGAGGGCTGGAGAACCAAAAACCCTCAGCAGTCCGTACGGCGGAGTGTACGACTCCGCCTATAGCCGATTAAATTTGATGAAACTATTTTTATATGAAACTAGACATCTAGGGATTTCCATACATATATCATATAAGGCTTTTGGATTAGTATTGAGAGAGATATGATTTTTTTAATTTTGACCTAGGGTTATGACTCTGGTTCTGGGCAGACTGGATTGTTCGGGGTAGAAATCGCCCTATACTACTTGAAAATGAGTGAAACTAACTTTTTTAGAAATCTTACACATAGGAGAATGTCCTATAAAAATTTCAGAATTAGATAAGATCCCGTTTGCTCCTAGTGATCCAAGAAAGTTGCCCTATGTCCAAACCGGCCAGAACAGGGCAATTTAGGAAATTCAGAATTCGGGGCTTATAACTCGAGCCCTACCAAGTGAAATGAAATGGAACTTTTTGTAAATGAAACTTTTCCCTGTTAGCTTTAATATGAGTCCAATTTTGTATCATTTGAGTCGGTTTTCGATTTTTAGTAGATTTTTACTTTTAGATGTTTGATTCTGGTTAGCCACTAAGCAGGCCGGGATAAACTCTAAATATCTTCAGCTATAGATATCGAAATTAGATGGAACTAAAGAGGTTAGAAACTAGACACATAACACTTTAACATACCCAAATTTGAGGTCCAAATGAGTTAAATAGAAATTATGGCTTGAGTTATAAAAATCGGGTTGGTTGATATTGCTGAGCCAGAAACTCTGCCTTAATGAGTTCAATGTTATTATGAGTTCAATATTGAAGTTTATGTGAAATGTTGTGACCTTTATGATAAATTACTGTTCTGATGTGCTGGCACTATTTATGGGGAAGTGGACTCATTCCATTATGCTGCTGAAATTTCGGTAGAATCCATGCACAAGTTATGAATTACATGTTAATGCATGTGCAATTTCAAGAAAACTATGAAAGTTATGATAAGAATTATGTTACTATGAAAGTTCCATGCTACTTGGGCCAGCCCCTGATAAGAAGTTAAGGGGAATAGATCGGTGGGAAGGTCGGGGAAAGTAAACCCGGCATTCCTGTATAGGAACGAGCTCAATCCTGAAAAGCAGACTATTACCCAGGAGTCTAAATGGCCAAGAACTCCCAGGGAACCAAGAGATGGAAAAATGATGAAAAGTAATGAAAGAGTTTATGAAGGAAGGTCCAAGAATGAGTCTGCATGATTACATGAATGCATGAATACATGAAATAGTTATGTCAAGATATTTACAGTTGTCTACTATGTTTATTTACTGCTGTTTATTTATTTATTCTAATTATCATTCTATGTATCATTACTAGTAATCTATTTTGTTGCTTGTGCCGTCTAAAGTAAAACTGAACCTTGCTTCGGACCAGACATTTTTTTGAACTCGTTAAAATGAATATTTCAGTTTGAACACATGTTTTTATAATTAAATAAAAATCGAGGCAACTGAGAATGAATGTGACGCCAGATGAACGTTATACATGAACTCTACTGAGAATTTCTTTAAATTCTCACCTCGCTCTGTATTTTCCGCATCATTCTCAGACACTAGTGATGGACTCCACGGCCACCCTCTTCATTGAGATCTCAAATTTACAGCTTCACTATGACTCAGAATTGGATTCTTTGTATATAGCCGGTTCTTGTAACTTCCGCATTTACCTATTTAGCAATAGGAACTTTGCTGTCCTTCTACATCATCCTGTTTTCGACCCTGCGACTCCTTACATTGCGGTCTCGCTGCACATGGTGCACCCACCTCCAGCTCCTCCTGCACCCGCAGCACAGGTAGCTCCTGCTGACCCTGCACCGGAGTCACCTCTGTAGGCGGTTCCAGACATACCACTTAGCTCAGAGAGTGACCCTTCCGAGGCCACCGACTCATCACCCTCTTCCTCTTCGGGACCCAAAGGTCAGTACTCTCCGGTAAGACTGGCATGGCCAACCCGCCATCGACAGTAGGTTAGCTAGCAGGAGATGTTGTACAGCATGACCCTCTTTTGATAGCACGTAGCTCTGGGTCACAAACTTGACAGTAGGATTAGCAGTAGGTTATGAAATGTTCTCTGAGGACCTATAGGATCTTTCTGACTGATATGGGCCTAATGTCTTTTTGGTTTGCCGGCCCACCTTTGTATTTCACTCTGAAACTCTGTACATAAACTGAAGCAATGACTTCTGACATGTAAATATATATGTATGTATATAGTTGATGTTTTTATACTATTTCTTATCTGTTGTGGTATTGTGTTGAGTTTCGTAACGCTCACAGTATAGCAGCGTGCCGTTTCATTTCAAAAAAAAAAAAAAAAGCAGAATATTAACACAGTAACACAGTCTACTTAATTGCATGCTATGACTTAAGCATAACATCAAATTAGTAGGGTGTTACAAAAGGCACTTGGCTTTTGAGTTGAGTTAAACTTTACCTTTCTCATCATTTTTTCCATTGATCTCTTGGAATAAGGACTTGTACTCCTTCTTATTCTTTAGTCGGAAAGAATGGCCTTTGCTCTATGATTTCCCACATATCATAATGGATGCATTTGATGAATAGCTTCATTCTTTCTTTTGCTAATATTCTCCATTAAAATATGGAGGCCAATTAACAAATTGCTCTTGAGCAATGTCCATATTCTGTTTAGCCATTCTCTACTATATTTTACCTATGCAACTGTTAGGTTGCTCAACTCCTAGAAGTAGAACTCTGATGCCAACTGAAATTAGCTAAAGTAGCATGAGAAGGGGGTTGAATCATGCTTAGAAACTTTTGCAAATCTAAAAACATAAATAGAAATTTCTCAAGTGTATTTCAACCTAGATAGTAAAAGTAATTGGTTAGTTTTAGAATGATTATCTTGAAAACTTAGTTTTAATAATAAAAAAAAAGCCTAAAGTTTATATTTGGAACTTCTAAGTTCAAGTGATAAGAAGAAGAAGACAAGATGTGATGAAATAAATATGACAAAGATAGAGTTGAGAAAGATCATATAGAGATTTACCCAAGTTCAGCTAAACCACTATCTATGTCGAGTTCTCAACAAAACCCTCGAGATTTTCACGATGATCTAAGTAGTCCTATACAAGCCTTTGAATTTTACAACTAAGTATTGCTTTCACCTTGCCTTTTCAAGCTCCTTTCTGACCATTGTTGAGTGGAGATTACAATAAAGATTGCAAAGGGGTTTGTCTTTAAGAACACTCTCACTCAACACACTAAGTGTGGATATATAATGGAGTATGTAAGCTAAGAATGAAGCATGTGAGCTAATGTTTCTCAAATCTATTAAGAGGATATTAGCTAACAAGGCTTAGAGAAACTATTTGTGAGCTAAGTCACACTATCAGAAGCAATTAGAAGATAATGTATAACAATTAGAAGCTTTTATTATAAAGATGAAAAATGATAGCAGGTTTGACCAATTAAATCAAAATTCAATTCTTCTATATTCCATTCTAGCTAAATTTATAGACTTTGGATAAGATGACCATTTGAGATGTCAAAACGCTCCAACTCTTCTTTTTGTTACTTGTCATAATTATTTTCTTGTCTTATTTAGCATTCAGTAAGCCTTTAGAAAATGGTAACTTGATTGTATTGGTAACTAGCCACTGTAATGCTCCTTTACTATACTTTTGTCGACATAAAACAAGGCTTTCCTCTTTTTTTAAGCTTCATTTGAATATTCATTTCTTCAGTTCTTTAGATATTGTTTTTGAGTATATACTTTATGAACCTTTCTGAAGATTAATGTGTCTTCCAAAGCTACCTTCTGATGCATTTTTTTTTTTTATGTGCGTCTTTTCTGAATCATGTAGTATAGACTTTTAACCTTTTTAAATATTATTTTATCCTTCTTGGATTGAAATATGTTGAAGTTCATTAGCTCTTGGAGAGATTCTTTTATACTGACTTTTAGAAGTTTGTCGAAGCCTTTGATGTAAAGCTTTATAGCACATTCTCTTCATCAAAATCTTTGAAAGCTTTGAGCTTTTGAAATGAGAAATTTACTTTGTGTTTTGAGCATAAAGATCTATTTCTTAAGACATCATTCAAAAAAACCATTGATATATTACAGTCACTTCTGTCATCTATCCAACTATTTTACCAATCTTTATTAAGTACTTTTGGCTAGTTTAATAAAAAGATAATTATATACATATTCATTATGATAGACAGCATAAGTCCCCATGATAAGCTAACTAAAGTTATGTATATTGCTCTGTGGTTATACCCACCATATCCTAACAACTAGTAATGTATTTGTCCATTTGCCAAAGCATCTTCAAAAATAATCTACATGAATCATATGAACATAGAGCATCCAACTGACTACGATCCTTGCTATTCGATTGTGCATCTAGAAATCATAGAAAAATGGAGTGAGATACTAATCTCAATATTGCTGGTGGTCTTTTTAGGGGTGCCAAACACTCAAAATCTCCTAGGCATATCAAACAGGTAGTAACCTAGGTAAAATATATGATGAACATAAAACACATATTCCTTATAAAATGATCGTGTATGCAAAATATGACATCAATCAGATAATGCAGGGATGCAAATATACTCATGATGCACTTTTTCATTAACTTTCTTTAACTTTCTCTTTACTGTACCTGTAGGGATCCCATCATATCATATATCATAACTCAAGCCCAGAATTCATATCTACGGCCTGTGATTGGTGAGAGTTCTCATACTAGGGCGTCCCATAGCTTAGATTCTCATGACTATATGACCTTTATTCGATGTATTTCCTTGATAGGGCACCATACGTCACCTCCCAATATCCTCATTACCTCAAAACACTTATTGTTGTATCTCCTCAATGAGGCATCTTGTGCCATGCTACTACAAGACTTTCATCAATATTGCATAGCCTTTATTTGCTGCATCTCCTCAGAGGGGCACCATACGTCATGGAATATATCTTATCATATATTTTCAAAACAACATTTTCATGCACTTAGATCATGCCAAAATCATATTTTCATGTGAATATTCCAAAACTCACTTTTCTCGCACCTTTTTCGAAAATCATATTCATGCTCTTGGGAGGCAAAAACTTGGCATTTTTCGAATCACGTTCATGCTCATGATATGGAAAAACTTGGCACTTTCTTGATTCAACCATTTCATCATCAAATCACACTCTAAACAATTTCACACTTCATCAATAACCTCAAATCATCACATAAACCATGATAACTCATAAAAGAAATAAGCTTTCTCAAAACCAATTATGTCTTTTTCATAGCTCCAAAATATTTCATTCTCAAACCAAGTTCTAATATAAGTCAAAGCATTTTCAAGCCATCTCATAAATCATAATAACTCACCAAAGGCATGTACACCATAGTCAAGTTTTATCATAAAGCAAAGAGCAAGGTTTTAATATTAAATTTTAGGGGTCTAGCATTTTACCTAGCAAATTATCAACTCAAACCTTCAAGTTCTATTGAAGCCTAGCGGTAACACTTCACTCATCATCATATTCATATAAGGACTAAAATCTCCTTGTGTAATACCCTAAGTATCAGTGCGTGTAATGAGTACTGTTAACCATGAGGTAATGTGGTTATAAATTTTCTCTATAATAAAGTAATCATTTTACTTGGGTAGAGAAAACTTTACGAGTAGTTTCTTGTAACAAGAAATTAATCCAGTAAGAATTTAAAATACAATAGAACCTAAATATCTTCAACAAACCCTAAATTGTGTGGCTAAGAATTAGCCATATTTAAATCCGAAATTGGATTAATCACAATGAAAGAAAAGGGAGTAGAAAACCGATTTGATTTGATGAAGTTTGGTTGCGCAAATCCTCAAGACAGCCAATGCTTCTTTGAATCCTTGGATTAGATGGAAGCTTACTCCTCCATGAATGGACGAAGACGAGTTGTTAAGGTGGGGGCGCATGAGAGAAGAGAAGAGAAGAACTAAAACCGAAAATTGCTTCCTATTCCAAAATCTGTCCCAAGTTACAATTTTGGCTCCCCCTAAGTCAGCCAGCCAAAATCAAATCAAAATGCCTAAAATTTATTGAATTGTCATTACTACATTAATCCTCTCTCTCTCCTTTGAATCTGGACATCTCATTTGCTAAAATCCGAATTATAGAAAGAAAGTTACATTAAAAACATGAAATCATTATAGCTAATTCCGTGAGTAACATTCTTCTACTGTTTTGGCTATCAAAACGATTCCGTTTGGATTTCCACTCTGAAGAAAAATTGTAGCCTTGGATGTCAGCTTCAAAATGCCACTTGAACAGGCTTAATCGGACATCTGTGGACCGAGATATGGCCCAAATACCACACCCTGCTCAGAATCTGTGGTTGCACCACTTCAGTTCACTTCTAGGCCCAATTCTAGCTTCTTAACACTAGAATTGGCTTCTGACCTCTTCATATAACTTGTAGGCCTATCTCTCAGCTTTTCTACAAATCAAGAATCACAATGAAATGAGCTCTATAATTCAAGATATAACGCAAAAATCAAAATAGTGTTAGAATTCACCTAATGCTGGAAAATTTAACTCAAACCCAAACAAAATCCAAACAATACAAAACGGTCCAATTCAAAACAATTAGGCACAAGAGAGAATTAATGAGCTAGGAATGAGGGAAAATAAGTATATAATAATCTAATTGATCAATCCAGCTCTAGCATACAGGTAGCAAAGGTCACCCTTTGCTATTCGGTACTTGCTAGCACAAAAAAGATCTTCTCTATCGCTTTGATCCACTCCTCAGCTTTGCTAAGATTGAATGTTTCTCGAAAATTTAGTGGATTAGCTTTCCCAAAATCTGCAAACTTTAGGCATTCTAGGTCAACTCCCATTCCTCCAAGATTCCTATTAGGATTTCCTTTAGCGTGCCTCTCCAACCTTTCTATCATGCGACCCACATTGTGAAAATTGTCCATTATCTGTCACGTCCTCTAGGGTCGATCGTTGCAACCCACCTTGCCCACCAAAAATCATTAGTTCCTGATTACACAAACAAAGTCATTAAGTTGATCAAGCTTAATACTAAGCTTCGTGTCGCAACAACTAGTTGCATCCACAGCCAGGCAAGCATGCATATCTAACTCCAATATTTATCTAAATAAATAAGATTCATCACATGACTATCATTAATACTTTTAGAGTATGTAGGGAGCATAGTCAGCCTAGTTGTAATACCCCAGTATGAGTTACAACGATCTGTTGATATCGGGTCCTGAAAAATTGAGTCTGAACCCTATGCCTCCTTGGAGGGCTATAGGATTGAGACATTTTCTTAAGATCAAAAGTCCCGGTAATGGTTCCCTAGGCATTAATGAGTTGAAGAGAGATTTTTAATGAATTTTAGGGAATGGGTAAACCCTTCGATTTCAACCCTCAAGTTTAGAAAAACGCAAGTTTTCGGAGAATTGTACTAAAATCCAAAAGTTGGATTCTGAATCTTAGGGATTTTGAATTTTTGGATATTTTTATTGAATTCAAATGGAGGGTATTTCCTTATTTACATTTGTTTTAAAGTTATTAACTTAATGTTAAGAAATGGAAATAAGTGTATGATACCCATGTCTCTGATTTGTTAGTCTATTCTGAGTTTTTCTAATGCTGCACTTTTCCCTGTGGTAATTGATTACAAGGGGATTGTAATCGATTACCAGTGGCAAATGATATGCAAAGATTAAGTTTTCTTCACATGTAATCAATTACGTAATCAATTACACATGGCTGAATGGGTTCTTATGTTCTTGATGTTCTTTGGTAATCGATACAACTTCTAGATTCTAGGTAATCGATTACGAAGATATGTAATCGATTATCAGATGCTTATATAACGTTCTAGGATGCTCTCCCTCTCATTTCTTCGACGTTTTCTCCCTCCTCTCCCCCGAAAACCTCTCTTTCTCTCTCTAAACTCACCCAAACCTCACCCCAACACCTCTATATTATAACACCTTACCAATTTAATGTTATGCTTAAGTCATAGCATGAAATTAAGTAGATTGTGTTACCGTGTTAACATACTGCTTACTTTTCATGATTTGTACCACACTTTATATGTTATTTATTATTATTATTATTATTATTATTATATTTTTTTTGGGTGCAAACAGACGAAACGGCGTGCTACTATACTATGAACATAACGAAGCTGAACAAAATACCACAACAGATAAGAAATAATGCAATAACATCATCTGTATATATATATATATATCAGAAGTCATTGCTTCAGTTTATGTACAGAGTTTCAAAGTGGAACACATAAGTGGGGCCGGCGTACCAAAAAGACATAAGGCCCTTATAAGTCAAAATGATCCTATGGGTCCTCAAAAGACATTTCAAAACCTACGGCTAGTCCTACTGCTATGTCTATAACCCAAAGCTATGTGTTGTCAAAAAGGTCATACTGTACAAAGTCTCCTGCGGTTGGCCTACTCCGTCAGATAGCCGTTGGCCATGCTAGGCCCGGCTGGAGAGTAATCTGCACTGGGTCCCGAGGAGGAAGAGGGTGACGAGCCAATGGCCTCGTAAGGGACACTCTCTGAGCTAAGTGGTATATCTGGAACCACCTGCGGAGGTGACTCGGGTGCAGGGTCAGTAAGAGCTGCATGTGCTATGGGTGCAGGAGGAGCTGGAAGTGGGTGCGCCATGTGTAGTGGGATGGCGATGTAAGGAGTTGCAGGATCGAACACAAGATGATGTAGAGGGACAGCAAAGTTCCTATTGCTAAATAGGTAAAGGCGGAAGTTACAAGAACCAGCTATACACAAAGAGTCTAATACTGGAGCATGGTGAAGCTGCAAATCTGGGATCTCAATGAAAAGGGTGGCCGTGGAGTCCATCACCAGTGTCTGAGAATGATACGGGAAATACAGAACAAGGTGAGAATTTAAAGAAATTCTCAGTAGGGTCGTGCATGACGTTTAACTGACATTGTGTTCATTCTCAGCTGCCTCGGGTTTTATTTAATTATAAAAACATGAGATTAAACTTAACTATTCATATTCAATAAGGTTGGGAAAATGTCTGGTCCGAGGCAGGGTTCAGTTTTACTTAGGACAATATAAGAAATAGAATAAACTAATATCAACAACAATAAACATACAGCAGTAAGTGAATTTAACAAACGAAATGTAATTGACTTATACTGACTATTCAATGTAATTATGCATTTAATGCAATCATGCAAAACTTGCTCTTGAACATTTCTTCAAAAACTTTTCCATTCCTCATAAACTTCTCTATTACTTTTCATCATTTTCCATCACTTGGTCCCTTGGGAGTTCTTGGCCACTTTAGACTCCTGGGTAATAGTCTGCTTTTGAGGATTGAGCTCGTTCTTATATAGGAATACCAGGTTTACTTTCCCCGACTTCCCACCGATCTATTCCCCTTAACTTTATTCCGGGGCTGGCCCAAGTATCATGGAACTTTCATCATAACATATTCCTTATGTTCATCATAACATGACTTTCATAACTTTCTTGAAAATGCTCATGTATCTACATGTAAATCATAACTCATGCATATACTTTACCGCAATTTTGGTGGCATAACGGAACGTGTCCACTTTCCATGAATAGTGCCAGTACTCAGTATATCAACTTATCAAAGAAAACACCTCATTCCATACATAATTCAACATATTTCATTCATGTTTCAATCATCAAATTTAAGGCACAAGTATTGCACTTTAAAATATGTTTACTGCCTCACTACTTGTATTCAACCCGATTATTGTAAATCATGCCATAATTTCTATTTAACTCATTTGGACCTCAATTTCTGGTAGTGTCTATTTTCTAACCTCTTCGGTCCCATCTAATTTCGATAGCCATAACTCAAGTTATTCAGGTTTTATCCCGGCCTGCTCTGTGGCTGGCCAGAATTGCACACTCAAAAGTGAAAATCTACTAAAAATTGAAAACTGGCTCAAATTTCATGAAATTGGTCTCTTATCAAAGCTAATAGGACAAATTTTCATATGCAAAAAGTTCCATTTCAATTGTCTTAGTAGGTCCCGAGTTAGAAGCCCCGAAACTCAACCTTCTTGAACTGCCCTATTTTGGCCTAGATTAGACATAAGTAATTTCTTCGAATCACTGGGAACAACTGAGATGATAACAAACTCGAAATTTCTTTGTATGATACTCTCTGTGTATAAGCTTTCCAACAAAATTGGTTTCACTCAATTTGGAGTTATATAGGGTGAGTTATACCCTTTTCAACCCATACTGCCCAGGTGAGTGTCTTGATTTCTAGGTCAAACTTCAAAAATTCCTAGCTCTCTCAATATTCATCCAATGGCCTTATATGATATATGTATAGAAAGCCCTAGATGTCTAGTTTCACATAAAAATGGTTTCATCAATTTTAAACAGCAGGAAGCGGAGCTGTACACTCCGCCATACAGACTGCCGAGGGTTTTGAGTTTTCCAGCCTCTCAACTCTTCCTATCTTCATCCTTTCTTGTTTCCAATTCAGTTTTAATCTCACAAACAGCCAATAAACCAGCTATAATTCATCATAATCATTCAATCAATATATCAAAATTAAGGAATTAAACCACCACCAGTCATCCAAGAGTCAAAAAATCAAGCAAGAAGAAAACCTCTACCTCTTATTATATGGTTAGGCTTGAGTTTGTAGCTGGAACTTGGCTGAATTTGAAAGTTGGATGGAGTTAGGTGAGTGAAGAAAAGAAAAAGAGAGCTGAAGTAAGGGAGAAGGCAACGTAAGAAATGGGGCTGAATGAAAGGAGGAGAATATGTTATATAGGCATAAGTGATAGTTAACTTGGAGGGTTTTGATTGGCCTCAAAACACAAGGTTGAATTTCAGCCAACCTTCCCCTCTTTTTGCGACCAAAATGCTCTCCACGTTGCCCTCCTTTTGTGACAGAATTGCTCTCCACGTCATCCCCTTTTTGTGACAGAATTGCTCTCCACATCACCTAAAAATGGGACTCGTTTCCAGTATATTCTGAAAATTACATCGGAACTCGTACTCTTCTTAAAGTCGAAAATCGTGCACATCTTGGAGATGAAATTGGAACTCGGAAATATTGTTTGGTTTACTCGAAACTTGAAAGCAAAGTCGGATGTGAAACCAAGCACTTAAATCCGAAAGTCGGGGACATTGGTAAACTTGAATCGATTCTAAGCATGACACCGGAGATCGGGATTCAAAATCATTAGTCCTATATTCCAGGAAATCAGAACTTATAGAATCTCGAAACTCCAAATTTAATCTCGGAAGTCTGTTATAGATAAACTCGGGAACATCAAATGGAAATGAAGAGCTCTTGGTAATAAACTCAAGATCGGAACTCGTGAAATTTTGCTCGAACTTGGAGACCAATTCAGAGATCTAATCTCGCATCCATTTCTGGTTGAGATCAACTCGGACGTCGGATTTCGTATCCATTCTAATTCACCTAAAGTCGGAACTCGTATCATAAGGTCGGAAATCGGAAAATCCTAGCCAGTCCATTAGAGCCTTAATAAAATCGAAAATCGGAAATTTTAAACCTTTACTGATGAGGTCGGAAGTCGGAAATCGGGGTGTTACACATATCAACTTTCTTCACTTAGACCACTTATAAACAACTATTAAACACTTCAATCTACCAAAAAATCATCATCAATCCGTCTCACTCTTTCTCTTTTTCGCACGCTCTCTCTCTCCACCTCCACCATGGATGAGCTTGGAGCTTGGAGGAGGAAGAACTCAAAAATCTACTACCAAAGGTAAATCCTAACATCCTTCTTCCTTCCTTTTCCAAGAAATTCGAACCTATGCTTGAATTGAAGTTGTTCTTGAACCCTAGGTTAGATAATTTGGGATTTTGGGAGTTTGAGTATGATTAGGATAAATCCTCCATGTTAGAAGCTAATATACAATTATATAATTGTGATTATAGTGCTAGATGACTCCGATGACCGCTATATGAGCCCAAAGCTCCATAGGATCGAATTCCACCTTTGGCATGGTGAACTGTGAGTAGATAGCTTATCCCTATCTAGTTTCCAATGTATTTAGTATATATTTATATATGAGCAATTGATTTGGTAGCCTATATTCCAACTTGATCACGTGAGACAATGACTGAATTTCCGAAAAGTATGGTAACTATTTATTATATTGGTTTTCAATGAAGTTTTGGATTTTGTTCTTGTTTGAAAAGAAAGAAAGTAAATTCTTGAGGATTTTATATGAATCTTGAAATGAAAGGTCTTCTGAATAAAGTTTTATTTTCTTTGAGGATACGATTTTATGTTTTATTTATGATATATGTTATGTATAATGAAAAGGAAAGACTTGGGAAGTATAGGCCAGGATCTGCTTGCTAACGGTAGTAGACGTTAGCCTTGGTGCACCTTGGATTATGATATTCACAGCCACTCAAGGGAGTGGTGCTGTCTGTTATTCATAGCCATACATATAGTATGGTGCGTGCCTGATATTCACAGCCACTCTAATAATGGTGTGTGCCTATTTATAGGGTTCACACGAAATAAGTGTGATTCCTGCCTAATTATCCTGGAATAGATGGACTCTGTGTTTGAAAAAGGAAATTTGTATAATATTTGATTAAGACTTCTATTTTGGTTTTATTATACATATTATCGTATTATCCTAATATCTATAAGTTTGTATATTGTCTTATGTAGGTTAGGAACATTCTTTCTCTCACTGAATTTCATAAATTCACCCTGTTGTTTCCTTTTCTTTTTCAATTTCAGGTGTTCAGGTAGGATCTAATCCTTTGGTCCGTGTTAATGAATTTGGAATAACATGGGAGAGCCCTTCTTTGTTCAAGGGCATATTTTTGTAAATTGTTTAAGTTTGAGAATTCCTTAGATTATTGTAGCTCTATAATACTACAGGCAGGGTTCGACCTTATCCTGATTGTTGTTGTTGTTGTTATTGTATTTTATTTATATTTATCAAAATTGTTGGATTTCCTAAAGGATTGGAATTATATGTTTGACTGAAAGTTGTTTAAAAGGATTCAGTTTTCTAAAAAATTAAAGTTATGAATTTCAGATGAATAAATGTAATTATATATTTTGTATTTTACTGCGTGCTGTGGGATGCATTCTGAGAATGCCTGGATCCCCAATGGATTGTGTGTTTGTGTTCCTTTGTGTAGGGAGAGGCTCTATATTTGGGGAATAATCCTAATTATAGAGGACACTCTGCCCAAATATTTAAGAAATAGAGTGATCAAGGCTTGCTAGGGGACCCGTCCCCTATGCGCCGGTCATGGCCTGGGTCGGGTCGTGACAAAGATGGTATTAGAGCTTCAAGTTTCCCTATATACTATGGAGCAAGTGTCCTTTGGTAGGATCACAACTGTGCAAATGGAAGAGCCCATTTTCATAGATTGTGGCACTACAAGAGGCCTTTAGGAATGTTATCTTTGTTTATAGTCTGTTAAGTAATGTCTATTCCTATTCTGATCGTGCCTTTTTGTCTTCTCTTCCGCTTCAAATATTCATCTCGTTAGACGAACATATTCTTTCTAATGCATGTGGAAGCTGTGAAATGAGAAATTTCCAATGTGCGATCTTGGTACACTCTCTTAAGGTAAGAAAAATTAGGTTGAGATTAGTATGGACCTCATGGTAAAAGGGATTTGGTAAATTAGAAGGCCATTTGGCCAAAGGACACAAGCCGAGTATCCAGCACCCGATGTGGGGATGACGTCGATGTAAAAGGAACAAGAGGGTCTGCAAAGTTGTTGCGTGCTAAGCTGAGTTGACGTAATAGAATTGGATGGAGTATAAGAATAAGAAGAACCCCCCTCCCCCGATTATAATGGTTAATACCCTGACTAGTAAGACGGACTAAGTCTTGGAAGGATATCTTATCCTTGAACAACAAGAGTGTGAATCAATGGAACGTGGTAGCAGAAGAAAATTGGTGGTTTGGCCACAGCTAACGCCATGCTCACAGGGCTTACAATTGTGGTTCTGGTGATTTTATGGAGGATGCTATGAAAAGGTTGATAGGTTAAAGGAAGCAGTTCAAAGATACGACAAGAGCAAAATGTGAATACGTTGGTGAAAGAGAGAAAGTAAATAGGCTAGAGGCAGTAGTCAGAATGTAAGGGAAAGTAAGCATGAGTTAAGAAGATGTTAAGGCTTGGGGATTTTGGACTGACCTAAGATCCGAGGGTAATGAAATGGAGTTTTATCGGTTGCATCAGAAGGAGTAACGTTGAGGAAAAGCTAGAATGTCTGATGTTTGGATGAGGGACTCTTATTTAAAGTAACAAGAAGAATGTTGAACCCACTTGGGCCTGATAAAAGAAGGGAAAGAAGGATCAGGATGGATATAGACGTTATAGTATGGTTGACTAGGCAAGTTAAAAAGGGATCAACATAAGGAGTTCTACGAATCTAACTATTGAAAGCAAGTGTAATGCTCAGATAACTTGATTTTCATGTCATGCCCTGTGTGGCATTAATAAAGTATAAGGATGAAAAGAGTGAATCCAGGATCTTTCGATCTTATATATGACTCTATCACCTAGGATGGAGAGAATTGAAGATATAAAGTGACAAAAGCCTTAGGGCTCGACAATTACGCAAAAAAAAAAAACTCAAGGTTAAGGGCTCTTGGATAAGTTCCTAAAGTATGGGGATACCTTCCGGTGTAGAATTATTGAATTAAAGATCTTAGTGGCAGTGTTAGAAGTGAAAAGAATGGAAAAGAAATAGGGAATTGGCTTGCTTTAGTAGCAATAGGGTTGGAAAAGATTATCCAGTCTTGAATCAGAGAGGTCTTGGGCACCAGGGAGTTCTCGAGGGCATGATGAGAAGATAAGATGGAAGTTGAAGGACAATCCTTAAGGGCATACCACATATGGGGAAGAAATAGGAGGTTGATAACGAAGTAAGAATGTTCTGGGAGATTTGATGATGACTTCCCCATTGATTAGTGGCACGGGAAAGAAAAAGAGGCAAACGAGTTAGCTCAATATGATAAGTGTTGGAATTTGACCGTAGGATTGAAACTAGTAATGGGTTTTAATAAAAGGTGAAGCACAATGGCATGGCTCTTTTGATCAGAATTGATGCACCAAGGGGCTACAATAAGGAGTGCATAGTTCAGACATTTTAATATATACAGGATAATGAAGAGTATGATTAAACCTTGATGCATGATCCGAAAGCTAGGAGTTTGAATGGAATCCATACATAGCATGAGAGAGAGGATCTTGTTAAGGTACGAGGCCACTCGAGAAGTTATTCTCCAGATCTGGCTGTGAAGAAGCTTCGGTTAACTAGAGCTTGTTTTGAAGGAGGTGCAGAAATCCAATAAGTTTCAGGGAGAAAAGTAATAATTGACGTTAATGGACGGTTGGCGATTATGTGCTGTTTAAGGAAGTGTTTAATGAAGAAGCCAAAGCATGTAGAAGATGGTACAGGTGTTGCAGGTGATGAACTTTGAGATTTAAAGGAAGGCAATGAAGGTTGGGATAATTTCTAGTGGTTTAAGAATTCGGGGACGAATTCTTTTGAGGGGGGAGAATGTAATACCCTGGCATGAGTTACAGCGATCTGTCGATATCGGGTCCTGAAAAATTGAGTTTGAACCCTATGCCTCCTTGCAGGGCTATAGGATTAAGACATTTTCTTAAGATCAAAAGTTCCGGTAATAGTTCCCTGGGCATCAATGAGTTGAAGAGGGATTTTTAATGAATTTTAAGGAATGGGTCAACCCTTCGATTTCAACCCTCAAGTTTAGAAAAACGCAAGTTTTCCGAGAATTGTACTAAAATCCAAAAGTTGGATTCTTAATCTTAGGGATTTTGAATTTTTGGATATTTTTTTTGAATCCAAATATGGGGTATTTCCTTATTTACATTTATATTTTAAAGTTATTAACTTAATGTTAAGAAATGTAAATAAGTGTATGATACCCATGTCTCCGATCTATTAGTCTGTTCTGAGTTTTTCTGATACTGCATTTTTTCTTGTTGTAATCGATTAACAGTGGCAGATGATATGCGAAGATTAAGTTTTCTTCACATGTAATCGATTACATAATCAATTACATGTGGCTGAATGGGTTCTTATGTTCTTGATGTTTTTTAGTAATCAATTACAAAGTATTGTAATCGATTACAACTTTTGGATTCTAGGTAATTGATTACAAGGATATGTAATCGATTACCAGACGCCTATATAACATTCTGGGACGCTCTCTCTCTCATTTCTTCAACGTTTTCTCTCTCCTTTCCCCTAAAAACCTCTCTTTCTCTCTCTAAACTCACCCAAACTTCAGCCCAATACCTCCATATCAACTTCATTCACTTAAACCACTTATAATCACCGATTAAACACTTCAATCTACCGAAAAATCATCATCAATCCATCTCACACTCTCTCTCTTTCGCACTCTCTCTCTCTCTCTCTCTACCTCCACCATGGATGAGCTTAGAGCTTGGAGGAGGAAGAACTCAAAAATCCACTACCAAAGGTAAAACCTAACATCCTTCCTCCTTCCTTTTCCAAGAAATTCGAACCTATGCTTAGATTGAAGTTGTTCTTGAACCCTAGGTTAGATAATTTGGGATTTTGGGAGTTTGACTATGATTAGGATAAATCCTCCATGTTAGAAGCTAATATACAATTGTATGATTGTGATTATAGTGCTAGATGACTCCGATGACCGCTATATGAGCCCAGAGCTCCGTAGGATCGAATTCCACCTGTGGGATGGTGAATTGTGAGTAGATAGCTTATCCCTATCTAGTTTCCAATGTATTTAGTATATATTTATATATGAGCAATTGATTTGGTAGCCTATATTCCAACTTGATCACATGAGACAATGACTGAATTTCCGAAAAGTATGGTAATTGTTTATTATATTGGTTTTCAATGAAGTTTTGGATTTTGTTCTTGTTTGAAACGAAAGAAAGTAAATTCTTGAGGATTTTATACGAATCTTGAAATGAAAGGTCTTTTGAATAAAGTTTTATTTTCTCTGAGGATATGATTTTATGTTTTATTTATGATATATGTCATGTATAATGAAAAGAAAAGACTTGGGAAGTCTAGGCCAGGATCTATCTGCTAACAGCAGTAGACATTAGCCTTGGTGCACTTTGGATTATGATATTCACAGCCACTCAAGGGAGTAGTGCGTGTCTGTTATTCACAGCCATACATGTAGTATGATGTGTGCCTGATATTCATAGCCACTCTAATAGTGGTGCGTGCCTATTTATGGGGTTCACACAAAGTAAGTGTGATTCCTGCCTGATTATCCTAGAATAGATGGACTCTGTGTTTGAAAAAGGAATGTATAATATTTGATTAAGACTTCTATTTTAGTTTTATTATACATATTATCATATTATCCTAATATCTATAAGTTTACACATTGTCTTATGTGGGTTAGAGACATTCTATCTCTCACTGAGTTTCATAAACTCACCCTATTGTTTCCTTTTCTTTTTCAGTTTCAGGTGTTCAGGTAGAATCTAATCCTTCGGTCCTTGTTAATGAATTTGGAATAATGTGGGAGAGCCCTTCTTTGCTCAAGGACATATTTTTGTAAATTGTTTAAGTTTGAGAATTCCTTAGATTGTTGTAGCTCCATAGTATTACAGACAGGGTCTGACCTTGTCCTGATTATTGTTGTTGTTGTTATTGTATTTTATTTATATTTATCAAAATTGTTGGATTTTCTAAAGGATTGGAATTGTATGTTTGACTGAAAGTTGTTTAAAAGGATTCAATTTTCTAAAGAACTACAGTTATGAATTTTAGATGAATAAATGTAATTATATATTTTGTATTTTACTGCGTGCTATGGGGTGCATTCTGAGAATACTTGATCCCCAATGGATTGTGTGTTTGTGTTCCTTTGTATAGGGAGAGGCTCTGTATTTGGGGAATAGTCCTAATTATAGAGGAGACCCTGCCCAAATTTTTAAGAAATAGTGTGATCATGGCTTGCTAAGGGACCCGTCCCCTATGTGCCCTAATACCAAAATACTCTAATACCAAAATGTAATACCCTCCTAAGTACAACACCATACTTAAGTCATTCCATCACACTTAGAAGTCACTACTAATAAATTAATGGACCTTGTTCTATTACGTAATGTATTTCTAGGAGAATAGCATGACAATTATTGCATTGTACTAAATGAAATATAAATAGGCAAATAAAAAAAGTTGATACTTCATTTGAATACATAAAAAATATATCATGGTCATATTTACTAACTTACATAGCCAAACTTTTAGTCTTAACAATAGCTCAAAAATATAAAAGAGCTCTATTAAGAGCTTCAACTATAATATTGATCATCCAGTATTGATAACCCTATTAGGAATAAGGGCTTCAGTGTAGCAAAACATTCTTCTTTGTAGCATCGACCTCTTGTTGTCCAATTCTATAGTCTCTAGCATCACCGAACCCTTTCTTTTTGCACTCTTCAGTCTCGATCAAATACCCCCAAAAGGATCACTACTATGGCTACCTAAGCTATCTCAAGATGACATGGGAGCACACAGGAGTGAGAATTATAAATTCTTAGTAGGTAGTCCTAGCTAACATATACAGTGTCATCGTTGTCGCCCTAGCCACTTCAATTTATTATAAAAAGTGTGATCATGACATAATAAGAAAAAGATTCATTTTACAACATTCCAAAACTATCCTTCCGAAGTGGGTTTCTTTCATTCAAACACTTAATCCAACACTTGTAACATTCACATAATTTACATCAGTACAAAATCAAAATTGAACATAATGCTGGAAATGAATGAATGAAATATTTCTCTCGATATTTTTCTATACTCTTTTCTTATTGTACTTCCTTAACTTAAATAGCATATTTTCTTTCTTAGTATTCCTTATTTTCTTAACTTTAATACTTACTATTAACTTATTTCTCTAACCTAAGCAAAAGGGTCTAGTAAATATTTTAAGTGGTTAGGTTCATTCTCGCTGGTGATAACACACCTAGCCATTATGTCTCACCATCTCTAAGATGTCTACATCTATCTGCACTTGAGCATTACGTATTGTCATCCTCAAAAAGCAGCCTTACACATGCTTAAGCATTACATACCATCGTCCTCAAGATGCAATCCTCTGCACATGACTGGGTACTTTGCTCTATTGTCTCTAGAATATTAACTTATGTCTGCTTGAGCATTATGTATCATCATCCTCAATAGGCAAATTCCATCATATGTGATCATGTTGTCCTAGCTCACTACTCAGTGGAGGCTTGACATGTTACTCAATTAACTTATGAGGTTCTTATGTTCATAATACATACTTTTGATGAAACTATATTCTCATATAACCTAGCATAATTACACCTCACACTCATACTAAACCTCATGAGAACTATCTTTTAGAAATAAACTTAGCAGCATAAAAGCTATACCGGAAGGTTCCCAAAGTTGTAAGTAGACAACAAACCAGCCAATAATCCATAGAATTAATCCTACTAATAATATATCACAAACTTTCAACATAAATGTAGCTATATAAAGCATAAGTTACTCCAGTTTTAGAAATTCCATGTAAATGACTATTGCATATTTTACATCTCTAGATTATACAACATCAATGCATCATAATAAACTTTGCGATTAGATTTGGCCCCAAGTCCTTTGGAGACTAGCTTGAATTATGACCATTTGTACTACAAGTTAGGTTATGATACCTCTATCTAGAAATTCTAAAATGTACCAAAATTTCAATTTGAGACATTTGGATTTCAAATTTTACAAGGTTGTTTCTTTGCTAATCTATTTTCAAATCTTTTTGGTCTTACTCAACTTTGATATTTGTAACTCAAGCTATGTACATTTTCGTTACTATTGCTCTATTGCAAGACAGACTTGAGCACTCAAAAGTGGAAAGTCTCTAAAAATTCATCTTGTATTATTTTTCCCTAAAATTTTATAGGCATATACCCATATGAGCCTTTTTTAAAAAGTAAAAAAAAGTCTCACTCAATTTGATTAAGCAAAGTTTAAGTTATAAGACCTAGACTAGAGTTGCCTTGTATTGACACTTACAAAGTATAGGGCAATCTACTGGATTTACTGGGAATAATTCACTGAGAATTTAAATCTGAGATTTTATAAAGCTTATTATCCTCTTCTTAGCTTACTAACAAAAGTAGTTGCACTCAAATTAAAGCTCTATAAGGCAAGTTATGCCCATTAGATTACACACTACTTAGGTTTATCCCTCCCAGCTTATTGCCTAATTCAAAATTTCATAATTTATTTATCTTAAGCCAAATTGACCCCAGATCTTGGGATATACTATCCTATGAGTTAAGTTTCAAATAAAATTGGTTCTACTTCATTTTGACTTTCATAGCTTGAATTAGAATTCATGGATTAGTTGCTATCCAAGGTTGCTTGTAACAAGCCCCATGATATGTTTAAGTCATATTATGAAATTATTAGTTATTACTTTCGCTTACAAAACTCACTTTGCCATTTTTGAATTACTTTGTATTGAAAATAGAGGTAATTTTTTTTTTCTTTTTGAAAGATAAGAACATGAGTAAAATCATTTTGAAAACTAAGAATCATGAACGCATCGTGAACGTCTAAGGTCAAACGTCTCTATCTCAAATAAGTGGTGCGAATAAAACAAATAGAGGTGACATGAATAACAATTATCTTAGGTAAACATAACATTTATTCCACGGCCAGTATAGTTAATATAATAAAAGTAGTGCCAAGAGTCATACATAAAAAGACAATAGATCCGATATCTACTGTCGGCCCTACAAAAGCAACCTAACCAAATACATCATAAAAAAAGTACATCAGAATCTCTACTACCCATACACGCCATATATTAAAATGATAATCCTATAACCACAAACAAAATGGGCTATCCTCGTAGTCAACATTGCATGCAATCACCACATCACACATCGGATGGGAGGAAACCATTTCCAAAACCACCATGAGCAACATCGCCATGTCCTCCTCCTCGAGCACGCCCACGCCCGGGTACGAATGTACCCATAACCACGAACCGAGGGTGGTGCGTGATGAGGAGTTGCAAAGAAGAAGATGAATCAGTAGTCAGGTGAATGACTGATGGGTAAGAAGGCTCGGAGGGGTTAGACTCCACATGGTACCTCGGGTAGGAAGGATCCGAAGGATCGAAATCCAATGAGACAGTTGGTGTCAAATGGGTATCCAAATCAAACTCTCCATCGATGGGGTACCTCAACAGCTGAAAGTAGGGGTGGATATCATCCAAGGTGACCTTGTCATATAATTAGTGTGGACAAAAAAATAGGCTCATCACTGGTACCTAAAATGGGCGATCGTGGAAAATGTAGTAGACCCTCACAACTGTGCTCACAAACATCACGGAGGCATTTAGCACTGGGTCACAGTGCCAATGCCATACTAGGAACTCAATGAAGTTCACCACTATGCTCGACGCCGACATCCTCTGAAGATGATACAAAAATGTAGGAGTGAGAAATACTAGATTTCTTAATAGGATCGCGACTAGACAAACACTGTGTCATCGTCATCCTCCCAATCATTTCGAGTTTAGTTATAAAAGTAGTGGACATATATAGGTTCAATTTTAATGATTTTAAAACATAAATCTCGAAGCAGGTTACTTTTAAACTTAACATCATAATCATATCATCATAAACATACATACGAAGACATGGAATAAACATTTATAATGCATATGTATAATATAAATACATGCACTAACATGCAACCTCATAGACTTAACCATTGCTTTACTTTAACTTTACTTTCATTCTTAGCATGTGCTTAACATTCTTTACTTTTCCTTTGAAATAGACTATTCTTAGACATGAGCTCATTCCGTGACCGTCGTCATGCCATACTAACCAAATTAGACTAAGCTGATAATGGTTACCTCTAAGTTGAAGGGTTCTCCATGCCACCCTTGCTTCCCCTATAGAGGTTCCTTGAGTCTTTATGGATTACCGTCTCTCACTTCCCTTATCAAAGTGATTGAAGGGTCATATCTAGGGATGTAAATGGGGCGGGACAGGGGGGATAGCCCCATCCCCGCCTCCCTATGGATTAATACTACCTGTCCCCGCCTCAACTGCAGACAAGACTGCTTTTGAATTCCCTGTGGGTTTATGGGTACCCATAGATATCCATGGATACCCGTTAGAATGTAAAAAATTCAAAAAATTTAAATTAAATATAAAAATTCTAATATCATAAAATACTTAAAATAAGCATAAATACTAATCTAATTCTGCAATTTGAATTTTAACAACTTAATATACTTAAAATAAAAATAAACACATAAAATAAGCACAATAATCCAATTTTTCAATCACATTTCAACGAATTAAAATAAAAATAAACACATAATAGTAATCCAACTATTAGTCTAACATATAATAAGTACAAATAAATTTAACTTCTAAATTTAAACATTAGTCCAAGTAATTTAAATAACAACAATATTAGCCTAACTAAGTTAATAACTTAAGAGTAAAATAGTAATTTTATATCGGGTACCCATGGATATGGGGATAGTGATCGCCGTCCCCGCCCCATTTAACATGTGGATATTTAAAATCCCCATCCCCATTACTCTCGGGGCAAAATCTTCCCCCCATATCTGCCCCGTTGCGGGTATTACCCGCTGGTATTCATGGGAACGGATTTTTTTTACATCATATCTCATTCTTTCTTTTCTAATCATTATATCTTGCATGTACAATACTTCTTGACAAGAGACATGTGGACATGCAATGATATGACTAAGTCCATAATTTTGACAGAAATCCGGTAGCATAATAGCTAGATCGGAGCTTTCCCAAAATGCCAATCATGAAACTTTCAATCAACAGTCCATTATATCGAACTTATATCATCACACCAATCATTCAATAATGAGACAATGGTCAATCAAGCTTGTCATACATCATGCTAGTTGGCATCATACATTCATACCCTAAAAGTAGATTCATAGTTGTGTTATTCTTTGTGAAAAGTCTTATGAGCCTTCATATGATTTCCTATGTTTGTTCATGAGAGAATCATGTAGTTAAAACGAATGTGTATGTAGTCTTTTAGTTGTTCAATGCTTGAATGAAGTTATTCTTTACTTAGGTACATCTCTTATGCAATATTTCGTTCAAGCTAACTAAGTTAGTTAATTATTTTTTTCCTTGAGATAGTGTACTTAGTGATTTCTAGGTTCACGGTATGCTCAGAGACCCTAATCATACTTCTATTCCCAAGGATTTCGAGATCCCTTGAGTCCTTAGGTCATGACAACGCATAATCATACTCATGAACCCAACAACACTATGTTCACCAATCACCAAGGGATGATTTTTAACTCATCCAAGTTGCAAAGTTTCAAGCTTTTATCATTAACATAATCAAATTTTACCTTTATTGTTATAAAAGTGATCATTCTTTATATAGTAATTGTAAAGTTTCATACTTTATGAAAGTATGTGCTTCTAAAATTGTGCTCTTGTCCTAAAGATTCAATCTTTATGAAATAATGATACAAGATATCAGCTTTAGAACTGAAAGTCTTATTCTTTATGAAAGTTGGCACTTTTAATTATTCTTAAGACCATTAAGGTCTGAACTCTATGAGTTAATGTAACGTCTCGATTTCTGACCTCATACCTTATCAGATTTTTCGATTTTCGACTTCATCACAAAGTCTTATGGACTGGCTGGATTTTACGATTTTCAACCTTATGTATATACGACCTTAGGCAACACGAAATCCGACATCCGAGTTTATCTCAAGCAGGAGTGGACCGAGATCAGATATCTGAATTTGGTCTGCAAGTTCGAGCAAAATTTGCACGAGTTCTGATCTCTAGTTCCGAGATTAAATTTGAAGTTCTGAAATTCTATAAGTTCCGATTTCACGAAACATAAGATTAATGACTTAACTCCCAATCTCCGGTGTTATGCATAGAATCAATTCGAGTTTACTAATGTCCCTGACTTCCGGATTTAAGTGTTTGGTTTCACGTTCGACTTTGCTTTCGAGTTTCAAACAAACCAGACGATAATTCCGAGTTCCGACTTCATCTGAGTGGATGTACACGAGTTCCGACCTTAAGAAGAGTACGAGTTCCGATATCATTTTTAAGAATACAATGGAAACGAGTTTCACTTTGAGATGACATGGAGAGCAATTTTGTCACACAAAGAGGACGACGTGGAGAGTAATTTTGTCACACAAAGAGGACGACGTGGAGAGTATTTTGGTCACAAAAAGAGAGAAAGGTTGGCTGAAATTCAGCCTTGTGTTTTGAGGCCAATCAAAACTTTCCAAGTTAACTACCACTCATGCCTATATAACACACTCTCCTCCTCTCATTCAGACCCCCTTCTATGTTACCTTCTCCTCACTTCAGCTCTCTTTTCTCTTCTCCACTCACCCACTCCATCCAACCTTCACGTTTAAGCAAGCACCATTCCCAAACTCAAGCTTAATAATAAGAGGTAGAGGTTTTCTTCTTGTTCGATTTTCTAATTTTTGGACGATTGGTGGTCGTTAAATTTCTTAATTTTGATATATTGATTGAATGATTATGATGAATTATGGCTGATTTATTGGCTGTTTGTGAGATTAAAACTGAATTAGAAACAAGAAAGGATGAAAATAGGAAGAGTTGAGAGGCTGGAAAACTCAAAACCCTTGGCAGTCCGTACGGCGGAGTGTACAGCTCCGTCTCCCGCCATTTAAAATTAATGAAACCATTTTTATGTGAAACTAGACATCTAGGGCTTTCCATACAAATATCATATAAGGCCATTGGACGAATATTGAGAGAGATATGAATTTTTGAAATTTTACCTAGAAATCAAGACACTCACCTGGGCAGTATGAGTTGAAAAAGGTGTAACTCACTCTGTACAACTCCAAATTAAGTGAAACTAATTTTGTTGGAAAGCTTACACATAGGAGAACATCATACAAATAAATTCTGAGTTTGTTATCATCTCACTTGTTCCCAGTGATTCAAAGAATTTACCTATGTCTAAACTAGGCCAAAACAGGATAGTTCATGAAGGTTAAGTTTCGGGGCTTATATCTCGAGCCCTACTAAGGCAATTGAAATGGAACTTTTTGCATATGAAAGTTTGTCCTGTTAGTTTTGATAAGAGACCAATTTCGTGTAATTTGAGCCAGTTTTTGATTTTTAGTAGACTTTTACTTCTGAGTGGGCAATTCTGGCTAGCCATAGGGCAGGCCGGGGCAGAACCTGAATAACTTGAGTTATGTTTATCGAAATTAGATAGGACCAAAGAGGTTAGAAAATAGACACATAACACTTTAACATATCCAAAATTGAGGTCCAAATGAGTTAAATAGAAATTATGGCCTGATTTACAAAAACCGGGTTGAATATAAGTAGTGAGACGGTAAACATGTTTTAAAGTGCAATACTTGTGCCTTAAATTTGATGATTGAAACATGAATGGAGTATGTTGAATTATGAATGGAATGAGCTGATTTTTGATAAGTTGATATGTTGAGTATTGGCACTATTCATAGGGAAGCGGACACGTTCCATTATGCCGCCAAAATTGCGGTAAAGTATATGCATGAGTTATGAGATGCATGTAGATACATGAGTATTTTCAAGAAAGTTGTGAAAGTCATGTTATGAGAAATGTAAATATTACACTATTATGAAAGTTCCATGATACTTGGGCCAGCCCCGAAATAAAGTTAAGGGGAATAGATCTATGGGAAGTCAGGGAAAGTAAACCTGGCATTCCTGTATAGGAACGAGCTCGATCCAGAAAAGCAGACTATTACCCAGGAGTCTAAAGTGGCCAAGAACTCCCAGGGGACCAAGTGATGGAAAAGGATGAAAAGTAATGGAAAAGTTTAGGAAGAAAGGTTCAAGAGCAAGTTTGCATGATTGCATTAAATGCATAATTACATTAAATGGTCATTATATGTCATTTACAGTTTATTTGCTACATTCACTTACTGCCATATGCTCATTATTCTATTTATTGTTGATATTAGTTTATTCTGTTCCTTATGTGTCTTAAGTAAAATGGGACCCTGCCTCGGACCAGACATTTTCCCAACCTTATTAAATATGAATAGTTAAGTTTAATCTCATGTTTTTATAATTAAATAAAACCCGAGGCAGTTGAGAATGAACGCGACATCAGTAAACGTCATGCACGACCCTACTGAGAATTTCTTTAAATTCTCACCTCGCTCTGTATTTCCCGCATCATTCGCAGACACTGGTGGTGGACTCCCCGGCCACCCTTTTCATTGAGATCCTAGATTTGCAACTTCGCCATGACCCAGTATTAGACTCTCTGTATATAGCCGGTTCTTGTAACTTCCGCCTTTACCTATTTAGTAATAGGAACTTTGCTGTCCCTCTATATCATCCTGCATTCGATCCTGTGACTCCATACATCGCCATCCCACTACACATGGTGCATCCACCTCCAGCACCTCCTGCACCTACAGCACTTGCTGCTCCTGTTGACCCAGCACCACAGTCGCCCCCACAGGTAGTCCCAAACATGCCACTCAGCTCTGAGAGTGACCCCTCTGAGGCTACCAGCTCTTCATCCTCCTCCTCCTCAGGACCTAGTACTGACTACTCACCAGCCAGGCCTGGTATGGCCAACGGCTATCTGACTGAGTAGGTCAGCCACAGGCAGTGTTGTACAGTATGACCCTTTTTTGGCAGCATGCAACTTTGGGTCATAGACCTAGTGGTAGGTTTTGAAATGTCCTCTAAAGACCACATAAGATCAGGTTAACTGACACGGGCCTTACATCTTTTTGGTACACGTCCCCACTTATGTATCCTATTTTGAAACTTGTACATAAACTGAAAGAGTGGCTCCTTATACATATGTACAGTTAACGACATATGTGTTATTTGTACTTATCATTTTTCTTGTGATAAATTAAACTCTGTCACATTCATTATATGCAGTGCTCCATTTCTTCTGTTAAAAAAAAAATGAAATGAAAACGATATGGACAAGGAAATGTAAGCAGAATATTAACACGGTAACACAATCTACTTAATTTCATGCTATGACTTAAGTATAACATTAAATTAGTAGGGTGTTACATTTTTTGAATCAGAGCAGTTCATCCTAGCTAAGGCCTGAGGATTGGACTGACTATGCTTCGCATATTCTGTGTTTCTAGCTGATAATATGTACTAGATCTTGCCTATACGGTTGAGATATAGGTGTGCATGTGTAAGAAGTGCCTAACCGTGTGAGCTGTTATTTACTAGCACATTAGACTTAGTGTTGAGCCTGATTAACTCAATAACTTTTGTTTTGTGTGCTCAGAACTTAATGGCTTCTGGAAGGTGAGGTAGACCGCGCGCAGGACCTGCTCAAGAGAATCCCGCTAACCTTATGGACACCGTACGAGAGATGGCTCAGGCGATGCGGGAACAGGCTGCAGCAGCTCACCAAATGATGGATCAGCTAGGCAAGCGACCTGTGGCAGGCTGTGGAGGAAACCCGCATGGCCCGGGAGCTAATCTGGACTATCTTAAGTTCGCTAAGTTCAAGAAGGCAAATCCGCCCAGTTTCTGAGGGGTGTATGATCCTGATAAAACTAACGAATTGATCAAAGCTATGGAGAAGATTTTCTCTGTCCTGGATTGCTCGGATCATCAAAAGGTGACTTTTGCCACCTACATGCTCGAGGAAGACGTAGAGTTCTGGTGGAACGGGGTATGACGATTGTATGAAGAGTCTTAGACAGCAGTCACCTGGATGGTGTTTAGAGACGTCTTCTACCAAAAGTACTTTCTTCCTTCGGTTCAAAATGCCAAGGAACTCGAGTTCATGCAGCTGCGGCAAGGAAACCGGACGATATCCGAATATATTGCCCGATTTGAAGAGTTGTGCAAATTCTCTACAATTTATCAGAGGAACCCAGATGAAGCCTGGAAGTGCATCAAGTTTGAAGGAGGGTTATGGGAGGATATCCTCACCGTAATTAGGCCAATGGAGATTAGAGATTTTCCCACGTTGGTGAATAAATACCGAATTGTGGAAGATTGTAACTCGAAACTAGTGGCAGCCAAGGCATCTAGTGGTGGTTTCAAGAGGAGGTTAGCCCCGCAAGGCCCAAGATTGAAACCCAATTTTCAACAACAGAGGAGATTCCTGCTGGTAGGCAACAAAGGCAAGCAGCCTCAAAGGCCTCTTTCGAATCCAACTTGCACGAAGTGCTATAAGAATCACGGTGCTCGGCCATGTTTGGCAGGCCAGAATGTCTGTTATGGGTGTGGCAAGCTAGGCCACAAAATTTATAAGTGCCTAACCAGGAATCGACCACAGCCATCTCGACCTCAACGTCAAGGACGGGTTTTTACCATGGATGCAGAGGAAGCTGATAAGTCCGAGGGACTAATCCAAGGTACCTACGAAGTGGACGGTGAGGCTCTGACTGTACTCTATGATTCAGGTGCCTCACATTTATTTATTTCTCATAATTGTGTGGCTGTTTTGCAATTGTCAATTTTTGAATTACCTTATGATCTACTGGTTTCTACTCCTACTAATGAACTGGTTAAAACTAGTCAAATTTGCATCAATGTTCCTCTCCGAATTAAGGGTAGGACCTTTGTAGCCAATTTAACTTGTCTCCCTTTCTCTGGACTTGACATAATTTTGGGCATGGACAGGCTTTCTGCTAATCGAATCATGCTCAGTTTGTAACATCCTCAATTTCATGTCGTGCTAAATTACCGTAGTAACCCTGAGTAATTAGGCACTTAATGAGGAATTTCGAGATTAGGGCTTAATTAAGGGGTTGACTCGGACAAGAAGGGTCAAGAGAATGCCTAATCGAGGTTAGATAATCTCTAATTAAGCAAGTTAGAGCCCCTGTAGCTTACTTAAGCACTAATCGCCCTTAATTAGCTTACTCGAGTTTAATTAAGGTTAATTAAGCTTAATCGTGAGATTAATTTTTGTTAATCATGTTCTTGTGTGTTAATCACTAATTCTTGCTTAATCACCTTAATTAAGTTGTATGAGCACTTAATCACATGATTAAATTCAAATTTAGTCAACTAGACAATAAAGTAGAGAGTGATGTCATAAAAGCAAAAAGCATTAGACAAGATTACTTTATGTAAGAGTTTGACCATGCTTTGTCTCCCCATCATCCCATTTGTCCCCTTAATCACTAATTAACACAAAATTAAGCAAAATATCTCACTCCGCCTCCCTTAATGTCGGACGCCACTTTCTCACACACACACACATTCACTTCATTTTCAACTTCTCATTCTCTCTCTAAAGTTCTCAAACTCTCCAACCTCTCTCTACATTCCTTCTTCTTCTTCTTCATCTTCTTCATCATTTTCCACCTCCATAACCAAACCTTCCTCACTAAGCCCTTCAAAGATCACATCTTTGGGTCTTTGGAGACAAGATCAAAACACTACAAGACTCATTTTCAAGAGAACTCAAGAGTTCTCTCCTTGCTCATTCAAAACCGCCACCTTCATCATCAAGAGGAGTCATCATCTTCTTCTTCCATTCCTCTTGTTTTTGCGCCATCTTCAAGAAAGGTAGTGATCTTCATCTTTTTCTATTTTGTTTGCTCAAGAAAGCTTGGAGCTTGGGTCTTTCATGACCAAGATCTCTAAGTGAAAACTTGAGAAGATCCTTCATATTCTTCATGTGTTCTTAAGTTTCCTCTTTTAGAAAAATATGTTCTTGATATTCTTCATGTGTTCTTAAGTTTCCTCTTTTAGAAAAATATGTTCTTGATGTTCTTCATGTGTTCTTAAGTTTCTTCTTTTGGAAACCTATGTTCTTATTGATCTCTAGCTTAAAGTTGTTCCTTTCTCTTTATGATGAGTGAATGATTAGAAAAGCTTCACCTTTCTATGTTTCCATGATTTGATAAGACTATGAACCTTCTCAAAGTTTTAGACTTTAAAAAGTTTGCTTCATGATTTCTTCAAAGTGGCGCAACTTTTAAGCTTCCATAAAGTTTTATTTTGTTTTGTTTTGAAGACAAGAATACATGGGAAAGTCTAAACTTTTTGAGTTAGAAAAAAACGATATCTTGTCACTTTAGGCTTTAGAAATCAAACCTTAAAGAAAAGACCTTTCACAAAGTTTCAAACTTTATTCAAGAATGAGATCTTTAAGTTATAAAAATGTTGTTCTATAACATTTCATTCATAAAGTTTAGACTTTGAACCCAACTAATGCAAAAGGTGTTAACTTTTATAAAGAACAAGACTTTTTATTCAAAAAGCTAGTAGCTTGTATCATTATTTCATAAAGATCCAATCTTAAGATAAGAGCTTAATGTCAAAGGCACTTACTTTCATAAAGAATAAGACTTTATGACTAATTTATAAAGAATGACAACTTTAATAATGTTTAAGGCAAAACCTTGGTATGTTATTAGTTTAAAACTTTGCAACTTGACTAAGTTAAAAGTCACCCTTGGTGATTAGCGAACATTGGTGTTGTTGGGTTCATGATGTGGTTATGCGTTGTCATGACCCAAGGATTAGAGGGATCTCGAACTCCTTGGGAACAGAAGTATGATTAGGGCCTCTAAGCATACCATGAACCTAGGAATCACTAAGTGCGCTATCTCAAGGAAAGGAAACAATCACATAATTTAATTAATTTGAACAAGTGTTTCATAAGACATGTACTTAAGTAAAGCATACTTTCATCCAAGGACCAAGTAACTAAAAGACTATAAACACATATCCTAACTATGTGATTCTATCATGGGAAATCATGTGATGATTCATAATATTCTTCACAAAGAACAACACAACTATAAACCCCTTTAGGGTATGAATGTGTGATGCCACTTGGCATGATGAATGATGAGATTGATTGAGCTTTGTCTCATGATTGAATGATAAGTGTGATGATATGATATAGATATGATGAACTATTGGTTGAATGCTGATGATTGGCATTTTGGGGAAGCTCCGGTCTAGCCGTTATGCGGTCGGATTTCCATCAAAATTATGGACTTAGTCATATCATTGCATGCGTCTAGTCAAGGAGTTATGCATGTAAAGTATAAAGATAAGAAAAGAATCAATGGGACGTGACCCTTCAATCACTTTGGTAAGGGAAGTGAGAGACGGCGATCCACAAGGAACCTCTATGAGGGAGGCAAGGGTGTTTTGGAGGACCCTCCAACTTAGAGGTAACCAATATCGGCTCAGTCTGATTTGGTTAGTACTGCGTGACGACGGTCACAGAATGAGCTAATGTCCAAAAGCAGTCTATTTCAAAGGAAAGTAAAGAATGTTAAGCACGTGCTAAAAATGAAAGTAAAGTCTAAGTATGACCATGGTTACATCTGTGATGATGCGTGTCTTTGCATGAAAGTATATGGCCCATTTGCATTGTGGATGTTATTCTATGTTTTAGTACGGATGTTAGTCATGATGATGTGTTTATGATGTTAAGTTTAAAAGCAACCCGCTTCGGGGTTTAAGTCTTCAAAACCATTAAAAATTGAACTTATATCTGTCCACCGTTTTTGTAATTAAACCCGAAGTGGCTGGGACGATGACGATGACACTGTGTTTGTCTAGTCAGCGATCCTACTTGAGAAATTTAGTATTTCTCATTCCTACGTTTCGTGTCGTCTTGAGAGGATGTCGACGCCGAACGCAGTGGTGATCTACATTGAGTTCCGATGTGGCGTTGGCGCTTTGACCGGTCTTTGAGCGCCTCGATCTTTGTCGGCGCAATGATGAGGTCTACATCTTCCACGACCGCCAGTTCCAGACTCCCATGATGAGCCCATTTTTCCGACCTCATCAGCCATTTGGCGAGGTTACTATGGATGACATTTGCCCCTACTTTCAGCCACCGAGATACCCCTCTGATGATGATGAGACTGACTCGGATACCCGTTTGCCTCCGACTATTTCACCGATTCGATCCTCGGGCCGTCTTATCCGAAGCTTCCATGTGGAGACCGATCCATCCGAGCCCATCTATCCGAGTCATTAGGGGTTCTCACCGTTCGGGTTAAATCGCGACCTTGATGATTTGTCTATCTTCTGATTCTTCTGCTTCATCTGCTGGCCCATTTTCACCCCCGGTTCGCGGGCGTGGGTTCATTCGCACTATGCCCCGTGGGCGAGGACGATGCTCGAGGAGGGGACGTGGTAGTACTTCTCCCGGTGGATATGGGAACGGTTTCCTCCCCGCCAGATGCTTGATGTGATGACGCATGCGGGCCGAACACGAGATAGCCCCTTTTGGTAGTAGTTATAGGGTTATCATTCATTATGTGGCATGCTTGGGTAGTAGGATTCTCGATGTATTTCCTTTTATTATGTATTGGTAGGCTTTTGTGTAGGGTGACGATAGATATCGGACCCATTATTATCTTATGTATGAACTGATACGACTCTTATTGTATTATCATGGTTGGTAGTGGAATGAATGTTACATTATTCTAAGAATTGTGGTTACTCTTATGGTCTCTATGCTTGTTAAATGCGATATATGTATGGGATAGCGGTGTTACTTTATATGTTCACGATGCGCTCATGGCTCTCGATTTCAAAAATGGTTTACTTGTTTTGTAGAAAAAATTTTTACCCTATTTTGGTATAAAGTAATTTCCAAAAGGTAATGATAGTTCATGAGCAAAAGTAGCAACTAGTAATTCCACAATATGACTTAAGCATAGAATGGAACTACTAGGGTGTTACATTTTGGTATCGAGCGATTCGTCCTTGAAGAGCACTGGGATGGGTGACTTTGCTTCTAAGCATACGTTTTAGTTAAGTCATGCTTTGAGTCTCGTCGTATGATGAGGCATAGGAATTAGATGTGCATGATCGTCTATTACGAATGTGGTGGATTCTTTGGTTCACTCAACATAAATGTTGATCCCGATCAACTCAATGTCTTTTGTCTTGTGTACCAGGAACTAATGGCTTCAGGAAGGCGTGGTAGGCCCATAGCGAGCGAAGGTCAGGAAGTCATGGGGACACTTCGCGAAATGGCTGCCGCTATGAGGAGCAGGCTGCTCTGCCCATCGAATGATGGAGCGAATGGAGCCAAGGGATAAGGAGAATCGAAGGGCACAATGGAGGAGCTGAGGTAGATCTTGAGTACCTCAAGTTTCTTTGAGTTCAGAAGGCAAATCCACGAGCTTTAGAGGAACGCATAACCCCGATCGAAATGAGGAGTGGATCAAGGCCATTGAGAAAATTTTCACGATGTTGGCACTGCGGAGGAGCGAAGGTAGCCTTTGCTACCTATATGTTGGAAGTCAGGTCTTTGAGTTACGGTGGGTAGCGTAAAGAGGCTCTTGGAGGCCCAAACCCACATCACCTGGGAGATTTTCAAGTCGCACTTCTATGAGAAGTATTTTCCTGCGTCTGTGAGGAATGCGAAGGAGCTGGAGTTCATGAGTCTGCGTCAAGGGACCATGAATATTGCTGAGTATACTGCCCAAGTTCAAGAGTGTGCAAGTTCTCGACAATTTACCAAGGAACCCGGATGAGCGATGGAAGTGTGTGAAGTTTGAAGGGGGATTGCGTGAGGAGATACTGGCATCTGTAGGACCAATGGAGATCCGTGACTATGCTGCACTCGTCAACAAGTGCCGTTTGGTGGAGGATTGCAACCGTAAGCTGTCGGTGGCAAGGTCCGAGGCCTACAAGAAGAAGTTGGCACCGCAAGGCGCAAGTTCAAGCCCCAACCTCCGAGGAAACCATTTCAGGTGGAGGTGTCGGAGGAAAGCAACCCAGAGCTTCTTTGGAATCCACCCAAGCCGATTTAATGGTCAAGCTTGCCCTAAGTGTGGTAAACACCATGGAGGGCGCCCTTGTTTAGGTGGCGAATGCTTGTTTCCGATGCGGAAAGCTTTGGGCATATGGCAAGAGATTGTCTTGTCAAGCTGTTGTCCCTGCTAACAAGCCCCAACACCAAGGAAGGGTCTTTGCCCTCAATGCCGAAGATGCCACGCGATCAAGCGATCTCATCAAAGGTAAGTGCGAGGTCAATGGTAGGACCTTAAGCGTGCTATATGATTACGGAGCTACACACTCCTTTATTTCTCATGATTGTGTAGATAGATTAGGATTATCTGTGTCCAAATTGCCTTATATGTTAAATGTTTCTACTCTATTTGAAACCGATTAAGACTTGTCATTGTTGCTTGAGTTGTCAATTCCAAATTGATGGTAGGTCTTTCATAGCGAATTTGATTTGTTTGCCTTTGTGCGGCTTGGATCGATTCTAGGCATGGATTGGCTTCGGCTAACCATGCTATGATAAATTGTTCAAAAGTCTATTGTTTTTCCCCTATACACGATAAGCCGTGGAGGTTGTTAGTTTGTTCTTGAACTCTGTTAGGGTAGGAAGTAGTGAGTTTGGTGATCGAGGATATGTTCTCCTTATGACAAGTGAAGTAGAACTTCGAGCGGTGTTGGATGAGATCCCGTAGTTAGGAGTACCCGGATGTATTCACTGACGACATACCAATTTCCCAGGAAGGGTAATCGAGTTTTCTATAGAGTTGGTGCTGGGTATTGGGCCAATCTCTATAGCACCCTATAGAATGTCCCCACTAGAGTTGTCGGAGTTGAAGGGACAATTGGAAGAGTTGTTAGAAAAGAAGTTTGTAAGACCTAGTGCCTCACCTTGGGAGCCAGGTGCTATTTGTGAGAAAAAGAAGGATGGCAGTATGAGGCTGTGTGTGGATTACAGACAATTAAATAAGGTTACTGTTAAGAACAAGTATCCCTTGCCTAGGATAGATGACCTCATGGACCAACTGCGAGGTGCAGCTGTGTTCTCTAAGATTGATCTGAGATCTGGATATCATCAAATAAGGGTGAAAGAGGAGGATATACCTAATAGGACAAGGTATGGGCATTATGAGTTTACGGTGATGTCGTTTGGATTGACTAATGCCCCTGCTGTTTTCATGGATTATATGAATAGGATCTTTAGACCCTATTTGGACAAGTTTGTAGTTGTTTTCATAGATGATATTCTCATATATTCTAGGACAAAGGAGGAACATGAGAAACATTTGAGGGTTGTATTAAGGATCTTAAGGGAAAAGAAGCTTTATGCCAAGTTATCTAAGTGTGAATTCTGGATGGAGGAAGTAAAGTTCTTAGGGCATGTGGTGTTGCAAGGGGGGTATTGCTGTGGATCCATGTAAGATTGAGGCTGTGATGAGTTGGGAGAGGCCAACCTCAGTGACTGAGATAAGGAGTTTCTTAGGTTTAGTCGGTTACTACCGCAGATTTATAAAAGGATTTTCTCAGATGTCTCTACCCTTAACTAAGTTGACAAGGAAGGATGCCCCGTTTGTGTGGACAATGGACTGTGAGAAGAGCTTTCAAGAGCTAAAAGGTAAGTTAACCTCAACCCCAGTATTGGTCTTGCCGGACCCTAGTGGACCGTTTGAGGTTTACTGTGATGCCTCTGGGAGAGGTTTAGGTTGTGTCTTGATGCAGAATAGGAACGTGGTAGCTTATGCCTCTAGGCAGTTGAAGCCTCATGAAGTGAACTACCCAACCCATGACTTGGAATTAGCGGCCATAGTGTTTGCCCTGAAGATATGGAGACATTATCTGTATGGTGTGAGGTTCGAGGTGTTCTCTGATCATAAGAGCTTGAAGTATCTCTTTGATCAAAAGGAGCTGAATATGAGGCAAAGGAGGTGGATGGAGTTTCTGAAGGATTATGATTTTGGGTTGAATTATCACCCTGGGAAAGCCAATGTGGTGGCCGACGCATTAAGTCGGAAATCCTTGCATGCGTCTTGGATGATGGTTAAGGAGGATGAGCTAGTAAGGAGCTTTAGAGACCTTAACCTTGGAGTTACGTTGACCCCCCATAGTTTAAGATTGAATCAGCTTAGGGTGACGAGCGATTTCAAAAATCAAATTGCTCAAGCCCAAGGCGAGGAAGAAGAGTTCTTGAAAACCCTAGCATTGGTGAAGGAAGGAAAGTTGAAGGGTTTCGCACAAGGTGCGGTGGACTATGGAAATTTGAAGGAAGAGTCTGTGTACCCGCAAGTGGTGACCTCCGAAGAAGGATTTTGGAGGAGGCTCATAAGAGCCATTTCACCATACACCCTGGTGTGACAAAGATGTATCAAGACGTCAAGAAGATGTTCTGGTGGCCAGGATTGAAGAGGGACATTGCGGAGTTGGTAGGCAAGTGTTTAATCTGCCAAAAAGTAAAGATTGAGCACCAAAAGCCCTCTGGTATGCTGCAACCATTGGAGGTCCCAGAATGGAAATGGGAAAGTATCTCTATGGACTTCGTGATGGGTTTACCCAAAACGCAGGCTGGGTTCGATGCAATATGGGTAATTGTTGACAGATTAACCAAGTCTGCTCACTTTTTGCCCATTCGAGCTACTTATCCTTTGGAAAAGTTAGCCCAGCTGTATGTTCAAGAGATAGTAAGATTGCATGGTGTACCTTCAAGCATCATCTCTGATAGAGACCCGAGGTTTACCTCTAGATTCTGGGGAGCCTTACAGAAGGCATATGGAATGAAGCTTTGCCTAAGTACAGCTTATCACCCCCAGACGGATGGACAGTCGGAGAGGACCATCCAAACTTTGGAGGATATGTTGAGAGCTTGTGTTTTGGACAACCGAGGAAGTTGGGATAAATACTTACCTTTGATCGAGTTTGCCTATAACAATAGTCATCATGCAAGTATTGGTATGGCACCCTATGAAGCTTTGTATGGAAGGAAGTGCCAATCTCCCCTATGTTGGTTTGAACCGGGTGAGCAAAGCCTACTAGGACCTGATCTTGTGAGGCAGACCACAGAGCAAGTCAAAAGGATTAGGGACAGAATTCTTACGGCCCAAAGCCGTCAAAAGAGTTATGCGGATAAGAGGAGAAAGCCCTAGAGTTCCAAGAAGGAGAACATGTGTTCCTGAAAATCACTCCTACGACTGGTATAGGTAGAGCCATGAAGGTCAAAAAGTTAAGCCCCCGTTTCCTTGGCCCTTTTCAAATTTTAAAACGTGTCGGGTCAGTTGCTTACCAAATAGCCTTTCCTCCAAATTTGTCAAACCTTCATGATGTTTTCCATGTGTCTCAATTAAGAAAATACCATTAGGCCCTAGTCATCTACTTGAGCCTGAAAGTGTACAGTTAAGGGAAGACCTAACTTTCAATCTACCGCCATCTCGGATCGTGGATCGTGGGGCGAAAGCAATTTGAGAATAAGACCGTACCCTTGGTCAAGGTGGCTTGGGGTAGAGGAAATGTGGAAGAATATACATGGGAGTTGGAGGCCGAAATGAAGAGCAAGTATCCGAACTTATTTACAGGTAACGAATTTTGAGGGCAAAATTCTTTTTAAAGGTGAGGAGAAATGTAACATCCTCAATTTCATGTCGTGCTAAATTACCGTAGTAACCACGAGTAATTAGGCACTTAATGAGGAATTTGAGATTAGGGCTTAATTAAGGGGTTGACTCGGACAAGAAGAGAGTCAAGAGAATGCCTAATCGAGGTTAGATAATCTCTAATTAAGCAAGTTAGAGCCCTCAGAGCTTACTTAAGCACTAATCGCCCTTAATTAGTTTACTCGAGTTTAATTAAGGTTAATTAAGCTTAATCGTGAGATTAATTTTTGTTAATCATGTTCTTGTGTGTTAATCACTAATTCTTGCTTAATCACCTTAATTAAGTTGTATGAGCACTTAATCACATGATTAAATTCAAATTTAGTCAACTAGAAAATAAAGTAGAGAGTGATGTCATAAAAGCAAAAAGCATTAGACAAGATTACTTTATGTAAGAGTTTGACCATGCTTTGTCTCCCCATCATCCCATTTGTCCCCTTAATCACTAATTAACACAAAATTAAGCAAAATATCTCACTCCCCCTCCCTTAATGTAGGACGCCACTTTCTCTCACACACACACACACATTCACTTCATTTTCAACTTCTCATTCTCTCTCTAAAGTTCTCAAACTCTCCAACCTCTCTCTACATTCCTTCTTCTTCTTCTTCATCTTCTTCATCATTTTCCACCTCCATAACCAAACCTTCCTCACTAAGCCCTTCAAAGATCACATCTTTGGGTCTTTGGAGACAAGATCAAAACACTACAAGACTCATTTTCAAGAGAACTCAAGAGTTCTCTCCTTGCTCATTCAAAACCGCCACCTTCATCATCAAGAGGAGTCATCATCTTCTTCTTCCATTCCTCTTGTTTTTGCGCCATCTTCAAGAAAGGTAGTGATCTTCATCTTTTTATTTTGTTTGCTCAAGAAAGCTTGGAGCTTGGGTCTTTCATGACCAAGATCTCTAAGTGAAAACTTGAGAAGATCCTTCATATTCTTCATGTGTTCTTAAGTTTCCTCTTTTAGAAAAATATGTTCTTGATATTCTTCATGTGTTCTTAAGTTTCCTCTTTTGGAAAAATATGTTCTTGATGTTCTTCATGTGTTCTTAAGTTTCCTCTTTTAGAAAAATGTGTTCTTGATGTTCTTCATGTGTTCTTAAGTTTCCTCTTTTAGAAAAATATGTTCTTGATGTTCTTCATGTGTTCTTAAGTTTCCTCTTTTGGATGTTCTTCATGTGTTCTTAAGTTTCCTCTTTTGGAAAAATGTGTTCTTGATATTCTTCATGTGTTCTTAAGTTTCCTCTTTTGGAAAAATATGTTCCTTGATGTTCTTCATGTGTTCTTAAGTTTCCTCTTTTAGAAAAATATGTTCTTGATGTTCTTCATGTGTTCTTAAGTTTCTTCTTTTGGAAACCTATGTTCTTATTGATCTCTAGCTTAAAGTTGTTCCTTTCTCTTTATGATGAGTGAATGATTAGAAAAGCTTCACCTTTCTATGTTTCCATGATTTGATAAGACTATGAACCTTCTCAAAGTTTTAGACTTTAAAAAGTTTGCTTCATGATTTCTTCAAAGTGGCGCAACTTTTAAGCTTCCATAAAGTTTTATTTTGTTTTGTTTTGAAGACAAGAATACATGGGAAAGTCTAAACTTTTTGAGTTAGAAAAAAACGATATCTTGTCACTTTAGGCTTTAGAAATCAAACCTTAAAGAAAAGACCTTTCACAAAGTTTCAAACTTTATTCAAGAATGAGATCTTTAAGTTATAAAAATGTTGTTCTATAACATTTCATTCATAAAGTTTAGACTTTGAACCCAACTAATGCAAAAGGTGTTAACTTTTATAAAGAACAAGACTTTTTATTCAAAAAGCTAGTAGCTTGTATCATTATTTCATAAAGATCCAATCTTAAGATAAGAGCTTAATGTCAAAGGCACTTACTTTCATAAAGAATAAGACTTTATGACTAATTTATAAAGAATGACAACTTTAATAATGTTTAAGGCAAAACCTTGGTATGTTATTAGTTTAAAACTTTGCAACTTGACTAAGTTAAAAGTCACCCTTGGTGATTAGTGAACATTGGTGTTGTTGGGTTCATGATGTGGTTATGCGTTGTCATGACCCAAGGATTAGAGGGATCTCAAACTCCTTGGGAACAGAAGTATGATTAGGGCCTCTAAGCATACCATGAACCTAGGAATCACTAAGTGCGCTATCTCAAGGAAAGGAAACAATCACATAATTTAATTAATTTGAACAAGTGTTTCATAAGACATGTACTTAAGTAAAGCATACTTTCATCCAAGGACCAAGTAACTAAAAGACTATAAACACATATCCTAACTATGTGATTCTATCATGGGAAATCATGTGATGATTCATAATATTCTTCACAAAGAACAACACAACTATAAACCCCTTTAGGGTATGAATGTGTGATGCCACTTGGCATGATGAATGATGAGATTGATTGAGCTTTGTCTCATGATTGAATGATAAGTGTGATGATATGATATAGATATGATGAACTATTGGTTGAATGCTGATAATTGGCATTTTGGGGAAGCTCCGGTCTAGCCGTTATGCTACCGAATTTCCGTCAAAATTATGAACTTAGTCATATCATTGCATGCGTCTAGTCAAGGAGTTATGCATGTAAAGTATAAAGATAAGAAAAGAATCAATGGGACGTGACCCTTCAATCACTTCGGTAAGGGAAGTGGGAGACGGCGATCCACAAGGAACCTCTATGAGGGAGGCAAGGGTGTTTTGGAGGACCCTCCAACTTAGAGGTAACCAATATCGGCTCAGTCTGATTTGGTTAGTACTGCGTGACGACGGTCACGGAATGAGCTCATGTCCAAAAGCAGTCTATTTCAAAGGGAAGTAAAGAATGTTAAGCACGTGCTAAAAATGAAAGTAAAGTCTAAGTATGACCATGGTTACATCTGTGATGATGCGTGTCTTTGCATGAAAGTATATGGCCCATTTGCATTGTGGATGTTATTCTATGTTTTAGTACGGATGTTAGTCATGATGATGTGTTTATGATGTTAAGTTTAAAAGCAACCCGCTTCGGGGTTTAAGTCTTCAAAACCATTAAAAATTGAACTTATATCTGTCCACCATTTTTGTAATTAAACCCGAAGTGGCTGGGACGATGACGATGACACTGTGTTTGTCTAGTCATGATCCCATCGAGAAATTTAGTATTTCTCATTCCTACGCTTCGTGTCGTCTTCGTGAGGATGTCGGCGCCGAACGCAGTGGTGATCTACATTGAGTTCCCGGTGTGGCGTTGGCGCTTTGACCCGGTCTTTGAAGCGCCTCGGTCTTTGTCGGCGGCGCAGAATGAAGTCTACATCTTCCACGACCGCCGCCTGCACTCCGTGATGAGCCCATTTTTCCGACCGCATCAGCCATTTGGTGAGGTTACTATGGATGACATTCGCCCCTACTTTCAGCCACCGAGATACCCCACTGATGATGATGAGACTGACTCGGATACCCGTTTGACTCTGACTATTTCATCGATTCGATCCCTGAGCCGTCTTATCCGAGCTTCCATGTGGAGACCGATCCATCCGAGCCCATCTATCCGACTCATTCTGGGGGTTCTCACCGTTCGGGTTCATCGCAGCCTTCAGTGATTCGTCTATCTTCTGATTCTTCTGCTTCATCTGCTGGCCCATTTTCACCCCCGGTTCGCGGGCGTGGGTTCATTCGTACCCGCGCTGTGCCCCGTGGGCGAGGACGTGCTCGAGGGACGTGGTAGTACTTCTCCTGGTGGATATGGGAACGGTTTCCTCCCGCCAGATGCTTGATGTGACGACTGCATGCGGAGCCAAGCACGAGGATAGCCCCCTTTTGGTAGTAGTTATAGGGTTATCATTCTGTTATGTGGCATGCTTGGGTAGTAGGATTCTCTGATGTATTTCCTTTTATTATGTATTGGTAGGCTTTTGTGTAGGGCCGACGATAGATATCGGACCCAATATTATCTTATGTATGAACTGGTACGACTCTTATTGTATTATCATGGTTGGCCGTGGAATGAATGTTACATTATTCTAAGAATTGTGGTTACTCTTATGGTCTCTATGCTTGTTAAATGCGATATATGTATGGGATAGCGGTGTTACTTTATATGTTCACGATGCGCTCATGGCTCTCGATTTCAAAAATGGTTTACTTGTTTTGTAGAAAAAAATTTTTACCCCTATTTTTGGTATAAAGTAATTTCCAAAAGGTAATGATAGTTCCGCGAGCAAAAGTAGCAACTAGTAATTCCACAATATGACTTAAGCATAGAATGGAACTACTAGGGTGTTACACAGTTGCTCCGATAAGATGGTGGTATTCCCCTCTGTCTCATCTTCTGAATCCCAAGCCTCAACACTCTTCTACCTAAACTCTTTATTAGTAAACTATAGTGGGTCGAAGAGTCAAGGATACATTCTCCTGTCAGCTAACGTGACAGAAGTTGAACAGAAAGTAGAGGAGATCCCAATTGTTAAGGAATATCCTGATGTTTTCCCAGAAGATATTCCCAAATTACCTCCTAAAAGAGAAATTGAATTCACCATCGAGTTGGTTCCAGCTGCAGGACCAATATCTATAGCTCTGTATCGAATGTCACCTTTGGAGCTGACGGAGCTAAAGAGATAGATCGAGGAGCTTTTGGAAAAAGGATTCATACGACCAAGCGCATCACCTTGGGGAGCTCCAGTCTTGTTGGTCAAAAAGAAAGATGGGAGCATGCGCCTATGCGTGGATTATAGGCAGTTGAATAAAGTGATGATCAAGAATAAATATCCACTGCCAAGGATTGATGATCTCATGGACCAGCTACAAGGTGCAATGGTATTCTCCAAGATCGATCTGCGTTTCGGATATCATCAAATTCGAGTTCGGGAATAAGATATCCCTAAGACAGCCTTTCGAACTCGTTATGGGCACTACGAGTACACTGTGATGTCATTTTGACTGACCAACGCACCAGCAGTATTCATGGATTACATGAATCGAATATTCCGCCCATACTTGGACAAGTTTGTAGTGGTTTTCATTGATGACATACTTGTCTACTCAAAGATGGAGCAGGAGCATGCAGAACACTTACAGCTGGTTCTGCAAATTTTGAGAGAAAAGAAACTTTATGCTAAGTTATCCAAATGCGAATTTTGGATGAAAGAAGTGAAATTTCTCGGCCATGTAGTGTCCCATGGAGGAATCTCTGTAGACCCCAGCAAAGTAGAAGCGGTTCTAAATTGGGAAAGGCCGACTACAATCACTGAAGTCAGGAGTTTTCTGGGTTTAGCTAGATATTATAAGTGATTCGTTAAGGATTTCTCTCGTATAGCCTTGCCCCTGACCAAGCTAACTAGGAAGAATGTCTCATTTGAATGGACATCGGAGTGCGAATAGAGTTTTCAAGACTTGAAGAGAAGGTTGACTACGACACCAGTGATGGCCTTACCAGACCCTCATGGACCATTTGAAGTCTATTGTGATGCGTCCAAGCAAGGATTAGGGTGCGTGTTGATACAAGTCGGAAACATAGTCGCATATGCCTCCAGACAATTAAAGCCACACGAAAGGAATTATCCTATTCACGATCTTGAATTAGTAGCAGTAGTATTTGCTTTGAAGATATGGAGACATCACCTATATGGCGTAAGGTTCGAGGTCTTTTCTGATCATAAGAGTTTGAAATACCTTTTTGATCAAAAGGAATTAAATATGAGGCAGCGGAGGTGGATGGAACTTCTTAAGGACTATGAATTTGAATTGAAGTACCACCCAGGCAAGGCAAATATTGTGGCAGATGCTTTGAGTAGGAAATCTCTAACTGTAGCTTGGATGATGATCAAAGAGACGAAACTTATTGAAAGTTTTCGAAATCTTAATTTGGGAATCCTTATGACTCCCAAGGCCCTTCAGCTACACCAAATTAAGATAGCCAGTAGCTTTAAGGAGCAGATTCGGCAAGCACAACAGCAGGATGCTAATCTCCAACGTATGATCAATCTCGTGTAGTCAGGAAAATTAACGGGTTTTGCTCAGGATAAAGAAGGCATCTGGCGACATCATGATAGGGTGTGTGTACCCGAGGGGAATGATCTCTGGAGGAAAATCTTAGAGGAAGCACATAAAGGTGAATTCACCATACATCCTGGCATTACTAAGATGTATCAAGATCTTAAGAAGATGTTTTGGTGGCCAGGCATGAAGTCAGACATGGCAAGCTTCGTGAGCAAATACTTGATCTGTCAAAAGGTGAAAACGGAACATCAAAAACCCTCCAGGATGCTTCAACCCTTGGAAATCCCTGAGTGGAAGTGGGAGAGTATCTCCATGGATTTTGTGATTGGATTACCAAGAACGCCAACAAGACATGATGCTATATGGGTCATTGTGGATAGATTGACCAAATCTGCTCACTTCCTACCCATCCGAGCAAATTATCCATTGGAAAAATTGGCACAACTGTACATTCAAGAGATTATAAGGCTGCATGGAACTCCTTCAACCATTATCTCTGATCGGGACCCAAGGTTTACTTCACGATTTTGGGGAGCCTTACAAAGGGCATTCGATGCTAAGTTGTGTCTAAGCACTGCATATCATCCGCAAACGGATGGTCAAACAGAGAGGACAATTCAAACCTTGGAAGATATGTTGTGAGCCTATATACTGGAGCAACGCGGGAATTGGGATCGATATTTACCGCTAGCCGAGTTCGAATACAACAATAACTATCACGCTAGCATCAGCATGGCTCCTTACGAAGCGTTGTACGGACGAAAGTGCCAATCTCCCCTATGTTGGTATGAAATAGGAGAATCAACTCTACTGGAGCCTGAGTTAGTTGAGCAGATCATTGAGCAAATCAAGAAAATACGGAGCAAGATGCTTACAGCTCAAAGCCGCTAAAAGAGTTATGCGGATACCAGGAGAAAGCCTCTAGAGTTTCAAGAAGGAGACCATGTATTTATGAAGGTTATACTTACAACAGGGATTAAGGTCAAGAAGTTAAATCCTCGCTTTATTGGTCCCTTCCAGATCTTGAGGCGAATTGGATCAGTTGCATATCAAGTTGCTTTGCCTCCACATTTGTCAAACCTTCATGATGTGTTCCATGTTTCTCAACTTAGAAGATATCAGCCTCACCCTATGCACGTGCTAGAACCCGAATCAATAAAGTTAAAGGAGGACCTGACTTTCCAGGCACAGCCAGAACGGATTGTAGACAGAAGCAACAGACAACTTCAGAACAAATCCGTGCAGCTAGTAAAGGTAGCATGTGGAAAGGAAGATGCTGAATACTATACTTGGGAACTGGAATCAAACATGAGAAGAGAGTATGCTGAACTACTCTCAGGTACTAAATTTTAAGGACAAAATTTTTTTAAGGTGGATGGTAATGTAACGTCCCGATTTTCGACCTCATACCTTATCAGATTTTTCGATTTCCGACTTCATCACAAAGTCTTATGGACTAGCTAGATTTTACGATTTCCGACCTTATGTATATACGACCTTAGGCAACACGAAATCCGACATCCGAGTTTATCTCAAGCAGGACTGGACCGAGATCAGATATCTGAATTTGGTCTCCAAGTTCGAGCAAAATTTGCACGAGTTCGGGTCTCTAGTTCCGAGATTAAATTTGAAGTTCCGAGATTCTATAAGTTCCGATTTCATGGAACATAAGATTAATGACTTAACTCCCGATCTTCGGTGTTACACTTAGAATCAATTCGAGTTTACTAATGTCCCCGACTTCCGGATTTAAGTGTTTGGTTTCACATCTGACTTTGCTTTTGAGTTTCGAATAAACCAGACGATAATTCCGAGTTTCGACTTCATCTGAGTGGATGTGCACGAGTTCTGACCTCAAGAAGAGTACGAGTTCCGATGTCATTTTTCAGAATACAATGGAAACGAGTTCCACTTTGAGACGACATGGAGAGCAATTTGGTCACACAAAGAGGATGACATGGAGAGTAATTTTGTCACACAAAGAGGACGACGTGGAGAGCATTTTGGTCACAAAAAGAGAGAAAGGTTGGCTGAAATTCAGCCTTGTGTTTTGAGGCCAATCAAAACCTTCCAAGTTAACTACCACTCATGCCTATATAACACACTCTCCTCGTCTCATTCAGACCCCCCTTCTACATTACCTTCTCCTCACTTCAGCTCTTTTTTCTCTTCTCCACTCACCCACTCCATCCAACCTTCAAGTTTAAACAAGCACCATTCCCAAACTCAAGCTTAATAACAAGAGGTAGAGGTTTTCTTCTTGTTCGATTTTCTAATTTTTGGATGATTGGTGGTGGTTAAATTTCTTAATTTTGATATATTGATTGAATGATTATGATGAATTATGGCTGATTTATTGGCTGTTTGTGAGATTAAAACTGAATTAGAAACAAGAAAGGATGAAGATATGAAGAGTTGAGAGGCTGGAAAACTCAAAACCCTCAGCAGTCCGTACGGCGGAGTGTACGACTCTGTCTCCCGCCGTTTAAAATTGATGAAACCATTTTTATGTGAAACTAGACATCTAGGGATTTCCATACATATATCATATAAGGCCATTGGACGAATATTGAGAGAGATATGAATTTTTGAAATTTAACCTAGAAATCAGGACACTCACCGGGGCAGTATGGGTTGAAAATGGTGTAACTCACCCTGTACAACTCCAAATTGAGTGAAACTAATTTTGTTGGAAAGCTTACACATAGGAGAACATCATACAAAGAAATTCTGAGTTTGTTATCATCTCACTTGTTCCCAGTGATTCGAAGAAGTTACCCTATGTCTAAACCAGGCCAAAATAGGATAGTTCAGGAAGGTTAAGTTTCGGGGCTTATAACTCGAGCCCTACTAAGGAAATTGAAATGGAACTTTTTGCATATGAAAGTTTGTCCTGTTATCTTTGATAAGAGACCAATTTTGTATAATTTAAGCTAGTTTTCGATTTTTAGTAGATTTTTACTTCTGAGTGGGCAATTCTAGCTAGCCACAGGGCAGGTCAGGACAGAACCTGAATAACTTGAGTTATAGTTATCGAAATTAGATGGGACTAAAGAGGTTAGAAAATAGACACATAACACTTTAACATATTCAAAATTGAGGTCCAAATGAGTTAAATAGAAATTATGGCTTGATTTGGAAAAACCGGGTTGAATATAATTAGTGAGACGGTAAACATGTTTTAAAGTGCAATACTTGTGCCTTAAATTTGATGATTGAAACATGAATGGAGTATGTTGAATTATGAATGGAATGAGCTAATTTTTGATAAGTTGATATACTGAGTACTGGCACTATTCATGGGAAAGCGGACACATTCCATTATGCCGCCAAAATTGCGGTAAAGTATATGCATGAGTTATGAGATGCATGTAGATACATGAGCATTTTTAAGAAAGCTATGAAAGTCATGTTATGAGAAATGTAAAGATTACACTATGATGAAAGTTCCATGATACTTGGGCCAGCCCCGGAATAAAGTTAAGGGGAATAGATCGGTGGGAAGTTGGGGAAAGTAAACCCAGCATTCCTGTATAGGAACGAGCTTGATCCTGAAAAGTAGACTATTACCTAGGAGTCTAAAGTGGCCAAGAACTCCCAGGGGACCAAGTGATGGAAAATGATGAAAAGTAATGGAAAAGTTAAGAAGAAATGTTAAAGAGCAAGTTTGCATGATTACATTAAATGCATAATTATATTGAATGGTCATTATATGACATTTACAGTTTATTTGCTACATTCACTTACTGCCGTATGTTCATTATTCTGTTTATTGTTGATATTAGTTTATTCTGTTCCTTATGTGTCTTAAGTAAAATGGGACCTTACCTCGGACCAGACATTTTCCCAACCGTATTAAATATGAATAGTTAAGTTTAATCTCATATTTTTATAATTAAATAAAACCCGTGGCAACTGAGAATGAACGCGACGTCAGTTAAACGTCATGCACAACCCTATTAAGAATTTCTTTAAATTCTGACCTTGTTCTGTATTTCTCGCATCATTCTCAGACACTAGTGATGGACTCCACGGCCACCCTTTTCATTGAGATCCTAGATTTGCAGCTTCACCGTGATCCAGTATTAGACTCTCTGTATACAGCTGGTTCTTGTAATTATATTGAATAGTCAATATATGTCATTTACAGTTTATTTGCTACATTCACTTACTGCCGTATGCTCATTATTCTGTTTATTGTTGATATTAGTTTATTCTGTTCCTTATGTGTCTTAAGTAAAACGGGACCGCCGCACTGCACATTTTCCCAACCTTATTAAATATGAATAGTTAAGTTTAATCTCATGTTTTTATAATTAAATAAAACCCAAGGCAGCTGAGAATGAACGCGACGTCAGTTAAACGTCATGCACGACCCTGCTGAGAATTTCTTTAAATTCTGACCTTGTTCTGTATTTCCCGCATCATTCTCAGACACTGGTGATGGACTCCATGGCCACCCTTTTCATTGAGATCCTAGATTTGCAACTTCACCACGATCCAGTATTAGACTCTCTGTATATAGCCGGTTCTTGTAACTTCTGCCTTTACCTATTTAGTAATAGGAACTTTGCTATCCCTCTACATCATCCTGCGTTCGATCCTGCGACTCCTTACATCGCCATCCCCCTACACATGGCGCACCCACCTTCAGCACCTCCCGCACCCGCAGCACCTACCGCTCCTGTTGACCCAGCACCAGAGTCGCCCCTACAGGTAGTCCCAAACATGCCACTCAGCTCTAAGAGTGACCCCTCTGAGGCCACCAGCTCTTCATCCTCCTCCTCCTCAGGACCCAGTATTGACTACTCACCAGCCGGGTCTGGTATGGCCAACGGCTATCTGATTGAGTAGGTCAGCCACAGGCAGTATTGTACAGCATGACCCTCTTTTGGCAGCATGCAGCTTTGGGTCATAGACCTAGTGGTAGGTTTTGAAATGTCCTCTGAGGACCACATAGGATCAAGTTGACTGACACGGGCCTTACGTCTTTTTGGTACACGGCCCCACTTATGTATCCTATTTTGAAACTTGTACATAAGCTGAAACAGTGGCTCCTTATACATATGTATACATATGTACAGTTAACGACATATGTGTTATTTGTACTTATCATTTCTATTGTGATAAATTAAACTCTGTCACATTCATTATATGCAGCGCTCCGTTTCTTCTGTTAAAAAAAAAAATGAAATGAAAACAATATGGACAAGGAAACATCGGAATATTAACACAGTAACACAATCTACTTAATTTCATGCTATGACTTAAGCATAACATCAAATTAGTAGGGTGTTACAGTTAAAGTTGTATCATGATTTAAAAGAATCTTTCCTAGAAGGAAGTTTAACACTTCATGTATTATTTTGACTCAAGATACAAACTTTATAAATTAAAAGTTGCAAGTTAACACTTTTATGACTAAAAAGTGACATTCTTGAAGAAAGCTTAGAACTTTACTCAACACTTTCATCTCAAGGTTCAACCTTTATAAGATTAAAGTGCAAATCTACAACTTTATGACTTAAGGTTGCTTTCTAGATTAAAGTTTGAATCTTTATGAAAGGTCTCGTATTCAAGATTCTATTTTTAAGACATGTTGTGACAAGTTCTCATTTTTTATGACTTAAAAAGCTTCATGTTCCAAAAAGTTTAGACTTTTACACAAACTTTGAAGAAGCATCAAATCTTGTGCCACTTTTTAATGTTGCAAAGAATAAACTTTTTGAAGTTTTATGCATCAAGAATGTTCTTCGTCTTATCAAATCATGAGAAACATGTAAAGATGAAACTTTTCTAATCATAAGCATCATCATAGAAAAACAAACAACTTTTAAAGCAAAGACCACTAAGAATCATCAATCTTTTTCCAGCAACTCGCAATGACAACAAGATCTCAAGCATCAAGAAAGAAAAATAGAAACTTTAAAGCATTTCAAGAAAGGAACTTTCAAAAAAATCAAGAACAACTCATGAACAAGAATATGAACATGTTTTACTAAAAAGAGAAACTTTTGCTCATGTAGAGCATGAGAGTTTTTCTCAAGCTTTCACTTGAAGATGCTAGTCATAAAAGGAACCAAACTTCAAGCTTTCTTGAGTAGATAAAAGAGAAGAGTGAAGATCACTACCTAGTGATAAGTTTAGCGCCTCCAAGAAGAAGAAAATGAAGAAAATAGTGGCTCCTCAAGGTGGTGAAGTTGGTGGCCTTGAATGGAAAAGGAAGAAGCTCTTGAGTTCTCTTGAAAATGAGGCTTGTAGTGTATAGATCTTCTCTCCAAAGACCAAAAGATGTGGTCTTTGAAGGGCTTAGTGAGAGTTTTTGGTTATGATGGTGATGGAGGAAGGAAGAAGAAGATGAAGAAGAATGAAGAAGGTGTAGAGAGAAGTTGGAGAGTTTTGAAGCAAGAGAGAGAATAAGAGTTAAAAAAATGAAGAGTGAATGTGTGTGTATGGGTGTGTTGTGGTCGTAACACATGTCGGCAAGGGGGGAGATATTTTTGCTTCATTTTGTGTTAATTAAGGATTAAGGGGACAAATTGGATTATGGGTGAACAAATCATGTACTTATTCTTATATAAAGCACTCTTGTCTAATATTTTATGCTTTAGTGACACCACTCTTTACTTTATTGTCTAGTTGATTAAATTTGAATTTAATGATGTGATTAAATACTCTTACAGCTTAATTAATATGATTAAGCAAGGATTAGTGATTAACTCTTGTGATCATGATTAACAAAAATTAATCTTGTGATTAAGCTTAATTACCCTTAATTAAACTCGATTAAGATAGTTATGTGTGATTATTGCTTAAGGAAGCTATTAAGGGTTTGACTTGCTTAATTAGAGATCTTCTAATCATAATTAAGCATTCGCTTGACTTTTCTCCTCAAAGTTAACTCATAAACACTTTGTTAATTCCTTAATTAAGACTTAATCTCATAATTTTTCATTGAGTGCCTAATTACTTAGGGTTACTGAGGTAATTTAGCACAATAGGAAATTGAGGATGTTACATTGCTTAGTATAGCCAAGTTTCTATTTTGTGTTCTTTTGATTCCCTAACTTAATATTTTTCACTGATCAAATTTTACTATTATAAATCATTGAGACAAGCTCATATATCATCATATCTAGCTCCTAAATATGCGTGGTAAAATAAGTTGAAAACCTTAGCTCCATGGAAACTAAATCAATATAAGACAAGTTCTAAGAATCCTACGTCGGTTCCAAAGCTATAAAAATCTCAAAACTTGGCTCTTTGAAGCTCCAAACTTCCCTAAACAACCAAGTACCAATAACTCCCTTTTTGCCCTCTATGTTGCAGCAGTTTCTATGGAGCAAGGGAGTGGATTTTTAGCTTCCCTTTGATGCTATGTGATGGCAGTGAGGTTGATTATGGGTGCTCTTTGAATGAAGCAAAAGAAAGAGCTAGGTTTGAGAAATTGTGAAGTAAAAATGGAGGAAGAAAATAAAGAGAGAGAGCCATGCTTCTTTGAGGGAAAGAGAAAGAAGAAAATGATGCATTTTTGTTAGTTTTCTTTCTTTTATTTTAGTTTTAATACTTAATAAAACGAAAAAGCAAAAATTGATATTATTAGTGGCTAGGATTTGATCTTAGAGGCTTGATGGTTGGCCAATTCTTAGCCACTCGAGTTTATGAGCATTTGTTAATTGTGTTCTTTGCGTGAATTAATTTCTTATCTAATCAAATTCTCGTATTCTAAGAAACTAATCATAAAATTTTCACCGTGTGAGTAAAATATTAATATTTTACCATAGATAAATTTTCTAAATGTATTACTTTATTATTGATACCCTATGGTCTCCTTTCCTATTTATAAATTTATTTGTAGTTAATCATTTAGCAAAGTTAATTATACACATAATTAAATTAAGGTGTTATAAAAACTTAAATGGTCATTAATCAAAATAGGAAAACCATTTCCTCTTCTTTCCCTTATATGGCCGAAAATCATACAGAGGCTAGAGAAATAAATTTTCTTGATATAGCACACCCAAATCATGTAGTTTTATGCTCAAAACTTTTCACCCAAAACCAGAATAATCTTTCATAAGAGATTTTAAGGATTAGAAATGATCATGAACTAACAAGGAAAAACCATCTCAAACTCATATTCCCTAGCATAGTCGACACCACCACCATCATGCTTCAAGAGTCAAGTTCAAAAGACTTCAAACAACAAAAGTACACAATTTTGAGCATAAAAAAGAATAGGAAATAGCAGCTCCAACATATGCTATTTGCAAGTCTATCAAGTTTAAACAAAAAGAAACTAGTTAAAGTCAACCCATAAAATTAAAATCTAAAAGAAGTAGCCATGAGAGTTTTTAAGAAGGTGATGAGAGAGAGAAACCCCTACTTGTTAAGGATGGTGAAGGCGATGATGAGCTTGATGATGGTGGTAATGGTGATGATGATGTTCCTTTTTGAGGAAGATTCTTGGAGCTTGGAAGAATAAGAAAATCACCTTCTAGAGTTGATTAAGAACAAGTGTATCTATCTCTCTCTTTACTTTCTTCTTCTTGATGGTGAAAAAGAATAGAAATACTCTCAAGCTCTCTCTCACCCTCAGCCAAGCACAGAAGGAGGAAGGAGAAAATGAAGCTCTCTTTCTCTCTTTGATCATGACTTACATAAAGGAGGATGGAGATGGGGTTTTCTTCTCTTATATTAGGGAATTACTTAGCGAAATGTTGTTGCTACAAAGCCATCCTTAGCCTTTAAGTCTCCTAAGATAAAAATACATAATTTCACTTTCTCTTTTCCTCACTTGGGAACACATACAAAATGAAGAGGGAAGTTATTTTGTGTTTCTTTTATATGATGGGATGATGGGATTAGCTGGGTAAGTTATCTTGCTACATGGCTAAGCTTCTTAGCCACAAAGTTGTTTCCTATGTAAATAAAAACAATTAGATTTCATTACTGGCTCCGCAAGTCTTGCCCATGGTAATTGGAGATGCAAGGATTTTGTTTTATTATTTTTGTAAACTTAAAATGAATTCCATATGGATTGTATTAAATTTCATGTCTTGATTTAATTAATTCTAATGATTTAATTTAATTAATCTTATTACAAGATTTGGGCCCAAAGCCCATTTCAATAAATTTTTGAGAGCCCAAATTGGTATCTCACATTGTCTTGAATTTGTATGATATTAATTTATATGATTCTTAATTAAATTAGTAATCTTTAGTTCTTTAAATCTTAAATTAATTATTAAATTATCCAAATAGAATCCAAAATAATTTCGATTCATTTTTTCATATTTTAATTAAGCCCAATAATTAATTATAATTTTTTCTAGAAAGTTTTTTCTAAGCTTTTGGACTCATTTACCCCTAATAGGCTCAAAATGCCTACCAATTTTACAATTATTATTTTTATTTTATTTTATTGCAATATTTATGTTATGACTTTAACTATCTATCATATTTGTCAACTACCTAAAAACAAAATAAAAAAAAAAAAATTCTGTCAATTGCCTTTTAGTTGGCAGATATCCTTCTCAAATTGCTTGAATTAAACAAGGGTTAGGGGTTATGTGCACAAATGGTGTTTCTTTCCTAATGTAGCTATAATTTACTATTAGTAATTTTTAAGGAATTTATTTCATCATTATTTAGTAAAACAAGAAAATATGTATTTTTAATGGACTTAGGTTTGACTTTATATATTCTTGGACACTTTTGCGCTATCTTCCCGAGGAAATTTACTATTCTATCATTGCCTTTCCTAGTGACATTTTAATTCAAAATTTCTATTTTCTCTATCTTACTACTAATGATTTTATTTTAACTTAATAAAGCTAATGAGTTTTAAGCTATTTTAGATTAATTACTCATTATATATTATTGGGGTAAGATGTTACCTTTGCCGATGGAAACGCAAGAGCGCAGTATGGCAGGATGTAGGGACGGTCTGGTGAGCATGGAGGGCAGAGATGCGGTCCGACGTGGCAGCTAACATGATCCATTGTTGTGCATTAGTGCCATTTGGGCAAGATGCATAGATGTTGTCGGATTGGGAATGCGATTCAGTTGGAATCCATGATGCAATTTGGCTTACTAGGGTAAGATTTAGCAAGATTCTAGCTCACAAAGGTGAGATCTGATGGGATTACTAACTCACCAAGGTTAAATATTGTGGGGGAAAAATGTTTGTACCTATAACACCCTCCCAAGTATAGTATTATGTTTAAGTCATAATACTATACTCAGGAGTTGTTATGGTTACCTGAGCGGACCTTAACTAACAGCAACTTCAACCATCTTTAGAACTTCTTGAATTATCTGGAGATAGCACGGAAATAGGAGTGAGAATTTTTAATTCTCAGTAGGATTCCTTAACTATCATACATAATGTCATCGTTGTCATCTCCAGTTTGCTTCAGTTTATTATGAAAAAGGTGAACATATTGTACAAATTGTTTAATTTTATAGTTCGAAAATATACTGTCCGAAGCAAAATTCATTTTACTCATACACTTGGCATTTGGGAGAGCCCATACAAAATCAATTCATGAATTATATTATGAATAACAACTGAAACATAATAAAATACAATAGCATCAATATACTGGAGTTATAATATCTGCACATGCCTTTACTTGTAGTTGAATTTATGCAGATACATAAAATTTACTTTTCTTTCTTTATCTTTCTTTTTATCATAAAATCTTTACATGCCATATTTCAGAGTATGATCGCCATGTCATACCCCATCAGAGCATGATTGACATGTCACGATTCTTAGGAATATGGGACCTTCATTCGGTGCTTACACTAGCTAGGTCATGCCATGCCTCATGTAAGCCCTATCCCCCCTATACTCACACTAGCTAGGTCGATGCCATGCCTCATGTGAGTGGGATGCTTGCATATGTTTTAATTTTTAGTATGTAGTCTTTAGCCTTTACTGCCCTAGGGTAGTCTGATTTGGGAGTGAGCTCGTTAGCTCAACTCGTAACCGTCGTCACACCGACTAACCCACAAGGGGATTCACGTGCCTCTAGTCTTGGAGGGATCTCATTTTGGTCACATACCTCTAATTGAAAGGATCTCTTTTGGTCACGTGCCTCAAAATTGAGGGATCTCATCTGACCATATGCCTTCAATATAGAGGGATCTCATCTGACCACGTACCTCTAAGGTAGAGGGATTTCATATTTTTATACTGCCTTCATAGGGAGGGATTCAATGTGCAACTGCCTCCAAGTGAAGGGACCCACATCTTTGTCTTTTTACTACCTTCACAAGGAGGGATTCAATGTGCAACTGCCTCCAAGTGAAGGGGTTCACATTTAATATATTTTTATGTCTTTTCATTCTTATACATAGTCATGCATAGACATGCTAAATGCACTCATACATATGCTTTATCATTTATTTTCATATACGTCATAACTCATATCATACTTAGATTCATCCTTGCATATAAACATTCATAGTTTCATAGACTTCTGCCGTAAATTCGGCAACATAACGGATCAGATCCGTATCCCCATGAATAATGCCAGTTCTTCTGGACAAGTCAATAATAGCAATATAATCAATCTAACATATCTATCAACTCAAACCTTATATGTTCACTAACACTTGTGAAACCATTAATTTGGTCATTTCTGCCAATTCTACTCAGTTCTGCCCGAATTTTGTATAATCCACCTTTACTTCTATTCAACTCATTTAAACCTGAATTTTGTATATATCATAGCTCTATGTGTCTATTTTCTAACCTCTTTGGTCCCATCTCATTTTGATTTGTATAACTCAAGATATTTACATTTTAACCCGGTCTGCCTTCTGGCTGGCCAGAATTACACACCTAAAAGTAAAAATCTACTATAAATCGAAAACAAGTCCAAATCATATGAAATTGATGTCATATCAAAGCTAACAGGACAACCTTTCATTTGCAGTAAGTTTCATTTCATTTGCTTTAGTATATCTCGAGTTATAAGTCCGAAAATTCAACCTTCCTGAACTACCCTATTTTGGCCTGGTTTGGACATAGGCAACTTCCTCGAATCACTGGGAACAAAAGAGATCATAACAAACTTGGAATTTCATTATGGGATGTTCCCCTATGTGTATGCTTTCTAAGAAAGTTGGTTGCACTCAATTTGGAGTTGTGTAGGGTGAGTTACACCCTTCTCGAGTCACACTGCCCGAGTGAAAGTCCTGATTTCTAGGTCAAACTTCAAAAATCCATATCTCTCTCAATATTAATCCAATAGTCTTATATGATATATGTATGGAAAGATCTGGACGTCTACTTTCATATAAAAATAGTCTCATTGGGTTTAACCAGCTATAAGCGGAGTTGTACACTCCGCCATACGGACTGGCGTGGGATTCCTTACTTAGGCAGCATCCCAATCCTCCACTTCTCCTAGTTTTCTTCTTCTAACTCTAATTCCAATTCATATTAATCCAATCATAATACATCATATACATCAAATATATCGTCAAATACATGAAGAAGAGTAAGATTTCATGCAGCCATAGTTCAAAGAATTTAAGAACAGAAATGGAATCCTACCTCTTTGGAATGTGATTTTGCTAGGTGTTAAAGCTTGAATTGATAGAACCTTGTTAAGCTTGAAGGAGTGACGGAGTTGGTTGAGAGAAGAGAAGAAGAAGGCTGGAACAAGACGGAGAGGGAGGCGTAAATCAACTAGAAATGAGAAGGAGAGTCTGATTTAAATACATGAGGGCAGTTGAAATTGTGAGTGTTGATTGGTTGAAATTTTGTGATTGAAGTTCGGCCATGTCTCCCGCTTTTGTGGCTAAACTGCTCTCCACGTCGTCCAAAAACGGAACTCGCCTCCATTTTATCTGAAATTGGAACTCGTCCAGATTCTGTTTCAAGTCGGAACTCGTGCCATTTATTTGACACTCGGAGATGAAATCGGATATCGGAAATCTTGTCTGGTTTATTAGACACTTGGAAGGAAAGTCGGATGTCAGAAATCATACAGCTTACAATCACATAATCTCGGAACTCCCAATTCAAACTCGGGAACACCAACAAAAATGGAAAGCTCCTGGGAATAAACTTATAGATCAGAAATCGTGTACAACTTGGAAATCAACTCAAAGATCTGAACTCGTGTCCATTCTAGTTGAGTTCAACTCTAAGGTCGAAACTCGTTACATTAAACTCGGAGGTCGGTACTTGTAACCATTGTGTTAAACTATCAATTCAAAGGTCGAAAACTATGTACACTATTTTGAAACATGAGGTCTGAGGTTGGAGCTCACGTACATCTTGCTTGAAACTTAGAGATAAATTATGAGATTGGAAATTGGGTCCATTTTCTTTGAGACATTAAGTCAGATATCGGGAATCACATCCATGTTGTTTGGACTTGAATGTTAAGTCGAAAATCGGTAAATTATGCTGAAATTCGAAGACGAACTCGGAAGTCGGAAATAATCCCATTTTATGTGAAATTTGAAGATAAAGTCGGAAATCATGGGAACTTGAAGGTGAAGTCAGAATTCGGAACTCGTGGTGGATGTTACAGTATCACTCTTTTCTTTAAACACCAAACACTCTTTTCTTTATCTCTTTCTTCTCTTTTTTTATTTTTTCATTTTTCCTTTATTTTTATAATTTTTTTTCCAAATATGTGAGTGGATGTTCGGGGGTGTTTAGAAGTGAGAGTGATACAAATAATATCTCTCAATATTGTGTGATGTCGGGTTGCCATGATACTAGTAGAAGAGTTTGATTTTGATCTCTTTCTACTTAGTGCTACTTGGGAGCTTTAGACACCTCTATGAGTACGTTATTTTCTTATTGAGTGTGTTTGGAATCTTAAAAATATAGAAATGATTTGATTTAGAAATCAAATACTATATTTGAGTGTTTTAAAAATAAGAAATAATGTGATTTTTAATTACCATGAGATTTAACTCTTTTCTATTTGAAATCCTATCAAATTTGAAAGGATTTGATGCGAATTGATTTAATTTTAAAATTTAAGCACAAATTAAATCAAATCAATTCCATTCTTAATTATTTCAAACATAATATAATATATTATAAACATAAGAATTGATCTCTAAATCAATTCAAATCCTATTTTTATACAATCATTTCAAACAAAAAAATTAATTTATAAATCAAATTATTTCAAATCAATTCAATTTGAATCAAATCAATTATAAAATTTAGTTAATCCAAACACACTCATTAGGATTTGTGTAGTCGGAGATTTTCACCTTTTTCCGCCTTATAGGAACATAATAATCTCAAAAGTGAAATGGAAATATTTTGGTGAAAATCTCAACCAAAAATTAATTTAAAAAATATAATATTTTTAAAAATATATTTATAAATTTTCTATTAAATAAAAAAATATTTTTATATTTTCAAACACCCCCTATATGACACCTTTCTAAGATGTATTCTCGAAGCTGATGTGCTTTTACAGTCAATATAAGTTCTGATTGGGGAATGTCAATGATCTTAAGGTAGAAGGCATCGGAACAGTTCTAGAGGATGAAATGCAGTCTCCAACTTAATCTCATTTTTTAAATATTGTTTTATTAAATTAAAATGTTTTTTAATAGTTTTACTTAAATAAATATTAGTGACCACTCCATAAGATTGTCAACAAATTTTACTTGATTCTGGTTGCGGATGACTATTTGTTGACATATATGCTTTTGCTTTCAGACTTAAAAGTTTTTATTTTTCTCAATTGGGTGTCATTGTGATTTGGGCATTTGAAAAAATAAAAAATTTGGATCGAAAGTGCAAACGATGTGATTTTTATTTAAAAAACAAAACAAAACAAAACGATGTGATTATAATGACAGAGATTGAATTTTTTTAAAATTTTCCTTATTCACTATATATTAATGTTTTTATATGACTTTTCTTAATCATCAGTTTACAATAAGTCTGACTTATAAAAATACTAATTTCATTTCACGACCTAGTATAATATTTGTGTTTTACTGTGCAGACAATTCTTGGGAGTTTATACTCATGTCAATCTCTGAGCATAACAAGCTAATACGACGATTTGATGAGGTCTTTTTTTTTTTTTTTAATTGGTTATGAATTAAATTCTACTTATTTATGAATGAATTAAAATCTGCATGTTCCAATTAAGTTGTGCTTTAAGAGAAACGCATGTGCTTTCGAAATTGTTCATATAGAAGGAGCTATGGCTTGCACAAGATACTTATGCGCCACTAACCTAGGAAATTATTTTTTAAAACAAAAAACGAAGGAATCCTTTAATAATTTAATGTAATTTTGATGTATTATTAGTAAAAAAAATTATATAATTATTTAATTATGTATTGTTACAACGTTAAACATCATCTTATAATAATTACCTCGAGAATTACTCATATAAGCGTATGTAATTAGTTCTAAAACACTTTATATGAGATTATATAACCTAATTAATCTCTTAATTAATTGTAGTGATTTTAAAGAATTGTAAGAAATTAATTTTGATACAGTTTCAATCAAATATATAATATTTTCTCTATAACTTTTGATATGGATCTAATAGAAATTAAATATTTTTAATGGCATGATAATTATGCATAACCGGATGATAGAATAAAAAAAAAATTTATACTGTTAGTATATTAAAATTAAATCTAAATTCTAATTGCTAAACAATTGCTTATATACTGATCATTTATGTTATATAAAATCCTTTCTGCTTTGCATGTGTTAGGAAGGCGTGTTATACATATCCTTCATCAATTTCACCGCGTTAAAATAATAGCTACTTTTGTAGTTCTTCAAATGAAAAATGCATATGCTTATAAAATATTGATACCCAGTCTATATTTGCCATTTTTGGCGCAGCACATTTTTTTTTCTTCCATTCAAAATGGAGTGTAATTTTTCTCCAGTGCTAGAGTATGTATCTCTTTAGAATGAGGTGAAATGCTCTGAATTAATAGGTGCAGCATGCCAGCAGTTGTCACAATTTAACGACTGTATCTCATCCATTAAGGCTCCATCATTTGCAGCATATATATTTCCAGATTCATGAATGGGAAATTTGCGAAACATTTCCATATGAAGTTAAACAAAGATTCTACCTTGCTTTTGATCTGAGTCATGTTTTAACGAAGAGGGAGAGGTGGTTGTCGTAACCGGTTTGATTGTTTTCGAAGCACGAAGAAACTTTTGGAAGATTCGTACAACAGATTTGGATTATTCACCATCAATGTATTATATTTAATCAAATTTGTTTGCATTTTTTTGAAAGCAGAATCAGGAACAAAAATAAATGTAAAGATATAAGAAGTTGTTTACGTTTAAATGTAATTATAAGAATAATTTCTTTAAATTATTTTTTTAATTAAATTACAATTGAAAACAGAAAAAATCACTTTTTAAAAAATATATTTGAACAATAAATGTACTTTTTGTACTTAAATTTTTTCAAAAAATTCGTAAATTATTTTATATTCTTTATTTTTTTAACTTAAAATAATTTAATTAAATGTATGGTCCATAAAAAGTGGAATGGTGATGTCGCAACGTACCAGTCCGACACGGCGATATGTGGAGGTGGCCGAGAAAAAATATAAATTTCTTTTTTTATGGTTGCAAGGATGGGATGATAAGAGAACCATATGTTAAGATGGAGTCACCACCAATCAATTTTTCCATTGAAAATGAAATGACAGATTGGACGCTGAAAAAAGAAAAGGTCTGCAATACCAGAGTTCAAGTTCAGGGGTTGATTACGAGTAGAGAAGGTATTAGCATCCTACAATGTCTGTTCTAAGAACGGTTACCTGTTAATCTGATGCTATTTGAATATTTGATTATATTGGTCCCCTTTTTTCAATAAATTTTGTTTTTTTAAATGTCCCATTTTGTCAACATATTATCAAGGATGATAAATTATTAAGATAGAGAATGGGTGGTTAAACAACCATTTTTATGGAACACAATTCGGGCACATAATATATTGCATAAAAATGGTGAATGAAGAATATAAAAATTTTAAAAATGATTCTTGCATAAGTATGTTTATTTATTAGAAAACATTCTTCAGAGAGAAGTAAAATTAAAATTTAGAAACTAATTTTTTTTATCGTAATAATTATTTTTATTTTTATTGAGTTGTTCTTTTTTTTTTTTTTTGAGCAAAAAGAAAATTCTAATTCACCATGATTATAATTGTGGCTATACGAATTTATTCACCATTTTTTTACTTTGAATAAATATGAAAATATTTTTAAATTATTTTTTTAATATTTTAATACTAAACTCTGATTTTGCCAGCGCTCCTAGCAAAGCCAGATATAAAATTTCAGAAAGAGTTTATTTGATCAGTACTCCAATTCTCTTCTGATTTTTCTATCATCAACCAGTTTCAAATTATTTTTATTATTATGAAATCCTAAATGGAATAATAAACTAAAAGAAACTACCATTTAATTTAAGTGGGTAAAAACAAATAAATAAATAAATAATATTATTAGGATTATATAGATTGGTTTACATAAACTTATGAAAATATTTTATTTTATTTTATTGTTGAAGTCAAATCTCACCAACACTCATAGTAAGACCTGATATATAGCCTCAAGAATTTTAGAAAGAGTTTATTTGATCGGTGCTCCAATCCTCTCCTGAAGTTTCCATCGTTGGCCAATTTCTATTTTATAAATATAAAATCCTAAATGAAATGATGAAATAATTAAAAAAAAATTATTCTTATAGTATTTAATTGGGTGTTGAAATATTTCTATAATGGCATCGAAACTATACAAATCAATTTTATTTTGTGTATAATAAAATTATTAAAATATTTATTTTAATTTCTGCTATTAAAGTCAGTTTCACCAGTGTTCCTGGTAAAATCTGAATTTCAGGAAGAGTCATTTTGATCGGCACTCCAATCTTCTCTTGATTTTTTCTTTTTGTTTATCATTGATCAATTATTTTAATAATATGAATGCAAATATATCTTAAATGGAAGTTAAAAATAACTAAGTGAATAAATGAAATAAAAAATATTCATGAATTGAAATGGATAAGCATCAAAATATAACATGCAATACAACTGCAACAAGGTTTTATTGAGAAAGTTCATAATCTCACCAGCGCTCCTGGTAAAATTATATAAATTCTCATATCTCAAAAAAGTCAAAATATTATTACCATTGCAATTAGTTTTCATTCTTCATTATTGAAATGCAATAAAAATTTATCTCATGAAAATTATAATTGTAAAAGGAAGCAGCAAGAAGGAAGAAAAAGAAAGAAAAAAAAAAATAAAGATACAAGATGGAAATCAAACGCATAGCAAATGAAGGGTGTGTTTTCTTTTTGCTTCTTTTACTAAATTAGACGATATCACTAATAGAAAATGCAAGAAAAACAAATGGGCTCCACGAGGCCTCAGCCCATGGGTTTACAATCCAAATCAATATCATTAACAAAGTAATAACTAAGATATAAAGAGAAGTGGAGTGTGTCAAATACTAGACGGTCATTCACGGCAGGCTGCTTAGAAGCTTCCGGCACCTTTTGGGGTGAGATGCATGCAAATAGAGAGGGGTAGAGAAGGGGACGGCTAATTACCGAGGCCTCGATCAAGGTTGCGGGTACAACAACGAAACCATGGCACAGGGACGAACGCGGAGGTCCGAGGCAGTGTTGTGGGAGCTGTTTCATACGGTTAGGTGCTGATCCGATGGCGGCGACAGTAGCAGGAAGAATATGGTGGTGCCGTGGTGGTGATGATGGTGGCTAATAGTTACTCCATCGACGGTGGGCCGAGGTGGAGCGCGGCGGCTTGCGTTGGTGAAAGGAATGGTATTCTGGTTGCTTTCCTTTGTTCTCTTTATTTATTTATTTTTTGGCTATGTATTTGGTCTGTGTAGGGTTGAGGATGTGTTTGTGATAATGGCGAATAAATCGATGGTTAGTAAAGGAAATGGGTGATAGGTTCCATGTTTTGCCAGTTTATTTCAATTTTTGAATGGTTGCTAATGCTGTTGATGATTCCTTTTGTATTTTAATTTCAAACTTGTTCATGTTATTTGGAATGTGAGGTATCTGTTTCAAACTGAATATATGATTGATTCAAACTTAAATTCGTTTTATGTTAAGGACATGGGGTGGTGTGGATTTATTTTGTGCTGGAACTATGGTCTTCTATTCATGATTTATGAGTTTTCTGCTGGAACATTATGTATATACTATGTGTTTCATTTAAACTTTACAGAAGCGAGTTTTGATTGTTTATTCCATAAATACAGCTTCGAAAACTATTTCCATCATAGCAGATAAGCAGAATACAAACAAAACAATATCAGGTAGAATAATCAGATCAAGAACTGAAATAGATCAAATTCAAATGGAGTCAATTGAAACTATTTTCTTACCCTTTTCAAATGTTTAACCTTTTCGTGTTGTGGAACCAAACTGCTTCCTTTCCGACTCTCAACTTTATCTTTTATTCTCACTTCTCTGTTTTTGGGTGTTTCTATATTGCTTTGTGTTATCTCCCTCCTCTGTGTCTCATTGCATGTCTCTATTTATAGAGCAAACCACCGCCTAAAATTGATCAACTTGCATCCTTTCATGAGGAAGCCTATGGAGCTACTGACGGCAGGGATCAGAGCAGAGCAAAAGGGGCGATGATTTTTGATGGACGTAGGCGGTGAATTTTTCACTTTTCACTGTTCTTGATAGCTGGATTTGGGCTCAAATTCTTCATGGCTATGTGGACTTAGAATGAATAGAACTGACCCTTTTTGGGCTCTTGTATCGACTCTTTCTTCTTATATATTTTTTTATTTTAATTTATGATTGTTTGGATAGTAAAGATCCCTTTTTGGTTGGGCCTCTTTTCCTTCAACAAATAAAACAAACACTTGACAAAATATATCTATATACATATATATTTTTTTATGTGATTTAGTTTCCTTGTAAAATAAATAAGCAAATGTGAAAAAAAAACGTCACAATAAACAAACAAATTTGAACGCTACTGGAGCGTTTGAAATATTGAACATTAAACAAGAAATAAATAAATAAAAGTAAAACTAAAACAAAATAAAGTTTGAAATATGGACAAATTTGAGTATCAACAATTGCCTCCCTTTGTTTTTTATTTAGAATAAGTGAAAAGCAAAGGAGTTGATTCAATTTTGTCCACAAAAAAGTTTTATTTAAAACAAACGCACTAGGGATGATATGAGCATATGGACACGAAAATTTGGGATAAGAGACTTAACAATAAAAATGGTGGGTACAAGGACCCGAAGACTAAAACAACACTTGCTTATCCTAAAATTAAAAAGCAATGAGTTCAGTGACCTAGAAATTAAATGGCAATGGGTACCGGTCAGTTCGGCTGCTCTAGAAAATTAAATGACAAATGATACCGGTCAATGCGGCTGATCCCAAAATTAAAACGACAATGGGTAATGGTCGGTTCGACTGTCCTAGAAAATTAGAATGACAATGGGTACTAGTCAGTGTGGCTGCCCCAGAAAATTAAATGATAATGGGCACCAGTAGGTGCAGCTAACCCAAAAAATTAAAATGACAATGGGTATCAGTTGGTTCGACTGCCCCAGAAAATTAAATAACAATGGGTTACCGGTCGGTTCAACTGACTCAAGAAATTAAAATGACAATGGGTACTGGTTGGTGCGGCTGCCCCAGAAAATTAAAGGACAATGGGTACTGGTCGATTCGGCTGACCCAAAAACTTAAAATGACAATGGGTACCGGTCGGTTCGGCTGCCCCAGAAAATTAAATGACAATGGGTACCGGTCGGTGCAGCTGCCCCAGAAAATTAAATGATAATGGGTACCAGTCGGTGTGGCTAACCCAAGAAATTAAAATGACAATGGGTACCAGCCAGTTCGACTGCCCCAGAAAATTAAATGACAATGGGTACCGGTCGGTTCGGCTGACCCAAGAAATTAAAATGACAATGGATACAAGTCGGTTCGGCTGCCCCAGAAAATTAAATGACAATGGGTACCGGTCGGTGTGGTTGCCCCAGAAAATTAAATGATAATGGGTACCAGTCGGTGCGGCTGACCCAAGAAATTAAAATGACAATGGGTACCAGTTGGTTCGACTGCCCCAAAAAATTAAATGACAATTGGGTACCGGTCGATTCAGCTGACTCAAGAAATTAAAATGACAATGGGTACCCGTTAGTGCGGCTGCCCCAGAAAATTAAAAGACAATGGGTACCAGTCGATTCAGCTAACCCAAAAAATTAAAATGACAATGGGTGCCGATTGGTGTGGCTGCCCCAGAAAATTAAATGATAGTGGGTACTAGTCGGTGCGGCTAAACCAAGAAATTAAAATGACAATGGGTACTGGTCGGTTTGACTGCCCTAGAAAATTAAATGACAATGGGTACCGGTCGGTGCGGCTGCCCTAGAAAATTAAATGACAACATGCAAATAGAAAGCTCCGTTAGCTTTTTCTTTTTTTGTTTTTGTTTTTGTTTTTTTGTTTTTTTGTTTTTTTGTTTTTTTTTGTTTTGCCCAAAATAAAAGCAATAGGATGATTATTTAAATGAAATGATGCACAAATAACAAGAAATTCATTTTGCAATTTTATGATGCAATGTTGAATTTAATTATTATTTTTTTAATCCTCGATACGTGTCTTTTGAAGCATCGATTGCGATCAGGAGAATGAACTAGAACTTCTCTCTTCTTTTTTCTTTGCATCTTTTTCTTCTCTTTGTTTTCTTTTTGGGGGGAATATGATGCATCGAAAATTTGGCCCTTTGTTCATCTTTATTGTCTTTCTCCTTTGTCACATACTTTTGGTATTAGAAAATCTCCTTGTGACTATGAGTGTTTCCTTATTTTCCTTTTTCTTCTTCTCTGTCTCTCTCTCTCTCTCTCTTTTTTTTTTTTTTGTAAAATTTAACCAAAAGTTTCGCATTTTAGTATAGGCTCATCAAAATAATGCATATTGAGATAAACAAGTGTGATAATATTGTTAGTCGCAATGGGCGGAGTACATAATGAGGACAAAGGTTAATAAGGGAAAAAGGATTGCAAAGGATAATAAAAATGAGGATCTTTAGTTCATCCCATGAATCTCTAAACTCGCTAGAGCTAGTTACCCATATATGGTCTTAACCAAACTATAACCAACTCATGAGAACATATACATACTGGATTTGCCCGTACTTAGTATGGTGTCAGGTATTAATTGCTCTTACTTTTGCCTAGGCAGCCTTTTCGATTTTCTACCCAGTAAGCCCATTTTCTCTTCTTTTTTTTTTTCTTCTCTTTTTTATTTTATTTTATTTTTTTAACACTCATCCTTTTTATGCATAATACTTCTTTACAACATCCAAGTTGACTGGAAACAGTAGCTTCTCCCTATTCATTTTTGTGAGAACCAAAGCTCCCCCAAAAAAGGCTTTCTTCACAATACAAGGACCTTCATAATTTGGTGTCCACTTTTCGCGTTGATCCTTTTGCATTGGCAAGATCTTCTTGAGAACTAGGTCTCCTTCTTGAAACTGTCGAGGGTGGATTCTCTTCTCATAAGCCCTTATCAGCTTTTTTTGATAAAGTTGCCCATGAGACAATGCAGCTAATCATTTTCCTTCAATAAGGTTTAATTGATCGAATCAAGTTTGAATCCATTCTGACTCTTCCAATTATATTTCCATTAATACCCTCAAAGAAGGAATTTCAACTTCAATAGGGAGTACGGCTTCCATCCCATAGACTAAGGAAAATGGCGTTGCCCCAGTCGACGTGCGAACAGAGGTACGATAACCATGTAATGCAAAGGGGAGCATTTCATGCCAGTCTTTATATGTGATTACCATCTTTTGAATTATTTTCTTGATGTTCTTATTAGCTGCTTCAACTGCCCTATTCATCTTTGGGCAATAAGGTGAAGAGTTATGGTGTTGGATTTTAAACTTCTCACATATCTCTTTTATCATTTTGTTGTTAAGGTTAGTGGCATTGTCAGTAATGATTTTATTTGGTAGACCATAGCGACAAGTTATCTCCCTTTTGATGAATTTAATTACCATATTCTTGGTTACATTAGCATAAAAAATAGCTTCAACCCATTTTGTGAAATAATCAATTGCCACTAAGATGAAACGATGTCCATTTGAGGCTTTGGGTTTGATGGGTCCAATAACATCCATACCCCACATGGAAAATGGCCAGGGTGCAGTCAAGACATTTAAAGGCCCAGGTGGCACATGAAATTTGTCACTACAGGTTTAGCATTTATGACACTTCCTCACATAATTGAGGCAATCTGTTTCCATGGTTACCCAATAATATCCAGCTCTTCGAATTTTTCTTGCCATGGCATGCCCATTCGCGTGGGTCCCAAAAGAACCTTCATGTACATCTTTGATGATCTTATTTGCTTCCTTTGTATCAACACACCTAAGAAGAACCATGTCATGGTTTCTCTTATAAAGTACATCCCGAGTTAAGAAGAAACTCATTGCCAGTCTTCTCAGAGTTCTTTTGTCATTTTCAAATGTATCTAGGGGATATTTCCTTTCTTTAAGGTAGCATTTAATGTCATGATACCATGGCTTCCCATCTGATTCTGCCTCCACTATTTGGCAATGTGCTGGACGATCAAGAATTTGCATTTTTTATGACTGGCAAATTCTTGCTGTGACTTACTTTGAACATTGATGATAATGTAGCTAAGGCATCAGCCAATTGATTGTTTTCACGCGGAATATGATGGAATGAAATTTCATCAAATTCCTCAATTAACTATTGGATGTCAGCCTGGTAAGGGATCAACTTAGCATCTCGAGTTTCCCATTCCCCTCTGAGTTGGTAAATGACCAGGGCAGAGTCCCCATTACCTCAAGTGCCTTAACTTTGAAATCTATTGCTGCATCAATTCCCAAAAAGCATGCTTCATATTTAGCCACGTTTTTGGTACAATTGAAACACAACTTGGCCGTTATGGGTATAAAGTTACCTTCGGGTGATACCAATATAGCTCCTACACCATGCCCTAGTGCATTAGAGGCTCCATCAAACAATAAAGTCCATTTTTTTAATGGTTCTTTATCTTCAAATAAGGCCATGATATCTTCATCTGGGAACTCACATTGCATTGATCCATAATCTTCTATAGGCTGATTGGCAAGAAATTCTGCAAGGGCACTCCCTTTTATAGCTTTCTGAGTGACATGTATGATGTCATATTCAGGCAGTAGAACTTGCCACTGTGCAATTCTTCCAGTGAGTGTAGGTTTCTCAAAAATGTATTTAACTGGATCCATTTTAGACACCAACCAAGTGGTGTGACACAACATATATTGCCTCAAACGATGAGTCGCCCAGGCTAATGCACAACAAGTTTGTTCCAATCACGAGTACTTGGCCTCATAATTGGTGAGCTTTTTGCTTAAGTAGTAAATAGCACGCTCTTTTCTCCCTGATTCATCATGTTGCCCCAGTACACATCCCATGGACTCGTTGAGCACAGTCATGTACATAATGAGGGGTCTGCCTTTTACTGGGGGTACCAGCACTAGAGGGTTTTGCAAATAATGTTTGATTTTCTCAAAGGCATTTTGGCAATCCTCATTCCATTTCATTGTTTGGTTTTTGCGTAGTAATTTGAAGATGGGTTCACATGTGGCTATCAGTTGTGATATAAATCTGGCAATATAATTGAGTCTTCTTAAAAAGCCCCGAACTTCCCTTTCTGTTTGAGGAACCGACATTTCAAGGATAGCTTGAACTTTATCTGGATCTACTTCTATTCCTTTTTGACTAACCACAAAACCCAACAATTTGCCTGATTTTACACTGAATGTGCATTTAGCTGGATTTAGCCTGAGCTTGAATTTTCTTAACTGCTCAAAAAGCTTTTGCAAATCTTCAATATGACCTCTTTCAGTTTTTGATTTCGCAATCATGTCATCCACATAAACTTCTATTTCGTTGTGCATCATGTCATGGAATAAGGATACCATTGCTCTTTGATAAGTTGCTCCTGCATTCTTTAGTCCGAAAGGCATTACTTTGTTGCAGAAAGTGCCCCATGGAGTAATAAATGTGGTTTTTTCCATGTCATCAGGTGCCATTTTGGTTTGATTATACCCAGAGAAACCGTCCATGAAAGAGAAGAATGAATGTTGAGCAATATTATCTACTAGTATATCAATGTGTGGTAAGGGAAAATCATCTTTAGGGCTAGCCTCATTCAAATTCCTATAATCCACACATATTCGTACTTTTCCATTCTTTTTGGAATAAGAAGTATATTAGCAATCCATTCTGGGTACTTGGCAACTGCCAAGAATCCAGCATCAAATTGTTTTTTAACTTCTTCTCTAATTTTCAATGACATAGCTGGTTTCATTCGTCTTAACTTCTGTTTGATCGGGGTGCAATCCGATTTTAGTGGCAACTTGTGCTCAACTATGCTAGTATCCAACCCAGGCATATCTTCGTATGACCATGCAAAAATGTCACTATAGTCGATCAATAATCTGACTAATTCCTCGCATAGGTTCTCTTTAAAGGAAAAGCCAATTTTGACTTCTTTTTTTATCCTCTTCACTCCCTAAATTAATTATCTCAATTGGCTCTTCATAAGGCTGTATTTCTTTAGCTTCTTACTCTATCAGTCTCTTTAGTTTAGCGAATGGTTCCCAATCACTTCCACAATCCTCATTGGCATGGTTAACAGGATGGTCAGAACCATATGATGGGATTTGGGCATTGTCGTGTTTGAGAGAATCATTTTCAGATTTGCATTTTTTGGTATTGGAAATGAGGGGAAACAAACAAAGAAAAGAAAAGGAAAAAATGTAGGGGAATAAATGCAAAAATAAAGGCTAAAAAAAACAGAAAGAAATAAACGGACATGGATGCAAAAGATAGGTTAGATAATGGAAGAGTTCAAATGCATTTATTGAAAAACTACAATGGAAACAGTGAGCCTATTCTACAAAAAGTCATCCTAAAGCCTTGGGTAGAGCTAAAGGACTATTAGTACAGAATTACTTTGAATAACACTGAGTAGTCACCGGGATTCTAACAATCTCCCAATTGGCTAGTTTCATGCCTGGAGGGCCAAAATGTACCCAACTTCGAGGATTACTAGAGTCTTCACTTATGACTGCCACAGTGTCCGGAACAATCCATCCCGTGCTTTAGAAACTCTGCGTATGTCAGATATCGGGACCTCTTCAGTATTCGATTCTCGGTTTTCCAGTTGGGCCAACCTCTTTTCCTTTTTTTCCATCATAATTTGTTTTTTATCAGCTCTGGTGAGTATGTAACCCAATCCACACCTATTTTTATTTTCAAACAAATGCAGTGGCTTAACATTTCCTTGGCATATTTTTCCCAATCCATTGCTAGGTTGATACCCTTCACCTATCATGACTTTAGCCATCATTATGGATGCATTGGAGAGTTGTGGTTCAGGGATTAGACCCGCTTCTTGCACATAGCTGGCAGTGGCAATCTCAAAAGTTTGGAAGGCCATTTCAAGAGCCTCTTCGACAGTCTCAATATAAGGAGTATCTGAGGATTTGCTAGCTAACCAATCTTCCTCCCCAAAGATGATTACCAACTTGTTGTTGATAATGAATTTCACCTTTTAGAGCAGTATTGAAGGTACTGCATTGGTAGAATGAATCCATGGTCGTCCTAGGAGACAACTATAGGTAGCTGTAATATCCATCACTTGGAATAGTATATTGAAAGTATGCAGGCCAATTTGAAGTGGTATCTCGACTTCTCCTATGACACCCCTTCTTGTTCCATCAAAAGCCTTTACCACTGTTGTGTTTGGCTTCATGTATGACTCATCAGCTGGAAGTTTAGCAAGTGTCAATTTTGGCATTACATTTAGGGATGAGCCATTGGCAATTAATACTCTAGCCATGATATGATCTTGACATTTGACAGAAATGTAAAGTGCCTTAGTATGTCCTCTTCCTTCAGGAGGAATTTCATCATCAGTGAAAGTGATGTAATTATCAGCAACAATATTGGTGACAATGCCATCAAATTTATCCACAGTGATATCATGGGAGACATGTGCTTGATTTAGCACTTTCATTAGTGCCTTCCTATGTGGCTCCGAGTTCAAGAGAAGGGGTAGTACAGATATTTTTGCCGGGGTATGATTCAATTGATCCACAATCTGATACTCACTCTGCTTAATAAGCTTCAAGAACTCATGTGCATCTTCATTGGATACTTCCTTCTTGCGCTTTTCGATTTCCTCTTTTCCAACATGTTCATTGAGATTTTCTACCAATATGGCTTTTCCTTTGTGGCTCTTTTCTATTTCTTCCTCCTGTTCTTTTTGTAACTTTTCTGCAGTGTACACACGACCACTTCGAGTCATTCCACTAACTCCAGCAATGTTAGTGACCATGGGAGTTTTAATGATGTTTGATATGTCACTTGGGGAATCAGTATTGAGGACATCCATATCATATTTCCATGGTACCGCCTTAGAATCCTTGTAAGGAAAAGGACTTGGTATATGAATTGTGATTGGTTTTGGGAATATATCGCCTTTTGGAGTGTCATTTTTTGTATAATGGATTGTCAAGGGTTTAGGTATGACCATTAGTTGCTTAACAATCTCATTTTCTTGAGTATCTTGGGTCACCTGATTATCTCCAAGTGTCAATTTATCAATCATATTCACATTGCTATCCTAGCAACAACATACTTGGATTAGTTGCATGTCCATCAATTCTTGCAAAGTTTGCTTAAATTCTCTACATTCTTCGATGGAATGCCCCATTTTGCCATGAAGGATACATGTTGACCTCATATTGCCAGTTTGATTGAGCTCAACTGGAATCTACATTAACCCATATTCACAAAGTTTTTGGAGAATAAATCTCACTGGGGTCTTGACATAGGCTACTTCATTTTTCAGGCTTCATTCCAAGGAACTCTCAATAGCATTAATTCCTGAGTTCTCATGATTGGGCAAAGGGTTTTGACTTATATTAGGAGTCTTTTCCTTAAAATTCAACCATTTAACGTTGATCAATTCTTGCACTTTATATTTCAATGCCTTGCAGTTTTTTGTAGAATGGCCAATAGTTCCCGCATGATAATCACACTTAGCATTTGGGTCATATCCTCTTGGACATGGGGGTTCTATGGCCTTCATTGGGCGTGGGACTGCAAGGAAGTTTTGGATAAGTTGAGGAAGCAATTCTGAATAAGTCATAGGGATTGGATCAAAATGTTCAGGTTTCCTCTTGAAATTGCTATTGTTCTTTTTTTGACTTGTACTTGTATTTTGATTCCATAGTTGGGCAAGAGGTGGTGGTATAAAAGGTGGTCTTTGAGGTGGGAATGGAGGTGGAGTAGAATATGGTGTCATCGGTGGATAAGGTAATGGACATGGGACTTGCAAGGCAGTAGCAACATAGGAAGGCTATTGTGGGCTAATGGTTAAGTGACCCGGTATCTGATTTCTCCTTTGGTCAGTTATCATAGCATTGGTTTCTCCCTCCTTTTTCCTTAACATTGGGGGGTTTTTTCATATTGTTTGTCGCAACGGGACTTTCAACAAACTTCCCATTCCTTAATTCGCTTTCAATTCTTTCTCTAATGATAACAACATCAGAAAAGGTTGATTGTATAGCTCCAACCATTCGATCATAGAAAGGATATGGCAGAGTGCTAATAAACATGGTAATTATTTCCCTTTCTGTCAGTGGAGGTTCTACTTGTGCAGCTATCTCTCTCCATCGCTGGGCATATTCTTTGAATGTTTCATCGTTTTTCTTTACCATGTTTTGTAGCTGTGATCGATCGGGAACCATATCAATATTATACCTATATTGCTTTAGAAAAGCATCTACTAGATCCTTCCAACTTTGAATACGAAATCGTTCCAAATGCATATACCAATTTGTGGCAGCCCCCGCTAAGCTATCTTGAAAAAAATGAATTAGTGGCTTATCATCATGGGCGTCGGAAGCCATCCTTCGATAGTACATGGTTAGATGGTTTTTTGGGCATGTGGTACCTTTGTATTTGTTGAACTCAGGAACTTTGAATTTCGGAGGTATTACCACATCGAGAACCAAACAAAGTTCTGTGGCTTCCATCGGACCATAACTATTTACTCCTTCAATGGCTCATAGCCTTTCTTTTATGATTTCCAAATTTTCCTTAGGTTGTGAGGAACTTGCAACATAAAATGAAGGTTGATGGAGAGAAAGTTGTGGGTTTTCATTAGCTTTAGAGTGCAGTACTTGAGATTGAACAATTGGCATCACCATTGGTGCACTACCCTCTGCGGAATGGTGTGGTTGGATGCCATAAGATGGGAATACAGGTAAGGTCTCATTAATGCATGATTGGGGATTTGAGACAGGTATTGTACCATCTGATTGATTAGTAGCTATGGGTGGTACCTATCCCAGAGGGAGTCCATAGGGTGGTACTGATGATGCCCCAGTAACTGTAGGTTGTACAGGGTTATTTTGATGAATAGTAAGGGGCATCGTAATCCCTTGGGGAATCATCCCCGAAAGATGACAAGATGTATCCTATCGCTCTCCACCTATTGATGATGGGGTCCCGCCTGTGTTCTTCATTGCTTGTAGAGCCTCTAGAATCTTAGTTATTTGTTCTTTCATTTGGCTCATTTCTTCCTTGATTTCTTCTTGTGTCTGTTCTAGTTCATCCATGATCTTAGATCGCGATCAAGTCCTATAAAAGCGCCGTAATGACATTTTTTTCTTCTTCTTTTTTCTTTTTTATTTTATTTGGTATTCAATGTTATTAAATATAGCAAATGCAAAACCAATAAATAAATAAATGAACAAAAAGAAAGGACAATAAACATGCATGCAATAAGATGTGGTCCAAGATTGTAAATGATATCATCTAAGCCCCTTTTATGATAAAAAAGCGTCATTAGTTGCCAGTCACTTTTAATACAGCACAAAATAGCTTGGCTAGCGGATAACATCAAAATTAGCTCTATCATTACAAGCTACACAGTTCAAGCATTTTCAAAACTACTTCCTATGGATCCTTGGAACACCTCTTACTGCCATTAGTGGAATATTCCAAGCTGGTGGAGTTCTATCCCCAATTCTAATAGGATTTTCTGTGTTTCACTTGGAGGTAGTTTAGCTTCCAATTCTTGTGCTTCTCTGGCTCTTTTCCTTGCATGATGGGTGACCTTCCTGACATCCTCTAGTAAGGCATTGGTCCCTTGTTTGAGTTCTGTGTACATTTTGCTCCAGACATTATTTGTTGTGGTATGATCCAGGATGCTATTCTATAGGTTAGCATTCTCATTTTGTAAGAGAGCTATCATTTCATTATTGACTTCTAGTTCGTGGTGTTTATTCATTAAATCTTGCTGCAAGCTCTCTAGCTCCACCCCGTATACATTTAGCATATGATCTTTTTCATGAATCACAGCCTCCATGGAATGACATCTCCCTCTTAGTCCGGTGACCTCAGATTCCATAACAGCTATCTTTTTTCTTTGTCTCAATATTTCTTCCATAGCCTTATCCATGCGAGTTATTAAACAAGCTTTTCCATTTGTCCATTTTCCACTTTTTTCAACAAGTACGGCTTCCTTCTCTTGAAGTTGCTTGAAGGCATTTTCATACCTATATTCAGCTTCTGCTTTATAGTTTATAGGTTCATCGAACCTATGAATTGGAGGCTCAGGACCTTGAACTGTAGGAGCCATAAATCCTTTTTCCCTATTTGCTTGCCAGAATGGATACCCTGGAGTGTTGTCGGATGTAGGTATGCCAGACTTTACAACCCTAACATCTTTCTGAGATAACTTTCTTCACCTTATTAGCAGTCCCTTCATCCCCATAAGTGAAATCTGCTTTAGTAAGACCATGCGTCATAGGAATGAACTGGAGGGAACCCATTTGCCTCCTTACCATAGCCAGAGCATAGCTAGTTACTCCCCAGGGCCTTACAAGCGGAACCCAAGGCTTGTTTCCACAACAATATATGGTATGGGTCAATGGAAGCCATTTTGCACACCATACTATCTCCTGTATCTGCAGAAAATAGTTGATCCATTGATTTCGGGTTGGAGACTGTCTCAGCCAGCTTGTAATGCCATATTGCTGTAGTGAGTTCTTGAATCTAGTATACATGTTGCATTTAATAGTAGGATAATTAAAACAATCCAGGCTGGGCAGATGACTTAACATCCAGATCATGACCAGTTGGAGGCATCCCCAGAATCTACTCCTTGAGTGGATTCCATAGTAATTAAGAGAACGGACAGTCTCTGCCAGAATTGCTGGGGTTGGATGCATCCCATGGATAACCTGCTCAAACATTTTTATTACGTGGCCATCTATTTGGCCTTTAACCCTTGGAAATAGTACAAGCCCATAAATGGCCAACGCATACATGGTCATTCCTCTATCATCATCAATGCGGCTCTGCACATACCGCAGTAAAAAACTTGAGTCTAGGTTCTGCCCTTCCATCCTCATATGGCTTTCTAGCTCACTCACATAGATTCCCATAAGCTTTGAGAGAGTTCTTTTAGGGGTCTTTTTTCGGTCATAGCAGTAAACTTTATCTTTAGGCAAATTTTCTCTGCTCAAAAGTTTTGCACATTCTTCAATAATGGGTATCAAGTGAAACTGGTGGAATGTGAAACAACGATAGGAGGGATCCCAAAAATGGAGCATGGCTTTCAGCATCTGTGTGTCAAGAGGTATAAAGAGAAGATGAGCAATATCTCTATATCTTTCACTGAAATCTGTACGTCTCATCATTTTAAACCATATCTCCCTGAGCAATGTCACGTAATTTGGATCAAAATCACATCTCCCCATAAGCGGTAGCTGGATAACTGTTCCACAAGGTAGGCAATTGCCTTTTTCTCTTTGCATGTATTCTAACATTTTTGCCACAGCCCTTTTCTCTTCAGTGGTAACATTGGTCATCATGGGAGCCTTCCCTTTATCCATATTAGAGCTTTGATGATATCTTTACAAAATTGGACCATGAATGCATATGCAAAGCAAACAAAGAAAGTCATAGTCAGTATCAAATAAGAAAACAAAGACATTTACTCATAAAGAAGAAAAAAGAATGGGCAAGAGAAGGGTGATGCTTTATGCGAGTCATGGGTTTACTTAAGGGATGGCTCTAAGGTTATACAAAAAGTGCAGGTTTCGATTCTAGACCCTTAGAAGGTTCTCAAATTGCCCCTACTATCACCAATACTTAGGCTAGTAGAGGACCTCAGTCTTCACCCATTTAGAACTATAAGTGAAGAGAGTTCAATTCAAGTGAGGAGTTTTTATGTACTTATACGAAAACCAGAGGTCTCTCAAAGCAACACTACTTGCTCCTCTATCTAGCCTACAAGGTATCGAGCCCGGATTTAGGGCTTGTGAGTGAAGGTGTAATAATAACAACAAACAAAATGTAGAATGTGCAAAGATAATGCAAATAAATAAGATCACTACAGAAGACATAGAAACAGAAAAAAAAAAAAGGCCAATAAAATCAAATAACAAACAACATATGAATAACATCAGGCTTAACCCTCAACTATTCCCCAGTGGAGTCGCCAAGCTGTTGCAACGTACTTGTTCTGCACGACGCGATGCAGAGGCGATCGAGAAAAAATATAAATTTCTCTTTTGATGGTTGCACGGATGGGATGATGAGAGAACCATGTGTTAAGATGGAGTCACCACTAATCAATTTTTCCATTGAAAATGAAATGGCAGATTGGACGCCGAAAAAAGAAAAGGTCGGCAATACCAGAGTTCAAGTTCGAGGGTTGATTACGAGTAGAGAAGGTATTAGCATTCTACAACGTTCGTTCCAAGAACAGTTACCTATTAATCTAATGCTATTTGAATATTTGATTATATTGGTCCTTTTTTTTAATAAATTTTTTTTACATGTCTCGTTTTGTCAACATATTATCAAGGATGATAAATGATTAAGACAGAGAATGGGTGGTTAAACAACCATTTTTATGGAACACAATTCAGGCACACAATATATTGCATAAAAATGGTGAATTAAGAATATAAAAATTTTAAAAATGGTTCTTGCATAAGTATGTTTATTTATTAGAAAACATTCTTTAGAGAGAAGTAAAATTAAAATTTAGAAACTAATTTTTTTTTATCGTAATAATTATTTTTATTTTTATTGAGTTGTTCTTTTTTTTTTTTTTTGAGCAAAAAGAAAATTCTAATTCACCATGATTATAATTGTGGCTATGTGAATTTGTTCACCATTTTTTTTATTTTGAATAAATATGAAAATATTTTTAAATTATTTTTTTAATATTTTAATACTAAACTCTTATTTTGCTAGCGCCTCCTAGCAAAGCCAGATATAAAATTTCAAAAAGAGTTTATTTGATCAATGCTCCGATTCCCTTCTGATTATTCTATCATCAACCAGTTTCAAATTATTTTTATTATTATGAAATCCTAAATGGAATAATAAACTAAAAGAAACTACCATTTAATTTAAGTGGGCTAAAATAAATAAATAAATAAATAATATTGTTAGGATTATATAGATTGGTTTACAAAAACTTATGAAAATATTTTATTTTATTTATTGTTGAAGTCAAATCTCACCAACACTCATAGTAAGACTTGATATATAGCCTCAAGAATTTCAGAAAGAGTTTATTTGATCGGTGCTCCAATCCTCTCCTGAAGTTTCCATCGTTGGCCAAATTCTATTTTATAAATATAAAATCCTAAATGAAATGATGAAATAATTAAAAAAAATTATTCCTATAGTATTTAATTGGGTGTTGAAATATTTCTATAATGGCATCGAAACTATATAAATCAATTTTATTCTGTGCAAAATAAAATTATTAAAATACTTATTTTAATTTTTGCTATTAAAGTTAGTTTCACCAGCATTCCTGGTAAAATCTGAATTTCAGGAAGAGTCATTTTGATCGGCACTCCAATCCTCTCTAGATCTTTTTTTTTTTTTTATCATTGATCAATTATTTTAATAATATGAATGCAAATATATCTTAAATGAAAGTTAAAAATAACTAAGTGAATAAATGAAATAAAAAATATTCATGAATTGAAATGGATAAGCATCAAAATATAACATGCAATACAACTGCAATAAGGTTTTATTGAGAAAGTTCATAATCTCCCCAGTGCTCCTGGTAAAATTATATAAATTGTCATATCTCAAAAAAGTCAAAATATTATTACCATTGCAATTAGTTATCATTCTTCATTATTGAAATGCAATAAAAATTTATCTCATGAAAATTATAATTGTAAAAGGAAGCAGCAAGAAGGAAGAAAAAGAAAGAAAAAAAAATAAAAAAATAAATAAAGATACAAGAAGGAAATCAAATGCACAGCAGATGAAGGGTGTGTTTTCTTTTTGCTTCTTTTACTAAATTAGAGGATATCGCTAGTAGAAAATGCATGAAAAACAAATGGGCTCCACGAGGCCTCAGCCCATGGGTTTACAATCCAAATCAATATCATTAACAAAGCAATAACTAAGATATAAAGAGAAGTGGAGCGTGTCAAATACTGGATGGTCATTCACGGTAGGCTGCTTAGAAGCTTCCAGCACCTTTTGGGGTGAGATGCATGCAAATAGAGAGGGGTAGAGAGGGGGACAGCTAATTACCAGGGCCTCGATCAAGGTTGTGGGTACAACCATGAAACCATGGCACAGGGACGAACGCAGAGGTCCGAGGCGATGTTGCGGGAGCTGTTTCGTACGGCTAGGTGCCATTCCGACGGCGGCGGCGGCAGCAAGAAGAATATGGTGGTGCCACGGCGGTGATGATGATGGCTAATAGTTACTCCATAGACGGTGGGTCGAGGTGGAGTGCGGTGGCTTGCATTGGTGAAAGGAATGGTATTCTGGTTGCTTTCCTTTGTTCTCTTTATTTATTTATTTTTTTTTATTTTTGGCTGTGTATTTGGTCTGTGTAGGGTTGAGGATGTGTTTGTGATAATGGCAAATAAATCGATGGTCAGTAAAGGAAATGGGTGATAGGTTCCATGTTTTGCCAGTTTATTTCAATTTTTGAATGGTTGCTAATGTTGTTGATGATTCCTTTTGTATTTTAATTTCAAACTTGTTCATGTTATATGGAATGTGAGATATCTATTTCAAACTGAATATACGATTGATTCAAACTTAAATTCTTTTTATGTTACAGGACATGGGGTGGTGTGGATTTATTTTGTGCTAGAACTATGGTCTTCTATTCATGATTTGTGAGTTTTCTGCTTGAACATTATGTATAGGTTTTCTGCTGGAACATTATGTATATACTATGTGTTTCATTTAAACTTAATAGAAGCAAGTGAGTTTTGATTGTTTATTCCATAAACACAGCTTCGAAAACTATTTCCATCATAGTAGATTAGCAGAATACAAACAAAACAATATCAGGTAGAATAATCAGATCAAGGACTGAAATAGATCAAATTCAAATGGAGTCAATTGAAACTATTTTCTTACCCTTTTCAAATGTTTAACCATTTCGTGTTGTGGAACCAAACTGCTTCCTTTCCTACTCTCAGCTTTTTCTTTTATTCTCACTTCTCTGTTTTTGGGTGTTTCTATATTGCTTTGTGTTATCTCCCCCCTCTGTCTCATTGCATGTCTCTATTTATAGAGCAAACCACCGCCCAAAATTGATCAACTTGCATCCTTTCATGATGAAGCCTATGGAGCTACTGATGGCAGGGATCAGAGCAGAGCAAAAGGGGCAGTGATTTTTTATGGACGTAGGCGGTGAATTTTTCACTTTTCATTGTTCTTGATAGCTGGATTTGGGCTCAAATTCTTCACGGCTATGTGGACTTAGAATGAATAGAACTGACCCTTTTTGGGCTCTTGTATCGACTCTTTTTCTTATATATTTTTTTATTTTATTTTATTATTGTTTGGATCGTAAAGATCCCTTTTTTGGTTGGGCCTCTTTTCCTTCAATAAATAAAACAAACACTTGACAGAATATATCTGTGTACATATATTTTTTTTTATGTGATTTTTAGTTCTCTTGCAAAATAAATAAGCAAATGTGAAAAAAAACGTCACAATAAACAAACAAATTTGAACATTACTGGAGTGTTTGAAATATTGAACATTAAACAAGAAATAAATAAATAAATAAATAAAATTAAAAGCAAAACAAAATAAAGTTTGAAATGTGGATAAATTTGAGTATCAACATGTGAGAATGAAATATCCTTATTTCTTTATGGATAAATAGAAAATGAAAACGACATGCATAGTATTTTGCAAACCATTTTAACGACATATTTGTAAACAATCTAATTCCTAGATTTTTGAGGTAACATCCCCTATATGCTTAAAAAATAAACAAAAAATTGATTATTGTTTTTATTCTACTTAAGTTATAAGTATAAACAAATAAGTAAAACAAACTCTAAAATTACATTTTTATAATATTTTTATCCTAAAAGCGTAACCAAACACACTCTATGTTAATGATAAATGTTTTCTTTAACTATATCGATATTAAGTTATTGATTATAACTTATCAAAGAGTATGATTACCACAATCTAATTAAAAATTGAATAAATCATTAGCATTTGTATTCATTCTATGAACAATATTTAAAAGATTACCTTAAAAAAAATAGTGCAACTAATTTTTCTTTTAGGTATTCAAAGTTCAAAAAACAACAAGGGTTAGGTACATAGCTATACTCCTAGGAAGAGGATTAAGGTTCAAATTCTAGAAAAGATAATTATTAGGAGGGCCTTTCAATTGTAACAGTGCTTGATAATAAATATACATTATAGATTTAAAAAAAATTACAAAGAGTCTTCTCTATTCTAAGAGGAACAAAGCAAAAAAAAAAAAAAAAAAAATTTACAAAAAAAAAAGCAATTGTACTTCCCTTGCAAGCTTTCCAAGCACAAACAGTTCTCTCATAAGCAGCTAAAATGCAAGCTCTTAGAATCAAATCTCTATTTATTCAGGGCTGCATTTTTCCATGCTACATTACTATTTCCTTTTGCAACTTCTACCACCCTTTTACAATCACTTTCAAGTTTCAACTCTGCGTTTAGTAATTTGGAAACAACTTGCTCTAGCTTCAGCTTCTTCAACTTCTCTATTGGTAAAATTTTCTGCTCGAAGACTTCCACAACTACCTCTATTATTTCTGGCTATGACTATAGTTGCTATTGTCTTGTCCTTGACAATAGCATCCATAGTAAGTTTGTTTCTCCTTGTTGAGGACAAGCCCATTATTAAGGATGTAGTGCTTTCAACTGTCATAGCCCTAGTGTCTATTTGAATTAACTTATTTTGTGATCAAAACCATTTACGATCAAATTTTTTTCAGAAAAGCTTTTGGAAAAAATAAATAAATTATTTACTCTCCAAAATTAATTAAAACCAAACATGGTGTTAGCCCTTTTATTCCAAATAGTTCCCAAAATCTTCACATCTCTCTTGATTAGCATTTATAATTTATCAAACTAAGATATCTTAGTTTGATAAGTTGAAACCCGTAACCTGCATAGGACTTTATTACTAGGAGTTTGACTAATCTAACTTGACCCGTAGAGGTCTTAGAAGGGGCTTTAGGTTTCCTAGTGGATACTTTTGTTGGAATATGGTTCACAAACACACACAAGGTAAGAAGAAACCACAAACTTTGTATTTATGTTCATCATGCTTTTTGTCTTACCAACACTAACTAGAATACAAGCCTATATATAATATTCAAAGAATTCTAAATTTAGTATATCCAAATAATGAATGGTTTTAACTCATAATAAAAACAACTAAACTTAGATAACTTGTAGAAACTATGGTTACAAATCACCCTTCAACTTCAATCATTAATCAAGTTTATGTTTCAACACTCCCCCTTAAACTTGATATCTTTCCAACACCAATCATCCATCTTGACTTCTGAAAAGTATCATATTTGAGAGGCTTTGTGAAAATGTCAGCAATTTGATCAAGTGACTTCACATACTCAACCTCTACATGCATGTTCTCAATGCATTGTTGAATAAAATGATACTTTTGTCTCAATATGCTTACTTCTATCATGAAACACCGAGTTCTTTGCTAGAGCGATGGCTGACTTGTTGTCCATCATAATCTTGGTAGCTTCAATTTGCTCAAAGTGAAGTTCTTTTAATAGTATCTTTAACCAAATTGCATGGCATGCACAAGCAGTGGCAGTAACGTACTCAGCTTCACAAATTGAAAGAGTGATCATGGGTTGCTCCTTTGAACACCAAGAAATTGCGTTATTTCCGAAAAGGAAAACAAATCCAGTAGTACTCTTCCTATTGTCAATATCTCCTGCGTAATCACTATTGCAATAGCCCTTCAACTCGAACTCATCTGAAGCTGAATAAAACATACCATGCTCAAGAGTGCCTTTAAGATAACGAAGAATTCTCTTGGCTGCCTTCATATGTGTTTCCGATGGATTATCCATATAATGACTAATTAGTCCAACTGAGAATAAAATGTCAGGTCTAGTACAAGTCAAATACCTTAAAATTCCGACAAAACTTTTGAATCATGTTTGATTAACTTTCTGTACACCTTTCTCATCTTTTGAAACTTTAACTCCACACTCCATAGGCATATCGACAGGACTGCAGCCTAACATGTTGAGCTTCTTTAATAATTCTTTTTCATGAGCTTATTTTTGTTTTTACTTCAATTCCCAGATAATAAAACATGAGTCCCATATTACTCATCTCAAATTCTTGAGCCATCACTTTCTTAAATTCTTCAAACATGATTTGATTGTTTCCTATGAATATAAGATCATCCACATATACATAAATAAATAACAAATCTTCATTTTCCTTTTTTCATATAGAGTGCATATTCATGAATGCATCTAGTGAAACCATTCTATTGAAAATAATTATCAAGATGATTATTCCAAGCTCTTGGAGCTTACTTTAATCCATATAAGGCCTTTTTAAGCCTTAACACCTTATCTTCATACCCTTTAACAAAAAACCTAAAGATTGTTCAATATAAACTTCTTCCACAAGATTACCATTCAAAAAGGCAGACTTCACATCCATTTGATGGATCTTCCAATGGTATCATGCTGCGACTCAAGTGCCGAGCTCGATCAAATTACAATAAAATCGAGTTACACTACTTTGCGGTAAAGGGTGCAATCTGGGTCGTCTCATATCGATGACAATGTTATATGATCAGAAATTCATAGGGGGGTTGTTTATCAAATAAAAACGTAGCTAATTAAAATGGAAATGAACAAAAATTGAAACTCTAATCCAAGAATCAAAGGAACAACCACAGACACTCAATCATTGAATTCTAGAAATAACTCAGCAAACAGAATCAGTGATTAACATTGAATCTGAATGAAACCTCAATTCAAACTCAACATTCACATGAAAACCTTCATGCATTTGATTAACACAATTTCAATTAAAATTTAGAAACCTCTAGAATCTAAATAAATTATGTTAATTTCATATCCCAATGCAGTTAATCGTAGAATTCAAACCTGAAACTCTAATTCATTTTCCGTCCACAATTTGATTACTATATCTACCGAATATTATGCAACCAATCAAATTTCAATCATCAATTCAAAATGAAGAACTCCAATTCAAACGAGATTATAATAAGAGAAGAAGGAATATATGAAATCGATTGTATGCCGAGCCTGATTAAACCAATTCTCAAGAGTGTTGTTGTTGTTTCTTTAATTCGTGGATCAGATGTAAGTTCAAGCCTCCATGAATGGACAAAGACAAATTGGCAAGGTGGGGGGGGCATGAGAGAAGAGAGAAGAAAAAAAATAAAAATCGAAAATTGCTTATTCCCCAAAATCTGTCTAATCTCCTCCAAGTTTCTGACCCCCTCTCAATTCAGCAAGCCAAAACAGAATCAAAATGCCTAAAAACAAACCAAAACCATTAATTACATTAATCCTCTATCTCTTAGATGAACTTGGACACCTTATTTGCTAAATTCTGAATTGTATAAAGAAAGTTATACTAAAAACATGCAAGCAAGTTCTCTAATCCAGTCAGTAACATTTGTCCGCATTTTTGGCAATGAAAACGCATCAGTGTGGATTTGTGGTCTGAAGATCACTTAAAGCTTTGGATGTCAGCTTCAAAACACCACTAGATTGGGCTTCTGTGGACTGAGATATGGCTTCTACAACGTAGATTGCTCAGAAATCATGGTTGCAATTAGGACTCGACTTCCAGGCCCAATTCTAACTCCAAGACTTCCGAAATTGCCTCTGACTCTTTCATAAAAGTTGTAGGTCTATCTCTTAGATTTCTTACAAATCAAAAATCGTGATCAAATGAGCTCTATAACTCAAGATATAGCTAAAACCACAAAGCAATGTCAAAATTTGTAAAATGCTAGAAAATTGAAATTAAGCCCAACCAAAAACCCAATAAACACAAAATGGCCCAAAAATAATCTAATTAGGCACAAAAGAGGAATAATGAGCTAAATATGAGAGAAAATAATTATATAAAATCCAATTAATCAAATTCCCCCCCACTTAGCTCTTGCATGTCCTCATGCAAGACTCAACTAAGGATTAAACAAAAGAAAACACTAAAACAAAGATTATTTTTTTTTTTGCACCGTAAAAATCATGTAATAAGCAAAATGAACAAACAAATTCTCCAATGAATCATCAAAAGTGCCAAGCTTAAGAACACAAGTTCATACAAGGCATTAAGAGTTTCCAAACAATCAAAACATTCGACTTCCCACCTCTCCAAAGTGCAAGCCAAATAATATCATTCAAAGTGTATAGATCAAGTATGCAAGACCTCAAAAGATGGTGTATAAAACTCTCAACTCTCAAGTATATGGTTCAAAGTGTTTCACTCATGTCACCTCAAAAAACAATGCATTACCATAAGCTTGTTAATCTTCTACTTCTCCACTACTTACAATCATATGCAAACACAAATCAAGAGGACTTTATTCAAGGTTGTAATAGGGCCAAGGTAAGGGTAGGGAAATATGAGGATATGACAAGATACAACTTAAGAGAATAGAAGTAACATTGGTCATTAGACAAATCAAGCCATAACACACACTTATTCTCTTTGGACTTTCTTTTCCCTTTATCAAAATTCTCCATTTTATTATTTTTTTTTCTTTTTTCTTCCTCTTTTTTTTTTTTTCACTTCCCTTGCATCCTTTCAAACCCCCACACTTGAAATGCAACAATAATGATGAAAGCAATGCACTCCCTATTCCCTATGGTTGGGTATAACATGGTTTTCCATTTAAAGCTTATAATGTGCTAGAAACCAAGAAATGGTCAATGAGGCTCAAAGGGGCTAAACAAGGGGCAAAATGCAAGGTAAGCTATATAGCCAAGTGGTTAAAATGAAAGAAATGCCTCTATCATGTTCATGAATGCGTATGAAAAATGTAGCCTCAAAGAAGAATCAAAGCAAGTTCTAGAATAATAAAATCTATTACGGAAAACACACAAAAAAGAAAAGAATGACATGAAGTGCTACCATCCAAAATAAGGCTCAAAAGCTCACAAAGGTACAGTCCAACATACTCAGTCATTGCAAATCACGATCAATCACCCAACTTACACATTTCAAGAGGGGAAAGAAAAATAAAATCATGTTAGAACCTTATCCTCCCTAATGTCTTAACTCAATAACTTTCAATTCAACAGTGGAGAATAAAAGCAAAAACAATGCTAATTTAAATTTTTTTTTTTCAAAACAAACAAACAAACCAAGGAAACAAATCTATAATGCAAGACTAATTACCAAACAACCCATGACTAAACTATCCCTCCACACTTCAACTTTACATTGTCCTCAATGTAATGCATAATGGAAATGCAAGTAAAATGAAGTAAGGAAGGAGAAAGAGAAACTCCCCTGTCAAGTGTAAGTGGCTGTTAGCAAGCGGACCTCGTCAATGGTCTCCAAGGGTGTGTCCTCATGAAATGGCTTCAAGTGGTAGCCATTCACTGTGAATACTCTATCCGTTCCAGGCTCCAAAATCTGCACAGCACCATATGGAAAAATCTTAGTCACTATATAAGGACCAAGCCACCTAGAACGAAGCTTACCAGAAAAGAGCTTGAGGCGAGAATTGTAGAGAAGCACTTTCTGGCCAATAGAGAAATCCTTCTGCAGCAACTTCTTATTATGAATGAGTTTTGTCTTCTCCTTGTACATGCGGGAGTTCTCATAGGCTTCCAATCGAATCTCCTCCAACTCGTGAAGTTGGAACTTCCTGTGAAGTCCGGACTGGCTCATATCAAGGTTGCAGTTCTTGACTGCCCAATAGGCTTTGTGCTCAATTTCCACTGGAAGGTGACATGCCTTGCCAAAGACAATCCTATAGGGAGACATCCCCAAAGGAGTCTTGTAGGCAGTGCAGTAAGCCCATAATGCATCCTCCAGCCTCTTGCTCCAATCCTTCTTTTTAGGCTGCACTGTTTTCTCTAGAATCTGTTTTAACTCCTTATTTGATACCTCCGCCTCTCCATTAGTCTGCGGATGGTATGGAGTTGAGACCTTGTTGGTGACATCATATTTCTTCAGTAGAGTTGCCATGTTCCTGTTACATAAATGGATCTCCTGATCATTGATTATTGCTTTAGGCACTCCAAACCTGCAAAAAATGTGTGATTTGACAAAATCTACAACAACATGAGAATCATCAGTTCGGGTGGCCTTGGCCTCCACCCACTTGGAGACATAATCAATAGCCAGTAGAATATAAACAAAACCAAATAAGATAGGAAATGGACCCATAAAGTCAATACCCCAAACATCAAATATCTCACAAAACGATAATGGTTGTTGATATATCTCATTCCTACAGGAAATAGTACCTATCTTCTGACACTGTTCACAATTCTTACAATAAGTGTAAGAATCGCGAAACAATGTGGGCCAATAAAAACCTGCATCTAAGACCTTCCTAGCAGTGCGTTATGGTCCAAAGTGACCACCACAAGCAAGTGTGTGACAGAAATGCAAAATGGAAGGAATCTCAAGCTCATGCACACAGCGCCAAATAATCTGATCACTATACATGCGCCACAAATAAGGTTCATCCCAGACATAATATTTAGCCTCACTCTTAAGTTTGTCTATCTGATGCTTTTTAAAGTAGGCAAGCAACTGAGAAATAACTAGATAGTTAACCAAATTAGCATACTATGGATTCTTACCTCGCAACTCTAAAAGCTGCTCATCTGGAAAGGTCTCACGAATAGGTAGAGGCTCCAAGGTCTGTGAAATGTGACTCAAGTGGTCTGCTACTAAGTTCTCAGCTCCACTCTTGTCCCTGATCTCAATATCAAATTCTTGCAATAGCAACATCCACTTGATGAGTCTAGGCTTTGCATCCGACTTCTTCAGTAAGAACTTCAAGGCTGCATGATCAGAAAAAATAGTTACTTTAGTTCCTAATAGATAAGCACAGAATTTATCTAAGGCAAAAATAATGGCTAAAAGCTCCTTCTCTATGGTGGTGTAATTAGCCTATGCAGAGTCTAGGGTTCGGGAGGCATATGCTATGACATAAGGAATCTTCCTACCCTCTGGGAAAGAACAGCTCTAACTGCAAGGTTCGATGCATCACACATGAGCTTGAACGGGTATTCCCAGTTCGGCAGCTAAAGAATGCAAGCAAAAATCAAGTGCCGCTTCAACTGGTCAAAAGATTTCCTGCAGTTATCATCAAACTGGAAGTTTATATCCTTCTGCAGCAGCTTGGAAAGTGGAAGGGCACTTTTGCTAAAGTGCTGGATAAATCACTTGTAAAAACCTGCATGTCCAAGTAAAGAACGCACTTCTCGCACACATGTAGGGTAAGGTAAAGAAGCAATAACATCAATCTTGGACTATCAACAGCAATACCCTCACTAGAAATAACATGTCCTAAGTGTAATATCCACCAAAATTTTCTTATCGTTTTTTGCCCAATTATTTGGTTTTTATCAAATAATTAAAGTTAATTAAAATTCGACTAAATATTTATTTAGGATCAATTAATTAGCAATTAATTGAGTTTAGATATGAGAGAATTAGGTTGGAAGTATAAGAGATTTCATAGGAATTTTTTTAAACCGATTTACCAATTTAAAGGAAATCGATAAGGTTTTGGTATTTTAAATTGTCGGAACCGAACCAATAGAATTATATGACCAAAACCCTATAACCCAATGGCTGAATACTCAGACATTCATTCAGCCATTAGTGGCACAAGGAAGGCCACAAAAATAGGGGGATATGGCTGAAATTTAACCACAAAATTTCAGCCAATAACCACCCACTTAGCCAACTACCTCATTAAGCTTTATTAACATATTCTTCCCCTTTTTCATTCAGCTAACTTGCGCTTCCCTCTCCTCTGATTTCAGCCCTCTTCTTCTCTTCTCCACTCACCAACTCCATCAAACCTTCAAGCTTCATAAGGTTCCATCAATTCAAACCCCAAAATCTAGCAAAATCACATATAAAGAGGTAGAGGTTCAATTTTGTTTTTGTTATTTTGGTTGTGGTTGGCTGATTATGGCTTTATTTTCTCACTTCTTGATGTGATGATTGAATGAATATGATGATCTTGGCTAGTTTGTTGGCTGTTCTTGATGTCAAAATCGATTTGGAAGTAAGAAAGGCTAAAAGTAGGAAGATGTGAGGGGCTGAAAAACCAAAATCCCTTGGTAGTCTGTACGGCAGAGTGTATGGCTCCTCCTATAGCCATTTAAATTTGATGAAGCAATTTTTATATGAAACTAGACATTCAGGGCTTTCCATAAATATATCATATAAGGCCATTGGATTAGTATTGAGAGAGATATGAATTTTGGAAATTTGACCTAGGTTTTTGAGTTTGATTCTGGGTAAACTAGGTTTTTCAGGGCAAAACTTGCCCTATACAATTTGGAATTGGATGAAACGAGCCTTTTTAGAAAGCTTACACATAGGAGAATATCCCATAAAAATTTCAGAGTTAGATATGGTCCTGTTTGCTCCCAGTGGCTCTCGAGAAATTTGCCCTATGTTTAAACTGGGCCAAAATAGGACAATTTAAGAAGGTTAAATTTCGGGGCTTATAACTCAAGCTCTACTTAAGAAAATGAACTGGAACTTTTTGAAAATGAAATCTTGTACTGTTAGCTTTAATATGAGACTAATTTCATATGATTTGAACTAATTTTCCATTTTTAGTGGATTTTTACTTTTAAGTATGTAATTCTAGCCAGTTACAGGGCAGGTCGGGATAAAACTTAAATAAGTTGAGCTATATTTATCAAAATTAGATGGGACCAAAGAGGTTAGAAAATAGACACATAACAATTTAACATACCAAATTTAGGTCCAAATAAGTTAAATAGAAATTTTGCCTTGATTTACAAAAATCGGGTTGAGTGAAGGTACTGGGGCAGCAACCTTGTCTTAAATGTAACCAATACTCCTATGAATTTGATGTTTGAAATATGAATAAAGTGTTATGATTTCTTTGAAAAATTGGTGTTCTGTGTACTGGCACTATTTATGGGGAAGCGAACACATTCCGTTATGCTGCTGAAATTTCGGTAAAGCCATGCATGAGTTATAATCTACATTCAAATCCATGTGTATTTGCAAGGATTTCATAAAGGTTATATTATGATGAACATAAAGATTATGTTATGATGAAAGTTCCATGATACTTGGGCCAGCCCCAGATTAAAGTTAAGGGGAATAGATTGATGGGGAGGTTGGGGAAAGTAAACTCGGCATTCCTGTATAGGAATGAGCTCAATCTTGAAAAGTAGACTATTACCCAGGAGTCTAAATGGCCAAGAACTCGCAGGGGACCAAGTAATGGAAAAGTCTACGAAGCTAAGTTCAAGAATGAGTTTTGCATGATCACATTGAATAGTCATTACAAGTTGTTTACAGTTCATTTGTTATGTTTACTTATTGCTATATGTTCATTTATTCTGCTCATTATTCTGTGTATCACTATTAGTAGTTTATTCTGTTTCTTATACTATCCTAAGTAAAACTAAACCTTGCCTCAGACCAGACGTTTTCTTAAACTTATTAAATATGGATAGTTCAGTTTGATCCCATGTTTTTACAATTAAATAAAAACTAAGGTAACTGAGAATGAATGTGACGTCAGTTAAATACCATACGCGAACCCTACTGAGAATTTCCTTAAATTCTCACCCCGCTTTGTATTTTCGCATTATTCTTAGACGCTGATGATGGACTCGACGACCACTATTTTTATTAAGATTCCAGACCTGCAGCTTTACCATGATCCCATAGTGGACTCGCTGTACATAGCGGGCTCCTGTCATTTTCGTCTTTACCTTTTTAGTAATATGAATTTTGTCGTCCCTCTATTTCATCCTGCTTTTGACCCTGCCGCTCCATATTTTGCAGTCCAGTTGCACGTGGCACACCTTCCTCCAGCACCTCCAGCTCCTGCTAGCCCTCCACCAGAATCACCCCCGCAGATGGTTCCTGACATTCGGCTTAGCTCCAAGAGCGACCCTTCTGAGGCCACCAACTCCTCATCCTCCTCGAGACTTAGTGTAGATTACCCTCCAACCGGGCCTGATATGGCCAACGGCTATTTGACTTAGTAGGTCCTAGTCGTAGATGATATTGTACAGCATGGCCCTCTTTTGGCAGTGTGCAGCATTGGGTCATAGACTTAGCCATAGGTATATCAGCTAGTTTCAAATGTCCTCTGAGGACCCCATAGGATCGGTTTTTACTAACACGGGCCTTATGTCTTTTTGGTACACTGGCCCCACTTATGTATCCTATTGTGAATCTGTACATAAATTGAAGCGTTGGCTTCTGACCTATATATGCACGTATACAGTTGATGGTATATTACTTATTCTTATCTTTTCTGTTGTGTTTTATTAAACTTTGTCACGTTCTGTGATATTGAACATGTTCATTATATACAGCGCGCCGTTTCTTCTATTTACAAAAAAAAAAGAGAGATGCGATATGATAAATGAAATGTAAGCAGAGTATGAACACGGTAACACAACCGACTTAATTTCATGCTATGACTTAAGCATAACATTAAATTGGTAAGGTGTTACACTAAGACTACACCTTGCTTAACCATAAATGACATTTTTCAAAATTCAAAACAAAGTGAGACTCAACACATCTATTTAGTACCTTAGCAAGACTATCCAAGCATGCATCAAATGAAGTGCCATAAACAGTAAAATCATCCATAAAGACTTCTATACAATTCTCTAGAAAATCAGAAAAGATACTCACCATGCACCTCTAAAATGTACCTGGGGCATTGCATAAACCGAAGGGCATCCTCCGGTATGCAAATGTGCCAAATGGACAGGTGAAAGTTGTCTTTTCCTGATCTTCAGGTGCTATATGGATCTGAAAATAACCAGAAAAACCATCAAGAAAACAATAGTGTGACTAACCTGCCAATTTCTCCAACATCTGATCAATGAAGGGCAATGGGAAATGGTCCTTCCTGGTAGCTTGGTTCAGCCTCCTATAGTCTATGCAAACTCTCCAGCTATTCTGCATTCTTGTAGGCACCAGTTCCTCCTGGGAGTCCTTCACCATTGTTATTCCATTCTTCTTTGGAACCACTTGCATCGGGCTCACCTACTTGTTGTCTAAAATTGGATAAATGATTCCTGCAGCTAGCAACTTACTCATTTCTTTCTTCACCACATCCAAGATAAGCGGGTTGAGCCTTCTCTGAGGTTGCCTCACTGGTTTTACTCCCTCCTCTAACTGAATTCTATGCATGCACGTAGATGGGCTAATCCCAGTTATGTCTGCCAATTTCCAGCTTATAGACTTCATGTTCTGCCTCAAGATGTTCAGCAACTTCTCTTTTTACTTTGGTTGCAGATCTTTGCTACCAAAAATGCATACTTCAAATTTTCTGGCAGTGGCTTCAGTTCCAAGGTGGGTGGCTCTATGATAGAAGGTGCTAATCTTGGAGTTGCTTCTGATGGTTTAGGTTCAGCACCTGCAATCTGTGAAAAATTTTGCATAATAGCATTATCATATCCTATGGAAGCTAAAACAGAATCAACAGAGTTAAAATGATGTACAGAATTCAAAATCACATAATCTGAAAATTTAGAATTTAAAATTTGCAAATCAACATCAGAAACTGCAGAGTGTACATCATAAACAGAATTTTCAGAAATAGATTCATCAGTAATAGAAATTTCTGTAAACGCAGAGTTTGTGCAACCAGAAACTGAAGTAGCAAAATATGCAGAAAATGGTAAAGTAGAACTTGCAGAAACTATAAGTGCAATATTTAAATATGCACAAATAGAATTTATAAAGACAGTAGCAGAATTGGCATAACTTGACACTTTAGAATCAATATTTGTAGAATCTGAAAATATAATAGCAGAATTTTGCTACTGTTGCAATAGAATCAGATTTGTCACAATCAATACACGCAAAATTGCAGTGGCAGAATTCGTGCAAACAGAATTTCCAGAATTTAATTCAACATCATCAGAATTTGTAGGATTAAACATAGCACAATCAGAATCAGCATAAATAGATTTGTCAGTAGAAAAATTCACAAAATCAAAATTAGTAAATGCTGAAACTGAAACTGAAACTGAAACAATAGGATTTTCAAAATTTGAACAAACAGAATCACAACCATGTAGGCATGTAGCAAATTCAGCAAAATAAACCACAAAGTAGCAGCTCAGAACCAAGCTTGGCAGAATTGGTGAAGCAGATGGCATGCTGCTTTGTGGTTTATTTTGCTGAACTGGTGGATGATATTGTCCTGAGCTTGGTCCAGCAAAATTTTGCTTAAACTGAGGTTGTTGCAACTGATTGAAGTTGTTACCATACCTCAGATTTGGGAGATCTCTCCAGCCACGATTGTATGTGTTGGAGAATGGATCATAACTCTTTTGCTGCTGTTGCTGCTGCTAATGTTGCTGATAAGGCCTACCAGGAAAGATTCATGCGACAATTTCATTGCTCTCCTACAGATGTGGACACTGATCTATGGTGTGACTAGGTAGGGAACAAATTCCACAAATTATAGCTGCTAGTTGCTGGGGTTGTTGGTCGAGTGCCAATTGCCTCACCAAGGTTGTAAACTCATCTATTTGATTTTCCATCTTCTGCTAGTTTGTATTAGAGGTTTGCACTTCATTTACTCCTCTTGTTGACACTATGGCTCAAGTACCAAACTGTTGTGCATTGGCAGCCATGTTTACAATTAATTCACGAGCTGCAGCAGGTGTTTTATGTACTAGAGCCCTTCCAGAAGCAGCATCAACCATACTTCTATCCATTGGCATGAGACCTTCATAAAAATACTAAATGAGAAGCTGGTCACTAATCTGATGGTGTGGACAGCTTGCACATAACTTCTTGAATCTCTCCCAATATTCATGCAAGGTTTCACCAGTAATCTGCCTTATGCCACAAATTTCTTTTATGATGGAAGTAGCTCTTGAGGCAGGGAAGAATTCCTCCAAGAACATCCTCTTCATGTCTTGCCAACTCATGATGGAACCTGGATGCAAGTAGTACAACCAATCCTTGGCAAATCCATCCAGAGAAAAAGGAAATGCCCTCAGCTTGATGTGATCTTCCTCCACTGCATGTGGCTTCATGGTTGAGCACACTACATGGAACTCCTTCAAGTGCTTGTGAGGGTCTTCTCCAGCTAAGCCATGAAACTTGGGCAGCAGATGTATCAGTCCTGATTTTAGCTCAAAGTCTGCATCCAAATTCGGGTACAGAATTGCCAAAGCTTGATAGTTGACATTAGGTGCTGCAAGTTCTTTTAAGGCTCTATTAGCCATGCTTCCTGAAAAATCAAAGTTGTCAACAAAGTTAGGAATAGAATCAAAAATAGAATTATTAGCAGAACTAGTTTTAAACAACCTCCTCTTAGCTCTTCTAATTTGTCTAAGAGTCCTCTCTAATTCAAGATCAAACTCAACTAAATTAGGACTTGGATCAGACCTAGTCATGCACTAACAAAATAGCAAATAGAACCATATGCAAACCTATTGCACCCCTAACACAAAGCACTAAAAATTGCACACAAACACTCAAAATAATCAAATAAATATAAAAATACTACCAAATAATTTTTAAAAATTATGGGACTACCACACCTAAAAAATTTTACCCTCAAGGAATAAAAAATGCAAAGAAAAATCTTAAAAAAAATTAAAAAAAAGTGGTCTAAATGAAGGAATTTGGCTTAAAAATAAAAAGTGAATAGCAAAACTATAATCTTGATCAGAACGCTATTTTCCTTCAACTGACCAATTTTCAAGTCAATCGGAGCACAAAATCTTTTACAAAAATACCCATTACATCCCTAAAAAATACGGAAAAGATAAAAAAACCTCTAAAAACTCATCTAAACGATGGAATTTGACAAAAACAGGGGGCTCAATCCTTTATGGATTGAGTCTTTCTCAGAATGATGTTTTGCTATGGAATCAAGTCCCTTGAAATCAACTAAAAAGAGTTAGTTGTCAAAAACTGTAAAACTGAACTACTAACTATGAATTAAAACTAACTTAACCAAACACACATCAAAACAAAATATGCAATGATATTAACACATATTAACATAACCAAATAACATCAATCATCCCCGGCAATGATGCCAAAATTTTGACTCGAGTGCCGAACTTGATCAAATTACAATAAAATCGAGTTACACTACTTTGCAGTAAATGGTGCAATCCGGGTTGTCTCACACGAATGACAATGTTATATGATCAGAAATTCATACGGGGGTTGTTTATCAAATAAAAACGTAGCTAATTAAAATGGAAATGAACAGAAATTGAAACTCTAATCCAAGAATCAAAGGAACAACCACAGACACTCAATCATTGAACTCTAGAAATAACTCAGCAAACAGAATTAGTGATTAACATTGAATCTAAATGAAACCTCAATTCAAACTCAGCATTCACATGAAAACCTTCATGCATTTGATTAATACAATTTCAATTAAAATTCAGAAACCTCTAGAATCTAAGTGAATTATGTTAGTTTCATATGCCAATGCAGTTAATTGTAGAATTCAAACCTAAAACTCTAATTCATAATCCTTCCACAATCTGATTACATATATCTACCGAATATTATGCAACCAATCAAATTTCAATCATCAATTCAGAATGAAGAACTCCAATTCAAACGAGATTGAAATAAGAGAAGAAGGAATAGATGAAACCGATTGTATGCCGAGTCTGATTAAACCAATTCTCAAGAGTGTTGTTGTTGTTTCTTTAATCCGTGGATTAGATGTAAGCTCAAGCCTCCATGAATAGAGGAAGAAAATTTGGCAAGGTGGGGGGGCGTGAGAGAAGAGAGAAGAAGAAAAATAAAAATCGAAAATTGCTTATTCCCCAAAATCTGTCTAATCTCCTCCAAGTTTCTGACCCCCTCTCAATTCAACAAGCCAAAATAGAATCAAAACATCAAAAAACAAACCAAAACCATTAATTTTACTAATCCTCTGTCTCTTAGATGAACTTGGACACCTTATTTGCTAAATTCTGAATTGTATAAAGAAAGTTATGCTAAAAACATGCAAGTAAGTTCTCTAATCTAGTCAATAATTTTTGTCCACATTTTTGGCAATGAAAATGCATCAGTTTGGATTTTTGGTCTGAAAATCACTTAAATCTTTGGATGTCAGCTTCAAAACGTCACTCAAACCGGCTCAATTGGGCTTTTGTGGACCGAGATATGGCTTCTACAATACAGGCTGCTCAGAAACTATGGCGGCAGTTAGGACTCAACTTCCAGGCCCAATTCTAACTCCAAGACTTCCGAAATTGCCTTTGACTCTTTCATAAAAGTTGTAGGTCTATCTTTTAGCTTTCCTACAAATTAAATATCATGATCAAATGAGTTTTACAACTCAAGATATGACTAAAACCACAAAGCAATGTCAAAATTTGTAAAATGCTGGAAAATTGAAATTAATCCCAACCAAAAACCCAAGAAACACAAAATGGTCCAAAAATGATCCAATTAGGCATAAAAGAGGAATAATGAGCTAAATATGAGAGAAAATAATTATATAAAATCCAATTAATCATGCTGCAAGTGATAACAATAGCCTTATTGTCTACAAACGAGCAACAAGATTAAAAACCTCATCATAATCAACTCCTCGTTTTTGCTTATGACCCTTTTACAACAAGTCTTGCATTGTACCTCTCTACATCACCCTTAGAGTTCTTCTTAGCTTTATACACCCATTTAACTCCAAAAGCTTGATGACCACATGGAAGTGATGTTAGTTCCTAAGTACTGTTCTTCTCAGTTGCTTGAATTTCCTCCTCCGTGGCTTCTATCAATTTCTCATCTTTCACAACTTCTTTAAAACTCAAAAGCTCATCATTAGAGAATAGACACAATAAATTCTCATCTTGTATCATTTCAGTTTGCTCATAGAGATCGGTGAGACTTCGATATCTAGGAGGACCTTTGCTTGAGCTAAAAGATGGACATAATGATGATGATGCTATTAGGGATAATTCTGGTGTTGGAGTTTCAATTTCGCTTTACGCTCCTTGTATTAGAGCTTCTTCCTCCTCAAAGTAGGATAGAAAATCATAAGCAGCTTGTTTTTGTGTACACTAATCCTAAGTTGCATTTTCTTCAAACTCAATATCTTTGCTAATTATTATTTTATTATTGCTAGGATTAAAGAACTTGTAGCCTTTTGAGTTCTCCTCATAGCCAATAAACACAATCTTCTGGCTCCTATAATCAAGCTTTGATCTTTCTTACTTAGAAACTTGAACATATACAATAAATCCAAAAACATTTAAGTATGACATGTTACGCTTCAGGTCACTCCATGCTTCTTGAGGTGTCACATCTTTCAAACTTTTGATAGGTGAACGGTTTGAGAGATAAACTGCACATGTAATTGCTTCTCCCCATAACTCTTTTGGCAATGACTTGCTCTTCAACATTATTCTCACCATATTCAGAATTGTCCCGTTCTTTCTTTCAGTAACTCCATTTTGTTGAGGTGATTTAGGAACAATGAAGGGACGTCAGATACCGTGATTCTCACAAAAGGTCTTGAATTCATTTGAGGTAAACTCTCCACCTCTATTAGTTTTTAGAGATTTGATCTCATAGTCGCTTTCTTTTTCAATGTGAGCTTTGAACCTTTTGAATGTTTCGAATGCTTCACTCTTTTGCTTCATGAAATAAACCCATATTTTCTGTGAATAATCATCAATGAAAAGTAAAAATTAAGCAGTTTTTATCGAGTGACAATGGCTTAATTGGTCCACAAACATCTACATGGATCAACTGAAGTGGCTTGGTGGCTCTTGAGTTGGATTGCTTCGAAAAACTTTTTCTTGAATGTTTTCTAAGTAAGCAATGTAACACCCTGCCAGGCAGTACCATACCTAAGTTATAGCACCATACTTCAGAAGTTGTTACTATTACTTGAACAGACTTTCATCTGATAGCAACCTCTTACCGTCTTCAATATTTCTTGAACTATTTGGAGATAATACAGAAATAAACATAGGAGTGAGAATTTAAAACTCTCAGTAGGATTATCTAAATTGTCACATAAAATGTCACCATTATTATCCCCAGCTACTTTGGTTTATCAGGCAAAAGGTGAGCATGTTATATAAATTATTCAGTTTTATAGTTCAAAAACATATTATCCGAAGCAGAGTTCATTTTATTCACGCATTTGATAAACAAAAAAAGAATCAAAGCATAAGTATAGCAGATTGAGAGAAAGCTCATAGTAATAATAACAACAAGGACATAACTTGCAGATCTTAATAATAACAAGAACATAACGTATGCATATGCAATCACTTAACATAAAAGGATATATTTGTACTTATGCTTTCATTACTTTCCTTACTTGACGTATACATTGTAACATCCACCAAAATTCTTTTATCGTTTTTTGATCAATCGTTCGATTTTATCGAATAATTGAGATTAATTAAAATTCAGTTAAATAATTATTTAGGATCAATTGATTGGCAAATAATTAAGTTTAGATATGAGGGAATTAAGTTAGAAGTATAGGAGATTTCATAAAATTTTATTGAAAACCGATTTACCGATTTAAAGGAAATCGGTAAGATTACGGTATTTTAAACTGGCGAAACCGAACCAATAGAGTTCCAGCTCTTCAACCCTACTTTAAGTGGCTGAGAACTCAGCCACTTAACACCTAAATGTGGCGCCACTTTGGCCACAATCCATGGAGAGGCTTGGCTGAATTTCAGCCATACAAGATTCAACCAATCAAATGCCAAGGAAGCCAACTACTTCTACTCCTTTAATCAGATTTTTCCTCCCCTTTTTCACTCATTCAGACTGCGCTACCCTCTCCCCTTCTTTCAGCTCTCTTCTTCTCTTCTTCACTCACATAACTCCATCAAACTCTCGAGTTCAACCAGGTTTTGCTCATCCAAGCCCCAAAAACTAAGCCAAATCACATATAACAAAGATAAAGGTTTAATTCTTACATTAATTCTATGATCTTGGTTGGCTGAGAGTGGATTATTTCCACAATCTTTGATGTATTGATTGAATGATTATGATGATATATGGCTAGTTATTGGCTATTTGTTTGGTTAAAATCAAATTGGAAGCAAGAAAGAATGAAAATAGGAAGAGCTGAAGGGCTGGAGAACCAAAAACCCTCGGTAGTCCGTACGGCGGAGTGTATGGCTCCACCTATCGCCTATTAAATTCGACAAAATCATTTTTATATGAAACTAGACATCTAGGGCTTTCCATACGTATATTATATAAGGTCATTGGATTAGTATTGAGAGAGATATGAATTTTTGAATTTTGACCAAGGTTTCTGACTTTGATTCTGGGCAGACTGGGCTCTTCAGGGTAGAACTCGCCCTATGCTACTTGAAATTTAATGAAACTAACTTTTTTAGAAAGCTTACACATAGGAGAATGTCCCATAAAAATTTCAGAAATAGATAAGGTCCCATTTTCTCCCAGTGATCCAAGGAAGTTGCCCTATGCCCAAACCGGGTCAGAGCAGGGCAGTTTAGGAAGGTCAGAATTCGGGGCTTATAAATCGAGCCCTACTAAGTCAAATGCAATGGAACTTTTTTTAAATGAAACTTTGCCCTGTTAGATTTAATATGAGATTAATTTCGTATGATTTGAATCAATTTTCAATTTTTAGTGGATTTTTACTTTTAGGTGTCTGATTCTGGCTAGTCACTGGGTAGGCCGGGATAAAGCCTAAATATCTCGAGCTATAGTTATTTGAATTAGATGGGACTAAAGAGGTTAGAAAATAGACACATAACACTTCAACATATCCAAAATGGAGGTCCAAATGAGTTAAATAGAAATTATGGCTTGATTTATAAAAACCGGATTGACAGACCTTGTTGAGGCAGAAACTCTGCCTTAATGAGATTAATGTTATTATGAGTTCAATGTTAAAATATGTATGCAATGTTGTGACCTCTATGATAAATTAGTGTTCTGGTGTACTGGCACTATTCATGGGGAAGTGGACACGTTCCGTTATGCTGCCAAAATTTCGATAGAATCTATGCATAAGTTATGATATATATGTTAATACAAGTGCATTTTCAAGAAAGCTGTGAAAGTTATGATAAGAATTATATTATTATAAAAGTTCCATGCTACTTGGGCTAGCCCTAGATAAAAAGTTAAGGGGAATAGATCAGTGGGAAGGTCGGGAAAAGCAAACCCGGCATTCCTGTATAGGATCGAGCTCGATCCTGAAAAGTAGACTATTACCCAAGAGTCTAAATAGCCACGAATAAAAAGTTAAGGGGAATAGATCAGTGGGAAGGTCGGGAAAAGCAAACCCGGCATTCCTGTATAGGATCGAGCTCGATCCTGAAAAGTAGACTATTACCCAAGAGTCTAAATAGCCACGAACTCCCAGGGGACCAAGTAATGGAAAATGAGGAAAAGTTTATGAGGAATGGAAAAGTTTTTGAAGAAAGGTTCAAGAGCAAGTTTTGCATGATTGCATTAAGTGTATAATTACATTGAATAGTCATTATAAGTCATTTACATTTCGTTTGTTAAATTCACTTACTACTGTATGTTCATTATTGTTGATATTAGTTTATTCTGTTTCTTATATTGTCTTAAGTAAAACTGGACCCTGCCTCAGACTAGACATTTTTCCCAACCTTATTAAATAAGAATAGTTAAGTTTAATCCCATGTTTTTATAATTAACTAAAACCCAAGGCAACTGAGAATGAACGCGACGTCAGTTAAACGTCATACACGACCCTACTGAGAATTTCTTTAAATTCTCACCTTGTTTTGCATTTCTGTATCATTCTCAGAGGTGGGCAATCGACTCGACAGCTACCCTATTCACTGAGATTCCAGACCTGCAGCCTCACCAGGACCCCAAGTTGGACTCGCTATACCTAGCTGGCTTCTGCCATTTTTGTCTCTACTATTTAACAATAGGAACTTTGTTGTCCCTACACTTTACTCTGCTTTTAATATATATATTTATGAACTGAAGCTTTGGCTTCTAACTTGTATATATATATATATGCAACTAATGATACTTCTATACTAATCACGTTTATTATATAGAGTGCCCTGTTTTGTAGGTATATACGTTAGTTATATACATATGTATAAGAATATAAAATAATGGATATAGCTTTAGACAGAAGGCTAATACGGTAACGCAATCTATCCAATTTCATGCTATGACTTAAGCATAACATTAAGTTGGTAGGGTGTTACATTTTTGGTATTAGAGCAGTTCGTCCTAGCTAAGGCCTAAGGATTGGACTGACTATGCTTCGCACATATTCTGTTTTTTTAGCTGATAATATGCACCAGATCTTGCCTGTACGGTTGTGATAGAGTTGTGCATGTGTATGAAGTGCCTAACTATGTGAGCTATTATTTACTAGCATATTAGACTTAGTATTGAGCCTCATCAACTTAATAATTTTTGTTTTGTGTGCTCAGAACTTAATGGCTTCTGGAAGGCGAGGCAGACCACGTGCAGAACCTGCTCCAGAGGACCCGACTGATTTTATGGCCACAATGTGAGAAATGGCTCATGCAATGCGGGAGCAAGCCGCGGTGGCTCATCAGATGATGGATCAACTAGGTAGATGACCTGAGGCAAGCTATGGAGGAAACCCTCCTAGTCCAGGAGTTGACCTGGACTATCTCAACTTTACTGAGTTCAAAAAGGCAAATCCACCAAGCTTCCGAGGGGCGTATGATCCTGATAAAGCTGATGAATGGATCAAAGCCATGGAGAAGATTTTCTCTATCCTAGATTGCTCGGATCATCAAAAGGCGACCTTCGCCACTTACATGCTCGAAGCAAATGGTGAGTTTTGGTGGAATGGCGTACGAAGATTGTTCGAAGAATCTCATACGGCAGTCACTTGGACGATGTTTAGGGATGTATTTTACCATAAGTACTTTCCGGCTTCTGTTCGAAATGCCAAGGAACTTGAGTTTATGCAGCTTCGTCAAGGAAACCGGACGATATCTGAATACATTGACAAGTTTGAAGAGCTATGCAAATTTTCCACGATTTACCAAAGAAACCCAGATGAAGCTTGGAAGTGTGTTAAATTTGAAGGAGGGTTACGAGAAGACATTCTTACTGCGATAGGGCTAATGGAGATTAGGGATTTCCCCACGTTGGTGAACAAATGCTGACTTGTGGAGGATTGCAACTTGAAATTAGCTGCAGCCAGGGCATCTTGTGGAAACTTCAAGAGGGCGTTGGCCTCACAAGGCCCAAGATTCAAGCCCAACATACAACAACAGAGGAGATTTCCGCCGGCAAGCAACAAGGGCAAGCAGCCCCAACAGCTTTTTCCAAATCCAACTTGCACAAAATGCGGTAAGAATCATGTCGATTGGCCGTGTTTGGCAGGCCAGAATGTCTGCTACAGATGTGACAAGCCAGGCCACAAAATTTATGAGTGTCTAACCAGATCACAGCCTCCCCGACCCCAACGTCAAGGACGGGTCTTTACAATGAGCGCAGAAGAAGCTGATAAGTCTGAAGGACTAATTCAAGGTACCTGTGACATGGACAGTGAGACTCTAACTGTACTCTATGATTTGGGTGCTTCACATTCGTTTATTTCTCATAATTGTGTGGCTGCTTTGCAATTACCAATTTCTGAATTACCTTATGATCTACTGGTTTCTACTCCTACCACTGGACCTGTTAGAACTAGTCAAATATGCATCAATGTTCCTCTTCGAATTGAGGGTAGGACCTTTGCCGCCAATTTGATTTGTCTCCCTCTGTCTAGTCTTGACATAATTCTGGGCATGGATTGGTTTTCTGCCAATCGAGTCGTACTCAATTGCTCTGATAAGACGGTGGTACTCCCCTCTCTTCTGAATCCCAAGCCTCATCACTCTTCTACCTGAACTTTTTATTAGTAAACTATAGTGGGTCGAAGAGTCAAGGATACATCCTCCTATCAACTAATGTGACAGAAGTTGAACATAAACTAGAGGAGATCCTAGTTGTTAAGGAATATCTTGATGTTTTCCCAGAAGATATTCCCAAATTCCCTCCTGAGAGAGAGATTGAGTTCACCATCGAGTTGGTTCCAGGTGTGGGACCAATATCTATAGCCCCGTATCGAATGTCACCTTTGGAGCTGACAGAGCTAAAGAGACAGATCGAGGAGCTTTTGGAAAAGCGTCGCCATGGGGAGCTCCGGTCTTGTTGGTCAAAAAGAAAGATGGAAGCATGCGCTTATGCGTGGATTATAGGCAGCTGAACAAAGTGACAATTAAGAATAAATATCCACTGCCAAGGATTGACGATCTCATGGACCAACTGCAAGGTGCAACGGTATTCTCCAAGATCGACTTGCGTTCTGGATATCACCAAATTCGAGTTCGAGAACAAGATATCCCTAAGACAGCTTTTCGAACTCGTTACGGACACTATGAGTATATCGTGATGTCGTTTGGATTGACGAATTCACCAGCAATATTCATGGATTACATGAATTGAATATTCCATCCATATCTGGACAAGTTTGTAGTGGTCTTCATCGACGATATACTTGTCTACTCGAAAATGGAGCGAGAGCATGCGAAACACTTACGGTTAGTTCTGCAAATTTTAAGAGAGAAGAAACTCTATGCTAAATTATCCAAATGTGAATTTTGGATGAAGGAGGTGAAATTTCTCGGCCATGTAGTGTCCTTTGGAGGAATCTCTGTAGATCCCAGCAAAGTAGAAGCAGTTCTAAACTGGGAAAGACCGACCACAGTCTCTGAAGTCAGGAGTTTTCTGGGCTTAGCTGGATATTACAGGCGATTCGTTAAGGATTTTTCTCGAATAGCCTTGCCATTGACCAAGCTAACCAGAAAAAATGTTCCATTTGGGTGGACGCCGGAGTACGAACAGAGTTTTCAGGATTTGAAGAGGAGGTTGACTACGACACCAATGTTAGCCTTACCAGACCCTCGTGGACCATTTGAGGTCTATTGTGATGCTTCTAAACAAGGGTTAGGGTGCATGTTGATGCAAATCGGAAACGTGGTCGCATATGCCTCCAGGCAATTAAAGCCACACGAAAGGAACTATCCTACGCACGATCTCGAATTAGCTGCAGTAGTATTTGCCTTAAAGATATGGAGACATCACCTATATGGAGTGAGGTTCGAAGTCTTTTCTGATCATAAAAGTTTGAAGTACCTCTTTGATCAGAAGGAATTAAACATGAGGCAGCGAAGATGGATGCAACTCCTTAAAGACTACAAATTTGAATTGAAGTACCATCCCGGCAAGGCAAATATCATAGCAGATGCTTTGAGTAGGAAATCTCTGACTATAGCTTGGATGATGATCAAAGAGATGGAACTTATTGAAAGCTTCCGAAATCTTAATTTGGGAATCCTTATAACTCCCAAGACCCTTCAACTACATCAAATTAAGATAGCTAGTAGCTTTAAGGAGCAAATTCGACAGGCACAGCAGCAGGATGCTAATCTAACATATGATCAATCTCGTGCAATCAGGGAAATTAACGGGTTTTGCTCAGGATAAAGAAGGCATCTGGCAACATCATGATAGGGTATATGTACCCAAGGGGAATGATCTCCAGAGGAAAATCTTGGAGGAAGCACATAAGGGTGAATTCACCGTACATCCTGGCATTACTAAGATGTATCAAGATCTTAAGAAAATATTTTGGTGGCTGAGCATGAAGTTAGATGTAGTAAGCTTCGTGGGTAGGTGCTTGACCTGTCAGAAGGTGAAAGCGGAACATCAAAAACCTTCTGGGATGTTATAACCCTTGGAAATCCCTGAGTGGAAGTGGGAGAGTATCTCCATGGATTTTGTAATGGGGTTACCAAGGATGTCAACGGGATATGATGCTATATGGGTCCTTGTGGATAGATTAACCAAATCTGGTCATTTCTTACCCATCCGAGTAAATTACCCGTTGGAGAAATTGGAGCAATGTATATTCAAGAAATTATCAGGCTACATGGTACCCCTTCAACTATTATATCTGATCGAGACCCAAGGTTTACCTCACGATTTTGGGGAGCTTTACAAAAGGCGTTGATGCAGTTGTGTCTAAGATCGCTTCGCTCGTAAGCAGACTGGCCAAATAGAAAGGACAATTCAAACCTTGGAAGATATGTTGTGAGCCTATATACTGGAGCAACGCGAGAATTGGGATCGATACTTACTGCTGGCTGAATTTGCATACAACAATAGCTATCACGCTAGCATCGGTATGGCTCCTTATGAAGCATTGTATGGATGGAAGTGCCAATCTCCCCTATGTTGGTATGAAACAAGGGAATTAACTCTATTGGGGCCTGATTTAGTTGAGCAGACCACTGGGCAGATCAAGAAAATACGGAGCAAGGTGCTTACCGCTCAAAGCCGCCAAAAGAGTTACGCGGATACCAAGAGAAAACCTCTGAAATTTCAAGAATGAGACCACGTATTTTTGAAGGTTACGCCTACAATGGGGATAGGTAGAGCCATTAAGGTCAAGAAGTTAAATCCTCGCTTTATTGGTCCCTTCCAGATCTTGAGGCGAATCGGATCAGTTGCATATCAAGTTGCTTTGCCTCCACATTTGTCAAACCTTCATGATGTTTTCCATGTTTCTCAACTTAGAAGATATCAGCCTGACCCTACACACGTGCTAGAACCCGAATCAATAAAGTTAAAGGAGGACCTGACTTTCCATGTTCAGCTAGCATGGATAGTGGATAGAAGCAGCAGACAACTTCGAAATAAATCCGTGCAGTTAGTAAAGGCAGTGTGGGGAAAGAAAGATGCTGAAGACTATACTTGGGAACTGGAATCAGATATGAGGAAAGAGTATCATGAACTATTCTCAGGTACTAAATTTTGAGGACAAAATTTTTTTAAGGAGGGTGGTAATGTAACATCCACCAAAATTCTTTTATCATTTTTTGATCAATCGTTCGGTTTTATTGAATAATTGAGATTAATTAAAATTTGGTTAAATAATTATTTAGGATCAATTGATTGGCAAATAATTAAGTTTGGATATGAGGGAATTAAGTTAGAAGCATAGGAGATTTCATAAAATTTTATTGAAAATACCGATTTAAAGGAAATCGGTAAGATTACGGTATTTTAAACTGGTGGAACCGAACCAATAGAATTCCAGCTCTTCAACCCTACTTTAAGTGGCTGAGAACTCAGCCACTTAACACCTAAATGTGGCACCACTTTGGCCACAATCCATGGAGAGGCTTGGCTGAATTTCAGCCATACAAGATTCAAACAATCAAATGCCAAAGAAGCCAACTACTTCTACTCCTTTAATCAGATTTTTCCTCCCCTTTTTCACGCATTCAGACTGCATTGCCTCTCCCCTCCTTTCAGGTCTTTTCTTCTCTTCTTCACTCACATAACTCCATCAAACTCTCAAGTTCAACCAGGTTTTGCTCATCCAAGCCCCAAAAACTAAGCCAAATCACATATAACAAAGGTAGAGGTTTAATTCTTGCATTAATTCTGTGATCTTGGTTGGCTGAGAGTGGATTATTTCCACAATCTTTGATATATTGATTGAATGATTATGATGATATATGGTTGGTTATTGGCTATTTGTTTGGTTAAAATCGAATTGGAAGCAAGAAAGAATGAAAATAGGAAGCACTGAAGGGCTAGAGAACCAAAAACCTTCGGTAGTCCGTACGGCAGAGTGTACGGCTCCGCCTACCACCAATTAAATTTGATGAAATAATTTTTATATGAAACTAGACATCTAGGGCTTTCCATACATATATCATATAAGGCATTGGATTAGTATTGAAAGAGATATGAATTTTTGAATTTCGACCTAGGTTTTTAACTTTGATTCTGGGTAGACTGGGTTCTTCAAGGTAGAACTCGCCCTATACTACTTGAAATTTAATGAAACTAACTTTTTTAGAAAGCTTACACATAGGAGAATGTCTTATAAAAATTTCAAAATTAGATAAGGTCCCGTTTGCTCCCAGTGATCCAAGGACGTTACCCTATGCCCAAACCGGGTCAGAACAGGGCAGCTCAGGAAGGTCAGAATTCGGGGCTTATAACTCGTGCCCTACTAGGTCAAATGGAATGTAACTTTTTTAAATGAAACATTGCTCTGTTAGCTTTAATATGAGACTAATTTCGTATGATTTAAATCAGTTTTCAATTTTTAGTGGATTTTTACTTTTAGGTGTCTGATTCTGGCCAGCCACTGGGCAGGCCAGGATAAAGCCTAAATATCTTGAGCTATAGTTTTCCGAATTAGATGGGACTAAAGAGGTTAGAAAATAGACACATAACACTTCAACATATCCAAAATTGAGGTTCAAATGAATTAAATAGAAATTATGGCTTGATTTATAAAAACCAGGGTTGACAGACTTTGTTGAGGCAGAAACTCTGCCTTAATGAGATTAATGTTATTATGAGTTCAATGTTAAAATATGTATGCAATGTTGTGACCTCTATGATAAATTCGTGTTCTGGTGTACTGGCACTATTCATGGAGAAGTGGACACGTTCCGTTATGCTACTGAAATTTCGGTGGAATCTATGCATAAGTTATGATATATATGTTAATACAAGTGTATTTTCAAGAAAGCTATGAAAGTTATGATAAGAATTATGTTATTATGAAAGTTCCATGCTACTTTGGCCAGCCCCGGATAAAAAGTTAAGGGGAATAAATCGGTGGGAAGGTCAGGGAAAGCAAACTTGGCATTCCTGTATAGGGTTTAGCTCGATCTTGAAAAGTAGACTATTACCCAAGAGTCTAAATGGCATGAACTCCTAGGGGACCAAGTAATAGAAAATCAGGAAAAGTTTATGAGGAATGGAAAAGTTTTTGAAGAAAGGTTCAAGAGCAAGTTTTGCATGATTGCATTAAGTGCATAATTACATTGAATAGTTATTATAAGTCATTTATATTTCGTTTGTTAAGTTCACTTACTGCTGTATATTCATTATTGTTGATATTAGTTTATTCTGTTTCTTATATTGTGTTAAATAAAATTGGACCCTGCCTCAGACCAGACATTTTCCCAACCTTATTAAATAAGAATAGTTAAGTTTAATCCCATGTTTTTACAATTAACTAAAACCCGAGGCAGCTGAGAATGAACGCGACGTCAGTTAAACATTATACACGACCCTACTGAGAATTTCTTTAAATTCTGACCTCGTTTTGCATTTCCGCATCATTCTCAGACGTGGGCGATGGACTCGACAGCTACCTTCTTCACTAAGATTCCAGACCTGCAGCCTCACCAGGACCCCAAGTTGGACTCGCCATAGCTAGCTGGCTTCCGCCATTTCTGTCTCTACTTTTTAACAATAGGAATTTTGTTGTCCCTACACTTCACTCCGCTTTTGATATGTATATTTATGAACTGAAGCTTTGGCTTCTAACTTGTATATATATATATATATATATATATATATATGCAACTAATGATACTTCTATACTAATCATGTTTATTATATAGAGCGCCCTATTTCGTAGGTATATACGTTAGTCATATACATATATATAAGAATAAAAAATAATGGATACAGCTTTAGACAAAAGGCTAATACGGTAACGCAACCTATCCAATTTCATGCTATGACTTAAGCATAACATTAAGTTGGTAGGGTGTTACATACATTCCAGAGTATGATCGCCATGTCATACCCCAGCGGGGTGTGATCTCCAGATCTCCATGTCATCATATCTTTTAACTGTCTTCATAGGCAGGAACCCAAATAACTGCCTCTAAGTGAAGGGATCGAATCTTACATATTCATGTATTTTCCTCTTTTGCATGCAAATATGCCATCTTTCATAAAAGAATCATGATCATATCATCATACAATGTTCATATGCATTATGGTGCACTTACTTTCAAATATTCTTGCATGTAGAATTTCATATTTATATAAAAAATTTTCATATCATAACTTCATAAGCTTCTGCCGAATAGTACTCTTCAGTACAGATAGTCAGCCAATTCACATGACAGAAACATCACAGCATTATCATTTCAATGGTTTAATAAGGGTTTTATTCAAAGAAACTAGCTAAGTTTACAAGTTGGAGTTCAAGAGCTTGCTATTTCTTAGAGTTGCTCATCCTGCCTCATGTCCCAAATTCTGCCCAATTTTGTAAATTATGCCATAATTTCTACTTAATGTATTAAATTTTGAATTTTTGATATGTTGAAGTACTATGTGTCTAGTTTTTAACCTCTTTAATGCCATTAAGTTTTGATAAGTATAACTCAAGTTATTAAGGTTTAACCTAGGTCTGTCCTGTTGCTAGGCAGATTTATGCACCAAAAAGTTAAAATTCACTTAGAATAGGACACTGATTGGAATGATTCGAAACCTATATCATTTTAAATCTACTTAACTAGCTTTCATTTCCAACAAGTTTCATTTTAGTTGAGTAAGTAGAGCTTATGTTATGATCTCCTTAAATTAGCTAACTTGAGCTGCTCTGATCCAGCCTGGTGAGGACATATGGCAACTGCAATAAATTACTGGGAGCAACTAGGACTGAATTTGACTCTAAAATTTTTATGGGATGTCTTGCTATGTGTAAACTTTCTACAAAATTGGTTGAACTCATATAGGGCGAATTATGCCTTGCAAAAGCCACTCTGGTCAAATCCAGAAGCAGAAACCTAGGGTAAATTTCAAAAAATATCACTCAATACTAATTTTATAGCCTGATAATTTATATGATTGGAAAGCTCTAAGTGCCTAGTTTTATTTAAAATTGGTTTCATCAAATTCTGATGGCTGTGTGCGAAACTGTACACTTTGCAAGTATAGGCACCGTGGGGTTTTCTCTTCCAACAGATTCTGGTTTAGCTTTTTTTTGAGTATTTCATTAAATTACCAACCTAAACCAAGAATACTTGTAACATCCCCATTTTCACCCAAGTTAATTAGCTCGGTGTTCCCGGCTAATTAGAGGGGTTAACGATTAATCTCGAGAGCAAGAGCTTAGTAAATTAAAGGCAAGTCGACAATTGAGATTTAATGCATTAAAAGTTACAATTAAAAGCCTAATTACCCAATTCTTATTAATCCATGATTTAGAACATAAAATCAAGGTGATCTAATCTAATTAACTAAGAGCATATAAGTCTCAAATCTTAATCACATTAACCTTCACATCTTCTTACAAAATTAATGAGGAAAACCCTTTTTAATTAAAATGTGCTAATGAGAAATTTAAATCAAGTGAATTAATTAACATTTAGATAACTACAACAATTATAAAGATGTAGAAACTTCCCTTTAATTATGGTTTGAAAGTTTGGTCAAAGCAAGAGCCATATCCAACCATCCATTTACTTTCTCATCATACACCACAAGATCAAGAGTCCACATTAGTAGATCCCTTAAGTCATGACAAGAGTTGTACTCTCCTTCATCAAGATAATGACACTTAGTGTGATCCTAGCCATCCAATGCCAAATCCTAAGAGAGCTCATGCTTTTAACTACTTGACAAAAACACTACATAGTCTTTACCCAATTGCCAAGACTCAAAGGAAACACAACACACTCTTTTGCCCCAAGGTTTTTCCACTCCCTAGTTTGTGTAAGAAGCAAAGTCACCTCACTTCCCCCCCCCCCCATTTTTGCGCCATACCATTAGCCCCCTCTCTCTCCTCAATTCATTTTCACTTCCTCTCTCAAGACACACACACACAAAGCTCTCTCCTCTCTCCTCTCTCCAAGTCTCATACTCTCTTCTTCTTCCAAGTTTCATTGTGTTCTTCCAACCCTCATACTACTTCCTACTTATCTCCATTTACCATTCTCACAAGCCCTTCAAGGACCACCCTCTTTGGTTCTTGGAGAAACAAAACAAACACTCACCTAGCCCCAACATCAAGCTCAAAGGGAAGGAGGCTATCTCCAACCATCTTCATCTTCCAAGCCTTCAAAAAGGAACTTTTTGGTAGTGACTCTAACCCTTCCTCTCCATATATTTTTCAAGAACTAGAACCCCTAAGCTCTTCATAGCTAGGTGGTTTTAGGACTTGCTTCAAGGTCTCATGACCACATCTTGCCTTATGAGTGTTCTTGCCTTGATGAAAATGTTGTTTTGAAAAGAGATTTTGTGGTATGGTGGTTTTTTATGTATCTTGCTTTATTTTGGTTCAAAATACTGATTTGGTGACTCAAACTTTGAATATGATGATGAGTTAAAACATGAAAATGGTGATTTGAAGTGATATAACAATTTCTCCATAAGCTTGAAGTGAAAAACTTAAAAACTAGTGAATCTGGAATTCTGGCAGTCTGTAAAGCGTGCGGTATATTTATTGCTACAAAACTCAAAATGCAACGAAACTAATTTTCTGTGAAAGTAGACTCAAATAGCTTTCCATACACGTAAAATATGTGAGATTTGGCCTTAAAACGAGAGAGATATGATTTTTCAAAGTTTGCTGTTCCTGGATAGGTTTCTGTCCAGGCAGTAGGTAATAAAACATGCATAACTCAAGTTATACATAACATTTTTGAGTGGGACCAAGTTTTTTAGAAAGCTAAGACATAGAGGAACACTCTCATAAAACAGTTTTGTCAGATTCCATGTGAGGAACTCCCAGTGAAGTGGACAAGCCACTGACCCGAGTTGAACTTTCAATCTGGAACAGTCAGAATAAAATGTGCATAACTCAAGCTACAAAATGAATTTTTAAGTGGGGTTTGTTTGGTTTAAAAATATACTCAGAGAAGTATATCCACACAAAAATTCGAAATAAAAGAGTAAAAGATGAAATTATGGTGAATTTTCAAAGTTACTGCCCCACTGTAAAAGTAAAACTGGTTAGGGTAAAAGTTAAAGAATAAGGAGAAATAAGCTTTAAGACATAAATACCCTTATATTAAGCATTGGAAAAGCCTTCATAATTCAACTTAAAAGTGTCAAAGAGGAGAATAGATGAAATTGGCATCATGCCCAATAAAAGAAGTTTACACAAGAGACAACCTCAATTAAAAGCTTGCACCCAATTTATTAAGCTAAGCTCATAAAATATTGCTTGAGGATATGCCTATGTTTATGTGTAAGCATGATGATATGATGATGTTATGATGATGATCATGATGATGATGATATGATAATGAATGATACGATATGATGCTTAATGTTATATGATATTGGTTTCTCTGTTTGGCAAAATTTTGGGAAGCTTCGGTCTAGCCGTTATGCTGCCGAAATTTTGTAAGAATTATGGACTTAGAAATATTTTGCATCATAATGCTTAAATAAGAAGAAGTTTAATTCAAGTAAGTGATCCTTCAAAAGGAAAGGTAACCTAATTTAAGTCTCCCCTCACCCACGACTCACATGAGGCATGGCATGACCCAGCTAGTGTGAGTATAGGGGATAGGTCTTACATGAGGCATGGCATGACCCAGCTAGTGTAAGTACCGAAATTCTATGGTGGCGACGGCCACGGTATGAGCTCATTACCACTTATGTTTAGTGGGTGAAAAGATAAAGTCAAGTTAAGAAAAGAAAAGGGACTTCGGTCCAAAACCCTAGAAAGGGAAAGAAGTTAAGAGAATCTTCTAGCTTGAACATGCATGTTTTATACGATTACACTTGTGCTTATGATTATTATGATACAATTAATTAGAAGGTATGTTAAAAAAATGAATCCGATTCGGATACTCATGTTTTCGAAAATCTAAGAATTGAATTTGATGCATGCTCACTGTTTTTATTTATAAAACCGAAGTGGCTGGGACGATGACGATGACACTTACATGTTAGGGTCGAGTCCTACTGAGAAATCTTATTTCTCACCCTAGTTGTTTTCCCGTCTCGTCACCAGATACTCATGGCACGCCCCGTGGCATGGAGCATGGAGCCTCCCCACCATGAGTGGGCCTATGATGAGGACGCCCACGCTATTGTGGCCACGACCACCACAATAGTCCGCACGTATTTCTACCCGGGTCGAGTTTTTGAGCAGCAGGAGCCAGAGATCCCGCCTGCCCCTATAGACGTATCATCGGCGCACCTTGGACCGCCGCTGGGTCCTTGGGACTTCCCGCCTGAGCCACTGCCGGAGATCGAGATGGAGCCAATGTCTCCGGGTCTACCCGTAGCCGAGCCTGTGCCACTGCTAGAGGTCCCGGTGATCGAAGTGAGTTCGACAGCTACTCCTAGGGCAGCAGCCGCTTCGCCGCCGCTCCCCGAGTATCGCCCTGCTGAGTCCAAGGAGGATCCCTCCAAGGCACGTTCTTCAGTTGCCAGCTATACGCCTGGCCGTCGTATTCGTCGCGTGGAGGTGATCAGTCGACACCCCCGTATCATCCGCACTCCTCACGTTCCCCGAGGCCGAGGAGCGAGGGGAACCAGGCACTCGAGAACCTGAGTCCATTCAATTGAAGGGCGTGGAAGGGGCAGAGAAGCCAGCATATGTCTATGTGGGCCTATTTCATTAGTGCTCCTTATCTGTTATATTTCATTTTGTATCAGATTTATGTACCCTTGATTTTGGGCCATGGCATGACCATGAGTTCCCTTTTTATGTATTCATTGAATATTATGAGACTAATTATATTTATGTGGTTGTTGTAGTAATTTGAATGCATGGTATTTTAATTTATCCCTTGTTCGTTCAATTTATACTGAAATCTTTGCGATACGCTCATTTATTGCTATCTTCTCGCGCAAGGTTTTACTTTCCAAAAGTGACGACGTATTTCAAAAAAAAAAATTTACTGTATTTTCCGCGTAATTTAATTTCAAGTGAAGTTTAGTTTTCCATGAGCATAAGTAACAACTAATAAAATGCCGTAATACGACTTAAGCGTAGTATAGGTTTATTAGGGTGTTACAATACTCATCTTTAATCACTTAAAACATATCATAAAGTCATCAAATAACATCAGAAAGAGAAAGTGCAACTCAATCCCAATTAGTCACTTATCATTAAAATCAAGGAAAGAGCAAGAATCTTACTTCAAAATTGAAGTTTGAGCTAGAAAAATGAAGGCCATAGGTGTAGAAGCTTGTGTAAGGTGAAAGGGCGAGAAGAAGATGATGAGATGGAGAGCAAAAATAGGGGAGGAGAGCTCAGCCTCCTCATGCACCAAAATGAGAAGGAGAAATAAAGAATTGTGATGATTTTATGACACAACGTGGTTGGAGCTATTGGTTCTCATTGGTGGGTGAATTGCTTGGCTTGAATGTTGGCCAAGTCTCCCCTCATTGTGTGGCTGCATGTGGTGCTAGCCAAAGAGGAAGGAGTGGCTAAATTTTGACTACTCAACTTAGGGTTCTCAATGTAAAATTCTACTGATTTGGTTCTGCCAGTTTAAAATACCGAATCTATATCAATTTTCTCAAAGCCGACAAAGCATTACTAAATAATTTTGTAAGATTTTCTATATCTCTATTCTAATTGCTCTTACATGACTATCAAAACCGAATAAATCGATTAACAATGTAAGTTAATCGTTTTGTAAACTCAGGGCCTTTATGTTTTATGTTTTATGTTTTTCGTAGCTAATGGCATTTTTGCGATTTTGGGCAAATCTAGGGGCATCCCACATCATTTCATATGTGGACAGCTCCGTGGCTCGATCGACTGAGAATTAAGTTTCTACATTTTCACTACATGATTCTGCCTCGTCTAAAGCCCTATTATGCTAACTGTACAAATGCAAGGATATAAATGCCATTTTTCTAGAAAGTTTTAAAGTCATTATGGAAATAACCTTGTGGGGTCAAAGTGAAATTTCTAAAAAGTTCTAAGAAATACTGTAGATAACAAAAGTTCACAGGGGGCATTTTTATTATTTCTTAATTTTTAGCATATGGCAGTACCATATTTTCAATGGCAATGTTTTACTACCCTATAGTTCAGAGGGTGAGGATCGTTACGGCATAGTGCTGCCTAAGGGAAATAATTTAAAGTTTCTATGATGCCGTTTTAAGAAAATGGGAATGTTACAAGCAAGCTTCACATGACTAGTGAGGATGATCTATTGTTGTGATATCTTTTACCATCTTCTTTGTTCCTAATTCTTTGAGCCCTCCAAAATTTAGATGTCCATATCTCCTGTGCCAAATCCATGATGGATCTTCAATACAAGATTTCAAGCACATAGCTCCACTAGTTTTCATATTTAACAAGAACATACGATTTCTTGTCATAGAAACCTTAGCAATAAAGTTTCCTTCTTTATCTATAAGCCAAAGATAGCGATTTTCCATGACTATTTTGCAGCCATTTTCCATAAGTTGCCCAATACTCAAGATATTATTCTTCATCTTTGGGATATAATAAACATTAGGAAGAATCTTATGGCTTCCATTCTTTAGCTCAAATAGAATCGTGCCTTTACCCCAAATCTCCACTTTTGATTCATCTCCAAAGCGCGTGTGGCCTATCACTCTGGCGTCAAGTTCTACAAATTTTAGCCCCATTGTCAAGATACCATGCACTATCTTCACATTTTTTATCTTCCTTAAGTGTAAGGAATAATGTTGGTTCTTCAATATCTTCATTGTGCATAACAAGTTTATTCTCTTCTTCTTTTGGTGTTTGACACTCCAAAGAGTAATGGCAATGCTTTCCACATGAATAGCATTCAATTTGTCTTTTATCAACCATTTGTAACACCCTACTAGATATAATACTATGCTTAAATCATAATATTTTATTTGGTAGTTTATTACATGTGGATATTTCTTTTATTCGTCTATCCTTAATTTACTGACTAGGTCGAGTAAGTTTTTATCGTAAAACACGACGACTAATTTGCCGTTAGTTTGCGTAGGCAATATATATATATATATAGTGATGTAATAAAAGAAAGATCAATAAATCGGCCAAAAATAAACTCAACATCGCTGAGCCATCTCAATATACATACATATATAGTTAAAGTATTCAGCAGTACATGTACATATAAAATAGTGGGTACAAAATGGCGGAATCATCAAACAAAATAACCCAGCTCGCGATCATGAGGTACTACCACTTATGGTCCTCAAAGGACATTTCGTCTACCATTTCTCTGAGAAATACAAAAGAAAACTAAACCTATGGCCCATGATCATAAACATGTCAAAAGAGGGTTGCTCTATGCACCACATCAGCAAAGAGGATGTTGTCCCTGATTGAATGCTGAAGACAAGAACCCGTTGGCCATATCGAGCTCCACTAGGGTGTAATTGCCACTAGGCCCAGAGGACGAGCCAGAGGATAACTCTGAAGCCACTGAAGGGTCCTCGTCGTCTAGCGAAAGAGAAGGAATTACTTGAGATGGTGAGACGAGTGGTGTAGCTACTGGAGGTGCTGGAAGGTGCGCCATATGCAGACGTGTGGCTATAAAAGGTGCAACGGGGTCAAACAGAGGGTGAAAGAGAGAAATGGCAAAATCTCTGTGGAAAAAGAAGTATAAACAAAAGTAGTAGGTACTAGTGATATATACGAAGTCTATCAACTGGGCTACGTGAAACTATAAATCAAGGAACTCGATGAACAAGATGCCCATCGCTGCTTGGTCCATGGTCTAAGAATGACGTGAATATGTATAGCAGAATGAGAATTTGCAAAATTCCCAGTAGGTTTCCTATAACTATACTACACTAACATCACGTTCATTCCCAGTTGCTTTAGTTTTATTTAATTATAAAAAGGTGGATAACAGATACCTTATTCCTATTCATTTGGATTTAAGAAAGTATAACCCGAAGCAAGGTTCAATTTTACTTAAGGTAATAAGATACAGAATAAATATCAGACATAATATCACATAGAATAAGATGAGGTGTAAACAAGAGTAATGATTATAAAAGAACATATATGTAACAGCGCATTCAAATCACAATTAATTAACATGTATATATAAATGCATTAATGCATGAAAATGCAATGCACTTTGCCTCATTAATTCTTTAACTTGTACGTCATAGGCTTTTTCATACTTGGTTCTCTGGAAGTTTTTGACCATATAACTCCTACGTAATAGTCTGTTTTTCATGATCGAGCTTGTTCCTATACAAGATTGTCGGGTTTACTTTCCCCGACCCTCCTACCGATCTATTCTCCTTAATTGTATTTTCGGGGCTGGCCCAAGTAAATGGAATCCATATAGTCTTTATAGATCATAGGTTTATAACCAATTCAACTTGAATGACATGAGAAATATATGCAAAGTGCATAAATTCTATCAAAATTTCAGCAGTATAACGGATCAAGTCCTCTTTCCCATGAATAGTACTAGTGCAACCAAAAAGTCAGTCATAACAGTAGAGCAATATCACACATTAATGCCTCAACATTGTCATAGGTTTCCAATATCTATCACCAATTGTAACTTACTCAAGCATTAAAGTAGTCAATTACTTAATTGGTAATTCTGCTTATGCCATTCAAGTTTGCCTATTTTTGTGTCTTATGCCATAATTTCTACTTAAGTGATTAAATTATGAATTTTTACTATATTGAAGTATTGTTTGTATAGTTTTTAACCTTTTTAGTCCCATTCAATTTTGATAAGCATAACTTAAGATATTAGAAGTTTACCTAGGTCTGCCCTATGTTAGTAGAACAGGGGTCTAAAATGTAAAAATTTGCTAAAAATACAAATCTTATTGGTGAATCTTATATCTTTGCAAAACTAATAGAATCATCTTTCATTCAACAAATTCATTTCATTTAAGTGAGCAAAGCTCAAGTTATAAGCTCATAAATTTGGTAGAATTAATCTGTTCTGTCTCTGTCAAGTTAGAACATAGGGCATATTTGCTGAATTACTGGGAGCAACAAGGATCGAATTTGACTTTGAAATTTTTATGGCATGTTGCTCTATGTATAAGCTTTCTAACAAAATTGGTTGCACTTAAATTGAAGTGTATAAAGCTAGTTATGCTTTGCACAACCCACTCTAGTTAGGTTTAGGGGCAGAAATCTAGGGTAAATTTCAAAAAATCATGCCTTACTTAATCCTAATTCAATGGCCTTATAATTTATATTGTTGAAGAGATCTAAATGTCTAGTTTCATTTAAAATTTCATTAAATTCTAATGGCTATGTACGAAGATGTACACTTTACAAGTACGGACACCACAGGGTTTCTTAGTCTGGTTCATTCTATTTGCTTCCCTTTTGAATATTCCATCACTAGTTAATCATTCAAAACTCAATTTATACCTAATAGTCCAGCTATGAACATTCATAAAAACTCATTATAATATCAAATACATGCATATGGATGAATTTTTCAATAGCCACTAGTTCACAAGAAAATCAAATAAGGAGGTTGAATCCCACCTCAATAAGTGAAGTAGCTAGCTAAAAGTTTTTGACGTGGAAGATGGTTGGAACTTGAAGATGGAAGGGAAGTGAAGTAAGGTAGAAGAAGGATGAAATGAAAATGAAGAGGATTCAACTAAGAAGAGGGCCAAAAGTTGTAAAGGATTGAGGAGGGAATTGTTTGATTGTTATAACACTAGGTAGTTAAAATCATAGCTTCTCATTGGTTGTTCTTTGAGTGGTTAAGATTCAACCAATTTTCTCCTTATGTATAGCTGCAAGTGGCACCATTTTATAGGGCAAAGTGGTTGAGTCCTTAGCCACCAAATTTAGGGTTTTCAATGTATAATTCTATTGATTTGGTTCTGGTAGTTTAAAATACTGAATCTCAACCAATTTTCTTCAAATCGACAAAGCATTACTAGCAACCTTTTGAAATTTTCTACGTGTTTATTTTAAATTTCCCTACTCTTAATCTCTTTAATAAACTTCTAATTATCCTCTAAATAACCTCTAATCGAATTCTAATTAACTTTACATATCCAATTAAATCGAATAAATTGATTAATAAAGCAAGTTGGACGTCCTAAAAATTTCTGACATTACACCATTCTTCCTCTTCCATGACCTCTTGAAAAATTTTGATTTCTTCTCTTTTGAGAGTAATTTTTCTCATCTTTTCTTCTTCCATGACTACATCCTTGTCCATGGCCTCAACCTCGACCTCGTCCTCATCCTTGGCCTCATCTTCCACTTTCACCGATTTCTCCTTTAGTATTCAACAAAAATTTTGCTTGTAAGACATGCTCCACACATTCTTGCTTTCCTTTGTCCATTCTTTCTTCATGGGCTCGTAAGGAGCCATTTAACTAATCAATGGACATTGTCTCCAAATTATGGTTGAATTTTGAGTTGAGAGAATGAAAAATTTTCTCAACAATACGAACATCTTCTAACTTTTCTCTAAGCCTTCTCATTTGATGCACTACAGCCAAAACTCTGGTGAAATAATATAAAATAGATTCTATCTCTTTCATCGAGACTCAAACTCAGCTTTTAGAGTTTGAAAGCATGTCTTCTTCACCTTTTCAACTCCTATGATGGAATTTTGAAGAGTTTCCCAAGCTTGCTTGGAGTTATTTTTATCAGCAATCTTCTAAAACATCTCATCGTCTAAGCCTTGATGAATGATGGTAAGTGCACATTGATCTTTCTTTCTTTTACTCTCCAATTCCTCCTTCTAAGCTTGTTCTAACTTCTCCACATTTTCTAGTTCTACATATGTAGCCTTTCTCAACAATCTTCTACACTCCCTAAGCACCAAGAATAACCTTCATTTGAACTGGCCAGTTGTCATAATTGAGCCTGGTTAGCTGTGGATATTGAAAGGAAAGAGCAGTTCCTCTTGAAGACATTTTCGTAATTGGCTTTGATGTCACTTTGTTGGAAATATGGTGCACACACACAAAAAGGAAGAAGAAAAATATAAGAAGAAATCACAAACTTTGTATTTGTGTTTGTCGTGCTTTTTTTCTTACCAATACTAACTAGAATACAAGGCTATGTATAATATTCAAAGAATTCTAAATTTATTATATCCAAATAATGAATGGTTTTCACTCATAATAAAAACAACTAAACTTAGATAACCCGTAGAAACTGTGGTTACGAATCACCGTCAACTTCAATCATTAATCAAGTTTATGTTTCAACAACTTTTTTTATTTTCAGGGCTCAAACCCGAGACACCTAGTTAAGGGGCCAACGCACCTACCCACTTTGACCAACCCTACATTGATATATCCCGCATATTGTCTTATGCTTATGAGTTTATACGTACGAAATGTTAGACTACAAGACCATTGTCAACTATTAAATTCAATCTAAAGATCATTTAGTGTCAATAGGTTATGTTTCATGCATGGAATACTATTATACACTAAAATGCTTCCCAAATAATATTAACATGATTTATAATCATACACATAGATCAAGTTCCACAGGGCATTGTGAAATTAAGAGAAACTTAGTGCAAATATATATATATATATATATATATATATATATATATATATATATATATATATATATATATATATAGGAACCTAGATTAACGGTGATGACGCATGGGAATCAAGCATAGATCGTTCTCTCTTCTCACCGTCAACCCATATGCCTCAGTCATGTCAAGTTCTTCATGTTTCATTCCATTGGGAAGCCTCCAATCAAAATGGTAAAGGAACTGAGCAAGTGGAAGCTCAATGTCAGCCATGCCAAATGCAATGCCTGGACAAATCCTCCTTCCAGCACCAAATGGGATGAATTCAAAGTTTGTGCCTATGTAATCAATTGAGCTATCAAGAAATCTCTCAGGTTTGAACCTCTCAGCTTCAATCCAATACCTTGGATCTCTTCCAATTGCCCAGGCATTAATGAAGACCCTGCTCTTAGCAGGTATGGTGTATCCATTGATTTCACATGTTTCCTTGCTTTCTCTAGGGACTAACAATGCTACAGATGGGTGTAGCCTCAGAGTTTCTTTAATGACAGCTTTTAAGTATATTAGTTGGTGCATGTCAGTCTCATCCACATTCCCTTTGCGATGAAACACCCTTCTCACCTCAGCTTGTGCTTCTTCCATCACCTTTGGATTCTTCACCATTTCTGACATTGCCCACTCAACAACCCCTGCTGATGTTTCGCTTCCTGCGGCGAAGATGTTCTGCAAATGGATCAAAGAGTTGTGACATAAACTGACATGCTCTGATGCTCATGCATTTTATTCCATGCAATAATTAAGGTCAAGGGCCACAATTTTGATTTACAACAGTGTGGCTCCTACTAGAGTAGTATAAGTGCTTTCTATTTTAGAGGTATGCCCACTGTTTAATTTGGTCTATGTAATCATTTATAAAACTTATTTGACCGCGGAAAGCACTTTTACGTATACACACACACACACCTGATTTCATTACTGCCATTGTCTCCCACGTGCGCACGTATATATATATATATATATCTTAAAAGTTGCCGTCTAACGGAGAGTGCACGTTAATCAGAGGGAAATCAGATAGACTAAAGGTGCAAGTGATAATGTTGTCAACTATATTTCTCTCAATTTTCTACTCACAAATGTAAAATCCCACTATTTACACATGACATCTTCCGTGTCAATGGACACTAAATAAATTAGTGTGTTAAACTTATCTTTAAATTTAGAAAGATATATATGATTCCATATTTTTCATATCTTTGTAAAACTAAAACAACCATAACATTATTTAATATTATCTAAATTAATGTTACTATAATTATTACAAAATATTTTATGGTAAAAGTATGGCTTTAAAGTGTATTTGGATGGAATATTCTTAAATTTCAAAGAATTTAAAATATAAAAAAATCTAAATATTTCAATTTAATTCTGTTCACTTTAAATTTTTTTTATTTAGACAAAATAATTATATTACTTTATTTACAAAATGCTTTGTTTCTAATTAAAATGAAATTATATTATATTCTATTTAGGTGGCAGGCAACAGGCAATAGGTGGTTGTCAATGGGTGGCAGTCGATTAGGGTAGGCAATAGTCACTGGGGGCGGCTGATAGGTGGCGGTTGGCTTCTGATAATAGGATTGTAGGAGGAGGAGGATACAAGACAATGGGTCGAGAAGAGTAGATTTTAAAATTTCTTGTGAAGTGGTAGAAATTAAAATTTATTCTTTTTAAGTTTAGCAAATACTTCATAAAAATACTTTAAATTTTAAAATTCATTCATATTACTATGTAAACGAAAAATCTTAGGCTAAATCAATTGAAATCCTCTCAAAAAATATATTGTCCTTCAAGAATTTTCCAACCAAATGCACCCTTAATTAGTAAATTTTCAAAATTGAGCTATCAATTAGTTAAAGGACATATAAGAGGAATAACGATCCTAATGGTTCTCAAGACACTCTCCATCTCATTTTTCTTTGGCCTTCCAAAAAAAAAAAAATGCCAAACTGTATGTATGTACTCCTGCTCTATACAAAATTAATTGGATATAGATTGCTTAACGTGGTAATTAGACTGATTAACTACCTCTGACTAATGAAGAGATTAACCTGCCCTAACGGAGTGTATGTACAAGAGGTTTCACTGAAACATGCATTAAAGTTTCGGATAATCAACTTAAGAAAGTTGGAGGTTCTAAATGAAAATTTTCTTTGAAGACTACTTGAGGAAGTGGCACTCATTATGGATAAACATTATACTAAGCACGTCGAATTCGCCACGCTTGGTAACAATTAATAAACATACTCACCAGGATGACCGCTTTAATGTTGTCATCAGTCAAAGGATATTCCAAGTCCTTTGTCTCCTGAAGCTTAAGAAGAATGTCAACTAGATCTTGTTGATCCGATTCACAGTTGCTGATTTTTTTACTTTTGTGATCATCAATGATGCTGCCCAATATCCTGTCAGCCTGTCTATGCATCTTTTCAAGTTTAGCCTTCACCCCAGTGATCTTTTGAAGAACACTAATGGAAGGGTAGAGGTCAGCAATACAGAACCCTCCTGCGAGCCGTGTTGCTTCCTCAATAGTTGATATAAACTCTTGCTGGTACCTTGATTTCCTGCCAAATGCTGCTCTTGTTGTTATCCCATATGTCATTGAGAGAATCTCCTTTGTTAGATTGATAACTGACCCTTCACTTGAAGATATTGTTTCAATGAGTGCTGATACCTCCTCTTCTCTTATGGGCCTAAATGATTGGACTTGCTTTGCAGTTAATAGCTCTGCGATGCATATCTTTCGTAGTTGCCTCCAGTATCCTCCATGAGGAGAGAATGCAATGTCCGTGTTATTATAAGTGAGTGCTGTGGTAACAAGAAAACGGGGTCTATTAGCAAATATGAGATCATGTGTTTTCATAATTTCTTTGGCCATTTCTGGCGAAGAAACTATGATGTTGGATACCTCTCCGAGTTTTAGGTGCATAAGGGGTCCATACTTGGTAGCCAAGTTTCTTAAGGAACGATGGGGGATTGAGCCAAAAATCTGGTGTAAGTTTCCTATGAGAGGTAGTTTCCATGGCCCTGAGGGTAAGTTGGTAGTGTTGGAGTTCTTAGATTTTGATCTTACTGTTTCGAACAACAACACCAAGGGAAAGAGAAAGAGAAAGAAAGTGAAGAAAACATAAATAGCGTTCTGAAATTCCATAGTGCTACTTAGAGGAGGGAGGATTCGAAGAAGAACAAGCAGAGAGAAAATGAAAAATAGAGATGAAATTTTATGACATATAAATGAATATCAAGTGTACATCAAGCTATTTATACATGGATTGAGGGTGTATTTATCGCATATGCACCCTCCAGTATGGTAACTTAATGCAAGGTTTTAAATTGTGGTTGTAGGCCATAGATGTGGTTGTTGCGATTGTAGACATTGCAATATGCATTGCGACTTAGGTGGTGTGAAATATGTGTGTGTTTGCAATTTGAAAATGAGCTTATTGTGGCTCAATGCTGCCTATTATGGCCTGTTGCGGCCCTGATGTTGCCCGTTGCAACCCTAATACAGTTACATTACGGTTAATTTATATGAATGAGAGTCACACCACAATTGCGGTCTACAGTTGCGGCAGTGACTGCAACTACAATGTTGCAGTCAAATCATGTGATGTGGTCTGCAATTTAAATCCTTAAGTCTTAATGAACTAACTTAAAACTAAAACAAACAAATAACATTCCCGCCAACTTTAACTAACTACGCCACATGTTTCATTGTCATCAACACATCCTTCCTGAGCATTTGCCTCATTCCCTTTTACACCTGCATGTTGGGGGCTGGAAAATGTTCATCAACAAACCAAGTGATTCAATACCAATTATATTAGTCAAGCATAAGTAGGATACTACTATTATTGTAATGACATAATTGATATTAGTTGTGTATAAATAAGATACTACTGTCATTTAATGCCATAGTTAAAAGTTGAATAGAGAATTGAGTGCTTTTGGAGTCTTTCTCCTTGACTCAAAGAGGTAGGTACTAACACTGAGTTTGGGAAGAAATGTAATGAAAGAAAGAAATGTGAGGCTTTTGGTGAAAATATCAGCCCTTGATCCGAAGTAGACATCGGCAATAGCCTCATAAGATTGGATTGGGACTTCTCACAAACCAAGTGGTAATTAATGTCCAAGTGTTTCATCCAAAAGGGGTGTGTTTAATCTCATGTTTCTTAAGAATATAGTTACGATAATCTTTATAAATACTCAAGCATCTCTCCTCCTTGAACTAGTTTTTGGGATGAATTTAGACCTATAATTTGATGATGGTCAGAATCTATGTTGTAATTGATATTGGGTCATTCATAAATATCTCATCCTATAAACTTTATGTTCCATATATCCAGCCTTGAGCATAATAGAATATTAAGTCCCACTTTACTTAAAGATAAGAACAAGATAGTCTTTATGAAACACTTCGATATCCTTCTCCTTAAACCAGGTTTTGGGATGAAGTTAATCCCATAATTTCAAGATAGAAAGCAACAATAAAGCCATAAATGAAGTTACGTGAAGGATCCCTATGTTGTGAGCTTTGTAAATTATTGACAATTGTCGTGCACTATCCCTTATTTAAGTTCATGACTGATGAAAAGCCCACAATTTTAAGTCAGGAAACAAATGTAAAGCCATAAATGAAGTTACATGAAGGATCCCTGTGTTGCGAGCTTTGAAATTATTGGCAATTGTGGTGCACCAATGAAATTGTCCCTTATTAAGTTTATGACTGATGCCAATTTCCTTAAATAACGAGTACAGGCATAGAGAGCGTGCAAGTATGATTGCTCAATTATTTGGCAGAGAATGCCATTTTGTCGGTATAAAAGAGTATTTTGGTTTGGATCATATCGTAGCTGGCTTGAAATTGATCCCCACACACACACGCACATATTTATGAATGTTTCATTTTCACTGACGTGGAAGATTCCACTATTGTTCATTTCAAGCAGCTCTAAAAGCAATTGAAAAACCAATTTTAAAGTAAAGATTTACCTTTTGGTTGGAATTGAAATATATATAAATGTTTCATATTCACTGCAATGGAAGATTCCGCTGTTGTTCATTTTGAGCAGCTGTAAAGCAATTAAAAAAATCAATAGAAAAGTGAAGATTTACCTCTTGGCTGGAATAGAGTGAGTTCTTACTCAACTGATAAACATATATATCTTTTAATTAAGAAATTTAGGTATCCCCTATAGAGAAAGTAAACAAGACCCTTGGTCGAATAGACAATACCATCCATCCGTCCTTCTACTAAAATATCATTATCATGATAGGAGCGACAAATTCAGCTTTATATTGCAAAAGAGCAAATGGGTTCAAAATCGGTATCTATCTATATTATATCTATAAAAGACAGATTATGCCAACTTGGTGTTATTGCAAAATTTGTCGAACCGATCAAAACAGGAACGTGTTTAAATAATGATCGACGGATGAAGAAAGGCTCGATGCTTGTAGGTACCGAAGAGGTAGTGGGACTTCAGAATGAAGATACTCCCTAAGTCGGTCGATGTGTAGTAGTCGGTTTTTAAGGGTGCGAGCGACACAAAAGGGGTATTTGAAATTCAAGTTTACTTGTTAAATGACCGTTAGAGGCAAGGTCACGATCAAAAAAGTGGTTATGGAAGAGGAGTTGACATTGACAAAGGTAAATAATCGTTATACAACACTTGTCAAATATGCAAACATGAAGGAAAGTCTATAAATAGAGGAAGAGGGTTTAGACCAAGAATGGAACTTTTGCTTGTGGAACCCTCTCCAAAACTCAAAGTCATGACCATATTGACATTTAAGAGTTACAAGGAACTCAAGTAATTCTTTCTCCATTTCTTTTCATTTCTATTTCTTCCTTTCATTCGTATTGTCTCATTTCATTTCTAGTTTCATTTCTGATCTTTTCTTTTCAATTCTTCAATCTAGTCTGTAGCCTTTTACACTTCAATTTCTGTATTATCTATTTGTCTCTTTACATCTTCATTTCTTTATTTCCAGTTCAGTATTGTAACAAATCGACAATTCGAAGTCTATATTCAAGTTTCAATTTAATTCCAAACTTTGTATGTATTCTTTACTCCTTTGTGGCAATGCGTCGAACAATAAGACTTTGCTCAACCAAATAAGTGGCAAACATTGAATTTGACAAAAATTTAAATTTGAGAACACATCACAGGAGCAACTTCAACTCTTAGATTTTAGATCCTAAAGTGATTGGTTTGTTACATTAGTTGTTATTTGTCATCGACTATAAAACGAATAAAACAAATTAGCATGCTCGGTAAGACGAAGTTTGGAAAGTTTAGTCAAGTTTTGGTCTCATTTTACATCTAATGATATTGAGAAGTGGCACCATAGTGTCAAACATGTCAAGAGCCTCCTCTTCAAGTGAAGAAGGGCCAAATGAAGGAGAGAATAATCCTTCCAATCTTTCCATGCCACAAATTACTAAGCCTGTACTCGTATAGGTTTGACCATATGAAAGTAATACATCGAATAAATCATCCCTAAGGCCTAATGTTGCAAATGTTTCTAATAATATGCCATTGTATGAGTTGCCTCCTAGTTTTGTACCACCTATTGCTTCTCAGACATCCATACGAATGAGGAACATTTCTAGAATATACCAATATCCACTTTATAATAAAATGATAATGTCAAATATGCCTCAAATTGGGCCTCAAGTAGCTTAAGTTGGGCCATCGACCGGACTTGGTATAGGGTCGAGCGTAACAAATTCTGGGGCCCAATATTTCTAGCATGCCGAGATCGATCCCTTACAAGACACTTTCAAACACACTTGACTCTCTTGCCACATTTAGACAACAAATAGATGTGATTCATCATGATTTAGTCAATATGTTGACACAACAAATAGCCATAGTGCTAAATCCTTTAATTGAGTTGAATAATGGTTGATATGAGCAACTTGTTTGACAGGTTAATAGGATTAATGGGGTAATGAATTTAGATGGTCCACAAAATGTAAATGGTCAGCCAATACCCCCATATGAGGATAATATGCCAAATGATGACATTCATTTTGTCGGTCGAGGGCAAAATGCCGATAATGTAATTCAACAACTTAGACAGAATAACATAGGTGGCATCACAATGTTGCTTGACTGTCAAGCAAGTTTTGAACCATTTTGGGTTCAATGTAGTTATGCAAATCGACCCTATTTTGCTTCTACTCTCCCTAATTATATCATATAGGCTGAAATGCCTAGAGGTTGGAAGACACCAAAACAATAGTAGAAATGCACTACTTATCAATAGATTTACCAACAAAAAATTGGACAAAATCTGTCAGTAAGAATTTTACCAATGGTATTACTGATGGATACGATTCGTCGATAAGAAACGCATCGATAATAAAAAAATGAATATTATCAACAAAAAAGCTTATTCGTCAGTAATTTATGTAATTATACCGACGAAAAAAGTCTGTCAGTATAATAAAAACATTGTCAGTAATAATAATGTCAAAAACCATCATTGATGGAATTAAACTGACAAATTATTTATAATTATCAACGGCATATCCGTCAATAATTTTACATCTTTTTTATAATTTGAAAATATTTCTGTCAGTACTTAAAATTTTTTTATTTTTTATTTTGGCTTAAATTGTTAAAATTTGAAATAAGTATTTAAATGTTTTGTTTTAATTATTCACAAATCCATATAAATAAAAATATAAAAAAAATACTAATAATTCTAAAAGCATAAAAACAAAAGAAATAAAAAATCATTAATTAAATAAAATATACATATACACTATTACTTAAAGTAAAAACTGCTAATAACTAAAGAAATAAACAAAAGGTCCCAGTATAATTCTAAAAATAGAAAAAAAAATCCCAAAAACTACGAATACTATTCATCGTTAGTATCCGAAATACCGTCATCACCTTCGGATGTGTGGTGATGTGGAGAAGGCTGAGGCGATGGACGTGGGGGTGGAGGTGTTGGAAACAGTGCACCGAATGATAAACTACCACTTTACATCTGCTCGAAGTAGTTGTACATGGTCATCATCCTTTACTCCATGGATTGTATATGTTGTGTCCACTGCTCCTTATCCTTCTCGTGGCCCTCATACAGCTCCATGTACTTCTGGTCGACCTCCTCGAGTTGCCTTTGCATTGATTCATTCATTCCATAATCTTGATCACGGATGTCCTTTGCATCGGTCCTAGCAAGCCTAGCTCCAGACATAGGGCTTAGAGAATATGACCTTAAGAGGTCCCCATACCAAAAATTTGTCCCTTGTAGCAACCATGGTTAAGTCTATGATGATGCATGTCTTTCTTAAAGAACAAAACTTTTTAGTTTAAAAGCTAGTAACTTGTGTTATTATTTCATGAAGATCTAATATTTAAGATAAGAGCTTAATTTTAAAGGCACTTACTTTCATAAAGAATAAAACTTTATGACTACTTTATAAGAATGATAACTTTTATAATACCTAAGATAAGATCTTGTTATGTTAGTGATAAAAGTTTGAAACTTTGTAACTTGGTTAAGTTAAAAATCACCCTTGGTGATTAGTGAACATGGTGTTGTTGGGTTCATGATGTGGTTATACATTGTCATGACCCAAGAATTAGAGAAATCTCGAACTCCTTGGGAACAGAAGTATGATTAGGGCCTCTGAGCATATCATGAACCTAGGAATCACTAACGGTACTATCTCAAGGAAAAGAAACAATCATTTAACTTAATTAATTTGAATAAGTGTTCCATAAGACATAAACTAAAGTAAAGAATAATTTCATATGAGAGCTAAGTAACTAAAAGACCACATACATATATCTTAACTATGTGATTCTCTCATGGACAACCACGAGAAATCATATGATGATTCATAATATTCTTCACAAAGAATAACACAACTATGAACCCCCATTTCGGGTATGAATGTATGATGCCATTTGGCATGACGAATGATGAGTTTGATTGAGCTTTATCTCATGATTGATTGATTATTGTGATATGACAAAATGTTGGTTGAAAGCTTATGATTGGCATTTTGGGGGAAGCTCCGATCTAACCGTTATGCTGCTGGATTTTCGTCAAAATTATGAACTTAGTCATATCATTGCATGTGTTTAGTCAAAGAAGTACTGTGCATGCAAAGTATAATGATAAGAAAAGAAACCATGGGATATGACCCCTCGATCACTTTCGGGAAGTGAAAGACGGTGATCCACGAGGAACCTCTATGAGGGAGGCAAGGGTGACATGGAGGACCCTCCAACTTAGGAGTAACCAATATCGGCTTAATTTGATTTGGTTTAGTACTGCATGACGACGGTCATGGAATGAGCTCATGTCCAAAAGCAGTCTATTTGAAAGGAAAAGTAAAGAATGTTAAGCACATGCTAAAAACGAAAGTAAAGTCAAAGTATAACCATGGTTAAGTCTATGATGATGCATGTCTTTGCATGTAATTATATTGTCCATTTGCATTATGAATGTTTATTCTATGTTTTAGCATGTATGTTAGTCATGATGATGTGGTTATGATGTGAAGTTTAAAAGCAACCCACTTCGGTGTTTAAGTTTTCAAAACCATTAAAATTGAACTTATATCTGTTCATTGTTTTTATAATTAAACCCGAAGTGGCTGGGATGATGATGATGACACAATGTTCATCTAGTCATGATCCTACTGAGAAATCTTGTATTTCTCACTTCTATGTTTCCGTGTTGTCTTCAGATGGAGCTGATGGCATCCATGGTAGCACTTCTGACGGTACTTGACTGGATAAGACGAGGAGCTGCCATGCTTCTTCACCTAGCTAAGGAGGATCGAAATAGTAGAATACTATTTTTATTTTCTTAAGAGCCTTAGTTGGGCAATTTATGTGTAATTAAAAGCATGTAGGAAGTCATGCTACTTAATTTGACCTATTACATATGTGATACTTATTAAATGTAATGATGATCTTGATTAGCTATGATTACATTCTTAGCTTAATGTATTGTGTTATGTTGCTTCAATTTTGTCGTATGTCTTATTAGTAACTCAGTGATATGAAGAACAACGTCCATATGTATGCAAGTGAGTAAGCGCTTAAAGGCATGGTTTTCAAGCATAAAGGTTTTACAAAAAAAAAATTCATACTATTTTCGTATTTTACGCTAATTTTAACGATAAGAACTTCCACTAGTTAAGAGTAACAACTAGTAATGCTATAAAATAACTTAAGCATAGTATGGTATTATTAGAGTGTTACAATTAAAAGTTTCAACTTTCTTAAAGAATAAGACTTTTTAGCCATAAATTTAGCATCTTGTATTATTATTTCATAAAAGTTAGTTCTTGAGAACATGAATATAATCCAAAGGTTCACACGTTCATAAAGAATGAAACTTTATAAAGGTCAAATCTTGATATTGTAACACCCTAATAAACCCATACTATGCTTAAGTCATATTACAGCATTTTACTAGTTGTTACTTATGCTCGCAGAAAAACTAAAACTTTCCTTGCAAATTAAATTACGTGGAAAAATATGGTAAATGTTTTTTTTTTTTAAATACGTCGTCACTTTGCAGTGTTTTGAAAAATGAAGCCTTGAGGGTGAATATAGATGTCGAGAGAGCGTATCGCATATGATTCATATCATAATATCATAAAACATGGGGACGATAAATAAATAGTAATAACAATGCATCGCATTACACAGCTAGTCATTCCATCCATGTAGGTTCATAATATTAAGAAATACATAGAAGTAGGCTCATGGTCATTCCACGACCCAAATACTAAATACAAACTAAAATGATAAAGTTCATCAGAAAATGAAATATATGAAGGTACAGGACAATAATTACAAGCCCAAAACAGACATATCCTGGTATCCATGCTTCGGCTGTACCTCTCGGTCCTATGGAGTCAAGCCCTCAAGTGTCTGTTTCCCCTCGCTCCTCTACCCCAGGGTACAGAAGGCATGCGAATGATGTGGGGATGATACTGAGTACCTCGATACAGCAAACACGGTGACCCAGCTTGACTTGATGAGGAGCACAGCTGGGCACAGAAGACTGCTCTTCAAAAGGATCCTCCTCGGAGTCAGGACGACCTCCAGATGAAACTCAAGGTAAAGCAGAGAGGCAGTTATGATCCCATGAGAGGTTGTGGCGCTCAACTCGATCACTGGAATAGCTGGGTGGGGAGAGGGCTCGCTACATGTAGCTCTGGGGACATCGGCTCCATCTCGACATCTGGTAAAGGTTATAGTAGAAAATCCCATGGACCCAATGATTGTCCAAAAAATGCTACAAGAACATCGGCTGGGGCAAGCGGAATGTTAGACTCCACTCCTTCATGCATCCGACCGAGGTAAAAGCAGGTGCAAACCACTATGGTGGTCGTTGCCACAATGACCTGCTCAGCCTCGTCGTATGTCCACTCACAGTGTGGTGGTTCCATGCTCTATTCGACCGAATGTGCCATTAGGATCTGGTGATGATACGAAAAATAACCAGGGTGAGAAATAATTTTTCTCAGTAGGACTTGTAACACTCTAACAATCCCATACTATACTTAAGTCATATTATGGAATTACTAGTTGTTACTTTTGTTCATGAAACTAACATTAACATTGGAAAAGACTTTTTATATGAAAATAGGGGTAATGTGAAAATAGGGGTAATGTTTTTTTGACAATAACAACGAAACTGTTTTGAAAGTTAAGAGCCATGAGCGCATCATGAATGTATATTACAAACGTCGCTATCTCATATATCAATGCAAGTAACATAAATAGAAACAATAAGAATAACAATAACTTAGAAAATCATAACATTCATTCCATAGCCGTTTCATAGTCAATATAAGGATAATAATACCAGAAGTCATCCACAAAGATAATAATGGCTCCAATACCTACGGTCGGCCCTACAAAGGAGACCTAACAAATACATCCAAAAAGAAAATACATAGGAACTCACATCCACCCATACATGCCAAAAGAAAATGATAACCCTAGCTACAACCAAAAGAGGCTATTGACTCGAGTGCCGAGCTCAGTCAAATTACAATAAAACCAAATTACACTAAATTTGTAGCAAAGGGTGCAACCCGGGTCATTTTCCAGTGATGACAATGTTATATGATCAGGAAATTGGGGGGGTTTAGGAATTTAAAATACCGAAATGAATAAAAAAGAAATCAACAGAATTTGGAACATCCAATCCAAGAATCAAAAGGCAACAATCATCACTCAATCATCAAATTCTAGACATATATCAACAATTCAACTCAATGGTTAATCATAAAATTGAATGAAACCTCAATCCAAAATTAGCATTCACACAAAAACCTTCATGCATTTGACTAACACATAATCAACCAATGTTCAGAAATCTCTAAAACCTAGTTGAGTTGTATCAGTTTTAGTCACCAATGCATTAACCTTAGAACTCAGACCTGAATTCTAATTCTTCTTCTTTCAACAATTGAATCAAACAATTACAAATTGGTACGAAACAATTGAACTCTTGATCAGAATTTTAGAATAAAAACCTTCAATTCCAAAACCGAATTAAGATAAGAGAAAGGATAGAAGAAACCTAATGGAATAGTTGAACTCTTGTTAGCCAATCCTCTTGAGTAATGATGCTCCTTGAATTTTTGGATTAGATAGAAGCTTACTCCTCCATGAATGGAGGAAAACGAATTGTAAGGTGGGGGGCGTGAGAGAAGAGAGGAAGAAGAAGAAAAATCGAAAAAATTCTCTATTCCAAAAATTTGTCTCTCCTTACAAGTTCTGGCCTCTTTCTAATTCAGCCAGCCAAAACAGAATTAAAACATCTCCCAATCAATTCGTAACAGTTATTACATTAATCCCCATGCCTCCTAAATGAATTTAGACATCTTATTTGCTAAATTCTGAATTCTAAAGAGAAAATTATGCTAAAAACACTAAATTCAGCTTTCCAATACAACTAGTAACATTTTCCATGGTTTTGGCCAAGAATATGCAACCATTTGGATTTGTATTCTGAAGAAGAATTGTAGCTTTGGATGTTAGCTTCAAAACGCCACTGGAATGGGCTTAATTGGGCTACTATGGACTAAGATATGGTCCAAATACTGCACCCAATTTAGAAACTACGAGTGCATTTCTTCAGTTCACATCTAGGACAAAAACATAGGAATTGGCCTCTGATCTCTTCATAGGAATTGTGGGGCCTATCTCTCAGCTTTCCTGCAAATCAAGAATCACAATAAAATGAGCTCTATAACTTAAGATATGCCCAAAAAACCAAAATAGTGTCAGAATTAGCTTAATACTGGAAAAACTAAATCTAGCCTAACCAAAACTCAATAAAACACAAAATGGCCCAAATGAATCGTATTAAGCATAAAAGAAGATTAATGAACTAAATATGAGAGAAAATAAATATATAAAAATCCAATTAATCAAATTCCCCCACACTTAGTTCTTGCATGTCCTCATGCAAAATTCAACTAAGGACAAAAACATGCAACCTAAAAATCAGAGAATAACCAAATTGAACAAACAAATTCTCCAATGAATCATCAAAAGTGCTAAGCTCAGGAACATAAGAGCATATAAGGCATTAAGAGTTTCCAACAATCAAATCATTCAACACCCCATTTCTCAAAAATGTAAGTTAAGCAATATCCTTCAAAATGCAAATAGATCAAGCATGAAAGGGTTAACAAGATGGTGTTTGAATCTCTCAACTCGCAAGTGTATGGGCAAAAGTGTTTCACTCAAGTCACCTCAATAGACAATGCATTACCATAAGCTTGTTAATCTTCTACTTCTCCACTACTCATAATCATATGCAAACACAAATCAAGAGGACTTTATTCAAGGTTGTAATGGGGCCAAGGTAAGGGTAGGAAAATATGAGGATATGACAAGATACAACCTAAGAGAATAGAAGTGACATTGGTCATTAGACAAATCAAGCCATCACATGCTTACTCTCTTTGAACTTTCTTTTCCCTTTATCAAGATTCCCCATTTTATTAATCTTTCTTTTTTTCTTTCTTTCTTTTTTTTTTTTTTTTTTCCATTTCCCTTGCATCCTTTCAAACCCCCACACTTGAAATGCAACAATAATGATGAAGCCAATACACTCCCTATTCCCTAAGGTTGGGTATAACATGGTTTTTCTCTTAAAGCTTATAATGTGCTAGAAACCAAGAAATGGTCAATAAGGCTCAAAGGGGCTAAACAAGGGGCAAAATGCAAGGAAAGATATATGGCCAAGTGGTTAAAATGAAACAATGTCTCTATCATGTTCATGAATGCGTATAAAAAATGTAGCCTCAAAGAAGAGTCAAAGCAAGTTCTAGAACAACAAAATCTATGAGGGAAAACACACAAGAAAGAAAAGAATGGCATGAAGTGTTACCATCCAAAATAAGGCTCAAAAGCTCACAAAGGTGAAGTCCAACATACTCAATCATTGCAAATCACGATCAATCACCTAACTTACACATATCAAGAGGGGAAAAAAAATGAAATCATGTTGGAACCCTATCCTCCCTAAAGCCTAATGCCTTAACTCAACAACTTTCAATGCAACAATGGAGAAACAAAGTAAAACAAAGCAGAACAGAGCAAAAAAAAAAAAAATTTTAAGCAAAAATGAAGTAAAAGCAACCATGAAACAAATCTATAATGCAAGACTAATTACCAAACAACACAACCTATAACCTATGTCAAAACCACCCCTCTACTTCAACTTTACATTGCCCTCAATGTAATACACACAATGGAAATGCAAGCCAAGAAAAATGAGTTGAGGGAAAGAACAGAGAAACTCCCCTATCAAGTGTAAGTGTCCGCTAACAACCGAACCTCCTCAATGGTCTCAAAGGGTGTGTCTTCATGAAATGGCTTCAAGCGGTGGCCATTCATCGTGAAAGCTTTATCAGTCCCAGGCTCCAAAATCTGCACAGCACCATATAGAAAAATCTTAATCACTATATAAGGACCAAGCCACCTAGAATGAAGCTTACCAGAAAAGAACTTGAGGCGAGAATTGTAGAGAAGCACTTTCTGGCCAATGGAGAACTCCTTCCACAGCAACTTCTTATCATGGATGAGTTTTGTCTTCTCCTTGTACATGCGGGATTTTTCATAGGCTTCCAACCGGATCTCCTCCAATTCCTGAAGTTGGAACTTCCTATGAAGTCCGGACTGGCTCATATCAAGGTTGCAATTCCTAACTGCCCAATATGCTTTGTGCTCAATTTCCACTAGAAGGTGGCATGCCTTGCCAAAGACAATCCTATAAGGGGACATCCCCAAAGGAGTCTTATAGGCAATGCGGTAAGCCCATAATGCATCCTCCAACCTCTTACTCCAATCTTTCCTACTAGGTTGCACTGTTTTCTCCAAAATCTGCTTCAACTCCCTATTTGATACCTCCGCCTGTCCATTAGTCTGTGGATGGTATGGAGTTGAGACCTTGTGGGTGACACCATATTTCTTCAGCAGAGTTTCCATGTTCTTGTTACAGAAATGGCTCCCCTGATCACTGATATTTGCTCTAGCCACTCCAAACCTGCAAAAAATGTGTGATTTGACAAAATCTACAACAACATGAGGATCATCAGTCCGGGTGGCCTTAGCCTCCACCCACTTGGAGACATAATCAATAGCCAGCAGAATATAAACAAACCCAAATGAGACAGGAAATGGACCCATAAAGTCAATACCTCAAATATCAAATATCTCACAAAACAAAAATGGTTGTTGAGGCATCTTATTCCTACAAGAAATAGTACCTGTCTTCTGACACTGTTCATAATTCTTACAATAAGTGTAAGAATCGCGAAACAATGTGAGCCAATAAAAACCTGCATCTAAGACCTTCCTAGCAGTGCGTTGTCGTCCAAAGTGACCACCACAAGCAAGTGTGTGACAGAAATGCAAAATGGAAAGAATCTCAAGCTCATGCACACAATGCCTAATAATCTGATCACTACATATGCACCACAAATAAGGATCATCCCAGACATAATATTTAGCCTCACTCTTAAGTTTGTCTATTTGATGCTTTTAAAATAGGCAATAACTCAGAAGCAACTAGATAGTTAACCAAATCAGCATACCATGGTTCCTTACCTCACAACTCTAAAAGCTGCTCATCTGGAAAGGTCTCACGTATAAGTAGAGGCTCCAAGGTCTATGAAATGCGACTCAAGTGGTTTGTTACCAGGTTCTCAGCTCTACTCTTGTCCCTAATCTTAATATCAAATTCTTGCAACATCAACATCCACCTAATGAGTCTAGACTTTGCATCCAGCTTCTTCAGTGAGAACTTCAAGGTTGCATGATCAGAAAATATAGTTACTTTAGTTCCTAACAAATAAACACAGAATTTATCTAAAGCAAAAATAATGGCTAAAAGCTCCTTCTCTATGGTGGTGTAATTAGCCTGTGCAGAGTCTAGGATCTGGGAGGCATATGCTATGACATTAGGAATCTTCCCGACCTTCTAGGAAAGAATAACTCCAACTGCAAGGTTCGATGCATCACACATGAGCTCGAACGGGTATTCCCAGTTCAACGGCTGAAGAACAGGAGTAGAAATCAGGTGCCGCTTCAATTAGTCAAAAGCTCTTCTGCAGTTATCATCAAACTGGAAGTCTATATCCTTTTGTAGCAACTTGGAAAGTGGAAGGGCAATTTTGCTGAAGTCCCAGATAAATCGCCTGTAAAAACTTGCATGTCCAAGAAAAGAACGCACTTCCCGCACACATATGGGGTAAGGTAAAGAAGCAATAACATCAATATTGAACCTATCAACAGTAATACCCTCACTAGAAATAACATGTCCTAAGACTAAACCTTGTTTAACCATAAAATAACATTTTTCAAAATTCAAAATAAGGTGAAACTCAACACATCTATTCAGTACCTTATCAAGACTATCCAAGCATGCATCAAATGAAGTGCAATAAACAGTAAAATCATCCATAAAGGCTTCCATGCAATTCTCTAGAAAATCAGAAAAGATACTTAACATGCACCTCTGAAATGTACTTGGGGCATTGCATAAACCAAAGGGCATCCTCTGGTATGCAAATGTACCAAATAAGCATGTAAAGGTGGTCTTCTCATGATCTTCTGGTGCAATGTGGATCTGAAAATAACCAGAAAACCCATCAAGAAAATAGTAGTGTGCTGACCTGCTAATCTCTCCAGCATCTGATCAATGAAGGGTAATGGGAAGTGGTCCTTCTTGGTGGCCTAGCTTAGTTTCCTGTAATCTATGCAGACTCTCCAGCTGTTCTGCACTCTTTTAGGCACTAGCTCCTCCTTTGAGTTCTTCACCACTGTTATTTCAATCTTCTTTGGAACCACTTGCACCGGGCTCACCCACTTGTTGTCTAAAATTGGATAAATGATTCCTACAGCCAACAACTTACTCACTTCTTTCTTCACCACTTCCAAGATAAGTGGGTTGAGCTTTTTCTGAGGTTGCCTCACTGGTTTCACTCCCTCCTCTAACTGAATTCTGTGCATGCACATAGAAGGGCTAATCCCAAGTATGTCTACCAATGTCCAGCCTATAGCCTTCATGTTCTGCCTCAGGATGTTCAGCAACTTCTCTTCTTTCTCTGGTTGCAGATCTTTGGCTATAATGACTGGTAGCTTCTCATTTGGTGCCAAAAATGCATACTTCAAATTTTTTGGCAATGGTTTCAGCTTTAAGGTGGGTGGTTCTTGCATGGAAGGTGCTAGTTTTGGGTTTTCTTCAGCTAGTTTAATTTCAGCACTTGCAGCATGTTAAAAATCTTGCACAAGAGCATTATCATATCCTTTGGAAACAATATTAACAGAATTAGGTGCAAAAGACTTCATACTTCCAGAATGCACAAAATTAGAATTTCCATGATGTGCAGAATTTTCAGAATTTAAAACAGCAAAAACAGATTTGACAATAACAAACTTTTCAGAAGCTTTAGAATTCACAGCAAATTTACTAATTTCAGAACCTGCAGAAACTTCAGAATTAACACTAAAATCTGCAGAATCTTCAGAAATAGCAGAAAGAACAGAATCAGCAGAAATAGCATGTGCGTAACCAGAATTTGTGCAACTAGAATGAACAATAATAGAATTGATAGAAACAGATGCTGCAGAATTTAAATAAGTGGAAACAGAATTTTTTGCAATAGAAAATAATGTGACAGCACGTTCAGAATTTTCAACTTCAAAAATAGAACTAGAATTTTCAGATTTGCAAATAACAGCAGAAACAAAAACAGAAATAGATTTATCAGAAAAATTTGGAACAACAGAAAAAATAGGAATAGCAATAGAATCTACACAATTAAAAATAGAATTTTCAGCAGAAACAGCAAAAACAGAATTTACAATATTTTCAGAATGTGCATAAATTAAATCAGAATCTGTTGAAATAGAAGAAATAGAAAAAACAGCACATTCAGAAACAGTGGAAATAGCATTTTCAGCATGTAAGCATGCATCAATCTCAGCACAAATAGCACATATCTCATGAATTCTATCACAATCAGAACATTGAAATTCATCTTTAAAACCTACAATTTCTGGAAAATCAGACAACAATTGTACATGCACATTATCAACCAATGAATCAATGATATCTAAATGAAAAATGGAATGTTCTTCTAGTGGATATCTTATGGCATCAAATAAATTAAAATACACCTTGCTATCTCCAAATTTCATGGATAAAGTACCAGAATATACATCAATCTTAGATTTAGCAGTTTTCAAAAATGGCCTACCTAAGATCAATGTTGGTTGATTAACATGCATATCATCCTCCATGTTTAGCACATAAAAATCAGCAGGAAAAATAAGCTCATTTACTCTTACCAACACGTCTTCTAAAACTCCCTCAAGGTGTGTTATGCTTCGGTTGGCAAGTTAGATCACCACTCCCGTTGGCTTAAGCTCTCCAATGTGTAAGGATTGATAAACTAACTTAGGCATCACATTGATTGAGGCTTCAAGGTCCAACATGGCTTGACTGAATTGCTTGCTTCCTATGATGCATAGAATGGTGAAAATCCCTGGATCCTTGCATTTTGGAGGAATACTTGGCTGAATAATGGCAGAAACATTTTTGCCTATGCTCACCTTCTCATTTCCTTTCAGCATCCTACTATGAGTGCACAACTCCTTGAGAAACTTGGCATACTTTGGAATCAGTTTGATGGCTTCTAGAAGCAGAATATTGACTTCCACTTTTCTAAACATGTCCATAATCTCCTTGTCCAATTCTGCTTCTGCTGCTTCATGTTTTGTGTCACTATGTTGGGGAAAGGCAGTGGAACACTTTGTTCAGCTTGCTTGCTGCTGCTAATACTTGGTTCTGCACCATTTTTCTTTATTTCTACAGAATCAGATTTTTCTGCTACCTCTGATTGTTTTGCAGAATCTGCTTGGTTGTTCTTTTCTGCAACATTAGGAATCTTAAGCTCCTTGCCACTTCTCAAAGTAATGGAACTCACATTCTTTGGATTGGTCACGAATTGGGATGGAAGGTTGCTAGAACCTTGAGACTTCATCTCATTTACTATTTTAGCCAACTGACCACTCTGTGTTTGCAGATTCTGGATGCTAGTTTTTGTTCTTTGTTGAAACTGAATACTGCTAGTTGTTATCTGCTTCACTAAATCTGCAAGGCTAGGTTCTAAGCTACTGGTTTGTTGTTTATTTTGCTGAACTGGTGGATGATATAGTCCTGAGCTTGATCCAGCAGAATTTTGCTTAAACTGAAGTTACTGAAATTGATTGAAGTTGTTACCATATCTCAGATTTGGGTGATCTCTCCAGCCAGGATTGTATGTATTGGAGAATGGATCATAACTTTTCTGTTACTGCTGATAAGGCCTACCAGGAAAGATTCCTGCAACAGTTTCATTGCTCTCCTACAGATGTGGACACTGATCTGTTGGATGTCCTGTATAGAGCAAATGCCACAAATGATAGCTACTGGTTGTTGGGGCTGGGACTGCTGGCCAAGTGCTAATTGCCTTACCAAGGTTGTCAACTCATCTATTCGGTTATCCATCCTCTGCTAGTTTGTATTAGAGGTTTGCACTTCATTTACTCCACTTGTTGACACTATGGCTCGGGTACCAACTTGTTGTGCATTGGCAGCCATGTTTGCAATTAATTCACGAGCTGCAATAGGTGTTTTATCTACTAGAGCTCCTCCAGAAGCAGCATCAACCATACTTTGTCCATTGGCATGAGACCTTCATAAAAATACTAAATAAGAAGCTGGTCACTAATCTGATGGTGTGGACAGCTTGCACACAATATCTTAAACCTCTCCCAATACTCATGCAATGTCTCTCCACTAATCTGCCTTATTCCACAAATGTCCTTCTTGATTGCAGCAGCTCTTGATGCAGGAAAGAATTTCTCTAAGAACATTCTCTTCATGTCTTGCCAGCTTGTGATGGAACCTGGATGCAAGTAGTACAACCAATCCTTGGCAGATCCATCCAGGGAGAAGGGAAATGCCCTCAGCTTGATATGGTTTTCCTTCACTCCATGTGGCTTCATGGTTGAACACACTATATGAAACTCCTTCAAGTGCTTGTGAGGGTCTTCTCTAGCTAAGCCATGAAACTTGGGCAGTAGATGTATCAGTCCTAATTTTACCTCGAAGTCTACATCCAAATTCGAGTACTGGATGGCCAAAGCTTGATAGTTGACATCAAGTGCTGCAAGTTGCTTCAAGGTTCTATTAGCCATGCTTCCTGAAAAATCAGAATTGTCAACAAAGTTAGGAATAGAATCAAAAATAGAATTATTAGCAGAACTAGTCTCAAACAACCTCCTCTTAGCTCTTCTAATTTGTCTAAGAGTCCTCTCTAACTCAGGATCAAACTCAACTAAATTAGGACTTGGATCAGACCTAGTCATGCACTAACAAATAGCAAATAAAATCATATGCACACCTATTTCACCCCTAACACAAAGCACTAAAAATTGCACACAAACACTCAAAATAATCAAAATAAATATAAAAACACTACCAAGTAATTTTTAAAAATTATGGGACCACCACACCTCAAAAATTTTACCCTCAAGGAGTAAAAAAATGCAAAAAAAAATCTTAAAAAATTAAAAAAGTGGTCTAAATGAAGGAATTTGGCTTAAAAATATAAAGTCGACATTTGATCTTGACCAGAGGGCCATTTTCCTTCAACTAACCAATTTTCAAGTCAATCAGAGCATAAAATCTTTTACAAAAATACCTATTACGTCCTTAAAAAATATTGAAAAGATCAAAAAACCTCTAAAAACCTATCTAAACGACAGAATTTGACAAAAACATGGGGAAGGCTCAATTCTAAAAGGATTGAGTCTTTCTCATAATGATATTTTGCTATGGAATCAAGTCCCCTGAAAATCAATTGAAAAGAGTTAGTCGTCAAAAACTATAAAACCGAACTACTAACTATGAATTAAAACTAACAACTTAACCAAACACACATCAAAACAGAATATGCAATGATATTAACACATATTAACATGACCAAATAGCATCAATTATCCCCGGCAACGGCGCCAAAATTTGACTCGAGTGCCGAGCTCGATCAAATTACAATAAAACTGAATTACACTAAATTCGTAGCAAAAGGTCCAACCCGGGTCGTTTCCCAGTGATGACAATGTTATATGATCAGGAGATTGGGTGGGTTTAGGAATTTAAAATACCAAAATGAATGGAAAAGAAATCAACAGAATTTGGAATATCCAATCCAAGAATCAAAAGGCAAAAATCATCACTCAATCATCGAATTCTAGACATATATCAACAATTCAACTCAATGGTTAATCATAAAATTGAATGAAACCTCAATCCAAAATTAGCATTCACACAAAAACCTTCATGTATTTGACTAACACATAATCAACCAATGTTCAGAAATCTCTAAAACCTAGTTGAGTTGTATCAGTTTTAATCACCAATGCATTAACCTTAGAACTCAGACCTGAATTCTAATTCTTCTTCTTTCAACAATTGAATCAAACAATTACAAATTGGTATAAGACAATTGAACTCTTGATCATAATTTTAGAATGAAAACCTTCAATTCCAAAACCGAATTAAGATAAGAGAAAGGATGGAAGAAACCGAATGGAATAGTTGAACTCTTGTTAGCCAATCCTCTTGAGTAATGATGCTCCTTGAATTCTTGGATTAGATAGAAGCTTACTCCTCCATGAATGGAGGAAAACAAATTGTAAGGTGGGGAGGGGGTGTGAGACAAGAGAGGAAGAAGAAGAAAAATCGAAAAAATTCTCTATTCCAAAAATCTGTCTCTCCTTACAAGTTCTAGCCCCTTTCTAATTTAGCCAGCCAAAATAGAATCAAAACGTCTCCCAATCAATCTATAACAGTTATTACATTAATCCCCATGTCTTCTAGATGAATTTGGTCATCTTATTTGCTAAATTCTGAATTCTAGAGAGAAAATTATGCTAAAAACACTAAATTCAGCTTTCCAATACAACTAGTAATGTTTTCCATGGTTTTGGCCAGGTATATGCAACTGTTTGGATTTGTATTCTGAAGAAGAATTGTATCCTTGGATATTAACTTCAAAACACCACTGGAATGGGCTTAATTGGGCTACTATGGACTAAGATATGGTACAAATACTGCACCCAATTTAGAAACCATGAGTGCATCTCTTCAGTTCACATCTAGGCCCAGTTTCAGCTTCTTATCATCAAAATTGGCCTCTGATCTCTTCATAGGAATTGTGGGCCTATCTCTCAGCTTTCCTGCAAATCAAGAATCACAATAAAATGAGCTCTATAACTCAAGATATACCCGAAAAATCAAAACAGTGTCGGAATTAGCTTAATGCTAGAAAAACTAAATCTAGTCCAACCAAAACTCAATAAAACGCAAAATGGCCCAAATTAATCCTATTAAGCACAAAAGAAGATTGATAAACTAAATATAAGAGAAAATAAATATATAAAAATCCAATTAATCAGCTATCCTCATGCTCAGCTCCGCATCCAAACACCTCATCACTCATCTAATGAGAGGAAACCATTCCCGTATCCACCGGGAGCAACATCACCACGTCCTCCTCCTCGAATACGCCCACACCCACGAGGCATAACACGGGTACGGATAAACCCACGCCTGCAAACCGGGGGTGGAATTGGGCTAGTAGATGAAGCAGAAGAATTGGACAATAGGTGAATCACCAAAGGTTGAGACGACTCCGAACGGTAGGATCGCAAGGAATAAGTCGGGTATGATGACTCAGAAGGATCCATCTCTATGAAAGCAGTCAGCATCAGCTGAGTGTCAGAGTCGGAGTCCTCATCCGTCGGGTACCTCGGAGGATGAAAAGGCGAGCGGACGTCATCCATGGTAATGACCTCAAATAGCTCGTAAGGGCAGAAAAATGGACTCATCACAGGTGCACGGAATTGGCGGCTATGGAACATGTAGACCCACATTGCTGTCTGAGCAGTCAATACAGATGCATTCAACATCGGGTCAAAGTGCCAATGCATTACTAGGAACTCAATGAAAATCACCACCCTGCCCAATGCCAAAATCCTCTGAAGACGACATGGAAATGTAGGAGTGAGAAATACTAAATTTCTCAGTAGGATTGTGATTAGACAAATACTGTGTCATCGTCATCGTCCCAGCCACTTCAGGTTTAATTATAAAAATAGTGGACAAATATAAGTTCAATTTTAATGATTTTGAAAACTTAAACCCTGAAGCGGATTGCTTTTAAACTTAATATCATAACTATATCATCATAACTAAAAATACATACTAAAGCATGGAATAAACATTCATAATACAAACAGACAATATAAGTACATGCACAAACATGCATCATCATAGACTTAACCATGGTTATACTTTGACTTTACTTTCGTTTTTAGCATATGCTTAACATTCTTTATAAGCCCAACGAGTTCGAGATCCCTCTAATCCTTGGGTCATGGCAACACATAACCACATCATGAACCCAACAACACCATGTTCACTAAACACCAAAGTTGGTTTTTAACTTAATCAAGTTACAAAGTTTCAAGCTTTTATCACTAACATAACAAGATCTCACCTTAAGTATTATAAAAGTTATCATTCTTTATAAAGTAGTCATAAAATTTTATTCTTTATGAAAGTAAGTGCCTTTAAATTAAGCTCGTATCTTAAAGATTTGATCTTCATGAAATAATGATACAAGTTACTAGCTTTTTAACTAAAAAGTCTTATTCTTTATATAAGTTAACTCTTTTAATTATTCTAAGACCATCAAGGTCTCATCTTTATGATTTAAAGTTGTCTCTAAATTAAAAAGGTTCCTACTTTATCAACCAGTGATATGAGACATTAGCTTTAAAGTTATAAAGTCTTGATCTTTGTAAACGTTAGCACCTTTATGACTCAAAAATGCTATTTTTTTTTCTTTAAAGCTTGGAACTTTACTAATATATTCATCTTAAGATTCCACCTTTACAGGACTTAGTGTGCAAGCTTATAGTTTTATGACTTAAAGTCACCTTCTTAATTAAAGTTGAAAACTTTATGAAAGGATTTACATCCAAGAATCAATCTTTACACCATAAAGTGACAAGACATCATTTTTCTAACTCAAAAGGCTTATTATTCCAAAAAGTGTAGACTTTTACATATATTCTTGTTTTCAAAACAAAACAAAATAAAACTTTATGGAAGCACAAAGGTTGTGCCACTTTTAAGAAATCAAGAAGCAAACTTTTTAAAACTTAAAGCTTTTAGGATGTTCATAGTCTTGTCAAATCATGAAAGACATGTAAAGATGAAACTTTTCTAATCATAAACTCATCATAAGAAAAAGAGCAACTTTAAGCAAGATACCATCAAGAATATTTAAGAATAAGAACATGAACATACGTTTCCAAAAGTAGAAACATCAAGAACACTTGAAGAAGAATAAGAACATGAACATACTTTTCCAAAAGTAGAAACATCAAGAACACTTGAAGAAGAATAAGATCATATTTTTCCAAAAGTAGAAATATCAAGAACACTTGAAGAAGAACAAGAACATATTTTTCCAAAAGTAGAAACATCAAGAACACTTTAAGAAGAATATGAACATATTTCACCAAAAATAGAAATATCAAGAACACTTGAAGAAGAACATGAATATATTTTTCCAAAAAGGGAAACTTTTGCTCATAAAGAGCATGAAAGATTTTCTCAAGTATTCACTTAAAGATCTTGGTTATGAAAAGAACCAAGCTTCAAGCTTTCTTGAGTAAACAAAATAAAAAGATAAAGATCACTACCTTTCTTGAAGATGGCGCAAAAACAAGAGAAGAGGAAGAAGAAGATGATGGCTCGTCTTGATGATGATGGTAGTGGTTTTGCAAGAAGGAAGGAGAACCTCGAGTTCTCTTGAAAATGATGGTGGTAGTGTTTAGATCTTGTCTTCAAAGACCCAAAGATGAGATCCTTGAAGGGCTAAGTGAGAGGTTTGGTGGTGGTGGTGAAGAAAAGATGAAGAAGATGAAGAAGATAAAGAAGTGTTTAGAGGGAAGTTGGAGGATTTGGTTTCAAGAGAAAGAATGAGATGAGTGAAAATGAAATAGATGAGGGTGGGAGAGAGAGAAAGTGGCATCCTCATCATAAAGGGAGAAGGGAGATATTTTCTTAATTTTGTGCTAATTAAGGTTTGGGGGACAAAATGGATGATGGGGGCACAAATCAAGTACTAACTCTTACATAAAGCACTCTTGTCTAATGCTTTATGCTTTAATGATATCACTCTTTACTTTATTGTCTAGTTGACTAAATTTGAATTTAATCATGTGATTAAGTGCTCTTGCAACTTAATTAAGATGATTAAGCAAGGATTAGTGATTAACATACAAGAACATGATTAACAAAAATTAATCTTGCGATTAAGCTTAATTAACCTTAATTAAACTCGATTAAGCTAATTAAAGGTGATTAGTGCTTAATTAAGCTATAAAGGCTCCGACTTGTTTAATTAGAGATTATCTAATCTTGATTAAGCATTCTCTTGACTTTTCTCATCCGAGTTAACTCATAAACTCCTCGTTAACCCCTTAATTAAGTTTTAATCTCATAATCTCTCATTAAATGCCTAATTACTCAGGGTTACTGAGGTAATTTAGTACGAAAAGAAATTGAGGATGTTACAAGACTCAAACCCAACATGAAAGTGTCGTCCTAGCCACTTCGGTTTTATCAATGAAGATAGTGAGCATTCATAAGCTCTAATTATTAGGTTTTTGAACCATGAATATCCGAAGTGGATTCAATTTTAAATATATATTCTCATCATAGCAATAACATCATAGTATACATAAGAGCTTATAAAATTAATCGTATCATGCATGAAAATTTTAAGAGTTTCATTCTTTACTTGGGTTGGACCAAAGCCTTTTTCTTTCTTTAGACTTGACTCTATCATAAGTCTTTATGCTGTAACTTGAGATGCACATTTTAATCTGACTGCTCAGTCTTCTAAATTTATTTTGGAACAGTGACTTATCGACTCTACTGGGAGTTCCTTACAAGGAATTTGCCAAAACTGTTTTATGGGGTGTTTGTCTATGTCTTAGCTTTCTAAAAAACTTGATCCCACACAAAAATGTTTGTATAGCTCGAGTTATTAAGCTTTTTGTGCAGACTGTCTAGACAAACACATCTGGTGATAGCCCATTTTAAAAATTTGTATCTCCCTCGTTTTATAATGAAAGTTCATGTATTTTATATGTATGAAAATATCTACGAGTCTATTTTCATTTAAAATTAGTTTCATTACATTTTGAGTTGTATTGAATGAGTTATTGCTTGCGCAATATAGACTACCAGAATTTCTAGCTTCAATAGCTTTTGTCTTCATTAGTTTTCTTGTAAAATATTAAGTCTTTTCCCCAAGTGACCACTTTTATCTTCCAAACCACTTTTATACTTTGAGATCTTGATGAAAAATCAATATTTTTGAGTTCTAAAAAGTTTGGTTCAAACAAAATATGTGCATAACCAGAAGCATATTCCAAAAAAGGAGCCATAACACAAGAAAACACTTTATAACAAGGAGTATGGCCATGAGACCTTACAGCAAGTCCTAAAACCACCTAGCTATGGAGAGCTTAGGAGTTCTAGAGCTTGAGAACACATAAAAAGAAAAGGATTAGAGTCACTACCACAAGGGTTTCTTGGAAAGCTTGAAGGATGAAAAGTGTTGGAGATGGTCTCCCTTCTTAGAGCTTGGAAAAATGGGGCTAGCGTGTGTTTACTTTGTTTCTTTAAAGACCAAAGAAAGTGGTCCTTGAAAGGCTTGTGAAGATGGTGATAGGAAATAAGGTAGAATGTGGTAAGAAAGTGGGAAGAATAACAAGGAAAATTTGAAGAGCAAGAGAGTTAGAATAAGGCTTAGAAAGATGTGAGAGCACTTTGCCTTGAAGTGAGAGGATGAAAGTTTGCAAATGGAGGAGAAAGAGAGAGGGGGTTGGTGGTGTCCTTTTAAGTGAATAGGCATGAAGTGATTTTGCCTTCTTCAACAAGCAAGAGAGTTAAGAACCTTGGGGTACAAAGGGTGGTTGTGTTTCCTTTGAGTCTTGATGCATTGTAAGGACCATTTTGTGATTTTCAAGGGGATAAAGGCAATCACCACTCTTGGGATTTGCTTAATTGAGTATGACTTACCCATGTGGCATGATCCAAGGGTGCAAGATTTAAAAGACAAATGAAGGATTGGATTTGGCTCTTCCTTGGCCAAAATTTCTAGCCATATACAAGAGGAAATTTTTAAATTTTCAATACTATTATAATTATCTAAGTTGTTAATTAATTTGATTAGTTTAACTTCCCTTTAGTCAATTTTGGTTAATTACACTTTTAAGACATTTTTCTCCAAAAAGAATTGCTATTATTAATCACGTATTGAATATGTGAAGATTTAATTTTACTAAATTTGTTTAAGGTGAAATATTTGTCATGCACCTAATTAGTAAGTTATATTAGCTTAATCATGTTTCTAAATCACGGATTAATGAGGTTTAAATGATTCGGCTTTAATTAAAGTATTTAGTGCATTATGATTCAATTGTGACTTTTTCTTATTGATTATTGACTTTCAGTTGACTTGTCTTCTAATTTGCTAAGCTCTTACTCATCAGGATTATCCGATTAGTCCTTAATTAATCGCTAACCCCTCTAATTAGCCAAGGACACGAAGCTAATTAGCTTAGACAAAATTGGGAATGTTACAGATATTCTATTTAATAAAGTTTGAACCTTGTAAAAAAAAAAAAAAATCACCTCTTGATGATGGTGAGCACATATATTGTTGGGTTCATGAATATGGTTATGCACTGTCATGACCCAAGGGACTAGAGGGATCTCAAAATCTTTTGGGTACAGAAGTATGATTAGGGCCTCTGAGCATATCATGAACCTAGGAATCACTTGTGCACCATCTTAATGGAAACTAAAAATCTTGAATGAAAAGCATTGGCTAAAACTTCTATAATAGGCTTCAGCCACGATGAACCAAGTCAAGAGACAAATATCTATTAAAACTTTTAACTCGAAGAATGAGTTAATTAATATGTGACCATAGAGAATCTATTAAGCTATGTGGTGAAAATGAATTCCTAATGAAAAGTAAGGTCTTATTTAGAGAGTTATAGATTAAAAGTTTATAACACATAATTTACTTTAAGTGATATGATTCCCTCATGAGAAACATGAGAAGTCTTACCATAATTCATAAGATGTTACACAAAGTGCAAGGAAATCCTAGATACCACATAGGGTATGAGTGTATATTACTCTCATTTACAATTGTTGATTAGAGTAATTGATCCAAATATGGATTCATGGATACGATGGATCATTGATGCTTGATGAGATATTCTATGATGGTATGAGATGGATATTATTGGTTGTTGGTTGAAATTTTCATGTTTGGAAAATTTTGGGGAAGCTTCGGTGTAATCATTATGCTGCCAAATTTCCATAAAAATTATGGATTTAGTCATATATCATTACATATCCATATGTGTCTTGCTAGTAATTTCAATGCATGAAAGATATGACTATAACAAAAGAAAAGAAATAATTGGATATGATCCTTCAGTCACTTCGGTAAGGTAAGTAAGGGAAAGTGATCCATTAAGACTTAAAGACCCTCTATTGGGGAGGCAAGAATGACAAGGAGGACCCTCCAACTTAGAAACATGTAAATCCCCTTGTCAACTGAGTCTGAATTAGATTAGTACTATGTGACGGCAGTCATAGAATGAGCTCATGTCTAATAGCAATCTATTCCAAGGGAAAGCAAGGAATGTTCACGTGCTAAGAATGAAAGTAAAGTAAATGAAACACTTTGGTCAAGTCCATATAGTTACATGAAAGTGCATACATCTTTATTTCCTCATATGCATGGTCATAATTGTTGATGTTATGCTTAGTTCATATGGTTCTATCCTATATTTTTATGTTGCTTAAGCCATGTTTATGAGATTAAACCTAAAAAAACCCGCTTCAGGAACTTATGTTTTTGAAATCATTAAAATTGAATCTATTCATGTTCACCATTTTTATAAATAAACCCAAAGTGGCTATGATGGCGAAGATGACACTGTAATTGTCTAGTCGTGATCTTACTAAGAAATGTAGTATTTCTTACTCCTACATTTTCATGTCGTCTTCAGAGGATGTTGGCGTCGGGCACTGTGGTAATCTTCATTAAGTTCCTAGTCATGCATTGGCACTTTGACCCAGTGCTAAATGCATCCATCCTGGTAGTCGAGCAACTATGAGGGTCTATATGTTTCACAGCCATCAATTCCATGCACCAGTTATGAGCCCGTTTTTCCGTCCCCATGATCTGTATGAGGATATCACCTTGGATGACATACGTTCACCTTTTCACCCGCTGAGGTACCCTATTAATGGAGAGTCTGATTCTAACACCTGGCTGACACCAACCCATTCTGTGGAGTCCGATCCCTCAGAGTCATCCTACCCGACCCACTCTGTGGGATTCTATTGTTCGAAGTCGTCTCAACCCTCCGTGACTCACTTGTCTTCAGACTTTTCTGCTTTTTTGGCTGGTCTAGCTCCACCCCAGTTCGAGGACATGGATTTATTCATACTCGTGTTGTACCCCATGGGCGTAGGCATGCCTGTGGAGGGGAACGGGGAGGTGATGCCCCTGGTGGATTTGGGAACAGATATCTCCCGTTTAATGGATGACATGGATGACACCTGCTGAGCTAGAGTGAAGATAGCCTTTTTTGGTTGTAGCTTATAAGGTTATCATTTCTTGTATGGCATGTATGGGTGGTAGAAATTTCTGATGTATTTCTTTATATGTTGTATTTGGTTAGGTTATCTTGTGGGGCCGATAGTAGATATCGGACCCATGGTTTATTATGTAGTATATGCTATGTTATTTTTAACTATATTTAACTATGATGGCTGTGGAATGATATCATGTTTATCTAAGATGGTTGCTCTTTCAAATGACCTTATTTATTTTATCGCATCGCATGTACGAAATAATGACGTTTGGTATTATGCGTTCTTGTCACATTCATGGCTCTCATTGTTTTCAAAAGTTTTATTTTCTTATTATCCAAAAAAAAAATTTACCCTTATTTTCAATATAAAGTAATTTCAAGCAAAAAAAACTAGTTTTATGAGCAAAGGAAACAACTAGTAATCTCATAATATGACTTAAGCATGATATTAGACTATTAGGGTGTTACACTCATCATTCAATCTTAAAATAAGATACTTGGCTATTTTAAATAAAGAAACAATGCAGTGGAATTCCACAATCACATTATCTATGATAAAAGCAAGAGTTTCACACTAGGTAGCCTATTCTAACTAAAAGACAATGTAACATCCGCCGGATTTTTTTTTGTATCATTTTCCACCTAGTTGTTCAGTTTTTATCGAATAATTGAAGTTAATTAAAATTTGACTAAATATTTATTTAGAATCAATTAATTAGCAATCAATTAAGTTTAGATATAAGGGAATTAGGTTAGAAGCATAGAAGATTTCATAGAAATTTTCTTAAACTGATTTACCAATTTAAAGGAAATCGGTAAGATTATGGTATTTTAAACTGTCGAAACTAAATTAATAGGATTATATACCCAAAACCCTATGAAACAAAGGCTAAATACTCAGCCACTTAACCCTCTAAGGGTGGCGCAACAAAGGCCACAAAGAGAGGGAGATATGGCTGAAAATTGGCCACCAAGTATCATCCAATCAAAGCCCATAATTCTAACTACCTCATTAAGGCTTTATGACATATTTCCTTCCTTTTCCCTTTAGCAGATTTGCGCCTCCTCCTCTCCCCTTTCCAGCTTTCTTCTTCTCTTCTCTTCTTAATCTACTCCATCAATCCTTCAAGCTTTGATAAGGTTTTATCAATCCAAACTCAAATTTAACAAGATCACACCTAAAGAAGGTAGAGATTCAACTTGTTTCTTGTCTTCTTGGTTATGGGTGGCTGATTGGGGCTTTTGTTTTCTCATTTTTTGATGTGGTGTTTGGATGTATATGATGATTATTGGATGGTTTGAAGGCTGTTTTAGTGTTTAAAATCGATTAAGAAGCAAAAAGGAATGAGAGTAGGATGCAAGGAGGGGCTGGAAGATTAAAACCCTTTGGCAGTCTGTACGGCGGAGTGTACGGCTCCACCTACAGTCATTTAAATTTGATGAAACTATTTTTAGACATCTAGGACTTTCCAACCATATAAATTATAAGGCCATTGGATTAGTATTGAGAGAGATATGAATTTTGAAAGTTTGACCTAGGTTTTTGAGTTTGATTCTGGGCAGACTAGGTTGTTTAGGAAAAAACTTGCCCTATACAACTTGGAATTGAATGAAACGAACTTTTTAGAAAAATTACACATATAAGAACATCCCATAAAAATTTCAGAGTTAGATACGGTCTCATTTCCTCCTAGTGGTTCAAGGAATTTGCCCTATGTCCAAATCGGGCCAAAACAGGACAGTTCAGAAAGGTCAAATTTTGGAGCTTATAACTCCAGCTATACTAAAGCAAATGAAATGGAACTTATTGCAAATGAAAGCTTGTCCTGTTAGCTTTAATATGATATCAATTTCATATGATTTGAATTACTTTTCGACTTTTAGTGGATTTTTACTTTTAAGTATATAATTTTGGCCAGCTACAAGGCAGGCTGAGATAAAATTTAAATAACTTGAGCTACATTTATCAAAATTAGATGGGACTAAAGAGGTTAGAAAATATACACATAACACTCTAACATATCCAAAATTTAGGTCTAGATGAGCTAAATAGAAATTATGGCCTGATTTACAAAAACCGGGTTGAATGAAAGTGTTGAGGCAGTAACTATATTTTAAATGCAACAATTGTGCCCATGAATTTGGTGATTGAATTGTGAATGAAGTGTTATGATTTCTCCGAAAAAAATGGTTTTCCTAAGTACTGGCACTATTCATGGGGAAGCAGACACGTTCCGTTATGCTGTCGAAATTTCAGTAAAGCCTATGCATGAGTTATAATATACATTCAGATCGATGTGCATTTGCAAGAAATTCATAAAGGTTATATTATGATGAAAGTTCCATAATACTTGGGCCAGCCCCGGATTAAAGTTAAGGGGAATAGATCAGTGGGAAAGTAGGGAAAAGTAAACCCCGTATTCTTGTATAGGAACGAGCTCGATCCTAAAAAACAGACTATTACCCAGGAGTCTGAATGGCCAATAACTCCCAGGGGACCAAGTAACGGAAAAGTTTATGAAGATAAGTTTAAGAATGAGTTTTTGCATGGTTGCATTGAATAGTCATTATAAGTTATTTATAGTTTGACTATTATGTTTACTTACTGCTGTATGTTTATTTATTCTACTCATTATTCTGTGTACCACTATTTAGTAGTTTATTCTGTTTCTTATGTTGTCTTAAGTAAAATTGAACCTTGCCTCGAACCAGACATGTTCTTAAACTTATTAAATGTGGATAGTTCAATTTGATGCTATGTTTTCATAATTAAATTAAAAAAAAAAACCAAGGCAACTGAGAATGAATGTGATGTCAATTTAATACCGTACTCGAATCTTACTGAGAATTTCTTTAAATTCTCATCTCGCTTTGTATTTCTGCATCATTCTCAGACCCTGGTGATGGACTCAATAGCTATCCTATTTGTTAAGATCCCTGACCTGTAGCTCCACCATGACCCCGTGTTGGACTCATTGTACGTAGCCGGCTCCTGCCATTTCTGCCTTTACCTTTTTAGCAATAGGTATTTTGCTGTTTCTTTATTTCACCTTGCTTTTGACTCTGCCGCTCCGTATTTTATGATCTCGTTGCATGTAGCACACCCTCTTCCAGCACCTGTAGCTCCTGCCAGCCCTCCACCAAAGTCACCTCCGCAAGTGGTTCCAGATATCCTGCTCAGTCCTGAGAGCGATCCTTCTGAGGCTACCGGCTCATCATCCTCCTCTTCGGCACCTGGTGTTGATTACTCCCCAACCGGGCCTGGTATGGCCAACGGCTACCTGATCAAGTAGGTCCCGGCCGCATGTTACATTGTACAGTATGACCTTCTTTTGGTAGTGTGTAGCATTAGGCCATAGACTTAACCGTATGTATATCAGCTAGTTTGAAATGTCCTCTGAGGACCTTGTAGGACCATTTTAACTGACACGGGTCTTATGTCTTTTTAATACACCGACCCCACTTATGTATCCTCTTTTGAACCTGTATATAAACTGAAACGTTGGCTTCCATATATATATATACACACAACTGATGATATGTGATAAGTAATATTTTGATACATTGATTAACCCTCATATTTAGTTTATTGGACCTCTTTTGTGCTTAATTGATCAATATTAAACACATTTTATGAGTTTGGGCTTTAATTGAGCTTAATTGTATTTTTTAGCATTATTACAAATTTATACTGTTTCTGTATTTTGAGCATATCTTGAGTTGTTGATCTCTAAAAATTACAAATTTTATGTTGTAGGAAAGCTCAGAGAAAGATCTACAACTTTGATGAAGAAGTCAAAAACTAATTCAGATGTCTATTAGGATGAATTGGGCCACAAAGTCAGAACAAGGTTGTTGCACTGGAACCTGAGTAGTACACTAATTGGGCCATAACTTAAGTTGTAGACATTGGATTGAGGTGAAATTAGTGCCATTTGAAAGCTAATATATAAAGCTTCAATTCATATGAAGAGCACTCTCTAAAATAATGACATCTTGATGGACTTATTGGCTGTTGAAATTAACTGATGTGAATAAATGTACAACCTAGATGTGCTATAAAGATTGGGCCATAACTCTCTCATTTCAAGTCCAAATTAAGCAAATTGGGTGTCCACTTAAAGCTAAGAGGCAGAGGATTAATTTGGGCTCAAGGTTATTTTTGGATTTTCATGTTTTAGGTCTGAGAAGAAGAGAGAAATCTGAGACGCAAAAAAGAGGACTCATCTCCAACATTATTCATTTTTTTCTCTCTTCTCTTCTCTTCTCCTCTCCTCTTCTTTTCTTTTCTTTTCCTTTCATTTTGTAAGATACTTGTTTTGGGTTCTAGTTTGTAACCTTCATGGCTATGGAGGAGTAGGACTTCAAGCTAGTTCAAGGAGACTCCAAGGGTACTTGAAACCCTATACTTGAATTTCAATCATGTTTGTTTTCTTGATTTTTTGCCCTCTTTTATTTGTAAACTTGCATTGAATGATATTGATATGTGGGTTTATGAATGAAGAATTAGTTGGGTGATTACTAATTGGTCAATTGGTATGAACTTGATTAGTTAAAGGATTAGGAATTAGGTTTGGGTTCAAACCTAGGCTAATACAATTGGGGCTAGAAATCAACAGAGGTTAATTAGAGTTGAGGTCTCAATTATCTAATCAATTATGTGTTGGTTGAATTCCTAGAGTTCTCTAGGTAGAATTGTGGGGTTGTTAGTAAAGGTCTCTCTAATAGCTCAAATTAGCCGCACTCCTTGTGTTTGATATATTGTGCGTTAATGATTGATTCACCTTATACCTAAGGAACTCTTTGAACTAGTATTTTTATTTTCATCTAATTTTCTTTTATAGCTTATTGACTGCATATTTCCACATACCCCCTTGTTACTTAACTAAATAGCAACAACATCTTTGTGAGATGACCTTGGTTGCACTATACTTCAAACTTAGTGTAATTAAGTATTTTAAAATTGTAATTTGGAGCATGCCATGACACTTGCTACCAATATGTTACCTGTCTTTATATTTTCTATTGTGCTTTTTATTAAATTTTGTTACGTTCTGCTATGCTGATCACCTTTATTATATACAGCGCACCGTTTCTCCTGTTTACATATATCTATGTGACCTCTGCGCCTTGAGATGTTTCATGAAATATATATATATATATATATATATATATATATATATATATATATATATATATATATATATATATATATCAAAGAAAAAGAGAATATAATATAATGAATGCAGCTATAAATGAAATACTAACACAATAACGCAATGTACCCAATTTCATGCTATGACTTAAGTATAACATTAAGTTGGTAAAGTGTTACAGACAACACTTCTGTCCTAAGTTGGAAATTCAAGAAACAATAGCAAACTTCAATCTTAATTCATGGGGCTTGGTGGCAAGGTACTCTTATATATCTTTTTTCATTTGGGATATGTCCCAACAACAATGGAATTACAAAACTCAAGATTTATAGGCTTTTCTATTACTAGTTCAGATTTGGGACTATTTGTCTCTGAAAATTGGAAAAATTACCAAAAATCCATCTCATATTATTTTGACCTTAAACTTTACAGCATTGTATCTCTATGATCCCTCTTTCAAACAATAGAAACTTTGTTCAATAATGTTAAGTTTGAGTTATAAGCTCTACACTAAGGATATTATGTATCGTATCAACCTCTACAGGACACCAGTGAACTTCCCAAAAATGCTAGGAATTCCACACAAGGAATTTTGACATAAGGATTTACAGATTATTCCTTTTTGAATTAGTTTCCTAAAAAAATTGGTCTCATTCAAATTAGACTTATATAGGTCACATTATGCCAATCGAAAGACGATTGTTCTTTCTACAGTAGACAACCAACTTAAAAAATTCATACCTTTCTCTCCTAAATTCTAATGAACCTAATTTTTTATAGGTAACCTCCTCTATGAGTTAAGTTTCATTTAAAATTGGTCTTAACTCATTTAGAATTTCCTACCCCCAGATATATAGTTCAGACTGCATGCTGTCCAGTTTTGTAAGTTATAAAAAACTCTAGTTTCATGTTCTTTTACTTACTAAACCTATGCCTCATCAATAACCAAGTCAAATAAGTTTTAAATCATTAAATACAAGCTTAAATATCATTATTTGGGAGCCAAACATAGTAACAACAGCAACACATAGCATACCACCACTTCATACATCAATATCAAATTTCTAAGAAATATAATAAGGTTTACAGCTCCTACCTCAACTCCAAGCTTCAAGATAACTTAGAACCTTGTGAGACTTTAATTCTTCAAGCTTTAAAACAACCAAACAAGTCAATAATAGCCCTTTCTTCCCTTCTTCAAAATCGTAACCTAAAAGTTCCAAGGGAGGAGTTTTATTTTAATCTTTGATGTAGGAGCTTAGTTGGGTACAAAGAAGTGGGGGTGAGCTAAAGTTTTTTAAGAGAAAAATGAAGAAAATAAAGGAAGATGATGGTGATTTGTAGGGGGAAGGACTATTGCCGAAAATCAAAAAGGAGAAGGGAGATAAGAGTGAATTGTTTGTGTAGGAATGGATGGAGTTAGTTCATAAGTTGGTAGGAAGAGTGGTGGTAGTTCATAGGTTGGTAGGAAGAGTGGTGGTAGTTAATCCACCATTTAAGGTGAAGTGGCTCTTCTATAAGTCACTTATTCTACTATCAAGTGAGGTGGCCCTTATTTTAGCCGCTCATTCTACCTACTTCCTAATGTAGTGTATTAACCTCATGTACATTAAATCTTATTAGATCAATTACAAGAGTTCTAAGAGGCTTTATTTCATAAAAATTATACTATAAACATGTTATTATCTTATTATTGATTGTATAATTTTAAACCATTATTATTATTATTATATACAATACTAAGTTACAAACTTAGCAAAATTGGCGATATTATATTACTCCCCTCATTTTTAAAAATTTTGTCCCCAAAATTTTGTTACTACAAACAAGTATGAAACCAATCATCAATTTGGAGAAACAATTCACACAACAAAACTAGTCCTCGCAAGTTAGCCAGCGGAAATAGAAATAGGCAAGGCAAATAGTAATTCAGACACACACAATCCTAATCTAATCACAAAATTAGGAAACATAAGAATGTGTAGCACTTGAGTCCTACAGTTACTACCTCGAATGGGATTCTCGGGTTGAGCTACTTCCTCAACACTTAGAGTGAAGACCCTTTCTTAGTGTTATGGCCTAGCAGCTGGTTGCTTGCCGTTAATCGGGCATTCCTAGAGTCTATGTCCCATCTTGCCATAGCTATAGCACATGTTCTGCACAACCAGATAGAGCTTATCTCCATGGCTCTTCCCACACTTTGGGCACCCAAGTTTCACAAATTATTTTGAAAATTATTTGCCCTTATTACCACCAGGTTGGAATTGTTTCTTAGGGTACGAGACATCCCCAATCGTCGAGTCCTAGGGAGCTAGCCTTTTCTTGGAAGCATCTATAGTGGGCTTAGCAGCAATTAGCTTCTTATTCTACTCCTCCATCAATCTGCTCTTATTTACTAGTGTAGTATAATCTCTGAATTCCATTGGCTCCATCGATGTGAGGATGTTTTCTCTCAAGCTACCCTCAAACTTGATGCACTTCCAACCTTTACCAAGGTTGTGCTAATAGATGGTAGAGAAAATTTGTGAAGCTCCTCGAACTTAGCAATGTATTCCGAGACACTCATATTTCCCTGCTGAAGCCTCATGAGCTGCAACTCCTTAGCATTCCTCATAGATGCTGGGACATACTTCTTGTAAAATATAGTCTTGAAAACTTCCTAAGTGATGAGAGTCTAGGTGCCTTTAAACAGCCTCCTAGCACCCGCTTATCAGAATTTGGAATCGGCCTCTAGCACATAGGTACAAAAGCTACCTTCTGCTCTTCAATATATGCTAAGATAGAGAAAATCTTTTCTATCATCTTAACCATTCTTTAGCTTTGTCAGAGCAGAAAGTTCCTTGAAAATTTAGTGGATTTGCTTTTCAAAACTCACCAAACTCTAAATATTCCATATCTACCACTACACCCTTGGGATTTCCTCCAGGATTTTCCTTAGGTTGTCTTTCCATCCTTTCTATCATACTGTTAGCTGCAACAGCTTGCTCCCTCGTGGCATAAAGTGCTCATTATATCTGCCACATCTTCTAGGGCAAGTTCGCGTCACAGCCTACCTTACCTACCTGAAACCATTAGTTCCTAGTCACACAAAACAAGAGAGTTAATCAAGCTCAACACTGGGCTAAGTGTGATAGCAACTAATTACCTTTACAACAAGGCAATCATGCCTATACAATTTTTATATCTTATCCCAAGTAAATAACACTCAGTGCATGACAACCTACTAACATTTTTAGAGTATGCTAAGAGCATAGTCAGTGCATTCCTCAGGTCTTTCTAGGACGAACTGCTTTGATACCAAAATATAATACCCTACCAAATGCAACATCATGCTTAGGTCATAACATTGTAGTGGAAGCACCCTCGATATATAAATACGTAAATCATGTCTAGCTTCTAACATTTACAAAATACTAAAATTAGCTCTACCAAGAGCATTCAACTATATGTCAGTCATCTAGTACTAAAATACATATAACTGGCTTCAATTCTCAGTAGACGAACTAGTCTTATGCTAAGAGCATAGTCAGTGCATTCCTCAGGTCTTTCTAGGACGAACTGCTTTGATACCAAAATATAATACCCTACCAAATGCAACATCATGCTTAGGTCATAACATTGTAGTGGAAGCACCCTCGATATATAAATACGTAAATCATGTCTAGCTTCTAACATTTACAAAATACTAAAATTAGCTCTACCAAGAGCATTCAACTATATGTCAGTCATCTAGTACTAAAATACATATAATTGGCTTCAATTCTCAGTAGACGAACTAGTCTCACTCAAAATCTCTAAGGAAAGTCACCGTCAAGGTCACCTACACTATTTAGAGATAACACGGGAACACATAAGAGTGAGAAATATAATTTCTCAATAGGCAGTCCTAAGCTAACAACAAACAACATCATCGTTATCGTCCTAGCCACTTTGATTCATTATAAATAGGTGAGCACACCATGGAAAAATAAAGATTCATTTTAGTTAAGTTTAAAAATAGATTCTTCCAAAGTAGGTTCCATTTATCCAACACTTATTCCAAGGATCATAACTTTCCATAAGGCATACTAGTGCATGGTCTAAATACTAGTGCATGATCTAAATAAAATAAGATATACATAAAGAAATAAAATGACATTTTTCACCATGCATGTCTTTATGTCCTTTTCTTCTTTACTTTATTTACTTTCTTAACTTTAGCACATTGTTCTTAATTTATCATGCACTTAGCTAGGCTTTCCTTAGGATATTAGCTCATTCCGACTATAATCTTAGTCAGACATCTTCCTCTGATAAGTATATTCTTTGTCAGACAATTTCCTCCAACTCTAGCAAGGGGATCTTTAACTTAGGAGTCAGACATCTTTCTCTAACTCAATTAACGGGGGTATTTAAATTAAGAGTCAGACATTTTTCCTCTGACTTTAAATATTATAATTCAAAGTATGGATCATTTTCAAGTATCTTGCTTGACTATAGAATTTATACATTTTCCCTTATACAATGATGAAATCTTGTAATGTAATTAATCTTAAGTATGCTTAGCACAAGTCTCATCATTCAATATTAAGATAAGATACTCAACTAGAATAAATTAAGAAACAATCTAGTGGAATTCCACAATCACATTTTCGATGATAAAAGCAAGAGCTTCATGCTAGATAGTCTATTCTAATTAAAAGAAAGTATTTTAGTCCTAAATTGGAAATTTAGGAAAAATTACCAAAACAACTTAGAACCTTTTGAGACTTTAATTCTTCAAGTTTCAAGACAACCAAAACAAATCAAATCAATAAGAGCTTAGTTGGGTACAAAGAGGTGGGGGTGAGCTAGAGGTTGTTGATAGAAAAATGAAGAGAATAAAGGAAAATGATGGTGGTTTGATAGGGGGAAGGACTATGATCAAAAATCAAGAGGCAAAAAAGAGATGAGAGTGAATTGTTTGTGTGGGGGTGGATGGTGTTAGGTCATAGGTTGGTAGAAAGAGTGATGATGGTTAATCTGTAACACCCTACTAATTTAATGTTATGCTTAAGTCATAGCATGAAATTAAGTAGATTGTGTTACTGTGTTAATGCTCCATTTACGTTCTCTTCTTTTTTTTTTTTTTTGAACAAAAGAAACGGCGCGCTACTATGTTAAAAGTGAAACGAATTCAACGGAATATCATAAAGATGCGAATAGTACAATAACATTACTGAATACGTGCCTATATATATATTTATGTATATATTTATATATATATATATATATATATATCAGAAGCCTCTGCTTTAGTTTATATACAAAGTATCAAAATAGGATACATGAGTGGGGCCGTGTACCAAAAAGACATAAGGCCCATGTCAGTCAACCTGATCCTATGTGGTCCTCAGAGGACATTTCAAAAACCTATCACTAGTCTATGACCCAAAGCTGCATGCTGCCAAAAAAGGGTCATGCTATACAATACTGCCTGTGGCTGACCTACTCAGTCAGGTAGCCGTTGGCCATATCAGGCCCGGCTGGCGAGTAGTCAGTACTGGGTCCTGAGGAGGAGGATGCTGAGCTGGTGGCCTCTGAAGGGTCGCTATCGGAGCTGAGCGGGATGTCAGGTACGACCTGCGGAGGTGACTCTGGTGTAGGGTCGGCAGGCTGCAGTCTTGCGGGTCTGAGGAGGTGTTGGGGGAGGGTGTGCCGCATACAACGGAACCGCAAAGTAAGGGGAAGCAGGATCAAAAGCGGGATGGTGCAAAGGGATGGCGAAATTCCTATCACTAAAAAGGTAGAGACTAATCGGCAAGAGCCAGGCTATATCAAATGAACCTACTACAGGGTCATGGTGGAGCTGCAAGTCTGGCACCTCAATGAAGTGGGTAGCTGTCGTGTCCATCGTCCACGTCTGAGAATGGGGCGGAAATGCAAACGAGGTGAGAATTTAAGGAAATTCTCAGTAGGGTCGTGCATGGCGTTTAACTGACGTCGCTTTCATTCTCAGTTGCCTCGGGTTTCATTTAATTATGAAAACATGAGATCAAATTTAACCATTCATATTTAATAAGGTTAAGAAAATGTCTGGTCCAAGGCAAGGCCCAGTTTTACTTTAAACAGCATAAGAAATTGTCTAAACTACTAACAGTAATACACAGAATAATGGGCAGGTAAGTGAACACATGCTGTAAGTAAGTATAATAGTTAAACTGTAAATGACTTGTAATCATGCACTTAATGCGATCATGCAAACTTGCTCTTGAACTTTCCTTCATAAACTTTTCCTTTGCTCATATACTTTCTTCATTACTCATAAATCCTTCCATTACTTGGTCCCCTGGGAGTTCTTGGCCATTTTAGACTCCTGGGTAATAGTCTGCTTATCAGGATCGAGCTCGTTCCTATACAGGAATTGCCGAGTTTACTTTCCCCGACGTTCCCACCGATCTATTCCCCTTAACTTCTTATCCGGGGCTGGCCCAAGTAGCATGGAACTTTCATAGTGGCATAATCCTTTCATTAACTCTCGTAACTTTCTTAAGGATGCACATGCATTAACATAGAATTCATAACTTGTGCATGGGTCCTACCGTAATTTCGACAGCGTAACGGAACGTGTCCGCTTCCCCATGAATAGTGCCAGCCAACCAATACAGTTACACAATTTGCAATTTCAATATAGAGCAGCAATTATGCACATACATTCATAAATTCATTCATAACTTCAACAAGCTTCAATAGGACTTTTAACTGATTCTGCCTATTTCTGCCCGGTTATGGTATAGCCCACCTTTATTTCAATGTAACTCCTTTAAACCTGATTTTTGGATATGTTGTAGCCTTATATGTCTAGTTTCTAACCTTTTTGGTCCCATCTAATTTTGATATCTATAGCTCGAGATATTCAAATTTTATCCCGGCATACCCAGTGGCTTGCCAGAATCAGGCAACTAAATGTAAAAAATCCACTAAAAATCGAAAACTGACTCAAATGATACGACTCATATTAAAGTTAACAGGGTAAAGTTTCATTTACAAAAAGTCCCATCCCATTTGGCTTGGTAGGGCTCGAGTTATAAGCCCCGAAACTTAACCTTCTTGAACTACTCTGATTTGGCTCGGTTTGGACATAGGTTAACTTTTTCAAATCACTGGGAACAAATAGGATAGTAACAAACTTGGAATTTCTGGGTAGGATATTCTCCTATGTGTAAGCTTTCCAACAAAATTAGTTTCACTCAATTTGGAGTTGTATAGGGTGAGTTACACCCTTTTCAACCCATACTGCCCGGGTGGATGCCTAGATTCCTAGGTCAAACTTCAAAAATTCATATCTCTCTCAATATTAATCCAATGGTCTTATATGATATATGTATGGAAAGCCCTAGATGTCTAGTTTCACATAAGAATAGTTTCATTAATTTTGAATGGCGGGAGGCAGAGCCATACACTCCGCCGTACGGACTGCCAAGGGTTTTGAGTTTTCCAGCCTCTCAACTCCTCCATATCTGCATCCTTTCTTGTTTCCAATTCAACTTTAATTTCACAAACAGTCAATAAACCAGCCACAGTTCATTATGAATCACTCAGTCAATATATCAGAATTGAAGAATCAAACCACCGATAATCATTCAAAATCAGAAAAACCAATACAGGAGTTAAAACCTCTACCTCTTGCTTTGAGTTTGGAAATAGAGCTGGGCTGAACTTGAAGGCTGTATAGAGTGGGAGAGTTGAGAAGAGGAAAGAGAGCTGAAGTGAGGAAGGGAAAGCAACATAAGAAAATGAGCTGAAGAGGCAGGAGAATGATATATATAGACAAGGCTTCGAAGTGGTAGTTAAAATGAGTGGCTTTGATTGAGTAAAATTTTGTGGGCAAAGTTCAGCCATATCTCCCTCTTTTGTGTCAAAATTGCCCTCCACATCGCCAGAGAAATGAAACTCGCTTCCTGCGTATCTGAGCATGAAGTCGGAACTCGCACTCTTAAGGTCGGAATTCGTGCCTATCTATTCAGATGAAGTCGGAACTCGGAAATATTGCCTTGGTTCATTCACAAGGTAAAGTTGGACTTCGGAATCGTAAGATACAATTACCTTCAAATCGAAGGTCAAGGGCCAAAATGTGAAACCGAAATACTCGAACCCGGAAATCGGGAGACATAGCAAACTCAAATCGATTCTGAGGATGACACCGGATATCGGGATTCAAAACATTAATCAAGTGCACCAAGAAATCGGAACTCATAGGATCTCGGCACTCCAACTCGATCTCGGAACTCGGAAGTAAGAGAAATGAAAGCTTCTGCTAATAAACTCGAGATCGGAACTCAAAACTTAATATCGAAAATCGGAAGCATAAGCCACTACATTTGAACTAACGAAATCGGAAATCGGGATATCGTGTTTATTCTAACTTGAGCATAAGGTCGGAAATCACATATTTACGTGCATAAGGTCGGAAATCGGAAATTTATTACTGATGAGGTCGGAATTCATACATGCTTTCATAAGGTCGGAAATCGGAAAATGCAAGGCAATCCGTTTGAGCCTTCCTAAGGTCGGAAATCGGAAATCCTTGTCTGTCCAGCCTTGAAGATGAATTCGGAGGTCGGGAATAGTGATGGCTCGGAAGTCGAAAGTCGCGGACGTTACATAATCCACCATTTAGGGTGAGGTGGCCCTTATTTTAGCCACTTACTCTACCTAATTCCTAATGTAGTGTATTATTCTCATGTACATTAAATCTTATTAGATCAATTACAAGAGTTCTAAGAGGCTTTATTTCATAAAAATTATATTGCAAACATGTTATTATCTTATTATCAATAGCATTAATTTTAAGCCATTATTATTATCATTATACATGTGTGTGTGTGTGCACACATATATATATATAATACTAAGTTACAGATGTAGCAAAACTGGGGATATTAAAATTTGAGTGTATCCAAGCATCTCACACCAAACCCTCCAAACCTAATGGCTAAATCGACTATGGAGATCAAGATGTAGTATAAATTTGCAATGGATTACGTATGAGCATTAAATACATGGGGTACTCTACTCTCAACTCATCTAGTTCCTTTAATCAATTTTTACTTTATAACTTATTACATGTTTCTAGTTTAATAGAAAATTTGCTTAGTATTTCTCAATTTGCTTAAAAAATAATGTATTCCTTCAATTCCATGCTAATTCATGTTTGTCAAATCTCTAGCTACAAAGAAGATCCTTCTCCAAAGAAAGCTTAGAAATGGAGCTTACCCATTTGACAATTAATCGTCAAGTACCTTTAGCAAATTGTACTATACTGCAAATTCAAAAAATGAAGTCTATCGATGTTGTAATACTTTTGTGGCATGTTAGATTAGGTCTTCCTTCTTTTAATGTTCTAAAGAAAATATTTTTGTCATGTAATACATACATTTTGATTTTAAAAAACCTGTCACTGCTTCTGAATCTTGTCATACGAGAAGATCTCATCAACTGCCTTTTTTTCTACTTCTAGTACTACTTATCATGCACATTTACGTCTTGTTTTCATTTACATTTGGAGACCAACACTTGTTAACAATGACGTTGATGCATATACAATATACGCTTGGGCTTATTTGGTGAAATAAGAGTCTCTAGTCTTCCCTTAATCTTACAATTTAAAGCCATGGTGGAGCTATAGTTAGGAAAAAAATGAAGGCTATTCAAATTAACAATGCTAAGGAATATCTTAAATTTACATCTTTTCTTCAAAACCATGGAGTAATCCATTGCCTCACAACTCCACATACCTACCAACAAGATGGTATTACTAAAAGGGAAGATAGATACATTACTGAAACTAGCCTCACCCTCTTGGTTGCAACATCAGTGTCCCTTAAATTCTAGGGAGATGAAGTTCTCAAACCTATATATCTCATTAACTACTTCCCCACACCCACCTTGTCCAGTTCCCTTCCATTTGAGAAATTATTCCACAAAAGACCCGACTATTACTTCTTCATCAAGACATTTAGTTGTGCTTGTTATCTCTTATTTAGACCTTACAATGACTACAAGCTGGACTTCATATCCATCCAATGTATATCTCTTGCTCTTGGATGCAATCTCCACCATAGAGGTTACAAGTGTTTATCCCTAAATGCAAAGATATACATCTCAAAGGTTGATGAGCATGTTTTTCGTATCCATATTTATCTCCCAGATCTAAAATCCCCACACATGCAGACATTGTCTTTATTATTTGCTCTATTCCACTTGTAAATTCTCATTCCTATACTCAGAATTCACAATTTACTCATGCTCAGCCGTCTTCTACTTTACCATTTCATATTGCATCATCCACCTCTAACCCCTCTTGTTTAGATTTTTAATATATTCTCTTGCAATAGACTGATCCTCTTAATCATGTAAGATATTCATTCACACATTTTCTTATGCCTCAATTTCTCTGTTGCTTGATGGAAGTGTCAAGGATGACCACATTAGAAAAGTAGTTTTTGTTGCAACTTGTAGTATAAGACGCAAACAATATTGTTTCTCAAGGATCTTTAGGTGAAATTCAATCAAATAAATGGAGCAATGGGGTTTTGAATTCTAGAATTTAATTTAAACAAATAAGAATAAAAGAAAATAAAATTTAAAATAATCAATTCAAAACATCCTTCAAAAATTGAAATCAACTCAACAAAGAATACTAAACATGCATCAAATCTCTAGTGTTGTGGTCAATCAGAATTAGACCGAGATATCTAGATCTAATTTTGCATTAACTGCTAGATGGTCATCTAGAATTTAACTAGCAAAATGAATCCCAGGGAGCTGCAATCACATATCCATAGAGATCTATGCTAATTTGAAGAATAAAAATGCAACTAACCTAAATTATAAATCTACAACTCAGTCTTTCAATCTCAATGATAAAATTCTGATTAATTAATCAAACAATCATAATTTCATCATAAATATCAAATAAAATAGAGGATTGACCAAATACATACAGAGACATAAATATCCAATCATGTTGTTCAAGAGCAAGAAAAAAGAAGAAAAAAAGAAACATTAATAGAAAATCAAATCAACCAAGTCCAAGGTTTCATAATTAAACGACAAGTTCATCCAAATCCTTGAATTGATTTCAAATATTTAGGAATCCATGGATTACCAAAAAAAAAAACTCGTGGGAGAGGGGATGAGAGAACATAAAATAGAAAAGAAGAGAGAAAACTACTACTAAAATCTCAAAATGCTGAAAATATAAAGTCTAGCTTCTGATCTCACAGTTCTCTTAATCATATAGTTGATCCCAACCATGAAATACTAAAATGATAATAGATTATAAATAATTCTTTATCTCTATGTTTTAATTGGATTTCTCATTTGCCTTATTGGACTTGGGATGAAGGAGATATTGGCAAAACAGTCACCGTAAGTCTCTAAAACCTTCCACCAATTTCAGATATTCAAATTACCATCGAAATGACATCACTTGATCAAGTGATCTTCACGAGAGTTGTATCATAGTCTATTAGCTTTGAATTGACCTAATTCCACCTTCATTTGACAACTATAGCCTAATTAATGACCCGAATTGTACATATTGCTAAGATTTCAGCAATTGCTCTACTTTCCAAGTCAAAGACAACCGTCTAAACATCTAATTCAGCTCTAGACTTCTTCTTGAAAATTGTAAAGAATTCTCTTAGCTTTCCTAAAAGCCAAATGAAATCTATTTTTTAATGCTTAAAACTCAAGATATGGCCGAAATATAGAGATAGTGTTAAATTGGCAATAATGCTAAAATAGGCAATTAAGCACAATTGGATAGCAAATATTAAAAATATGTCCAATATTAATCAATTAATTACAAAAGAGGATTAAGACATCAAATATGATGGCTAATTAATATATTAAAATCTCAATTATCATTTCTCCTCAGCTAGCTCATAACATACATTATACAATCACCAGATTCAATGTTGAGATCTTTAAGCCAACGGCACTCATAACTGTGTTAGAACCTTCCACTGTGGCACAGACTTTAAGCCAGTGTTATTGTAAAAAAGGCTATGCATTGACGATGACTATCATGCACTTCTCATGATTAAACATTGGATTCTGGTGCCTGGGCCTCCGCACTGTCAAGTTATTGCTGCAAATCGGTCTTTAGGACCAAATATAATTCCAATGGCTAACACCAAAAACACAAAGCAAGGCTTATTGCTAAGGGTTTTCACTAAAAAGAGGGCTTTGATTATAATGAAACTTTTAGACCGATTTTAATGCAAGATAATGTCAGAACTATACTCACACTTATTCTCTCTAAGCACTGGTCAACTCATCAATTAGATGTGAATAATTTATTTCTTAGTGGGGATTTGCATGTAGAGGTTGTTATGCTACAGCTATTTGCACGTTAAGTTGGTAATAGTACAATGCTTTGCATACTTACTGAGGCTTTATGGTCTCAATAAGCCATAAGGGCATGATTTGATAAGCTTACCTCTACTTTATTCATTCGAGGGTTCCAGTCTTCAAAATGCGACAATTCTCTCTGCACTAGGATCACTCCTAATTTCACTACGTTCATCCTTATCTACGTTGATGATATCTTGGTTACTAGCAACTCTTTTGCAGTGAATGAAAGACATGATTAGTAGTTTGAATCAACATTTGCTCTCAAGGATCTTGGTTAAATATACTACTTTCTTGGTATTGAAGCACAAAAAACAACTTCTGGTGGCATCTTCTTATCTCAGAGAAAGTACATTATTGATCTCTTTACAAAGGCTAACATGCTGCAAGCTAAGACAATGGCCATTCCCATGACTTCTGTCCTTTAACTCTCTGCTCATGGGTGTTCCTATTCATGATCCACATCTGCATGGCTAGGTTGCTGATGGCCTTACAATATGCCAAAATTACCCAACCTAAGATAACTTAATTTCAGTGTTAATATATGTGCCAATTTATGCACAATCCACTTAACCATCATTAGAAGGTAGTGAAGCAAATTCTTAGATATCTCAGTGGTACTCTCTCCTTTGGCCTCCATCTATGGGTTCTAGCAAATTTGCATCTTCAAGCCTTTTGTAAGTCTAATTGGGGGTTTGATTATGATTACTTAGATGGCGACCTCATCTCCTTGTCCTCTATGAAGAAAATGTTGCAAGTCAATCAAGCACTGAGGTCAAGTATAAAAGCATGGCTTGTGTCACCACTGAATTATTATGGCTCCATTCACTCCTCGTTGATCTTTGAGTGCTCATTGGTACGACTCCCAAAATTTATAGTGACAATCTCTGTTGTGCTCTTATCTACCAATCCGCTTTTTTATTTAAAAACCAATTAACACTTTGAGCTGGACTTGCACTTTGCTCGTGAGAAAGTTGTTAACAAGGAAGTTTCCACTCATCACATTCCCTCTGCTGCTCAAATTGTTGATGGCCTTAGTAAGGATGTTCCTAGTTCTGAGTTTCATTCATTCACTTCCAAACTCATAGTTGAGTCTTTGCACCCCTCTATGAGTCTGCGGGAAATGTAAGGGATAGCGTTAGTTATGGGCATTTAAGAGTTTGTTTTGATTTTGTTATGATGGTTATTTTAATTGTATTAAGATGATGGAGAATGATCCATTATATATAGCTAAATGTACAGAATATTGACCACAATGAAATCATTTCACATGCCACAAATTCTCTATGGATCTCTTTTCTCTCTAGCTCTTAGAGCTCTCTCTCACTTTCTTAGCCTCTCACTAGCTTAGCTTTTCTTTCATTTTCTGTTGTGTCTCTTAGGCCTTACATGATGGTTGAGACATGAGACAATACTAGAGATGTTGTGTAATAGCCTATTTAAAAATAAAATGTCTGCTTAAAATAAAATATTGATAACCAAAATATTTAAAAATTTTCATAGCTTATGTTTTGAATAATTCCTTTAATTACTTTTAAAAATTGCAGTGTAGAGAATATAAAATTATATAGATGAAATTTTTTAAGTGGTTGTTTACAAAAAAAAAATTGAGGGATTATGATGCATCATAAGTGATATGGTGCACCTTAAACCCCTCTCTCCCTTCATTTCACGTTCTGGAACGTTCCCCAGACGCCATTTGCTTCCTCTCTTTCGTTTTTTTCTCTCCTTTATCACGTTCCTTCATTCTTTTCCTCTCAAATTCGTCTCTCTCAATCTCCTCTTTCCCTCACTCCCATGAGCCACTACCCACGCTTCCCTCTCTCCGCCACATACCACAAACTGCATCTCTCTCTTCCTCGCGATTTCTCTCTCTCTCTCTGTGCATCTCTCTTTTTGGTCCGTCTCCTTCTCGCCCGTCTCTCTCCTTCTAGTTTGTGTGCATGTCTCTCTCTGTTTTTTTTTTTGTAGCTGTTGATGATTTGTTCATTGTTAGTAACTTCTTATGCATGAGGATATATAAGCAATAGGTTAAATCTTAATCTATGGATTAGTGATCAAACTAAAATGGATGGTTCCATGATTTTGGGTGGTTTTGACTATAAAAAGAAAGGATGTGAGCAATTACTATTGTTTATGCAAATTTTAAACTGCTACTTATTTTATTTCTTTATAAGTATAGTTTAGTTAATTTTATTCATCTATTAATATGTTTTGTCTAACTATCATGAAAATATTCTAACTACGCTTTAGAACTAAATCTTCCTTTTTGTAAAAGATACTCATGTATATAAGAGTAATGACTAGCAAACTTCTCAATACTTTCTTGTAATCTCGCTTTATGCTTAAGTACTACTTCATTGTCATGTTTTGGTTTTGTTAAGTCAAAATCATATATTGTTTTGTTGTAAAGTTTTATGACTTAAAATATTAATTAATTAGTTAGTTAGTTAATTATGTATTTAATTGCTCCAAAACTTCCTTGAAAGTTTTTATTTTTGGGGAAAAAGATTAGAGAAAGAAGATTGTAGTTACACAATAAATTGAAGCATTTATGGTTAAATCGAAAATAATCATTTGTGTGTAATTTCAAATTCCCCCGGAGATCGATCTGCAAGTTTAGTGGCCCCAGGACATAGACTAGACATTTCCTAATGTTTTGTGAGTGGACAATGCCTTTATAGCATCTGGTCTTCTTATGCAATTAGTTTTGGCTTGATCTTAATATATATTGATAGCTTATTTATATATGTCTAGTTAACTATGAAGGTTTTGTTTAGTGATATAATTGTCTTATGATTTAATATATTTATCTAATTGTGGACCTTTGATTCAGTTTTGAGGAAATTGTACTAATGTTCAAGTGTTGAATGTTTTAAAAGTTGTTTTTTTGAAAAAGACTATGAAATTTATAAACAAAGGGCAAGCTCTAATCTTTGTTTGGATTACTGAATTGATTTATTGAGTAAATTATATTTTGGACTTTCAAACTTTGATGAATACTTTATGCTTCAAAGATTTGATTTAATATTTGTTACTATTTATTACTTTGTGCTTTTATTACTATCTATTACTTTAGTTCCTATATAAATTGTGGGAGGATTTTTAGGAATCGGTAGCTAGCGGTCATTGACACTAGCCTTAATGCACCTTGATTCGAACATAGCTAGCAAGAGTGTTGCTAGTTCGGTGTGTGTGTGTGTGTGAGGCCTACGCACACCGCCGACTTAGTCAGATTTGAACGGGTTATCCCTTAATTGGAAATATCTCTGAATTGCAAGCCTCCACATCTTGGTATTTACATTTGAGAAATATATTTCTTTTAAGTTATGAGATAACATAAATTCTATATATACATTTGAGGAGTATAGTTTCAAGTTATGAACAATGTTAATTCTTTATATACATGCATAAATTTTAATGATGATTCTTTACTGATATATTATTCCAAATGATGATTCCTTACTTATATTTAGTTCGTGATATTAATTCTTATCTATATGTAGTTTGCTTTATTTCTAGAGCTTGCCCTCATATATTATAGATCCATTACCCCTCCCTGAGTCGGTTGGACTCACCCTCCTTTCCTTCCTGTTTCTGATCCTAGTTCTGTACCTGATTTAGTTTCTCTAGCTTATAGAGTGCAGACACCTTTGATAGCCCTTCTACATGTGAGGGCCCTTTCGTTGACTTTGGTTGTAATATTTATATGTGTTTGATGCTTTAGAGTTGCTCCATAATTCACAGACAGGAATCTGCTGGATGATACTCTTTTTGGATAGGATATGTGTATAGGAATTCGTTTATTTTGTAAAATATGTTTCTTGAGCACTGTGGTAATAGGGATGTATATATAAAAATATATAAGTAGATAGACATAAATATGTTGTTATTATAATGAACGAATGCCTAATATATATATATATATTGGATGTATGTGCTAGTTGACTGTTGGAACAAGTCTGGCTTTTACGGGAAAATTGAAAAAATAGAGAAAATTCTGTCCGTTTGTCACAGGAAATTTGATGTTTAAGGCTTGCTGGAGGTTCGCCACTTCCAAGCGCCAGTCATGACTCAGGATGGGTCGTGACATGTTGAGGGCTGAGTTAGTTGATTAGAAACTGTATCTTTTATTATCATCATTAGAATGTGCGCAGTTACCTTCTATTGTGTTACACAGAGCAATAAAAATATAATGGAAACCAAATTGATTATTAAGCATAAAACATGTGAAAAAGGAAAAATAAAGCATCATTTATTGTGCTCCAAAAATTTTCGGTCATTCAAGTAATATGAAAATATGCTGGAAGTTTTTTATTTTTTTTTTGGTTGACAGGATTAGAAATTGGTTTCATTTAGAATAAGTACAAGCAATTAATCCATACAATTCTAGAGAGGATGAGTAACTCACATATAGATAAAGATCCTTTTTCACATTTTTCTATTCTTTTCTTTGTCTGTTCACTTATATTTTGACAACTGTAAATCATATGACATCATTATGGTTCTTCTCAATACTAAATTTTTAAAACTATCCATAATATTACACACAACGAGATATTATTTTGGGGAGGAGTGTGCGGGAAGGGGGACACCAAATTTGGGGTCAGTAAAATTTTGCTCCTCATATCTCACTACAAACCACAACCTACTTTCATGTCATTCTTTCTTCAAAAAAGGCGATTTAATCTCACCATTGAAGGCGGTTCGCTGGAAGGCTGAGGCTGATCATCAGTGCTATTAGTCCCGAAGTCCATTCCCCCAAACCCATATTGCTGTACAACAAGCACTGAAGAGCATGAACCAAAACTATTTGATGCCACTATGTCCCCAATAACTCCAAGTTCAGGGCAATCAGTCCAATTCAATAAATCAGACAAGACCATAGAGTTCCTACCTTTCCCTTGTCCTAAAATGTATAAATCATTTCCCCTTTGGTCCAATTCATTAAGGACTCTAGGAATGTCATCACCACAGTGCACTTCCTTCTCTGCATAATTTATGGAATCCTCATTGTTCACTGCCATAAGCCTAAATGAACTCACATACTCTTCATCCAACTCCTTTTGCTTTTCCTTGTCTAGCACTGTAGACAATAGCCCGTGACCTTCATTATGGCCAGATCTTTTGTCAACCTCTGCAGCCTCTCCAAACAAAAGAATCCGCACCATGGTGAGTTGGATCCTTGGATGCTTTGACATTCTCCAAGCAATGGCTAAGGCCTCACGGTCATCAGGACCACCTATGAAGAGCATAAGAACATGCAAGTTGGTCATCAACAATGAACCAAGACCGCGATCAACGAATATTCCCACAGAACAAGGTGCATCTTTCATGACATCTTGGTTTATCTCACTAAATGCCGTGTTGGTTATCTCTAGACAACCTTCTGCGCTTGAATGCTTGTGAAAAGGGAGGAGGACTAGTGACGCTTGTTTCTCCTCTGCTAAATTGTATATGTCAAGGTGAATGGTTGCATAGGGTGACACAACTGCATTAGTGTCCACACGATTGTAATCATGTTCTTCTGCATATGCTTCAAAATGTTTGGTAATGGATTCCAAGTCTTCTTGTGATTGGGTGAGGTTATGTGATCCAGGTTGGTGTGAACTGTGTTGTCGCTCAATGTGGGCAGAAAGAAGGGCAGTGGCACGCCCTTTAAACTGAACAAGTTGAAGTGCTGACACACGCAAAGGGGAAACTTTAGTCCCACTTAAGGCTTCAAGGATGTTGACCATTCCAGTGGCATGGCGAGCGCTGTGGACACAGGCCAAAACTCGGATTTCTGCATCAGCCCTCACATTTTGTATAGTCCTTAGCTTATTTTTCAAAAACAGCTTCCTTGGCTTGTATATGGCGTTGATGGTTGGAGACACGACCATAGTCATTATAAGAATAGTTAACACCATAATTGAGAAGGAGTCTCTACTCAAAATCTGAAGGAAAAAGAAAAATTAAATGGTTATTTATTAGCTATTTGTAGCTTAATTTAATCATTCAAAGATAAGTGGTATTAATCTAGTCCTTAAAAGATGGATAATGAGATCAATTTAATCCTAAAAAAGTTTATATTTATTTAAAATCTCCAAATAATAGAAAAATTAAAAAAAAATCAATCTAGTCTCTTAATTATAGAAAATTTATTTGAATTTACTCTCTCAATAATGGGTAATGACATTAATTTAATTCTTCATTCCCCCTTTTTTTTTTATAAAGAATGATTATTTTGATATCACTTTCTATCACGGAGAAATTAAATTGATATTATTTGTTTTTTAAGGACTAAATTGATATTATATCTTTTTTAATTAATGACAAAAATAGTAATATACTCTTATTCTAAAAATAGAGGATAATGACAGATATAGCCAGACAAAAACACTGATAAGTTATATACGTGAACTTACTCAAGTAATTAATACCTTCTTGTCCCATGCAATGTTTAGCATTATGAGTGACAAGATGCCTTTGGTGTTCATAAGCACCCCAAGAGCCACACTCTCTCGAACAGGCATACCAGAGAAGCAAGTAGCTATAACCGTGCTGACAATCTTTGTGGTGCATGATAAGATCACTATTAGCAATATTGAAAGCAAACTTTCCCTTCTCGTAGCATCTATTATGTCGAACCTCACGCCACAACTAGCAAAGAACAATGGTGCTAGGTACCCTGACCCAAAATCATCTGATTTCTCTATCAACATGTCTGTGAACCTTCCACGAGGTAAAATTAGTCCATAAACCAATGCCCCAAGAATGGGATTTGTACCAAGGATATCAGTAACAGCTGCACAAGCAAAAAGGCCCATAATAACAAGGGACAATTGGTAATTGTCCCACTCATGCTGCTTGGTTTTTTTGACTATTATCTTTTCTAGCTGAGGGCGTATCACCACATAGCAGAAAAGGACAAAAATTGTGGTGCTCATTACTGAGTAAATGGCTCTTCTACCATTAACTGCAAATGGAATCAGCAATGCAAACACAACCCAATTATAGAAGTCATTAATTGTGGCTGCTGTTAAGGCCAATTTACCAAGCCCTGTATAGAGGATCTTGAGGTCCGCAAGGATGTTAGCAAGGACGGGAAAACCTGTGACACTAAGAACTGAACTCCATATGAAAAAAGATTCAGGTCTTTCATAATTTTTTGAAAAATTAGATGGGCTCTTGCTGAGTTTCCGGTGTAAAACATAAATGGCAGCCCCTAATGCCACTGGAATGATAGTGCTAGCAATAGCAATTGTTGTAGCCTTCTTCTGTGCTCGTAAGACAGGGTCTAAGTTCATCTCCAATCCAGTGAGGAAGACATAGTAGAGGAGACCCACATGTGATATGGTTGTAATAACAACGACTACCTTTAGAGGAACAAAAATCTTCAAAAATGTGGATTCCCCTGATACAAATCCTGAAAGCAAGACACCCGCCTATATTGCCCAAAAAAAAAAAAAATACACATTCAAAATATATATAAATTAGTTAAGTTAAATAAATAGGAAATCATACTTACAAATTCTCTTTTCAGTATTTTTATTTGGTATTAATTGTTTCTTATGATATGGATCTTGCGAATTATCTTTGATGAATCAAATTCCTTACAACCCCACATGATTGATAATGATTTAAAAAATGACTAGTGAAAGAAAAGAGAAAATGACAGATTCAATTCATTCAAACATTTCCATCAAAATTCATTTGTACTATTCAATATTTTTGTTTTCCTTTTATGATTTTATGCTATTCCAATACCACATGATGAACAAAGTTGGAAGTGAATATTACCAAAGAAAAGAAAACCAAAAAGAAACCTGTTAATGCACTTACTAAAAGATCAGCAACAAGGCGAGGTTGATTTAAGGGTCTCATGATGTAGTATAAAAAACGCGAGACAAAGACAATAACAATAACTTGGAAGATAAAAGCAGGAAGATAAGATGTTAGGACGCTTTCACTTTTCCATATTGGATTGGGATTAGACACGGTATTTTGGTAGCATCCCGTATTTGATTGATATCCACTATCACTGTTTCCCATAACTTTTCTTGATGTGTAACTTGTAAATTTGATGAGGGAAAGGAATAGAAACAATAGAGAGTGAAGAAAAGAAAAGATCAATGAATGAATGCGATTACTCTTTGCTGGAGTAAGTTGCTTGGTATTCTTGTCTTCTGGCACGTGCAACTTCCTCTCTCTCTCTCTCTCTCTCTACTGTTTCTATCTTACATTTCATGTAAAGAAGTCTGCAAACCTGTAACTGGTTCTGTTCTTATTTTATCTATTATTAGAAGATTTTACGTAGTTCTCCTTTCTGTCTCATTATTATAATTAGTTAATTACTATTATTAGGGACCTAATCTATTTTCTTCAATCTCGTGCTAAACTTTGGAGCACAAAGACGGCCGAGTCTTTTGATTGTTAGATGAATGAAAAGCCTTTTAGATGTATATTTTCCATTAAGAAAATTGCTAGAATGCGAGAAACTTTATTAGTTTTTTTATTTCTAATGAAAGAGAAATTTTATCAGAATTAGTTTCAATAATAATGTGATATATGATTTTTGCCCATTTAGTTTCAATAATAATGTGAGACTAGAGTTAGACCACGCATTTCACAAACAGAATGGTGAAATAACTATTTGTTGCACTAATAGACCAATGATTTAAGTTCTATTTGTTTTACGGTGGGAGACAGTCAAACTCACGTTCGACCAAAGTGAATGTAGAACTACTTTGGAAAAAAGACATTGGGAGGCATGATTTCTTCATTTTTCGATAGAGAAAATGATAACTAAACACACTTTTAATAAATGTTGTTAGAATAATTTAAGGTGAAATAACTATGCATGTAATGGAAAGAAATATATTTATTTAGGGTAGGTAATACAAATTAAACTAAAAACTATGTCCTTAGTAATAACCATTTAGAATGAATAAAAGTCATATAAATGTATATGTTCAATTGAGTTTCATCCTTTTGATATTATATTTGTATTCTTTTTTTTTTTCTTTTCTTTCATTTTTTTTTTTGCACATTACTATTTAGAAATTTGTTTAAACAATGGTTAAGTAGACAATTATTAGTGTTCTATTAGTTGTATATTCATAAATATACCTTAATATTCCATGCAACCGGTTATTGTCAATATATTAAAAAAAAGAGATAAGTATAGAGATGGGAATGGGAATGTTGACGCTCTTTAGGAGGTAGGGTGTTTTACTCTAGCAAATGGGATATGAATTCCTTCTTCATTTACATGTACACGACTTTCTTTGACAAGCTTGATCTTAGACTCCCCATTACAAATTTTGAATGTGTCAATTTGTGTTAGATTAACATAGCCCTACTTAATTACATTCGAATAGTTGAGCCTTCATCCCACCTTTTAAGATCCTGATGGAATTCCTTAGCATTGAGCCCACAATTGGTGTTTTTTTCCAAATAAGGGTGTTTGGAAGGGGAATTGGATTTCTTGAATAGTCATCCAAGGAAAAGGTTATTCATTTTTAACCAAAGCTTGATATAAGCACTTCAAGGACCGCTACTTTAAGGTCATGTCCCCTGAGACCAACTTCCCCTTCCTCCTCAATGAGTACAATTTAAAAAAGTTTCCTGTGTATTCCAATTGTGTGCCTAGACAAATTCTACATATCGATTATCATAGTCTGTTTGTTGAGGATAGGCTTATAGGGGACTACCTCAATGAAATTGCCTCCTCCCGATCCTTATTAAGTACCACCCTCTTGCTATCGGACACGAATAGAGAGAGCCAAAGTGCTTAAGCACATCGTTAAGCCTCATAATCGAAGCTTATGTTTGAATATTTTTCTGTGAATTACCATTTTGTACTTATTTTTTATTCCTTTTGCAGTGAGATGGTGCCAACATTATCTTGTACTGACCTCTAGGCCATTCGTGCACGTAAGAAAACGGCCATTGCTGTAAGGGGTGCTAGCGTTTACTTTCAGAACATTTTGGAATGACATTTAGAAATAAATGACCAATCAGATCAACTTACATTCATCATTCTCACCCACCAAGGAAGTAGTATAAGCAGTACAAAGGTAAAAATACAATGAAAGTCTACGGCTTTACCTCTTCTGTGCTTTCCTCCTTCTAGCCTGTGCCTTTTGCCATTTCTTTCTGGAAACCAGTTTACTCTTCGGTTTCAATTTTAACTCAGGTGAGAATTTGTAATTTGGATCTCTCATACGTGCTTGTATGTCCTTGAAAAACTGAATATTTAGTCTTTTAGGCCCTCCTTGTCTAAGCTCTGCATACTCCGGACCTGAAACAACATTTTCAAATGCTCCAATTAGAATGTCCAAATCACTCATGACCTCCCATACATTGGTGTACCTGCCATCTGGACCTTTCTTTAATTTCTTTAAAGCATTCTCAACTGCAATCTTCCTAGCTTGCTTTCCTGGCGACAACTCCTCAGGTTCTTGTTCAGCTTTCAACAGCTCTGAGATGGTTCTGTATTTAGGCATTTCATCAAACTCAAACAATTTATCTATGTACTTGTCACTACTTTCATTTGGGTAAGCTTCTGTAGGAATATCATCATCACTATCCATTTCATCGCCTGTCCACAGTGTCTTCTCCTCATCGCTGTCAGACCAAACACTTCGTAACTCATCACTGTCATCAGCATCAATCATGTCTGAATGCTCTTTAGCTTGCTGTCTTGCTTTCCTAATCTCTTTATCAAGTTGACTCTTTGAGTCCTTTTCTTCCTCACTTTCATCCTCACTTCCTGTCCATAGAGTGCTATCTTCATCCATCTCCTTCGCCCAGGCTTTCCTAAACTCTTCATTCCCTGGTCTTCCACTGCCAAAGAGATCATAGCCTTTCCGTCCACCACGAGCATATGTTCTCAATGCTGCATATCCAATTCATATGTTAAAAGGAACTGACACTGGATAATCCATGTTAATTGTGAGCATGAAGACTACAAAATAATTTTGCATTACTTACAATCATGGAGATCACTATTCATTTTATCTTTCTATAAAATCTCTTCTAATTACAATGCAACTAGTATTATGGACCCCTGCTGAGGAATTGTTTGTCTTTCTTTCTCAGAACATGACACTATCAGTAAAGAAAATATGTAAATATAGATATATGCACCTTGTTTTCTTTAGGGACATGACCATCTCATGTTCTAAGGAAAAAACAAAAACAAATTCCTGTACAAGGGGTCAATAGGTCCTACACAGGCATTTTTTTTTGGCTTTCTATCTTCAAACATGGCAGTCACGTTCCTAAAGAAAATAACAGAATCTAAATGAAGATAGGATCATCGCTCTGCCACTCTAGATAGTTGCATGAATAAGTTAAGATTTAAGAAGCCAATTGCCATATTTATCAAAATAAAAATATAAAGAACAAAGAAGCAGCCTGCTGCCATAAGATCAATTTTGTTCCATCAAATTCAGTAGACATAAGGCAAAAGCAATAAAGAAATGGATCTTGAAATCTTATCAAATCACATCATTTAGAAAAGAAATGACAATGAATGCTCAATGCCCCAATCCCTTTTTATTTGCAATGTTGGCAAAAGACATGAAATTGGTCCTTGATTTTATACAAAAACCTGACCAATAAAAAACATGTTAAATGACAAAGCAATCCAAATCTCACATGGAAACCAATAAGGAGATATGTTCTTATTTCCCAAGTCCTAAACCAGGGAAAATATACAGACGCATTTTAGTTAGTAAGGCTCCACGTAAAAATTACCATATGTATTTGTTATTATAAACCAGAAATTTTGCATTCTTTCAGAAATTTAATCCTGAACATATAAATGGCTATATTACATATAATAATTACACTACCCTAAGCAGTTCAAGTCAACAGGAATTAAAAATTTACTAACTTTTAGCCAACCTTTAAATACCAGGGGAAAAAAGGAAAAAAGAAAAATGCTAACCTTGAAAGTTCATCAGATAGCCATTATTGAAACAACTTTGTAAAACACCTGCAGCTGAATGATAAAATACTTTGGACCTGAGAGCAACAGAGATAAGGCGTGTCAGCTATCATCATGAAAGATTTTCTAATCCAATATTTCAACAAAATACAAATCTTTAAACAATTATCCATAGAGAAGTGAGAATAATCCTAACCTTTGAGAGAGCGGTACCGAATGCGACTTTGCAACCCTTCTTAGTGGCAAAATGAGGCTAGTGTATGAGCATGACCTCCAGCCCATTGGGAAGAACTTAGTGATCTAGCATTACCAGCTGTTTTCAAGTTCTCAATCTTTGCTGCTCCTGAGGATTAGCCAAGAGGAGTAAATATATATATATATATATATATTCCAAGCAAACCGAGCTACAATGTTTCGTTTTCAAATTAAAATGGTTAGTTATAAAAGAATGTCATCTTTCAACTAGATAATTGTGAGGCATCATAGAAGAAAATACGTGAACGCATTCTATCACCCACAAAACTCATGGTTAGTTGGCAGCATGGATATGGCATTTTATCAAACAGTTTGAGGGCATAGCAAATAAACTCGTAATTCAACTATTACAAATCGCCCCTTAAATGCTTACCCATTCGTATTACAGTTTATGGAGAAAACAATAAACACAGAGACAACAACCATAGCTACGAATTGAACTCATCTAAGAGAAGCAATACTGGGAAACTAGCAATTGAATGATAGACAACACAAACCAACAATAAATGAAACTCAACAACTAAATTACCAGGCGAGTTCATTCGTTCAAATAGAATAGTAAAATGAGAAGGTACGCTAAATAAAATACCAGCAGGCTAATCGTGATGGTGCGTTTACGTGATCCACCGGTGCAGACGATTAAGACTTTTTCTTTTTTTGTTTTGTTTTGTGTTTTTGGGGTGGGGGGGTGTTTCCAAAACGATTCACTCTTAACGGTGGTTTTTTCTTTTCTTTGCTTTTTGCCTTTTTTTTTTTTTTTCCTTCCGGTCGTGAACACCTAACGGCGTGAAAATTGCAGTTACAAGTCGGTGTCGATGGTTGGGCCGAAGGGTTTCTCGGATTTTTGCAACTTAATTTTCAGACAGAGGTTATCATTGACATTGAGAGAAGACCAAAAGAAAAAAAAAAAAAACAGAAAAGAAGAGAGGTTATCCATTTTTAAAATTGTTATATAATATAAGTTGGATTAAAATACAATTAGCTAAACCTTTTATCCAAAATAAGTCCTACGATTATCTTAATATTTAGGTGATTTGCATCAATAAGGTTACTTTATCCCTTGCCACATAGATCCCTCAACTAACTCAATAACAAACAAGTGTTAAATAAGATCGATCAATGAAAATGGAGGTGGGATTCAATCTTACATTAATATTAAGAAATCATAAAATGGGAACCAAACTGAAAGATAAAATGACATAATGTAAGAGAATGACTCTTTTGTCTTTTGCTTTCATATATAGTCCCGAGAAACTCATGTCCACTTCTTTATGCTCAAATCATGGTCCTTGGTTGCTTCTTTTTGCCCAAACATGCCATAACTGCCTCACTCACGTTTGCAAGCTAAAGTTAACCATTTCTAACCATGTGCTTTGGTTTCCAACTAGACATAAATTTCTAAACATTTGGGCTTTTATCATACTTCACGGCCCATTTTCTTCAAACTCAAAATCCATATGTCACCTCAGCTTGCTCTAATTGGGCTTGACATCATTTTAGGCCTCTTAACCCCTACCTAACAACCTAACTTAATTATGTTGCCAGCAATATAATATAGGTTTAAATAAGTTTTTGTTTTCTATCGCTTTTACTTATTTTAGTTTATAGTATCAAAATTTTGATTCTTAGTCCTTAAAACTAATTGAGTAGATGTTCATTTTGATATCTGAAATTGTGTTTGTGGCTCACTTTAATCTTTAAAATTAAGAAATTAACTATTTAGTCACTAAAATTGGAAAATGTGATTCAAGTTAGCCCCAAAGGTATTATTCCTAGAACTAATTTGAATCAACCTAAGAATTAACTTAAATTATATTTTATAACTTCAAGTATTAAATCATTAATTTCTTAATTTTAAGAATAAAAATAAAACATATATATAATTTTAGGGATCAAAATAAATATTCACTCTGGACCAAATAAACTTACTGGGCCTTAGAGCTTAGTCCAAAAGAACTCAAAATTGGCTCTTCTAGAGGAAATTTCCTCTGGATAAGCTCAAATCACAACAATGCATGAAAATAGCTAACTCGTTTAAGGTAGTTACTGAGCATAGAGGAATTCCACACTAATAGGAGGATAAGAAACCACAATGGAGTTAGGGGGAACACACACCTAGAGTTGCAATATAAAAGAATGGCTCGTTGAGAGCCAAAGATAAGTAACTGATTCTTCTTACTCACACGCTAGTAGAACAAAGTTTTGACTTGAAAATTTGAGTCTTTTCCAGGTCCCCACCAGAAGAGCACAAGTAGAGCTCGGATTTATCATAGATATTGTCAGACACCCTCAAAAACAGGTTAGAATGCACTCAAAATTAATTATTGGTCCTTATAATTTTTACTATTTTAGATTTTAGTCTCTATAGTCTCTATTTTTATAAACGATTAGCCCATATTTTTCATAAAGAATAGGTTCCTCTACTTTAATTTATTTTGATTTTAGTCCCAAAGCTTGCTTTTGATTTAGTGAATCATATTCATTGAACCATATCGAGAACTTTTATTTTAGTATATAGTCAAAATACTAACTGGAGGAAATAAATACTATAAAAAATTTTACCCAGAAAACATTTAGGAAGGTTGATTTGTACTAATTTTAAATTGCAAAAAAAATAAATAATCCTACCTCATAATCTGGTGATCGGGCCCACAAAAACTAACATCAGCTTACAAGCACGTGGGAAATATATAGGAACTGCTAAAAAGGTCTTATTAGGCAGATTTTCTTTTTGAGAATTCTTTTTAAAACCCATCAATTTTTTAATAATTGATTGAAATCCTCTTTGTTTTGGTACTTAGACATATAGCACTCTTCCAATGTAAAGCTTAAGCATATTTAATATTTATACAAACTGTTTATGCAAATTTTTTTGGCGATAACAGTACATAATTCAGTATTGCTGATACAGCTCTATCTTGCATTGATAGAGAATGCTGAGGAAGATTTCTCCAAACAATTGACCCATGAATGAACTTTGAATTTATCAGTGAAATAAGCTACAATAGAACACAATATAATTTACCGCTGTTATTACCTTTTTCATTTGTACATCTTACGTGACTAACTATTTAATTTTATGTTATACAATTCTGACATGCATATTGTTTCAGAAACAAAATATGGTCCAAAAAATTACTTGCAGACAATTAATAAGGGAATGAAAACTTGGACCTTTTAATAGCTTTGAGAAAAAGGATGTTTAATTACTTTTCAATATTATCCAAGAAACAAAATGCCTGGCCTGCTGATGGAGACTTGGGACTGTCAGATACATTTAAAATGCACAGCTCATTTACCTTGGTGAACAATTTAATCTAAGAGGGGGTGGCTCAGTTCTCATTCTCTTTTTACTTACACATGAACTCAAAGGAAGACTATCCATATCAAATGATCCAGAAGAGGAACTGCAACTGCCACTGGAAGTCTCACTAGCTAAGCCATCCGAGAAATTGATGTTTGTACCAACTTCACTTGAAGAAGCAATCGGAAGTTTGTCTGGCTGGACTGCTCCAGATGAACTTGGAAGCTCATTATCTGCCACAATCTGTGGAGTAGTGTCTTTCCTTTGCAATGTTCCTTGTGAATTACACTCATCTTCATCACTGTCTTCTATATCGATAACAGTCGTCATTCCCGATCTTCCCCTCGCTGGCATCAAAGAGATATGTTAGGCCAACATGATATTAGATTTGCCAACAAAATAATTAAAGCAGAATCTAGGAAAATGAAGGGAAAACTCTGTAACCTCAATAGAAAATTAGAAATTAAATGTTACAGCATTCACGGAAAATTCAGCCTCTAGCTTTATAGGTAGTTGAAGATATATGATTTCACCATATTTAGATATACATATGGTACCGCATCCCATAATCTTGTTTTTAAAAGAAAACAAAAAAATTTCTCTTTGGTTGGGAAAGAAAAAATTATCAAGGGAAAACAAACAAAGTACAAAAATGAGAACAGGTATTTCTTTAAGAGAACAGAAATATAGAAGGTAACAATGTAACATGACTCACAAAAAAACCGCAACAGTTACAAGTTCTGATATCAGGGCCCTCAAATCTCATAAAATACCCAAATAACTCTGCTAATAAAACCAAGAGCTGAACATCAGAATAAGGCAATATGGACAATCCTGTTTGACATGATGATTCTTTCTTTCCCCCACTTCATTTGTGCCATAGCAATACAAGGATGGGAACAGAAGGATTGAACTACCAATAAATTAATAGTACAGTGACCATCAACAAAGACTTACGTTATACCAAAATTCACAAAATCTTAGTGGCCAACCAGAATTTTGGAGCTTATAATTTCATAACTACATTAAATGAACTTCAAAAGACATGAATTGAATGTAACCTGTCAATGCCATTTAGTAAAAGGCAATCCCACTTTACATTCTAGTAAATGCTACTGCTAACATGCCAGGATTTTTGCTCCCCCTCAACGTACCCAAAAATAGCAATAAAGCCAATAATATGCCTTTTCCATTTAAAAGGAAAAAACCCATAGATGAAACAGAAAATGCTGCCTACAACAAAGAATCAGATGATAAAATGTTTACACAGTTTCCAATCCAACTGAAGAAAACAACATAAGCTTACCTCCAAATTAAATAGGAGAAAGTAGATTCTCATATAATTTCTAAATAGGCATTAGGTAAATAATTAACTACCCTCCCTTTCTCCAATATAAAAACCTTTCCTTCCCCTTCTTTGAACCCTCACACACAGTTAAGTTACCACACAAAATTCACCAATAATTTTTTAATCAATTCTTCCAGCTGTAGAAATTTCTATGCCCCATAATGCCACCATAAACTCCATGATTTCTCCCAGCCAATAACAGTCATGACCTAAACCTGCCTTATTAAAGCACACCATGTGCTATACCATCTATCCACAAACCCTTGCAAATTACATTCATCCCACCACTCCTACACAATTCAATATTTCTCAAAGCAAAATCAAGATATGCATATCCAATACCTGAAGCACCTAGATCACCACCCTTGCTTGGTATGCTTGGTGACTTCCTTGAAGAAGGGCCAACATCTTCATTCCTTTTCGAAGGACCGGATTCATCACCATCAACTACAATCATTTTCTTCTCATTGTTCCCACCACCATCCACCACCAACTTTCCATTCGCTATGCCGCTCTCCAACCTCGACACCCTCTCATTCAATTCAAAGAACTTCCTCTTCCAACTATCCACCAACGACTCGGCGCGTCCCTTCTCGTCCAACAACCTCTTGTTCTCATCCCTCAGCTCATCAATAGCACCCCTCTCAACAACCCATTTCTTCTTCTCTTCCAAAAGTTCATTCTTTTCACCTTCCAATTCACCGTTCCTATTCCTAAGCTCAGCAACAAAACCCTTCTCATCATCCAATTTTCTCTCCATCTCCACACAATGCCTGCACTTCCCACCCTTACGATCCAAATCAAACCCATCATTTTCCTCTTTCTTAAGATTAACAAGCTTTTCGTCCTTGAACTTCTTAAGCTCCAACTCAACGTTGATCCTCTCCAACCTCGCGACCTCAATCTTTTCTTGGAGGGACCCGATGTCCCTCTTCTTCTTTTCAATCTCCGCATTGAGCCTCGATTCCCTTGCGAGCAGGGCGCGTTCGACTCGGTCGAAATCGCCGGTGAGGAACGTGACTCGCAACTCGGACACGAGCTCGGGGATGCTCATGTCGTTTTGGTTCATGCGACCCGAACCGGGGAATGGGACACAACCGTTTTGGGTTCCGGGTCGGGGGTCCATGTGGGGACCCGAAAAACGCGAACTTTGGAAGCCAGGGAGGGTTTCGAGTTGAAATATAAGAGGGTTTTATCGTTTTGGTGAGGAAGAAGAGGGGAAAATGGCGCCCAAACGCAGGGGAGGAACTTGTAAGTTGGAAGAGAGGGGAAAGAGGGCACTCGGCACTGAGTGCTAAGCGACGCCGTTTACAGTAATTGGCGATGCATTTGGGGTCCGAACTTTGAAATTTGAATATCGAAATTTGACTGCGTCAGTAAATCATCAATGTTATTTTATTTTATAAATTACTATTGCAGTGACGGTGCATGCATGGTTTATAATTACAGTATGGACATGTAATATGGTTTATCTGAAAGTTACTAAAGTAAAAAAAATAAAAATAAAAATCATAAATAACAATGAGTAAAAATATGCAATTCATAACTTGTTGAATTGATTGATATGTGATAATAAATAAAGATACATTCAATGCGTTCAGGTTTTACGCTCACCGCGTTGAGGGACTCTCCTCGAAGCTCGCCTAGGCAATTCACTCGTTCCCTTCTTCCTTAGCCTGGTCAATCGGCCTTATCAGTCTTAGTGATTACCTAGCCATCCAGCCATACATATCCCGCTTGACCAAGCCGCCCCACACCACACATGTGGGACTAATCCCCCTCCTCCCCACGGCCTAGCTAACAATCCCACCTAGTCATATGTCCTGCATTAGTCACACTCCTACTATAAATACATTAAGGAATAGTAACTAAGGTAGGTTTACTCTCAACTTAGGGACTACGTACAACACCCTCTTTTACCAGAGAGCTCATTTCTTCTCTATGCTTACTAACTCTCCACCACCATGTCTCATCTTCCTCAAATTAGGATCAAAACAATTTGAATTTTTTTGGGTAAAGAATAAAAGAATAAGATTTTTATCAATTAAAAGTTAATTATTAACTAACATTATCATAAGTTCACAAGAAAAGTAGATAGAAATTCGCATTAATTAAAGAATAAAAATAAGATTTTAATAAATTAAAGGTTAATTATTAGCTAACATTATCATAAGTTTATAAGGAAAAGTTGGAGATTCGCATTAATTAAACTGAAAACTCTTGAATATATGTACACAAGAAAGCTCATCAAGCTTTATATGCATCAGAGGCCTATTGTTGTGGCAATTTTGCTAGGGAATGATGGCCAGGGCTCCAAGCTATCGTACGTTCCCTACAAGAAATAGTTTCCTTCATCTTGGTGACAATTTGGAGTTTGCATTCCTAGCATGTACCTCACAATAATGGTGCTTGATACACTGAGTTCTCCATAGTATTTCTCTCTTGGAGGTCCATCAATGGAGCAGCAGTTGCTCTCTCTCGTGAAGCCTTATCCCTTAATGGCGACTAAAGCAGGACAGCGGTGATTTTCACCTAGCTGCATTCACCAAGCGATGGCAACATCAGAACACAGTGGGCGGTAGTGTAACACAGTCTATGGAGCAACATTGAAAAGGGGACAACAATGTGAACATGGCGGCAATCGTGACTAGAGGTAGCAACCCATCAGAAACAGCCACCGCACGGCCTAGGCACCATGGCCTGCCTCCACCTCAAGGAATGAGAACCTTACCTTCTCACTGCTGATTTGAGAAATGCAATGAGTGATTGAGCCTTCGAAATAGGCTCGATTGGGAGCACTTTCCCTATAGAGATTGGGTTCAATTGGTGATAGGGAAAGTGTTGCTTTTGTATTGCAGACGGCATCAAGACAGCCATTGAGAGGCAACACCACAATACAATAGCGGTGAACCAAACGACATTCCCGATGCGACGCACTACTCCATCATCAATTTTATGACCGGCAATAGTGGTGATGTGGCAACGATCCTTTGGCGCACTCAGAGAGTGAGAAAGAATGATGAGTGAGACTGATGAAGATAATTGAAGATTGAGTGAGGTGCTGTGATGGCAAAGATAGTGTCAGAGGCGTAGTGGATGCTGAAGTTAATTGGCATAGGAGGAGAGAATTGTCTATTACGCATCCTGTTATGTTGGGTGTATTGATACACCTTAATGCACCTTGTGATCTTTGCCATCAAATCAGAAGGTGTATCATGCACCAAACATGGTAAGGTGTATAGCGGATGGCATTTTCCTGGAAGTTGCAAAAGCTGAAAACGATTATTGTAATCTCTATGTGAATAATTATTACCATGTGTCACTTATTACTTGTTCTATGTATTTTGCTATTGAGGGTCTCTTTGACATATTGTATTATTTTGATGAAATAAATTAGTGTAATACATACTTTACCAGTTAAATGGTCCAAGCAATATATTGCATTAACTTATTAATTAAAACCACCTTATACAATAAAATGATTGATAACTTAATCAAGTTTTATGATGTGCAACTAGGCTTAACTAGATTTTAATTTTTAAGAAATCTCTTCTTTCTATCTCTCCCTCACATTTGTTGGTTTATCTATAATCTATAATACTACATATACTCTTGAGCATTTAAAAATAACCACCCTTTAGGTTTGTCTAAATAACATATAACACCATTTTTGACAAGAAATTACACACCACCCCACTCTCAGATGAAGAGACAAATGTCTCTGTTAGCCCCCTCCCCCACCATATCGTGGTTAAAATTTTAACCATGGTTGGAGGCACAGGATGTTAACCATGACTACTTCCCTCAAGTTACACCGATATTTCATGGAAAGAGAAGAAAAAATTGTCTCATCATTGCACACAACAACAACAACAACCACCATGCCCTTAACCCTCAACTGCCACGCCATCAACCTAAAGATTGACCTCTTTCGAACCGCTATGCCCATCTTGCACTCTCAGCTACTATCATTGTCCTCCGCCAAATGTAGTTGAATCCTTGGTTGCTCAAATTGCCACCGCCAATAATCGACCACCGCCGCTCATGTCTCAACCCAATCCACTAGAGCACCACGCACCGATGCTGTCATGACCCATAGCCACCACATATGTGAATCTGAAATCGCCTTGCTTTATCTATTCCAACTTTGCAAGTCGCCGCTAGCCCACACCGCCAAAGTAACCCATGCCACTACCACATGTAACATCCTCCAAACATATATGTTGTAACATCCCCAATTTTTGTCTAAGCTAATTAGCTCAGTGATCCTAGCTAATTAGAGAGGTTAACGATTAACTAAGGACTAATCGGCTAACCTTGATGAGCAAGAGCTTAGTAAATTGAGTCAAGTCGATAATTGAACCATAATGCACTAAATGTTTTAATTAAAACCTAATTATTCGAACCTCATTAATTTGTAACTTAGAAATATAATTAAGCTAATCCAATCTTATTAATTAAGTACAAGACAATTGTTCTACCTAACCAATTGAGATAGATTAATTCTAAACCCTAATTACATAATTCATAAGATCAATTCTTTTAAGAGGAAAACGTCTTAAAGATGTAATTAACCCAAATCGGTTAAAGAACAATTTAACTAATCAAATTGAATTAACAACTTAGGTAATTCTAATAGCTTTAAATATTTACAAATTTCTCCTAATTGATACACCAAATTTCGGCCAAGGCCAAGAGCAAAATCCAACAATCCATTTGTCTTCTCATCATGCACCATTAGATCAAGAGTCTAGGTTAGTAGTATCTCTTTAGTCAAGACAAGAGAAGTACCTTCCTCCCTTAGGATTATGCCACTTGGAGCGATCATATTCACCTAAGCCAATCCCAAGAGTAGTCATGTCTTTAACCACTTGAGAAAACACTAAATGGTCTTTACCCAAATACCAAGATTCAAAGAAAACATAACTCACCCTTTTACCCTAAGGTTCCTAGCCCTTTTGCTTGAAAAAGAAGTAAAACTCACCTATTCACTCTTACTTGTTAGAGAAGCCAAACCAATCAGCCCCCTCACCCATTTTGCGCCCCAAATAGCCTTCCCCACTTCCTCATTTGTGATTTTCATCCTCTTACTACAAGTCCAAGCTCCCACCTCTCTCTAAACTTCATTCTAGCTCTTTTGTTCTTACAACCTTTCTTGTTCCTCTTCTCTCTTTCTCACCTTATCCAACTCTCTTTCCTATCACCACCCTCACAAGCCCTTCAAGGACTACTCTCTTTGGTTCTTGAGGAAGCAAAACAAACACTTACTTAGCCCCATTATCAAGCTCAAGGAGGAGGAGGCCATCCCCAACCATTTTCATTCTCCAAGCTTTCAAGAGAATCTTTGTGGTAGTGACTCTAACCTACTCTTTTCATGTATTTTTCAAACTCTAGAACTCCTAAGCTCTTTATAACTAGGTGGTTTTAGAACTTGCTTCAAGGTCTCATGACCATTTCTTGCTCTATGAGTTTTCTTATCTTGTTGAAAAATATTATCTTGAAGTGAGAATATGTGGCATGATGGTTTTATGTATCTTGCTCTATTTTGTTTTAAAATACTGATTTGGTGACGAAAACCTTGAATATAATGATGAGATAAAACATAAAAATGGTGATTTGAAGTGGTATAACAACATCTCAATGAGTTTGATATGTAAAACTTAAAAACTAGTTAAGCTGGAATTCTGGCAGTCTGTAATGCGTGCAGTATAAATCGTTCTACAAAACTCAAAGTGTAATGAAACTAATTTTTTGTGAAACTAGACTCAAAGATCTTTCCACACATATAAAATTCGTGAAATTTGGATTTAAAATGAGGGAGATATGATTTTTCAAAGTTGGCTGTTCCCGGATGGGTTTCTGTTTGGGCAGTCTTCACTAAAAACCTTATAACTCGAGCTACAAAAATCATTTTTGAGTGGGACCAAGTTTGTTATAAAGCTAAGACATAGAGGAACACCTCCATAAAACAGGTTTGTCAGATTCGATGTGAGGAACTCCCAGTGAAGTGGACAAGCCACTGACCCGAGATGAACTTTCAAGTCTGAACAGTCAGAATAAAATGTGCATAACTCAAGCTACAAAATGAATTTTTGAGTGGGGCTTATTTTGTTTAAAAATAGACTCAGAGAAGTATAATCATACCAAAATTCGAAACAAAAGAGTAAAAGATAAAATTATGGTGAATTTTTGAAGTTACTGCCCCACTGTAAAAGTAAAACTGGTTATGGTAAGTTTTAAAAGTTAATAAGAAATAAGCTTTAAGACATTAAGACCCTTACATTAAGTATTGGAAAACCCTCATAATTCAACTTAAAAGTTTCAAAAAGGATAATGGATGAAATTGGCCCTATGCCTAATAAAAGAATTTATCCAAGAAGCAAATCAATTAAAAGCTTGTACCCAAGTTTACTAAGCTAAGCTCATAAGACTTTGTGTGATATGTATGCCTCTATGTGTCAATATGATGACAATGACATGATGATGATGATATGATATGATGATGATCATGATGATAATGATGATTATGATAGTGATACGTTGATGATAAGAATGATAATGATATGTTGATGATATGATGCTTAATGATATACATGAAAGGATTAATAAATATGAACACCCTGGGGACGGCGATACGTAACGCCCAGAGGTGATTCATAAAGAAACCACATTTGGGGACGGCGATACGTAATGCCTAAATGTGGAAAAGAATCAGAATAATTTTGCATTATAAGCTTTAATAAGAAGAGGTTTAATTAAGTGTGTGATCCTTCAAAAGGGAAGGTGACCTAATTTAAGCTCCTCTCGCCCACGACTCACATGAGGCATGGCATGACCCAACTAGTGTGAGTATAGGGGATAGGGCTTACATGAGGCATGGCATGACCCAGCTAGTATAAGTACCGAAATTATATGGTGGCGACAGCCACGGTATGAGCTCATTACCACTTATGTTTAGCGGATGAAAAGATAAAGTCAAGTTAAGAAAAGAAAATGGGCTTCGATCCAAACCCTAGAAAGGGAAGAAGTTAAGAGAATCTTATAGCATGGATATGCATGTTTTATGTAATTATATTTGTGCTTATGTACATTATGATGTAAATGATTAGAGGATACGCTAAAATTGAATCCGCTTCGGATATTCATGATTTCGAAAATCCAAGAATTGAACCTTATGCATGCTCACTATTTTCATGAATAAAACCGAAGTGGCTGGGACGATGACGATGACACTTTTGTGTCGGGTTCGAGTCCTACTGAGAAATTCCATTTCTCACCCTAGTTATTCTTCTGTATCGTCACCAGATCTCGATGGCGCATCCGGTGGAGTGGAGCATGGATCCCCCACACTGTGAGCAGACGTATGACGTGGGATTGTCAAACAATGCCGATGTGGACTTGTAGTTGCCGTAGCTCTGCATCTTCATTCATTTCTTTTGTGACGAACGATATCAATTTTAGTTTGTATCTAGTATTTGGATCATGGCACGACCATGAGCCTCCTTTGATGTAATGTTGATATATATGTATGTATATATATATTATGAACCCATATGAATGTACTGGTTAGTTATTTAATGCAATGTATTTGTGAATTATTATCTATTTGCCTTTCTCATGTTTTACGATTTTGGGATATATATATATATATATATTTTATGCGACACGCTCTTCCTCTAGCTATCTTCTTGCTCAAGGCTTTACTTTTCAAAACGCTGCAATGCGACGACGTATTTCAAAAAAAAAAAATCTTATCGTATTTTCCGCGTAACTTAATTTCAAGTGAAGTTTAGTTTTTCCACGAGCATATGTAACAACTAATAAAACGCCGTAATATGACTTAAGCGTAGTGTGAGTTTATTAGGGTGTTACATATGCCATGCTCGAGTCATGAAATTATATCTATAGGTTATTATGATTGCTGTGAAAACTTTCAAATAGAAAACATAATATATGGCCTTTAGAATTTCATATTTCGCTACTAAATAAGGATTTACAATCCAAAGTGTTGGAAAGAGGTATAATTTAAAATACAAATTTATTCAAAACATAATTACTATCATACACAGAATATGTCTTGTTCTGCATCCTTCACATGAAGTGTTGGCAACCTACCTTGACACTCCAGCTGGAGTTCCAGGTGCTAGCCTCAAGTCTACATTTCATGGTTCGTAGAAATCCTAAAACTCTGCCATAGACTTGAAGCCTATTCGTATACTAGAATATTTACGGAGACATACAAACAAGTAATGAGAATTTAAAATTCTCAATAGGTACACTCAATTCACAAAATATATAAAGTGTCATCATAAGTATTCCAGGCACTTCAGTTTATTATGAATACATGGACAATTGCATATAGGCACTGGTTCAATTTTTAATTTTGAAAACATATTTCTCGAAGTAAGTTACTTTTAACAATCACTTGGCACCTTTCAAGGCAGGTATAATAGCAATAACAAGATAATTTCCAATCATAATCATGATAGTGGTATAGCATAATAAGATATTGGAATATGCATATACAAATGCACATAATTGGATTATGTAAATGCACTTGTCTTTCTTATCTTTCCTTTAACTTGCAACTTGTACATCTATACTTGGTCCCCTAGACGTGGATGGCCTCTCCCACTTCTGGATAATAGCCTACTTTTCATGATCAAGCTGATTCCTATACGTGATTGCTCGGTTTATTTTCCCTAACTCTTACATTAACTTATTGCCCTTAAATTTGTTCAAGGGCTAGCCTAAGTGATTATCTTTGACAATATAACCCTAAACCACTAGTAGGTGGAGGCTCAATACGTCTCTTTGCGAGTTCTTGTTACCTTTTACATTCTTATATATGGACATGCATAAGGATGTTATATATACTTATACACATGCTTCATACATCTGTGTCCCAATCTTTCCACATCTAGACTTTATGTATCGCCGTCCCTAGTATGGTTCTTTTAGCCGTCACCCCTTAACGTTACGTATCGCCATCTCTAAGGGGTTAGCATCATGTACAATAACATTCTCACTTTCAAAATATTCTTGCATACATGACGTTTTTAGAGGTTAAAGGCATATAGTGTAACATCTTAAGAATATATACAACATTATCATGAACATGAAGTTAGTGGCGCATTAACCCTAAGGATTATCATGACCTAGCTCATAGTTCTAGGTCTCACTAAACATTTGGGTTATAAACAACTAAAAATTTGTTCTCATTCTATAAATTTATCATAAATCCATTTCTAATAATCTAACCCTCATATTTTATGGGGACATTCCTTATCATACCCTCTACTTAACTCTCTCAGTCCCATACAATTTACTTAAGGGTAACTCGAGTTATGTCCATTTAACTAAAGCTGTCCTGGTTATCTTCATATGAGTTCCGAGTTCCGAGTTCCTAGTTTACTCTTTATCCCCAAATCTTTCGAGTCTTGACCTTCTATAAAAGGGTTCCAAGATCCTCCCAAATTCTGAGTTCAAGGCTCTTAGATCCTCCCAGGTTTCGAGTTTGATAAAAGGTTCCTAATTCCTCAATGTTCCAAGTTTCATTTTTTACTAGTTACCTAAGGTCCAAGGTTACAATCTTAATGAAGATGGATCCCGATTCCAATCCAAGGAGAGAGGGTTCACTTCCTCCTCGTCCCCTAAGTTCCAGGTTTCCAGCTAAAAGGAGAGGTCACTTTTTCCTCTTCCCCCGATTTCTGGGTTCCTAGCTTAAGGGAGAGGGGTCACTTCTTCCTCATTCCCCAAGAATGGATTTCGAGCTTAAGAGAGAGGGTTCACAGGTTGAACTAGATTTTTGTCCTATTTGGTTCTAAAATTAAAATCTAATTCATTTGGCCTTGAATGGCCGAGATTTTTGGTTTATATACTTTACTCTTCTTATACTAATAGGGGAAAATGACCTTAACCTCATAAGATTACCCAGTTAGTGTAGTTTTTGCTAAACATCTCCACTATCCTATCTTAGATTCTTATTTTGTCTTCCTTTTGGTGTCTAGTTTATTCAAAGCTATTTATCCCAATTCCTATGGACTTACGTCACTCCAATTCTCCTCCAAGGACCTTAAGAGACTTATTTAAGATTTAATAAACATTTATTTCAATTACTATAAAGTATTAACTTAATTTAACTAAGGCTTGGCTTTTCTAGTTATTTAGTGATCCTTGAAATTGTCTTATATTAGGTTCTTGAGCTTTCTACCACTATTTTTAATTAAAATCTCATTTAGCCAATTTAATAACTCATAAGGATGAACCATATATCCCTCTCATACTGGTTACATAGAACCAAATCCATACATACACAAATCATCAACAACCATGTACAAGATCATACTCAAGTTAACATCTCCAAGTATAACCATCACATAACCACTTCATCAACACTATAATCCAACTAGCTATCATCAAATTTAAATGAGGAACCTAAGATTTGGATATAACATAGGCATAAGGAATTGGAGGAAATAAACTTAAGATTTGAGTTACCTACCTCAAGGTTCTTGAAGTCATGGAAGCAAAGCCAAGAACAACTCCTAGCCTTCCTTTTCTTTTATGGCCACAGCATATATAGAGGTGAGGAAGCTCTACTTGATGCTTGATCATTAAATTGATAAAGGCATTTGATAGAAAGGATGGTGGGGATTAATTTTCATAAAAAAGGAAAGGTGTTTTAAGGCCAAGAAGGCCATCAACCATAAGCTTGAAGTTCATGGGTATCGTGGTAAGGAAGAAGATGGAGAAAATAATGATAATAGTGTGTGTGTAGGGCTTGTTAGCATAAAGATAAAGGAGAGGAAGAGAAGGTGAAATTATTAAGATATTTGTAGGAGATATTTGTAAAAGGAGTGGTGGTTAATAATCCACCAAATTGGAGTTGTGCGGTATTCTCACGTCCACTTGTTTACCCAATGTAGGGTGTGGCCCATCTCTGGCCACACACTCTGGCTACTCTCATGACATATCTATCTAGTCTCTGTAGGATTATTTCCCTAGATTTGTCATGCCCAAAGATAATATAGAACTCTTGAAAATTAATTCAAGATATTTGGCTATTAATTTGGGTACTTTAAGTTACCCGAGATATTATATACTGTGTGAGTAATTTCACACTTCTATTTAAAACTATGTGTATAAAATATCATTTATAAAATTTTGTACATGTATTTTAGTTATCTACTAGTGTCGTAAAGCCCGCATATTCCCAAAATCGAGAATTTTCTGCTAATGCCCCTCCTGACAACCATAAACCCTTAATTACAATTTTGCCACTATAAGTTGATAATTATAATTTTGCCCTTACTTTTGCTATTGTTCACCTATTTATTATTTTGCCTTTGTCTTGGGCTCAAGCTTCCTTTTCTACTAGTCTACCCTCAGAGTTGAGGATGTCACATGTAACACCCTACTAATTTAATGTTATGCTTAAGTTATAGCATGAAATTAGGTAGTCTGTGTTACCGTGTTAACACTCTGCTTAAATTTTGTGGTTAGTATCACAAAACAGTCGAAACGATGCGCTATCATATAATAGACGTGAATAGCATTATAAAACGTAATAAAGTTTAATATAACATAACAGAAAAGATACGAATAAGTGATATATTATCAACTGCATACGTATATATGTAGGTCAGAAGCTTGGTAGCTTGATCTATACATATATATATATATATATATATATATATATATATATATATATATATATATATATATATATATATACATATATATATATATTGACAGTAGATGAAATAAAGGAACAGCAAAATTCCTATGGCTAAAAAGCAGAGGCGGAACTAGCAGGAGCAGACTGTGTGCAACGAGTCCAACTCGGAGTCATGGTGAAGCTGTAGGTCTGGGATCTCAATAAAAAGAGTGGCCATTGAGCCCTTCGCTAGGGTCTGAGAATGATGCGGAAAATATAGAACGAGGTGAGAATTTCAAGAAATTCTCAGTAGGGTTCGTATATAGAGGTTGTCTGACGTCACATACATTCTCAGTTGACTCGGGTTTTATTTAATTATAAAAACATGTGTTCAACTGAAATATCCATTTTAATGAGTTCAAGAAAATATCAAGTCCGAGGCAAGGTTCAGTTTTACTTTAGACGGCACAAGAAACAGAATAGATTACTAATAATGATACATAGAATGATAAACAGAATAAATAAATAAACAGCAGTAAACAAATATAATATACAACTGTAAACATCTTGACATAACTATTCCATGTGTTCATGCATTCATGTAATCATGCAGACTCATACTTGAACTTTCCTTCATAAACTTTTTCATTTCTTTTCATCATTTTTCCATTTCTTGGTCCCCTGGGACTTCTTGGCCATTTAGACTCCTGGGTAATAGTTTGCTTTTTAGGATCGAACTCGTTCCTATATAGGAATGCCAGGTTTACTTTCCCCGACCTTCCCACAGATCTATTCCCCTTAACTTCTTATCCGGGGCTGGCCCAAGTAGCATGGAACTTTCATAGTAATATAATTCTTATCATAACTTTCATAGTTTTCCTTGATATTACACATACCTTAACATGTAATTCATAAATTATACATGGATTCTACCGAAATTTCGGCAGCATAATAGAATGTGTCCGCTTTCCCATGAATAGTGCCAGCACATTAGAATATCAATTTATCATAAAGGTCACAACATTACACACATATTTCAATATTGAGCTCATAATAACATTAAACTCATCAAGGCAGAGTTTCTGCCTCAACATAGTCAACCAACCCGATTTTTATAATTTAAGCCATAATTTCTATTTAACTCATTTGAACCTCAAATTTGGATATGTTAAAGTATTATGTGTCTTTTTTCTAACCTCTTTAGTCCCATCTAATTTTGATATCTATAGCTCAAGATATTTAGGTTTTATCCCGGCCTGTCCAGTGGCTGGCTAGAATCAGACACCTAACAGTAAAAATTCACTAAAATTCGAAAACTAACTCAAATTATACGAAATTGGACTCATATTAAAGCTAACAGGGTAAAGTTTCATTTACAAAAAGGTCCATTCCATTTGACTTAGTAGGGCTCCAGTGATAAGCCCCGAATTCTGACCTTCCTAAATTGCCCTGTTCTGGCCTGATCTGGACATAGGGCAAATTTCTTGGATCAATGGGAGAAAACGAGACCTTATCTAATTCTGAAATTTTTATGGAACATTATCCTATGTGTAAGCTTTCTAACAAAGTTGGTTTCATTAAATTTCAAGTAGTATAGGGTGAGTTCTACCCTGAGGAACCCAGTCTGCCTAGAATTAGAGCCAGAAACCTAGGTCAAAATTCAAAAATTCATAACTCTCTCAATACTAATCCAAAAGCCTTATATGATATATGTATGGAAAGCCCTGGATGTCTATTTTCATTTGAAATTTGTTTCATCAAATTTAATGGCTGTAGGCAGAGCTGTACACTCTGCCGTACGGACTACCGAGGGTTTTTGGTTCTCTAGCTCTCCATCTCTTCCTATTTTCATTCTTTCTTACTTCCAATTCGGTTTTAACCAAACAAACAGCCAAAAGCCAGCCATATATCATCATAATCATTCATTTAACATATCCAAGATTGTAAGAATAATCCAACCTCAGCTAGCCAAAATCATAGAATTAGTGCAAGAATTAAACCTCTACCTTTGTTATAAGTGATTTTGCTTGAGTTTTGAGGGCTTGGATGAGCAAAGCTTGATTAGGCTTGATGGTTGGCTAGAGTTATATGAGTGAAGAAGAGAAGAAGAGAGCTGGGGCAGAGGAGGAGAAGGCGCAGTCTGAATGAGTGAGAAAGAGAAGGAAAAATCTGATTGAAGGAGTATATGTAGGTGGCTTTCTTGGTATGTGATTGGTGGATTCTTATATGGTTGAAATTCAGCCAAGACTCCCCATGATTTGTGGCCAAAGTGGCGCCAATTTTGGGTGCTATTGTGGCTGAGTAATCAGCCCTAGCTCATAGGGTTTGAACCTTGTAATTCCATTGGTTCGGTTCCGACAGTTTAAAATACCGTAATCTTACCGATTTCCTTTAAATTGGTAAATCGGTTTCGTGAAAATTCTTATGAAATCTTCTATATTTCTAACCTAATTAACTTGTACCTAATCTCAATTAATTGCTAATCAATTGATCCTAAATAATTATTTAACCGAATTTTAATTATTCTCAATTATTCGATAAAACCGAATAATTAAGCGAAAAACGATAAAAGAATCTTGGTAGATATTACATCACACTATACTCCTAGCAGCACCACCATCAAATTCCAACAACCCTGAACCCTTATTCTCCTTTTTTCCCCTTTTGTGTGCTTCATTTCTTAACCCCTTCATGTGTTTTGTAGTGTTGTTAGTATTAAAGAATGAAGTATGTAGGTGTTAAGGGAGCTGGGCATGAATGAGGCCTAGGCTCTTTTCTTTTTTCTTTTTATTTTTTCTTGATCTCTTTGTATAGCTCGTAGCCATTTGAACTAATTCCCTCAAATTGCTCCCTTTCTTTTTCTCTATCTTGGTATGCTAGGTTTGTGAATTTGTATGATAGTAATATTGTATGATAATGTTGTGAAACAAAGATAATGTTGGGAAATAATGGGAATGATATGTTGGGTAAGTTAGGGTGACAGTAACTAAGTTTCTTCAGTGCTCTGTTTTTGTGCTTGGCCTTTTGACATTTATTTCCAACCCATAGTAGCAAGTCATTCTTATGGGTTATATGTTAAGCAGCTTGATCGGTGGAGATTTTGTCATCCCATTGAGTGTTTTTTTTCTTTCTTAAAGAGTAAGTTCTGATATTCATTGATGATGGATTATTGGAGGGGAGTGAATGTTCATGCCCATTTTCCTTTTTCTTTTTGTTGTCTTTTTCTTTTGAAGTTTAACACCTCACCAAGGATTAGGAAGAATATTCTGTTACTAAATCGTTGAGTCATAGTTAGTAGTGGGGTGGAGTGCAATTTCTTAGCAAGAATGGGGTTAATTATAATTTAAACAAACCTGAATAGTGGTCAATGTTAAATACCCTATACTCTTTCATTATTGTTGGTCATATTGGCATCCCTTTTCATGTGGCAGTTTTGTTGCAGAAACTTATTCTACATTGGAAATTTAATTATGCCTTCAATTCACGATTTTATTTGATGAAAACTATTTTCTACTCTTTTCTTTTTTATGGGATTTACTATCCTTCAAAGTTAACAAAGTTAAGAAAATATTTTTGTCCTTCAACATTCACCACTAGAATTTGGTAACAACACTCTTATACACATAAGTTACTTCTAGCATTTAATTCTAATATAAAAAAATCTAAATGAATAAGAGTATATATGTTTATGTTTTGAAGTAAGGTTACAATCTGTAACATCCTTCCAAATATGGTACTATGCTAATGCTACATCTGGGAGTTTGCCATGTGTAAAAAAGTTTGCTTTTTATTTAACTATAAATAGTTCTTGTGAAATTAGAGGCTATAGAACACGCGAATCATAGATTTTTCATTGTTTACGTGACATATATGTTTTGGGAATCAATAAAAATCGGGCACAGCAAATATAATACTGAAACTAAAAGACATGGAATGTAGTTAAGAAAATGTGCACACTGCATCCATAAACTATATACAATCTCATGAATTTGGGCACAATTTTTCTTAGTACAAATCTAACATCCCGAATTTCAGTATGTATAATTAGCACTATCAATTAATTGAAATTTTAGACACATTATAGATATATACAAAGACAACAAGGAAATATTAATTCTAGAGTAATAACAATACAAATCTTCTTGTAGAGAAAAAAAAAAATAGGTATGTTTTGTTACCAGAAAAAGATTATCTATTAATGGTGCATCTATTTAGTATTAATCTAATCTATTGTATTAGTAAAATAAGATTAATTAGAGTTGAATATGAATGTTAAGATTAGGAGAAATTGAAATCAACATGCAGAAAATTTCAAAAGATTACTAGTAATATTTTGCTGATTTGAAGGAAATTGGTCGAGATTCAATATTTGATACTGCAAGAACCGAATCAGTAGAATTTTACAATATGGAAACCTAAAATTAATGTCTGAGATTTAGCCATCTCTATCCCTCAATATGGTGCCACATTTAGCGATATAAGGGGAGAGATTTGGCCAATTCCTAGACACCAAGACACCAACCAATGAGAAGCTATGTGTCTACATCACCTTTGCCTTTAAAACTTGTAAAATCCCTCCTTACTCCCCTCATTTGGATAGCCCCTTTTTGCTGTTGCCCCGCCCTTATTCTTCTTCTACCTAACTTGATCTTCGTCTTATCTCCAAGCGCCACCCATTTCCTTCACCAAAAACTTGAATCTAACTACTCTCTACATCAAGTTGGAGGTAGGATTCAATATCTTTACTTATTTCTATGATTTGGTGGCTGATTAGATTTTGATCCTTACTCACTTGATTGGTATTATATTGAGTTTATATGAGTGTTCATGGCTGGATTAGTAGGTATATGATGAGTTTGGATTAAAACTTTAGTGAAAAATCATAAGTGAAATTAACCAGAAAGGATCAAGTTGAAGAACCCTAAGATTGTCCGTATTGCAAAGTGTACGAATTATAAGACCATTGGATCTTTCCAACCATATAAATTATAAGGCCATTGGATCTGGGATGAGTAAGATATGAATGTTTGAAGTTAACCCTAGAGTTATAGTCATTATTCTAACTAGTATGGGTTATGAGGGCATAAATCGCCCTATACAACTTCAAATTGAGTGAAACTAATTTTGTTATAAAGCTAACACATAGAAGTTTGTGACATAAAAATTTCAAACTCAAACCCTAAATAGTTTCCTCCCAGTAATTCACCAAAAGTGCCCTATGTCTTGACTAGACTAAAATAGGGTAGGCCAATTCAACCAACTTCGAGAGCTTATAATTTGAGTTCTACCTATTCAAATGAAATGAAACTTGCAGGGAATTAAAGATGGTTCTGTTAGCTTTAAAATGATATAAGTTTCAAATAAATCTAATAAGATTTCTATTTCTAGCAAATTTTCAAATTTTAGACCCCAATTCTATCTAACACCAAGGCAGACCTTGGTTAAACTTCAATAACTCAATTTATACTTATCAAAAATTCATGGGACTAAAGAGATTAAAAACTAGACAAACAATACTTCAATATATCAAAAATTCAGAATTTAATAAGTTAAGTGGAATTTGTGGCATAAGTAATAAAAACATGGTAAAATTGAATGTTGTAAGTAAAGTTGCCAAATTGGGGGTTTAGGCACCTTAATGCTTGTGTGGATTTCAATTAAAGTTTGAATGTTACAAATCCATAATGATGTTGAAGGTTTAATATATTATATTGGTTTTGCTACTATGGCTGACTGTCTATTTTAAGAAAGCACTATTCATGGAAAAGTGGATCTGATCCGTTATGCTATCGAAATTCCGGTAGAAATATGTGAACGTTAAGCATGTTTATAAGTTATGTCCATAAATATATATCATGCAAACATGAATGTTCAAGATTTAATGTATGGAGCATATGCATGAGCCCCTCAAGCATACTCATACATGACTTCTTGAGCATATGAACCGTGAAAAAATATGAAAAGTAAGATGAGGTCCCTTCAATAGGAGGCAGTTACTCGAGTCCTTCCTTGTGAAGGTAGCTAAAACTTTTGGGTCCCTCTACATTGGAGGCAATTGGCTAGTTGAGTTCCTCTAATTTAGAGGCACGTGGGTCCCTTTGCGGGTTAGTATTGTGTGACAACAATCACGAGTTGAGCTCACTTCTAGATCTAGCTACCCAAAGGTAGTAAAAGTTAAAGACAAGGACATATGCATGCAGACACCCTAGGGACAGCAATACGTAACGCCTAGGTGTGTCAAGTAAAGAAATAAAGGAAGCATAAAAGCATATGCATGCTTTTATGATGAGCAGTTGTATATGCACAAGTTATGTTTTGTTATCATTATTATGATACTGCAAGTTATATTCTTCTTCTTCTTCTTCTTCTTATTATTATTGTTATGAAATTACTCTCAATTTGCTCTCAAAGTTGCCAAATTGGGGGTTTAGGCACCTTAGTGCTTGTGTGAATTTCAATTAAAGTTTGAATGTTGCAAATCCATAATGATGTTGAAAGGTTAATATATTATATTAGTTCTGCTACTATGGCTGACTGTCTATTTTAAAAAAGCACTATTCATGGAAAAGTGGATCCGATCCGTTATGCTATCGAAATTTCGGTAGAAATATGTGAACGTTAAGCATGTTTATAAGTTATGTCCATAAATGTATATCATGCAAACATGAATGTTCAAGATTTAATGTATGGAGCATGTGCATGAGCCCCTCAAGCATACTCATACATGACTTCTTGAGCATATGAACTATGAAAGAATATGAAAAATAAGATGAGGTCTCTTCAATAGGAGGCAGTTACTCAAGTCCTTCCTTGTGAAGATAGCTAAAACTTTTGGGTCCGTCTACGTTGAAAGCAATTGGCTAGTTGAGTTCCTCCAATTTAGAGGCACGTGGGTCCCCTTACGGGTTGGTATTGTGTGACAACAATCATGAGTTGAGCTCACTTCTAGATCTAGCTACCCAAAGGTAGTGAAAGTTAAAGACAAGGACAAATGCATGCAGACACCCTAGGGACGGCAATACGTAACACCTAGGTGTGTCAAGTAAAGAAAGTAAAGGAAGCATAAAAGCATATGCATGATTTTATGATGAGCAATCGTATATGCACAAGTTATGTTTTGTTATCATTATTATGACACTGCAAGTTATATTCTTATTATTATTATTATTATTATTATTATTGTTATGAAATTGCTCTCAATTTGCTATACTTATGTTGTGATTCTTACTCTGTTTATCAAGTGCATGAATAAAATGAATTTTGCTTCAGATACTATGTTTTCAAACTATACAACTGAGAAGTTTATATAATATGGTCACCTTTTTATAATAAATCGAAGCAGCTAGAGATAATAACGATGACATGGTATGTAATATCCTAGGGAATCCTATAGAGAATTCATAATTCTCACTCCTATATTTATTTTCCATATTATCTCCAGATATCTCAGGAGAGCTAGAAGATAGTCATACTGAGCAAGGTTAGGACGATTGAAGATGGCCAAAGAGCATTGTCACACAAAGTCCTTTGAAGTAAAAGTAACAACTCTGGAGTGTAGTACTATGACTTAAGCATACTACTGTACTTGTGAGGGTCTTACAACAAAAATATAAGGGTGACCAACAAAAAGGTCATACATCAGGCCCACTACCAACTCAGAATGTGTCCATACAGGGACAACTACCAGTAGGAACACATGAAGGCAAAAGAAACTGCAAATCAATCTGTGGCCCAAGGTCGCATAAAAAGGTACCCAAAAGAGGGCCATTCTGTACAAGAAGGACGATCTAAACCTATACTAATGAAATAGTCTCCCAATAGGTCCTGCATCATCCCCCTAATCCAACTCTAAGGAGAGGAAACTATTCTCCATGATGCCAGATGGTCCAGGGCTGCCAAGTAGGTGTCCACTACCTCCTAAAGCAGAAGAAGAAAAGGAAGAGGCACTGACCTCTGAACAGTCGGCCTCCATAGAGATTGGCGGTGAAGGCTGAGGTGATGCCATTGTAGGGTGAGGCATATGCAAAGGGATCCTGTCAAAAGGGGCCATAGGATCCAAGATCAGACCAAAAACTAGAACTACAAAAGGGTGCTGGAAATATATGTATGAGCGTGCACGGGAAGTTGTCATCAAGTATAAGGAATCTAAGGCAGGGTTATAATACCACTACCATTCAGGAACCTCAGCAATGAATGCAATCGCCGCCATCTCCAGTGTCTGAGAATTACACGAGTACATACAATAGGGATAAGAATTTAAAATTCTTAGTAGAGTCTCCTAGACTCTCACATATACAGACATAGTTATCATTCTCAGCTACTTCAATTTATTTTTTAAAAAAGTGAGAAGTATAAATAGCTGAATATAAATTCCAATCAATAAGTTCCAAAGCCATATTTTTTATGCATACACTTGACAATTAGAGAAGCAATTCCATAATAATCACATCAAGTCGATATGTAAATAAACAATATGCAGAAGTAGATGTAGATGATTCAAGATGCAAGTGCACTTGACATCTTGTATTTCTCTAACTTTTCATAATATCCATACTTAGTCCCCTGAGAGTAATTGGCCATTTCAACTCTTGGATAATAGCTTACTTTTCAGGATTGAGTTCATTGATAAGTAACATTTGGACACATTGATTAACCCTCATATTTAGTTTATTGGACATCTTTTGTGCTTAATTGATCAATATTAGACACATTTTATGAGTTTGGGCTTTAATTGAGCTTAATTGTATTTTTTAGCATTATAAATTTATACTATTTTTGTATTTTTGTATTTTGAGCATTTCTTGAGTTGTTGATCTCTAAAAATTAAAAATTATATGTTGTAGGAAAGCTGAGAGAAAGATCTACAACTTTGATGAAGAAGTCAAAAACTAATTCAGATATCTATTAGGACAAATTGGGCCACGAAGTTAGAATAGGGCTGTTACGCTGGAACCTGAGTAGTGTGCACTAATTGGGCCATAACTTGAGTTGTAGACATTGGATTGAGGTGAAATTGGTGCTATTTGAAAGCTAAGATATAAAGCTTCAATTCATATACATAACAATCTCTATAATAATGACATCTTAGTAGACTTATTGGCTGTTGAAATTAACTAATGTGAATAAATATACAACCTGGACATGCTATAAAGATTGGGCCATAACTTCCTCATTTCAAGTCCAAATTAAGCAAATTGGGTGTCCACTTAAAGCTAAGAGGTAGAGGATTAATTTGGGCTCAAGGATATTTTTGGATTTTCATATTTTAAGTCTAAGAAGAAGAGAGAAATCCAAGACGCGAAAAAGAGGACTTATCTCCAACATTATTCATTTTTTCTCTCTTCTCTTCTCCTCTTCTCTTCTTTTCTTTTCTTTTCCTTTCATTTTGTAAGATACTTGTTTTGGGTTCTAGTTTTCAACCTTCATTGCTATGGAGGAGTTGGACTTCAAGCTAGTTCAAGGAGACCCCAAGCATATTATGGTTGTAATCTTGAAACCCTATGCTTGAATTTCAATCATATTTGTTTTCTTGATTCTTTGCCCTCTATTATTTGTAAACTTGCATTGAATGGTATGATATGCGGGTTTATGAATGAGGAATTAGTTGGGTGATTGCTAATTGGTCAATTGGTATGAACTTGATTAGTTAAAGAATTAGGAATTGGGTTTGGGTTCAAACCTAGGCTAATACAATTGGGGCTAGAAATCAATATAGGTTAATTAGAGTTGAGGTCTCAATAATCTAATCAATTATGTGTTGGTTGAATTCTTAGAGTTCTCTAGGTAGAATTGTGGGGTTGTTAGTCGAGGTCTCTCTAATAGCTCAAATTAGCTGCACTCCATTTGTTTGATATATTGTGCATTAATGATTAATTCACCTTATACCTAAGGAACTCTTTGAACTAGTGTTTTTATTTTCATCTAATTTTCTTTTATAGCTTATTGACTATATGTTTGCACATACCCCCTTGTTACTTAACTAGATAGCAACAACATCCTTGTGAGACGACCTTGGTTGCACTATACTTCAAATTTAGTGTAATTAAGTATTTTAAAATTGTAATTTGGAGCAGGCTGCAACACTTGCTACCACTCATTCATATACTTGATTGCCGGGTTTACTTTTCCTGACTTTCATACCGACTTATTCCCCTTAATTCATTTTGTGGCTGGCCTAAGTAATATGGAATCATAATCATCTCATAAGTTTATAGTTATCTCGTAAATTCATAATTCATGTATGAAAGTGCTTAATATGCTTATGGCTATGCTACATAACCCACTTTCACATACTTAATCCAAGAATCCAACAGCATAAAAGTTGTAATATGAAGACTTCCAAATAAACAAAATAATTAATAGATAGCTCGACATAGAAATAACAATCTCAATATCACCATTAATATAATATGAAGACACACATGACCTCATTATGGTTCATACTCATGCTACATTTTAAACTTATCCAGTCTCGTCCTTTTTAGGACTCGTAACTCGTAACTCAAAACTTGAAGACTGGAAGCTCAAGAGTAATGTTCCGTTTAACTTGAAACTCGAAACTTAGGATATGAAAGTTGTGGCCCCTCTAACAACGGACCTCGGAGACTAGGGACATGGAAGTTATGACCCATCGAACTTGGAATTCGGGGATTAGGGACATGAAACTCATGAGTCGTAAATCAAAACATGGAAAATATGGTCACAAAATTTGTGACCTTTTTAACATGGAACTAGGATACCTCTTTTGGTTTGATTACTAATCTCTTTGTGCGTAACACGGAATTTGGGATGCTTGGCTAGATTTGATTTCTATTACCTTATCAAGAACTCAAACCTTGGATCTTGAAACTAGGTCAAGATAGGTAAGTGGGTGGACATTAATGCTTATAGGGTGAGCATTCTGAACTCGGAACCTGGAACCTAGTATTTAGCTCGTTATTACCCTATTTTAGGATAAACTCGCACACCTAGAATTAGAAAATCACTAAAAGTACATCTTATATCCTTTTACTCCAAAATTTTACTAGAATATACCTACATAGATCTCCTTTAAAATAAACAAAGTCCTACTTAATTTGATTAAGTAGAGCTTAAGTTATAAGCTCTACATTGATACTGCCTTATTTTAGCACTCAAGGAACCTAGAGAAGATTTGTGAAATTACTAGGAGCAATCAAGTAAGGATCAAAAAATTTTATAGGCATGATCCCTTATGTGTTAGCTTTCTAAAAAGGCTGGTTTCACTCCAATTGAAATTGCATAGGGCAAAATATGGCCTTGATACCATGTGCTAGTTGAAACTAGGACTGTAAACCAAAAGCTCACATTGAAAAATTGTAACTCTCTCATCTTAAATTCAATGAAGCTCAAATTTTGAGGTAGACTTCTTTATGAGTATATTTATATCCAAAATTAGTCTCATCTTGACTAGGGTTTCCTAGAGTGAGATATGGCCCCAAGTGTTGAGTACTGTTTATGAAACCCTCAACAATAGATTTTTTGTTTTGGGGTGATTAAGGTTATTTGTGTATTTCTCTACTCTAATATGGTTTCATCAACCTTACATCATATCATCCTCATAAAAAGTAGAACATAAAAGAGAAAAACCCTAATCATCAAAGAATCACAAAATCACAACAAATCTAGGAGCTTACCTCAAATCCAAAGCTTGCAACTCTCTAGTTTTGATCTTTTGGTACCCTTGCTTCTCAAAAATCCCAAGCTAATTACAAATTATAACACTCTCCCAAGTATAGTACTATGCTTAAGTCATAGCACCACACTCAAGAGTTGTTACTGTTACTTGAACGGACCTTGTCTATAGCAACCTTTGGCGGCCCCCAATATTTCTTGAACTATCTGGAGATAACACGGAAATAGGAGTGACAATTGAAAATTCTCATTAGAATTCTCTAACTATCATATATGATGTCATCGTTATCATCTCCAGCTACTTCGGTTTATTATGAAAAAGGTGAACATATTATATAAACTATTTAATTTTATAGATCGAAAATATAATGTCCGAAGCAGAGTTTATTTTATTCATACACTTGTCATTTGGGAGAGCTAATACCAAATAAAGTCATAAATCATACTATGAATAATAACTGCAACGTATTAAAATATAATAACACTGATATACTGGAAACATAATATCTGCACATGCCTTTACTTGTACTTGAATTTATGCAGATACACAAAATTTTCTTTTCTTTCTTTGTCTTCCCTTAATATTTATCTTCACTTTCTTCATTTGACACACCTAGGCGTTACGTATCGGCTTCCCTAGGGTGTCTGCATCTGCCTACACTTGAGCGTTACGTATCACTGTCCTCAAGTGCAGCCTTGCTCATCTTCCTTTACTTGTCATACATATTCTAGAGTACGATCGCCATGTCATACTCCATCGGGGTGTGATCACCATATCACACTCCTTAGGAGTATGTTAATCCTGCCATGTCCTAGAGTATGATCATCATATCATACTCCATCGGGATGTAATTGCCATGTCACATTCCTTAGGGTGTGGGATCATTTTGCCATGTTCTAGAGTATGATTGCCATGTCATACCTCATCAGAGCGTGATCGCCATGTCATGTTCGTTCGGAATATGGACTCATCATCATATCTGACATCATAGAATCATAAATACATAGGCTTCATACCTTATTCTCAAATGATAATACTTTCATGGTATTCATACATGTCGCATAACAATGTTAACACACCAATATTTAGAACTATCACTAATTTATGCCGAAAATTCAACAGCATAACGGATCAGGTCCGCTTCCCTATGAATAGTGTCATTCTGGAACAAATAATCAGCCAATAGTACTAGCACCATTATAGCACATTAAACTTCAACATCAACATGGTATAGCAATGTTTAGGTTTTAATTGAAATCACATATGCCTTAGGGTGCCTAGTTCATCAATTTGGAAATTCTGCTTATGTTCCTCAATGCTGTTCAGTTTTGTAAAATTTGCCATAAATTCTAGTAAACTCTGTTGGACCTAGATTTTGGATATTTTGGAGTGTTATATGTCTATTTTCTAAACTCTTTCACTCCATTTAATTTTGATAAGTGTAGCTCAAATTATTAGGGTTCTATCTCGACCTACCCTATAGCTGGCCAAGATTACATACTTAAAAGTAAAAATCCACTAAAATTACATACAAAATTTGTATCATATTAAAGCTAATAGGACAAGATTTCATTGGCAATAAGTTCCATTTCATTTTCTTGAGTAGAGCTTGAGTTATAAGCTCCAAAATTTGACCCCTCTGACTGCCCTATTTTACCCCGGTTTGGATTTAGGGCGACTTCCTTGAACTACTGGGAGCAATTGGGATCGAATCTAACTCTGAAATTTTTATGGGGTGTTCTCCTATGTGTAATCTTTCTAAAAAAGTTAGTTTCACTTGATTCCAAATTGTATAGGGTTTTGCCCTGAACAATCTTATCTGCCCAGAATTAAACTCAAAAACCTAGGCCAAACTTCCAAAATTCATATCTCCCTCAATGCTAATCCAATGGCCTTATAATTTATATGGTTGGAAAGCCCTAGATGTCTAGTTTCACATAAAAATAGTTTCATTAAATTTAAATAGCTATAGACAGAGCCGTACACTCTACCGTATGGACCGTTGCAGGGTTTCTCAACTTAATAGATTCTATTTTATGGCTCTTTATGCTTTCTCATTCTAACTTCAATTCTAACTTAAAGTTTCATGTTAAACCAGCCATACACCACCAACTACACCAAATATATCATCAAAGAAATAAAGAAAATTGAAACTTCATATAGCCATAATTTATGGAAATCAAGAGCAAGATGGAATCCTACCTCAAATTGATATAGAAACTAGCTAAATTTCAGTTTTTGGTGAAGGATATGGGTGGAGCTTGGAGATGGATGCTAGATAAAGTGAAATAGGGGAAGAGAGAATGAAGAGGGGTCAGCTGCAAGGAGGAGAACGAAAATGAATGAGTGAGGAGGGATTTTTGTGAGTTTTATGACATAGGTAGTTAGAAAGAGTGACTTTTATTGGTGGTTGTATTTGTGGTGAGTGTTTGGCCACTTTCCTTCACAAATTGGGCAGCAAATTGGCACCTTGCATAGGGGGGGAGTGGCTGAATCTTGGCCACTCATGTTAGGGTTTTTGGTGCATAATTCTACTGATTCGGCTCCGGCAATTTAAAATACCAAATCTTTATCGATTTCCTTCAAACCGGCAAATCATTATTGAATAGTTTTGTAAGAATTCCTATGTATCTATCTTAATCTTCTCTAAACTTAATCCTTATAATTAACACTTAATTAAATCCTAATTAATCTATAATTAATTTCAAACTAATCTTACTTATCCGATAAAATTGATTAACGACATAAATTAAATGTATTGTAATTTCGGGCGTTATACTAAATAATTTCTCATAATTTCTTACATGACAACCTAAATTTCCCTTAGCTCTAATATTTATAATCCACTCCTAATTACTCTTATTTTTCTAATAAATTGATTAGCAGTGCAAATCAGTCACACTGTTCCTTTAGAATTGTTACGTTTTTAATTTTTTTCGTAAATCCTTTAGTATTTTCTATCTGGTTTTTATAACTAATAGCACTTCTATAATTTTGAGCAAGTCTAGGGGCATCTCATGTCATTTCACATATGGACACCTCCGTGGCCCAATTGGCCAAGAATTGGGTTTTTACGATTTTGCTACGTGATTTTGCTTCATTTAAAACCTTATTCTGTTAATTCTATTGATATAGGGACCTAAATGTTATTTTCTAAAAAGTTCAAGGGTAATTATGGAAAAGATCTTTAGAGGTAAATATGTAATTACCAAAAGTTTTGGGCAAAGTCGCAAATAATCGAAATTTGCCCATGGATGTTTTCATTATTTCTTATTATGTTATATGGGAATGTTACACAAATCCCCTTCTTGTTCCTAGCTTGACTGAGTTTATGGGGCTTAAAGGAGGGAGTTTTTGCTTGTATAAAAGTTGCTTGATGAGGAAACAAGTAGAAAAATTGGAAAAATTGAGTAAGAATAAGTAAGACACAAGAGTTTGAGTAGTATGAAGATGAAAATGGAAGTAGAGAGGGATGGAGTGAGGTTGTCAAAAATAAGGAGGAAGAAGAGAGAAAGTGGTGAGTTCTCTTTTGTTGAGTCACTATGCCTTGTGGGTGATTCTTATTGGAGTGGACATGTATAGTAATTTAAATCCTCTTAAATTCTATTGAGTGGTCATTCTTTGTCCACCAAGATGTCTAATGTAGCTAATTTCTAGCCACACATTCTAGGGTTTTTAGCATATATTTATGTTTTCCTATATTGTAGATCCCTATCAGATCAATTTTTTGTGTTACAAGGAATTGCTCGTAAGAGAATTTCTTCAGCTGGATATAATATTACTATGTTGCTATAGAGAAAATTTATAATCATACTATTTTATGATTAACATTTCCCTATTACCTTATTATATATCTATAATGTATTCAATAATTAATAATTTAACAATGTTAGGCAAGCGTACCGTTACTCGGGTTGTTACACAATCCATTTTGGATCCGTACTCTTTGGAGGATTAGAGAGTTAGGATGGAATTATAGTATATTTTTCTCCTTTTGAATAGTGCCCATTTTTCAATAAGATATAAATTCCATCTTAACTTAACTATTATATGGACTTAATTAATTTTGATATACTGTGTAAAAGTTTTTTATATTGTAAACAAATCAGGCATTGTCACATTATTAAAAAAAAATATTTTTATAATAATTATTTCAAAAATTATATTAATGATAGTATATATAATTTATTGATAGTATGAAAAATTGATATTGATAATAATATAAAAATTATACTCATATTATAATAGTAACCACAAAACGTTTCATAGCATTTAAAAAGTTGAGAAGGCAAAAATAAAAATACAAATTTTAATCATCATTCCTATCTAATCACCATTATAAGCAATCCATTGAAAAAAAAAATCACCATTGTAAGCAAATATCATATACATGTTTTAATTGCATAAGTACTTTGACCTTTTTTTATATCGCAGAGTAAACTATGTATTTGAATTTTGAAAAAAAAATTTATAATCATGACTTCAAAGTTCAATTTTGTTAGAAAAATTTGTAATTTAAGACAATCATTTTGGATCAAGGTTAATTAAAACATACAAGTATAAAACAACCATGATGTAACAAAGTTGATATCATGCTTGCAAATGAAAAGTAGAGATAGTAAAGTGGGTCTAGGCAGGTCAAATTAGGAAGGTGGATTCAATATTTTAGTTCACCCCGTTTAAGGGCGAGTGCAGGTTGGCCCACCAAAAAAATAAAAAATATAAATAAATTTATTTTGATATTTGTTATGAGTTAAATTACTTTAAAATTTAGAAAAATATATTGAATAAAAAATCTATTTAAATAAAATAGAACAAAATAATTAAACTACATAATGTGTATCCAAATTTAAATCAAATAAAAATATAATAAATTAATTAGAATATATAAATAAATTTATAAATAATAATTAACTATAAATTTATAATATAAAGTCTATAATTAATTATTGGGTCAAGAAAAATAAATTTGAGCTTATTATAAATTTTACATCATGAAAAAATTCATAACTTATCAATTTAAAATCTATTATAATTTCAGTATAACAATACTCACGAGTGTGGTACAACTTCCCATAAGTGCGGTATAAATAATCGCGTGCCCAGTACTTCCGGCCACAAAATTTAAATTTAACATATTATAAAATTTAAATTATCTAGCAATTAATCAATCAAATTAAAATTGATTATAATATTAATCACGAATGCAGTATATTTGTGATAAATTTTTTCAATATATTATATAATTTAACAATTAAAATTATATTTAAAATAATAAATTCATATTTGAAATAAAAAGAATTTAAGCATATTATACACTTTAAGTTATCTAAAAATTGATAACTTATTAAGTAAAGATTTATTATAATATTATGATGAATATAGCTTGCACAAAGATAAAAGAATTCACAAACAAAATTTAACTAATGTAATAGATAACTATAGCAATTATCACGAGTGCCCTAAAAATTATCACGAGCACGGTACTTACAGCATATCCTATTATTTAACAATCAAAATTTTATTTCAAATTATAAATTCTTATTTGGAATAAATATAGTTTCAGTATACTATATACTTTAAATTATCTAAAAATTAATAACTTAATAAATTATGATTTGTTATGATTATTTAAGTGGCGTTATCCAGCAATCACGAATGCGGTACAAGCAATCACGAGCATGGCACTTCCACCGGAAAATTTTTCATACAATTAGCAATCAAAATTTTATATAAAACTATAAATTCCTATTTGGAAAAAAAATAGTTTGAGCATATTATATACTTTAAATTATCAAAAAATTAATAATTTATTAAATATAAGATTCACAAATTAATAAAAGTATAATAACAATATAATTTATAACAAAAATCTATAAATTTTTTTTAAAAAATACTCTTGATCTTAAAAAAAAAAATGAGACAAATTTGGCCAGGACGGGTTAGGCGGGCCGAAAATTTTTGGCGGACCAAATATGTCAACCCAACCTATTATTTTTAGCAGGTTTGGCAGGTCAATCCGGCAGGTTGAGCCCGTTTTCCCATCTTTAATGAAAAGGTTATAACAAGTTCGAAGCAACTAATGTAATGCAGAAATGCAATTGAATTTAACCACTCAAATACCGACAATAGCAATGAAACAAGAAGTTCCAAATAAGAGTATAATAATTCAGCAACAATGAATTCTAATAGTAGTATCCTAATATTTATGCATGTGGTTTCATACGTTTATTTTTACCTCTTTATTTTTTATTTGATATATTTTTTATTTTTTTTTTAAATAAAGTATATGTTATTTCATTGATTATGAAACCTCAATAAGCTTCTTGGGTTGAAATGTATCATAGCATGTAATACCCTACTAATTTAATATTATGCTTAAGTCATAACATGAAATTAGGTAAATTGTGTTACCGTATTAATATTCTGCATATATATATATATTTAAAACAGATGAAATGGCGCGCTGCTATACTATGAGCGTAACGAAACTCTATAATACCACAACAGATAAGGAATAGTATAATAACATCAACTGTATATGTACCTGTATATTTACATGATAAAAGTCATTGCTTCAGTCTATACATATATATATGTATTAACAGCAGATGAAATAAGGACAGCAAAATTCCTAGTGCTAAAAGCAGAGGCAGAACTAGCAGGAGCAGGCTATGTTCAACGAGCCCAACTTGGAGTCACGGTGAAGCTGCAGATCTGGGATCTCAATGAAAAGAGTGGCTGTTGAGCCCTTCGCCAGCGTCTGAGAATGATGTGGAAAATACAGAACGAGGTGAGAATTTCAAGAAATTCTCAGTAGGGTTGTGCTTAGTGGTTACCTGACGTCACATGCATTCTCAGTTGCCTCGGTTTTTATTTAATTGTAAAAACATGTGTTCAAACTGAAGTATCCATTTTAATGAGTTCAAGAAAATATCTGGTCCGAGGCAAGGTTCATTTTTACTTTAGACGGCACAAGAAACAGAATAGATTACTAATAATGATACATAGAACGACAAACAGAATAAATAAATAAATAGCAGTAAATAAATATAGTAGACAACTGTAAACATCTTGACATAACTATTCCATGTATTCATACATTCATGTAATCATGCTGACTCATACTTAAGCTTTCCTTCATAAACTTTTCATTTCCTTTCATCATTTTTCCATCTCTTGGTCCCCTGGGAGTTCTTGGCCATTTAGACTCCTGGGTAATAGTCTGCTTCTCAGAATCGAGCTCGTTCATATACAGGAATACCGGGTTTACTTTCTTCGACCTTCCCACCAATCTATTCCCCTTAACTTCTTATCCGGGGCTGGCTCAAGTAGCATGGAACTTTCATAGTAATATAATTCTTTATATAACTTTCATAACTTTCCTTGAAATGCACATGTATTAACATGCAATTCATATCTTATGCATGGATTCCACCGAAATTTCGGTAGCATAACGGAATATGTCCGCTTTCCCATGAATAGTGCTAGCATACCAGAATATCAATTTATCACAAAGAACACAACATCACATACATATTCCAATATTGAACTCATATCAACATCAAATTCATTAAGGCAAAGTTCCTGCTCCAGCACAGTCAACCAACCCGATTTTTATAATTCAAGCCATAATTTCTATTTAACTCATTTGGATCTCAAATTTGGTTATGTTAAAGGGTTATGTGTCTATTTTCTAACCTCTTTGGTCCCATCTAATTTTGATATCCATAGCTTAAGATATTTAGATTTTTCCTCGGCCTGCCCAGTGGCTAGCCAGAATCAGACACTTAAAAGTAAAAATCCACTAAAAATCGAAAAAAGACTCAAATGATACAAAATTGGTCTCATATTAAAGCTAACAGGGCAAAGTTTCATTTACAAAAAGTTCCATTGCAATTGACTTAGTAGGGCTCGAGTTATAAGCCCCAAATTCTGACCTTTCTAACCTGCCCTGTTCTGGCCCAGTTTGGACATAGGGCAACTTTCTTGGATCACTAGTAGCAAACGGTACCTCATCTAATTCTGAAATTTTTATGGAACATTCTCCTATGTGTAAAATTTCTAACAAAGTTTGCTTCACTCATTTTCAGGTAGTATAGAGCGAGTTCTACCCTGAACAACCCAGTCTGCCCAGATTCAGAGTTAGAACCCTAGGTCGAAATTCAAAAATTCATAACTCCCTCAATACTAATCCAAAAGTCTTATATGGTATATTTATGGAAAACCCTAGATGTCTAGTTTCATATAAAAATGGTTTTATCCAATTTTATGGGCTGTAGGCGGAGCCGTACACTCCGCCGTACGGACTGCCGAGGGGTTTTGGGTTCTCCAGCTCTCCATCTCTTCCTATTTTCATTCTTTCTTGCTTCAAGTTCGGTTTTAACCAAACAAATAGCCCAAATCCAATCATATATCATCATAATCATTCATTTAACACATCAAAGATCATAAAAATAATCCAAGCTCAGCCAGCCAAGACCACAGAAGTGATGCAAGAATCAAACTCCTACCTTTGTTCCAAGTGATTTTGCTAGATTTTGAAGGTTTGGGTGAGCAAGGCTTGAATTGACTTGATGTTGGCTGAAGTTGTGTGTGTAAAGAAGAGAGAAAGAGAGCTGAAGGGAGAGGAGAAGGTGGCGCTGGAAAAAGGGGTCAGAATGGGTGAAGAAAAGGGCAAAAATTCTGATTGAATTTGAGTGGTTATGGTTGGCTTGCTTTGGCTTGTGATTGGTTGGGTTTTGCAAGGCTGAAATTCAGCCAGCCCTCCTTGTCTTTGTGTGGCCAAAATGGCACCACTTTTGGTGCTAAGTGGCTGAGTTATCAGCCACTCAAGGTAGGGCAAAGGATTGGAATTCTACTGGTTCGGTTTCGACAGTTTAAGATACTGTAATTTTACCGATTTCCTTTAAATCGGTAAATCGGTTTTCAATAGAATTTTTATGAAATCTCCTATACTCTAACTTAATTCTCTCTTATCTAAACTCAAGTAATTGCTAATCAATTGAGTCTAAATAGTTATTTAACCGAATCTTGATTATTCTCAATTATTCGATAAAATCGAATAATTAGGCGAAAAACGGTGGATGTTACATAGCCTCTTAATATCAACTTCAAAATTAAATAAGTGATTGAATGATTTGTTGAAGAAGATTGAAAAGGGATTGTGTATGGAACTGACGAAGGATTTTGATATGAGAAACTTCAAGTTTCTAATTACACAATTAAAGTAATAGAAGAAAAAAAAAATTTTGAGTCATAACTATGGCTGTAAATAGTGACACAAAGAACCAATAGCACCAAAAGAGCCATATTTGGCTCTACCCTTTTCTCAGCAAGGCGAATTGAGGAGCACCACTTCATAGTAGACAATAGGGGATAACGACTATGATTTGAGAGCGAAGGCTAAGGGGAAACCTTCAGTGGCTCTCCCAAGTGGCAAAGGAAAAGCAAAGGGAGTAGGCGACAGTGGAGTAGGAGAAGGCAAGGGATAAGTCGGGAGCATTGAGGTGGGCAAGAGAATAAAGAAAGGTTTCTAGAGAGAAAGGAAAAGAGTGAAAATTTTAGACAAGTATGATTCTTCTTTAATTAAATTAGGAGTTGCCATGTGACATTTAGAGGTAGTCCATTTAGTTATAGATAATAGATGAAATCAAGTGGCTAATTCAACCAAAAGCTTGTGATGGATTCAGAAAGGGAAAAAAAAAAAACACTCAATAATTATACTTAGAAGCTTGTGATCAGCTACATTCCATTGAGAATTGTAACATTGTTCTAGCAGTAATCAAGTATGGATAGGTTTATAGGAGTATTGAGGAGCGAAGAGAATAATTAAGAAAGGAAAAGGTGAAATGAATTTTACCAACACTCATAATTCCTTATCATTACTCTTTTTATTTCTTCTTTTTTTTTTTTTTTTTTTTGGTTGGGGGTGGGAGGCGGTGGGAGGGCTTTGGGGCTCTGCCCCTGCAAGTCAAAGTCGTGCCCTCGAGTATGCAGCATTTTTAGAGGCAGCGGATAACCACAACGCTACAGCCTCATCTGTTAGTTGGTAAAATTTCTTGATAAATACCTCTGCTAGTTGGGTCTACTGGGCTTAGTATATTACCTCCTCATTGAAATGGACCTTTTCATCAAGGTTTGAAATGGGATACTAATCAAGTGGTCCTGAATTTGCCTTCTTATTGGGGTCAATTACATGTATTTCTTTCCGACCAAAAGAAAAGAAAAGCATGTATTCCTTTCCCAGCCAATCATCATAATGGTTTTCGATTATAGAATGTTTGATTTGAAATGATTTCCGTGCACATGTTGAACAAAATTTTCCAAATTAGCCACCACTTCCCCTATTCTCTTTCAAAGTTCTCCCCTCCTAACTAAGTTGATGCTTGCTTCATCAAGAAGCCTTAACTTTGAACCCGCACAGCTAGTTACAACAATTCAACAATTACATTAGATGGATTTAGTGTGTGTTTGTTTTCACGTTTGCATCATCAAGTGTGGGTTGGGTCCTCCTTGAATGTTTAAATTTTGTTTGGGTGATTTTTCTTTTGCTTTATCTCAACATGTTTTGACGCTAAACCCTGGTTTCAATGGAAGTGATAATTTCTTGCTTCTCCATTCAGGTTTTCATGTTGGAGCAACAAAGGCAATCTTAATTACCATTTTACCCTTAAAACATCAAATTATTTTTTTCTTATATTTTATTTTGTACATATGTTAGTAATTATCATCCAAAAGTGATTTTAACTAACAACATCCAAACAATATTTACTCTATGATAATCACTTTTGATATAAAAGGTTCCAAACATAAATCACATTAACATCAACCCAATTTTGATCAAAATCAATTTTATAGAATCAAGTTGGTACAAACCTCAATTTGTAAACTCTAATCCAAACACACACTTAGAGAGTACGATTTCTTGAGCCTTTGCTCAGTTTCCAAGTAATCAGGATCAACTTGGCTAGAATTAGTAGGATTTATAATAAGGACTTCCTTTGTATCCATGCATTTACAGTCAATCCCATTCTTCCTACTTACCAAAGACAACATTTGTGCAATAATGCTATACAACCAAAATATTTTAACTAGAATTTTTCATAGAATATATGGTAATAGTTGAATTAAATGCAGTGGTAGGATCCACTTACTTATCTAAAGGCTATCAATAATGTCATATCATTTTAACACATAATTTTTGACAAAAATTCGAACTATCTAACATTTTTCTTTGCACAAAACCATGATCCTTCATGTCCCACAAGAAAGTTAATAAAAGATTTTATATAGTTCAATTTCTTCTTTTTTTTTTTTTTCTTGTTTTTAGAATTAGTTGTGATAGTGAAAGAATAGTACTATTTTATATAGTTCAATATCTTATTTTGTGTCATATATCCAAAAAAAAAAAATCTTATTTACCGTCTTACCAAACATTGCATAATATTGAAATTTTGGGTAAAATTTAAAATAGCCCCTTTCATGATGTGCAAAAAAACAAAAAAAAGCATTTAAACTAAACTAGATTGTGAACAAAACCAAAACTAGACCAAAGAACCTTTTTTTTTTTTGTTGGAAATAGTTTAGGATGTTGAACTACTATTTAAAATTAATTCATTAACCAAAACCAATAATAAAATTCAGTTTAGTTTGCCGATTATAACCAAATATAACACTACTATGTTGTACTCTGTTAGGGCTTCACTCTCTCAATTGTTTTCCTTTCTACACTACAAAATCTTCTAGAATCACAAGACAAGAATGTTATCTTTCCTTCTATTCTTACAATAGTAGCTTCATGCTTCTACTTGTTTGATCATGCTGTACCTCTTTATCTAGGTTTTTTTTTGCCCCCTGTTAGAGGAAGTGTAACACCCTCCCAAGCACAGTACCATACTTAAGTTATAGTACCACACCTATGAGTTGTTACTATTATATAAACGGACCTTGTCTGATAGTAACCCTTGGCTGTCTTGCAATCCTAAACAACTCTATCCAATATGGCCATCTTCTATACCTCCCGAGCTATTTGGAGATAACATGGAAACATACATAGGGGCAAGAATTACAAATTCTTAGTAGGATTTCCTAGACTACCACATATAGTGTCATCGTCATTATCTTCAACTATTTCGGTTTATTATGAAAAAGTGATCATGCCATATAAATCGTAAATTTCATTTTAAAAGGTTCAAAAATATCTTTCCAAAGTAAAGTTCATTTTATTCATACACTTAGTAAATAGAGAAAGAATCTAATCGCTAACATAGTAGAATAAAGAACAATTGAATAAGAAGCATAGACACAAAACATGTTAAAGATCAATTGAATAAAAGGCATAGATAAATACAAATGACTTCTTGATATAAGTGCTCCTATCCTTCTTTAACTTTCTTTATGTAACACACCTAAGCGTTACGTATCGCCGTCCCTAGGGTGCCTGTGTGGTCTGCACTTGAGTGTTATGTATCGCCATCCTCAAAGTGCATCCTTTCTTATTCTCCTTTACTTGGTTCTCTGGAGGTGAATGACCTCTTTCATCTCTGGGTAATAGCCAACTTTTGAGGACGGAGCTCGTTCCTATACATGATCGCTAGGTTTACTTTCCTTGACTCTCTCACCGACTTATTCCCCTTAAATCTATTTAGGGGTTGGCCCAAGTAATTCGAAATCTTAATTGTATCTTGGATCATATGCTTATGAGTGCGTATGCTTGGGGAATTCATAATCATGATGCATGATTCACATATTCTTGCCAGAAATCCGTAGCATCACAACTAAATAGGAGATTCCCTAATATACAGACATTATCATTTCAGTCAGCTAGTCATAGTAAATAGAAGCATCATATTTATATATCAATATCACATTAATATAAAAAGGAATCACATCAAAAGTTCAACCATTAGCTCTTTATGACTTATAGGGTTTATAACCGTTAAAGTTTGCAATTCACCTTAACTTCTTCAATTTTGCCCTGTTCTTATAATTTGTACCAAAATTTTATTTTAACTTATTTTAATCTAAAAATTTAATATGTTATAGCTTTATTAGTCTACTTTTAAACCCCTTCAGTCCCATTTAGTTTTGAGATGTATAAATTGAGTTATTAAAGTTTTACCTAGAGCTGCCCTATTTCAGAATAGACTAGAATACCTAATTTTAGAAAATCAGTAAAATTCCAATTCTTATCATTTTTGTACTAATTTTATACCGATATGTAGATAATTGAATTATATTTCAATGCTAAGAAGTTTTATCTTGATTGGGTAAGTAAAGCTCAGGTTATGAGCTCCTCAAGTAGGGTGATCTATGCTACCCTGTTCCAACCCGAACAAGACATAGGATAATTTAGGGAATTACTAGGAGCAATGTACTTAGAATCTAAATCTGAAATTTTTTTAGAATGTTATCTATGTGTTAGCTTTCTAATAAAATTGGTTTCACTGCATTTGAAGTTGTATAGGGCGAATTATACCTTTCACAAATCTGAAATTGGTTTTACAGAATAGGGACTGAAAATCAATGGTCAACTTCAAAAATTCATAACTCTCTCATTTTAAATCTAATGGACTTACAAGTTATATGGTTGGAAAGTGCTAGACGTCTAGTTTCATCTAAAATTAATTTCACTCAAATTTGATACTTATGGGTTGAGAAACACTATTTGTTGTAAAGACGGCTACCCTAAAGTTTTCCCTCGGCTTTTCTATTTCTAGTTTCTTTTAGCCTTTTGATCAAACTATCAAATTAAACCAATGATTTCTATTTTAAATCACTCAAAACAAGTCATATTAATATCAAATATCATCAAACAAAGGATGACATGAGAAACCCTAGTGGCCATATAAATCATAGAAGTTACATAATTTAAGAAATCCTACCTAAAAACATCACTTGTGACTTGTGACTTGGAGTTTCCTGATGGTTTCTTTTCAATAAAGTTCCAAGATGATGATAGCTTATCTTATTCTCCTTGGGGCCTGAAACTATATGATTCAAGGATGGGAGGATTATGAGGTGGCGTTGAAGTTTCTTGAAGGAATATAAAGAAAGAGTAGAAATTTTGAGTAGAAAGAAGCAAGATCACTTAGGCTTTTTGGGTGGAGATAGAGAGAATGAAGAAGATAATGAAATTTAGGAAGAAAATGGAGGACAAGAAGAAGAAGTGGCTGAATTTTTGGGGACATAAAGGGAAGAATTTGATGACTTGTATGCTAAGTTGGAAGAATAGAAAAAGTGTGTTATTGGTGGACCTAAGTGGCATTTTAATTTTTGTTAAATTTTCAAATGGATGGCCATGATTTGGCCAACAACAAGAGTTAGATGGCTAGTTTCTAGCTACATGATTTAGGGTTTTAAACTGAAATTCATGTCATCTTACAGTATAAATTCCTATACACTCCGTTCTTGTCTTACAAGATACCATAAACGAATCAATTTCCTTTAAACTAGCTAAACATTGCTAATTATCTTTCTAAAATTTCTTCTACAAAGAAACTTGAATTCTCTAACCCTAATAGATATATTTCAATTTGGCATACTCGTATATCTATTATGTATCTAAAAATTTAATTATTTGACAATGCTAGTTATGCGAAATTTGGGATGTTACAGGAAGGAAGAGGATTGATCTGAAGGGTGATTGTGTTGTGTAGGACCTTGTCTTTATTGTAGAATGTGAGAAAAAAGGAGCATGTCCAAAAAGCTAGAGCGGAAGATATGTTGATCTAGAAGTTTCTGAATTGCTATCAACTTAATATGCCTAAACTATGCCTCATTCTGTGTGTTATTTTAGTAATAAGCCCAAACGTTGCTCTGTATGTTATATAATTAGTTGACATAAATGACACCCAAGCCAATTAACCAAACTAGAGAAACTAGTTCATATAGTTTAGTTATTTTGAATGTAATATAAAATTGGTTTAGTTCAAAAAACCAAACATATTTTTTGTTCAATTGAATTTAACATGAAAAACCAAATTGAATTGCACCATGTTCTCCTTCAACCCCTTAAATGGTTATGCATATTACCCCCTAAGTTAAAAAAAAAGTGTAAAATAAACCTTACACTTTTTCTCATTAGCTTTTTCTTTAATATTAATAAATCTAAAAAATCATTTTTCAAATCAAATAAAATGTAAATGTTCTATTAAGCTCAATCAAACTATTGAATCAATAATCATTGTTCACACTAAATCTGGACGAGAACAATCCACTGCTACTATTTTTTTAGGGGGGTTATCTAAAGAAATCCACTAAATAGCCCCTCTTATTTGCTTTCTTTCTTGACATCAACTTCACCAGAATCTCAACTTTGGGTTTATTAGGCTTTTATACATTTTTAAAATAAAAAAAATATTATTTACTTATACATGCCTTTTGGAGATTATTTTTCAAAATGTCTTGTTTCTCTGGATTACAAGGAAATCGATTCAAGTTGGATCATCTTCATTACGAGGCAAATTTGAGATTGAAGAACGAGAAAAGTATAAAAATTGATTCAACTTGGATTGAATTCATCCCTATTCATTTGAATCGAATTCATCACTCTTCCATAATTTTGACTATTATTGTTTGTTGCAAAACCAAAAGTCTAAATCAATTGCCTTTTGTTTGCTAGGGCTTCTTGCTATTTTCCATTAGAGCCCCTTTGATCCTAAGTTTTCATAATCTAAATAGAAATTAAATTACTGAAATTTTGGTTTGGTAGCATCAATCCTTGTAAGATGATACCCACTTATTGTGATTACTACTTGAACGATTCGATGTAAAATTAAACTTATAATACCGATCTTTTTACATAAGTACCAAACAGTAAACAATTGAGTACATACATAAGTAATCAGTACAAAACAAAAACAATACAAAATAAAGGTCAAGTAACGAAAACTCCACACCACATCCTCAAATTCTTGTCGTGCTAAATTACCTCAGTAACCTTGAGTAATTTGGCACTTAATGAGAAATTATGAGATTAAGGCTTAATTAAGGGATTAATGAAGAGTTTATGAGTTAACTCTGATGAGAAAAGTCAAGAGAATACTTAATCAAGATTAGATAATCTCTAATTAAGTAAGTCAGAGCCTTAATAGCTTAATTAAGCACTAATCACCCCTAATTAGATTAATCCAGTTTAATTAAGGATAATTAAGCTTAATCACAAGATTAATTATTATTAATCATGTTTTTGTGTGTTAATCATTAATCCTCGCTTAATCATGTTAATTAAGTTGCAAGAGCACTTAATCACATCATTAATTCAAATTTAGTCAACTAGACAATAAAGTAAAAAGTGATGTCATAAAAGCATAAAGTATTAAACAATAGTGCTTTATGTAAGAGTTTGACCATGTTTTATCTCCCCATCATCCACTTTGTCTTCTTAATCATTAATTAACATATGATAACAAAAAATGAAGCAAAATATCTTCTTCCCACCCTCATAGAAGTTACTGCCTCTCTCTCCCTCTCACACCCATTCATTTTCATTTTCACACTTCTCATTCTCTCTCTAAGACTCTCATCCTCTCACTTCTCTCTAAAATTCCCTTCTTTTTCTTCATCTTCTTCTTCCTTTCTCTACCCCCATCATAACCAAAACTCTCACTTAGCCCTTCAAAGACCACATCTTTTGGTCTTTGGAGACAAGATCTAAACCCTACAAGACTCATTTTCAAGAGAACTCAAGAGCTCTTCCTTGGTTCATCCAAAACTGCCACCATCATCATCAAGAGGAGCCATCATCTTCTTCTTTTCTCCTTCAAGAACACGCCATTGTCAAAGCTTAGGTAGTGATCTTCACTCTTTTACTTTGTTTGCTCAAGAAAGCTCGAAGCTTGGTTCTTCTCATGACCAAGATCTTCAAGTGAGAACTTAAGAAGATCTTTCATGATCTTCATGAGCAAAAGTTTCTACTTTTGGTAAAATATGTTCATGTTCTTCTTCAAGTGTTCTTGATGTTTCCATTCTTGGTAGAATATGTTCATGCTCTTCTTCACAAGTGTTCTTGACCCTTGAAAGTTTCTCACTCTAAAGGCTTTAAAGTTCCTATTTTCTATTCTTTATGCATGAAATCTTGATATTCTTGGTGGTATTTTATTTAAAGTTTGTTCCTTTTTTTTTTTTTTTGATGAGCTTACGATTAGAAAAGTTTCATCTTTGCATATATTTCATGGTTTGATAAGACTATGAGCATCCTAAAAGATTAAAACTTTAAAAGGGTTTGCTTCTTGATGCTTAAAAAATGGCGTTATTTTATAGGTTTCACAAGGTTCCATTTTGTTCTTCTTGAAGACAAGACTACATGTAAAACTCTAAGTTTTTTAGAATATGAAGCTTTTTTTTTAATTATAAAAATGACATATTGTCACTTTATGTCTTAGAAATCAAATATTGAAGACAAGACCTTTCATAAAGTTTCAAACTTTAGTAAAAAATGAAATCTTTAAGTCATAAAAGTGTTGCTTTGTAACCTTTAATTTATAAAGTTTAGATCTTGAGTCAAGACAATGCCAAAAAGTGTCAACTTTTATAAAGATCAAGACTTTCTAACTTTAAAGTTAATGTCTTATATCCCTAGTTCATAAAGTAGGAATCTTTTAGACTTTAAGACAACTTTAAATCATAAAGTTGAGACTTTGATGGTCTTAGAATAATTAAAAGTGTCAACTTTCATAAAGAACAAGACTTTTTAGTTCAAAAGCTAGTATCTTGTATCATTATTTCATAAAGATTCAATCTTTAAGGCAAGAGTATAATTTTAGAGGCACTTATTTTCATAAAGGATAAAACATTATGACTACCTTATAAAGAATAATAACTTTCATAATACTTAAGGTAAGATCTTGTTATGATAGCGATAAAAGCTTGAAACTTTATAACTTGGATAAGTTAAAAATCACCCTTGGTGATTAGTGAACATGGTATTGTTGGATTCATGAGTGCAGTTATACATTGTCATGACCCAAGGATGAGAGAGATCTCGAAATCCTTGGGAACAGAAGTATGATTAAGGCTTCTGAGCATACCATGAACCTAGGAATTGCTAAGTGCACTATCTCAAGTAAAGGAAACAATCACCTAACTTAATTAATTTGAACAAGTGTTCCATAAGACATGAACTCAAGTAAAGAATAATTTCACATGAGAACTAGGTAACTAAAAGACCACATACATATATTTTAACTATGTGATTCTCTCATGGGTAACCACAGGAAATTATATGACGATTCATAAGATTCTTCACAAAGAATAACACAAATATGAACCCCTTTAGGGTATGAATGTATGACGTCATTCGGCACGATGAATGACAAGTTTGATTGAGCTTTGTCTCATGATTGAATGATTAATGTGATGATATGATATAGATATGATGGATTGTTGGTTGAAAGTTGTATGATTGGCATTTTGGGGGAGCTCCTGTCTAGCCATTATGCTGCCGAATTTCCGTCAAAATTATGGACTTAGTCATATCATTGCATGTGTCTAGTCAAAGATGTATTATGCATGTAAAGCATAATGATAAGAAAAGAAATCATGGGATATGACTCCTCGATCACTTCAAGGAAGTGAGGGACGGTGATCCACAAAGACTCAAGGAACTCTTTGAGGGAGGCAAGGGTGACATGGAGGGCCCTCCAACTTAGAGGTAACCAATATCGGCTTAGTTTGATTTGGTCAGTACTACATGGTGATGGTCACAAAATGAGTTCATATCCAAAAGCAGTCTATTTCAATGGAAAAGTAAAGAATATTAAGCATGCGCTAAAAAAGAGAGTAAAGTCAAAGTAGAACCATGGTCAAATTGATGAGCTGCATAGTCATGCATGTTTCTATATTTCTCATGCGTATTATGAATGTTTATACCATGCTCTCACATGTATATGCTCCTATATGGTAGCTTTGAGTTTCTTTATATTATGTTTATATGGGAAAGATTAAAAGAAACTCGATTCGGGACCTATGTTTTCAAACCCTTTAAAAATAGAACTTATGCATGCTCACTATTTTCATAATTAAACCCGAAATGGCTGGGACGACGATGATGACACATTAATGGTCTAGTCGGGATCCTATTGAGAAATTTTGTATTTCTCACTCCTATGTTTCCGTGTCGTCTTCAAACGGAGCTGATGACATCCATTGTAGCATTGGTGACAGTATCTGACTGGATAAGACGAGTAGCTGCCATGTTTCTTCTCCTAGCTAAGGAAGATCGGGATAGTAGCAAAGTGTTTTCATTTTCTTAAGAGCCATAGTTGGGCAGTTTACGTGTAATTAAGAATATGTAGGAAGTCATGCTACTTAATTTGATCTATTACATATGTGATACTTATTAGGTGTAATGATGACTCTTGAGTATCTATGATTACATTTTTGGCTTATGATAGTGTGTTATGTTGTTTCAAGTTTATCATACGTCTTATCAATAACTTAACGATATAAGGAACAATGTCCGTATGTATGTGAGTAAGTAAGTGCGTAAAGGCTTAGTTTTCAAATATAAAGGTATAAAAAAAAAATTATCAAGCTATTTTCATATATTACACTAATTTTAACTAAAAGAACTTCCATTAATTAAGAGTAACAACTAGTAATGCCAACTTAAGCATAGTATGGTATTATTAGGATATTATATTATGGTATTAGAACAGTTGTCCTTATAGAGCCTGGGGAAGGACTGACTATGCTCCTAAGCATACTTTGTCATGTGATAGAAATCATGCCATGGATCTTACCATAGGGGTAAGTTATAGGAATTAGGTAGACATGACTGTCTGGTTGTAAATGTGATTAGCTATTGCCACACTTAACTCGGTATTGAGATTAATCAACTCAATATCTTTGTTTATGTGTCCAGGAACTAATGACTTCCGACGGGCAGAATAGGTTGCGAGATGAATCTGCCACCTTAGGTATGGCAGATATGACGAATGTTTGTCCTACCTTGGTCTCAGTTGTGAGGGGACAGGCTACTGTAACTAATCAAGCCTTAGGAGGAATAGCAGGAGCTGAGCCTGACCCAGAATACTTGAAGTTCACTAAGTTTATAAAGACCAACCCACCAGCTTTCCATGGAGACTTCAAGCCTAAGGAAGTTGAGGGATGGATCGATGCACTAGAAGGGACATCCTTTGTGTTAGGTTGCACGGGGCAACAAAAAATAACATTTGCTACCTGCATACTGGAGGCTGATGCTGAAGCCTGGTGGGCCAATGCTGGAAGGATGATTAAGAACTCCCGGACCCCCATTACCTGGGAAGTGTTCAAGGCTGCACTCTATGGTAAATGCGCCACGCTTTTGAGAAAAGGACAGTTTTCTAGTACCAAAGGACTAGGTACACTGCAAGCGACAACCACAATTTGGTAGTGGCACAGGTGGTCAGTTACTAAAGCAAATGATGACTCCTAGGTGTCCCAAGTGTAGCAAGAATCATGGAGGACAACCCTGCTTAGCAAGACAAAATTCTTGTTTCCAATATAGAAAGCCTGGACATATGGCTAGGGATTGCACTATCAAGCTGTTGCCTCCTGCCAACAAGCCCCAACACCAAGGAAGGGTCTTTCACCTTAATGCTGAGGAAGCCACTCAGTCCGACAATCTGATCTAAGGTAAGTACAAGGTTAATGGTAGAACCTTAACTGTACTATATGATTCTGGAGCTACATACTCCTTTATTTTTCATGATTATGTAGATAGATTGGGATTGTCTGTGTTTGAATTACCTTCCAGGTTAATTGTTTCTACTCCTGCTGGGAAACTAGTTAAGACATGTCATTGCTGTCTGAATTGTCGTTTCCAAATTGATGGCAGATCTTTTGTAGCAATTTGGTTTGTTTGCCTTTGTCTGGTTTGGATTTGATTCTGGGTATGGACTTGCTTTCGGTTAACCATGCTACGATAAATTGTTCTGAGAAATCTATTATAGTTCCCCCTATACTCGTGAAACCTATTGAATCTGTTTATCTATTCTTGAACTCTATTAGTCTAAAGAGTAACGAGTCTGATCGGACCTAAATGGGAATGACATGAAAGGCCTTTTTCAAAACCTAGTATCAATTCGAAGAGTTGTTAGAGAAGAGATTTGTAAGACCTAGTGTCTCACCTTGGGAGCCCTGATGTTGTTTATGAAAAAGAAAGATAGGAGCATGAAGCTATATGTGGATTATAGGCAGTTGAATAAGGTGATTGTTAAGAACAAGTACCCTTTGCCTAGGATAGATGACCTCATGGACCAATTGCGAGGTGCAGCTGTGTTCTCTAAGAGTGATTTGAGATCCGGATATCATCAGATGAGGGTGACAAAAGGAGGATATACCCGAGATAGCTTTTAGGACAAAGTATGGGCATTATGAGTTTACGGTGACGTCATTTGGATTGACTAATGCCCTTGCTATTTTTATGGATTATATGAATAAAACTTTTCGACCCTACTTGGATAAGTTTGTAGTTGTTTTCATAAATGATATTCTTATATATTCGAGAACAAAGGAGGAACATGAAGAACATTTGAGAGTTATGTTGGGAATCTTGAAGGAAAGGAAGCTTTATGCTAAGCTATCTAAGTGTGAATTTTGGATGGAAGACGTAAAGCTCTTAGGACATATGGTGTCACAAGGAAGTATCATTGTGGATCCAAGTAAGATTGAGGCTGCAATGAATTTGGAGAGACCAACCTCAGTAATTGAGATAAGGAGTTTCTTGGGTTTAGTCGGTTACTACCGTAGGTTTATAGAAATATTTTCCCAGATATCTTTACCCTTAACCAAGTTAGCAAGGAAGGATGGCCCATTTGTGTGGACTATGGATTGTGAGAAAAGCTTTCAACGGCCAAAGGAAAAGTTAACCTCAACCCTAGTATTAGATTGCCTAACCCAAGTGGACCATTTTAAGTTTATTGTGATGCCTCTGGGAGGGGTTTAGGTTGTGTATTGATGCAAAACAGGAATGTGGTGGCTTATACCTCTAGGCAGTTGAAGCCTCATGAAGTAAACTACCTAACCCATGATCTGGAGTTAGCAGCCATAGTGTTTGGCTTGAAAATATGGAGGCACTATCTGTATGGAGTAAGGTTTGAGGTGTTCTCTGATCATGAGAGTTTGAAGTATCTCTTTGATCAAGAGGAGTTGAATATGAGGCAAAGGAGATGGATGTAGTTTTTGAAGAATTATGAGTTTAGGTTGAACTATCATCCTGGAAAGGCCAATGTGGTGGCTGATGCTCTAAGTTGGAAATCTTTGCATGCGTCTTGGATGATGGTCAAGGAGAATGAGCTAGTAAAGAGCTTTAGAGACCTTAACCTTGGAGTTGTGTTGACCCCCCATAGCTTAAGGTTGAATCAGCTTAAGGTGATGAGCGATTTCAAGGCTCAGATTGCTCAAGCCTAATGTGAGGAAGAGGATTTCCTAAGAACCTTAGCGTTGGTAGAAAAAGGAAAGTTGAAGGGTTTTGCTGGAGATATAGATGGACTATGGAGAGGCGAAGGAAGGGTTTGTATACTTGTAAGTAGTGACCTCTGAAGAAGAATTCTGGAGGAGGCTCACAAAAGCCATTTCACCATACACCTTGGTGTGACAAAGATATATCAAGATGTTAATAAGATATTTTGGTGGCCGGGATTAAAGAGGGACATTGCAAAGTTGGTGGGCAAGTGTTTAGTCTCCCAAAAGGTGAAGATCAAACACCAAAAGCCCTCTGGTATATTGCAACCATTGGAGATCTTGGAATGGAAATGGGAAAGTATATCGAGGGACTTTGTGATGGGTTTACCCAAAATGCAAGCTGGTTTTGATGTGATATGGTTAATTTTTGACAGATTAACCAAGTCTGCTTACTTTTTACCCATTCGAGCTACTTATCCTTTGGAAAAGTTAGCCTAGCTATATGCTCAAGAAATAGTAAGGTTGTATGGTGTACCTTCAACTATAATCTCGGATAGGAACTCGAGGTTTATCTCTAGATTCTAAGGAGCCTTGCAAAAGGCATTTGGGAAGAGGCTTTGCCTAAATATAGCCTATCACCCCCAGACAGATGGATAGTCAGAGAAGACTATCCAAACTTTAGAGGACATACTGAGAGCTTGTATGTTGGACAATTAAGGAACTTGGGATAGATAGTTACCTTTGATTAAGTTTGCCTATAACAATAGTCATCATGCGAGTATTGGTATGGCACCCTATGAAGCTTTGCATGGAAGGAAGTGTCAATCTCATCTGTGTTGGTTTGAACCAGGTAAGCAATGCCTTTTAGGACCTGATCTTGTGAGGCAGACCACGGAGCAAGTTAGAAGGATTAGAGACAGAATCCTTATGGCCCAGAGCCATCAAAAGAGTTATGCAGATAAGAGGAGAAAGTGTAACAACCTCTATCATATAAGCCATGCTCGAGTCATGGAATTACATAAAAAGGTTGTCACGGTGCTGAAAAATTCTTTAAAATAGGGAAAATATAATACATGGCCCTTTAATTGTCCACTTTATTACTAACTACTAATCTCTGATACATAGAGAATAAAATAATTACACTTTAAAAGCAAATTGTGACCGACAGAGTAAACAGCATCTACTTCCGACTAATCATTAGCTAGCTTCGATAGTCTCCTGATCTGGCTAGCGCCTGAGTCGTGCTCAATGAGCGGCCCTGCATTTCGCCTTGCACTGGATGTCCAACTTAGGTACTGGAATGTTTACAGAAAAGAAAACATACAAGCAGGCAGTGAGAACCTAGGGTTCTCAGTAGGTAAATTTAAACAAATCTTATAATGTCATCATAAACATTCCAGCCGCTTCAGTTTATTATGAAAATATGAGCATATACAAACAAATAGTGGTTCAATTTTAAGTTGAAAATACCTTTCTCGAAGCGGGTTATATTTTAACTATCACTTACCATATTATATTGCAGACATAGAAATATGATTAGTATAATATGCTTCAACCAGAATCATAATAATAATAGTATGACTTAATGAGATAACTAAAGATGCGCTTATAGATGCTCATGCTTGACTGTATGCAAGTTAACTTAACTTAATTCATATCTTTCCTTAGCTTGCAACTTGATCTTACTTTTCTGTGCTTGGTCCCCCGAAGGTGAATGGCCTTTCTCACCCCTGGGCAATAGCCTGCTTTTCAGGTCCGAGCTCGTACCTATACATGAGTGACGGGTTTACTTTCCCCGACCTACACACTGGTCTATTCCCACTAATCTGGTCGAGGACTGGCCCAAGTCTTAGACAGTACCGCTCTGGCCCACGCTAGTTGGGTCTATGCCATGCCTGGCATGGTAGCTTAGTACTCTTGAAAGTTCTTATCATCTTTCCTTTCCATATCTTATCATGCGTACAGATGCTTTGTGCATACATGAATATGCCTCATATCTTATTTCTCATATCATATTCTAATTATGCTTGCATGCATGGCATACATGAACATAACATGTGAATGTAATATATTCAAAGTATAATCTCTCATAGCATAAGCTCTCATAACTCATATCATGCCTAAAATTCATCCTTACATGTAAACATTCCTAGTTTCATAGACTTCTGCCGCAAATCCGGCAGCATAATGGATCAGTTCCGTCTCCTCATGAATAGTGCCAGTTCTCATAGACAATTCAATCATAGTAATATAATCAATCTAACATATATATACATCAATATAAAACAGGCAATCCTCAACTCAAACCTTATATGTCCACCCACTCTTGTGAAACTATCACTTTGGCCATTTTGTCAATTATATTCGGTTCTGCCCGAATCTTGTATAATCCACCTTTATCTCTATTTAACTCATTTAAACTTAAATTTTGGATATGTCATAGCTCTATATGTCTACTTTCAAACCTCTTTGATCCCATATTATTTTGATTTATATAACTCAAGATATTCAAATTTTGCCTCAGCCTATTCAGTTACTAGCCCGAATTACACTCCTGGAAGTATAAATTCACTAAAAATCAAAACTAAGCTTAAATCCTATGAAATTGGTCTCATATTGAAGTTAACAGGACAACCTTTAGTTTGCCACAAGTTTCATTCCATTTACTTAAGCATACCTCAAGTTATAAGTCCCGAAATTTGACCTTCCTGAACTACTCTGTTTTGGCCTAGATTGGATATAGGACAACTTTCTCAAATCACTGGGAACAATTGGGACCATAACAAACCCTATATTTCATATTGGGATGTTCCCCTATGTGTAAGCTTTCTAACAAAATTAATTTCATTCAATTTGGAGTTGTATAGGGTGAGTTATACCCTTATCAACCCATACTGCCCGGGTGAATGTCTTGATTCCTAGGTCAAACTTTAAAAATTCATATCTCTCTCAATACTAATCCAATAGCCTTATATGGTATATGTATGGAAAGCTCTGGATGTCTACTTTCATCCAAAAATGGTTTCATCGAATTTAATTGGCTGTAGGCGGCACAGTACACTCCGCCGTACGGACTGCTGTGGAACTTCTCTCTTAGATAGCATTCCAAACCTTCACTTCTCCTAGTTTTCTTTTGCTAACCTTAATCCCAACTCATTATTTGATATTAATCCCATATTAATCCAACCATAATTCATCATATACATCCAATATATCATTAAATATATATAGAAGAGTAATCTTTCATGCATCCTCAGCTTAAAGAAATTAAGACTAGGGATTGAATCCTACCTCTTTGGAGTGTGATCTTGAGTTAAGTGTTGAAGCTTGTATTATTAGGACCTGGCTAAGCTTGAAGGAGTGATGGAGTTGGGAGAAGAGAAAAGAGAGCTGAAGTGAGGGAGAAGAGAGGGCGCAGAAAATGGGTCTGAATAAGGGGAGAAGAAGGTGTTATATAGGCATGAGTGGTAGTTAACTTGGAGGGTTCTGATTGGCCTTAAAACACAAGGCTGAAATTTAGCCAACCTTCCCCTCTTTAGTGACAATTTGCTCTCCACGTCGCCCTCTTTTTGTGACAAAATTACTCTCCACGTCGCCCTAACAGTGGAACTCATTTCCAGTATATTCTGAAGATGACATCGGAACTCGTACTCCTTTAAAGTCGGAACTCGTGCACTTCTTGAGATGAAATCGGAACTCGTGGATGATTTGGAAATCAGCTCAAAGATCCGAACTCGAGTCCATTCTAATTGAGTTCCACTCTAATGCGGGACCTCGTGAAATTTTACTCAGAAGTCGGTACTTGCACCATTGTGTTAAACTATAACTTCTGAGGTCGGAAACCATGTACACTATTAAGGTGAGATCGGAACTCGGGTACATTTTCTTTGAGACATGAAGTTGGATATCGTGGAATTACGTTCATGTTGTTAGGACTTGAAGGCCAAGTCAGAAGTCAGGAACTAAGGAATTACGAAAGTTGAAATCAGAGGTCGGAAATTATACCCAATATACTTTAACTCAAATATTGGAATTCGGAAGCCACTCCAGTTAACTCGAAGCTAGAACATTAAGTCGGAAATCGGAAAGGCCATGAAGTCGGAATTTTGAAGACAAACTCGGAAGTCGTACAGGACATGAAGTCGGAAATGAAGAACATGCTGGGATAAGGTCAGAAATCGGAAATTGGGCTGAAAAAATTGAAGATGAACTCGGAAATCAGAAATTATCCCATTTTATGTGAAATTCGAGGATGAAGTCGGAAATCATAAAAACTAGTGAATTCGGAACTCGGAACTCGTGGTGGAGGTAAAATGAAATAATTTAGCACAAGGAAAATTGGGATGTTACAGAAAGCATCTAGAGTTACAAGAAAGAGAACATGTGTTCTTGAAAATCACTCCTATGACTGGTATAAGTAAAGCCATGAAGGTAAAAAAGCTAAGCCCCTATTTTCTTGGCCCCTATCAAATTCTAAAACATGTCAGGCCAGTTGCTTACCAAATGGCCTTACCTCCAAATTTGTCAAACCTTCATGATGTCTCACATATCGCAGTTGAGAAAATACCATTCCGATCCTAGTCATATAGTTAAGGGAGGACTTAACCTTCAATCTACCACCGTCTCGGATCGTGGATCGTGGGGCAAAACAACTGAGGAATAAGGCGGTACCCCTGGTCAAGGTGGCTTGGGGTAGAGGAAACATGGAGGAGTATACATGGGAGCTGGAGTCCGTGATGAAGATCGACTATCCAGATTTGTTTACAGGTAATGAATTTTGAAGGCAAAATTCTTTTTAAAGGTGAGGAGAAATGTAACATCCTCAAATTCTTGTCGTGCAAAATTATCTCAGTAACCTTGAGTAATTAGGCACTTAATGAGAAATTATGAGATTAAGGCTTAATTAAGGGATTAACAAAGAGTTTATGAGTTAACTCTAATAAGAAAAGTTAAGAGAATGCTTAATTGAGATTAGATAATCTCTAATTAAGCAAGTCAGAGCCTTAATAGCTTAATTAAGTACTGATCACCCTTAATTAGATTAATTGAGTTTAATTAAGGATAATTAAGTTTAATTGCAAGATTAATTATTGTTAATCATGTTTTTGTGCGTTAATCACTAATCCTTGCTTAATCATGTTAATTAAGTTGCAAGAGCACTTAATCACATCTTTAAATTCAAATTTAGTCAACTAGACAATAACGTAAAAAGTGATGTCATAAAAGCATAAAGCATTAGATAAGAGTGCTTTATATAAGAGTTTGGCCATGTTTTGTCTCCCCATCATCCATTTTGTCTTCTTAATCACTAATTAACACATGATAACACCAAATGAAGCAACATATCTTCTTCCTACCCTCATAGAAGTTACAGCCTCTCTCTCCCTATCACACACATTCATTTTCATTTTCACACTTCTCATTCTCTCTCTAAGACTCTCATCCTCTCACTTCTCTCTAAAATTCCTTTCTTCTTCTTCATCTTCTTCTTCCTTTCTCCACCCCCACCATAACCAAAACTCTTACTTAGCCCTTCAAAGACCACATCTTTTGGTCTTTAGAGACAAGATATAAACCCTACAAGACTCATTTTCAAGAGAAATCAAGAGCTCTTCCTTGGTTCATCCAAAACTGCCACCATCATCATCAAGAGGAGCCATCATCTTCTTCCTTTCTCCTTCAAGAACATGCCATTTTCAAAGCTTAGGTAGTGATCTTCACTCTTTTACTTTGTTTGCTCAAGAAAGCTTGAAGCTTGGTTCTTCTCATGACCAAGATCTTCAAGTAAGAACTTGAAAAGACCTTTCATGCTCTTCATGAGCAAAAGTTTCTACTTTTGGTAAAATATGTTCATGTTTTTCTTCAAATGTTCTTGATGTTTCCATTCTTGGTAGAATATGCTCGTGCTTTTCTTCACAAGTGTTCTTGACCCTTGAAAGTTTCTCACTCTAAAGGCTTTAAAGTTCCTATTTTCTATTCTTGATGCCTGAAATCTTGATGTTCTTGGTGGTTTTTGTTTAAAATTTGTTCCTTTTTTTTTTATGAGCTTATGATTAGAAAAGTTTCATCTTTGCATATTTTTCATGGTTTGATAAGACTATGAATGTCCTAAAAGCTTAAAACTTTAAAAAGGTTTGCTTCTTGATGCTTAAAAAGTGGCGCTATTTTATGAGTTTCACAAGGTTCTATTTTGCTCTTCTTGAAGACTAGACTACATGTAAAAGTCTAAGCTTTTTGGAATATGAAGCTTTTTTTTAGTTATAAAATTGACATCCTGTCACTTTATGTCTTAGAAATCAAACCTTGAAGACAAGACCTTTCATAAAGTTTCAAGCTTTAGTAAAAAATGAAATCTTTAAGTCATAAAAGTGTTACCTTATAACCTTTAATTTATAAAGTTTAGATCTTGAGTCAAGATAATGCCTAAATGTGTCAACTTTTATAAAGATCAAGACTTTCTAACTTTAAAGTTAATGTCTTATATCCCTAGTTCATAAAGTAGGAATCTTTTAGACTTTAAGACAATTTTAAATCGTAAATTTGAGACCTTGATGATCTTAGAATAATTAAAAGTGTTAACTTTCATAAAGAAGAACACTTTTTAGTTCAAAAGCTAGTATCTTGTATCATTATTTCATAAAGATTCGATCTTTAAGACAAGAGTATAATTTTAGAGGCACTTATTTTTATAAAGAATAAAACTTTATGACTACCTTATAAAGAATAATAACTTTCATAATACTTAAGGTAAGATCTTGTTATGATAGCGATAAAAGTTTGAAACTTTGTAACTTGGATAAGTTAAAAATCACCCTTGTCGATTAATGAACATGGTGTTATTGGGTTCATAAGTATGATTATATGTTGTCATGACCCAAGGATTAGAGGGATCTCAAACTCCTTGGCAACAGAAGTATGATTAAGGCTTCTGAGCATACCATGAACCTAGGAATCACTAAGTGCACTATCTCAAGGAAAGGAAACAATCACCTAACTTAATTAATTTGAACAAGTGTTCCATAAGACATGAACTCAAGTAAAGAATAATTTCACATAAGAGCTAGGTAACTAAAAGACCACATACATATATTTTAACTATGTGATTCTCTCATGGGTAATCACGGGAAATCATATCATGATTCATAAGATTCTTCACAAAGAATAACATAACTATAAACCCCTTTATGGTATGAATGTATGACGCCATTTGGCATGATGAATGACAAGTTTGATTGAGCCTTCTCTCATGATTAAATGATTAATGTGATGATATGATATAGATATGATGGACTGTTGGTTGAAAGTTATATGATTGGCATTTTGGGAAAGCTCTGGTCTAGTAGTTATAATGTCAAATTTTTGTCAAAATTATGAACTTAGTCATATCATTGCATGTGTCTAGTGAAAGAAGTATTATGCATATAAAGTATAATGATAAGAAAAGAAATCATGGGATATGACGCCTCAATCACTTTAGTGAAGTAAGAGGCGGTGATCCACAAAGACTCAAGGAGACTCTATGAGGGAGGCAAGGGTGACATAAAGGGTGACATAAAGGACCCTCCAACTTCGAGGTAACCAATATCAGCTTTCTCTGATTTGGTCAGTATTGCGTGGCGACGGTCACGAAATGAGCTCATGTCCAAAAGCAATCTATTTCAATGGAAAAGTAAAGAATATTAAGCACATGCTAAAAATAAAAGTAAAGTCAAAATAGAACCATGGTCAAATTGATGAGTTGCATAGTCATGCATGTTTCTATATTTCTCATGCATATTATGAATGTTTATACCACACTCTCACATGCATATGCTCCTATATGGTAGCTTTGAGTTTCTTCATATTAAGATTGAAAGAAACCCGCTTCGGGAACTTATGTTTTCAAACCCTTTAAAAATAGAACTTATGCATGCTCACTATTTTCATAATTAAACCCAAAATGGCTGGGACGACGACTGTTCTGGACAGCAATATAGAAGCCCAACTCGACCCAATGGCTAGTCCCAAATAGAGCTCGAATTTGTTAATAGTCCAAGTCTATCTCGAGCTATTGATCCGAGTTGGGGCCCAAACTTGAGTTAAGCCCTTTGTTACCTGACAACGCGGAACGACCTCCCCTCGCGTGTGGCCGGAAAACTCGAACCCATCCGATACCCCCAAGATAACGGACATCCAGGGTTATCCCCTACAACAGCATGATCAAATCCCCCTTACTTCTCAACTACTTACCTGTATAAATATGGGTCCAACTTTGAGCGTTAGGTATCTTTCTAACCTACTTCTCATACACTTTCCTGCACTCACTGACTTGAGTGTCGGAGTCCTTGCAGGTGCACCCCCATCCGTCGTGGAAGTACTCATCCGAAGCAGCTTGAGGTTCCATTCTCAGCTTGGAAACTCCTCAGGGAACCCACTTCCCAACATTGGCGCTATCTGTGGGGACCTCATACTGCTCGCCACTGTACCACAGCCATAGTTGCGTGAATGTCTCGCACCATAGGAGAGAACGCATGGCTAGGCATGCCCCCATAGGCAACAATCAACTACTGATGGATGGGCGAACGTCTTCCGATTCGGCTTCGGATGCCAGAGACCGACATCACGAGCAGAACTCAGCGGCCCACCGCTCCATCGTCCGAACTGCGAGAAACGTGGTCGCCTCCAGGGTTGAAATCCGCCCTCAGGCCAACACCGACCCGCTCGTTGAAATGCTAACCCTGATGTGGGAGCAAGCCACCCACATTCAGAAGTTGGAACAAAACCTGGACCACATGAAGGAATCAGACCGAAAGCGACGTCGGGAATGACACCGATGCCACCATAATAGGAGTCTAGACTATCATAGAGGCTGAAGTCCAAGAGGACGTAGTCGCAGCACGGAACGTCATCACCATAGAGATTCACCACGTGGGAGTGCAGCCCATATCCATAAAGAGCCTCGAGTGGGAAGTGTCCGTCGCCAGCCCGAATATTCCGATCTCTGATCCCAACTTCGGTACAATGACGGGTATGCTAGGCGCAACTCCGAACGGTACGAGGACCTTGAACACAACGACGACACACCGTTCTCCGACTTCATTATGGGAACGCAGCCACCCAAGGGGTTCAAACCCCCATCCGACATGGAGCCATACGATAGGAACACTGACCCCTACGAGCATATAGACGCCTTCAAGTCAAAAATGGCATTAGCCAGGGTTTCGGATCCCGTCAAATGCCGAGCCTTCCCCATAACTCTAAAGAAAGCCACTTTGAAATGGTTCAACTCTCTTCCTCCTAGGTCAATCAATCAATTTTCCGACCTTACTTCAACTTTCCTGGCCCACTTCACTACTAAGAAGTTCGAGCCCAAGCCAGTTTCTAGCCTCCTCGGAATACACCAGCGGCAAAACGAGTCACTCTGAGACTTTCTCGAGCGATATAACGCTGAGTCTTTGCTTGTTAACGAGGTGCAGACTTAGGCGGCAATTCTGACGCTGCTAAATGGGTTACAACTGGGGCTATTTAAAACGTCACTATCCAAAAGACCACCAGAATCCCCCAAGGAAATACAAACGAGGGCCGAGAAATATATCTTTCTCTAAGAAACGGAAAAGGCCACAACCAACCCCGGGAGGCACCAATTTGACAGAAAAGTCGATGGCCAAGATGAACACCCGAGGAAGGACGTACATTCCAGGGCCGGTAGATACAATGACTATACCCCCCTCAATGTATCTCTATTTGAGCTGTTCCGAGAGGTCGGCAAAGTCGAAAGGTTCCCCAAGCCAAAGGTCCTCAAGTTGAGAGCCAACACTAACAAGTCCTTGTTTTGCGAGTACCACAACGATTTTGGACACATAACTAAGGATTGCTATGACCTCTGAGATGTCGTGGAACAGTTGATAAGGGAAGGCAGATTGGCGAAGTACATGGCTTCCCAAAGAAGTCCATGAAGAAGGTGAGCCCCCGATCATGGGGACGAAGAAAGAAGGAATCCGAGGAGCCAAAGAACCTCGGAGCCGGAAGGAAATCAAGGCAATGACGAAGAACAGATCACAAGGACTATCAATGTCATTGCTGGAGGTTTTGTGAGCGGTAGAACCACGAAGTCAACCCGGAAAAAGCATTTACAAGAAGTCCTCAATGTTTCCTCTGGGAAGATAAAAAAGCCAACGCCGACATCTCGGCCAATACCGGATATCATCTTCTCAAGCTCCGACTTCGAGGGTGTGATCTCGGGACACGATGACCCAACGGTGATATCCGTAGCCATGGTCAACGCCAAAGTAAAGAGGGTATTCGTCAATCAAGGAAGCTCGACCAATATTCTATTTTGAGATACATTTAATAAGCTCGAATTAAGTAACGCCGATCTCCAAACACACGTGGAGGAGCTGTTCGGGTTTTCTGGGGAAAAAGTCCATCCCCAAGGTTACATCACCCTCCACCTAACCTTGGGATCTCGACCTAAAACCCAGACAATCAAAGTCAACTTCCTAGTTGTCGACTGCCCCTCGGCCTACAATGCCATACTTGGAAGACCGACGTTGAACAAGATAAGCGCTATTATCTCAATGGCATCCCTGACCATGAAGTTCCTTACCAACAAAGGGGAAATTGCCACTGTGAAAGCCGACCAGGTCGCGACTCGACGATGCTATAATGCCAACATGGAAATACAAAAGCAACAAAAGGTGGTGTCCCAGGCCGATGCCCGACCCCCCAATTCTTCGAAAGTCATGATGATAAACTTGGATGCAAAGAAATTTGAAGGAGAGAGACCAGAGTCAGATGGCGAGTTAGAAGAAACGAAATCGGGAATGAAAACTGGAAAATAACTCGGATTAATAAAAAACTTCCGATCTCACTGAAACAAGGCTTAGTCACTCTCCTCAAGTCCAATGTAGATTTGTTCGCGTGGTCTGCCGCCGACATGCCGAGAATTAACCCGGAATTTGTCTCCATCGACTATTAGTCTTCCCCGGTTCAAAATCGGTTACTCAGAAGAGAAGGAGAATGAGCCCAGATAGAGCCCTCGCGGTCCAAGAGCAAGTTCAGAGCCTCTTGGAAGTTGGTTTCATACGTGAGATCGAGTACCCGACATGGCTGTCCAATGTTGTGATGGTAAAAAAGTCCAATGGGAAATGGCGAATGTGCGTTGACTACACCGACTTGAACAAAGCCTGCCCAAAGGACCCATATCCCCTACCAAGCATTGATGAGATAGTAGACTCTGCTTCTAGTTTTAGACTGCTACTTTCATGGACGCTTACTTGGGATATAATCAAATCCCGATGTTCAAGCTCGACGAAGAAAAAATGGCATTCATAACCCTAACGGCCAATTATTGCTACAAGGTCATGCCTTTTGGATCGCTGGAGCAACATACCAGAGGCTTATGAATAAGGTGTTCACAGAGCTAGCCGGAGATTTGATGGAAGTGTATATCGACGATATGTTGGTCAAGTCTCGTAAAAAAGAAAATCTCCTATCCGACCTCAAAGTTGTATTCGATTGAGTCCGACAACACGACATGAGACTTAACCCGCACAAGTGCACTTTTGCTATAGAAGCTGAAAAATTTCTGGGGTTCATGCTTACGCATCGTGGGATTGAGGCAAACCTCGGCAAATGCCAAGTAATACTCAAAATGAAAAGTCCGACAACAATAAAAGAAGCAATGCCTCACGAGAAGAATTGCCTCTCTTTTGAGATTCATGGCTACGTCGACCAAGAAAGCTATCCCCCTCTTCTCTCTCTTGAAAAGGGGAATACTTTTGAATGGACGCCGAAATGTGAAGCCACTTTCACCGACTTCAAAGACTATCTATCCCGCCCGCCTATACTAAGCAAGCCGGAAGTCGAAAAATCGTTGTTCCTGTATCTATCAGTTAACGATGCCATCGTTGCCGGGCACTGGTCCGGGAGGATTCCCAACAACAGTAGCCGGTATACTTTATTAGCAAAGTACTTCAAGGACCCGAGACTAGATATCGGAAGATTGAAAAAGTCGCCTTGGCCCTAGTCATTACAGCACAAAAACTTCGCCAGTATTTTCAAGCCCACACCATCGTTGTCCGAACTGACCAGCCAATCTGACAAATCCTGTAAAAATCGGACTTGGCAAGAAGGATGGTATCATAGTCTGTGGAACTTTCAGAGTTCGACATCCAATACGAACCAAGGATCGCCATTAAATCTCAAGCATTGGCAGACTTCTTAGCCGAAATGGTGGACGAGTGGATACCCCAGAATCGGGATAGACGCTGCACATGGACGGAGCTTCCAGCTCGAAGGGGAGTGGAGCTGGGGCAATTCTTGAAAAGGAAGGTGAAATAATCCTCGAGCTCTCCATTAAATTCGACTTGTCAGTTTCCAATAACTAGGCCGAATACGAAGGCCTCATCGCAGGCCTCAAGCTAGCAAGGGACGTCAGTGTATCCCGACTTTTGGTGTATAGTGACTCTCAAGTCATCACATCCCAAGTCACCGGGGCATACCAAGCTAAAGATTTTCTACTACAGAAATACCTGACCAAAGTAAAAGAACTCGTGGAAAGATTTCCGAAGGTAGAGTTCCGACATGTTCCAAGGGAAGAGAACGTCAAGGCCGACATCCTCTCCAAGCTAGCAAGCACTAAGCCCGGAGGAAACAATCAAAGTTTGATCCAAGAGACTTTGAAGCTTCCCTCAATAACAGATACCCTTCCTACCTTATCCGTCGATGGAATTTCGAACTGGATGACTCCTATCATTTAGTACCTCAGGAATGGGACCAGACCAGAAAATCTCGTTGATGCCAAGAGGCTAGCCAAAGAAGCCTCCTACTACACCTTTATCAATGATCAACTATTAAGAAGGAGGTTGTCCCAACTACTGCTCAAGTGTGTGGGACCGGATCGGGTTCCCACCATTCTTGAGGAAGTTCATGAAGGATCTTGTGGCCATTACCTCGGAGGAAAGTCGCTCGCATTAAAGGTTTTATGAGCTGGATTCGATTGGCGGTCGATGGTGAAGGACTGAATAGAGTATGCCCGAAAGTGCTCCAGCTGCCAAAAACACGCCGCTTTCCACCTCGCCCTTTCCGATGAACTAAAGTCGATCATGTCCTCCTAGCCCTTCAGCAAGTGCGGACTTGACCTCCTAGGTCCCTTCCCACTCGCCTCGGGACAAGTAAAGTACCTAATTGTGGCAACAGATTATTTCACGAAGTGGATAGAGGCAGAGCCGCTTTCCACCATTACTGCTGCCCAAGCTCGGAAATTCGTATGGAAGAATATCTTCACTCGCTTTAGAATACCTGACTCAATCGTTACGGACAATGAAACCTAGTTTATAGATCAGAAGTTCCGAGGACTTCTCTCCAGCCACAAGGTCAAGCACCACTTTACGTCGGTCAAACACCCCCAAGCAAATGGCCAAGCTGAAGCTGCCAACAAAGTCATCTTACGAGGACTGAAGAAGAGACTTAACGAGGCAAAGGGGGCACGGGCCGACAAACTCGGGAACGTTCTATGGTCCTATAAAACTATCCCGTATTTAACAATGGAAGAAACTCCTTTCAAGCTGACTTACGGGGTGGACGCGATGACACCGATTGAAGTTGAGGAGATAAGCCCACACGTCATGTTCCAACCTACAGAGCACCACGCACTTCGGGAGGAGTCCAACCTGTCAAACGAAGCAAAGGAAATGGCTCATCTAAGGGAGAAGGTGCTGAAACATCGAATCTCCCAAAGATACAATGCCAAAATAGTACCTTGGACTTTCGACAAAGGAGAATTGATTCTCCGATGAGCTGACATCAGAAAACCTCTCGTGGGCCATGGAAAATTAGCTGCAAACTGGGAAGGCCCATAAAAAGTTATTGACATAGTAGGAAAGGGGGCATACAAACTCTCCACAATATCAAGCATAGAGATTCCGAGGTCATGGAACTCTTCCAATCTCTGGAAATTTTTTATTTGATGTATATACCACATGAGATAGCCGTACTCTTTTTCCTACCTCGGGTTTTGTCCCATTGGGTTTTCCCGAGGAAGTTTTAACGAGGCGGAACTTTGTGGGCTGAGCAATAACTAGCAAACTTTTCTCGGTATTCGCTTTTACATGTTACCTTTATCTTATTTGATTTAACGCTACTTCATTATTTTTATGTTGTTAACTTTTCCTTTCACTTCCATTATTCTGCTTCCATTATTTTTATTATATATCATGATTGACGATTTCAACCCACCTTAATTCTCCTAAGGGATTTATCACCCCTTAGTCGAGGAAAACGGTTCCCAGTATGATAACTTGGACACGTAATCTCAAATACAATTAAAGTCCAGTGTCAAACCTCGGGTTAGTTACACCAGGCTAACTTAAGCAAACAAAACCTTAAGTTCTAGCTAAATCCAACTCGAACAACATCCAGTTCGGTAAAGCAATAAAGGTGCTGCCAATATTCCCTTCAAGGTCCAACTTTGGCGAAAAACAAGCGCATCAATTAACGAGGCAGGCAACAAATAAAACAACAATGCCGCAACAAATTTCATTACAAAAGGCTCGGATATCGGACAGATATTCAAAAAGAGCCCCCAGCAAGGCAATACAATGAAAAATACAAACACGTCAAAGGTCGGAAGCCTAGTCCTTCGGATCAGTTTCAGGGTTGTCGACACTGTCGTCGTCCTCTTCTAGAGCTACCACGATGCCACCATCAACTACAATCTTGTCCAACCCGACCTAGCTGAAATCAGCGTCAGGACAAATAATCTGGCACTATTCCAGAAGAGACTCCTTAATCTCTCTGGCCGACCTCACCCACAGGCGCTCCACCCGAGCCACCTCGTCCCTCGCTCTAGCAGCAGCCTTTGAAAAATCGGCACAATCCCTCTGGAGTTCTGACACCCGAGAACGGGAATCCTCCAATTGCTGGTCCCTCGACTCGAGCGGCTCCTTCAACCTATTGATCTCATCTTTCTTGGCCTTCTCCAAAGTCGACTTCTCATCTTGAAGAAGGGAGAGCTGGGACTTCAGGACCTTTACCTCCTCCATAGCTCGGACATTGAAGGTAATAACCGATTCTGAGTATCTGAGTAAGGCCGCCGACTTTAGCATGGCACGCCCCGCCCATTAGAATTTTGCAGCCAAGTTCTCATCGTCACCCTGCAGACGTTCGAGAAGGGCGGGGACCTCGGACTGATCCTTCGGTGAGGGAAGACCCTCGGGGTCGACAGCCACAGACTTCTTTGGCCACCTTTTTTTATTTTTGTTTCTTGGAAGGCTGGGCCTCTGGAGCCACCTTATCAGGAACAGGTGTGAACACCAGTTCCCTGGACCCTACCAATTTTGGGCTATTACTCCCATCCCCCTCATGTGACCTCTTCAATATCCTCTGGCGAAACTCGGCTAGGGTGGACTTCGGATCTATCTGGCCTGCAAAAAAAGACATCAACAATAAGCATCCAAAAAACAAAGGGGGGGCATAAGATACACAGTAAGAACAGAAAAATGACAATCTAAATACTGCCTAGCCTCCTCGGGCTCTACGCTAACTATGTTCTTTAGGTTCAGATGATTCTTCCCAAACCATTCGAAAAAGAAGTCAACAATAGCTTTCTCCTCGAGCTTAAGGGAACTCTCCTCTATCTGGGGAGCGCTAAAATGCTTGCACTAAAAGACGTTAAACCGAAGCTCCCCCTCCTAGGTCTCCCAAAAAGGAATCAAGTTCGGACGCCCGAAAACTTTGAAGAAAACAGGCTTGAAATTATGGAAAGATTCCTCGTACAGAAGGAATACCTTCCGATTGGCGTGAGCTCGGAAGGATAACCATCCCGAGGTTAATCCACCACCAGCAGGTCAGGTCATAGTGAACAAGAAAAAGAAAGCTTCCGGGGATGGCGTTAAATCAAGATATTCACAGATGATCTCAAAACCCCGAATCATCGCCCAGCTATTCGGATGCAGTTGAGAAGGAGCGGCCTCACTCTGGTGCAGGATCTCCATTTGAAAGTGGGTAAACGAAATCCGAACTCCTAGCTTGGAGATAAGGACATTATAACACCACATCCACTGAGGCCCCCTTTAAGGTTAAAGTCACTCACCTTCTCGCTCGGACCCAGAGCCTCCAAATAATATTCCTCTTCGTACTCTCCCTCCGGCGAGATAAGGTTCTCCTCTTTGAAATGAGTTAGGAACTCCGGGGTTACGACTGAGGGATTCCCAGGACCTTGGGATCGACCCATCGATAGATGAAGTTGATCTCGGGAGGAAAAGTCAGAGCTCTCTTTTTCGCCATTTTCGCAATCCCAAAAAACCTACATAGGAAACCACCCCTATATCACAAACTCGAGAAAATCCTAAGTCAGAAACCCCCAGAGATAAAATGGTAACTGAAAAGATAGGCTCCCTATGGTGGTGTCCTTCTACGAAAGGCCACCGGTGGGCAGTGAAAGCAAAAAAGCCAAGCAAAATAGGGGTTGAAACTGCCCCAAAGTACAAAGCAAAAATGGATTAGTGGAAGCCAAACCACCACTGATATACCACCCAACGAAACAATACAAGTTGCAAAAGCAGAAAACAAAAGGGATAAGGCATACCAATTACTAGCGAGGTAATGGTGGCACAAACGATCGCGCTCCTACACTGCTCCTTCGTTCCCCCTGCGCGGCGAACTCTTTTGGGCAAGGCAAGAAAAATGGATAGCGAGCGCACGAAACCCCTCTTATAGGAATGAAAATGCCCTTTGCCGTGCAACTCAAACGTCACGAAGGATGCAACCTGTCTTTTCGCATAAAAGGAATGGGGGCAAAAGTGGAAATAATGCCCCAATCCAAATGATAAGGCGCTCTGAACGAGGCACCAAAACAGCACGTGTCCGCTCAAGGTTATTAGATGCGACTTATGAGACGAAAGGACGTCACTGGTTTGCAAAGACTCAGGACGTTGCCACAAGTAAGTGTCAAATCACTTAAATGGCAATCCAAGGTTGGAACGCAGCATATTAACTCGGAGATTCACGAAGAACTCGGCATCCGAATGAGCCACCTCGGATACCGAGTTGGGGGCACTGTTCTAGACAGCAATATAGGAGCCCAACTCGGCCCAATGGCTAAGCCCAAATAGAGCTCGAATTTGTTAATAGTCCGAGTCTATCTCGAGCCATTGATCCGAGTTGGGGCCCAAACTTGAGTTAAGCCGTTTGTTCCCTGACAATACGGAATGATCTCCCCTCACGTGTGGCCGGAAAACTCAAATCCATCCGATACCCCCAAGATAACGGACGTCCAGGGTTATCCCCTACAATGGCGGGATCAAATCCCCCTTACTTCTCAACTACTTACTCGTATAAATATGGGCCCAACTTCGAGCATTGGGTATCTTTCTAACCTACTTCTCATACACTTTCCTGCACTCACTGACTTAAGCGTCGGAGTCCTTGCAAGTATACCCCCATCCGCCGTGGAAGTACTCATCCAGAGCAACTTGAGGTTCCATTCTCGGTTTGGAAACTCCTCAGGTAACCCACTTCCGAACAACAACGATGACACATTTATGGTCTAGTCAGGATCCTACTAAGAAATCTTGTATTTCTCACTCCTATGTTTCCATGTCATCTTCAAACGAAGCTGATAACATCCATGGTAGGACTGGTGACAGTATCTGACTGTATAAGATGAGGAGCTGCCATGTTTCTTCTCCTAGCTAAGGAAGATTGAGATAGTAGCATAGTATTTTCATTTTCTTAAGAGCCCTAGTTGGGTAGTTTACGTGTAATTAAGAGCATGTAGGAAGTCATGCAACTTAATTTGACCTATTACATATGTGATATTTATTAGGTGTAATGATGACTCTCGAGTATCTATGATTACATTCTTGGCTTATGGTATTGTGTTATATTGTTTCAAGTTTATCATACATCTTATCAATAACTCAATGATATGAGGAACAACGTCCATATGTATGCGAGTAAGTAAGCACATAAAGGCTCAGTTTTCAAGTATAAAGGTATAAAAAAAAAATCATCAAGCTATTTTCATATGTTACACTAATTTCAACTAAAAGAACTTCCATTAATTAAGAGTAACAACTAGTAATGCCATAAAATGACTTAAGTATAGTATGGTATTATTAAGATATTACAATATGTATGCTATCCAATATAGGGCAGAAAATAAAATCAAACTTTTAATTATAAAACCAACTCAAAATCACAAGAAACTTATCATATAAACTTGTAACATATTAATATGAATTCTTAAGCATCAAAACAACATTTAAGAACATGAAAACACCTTCAAAATGATGCATGAATGCCATAACCATAGATGCAGAATTTGGAAGACCATACTTGTTCATACCTTCATGTGCACAAATTAAAGGTTTAAGAATGAATCTTACATTTACTAAGTCAACAAGTTTTATCAAGTGATAGTGCATCAATAGAGACTCAAAACTAACCTTTACAAGCCAAAAAAATACATGATATAAGTTGAACTTGGTTGCTCCCAAAATTAGGGCAGCCTATTAAACTCGTGAAAACTTAAGCTTTTATGCACCAAAATCACATAAAACTAGCATATAGGTTCATATAATTAAACTATAGGTTAAGTAACATCAAAATAACAAATCTCCATACCTTAATACATAAGAAAACATGCTGGGAAATTTTATTCAAAATAGGGCAGCAACCATTCATCATATGCAAGTCACAAGTTTCATGTTCAAAATGCATCTATATGAGAATTTAAGCTTCTAAAAATTTAGTGCTTTAAACATCATTTCATCATTAATTAACCTTGAAAACACATGAAACACCAAGATTACTCACTGACCTTAGCTTGGCCATGAGCTACATGCAACATAAAAGGGAAGATTTTGAACATCAAGATGCATATTGTGTACATATAAGCTTATGAGCACAAATCCATCACTTAGGCTTTATAATCATGAAGGAAATCAATCAATTCATGCAAGTCACAATAGTTCTCGTGAAGCTTTAATAGAGTTGAAATATGTTCAACCATGAACATGAAGAGAAATCACACAATCATACAAGAAAACATGGTTTTAAGGCATCAAAACACAACAATACATAACTAGTGTCTCAATTTCTCAAAAAAAAAAAAAAAATCATCAAGAGCGAAACCAAACACCATCTTTTAGCACCTTAAAGAATGACTAATTATTCTGAAATTAGAGGTTTTAAGTGTAACATCCTATCAAGCACAATACTATGCTTAACTCATAGCACTACACCTAAAAGTTGTTACAGTTACATAGCAGACCCTGTTTGATAGCACTCTCAGGCCGTCTTTATTCTTTCTAACTTTGCCCAGTATGATCATCCTTTAGCTCTTCTGAGATATCTGGAGATAATATAGAAATATACATAGGAGTGAGAATTATAAATTCTCAGTAGGATTATCTCCAACTACTTTGGTTTATTATGAAAAAGGTAAATATGCTATATAAACTTTCTAGTTTTATAGTTTGAAAATATATTGTCCGAAGTAGAGTTCATTTTATTTATGCACTTGTTAAATAGAGAAAGAATCTAAACATTAACATAACAATGTAAAGAACAATTGAATAAGATGCATCAATTCATAATAAAATAAGGAACAATTGAATAACATGCATAAATGAATATGAATGACTTCTTGACGCGAGTACATTTGTTTTTCTTTAGCTTTCTTATCTTGGCACACCTAGGCGTTACGTATCATCGTCCCTAGGATGCCTACATGGACCTATACTTGAACGTTACATATCACCATCCTCAAGTGCATCCTTTACTTATCTTTCCTTTACTTGCATTTTGCTTTTCTATACTTGGTCCTCTGTGTAACACCCTCTCAAGTACAGTACTATTCTTAAGTCATAGCACCACACTCAAAAGTTGTTACTGTTACCTGAACGGACCTTGTCTAATAGCAACCTCTGGTTGTTCCTAATATTTCTTGAACTATTTGGAGATAACACGGAAATAAACATAGGGGTGAGAATTATAAAATTCTCAGTAGGGTTCGCTAGGAAATTTTGTACGGTATCATCATTATTATCTCCAGCTGCTTCGGTTTATTATGAAAAATGTGAACATGTTAACTAGAATGTTCAGTTTTATAGTTCGAAAAATACCTTGTCCAAAGTAGAATTCGTTTTATTCATGCACTTGTCACTTTGGGAGAGCTAATACACGAAAAAGTCATGAAGCATATTACAAATATTAACTATAACATATTAAAATATAATAACACTAACATACTGGAAATTTGAAATTAGCATCTGCCTTCACTTGTACTTGAATTTTTGCAGATATACATAATTTTCTTTTCTTCCTTGGTCTTGCTTTACTTGTCATGCACATTCCAGAGTATGATCACCATGTCATACTCCATCGGATTGTGATCGCCATGTCACATTCCTTAGGATGTAGTCATCATGCCATGTTCTAGAGTATGATCGCCATGTCATACCCCATCGGGGTGTGATCACCATGTCATATTCCTTAGGAATATATTCTTCCTGCCACGTCCCAGAGTATGATCACCATGTCATACTCCATCAGAATGTGATCGCCATGTCACATTCTTTAGGGTGTGGGACCTTCATTCGGTACTTACACTAGCTGGGTCATGCCATGCTCATGTAAGTTCTGTCCCCGATACTCACACTAGCTGGGTCGATGCCATACCTCATGTGAGTGGGATGCTTGCATATGCTTTAACCTTTATTCTTTACTGTCCTTGGGTAGTCTGATTCGTCACACCGTACTGATCCACAAGGGGGATCCACGTGCCTCCAGTCTTGGAGGGATCTTATTTTATATATTTATATCCTTTCATTCGCATACATAATCATGCATAGACATATTGAATGCACTCATGCATATGCTTCATCGCTTACGTTCATATATCCTTGCATACATGTCTTTTACATACCTATTCATAACATACAAGTGTTTATAATCTTCTTACAATTCTACCGAAAATTCGGCAGCGTAATGGAATGAGTCCGCTTCCCCATGAATAGTGCCAGTACATCAGAACATCAATTTATTATAAAGGTCACAACATTACCCACATATTTCAATATGGAACCCATAATAGTATTAAACTCATCAAGGCAGAGTTTCTGCCTCAGCATAGTCAACCAACCCGGTTTTTATAATTCAAGCCATTACCTCTATTTAACTCATTTCGACCTCAAATTTATGTTAAAGTGTTATGTGTCCAGTTTCTAACCTCTTTAGTCCCATCTAATTTTGATATCTATAGCTCAAGATATTTAGAGTTTATCTCGGCCTGCCCAGTGGCTGGCCAGAATCAGACACCTAAAAGTAAAAATTCATTAAAAATCGAAACTAAGCTCAAATCACACGAAATTGGTCTCATATTGAAGCTAACAAGACAAAGTTTCATTTAAAAAAAGTTCCTCTCCAATTGACTTAGTAGGGCTCGAGTTATAAGCCCCGAATTCTGACCTTTCTAAACTGCCCTATTCTGACCCGGTTGAGACATAGGGTAACTTTCTTGGATCACTGGGAGCAACGGATACCTTATCTAATTCTGAAATTTTTATGAAACATTCTCCTATGTGTAAGATTTCTAAAAAATTTAGTTTCACTCATTTTCAAGTAGTATAGGGCGAGTTCTACCCTGAGGAACCCATCCTGCCCAGAATCAGAGTCAGAAACCTAGGTCAAAATTCAAAAATTCATATCTCTCTCAATACTAATCCAAAAGCCTTATATGATATATCTATGGAAAGCCCTGGATGTCTAGTTTCATTTAAAATTGGTTTCATTGAATTTAATAGGCTGTAGTCGGAGCCGTACGCTCCGCCGTACGGACTACCGAGGGGTTTTGGGTTCTCCAGCTCTCCATCTCTTCCTATTTTCATTCTTTCTTGCTTCAAATTCGGTTTTAACCAAACAAACAGCCCAAAACCAATCACATATCATCATAATCATTCATATAACACATCAAAGATCATGAAAATAATCCAAGCTCAACCAGCCAAGACCACAGAATTGATGTAAGAAGAGAACTCCTACCTTTGTTCTAAGTAATTTTGCTGGATTTTTGAAGCTTGGATGAGCAAAGCTTGAATTGGCTTGATGTTGGCTGGAGTTATGTGAGTAAAGAAGGGAGAAAGAGAGCTGAAAGGAGAGGAGAAAGTGGCATAGAAGTGTGGGTCTGAATGGGTGTTAAAGAGTGGAAAAATTCTGATTACTTTGAGTGGTTTTAATTGACTCACTTTGGCTTTTAATTGGTTGGATTTGCAAGGCTGAAATTCAGCCAAGCCTTCCCATGAGTTGTGGCCACTTTTGCGCCACTTTTGGGTGATAATGTGGCCAAGTAATCAGCCTTAGGTCCTAGGGTTTTAAGCTAGCAATTCCATTGGTTCGGTTCCGACAGTTCGAAATACCGTAAACTTACCGATTATCTTTAAATCGGTAAATCAGTTTCGTGAAAATTCATATGAAATCTTCTATATTCCTAACCTAATTAACTTGTACCTAATCTCAATTAATTGCTATTCAATTGATCCTAAATAATTATTTAACCGAATGTTAATTAATCTCAATTATTCGATAAAAACCGAACAATTGAACGAAAAAATGATAAAAGGATTTTGTGCGGTTTTTATAAGTTTCTATAATCCTAATTTCTTTAGTTTAACTTCTAATCAACTCCTAGTTAACCTCTAATTAACTTTTTAATTAACCCTACAAACTCAATAAAATCGAGTAAATTGTTTAACAGTGTACATTAAACGTTTTACACATTTTGGGGCCTTCTGTTTCTATTTTTCAAGGCCAATGGCATTTTCATAATTATGGGTAAGTCTAGGGGCATCCCATATCATTTCACATATGGGTACCTCCATGGCTCAATCGGCTGGGGTTTAGGTTTGTATGTTTTCGCTACATGATTCTGCTTCATTTAAAACCTTATTCTGCTAATTCTTTTGACATAGGGACCTAAATGTCATTTTCTAAAAAGTTTAAGGGCAATGTGGTCAACAACAAAAGTTTGTTGTTATTATTTCCTATTACGTTATATGGGGATGTTACACTCTGGAGGTGAATGGCCTTTCTCACTTCTAGGTAATAGCTTGTTTCAAAGGTTCAAGCTCATACCTATACATGGGTGACGGGTTTACTTTCCCTAACCCTCACACCGGTCTATTCCCTTTAAATCTGATCGGGGGCTAGCCAGGCCTTAGACAGTACTGCCCTGGCCTACTACGGGTGGAGGCTTCGTACATCTCTATGCAAATTCTTATTATCTTTTCCTTTCCATATCTTATTATGCATGCGGATGTTTTGTGCATTCAGGTATACACCTCACGCCATGGGTCTTATGTCATACTACAATTATGCTTGCATGCATGACATTCTTTGAGCATAACATGTAAGTAGGAATATATTCAAAGCATAACTAATCATAGCATAAATTCTCATAACTTCATAAATTTCTATCGAAAATTCGGCAGCATAATGGATCAAATCCGCTTTCTAGTGAATAGTGCTTTTCAAATCAGACAACTAGTCAAGATACCAGAGCAAATATAATTCACATATCATTATCTCAATAGTTTAATAAAGAGTGTGCACATATAAACTCAATAACTTTGCAAGTTATAGTTCAAGGTTGTGAAACCTTGAAAAGTTGGCTATTCTACCTTTTATCCCTGCTTCTGCCTAGTTTTGTAAATTATGCTATAAATTCATCTTAATTTATTTAGGCTTGAAATTTTAATAGGCCTAAAATTTTAATATGTTATAGTTTTATGTGTCTATTTTTAACTCTTTTTAGTTCCATTAGGTTTTGATAAGTATAAATTAAGTTATTGAGGTTTAACATGAAACTGCCTTGCTATTGGGCAAAAATAGTCACTAAAATGTGAAAATCTATTAAAAATAGAAATCTTATTGGATTTTTTTGAAACCTTTGTCATTTTAAATCTAACTAAATCAGATTTTATTTCTAACCAGTTTAGTTTTATTTGAGTGAGCAGAGCTCAAGTTATGAGCTCATGAATTTGGCTAAAGTTACTTGTCTTATTTCAATCCAGTCATGATATAGGGCAACTTTGGTGAATTATTGGGAAAAATAAGGAAAGAACTTAACTCTAAAATTTTTATGGCATATTATTCTGTGTTAGCTTTCTAAAAATATTTGTTACACTCTATTTAGTGTTATATTGGGTGAGTTATGCCCTTCACAATCTGGTTTGGTTAGAGCTAGGAGAGCAAAAATCTAGAGCTAACTTCAAAAAATCATATCTCACTCAATACTAACCCAATGGCCTTATAATTTATATGGTTAAAAAGTTCTAAATGTCTAGTTTATTTAAAATTTGTTCATAAAATTCTAATAGCTGTGTGAAAAGCCGTACACTTCACAAGTATAGACGCCATGGGTTTCTATTCTCCAATAACCCTATTTTTGTTCTTCCTTGAGTTTTTTGCCTAATTAACCATCCTAAGCTAGGAATACCCATCTTTAATCACTTGAAACATGTCACAAGATCATCAAATAACATCAGAACAAAAAGGAGCAACTCAACCCTAATCAGTTACATATCATTAAAATCAAGCAAAGAGTAAGAATCCTACCTCAAGATTGGGGTAAAACTAGCTAGTCTTGAGTTTTTGTTGAAGGATGTAGGTGAAGCTTGGAGATGGGGGAGGATGGAGTGAGGTAGAAGAAAAGAGATTGAGAAGGGAGTAACTAGAAGAGGCTGAACAAATGAGGGATATGGAGGGCAAAATGAAACTTTTATAAAGGTAGGTAGTTACAAACTTGACATGTGATTGCTCAGTGGCTTGGGTGGTGGAGACTTAGCCAAATCTCCCCCATTTTTCGTGGCTGATGGTGGCGCCACTTTGTGAGTGGTGGTGGCTAAATTTTCAGCCACCCAATTTAGGGTGTTATAGTATAAAATTCTATTGATTTGATTCTTATGATACACAATACTGAAATTTTACTGATTTCCTTCAAACCTGTGAAATCTTACTAGAAATTTTCTTACATTTTCTACATGATTAATTCAAATTCTCATAATCCTAATTCCTCTATAATTCACTTTTAATTACTTTTACATATCCAATAAGATCGAATAAATCAATTAACAACATAAATTAAACGTTTAATAAATTTAGGACATTATAAATTCTTTTAAATTATCAAAACATTACCAATGGTCTTCTTAGATTTTCTATTTAACAAACTTAAGCTTTCTAATTTGAATGTTTATATTCCAACCTAATTAAGTGTATTTTTCTAACGAAATGAAATAATTCAATCAACAGTGCTAATCAAAAGCCCTATTTTTACGGGATTGCTACACTTTAGTTTTTCGTAAATCCTTTAATATTTTCTATCTTTTTTCTATTTCCTATAACTAATGGCATTTTCATAATTTTGAGCAAGTCTAGGGGCATCCCACATCCTTTCACATGTGGCTACCTTCGTAGCCCAATTGACTAAGAATTAGGTTTCTATTATACCATTTTTAAGAAAACGGGGATGTTATATTAAGCTTCAAACAACTGATATATATGCATAGAACAAATGTATGAAGCCTAAAGAGTAAGAAAACAAACCCTACATGGATTTTTTCTTCAAAACTCGTATTGGTAGCAGGTAAATTTGACTTTTTGCTCCTAATTGAAGACTTTTTGTGAGCTTTGAGGGCATGGAGTGTTGGTGTATGAGACTAGTTAAAAAGGATGAAGATTTGGTGGTGTTTTGATGGTGTTTTGTGAAGAATTTGGGAGAAAATGGAGTTTGAAGTAGGAAAAAGGGTTGCATGGTTTTGGGGGTGATTTGGGGCTAATGGAGTGACTTCTAAAGTGTAGGGTGGTTAGCCTAAGGTGATGTTTTTATAAAAAAAAAGGGTTGATGAAGTGTTGGATTAATTAGTTAGTTAATTTGGCTTAATTAGGTAGTTTAGTTAGTTAATTATCCCATCAATGTTAAATTAATTTATCTGCCAATAAAAACTGAATTAGATGTATTATCGTATTCATATTATGTGTTGATTAAGGTTTAAGAAAAGATTAAAATGGTTTATCACTTAGTGATTTTCCTAAAAATCAATTTAGACAGTTTAAGCTTTAACTAATAAAAAAATTAGCAAGCAATTAAATTTATTTAATATATCATTAAATCCATATTTAATTATGTGTTAGATAATATTCAAAATTTTTGCAGAAATTTTCTATAATTTTTATTATTTTTAGTGAATTTTAGCCTTAAATATGCCTACTTTGGGTTAATTAACCTAATTAACTATCTAATAATTAAAATAAAAAAAAAATCTTTCAGCAACTCATGTGCTTGGATGCCACTTTCATCAGTTCAAGGTGACAAATTTGAGTTAGTAAAAGATTTAGTCAAAATTGGATAGATTTAGTAAAAGTTATTAAATGTAAAGTTAACTTTGAATGTGACATTTTGGTTAAAATCTAACTAGACTTAATCCAATTTGGTAAGCTGAACTAGGGGGTTTTGGGTCAGGTTGGGACATGTTTAGGGTTTGGTTAGGGTTAAGGTTAAGATTTTTCATTTTTATTTAATTTATTTTATGATTTATGAAGGAATTATGGCCTTTTTGGTACATTGAGGCCCAAAATTGATTCAAAAATGGCCCAATTCAGCAGCTGCCTAGGCCCAATTAGTGGCCCATTCATGTGGCCATTCAAGCCCAGGTTTGAAACTCCGTTGATTCTTTGCTGTACAGCAAGTGTAAGGGGTCTTATAGGATTTTCAAGGTCTGTTTTGTACCCCAGTAAGGTTATTTTTTTGTAATCATGCCAATGTTGCTCAATTTTGCTAAAAATTGATATTTGTCTTTAAAAATATGTTAAAAATGTATTTATGATTTTTCTGGAATTTTTGGGGTCTTTCGGATTGCTTGTAGCCTTCCGTAAGCCCTTTAATGTTTTCTATCTATTTTCTGTCAGAGTTTCTACTATATTTTCTGTTTTCTGTAACTAATGGAATTTCCATCATTTTGGGTAAGTCTAGGGACATCCCATGTCATTTTACACTTGGATACCTTCATAGCTGAATTGGCTAAAATTTAGGTTTCTACTGTTCTACTATGTTATTCTGCTTTGTTTAAACTCCTATTATGCTAATTCTATTAATGAAAGGACCTAAATGTCATTTCCTAAAAAGTTCTGGGGCCCAAATGTAAATACTAAAAGTTTTGGGGAAATTTTGTAAATAGTAAAAGTTTACACTATAAGGGCATTTTTATCATTTTCTAATTTTTAGTATACGACAGTGCCCTAATTTCAATGGCAGTCTTACACTGCCTTATGATTCTACATGTGAGGATCGTCATGGCATAAAATTACTTGAGAAATTCTCACATAGCCTAAGTGAAATAATTCAAAGTTTATGCTAGGGTATATTAAGAAAAAAGGGGATGCTACATACAAAATGGTCCTCTTTTGGGTATACCTTGTGAGGTTTTGTGCCACTTAGTTTCAATTCCTTTTTAGTTCTTATGTACCTATGTTGACTCTCTATGGTTGTTGTTATAGGAAATGCATTGAGAATTTTATATATATATATATATATATGTGGTAAATATTTTGTAATTATTTGCTATAAATTCTATTTCTGCTCTTATATTCTTACCTTCCAATGTATTGCATTTTTATCTTACAAACTTAACAACGCATGTTTATTTCACAAATAAACAGACAAATAGCTAGAACAATTTATGGGCTCGCGATAAGATTAGCTATTTAAGTTATAATAAGAGTAAATTAGTATAAGTAGCAAACCCCTGAGTATAATATTATGATTAAACATAGTGTTATGTTTGGGAGGGTGTTAGACGCAAAGGATCGTATCTCTAGACAAAAACCTCCGTGCGACAATTGATTACCATATACTCTACTCAGTTGATGGATGATAGTCTTGGGCCATGAAAAATAGAATCAACGTTGTGCCGTCGCACCCATCGATCACATGCAACCTATCAATGTTTAGCGGCTCATCTATTATATGCTTGTCATGACCCAACTTAGGCCGTGACTGTAACATCCTCAATTTCTTGTCGTGCTAAATTATCTCGGTAACCTTGAGTAATTAGGCACTTAATGAGAAATTAAGAGATTAAGACTTAATTAAGGGATTAACGAGGTGTTTATGAGTTAATTATGAGAAGAAAAGTCAAGAGAATGCTTAATCAAAATTAGATAATATCTTATTAAGTAAGTCAGAGCCTAAATAGCTTAATTAAGTACTAATTGCCCTTAATTAGCTTAATCGAGTTTAATTAAGGATAATTAAGCTCAATCGCAAGATTAATTTTTGTTAATCATATTTTTCTGTGTCAATCACTAATCCTTGCTTAACATGTTAATTAAGTTACAAGAGCACTTAATCACATGATTAAATTCAAATTTAATCAACTAGACAATAAAGTAAGGATTGATGTCACTAAAGCATAAAGCATTAGACAAAAGTGCTTTATGTAAGAGTAAGTACTTGATTTGTTCCCCCATCATCCATTTTGTCTCCCTAAATCTTAATGAGCACAAAATTAAGAAAATATTTCCCTCCTTCCCTTGATGTAGTTGACGCCACTTTCTCTCTATCCCACCCTCATCCATTTTCATTTTCACTCTTCTCATTTTCTCTCTTGAAACCAAATCCTCCCACTTCTCTCTAAACACGTCTTCTTCTTCTTCTTCTTCCTTTCTTCACCACCACCACCAAAACCTCTCACTTAGCCCTTCAAGGACCTCATCTTTGGGTCTTTGAAGACAAGATCTAAACACTACCAACATCATTTTCAAGAGAACTCAAGAGTTCTCCCTTAGTTTATTCAAAATCGCCACCATCATCATCAAGAAGAGCCATTATCATCTTCTTCTTCTTCTTTTGTTGTAGCGCCATTTTGAGTAGAGGTAGTGATCTTCACTCTTTTATTTTGTTTACTCAAGAAAGCTTGAAGCTTGGTTCTTTTCATGACTAAGATCTTTTAGTGAAAACTTGAGAAAATCTTTCATGCTCTTTATGAGCAAAAGTTTCTACTTTTGGTAAAATATATGTTCTTCTTCAAGTGTTCTTGATATTTCTACTTTTGGTAAAATATGTTCATGCTTTTCTTCAAGTGTTCTTCATATTTCCGTTCTTGGTAGAATATGTTCTTGCTCTTCTTCACAAGTGTTCTTGACTTTTTGAAAGTTTCTCACTCTAAATGCTTTAAAGTTCCTATTTTCCATTCTTGATGCATGAGATCTTGATGTTCTTCATGGTGTTGAGTTGAAAGTTGTCTTCTTTATCATTTTTCTATTGAGTTGACATGACAAAAAACATTCTTGATGCTTAAAGCTTCAAAAAGTTTGCTTCTTGAGGCTTGAAAAGTGGCCAAGTTTTGGCGCCTTCATAAAGTCTTATTTTGTTTTGTTTTGAAAACAAGACTACATGTAAAAATCTAAACTTTTTGAAATATGAAGCCTTTTTAAGTTATAAAAATGATATCTTGTTACTTTATGTCTTAGAAATCAAACCTTGAAGACAAGACCTTTCATAAAGTTTCAAACTTTAGTAAAAAATGAAACCTTTAAGTTATAAAAGTGTTGTTTTGCAACCTTTAATTCATAAAGTTTAGATCTTGAGTCAAAACAATGCTTAAAAGTGTCAACTTTTATAAAGATCAAGACTTTCTAACTTTAAAGTTAATGTTTTATATCCCTAGTTCATAGATTAGGAACCTTTTTGACTTTAAGACAACTTTAAATGATAAGGTTGAGACCTTGATGGCCTTAGAATCAATAAAAGTGTCAACTTTCATAAAGAACAAGAATTTTTAGTCCAAAAGCTAGTACCTTGTATCATTACTTCATAAAGTTTAATCTTTAAGGCAAGAGTATAATTTTAGAGGCACTTACTTTCATAAAGAATAAAACTTTAAGTCTACTTTATAAAGAATGATAACTTTTCTAATAGTTAAGGTAAGACCTTGTTATGATAATAATAAAAGTTTGAAACTTTGCAACTTGATTAAGTTAAAAATCAACCTTGGCGATTAGTGAATATGGTCTTGTTGGGTTCATGAGTGTGGTTATGCATTGTTAGGACTCAAGGATTAGAGGGATCTTGAACTGCTTGGGAATAGAAGTATGATTAGGGCCTCTGAGCATATTATGAACCTGGGAATCACTAAGTGCGCTATCTCAAGGAAAGGAGACAATCATTTAACTTAATTAATTTGAGCAAGTGTTCCATATGACATGTACTCAAGTAAAGAGTAATTTCACATGAGAACTAAGTAACTAAAAGACATCATACATATATCTTAACTATGCGATTCTCTCATGGGTAACTATGGGAAATCATGTGATGATTCATAAAATTCTTCATAAAGAATAACACAACTATGAACCCCTCTAGGGTATGAATGTATATTCGGCATGATGAATGACAGGTTTGATTAAGCTTCGTCTCATGATTAAATGATTAGTATGATGATATGATATAGATATGATGAACTATTGGTTGCAAGTTTATGATTGGCATTTTGGGGAAACTCCGGTCTAGCCGTTATGCTGCCGGATTTCTGCCAAAATTATGGACTTAGTCATATTATTGTATGTGTCTAGTCAAAGAAGTACTATACATTTAAAGTATAATGAAAAGAAAAGAAATAATGGGATATGACCCCTCGATCACTTCAGGGAAGTGAGAGACGGTGACCCATAAAGATTCAAGGAACCTTTATGAGGGCAAGGGTGACATGGAGGACCTTCCAACTTAGAGGTAACCAATATCGACTTCGTCTGATTTGATTAGCACTGCATGGCGATGGTTAGGGAATGAGCTCATATCCAAAAGCAGTCTATTTCAAAGGAAAAGTAAAGAATGAAAAGCACGTGCTAAAAATGAAAGTAAAGTCAAGTATAACCATGGTTAAGTCTATAAGATTGCTTGTCTTTGCATGTATTTATATTGTCCATTTGCATTACGAATGTTTATTCTATGCCTTAATATGTATGTTTAGTTATGATGATATAGTTATGATGCTAAGTTTAAAAGCAACTCACTTCGAGACTTAAGATTTCAGAACCATTAAAATTGAACTTATATCTGTCCACTATTTTTATAATTAAACTCGAAGTGACTGGGACGATGATGATGACACAGTGTTTGTCTAGTCGCGATCCTACTAAGAAATTTAGTATTTCTACCTCCTACGTTTTCGTATCGTCTTCAGAGGATGCCGGGGTCGAGCACAGTGGTGATTTTCGTTGAGTTTCTAGTGATGCATTGGCACTTTGACTCGGTGCTGAATGTATCTGTGTTGACTGCTCAAGCAGCAATGCGGGTCTACATGTTCCATAGCCGCCAGTTCTGTGCACCTGTGATGAGTCCATTTTTTCGCTCTCACGAGCCATTTGAGGACATTACCATGGATGACGTCCACCTACCTTTTCATCCTTCAAGGTACCCGACGGATAAGGACTCCGACTCTGACACTCGATTGACGCCGACTGCTTCCATACATACGTATCCTCTTAAGTCATCATACCTGACTTATTCCATAGGATCCTACCGTTCGGAGTCGTCTTAGCCTTCGGTGATTCACCTATCTTCCGATTCTTCTGCTTCATCTATTGGCCCAGCTCCACCCCTGTTTCGTGATCGTGGGCTCATCTGTACCCATGTTGTGCCTCATGGGCATGGGCGTGCCCGAGGAGGAGGATGTGGTGATGTTGCTCCCAATGGATTCGGGAATAGTTTCCTCCCGCCAGATGAGTAATGAGTTATTTGCATGTGCAGCTAAGCACGAGGATAACCCCTTTTGGTTGTAGCTAGGGTTATCATTTTCTTTTGGCATGTATGGGTGGATGTGATTTCCTATATATTTCCTTTACTGATGTATTTGTTAGGTTTCTTTTGTAAGGTTGACAGTAGATATCGAACCCCTTATATCACTATGTATAACTCTTAGTATTATTATATCAACTATGAATGGCTATGGAATGAATGTTATGTTCATCCAAGTTATTGTTAATCTTATCACTTCTAGTTATTCTATTTTCACGGTATGTATGAGATAGCGTTGTTTATTATATGTGTTCACGATGCGCTCATGGCTCTTGGCTTTCAAAACAGTTTATTTGTTATAGTTTAAAAAAGAAAATTACCCCTATTTTCATATAAAAGTATTTTCCAATGATAATCTTAGTTTCGCGATTAAAAGTAATAACTAATAATTTCATAATATGACTTAAGCATAGTATGGGACTATTAAGGTATTACAGTGATCAATGCATAGGGGACATGTCCCCTAGCAAGCCTACCACAAACATTTTTCCTTAAAAAAAATTCGGCAGAGTGTTCTTTGTATTCGAAACTATTCCCAAATACGAATCCTCACCCTATGCAAAAAAAAAAAAAAAAAAAAAAAAAAAAAAAAAAAAAACAAGCATACAAAACTATTGGGGATCTAGGGATTCTCAAAATGCACCCCACAACACACGACACAAATAAATTCTTCAGAATATGTTCAAACTTATGAATACGCATACATAAATCATTTCCAACAACTTTAACCCAAATGCCTAGTTTTCTATCCTTTAGAAAATCCAACAATTTTAATATATATAAGTACTACACAACAACAACATTATCTAGCAAGGGTCGAACCTTGCCTATAGTACGATGGAGCTACACTATTCTAAGAAACCCACAAAGGCTTTAAATTACTTAATGCCCTTAAAACAAGAAGGGTCATCCCAAGAAATAGGAATTCAGCATTGAAGGACAAGATGATCAGATCTTAATCGAACACCTAAAACTAAAAAAGAAAAAGAAGCAATAGGTGAATTTATGCAACTCAGTGAAAGATAAAGTGTCCTTAACCCACATGAGATAATGTGCAAACTTTTAAATATTAAACTAATATATATATGAAATCAAATAAAAATCTTTGTTTCTAATATTATTAAATTTTCTAAAACCCATGGAAAACTATCTATTCCAGGATGGTCCATCAAGAATCACACTTGGGTGGCCTTTCCTTCGTGTGATTCCCATATTCCATCACGCACCACTTCTTGAGTGGCTATGTATTTTCCATCATGCACCACACTGTGTATGGCTATGAAATTTATCATCCGAGTGCACCAAGGCTAACATATACTGCCGTTAGTATGTAGATCTTGGCCTAGGCCTTCCCAAGTCTTTCTTTTACCATCATTCATAATTATTCTCATGCCAAAATCCTCAATCATAGTTTTTCATTTCCTTCTTGCACATAACCATTCAATCAGACTATTCTCTTTTCCTTTCAAGTATTGAAATGAACATAGATTCATGTAAAACTTATCATTAAAGAGAAATAAAAGCTTTAACATTATAATGCTTCACAAATTTATAGAATCCCATAGCTTTTCAACATATAAATACACAAACGTTTAGCAAGACTTTACAAAAAAATCCATTCATTGTCTCATGTGATAATTTTGATATAAACTAGCTACCAAGATATAAATCAAACTTCGATGATATATCGAATTATTTGTATATATATTAAATAAATATACCAGAAAATAAGCTAGGGATAAACTATCTACTCACAGACTTATTTTGAAGATGGAAATTCGACTCTACAAAGCTCCGAGGGTCATAGAGCGATCATCGGAGTCATCTAGCACTATAAACACGATAAATTAACCAAATATTAATGATCGATATAAGGAATTAACACTAATTACTTTCAAACCTCAAAACCCCCAATTTCTCTAACCTATGGTTCATAAGATCCCCCAAACTATGCAAAAATTGAAATTTCTAAGTAGAGAGAAAGGAAAAGTGTTAAGAATCACCTTTTGGAAGCAAATGAGGATGAGAGCAGGAGTGGGTTCCGCAATTTCTCCTCCTCCAAACTCCAGCATCAACCATGGTGGAGGTAAAGAGAGAAAAAGACAGATTTGATGATAGTTTGAGGTAATAGAAACTGTTTAATGTGTGTTTGGAGTAGATTTTGATGAAAAGATTTAAGATAGAGGTAAAGGATGAAGAAAAGAGTGATTTTAGAAAGAAAGGAGAGGGTTTTCGAGGGTTAGAGAGAGAGAGAGAGCACTGCATGAAATAAGGAGAGAGAATGTGTTCAGACGCTATATAGACCTCTGGTAATCGATTACAATTACGAAAATTTAATCTCGAGGGCATCCAAAATGGTTGGAACCCGTTTCAAACATTTGTAATCGATTACAACTATAAAAAACACAATAATAGGATAGACTCAAACTTGGGGCACGAGTATTACATTGAATACACATATTTACATTACATTTTTAATTTTAAGTTAATATCCTCTTTAATTTTACTTAATAGAGGAGTACCCCCCCAATTGGATTCAATAAAAATATCAAATAAATCAAAATCCTTACAAATCAAAATTCAACTTTTGAGTTTTAGTACAATTTTCCGAAAACTAGAGTTTTTATGAACTTTTGGGTTGAAAACAAGGGGTTACCCATTCTCTAAAATTCATTAAAAATCACTTTTTAACTCATTGATACCCGGGAAACTATTACCGAGACTTTTGATCTGATAAAAATATCTTAATCCTATAGCCTTTCAAGGAGGCCTAGGGTTCAGACTTAGAATTTTTTAGGATACAATATTGACAATTAGGGTGTTACAATGCTACTGTTTGTCGAGCTGTCAGAGATCATGATCCAAATGATGCCACTCAGTAGTGGCAAAGCATGTCAACGCTGTCACAGATGGCCAAATGTCGAACTCGTCATAAATCCATGTAGATGTGATCTAGATAATGAGTTGGTCATAATAGAGGGCACAGTCAAATTGCATTAGTTAACAATGATACATTAGGTTTTTTGTTGAAGGCATCAAATCAAAAAGTCAATAATAACAAATAAACACTATGCATCTTACCCCTATAATACTAATCTTGTCAATCTGTCATCTATGTGCCAATAATTGACATACTATCATATCAATCGTGGCCACCATTTTTGGCCACCTGGAAAAAAAAATACACATATTCTGCATGTTTGTATTGCAAATAACAAATGTAAATAAAATAAAAGTTCACTATTGTGTCAACACCCTCTTTCACTACTAACAAAAACTTGAGCTTGTGTCTGCCTAGAGGATTGAACTCTAGTACTCTATACCATATCCACAATTGTAGTAAGGCTAGGCAACCACTTGACTATTGATAGTGCGACATACATTTTGCTGCAGCACAGCCAGCACTACCGAGCCCTAACTAAGCTTTCGTACATGGTAAAAGTCACGAAGTAGAGGCAACCACTTTAAATGAACTTTGAACTCTGACTTATCTGAAAGCAATATGCCACCAAATAAAAGCATAATATACGCCCCAGCATGGCATACTATTACATCCTGAGTTGGACTACCATCCAATTTAAATGTCTCTTTAAACCAATAGCAATTCACGAAGTTTTCTAAGCGATGCTTCGGATCTAGCACAACCCCGAGCAATTCATCACACAAGGTAAGTATATCATTGCCTTCAAAATGCTCCCATGCCGACATGCATCCGCTAACTAGGTCTCCATCAATATGCAACCCCAGCTGAAATGCGACATCTTGAAGTGTAATGGTGCACTCTCCATATAGCAGATGAAATGTGTGCATCTCTGGATGCTAGTGCTCATACTTGAAATAAGGAACCTACTATGCATGCCACAAACCCGCATCATGCAAGTACAGCTCGATCAATGGATGCAGCTCAAGTATCCTATAACGCTTGTTGCGTAGGACTCGAGCCCACTATATAGCATGAATGCACAAATATAAGTATGGTAATAAAGTACAGTAATGAGGTAAGTTACTAATTAACTACAATGACATCCTAAGAAAATTTAACTGTAACTCAAATATCTAAACTTATTTCATTACAGAAATAAAGTAGTCGCTAAATTACAAAAAATAAACTAAACCCTAAATTGTTATCAACAAAAATATAAAATTGTGATATTTCTCAATTAATTACTATTACAATAAATTAATCAAACTAAGTTACTACTTAAGTATACTAACTAAGTTAACATACCCTAAGCTAATTGAGCGACAACTCAAATATCTAAACTTATTTGACGACAAAAATAAAGTAGACACTAAAATAATAAAAATAACTAATAACTAAATTAAATTAATAAAAATAAATACATGTAATTTTTGTTAATTAATTATCATTACAATAAATTTATTAAACTAAATTATTAATTAAATATACTACCTAACAACCTATCCTATACTAAATTAATAAATTAATTAATTAAAATAAAATAAAAATAATAATAAAAGATAAATTAAAATTTAAAATTACCTTTGTATTAAGATTTACTGCAATATATCCAATTACATCAAGATGATGTAAATTGTTATTCTCCATTACTTTTTTTTTTCTGCTAACCAAACTTTTTCTCTTTCTCTCTCTAACCTCAATCTACTTTTTTTTTTTCATTCTCTAGAATTCTAAACTTCACACAATAGATCTAGACTACATCAATTTCATATTTAAAGGGAGAGGGAGTTGGATCGAATTCAACACTATTCGTTTGAATAATGATAAATTTGATCCAAGCTGAATCAATTTTTATACTTTTCTCGCTCTTCAGTCTCAAATTTCCTCCATAATGAAATCAATCCAGCTTGAATTGATTTTCCTAGAATCTAGAAAAACAAGGCATTTTGAAAAATAATCTTCAAAAGACATATATACGTAAATAATACTTTTTTATTTAAAAAAAAAAGTAAAAAAGCCGGTTTTATTGCGTCTATTTTTTTCCATTAGGTAATGGATTGCCTTTTTTTATCCTTTTTTATGAGGTAGAGACCATATTCTTTTTAAGTTATTATCTGTTCTATCTAAATGTTTATTCTAACGGATATTCCAAAAACAAAAAATAGATGCTATAAGCATAATGTGAAAATTTTAAGGGGATATATTGCACCATTTAAAAATTTATGGGCTAATTCACAAAAGCCATATAATTAAAAGGGAATTATATGAATTTTTCTTTAAAAATTTTAACGAGCCTTATATTAAATAGCAATACTATATTGGTAGAATATATTACCAAAATTTTGGATAAAAATTATGGACAATTGTTAAAAGAAATGAAGTGATATAACCAATTAGTCATCAAAAAGTTATTAAATATGTCACATAATTCTATCAACTAAAATTTGACAAATTTTATAACTCTTTAGTATTTTCATATAGAGTGATATTGTTTGGTATCAAAAAAATTATATACAAATAATCATGAATCACAAGAGCACCAATGAAGCGGAAATACACTTCAAAAGATGGAAAAGAAAAGCAAATAGATGAAAAAATGAGTTCTCCAATACATGGGCGATATCTTTAATGCCTTTCACAAGTTGGAGGAGCTGTGCACCTTGTGATCAAGTGGTATAGATCTAAGGTTTATTAATATATTAATCATCGATAATATATTGAAATAATTTCTTAATTCTAATCATTATTAAAAATTATAGTTAAATACATTTTAAAAGTAACCAAAATTTATCTGTGTAATTATAATATTAAATAGAATTTTTTAAAGATATTGTCAACAATTTTAGAATATTATAAAATATTTTTCTTATTTATTTGCATGATCTTAAAATTAAATAGAATTATCCTAAAATTAAAAAAATTTGAGATATTCTCAATAATTTCATAATCACGCAAATAAATTTTGATCATTTTCAAAATTTATTTAATCACATTTTTAAAGTCTAATTAAAATGAAAAATATTATTTCAGCATATTATAGGTGGTTAATGTATTAACACATTATTAAATCTTCAGTATTAGATAATAAGGAGAATTATGCTCCTTGACTAGTGAAGTACATGGTAACACGCATCCTATTCTCCATGCTATTCATATATACTTCACACAATTTGGTTTCATACTACAAAACACTTTTCTTTTCTATACTATATTAAACAAGCCCTAAATGTCTTTAATCGGTGGCAAGCAGAAGTGTAAATCCAAATGCTTTTGTTATAAGATATGTAGGCCTAATTTGACAATGCTTTATAAAGAAGTGCTCTAACTTATGAAAAGTATAAGTCAAATTTTTTTGTTTAGTAAACTAAAAAATTAGAGTACTTTTACTTCTGGCTTTTAAACTTTTAAAAGCTAAGAGATGTTTTCGGGAGTTCTCATGAGGTGTTTTTTAGAGCTGACTTGTACTTTCTAAAATTTAAAAAGCTAATATAATTTTACTCTCTTTAATGGTATTAAAAGCAGAAATTATTCTCTTTAGTAATTATATCCATTGTAACCATTTTAGATTTTAAGAACAACTTTATCAAATGCTATTTTTGTAGCTTCTGCTTATTGAGACAACTTTTATATTATTTTACTAAATAGTACTACTATGATTTTTTTAGAGTAACTTTTAGAAAGCTTAGAAAACTCTAAAAAAGTCACAATAATACCAAATTAAGCCGCAATCAACGAGATTGGCTTGCTTGATCAACCTTTCACTCATATATCATTATGACTTGGGTTCAATTTTTGGGTTTCTTCGTTGCTGAGTAATATGTAAATATCTCTATAAGCACTCGATAAATTTAGAAGTATGTCATGACCCTAGATTGAGGAGAACCTTCCTCTTAACTTAAACTTTAATGAGTATCAATAGAAAAATTATAAGATATGCTAGTTTTTTTATTCTAAGAAGGTGGAAATTGAATGAGCTTATATGCAACTAGATAGATCCATTTTCCCCCACAACTCCTCTTTCATGGGAAGTTTGGAACAACGTAATAAAGACTAAAGGAATATATTAGAAAATGTGTTCACAGAATATAGAAACAAGGAAAGATATGTGAAAGATTGATATCTTAATTGGATAATTTAATTTACTCAAAGAATTACGAAAGGATATTTACAGTATATATAGAACCTGGTATGGCTACTACATTCTACAGCTCGCCAGGATAAAAATGAATCTTAACAAAATCTAACAAAATCTACCATAACGGAAAATATGTTAAAGAGTGCAATACAAAATTGTAACAAACTGATAGCACAGCAAGTTTCTAGAGGATGGTAGACATGTATCCTAGGATCATCAAAATGCAAAGAATGGAATGCATCATTGGCCTGCAATGGATTATTGGGCTACATCTTTCTTTCCTTGCTGATGGGTTTATTTGTGCTTGTTGGGCCCTACCTCTTAAATGTGTTCTTCAAATAACTTGACCTGAGTTCGATATTAAGTAGAGTCTGGTTTGTGGTATATGGATCCTCCCCTCTCTTCGTGAAAGTGTATGCATTAACCAAAAAAAAAAATTTAAGATGTGCATTTGGAGGCATAGCATTGCTGGATTCAAGTTTAGGCTCTTTAACAAAGTGCACCTAGGCAGTTAGAGAAATCGAATTCGATTCCTGGGGTTATAGACCCCTTGGCCTTCCCCCCTACCCCAACCACTCCAAGAACCAAAAAAAAAAAAAAGAAATTTAAGATATCTCACATGGAGGCGTGGTTGAGATGATCATTAGTATAGGCTTCTCGTTAGTAGTGCATCAGGGGGCTAGGAGTGGCAAGTTAGATTTCGAAGGGGCCTGAGGTCCCCTATGCCTCCCCCAGCCCCACAGGAGCTGACCCCAAAAAACAAAAAATTAATCTGGCCAACAAATAAAAAATTAAGATAATTTTGCCTCACAAGACTATATATATATATATTGCCTTACTTTTTGCACTGGTACGTTGTACATTATAGGTTTATTCAATTGCCATTATTAACAGAGCGCTTCTATTGATAATAATAGTTATACTAAAAGACAGAACTACAAAAAAAAACGGAATATAAAATAAGCTGAATAATCAATTTCAAATGGGAATGTAAAATATCTAAAAGCTAACATCTCCATCACATTCTTACATTGATTTTTTATTCGGTGGAGTGGTCATTCGGGGGTGAAATCGACCACTTTCCCCCCTTTTAACTACTCTAATGCCGTTACCACTGACCTATTCCTAACTGTTGGTTTGAATTCCCTACATCTAAGGAATGTAAGGATCTGGTATATCCTTCCTAAAATGCTAGTGTAGCAAAGATAGCATAACTGATTACTCCTCCACATATAGTAGAATTGGTAAAATGCAACCAAAAAATAAACCACTTTATTTTGTTCATGCCTACATCAATCATCAGCACAATAATTTTCGCTCCCTAGTTTTAGCTGTGTAGCCACTGATTGGGAGCACAACCAAGAATTCATTCATTGTAGTTTTAATTAGCAGAAGAGTGATACATAGTAGGAATCAAATGCAAATCATGTTTTCTTCTTATAGACAAACCAAATGATTCAGTCATGTCAAGCTCTTCAGGCTTATTACCATTAGGCAACTTCCAATCAAAATGGAAAAGCAAATTTGCCAGTGTGAGTTCAACATTAGCAATGCCAAATGTAATGCCAGGACATATCCTCCTTCCAGCACCAAATGGTATATACTGAAAATTTGCACCTTTGTAATCAATTGAACCATCGAGGAACCTTCCTGGATAAAACTTCTCAGCTTCAATCCAGTATTTGGGATCCCTCCCAATTCCCCAAGCATTGACAACGACCTTAGTCTTAGCTGGTATCTCATACCCATTAATTTCACATCTCTCACTGCATTCCCTTGGCAGTAATAAGGGAACAGGACTATGTAGACGCAAGGTTTCTTTGATAACTGATTTCAAGTATTTCAACTCATGGAGGTTAGCTTCATCTACACACCCTTTTCCATCAAAGACACTTCTTACCTCAGCTTGTAATCTTTCCATCACCCTTGGGTTTTTGACAAGTTCTGACATTGACCACTCCAAGGTTTTTGCTGAAGTACCGCTTCCAGCAGCAAAGATATCCTGAAAGAAATTCTAACATGAACATAATTAACAACTACTTTTTATTGCACCGGTATCTAATGAAAAATCAAACTTGAAGTGACAAAGTATTTGTTCTCCTAATATGTATTTTCCATGGCAAAACTTCTTTTAAAATTCAATAATCATCATCAACAGAATAGTTAGTCCTTTCAACAGAAATTTCTTCATTTAAAATTAAACAAACATATAAGGGAACTGAAATTGCAGCTTTTTCAAATCAATAGATGGTTAATTAACAGTTGGTATTTAACATCTCAGTATACTATGAGTCTTGGCTTTCCTCTGCCTGCAGCTAGCAGTCTTTAACAAATTAAAAAACTTATTCATTTAAGGGAACTATTGTTTATTGATCTTTGATGATATCCACTTGCAACTACTCAGGCAATTATGTGATTTCTGGTCTTAAAATACTAACCAAAATTGTTGCTTTGATAACGTTGTCAGATAGAGGATGCTCAAGGTTGCCATGCTTCTGAAGCTCGAGTAGGACATCAACTATATCTTCCCCTGACTCTGAACTTTTGTCCCTGTGATCTCTGACAATTTTCTCTAGGATCCTATCTAGTCCTTGATGGAGCTTCTCAACTTTGGACCTTAATCCTGTCAAGATTTTAAGCACTTTAATGGAGGGATACAGGTCAGCCAAAGAGAAACCAGCAACTACTTTCGAGACATTCTTCATAACAGCTATGAATGCTTCCTGATCCCTGGATTTTTCTCCAAAGGCTACTCTTGATGTTAACCCATAGGATAATGAATTGATCATCTTACTGATATTAATAGACGACCCTTCATTCAAACATATCTCTTTCACAAGATTTGATACCTCCTCCTCCCTAATCGATTGAAATGATTCAACACGCTTAGGAGTTAGAAGCTCAAACGTGCAAATCTTTCTCATCTGCCTCCAATAACTTCCATAAGGGGAAAAGCTCATGCCCTTAGAACCATAGGTTAAAACATCTGCGGCAAGAAGGTGAGGCCTATTTGCAAAGACTATGTCATGTGTCCTCATCACTTCTTTGGCCATTTCAGGAGAAGAAACCACTATGGTGGAAAGTCCACCTAGTTTTATATGCATAAGAGGCCCATATTGCTGTGCTAATTTTGCTAGGTCACGATGAGGCATAGCACCAAGCTGGTGCATGTTCCCTATAAGAGGCACTTTTGGTGGTCCAGGCGGCAACTTGGGGTTTGATGGCTTGGTTTTTGATCTCCAAACTATGCTAAACACCATGAACAAGAAAAGACAGAAGGATAAGATTTCAGGGGAGGGAATATACGGGAGACCCAACTCCATGGTTGTGAAGTAAAACAGCTAGCTAAGATGTCAGATTACTGAACTAAAGTTAAATGGGAATGTAAATATTAGAAAACGCAAAGTTTTATATAAAAATAAATAAATAAAATAAATCTAATGGTGTCTTTTACCACAGCGGATTTCAAGTCTTTGCAGGGGAGGAATCCAAATACTGCCGGCATTGATACGTGGCCGAACGTTGGAAAACTCCCATTTATTTCCATCGCATGTCGCTTTATCTTATCGCTGGCATCCATTTTTGATGGGGGGAAAAAAATCGCTTTCATCCACTTCACAAATATATAAGCTGGTCCTAATTATATTTTTCAGATTTTAATATTCAATTCAAGTTCGATGAAGTCATCATTGATTTCTTTTAAACTCTCTCTCTCTCTCTCTCTCTCTAACGAGTTCAATTTGATGCGGTAACACTATGCGTCTTAGGATATTTAATTTAAGATTTAAGATTTAATGTTATTTTTAATTTATTATTGATATTTATTTATATATTTTAAAATAGTGTCTATTTATTATAAAATATGACAAATATTATTCTCATGTTCTATTTCAAGATAAAATTAAAAAATTAAAGAGGTTAGATTTATCAATGATTTATTACAATAATTGTAAGAGGATTAAAAATGCCTCTCTCCTGTGAGTATTTTGATATACAGTACAGATTATTCATTATTTAGCATATTGCTTTTCTTTGAGATTGAAGTCTTTTTAGCATCAAGTGTTTGGCTCGGAGCCTTTGGAACCCTGAAGGTTCAGTTTTTCTCTTTCCCTTCTTTTCTGGCTTTTTGACCAATATATAGGACTTCTTGAAACAATTTCATTGTGTGTGGTAGTTTGTAAACTTATTTCTGTCTGTTGTACTTTTTACCATTACGGATTATTGCATGAATTATGGCCAAGGTGCAATTGATAGATATGTCATGTATTATTTAAATATTATACCAATTTTCTTATAGAATTACTTCTCTACACTCTACTTTTACTTGTGCATACATAAGCACTTTCACCAATTTTTGTCAGACACTCACTTTTTTCTAATAAAAACCAACGATTTTCTTTATATTAATATACCACATTTTTATTCACTTTCTTTTCTAAGAAACAAAACATGTTATTTGTAGACCATACTTTTTACAATATAACCTATTTTATATTTTCCTTTTATGATAAAAAAGAAAAAAATACATTAATTATTTCCTTTATCTATAAAATGAGTGCATAAAAGAAAAATGTAAAATTAACATTGTTATTTGAAAAAAAAAAAGAGCAAAAAATGAATTTCTCTCATTCTACTTCTTATAAAATAAAAACATGCTCAGTAAGAAATATAAAATTAAGAAAGATTGACATATTGATTTAATGTACTTAATTAGGTTTAAATGAATAAATTCATTTTAAATATTAAGAAAATAAATATTTTAATTATTGAAATACTAATTTCATATATTCTCTTGATTTCAATTTATCTCTCCATATATATTGATTTAAGAATGTATCTAATTGTTCAAATAGACTGATAAATTGAAATAATAATAATATTATGTATACTTAAAGGATTAATTAAGATAAGTAAGTGAACGGCGCATCTCCGAGTTACACCTTGGCCATAATTTTTTTATTATAAATTGGTGGCGCGGTTTGGTTTAGCACCACATATAGCACTTCCCACTCCCGCTTCATGTTTAATATATACAGTAAAATAAAAAAAAAATTCATGCAGTAATCCATGATGGCAAAAAGAACAACAGACGGGAAATAAGTTTGCAGACTACCATACTTTGAGAAATTGTTTCGAAGAGTACTATACATAGGCCAAAAAGCCCTTCTTTTCTTCTATTCATTCTACATCGAGCTATAAATTGATCCATCACTTTCCCGGATGTCTAGAACCAACTCAAAGCCATCACAAGCCGACTTCTTTTACAAAAGAGAGACCGAGCAATCTAACCCCCTTTTTTTCTCATGTTCTGCCAAGCGACAATCTTTCTCCTACAGCCCCTTTTAGCTGTAATGTCTCAGTGTTTCTCGACGACTCCTTTAGGTGAAGTATTAGTTGTCTAACCCTTCAAAGGAGAGTTTTCTTGGTGAAAGGGAATGATGTAGTAGTACTATGGATCTTAATTATATTTATTTTAGGATTTAATGTTATCTTTAAGTTATTGGTGATATTTATTCGTTTTAAAATAATATCTATTTATTTTAGGATATGATAAATATTGATCTTATTATCTATTTTAGAATAGAATTAAAATATTAATATTATTATTGATTTGTTAGGAAATTTTATATCCGTAAGATTGTTATATAAATACCACCTTCCTATATAATGTGTTAATATCCATAGTTGCTTAGAGGATAAGATAAAAAATTTTGCGTTCACATCAGATAAACATCCAGATGAGCATAATGAAGTCTTTGTACACCAAGAAAAAGAAGTCCACAAGCCATAATTCTACGTTACTTTTTTTCTTTAAGTAGCTCGTGGTGCCGTTGTGGAATAAATTGAAACATTATGAATTCTTAATCTTTTGTCCTGTCAAAGATAATGTCGTCACTTTGAAGGTCCGGATCAATTATGTGATCAGAAGACTAATAATGTGAGCATGGTGATGAATAGAAGACTTTTATAATACGATTTCTTATTTATTTATTTATTTATTTTTGGATAAAAAGATTGCAATGCAAAAGACAAACGACCCAACTACATCAATGGGAGATCAAATAAGGCAACACAACGCACAACCTACTAGTTAGCGCTGGCCCTACAAGCCCACTTTTCTGACAGACCAATCTCTCCATAGATTTCCTTCCAGTGAATGTCATGCCACGTGGTGAGCGGCTTCCTTTGCCTTCCTGGTTCCTAGGAGTCCAGACCAGAGCACAATCCGCAAAACCATTGCCTGACTGCATCACTTCCAGAGCACAAGCTGATTCTGCATAACCCAACCACCCTCTTCACCTTCTTTGCGAGCTTCTTTTCTTTTCCAAAGCTACCTCAGCCTTCTTTGTCTTCTTCTCTTGAAGGGAGAGCCCTTTCCAGGGAGACAGCCCATCCTCTCCATGGTGATTCCCCGATAATTCCTTCTCTTTATAAATAGTTTATTTTATTATTATTATTATTTTTTGCCCCATTTTTTAATTGATTGAAGGTGTATTTGATATCATGCCCGACAAGTTTTTTTGATGGAAGGACATCTGGATTATGAGCATGTAATTGGTTTCTTGTAGTTGTAGATACATTCTGAATCGGAAGACTTGATTTGTATTTGTTGGTAGTTCGGCAATCTCAATTAGTGGATAATAGTTGGGTTTTATTTATGAGGCCGAAGGTCTCTTTCTACAACATTCGATTATATTCCAAGGCATTGGCAGTATGATGTGTACCATAGAATTGGTAGCTTATGTATTAATGTTATCACGAACACTACAACAAATAAATCCTAAGACCACGGTTAAAAGATGTGGCCATTAGTTATGAAAAGTGTGGCCTTTGACCAAAGGCCACACTTTTTGGGCAAAGGCCACGCTTCTCCCATCGTGGCCTATAAAACCGTATCCTATTCTCTACACACGCTGTTGTGAAGAGCCACGCTTCCATAGAAAACGTGGCTGTTGACGTTAAAAGCGTGGTATTTGGTTGAAGCTATGGCCAAGCTTTTAACAGTGCTAAGGCCACGCTTAATAATGTTGTCTATGAATTCAGTTTAAGACCACGGTTCTAAAGCGTAACCTTTTTTATAAACTAAAGGCCACGGTTCAAAAGTGTGCCCTTTTATGTAAACTAAAGGCCACAGTTTGAACGCGTAGTGTATTGTCTAAAACCAAAGTCCACACTTTTAAAGCGTGCCCTTTTATCTAAACGAAAGGCCACGGTTAAAAAGCGTAGTGTATTGTCTAAACCAAAGGCCACACTTTTTAAACGTTGTCTTTTTTTTAAACACCAAATGCCACGTTTTTTGAACCGTGGCCTTTGCTTTTTTAACTTATTGATTTTCAACCGTGGTCTTTGCTTTGTTCACTATAGGCCACACATCGTAACATATCTATTCGTTGAATTTAAAAATAACTACAATTTTGAAATGATTTAAATTTTGTATCAAGCAAAAATTATTTGAAAAATTAATTATTTAATAATAATTTGTTACTTTTAATTTTAATACACAAATAATTTTAAATTAAGCCAAAATGATTTCCAATTATATACATATATATTTATATACTTCAAAGATGTATTCTCAAAATAAATTATTCAAAGATTAATCATTAAACAAAAAGACACATCTATAATTCATTAACATTGTCTAAAGTAATACATTGACAAATTAGCTAGTCTACACAAGTACTAGAAATAGATTTAACATATTGATCTAATTAAGTAATAGCTAGAAATTAATTAGTTTAACATATAAGTCTAGCAAATTAAACAAGATAAAAAGAGACATATAAATCACAAAATCTATGAAACACCATAATCTTCATAATCATCTCTTCTCACAATGTCAAAGATTAGGATGCTCCATTGCCATCCAATGCACCATTTGCATTATCCTACAAAAATTAAAATATAAATTAAAAATGGTATTAGTGTATATTTGTGTGGTAGGTCAGTGGTGCAATAATTGAAAGCAAAAGAAATCACAGGAACTAATAGAATTTGCGTGCAAAATGCAGAGTCTCCCATTGATGTGTATAAAAGCAACATATATTTCCTGAGCTTTCATTCTTCTTATTTCAAAATTCTTTTACCATATCTTTGATATATATATATATATATATATATATCTTTCTTTTTCTCTTGATGCACCCTAATATGAGAAAGTCATATTTACATCAAAGACACAAATTCTGTTTCAAACTATTTTTTGAAAAACTATATTAGCATAAGAATTTAATTCATTCATAAAGTTGTACACATGTAATATGCAATGATATGTAGTTCCATAATTGTTTATAATGTTAATTGGTTGAAGTTCGATTTAATAAATATATAATCTCAATACAATTCAGATTAAATAGGACTAATTTCTCCCATTCAAAAATGTTACATTTTTCATTTTCATCTATATACACTTTCAACATATATGTACAGGATTTACACCAGATCAACTGAAGGTTCAAGTGACCTCAGCTCTTGTCCTAAAGATCAATGGTGAAAGAGAAGAGAAGAATTTGAGATTCAACTGCCCCTTGATATTGCATGCATAGCAGTCACAATTTGAGATTTAGGTTAATGGTGATGATGAGATAGGACAGAAATGCATAACCAAGCAAGTAAGGGGAAGGAATAATCAACAATTAATCAACAAGATTTCAACTGCCCCATTTCTACATAATCAAGAAGAACAGCTAGATAGTGTATATAATCATCAAATTAGAAGACTTACATTTTCATTGATTGGAATATGACTTGATCCAGAGGAGTTAGGAACATTTCTTCCTACCATATTTGGTGCACTATTTGCATCAGGTGGAGAAATCTGGGCAGATTGTAGTAAAGCTTCAATAGCCTCTGCACTCATTCCAGGGTTGTTTTGCTGCAACATTACTTTCATCAAATTACATAATCCATCCATCCTCTGCTGCATTTGGTCAAGGCCATTTTGTAAAGATGCAACTTTTTGGTCGTGTTGTTGTTTGATTTGGAGGATTTCTTCATCCTTTTTTAGATAACTTCTTGTGATTGATCTCCCATAACAACGAACTCGACCAGGTTGCTCCTTTCCAAAAACAGATTCAAATGCATTCTTATCATTTTCTCCAGCATCTTGGCGATTTTGAAGTTCTGACTGTTAAAAGAAACCATCAATTTTAGTCTACTTAATCAGTTTTACTATACTTTAATTGTCAAACAATATCATAAATTGTCAAGCAATCAGGTTCCAAAGTGCTTCCTGTGTTCCTAAGTGCTCAATGCTACCAACATATACAATTGTACGTTAAAATCACCAAAGCCACAAACAGTCCAAATTGCAAAGGATAAAGGTGTTTAGATGCCTCTGGCAGAATTTATATTTCAAAGGTGTTAGATCATTGCATGCAAAATGATATGAATTTGATGGAATGAACTTAACAACTTCGTTATATGGTGCAAATATTAAGAAGACAAGCTCAACTTATTGCTAGAAGAAAGGTACTCATAACTAAATCCTCTTGCTAGAACAAGGGTGCAAAGAAAGGTACTCATAATATCTTGAAGATTTTGTTTCTGAAACTTTATTTTCTTCCATTGCATCTATTGTATTACACTTGTCTGTATTCTATCCTAGTATCCATTTGATTATATTTTTGGCAAATTATGTGTACAAAAACTATTATACATTGAATCTAGAATCAAACCAAAGTTCACTAGAAAAGGCCAAACCATTCAAAATAGTTCTTGTATCTTTACTAACTAAAATTCTACAATAAATACTTAATTAGCCTAGGCTAAAACAAAAGCACCTCCAAATTAGAAGCAAAACCTCATAATAAGAAGAGCATCAAAGTCAACTCCAAAACAATTTTACTCCACACAATCAGTTTTACAAAAATTGTCAAACATAAATGCTTATGAAGCCTAAGATAGAATAGAAGCAAAACTTCAGAATCAGAAGAGCCTAGCAACTCCAAAACAATATGAAAGGTCAATAATGACAATTTAAGCAACTCACAATCACAGCCTGCGTTTCAGAATCAACTTCCTTTCCTTTCCTGCTTGTGCGAGTTGCAATGAACAATTCGGATTGTGTTGGTTCTTCATTGTTCTCTTTGGTTGAACGCTACAATATGAAAAGAAAATTTTACATCAAAAAGTGTGGCAAAGCAAACGAAAAGTATTAAAAGAATTCCTATTAAAACAGAGAAATGGATTAACATAAGAGTATAAATAGAACAATCCTATCACTACCACCCTAATCCTAATTAATAAACCCCACCACATGAGAATGAACATGCAAAACTATAAAAAACAATATTAAACTATTCTTCAATATACAAAATATGCTAAAGCAGCAACAAATATCCTATTTTTTTGTTTTGATTTTGGTTTATTGTTCAGATACTAGAACTATTCTCTTATACTAACAGTTTACGATGGGAAAAAGTTTTGGCAAACAAGTTGATAATTAGATATTTTGAGCAACTTTGCGTTTGTTTGGGGCCCTTTCTTGGATAAGCTCATCATTAACTAGAATATGAACAAAATGACTAAAACATAGATGGACTTTAAAAATGCTAATGTAAAAGTTCCAGACAGGTTCAACCAAACTTTGCAAAATAATAATTCAATTTGACATGATTATACTCCTGATCAACCAAAGTACAGTCAAAACAACAAGAACAATAAAACCCCATAAGTTCAACACATTATGTAGAAGACAAATGAATTCAATAGTATCTTAGACCAAATGATACATAAAACTGAACAGATTAAAAACTCAATATTGAACTCCAGTTAAAACTAATTATATAAAAAACCACCAATTGAATAGCCAAATTAACAAAGAAGTGGAGCAAATTTAAAAGGCACATAACTAGGTAGATTATCGCTGCAAGCAACTTTAGCTAGCCATTTTCAAAACTGTTAACTTGGAAGTGAACCCCATAAGCTAAATTGAACAAGAGAGCGACTACACCATGTATGAGCTAAAGACACAACTTTCAACAAATTATCAGTAACAAAAATGCATTGGAGAAAACTGACCAATTTCATAACTAGTTAAAAATTGCAAGACAAGGACAAAATCCTAGATTTTTCTTAGGCAAATAACTAAAAATATTTGAAGCAGTTCTTCAGATTAACTAAACAACATAAACAATTATTGAATATTAACTATATACAAAGCCTAATAAAACCGCCCACAAAACATCCAAAATTCTCAAACCCAAATTTCACAATAACAACAAACAGAATAAAATTGCAACAGACTAAAACTAGAAAAAAAAGGACCCAAAAAAAAAAAGTAACAAGTCCAAGCATAAGCACACCAATAACACAAACCTTCCATTATCAAAGCCAAAATATCTAATTATCAACTTGTTTGCCAAAATATCCTAAGATAGTATTAACAAAGTGGAAGGATAATACCAATTCCATGCGTACTATTCCAAAATTTACGGGTCCCATTCGATGCCTCCACTTTTGTTTCTTTCTATTTTCAGAATTTTTGCAACACATGGCCTATGTTCCCATACAAGAGAAGATATATCAATAACTCGATTTTAAGGACATAAGTATATTTAAAAAAATTATAAAATTGTAAAATACACATTGTTCCATCTTACTTGGACAGTAGGAAGACTCCAATACCGAATCAATTTACGGAACTGAACTTCAGGTATGTCCATAGGACGATTCTGCAGCATATCTTCCATGGAATCATACTTATCAAAATGGTTCTTTTTGATATACCTTTTGTATCGCTTCCAAGCATCACAAATGCCAGTCATTACCCAAGTCTTTGCATCTTCTGGAATGATAAACTTGGACTATGCAGCCAAAAACATATAAAAGGTTATCATTTACCACAAATAATTGAATAAAAAAATATAATCTTAAAAAAAGGAATCCTTGACTTACATTAACATAATCCCACATGTTTTTTTTATTGCGGTCAGGAACACCTTGCCAATTAGTATACAACAAAGTAATGAAGCTAGTATTCCTAGCAATTGTGCCCAAGAAGTTACTAAAGTTAGACACGATTTCTCTTGTTGGACCCACAGCTTGTCCTTTATCAAAGGTTACCTCTACTCGCTCCTCCACATCTCTAGCATGAATTTTTATGCATCTAGTTTTTCCACGAGTTTTTTTCTTCTTTATTGTACCTAATTCCATATAACAGCCCAAATATTTAAAAATACAAAAGTTAGAGAAATTGCAAAGTGATCAAACATTCAATATTTTAATGTAAGTAAGAGCTACAAGTTATTAGAAAGTTAAAAGAAAGTACCATCATCACCATTTCCATGATCAATACCATCAAGCTCATCTCTTGCATCCTCATTATGATCATCAAATGCCACATCATCATCATTACCTTCATCAATAGGTGATTGCATATGCTCATCTTGTTCATCTTCTTCCAACTGTATCCCTTCCTTTTGAAAAAAGTGGTCCAGACTCATTGCTGAACAAATTGGTTTTCTCTTGACCCTCTTTTGATTGTGTTCCTCTTGAGTGCATGCTTTGGGTTGGTCTTTCCCACCATCAATAATGTTGTTCTGCCCTTGCTTTTGACTAAATATTTCACCTTGTGTCGTACTTTTAGTCCTAGGCAAATTATCTCGTTCCTGCCTTTGAGAAGATGCCATAGCTGGTTGGATTGTGTTTTTCTTCGTTGGTAGCCTGCTATGCCCTTCAGTTTCTATTGCCTTATGAGTTTTTGGTGTTGTGTTTTGACTTTGTTGGGCTTGAGCTTTCATGCTCTTCTTCTTGGTTTCTTCTACTCCCTTTTCTCTCTTAATTTGGTATTGTTTCAGCAATTCCGCACTTGACCGTACTTGGCTTGAGAAATCAAAATTCATTTTTATTTTAGGAATTTGGCCTTTCTCTTTCTGGCTTAGGGTCAACACCCTTTTTCTCTTATGAGCTTCTCCTTTGTTCATTCTATGTACAAGGAAAAAAAAAAAGGAAAGGAAAATCAGTACACAAAATAGGTGAGCATGGTAGGGCAAGCACGAATGCATTGGTGAGCCAAAAATAGGTGCAACCAAACTTTTTGCCTACCTAGACATGTATATTCTTTGCATTCTAATTTTGGACATCTTTATTCTTTTCGTTAGAAACTCCTAATTCTTTTCCTTAGAAACTCCTAATAATGGAGAAACATGTATGTTCATCATGGATGTGAGAGCTAGAGACTGGCAAATTTCATAAGTCATGGTCAAACACTTGAATGACAATTTTAACCTTTGGAATCTAAGCCAAATTCTCCCTATTTTAGTCAAACATATAGCTGGCTAAAAGGATGTTGACCACCAAAAAAAAAGTATGCAAAAAACACTTCAGCAGTATTAAAGTCAAGTTGGTAATTAGTGAAAATAGAAAAGTAGAAGATGGAAGATTGAAAATTGATTATGCATTGGACACAAGCAAAAAGATAATTTTTTTTGTTGTTATTATTATAATTCCTTTATCTCCTACACCACGTTGCATTCACAGAGTCATGAAGAAAACTTATATTTTTGAAGTGCCTTTAAGATATATAATTAAAATTTATTTTATAATGAAAATGCATAAGATTAAATTAATATTGTGATATTGTCAAATACCATATTTCCTCTAATATATACTTGCCAGTAGAGAGGTTCTCTAACAAAGTATCAAATGAGGTATACTCTAAACTAATTAAATTTGGAAGATAAAGCATATGACAGAATTTTTGGAGCTATTTAAGATATATAATTAAAATTTATTTTATAATGACTAATTAAATTTGAAAGATAAAGTAGCTGCCAGAAAGAGTAGGGAAAAACTAGGTATTTAATGGATTCTATAGATGAAAGGCTCAAAACTTCAATACTAGGACAAATTACAAAAACTAAAGAAATTCAGACATATTACCTCTTTTGCTAGTATTCTATAGATGAAAAGTTGTTCACCAATTATCTATCTGCCATCAAATAATCATTGCAAATTCTTGGGCCTGCATGAACATGACAAGTGTTAATTTAATGGCCACAAGAAAAATAAAATGTATCACAATAGTAAAAGAAAATAAACCAGCCTAGAGATATGATGATCACAAATCATACAAATTAAAAATTTGAGAAAAATGAATTCCAAAGGAAAATAATAGATTTAAAATTGTACCAAAAATTTTATAATAACTAAGAAGATAACAATCTCATGATGTGCCCTCAGAGTCGAACTCCTCTTCTGATTCTATTTCATGTTGTTGGGCAAGAAACATTTGTGAAGCCATATCAATAATGGTTGCCGGAACATCATTCCTCACCAAATCAACTTCACCATCATCATTTGGTATAAATGGACTCGTTGAAGGTTCACATGGCTCATTGGCATAAATTTGGTGGGAATCAGACTCAGGTTGGCCACTTATGTTAAATAAGTCTCTTGGGATTGTCTTCATAACATAATGCTTCTCTTGATCATATGGATCTTGCACATAAAAGCATTGGTGTGCTTGAGATGCTAGCAGAAAAGGCTCTTCCTGGTAGCATTTCTTGTTGAAGTGGACATATGTAAGACCATATATATCTTCTTCAACCACATACCAGTCGCATCTAAATAACACAACCTTAAAAAGACCATAATAATCTAACTGCACTATATCGATTATTCTACCATAATAAGTTATATCTGCTTCAATTGGATTTTGATCCTTCGAGCTAGCAAAGCTTGTAGTTAATGCCACTACAGTGACACCACTATTCTGTGTCTTTCGTCTTGCATCACGTCGCCTAGTATGGAACCTATATCCATTGACAAGAAAGCCAGAATATCTTTTTGCAACCATATTTGGTCCTCTAGACAATTCTTTTATCCAATCAGGCACATCCTCTTTCATAGCACGAGTTTCAAACCATTGAGAGAAGTTTTGGCTACGACTTTTGGCTTTGCTCCACTTTGATCTCCGTTGTTGATTATCAACTTGATGCTCATGCTCTCTAAAGTCGACATACATTTTTTTTTTTTTGGTTAGTAAAAGAAAAGCTAATCAATAATCTAAGAATTGATCAAATGAAAGGAATGTTACAAGTTAAAGTACCTAATATATTCCTCGATCTCATCGCAGTTATTCAATATGTATGCATGGACTTGGCTTTTTGATTTGTCATCTAAGACAAATGGATTCCCCATTTTCCCACCTAGAGGACATCCTTTGTTTGAGAACAAATTAGAAGTTTGCACTTCATCTGAACAACATTCATCATTGTTTCGAGGTCTTCTGTTGAATTTTGTGTGCACATCTTCATGCAAATACCTTGAACAAAAGGTTAAGCACTCTTCAACCAAATATGCCTCGGCAATTGACCCTTCTGGACGACTTTTGTTGCGAACATATGACTTCAATGTGCACATATATCTTTCAACGGGATACATCCATCGAAACTGAACTGGACCGCCTAACCTCACCTCATTTGCTAAATGAATAGGCAAATGAACCATTATATCAAAAAAGCTAGGTGGAAAAATTCTCTCCAATTGGCATAATATCTGAACAATCTCTGCTTCTAAACAATGTATCTCTTCCAAAGTGATAACTTTTTGACATAAACGACGGAAGAAGGAACATAGACGAACCAAAGGAATAGCAACATGATCAGGAAGAATGCTTTTGATTGGTATTTGCAACAAGTAATGTAGCATGAAATGAGCATCATGGGTCTTGTAACCAGAAATTTTTCTTTCAGCTAGTTGAACACAGCGAGAAATGTTGGAAGCACTACCATCAGGAAGTTTTGCCGTCTTCAAAACGCTACAAAAAATTGATTTCTCCCCAGCAGTCATTGAGAAGCACGCTTTTGCAAACTTTGTTCTTTTACCATCCTTTGTATCTTTTGGCTGGAGATTCTTTCTAATACCCATTTCTTTTAGGTCGAAACGAGCACCTGCATGGTCCTTTGTCTTTCCAGGAATATCCAAAAGAGTACCAATTATGTTATCAACTATGTTCTTCTCTATGTGCATGACATCAAGGTTGTGCCTAAACATGTTATGCTGCCAATAAGGTAATTCAAAAAATATTGACCTTTTCTTCCATGGGCCTTGATTTGATTTTTTTTGCTTCTTACCAAAAGCATTGTCCACACTTTGGAGCACATCAAATACATCTGTTCCCTTCAATAATTGTGGTGGAGGCTTGAATTCTGTTTTTCCATTAAAAGATCTTCTGTTAGACCTCCATGGATGATCCATAGGTAAAAACATCCGATGATCCATATAGCACATCTTGCGACTATGTTTCAAATAGAAAGAAGAAGTCTCATAATTACAACAGGGGCAAGCTAACTTCCCTTTTGTACTCCAACCAGATAGCATAGCATACGCAGGGAAGTCATTAATTGTCCATAAAAGAGCTGCCCGCATTTCAAAAGTTTGCTTTTTGGAAGAATCATATGTTTCTACCCCTAACTCCCATAGCTCCTTTAACTCTTCTATCAATGGTTGTAGATAAACATCAATGTCATTGCCAGGTGATCGTGGTCCAGGTATAAGTAAAGAAAGCATACAATATTCTGGCTTCATGCTCATCCAAGGAGGTAAATTGTACACCATCAAAACAACTGGCCATGTGCTATGAGATATGCTCATGGTTCGATATGGATTGAACCCGTCACTTGCTAAACCAAGTCTTAAATTACGAGAATCTTTTGCGAAATCTGGATGGAGGCTATCAAAGTTTTTCCATGATTGGCCATCAGCAGGATGCCTTAACTTCCCGTCTTTGGAGCGCCCTTCATCATGCCACCTCAATGTATCTGCTGTCCTTGAGCACATAAAAAGCCTTTTGAGTCTAGGAATTAAAGGGAAATACCTTAGAGTTTTAACAGCAATCTTACTGGGCTTTTTAGAAGGCTCAAGTTCGTTATCCACAGTAGGATATTCATTATATCGAGAAGCTCCACAAACATAGCAAAATGAGTCATTTATATACTCGCCTCGATATAACATGCAGTCATTGGAACATGCATCAATCTTTTCATAGTCAAGACCTAAGTCTTTAACCATACTCTTGGTTTTATTAAAAGAAGTAGGAATGTTTAAATCAGGCATAGCTTCTTTTAATAACTCTAAAAGAGAAGTGAAAGATGCATTGCTCCATCCATGTAAACACTTCAACAAGTACAGACGGATGGTGAATGATAATCTCGAGAATCTCTTACACCCCGGATATAGTTCTTGGCTTGCATCGTCTACCAAGTTATAAAACGCTTTTGCATATTCATTCGGGCCTTCATTTTCTCCTTGAACTTGTGCCACATCTCTGAATGTATCACGCAACAACCCATCAATATCATCATTACAGGTACCTTCACCATCCATCAGACTATCAACATTCACTGGGATGATTGGTTCCCCATGATTAATCCATCTCTTATAACCTTCAACAAATCCGTAGCATATTAGATGATCATACACCACGCGTTTTCGATACCAATAAATATTGCAACACTTCGCACAGGGACATTGAATTTCATCTCCCTGGGGATCTCCAACTAAGAAAGCAAAGTCTAAAAAGCTTTGCACACCTTCAATATACTCTTTCCTGAATCGGGGTAAATCCATCCAATCTTTTGACACATCTTGAGAAAACCTAATTATATAAATATAGATATTCGAGCTCAAAATATACATTTGAACTTTATTTAATAAACTTTGTCCTATTTAAAAATATGCCTAATGTCTTCTCCTAGTTGACTAAGATTTAAATTTTTAATCATTTAATGTCCACCTAAACTTGGGTGTCTTAAAATCTTATAATTGTAAGGGCTAACTATTAAAAAAGGAATAGAAATCATCAACAATCTATGTAAAATAACAATGGACAAAATAACAAGCTATAATACTGTTCATTAATATTACGGGCTTAAAAAAAATTGACAAATAACTGATCAATTCATAATTTGAAACATTAAACTTACTGCTTGGATCCTTGATCATGAGAAGCCATCCAAAGCAAATCTAGTTTCACATCTTCAATATCCTTCTCCTAGTTAAAAACAATAGTTAGCTTCTCTTTATAAGCACCTCAACCTAAAAAAATTAAATCTAACCCATGTACCCCGATTAAATTACCAAAAATTGAAAATTATCTAGGAAAGATTGACAGTATCCTACCCAGAATCAAATCAAAGAAGGACCACATTCAAGGGGAAAACACACTCATTAGAAAAATGAAAACTCCAATTTTATTAGTTACAGCTAACACCATCATTCACCAAGGAAAATACAAACCAAGAAAAATAAAGGAAAAAGAGGAAGGAAGAAACATGAATCTTTAATTTTTGGTCGGAATTAAGAATGCTTGTGTGGGGTACTTCTTATTGCACTTGGTCAGCACTCTCGTCTCATTTCTTGATCAAAAGATGTCATTGATGGGTGCAAGCTAGGTATTATATTTTGTTACCTTCAACTTTTCTTCCTTTCGGCAGGAATAGTTAAATGTTAACATTGCACATACAAGCAAACTAAAAATCACATCAATAATAATCAAACCTTTCCTACAAGTATGTTTAAATCATTGTTTCTTGTCATAAATTATATCTAAAACATACTACTTAAATATAAATTAAATCTTTTTAAATAGTTTCATCTATATTTTGCTTAGTCTCCCTCCATTTTTAATTATTAAGCTGCCCTGCTTAATAAAACTTTTAGATGTATTCTCGGAGTATAACTAACAAGTAATAATAATTCAGTGTTCTGCTACTAGTACATCAATATATATATTGCACAACGCACATGCTAAAATAATTTTTTTTTTGCCTCGATATGTTGTGAAAAGAAATTATTCATGTAGAAAATATGAATTTATAGCTGATAGAAAGTTGAAATTGTCAGTCGTCAGATAGTAATTTAAACAAAAACAGAGTAAGGCAAACTTAAAATCAATTTATAAATGAAGAAATAGATTTTTATAAAACCATAGCTCACTCTGCTTTTTTAGGCTACTCAATAGTATATGAGGATTCCTCTCTTGATCTCTTCCTATGGTTGATCACCTTTCCCACTTTTGATTTTTCTATTCCATAGAATACTTTTATGGAATCAACTAAAAAACACTGAGGAAAATATGTCATATGGGACCTTCTAGTAAATTCCCTAAAGAAATGCAAAAAAACACGCTTTCCCTTAATTCTCTTTACTAGGTAATTAGATTTAGAAAATTGCTTGATAGTACAAAAGGAGACGCGGAGAAAAAATTGACATAGATTCCATCTTGTTTTCCATTATAGTTCTAAATGAATCTGTACAAGACCAACAACGGATATAAACAAGTAAATTGAAAATTGTTGACTTTTTTTTTTCTTTTTGTTCATTTTTGTACACTCAGCTATTGTAATTATGTCTCATAGACATACAATTTTTTCTTTTTATTTTTGCTGCAACTTATCACCACCACAGAATCCTGGAAATTTAATTTCATTACTATCAAAGCAGTATTTTCAATACATAAAACCAGTAGGAGAGGAACCTATAAGCAAACTTTAATTCACACCATAAACCACTTTTACACTGGCTATATATATGATAATTACTACCACCCAATTAACTCCTAGAAACTAATACCATAAACTGATAATAATGGACACACATAACTCTTGAAAACTGCTACCCATTGATAACTACTAATATCACTAGTAACTTCTAAAATACTTCTACAAATATACTAATATAACATAACAAATTTGACTTTATCTAACAATTACAAGGTATGATATACAAGGTAAGTGAGGGTGAATTTGGTGAGATATACAAGGTATAATTTTAGCATACAATATTGTACCAATCTATAAATATACTATTTGTTTTTATGTGCAAAATTCAGGGCGTGCTCCCAAGCATATGTTACAAGCAGCAAGCAAAAATAAAATCCCGGATACCAAAAAATCGCCACTCAGAATAAATAACCTCATGAAATCACTATAAATTTCCAAAATAGATATTAAAAGACATCAACAACTACTTTTATCTGTGCATATTCCATGAATGAGGTGAACAGGTAAGCCTTACAACTTGACAAAGCAAAGTAATGGTACCTAATGGTAGCTCCTCCCGTGCTAGTTATACCGCAACAAGAACAATTTGGAGTGATCAGTCTTACTTTTGTTTTAGCCTGAGCATCTTTTTCATCCTTGTTATGAAGCTAATCACAAAAGGCAAACAAGTTTAAGGAAATTGTAAGAAATATTTTCATTTTTATCATAACTAATTAATTGACATCATTTAGACTACCTCACTGAGCAACTTAGACAGAATAAGTTTCAATAGCTCTTAGTATTTCGTTTATTACACCAGACATTAGAGTTCAGATATCAAATAATAAAAGGAAAACACAAAACAGTACAATAGCATTAGAGTCTCACTTGCATGGAATCAAATGCAAGAAGGAAGCAAAAAATCCACAAGAACACAAAGATTACAAGAAAGCCCAATGATGCTATTACATTTGAAATAAGAGTTGCTACAATTTGAACTTTGTAACTATGCATGATTAATCTAGATAAGAGGTTTTGTCACGCCCCCAAAAGTTGAGAGTTGCAAAAAGATAAATCACGCACCAATCACTTTGACTGATCTGCAACCACCCTTCTCAATTATGCTACCACCCCCAAACCCCCACAGCCACAAGAAATTCCATCTCACCACCCCATAAATCATAAATTAAAAAAACAAGAGAAAAAACAATCACACCACCATGAAGGGGAAAAAAAGGTTCAAAACATGACGAACGATTGAAGAAAATAAGAAAGAAACAGCGAAAGGAAAAGAAAAAGCATTGAAAATATATATATATAAGCAGCAAGCAGCACACAGAGACTCATGGTCACTTCTCCTCACAATAAACCCCTCCCCCCCCCCACAAAACAAAACAAAACCAAAAAAAAAAAAACCAAAAAATAGAAAGAAAAAGTTCTCTTCCTTCACGCTCACACCACACACAGACACACTTCACACTCAACAACATTACTCTGCTCCTTCTCCTCCTTCTTCCTTCTTCTTCTTCCACTCTCACTCTCCCACTCCCACTCTTTTTCCTCCCAAAAATCTCAGAAACCCAAATTTCTTTTCCCTAAATTCTGCACACCCATATCACCAAACTATTCAAAGACTCAAAATTTAGAATGGCCTCAACAAGCAGAGCAGCGAACACAGTACCCTACCAGCAGCAACAACAACAACAACAACAACAACTCCACGGCACTTCATCATCATCATCATCATCAAAACGCACCGTCGTACATAAGAGGTTGGTAGAAATTTACATTTTGTAATTTCACATAAGCACTCTATAACATAATTCTCTTCCCCAAGCACAAGCATAGCTCATTCTTCAAGATTTAGGGCCTAAAATAGCATAGCACGTACACAAAACATAGTGTCCCAAAATACACAAATTTAGGGCCTAATTTCAAATGACCCAGTCAGCAAACTATTCATTCCTAGCACATAACAATTTAACTTAATCATGATTGTCACGCATTGGTATGACAAAAACTAGAACCAATACATTTATTTTAGTCCTTAAATTTTTTGAGAACCCAAAAAGAAGAAAGGGAAAAAAGGGAAATTAAAGAAAAAAAATAAAAGGATTATGAGAAAATGAGAGGAACATGCTATGCTGGTAATAAGGTAAGTCTCTGATTTTTTATGTCAGATTATTTTCATCTAAACATGAGCACTCCTAAATTCTTGGTTAGCTCTTACTATGTGCCTAACAGGATGCCCCTGCACAACTTGAAAGACCAGATTTGAGGTAATGTGCAATGCTACCTCATCATTAGAAATGACCTTCATGGAACTGATCCTGCAAAACTTCGATTCTTGATTTAGTTGAATCAACCAATCAAGTCCACATGTGGTAAGAATCATATTGTGACTTGATCTTACTATTGCATGCTGTTTTTTGCTTTTCCATGAGATGCGACCACTACCAATAAGGACATGTTAATATGATCTTTTGTTAAAAATATCTAATTACATCTTGAAAAGTTGTCAATGAAAGTGACAAAATGCCGATTTCCCAAAACAGTTCTAACATGACTAGCACCCCAAATGTTGGACATGACAAGAAAACATTTAGAAAGACCATGTTCTATATGGTTTTAGTTGCAGTTCTGCAGAATTTTGGTTCTTGGTAGAGCTCAATGGAGTCTATTGATTCATGTAGTCAACCTACAAATAAGTCATCGTTGTAGTATTATTACTTGATTCTTTATATCCTTTCCCCATACAAACTTCTTTAACTATTACATGGCCAAAGAGCCAAAACAGAAAATGTTAATAGTGAATTTCAATTGTAAAGATCACATGATATTAAGACCCTAAATAGAAGATGTTAGCTCTTACTATCTGCCTAATAGGATGCCCCTGAACAACTTGAACCCTGAGTTTCAGAGTTGCAAACAGATTGGAAATGGGGTATTTCAAATTAAGATAGAAAAATATAAAAGGTCATGACAAACTACTACATCCACTTCAACAACCAGCCCAAATTGCTACATTCACTTGAGTAAGAATTGTACCTACTTCTATAAGCCTCTACCTCATTCATTAAGCTCATAACCCCACCTGACTAAAATCTAAATTTCACCAATGGGGCTCTCGATCACACAGGATTTTCAACATTACAGCATACAACTCAAATTGGTTCAACATAAGGTTAAAGAAAAAGGATGGTCTCCCAACAAAGCTCAGTTCTGCACATCATATAGTCATTCATACACAGATACAGTCCACATATAAAAAAAAAAAAAAATTGGGATTTTAGTCCACACAGATACAGTCCGCACACCATACAGTCCACATACACAGAATGTAGGAATATTACTTTCAAAGATTGTTAAAATCAAACGAAAATAGACAACAACCCAATAAAAGGGAGAAAATTACCATTGATGAGACTCACCTTCGACAAGGAGGATGGGTCACTTTTCACGGCTCTACAGCTACTCACGAGTTCATGGTCATGGGCAAAACAAATTGAGGGAGACTCGAACTATGAGGATGGGCTCGTGGTGACGGCGTTTTCCGGTGAGCCCTCCAACGACGAGGATGAAAGGAACGCGGTGTCAGGGGATGAAAGGAATGCGGTGTCAGAGGACGAAAGGACGATGATGAACACAGATGCGGATGAACACGCAAGCGAGGATGAAAGGAACACAGATGACGAAGAGGAATCGAGTGGCTTCAGGAAGCTCAAACGGTTGCTTGTACAGAAACAAATGCCCTATGAGAGAGAAAGGAAGAAACAGGGGTGCTTCAACAGACGAGGCAACATGCAATCTGAGAGAGAGAAAGGTAGCGATAGGTTTTTCTTTTCAGCTATGGGTATTCAGCCAAGACAGAGGAGATTGATTTTCAGGCAAGAGGACGAGAAGCAACAAGGCGATTTTTTGCTACAGAGAAGCCACAAGCGAGGGACATTGGGAACCTAGTTTCAGAGAAGCAACAAGCGAGAGAAGCAGAACCTATTTTGGGCGAGAGTTTGTTTCAATAGGAATATTTTTTTGTTTATGGGAAAGATTATTATTTTTGTTTGTTTAGTTTTTGATTCCTTCTGGCACTTTAAATATAACTGGTGGGAACATTAAAATTATAGCAGGAACCTATAGACCACGATTTTGAAGCGTAGCTTAAATGAAAAATAGAAGCCACAGTCTATAAGCGTGGTCTATTAATAGGGCAAGTGTAGCTAATTTATTCTAAATAAGCCACGTTTAAGAAACGTGGTCTTTTCAATCTATAGCCACATTTTACAAGCGTGGCATTCAAAGCGTGGCCAAAAATTATGATCTTAGCCCACCCCAATAAAAACGTGGTCTTTGATAATTATAGGCCACGCTTTCTAAGCGTGGCCCAAAATAGTGTGGCTGAAGACCATATTTGTTGTAGTGGAAGTAGCCTATTGATTTATTGATGTTACCACGAAATAGGCCTGGAAACTATACCTCGTGTTCAATAAACAAGATGCTGCTATATTCAATGCTTTAGTTCTTAGAATGTTTAACTATGTTGTTTTAGTTTATGTCTACATATACAACATGATTAAATGTGACCCTGAAGGTTGCTTCAAAACTAGATTAAAGATCTAACAAGCTCACATTTACTATCATGTATGTATGTATGTAGTGTGATGCAAAATCATCTTTATGTTCTAATATATTATCTAAAGTTGTATAATTTTCATTGGTTATAATCTTAGGCATGGTATCAGGTGCTGTAGTGCCGACTTCTCCACTATAAACTGGTTTTTCCTTTGATGATTAATCAATGAAACTTAACGTCTTCACCCATGATTGCAATTTCTCCTAATGACTTGTTCTTAGGATAGTTCGTTTTCATGAGCCCAATTGTACTTCGAGCATCAATTTTCTATCATCTCATTCATTCTCTATTTATGACTCTTACAATGAGAGAATTTTTTTTTTAAAGTACAATTAAGTTCCTTATAGGTGTGTTTGCGAGTTATGAGCAAAAGAAGAGGGAAGGTATGAAAGGGGAAAAAAGAATAAGGGAAGGAAAGAGTTTAGAAGGTTTCAGTTACTCTTATTCACAAGTTTAAAATTGACAAGGGAAAGAAAATGGAAAGTGTAACACCTTACTAATTTAATGTTATGCTTAAGTCATAGCATGAAATTAGTAGATTGTATTACAGTGTTAATACTCTGCTTACGTTTCCTTTGTCATATCATAATTAATTTTTTTTTAACAGAAGAAACGGATTTGAATAGAAGAAACGGAGCGCTGTATATAACAAATGTGACAGAGTTTAATATACCACCACAGAAAAGAAACAAATAAGTAATATATGCCATGAACTGCATACGTGTATATATATATATATGTCGGAAGCCAATGCTTCAATTTATATACAAAATTTCAAAACAGGATACAGAAGTAGGGCCAGTATACCAAAAAGACATAAGGCCCATGTCGGTCAAAACAATCCTATGGAGTCCTCAGCAAACCTACTGCTAAACCTGCTGCTAAGTCTATGACCCAAAGCTGCGTACTGTCAAAAGAGGGTCATGTTGTACAACGTCATCTGTGGCTGACCTACTCAGTCAGATAGTCGTTGGCCATGCTAGGCCAGGCTGGAGAGTAGTCTACACTGAGTCCCGAGGAAGAGAAGGGTGATGAGCCGGTGGCCTCAGAAGGGTCACTCTCAGAGCTGAGCGGCATGTCTAGAACCACCTGCGGGGGTGACTATGGTGCCTGGTCAGCAGGAGCTACAAAGTGCGGCGGGTGCGGGAGGAGCTAGGGAAGGGTGTGCCACATGCAAAGGAACCGCAAAGTAAGGGGCAGCAGGGTCGAAAGCAGGATGAAATAGAGGAATAGTAAAATTCCTATCACTAAAAAGGTAAAGACGGAAATGGCAGGAGCTGGCTATATACAGTGAGCCTACTGTGGGATCGTGGTGGATCTGCAGATCTGGAATCTCAATAAAAGATAGTGGTCGTCGAGTCCATCGTCAGCGTCTGAGAATGATGCGGGAATGTAAAACGAGGTGAGAATTTATAGAAATTCTCAGTAGGGTTCACGTATGGTGTTTAACTAACGTCACATTCATTCTCAGTTGCCTCAATTTTTATTTACTTATAAAACATGGGTTTAAATCGAACTATCCATATTCATATTTATTAAGTTTAAGAAAACGTCTGATCCGAGGCAAAATTCAGTTTTACTTAAGACAGTACGAGAAATAAAATGAACTACTAACAGTGATACACAGAATAAATGAGCATACAGCAGTAAGTAAATATAACAGACAAATGGTAAACAACCTGTAATGACTGTTCAATGTAATCATGCATTTAATGTAATCATGCAAAACTTATTCTTGAACCTTTCTTCGTAAATTTTTCCATTACTTGGTCCCCTGGGAGTTCTTGGCCATTTTAGACTCTTGGGTAATAGTATGCTTTTTAGGATCGAGTTCGTTCCTATACAGGAATGCCGGGTTTACTTTCCCCGACCTCTCCACCGATCTATTCCCTTTAACTTTATTCCGGGGCTGGCCCAAGTATTATGGACTTTCATCATAACATAGGCATTATGCTCATCATAACATAATCTTCATGAATTTTCTTGAAAATGCACATGTATCTTATGACTCTTGCATAGGTCTTACCAGAATTTCGGCGGCATAACGGAACGTGTCCGCTTCCCCATGAATAGTGCCAGTACTCAGAACCAATTTCTCATAGGAATCAACATAGTTCATTCATATTTCCAACATCAATTCATGGCACAATTATTGAAATTAAAACATGGTTGCTATCTCAATACTTGCATTCAACCTGGATTTTGTAAATCAGGCCATAATTTCTATTTAACTCATCTGGATCTCAATTTTGGATATGTTAAAGTGTTATGGATCTATTTTCTAACCTCTTTGGTCCCATCTAATTTTGATAAATATAGCTCAAGTTATTTAGGTTTTATCCCGGCCTGCCCTGTAGCTGGCCAGAATCATACACTTAAAAGTAAAAATCCACTAAAAATCGAAAATTGGCTCAAATCATATGAAATTAGTCTCATATTAAAGCTAACAGGATAATATTTCATTTGAAAAAAGTTTCATTCTATTTGACTTAGTAGGGCTCGAGTTATAAGTCCCAAAATTTGACTTTCCTGAACTGCCCTATTTTGGCCCGGTTTGGACATAGGGCAACTTTCTTGGACATCTGGGAACAAACGGGACCTCATCTAACTCTGAAATTTTTATGGGATATTCTCCTATGTGTAAGCTTTCTAAAAAAGTTAGTTTTATTCAATTCCAAGTAGTATAGGGCGAGATTTACCCTGAAAAACCTAGTCTACCTAGAATCAAAATAAAATACCTAGGTCAAACTTCCAAAATTCATATCTCTCTCAATACTAATCCAATGGCCTTATATGATATATGTATGAAAATCCCCGAATGTCTAGTTTCACATAAAAATAGTCAAATTTAAACAGAGGTAGGCGAAGCCGTACGAACTACCGAGGGTTTTTGGTTCTCCAGCCCCTCAACTCTTCCTATTTTCATCCTTTCTTGCTTCCTAATCGATTTTAACATCACAAATAGCCAACAAATCAGCTAAATATCCTCATATTCATTCAATCATCATATCAAAAATTGAGAAAATGAACCATCACCAGTCACCCACAATCAGAAAATCAACACAAGAATTAAACCTCTACCTCTTGTTATGTGTGATTTGGCTTGATTTTGGAGTTTGAATCAATAAAACTTGGTTGAGCATGAAGGTTTGATGGAGTTGGGTGAGTAGAGAAGAGAAGAAGAGAGCTGAACAAGGGAGAAGGGTGGCACAGAAATTGGCTGAAGGAAAGAAAGGAATTGTGTTATAAAAGCCTTGAAGTGGTAGTTGAAATGAAGTTTTTTGATTGGTTTAAAAACACAAGGCTGAATTTCAGTCAATTTTCCCCATTTTTGTGGCCAAAGTGGCGCCACTTTCATGGGTTAAGTGGCTGAGTTCTCAGCCACTTAATGTAGGGTTATTGAGTGTAAAATCCTATTGGTTCGGTTTCGACAATTTAAAATACCGTAATTTTACCGATTTCCTTTAAATCGATAAATTGGTTTAAGAAAATTTTTATGAAATCTTCTATACTTATAACCTAATTAACTCATATCTAAACTCAATTAATTGCTAATTAATTGATCCTAAATAAATATTTAGTCGAATTCTAATTAATCTCAATTATCCGATAAAAATCGAACAATTAGGCAAAAAACGATAAGAAAATTTCGGTGGATGTTACAGAAAGTCTAATATATTTTTATAATTTTATTCTTTACTAACATAATTGAGTATAATTAAAATATTTTATAATAATATTAATCTGAAAAAATTTAAAAAAATATAGATTTTGTCAATTTTAAGATATTTCCTTTTAAAATATTTTTTAGGAGAGAACAAATTTCAATGGAAGCTAATAAAAAGTTATGAAGAAAATATAATTTTCATGAAAAAGTTGAAATAAGATAAAAATGAATTGGTAAAAATGATATTTTAATATTTCAATAGGGATAAGATAGTAAATTAAATTCAACTCTCATCAAAACTCCCCAATTTAGGAGAACCATAAAATGGGGTGTTTTGAGGGGTTAGTTAAAATTTTCGAATGTTTTTCTATTACAAAAAGTAAAATTCGTGAATAAGATAAAATCCCTATAACCATTTCCCTTCCTTTCCTTTCTCTCCTACACTAAATTCGTGAATATACCCTAAATTTTTAGTTGGTTATAAGTAGTTTCCATTAACTTATATTATATGTAACATAAATTATTCGATTGATCTTTCCTCGTGGATGCCTATTAGAGTGCACATAGTCAAGGTAAATGTGGATTTTGCAATGGATAAAGGGAATGAAACTCATGGTTTTGGGATAATTTTAGAGATGACAAAGGTGATTTTATCCAAGTATGGGGAGTCATGAATTCAGATCGTGGGGATCTTATGGCAGGCATCCTCTTTGCACGAGAGATGGGATACACCAAAGTCTGTTTTGAAAGTGACTCTTGTAACATCTCAAAATTTGAAATATGTAGAATTTAGGCCATTAATTAATTTATTCTGTTGTCTGTTGTGTGAGAAAAATAAGATCAATTAGGCATTAAATGAAAACGTTACGGTTGGAAAGAGTTGAGGTTATTAAGTTGAAACTTTAATGGAAACCATTGGTAATGTTTTGAAATTTTAAGAAAAATGGTAACGATTTCTATAACATTCTAAATTGCAATATGTTTAATTTACTCTGTTAGCCGAATTATTCGATTTTAATGGAAAGGTAAAGTTAATTAGCATTTAATTAGAAGTTAATTAAAAAGATTAGGACTGGAGAAAATTAACATAGACATGTAGGAAGTTTTAGAAAATAATTAGCAATATTTTGCCGATTTGAAAGAAATCGGTTGAATTTCGATGTTTTATATTGTATGAACTAAACTAGTAGAAATTTTCACTAAAAAACCCTCAATTCTTTGGCCAAGAATTTAGCCACCAAGCCCCCCAAATTAACGCCATCTACAACCAAGAAAAGAAGGAGAAGTGGTTGCATATTAACCAATCAAAGGAGTAACCAATCACAAGCCATCATTCTAATTACCCACCTTCATGAAAATTGCATTATTTTCTCTCAAATCCTCACCATTTGGACAGCTTGCTTATGGTGTCTTCTCTCCATATTCTCTTCTCCCATTTCATTCTACTTCATCCTATCTTCAAGCCTTAGTTACTCTTCCCTCAAGAAAATCCAACTCCAGCTACTTATCTTTTCTAATTGAGGAAGGATTCCTAAACTTGGTTTGATTTAGATGTTATGTGGCTGACTTATTTCTTCTACTCCCCTCACTATTATGGTGTTTTATGATGGTTATATGATGATTTATGATTGGCTTAGCATATGTTTGCTTGGGTTAGAGTGGATATTGAATGATAAACACGAGAATCAATAAAAATAGAATCAGGATTTCCTTAAAATCCCTACAGCGTCCGTACTTGCTCACTATACGGACTCTCCTGTAGATACCAAACTGAGATGAAAATAATTTTAGATCAAACTAGACATTTAGAGCTTTCCAATAATATAAATTATAAGATCAGTGGATTAATATTGTGAGAGATATGATTTTTTAAAGTTTACTTAGGAATCGTGTTCTGTGTTGAGTAGTATGGGTTGTGAAGGGTATAACTCATCCTATACAACTCAAAATTGAATGCAACCAATTTGTTAGAAATTTAATACATATGGTAATATGCCATAAAAATTTTAGAATTTAATTCAATCATTATTGTTCCTAATAATCCATGAAAATTACCCTAAGTCCCAACTGAGCTAGAATAGGGTAATGCAGATTACCCAAATTCAAGGGCTAATAACTCGAGTTCTACTTACTCAAATAAAGTGGAACTTGTTGGAAATTGGTTTAGTTAGCTTTAAAACCATATAGGTTTCTTATGGTCTCAACTAGTTTTCTATTTTTAGTGAATTTTTACTTTCAGAGCTTAAATATACCTAGTATAGGATATGCCTAGGTAAATATTCAATAACTTGAGCTATATATATCAAAACTTAATGGGACCAAGGAGGTTAGAACCTAGATACATAACACTTAAACATATTCAAAATTCAGGTCTAAATGAGTTAAAATGAATTTACGGCTTAATTTACAATAACCGAGTAGAAGGGGAATTAGTGGAAGAAACCAAATCCAAGGCCAAAGGTATGAAATGTTGGTTTGGTTATTAAAATATATACACCTTGCATTGTTTTTCTGTGTGAATGATTGTTTGGTTAGCTGGGACTATTCACGGAAAAGCAAACTCGATCTGTTATGCTGCCAAAATTTCGGCAAGAATATGTGAATGATAAACATGTTTATATGTTATGTCCATGGATGCATATCATGCAAGCATAAATGTTTGAAATCAAGATATGAAAAGTGTCCATGAACTCAAGTGAACGTATTTGCATATGCATGTTCTATTCTATTCTCTTATTATATTAGAATTATTGTATTTGAATATACTACAACTATTATTCAAGTTGTGAGTTGTGAATTTATTTTATAATAGCTCTTATATCTTAAGTGTATGAATAAAATGAACTTTACTTTGGACAATATATTTTCAAACTATAAAACTGAACAATTTATCTGGCATATTCACCTTCTTCATAATAAGCCGAAGCAACTGGAGATAATAACAACGACACTACGTGTGATAGTTTAGAAAATTCTATTGAGAATTTAAAATTCTCACTCCTATTTCCGTATTATCCCCAGATAGCTCGCGAAGTTTCAAAGATGGTAGAAGTTGCTGTCAAATAAGGTCAGCTCAAGTAATAATAAGAATTCCTGAGTATAGTACTATGACTTAAGCATAGTACTGTACTAGGGAGGACATTACAACTCTCAAGTGGCTATCAACAAGATTATAGATGAGACTCCTGATTACTCACACAATGGATCTACAGTTTTAGATATCTTTTCTGTTGGCCAATGGTTTGAGATTTTTTATTGTAGTTTTGTGCGCCACAGGTTCAATTATGTTGCGGATATGTTAGCCAATTTTGCTCTGATTACTGGTACTACTGTTTGGACAGTCTCTCCACTTGATTTCTTGGAGAATGTCCTTATTTTTTATTTATGTTAAATAAATTCAAAGCTTCTATAAGAGAAATGTAACATAAATTGTTAAGTTGCTAATAATATTATACATAACCTTGTAAAAAAAATATTATTATACATAACATAAATTATAAGTTAATATAATTTCTTTTCGGCCTTAAAAATTGTCTAAGTAATTTTGAGTAAGAGTGATAATTAGATAACTTCTTTTCGGTATACACTAGTAGTCAATTAACTAATTAGATACATATTAATTTCAAGTGATAAAAAATAATTTTAAGGTGAAATCCTTTGTTGGTTGAGATGATGGACTCATACTAGTACAAAATATAAATGAATATTCATGTGACAATTTTGCAGTAATGAATCATCCCTTGTGTCTCTATTGTCAATTCTATTTCACATTTTTTGCCATGTACTTCTGAGCAATATTATAAAAATTTGACTAAACTAGCCGATTCGACCAGTCAAGTTATTTGCTGGAAATTGAATTTTTTAAATACTAGTGAACCACTTAAATCGGTGGCAATTCACACGGTTGAACGTTAAAAAAAAAAAATCCCTTCGTAGCTCTGATCACCTTCTTACAGTGACGTAGCACCTCCTCCAATCTCCAACTTATCACTCACCATCGTCGCTCTTGTCAAAATTGCCATAAGTTTTCTTTGGTTTGCACTTCGCAATGCATGTCAAGAGAGAGAGGGGGGGAAGAACGAGATCAAGAAAGTAAGGGAAAGGAAGTGGGAGAGAGAACATGAAGGGAAGGGAAAGGGAGTGGTGCAGCTATTGTGCATTGTGTCTATGAAAATATTAGGTATTTTTTTTTTACTTTTCTTAATAAATAGGTCATGGATCATACATGACTGATCCAAGCCTAGATTTTGAGAACTCTACACCCAACTTATCTATTACCAAATACTGACCATGTAGTATGACAATTTCTACCTACACATAACATATTATTAGGCTTTCTTCTATTTTGCTCTAAGCCTATTTTGAATACTTAAAAACAAAATCAATATATTAGTTATTAAAATCATATTAAACCCAATAATATGTTATTTAAGTCATACTAAAATAATTGTTAGATTAAAAGTAATAATTAGTAGTTGTCCATTATTTTTCATTAACATTATTTAAAAATCTATTTTTATTTACTTTATAATATATAACTAACTAACTATATATATATATATATATATATATATATATATATATATATATATATATATATATATATACATTCTCAGTTGAGCCCTAGTTGAATCAATGAATCTTTAAACCGGTGCCTTGTCTGGTTTGAAATTTGGTTTGGTTTTCAGAACCTTGTTTTTGAGCTTGTGCAATTCAGTTTATAAACATGAATTATACTTATTCTATTTTGAACATTTTAGTTAGTTGACATTAGTTATAAGCTAACTTCGAAGGCACATATGGAGAGGAAACCTACAAAACACGATTAGTATAAAAATTACACGATTTCTAGAGTGGTCCTTGTTGAGTTATGGATTATCATGGACCTTGAATGGACTTTGAATTTTGACCTAATGGTTGAGATTTAATTTTTTTTATTATCTAAAAATAATCTTATAATAATTTATTAAAATTGATATATTTGAATTACCAATTTATCCTTCCTAACTGTACACAATCTCTACCCGACTCAATCCATCACAGTCGCACCTTTTTCTGGCACCACCAAAACCCACCTACTGTCCCTTCTCGATGCCACTCCGTCCCTAGCCCTAGCACCACCATTCGGTGCCACATTGCATAGCATCCTCCTTTTTTCCGCATGTTTGAGTGTGAAAATTTCTCTTCCTTGGGTCCAACCAATTCCAGACTTTTTCTAATTCCTAGACCTTTTATAAAATTGACTTCTTTGTCAAAATTAGAGTTGCTCCAATTGGGCACGCCTCCACAAGGACCCTTCATTGGAAACACTTTGCACTGTGGTTCAGATTGTTGTGGTAGTAAGGGATCTCAAGATGGCTCAAAGGCTGGTTCTTGAGTTCTAGGGGAAGCCCTATTTGGATGTTGGTCATGTGTTTGTTAGTATTTTTGAGAGGTAAGCATAGGTGGATATACACTTACAAGGACTAGGGCATTGATCCCATGTGTTTGATGAGTTCTTATAGATATTGTTGAGTTAAAGCTGCTAAGACCCAAAGGAAAATGGAGGGAGGAAGCATAATTGGTGGAAGGGGTGGCAGGGATTGAATAATGGAGAAGGGTAAAAGTACAATGGTAATTTTAGAGTTATTAGAAAGGGTAAAACAAGAATTTCATTATTCTTTTTAATTTAATTTCATCAAGGACTAGGTAACTCCTTAACTATCATGGACCATCTAAGAATGAGCTTGAAAATAAAGGGTGATAATATGTTAGATAGCTAGTTAGAGACAAGATCATACCTAAATTATTTATAAAATAAATCAGGTCAAAGTTTTTTAATTTTTTTAAAAATAAAAATTTAACCAATCCGCCTAGCATTAATTAAAGTAATTATTTTTAATGGAAGTTTTATTTTATTAATTGAGATTTTATTAATTGACTAAATCATCAAGGAGGATAAGGACCAATAGTTTAGGAGGGTCCACTAACCATTCATTGGAACTAGATGGCAAAGCTAAATTTGCTAGAGCATCTGCTACACTATTGTATCCTCTACTAGTTTGAGAAACTTCGAAATAAACAAACCAAGATGCACAAGTGAACACACCTTGGAGGATGGATTCATTGTGGGAAAAATTTGGGCATCGACCACTACTGCGATTTATGGTTGCCAAAGAGTCTCCTTCCACCCATATTTTCATGCATCCTCGTTCCCTTGCAAAAAGAAGGCCTTCCCGTACAGTTAACAACTCACTTCTTTCTGCATTTGGTGTACCTTGTCCTAATTAGGGTTTCCTGCTATAAATTCTGCATTCTCATTTCTTATTACAACTCCAATTCTAAAAACTCCACTACCCACACTAGAGCTAGGTGGTATCCATTTCTTGTGAATCTTCTCTCTAGTGGGAATGAACATAAGGAATTTGGATATTGATGGTGGCTCAATGGGATGCTCGGGATGGCTTCAGCATGTTGATGGGAGAAGAGATGAAGGATTAGGCTAAATCTTGTTCATGAGACTGACTCTTGATCAATTGAGCCATTAATGATTGACTTGGCCTGGAGCCTTCATGCGAGGTTGCCCAAAAATTTCCTTAGAAAGGAATCCACATATCCTGTCAAATTCTCTTGGTAATCTCCAAACCTCCATAGGAGTCCTTGTTTTAGAATTTCTTTTCCTTCAAGTAAGCTACGCCATGTGAAAGAAAGGTTGCTTCCAACATCGGCATCTAGGAAATTACCATGTGAAAAATGGCTTGCTCTTAGAATTCTTGCCACTAAAGAGTCTTGGCTTGAGATAAGTTTATAACCTTGCTTTGCTAACATTGCAATGTTAAAAGTGTAAAGATCTTTGAACCCAAAGCCATCAAAGCTTCTTGCCTAGCATAGTTTATCCCAAGCCACCCAGTAAATCTTTTCTATATCAATGTTCTCCCCATTGTAATACCTAGGTCAAGAGTTAGTTGAATGGAGATACTTTATCTTGTCGGGCCCTGCGGAAGTTCTAAGTTTGGACCTTGTGCCCTCCTTGGAGAGCTATAGGATTGGGACATTTTCATGGGATCAAAAGTCCCGGTAATTGTTCCCTAGATATCCAAGAGTTGAAAAGTAATTTTTAACGAATTTTAGGATGTCATTAACCCTTTCGTTTTTAGCCTGGAAGTTTAAGTTTTCAAGTATTTGTACTAGAATCTAGCATGCTTCCAAGATAGGGAAAGGAAGAATTTGGAACCCGGCCACAGTCGAGAACGGCCCCCTGCGCTCCAGCGTGCCCAGGTCAGCGAGAAAAATAAAAATGAGGCTTCCAACCTTACTCTCTCACTTTTCTCTCTCCTCTCTTATTTCTCTCTCCTTTCCCTCAATCTTTCCCTCTTCTCTTCCCAAGAATTTCTCATATATGGTATTTTTACCATCTTATACCACTGGTTGTCCCTACTCACTTCTTAACTATTCTATTCTTAGCCTATCTACTAATGGTTTTTCTCCTTTGGGCAAGTAAGGGAAGCTATAGGATGTCCTAGGAGGAGACCTAAGCTTCCATCTCTGCTTGCTGGAGTGCAGTGAGTGGATAATTTATCTATAGTAGATTTTTAAATAGATATAGATAGAAAATCTATGTATGTTAGGTATCTACCTTTTATATGGGCTACATGAATTTACCAAGGAATTTAGATAGTAAAACAAAGATTTAAGAAATTAGTTTTCTATGGCTGAAAAGCTAATGAAGAGATAGCCATATGATATAGATTTTTATGTGAAGAACATAGGACTAGCTGATCTACGTATAATTTCCAATTGGATTTGCAATTGTTATAATTTCCAAAGTTATTAGCTATTTATATATAAAGAAAGGAATAGTTTTCTAGCTACCCTATTCTAGAAAGTTTGAGTTATGTTTATTAAAGAAAAAGAGCTTGTTTATGTGATACTTTAACTAGCTATGAAATTAGATATATTTAGTAAAGAAAATGAGTTTTATGGGATGAGTATTTCATAGAACAGTAGCTAACAACAGTAAACATTAGACTTGGCGCACCTTGTATGACCCCCAGTTAGCAGGGGAGGTGCTAGCGCAGTGTGTTAGGCCGACATGAGTGGATTACAGATTACAAATCATTGAGGACGGTGCCAATGTGACCGCTCAGGATATTACAGTAGAAATTCTATAGTTGTGACCTCCCACCAGCTATAAATATATATTTTAAATTCCTGTTTTCATGAAAATATGTTATAAGATGAAGTTACCAGATGCCCTATAAGGCAAGTAGATTTTTAGTTATCCAAGAAAATGTTTAGAAGGATTATTTTCTTCAATGGATTCTAGAATTAAATTGGGGACTATTCTCCCTAGGTATTTTACATGTAAAGCATATTTTCAATGACTTTTTTGTTACAGAGATATTTTTCCAATATTTACTAAGTTGAACAAATGTGTTTTAACCTTATCCCATGCTAGCTATAGGTAAAATCTTTTACTAAGTTGTTTAACTCACCCAGTTGCCTCCCCATATTTTAGGTACCAAGTTAAATTAGAATTCAGTTACTAGTTGTCTTCCAATAAGCCCAATGCTTGAGTGGGCCTTCTCTAGTCATTATAAGGATCATAGCATGGTCTAGTGCTCTATTGAACTATAGGCAGGGTCCTGAACTTTGGTAGTTAAGGCATATTTATGTTGTAAGACTTATGTGTAGATATATTTTGTGTATACTTGATTAAGTATTCAGAAATTTATGTATGGAAAAATGTCCAGATTTTCAGAAAGTGTCAGTTGAGACTTGCTAGGGAACCAAGGCTCCCTATGCGCCAGTTATGGCCTGGTTAGGTTGTGACATAGATGGTATCAAAGCAATAGGTTTTCCTATGGTTAATGGAGCAAGTGTCTTTTAGTAGGATCACAACCCTGTAAATGGAAGCATGTCCATTTCCATAGATTGTGGCACTACGAGAGGCCTATAGGAATGATATTCTCATTCTTTGTCTCTAAGTTACCCTAGATATTACCTCAAGTTGTGCACGTTGTTCATATGGAAATCTAGGAGTTGTTGCTCCTATTTTAGATATGATTTCAGTTTAAAGCTGAATTGCCTACTCCCAACCCATTATCAAGTTTTAACTCCTCTATGAAATGTGTAGCCTGGCATGACTTGTGAGCTCATAAAGCAAATATGGAAATTTATGAGATATTGAGAGCCTAGAATGTGAGAAAGATATGATTAGCGGCTTATAATGAGATGCTAGAAATGAGTAAATGTTTTCCATGACCTTTCATATAGTTTTGTGAGTTAAAGGAAGTGAATCGGTACGGTTTAAGATAGGTTGATTATATGACTTTTGTGTTGGGTTTGCAGCCGTGAGGAGTCACAGAAGGCGGGACTACTTAGAAAGTTCCAATTTGATGGTGTGGAATTCTAAATGGATTTCTTATGGAGTTAAATAGGCTGAGGTTGAGGGAATGTTGGCAAGAAAGAAATTCTCTATTGATGATAGTAAGTGCAGTGGCAATGCTTCCAAGTGATGTTTGGGCATACGTGAAATCTCTTGCTACATGCGGGGCTAAGATAAAGATAGATGTCAGGGTAAGAGCAACTTGACGAATTAAAGAGGGTTCTCTATAGGGAATATTATGACCCCCAGTTTAGAATTTGGGCTTAACACCCTGAGCATGCAGCTTTTATGTCATGCCATATGGTGTTATAAGGGACATATGATGAAAAAGGAGTAGTAGAAGGATCTATTGATCCTTGCATGTGATGTCCCCATTTGAAGGAGTCTCTAAAGCTTAAGACTGGGCATCTGAGTAAGAACCCGTGATTAGGGCATTTTATATGGAATGTCCCATGAGGTGGTATGGGCTATTTCTTAGGATGAAATTAGGCAATCAAGACTTTTCAATAACAATATTGAGAAGTTAAGAGCATGCAAGAAAGATATAGGAATTTTGTTTACTTCTGTAATATCAGGAGTTAGTGTAAAGTTCTTATTATCCAACGGGGACATAGCTGGTTCTAGTGCTTGTATAAAGAATACGGTCAAAAGAAAGTATTTTCTTTGGAGAAAGGTTTCAGTCGTCAAAGACTTTTCACCCTTTAGGTGGACATAATACTCCATGTCAGGTCTAAAGGAAATCTCCTCCTTGAATAACAAGGAACTAGTTTAATAGAACATGATTATAGATGATGACCCCTTGACAAAGGGACCATTCTTGAAGTGAAGAAAAGTGGAAATAGCATTCGAGATGGATACGCCAGCCAGAGAGAATGTGCAGATATGGTATTAGTAAAGTTTGAAGGAATGTCATAGACAGAGTAATTAAGCTGGGTGTATTTGACCCATCTTCTGGGCTAAAATGGCACAAGCAAGGTCCAGCAAAAAAGTAATGAATGTTTCCTAAAGAAAGTAATCATGGTTAGGTTGATATAACTCCAACACTATAGTAGTAAGTGTAACACCCTCCCAAGTATAGTACTATGCTTAAGTCATAGTACCACACCCTAGAGTTGTTACTGTTACTTGAACGGACCTCTTCTGACAGCAATTTCAGCCGTCTTCGGAACTTCTTGAACTATCTGGAGATAACACAGAAATAGGAGTGAGAATTACAAATTCTCAGTAGGATTCTCTATAACACACATAATGTCATCATTGTCATCTCCAGTTTGCTTCGGTTTATTATGAAAAAGGTGAACATGGTACACAAACAGTTTAATTTCTTATAGGTCGAAAATATAATGTCCGAATCAAAGCTTATTTTACTCATACACTTGGCATTTGGGGGAACTCATAAAAATCAATTCATGAACGATACCATGAATAATAATTTCAACATATTAAAATACACATAGCATCTGCACATGCCTTTACTTGTACTTGAACTTATGCATATACATAAAATTTGCTTCTCTTTCTTTATCTTCCTTTACTTGTTACACATATTCCAGAGTATGATCGCCATGTCATACCCCATCGGGATGTGATTGCCATGTTACATTCCTTAGGAATATGTTCTTTCTGCCACGTCCCAGAGTATGATCGCCATGTCATACTCCATCAGAATGTGACCGCCATGTCACATTCCTTAGGGTGTGGATTCATCATGCTATATTCCAGAGTATGATCGCCATGTCATGCCCCGTCAGAGCGTGATCGCCATGTCACGTTCCTTAGGAATATAGACTCATCATCATATCTTTACATGCCACATTCCAGAGTATGATCGCCATGTCATACCTCATCAGAGCGTGATCGCCATGTCACGTTCCTTAGGAATATGGGATCTTCCTTCAATACTTACACTAGCTGGGTCATGCCATGCCTCATGTAAGTTCTGTCCCCTAAACTCACACTAGCTAGGTCGATGTCATGCCTCATGTGAGTGGGGTGCTTGCATATACTTTAATATTTAGTCTTTAGTCTTTTGCCTTTACTACCCTTAGCTTTGGCTATGGAGTGAGCTTGTCAATCCGTGACCACTGCATGGTCACAATCGACTCATCCATAAGGGGATTCACGTGCCTCTAGTCTTGGAGGGATTCACATTTTATCATTTAACTGCCTTCACAAGGAGGGATCTCAATTAACTGCCTCCGAGTGAAGGGATTCTCATTTAATATACTCATGTCTTGTCGTTCTCACACATGGTCATGCATAGGCATGCTGAATATACTTATACATATGCTTCATTCTTTATTTTCATACACGTCATAACTCGTATCATACTTAAATTTACCCTTGCATATAAACATTCCTAGTTCCATAGAATTCTGCCGTAAATCCGGCAACATAACGGATCAGTTCCGTTTCCCCATGAATAGTGCCAGTTCTCACGGACAAATCAGTCATAGGAATAATCCATCTAACATATATATATCAATGTAAAACTGGCAATCCTCGATTCAAACCTTATATGTTTCACTAACACTTGTGGAATCATCAATTGGGTTACTTTCGTCAATTCTATTCAATTCTGCCCAAACCTTGTATAATCCACCTTTATTTCTATTCAACTCATTTAAACCTGAATTTTGGATATATCATAGTCCTATAAGTCTACTTTCTAACCTCTTTGATCCCATATCATTTTGATTTATATAATTCAAAATATTCAAGTTTTGCCTCAGCCTGTTCAGTCACTAGCCCGAATTACATTCTTGGAAGTATAAATTCACTAAAATTTGAAACTAAGCTCAAATCATACGAAATTGGTCTCATATTGAAGCTAATAGGACAACCTTTCATTTGCCACAAGTTTCATTCCATTTGCTTTATTATAGCTCGAGTTATAAGTCCTGAAATCCCACCTTTCTAAACTACTCTGTCTTGGCTCGGTTTGGACATAGGGTAACTTCCTCGAATCATTGGGATCAATTGGGACCATAACAAACTCGAAATTTCGTATTGAGATGTTCCCCTATGTGTAAGCTTTCTAATTTGGTTTCACTCAATTTGGAGTTGTATAGAGTGAGTTATACCCTTCTCAAGTCACCCTGCCCGGATGAAAGTCCTGATTCCTAGGTCAAACTTCAAAAATTCATATCTCTCTCAATACTAATCCAATGACCTTATATGATACATGTATTAAAAGCCCTAAATGTCTACTAAAAATGGTTTCATCGGATTTAACCAGTTGTCGGCGGCGCCGTACACTCCACTGTACGGACTGCCGTGGAATTCCTCACTAAGACAGCATCCTAATTCTCCACTCTTTCTAATTTTCTCCTTCTATCCATAATTCCAACTCAAGATCTCTTATTTATCCAATCATAATCCATCATAATACATATAATAATTTATTAAATACATGGAGAAGAGTACAATTTCATGCATTCATAGTGCAAGTAATTCAAGAATAGAAATAGAATCCTACCTCTTTGGGATGTGATCTTGCTGAATTTGAGTTTGGATTGATGCAACCTTGACAAAGCTTGGAGATTTGATAGAGTAGATTGAAAGGGAGAAAGGAAGAAGAAGGCTGGAGCAAGAGGGAAGGAAAGTGGCGTAAATCAGCTGGGAATGAGGAGGGGAATCTGACTTAAATACATGAGAGTTGTGGTGTTGATTGGTTGGAGTTTTGTGGTTGAAGTTCGGCCATGTCTCTCACTTTTGTGGCCAATTTGCTCTCCACGTCGTCCCACAAGCTGCTCTCCACGTCGTCACAAAAGTGGGATACGCTTCCGTTCTACACGAAATCGGAACTCGTATCCATTATGCTTGAAGTTGGAACTCGTGCCATTTTTACTTGAGCTTGAAGCTGAAGCCTGATGTCGGAACTCGTCCCATTTTGTTTGTGACTTGAGAAAATCTTGTCTGGTTTATTCGAAACTTAGAAGTAAGGTCGAACATCTAAGTCACATACCAAGAATCATATTATCTCTAACACCCATTTGAACCAGGAATATCCATGCCGAGGATAAACTGAGATCTAACTCATACCATTGTGTTAAACTATAACCTTCTGAGGAAACCACGTACACTATTTTGAAACATGAGGTATAAAGGTGGAACTCGGGTACCTCACGAAACTTCGAGGCTACATTATGAGACCAGAATCGATTACATTTTCTTTGAAACATGAAGTGATCTCGGTAATCACGTCAGTGTTGTTTGTACTTGAAGGTTAAGTCAAGTCGGGAAATGAGAATCTTGGTTAAGGCTCAAGTCGGAAATTATCTTTGAAAAGTTGAACACCATGAAATCGGGAATAATCCTTAGGGGAGACACGGACATAAGTTTGGACATCTAAATCATGTCCAGTATACTTTAACTCAAGTCAAGGCTATTGGAACTTGGTAGCCACCCATTTAACTCGAAACTAGAACATGAAGTCGGAAATCAGGAATAATCAAAATTAGATGAAATCGAAAGTCGGATAGGGCATGAAGTCGGAAATTCTGTAAGACGAACTCGGAACTCGGAAATCGGGGATGTTACATGTAAGGAAGAAAGAAAAGATAAGAAGATATGAATATCGTGTACAATGAGACGACATCAAGGTAGGACAAGGAAGTAGCATTAGGTTTGATGGCTAAGTCAGAATGCTCTTGGAGGCCTGGCAATGGTTCCTCCGAAGTTAAACCAGTGATTAGTACTAAGGCAAATAAGGGAAATAAATTCAAAAGTGGCATCAATAGGGAAGTAACTTTTGGGATCCAATCTTAAGCATGGAATGGGTGATATATTTTAGTATAGGGTGGAAAAGTGGTAGGTACTGATAAAGGACTTGAAGGTCAGAAGCATGAGTGGGAAGATATTACTTGAAGAACCATAATAGGAAGAAGAATCTTGTTAAGGTAACTACTAACTCAAACTTTATGGACGGGAAGTGTAAAACATATGTTAGGATGAACAAAACCTAGTGGATGTTTTGATGCAGAGAAAGGTTCTTATAGTCAAGTGATCGGCAAAAGCTTGCTTGATGTAGGTACCAGAGAGGTGCCAATACCATTTCTATGGTTACCCAATATAGGTAGTTCAAAAAGAATAATTTATGGAATTGAAGGACAAATTCGAGACTTGTTTAAGCCTTACAGGATTACGGTTGTATGGAAAAATGGGAAGCATTATGTAAGGATTATAGGAGAAGTTAAAACCATGTTAAGAGGAATTAGTATTCAATTAGATGGCCCTTATTCCTTGGCAAGTAAGATAAGTAAGGGTGGTCAAATGGTGACTAATATACATCTTAAGGAATCCTTAGCTAATAAAGGTGCTTCAAGAGGAATGGCCTCAAGTTGGGATTGATATAAGACAAGATTTGTAGCTGGCAATCCAGTAATGATGTGCCCTAAGAAGGAAGTGTTTAACACATCAATTAGTAGACAAAAGAAGAAGAAGGTTAGAATCCTTTTTTAAAATTCGAGAACCGAATTTTTTAAGGGGGGAAAAATGTAATAACCGAGTCAAGAGTTAGTTGAATGGGGATACTTTGTCTTGTCAGACTTTGCGGAAATTCTAAGTTTGGACCCTATGCCCTCCTTGGAGAGCTATATGATTGGGATATTTTCATGGGATCAAAAGTCGTAGAAATTATTCCCTAGATATCCAAGAGTTGAAAAGTGATTTTTAACGAATTTTAGGATGTCATTGACCTTTTTGTTTTTAGCCTGGAAGTTTAAGAAAACGTAACTTTTTGAGAATTTGTTCTAGAATCCAAAAGTGGGATTTTGATTCTTAAAGAGTTTGATTTCTCTAATATTTTCATTGGATTCAAATGGGGGATATTCGCTTATTAATATTTATGTTTTAAAGTTAATGAAGAGTAAAGTTAAATAATTGTAAAACCATGGCTTGAGGAACATTAGAGATCATAAGGGGAAGAAAAACCAGAATTCTGGAAGCCTAGGTGCCACACTCAAGCACAGTTCCCTGCGCTTGAGCATGAAGGCACGCTTGAGCGTGTGCCCTCGTGCTCCAGTGCGCTTCTAGGACAGCGAAAGGAAGAATCTGGAACCCAGCCATGCTTGACCGCAGCCCCCTGCACTCCAGCGTGCCCAGATTGGCGAGAAAAATAAAAACGGGGCTTCTAGCCCTATTCTCTCATTTTTCACTCTCCTTTCTAATTTTTCTCTCCTTCCCCTCGATCTCTCCCTCTTCTTTTCCCAATAATTTCTCATATATGGTATTTTTGCCATCTTAAACCACTGTTTGTTGGTAGCAAGTGTCGTAGCCTGCTCCAAATTACAATTTTAAAATACTTAATTACACTAAATTCGAATTATAGTGCAACCAAGTTCGTCTCACAAGGATGTTGTTGCTATCTAGTTAACTAACGAGGGGGTCTGTGCAAACATGCAGTAAGCTATAAAAGAAAATTAGGTGAAAATAAAAACACTAGTTCAAAGAGTTCCTTAGGCATAAAGTGAATTAATCATTAATGCACAATATATCAAACACATGGAGTGCAGCTAATTTGAGCTATTAGAGAGACCTCCACTAACAACCTAGCAAATTCTACTTAGAGAACTCTAGGAATTCAACCAATATATAATTGATTAGATAATTGAGACCTCAACTCTAATTAACCTATGTTGAATTCTAGCCCCAACTGCATTAGCCTAGGTTTGAACCCAAACCCAATTCCTAATTCTTTAATTAATCAAGTTCATACCAATTAACCAATTAGTAATCACCCAACTAATTCCATATTCATAAACCTACATATCAATACCATTCAATGTCATTATACAAATTAAAGAGGGCAAAGAATCAAGAAAACAAATGTGATTGAAACTCAAGCATAGGGTTTCAAGATTACAACCATAATGCCTTTGGAGTCTCCTTGAACTAGCTTGAAGTCCTACTCCTCCGTAGCAATGAAGGTTACAAAATAGAACCCAAAACAAGTATCTTACAAAATGAAAGGAAAAGAAAAGAAAAGAAAAAAAGAGGAGGGGAGAAGAGAAGAGAGAAAAATGAAAAATATTGGAGAGGAGTCTTCCTCTTTCGCATCTCTATCTTCTCACTACTTATCAGACCTAAAACATGAAAATTCAGAAATTTCCTTGAGCCCAAATTAATCCTCTATCTCTTAGCTTTAAGTGGAAACCCAATTTGCTTAATTTGGACTTGAAATAAGAGAGTTATGGCCCAATCTTTATAGCATATCCAGGTTGTATGTTTATTCATATCAATCAATTTAAACAGCCAATAAGTCCATCAATATATCATTATTTTGGAGAGTGTTCTCATACGAATTGAAGCTTTACATCTTAGCTTTCAAATGGCACCAGTTTCACCTCAAAACAATGTCTACAACTCAAGTTATGGCCCAATTAGTGCACACTGCTTAGGTTCCAATGCAACAGCCTTATTCTAACTTTGTGGCCCAATTCATCCAAATAGACATCTGAATTAGTTTTTGACTGCTTCATCAAAGTTGTAGATCTTTCTATCAGCTTTCCTATAATATAAAATTTATAATTTTTAGAGGTCAATAACTCAAAATATGCTCAAAATACAGAACAGTATAAATTTGGAATAATGCTAAAAAATACAATTAAGCCCAATTAGAGCCCAAACTCATAAAATATGTCTAATATTGATCAATTAAGCATAAAAGAGGTAACTAAATATGAGGGTTAATCAATGTATCAAAATGTTATTTATCAAATTCCTCTACACTTCGCTTTTTGTATGTTCTCATGCAAAATCCAAAATATACTCAAGGGTGTCGAAAATGAAACATCAAAATCTAAAACAAACACACAAGTCCTAGAAACAAAAAATGACCAAATACCATGAAAAACAAATACCCAATGGATCCTCAAGAGTGTCAAGCATATAGGCAAAAAGCACATCCAAGGCATCAAGAAATTCAACAATCAAGACATATCTCTACGAAGGTGCAAGCAAGGCAAAAATTACTTCAAAAAGTATGGATCATGCATGGAGAATCTCACAAGATAATGTATTTAGTATTCTTACTCTGAAGTGTTTAAGGCTCAATTATACCACTCAAATCACCTCAAAAGGAAAAGCACTACCATAAGCTTGTTTATCATCTAATTCTCCACCGCTCAAACACATGCACACACAAATTAAGAGGACTTTATTCAAGGTTGTAATGGGGCCAAGGTAAGGTAGGGAAATAGTAAGGATATGCAAGGTAAAAACCAAAGAGAATAGAAGAACATTGGCAAAGACATGAGGTCACAAATGTGAGGGCCCTCCTCAAATCTAAGCAATGCAACAAACAACTCTTTTTTATCCTACTTTTTTACTTTTTTTTTTTCCATCAAAATTGCCCCAATTTATTGACCTTTTCTTTTTCTATTTGCTTTTTTTTTTTTGCATTTTCTTTGCTTCTTATTTTTTTTTTGCTTTTTTAATCTTTTCATTTCTTTCCTTTTTCTCTTTTCACCACTTTGCACCCCTCACACTTATGTGAATACACATTGCTAATGGTAACCAATGATCTCCTAATTCCTAAGGCTAGGTAGAATCATGGTTTTTCACTTTAGGCTTATAATGTGCTAAAAGCAAAGAATAGGTAAAAAGGCTCAAATGGGCTATGCAACAGGAAAAATATAGGAGTGGCTATTTGGCTAAGTGGCTAATCACGAAATAAATGCCTCAATCATGTTTATGTTTGCAAATGAATGGTATAGCCTCAAAAAGAATCAAAGCGAGTGGCAAATCCTATGAAGGAACAAAACACACAAGAAAGAAAAGAATGGCATGTAATGCAACCATCCTAAAAGGAGGCTCAAAAGCTCACATGGGTCATGTCCAACATACTCAATCCAAGCAATTGAAGATCAATCTACCAAGCATGCAAAACATAAAGAAAGAGATGAAAAGTGAAGTATGTTGTAATCTCAAGCCATGAATGTCAAATGTCAAATGCCCAAAATTAACAACTCAAGAGTCACCATAAGAAAGACACAACTAAGTAACACATAACTAGCATACGAAAACTAACACTAAACATACTTTATTCTAAAAGTAGAATGCAAGATAGAAAATTAAAAAGGTAAAAAGTGGTGAGAACTCCCTCATGGTGGCTTATGCTTGAATTGGTCAAGGAATTTCCATCGAGGTTTGCATCTTTTGCCTCCACCAAGATCCCATGAGTTGATCTTAAATTCATTGCCATCCTTGCTATTAGTGCCTTGATAGATCAGTGTTGATGGCCTTGGCATCCCCCCAGGTAGCACCGCTACAATGATGAAACAGGCAGCTTGGGGCCAAGATTTACTTTTTATGTAGGCATAATTCAAGCACCTTCGTGCATCTGGATAAAGTGAGCCATCTGTCATGTCACAAATGGTTTGGAGTTGTGCATCATTCTCCAAGTGGGCATATTCAAACTGCCCCAAGAAAGGTGTAGGTGCATACTCTAAACCACTTGAGTATGTCTCAGTTGTAGGTAGAAGGACAATGGAGGCAAGAGGTTGGGTGGTTTCTTTAACTTGTTCCTCCAACAACTCAACTCTTTGAATATCAACTACAATTTGGCCATCTTCTAGCATTAGAGGATCTCACCTCAGACATGCCTCAATCTGTGCACATAGAGGGCATATACTCACCCTCACAGTCAGCATATGTGTATCCAGCAAAAGTGTTAATAATAGTTAGCTCAGGGAATTATACTAAAAGGTCACTTATGGGGTTTTCTAAAAAAGTGAAAATATCCATGCATGTAGACATGTTTATTTCCTCAGCACCAACAAGATCATGAGATATCTCCTCAACCAATATCTCCTGTGGTGTCTCATCTAGTGGCCCAGCTACATCTTGATTCTCACCAATCCCCTTAGCTAGCTCATGTGATTGTAAATCTGGCATATTCCCCTCATGAGTTAGAACGGTATGGGAAAAGAGTCTGATGAACTCATGAGCTTGCAATTTGCTCAATGTAGAAGTTAACTGGCTCAATTGTGTTTGCAAGCCCTGAATGTTTGTATCAATCCTCTACTGCCATTGGATATTACTTTCCATCAAATGGTTCACAAAATATTCTAGCTCAAGTGAAGTGGCTAGTTGATCATCCTGATGATATGCAGGTGGTAACTCAAGCTATTGTTGCTCATACGACTCCTAGAGTAGATGTAGGTGCTGTTGAATGAAAGGATGTGAAGGTTGGAACTACTGCTGAAAATATGGGGGGTGATGTGATGGAACACCCCCATATCCCTGGTCAACTCCATCATAGCAGTCAGATAAGTACATATTGGAACTTGGGTCATATCTTTGTTATGGTTGTTGGGTGTGATTCCTTATAGCATATTGCTCTATTAAGTACTTTATCTTATCCAGCTGGTGTTCCATTTGGTAAGAATCCTCATCAACTGCTCTAATTCCTGCAACATTCCAAGCAGCATATATCTGGGAGCTAGGAGGTATGTTACTAAACATGATGAACAAACTGGAAGCAATGAAACAAAAATGCAAAATGAAACTACAAAACAAACAAAAGAAACTATGTACAAAATGATATTACACTAAAATTAAAAATAAGCAAAAATGACTGATAAAAAGTAAAAATAGTAGGAAATAATTTTTTTTAACACTACACAAATAAAATTGCACCTAATTGAAACCCGAAATGCAATAAAAATTATTAAAAATTCAAAAAAGTGGTCAAAATAGTGGAATTTGGCCAAAATAGCGTGGGGCACACTGCAAAGCATTGAGTCTTGCTTAGAATGTTGAAAACCTTTGGACTAGAAAGTTTCAAGATAATCTAACCACAAACAGAATAGGACAGCACCCAAAATTAGCCTAAAAACACCGAAAACAACCAAAACATGCAAAACTCAAACAAAAGCAAGTAAACACATATATTTACAAACTAAATAGCATCAACATCCCCGGCAACTGCGCCAAAATTTGGTAGCAAGTGTCACAGCCTGCTCCAAATTATAATTTTAAAATACTTAATTACACTAAATTTAAAGTATAGTGCAACCAAGGTCGTCTCACAAGGATGTTGTTGCTATCTAGTTAAGTAACAAGAGGGTCTGTGCAAACATATAGTAAATAAACTATAAAAAAAAATTAGGTGAAAATAAAAACACTAGTTCAAAGAGTTCCTTAGGCATAAGGTGAATTAATCATTAATGCACAATATATCAAACATATAGAGTGCGGTTAATTTGAGCTATTAGAGAGACCTCTACTAACAACCCCGCAAATTCTACCTAGAGAACTCTAGGAATTCAACCAACACATAATTGATTAGATAATTGAGACCTCAACTCTAATTAACCTATGTTGAATTCTAGCCCTAATTGCATTAGCCTAGGTTTGAATCCAAACCGAATTCCTAATTCTTTAATTAATCAAGTTCATACCAATTAACCAATTAGTAATCATCCAACTAATTCCACATTTATAAACCCACATATCAATACCATTCAATGTAAGTATACAAATTAAAGAGGGCAAAGAATCAAGAAAACAAACATGATTGAAACTCAAGTATAGGATTTCAAGATTACAACCATAATGCCCTTGGAGTCTCCTTGAACTAGCTTGAAGTCCTACTCCTCCATAGAAATGAAGGTTACAAAATAGAACCCAAAACAAGTATCTTACAAAATGAAAGGAAATGAAAAGAAAAGAAAAGGAGGGGAGAAGAGAAGAGAGAAAAATGAAAAATGTAGAAGAGGAGTCTTCCTTTGTCGCGTCTCTATTTTCTCACTTCTTATCAGACCTAAAACATAAAAATTCAAAAATACCCTTGAGCCCACATTAATTCTCTACCTCTTAGCTTTAAATGGACACCTAATTTGCTTAATTTGGACTTAAAATAAGAGAGTTATGGCCCAATCTTTATAGCATGTCTAGGTTGTACATTTATTCGCATCAGTCAATTTAAACAGCCAATAAGTCCATCAATACGTCATTATTTTGGAGAGTGTTCGTCATATGAATTGAAACTTTATATCTTAGCTTTCAAATGGCACAAGTTTCACCTCAAAACAATGTCTACAACTCAAGTTATGTCTCAATTAGTGAACATTGCTCAGGTTTCAGCACAACAACCCTGTTCTAAATTCATGGCCCAATTCATCCTAATAGATATCTGAATTAGTTTTTGACTTCTTCACCAAAGTTGTAAATCCTTTTCTCAGCTTTCGTACAATATAAAATTGTAATTTTTAGAGGTCAATAACTCAACATATGCTCAAAATACAGAAACAGTATAAATTTGGAATAATGCTAAAAAATACAATTAAACCCAATTAGAGCCCAAGCTCATAAAATATGTCTAATATTGATCAATTAAGCATAAAAGAGGTCCAATAAACTAAACATGAGGGTTAATCAATGTATCAAAATGTTACTTATTAGTTGTCCCTACCCACTTCTTAACTATTCTATTCCTAGCCCATCTGCTGATCGTTTTTCTCCTTTGGGCAAGTAAGGGAAGCTGTAGGATGTCCTAGGAGTAGACCCAAGCTCTCCACCATGTTCCTCTCCATTCTTTGGAATTCAAAGGTGAGTCTTAATTTTAAAACCCCTTCCATGTCAAGATTTAGGAAACTTTTCCCGAAGGATTTGCTCTTGGGCTTAGATCTGAAGTCCTAGAGTTCTAAATCCTAGGACCGTTCATGTCAAAAGGGAATTTAAGTTAATTTCTTACCTTTGTAGGTGAGGTTTAATTATATTCTCAGGTTATGGTGTCAGATCTGCTCTTGGAGTGACTGCATGGCTCGATGGCTTCACCAAGGAGCTTCCACCTCAGCTAGCTAGAGTATAGTGAGTGGATAATTTATCTCTAGTAGATTTTTAAATAGATATAGATATAAAATCTATGTATGTTAGGTATGTACCTTTTATATGGGCTATAGGAATTTATCAAGGAATTTAGACAGTAAAACAAAGGTTTGAGAAATTAGTTTTCTATAACTGAAAAGCTAATGAAGAGATAGCTGTATGATATAGATTTTTGTGTAAAGAACATGGGACTAGCTGGTCCACATATACTTTTCAATTCGATTTGCAATTGTTATGATTTCCAAAGTTATTAGCTATTTATATATAAAGAAAGAAATAATTTTCTGGCTACCCTATGTTTGAAAAGTTTGAGCTATGTTTATTAAAGAAAAGAGTTTGTTTATGTGATGCTTTAACTAGCTTTGAAATTAGATATAATCAGTAAAGAAAATGAGTTTTGTGGGATGAGAATTTTATAGAACCGTAGCTAATCGCGGTAAACATTAGACTTGGTGCACCTTGTATGACCCCCAGCTAGCAGAGGAGGTGCTAGCCTGGCGTGTTAGGTTGACACAACCAAATTACATATTACAGATCATTAAGGATCGTGCCAATGTGGCCCCTCAGGATATTATAGCAGATGTTCTATTGTTGCAATCTCTCACCAACTATAAGTCCATATTTTAAATTTCTATGTTTTATGAAAATATGTTATAAGATGAGGTTACTAGATGCCTTATAAGGCAAATAGACTTTGTTATCCAAGAAAATGTTTAAAAGGATTATTTTCTTCAATGGATTCCAGAATTAAATTGGGGACTATTCTCCCCCAAGTATTTTATATGTAAAGCATATTTTCAATGACTTTTTTGTTATAGAGATATTTTTCCTATATTTACTAAATTGAACAAATATGTTTTAACCTTGTCCCATGCTAGCTATAGGTAAATTATCTCTCACTGAGTTGTTTAATTCACCTAGTTGCCTCCCCATATTTCAGGTACCGAGTTAAGTTAGAGTTCAGTTGCCAGTTGTCTTCCAGTAAGCCTAATGCTTGAGTGGGCCTTCTCTAGTCATTGTAAGGATCATGGTATAGTTTAGTACTCCATTGAACTACAAGTAGGGTCCCAAATTGTGGTAGTTAAGGCCTATTTATATTGTAAGACTTATGTGTATATATATTTTGTGTATACTTGATCAAGTATTTAGAAATTTATGTATGGAAAAATGTCCAGATTTGCAGAAAGTGTCAGTTCAGGCTTGCTAGGCAACCAAGGCTCCCTATGCATGGGTCACGGCTTGGTTGGGTCGTGACACCCCCCTTTAGGGGAATTTAGCAAGCATTTGGCCAATCTCATTGCAAAGAGTCACTGGGATTTGAAACATGACATTAAGTAGGGGGAATACTCTAAGCTACTGCTTTTATTAATATCTCCTTGCCTCCACCAAAGAGTAACTTTTATATCCATCCCTGTATCCTTTTCCAGACACTATCTCTAGTAGATGAACCATTGTTGGTAGACTCAAGTATTTCTCCTTTAAAGCCACTTTGAACCATTGTTGGTAGACTCAAGTATTTCTCCTTTAAAGCCACCTATGGAATGTTACAAAGATCTAGCAATCTCCTCTTTAGGTCGCCCCAAAGATTTTGGCTAAAAGACATGGAGCATTTATCGAAGTTAATCCATTGGCCTGAAGCATTGGCATACATCCCTAGTAATTGTAGAACTTTCCCCTTGTCATCTTCAGTTGCTTTGAAGAAAAATAGGCTATTATTCATAAAAAATAGATGAGTAATTAACCATGGGAGTAGCTATGCATATTCTAAATCCTGGTAACTTTCTTCAGAGTCCTAAATCTTAAACCTTAAACCAAAAATATCTACTTGTGAACCTCACTTAAAATGTTTTCTTGCACTCAAGTGGAAAGGAAACATAGAAATGAGTTTAGATTACAAAATTATCAGTATGTCCCTATAGGTTTTTGTTTAATTATGAAAAAAATAGTTATATAGAAGTCTTTTCATGCACTGACATTTTATTTCTTCTCACTTTTCTATTTAACCAAACAACAAGAGAAAACAAAATACATTTTTCTCTTCATTTTTTCTTCTCGTTATTTTTTTTTAACTTCTATTTTCATCCTCTCATTTTCTCTCCTTATTCAAACAAAGCATTAGTGTAAAAAATATAACCGATTTGCATTTCAACATGTTCAATTAACGGTTTCAATCTATTTTTAATAACATTGTCTTTTCTTTTGGTCTGAATAACATTTTATTTTTTGGTCTTAGCCTGAATAACTCTGTCTGGTATGCATATAGAACTAGGATTTTGCATTCACGGCCTTGGGCTCTTGTTATTCTTTTAGTAGGCTTGAGTCCCCTACTAAATAAACTTGAGCCTTCTTTTACTTTCTCTCACTCAGATATTACACAATATCGTATTATAAAGACCGAAAAATAAATGATCGAAAAAACCAAAAAAAGAAATAACATATTATTTTTTTGATATATATTAAAAAGTGTAATAAAGTATCTTATCTTTGGAACAGATCAAATAATAATCACAATAAAGATGGTAGCGTGGACTTACGCTAAAGTTTAAGAGGAGTGGGTGATATTAACTCTAATATATCAAAAGAAATTGTTTTTAAAACTAAATATTAATATTTGTAACTTTACTGTGAGAGTAGCATCACTCTTTTCAGTAGGTTATCGTATTAGGAAATTTTAGTATAAAAACACATATAACAATTACAGTTTATGCACAATTGTAATAAAGTTGGTAAAATGCAAAGTAAAAGAGTGTGTCTTGAACAAAGTTGGTAGAGTACAATTTTAATGTGATGTGCACAAATCTTACATGTCATATTCCCATGCAAGAATCTCAATATCCAAGGACAATCACCTGTCCCATGCACATTGGAAAGATTATTGAATAATAAATACTTCTTGCTAACTATCAGCTTTTGTCTTCACCATTGACTGTGCATACATACACAATTTCCTTCATAATATCATTTCAAGCCAAAAAGCTGAAACCCTTATTTATATTGACAACAAGTTTCATTCTCCTAACTGTAAAGCTTGTGCAGTAGGCTAAGGATGATGATAAGTAGTGGGAATCATGTATAAATCTTCTCTTCTCGTTACTGCTGCTCCAAAAGCCTCAGTCATGTCCAAATCTTCATTTTTCATACCATTGGGAAGTTTCCAATCAAAATGGTACAACAACAATGCAAGTGGGAGCTCAACATTGACCATACCATACAGGATCCCCGGGCATATTCTTCTTCCAGCACCAAATGGAATGAACTCATAATGATTTCCTTTGTAGTCAACAGAACTATCAATGAACCTCTCAGGATAAAAAGTCTCAGGGTCAGTCCAAGAATTTGGATGTCTTCCAAGTGCCCAAGCATTGATCACGACCTTGCTTTTGAGAGGTATATGATACCCCATGATCTTACAGGCTTGTCCACATTCTCTTGGAAGCAAAAGAACGCCAGGAGGGTGTAATCTTAATGCCTCTTTCACAACAGCTTTCAGATATTTCAGTTTCTCAACGCCACTTTCACTTGGCTTTCCTTCTTTCTCAAATACCTCTCTTACCTCAGCTTGTACCTTCTTCAATACTCTTGGATGTTTCATAATCTCTGACATTGTCCAGCTTATGACAGTAGATGATGTCTCAGTTCCACCTCCAAAGGTATCCTTCAAGGAAATAATGAGATCAAGTTAAACTGAAACAAAGATATACTCTGAAACTAGAAAAAGGACAACTTTTCTTATTATTTTGATGATAAATTTACTTATTATTGTTAAAAATTTAAATTGCGCATTTCATAAATTGTGAACACATATTAGCATATAAATAGTACGGAAGTCTTCTATGGCGTGCAAATAAATATTTTGGAATATGCAGGGACATATTTGAGATGTTCTTTTAATATTGGTTCATAGAAAAATTGGAACACACTCTCAATTAATATTAAAATATGTCCCAAAAAGTGGTACAAATAACTTTTCTCGTATGCAATTATACTTACCATGATCACTGCCTTGATACAATCATTAGTTAAATGAAACTCCTGTTGATTATGCTGGAATTTCAAGAGCACGTCTATCATATCTTCCTTAACTTCTTCACCGTGGCCTTGTGTGGCTCTTAACTTAGCCTCTTTATGCTCATCGATGATGTTTTGCATTATCCGGTCAGCTTCCCGGTGCAACTTCTCAAGCTTTGGCTTCAACCCAGAGATGTGTTGAAGCCATTTAGCAGAAGGGTACAAATCCCCCAAGTCAAAACCACTAGCAATCTGAATAGCTTGTTTAATAATTGATATGAATGGTTGATTGTCCTTGCACATGTTTCCAAAGGCTGTCCTTATAGTGATTCTAGATATTGCTGTGAACACTTCTTTGGTGAGATTGACGGTTGATCCTTCTTTTGAGGCAACCAATTTGATGAGATTATTGAACTCTTCCCATCTTATTGGTTGGAAAGATTGGACACGTTTTACGCTTAAAAGCTCTAACGCAAAAATCTTCCGTAGTTGTCTCCAATAATCACCATAAGGTGCAAAAGACGCACCAAGAGAATTATAAGTGAGTATCTCTGAAGCTAGGATAGTAGGCCTTGACGCAAAGTTAAGATCATGGGTTTTCAACACCTCCCTAGCACACTCTGGGGATGAAACCACAATGAAAGAAATCTCTCCAAGCTTCAGATGCATCAAGGGTCCATATTTTTCGGATAAATCTCTCAACCTTCGATGGGGATATGAGCCAACAAGGTTGTGCATGTTCCCTATGATAGGTAGCTTCCGTGGGCCTGGTGGTAAACTTGGAGTTGAATCAGATTTTTTGGTCAATATTTTGTGTGCCATAAACATAAAAATTAGAAGGGAAAAAAGGGATGCTAAGTAAAGGATTTGAAGATCCATGGTGGAAACAGAAATGAGGCTTCCTAGTTGGTTGATGAAACTCTGTTTGCCACTCTAATATATAGATGGTATGGTGTTTAACTTCCATTATGGAATGATCTTCTGATTTCAAAATATCGTAGATCTGATGATGTATTGATTAAAACAACGCCAGTTTAAAATACACTACGATGTCACGTAGACAAACACAGATATGTATTTCTATAAGGTAGTTGGTGATGTGATATTTTAAATGATTAAAATGCAGTTTTAAAAACTTGCTAGATGTCCTAAAAAAATAACACAAAATTAAATTTGAGTGCAACCTTAGCATATTTAATATGAAACTTAGGTTTCATACAAATAACTTCGTTTATATACAAAAACAAATTTTACATCAAATTAATTAATCTACTATTAGTACGTATACATTATTGATGTTTTAAGTGGTCCATGATTTTAATTTTTGTACTTATTTATGTTTGCATAAGTTTTTTATAAGTAATTATTGATGTCTTAAGTGGTCCATGATTTTTCTTTTTTGATGTAGAAGTGGTCCATGATTTTAAGTTTTGTACTTTATGTTTGTATTCTTATCCTAATGCCCTCACTATCAATAATAAGATAATTTGAAATTTATATGGCTTGAAAACAGAACCGCGGAGTCATAATTGAAGTAGATTGAATGAACATACTTAAGATAGGAGCTTGGCCTTTCCCCTCTAATTATAATTGAATAATTTCCTCCAACTAATTAAGATCAAGTGACAAACCATATGGAGTATCTCTGCAGCCCCTATTAATCTACTTTTGTAGCCAAGTAATTTGAGGTGCTGAAAAGTACTTTTTAGTGGAATGAAAATAGATTTATACAGCAACTATTATGTTTGGTTTCATTTTACTGCTGGCAAACCTATTTTTAGAGGCTTGAAAATTACTTTTGCCTACAACACCTACAAAGATATACTTTTTATTTTACTTCTTCCAAACTGAAATGATATTTTTACTTGGTTACTCCTACTAACATTTTACTTTACTCTTTTTTAAAAATATATTATATCTTTCAGTAATTTTATATCTAAAAATAATTTTATCTTATTCTATTTAAATAAAAACAATTTTCTTAAACTTCTTTTAAAATATTTAAAGCAAATACAAATCAATTCTTTCAACTTCAATTTCTTCAAAAGTAATTTTTTTAATTTAATTCTTTCAAAAATAATTCTTCTATAAGTTAAACCAAATGGCCAATAAATCCATTTACTTATATAAGTAAAATTTACTACTATTTGTAATTAATGCTCACTTCACTTTTCAATTGTTCTATATGACTCAAATAATGTAATTTGTTTTATTTATGAATTTCACAAGGTTAAAATCAAAATAATCACATCAATTTATTAGCTTATGGTACATGATTTTTTTAACTCTTTGTTATTTTAATTTTGAGAATTAATTTGCTTGAAATTTTTTTATGAAAATTTATATTTAAAATGGATGTATAAAATATTTTTACTTAGATGAAGTGACCTTAACATCTTTAAATAAAATTATTTTGACATGACACTTCTTTTAGTTTCATATAAAAAAAAATTAATCTTTAATTTATAAATTTTATAAGGTTAAAATTTAAACAATTTCATTAATTTTATAACGTAACCATAAAATTTATTTTTAAATCAAATTTACTTTTGAATTATTTAATATGTTAACATCTTGATGCATTTTATTTTGCGAAAATATGTAATTTTAAGGTGGATATGGGTTACAATATATAAAAACTAAACAAAATAATATGTGATCAAGTAACCATTATTAGAAAAGAAAAATATAGACAATTGCTAGAGAAAGAGAAGATACTTCAACATGGACAAGAATACGAAGAAAATATCTACCAAAAGTCATTTGATAATCCAATCAAATAAATTGTTGATAGCACATATTCAAATTTATAACAATACATGTGGGATGAAGAATATATATCTTAGAGAAAGAGAAATATTCACTCATTTAAATAATATTGTTGATGAAATAAATAATTACACATGTGGCATGGCTGAAGGTCCAATAAATTAAAACAATCCTGAAGCTCAGATGAGATTGCTAAAGAAACTGATATCATAGTTGACCAAGGATCTTCTGTATCTAAAAGAATTTTTAAATATTTTAAATTGTGAGCTTTTATTTTGGGAAGAAAATAATTCTCAATCAAGTTGTGCTTTGCAACAACAATAAATTAACAAAAGTCAAGGTAAATTATTGAACTATATTGAGTTAATAAGTTATACGTGCCAATATCTGCATTTTAGCATAGATAATTATTTATTGTATTGTCTAGAGCGATCTCACCAAAAAGGTTATCCAATTACTCTTTTATTAACTGTCACGACCCTCCATGGGGCGTGACTGGTGCATAGGGAATTTCCATTCCCTAGCAAGCCTAACCAAAAATTTACGTAAAAACTGACGGAGTTTCCCCTAAAACTAGGACATTCTCAATTATACAAAATCTGCAAAAATTATCCAGATAATCTAGCACAGCTTAAACACAATTATACATATCTATGTATATACATATACATACATACATACATACATACATATATATATATATATATATATATATATATATAGTTTAGAAACCTTACATACATAAGGCTATCAAAAAAGAGTTGTGTAGCTAAAGTAAGTTCAACAAAATAATACACATTTGCTTCACTAAGCTAAAATGAAAAACTAGATTGATATAGCACAATTCTAATCCAACCCCGGACCCTACCTGTAGTTTATGGAGCACTATATCATCACAAGCCATACATTGCTATACAAACAATAATCCAAAAAAGAAGTCAAGGCCCTTCTAGTGGGCTCACCAAAATGGGACAAGCAGAAATCCTAGTGAGCAGGAGGAGCAAAACCCGCCTCAACGACTAAATCTAAAATAGATAAGGAAACCACAGGGTGAGTTATAAAACTCAGTGAGAAATAATGTACTCATAGGTGGCATGAGACAAGCAAAAACATCCAAACTATACTTTAAATTATGAAAATGGAATACAAATATTTTCTCTGAACAAAAGAATCTCTGAAATATTGAGTTCATATCATTATAAAACTTCAAGGGAGAATCCTATTCCAGAAATAGGTACCTAACTGGGTGGCCTATGGCCTAACTCTAGTAGTGAATAATAACTTCACGCTTGTGCGTGTCTATAACTTCCAGACATGTTGGCCGACATGCCGAGCTAGCAATCACCCTGCTAGCTGGGTTATACGAGATACACTAAGGCTAATACTACTGTCATTAGCAAATAATTCTGTTACAGTTTCCTCCCTTTTGGAAAACTTTACTCATAATAAAATCCTTGTCAACAAGCTCTTCTTTTAATATAACTTATACATTCTTACTATAGCATTAATGCATAATGAGAATTGAGAAAACTTCCACATTCTAACACATGCAATTCTTAAGTCTTGTCTCATGCTCATAACATTTAACATCCACTGAATGTAAATTCTAATTAGTAAACTAGAGTTTAACATAGTTTCATGAAGAATTAAATTCCAAACTAAAAACAATATAAATTTGAATCCTTTTTCAAAGTGGTTATCAACATGAACTTGTATCATACATGTATAACTTCATATAAAAATTTAACTATGAGTACACTATTTACTCACAACCAAGATCCCAAATCAAGAGCTTAAGTGGGTGGTATCTCTGAACCAACCGGAGTTGCCCCGGAAGAGTCCAAAGCTACAAAACATATAAAACTAACATAATATTACAAACATAAAATGAGTTTCTAGGAACTTCTAATAAGGACACAAAAAATTATTTTTGAACATCATATGTTTTGCACATGGCCAAACTTAAAGCCAAAACATCATACAAAACTCAACCCATTTCCAACAATTTTAGTTGAGAGTTGGGTTCCTATTTCTGAGGAGTAAATGTAGGATAATTGAAAGTTTATAGGTTTGCTTGTATGGTTCATGATGCAAACAAAGAATGAGAGACCATTGGAATCACGAACGGGTCAGACTTTCTTAAAATAGTTGCTCCAAATAACTTAGTCATGTCCAAGTCCTCACTTTCACTCCATTGGGGAGCCTCCAATCAAAGTGATACAATAACAATGCAGGGCCAGCTCAACATTTGCAATGCCATAGTGCTTGCCTGGACAAATTCTCCTTCTAGCACCAAATTCGATGAGCTCAAAACTATTTCCTTTGAAGCCAACTGAGCTATCAATAAACCTCTTAGGATAAAATCTATTAGGTTCAGTCCAATAATTTGGATCTCTTGCAAGTGCCCAAGCATTGTTTATGATCTTACTCTTGACAACTGTAACATCCATCGGATTTTTCTTATCGTTTTTCGCCTAATTGTTCAGTTTTTATCGAATAATTGGGATTAATTAAAATTCGACTAAATATTTATTTAGGATCAATTAATTAGCAATTAATTGAGTTAGATATGAGGGAATTAGGTTAGAAGTATAGAATATTCCAAAAAAATTTTCTTAAACTGATTTACCGATTTGAAAGAAATCGGTAAGATTACGGTATTTTAAACTGTCGAAGCCCAATCAATGGAATTGTATATCCAAAACCCTATGTGTAGTGGCTGAAAATTTAGCCATACACCCATCTAGAAGTGGCGCAAGGCAGCCACAAATTTTCAAGCCTTGTTGGCTCATTTGTGAGCCAAGTGAAGCATCAACCAATAAGAGACCAATTCATCAACCACCCTTATTTACTAACGTCAGATTTTTCCCCTTGGCTTCCTTTCATGTTACGCCCAAGAGGAGGAAAGGAAAGGGCAACCAGCTGCTCCCTCTCATCTTGTTCTTGAACTTCCATCATCTTGATTTCTTCAATCTACAACCTATATCTAGCAAGACTACACCTAGAAGAGGTAGGATTTAATTTCTGTTCTTAATTTCTCTGAACTGTGGTTGCATGAAATTTCACTCTTCTTCAGTTATTTGATGATATATTGATGTATTTGATGGTCTATGGTTGGATTAACATGAAATCTTGAGTTGGAATTAAAGTTAGAAGGAGAAAACTAGAAGAAGTGGAGAATTAAGATGCTGCAGGTTATAAACTCCTCGGCAGTCCGTATGGTGGAGTGTGTATGGTCCTACTCTATCTACTATATTTACTTAATTGTAGTATATTATGTCAAAGGTTTTTATTAAAATTTATTATTTATAGTCCTGACTATGATTTACACAACGAATCTTTCTTTATATTTCGCGTGCAGAAGAACTTAAGCGTATAACGTGAAACAATAATTTCATACAAACTGAAATAATGAAAGGAATGCAGTAGAAATTTTTCTGAATTTATGCACATATACTAAAAGGTAAATATATATATATATCTGCATCCATAGAAGACATCCTCTGATATATACACTATAAGGAATACATGTAGGGCCAGTACATACCAAAAAGATCTTGGCCGATATCATAAAAGTGCAGTCCTAAGAGTCCTCATAGGACATTTGAGTACAAGTCAAAGTCCTAACAAAACTACTCCTATTTGATACATCATCACCTGTCAGAGGGCCATCATGTCTGACAACCTTAGCCAAATATATCTACTACGGGGTCAAGTACCCGTTGGCCATACTTGAGCCAGTGGGGAGGAGTCATCGGTCAGGATGAGGAGGAGCGAAGAGTCGATGGCCTCGGACCGGGTCATCCTCGGCGTCCATCGGGTCTCAGGAACCATATATGAAAGGTGAGGTGGTGTGGGATCCGCTTTGAGCAGTGCGGGAGGAGGTGCGGATGCGCTACGGATATGGGGAAGGCGAAATATGGAGCAGTGGGGTCGAACAAGAGGGTGGAAGAGTACAGTGAAGTCACTTCTTTGCTGGAAAAGTATACCCTAAATGAAGCACGAGCCGACTATAGCAACAGTCGTAGGTAAATTGGGGCGTAATGAAGCATCTGTGGCGGAACTCAATGAACACCACATTTGTGCATCCATCGTAAATCTTGATCTGAAAGTAGAGTGGGTACTACATAGGGTGAGAATTCTTCAAATTCTCAGTAGGGTTCTGTATTCCTAAAAGTTATCTCATCTTAACCCCTAATGGCTTCGGTCTTTTATTATGATAACTATGAACATGGTCGGAGGTAGTGAATAAGTCTAACTATTAACAATAGAATAGCAGATTACAAAATATACATGCATAACTCAAGTATACAATTCAACAACATTTAATACCCTGTAATGCGTGTAAAAAGGAATATATCTTGATAACTTTACTCTTATCATTCCTCTAAGCTTGACTTTTTCTTAAAAATCTCTACACCCACTCATTATAAATGGTAATGAAGCTCATCTAGTGCCGTCATTACCTTAATATTGAGTACTTACACACTATTGGGTCTAATGTCATGCCTCATGTAAGACCTATCCCTATACTCACACTAAATTTGGTGTCTAATCTCATGCCTCGTAGTCGTGGGTGAGGAACTTAAATAAGATTATCCTCTTACTAGGATTATATATGTTCTAGCTTAAACTTATAATCTCATAATCAATCATAATGCTTACCGAAATTTGGGCAGCATAACGGATCACATCCGCTTTCCCATGAATAGTGCCAGCAGCAACAATTCCAGTAATTCTCAACAATAGTTCAATAATTTCTATAACAGTATATACAATGTTCATAACAATATAGGATTCTCATAATCAAGACATGCATACTTGTTTTAATCAAGAGAAGAGTAAACTAAAAATTTGGGTGCTGCCACCAAATGCTTCCTATTCTGCCCGGTTAGTGTTTTCTCTGAGTTTATTGCTACACAACTCCAATGGATCTGAAATTTTAATATGTTGAAGCCCTGTGTGTCTAGTTTCTAACCTCTTTAGTCCCGTTCAATTTTGATATCTACAACTCAAGATATTGTCATTTTATTCTGGCTTGGTCTATAACTAAACTGAACAGCACTCTAAAATGTTAAAATCTGTTAAAATTCGAATCTAAGGTATGGCTACCAAACCTATGTCGTTTTAAAGCTAGGATATGAAATTTTATCCTCCAATAAGTCCCACATCATTTGGCCAACTATAGCTTAAGTAATAAAACCTCAAATTCAGGTGTTACAAACTGCCCTGTTTTGGCCTAAGCAAAATCAGGGGTGACTTTAGAAAATTTCACAGGAGTTACTCAAATTAGGTCTGAATCAGAATTTTTATAGCATAAACTACTGGATCTTAGCTTTCTATAGAATCTTGTTCCACCTAAATCCAAGTTATATGGAGTGAGATATGGCTCACATAAGCTTCCCTGCCCGAAATCAAATTCTGAAACTTAGGTCAAACTTCAAAAATTCATAACTTATTCTATACTGATCCAATGACTTAATAATTTATATGTATGGAAAGCTCTGGACGTCCAGTTTCATCTAAAAATATTTTCATAGAATTTAAATGGTGGGAACTGAGGGACAGAGGGCATTTCATGCTGGAAGCCCTAAGAGAACTCTATTTCCAGACTTGCTGATTTCTCTCCTTTCTTGATCTACCCATTGATCTATCACCTCATCACTTTCATCCCATCATTTTCCACCCATATTTCATCAAGATCAGCAAGAAGACAGACCAGAAACCATATCCAATCAGATTTAATCAACAATACAAACATCTATTCAAGCTTTAAACCCTACCTCCTTTGAGTTCCAACTTGATTCTTCAAAAGAACTTACAAATCTCAAAGTGAAGAGTGTATGAAGTGAAGAGAGATGAAGAAGAGGAAAAGAAAATGGAGGAGAGGAGGAGGAAGAAGGAAAAGGGTGGCGGATGAGATAAGGAGAGGAGAGTAGAGAGAGAAGATATTTTGAAGTGTAAAAATTGAAGGGGTGAGTTGTCGTGTGATTGGTCCTTTAATCTTGTGGCTCAATTGAGTACAAGGTGGTGTCTGGACCGTCGATGGTGGTGGGGTGGATGGCCTCCCCACTTTGGATCAGGCTATTAATATTATTTTATTCAGGTAGTTTAAGTTATTGAAGTTTTATCGGATCTTCCCAACGTAGGAGATTCGGTATTTACCCGATTTCGCATTCGCCTTTACCTTAGTTCTACTTTAAATTTTCCATTCTAATCTACCTAACTAACATCCATTTGAATCCTAATAAATCTTAAATGGTTCATAGCTAACCTTACTCGCGTAAATTAATCGAGAAAATTGATTAATAACAGGCGATTGAATTTTCGGACGTCATAGAGTGTACGGCTCCGCCTACAGCTGTTCAAAGTTCATGAAACTATTTTTATATGAAAGTAAACATTCAGGGCTTTCCATACATATATAATATAAGGCTATTGGATTAGTATTGCGAAAAATATGAATTTTTAAAGTTTAACCTAGAAATCTAGATTCTCATCTGGGCAGTATGAGTTGAGAAGGGTGTAACTCACCCTAACAACTATAAATTGAGTGAAACCAACGTTATTTGAAAGCTAACATATGAGGGAACATCCTATAGAAATTTTCGAGTTAGATGAGGTCCCGTTTGCTCCCTGTGGCTCAAGCAAGTTGCACTATGTCCAAACCGGGTCAAAACAGAGCAGTTCAGGAAGGTCAAGTTTCGGGATTTATATCTTGAATTATACTCATGCAAATGATATGCAACTTCTTTCATTTGAAAGCTTGTTCTTCAGCTTTAGATTGATATAAATTTTGCATGATTTCACCTAGATTTCTATTTTTGGTGAATTTTCTCTCATAAGGGTGCAATTCTGGCTAGAGACATGTATGAATACAATACTAGGTTGAGTCTAGTTGATATCGGAACTCGGAACTTAGCAGATAGAGAGCTAGATCGGGAGCACTTAAGGTTGAGCTCGGAACTTAGCAGACAAATAGCTAGATCGGGAATACTTAAGGTTGAACCCAGAACTTAGTGAATAAAGAACTAGATCGAGTATGATTAATGTCGAAACTCAAAACTTAGGAAACATTCATAAAAGTTTTGGAAGACTGATTGTGGCTTATGGTCAGAGATCGATTCTAAACATGACCTCGGAAGTCGGGAATCAAGACATAGACCTTATGTACATAACCCCGGAAGCTGGAACTTACATGATCTCAGAACTCGGGAGTCGGTCCTAAGCTCAAACTCGGGAACAGTAGTAAAAGTTAAAAGCTTGCAAGATAGATTAAGACTTAAGAGTTTAAAACTTGCACATATTGATATTGCTATATTCTTGGTATGATTATAATGTTCTATATTGGGTTTGCTGTTTGATTGAAATTTCCTGGTTATCTGGCACTATTCATGGGGAAGCGGACTCGATCCGTTATGCTGCCAAATTTTCGGCAAAAAGTGCAAGATTAATGTATTGATAGTTTTTACCAGTCAAGTTGATTATTTATGAACTTAAAATTATGAGTAAGTATATGTGGTGACTATGATAATCATGCATGCAAATATAATAGTTATGTACAAGAATGTAGAGCATTCACATGCATGATCAAAGGTGAACAGTTATACAATTATGAATGATATGATCATGAATTATTCTTATGAGAGCATGCGTATTTGCATAATTATATCCCATGTTTTATCCATGCTGAGCTTGTTCTATCTATTTATGCTGTGATGAGTCCATATTCCTAAGGAACATGACATGGCAATCATGCTCTGATGAGTTATGACATGCGATTATACTCTGGAATACGACATGATGAGCACATCCTAAGAAACGTGACATGATGATCACGCTCTAATGGGGTATGACATGGCGATCATACTCTGGAATGTGGCATAATGATCCCACCCCCTAAGGAATGTGATATAGGGATCACATCCTGATGGAGTATGACATGGCGATCATATGCTGGGACGTGGCAGGATGAATATATTCCTAAGGAGTGGGACATGGTGATCACATCTCGATCGAGTATGACATAGCGATCGTACTTTGGAATATGTATGACAAGTAAAGGAAGATGAGCAATGCTGCACTTGAGGACGGCGATACGTAACGCTCAAGTGTAGGCAGATGCAGACACCCTAGGGACGGCGATACGTAATGCCTAGGTGTGTCGAATGAAGATAGTAAAGATAAATATTAAAGAAAGACAAAGAAAGAAAAGTAAGTTTTGTGTATCTACATAAATTCAAGTACAAGTAAAGGCACGTGCAGATGTTATGTCTCCAATATATTGATGCTATTGTATTTTAATACGTTGCAGTTATTATTCATAGTATAATTCATGAATTTGTTTTATATGGGCTCTCCCAAATGACAAGTGTATGAATAAAATGAACTTTGCTTCGAACAGTATGTTTTTGAACTATAAAATTAAATAGTTTGTATAACATGTTCACCCTTTTCATAATAAACCGAAGCAACTAGAGATGACAATGATGACATTATGTATGATAGTTAATGAATCCTACTGAGAATTTATAATTTTCACTCCTATATTTTTTTCCGTGTTATCTCTAAATAGCTCAGAAGTTCTGAAGAAGGCCCTTCGAGGCAGAGTTGACTAGTAAGATTGAAGGCGGCCAAAGATTGCTGCCAGACAAGGTCCGATTAAGTGACAGCAACAACTCTTAGGTGAGGTATTATGACTTAAGCATAGTACTGTACTTGGAAGGTTGTTACAACAACTATGTGATACCCCTTAATGTTACAAGCTTGACAGCATTCCCTTGGCATTAAAAGTAGACTAGGAGGCTGTAATCTTAGGGTCTCTTTGATCATTGATTTCAAGTATTTCATCCTTTCAATGCAAGTTTCATTAGCCTTTCTCTCCTATCCAATTCCTTTCTCACTTCAACTTATGCTTTCTTCAATACTCTTGGATTCTTCATCATTTTAGCCATCCCCTAATCAATGGCAGTTGCTGCACTATCACTTACACAGGTAAAAACATCCTGAAAGGATAAAATCATATCAATTTAATTAAATTGGTTCAAATGTTAGACTTCAAGGAAACATAAGCCTAATTTTTGATCTAATTTTCACCCTGGAAAAAATAATTATTCACATGCAGGTGATTATGCAAGATGGAAGATGCTTACTAAGATTATAGCCTTGATATTCTTGATACTTAAGTGAAGATTCATGTCACTGCTACTACCCTCAAATTTAAAGAGAACATTAACCAAATCTTCCTGCACTTGAACTAGACCTTCTTTAGTTCTTGATTTTGCTTGTTTATGGTCATTGATTATAATCTCTAGTATCTTGTCCACATTTCGGTGTAACTTCTCAAGCTTAGGCTTCATCCTAGAGAGGTTTTGAAGCCATATAAGAGAAGGAAACAAATCTCTGATGTAGAAACCTCCAACTAGCCTTAAAACTTCTCTAATTAGTTTTATGAGCTCTTCTTGCTCCATGTACTTCTTGCCAAAGGCAACCCTTGAAGTGATTGTAAACAACAGTGATATAACTACTTGACTAAGGTAGATGATTGATCCTTCTTCTGAAGCAATCCATTTTATGAGATTAGTGACCTCTTTCTCTTTGATTGGACACGTTTTGTGCTTAAAAGCTCCATTGTACAAATTTTTCAACATTGTTGCCAGTAATCACCATAAGGCACAAAAGCTATATCCGTGGAACCATAAAACACTACATTTGAGACAAGAGAATAAGGCCTTGATGCAAAATTGGCATCATGGTTTTTCATTATCTTCCTAGCACACTCTGGTGAGGACAAAACAATGAAGAAGATCTCACCAAGTTGCGAATGAATCAGGGGTCCATATTTTTTTGGTTACATCTCTTAATTTTCTATGTAGTGTAGAGCCAACAAGATGGGTTAAGTTTCCAATTTCCTATGATAGGTAGGTTCCTTGATGCTAGGGATATATTTGGATTTGACTCAGTTTTCTTCACATTCCTCCTTAGTTTGAGTGTTGCAGTGATGAAGGGGAAAAAGGAGAAAAGGGCTAACAAGTGAAGAATTTGAACTTCCATGGACATAAAATTGAGGAGTAATAAGGTGGGCAAAGCTAGGTCCACTTATATACAAAGAAAGTGTTATAAATAATCAAATATTTAAATTGAAAGTACAAGAGGGTCGAAGATTGAACTAGCATATTGAGTTTTTGACCGTAAAAGATTAACGCACAAACAAATTAGCCCTTAAAATACATTTTATTAGTCTATGGTATGTCATTCATTAGTGCGTTGACAAACTATTTTCTACAAAACTAACATGTTGACAAATTCGTTCTTAAAAAGAAATTTGTTGACAAATAATTTTTAAAATATCTTTTATTACAATTGTGAACACTATTTTGTCCGAATCTTTTTTGTAAATAAATAAAAAATATATAAAGAGACAAAAAGAAACAAAAGAAGAAAAAGAAGAAGACCAAAAAAAGAATAAAAAGCCCAATCTTTTGGCCTATATCCAAGTAGCATCTTATTCCAAAAAATAATAAATATAAAAATAAAAAAAATCAAAAAATCATAATTACATCAAATCATATCCATTTAGTGTCAATTAGTGTCCTTCAGCATATCTTAATTTGTCGACTAGTGTCAATTAGCATACCTTAATTTATCAATTAGCATCAATTAGCATCTTTTAATTGGTTTTAATCAATATCAATTAAATCAAATCTCACAATCAGCATCAATTTAAATTATTTTTTCATTAATTCTAGTCATGCTCAAACATCTATAAATAGGTGTCAAGCATCAACAATAAGGAGGGAGAAAGTTGTGAGAGCAAATCCTTGTTGGAGAGTTTGCGTGAATCCTTGTTTGAGAGTGCCAGTACAATACTTTTTGACTAATTTTTGGTTCTTCCTGTGTAAGTCTCTTTTCCTATACTTTTGCTTCATTTTATTCTATCAGTCAGTTGCTTTTATTTTTGCTATGTACGTGCACATCCTCTAGCATCCCTAGAGTTCATTGTCAGTCAACAAGAAGAAACTCAAAAAATTAACTTACAAACTAGCAATAGATCAAACTTTGAAAATACAAAAATAAACTACCTAAAACAAAAACTAAACCCACTTCCCCACAACATCACTCAGTGTTTTTCAAGTGATGCAGTCTCCCTTTTTTCATTTATTTCTGTTAAAAAAAAAGGGTTGTCTGCATTCTATCTTTTTGATCACCAAGTTGTCCTTGTTTTGTATGCTAATCCTATTATTTAATTATCATGAACTAAACTAAATTTTTTTCTTTTTTCTTTTTTTTTTCCTTTTTGTACATTAAGTGTAGTGTCTTGGTCTTTTCTTTTGATTTTTAATTTTAGTAAAATAAAATGCAAAAAAAAAAAATTTAAATTGTTCGGATGTGTTGATTTCTTCTTTTTTTTTTTAATTATCTTAATGATCATTTTTTTATTTTGATCTTTTAGTAATGCTTAGTAATTATAAAAATGGTTTTTCTTTCTAATGAAAGATTTTTTTTTTTTTGTTTTATCCACACAACAATCTATGATATTGATGTATGGTTTAACCATCCTCAAGAGTTGTAAGAATTGTAAGGGTTTATTGTATAGTTCACACTATCCTAAATCCTGTGCAAGAGTGGATTTGTCCTTTTTTCTAATATTTTTTTTCTTTTTTTCATAAATAAAATCCATCCAATGCACAATTGTTTTCTATAAGAACTATGTGGTTTTAAGTTCCTCATTGTATCAGAGGATACGTAGGAGTGCAAATCAAGCCGGAATTATTTCTTTTTTTTTTTTAATTTTGCTTTCTTTTTGTAAATATCATATTAATTTTGCTTCTTTTGTTGTAAATAATTATTACATTCTTAAGGGGAAAAATAAATATTATTATGGTTATTTATTAATTTGCATAACAAGCTTTAGGGTAACCATTATAAAACGAATGTGTTAGGGGTGTAGTGGAACTAAGTTTTCACCCTTTCCTATACATAAATAGACTCTTGAACCTAATCTCTTTAAAAAGATTGGTTTTGCAAATTTAAAAGGTTTTTTCGATTTTTTCCATAATAAAAATTGGTGGCTACTTTATTTAATTATTTTCAATTCTTTTGTTGCCTCTCGTTGTGGCGCCCTCCAAGTACATTGTGACAAAAATAAATGGAGCCTATTAACAAAAATGGAAATTATTATTGCGAACTAATAAAATATCTTTTAAGGATTAATTTATATATACCTTAATCTTTTAAGGGTTTAAACGATGGTTTACTCATGGTCAAAACTAAAAGCATATGTATTCTTCAAAAGTTAAAGACAAAAATAGATAAAGAGGAGGAAGTATGTTCAAGTTAATTAACATTAAGTTTATAAAATAGAGAGGAGAATGTAGGTTAATACAAGTAGTAGTATTGTATGGTTAGAATTTCCATGGAAATAGAATTTTAACTGCATCATAAAAATTTTAAGAATAGTTTCTCATAACATAGTAAATTGATCCAGTAGGAGCCTAAAATACAAAAGATTTTAGTCATTAGGAGATCAAATATATTATATGTGGCCCAAAGAGAGCCACATGGCTAAAAAATAGGGCGCAATGTGGGCTACATGTTCATAGTGAGTCACCATGGTCAATCACCTTACTTTTACTCTAAATATCTCTAAACCTGGAATTTTGTGCACATTCTCCCTTTCCCTCAAGCTTGGCCGAACTGCCCTCTCCCATTTTCTCTCCTCCATATTGCTCACAAAAGTTCATAAATCCTTGTTTCCTTCTCGTCCTCTCAACATCTATTTGAGTTCTAAGCTTATTTGTGATCTTTTAAACCACATAACAGCCAACAATCTTTCCTCTTGAGCCATACCAAGTTTCAACCAAAGAAGAGAAGGAAAGAGTTAAGGTGTGATCTTGTGGTGCTAAGAAGGTTTTAGAGTTGGTAGAAACAAGATTTGAAGCTTCTCGAAGCTTGGAAGTGATGTAAGCTTCTAAACTACCTTGTATGTAGTTATATAGTTAGATGAGTAAGAGTTTTGTATTCTTTTGATTCTTATATTTCTTGATTGGAAGTGATGTTCTTTAGACTCATATTAATGAGTTAGAACTAATGGAACTCAAGTTAATGGAAGGAACAAACTAGGAACTCAAAGAACCTTCATAAACACCAAGCAGGAAAAATAAAGTAGCTTTGGATAGTACTAAGTCTGTGAGTCATGTCTTGAGTTAGGAACCTTCAATTGAAGTTAAACCAATTTTAGATGAGACCTAACTCATAGGAGAGTATACATATGAAATTTGAGGTTCACTAGATTTAAAATGAATAAGTTATGAATTTTGTAAAAAGCTATAGGCAGAATGGACTCGAGTTTGAGCAGGGTGAGTTTTGATGGGCATAACTTGCCTATAGACCTTCAAATTCAGTGCAACTAAATTTGTTAGAAAGCTAACACATAGGGAAATATGCCATAAATTTTTAGATTTAAACTCCCAATAGATTGCTCCTAGTAATTCTATGAAGTTACCCCTTACTCTATGTATATTAAGACAGGATAGCCTCAATCTAGAGCTTGTATCTTAAGCTCTGGTTAACTAAATTGACTGTGACTTTATTTATTTAAAAGAGGCTTAAGTGAGTATAAACATATAAAATTTCAGAGAAAAATGATAAGGAACGGATTTTTAATGATTTTCTAAATTTAGGTGTGCAAGTCTTCCCTGAAATGGGGCATCAACGGGTTAAACATCGAGTTGCAGTTCCACCCTTAAGCACCGAGTTCAAGGTGCCACTCAACATGGGAGGGTCCGCTTTTCCCTTATCCTGAGTTTTGTTTTCATGTTGTGATGGTCACCCTGTTAATAACCTAAATATGACCCCCTGAGTTTTGGGTTCCGTATACATGAAGCACGACCTGGGTTCCGAATTATGAGTTTAGAGGCATAGATAGTGAGGGTTAGAATGCCCACCCCAGAGGAGTGAATGTTGTTCACTCGTAACTGTTGTGACAGGGTTCTAGGGTCTAGGATAGAAGGTTCAGGATCAAGGGTCCCAAGTTTGAGGTCTGGGTTCCTCACTGCCATGAGAAGGAATGCCTACATGTTCCGAACTCCGAGTTCCTAGCTTGGCCTAAAATTAACTCAACCTATGTTTCTAGGTTCCAACTTCTGAGTTCGAATTTTAAAATGACTTAAAATTGGATTATGGTGGATCTTTTAGGGCCAGGATAAATTTCTAGATATTGAGTACATTATGTTTCCAACTGAGTTATTTTGAGACACATTGATATTTTCTCATGCCCTACTTGAAACTTGAAATATAAAAGTCTATTGTACATATTGATGTGATATATTCTTTTAATAAAGGAATGCATATGAGCGTTATATGTCGATTTGATTATGTTATGAAGAAATGCATATGAGCATATGAAATAAGAAAGTATATGAACATATAAGATGAAACCCCTTCACTTGGAGGCAATTATGAGATCCCTTCACTTGGAGGTAGTTGTAAAATTGGCGATCCCTCTACTTTGGAGATAGTTGGCCAAATGAGATCCTTCCAATTTAGAGGCACGTGGATCCTCTTGTAGGTTAGTATTATGTGACGACGATTATGAGAAAAGCTCATTTTCCATATTAGGTTATCTAAGGGTAGTAAAGATTAAAGGCTCATGTTAATAAGAAGAAGAAGGAAGAATGAAAAAGTGCATAAAGTCCTACATTCATGAGCATATAACATATCTGCCTTTATTTGATAATATATTATGTTGGAGCAAATGCATCTCTATTAATTGTATGCTTATTGCCATGTTAAGACTAAATGTATGAGTTAAAATTTATCTGCTTCGGAAAGACATGTTTTTTGAACTTAATAAATGAACTCTTATCCCTATGTATGATATCACACTTTTCTTAATAAACCGAAGCAGCTGGGGCGATGATGATGACATTAAGGGTCTAATAGCTTAGGAAGTCTACTGAGAATATAAATTTCTCACTCATATGTGTATTCCTGTGTCATCTCTAGATAGCTTAGGAGATCTTGATAAGAACCACCCTAGAAGAATTCATTTGAGACTAGAAGACTATTTCACTGGTTGAAGCTCTTAGCAGAGCTCCTTATGTAACTTGAAAGGCTAGTACTATGGTGTAAATATTTGTATATATAATGAGATTTCGTATTCTCCCAATGAACAATTGAACAAGGTATATTAATTTGACTAGTAGCAACTCCTAAGCATAATTAATGTTATGAGTTAAGTATAATATTATACTTAGGATGATGTTACAGTTATCAACGCAAGCACTCATTTTCACTTTGGTCCACTTAGTTATTTTCTCTTTTTCTTCCTTATCATGTGCAGTTATGTTCTATGTATATATGAGGTGTGGACATAGTCCAACTCCACTTGGACTAAATCTACACCCCCATCCAATGATGGATGGAGTATGAGTCGGCATAATGTCCTATACCCCATATGTATATATAACATTTTTCTATAATGTGTACTCAATTTTGTTTAGTACAATTATTTTGTTTCTGTCTATGTAGACGTACTAACTGCTGTGTTATTAATTGGTTTTTATTCTAGTGGGAATTTCACTTACATGTCACTCATTACCAAAAGAAAAAAAATAAATAATATATACCCCCTCTGGTTATAATATTTGTCACTTTAGCTATTTGCACAGGTATTAAGGAATCCAAAATCAAGAGTTGATTATAAAGATGTTTATGAAAACAACCTTATTTAATAACTAATTATTGTATTAATACTTCATTATTTATTGTGCTTAGAATTGCGTAGAAGGTATAATTAGAAACTTTGTAACAAGTTCTTTATAGAAATATGAGAATAACAGATAAATTGAACTAAAGAAATTTACCTAAAGTGACAGATATTATGAACTGGATGGAGTAAAATAAACATCCTTCTAGACTACTTTCTCATTTGACTTTGTTAAAAGCCATCATTAAGTGGAAGGGGTTGAATATGTGATAGAACCTTCCTCTTTGATTAAGAAAGACTTAGTTCTCACTTCTTTACTCTAATTAGAGAACAATTTTCAAATTCTTATTCATCTTATTATCATATTACAATAGTACACATCAATTACCTAGCATATAAAAACTATCCACTAACCTTTTACAATTTGTATCAACATGGATCAAAATGACATTGAGTATGTACGTAATGCACCAGGCTTTGGACGCAATAGCAAAAAATAATGATGAGGTTGAAAAAGGTATAGATCAGAATGAAGTGGTGCATGTTTGGAGTTACGATAAAGGCTTGGGTCATTCTTTGCTAGATGAAGACCAAGTGATTGAGGTCACGGCTACAAGAAACAAATCTAAAACGGTGAAGAAGAATTCTAGAATTCAAGAAAAGAAGTGAGATATTTATAAACGAAGAAATGGTGATGCAAGCTCGAATCCTAAGGAGAAGAAGGGTATTATCTAGGCTAGGAGGAGATGGGAGTTGGGTAAACAACATGGTTTGTCTACAAAAAATGATAATGATGTGGTTGATGCAATTGTTGATAGCTAGAAGGCTAACAAAGGGGAAAGAAGCAACACAGGGGTATGAAGAAAAATGAGAATGTTTCGAAATAAAAGCAGAATTGGGCTAAGCTTTATGATGCGTCCTAGGATTTAGGTTCTTGTTTGGTTGTTTTTCTCCTTTTAGGGATGGGGTGTGAAAGTATTCGAGTGAATGATTATGTTTTTCAGGTGATCTAGAGTCTCATTCTTTGTTCTTCGTCTAGCGTTAGTTTATTTATTATCTCCTTGGTCGATGTTTCTTTGTGGGGTTTGAGGTGTTAGTTGGCATTTAGGAGTGTTTGCTTTTGGTTTGTGGGTTATGTAACCTTTTGTTCTTCGTGGGTGTACTGTACCCTGCATTGCTTTGCACTTCGAAGTGTCAAACCTTTTTCAACTATAAAAAGAAAAAAATTATGTAATACACCAAAATGAAAGAACATGATTTTGAGTCACCAAACTAAAAGCAAATATATTTGTAATGGATCAAAATAATGGAAGATTACATATCAAAGTAATATGTATTTAGCGCCCATTAAAATGGATGATGGACTGAACTAACTCTCTAGGCCTTAGAGTTTGGCCCAGTGAAAGTCGGCAATAACCTCCTAGAAGAAGGGTACTTAGATGAGTTACTAGGGAAACCCCCTAATAAAGTCTCAACTGCTAAACATGATTAGTCTACGAATAAGAAATTCCATGGAAAGTAGCGAAAGTTGGGGACTAGTGAGTAACTAAATTCTAGTTTAAATACAATGTCTCACGAGAGTCAAGGATAAGTAACTAGTCCATTTCACTTGCATCCAAGTGGAGTTGAGTTCTAATTTGAGCATTAGAGTCCTTTGTAGGTTTCCTACCAAAGCTGTGGATTTATGAAGATCTTGGACCAACAATGGCATTATCAGAAGAATAGGTTAGAATATTGGCATCTAATTTGGGGTATCAAACTACCCCCACGACAATGAATGGTCACCACAAGAAGTCAGAGTGTCAACGTGGCTGATCATGCCATGATTCATGCTTTAAGGAAATGAGTTTTAAATTTAGATTCTTGTGTTTCTAGAGTTTGCATTTGCATGAGGAAGTGTTTGAGAATAAAAGTTTTGATGTATGTGCATACTTGATTTTTAGCCATACTAGGTTTCTCTAGGAGATTAATTCTTTTAATTAGATCTCAATTGCTTCTAAAGTCAGAAAATGATTTTGAGGATTAACCAAGGAAAAATCCACATTTTCTACGTTTCTTCGATTTTCGGCCTTATTGTGATTTCTTAAGGAATTTTGAGCATTATATCTAAATCTTGTATTCGAGAACTTTAACATGATTTTGAAGGTGTTTAGGGTAAAAAAATTTCATGTGAAATATGCCTAATGAGTTTTGGCTGCGATGGTTTGTGTAGAACCTTGAACTTGAAATGTGAAATAAGTTTGTTTCTAGGCTTTGATGAGAAAGCAAGTATTATGGTGTTATGTGATTCGTGATAAGGTTTGATATGTGTAAGCTTGCATGATTTAATGGAACTAATAGAATTTCTTGTTCATGGTGTTAAGTTTTAGCGTGTGCATATGATTGAGTTGAATACTATGCATCAAAGTCCTTTGGATATGAATTGTGATTGAGCATCCATATGTAAATGTGATTTGAATCTCCGAAGATATAAGAAACTAGGTGAAAAAGTGTTATGCATGAAAAGATAACAAAAGACTTATGGCACAATAGGCCTCGCCTTGTATCAAGTGAGAAAAAAATGGTTAATTAAGAAAGTGAGAGGAGAAAATTCTGATTATTAGATCTTACATATATAGTTAAAATTAAAACATAAAGTCACATGACTTTTTTAAGTAATCATATGATCTTTAAAATAATTTTTAATCTTGACCACCATCTATATATAATCATATGGCTCAAATTTGCTCATCTTGAATTTAATTTCGATATACTGTTAGTATAAAAAGTTTTACACATACATCCAATCATGTATTACCATATTAACAAAAATATTTGACTCAACCATCCACGTACTACCTTAGAAATTATACAAATTGAAGTATATGATTAAAGGACAGAGTTCAATCTTTATTTTTACTTTTGCTTTTATGTTCAATATTTCAAATGGGTCTCTTAAATAACACGTTAAAAAAAATTGAAATATAATTAAAGTATAAAAATTAAAAGAACTTGTGATTTTATAAAAAGGAGACTTTGCCTCACCCTTATGCAAGCAGTAGGAGATTCCTCTTTAAAGCCACTCTTGCTTCATAATTCTCTCTCTCTCTCTCTCTTTTTAATAGTTGATCAAAAGGGAAGAACACGTGAAGACAAAGGAAATCAGTCTAATGAAGAACACCAGTAGATTCCTGGTAGTCTTGCAGCTCAATGCAATGCCATAAAAAATATCAATACAAACCAATGCCCCAAAGTCATGACTCACGACCATAGTTGCGTAGCAGACCAAAGATATCAAACTTGAGAATTTACATAAACCTGCGAAATTTTAGCAAATTCGAATCGTAAACTTAACTCGTAGACTCATAAGAGTTTAGATATTAAAAAAATATTAGTTAAAAAATATATTTTAGTAATTAAATGATATTTTTATGATTAATATTGAATAATTTTAACTTTATAACAGCTTAAATGAAAAAAATAATAAAATATAGGCTAATATATGCCTTCATTTTCATACCATATATATATATTATTTTGTAGTTCAACAAAATATAATTAAATAATAATAAATTGATAAAATTAATTGAATAAAACTAATAAATATTGCATGAAATAAACAAGTAAACTAAATTACACAACAAAAATGACCAATATTTTACATTTGAATAGCAAAATCAAATATAATTTTAGATCTGTAAACTAGTTTATAGAATTAAGAGTTTACCGATTTTATTAGAGTTTACTTAAACTCGTACAAGTTTTTACAAAAAAAAGGGTTTATGCATGAAATAACTAATTTTGGTATGGTAGGATCGTAAATTCATAAGAGTTTAAAAGTTAACTCGAGAGTTCAATAACTATTTACCGAACAATTTATGATAGTGGCTTCTAATGGGCTTCCCTCTTTAGTGGAGGAAAGAAAAATAAGGAAATAAATAGTAAATAAAATTTAAAAAAATGGAAATGTTTGAAGTAAATGAATGGTAAAAAAGGAGAAAAACTCTCCTTCATTTAAAGCCACTAATTGGCTAGTAATTTTGGCTATAAAAGCCAATTGCCTACATTTATTTCAGACATTTGTAGATATAACAACCTCTATCATATAAGCCATGCTTGAGTCATGGAGTCATATTAAAAGGTTGTCACTGTGCTAAGGAATCTTTAAAATGTGGAAAATATAATACATGATCCTTTAACTGCATACTTTATTACTGACTAATAGCTCATAAACTTCGTCATCTCTGATACATAGAGGATAAAATAATTACAATTTAAAAGAAATTGTGACTAATATAATACACAGAGTTTGCTTTCGACATGGTCGCTAGCTAGCTTCAATAGTCTCTTGGTCTGGTTTGCGCTTGAGTCTTGCTCAGAAAATGTCCCAGTACTTTGCCTCGCACTTGATTTCCCACTTAGGTGCTGGAATGTTTACGGAAGAGAAAAACATACAAGCAGGCAGCGAGAACCTAAGGTTCTCAGTAGGTAAACTCGAACTATTACTCATATAGTGCCATCATAAAACATTCCAGCCGATTTGGTTTCTTATGAAAATGTGAGCACATATACGCAAGCAATGGTTCAATTTTAAGTTGAAAACATCTTTCTCGAAGCGGGTTGTAGTTTAACAATCACTTGGCATATTATATGACAAACATAGAAACACAAATAATGTAACATACTTAAGTAAGAATCATAATAACATCATGACATAATGAGATAATTGGAAATACATATATAGATATTTGTACTTGATTGTATGCAAGTGCACTTGACTTAATTCATCTCTTTCTTTAACTTGCAACTTGATCTAGCTCTTTTCTATACTTAGTCCCTTGGAGGTGAATGGCCTCTCTCACCTCTAGGTAATAGCCTGCTTTTCAGGTCTGAGATCGTACCTATACATGAGTGATGGGTTTACTTTCCCCGACCCTTACACCGATCTATTCCCCTTAAATCTAGTCGAGGGCTGGCCCAAGTCTTAGACAGTACCGCTCTGGCCCATGCTAACTGGGCCTATGCCATGCCTTACGTGGTAACTTGGTATGTCCTTCTTGCAAGTTCTTATTATCTTTTCCTTTCCATATCTTATCATGCATGCGGATGCTTTGAGCATTCATGGATATGTCTCATATCTTACTTCTCATATCATATTCTAATTATGCTTGCATGCATGATGTACATGAACATGATATGTAAATGTAAATATATTCAAAACATAGTCACCCATAGCATAAGTTCTCATAAATTCCTGTCGAAAATTCGGCAGCATAACGAATCGAGTCCGCTTCCCCGTGAATGGTGCCAAACAACCAGAAAATTTTAAATCAAACAACAAACACAATATAAAACATCATATCTCCATTAGTTGTCACACACAACAAAATCTTATGAGCAAAGCTTAGGTAGTTAGGTGCAAGTTTTAAAATATTAAGTCTTAATCTATCTTGCAAGCTTTTAACTTTTATTGATGTTCCCGAGTTCGATTTCCAAGATTGGATTGGGTCCGAGTTCCGAGATTATATAAGTTTCGATCCGGGAATATGTTCGATCTCCGAGATTGATTCTGGATCAAGTTTCGAGGTTATATGCTTACTGAGATACCGAGTTTTGGAACTACGTGTATAAGAGTTTTAAAACATCCTAGTTTCTCGACTTTTGGGATTCGGGTATAAGGCTTCATATTCTGGTACCATCTTCCGAGTTTATGTTGAAAATCCTCGACTTTCAGATTGAAGTATTTTAGGTTTTATATTCTTGTCCTTGACTTTCGATTTCAAAGTGTTTTATGTGCCGTGTGATCCCGATTTTCAACATTAATCCTTAATTGATCTTCCAAGACTTCTGTGATTGTGTTTCCTAAGTTCCAAGTTCAACATTAAGTATACCTGATCTAGTTTTCTATTCACTAAGTTCTGAGTTCAACATTAAGTATACCCAATCTAGTTTTCTATTCACTAAGTTCCGAGTTCCGATATTAACTCAAGTTATTTGTGTTTTATTCTAGACTACCCTATTTCTAGCTAAAATTGCACTCTTATAAAAGAAAATTCACCAAAAATAGAAATCTGAGTGAAATCATGCAAATTTTATATCAATGTAAAGCTAACAGAGCAACTTTCAAATGAAAGAAGTTGCATATCATTTGAATGAGTATAATTCGAGATATAAGCCCTGAACCTTGACCTTACTGGACTACCCTGTTCCAGCCCTAATTAAACTTAAGGTGAGTTTCATTGACGTACTGGGGATAGTTAGCAACGAATTTGATTTTGAAATTTTTATGGGATGTTTCCTCATATGTTAGCTTTCAAACAACGTTGGATTCAATCAATTTGAAGTTATGTAGGGTGAGTTACACCCTTCTCAACTCACACTGCCCGGATGAAAGTCCTGATTTCTAGGTCACAATTCAAAAATTTATAACTACCTCTATACTAATCCAATGGCCTTATATTATATATGTATGGAAAGCCCTGAATGTCTAGTTTCATATAAAAATAGATTCATGAAATTTAAATGGCTATAGGCAGAGCCATACACTCCGCCATACGAAATGCCAAGGAAAAACCCTAATAGCTTCTTGAGTTTTCTCTTTTCTTCAAATTCTTTCATACCAATTCCAATTCTAATCACAACACACATGCAAGTTCAATCATAAACCATCATCATCACTCAAGATAACATCAGAATCATAGATGAACAAGGGACCCTAGGCAGCCCCAAATCAAAGAAATGAAGGAGAAAGTTGAAATTCCTACCTTGGTGGTGTGGAATCTTGGTGGAACTTAATCTTGGAGTGAAGTTGATGGTTGGAGCTTGAGCTTGGGGATGAGAGGAAGTGGAATAAGATGAAGGAAAGTGGGAAAATGAGGGCTGGTCTCCCTTTATTGTGGGGAGGCCAAAATTTAAAGGGAGAAGAGAGAAAAATGAAAACTTATGAAGAAAGCTAGCTTTTGATTGGTGGACTTCAATCCTCATTTAAACTTAGCTTGGCTTCCCTCTTTTATGGCTAATGGAGGTGCCACTTGTAGCGATGTTTTGGCTAAATCTTGGCCCTCCATCATAGGGTGCTCAAAGTATAATTTCTATTGGTCCGATTCCGACAGTTTAAAATATCGAAATCCTACTGATTTTCTTCAAATCGGCAAAACTTTACTAAATAACTCTGAGAAAATTTCTATATCTCTATTCTAATTGTTCCTAAGCCTAATCCCTCTAATTAACATCTAATTTAACTCCTAATTAACCTTACTTAGTCAATAAGATTGAATAGATTGCTTGTGAACGTGAAATAATCATTTTTTTTTTTTTGCAAATTCGGAGCTTTTCTATTTTCTATTTTCCATAGCTAATGGCATTTCCGTAATTTTTAGCAAGTTCAGGGGCACCCCACGTTATTTCACACCAGACTGCCTCCATGGCCCAATCGACAGAGATTTAAACTTCTACGGTTTCACCACGTAATTCTGCTTTGTTTAAAATCCCATTCTACTAATTCTACAGATGTGGGGACATAAAGGCCATTTCATGAAAAGTTCTAGGGTTATTGTGGGAATAAGTATTTAGGGTCAAAATATAATTTCTAAAAATTCTGGGCATCAATGCAATTAACAAAAGTTTACAGGGGCACTTTTATTATTTCCTAATTTTTTTAACATATGGCAGTGCTATATTTTCAACGGCAGTATTACACTACCCTATAATTCTAAGGGTGAAGATCGTTATGGCATAACGCTGTCTGTGAAATTCTCACACTGCCTAAGGGAAAAATTCAAAGTTTCTATCATGTTCTGTTTACGAAAGTAGGGATGTTACAGTAGAAAACCAAAATCTAAAGTTTTGAGAGAAAATAAAACTTTATTTTTGTGTGAGAGAGAAAACCCTTTTCAAAGAAAAATCAAACGTGTTTAGCCACTGTATTTGGTGATATTATTATTATTATTATATTCCCATTATTTTTCATAGTGAAAGATAATTTTCTATTGTCTCATTGTATTACACAAAATATGAAAAAAGTCAGATCTAAGAATAATAAATTATTCATTGACTTGTAGTAAGCAGTTTTATTTGTCATATTTTCCAACAGCTTCCACCTATTCTGTATCCAATTGCATTGGCCTCCAGTATATGCTGGAGATCTAAATCCTCGGTAGCAGTTATAATGTTATTTTTTTAAGAATAAAAATTAGCCATAAGTTGTAATTAGTTAATATTGGTGGCAGTATACCAACTATAAGTCATTAATGCGTAACTCGATAACTAGAAATAGGTTCTAACTCTACACCTTCAAAATATTTCTGTAAAATTTTTGAGCATATACTCTATAAACTAAAACCTGATTTTGAAAGTCGATCGACCAATAATATAGCAGCTTGTCTTGTACTTTTTAAAGCATAGGATGAGGTCATGTACTAAAAGTCTAAAAGTAAACCATTTCCCAAGCAGGCTAATGACAATAAGAAGTTGGTGAGTGTTAGGTTGGTCCGATGAGATTTGGGAATTATGTTAGTCCAAACTTAAAAGGTGTAAAACAGCCTAGAAAGTTACTGCAAAATGGGTGTCCTAACATTCTATTTGCAGGGAGAGACTTCTCGCATAGGATACCATTTAGCTTCCCTTCTTCGACTCATCCACTCAGCTCATCACGGAGTGTTTCTTCGTCGTGGTATAATGTAATCTTTTCAATCCCATCTGAGAAAATGCTTCAGTGGGCTCCTTTGTATTGCTCTTGCATAAACTTCTCTTTCTCAGTTTCGAAGGATGATGATTTACTGTGACACCTTCTATTCACCTTGCATATCATACACACACACATGACATTAATGGATTATTCATGATTGATTTCAATTCATTTTATAATACTCTTCATTTGTCGACCATTTCAGATTTCATTTTTGATTTTCACTTCTGTTGCAGTCTATGTTGCACGGATACGGGTACGATACTCGTGCACCAGAGCACGAGATCTGGTGCGATACTCATCTTGCACGGATCTGAGTATGAAAATTTTGTAAAAACTGGGGTACGGATACGGCAATATATATATTTAAAAATATAAAAATTTCACAAATTTTGTAAAATAAGAACTAAAATTTCATATGATAAATTAGAAAATATACCAATTTCAACATAAAACAAGTCTAAATTGTTCAACATCATATTACAAAAATAAAAAACTACAATATTTAAAACATTGTTCTAAACAAGTACAAACAATTAAACTCTAACAATCTCAATCTCATCATTTCCTTCCCCATCATCAGTGAAAAGAACAGTCTCTAAATCAGGCTCATCAAGTGAAAGACTAGCTACTTGAAGAATTCCAGCTCCTTCAAATGGATCCCATTCATCTCCGCCAATATCCCACATTTTTGTCTCACCCTCATGATAGCTCTTAGTCCTTCTTGATAGGAGATGAAGATTAGTTTGTATGAATACTAAATCTTTAGCTCTTTTAGGATTAAGCCTATTTCTCTCTAAAGAGTGAATAAAAGAATATGTACTCCAATTTCTTTCACAACAAAAGGAAGAACATGGTTGTGAAAAGAGCTTCAAGGCTACATTTTGAAGTTTTGGAAGTGAAGATCCATACATCACCCACCATTCCTTGGGTGATAGGTTCCATCTATCTTGTAAGCTATCAAATTGGCCAAGCTCATCTTCACCACTTGAGAATTTGACAAACTCTTGGATTGCCTCTAACCTATCCTTTGATTCTAGAAAATAACTCCTAAGGCATTTGTTCCTCCCCAGACAAATCTCATTATCCTTATGTGGGGGAATTCTATTTGGAGCTTCATCAAGCCATTGTCTGCAATAATACCTATAAAATAAAGTATAAGGCATTACTAATTCTAAGAGTTAAAGTACATTTTAAAAAACAAAAGGTAAAAGAAGTTAAAATTTAGACATTTAAACTTACTTGGGATTAAGTGAATGAGCTAAGCAATGAAGTGGTGTGTAACTTTTAGTCCATCTATCAATTAGAATACTATGTACCACTTCATAAAAGGATGACTGTTCACTCAACTCTTTGCCTTCATGTTGATATATTGCCTTCTTCACTTGCTTAATTATGGAATCCCATTTCTCATAAACCAGATGAAGGGATGGCTTATCAGTATCACAAGATCGAAGCATGTCATAAATAGGCTTTGTGAAGCTCAAAACATAATCAAGTTGATCCCATCAACTGTCATTTAGAATTGTTTCTTTCACAAATGTTGCTCTTGGAACATCATCTTCTTTATAGTGAGACCATTCTTCACTAATAACCATAGATTGGAGACCGTGCTTAATGGTTCTCAACCTTTTAAGCATAATAATGATGGAAGCAAATCTAGTCTCAGCAATGGCAAGTAGTTTTAGATGCACAAATTTGTTAAACATGGCAAGTCTCATGGAATGATTCATGATGAAATTTTTAATGAAAAAAGCATCATCAGCAACAGTAGAAATCCAACTACACTTAGAATAAACAACTTCATTGGTTGGTGTATTTTTAGGAGCACAAATGTTCTTAAGAGCAAGGTTTAGGGTATGCACTACACATGGTGTCCAGAAAATATAAGGATGCATAGATTCAATAATTGATCCAGCAGCCTTGCAAACAGGTGCATTATCTGTAATGACTTGAACTGCATTTTGTGATCCAACTTCAGCAATGGTAGACGAAATTAAGTTGGCAATGTAATGTTTATCCTTATATTCACCTGAACCATCAATAACCTTCAAGAACATAGGTCGCGAATCTGAGATAGCCATGAAGTTAATCAATTATCTTCTTTGTGCATCAGTCCAACCATCAGTCACTATACTTACACCCTTCTCCGGCCAAGTGTCTTTGATAGGTTGAAGTAACTTCATTATATTAGCTTTCTCTTTTTGCAATAATGAAGTTCTAATGGCATTATAACTAGGTGGAAGAAAGCCAGAAATATTGGTGTTAGCAACATATGTAAATGAACTAATAAAATAAGGATTTCTGGCAACATTGAATGGCAAACCAGCGGAGTAAAACAACCTAGCTATTTCACAAGTCAAATGTTCTCTTGCTTCATTATTAAAAGCCCTTTGTAAAGGTCCTTCATTACCTCTTCTTCTCTTGCTCCCATCAAACATATTATCTCTAGGTGGGTTCAAACTTGTAGTTCCAGTAGAAAAAGGAACTTGCACCGACTTTGTTCTTTCAATAGATTCCCTTTCTATTTGCTTCATCTCTTCAAGATAATTATTATTCACTTGTGTACAAATAGCAATTCCATTTCCTTTTTCTCTCAACAAATGAGATTTCACCCGAAAATAAGATCCCTTGTAAGCTCCATTACAAAAATTGCAACGCCAATTTACATTCCCTCCTCTGGATTTCTTATCTTGCAACACGGTTACATAAGCCCAAAGGGCACCACTATTCTCAAGTCTTCCATTCACAAATTTACTAGTCAAAGAAGCAGAGAAATTGGCAGCATTATTACCACTTCCGGACCCACTACCACTACCAAACCCGGCTGTTGAGCCTTGTGAAAACATCTGATAAATAATTACAAAGTTTCTATATTATTCAAAAGTAAAAAATTTAATTTTCAACAGCAACAACACAATCACTTCAGATAACAAGTTTTCCCCAAAAAAAAAAAAAACACAGAATCAACAGCTCCAAAAATAAAAAACAAAACACAGAATCAACAAGAAAAATCAACAGCAAAAACAACAACAAAAACCAAATAAAAATAAAATAACACCAACAGCAAATATCAGCAACAGCAGAACAAAAACAAAACCAACAAAAATAAAGAAAAAATAGAACAAAAAGCAGAGGCAAATCAGACGTTACTTGGGTGAAGGACCGCCAGCCACCGCTGTTGTCTTCGTGTTGCAGCTTCTTCATCATCGGGATGCCGCTTGTTTGCTAGGTGAAGGGCGTTTCAAATAAAAGAAAAAAGAAGAAGAAGAGGAGTAGGAAGGTCTTAGAAGGAAAGGGAGAGTTTTGTTATTTAAGGAGAAGGGGATAGGTATTTGAAGAAGGAAGGGGATGGGTATCAGTATCAGAAGAAAGAAGAAGAAGAGCGGTAGGGATTTTGAATGAAAGAAAGAAGGAGAAGGATTGAAGAAGATAGGGCTCAGGAAGGGGAAAACGAAAAAAGAAAGGGAGAAGTGGGTACTGGGTAGGCAACGTAAGAAAGAAAGAAAGAAAAAAAGGAAAAAAGAAAAAAAGAAAAAAAAATGCTACAGGCACCAAAGAAGGAAAAAAGGGAAAAAAGAAAAAAAGAAAAAAAATGCTGCAGGCGTCGAAGAAGAAACAAAAAATTCAAAACTACACCATTTTTATAAATTCCGTGCCCAGTAGTACCCGAACCGTACCCAAGCCGTACCCAAATTTTTTTTTTAAAAAACAAAATAATGGGTACGTACCCAGGCATACCCGAACGTACCCAACGTGTACCCATACCCGGAACATACCTAGTACAGGTACTTTTACTAAAGTCACGTACCTGTGCTTCAAAGGTTGCAGTATTATGTTTCAATTATCGACCGACAATAACATTTTTCTCTTTAGAATAATTTGCTTGATGAAATGGCGGCAACAAATTCCATGACCTTGCCCTTGTCATCTTTCATTTCACCAATGGTTTTAAAAGAGAGGAAAATTGAACATGCCCATTTCATTGTGGCACAAGTTGTCTTCCCAAGTAGAAACAATGCAATCCCTGCAAGGAGTTTTTGAATTTGAGCCTCTCCTCAAACCTCTTGATGTAAGAAAATGCTTTGTGAATACTTGATGTATAAAAATTATATAAGAAATTGAACGTGTGTAAGTATTCAAGTATGCATAAAATATTGAAATAATATTTGAACATACTATGTATAGACATAATATGAAATATAGTATGTGATTGAGAGTGTGAATAAATATTAAGATTCACGTGTATCATGACAAAAATAGTGGTATATATTTTTGTGAGAAAAATATTGTATTTAGTGTTGGAGAGTTATATCCAAATAACATAACTCTAAAATATTTATGTGAGGAATGAAGATATTGTATTTGATATTTATAATCCCTACATACATGTATCAAGGAAATAATATTTAGATAATTTTAATGCTCTTAATTTGGAGTTGAGCCATATACGTCATCACAAGTGTCAAAATAAGCATCACGTTGGTTGTATCCCCAAGTTTCTTTTCAGTTGGTTTATTAAAGTTATTTTCTTCATTTTCTTTACAAATGTTACAATAATGGCAGCCTGTCTTTTACTTCTAAAAGCATGGGATGAAGACAAAGTTCATGCACTGCAAACAAACATTGCACCCAGAACCAGAATAACAGTAACATTGAGAAATGATTAATATACAGAAAATTTTAGTCCTATTATTTTGGAGCAGAGCAGCAGTCCTAGCGTCAAGAACAACAAATAACTTTGGTTGTATCGACAGGTGCAATTTTCATTCATTTTGGTCTTTTCAAGTTATCGTCTATCATTTTGATCCATCACAAATATACTTACTTTTAGTTTGATCCGTCAAAATTTTTCTTTCATGTTGGTCACTATCATTTTGATCCGTATATATTCAACCGTATTGAGCGAGCTAAACAATACACATATAATATTTTCCTTTTATATCAATATTCAAGAGTTTTTTTCGTAGGAGACTCCCCATAAAAGACAAGTAGCCGAGGACACACTAAGCTTGAATGCTCCACTATGTCAGTCAATATAAACACTTGGAATTGCTGCTGTAGATCACCAAACTGCAAGAAGTTTGCCCACATTATTACTCCTCAGGTTTATGTCCATGGATCATCAAATTCTTCACTTGTTAGCCCTTTTCTTGTTTTTCCTTTTCATCATTGTAACACTCAAACTGAGGAATGTGAAGAAAACTAATTACTCAAATCCAAATATACCCCCAGCACCATGGAAGCTACCTCTCCTAGGAAATATACCCCATCTTGTTGGCTCTGCACCACACAGAAAATTAAGAGACTTGGCCAAAAAATATGGACCCTTGATTCATCTGCAACTTGGTGAGATCTTCTTCATTGTTGTTTCCTCACCAGAGTATGCTAAGGAAATAATGAAAACCCATGATGCAAATTTTGCATCAAGGCCTTATTCACTAGCCTCAGATATAGTGTTTTATGGTGCCACAGATATAGCTTTTGCGCCTTATGGTGATTACTGGAGACTGCTTCGGAAGATTTGTACAATGGAGCTTTTAAGCACAAAACGTGTCCAATCTCACTGGCCAGTCAGAGAGAAAGAGGCCACTAATCTCATCAAATGGATTGCTTCAGAAGAAGGTTCAGTCATCAATCTTAGTCAAGCGGTTATATCACTGTTGTTTACAATAACTTCAAGGGCAGCCTTTGGCAAGAAGTACGTGGAGCAAGAAGAGTTCATATCAGTAGTAAGAGAAGTTTTAAAGCTAGCTGGAGGTTTCTACATTGGAGACTTCTTTCCTTCAGCTAAATGGCTACAAAAACTCTCTGGGATGAAGCCTAAGCTTGAGAAGTTGCACCAAAAAGTAGACAGGATACTAGAGATTATCATCAATGACCATAGACAATTAAAATCAAGAACTAAAGAAGGTCTAGCTCAAGTGGAGGAAGATCTGGTTGATGTCCTCTTAAAATTTGAGGGTAGTAGCACTGGCATGGATCTTCGCTTAAGTTTCAAGAATATCAAGGCTATAATCTTTGTAAGCATATCCACTGTCTTGCATAATCACCTGTGAATAATCATGTTTGCTGGGACGAAAATCAGATAAATTAAAGTTTGATATTAATTTACCCCTAATTCAAACGTAAGTTACGGTAATTGCAGGGAATTCATCAGCACTTTGATACACTTGACATCATCGAGGTTTGAAACAATTTAATCAAATGGATATGATTTTTACCTTTCAGGATGTCTTCACAGGTGGAAGTGACACTGCAGCAACTACCATTAACTGGGGGATGGCTGAGATGATGAGGAATCCAAGAGTATTGAAGAAAGCACAAGCTGAAGTAAGAGAGGTATTGGATAGGAGAGGAAGGGCTGATGATAATTGCATTGATGAGATGAAATACTTGAAAGCAGTGATCAAAGAGACCCTGAGATTACACCCTCCTGGTCCTCTTTTACTTCCAAGAGAATGTGATCAAGCTTGTGACATTAATGGGTATCACATACCTGTCAAAAGTAAGATCATTATCAATGCTTGGGCAATTGCAAGAGATCCAAATTATTGGACTGAACCTGATAGATTTTATCCAGAGAGGTTTATTGATAGCTCAGTTGACTTCAAAGGAAATAGTTTTGAGTTCATCCCATTTGGTGCTGGAAGGAGAATTTGCCCAGGCATGCACTATGGCGTTGCAAATGTTGAGCTGGTCCTTGCATTTTTGTTGTATCACTTTGATTGGAGGCTTCCCAATGGAATGAAAAGTGAGGACTTGGACATGACTGAGTTATTTGGAGCATCCGTTATTAAAAAAGAGGACCTGTTCTTGATTCCCATGGTTTCTCGTTCTTTGCTTGCATCATGAACAACACAAGCAAAATCTATACCCTTTCAATTATCCTACAATATTTGCTACATAGAAATAGGAGAAACCAACCGTCAACTAAAATAAAGTGTTGCTCATGTTTGTTGATCTGTTGTAGCTGAAGAGCTATATAATGCATGCAAGTTATCAGTGACAATGGAAAAATATATGGGAATTTAGTATCTTGCTTTCTGAAATTATGCTGACTTCTTTCCATGCATAGCTTCAAATTTGTCCATCGCATTTGCCCTTAGACTTGGGTCAAACTGCATTATGATCATCGGCATAAAACTTGGGGCTATTCGATATAGCAGTGATTTTCTCTTCTCGTCTGCAATATTTGCATTTCTTCATCTTCTTGTTCATGGCATACTTTTGGGAAATTCTTAGATTAGGGGGAAAAAAAAAGAGGTGCTCTACTATAAGATTTGAATTATAAATACAAAAAACACTACTACTTCTTTTTTCTTGTTCAAAAAGATACCTTATTGGAGTACAAGTGGGTGATGCAAGAAGCGTACGTTTCATATAGAGAGATCACGGATAATGTGAAATGATATTGAGAAAGAACAGTGATTTATAAGCTTGGGTGAGCTAAACATTACCAGCAAAACATAACTTATTGGACATATATATGATATAATGTCACTTGGATAGATTAGAGGAAGAATTTTGCTTTTATAAGGGATGTTCAACTCGACTGTGTTATGTGGACATAAAAAGTTCATACTTATCCCTCAACTCATGGTCACATTTGCTATCAATGTGAGTGAATTTTTTGTATTAATTTTTTTTTAAATCATTTTCAACATATCTAAAGGTGTGTGTCAGCACATTGTCTTAGAAGAATGAGTACAAATAAATTTCTCTGCTCAACCTGTTTGGTAGCTTAAAGCTGAATTGTATTGTCATAAGAAAAAAAAAATTGGAAAGTGCACATAAACTTTTTTTAAAATGGTTTACTTTTACAGGTAAAATTGACCATGGAAAAGTTATTAAGTATTTACCACAAATGTGAAAGAATTTATAGCAGTTGATAATTATTAAGAAATAATATAATAAGAATTGATAAAATAAAATTATTCATTAAGCGAGCGATTTTTGTAACATAATACCAATTGCATTTATTATTATTATTATTATTATACTACAATAACTTTTTCAATAAGAAATACATTCATCCCTAGAGAATATATATTAACATTTTAAAATCCTTTAAAATTCAAGGGTTTTGTTAAAAGGGTAAAGGTTAGTAAATAAAACAATATTTTTATTCATCCTAATTATTTTGAAAAATAATTAATTCTTTTAATTCTTAAAATAATAAATATTTACACTTTTTATTTGATATTTTTTATTGTCAATCTTTTAATGTGCGTCTTAAATAATACGTTGGAAAAAATTGAAGTATAATTAAGTATAACAATAAAACAAATTTGTTACTTTTTCAAATCATAGCATGAATCAAAGAAACAAAACCAATTGTTGAGATTTAAGGGACATATCAAGTAAGATGATTATTTTTATATGAGAGATGAGAAGATCAAAAGATCAAATCTTGACCATGAAATCATATGCATACATGAATTGTTAAGATTTTTTTTTTTTTTTATAATAACATCACATAAAAAAGACACTTAATTTAATTGTTTAATTTTGACTATTTATATAAATTTAATAGTACCAATTGGAATTGGGTCTAGCGGAAGGGGTTAGTCCCCTTCTTACAACCCAACCTAACCATGACCGGTGTGTAGGGAGCCTTGATTCCCTAATAAGCCTTGACTAAAACTTTATTGAAAAACTGATGGGGTTTGCTTAAAAAATCGGACTTTTCCATACCCAATCCTAGTATACAATTTGATCACAGACATCCTGAATACTTAAATAGGTACACACACACACAAATATATATATATATATATATATATATATAGGGCCATAACTACCACAGTTTGTAACCCTACCTGTAGTTCGATAGAGCATTAGACCATGTCCTATACTATAATCCCTATGACGATAAGAGAAGGCCCACTCAAGTGTTAGGCTTACTGGAAGGTAATTGCCAGCTAACTATTGAGCTCAAGCAGCCAAACTCTAACTTAACCTAGCACCTAAAATATGGGGAGGCAACTGGGTGAGTTAAACAACTCAGTAAGAGATAATTTACTTATAGCTAGTATTGGACACTGTCAAAACATATTTATTCAATTTTAAACTTGCCTTTGGTGGGCTTATACATAAAATTGTACTAAAAATCTACTAAAAATATGTCTTACACATAAAATACTTGGGAAAATAGTTCCCTTTCTTTCAATTCTAAAATTCAATGAAGAAATAATCCTTATAAACATTTTTAAAACAACTAAAAATATGCTCACCAGGCATATGGGATCAATCCCATCATGTAACACATTTAAGGCAATCTCATTTTAAATTTTTCAAAATCACTGGAGATATAGTGCTTCTATACATTTAATAAAACTGTTGGAGGTATAAACTTACTATATGTTTTGTAAGATAAAGTGTAAGTAGCAAGGGATAGACCACAACTATAGAATTCTTATCTTACTACCCTAAGCAGCATCAACAGTCAGCCCCCAGTGAAATAATAAGCTGGCTGTGTTGGCCTAATACACCGCGCTAGCACCTCCCCTGCTAGCTAGGTTTCATACAAGGTGCACAAAGTCTAACGTCTATCACCATTAGCCACGATTCTATGAAGTGCTCATCCCACAAAACTCATTTCCTTTACTAAATATAATTTTCAAATTCTTTCATCAGAACATATCTAATTTCAAAGAAAATTTGAAATATAACATAAATAAGCTCTTTTCTTTAATGAACATAGCTCAAACTTCTTCAACATAGTATAGCTAGAAAATTGTCCATTTCCTTATATATACAGCTAATAACCTTATAAATTATAATAATTTTGAATCAAATCAAAAACTATACACAAACAAGTAAGTCCCATGCACTACATAATAATAATAGCATACAGTCATTCTTATTCAATAGCTTTTCAATTATAGGAAAATTGATTTCTTAAACCTTTGCTTTACTATCCAACTTCCTTGGTAAATTCATATAATATATAAAAGACATATTCATAGCATATATAAATCTTATATTTATATCCATTATAAAATCAACTATAGATAAATTATCTATTCATAATACTCCAGCTAGAAAGGTAGGAGTTCCTCGGTGAAATCACTGGGCCAACCGATCGCTCCAAGAGCAAATCTGACCTTGCAACATGACAATATAACTAAACCTCAACCATAAAGGTAAAAGATTAACTTAAACAGCCTCTAAATATGAAAAATCCCGGGATTTAGGACTCTGGGATTCCCAATCCTAGCCCAAGAGTAAATTCTTCAGGAAAAAGTTTTCTAAACCTTGACATAAAAGGATTTTAAGCTAAAAAATTATTTGAGTACCAAGGAATGGAGAAGGACAAGGTAGGGAATTTGGGTCTCCTCCCAGGACATCCCATAGCTTCCCTTACTTGCTCAGAGGAGAAAATCAATGGGTAGATAGGTTAGGAATATAACTGATAAGGAGTGGGTAAGGACAAATGGTGTTATAAGATAGTAAAAATATCATATATGAGTGATGTTAGAGAGAGAATGGAAAGAGAACACGAGAGAGAAGAGAGGAACCGAGAGAGGAGAGAAATTGGGGTTAAAAACCCCTTTTTTTATTTTTGATGCCGAGCTGGGCATGCTAGAGCATAGGGAGTTGTGCTTGAGTGTGCCTGGGTCTAGAACCTTCCTCGTCCTATCCCAGGAGTGTGCTAGAGCACAGGGGGGCTACGCTTGAGCATGGCTCCCAAGTTCCCAAATTCTAGTTTTTCTTCCTCCTTCTAATTCCCAATGACACTCAGGTCAAAGTTTTACACACTTATTTAATGTCCCCTTTTGTTAATGTCCCATTTTACTTTTACTCTCTATTAACTTTAAAACATAAATGTAAATAAGGGAATACCCTCATTTAAATTCAATAAAAATATTAGAAAAATCAAAATCCTTAAGAATCAAAATCCAACTTTCGGATTTTAGTATAAATTTCCAAAAACTTATGTTTTCTTAAACTTTTAGGCTAAAAACAAAGGAGTTACTAACTTCCTAAAATTCATTAAAAATCGTTCTTCGATTCTTTGATATCTAAGGAACAATTACCGAGATTTTTGACCTCAAGAAAATGTCTCAATCATGTATCCCTCCAAAGAGGCATGGGGTGCAAACTTAGAATTTTCGCAGGGTTCAAAAGAACAAAGAACTGTGATTCCCATAAATCTTGATTGGGGTATTACACCCCTACAACATGGTGAACCACGATTCCAATCCTAGTTAAGAGAGGTGCCCACATTTCGTGTCCAATCGTGCCTCAAATAGGAATGCCTCCAAAGGATGATACCAGTGAGAAATCAAAATATAAATCTAATAGTAAGTCATTATTTGTTCTTTTCACTCTCACAAATAACCATTCATTTCACTTTATACACTCCCATACACTGCTTATATGGATGCCTATCAAATGAAATGGAGTGGTTTATTTGGTGTATTGAAGGGAAACAACTTGTTAAGTAGTACCTCTATTTGGAAATAGCTGTCTAGTTTTAAATGTGCACATGAATTAAGAAAATAATTGAAAAATTTTCAATATTAGAAAAATTTAGATTTATTTTACAAAATTATCCTTACTTAATTCTCTCTCTTCGTTAATTATTTCTTTCCACTTACCCTCCCTCTTTTCTTACTCTCCCTCTCCACTATTCAATAAAGGTGTAACTGAAATAAATAATTAATATTATCTAAATTTTCTAAATGGACAGTTATTTGTGAACAAGTAAAATTTCGAAAGTGAATAATTATTTCACAATAGAGGTAGTATTTTTAATTTGCTCTCCCGTGACCACACTTTTCAAAAGGTATATTTAGTTAAACATCTAATTCTTAGTAACTGATTTTTTAAGTATTAAAACTTTTAGTTCTCTGAAATTGTAAGTGTCGCTCAAATTGTTCCCTAATATTTAAAAATAACTACTTTACCGCCTAAAATTACATTATGTTAATCAAAATGGTCTCTACGTTAATAAAGGTTCTTTAATGTTAACATACATGACTTCAGTTAATGTTAACAAATAGGCCTAGGTGGCACATTTGTTAAGTGCTTAGCTGGAGTCCAATGTGCTGCTACTATCACCCTAAATACCACAAAAGGTTGCAATTTCTATTTGACACAATCCTAACATGACCTAATATTCAGACCCAAAATAAGGGAGCTATTATTATTATTATTATTATTATTATTATTATTATTATACTACAATAATTTTTTCAGTAAGAAATACATTCATCCCTAGAGAATATATATTAACATTTTAAAATCCTAAAAAATTCAAGGGTTTTGTTAAAAGGGTAAAAGTTAGTAAATAAAATAATATTTTTATTCATCCTAATTATTTTGAAAATAATTAATTTTTTTAATTCTTAAAATAATAAATATTTACACTTTTTATTTGATATTTTTCATTTTCAATCTTTTAACATGCATCTTAAATAACACATTGGAAAAAATTGAAGGATAATTAAGTATAACAATAAAAAAAAAATTGTTGCTTTTTCAAATCATAGTAGAAATTAAAGAAACAAAACCAAGTGTTGAGATTTAGGCGACATATCAACCAAGATAATTATTTTCATATGAGAGATGAGAAGATCAAATCTTGACCATGAAACCATATGCAAACATGAATGGTTAAGGTTTTTTTTTTTTTTTTAATAACATCAAGTAAAAAAGACACTTAATTTAATTGTGTAATTTTAACCATTCATATAAATTTAATAGTACCAACTGGAATTGAGTCTAGCAGAAGGGTCTAGTTGTAACACTTACTAATTTAATGTTATGCTTAAGTCATAGCATGAAATTAAGTAGACTGTGTTACCGTGTTAACATACTGCTTACCTTTCATGATTCGTACCACACCTCATACATATATTCTTATTTATTATTATTATTACTTTTTAAACAGACGAAACGGCGTGCTGCTATACTATGAGCATAACGAAATTGAACAAAATACCACAACAGATAAGAAATAGTGCAAATACATCATCTGTATACATATATATATCAGAAGCCATTATTTCAGTTTATGTACAGGGCTTCAAAGTGGAGCACATAAGTGGGGGCAGCGTACCAAAAAGACATAAGGCCCATACTAGTCAAAATGATCCTATGGTCCTCAGAGACATTTCACAACCTACTGCTAGTCCTACTGTCATATCTATGACCAAAGGCTGCGCGCTGCCAAAAGAGGGTCAGGCTGTACAACGTCCCCTGCGGCTGGCCTACTTCATCAGATAGCCATTGGCCATGCTAGGCCCGGCTGGAGAGTAATCCACACTGGCTCCCGAGGAGGAAGAGGGTGATGAGCCGGTGGCCTCGGTAGGGTCAATCTCTGAGCTAAGTGGTATGTTTGGAACCGCCTGCGGAGGTGACTCGGGTGCAGGGTCAGCAGGAGCTGCAGGTGCAGCAGGAGCTGCAGGTGGGTGCGCCATATGTAGTGGAATAGCAATGCAAGGAGTCGCAGGGTCGAAAACAGGATGATGTAGAGGGACAGCAAAGTTCCTATTGCTAAATAGGTAAAGGCGGAAGCTACAAGAACCGGCTATATACAAAGAATCCAATTCTGGATCATGGTGAAGCTGCAAATCTGGGATCTCAATGAAGAGGGTGGTCGTGGAGTCCATCGTCAGTGTCTGAGAATGATGCGGAAAAATATAGAGTGAAGTGAGAATTTAAAGAAATTCTCAGCAGGGTTCGTGTAAAGTGGTTTTCTGACGTCACATACATTCTCAATTGTCTCGATTTTTATTTAATTATGAAAACATGTGTTCAAATTGAAATATCCATTTTAATGAGTTCAAGAAAATGTCTGGTCTGAGGCAAGGTTTAGTTTTACTTTAGACGGCACAAGAAACAAAATAGATTACTAATAATGATATATAGAATAAATAAATACACAGCAGAAAACAAACATAATAGACAACTGTAAACATCTTAACATAATTATTCCATGTATTCATGCATTCATGTAATCATGCAGACTTATTCTTGAACCTTCCTTCATAAACTTTTTCATTTCTTGTCATTATTTTTCCATCTCTTGGTCCCCTGGGAGTTCTTGGCCATTTAGACTCCTGGGTAATAGTCTGCTTTTCAGAACCGAGCTCGTTCCTATACAGGAATGCCGAGTTTACTTTTTCCGACCTTCCCACCGATTTATTCCCCTTAACTTTTTATCCGGGGCTGGCCCAAGTAGCATGGAACTTTCATAATAACAGAATTCTTATCATAGCTTCCATAGTCTTCTTGAAAATGCACATGCATTAATATGTAATTTATAACTTATGCATGGATTCTACCGAAATTTTGGCAGCATAACGGAAACGTATCCGCTTCCCCATGAATAGTGCCAGTACACCAGAACACCAATTTATCACAAAGGTCACAACATTGCACACATATTTCAACAAGGAACTCATAATAACAATAATCTCATTAAGGCAAAGTTTCTACCTCAGCATAGTTAGCCAACCTGGTTCTTCTAAATCAAGCCATAATTTCTATTTAACTCATTTGGACCCCAATTTTGGGTATGTTAAAGTTTTATGTGTCTATTTTCTAACCTCTTTAGTCCCATCTAATTTTGATATCTATAGCTCAAGATATTTAGGTTTTATCCCGGCTTGCCCAGTGGCTAGCCAGAATCAGACACCTAAAAGTAAAAATCCACTAAAAATTGAAAACTGACTCAAATTATACGAAATTGGACTCATATTAAAGCTAATAGGGTAAAGTTCATTTACAAAATGTTCCATTCCATTTTACTTAGTAGGGCTCGAGTTATAAGCCCCGAATTCTAACCTTCCTAAACTGTCCTGTTCTGGCCCGGTTTGGACATAAGGCAAATTTCTTTGATCACTGGGAGCAAATGGGACCTTATATAATTCTGAAATTTTTATGGGATATTCTCCTATGTGTAAGCTTTCTAGCAAAGTTAGTTTCACTCATTTTCAAGCAGTATAGGGCGAGTTCTACCCTGAATAACCCAGTCTTCCTAGAACCAGATTCAAAACCCTAGGTCAATATTCAAAAATTCATATCTCTCTCAATACTAATCCAAAAGCCTTATATGATATATGTATCGAAAGCCCTAGATGTCTAGTTTCATATAAAAATGGTTTGATCAAATTTAATTGGCTATAGGTGGAGCCGTACACTCCGCCGTACTGACTGCCAAGGGTTTTTGGTTCTCCAGCCCCTCAGCTCTTCCTATTTTCATTCTTTCTTGCTTCCAACTCGGTTTTAACCAAACAAACAGCCAAAAACCATCCATATATCATCATAATCATTCATTTAACACATCAAAGATTGTGAAAATAATCCAACCTCAGCCAGCCAAGACCACAGAATTAATGCAAGACCACAGAATTTCGAAAGTGAATAATTATTTCACAATAGAGGTAGTATTTTTAATTTTGCTCTCCCGTGACCACACTTTTCAAAAGGCATATTTAGTTAAACATCTAATTCTTAGTAACTGATTTTTTAAGTAGTAAAACTTTTAGTTCTCTAAAATTGTAAGTGTCGCTCAAATTGTTCTCTAATATTTAAAAATAACTACTTTTCCGCCTAAAATTACATTATGTTAATCAAAATGGTCTCTACGTTAATAAAGGTTCTTTAACGTTAACATACATGACTTCAGTTAATGTTAACAAATAGGCCTAGGTGGCACATTTGTTAAGTGCTTAGCTGGAGTCCAACATGCTGCCACTATCACCCTAAATACCACAAAAGGTTGCAATTTCTATTTGACACAATCCTAACATGACCTAATATTCAGACCCAAAATAAGGGAGCTATTATTATTATTATTATTATTATTATTATTATACTACAATAATTTTTTCAGTAAGAAATACATTCATCCCTAGAGAATATATATTAACATTTTAAAATCCTAAAAAATTCAAGGGTTTTGTTAAAAGGGTAAAAGTTAGTAAATAAAATAATATTTTTATTCATCCTAATTATTTTGAAAATAATTAATTTTTTTAATTCTTAAAATAATAAATATTTACACTTTTTATTTGATATTTTTCATTTTCAATCTTTTAACATGCATCTTAAATAACACATTGGAAAAAATGGAAGGATAATTAAGTATAACAATAAGAAAAAATTGTTGCTTTTTCAAATCATAGTAGAAATTAAAGAAACAAAACCAAGTGTTGAGATTTGGGCGACATATCAAGTAAGATAATTATTTTCATATGAGAGATGAGAAGATCAAATCTTGACCATGAAACCATATGCATACATGAATGGTTAAGGTTTTTTTTTTTTTTTTTTAATAACATCAAATAAAAAAGACACTTAATTTAATTGTGTAATTTTAACCATTCATATAAATTTAATAGTACCAACTGGAATTGAGTCTAGCAGAAGGGTCTAGTTGTAACACCTACTAATTTATTGTTATGCTTAAGTCATAGCATGAAATTAAGTAGACTGTGTTATCGTGTTAACATACTGCTTACCTTTCATGATTCGTACCACACCTCATACATATATTCTTATTTATTATTATTATTATTTTTTAAACAGACGAAACGGCGTGCTGCTATACTATGAGCATAACGAAATTGAACAAAATACCACAACAGATAAGAAATAGTGCAAATACATCATCTGTATACATATATATATCAGAAGTCATTGCTTCAGTTTATGTACAGGGTTTCAAAGTGGAGCACATAAGTGGGGCCAGCGTACCAAAAAGACATAAGGCCCGTACCAGTCAAAATGATCCTATAGTCCTCAGAGGACATTTCACAACCTACTGCTGGTCCTACTGTGACATCTATGACCCAAGGCTGCGCGCTGCCAAAAGAGGGTCAGGCTGTACAACGTCCCATGCAGCTGGCCTACTTCGTCAGATAGCCATTGGCCATGCTAGGCCCGACTGGAGAGTAATCCACACTGGGTCGCGAGGAGGAAGAGGGTGATGAGCCGGTGGCCTCGGTAGGGTCACTCTCTGAGCTAAGTGGCATGTCTGGAACCGCCTGCGGAGGTGACTCGGGTCTTGGTCGGCCCAGGAGGCTGCAGTCTTTGCAGGTGGGTGCGCCATGTGTAGTGGAATAGCAATGCAAGGAGTCGCAGGGTCAAAAACAGGATGATGTAGAGGGACAGCAAAGTTCCTATTGCTAAATAGGTAAAGGCGGAAGCTACAAGAACCGGCTATATACAAAGAATCCAATTCTGGATCATGGTGAAGCTGCAAATCTGGGATCTCAATGAAGAGGGTGGCCGTGGAGTCCATCGCCAGTGTCTGAGAATGATGCGGAAAAATATAGAGTGAAGTGAGAATTTAAAGAAATTCTCAGTAGGGTTCGTGTATAGTGGTTTTCTGACGTCACATACATTCTCAATTGTCTCGATTTTTATTTAATTATGAAAACATGTGTTCAAATTGAAATATCCATTTTAATGAGTTCAAGAAAATGTCTGGTCTGAGGCAAGGTTTAGTTTTACTTTAGACGGCACAAGAAACAAAATAGATTACTAATAATGATATATAGAATAAATAAATACACAGCAAAAAACAAACATAATAGACAACTGTAAACATCTTAACATAACTATTCCATGTATTCATGCATTCATGTAATCATGCAGACTCATTCTTGAACCTTCCTTCATAAACTTTTTCATTTCTTGTCATCATTTTTTCATCTCTTGGTCCCCTAGGAGTTCTTGGCCATTTAGACTCCTGGGTAATAGTCTGCTTTTCAGGATCGAGCTCGTTCCTATACAGGAATGCCGGGTTTACTTTTCTCGACCTTCTCACCGATCTATTCCCCTGAACTTTTTATCCGGGGCTAGCCCAAGTAGCATGGAACTTTCATAATAACAAAATTCTTATCATATCTTCCATAGTCTTCTTGAAAATGCACTTGCATTAATACGTAATTCATAACTTATGCATGGATTCTACCGAAATTTTGGCAGCATAACGGAACGTGTCCGCTTCCCCATAAATAGTGCCAGCACACCAGAACACTAATTTATCACAAAGGTCACAACATTGCACACATATTTCAACAAGGAACTCATAATAACAATAATCTCATTAAGGCAAAGTTTCTACCTCAGCATAGTTAGCCAACCTGGTTCTTCTAAATCAAGCCATAATTTCTATTTAACTCATTTGGACCCCAATTTTGGGTATGTTAAAGTTTTATGTGTCTATTTTCTAACCTCTTTAGTCCCATCTAATTTTGATATCTATAGCTCAAGATATTTAGGTTTTATCCTGGCCTGCCTAGTGGCTAGCCAAAATCAGACACCTAAAAGTAAAAATCTAATAAAAATTGAAAACTGACTCAAATTATACAAAATTGGACTCATATTAAAGCTAATAAGGTAAAGTTTCATTTACAAAAAGTTCCATTCCATTTTACTTAGTAGGGCTCGAGTTATAAGCCTCGAATTCTAACCTTCCTAAACTGCCCTGTTCTGGCCCGGTTTGGACATAGGGCAAATTTATTTGATCATTGAGAGCAAATGGGACCTTATCTAATTCTGAAATTTTTATTGGATATTCTCCTATGTGTAAGCTTTCTAACAAAGTTAGTTTCACTCATTTTCAAATAGTATAGGGCGAGTTCTACCCTGAACAACCCAGTCTTCCCAGAACCAGAGTCAAAACCCTAGGTCAAAATTCAAAAATTCATATCTCTCTCAATACTAATCCAAAAGCCTTATATGATATATGTATCGAAAGCCCTAGATGTCTAGTTTCATATAAAAATGGTTTGATCAAATTTAATTGGCTGTAAATGGAGCCGTACACTCCACCGTACGGACTATTGAGGGTTTTTGGTTCTCCAGCCCCTCAGCTCTTCCTATTTTCATTCTTTCTTGCTTCTAACTCGGTTTTAACCAAACAAACAGCCAAAAACCAGCCATATATCATCATAATCATTCATTTAACACATCAAAGATTGTGAAAATAATCCAACCTCCGCCAACCAAGACCACAGAATTAATGCAAGAACTAAACCTCTACCTTTGTTATAAGTGATTTTGCTTGATTTTTGAGGCTTAGATGAACAAAACTTGATTAGGATTGATGATTGGCTGGAGTTATGTGAGTGAAGAAGAGAAGAAGGGAGCTGGGCAGAGGAGATAAAGTGGCGCAGTCTGAATGAGAGGAAAAGGGGAGGAAAAATCTGATTAAGGGAGTATAAATAGGTGGCTTCCTTGGCTTGTGATTGGTTGAGCTTGTATGGCTGAAATTCAGCCAAGCCTCTCCATGAGTTGTGGCCAAAGTGGTGCCACTCTCTTGCATTAAGTGGTTGAGTTATCAGCCACTCAAGGTAGGGTTAAAGAATTGGAATTCCATTGGTTCGGTTCCGCCAGTTTAAAATACCGTAATCTTACCGATTTCCTTTAAATCAGTAAATCGGTTTTCAATAAAATTTTATGAAATCTCCTATACTTCTAACTTAATTCCCTCATATCTAAACTCACTTATTTGCCAATCAATTGATCCTAAATAATTATTTAACCAAATTTTAATTAATCTCAATTATTCGATAAATCGAATAATTAAGCGAAAAAAAACGGTGGATATTATATTACCACCCTCCTTAAAAACTTTTGTCCTCAAAATTTAGTACCTGAGAATAGTTCAGGATACTCTTTCCTCATATCTGATTCCAGCTCCCAAGTGTAGTCCTCCGCATCTCCTTTTCCCCATGCTACTTTTACTAGCTGCACGGTCTTATTCCGAAGTTGTCTGTAACGTCCTGATTTCCGACCTCCTTACAATTCTTCCCGATTTCCAACGTTATTCAACTCCAACAACGGACGTCCAACTTCACTTTCAAGTTTGATCAAATCCCATTCCTGACTCAATCTTCGAAATTTAGATAGAAGGGATTATTTCCGAGTTCCGAGTTCCTCTTGCACAATTTTCGACTTCATGATCAAAATACTGTACATAGTTTCCGACTTCATGGACTCGGGCATAAGGTTTCCTACTCGGGTACCATTTCCACCTTTATGTTTAAAAATCCCGACTTCCGAGTTAAAGCATTTGGGTTTGATGCATTCTGAATTCCATAGTTCCGACCTTAAACATTCTATCCAACTTCCGACTTGAATCCAAGTCGTTACTTTAACACAATAATGCAAGTACCGACTTCGGGGTCGAATGTAACGAGTTCCGGTTTGAGAGTTGGATCCAATGGACATGAGTTCGAATCTTTAGTTGATTTCCAAGTCATACACGAGTTCCGACCTCATAGAGTCCATTCCCAGCAGTGATATTCCCGGGTTCAAATAGGAGTTCCGAGATCATATGATTGTGAACTGAGTGACTCCCGACTTTCGACATTGCTCCTAAGATTCGAATAAACCAGACGGGATTTCCTCATCACCAACAAGATGGCACGAGTTCCGACTTTAAACATAAATGGGACGAGTTCCGACTTAAACCATAATAGACACGAGTTCCGATTTCAGGTAGAGTGGAAGCATATCCCACTTGTGGGACGACGTGGGGAGCAAATTGGCCACAAAAGTGAGGGACATGGCCGAACTTCAACCACAAAACTTCAGCCAATCAACACCACAACTTTCATATATTTAAGTCAGACTTCCCTCTTCATTCCCAGCTGATTTACGTTCTTCTTCTCCTTGCTCCAGCCTTCTTCTTCTTCCTTTCCTCTCTCAATCCAACTCCATCAAATATCCAAGCTTGGTCAAGGTTCCATCAATCCAAAACTCAAATTCAGCAAGATCACACTCTAAAGAGGTAGGATTCTACTTCTATTCTTGAATTCCTTGCACTATGATTGCATGAGATTGAACTCTTCTTTATGTATTTGATGAATTATTGGATGTATTATGATGGATTATGATGAATTATGATTAAATTCATAGGAGATTTTGAATTAGAATTATGATTAGAAGGAGAAAATTACAAGAAATGGATGGGTTGGGATGCTGCCTGAGTGAGAATTCCACGGCAGTCTGTACGACGGAGTGTACGGCGCTGCCTACAATTAGTTAAATCTAATGAAACCATTTTTAGATGAAAGTAGACATTCAGGGCTTTCTATAGACATATAATATAAGGCCATTGGATTAGTATTGAGAGAGATATGAATTTTTGAAATTTGACCTAAGAACCAGGGTTTTCATTCGGGCAGGGTGATTTATGGAGGGTGTAACTCACCCTATACAACCCCAAATTGAGTGAAACTAATTTTTTTAGAAAGCTTACACATAGGGGAACATCCCAGTATAAAATTCTGAGTTTTTTATGGCACCAATTGATCCCAGTGGTTCGAGAAAGTTACTATATGTCCAATCCAGACCAAAACAGGGTAGTGCAGGAAGGTCAAATTTCAGGACTTATAACTCGAGGTGTACTTAAGTAAATCAAGTGAAACTTTGATAAATGAAAGGTTGTCCTGTCAGTTTCAATATGAGACCAATTTCGTATGAATTGAGCTTAGTTTCGATTTTTAGTGAATTTATACTTCCAAGAGTGTAATTCGGGCTAGTGACTGAACCAGCTGAGGCAAAAGTTAAATATCTTGAGTTATATACATCAAAATGATATGGGACTAAAGAAGTTAGAAAGTAGACATATAGCGCTATGACATATCCAAATTTCAGATTTAAATGATTTGAATAGAGATAAAGGTGGATTATACAAGATTTGGGCATAACCGAATAGAATTGGCAGAATGGCCATATTGATAATTTTACAAGTATTAGTAAAACATATAAGGTTTGAATTGAGAATTGCCAGTTTTACATTGAACCATATATGAATAGATTGATTATATTGTTATGACTGAACTGTCTGTGAGGACTGGCACTCTTCATGGGGAGACGGAACTGATCCGTTATGCTGCCAAATTTACGGCAGAAGTCTAGGAAACTAGGAAATGTATACAAGCAAGGATGAATTTGAAGATGATATGGGTTAACAAGGATGAATTAGAGTAAGAATGGGTATATAGAAACCCTATATTCAAGAATGACATAAGTGTGAGATGAGGTATATGAAAGTAAAGGACAAAGCAGATGTATGAGTGCCGGTGGAATGGCAAAGAGGCTACGGGCCTTTATATGTCACGACTATGTATGTGAAGATCATGTATGCAATGACATATGAAAATAAATGAAGTATAGGTACATTCAGTGTGACTATGCATGACCTTGTATGAGAATGAAAAGACATGAGTATAATGAATGTAAATCCCTTCACTCGGAGGCAGTTACTTGAGATCCCTCCCTGTGAAGGCAGTTAAATATAAAGATATGAATCCCTTCACCTGAAGGCAGTTGCACTTTGAATCCCTCCTTGTGAAGGCAGCTAAAACTATGAGATCCCTCTACCTTGGAGGCATGTGGTCAGATGAGATCCCTCTATGTTGAAGGCATGTGGTCAGATGAGATCCCTCAGTTTTGAGGCACGTGACCAGAAGAGATCCCTTCACTGAGAGGCACGTGACCAGAATGAGATCCCTCCAAGACTAGAGGCACATAGGTCCCCATACGGGTGAGTCGGTGTGACGACGGTCACGGGTGAGGCTGACGAGCTCACTCCAAGGCCAGACTACCGAAGGGCAGTAAAAGCACCTTAGGGACGGCGATACGTAACGCCTAGGTGTGCCAAGTAAAAGACTAAAGACCAAAGGCTAAAGATTAAAGTATATGCAGACACCCGAATCACATGAGGCATGGGTTCAACCTAGCTAGTGTGAGCATGGTGGCCAGAACTTAAATGAGGCATGGCCTGACCCAGCTAGTGTAAGTACCAAGTGAAGATCCCATATTCCTAAGGAACGTGACATGGCGATCACGCTCTGATAGGGTATGACATGGCGATCATACTCTGGAATGTGGCACGTAAAGATTTTATGATGAAAAGAGAGACGAAGAAAGAGAAGTACATTTTATGTATATGCTTAAATTCAAGGGCAAGTAAAGCCATCGGCAGATTTTATGTGTTCAGTATATTGGTATTAATGTATTCTTAGTATGTTTCAATTATTTATGTGCAGGCGTTATGTTCCTAGTATATTAATGCTATGTGCGTTCTTATATGTTACATTTATTATTCATGATATTATTCATGAGTTAATTTTGTATAGGCTTTCCCAAATGACAAATCTATGAGTAAAACTGAACCTTTGCTTCGGACATTATATTTTCAAACCATAAAATTAAACAGTGTACATAACATGTTCACCTTTTTCAAAATAAATCGAAGCAACTGGAGATGACAACGATGACATTATTTATGATACTTAGAGAATCCTACTGAGAATTTATGATTCTTACTCCTATTTCCGTGTTGTCTCCAGATAGTTTCAGAAGTTTCCGAGGACGGCTGAAGTTGCTGTCTGACAAAATCCACTCAGGTAACAGTAACAACTCCAGGGTATGGTGCTATGACTTAAGCATAGTACTGTACTTGGGAGGGTGTTACATTGTCTGCTACTTCTATCTACGATCCGTGCTGGTTGTACGCAGAAAGTCAGGTCCTCTTTTAACTGTATTGATTCGAGTTCTAGGGAGTGAGTAGGGTCAGGTTGATACTTTCTAAGTTGGGAGACATGAAAAACATCATGAAGGTTTGATAGATGTGAAGGCAAAGTGACTCGATATGCAACTGATCCGATTCGCTTCAGCATTTGGAAGGGACCAATAAAGCGAGGATTTAGCTTCTTGACTTTAACTGCTCTACCTATTCCTGTTGTAGGAGTAACATTCAGAAATACGTGGTCTCCTTCCTGAAATTCCAGAGGTTTTCTCCTAGTATCCGCGTAACTCTTCTCAAGTGTTCCGAGCAAAGAAGCATCTTGCTCCGTATTTTCTTGATCTGCTCGGTGGTCTGCTCGACTAAATTAGGCCCCAGTAGAGTTAATTCACCTGTCTTATACCAGCACAAGGGAGATTGGCACTTTCGTCCATACAATGCTTCGTAAGGAGCCATGCCGATACTAGCGTGATAACTATTGTTGTATGCGAAGTTGGCCAACGGTAAGTATCGATCCCAATTTCCGCATTGCTCCAGTATATAAGTTCGTAGCATATCTTCCAAGGTTTGAATCGTCCTTTCAGTTTGGCCATCTGTTTGCGGGTGATACGCAGTGCTTAAACATAGCTTCGCACCGAATGCCTTCTGTAAAGCTCCCCAGAATCGTGAGGTAAACCTCGGGTCTCGATCAGAGATAATAGTTGAAGGGGTCCCATGCAACCTTATAATCTCTTGAATGAATAGTTGAGCTAGTTTTTCTAGCGGATAATTTGCTCGAATGGGTCGGAAATAAGCAGATTTGGTTAATCTATCCACAATGACCCATATAGCATCATATCCCGCTGACGTCCTTAATAACCCCATTATAAAATCTATGGAGATACTCTCCCACTTCCACTCAGGGATTTCCAAGGGTTGTAACATCCCAGAAGGTTTCTGATATTCCACTTTCACCTTCTGACAGACCAAACACTTACCCACGAAGCTTGCTATATCTGACTTCATGCCCGGCCACCAAAACATTTTCTTGAGGTCTTGATACATCTTGGTTATGCCAGGATGTACAGCGAATTCACCTTTATGTGCTCCTTCTAAAATTCTTCTTCGAAAATCGTTCCTTTTGGGAACACGCACCCTGTCGTGACATCGCCAGATGCCTTCTTTATCTTGGGCAAAACCTGTTAGTTTCCCTGACTGCACGAGATTAATCGTATATTGAAAATTAGCATCCTGCTGCTGTGCTTATCGAATCTGGTCCTTAAAGCTACTGGTTATCTTAATTTGGTGTAACTGAAGGGTCTTTGGAGTTGTAAGGATTCCCAAATTAAGAATTAGGAAGCTTTCAATAAGCTCCGTCTCTTTAATCATCATCCAGGCTATGGTCAATGATTTTCTACTCAAAGCATCTGCCACAATGTTTGCCTTACCTGGGTGGTATTTCAATTCAAATTCGTAGTCTTTAAGGAGTTCCATCCATCTTCGCTGCCTCATGTTTAATTCCTTCTGATCAAAGAGATACTTCAAACTCTTATGATCAAAAAAGACCTCGAACCTCACTCCGTATAGGTGATGTCTCCATATCTTCAACGCAAATACTACTACTGCTAATTCGAGGTCGTGAGTAGGATAATTCCTTTTGTGTGGCTTCAATTGCCTGGAGGCATACGCAACTACCTTTCCAGTTTGCATCAACATGCACCCTAACCCTTGTTTGGAAGCATCACAATAGACCTCAAATGGTCCATGAGGGTCTGGCAAGGCTAGCACTAGTGTCGTAATCAACCTCCTTTTCAAATCCTAAAAACTCTGTTCGCACTCCGGCGTCCACTCAAATGGAACATTCTTTCTAGTTAGCTTGGTCAAGGGCAAGGCTATTCGAGAAAAATCCTTGACGAATCGCCTGTAATATCCAGCCAAGCCTAGAAAACTCCTGACTTCAGAGACTGTGGTCGGTCTTTCCCAGTTTAGAACTGCTTTTACTTTGTTGGGGTCTACAAAGATTCCTCCAGATGACACTACGTGGCCGAGAAATTTTACCTCCTTCATCCAAAATTCACATTTGGATAATTTAGCATAGAGTTTCTTTTCTCTTAAAATTTGCAGAACTAGCCGCAAGTGTTCCGCATGCTCTTGCTCCATCTTCGAGTAGACAAGTATATCGTCAATGAAGACCACTACAAATTGGTCCAGATATGGGCAAAATATTCGATTCATGTAATCCATGAATACTACTGGTGCGTTCGTTAGTCCAAACGACATCACGGTATACTCATAATGTCCGTAACGAGTTCGAAAAGCTGTCTTAGGGATATCTTGTTCCCAAACTCGAATTTGGTGATATCCAGAACGTAAGTCGATCTTGGAGAATACCGTTGCACCTTGTAGTTGGTCCATGAGATCGTCAATCCTTAGCAGTGGATATTTATTCTTAATTGTCACTTTGTTCAGCTGCCTATAATCCACGTATAAGCGCATACTTCTATCTTTCTTTTTGACCAACAAGACCGGAGCTCCCCATGGCGACACGCTTGGCCGCGTGAATCCTTTTTCTAAAAGCTCTTCGATCTGTCTTTTTAGTTCCGTTAGCTCCATAGGTGACATTCGATATGGAGTTATAGATATTGGTCCTGCACCTGGAACCAACTCAATGGTAAACTCAATCTCTCTCTCCGGGGGGAATTCGGGAATATCCTTTGGAAAAACATCCGGATATTCCTTAACAACCGGGATCTTTTCTAGTTCCTGCTCAACTGCTGTCACAAAAGCTGACAAGAGAATATATCCTTGATTCTTTGACCCAAAAGAGTTCAGATGGAAGAGTGTTGTAGTTTGGGATTCAGAAAGTGAAACAGAGGGGAGTACCACCATCTTATCAGAGCAATTGAGTACGACTCGATTGGCAGAAAGCCAATCCATGCCCAGAATTACGTCAAGACCAGACAGGGGGAGACGAATCAAATCGGCGGCAAAGGTCCTACCCTCAATTTGAAGAGGAACATTGATGCATATTTGACTAGTTCTAACAGGCCCATTGGTAGGAGTAGAAACCAGTAGGTCATAAGGTAATTCAGAAATTGGAAATTGCAAAGCAGACACACAATTATGAGAAATAAACGAATATGAAGCACCCGAATCATAAAGTACAGTTAGAGTCTCACCGTCCACGTCACAGGTACCTTGAATTAGTCCTTCCGACTTGTCAGCTTCTTCTGCACTCATTGTAAAGACCCGTCCTTGACGTTGGGGTCGAGGTGCTATGATGGATTCCTGGTTGGACACTCATAAATTTTGTGGCCTAGCTTGCCACATCCGTAGCAGACATTCTGGCCTGCCAAACACGGCCGATCGCCATGATTCTTACCGCATTTTGTGCAAGTTGGATTTGGAAGAGGCCTTTGGGGTTGCTTACCCTTGTTGCCTGCCGGCGGAAATCTCCGCTGTTGTTGTATGTTGGGCTTAAATCTTGGGCCTTGTGGGGCCAACCCCCTCTTGATATTTCCACCAGATGCCCTGGCTGCAGCTAATTTCAAGTTGCAATCTTCCACAAGTCGGCATTTGTTCACCAGCGTGGGGAAATCCTTAATCTTCATTGGCCCTATTGCGGTAAGAATGTCTTCTCGTAACCCTCCTTCAAATTTAACCCACTTCCAAGCTTTATCCGAGTTCCTCTGGTAAATCGTGGAAAATTTGCACAGCTCTTCGAACTTGGCAATGTATTTAGATATCGTCCGATTTCCTTGACGAAGCTGCATAAACTCAAGTTCCTTGGCATTTCGAACGGAAGCCGGAAAGTACTTCTGGTAAAATACATCCCTAAACATTGCCTAGGTGACTACCGTCCGAGATTCTTCAAACAATCTTCGTACGCCATTCCACCAAAACTCGGCATCTGCTTCGAGCATGTAAGTGGCAAAGGTCACCTTTTGATGATCTGAGCAATCCAAGGCAAAGAAAATCTTCTCCATGGCTTTGATCCATTCGTCAGCTTTATCAGGATTATACGCCACTCGGAAACTTGGCGGATTTGCCTTTCTGAACTAAGCAAACTTGAGATAGTCCAGGTCAACCCCTAGGCCATGAAGGTTCCCTCCATAGCTTGCCTCAGGTCATCTGCCTAGCTGATCCATCATCTGGTGAGCCACCGTTGCTTGTTCCCACATTGCATGGGCCATTTCTTGCATTGTGGCCATAAAATCAGTCCGGTCCTCTGGAGCAGGTTCTGCACGTGGTCTATCTCGCATTCCGGAAGCTATTAAGTTCTGAGCACACAAAACAAAAGTTATTGAGTTAATCAGGCTCAATACTAAGTCTAGTGTGCTAGTAAATAACAGCTCACACGGTCAGGCACTTCATACACATGCACAACTATATCTCAACCGTACAGGCAAGATCTGGTGCATATTATTAGCTAAAAATACAGAATATGCGCGAAGCATAGTCAGTCCAATCCTTAGGCCTTAGCTAGGACGAACTGCTTTGATACCAAAAATTGTAACACCCTACCAATTTAATGTTAAGCTTAAATCATAGCATGAAATTAAGTAGATTGTGTTACCGTGTTAACATACTGCTTACCTTTCATGATTCGTACCACACCTCATACATATATTCTTATTTATTATTATTATTATTTTTTAAATAGACAAAATGGCGTACTACTATACTATGAGCATAATGAAATTGAACAAAATACCACAACAGATAAGAAATAATGCAAATACATCATCTGTATACATATATATATCAGAAGCCATTGCTTCAGCTTATGTACAAAGTTTCAAAGTGGAGCACATAAGTGGGGCCAGCGTACCAAAAAGACATAAGGCCCGTACCAGTCAAAATGATCCTATGGTCCTCAGAGGACATTTCACAACCTACTGCTAGTCCTACTATCACGTCTATGACCCAAGGCTGCACGCTATCAAAAGAGGGTCAGGCTGTACAACGTCCCCTACAACTGGCTTACTCCGTCAGATAGCCATTGGCCATGCCAGGCCCGGCTGGAGAGTAATCCACATTGGGTCCCGAGGAGGAAGAGGGTGATGAGCCGGTGGCCTCGGAAGGGTCACTCTCTAAGCTAAGTGGTATGTCTGGAACTGCCTGTGGAGGTGACTCGGATGCAGGGTCAGCAGGAGCTGCAAGTGGGTGCGCCATGTGTAGTGGAATAACAATGTAAGGAGTCGTAGGGTCGAAAACAGGATGATGTAGAGGGACAACAAAGTTCCTATTGCTAGATAGGTAAAGGCGGAAGTTACAAGAACCGGCTATATACAAAGAATCCAATTCTGGATCATGGTGAAGCTGCAAATCTGGGATCTCAATGAAGAGGGTGGCCGTGGAGTCCATCGCCAGTGTTTGAGAATGATGCGGAAAAATACAGAGTAAAGTGAGAATTTAAAGACATTCTCAGTAGGGTTCATGTTTAGTGGTTTTATAACGTCACATACATTCTCAGTTGCCTCGGTTTTTATTTAATTATGAAAACATGTGTTCAAACTGAAATATCCATTTTAATGAGTTCAAGAAAATGTCTGGTCCGAGGCAAAGTTCAGTTTTACTTTAGATGGCATAAGAAACAAAATAAATTACTAATAATGATACATAGAATGATAAACAGAATAAATAAATAAACAGCGGTAAACAAACATAATAGACAACTGTAAATATCTTGACATAACTATTCCATATATTCATGCATTCATGTAATCATGCAGACTCATTCTTGAACCTTCCTTCATAAACTTTTTCATTTCTTGTCATCATTTTTCCATCTCTTGGTCCCCTAAGAGTTCTTGGCCATTTAGACTCCTTGGTAATAATCTGCTTTTCAGGATCAAGCTCGTTCCTATACAGGAATGCCGGGTTTACTTTTCCCGACCTTCCCACCGATCTACTCCCCTTAACTTTTTATCCGGGACTGTCCCAAAAAGCATGGAACTTTCATAATAACAGAATTCTTATCATAGCTTCCATAGTCTTCTTGAAAATGTACATGCATTAATATGTAATTCATAAATTATGCATGGATTCTACCAAAATTTTGGTAGCATAACGAAATGTGTCCGATTCCCCATGAATAGTGCCAGCACACCAGAACACCAATTTGTCACAAAGGTCACAACATTGCACACATATTTCAACATGGAACTCTTAATAACAATAATCTCATTAAGGCAAAGTTTCTACCTCAATATAGTCAGCCAACCCGGTTCTTCTAAATCAAGCCATAATTTCTATTTAACTCATTTGAATCCCAATTTTGAGTATGTTAAAGTGTTATGTGTCTATTTTCTAATCTCTTTGGTCCCATCTAATTTTGATATCTATAGCTCAAGATATTTAGGTTTTATCCCGGCCTGCCCAGTGGCTGGCCAGATCAGACACCTAAAAGTAAAAATCCACTAAAAATCGAAAACTAATTCAAATTATATGAAATTGGACTTATATTAAAGCTAACAGGGCAAAGTTTTATTTACAAAAAGTTTCATTCCATTTGACTTAGTAGGGCTCGAATTATAAGCCCCGAATTCTGACCTTCCTAAACTGCCCTGTTCTGGCCCGATTTGGACATAAGGCAACTTTCTTGGATCACTGGGAGCAAATGGGATTTATCTAATTTTGAAATTTTTATGGGATATTCTCCTATGTGTAAGCTTTCTAACAAAGTTAGTTTCACTCATTTTCAAATAGTATAGGGCGAGTTATACCCTGAACAACCTAGTCTGCCCAAAACCAAAGTCAAAACCCTAGGTCAAAATTCAAAAATTCATATCTCTCTCAATACTAATCCAAAAGCATTATATGATATATGTATGGAAAGCCCTAGATGTCTAGTTTCATATAAAAATGGTTTCATCAAATTTAATCAGCTATAGATGGAGCCGTACACTCCGCCGTACGGACTACCGAGGGTTTTTGGTTATCCAGCGCCTCAGCTCTTCCTATTTTCATTCTTTCTTGCTTCCAACTCAGTTTTAACTAAACAAACAGCCAAAAACCAGCCATATATCATCATAATCATTCATTTAACACATCAAAGATTGTGAAAATAATCCAACCTCAGCCAGTCAAGACCATAGAATTAATGCAAGAACTAAACCTCTACCTTTGTTATAAGTGATTTTGCTTGATTTTTTAGGCTTGGATGAACAAAACCTGATTAGGCTTGATGATTGGCTGGAGTTATGTGAAAGAGAGGAAGGGAGCTGGGCAGAGGAGAGAAAGTGGCGCAGTCTGAATGAGAGAAAAAGGGGAGGAAAAATCTGATTAAGGGAGGATAAATAGGGGGCTTCCTTGGCTTGTGATTGGTTGAGCTTGCATGGCTGAAATTCAGCCAAGCCTCTCCATGAGTTGTGGCGAAAGTGGCGCCAATCTCTTGCATTAAGTGGCTGAGTTATCAGCCACTCAAGGTAGGGTTAAAGAATTGGAATTCTATTGGTTCGGTTCCGCCAGTTTAAAATACCGTAATCTTACCGATTTCCTTTAAATCGATAAATCGATTTTCAATAAAATTTTATGAAATCTCCTATACTTCTAACTTAATTCCCTCATATCTAAACTCACTTATTTGCCAATCAATTGATCCTAAATAATTATTTAACCGAATTTTAATTAATCTCAATTATTCGATAAATCGAATAATTAAGCAAAAAAAAAATGGTGGATGTTACACTAGTCCCCTTGTCATAACCCAACTCGACTATGACTGGTGTGTAAGGAGTCTTGATTCCCTGGCAAGCCTCGACTAAGACTTTATTGAAAAACTGATGGAGTTTTCTTTAAAAATCAGACTTTTCCATTCACAATCCCTATATACAATCTGTTCATAGACATCCAAAATACTTAAACAGATACACACACACACACAAATATATATATATATATATAAGTTGTTTCAATACACATAGGGGCATAACTACCACAATTTGAGAACTTGCCTGTAGTTCAATGGAGCACTAGACCATGTCATATACTATAATCTCTATGATGCAAGGGAAGGCCCGCTCAAGCATTAGGCTTATTGGAAGGTAATTGGCAGCTAAACTCTAACTTAACTCAGCACCTAAAATATGGAGAGGCAACTAGATAAGTTAAACAACTTAGTGAGAGATAATTTACCTATAGCTAGCATGGGACTATTCAATTTTAAACTCACCTCTGGTGGGCTTGTACATAGAACTATACTAAAAATATGTCTTACACATAAAATACTTGGGAAAATAGTCCCCTTTCTTTCAATTATGAAAACTAGTAAGGAAATAATCCTTATAACCATTTTTTAAAACAACTAAAAATATGCTTGCCAAGCATCTGGGATCAATTTCGTTATGTAACACATTTAAGGCAACCTCATTTTAAATTTTTCAAAATCACTGGAGGTATAACCCTCTATACATTTGGTAAAACTGTTGCAGGTATAGCCTTACTATATGTTTTGTAAGATAAAGTGTCAGTATAGCTAGTGGGAGACCACAACTATAGAATTCTTATCTTACTACCTTGAGCGGCATCAACGGCCAGCCCTTAGTGAAACAATAAGACGGTCGTGTCAGCCTAACACACGAGGCTAGTACTTCCCTTGCTAGCTGGGATTCATACAAGGTGCATAAAGTCTAATGTCTACCACCATTAACTATGGTTCTATGAAGTGCTCATCCCACAAAACCCGTTTCCTTTATTGAATATAGTTTTCAAATTCTTACATCAGAACATATCTAATTTTAAAGAAAATTTGAAATATAACATAAACAATCTCTTTTCTTTAATGAACATAGCTCAAACTTCTTCAACATAGTATAGCTAGAAAATTGTCCATTTCCTTATATAAACAACTAATAACATTATAATAATTTCGAATCAAATCAAAACTATACACAGACAAGTGATTCCCATGCACTTTACATAAAAAGCCATAGCATATGGTTGTTCTTATTCAATAGCTTTTCAATTATAGGAAAATTGATTTCTTAAACCTTTGTTTTACTATCCAACTTCCTTGGTAAATTCATATAATATATAAAAGATATATTCATAGCATTATATAAATCTAATATTTATATCCATTTCAAAATCTACTATAGATAAATTATCTACTCACAGTACTCTAGCTAGAAAGGTAGGAGTTCCTTGGTGAAATCACCAGGCCAACCAGTCACTCCAAGAATAGATTTAACGCTACAATATGACAATATAACTAATTAAACCTCAACCATAGAGGTAAGAGATTAACTTAAACTGCCTTTAAACATGAAAAACCCCAGGATTTAGAACTCTAGGACTCCCAATTCTAAGCCAAGAGCAAATCCTTTAGGAAAAAGTTTTCTAAACCTTGACATAAAAGGTTTTTAAGCTAAAAAATTACCTTTGAGTACCAAAGAATAGAGAAGAACAAGGTGGGGAGTTTGGGTCTCCTCCCAGGACATCCCATAGCTTCCCTTACTTGCTCAAAGGAGAAAATCAATCGGTAAATAGACTAAGAATATAATTGGTAAAGAGTGGGTAAGGACAAATAATGTTATAAGATGGTAAAAATATCATATCTAAGTGATGTTAGAGAGAAAAGGGAGAGAGAACATGTAACACCCTACTAATATCGTACTATGCTTAAGTCATTTTATGGCATTACTAGTTGTTACTCTTAACTAGCAAAAGTTCTTATCTTTGAAATTAGCGTAATATACCAAAATAGCATATAATTTTTTTTTCTGTAAAACTTTTATGCTTGAAAACTGAGCCTTTAAGTGCTTACTTACTCGAATACATATGAACGTTGTTCTTCATATCGCTGAGTTACTAATAAGACATATGACAAAATGGAAACAATATCACACAATACCTTAAGCCAAGAATGCAATCAGAGATAATCAAGGTCATCATTACACTTAATAAGTATCACATACGTGATATGCCAGATTAAGCAGCATGACTTCCTATATGCTCTTAATTACACATGAACTGCCCAACTAGGGCTCTTAAGAAAATGAAAATAATATGCTACTCTCTCGATCCTCCTTAGCTAGGTGAAGAAACATGGCAGCTCCTCATCTTATCCAGTCAGGTATCATTAGTAGTGCTGCCACTAATGCTATCAGCTCCATCTGAAGACGACACGAAAATGTAGGAGTGAAAAATGCAAGATTTCTTAGTAGGATCGCGACTAGACAAACACTGTGTCATTGTCATCGTCCCAGCCACTTCAGATTTAATTATGAAAATAGTGAGCATGCATAAGTTCTATTTTTAAAGGGTTTGAAAACATAGGTTCCCGAAGTGGGTTTCTTTTAATCTTTCCCCTATAAACATAATATAAAGAAACTCAAAACTACCATATAAGAGCATATACATGTGAGAACATGGTATAAACATTTATAATGTGCATGAGAAATATAGAAACATGCATGACTATGCAACTCATCAATTTGACCATGGTTCTACTTTGACTTTATTTTTATTTTTAGCACGTGCTTAACATTCTTTACTTTCCTTTGAAATAGACTGCTTTTGGACATAAGCTCATTCCATGACCGTCGTCATGCAGTACTAACCAAATCAAACTAAGCCAATATTGGTTACCTATAGGTTGGAGGGTCTTCCATGTCACCCTCGCCTCCCTCATAGAGGTTCCTTGAGTCTTTGTGGATCGCCATCTCTCACTTCCCTTACCGAAGTGATTGAAGGGTCATGTCCCATTAATTCTTTGCTTATCATTATACTTTACATGCATAGTTCCCTTTTTGACTAGACATATGCAAGGATATGACTAAGCCCATAATTTTGATGAAAATCCGGCAGTATAACGGCTAGACCGAAGCTTTCCCAAAATGCCAATCACAACTTTCAACCAGTAGTTCATCACAATCATATCATTCAATCAAGGGGCAAAGCTCAATCAAACTTGTCATTTATCATGTCAAATGGCATTATACATTTATACCCTAGGGGGGTTCATAGTTGCATTTTTCTTTGCAAAGAATATTATGAATCATCATGGGATTTCTTGTGGTTACCCATGAGAGAATCACATAGTTAGGATATGTGTTTGTGGTCTTTTAGTTACTTAGTCCGCATATGAAAGTGTTCTTTACTTAAGTACATGTCTTATGGAACACTTGTTCAAATTAATTAAGTTAAGTGATTGTTTCCTTTTGATGCGGCTCCGGCAAGTATACCGGATCGTACAAGTAATAAAGTGATAAGAAAAGTATCGTTCCCACAAGGATAGATCAAATATCGGATAGTTTAAGGGATGACTATTTGGATGGAATGAATTCACGAATAAAGAAATTAAAATTCAAACAAAATAAAATAAATAAGAAAATTAATAATGTAGACGAATGCTAACTGGGTAAACAAATGCAATGGGATGGATGCTTGGGCTAATTAATTTCACCTATTGCAGACTCATTTACTATGAATTTTTGTTAATCAGTTCCTATCCTAATTGACTCACGGTCGGTTCCCCTTAATTTATTCCTAGCCTCTCTTGAGGTCAAGCAATACTCTTTATACTAAACTGACTGCCTAATCTCTTAGCACAAACTAATCTAGGAAAAGGTTGAAGCTCTATGGATTCCTATGTTGACCGCATGAACCACGTTTGTCTATCTCTAATTTTCGCTCAGCTCATGGTGTTAATGTTAAGAGGCTCTATTCACAAACCCTCTCTCGAGTTATTGTAAATCCCCAAATCAATTAATTGGTGATCAAGCAATTAAAAGCATTAAGAACAAACAAAAACACTAAGCAATAGAGATAGAAAACAAGATTAACATTAATCCATGAGTAAACTTGTCATACAAAAAGAGTCCATTAACGCCCTAGTAATAGAAAACTAGTTCATAATTGAAGAAAAGAAAACAATGAAAGAGTATGAAGATGAGAAGATAGAAGAAACAAAAGCCATAAAGATTTTTGGCTAGAGACAAAAGATTCAGAAGAATGTGGATCTCTCCGTGTTGAACTTGAGCTCTGGAATCCTTGAATCTTCATCTTCAATCTCTCTAGAAGAAGTGTTCTATCTTGGAAAAGGTGTGTGTGTCTCTAGGGATCTGTTTTTGACCTTAAGTGTTGCCTTTTATAGTCCAAAGATCGCTCTTCTCGAAATTCAACCCGAGCCCACTAATTCTGCAGTCGGGGTCGCGCTATAGCGCAAGGCAAGCGCGCTAATCTCTTTTATACACTTCCAAGCTCTGTAGCAGTCTGAATATTTGGAATTTAGCCTCGGAGGTAGAAATAGAAATTGTAGATCTTTGAGTAAGCTTTCTAACGCAACAAGAATCACCTCAATCGGAGTTCTATAGCTTAAGATACAAGTGAAAGAGTGATGAAAGGTCAGAATTGCCAACACCAAAAACAAGATGAAGCTTCAATCTTGTTTTGCCTTTTTCTCCTAGAAGATTCGAGAACTAGAAAAAGTGTCCAACAACAAAGTTGAAGATCTTCTTCCCTTCTTTCCAAAAAATCTTGAATCATCATAATCCGACTTTTGGAGAGCTAGATATTGAATTTCCAATGCTGAAAGGTCTTGATTTTATGCAAGAAAAGCTCTCTCATGGCTCCAAATTCCAACTTGAGTGCTTCTACCTAATAACAAGTATACCAAAAGCATAAATAAGTATCTAAAATATAAAAAAATAATAGAAAATAAAATTACTACCTAATCTAAACTACGTAATGAAAATAAAACAAAATATTAACTAAACTAAATAACTACGTCCTAAATTAAATAAAAATTAACTAAAAATATAACTCACTACAAGGAGTTATCACCTTTCCTTGAGATAGTACACTTAGTGATTCCTAGGTTCATGGTATGCTCAGAGGCCCTAATCATACTTCTGTTCCTAAGGAGTTCGAGATCCCTCTAATCCTTGAGTCATGACAACGCATAACCACATCATAAACCCAACAACACCATATTCACTAAACACCAAGGGTAATTTTTTACTTAACCAAGTTACAAAGTTTCAAGCTTTCATTATTGACATAGCAAGGTTATACCTTAAACATTATTAAAGTTATCATTCTTACAAAGTAGTCATAAAGTTTTATTCCTTATGAAAGTAAGTGCCTTAAACATTAAGCTCTTATCTAAAAGATTAGATCTTTATAAAATAATGATACAATTTACTAGCTTTTTAAATAAAAAGTCTTGTTCTTTATGAAAATTAACTCATTTAATTATTCTAGAACCATCAAGGTCTCAACTTTATGACTTAAAGTTGTCTTTACACTAAAAAGGTTTCTACTTTATCAACTAGTGATATGAAACATTAACTTCAAGGTTAAAAAGTCTTGATCTTCATAAAAGTTAATATCTTTTAGCATTGTTTTAGTTCAAGATCTAAACTTTATGAATGAAATGTTACAAAACAACACTTGTATGACTTAAAGGTCTCATTCTTGATTAAAGTTTGAAATTTTATGAAAGGTTTTTTCTTTAAGGTTTGATTTCTAAGATATAAATGACAAGATATCATTTTATAACTCAAAAAGGCTTGTTATTCTAAAAACCTTAGACTTTTACATGTATTTTTGTTTTCAAAATAAAACAAAAGAAGACTTTATGATGGCACTAAAACTTGCGCCACTTTTTGTGTATTAAGAAGCAAACTTTTTAAAGTTTAAAGCTTTTAGAATGTTTATAGTTTTATCAAATCATGAAAACATAAAAAGATGAAGCTTTTCTAATCATCAACTCATCATAAGAAAAGGAACAACTTTAAGCAAGATACCATCAAGAACATTCAAGAACATATTTTACCAAAAGTAAAAACTTAAGAACACTTGAAGAAAAATAAGAACACATTTTTCTAGAAGTAGAAATATCAAGAACACTTGAAGTCCAAAAGTAGAAACATCAAGAACACTTGAAGAACAACATGAACATATTTCTACTTTAAGAACAACAAGAACATATTTTTCCAAAAGTAGAATCATCAAGAACACTTAAGGAACAACAAGAACATATTTTTCCAAAAGTAGAAACACCAAGAACACTTGAAGAACAACAAGAACATATTTTTCCAAAACTTTTGCTCTTGAAGAGCATGAAAGATTTTCTCAAGTTTTCACTTAGAGATTTTGGTCATGAAAAAACCAAGCTCCAAGCTTTCTTGAGCAAACAAAATGAAAAAGATGAAAATCACTACCTTTCTTAGAAATGGCACAAAAACTAGAGAAGAAGAAGATGATGATGGTGGTTCCTTTCCTTGTAGATAGTGGCGGTTTGGCTTGGTGGAAGGAGAAGCTCTTGAGATCTTATGAAAATGGAGGTTGTAATGTTTTGATCTTGTCTCCAGAGACCCAAAGATGAGGTCTTTAAAGGGCTAAGTGAGTGGTTTTGGGTGGTGGTGGTGGAGAAAGGAAGAAGAAGATGAAGAAAATGAAGAGAGTTATAGAGAGAAATGAGAGGATTTGGTTTGTAAAAAGAGAATAGGATGAGTGAAAATGAAAATGTGTGTGTGTGTGTGTGTGTGTGTGTGTGAAAGTGGCATCCACATAAAGGAAGGAGAATGAGATATTTTTGCTTCACTTTGTGTTATCTTGTGTTAATTAGTGATTAAGGAGACAAAGTGGATGATAGGGAGACAAAATACGGTCAAACTCTTACATAAAGTAGTCTTGTTTAATACTTTATGCTTTTATGACATCACCTTTTACTTTATTGTCTAGTTGACTAAATTTGAATTTAATCATGTGATTAAGTGCTCATACAACTTAATTAAGATGGTTAAGCAAGGATTGGTAATTAACATACAAGAACATGATTAACAAAAATTAATCTTGCGATTAAGCTTAAGTAACCTTAATTAAACTCGATTAAGCTAATTAAGGCGATTAGTGCTTAATTAAGCTATAAAGGCTCTAACTCGCTTAATTAGAAATTATTTAATCTCCATTAAGCATTATCTTGACTCTTCTCATCCGAGTTAACTTCTTAATTAAGCCTTAATCTTATAATTTCTCATTAAGTGCCTAATTACTCAAGGTTACTGAGATAATTTAGCACGACATGAAATTGAGGATATTACAGAACACAAGAGAGAAGATAAGAACTGAGAGAGGAGAGAGAAAGGTGAGAGATTGGGGCTTAAAACCCACTTTTTTTTTTATTTTTGACGCTGACCTGGGCATGCTGGAGGATAGGGATTTGTGCTCAAGCGTGCCTAGGTCCATAACCTTCCTTGCCCTGTCATGGGAGTGCGATAGAGCATAGGGGGCTGAGCTTGAGCGTGGCTCTCAAGTTCCCAAATTCTGGTTCTTCTTCCTCTTTCTGATTCCCAATGCCACTCAGGCCAAATTTTTACACACTTATTTAATGTCCCCTTTTACTAAGTTAATGTCCCTTTTTACTTTTACTCTTCATTAACTTTAAAACATAAATGTAAATAAGGAATATCCCCATTTTGAATTCAATAAAAATATCAGAAAAATCAAAATCCTTAAGAATCAAAATCTAACTTTTGGATTTTAGTACAAATTTCCAAAAACTTGCATTTTCTTAAACTTCCAAGCAAAAAACAAAGGAGTTAATAACTTCCTAAAATTTATTAAAAATCGCTCTTCGATTCTTTGATATCTGAGGAGCAATTATTGGGACTTTTGACCTCAAGAAAAATGTCCCAATCATGTAGCTCTCCAAGGAGGCATAAGGTGCAGACTTAGAATTTTTGTGGGGTTTGAAAAAACAAAGAATTGCAATTTCCATAAATCTTGACTGGGGTATTATACCCCTACAACATGGTGAAGATTCCAATCCTAGTTAAGAAAGATGCCCACATTTCATGCCTATCATGACCCAACCCGGGCTGTGACCGGCACATAGGGGATGGGTCCCCTAGCAAGCCTTGATCACACAATTTCCTTAAAATTTGGGCAGAGTCTCCTTTGTATTCAAGACTAATCCCAAATATGAATCCTCACCCTGCACAAAAAACACAAGCACACAGAACCATTGGGGATCCAGGCATTCTCAGATTGCACCTCACAACACACAATGTAAGAGTAAAATGCACAATTATATTATCCATCCAAAATACAATAGTTTTTGTTTGTTTAGAAATTCATTCATTTTAATACACATAAAACTCATATTTAAACATACACATGAACCAAGCGCGAGTTAGACCCTGCCTATAGTATCATGGAGCTACAATATTTTAAGAAATCCATAAGGTTTCAAATTACTAAATGCCCTTGAAACAAAAAAGGACATCCCAAGAAGTAGAAATTCACCATTGAGAGATGAAATGATAAAATCCTAACCGAGCACCTATAACTAAAAAAGAAAAAGAAGCAATAAGGTGAGTTTATGCAACTCGGTGAGAGATAGGATATCCTTAACCCACATAAGTCAATGTGCATAAGTATTTGATAAATTTCAATACAGAATGAAATTAAAATTCATTAAAATCCATAGGAACTATCTAACATGGGATAATCCATTAGGGTCACACTCAGGTAGCCTTTCCTTCGTGTAAATCCCGTAATCCATCACACATTACTCTTAGAGTGGTTGTGTAAATTTGTCACGCACCACACTATGTGTGTGGCTGTGTAATATCCATCACGCACCACTCCCTTGAGTGGCTATGTAAATGATACTCAAGATGCACCAGGGCTAACGCCTACTACCATTAGCAAGCAGATCCTATTATAGACTTTCCTGAACCTTTCCTTAACTATCATGCACTTCTATTTTTCTTTAAATTTAAAATACTAGTTCCAAACCTTTTCAATCATGGTAATAATATTAAATTGAAATGAGGCACTCTTACGAAAATAAATTTCCAACATTTACTATATCTGTTTCAAAACATTTACATAATTTCTCATGATACTGATCAATGACTCATGTGTCAAGTTTTAAAAACAGTGTCATTAAGAAAAATACTTATACCTCCAAAATTTTCCAAAATTCAATATAGCAAAATAATTACAACAGAAAACAAGCTAAAGATGTTTTATCTACTCACAATACAAAAGTCAAGAGTGAGGATTCCGATTCACCAAAGCCACGAAGCTAAGGGAGCTTTCCCTGGGACAATCTAACACCACATCCACGGCAACTTAATCAAATACTAGTCATTAATACAAAAGATTAACACCAAATACTCTTAGACTCCAAAATCCCAATTCTTTGACCTAGGCTTCATGAGGTGCCTCACAACTAAGCAAGATTCAAAATTCTTAGGAAGAGACCAGGAAAAGGTGTTAAGAATTACCTTTAGGAAGCAAATAAGGATGAAGGTGGGGGTGGCTTTTGCGATTTCTCCTCCCCCAAGCTCCAAGCTCAATAATGGTGGAGGTAAAGAGAGAAAGGGGCAGATTTGATGATGATTTGGAGTAATAGGAAGTGTTTAATATGTGTTTGGAGTAGATTTTAGTGGAAAGATTGGATATAGAAGTATAGGACAAGGAAGGGAGTGATTTTAGAGAGAGAGAAGAGAGTTTTTCGGTTGTAGAGAGAGAGAAAAACACGAAAATGAAGAGAGAGAGCATCCTCGAATGCTATATAGGCCTCTGATAATCGATTGCAATCCTTTGTAATCAATCACCACGGATCCAGATAATTGTAATCGATTACAATTATGAAAATTTCAACTTGAGAGCATCCAGAATGGTTGGGAACCTGTTTCAAACAATTGTAATTGATTACAATTCTTTTGTAATTGATTACAATGATGGAAAATGCACTGACAAGATAGACTCAAAGCAGACTCACAACCTGGGGCCATGGTTATCGTACACTTATTTATTTAATGTCCTCTTAATGTCCTCTTTAATTTTACTCTCCATTAACTTTAAAACATAAATGTAAATAAGGAAATACCCCCCATTTGGATTCAATAAAAATATCAAACAAATCAAAATCATTAAGGATAAAAATCTAACTTTTGGATTTTAGTACAATCCTCTGAAAACTTACATTTTTATAAACTTATACATTGAAAACGAAGGGGTTACCAATTCCCTGAAATTCATTAAAAATTGCCTTTTAACTCATTAATATCCAAGAAACCATTATCGGGATTTTTTATTCTAAGAAAATGTCTCAATTCTATAGCCCTCCAAGGAGGCACAGGGTTTAGACTTAGAATTTTCAAGATCCGATATCGACAAATAATTGCAACTCACACTGGAGTATTATAGTGCCCAATCATGCCTTGAATAAGATTGCCTCTGAAGGACAATACTAGTGAGAAATCAAAATATAAAATCTAATAGTAAGTCATGATTTATTCCTTTCACTCTCACAAATAACCCCTCATTTTATTTTATACACTCCCATATGCTGCTTACACGGATGCCTATGAAAGGAAATGGAGTGGTTTATTTGGTGTATCGAAGGGAAACGAATTGTTAAGTAGTACCTCTATTTGGAATAATTGTCCAATTTTAAATGTGCACATGAATTAAGAAAATGATTAGAAAAGCCTCAAATTAGAAAAATTTAGGCTCATTTTACAAAATTATCCTTACTTAATTCTCTCTTTTCATTAATTATTTTTTTTCACTTACTCTCCCTCTTCTCTTATCTCCCTCTCCTCTATTCAATAAGGGTACAACTAAAAAAAAAATTAATATTGTTTAAATTTTCTAAATGGACAGTTGTAACATCCGATTTCCGACTTCCGATCTCATTTAATGTTGAAATTTCTGATTTCCGAGTTTGTCTTGTAAATTCCGACTTCCGACCTTAGTCATAGTTTCAAATTCTAACTTCGTTTCCAAGGCATAAGGGCCGGCTGCATTTTTCGATTTCCGACCTAACACTCCAACGTCCGATTTTATCTCGACCAGAAATGGACACGAGATCAGATTTTTGAACTTGTCTCCCGGTCCGAGTCAAATTTTCATGAGTTCCGATCTCGGGTTTAATACCAAGAGCTCTCATTTCTCTATCCTTCCAAGTTCCGAGATCGAGGTCCTACAACTCACAACTTCCGACTTTAAGTGCTTGGCTTCACATCAGGCTTTGCTTTCAAGTTTCAAATAAACTGGATACGCGTCCCCGAGTTCCGATTTCATATGGGGATGTTCACGAGTTTCGATTTTATAAAGAATACGAGTTCCGACTTCATTTTCAGAATATACTGGAAACTAGTTCCACTTTAGGCGATGTGGAGAGCAATTCTACCACACAAAGAGGGCAACGTGGAGAGCAAGGCTGGCTGAAACTCAGCCTTATGTTTTGAGACCAATCAAAACCTTCCAAGTTAACTCCCACTCATGCCTATATAACACTCTCTCCTCCTCTGATTCAAACCCCCTTCTACGTAACTTAGAACTCACTTCAGCTCTCTCTTTTCTTTTTTTCCACTTACCCAACTCCACCCAACTTTGAGATTCACTCAAGTTCCAGCTACAAACTCAACCAAAATCATTCATAGTAAGAGGTAGAGGTTCTAAATTCTTACTTGACTTTTTCATTCTTGAAGGATTAATAGTGGTCCAATTTCTTAATTTGGATATGTTGATTGAATAATTATCATGAATTATAGCTGAATTATGGGATGTTTATGGGGTTAACACCTGAATTAAAAGTGAGGAAGAATGAAGATATGAAAAAGTTGGGAGGCTGGAAAACTCAAAAACCCTCGGTAGTCCGTACGGCGGAGTGTACGGCTTAGCCTCCCGCCATTAAAAATTAACGAGACCATTTTTAGGTAAAACTAGACATTCAGGGCTTTCCACACATATATCATAATAGGTCATTGGATTAGTATAGAATTAGTTATGGATTTTTGAAGTTAGACCTAGAAATCTGGATTCTCACCCGGGCAGCATGGGTTGAGAAGGGTGTATCTCACCCTATACAACCTCAAATTGAGTGCAACTAAAGATGTTTGAAAGCTAACACATGAGAGAACATTCTATAAAAATTTCAGAATTTAATTCATTGTCATTTGTTCCCAACACCTCAATGAAGTTGGCTTAGATTAAAACTGGCCTAGAACAGGACAGCCCAGTAGGGTAATGTTTCGAGACTCATAACTCAAAATTCACTTAAGCAAATAACATGAAACCTAACTCATTTTAAATCTTGTTGTGTTAGCTTCATTTTGATATAAAATTTGCATGATTTCATTTAGTTTTCAATTTTTAGTGAATTTTATTCCATAGGAACCCCATTCTGGCTAGGAACAGGACAGGCTGAGATAAAATGTTTATATCTAAAGTTATACACCTCAAAACGAGAGGGGGCCAAAGAGAGTAGAAAGTAGACATATAAGGCTATAACATATCCAAAAATGATAATTTAATGAGTTGAATTGAATAGAAATTGGAGCATGCCAAAATCGGGCAGAGTAGGGAAGGACAAGCTGAAACCTTCTTAATGCTTGATTTGCAATTGTTGAATGATGTTATAAGTGTTTATACATATTTGCTGGTCTATACTGAAATTATTAATTGTGTGACTGTACTGATTGTCTGGCACTATTCATGGGGAAGCGGACTTGATCCGTTATGCCGCCAAAATCTCGGTAAGAAGTTCATATGTTGTGAAACTTTATGATATTTTGAATGCATCATATTCAAGAGACAAACTAGATGTGCATTCTTTTCATGATATTACAAGAAATTCCATATCACTTGGGCCAGCCCCGGAATAAATTAAGGGGAATAGATCAGTGGGAAGGTCGGGGAAAGTAAACCCGGCCATCCTATATAGGAACGAGCTCGATCCTGAAAAGCGGACTATTACCCAGGAGTATATGGCCAACGACTCCCAGGGGACCAAGGATGGAAGTAAGTTATAACTGTAATGCCTCCAAGAATAAGATGCATCTTCTCATTGCACATGCATATGTACGGTGTAATACTTTTCTATTGATTGTTCTAGATCTCTGTTTATTATTCATGACATGCTATTGTTCCGCTGTGTTTACTGTTGAGTACATTAGTATATCTGTTAATTAAAATTGAATTTGTTTCGGTGTATGTTTTACAAGCAAATATTTAAAATGAATATTATCGTTTTATGATACTATTCAAAATGTTGTACTACCAAACAACTGGAATAACAAATGATGACAGATGTATAGAAGTTAGGATTTTCTACTAAGAAATATTCATTTCTCACCCTATTGTATGTTCCGCGTCATTCTCAGACCATGGAGCACGCGGCGACCGGGGTTCTATTCATTGAGTTTCCTGAGCTTCACATCCATATCAACCCTTTTCTAGACTCTATATATATATCCGGTGCAAAAAGGTTGCTTGTATTTCTTCTTCCAGAGGGACTTTGCTGTACCAGTTATGCACCCTCTTTTTGATCCTGCTGTCCCCTACATTGCTATACCTCTTTATATGGCCCATCCATTTCCATCGCCACCAAGAATAAAGACTGCAAAGACTGTACCCGCACCAGCTCCAGTTCCCATGGCCCCTCCTGCTTCACCACCGCAGCCGATGTCGTCGGCCTCGACCCTAGAGGAGGATCCGTCCGAGACAGCTAGTTCTTCGTCATCCTCTGCTCCCGGTGCCGGGCATCCTCCAGCTGACGCCGCCATGGCGAACGGGTTCCTTTCATCGGACTCTGTTTAGATAGTGCGCATGCTGTAGTGGGGATAGATGTACAGAATGACCCTCTTTTGATAGTTTAGGTCATGGTTGGATGGGTAGATATTAGGAATGTACATGAAATGTCCCATGGGGACCAGTTAGGGTGCAGTTCATAGATACTGGCCATTTCATTTTGTATTAGCGGCATCATTTTGACAAACTTTAAAATCAGATATCTATGTACATATCTATGACGCCGTTTGCAGTTATTCCGTTCTTATTGTATTTTTATTTATGTTAAGTTATTTACAGTTTACCGATTGATTGGTATTTATTCCGCCATCACGCAGAAAAATTTGCTATGAGATCAAGTATTCTTATGCGAGACCTTAGTACTAATACAGAAAGAGAAATTTATTCAGTATTACACGTAATCTCTTATCAAATAGGTTATTATAACTTAAGCATAGTACTTTGTCTGGTAAGGTGTTACATTTTTGGTATCAGAGCAGTTCATCCTAATATAGGCCTGAGGATTGGACCGACTATGCTTCGCATATGCTCTGTATTCCCTAGATCTTATTATGTTCTGAGTCTTGTCCATATGGATAGGACGTACATGAAGTAGTTTGCCTAACTGTATGCTATTATTTACTAGCACACCGAACTTAGGGTTGAGCCTGATCAACTCAATTACTCTTGTTTTGTGTGTTCAGAACTTAATGGCTTCTGGAAGGCGAGGTAGGCCGCGAACTACTCCAGCCCAAGAGGAATCTACAGAGTTTCTGGATATGATGCGAGAGATGGCGCACGCTATGCGCGAGCAGGCAGTTGCAGCCACTGAAATGATGGGCCAAATAGGAAGACAGTCGGAGATAGGTCGTGGTGGAAATCATAACGGCCCTGGAATGGATCTAGAATATCTTAAGTTTGCTGAGTTTCGGAAGGCCAACCCACCCAGCTTCGGAGGAGCCTTTGACCCAGATAAAGCAGCTGAATGGATTAAGACTATGGAAAAGATTTTCTCCGTGTTAGACTGCACAGACTATCAAAAGGTGACTTTTGCCACCTACATGTTAGAAGCTGATGCAGAATTCTGGTGGGACGGTGCGCGACGATTATTAGAAGGAGCCCAGACAGAAATTTCTTGGGACGTATTTAAGGACGTATTTTACTGGAAGTATTTTCCTATGTCTGTTTGCAATGCCAAGGAGTTGGAATTCATGCACCTCCATCAAGGAAACAGTAACGTGTCGGAGTACGTTGCCAAATTTGAGGAGCTGTGCAAATTCTCCACTATTTATCAACGAAGCCTCGACGAAGCATGGAAATGCATGAAATTTGAAGGTGGACTAAAAGAAGACATTCTTGCCACCATAGGGCCAATGGAGATCAGAGACTTTTCTACCTTGGTGAACAAGTGTCGCTTGGTAGAAGATTGTAACAAGAAGTTAGTTGCTGCTAGAGCATCTAGCAACAACTTTAAGAGGGGGTTAGCTCCACAAGGTCCGAGGTTCAAACCCAACTTACAACAGCGAAGGAAGTTCCAGCAATAACAAGAAAGGCAAGCAACCTCAACGGCCTTTCGGGACTAGATTTGCGGCCGGTCACGGCAAGAATCATGGCGACTGCCCTTGCTTGGCAGGTCACAATGTCTGCTTTGGATGTGGCAAACCAGGCCACAGAATCTATGAATGCCCTGCCCGAAATCCTCAACCGACTCCTAGGCCACAACGCCAAGGAAGAGTTTTTACTATGGATGCACAGGAGGTCAAGAAGTCAGAAGATTTGATCCAAGATACATGTAAAGTAAATGGTAAGACTTTAACCATTTTACACTATCTGTGTGCGCTCTCACTCTTTCATCTCTCATGATTGCATGACAAACTGCAAAGCAACCTATTTCTGAATTACCTTATGACTTGTTAGTTTCTACTCCTACAAGTGAGTAGACCAATCACATTTGTATCAATGTCCCTTGTCAAATAGGAGGTCGGATCTTTCCGGCTAATTTAATTTGTCTTCCCTTGTCTGGACTTGACATCATCTTGGGTATGGATTGGCTCTCTGCCAATCAAGCCCTGTTAAATTGCTCGGATAAATCCATTACACTCCCTTCTGTTTCATCTTCTGAATCCGTAATTCCTGTAAGTCTTTATTTAAGTTCCTTAATAATGCACCCTGTGGGAATAGGAGTTAAGGGTATATTTTCTTATCAACCAGCATGACAGAGGTTGATCAGGAGTTAAATAATGTTCCAGTTGTTAGGGAATATCCTGATGTGTTCCCCGAAGATATTCCTGAGTTCCCTCCTGAGAGAGAGATTGAGTTCACTATTGAACTGGTGCCAGGCGTGGGACCAATATCTTTAGCGCCGTACCGCATGTCGCCCTTGGAACTGGCTGAACTTAAGGGGCAGATTGAAGAACTCTTGGAAAAGAAATTCATTAGGCCAAGTGCATCACCATGGGGGGCCCCAGTCTTGTTAGTTAAGAAGAAAGATGGAGGCATGCGACTGCAATAGACTACTGAGATTGAATAAAGTGACAATCAAGAACAAGTACCCATTACCAAGGATTGATAATCTTATGGATCAACTGCAAGGGGCTACTGTATTTTCCAAGATTGATCTACAATCTGGATATCACCAGATTCGAGTTCGAGAAGAAGATATTCCGAAGACGGCGTTTCAGACTCGTTATGGACATTATGAGTATACTGTGATGTCCTTCGGATTGACAAATGCACCGGCAGTATTCATGGACTACATGAACCAAATATTCAGACCATATCTTGATATATTTGTGGTGGTGTTCATTGATGACATACTTGTCTATTCGAAGATAGAACAGGAGCACGCAGAACACTTGCAATTAGTTCTGCAAATTTTAAGAGAAAGGAAACTTTACGCCAAGCTATCCAAATGTGAATTTTGGATGGAAGAAGTAAAATTTCTTGGCCATGTGGTATCCCATGGGGGAATTTCAGTAGATCCCAGTAAGGTAGAAGCAGTATTAAACTGGGAGCGACCAACGGCGATTCTAAGTCAGAAGTTTCTTAGGATTGGCAGGATACTACAGAAGATTTGTTAAAAACTTCTCTCAAATAGCCCTACCCTTAACAAAGTTGACCAGGAAGAACGCCCCATTCGACTGGACGCTCGAATGCGAGCAGAGTTTTCAGGAATTAAAGGAAAGGTTAACAACCACCCCAGTACTTATTTTACCAGACCCTCGTGGACCGTTTGAAGTGTACTGTGATGCTTCTCAGAAAGGATTGGGGTGCGTGTTAATGCAAAATAGGAACGTCGTGGCATATGCTTCCAGGCATTTTGAAAACTCATGAAAGAAACTATCCAACCCATGATCTCGAACTGGCGGCGATAGTATTTGCCTTGAAGATGTGGAGACACTATCTCTACGGAGTGAAGTTTGAAGTATTTTCTGATCACAAGAGTTTGAAATACCTTTTTGATCAGAAGGAATTGAACATGAGACAACGAAGATGGATGGAGTTCCTTAAAGATTACGAGTTCGATCTGAAGTACCATCCAGGCAAGGCAAACGTGGTAGCAGACGCCCTAAGCAGAAAATCCTTGACAGTGGCGTGGATGATGATCAAAGAAACGGAGCTTATAGAGAGCTTTCAAACCCTCAACTTGGGGATCTCTGTAACTCCCAGTACCATTCAATTACACCAACTAAAGATAGTCAGTACTTTCAAGGATCAAATCCAGCAAGCACAACAAAGGAACGATGACTTCCAACACACAGTGCGACTAGTGCAATCTGGAAAGCTAACAGGATTCTCTCAGGATGCGGAAGGAATATGGCGATATCATGAAAGAATATGTGTACCTGAGGAGAACGATCTCAGGAGGAAGGTTTTGGAGGAAGCCCATAAGAGTGAGTTTACTGTACATCCTGGCATTACCAAGATGTACCAAGATCTCAAGAAGATGTTTTGGTGGCCATGCCTTAAAACAGATGTAGCCAATTTTGTGAATAAATGTTTAACTTGCCAAAAGGTGAAGATAGAGCATCAGAAGCCGGCAGGGACACTACAACCCTTGGAGATTCCAGAATGGAAATGGGAGAGCATCTCTATGGATTTCGTGATGGGCTTACCGAGAACCCCCTCAGGATATGACGTTATATGGGTCATAGTGGACAGACTAACCAAGTCAGCTCACTTTTTACCCATTCGAGCGAATTCTTCTTTAGAAAAGTTGGCTCAGCTATATATTCAAGAAGTAGTTCGGCTACATGGTATTCCTTCGACAATCATTTTCGATCGAGATCCAAGGTTCACCTCACGGTTTTGGGGAGCGCTCCAGAAAGTGTTTGTTACTAGGCTATGTCTAAGTACTGCATATCATCCGCAATCGGATGGTCAAACGGAGCGAACGATTCAGACTCTGGAAGATATGTTGAGAGCATACATTCAGGAACAACAGGGAAGTTGGGATCGATACTTACCGTTAGCTGAATTTGCTTATAACAACAATTATCATGCTAGCATTGGCATGGCTCCATATGAGGCTTTATATGGCCGGAAGTGTCAATCTCCCCTATGTTGGTATGAAGCAGGAGAACAGAGTCTCCTAGGTCCGAAACTAGTCAGACAGACAACAGAGCAGATCAAAAGGATCCGTAGCAAAATACTTGCAGCTTAGAGCCGTCAAAAGAGCTACGCGGATGTCCGGAGAAAACCCTTGGAATTTCAAGAAGGAGACCACGTGTTTCTGAAAATCACACCCACAACCGGAGTAGGTAGAGCCATTAAAGTCAAAAAGCTAAGCCCCGCTTTATAGGTCCCTTTTAGATTTTAAAGCGAATTGGGCCAGTCGCATATCGGGTTGCTTTGCCTCCACAATTGTCAAACCTTCATGATGTTTTTCATGTCTCTCAACTCAGAAAATACCAACCTAACCCCACACACTTCCTAAAACCCGAATTAATACAGTTAAAAGACTCGACTTTACCTACAACCAGCACGAATCGTAGATAAAAGTACCAGACAACTTCGGAACAAGACCGTGCAGCTAGTAAAAGTAGCATGGGGAAAGGAAGGTGTTGAGGACTATACTTGGGAACTGGAATCGGACATGAGGAAAGAGTATCCTGGACTATTCTCCAACATTAAATTTTGAGGACAAAATTTCTTTTAAGGAGGGTGGTAATGTAACGTCCGATTTCCGACTTCCGATCTCATTTAATGTTGAAATTTCCGATTTCCGAGTTTGTCTTGTAAATTCCGACTTCCGACCTTAGTCATAGTTTCAAATTCCGACTTCGTTTCCAAGGCTTAAGAGGTCTGCATTTCCGATTTCGACCTAACACTCGACGTCCGATTTTATCTCGACCGTAAATGGACACGAGATCGATTTTTGAACTTGTCTCGGTCAAGTCAAATTTTCACGAGTTCCGATCTCGGGTTTAATACCAAGAGCTCTCATTTCTCTATCCTTCCGAGTTCCGAGATCGAGGTCCTACAACTCACGACTTCCGACTTTAAGTGCTTGGCTTCACATCAGGCTTTGCTTTCAAGTTTCAAATAAACTGGATACGCGTCCCCGAGTTCCGATTTCATATGGGGATGTTCACGAGTTTCGATTTTATAAAGAATACGAGTTCCGACTTCATTTTCAGAATATACTGGAAACTAGTTCCACTTTAGGCGACGTGGAGAGCAAGGCTGGATGAAACTCAGCCTCATGTTTTGAGACCAATCAAAACCTTCCAAGTTAACTCCCACTCATGCCTATATAACACTCTCTCCTCCTCTGATTCAGACCCCCTTCTACGTAACTTAGAACTCACTTCAGCTCTTTCTTTTCTTTTTTTCCACTCACCCAACTCCACCCAACTTTGAGATTCACTCAAGTTCCAGCTACAAACTCAACCAAAATCATTCATAGTAAGAGGTAGAGGTTCTAAATTCTTACTTGACTTTTTGATTCTTGAAGGATTGATAGTGGTCCAATTTCTTAATTTGGATATGTTGATTGAATAATTATGATGAATTATAGCTGAATTATGGGCTGTTTATGAGGTTAACACCTGAATTAAAAGTGAGGAAGAATGAAGATATGAAAAAGTTGGGAGGCTGGAAAACTCAAAAACCCTCGGTAATCCGTACGGCGGAGTGTACGGCTTCGCCTTCCGCCATTAAAAATTAACGAGACCATTTTTATGAAACTAGACATTTAGGGCTTTCCACACATATATCATAATAGGTCATTGGATTAGTATAGAATTAGTTATGGATTTTTGAAGTTAGACCTAGAAATCTAGGTTCTCACCCGGGCAGCATGGGTTGAGAAGGGTGTATCTCACCCTATACAACCTCAAATTGAGTGCAACTAAAGATGTTTGAAAGCTAACACATGAGAGAACATTCCATAAAAATTTCAGAATTTAATTCGTTGTCATTTGTTCCTAGCACCTCAATGAAGTTGGCTTAGATTAAAACTGGCCTAGAACAGGACAGCCCAGTAGGGTAATGTTTCGAGACTCATAACTCAAAATCCACTTAAGCAAATAACATGAAACCTAACTCATTTTAAATCTTGTTGTGTTAGCTTCATTTTGATATAAAATTCGCATGATTTCATTTAGTTTTCGATTTTTAGTGAATTTTATTCCATAGGAACCCCATTCTGGCTAGGAACAGGACAGGCTGAGATAAAATGTTTATATCTAAAGTTATACACCTCAAAACGAGAGGGGACCAAAGAGAGTAGAAAGTAGACATATAAGGCTATAACATATCCAAAAATGATAATTTAATGAGTTGAATTGAATAGAAATTGGAGCATGCCAAACTCGGGCAGAGCAGGGAAGGACAAGCTGAAACCTTCTTAATGCTTGATTTGTAATTGTTGAATGATGTTATAAGTGTTTATACATATTTGCTGGTCTATACTGAAATTATTAGTTGTGTGACTGCATCGATTGTCGACACTATTCATGGGGAAGCGGACTTGATCCGTTATGCCGCCAAAATCTCGGTAAGAAGTTCATATGTTGTGAAACTTTATGATATTTTGAATGCATCATATTCAAGAGACAAACTAGATGTGCATTCTTTTCATGATATTACAAGAAATTCCATATCATTTGGGCCAAAATTTCCTAATAAATTAAGGGGAATAGATCGGAAAGGTCGGGAAAGTAAACCGGCCATCCCAGATAGAAGGAGCTCGGTCCTGAAAAGCGGACTATTACCCAGGAGTATATGGCCAATGACTCCCAGGGACCAAGGATGGAAGTAAGTTATAACAAAGTAAAGCCTCCAAGAATAAGATGCATCTTCTCATTGCACATGCATATATGCGGTGTAATACTTTTCTATTGATTGTTCTAGATCTCTGCTTATTATTCATGACATGCTATTGTTCCACTGTGTTTACTTGTTGAGTACATTAGTATATCATTAATTAAAATTGAATTTGTTTGGTGTATGTTTTACAAGCAAATATGTAAAATGAATATTATCGTTTTATGATACTATTCAAAAAATGTTCAGACTATCAGAAACAACCTGGGAATGACAATGATATGGATGTATTGAAGTTAGGATTTTCTCTCGAGAAATATTCATTTCTCACCCTATTGTATGTTCGCGTCATTCTCGGACCATGGAGCACGCGCGGCGTGGTTCTATTCATTGAGTTTCTGAGATTCACATCCACATCGACCCATATTTAGACTCTATATATATATATCTGGCAGGTGCGAGTTTCATTTGTATTTCTTCTTCCAGAGGGACTTTTCTTTGTGCAGCTTATGCACCCTCTTTTTGATCCCGCTGTCCCTACATTGCTATACCTCTTTATATGGCCCATCCATTTCCACCGCCACTGCCAAAGAAGACTGCATGACCACCAGCCGCACCAGCAACTCCAGTTCCCATGGCCCCTCCTGCTTCACCACCGCAGCCGATGTTGTCGGCCTCGACCCCAGAGGAGGATCCGTCCGAGACAGCTAGTTCTTCGTCATCCTCTGCTCCCGATGCCGGGCATCCTCCAGCTGACGCCGCCATGGCGAACGGGTTCCTTTCATCGGACTCTGTTTAGATAGTGCGCATACTGTAGTGGGGATAGATGTACAGAATGACCCTCTTTTGACAGTTTGGATCATGGTTGGATGGGTAGATATTAGGAATGTACATGAAATGTCCCATGGAGACCAGTTAGGGTACAGTTCATAGATACTGGCCGTTTCATTTTGTATTAGCGGCCTCATTTTGACAAACTTTAAAATCAGATATCTATGTACATATCTATGACGCCGTTTGCAGTTATTCTGTTCTTATTGTATTTTTATTTATGTTAAGTTATTCTGAGTCTACCGATTGATTGGTATTTATTCCGCCATCACGCAGAAAAATTTGCTATGAGATCAAGTATTCTTATGCGAGACCTTAGTACTAATACAGAAAGAGAAATTTAATCAGTATTACACGTAATCTCTTATCAGATAGGTTATTATAACTTAAGCATAGTACTTTGTCTGGTAAGATGTTACAACAGTTATTTGTGGATAAGTAAAAGTTTGAAAGTGAATAATTATTTCACAATAGAGGTAGTATTTTTAATTTTACTCTCCCGTGACCACATTTTTCAATAGGTATATTTAGTTAAATGTCTAATGCTTAGTAACTGATTTTTTAAGTAGTACAACTTTTCTTTCTCTAAAATTGCAAATGTCGTTCAAATTATTCTTTGATATTTAAAAATAACTACTTTAGTGCCTAAAATTACATTATGTTAATCAAAATGGTCTCTACAATAATAAAGGTTCTTTAGTGTTAACATACACGACTTCAGTTAATATTAACAAATACGCCTAGGTGGCACATATGTTAAGTGCTTGGTTGGACTCCTACGTGGCACTACTACCACCCTAAATACCATTAAAGGTTGCAGTTTCTATTTGACATAATCCTAACGGGACCTAATATTTAGATAAAAGATTAAACATATGCTTTTGTCCATAATAGATTTATATTTTAATACTTTAATTCTTAAAAGATTGAATGCATACACTTTAATTTTTGAAAGATTTTCTTGTAATACTTTAGTCTTTAAAAGATTAAATAGATATATTTTAGTCCTTGAATAATTTTTTTAATACTTTAATTCTTAAAAAATTAAATATATACACTTTGTCCTCAAAAGATACAATGTTATACATATTAAATTCTTAACATAAAATCATATACATATTAATCCCTAACAGATTAATATATTTAAAGCCAACTTTTTTAAGGGATAATTAATATGTATATGATTTTCATACTATAGAAATGAATGTGTTTGACATAAAATCTATTGAGGAATAAAGTGTATATAGACTATTTCACTCTTTGTTTTTATTTATATAATTTATTAAAATGAAAAATTATTAAATAAATAAAAAAATAATAAAAATATATAGATAAATATAATATTTTTTAAGAAAGAATATTTAATAAAAATTTAATTATATATAATAAAAATAATTTTATATATGATGTATAACTAAATTAAATCTAGGAATGTGATATTAACCTAATTAAACTTTGATATATAAAAACTCTCTTCTCTCTTTCTCTCTCTCATTTTTATATTAATAAAAATAATTATTAATAATATATAAATAAATAATAAATTATTTTCAATCTACATTATAAATAACTATTAATTTTAAAATTTTAAATTAAATAATTAATAAAATTACATTTTATTATAATTTATTTTCTGGTTATATTTTATAGTAAAAAAATGGAAAATATCAAAATATATAAAAAAAAGATATTATTTGTTAGGTATTTTTTATATTTTATTAAAACAGCAAATATTTATAAAAATTTATATAAATAAATAACATATATTATTTAGTATGTACTATAATTGTATATAATGAAAATAAGAAATATTTAAAATAAAAACCATTTATCTAAAAAAATTATAAATTTATATAACAAATCATTATTAAAATTACAATTTGTTTATAAGGAATGTTTATCTTAATATTAAAGTTAAATAATTTTGAAAAAAAATGACATCATTTCTTTCTCCATCCTTTTTATTTAAAAGTCCATTTCATTTGTTATACTTTTCCCTTTACTCAGCCTCTTAATAACTATTAATTAAAACTAAAGTACTAAATAATGAGTTATGCTAAATTATAATTGAAGCTCTCGTGTTTTTACTTTTTTATTTGAATCATAATATATATCAATTCAAGATGTTATCCTTTTTTGGTGTACAAATTCCTTATCCTGATGCAACATACAAAATTGTATCCATCTATTATGCAAAAATCATGCCAATATAACTATTTATATTTTTCTTCATAAATTGGTAAAAATATTCCAGAATAATAAAAGGTAAATAAGCATCCTCAAATAAGGTATCATAGGACTTGAGAAGGTAGTTGAATCAAGTCCTCAAATAATTGAAACCATTTATACAAAATTAAATCAAAATAAAAATGTTCTATGTAATAAGATTTTAATTGTAACTAATGAGATATCGATTGATGAGACAAGTAGACTTAAATCAATTTAGTTACAATCAAGGTTTACAATGAAGGCATTCCTCTATTTATATCCCTAAGGGTGTATTTGTAAGTTTTATTTTGAAGACGAATGGAGGGAAATTGGGAAAAAAAGGGGTTTGAAGAGTAATTCTGAATCTATTTTACTCTTTAAACCTCTTCTTTCTCCTATTTTCCTTCAAAATAAAACTCACAAAAACACCCTAACCAACTAACTATTCATCTCCAACTAACTACCTAATTGGGTTTGTATTAATTACCTTTGCCTTCAAACCTTCAACCCTCAATGTTGATTGAAAAATATATTATTCCTAATGATATTCAACTAAATTTCTTATCAAGTAAATGTAACTAAGTGCCCTAACATTCCCAAGTAAATCCTTTTTTTTAAACCTTTACAAATAATGTTCCTCTAGGATTCCATTGCTTGAAGTAGGCTTGGGCCACTAATGTCAAAAACTAATTTTCTTTGTGGACTTGGCTAACCTTTCTTCTACATTATTGGAATTGGCCCATGAACTCCAACTCATACTCTGCTACTAATGGATTGGGTTGGGCTTGGTCCAATAAGTAAAACACTACCCTAGCCATGCTAGCCACCTTTTTTGGACACTTTTCTTCTTCTTCCCTCTAAAACTCCTTTTCTTTCAATTTTTGATTTATTGTTGCTATTGATTCAAATCCTTGAATTGATGATCAATTGGTTGAAGCTCCAATGGTGGAATCAATTGTTGTTGCTGATTTTGATTGTTCATTATTGATGTTGATTTGCTTCAACATTTTGTCAATAATTTTCAAATATTCCATAATTCTTTGTAATCGTTTTTTAAAGGAAATTTGCATATCTTTTGATTTTTGCTCTCTAGATTTTGATGTGAAGTTCTTGTTTGTGCAAGATTCCACATCTTCTCCTTTCCAATAATCTAACTCCACCAACCAAATTTGTTGGATCCTCTCTCATTTCTAGTTAGCAACTTCTTGGAGAAACTTAGTAAAACTTGGGCATGGATCACACTCTAAGGATTTGTTATATTACTCTATTTTCTTTTCAGACTTTGACGACATTGAGTTTTATTCTATGCTAGAGAAGGCTCTCTATGAAAACTCCATTGATAACATCCCTATTAGAGTTAGGGAAAGGCTTTTCAACTTTTCTATTCAAATCTCACTTATGATTTACAATCAAAGTTTACAATCAAGGTATTCCCCCATTTATTTCCCTAACCAACTAGTTTTTCATCCCTAACTAACTAATCAGTAAGATATAAAGTTGGTGCAGAAGCAACTTATAACAAAAATAAGATGCAAACTTGAAAATGTAAATGAGATAAGGATAGAGAAGTGCTTGCAAGCAGTATTTATCTTGGTTCAATTAAACATTGATGCTCACAATGCCCTTGCTGCAACTTTATGCTGTTGTAGTCGTTATGTCTTCTCTTTTGTTAGGTCAACATTTCTTTTTCTAGCTTCTTAGCATTATGTTTCATCTTCTATCATTTTACCTATCTCAGAGTTTAGCATTAGATTGTCTCACAAGCATCTCTAAGATACTTGGCTGTAGCTACTAACAAAATCATTCTCTGGTGTGCTTCATCTTTGTATTTGAGTTCCCTTTGTTCTTTCTTTAGCTCATGCATCTCCTTCTTGCCAATATGAGGTCATTAGAACACTATGTTTTGTATTCATCATCATTAAAAGTATTATAAAGCTAACAATGTAATTTACTCTACACATAATTATTACTTGCGGTGTTTATAAATCATGTTCATAATATGTTAATTCATTTAAAGAATGTTTTTACTCTTGAGAAATCATATACATATAATACTTCAAACGCAACTCAAATCTTCTTAAACAGCAAAGGTAGAAATTTACGGATAGCAAAGTAAACAATACATAAGGTTCAGTAGAAACTACTCAACAAGTAGAAAAACATAGATCATAAAGAAACATTCATCCTAGCATTAGATAAGCCTTCAAAACATCATCTACAGGAGCATGGCTGCAAGTGCTGGTTTGCTAGTTTAGCCATTTGTTGGAACATTAACAAAACCACGTTTATTTATTATGGAAGAATTACATAATAATTCTCATTCCAGTTTTAGCCAAACAAACCGAACGAAATATCATTTAAAATGATACCGGATCTCTTGTCTGCAGTGGCACACCACACACACGAGAGGTTGCAGTTTCTAGTTGTGAATTTCATGTGACAGGCAAAGGGTGATATGCAACAGGAAACAATAATAGATCATTTTTTCTTCTGGCTGTTACTCCAAGATCCTCAGTCATGTCCAATTCTTCACTTTTAATTCCGCCGGGAAGCTTCCAATCAAAGTGATACAGCAAAAATGCAAGGGCCAGCTCAACATTTCTCAAGCCAAATGTGCTACCTGGGCATATTCTTCTTCCAGCACCAAATGGAATATACTCAAAATTACTTCCTTTGTAATCGATAGTGCTGTCAATGAATCTCTCTGGACAGAACCTCTCTGGTTCATTCCAATAGTTTGGATCTCTTCCAATTGCCCAAGCATTGACAATGACCTTAGTTTTGACTGGTATGTGATACCCTTGTATCTCGCATGCCTGTCCACATTCTCTTGGAAGTACGAGAGGAGCCGGAGGGTGTAACCTCAGGGTCTCTTTGACAACTAATTTTAAATATTTGAGTTGGTTGATTTGATTTTCATCAACTTTTCCATTTACATTGAATGCCTCTCTCACCTCAAGTTGGGCTTTCTTCATTACTCTTGGATCCCTTACCATTTCTGCCATTGCCCAATCAATGGTTGTCGCTGCTGTCTCACCTCCAGCACCAAAGATGTCCTGAAAAGTAATTATCAATGAGGTTGAACTAATGCAAGAAGAGAGATGCTTAGGTGCTCTTAGAGCAAACAAAAAGTTTTGCTCAAAACCATTCAATGCTCAACAATTCACTAATTGCTTTAAAAATGTAGTTAAAATCGGAGACATTAATGACCTGTGAATTTTTCACGCAAGAATACCCAAAGAGAGGGTTAAAAGACAAACTATAAACAACATCCAATATAACAATAATTATCTTGCAAATATTGCACAATCCCAAAGAGCTCATATGTAAAATAAGATAGCAATAGTATTCATTTCAAGTCTGTGCAGTGAGAAAGTTTTTCTTCATAACTAGCATGTGCAAGAAGTTACTATCCTTACCAGGATTATGGCCTTGACATTGTCATTAGTTAAGACAAGATCCGGGTTGGTACCATCCTCATATTTAAGGAGAACATCTACCAGATCTTCTGCTTCATTTTTGCCATCTTTGGATTTTGACTTTGACTCGTTATGCTCATTGATTATGCTTTCTAGTATCTGATCAGATTGTTGGAGCAACTTCTCAAGCTTAGGCCTCAAACCAGAGATAAGTTGAAGCCATTTAGCAGAAGGAAATAAGTCTCCTATGTCCAAACCTCCTCCAACCTTCACTACTTCTTTTATCACTGATATAAATTCTTCGTGGGCTTTGCATTTCTTGCCAAAGGCAGCCGTTGAAACAATTGCATATATTGATGAAAGCACTGCTTGACTGAGGTTGAAGGGTGACCCTTTCTCTGAATCTGAAGCAATCCTTTCGACAAGATTTGTGAGCTCTTCTTCTCTAATCGGCTGGAATGAGTTGACACGTCTTAGGCTAAAAAGCTCCAAGGTGCAAATTTTTCTTAGCTGTCTCCAGTAATTTCCATAAGGTGCCATAATTATATTTGTGGAGCTATAAGACATTATTTCTGAAGATAGATTAGTTGGCCTTGTTGCAAAGTTCACATCATGGGTTTTCATGACCTCCCTAGCACACTCAGGTGATGAAATGACAATGGTTGAAACCTCTCCAAGTTGAAGATGCATCAAGGGTCCATATTTTCCAGCCAACTCTCGTAATTTTCTATGGGGTAGAGAGCCTACTAAACTGTGTATATTTCCTACAATAGGAAGCTTTCTAGGCCCTGGGGGTATGTTATATGTTGAGAATGCTTTCTTGGGTTTCTTTTCTGTTTTTTGCACTAAAAGGACGAAGAGGACAAAGGAGAAAAGAGCTAAGTAGAGAATTGGTAGAGCCATGGAGAAGAAACAGTGTAGTGTGTGATATGTATCAGTCCTCTACTACTTCTTGGGGAAGCATTAATTCTATCTATATACTCATGTCAGCTCCTATCTGGTTGAGCTGTTATTTTAAAAAAAAAAAAAAAGAGAAATTTATGCAAGAAGGTCGCCCGCAAGACATCATCGAGACTGAAACTGAAACAGAGTCGTTCTTCCAGCCTCTGGCAAGAATCGCCGTTCGCGTGCAGTTCACCGCCGGTCGGAGCTGGTGCTGCCGCAGCTGCAAGATCCGCCGTCGCCTGAGGATTCGATCTTCAACTAGAGAATACCAGCGGGACAGAAGATGATGTGGAAGCTTTAACTATTATTGTAAGGAAGATGGAGGGAGACTTCCTCTAGATGGGGCTTTAGGCGTAGAGAGAGGAGAACATGGCTGTTACGTCACTGGTCATTGAGCGTTGGAGGGAGTCCAATTTTGATTGGAGTACTGTTTTTCATTGTAGACAAGATTTCGGCCAATGAAATTCACGTGGGACGCCTACCTGTTTTTCTCGTAATTTTTTTTCCAAACATATCATGGGCTTTTGGGCCACATTAAAGTATCCCTATTTTCCTTGTCAATTAGGATGGAGTTCAATTTTACGACAACAAAATTTTTAATTGAGTTGTGTTTTTATGGTTTTTTTTTTTCAATTCTCAAATAATCTAGTATTTTATGGTTTTGAAAATATCAACAGTAAATATTTGAGTCCCTCCAAAACTTAAATGTTATAATCAAAATTTTGAAACTCAAACCAAATATTATATCAAACAAGATATTAGTTCATAAGTTTATTAATTTAACCGAAATATAATAAAATATATATATATATATATATATATATATATCTTTATTGTTTATTTAAAAATTAAAAATAATGTAAAAAAAAAACATAATTAAAACACAACTCCAAACCATACTTGATTATTTAAGAATTTAAAAAAAAAAAAGAAGAAAACATAAAACCCAACTCAATTAACAATTATGTTGTCGTAAAATTGAAATTCCATCCTAATTGATAAGGAAAATAGGGATACTTTAATGTAGCCCAAAAGCCCATGAGAGAAAAAGTAGCCACCCACGTGAGTTTCATTGGCCAAAATCTTATCTATAATGGAAAATAGAACTCACGTTGTGGTGGGTGAGGAGCTTTTTTCTTTAGAAGCTTGGACAGTTTCGTGGTGTCTTTGGATTTAGAAGTCTAGGGACTTCTTCTGCTTGTAGGACAAGAAAGTGCTCTTTTGGATATATATATATATATATATATATATATATATATATATATATATATATATTGTTATCAGTTAATGGAAAATAAAAAGTATATATCAATAAATTACCTAATAAAACAATAAATTAGTTGAAAAAATATAACATATAAAGATATAAAGATTTTGAAACTAATTAAATTAAAATTTAGATATTATTTTTACTATGTTAAATTTATCATAAATATATTGATCATAAATTAGATAATAACCGTTGCAACTATTTTAAATTGTAACAATAATATTTATATATAGGGTTTGTCTACAACGCACTGCCTTAGTAATGGTGCATTAGTGCACCTATTATCTATTGTCCACACTAATCCTCTCTCCATCTTCTACCTCACGCTTTCTCCCTCTGTCTCGTCTTGTTCCACTACTTCACAGATGTCATCCACCACCACCAATCTCTAGCGAACTCTCCCAATCAGTAATTGCCACCATCAGCAAGCTCATCTTTGTCGACATTACTAATCTACCCCCAACCTCAGTTTGCCGGCCTCCATAAGGAGCACCTCCGCGACCATGATGGAGCGCCTCGGCGACTGAAACGCCCGCTGCTTTGCATAGCCCAACTGCGACATCAACCATCATCTCTCCACCAACCACGATCGCGACATCATGGGAACTGGGGAATGCCCTCTGTGCCTGTGGTTGCTGCTGCTGCTCTTGTTGTTGTTGGGTTGCTTTTGAAATGGCAACCACCGTATGGGTGCTTGAGATTTAGGTGGTGGCACTAGAGGTGGGCAAGAACTGGTGGTGGCCGATCACAATAGCTCCATTGGTGGTGGCGTGGACGAGAGGAAAAGGAGCACAAAGAGGGAGAGTGAGGGGGCGAACTATGAGAGAATGAAGAGAGTGAGGGTGTCTTTAGTGCATCATAACTAATTAGCACATAGATACACTATCAAATATTGATCACTAATCTTAAAAAGTGCATGATGCACTATTTATAATGAGATGCATTAAAGACAGACCCTTATATATATTATAATTATTCAACGGTTGTGCATGGTTGTTTATCTTAAGAATTTTGAAATTAATCAAGCCTCAAGTTTAATTCAACATAAAATTGAACTAATATATAATATAAGTATATTAAAATATTACAAAATGTTATAAAGTGTATCCTTAAAAAATAGTTGAAATCACTTAAATTGTCCTCAAAATTTTTTTATCAAGTTTAAATTAACACGAACAACTACGTTTTTTATAAATTAAATTAAATAATAGCAATATATTGATTTTACTTAATAAGACATCCAAATATGGTTATAAAATTGATTTTGTTAATGAGGTTAAGTTAAAATAATGAAGATAATTTATTTGATAATTTGATTAAGCATATATTTTGTTAATAATAATAAAGGTTTTGAATACCCAATAAAATAATTAATTAGTTGAAATAATATTAACATATAAAAAGATATAAATATTTTCAACTAACTAAATTAAAATTTAGATATTGCCTTAATCATAATAAATTTAGATATTCCCACTTTTTATAAAATAAGCGATAAGCGATATGAATATTTCAAAGAAAAAATACATACACCATTATTTCTATAATATGATTAAATTAGATTAAGTTACTTTTTTAAAGTTATAGCTACAAAGTAAATATATGAAATACATAAAATTAAGAAAAAAACTACATGAATAATATAGTAAAATTATATTTATGAAATTTATTTAGATATTATTAAAAGTAAAAATATTTGATAATTTTATTAAATATATATATATATAAATATTATTAGAATTTATGCATGTTATTAAGGATGCATTTGTTTTGACTTTTAATGAAGATAATTATAAAACTTGAATTTTTTTTATTTTCTATGTACAATGTATTATATACTATGACTATAAAAAAAGTGAGTTGTATTTATTTCTTATGCACTATGTAAATAATATCGATGGATGTCTAACTGAAGCATCTATTAAACTAAAATATTTTCCTCCACACATCCTCCTCTATTTTCCTATAAATTCAACAAATACTTAAAATAGGAATTTATAAAAAATTTTGAGCCATTAATATATATTAAATGTTTTTTAAAAAAATTTATACTTTTTGTTTTCAAATCAATATGCTAATTATATAAATAAAAAACCTCATCAAGCATATCAAATTCATTTGATCGAAAATGCATTTAATTTTGTAACCAAAAAAATTAATTTGATTTCTAACCAAAAAATATTTTGTAAAGGCATAAATTATTCTAAAATTGAAAAATTTTGTTTTGAGAAAGAAAAATAGCTGCAATGAATGGGTGGAAAAAGCCTAAAATTGGTTGTGCAACTATTTAATGCAAGTATTGAAAAAAGACAAATGAAAAATATTAAATTAAAGTATTAAATTAAGACTTTTGATATCCAGAATATGAAAAGTCATACTATTACTTTAAAATATATATATTGTTTATACTTTAGTTAAATCAATAAACCTCTAAATCAATATCTTATTTGGTTTAGTATCCAATTTGATTTTCAAAACTTTGATTATAACACTTAAGTTTTAGGGGGACTGAAATGTTTATAGTTGATCTTTTGAGAGTTAAAGTGTTAAAATACACATCTTTATAGGGGGTAGTTTTACTCTTTTTTTTTTCTCTAATTTTTACCAGCATTCTCTATTGAAGGCAAATGCTTTTCTTAACTAAAATTTTGATTACAAATCATATGAATAAAAACAACTAAGACTCAAAAGTCTTATTCTCCCTATAAACTAATATAAATTGTATCAAACTAATATAAACTGTAAACTTAGGAGAAGGCTTTGTTGCACTTTTCTTTATAAGATGTATCACAGACTTTGTAATCAAAGGGTAAAGACGCGAGACACATTAGTGAGACTAATTACAAATGATATATTGTAAAACTTCTATTTCTCTCCCCGCTCGCAAGTCCCAACCAATAATGGTCCTTGTCGAAGGAACACCACCAACCACTGCACGAGGGTTTGAGATAGGCAACTGCGGTGGTGGTGGTTGAACAGTTGGGCGATTTCAAGGTTGCGATTTGGTGACCCTCATGCATCTCTTCATCTTCTGCTCTGCTCGACCATCAAACAGCCCCATGGCCTTCCACCTTCCTCCTCCGTATTCACTTTGTCTTTGCCGCCCGTGGATATGATGTCCGACCAGCAAAGTAGCCCTACGGACACGGTCATCCGACGCCGCCGCATTCTTTTTCTTCCTCTTCCTTCCTCAGTGGCTAGCTGTGACAGCAACTCCATGCCAAGACGGGCCACACCAGCGTCAGCTCTGGGCACGCGAGGTGACGACGTAGATTGGGTTAGCTATTGTGCACTGGCGGCGAACCCTCCATCGTTTTGGTGGCCGCTAATGCTCAATCGTGGATTATCTTGCACCACCACTACTTGTTTCTCACTGCTGCAATGTTGATGCTATCGTCTCTCAGCTGAGTCCGCATTAATGCCTGAAATCTATGAGTGGTTGTGGTTCAAACTTTGTGTAATGGTGCTTTGGGTCTCCCAAGGGTCCCAACCTAGTTATCATGCCTTGTCTGCTTCAGTACTAGTCTGCTGCTGTTGTGGCGGCCTCAAGGAGGAGGATGAGGAAGGGGATTGAAACGTCACTGTTGTGGGGCAGTGCAACACCGTGGTTCCAGTGCTGGAGGGTGGCAGTGGCGCCGATGAGAAGGGAAGGAGTAGAAGAAGGAGGAGGGAAAAGAGAAAATGATTGAGAGGAGGGGGAGAGAGAGTGTTTTATGATGGACTACGATTATTGATTGCATCAACGCACCCTTCAATCTAAACTATTAGATAACAGAGTGTGGGATACACCTTATAAAGAAAGGTGCACCAAAACCTTTTCCATAAACTTGTTGCACTTGGATCGTGGTCAAAGCTCAATTCAAAACCTGGTCTTGCTGAAACACCGGAGGAACTTGATGATTTATCAGTGGAGCCTGAGAATTCGCCACAGGAACTTGATTGACCGTGGGAATCTGTTTTCACCATGGGAGCTTGATCTTGACTTGCCATTGTTTAATGAATGGCGCAGTAAAGCTTCTTATAAAAGAAGCTCTGATAACATGTAAAAATGGTATCAAGAAAGGAAAGAAAGAAAGAAAGAACACTTGAGGGAGAGAGTGAATAGACTGCAATTCTGATTGATTGAATGACCAAAGTTGCAACCTCTATTAAGACTTGACAATATATACAAATGTTTTACATCTGAGACTAATATCAGTACCAAATAAATAACTAACTCGAACAATCAAATTTAACATGTGGGCCAAGTGACAAAATAGACTATCTAACTTGGCTAGCTTTAACTAACTTCTGATTTTTGGTTCCGATTCTCAGAATCAGGTAACAATCCTAGCATAACATGAGCCTTCATAACACCATACACAAGAGCAAGGGTGCAAATGTTGGTTTGCTAGTTTAGCCATGTGTTGGAACATTAACAACACCATGTTTATTTATTACGGATGAATTACATAATAATTTTCATTCGAGTTTTAGCCAAACATAGCTGAACGAAATCTTAGTTAAAGTGGCAGTGGGTCTCTTGTACGCAGTAAATATTATAGGCGCCACAAGACGTTGCTTATTCTTGTTGTGAAGCTCATATGGAAGGCAAATTAAGGATGATAAGCAATAGGAAACAGTAACAGATCATCCCTTCTTCTAACTGTTACTCCAAACTCCTCAGTCATGTCCAATTCCTCACTTTTAATTCCATCCGGAAGCTTCCAATCAAAGTTATACAGCAACAATGCAAGGGCCAGCTCAACATTTCTCAAGCCAAATGCCATGCCTGGGCACATTCTTCTTCCAGCACCAAACGGAATGTACTGAAAATTACTCCCTTTGTAGTCAATACTGCTGTCAATGAATCTCTCTGGATAGAAACTCTCTGGTTCAGTCCAGTAGTTTGGATCTCTTCCAATTGCCCAAGCATTGACAATGACCTTGCTTTTGACTGGTATGTGATAACCGTGTATCTCACATGCTTGTCCACATTCTCTTGGAAGTAAGAGAGGAGCTGGAGGGTGTAACCTTAGGGTCTCTTTCACAATTGATTTCAAATATTTGAGTTCATTGATTTGATTTTCATCAACGTTTCCATTTTCACTGAATGCCTCTCTCACCTCAAGCTGGGCCTTCTTCATTATTCTTGGATCCCTTACCATTTCTGCCATTGCCCAATCAATGGTAGTTGCTGCTGTCTCACCTCCAGCACCAAAGATGTCCTGAAAAGTAATTATCAATTAGGTTGACCTAATGTAAGAAGAGAGATGTTCAGGTGCTCTTAGAACAAATGAAAAATTTTGCTAAGAACCATTCAATGCTTAACACTTCACTAATTGTATTAAAAATGTAGTTAAATTGGAGACAATAATAACTCAAAAAATTGAAATCTTAAGCATTAAATGATTCAAATCAAAACATTTTTTTTTTTTTTTTATCTGAGAGCACATAAGAATTTTTTATGCAAGAATACCCAAAGAGATAGTTAAAGGACAAACCACAAACAACATCCAATACGTCAATAATTGTCTGCCAAATATTGCACAATCCCAAAGAGCTCATATGTAAAATAAGATATCAATAGCATTCATTTCAAGTCTATGCAGTGAGAAAGCTTTTCTTCATAACTAGCATGTGCAAGAAGTTACTATCCTTACCAGGATTATGGCCTTGACATTGTCATTAGTTAAGACAAGATCCGGGCTGGTACCATCCTCATATTTAAGGAGAACATCTACCAGATCTTCTGCTTCACCTTGGCCATCTTTGGGATTTGACTTTGACTCGTTATGCTCATTGATTATGCTTTCTAGTATCTGATCAGATTGTTGGTGCAACTTCTCAAGCTTAGGCCTCAAACCAGAGATAAGTTGAAGCCATTTAGCAGAAGGAAACAAGTCTTCTATGTCAAAACCTCCTGCAATCTTCACTGCTTCTTTTATCACTGATATAAATTCTTCTTGCGCTTTGCATTTCTTGCCAAAGGCAGCCGTCGAAACAATTGCATATATTGATGAAAGCACTGCTTGAGTGAGGTTGAAGGGTGACCCTTTCTCTGAATCTGAAGCAATCCTTTCGACAAGATTTGTGAGCTCTTTTTCTCTAATTGGCTGGAATGAGTTGACACGTTTTAGGCTAAAAAGCTCCAAGGTGCAAATTTTTCGTAGCTGTCTCCAATAATTTCCATAAGGTGCCATAACTATATTTGTGGAATTATAAGACATTATTTCTGAAGATAGAATAGTTGGCCTTGTGGCAAAGTTTACATCATGGGTTTTCATAACCTCCGTAGCACACTCAGGGGATGAAATGACAATGGTTGAAACCTCTCCAAGTTGAAGATGCATCAAGGGTCCATATCTTCTAGCCAACTCTCGTAATTTCCGATGGGGTAGTGAGCCTACTAAATTGTGTATATTTCCTACAATAGGAAGCTTTCTAGGCCCTGGGGGTATGTTATACGTTGAGAATGTTTTCTTGGGTTTCTTTCCTGTTTTTTGCACTAGAAGGGCTAAGATGAGAAAGAAGAAAAGAGCTAAATTGAGGATTAGAGCCATGGAGAAGAAACAGTGTATTGTGCAATATGTATCAGTTCAGTAGTCCTCCTTGTCGGTGAAACTTTAATTATATTTACATGCTCGTGACGCTCGTGAGCTATGTCCTAGAGTTAGTTGTACCTTTTCTATTTAATTTTAGGCCTTGTCATATTCTTCGGTTTCTCCTATATTGAAAATATTTATTTCCTTGTTTGATTTCTTCCCCAACTATGATGTACTGTAATTTTAAATTAAAAAATAATATTATTTACATTTAATTTTGAGACTCATTTTAAGATATATATTAAGATATTATTTAATTTTAATCAAAAGTAGGTTCTAATTTTTTTCCTAATCAATAATTTTAATTAAGAAATATTTTAATATATCTCTTCAGATGAATCTTAAAAATTAAGTACAAATATCATTTTTATAAAATAATGGATGGAAGATGACTTATTTGTACAACTGGAATTGTTCCGTTTAGTTCAACAAGGTGAGCTGTCATTTAAGCTCTAAATGCTACTATGTGTAACTAAAATTTGATCAAACTATTAAAAAACTAATTTGAGCAAAAGATATCGCGTATCGTTAGCTTTAATATGAAACTAGTTTCATATAATTTGAACTAGTTTTCGATTTTTAGTGAATTTTTACTCTTAAGTGTGCAATTTTGGCCAGCTTTAGGATAGGCCGGGATAAAACTTAAATAACTTGAGCTACATTTATCCAAATTAGATGGGACTAAAGAGGTTAGAAATTAGACACATAACATCTTAACATATCCAAAATTGAGGTCCAGATGAGTTAAATATAAATTTTAGCTTGAATTACAAAAACTGGGTTGAATAGATGTGTTGGGACAGCAACTATGTGTTAAATGCAAAGATTGTTCTCATGAGATTGATGAATGAAATACGAATGAAGTGTTATGATTTCTCTGTACAATTGGTTTTTTGAGTACTAGCACTATTCATGGAGAAGTGGACATATTCCATTATGCTGCCGAATTTCCGGCATAATCATATGAAGTTATAATAGCTTGTGTTATGAAGATTTAAGTTATAAATATGAAGTTCTAGATGCAAGGATATAGGCGAGTAAATGATGAAGCATATGTATGAATGCATTCAGCATGCCTATGCGTAATTATGTATGAGAATGAAAGGACATGAATATATTAAATGTGAATCCCTTCATTTAGAGGCAATTGCACATTGAATCTCTCCTTGTCAAGGCAGTTAAATAAGATAAAATGTGGGTCTCTTCACTTGGAGGCAGTTGTACATTGAAATCCTCCCTGGGAAGGCAGTATAAGACTATGAGATCCCTCTATCTTGGAGGCACGAGGTCAGATGAGGTCCCTCTACATTGAAGGCAAGTGGTCAGCTGAGATCCCTCTATTCTTGAGGCATGTGACCAAGAAAGATCCCTTCAATTTAGAGGCACGTGACCAAAATGAAATCCCCCCAAGACTAGAGGCACGTGAATCCCCTTGTAGATTAGTTCTGTGTGACGATGGTCACGAGTTGAGCTCACTCCTAGATCAGACTACCCAAGGGCAGTAAAGACTAAAGAAAAGAAAGCAAAGAAAGTTAAAGGAAAATACCAATGCATTTGCATGAATGCAAGTATGAGTATTTGCATAATTATATCCCATGTTTTATTGATGCTGAGACTGTTCTATCTACTTATACTGTGATTTTTATTCCAAATATGAAATATTACCAATATGACTCAAGTGCGTGGATAAAATGAATTCTACTTCGGATAATATATTTTTCAAACTATAAAACTGAACAGTCTAGTTAACCTGCTCACATTTTTCATAATAAACCGAAGTAGCTCGAGATAATAATGATGACACAGCATATGTTAATTTAATGAATCCTATTGAGAATTTATTATTCTCACTCCTATATTTATTTCGGTATTATCTCCAGATAGTTCAAAAGTTCAAAAGAAGGTCCTCCGAGGTGGAGTTGACTAGTAAAATTGACAGTGGCCGAAGGTTGCTGCTAGACAAGATCTGATTAAGTGACAGTAACAACTTTTAGGTGAGGTATTATGACTTAAGTATAGTACCATACTTGGGAGGGTATTACACCCACACTTGAAGCAAAGGTGAGAGAATGACATGGTGTAGGACAATAAAAAAGAGTATTATTGAGAGGAAATTTTTGTAGCAATTGAAAGGGAAAGTCAGAAAGAGTTTGAAGCAAGAGCGAGGTGTAAGTAGTGTGGGAAGGAAGAATAAAAAAAGAACACAAGTAAAAGTTCACTGTGTCTACACTATCTCCACTTCTATAAATAGCTTAAGGTAGAAAAATTAATTTATTTTCAAAATAAAATCATGGTTATAATTTTATAATGTTAATTATTTTTAGATACTTATCATTTTTAAGTTAATGCTATTAATTAATTTGTTAGTTGCTCTTTTTATTACAATGATGATTTTTATATGATTAATTTTGAGCTTTCTTTTATACTATCTAAAATTTTATCTAAATAATACGTTGTTATGTGTGTTGAGAATTTATACATAATGGTAAATATGTGAATTAAAGAAAAGGCATTTAAAATTTTGCACCTAACTATAAAGAAGATATAGACAGATAAATATAAGATCCTACCTATTTTGATTAGTGTGATATAAAAATTATGTTTTGTTATTATGATGTTATGAATAACATTAAATAAGGAAATTCCATATGAAAAGGCCTTTGACGATCGATGAGCAGATAAAAAAAATAGTGAAACTAAAGCTAAGATAGAAAAATACGTATAATACTTAATTGATTTTATTATTCATGATATTAATGTCTATATATACAATTGTATGAGATTTTGAATGTGATACAGTAGCTATCCAGTTTTCTACAGCTGGAATTGTTCCGTTTAGTTCAACGAAGTAAGCTGTCAGTTAATCTCTAAATGATATTATGTGGAATTAAAATTTGATCAAACTATTAAAAAACTGATTTGAGCATTGGATGCTGTGTATCATTTAGCAGAATTGCCGGCAAGTGATGTTGTTATTCGACTTTCCTTGGCCCACGCACGTGGCATCTTACATAAACTTTTCATGTCAATGCTTGTTCGTTCTTTCATTTTGTCTATTTAAAAAAGAAAAAATCGTATTGTGTTACGTGTTGTTTACAGTTTAGTCTTTCCTTGACCCACATGTTGCCATGTGTTGTTTATTATTTACAACATTGGTTTTATCGATCGCCATAACGTGTCGTTTTCCTTTCATTTTAATTTTATAGTTGAGATCGTGAATGTTAAATGGAACAAAATAATAAATGTTTCTTGTTATGAGATTTTTCATCTGACCATCTTATTATCTCTCCCTTAGCTCTTAAAAAGACTTATTACTATCTTATATATTTATATTTTAATAAAATATTTTCATTTTTAAAAAATAAAATATAATAGGGATCTTCTACTTTTTTTCATCCTTTTTTATCCCTAAAAATATATCATTTTTTATTTTGATCATTCAAAATAAATTTGGGTTTAAAACCTTCATTTTTTGAAAAAAAAAAAAAACAGGGTAAATGACTTCTATTGCAAACACAGAAAACATAATTTTTGAAATTCTTCAAGAGATATTTGCCCTCACTTTTAAGAAATGAAAGACTTAAACCAAACAAAATTATTTGATAAAATATATTTTACCCCTTTAAACTTTACTTTATGTGTGATTTATCCTCCAAAATTTAAGAAGATGCAATTTATCTCTTAGGGTGAGTTTGGGATGTCCCCCATTTGCGCTGTTTCAAAGTTTTTTAATATTTTTTTTTAAATTCTTTAAGGCACAGAAAGTCCTCTACATACAATAGTTATTTGACAAAGTCATGCTAGAATAAATAAATAAAAAAAATTTGCCTAGTAGGTTGCTAATGTGTGTTCCAACTTCTATCTATTTGCTAGGGATGTTTAAATATAATTCAATCCAAACTAAATCACTCAATCAATCCCATCCGATCTGAAAACCAATGAAAAGCATAAAATTTTGATTGGTTTGATTTTTAATTTTGATTAACTGTGCGGTTTGGTTCGATTTTCGATTCCAATTTTAGGAACCGATTTAATCCAAATGGGATTACATCACATATTACTATATATATATATATATGCCAGCCCATCTATATACATATAAAACAAAATTCCTATTTTTACCTAGCCTAAATGGCCCACTATGGACTACACTCAATACCCATGACCTAAGAATTCACTTAGCTCATTTAGATTTCATAATCCAGTTTCAAATTGAGACTGAATGTGAAGCAACAAAACGTCATTCCTTTTTAGTTTTTTTTTTCCTAACACACTAACACTATTCCACTTGAAACCCTAGTTGATGTTGCCACCAACATCACTTCAAGGCTTCACTGCTAGCAATGCTGCCTCCTCTAGTGGAAGCGGCTTCCTCTGATGAAATGCAAGCACATAGCTTCCCTTGGTGTGAACCACTAGCGATGCAGCTTCCTTCGGCGTCTTCAGCCACGATCCACCTCGATGTGACCCAACAATGCATGCAACTTCCTCTAGCAACGCGGTGACATCTAGAAAGTCCATCTTAAAATATTTGGTGAATGACAAGTCGAGCATCTCCAATGCCTCATTTTGCTCTGTCCCAGTTCCTGTTTTGTCAGAGATGTTTCAAAATTTATCGTTGGAAGTGAAAGCATGTGATGAGAGAGAGAAGACAAGGTCCCTTTGAACAGGGATGCGACACGCTACAAAAAGTGTCCTTCTATCATTTTTTTTTAATTTTTTGAAGAATTTTTTACCGTTGAAAGTAAGGGTAATTAATAAAAATATTATTTTATTTTTATTTTCACTCTATAAATATCAACTTCTTCCAACTTCTACTTTTACAACTCTTCCTAATCTTTTCCAACACTCTAAATTTTTTCCACACAAATTCTATTCCTTCATTCTTCTACAAACAATGGATCCAAATCAAGTTAATTTAAATTCATTTCTCAGTTACTTACAAAATTCCAACTTCCCTCAAAATCCAAATATCCAAAATTCACAATCTTCAAACTCTCAAAATACAAATCCAAAATTTCAAATTTCAGACTGCTTTTCAAATCCTAATTTTCAAATTCCTTCTAATATTCAAATTCCTACAAATTTTCAAGCTTTTTTTTTTTTCCAAACAATCAAAATCCACAAATATTTCAATTTCCATTTTCATTCCCATTTCAAACTCAATTTGGGGGATCGAGATCAGCTGGTGTTGGTGGGTGATCTGACCCATCTCATCAAACGCCTATAAATTCCACTCCTAGTTCGTAATATTCACAATTTTTCAACTACGACGGGCTAGATGCTACCAATCTCAATGATGAGCAAATTGAAGATTGTACACAAGACAATAGTTAGTGGTGATGGGAAGAGGATGAGTTGCTAATAAGTGCAGGGTTGAATGTATCAATGGATCCTTTGGTGGGAGCTGACCAAAAAGGTGTTGCATTTTGGAACAGATCCATGCATATTGCTTGATCAAAAGAGGGGTAGGTGCGATGAAGAAGCGATGGCATAGGATCAACACGGGGGCTCAACAATTTGGTGGTTGCTACGATCAAGCATATCGAAGACATCAAAGTGGTTCGAATAGTGATGATATAATAGAGTTGGCTCATGAACTCTATTTTTTATTTAACCAAGTATGGAAAGAAATGCACTTTTCAAAGACATTGTAATGAGCTTCAGAAGGAACAAAAATGGAGAACCCAATTAATTCAAAGTGGAGGTTCCAAGAGAACAAAGGTGCTTGTGGAGCATACTCATCCCCGTCAAATCCAGAAATGCCAATAGGTGAGGATGTTGGTGTGAAGTCTCCAATTCATCCACAAGGCACCAAAGCATCTAAAAGGAAGGGAAAGGGGAAATCAAAAGCATATGTGGGTTTTGATGAAGACATTGATGCACTCAAATTCATTACAGCTAGGAAACTTTCTCGCATGGAAGATTTTAAGAAAGTTAAGGAAATGGAGTTAGCGGACAAGGAAAAGGATAGCGCGTTCAAGAAAAGGTTGATGATGATCAAGGAAAAGGAGCTAGAGGAGAAGGAAAAGGAAAGGATGATCAATGCGAAGGAGCTAGAGGTTAAGGAAAGGAAAACAGACATGCAAGTACTTTATGCAAACACCTCCATGATGAGTGAATCACAACGATCCTTTCATTCTAAGCTTGTAAAGAAAATAATGGAAAAGTATTTTTAATTTAAGTGTTAATTGTATTGATGGAGTACAAGTAGCAAATCGATAATGTCTGTTAAGTAATGCTTTTAATTATGAAATATTTCAATTATGCAATGTTGTTGTCTATCAAGTAACATTTTTAGTCATATGCAATGTTTTAATTATGTAATGTTCTAAAATCATGCAAGGATATTGGATTTTAACTTCTCAAAAATAAATGAATGAAAAATTAGCCGTTGCAAAACTAGCCGTTACAGAACTAGTCATTGCAAAACTAGCCGTTACAAAACTAGCCGCTGCAAAACTAGCTATTACAAAACTAACCGTTGCAAAACAAGCCATTTTGTCAAACTATTTGCTGTGGAAAAAGGCTTATAAATATGGAGCATCACTCTTCTATACTTGCTTTTAAAACACTTTGTCACTCACGACCATAGCTAAGATATCTATTACTACAAATGGCTGGAACCTCTAATCAACTCGATAACAAGTCTTTTGATGCCTTGATTGATGATGTTTTACTCGGTTATTTAGATCAATCCGATAACATGTCTTTAGATGAATGGATTGAGGATTTTATGCTTGATGATTCAGATGAGGGCCAATTTCAACTTATTTTAGAGAAGTACAAGCAAAACTCTTCCTCCAGATCTTGTAAGACCTTAGATAGGATTGCGAAGCAAGACACGAACGTCTTTTCAGTGACTACTTTGCATCTAATCCGATGTACCCTACTGAGACATTTCGACAAAGGTTTTGAATGGGCAGACATGTCTTCCTTCTCATAGTGGAAGCCCTCTCAAATGTTGATCCATATTTCCAGCAAAGGGTCGATGCTACAAGCAAGAAAGGCTTATCCTCGCTACAAAAATGCACGGCTACCATGCGTATGTTGGCATATGGAGTATCAGCTAATGCCGTTGATGATTATGTGCGGATAAGTGAAAGCACAACAATTGAGTGCTTACAGAAGTTCATCGAAGATATTGGTATTCGAGACTGAATACTTACGAAAACTAAACTCAAATGATGTACAACGCTTGCTACAAATGGCAGAGGACCGCAACTTCCCAGGAATGATGGGCAGCATTGATTGCATGCATTGGTAGTGGAAAAATTGCCTGAAAGAATGGAAGGGTATGTACATGAATGGTTATCGTTGGGTTCCAACTATGGTACTCGAAATTGTGGCTTCATCTAACTTTTGGATATGATATGAATTTTTCGGAGTTGCCGGTTCAAACAATCATATCAATGTGTTAGACCGCTCACCGGTGTTTGATGACGTTCTAGATGGTTGAGCTCTAGAGATAAATTATACTATGAATAATACCAATTATAATATGAAACACTATTTAATATATGGTATATATCCTGAATGGGCAACATTCATCAAAATAATCTCCCGACTGCAGGGAGATAAGCAAAAATTGTTTGCAAAATATCAAGAAGGACAACGAAAGGACGTGGAGCGAGCATTTGGAGTGCTACAGGCTCAATTTGCAATTATACGTGGCCCTGCACAATTCTAGTAGAAAGAGAAGCTTGCAAAGATAATGAGAGCATGTATTATATTGCATAATATTATTGTTGAGGATGAGAGAGACATATATACAAGAAACTTTGCTCAACTTCTCTCTTAGGACGATGTGGAGAATGATATATCACAGCCAAAGTTGGGTGAGGAAACTTTTGTTTCATATGAGAGATATATCCAAAATAACATCCGACTTCGTGATAAACAAAAATATCGACAACTACAAGTAGATTTGGTGGAACATATCTGGCAATTCCATAATGCCCATTAAATAAAACTGCCAGTATATTTCAATTATGCAATGTTGCAGACCATATTTTAATTATGTAATGTTTCTATTATGTAATGCTTTTAAATTTTTGCAACGTTGTTATTAATTATGTAATATTTTCTAAGCATATTAAAGACTTGTTTTAGCTGAAAAATAGTTTAAATTTTTTAGATTTTAACTTTTGAAAAATAAATGTATGATATTCTTATCTTTAGTTTAATTTATTAAAAATTAATTTAAATAAAAATTATTCCAAAAAAATAAATTTTATATTTTTATTTAATTCAAAAATAAAATTGTATAATAAAAATATTTATAACAAATATTTTATAAAATATGTTGATTTTACTTTTTAAGGTTGAAAATTATGTGGGACCAAAGGTGGGATCAAAGGTGGTCCCTTCCATTGGAGACATAGGTCCCATTTTTGGGATACTTTTGTTTTTTATGACGCATTGATTATGTGGCATTGCTGTGACAAATAGTGGGGCTAAAACTGGGATTTAGATTAGGGATAACATTGGAGATGCTCTTACTCTTTCTTTTTTTTTTTTTTCCAGTTTAGGTTTTGTTGGTTTTGCATTTTATAACAAGTTTGTGTATATTGATCTATAGTTAGTTATTTTATGTTGGATTATTGTTCATGTACTTTTAAGACTGTTACTTTGTTAGCAAATAGCAACGGTCTTATATGGATGTGGCAATTATTAATTAAATGGAATGTGAATGTGAGAACTAGATTGATATTGATGTATTGATTAGATTGTTACTTGTTAGTGAAAAGTTTTTTTTAATTGAATTTCTTTTCTTAAAAATGGAATTATCCAATCACATCGGTTTGGATTAGATCAATTTGCTAAGTGGAAATAATCTAATCCAAATTGAACAGCAAAAAAAATTAGTATTTAGATCGGAAGACTTTTTAATCTAAAATCGATACAAACTACGCCGCGAACATCCTTATTGTTTGCACTAGTAGTCGGAGGCATAAACAAGGGTAGCAACTGTGGTTAGGACATGTATGTAGCATCTTGTTCTTCCTCAAGTTCATACCTTCATGCTAGATATATTAAGTCAGCAATACATTCTACATCCGAATAGAACGTGAGATTCAAACGTAAGGTGATGTACAAGCCATAATCTAAGATTGATTGGATTCTAAAGAATTCAAACGTAAAATGAAGATTATTAGTTTCCAACGCAACCATCAAGATACTAAATAAAAGGAGTTTTAGTCTTTAAAATTACCTACAATGAAGATTTCAAATACCCCCAAATCTGAAAAACTTGGTAATTTAAAGTGAAGCTTGATCGGCTTTAAGAAATTGAGTATTGGGAATTTTACTATAAGGGTACGATTTCTATATCTCTATTAAGTTTGTTAATGGTGTTTATGTTAAAGATGTTCTAAGAACTTCTTTAATTTTAAGGGATAAATTGCACTATGTAACATTCTCCTAAGTATAGTACTATGCTTAAGTTATAATACCTCACCTAGGAGTTGTTACTGTCACTTAATTGGACCTTGTCTGGCAACAATCTTTGGCTACCTTCAATCTTACTAGTCAACTCCGCCTCGGAGGACCTTTTTCGGAACTTCTGAACTATCTGAAGATAACACGGAAATAAACATAGGAGTGAGAATTATAAATTCTCAGTAGGATTCATTAACTACCATATGCTATGTCATCATTATTATCTCCAACTGCTTTGGTTTATTATGAAAAAAGGTGAACACATTAATAGACTTTTCAGTTTTATAGTTCAAAAACGTATTATCCAAAGCAGAGTTCATTTTAGTCGTCCACTTGATAAACAGAGATGAACTTTAAACAATTAACTTATCAACATGAAGGATAAGTAATCATAATGTAACGATTCATATTAAGATACGGCCCAATTGAATAACATGCAGAGATGGATGCAAATAACTTCTTGATATGAGCGCATTCATCTATCTTTAGTTTTCTTTACTTTTTTTTTCTTGGTACATCTAGGCGTTATGTATCGCCGTCCCTAGGGTGCGAGCTTAGACGTACCTTTAATTCAGAGGGATCTCTTTTGGCTACGTGCCTCCGAGGTAGAGGGATCTCATCTGGCCATGTGCCTCCAAGTAGAGGGATCTCATTGTCATATCATATGCCAGAGTATGATCGCCATGTCATACCGTATCGGGGTGTGATCGCCATGTCACACTCCTTAGGATGTGCAATCATCATCAGATCCTTAATCATAGGGTTCATGGATGCATATGCTTCATATCTTATTTTTAAACATCTCATACTTGCATGATAGCTATGTACTCATCATATGAACATCCCTAACTCTCACATATTTCTACTGAAAATTTGGCAGCATAACGAATCAGATCTGTTTCTCCATGAATAGTGCCAGTTTCAACAAACAGTCAGTCACAGCAAGAGATCAAATATAATGCATTAATATTTCAAGCACCAACATGGAATTGCAACACTTAGACTTTAACTGAACTTATATATGCATTAAAGTGCCAAATCCTTTAATTTTGGAAATCCTGCTCATATTCTTCAACTCTGCCCGTTTTTAGAAATTAAGCCTTAAATTCGTTTTAACTCATTTAGACCTGAATTTTGCATATGTTGAAGTGTTATGTGTCTAGTTTCTAACCTCTTTAGTCCCATTAAGTTTTGATATATGTAGCTCAAGTTATTAGGGTTCTACCTAGGCCTACCCTATAACTGGCCAGAATTACAAAAGGTAAAAATTTACTAAAAATTGAAAACTGGTTGAAATCATACAAAATTTATATCATATTAAAGCTAACAGGACAAGATTTTATTCAAAATACTCCATTTCATTTTCTTAAGTAGAGCTTGAGTTATAAGCTCCAAAATTTGACCCTTCTAAACTATCCTATTTTAGCTCGGTTTGGACTTAGGACGACTTCCTTGAACTACTGGGAGCAATTGGGGTCAAATCTAACTCTGAAATTTTTATAGATTGTTCTCCTATGTGTAAGCTTTCTAACAAAGTTAGTTTCACTTAATTCCAAGTTGTATAGGGCAAGTTTTTCCCTGAACAATCTTATTTGCCCAAAATTAAACTCAAAACCTAGGTTAAACTTCCAAAATTCATATCTCCCTCAATATTAATCTAATGGCCTTATATTTTTTATGGTTGGAAAGCCCTAGGTGTCTAGTTTCACATAAAAATAGTTTTATTGAATTTAAATGGCTGTAGGTGGAGCCATACACTCCACCGTACAGACTTTCGTAGGGTTTCCCAGCTTATCCTATTCTGGTTGTTCTCCTTCATGGGTTTTCATGCAAGTTTCAACCAAAACCCAAGAGTTTCATGCCAAACCAGTCATCAATCATCATGTGTAGGTGATATATCATCTAATAAAGGGTGGAAATCTCAACCTTCCTCAGCCACACACAAGAGAATTATGGGGATTATCGAACCCTACCTTCAATTCACTATAAGAAAAATAGCTAAAAACAACACTTTTGTAGCTACGCTTGCATAAGTGTGGGTAAATAACACTAAAGCCCAGCACACTTGATGAATTTTTCCAGCAAAGCCTAACTCTTAACCACATGCACCTGTTCTCTCTCTCTCTCTCTCTCTCTTCCTCCCTATAAAAATAGAGCATTTTCCCTCTCTCTCGGAGTGCATATTCCATTCCACTGCCGACATCCGCCACTGCATTCCGTTGCGCTCCGCTGCGACCTTCTTTCATCACTCTCCATCACCTCCTTCTGCCGCCACCTTCTGCCACTGTCTTCCACCGGTATTCCTCAATGTCACCGACCTTTAGCTTCTCAATGTTGTTCTCTACTCTCTCTCTCTCTCTCTCTCTCTCTCTCTCTCTCTCTCTCGATTTCTGCTCGTCATTTGCAAGTTCTTTCTTCACTGAAGCTGTGAGTACCTCCATTGAAGCCCGATCTGAATTTCTTTCTTCAATTTTGCTTCAACTTTTCTATTTTGTGTGAATTCCTTGAACCTTATAGCTCACTCTTTCGATTTTTTTCTTAAGATTGCTTATTCTGATTGATCACTGATGAAGGAAGAAGCATTTTGTTGAAACTGCTAAATGAAGTATGTAACACCCTCCCAAGTATGGGACTATGCTTAAGTCATAATATCTCACCCAGGAGTTGTTACTGTCACTTAATCGGACCTTAACTGGCAGTAACCTTCGGCCACCTTCAATCTTACTAGTCAACTCCGCCTCGGAGGACCTTCTTCGGAACTTTTGAATTATCTAGAGATAACACGGAAATAAACATTGGAGTGAGAATTATGAATTCTCAGTAGGATTCATTAAACTACTATATGTTGTGTCATCGTTATTATATCCAGCTGCTTCGGTTTATTATGAAAAATGTGAGTAGGCCAAATAAACTATTTAGTTTTATAGTTTGAAAATATATTATCCGAAGCAGAGTTTATTTTAGTCACGCACTTGAGTCACATTGGCAATATTTAATATTTGGAATAACAACTATAGCACAAGTAGATAGAATTGTCTCAGCATCAATAAAACATAGGATATAATTATGCAAATACTCATACTTGAATTCATGCGATAGCACTAGTGTTTCTCATAATTTCCTTTACTTGTCATGCGTATTCCAGAGTATGATCGTCATATCATACTCTATCGGAGTATGATTACCATGTCACATTCCTTAGGAATATAGACTCATCATCATATCTTTTATCATAAAATCTTTACATGCCACCATAAATTTTCAGTATTTACACTAGTTGGGTCATGCCATGCCTCATGTAAGTCCTATCCCCTATACTCACACTAGCTGGGTCGATGCCATGTCTCATGTGAGTGGGGTGCTTGCATATGCTTTAATCTTTAGTCTTTAGTCTTTACTGCCCTTGGATAGTCTGATTTAGGAGTGAGCTCGTCAGCTCATCTCATGACCGCCGTCACACAGACTAACCCACAAGGGGATTCACGTGTCTCTAGTCTTGGAGAGATCTCATTTTGGCCACGTGTATCTAAATTGAAAGGATCTCTTCTGGTCATGTGCCTCAAGAATTGAGGGATCTCATCTGACCATGTGCCTTCAATGTAGAGGGATCTCATTTGACTACATGCCTCCAAGGTAGAGGGATCTCATCTGACTACATGCCTCCAAGGTAGAGGGATCTCATAGTTTCAGCTGCCTTCACAAGGAGGGATTCAATGTGCAACTGTCTCCAAGTGAAGGGACCCACATCTTATCTCATTTAACTGCCTTCACAATGAGGGATTTCATAACTGCCTCAAAGTGAAGGGGTTCACATTTAATATGTTCGTATCCTTTCGTTCTCATACATAATCACGCATAAGCATGCTAAATGCTCTCATGCATATGCTTTATCATTTACTTTCATATATCCTTGCATCTAGAACTTCATATTCATAACTTAAATCTTCATAACACAAACTATTATAACTTCATATGATTTTGCCGAAAATTCGGTAGCATAACGGAATGTGTCTGCTTCCCCATGAATAGTGCCAGTACTCAAAAAATCAATTGTACAGAGAAATCATAACATTTCATTCATATTTTATTCATCAATCTCATGAGAACAATCTTTGCATTAATCTTTCAAGCACCAACATGGAATTGCAAAACTTAGACTTAGTTGGACTCATATATGCATTGGGGTGCCTAATCCTTTGACTTTAAAAATTCTGCTCACATTCTTCAATTCTGCCAGTTTTTAAAAATTAAGCCTTAAATTCAATTTAGCTCTTTTAGACCTGAATTTCGGATATGTTGAAGTGTTATGTATCTATTTTCTAACCTCTTTGATCCCATCTAATTTTGATAAATATAGCTCAAGTTATTTAGGTTTTATCCCGGCCTATCCTGTAGCTAGCCAGAATTACACACTTAAAAGTAAAAATCTAGTAAAAATCGAAAAATAGCTCAAATCATACGAAATTAGTCTCATATTAAAGCTAAAAGGACAACCTTTCATTTAGAAAAAGTTCCATTCCATTTGCCTTAGTAGGGCTCGAGTTATAAGCCCCGAAATTTGACCTTCCTAAACTGCCTTATTTTGATCCAATTTGGACACAGGGCAAATTTCTTGGACCACTGGGAGCAAACAGGATCTTATTTAACTCTAAAATTTTTATGAGATATTCTCCTATGTTCTAACAAAGTTAGTTTCATTCAATTCCAAGTTATATAGAGTGAGTTTTACCCCAAACAACCTAATCTGCCCAGCATCAAACTCAGAAATATAGGTCAAACTTCAAAAATTCGTATCTCACTCAATACTAATCCAATGGCCTTATATGATATACGTATGAAAAGCCCTGAATGTCTAGTTTTATTTAAAATTGGTTTCATCAAATTTAAACTGCAGTAGGTGGAGTCGTACACTCCGTCGTACGGACTGCCGACGGGTTTTATTTTTCTAGCTTCTCACATCTTTCTATTCTCATTCTTTCTTACTTCCTATTCGATTTTAACATCATCAACAGCCAATAAACTAGCCAAATATCATCATATTCATTCAATTATCACATCAAGAATAGAGAAAATAGAGCCAGTATCAGCCCCCCATACCTAAGAAGACAAGAACAAGTTGAATCTCTACCCTTATCTTGAAGCAACAACTAGCTAGTCTTGAGTTTTGGTGAAGAACATGGATGCAAGAGGCTTGATGGAGGCTGAAAGTGGAAGAAGGAGATGAAGAGGATGAAGAAAAAAGGAGAGGGAGGCTGCTGAAGGGAGGTCGAATTCTGCTTGAAATGAGGGAGGAAAAATCTGATTCAAATAAAAGAAAGGTAGTTGAAAGTGTGAGTTGTGATTGGCTAGGATTTTTGTGGTTATATTTCAGCCATCATTCCCCTTCCTTGTGGCCAAAGTGGCACCATTTTTAGGTGGTAAGTGGCTGAGTTCTCAGCCACTTAATGTAGGGTTAATGAGTTGAAAATCCTATTGGTTCGGTTCTGACAATTTAAAATACCATAATCTTACTGATTTCCTTCAAACCGACAAATCATTATTGAATAGTTTTGTAAGAATTCTTATATATCTATCTTAATTTTCTCTAAATTTAATCCTTATAATTGACACTTAATTAAATCCTAATTAATCTCTAATTAATTTCTAATTAACTTTACTTATCCACTAAAACCGAATTAATCGATTAAAGGTATAAATTAAACGTTTTGCAAATTGAGGGCCTTTCTGTTTTCTGTTTTTCAAGGCTAATGACATTTTTGTAATTATGGATAAGTCTAGGGGCATCCCATGTCATTTCACACATGGATGCTTCTGTGGCTCAATTAGCCGAGGTTTAGGTTTCTACGTTTTTGCTACGTGATTCTGCTTCGTTTGAAACCTTATTCTGCTGATTCTATTGATATAGGGACCTAAATGTCATTTTCTAAAAAGTTTAGGGACAAGGTTGTGAATAAAAAAATTTACTTTTATTATTTCCTATTATATCATATGGGAATGTTACAAAGTAGATCTCTGTTTTGCAGGAAGAAGTAAAAGTCTGAATCATGTTGTAGCTCTTTGTCAATATTGCGTTAAGCTCAATGATGGCGTCAAAGTGTACCTAACTCAACTTCTCTTCCTTCCTTTCATTGTTTCACTGCATACTCTTTATTTATTTACTAGTTTATTCTTTGATTTTGTTGGATATTTTCTATTGAATGTGCATCAAGCTTTGATTTTGCTTGATTGTGTTTGCATTATATTGGTGAGATCCTTGTCAATTGTGTGATCCTTTAGGTATTTTCTATTTAGTAATAGTACTTTTTTATTTATAATCACATTAATAGATTTTTCTTTTTATATGACTTTACCATATAAAAATCACATAAATAGATTCAATTTCATGTAATATGGTTTTGCTACGTTGCTTTTATGTAGTTGTCTATGAAATTTGGTCATTGTGGTGCTATATCTTTATGTGGTGAAATTGGAAATTGGTGGCATGTATAGTGTGGCATAAAAAGCAAAGGTTGAAGGGTACTGAGAATAATATGCATGGAAAGGATGTTCTTATGCTTGGTTGTTGGAATAAGATGTGCTTTGCTATATATTTTTATCTCCTGTGGAATGAGTTCCAGTTTCCATTTATCTTTGTTTTTTTGGATATTAAATCAAATTCTCCAACCTTGGTCAGCTGAATTTTGTTCCCACTTCCACAAGCTCGAGAGATCATTTATTAGCATAAAAAATAGAAAAAGGCACACCAGCACATGTTTTATTCTTGATTGATTGTTGCTTCCGATTTCACGTAAGCTGGTAATTTTAATTGATCATTGAGCGGCTGCATGACTTGCTTGTTTAGATTCAGACTACTTCATTTAGGAACTTTTACCTCAGCTGAAAGTGATCCAATTTTGCCTTTTCATTCTTTATCATTTCAGTAATTTTGCTTGTTTTATACAATGTCATTGTTTTCTGCGTATATTGGACTGTTTAAACTCAAAATAATTTGAGAAGCCTTTAAATTTTTTAGTGGCTGTCATGGCAAGCTACTTATTACTCTTGTAACTAGTATAGGAACTATTCCAAGCATATTGGGTTTTGAAAGATGAAAGTCTGAAATTGCATTAGAGAACAAGGTATCTAAGGATGGATTTCTTCTTGTCATGCTTAGCAAGGTATTTTCTTCCTTCGTGAGAACTTTGTGAAATCATTGCACCCTTCCTTATTCATAAATCACCTACATACCGATTGTGATTTGAGTTCTCATGCTTTTATTTTTTTAAAATTTGGAGATCTGGTGCTATACTCTCTTTCACTTAATAAATAAAAATGATTTGGTTCTACGGGGGCTTAGTCTACTTAGGTATATTGCTTTCTCATTCATATTGCCTTTTTGGAAATTAAGTTGTCTTTGAAAAAAAAAGGTCTTTGATCAAGTTTTTTTTTTTTTTTTATAATAGCTAGTTTACCTCTTATAATATTTTGTTTGGCTTTGCAGGGCTGCAAACAACAGTACATCTGGCACAACTACCACAACTACGTTAATTGCAAGTTTTAGTTTTTCATCCTGGCAATTGAACTTCATATTTAATTTTTTCATATGGTTTACTTGTATTAGTTGATGCTTTTTTGTAATCTCTTGCTATGTTGTGCAGTTTCTTTTGGATAGTAGTTACATTGTATTTTTGCAATGTTATGATCAAAGCAGAATAGTGATTATTTCTTATCATTCTGGTTGGTTTCAGTCTGTTGCTCAATATTGTATATATATACAAGAATTTATGCATGATGTGGTTGTTGGAGTATAAAATCTTTATTATTATTAACATTACCTTTGGTTTAATGCACTAAGTAATTTTGGTGGCTTTTTAATATCAGTTTAGGAGTTAGCTGGCCAATATTTCTTTTGGGTAGGATAGTAAATTGTATTGAGATAGAAGATTATATAACGTGGATAGTTGCTTTTCATTTTCATTTAAGAGTTGCTTGCTATCAGGTCTTTTTGACCAAATCATACATTCTGTGGATAACATAGACATTTGAGAGTTGTTCTCTTCACGCCCAAGGTAAATGAATTTAACATTAGTTATGATTAGAAGTTCAGTATTTGTAATGAAAGAATTGAAAAAAGTTCTATATAAATTTCATTTTGCAAGTGATGTTAAGCTTGCCAGTGTTAGAAGGAACAATCCAGCTTCATGTTTTCCTTTTTATTTTTGTTGGGGTGGACAGTGATAAACTAATTTTGAATGTAATCATTCATTAAACTTATAAGTATCCATTTTTAGTTAGTCACTCTTAAAAGGATTGTGTTTATATTATGGCTTTTGTTTAAATTCAACTTCAATGATGATTTGCATAAATACAGGTCAATAATGATAAGAGTAGAGCTTATACCATTCATGATTTTACAGCTTTGAATAAAACATAATGTTTGTGATATGACTTCCTTCAGGTGAAGATTCACAAGAAGGGGACAATATGCATGAGATTAGTATTAATGAAAGTCGATCTAATATTTTGGATACTTTGATGAAATGTTCAGTAATTTGGACAAATTGGCCATATTTTGGGTATTTTAGGTTTATTTGAATTTATTCTTAGTTTTAGATTCAATGTACTTTTTTTTTTAATTATTATGCATGATTTATTTTCAGTTATTAGATGTTGTTTGGCTGTGTGCCACGTCTTTACTTGTTACTTGGATTAATGTAAAAAAATCTTTTTCTACAATTTTGAATACAAGCTTAGAATGGATTTTAAATAAATTTGAACTAGTTTGGGATTAAGCAAAAACCAACTTAGAATTGGTTGAATTAGTTTGAATCAATTTGGTAAAATTTTTTATGTGAATTGGACCGTGCTCGCCCTATTTGCAAGTTAATAAGCTTTTTAAAAGTGAAAAAGACAATAGCTGCGTTTTTAAAGTGTTGTTAAATGAGGCATTAACCACACTTGATAAGTTTAGTTAAATGAAAGTTAGAAGTGTGGCTAATTGTAACATCCCAATTTTCCTTGTACTAAATTATTCCATTTTACCTCCACCACGAGTTCCGAGTTCCGACTTCACCTTCAAGTTGTCATGATTTCCGATTTCATCTTCGAATTTCACACACAAAATGAACTATTTCCGACTTCCGAGTTCATCTTCGAATTTCAGCATAATTTACCGACTTCTGACTTAACATTCAGGTCCAAAACAACATGGAGTGATTCTCGATATCCGATTTCATGTCTTAAAGACAATCTACCCGATTTTCGATCTCATAATTTATCTCCAAGTTTCAAGCAATGTACCCGAGTTCCGACCTCAGACCTCATGTTTCAAAATAGTATACATGGTTTCCGACCTCCAAAGTTATAGTTTAACACAATGGTGCAAGTACCGACCTCCGAGTTGAGTGTAACGAGTTCCCGCCTTAGAGTTGAACTCAATTAGAATGGACACGAGTTCGGATCTTTGAGTTGATTTCCAAATCATACACGAGTTCCGATATCCGAGTTTATTCCCAGAGGCTTCCTATTTCTATTGGTGTTCCCGAGTTTGAATGGAGAGTTCCGGGATTAGGTGATTGTATGATTTCCGATATCCGAACTTACCCCCAAGTGTCAAATAAGGTTGGACGAGTTCCGACATCCGGCTTCAGCTCCAAGCTCAAATAAAAGGGACGCGGGTCCCGACTTTACATATAATAGAGACGAGTTCCGATTTCAGATGAATGGAAGTGAGTTCCACTTTTGGGACGACGTGAAGAGCTATTTGGCCACAAAAGTGGGAGGCATGGTCGAACTTCAATCACAAAATTTCAACCAATCAACATTCACAATTCCAACTACCCCCATGTATTTAAGTTAGACTCTCCTTCTCATTTGAGGTTGATTTATGCCACTCTCTCTCCCTCTTGTTCCAGCCTCCTTCTTCCCTTCTCTCAATCAACTCCATCACTCCTTCAAGTTTAACAAGGTTCTAACAATTCAAGCTTCAACACTTAGCTCAAATCACGCTCCAAAGAGGTAGGATTCCATTTCTATTATTGAATTCCTTGCACTATGGCTGTATGAAATTGTACTTTAACCTAAGTAGATATTTCCACAATAACCCTAGAACTTTTCATAAAATGACCTTTATGTCCCCACATCGATAGAATTAGCAGAATGGGGTTTTAAACGAAGCAGAATCACGTGGTAAAATCGTGGAAGTTTAAATCCCCACCGATTTGGGCCATGGAGGCAGTCTAGTGTGAAATGATGTGGGGTGCCCCTGGACTTGCTCAAAATTACGGATATGCCATTAGCTACGGAAAATAGAAAATAGAAAAGCTCTAAATTTGCAAGAACGATTATTTCACGTTAACAAGCAATTTGTTCGATCTTGTTGACTAAGTAGGGCTAATTAGAAGTTAATTAGATGTTAATTAGAGGGATTAGGCTTAGGAACAATTAGAATAGAGATATAGAAATTCTCTCAGAGTCATTTAGTAAAGTTTTGCCGATTTAAAGAAAATTGGCGAAGATTCGATATTTTAAATTGTCAAGACCCAACCAGTAGGATTTTCTACTGGAAACCCTCATTTAAGTGGCTGAAATTCAGCCACCCCTACCACATATGAGTGGCGCCAAGTGTTGCTCAAGATAGTGCAGAAACTTGGCCTCACCTCCATCGGATTTTTATCGTTTTTCGCCTAGTTGTTTGATTTTCATCGAATAATTGGGATTAATTAGAATTCGATTAAGCATTCACTTAAAGTCAATTGAGTGTGCTTTAGAATGATTAGGTATAATGGAATTATATTATAACCATAGGAAAATTCATAGGATTTTTCTAAAATCGGTTTACCGATTTAAAGGAAATCGGTAAAATTTCAGTATTTTAAACTGCCGGAACCAAACCAATAGAAATTATACTGTGAACACCCTAGGATGAATGGCCAAGATTCAGCCAACACTCCTCACAAGTGGCACACAAATCGGCCATAAAAGAGGGAAGCCAAGCCAAGTTTGAATGATGGTTGAAATCCACCAATCAAGAGCCAACTTCCTTCATAAGTATTCATTTTTTTTCTTCCTTCCCCCTTTATATTTTCGGACTCCCATTAAGAGGTGCAGACCAGCCCTCATTTTCCCCCTTTCCTTCATCTTCTTCCATTTCCTCTTATCCCCAAGCTCAAGCCCCAACCATCAACTTCACTCCAAGATCAAGTTCCATCAAGATTTCACACCACCAAGGTAGGAACTTCATCCTTTCTCATGTTTTTCTCTGATCTAGGGCTGCCTAGGGCTTCTCCTTCTCCCTTTATTTTGATGTTATATTGGTTAGATATGATGAATTAAGGTTGGTTTAAGGTGTATATGTGAGTTTGAATTGAAGATTGGATGGATTGATTAGAGAAGAACATGAATCCAAGAAGAATTCAAGAAACTGTTAGGGTTTTCCCCTCGATGGTCCGTACGGCGGAGTGTACGGCTCTGCCTACAGCTGTTTAAATTTGATAAATCTATTTTTATATGAAACTAGACATCCAGGGCTTTCCATACATATAAAATATAAGTCCATTGGATTAGTTATGAATTTTTGAAGTTTAACCCAGAAATCTGAATTCTGGGCCAGGTAGTATGAGTTGAGAAAGGTATAACTCACCCTATACAACTCTAAATTGAGTGAAACCAAAGTTTTTTGAAATTTAACATATAATAGAACATCCCATAAAAATTTCAGAACCAGATTCATTTCCATTTGTTCTCAGCACACCAATGAAGTTGACTTAAGTTTAACCCAAGCTGGAACAGGGTAGTCCAGTAGGGTCAAGTTTCGGAACTCATAACTCAAAATATACTTAGGAAAATGACATGAAACTTAGTTCATTTGAAAGCTTGTTCTGTTAGATTTAATTTTATATAAAATTTGTATGATTTTACTTAGTTTTCTATTTTTAGTGAATTTTCTTTTATAAGAACCCAATTCTAGCTAAGAACAGGGCATGCTGAGGTAAAATATTTATATCTTGAGTTATACAAATCAAAATGAGATGGGACTAAAAGGGTTAAAAACTAGACACATAACGTTATGACATATCCAAAAATTAGATTCAAATGAGTTGAATTGCAATAAGGGTGGAGTATACCAAACTCGGGCAGAATAGAAGAGAATAAACCGAAAACCCAATTGGTGCTTAAATTGAAATGGATGAATGATGCTATGAATATATATATTTGCTGGTCCATATTGAATTGCAAGTTTGTACATTTGTGCTGGTTGCCTGGCACTATTCATGGAGAAGCGGACTCGATCCGTTATGCTACCAAAATTCTGGCAGAAATATGTGAATTATGTGACTATTATGAATATTTATATGTTATGCTCATTAGATTCATATATGCAAGAATGATTTAAGTATAATATGAAGTATATGAATGAATGCATGTAGCATATGCATGTATAATCATGTCCAAAGAAGAATAAGATTTATGAGAACTTGCAAGAAAGACGTACCAAGCTATCACGTGAGGCATGACATAGACCCAGCTAGCGTGGGACAGAGCGGTACTGTCTAAGACTTGGGTCAGCCCTTGACCAGATTTAAGGGGAATAGACCAGTGTGAGGGTTGGGGAAAGTAAACCCGTCACTCATGCATAGGTACGAGCTCGAACCTAAAAAGCAGGCTATCACCCAGGGGTAAGAGAGGCCATTCACCTCCGGGGGACCAAGTATAGAATGGCAAGGTTAATTTGCAAGTTAAAGAAGAGATAAATCAAGTCAAGTGCACTTGCATACATTCAAGTATAAGCATCTATATGTGCATCTTCAATTATCTAGTTAAGTCATAATGCTATTATGATCCTTGTTGAAGCATATTATACTATCCGTATTTCTATGTCTGTCATATAATATGCCAAGTGATTGTTAAACTATAACCCACTTCAAGAAAGATGTTTCCAACTTAAAATTGAAACACTATTTGTGTATATGTGCTCACATTTTCATAAGAACTGAAGCGGCTGGAATGTTTATGATGACACTGTAAGATTGTTTGAGTTTACCTACTGAGAACCTTAGGTTCTCACTACCTACTTGTATGTTTTCCTTTCCGTAAACATTCCAGCACCTAAGTTGGAAATCAAGTACGAGGCAGAGTACTGGGACAGTTTCTGAGCAAGACTCGGGCGCAAAACCAGACCAAGAGACTATTGAAGCTAGCTAGTGACCAGTCGGAAGCAAATTCTGTGTATTATGTTAGTCTCAATTTCTTTTAAATTGTAATTATTTTATCCCCTATGTATCAGAGATTATGAAGTTTATGAACTATTAGTAAGTAATAAAGTGTGCAGTTAAAGGGCCATGTATTATATTTTTCATATTTTAAAGTTTTCTTAGCACAGTAACACCTTTTTAATATAACTCCATGACTCGAGCATGACTTATATAATAAAGGGTGTTACACCCGATGCTAAATGCATCTGTGATGACTGCTCAAGCTGCGATACGGGTCTACATGTTCCATAGCTGCCAGTTCCGTGCACCCGCGATGAGTCCGTTTTCTGCCCTTATGAGCCGTTTGAGGACATCACTATGGATGACGTTCGCCTGCCTTTCCATCCTCCGAGGTACCCCACTGACGGAGATTCCGACTCGGACACCCGCATGACACCGACAGTTTCGTTGGATTCTGATCCCTCGGAACTGTCCTATGCGAGCTACTGCATGGAGACGGACTCGTCTTAGCCTTCCTTCTCGTCCGTGATTCGCCTGTCGTCCGATTCATCTTCTTCTTCAGCAGCCCCACATCATACTCCACCTCTAATTTGCGGTCGCGGGTTCATTCGTACTCGTGTCGTGCCTCGTGGGCGTGGCCGTGCTCGAGGAGGAGGACATGGTGATATTCCTCCTGGTGGATTCGGGAATGGCTACCTCCCGCCAGATGAATGAGGTGTTAATTTGCATGCAGAGCTGAGCATGAGGATAACCCTTTTTTGGTTGTAGCGAGGGTTATTATTTTCATTCGGCATGTATGGATGGATTGGGATTTCTTATGTATTTCCTTTTATCATATATTCCGTTAGGGTATTTTGTAGGGCTGACAGTAGGTATCAGACCTATTATTATCATTGTGTATGACTGCTGTTATTACTACTATTATATTAACTATGGGATGGCTATGGAATGAATGTTATCTTTATCTAAGATTGTGATTATTCTCAATGCTTCTATTTATGTTAAATGTGATGTACGTACGAGATAGCGACATTTGTATTTTATGTTCACGATGCGCTTATAGCTCTCTATTTCAAAAAGCGGTTTACTTGTTTATATAAAGAAAAAAATTTACCCCTATTTTCATTAAAAAGTAATTTCTAAAAGGTATTGTTAGTTCTGCAAGCAAAAGTAACAACTAATAATTCCACAATATGACTTGAGCATAGAATGGAACTATTAAAGCGTTACATTTTGGTATTAGAGCAATTCGTCCTTGAAGAGCCTGGAGATGGACTGACTATGCTTCTAAGCATATGTGTTAGTTGAGTCATGCTTTAAGTCTCGTCTGTATAATTAGACATTGGAGTTAGATGTGCATGATCTTTTGATCTGAATGTGGTTAGTTGCTGGTTCAGTCAACATAAATGTTGAGCCTGATCAACTCAATGTCTTCTGTTTTGTGTACCAGGAACTAATGGCTTCAGGAAGACGTGGTAGGCCCCGTAATGAGCCAGAAGGTCCTGAGGAAGTCATGGGGACGCTCCATGAAATGGCTGCTACCATGAGGGAGTAGGCTACTGCCGCCTATCGTATGATAGAGCGAATGGAGTAAAGGGATGAGGAGAATCCCAAAGGGCACAATGGAGGAGCTGAGGCAGATCTTAAGTACCTCAAGTTTGCTAAGTTCCGGAAGGCAATCCCGCCGAGTTTCAGAGGAACGTACAACCCCGATCGAGCTGATGAGTGGATCAAAGCCATTGAGAAGATTTTTACGGTGTTGGCCTATACCGAGGAGCAAAAGCTAGCCTTTGCTACCTATATGTTGGAAGCTGATGCTGAGTTCCAGTGGGTAGGCACAAAAAGGCTATTAGGAGGAATCCAAACCCACATCACCTGGGAAGTTTTCAAGACGCACTTTTATGAGAAGTATTTTCCCGCATCCGTGAGGAATGCGAAGGAGCTGGAGTTCATGAGTCTACATCAAGGGACCATGAATATTGTTGAGTATACGGCCAAGTTTGAGGAGCTGTACAAGTTCTCGACGATCTATCAAGGGAACCTGTATGAGTGCTGGAAATGTGTGAAGTTTGAAGGGGGATTGCGTGAGGAGATATTGGCATCTGTAGGACCAATGGAGATCCGTGACTATGCTACACTCGTCAACAAGTGCCGTTTGGTGGAGGATTGCAATTGCAAGCCGTCTGTGGCAAGGTTCGAAGCCTATAAGAAGAAGTTGGCACCGTAAGGGCAGAAGTTCAAGCCCCAATCCCCGAGGAAACCATTTCAAGGCGGAGATTTCAAAGGAAAGCAACCCCAGAAGCCTACTAGGAATCCACCCAAGCCGGGGAATGGTCAAGCTTGCCCTAAGTGTGGCAAACATCATGGAGGACGCCCCTGTTTAGCTGGCTAGAATGTTTGTTTCTGATACAGAAGGCCTGGACATATGGCTAGAGATTGCACTGTCAAGCTATTGTCCCCTACTAACAAGCCCCAACACCAAGGAAGGGTCTTTGCCCTTAATGCTGAGGAGGCCACTCAGTCTAACGATCTGATCAAGGTAAGTGCGAGGTTAATGGTAGGACCTTAATTGTGTTGTATGATTCTGGAGCTACACACTCCTTTATTTCTCATGATTGTGTAGATAGATTAGGATTATCTATATTCGAATTATCGTATATGTTAATTGTTTCTACTCCTGCTGGGAAACCAATTAAGACTTGTCATTGTTGCTTGAGTTGTCGATTCCAAATCAACGGTAGGTCTTTCGTAGCGAATTTGATTTGCTTGCCTTTGTCTGGTTTGGATTTGATTCTAGGCATGGATTGGCTTTCGGCTAACCATGTTATGATAAATTGCTCTGAAAAATCTATTATTCTTCCCTTTATACCTGTTAAGCCCATGGAGCCTGTTAGTTTGTTTTTGAACTCTGTTAAGGTAGGAAGTAGTGAGTTGGATGCTCAGGGATATGTTCTTCTTATGGCAAGTGAAGTGGAACTCGAGCAGGTATTAGATGAGATCCCCGTAGCCAGGGAATACTCCGATGTGTTTCGTGATGACATACCCGAGTTTTCCCCGGAGAGGGAAATCGAGTTTTCTATAGAGTTGGTGCCGGGTACTGGGCCAATCTCTATAGCACTCTATAGGATGTCCCCAATGGAGTCGTCAGAGTTGAAGGGACAATTGGAAGAATTATTGGAGAAGAAGTTCGTAAGACCTAGTGCCTCACCTTGGGGAGCCCTGGTATTATTTGTGAAAAAGAAGGATGGTAGTATGAGGCTGTGTGTGGATTATAGACAATTAAACAAAGTCACTGTTAAAAACAAGTATCCCTAGCCTAGGATAGATGACCTCATGGACCAACTGCGAGATGCAGCTGTGTTCTCTAAGATTGATCTGAGGTCTGGGTATCATCAGATAAGGGTGAAGGAGGAGGATATACCCAAGACGGCTTTTAGGATAGGCATTACGAGTTTACGGTGATGTTGTTTGGATACTAATGCTCCTGCTGTTTTCATAGATTATATGAACAGGATCTTTAGACCTTATTTGGAGAAGTTTGTAGTTATTTTCATAGATGATATTCTCATCTATCCAAGAACAAAGGAGGAACATAAAGAACATTTGAGGGTTGTGTTAAGGATCTTGAGGGAAAAAAGCTTTATGCCAAGTTATCTAAGTGTGAATTCTGGATAGAGGAAATAAAGTTCTTAGGGCATGTGGTGTCACAAGGGGGAATTGCTGTGGACCCAAGTAAGATTAAGGTTGTGATGAATTGGGAGAGGCCAACCTCAGTGATTGAGATATAGAGTTTCTTGGATTTAGCCGGTTACTACTGCAGGTTTATAAAAGAATTTTTCCAGATATCTTTACCCTTAACCAAGTTGATGAGGAAGGATGCCCCATTTGTGTGGACGATGGACTGTGAGAAGAACTTTCAAGAGCTAAAAGGTAAGTTAACCTCAACCCAATATTAGTTTTGCTGGACCCTAGCGGACCATTTGAGGTTTACTGTCATGCCTCTGGGAGAGGTTTAGGTTGCGTCTTGATGCAGAATAGGAAGGTGGTGGCTTATGCCTCTAGACAGTTGAAGCCTCACAAAGTGAACTACCCAACCCATGACTTGGAATTAGCGGCCATAGTGTTTGCCCTGAAGATATGGAGGCATTATCTGTATGGTGTGAGGCTCGAGGTGTTCTTTGATCATAAGAGCTTGAAGTATCTCTTTGATCAAAAGGAGTTGAATATGAGGCAAAGGAGATGGATGGAGTTTTTAAAGGATTATGATTTTGGGTTGATCTATCATCCTAGGAAGGCCAATGTGGTAGCTGACGCATTAAGTCAGAAATCCTTGCATGTGTCATGGATAATGGTCAAGGAGGATGAGCTAGTAAGGAGCTTTAGAGACCTTAACCTTGGAGTTATGTTGACCCCCCATAGTTTAAGATTGAATTAGCTTAGGGTGACGAACAATTTCAAGAGTCAAATTGCTCAAGTCCAAGGCGAGGAAAAGGAGTTCTTGAAAACCCTAGCGTTGGTGAAAGAAGGAAAGTTGAAGGGTTTTGCATAAAGTACAAATGGACTATGGAAATTTGAAGGAAGAGTATGTGTACCCGCAAGTGGTGACCTCCGAAGAAGGATTTTGGAGGAGGCTCATAAGAGCCATTTCACCATACACCCTGGTGTGACAAAGATGTATCAAGACATTAAGAAGATGTTTTGGTGGCCAGGATTGAAGAAGGATGTTGCAGAGTTGGTAGGCAAGTGTTTAGTCTGCCAGAAAGTAAAGATTGAGCACTAAAAGCCCTCTGGTATGTTGCAACCATTGGAGATTCCAGAATGGAAATAGGAAAGTATCTCTATGGACTTCGTGATAGGTTTACTCAAAACGCAAGCTGGTTTCGATGCGATATGGGTAATTGTTGATATATTAACCAAGTCTGCTCACTTTTTGCCCATTCGAGCTACTTATTCTTTGGAAAGGTTAGCCCAGCTATATGTTCAAGAGATAGTAAGACTGTATGGTGTACCTTCAACCATAATCTTAGATAGGGACCCGAGGTTTACCTCTAGATTCTGGAGAGCCTTGCAAAAGGCATTTGGGATGAAGCTTTGCCTAAGTACAGCTTATCAACCCCAAACAGATGGACAGTCGGAAAGGACTATCCAAACTTTGGAGGATATGTTGAGAGCTTGTGTGTTGGACAATCGAGGAAGTTAGGACAAATACTTACCTTTGATTGAGTTTGCTTATAACAATAGCCATCATGCAAGTATTGGTATAGCACCCTATGAAGCTTTGTATGGAAGAAAGTGCCAATCTCCCCTGTGTTGGTTGAACCGAGTGAGCAAAGCCTATTAGGACCTGATCTGGTGAGGCAAACCACAGAGCAAGTCAGAAGGATTAGGGACAGAATCCTTACAGCCCAGAGCCATCAAAAGAGTTATGCGGATAAGAGAAGAAAGCCTTTAGAGTTCCAAGAAGGAGAACATGTGTTCCTGAAAATCACTCCTACAACCGGTATAGGTGGAGCCATGAAGGTCAAAAAGTTAAGCCCCCGTTTCCTTGGCCCTTTTCAAATTTTAAAACGTGTCAAGTCAGTTGCTTACCAAATGGCCTTACCACCAAATTTGTCAAACTTTCACGATGTCTTCCATGTGTCTCAATTGAGAAAATACCATTCCGATCCTAGTCATCTACTTGAGCCTAAAAGTGTACAGTTAAGGGAGGACCTAACTTTCAATCTACCACCATCTCGGATCGTGGATCGTGGGGCAAAACAGCTACGGAGTAAGACGGTACCCTTGGTCAAGGTGGCTCGGGGTAGAAGGAATATGAAAGAGTATACGTGGGAGTTAGAGGCCGAAATGAGGAACGAGTATCCGAATTTGTTTACAGGTAACGAATTTTGAGGGCAAAATTCTTTTTAAAAGGTGAGGAGAAATGTAACATCCTCAGTTTCATGTCGTGCTAAATTACCTCAGTAACCTTGAGTAATTAGGCACTTAATGAGAAATTATGAGATTAAGGCTTAATTAAGGGGTTAATTCAGATGAGAAGAGTTAAGAGAATGCTTAATGGAGATTAGATAATCTCTAATTAAGCAAGTTAGAGCATTTATAGCTTAATTAAGCACTAATCGCCTTTAATTAGCTTAATCGAGTTTAATTAAGATTACTTAAGCTTAATCGTAAGATTAATTTTTTTTGTTAATCGTGTTCTTGTGTGTTAATCACTAATCCTTGCTTAATCATCTTAATTAAGTTGCATGAGTACTTAATCACATAATTAAATTCAAATTTAGTCAACTAGACGATAAAGTAGAGAGTAATGTCACTTAAGCAAAAAGCATTAGACAATACTACTTTATGTAAGAGTTTGACTATGCTTTGTCTCTTCATCATCCTATTTGTCCTCTTAATCAGAAATTAACACAAGATGACACAAAATTAAGCAAAATATCTCACTCTCCTCCCTTTATGTTGGACACCCCTTTCAAGCATACACACACACACACATACACTCACATTTTCATTTTCACTCATCCTATTCTCTCTCTTCAAAGCCAAATCCTCCAACTTCTCTCTAAAACTCTCTTCATCTTCTTCATCTTCTTCTTCCTTTCTCCACCACCACCACCCAAAACCACTCACTTGGCCCTTCAAAGACCTCATCTTTGGCTCGTTGGAGACAATATCTAAACACCACAATCTTCATTTTCACAAGATCTCAAGAGCTTCTCCTTCCACCAAGCTAAACTGCCACCATCTACAAGGAAAAGAACCGCCATCATCTTTTTCTTCTTCTCTAGTTTTTGCGCCATTTCTAAGAAAGGTAGTGATCTTCATCTTTTTCACTTTGTTTGCTCAAGAAAGCTTGGAGCTTAGTTCTTTCATGACCAAGATCTCTAAGTGAAAACTTGAGAAGATCCTTCATGCTCTTCAAGAGCAAAAGTTTCCATTTTTGACAATACGTTCTTGTTATTCTTCAAGTGTTCTTAAGTTTCTACTTTTAGAAAAATATGTTCTTGTTGGTCTTTAAGTGTTCTTAAGTTTCTACTTTTGGCAAAATATGTTCTTGAATGTTCTTGATGGTATCTTGCTTAAAGTTGTTTCTTTTTTTTTTTTATGATGAGTTGATGATTAGAAAAGCTTCATCGTATTATGTTTTCATAATTTGATAAGACTATGAACATTCTAAAAGTTTTAAACTTTAAAAAGTTTGCTTCTTGATGCATAAAAAGTGGCGCAAGTTTTAGTGCCATCATAAAGTCTTCTTTTGTTTTATTTTGAAGACAAAGATACATGTAAAAATCTAAGCTTTTTAGAATAACAAGCCTTTTTGAGTTATAAAATGATATCTTGTTACTTTATGTCTTAGAAATCAAACCTTGAAGAAAAGACCTTTCATAAAGTTTAAAACTTTAATCAAGAATGAAACCTTTAAGTCATAAAAGTGTTGTTTTGTAGCATTTAATTCATAAAGTCTAGATCTTGAATCAAAATAATGCCAAAAGATGTTAACTTTTATAAAGATCAAGACTTTTAACCTTAAAGTTGATGTTTCATATCACTAGTTGATAAAGTGGGAACCTTTTTAATGTAGAGACAACTTTAAGTCATAAAGTTGAGACCTTGATGGTCTTAGGATAATTAAAAGAGTCAACTTTCATAAAGAACAAGATTTTTTCGTTAAAAAGCTAGTAACTTGTATCATTACTACATAAAGATCTAATCTTTAAGACAAGAGCTTAATTTTATAGGCATTTACTTTCATAAAGAATAAAACTTTATGATTAGTTTATAAGAATGATAACTTTAATAATGTTTAAGGTGTAACCTTGATATGTTAATAATGAAAGCTTAAAACTTTGTAACTCGAATAAGTTAAATCACCCTTGGTGATTAGTGAACAAGGTGTTGTTGGGTTCATGAGTATGGTTGTATGTTGTCATGACCCAAGGATTAGAGGGACCTTGAACTCTTTGGGAACAGAAGTATGATTAGGGCCTCTGAGGATACCATGAACCTAGGAATACTAAGTGCACTATCTCAGGGAAAGGAAATAATCACTTAACTTAATTAATTTGAACAAGTGTTCCATAAGACATGCACTTAAGTAAAATAAGATGTTCATACGAGGACTAAGTAACTAAAAGACCACAAATACATATCCTAACTATGTGATTCTCTCACAGATAACCACGAGAAATCATATGATGATTCATGATATTATTCGCAAAGAAAAACGCAACTATGAACCCCTTTAGGGTATAAATGTATGATGTCATTCGGCATAATGAATGACAAGTTTGATTGAGCTCTGCCTCTTGATTGAATGATATGATTGTGATGGACTACTGGTTAAAAGTTGTGATTGGCATTTTGGGGAAGCTCCGGTCTAGCTGTTATACTGCCAGATTTCCATCAAAATTATAGACTTAGTCATATCCTTGCATGTGTCTAGTCACAAAGGAATTATGCATGTAAAGTATAATGATAAGCAAAGAATTAATGGGACATGAACCTTCAATCACTTTGGTAAGGAAAGTGAGAGATGGCGATCCACAAAGACTCAAGGAATCTCTATGAGGGAGGCAAGGGGGACATGGAGGACCTTCCAACTTAGAGGTAACCAATATCGGCTTAGTCTGATTTAGTTAGTACTGCGTGACGACGGTCACAGGATGAGTTCATGTCCAAAAGCAGTCTATTTCAAAAGAAAGTAAAGAATGTTAAGCACATGCTAAAAATGAAAGTTAAAGTAGGACCATGGTCAAGTTGATGAGTTGCATAGTCATACATGCTATTATATTCCTTATGTGCATTATGAATGTTTATTATGTATATTAGCCTATATGCCTATGTATGACACTATGGATATGAGGATAAAGTTAAAAGTAACCCACTTCGGGATTTACGTTTTCTGAAACTATTAAAATTGAACCGATATCTGTCCACTATTTTTATATTAAACCCAAAGTGGCTGGGATGATGACGATGACACTATGTTTGTCCAGTTGCGATCCTACTGAGAAATTTAGTATTTCTCACTCCTACGTTTCCGTGTCGTCTTCAGAGGATGCCGGCGTCAGGCACGGTGGTGATTTTCATTGAGTTCCCAGTAATGCATTGGCACTTTGACCCGGTGCTAAATGCATCCGTGATGACTGCTTTAGCAGTGATGCGGGTCTACATGTTCCATAGCCACCAGTTCCATGCACCCATGATGAGTTCGTTTTTTCGCCCTCATGAGCCGTTCGAGGACGTCACTATGGATGATGTTCACCCGCCTTTCCATCCTCCGAGGTACCCTACTGACGGAGATTTCGACTCGGACACCTACCTGATATCGATAGTTTCGTTGGATTCCGATCCCTCGGAACTGTCCTATTCGAGCTACCACGTGGAGATGGACCCGTCTGAGCCTTCCTTCCCGTCTGTGATTCACCTGTCATCCAATTCGTCTTCTTATTCAGCAGCCCCTTGTCACACTCCACCCCCGGTTCGTGGTCGCGGGTTCATTCATACTCGTGTCGTGCCTTGTGGGCGTGGCCGTGCTTGAGGAGGGGGACGTGGTGATATTCCTCCCAGTGGATTCAGGAACGGCTACCTCCCGCCAGATGAGTGAGGTGTTGATTTGCATATGGAGCTGAGCATGAAGATAACCCCTTTTTGGTTGTAGCGAGGGTTATTATTTTCATTCGGCATATATGGACGAATTGGGATTTCTTATGTATTTTCTTTTATCATGTATTCCGTTAAGGTATTTTGTAGGGCTGACAGTAGGTACCGAATCCATTATTATCATTGTGTATGACTACTGCTATTACTACTATTATATTAACTATGGGATGGCTATGAAATAAATATTATCTTTATCTAAGATTGTGATTATTCTCAATACTTCTATTTATGTTAAATACGATGTATGTACGAGATAGCGACGTTTGTATTATATGTTCATGATGCGCTCATAGCTCTCTATTTCAAAAAACGGTTTACTTGTTTATATAAAGAAAAAAATTTACACCTATTTTCGTTAAAAAGTAATTTCTAAAAGGTATTGTTAGTTCCACTAGCAAAAGCAACAACTAATAATTCCACAATATGACTTAAGTATAAAATGGAACTATTAGGGTGTTACAGGGAAGCCCAATTTAATTTCTTACGCTGTCGAATTTTCAGCAAAATGTATATGAATGACAAATTGGTAGTTTGATTTTTTTTCAAGTTGATTATTTATAAATGTGAAGCTATGAGCATACGTGTAATGTTTCAAAGTAAGTTATGAGACATGTGCATAAGTGCATATACCATGTCATGCATGATTATGCATGAAAATGAAAGGATACTAAGGGACATACTGAGCCTCTCTAAGACTTAGGCCAGCTCCCAACCAGACTTAAGGGGAATAGACAAGTGTGAGGGTCGGGAAAAGTAAATCCATTAGTCATATATAGGTACGAGCTCGAACCTGAAAAGCAACCTATTATCCAGGGGTGAGAGAAGCCAGTCACCTCCAGGGGACCAAGCAAAAAAAAATAGTACGCAAGCTAGAGACTTAAGTAAAACCAAGAAACTATATATGCATACGCAAGTCTTTTATTATGCTGTAATTCTATCAAGATCATGACTAAAATTTGTCATGTTCTCACTATTATGCCATAATGCTATTATGCTCATGATTAATATGTTATATTGTGGTTGTTATTATGTTTATCATGTACCATACCAAGTGTTTACTAAAATATAACCCACTTTGAGAAGGATGAATTGAAAATTTAAAATTGAACCTGTTCTTGTATGTACCTACATTTTTATAGTAAACCAAAGCGCTGGAATGTTTATGAAGTTAACTTATGTCAGTACCTATTGTGAGCCTTAGGTTCTCACTCTGTACTTGTTTGTTATTTCCATAAACATTCCAGAGTGTAGAATAGATTTCAAGTCTACAGTAGATGATTTTGGAAAAGTGATAGAGTTCAAGGCCGCAACTCGAGCCCAGATCAAGGAGCTACTATGGATAGCCGACTACCACAAATTAAAGGTTGTAGTTCTGAGACAAGAATTGTACATAATGTTAATTAAGTTCCTTTTAAATTGTATCAATCTCTTTGATTAGTATTAGAGATTAGTAATTATAAACTCTTATTTAGTAATAAAGTACGCATGTTTTAAGGGCCATATACTATCTTTTCTTATCTAAAAGTGTTTTACAGCATCAGTAATGACCTCTAGATGCAACTCCATAGCTCGAGCATGGCATATGTGTTTGGAGAGTGTTACACCAGTGGGTTGATACATGATCAGAGACCACATATGTAAGTTCTTATAATTTTAGTTTTCAATATTTTTAATTTATTATAGTTATTATTATTTAAATCTAATTTGTTTTATTTATTTTAATTGTAACATGAGTTCTCCTAGCAATTGACTGAGGCCCGATCACAGCAGTCGCAGCAGAGGGACGGGAGTAGTTTTTGCAACAACCTCCCAAGTATGATACTATGATTAAATCATAATACCTCACCTAGGAGTTATTACTGTCACTTAATCAGACCTTGTCTGGCAGCAACCTTCGACCACCTTCAATCTTACTAGTCAACTCCACCTCGGAGGACCTTCTTCGGAACTTCTGAACTATCTAGTGATAACACAAAAATAAACATAGGAGTAAGAATTATAAATTCTCAGTAGGATTCCTTAAACTACCATATGCTGTGTCACCGTTATTATCTCTAGCTACTTCGATTTATTATGAAAAATATGAGCATGTTAACTAGATTGTTCAGTTTTATAGTTTAAAAATATATTGTCCGAAGCAGAGTTCATTTTATTCACGCATTTGAGTCACATGGGCAATATTTCATATTTGGAATAATAATTACAGTATAGTAGATAAAACAGTCTCCGCATCAATAAAACACGGGATATAATTATATAGATACTCATACTTGAATTCATGCGAATGTGTATTGGGGTTTTTTCTTAATTTCCTTTACTTGTCATGCACATTCCAAAGTATGATCGCCATGTCATACTCCATCGGAGTGTGATCGCCATGTCACATTCCTTAGGATGTGGTCATCAAGCTATATTCTAGAGTACGATCGCCATGTCATAACTGCCTCCAGGTGAAGGGATCCACATATAATATGTTCATGTCCTTTTATTCCTATACATAATCATGCCTAGACATGTTGAATGCACTCATACATATGCTTCATCATTTACTTTCATATATCTCTGCATACATGATTTCCACATGCATATTCTTAACATATAGATACTCATAACCTCCTTACAATTCTACCAAAAATTTGACAGTATAACGGAACATGTCCACTTCCCCATGAATAGTGCCAGTACTCAGACAACCAATTTTTACAGAAAATTCCCAACACTTCATTCACAATTCAACATCCATATCATAGGAACATTAGTTGCATTTAAGGTATAGTTGCTGTCTTAGCACTTTCACTCAACCTAGTTTTTGTAAAATAAGCCATAATTTCTATTTAACTCATCTGGACCTAAATTTTGGATATGTTAGAGTGTTATGTGTCTATTTCTAACCTCTTTCATCCTATCTAATTTTGATAAATGTAGCTAAAGTTATTTAAGTTTTATCTCAGTCTGCCCTGTAGCTGGCCAGAATTACACGCTTAAAATTAAAAATCCATTAAAAATCGAAAACTAGTTAAAATCATACGAAATTGATGTCATATTAAATTTAACAGGACAAGCTTTCATTTGCAATAAGTTCCATTTCATTTGATTTAGTAGATCTTAAGTTATAAGCCCCGAAATTTGACCTTCTTAAACTGCCCTATTTTGGCCTGGTTTGGACATAGGGCAACTTTCTTGAACTACTGGGAGCAAACGGGACCTTATCTAACTCTGAAATTTTTATGGAACATTCTCCTATGTGTAAGATTTCTAAAAAAGTTAGGTTCATTCAATTCCAAGTTATATAGGGCACGTTTTACCCTGAACAACCTAGTCTGCCCAGAATCAAACTCAAAAACCTAGGTCAAATTTCCAAAATTCATATCTCTCTCAATACTAATCCAACAGCCTTATATGATATATGTATGGAAATCCCTAAATGTCTAGTTTCATATAAAAATATTTCATCAAATTTAAAAGGCGATAGGCAGAGCCATACACTCCGCCGTACGGACTGCCGAGGGATTTTGGTCCCTCAGCCCCTCCCTGCATCCTACTCTTATCCCTTTTCACTTCTTAATCGATTTTAAACTTGAAAACAGCCATCAAATCAGCCAATAATCATCATATACATCCAACACCACATCAAAAAATGAGAAAACAAAACCCCAATCAGCCACCCATAACTCAAAGGAAACAAGAACAAAATTGAATCTCTACCTCTAGATTGAAAGATAGCTTGACTAGATGAAGAGTTTTGATGTTAGAGGTGCTTGGAGCTTGGAAATGGAAGAGAAATGAAGTGAAAAGGAAGGAAGATGAGATGAAATGATGGGAAGTCTGTGAAGGAGAGAAGGAGGCCGAAAATTTGAAGAAGTAAGAAAGGATTATATGAAAAAGATATGGAGGTAGTGGGTGGAAGAAGTGGCTCATAAGTGAGCCAACCATGCTCACTCTTTGTGGCATGGGCGGCACCACTTTGGATGAGGGAGGTGGCTAAATTCTAGCCACTTGAAGTAGGGTTTAGTAGGTTAAATTTGGTTGGTTTGGGTTTTGACAGTTGAAAATGCCGAAATTCTACCGATTTCCTTCAAATCGGTAAAACGGTTTTGAAGAATTTTGTGAGGTTTTATATGTTTCTATCTTAATCCTTCTTAATCCTAATTTCTCTAATTAACTTCTAATCAACTCCTAGTTAACCTCTAATTAAATTTTTAATTAACTTTACAAATTCAATAAAATCGAGTAAATCGATTAACAGTGTACATTAAATGTTTTGCAAATTTAGGGCCTTCTGTTTTCTTTTGTTTTTTTTTTTTTTTGACTAATGGTATTTTTGTAATCTTTAAAAAAGTTTGGGGCATTCCATGTCATTTCACATGTAGACATCTCCGTGGCCCAATTGGCCAAGAATTGGGTTTCTACGTTTCCGCTACGTGGTTCTGCTTCGTTTAAAACTTTATCCTACTAATTCTATTAATCTAGGGACCTAAATATTATGTTTTAAAAAAATTCAGGGGCAAGGCTATAAATAATAAAAGTTTGCCTAATGACGTTTTCATTATTTCCTATAATGTTATATGGGGATGTTACACTTTTGTTGGCCCACTTGTTAGTCACGATGAGGTATGTGCCCAAACGGTCGGCAGCCACTACAAGGGCCGAATTTACACGATAGAGACCTCTTATAGCAGGTCATATTCTGCAAGCTCTATGTTTAGAGCTAGGCATGCTAGGACTGATCCAGATTCCATCCGTGATTAAGTCCATGTACTAAATAAGTTAATGTAGAGGCAGTTTGAGGAGGTTGACAAAAGATACATAGAGCTGTATGAGCGCCACAAGAGAGATAAGCAATAATGGACATAGCATATACAGTCCATGGAGCAAAGGATGACGAGTCATATAGCTTCTACGAGCAAATGCGGAACGGTAGTTCTTTATCTGCTGCACCCCCTCTGCCCCTACCTCCACCACCTTCGCCCCTACCTCTACTGCCTCAGCCTTCTCTGTAACACCCTAATAACACCATATTATTCTTAAGTCATTTTATAGTATTACTAGTTGTTACTCTTAGCAAGCGGAAGTTCTTATAATTGAAGTTAGCGTAATATACAAAAATAGCTCGTAGATTTTTTTTTTTGTAAAACCTTTATGCTTGAAAACTGATATGATGCATGTAACATCACTTTCGTCCCTGAAAGATGCATGTAACATCAAACAAGTCCCTCAAAACTTCTTTTCAAAGGAGTAAAGTGATATCACATTTTAACTTTTAGGGACCTATTTGATATCACATTTTAACTTTCAAGGACTTATTTCATATCAAAAGCTTTCAGACACTAATATGATGCCACATTTGATCTTTTAGAAACTAAATTGATGTCCAAAAATCTTTTCGAGACTAATATGCTATCACATTCGATATTTTAGGAATTAAATTGATGTCAAAAATCTTTTAGGGACTAGATGGCATATTCATTCAAATAATTAATAATAGTTGTTTATTATTATTGTTAATTAATATTATTATTAATAATAACTAATACTAGTAATAATTATAATAATTATAATCATAATGATAATAAATTTTATTATTATTATTATTATTATTATTATTATTATAGTAAAAGACATACATTACCTAATAATCTTTTTAATATACCAAACAGGATAATATGAATTGCCAGTTAGATTACATATATATACCAAATACTATATTGTAATATTACCAGCAATGTAAAAAGTGGCAATCTTTCTGAGTGATAATTTTACTAGCAATGTTGTTAGTCAATGTGCAAACACCACCTTAAGCTTGAGAATTTGTTGTTTTGTTGCAATGTTTTGTTAATTGTTGATATAAAGAAAAATTGTATTTCTTATCAAGTTGCTGAACATTGCATAACACCTTCATTCTTTTTATTTGTTCAAGTTTAATTGTGACCACTAAAGACAATGACCCCTCCCAAGAAGAGAAAGGGAATTAGTAGCTCAGGTCCACCATTGGATGCCTCCCGATTTAAATCAATTGACTGTGAAAACAGATATAAGAATGTGTTGATAGAAAAGTCTTTTGTTAAGGAAAGGAGGTTCCAAATTTCCAAAGATGGTTAGCAGGAGGTTAGCTTGTACATCATTAATAGAAGCTGGGGGATTATGTGTGTGAAGCCCGAAAACGAATGTGAAGGTCTGGTTAGAAAGTTCTGTGCTAATGCCTTCAAAGTGCCAAAGCAAGATAATGAGGGCAGTGTGGAGCCTATAAATTCGTACTCAAACTTTGTGAAGGAAAGAAGATTGATTTCTCCCCTAGTGCAATAAATGAGCTTTTTCAACTTAGTGACACTTGTAATTTTCTAGGGGAGTGTCATTTTTCATATTTGGAAGGCAAACCTTTAAATGCCCAGTAGGTGCTTTGCAAATGGTGCAAGAGGGTTGCTAAATGGGCCATGACTAGTGAAAGGCTACCCAAACATCTCAAAAACTCATCTTAAATCAATTCCAAAAGCATGGTATGCCTTTGTGCATGCTCTCTATTTCTTTCAACCTTCTTCCTCATTCTTTACCCCCTTCCCCCCCACCACCATCATCATCATCATCCCTTGGTGGAGCTAGTAGCCCACCCAAACTAGCAAAATCAAAGTGATAAAGCTCTACTAACTAGTGAATTATGCTTTCTGTAACATCCACCGGATTTTTTTTCTTTCTTTTTTTATTTTTCGCCTGGTTGTTTGGTTTTTATCGAATAATTGAAGTTAATTAAAATTTGACTAAATATTTATTTAGGATCAATTAATTAGCAATTAATTGAGTTTAGATATAAGGGAATTAAGTTAGGAGCATCAAAGATTTCATAGATATTTTCCTGAAACCGATTTACCAATTTAAAGGAAATCAATAAAGATTCGGTGTGTTAAACTGTCGGAACCAAACTAATAGGATTTTAAACCCAATAACCCTACATCAAGTGGCTGAAAACTCAGCCACTTAACCCATAAAAGTGGTGCAAGACAGCCACAAAGAATGGGGGAAGTTGGCTGAAATTGAGCCACAAGACTCTTCAACCAATGGGATGCTTCCTTTCTAACTACCCCCAAATATTCTGCTGCCTTATTTCCTTTTTCTGCACACGCTGAATTCGGCGTCCTTCCAGCAGCCTTCTTCTCTCATTTTCTTCATCTTCTTCATCTCCTTCTTCCACTTTCTGCCTCCATCAAGCCTCTTGCATCCATATCCTTCACTACAACTCAAGACTAGGTAATTGTTACATCAAAATAAAGGTAGAGATTCAACTTTGTTCTTATTCTTTTGGTTATGGGTGGCTGATTAGGGCTTTATCTTCTCGCTTACTGATGTGATGATTGAATGAATATGATGACCTTTGGCTGGTTTATTAGTTGTCTTTGGTGTTAAAATCGATTAAGAAGTAGAAAGGAGTGAGAGTAGGATGCAGGGAGGGGCTGGAAGGTTAAAACCCTTCGATAGTCCGTACGACGGAGTAGACGACTCTGCGTACAATCATTTGAATTTGATGAAGCTATTTTTATGTGAAATTATACATTCAAGGCTTTCCATACATCTATAATATATGGTCATTGGATTAATATTGAGAGAGATATGAATTTTGGAAGTTTGACCTCAGTTTTTGAGATTGATTCTGGCCAGACCAGGTTATTCAGGACAAAACTTGCCCTATATGACTTGGGATTGAATGAAACTAACTTTTTTAGAAAGCTTACACATAGGAGAACATTCCATAAAAATTTCAGAGTTAGATACCATCCCGTTTGTTCCCAGTGGTTCGAGGAAGTTTCCCTAAGTCCAAACTGGCCCAAAATAGGGCAATTCAAAAAGGTCAAATTTTGGGGCTTATAACTCAAGCTCTACTAAAGAAAATGAAATGGAAATTATAGTAAATGAAATCTTGTCCTGTTAGCTTTAATATGATACCAATTTCATATGAGTTGAACTAGTTTTCTATTTTTAGTGGATTTTTACTTTTAAGTGTGTAATTCTGACCAACTACAGGGCATGCCGAGATAAAACTTAAATAACTTGAGCTACATTTACCAAAATTAGATGGGACTAAAGAGGTTAGAAAATAGACACATAACATTCTAACATATCCAAAATTTAGGTCCAGATGAGTTAAATAAAAATCTTGGCTTGACTTACAAAAATCGGGTTGAGTGAGAGTGAGAGTGTTGAGACAGCAACCATGTCTTAAAGGCAACTAATATTCCTATGAATTTGATGTTTGAATTGAAAATGAAATGGTATGGTTTCTCTGAAAGATTGGTTTTCTGAGTACTGGCACTATTCATGAGAAAGTGAACACGTTCCATCCTGCTACCGAAATTTCGGTAAAATCTATGCATGAGTTGTAAGATACATTCAGATACATGTGTATTTTTCAAGAAATTCATAAAGATTGTATTATGATAAAAGTTCCATAATACTTGGGCCAGCCCCGGATTAAAGTTAAGGGGAATAGATCGGTAGGAAGGTCGGGAAAAGTAAACCCGGCATTCCTATATAAGAACGAGCTCGATCTTAAAAAGCAGACTATTATCGAAGAGTCTGAATGGCCAAGAACTCTCAAGGGACGAAGTAATGGAAAAGTTTATGATGATAAGTTTAAGAATGAGTTTTTGTATGGTTGCATTGTATAGTCATTATAAGTTGTCTATAGTATGACTATTATGTTTACTTACTGCTGTATGTTCATCTATTCTGCTCATTATTCTATGTGACACTATAGTAGTTTATTCTGTTTCTTATGCTACCTTAAGTAAAATTGAACATTGCCTCGTACTACACCTTCTCTTAAACTTATTAAATGTGGATAGTTCAATTTGACGCCATGTTCTTATATTTAAATAAAAAGCAAGACAACTGAGAATGAATATGACGTTATTTTAAGACCGTACTCGAATCCTACTAAGAATTTCTTTAAATTCTCACCCCGTTTTGTATTTCCGCACCATTCTCAGACTCTAGTGATGGACTCGACAGCTACCCTATTTATAGAGATCCCTGACCTATAGCTCCACCATGACCCCATAGTGGACTCATTGTACATAGCCGACTCCTACCATTTCTGTCTCTACCTTTTTTAGCAATAGGAATTTTACTGCTCCTTTATTTCACCCTACTTTCGACCATACCGCTCCATATTTTGCGGTCCTGTTGCATATAGCACACCCTCCTCCAACACTTCCAACACTCGCAACACCTGCAGCCCCTGCCGGCCCTCCACCAGAGTCACCTCCACAGGTGGTTCTAGATATTCCGCTCAATTCTGAGAGCGATCCTTCTAAGGCTACCGGCTCATCATCCTCCTCTTCAGGACTGAGTGTTGACTACTCCCCAATCGGACCTAGTATGGCCAACGGCTACATGACCGAGTAGGTCCCGGTCGCGGGTTATATTGTACAGTATGGGACTCTTTTGGCAGTATGTAGCATTGAGCCATGGACCTAGCCATAGGTATATCAACTAGGTTGAAATGTCCTCTGAGGACCTCGTAGGACCATTTTGACTGACACGAGCCTTATGTCTTTTTGGTAAACCGGCCCCACTTATATATCCTCTTTTGAACCTGTATATAAACTGAAGCGTTGGCTTCCAACATATATATATATATATATATAAAGACAGGTAATATATCATCAGTTGTACACATACACACACATATATATATATATGTGTGTGTGTGTGTGTGTGTGTGTGTGTGTGTGTACAACTGATGATATATTACCTGTCTTTATCCTTTCTGTTGTGCTTTTTATTAAATTTTATGTTCTGCGATGCTGAGCACGTCTATTACATACAGCACGCCGTTTCTTCCGTTTACATATATCTATGCGATCTCTGCGCCCCAAGATGTTTCATCAAATATATATATATATATATATCAGAGAAAATGAGAATATAATACAATGAATACAGCTATAAATGGAACACTAACATGGTAACACAATATACTCAATTTCATGCTATGACTTAAGCATAACATTAAATTGGTAGGGTGTTACATTTTTAGTTTCAAAGCAGCTCGTCCTAGCTAAGGCCTGAGGATTTGACTGACTATGCTTGCGCATATTCTGTATTTTTAGATGATAACATGCACTAGATCTTGCCTGTACGATTGAGATATAGATGTGCATGTGTATGAGGTGCCTAACTGTGTGAGCTGTTATTTACTGGCACATTAGACTTAGTAATGAGCCTGATTAACTCAATAACTTTTGTTTGTGTGCTCAGAACTTAATGGCTTCCAGAAGGCGAGGTAGGCCACGCACTGAACCTGCTCAAGAGGACCCGGCTGACTTCATGGACACAATACAAGAAATGGCTCATGCAATACGAGAGCAGGCCGCGGCAGCTCACCAGATGATGGATCAATTAGGCAAGCGACCTAAAGCAAGCTGTGGAGGAAATCCACATGTCCTAGGAGCTGACCTAGACTACCTTAAATTTGTTGAGTTCAGAAAGACAAATCCGCCCAGCTTTCGAGGAGCATATGATCTAGATAAAGTCGATGAATAGATCAAAGCTATGGAGAAGATTTTCTCAGTCCTAGATTATTCGGATCATCAGAAGGTGACTTTTGCCACCTATATGCTCGAAGTAGACGCAGAGTTTTGGTGGAACGGCATACGAAGACTATTCGAAGAATCTCAGACAGCAGTCACCTAGATGGTGTTTAGAGATGTTTTCTACCAAAAGTACTTTCCTGCCTCAGTTCGAAATGCCAAGGAACTAGAATTTATGCAGCTTTGTCATGGAAACCGAACGATATCCGAATATATTGCCAGATTTGAAGAATTGTGTAAGTTTTCTACAATTTACCAGAGGAATCCTGATAAAGTTTGGAAGTGCGTCAAATTCGAAGGAGGACTACGAGAAGACATTCTTACAGCAATAGGGCCAATGGAGGTTAGAGATTTCCCCACGTTGGTAAATAAATACCGAGTTGTGGAAGATTGTAACCTGAAACTGGCTGTAGCCAAGGAGTCTAGTGGCAACTTTAAGAAGGGTTTGGCACCACAGGGCCCTAGATTGAAGCCCAACTTACAACAGCAAAGAAGATTCCTGCCGATAGGCAACAAAGGCAAGTAGCCCCAAAGGCCTCTTCCAAATCTGACTTGTACGAAATGTGGAAAGAATCACGATGATCAGCCGTGTTTGGTAGGCCAGAATGTCTGCTATGGGTGTGGCAAGCCAGGCCACAAAATTTATGAGTTCCTAACTAGGAATCCACCACAAACATTTAGACCTCAACGATAAGGATGGGTCTTTACAATGAATGCACAAGAAGCTGACAAGTCTGAAGGACTAATCCAAGGTACCTGTGAAGTAGACAATGAGACTCTAACTGTACTCTATGATTCGGGTACCTCACATTCGTTTATTTCTCATAATTATGTGGCTGTTTTGCAATTACCAATTTCTAAATTGTCTTATGATCTACTGGTTTCTACTCTTACCAATAAACCTATTAAAACTAGTCAAATTTGCATCAATATTCCTTTTCAAAATGAGAATAGGACACCTTTGTAGCTGATTTGATTTGTCTCCCTCTATCTGGACTTGATATAATTCTGGGCATGGATTGGCTTTCTGCTAATCGAGTCATGCTCAATTGCTCCGATAAGACGGTAGTATTCACTTCTATCTCACCTTCTGAACCCCAAGCCTCAACACACTTTTATCTGAACACTTTATTAGTAAATTGTAATGGGTCGAAGAGTCAAGGATACATTCTCCTGTCAGCTAATGTGATGGAAGTTGAACAGAAGCTGGAGGAGATCCCAATTGTTAAGGAATATCCTGATATTTTTCCAGAAGATATTCCTGAATTCCCTCCTGAGAGAGAAATTGAGTTCACCAGCAAGTTGGTTCCAGGTGCAAGACCAATATCTATAGCTCCGTATTGAATGTCACCTCTAGAGCTGACAGAACTAAAGGGACATATTGAAAAGCTTTTGAAAAAAGGATTTATACGGCCAAGCGCATCACCATGGGGAGCTCCGGTCTTGTTGGCCAAAAAGAAATATGGGAGCATGTGCCTATGCATGGATTATAGACAGCTGAATAAAGTGACGATTAAGAATAAATATCCACTACCAAGGATCGATGACCTCATGTACCAACTACAAGGTGCAATGGTATTTTCCAAGATTGAATTGCATTCCGGATATCATCGAATTCGAGTTCGGGAACAAGATATCCCTAAGACAGCCTTTCAAACTCGTTATGGGCACTACAAGTATACTGTGATGTCGCTTGAACTGACAAATGCACCAACAGTATTCATGGATTATATGAATCGGATGTTCTACCCATATTTGGACAAGTTTGTAGTGGTTTTCATCGACGACATACTTGTCCATTCGAAGATGGAGTGAGAGCATGCGGAACACATGCGGCTGGTTCTGCAAATTTTAAGAGAAAAGAAACTCTATGCTAAGTTATCCAAATGTGAATTTTGGATTAAAGAAGTAAAATTTCTTGGCCATGTGGTACCCTATGGAGGAATCTCTGTAGACCCTAGTAAAATAGAAGCAGTACTAAACTGGGAGAGGCCGACCACAGTCACTAAAGTTAGGAGTTTTCTGGGCTTAGCTGGATATTACAAGCGATTCATTAAGGATTTTTCTCGAATAGCTTTGCCCTTGACTGAGCTAACCAGGAAGAATGTTCCATTTGAATGGACACCGGAGTGCAAATAGAGTTTTCAAGATTTGAAAAGAAGGTTTGTAACGTCCGAAAAATTTTATCGTTAGTAACCGAGTTGTTCGATTTTTATCGAATAAGTGGATTTAATCGGAATTCGATTAAGCATTTACTTAAAGCCAATTAAGTGTGATTTAGAAGTGATTAGGCTTGATGGAATTAGATTAGGAACATAGGAAACCTCACAAAAATTTTCTAAAACCGATTTGCCGATTTAAGAGAAATTGATAAAATTTCAGTAATTTAAACTGTTGAAACCGAACCAATAGAACTTACATTATGAGTGTCCTAGGATGAATGGCTAGGATTTAGCCAAAACACCCCTATATTTGGCGCCACCTTCAGCCATCCTTGCTCCACAAGTTTGTGTTCAATTCCTTCTTTGCCCTTGTGAATTTTAGCCTAGATAAGGGGCTGAATCCCCTTCATTTCTCTTCCATTCACACTCATCTCTACTCCATCTTCAACCTCTCTTCAAGTCTCATCAAGAGTTGCTTCCATTTAAGACACCAAATCAACAAACTTTCAACTAGATAAGGTAGGAATCCAACTTCTCTTCTTATTTTTCTTGATTTGGGCCTGTGTAGGGATCTTATCTTCCTCATGATATTAATGTGATTTGGAGTTATGATGATAGTTTATGATTGAGTTTGCATGTGTGTTGTGATTAGAATTGAAATTGGTATAAAAGAACTTGAAGAAAAGAGAAAACTCAAGAAGCTGGTAGGGTTTTTCCTCGGCGGTCCGTATGGCAGAGTGTACGGCTCTGCCTATAGTCGTTTAAATTTTATGAATCTATTTTTATATGAAACTAGACATTCAGGGCTTTCCATACATATATAATATAAGGTCATTGGATCAGTATAGAGGTAGTTATGAATTTTTGAAGTATGACCTAGAAATTAGGACCTTCATCTGAGCAATATGAGTTGAGAAGGGTGTAACTCACCCTATACAACTCCAAATTGAGTGAATCCAAAGTTGTTTGAAAGCTAACATATGAGGAAACATTCCATAAAAATTTCAGAATCAGAGTGCAATTTTGGCTAGAAGTAGGGCAGTCTGGGACGAAACACAAACAACTTAAGATTGAACTCGGAACTTAGCAGGTAGAAAGCTAGGTCGGGTACACTTAAGGTTGAACTCGAAACTTAGCAGACGAAGAGCTAGGTCAGGTAAACTTAAGGTTGAACTCGGAACTTAACAGATAAAGAGCTAGGTCGGGTACATTTAAGATTGAACTCAAAACTTAGCAAATAGAGAGTTAGGTCAGGTACACTTAAGGTTGAACTCAGAACTTAGCTAACAGAGAGCTAGGTCAGGTCACTTAAGATTGAACTAAAAACTTAGCAAACAAAGAGCTAGGTTGGGTACACTTAAGGTTAAACTTGGAACTTAGCAAACAGAGAGCAAGGTTGGGTATACCTAATGTTGAATTCAAAACGTAGTGAATAGGAAACTAGATGGGATATAGTTAATGTCAGAAACTTGGGATTTAGGAAACACCCTCATAAAAGTCTTGGAAGACCAATGGAGGATTAAGGTCAGATATCGAACATAACAACAGAAGTTGGAACCTATATAATCTCAGAACTCAGATCCAACTCAGTCTTGCAAGTCGAACTCGAGAACATCAATAAAAGTTAAAAGCTTGCAAGATAGAATAAATATTTTAAGACTTATACCTAGTGATATTGTTATATTCTTGATATGATTATGATGTTCTATATTGGGTTAGCTGTTTAATTAAAATTTTCCTAGTTGTCTGGCACTATTCATGGGGAAGCGGACATGATCCGTGATGCTATCGAAATTTTGTCAAAGATTGCAATTAACATGAATTTACAAGTTATGCATGCATTGATCTAAGTATAAGATGAGCAATTGCTACCCTTATAAGAATGAGAAAGGATTTCCATATGACTTAGGCCAACCCCTGAACCAAGTTAAGGGGAATAGATTAGTGGCGAAGTCGGGGTAAGTAAACCCGGCGACCTTGTATAGGAACGAGCTCGATCCTGAAAAGCGGACTATTAAGCAGGAGTTTTATGGCCAATATACTCCCAGGGGACCAAGTATGGAAAAATATGAGTTAAGATCAAGTGCATTATTTCTTAAGCATATCCACAATTTCTGTTATCATGCATTGAGTTAATTGCACCATTAGGTATTATATATGTATATCATTGTTCACTTTATGGCTATCACTTAACTATATCAAAAATACAAGTTTGGTTGCTTATTTCTCTATTTAATTTCCTTTATTTCCTTAAGTAAAACTCAGCTGTGTTTTGGGCTATGATTTCTATAACTAATCTAGTAGAACATCCTATTGAGGTAACATTTTCTTGTAATTAACCAAACCCCTAAACAACTAAGAATGACAGCAATGGCAGATATATATAAACATAGGATTCCTACTGAAAAATCTTTATTTCTCACTCTACTATATGTTTCTGCATTATTCTTAGATCATGGAGAATGCGGCCACCAGCGTCCTGTTCATTGAATTTCCTGAGCTTCACATCCGCCTGGACCTATTTCTAGACTATATATATGTATCTGGTATATGTCAGTTCCATTTTTATTTCTTCTTTCGTAGAGATTTTGCTGTTCCCCTTGCTCATCCACTCTTTGACCCCGCCGCACCTTACATTGCTATCCCACTACACATGGCCTATCCTTTTCTACCACCACTCGCAGTAGTAGCACTAGCAGCAGTACCAGCCATGGATCCTCCAACCTCACCACAACAGCGAATCCCCTCCATCTCGATGTCTGAGGATGATTCGTCTGAGGCAGTGAGTTCATCTTCCTCATCCTCTACCCCGAGCGTGGACTACAGTCCTGCTGACACCAATATGGCGAATGGATTCCTTTCCTCGGAATCCATCTAGAGTGCCTGTGCAACATAGTAGTAGGATATGTATAGGATGGCCCTTTTTTGGCATTTTTGGGCCATAGGTGGTAGCTTAGTGGATGTTATATGTAGATAGTTGGTACATGAAATGTCCCATGGGGACTAGATAGGCTTCTGATTATAACGACAAGCCGGTGTTATTTTGTTTAGCGGCCCCATTGTTATACCCTGTACCAGTTATGTACTTTTGAAAAACTTGGAAAAGTGACATCTATTGTACATATATATATGAAGCAGTCAGATAGTTCCATTTATTTTGCCGATTTTCTTTATTTATTGATTTATTTTTTTCTGATACAGAACTCACTAACAGATTAAACAATTAATGTTCTAGGGACAACTATTATTGAATCAAAATGAAATGTAAGCAGGTAACCTCACGTAATAACTTATCAAGTAATATATTATGACTTAAGTATAGTATTTTATCTGATAAGATGTTACAAAGTTAACCACAACACCAGTGTTAGCCTTGCCAGACCCTCGTGGACCATTTAAGGTCTATTATGATGCTTCCAAACAAGGATTAGGATGTGTGTTGATGTAAACCGGAAACGTGTTCGCATATGCCTCTAGACAATTAAAGCCACATGAAAGGAATTATCCTACACACGACCTCGAATTGGCAATAGTAGCATTTGCTTTGAAGATATGGAGACATCACCTGTATGAAGTGAGATTCGAAGTCTTTTCTGATCATAAGAGTTTGAAGTACCTCTTTGATCAGAAGGAATTAAATAAGAGGCAGCAGAGGTGGATGGAACTTCTTAAGGACTACGAATTTGAATTGAAATACCACCCAGGCAAGGCAAATATTGTGGCAGATGCTTTGAGCAGGAAATCTCTTACTGTAGCCTGGATGAAGATTAAAGAGATAAAGCTTATCAAGAGTTTCCGAGATCTTAATTTGGGGATCCTTATAACTCCCAAGACCATTCAGTTACACCAAATTAAGATAGCCAGTAGCTTTAAGGAATAGATTCGGCAGGCACAACAACAGGATACTAGTTTTCAACATATGATCAATCTCATGCAATCAAGGAAATTAACAGGTTTTGCTCAAGATAAAGAGGGCATATGGCAGTGTCATGACAGAGTGTGTGTGCCCGAAGGGAATGATCTCCGAAGAAGAATCTTGGAAGAAGCACATAAGGGTGAATTCACCGTACATCCCAGCATTACTAAAATGTATCAAGACCTCAAGAAAATGTTTTGGTGGTCAAGCATGAAGTCAGATGTGACAAACTTCGTGAGCAAGTGCTTGATCTATCAGAAGGTGAAAGCAGAACATCAGAAACCTTCCAGGATGCCACAACCCTTGGAAATCCTTGAGTGGAAATGGGAGAGTGTCTCCATAGATTTTGTAATGGGATTACCAAGAACGCCAACAGGATATGATGCCATATGGGTCATCATGGATAAATTAACCAAATCTGCTCACTTTCTACCTATTCGAGCAAGTTATCCATTGGAAAAATTAGCACAATTGTATATTCAAGAGATTATAAGGTTGCATGGGACCCCTTCAACCATTATTCCTGATCGAGACCCAAGGTTCACCTTACGGTTTTGGGGAGCCTTACAAAAAGCGTTTGGTACTAAGTTATGCCTAAGTATTGTATATTACCGACAAATAGATGGTCAAATGGAAAGAACAATTCAAACCTTAGAAGATATGCTACAAGCCTATATAATGGAGCAACGTGGGAATTGGGATTGGTACTTACCGTTAGCCGAATTTGCATACAACAATAGCTATCACGCTAGCATCGGCATAGCTCCTTACGAAGTGTTGTACGAACGAAAGTGCCAATGTCTACTATGTTGGTATGAAACAGGAGAATCAAGTCTATTGGGGCCTGATTTAGTTGGACAAACCACCGAACAGATCAAGAAAATTTGAAGTAAGATGCTTGCCGCTCAAAGCCATCAGAAGAGTTACGCCCAAATCCAAGTTATATGGTGCAAGTTATGCCCTGAACATCCTTCCCTACCCAGAATCAAAGCTAGAAACTTATGGCAAATTTCAAAAATTCTCATCTCCCGTAATACTAATCTAATGGCCTTATAATTTATATGTATGGAAAGCCCTATAAATCTAGTTTCAATAAAAATAGTTTCATTCAATTTTATGGTTGGATGATGGTCCGTACATCACATTAGTATGGATAACTTAGGGTTTCCTAATATTTTCTGATTCTTTTTTGGGGATTTTAGTGGTGTCCTTCTTAAGCTTTGAGTTAAAACCATCAAAACCTTATTAAATCCTTCCTAAATCACCCCATACACAACCTGTTATAGCAGTTTCATGAACAAAGAAAGAATTGATATCAAACACTAATTCAAGAAATACAATAATAACTAAGGAATCCTACCTCCAACAAGTGAATCTCTTGAGAAAAGTTGAGGTTTTTTTACAAAGGAGTAGATGAAGGCTTGAGAGGATGTGAAATGAAGGAAGAGAAGAAGAAAATGGAGGAGGAAAGGCAAGAGAGAGAGGGCCAAAATTTTTAAGGATCAAAGGGGGAATTTTGGAGTTAATAATGGTGGTGGTTGGCTTGATTTTTATTGGTCCTTGGCATTTGTGGTTCAAATTGAACCAACACTCTTCCTTGTGTTGTGGCCCAAAATGGTGCCACCTCTAGGGGTTAAGGTGGATGGGTTAGCAACCATAGGATCTAGGGTTTTAGTTGAATAATTCTATTAGTTCGGTTCAAGCCGTTTAAAATATCGAATCTTTACCCTTTTTCTTCAATTCTGCAAAATGGTTTGGGTAAATTTTGTGAGGCTTTCTACGTGTCTATCCTAATTTCCTCAAATCTAATCTCTCTAATTAATATCTAATAAATTTCTAATTAGTCTTTAATTGGCCTCTAATTAATTATTTAATCGATTTCTAATAAATCTCACTTATTCAATAAAATCGAACAAATTGATGAAAAAAAACTGACAAGATTTTCGGATGTTACAATTCACATAATATGCTATAGGATAGGGCGTACCTGAGGAGTGTAATGGAGCATATGAACTTGGAGAAAGGCTCAATTTACAAATATTGTTTGTCACAAAGTCTCTCAGTTGAGTGGATGGCATTTTGGCATGATGTCCCTGACCCAAAAGCTCCTCATGCACAGCATCACTCGGACCCTCCTTCATGGTTACACCCTTCGGGCTCATGACATTGGTTACGCTAGTATCATTTTCATGTGGAACGACAATACTAGTGTTTTCTTTTCTTGACGGTACCTTATGTTCATTTCCTTCAAAATTACCAGCGGGTTGATCATTCCTTTGCCCACCAAAATCAAACCTTACAACCTCTATCTCATCATCATCAACAGCACCATTCCACTCACAATAGCACCTGCTTCAATGTCAACTTGAGCACAAGCTGGATTTCCCAAGTTAGCATAAGGGAACTTGGATTCACAAAACACCACATCCCTTGATATTAGGAACACACTTGACTCTAGATCATACACTCTTTGTCCCTTTTTGCCATAAGGATATCCTAAAAAATGCATCATCGACTGCAACTAGCAAACTTGTCCCTCTTATGATCTTGGTTATGAACGTAGCACAAACATCCAAACACACACAAATGGCCAAGTGGTGGTGGCTTGTTATAAAGCATTTCATATGGAGTTTTGCCATTCAAAACTCTTGTAGGTGTTCTATTAATCAAGTAACCCACAATTAAAACACACTGTCCCCAAATTTCAATACGAAGATGGGCTTGAAACCGCAATGCACCAGCAACATTGATTATATGCCTATGCTTCCTTTCCACTCATCCATTTTGTTGCGGAGTTCCTATGCAGGATGTTTCACGCACAATCCCATGGTCTCTAAAATAATTGTTCATGCATGTAAACTCCGTACCATTATCCCTTCGAACAACTTTCACTAGTTTATTGAATTGTCGCTCCACCATAGCAATAAATTGACACAAATGTGTGGAAACCTCTTTCTTTTCAACCAGCAAATAAATCCATACAACTCGTGAGTGATGATCAACAATTGTTAAAAAATATCGAGCACCACAAAGAGATGCAGTTCGATAGGGTCCCCACAAATCACAATGAATCAATTGAAAATCGTCTACTGCTTTATTACTACTAATAAGAAAACTTTCTCTAGATTGTTTAGCTATAAGGCAAACATCACAAGTCTCATCACATAAACTACTGTCTTTACTAGAACCAGCATTTGGAATCAATTCTACAATGATGGATGTCCTAGCCACTTGTGCCACAAATCGAAAGTGCTTGCATCTTTCATTCTTACAGCTGCAAAGTAGCCATCCCTTGAAGGTAGTAGAGCTCCTCTCGTTGTTCACTCGCTCCAATCACTATCCTCGAAGTACGATCCTGTATAACACAGAACTTGTTAGTGAACTGAATAACACAATTTGATTCATTAATAAGTTGTGACATTGAAATTAGATTTCATTGCAAGCTTGGCATGTAAAAGACATTTCTCATCTTCAAAGTATTACTAAGCACCACTGTTCCTTCCTTTATGGTAGCAGTTTGCTTCCCATCTGAAAGTCCTATGAACAATCCTTTATATCTCGTACATCAATCAAACATTCTAATCTCTTTGTCATATGATGAAAGGCATCTGTATCGATGATCCATTGCATAAAACTATGCTTACCAGTCAATTTTTCAGTTGCTCCTATCTTGACATTATTCAAGAGATCAACTAGTGTTCGCCACTACTCACCGCTAAGGCAACTGAGAACAGCTTTGTTGGCATCCGTTATGATTGTGTTGACTTCAGCTCTAGATGCTGAGGTTTGCATAGCATTTGCTTTGCCTATTCCACCACATCCTCTGCCACCAAAGGTTGTCCCTCGCTGTCTTCCTCTGCCATTGCCAGGTCCTTGTCTTGTTCCATGAGACTGTTCTCCCCACCAATCTATGTAGCCAATCAATTGGAAGCAATTTTCTAATTCATGTCCCAAACGGTTACAACTACTGCACACTGCATTTAGGCTTTTACCTTTCCCACGAGCTCTAGTTTCGGTTTGAAAGATGAAGCTCATCACCTCATTGCACTCCTCTGTCTCACATGTCATAAGTCGCACACATTCTTCTTGTACCAAGGTTGAATAGATTTTATTCAAGCCAGGTAGAGGATCTTGTGCAAGCAAATTTGACCTCACTGTCTTACAAATGATTTCATCAAGTCCAATGAGAAATTGGTGAATTTTCTCCTCTCACGTCTCTTTTCTAGCATAGACCCAAGATTACAGTTGCAGAGTCCACACGTACATGTCGGCATCTTTTCATGATTTGCCAATTCTTTCCATAATTTCTTCAACTTTCCATAGTAAGCAACGATGGTTATTCCCTTTTGTTTGCAATCTGCAAGCTCAGCTTTGAGTTGTTGTATGCATGGCCCACTTGCCATTGAGAAGCACTTCTTTATATCCACCCACAGGTCCTGTGCCACCTCCATGTGCGATATTGTTGAACGCAGTAAAGGTTCAATGGTGTTCATCATCCAAGAGACCAACAATGAATTGTTGGTCCACCAGTCTTCAAGCTCCAGTGATTTTTCATCTAGATGCTTGATTGTTCCATCTATGAAGCCAAACTTCTTCCTTGCTCTCAACATAGTCCTTAGAGACTGGGCCCACTCATCATAATTTTTACTCTTCAGTTGAACCTGAATAAGTAGGCTTCTTGGGTTGTCATTCGAGGTTATGTAGTAAGCTGAGATTGTTTTTCTCAGCTTTACTTCATTAGCACTTTCTTTATCCTTGTCTCTGCCCTTGCTTTCTTCTTTCACTTCTTCTTCAACCATGATGACAGCAATGGCAAACAAAAGATATAGGTTAAACCAGATGAAGCTCTGGTAGCATATAAGAAGAATTTGCGATGGAAATTCTTGCATTTCAATGATAGATATGTGTTAGTTTTGAACTAAGAAAAATGGAGAGGAAAGTCAGTTTTTTGTTGAAAAAGAACTAAAACTAGTTCTGTATTAGTTTGCTGATATATATACATATAGCAAGTATTCTGACTACACAAACTTCTCCTTTTAAGTTTTTAGTCTTGTCTACTATAAGTTTAATCGTTACAAGCTTCCAAATATCTCTGCTAAGACAAGACTTAACACAGACTAGTAATATTAAATACAAAAAATTACTGATATAAGATATAACAGCAAAAGTGTCACAGGCTTCAGCACTCCTCCTTGGCACTTTTGCTAGAAATACCAAGAATAGTCCTTAATGTTTCAAACCTTGATTTAGGCAAGGCCTTGGTCAAGATGTCAGCAACTTGATCCTCAGAATTGCAATGAACCAGCTTCACTTCCTTCTCCTTTTTTGCTTCTCTAACAAAATGGTATTTGATCTTGATATGCTTGGTTCTTCCATGGAATACAAGGTTCTTCACCATTGCCACTGCTAATTTGTTATCACAGAAAATTTCAATTGCTTCCTTTTGCTTTTGATTCAAATCTTCCAACACTTTTCTCAGCCAAATTGCTTGGTTTCTAGAATGCATGAGATATATATTCTCGCTTCGGTGATGACTGAGCAATAGTTTCTTGCTTCTTAGAATTCCAGCTGAAAGCACCTGAACCAATTGAAAACACATATGCTGATGTGCTTTTCATATCATCATGAGAACCAGTCCAATCACTATCAGTGTACCCAATCAACTTCATATTAGCAGATTTTCTAAACCAAATTCCCAGCTCTATTGTTCCCTTGATATACCTCAGCACCCTTTTTGCAACTTGGTAATGCTTCTCACTAGGATTTTGTATGAACCTAGAGAGCAAGCTTGTAGAAAACATGACATCTGGTCTTGTAGCTGTTAAATACAATAAACAGCCAACTATGCTTCTATATACACCAGCATCTACCTTTCCAGCTCCATCTTCCTTGCTTAATTTCTCATTTTGCATCAATGGGGTGCTGACTGGTTTGCAATTTGCCATGCCAAACTTCTTCAAAACTTCCATGGCATATTTTCTTTGGCTTATGAAGATTCCTTGTTGAGTTTGATGAATCTCCATTCCAAGAAAATAAGTCATCTCTCCCAAATCTGTCATCTCAAATACATTGTTCATTTCATATTTAAATTTCTCTACAAGAGTAGAGTTGCTTCCAGTCACCAACAAGTCATCAGCATATAAGGATATGATAATCAAATCACAACCAACTTGCTTGACATACAGTGTAGGCTCACTAATGCTTTTGTCAAATCCAAATTGCAACAAATAATTATCAACTCTACTATACCAGGCTCTTGGAGCCTGTTTCAGCCCATATAAAGCCTTTTTGAGTAAATAAACTTTGTCTTCATCACCAGCAACTACAAAACCTTCTGGTTGTTCAACAAAAATCTCTTCCTCCAAGTAACCATTGAGAAAGGCCGATTTAACATCTAGTTGGAAAATTTTCCAACCTTGTTAAGCTGCCAAGGCTATTAGCAGCCTTATAGTGTCATATCTTGCTACAGGAGCAAATGTGTCAGTAAAATCAACTCCATATTGCTGGGAATAACCCTTAACTACCAATCTTGCTTTGAGTTTGTTGACAGAACCATCTGAATTTAACTTGGTTCTATATACCCACTTGACACCTATCACTTTCTTGTTCTTAGGTCTGTCTACTAGCTGCCAAGTTTCATTCTTTTCAATCATGCTTAGCTCCTGCTTCATTGCAACCAGCCAACCATCTAAACTTGCAGCTTCAATAAAGCTGGCCGATTCTAATATTGCAACATTGCATCTTTCATAAATGTCAGATAGCAATATGGTTCCTCTTACAGTAGCTTCAATATCACTTCCAAATTCAGAACCTTCATCTACTTATTCTTCAGATATGCTTCTTCTGACTGAGCCTTCACTAACTTGCTCAATCTCCTTCTTGTCCCAATTCCAAATAGCAGCTTCATCAAATTTCATGTCTCTAGTGAGCATAACTTTTTTTGTTTTCAAGTTAAACACCCTGTAACCTTTAGCATTGTAGCTGTAACCCAAGAAAATTCCTACATCAGCTTTTTGATCAAGCTTTTCTCTTCTGGCCTCTGGAACATAAACGTAACATATGCATCCAAAGACTCTAAGATGATCCATAACTGGCTTGACGTCAAACCATGCTTCAAATGGAGTTTTATCCTTGAGAGCTTTTGTTGGTAGCCTATTAAGTAGGTAGACAGCAGTATTAACTGCCTCTACCCAGAAACTCTTTGGAAGCTTCTTCTCAATCAACAAGCATCTTGCCATCTCCATGACAGTACGGTTTTTCCTTTCACTCACTCCATTTTGTTGAGGAGTGTAAGGAATTGTGAGCTAGTGTTGAATACCAACTTCCTCACAAAAGCTCCCAAACTTCTCTGATGTGTACTCAGTACCATTATCAAATCTGAGCACCTTAATTCTGCAATCAGCTTAGTTCTCAACAAGGCTCTTGAACCTCCTAAACACATTAGCAACTTTTGACTTTTGCTTCAAAAAATGAACCCAACATATGCGGCTGAAGTCATCTATAAATAAGATGAAATATTTGCTTCCATTAAGTGATGGTGTTCTCATAGGTCCGCACACGTCAGTGTGAATTAACTGCAGCTTCTTTGAAACTCTCCAAGCACCATTTTAGGAAAAAATAACCTATGCAGCTTTCCAAGAGAACATACCTCACAAATAGATTTACATGCATCAACAATAGGCATATTTTGAGTTAGGCCTTTGCAAGACATGTACTTTAAGGAAAAATAGTTAAAATGGCCAAATCTTTTATGCCATAATAAGGATTCATCAACTGAGCTAATAAAAGCATGTATATTAGTTTGCTTCCAATTAATTGGAAAGCTTCTATCAATCATTTTAACAGCAAAAATTTTAGCTTGAGTAGGATCAAACACACTACATGAGTTATTCTCAAAATGTATTGCATAATTTTTTTCAAGTAGCTGGCCAACACTAAGCAAGCTTTGGCTTATCTCAGGCACAAAAAGTACATCAGAAATGAATCTTGTACCTGAGGTGGTCTCTACTGCAATGACACCTTTGCCTTTGACTTGCACATGCTTTCCATTTCCCACTGTCACCTTTGAAGTGTAGCTTTTGTCTAGCTCAATAAATAAGCCAGCATCATGAGTCATATGGTGAGTGCAACCACTATCCACCAACCAAGCATCTGAACTATAATTTGCTGCATAACATGTTGCAACAAACAAATTCTCTTCTTGCTCCACTTCATTTTCTGCCACTTGAGCCTGTTGTGTTTGCTACTCAAGCTTGTTTTTGCATACTTTCTCCACATGGCCAAATTGTTTGCATGACTTGCATTGAACTCCAGGTCTATACCAGCAATAGTGAGCTGGATGACCCTTTTTCTTGCAATGTGGGCAGAACTGAACCTTGTTTTTCTTGTTACCACCTTTATTCTCTTGAGATTCTTTCTTCTCTTTATATTTTTTCTCTCCATAATATTTCTTTCCACTGCTGGTTGATGGAGTTTTTTCTTTATTGGTTACTAGAAAAGTCCCTTCAACAGCTTCTTGTCTAAGTAATCTCCTCTGCTCTTGTGCTTGCAAAGCACTTACTAGCTCTAAGAGGGTTAGGTTGTCTAAGTCTTTGGAGTCTTCCAAAGAGGAAATTTTTTACTCATATTTCTCAAGCAAGCTAACAAGTACCTTCTCTACAATCCTCTTTTCTGTGAGTTCCTCTCCAAGAAGCCTAATCTAGTTTACAACTTTCATGATCTTGTCATAATATTCTTTGACAGTCTCTGTCCCCTTCATCCTCAAAAGTTCAAACTCCCTTCTGAGATTCAAGACCCGCATATGTTTTGTCTTCTCACTGCCTTACTGCCTTCAAACTCTTGCTTGAGAGTGTCCCAAGCTTGCTTGGCAGTTTCACAAGCCATAATCCTTGTGAATATTTCATCTGTAATAGCATTTTGGATGCAGGACAGTGCTTTGAATCTCTTAGCACGCTCCTCACTATGTTGCTTCATCTGGGCTACAGTAGGATTGGCAGGCAATGGAGGTGGATTTGCTCATGTTTCCACAACTTCCCAAAGATCATAAGAACTCAAATAGGTTCTCATTTTGACAGCCCATATTGGGTAATTTTCTCCTAAGAAAATAGGAGGTGGAGGTGCTGAAAAACTTGATGAGGCCATTGATGAAGGTTTTCTGGTTTCTTGAGTGAAGGGAGCCTTTCTTGTTTTCTCTCAAACTCACACCCACAGCCCGTCAAAAACCCAAGAAGGCTTTGGTACCAAATGTTGGTTTTGAACTAAGAAGAATGGAGAGGAAAGTCAGTTTTTTGTTGAAAAAGAACTAAAACTAGTTCTGTATTAGTTTGCTGATATATATACATACAGCAAGTATTCTGACTACACAAACTTCTCCTTTTAAGTTTTAGTCTTGTCTACTACAAGTTTAATCATTACAAGCTTCCAAATATCTCTGCTAAGACAAGACTTAACACAGACTAGTAATATTAAATACAAAAAATTACTGATATAAGATATGACAGCAAAAATGTCACAGGCTTCAACAATATGTGTATATATATATATATATATATATATATATATATATATATATATATATATATATATATATATATATATATATTCATGTACAGGGTGCAATATTACCAAAAATAGCTACTTTAATCTATGCTAACTACATCTAATTACAATCTGTACAAATAGACAAAATATTTCCTACTAAATTAGGAGATGATGAATCCTAATTATAATAAAGATTGGAGATCCTAATACACATTCCCCTTGGCACTATGAAGGCATTAGCATAGAATTCTCAAACCAAATCTTCACATCCATTTTCGCAATTCGCACACAAAAATCCGTAGCCTCTGTTAATGATGTTGGAGTTAATCTCTGGGTAATCATCTTCAAGAATTTGGAACCCTTTTTCCTTAACAAATGACTTTTCTATCAGCATAGTCTTATATCCATTTTCATGGTCAATTGATTTAAATCGGGAGGCAGCAAATGGTGGAGCTGAGCTACTATTTCCCTTTCTCTTTCTTGGGAGGATTTGAGTTGAGATATGACAACAATGCCTCGATATTTCTCACACCAAATGTGCTGCCTGAGCATATTCTTCTACCAGCACCAAACAGAGCATTCTCCAAATTACTCTCTTTATAGTCAACAATGCTATCAATGAATCTTATTGGATAAAACCTGTCTGGTTTAGTCCATTAGTTTGGATCTCTTGCAACTACCCAAGCATTAATAATGACCTTGGTTTTGACTGGTATATGATACCCATGTATCTCTCTTCTCTACCTCTTAGAAGTAAAAGAGGAGCTAGATAATCTCAGGGTCCCTTTGACAGCTGAGTTCAAATATTTGAGTTCATGAATGTAATTTTCATCAACCCTGCCTTTCACATTGAATGCCTCTCTCACCTCAAGTTGTGCTTTCTTCATTTTCATTACTCTTGGATCCCTTATCATCTTTACCATTGCCCAATCTATGGTAGATGTTGATGACTCACCTCCAGCACGAAGATGTCTTGAAAAATCAATGAGGTTAAGCTAACACCAGGGTATCCAAAGGGACTGTTAAATAACAACTTGCAGATACCATCCAATACTAAATGAGTAAATGAAACTAATGGCAAATACTGCACAATTTCAAAGTGCTAATATGTGAGATATGAAGTGTTAAGGGTTCAGTATTAAACATTCATCTATAAGTTCTACAGCAAGGTTATCATCATATAAGTATTTGCAAGAGGAAAAGGTATGCTTACCTAGATTATAGCCTTGATATATTGTCATTGGTAAAGTAGATCTTCCTCGGCTTCACCATGGTCTTTGACGCTTGACTTTGCCTTTCTATGCTCATTGATGATGCTTTCCATTATCTGGTGGTCAAGTTGTCGATGCAACCGTTCAAGCTTTCGCCTCATCCTAATGACAAATGGAAGCCATTTGGCAGAAAGAACCATATCTGTCAAGTAAAAACCTGCAGCAATCTTTGTTGATGCTTTTACCCCGGATATGAATTTTCCTAGTCTTTGCATTTTATTGCCAAAGGCAGCCCTTGAAGTGATTGAGTATATGCTTGAGCGAGGTTGATAAGTGATCCTTCCTCTGATGCAATCCACTTGGCAAGATTGGTGAACTCTTGTCTAATTGGCTGAAATGAATTAACATGTTTTAGGCTTAAAAGCTCCAGTGTGCATATTTTTTGTAGCTATCTCCAACAGTTACCATAAGGTACAAATGCTATACTTGTGAAACCATATAAGATATTATTGCAGTTAATGTCATGGCTTTTAATGACCTCCCTAGCACACTCAAGTGATGAAATGACAATAGTTGAAACTCTACAAGTTGAATATGCATCAAGGGTCGATATTTTCTAGCCACTTCTCTTAATTTCCGATGGGCTAAAGAGCCTACTAAACTGTGTATATTTCTATAATAGGAAGCTTTCTAGGCCCTGAGGGTATGTTATAAGTTGAGCTTGTTTTCTTGGTTTCTTTCCTGTTTTTGGCATTACAAGGACTAAGAGGACAGAGGAGAAAAGAGCTGAGAAGTAGTGCATTTGTAGAGCCATGGAGAATAAACAGTGTAGTCTGTAGAAAAGTATTTGGATGCACCGGGAGGTAACGCTTTTTCTTCCTCCAAGTGAGTATTAGCAACAAAATATTTGAGAATAAAAAAGAGAATATATAATAAAAAATTGAATGAGTGGCTATAAAGCTTCATCAAAAAAGAATTTTTTCCTCTACAGAGTTTATAAAAAAAAAAAGAGAGAGAGACTCCTGTAGAAAAATACTTGTATGTAATATGTATGAGTTGTATCCCACTTGATTGGTGAAACATCAATTCTATTTATACACTCGTTGAGCTCTGACCTTCACTAAGTTGTAATTTTCCTATTTGTTTGCGAGCTGTTATAATCTTTGGTTTCTCCTACGCTGAAAAGATATATTGTTTTTCCAAGTTTGATTTTTTTTCCTCCAGCTATGGAAGCATATGCTATTTTTGGATGAAGGAATGAGGCTGACTTGTTTGTAAAATTAATTTTACTTAATCCGTTGAGTTCAATGAAGTCGTTGTCTATTTCAAAAGATGGCGGGAAAATTGAAGTTATTCTCCGTCAATAAAGTGAAAGAAAATGAAAGGAACAATGTGGGTCTCGGGAGCATATTTTTTGCTTGAGTAGTTTTCCGCCTTTTAAAATGTTATTTTGATATTATCTATATAGAATTAAATATACTTGGATTTCATGACTCACATAGCATAGTTGAAGTTTCATCATTTTTTCACAACGGGCCAAAGAGACAGATGCATGCCGGGTCCCCAAAAACAAACATTGTAATTTGCTTTGTGCATAAGTATATTTCAACTATGTAATTTGTTTCATGCATTAATAACTCTGTTTTTTTTTTTTTTTGGGTCTCGAAGTTTTTGTGTTTGATTGGGGTGAAAAAGAACTAGATTATTGGCATTTTCGGTGTGGACGAAAGTTTGTTATGATCAAAAAAACTTGCCATTGACTAGCATTGGGTCTTGGTCCATCCAAGTTTATAACGGCCTTTCAGTTTTCTTGAGGGAGTGTGACAAGATCAAAAAGTAGGATTTTGGTCGTGACATGATTAAAATTTGGACACATGTATGGGATCCAAGTCTTGGACCCAAAAGCTGCTTACGAGGTGTTGATCCATCAAGTTTATAAGCCATGACGACCCAAAAAAATTATAAGCCATGATTCATTCTTTCATTTTGACCAACGTAAAACTTCTCACGTTTTTTTCTTTACATTTTTTTACTTTTTTGTTGTCCACCCTTCTTCTAAGTGATACTATGTTTGATCTTTATGTCCAATGAATCATCTTGATGGCAAAATACCTAGATCAAGGGCTCGTATTTTGGAGTCTTGTGGTTAAGCTATCTCCTGGATTGAAAGACTATGTTTGTAGTAATAATGCGACCTATTAATATACAAACTTAGCTATCACAGTATTTGTGAAATTAGATGTCACCAGATTCAATACCTTAACTCTAAGAAGTTATAATTGTAGTGTTTTATTTCTATATTGCCTGAATATATTATTTTTATAATATCTTAAATAGATTTGAGATCTGATATACTCACCTTTGTGCTTATGAGTATTTGTGGTGTGGTGTGGTGTGATATGATATGATATGATGCAATTGCGTCCATATTCTAAGACATTGATTAAAACTATATAGTGCTTATTAATTAATTTTCTAGGCTTAATTTTTTGTATCAATAAGTTTTGTTGTACCATTTTTTCTCTTGTAATCAATCTCTGTCTTTATTTATTAATCAATGAAGCTTTTCTAACAAAATTAAAAAAAATTCTCACACGTGATATTCCAACAAATTTTAACCAATAATGTAGAACTTCTCACATGTGGTATTCTCATAACGGAGCCTTCTACAACAGGCCGAGTGGAGTTAAGGACCATGATGGTCTAGACAGTCCAATGGTGGATGGAAAGGGTATATTGATGCACCCTCCTTTATGTGGTGTATTATAGTATTTTTCAAGTTTAACCTAATCAAAAATTATGGTTAAATGCAATTTAGACTTGACCAAAATACCTTGAAAAATTTTATTAATTTTTAGGATCATACAAATCACTTAAAAAAATAACCAAATTTTACCTGCATAATATTCTTTGGATTTAAGAAGTAAGCAAATTTTTATTTGTGTAATACTCAAAAATACCAGGTTTTATCTGTGTGATACCTAGAAAGTTTTGATTAATTTCAATATCATGCAGAAAAATTTTCTCACTTCTAAAATACATTTAACCATATTTTTTAATTTGGCTAAATCAAAAAAAAAAAAAATTATAGTACACTATATGGAAGGAGATGTATGAATATACCTTCTTTTATCTACCATTAGATTGCTTGGACCATGATGGTCTTTAATTGAAATAGAATCCTCTAAAGTGAGAATAGTTATAAAATGAGAAAAAAAAAAAAGTTATTCACCTTTGGATCAATAACTTTTATTGTGTGTAGATCCTATTAAAATGATTCTAAAATAACAAGCCCCATGTAAGGCTTATCCTTCTAACAAAAAATAAAGAATGACCAAGTATTTGGGTGCAGCTATTTTCTTCCTCTGACATCCTATATTTCCAAAACCATTCTAAAAACATGGCTACATTTTGCAATGGACTGATATGGAGACACGTATGAACGAGCATTTCCCTATAACGATTCCTTTCTCATACCAAAATGGGCAAAAATTCTTTGATTGTCCAGGATGATCATCAAGACCTTGCACATTTTTGCACTTGTGTCGAGAATATATATCTCCACAAACTCAGGCTCCTTATCTTTTTTTGCATAGCTTATTTTATGGTATATTTAACTTGACGCCTTCATAATCCCTTAGCACATTGTATATATTTTAAGCCCTTAGCTTACTTGGAGACAAGTCATTATCTCAAAGGAGATCTGTACCATGCGAAGCTGCACGAATCAATGCAGTAATGCACCCTAACCCCTTCTCCATTAGACACTCCAAAAAGAGGGGAAAAAATGATGGATTATTTTAAAGGCTCCGTGCATTAACATATTTAAAGATAAGTCTATTAACTTATTTAATGAGCTTATTAACTTAACGTCACCCGAATGCAAAATTATGTGTTTTCAAACTTCTGAACTTCTCCACATGAAGAGAAATTAATATGGATTATGGAAACAATCCGTTCTCTTTTACAAAAACACTGCAGTCTTTCTTGTCCTTTCATACAAAATGGTATGATTTTTGGGAGAACTTTTAAGATTTTCAGGGAATAAAAATGGAGAGTTTGGCTCAATTGACCTATCTGTGATTTTCCTCTAACTCATCAAGAGATAGTTATTTCTCGGATGACCATGTTGTTGCTAAAAGAGGTATATATGCAAGATATTGAGCATTCCTTGTAACTAGTGACGCCATCATTGCACATGAATAGCCAAACATATTGCATTATTGCACATGCACATTTCTCAACCTAGTGGCTCTATCCTTAGGATGCCCTTGCCTCAAGCCGTGAATTAAAACACAATATCTTATCTTTTGTACATTGTTACGTAGCAAGGAAAACATAACATCCACATCCAGAAGGAAGGAAAAGACGTGTGTGAATTAGATAACCAGGACAACTTGCCATAAGGGACGGGAAGCCAAGTTGAAAGGGAATAATATATACGCTTGCAAAGTATGTGTATAAAATAATAAAATATGATTGGTTTAAGTAGTTTGACATTTGATTTTCTTAAGTAAAATCTTGGATTCAAATTTTCTAGGTAGCAAACATTAATACTATGTAAATTTTATTCATACAATTGACGGACCCAGCTTGAATCGAATTAACCTATGTCAACTATATTTCGAATACTATTGGTTTATACTAAAAACAAAGTTTGTGCATAATGTAAACCATTCAAAAGAATTTATAAAAGGACCAGGTGTTGTCTAATGACTTGCATAAGAGTATGTAAATGTAAATTTTGTGGAAGTATCATTACTAATTATGCTGGGAAGAAAAACAATATTACTGTTCCATGATGTAATCCCAATGGTTAGGAGTGCTACAAACCGCAATTATACTGCTAATTACCTAAATCAATAAGCCTCCGTCACAAAGAAAGATCTAGTAGCATTGGGTTCAGATTGTTGATACCAGCTCCATAGCCAGAGATTCTGGCTTTGACCATTTCCAAGAGGCCCTTGATCACGTGATTCTTAAGTTATTCCTACGTTAATCTCTTCCAACATGTGGATCGATGTCATTGAGTCATTGACTGACCAATAGTATGAACAATTTTGTACACCGCCATATTAATCTTTTGACCTCAAATTGCACTTAGAGCCAATCTCTTCCTTGCTTGTTTTTCAGTTTCAACCTTCCTTCACGGAATTGACTGGGGAGAGGATTCTAAGTGTATACAACTCAGCAAGTTAACCTGAGGGCAAGTGGCCTCATCTTTTGGCCTTCCATATGTGGGTTGTACACCATCCCTTGTCTTTTCAAAAAGGTTATCAAAGGGAAGTGGTGTTTTTTTTGGTCAATTTGATCATCCTGCTGTTCAACACAGTTACTAACTTGTTTAAAAGCCATGCACTTGGGGTCATCAAATCAAATCCACTTACTAAATTCAATTAATTGGATCATCAAAGTAAATCCATTTACTAAATTCTATTAACCACTTAGGAAAGGAAAAGCCAAAATTAGCCAGTGAAAGAGCTTAAATTGCAACTTCTGTTGATTAATTAGAACGTCATTCTCATTCACCTCTCCATTATTGATTTTGTTGGCTTTTGGGATAACTTAAAAAATGACGGCCAAGTGGACTACGTTATTGTGGGGTCAGGTTCTGGTGTAGTTGTTTTGGATGTTTAATTGTTTATTATGTTACCTCTTAAAAACAGTAACTACCCCATCAGGAACAGTTTGACTAGAACTACAACAACCTGGTTGAAAAATCATAAGATAACCCAACATATCACCTGATGAACCAAAGGATTATTCAAAACTAAATCCTTTGTCTTATGCTGAGCAGAATTTAGGAAACCATCTCACTATATTTTTCATGGGCAATATTGCTTTTATCAGCAATCACTATTCACTGCAGCCAATGGCGAATACTACTCACTTGCATCTTCAACAAGGATAAGCAGAAAACAACGAGAACAGGAAATGTAAGCAAGGCAAGCCAAATTCATTCATATTCATATACTATATAAAGGGTGTTCCTAGCACCTTACAACAACACAAAGTACTACATAAACTGCTACATGCAGCTATTCGGTTCTGCATCATATCTAATACCCATGGTCCAAAGGGAACTAGTTATGTTGTTAACAGGAGAACTTGGATTCTCTCTTGTATAACAAACAGGAACCCCCCCCCCCCAAAAAAAAAAATCAAAATGACCTAATCTAAACATAAAACTATAAACCATACTAGATAATTAGCAATCTAAATAACATAATCAGACCACTCAGAAATATACGAAGTATGGTCCATAGTGAAGCTAGGAATCTTATCCAATTTAATAGGGTTATCCTTCCCTCCTAACAATTTAGCGGGGTTCCCAACTGCAGTAGTCCTTGAAGGCACTTCCTTCAGAACCACTGAACCAGCACCAATCTTAGCCCCATCACCAATCTTAATATTCCCCAAGATACAAGTCCCAGCACCAATCAACACCCCATCACCAATCTTTGGGTGCCTATCCCCGCATACCTTACCAGTCCCTCCCAATGTCACATTATGCAAGATTGACACATTATTCCCAATAACTGCAGTCTCCCCAACAACAAGCCCAGTTGCATGATCCAGCAAAATCCCACGTCCAATCTTAGCACCAGGATGAATATCCACAGCAAAAACCTCAGAGACCCGGTTCTGAATCAACAGTGCCAGAACCTTCCTTCCCTGAAGCCACAACTTGTGAGCCACCCTATGAGCCTGGCATGCCAAAAACCCTTTGAAATTCAACAAGCAATGCACATAGCTTATGCAAGCAGGGTCTCTCTCCTTCACTGCTCTCAGATCATCCTCCACAGCACCCATGATTTCTTCATCATACTCCAAGATCCCCATTAGGAGATCAAAGAGGGTGGTGCTAGGGAGGCTCAAACTGCTCAATTTGATAGAAAGGTGATTTGCCAAAGCACTTTCCAAAGATTTATGAGACAAAATGGAACTATAATAGTAGCTATATAAAATCGGCTCCTGCTCCACATCAAATTTTGCTTCTTCCTGCATCTTCAGCCATAGATCAACCTCAACCTCAACCTCGTTTTCAACCTCATCAACAACGGTGCGCGTGTGCAAGGCCTTGTTGTTGTTGTTGTTGTTGTCACGGTTCTTGCAAATGGGAACAGAGGAAACACGATCGGAGAAAGTGGGTCGGCAGAATTTGTGGTAGTTGAAGGAATGATCATCGGGTTGGGACCTGTTTGGCCTCTGGGAAAGTGGGGTTGAGGCATCTACACAAGTAGCCATGGATGAGGTTGAAGATGGAAGGGCAAAAGAGAGAGGGTGAATTGTTGCTGCGTGCAAAGGTGGGAACTTTGTTGCTGTTGGGTGGAGAAGAAGAAAGATGGGTGTGAATTGAATTGGTGTTGGTGGTGGAGGGAGGGGGGAAGTCTTATATAGGGGGCAAGTGAGGGAGCGCTCGACAACCACAACTTTCATGGAAAATTGGGAGATTTTCGGGGATGGAAATAAATTAAAAATAGATGGGGAGAAAGGATTAGAGTAAAAAAAATAAAATAAAAAGAAATTGAATTTTGTTTTTGTTTTTGTTTGTATTTTGTGTTTGCGGGGATGACAAATGAATGAATGAGATTCGTATTCCGAAGGCAAAGGCTGAAAGATCCCGGTCATAAGGAGGCCACAACGCAACACAACACGCCACCAACATCTTGGTACTTTATATTATATACAGTTTGTTAGCCCTGTGATTCTGGGTGCGAGGTTACGTCTTCGATATGCTCCTTCACTAAAGCGGTATTAACCTTTCAGAAATGCAAAATTTAAGTAAAACCCCATTTTGGTCTAATCAAATACTTTAAGGGTATATTTAGTATGAGACTAAAAGTGGAGGGATAAAATTTTATAAATATGTTTTATGTGTAATTTTTTTTATAAACTTTTTATATATAATTTTATATATAGAATTTATCCATAAAATTTTAGCCTTTATTTTATTAATACGAACACGCCCGTAGTCTTGAAATTAAGTATGTGTTTGGTTTTATATTTATAAAATTGATTCTAGGCAAAATTAATTATGTCAGAATTGATTTAGTTAAAATTAATTTTAAAGAAAAGTAATTTATATTTAGTAATTTTTTTTAAAGTAATTTTGACAAAATATAATAAATTTTTACTTCTCTCAGAATCGATTCTAGGAGTAAGAATTGACTTTGATCTCTAAAAATCAAACAACATCAAAAATTGACAAAATCAAATTCTGGGAGTGAAAATTGATTCTAACCCTCTTAAACACAGATCGAAACACGCTGTAAGAAATGAATGATTTAGAGTTTAAAATTGTAAAACGTGATTCATGTTAGTCTTTACACTAATATGTATAAGGGCAAAATTGAATCATTCAGGGACTAATTTAAATTAAGTTTTATAACTACATATATTAAATCATTAATTTGTTAATTTCATAGACTCAATTATGCATGCTTACAAATTCGGCTGCCAAAATAAGGCTTTACTTGAAAAAAAAAAATTTATTGGAATGTGTTTCCCTCAATTCTCCTTATATGTCAAAATTTAAGCGTAAGCATAAACAAAAAGAATCATGTAAGCTAAGTTATAATTAAACAATAAAAATATGACGATATAAAATAATATAAGTATAAATGTTTATAATGTTCTTGTTTAAAAATTGAATATATCTATATATAGTAATATTCTTTCTTCTCATGTATATCTTCTATTAGAGTTAATCATATTTGGGATACGGTCAAATACTAAACATGGCAACATCTTTCAATTGGAATTTCAAATTATGATTTGCCCCAAATGAGATACTAATTTCGTCCATTAGCCGCAATCCCCGTTAGTTCTATATATAGTAATATTGTACATTAAAGTTAACAAGAATGTAAATATATCATAAAATTAATTGTTGACCTTATTTTTTATGAATCAACAAGCATTTTATATGTAGTTTTAAAAAGTTTTAACTTTTTAACATTTTTATATATTTATTCTGTACATACATATTTTTATCTTATAATTATTCACATAAATTGAAATTGAAATAGTAATTAGCTAAATTCTTCTTTAAAATTACTATCTTCTAGCATTTTTTAAGATTAAATTTTCGTGCCACATATATTCTTCCGAAGATGTAGGAAAGCTATTTTGTAAGCATAGATACAATAATTTAATAAATTTAATTTTAATATATTGTTAACTTTCAAAGTATTATACTATCATATGATCATTAATTGATAGGTCAATGAAATTACGCAACTTTTACAATAACCAATTTAATATGGAATATATGATTTAAGTCAACAAGGATTAACTTACCTCAACTTTTCACTCATGTATCGTTAGAACTTAGATTTTGGTTTTCCCTATTGATAGATCATCTATAAACACCTTGGATACCTTGACTCTATATTAGATCTAGCCTTTCCCTCAACCAAAATTTAAAGAAAAAAAAGAATATATAATTTATTTTTTTCTTTTTTGCATATATATGGTTTGTTAATAATATAAAAAAATATATATTACACTATAATATATTAAAATTAATGTTTAATTTTACTTTCTTAGCTTTTTTTAATTTTTCATTAATATTTTACATTTTCTTTTTGTGACATTTTTTTCACAAGAATTATTTTTAAAGATTGAAAGAGAGTGAATATCATATGCCATTCAAATTTGTTATTGGTTCTTTTTATTTTTATTAACCATGAAAAATATTATATGTTGTTTTCTTGTGATGACTATAAAAGAAAGAATGCAATTTTATTTTTCTTTTTGCCAACGACAAAAAAATATCATTTGACGAATAAAAAAGGGACGAAGTCCAAAGTACATATGTGGAGAGTTCCGTAACCTTGGGCACTCAATAAACAATGCAATAATGGAAAGATGTCAAATGGAGTACAAAAAGAAAGAGTAAAACCTCATTTACGTTTCTTATATTTTATAGCGATTTTAACTTAGTTCTAAAATTAGTTTTTTTTCTGTTTTACTTACATCTCTAATATTTTCAAAATATCGTAATCTTACCATTTCAATATTCAAATTATAAACAGAAAAAATTAATATGAAAGTTAGGTTATAAGCTAGTGATGATGTGTTTATTATTTATCTAAATGGGATAATATTATTTATACCATCATTTCCTCCCATATTTTTGTAGGATATGAAAGTTTTGCTTTTTAATTTAAACCCCCTTAACACTTAATTAATCTTTCTCTTACTAAAATCTATATCCGAAGCTTTTCCTTAGAAAATCGAAGGCAAACAATCTTGTTGGTGGTATTTAGATGTCATTTATTGAAAGGGCCAGATTGAAACGTTTTAAAAATATTAAGGCTGTGCAATCCAGATTCAATTGAGTGAGAGAGTTAGAAGGAAGAGATACAGCCACATTGTGATTATTAAGCGTAGTGTGGTTGTCTGTATTACATTATTCAACTCTAAAAATATAATTAAAAGGTTTTCTATGATTTCATGATGACAATCGGTTTTCCCAGATCCTAGAAAGTACGTTTGTAAAAGTAACACAGACTGGGGGTTTATCAACAAGTAATGTATTAGTGAGAGATCTTTTCTTCATATTGGAAACAATCCATCAAATCTTTTTTCTTTATTGAAACTTCTTCATCGCAAGTGGAATCTTCCAGCAACCCCTCTCAACCAAATTTGCTCCCAATCCCCATCAACCATGGGGTCAAAACCAATAGGGAATATTAGGAATGGTGCATCAGAAGGACAAATCTATGGAGCGATGTGGACAATGGAGTGGAAGTTAGGTTTGGTTAAAAGGGTGATGATAGCTATACTGAAGAGAGATAGTGCCATTTGGGGAGGAAGAAGACACACTAAGCAAAGATAACTGTAAGAATTAGGTCACATTATAGAAAACCTAGCACAAAACCAACTCTGAAATTTTTATTGTTTTAATGAAAGAAAACCTTGGAATATCATTTATAGCAAGAACAAAAATTGTTGGGTGGACATAATGCTTTTGATTTGTCACTTTTTATTTTAGATGGGAGCAATGGAACAGTACTTAGATGACTCTTTCATATATAAAGGTTGATATAAGTTTATTTAAAGTGAGGTTAACTTTCATCGGAAGGCAAGCATTTGTATTGCAATCAAAGTTATACACGTAGAGTGCATTTGTTTCAAGGTTTATCAATTTATTTCTAGAAATAATTACTTGAGAATGATATATTTTTATGTTTGTTTCAAGTTTTATAAAAATATTTCTAGGTATCAATCTTTTTTAGGAAAGTTATATTCCCATGTTTTAATAGAATTTTATTTCCATGAAAGGAGTTGGGAACGAAGGATTCTCACAACATAGGAATGAAAATTATCAAACAAAAATACTAAAATGTCCTTAATTAAATAATGATAATAATACCAATAATAGAATTAAATATATTAAAGATATTTTGAAAATTATCACATGTATTCATAAGAATGTGTATTATAAACCAAACAAAATTTAATTTATTCTCGAGAATTTCAAAAAAGATTCTAGTAATTTTTAACATTAAATAAACAAGTTTTTAAGAATATCCAAGAATATATTCCTAGGAGTGTGATTCCTGAGAATGTAATTTCAAACTTTGAAACAAACACTCTCTTAGATCTTTTATTTTTAAATTGAATCACAATTTGGTTTAAAATTTTAGATTGTTGTATTTATGTAATAAAAGTATCATGTTATCCTTATATTTTAGATGATATTATTGATGTTTTCCTTTTTTTTCTTTTTTTTTATACGCAAAAGTTTACACTAAGAGGAACACTTACCCTAATTCAAGGTTAGGACATGCATTTATCAATCACTTACAAAAATATTTACAGGTTACCCACCAATAAAGAAACTTAAGAATTGAACTCAAATAATGATGATACATGAGTAGAAGACAAATTAGATGAGTCAAGTCCTGTTGGCTTGATGTTTTCCTCTATAAAAATTTGCTTTCTTTCTTTTTATGGAAAAAAATGCATTGCCAAAAAAAGAATTTTATTTTTATAGAAAACAAGTGAAGTTTTGATTTGTTATCAATGTATTTGTTAAATTGTAAATATTTACTTATATAAGTGAATTATAAATTCATGTTGTAAGCTAATTCATAATTTAAAAATAAGTAATGGAAAATTTTGAAACAAATATGGGGAAACAATTTTGTGTAATTACTAATAAGAATCAATAATTGATTTGGGGTTTGTTGGTCAACGAGCTGTAGCTCAAATGGCATCTCCCCTGATCCATATGATTAGGGGTTGTTGGTTTTGGGCCAAGAGTTCGATTACCGTTTGCTCATTCCCTTCTTTATTTCCCTAGTTGTTCCTCTAGGAGCTCCACAATAAAAAAATAAAAATAAAAAATAAAAAAAGATTTAAAAATTAAAAAAATATCTTATTAAATATAATATTATAAAGAATTTATATATGTAAAAATACATTTTTGTCAATCTAATACATAAATTAATTAAACAAATATCATATATATATATATATATATATAAGAAAGAAAATTCATTCATATATCGCTTATGAATATTAAATAACATTGAATATAAGAAAAAAGAGAAAGGATAAAATATCCAAGGTAAAATGACTTGATTTTGGTATCGATAACGTAAAAGTTTTATCTTATCGTTAAATTATGTATGTATTGTCGTGCCACATGCATAATATATATAATTGGTTAACTGTCTCTAAAATTTAATTTTAGTCATATTATATTTTATATATGTAATATTGAAGGTAATTATTGCGACATAGTTTACACTAGTAATATATTAAACTTAAATTTATATAAAATTTTATATATTAATAATATGTTAAATTAAATTTAAAAATTTTATGCTTGGAAATTTACTTCAGTGCTATTGTATTGTGCAAATACCCTTAAAAAGTTTTACGTCAAGATAAAAAGGTTACAATTTTAACGTTAAAAATTATTAAATTGAAAGTATTTGTATTCAAATACCTAGATTAAAAGTTGTTATTTTTTGGTATATTGATAGTAATGAGATTCAAATTCCTAATCTTAGATATATCACCTAATTTTTTTATAATTAGGCTACTTTTAATAGTTTAAAAGAGTGATACGATACTTCATAATATATATATATATATAAGTGACAAAAAAAAAAAGATAGAGAGAGAGAATATAAAAAAGATGACATTTGCGATGACGCGCCGTTTAAAATAATAAAGAAAAGATGAAATAATAAGTAAGTGATGGAAAAAGAAAGAAACATATCCGCGACCCTAAAAGAAAAAGAATAGCCGCCTTTCAAACTCAATGATTCTTTGACTTTGCAATGTAATGCATTACGTCACCGTCACCTATATATTCCAGCTCCCCTTGACTCACTCATCACGCATCACTTGCCGACCACGCAATCTGGGCACTTTGCACATCCGCTTGTTGATTTCTTTATTACTTTTGCATATTTTTGTTTTTGGTATTACCTTGGGTGATTTTTTTTTTATATGAAGTTTTAAGTGATTTATTGGGAATATATAAAATTTTTAAAAAAATTTAAAAAATATAAAATTTTGAAATGAATTTGATTTTCTGTCAGTCAAATTTTATTATTTTTAATAAAAATTAAAATTTAATATATTTTTAGTCAAATTTTATTATTTTAATAAAAAAAAGAGAATTTAATTTATTGTCAATTGAGTCTCATTATTTTAATAAAAAATAAGACAAAAAAAAAGAATATAATTTATTGTTAACTGAATCTCATTATTTTAATAAAAATTTTGAAATTTGGCGTGTTTCCAATCAAATTTCATCTTTTTTTGTTTTGTGTTGTGTGTGTTGGACGGGTGTGTGTGTGTGTGTTTTTTTTTTCCCAGAGAGCGAGGGACAAGAGAGAAGATGTAAATAGAAGAGAGAGAAGAGAGAGCGAGAAGAAGAAAAGAAGAGAGAAGAGAGAAGAGAGAAGAGAGAAGAGAGAAGAAAAGACAAGAGAAAAAGAAAAAGAGAAAGAAAAAATAATAAAAATTAAAAGTATAATATTTTTTTAATTTCATCAAAAATATCACAATTTTTTGAATTTTTTTCACAAAAATCTAATATAGAAAATAATTATCCGTAAATTTAGTATGAGTGGTAAATTGTCTATTATTTTTAGTGACTTTGTGCAAGTAATTATTATATTGTTTTCTATTAGGCGTTTTACCAAATTGTTTCCAGTTAATAAGCACGTATATTTCATTATATATTCAGATATTTTTAATTATATTTTACAATCTCTTACATTAAATTTTGAAATTTTTATATTTATATAAATAAATAGTTTATAATAATCAAATAAATAAGTATATTTTATTATGCTAAAAAATTCATATTAATTTTTAAATTATTTTTTCTCTCTTAATTAAAGATTTATACATTTATATATTTATATTAATTTTTATTTTATACTATAATCATGTTGGCTTCTATAATTTTTTTATAATTGTCATGTTCTTGTATCTATATTGTATCGCGGCCATGCCCGTATTTTATTCGTAATTCATATAAGTTTGGAACATCATAAGACCACAAACAAAATGAATAACTGGTCAAAATAATAGTATACTATATTTAATAATAATGTATTACTAAATAATTTAAAAATTATATATAACAACAATTACACATAATTTTTAATAAGTGAGATCAGTTCACGTTTTTCTATGTTATGAACGTTGCCAAATTTTATATTACAGAGCTCTTCTATTTTATCCAGACTAGAGACAAGTTATGTAAAGATATATAACAAAACACAAAACAAACCGAGCTAATTTGAATAAAAAAAAATTACACATGTTCATATACAGGCATAGAAACGCTTGTTTCCTTTACTCAAGTATTGAACACAGTCCTTACAACTCCACATGAGCTCCAGGACTAAAAATGAGAGGGATATGGACTTCCAATTGATACTTTAGAACACATTTTGTTTCTGCAAACAGAAACCTCAGTTCTTGCATGAGATTTATCCAACATATCCTCATCAATTGAAAAAAGTAAAGATTCTTACACAACTGTTCATATCAAGAAGGACTGCATTTCATTTACATATCTACATTCAAAATTCAGTACCATGAGAGCCCAGCAAAAAGCAAGGAATTTCCATGCATTCAAAGCAAGTCCTATCTCTAGCAAAAGATACCTGCATTTCTAGGGCACCTATATGTACAGCCTACAACATATTATCTTTCAAAAGTAGGACGGAAAAGCCTTCCTAACTATGCATCATTCATGCTTCTCCCACTATTTTGGTGTCAGATATTCTGAACTAACTAGATCCCCAGGCATCTGTTTTAGAGACATAGTATGATTTAAGACGAACACGCCCCCATGGCAGATTTCTTGGGGTATCATTTTTACCAATATTATCATCACATTCGGTTACTCCAAGTAACCTGGTTAGCTTCTTCATCAAACTATCCGTGCCCGGATAACCATAAAATTTTTTTTCCTGTCATGTATCATGAAAAAAATAAAAAGGGATCAACCGCATAGAATACGTACAACAAGTTAAAAGATGAAAAAGAATTAGGCAAAAATGCAATCTTGTTACACGATCACAAAATAATTAATAAGAAGTTAAAATTTGTTCTGACCCCATCCTCAACAAATATTAAGGCATGGATTCTAGCTGTTGCATCCTCTACGGTTAGCCGCATTCTATATGTCCCAGAAGGAGAGCGGACAATTTCAGGTTGGCAAGGCAATGCTGCTACCACTCAAACAATGCACTTGAATTGGCTGTCACCTGCAATATATGAATTCAGTAACCAAAGAGAACAGTAACGTATGTGTGTGTGTATAGAGAGAAGCATGTGCCATGAATCAATAATACATTGGAGTTCAATTTTGATCCACCATAAGTCAAAACTTTTTTCAGACTATAATTCAACCATATGTTATCATATTGTCAAAGAGTTTGACCTCTCAAACGATAGTTATAATAACCAAACTCTTGTAATGATGTGATGTAACAAACCATGATTAAGTATTATTTTTCACTTTCGTCAAAAAACACATAAGTGATAGCCATACTTTAAATCAGTATAGCAAATTATAAACACAGATAAATTCGTTTGAAAATTTAGTAAAACTTTGCCTATGTTGTAATGGATCCAGCTTGTTTACTAATGTCCTCAGATGGGCTATAGCTTGTACATATGTTGCCAAGTGGAGTGCATGAAACTTCACTTCAGAATGCAGTACCATTACAACCTTGCTCTTGGTGCTTCGGATTCTGTTTGTACGGATTAGTAGATTTCTGTTGCATATATATAGTCTTTAGTTTCCCATGTTAGCTGCTTGGGTTTATGGATGAAAGTAAGTTTTGGGGGGTTTGTTCATGTTTTAGGAATTGGTGTGTGTAATTTGGGTAGCTTTCCATTTTTTGTGGCCATGATACTGTAGAAGGATGCTTGTATAGCCTTTATTCAGGTTGGGTTCGTCTTTGTATGAAGTCTGGCTTCTCTCTTCTTTTGTCACTTTTAGTAAATTATCGAGAAAAAAAGAATATCAAATAGTAGTAAGGAATAAGTTCTATGACCCAAATAGGATCATAACAGCATTTGATAGTTCATCCTATAAAATGAAAAATAGAATAATTAATTGATATTCACAAATGTAATATCAAATTGATGTCAAGAAATGCAATTAGTATGTCAACAAAATCATACTATTGAGATAGGAAATACAATTCATGCAGGAAAACATAAAAGACACTAATGTAGCAAAAAGACAATAACGCAGGCTATGAAAAAAGAATATTAAATGTGAGGTGTACAAAACACTATACTTAAAGTGTTATTTTGTCACAGTGCATAAATATCTCTAGAGTACAATAGACTCTTCTAGTATTGACTAGAAACTCAAGAACAACAATAACATTTTTTAAATAACCCAAACAATCTAGGAATAGAATTAGAAGAGCAGAAGAAGAAAAGGAATAGTGATGACAAAATGATTTTTTTTTAGGGAATGATTGAAGTTCAAAGTGCAAAATTGAAAACCAAGCTTTTTTAAAAGCAATGAAAAAATATTATAATAATGAAGAGGAATTATATCTTAGTTTGTGAATTTTAGAATGTAAGTAATTCATAGTTATAAAAGCACAAGATAGGAGATGATATAATACTTTAATAACATGGAGTTAACAAGAAATCAATAACAGGGATGATTTTCTATGGAACAACCTAGGAAAAGTAATACGAAATAATGATGATATTAAATTTATTTAAGCAGATGATACTAAATGTAAGCCTTAGGTCAAGCGAGAAGATGAATTGGGAAAAAGAAAAGGGGCTATGGGGTGTGCAAAAGGAAAAAAAATAAAAAATGATAAAAAAAAAAGATTGCTTTATGAGAAAAGATGATGTGGCAAAATGATAGTTTAGCATAAATGACATTTTGTTGGTATGCCAAAGCATACGTCATATGTTTAATATATTACAAATAGTTTCTCCATTGAATACGATTTGAGACTAAGCACTTTTTTGTTATACTGAAATTCCATTAAATAAAAAATACCAAGGCCTACTATAAGAGGGAGAAAACAACCAGTAATGACAAATAGCCCAAGGCTAGCACATAACATAATCAAAAATCTGATTAAAAAAAAAGAAAAAAGGGAAAACATGCACCATCAACAAATTCCATTAAACGCATACTGTTTACTCAATTAAAAGAAAAACATAAAAAAGGCCCAAAAATTTTAACATTAACAGTTCTTCTCATATGCTTTGGCTACAATTGTGGCCTGCTTCCACTCAAACCAAAGCATATTAGCTGCCACCAAAAACAATGCTACTTTTCATGGGGCATATTTGATTATATACCAAGACTTCACAAGCCACCTATAGCTCTAGTTCCACCAACTGTCATGAAAGAGAAATTCTTACATGATCATGGAGTGCCATGTAAATTGTGCTCACAGTCAATAATAGAATGATATTTTAAATAAGAGTGTAAATTAATAGTGGGTTCTATATTAAAATATTATTCTATTATTGACAATGAGCATATCCATGTGATGCTCTATGAGTATTTAAAAATTTCTTTGTTTCTAAAAATAACTTCTAATTCTTTATCTAGTTCAATTTCTTGGATGTGCAAGGTACCATTGAAATCCATGTCAAGTAAACTAGTTGACAATTTACCATTGAAATTTGGCCCATGGGTTGGTATTCTAAATATTTTACATTGTGAATCACCCATATACAAAATTAAGATCAGGTGGTGCATGAAAAATAAGTAAATTTTTATATAAAATTTTCTAAATAGGTAAATAAAGAAATTTTTGACTTGATAGCCATTCCCCTATAATACAACAAAAAATATAGCTCAATGAGCAAAAATTCCAATTATAATGAATCTGCAATATATTGATAATGAATATATAACACAACTTCATTAGCAAAATCTTGCAATGTATAAGCTAGTAAAGAGTACATGGGTTGACAAATAAAGTTAACAAAATAAATATATATTTTGTTGTTAAGAAAGAGATATATATGATATTATTTAGTCGAACATAGAAACCTAACAAAATGAACATATATTTTATTGTTAAGAAAGAGATATATGTTACCTTAATATTGTAAAGTCTAATAATCATGTAATGGAAGGAAAATGTTATTTATTTATTAAAAAGTGATAGTATAGTAATTTAAGTGATAGTAGAGGGGCTACCATGCTATTTCTCCATTAAATTCTTTTGAAAATTGAGTATTATTTTTCACTTCTATCAAGAAGCACATAAGTGGTAGCTATACTTTAAATCAGCATAGCAAATTATAAACATAGATAAAAATTTAATAAAATTTTGCCCATATTCTAATGATGTTGATAAGAATATTAAATGGTAGTAAAGACCAAGTTCTATGATCCAAACAGGTTATATCATTTGATAGTTCATCCAAAAAAAGAAAAAACAGAATAATAAATTGATGTTCACAACTATAACATGAAATTGATGCCAAGAAATGCAATTCATGCAGGAAAACAAAAAAGACACTAATGCAATCTATGATGAAAGAATGTTAAACCTAACATGTGCAAAGCATTATCCTTGAGTGTTATTTTGTCATAGTATATAAATCCCCCTAGAGTACAGCAGACTCTTCTGGTATTGACCGAAAACTCAAGAATGACAATAATACTTTTGAAATAACCTAGGCAATCTAGGAATAGAATTAGAAGAGCAGAAGAAGAAAAGGAATAGTGATGACAAAATGATTTTTGGAGAGAATGATTGAAGTTCATAGTGCAGAATTGAAAACCAAGCTTTTTTAAAAGGAACATTGTAGTAATAAAGAGGAATTATATCTTATTTTGTGAATTTTAGAACGTAAGCAATTATGGTTAAAAAAACCACAAGCTAGGAGATGATATAGCGTTTCAATAATATTGGGTTAATAAGAAATCAATGATAGGGATGATTTTCCTTGTAACAAGCTAGGAAGAATTGTGTGAAATAATGATAATATTCAATTTATTTAAGGAGATGATGCTTATTGTAAGCCACGGGTCAAGTGAAAAGATGAATTGGGAAAAAGAAGAGGGGCTACAAGGTGTGTAAAAAGAACAAACAATCAAAAACTAAAAAAAAATTGATTGCTTATAACAAAGGATGATGTGGTAAAACGATAGTTTTGTTGAAATATCATTTTGTTGATATGCCAGAGCATGGGTCTCAGGTTTAATATATTACAAATAGATTCTTCATTGAATACAATTTGAGACTAAGCACTTTTTTTATACTGAAATTCAATTAAACAAGAAACACGAATGCCTACTACAAGAAGGAGGAAACAACAAGCAATGTCAAACAGCCCAAGTCTAGTACATAACATACTTAATCAAAAAAATCCAAAACAAAAAGAAGAGAAAACATGCACCATCAATAAAGTCCATTACACACATACTAATTATTAAATAAAAAAATTAAAAAAAGACCTATTAAGCCTTTGCCATTAACAATTCTTCTCGTAAGCTATAGCAGCAATTATGGCCTACTTTCACTCAAGTCAAAGCATATTAGCTACCACCAAACACAATGCTACATTCCTTGAAGCATATTTGATGACATACCAAGACTTCACAATGCATCTATAGCTTCAGTTCCACCAACTATCATGAAAACCATTCAATTAGGAGAAATTTTTGCATGGTCATATGGCACATGTGGATTGTGCTCACAGTTAATAATAGAACTATATTTTAGATAAGAGTATAAATTAATAGTAAGATTTATATTAAAATATTATTCTATTATTGATTGTGAGCATATCTATGTGGTACTTTATAAGTATCTAAAAATTTCTCTCTTTCTAAACTAACTTTTGATTCTTCATCTAGTTCAATTTTGCGGATGTGCAATTTACCATTGGAATCCATGTCAAGTAATTTAGTTGACAATTTGCATTGAAATTTGGCCCATGAGTTGGTGTTCTAAATATTTTACTTATTGAATCACCCATATACAAATTAAAACAGGGTGATGTGTGAAAAATAAGTAAATGTTTTATGCAAAATTTTCTGAATAAGTAAATAAAATTTTTTTTGACTTGATAGCCATTCCCTTAAAATACAGCAAAAATATATAGCTCAATGAGCAAAAGTTCCTATCATAATGTATCATGCAATATATGGATGATGAATATGTAATGTAGGTTGAGTAGCAAAATCTTGCAATGTATAAGCAAGTAAAGAGTACATGTGTTGAGAAATAAAATTCACAAAATGAATATATATTTATGGTTAAGAAAGAGATATATGTGATATTATTTAGTTAATATAGAAGCCTAACAAAATGAATATATATTTTATTATTAAGAAATAGATATAAGTTACCTTAATATTGTAAAGTCTAATAATCATATAATGAAAGAAAAATGTTATTTATTTATTAAAAAGTGATAGTATAATGATATAAGTGATAGTGGAGTGCCTACCATGCTATTTCTCCATTAAATTCTTTTGAAAATTGAGTATTATTTTTCACTTCCGTTAAAAAGCATGTAAGTGGTAGTCATGCTTTAAATCAACATAGCAAATTATAAACATAGATAAATTGGTTTGAAAATTTAATAAAATTTTGCCTACGTTTTAATGATATTGATAAGAATATCAAACAATAGTAAGGATCAAATTCTATGATCCAAATAGGATCATAATAGCACTTGCTAATTCACCCTTTAAAATGAAAAGTAGACTAATAAATTGATGTCCATAAATGCAATATTAAATTGTTGCCAAAAAATACAATTAGTTCATCAATAAGATCATACTAATTGAGATGGAAAATACAATAAACACAGGAAAACAAGAAAGACATTAACGCAGTCTATGACAAAAGAATGTTAAACTTGAAGTGTGCAAAGCATTTTCCTTAAGTGTTATTTTGTCACAATGCATAAATCCCCCTAGATACAACAAACTCTTTTGGTATTGATCAGAAATAACCCAGGCAATCTAGGAATAGAATTAGAAGAGCAGAAGAAGAAAAGGAAAAATGATAGCAAAATGATTTTTTTGAGGGAATGATTGAAGTTAACAGTGCAGAATTGAAAACCAAGCTTTTTTAAAAGGAAGAAAAAAAACATTATAGTAATAAAGAGAAATTAATTATGTCTTTGTGAATTTTAGAGTGTAAGTAATTAATAGTTAAAAAAACACAAGCTTGGAGATGATATAACATTTCAATAACATGGAGTTAATAAGAAATCAATGACTGGGACAATTTTCCTTGGAACAACCTAGGATGAATAGTATGAAATAATGATGGTATTAAATTCATTTAAGGAGATGATGGTAATTGTAAGCCATGGATTCAAGTGAGAAGATAAATTGGGAAAAAAGATGAGGGACTATGGGGTGTGCAAAAAGAAAAAAAATAAAAAAAAACTAAAAAAAAGATGATTGCTCATGAAAAAGGATGATATGGCAAATAGATTTTTTAGCTAAAATGTCATTTTGTTGGTATGCCAAAGCATGAGTCCTAGATTTAATATATTATAAATAGATTCTTTGTTGAATACAACTTGAGATTAAACATTTTTTTGTATACTAAAATTCCATTAAACAAAAAAGACCAAGGCCTACTAGAAGAGGGAGAAAACAACAAGCAATGACAAATAGCCCAGGTCTAGTACATAACATACTCAATCAAAAAATTGGAAAAAAAAGAAGGGAAAGCATGCACCATCAACAAAGTCCATTACATGCATACTAATTATTGAATAAAAAAATAAAAATAAAAAAGGCCCAATAAACCTTCAACATTAATTGTTCTTCTTGTATGCTTCGACAGTAATTGTGGCCTGCTTCCACTCAAGCCAAAGTATATTAGCTGCCACCAAACATAATGCTACTTTCCATGGAACATATTTGATGACATACTAAGACTTCACAAGAAAACTATAGCTCTAGTTCCACCAACTGTCATGAAAACCATTCAATTGGGAGGAATCTTACATGGTCATGGAGTGTCATGTGAATTGTACTTACAACTAATAATAGAATGATATTTTAGATAAGAGTGTAAATTAATAGAGGATTCTATCTTAAAAATGTTATTCTACGATTGGTTGTGAGTACATTCCTGTGGTGCTCTCTTAGTATCTAAAAATTTCCCTATTTCTAGAACTAACTTCTGATACATCATCTAGCTCAATCTTTGGGATATGCAATTTACCATTGGAATCCATGTTAAGTAAACTAATTGACAGTTTACCATTGAAATTTGGCCCATGGGTTGCTGTTCTAAATATTTTACATTGTGACTCACCAATATACAAAATTAAGACCACGTGATGCTAGAAAAATAAGTAAATTTTTTATACAAAATTTTTTGAATAGGCAAATAAACAAATTATTGACATGCCAGCCATTTCCCTAAAAAATAGCAAAAATATAGCTCAATGAGCAAAAATTCCTATCATAATGAGTCCTGAAATATATTGATCATTGTGGACACTATATTTTGTCCTCTCTATTAATACAATATTTTTTAATTTTAATTTTTTTTAGCTTCTAGAATCACATGCCATCTTAGGGTTTCAACTACTTTTCAAAATTTTCATCTCATCCTATCTCAAGTTTTTAACTACTTTTTAAATTTTATCTCATCCTATCTCAAATTTCTCAACTATTTTTGGAAGATCTTATCAGTTTGTTAGCAAAAATCTCTCCCTGTCTTCTCTATATAAACCCAACTCTACTACTTGGAAAAGAGGATTTTTGGGAGACGTAAAAAAGGGAAGATCAGAAGAGAACAAGAAGCAAATTATGGTGGTGTGCGTTTAAAAAGAAGTGTTGCTAAAAGTCAATACCAGATCTGCTTGGGTGTGTTTATAGGTATATCTCATTGATCCTTCATTATTTGTTTTAACACACTATTTTTCTTTCCTACTCATCCCTCCTACACATTTTGATTTAATGTTACACTGTATATTGTTTTGTTTGTTTTTTTCTCAATCCAACAACACCCTCTCTGCCACCACCCTTAAAATCTCATCACCAAAGGCCACCTTGACTTTTGCCCTTTGCACTGTGTCATCATCACTATTGCGCCATATCGTAACCATGTGATACAACATGCCCTCGCCAAGTCACGAAACATTGATCGCATTCCTGTCCATCTCGTTCATGACCATAGCAATTCTGGAGTCCGCAAATTTGTTTTGTGTTGTTAAGGGCATCGCCTATGGTGCACCACCATCCTTGTGGCACTTTTGTGCTCCTTCCTCATTTAACCTTTTTCGTATAGCATTCCTTTGCTTCTCTGCAAATGAGCACGGCAAGCACAATTTCAAAGCCACTGTCAACGTCCCGTTCACAATTCATTTTTGGATTTCCAAGAGTGTTGCCTATGGTGCACCACCATCCTTGGCCCCTTTGTGCTCCTTTCTCATTTTACTTTCCTTTTTTTTTTTTTGAAAAAAACTTTGAGGCCTTGCTTATTTGTTTTGACGCGTATTTCTCTCAATTTTGATTTTTTCTTTTTTTTTGGTTGTAAATATACCTAAAAAATTAAATTCTTTTTTTTATTAAAACAACAAATTAAAATTTTTTAATCCATGCAACAAACTTGCAACATTGATATATGGTTTGACCATCCTCATAAGTTGTGAGAATTGTAAGGGTTCATTGTATAGTTTATGCTATCCTGAATCCTGTACAAGAGTGGATTAATTTTTTTCTTCTTCTTCTTTTTATTTTTATTTTTATTGTAAATAAAATCAACCCAACACATAATTATTTTCTACAAAAATGAATAGGGCTTTGAGTTCCTCATTGCACTGGAGGATATGTAAGAGCGGGCACTCCCTGTCAAGCTAAAGATTAAATTTTCTTAAATTTTGTTTCTTCTTCTATTTTATTTATTTATTTTTTTTTTGTAAATAATCATTGTAAGTTTTAACAAAGGGAAAAAATAAATATAATTATAGTTATTGATTAATTTGCATAATAAGTTCTAGGTAACCGTTGAAAGACGGATGTAATGGGGGTGTTGTGGAATTAAGTTTCCACCCTTCCCCATACATAATTAGACTCCCGAACTCAATCTCATTTTCAAAAGACCGACTTTGTCCAATTAAAAAGGTTTTTCTGATTTTTTTCCTTAAATAAAAATTAGTGGCGACTCCCTTAAATATTTTTTTAAATATTTATTTTTTGTTGCCTTCTTGTCACGGCGCCCTCCGGGCATGTTATGACAATCATAAATATATAACGCAGCTTGAGTAGCAAAATCTTGCGATGCATAAGTAGGTGAAGAGTACATGTGTTGAGATATACAATTAACAAAATAAATATATGTTTTATTGTCAAGAAAGAGATATATGTGATATTATTTAGTCAAATATAGAAACCTAACAAAATGAATATATATTTTGTTATTAAAAAAAAGATATATGTTACCTTAATATTGTTAAGTCTAATACTCATGTAATGGAAGAAAAATATTATTTATTTATTAAAAAGTGATAATATAATAACATAAGTGATAGTGGAGTGGCTACCATGCTATTTCTCCACTAAATTCTTTTGAAATTTGAATATTATTTTTCAATTCCATTAAGAAGTACGTAAGTGATAGCTATACTTTAAATCAGTGTAACACCCTTGGTGTATTTTCAAATTTTTCTGTGTTAATTGTGTTTGATCGATGCGTTTAATCCGTTTATGATGATCTTGGGTGTTGGATATCTTTTGGAATCAAGAAACCATGTTTTGGGATATTGTAATCGATTACCTTGAGGCTGGTAATCGATTACGGGGCTCTCTGTATGTCCTTGGGTTAAAAATTTTCACGTCGTAATCGATTACCAAATATGGTAATCGATTACCAGTTTTGGGTTCGTGGTAATCGATTACGGACCTTGTGTCGATTATGTGTCGATTACCACAGGCCAATATATATACGGAGACGCGTCCCACACCCTCATTTTTCGGTTTTTCTTCTCTCTCTAACCTCAAACTCTCTCCCTTCTCTCTAGAATTCCTCCTCCCACCATCCCTTACATCTATCAACTTCATTCCATCATTTTCCCAACTAAATCAACAACAACACCATACTCACTCCATTAAACACAATCAACCACCTATACAAATTTCTCCTCCTTCGTCATTCTTGCTTGAGTGGATTTAAAGTGGGAGCACACCTTATTTTTCTTCTCTCATTCCAATTCTAGAGGTAAGTTTTATACATTATTCTTTCCTTCTTTCAAGCAATTCCAATTCTTTTTATCTTTAGATGAATTCTTGGAACCCTAGGATTTTGACTAGAGAATTTATGGTATGGAGAGTGTTAATGATCCAAAATTGATGCTAGTGTTATGTTGTAATGTTAGATATTTCCAAGGAACTTCTCTCCAACCTTGTGGATCCGGAGATTTAAGATTTTTCCATGCCCGGTGATCTGTGAGTAGATAGCATGCTTTTGAGTATATTCTGTTTTAATTTTATAATTGTTCATTTACTTTAAGAAATGCTACTCATGAGTCAATGACAAATGAAATTTGAATATGATATGAGATACATGATTTATGAATATGAAAGAATAGGAAAAGTGTGGATGTGATCTGCTTGCTAATGACAAGTGAAGCGTTAGCTTTGGTGCACCTTGGATTATGATATTACATAGCCACCCAAGGGGGTGGTGCATGACGAATATTTCACGGCCATACATATAGTGTGGTGCGTGCCTGTACTTCATGGCCTCTCTATAAGGGGGGTGCGTGCCTGATTTCGAGATTCACACGAAGGAACGGCCACCTAAGTGTGAATCCTGCCTGTTTATCCTATTATATATTTCCGCCATTTTCGTCATTTGAATGAAATTGTTTTAAACTTATATATATATACATTGACTCATGAGGTTCAAAAGTGTCCTATCTCTCACTGAGTTTCTCAAACTCACCCCGTGTTTGTTGCATTCTTTTCAGATACAGGGTCAGACTTGGGAGCCGATTCCTCTGCTCAGCATCAGTAGATTCCTTTTGGGGTAAGCCCTATATAGTAAGGGCCTAGATTTGTATTTTGTTTCATTTGTTGTAATCTTAGTTGTAGCTCCATAGTACTATAGGCAGGGTCCGACCCTTGCTAGTATGTTAAATTATGTCCAAAGATTGTTTAAACTTAGTGGATTAATTATTGTAACTCTGATGAATGGATTATGATTGGATAAAGATGTTTGTTTATAAATTGTGCTGTGTGCTGAGGGATGCATTCTGAGAATGCTTGGATCCCTTATGGAAGTGTGTGATTATTGAATTGCAGGATAAGTATTCATATTTGGAAAATATCCTAAATATAGAGAAAACTCTGCCCAAATTTTCGTGAAATCTTGATGTGTAAAGCTTGCTAGGGAGCGTGCTCTCTAAGCGCCGGTCACGGCCTGGATTGGGTTGTGACAATCAGCATAACAAAGTATAAACACAAATAAATTTGTTTGAAATTTTAGTAAAATTTTGTCTATGTTGTAATGATGATGATAAGAATATCAAACAATAGTAAGGATCAAGTTCGATGATCCAAATAGGATAATAACATCTAATAATTCACCCAATAAAATGAAAAATAGAATAATAAATTGATGTCCACATATACAATATGAAATTGATACCAAGAAATGCAATTAGTATGTCAATAACAACATGCTAATTGAGATGGAAAATGCATTTCATGGGAGAAAACAAAAAAGACATTAATGCATACTATGACAAAAAAATGTTAAACCTAAGGTGTGCAGAGCATTATCCTTGAGTGTTTTTTTGTCACAATGTATTAATTCGGTAGAGTATAGCAGACTCTTCTGGTATTGACCGAAAACTCAATAACAACAATAATATTTTTGAAATAACCTAGGCAATCTAGAAATTGAATTAGAAAAGCAGAAGAAGAAAAGGAATAGTGATGACAAAATGATTTTTCGAGAGGATAATTGAAGTGCACGGTGCTGAATTGAAAACCAAGCTTTTTTAAAAGGAAGAAACAAAATAACATTGTAGTAATAAAGAGAAATTATATCTTACTTTGTGAATTTTAGAACTGAAGTAATTAATAGTTAAAAAAGCACACGCTAGGAGATGATATAACATTTCAATAACATAGAGTTAATGAGAAATCAATGATAGCGACGATTTTCCTTGGAACAATGTAGGAAGAATTGTATGAAATGATGATGATATTAAATTCATTTAAGGAGATGATACTACTTGTAAGCCAGAAGGTCAAGTGAGAAGATGAATAAGGAAAAAGAAGAAGGGCTATAAAAAATAGAAAAACTAAAAAAAAAAAAATGATTACTTATGAGAAAGGATGATATGGCAAAATGATAGTTTAGGTTAAATGTCATTTTGTTGGTATGCCAAAGTATAGGTCTCAGGTTTAATATATCACAATATATTCTTTGTTAAACATAATTTGAGACTAAGCACCTTTTTTTATATTGAAACAAAAAACACTAAGGCCTACTACAAAAGGGACAAAACAACAAGCAATGACAAACAACCCAAGTCTAGTACATAACATACATAATCAAAAAATCAGAAAAAAGGGGGGGAAACATGCACCATCAACAAAGTCCATTACACACATACTAATTACTGAATTGAAAAAAAATAAAAAAAAGGCCCAGTAAACTTTCACCATTAACAATTCTTCTCATATGTTTTGGCAGCAATTGTGGCCTACTTTCACTCAAGCCAAAGCATATTAGCTGCCACCAAATACGATGCTATTTTCCATGGAGCATATTTGATGACATACCAAGATTTCGCAAAGGTATCTATAGCTCTAGTTCCACCAACTATCATGAAAATCATTCAATTGGGAGAAATTCTTGTGTGATCATGAAGTGCCATGTAGATTGTGCTTACAGCCAATAATAGAATGATGCTTTAGATAAGAGTGTAAATTAATAGTAAATTCTATATTAAATTGTTATTCTATTGTTGACTGTGAGCATATGAGTATCTTAAAATTTTTTAGTTTCTAAAACTAACTTCGGATACTTCATCTAGTTCAATTTTGGGATGTGCAATTTACCATTAGAATCTATGTCAAGCAAACTAGTTGACAATTTACATTGAAATTTGGCCTGTGGGTTGGCGTTCTAAATATTTTACAATGTGAAACACACGTATACAAAATTAAGACCGTGATGTGTGAAAAAAAAAGTAAATTTTTTATGCAAAATTTCCTAAATAGGCAAGTAGAGAAATTTTTGACTTGATAACCATTCCACTAAAATAAAGCAAAAAATATAGCTCAAAGAGCAAAAGTTCCTATCATAATGAATCATGCAATATATTGGTGATGAATATATAACACAGCTTGAGTAACAAAATCATGTGATGCATAAGCAAATAAGAGTACATGTGTAGAGAAATAAAGTTAAAAAAAAATGAATATATATTTATTGTTAAGAAAGAGATGCATGTGATATTATTTAGTCAAATATAGAAACCTAATAAAATGAACATATATTTTATTGTTAAGAAAGAGATATATGTTACCTTAATATTGTAAAGTCTAATAATCATGTAATGAAAGAAAAATGTTATTTATTTATTAGAAAGTGATAGTATAGTAATCTAAGTGATAGTGGAGTGGTTTCATGTTATTTCTCCGTTAAATTCTTTTGAAGATTGAGTATTATTTTTTGCTTCTGTTAAGAAGAATGTAAGTGGTAGTTATACTTTAGATCAGCATAGCAAATTATAAACACAAATAAATTGGCTCAAAAATTTAGTAAGTTTTTGCCTATGTTGTAATGATGTTGATAAGAATATCAAACAACAGTGAAGACCAAGTTTCATGATCCAAATAGGATTATAATAGTGTTTGATAGTTCACCCTATAAAATGAAAAACATACTAATAAATTGATGTCTACAAATGCAATATCAATTTGATGGCAAGAAATCCAATTTGTATGTCAGTAATATTATACTAATTGAGATGGAAAATGCAATTGATGCAGGAAAACAAAAAAGACACTAATGCAGCAAAAAGACAATAACGCGGGCCGCGATGAAAGACTGTTAAACCAGAGATGTGTAAAACACTATCCTTAAGTGTTATTTTGTCACCATGCATAAATCCCCCTAGAGCATAGCAAACTCTTCTGGTTTTGATTGGAAACTCAAGAACAACAATAATATTTAGGAAATAACCTAGGCAATCTAGGAATAGAATTAGAAGAGCAAAAGAAGAAGAGGAATAATGATAACAAAATGAATTTTCAAGAAAATGATTGAAGTTCATAGTGTAGAATTGAAAACTAAGTTTTTTTAAAATGAAGGGAAAAAATATTATAGTAATAAAGAGGAATTAATTATATCTTGCTTTGTGAATTTTAAAACGTATGTAATTAATAGTTAAAAAAGCACAAGTTAGGAAATGATATAACATTTCAATAACATGGAGTTAATAAGAAATGAATGATAGGGATGATTTTCCTTAGAACAACCAAGGAAAAATAGTATGAAATAATGATGGTATTAAATTCATTTAAAGAGATTATGCTAATTGTAAGCCATCGAGTCAAGCAAGAAGATGAATTGGAAAAGAGAAGAGTGGCTATGGGTTGTGCAAAAAGAAAAAAAATAAAAAAAATTGAAAATAAAATGATTGCTTATGAGAAAGGATGATGTGGTAGATCAATTTTTTAGTTGAAATGTCATTTTGTTGGTATGCCAAAGCATGGGTATCAGGTTTAATATATTATAAATAGATTCTCCAGTAAATATAATTTGTGACTAAGCACTTTTTTTTTAATATTGAAATTCCATTAAACAAAAAACACTAAACCTACTATAAAAGGGAGGAAACAACAAGCAATGATAAGCAGCCCAAGTCTGTTACATAACGTAATAACAAAGTCAAAAAAAAAGGGAAAGCATGCACACACCATCAACAATGTCCATTACACACATATTGATTACTAAATCGAAAAAAAAATTAAAAAAAGGCCCAGTAAACTTTTAACGTTAACAATTCCTCTTATATGCTTTCGTAGCAATTGTGGCATGTTTCTACTTAAGCCAAAGCATATTAGCTCACCAAACACAATGCTACTTTCCATAGAGCATATTTGATGACATTCAAGACTTCATAAGGCAACTATAGCTATAGCTCCACCAACTGTCATGAGAACCATTCAACTGGGAGAAATTCTTGCATGGTCATGGAGCGTCAAGTGGATTGTACTCACAACTAACAATACAATAACATTTTAGATAAGAGTGCAAATTAATAGTAGGTTCTATCTTAAAAATGTTATTCTATTATTGACTGTGAACATATTCATGTGGTGCTCTATGAGTATCTAAAAACTGCCTTGTTTCTAGAACTAACTTCTGATACTTCATCCAGTTCAATTTTTGGGATGTGCAATTTGTGATTAGAATCCATGTCAAGTAAACTACTTGACAATTTACTATTGAAATTTGACCTGTGGGTTGACATTCTAAATATTTTATATTGTGACTCACTCATATTCAAAATTATGACAAGGTGATGCAGAAAAATAAGTAAATTATTTATATAAAATTTTTTAAATAGGTAAATAAATAAATTTTTGACTTGATAGCTATTCTCCTAAAAAATAGTAAAAAGTATAGCTCAAAGAGCAAAAAAATTCCTATCATAATGAGTGCTGCAATATATTGATGATTAATATATAATGCAGCTTGAGTAGCAAAATCTTGCGATACATAAGTAGGTAAAGAGTACATGTGTTGATAAATAAAGTTAACAATTTGAATATATATTTTGTTGTTAAAAAAGAAATATATGTGATATTTTTTTGTCGAATATAGAAACCTAACAAAATGAGTATATATTTCATTTTTAAGAAAGAGATATATGTCACCTTAATATTATAAAGTCTAATAATCATGTAATGGAAGAAAAATGTCATTTATTAAAAAGTGATAGTATAGTAATATAAGTGGTAGTGGAGTGGGTTCCATGGTATTTCCCCATTAAATTCTTTTGAAAATTGAATTTTTTTTTCTTTCATTAAAAAGCACGTAAGTCGTAGCCATGCTTTGAATTAGCATAGCAAATCATAAACACTAATAATTTGGTTTGAAAATTTAGTAAAGATTTGACTATGTTGTAATGATTTTGATAAGAATATCAAACAGAAGTAAAGACCAAGTTCTATGATCCAAACAGGAACATAATAGCGTTTGATAGTTCACCTAATAAAATGGAAAATAGAATAATAAATTGATGTCCACAAATACAATATGAAATTGATGCTAAGAAATGCAATTAGTATGTCAATAAGATCATACTAATTAAGATGATAAATACAATTCATGTAGGAAAACAAAAAGAATCTAATGCAGTAAAAAGACACTAACAAAGGCTATGACAAAAGAATTTTAGACCTGATGTGTGCAAAGCATTATCCTTAAATATTATTTTGTCACAATGCATAATCCCCCTAGAGTACAATAGACTCTTTTGATATAGACCGCAAACCTAAGAACAACAATAATATTTTTGAAATAATCCATACAATCTAGGAATAGAATTAGAAGAATAGAAGAAGAAGAGGAATAGAGATGACAAAATGATTTTTTGAGAGAATGATTGAACTTCATTGTGTGGAATTGAAAACCAAGCTTTTTTAAAAGGAAGCAAAAAAAAAAAAAAAAAAGACATTGTAGTAATAAAGAGGAATTATGTCTTACTTTGTGAATTTTAGAACGTAAGTAATGAATAGTTGAAAAAACAAGCTAAGAGATAGTATAACATTTTAATAACATGGAGTTAACAAGAAATTAATGATAGGGACGATTTTCTTTGGAATAACCTAGAAAGAATAGTATGAAATAATGATGATAATAAATTCATTTTAAGGAGATGATGCTAATTTTAAGCCATGGGGTTAAGCAAAAAGATGAATGGGGAAAAAGAAGAGAGGCTATGGGGTGTGCAAAAAGAAAAAAAAACTGAAAAAAATGATTGCTTACAAAAAAGAACGGTATGGCAAAACAATAGTTTAGCTAAAATGTCATTCTGTTGGTATGCCAAAGCACAAGTCTCAGTTTAATATATTACAAATAGATTCTCTATTGAATACAATTTGAGACTAAGCACTTTCTTTTTTTTACATTGAAATTCAATTAAACACAAAACGCCACGGCCTACTACAAAAGGGAGAAAACAACAAGAAATGACAAATAGTCCAAGTCTAGTACATAAAGCACTCAATCAAAAAACCAGCAAAAAGGGAAAAGCATGCACCATCAACAAAGTCTGTTACACACATACTAATTACTGAATTGAACAAAAAAAAAAGGACCCAATAATCTTCACCATCTACAATTCTTCTCGTATACTTTGGTAGCAATTGTGGCCTGCTTCCACTGAAGCCAAAGCATATTAGGTACCACCAATCATGATGGTATTTTCCATGGAGCATATGTGATGACATTTCAAGACTTCAAAGGCATTTATAGCTCTAGTGCCACCAAACAGTCAAGAAAACCATTCAGTTGGGAGAAATTCTCGAATGATTATAGAGTATCACATGGATTGTATTTATAGTTAGAGTTTAATTGGAGTACACTGACAGTGTAAAATTTTTTTACACTATCATCCAATCAAAACATTCTATTTACATGACTATTCAAATAGTGGGTGGTTATGTCAAAGACTTTTGCTGGTGTGACAATATATGATTGGATGTCTGTGTAAAAATTTTTTACACTGACAGTGTATTCAAATTAAATCTTTATAGTTAATAATAGAATGATATTTTATATAAGAGAATAAATTAATAGTAGCTTTTATCTTAAAAATATTATTTTATTATTGACTATGAACATATTGATGTGATGCTCTATAAGCATAAAAAAATTTCATCTAGCTCAACTTCTTGGGAAGTGTGATTTACCATTGAAATTCATGTCAAGTAAACTTGTTGACAATTTTCCATTGAAAATTGGCCCTAGGGTTGGCATTTTAAATGTTTTACATTGTGAATCACTCATATATCATAATTTGGGTTTGTTTATGCTGTACCTTATAACAGCCATGATTAATGATTATTCTTTTTTTTTTTTTTTTTAAAGATTGGAATGATTATTCTCTTTCATACTATTAAATTGTAAAGACAAAAAATAACAAAAGTCTATAATTAAGTATTATTCTAAACCATTAATGAAATATTACAAGTCTATTTTATTTTTCAAACATTTTCCTTCCTTCATTTTTTTTTTAAATCTCAACTCACAAATGTATCTCAAGGGACCATCATTAAATCATGCACTAAAGGTCGCAATAAAAAGTCTCACTATACATGTGAATATGAAGAAAAAGATTTTACAACAAAAATATATCAAAATTATATACTTATTTGAGAAGCAGATAGGAAGATGTTTCTCCTAAAAATAGAAACAAAAGAAGAGAGAAATTTTCTTTAAAATTAGTAATAACTTTCTTTCCACTTAATTATAATTTTATCATTAAAACTTTTAAAAATTACCACCCTCATTCTCACTATACTCTTAATTATAATTTTATTAAATAAAATATTTTTATATTTATCATATCTAAGTAATTCAATAAATTTTAATTTTGATTAAAAAAATACTTATATAATTATGTATAAATATAAAATAAATTTTTAATTTTAATTCGACTTCTACATTTTAAAAATTACTTCTCCTAATATCTTAATGCAATGCACTTCACAGTTAAATATGTATAGTATATCTTGTAACTGTAACACATCTAATGGTTTAGATTTATGAGGTATATCAATATATCAATTATTTATAATGTATTGTAGTAATATATTAATTTTAAGAAAATTAAAAAATATGATTAAATATATTTTAGAAATTAATTTTCATACACTGATAATGTAAAATCACACTAACAGTATAAAATAATTTTATATTATCAATGTAAATAGAGTAAAATTACATTGATATAATTTTTCTGATTTTTAAAAATTAATTTTCATATACTGATAGTATAAAATTATATTAACAGTATAAAATAATTTTATTCTGTTAGTATAATTTTACACTGATAAAATAAAATTATTTTATACTGCTAATATAATTTTATATTATTAGTATATAATAATTAATTTTTAAAATATATTTAATCATATTTTTAAATTTTTATAAAATTATATATTACTACTATAAATCATAAATGATCGGTGCATTGACGCACCTCACAATCTCACCATTCGACTGTAAGGTGCATCACGCTCCATCACCAGCGAAGTACACCGTAGAACGCTCTTATTTTCAGTTTTACATCCCGGCAACTTAGAACTCTAGCGCGCGCGCTCTCTCTCTGTCTCTCTCTTGCTTCCGGCGAGTGCGCTCCGGTCATCGATCTCCGTTCACATTTGCCGTCAGCGTACTCTTGCCTTTCCAATTTCTAAATCCCTTTCTCTCTCTCTGTTTTTTTTTTCACTGCCACCTCAAACTCTCTCTCTCTCTCTCTCTCTCTCTCTCTCCCTATCTTCGAAGCATTCATTCATTTCAGCTCCAAATCTCGAACGCTGTCTCGCGTTCGATTTTCGTAAAACACGATCAGATTCAAGCTCACTTTTGCCGGAGACGTTCTGTGTACAGTTGCGAACTCAAAATCTGTTCATCGTTCGATTGCTCGAGTAGTTTTTTCCCCCTTTTTATAGCTGCAAAGATGATGGCGGAGGATCTTGGTGTGGAGGCGAAGGAGGCGGCGGTTCGGGAGGTGGCGAAGCTGTTGCCTCTTCCAGAGCTTCTGCAGTCAATCTCCTCCATCAAGGCCGATTACATTTCGCGCCAACAGGTATCATCGCTTTAATTCGATTCGATTCGACTGGTTTGATTGTTTTTAGTTTTTGTTTTTGTTTTTTTTTTATTATAATTGCTGTTGTTGGCTGTGTGTGCTTGAGTTTGTGATTCAGTGTGATGAGGTTTTTGGAGCTTAAGCTACTTGGAATCCCTCGTTTTGTTGAGTCAGTGAGCTTTTTGAGCTATGGTATTTACTTAGAAGGGGAATTTTGGGTTTGCCTATAGTTTGAATTATTTTTATAATTTGGATATTTGGTTGCTGTCGTTGTTGTTAATTATAGAAGATGGGGTAACTTCGCACTTGTCAAGGTTTTAAGTGGTGGGTGCTACTGCTACGCAACAGAATTTTAGAAGAGGGGACTGATTTTATTCTTTCTGTGGGGGGCGTGTAGCTAAAGAATTATGCATACTACACATGAGAAATGTTTCGGCTTTGGTTTTTTTTTTTTCCTTTTTCTTTTGTTTTTTGGGGGGGGGGGGGAGGGGGTGCACATGACGTGGCAGTTCTGTCCTTGAATGAAGTGGAAGGGAATGGAGTGAAAAATAGGGAAGGGTTGTTTCTGGTGATCTTCCCTTCTTGAGTGTTGAGTAAGATTTCTAATCTGTCAAGTAGGGAAAATGTTTTGCTAGTATTATTGAGATTCTATTCCTTGCTATCTTTTCTATCAAGTCTCATGATAATTGTGATTTACAACTCTTAAGCAGTTTAAAGTCGAACTATATTTTTTGCGATTATTATAATTACTTTTTTTTAAATTATATTTTTGTTTCATTAAATATTTATTTAATTTATGCAGTTTGACCAGTGATCACTGATTTCTTGAGTCAGTACTTGTCCGTTATTGATCTGAGTTTTATTACAATGTCTTATACATAACATATATATAACCAACAACCTGTAGCCTATAATATGTACTTATGTTTTTGTTTTGCACCCACAATGACATTTACAATTGCTATATAATGTGTGGTGTGATGTGTCTTTTTTTCATTATTCATTTTTGTTGCAACTATTTTATACAGAATTTTAGGAGCTGCCAATCCTGGGTCTGAGTGTTTCTATTTTCTTTTACTTTCAGGCCAATGATGCACAGCTTAGTACAATGGTTGTAGAGCAGGTAAATATACATATATATATTCTGAACAGTATTAGTCATTTGTAAAAGGTGAATAACTGCCCACTTCCTCATTTTAGAAGGAATCTCACTTTAGAGGATCCTAATATGAATTTGTGAGAGCACTATATGATTATTATGTATACCCGACTGCTGTTGATATTGAATGAACTGGCCTACTGCACTGTCATATCTTCATGTGGTTTGCACTACTGCAGGTTGAGCAGGCCCAGGCTGGACTGAAATCACTGTCCCTTTCTGAGAAGACCATAAATCAGCTACGTGAAAACTTTGTCTCCATTGAGAAGTATGTTAAAAATGAGATAGACTGAAAATTGTTACGAGTTCTTAGAGAGCAGTTATTTTCCCTTGCATAAACTTGCATCATTGATATCTTTCGCTTTGAGCTTACTTTGATTTTGCTGGTGCATCAGCTTATGTCAGGAATGCCAAACATTAATTGACAACCATGACCAGATAAAGCTACTTAGCAATGCAAGAAATAACTTAAACACAACCTTGAAGGTGATTTTTCTGTCCTTAATTAAAGCTATAATTAACTAGTAAAATTTAAGGACTCTGTCTATTGCTACATAGTCTTGAGAGTCATTGTTTAGAACTTTCCATCCTGTTTTCTGCAGTAGTATTGAGCTTTTTATCTTTAAGTATTACAAAAAGATTTTTTCCCCTCTCACTTTATCTCCTGCTGAATCATGGTTAACTATGCTGTTCCATATTCCCTCTAGAATACTGCCTTCATTCTATGAAACTTTTGTAATTTAGTTGATCGTTATATGTGAGAATGGGATTGATACAGCCTGCAGATTTGCATTCTTTTATCCTGGTTTTGAGTAAATATGGTTTCTGCCTGGTTGCATTTATATGTGCAAACCCTGCCTTGTTTATGGTTTTGGCTAATTTCTTGATTTGGTTTTCTGATAGGATGTTGAAGGTATGATGTCCATCTCCGTCGAGGCAGCAGAGGCTCGGGATTCTTTGAGTGATGACAAAGAAATTGTCAACACTTATGAGGTAAGGCTGGTCTTACTTATGGTGCAAAATATTTGTTTCATCATTAAATCTACTGATGCTTGTCCAAATATCCTGTGAATCTGAAGCTCTATTTTCCATTTCATCTTTATAACCATTTTTTATTTATTTTTTTGTTTTTAAACAGAGGTTAACAGCTTTGGATGGAAAGCGGAGGTTTGCATTAGCAGCTGCAGGATCTCACAAGGAAGAGGTTGGGCGACTAAGGTCTGTTTCTTTAAGTGCACTGTGACATTCATTGGCTGTGTGAGCATGAACCCTAGAGGGGCCTACCACAGATTGTGGAATGAATTCCGATCTGCGTAAGCCCCCATCAGATAATTGCGCAAGGACCAACCAGTGATTTTTTTATCAGTGGTATATACCTTTAGGTTTGTGCATTTCGTCCTTGGGAATTGATAGTTTCAGACCTATGATCAAATTTGTAGCCATTTTATAGTAGACATTGTTAGTGGCTATTATAAATCTTCAAATTAGTACAGGAATATGGAGTTTTCTTCTAAGGAAGAGAAAAAATTTCGTGTTATAGAAGATCAAATCAAGCGAATAATCATCATATAACGGGATTAATTTAACTTTTCTTAACAATTCAACAGATGTCAGAAGTTTTAATTATGCTGTATTGTATGCATGATCCTAAACTCTGCCATGAAAAGTTCTTCTTTCTGGCTCTGCTGGTGTAGACTTTGACTTCTTTCTGTTGTCAATTGATGGTATTAGAGGGATTTGAGAAATCTGTATGCGGGGTGTTTTGCACGTGGTGGCTTCAAGGTTCTAAAGTATGTTGGTCCAAAAATTTGAGAAGAATATCTTCTGAAGTTTTTATCCTTTGGGAGCAGGGTACATTCTTGTGTCTGTTGTATTTTGTTTTTGCCTGCTTTGCATTATAAGTCCAGGCAGGGATATGACACTTCGAAACTACTCAATTAATAGATGTTAAATCCAAGGAAGATGCATATTACACTATGAAATTTAATGTGCTGAAAATGACCTACAATATCAGATATACTAACAGTTACACTCTTATTGTTTTGGCACTGAGAGCAAATATTGATAACTCTTGAACAAAATCAAATAACTATGAAGAAAACTTGAGGCCAGTTAGAGAATGTGCTATTTATTGAACTGGACATGCAATAATGCAGTCCTTACAAATCAAAATTCTGGGTTTTCACTACTGAAAATCTAGTATAACAATGGGTCTGATTTCGACTCTAGTATTGCATTTCTCTCTCCTCCCCATATGCATAGAAGTACCTGTTAGGCTACTAGTTTTCCTAGATTTTTGTTTTGGTTTTATATTGGGTAACATCTTAAGGTGTCAATGGGTTGTTGATTTGGAAATACGAATTCACTTATCACTTAAGTCATTGTTTACTGGTCTGGCCTCTTAATGGTCATTAGTTTTCTTGTATGCTGACATTAACTACTGCTTTGTAAAACAAGCTTTCCTTGAAATCAAGGGTTAAGTACTATCATTGTTAACTGCAGTTGAAATCTCTCATATGGGTTTGGAAATTGAAAGTCACTATTTGATAGATGACTACTAACATGTTTATTTTTTGGTTACTCTAATGTTTTGTTTTGAGATTTGTGATTAATTGTTTTGTTTCCTTGATTGTTCATTTTATAGTTTCAGGATAGGAATCTATTTTTCCACATCTTATTGTTGTATTTGTTTCAGAGAATATTTTGAAGATGTAGATCGAACCTGGGAGACTTTTGAGAAGACACTATGGGGCCACATTTCCAATTTCTATAAACTTTCTAAAGAAAGGTTTGTGCCATGTTTTCAGTATGAACATTTCAATAACTGTCCATTATATTTCTTGTGTTAATATTGCGTATTTTTGCTATGGAACTGCTTAACTTCTATCAACCGGTGCTACTTGAGATTTGAAACTGTTTTATTCTTTATTGATTTTAAGGTTTGACACATTTGAGTGATTTTTTGTTTAATTACTTTTTTAGTAGCTTTGAAATTTCTAGACCCAAGCCTAGAAAGAATTTCAAGGGTCTTGGTCACTTTTTTATAATATATTACAATGTAGTGTTTATTATACTCTATTTTTGCATACATAGAATGTGGGGCTAACGCCCATGCTAACTGTTTGATATAATTTTATGGCATGCTTGGTAGTGTTGAATTTGGAGGAGTGAATCGTGCTTGCTTGGTAAGAAATTGAAGATAAAGGAATGAAAATCTGGCGGATACAATTTATGTTCCATTCCTTTAGCACATTTGCCTGCATTGCATTGTTAACCATGAGGTTATATATTCACAATTATCATTTATTTTCTTTTCTTCTTATTTGTTCTTTTTCTTTGCAGCCCGCAGACTTTGGTTCGTGCTTTACGGTATGGTGTTGATTGACAATCATTCTCATTCTTCTTTTGTTTTTTTGTCTCTTTATTCCTTCCATCTTCTCATTAGACAGTAGGTAGGATGATACGTAATCTTGTTTTGACTTTGTTTTTCCCATACTAGGGTTGTTGAAATGCAAGAAATCCTTGATCAACAGGTTGCAGAGGAAGCAGCTGAGGCTGAAGGGGATGGTGCAACGGCATCAGTTGCAAATCCTCGTAGGAGTGCCGTGTATGTTATAATATTTTAAATTGATTAATGTTATTCACGTACACTGCAGTCATGAAAATCTGTAATAATGGAAATAACACCCTTATTTGCCATCTTGAATATGACTTAATAGTTTTAGTTGAGCCTATTTGCCATTACATTTTTTCATTTCAGAAGTTGCTAGTCTGTTTCTCTTTAACAATTGGATTGTTGCCCCTTTTTCCCCTTTGCATTATAATTGGTTCTAGCTTGTACAAATCAATATCTAATCTTCCTTATAGTTTTCTTTATTTTCAAGTTCTTGATTTAAACAATTTGCCTAATATTGTTCATGATATAAATGCAGGCCTTTTAATTTAATTTAATTTAATTTAATTTTTTTCTTCTAAATGGCTTCCTTTCTAATGCATTTGCCATGCCATCCATCATAATATTGTGGTGAATGGTTGACCTCTGCCATTGTCAACCATACGTCATTGACAATTATGGTGTTAACTCACAAACTCAGTTGTATGATCCATGTATTATTCATAAATGCAACATCAAAGATAAAAAATTTTGAGAAGAAACAAAATTCCAGATTCAGTATGGAACAATGTATTATTTTTACGTTGATGGCCATGCAATAAAAATTTTGTATTATTTTCCCTGTCATACCTGCCTGCTTGGTTTGTCATAAGGCCCAGAGTTTTACTCGGTATACTTTCCAACATTATCGCCTTTTTTGAATGTGCAATTGCCTCCCCCCTTCTCTTCTGCCTCCCTCCCTCGCTCTCTCTTTTCTCCCTACTTTCTAAACTTAATGCTAATGAATGACAGGAAATCGACAAGTGCAATGACTTCTTCAAAGAATTTAACACAGCAAAAATTGAAGATTCAAGGGAAAGGCTATAAGGATAAGTGCTATGAGCAAATAAGGAAGACGGTAGAACAACGCTTTAACAAGCTTCTCACTGAGGTAGTTCTTACTGCTCTACGTGCCCTCTGCACTATCATAAATGCATACCCTCATATGCTCATACACAGACCTGCAGAACTCTCACTATATTATTCTGTATGGCACTGACTGTCAATTTAATTGTGGATCAGCTTGTGTTTGAGGACCTGAAAGCAACTTTAGAGGAAGCTAGAGCGGTATGTTATAGTATATTTTAAGCTTCTGAGTTTCTTACTTTTCATTTTCCCCAAAGGGACTGATATCCATTTTTCATTTTCCCCCTTTCTCCAGCCCTCAGTTGATTGCTGTTTTTCTTATTTTAGATTGCTCATCATGCATGCTGATATTTGTATGCTAGAGAAATAAGATGAGACCTTTTTTTTTGTAGTCTATTGAATTTCTGTGAATATTGTATGATGTGTTCACTCTTTATCTAATAATGGTTGAAAATATGAGTTTGTTGGGGAGCCATTTCTACAGCTACAGCTCCCTGTAAAATTATTTACAAGAATCTCTCTCAATCTCTTGTTAACATCGCTGGCTCCTGATTAGTGATGGAAATTTGTTTCTTTTGTGGCATACAGATTGGGGATGAACTTGGAGATGTCTATGACTATGTAGCCCCCTGCTTTCCTCCAAGGTTTGATCTGTATTGAATATACTTCCTTTCTTATCTTCTGTGCGTTTGGACAGCTTTCTGCGAGTGAATAATCTGATCTCATTATAAGATTTGGATGTGCTTCCTGCTATAATTTCTCCTCCGTCTGTGTTTGTGTATGTTGAATGGTTGTTTATATATAATCGAAGGTTCTTTAAATCTTTTAAATTTTCTGGTTAGTAAGTTTTGCCCTCACCTAGTAGGATGAGGCTTAGTTATTATTGTTGTAGTTGCTGGTCAGTAAGTTTGCGGAAATACAAGAGTGTTTCAAAGAGAGAGAAAGGGAAACTATAAAAGTTGCGAGATAGAGAGAACACTCTATTTTACTATAAAAGTTGTGTTTAATATGGAATTATGGGTGTATTAATTGATTTGTCATGTAGGGGTGTGCTTGGATCTGTCTCTGGAAAACTAACACATTTCACTCCATCTAAGGAAGCATTTTTATGGTAGAGGTTTTCTTTTTGTGTTCATGTTATTGTTTGTTCTAAATCCGTTTTTAATTCTGGCAGATATGAAATATTCCAACTAATGGTAAATCTGTACACTGAGAGATTTATTCAGATGCTAAGGTTGCTTAGCGACAGGGCGAATGAATTGACAAATATTGAGATTTTGAAGGTATTTCATTGGAGTTGTTATTTATATGTATAGCATGTTATCACATACTTAGTGTGTCATATTCTTCTTAAACAAAGGTGAGAGAGCCATGCATTTTCTACCTCTATAGAATCTGGGAAACTGGGTTACTAGCTTTCTAATTTGTTCGTATTGCAGAATATGTCACATTGTGATAAATATTACATGCTATGAGCTATGTTGTGCAGGTATAGGTATTAATATCCAATGCTATACAATACAACATGACTCGCTAATATGATAATTTTCAAATTTAAGGTGTACAGCTATGTATACTAAACAACATTTATATTTAGTATATGTGAAAAACAAAATTAAATTCATCGACATGTTATCACCTGAACCCTTTCTTCCCCATGCTTTCTCCCACTCTCATCCCAGTGTCTTCTTCACTCCTCTGCCATCACAATAGATTATTTGGTGAGAATGAAAGTCTAATGTCTTATGCAATGGTTTCTAGGAGGGCAATATTGCAAGGATGAGAATATGCTTTGAGGGAGTTAATTGGTCACAAAGGACTTGAATTTGTATTCTTTGAGGGAGTTAATTGGGCACAAATGGACTAGAATTTGTTTTGATATAAAAGAAATTTTATTAGAAGAGAAGAGAATGTGCAAAAGAGGATGAGACATCCTCACATAGATACAAAAGATACGGCTAAGACTTAAAGGGATAAACCATGTAATAATGCGTCCCAATCCCTTTGAGTATCAGCTAAAGGAACACCATTAAATAAACCATGAGCTAAGCAGCAAAGGGAAGCCAAAAAAGTTATCCTATCCCAAATAAAATTAATAGTTGAAAAAGAATCATTAAAAACCCTAGAATTCCTTTCCAACCAAATACACCAAAGCACTGCAAAAATTGAGGTCTACCACAGAATCTTTGCTTCTTTACGAAAGCTAAAACCTTTGAACTTAGTGAGAAGAAATTGATGAATATTCTTAGAGCAAACCCACGATTCTCCAAAGATACCAAAAAGCCTGATCCAAAGAGACCTCGGAATCTAAATTGCACATTATACACATGTTAGGGGGACAAAGCCATGAAGGGCCTGCGCTTCTAGAGCATGTCATTAGTATTAATCCAATTAAGAACAATGGTCCAAACAAAATCTTTGACCTTAGAGGGAGATTTAGATTTCCAAATGAATTTATCCGAGAGAAACCTATCTATGTTATGACAGGAAGTTAGGAATTGCAAATAAGATTTACATGAGAAAATAGCAGAAGAGTCAAGAGTCCAAATGCTAGTATCTGGGGTATTGGATAGGTGAATAGAATTAAGCAAAGGAAGAAGGGACTCTAATTCATTAACCTCTCTATCGTTCTTGTTTCGAATAAAATGGAAGTTCCAAGAAAGGTCACCGTCAGAAAAAAATTGACAAATAGAGGCATTGTGCAGGGAGGATAAACAAAAAAGCCAAGGAAAGGTATAGGGGTGTTGCCAACCCAAATATCTTCCCAAAATTTAATACGAGAACCATTACCTAAGCGAAGGATAAAAGCGAACAAAAAGAGGGTAACCCTTGAGAGATGAATTTCCAAGGACAATTGTGCAATACTCTAGTTGCGGATTTGGTGGCCCAACCATTCAGGAGTAAATCATGGACTAGAATTTGTTTCCTTGATTTTTCGAGTAGCAAAATTTTGAGAGTAGTGGGTACCAGTAAAAAAGTTGGATACGCCAAAAGTACAAATGCAGCAATATCTTACAAATGTCATATCGGTATTGGTATGGGTATCGGATATGGATATGCCATCAATTATTGCATATTCGTGCATTATAGGTTATAAGTTTCTTGTATTGGGTTTTGTGCTTTACTCGACAAACCCGCTATGTAACCTAAAAAGTAAATTTTAGAGATTGTATATATTTTGTTTATTTACTAGTTAGGTTATCAGATAATAACTTTCACAGTGAGTTGATTGTAATTTGTATCGGGATTAGGATTTTAGTCTTGAGCAGCTACACCATGTAGTTTTCACCGGTCATAGTGAATTAAAGCTTAATGTATTTTGTAAATCTTATTTTCAGTTCATGATTTCCTCTCCAATTTCTCTTGGATAAACTCATTTGGAAATCTAAATCTCCCTATAAGGTGAAAGCTTTTATTTGGACTGCTGTTCTTAATCAGTTTAACACTAATGACATGCTCCAGAAGCGCAGACCCCTCACTGCTTTGTATGTATATAATGTGCGGTTTAGATTTTGAGTTGTGCGCTCATCTCTTTTTTGATTGCCTTATGGTGTGATCTCTTTGGATTAGGCTTTTTAGTGCCTTTGGAGAATCGTGGATTTTCCTTATGGACTTACATCGGTTTCTCCTTACAAAGGTTTTGGCATGTGTAACGAAGCAAAGATTTTGTGGCAGTCCTCGATTTTTGCAGTTCTTTGGTGTATTTGGTTGGAAAGGAATTCTAGAGTTTTTAACAATTTCTTTTCAACTTCTGATTTTATTTGGTAAAGGATTACTTATTTGGCATCCCTTTGGTGCTTTGCACATGGTGTGTTTAATGGTATTCCTCTAGCTAATAAGAGAGATTGGTATGCATTGTTACATGGTTTATCTCTATAGGTCTTAGTTGTTACTTTGCTATTGAAAAAAAAGCTTAATGTAATATTCATATCTACGTCTCTGGGAACTAGAGTGAAAATTCACTTTGATCAATGAAGATTACAAGGAGTCTTTTCCCAGCACTCAAACCCTGATCTTAATACACTTGAATCTTCACTGTTATTGAGATGGCTACACCCTGTTAGGCTGGTCCCTTTGCTTTCATCTCAAATCTCCTTGAAAATTTCTTGTGAGGTTGCAGGTTCGGTCACAAGTTGGTTGAAGCCCATAATTAAATGCAAGTCACTTTATAACACTAGGTTGAAAATATTGTTTCATCATTTCTTTAATGCATTAATCATTGAAGTAACAAATAGTTGTTGTGCTGCAAGCTTTTTCTTTTCCTTTTTCATTGCTGGTCCTTGCTACCTTGCTACATTATTTTAGTCACAATCATTTCTCTTTTCTTCTCTATCGCTATCTCTACTTTCTTCTCTTCCCATTAAATGTTTTATGGGAAAAAAATACACCTATCCTTATGGTTTGTTATCAATCAGGTAACTGGTTGGGTGGTTGAATACCAAGATAATCTTATTGGGCTTGGTGTTGATGAGACTCTAGCCCAAGTGTGCTCTGAGAGTGGTGCCATGGATCCTCTTATGAACTCGTATGTTGAAAGAATGCAAGCTACGACAAGGGTAATCCTGGCTATCATGTTTATTCATTTAGCTTGGGCATTCTATTAATGTTCCATGGATGTTATCTCCATCGTACATAACATTAAGCTTTTTCCTTGAACCCTATTCTTTTAGAAATGGTACTTGAATATTTTGGAGGCTGATAAAACACAACCCCCAAAGAAAACAGAAGATGGGAAGCTATACACCCCAGCTGCTGTTGATCTATTCAGGATACTTGGAGAGCAAGTACAAATTGTTCGGGATAATAGCACTGACGTCATGTTATACAGAATTGCCTTGGCAACCATTCAGGTAATAGATGTAGCTTATGTGCGGTATATGATTATATTTTTCAAGCTAAATTCTTGGAAAATAAAAGTTAAAAATGGACAGAACTTGGAAAAAAATTTTCTAGTGCAACAATGTGGTCAAATATCTTCATAATTGTAAGGCTTCACTTGAAATCCATAAAGTGCCCCTCATTGCGTGCTTAATGCTTATATCAGTTGCTTTGTATTCTATGTTGCTTCTCTCTGCTTTTTGCAGGTGATGATTGATTTTCAAGCAGCTGAAAAAAAGAGACTTGAGGAACCTGCATCTGAAATTGGTCTGGAACCTTTATGTGCTATGGTTAGTGTAATTTTTTAATTGTTTACTTGTTCACTTATTATTTTATCATGGGATTGATTTCAATTGGTAATTCTATTGTCACAAGATTCATTTAACTTTGTGTTTAGATTAACAACAATTTGCGTTGCTATGACCTTGCGATGGAGCTAAGTAATACTACCATAGAAGCGCTTCCACAGAACTATGCTGAGCAGGTTAGGAGCTATGTTAATTAGTGTATCAGCTTGGGGCGTGATATTGGAAATTAAGAATAACTACCCACTCTTTTTCTGGACTTTATATCTTCACATTTTCTGTTACATTTCAGGTTAATTTTGAAGATACTTGTAAGGGTTTTCTTGAGGTTGCTAAGGTATGCGAGAGTGTGCAAATTTTAATTCTAAGGCTTTTTTGGTGGATATTTGTTAAATTTATCATATACATTTTATATTCTGCGAAATTCTATTTTTGTACTGCAATTGCTCAACATGACATGATGCATTTAATTACATTCATCTTTTCCAACTTTTGCCTGCCATTTTCATCCTGATGGATTTCTCTGAATTATCTTTGTAATTTATGCATGTGTAGATCAATTCTTGCTGACATTCAATTGGCTTGGGTCTTGCAAAGACTAATGCACATGCTGCATCATTTTTTCCATATTGCTGTTATATATAATTATGAAATGGTTTGCTGATCCACACTTCAAAAAGAAAATGTAAAAATCTGGGTGCTTAATATAAATTCTTTGAGGAACTCAGGAGCCAGAAAGTATTAAAATGCCTGCCATGTTCATTCACCAACTTGTTTATTTTTTATTTTAGAATTTTAAAACTTCATATATTGCTTCCCTGCTAGTTTACACTATCTATCTTCATATTAGAATAGGAAGTGAAATACTGCTTTACCACTTTGATGAACATCTGTTATTTGGAAGAGATTGTCTTCTGATAATTTAAATATTCTTTTTCATGATAGGAAGCTGTGCATCAAACTGTTAGTGTAATATTTGAAGATCCTGGCGTCCAGGAGTTGCTGGTCAAGCTATACCATAAAGGTAAAGTACCATTATCTAGCTGACTACTATATGCTTTCTGGTAATAGTTTTTCCTAGCTGTTTCTTTGTCAGATTTGTAGAGGGACAGGGGAGCTCTTTTATGTTAGGCGGATTCCTAATATATGAGCTCTATGTTCTTCTCTCATAATAAATTCTTTTATTTAAACAGGATTGCATTGCCTTGAACATTAACATGTAATAGGCAGCAAGCTTTTGTTAAGTATTTAAAGTTTGTGTGATAAATTTCAATTTACCTTTCTAGTGCTTGATAAATGCTGCTAGTAATTGGCTATTTGGATTCATTGCACCCTTGTGTCCAACCTTGTCTTGTACTATTGCTCAGCTCAATGTTCTATCGGATAGTAAACTTACTCTATTCCCTTCTATATCTCATCAAGCACATGCCTTTACACCTTATTTGATGTTCTTAATAAGAAAATTGACTTTTCTTTTTCTGTGCATAAATCAGAATGGAGTGAGGGACAGGTCACAGAGTACTTGGTTGCAACATTTGGCGATTATTTTACTGATGTAAAAATGTGAGGAAATTTTCTGATCTTAGTAATTTTGTGTTGTTAATTTTCCTGCATGTCCCATATCACCTCTGTCAGCTTTCTTTGGTATTGTCAAGAAATTGGTAGTCAGGAATGCTAAATGTGTGAAGCAAGGGCCTAAATATAGGCTTTCCAAACCATCAGACTTCTTTGTTATTTTGATTGTTTAATATTTATTTTGTTGTGGAAATTCAAGGTACATTGAAGAAAGATCTTTTAGGAGATTTGTTGAAGGCTGCCTGGAAGAAACTGTGGTTGTTTATGTTGATCATCTTTTAACACAGGTTCTGATGTAAATAATTGTTGGTTCTTTTTGTGGACTAAAGTTGTGCATATAGTCTTCGGTAGCAGCTTTCTATTTGTATGACTTAAATGATAATTTTAATTGCAGAAAAATTACATTAAGGAAGAAACCATCGAACGGATGAGGCTAGATGAGGAGGTTATCATGGACTTTTTTAGGGAATATATCAGTGTTTCTGTAAGTTCTCTTATACTTCTTGTAACTGCTGTGTTCTAATGCGAAAATTCTGTGAGAGAAACATATTAACTGTAAGTCTTGGTATGCTATGCCAAAGCTTCGCACTCTAATTTCCTTGACATTCTGATTTAGAAAGTTGAAAACAGAGTGAGCATACTTAGCGATTTGAGGGAACTTGCTTCAGCTGAGAGCCTGGATACCTTCACGCTCATCTATACTAATATACTTGAGCATCAACCTGATTGCCCGGTAAAATTCTGCCCAAAATTATTTCAATAATTTATTCAATTCAGTTGTTTCAATAGTAGCTCATTTGTTACTAAAAGTTGAAGTATTGGTTCTTGATGCAATTGAAAATAGAAGTATCGTTACTGTATTTTTTTATGGTGTTGCATCTAAGAAAATTTTACAGCAGGTTTAAGTTATAATATTGTTCTATCATTGGCTTAGAAAATTAATTTTACAAGGTTTTTATGATGATTTAAATTTTGGTTTGTCGTGGTTGATGAATGTGTTTTTATCTGCTGTTGCAGCCTGAAGTTGTTGAGAAACTTGTAGGCCTGCGAGAAGGCATTCCTCGGAAAGATGCGAAGGAGGTAAATAACATTCAGCGTTTTATTTTAACATTGAACTCGAGAAATATCTTAACAGACTATGAACATCAATAGATCATTTATTTGGTATTTGTTTCGTTCAATGTGACCAACCGACTGCAGGAGATTGTAAATGTTCCTCTAGTTCATGTAAATTTAGTCATTAAAAATATTCCATGGCTCATACAATTCAACATGGTTTGTGCGTTCTGGTGGATCTATTTTTGGAAGATTGTCGTGTATAAATTTGTCAGCAGTATACTGAACTCACATTTATTGGACATCATGTTTGGGGGAACCAGTTGTCCCAAATTTCTATGAAAAGGGAACGACAGGGATAGATAATGTATTTATCAAAATTGGCCATTAACTAAAAGTACTTTCTGAAGAAAATCTTATGGTAATTAATTTTGAAATTTATAATGTTGTTCTTGTTAATTAGGTCATACAAGAGTGCAAAGAGATATATGAAAATTCTCTAATTGATGGAAGACCTCCAAAGGCAGGTTTTGTTTTCCCACGCGTGAAGTGCTTAACACAATCTAAGGGAGGTCTTTGGCGTAAACTCACTTGAAGTATGATTCCATTCACTTGTTTGTGTAGTTTGTTTTGCTTTTTAGTTTTTTTTTTGTTTTCAACTTGTGCATAAATCACATGTTATGCTGTCAGTTTACAAGTTTTGTAAAATTCACATTTATAAATCATTATTTCATGATATATTTCCAATTTATTTTCAGCTACCATTCTCTGTTTCACTCTGCAAAAGGGGAGAAAAAAAAATGGGAAAGGAAGAGTGTTGTCGACATTTTCATGATTTCCCCTTGTTCAAAATGGCTGCTTTTGTTTGCTTAGCCTTACAATCATGTAGGGTCTGTATGTAATCTTGGAATGTTATTAGTTGTCTCTGGTTTTGGGGTTATAGTTATAAATGGCTAATATGATTATAAGATAATTTGGGAGAAAAGGATCATGAAGACCATAGGTTTCTCATGGTTAGACTTGCACAATCCCCTACATTCTCCATTTGAGCATTCATTTTTAATTCAAAACTCCCGCTCTGTATTTATTTATTAAAATGGAGAGCTTGAAGATAATGTCTGCATAAAAAATGACATAGGAGCTATTTTCGACATCAATCTTGTTAAATATGGTTTAAAAACAACAATAAAAAAAAACTTAAAAAGATGTTTGAATAATTTTTTCTCGAATTTAAGATCAACCCATCTTCGGATTACGAAAACTGCTATTATAGAAGCAATTTACTCCATATCTGTTTTTTTTATTGTTTTTGAAATAATAAACTCAAAGCATATATTTCAAATATTTTTGTTTTATTTTTTTAATACCTGCACTGATTTATTATTTTTAAGAAAGGAGGGACTTACAATACTCTCTGAATTTTATTTCGTTTTAAGTAACGATTATTTGTGACATGACTTACACATGTTCATCAACCCGTTAGTATTTCATTTGCTTAAATAATTTTTACTATTAAACAATTAAGAAGAAAATTTTCTCTATTTAGTTTAATTTAATTTAATTTTGTTATTAATTCCCATATTCTATTTAAGTTTTTGTTAAATCTATCAAAAAACAACTGAAACAAATTAGAGAGTACTACTGTATTTGTAAAACACTAACCAAAAGAAAAGAAAAAAAAACAAAAAAAAACACTAAAAAACAATTGAATTTTCAAAAGTTTTCCGTCGGATTGACTGACATGTCCTTCTAACTATAGTTTATGAGCTGTTGCTAAGCATCAATTTTGCTGAAAAGTTAGTTAAAAAGAAAAGCTAACAAATTGATTCATTAATAGGAAAAAGAAACCAATGTCATACTCAATCTTACTTCGTACATAAGTAAGAATCAAACTAAACCAAATTCAATTGGTTCAAATTGATTCTTGTTCAACTTATGTCTAATGTTGAGTTTTAGTGGGAAAGCAACCAAAGGACAACAATGCATCAGGAAATCCATTGATTTACGCATTATGCCCACTCTAATCATGCAATTTGCGAGGAAAATAAGGAAGCCAAATAGAACAAACAACCATTAGAGAAACAAATCAATATTTACTTCTCTATTTTATATCCTCTATGATAGCTATGTTTCTTAGTTCTTACCTGCCCCAATGTCTTCATGCACATTGTTCATTGTTCCGCATGCTTAGTGGGATAAAAGACAATAACTTTTACCAATTAAAATATATGCCTTCCCAATCAACCAATAGGTTATATACATGAGCCAGCCCTTTCTTTCTGTCTCTGGGGTAGCTCAAGTTTCCAACTTCAACCCAATGGAAAACCTTCCCCCATTGATTTACAAAAATCCCATTAGGAGAACCTCAAGAGGATCTTCAAACTATCTTGGGGTCAGAAGAAGGCCATGGGGAAGGTATGCTGCTGAGATTAGGAACCCTTACACCAAAGAGAGACACTGGCTAGGCACATTTGACACTGCAGAAGAGGCTGCCATAGCTTATGATCTTTCATCTATCAAGATGTGTGGCATTGAAAATGCTCGCACAAATTTTCATTACCCTTTTATGCTTCTTCCACCTCCTTCTCTGCCATTATCTCTTCTGCCGCCGCCACCAACAAGCCCAGAGTTGGAAGCAAGTGATGGAGTTAAGACAAATGCAGTTGATGATAGTGATAGTGATGATGAATCTCTGGTTATTGCTTCCATCTTGCAAAGTTTTTATTATTCCGGAAATTGTTCTCTTTAGTTTTTGGTCCCCATGAGATGTCTAAGTTGAAAATGCTAATAAACAGTTGCTCCTTATCGCATAGTTGTAGTATGGAAATGATACTTCTTTTTTTTTTTGGTTCCTTAGAATCGTTGAAAAGTTATTACTAATCACTAGTACTCCAGTATAAGAATTTTATCCGAATATTTACATATTTAATCACTTAAGCTAAACACAAGTGGCCAAATTATTTGTTTTAACTTAATATAAATTTTGTTTTGCGCAAGCAAGCTTGTAGTTCGTTTGGCACCGGTCCAGTCTTTAAGGTTGGAGTGTGATTTCACTAATTTTTGCCGATACAATTTCAAGAGATTGTTAATAAGATAGTATATTTAGTTTACTTCGTTAAAGAGTGAAGTAAACTAATTCTTCTCGAGGATTCCAATCAAACAAAACTGAATATAAAATGGTGGCTTTTGTCGCATACCTTTAATTTAAAGGGGTTTGAAACATTTCTTATGTATTATAATTCTATTTAACCCTATATTAAGTAATTGTTTATGTGTACATTGACATGTCAATAACTCAACATTTAGATTTCAGTCCTTTTAATTTAATCTAATTTTTTTTTCCAATTTTGTCTCAAAGTCTCTTTGAAATATTTATAGCTTCTTAAATCTCAAATATCAAATTAAGTTTGTAATTATGATTCCCAAACATCTAAACAATTTTTTATCTCAAAATTTTAAGAACCCTAACCCAACATCCCAAGAACCATATTGCTTCTCCTAAACTTAAGAACACTTAAGAACCCAAAATTTCTCAAGTTTCTTCAACCATTCAGGTCAATCTAGTTGCTGCATAGGAGATTCGATAATTGAATCCTAATTTCTCAGCCCGCAACCACCAAAATAAGAGAAATTGAACTACGATTTTAGTGGTATAGCCTAATAGCCAATAAGCCATTCGCTGTACAGGGTATCTGTGATCGCAATAATATTACAATACTCATATTCAGTGTATTGCGATGTGACACTATTGCTTTGACAGAGCTATTAGCCATAAAATCAAAGAAAAGAGAGGACAACAACATGTGACCCTTATCGCTGTCGTTGCATTCTAATTTCTTTTCCTCTTTAAAGTAAGTTGTTTACATGTAATCGCAATTCCACTATCATATATATCTCGTTGTAGCATCCTCAAACTTCTTCCCATTGTTTCGATTGAGCCTGTAATCTGAATTTTGCTAAATGGTGAATGGTGACCCTTTGGCAGTTGGGGTTTTTCATGATACATAGCATGGTTAGGGTTCTTCATATTTAATTTGATTCAATATTGGGTAGAGGGCTAATTGAAAGTATGTTAATTTTTTTTTTTAAATAAGGACATTGGGTAAATTTGACAATTAAAATGTTTGGAACACTAAAAAATAAATATGAATGGAATTTACATATGGGCAATGACTTGAACAATTATTAAACATGTGATTAATACTTATTAGGCTATGTAAGAGGGGTTCCAAACCCGTTTAAATTAGAAGGGTACCATAGCCAGCCACAAAGAAAAATAAAAGAGCCAGCAATGTTAATTTTGTTCGAAAGTTACTCTTCTTTTATTTTTTGGGTGAATTTACGTCCAGAACTGAAAACACAGATCTTGCAATATTGTTCAGTCTTTTTTTTTTTAAGTAAAATATTTATTCACACTGGTATTGTATAGACATAAACTCCATATACTAATATGAGTATAGGTAAATATCAATATACGCATGCTTCTGTCACTCTTGACAATAAATCTTCGTTTGTTCTTCAGAAGCATATATCAGCAAAATAAAAGTGGTCATTACCTTCTAAATTCTCCATTCAAGCTTTTATAACTGCAATTTCCTTACATAATCTTGTTCCATGAAGATCCCCTACATAAATACCCACATGAACTTTTTTTCAAATATTCGCTATATTATTCTCATTTGCATGCCTTTTAGCTCACTTCGATACACGATTCATGAATTGTTACAAGAAAGCCTTGACATATTTCCTTCTCTACTTCACAACACAACCTTCTCCAATTCATAACCAAATCCAATACCATTGGTGAAGCCTCCAAAACCCAAAAGTGAAGTAAAGCCATAGGGCAAGAGTACTCTTCCCGTGGTTTTTTCACATAAATAAAATAAAAAAATAATTAAATATGAAAATGTCCTATTTCGTTTTTTTTTTTGAAAATGTCTTGATTTGGGTTTGTATGTAAATCGTGTGAGGTTGGAATAATTTATAAATGAACAGAAATTGTGGCAGGCTCACGATTTATGGCCTCGAAAAACTCTCAACAGAAATCGTGGGAGGCTGCCACGATTTATGTTGGAATAGAAATCGTGTCAGGCTCCCACGATTTTTGTTGACACGATTTCTGTTGAGAGTGAATTGAACAGAAATCGTGGGAGGCTACCACGATTTTCGTTAATGCATGTAAATCGTGTGAGTCTCACATGATTTTCGTACGAATCCCCCACCACATATACTCAACTTCCACGGTTCAATGTCATTTTCAACCATCCAATATCATTTTCCAAATACGTATTCTCCTAAAAATTTGAGTGATAGATGGAGAAATTTTACGTTCTTGTTCATCATAATGGTGAAATCACAAATACAAATGAGGGAGTAACATTTTGCAGTTCAAACTCAGTTTGCTTGAAAATTCATCCTCTATTACTTTACTGGAGTTGCAGAGCAAAATATTGTAGAAGTTGCATAAAAAAAATAACAAGCATATAACACAAATGGTGTACAGGTTGCCTATAGCAGTTGGGAAAGATCTGGTTCGGTACAACAGTCTTGAGATCAGCTGTGATGAAGATATGGGGGTGATGTTTGATTGTCGTGCTCAGTTTCCGGAGATTCGCATTATGGAGCTATTTGTTGTTTTACAAGACTCAGCTTTAAGCTCTGGAGGATCTGCTCCCGATCCAGCATCTATTGCATTGTCATTGGCCGAACGTTCACCTACTTTTGCAATGGCATTGCAAAGTCCTGTGTAGATCCAAAATGTTAATGTAGAAGATGCGGATGATTTGATGGGCGAGCCAAGTTTTGCATAGCTTGTAATAGAGATAGCAGCACCACTTTCGCAACATAGTCCTATTGCAGGTTATGACTTTATTGTCGATAATGGAGATGAAGAAGATGAGCCAGATGAAATACCAGATGATAGCGATAGTGGCGAGGATGGGGAGGCAGTGCCTGCGACTCAGAGCCAACCATGGAGCAGCCAATCTCGATTTGGTTTTCATTCTCATTCTCAATCATATGCGCATGTGTCTCATTATGATTCTTTAAATTTAGAAGCCATGCATGAGAGTACATTTTTAGGGATTGGAGGCATGGTAGATAGTGGTGATATTTTGGGTGAGGCAGGAGAAAATGAGTTGGAAATTGGGCAACAGTTTCCTGATAAGGAGGCTGTATTATTTGCTGTTAAAATTTACAGTATTCGATCTGATCATATAAAATGCCATGGCAAATGCAAGCAGTTTGGAAATGGATGCAGTTGGAGCATACGTGTGACCTATCGCCAGAAAAAGGGAGTGTGGGAAATTCGGAAGTACAATGGACCACACACGTGTTTGTTTGCATCGCTTTCACAGGACCATTCTAAGTTAGATACTAATGTTATATGTGCCAACATATTCTCCATGGTGCAAGCTGATCCAACAATTTCTATTAAAGTTTTGCAAGGTTCAGTGGAGGCAAAGTATGGATTCAAGACTTTATATAGGAAGGTTTGGCTCGCCAAGCAAAAGGCCATTGGTAAGATTTTCGGTGATTGGGAAGAGTCTTATAATGAACTTCCGAAATGGCTACAAGGGTTGCAGGCATTTAATCCAGGTACAATTATTCAATTGGTGACTTAGCCATACTATGTAGGAAATTTTGTTGATCATAGTTGTACAATGTCTCATCGTTTATTCTGGACATTTGCTCCTTGCATTGAAGCATTTAAATATTGCAAGCCGCTGATTACAGTTGATGGTACACACTTGTACGGGAAGTATGGTGGAACACTATTAATAGCAATTGCCTAAGATGGTAACTCCAATATTCTGCCAATTGCATTTGCCGTGGTTGAAGGGGAGACAAGAGAAGCGTGGTCATTCTTCTTGACTAATCTTCGGCAACATGTGACTCCCCAGGAGGGTATTCTCATTATTTCTGATAGGCATGGTACTATCAAAGCTGCTTTAAATGTTGATGATAGTGGGTGGCATCCTCCACGGGCCCATCATGCATATTGCATACGACACATCGTTTCAAACTTTGCTCTAGCTTTCAAGAGCAAAGATGCAAAGCGAGCTCTGATGAATACGGCCTATTCAAAGACCCGCCGAGAGTATGTTTATTATCGTGGCTTGTTAAGAGATGAGAATCTAGCTACGTGTGATTGGATAGACAGAATTCCCATTGAAAAGTGGGCACAACATGCTGATGAGGGCCGGAGGTTTGGGCATATGACAACGAATTTATCAAAGTGCATTAATACTGTTCTTAAAGGCACACGCAATCTTCCAATTATAGCTTTGGTGAAGTCTACCTATTTCCGTCTTGCAGCATTGTTTGTGATGAAAGCGAAAGCAGCAGAGGCCCAGCTTGCAAGCGAACAAGTGTTTTCACAAGCCTTGTTGCGAGCAATTGTAATCAACAGGCAAGAAATAGGCTCCATGACTATTTCTGCATTCTCTCGAGCAAATGAGTCTTTCGTGGTTGAGGAGCATGCACGAATAGGGAACTACAGTCAAGGAAGCTATAGGGTTAGATTGTCAGATCGTTGGTGTGATTGTGGGTATTTTTAGGCACTTCATTACCCTTGTCGCCATATACTTGTTGCGTGTGCATATGCACATCTTGATTGGGGCTCCTTTGTTGATGATGTTTATCGCATGCATACTGTATTTAATGTATACAGAATGAAATTCTCAGCTATTGCAAATGCAGCTTATTGGCCTGAGTATAATGGACCTCGAATACGTCCAAATCCACAATTAAGACGAGCCGATAAAGGACGTCTAGTGTCAACTAGAATCTGTAATGAAATGGATGCTGTCGAATCCGGACAACCAAAACAGTGTGGCTTGTATAGACAAGAGGGTCACACTAGACGAAGATGCGCTCCCATAGGCCGACCCCTCCCATGATCGTCCTCCGACTCTGACCCTATCTCAAGCTCTCCCTGCTGCTCCTGCTCCTGAGCCGGCTCTCTGTGCTGAACCTGCTGAGCCTCCTGGTCAATCTGACCAACTGTGAATGCTGATGGCGGAATCTCACCAAGTAAATCAAATCCATATAATCCTTGATATGAAGGCACTGGTGTAGATGGATTCACATTTAGATCAATACCATCCAACAATGGTCTATACACATCTGATCGCACTGTCTCATCTCGAGTAGGTGTACCCGCCGAAGCATTTAGGAAAGCCTCAAGCCCAGCGCACATCGCACCTACACCGGGACTAAACTACTGACCAGGACTGGATAGCAACTGGGAGCTAGGCCCAGCCATATTCTGCTGACTAGGACCCTCCATCGTGGTGGCTGTCAAATGTCCCTCGCTGGATGTACCATACTCAGGCATAGGGCTGCCAATTCGGACCGCTGGCAGAAGAGTGAGAATGCCTATGATGCTGATCATCATCATCACCAAACTGGCAAGAATTTGCATAATCATCATCATCATCGTCGTCTTCTTTGAGACGGCTAGCGCGTGTCCCGACGCGTAAACGGCTCTCTCGTCGGTGGCAATCTGGAGCATGAGCTGGAAGGGCCACAGCAGGCACTGGTGGAACGTGCTCAGGAACATCTCGAGGCATCTCGGCCCGTCGAGGATCACGAAGGACTCGATCTGAACATAAAAACCTTCGCGCAACACTCGAGTACCATCTCATGTACTCAGCTGATGGGCTATCATCGGAAGAGGTCTGAAATCGAACTACCTGGTTCGTCCGTGCATCCCAAAAATCATGATATACCCTGTATTGGTCAGGCCACCAATAATCTACCCCACGAGCATCCTTGCCGTGAACCCTATCAAGGTTCAGCGGCTCAACTGGTATAGGCTGCTGTCCTCCAAACTGTCGGATAACACGATCCGGCTGCTGGAACTCAATCATAGTGAAGCAGATCAAGGCTGTGACTGATGGCCAAAGAGGGGAATCCCGAAAAATAAAGTCCGGTGTGATCTGGGCTATATTTGGGTCTTGGTACGGAGTCCACCTAAACTGCAATGTTTAACAACAATTCAATCAATCTAAAAGTAACAAATTCAAAAGCAACATGTAAGTAAGGTAACTGAATGCTTCTTACCCCGGTGATGGTCAAATCGTCAAGCTGTCTCCGTAATGCCAGCAACCGTCTCTTGTGGTTGTCAGAGGTGCAATGATAATCCCTCCACCTAGAACAAATTAAAGCATTAATATTAACGATATTCAAATACAAAAGGTAAAAAAATGTAAAATTAATTTATTTTTTCATAACTGTACCTCGCAGCAAGTGGAAAAGTGAGCTCAGTTGGAGGAGGTCTCAATGGTAAGATTCTGAACCAAATCCATGACTGCAAAAGGGCCAAGCACCCAGAAATATCGCTCACTCTCATATTGGTAGCGTGACAAAGATTGCGATATAGAGTCGCAAGTACTGCAAACCTGACTAAAGGTCCCAAAATACTCAAAGTCGTGCAATAGTGGCAGCCACCTCAAATGAACTCTGGACCCTGACTTATCCGCCATCAAAAAACCCCCAAACATCATCATGATATAAGCTCGAGTGTGATGTATAATCGTCTCCGCAGGTGCATCTGCCTGCAAATCACGAAATGTGGTACTGAACCAAGACAGAAATACTGAATATCCATCTCGCTCATCTAAACTTGGCACTGTGCCAAATAAGTCATAACATATGGTCCATATATCTCTGCCATGATATCTGCCCCACGATCCCGTGCACCCACTAACTGCCTGTCCATCAACCCGTAGCCCTAACTGATAGGCAACATCCTCTAACGTGATGATGCACTCTCCATATGGAAGATGGAACGTGTGGGTCTCCGGTCGCCGATGCTCCACAAACGCGCTGATCAACGTGTTATCGTACTCATAATATGGGACCTGAGCTGCATACCATAAGCCTGCCTGCCTCAAGTATGGCTCCATAAGAGGATGTGGCGCAGGTATGCGACGACGCCTAGCAGTCAACACTCGAGATGGCTGTAAAAACATGAACATAATATCATTCGTATTCAAAAACTCAAACAAAGCTAAATTAAATTATCTCAAACTAAAGGCAGTAAACTATATTTATTGAAAATATATTAATTAAATTAAACTTTATAACACTATAATAAATCAAATAAATATTACAATTAAACTTTATAATATAATAACAACAAAATTATCTATAATTAACTTAAATATATTAAACTAAACCTTAAAATAATAATCTTAATTAATATTTATAAAATTTAAATTAACTTACATTCATTTCTCTTGTAATATCAATAAAAAATAAAATAATATTAAATACATTAAAAATGATTAAAATAAATCTATAAACTAAAATTTTGATTAACAAAAAAATATTTACATAACAAATGATTTCTTTACTAAATTAACCAAAACTAAACTAAGCTAACTAAATTTTTTTTCACTAATCTAAACTAATAGTAACCCTAAACTAATCTAACCAAATATTTTTTACACTAATCTAAACTAAAATAAACAAATATTCTTTTATTAATATTGAATATAACTAAATTTAAATATAGATATGTAGAAAAGTACCTTTTCATGCAGATACGCAGAAATATGTGAAACTTCATCTAACCGGCATAAATTATTTTGTGCCATTTCTGCAGAAATTCCCGTTTTTCTCTCCTTCCCTAAACTCTCATGCGATTTCTTTGCAAATAAGCTCCCACGATTTCTGAACGAATGAACAGTCTTCACACGATTTCGCTTTTATAGGCAAACCAGAACTCGTGGGAGGGTACCACGATTTCTATGGGAGTCAGTTGAATAGAAATCGTGTCACCCTGGCACGATTTCTATTCAATTGACTCCTATAGAAATCGTGGCAGCCTTCAACAATTTCTGTTAAGAGTTTTTCGAGGCCATAAATCGTGTGAGGTTGTCACGATTTCTGTTCATTTATAAATTGTTCCAACCTCACACGATTTACATATAAACCCAAATCAGGACATTTCTGAAAAAAAAAAAAATAGGACATTTTCATATTTAATCATTTTTTTTTGTTTTAATTATGTGAAAAAGCCCTCTTCCATTTAGCCAAAAATACGTGGTCTCTTTTACAACCTTTCAATGGGGTACCAAGATACGTGACCAATTAATAATCTAATTTTTGTTCCAAAGAGAATTTACCATGATTTAACGATTTCACTTAATACAAACAGGTATTCACGGATTATAAAACTATCTTATATACATTCTTCTTAGTTAACAAAAATCTTACATTACCAATTCTAATACCTGTTTTCATACAACCTCCATTCAAGCCCGAAGTAAATAAAATGTATGAACTATCGTATTTGCATTATAACAATATTATTTTTTCTCCAAAAAAAAAATTATATTATAATTTTTTTTATGTGATATTATGATTAATTTTAAAAAATGCTTACTATTATGCCTTTCATTAGATAATTATTACTACGATTTGATATGTATATGACTGATACAAACGAAGGCTCAAAAGAATAATTGCAAGAGGGACACGTGGTTCAAGATCTAGAGATAGAGAACACGGTAACTAACAAACTTGGAGCGGGAATGAGAGAACACGGAGCAGGAAGCGCGCAGAGCCAAAGTGGCCAAGGGTTTATATCCATTATCCAACAGCGAAAAGAAGTTAGGCGTGTTATGTGAGTCCTCTCCTCTCATATGACATTTTCCCCTCTGTTCATTCCTCTCTGGGAAGTTCTTGAGCTAATCCTTTCTCATCTCATCTTTGCCAGGTGAAGTTCCTGCAGTGGTTGAGAATTGGCATCTCATCTACATTCCTTAGATCTGCTGATTTGTAACACTGTTCTGTATTGGTCACTCTTCTTTATACTGTTACCACCGAACCCACCCCAAGTACCTTCTGTTGTATATATATGGGTCTTAGTGTGTTTCAAACTTAGTTTGTCTATACGTATTTAACTATGGAAGAAGTCCCACATTGTTCATGAAAATGTTTTAATAAACATTTATATATGATGGTATAGCAACTGCAAATACCTTATGGTATTGAGGTACAATTGTGGACTTGGGCCTTAGTTAAATACACACACGCCCGCCCCGTCTCGTCTCGTCCGTCCGCGCGCGTGTGGGCCTGCCAAACTTTTATTACTCTGCAAATTTTAATTTTTTACCGTTGCAGCTCTTTAATGCTCCAACGGCTCTTTTCTTGACCGTTACCCAACGGCTCTTTTCGACCGTTATTCACGGCTCTTTTTACAACAATTATTTCTTTTCCCTATATAAACCACCTTTACATTGCATAACACAATACACCCATCTCTTTCATTCTCACTCTTCTGGCATTAGAAGCTACTAATGTTCTATTGCGTTTTTACTGCCTCTTGCAAGATCTGTTGCTCAGCGTCGGGATCATCGTGTGGGCGAGTTCTGTGGGAGACCCACGTCTAATCTGGAGGTTAGTCAACGCCATTCCAGAGCATAGCTTTGGGTAGGCGAATTAAACCCTAGGACAGTGCCTTGCGCGATTCATGCGGTAACCTTGTTCTACTACATCTCATTATTCTTTGTCATTTTATTCTTATTATTTAAGCTAAATTACTAGTATTCAAATTATTTTTCCTAACATTCTTAAGGGTTTAATTATGGATCCTAGTATTTTAGCTGCTTTATATCATTCTGATGCTTCAAGGATTGAATCATTTGATGGAAATAATTTTAAACGATGGCAACACAAAATTTTAGAAGTTTTAGACTTTTCTCAAATCGATTTTGTTTTACAAGATCCTAAACCGAACATGATTCTGAAAATTATCAACAAGCCTTGAAGGATTGGGAATTGGGTGATAAATTGTGCAAACATAATATTTTAAGAGCTTTATCAAATGATTTGTATGATATTCTTGTCATTATATTCATGCAAAGGATATTTGGGGTGCATTGGTTCAAAAATATATTTATGAAGAAGAAGGTAGTAAAAAATTCTTGGTTCATAATTATAATGCATTTCAAATGGACTAAAAATAAATCTGTTGCTTCTCAAATTAATGAATTTACTAAGCTTGTAGATGAATTAGCTAAAGAAGGAGATATTTACTGAAAGGTTTGTATCTCAAACTCTTGTTGATAAACTACTGAATCTTGGAAAGATTATAAAATGAATTTCATGCAAAAGAGAAAAGCTATGACATTGCAAGAAACTATTGTGCATATTAAGATTGAGGAGAAAAATAGACTAATGGCTAGTGAACAAAATGCTAAGGAAATGCATGCTAGAGCTAACATTGCTAAGGATATGCGCCTAAAAATTCATTTTATGGCTCTAAAAATCATAACATTAGAGTTCATAAACCACATTTCAAGCATGATTCTAACCAACAACAACAAAAGAAGAAGGGTGCTTGTTTTATTTGTGGCAAAACAGGTCATTTTGCATCCGCTTGTAGATTGAGAAGGAACAATCAAGGAGGCGCAAATAAAGGAGGAGGATCATCATCAAAGACAAGGGCAAACGTGGTGGAACATCAAGATGATGTTATAGTGGCGATAGTGTCCCGAATGTTTTTTAGTGAAGGAAGCCAAGGGATGGATTGTGGACTCTGGTGCCACAAAGCACATTTGTGCTAAGAAGGAGATGTTCTCTGAGTTTTCTCCCATAGAGGATGGGAAGGATTATGTTTACCTAGGAGATTCAAGCAAAATCTCGTCTTAGGTAAAGGAAAGGTGCCATTAAAAATGACATCCTGGGAAAACCCTTGTCTTTGTCTGAAGTACTCTTTGTACTGCCATTAAACATTATGCGTGTCGGTCCATCTTCTTAACAATGCCAATGTGAAGGTAACCTTTGATAGTAACATAGTTACCTTATCTAAAATGACATATATGTTGGTAAAGGTTATCTTAATGATGGTCTATGTTTTGAATGTAGTTACTAATTACAATGAAGGAAGCTCTTCTTTTGCTTACTTGGTTGATTCTCTTGATGTTTGGCATGGTAGATTAGGACATGTAAATGTTCCTTATATCTTAAAATTAAAAGAAATGGGACTAATTGATAGATTGGATAATACTAGCTTGGATAAATGTGAGAATTTGTGTAGAAACTAAAATAACTAAGAAACCATCTAAACAAGTAACAAGACAAAGTGAATTATTAGAGCTAGTACATAGTGATTTAGGAGATTTAAAGCACACAATGACAAGAGGTGGTAAAAGGTTTTTACATAATCTTTGTTGATGATTATTCTAGATATACTAAATTATATACATTGAGATCTAAGGATGAGGCTTGTGAAATGTTTATTAAATATAAAAATGAAGTAGAAAACCAACTTGGTAAGAAAATTAAAAGATTAAGAACGAGATAGAGGAGGTGAATATGAATCAAACTCCTTTAATGAGTTTTGTGAACAACATGGTATAATACATGAAATAACTCCACCTTATTCACCTGAATCTAATGGTATAGCTGAAAGGAAAAATAGAACTCTAAAAGAAATGATGAATGCCTTGCTTGGATTTAGTTGGGATTACCTAACTATATATGGGGGGAAGCTATCCTCTCGGCTTGCTATATACAAAATAGGGTACCACATAAGAAACTTAGTAAAACACCTTATGAGCTCTGGTTTGATAAACAACCTAATTTAGGACACCTGAAAGTGTGGGGGTGTTTAGCTAAGGTAATGTTGCCAGACCCTAAGAAAAGGAAACTTGGTTCCAGAACATGTGATTGTGTGTTTATTGGATATGCTCAAAATAGTGTTTCATATAGATTTCTTGTTGTCAAAAGTGATGTGTTAGAACATAATTCCATAATTGAATCTTGTAATGCATCATTCTTTGAGCATGTATTTCCTATGAAAACTAAAGAAAAGCATAGTAGAAACTCACATGATAATATATCTAAGGATATAGTTGATCAAAATGATAATGAATTGAGAAGGAGTAAAAGAACAAGGAAAGAAAAAGATTTTGGTGATGACTTTTATGCTTATCTTGTTTCTGATGATCCTTTAACTTATAATGATGCTATTACATCTATTGATGCTTCTTTTTGGAAAGATGCTATACAGGCTGAGATTGAATCTATTATGGCCAATCATACTTGGGAATTAGTAGATTTACCACCTAAGACAAAACCTATTGGATGTAAATGGGTATTTAAGAAAAAACTAAAACCAGATGGTAGTGTAGATAAATATAAGGCCAGGTTGGTAGCTAAGGGATACAAGCAACAAAAGAATCTTGATTACTTTGATACTTATTCTCCTGTTACTAGAATTGCATCTATTAGAGTTTTGTTTGCCATTGCATCTATCACATAAACTTGTTGTGCATCAAATGGATGTGAAAAAACCGCATTTCTCAATGGTGATCTTGAAGAAAAAAACTACATGGGACAACGTGAGGGATGTGTGGTTAAGGGCAAGGAGAACAAGGTATGCAAACTTGTTAAATCTCTTTATGGTTTAAAGCAAGCTCCAAAACAATAGCATGAAAAATTTGATCATATTATGATTTGCAATGGGTATGTGACAAATGAATCTGATAAATGCATATATAGCAAGTTTAATGATGGTGTTGGTGTTATCATCTGCCTATATGTTGATAATTTACTGATCTTTGGTACATGTTTAGATACTGTAACTAAAACTAAAAATTTTTATCTTCTCAATTTGATATGAAAGATATGGGTGTTGCTAATGTTATACTTGGAATAAAATTGATTAGGAAAAATGATAGATTCATTTTATCTCAATCTCATTATGTTGAAAGCATACTTAAGAAATTTGGATATTTTGACTACAAACCTGTATCTACTCCTTATGATTCTAGTTTGCATCTAGTTAAAAATAGAGGTGATAGTGTATCACAAATTGAATATGCACGATAATTGGTAGTTTGATGTATTTAATGAACTGCACTAGACCAGATATTGCATATCTTTGTGAATAGACTAAGTAGATATACTCATAATCCTAATGATATCCATTGGAATGCCTTAATTAGACTTTTAAGGTATTTAAAAGGTACTAAAGATTTTGGTTTAGTGTATTCGTTATCCTCGGTATTAGAGGGATATAGTGATGCAAATTGGATTCGACTCGATGAATTAAAGTCTACAAGTGGTTATGTTTTTATGCTGGCAGGTGGGGCTATTTCTTGGAAGTCCACCAAACAGACTTGTATTGCCAAGTCCACTATGGAGTCAGAATTTATAGCTTTAGAAAAAGACAGAGAGCAGCTGAATGGTTGAGAAACCTATTGGTGGACATACCATTATGGGATAGAACCACAGACATCTGTGTCTATTCATTGTGATTGTCAAAGTGCCATTGCAGAGCAAAGAACAAAATATATAATGGAAAAAGTCGGCATATATCGGTGAGACATAATATTGTAAGGCGGAGTTGATTGAGAACAATGTGATATCCATGGATTTTGTAAGGTCGGAAAAAGAACTTGGTGACCCGTTGTGAAAGCCACTTACTAGGACGCTAGTAAGTGAAACATCGAGGGGGATGGGACTGATGCCTATAACTTAAGGCGGTATGATGGAAACCCAACCACTGTGATTGGAGATCCCATGAAGGTGGTTCAATGTGGTAAACGAAGTCATACGAGTCTCATAAAGGGTATTCCAATGGGTATGTGACAAATGAATCCGATAAATGCATATATAGCAAGTTTAATGATGGTGTTGGTGTTATCATCTGCCTATATGTTGATGATTTACTGATTTTTGGTACATGTTTAGATACTATAACTAAAACTATATAATTTTTGTCTTCTCAATTTGATATGAAAGATATGGGTGTTGCTAACGTTATACTTGGAATAAAATTGAGTAAGGAAAATGATAGATTCATTTTATCTCAATCTCATTATGTTGAAAGCATGCTTAAGAAATTTGGATATTTTGACTACAAACCTGTATCTACTCCTTATGATTCTAGTTTGCATCTAGTTAAAAACAGAGGTGATAGTGTATCACAAATTGAATATGCACGCATAATTGGTAGTTTGTTGTATTTAATGAACTAGCTAGACCGGATATTGCATATCTGTGAATAGACTAAGTAGATATACTCATAATCCTAATGATATCCATTGGAATGCCTTAATTAGACTTTTAAGGTATTTAAAAGGTACTAAAGATTTTGGTTTAGTGTATTCGTTATCCCTCGGTATTAGAGGATATAGTGATGCAAATTGGATTCGACTACGATGAATTAAAGTCTACAAGTGGTTATGTTTTTATCTTTGGCGGGTGGGGCTATTTCTTGAAGTCCACCAAAGCAGACTTGTATTGCCAAGTCCACTATGGAGTCGGAATTTATAGCTTTAGAAAAGACAGGAATGTAGTGAATGGTTGAGAAACCTATTGGTGGACATACCATTATGGGATAGAACATGAGACATCTGTCTATTCATTGTGATTGTCAAGTCGCCATTGCCCAGAACAAAGAACAAAATATATAATGGAAAAAGTCGGCATATCGTGAGACATAATATTGTAAGGCGATTGATTGAGAACAATGTGATATCCATGGATTTTGTAAGGTCGAGAAAGAACTTGGTGACCCATTGGCAAACCACTTACTAGGACGCTAGTAAGTGAAACATCGAGGATGGGACTGATGCCTATAACTTGCAAGCGGTATGATGGAAACCCAACCAGCTGTGATTGGAGATCCCATGAAAGGTGGTTCAATGTGGTAAGCAGAATCATCACGAGTCTCATAAATGGTATTGTCGCTTCTTACTATTTTCTGCCAGTCATATGAGATGGTTGATGCAGAGTTCCTCCCTATGATGTATGACAAGATCTGCTTCTGATGGTGTTTTAGGATGAGCAAAGCTCTTAATGGATCCATAGCCCTCAATGTGGGGTGGGGTATCTGCTTTATGCATACTCACGATGGATGCCACCTAAGTGAGAGTGGAGATGAGGCCGTCTTCCATGAGTATGGGCATAAAACTCTAGAGCTCTCATGATTCCGAGGATAGCGCATGGCCTTAATGCATAAAAGCGGCTAAGCGGCATATCTTATGGAATGTTGTGTGGTTGGTGGACGTGCTCCAACCGTTATCTTAGAAGTTTGGTTCAAAGAAATTTCTCTACCAAATTTCCCTAGGGTTGTCACCCCTGTACCTAAGGTGAAGTTCAAATCCTTTGGATACTACACTAAAGCATAACATTCCTGTTTATTCCTCTAAATTTGAAACATGTGGGGGATTGTTGTATATATATGGGTCTTAGTATGTTTCAAACTTAGTTTGTCTATGTGTATTTAGCTATGGAAGAAGTCCCACATTGTTCATGAAAATGTTTTTAATAAACATTTATATATGATGGTACTTAAGGTAAATACCTTATGGTATTGAGTACAATTGTGGGACTTGGGCCTTAGTTAAATACACACATGTGCGCCATCGAAATCTGCGTCTGCGTCCGTCTGCCTGTAATGGGTCCTTAAACTTTATTACTCGCAAATTTTAATTTTTACCGTTGCGACTCTTTAATGCTCCAACTGGCTCTTTTCTTAACTCAATTACTCTTTTTCCGAATTTATTCAACCGCTCTTTACAACAGCTATTTCTTTTCCCTATATAAACCCCGCTACATTGCATAACACAATACACCCATCTCGTCATTCTCACTCTTATCTCAGTGATGAAGCTACCATCGTTTCTATTCGTTTTACTCTTGCAAGATCTGGCCTCAGCGTCTTGGGATCATCGTGTGGGCGAAGTTCCTGTGGAGACCACGTCATCACTCGGGAGGGTTAGCAGTCAACGCCATTCCATAGGCATAGCTTTGGGTAAGTGAATTAAACCCCTTAGACAGTCTGTTACCTGCGATCTGCAGAACCTTATTCTCTTCATCTCATTGTTCTTTGTCATTTTATTCTTATTATTTAAAGCTAAATTACTAGTATTCAAATTATTTTTCCTAACACCTTCTACTTGTTTGCTCATTTTTCTGACTCACTACCTATATTCGATTGCTGTCTTCATTACTGTTACACTATATACATCAGTTGAAGAATTATGGTGCGGTGAGCGCGGACTGTGTAAATAATGACATACCCTACTTACATCTCTTACCTAGCTAGTTGTGCATTTTGTAAATAGTTATTAACATCAAATTCCTTAGTTTTAATATAAAAATATATATAATTAAGAGATATTGACTATGGATGTAAAATATATAGAAAATCTTCTCGTCTTATTACCAAAATACTATGAATTTTGGCCTTTACTGGTTAGTTTTCTATACACATTGTCAGATAAAATTAGCATGCCTTGCATCCTATTAAAAGGTTTTGTTAGCATTTTTTTCATAAATTACATGTTAAGGAATTAAAATAATATATTATTTATCATTAATTATGTAAAATAGTAAATGCTTTTAAATGTTAATCAATAATTTTTGTTTTAATTTCTTTAATATATATCTTAAAAGTACACATTAAATTTGACATAAATGCATAACCAGTTACTTTACACACGCATACAACTTTCTCTAACACAAGCACTTGCAACGAAGAAAGAAAGAAGGAAAGCAAAGTTTGACATAGCTGCGGAAATTAAATCTCTGAAACCTTCTGTTTGAGACTACTAGTGACAAGTAAGAGCAATTTGCGAGCTAGCATGCATTTAATCATGCTGAGGAGGTGATCCTCTAGAAAGATCTGACCTTCCACGCCTAACCATTACACTAGTGATCATAAGGTCCTGCACAAAAAGTAATGAACACGTAGATAAGAAAATTTAATGTTGTGAAGATATCATGAATAATAATAATAATAATAATCATAATAATAATAATAATAATAAGCTTAACTAGGGTTTGAGGTTTGAATAGAGAGAAAAGCTTACAAGGTTTTGAGTTGTTGAACGATGTTCCCGGTGATCTGCAGCTTCTTCTGCAATGGGAGCAACTTCTTCTGACCATTTCTGGTCGGCTGCAGTGTTTTCTGGGTTGATATGATCCTCTTCTGAGTCTGAAGGAGTTTTGCTCGCCAAGGGGCTTTTATGTTGTGTTGTGTTGGTTCCAATCTCAAAACCAAGACATTTGAAGAGAAGGTTGAGTGCTTGTTGAAGAACATAGCATGGATGGTAAAGATAGGAAGTGGCAGTTCTGTCAGCAACATCCTCCTCCCCCTTTCTGGATGATCCTTCCATTAAGCTTCTTGACTCTTCTTCTGGATTTCCTTTAGTCTTAACTGCTGCATTCAATGTTTTGTTTTAGGTGGGCTTCCCCGCTTATGAATTTATTTCCACACAACCTTTTGTCAATAGTACCCTTTGTATGCTATGAGTCTGTGGCATAAATTTTAAGAGATATACTTGCACGGAAACAAATCTGATACTTCCATATACATTTATAATAAAATTGGGTTCTTTCAGCTTTGTTTAAGGCATATTTATTGACTTCTTCTAATTTCATTTTGAGTGTGACTAAAACATAAGGTGTTATATTAATCTATGCAAACGAATTTTCTAGTTTTATATATATGTCACCATAAATTAATTAAATAACTGAAAAATTTACGGTTCGATTTTGATCCATGTCGCTATCATTTTATTACGAAAAAATAAATGGCAATTGTAGCATGCATGTAAGAGATGGACTCTTAATAATTTAGGTTAAAGGTGTAAGTTTATTTTAGATCAAGAAAGCCCTTTTAAAACTAAAAATGGTTAAGCGGAGTGGTGAGGGAATCGTATTTTAACTTATTTTATCTCACTTCAATAAGCTTAGTGTGATCTGAGTTATCTCACTCATTCAGCCCTTGCATATTTCTATCCTAATTACAAGAGCAACGGAGTTTCGTTGATCCTGCAGTTTTTCATCTTCAGCCTCAGTGGGGTTAGAATTGTCTTTTGAATTATGAGAAGGGATGTGAGCTGGATGTGAGCTGGATCAGCAAAATCTTTGGTATTCATGGAAAGAAACTATGACCAGTGACTTCAATATCCATGACTCGCAGATCGTATTTTAAGGAATCAATTAATTTCCCCATATAGAGATCATTGATGAGCTTTAAAAGCTATGCTACCCACCCCCGAATGACTCAGATATTAGACTCATTGAAGTTATCGTCTTCCTGTCCTTCCTTTCATTTTTTTTTTTTTTGGGTTTTCTGTTTGCAAAGCCTATCTCCATGGCCTTATCTGATTTGACATTCTGACTATTTGCTGCCAGAAGGAAATGTCATTGATTTCATTATATTTATTACAATGTTTGTATTAGTTTTTTTTTCGTTTAAATAAATACTTCAAATATAGTTTAAAAAATTTAATTGATAAGCTTTTTAATTGTAAATAAGATAATTATCAAAGAGTGCATAAATCAAGTGCTGAGAATTATTTTAATTTAATTAGAAGTCTCAAATTTAAACTTCAAGTATATAATTACGTTAAAATTCGAAAGAAAGAGCTTTAACTATTAATAAAATTTTTATTTGACTCAACTAAGATTATTTTTAATAAAAAAATACTTGTGATTTCAATTAAAAAAAGTTATAGATAAGGAAAATATTTTTTTTATATAAATAAATTGAACCTTATTTTTGGACTTCAATCCACTTTTTGGATGTAATCGAATCCACAATTTAATAATCGCCTTCTTCATATCTCATTTAAATTTAAATTTATAATGTCCTATACTCGATTCACACCCCTCTTTCCTAAGAAATTCTTTAAAAATAATTCCTAATTTTACTGTTTCTTTGTAAATAAATTAAAAAAAAAACAACAAAAAGAAAACAAAAAATCGTGTCGGCACTTTAGGCTTTATTATTTGGACAGAGTTAAGTGGCTCGTTGTGGTTTGGCTCATTTAATAAATTTGGCTCATAGTCATAATCACTAACCCAACTCTACGTGGTGGCTCTCCACCCAGCTTTCCCGCAGAAGCTTTTCTAAAATTCCTCTTAGTTGACATCATTCTAACGTACTTGAGAGTTCCAGGCTTACTAGTAACTATGAGATAGCTTTTCTCATCATGAACTCTCTGAAGCTCAGCTTTGTAATCCAAGCTTTCTCTGCAGAGCTTTTTGGGCACTTAATTTGCTGATAGTTTACTGAACAATATTTTAACTGAAGGCAGGTGTCTTCTCATTATTCATGTCTTTAAAGCTTAACACGCTTCAACTAAACTGTTAGAGCAGCTTGAATATCTCAAGAAATAAGTTTTAGAGCATAAATAGAAAGTTATATAAGAGCGCTAATGTAACCCATTCCAATTATAATGAGTTCCTTTGGTTATCAGAAGTTACAGATCACAAAGTTCATGTCTTATCAAGAGCTTTCGAGACTTTAGTAGTTAGACAACATAGCACTATTGCATGAGGTAAAAACAGACAACGTAGCACTAACTCCTAAGTTAATAAGGCACTTACACGGACATAGCTTCATCTTCTGGCCATAAATTAAGGCTCTTTCAAATGTGAAGTTTGAGCTAATTAAGCGAGTCTTTTTTATTTTTTACCTTTTTTTGTCTTCAATCCAAGTCCCTAACTCTTCTACATTTTTTTTTTTCTCCAGTAAGTTATGTCACTGGCTGCCACTGTTGACACTATTTGAGTTTTAAAACCCCTTTCTTCTTCTTCTTCTTCTACCATTTTTTTTCAAAAAAAATTCTGATTATCTCACCTTTTGCCTGTTTTAGCACTCAATCTCTTTAAGCCTGTTGATTGTATATCTAGAGCTACTTTCGATGTCTTAGATTGCTTTACTTTTAAATTTCTTTTGGGTTAAAATATCTTTCCATCATTAGTGGAGTATTTGATTTTGACCGATAAGTATAATCTTTATTAAAAAAAAATTTTAAAAAAAGAACTCAAACATGCAGCAGTTGGTTAATAATTCAGGCTGTCTGCTTTTTATTGAAATGGTGATTGTCTTGGTAGTTTTGGTTGAATGAGAAGAGAATAATTATTTGACCATGAGTGCAAATAGAATAATTCAAAACAGAGAAGAGATTAACAAAATAATAATAATAATAATAAATAATAATAAATATTACATTATGGATCATGTGTGCAAATAGAATACTTAAAAGAGAGAAGTTGGAGCCACCAAACCGAGCCGCATTTTTTTGACGCAAAGATATAGCGCGAACGAAAACTTTCTGATTAGTTTCAGGCAGCGATCAGTACCGGTCGGGCACTCTGTGTGTGTGTTTTTTTGAGACACACTCTCTGTAATGGGTTGTCCAGCTTTTTTTATCTGGTGGCTCTTGTTAGCTCATCCATTGTGCATGATTTCTGCTAACATGGAAGATTTTGTTTGAAAATTCTTTAGCTTTCTAGCTCACTAGTCTAAATTAGAAAAGAAAGAAAAAAAAAAAAAACAAAAAAAGAACTTTCTTTTTTGAGTTTTTGCATGATTGTGTCTAAGTTGGGTGACTGGGGTTGCTCCATTTAGCACATGGGTGTGATACTTACTGCATGTTATTCATTATGCCATTTTTTTTATTTTTTTTTTCTGTTTCATCTATTGAGTTGTGGAGTATAAAGTGTTATAAGGAATCATCATTTTTTGTTTTGACATAAGATGTTTTGAGACATGTTCCACCTCTTATCTCGACTCACATACACACTTACTTGTTCCTGAAACTTTGCAACTGGAGATGATCATATCGGTGTGGATTTGATACTCAAGTGTATTGTGATGCTTACATACAGCTCCTGATGTTTTTGTTCTTGTATTTTGAAACAGTGGATGCTTTACTCAACCTGAAGACAAATTTACAAGATCCTAAAGATGTTCTGCATAGTTGGGATCCTACTCCTGTCAATCCATGCACATGGTTTCATGTAATATGCAATAATGATCATAGTGTCATTAAAGCGTAAGTAGAGTTGTCGTTTTTTTTTTTTTTTTTTTTTTAATTCTGTATGTGCCACATCGTACAGTTTAATTTCATAGAGTATCTAGCTTTTGTTTTCCTGTTTTCTTTCCTTTGGTCTGATGTCAGTGATCTAGGAAATACTACTTTGTCTGGTGAACTTGCACCACAGCTTGGCCTGCTCAAGAACTTACAGTATTTGTATGTTATGCTTTGATCCTTCAACGTTGCTATCTTCTTTTCTTCTTTTTATTTTTCCTTTTTATAATTCGATTTTATGAACTTGATTAATTAATGATGCGATTTCTGTTAATTTTTTAAGTAAAATCATTTGCTGAAATAGTAGCTTGATGGAGGAATGTGGAGTGAAACACGCCACTTGTTTTTACTAGTGTAGTCTTAATGACGAATTTTCCTTTTTCCATAATAGGGGACTTTATGGCAATAACATCACTGGCCCAATTCCAATTCCAATTGAAATGGGGAATCCTACTAGCTTGGTGACTTTGGATCTGTACCTTAACCATCTCACTGGACCTATCCCAGATTCTTTGGGCAAGTTGTCAAAATTGCATTTCCTGTGAGTATATTTATTACTGGTATGATTTATTCTGCATATATGCTATAGACAATGCATTGTTTATCCTCAGGATACAATTTGTTTTATATTTGATTCCCGTTGCTGTGTTGTGTATGAGCGGATAAATATGCAAATTGTGTGCACTATGTGGAATGCTATACAAACTAGAAATCTTCAAATCTGCTATTTGGCAGTTAGAAGCAATCAAAAGAAACTTGTTCAGTATATGCAATTGTTAATCTGTATGTTAATACTGTTCCCTTGGTCTATCTGTCTAAGGATAGCCGGCTTAACAACAACAACCTCACAGGTCCAGTTCCCATGTCGCTGACTAATATTCCAGTTCTGGAAGTGCTGTGAGTGCCAATTTGTTTCAACTTATGTGGTTTTATTTCTCTCTAAATATCTGTATGCAACACTAATATTTTGTTCTCAATATATACATTAATATGCAGGGATTTGTCTAATAATCGTCTTTCAGGTGTGGTTCCCAATACAGGCTTCTTCTCATTACTCACTCCTATCAGTTCTTCCACTGAGATTGTGCTAATCTTGCATTCACTGGTTCTTATTTGTAATTTTTTTCCCCCTGAATTGATTATGGACTACCCTACTTGCAGTTTTGCCAACAACTTGGATCTATGCGGGTCACGGGGCACCCTTGCCTAGGTTCTCCTCCGTTTTCTCCTCCTCCCCTTTTTGTCCAACCAACCCCAGGTAATCTCTATTGCTCATTTGAAGCTTTTAGTTTAAATGACACTGCTATTTGTAAATTTGGCATGTCTTCTATTGCAATTACTCCAAGTTGTATCTTTGGCTATTTCAATCTTTATAGTGTATATGGCCTATAATGGCTAGCAATATTCATCATACATTCTTGTTCTATTTTTATTAATTAATTAGTCTGCTTTTTAGTTATAGGCCTAAAGTTCAACATGTTAGGAGTTCATACTATCTACTGGAAGATAGTTTATAGACACGTTGCTCATTCTTCTATTCTGCTATTGATAGTCTTGTCAAGCTTTAAAGATTTAATTCTTTATTGACCTTTTCGGAACAGGAAGTCATTGGTCAGTTATATTTTTTGGATAGGTTCAACCTCTGTTTGTACCACATGGCTTACATTTGCATTTCTAAACTTTCCTCTCGATCTAATTGCAGTAGGTAATAATGCCACTGGTGCAATAGCCAGAGGAGTTGCTACAGGTGCTGCCATGTTATTTGTTGCTCTTGCAATTGCATTTGCATGGTGGCGTCTAAGGAAACCACAAGAATTTTTCTTTGACGTGCCTGGTGAGCTATCCCATCTAAATGAGTACTAAAATTGGTTAAACTGATTAATTTAATTTTGATACATTATTAATATAAAAAAATTTTACATACATCTAATCATATATTATCATGTCAATAAAAAGTGTTTCACTCAACCATTCAATACCCTAAAAGTCTTATAAATACAAGCATGTAATTGGATAATAATATAAAACTCTTTTGCACTGAGAGTGTATCAAAATTAATCTCTTAACTGGTTAACTACATGGAATTTGACTTCTTTACATATATTTGCAGCTGAAGAGGATCCTGAAGTACATCTTGGGCAGCTTAAAAGGTTCTCACTGCAAGAACTGCAAGTTGCAACAGATACTTTCAGCAATAAGAAAATTCTTGGAAGGGGAGGATTTGGTAACGTGTACAAAGGATGCTTGGTAGACGGTTCATTGGTTGCTGAGAAAAGATTGAAAGAGGAGCGCGCGGCGGTTGTTGAGCTTTAGTTTCAACAGAAGTAGAGATCATCAGCATGGCTATGCATCGCAATCTCCTCGGTTTATGCGGGCTCTGTGAGATGCCAACTGAAAGGCTACTTGTTTATCCTTCCCTGGCAAACTGAAGTGTTGCCTCTTGCCTAAGAGGTACAACTTTTGCATTTTTCTACCTCAGTCTATGGAAGGCCTTTAATTATGATAACATACTATAGCGTGGCTCTTAGTGCAATAAGGCTTAGTTGTTATTGCTGTTGTTGTTGTTGTAGTCTATGGAAGGCCTTTAGGCCTGTAACTAACGAAATAGAATATGCTAAAAGAACTAATGTAGTTACTATGATTTTTTGCTGTGGAGTGACTTTGACTTGTGGTTTTATGAAGATGTCAACGAGTTAAATATGATCTCTTCAATTTGGATTTTTAGTTTTTCAACAATTGTTCACACTCCTCTCTTTAGAGTGCCCCTCATTGCCATAGCTATTGCTCCTCTCATCTTTCAGTTTCTTCTCTGCTTGAGCCTTTTACATGATCTATAGTGTTGTCTTATGATATTGTATCTGCATTATTCTAGAGCTTCCAGCACATCAATAGCCCCTAAATTGGCCAACAAAGAAATGAATAGCTTTGGGATCAGCAAGGGGTCTTTCATATTTGCATGATCATTGTGACCCAACGATTATTCATCGTGATGTGGAAGTTGCGAACGTATTGTTGGACGAGGATTTTGAGGCTGTTGCTGGGGATTTTGGGTTGGCTAAATTGATGGACTACAAGGACACCCATGTTACAACTACTATTAGAGGCACAATTGGGCACATAGCTCCAGAGTACCTATCTAGTAGTAAATCCTTAGAGAAAACTGATGTCTTTGGGTATGGTACAATGCTTTTGGAGCTGATCTCTGGACAAACAGCTTTTGACCTAGCCCGACTTGCAAATGATGATGATGTTTTGCTGCTTGATTGGGTATGTTCACTGTAAATGCATAGCCTTGTATTTTTGTTAATTGTATTTACCTTTTTGTTCCACAAGTCACAAGATTTACGTCACTAAAGCTTAAAGGAAAATTTTACTGTACAACTATAAAACTAGCAATATTATATGGGACTGAATGTTGGGCAGTAAAAACCTAATAAGAAAATAAACACAATATTGCAGACATGAGGATACTGCATTGAATGAGTGGATATACTAGACAAAGATAGGATTAGGAATGAATGCATTAGAGAGAAAGTTGGAATAGCACCTATTATAAAAAAGATGATAGAATCCTGTCTTAGGTGGTTTGGGCATGTGTGAAGAAGACCCATAGATGCCCTAGTAAGTAGAGTAGATCAGATGGAGGGTAGTCTAATAGCTAGTTGTACAGGGAGATCTAGAAAAACTATATGTGAAACTATTAAAAAAGACCTAGCAATGGCTTAAATATAAACATGATTAATGATAGAGCACTATAATGTCTTCTGATTTATGTAGCCGATACCACCTAGTGGAACAAGGCTTAGTTGTTGTTATTAGTGTGAAATTTCATGCAACCCTTGCTCTACAACATGTAACAGTCACAACTAATTGTTAATATTCTTTGTTACTTATTGACATGAATAGTTGAGCATTGGTCATTTGTATCTCTATGTATTTTTTGGAAACTATCTTTGTTTCATTCATGTTTAAATTTGCCATTGAAGTAATGTCATGTCCATATCTAATATAGCTAAACCTGAACATGTTGGCAGGTAAAAGGACTTCTGAAAGAAAAGAAGTTAGAAATGCTGGTTGATCCTGATCTACACAACAATTACATACAAGCAGAGGTAGAACAGTTAATTCAGGTTGCATTGCTATGCACTCAAGGCTCCCCAATGGACCGGCCTAGAATGTTGGAAGTGGTGCGAATGCTCGAAGGTGACGGCTTGGCAGAAAGATGGGATGATTGGCAGAAGGTGGAAGTTCTCCGGCAAGAGGTGGAGCTGGCCACTCATCCCAACTCCGGTTGGATCATTGACTCAACTGAAAATCTGCATGCAGATGAGTTATCTGGTCCAAGGTAACCTTGGCACAATAGTAAATATAAAGGGATAAAAGAATTATTTATGACTTCCGATTTTTAACAATAGAAGTTTTCTTTCACTCTTTTTGGTTCCTTTTTAGGACAAGATCCTGATTACATCTCCTTCAAGTCTAGTCAACTGCCATGTGTTCTTTTAGATTTGTGCACAGCGGTCGCTTTATCCAGTTACAATGTGTATCATTTGCTGTAGCTTGACCAAGTGATATACTTAGATGAAACAGTTTCAGTTTAGCTTTTGTACATCATCTTACATGCTTCCTTTTCGATATGCAAGTTTTACTTTTTCTCATTTTGATGAGCGTAGTTTTGAAAATTTTCTTATAAATGACATTTCAGCTTTTTTTTTTTTTTTTTTTTTGACATACCTACTCCTATTTATCTTTTTATTAATCATAACTAATTCTCCCTTTTTTTTTTGGGGAGGGGAGGGGTTAATAGAATTCCATTTCCTTTTTTGTTTTACCAAGGAAGAAAGAAAAGGAAATAAAGCTCAACTATTAAAATTAAAGCCATTTTAGTTAAAGATTACTAGATTAGCTAAAGTATAGATGGTGATTTTTCCAAGGCCCATGATATTATCTGCAAAAACTACAAGAAAAAAGCAGCATCGTTTCCCCTTTTATGCTATAAGAATGGTCCCTCCAATTCTGCCTAATAGCATCATCGCAAGCCAAACGGGCCCGTTCAACGTGAACATTCCCAATCCCCAACTCATTGGACATGAACAAGCATCCTAAAGAAGATGCGACACCTGACCCGAAAAAAAAAAAGATGCGATACAAATTAAATATATTAAAGTGGAAAAAAAATATATAAAACCTATAAAGTAAAAATATTCCACACTGTAAACTGCAACAATATTACAATAATTACAAACTAAGTTTTGAAAGCAATGCATGTCTAGTATCCGGTTACCTATAACATGGGAAATCTCATATCTGCAGTGCTATCCGAGAAACAACAAATAGAAAGAAAACATGAAGCTAAAAGCTTTTATTCTATAGGATATTTATATTCATTGGAGCCCCAGCCACAGAAAAGGCTTCTGAACTGAAACAATTAAGTACTTGAAGTGGCCCCATCATCATGCAAAGCCAGCGACAGTATGTGCAATGTGGACAACAAAGCCGGGAATTCCATACTCCTTGAAAATAAAACAAATTGTAGATTTTACATCCGGCATAAAACACACTCACGAGCAAGACTTCAGAGTCAAATGAGTGGTTAAATGATAATTCCCTGTCACAGATCATGAGTGGAACGGCTATTATCTGAACGAGTCTGTGATCCTACGTTTGAGTTTTGTGAGGTAAATAAGTTGGGGTACGAAAAATATGGGTCGTCATCTAATGAAGGCAGCCTCTTAGGCTGGTGACCAGAGGATTTCTCTTCCACTACATGATCTTTGGGTAAGGAAGAATCGAAATCTGCCTTGTGCGAATCAAATGAAGGAAAACTTGACGAATGAGAGGCAGGGGAAGCATATCTATCCCGGTGAAGTTCAAGATCATCTCCACCACTGCCATCAGACTTACCTGCAGAATTTTGCTTAGCAAAATGTCCCCTTTCTGTTGTTGTCGATTGATTATCAGCAACTGCATAAAATGGGTTCTCAGAGCTGCTGTCAGGTACGTGTTCACTATTTTTCTTGGTAAGCTCACTAATACGGGCTTGAGCAAGAGTGGCTGCTGAGCGAGCTGCAACTGCTGCACGTTCTGCAGTTTCAGCAGCAGCATGAGCAGCAGCCAACACATCCTCCAGGTCCACATTGGCTTCAGTTTTTCTGCTTGACAAGGAGGGAGGTGAATCATTATGTGTAGCAGAATATGATCCAGATGGCACGGTCGGAGGGGAGATGAATGGCACAAACTGTTTACTTTCCATTTTACCGAATAAAGTATGGGGTTCATCTCTCTGAACAGTTGGTGTTTCTTCAACTTGCTTCTGCTTTACATCTTGGACATCTCCAGAATAGGTAGATGAGTGAAGATCAACTTCAGGAGGTGGAAAAGCTGGAGGTGGAACAATTCCTGGAGCTGTGGCAATATTTGCAGTTGGCTGGACTGATACCTTAGGAACTTCAGGAAATTCTAATATGTCAGAGCCAGAATCAGAATCAGGTTGTTCTTTATTAGATGAATTATGAGCAGCATCTGATTCCTCATTGTGCTTTTCTTCAGGAAGGGGCACTTTTGACCCACTAAAAGATTGCATGGGACCATCCTGACAAGGAGAAAATATTTAAGGTTATGGTGCACGAAAAAGAAAATCAACATACCATGATATGTGGCGTGTCCCTACTGCCTAATACTTACCAGTAAGTCCTCGTGTTTTTTAAAGAACTCAGTTTCTGAAGCAGCTGGATCCCATTCTAACTCATGCTCAACAGCAATTTCTTTTAGAAGGTTCAGTTTCTTTTCGGGTGATGGAGCACGGATTGACAGCAGCTCTATTAACTGCAATTGAAATTCACATGGAGAATTTCATAAAAGAGAATAGCTTTGATCCTTGATGATAAAGAAGAAGAGGAGAGAGAGAGAGAGAGAGTCTGTATAGGCTGAAAGGGGATGGAACCTGGCGATTAACACCACAGTCCGGCCTGAGCTCAGTTGCAGCAAGTAAAAATTCCTTTCCATATTTGACAGCAAATAGCAGCTGAACCTGCAACAATTCCGGCAGATCAGCACACCTTGGTGCAGCAAAACATACACTAGATATGGCTTCCTTCAAATCTAGGGGACATTCCCTGAGCAACATTAAAATTTGGAAACAAAACAAAGGTATTAACTTAGAAAAACCATGAGTCAGAAGGCATAAAGAAGCTACACAGAAATCTATCCTAATTCACACACAAGGTGAAAGTTATATTACTGGACTACTAAGAGATTTCCAAGCTAACCAGGAAACAAAAAACTGAACAATTGACTCGTAACAAGTGAAAGATGAATGATTGAAATGGTGGTGGCCAATGCCACTCGTAGTGACTAAAAACCATCAAAGAATGTTTTCATTAGTCAGAAAATGTGGAGGCAATATTTCATGGTGAGGCAAAAAATTTGTTAGCTACAAAAGTGAAGCTTACATCACTAACAGTCTTGATAATTGTGGCAATTATGTAGCTGTGGTACCAATATAATGTTTGTTAATCATAATAGGATGAAGGTTAAAGCAGTGGTACAAATCATTAATAAATACTGAAGGCAGCAACATTGACAACAGTTGCAAAAAACACTAAGTTAAACAGCAACCAAGCCTCAACCCACTAAGTTAGATTGGCTACAAGGATCAATCAAAGACATTGGGCTCTATCCAAAAACAAATTATCATTATAACATATCTTCGGTTTTACAAATGCATGTTCTACACATGGCTGGCTTGATTGTAAATCATACTGGGATGTCACTGATGTCACATAAATTCAAATCAGAAGAATACCTTTGCGATTCAATTATTGGAAGTCGGACAGCAATAAGTTCACAAAACAGTTCAATGATCTCTTGAGCAGCCATCATGTTCTCCTCTCTGATAATGTGCTCCACCTGCATCGACCAACACATCAAAAACAATAAAAAAAATACCAAAATGACTATCCTTCTGTCCTGGGCCATTGGTTTAAAATTAAAATTGCGAAACAGAAAGGAGGTTTGAGGTATACCCTGATGCGAGCTGTGGCTTCTTGACCAGTCTCAAGTAGCTTGGCAATCTCACGCCGCATATTCTTTAACTGAATCTCTCTTCTGTTTCGTAGTAACTTGATACGTGGAATTGTCAGCTTCAGCAGTGTTTTACTGAAAGTGTAAACAACAGTAAAAATCAAATCACTTACAAATAAATTAAACATGAAAAAAGTCAAAACAGAACTCTTCTCCAGGAGCTATTGCCTATAGCACAATAAATAAATATTCAAGATAAAATCAAACACACAGTCCTCATTGTTCATAAATGAACAATTAAATCATAACTCCAAAAAAAAAAAAATCAGAAAAAAAAATGCCAGTTACTACGTAAATTCAGAAAAAAGAACAATTCAGGATAAACTAGCCCAAACAGTTCAACAAAGCTAAGTGATGCACTGAAGAAAATAGGGAAAATAAAACAAAAAGAAATTAGCTCATTCCAAACCAGAAAAAAAAAAAGCTGATATATAAAAAAGAAAATGATGAAAGAGTACCATTTGGCAGCCTTAAAACCCTGTTTGAAGAAGGAATCGAGCATCGACATCGTGCAGTGTTTCGATCAGAATTCGATCCCTAAGTCAGAGGAAACCAAAATCGAGAATTGCAGTGAGCTTAGGATATCGAAGAAAGTTTGGTGAATTTAGAGTTTCGATTTCGATTTTTCGAAGGAAAAATTAAAGAAAGGGAAACAGATAAAGGTGAAGTCGGTGCGATATCAATGATGATGGTTGTGTTACATGCAAATAAAAAAAGAGGAGAGAATCCCTTCTCTAACAAGTAAGGATTCTGCTTTCTGAAGAAGAAGAAGGGTTTTGTGAAACCTCTCTGATTTACTGATTTTTTATTTTTATCCTCTCTTTTTTTAATTTCTTAGTTGGGCAAAACCTATTTTCCTTTTTGATACATTATTAGTTTTAATGAAAGGAAATAATTTTTTAATATAATCTTTTCGTTTTTTGGTAAAAGAATTTGCCTATAGTCGAAGAACTATTTAAATAAAACAGCCATTTTAATTGGGAAAAATTTTGAAAGATAAATTAATTTGTTAAAATTTAAAAATTTATGAATAGTCTAATTTTATTTTAAAAAGTGATATATTAATTTTTTTATATAAAATTTTAAATTTTTTTTTTATTGTATGAATCTATACAAAAAAATTTAATAAACTCTTCTTTTTGAATAATAAAAGATCATTGATAAATTTTTAAATTTTGATGGATTAATTTCTCTCTAAAAATTTTTATTAGAGATATTTTATCAACTATTTATAAATATAATTTTTCGTCATGATTCTGTTATCTTATCAACAAAAGTTGTTACTATTGACACTAACGACAATTATCTATTACTGACATGGTTCATTAAGCAACTTAGCGGGATAAGCCAAAACAGTCACTATAAGGTTAGCGATAAGGATTTAATTTAAATATATTGATAATATAAAATAATTTTATATTATTAATTAATAAAAATAATAAAAAATATTAACTCATATAAATAATTATTTATTATAATAAAAAATTTATTATAATTTTTTATTTTTTTCTATTTTTATTAATTAATAATATAAAATAATTTTACATTATCAATACATACCAATTAAAATCAAACTATAAAAACCATTTTCTAGTGAGAACTATTAGTTTTGCATTTGAAAAATCAAAATATTTGATAATTTAATTTTTAAAAGATATTATTTTCTCCTATTGTATCTTAATAATAAATACATTGATAAATTAAACCCTAAAAAATTAATATACTGAAAAATTAATTTCTAAAATATTATTTATTAATACTAATAAAACACATTAATAATAATAAAATTTATTATTGAAGTACCACATATTAATAAAATATCTTTTAAAAACTAAATTACCTAAATTTTAACTTTCGAGAGACCAATTAATGATTATCCATTTTTTTCATACATGCAATGGATGAATACAAGATCAAAGAAACTAATACTCAGAAGCAAAAAAAAATAATTTTCAAATTCTCTGAAATTGCAAGAGATTGACATTATTAATGAGATTATTTCGAAGTCTGGATTCTCTACAAAACCATTCATCTCATTTGTTATATATATGAATTCGTAAACCCAAACTAATTCATTCGTTATAGTCTCACTTTAAATCAACTTGAAAAGACAATGCCCCATGTTTAAACTACACAGACAAATAAATCAGTCCAAATTAATTTCAATAAAGCGTAACGAATCTAGTCTGAAAAACTCGTCAGTATCACAAATAAATACGAAGCCGCGCAAAGTGTTTATATTCTTTCCTTTTCTGCAGAATTTGGCTGGTTGAGGCAATTACACACAGGGAACTAGAGGCCTGTCAATTTTCTCAAGACTGCTCCCTAGAATATTGGCCATATCAACATTAAATCCTTCAAAATCCATATCATACAAACATGCCTCCCAATGTGACCATGAATATTTGGACTTTTGCATCTTCAAACACCCTTTAGATCAGTACAATGTCAGTTTTCACATATCAGAGACAGACCAAAGATAAGCTTCTCTATCTCTCGCTTGCCTCTCATTTGCTCTCTTGAACAGTTCCTTCTCAAAACCTACAAGCAGCAAAACAGCTTAAAGTCATTATTTAACACACAAAAATTTCCAATATTTCCATGAGAAAAATGAAGGCAAAATCCAAGTAAGAAAAAAAGCATGGCGCATATGAACCAACCATTACTACGATCAACACCATCCCAGTGCCGTCCTGGCCTTATCCCATACCGATTTGGTGCAGCATCTAAACCTCTTTTTAACCAGCTGTGGTCTGGGATATCCTGAGGAACAACAAAACCTGATTCTTTCATCTTATCGCTTTCACCCAAGTTCGGAAGAACAGGCTCCGGATATTTTTTCTGCAAATGATAAATGAAAAGAGAAACATGTCAGAACTGATCAAACTCCTCCATCTTACCTGTCAATATAAGCCAGTGAAGGTTTTATTGCATTACCTTTACCAAATGTGCCATAGGATCACCCCATCTTAATCTATCCTTCAGCATTTTGTCAAGTTCTGGATCGTCCCTGAAAGAAAACACAGCTATAAATACAGCATGGAAGATAGGGAGAACAGAAGCAAAAAGGCATCGCATATCAATGAGAGCTCATGAGCTGTTCCCTAAGGATGTGTTTGTGAGTTTTATTTTGAAAGGGAAGGGAAGAGAAGGAGTTTTACTCTTCAAACCCCTTCCCTTCCCTCCCTTTTCCTTCAAAATCGAAATTCACAAACACACCCTAAAGAACTTCCGGGAACATATAATCATTTTAATTTTATTAATAAACTTTCATACTGGCATGCAGAAAACTAGGTAATCATAAAGTACTTAAACTGCCAAACAAAAAAGGTAAAAGCCCGCCCGTATTTGGAGAGGGCTAAGAAAGTGTTGAGTATCATTACATATAGAGGGCTGACTATAACAGCAATTTGGAGTAACGAAAGTGTTGAGAATCATTACATATGGAGAGCTGACTATAATAACAAACAACGCATGGCACGTTCAAAGCTATGCTTTAAGGTATCAGTTTCTTTGACCATCTTGAGTAAGAATACATTTCACAAAAGTGAAGTGAGGAGCCCAACAAACTGTGATAGACCCACATAGTGTCAGTGCAAAATGTGATAGACCCACACATACTACTGAACAGGTACAACTGTTATGGAAAACATGGTAAATCAGATCATCACCTCTCTTAAGTCATTATAAAGTGAATTAAGAAAACCTAACTTAGGAGACTCAGGAGACAGGAAGGCTACTGACAATAGAATCAATTAGTAATTGATAGATCACTTAGTAGTTACTACTAGGGAGTAAGACAACCCACTGACGAAACATATCTAAAACAATATACAGCCTAGAGTCTAGGTGTCAAAAATTTACTGAGCAAATGAGTGCATGTCCACCTCAACTTCTAGTTGTTTGTGGCTATCCATTTAGATTTTCAGGACATGATCAACCAGATGACTAAAAATCTATAGTATGTTCAAACAAAGTGAAAAAGACTACTCCTGGAGATTAAATACATGACAATCAATTGGAAAGAAATAGGTTACATGATAACAAATTCAGAACAATCTACAACCCAATTTCTAGGTATTTCTTGCATACCTGGTCCGTGCAAAAGGTTTGTCCTTCTCAAGTTCTAGTTCCTTCAGCCTAGCCTCAGCTTCCCTCTTTTGAGCCAAGCCCTTGCCCCATTCTATTTCCTTCTCCTGAAAATCATGAAGGTAGCTAAGAGTTAAAGTTGCAATGTTTAGTATGAAAGCATGAAAAACATCAGTTTTCTGAATAGAACAACAAAACTGCTTTTCATTTCTCTTGTTCTAGTCAACAAACTTCCTAGTAAATACTTCATAGTCATTTAATGTATCCTTACAAAACAAATTAGGCAATTACACTTGACAAAATTAACATATGCAACTCCGTCTGTTACAACATATTCACTCAATTTGCAGAGAGTCCTCCAGGAAAATCTCTGTAAGAGAACAAAAAAAAATCTCTGCAGGCATCTTTTTAACCACCCATGTTATCTACAACCAAATATTGGATCATCAGAAAGAATCATATTTCCTTTTTTCTGCACCTGTATAATAATAGCCAAATACATACAGGAAGTGTATCACATCCAGAAAAGACACACCAACGCTACACCGAATCATGCAGTAAACAAAATACCTTTGGCTTTTCTTCTACTTTCTGCTTTGACTTCAGGTATTCTTCCTTGGAAATGCGAACTCCTGCAGAATTCAGATTGCTTCACCAATTCATGTTTATAATAAAGGCATCAAATAGATTGAACAGAAACATCAACTAAAAATTGATTTCAATTCCTGACCTTTTACTTTATCACGATATACAGGTTCAGCACCACGCCCACTGATTGAAGGGTCCATCTGTTTAAATCTGCACAGGAATGGATCATATGTTTAAAATTACAGAGCCAATTCCAACTGCAACCACAGCCCCTGAATAGTTAACAGCCTCTTTTTTTTATATATATATTTTTAGCATGACTTTTGTCTAAGGCTGATAAAACCATCTCAATATTCCAAACAACAATAACCATGTAAAGAAACACATTTTAGCACTAACGAACAAAAATAGAACCACAAGATTATAGCCTTAAGTATTATGGATAATAACAAAAAGTTCATGGTACACAAGAAAATGTGCAAAAACATTATAAAATAATTGAACAATTACCTCAACAAATCATCCTTCTTCTTTTTGTCAATCTCTTCTCTGATATCCTTACCAGAAATCAAACCTGTTTTTCTGTCACTCACAGATGCTGGAATGGATAGCTCCTTTTGATTTTTCCTTGGTGGAGATAGGTCAGGAGACAAAGATGGATGTGAAACTTTTTCAGAAAGAATAGTTGAACGACGGCGAGAACGATCAAACAAACCCCCCCTTGCAACATCCTTCTGGCTTTTCCTTGGGGGCGAAAGGTCCAATGCCTCAGATCCATGTAAATTATCATGGTCTGGAGAATCATGACAACGACGCCGAGGTGGAGAAAGATCTTGCAAATCAGAAGTCTTATAATTCTTTTTTTCGTCGTCTTCAAATATTTGAAGACGAGAACGCCGAGGGGGGGAAATGTCAGGACTCAGGTTAGTAGCATAAGCAGAATCTGGATCAGGTTTACGGTGACCTCTCTGCGGCTGTCTTGGAGGTGATAAATCAGTGTCTTCAAATTTTGATTCCAACGGCCTTGGTTCACGTGCTGGTGAAATTGTAGCACCCTGAACTCTGCGTTTACGAGGGGGAGACAAGTCAGAATGCAGCCCCTTCGAACGTGCTGGTTGTGAGTCATGTTCAGGTGACGGAGTGTCATTGCGTTTCAACCGCTGATGAGAAGGTGATAAATCTGCAGCCTTTCTATCAGTTGTTGAGGGATTTAATTCAGGTTCTGGTGAAGGCGTGTCATTTCGAACCATCCGTTTACGGGGTGGAGACATATCATCATTTAAGTTAATAGGATTATCAGGTTTAGAAGAAAGTGAAACCCAACCACTTCCATCCTCGGATATAGCATGATAAGGCCGTCTAGCCCTCAGCTGCTCAAGCCTCTTCATACGCTTCACTTCAATGTCTTCATCAACTAGCGGCTTCTCCCCATCTACATAGACAAATAAATTATGGTTATTGTGAAATAATACAATACAGAAACCAAACATGGTAAATAGTCCAACATGAAGAGATATCAATATCTATTATTTACCAGATGAGTTGTCATCATTTTCTTCTCCGAGATCTATGGGTTTTTGCCATGTGGGATCTTCATCCACAACTAACAAGCCATTTGCTTGTGGTTGAGTTTTCTGCTTTTGCTTCTTCTTCTTTTTACTTTTCTTCTCTTCTTCAGTGTTACTGTGGTACCTTTTTAGATAATCCTTCAGTGAATTGGACCCCATTGTTAAGCCAACAATGTCTATGCTTCAGCCTTTGACCTTACCTAACACAATGTTAAGTTCAAATAGGTGATGCTTAAACAATAGATAGTAATAAAATTGAGACAGCAAATTATGTAATGCCCAAAGTTGACAGACACATCAATGAATTCAATCTTAGATTTAGAACTCAATTTCCATATCAAAAGAAACATCATATTCATAAGTTAAATTTGTCACAAGTATGCAAGGCAAGAAATCCATTAAAAGCTTCAATAAAGAAACTATCAAAGCATATAGGTCTACAGGAACATATCATGTTAAATAGCAGAAGAGCTAAAATTCAAAAGGTTAGGGTTAGGGTGTTCTTGGTCAGTTAAAGGGTAGACATAGGTTAATTAAGGGGTTGCAGCGGATTGGTAAGAGGGGTTGAAAGTAATAGAGTGTGGCTGAATAAATGACTGCAAATATAGAGCAGCCTTATTTACAGAAAGATGACAAGGGACAGCAACAGAGAACCAAAAGAGTGAAGACCATTCAGCAGGTAGATAGCCTTTACGAAAATCAAATGCATACTTACTTAAAAAACACAATGAACTTTACAGCAAAAAAATAAAAGGCATAACTTGCAAAAATAACCCAATACGATCTAACAAACTATTAGCGGTCAAGATGAGGTAAATTAATAAGGTCAAAGTACAGTTCATTTAAGTCTGACTCTCTCGAGTGTATTCCAAGCAAGCTTAATGGCTTATGGTCATGATTTTGACTTCAAAGCAAGGCTTGGAAAGATAGCACCATACCTCAGTGGACCAACTATGATAGTAAAACATGCCAAGCAGAGACAAGTATTAGAAGCACCTTAAAAGTTGGTAAACAAATAATAATACAATGGAAGTGCAACATATTTCTTTCAACACATGATGATAGAGTCCCTCAACCTCGACCGAGACCCAAGAAAACCATAGTGTACCACAGAAAGGGGAAGAACCCACAGGCAACACTAAGTGGGGCAGGGGAGCGTAACTAATTGCTAAGTGAGCATGAGAAGAGAGAGAAAACAGATCTGAGAAGGGGATATTAGCTAAGGGAAAATTAGTGAGAGGGGTATGTCCATTGTAGTGAGAATTGAGGGAGAGACTCGGCCTCTCGAAGAGCCATTTTTGTTTACCATTCATTCCTTGTATTTACATTTCTTCAAGCTTAATTCTCTACCACACTGGTACTGATTAAGCAATACTACACAGAAATATCAATACAAATACAGATTTCCATTACTGCATTTTCTTGCTCTGTTTTCGTTTTGCTTCTTACGTGATACCAGTTGCTATCACATGACATGAACAAACAGACCAGGAAAAAAATGAAACATGGAATCCTTGACACTCCATTACAGATCCTAAATTTATTGCAAACGGAACTGACTTGATGTCATCTGAGTCTGCTGTAACAATCTTAAACTCGTCTCATGAACCCAATATAAAGTTCTGTTACCCACCTTCACCAGGGAAATCTAAACAGTTCTATCAATTTTTTTCCCCCGAAAATCTTGAACCTCAGTTCATTCTCTTCAATCTTGGCTCTCTTTCTAACAAATTTTATATCAATGCACTTTTGTTTATATCAACCAACCTTAATGCCCACGGAATCACATTTAGTAAAGCACTACAACTCCCGCTGAATTGATTTTTACACTCTAAACCAAGGTTGTCAATCTCGAGAGTTTTAAGTAAACTCGTGAAGCCTTTGCAAACTCGACTCGTAAACTCATACGAGTTTAGCTATTATTAAAAATCATTTTTTTTAAAAAAAAATTGCATTATAAAAATATAATCTTATATAACCTCAAATGCAAAATTAAGCATTTCAACTTCAAAGCACACACGTTGACAACAAAATGAACATAGCATAGCAGATTTTAGAAAATCAGAACCCACAAAATGAACATAGCATGAACCCACAAATAAAAATATTTTGCAGCATGAAAGTTGAATTGAAACATAGCACAACCCTCAAGAACAGATATTACCGTAGTTGAAAACCATTGAAGGAGGACCAAATTTCACAATATCTATGCATAAACAATTTGAGAATAAAAGGAAATTAACATAGTTGAAGGAGGATTACAAATAAAAGAACTGCCAAGTAGAACGAGGTGGAACAACGGTGAACGAGGAGGAACAGAGGCGGCTGGCCAGCACTAGCGATGAGGAACGGGAGTTGAACAAGGGGATAGGCTCAAAAAGGAACGCGCAGCGGCGATGTGGCTCCAATGGGAGATTGTGGCGAAGGTGAGCTTGATAATGGAGGTAAGATGCGAGGCCAAAGTGAGATGGTGGTGGTGAGACAGCGCTAGCGATGAAGGCTTGGGCTGTTGGACCGCGCGAATGTGGCTTAGGGCGGTCAGGCAAAACGGCATCGTTTTGGCACCGCGCTTCGGCAATTTACGAGAAACCTATCAAACTCGTAAAATCGGGAACAGACTCGCGTGTTTATGTGGTTTTGCTCGCGACTACTCGCATTTACCCAAGTTAAACAAAAATGACTCTGTGAACCAGTAAGCCCGATTTTGTCATCTAAACTCTAAACTCATATGATTTGGTAAGTTAACTTACATTTTTTATAATGACAACATTTGTATAATGCTTTATAGAGGTGTTTGATAAATAGAATAAATTTTTATTTTTGATAATAGTATTCTCAAAAATATTATTTTTGAAAATAATTTTTTTAACTATAATATTTTAGACATATTTAATATATAAATTAAAATTTTTGAAATATTTGATAAATTTAAAAAAAATCCTTGATAGAGGCGGCGGCAGAGGGTGGTTGGCCGGGGTCTGGCCGGTAGTAGGGGACAATGGCTGGTCGCGATGATGGATAGCGGCATGGGTGGGTGGCTTTGAATAGTTACAAGGATATTTTGATTTTTTCATGATAAAAAATATTCTTTTTTCATGGAAATGTTGGATTCCCATGGGAGATGGTAATGTTTTTAAAGAGATTTTCCTTCTCGGAAATGCAATATTTCTGTGAGTATTGCATCAACATTCCCGAGCCAAAAAAAAATTTGCCCCCTTAACAAACACCTCCAAGGTTGACAAACTCGAAAGTTCAGATAAACTCGTGAAGTTGTTAAATTTAAATAAACTCGACTCATAAACTCGTAAGAGCTTAAATATTATAAAAAATATAATTAGATAATATATTTAAAAATCTATATAAATATATGTACAAAATTTATTATAATTTATAATTATTATATAGTTATACTCTTCTAAAAATTTAAATGCTAAAAGAATATAATGATTCATAAAGTAATAATATTTTAATTACTATTATTGACGAATATTTTATATAAAAAAAGTATTGAAAAATATTCTATCACTTAAATTTTTAATTGTTCACTAGGCAATTTATTAAACAATAATGTGCAATAGTAATGATCATTAATTATAATATTTTGTTATTTTCTCATATATTTTATCTTTATTTTTTAAAATAAATCACTTAGTTCATCTATCTATATATCTATAATGTACAATCAACTTTTTTTATTTTTTATGGATTTATATGATAACTAAAGTTATTGAACCTATCTCTCTCTTTGAGTGACATTGATTTATATCAATTTTGAAGTAAAACCAATCAAATATGTAATTATTTTATTTCTAATAAACGTGATCTATTATTATTTATAAAATTTATTTGAACTTATATTTATCTTAATCTTTTGAAGAAAACTATTGATTAATGATGATCAACATATATTTCTTAGTAATTTGTCCTTAAGCACATATGAATGAAAAATAAAAATGTGAGTTTCATTAGTCAATTTCCTATAAAAATAATTAAAAGAAATAAATCAAAAGGAACATTTTATTTTTATTTTAATTAAAATATGAAACCTATTAAAAATATTAAAACCATATAATTTATCTAATTTTTCTCTTTCACTTTTTTCATTTTCAATAAATATGTTATGTTATGTAATAAATTATAAAAGGAAATAATTATATGAGAGTTTTTATTTTTTTTAAATTATCAATCATAAAATGTGAAAAGGAAATAATTTTTACATGATATTTTCAATAGAGTAATTTTTAATAGTTTATTTATGATGTTAGTCTTAAATTAAATAGATGATAAATAAATTTTGTATGTGAGTGAAAAACATATTTTATATAAAAACTTTAAAACTTCTAATCATACAATATGCATGGGAAACAAACTTTCCATAAAAACTCTAGAGAAAGTAGTATTCTAATATTATATATATGATTGTTGTTTAAAAATTTTTGTTAAATTTTTTTTAAGATTAATTGCTACAAATTAATTCAAAACTAAACAAATTTAAGCTCGTAAAGTCATTAATAAAATCAAAAGTTTACCAGTTTTGTTAGAGTTTACTTAAACTTGTATGAGTTTATCAAAAAAGAGTTTTACATTCTAATTAACTCATTTTTGTATGATAAATTCGTAAACTCATAAGAGTTTAAACATTAAATTTAGAGTTTAACAACTATGCTCTAAACCCTAAACCATTAGCATCTAAGGTATTGGCGTATATAACTAAAGATGAAAACCAAACCAAGCACCTCAGTCCCCTTACCTAGAGATTAAATTATCCATTAGCCAATTTCTTTTGGTGACTTTATCAAGCATAGTAGAACCACTAGACTATGAATTTATAAATGTTTAAATTACTTTATAATTATGAAGGATTTAAATCCAATCCCTTTTTTTTTTTTGAAAAAAAAAAGGACATCTCGGAAGATAAATCATAATCAACAAGTAAAAAAGTGATTGTTTTGTTGGTGATGGAAATAGGGAAGATTAGGTACCTTAAGCTAGACTATGTCCTACTTTCTGATTGGCGGTTAGTTCTGTAATATTTGCACCAAACAAAATGTTACAAAAACAGACCATGCGATTCATTCGGAGTAATTGCAAAATAGGAATAGGAATAGGAATAACAAAAACGTACTCACTCACTCACTCACTCAAACATGGAGTAGATGGTGGCGGTGGCGCCCTCCTCCTCTTGCCAGCTTTAGCCAAGAGTAACAATATGCAACGTGTGCTGTGTCTTCGATTGGGAGCACACAGGGCAGGAATTCTGGCTGCGGAAAGTGACCTTCAATTTGAGAGCATTGAGAGTAGCTTCTGAACCTGTCTCACGATATCGTCCTGCTTAACGAAATTTGTAGATTGGCCTTTGGGTGTAATAATTTTATTATAAAAAAATATTTTATAAATTTTCTCATTTTGAAAAAATTAAAATTACTCACTACATCCATAAATTTAGGGTGATTTTTTTTTATATGTTGTTTTGAGTGGTTTATTAGGGATATATGAGATTTTTGGTAAAATTTAAAAAATATGGGATTTTGGAAAGAATCCGATTTGTTGTCAGTCAGATCCCATTATTTTAATAAAAAGTATGAGAGAGAAAAAGGGGATCTCATTTGTTGTCAGTCGGATCCCATTATTTTAATAAAAAGCAAGAAAGAGAAAAAGGGAATCTGACTTACTGTCAGCTGGATCTCATTATTTTAATAAAAAATTTTGAAATTCGGCGTGTTTCCAACCGAATATCATTTTTTTGTTTTTTTTGGTGTTGTGTGTGTTGGATGGGTGTGTGTGAGAGAGAGAGAGAAAGAGAGCGTGGGATGAGAGAGAAGAAGAAGATAGAGAAGAGAGAAGAGAGGGGGGAAGAAGAAAATAAGAGAGAGAAGAGAAAAAAGGAGAAAGGGAGAGAAAAAATGGTAAAAAATAAAAACACCATATTTTTTTAATTTTACCAAAAATACCATATTTTTCAAATTTTTTGACAAAAATCTCATATAAAAAATAATTATCCTATTATATTACTTTGGATTTAATTTGTATACATAGTTAATATTAAAAAAAATTATATTATTATTTAATTATATATTATCATATCAATAAATATAATTAAGTTTCATAATTATTATTTGAATAGTTATACAAACAAAAAAATAATTGATTAATTATGTAAAAAAAAAATTTATACTATCAATCCATTAAAATTAATCTCTCTCTCTCTCTCTCTCTCTCTCTCTCTCTCTATATATATATATATATATATATATATTATTAAACTAGTGAAATTACTAAAATTCTATTGTTTTATATATGAAAATGAAGTGGTTACTTAGTGATCAATCATGATATGATATTCCTTTTTTATGAAAAAATTTAAGTTAAGGAAAAAAACTAATCTCAATTCAAATATAAAACATATTTTGAAATTTATTAAATATTTATAAATTATTTACTAACAAATATCTAAAAATTAAATTTAAATTATGACAATGGATAAATAAAGGTTGATCAAATGAGTGAATTTTCTGTTATTTTCACTTACGATGTGATGACTCTATATGTATGATGATGTGGCTTATATAAGTAAAAAGGATGTTGAAATTGAAAGTGACTATTAACACGTCAAATCCAGATAAAGTTTTGTCAAAAAAAGTTTTGTATCACAAACCATTCTTCAAAGTTTTTGATTCTTTTACTATTAGTGAAAAGTTTGTTGGATGGCCAAGTTATTGTAAGATTGGAAACATTTTACAATGGTCCATTATGAATTTTGGATCACTCATGGAACAAATTTTTATTGTAATTTATTAATTAAGAAAATGAATCTAAAATGGGTGTATCTACTAGCACTTTCTTCTATCCTTTTTCATTCTCTATTGTTAATTTTTGGACAAAACCCTCAAATGGATCCTTCTTAATTTTTGTGCTGGACGAGTTGATTCCTATAGGGGAAAAAAAACTCAACCTATGATCCTTGCCAATTTTAAATGTCAACAAATTAGTCTCTACTCAATATTTTCGAAAGATCTAGAGGACAAATTGATCCTTAAATAATTTAAATTGCTCTCTAATAGAACCACAAATAGGACAAATAAGTCTATCTGAGAAGGCACTAGCTTGCCTATATTTTTAATATTTAGGGACCATGAGATGTGTTTGTTTTTTTTGAAGAACCATTTTGTTCGATGCTATTTTTAACATGGACCAAATTTTTTTTGGGGGGTTGTCTAATTTATAACTTTAATTTTCTAAGCCGCTCTTACCTAAATTAATTGAATTTATTAAAGTTAAATTTTAACTGAGTATATTACTATTTATCTATTCACACTAATTGATAGCTAATGTAATTAATGAAATTTAATTTTAGTTTGTCTTTTTTTTTCATTGGATTTTCATTTTGTCTAGTTCTTCAAGCTTTTGCAATTCATCAATGGAGGATCTTGTAAATGATCCTTCAAGTCCCTATTATCTTCACCCTGGTGAAAATTCGGGTTCCAATCTGGTTTCATCACCTTTGAATGAAACCAATTATGATCTATGGAGCCAAGTGATGTAGGTTGCTCTAATGCCAAGTAACAAGATGCAGTTCCTTGATGGCACGATACATGTGCATGAGGAGGATGATCCTACCTATGAAGCATGGACGAGATGTAACACCATGTTGATCTCATGGTTGATGAGAACGGTTCCTTTAGATAGTACAGAAAGCATCTCCACCATAGGATGCTACTATTGAAATTTGGAATGATCTCAAAGAAAGGTTCACACAAACTGGCTCTTTGCAGGTTCTTTAACTCTAAGAAGACATCTACACCATCAAACAAAGAGATAAGTCAATACGATCATACTTTGCTGAACTTAAAATTTTGTGGGAAGAGAATGCAAAATACAAGCCACTACCTCTGTGTCCGTGTGGCCATGGTTGTGATTATACCTCCTTTAAGACTGTTAACGGGTAGAGAGATCAAGATAAAGTTTTGGGCTTCTTGAGAGGTCTAAATGATTAGTTGACTTATGTGAGGTCTCAAATACTCTTGATAGATCCATTCCTACAATAAATAAGGTGTTTTCATTGATAGTTCAACTTCACGACCCTCCTCCGATCGTAATCGACGCATAGGAAATCCTTATTTCCTAGCAAGCCTTATCTCAAAATCTCACATAAAAACAGATAGAGTTTCCCATAAAACTATAACATTCCCAAATATTCAAGGCCTATAAAATTTCAACCAAACACTCAAGTAAAGCTCAAACTATATATGTAACATCCACCGGTAAATTTTTATCGTTTTTCGTTCAATTGTTCGGTTTTTATCGAATAATTGATATTAATTAAAATTTGACTAAATATTTATTTAGGGTTAATTGATTAGCAATTAATTGAGATTAGGTACAAGTTAATTAAGTTAGAAGTATAGAAGATTTCATAAGAATTTCACAAAAATCGATTTATCGATTTAAAGGAAATCGGTAAAATTACTGTATTTTAAACTGTCGGAACCGAACCAATAAAATTTTAACTCATCAACCCTACTTTAAGTGGCTGATAACTCAGCCACTTATCATCTGAAAATGGTGCAACAAAGGCCACAAAAACAAGGAGAGCTGGCTAAATTTCAGCCTCTTGGATTCAACCAATCATAGCCTTAGAAGCCAACTACCCTTCCACTTCTTTAATCAGATTTTTCCTCCCCTTTTCATCCATTTTGACTTGCGCTGCCTTTCTCCTCTCTTTCAGCTCTCTTCTTCTCTTCTTCACTCACCCAACTCCTCCAAACCATCAAGCCTAACCAAGTTGTGCTCATCTAAGTTCCAAAATCAAGCCAAATCATAACATAGCAAGAGGTAGAGGTTTAATTCTTGTGTTAATTCTCTAATCTTAGGTGGCTGGTGGTGACTTATTTTATCAATCTTTGATATAATAATTGAATGATTATGATGATATATGGTTGGTTTATTGGCTGTTTGTGAGGTTGAAACCGAATTGGAAGTAAGAAAGGATGAAATTAGGAAGAGCTGAGGGGTTGGGAAACTAAAAACCCTCGGCAATCTGTACGGCGGAGTGTACGACTCAGCCTATAGCAGATTAAATTTGATGAAACCAATTTTAAATGAGACTAGACATCTAGGGCTTTCCATACATATATCATATAAGGCCATTGGATTAGTATTGAGTGAGATATGAATTTTTGAAGTTCGACCTAGGTTTTTGATTTTGATTCTGGGCAGACTGGATTATTTAGGATAGAACTTGCCTTATACTACTTGGAATTGAATGAAACTAACTTTTTTAGAAAGCTTACATATAGGAGAATTACCCATAAAAATTTCAGAATTAGATAAGATCCCGTTTGTTCCCAGTTATTCAAGAAAGTTGCTCTATGTCCAAACTGGGCCAAAACAGGATAGTTTAGGAAGGTCAGATTTCGGGGCTTATAACTCAAGCTCTACGAAGTCAAATGGAATGGAACTTTTTTCAAATGAAAGTTTGTCCTATTATCTTTAATATGAGACCAATTTCATATGATTTGAATCAGTTTTCGATTTTTAGTAGATTTTTACTTCTAAGTGTGCAATTCTGGCCACATTCTTTGAGCGGTAGGATAAAACCTAAATAATTTGAGTTATACTTATCAAAATTAGATGGGACCAAAGAGGTTAGAATAGACACATAACACTTTAACATAGCCAAAATTGAGGTCCAGAGGAGTTAAATAGAGATTATGGCCTGATTTACAAAAATCGGGTTGAATGCAAGTAGTGAGACAGAAAACCTGTTTTAATTGCAACACTTGCGCCTTGAATTTGATGAATGAAATATGTTGCATTATGAATGGAATGCTATGATTTCTTTGATAAGTTGATATGCTGAATACTGGCACTATTCATGGGAAAGCAGACACGTTCCGTTATGTTGCCGAAATCTCGGTAAGATCTGTATATGAGTTATGATATACATGTCGATGCATGTGCAATTACAAGAAAATTATGAAAGCTATGTTATGATGAATATAAGGAATATGTTATAATGAAAGTTCCATGATACTTGGGCCAGCCCCGGATAAAAAGTTAAGGGGAATAGATCGGTGGGGAAGTCGGGAAAAGTAAACCCGGCATTCCTGTATAGGAACGAGCTCGATCCTAAAAAGCAGACTATTACCCAGGAGTCTAAAATGGTCAAGAACTCCAAGGGGACCAAGTGATGGAAAATGATGGAAAGTTATGGAAAAAGTTTATGAAGAAAGGTTCAAGAATAAGTTTTGCATGATTACATTAAATGCATGATTACATTGAATAGTCATTACAAGTTATTTATAGTTTGTCTGTTATATTCCCTTACTGCCGTATGTTCACTTATTCTGCTCATTATTCTGTGTATTGCTGTTATTAGTTTATTCCGTTTCTTATGTTGTCTTAAGTAAAACTGAACCTTACCTCGGATCAAACGTTTTCTTAAATTTATTGAATACTAATAGTTTAGTTTAATCCCCTGTTTTTATAATTAAACAAAACCGATTCAACTAAGAATGAATGTGACGTCAACTAAACACTATACGCGAACCCTACTGAGAATTTCTTAAATTCTCACCTCGTTTTGCATTTCCGCACCATTCTTAGACACTGGTGATGGACTCAATGGCCACTCTGCTTATTGAGATTTCCAGACTTGCAACTCCACGACGATCCAACAGTGGACTCATTGTACATAGCTGGCTCCTGCCATTTCTATCTCTACCTTCTCAACAATAGAAGTTTTGCTGTTTCTTTATTTTACTTGCTTTTGAACCCATATATATATATATATATATATATATATATATATATATATATATATATATATATATATATATATATACACACACGGAAGCGTTGGCTTCCAACTCACATATGTATGTATACGACTAAGGGTATACTATCTGTTTTCTTTTCTGTAGTGCTTTTGTTCAATTCTGTTACGTTCTACAATACTGATCGCATTTATTTTATACAGCGCGCCATTTCATAGGCATTTTCATCATATATATATGCGTATGTCAAAGAAAAAGAAAATATAATATAATGAATACAACTATAAACGAAGAACTAAAACAATAACTCAACCTATCCAATTTCATACTATGACTTAAGCATAACATAAGTTGGTAGGGTGTTACAATATATACATGAATTAAGTTAAAGGCCACGCTTACACAAAAGCCTTCATCAGAGGTCATATATCAATTATGAGTTCAAGTAAACTATACATATTCACTTCATTATGCCACTAACAAAAGATATGATACAAAACAACCAATAACTAGAAATTGGACCCTGCCGGTGTTTCAGGAGCAGTATACAACTATTAACCATTCTTGGCCATGCAAAAAATATATCCAAAAGAATAAACAAGGCCCTCAAGTAGGCTCACCAAAAGATGATCAATAGAAGTCCTACTAAGCAATTAAGAAGGGCAAGACTCGCCTTTATGGCTAAATATGAAATAGATAAGCAAACCACGAGGTGAATTATATGACTCAGTGAGGAATAATATACTTAGAGCTAGCATTAGACAAGCTTAAAAATCCAAACCATGCCTTAAATTATGCAGAAAAATAGAAATACTTTCTCATAATAGAGAATAAATACTTGTTTCAATATCATAATAAAACTTAACGGGGGATTCTATTTCAGAAATAACTTTCTGATTGGGCAGCTTTGACAACCTAACCCCAGTAATAATTGTTTAATCTCATGCCTTGGAGTGTCTATATCTTCCAGCCATGTTGGCCAAACATGCCGGCCTAACAAACACCCTACTAGCTGGGTTATTCGAGGTGCACCAAGGTTAATGCTGCTGCCATTAGTAAATAGTTTCTGTCATAGTTTTCTCCCCTTGTAAACTTTTACTCTTTCCTAAATCATTGTCATTAAGATTCTTCTTTATCTCAATTCATATGTATTCTTATTCATAATGTCAAACACATAATGAAAGTCAAGGAATTTCCATGCTTTCAACAATTATAGTTATCAAATCTTGTTTCATGCTCATAACATTTAACATTAATATAATATAAGTTCCAAATTAGTAAACTGGGGTTTTGAATATAAAAGCATAAAGAGATAGTTTCTAAATCTTGAGAAAATTCAATCTGAATAATTCTTCGAGATAGCTGGCAATATAAACACACACACACACACACACACACACATATATATATATATATATATATATATATATATATATATATATATATATATATATATATATATATATATATATATAATTTCACTTAAAATTTAACCATAAATATACTATTCACTTACAACCAAAACTTCAAGTTAAGAGCTCAAATGGCTGGTGCCTCCGAGCCAACTGAAAACTTTTAGGAAGAGTCCAAAGCTACAAAACACACCAAACTAGCATAAATAAACTTCTAGGAACTAAACTTAACTTCATCTAACACCCAGACTCAAAATTCCCAAATTATGAACCAAAACCCTTTTCTCAAGAACCCAAACTTAACTTCAACTAATCCATAGCTAAAAGGAGATAGAAGTATCAAGAATTCACCTCAAAACCTTGGAAGGAATATTGGAACAAGAGAACAGTGGTGGGTCTCCTCCATTCTTCACTTTCTCCCACTTTAAGAGGAGAGAGAAAGAGGCTTGAGGAAGGAGATGATGATGGTGAGGGGAGTAAAAGGATGGATTTTGTGATGAATTTAGAGGGGAAAAAATGGTGAATTGATGGGTTTCAAGGTGGTGGGAGAACCCTAGAGAAAGGAACAAGAAAGGGAGAGATTTGAGAGAAAAAGTAAGGGAGAAGTCGTGAACACAGATTTTTATTTCACACAAAGACCACCTAGGCGGTCAATTTCCACCGTCTAGGCGCTGGTGACAAGATTTAAAAAAACATGTTTTTCTCATTCCCACTTGGCTTCTTAAGCCTTAAACCCAACTCTTAAGCATGTTTCAACTCTAATAACTTTCAAATACTCAAGAATATGAATCTAAAAGATTAGTTAAAGGTTCATAACTCAGAATTTAAAAACTTGTATTACACATGCAACTTTAAGGCGTTACATCAACCATAGGCAACTAAATAGCTAAATTGAAACAAAGATGGTGGCTAATGATTCTGATAAAGCCTTGGTGAGTAGAAAAGGCATTGATAATGGTAGAAATCCTACAACTCAGAAGGGACAAGGATCAAACAATGGGAAGGTGCATACTCATTGTGATAGGAAGGGTCACACCATTGATATATAATATAGGAAGCATGGATTCCCACCTGGGTACAAATTCACCAATTCAAAGAAATTTGCCAATTTTGTGAATGTTGATGAAGCTGGCGTGCAATCCAATGAAGACCAATCCAAAGGCAACTCAAGAGGTCCATATAATTTCATCATACAAGAGCAATACAAGGAACTTATTGCTCCTCTTCAACAATATAAGCACAACATTGGAACTTCTTGTTCCTTTAACCAAATTTCTTCCATAGTATCAAACACATCCAACCAATTCAACCCTTTATCTTTAGGTAACAAGTCTAATACCTTTGGGAGCATGCACTAGTGGATCCTTGACATAATGATCACTGATCATATATGCTACCCATTGAGTTTATTCTCAATGCACAAAGGGATTAGTCCTGTAAGTGTTAAGTTACCTAATGGTTCCTTTATCCAAGCTTAATATTCGGGCACTATTCATTTCTCTCCTCAATTCTATCTTACTAATGTGCTTTATATGCTAGAATCACAGTCAATCTTATCTTTATTCTACCTTACATAGACCTTGAATTGCCAATTAACTTTCTTGAGTAACCTTTATTTGATATAGGACATACTTACCTTGAAGAGGATTGGATTGGCTAAATTGCAGGATGGATTATACAAGTTGGTAGAGCTTGCCAGTTTTAAGCTTATGATTTTTTGCAATATCTCCAACAAATGTAATTTAGATTTGTAGCACTTTAGACTAGGACACACCTCACATGATAAGCATAGCATATTATATTCTTGTAATTCTAATGTCTCTTTTAATAAAGCACTTGTATATGACATTTGCCATTATGCAAAATAGAAAAAAGGTTACCTTTCCACATTATACCTCTAAATCTACTGCTAGTTTTGAATTTGTTACATGCTGACATCAAGGGTCCCGTTGGGGTGCTTTCCTTGCAAGGTTTTAAATACTTCTTGACCATAGTAAATGATTTCTCTAGGAACACTTCGGTTTGTTCCATGAAAACTAAAGTTGAAGTTTCAAAACACATGGAATCCTCTTCCAATTACGTTAATACACAATTTGACAGCAAAAACAAAATTTTTAGGATAGACTGTGCACTTGAATTCACTATGCATGACTTTTATTCTAGAAATGGTATTATCTACCAAACTACTTGTGTGGTAACCCCTTAACAAAATGGGGTGGTAGAATGGAAATATCAATGCATCCTAAATATTGGTAGAGCTTTGATGTTTCAAACTCACTTACCTAAATTTTTGGAACTTTGTAATGCTCATGTTGTGTATCTTATAAATAGGTTGTCTTTAGCAATATTAAATAATAAATCTCCATTTGAAATTCTATGCAAAGAAGAATCTAACTATTCCAATCCTAAAGTCTTTGGCAACTTGTGCTTTGCTTGTATACTTACTGCTCATAGACTTAAATTTTACCATAGACCTAGAAAAGCCATTTTTCATGTTTTTAGTCTTGGGACTAAAGGATTTCAACTACATGATATAACTACTAAGGAATTGTTTTTGTCATGACATGTGTTTCATAAGCATATTTTTCCATTTTTTGTTTCTACATAGTCACAAGCTCACATTGATATGGTCTTGCCATTTGATGATTCCAATCCACAACATTTGATTCTAATCCACCTTGACCTATTGTATTGGCACCTGCAAATTCATTACACAATTTTCCTTCCACTTTCTCATCCACCTTGCTATTGTATAAGACTCATTTAACTCACTCTACTACACTTATATCTACATAGACAAACATTATTGCATCTGCATCTCATTCTCCACATTCAAACTATGCACAACTAGGTTCATTGTAACATCATATTCTTTCATCTAATATCCTATTAATCATCAACCAGGTAGAGATCCAGGCCTCATTACTTATAAGACTATCACTATAATCTATCCATGGCTTAAGCCACCAAATCCTTTCCTATGTATCCTATATCAAACTCTATCTTACTCGAATTTGTCCTCAAACCATAGAAAATTTGCTGTTTCATTTCTTATCAAATATAAGCAAAACCATATGACTAAGTAGTTGTGTTGCATGAGTGCTGGAGGGATGTAATGGCCATTGAATTAAAAGCTCTTGCTAACACAAACACCTGGTCCCTCACTATTTTGCCTGAAAGAAAGGCCCCAATTGGTTGTAAGTGGGTCTATAAAATCAAGCATAGGGCTAATGACTTGATTGAAAGATACAAAGTTTGCTTAGTTGCAAAGGGAAACACACAACAAGAAGGAGTGGATTACTTGGACACTTTCTCTTCCGCGGCCAAAATGACCATTGTTAGGACATTTTTGGCCATTGCAATAGTTTCCAATTGCAATCTTTATTAGCTAGATGTCAATAATGTTTTCCTTCATGAGACCTCCATGAAGAAATTTACACAGAACTCCTTCTTGGCCTTAAACTTGTTGTCCCTAATTAGGTTTGTAAATTGGAGAAATCACTCTACGACTTGTAATAAGCAAGTTGTTAATGGAATGTCAAGCTCACCTCAGCTCTCACCTCTTATGGTTACACTTAGTTTTCCTCGGACCATTCCTTCTTCACCAACACGTCCTCATCCTCTTTTATTGCACTTTTGGTCTATGTAGATTGTAACATCCTAATAGTTACATTCTATGCTTAAGTCATATTGTGGAATTACTAGTTGTTACTTTTGCTGGCGGAACTAACATTACCTTTTAGAAATTACTTTTAAACGAAAATAGGGGTAAATTTTTTTTTGAACAATAACGAGTAAACCATTTTTGAAATTGAGAGCCAGGAGCGTATCGTGAACGTGTAATACAAATGTCGCTATCTCATTCATACATCGCAATTAGCATAAATAGAAGCAATGAGAATAACCACAATCTTAGATAAAGAGAACATTCATTCCATAGCCATCCTATAGTTAATATAATAGTAGTAATAGCAGAAGTCATACACAAAGATAATAATGGGTTCGATACCTACTGTCGGCCCTACAAAGTACCCTAACGAAATACATGATAGAAGAAAATACATAAGAAATCCCAATTCGCCCATACATGCCAAATGAAAATAATAACCCTCGCTACAACAAAAAAAAAGCTATCCTCATGCTCAGCTTCGCCTGCAAATCAACACCTCACTTATCTGGCGGGAGGTAGCCGTTCCCGAATTCTCTGGGAAAAACATCACCACGTCCTCCTCCTCGAGCATGGTCACGCCCACGAGGCACGGTACGAGTACAAATGAACCCGCGACCGTGAACCGGGGGTGGAGTGTGACGAGGGGCTGCTGAAGAAGAAGACGAATCGGATGACAAACGAATGACAGACGAGAAGGAAGGCTCAGATGGGTCTATCTCCACGTGGTAGCTCGAATAGGATGGTTCCGAAGGATTGGAATCCAACAAAATTGTTGGTGTCAAGCGGGTCTCCGAGTCGGAATCTTCGTCAGTGGAGTACCTAGAAGGATGGAAAGGCGGGCGAATGTCATCCATAGTGATGTCCTCGAACGGCTCATGACAGCGGAAAAACAGACTCATTACGGGTGCACAGAACTGGCGGCTATGGAACATGTAGACGCGCATCTGCCTGAGCAGTCATCACGGATGCAGTTAGCACTGGGTCAAAGTGCCAATGTATCACTGGGAACTCAACGAAAATCAACACCGTGCCCGATGCCGGCATCCTCTGAAGACGACACGGAAAGGTAGGATTGAGAAATATTAAATTTCTCAGTAGGATCATGACTAGATAAACACAGTGTCATCGTCATCGTCCCAGCCACTTTGGGTTTAATATAAAAACAGTGGACAAATATCGGTTCAATTTTAATAGTTTCAGAAAACATAAATCCCGAAGCGGGTTACTTTTAACTTTACCATTATATCCATAGTGTCATACATAGGCATACATGCTAATATACATAATAAACATTCATAATGCACATAAGGAATATAATAACATGCATGATTATGCAACTCATCAACTTGACTATGGTCCTACTTTGACTTTCGTTTTTAACACATGTTTAATGTTCTTTTACTTTTCCTTTGAAATAGACTACTTTTGGACATGAGCTTATTTCGTGACTGTCGTCATGCAGTACTAACCAAATCAGACTAAGCCGATATTGGTTACCTTTAAGTTGGAAGGTCCTCCATGTCACCGTTGCCTCCCTCATAGAGTTTCCTTATGAATCACCGTCTTTCACTTCCTAGAAGTGATCAAGGGGTCATATCCCATGGTTTCTTTTCTTATCATTATACTTTACATGTATAGTACTTCTTTGACTAGATACATGCAATGATATGACTAAATCAATAATTTTGACGGAAATCTGGCAGCAAAACGGCTAGACCAAAGTTTCCCCAAAATGCCAATCATAAACTTTCAACCAACAGTTCATCATATCTATATCATATCATCACACTCATCATTCAATCATGAGACAAAACTCAATCAAACTCATCATTCATCATGCCGAATGGCATCACACATTCATACCCTAAAGGAGTTTATAGTTATGTTATTCTTTGTGAAGAATATTATGAATCATCATATAATTTCTTATGGTTACCCATGAAAGAATCACATAGTTAATATATGTGTATGTGGTCTTTTTGTTACTTATCTCTCATATGAAATTATTATTTATGTTAGTTCATATTTTGTGGAACACTTATTCAAATTAATTAAGTTAGGTGGTTGTTTCCTTTCCTTGAGACCGTGTATTTAGCGATTCCTAGGTTCATGGTATGCTCAGAGGCCCTAATCATACTTCTGTTCTCAAGGAGTTCGAGATCTCTCTAATCCTTGGGTCATGACAATGCATAACCATACTCATGAACTCAACAACACCATGTTCACTAATCACCATGGGTGATTTTTAACTTATTCAACTTACAAAGTTTTAGGCTTTCATTATTAACATATCAAGGTTTTACCTTAAATATTATTAAAGTTATCATTCTCTATAAAGTAGTCATAAAGTTTTATTCTTTATGAAAGTAAGTGTCTCTAAAATTAAGCTCTTCTCTTAAAAATTAGATCTTTATGTAATAATGATACAAGTTACTAGCTTTTTAACTAAAAAGTCTTGTTCTTTATGAAAGTTGACTTATTTAACTATTCTAAGACCATCAAGGTCTCAACTTTATGACTTAAAGTTATCTCTACATTAAAAAGGTTCCTACTTTATCAACTAGCGATATGAAACATTAACTTTAAGGTTGAAAAGTCTTGATCTTTAGAAAAGTTAACACTTTTTAGCATTGTTTTGGTTTAAGATCTAAACTTTATGAATTAAATGTTACAAAATAACACTTTTATGACTTAAAGGTCTCATTCTTGATTAAGTTTGAAACTTTATGAAAGGTCTTGTCTTTAAGGTTTGATTTCTAAGACATAAAGTGACAAGATATTATTTTATAACTCAAAAGGCTTGTTATTCTAAAAAGCTTAGATTTTTACATGTATTCTTGTCTTCAAAACAAAACAAAAGAAGACTTTATGATGGCACTAAAACTTGCGCCACTTTTTGTGTATCAAGAAGCAAACTTTTTGAAGCTTTAAGCATTAAGAATGTTTGTAGTCATGTCAAATCAATAGAAAATGATAAAGAAGATAACGTTCAACTCAATACAACTAAGAACATAAAGATCTCATGCATCAAGAATTAAAAATGGGAACTTTTAAGCATTTAGAGTGAGAAACTTTCAAGGGTCAAGAACACTTGTGAAGAAGAGCATGGACATACTTTACTAAGAATGGAAACACCAAGAACACTTTAAGAAGAACATGAACATAGTTTACCAAAAATGGAAATATCAAGAATCCTTTAAGAAGAAGATGAACATGTTTTGCCAAAAATGGAAACATCAAGAACACTTTAAGAAGAACATAAACGTATTTCACCAAAAATAGAAGCATCAAGAACACTTTAAGAAGAACATGAACATATTTTGCCAAAAATGGAAACTTTTGCTCTTAAAGAGCATAAAGGATTTTCTCAAGTTTTCACTTAGAGATCTTGGTTATGAAAGAACCAAGCTCCAAGCTTTCTTGAGCAAACAAAGTGAAAAAGATAAAGATCACTACCTCCTTATCAAAATGGCGCTACAATAAGGAAGGAGAAGAAGAAGATGATGGCTCCTCTTGGTGATGATGGTGGCGATCTTGCAAGGAGGAAGGAGAAGCTTTTGAGATCTTGTGAAAATGGAGGTTGTAGTGCTTTGATCTTGTCCCCAAAGACCCAAAGATGAGGTCCTTGAAGGGCTAAGTGAGAGGTTTTGGGTGGTGGTGGTGAAGAAAGAAAGAAGAAGATGATGAAGAAGAAGAGATAATTTTAGAAAGAAGTTGGAGGAGTAGGAAACTTAGAGAGAGAATGAAAGTGTGAAAATGAAAAGTGAAAGTGTGTGCATGAGTGAATAGCGGCTGTGAGTTTCAAAGGGAGCGAGAGAGATATTTTTGTATTATTTTGTGTTAATTAAGGTTTAAGGAGACAAATTGGATGATGGGGGAATAAAATAAGTACAAACTCTTACAAAAAGCAACATTGTCTTATGATTTATGCTTTTATGATATCACTTTTTACTTTATTATGTAGTTAACTAAATTTGAATTTAATCATGTGATTAAGTGCTCATACAACTTAATTAAGATGATTAAACAAGGATTAGTGATTAACATACAAGAACATGATTAACAAAAATTAATCTTGCGATTAAATTTAAATAACCTTAATTAAACTCGATTAAGATAATTAAGGATGATTAGTGTTTAATCAAGCTATTAAGGGTCTGACTTGCTTAATTAGAGATTTTCTGATCTCGATTAAGCATTCTTTTTACTCTTCTCATCCGAGTTAACTCATAAACTCTTCGTTAACCCCTTAATTAAGCCTTAATCTCATAATTTCTCATTAAGTGCCTAATTACTTATGGGTACTGAGGTAATTTAACACGACAAGAGATTGAGGATGTTACATAGATGACGTTATACTAATTGGCAATGAACTGATCAAAATCCAACACATTAAGTCCTTCCTTGACAATGCATTCAAAATTAAGGATCTTGGGCCTCTAAAATTTTTCTTAGGCCTTGAGATTGCTAGATCCTCTAAAGGTCTTCATATGTGTCAAAGCAAATATACTCTAGAAATTCTTCTAGATACTGGACTTCTTGGTTGTAACCCTACCAAAACACCAATGGAATCCAATTGCAAGTTACAGGCTGATCAAGGCTCACCTTATGCTGACCTTTTTCTTATATGCGATTGGTGGCTAGATTATTTAACCACTTCCAGACCCAATCTCTCCTATTTTGTTTAGCAACTGAGTTAGTTTGTATCCAAGCCAATGGACACTCATAACCAAGTTACAACTAGAGTTCTTTCTTATCTAAAAAATGCTCTTGGGAAGGTCCTCTTCATTCCAGCTGCAAACAACCTCATCCTCACAACCGTCTTTGATTCTAATTGGGTTGGCTACAGGGATCAAGGAAATCAGTTGCAGGGTATTGTACTTTCTATAAAAGTATGAAGAACAGAATTAGAGACTCATTAATTGAAAAGAAAGGCTTTCATTAGATTAAATAACTCAATAGATCATCATCCTAATTAGATTACATTATCACCCTAGCAAAAAGAAAATCTAGCCACTAAACATGTTCAATAAATTCAAATCTAATGAAAGTAATAACATAATGGACATTAATCAAGAAAAGAAAGAAAAGATCAATGAGTTGAAGAGCATGAATTTTCTTCTCTTGATATAGCCACCAAATCCTAACTCCCCCTTGATTTCCCAATTGCCAAAAATTCAGCGTCCTCCTCTTAGTTAGTCAAAAGATGCTTCTTTAATATCAAAAAGCCCTAATTATACCCTACCTCCCTTATTTTAGGCTTCATTAGGTCTTAATAGTCATAATTAGGGCCAAAATAAAGTGTTGCACATCTCATAGGCTCGAAATAACTCAAATATCTCAATCTCGTATGTAGAGACATAGGGTCATGGCCAATGTCATAAGAGGGGTCATGGTGTGTTTTGCTAGTATGCAAATTGGTTGCTTCTTGGGTCTATGTGGCATTCTACAATGTGATCCAGGCATAAACATCATCATAAAAGTTGTAACTCTATTTATTAGCTTTCCAATTGCCAAAAATTCAAGGTCCTCCTCTTGGTTAGTCAAAAAAATGCTTCTTTAATATCAAAAATCACTAATTATACCCTACCTCCCTTATTTTGGGCTTCATCAAGTCTTAATAGTCAGGATTAAGCCCAAAATAAAGTGTGGCACAACTCATAAGCTCAAAATAACTCAAATCTCTCAATCTCGTATGTAGAGACATAGGGTCATGGCCAATGTCACAAGAAGGGTCATGGTGTGTTTTGATAGTATGCAAATTGGTTGCTTCTTGGGTCTATGTGGCACTCTACAATGTGATCCAAGCATAGACATCCTCATAAAAGTTGTAACTCTATTTATTAGCTTTCTAATACCTTTGGAACCGCCTCAATTGGACCCTTGTAACTCAAGATAATGATGATTTAGTGCCAAAATGTTAGGATTGGAGACAACCTCACTTCCTATTTTGTCTTTACTTTTTCTCTTGGAAGCTTTGAGAATTGGAGAAGTGTTGAACATCAAAGTTATAGGTCTTTTGTCTCTACTTTCAAAATCCTCTTTAACTATCAAATTTGAATCTTTGGAGAAGAGGTTATGAAGATTCCACCGTGATTTGGTTCAGTTTTGTGCAATTTAAGCACTCAAATAGCTTCAATATTATTAGCTCATAGAATCTCCAATCATTAAGATAATGTAAATTTGGCCCAAAATCCTCAAAATCCACTTGAAATCGTCAAACAAATATAAATTCTACGTATACCAATATTCAATAAATCAGATAATAAATAAGTTATTCCATTATAAAATACACTCAAAACTATGTCAAAACTAGCAATAGATGTATCTTTTTCACACATATGAGATGCAATGTTCCAACTTTTTTTAGACCACCGGTGGTACACTCTTTAAAATTACAAAAAGCTCTCTAAACCCATTAGCACCACTATCTCTTTCCACCTTTTTCTGTTTCTTCTTTTCTCCATGGATGTTCAAAACCATCTCCTATTGACCTAGGCTTTGACACCGCCACTGTCGTCGCCATCACAACCACTAAGCCATCCTTACAACACATTTATTCTTCACCTCAAGCTCTCTTTAATGCTTTCTAATTAATTTTATAACCAACACTATCACCATCTCCTCTTCCACTATGCCTTACATTTTTTTCCCCATTTTTTCTAGATCTCTAGTTCGTTTGTGCCCTGCGTATGATATTTTTGCTTTTCTTTTGGGTTTATTTTTCAATGGTGGTAAGGCACCTAGGTTATCAAGGGGTGGTGATGGGTTAATTGGTAGTGCGAAGAGGATTTGGAGTGTAGGCAGAGTCACGGATCAGTTGCCATTGTTGAAGTTGACTATTGTTAGAGTTCAATGAGATGTAATGATTGTCATGGGTATGGCTGTCAGTGGTTCAATCCCTAGACTCCAACACCCACAAAAGTGATAACTCTTTAAGGGAGTGATGAACATTGAAGTAGCCATTGGTGGCATTACTAGTTTTGATTAAGGGATTGAACAGGTCAAAGATTGAAGGTGGTCATAATGGTCTTTCAGGATTAGAAGGAGGATTCTTCAAGGACGCAATAGTGGGAGGAGAGGTGATGACTAGTGAGCATGGTGCCAATGACAACATAGCAATTGAGGGAGCGAGCAATGTTGTGGTGGGGGGTGGGTGGCAAGTGGTGGATGGTGAAATGAGAAGATAGTTGGTGTTGATGGAATGATAGATTTATAATTTTAAAAATATTATATTATTTAATAAATTTTATTTAATAATTTATCTATTAAATTTGAATTAGTCAAATAACATTCAATAGTTAAAATTGAATGAACCCTAGTAGTCCAAAAGTTGAAGTGGACCAACATAACTGCCACCTACAAACCAAGTCGTGTTATGAGACCAAAATCATACAAAAGGACTTGAATGAAATTCACACCTTTTAGTGAGATTTTGATTTTAATACTTACTTTGTTTTTATATATTTACTCATTTATATTTCAACACTGTAAGGATTAATTAATGCCTTAATAAGTAAAATTAGTATAAGAATTAATTATTTATTAAAGTTAAAAATCAAATCATAAAATTATATGGACTAAAACATAAATAAATAAAAATATAAGAAAGAATAGTAAGAAAGCTATAAAGATGAAATTTGAAATAAATTAATATTATATAAATTGAAATATATTATATTATATTATAGTACGAATCTTAAAATTTGATAACATTCTTCCTCAATATTAGGGATGCAAGTAAGTCAAGCTAACTCGTGAGCTATATTTTTATCTTGGTTCATTAATAGCTCAATAAGTTAGGCTTGTAAGCTCATGAGTCAAGCTTGACCTAGAGAGTTGAGCTCATTTATTAAATGAGCCACACTTGAGCTTTACTATATTTGACTCATTAGCTAGTGAGCTGACTTTCTCTCTCTCTCTCTCTCTCTCTCTCTCTCTCTCTCTCTCTCTCTCTAATATATATAGTTATTAAACTCTCGAATTAACTCTTAAACTTTTATGAGTTTATGATCCTACCATACAAAAATAAGTTAACTCACGTGTAAACTCTTTTTTTGTCAAACTTATACAAGTTTAAGTAAACTCTAACAAAATCGGTAAACTCTCGATTCAACAAATAAGTTTACAAATCTTGTTTTATACTTGGTTTTGCTATCCAAATATAAAATATTGGTCATTTTTATCATGTACTTTGGTTTACTTGTTTATTTCATGCAATATTTATTGATTTTATTCAATTAATTTTATCTATTTGTTATTATTTAATTATGTTTTGTTGAACTACAAAATAATATACATATGGAATAAAGTATGGTATAAAAATAAAGTTATATATTTGATTATATTTTATATTTTTTGTATTTATGTTGTTATAAAGTTGCAATTATTCAATATTAATCATAAAAATTTTATTTAATTGTATTTAATTACTAAAATATATTTTTTAAGTAATATTTTTTACATGTGTAAACTCTTACGAGTCTGTGAGTCGGGTTTACGATTCGAGTTTGCTAAGACTTTGCGAGTTTCCTTAAACTTTCGAATTTGATAACCTTGTATATATATATATATATATATATATATATATATATATATATATATATATATATATATATATATATATTATTCATATAAATAAAACTATATTTTGTTGTTGTTATTATTGTTGTTGAGATTATGTTCTTATCACTAAATATCATATAGTTTATTAAGTCAAAAGACTTAGTTTATATCTAACTTGAGCTAGCTCGAGTTTGACGAGCCTTTTAGTAGTTGAGATCGAGTCTGTAAATTGTTTCACTTTCACTTTCGAATTTCACTTCAGCTCTACTTAATGTTAACGAACTGAGCTTGAATTATGCCAAACTCAGATTTGACTCGTTTCAGCTCACTTTCAGCCTTATTCAACATAAGTGTCAATAAGGGGAAAAAAAAATTCACGCAATTTTACAATTTTTAGATCATTAAATCGGAATTATAAATACCGAGTTTGTTGACTAAAATTTCAATATATTGTTCAAAAGAATAACAATTTGAAAGTAACCACTATTTTCTATATTACCAAGTTTGAACTAGCCATTGGTACTTCAAAAATAAGACAAAATACAAATAAGCATATATCGCATGCTTGTGTTATCGGTGCATATATTTCTAGTTATAATAGAAATAGTTTAAATGTTTGTGTATGCAATATTTTCATATAGTGTTTTGCACTCGTATAGTCCATATTTCTTCAGTTTCTATCATCGCATCACATGATATAAATTAATTGTTAATATCAAGCAGGAGAATCTTCTATACATCTGATTTTGATGTGGTGCTATCTGCTGGTCGCTATTTTATTTTAAAATTAAATGCTTTTTAAAGATAATTGTAATAGAAATATAAAGAGTCTGCAAAAGTTTCTTTGGATTAAGCTCAGCTAGAGAGCAACCTTGTCCTGTTTCTCGAGCGATATAAAATCGCAGAAGCTAATGAATGATTGCCGCATCACGCTTGGCTGGTAGTTTACCTTCCATTTCTTGCTTCAAGGCTTTGAACTTATAAAAAAAAAAAATGGAAAAATGAAATAATTTTATTTAGATTCTATGTCCTTTGTTTTTTCTTGCATAATGGGCCAGTGCAATGGTATATTCTTGAGATATATGCCCGGTTGAGGAATAATTCAACAAACGTTAAATTTAAATAAGTGGACGACAGGTGACCAAAAAAAAAAAACACAAAAAAAAAAAGGAAGATAAGTGGACTACAATACTTTTGAAGAACACATCAATTAAAGAGGGATATTTTGACCTTTTTCTTTTTTCTTTTGATTTAAACAAAACTCTTGACCCCAAAAAGAACAAAAAAAAAAGCCTGAAACATATTCATTAGCTTAAAAACACATCATATGCCAGATAGAGGTAGTACCTTGTAGCCATATAATTGCTAGAAAATAGTAACCACAAATTTGGGCACAACTAAAGCTACATTTAACGCACAATGGAGGATTTAAAACACATAAAACACCTTAATACAAGACTAACTATAGCAAGAAAACAGTTCAAATTAAATGTGGATGACACAAGATGAGAAACTTGTTCCTGATCATGTTCTTGGAAAGTGACCCATAGCCACTCTTAGGAGAAAACAGTGTCTAATGCGGAATTATGTCATTCGTCTAGCCTTGTTTTTCATTTGTCTTTTATACATAGATTTCTATCATTTGGAAATAGAGATAAGCTATTCGTCACTAATCATACCCATATATTTTTCACTCAATTTTTAAGTCACTTCGAACTTAGTAGATTCCATTAACTTTTTTACTGGGTTACTCATGCTTCAGCAATATACAATTTCTCTCATACGTTCCCCCCCCCCCCCCCCCTTTCCTTGCTCTCAAAAAAACAAAACAAAAAGAAAAAGTTTCTCTCACGATAATAACTAAATGCATGCAAGAAATCTCATGTAAATTGCTATATACGAATATTTAATATATTAGAGAGTTGAGAAGTTTATAGAACAGCAAGTAGTAAGTTCCAACTTTCGATATAACAGCAACTAGCAAGAGATCAACCGCGGTAGTAGTATCAAAAGCAAAAATGGAGGCTGTTGTTTTTAGCTGCATGAGACCTATCACCGTAATTTCTTTACATAAATTCGCTATACAGCTCAGTGGCATCTATTATTTATCATTTAAAGAAAAAACAAAGATGCTTTCACCAATTAAAAAGAAAAAGATTCTTTATTTATTTATAAATTCTTAATATTCTCAATCTTTTTTTTTTTCAATTTTTTACTTGAGTTATTTGCTCGTAGAGCTTAATCCTCAATTATTAAGGGCAGGAAGCTTGCATATTATCCGAGTATTCTCTCTTGTTCTTTCCAATGGTCAATTTCTTGACAATTATTTAAGCATCATTTGGCCATTTAGGTAAAGGTTAGGCAAAAGATAGTGAGGACTTTTATGAGACACGACCAGCAAAAGAAAAGACAAAGGGTTACCTTCTTTATCATCATTTATGTTACCAAGAAAGCCTGTTTTTGCATTATTGAAGATGCTGATCTAGCAAGTTGTAGACAAAATAGTAGCAATTTGATAGCCACTAACAATCAAATACTTGAGATTTTGCTACATATTTGATGCTTATTCCCCATACACAATCTAAATATAGTCATTCGCTTAATTGTGACATATTACCATGCAGACATAAGTGGAAAACATCTTATTTTCAGTAATAATTTATGAAGCAATTTGATTACAAGGAATCTGGCTTCTTTAGAACCAGATGTTTCATACTTCACTACTTACTAAAGAAATTATTTGTTATCTCTTATTAGTGGTACCCCAATTAGCCTCACAAACTGTACAATTCCGCCACTTACACAGTTTGCGACAAACTATAGAATGCAGGTACATCTGAGTTTAATTGTTTGATCTTCAAAGTGTAGCCACTTGTAACCCAACTATAGTCATATAATCAATTACGTTGATTCTGACCCCTTCAAAGACAAAAGTACCGTAGCATTCATTACTCAATATCCGAAGCTCTCGACCGTTAAACAGGCGTGTGGATTGTAATCGATGTTGGGCAAAAATTAAATTATGGACTAGGTGCTTGATTTGATCAATCACCATGTCCCTTTTAGAAGGATGCTACACATCAAAAATTCAAAATCCATATTCAAGTGTGCATGCATCAAAAGGAAAATTAAAGGAGGTAATGTATGGTATGGTTGATATTGGTTCCACAAGCAACGAAAATAAATATAAAGAAATAAAGAATCAAATCTAGTAAATTGAACAGAATAAATATATCCCAAAGCACTTTCCATTAGCCACAGAATTCCATGTACGTGTTGGTCAATTCAATTCCATAGAATTCAACAAGGCTCCATCATAGGACTCAATAGGATCATCGATGGCTAACGCATCACATCAAGTCCCAAAAAAAGAAAAAAAAAAAAAAGAAAAAAGATGGCTAACTCATCATTGTTTGCGCCTCTTTTCACTTTAGAAAATCATGTTACTTTCCAACCAACTTGACCGAGCAGTCACACTCCCATAACATTATTTGGAAATGTCTTCAAGAGATTCTTCTTCATAGGAAAAATTCAATTCCTTGGATGGATAACGAATATGAAATCAAATGAACAGCCGGACAAGATATCATCAATCGCAGGTGAAAAGTGAAAACATCAATAAGGTAGTAACATGGGTATCACCAAAGTCATTCTAGGGTTTTTTTTGGTTAATGAAAGACACATAAAGCCACAATATATATTTATTCTGGTCCTGCTAGAAGACATTTATGCACAATACAATACATATGCACTGAAAAATATCACAACAAGAGGCAGCAACTTCAGTTGAACATTATAAAATTATATTACTTTGTTTGGTCTTTATAAAATAATGTCATTGCTTTTATTTAAGATTATAAAATAATCTTATTAACTTCAGATAAGTTCGAATCAAGGTAGCACCGGAAAAACAGTAGAGCAAATAAATCCAAAAAATAAAAGTTCACAGTCGTAAGTGACACGCAGAATGTAAAAGGGACATCCCATTAAGGTCAAAAATATATTAAGACAGATGGTAAAGGAAATCCTGACCAAAATCTCATTCAGTCCCTTCCTTAGTTAATTGAAAGCTACAAGAATAGAATTGTACATAAATTTCCAAATCAATCAAAATTCAAAGTAACTTTATAGGCATAACTTACTAGACAAACACAACTGTGCCATGCCCATGCCATATCAGAATTACATGATACTGTAAATTGTAAATCATATACAAATATCTATGCAATAACAGGAATAAACTAAACCATGTTGGGGAAAGAAGGGGAAATGAACAAAAGGAATATATGCATAGTTCATAGAAGTCAAGTTTCAGAAGGTGAAAGACATGATATGCGCCAATGATATATATTTTGACTATTAATAGTCACTCAGATTAAAGATGGTTAACAACCTGAAAGGCATATATCTTTAGAGCTTGACCTCCACATCAACACCAGCAGGAAGATCAAGTTGCATCAGAGAATCTATTGTTTGAGCCGTAGGATATAGAATATCAATGAGACGCTGATGAGTTCTAATCTCAAAATGGAACCGAGCATCCTTGTGTACATGTGGGGATTTAAGAACACAGTAAATTCTCTTCTTAGTTGGCAACGGTACAGGACCCATTGTTTTTGCATTGGTAGTCCTTGCTGCATCCAATATCTGCTTGCACGAATCCTCTATCAAGGGCACCCAGTAAGATCTGAGCTTGATTCTAATCTTCTGTTTTGGAGCCATCTAAAAGAATAGAAGCAAGAAAAGTCATAACTCATGATCTGGTTTTTATGATGATAAACAGAAAATGACATGCATGTCATCAATAGTTATTCTAATTTCTTGTTAGACATAAGAAAAACAAATCAGTGCTTATAATTAAAACTCAAAGTCCCAAACCCTTTGTTGCTTTTGGACAATTTTAATCATACTTAAAGAAAACTTTACAAAGAACCCTTGAAAAATAAGCCAACAGCTGATGGTGAATCCACATTTATTAAATGCACTAACTACTAAAATTGCTATGTATACAACCCTGCTCATCTATGAAGAACTAGAAAATATCCATGGAAATACCACCAATGACCAATCCAACCATGACAAGCAGCCTATCCTACACAACTTACCAGGAAATTAAGGAAAATTTTAGGTCAAAATAGTAAATAATTTACTCACTTCATATAATGCATGGTCCAGAATAAAATAGTTTATAAACTGTTAAAGAATGAAGATTATTAATTACATCCTTAAAACTTTGATTACATTAATATATTCTTATGCATTAATTCCACAATACTCAACTATTAATATTATCAAATGAAGCATGGCAAAGAAAGAATCTCTCACACACGCAAACATGCTTTTTTGGTGCATGACTCACATACAACATATACAATGTTAAATTGCAGGGACGTTACTGGGCACCTAAAGCACATCCTAGGACTATGGTTTAAGGTAGGTTATGGGCACCCTTCAAACTGGATTTACTTTACAAGCTAATTTTATTGGAGCTTCCATACCTTGCAGCATAGTTACCAGGTTCATAAATTCTCTATACACGGTATGGGGATATGGTTTGTCACTTGTTGAAATTATCATCTTAACTGATCAATACCTTGTTCACAGAGTGAAATACCATGAATTGGAACATGGGAATTAGTTAGTGGTTCCAAAGGTTGTTAAGCAAACCTGGTAGCCATCATTCACAGTGTTACTCTTTCCTAATTTTTTTTCTTTTTCTTGGGCCTTTGTCCCTGTTTTATAAACCCAAAAAAAAAAGTCCAAAACCAACAGTCCTTCCATACATGTACAGCATTTAGAGGAGATGTATGCAACTACAATCCTCAAGCATCATAGAATATTACATGAATGCATAAAATCATCATCACCAAGATGTAATTTCAATAGCCCGTCAAGTTTGCTGCTGAAACAGATTTTGCACAAAATTTTCGAAAACAATTGCCCAATACATGCATCTCCGGTCATTTATAATATTGAGCGTCAAGATCACCATGCCAAGGATCTATGGCATGTTTTGCTGTTGACTAACTAAGTGACTAGCATCAATGGGGCTTATTTACCCTTTGACCTGACTTATCAGACACAATTTACAGATTGAATTATCCAACCATTTCCTTATTATAATACCTTCAATAAACTATACAGGGTAAAATGCACATTTGGAATTTGACCCCAGAGATGTCAAAGATAAATTGAAACTCCAAAGGAAACAAATATCAAACAGCAACTGGAAATGGCGAATCAATCAGCATACCGAATCTGCATGAGCACCAATGCTAATTGATGAAGTGCTCGGAGTCTCCAAGCCACCAACCTAAAGCAACAAGACATTTCATCAACAATGATACTAACTGAATCTAAAACCCCACTTTTGTTATCGAGTTCAAAACATTAAGAAAAATGCAGGCCAAGCTAAAACCATAATAATGATGAAGCCAGACTAATTCATATTTACTAAGCTCCCCTTGCAAACAATATATTACACAGTATAAATCTGAAAGAACATTGCATTGCCATAACTTTCATTTTTCACTTCACATTGTCTCCATAATGCTTAAATCATGTAAAATTCAATGTTCCATTGTTTTGCACAAAACAACATACATGTTTAAATCAACACATTTTACTCAAAGATAACAAATCAGGCAATGAGAAAATTCCTAGCTAGTCATTATCCAAAACAGTAAACGAACAAAGAGGAAATAAAGAAAGGGAAACAAAAGAGATAAAAAAAAATCTCAAACCTGAAAGGTGGAGGGGTCAGAATCATCATCTAGAGTTTCTGGACGTGGGTCTGGGGATTCAGGGGAATCCAACACTTCTGGAGCAGCAGAAACCCTTGTTGAAGATTGCAGAGGTTTTGGGCATGTAAGCCTCAAGGTGTTACCAGACAGAAAGCACAACGATGGGAACTTTGGCTTGGAAGAGAGCGAGGGGGAAGAATTGGAGAGAGAAAGAGGAAGAACAAGCGCTGCTGAACAGAAAGAAGAAACCGCCATTGAAGCTATTTCTTCAATGACTCTATCATGTGAAGTGAGTGAAGGATGCCGTCACGGCATTCTGCATAGAATTATCCAAATATAAATAAATTAAGTTCTATATATATATATATATATATATATATATGTATGTATATGTATATATGATTTTTCATTTTTTTTTTTCTGAAAAAAATGAAACTTTCTTTTTTAAATGCATAATAATGTAAAATGGCTTTTCGAGGTCCACATCTCATCTCATGTACAAACATTGCCCAACGTACATTTTGCATTGTTACTTTTCAACATTTAAATATATTAAGATCTATTATGAAAATAATAGTAAAAGAGAGAAGAAAAAGAAGAAAAAGAGGAGAAAAAGAGAATTATATTATTAATATTATTAAGAGGATGTCATACAAGATATGATCAAATAATAGATTCTATCCAATCAAATTTTAACCAAATCAAAATAAAGATATTAACATTCATATTTAAATTTAAATAATATTTCACAACACTCCTCCTCAAATGTTCATTAGAGATATACCTCATTAAAACCTTATTAAAAAAAATTATTGGGAAAAAATCTTAATAAAGGAAAAAGAGTACAATATCATCATAATAGGAATTGCATCGTTAAAAATCTTATCAAGAAAAACTCCACAGGATAAAAAACTTTGATTAAGGAAAAAAGAGTATAGTATTTCTCTCCCTCTTCAGAGCATAATTTAAGACCTCGGAATTGACGTATTCTGATTTTGTGCACTAGTTTCTTAAGGAAGAAGTAGGTAGTGACTTGATAAATAAGTCTGTAAGATTATCACTTGAGTGAATTTGTTGGATATTAATCTCCTTGTTTTAAAGATCATGTGTGAAGAAAAACTTTTAAGGAAATATATTCTCTTTTTAGCTGAATTATACATGCTGCATTGTCCTCGTATAAAGTTGTGAGAGTTTCTTCCTTATAGGATAATTCACATGACACTTGAACATGTTGATCCATTGTCTTTCACATGTAAATAATTTGTTTGAAACCTGCATTAATATAGATCTAACAAATATCCTACATCTGCATAGCCAACTGATTGTAATTTGGATTCATACGAATAACCACATATCAATCATTCCATGGAGGTATATGTTTAATTTCATTCCAATACCTCTCTAGCTAGTTTGGAAAGGAAATATACATGCTAATACACTTATAGTGAATATTATATCAAATCATGTTTTATTAGCAAAATATATAAGTGCTCTTATGACACTAAGATATGGTACTTCAGGACCAACAACTTCATTATCTTCCCGAGAATGAAATGAGCCCCTTTTCACATCCAACGACCTAATAATCATTGGGATACTTAATGGATGTGATTTATCCATATAAAATCTCTTAAAAATTATCTCTATGTAAATTGATTGACAAACAAACATTTCATTTGTCGAATGTTCGGTTTACAAGTTGAGGCAAAATTTTGTCCTTTGAGGACTTTTTATCACAAACTCTTGTAGATTTTCTATGATTATGGGAACTTCTTCAGGAGTCCCAATAATATTTAAGTTATGAACATACACAGCAATTATAATGAATCTAAATATAAAATTCTTTATATAAACACAAGTGCAAATAGCATCATTTTTAAACCCCTTATTTATCAAATACTCATTGAGACAGTTGTACCACATCCGTCCAGATTGCTTTAGACCACATAAATATCTTTGCAACTTGATTGAATAGATTCCTTGGGAACATTCATTAGACGTTAATATCTTTAATCCTTCAGAGATTTTCATGTAAATATCAATATCTAATGAATCATATAAATAGGCCGTGACAACATCTATTTTAGCTTATTATGTGCAGATAAGCTTATCAAATATTGAAACATGATTGCATCAACTATTGGGGAATACGTTTCACTATAATCTATACAAGGTCTTTTGTAACAAACCTTGCACTACAAGTTGACTTTTATAGCATACAATCTTATTTTTCTCATTTTGTTTTCTCACAAATACTTATTTGTATCCCATAGGTTTTACACCTTCTAGTGTTAGGACTATAGGTTGAAAGACTTCACATTTTGCAAGTGAGTCTAATTCAACCTACAGGGCTTCTTTCCATTTTGGTCAATCATCTCTACGATGATCCTTGGCTCAAGATTCTCATTTTCATGCATAATATTTAGCATTACATTATATGCAAATATATGGTCGACAATAATTTTTCATCGGTTCCATATTTTTCCTGTAGAGACATAGTTTATTGAGATCTCATCATCTTGATTACTTTCAGGTACCTAAACATCTTCTGTTGTTTCAATTATATCAAAAATTTGGACTACAGGAGGAGTCCTTACTACGTCTTTGTTCTTTTCTACAGGAAGAGTATTACTATTAGAATCATTTACCTCCTTAAAATCACTTGCCCCATTTCTTTTTCAAAAATTTTCATTTATAGAACCGGTTGGTCTACCATGCTTTTGGCATGTGATTGTCCAATAAAGACATTAATTGAATTGGGACATTTTTAGCTGACATATAGGATCTAGTTATCCTTTTCGTATTAAAAAATGCATCTGACAACTCACGTCATTCTTTGCAAATACTTTGAGTTTCTAATTCTCATTATCTTATTTGAGGATCTAAATAAAGTAAGAATGATACATTACAATTTATTTCCTTTTTTAGCTATTTACTCCCTCCCCCTAATGTTGGAAACATTATCAAATTAACATTCTACAAATTGAGCCTTAAGGATATCTCTCATTTGTATTTCAAGAAACTTGATTATAAATATATATATATAGAGAGAGAGAGAGAGAGAGAGAGAGAGAGAGAGTCATATCCAACATATATTCCCAATTTTCTTTGGGATCCCATTTTGATACAATAAAGTGGGGCAAATATATATCGTATATCCAAAAATTTTTAAATGGGAAATATTTGACTACTGGCTAAAAGGTAATTATAGATGAAAGAATTGATAACAACTTATTTGCTTTATATAAATAAGTGCTGCACCATGTAAAATAACATGCACTTAAGTAAAATTTGAGAGATTGATTCTCATAAGCATTGGTGTAACAATCAATTGGAGGCATTTCATAAATGATTCTAGTAACCCATTATGTGTATGAACATAAGCAACTGGATATTCAACATTTATATCATTGCCCATACAATAAGTATTAAAAGCTTGAAAAGTAAATTCACTAGCATTATCAAGATGAATTATTTTGATTGGATTATCTAGAAATTGTGCTCTTAGTTGAATAACTTGCGCAAGTAATATTTCAAACTCCAGGTTGTGAGATGATCATCATGTAACTATTTTGTAGATGCATCTATTAAAATCATAAAATATTTGAAAGGTTCACATTGTGAATGACTAGTCCACATATATGACCTTAAATTCCTTCTAGGAATTTAGGAGATTCAAATTCAATCTTTATTAGTGGTAGCCTTATAAGTAGTTTAACTTGAGAATGTAACACCCTACTAATTTAATGTTATGCTTAAGTCATAGCATTCAATTAAGTAGACTGTGTTACTGGGTTAATATTCTGCTTAAATTTCATGTTTTGTATTACAAAACAGTCGAAGCGGCGCGCTGCTATACTATGTGCGTAATGAAACTCAACATAGTACTACAACAGATAGGAAATAGTAATGATAACATCAACTGTATACATACGTATATATTTACATGACAGGAGTCATTGCTTCAGTCTATACATATATATATATATATATATATATATATATATATATATATATATATATATATATATATATATATATATATGTATTAATAGCAGTTGTAATAAGCACGGCAAAATCCCCACTCGCTAAAAGTAGAGGCAGAACTAGGAGGAGTAGGCTATGTGCAACGAGTCCAAATCGGAGTCATAGTGGAGCTGCAAGTCTGGGATCTCAATACAAGGAGTGGCCGTTGAGTCCGTCGCCAGCATCTGAGAATGATGCGGAAAATATAGAACGAGGTGAGAATTTAAGGAAATTCTCAGTAGGGTCCACGTGTGGTGTTTGACTGACGTCACATTCATCCTCGCTACTCCTGGTTTTATTTAATTATAAAAATATGTGTTCAAACTAAGCTACCCATTTCAATGAGTTCAATAAAACATCTGGTTCGAGGCAAGGTTCAGTTTTACTTTAGATAGCATAAGAAACAGAATAGGCTACTAACAGTAAAACATAGGATAATGAGCCTAGCAAATAAACATATAGTAGTACGTAAATATAACAGATAAACGGTAAACTTCCTGAAATAATCATACCATGTAATCATGCATTCAAGTAATCATGCAAACTCATACTTGAACTTTCCTTCATAAACTTTTCATTTCCTTTCATCATTTTTCCATCTCTTGGTCCCCTGGGAGTTCTTGGCCATTTAGACTCCTGGGTAATAGTCTGCTTATCAGGATCGAGCTCGTTCCTATATAGGAATTGCCGGGTTTACTTTCCCCGACGTTCCCACCGATCTATTCCCCTTAACTTCTTATCCGGGGCTGGCCCAAGTAGCATGGAACTTTCATAGTACATAATCTTTTTCATAACTTTCATAACTTCCTTAAGGATGCACATGCATTAACATAGAATTCATAACTTGTGCATGGGTCTTACCGTAATTTCGGCAGCATAACGGAACGTGTCCGCTTCCCCATGAATAGTGCCAACATACCAGAACATCAATTTATCACAAGGATCACAATATTACATTCATATTCCAATATTGAACTCACATCAACATCGAATTCATTAAGGCAGAGTTTCTGCCTTAGCATATTCAATCAACCCGGTTTTTATAATTCAAGCCATAATTCCTACTTAACTCATCTGGACCTCAAATTTGAGTATGTAAAAGTGTTATGTTTCTATTTTCTAACCTCTTTGGTCCCATCTAATTCTGATATCTATAGCTCAAGATATTCAGATTTTATCCCGGCATGCCCAGTGGCTTGCCAGAATCAGGCAACTAAAAGTAAAACTCCACTAAAAATCGAAAACTAACTCAAATGATACGAAATTGGACTCATATTAAAGTTAACAGGATAAGGTTTCATTTACAAAAAGTCCCGTCCCATTTGGCTTGGTAGGGCTCAAGTTATAAGTCCCGAAACTTAGTCTTCTTGAACTGCTCTGATTTGGCTCGGTTTGGACATAGGTCAACTTTTTCAAATCACTGGGAACTAATAGGATGGTAACAAACTCGGAATTTCTAGGTAGGATGTTCTCCTATGTGTAAGCTTTCCAACAAAATTAGTTTCACTCGATTTGGAGTTGTATAGGGTGAGTTACACCCTTTTCAACCCAAACTGCCCGGGTGGATGTCTGGATTCCTAGGTCAAACTTCAAAAAATCATATCTTTCTCAATATTAATCCGATGGTCTTATATGATATATGTATGGAAAGCCCTAGATGTCTAGTTTCACATAAAAATAGTTTCATTAATTCTGAACGGCGGGAGGCGGAGCCGTACACTCCGCCGTACGGACTGCCGAGGGTTTTGAGTTTTCCTGCCTTTCAACTTTTTCATATCTTCATCCTTTCTCACTTTTAGTTCAAATTTTAGCCTTATAAACAGCCCATAACCCAGCTATAATTCATCATAATCAATCAATTAGCATATCAGAATTAAGGAATTAAATCACTACCAATCATTCAAGAGTCAGAAAATCAAGTAAGAAGAAAACCCCTACCTCTTACTATGAATGATTTTGGTTGAGTTTGTAGCGGAAACTTGATTGAATCTCAAAGTTGGGTGGAGTTGGGTGAGTGAAGAAAAGAAAAGGGAGAGCTGAAGTGAAGAAGGGGTTACGTAGAAGGGTCCGAATCGAGGAGGAGAGAGTGTTATATAGGCATGAGTGGGAGTTAACTTGGAAGGTTTTGATTGGCCTCAAAACATAAGGTTGAGTTTCACCAACCTTGCTTTCCACGCCGCCTTATTTGTGTGGCAGACTGCTTCCACGCCACCTAAAGTGGGACTAGTTTCAAAGATATTCAAGATGAAATCGTAACTCAGACTCTCTATAAAGTCTGAGCTCGTGAACATCCGCATATGAATTCTGAACTCGGAAAACATATCCAGCTTTAGTCGAAACTTGAAAGCAGAGCCTAATGTGAAGCCAAGCACTTAAAGTCTAAGTCGGAAATTAGGCAAAACGGATCAATTGTAAACAAAATTCTGAGGTCGGAATTTACAACATTAATCCGTGTACCAGAAATCGAATCATAGGATCTCGATATCTAACTCGCATATGTGAACATAAGGTCGGAAATCGGAATGTAGCCAGTTCATTCGAGCTTTAGAGACGAAGTCGGAATTCGGAAAATGCAAGGCAATCCGTCTGACCCTCCTAAGGTAGGAAATCGGAAATCATTATCTGTCCAGTCTAGATGAATCCGGAAGTCGGGAATACTGATGGGCTCGGAAGTCGGAAGTCGCAGACGTTACAGAGAACACGCAACACAAGAAAACTTATTAGATTGAAGAATCTTCTGGTTTTTCAATGAGTGCCCATATGAGTTTTCAATAATTTTTTCATATCATTATTGCTCCCAAATGTTCTAACCAATCATGCCAAATGATAGATTAAATCATTTGGGTTAGTAAACTTCTGGTTTAGTATAAAATGTATTCAATTGTACTAATATTAGTTAGTAAACTTCTGATTTACTATAATATGTACTCCATTGTACTAGTATTAGTGAAATATAGATCGAAAGGAAGTATAAGTAATTTTTTTACTACAACTTTCTTTCTCAAAGCACAAATTATAACATGGAGGTACTCATTATTTCCCTCACTCTTTATCTCAATATGATATTCATTTCGACAAATATCTTTAAAACTCAATAAATTTCTTCAAGCAACAAAATTGTAGGTCTTTCGGAGCTTACGAATATATTAAAATTCAATAAGTTTCTTCAGAAAACAAAATAGTAGCTCTTCTGAAGTTTACAAATATATTAAAACTCAATAAATTTCTTCAGGAAAAAAAATAGTAACTCTTCCGAAAGTTATGAATATATTTAAGACTAAAAAAAAAAAATTATTCAAGAAATAAAATAATAGCTCTTTTGGAGTCTTCAATCATCTAATAATTGTATTAAAAATATATCTTACTTTTAAGAATAATGTGCATACTTGCATTATTCACAAAACAGATATTTATAATATTTATCTTAATTATATTCTTTGAAGAAGTATATCAATATGAAAATTTGTACATGACAATTATAATAAAAAGGAATAAATAAATATTGAGGGCACTTATATATGAGTATTCACATAACATTGAATAATATATATATATATATATATATATATATATATATATAATAGCACTATCAACATTATCAATTTACGTTAACAATATATTCATAAATATTGAATAATAAAAACATATAATAATTAACCTTAATTGACATAAATTTAAATCTCAATTTATATTCAAGCATAGCAACAACTTTTGTTCCTCTATGTCAAAACAAGTCTTGAAATGTTAAAACTTAGATTTAAGAACATTTATCAATAATAGAAGGTTATCAATGACTTAGATTTAAAAAGGAAAGTAATAATTTGAAATTCATAAAATTATAAATTTGAATTTAAAAGCATATTAACAATATGAAAATTCAAATATAATAACTCTAATTGATACGTAACAAAAATCAAGCAAAATGTCTCCACGTATGACAGGTACGTGACCAATTTACTTTGATGCCACAGTGATAGCATTTATTTTCTCTTAACTCAATCATGATTTTAAGTGGAACCTTGACCTTTGCCACTGTTGGGGCTATAATTTGTTACATTCACTTCAGGGAATGAAGCAGAGCTAACTGGGTGGATTTCATGTTTTTTCATGGGCAACTCATTATTTTATTAAGCCACAATAAGACATAAAATTAATTCAAAATATTTTGTAAAGCCCTTTACTTAATGTTGCTATTGTAGGAGCACATTCGAGGCATGAAAAGTCGAGACTGTCTTTTCCTAACATATTTTTATTAGTAATAATATCTTCTCTCATAATTTAAATTGGGAGGTAATTCTATAACATTGCAGTGTTGTATTTACTAATAGATTTAAAATTTTGCAATTCGCAAATAAATCCAATTTATATATCTGCTTCAAATAGCTCTAAAGATTGACATGATCTTTTAGAGTAAAATATTCAAATATGAATCCTTCATGGAAATGAAAATAAAAAAAATCAATGCTTTTGCACAATCCTTCTAGGATGGAGCGTTTCCTTAATAATATCTTCAAGATCTATTGAATCGAGATAGATTTTGCGCAATCATTACCAGGATGCAATGACAATTTCTTGTTTAATAGTGCCTCCATGACCCATTGAATCAAAATAGATTTTACGCAATCTCGCTGGGATGTGATATTTCGTTCTTTAATTGTGTCTTAAAGACCTATTAAATCAAGATCAATTTTACGCTATCCTTCTGAGATGCGATGTTTTATTGTTTAATGGTGCTTTCAAATCCCATTGAATCAAGATGAATTTTATGCAATCCTATTGGGATGCAACGTTCATTGTTTAATAGTATTTTTAGGACCTATTGAGTCGATATGAATTTTAGCGTCTATAATTCAAAACAAATATATCTTTCGCAAAATATCAAGAATCACAAATTCATGATTGAAAGAGCTTGATATGGTTAGAGTGTCTCACGTCGAGCCTTCGCTTTGTTAAAGTATCTTACCTCAGGTTTTTACATAGATCGTAGAGTCTGGTGTTGATAACGTATTATGAAACTAGTAGTAAAAGAGAATAGAGAAAGAAGAGAAAGAGATAACTCTATTATTAGTATTCTCAGGTGGTTGTCATACATAGAGTGCCCAAAGGGCTATTTGTAACATCCACCGGAATTTTCTTATCATTTTTCGTCCAATTGTTCGGTTTTTATCGAATAACTGAGATTAATTAAAATTCGACTAAATAATTATTTAGGATCAATTGATTAGCAATTAATTGAGTTTAGGTACGAGTTAATTAGGTTAGAAGTATAGAAGATTTCATAAAATTTTCTTGAAACCGATTTACCGATTTAAAGGAAATCGGTAAGATTACGGTATTTTAAACTGTCGGAACCGAACCAATAGAATTTCAACTCATTAACCCTACTTTAAGTGGCTGAGAACTCAGCCACTTAATCCCTCAAAGTGGCGCAAAGAAGGCCACAAAGAATGAAGGATGTTGGCTGAATTTCAGCCTTTTCATTTTCAACCAATTAAAGCCACCCATTCTAACTACCTCCTCCATGTTTTATGACACAATTTCTTTCTTTCCTTCAGCCATTTTCTGCGCCACTTCTCCCCTCTTTCAGCTCTCTTCTTCTCTTCTCCACTCACTTAACTCCATCAAACCATCAAGTCCAACCAAGTTTTGTTCATCCAAGTTCCAAAATCAAGCCAAATCACAACACAACAATAGGTAGAGGTTTAATTCTTGTCTTGATTTTCTAATGTGGGTAGCTGAATGGTGGTTTATTTTCTCAATTTTTGATGTGATGATTGAATGATTATGATGATATTTGGCTGGTTTATTGGCTGTTTGTGAGGTTAAAATCGAATTGGAAGCAAGAAAGGATGAAAATAGGAAGAGCTGAGAGGCTAGAGAACCAAAAACCCTCGGCAGTCCGTACGGCGGAGTGTACGGCTCCGCCTACCGTCATTTAAATTTGATGAAATCAATTTTAAATGAAACTAGACATTCAGAATTTCCATACATATATCATATAAGGTCATTGGATTAGTATTGAGTGAGATATGAATTTTGGAAGTTTGACATAGGTTTTTGATTTTGATTCTGGGTTCAGGGTAGAACTCGTCCTATACTACTTCGAATTGAATGAAACTAACTTTTTTAGAAAGCTTACACATAGAAGAATATTTCATAAAAATTTCAAAATTATATAAGGTCCCGTTTGTTCCCAGTAGCACGAGAAAGTTGCCCTATATCCAAATTGGGCCAAAATAGGGCAGTTCAGGATGGTCAAATTTTGGGGCTTATAACTCGAGCCCTACTAAGGCAAATGGAATGGAACTTTTTGAAAATGAAAGGTTGTCCTGTTAGCTTTAATATGGGATCAATTTCATATGATTTGAATTAGTTTTCAATTTTTAGTAGATTTTTACTTTTAGGTGTACAATTCTGGCCAGCTGCAAGGTAGGCTAGGATAAAACCTAAATAACTTGAGTTATAGTTATCAAAATTAGATGGAAATAAAGAGGCTAGAAAAAGACACATAAAACTTTACCATATCCAAAATTGAGGTTCAGATGAGTTAAATAGAGATTATGGCCTGATTTACAAAAACCGGGTTGAATGCAAGTATTGAGACAACGACCATGTTTTGATTACAATAATTGTGCCATGAATTTGATGTTTGAAATATGAATGAAATTGTGCCATGAATTTGATGTTTTGATTACAACGTTCCGTTATGCCACGGAAATTTTGGTAAGACGTATGCATGAGTTATGATATACGTGTAAATACACGTGCATTTTCAAGAAAGTTATGAAAGTTATGTTATGATGAACCTAAAGACTATGTTATGATGAAAGTTCCATGAAATTTGGGCCAGCCCCGGAATAAAGTTAAGGGGAATAGATCGGTGGGGAGGTCGGGGAAAATAAACCCGGTATTCTTGTATAGGAACGAACTCAATCCTGAAAAGCAGACTATTACCCAGGAGTCTATAATGGCCAAGAACTCTCAGGGGACCAAGTAATGGAAAAATTTTATGAAGAAAGGTTCAAGAATAAGTTTTGCATGATTACATTGAATGCATGATTACTTTGAATAGTCATTACAAGTTGTTTACAGTTTGTCTGTTATATTTACTTGCTGCTACATGTTTATTTATTCTGCTCTTTGTTTTGTATATCATTAATGGTGTTTTATTCTGTTACTTGCACTGCTCTAAGTAAAACTAGACCTTGCCTCAGACCAAACATTTTCTCAACCTTATTAAATATGAATAGTTGAGCTTGATCTCATGTTTTTATAATTAAATAAAAACCGAGGTAACTGAGAATGAACGTGACATTAGTTAAACACCATACGCGAACCCAACTGAGAATTCTGTCAAATTCTCACCTCGTTTTACATTTCCACATCATTCTCAGACGTTGACGACGGACTCTACGGCTACTCTCTTCATTGAGATTCCAGACTTGCAACTCCACCACGACCCCGCAATGGGCTCACTGTCTATAGCCGGCTCTTGCCATTTCCGATTTTACCTTTTTAGTGATAAGAACTTTGTCGTTCCCTTATTTCACCCTGCTTTTGACCCTGCTGCCCCTTACTTTGCGATTCCTTTACACGTGGCACACCCTCCTCTAGTACCTCCCGCACCCGTAGCACCCGCATCCCCTGTTGACCTTGCACCAGAGTCACCTCCATAGGTGGTACCCAACATCCCGCTCAGCTCCGAGAGTGACCCTTCAGAGGCCTCCAGCTCAGCATCCTCCTCCTCAGGACCTAGTGCAGACTAGTCACCAGCCGGGCCTAGCATGGACAACGGCTATCTGACTAAGTAGGTCGGCAGCAGATGACGCTGTACAACGTGACCCTCTTTTGGCAGCAGGTAGCTTTGGGTCATAGACTTAGTAGTAGATTTTGAAATGTCCTCTGAGGACCATATAGGATCATTTTGACTGACACGGGCGGCCTTATGTCTTTTTGGTACACGGCCCCACTTATGTATCCTGTTTTGAAATTTGTACATAAACTGAAGCAGTGGCTTCCTATATATATACACATATACAATTGACGGTATATATGTTATTTGTTTTTATCTTTTCCGTTGTGATATATTAATCTTTGTCACATTCATTACATACAGCGCTCCTTTTCTTCTGTAAAAAAAAAAAAGTGATATGAAAAACGAAACGTAAGCAGAATATTAACACGGTAATACAATCTACTTAATTTCATGCTATGACTTAAGCATAACATTAAATTGGCAGGGTGTTACACTATTTATAGCCAAAGGGCGATAAAATATATAATATATAATCAAATAACAGATTCTATCTAATCAAATTTTAACCGAATCAGGATAAAGATATGGACATCCACATTCAAATTTAAATACTATTTCACAATAAGATCTTAATTTTGATAAATTGTAAATGTACAAAATATTTTATATAAATATCTAATTATGTATTATCACATCAATAAAAATATTTGACTCTCATATTCATTACTTCAAAAGTCTCACATATACTTTTAATTTTAATTTTATTTTTTAATTAAATAAATAATAAATAATAATATAAAGTGTTTGTATAAAATTATAATCATATATTGATGACTTTTTCTTTTTAATCAATTGCAACTAAAGGTTAATTAAATTTTTAATCATTCGCATCCACAAGTTGAACAATATATTCTTGTTTTTAATTAATTATTAATTATTATTATGATTAGAATATAATTTATATTAATTTTTAAAACTATCATTGTTCATTTATGATCAATATGTGGGAGTGATGATTCAATTTCGTAAGCTATATATATATTCAAACCATGAATTTCATTAATATTGGAGAAACACCATAAAATGGGCGACAACCAAGCAATTTGATTAAACAAAAATAAATTAAATTTATTTTTAATTTTGAATGATAAAACTATTATTTTTTAATGATGTCATAATATAAAATATAAAATTACCCTTTTTATTTTTCAAATTCTTAAAAGACTAATTTTTTTTTAAATGTTGTTGCAATTAAAAAATAATTCTAGGAATTGTGTTTTACGAATTTTATATTATCTAATCATAAACAAAAATGTTATCTTAATCATGTCAATAAACTAGGGCTAAAGAGCATTTTTATAAATCCTTAATTATAATGTGCATCAACATGTCTTTGATTGCACTAACTATATCAATTAGTTAAAAGATAGATTGAGTGGAGTCCTGCACACCGCCAGAGCTCTCCTAAGGTTTTTGGGGTGCGTATAGAGAGTTTCCCTTCCACTGCATGAATACATTTTTTTCATCGGCATTGCCTATCTAAGCTAGGCTGGTGCAATATTATTCACCGTTGTGGTTTCATGACAAAGAGCATGACAAGGAAGTCAAAGAGACTAGGAGAAGGATCAGAGAAAGACACGAGGGATGCAAGAGATGACAATAAAGGGGGAGCCTTTCAAGGCCATATTCATCAAGAAGAAAAGGAAAGTTTGACTCCAAGTGCATCATTTTAAAGATTTTGTCTTTAAGAAATTGCTAGAAGCTTTAGTAAGAAACAAACAACTTTTTTCGAGGATGGCTACTCAAGGAGACCATTGACCTTTCAAAACTACCTTAGCTTGAGAAAAGAAAAAGAAAAACCAAGGGTGTTACATCTAAAAATTCCATAAAAATCTTAAAAAAAATGACTAGAAGCCCAACTATTTGGGTGAAGTTATGTGTGGGATACATTAACTAGACAAAGCACTCTACGCTCAAAGTTAGCAAAAGGAAGCCTAACCCTAAGCTTATTAAAAAAATTGTCTTATACATGTAAATGAAGGTAAGATCGACATCTTGGTCTCTAAATGAAAGACCTTATTACTAGAATAACATGGGCGACACTGATCAAAGACCAATTCATCCCCATAATGAAAATTTCGGACACATTTTCTAAGCATGACAATAGTCTCATTATCATTGTATAAAGAAATTTTTTTGTTAATATAAGAATATACCCACCCAAAGCAATCCTTTGAAGGCTGTGCTAACTCACTCCTATGCTTGCCCTCTTTCGTACTACTATTAATTACTATTATTAACTCGAGATCTTTTGCTTTTAGTCATTGTGCCTATGAATAGAACTGAGGTCCCTAAACAATAAAAGGTCTTAATTAAAACAATAGCAACAACTATTCACAATGTAACAATAATCAAGTGAAAATCTTCCAACCTAGAGTTCACAAAGGAAATATAAGTGAGAGGGTAAAGGTATGACGACACTTACTTGAGTGAGCAATTGAAAGACAAGAAGCCCTCTAGAAAAGAAAATGTGGAAGTGTGAAGGACAAAGTAAGCATTTCTTTCGATATAGAAAATATGCTTGTAGAATTGAGTAAGGGAAAGACCAAAAGTATGATGTGCAATAGTGATAATTCCAAACTTCTTGGTAAATTTTGAAAGAAAATGTCTTAGTAGCAAACCAAGGGTTTTTAAGCTTTCTACTATGGTTCGAGAAATTCTGGTTGTTGGAGAGGTCTACAAATTTTTAACATGGAAAACTCTGAGTATGAGGGACAAAAAACTATGGGACCTAATCCAAAAAAATTTTATTATTAAAAATTTTGAATAAGTATAGCAAAAGAGTTTCACCAAAAGGATCTAAATATAACACTTCTCTCGCTACCAAAATAGTTGAAATCACTCCTATGGCTTTTGTTGGCTGATGTCATCCTGCTCCTTAGCATTTTTGGCCATTTTGCTGCAAACCAATATCCAGGTTATTACCTCCAACACAAAAGCAATTACGACCAAACATATGATTATGCCAAAATAGATGCTCTTCCATTTTTATTTTTTATTTTTTTCGCTAAGGATATCAAAACCTTTGAAGGCGTTCAATATGGCAAGGGCAATAGTTCCATATTCAACTATATAATGAAAAATATTCCAAAAAATCCTATATTTGTGATCTTTTTGGGCCTAAAAAATGCAGCAACACAAACGTGAGCAAATGCTAGACAAATCAGAGTGATCCCAACGCATCTATGTGGAGTGTGATGAACACCATAATGATTCCCATGTACAAACTGCTACCAAAGCCAACAATACCAATAAAATATGCTAGAGATTGACATGCTCAATGCAAGCGAAATCATGCAGGACCTAGACCATCAAATACCTTCAAGTGGCGAGCAAATATTGCCCCAGTAGGCATTAATATTCCCCAACTTATGACATCCAAAATTCCATGAACCTGAAAAGACACAAAATGTTGCTAATGAATACTAAACTCGAAAGTTAAAAATAATAATAAGAAATTAAAGTACCAAAAAATATTAATAAGAAGCTATATAAATATACAAGATAAGTTTGGTGAAACCAAATATTATAAAGTCCAAATTACTTACACTTCTGAGAGTGATTTGGAGTTCATTTTTCCACCAGTTTGTGAAACCTTCCCAGATGCAAAATCCAAGGTTCCAAAAGATTGAACGTTAGGTCCTGATAGCGAGTGCGCATTTAAAGTCCCATCATTGGAAACTAGGCCTTCTTGCCACACATGATTCACCAAAGTTGTACTGGTGGGAAGTTGGAAACTTGCCAAAATGATCATGTGGCCGTTTGACTAAGAGGCAGAAACACCATGAATAGGGAAGCTAAGATTGCCCTCTTCCGTTTCATAACTTGTTATTGGTGAGATGTAGGCTTTGAAAGTGGCATCTGAACTTCGAAAAACAACAAATACTTGTGAGCCCAACATACCCTTCGAGGTTGGGTTGATGGTGCAAGCAATCCAACTATAATCCTTTACATTTGCCTTCTTGAAGGCAACATCCACAATGCTTGAGGATTTGTGGTAGTTCCAATGTAAAGAGGATTCAAGCACTGGCAAATCCATGCATGTTGCATAGTTAAAGTGATCGGGGAAAGTGAATGAGTTGCATGCTCTAAAGCACGGGCACGTCCTTTTTTAAAAAGTACCCATACCCAGTACATTTTGGGTACGAGTACGCATTGGGTACGATTGGGTGCCACTCGGGTATGATTAGGTGCGGCTGGATATAGGTACGGGTATGGGTACGATTAGGTGTGGCGGGATATAGGTTGGGTACGGGTATAAACTAAACTACATCGTTTGGCCACCTTTTGTTTTGTTTTTTTTTTTTTCTTTCGGGAAAGACAAAACGAAGAAAAAGAACCCTACCCCCCCCCCCCATTTTTCCTTTCTTTCCCAAATCGAAACTCACCTCACCCCACTTCCAACTTTCACCCACCAGCCACCACTAGTTCAACCGCTCCACTATCGGCGAAGCCCAGCGGTGGCGGCACTCCTCATTGCAGCAGCAGTGCTCCTCATCCAGCAGTGGCAGAGCTCCTCGTCCTTGCAGTGGCGGCGCTTCCAAGTCCCAACGATGGCCCAGCCAGTAGCTTCAGTCCTCCTTCTCTCTTGTGACAAAGGTACGACTCCTTCTCTTATTTGTTTTGACTTTCATTTTTTTTTTGTTTTATATATTGTGTTGATCTGTTGGAATTATTTCTGGAAATAAAGAATGAGTGATTAATTTTTTTTTTGAATAATATAGAAATTTTGTAATTATTTATCAGATGTTTTCTTTATCACAATTTTGTTTTATGAAATCTGTTTAATATATATATATATATATATATATATATATATATATATATATATATATATATATTTTTATGTTTATTTATTTATTTATAAACGTACCTATACCCTATTTTTAACAAAATTTTCGTACCTCGAACCTGTATCTGTGCATCATAGGTTGCTTGGCTGAGGGGTGGCTAGGAGAATGATGAATGTGAAGAAGAGTGCAACAAACAAGAGAAGATTCTGAACCAAAGCCATAATCGGAGAGAAGAAAATTGAGTGTAGTGTTGAATGGTGTTTAGAACCCTATGAATGTGTAGAATAAAGCATTACACTGCACCCCATTTTTGGCCGAAAATGCAATTCACTCCAATGTATAAATCAAATTGCAGCCCACTCCAAAGAGAGACTAACATCTCTATTTGTGCCCCCTAACCATAGTTAACTCACTCTTACAACTTTTAACCACTCTCGCCCACTTTGGTTAAAACTAATGCAATTTTTGTGGGAGAACAACACCAGTGCTTTCACTTTTAGCGAGTCATTTAACACAAAAATTAGCACTTTCTAAGGCAAACATAGTCATTCTTCATCTTGACACATTTAAATAATGTAAATCACAAGATATTACTATTCTATGAATATACACATGATATAATCTCACCAGTAACACAATATAAACAATTGACACAAAACCTAAACCCACCACCTCTACACTATAAACAACTAAATATAAAATGGGTTTGTTAAATTGAAACTATAGAATACATTGCCCCTGGTTTTGGAGTTGAGACCAAGAACTATTAAATAGGCAATTGAAGAGGGAGGCACTTTTGATGGTGTTGAGACTGAGTGCTGCTGAGGAGAATGGCGAGCAGAGGCATCGAGCAGCATTGATCACGGATAGAGCAAATGAAGTGGGAGAGGAGGTGCAATTTAGCAATGTTTCAAATGGAGCACGGATGAAGCATGATTTAGATCAAGATGCAAGTTAAGAAGCAGAGGAAGTGGGGATGTTTCGAAGGAGATGCAAAGCGTTTAGGGGTTTGCACTTCAACGACCATTTTTTGGGGAGTTAAGTATCACTTTGGTCCCTGAAATTGTATGTATGCTTCACTTTAGTCCTTAAAATTTGAAAATTAACTTTTTTTCCGTCGGTTACTTTAGTCCCTAGTTAGCCAACCATTAGTCAACTGTTACGGTTTTACTGATATGTCATGTTAAATGACACGTCAGCATGTCACATGGCACGCTACATGGCACAACATCTGACGTGGCATGCCATGTTGCATAGCCTTCTGACGTGGCATGCTGACATGTCATCGATTTTAAATTAGTTCAAATTAGTCCTTAAAATTTCTAAAATGTGTCAAATTAGTCCTTAAAATTTCTAAATATGCCAAAATAGTCCCTGAAATTTCTAAAATATGTCAAAGTAGTCCAAAATTCCAAAACTTCTCTTCTCTTTCACAAGCTCTAAATCTTTAATATTCCTCAAACCTGTTAATTTCTATTCCATTTTCACACCATATCTAGACTAGATCCTCCCCACATTGAATAATAGGAAGAGAATATATAGAAATGAAATAATGAAATACAATAAACAATTTTAATATAGCTCATCATAGTTCAAGATCCAAGAATGCCTCTAGATTTAGCGAATACTTACTTATGAATAACACTTCATCAAAGAAATCTAAAAGTCAAACTTAATTGAAAGACCATCTAGGTGTACTAACCCAGTAGTTTGTTAAGATAGTTTCATTCCTAATAAATGGAACTTGCTCATCTTTATTTATGCACTAGCTATTGAATGAATTTAGTTAAGAACCTCTTAGTATTGATAGCCTTTACATCTCTTTGGCTCACTTCAACTTAATATAGTGTTTGTTAGGTCTAATTTTCTAAAAATATTTTAGAAGAAAATTTCTGAATTTTAATATGAAAATTTAGAAGGCTTGGTACTACGAGAAGTATGGTCTAAGGAAATCCTCAAGTTGGGAAACTTACCAATTTCTACTTTTCAGTATAATCAGGTACTTGTCCAAGCTTATATTGCTACTTTAAATCTAATTGACTTCAAAAGGCATTAATGCCCAATCTTTCTATTTGGAATTCATGTAAGTATGAAACATAATTTATTAAAGAAGACAAATTTGTATGTCTCCATATCTAGGTAACCATTTGCTACATTACAAAGATATCATAAATAGGTAATATCATTATAACGATGGTCATTGTAATTAGTATAAACTATGCTATTGGCTATTAAGAGGTTCTTAATTAAAATCATTCTATTGGCTACTGAGAAGTTGTGAATTATCGTTTGTGTATAACCTAACTTTCAAAACTATAGCTGGTGCATAAATAAAGATGAGCAAGTTTTATTTATTAGGAATAAAACTATCTTAACAAACATACGGGGTTAGTTCACCTAGTTGGTCTTTCAATTAAGTTTGACTTTTTTATTTCTTTGATGATGGGTTATTCATAAGTATGCCTATAAGTATTTGTTAAGTCTAGAGGCATTCTTGGATTTTGGACTAGGATGAACTACATTAAAATTGTTAATTGTATTTTATTATTTCATTTCTATATATTCTCTTTTTATTATTCTATGTGGGGAGAATCTATTCTAGGTAAGATGTAAAAATGAGAGAGAAATTAGTGGGTTTAAGGAATATTAAAGATTTAGAGCTTGTGAAGAAGAAGAGGAGAAGATTAGGAATTTTGAACTATTTTGACATATTTTAGAAATTTCAGGGACTAATTTGACATATTTTAAAAATTTCAGGGACTAATTTGAACTAATTTAAAATCAATGACATGTCAGCATGCCATGTGACATGCTGATATGTCACTTAAAGTGACACTTAGGCAAAACTGTAACAGTTGACTGACGGTTGATTAAGCAGGGACTAAAATGACGGACGAAATGTAATTTCAGGGACTAAAGAGTTAGTTTCCAAATTTCAGGGACTAAAGTGAAACACACATATAATTTTCAGGGACCAAAGTGATACTTAACTCATTTTTTGGGATTTCAGCTAAACAGTGATGTTAAATTCATCAAACAAACCCCTGGTTAAAGTGAGAATATTTTGTTGGAATATTCTCACTTTAATCGTTAGTTGCAAAATAAAGTGGGGCAGATTGCATTTTTCGGCAAAAATGGGGTAGAGTGTAATATTTTGAAACCTCATGGGCGGTTAGTGACATTTGTCCCATTTTACAGGATACAACTGTTACTAGAAGACCTAAAATCTTATCAGTTAGTTTTAAATGAGTTTAATTTTGATTTATAACTTATCGGATAGTTAGATTTAAATATTGAATCATAGTTGTACTTGTAATTAAGAAGAAATTTGTTGCTTTTGTTTTGTAATACGAAACTAATAACAGGATAATGATTATTTATTATCTACACTAATATATTAAAGGAGATTTAATAGAAAAAACTTTCTTAATAATAATATATATAGAGAGAGAGGATCAGGTGAGAGAAGTGGTTAATTATGAGAGTAAGAGGAATAAATCATGATTATTAGATCTTACATGAATGATTAAGATTAAAATAAAAAGTCATATAATATTTTTAAGTAATCTTGTAACCTTTAAAAAAATTTAAATCTTGACGATTTTTATATGGTTATATGGCCCATTCTCGTAACAAATCACTTTTATATATATATATATATATATATATTTCCTACTTTGGTGTTAATCTTTATTTTTTTCAAAACTAGTACTACAATTGTTATTGGAGTTTTGGAGCCTCTTAGAGCGCCTAAACATTTATTCAGTCCGCTAAATTTGTGATCAGAATCTCCTTCAACTACAACAACCTTTTATCACATTCCCCCCAAAACCCCAAAGATTGTCTTTGGAAGACAGATATCCAGCACCCGTCTAACTAAATGATTTGTCTGTTGTAAGCAAATCTTAATGCATTCGATTCGATTGACCTGTGACTTATGCAACAAATACTCAGAGGATAGCAGTCGTGTCGTGCCACCATATAGGGAATCAGCTTCACCTACTTGATACATACAACACGTGAAAATTGCAAAACCTCCATAACATTTAACCATTTACCTGAAACATTAACCGTTAGTTCGTGATTAGATTAGCCTTGATTTTTTTTTTTTTAATCTGGAGATTAGCCTTGATTTAAAACAGCTTCTAACTAAACTTTTATTTTATAAGTTTTTGTCAAAATAAATAAATAAATAAACAAATCCATACATACCGCCTTCCATCATCCGATATTTGACAAATTTGGGTAATCAAATGATTTTTCAAAACCCTTTTGTCACAACAAGGGCCTCTGTGCTACAACGGTTAGCCATGTTGTAGTTGTCCAACTCAATCCATTTATATATTGATCAGCAGCTTCACAGGTACTGTCATGCCTATTTAGCCACATTTTTATTTTTTGGGTGATTAATGTTAAAATTGTGAATTGACGTAAAATTATTGTTTATAGATATTAGATATATTAGATTATTATTATTATTTATTAATTTATCCTTTTTATTATGACTTCCACATATATTTTTTTATCATGATCAAATTACATAAGGTGATATTATATTTTTTTTTTATATTTATTATTTACTTATGCACTTTCCTTACTCTAACTTCTAACTGTGTATAAAAGCTTTGTTACATTTAGAATAGTATAAAAGCTTGATTGTGCAACGTAAAAGAATAAATAAATAAAACTGCAACTAAAAAACTACAACATGGGCATGTGGACAAAAGTTCAAAGTGGGAGAAGTGGATGTGAGTGATAGTAAGGAAGAAAAAATTATAGATGTGGGATGGGGATTCGTGGATATGGCAGTAGCATTTTATATAACCATGTTACATATTTTTCCTTTATAAATATTTTTTTTTTGTTCATGATAATGATATTTGATATGGGCAAAATGGGAAAAAAATTGTGACCAAGCAAGAAGTAGTTAAAGTGTCTTAGCCCCTTTATAGTAGTATTGATATCGATATAGAAGAAAATATTAGTCTTTTTTATCAAAATTACCATAGTTAATTACTTAATTAAAAATTTGAAGATAAACACAAAAGAAGATAAAATTATAAATATATTTTATTACATAGTTAAATATTTAAAAAAATATAAGATCGAGAATTCATCTTGATGGATATTTAGTTATTGTAAATAAGCATAAAAGATTATTTAAATAATATTTATTATTAGTTACTTCTATCGTAACAAAAGAGGGTATGCACGTTAATATGCTAGTTATTATAATGGAAATTCCCTACCTTGGCATTCAAATTTTATTTTCCCCAAATTACCACTATTGACTAATCAATTCAAAATTTTAGAGTAAAACAAAAACAAATAATATATACATGTTATTAATTATTTATAACCAAAAAAAGGCAATTAAATGTAGATATATATATGACTTTTCCGCTAAGTGACCAAAGTCTAGTTTGAATCCCAAATGCTCGATATGTTGCCCCCTCAGAATCATATTGAATCATTTCATGATACTCTGTCATCGTTACGTCACAATTCCTGCAATACATGTAAAAGGAAAGTTTGACCATTATCATTGTATCATTTGGCTAGCCTGAAGGAAGAGCAATCACGAAAAAGCTTGTGCTGTTTTAATATTTAATATGCAAGAAATCTACTCGGACAAGAAATGAAATTACTCGACAATACTTGCCTCGTGTGAAATAAATCTACTTTCTAATACAGTCAATGGAAAGGAAGAAAACAACACACACTGGGACTGTGGCACATTACCCTCAACACTGTACATCTATGAAGGCAACTTAAAGAAGATAAAAACTAATCAGCTTCCCCACGTACCCATGTTCTACTATTTACATTCTATTTGACTAACGTTGGACTTGAATTACAACAAAGCAAGAGAAGGCTGTAAAGCTTTGCTAGAGATGCAAAGTGGGCTAACTTGCCACGTCTCGCTTGAATGGCCTAGCCTGTCTTAGTAAAATGGGTTAGCCACTACAATCCACCTCATTTGTAGGTGTGTTGCCCACCAAAAAGATTAAAAAAAATAAATAAGCTTGTGATTTATTATTATCTTATCACTAAAGAAATTGGTAATGATACTTTGTGATATTTTGCTCTAGAATGCACTCTAATGTGATCCTATATTTTCTTTGTTCTTAGTAGTTCTCTCCTGCATTTTTCATTAAACTTGAGATGTCATGTATTCAACTCTCATTCTCCTTGCCTTCATAAAAAGAAAAGAAAAAAATGATGGAAAAGAATGAAATTGAGGTTACTCTTGGTTCAAAACAAGGATCCAAGCAATATTAGTGATGTGAGCAAAAACTTTATAGCATTATGCACTTTGCAAGTTATGTATTTAGAGTCATGTAAATAGTTATTTTTTTGGGTGATGCAGGCATTGACTTTCAAGAATGAGCATCAAGAGAGCTGCATCAGAGACTATGTCGTTGTGTGTTGTTTGGGAATGAGAAAGAAAACAAAAGATGAAAAGAAATGTTGTTAGTAGTGGGTCGCGGGTCCAAAAAAAAACCATGCATTAACCTGAAAATCTAAAATGAAAAATCCATGCATTAACCTGAAAATCTAAAACGAAAAATCCACTCTAGCCTGTAAGCCAAACCCACCTCAGCTCACGAGTTAGGCGAGGTGGGTTAGGGGGTTGAAAAATTTTTGGCGGGTCTAATAATCAATTGGACTTGCCTTTTTTATGGATTAGTCAGTTAACTATGTAGGTTAAACCTATTTTACCATCTCTGAGTTCCACAATTAGCAACATTAGTTCTAAAAAATTGTGTATACAACCACTTCCATGAGTTCTACAACTTTACAACCTTGCCTAGAAGTCATATCCTTATTATCATTATCACCATCCTTGTTACGACCATTATCATTGTTGTCCTTATCATAATCATCATCATTATCTTTGTTAACATTTTAATAATGCCATTACAGATAGACATAAGACTGCAACGCCATTTCTCCTTTCTCTCTTCTCCACTTTCCTCTCTCTCTCTCTCGTCCTTGTTCCATTTCCTCCTTACCATGAATCACCTCCCCTACAACCACAACCCGAAGCTCTCACCAATGTCGCCAGAGACTGTCATTAACCGGTCACTGCAATCGGTTTAATCTTTTCTCTTTGCTTTTTTCCCATTCCATCTCTTCACTCCAAATTGTTAGATGAGAATGTTAGTTAACTTAAGGTTTTTCCTCTTTGGTTCATCAGAGAGCACGCTTGGAGCATTAATTTGAGCTTACGGTTGGAGAATTGATAACAGCACTTGATAGTTTATAAATTTATGTTTTTCACAAGGCCTATATTTTCTAGAATAAAGCCGTATAATGGAAGAAGGGAAATGAAATTACAAGACTAAAGAAAGCTTAACGTTCCCCAATTGTGTGAATTGTTTGTTGTGGCATTGTTTGCGTGCATGCAATGGAGTCAAGGTGTGCTCTAGAGTAGACATATGATTGATTGAATTGTTTAAATTGATTGATTTGTTATTGATTAATTTGTTGTTTTTAAATAGAAATTGGTTTAGTCTAATAAGGAGAGACTCCTAATTTAAATGGAGATTCTATCGAAATTTTTGTTATTGTTTAGATATAGGGACAGTTTTAGTCCCCATGGGGATAAGGTCTCCATTTACTAAACAAGGCAGGGTAAGAGATAAGGTCCCTAACCCAAGGAGACCTGCCAAGTCACTGCTTACATGTGAAATTATCTAAATAATCTTATATATATATTTACACACACACACATCCCCAAACCCTAGTATAGATATTTATGATTTAGATTTTTGTAATTTTCTTTTATGATTATAATTTTTGATAAAATTATTGGATTTTCATTATGTATTTTTATTGTTAATTTGAATTGTATTGTATTAGTAGTGTTGTAATGGATTAAAATATTATTATGCTTTATTTTGGTTTAAGAGTTTTTTTTATGAAATTTTCTCTTTTTTTGGATTTTTTTTAAATTTTTTGCATAAACCCACGAATATCCATCAGGATTCAAATCCCTATGAAGAATGGGGAATGGAGACTGTGATCGGGACGGAAGCAAGGATAAGGGGCAAATTTCCAAATGGAGATAAGGGTAAGGGGTATGTCCTTGCCCTATCAATACCCATTGACCCCCCTATATAGATTATTATTTTCAATCAAAAAGTTTTGTAATATAATAAGAGGAGACTCCTAATCTAAGGGGAGACTGCCCAAATTTTTGTTGTTGATTACTTTGTTGTTTTCAATCAAAAAGTGTCATAATCCAATAAGCGGAGACTCCTAATCTAAGCAGAGACTCTGCCCAAATTTTGGTAGAAATTGAAAGTGATTATATTGTGCAATTTGTGATTGATAGTTGTTATGTAATTTTTAAGGTTAAAAATTGTTCAAGAGCAATGTTCCCTAGAAATTGATCATGGATGTATGATAGATTGTATCCAGACCAGGGGGATTAAACCGAAAATTTGTGAGGATGTTGAGCAATTTATAAGTATTACGCGTCAAACACAACAATTCATAAGTGAAGAGAAGGTTAGATGTCCCTATAGTAAGTGTGGATATAGGAAGTATTTAGATATTGATTGCATTAGGTATCATCTGTACAAATATGGCTTCAAGCTTGATTATTAGGTCAGGACAAAGCATAAGGACGTTATTGCACCAAAGAATAATCAGATTGGTATGGGTTATATTAGAGATAGTTCCAATGGGCTCCACATAGGTGGTTGGGATATGGGTAATGTGACTTGGGAACATAACTTTAGTCATAATCAAGAAACGATTTTGGATGTTGCTAGCCCTAAGTTTGAAATGTATTCCTAACCCTCCGTCGAGGTTACAAACCCAGAGGATGAGAGATTTTATGGACTATTAAAGGCAGCGAATATGCCTTTATGGGAAAGGTGTATGCACTCATAATTGTCTCTAGCGACTTGGATGTTGAATATTAAGTCAAAAAGGAACCAAAGCTAAAGTTCATTTGATGAGTGGGTATCATTGATCAATGAACTTAACCCACAACTTAACTCCACCCCAAAGTACTTTTACCATACTAAAAGAATAGTTTCTAAAATTGGGCTAAAAGAAGAAAATATTGATTTTTATTCGAAAGGGTTATGCTTTATTACAAAGATAATACTGCCCTAACTCATTGCAAATTCCATGAAAGTACTAGTAATGGCAAACGAGCCAACTCGCCCTGTTCCCCCACCTTGCTCCACTGCGGGTCAAGCTTTAAGCAGGCTGGGTGGGCCAATATGCATTAGTAATTTGGGTTGAATATGCCAACCCGACCCACCCCTCCCCACAATAGGTACCCACCAAAGAAATAGAAAATAAAGAAAAGAATCTTTTTTTATATGAATTAATTCATCTAAATTTATAAAAAAATAAAGGAATTTTTAATTAAATGCAACAAAATAGCGTCCATACAAAGAAACTTGTTTCATTTACTCATCAAATATTAAGCCATTTACTCAACTCTAAAAAAGTTAAAAATCATAATTCTTAATAAGATTAAGATAGAACTTCTAACCAAAATAACCACAATAGAGAAGTTTATAAGCCAATATTCAAACCCAAACACATTAAAAAATTCATACTCTATAAATTAATCATGTCCACAATAAAAGTATAAATTTATAATCAACAAGACAACAATATAGTCCACAATGCATAAATATAATCAATACCATAGTCCAAAAAAAAAAATTAAGGAGTCCACCAATATTACATAAACACTAATAAAAAGGGGCCAAATATTGTATGTATTGTGTGAGGAAAAAAAGATGAAAATAAAAAATGATGTGGCCCATAGGTCAAACCCGACCTGCCCCACTTCAACCCATTGATCAAGTGATGCAGGTTATGCCAGTTCAAATTTTTTTACAAGTCGAAAATATCAACCCAACTCACTAAAAATTGTGAGTTATACGGGTTAATCCAGCGGGTCCAACCCGTTTTGCCATCTTTACGTGAACACCTAGGTTTAGGCCAAAGAGAAAGGAAATAGGAAGTATAAAGATATTTCATAAAAAAAGATGCACTATTTACCTATAATCGCTAGACTTAAACGATTGTATGCATCGATTAGGTCAGTACCTCACATGAGGTAGCATAGAGAAAATAAGAGAAATGATGATGTAATGACTCATCCTTCTCATGGTGAAGTTTGGCAACTTGATGGAACCTCCCCTAATTTCTTATTCAATCATCGAAATATTAGGTTAGAGCTTTATGATGATGGATATACTCCAAACAATCAATTTAGTAAAACATATTCCTATTGGCTTGTGGTTGTTATGCCCTACAATCTTTCTCTTGAAATATACATGAAAGATCCTTATTTATTCTTATTTTGTATAATTCTTGATCCCAATAATCCCAAAGCTAGGATTGATGTTGACCTCTAATGCTTAATTGATGAATTGAGTGAGTTGTAGTATGAGGGTGTATTTACTTATGACATTTCAACAAAGCAAAATTTCATGTTGAGGGCAACATTAATATGGACCATCAATGACTTTTCAGCTTATGAGATGTTGTTTGGATGGATGACATAAGGAAAATTGCCATGCCCAATTTGTATGGAGGTTACAAAGTCATTCACTTTAAAGTGTGGAAGATAGAATTCATAGTTTGATTATCATAGAAGGTTAAGAGAAATTGAGCATGCATATAAGCGTAATAAGTATGGATTTGGAAAGAATACCATAGAGGAAGAGGAGCCTCTAGTTAGACTAAATGGTTGCCAAATTTGGGAAAAGGTTAGGTGTCTTCCAAAGATAAAAGAAGTAGGAAATCCATAAGATTGGTAGACTATGAGGTAGAGCACAATTGAATCAAATAAATATTCTAAGAGTTGCCCCATTTGAAGGGTAACTTGGATCTTAATTGTTTAGATGTGATACATATTGAGAAAAATGTGTTCGATAATATTATGAACACTGTTATGGACAATGATTGAACTAAAGACAATGACAAGGCAAGGTGTCATTGGTGTAAGCTCAAGGCATATTGAGAGATGTACACAAAAACAAAACGTGTGTAGGTGGGTGCAAAAGTTAAAAATATCTAATAAGGTTATTGCTTTAAACTAGGGTCGATGTGTGAATGTTGCACAAGGAAGGTTTTTTAGAAAAAAAAAAAGGAGTCATGATTATTATGTATTTATAGAGCGTTTGCTTCCTTTTGAATTTAGATAACTACCTGACTATGTTCAGAAGTCATTAACTGAGTTGAGTTAATAATTCAGAGATTTGTGCTTATCAACTCTTACAATTAATAATCTATTAGTTATGGAGGAGAATATCCCCATTATTCTATGTAAACTAGAGAGAATATTTTTCCCTAGGCTTTTTGACTCTGCGGATTACTTGCCTATACACTTGGCATATGAAGCATGGGTGTATGAGTTGATTCAATATAGATGGATATATCCATTTGAAAGGGAAATGCACTACAAAAAAACACACAAAATTAGCAATGCAATTTTGTGACGAAATAATTTCCGTCTCTATTAGCAATGGAAGTTGCCATGGATTTTATGCACCAACTATGAAAACATTTTTGTTGCAATTAGCGACAGAATTCACAACGGATATTTTTCGTCACTGATGAATCCGTGACAAATTCCATGATTATTCATTTAAAAATAAATGTTTTAATGCATGATATTCATAGTGATAGCGTATATTTCGTCACTAAGAATTTTTTTCATTTTAAAAAAATTAAAATGTTATATAAAGCATGGTAGCAATGGCAAAATTCTATCCCTAATTAGCTCATTTCTATGTAAAACTAATTTTATATAGGGAAAAATGTACTTTACCCCCTAAAGTATAACAAATGTGCACTTTACCTCCTAATGTAAAAAAATGTGCAATTCGACACTTTGACGTTTCCAAATTGTGCAAACGAGACCTTCTATTAATTCTGCTGTTAAATACCACTATTAGTAATCATGTACCATTGAACTTGGAACTCACTCATATGTAACATTGAACTTAGAACTCAAAGCTCATAACTCGGAACTCACTCACATGACCCAATAAATTTACAAATATGAAAACAAGAAGTTAACTCTTTATTGAAATCAGAACTCGAAAACTAGGACAACGAAAAAGTAAATCGCCTCATGTCAACACACTAAACTCGGAATTCGTATTTAACAGCAGAGTTAACAGAAGGTCTCATTTGCATAGTTTAAAAACATCAGAGTGCCGAATCACACATTTTTAAACATTAGGGGATAAAATGTACATGAATTATCCTTAAAGGGATAAAGTGTAATTTTTCCTTTTATATAATAAGTGGGGAATGTAGGATTAGATACACTATTTTTTTTAATATATATGTGCATATATATATATATATATATATATATATATATATATATATATATATATTGTAACACTGTACTGAAAGTGCAGTTTGTCAAACCTAACCTGAAAAATTCTGAGTCTGAACCCTATGCCTCCTTGGAGAGCTATAGGTTTAAGGCATTTTCTTAAGATCAAAAGTCCCGATAATGGTTCACTAAGCATCAATGAGTTGAAGAAGGATTTTTAATGAATTTTAGGGAATGGATAACCCTTTCGTTTTCAACCCCAAGTTTATAAAAATGCAAGTTTTCGGAGAATTGTACTAAAATCCAAAAGTTGGATTCTTATTCTTAAGGATTTTGAATTTTTAGATATTTTTATTGAATCCAAATGGGGGGTATTCCCTTATTTACATTTATGTTTTAAAGTTAATGGAGAGTAAGGTTAAAGAGGACATTAACTTGTAAATAAGTTTGTGCAATATCCTGGACCTGGGAAAGGATTGCAGAAGGAGGAAACCAAGTTTTTGGAGTTGGTAATCGACACAGGGATCTCATGAATCGACATACCTTCAGATGCCCACAGGATGAAATTTTCCGCGTTGTAATCGATTACCATATTTGGTAATCGATTACCAGTTCTGGGTTGGTGGTAATCGATTACCAGCATTGGTAATCGATTACAGACTTTAATTGTGTGTCGATTACCACAATTGGTAATCGATTACCAGTTCTTCGTGGTAATCGATTACCAAAGGTCAATATATAAGCCGAGACGCGTCCCTTCCCTTCATTTTCGAAATTCTCCTTCTCTCTCTAACCCAAATTCTCTCCCTTCTCTCTAAAACACATCACCCTTCCTTCTTAAACCCAATCCTTCACATCTTTCAATCAAATTACACCGTTCCCATTCATTTAAACTCAATTTCTTCCTTTAATCTCAAATCACATCTTCAACAAGAAATCAACATATTTGGTCTTGGAGCTTGGAGGAGGTGACACCAAAGCTCTCAAATCTTTCTTCTTCCTTTCCCCTTCTAAGAGTATATACCACTGGAGAACTGGCTTTGGCGCTCAAAGTTCATGGGATTAGGAGTTCGCTATTGGCATTAAGTCTGTGAGTAGATAGTTTACCCCTATCTTACTTTTAATGTAATTTGCCTACATATATAGATATATGCATATGCAAATGATTTAGTAGCTTATCTATTTTTACTAGTTCACATGAGACAATGGCTTGATTTCAAAAAGAAAAATGTGGCAAATGTTTATTACTTTGGTTTCTATTAAACTTTGGAAAATTCTCGTTGTTAGAAAGGTTTTGGATAAAAGCTTCGAACCTTTATTCGTTTTTGATTTATTAAGTGTTGAAGCTTTACTTTTCTTTAAAGTTACAATTTTATTGTTTATTATAAGTTATATTGGTATATTTTATAAGAATATTTATTAAATGTTCTGTTTATAGAAAAGAACGACTTGGGAAAGTCTAGACCAGGATCTGTAGGCTAACGGCAGTAGACGTTAGCCCTGGGTGCACCTAGGATGTTGGATTTCATGGCCACTCAAGGGAGTGGTGCGTGCCTGTTATTTATGGCCACACATATAGTGTGGTGCGTACCTGTTATTCACGGCCACAGGAGGAGTGGTGCGTGCCTGATTACAGGATTCACACGAAGGAATGGCCACCTAAGTGTGTTTCTTGATGGATTTATCCTGGAATAGGGACTCTATTTTGGAAAAGAAAACTTGGATAATATTTGATTAAGATTTCTATTTTGGTTTCGTTATACATATTATAGTATCACCTTAGTATCTATAAATTGGTACATTGTCTCATGTGAGTTAGGGACATTCTATCTCTCACTAAGTTTCTCAAAACTCACCCCGTAGTTGTTCTATCCTTTTCAGATGCAGGTTTAGGCTTGGGAGCCGATTCTTCAGTTCAGCATCATTTGATTCCTATCTGGGTGAGCCCTATTTAGCAATGGGCCCTGATTTATAATTCTATTTCTGTTGTAATCTTAGTGTGTATCTCCATAGCACTACAGGCAGGGTCCAGCCTAGTTCTGTTTTTATTGTTGTTATGTATTCACTCATATATCTATATACTTATATATATTTCAACTTCTTGGAATTAAAGTTGTTTAAAGGATTTGTTTTCTGAAGAACTTAAGTAATGTATTTTGGATATACGATCGTATTTATATATTTTACTATTATATTGTGTGCTGAAGGGTGTATTATGAGAATACCTGAATCCCCGATGAAATATTGTGTTTGTTTATCTTGCAGGGTATCCTTTTGTAATTGGGAAATATCCGGATTACAAAGGGGACTCTGTCGAAAATTTTATAAAAATTTTCATGGTGAAAGGCTTGCGTGGGGACGTGTCCCTATGCGCCGGTCATGGCCCGGGTTGGGTCGTGACATATATATATATATATATATGTACATACACACACACTAACATAAAATACATTATAGTGAAAATTAGGCTAAGTGATTAAGCAACATCTAGACATCTGGGACTTGATTAACATGTTGTATAAAAAAATATTGTCAAAATTTTTTTAAAAAATAAAAAATTACATTAAATAAATAAAATACCTAACTACCAACGCACTAAAAAAATATAAAATTTTAAAAAATTCATATTAATTATATTAAATGAATCATTATTTCATAATATTGCTTGATATAATTTATGGATTTAATTTGTATGTATTGTTAGTGTAAAAAAAAATTTATACTGACATCTAATCATGTATTATTATATTAGTAAAAATATTTGAATCAATTATCCACTATTTTAAAAGTTTTACAAACACAAATATTTAGGGATTTGTTTGACAAACTAAAAAAATTTGCTAACTAGGTACAATGAGACCTGGTTTTTAATAAATATTGTTTGGTAATTACCTAAATATTTTAAAACTAGTTTTATTTGAACAAACTTAGACCTAAAACCAATTCTTAAAAATATTAATTTTAAATTACTTTTATTTCATTGCAATTTTTTTTTCTAGTTTATATCTTTTTATTATTATTCTTCTCACTTCATACCCATTAATTCTTTCTCCATTGACCTTGTCAACTGTTTGCTGTCATCGTCCACCACTGTTCATTGCCACAGTCCACCACCATTTTTCGCCGCCATCTATCATCGTTTGCCACCGACTACCACCATAGTTGCCACTGCCTACCATTGCAATCGCCATCGCCTATTGCTGGCCACTATTGATTGCCACTATCAGCCATCACTAATTGCTATCATCCACCATTGTTTGCCACTATCTGTCGTCGCTGCCACCCCGTCAGCCATCACTTGCCACCACCATTTTCTATTGCCCATCGCCATCGCTACCACCGTCCACCATTGTCAGCTCCACAGTTTGCTAGATTGATTTTTTTTATTACATAATCAAGAAGAAAGAGGTACATAATAATAATAATAATAAGACATCTATTAAAACTAATTTTTAAATTGTCGGACTAAACAATATTCAATAAAAAACTAATTCAATTTTATACCAGTTAATATAACTAATTCTATTGTATACTATGTTAACTTACTTTTTGAGATTGTCAAACATCCTTTTAATTAGATGATAGTGTAAAACTCTTTTACATTTTCAATATATATGAAAAATACATAATATATGAAAAATAACTAACAAGACTTTTATTTAAATATTTTCTTTATTTTCTTTATTTAACTTTTTTTGGCAAATAAAAATAATTTCTTTATTTAATTTAAATACATCCAAATATTATCAATAAATATTGAAAAGAAAAAATTTAGACTTCCCGCCACCGAAAAAAGTTTTCCTCAAAAAATTGCCCTCTTATTCTAAGCTTCCCCCATTTCCCTCTCTCCAAAAACCTTTCTTCCAAATTCTAAACCCTAACAGAAGTAAAACCCCCCTCTAGGGCTATCTAAGTACCCGTGCCTCCTTTATCTCTAAAACCCCCCAGACAATTTCAATTCTTTGTATGGAGTTATGTTTCTACTTTTTGTTGTTCTTCTATAGTTTTGAATGCACACCCATAGGCATATATGCATCTTGAATATATAGAACACAAAAGAAGATCACGATTTTGTGTTGGATTAAAAGGAATATTATTATATTTACTTTTGAATTGGTTCATTACTCGTTGACATTGAGGATCCATTAAATATATATTAGATAACTATTAAGCAAACTAGTACTTGTTATTATAGTTGTACATTAACATGTAGTGTTAGATTTTGAATACAAAATAGTACTTGTTATAATTATATATTAACGTGTAAAGATCTGAGACCTATGGCAATTAAGGAATATGCCAATAGTGACTATGCAGTTGTAATTTTGCGTGATATTATGAAAATTCAGTAGTATTCTAGTGCAGAAACTAAAACTTAAACTAGTATGCTGCAACTTAGAATAGCATCATATCAATTTCAGCTTTTTGTTCTATTTGGATAATAAGATCATATTATAGTGTTTTTGAGAAAATCTTCATCTTTATTTCTTGTTATAGATACAAGTAATCAATTTCCATAGCTTTGAGCCATAAGTTAGATTAATGATTAGGGATGCATCACATTCTGATTTGCAGTTACCAACAAAACAAGTTGATTTTTAGAAGGTTTTCATGAACTATATGCAAGAACGACAAGGTATCATGTAGCTTTGCTTTAAGTTTACAGCAAATTGCTTTAAGTCTTATTCGTAAATTCACCTTAGTGGAGGAGTTCCGAATGGTAACCTCAGCATAAGGTCTATAAAATTGTTTGAATTATTACTGAGCTTAAGAACCCAATATTTGTTATCAATTGTTTATTCATGTTTTTTGGGGCGGTGCAAACAGTTATGAGGTGGATCAGGTTGACTAACATCACACTGTCATGTGTCATTTGTTTTTTATGACACTTGTAGCTATGTTTACTTTTTTCTAGTTTACTTTTGTTTTATTAGATTCAGGCAAAAGGTTCCGTTTGTAATCATAGATGATCTATAACGCCCAGAAATTTTGAAACATTTGATTTACATTATTAATCGAATTATTCGATTAATTTGTATGAACACTGATAATTAGAGGCTAACTAAAGGTTAATTAGAAATTAATTAGATATTGATTAGAGGGATTAGGATTGAGAAGTATTAGAGTAGACAATTAGCAAACTTTAGCAAAAATAGATAGAAAACAAATTGCCGGTTGATGGAAAATCTGTAGAATTTCGGTATTTTAAACTGTCAAAACCAAATCAACCAAAGTTAGCATAAATAAAACCCTATTTTAAGTGGTACAAATTCAGCCACTTCTCCTAACCAAGGTGGTGCCCTCCATGCCACAAGAATGAGCATTGTTGAATCACTTAGAAGCCAATAGGTGCATCCACCAATGCGGATCCTAGGAGCCAACCACCACATTCAATCAACTTCACTTTTGCCCCCCCCCCCCTAATACCCTCAATATGTCGTCCCAAAAACATCAGCCTCCTTCTCCCATCTTTTTCTTTCATTTCTTCTCCATTTCAACCTACTTCAAAGCCTCACCCACTCCCTTGATCAAAACAACTCAATCTTAACAAGTTAATTCACTCACAAGAGGTAGTATTCCCTTACTTGGTATGGTTTTCTTAGATTGATGATGATTAGAAAATTTTCTTCTACTTATATACTTGATGATCTATGGTGATGATATGATGATTTATGGTTGATCTAGTATATGCTTGCTTAGCCTAGATTGAAACTTGCATAAGAAGCACAAAAAGAGCCAAAACAGAAATCTGAAGTTCATTGAAATCCCTAGGTGTCCGTACTTTCGAACTGTACGGACTCTCACCCAACATAAAAAATTAATGAAATTATTTTTATGTAAAACTAGACATTTAGGCCTTTTCAACCAAATAAACTATGGGGCATTGGATTAGTATTGAGGAAGATATAAATTTTTGAAATTTACCTAGGAATCCTATGTTCTATTCTGGGCAATATGAATTGTGAAGGGTATAACTCACCTTATACAACTCAAAATTGAGTGAGACCAATTTTGATAGGAAGTTAACACATAGCAAAGTATCTCATAAAAATTTAAGGTTTAGATTTCAATTGAGCTGCTCCCAGTAATTCATGAAAGTCTCCCTAAGTCCCAATTGGGCTAGAACAGGGCAGTGCAAATTTCCCAAATTCAGGAGCTCATAACTCGAGTTATACTTACTCAAATAAGGTGAAACTTCTTGGATATGAAAATTGAATCAATAAGCTTTAAAATAACATAGGTTTTGCAGGAATCCAAGTAGATTTCGATTTTTTAGTGGATTTTTACTTTTGAAGGTGTAAATCTGCCCAGATATATGGCAGGTCGAGGTAAATCCTCAATAACTAGAGCTATACTTAACAAAATCAAATGGGATCAAAGAGGTTAGAAATTAGACAAATAACACTATAACATATCCAAAATTTAGATCTAAATAAATTAAATAGAATTTATGGTTGAATTTACAAGATCAAGCAGAATTGAAGTTGGCAAAAATCCAATTTAAAAGCAAAGGTTACAAGTTTTGTATGAATATTGAAATGATTGATGTATTATGTTAGTTTTCTGTATAAATGATTGTCTGGCTAGCTGGCACTAATCACAGGGAAGTGAACTCGATCCTTTATGCTGCCAAAATTTGGTAAAAACCCCATACAAGACATGAGGCATTGCATATGCATGAGAGATTCAAGTCAACAGGTTATTCATTATGAGACTTATGAAGCTTATGAGAAGTTCCATATTACTTGGGCTAGCCCCAGAATATAGTTAAGGGAATAGATCGGTGGAAAAGTCGAGGAAAGTAAACCCGACATTCCTGTATATAAACGAGCTCGATCTTGAGAAGCAGACTATTACCTATGAGTTATATGGCCAAAAACTTCCACGGGACCAAGAAAGGAAAAAGTTTATGACATATAATTTAAAGATCAATGAAGTAAAGTGAGACTGAGTACATGCATTACTGCATCACATAGACATATTATTTACTTATGAGTTGAACACTATACTCCTTTATGTACATTTTCCCTGTTCATTGTGATATGTTGATGCTTATTCTATCTTTATTGCCTTGAGTAAAATTGAACCTTATTTCGGGTTATGTTTTCTAAAACCAAATAAATGAAGATAATGCATTCTGTTGTTCACCCTTTTCATAAGTAAATAAAAATCGAAGCAACTGGGAATGACTGCAATATTAGTATAGCATAGTTTAGAATCCTATTAAGAATTTTCCAAAATTTTCACCCTATTATGTATGTCCGCATCATTCTCAAACCCTGGACGTGGTGGCAACCATCATCCTCAGTTCTGAGCTATCGAGGTTATGACGATACTTTTGAGCACAGAGCTACTTATTGTGTTCGACGGCCTTGTTTCCTGTATTCACCACTTTTAGATGTATAAGAACCTATGAGACCATGTTTATATATATATATATTTATGTAGATATATCACAAATGTTGTAAGATTGACTCTGCCCGCCTTACTAAATCTTCTCTTATTGCGCCGTGCGATACATATAACTGTATATATCACTTAAGTAAATTAATTTCAATTAAATCGTTGTATTTCGATATGAACACTCATCCAACCTAGTCAATGAATTAAGATTAATCAATATAAGAGATAATCACACATAACAAACTACTGGGTAAAATATTATGACTTAAACATAATATTATATCTGGTAGGGTGTTACATGATCTATAAATATTAGAGTGTTGCTAAATAAAAAACTAAAAGAATTTATTTTTTAAAGTTATTAGGAGAAATTATTTACTAAATAATATTATATCCATCGTGTTGATGGTATTTTGCTTTAAGAGTTTTTTTGCAATTTGTTGTTTAGAGTTGTGTGCTGTTTGGAATATCATGCTCATTTAAGTTTGTCAATATTGCGCTTTTTCATTAAGACGTACTGCGTTGTTGCATTGTTTTGGTGGATCTTGTTTTTGTTGGTTCTTGCTTCCTTATTATGTCAACATTCCATGGTGTTTCTAAGTTGAAATAATTTATTGTAGGTTGTGGGTCTGGATTGTAGCAATGCAATTCTCTCCTCTACAAAGGTTAGTCATTGTTCTTTTGCGTTCTATGCCTTTTTTGTTTTTTGGTTTATGACTTTAGATTTCTTATTATTATGATTATGTTACTGCTTGCGTGTGTATATAATACTACTACTAACATAATGAATTTACATACTAGTGTAGGAAAAAGGTACAATTGATATCCTTAATGCAATTGTTGCGAGAATTCCCCCACTTGCGGATACATCAGAAAGGCCATGATAGGTGTACAATTTAAGCTATAATACATTTAGTTGTACAACTTATATTGCGTTTTAATTAATGACTTTTAAGCTTTATAATTTTGATGTTAGATTGTAATTTAAGATTGTTAAGTTATTAGATTGATTGTATACATGTTCAAATTATATAATGAGATTGTTTAAAATTGCAAAAGCAAACTATCAAAATAAATTTTTAACGACAGAAATAGTTACGTTGTTGTGGATTAATATATTGAAATGTGTTTTAAATTTAGTGATGGAATTACTCCATGGCTGATTATATTGCTGATGTTTGGACACGGAAATTGCCAATGCTATTGGTGACAGAATTTTTTTTCTTTAGTCACAAAAAATTCCATTGCTAGTAGGGGTGTTCACAGTTTGGTTTGGTTCGATTTTTGGGTAAATCCCAATCGAACCAAACCAATTAGTTCTTGAACAATATCATCTGATTGGTTTTTAGTAGGCACACCAACCAAACTAAACCAAATCGAAATTTATTGGTTCAGTTTGGTTTTTGATTTTGCTAATATATAAGTCTACTTCACATAATATAAATCTACAAAATAGAATATGATATATATAGGAATTGAAAATCAGTGCTTATTTAAGCACAAATATAAAACCACAAGCATTTTCAAAATAATCTGAACTTGTCTTAAACAATCAAGGTGCATAATGTGTTTCAAAAACAACAACTGAGCATCGAATAACATCTCAAAATAAAGGAAATACAATAACTCAATATTCATTATTATTTAATAATGAGAATCAACCACCTAAATAGTAAACAACACAATTTTACAACCAAACACATTACAAACTTAACAACAAACTAATCCAAAGTCCAAACTCCAAATTGAAAATACACAACAACCAAATTCCAAACAACATTCCAAGTCTAAGACATTTTCAACTAAGGATTTCCAATACGTCCAGCCAGCACAAGAATTTCCAATATCCAAGGAACTTGAAGGTAGCCAAATATACCCAAAATCAAAAGCTATGAAGCCAATTAACAATAACACCAAGACAACAGCATATTTTCTAAGTTTGAAATTAATTCTACAATCCATACTTGAATGGCTGAGTTAGAACTAATCTGACTCACCACCAGAGTCCTCTTCATTACGTTGTGTGGTTGGTGCAATTTTTGAACAACAAAGAGTATTAAAGTATAACATAGATATTAGGCAAAAAATATTCATAAATGAAGAGTAAAAGCAATAAAAGAAAGAAAGAAAATATTTTGACATACCTGACTTCAACTTTTCAAAATCTTAAAGAAGCTCTTCAAAATCAGTTGACAATGGAGTGGAGCAAAACCAATTCTGTGTATTGATTAATGCTTCAACTATCTTTGGAGTTAGAGAACTCCTATAATTATTTAATACCCTTCCCCCAGTATTAAAAGCTAGTTCTGAAGCTACCGTAGACACAGGCATAGCTAATACATCCCTAGCTATTTTCCCAAAAGTTGGATATTTGGTAGAATTCACCTTCCACCAATTTAGAATGTCAAAACGGTGAGTAGTCTTCTCTAAGGCCTCCATGAAATACAAATCTACCTCATTTTTATTTATACCCTTAGTAAAATGCACGTCTTTCTCAAATTCCAAGGCAAAAGAACAATCAAGGCGTGCTACATCTAGTGTCTCCATCTCATGTGAACATTATGTTCCTCTTTGTGATTCACCACTCCCATTACATACCCTATAGCTATCAAACAACTTGTTAAATGTTTCTTTCACCCTTCCACTCAAAAAATCAACATCTTCCATGTAACATCCACAGAATTTTATCGTTTTTCACTTAGTTGTTCGATTTTTATCGAATAATTGAGGTTAATTAACATTCAATTAAATATTCATTTAAGGTCAATTAATTAGCAATTAGAGAGATTAGATGTGAGGGAATTAGATTAGAAGCATAGAAGATTTCATAGAAATTTTCCTAAACCGATTTACTGATTTAAAGGAAATCAGTAAGATTTCGATATTTTAAGTTGTCAAGAATCGAATCAATAGAATTACACACCCAAATTCTATTATTCCATGGTTGAATACTCAGCCACTTAATCATCCCTTGGTGGCGCAACAAAAGCCACAAAGTGGGGGAGATATGGCTGAAATGTGGCCACAAAGTTTCATCAAATCAAAACTCACTTTTCCAACTACCTCATTAAGGCTTTTATAACATATTTCTTTCCTTTTCCCTTCAGCAGATTGCGCCCTCTCTCTTCTTGTTCTAGCCTCCTTCTTCTCTTCTCCTTTCAACCTACTCCATCAAACCTTCAAGCTTTGACAAGGTTCCATCAATCTAAACTCAAATTTAGCAAGATCACACCTAAAGGAGGTAGAGATTCAACCTCTTTTCTTGTCTTCTTGGTTATGGAAGCTGTTTGGGGTTTTCATTTTTATCACTTCTTGATGTGGTATTTGGATATATATGATGATTATTGGCTGGTTTGATGACTATTTTTGTGTTTAAATTGAAGAAGAAGTGAAAAGGGATGAGAATAGAAAGAAGTGAGGAGCTGGGTGATCAAAACCCTACGGTAGTCCGTACAGTAGAGTGTACGGCTTTGCCTACCGCTATTTAAATTTGATCAAACTATTTTTATGCAAAACTAGACATCTAGGGCTTTCCAACCATATAAATTATAAGGTCATTAGATTAGTATTAAGGGAGATATGAATTTTGGAAATTTGAACTAGGTTTTTGAGTCTGATTCTGGGCAGACAAGGTTGTTCAGGGCAAAACTTGCCCTATACAACTTGGAATTGAATGAAACTAACATTGTTAGAAAGCTTACACATAGGAGAACACTCCATAAAAATTTCAAAGTTAGATTTGATCTTAGTTGCTCCCAGTGATTCAAGGAAAGTGCCCTAAGTCCAAACTGGGCTAGAACAGGGCAACCCAGAAGAGTCAAACAGCGGAGCTTATAACTCAAGAACTAATCAAGAAAATGAATTGGGACTTGTTGCAAATGAAAGCTTGTCCTGTTAAATTTAATATGATACAAATTTTATACGATTTGAACTTGTTTTCGATTTTTAGTGAATTTTTATTTTTAAGTAGGTAATTCTAGCCAGCTACAGGGTAGGTCAAGATAGAACCCTAATAACTTAAGCTACATTTATCAAAATTAGATGGAACTAAAGAGGTTAGATATTCAAAATTTAGGTCTAAATGAGTTAAATAAAAATTATGGCTTATTTTACAAAAATCGGGTTGAGTGAAAGCGCTTAGACAACAACTATACTTTAAATGCAACTAAGGTTCCTATGAAATTGATGTTGAATTGTGAATGAAGTGTTGTGATTTTTCTATAAAATTAGTTGTTTGAGTACTAGCACTATTCATGGGGAAGCGGACATGTTTCATCATGCTGCCGAAATTTCGGTAAAGCCTATGCAAGAGTTATAAGATTCATTCAGATACATGTGCATTTTGCAAGAAATTCATAAAGGTTATGTTATGATAAAAATTCCATAATACTTGGGCCAGCCTCGGATTAAAGCTAAGGGGAATAGATCGGTGGGGAGGTTGAAGAAAGTAAACCCGGCATTCCTATATAGGAACGAGCTCGATTCTGAGAAGCAGACTATTACCCAGGAGTTGAATAGCCAAGAACTCCCAGGGAACCAAGTAACGGAAAAGCTTATAATGCTAAGTTTAAGAATGAGTATTTATGGTTACATTGCACAGTCATTGTAACTTGTTTATAGATTGACTATTATGTTTACTGATTATTCTATTTCTTCTATTGTCTTAAGTAAAATTGAACCTTGCCTAGGACCATATATTTTCTTAAACTTAATAAATGTGGGTAGTTTACCTTGATACCATTTTTTTATATAATTACACGAAAATCGAGGCAACTGAGAATGAATGCTATGTCAGTTTAATATAGTACTTGAATCCTATTGAGAATTTCTTCAAATTCTCATCTCGCTTTATGTTTTTGCGTCATTATCAGATTCTAGCAATGGATATGACGGCTGTACTATTCATTAAGATTCTAGACATACAGCTTCATTATGACCCTATGTTTGACTCATTGTACATAGTTGGCTCCTGCCACTTCCATCTTTATCTCTTTAGTAATAGGTATTTTGTTGCTCCTCTGTTTGCTATCCCCTACTTTGCTATCCCCTTACACGTGGCACACCCTACACCTCCTCCAGTGCTCGCAGCACCCACAGCTCCTGCAGCCCCTCCACCAACGTCACCTCCGCAGTTAGTCCCGGACATCCCGCTCAGTCCTGAGAGACCCGTCTGAGGTTTTCGGTTCATCCTCCTCCTCTTCTGGATTTGATGTTGATTACTCCTCGGCCAGGCCTGATAGGGCTAACGGCTATCTGACGGAGTAAGCTTCGACCACAGGCTACATTGTACAGTATGGCCTTCTTTTGGCAATGTGCAGCATTGGGCCATAGACTTAGCCAGATGTACATAGTTATTTAGACCAGCTAGTTTAAAATGTCCTCTAAGGACTTTGTAGGATTGATTTTCACTAATACGGGCCTTATGTCTTTTTGGTGTATACCAGCCCCACATATGTATCCTCTCTTGAACCTGTACATAAATTGAAGCGTTAGCTTCCGACATATATATATATGTATATAAATAGCTGATGATATACTACTTATCTTTATTTTTCTATTGTGCTTTTTATTAATTTTCAACGTTTTGCGATGCTGATCACGTTTATTATATACAAAGTGCCACTTCTTTTGTTTAACTATATATTCTTTGCGCCCCAAGGTATATTTCGTCAAAAAAAAAATATACGTATATATATGTATAAGAGAAAAAGAGAATATACTATAATGAATAAAAGAAAATAAACAGAATACTAACACGGTAATGTAACTACTAAATTTCATGCTATGACTTAAGCATAACATTAAATTGGTAGGGTGTTACATTCCATTTCATATAGCTTCTCAAAACCCCATTCTACAAACCAAAGCTTGTATCGAGGATCAAGAACCACAACAATAAAAATCATCATATTAATATTTTTAATGTTATCCCAGTACTTGTCATTCTTAGTGTCATGACCTAACCCCGGCCGTGACTAGCGCATAGGGACATGTCTCTAACAAGCCTATCTTAGATCATTTTCAAAGAAAATTGGGCAAAGTTTTCTTTGTATTTAGGACTATTCCCAAATGAGGATACTCTACCTGTACAAACACACAAATATCATTGGGGATCCAAGCATTCTCATAATATATATATATATATATATATATATATATATATATATATATATATATTTCGATACATTTTCTTAATCCATAACCATTAAAACTCAAAATTGCCATAACTAAACAAATATAATTTTACTATAAATCATAAACTGACACAGGAAGGACCCTGCGTGTAGGTTATTGGTGCATTACTAGAGGTTATACCAAATATACTCAAATACTGAAAATATCTGGAAAACCACACAAATAAGAGTGTAGATTACTAGGAATTCGACATTTCTAGCTAGCTGTAGAGACTTGAGCACTCATTTGCACCTGTCTAAAAAAACATAGAGAGATAAAAAAGTGAGTCAGGTATACTCAGTGAATAATAATATAGCTATAACAAGAGTGGTACAAGCTTAACATAAATTTTTAGCAAGATATAACTTTGTAAGCTTCTTAAAAAACTCATACCTCACTTCTTAAGTAAAATACTCCATAGATAAATTTATTAACATACCATAAAATTTTTAGCAAAACATATTTGATGTATAATCTGTCTTTGTAAATATACATATAAGCATAATACTTTTAAAACTAGCTGAAATAAACCATATATCATAAGGATATAAAAACTGGTCATAAGGATAGAAAAACTTTCTCATAACATAGAGAGTAAATACTTGTTTCAACATCATAATAAAACTGCAAGGGAGGATCCTATTTCAGAAATAGCTGCCTAATTGGGTGGCCCTATTATAACATCCTCAATTTTTTGTCGTATTAAATTATCTCAGTGCCCCTAAGAAATTATGCACTTAATGAGAAATTATGAGATTAAGGCTTAATTAAGGGGTTAACGAAGAGTTTATGAGTTAACTCGGATAAGAAAAGTTAAGAGAATACTTAATCAAGATTAGATGATCTCTAATTAAGCAAGTCAAAGCCTTTATAACTTAATTAAGCACTAATCGCCCTTAATTAGCTTACGCAAGATTAATTTTTATTAATCATGTTCTTGTGTGTTAATCACTAATCCTTACTTAATCATCTTAATTAAGTTGTATGAGCACTTAATCATATGATTAAATTCAAATTTAGTCAACTAGATAATAAAGTAAAAAGTGACGTCATAAAAGCATAAAGCATAAGATAAGAGTACTTTATGTAAGAGTTAGTACATGTTTTGTTCTCCTATCATCCAATTTATCCCCCTAAACCTTAATTAACACAAAATTAAGAAAATATCTCCCTCCTTCCCCTTTATGTTGGATGCCACTTTCTCTCTCGCCACCCTCATCTATTTTCATTTTCACACTTTTATTCTCTCTCTAAGTTTCCTACTTCTCCAACTTCTCTCTAAAATTCTCTCTTATTCTTCTTCATCTTCTTCTTCCTTTCTCCACCACCAACACCCAAAACCTCTCACTTAGCCCTTTAAGGACCTCATCTTTGGATTTTTAGAGACAAGATCAAAATACTACAACCTCCATTTTCACAAAATCTCAAGAGCTTCTCCTTCCACCAAGCCAAACCGCCACCATCATCACCAAGAGGAGCCATCATCATCTTCTTCTCCTTCCTTGTTGTAGCGTCATTTTGATAAGGAGGCAGTGATCTTCATCTTTTTCATTTTATTTGCTCAAGAAAGCTTAGAGCTTGGTTCTTTCATGACCAAGATCTCTAAGTGAAAACTTGAGAAAATCCTTCATGCTCTTCAAGAGCAAAAGTTTCCATTTTTGGTAAAATATATTCTTATTGTTCTTCAAGTGTTCGTGATGTTTCTACTTTTGGAAAAATATGTTCTTGTTGTTCTTCAAGTGTTCTTGATATTTTCCTTTTTGGCAAAATATGTTCTTGATGTTCTTCAAGTGTTCTTGATGTTTCTACTTTGGAAAATATGTTCTTATTATTGAGCGTTCTTGATGGTATCTTGTTTAAAGTTGTTCCTTTTCTTATGATGAGTTGATGGGTAGAAAAGCTTCATCTTTTTATGTTTTCATGATTAGATAAGACTATGAACATCCTAAAAACTTAAAACTTTAAAAAGTTTGCTTCTTGATTCGTTAAAAGTGTCGCAACTTTTAAGCTTCCATAAAGTTTTATTTTGTTTTATTTTGAAGGCAAGAATACATGTAAAAGTCTAAGTTTTTTAGAATAATAAACCTTTTTGAGTTAGAAAAATGATATTTTGTTACTTAATGTCTTAGAAATCAAACCTTAAAGAAAAGACCTTTCATAAAGTTTCAAACTTTATTCAAGGATGAGACCTTTAAGTCATAAAAGTGTTGTTTTGTAACATTTAATTTATAAAGTTTAGATCTTAAACCAAAACAATGCTAAAAGGTGTTAACTTTTATAAAAGATCAAGACTTTTTAATCTTAAAGTTAATATTTCATATCACTAGTTGATAAAGTAGGAACCTTTTTAATGTAGAGACAACTTTAAGTCATAAACTTGAGACCTTAATGGTCTTAGAATAATTAAATGAGCCATCTTTCATAAAGAACAAGACTTTTTAGTTAAAAAGCTAGTAACTTGTATTATTATTTCATAAAGACTTAATCTTTAAGATACGAGCTTAATGTTTAAAGCACTTACTTTCATAAAGAATAAAACTTTATGACTACTTTATAAGAATGATAACTTTTATAATATTTAATATAAGATCTTGTTAGGTTAGTGATAAAAGGTTGAAACTTTGTAACTTGGTTAAATTAAAAATCATCCTTGGTATTTAGTGAACATGGTGTTGTTGGGTTCATAATGTGGTTATGCGTTCTCATGACCCAAGGATTAGAGGGATCTCGAACTCCTGGGGAACAGAAGTATGATTAGGCCTCTGAGCATACCATGAACTTAGAAATCACTAAGTGCACTATCTCAAGGAAAGGAAATAATCACTTAACTTAATTAATTTGAACAAGTGTTCCATAAGACATGAACTCAAGCAAAGAATAATTTCATATGAGAACTAAGTAACTAAAAGACCCCACACATATATCTTAACTATGTGATTCTCTCATAGGTAACTACGAGAAATCATGTGATGATTCATAATATTTTTCACAAAGAATAACACAACTATTAAACCCTTTAGGGTATGAATGTATAATGCCATTCGGTATGATGAATGACAAGTTTGATTGACTTCTGTCTCATGGTTGAATGATGAGTATGATGATATGATATAGATATGATGAACTGTTGGTTGAAAGTTGATGATTGGCATTTTGGGGAAGCTCCGGTCTAGCCGTTATGCTACCGGATTTCCGTCAAAATTATGGACTTAGTCATATCATTGCATGTGTCTAGTCAAAGAAGTACTATGTATGTAAAGTATAATGATACAAAAAGAAACCATGGGATATGACCCCTCGATCACTTCCGGGAAGTGAAAGACAGTAATCCACAAGGAACCTCTATAAGGGAGGCAAAGGTGACATAGAGGACCCTCCAACTTAAAGGAAACCAATATCGCTTAGTCTGATTTGGTTAGTACTGCGTGACGATGGTCACGGAATGAGCTCATGTCCAAAAGTAGTCTATTTCAAAAGAAAAGTAAAATAATGTTAAGCACATGCTAAAAACGAAAGTCAAAGTAGGACCATGGTCAAGTTGATGAATTGCATAGTCATGCATGTTATCACATTCCTTATGGCATTGTGAATGTTTATTATGTATATTAGCATGTATGCCTTCGTATGACGTTACAATTATGATGATTAATTTAAAAGCAACCCGCTTCGGGATTTATGTTTTCTGAAACTATTAAAATTGAACCGATATCTGTCCACTGTCTTTATATTAAACCCGAAGTGGTTGGGACGATGACGATGACACTGTGTTTGTCTAGTTGCGATCCCACTGAGAAATTTAGTATTTCTCACTCCTACGTTTTCGTGTCGTCTTCAAAGGATGCCGGTGTCAGGCACGGTGGTGATTTTCGTTGAGTTCTCAGTGATGCATTGGCACTTTGACTCGGTGCTAAATGCATCTGTGATGATTGCTCAAGCAGCGATGCAAGTCTACGTATTCCATAGCCGCCAGTTCCATGCACCCGTGATGAGTCCATTTTTCCGCCCTTATGAACCGTTCAAGGACATCACTATGGATGACGTTCACCTGCCTTTCCATCCTCAAAGGTACCCTGCTGATGGAGATTCCCACTCAGACACCCGCCTAACACCGACAGTTTCATTGGATTCTGATCCTTCGGAACCATCCTATCTGAGCTACCACGTGGAGACGGACCCGTCTGAGCCTTCCTTCCCATTTGTGATTCACCTGTCATCTGATTCATCCTCTTCTTCAACAGCCCCTCGTCATACTCTACCCCCAATTCGCGGTCGCGGGTTCATTCGTACTCATGCCGTGCCTCGTGGGCGTGGCCATGCTCGAGGAGGAGGACGTGGTGATGTTTCTCCTGGTGGATTTAGGAACGGCTACCTCCCACCAGATAAGTGAGGTGTTGATTGGCATGCGAAGCTAAGCATGAGGATAGCTCCGTTTTGGCTGTAGCAAGGGTTATCATTTTCTTTCGGCATGTATGGGCAGATTGGTATTTCTTATGTATTTTCTTTTATCATGTATTTCGTTAGGGTATTTTGTAGGGCCGGCAGTAGGTATCGGACCCATTATTATCTTTATGTATGACTGCTGCTATTACTACTATTATATTAAATATGGGATGGCTATGGAATGAATGTTATCTTTATCAAAGATTGTGGTTATTCTCATTGCTTCTATTTATGTTTAATGCGCTGTATGAATGAGATAGCGACGTTTGTATTACACGTTCATCATGTGTTCATAGCTCTCGATTTCAAAAACGTTTTATTCGTTATTGTTCAAAAAAAATTTTACCCTTATTTTTGTTAAAAAATAATTTCTAAAAGGTAATATTAGTTCCGCGAGTAAAAGTAATAACTAGTAATTCCACAATATGACTTAAGCATAGAATGGAGCTATTAGGGTGTTACACTTGTCGCTTAATCCCAATAGTAAAAGATAACTTCATGCTTGTGCGTGTTTATATCTTTCAGACATGTTGGCCAAACATGCTGGGCTAGCAATCACCCTGCTAGCTTGCTTATTCGAGGTGCACCAAAGCTAATGCTGCTACCATTGGTAAACAGTTCTGTTACAATTTCTCCCTTTAGGTAAACTTTACTCTTTGCTAAACCTTGTCACTAAAATTTTCCTTTAGCTCAAATCATATACATTCTTGCTCATAGCTTTAAATGCATAATAAGTTTCAAGATATAGTACTTCAGATTATTCATTATCTTGAGTTGTTTCTCACTTTATTGCAATTTAGCTATCTCTTTCTATCAAATTGCTTAAAGCATTGACTTTAAAAATGTAACAATTTTCTAATAACTTGAAACTTCATATGTTTCTATCATATTACTGAAATATCATAAAACAATTCTATAAAAGCTTGTCCCACACATATATACTCAAACATATATATATATATATATATATATATATATATATATATGCACATAACTAACATGATTTCTTCAAGAGTTCTATCAATAGGGAGTAAAACACATTAAATCAATACTTTCATCAAACTTTATTGAAATATATTTTAGTCATGTACTTAGGAAATTAAGGATAAGAAACTAGCTATAGATATACCATCAGTCACAGTGCTAATCCAAGGGAAGGAGTAGCCTTAGTATGTTCTGCCATGGAGCTATGGTCACTACACAAGTTATCTAGCACCAAAAACATCATTATCCAAACATTAATTAGCCTATAGAACCAAAGATTAACTTGAAAAACATCCCAAGGTATAAAATCTCCAATTGGAACCCTAAGTTCCTAAACCTCAACTTCAAACTCAATCCTCCAAGAAAATCCTTCCATACTCATGAAATAGAAGAAGATTTGAGCTTAGAAAGTTACCTTGGGTAGCAAAAGAATGAAGAAGCTTGATGGAGGATGTGGGTCTCCTCCCACCTCCACTTTCTCTCACTAAAATATAAGAGAGAGAGAGAAAGAGAGAGAGAGACCCAAGAAAGAAAACCAAACCCAAAGTTATGATGATGATGAGGAAATGATGAATTTGGTGATAGATTTGAGTAAAAATTGGTGAAGAATTAATTGAGTTCATATCGAGAGAGAGAAGGAAGAGAGAGAGAGAGCTTTGGGGTTGAAATAAAGAAAGGGGTTGAAACCCCAATTGTATGTCGTGTAGCAAGTGCTCGAGCGCCCACTTTCGGGTGCCTAAGCGCCCAACCACCTGAAACTCCCAAAACTCCATCTCGCAGAAAGCGCTCGAGCACCCAAAGTTGGCAACTTAGTGCTAGCTCTCCAGAATTTTTTATTTTTTTGCAAAATTTAAGCCTCAATCACTTTTGTTAGCCTTTTTCCACTCCAACAACTTCCAAATATTCAATAATCCCAATTTAAAAGATCATACCAAAGTGCATAATTTAGACAAACTTGAAATTTACCTATCTAACACTTAATCTTTGTATCGAGTATTACACTTAGCCTTCATTTTTTTAGTCACTCTCCCAAGTAATGGATTAAGACTTCTAACCTAACTCTTAAATGTGTTCAATATCAAACAAAAGTCATGAAAGTATTAAGAAGAAGTTACAGATGAAGAACCTGACACTTTCTTAGTTACATCATAAAAAACCCTTAAGAACCTCACAAACACTCTTGCATTATCCCAATCATTATTCCTTGGGATATCACCCTACATCAAGGCATATTTTGTATCTTGCTCTCCCAACCTTTTAAATGCCTTTTGAAATTTTAAAGCACTTTCAAGCATTAAGAAAGTAGAATTCCACCTATTAGCAACATCTAATTGTACACTACACTTCTTTTGTATCCTAGCTGGCTTTATCATACTTTTAAACCTATTCATGCGACCAGGTGAAGCACGTACATATCTAACAGCATTTCTAATCTTTCAATCCATTATTCACAACAAGATTTAAAATATGAACACAACACCTAATATGCAAATACTCTCCTTTTAATGGATGTGAGTTCCAATCCTCTACTCTACTTTTCAATTAAGAAATAGCAACATCAATAGAGCTAGCATTGTCAACAGTCAAAGTAAAAATTTGAGATATCCCCCATCCGAAAAGGCATTTCTCAATTTTTCAACCTATTGTTTCCCCTTGTGATTCTTCATAAGATAAAAATTGATAATTCTCTTTTGCAAGTTCTAATCACGATCAATGAAATGTGCAGTAAGACAAAGGTAATTCAAATTTTTCACAAAAGTCCAATAATTAGTTATAAGACAAACACTCTGATTTGGTTGACTAGATACAGACATCAACTTATTTTTCTCATTTGTATAAAGATTCCAGGAATAGGAAATTTGGGTTGCATAACACTCATGAAATGCCAAAATCCCTCCCCCTCAACAAACTTGAATGGCAATTCATCAACTATGACCATCCTAGCAAGGGCTTGTCTACATGTATCAGCATCAAAAGACATTACATGAAGTGCACTACCATCCCTTTCCCCTCTTTCTTTTTTAGTTGCTGGAAACTAAGAATGGTTTGACTAGGATCAAGTGATTCTTTAGGAAACTTCTTACATTGGGTCAATAAATGATTTTTCATATTAGTTGTGCCATTTCTATGAGTATCACAAGCATAACTAGCCCCACACCAGTTACATTTAGCTCTAGGTGTTGATGACTTAGAGTTAGGATCCCTTGTAAAGTGATCCCATGTCCAAGATCTAGGTCTAGAAGGTTTTCTCTTACCTAGATCATCAGTACTGTCATCAATAGAAGTTTCTTCAATAGGAGGGGGAGCCTTTCTTTTCTTATCAACTTTGGGAATTTTAGGTCTAACTTGTGCCTTACTGTTCTCTATTAAGGATCTTATAAAATCAGCATCTCCAGCCATGTTTCTTTCATTACTTAGAGTGTTACTTGACTACACAAGGTAAAATAACATAAATAAGTAAATAGGAAAAAACAAAAAATACACAAAGCAAGTGAGGTACTTTATTCACTAAAATATAAGAATATGAAGTAATTGAGTTAAGAACTAAAAATTGAGACATTCTATTCACAAAAGATAACAACTAATATAAAAAATGGTATAATATAAAAAAGCTACCTCAACCATTTGGAAAGCACTTGGGGTTGAAGCCACTTAGGCAAGGCAAAGTAGGGAATGGGATTGAGTAACAGTTCAATCTATAATACAAATAGAAGCCATAAAATTCAAAAAGCCATTGAAACCATCAAATATTCCACTAGTTAAACCATGAGAAACAAATAACATAGACATATTGGCTAAAAAGTGAAAACCATTCACTCAAAATACATTAACTAAAAACCAAAAACATTTTGCACTTTGCACTGCCAAACCTATTTATGAGCCCATGGAAAACCTCAGTCAAAGAAAATCGAAAACCTCAGTCAAACCTCAGTCAAAGTTTGCAGTTTAGTTTGCAAAGAAGACCTATGGAAAACAGAAACCATCAAATAGGCAAAACATCCATTGAGTGACAAATATCAATTGAATGAGAGTATTTATCAAGTGAGTGAAGTAGAACATCAAAGATGCAGAACACTAGAACACAGAGAAGCAGAGAGCTACTTGTGTTGAGACTTGAGAGTAGACCGAGACTAGACATGCTATTGTGGTGTATGAGTGATGGTGGCGGCCTAGTCACGCGATGGTGGCGTCGAGCAATGGTAGTGGCTGCACCTAAGCTGGTGGTGGCACACGATGAGTGTGGACTGTGGACTATGGGTGAAAACGTGAAGGATTGAAGATGGTGCAGTGCTAGGGTTCAAGATGGAGACTTGAAGTTGGAATAGAGAGTGTATGTGATGAATGGTAGTGGAGTCTAGGGATTTCACATGTTTTAGGGGGTAGCCAATGGGTATTTTTGGGTTAGCATAGAGTTGTAAGGGTATAAATAGTATTATAGCACATATATCTCAATTCAGTTTAGTTCAATTTAGTTTTGAATTTCAAAACCGAAAATTGAATCGAATCGATTGGTTTTTTGCTTTGGTTTTTTTTCGATTTTTTCAGTTATCGATTTTTTTGGTATGGTTTCAGTTTTTTGTTCAAGTTGGTTCGATTATTGAGCACCCCTAATTGCTAGCTAGTCATAGAATACAATTTTTGTCATTGACTAATTAGCCACAAAGGATTTTGCAATGTTCTATGAGCCATGACAAATTCCGTCACTAAATTGCTTAGTGACGGATTTTGTGTGAATTAGTAATGGAAAATTTTCATCGCTATCCATGTGTTTTTTAGAAGTGATGTGAGGTTTCAACGAATTGTGAAAAATAGAACTCAAGTTAAGGAATCAGTATATCGGGTATACATCTCCAAGAAGATATCACACTTTAGCGCCTATTATTCGGAGCCACATGTTCAATCCAGAAGAACTACGGTTAGCTGAAATGATAACAAAGATAAAAGCACAGTTGAGCCAACCTTGTCTGTAATCAACCAGTCTAGTCATGTAGCTGGAAAATCGAAAGATTGATAGTTGACAAGGAAAGAATGAAATTTTGTATATTTGCATATATTGATAAATTGTGATAAAGTAGAGCCATTTAGAAGGTAAGTGGTCTATCATTTAGTTTCACTTTTTGTTCTATCATAAATCAATACCTATATATTAATAAATTGTGAAAAAGTGTACTTTTTGCAATGCCTATAAGTATTTTGAACAACTCCATAGTAAAAAATCGATTGAATAATTTCCATCGTGGTTCAAATCTTATGTATGTAATCTAGTAATTCCATCAACTCTTAATCTTTGTTTTTTAATACTGTCCTAAAAGTTTGATGTTTGAATCTTTGCACCTAGGTGCATGATCATTGCACCTAGGTGCATGATCATTGAAATTGTATAACCAATCCTCACTTGATGAATTTAGCTAACAATTGGCCCATGCATTATGTTAATGGATACAAGTTTCATATAGTCAAATGAAGAAGAGGAAAAATAATACAACAGTGGGTTTGTGTTAGAGCAAATGCCAATGATGAAGAATGTGATTGATTTGGAGTGCTGAATGAAATACTTGAGTTGAAGTACATTGATGAACCTCTGAAACAAGTTGTGCCATCCAATTATGAATGGTATGATTCAAGACATCCAAGCCAAACATGTAAACATAACCACTATAAAATCATTGATACTAACCATACCAAAAGATACGATGGTTTTGATCCATTTGTTATTGCCCAAAATGCCAAGCAAGTATAGTATCTCCTTTACCTTGAAAAATGCAAATCAAATTAGAGGGTAGTAATCTAGACTAAAGCAAGAGGCCGATTATAAAATCAATTTGCTTGTTTGATCATTTTTTATTAAATTATGATAAAATATAAAGAGATTAATTTGATGCACTGTTATTGCAAAAAAATTACATTGTCATCCAATCACATGTTTCTATTTGTAAAACTTTTAAGATAGTGGTTGATCGCATTAAACACTTCTACTAATGGGGTAACACATGATTTGATGTCTATGTAAAACTTTTTTACACTGATAGTGCATCAAAATTAAATTCAAATATAAACTAATAACTTTTAATTCATCAACATAAATTAGTTATAAAATGTTTATAGAGCTTTACATATTTAAAAGGTAATTATTAAAATACACATGAATAAGAACTATTTGATTACATTTTTATTGATATTCAAATTCTATAAAATTTGGCACAAATAATCATAATTTAATGGTTAGATTAATAAAAAGTATATCCTATAAAAAATTATTAAATGGTGTATGGTGTGTGTGTGTGTGTGTGTACATACATACATACATTGCTACTAAAATCTGACAGTTGTGAACAAATCATTTGTTCTTCACATGTGATGTTTTCTATCTCCTCTCTCATCTTTTACCTATGCTGCCTACCACACATGTGACCTTCTTCCCAGTGTGGCCAACAGCCACCAATGCCAGTATGTTCTGCTTATGTCTTCCTGATCAAACTCCATCATTGATCTCATCGTTAACACTCCCACCAATATCAATGGTGACTCCACCACCCATGCCAGTATCAATGCCAGTAACAGGGGCAAGAAGAACGCCAAGAAGAAATATGCCACCACTGTCAGCATCATTATCCCCATCCTTCCCACAGTTCGTTCGATGACTCTATAAACATCATTGCAGGCAACATCCCCAACAGCGACCCCGACGGGGTGTCTAACATGAATGCGAGATATTGAACCCCGAAATCTCGCTTTTCGTCCATGAAGTCTGCAAATTGCGTTATTAAGTACAGCGTTCTAGTAGTGTCAAGAATGTCTATGTACAAGAACGTAACCAATGCTTACCAAAATTACCACTTTTTTATGCTCTTGGGGCTTAACGCCCCCTGCGGTGCTCTTTGTCATGTGTACTCTTTCCCAGAGCACATATTGCTAACCATGACTAGTGTAACACCCTCTTTCATACAAGCCATGCTCGAGTCATGGTATTATATTAAGAGGTTTCTATTATGCTATAGAATGTTTAGTACAAAGAAAGTATTGCATTTAGGGGTCATTACTAATGCTGTAAAGCAGCCTTAAATAGGAAAGTGTAATATATGGCCCTTAAACATGGTGCTTTATTACTAAATAAAATTTTATAATCACTAATTTTTTATACATACCAAGGAAAATTACTACAGTTTAAAGGGACTTAGCTAACATCATATATAAATATTGGCTTCAAATTCCTGGTCATCCCTTTGTGGTCCTTGGGCACCCATTGTAGCTTCTTGAATTGGCTCAAGTTTCAATCTTAAACTCTATCACTTTTCCATGAACATCTATTGCAGACTTGGGGTCTATTCAACACACTGAAACATTTACAAGAATAACAAACAAGTAAGGAGTGAGAACCTAGGGTTCCTAGTAGGTACAGACATAAGGTGATGTCATCAACATTCTAGCCCCTTCGGTTTATCATGAAAACATGAATGCATACTAGAACAGGTTCAATTTTAAGTTTGAAATCACCTTTCTCGAAGCGGATTATATTTTAGCAAACATTTAGCATATTTCAAGACAGATAAGGCAATAATGATAGAATAATACATTACCCATAATCATAAAACATTACAAAGTCATGAGGTGCTTCAATATGCACATGAACTTGACTTAATGCAAGTGCACTTGACTTATGTGTTTCTTTTTTTAACTTGCAACTTAATCTTGCCCTTCTATACTTGGTCATTTGGAGGTGAATGGCCTCTCTCATCTCTGGGTAATAGCCTACTTTTTAGGATTCGGGTTTACTTTCCCTGACGCTCCCACTGACTTATTCCCCTTAAATTTGTTCAGGGGTTGGACCAAGTCTTAGACAATACTGCTATGGCCCATGCTAGCTAGGTCTTGCCATGTCTCACATACTTACGGTAAGTGGGTCTATGACATGCTTCACGTGATAGCTCGATACATCTTTTTTGCAAGTTCTCATAATTCTTATTCTTCTTTGAACATAATCATACATGCATATGCTATATGCATTCATTCATATACTTCATATTATACTTAAATCATTCTTGCATACATGAATCTTATGAGAATCATATGAATGTTTATAACCTTCATATAATTCACATATTTCTGTCGAAATTTCAGCAGCATAACGGATCAGGTATGCTTTCCTGTGAATAGTGTCAGCTCACACAAACATTCAGTTGCAATAATAAGGTTATTATCGTATATCCATCATTCAGCACTTGATTTGCAATGCATTTAAGCTCAAATTGAAACTTATACTTATAGTAAGGTGCCTAAATACTCAATGGGCAATTCTGACTAAGGTGTCTAGATCTGCTTGATTTTATACTTTGTGCTATAAATTCTACTTAAGTTATTAAATTATGAAATTTTTACTATGTTGAAGCATTATTTGTCTAGTTTCTAATCTCTTTAGTCTCATTAAGTTTTGATAAGTAGAACTCAAGTTATTAGAGATTTACCTAGGTCTATCCTGTACTAGGTAGATTTAAGCCCTGAAAAGTAAAAATTCACTAAAAATAGAAATATAGTTGGAATTATACGAAACCTATATTACTTTAAAGCTAACTGAAAAAATTTTCATTTTCAATAAGTTTATTCCTTTTGAATAAGCAGAACTTAAGTTATGAGCTTTTGAAATTAGCTAACTTGAGCTGCTCTATTATGGCCCGGTTAGGATATATGGCAACTTCAATGAATTATTGGAAGCAACAAGAGTGAATTTACTTTGAAATTTTGATGGGATTGATCTATATGTAAGCTTTCTAACAAAATTGGTTGCACTCAATTTAAAGTTGTATAGGGGAGTTATGCCCTGCACAAGCCACTCTGGTCAGATCCAGAGGCAGAAATCTATGGTAAATTTCAAAAAATCATATCTCACTCAATACTAATCCAATAGCCTTATAATTTATATGGTTGGAAAGCTATAAATGTCTAGTTTCACATAAAAATAGGTTCATCAAATTTCAGTGGTTGTAGGTAGAGCCGTACACTCTGCAAGTATGGACACCGTGAAGTTTTCTAGGTTTCCAAATTCTGATTTGCTACCTTTTTAATTTTTCATGCAAGATTTATTCCCAATCCAACCAAATATTTGCCAAACTAGCCATAAATCATCATAGGCCGAGTTTCATAGTGCTCTTAGCAGAGATGCTCTATCTTATGAAAAGTATAAGTCAATTTTTTCTGTTTTGAGGTGCTTTTGCTCTTGGCTTTTAAAGACTGGGGGGTGCTCTTAGGAGCTCTCACGGGATACTTTTCAGAGCTGGCTTGTTCTCTCCAAAATTTAAAAGACTAATATAACCTTACTCTATTTAATGATATTAAAAATAGAAAAAATTCTCTTTAATATTTATAATTATTGTAGTCATTTATAACCATTGTAGTTATTTTAGATATTAAGAGCAATTTTACCAAACACTATTTTTGTGGCTTTTATTTATTGAGAGCAATTTTTATATTATTTTATCAAACGATACTACTATGATTTTTTTAGAGCAGCTTTTAGAGAGTTAAGAGAGTTCAGCAGTTTTTAAAAAGCCACAGCAATACCAAACCAAGCCATAATCACATCATATATCCTCAATTAGATGAGTAGAGCAAGATCACTTAGCAACCACAAATTTACTAAAATCAAACAAAAACTTGAATCCTACCTCAAATTGAAGCTTAAATTAGTAAGGAAGCAAGTCTTGGGTGAAAGCATAGAGGTGTGGTGAAGAAACAAGGATGAGGAGAGGAAAATGAGTAAGAAAATGAGGGAGGAAGTGTGCTGGTGTGTTTAGGCTGAAAATTGCAATAGAATAGAAGAGAGAATTGTTTAATTGTGATAGTTAAGAGTATGGCTTCCCACTGGTTATCTCTTGAGTGGTTGGAATTCAACCAACCCTCCCTTCATGAGTGGCCATATATGGCGCCACTTTGGTTGGAAATGGTGGCTGAATTTCAGCCACTTCTCCTAGGGTTTTCATCATATAATTCTATTGATTCGGTTCCGACAGTTTAAAATACCGAATCTTTGCTGATTTCCTTCAAATCGGCAAATCATGACTGAATAGTTTTATAAGATTTTTTATAGATCTATTCTAATTTTCTTAAGTCTAATCTCTCTAATTAACATCTAATTATTCATATGTATCTAATGAAATCAAATAAATTTGTTAATAGTGCGAATTAGATGTACCGTTTCTTCGGAATTGTTACATTTTTAACTTTTCGTAAATCCTCTAGTGTTTCTTGTCTGTTTTCTATAGCAAATGGCACATTCGTAATATTGAGCAAGTCTAAGGGCATCTCATATCATTTCATGCCTGAATACCTCCATGGCCCAATCGGCTAAGATCTAAATATCTACAGTTCCGCCACGTGATTCTACTCCGTTTAAAGCCCTATTTTGCTAACTCTCCAGATATGGTGACATAAATGTCATTTTTTAAAAAATCTAGGGTTATTATGGAAATAACCTTATGGGGTCAAAGCGTAATTTCTAAAAGTTCTAGGCAACACTGTAAATAACAAAAGTTTATAAGGGTAATTTTATCATTTTCTAATTTTTAACATATGGCAGTGCCATACTTTCAATGACAGTGTTGCATTACCCTATAGTTCTAAGTGTGAGGATTGTCATGGCATAACGCTGCCTGAGAAATTCTCACACTGTTTAAGGGAAATAATCCAAAGTTCCTATTATGCTATTTTTTAAGAAAATTGAGATGTTGCAATCAAATTAAAAGAAATAGAAACCATCAGCAAAAATAGCAACACAACTTTGATTGAAGTCATGTCAAATTTGGTGGTGTGGTCACGGTGGCGTGCTCACAGGGAAGGCGATTCTGGATGTTACCGAGGACACAACAAAGATAAAAGGTGAGGAAGGAGACAAAAGTTGATGTCACGTGACATAATTTTGGTTTTAGTTTCTATTTGAACATGGAAAATGTGACATAATTATCTGGTATCTATGTTATCACTTAACAAAAACAAATTAACGGTAGGAATTAAAATTAAAACTTTTTAAAATATTTGGATCAAAACAAAAAAAAATTCTTAAGAACTAAAACTAAAATTCACTAATTTTATAGGGACTAAAAATATATTTAAGCTTATGTAATATATCTTATATGTGTGTATAAAAATATGAATGTATAATATATTATCTGTTTGATTTGATTTGGATCAGTTTTGAAAAATAAAACTGAAAATCTAATTGAACTGAACCAAGCAGAATTCTTAAAACAAGAATCAATTTAGATCAATTTGTTTAGTTTTTAATTGATTTTCAGTTATTTTCAATCGATTTTTTATTTTGATTCGATTTGAATCAAATTTAACCACCCCTATCAAAGATCTAAAGGAAAGCTACCAATTGTCGATTCTCTTTTTGAATTTCTCTCTGTAATCATATTAATTAAATATATGAAATGTAACATAAAGAAATCCACTATACATCAAATAATGGCAAATTCAGCTAAAAAAATATAAACACAGAGGTATATACTTTCTCGAATGAGGCAATATTTAACCCCAGATCCTGGCGTAAGCCGTGGGCTCGTGGAGAGATTTTGGGCAAGAGCCCGAAGTTATACTTCACTGAAGTCATTCAATACGATACTGGACCAAGCAATGACCCCTCTAAGATTAGTTGATTGGAAGGGACCCCCAGAAGGTTTCTTTTGCCTCAATACAGATGATGGTTTCGCGGTTGATCAAGCTTTTGCTGCCTGTGTGGAGGCATTATTCGAGATAACTTTGGTGCTTTTATCCGGGCATTCATGGCAAAATTTAAGGACAACTTCAATTACATTGGCAGAACTTTCAGGTGTACTTTATGGTTTGATAATATTAGGCTTGGCATAGTGGAGTGGGAAGACTTTGGCCCCAACTGGATTTGCTTAAGTGCAATCCAATTGATTTCGGGCACCACAACTTTGGCTCACCCGGCGTGGACCTTAGCAAAGAGTGTATTTGGATTAACTAAATTTTAGAATTGATTTAATTTAAATTGAATTGATTTGATTTATAAATTAAATTTTATGTTTGGAATAATTGTGCAAAACTAGGATTTGAATAGATTTAGAAATTAATTCTTATATTTATAATATATTAGATTGTGTTTGGAATGATTAAGAATGGAATTGATTTAATTTAATTTATACTTAAATTTTAAAATCAAATCAATTCCCATCAAATCTTTTCAATTTTGATAGGATTTCAAATAGAAAGTAGTTAAATCTCATGATAATTAGAAATTACTTTATTTCTTATTTTTAAAACATCCAAACACAAGATTTAAATTCTAAATTAAATCATTTCCATTTTTTTAACATTCCAAACACACTCAAAGAGAATTCGGGGGCTACTAAGATTGGATTGGGACGTTACCATCCAACATGGATTCAGGGAAGGGAATCAAGTTGCCGATGGTTTGGCTCGTTCAGGGATGAGGTAGAGTTCCTTGAGTGAACGAGTGGTTTCTTTTTTTACTTTGTTTTGGGTGCCAAAAAAAAAAACGAATAGGGAATTGAATTTAAATACGTAGAAAAATATAGATAAAAAGTATATTTCATTAATGAATTCCAAACGATGTTACAATCCGATAAAATTTTTGCTATAAACACTCTGAGAAATTTCGTAACAAACAATTAAAAAAAATTGTTTAAAAAAAATGGCTAGTATTAAGGCATTTGTGTTAGGGAAAATGTAACAAATATGTAGAAAAATAGAACTTTCCTGCGTAAGAGAAACTATGAAATGCGTAATTTACGGGAAATCGAACATATTCCAAATAAATAAAATCTTAAATGGGTGCAAAAATAAATAAACAAAAATAGAAAAAATACATAAGAATTTTTAATGTGAAAAACCCCAATGAGAGACAAAAAATCATGGGACCTCGTCTATTATAAAAAATGTCAATAAGTACAACAAAAGAGTTTGACTAAGAGGATCTCAAAAAACAAATGCCCCTGTCTGCTGCCAAAATAGCCTATGGCATTTGTTGGCTGATGTCACCCTGCTCCTTAGCGTTTTTGGCCTTCTTGTTGCAGACCAATATCCAAGTTATTACCTCCAACACCAAAGCAATTACGGCCAAACATATGATTATGCCAAAACAGATGCTTTTCCATTTTTTTGTGTAGAGGATGTCAAAACCTTTGAAGACGTTCAATATGCCAAGGGCAACAGTTCCATAACCGACTATATAATGAAAAATATTCCAAAATATTCTATACTTGTGATCCTTTTTAGGCCTCAAAAATACAGCAACACAAACTTGAGCGGATGCTAGACAAATCAGGGTGATCCCAATGCATCTATGTGGAGTGTCATGAACACCATAATGATTTCCCATGTACAAACCGGTAGCAAAGCCAGCAATGCCAATAAAATATGCTAGAGATTGACATGCTCGATGCAAGTGAAACCATGCAGAACCAAGACCGTCAAATACCTTCAAGTAGCGAGCAAATATTGCCCCAGTAGGCATTAGTATTCCCCAACTTATGACATTCAAAATTCCATGAACCTGAAAAGACACAAAGTATTGCTAATGAATACTAAATTCGAAAGTTCAAAATCCTAATAAGAGCAAGAAAGTACCCAAAAATAACAAATAGAATATATATTTGGGATTAATTTTGATGTACATATTTTTATTTGTAAAATTTTTACGATAGTAAGTGGTTGAGTGTAACATTTTTTTTAATATGATAATATATGATTAGATATCTATATAAAACTTTTTTATACTATCAATATATCAAAATTAAATTCTATTTATAAATATACAAGATAAGTTGGTAAAACAAATATTATAAAGTCCATATTACTTACAATTCTGAAAGTGATTCTGGACTTCATTTTTCCACTAGTTTCTGAAACCTTCCCAAATGCAAAATCCAAGGTTCCAAAAGATTGAACGTTAGGTCCTGATAGAGAGTGCGCATTTAAAGTCCCATCATCGGGAACTAAGCCTTCTTGCCAAATATGATTCACCAAAGTTGTATTGGCTGGAAGTCTCAAACTTGCAAAGATGATCATGTGGCCACTTGAATAGGAGGCAGAAACACTATGAACAGCAAAGCTGAGATTGCCCTCTTCCAACATAGTTTTATAACTTGTTATCGGTGAGGTATAGGCTTTGAAAGTGCCATCTGATTTTCGAAAAGTAACGAATGCTTGTGATCCCAACATACCCTTTGAGGTGGGGTTGATGGCCCAAGCAATCCAACTAGAATCCTTTGCATTTGCCTTCTTGAAGGCAACATCAACTGTGCTTGAGGATTGGTGGTAGTTCCAGTGTAAAGAGGATTCGAGCACTGGTAAATCCATGCATGTTGCATAGTTAACGTGATTGGGGAAAGTGAATGAGTTGCATGGCTGAGGGGTGGCAGGGACAACGATGAATGTGAAGAAGAGTGCAACGAACAAGAGAAGATTCTGAAACAAAGCCATAATCGGAGAGAAGAAAATTAAGTGTAGTGTTGATTGGTGTTTAGAACCCTATGAATATTTAGAACAACATGGAATGACACGAGGAATAGTAATTTATAGGATACAACTGTTACTAGAAGAAGACCTAAAATCTTATCATTTAGTTTTAAATTTGAGTTTAATTTTGATTTATAACTCATCTGATAGTTAGATTCAAATGCTGAATTATAGTTGTACTTGTAATTAAGAAGAAATTTGTTGCTTCTGTTTTGTAATACGAAACTAATAACAAGATAATGGTTATTTATATATATGAAGGAGATTTCCTACTTTGGTGTTAATCTTTATTTTTTTCAAAACTAGTACTACAGTTATTGGAGTTTTGGAACCTCTTAGAGCTCCGAAGCATTTATTCACTCCGCTAAATTTGTGATCCGAATCTCCTTCAACCAGAACAACCTTTTATCACATTCCCCCTAAAACCCCAAAGATTGTCTTTGCAAGATATATATCCCACAACCTTCTAACTAAATGATTTGTCTGTTGTAAGCAAATCTTACTGCATCCGATTGACCTGTGACTTATGCAACAATAACTCGAAGGATAGCAGTCGTGTCCTAGCACCATATATGGAATCAGCCTCACCGACTTGATACATACAACACGTGAAAATTGAAAGATCTCCATAACATTCAAGCTAAATTAAACTTTCTTTACCAGAAACTATTATCGTTAGTTCAGGTTTAGATCATGCTTATTTTAAAATAGCTTATAATTAAAATTTTATTTTACAAGTTTTTGGTGAAAAAATAAACAAATTCAAACATACCGCCTTCCATCCGATGATATTTGGAAAATTTGTGTCTACCGGAATCAGATTATTTTTCTTTTTTTCTCTGGTCAAATGAACGAAGGATTTTTCATTTTTCTTTTTGGATTCCCAATCAAATGATTTTTCAAATTGCCCCTTTTGGCATAACATAGGCCTCCATATGCTACACGGTTAGCCATGTTGTAGTGTGCCAACTCAATCCCCTAATATTGAAAATTAATAAATAAATAAATATATAAAAATTCCATTAATATTGATTGAGGGTTTCTCCAGTATCACTATACAATTCAAGAGTACCAATATCCTTTAGAATGTGTTCGGAATAAAAAAAAATAGAAAATAATTTCATTTCTCAAATTTCATGAATTTAGTAATTCTGTATTTAAAATCTTATTAAAATGAAAATAATTTGATAAGAATTGAATTGATTTTAATGTTTAAATACAAATCAAATTAAATCAATTTTATTTTTAATTATTTTAAATACTATCTAATATATTTTAAACATAAGAATTGATTTCTAAATCAATTCAAATCCCATTTTATATAATTATTCCAAATATAAAATATAACTTATAAACCAAATTAATTCAAATCAAATCAATTACTAATTTTAATTATTGCAAATCCTAGTTAGCTAAATTATTTTTGGTTAAGAATTAGTCAGATGTCCCACTAACTTAAACTATCAAATTTTCAAAATTAATTTTTAGTTGGGATTTCCCTTGGAACCCTTATTTTTATAGGGGTATCAATACCTTTCTATATTCAATGGTTGTAATTTAATTAATCACAAGTTTTATAGATCTTAAATATAATTAAAAAAATTTAAAAATTTGGTAATTTAAATTAGTAAAACATATAGCTAATTCTTAACAACAAATAACTAAAGAGTACCAATACTCTTGAATTTTATAGGGCCACAAAAGAAACCCCCCCCCCTTTTTTTTGTTATGTTTAATATCTATAAAATTTATGATTAAATCATACCATTGAATACAAAAAGGTATTGGTACATTTAAAAGAAACAAGGATACGAAGAAAGTCCCATCTTGATAAAATTAACTTTTTATCAAAATTACCATTGTTAATTAAAAAGGACATAAAACAAGGCCCTCATCTAATAGAATTTCGGTATAAGGAGAATAAAAAATACAAGATCCTCCTAAAAATTTCCCTAATCATCCTTGTTAAATAAGTATGAATTTTTTTATGTTCACAATATATTAAATGCATTTGCTCTTTCATTTAATACTTTCTTTATAAGGAAAGTACTGAATTATTTTATATATTAAATGGATTTGCTTTTATTTAATACTTTATTAAATATTATGAGGATTATTACGAGGATATAGCACAACTCGAGGAGAATAGATGTATGTAATATTACTTTCGCAAGAAAAGAAGCTGTTTCAAAAATTTTAATCCATGACTTTAAGTTATAAGATAACAACTCATCGGTGTGCACTTTCTAACCATTGTTAATTATTTGATAAAAAATTTAAAGATAAACTCAGAAGAAGATAAAATTGTAAATGATATTTCATTACTTATTAAAATATTTAGAAAAATATAAGATTGAGACAACATCTTAAATTTTATTCAGTTAATTATAAATAAACATAAAAGATGAATTAAATGATATTTAATATTAGTTATATCGTAACCAAAAAGGGCATGCATGTTAATATGCTAGTTATTATAAAGGATTCCCCACCTTTGTATTCAAATTTTGCTTTCCCCAAATTACCACTATTAACTAGTTAATTTAACAATTTTAAGAAAAATAAAAAATAAATAATACATGCATCTTACTAATCAATTATAAAAATATTTAAAGGTATATAAGACTTTTGCTAAGTGACCAAACTCTACTTTCAAAGTCCCAAATGTTCAATATGTTGCCCATCTCATATTGAATAATTTTAATCTTACATTACAATTCCTTACCTAGGAGAAGGCTCTTAGACACCTTACTTAACAAGATACACCATATACCTTGTAATCTAAATACTAAGATGTGATGGTGCATCTATGTTTCTCATACCTATGGTACACTCTAAAACTCATATTGAACTCGGAACTCGTAAACTTGAACCTAGAATTGTAAACTTAAACCTGGAACTCGAATCTATCCCATGAACTCGAAATTCGGTTGAACTCGAAACTCAAAACAAAGAAAATTTATGGTATACCATAAATGGGATACACAATTTCTAAGTTCCAAGTTAAGGTTTCCAAGTTTCAAGATAAAGTTTTTAAGTTTCTAGTTAAACGTGAGTTTTAAAGTGTATTAAAAGTCTGAGAAATATGGATGCACTATCACATCTTAGTATTTAGATTAAAAAGTATGTGGTGCACCTTGTGTAATATCCTTCGAAGCACAGTACCACACTTAAGTCATAGTACCACACATAGGAATTGTTACTGTTACATAAGCAGACCTTGTCTAACAGCAACCCTTGGCCGTCTTCCAATATTAAACAACTCTACCTAATATGACCATCTTCTATACTTCCTGAGCTATCTGGAGATAACACGGAAACAAAGATAAGGGTGAAAATTACAAATTCTCAATAGGATTTCCTAGACTACTACATATAGTGACATCATTATTATCTCCAACTAGTTCAGTTTATTATAAAAAGATGATCATGCCATAACAATTATAAATTTTATTTTAGAAAGTTCAAAAATTTCCTTCCGAAATAGATTAATTTTGTTAACACACTTGCCAAGTAAGAAAGCATTTCATAATAGTAGCAACGAATATAATTTATGCATATGTAAATGCACATCATATAACCATGCACGTGCACTTATGTTTTCTTTAACTTTCTTTACTTAACACACCTAGGCATTACGTACCGCCGTCCCTAGAGTATTTGCGTGCATATATATTTAATCTTTAATCTTTATTGCCCTTAGGTAGACTGATCCGGAGTAAGTTCAACTCATGACCATCTTCACACAGTACAGACTCGCAAGGAGATTCACATGCCTCTACATTTGGAGGGATCTCATTTTGGGCAACCACCTCCAAAGTGAAGGGATCTCATAGTCTTAATTGCTTTCACAAGGAGGGATCCAAATAACTGTCTCCAAGTGAAGGAATCTCATCTTGTCTTTTATATTATTTTCATGGTTCATATGCTCATGTGTTTATGCATGAATACTCTACTTATGCATGTGCTTCACATTTTACTTTCAAACATGATTGCATGCTTGATTTCCATGTACATAACATGTAAACCTTCATAATATTCATATACTTCTGCCGAAAATTTGACAATATAACAGCTGAAACAGGAGACTTTCTCATATACAGACAACATCATTTCAGCCAGCCAATCGCAATAAATAGAATCATAATGTCAATACATCAATATCACGTTAATATAACATGGAATAGCATCAAAACTTAGCCATTGACTCTTTGTGACTTATAGGGTTTCTAACCCCTAAAGTTGTCAATTTATCTTAAATTCTTCAATTTTGCTCTGTTCCTATAATTTACACCAAAATTCCATTTTAACTTATTTTGATTTGGAAATTTAATATGTTGTAGTCTTATTAATCTATTTTTAAATCTCTTTGGTCCCATTAAGTTTTGAGGTATATAAGTTGAGTTATTAAAGTTTTACTCAAAATTACCTTGTTTTAGGACAAACTTGAACACCTAACTTTATAAAATCACTAAAAATTCCAATTCATATAATTTTTGTACAGATTTTATTCCAATCTGTGGCTAATTGAATTATCTTTCAATCCCAATAAGTTTCATCTTTATTGGATAAGTAGAGCTTAGATAATAAGCTCTTTAAGTAGGCTATCATGTGTCAACCCAATCGGACATAGGGTAACTTTATGGAATTACCGAGAACAATGTGTTTAAGATCTAAGTATGAAATTTTTATAGCATGATTATTCATGGTTTAGTTTCTAACAAAATTGGTTTCACTCCATTTGAAGTTATATAGGGCGAATTATGCCCTTCACAACACATACTGGTTAGAAAATCAACAGTCCACTTCAAAAATTCATAACTATTTCATTTTAAGTCCAATGGACCCATGATTTATATGGTTAAAAAACTCTAGAAGTCTAGTTTTATTTAAAATTATTTTCTTTCGAATTTGATACCTATGGGTAGAGAAACATCGTTTGTTGTACAGACTGTTATATTAGGGTTTTCTCTCAACTTCTTGTTTGTAGTTTCTTTTGATCTTTTCATCTAATCATCAAACTAAACCAATGATTTATATATTAAATCACTCAAAACAAGTCATATTAACATCAAATATCATCAAACAAAAGATGACATGAGAAATCCTAACAGTCATATAAACCATAGAAATCAAATAATCTAAGAAATCCTACCTAAAAACACCTCTTGTAGCTTGTAATTTAGAGTTTCTTGGTGGTTTCTCCTCATTATGGCCTAAGAAGGTGGTGACTTCTCTTTTTCTCCTCGGTGGCTAAAACTAAATGATCCAAAGAAAGGAGTTTATAAGTTTATCTTGAGTTTGCTTGAAGAATCACAAAGAAAGTGGAAATTTGATCAAGAAAAGGGGACCGGATCACTTAAGGTGTTGACTAGAGATAGAAAGGTAGAAGAAGAGAATGGAAATGGTGAAGAAAATGGAAGATGTGTATTATGAAGAGGGCTAAAAATTTCATGGGCAAGGAGGTAAAAATATTTGCCTTGTGTCCTAAATTGGAAGATTTAGAAAGTTGTATAATTGGTGAACATAAGTGATATTTTAATTTTTGTTAATTCTCTAAATGGATGATCATGATTTGGCCAACAACTATGGGTTAGGTGGCTAATTTTTAGCCACATGATTTAGGATTTTAAACTAGTATTTATATCATCCAATAATATAAATTCCTATCAACTCAATTCTTGTATTACAAGGCATTGCAATTAAAGCAATTTTCCCTAAACTAATAAAATATTACTATTTATCTTCCTAAAATATTTTCTACCAAAAAACTTCAATCCTCTAACCCTAATAGATACATTTCGATATTAGCTATTTATATATCTATAATGTATCCAAAAATTTAATTGTTTGACAATCCTAATTATATGAAATTTGAGATATTATACCTTGCAAAGTAAGGTGCTTTAAAGCCTTCTTCCCTTCCCTATACAGTACGTGAAGCAATACTTTAAAAAAGGAATATTTAACTGGTATCATTGTACCATTTGGCTGCCCCGAAGGAAGAACAAACAAGAAAAAGCTTGTGCTATTTTGACCTTTAATACGCTGGCTGCAAATAAATGAAGCTAGTCAGACAAGAAATGAAATTACTCAACAATATTTGTCTCTTTTGAAAGAAATCTACTTTCTAATACAATCAATGGAAAGGAAGAAAACACACACTTGGACTGTTGCACATTACCCCCAACCCTGTACATCCATGAAGGAAACTTAAAAAACTAATGAGCAAAAAACTAATGAGCTTCCCCACATACTCATGTACTACTATTTACATTCTATCAGACTAACATTGGACTCAGAATTACAACAAAGCATGAGACGGTTGCAAAACTCTACAATCAGCAACGTCAGCTCTAAAAAAATTGTTTATACAGCCACTTCCGCGAGTTCTACAGAATTATAGTCCTGCCCAGAAATCCCAGATGCCTCCATATCCCTATTATCCCTATTATCATTATCACCACCATCCTTGTTATCACCATTATCATTGCTGTCCTTATTATCATCATCACCATTATCTTCATTAACACAACTCTCATTCATCTTAATGTTATCAACTAGAGTACTTTTTTCTGAAGCGGGATTATTAACATTGTTATCCCCATCTTCAGCAAAGCCCTCGCAACACACAACTTTCTCTTCAGCAATATCTGGTTCATTAGGCTTGTTACTAACAGGAACTTCATGACATGAATTAGCAAAACCAAGAGAGTCCCCATCTTTAGCTATGGATGGCGACATGGAATGCTTCGTGTTAAAGCTATTAACTGTGAATATAGTTGAGGTTATATCAGGCTTTGCCTTAATATTAATCCACCTGTCCCCCAACCAATCTCTAGATATTCTTAAATCCTTCTTGCAGACTGTCACTAGCAAGCCTTCACCTGATACCGGCAAAAATGATCCTATTATAAAATGGAGAAGAATGAAATAATTTAAACAAAAGAACTGGCTTGAAAATAACATCAATATAGCATACCAGGAAAGTATACTTGCACATTATCATCACTATGGTTGTCAATTCCAGTTACAAACCCCTCCCACCAGCCATCACTCCACCATGCATCAACTGCAGTTCCAACCCCGATGACCGGTTCTTGATCCTCAGAAGTTGGAGCTGGCCTGATTGTGGACCGGCCAGCATGTCTCATCCCAAGTTTATCAGGCATGGCCAACTTGAAAGCAGGGATCCATTCCTAAATGATAGAAAAGATCAAGCTCGTTGAATTCAAACTTGAGATGTTTAAATGTAATGAATAAAGGGAATCTATACAATTTTTTCTTGGCAATATTTCATTTTCCACCTGGTCCCATAACCTTATTTTTCCACCTAAATTGTCAAAAGTCTTTATTTTTCCTTGACTTTGGGATTACGAGCCACGTCATTATTGGCCATCCCATTACCCATTTAATTTTTTTTTTCAAAATTTTGAATTTCTCATCCTTCTGCACTAGGAAACTCAACTCCCTGCATAAAGCAAGCCTAGATAATCTTCTGTCATTCTTTCATAGCATTATTTAGCTAAAGAGATCAAGCAAACTGTTTCAAAAGTATCTCTAGCACAGTTACTGCCATAAGAGTCCATTGAGTTTGAACAGAAGAGCTTTTAAGCATTAGATCCTTATCATTTAGAAGATTATTTAAAACTGCGAATACTTTATGTTCAATACTGGATCCATGATTAGTCTACCATGTTCCACATTAGGTTTAAACTACAAGGATAAAAGAACATTTCTTGCTACTTACTAGTTGCTACAAAAATAAAGCCTTAAATATCTTTTTGGCCATGATAAAACCATATACACAAACCCCCTTTATTTATGCACCTATTTTAAGATTCAACTGACACAGAAAATTGAATTTATAATATCACAAAAGCATGATTATACCTCAAGATTTCCACTTCCATCTTCATCCTGAATATCATCATATTGGACTTTCATCTGTTTCCGAGATACCTGCACAACTGTACACCTGAACCAGCAGCCTCTGATGCCACTATCTTGACAGAGAACCTCTATCTTGTCATTAACCTTGTACGTGAAATTGTACCAAGGTTGACATTCAACCTGCTTCAGAGAAAGCAATCTCTTATCTGGCCTAGCATAATTTACATCCTGCAAGTTTTTGTATACCATCATTTGCTGACTTCTAATTAACTTCCTAACTCCTCGCCGACCCATTGAAGACTGAGGAGACCCCCTATCACTTCTCTTGGCTCCCAGCTTTACATCAACACCTGCACTCAACTCTTCATCTTCTCCTGCAAGGCTATTTCCCTTAGGATTCTGAATAGAATCAAGGTGCAAGCAAGAAAGAATGGGCTGATCATAGTAGCCATGCAGTTTACTCAAGTCAAAGGGCTTGACTTTGTTGCTTCTAAATTGCCTAAAGCACAAATGTATTCTGTCCGATGAGGTGGGCGAAAAACAAGGCATGCATTTTTCATAATGTTCACGAGTTAAGACTGTGGCAGGACCATCAACACATTCTGCACTGATGACTTGAGAATAAGGTGTGATAAAAACTTCCCGAGGATGAGGATTTCGTACAGGAATTACACCCTTGACTTCCTGATTATGGTGAAACCACCTTACTTTAACCTTTTTCTGTCCCCTCCTGTCTTCATACATATCCTCTAAATAAGCAATGTAATGATTCTCTCCCTTACCCATGACAAAAACAAAGGATTGAACCTGGATATAAGAAAGAAGGTAAATGAGATTAGAAAAGCTGTTTAGATATTATGTACATGAAAAGAAAATATAATTTTTTATTTTTGCTGGTTGAATTTTTTTTTTTTTTTTGGAGAGAGAGAAGGGGGGATGTGGGTGAATAGAATTCATCATTAAAAAGAAAAAATTGCTGTCAATACTAGAAATGTATACACTTCTTCTACATCATCATGGTCATGCACAAATTGTTCGCTGTCATGAACATTAACTCTAAAATATATGTACTATTGAAATAATTTATTAGGAAAGAGATCCTTTCTGCTTTGCTTAAACTAAAAGCACCAGGTGCTCCTCTGCATACTCTACCCAATCAAATATCAGAGGCCCCGCAACAATACTACACACCTTGATTCATCATTCATGTCCTTTTTTCTATAATTTCTTTCATATTTTTTTTTGGGTAGGAGGAGGATGGGTAAGGGATACTTACCGCTATTTTGATGCCATTCCTGCAAAAAGCATGATAATGCTTAAGCTGTTTGCCACACGTCCATGCCACTCCAGACCAAACAATGTCCGAATTGAATAATTTGGATTTTCTCATCAGAAATCCCTGAGGAAGAGTAGTATGTCTACATCAAAAACGTTCATTGCAAGCACTATTGAGGGAAACAAATTAAGACAAAGAAAAAGTAAACAAAAGGGATATACCTTGTCACCCGCCATTTTTGCAGGCAGACCAGTAACTTCATTGACACTGCCATTTGGGCTCTCATAAGCTTGTCCTGAATTATGACCAGGTGATACTGTGATATATAAAATAAAGAAATAAATAAATAAAATAAAGAAGAGATTACCATAATCTTAGATGAGCTTTCACTATTATTTTTCCTATTTGAGAACATCAGCAGTTTGTATTGAAGGGGTAAAAGAAGGAAATTTGTTAGAAAGAAGGAAAGAGTACTAGTAGAGAGGTCTCTTATCCTACACAACAGGAATAAGAATAAAACAATATTAAAGACTCAGTGCTAAAAGCTCTTCAAAATCCAGACTGCATATACGACAGAGACTCCTTACAATTCCAGTTTGGGAACAACAATGGAGATATTGAAGAAAATAAAAGTTTGCCAAAAAGATGCATTTAAATACATACGTAAGTATTATGCACTCCTGCTACAGATAACACAAAAAAAAAATATTTATTGAACCACATGCATATAGTTGTCTTACACAAGAAACAAACATCACGTGTTAATCCCATATCACTTAAGGATATGGTCAAGATAGCATTTATAAGTAGTTGGGCAACCCTCCCTCCATGAGTTAGCTTTTGGAGTTAAGTTAGGGCCATTCAATTCTAAGAGTTCATTAGTCTATATTACTTGATTGTAACTCATAAAGCCATAACATCCTTATATTACTTTTTAGATCGCAGCTTTGCACATAAGTTCAACCAAGAAAAGCCAAAAAAAATTCAAAATGATAGCAACCAGATATAAGCACTATGTATCAATTTACCACTTTTATCCCCCTGAAGATGCTGCTTTGAAAGCGTTGATGTCAGCCAATCCACCACCTCTCTTCTAGATCTCCATTTGAAACCAGCAGGAACGGAACCTTCCTTCCCACAAATTTCAAGGAACTCCTCGGCAACAACATAGAACATGTGTCGAACACTTCTCTCAGTGCCCACAACTGCAAGGATGGATTCCCCAGCAGAATCCTTCAGGTAATAGTGGACCACACGATTGCCACGCTCCTGCGAAACAAACTGCTCTTTCCATTCCACGAAACAGCGATCAGTTACAGCCATCATAAAGAGAATTCCAACAGGAGTTAAACAGAGCACCAGATTTGCACTTGACTTCAAATTAATGGCAAGGGGTCCACTCCAGACCCTCTCTGTTCCACTTGTCCAAAAGGACAATCAGACAGATCCACAGTCATAAAGTAATAACCTTCTAGCATACTATCATCGTAACAAACCCAATAAACCTCTGAACAACCTCAATCTCCTCACTCCTAGGAAGAGCTACTTAGGAAAACTCAAAGATGTTTACTACACAAAACTAAGCACAATCCTCATAAAACATATGACCCTTCAGAAACCCTAATTAAACAGATATGCCCTTGCAAATGATATCGAACAAAAACAACTAAAAAAAGCAACACCAACAACAAAAAATCCTCTCATCAATTAACAAGGGCTATGCAATCAGAGAAAAAGCATCATCTAAGGACTAAAGTTGACCCTTTTCTCAATCTCACAAGCCACGTAAAAGGCACGATCCTCAGCTGAAACTGAAAATTCTCCAAAATTCACCAGAGCCACAGCAACCTCTACTTAATGCCTCTCCACAAACAGATCAGAAGGAAAACCTTCAGGAAAACCGATCCAGAGGCTGAAAAACCCAATAGACATAGAGCTATTGGGTTTTTGGCTGCTCCAGAGGCTGAAATCAACAAAATGGCCAAAAGGGTGTCACAATTCAGAGAAGGGAAAGAGTTTCCAATAGAAAGATTGAAACTTTTATAGCAGACTCTGGGAAAAGCCGCTGATGGGGATCATGGGGTCTCTAGAAAGAGGATCTTGGGCTGAGGGCAGTTCTGGGAGAGCACAGAAGAGGAAGAAGAAGGAGAAGAAGAAATGGGGTGGAAGAGAAGAGAAGAGAGAGCGGGGTCAGTGATGGTGAAGCTGAAGAAGAAGGAGGGTACCTTGAAACTGCCATGGGCATGGAAAGTGAGAGAGTTGCAGAGCTGAGGAATTGTGCATCCAAAATGGAGCGGCAGGTTTTGGACAGAAGAACAGGGAAAAAGTGGGGAACTGGTTGTTGGTTTTGGAAGAACTAAGGTAAAATAATCAGTTAAATGTAAGATGCTCAGTTAGATGTGAGATGCACTCTATTTGTCCATTTTTATTTCCAAAAATATATAGGTAAACTTTTGACTATTTTTTTTTAATGATTTTATATTTTTATAATATAGCTTTTTAGTGATTTTTGAATTAGTAAATTAAGAAATAAAGTTGATTGTGTTTACTTCTTTGTTTATTATTTTTATTAAGTAATGAAAAAATCATTGAGAGAATGTTTTTAAAAAAATTAACAGAAACTTTTTTTTCCAAAAGTCGTAACCATTGTGTGTATTGATAGGATTTATTTTTGGTTAAACCACAATATTTATAACATACTACATTTTAATCGATTTAGTTTGAGTGAAATCAATTTATTATAAAAATAAATATTTATTTTTTATCCATAAAATTTAAATTTAAAATTTTATTTAAGAGAAACAAAATCTCAAACACAAATAAGCTTTAGTGTGTATTAAACCAACTAACCATTGTGATAAATACAAATGATATAAATTATTACAAAAGACAACTGATAAAAAATTGAAGATTTAGGAACTATTTTAGAAGTTTATTTTTTAAAAATCAAATTTTAATATATTATTAGTATAAAAAATTCTATATTATTATTTGATTATTTATTATCATGTTATTAAAATGGTAGATTCTTATATAACTATTTCAAAAGTTATACAATAGATAATATATAGAATTTAATTTTGATATATTATCAACATAAAATATTTTTATATAGATATTTAATCATGTATTGCTATATTAATAAAAATATTTGACTCAACTATTTATTTTTTAAAAATTTTACAAATAAATATATGTGATTGGAACAGTATAAACTTCTTTTATATTAATAGTGTATTAAAATTATATTACATTTGTTTCAATTTTTTTACAAAATAATTTTTTAACTATTAAAAAATTACTTTTTACAATAATTACTCAAAATTGAAAATAGATTTTTTTTTTAAATTTCTACAAATATGATTTTTTTAAGTCAAAAAATTATTTTTTATTAAAAAAAAAGCTAAAACAAAAAAACTTGGAGGAGAGAGGGGAAACCGAACGGTGATGCCATCCCCAAACACAAAAAAAACGAAAAAACCACAACAAAGAAACAAAGACAACCAAAAAAATAAAAGGATTAAAAAACCAAACCAGAGAGACAGCAACAAATCCTGAGCCCAATGTGGTTGTTGGGCCATTTCCTTTGTCTAGTATTGTGAACCACCTCAAGATAATCTACTTCCGTATTGATGTCTTAAAGTTAAGGCAAAGCTTTATTACCCGAATATTAATAAAGCCCAAGCGTGTTGTAAGAAATGGTATTACGTTGCAAGGCCACAGGTAACAATAAACATAACCTATACACAATGACCAAAAAGAAACTGTATGTAAAGTATTAATTTAATTTTTTAAAAAAAGTTTAAATATATTTTTCATCCTTAAAAATATAGTACTATTTTTTTTTATCTCTCCAAAAATTAATCTTTACTTCAATCCATCATTTTTTAAAAGTATAAATAATCCTTGACACAACACTCTTAAATCCTTTATTATGGATAATTTGTGCTCACTTTTTAAAAGTGTAAATAATATTTGACGCAAAACTTAAATATTATATAATCCTAAGACTTTGATCAACTGTTTACCTGAAATAAAATGCTGTGTCTAATTTTATATGTTAAATTAATTTTAATGAAGGATAGCGATGGTGAGAATTTTGCAAAAACATCTTTCACCCATAATTTGCTAAACAATAGGTAATAAATTTGCAATTAAATTTTCCTATCTCATTAATAATCAATCCTTAAGTTCAGAATCTGAAGCAGAGATTAGCCACTAAGCACGCACCGGAGATAACAAAGACTTTCTCTAAACATTATGTCTATTTTTCCATGAAGAAGTGGAGGCAGACATAGAAAGTGCATCCTTATTTCAGAAATGCGCCAATGATGCCTGCTATCAAGACAATAGAGTGTGTTTAGACATGGGTGACCTAACCACACAAAAAATAGTCTTTGATCGTATTAGAAGGAATGAAATAAGATCCTCTAAAGTGAGAAAATATGTTATTCACCCTTAGATCAATAACTTCCATTATGTGTGAGTCACATCAAAATGATCCAAGGGTCAATAGCCCCTTACTTTCTCATTTTACGACCATTCTCACTTTATAAGATTCAAATTCAAAAGGAATAATATAGCTGTGAAAGTTGCAGACTGGATTATCTGCAACACAGCTCATGACCATGAGCCTGCGCCACTTGCTTTGGCTCCACAAATTATACCAATAGGTCACTTCTAGCAAGCAACCATGTTCGATATTTGGCAGGATAGTGATGATGAGAATTCTTATCCTTCATTAGCCTAAAGAGGCCAACCCCAAAATTCATACACAAGTAACTCTGTCAACTACATTTCCAAGGTTAATATCACAGGTTCTTTAGCAAAAGGAGCCGCGGCTGTATCTACATATTTCCTTTCAGCCATGACATGACCCTGCATCCAGAAATGCCATTGTTATCAGACTTAATGCAACGACAAACAAATATGAAATAGCAGCATCCATAAATTGATTGCGCAGTTATTCATAGTTTGTATTACATGAAGTTCAATCAAAACCACAATTGGACATTTATTATAGTTATGATAGTCAAACAGTTAGTTTTCAAGCATTACAACTTGAAGGACTGACAAAGCTAGTAAATATGTGGAAAAGTGGAATCATACAATTTGAAAACATGTAAATATGGATGAAGTATACATTTTTATCAGGTAACGAGATTTTTTTTTCTAAGCAAAAATTCTCAAAAGCTGCATCCTGTGATATTTGCACCCTGCACCTCAATTGCAGCCAAGAATAATGCCAAGCAAACAGCAAACAGCGAAGTCACTGAAGCTCTTATATCAAATCAAACAAGCTTCTAACCAATTTCTATAATCAATTAGCTGCTTACTAAATCTAAATACACAAAGGGTAAAATCTATGTGCCAAAAAAAATTGATCAAATATAAAGTGTTAAAGAGTTATACGTACTAGAGTAAACACCAAACTGCACAATAGCTTCCATAAATTCATCCACAATTAATTGATACTCTTCCCGGTGCTTTGGAAGAGATTCAACTGTGCATTTTGTGTCCCATGGAGAAAGGGTGAGAGTGAAACAGTGAAATCTTTGTCTCATGGAGAACGGATGTGAGTGAAACAGTGAGTTGTGTGTGTTTTTGTGCCCTTTATTCTGACATCTTGCATACTAAGCAATTACACCTAGGTGATACAATATGGCATTTAACAGTACACATCAACACTAGCGTTAACCCTTCAACAGTAAAAAATAAAGACAGATTTATGTGTTATAATGCAATTTCTTTGGAGTATTAAAGAGCACACATTTGATTTTTCTAGGGACTAATGTTAAAATAAAAATTTTTTAGGGACCAAAGTGTAGATTTATTCAAAAAAAAAAAAGAAGGCAATTGTGTAAGTATTTTAGGTTCCAATGCCAGCAAAAAGAGGGCTCAAATTTTTTAAAGACGGAAGAATAAAGCAATTAATGAAATAAATTTCTCTGTTAAGCCTCAGACACCAGTGTTACAACTTACAAGCATTCATGCTTCATAGTAATTTACACAGTTCTGCTCAAGTGCCAAGGTTAGGTGCCCGGGTTGACACTGGTGGGCCAAGAGAGTATCTCCACTGATCACAGGCTGAGCATTTCTCCAACTTCACACTGTTTTCCAACGTACAGAATTTACAAGACCAAGTGTTGTACTTGGTTGCAACATCTTTTGGCTGTTGTGTGCCACACAACTCACATATGGGAGCTAATGTCTGCGGTGGTCCAACATCATTCACATGCATTAGAAAAGGCAGTATGTTACAAGGCCATAGGTGGAGCACTAAGCATATACTTCAGAAGGAATTAAGCCATAACACAATCATTTTAAGAGTAAACTCTACCCAAAAATATTTATTATACTCTTTAACAAACCAAAAACAAAAAAGAAAAAAAGTCGGCAAAGAATAAAATAAAGCAGAATATTTGGATGCTTACTTTATTTAACAGAGTGCACATTGGACACTCCCACATTGCAGGTTCTTCAGAATGAAGCGCTCTATCATCACCAGATAGTGGCCCAGATGGTCTTGGTAAATTTTCAGAACTAGATCCCGTCTGAGAATTGGACTGAGAATGTGAAATGCTTTTTAATCCAATACTTCTTCCTTGAGAGGCAATCTGATGTTCAATGACAGATCCAACTTGTGGTGTATCCATTTTCAAATCAACAAATTTAGGCACACTAGATGGGTCACCAAGTAAACTAGAATCAGAATCCATCACACGACTTCTTTTTTGAGATATCTGCTCGATGGGCACAGAATTGTCTCGTAGTCTTGAGCTTCCCACATTTTTACCCTTATGTACTAAATTCTCAGCAGGTTCATAGTTGACATCTTCAATATCTGAATGTTCACAAGATTGAGAACCACACCATATTTCATCCTGAAATCTCCTTTCTGCAGCCATTGCAGCAGCTTGTACTGGACTAAGTGCCTCCATTATAACACTATCACCACCAAGACGTTTAGGTCCAGATGGAAGGAGAGATCGCACACGTGATCTCTTTTCTGCAGCTGCCAGTGCAGTTTTACGGAGAGATGAAAGAGGAGGTTGCCGGGAATAACCACCTAAACGCCTTCCTGGTAGGTCAAACCCCTCTCCTGTGCCAGTTATTCCCTTAGCCATCAACTCTTCACATTCCTGTACATGAGTAATAGCAAGAATACATGGACAAAAAGACAAAGGGAAGATGCATAGTTAAAGCAACTTGATAAGAAAAAAAAAAGGGTTTTCCACATAGAATTCACAGCAACGAGGAATGAAAATTTCAACTTTTCAGCCATTGATATAATTAATGGCATTTGTAAAACATTTGTTATCATAATCAAACACACTTCATTAAAAGAGAATGTTTGGGGAGGATTCTGTATATATATAGCTACCTGCGGATTCAAGCACAACCAATGATTGGAGGTAAGTTGCAAGGGAAATAAAGTTCTATTCCCTTTCTTTTTCTTTTTTTTCTCAATTACTACTATTATTATTATGTTGGGAATCCTAACAAATACAAATACTCAGAGCAATAAAGCTTAGAGTAGATTATAACAATGAATCCGTTAAATATAATTGGAACCCTCATAATGAAGTTCATGGCTTAAATCCTTCAATGTAGCAAGAAATTTAAGGCTTAAACTGTACAAATATCAGATTAAAAAAAACACTTGAAATGAAATGTGAATAAAATAAAGCCCCCATATGAAGGTAATTGTCTGAAGCAAAGAGAGTTCACTTCATAAGGCATAAGGCACGAAATCTATAATAGATCAATTTGCATATATAATAAAAGAATCACTGGATCAAATAGAACCTTTCTAAGTTCATCCCATAGCTTGTAGAAGTTGGCATTATGAGGACCATGGGCATTATGGCAAAGCTCATGAAGCATTGTATCCAAAACTTGATCAAACGGGAAGAAGTCCCAATCCCTGTTTGGTCTCCGTAGCCGCAACTTCACATGTACGCCAGCTCCAACATTCAACCCCAGAAGAGATGGGTTGCTCGGGCTACAATGATGTCAACTAGTTCTTCAGTCATTGCATAAAGTCAATATAATAAGCAAAACCAATTCACTCAAGTCAAAATCAAAATTCATTTCACTCTATAGCTTAAATAGAAAACCCATTTGGGATGTTTAAGGAAGTGCATACAACTGCATAAAAGCAGTAGAACCAATGTTTCTGTTTAAACTATTCTCTTAAGTTTTGATTAGAATAAAATAAAATTATGATAAGCTTTAAAAAAAATTGGTCCGAATCTGTCTCTGAACAAGTTCTAGTTTAAACACAAAATCTGCAATGCTTTTACTGAATCCAGACTCTGGTAAAATCAACAAAACAATAAGGACCACAAAAGCTGTTAATTTGTACTAAAATATCAATCAACAGTTACAACGGTGGCCTTCACTCAAAGGTCAAAACTTTTCTTCCCTTAACCCCATTGCTTTGCTTTTTTCTGCATTACCCATTAACAGAAACACAAAAGGGAAGTGAATGGCACCAAAAAAAATTTAAAAAAAAAAAGATATTAAAATTTGAATTACCAAAATTCAGAGAGAAGCTTGACCCTCCATTTGTGCTTATGCATGATGGGTTGGACCTGTTTGGCGATCTTCTCCAACATTTTTGTGGCTTCTTCTTCCCCTGGCTTCCTCTTCAGAGCTTTGATTTCCCAAACCTTGTTGAGATCGCCCACGTTCATCGCTCCAAACCCTAAAACACCGCAAATTCTGGAATGTGTTATTACGAATTGGGTGAACCGAAGGATAATTCGCAGTGAGAAATTGAAGAATGTGAAGACGACGATAGAGGTCGGTCACGGATCGCAGGGAATTTGACGTGATTCGAGAAGAAGAGGAAGGGGACTCGAAACGACGACGAAATGAAAAGCCGTTTTTGTTTAGGTTTGATTTTGATCTTCCAACGCTCGAGGTTGGCGGGATTTTGAATTTCTCGCACATGTGGCTTGTGGTGTTTACGGGATGGGTCGGATTCACAAGTCGGTTCGGATTTGGAGTAACAAAAACTAACCCAATCAATTTTGGTTGGGTTAGGTCAGGTATCTAATTTTATCTATATAATTGAACAACTTACTACATTAATAAGTCAATGTATATTTGAACAATTTATTACATTTAATGTATCTGAAGATAATATACGGATAAATCAATGTACATTCTTAAAAGTAGGCTAGTGTTATGGTGTATTTGGTTAATCCGCATGTTTGGTTTCGTGTTGATGGGCCTCAAATAAGGGTTTAGGGTGTCAAAAGTTCCGGCTGCCGCGCTATTCCGGCAAGCTTCCCTCACCATCTACAGCGGAGCCATCGTCATCTATAGTAGGAAGCTGGTGATGCAGATAGAGCAAGTTGGAGGTGGTGTTCGTAAAGCTCCACTGCTACGTGAAGAAGCTCTTGGAGATGCATGCGAAGGGTGTTCTGACCCATAGCTACACCCTCGTGGTTTCAAGGAGCCGCCTTGGAGCCTTAAAAGGGGACATGAGGTTCTTTGCGAAGAAAAGGGGATAGAGCAATTGAGGTAGGGTGATTAGAGAAGGTGGGTTTCCCGTTTATAGCATCTTAATCATCTCCACCTCGTCTTTGTTCGCTTCAACTTCTCCGCCATCCCTTGCTCCGGTCTCTTTCTGCTTCTGCTTCTGCTTCTGCTGCTATTCCTTCACGATCCCGTTGACTGCTTTTGCTGCTATTCCTTCACGACCCCGTCCTTGTGATCGTCCTCCGCGCATCTCTCCGGCGACGCTAGCTTCCTCGGAGGGTCAGGTGGTGCTAGCGGTCGCTGGGAGAGCGCAAATGCGATGGAGAGCGGTGGCAGCTAGGGGAGCCGTGCAACAACACGTGCCGTGGGAGCCGCCACGGTTAGGGTGAACACAAACTGATGCTCGGTCACAATCACGAACACCGGTCGTGATCCTCCTCGTCTCGCCTTCTTTCCCTTTATCCGTCCAAAGTTCATTCTGTGGGATTATTTTGTCTATGGGATTATTAATGTTGGAAAGAAAAATTCAGTGTTGGAATTGCGACTTGTGGCGGTGGGATTGTCTTCTTGATTGAGATTAGTCCATGGTTGTTTCTAGGATGCCAACATTCAATGGAGTTTCATTCTATAATTCTTTTTTTTTTTTTTTTTCATTTTTACAATTTTGCTTAATTATATTACTCATCGACTTGCTTCAATTTTATGCTGGTAATTAGGAGAGTGGCTATTGCTGCATCCTCTTGTCTACTGTCACACCCTTTTAATTGCTTTTATTTTGAAATTTGTAAAATACCCTTGGTCAATAGTTTGGTTAATAATTTGTCCATTGTTATTTTTATATTCTAAATTATATTTAATAATTATACTAATTGATATTAAATACAAAAATTAACTAAGTTAATAATTTTAAAATAAAACTAATCTGTTAAATCAGTTCTTTTGTTTTGTTTTTCAATTTTTGAGATTAAAATTTATTTTAAATTTTTATTTATTGTCACTTTCATATTCCAAAATTATATTAAATAATCATACTAATTAATATTAAATATAAAATTAGACTATAATTAAATTATTAAGCCAGCACAAAATAATTAATTAAATCTAATAATTAAGTCATATGAAAAATATAATCGAATAAAATATAAATAAAATATTTGATCAAACAAAAATATAACACTTTTCATACCATATTTGCATGAGTAATATATTCAAAATGTATCATCTTGTAACTATGTAAAAAAGATAATTCACTAGGAGTCCTCAAGCGATATTTGCTATTGCAGCACCCAAAAAAAAAGTATAGTCAAAGAATTATGATGAAAAACTAGGCATATTTAATTAGAAAATATAATAGATAATCTCATATATATGTTTAGCTCTATGAAGCTAATTTCCAAAACATTAGTATAAAATAGCATATAAGTTCACCATTCCTAGTCAATCATGAATACAACCAAAGGTATCATGACTATCATCAATATAAATTAAAATATCAAATAAAATAATCAAAACACACAAGTTACTAAATAATACAGAATAAGAGCCTTTTTTTCATAGATAATAATATAAACCCTAGAGAGAAAATGTTTGTATTTACAACTAAAACTAAACATATTTTCATTTATAATTCTAAAAAAAGAAACACTTTTTTTGTGCTTTCTTTGTTTTTCGTTTTCTAATTTTTCATGAAAATATAATCAACCTAAAGCAACAATAAAATTGTGGCAAGTAATGATTTTAAAAGTAACAGAATATTTAATTAGGGAAGAGAGATATCCAATAGAAGAAGGTAAATACTAAAAATATTGCATTAGAAAAAATATAAATATTTAATTAAGGTATGTTAATAGACAAATATTTAATCTAATTTGTAATGAATGATATTTTACAAATATCAATAAAAAAGGGTGTAGTATTAGACAAGAGGTGTGGCAATAGATACTCCCTGATAATTAGGGGAGTGATAGTAGAATAATAATAGAGAAATAACCAAGGCATAAAAATCATTTTATATATATTTTTAATTTATAAGGAACATCAATGTGATGACTTATAAATAATCAAAAAAGTATGTGTAATTTTAAAATATAAAAAAAATTAAATATATTTTTAATAGATCTCAAGGAAAATCAATATAATTTTTCCTATAAACTTTAAAATGTCAAATGTAAAAACATGATCCACCTTTTATTTAGGATGCCCTATAGTATTGAAGTCTTAATCGACAACATGATTTAACAAAAGCAAATTTATTATACACACAGATTCTCTCATGGATGCAAAGGAGAAACGAAATTTTAAAGAAAGAGTTGGTTCTACAATGAATGCACCATACAAGACTCAGTTCTTAAGCCCAGGTGGCATTTACGATGTTCCAGTCATAGATCTGGATACTCATGCTCCATTTTTGTCCAATAACCAATATTTTTTTTTTTTTGGTGTTGAAAAGACAAGCTTGTCTGAGGTGAGCATACAGGAAGACAATTTTACCCTTAACTAATGAGTTGTTTCACACACTTACATTACGAGTCTCTCGCCGTCTCCCATTCTCATTTGCCTTTTTTTTCACGTGACACAATGTTTCTGTGGTACATCTGCTATGTCCCAGCTTGGTCACTTGATTGCGACGTGTCACTGGGAAGTAGTGGCCAAGATCAGGCTTTTGTAATATGGTGCATCTGACACACTAGTAGAGCTGTCAATGTTGTTTAATTCCTTTGTCAAATCACCCAAACAGTAATAAAATTGTTTCCTTGGTTATAGAAATGCAAAATTGCAAATTTTTTCAAAATTAATTTATTTTGTATAATAAAATTGATCTACTACATATAAATTTTATTCGTACAATTACGTTCATCATCTTAATTTAACAACCTACAACAATATAACACATTGCAGAAGATGATAAAAATAAAATTTATATTATGGAGTTTATGTATTATATTAAATATGTTACATTCTACAAAAAAAGAACTTTAATTTATAAAATACTTAACCTGCTCGGTACGTTGCACGTGGATTCAGTTGATAAACTTAACATTTCTTCAATTTATTATGCACTGCACCATGAAGTACTAAATATTAAATAATAAATTACGTGTTATTTCTAACGACAAATGAAAAAAAAGAAATAGTACAAACAACGAGGTGAAAGTCGAAAAGTCGATGCCAAGACTCATTGACTAACACACTGGCCACCCCAGCCGCAGTATGGCTTAAAATGCATTTGATCAACAACATAATACACAAACCGAGAGAAGTCAATGGGGTAGAGCAAAGGTAGAGGATAACCCACCCTTATCCCTGCCTCATATGTATATGAGTATCTATTTTTGAAAAATTTAAAATATTTAAATTATATATAAAAATTTTAATATTATAAAAGACTTAAAAGAAACATAAATAGTAATCTAATTCCATAATTCAAATTCAAATTCTAATAACTTAATATAATTAAACTAAAAAATAAACATAAAATAAGCACAATATTCCAAATCCATAATCTAAATTCTAATAACTTAAAATACGTAAAATAAAAATAAACACATAATAGTAATTCAATTATTATTCTAACACATAATAAGTACAAATATCCAACTTTTAAATTTAAATCTTAATCCAATCAATTTAAATAATAATATTATTAGCTTAATTAAGTTAATAACTTAAGGGTAAAATAATAATTTCATATCAAGTCACTGCGGGTATAGGATAGCGATGCTCGCCCCTGCCCTGTTTAACATATGGGTATTTAAAATCCCTGTTTCCATTACTCTTAAAGAAGATTAGTGCGTTGTCTACAAAGAATAGGTGAGATACTTTTGGGGCAGCTCTACAAACTCTAATTCCTGAAACTATGTTTTGAGCTTCAGCCCTTTGTAATAAAGCTGAAAGGCTCTCAACACATATGACGAATAGATAAGGAGACAAAGGGTCTCCTTGTCTAAGACCTCTATTAGGAGAAAAGGGATCACTTGGGACTCCATTAATTAACAGAGAGTAAGACACAGTATATATACATTGATAAATGAAGTTAAGTCACCTATCATTGAATCTGAGTTTTCTCATGATAGCTAAAAGATATTGCCATTCCACCCTATCGTAGGCTTTACTCATGTCCAACTTTAAAGCAAACAATCCATTATTGTTGGTTCTTTTGTTCTTAATAGCATGGATCACCTCATATGCTATTAGAACATTATCAGTAATAAGTCTATCTTGAACAAAAGCACTCTATGACTCAGAAATAAGTCTTGGCAGCACCACTTTAATTCTATTTGTCATTGTTTTACTAACTAATTTGTAAAGCACATTGCATAAGGACATTGGTCTAAAATAAGATAAGTCCTGAGGGGACTTAATTTTAGGGATTAGGACAACATATGTATGGTTTATCTTATGTAAAGAATCATTACCGTTCAAAATGTTGAGAACCGCCTTAGTGACTTCTTCTCCCACCATATGCCAGTATTTTTGGTAAAACAGACCAGACATTCCATCCGATCCTGGGGATTTTGTTGCCCCCATTTGAAAAAGGGCTTCTTTGACCTCCAAGGGAGTGAAGGGTAAATCCAGAAAAGTTGTCATTTCCTGGTCTATTTTGCATTTCACAGCTTCTAGGATGTCCTCAATACCCGTACGATTTGAAGTTGAGAAAAGTTCCATGAGATAGTTGATAGCCATTCTCTCAATTTCCACTTTATCATGCACCCATTCTCCATTAGCAGCCTTTAATCTATTGATTTTATTTTTCTTCTTTCTCATAGAGGCTCTTCCATGAAAGAATTTGGTGTTCATGTCTCCTTCTTTAAGCCAATCCACTCTTGATCATTGTCACCACATAATTTCCTGTTTTTGAAGTAAATCATTGACAACTTTCTTTTGGTTCCGCAATTGGGTGATATTCTCAATGGATGGGCTTCTTTTTTCTAACTTTCCTATTTTCTTTGATTCTTCCTTTATGCGCTTATTAAGATTACCAAAGACACTCCTATTCCAGCTTTTCAAGTCCTTTCCTAGATTATCGATGGCTCCTGCCACATCAATAATCCCCTGTTTCTCTCCCATTCTATCCCAAGCACTTGCAATTAACTCTGAAAAGCCTTCTTCCAAACACCACATTTTCTCAACCTGAATGGCTTTTCCTTTCGTGATTCACCTTGTTGTCTAAATTCCTTTAGTTCCAGCAAAATAGGTAGATGATCTGAGTAAGATGAATGAAGATGGGTCACCTTTAATTCTGACCACGTCTGCAGGCTTTGTATATTTCCAAAGAATCTGTCCAATCTGCACTGGATGTTGTTGTCTCTTGTTCTTCCATTAGACCATGTGAAGGCATGTCCTACAAATTGCAGGTCATATAGTCTACAATAGTTGACAGTTTCCATAAAGGCTTCCATTTGGTTCAAAGCTCTAAGATTACCTCCTCTTTTTTCTTCATTATGAAGAATCTCATTGAAATCTCCACCAACAATCTAGCTCATCCCATCATCCCTATATAGTCCTTTTAGAAGTTGCCAAGACCTTTCTCTATTAGCTGTACTAGGAAAACCATAGAACCCTAAAAGTCTAAAATTTTGACCCCTTGAAATTCTCAAAACAAGAATATCTACTAAGTTATTGTTATAAGAAATAACTTCAACTTCTAGGTCATCATTCCAAAGCAGTCCAAGTCCACCCCTTCTTCCTTCACTACTAATGCCAAAACCCATTGTAAAATTCACTTTTCTTTTGATGTTCTCAAATTTATGGATTGATAATTTTGTCTCAAAGAAAAACTAAATCAGGATCTTGCTGCCTCAATTGGAGGCGAAGAGTATGAATTGTCGTTTGGTTCCTAAGCCCATGGCAATTCCAAGCCAGTATTTTCATTGATCTTGGCAGAGTTGGCTTTCCAACTCCGCCGATAGCTTCTTCTGGCCATCGAAAATTGATCATTGATCAAGTCTTTTGTAACAGAATTATATTAAACCTACTCTAAAGTAACAGAAGATGCTAGAGTAATATGGTTACAACTAAGATGCCACTTGTGTTTTCCAAAACATCTTTTATCAATTTTGTAATTTTTGTTTTTAAAATACAAAAATTGTATTTAAATTTGATGATTGAATTTTTTATTTTTGAGTTCGTCATTTGGGTAGAAAATTCACCACAAAAATTAGAGGAGGAAAATCTAACATAAAATTAGAGTGGAAAAATCTGTGGCAAAATTTTAGAGGGAAAATCCGTCGGAATAATAGAGGGGGAAAATCCACTACAAATTAGAGGGGGAAAAATCATCACACCTATAGAGGGGGAAAATTCGCCGTACACTAATCAGTAGCCTATATTATTTTGATGGCCCAAATTATGCCACAAATGGTCATTTAGTGGCGGAATCGAGCAAATTAGCGGCGAATTTCTTGTAGTGATTTAATTCAAAACCACTTAATTAATAATGAATTTAATAACAAAGTGTTTACAAAAATTAAAAATTTGACCAAATTCTCTCCACAATTACAAGCCTATGCAAAGATTGACTAACCACTAAAACAAACATATTCAATAACAAATACATGCTACATGCAATATGCAATTCAATCAATCCTATAATTGCAAATTAAATACAAAAGGAATAATCCCACAATTGCTTTCACTCATATATAAATAACATTAAAGAACAGTTGTAGTCAATTCATACAGAATATTGTACCAAATTAAGGGTGTATTTATTTCAGATTTTAAAAAAATTAATTTTGAAACTTAAATTTTACATATAACAGAAAAAGCTAAAAATTGATTTTTTTCAGAAATTATTATTTTTAGCTTCTCCAAAAAAGTTGAAAACTGATTTTTTTGAAAATATAATTATTTTTTAAAATTTATACAAATATATAAAAACTGATTTTTTCAATAAAAAAATAAGTTTTTACTGAAAAAAATACAAATAAACACACCATAAATTTAGATAGAGTAGCAAATTGCAAATATAAGGTAACAAAACAAACCTACAAAAGGGCCAATAAACTTTGCATCCACAAAAGTTGGGTATAATTTTTACTTGTCTGTGTATGTTACATAAAATTTTAATTACTTACACTATGTATTACTAAATTAATTGATCAAGAAAAAATGAGATTACACTTATTGATTCAATTATCTTTTAAAAAATTTAAAATTAAATCGTTATATATATTTTAAAAAATTTATTAATCTTTTTTTTTTTGGGTTCTACACATTTTGGCTTCCCTTAAACAACCATTTCTATCATTTTGGCTTCCCTTAAACAACCATTTCTATCTTCTGATATTTTTTTTTTTACCATATCTTTTGATAGTTAATACGGTCGTTCAGCCCATTTCGCCCATTTCAATTGTTTGGGCCCTTCTGCATCATGTTGCCAAGTCTAACTATTTGGGCCCTGGCTTTCTGTCTCCATCTCATTCCCATTCTACACTACACGGACAGAATATCTTTGTTGGGCTGTCTGCTTCATCCGCTAGCTTGGTTTCGGCCCTATTTTCTCATATCATTATACGATTGTATGCTCCAAACCATTAATACGTTCACGATCACAAATTAAATAAACTTCTATAACACTTGCCGTAATTTGTTTCCATCTTAAATCTCTCACCCTGCCACTTAATCATAACTATTTTATTTGTCTTCATTTCGTACAACTCTTGTGCATGATACCACATTAATACATTTTAACATCAATATTTTATTTTGAAAATATTAAAAAATTACAAAATATACCTAAAAGTATCAAAATGCTATAGAATATTAATATTACTAATTTTCATAAAATATCCCTTACAATTTATCAAAAAATTAATAAAAATAAAGAATAAAATGTAAAATAAATAATAAAATGAAAAGCATAGCACCACCAGATCTTAGAGAAGTAGTAATTTATTATTTCTAAACAAATCACAATTTTTTGTGATGCTTAATACATAATATTAAGGTCAATTTAGTTACATGAATGGTGTGAGATCTTATACTTTTAATTTTTTCATCATAACTAAATGTATCTTTATATTAATGTAAATAATTTTTTTCAGCAATAATCATGTATACAGTTAACTTCGTTTATTAAAAATTGATTTAGAGCTAGCCGCTTCTACATTACATTTTTGAAATAAATTGAAATTTTACATAAAAATTTAGTTTTTGACCATAACTTTTAACATTAATCTCTTTTTCATATGTTATTTTTAATTTTTTTTCAATTTCTTTTTCTTCTATTTCTACCTATTCTTGAATCTCAAAAGCTTCTCCAATAAGTTTTTAATGCCTTCACATTTTCTTAATAACCAACATGCAATTTTCATTTTTCATGAATGGTCTTAATAAAGCTTCTCCAATAACCTTTTAATGTTTAGATTATGGACCATCATTGATTGGTAAATTTAATTTTTTTGCACTAATTATACATGTCAACCATCATTATTGTGGTATGATATAAAACAAATTGAAGTCATTGGTTGATTCAAATTTTATGTATTTTATTTAAAACTAAATTTGTCTACTTTCTTGAAATAGGAATTTTTGAAGTTCATACAGTATCAAGAGCACCTGAAAAGTGATACTTGACAATAATTTCTAAATAATATTTGTAAAATATTATAGTGGTACATATTAATTAACATTTTTTTAAAGAGTTTAATTGATATGTATTGATAGTATAAAATAATTTTACATTGTCAACTAATAAAAATCCTGAAAAGTGAAAAATTATAATCGGCTCCTCATTATAATGGGTGATTATTTGTATGAGTTGACACTTTTTATTATTTTTATTGACAAATAATATAAAATTATTTTATACTATCAATATATTTAAATTAATTTTTTTAATCAATTAATTCTTCTCATTTCACTACACCTAGCTACTTACAATTAATTTCAAATTTTCGAAAATGAAGTTGGACAGCCACCTGATTCCAATGCATGCATTCTCTTTTGTTTTGAAAAATTGAAGGAGCCCCACAACACGTGAGCCACCAGCAACGATTAATGCTCAACGTTTCCTTCTTTCCTCCACTATTGTCTCTTTTTGTAATTTTTAACCTATCTAATATTTTAATTACAAAAACTTGTTTACTTCTTATTGGCACAGCGTATAGACTCTCGGTCAACCACCAAAAATTTGCCACAAACAATCCATACCGTCACAATATATATATATATATATATATATATCTGAATGATCATCATCGCCTGAAGCATCAATATCCAAATCTATGTCTAGATCATTGTAAACGCCACCACCCGCTTAAGCCCGAGGCACATTGCATACAGAGATCCAAAATACAAGGAAAAGATACTTCAATTGGCAGGGAAGACAAGCGTGCCTAGCAACAAATTTTCAAATCCTTCAACCAGCTAGAGTACAGCTAAGATCATTCACAGGCCCTAACCAATATTGCAAGATCACAAATAAGAAAAAAAAGGGTAAATATTAAGAATTGGATTTTATCCTTTATAAAAGTAAACATTAAGGTAATATATTTTCACATGACAGTTAAAAGACTGGAATCCTGCACTCCATAATTCGACATATTTCCAAACATTAATCATGTACATCTTCAGATTATGTGAGAATTTTTGTATCAAACTGGGAATACTCATGTCTAGATAACTAGCCACATATAGAAGGTGGGAAAAGCACATGGCACAAAATGTGCAGCTTGGAGTTTAGAATCTTGATACAAGGACAATGCGGTTGTCCAGCAGCATGATAATGTAAAAGAAAAATGTGCACAAAAACTCTGTCTAGTGCATCTACCACTTCATTTCTGTCTCCAAGTTCAAGTCTCGGTTAATTGCCTCCCTGCCTAAATTGAAGGGAGGCAATACCGCAATATGAGCCATTTTTTTTCTGCTGACAATGTCCATTCTATTTCTAACGAACAAGTACAAAAGTGAACAACCTTTAACTAAATACCAACCTTATATACCTATCTTACAAAACTAATAATAATAGTATTTTTTCAAATCGTAAGTATAGACAATTTAGATAATTTAATAAAGGAGAGAGATCTTGCGTAGACTTCAAAGAGAAGTTATAGAGGAAACCAAGCTATGATTATGCCCCCTTCGCACCTGAATGACCTTAGGTGTCCCAAATCATCACAACCGCTATCACTCCAACACCCAACAACACCGCAATAAACTTGAAATATGCTGAATCCACCATTATTGACTTATGGGGCACGTATCCCTTTGACAAAAGATGGTTTATTGATACATAGATGAACACCCCACAAGCTAAACCCATAGATATGGCAAAGATCCAATCTGCCACATGACCTTGTGTTGTGGCATCTAGTATAATTCCAATGGCTACACCAATTGGACTCGAGATTGCAAAAGCAAAAGCATAGGCTGCACATGATAATAGAGGGCGGTTAGGAATCATCCTAAGGAGAGCAATACCCATGGCAATGGCTGCAAATATCTTGTGCAGACATATTGTCCACAAAGCTTTCCAAGCATCTGCTTTTGTCTCAGCAACTCCAATTGCTAAGCCCTCAAACACAGAATGAGCACAAAGTGCAACAATCAACAAGATGGTATCTCCAACTGAACTGATAGATGTAAGAGCAGGGTTCCCTAGGTGGTGATCGGCACTGGAATGGCCCTGCAATCAGCACAAAAAACCAGAAAGTACTGTTAAATGGGTGATAATAATGCCTTAAATGAAATCATCCCAAAAGAAGACTTTGTTCAAAAAATACTTCATTGGCATAAAACCATGAATATCTAACCTCGAATTGTGAGTGAGAAGTAACTCCATTGCCACTTTGTTTGCCTGTCCCAGCCCCTGCGACACGAAGAACAAAGATAGAATTTAGCCTTGTGTTAGACAGGGTCAAAACCTGAGGATATTCAAACAATCAAATTCAATTTCATCTTTGCTGAATCGATGTCCCATGATAACCATGACCAAGTCAAAATGTACCACTATAGTATAAGCCTGAACATATCCTGTACAGCACAGCAGTTCGGAAAGTCAAATTTCAACCTTCTGACTTACTATTACCCTAATTAATCATTCTGAATTCTGAAATAAAGCAATCAATGATTTTTTTTCTTTTTTACGGCATTCAAACATCATAATCAGCACCCTTCTATACCTAGATTTTTTAGAACTAATATCAGTAAACGAATGTATACTCTGCACTTGTAAAGTTATACTTCAAAATGGTTTAGAACCCCTACCCTTTATACAACACTAGTTCATTGTACACTGAATCAAGGATCGCCAATATTGCAGATTTGACTCCACTAAAATGTCTCACACCATTTAAAGATTAAAGTGCATACTCTTAACAGTTACTCACACAAAATCCTAAACCCCCAACTTTCTGATCAACTATGCACTTTACTCTTTAAAACAAATGGTGTACTTCAAAAAGAAATTTTGAAAAAAAAAGGAAGCCAAACCCGGAACCCAAAATAGCAATAATTTTACCCCAACAACAAAGTTCAAAAACAGAGGGGGAAAAAAAACAATTTTTAAAATACAAATTGAATTGCATGATCAAAATAAGCGATAATTCAAGAAACAGTGACAAACCTTGAAGCTCAACATCAGCAGCAGCACCACCACCATCACGGGCAGTCCCATTACTCGCTTGCTTCATCAAAACAGAGGAAATCACGCAATCAGCGAGCATGGTGACCAAGTAACCCACACAAGCCAACATGAACGCAAAAGGGTACTCCTTATCCGTCAAGTCCCCAAACGTCTCGTTAGCATCGCTGAGAAAATGCATCATTGCTGTCCCCAAAAACACGCCACCAGCGAACTGAGTCCCCAAAACAAGGAACCCCTCGTTCCATTTCAACACGTACGGTGACACACCGGCCACGAAGGTAGCAAAAAAGATCACCATGAGGCACCAAATCTTAGCCAGGATCAACGACTTTGAACGGAGGTTGGTGCCGCCGCCGGCCGAATCTCCGGCGTCGGCGTCGGCGTCGGCGTCATCGTCGTCGTCGTCGTGGCCGCTGTGAGCCGAAACGGATAGGATGAGGAAGAGGAAGAGGATGGCGGAGAAGAAGATGCGAAGGGAAGAAGACATGGTGAAGAAGAAGAAGAAGAAGAAGAAGAGAAGGGAGAAAGGGAATCGAATATTGGCATAGCGTAGGAGCTAAGGGGTTTAAATAGGGAATGTGAGTCAATGGAGAAATTGGTGGGGTGATTTGGGGATTTTGGGAGGGGAATTTGGCTGCTATGGTGATGGCTACTTGGATAGGCTTTGTACTACACACAGATGTGAGAGAGAGAGAGAGAGAGAGATTGTACTGCGTTGCAAGGGTCATTAGGAGTTCCCACCAAAATGGAGAAAAGGTGTGTGTACTGCAAAATTTGTTGGCACATCAATTTTTATTCAATGTGAAAATTTGGGAGACTTTTCTGTCGTTTGTTTACTTCGTTGCATTTTTAGGCGCCCGATCTGGTCGTGATCGGCTCCTATTGGGAAATGTACGGTAATATCTAGCCCCTGAATTAAGAAAGTCAGGTAAAATTCGTATGTGAATGAAAGAATCTATTTCTCTTTTTATTAGCTGTTTTAGATTTTTTTTTTCTCTATTTTTTGACCATAAAAAGTGAAAAAATAAAATTATATAACTAGAGTTACTTATTATTATAATTAAAATTTATTAAGATTAAAAAGGTGTATAAGTCAAATTAAAGAGACTTAATTATTATACAAATATTAGAAATAACATTACATTATTTGCTCATCTATTTATTGTTTTTTCAAAACAAAACAAAAAAAGAGTGAGATTTCAGTTTCTAAATTTATTTATATACTTCATTTTAATCTCTAAAAATAAAAAATTAATAAAAATTATAAAATATGATTTTAATTAATTCTTAAAAATAAGATCTTTGAGACTAACTTAAATCATATCTTATAATTTTAATGATTAAATATTTAATTTTTTAATGTTAAAAAGTAAAGTTAAATATATACACAAGTTTAGGAGCCAAAATGAAAATTCATTCAAATGAAAAAGCACAAAAATTCTATCTTATCTGTTTTTCATGGGAGAAAAACTTTGTATTCTTATTCGGTGTTTAGTTTGATAAGCCGTATCTATCCACTCTCCCTGACCCCTGTCTATTTATATGATGTATGTATGGCACTCTAGGCTGGAAAATAAATATGCAAGAACATGACTATATTAAATAATGGTCGATTTGATCGATAAAGGAAACTTGACTTTCAATTTTCTTGCTGAAATATATGTATATGATGACGAAGATATATTACTGTCAGTCACTCATAGGACAATTTAAAATCACGAAAAAATATAAAATTATAATTATTTTCATATTATGAAATTCAATATTTAATAAGAGTATTGTATTTAAATTAATTCAAAAAATATTATATTTAAAACAAATATGTAGAGAGATTATTTTTAAGTGTAAAATATTTAACTACATGTTTTTTTAGTTTTACGAAGCATCTTAATAATAATATACATTTTTTAGACCTTGAAAAAAAAAATTAAGATTTAACATTGGTCTCTCAAAAAAATTTGCTAACATTTTTATCTTTAAAGTTATATATATTATAATAAGTTAATCCCTTTATTAATTCTCTACCATCCATTAAATATTATATTGCATCTAACCAAAAATTAATTGAAATGTTACATTTTAATAATAAATACAAGAACATACTAATGAAGGCTCAAATTACCAAACATAATGACAAACTTGCTACAACGTATTTAATTTTAGAGATGGAAGTGTTAGCATTTTTTTTAAGGGACTAATATGTTAAATCCTAATTTCTAGAGACCTATAACAAAATGACTAATTTGTACCATGAGGCCAATGTTTGTGCTGACAAAGTCGCTAAACATGGGGACACCCTTGATCTAGATGCTGTGGTCCTTGATAGTTTATCACCATTTATCTCCCAAGAGTTTTATGCTGATTCTTTTGGGATGTGTGGACCCTGAATAGTTCATTTTGTGATTATCTGAGCTTTGGTCCCGATATATATATATATATATATATATCACACAAAAAAAAATATTTTTAGGAACTAATATGTTAAATTTTGATTTCGTCAAAAAGCAAATGTATATATTGACGCATAATTTTATACGTGAGATCAATTTTTATATAAAATATTTCAGTTTAGCTCGGTTCATTTTCACCTCTGACGATGAATTAACTCGTTAACAATGATTAGTTTTCTCCAAACAATTTGATATATCTTTTTTTCTTCTTGAAAGACCGCAAGAATATTATTCGAAGAATGAAAATGGGACTAAATGTAAAAGTACATATATGGGAAGTCCCCCAAAGCACCTCAAGCACATAAGGAAAAAGAAAAATGGATCCTCGCAAGGATGCTTAATGCTTATCTTTTTTCCACAAGGTTGAAGGAGAGAGCGTTTAGGGGAACACATTTTAGTTGTTAAAGAGACCATGGAGGAGGCGTCATACACTTCAACGTATAACTGACCCAGGTCTACCTTTGCAGTAAGAGAGTTACAGCACACTGAATTATGGAAGGTAGTGTCACCAAGTATGATTTTCAATTTTACGTTGTCCAACTTTGGCCAAGTGGACTGCCCCGTTAATTTTGGTAGATTGATCCTGTACCTTTAAAATAAAAAAAAGCTTATAAAAGTTTAACTTATCGGTCATATCCCTCAATAAATTCAATTTCAATACATGTAGAGTAAAATGGTTTGCCAACTTATGTGAACCTCCATTAATGCAGTGTCTAGATTCATACATACTCATTATTATATGTTGTGTTTTATTTGTCCGATTATTGTGTGCTTTTTGTTTGGATTATTATAACAAGTTCTTTCCATTAAATTGATTTACTGAATTGTGAACTTTTCGTCCCTATATGTTAGCTTACATGTAAACATCCCAGTGCTTAGGGTTTTCCATGATTATCATCCTGATAATGACGTACGGTTGTTTTCCTCCAATAACTAAGACTAGTGAATATAGTTTTGTTTTATGCTAATGTTTTTTCGAGTATCATAATACAAAGTTTTTCATGATTGTGATATAGGAATGACGTATATTTCGGATCCAATACTAATTAATCTCACGAAATATATATAGTTTTCTTGATGTTTATGGTTTCTTCCGCAATCGTATTCAACACGAGAATGATGAAAGTTCGATGTTACTTATGGAAAAAAGCTCAATTATATTTATTGTATGTTTGAAAGAATTAGGCTCACACATATGAAATCACCATCACAAATTTGCAGCGAATGAAGCATCCTCAATTTTGATGTATTTGTAATTTTGCATTACAAATTAAATAAATAATATTGTATTAATTATTAAGGAATAAAAATATATTTAAATTAGATTAAATCATTTAGAAGCAACAAATTTTAAATAAAGAACTAATAAAAAATTTTATTAATTTAATACAATTAATAAATTAAACAAAGAAATAAAATAAATAACAATATAATTGCACAATTAAAATTGTGTCAGAGGTAAAAAAAATTTAATAAATCATATTTTCAATAAAAATATTTAAAAATAGTTTAAAATTATTAACAGAGCCTCTTAGAGTTTTTGTAAATGCTTAATTTAAGAATTTAAAGTATAATAAAATACTCATAGTATATTATAAAGTATAAATGAGTTATATAAAGTGACATCCATTACTTCAAGTCTTTTAATCAAGGCTTTTAGGCAAGCCACATCTTGTTTTGTAATCAAAAGATTATAATTTAGCCACCAATTAAAACCAGTAACACTTAAACTCTAAATTCTCCTTAAATACAACACAAAAACGAATCACTTCTCCCCTCACCTCTCTACCAAACACTCGGCCTCTCCCTTCTCAAAAACCCTCACCATTTTCTCTCCTCCAACCTCCATAGACAATGTTCACAACTTTCTCAACTTCAAGCCTTCACTTCCTTCCTCTCAACTTCAACATTGGTAATAGAGATATTTGTTTGTGTTGCGGCTAATTAATCCTTTAGAAATTCTGAATTTTCTTGCCATGTGAAAAGTTGTTTTAATTTAAAGATTAGGATCAAGTTATAGATAGCTTTAAGTATCTGTTATATCATTTAATATTTGTTTAAAGTTCTATCCTAACCTATTGTTGTAAAAGTTAATTTTTTCCTTTTCGGGTCAAGAGATGGAAAATTAGGGGGAAGAGATTGGGGTTACAATTGGGACTCAAATATCTATATACGAAATGATGAGGCTATCCATTAATCACATGCTTCATCGTGTAGAGTCAAATATTTTAAATAATATAATAATATATAATTAAATAATCATAAAAAATAATTTATATCAAAAGTGTATCAAAATTAAATTTTAATTTTTTTTAATTAAGATATGTACAAATGTAAGAAAATCTCTGGACACTCAAAGCCTCTCTTCCATGCGACATTTCACGAAATTCAATTTAGTGCAATTTAGTATTTTTCCAAAAAAATATCAGCTCGTTCGAGTTAAAAAGTTCAAATGCTGTCGTGTTTAAAACCTTGTTTGGATTTGATACGATTAACTATTTGGCATAACCACCTTTTATAATTTAAAAAGTAACTTAACTCATTTTAAAGTTCATTTCAACAATTTGCCTGTAAATCAAAGTTTAAAGAATTTGTATATATTTTTTGAAAAATATTTTTTAGTACAAAGGAGACCCGTGCCAAGCTCTCGTCAGAAAAAATAAATAAATAATAAAAAAGAAACCCGTGCGAAGCAAATATGAAACGACATGGAAGTTGGAATCCCTTTTTTTAATCTATTACATCTTAATTTCCTAATTTAATGGAATGAAAATGCAACCTGTTTCTTTTTTGGCACATAAAATGCAACATATTTAGGTCACATGTTTTGTGTAATGTTTCGTAATTAATTCGGACTAAATTTTTCGTATCAAATAGTAGTTATGATTTTTTTTATAGTATTTAATTTGTATATATTATTAGTATACAAAATTTTTACATAAATATCCAATTATATATTATCACATTAGTAAAATTGCTTGATTCAACTATCCACTATTTTAAAAGTTTTACAAATAGATGTATATGATTGAATGATAATGTAAAATTCTTTGAAAAAAATTAGTACCAAGGACTATTAACAAGGATTAATTAATAAAAAAGATCAATTATATTAAAATTATTAAGCAAGGACCAATTTGAATTATATTTAAGGAGGAAGACCAACATCTTGTTCTAGGTGGATAATAATACCCTTAAGCCATATTTTAATCTATCTTTTGTTTCTTTACCCCTCTTGCACTGTTATTAAGCGGGCTCTCTATCTCTCAACCTTAGCTCTCAAACTCTCATCCTTGCTGCCGGCATGTCTTTGTCTGTTGCTCATCTTGCACAACTTCATGATTGTTGTCCTACATCTTCATATTTTAATTGATTGATTTTCTTTTTTTAATTAACTGTTTAAAATATATACCACTTTTGCCTTCAAGAAATTAACTACATTCTCTCTTTTAGTTGAACCTAAATAGTTAAGATTATGATTAGAAACACAATATGTGATTATGCTTAAAAATTTTCCATCATACTCACAAAAAATTTTATGTTTGCTCTTGCCACTAGGTATGAACTTTTTAATCAGATTTCTCTCCTCAAGCACATGTTTGACTTTTTTTTTTCCCATTCAATAAGGAATGTACTCCTTGAGAGTTTTTTAAGTTAAACAATGTACTCACTATTTTGTTTTGATGGTTATGATATATACTTACATTGTTTCATAAATTTTTATTTCATTTTCATCTAAAATAAACCATAAATTAGTTAGATAGTTATTTGGATAAATTTAGTGGTGACACATACTCACTATTTTGTTTTGCTGATATGTACTCACTTTTTTTTTATAATGATATATATTCACTGTTATTTCATAAATATTTGTATTATTTTTATCTAACATAAGCTAGAACTTAGTTAGACAAATTATTTGGATATTATTATCTAAGGGTATTAAGAGAAAAGGTATATTAAGATATGGTTTAAGGGTATTATTGTCCACCCAAAAAAAGGTTTAGGTCTTCCTCTTTAAATATAATTCAAATTGGCTCTTTTTAATAATTTTGATAATTGATCTCTTTTTTTAATTAACCCTTATTAATGATCTTTGATATTAATTTTTCCAAAATCTTTTACATTATCAATGTATCAAAATTAATTTATTTTTTATATAACTTATCAAATTTTTTTTTAAAAGATATATTTTTAAAAATTATTACGTGACATTGAACCTGAAAAATATAAAATATGACCTAAACTCAACTCAGATATCATTATTAAGCATAAAAATATATATATCATTGAGCTGTTTTTAAAACCTAAATTCATCCCAATCAACCTTAGATAAGACTTGGTCTCAAAGCAACACTCTCCACTTTGGGATATACAGAAGAATTCTCCAGCACACGTTAAGTCATTAAAGAGATTTTTCTTTTTTTGTTTTTTCGGTCATAAGTCATTAATGAATTTTGCTTTTGGTTCAATAGACATGAGAGAGTTGGGGCAGGTTAGCTGGTAAGTGGGCCCATAATCTACTCTTCGTCGCGGACTTGGGCCCAATCGGAGTCTCACCCAGTTGAATTGGTTTTTGGTTGGCCCCACCAATTAAATGAAACGCCTCCAATTCCACAACCAAATTGGTGACGTTCCTGAAATTCAAACTCAGACCCAAAAAAAAAAAAAGGAAGACTGAAATTCAAACGCTGTGAAGCACAAAAAAAGATATGGGATACATATAAGATACGATACGGATAGAAAATAAGAGAATGTTTAAAGATTGTAGGATACAGTATGATTATAGTATAATATATAAAACTAGTATAAAATTAACATGAGAATATAAATTTTAAATTACAAGATAGAAATAATAATTTTAATATTCACATAATTTCTTTCATTATATAAAGTTTAAGTTGAGGAGAAAACTTCCCAATTTAGGGTTAGCACATATTTCTACACTTATCAAGTATTTACAAGTACTTATAAATTATCCATTAATGAAGGAACTTGAAAATCGAACCCAAATCATAGTAGGGATCGAACCCAAAATCGAACCCATAGAACCTCAGCAACCAAAGAAGCTATACCTCTATACTCAGCTTCAGTACTACTCTTAGAGATGGAATGTTGCTTCTTTGAGGACCAAGAAATGAGGTTTTTACCAAAGTAAACACCAAAACTAGCAGTGAACTTTCGGTCATCAGGGTCAAAACCCCAATCTAAATCTGAGTAACCAGTGAGAGCAAGAGAGGAACATATTTGCAAGTGTAAACCCAAGGAACAAGTGCCAATGAGATACCTAAGTATGCATTTTACAGCTTTCCAATGAGTATCCAAAGGATTTTACATAATTTGGCACACTTTGTTAACACAAAAAGCTAGTTCAGGTCTAGTAATTGTAACATACTGGAGGCTGCCCATAATTGATCAATACAGACTAGGGTCATTGAAGGGAACACCCTCGGAAGAAGATAGTTTCAAATTGGAAGTCATTAGTGTGGCATAAGGTTTGCAATCAATCATCTTGGCCTTATGCAGTAGATCCTTAACGTATTTCGATTGAGATAGAAGCAATCCCCTAGCAGCAATGGTATGCACTTCAATTCCACGGAAATAATGCAGTGGCCCCATATCCTTTAAGGCAAAGTTAGAATTTAAATTCTTAATTAGTACAGCAATTTCTTGAGATGAGCTACCTGTTATAATGATATCATTTACATATACTAGAACATAGATGATAGAAATGGCAGTTACTCAAGTGAAGAGTGAGATATCAGACCTTGTGGAGTTGAAACCAAACTGCTGAAGTGCAAAGGATAGCTTTGAGAACCAAGCTCTTGGAGCTTGTTTGAGGCCATACAAGGCCTTAGTAAGCTTGCATACTAGGTTGGCACCTCTACCTCAAAGCCTTTTGGCTAAACCATATAGACATCTTCTTGTAACTCCCCATTTAGAAAGGCATTGTTGACATCCAACTGCCTTATACTTCACCCTTTTGAGAAAGCCAAAGTCAAAATCAATCTGATTGTAGTAGGCTTCACCACAGGACTGAAAGTTTCAGTAAAATCAAACCCTTCTCTCTGGTTGAACCCTTCAGCTATCAACTTGGCTTTGTACTTGTTGATGGAGCCATCAGGGTGATATTTGACCCTGAATACCCACTTACTGCCTATGGCTCTTCTGTTGGGAAGTCATCCATGGCTTGCTTCCAATGAGGTATAGATAGAGCTTCCTTAGCTGATTTGGGTTCAAGTGATACTACATATACTTTTGGCTTCCTAATCCCAGCCTTAGCCTGAGTCTTCATATTGTGAGCATTCACCACCAGTGGTTTTTTAGCAGGCACAAAAGGAGCTATAGCTGTAGTAACTAAGGGAACAGATGCTACTGGAACCACGGGAGGTGCTAGAGCTGATGGAACAAGGGGTGCTGCAACTAATGGACTAGAAACTGAAGGAGGTGAGTGAGGATTCTGCAACACAAGTATGAGGGGAACCATAGATTGAGTTGCTGGAGTAGCAGCTGAGGGCCCAGGTAGCAAAAATCCTTCAGAGTATACTTTAAAGGGGAAAATCAGTTCATCAAATACCACATGCTTAGTGATGAACACTTTGCCGGACCTCAAAAGACATTTATAACCTTTGTGGTGAGAAGAGAACCCCAAATTCACACAGGGCTCAATTCTGAAATCCAATTTGTGCTTGTTATAAGGTCGGATATGAGGGAAGCATAAACAACCAAACACCTTGAGCAAGCTATAGTCTGGTGGTTTGTTGAACAACTTTTCAAATGGTGTCAGAAATTTTAGCAGAGGAGTAGGGAGGAGATTGATCAAATGAGTTGCAGTCACAAAAGCTTCCCCCCAATATTACAGTGGTAAGGAAGCAGTTGCAAGAAGAGTCAGACCCATGGTTGTAATATGCCTATGTTTCCTCTTTGCTGTTCCATTTTGCTGATGCACATAAGGACAAGACAGTCTATGCACAATACCTTCAGATTTCAAGTAATTTGATAAGATATATTCCTTGGCATTATCAAATTGAAACATTTTAAGCTTTGCACTAAATTGGAGTTCAGCCATTTTCTTAAATTGCAAAAAGATGGAAGGCAATTGAGATTTGCTATGCATTAAATAAATCCAAGTAAACTTAGAATACGCATCACCAAGTGGACATAATATTTGGCACCATTTATTGAAGGCAAGGGGGCAGGCCCCCCAATGTCAAAGGACACTAATTCTTGAGGAGTAGTATACACAGAGTTGGAAGAAGAGAAAGGTAAATTTTGGGATTTTCCCACACAACATGCAGTGCACAAAGAATCAGAAATAGTAAATGTAATATTGCAGTTTTTCAGAACTCGAGTTACAACTTTAGAGGAGGGATGTCCAAGCCACAGGTGCCAAAGATTGAAATTGACATCTTTCTTTGTGGAAGAGAAAAAGGAGGCTGGACTTGGACGATTTTGTTGAGTAGGACCAAAAGAGTAAAGACCATTCTTAAGAGTTCCTTGGAGAAGGATCTCCTTGGAAGCCTGTGATTTAACAAAGCACAAGTCAGGGAAGAATTCAAAATAAACACCATTATCTCTAGCAAATTGAGAGACATTTAACATATTCTTAGTAATATGAGGAACATGTAGGAGTTGTTGCAATTTAAATGAATATGGTGAAGAAAATGGCTTAAAAACAGAACTTCCAATATGTTTAATATGCAAACCTTTACTATTGCCAACTAAAACTTGCTCTCCTCCATTGTAGTCCATTCTTTCTGCCAAATGTGACACATCCGGGATCATGTGGTGTGCAGCTCCAGAGTCTGGATACTAATTGGGATCATAGATTGTTGCAGGTGTTGCTAGAGTATTTCCAACAGAGAGATTTGCATGAGGTCTGAATTGGAGAGGTGCATACTGCATGTTGCTTGAGTTTCCAATCGAACTTGTGTACTGTCTATCAAATCTATGCTAGCAAGGGCTAAATGTCCAACCTTACCACAAACTTGGCAAATAGGCCTATCTGATCTTCCTCTACCTCTGCCAAAACCTGCCTCTAAAACCATTTCTTTCATGAAACCTTGAATTTTCACCAGATCTAGAGTTTTATGAGGAATTGTTCCAATTTCCTTTTTTTTGCGGCTGAGACTGTGCCACATTACACTGCACCTTCTCTTCTTCTTTTTTGAACTTTTCTATCCATTCTTCTTGAGCCATAAGCAGCGCCTCCAATTCTCCTATTGCTATTGGCTTTTCTTGCAAGGTAATAGTGGTGATGAAGGGGGCATATGCAATTGTTAAACCTTCTAGAATAGCTGCAACATGATTTGCATCTCCTAGAAGTGCTCCAACAGAAATCAAGGCATCAATAATTTTCTTAATTTCTAATAGGTAATCACTAACTATACCTTCTTTCTTGGTATGACTCAACTTAGACTTTAATTGTCTAACCTTAACTTGAATTTGAGAGGCAAAGGAATTTTCTAACCTTTTCCACATCTAGTATGAAAACTCACACCCTACCATTCTTGTGGTGAATTGTGTGCTCATAGAAGCTAGAAGCCATGATTTGACAAGTGCATCTTGTTTCTTCCAATTGCGTTAATCTGCTGTTACAACTCCATTTGCTTGATCGGTTGCTGATGCAAACTTGCAAGGAATATCTTCACTAGTGATGAACTTTACCAAGTCGAAGCCTTCAATTGTTGCTTCAGCTTGTTGTTTCCATGGAAGATAGTTCTCTTCATCCAGCTTAATCGAAACTGGATTTGAGAAAGTTTGAGCTACAAACTGAGATGCGGAAGTTGAATTCTGCGAGGTAGAGGAGTGGTGCGACTCCATTGCAGCACCAGAAAGCTTTGATACCATGATAGGTATCAGGCCTCAGGCTGAGAAAGAGAAAGATTGAGAGAAAGGAAAGGAAAATGAAGCTGAGAGTGATAGGAATCTTCACATTCTGATTGATACAATACCAATACATGTATATATAGTTGCACATTGCTTGTGCTATAAGTTTTTCTTACTCAACTAACATAACTACTTTCAATTGACAAATAACTGTCTTCTAACTAACTAACCTTTCTCCCTTTCAGCTTGAAATTGCTGATCATTCAGCGTGCCAAAATGATAGGCTTTGATGAACTGGCTAATAAATTCGACCATAAGATGCTTCGAGCCATTGGTATGCCTATTTCTAACCTGTATGCTTGAGCTTTTCAAAATGTCACAAGTATACTTTTCCTCGATTTTACCTGCAAAATCTTATATCTTATGTTTTTATCATGTTGATTTATCTATCTCCTGTTCCTGTTTTTCATTATTATTATACAATGTTGATGCTGAAGGTGAGACAGGGTCCAAGAGGGTTTTTTTTTTTTTTTTCAAATAATAAATCTCCCTAGACCTTAGACCTTAGTACTATCGAGGACTAGATATATATTTTTAACCTTTATTAATGGTCAGGTTTGGACCTTATGTGGTTTTGGTGTTTTAAGTCTTAACTTGTGTCTCCTTGCTTAAGAACCTGCTAGGTTAGTTTTTGCCATGCGTCTATTTAAGTCTCGACCTTTTGCATAGAACTATTTGTTCCTTCTTTCTTGGGACCACTTTAGCATTGCTGTCAAACTTCTTAGCTTTATAAATTCTGCAGATATTGTTCTTGACCCTATAGTACTTGACCTACCGAAATTAACTTATCGTATACCAATATTTGTCTTAATCTGAATTTGATAATAGCAAATTAGTTTATCTATTTAACTAGAACAAGTGTAGTTTGCTGCAATCATTTAGAATTGGATACCTTCGTGGGTTTTACGGCAATTAGATATTTTATTTAAGTGATTGGTCAAATTTCTTCAATTTTGGTCATGCAGATGGGTTATGAATTGAGGAAGTCTGCTCAGGGTGGTTTGGGCTTTGGGTTCCTAATCTGAAGGAACAAACAGGTTTGGGGCTTTGGATTTTGTAAGGATTGCTTCATATTTCATATGTTGAGTTGGAAAAGTGCAGGGTAAGAACCGGTGGAAAGGGCAAGGATATTTCTCAGGTTAGTAGGTGCTCATCGAACAACAGTATAAATATTACTCCGGTTAGGAAGGGGAGAAAAACAAAGATGGGCTATTAGTGGCATTAAGAGTGATTCTTTTGCACTTCATGGAGCATCTATTTCAACCGCACAATCTTTGGAGATAGTACAAGAAGTGAGTCCTATGTCAATTTTTTTTAGTCATAACTCAATATAAAAGTATAAAAAGTGGATCCTATGTCAATTTTTTTGTGGTCATAACTCAATATGAAGGACTTTTTTCACTTGAGTGTATTAGAATTTTCCGTGGCAGTAAATAGGAAGATAAGATAGGTAGACAGTGATGTCGAATCAAAAAGAGTATATGCCCCAAAAATAAAAAAGAGAAAAAAAGAGAAAAATAGTAGGAGGAGAGTTGACATAGAATGAAAATTTCTTGCCCCACAAGTCTTAGGTCCCTCAATTAGAATATCGCAAGTATTGCTAACTATTGCAAACTTATACAGCGCATTGCTGGATTATTTATTGTCACAATACATAACCCTGTTTTGTGCCTGCAATTTGAATTGCTGAGGTTTGGAATTGAATTGAATTTCACTGTACTAATCGCAGTCAATGGGAATTCTTACAACCAGGTGAATGAAAATATCTATCCACTTCTTGCTTTTGCATTCGTCGCTAGATAAAGTATGATTTCCAATCAGTTAAACTACTCGTGCATTTTCTGACCTCCTGAGCATTTTATGCAGCACTTGTTTTGATGGAACATCTCAAGGCAGAGGTAAAAGATTCATTGCATATCCCTGATACGGTAAAATTTGCTGATTTGTTAGATGATTGCAACTTATTGAGATATGATAATGAGGTTGCTGCAACTATTGAAGAGTTATATACGAATATTGGTGCTGATATACAAGCATGTCCGAGAAGGTACATTTACCAGCTTATTTATGTTTCTGAGAATTCGCCTAACATCAGTGAAACTATGATAGTATGAATTATTTGTCTGCAAATTAGCTTTTGTGCAAGCTTATGATGCTGAGAGCTAGAGCTTTATTACCAATGAATACAGAACGAACCACCGTCCTAACATACTTCCATGCAAATCATTGGATAGCACTCTGGCCTCGATGTATAACACTGTTTTACTGTGATATTTCTCGAATGGTCAAATTATACGGACTCCTCACATACTTTCGTCTAGTGTCCCTTCCAATTGAGGTAATAAAGCTAATGCGATTCCAAGTCTTTCTTTCAGGTTGTCTGTGTGTGTTGTTTTTGCAAGATCTTGCCCTAGAATTTTATATCATGAAAATAGCATTCTATTATTACCTGTCAAAATATTGTGAGTAAAATGCTTGCAACAGTGAATATTTCTTGTCCAGCTGTCTTCATTTTGGGTACATGCCTTTTATCCCTATTAGATATCTGTATTAGTCAACATAAATATTCTGATTTGTTTTTACAGGCCACCAACTCCCAAAAGAAAGAAGAAGAAAGTTGGAAGCAGAGAATGAATGATTCTGTTCATGGAGTAGCTGAAATTTATAGCATGCGCAGCAACAGAATCTCATAGAGGGGAAAAAATCATGGAGACATGCTGAAAACCAAAAATTTACATTTTCTCTGTCTAGAATTAATATCAATGTTAATGCTTAACCTAGAATTTTTACACTCCTCTTCTACACTTATCTTTTGTGAGGGGGAGAGACAGAGAAAAGGGAATAATGAGTGTTTTTTTTTCCCCCTTTATGAATAAATAGTGCAAACGAAAAAGTTCAAAATCAAGTGGATTAACATTTTTGTAAAATTAGTATGATGTAATCACTCATCAACTTGCAATGAAACTGAAAATATTCTCATTTTGCAGCATTAGAGCAGTACAATATTTTATCCAGTTTTGCGTTACTCTGGAATTTAGTTTCTCCAGAAGCGGCCACGGTGTTGCATTCTCCTGCATCATTTGGAAACATCCAGAAAAAAACAGGGAGTCAACTGAGTAATGACAGGACCAATCAACGGCCAATATCAAGTATAACTACTTATATATAAACAAAAGAATCCTTCAATCACCAAAAAGTAATTGATATATTTTGGTATAAACTACTAATATCCAAAATCAACTGGACTTTAACTAATGTGGTTTGAGACAGGTTTGTTAAATTATGGGAGTAAAGATTTACTAGACCTTAGTTAAGGGAAACAATGTACCGAACTGCTTGAATCAACCAAGCATTGGTGATCAATCTATAGAATATGATACACCTATTGCAAGAATTTCATCATGGTATTATTAGGAAAGAAATAAACTTCCTTTGAAACTAGCAACATCCAGTACAGACTAACTAAGTGCACAATAGCTCACAAATCAAATAGGTGTAACACGAGGGAAAAAGGTCTCCATTATGACATCAACCAGAGGCCCATGCCAGTCTCTAGTTTTTCCCACTCCCCTTCTGGTTTATGCTCATAAATGTACATGGATACGACCAAAATGTAAAATGCAAGCCAGTATAACTCCCGCATCAATTCACAGACAGGCCCTCACATCATATAAAATAATAAAAGGAAAAGAAAATAAAATATAGTCAAAGAGAAACAAAGAGTCAACACATAGGATATGAAGCAAGATCTACAAATTAAATTACAACAGAACTAATTTTGTAGCTGTGAACTTAACAATAATTAGACCAGACAAGTATAAATAAACAACAATCCATCTTCGGTTTTGTTAAGCTTAAAAGGCAGAAAACTTCAAATGTTACCTCTGGTGATCTTTGGAACGCCTAATGAATTCAGCAGGAATCTCACATCCCTGGTAAGATGCTAGCACTGGTCTTATATCAGCTGGACTACTTCGGGCAACAACTGCAGATAAAAAACAGGAGGTAATGCAACTTTTGCAAATAAAAGATGTTGCACCAATAATTTCAAACCTGAATTCAGTGTTGAACATATCTTAAGGAAGTTCTTACACTCAAGAAATGGTATAAAGTCCAAAAGAGCTGTGTCATCTTTATCATGCTGCTGCCATGGCTTAATAGGGACACAGTTCTCAGGTTGAAGGCAACTTTCCAAAGCATGGCCACTTAAATAGAGAACTTTTGCTTGATCTCTGTTTAATTTTGAAAGGTCCTGCCAAGCAAGGTGAGCAGAAGGAGAACATGTCACAAGAATATCATAAAAACCATTGCAGTTCCTTAATCTCGTAATAAAATAACAAGAATATTGAACAAGCGACATAAGACTGAAAAAGACATAATACAGGGAGTTTATCACCTCATATTCTTCAAGGTTCAATTAAAATTACCTTTCACTTATACACTACAATACATTGTTCTCTTCTTTTTATGTACTGTTGTTCACTATTTATTCTATTATTTTCCCTAAAAATCAAGTTTGTTTGTGTCATGCATACAAAATTCAAGGTTTTATTCAATGACATTGGGACTTCATAAGTTCATATTACTAATTGTCATGAAGCCACGCACAACAAAGAACAATAAGAACACAGATATAATTTAAGAGAGAATAACACAACAATAACAACTCAAACGTACTCTGAAATGTTTCCCATCCTGATACTTGGTAGCTGGCCTTGATAGCCTATATCTTATACAATGCTTGGTATCGAGCCTATCTAAAACAGGGTCTACGAACTGAACAAATCAACAAAAAGAACAAATGAATACTCATGATAAAAGTAACAAGTATCCATTCAGAAAAGGAAGAAACAATATCAGATTACCATATTTTGTTCATCAGTATACACAATGATTTCATAATACTGAGCTAGATGCTCCAAGAAAGCATCAACACCAGGTCTCTTAAATGTCTGCCAGCCTGTCTCTCGCTTTACATATCAAACAAAATATAAAATACTCAGCATTATCCACAGACATCTCTAAGCAAGGAGCAATAACAAGCCACAAAGAGGTCAAAGACTTGTGTGTGACATACAGTGTATAGAGGAAATTGTTACTCAAAAAAATATGACACCATACCAATATGATTGTTCATTTAGAAGGTCTTTCATCTTTCTACTACAAAATAAAGCACTTGGTGTGACTTACAGTTGAAGCCTTACCGTCCATATATAGTGAATCAATGTCTCATTGAGATCTAGAACAAGTGTAAACACGTGTTGCTCCTGAGGAATCAATTCTGGAAGAAGCTTGTCCGCATATGGTTCCGCGTAACTCTAAAGTTCAGGAAAAAGAGCAAACTATTTAAATAAAGGTTGAAAATACATACAAAACTCACATGTATACAAGAAAAAGTGTGCACATACCTGAACTTGTTCTTCAATTAACCTTCTTGCATCCAAATAAAGCTCTATTGCTTTAGCAGGTACTGAGATTACACACAAAAGAATCAGATGCTGGTAAGGAGGGAAACGCAAGGGGAAGGGAGGTAAAAATGACCCTTACCCTCATTAGCATGACTTTAATGAGGGGAAGGATGGAAAATGAGGGGAAAGTAAGGAGGGAGAAGGTATTCTTTTTTAATTAAAAATTAGTAAATTAAATTTATACCATACACTTCTATTATAAGACTAAAACCTTAAGTGCTACATTGAAAATTTAATATCATAACTAATCCTTTTCTTCTGCTTTATTTTCATCTCCTAATCAAAAGGAAAGATAATCCCCTTAGTTAAACATACAAACAATGGTAAATAAGTCCCCCTCTATCCCCTTCCTTCCCTTTCCATTTTCTGAACAAATGGTCTTTCCATACCTCTACTTCATGGCCATCATCCATTGATCAACTCTCCTAACTAAGGCTACTATTGGTCTCCTCTGTAAATGTCCAAACTATTTTATACGTGATTCTACTATCTTTTCCTCGATAGGTACCACTCCTACTTTCTTTTGAATACATTCATTCATAATCTTATCTTTTCCTATACAACCACTCCTCCGTTGCAACAATTTCATCTTTGCAACACTATCTTATGCTCTTGTTGGTACTTTACCTCCCAACATATAGTATGATAAAGTATGGCTCATCTTATTGCTCTGAGATAAAATTTTCCTTTTAGCTTGAGAGGCCACCTTTCAATCACAAATAAAATCGGAAGGATTCCTCCATTTAATCCTTTGTTTTGGTGGTTACAAGCCATATATATATATGTATATATTACCTCAACAACAACAACAAAATCTTATCCAATTAGGTGGAGTTGGCTACACAGATCTTCAAAGCTATTGGGGCCCAATAAAAAAACTAAACATTTTAGTATAACCATTTAGAGACGGTCTTTCTTAATAGTTTTTCATAATGTTTTCATTGGTCTTCCTCTCTCATTAATTGGACTATCTTTCATCTGATCGACTTTTCTCACTAAAATCTCTATTGGTCTTCTCACTAGAGCTTAAAATCAACTTCCCCACCACCCCCATCAAACCACCCACCTAAAAAGGGCAAGCATGCATATATCTCATATCTCAGACACTTGCAAAATTTCAACTGGCTAATTGCACTTTGGAAAAAAATGGTAGGGCTTTATAATTGTTATGGTTGGACAGTTCCAACTCTACCACATGGCAGTGAGGTGTTCTGTAGGTTACCAATTAATTATATGGCAAAAGCATTTGTTGCAGCTAATACTTCCACAAATGGCTCCACAGAACCCTTATATTTTGGCACTAATTCAGTTGATGAATAAAATTAAAAGAACTTCACTCATATCCAGAAACAGGGCTACTTGACAGAACCACCAAAACTAACTATAGAAACCATCCAAATGACCAATTCATCCATTCCATTCATATAACAGCAACATTCCGATAAAGAGAAATGGATCACATGCATGAAGAGAGTAGAAGACAAATCATTTATTTAAAGATTCACAGCACTAATATAAGACAAGGGGCAAACATAATATAGCTTTATGTACACACCTGTCATTGCTGTAGAGTATACCAACCCTTGAAATTTCTGCACAAAATATAGACTAGAACATGTTAATCTACCAGGGTTGTGTGTGGCCTATAAAAATAGAGGCTGAGGAGATAATTGTAATTTATCATATCAAAAGGAGTGGAGTCCAAAACTATGAAAAAGTACAGTCGCTGACAATGAGAGATCCTAGACTAAGGACAAGGGGATTATTAGACTTACTGACATTACCGACCATGTTAGTTCTTGAATTCAATATAACCGGAGAGGCTTAAAACACAATCTAGTAAACTAAAACCAAGAATAATGTCCAGGCACTCTCAATTACATTTTGTTTTTAGGAACAAGATCAATACATGGTGCCTAAACCTAAATGGATCAAAATTTAGCCACATAATTTTTAAAAATCACCGGCATTTCAAGTAGCAAAATAGTCAAAACTTTAATCAGGTATCACTAAACTCTATTTATACAAAAAAAAAAAAAAAAATACAAAATATCCCAAAATGAGAACCCAAACAGAAAATTGATAAAATGGGGACTAAGTGCACAAATTTTGACATTCCATTCATGCCAAATGCTCAAAGTCAAACAAGAAGAAACAGTTTTCTAAGAGCCAATTCATATACCTAACTTATTAACCCTCGTATGATTTGGATTAATTTTACAAATAGACAGTGCTAAAAACAAAAACACAAGATGAAACAAAGAATTAGCAAAAAAGATTAACTGTTAAGGAAGGTTGAGAGGTGCTCAGTACTCACATCTAGGGCAGTAGCTCCATCACCTGGACTGTACCTCACTGATTCGCGGAAAGACTTCGTTTTGTCATCTATCTCATTTAAACTATAAGCTGCAAAATAAGTTCCAAATGATTTGCAGAACAGAACAAATACACATTAAAAATAAATCTCCATTTTTAAAGCATTTTAAATTGCGGAGCAAATCACGTGATGCGGCTGCATCAGAACCAGAACGGGATGCATCAAGGCCGCAACAAGCTCCATTTCAAGTTGTAAACACAAAAATATTTCATGCCACAATAGCCACAATATTCGCAATCACAACAACTGCAACCGTGATCATAACCGCAATTTAAAACACTGAATTCCAAATCACTTTGGTTGAATAGCAACACTAACCACATATAAAAAGAAAAGGAAGACATTTATCATTTCCATATCAAGTTGATTCAATAGCAGTCGTAAGCATATGAAATGGCTGCTCCAGATTCATTAAAAGGGAAAACTCTATACACAATACCCAAATTAATTCCAAATCTACACACACCAAAAATGACAGCAAAATAAGTTCCAAAAACAAAATTCAGAAAAGAACCAAGAGCACTCAAAATAAATATTGATTTCTATACATTAACAGTGTAAAATAACTTTATAATGTCGTCCAATAGAAGCTTAAGAAATTGCCAAATCATGGTGAGTAACTAGCAATGATAATAACTACCCACCGTAATTTGGCAAATGGCAATTTTCCTGAAATTCTATTGTCACACTTTCAAAATCAACTTGATTCAATAGCAACACTAAGCATATCTCAAAAATAAAATAAAATAAAATTATAAAACAGATTTTTGATCATTTCGAAGTAAATGATTTCAAAAACAAGTTAACAACGCCAAGCACATCAAAATGCCTACTATGAAATCATTAAGAATCAGAGCGAGAGAGTGAGAGAAATCGAACCGTAAGAGGCGTAACTGGCGGCGGCGGCGGCTCCGGTGAGAGAGCCGGCGACGGCGAACTTGAGGAAGCTCCACCGGCGGCGTGGCTCGGCTAAAGGTGGCGGAGCCGAAGCGGAAGCGGAAGCGGAGTTGGCGGTGCAGAGGAGGCGCTTGGATGCGAAGGAAATGGATCGCGATCGGAGAATGCTGAGAGACATTGTTGTCTGATTTGATCTGTGTCGTTTTGTTCAATGTCAGCGTTGAAACTTGAAAGGGTTCAGGTAGGGTTTTGCAATTTGCAGAGCCCTCACAATTAGGAGTGTTTGGAGCCAAGTTTAAGCGTGGTTTTACTTTTGTTTGTTCTTATAATTCTTATAATAATTCATAAATGTCTATATTTATGAAATTAATATTTTAAATTCAACTATAAACAAATTAGTTGCTTACACAAACACCAAAAAAATGCTACAATTCATCGCCCATGTTTAATTCGTGAATACGAACTTCACTTTTAAGTATTGTTCATTTTTGTTTCACATTAATTATTTTCTGAATTTTGTGAATGTATTAATTAAAATTATAACTAATAAAATACATGACATTAAAAATTAAACATGAAATTAAAAAAAAAAGACACTAGTGACAAAAAGTAGTAAAATTATAGAGTAAAAGGTGTGAAAATTAGATAACTTAGATAATTAATTAAAAAAGAGACACTTACTACGTCTTTTCATGTAATATTTCTCTATTTATTTTGGACAAGACTGCGTTGCATTTTATTTCCCAATATGCATCAATTATACATTACTTATGCACCAATTATTGCTAGATCATTATAGGTTTGCCTTATCAAACCCAACCAATTACCACCGCGACCTCCTCTGCTTCCTTCACCTTCGAAGGTAAACGCCATCTCCACAAACACCAATTTCTAGCATAGTCGCCAATGAGCAGAGATCATGGTGGAATAGAGACCTCGCTTAACAGATGAAGTCATCCTCCCTTTGTTGTTTCAGCATTAAGCGAGTAGAGCTGCCTCATTGTCAAGCATCGTCATGGTGGAAGAAGCAACACCAGCAACAAGGAGAGCAATGGCAGCAAACTTGGTGGAAGCAGCATACATTAAGCTTCCTAGTGCAGGGAAGGCGGTGAACGCGTCACAACAATCTGGCAGATGGCAAGACTGGGCGATCAAAGGGGATGGCAAAGCAGTAGGCGAATATGGAGGAAGATGAGAGAGGCGTAATACAGATCTGGTGGCGCACCTCGCCATGTTGTGTTTTTGTTGCTCGGGGGAGGGTCATACTAGGCTTCACCACCGGTGGGTGTAACACCCTCCCAAGTACAGTACTATACTTAAGTCATAGTACCACATCCTGGAGTTGTTACGGTTACCTGAATGGACCTTATCTGACAGCAACTTCCGTTGCGCTACTCTGATACCTCTTGGAACTCTCTGGAGACAATATGGAAAATAGGAGTGAGAATTATAAATTCTCAGTAGGATTCTCTATAATACACATGTAATGTCATCGTTGTCATCTCCAGTTTGCTTCGGTTTATTATGAAAACGGTGAACATGCATGCATAAACTGTTTAATTTTATATTTCAGAAATATCTTATCCGAAGCAAAGTTCATTTTAATCATATGCTTAGCATTTGGGGAAAATCCATAAAATCCATTCAAATATAATACCATGAGTAATAACTGTGGCATATTAAACGCACACATACATCTGCACCTAACTTTACTCATACTTAAATTTATGCCTATACATAAAACTTGCTTTTCTTTCTGCATCTTTCTTTTTCTTTGTCATCATAAAATCTTTACGTGCCACATTCCAGAGTATAATCACCATGTCATACCCCATCAGAGCGTGATCGCCATGTCACGTTCCTTAGGAATGTGGGATCTTCCTTTGGTACTTACACTAGCTGGGTCAAGCCATGCCTCATGTAAGTTTTGTCCCCTATACTCACACTAGCTGGGTCGATGTCATGCCTCATATGAGTGGGGTACCTGCATAAGCTTTAATCTTTAATCTTTAGTCTTTAATCTTTAGCTTTTACTTGGCACATCTAGGCGTTACGTATCGCCGTCTCTAGGGTGCATTTACTGCCCTTGGGTAGTCTAGCCTTGGAGTGAGCTCGTCAGCTTCACCCGTGATCGTCGTCACACCGACTTACCCGCAAGGGGACCTACGTGCCTCTAGGTTGGAGGGATCTCAATCTGGCCACGTGCCTCTAATATAGAGGGACCTCATCTGACCACGTGCCTTCAACATAGAGGGACCCAAATCTTAGCTGCCTTTACAAGGAGGGATTCAATATGCAACTGCCTCCAGGTGAAGGGACCTATGTCTTTATTATTTAACTGCCTTCACAGGGAGGGATTTCAAATAACTGCCTCCGAGTGAAGGGACCCACATTTTATCTTATTAAGCTGCCTTCACAAGGAGGGACCTCAAGTCTCTGCCTCCAAGTGAAGGGACTCACATTCAATATATTCACATTCTTTTATTCTCATGCTTATTCAAGCATAGTCATACTGAGTGTACTCATACATATACTTCATTTATTTTCATATATCTCATCTTATACTTATGTCATTCTCAAATATAGGGTTTCTATATACCCATTCATACTCTAATTCTTTCTTACATCTAAGCATTCATAGCTTCTTAGACTTTTGTCAGAATCGGCAAAGATAACGGATCAGGTCCGTTTCCCCATGAATAGTGCCAGCCCTCACAGACAGTTCAGTCATAACAACATAAATCAATTTAACACATATATATCAATATCAAACTGGCCATCCTCAACTCAAACTTTATATGTTTCCCCAATACTTGTGAAATCTTCAATTGGGTCACTTTGTGAAACTGTCACTTTGGCCATTCTGCCACATTCTAGTCGGTTCTGCCCGAATTTCATATGAACCACCTTTATTTCTATTCAACTCATTTAAATCTAAAATTTGGGTATATCATAGCTCTATATGTCTATTTTCTAACCCCTTTGGTCCCATATCATTTTGATTCATATAACTCAAGATATTTAAATCTTACCTCCGCTCGTTCAGTCACTAGCCCGAGTTACACTCCTGGAAGTATACATTCACTAAAAAATCGAAACTAAGCTCAAATTATGCGAAATCGGTCTCATATTGAAGCTAACAGGACAACCTTTCATTTGCCACAAGTTTCACTCCATTTGCTTAAGTATACCTCGAATTATAAGTCCTGAAAGTCTACCTTTTTGAACTACTCTATTTTGGCCTAGATTGGACATAGGACAACTTCCTCGAATCACTGCGAACAATTGGGACCATAACAAACTCGGAATCTTATATTGGGGTGTTCCCCTGTGTGTAAGCTTTCTAACAAAATTAGTTTAACTCAATTTGGAGTTGTATAGGGTGAGTTATACCCTTCTAAAGTCACTCTACCCGGATGAAAGTCTTAAACCCTAGTTCAAACTTCAAAAATTCATATCTCCCTCAATACTAATCTAATAACCTTATATGATATATCCATGGAAATCCCTGAATGTCTACTTTCATCTAAAAATGGTTTCATCGGATTTAACTGGTTGTAGGCGGCGCTGTACACTCCGCCATACGGACTGCCGTGGAATTCTTCATCCAGACAGCATACTGATTCTTCTCTCCTTCTAATTTTCTCCTTCTAATCATAATTCTAACTCAAAATCTTCTATTAATTCAATCATAATTCATCATAATCCATCATAATACATCCAATAATTCATCAAATACATGAAGAAGAGTACAATCTCATGAAATCATAGTGCAAGAAATTCAAGAATAGAAGTAGAATCCTACCTTTTTGGAGCATGACTTGAGCTAACTGCTGAAACTTGAAGGCTGGATAGAGTGGGAGAGTTGAGAAGAGGAAAGAGAGCTGAAGTGAGGAAGGGAAAGCAACGTGAGAAATGAGCTGAAGAGGCAGGAGGAGGATATATATATACAGACAAAGCTTCGAAGTGGTAGTTAGAATGAGTGGCTTTGATTGGATGAAATTTTGTGGGTAAGGTTCAGCCATGTCTCCTTCTTTTGTGTCAAAATTGCTCTCCACGTCGCCAGAGAAGTGAAACTCGCTTTCAGCGTATCTGAACATGACATCGGAATTCATGCATGGTTAAGTCGGAATTCGGAATAATCATCTTGTTTGTGACTTGAGGAAATCTTGTTTATGTTGAGACTTGGAATCAAGGTCGGAGGTCGGAAGACATAAACCTGACAATCAACTGATCTCGAAACTCCCAGTTCAAAGTCGGGACTCCTTGTAATAAGATCGGATATCGGAACTCGTGTGTTGTGGAAATCAGCTCAAGGATCCGAACTCGTGTCCATCCCAATGGAGTTCAACACTAAGGCCGGATCTCGTTACATTAAACTCGGAGTTCGGTTCTCGTACCATTGTGTTAATCTATAACTTCTGAGATCGGATGAAGCATGAGGTCTGAGGTCGAAATGAGGATGCTTAAGATCGGAACTCGGGTGATTCAATCACATTTCCAAACCCAAGTACTTAAACCCGAAAATCGGTATCTTACATTTGATGAGATCGGAAACCAGGTATAATGTCTTTAAGACATGAAGTCGGAAGTCGTAGACATTGGAAATCGGAGAATATCATAAGATAAAGTCGGAAATCAGGAGTTTGAGACTAGATGAAGTCGGAAATCTGAGGTCATGAAGTCAGAATTAATGCTGAAAGTTGAACACGAACACACAAATCAGGAATAGTCAAATTTAAACGAAATCGGAAGTCGTACCAATACATGAAGTCGGGAATTCAGCTATGCAAACTCGAAAATCGGGAATAATTATTCTAACTGATATCCCAAAATGAAGTCGGAAATCATGGGCTTGGAAGTGAAGTCGGGAATCAGAACTCGGATGTTACAGTGGGGGGAGCCAAGGGCAGTGCAGCGCGCAATCGGAGATGGGGCATTGCAGCGAAATGTGCGAGAGATGAGGATAGAAGGTGAGAGATGAGTGTTGAGGATCTGTTAGATAGTACCCCTTAAATATAGAAATATACATAGTCTATCAAATCCTAACCTTCAAATTATAAGATGTACTATACACCTCGTAAAGTGGGGGCATAAGAGCCTTGTCCTCCCAAATTATCCCAATTCAATGGTTGCTACGAATCAACAAGGAAAAAAAATCACAAGGTCAATAAAATAAATTGTAAAAAAAAAAGCATAAATCCATCAAAAAAAAATATAACCTCTTTCAAGATATGTGTTAGATAGAAATACCCTAATCCAATGCCTGCGGCTCCATCAACCAACCAAACTAGATGAGTAAAACACAAAAAAAGATGCAAAATGCAATAAAAACAAGACAACAAAATTACCATCAAAATGCAATAATTCACACTAATGATTTTTTTTTGTGTTAATCATTTCCTAATTTTTGTTTATTAGTTATTAGTACTCAATTAAAAATATAATTTAATATTTATTATTATCTACGATTATATTGATAATTAGTATGAGAATTAATATTATTATACAATATATTTATATAATATATATAGAATTTAATTTTTATGTATTGTCAGTATAAACAAGTTTTACACATATATTTAATTATGTATTGCAATATCAACAAAAATATTTGATTCAATCCACTATCTTAAAAGCCTTACAAATACAAAGATTTGATTATATGATAATATAAGGGTGCGTTTGTTTCAATTTTTTTAAAAAGTGATTATAAAACTTAAATTTCATATATAATTAAAAAAGTTGAAAACCAATTTGTTTTAAGAAGTTACTCTTTTCATCTTCTACAAAAAATTTGAAAACAGATTTTTTACCGAAAAAAATTACAACCAAACACACCTTAAAATGCTTTTACTCTGTTAATACATAACAATTATACTCATATAGATAAGATAAAGTTTAAAAGTATATTATATTAGATAAATAAGAACTTTTATCATGTTTATGAACAAATAAAATTCTTCCTTCATAAAGTGTCTCAATTATTTATTTCTTCTTTTATTTAATTTTCACTCTTATTTCATTTTGTAATATGTTTGAGCATATTAAAATTAGAATTTAATTTTAATGCGTTGTTAGTACATATACATATATTCATACGTGTATTATCATATTGGTAAAAATATTTGACTCATACTTACTATTTTAAAAGTCTCACATATAGTGACATATGATTAGATAATAATTTAAAATTTTTTTACACTCATAATGTATCAAAATTAATCTCTTAAAATTATAACAAGTGAAATATGTAATTAAATAAAAATTGCAAAATAAAAAAATGAACAAAAAATAGTAAAAAAATATAAAGCATATGACTATAAATTCAAGTGACTTCAGTAGTGCATTCAACAAAAATAATATTGATATAATATTTAATAGTATAAGACCTAATGATAAACGACCTGTTAAACTTTTAATATTATATAATATTTGATAATATAAGATACTACATTGTATAATATAATATCATCTTCTCGTTATTACAAATAGTTCTAATAATTAGCAAAAATTTAATAACAAATAGAGTGGTAATAAAATAATATTTTTATTATAAAATAATTTTTTAATTTTCACATATATAAATGTTTCTTAATTTTTAATATATAGAATTGTAATATACATTAATTTGTATTTGGTTTTATTTAAATTATTTGATAATTTTTTATTTGAATAAATATAAAAAATTAATAAATATATATTATTCTTTGTTTAACAAAAACAATATTAATATAATATTTAATAGTATAAGACCCAATGATATATGACCTATTTAAAATTTTAATATTATACAATGTTTTATAATATAAGAAATTATATTTTATAGTATAAAAATAAATGCAAATTGACAAAAATATTATTGTTTGAAATTACAATTTTTCCATCAAAATGGGCAAGAAAGTAGGTGTAGGCAAGTACACTCTTTTTATAATAATAATAATAATAGATTAATTTTGATACACTATTTATATAAAAGAATTTTATAATGCGATCTAATCACATGCTTTTATCTATAATAGTTGAATTAAACACTTTTATTGATATAGTAATATATTATCGAAAATTTATGTAAAACTTTTTTGGCTGACAGTGTATGAAAATTAAATTCTATCGAATAAAGTAATCATTGAAAGAGTCTTTTCATTACAACAATATTTAAAGTTCTTTTTTATTACATAATATTTAAAGATTTAGTCTTACAACAATATTTATGGAAATACTTAATATAAAAAATAGAAAGATTTAACTCTCTCAAATATTTTTACCTAAATTCATTTTCTTTTTCTTTATTTTTATTTTTATTTTTAGTGCTCTACTCAAGAATTTTATTAACTAAGGATATTTCACTGCTAGTTTAAGAGTAAGACTTAGATACTGACAAGGGTTGAGTGTAGAGGGGACTAAGTTTCAAACACTTAAGAACATAATTATTGAAAGGATATTTTAGTCGCGATAGTGTCTGAAAATAGAAATACCTTAAGAAAAAACAAGAGTACAGCTTTGATCCAAAGTTGTACTTTGATCCAAAGTTATTAAAAATGAGTTTTCGCGAAAAAAATGTTAAAGAGTAAGGTAAAAGCAAAACGTAAAAACGTAGATTTTACACACTATCAAGAATATATACATATGTATAAAAATTGTTAAACTTAAATAGTAAAATCAACTCAAATTTAAGTATTAAATTAATATATTTCTATAATGTAATGTAAATGTAAGTAGAGGTGTAGAGCAGTATAGGCTATAGAAGGCATTGAGTAATGGATTGACAATGTGACTATGTAAGGCAATGATCGTTAGCCAATAAAGATAGTATTGTGGGGTGTTCATTGATAAAATAATAATAAATTCCTTTTGTTACGTTGATAAATTAGGTTAACACATGCTTAAATCTAATTTTGAGACTTAAAATCCATTAAACTAACAAAAATTTTACCTAATGACTCAAATACCTGAAAACATAAAATCATTTCTTAAAAACATTTTTTTTTATAAAGGATTTCAATGCTTTAAATCACTTTTTGAAAGGATTTTACCCAAATTAGATTTCACCTAAGATTAAACAAATTTTTGTGTCTTAAAAACATAAAAGCTTAAGATTTTAAGTTTTGAAACAAGATTTTAACAACCATGATTTAATCAACTAAAAAGATTTGACATCAATTTAGTTATATAGTAATGGAAAATGAATTTGAATTACTCACAATGAAAATTGTATTAATTTAATAATTAAATCAAAGTCTTCACTATAATATTCTTATGATCCTATATATTTTATAATTATCAGATTAATTTTTAAAAGATTAAACTGATATTAATTTAGTATTTACTCAAAAAATTCAAATCACTTTATCATTTTTAAAATATAATATAGTAATTTTATAAACTGAAAATGGAATGAAATAAAATAAAATATACAACTTTAATATACTAATCTACTAATCTACTTCTACTAATTCTAATAATTTAGACTCAAGATAAGAAAACTAATGCCATATGTCAACTTCTCATAAATTACTAATTATTTATTAAATTTATTTATTAAAAAATTTATATAATTTCATAAATTAATCAGCAGTAATATATTGCCTTGATTTTCTCCTCCAATAAATCTTCTTAAATAATACACCAGTAAAATATCTCTATTCTTTCATTTGAGTCACACAGGAATTTTTAAAATTACTTTGAATAAAATTTAAATTTCATTATTTATTTACTATATATATATATACACAATTATTTTTTGTCATAATTATATGGGAAAAAGAATACTTTACATCTGAACTATAGATCATATATACTTTAACCCCTAAATTTTGAAAATATGCAAATCGACCTCTTGAACTTTCTTGAATTTGTAGACTTACCCTTCTATTAAATTTTTTTTTATCAATTATTAACAAAAATATTACAATTCAAAAAATTTTATGGTATCAGGTTGCACATTTAGGGAAGTTTAAGGGGGTCAATTTGTACATAACTAAAAGTTTAGGGGTATAGTATACTTATTTTGACTAAAATATACATTCCAAAAGTTCAGGCAATTAATTTGTATATTTTTTAAATATAGGGGTTAAAGTACACATAACCTATAATTTAGAAGATAAAATGTAATTTTTCCTAATTATAATGTGATATAAAACTATTATTTACTTTATCTTTGAAAGTGTTTTTGTTTACAATTATTTAGTGATCAAATTTAATAATTAGTAAATATAATTAGTTATACTAATAATTCTAAGATCTATCAAACCTATATAATTGAAAAATAAACACTTTATGAAATATTTATCTATGAACTGTGTTAATCTTTGTCATTTGTTAGACCATTTATACTCAAGTATGTCTTCATTCAAGGGCAACTTTATTTGGCTATCTTAAGGGTAAAATCAAGAAGTGGTTTGAAAATACTAATTTCAGATGATAGTGGAAAACATTGCAATATAACCCAAAATATTGTTTACATAGAGGTGTTTCAAAACATTTAAATTTTAGGTATGAATTTACGTTTTATATCTTTTTGTTTAATTTATTAAATAAAACTTCATTACATTCTATTATCAAGTTTTTCATATTTCATTGCTAATATATATTTTTATTATAATGCATGGTGATATATGAAAATTAAAATTTGAAATGAATCTCACATGTAAATAATTTTTTGTAATATGTACTTTTGATCATAAACATTATTACTAGTTATTTACTATTGTTAGTTATTTTATAAAAAGTTATCTTCAAATAATTTTTACTATTTATTAAACTTCAAAATATTTTTCCTTTTCACCGCATGTATCGCACGAGTCAAACAACTAGTATATTCAAAATTATAAGAATAAAATATAAAATTATCATTTATAAATTATATAATAATTATTATATTATATAATTCTAAGATAAGGATTCTTTTATCTTACAAGTCTTATATCGGGGAGCCATGCCATCAAAGTATGATAGTTAAGTCTAGGGGCTCTTCTACCCAATAGGCTAGTCTTTTGATTTAGGCTTTCCCTTAGACTTGAGTTTGTAACCTTGGTGCTTTCGTTGAGAGGCCGACGCACGGAGGGGGCAACCTTGAAAAGGGCTGCCTGGAAGGCCAGAGTAAAGATGCTCATAGTGGATAGCCTAAATTAGGCTGCAGTGGTCATTACAGGGGTGGCATAGGAAAGAAGCGACCAAGGAAAGAGCTACCTAAAAAAGCCAAAATAAAAGCCGCTCGGAGTGGGCAGTTTAGAGTAGGTCACCATGGTCATCGGTCTTAAAATGGGGATGGCAATATTATAGGTATAACATCCCTAACTTTGAGAATAGATCAATATAGAAGGAAGCTAGGCATGAGGCAAGGAAAAAATCGTAAATAGGTAAAATGTAGTAAAAGAAGGGGTGAAATTGTAATTATCAGACCACAATGGCAAAACTATAATTAATGGATTTTGGTTGTCAAGAGGGGCATTAGAAGAAAAATCCTGATTTTGGGAATATGTGGCCCCCACGATACTAGTAAAAAACTAAAATACACGTAATAACCTTATAATTGATATTTTCAACATTTGGTTTTAAATAAAAGTATGGGATTATTCACACAGTGCCTAACAACTTGGGCAATTTAGAATTCCCGAATTAATAGCTGGATACCTCGAATTAATCCTTATGGGTCTCACATTATCTTTAGGCACGACAAATCCAAGAAAAGTATCCTGCAAGGATATGATAGATCTGTCAGAAGAATGGCCAGAGTATGTGGCTAAAGATGAGCCACATCGACCTTAGTTGGTGAATTTATCACTACCATTCACTCTACAAAATATCAAGACACCTTATCCCCCTTGTCTCCTTCATTTTTGCGCCACACACACACCCAAACCACCATCATCTTCTTCATCTTCCTTCTAACCACCACCATAGCCATGAGCTTCAAGCTCATGGTTAATGGCCTTTTTGACCTCAAAACACCTTACTCCTTTTATGAAAATTAACCCTCATATCTTCTTCTTCAAATCCCCTCAAAAGATTTAATTACTTATGGAGCCATTCCAACCCTTGAGAGTTGCGGCCTTGATAGAAGAGAAAGGCTAGGAGTTGTTCTTGACTCATCTTCTTCCATGGCTCTCTAAGATCCTTGAGGCAAGTAGCTCGAATCCTAGGTTATTTTTCCTTTAATCTCTAGTGCCTTATGTCATGCTCAAACCCATGTCTCTTATTGAAGTTTTATGTTGGTTGGTTGCATGATGGTGTTGATAATGTGATTATATGAAGGTATGGCTTGAAATGTTGATGTGAGTTTGGTTTTGCACTTGATTGTTGGTGATTATATGTGTATGTGTTTAGTCATATGTCCACTGAAGTAAATGTTTACTTAATCTTAAGTAAGTCTCTTGAAGTCCTCGAGGAAGAATTGAAGTGAGGGGAGTCCATAAGAGTTGGGTTGAATAGCTTTGAAGTAGCTAGATATCAAAAGGAAGGCAAATGAACCTATATACTAAATATACTGGACAACAAAAAGTATTTATAGAGCCACAGATGTTGAGATTTAAATGAAACTTATTTTGTTTGAAATTAACACATAGGGTCACCTGCGGTTAAAATTTGGTGAAAATCTAACTAGAAATGAATTTTTAAGAAATTTTACAACTTAGCAATCCGAATTTAGAATTTAGAATAGAGCATTGGATTTATTTGCTAATCTGGAGTAATTCGAGTAGTTTTTGGACATGAAATATTTTTCCTTGAAATTATAGGTATGTAGAGCATGTGTACCAAAAATCATGGTTAGCTAAGTCCAATTGAATTAGATATGATTTTTAGAACAAAACAGGATAGAAATAGAGTCAACTTGTGAACCCTGTTTTGGGACCTTAATATCTCGGTCTCTAGTGCTTAGAATTGAGTGAGACTAAGTTCATTTGAAAATTTAATCTAAGTAGAACCAAACTGAAATTTTTAGAATTTATTGATAAAAAATGGAATTTAAGTGAATTTTCAAATGTTGTTGCCTAGATTTGAAGGTAAAATAGGATAGCTTTAGTTAAATGGTCATAACTTGAGTTACCCTTAAATAATCACAAAAGACCAAGAGTGTTAAGTAAAGGATATGATAAGAAATATCTCTATAAAATATAAGGTCAGATAATGAGAAATGGATTTATAGTGAATTTCTAAAATAAGGGCAGATTTTTAGTGGCTTAACCCAAGTGTTAAGCAAGACATTATGAGTTAGGCTATGGCAATCTTTATGATTAATGTGCCACTAATGGCATGTTCATAATAATGTTATATATTCTTGAGTATGTTATACTATGTGCCTTTAATCTCTGATGACATTATGAATGCAAGAGTGTTTTAAAAGTAAGATATGAAGCATGTACATAAGTGTATATAGCATATTCATGCATAACTATGTACAAGAATGGAAAAGATAACAAGAACTTGCAAAGAGATATATCGAGCCTCCACCTCGTAGTGGAGTAGGGTAATATCGTTAAAGATAATCACTTGGAACAACCCCTAAAAAAATCTAAGGAGAATAAGTCAGTGTGAGAGTTGGGGAAAGTAAACCCGATAATCATGTATAGGAACAAACTTAGTCCTAAAAAGTAGGCTATTATCCAAAAGTGGGAAGAGGCAATCCACTTTTAGGGGGCCAAGTACAGATGTACAAGTTGTAAGTTAAAGAAAGAGATAACAAAGTTAAGTGTACTTGCCTAATTCAAATATGTGTATTAGCACATGCATTATTCATGATCTTATTATATTGTATAGTTCTATTATTATGGGTAGAATTCATCCACTACTACTACTACTACACTTGCCCTAGAATATGCCAAGTGATTACTAAAAGCAACCCGTTTCGAGAAAATACATTTTTAACTTTAAAATTGAACCTATGCTTATGTGTATTTGTCCATGTTTTCATAATAAACTGAAGTGGCTCGATTATTGATGATAACACTTTATGTGCTTAGTAGATTAAGTATACCTATAAAAAATCTTAGATTCTTATTACCTATTTATAGGTTCCTATAAACATTCCAGTATATGTAGGCTAGACTTCAAGTCTATCGCAAGGTTTTGGGATTAGTAAGGACCAGGAACACGGAGTTGAGCACAATACCTAGACTCCAACTTGAGGATCAAGGCGGGTGGCTGAAGTGAAGAATGCATAACAATACATGTTCTGTGTATCACATTAGTTAAGTTTTTCCAACTTGTACTTTTTTAATGTATAAATATCTATCAAACACTTGGAACTGTAAGTTTGTATTTAATAATGAAGTTTGAGATTTCAAGGGCCATATATTACATTCTATTATTTGAAAAAGTTTCATATCACCCATAACAACCTCTAGATATAACCCCATGACTCGAGTATGACATATATGTTTTGGAGGGTGTTACAACAGGTCCTACATTGGGGAGCCATGCCAACTCTCCCACTCAATAAGGTAATCTTTTAGGTTGGGCTCTACTTGAACTTGAGTCGATAACAATTTATTGTTTGACTATTTCATCGATTCCCTTCTTTATTTGTGTGTTGTTCCCAAGAATAGAGTACATTCATTATATTTATTTTATTTTTTCGCTTATTTCTTTAAAAATACGCACATATATATAGTTAATTAGTTCATAAATTAATGAGAAAACTCTAATTCAACCCCACCTAATTAAAGTTATATACACTATGGTTTTCAAACTTTAAAAATATGCTAGACAACTCCGAAACTTTGGCTCTCAAGTCCCATGACTATGTTTCACACTAAATTCTTGATTAGAAAAAGTTTAATTTTTCTTCAACTTATGTTTTAGTGTATTTCAATGTTAAAACTTACAAAATGCGGCAAATTTTGTTTGGATTTGATGAAAAATTTAACAGAAGGATTAATTTACACATATTATACAGTTTAGGGATTTTGTTATATATTTTTAAAATTTGTGATCAAAGTGCTCATAACCATTAGTTAAAGAGGTAAATTAGTGTTCCCCTAAATAAAATTATTATACAAATCTCTTTTTAAATATCACAAAATGCGTGTCAAGCTGGTTAATTAATGTGTAAAAAAGATTATGTTTATATAACTTTAGGGCCAGTTTGATACGCTTGATAAAATAAGATTTGATAGTATAAGACTTGATAAAATTTTTGTCTCAACTTGTCTTAGGATCCGTGACCGGCGCATAGACTATATCAAATTTAATATAGCTTGGCTAGCCTGGCAAAATACATTGCTCCGCAAATGGGAACATTTCATATGAAAATATACATACATCTTAATTTATTTGGGACAACTAGAGCAAGCTAGTACATAACCTATAGCTGTAAACTCTAGAATCAAAGTGGCATTATTCGCCCAAACCATGTTGGAGGCATAACCACAATATCAGTCAATTGAACCATCTGCAAATATATTAATATATAAAGGGTGAATTACACAAATTCAATGAGGGTATATCATACAAAGTAGACAGGAAGGAGAAACCATTGCACACACGAGCTTTTAAAATAAAATGTAATAATTTAACAATTAGACCATTCATTGAACAAAGTTGATGGAAATCACAGTTCATCCATTCTATGCCTTTTCAACATTCCATAGGCAAAAACTCATTCATAATTCTCAGTCATACATAGAAAACTCACAAGTAAGAACTCAATAGTTCTCCGTATGCTTCATCAATATTTTTAACAGATCATTCTCTTCAAAATGAAATTGTTCTTATCAATTCACTAAAATCTCCATGAGAGTTACGTAAAAAGACTAAATCATTTAGGGAGTAATCTTGACCCATTTAATCACAAGCTTGATGCTATCTCATGCCGAAGACTATGCCTCGCCCGATATAGTCTTATAATTAGGGTCTTCTCACCCTTTATCTCAATGGATATACTATATGTACATAGGTTGTTACATCTCTTTGCTATGGCGAACGGTAATACCGTTATATCTCTTTGCTACGATGAGCGGTAGTTTTAACTTAGAACCTATCATGGTTTTCTCAAAAGCAACTTACACCAAAACTTAACATTCAAATTCATAAATCAATATCATTATGATTCCAATCTTTAGGTAACAATCCTTATAAATCACTTCAACATAGAAACAACTAAAATATGTCATCACCATGAGATTAGAAAAAAATAAAAAGGAAAGCTAATAATAATACCAAACTAATCGTCAAGGTAATAATCTACAATATCCTCATAGATAGGAAGGTAGCTAATCAAAACAACAAATCAAATAAATTAAATAATATAAAGTAAAATTATTAATTTTAATAAGTTAGTACCTCTAGTGAATATAAATTTAAAACAATGTCACTAAGTAGATATCCACTCATAGAACAATAGAGAACATCAAACCCGAACCCAAAGCTTGATCTACTTGAGAATCTGAAACCAATATATGACCCGTCATTCCAATTTAAACACAATCTATTATCTAAAATTTAACACCGATGAATTTTTTTTTTCTTTTTTCTCTTTTTGAAAAAAAATAGAATGGGATAACTCAAACTAATGATAAGCTAAGATAAAGCCAAAATGAAAGGTAACATAGCAATAGAACCAAAACCCATTTCAATTAAATGATAAAGATTGCAACTTGCAAGCACACAACATAGTAAGACCAGAAATTTGTACCCACAATTAGGGTTGGAAGGAACTTGATAATAATATATACAAAAAAATTTGAGATTTGGTTAAACTATAATTTCTAGCCATTAAAACCCCAAAGAAAATTGAAACATCATAGAACTTCAAACAATGAAGAGAATACCTTTGTATACTGACTATAAATCTATTCCTCATTATACAATAGCCAATTAAAGAACATTAGATCATGTTTTGGAGAGAAATGAATCTTACCACTGATGCTAAGGGTTTGATTTGGAAAGGAACGGAGATGGAGCCCTAGCTACGAGAGACAGAGACGAAATCAAAATCATCATCATCATAGAGAAGGGAAGGCACGGTGGAGTGCTAAGCTAAGAGAGGGATTGTGGTGGTGGTGAGGAGGCGGGATCAAGACTAACAAAGAGAAGGGTGGTAAGACCGATAAAGAGAGATGAGAAGCAAGAGGAAGGAGGGAGAGAAGTAAGGTAGAGAAAGATGTTAAGGAAGAGAGATATGAGACGGTGAATAAGGGGGTTTTGATTAGAAGGTAAGAAAATTGTGTGGCCTCAGCTTTTTTTTTTTTGTAGAGAAAAAAAATGAATTTGATGTGGCTACTATTTTTTCTATGTGCACTTCTTTATTTTAAAGAAACATCCTCATTTAATTATTTCCTTTATCACAACATAATTTAGGGTAAATAAAGAAAATATCCTAAGGACTCAAACTTGTGTTAGATTTTAAAGTTCCCCGCTACCAACATTTTATTTTTAAACATGGTATTACATTCTTCCCTCCTTAAGATATTTGGTCCCTGAAGTTCAAGAAGGGTACCCATATATTAAAACCCATTTCAATTAAATGATAAAGATTGCAACTTGCAGTGAGACAACATAGTAAGACCAGAAATTTATACTCATAATTGGGGTTGGAAAGAACTCGATAATAATATATACAAAAAATATATGAGATTTAGTTAAACCATAATTTCCCGCCATTAAAACCTAGTATTATTTTGCAGTCAAATGTTGGAAGTAGTAAGTGTCATGTATTCATTTGAATGATTTAAGGAATCAAGTAAACTAAATGCAAAGTTCAACATAGTACATACATAGGGTCCTATAGGGAGAAAAGATAAGAGTCCTCTGGATGTAACCAGCTTCACAAACTTCACACGATCATATCTCCCTTAAAAATTATACTGTGCAACTGCAAGCACATTAAATAGAACAAAATAATTAATATTTGAGAACTAATAGATGAATAAATGATGTGGTTAGCTAAACCAAGGCAAGGCTGCCCTCCACAATAGCCTGAAGGAACATAATTTTGCATTTGTCATCTTGTTAATACCATAGGTAAGGTTACCCTTCTTACTAAAGTACCATATAAAAGTTTCATCTTCTTTCTTTTTCTCTCCCTCTCTCTTCCTTTATTTTTTCTGTTTGTTTGTTGGGGAGGCTACATTTCCCTGCTTATTTAGTAAAAATCACTAGTATTGCATAAGTTCACTTTTAAGTTGAACTGATCAATCATTTTTTTCCTCCACAAACTTGAAACTAAATGAAGTCATTAGTAACTAGGAAACCCTATGTTAGTTATACTTTTGAGGCTTGAGCATATATACCCTTGATCATTTACCCGATAGAATCAACATGAATCCTTATGCTTTTCTTTCATATTAAATATAACTACAAGAGCAAATCTTATGTTTACATCAAGCCCTCATGTTGCCTTAGGTTCCTTTCATGTTTATTTTGAAACATCATATTGACTTTAAACAGTGAAGAGAATACCTTTGTATACTGACTATAAATCTATTCCTCACTAAACAATACCCAATTAAAGAACATTAGATCACGTTTATGAGAGAAATGAATCTTACCACCGATGCTAAGGGTTTGATTTGGAAAGGGACATAGATCGAGCCCCAACTGCGAGAGACAGAGACAAAAGCGGAACCATCACCATGGAGAGGGGAAGGCGTTATGGAGTATTAGGTTAAGAGAGGGATTGCGACGGTGGTGAGGAGGCAGGACTGAGACTGATAGAGAGATGGGTGGTGAGACCAAGAAAGAGAGACGAGAAGCAAGAGGGAGGAGGAAGAGAGGTGAGGCAAAGAAAGATGTTGAGGGAGAGAGATATGAGATGATGAATAAGGGGGTGTTGATCAGAAGGTAAGAAAATTGTGTGGCCTCGGTTTTTTTTTTCTTGTAGAGAAAAAAATGAATTTTATGTGGCTACTAATTTTCTATTTGCACTTCTTTATTCTAAAGAAACATCCCCATTTTATTAATTCCTCTATCACTATATAATTTAGGGTAAATAAGGAAAATATGCCAAGGATTCAAACTTGTATCAGATTTTAAAATTTCCTGCTACCAACATTTTATTTTTAAACAAGGTATTACAATTTTAATATTATATAGCATTTGGTATGATATTGTATAACATATTATATAATATAATCTTATGAATTTAATTTGGATGAATTGACATTGTAAAAACTTTTTTGCATTGTAATCCAATCATATCTTACTACATCAAAATAGTTAAGTTTCATACTCACTACTTGAATGGTCGTACAAATAGAAGAATATGATTGATTGACTGTGTAAATATCTTTTACATTATCAGTGTATTCAAATTAAACTATAATATTATTACCATACTTTTAAAATATTTTTAATTAATAGGAAAGATTAATAAAAAAATTTTGATAAAATAATTTTTTATTAATTATTTAATTATAAACTTCAAATAAATATTTTTTAATATTTCTTATTATAATTATAATTATAATTATTATAAATATTTATTAATTATTAATTATTGTAATGTATATTAATTGTTATTTATTATTCAATTCAATATTTTTAATAATTATCTTTTATTTTCATAAAATATAAAAACTAAAAAATATATAATATGTTATCTCTTTTATACATTTTAATAGTTTTTATGACTACTTTTATAATACCCTTCTAATCACAATATCATGCCCAGAATATAATATTATAATTAGAAGTTGTTACTCATTTATATATGTATATGCTAGGAGGATATTATATTGTTGGTGGGTTTGTGTAGCGTAATCTCATATAGTGCATAATAAGTCTAAAATACTTAAAGGTACTTTTATAGAAAATATGTACAATAGAGTGTTTATAGTAGTTGTAACATCCTAATAGTTCCATTCTATGCTTAAGTCATATTGTGGAATTACTAGTTATTACTTTTTCTCGCAAAACTAATATTACCTTTTAGAAATTACTTTTAAACGAAAATAGGGGTAAATTTTTTTTTTGAACAATAACGAGTAAACCGTTTTTGAAATCAAGAGCCATGAGCGCATTATGAACGTATAATACAAATGTCGCTATCTCATTCATACATCGCATTTAACATAAATAGAAGTAATGAGAATAATCACAATATTAGATAAAGATAACATTTATTCCACAGCCATTTATAATAATATAATAATAGTCATACCAGAGTCATATATAAGATAATAATAGGTCCGATATCTACTGTCGGCCTTACACAAGAAACCTACTAAATATATGATAAAAGGAAATACATCAGAAAACCCTACTGCCCAAGTATGCCATACAACATAATGATAACCCTATAACTACAACCAAAAGAGGCTATCCTCGTGCTTAGCTCCGCATGCAATCATCACATCACGCATTAGGCGGGAGAACCGATTCCCATATCCACTAGGAGAAACACCACCACGTCTTCCTCCTCAAGCACATCCTCGTCCATGGGGCACAGCGTGGGTACGAATGAACCCACACCCGCGAACCGGGAGTGAAGCTGGGCCAGTAGGTGAAGCAAAAGAATCAGAAGATAGATGAATCACCGAAGGCTGCAACGAACTCGAACGGTGAGATCCCCCAGAATGATTCAGATAGAAGGGCTCAAAAGGGTCAGTCTCCACATGGTAGCTCAGATAAGATGGCTCCGAGGGATCGGAATCCAATGAAACAATCGGAGTCAAATGGGTATCCGAGTCAATCTCATTATCGTCGGTGGGATATCTCGGTGGCTGAAAGTAGGGGCAAATGTCATCCATAGTAACCTCGCCGAATGGCTGATGCGGTCGAAAAAATGGGCTCATCACGGGAGTTTGAAACTAGCGGTCGTGGAAGATGTAGACCCTCATCGCTGCGTTTGCAGATAGCATGGAGGCATTCAGCACCGGGTCAAAGCGCCAACACCACACCGAGAACTCAATGTAGATCATTACCGTGCCTGATGTCGACATCCTTTGAAGACGATATGGAAATGTAGGAGTGAGAAATACTAAATTTCTCAATAGGATCGCGACTAGACAAACACTGTGTCATTGTCATCGTCCCAGCCAATTCGGGTTTAATTATAAAAACAGTGGACATATATAAGTTCAATTTTAATGTTTTTGAAAACTCAAACCCCGAAGCGGGTTGCTTTTAAACTTAACATCATAACTACATCATCATAACCAACATACATACTAAAGCATAGAATAAGCATTCATAATGCAAATGGACGACATAAATACATGCAAAGACATGCATCATCATAGACTTAACCATGGTTATACTTTGACTTTACTTTCATTTTTAGTACGTGCTTAACATTCTTTACTTTCCTTTGAAATAGACTGCTTTTGGACATGAGCTCATTCCGTGACCGTCGTCATGCAGTACTAACCAAATCAGACTAAGCCGATATTGGTTACCTCTAAGTTAGAGGGTCCTCCATGTCACCCTTGCCTCCCTCATAGAGGTTCTTTGTGGATCGCCATCTCGTACTTCCTAGAAGTGATTGAGGGGTCATGTCCTATTCTTTCGTTTCTTATCATTATACTTTACATGCATAATACTTCTTTGACTAGACGCATGCAATGGTATGACTAAGTCCATAATTTTGACGGAAATCTGGCAGTATAACGGCTAGACTGGAGCTTCCCCAAAATGCCAATCGCAATCAACCAATAGTCCATCACATTCATATCATTTAATCATGAGACAAAGCTCCATCAAACTTGTCATTCATCATACCGAATGACATCATACATTCATACCCTAGAGGGGTTCATAATTACATTATTTTTTATGAAGAATCTTATGAATCATCATATGATTTTCCGTGGTTACCCATGAGAGAATCACATAGTTAAGATATACGTACATGTAGTTTTTTAGTTACTGAGTTCTCATGTGATCTTATTCTTTACTTAAGTACATGTTTTATGGAATACTTGTTCAAATTAGTTAAGTTAGGTGGTTGTTCCTTTCCTTGAGACCGTGTACTTAGTGATTCCTAGGTTCATGGTATGCTTAGAGGCCCTAATCATATTTCTGTTCCCAAGGAGTTCGAGATCCCCCTAATCTTTGGGTCATGACAATGCATAACCATACTCATGAACCCAACAACACCATGTTCATTAATCACCAAGGGTGATTTTTTTAACTTATTCAACTTACAAAGTTTCAAGCTTTCATTATTAACATATCAAGGTTTTACCTTAAACATTATTAAGGTTATCATTCTTTATAAAGTAGTTATAAAGTTTTATTCTTTATGAAAGTAAGTGCCTCTAAAATTAAGCTCTCGTCTTAAAAATTAGATCTTTATGTAATAATGATACAAGTTACTAGTTTTTTAACTAAAAAGTCTTATTCTTTATGAAAGTTGACTCATTTAATTATTCTAAAACCATCAAGGTCTCAACTTTATCAACTATTGATATGGAACATTAACGTTAAGGTTAAAAAGTCTTGATCTTTATAAAAGTTAACACCTTTTAGCATTGTTTTGGTTCAAGATCTAAACTTTATGAATTAAATTTTACAAAACAACATTTTTATGATTAAGCGTCTCATTCTTGATTAAAGTTTGAAACTTTATGAAAGGTCTTATCTTTAAGGTTTGATTTCTAAGACATAAAGTGACAAGATATCATTTTATAACTCAAAAAGGCTTGTTATTCTAAAAAGCTTAGACTTTTACATGTATTCTTGTCTTCAAAACAAAACAAAAGAAGACTTTCTGATGGCACTAAAACTTGCGCCACTTTTTGTGTATCAAGAAGCAAACTTTTTGAAGCTTTAAGCATTAAGAATGTTTGTAGTCATGTCAAATCAATAGAAAGTGATAAAGAAGACAACTTTCAACTTAATACAACTAAGAACATCAAGATCTCATGCATCAAGAATTAAAAATGGGAACTTTAAAGCATTTAGAGTGAGAAACTTTCAAGGGTCAAGAACACTTGTGAAGAAGAGCATGGACATACTTTACTAAGAATGGAAACACCAAGAACACTTTAAGAAGAACATGAACATAGTTTACCAAAAATGGAAACATCAAGGACACTTTAAGAAGAAGATGAGCATGTTTTGCTAAAAATGGAAACATCAAGAAAACTTTAAGAACAACATAAACATATTTCACCAAAAATAGAAGCATCAAGAACATTTTAAGAAGAATATGAACATATTTTGCCAAAAATGGAAACTTTTGCTCTTCAAGAGCATGAAGGATTTTCTCAAGTTTTCACTTAGAGATCTTGGTCATGAAAGAACCAAGCTCCAAGCTCTCTTGAGCAAACAAAATAAAAAAGATGAAGATCACTACCTCCTTATCAAAATGGCCCTACAACAAGGAAGGAGAAGAAAAAGATGATGGCTCCTCTTGATGATGATGGTGGCGGTCTTGTAAGGAGGAAGGAGAAGCTTTTGAGATCTTGTGAAAATGGAGGTTGTAGTGTTTTGATCTTGTCTCCCAAGACCCAAAGATGAGGTCTTTGAAGGGCTAAGTGAAGAAGGTTTGGTTATGGAGGTGGAGAATAGAATAAGAGGATAAAGAAGAAGAAGAGACTTTTAGAGAGAAGTGAGAGGATGAGAGTTTTAGAGAGAGAATAGAAAAACACAAGATGAAAATGTGAGTGTGTGTGTTGTGTTGTTGTGGCCGTAAGTTGTATGGAGAGAAGGAGGGAGATATTTTCTTAATTTTGTGCTAATTAAGGTTTAACGAGACAAAATGGATGATGGAGGAACAAAGCAAGTATTAACTCTTACATAAAGCACTCTTGTCTAATGCTTTATGCTTTAGTGACATTACTCTTTACTTGATTGTCTTATTGACTAAATTTGAATTTAATCATGTGATTAAGTGCTCTTGCAACTTAATTAACATGATTAAGCAAGGATTAGTAATTAACATACAAGAACATGATTAACAAAAATTAATCTTGCAATTAAGCTTAATTATCCTTAATTAAACTCGATTAAGCTAATTAAGGGTGATTAGTGCTTAATTAAGCTATTAAGGGTCTGACTTGCTTAATTAGAGATTTTCTAATCTCGATTAAGTATTCTTTTGACTTTTCTCATCCAAGTTGACTCTTAACTCTTCGTTAATCCCTTACTTAAGCCTTAATATCGTAATTTCTCATTAAGTGCCTAATTACTCAGGGTTACTGAGGTAATTTAGCACGACATGAAATTTAGGATGTTACAATAGTTATAGGTCCAATCGTCTTAGGCCAAGATACTAGTACATTCTATGCCAACTATATAACTAAAAGCCCTCAACTATATATGTGGCTCAAAACTATTTAAAAAAAAAATCACAGAATGTATATGAATGGTCAGTGAGCTATCAACAGTATATGCAAATTCTCTGTAGAGGAATATGGGTCTATCAACAAAAAACTATCCTAAGGTAGCTACTCTATCTCCATTATGGGGTATAGAATCCATTCTCCATAGCGGGAAAGCCTTTTGGTGCGAGTTCTAGCACTTCTTGGTCTCCTCCAGAAGATGAAGAGGAAGAATTGTCCTCCGAATGGTCTGTTTCGATGGATGGTAAAAGGTAAGGTGGGTGAGTTGTATGTAATGGGACACCATTTAGTGGAAATTCTGGGCCAAACTATTGGCTAAGTATGGTGACAGCAAATGGGCAACTAAAAAATATGTACATCCTGACAATTACGTGGCCTAATAGGTATACTGAGTCTAATACTAGGTGAGTCTAATTGATAACTCCATTTGGTGAGTTATATTTTTAGTTAGTTTTTATTTAATTTAGGATGCAGTTGTTTAGTTTTGTTGCTACTTTGTTTTATTTTAGTTAAGTAGTTTAGATTTGGTGCTATTTTCATTTTCTATTATTTTCTTATATTTTGGATACTTATTTTGGGCTTATGTTGATTGTCATTAGGTAGAAGCACTCAAGTTGGAATTTAGAGCCGTGATAGAGCTTATCTTGCATAAAATCAAGACCTTTTAGCATTGGAAATTCGATATCTAGCTCTCCAGAAATCGGATTATGATGATTTAAGATTCTTTGGAAAGAAGAGAAGAAGATCTTCAACTTTGTTGTTGGATACTTTTTCCAGTTCTCGAGTTTTCTAGGAGAAAAAGGCGAAACAAGATTGAAGCTTCATCTCATTTTTGATGCTGTCAAGTCTGACCTTTCATCACTATTTCACTTATATCTTGAGCTACAGAACTCCAATTGAGGTGATTCTTATTGCGTTGGAAAGCTTACTCAAATATCTACAATCGTCATTTCTACCACTGAGGCCAAATTCCAACTATTCTGACCGTTACAGAGCTTGGAAGTGTGTAAAAATAATTGGCATTGTCAGGCAGGCGCGCTATAGCGTGTTGCCTTGCGCTATAGCGCGACGCCGTTTGCAGCAAGTTGCTGGTTCGGGCCAAAATTCGAGAAAAGGATCCATAGACTATAAAAGGCAACACATAAGGTCAGAAAAAGGATCCCTAGAGACACACACACACCCTTCCCAAGATAGAAGACTTCTTCCAGAGAGATTGAAGGTGAAGATTCAAGGATTCCAGAGCTCAAGTTCAACACGGAGAGATCCACATTCTTCCGAATCTTTGTCTCTAGCCAGAATTCTCTATGGCTTTTGTTTCTTCTATCTTCTCATCTTCATACTTTTTCATTGTCTTTTTTTATTCAGTTATGAACTAGTTTTCTTTTGCTAGGGCGTTAATGGACCCTTTTTGTATGGCAAGTTTACTCATGGATTAATGTTAATCTTGTTCTCTATCTCTATTGCTTAGTGTTTTTGTTTATTCTTAATGCTTTTAATTGCTTGATCACCAATTAATTGATTTGGGGATTTACAATAACTCGAGAGAGGGTTTGTGAATAGAGCTTCTTAACATAAACACCGTGAGCTGAGCGAAAACTAGAGATAGACAAACGCGGTTCATGCGGTCAACATAGGAACCCATAGAGCTTCAACCTTTTCTTAGATTAGTTTGTGCTAAGAGATTAGGCAATCAGTTTAGGATAAAGAGTATTGCTTGACCTCGAGAGAGGCTAGGAATAAATTAAGGGGAACCGACCATGAGTCAATTAGGATAGGAACTGATTAACAGAAATTCATAGTAAACGTGTCTGCAATATGTGAAATTAATTAGCCCTAGCATCCATTCCATTGCATTTGTTTACCCAGTTAGCATCCGTTTACATTATTAATTTTCTTATTTATTTTATTTTGTTTGAATTTTAATTTCTTTATCCGTGAATTCATTCTATCCAAATAGTTATCCCTTAAACTATCCGGTATTTGATCTATCCTCGTGGGAACGATACTTTTCTCATCACTTTATTACTTGTACGACCTGGTATACTTGCCGGAGCCGTACCACTAATACTAGGTCATGGTGTTAGTTCCAGTCAGGAGTCTTAAGGAAATTGACTATGGATGTCATCAGTAGTGTCTAAGGATAATACGGAAAGAAATAGACATGAGAATTTAAATTTTCAGTAGAAAATCCTAGACTACTATATGTGGTGTCATCGTAATCATCCCTAACTGCTTTGATTTACAATGAACAAAAAAAATTCCTGCTAAATAGAGAAACAAGACTCATTTCTAAATGGTAGAACTTTTTTCGAAGTAGATTCATTTTAAATTATGCAACCATGATAAATATACTAAACAATATCAATATCATCATAAGAGAAGTAGAACTTGTATTGAAATAGCCATATATGTGAAATTAGACATGCATGGAACGTATTTTGCTCTAATTCTCCTATTTATCTTTGAATGAATAGACGTGCTTGGCTTGGAAATCCCTTGTCTTTGAGTGGCATTCATGTAATTTGGGTAATAGTCCATTTTGTATGATTAAGCTCATTCTTATATGTGATTGCCATATTTACTCTCTTTGACCCTCATGCGAATCTATTCCTAGTTAGGTTCACTGTCCTTGTCATATCATAGGAAAGTCAGATTCACTCTCTCCGACATAGCCATGTAAGATTCACTCTCCTTGACTTAACCAAGGGAGTCAGATTCACTCTATCTGACTTGGCCGGATTTACTTTCTTTGACCCAAGCACATCACTAATTTTGTTTTTCTCAATCAAATAAAAAATTATTTACAATTATATTTTCATGCATGCATTTCTTTATTAAGAGAACATAGTCATATCAACATGTACATTGGACTCTCACACTTCAAGATTCAAGTAGGAAATGAGAGAATATAAATCTTCTTAAAGATAACTCAATTGGAAACATAAATTATACAATACCTATAATCTATCCTGGATTTAGAAAATTCACCAAAATTTCATTTTAAGTCAATTTAGGTTCGAACTAAGAACTCAAAACTTGGAAATTTGGGAGAAATGAAACCTAGAGCACCTGAAATTTTGAAGTAGATTTCTTTGAAATTATGGTTTAAATCATCATTGAACTCGAAACTCGGAACTCGAATGGAACCTAAAGCACTTGTCCTATTTTGGTTACTAATATGGTAATTGTCACGTCACATAATTATTGGGACCTCCACAAATGGAATTTGACCATGAAATTTTGTAGGACTATTCTCCTATGTTTTAGCTTTCTAATAAAATTAGTTTCACTCAAAAATATATATAGTTTAAGATATTAAGTCATGACCCTAAGTTGTTCAGTGAAATCCTTTGTATAACAGGGTCTACTTACAAAAATCACAACTTCCTCTACACAACTCATATGGACTTATATTTTATATGGGTAAACTTTTTTTTGAGTTAACATTCATTTAAAATTATTTTTAGTTTATTTTGAGTTTCCCAACATTAGTTATAGGGGTTGAAACTACAAACTACCTAGATTTTTACCTTGAAACAATTTCTCTTATAGTCTTTTAGTTATTTTAACAACAACTTACCAATAACTAAATCTCACAACTTTAAAACATGGAAACACGAGGATAAATGTTATTAATTTCTAACTTAGATATTCATATCAAGAAAACTAATGAACACTAGCTAAAAGTACTCATAAACACATATACAAGGGTAATGTAAGTCTTAAGATTTCCTACCTCACTTCTATGGCTTGTGGCCTTTTAGCTTGATTTTCTTGAAGCTCTAATCACCTTTAATCTTCAACCCAAGTTATGTTTATTTTTCTCACTCCTTGCTTGAACTGAAAATCCTAGTTAGCTAAGGGACATGTTTTTGGCTTGAATCTTGTATTTTATGAGAGTAATAGTGATTAGGATGGGTATAGGTTTTTGAAAGGTGTATGAGGATGCAAGAATGGATAAGTAAGGAAGAAAACAGAAGGAGGAAGAAGAAGGAAGGGTTGTGATTGATGAGGGAAGAAAAATGAGAGTTTTGTGTTATTTTTAGTAAAGTTTTATGATTAATTGATGTAAAATTAGTTAGATAGTTTATGTGGCTTATGTTTCTCTTTAGTTTCGAACTATGTGGTTGGATTCTAACCACTCAACTGTATCCACCAACTAACTAGGTGGCCAAATTTCTAACCATACAATACAATATATGTCACGACGCAACTCGGGCCATGACCGGCGCATAGAGGACAAGTCCCCTAACAAGCCTTTTGATCATACATATGTTTTCATGAAAATTGGATAGAGTCCCCTTTGTATTTAGGATAATTCCAAAATATGGGTCCTTTACCTGCACAATTAAACAATCATACTCATCCATCGGGGATTCAGGCATTCTAAGAATGCACCATTCAGCACATAATATAATCAAATATCAGAACATATCCAAACATATATAAGAGCATGCATATATCTTTTCTATCAACTTTAATCCAACTACAAGTTTTTTTCCTTCCTTTAGAAATTCAATTATTTTAATACACATAACCACTACATAAACATCTATATAATCCAGCAAGGGTTGGACCCTGCCTGTAGTACCATAGAGCTACATTACTCTAGGGAATACAACAAACAAAAACTTAAAATTTCAAAATTCCCTTGAACATGAGGGCTCACCAAAGAAGCAAAACTAGCTATAAGGAATAGGAGGATTAGATCCTAAATCAATACCTGTATCTAAAAAGAGAGGAAGAAGCGAGTGAACTTTACAACTCAGTAAAAGATAAGGTATTCTTAACTCACATGAGACAATGTACAAACTTTTAAATATCAAACTAATATATATAGATGAAATAAAAAAGAAACCTTAACTTCTAATATTATTAAATTTTCTAAAACCTATGGAAAGTTATCTATTTTAGGATGTTCCATCAAGAATCATACTTAGGTGGCCCTTCCTTCGTCTGATTCCTATATTCCATCATGCACCACTCCTTGAGTAGCTGTGTAATTTTTGTTATGCACCACACTGTGTATGGCTGTGTAATAAATCATATGAGGTACACCAAGGCTAATGTGTACTGCCGTTAGCATGCAGATCCTAGCATAGACTTTCCCAAGTCTTTCCTCTACCATCAATCATAAATGTTCTCATGCCAAATACTCAATCATGGACACATAACCATTCAATCATACTTTTCTCACTTAGCCTTTAACATAGATTCACCTAAATCATAACATCATCTCATGATTAAAGTTTTGATAAAGAAAGAACTTTCACGTCATGATGTGTTGAAAACTAATATAATCCTAATATATAAAGAATTATCAAAGTTTCACAAAAATCCATTCATTTCTTTTCATACAAGAGCAATCTTCATAGTCTCATAGAAAACCAATCTATCACAACCCAACATAGGCCGTGACTGGCGCTTAGAGAGCACGCTCCCTAGCAAGCCTTAGACATCAAGATTTCACAAAAATTAGGCAGAGTCTCCTCTGTATTTAGGATATTTCCCAACTACGAGTACTAATCCTGCAATTCAACAAGCACACACTTCCATCAGGGATCTAGGCATTCTCAAAATGCACCCCTCAGTACCAGCATAAGTAATAATCAAACATAGCCATCCACATCATATACATATCACAGGACATTCCCAAGTTAAATATAGAGTCAAATACAATATAATCTGTTCAATTTAACATTCATCCAATTTGATACACTAGCAAGGGTTGGACCCTGCCTGTAGTGCTATGGAGCTATATACTAAAATTACAAACTAAAATAGAATACAAATCAAGACCCTTACTATTGAGGGCTCACCAAAGATAGAAATCTAATGTTGCTGAGTAGAAGGGTCGGCTCCCAAGTCTAAACTTGTATCTGAAAAGAATAGAATAACCACGGGGTGAGTTGCGAAACTCAGTGAGAGACAGTACACTTTTGAACCTCATGAGTCAATGGGCATATAAGTATACAATGATAGTAATTAGGATAAGAAAGACAAAGGAAATATCTAACAGGATAAACAGGCAGGATTCATACTTAGGTGGCCATTCCTTCGTGTGAATCCCGAAATCAGGCACGCACCCCTCCTTGAGAGGCCATGAAGTTCGGTCATGCACCACACTATGTGCATGGCCATGTAATGTCCGTCATGCACCACCCCCTTGGGTGGCCGTGTAATATCGTAATCCAAGGTGCACCAAGGCTAACGTCTACTGCCATTAGCAGAGAGATCCTATTATAGACTTTCCTAACCTTTCATGTTCATAAACCATCAATTTCAAATAAGCATTCGATTTGTTTTCATCATCGACTCATGAGTAGTGTTCTAGAAGTAAATAGAAAATTATAATTTAAAATAGTAATAATCCAAAAGTATTCTATCTACTCACTGATCACCGATCACAAAAAAATCTTAATTCTCTAGAGCCACAAAGCTGGAGGGGGAACTCCCTTAAAATAATCTAATACTACAATACGACATTTGTGTTAATTATTGATCCCTAATAATCTCCATACCACAAGACTTCTAATCTCACAACTCTAGGGTTTCAAGAATTCTTCTAACAATTAAAGAGTTAAAATTTCTAGGAAAAAGAAGGAGTAAGAGATAAGAATTACCGTTAGAATTGGAAGGAGAAGCGAGTGGATAGAGAGGTGCTCTCCAACTTCAAATCCACCCAAGCAAGGATAAAAGAAGGAAGAACAAATTGAATGAATGATTTGTGTTCAAATGTAGTGAGGATTGTGCTGTTGTTATTGTTTTAGTTGGAAATGATGGAATGGATGTAATAGATGTGAGGAGTGGTGAAAGGAAAGGATTCTAAAGAGAAAGGAGAGAGTTTGGGTTAGAGAGAGAAAGAAAATTCGAAAATGAGGGCATGGGACGCGTCTCCGTATATATATATATATATTGGCCTGTGGTAATCGATTACCACAAACAAATCGCTTGTAATCGATTACCAAGTCTGGTAATCGATTACCACGAACCCTGAACTAGTAATTGATTACCATATTTGGTAATCGATTACAACGCGAAATTTTTTAACCCATGGGCATACAAAGAGCATTGTAATCGATTACCAGCCATACGGTAATCGATTACAATGTCCCAAAACTTGATTCCTTGCATCCCAAATGCCATCTAATGTAACACCTTACCAGACAAAATACTATGCTTAAGTCATAATATATTACCTAATAAGTTATTACGTAGGGTGCATTAAGAGTTAACTATTCATTTTAATCAATTTTGGTTTAGCAGCGAGATATGCACTAAACAATCATTGTATCGGAAATAAAGTAACACAAACAAAATTGCAAAATAAACAAACTGTATCATATATATATATATATATATATATATATATATATATATATATGTACATGCTTATACCTTTATTTTCAAAGTTATTAAAAGAAATACAATATAGTACAGGGTAAAAGAAATGAGGCCGCTAACACAAAATAAATTAGCCTAACAATATGAACATCCCCCTACTGGTCCCCATGGGACATTTCATGTGCAACTACTAACTCCTACCTTGATGACTATGACCCAAACTGCCAAAAGAGGGTCATCCTGTGCATCTATTGCTGCTATGGCGGGTACTCTAGATGGACTCCGAAGAAAGGAATCCATTCGTCATACCAGCGTTAGCAGGGGTATAGTCTATACTCGGGGCAGAAGATGAGGACGACGAGCTCGCTGCCTGTGACGGATGCTCTTCAGACATAGAGGTAGAGGGGATCGGCTACGGTGGTGCAACTGGCGGAGCCATGGCTGGTGCTGCTGCTGCGAGTGGAGGTGGAAAGGGATGAGCCATGTGGAAAGGGATGGAGATGTAAGGGACAGCAGGGTCAAAAAGCGGGTGCATAAGGGGTATGGCAAAATCTCTCCAGAAAAAGAAGTAAAGGCAAAATTGGCATCTACCAGATATGTACACGGAATCTATGAACGGATCGAGATGGATGTGGAGCTCTAGAAACTCAATGAACAGGATGCCAGTTGCCGCGTTCTCCATGATCTGAGAATACAGGAGTATATAATAGGGTGGGAAATGAAGATTTCTCAGTAGGAATTCCTAAATCTATGCATATCTGTCATCACTATCAATCTCAGGTGTTTCAGATTTTTGATTAATTAGGAGAAAATGTTACATCGCCAGGATGTCCTACTCTCTACTCAATTAGTTATGTAAATCATAGCCCAAAATACAACTTTGTTTTACTTAAGGAAATAAAGGAAATTAAATAGAGAATAAACAACCAGATCTGTGTATTGATATAGATAAGTGACAGCTATAAGGTGAGCAATAATATGTATATAACATCCAATGGTGTAATTTAACTCATTGCATAAAAACTGAAATTATGGATATGCATGAAAGATGATGCACTTGATCTTAACTCACATTTTTCCATACTTAGTCCCCTAGGAGTATATTGGCCATAAGACTCTTGGGTAATAGTCTGCTTTTCAGGATCGAGCTCGTTCCTATACAGGGTCGCTGGGTTTGCTTTCCCCGACTTTCCCACTGATCTATTCCCCTTAACTTTGTTCAGGGGCTGGCCCAAGTCACATGAAAATCCTTTCTCATGCTTATAGGGTAGCATTGCTTGTCTAACACTTTGACTAATGCATGCATAACTTGTAAATTCACATTAATTGCATTTGCTACCGAAATCTTAGCAGTATAACGGATCATGTCCGCTTCCCCATGAATAGTGCCAGACAACCAGGACATTTTAATCAAATAGTAAACTCAATACAAAACATCATATTCATACCAAGAATATAACAATATTGATAAGTGCAAGATTTAGAATCTCAAGTATCAATTTATCTTGCAAGCTTTTAATTTCTATTAAGGTTCCCGAGTTCGACTTTCAAAATTTCATGGGTTCCGAGTTCCGATCTTATACAAGTTCCGACTTCTCTACATTATGTTCGGTCTCTCGAGATTATATAATTCCGGACTTCCGAGGTTGTGTTCGATTTACGACTTTACCCCACCATTGGTCTCTTGAGACTTTGATAAGCATGTTTCCTAAATTCCGAGCTTCCTATTTACTAAGTCCCGAGTTCAACATCAAATATACCCGATCTAGCTCTCTCTACCAAGTTTCGAGTGTAGCCTTAAACATACTCGATATGGATTCCTATTCACTAAGTCCGAGTTTAGTCATTAAGTAAACCCTTACAAGTTCAACCTTAAGTATAACCTTCCAGGTTCATCCTTAAGTGTATCCTTCTGAGTTCAACATTAAATATTCCCGTCCTAGCTTTCTGTTTTACTGAGTCCCGACACCACCTTCGAGCATTCCCGAGCTAGTCCCTTATTTACTAAGTTTAGAGTTCGATTTTAAGTATATCGACCTAGCTCTCTGTTTACTAAATCCCGACTTCCGACATTAACTCAAGTTGTTTGTGTCTTATCACAGACTTGTCCTACTTCTAGCCAGAATTGCACTCTTATGAAGGAAAATTCACTAAAAATAGAGATCTGGGTGAAATCATGTGAAATTTATATCCATGTAAAGCTAACAGAACAAGCTTTCAAATGAAGGAAGTTTCATATAATTTGGATGAGTATAATTTGAGATATAAGCTCTGAAACTTGACCCTACTGGACTACCTTGTTCTAACCTAGATTGGACATAGGGTAATTTTCTTGACTCACTGGGAACAAACGGGACCTTATCAAATTTGAAAATTTTTATGGGATATTCTCCTATGTGTAAGCTTTCTAACAAAGTTAGTTTCACTCAATTTGGAGTTGTATAGGGTGAGCTGCACCTTTCTCAACTCATACTGTTCGGATGAAAGTCCTGATTTCTAGGTTAAGCTTCAAAAATTCATAACTTTCATTTTACTAATCCAATGGCCTTATATTATATATGTATGGAAAGCCCTGAATGTTTAGTTTCATATAAAAATAGATTCATGGAGTTTAAACGGCTATAGGCAGAGCTGTTCACTTCGCCGTACAGACCGCCGAGGAAAAACCCTATAGCTACTTGAGTTTTCTCCTTTCTTTAAGTTCTTTCATACCAATTCTATTTCCAATCATAACACACATACAAAATCAGCTATAAAACATCATCATCACTCCACATATCATCAGTAGCATAAGATATTCAAGACCCTCATATAGTCCTAAACTAAGGAAAGTAAGAAGAGAAGTAGAATTCCTGCCTTTACTAGGTATGATTCTTATTGAATTTGTGGTTGGAGTTGAAATCTTGTTATGGCTTGGAGGTTTGTGGGAGAGGAAGATGATATGAGTTGAGTTGAGATGAGATGAGATAATGGAGAAAACAATGAAGAGAGGTCAGGATAGATAGGGCTGAAAATGTGCAAGGGTAGAAAAGGAAAGATGTAAAAACTTCTAAAGCAAGTTACATGTGATTGGTGGATTTGAGTAGGTTATGTAACTTGGTTTGGCAGCCCATTTGGAGGGATGAGATGGCGCCACTTGCATGGGTAAGTTGGCTAAATCTTGGCCATCCATCCTAGGGTTCTCATAGTATAATTTCTATTGATCCGGTTTCGATAGTTTAAATTAACGAAATCTCACCGATTTGTCTTAAATCGGTAAACTGGTTTTAGAAAAAATTCTGTGAGGTTTCCTATGTTCCTAATCCAATTCCATCAGACCTAATCACTTCTAAATCACACTTAATTGGCTTTAAGTAAATGCTTAATCGAATTTCGATTAAACCCACTTATTTGATAAAAATCGAACAACTCGGTTACTAACGATAAAATTCTTCGGACGTTGCATCTAACACCTAAGGTAACCCACATTTATAAAAAAATCAATTATCATCAGATCAAACACATCGATTAAATAGATTGATCATGGAAAAAAACTTGAAATTAAAATCAAGGGTGTTACATACTCCCCCTTCCAAAAAGAATTTATCCCCGAATTCTGATCAAAGCAATATTTATCTTTTATTCGAATAGGTACGGGTACTTTGTCTGCATGGCTTCTTTAGCCTCCCAAGTCGCTTCTTCCCCAGAGTGGTTTTCCCATATTACGTTTACTAAGACCACCTTCTTTGAACGCAACTTTTTCACTTGACGATCAATTATAGCCACAGGCTTTTCTTCATAAGTTAAATCCTCCTCTAATTGGATGGTATGTGGAGCAAGCACATGAGAAGGGTTGGGGAGATACTTCCGTAACATTGACACATGAAATACTAGATGAACCATGGATAAGCCAAGTAGTAAGGCCAAATGGTACACCACTGGGCCAATTCTATCCAAAATCTCAAAAGGGCCAATATAACAAGGGCTGAGCTTACCCTTCCTTCCAAACCTCATCACACCCTTCATAGGGGACACACGAAGGAACACAAGGTCACCTATGGAGAATTCTAGGTCTCGCCTTCGGTGGTCAGCATTGGCTTTCTGCCTACTCTGAACTGCTAGCAACCGTTCTCTAATCAACCGAACCTTCTCCAAAGAGTCTTGCACTAAGTCTGGCCCCAAGATCTTAGCCTCACCCACCTCAAACCATCCAATGGGAGACCTACAATGTCTTCCATACAAGGCTTCAAATGGTGCTATCTAGATATTGGCTTGATAACTATTGTTGTAAGAGAATTCAACCAGGGGCATGTAACTATCCCAGTTCCCGCCAAAGTCCAAAATGCAGGACCTCAACGTATCTTCAAGAATTTGGATTGTTCTTTCAGATTGCCCATCCGTTTGAGGGTGGAACGCCGTGCTTAAATCTAGTCAGGTCCCTAAGGCCTTTTGGAAGGTCTTCCAAAAATGAGAAGTGAATTGAGGTCCATAGTCCGAGATAATGGACATCGGAACCCCATGAAGTCGAACAATTTCATCAACATAGAGTTTAGCATAACAGGAAGCTTTACATGTAGTTTTGACTGGGAGGAAATGAGCTGACTTGGTTAATCTATCTACTATCACCCAAATAGAATCAAAACCCCTAAAGCTCCGGGGTAACCCGGTCACAAAATCCATGGTAATTCTTTCCCATTTCCACTCAGGTATTTCAACCTATTATAATAACCCGACAGGTCTTTGATGTTTGGTTTTGACTTGCTGACATACTAAACATCGTAATACAAAGTCCCCTATATCCCTCTTCATGCCTTCCCTCCAAAACAATTATTTCAAATCTTGGTACATCTTAGTGGAACCTAGATGAATCGTATATCTGGAATTGTGGGCTTCCTCCAGAAGAGTTCTCCTTATATTGCCTACATCTGGCACACACAAGCGATTTCCGCATCTTAAAGCTCTTGCTTGATCAAGGGAGAATTAAGGCTTCTTTCCATTGCGAACCTCATTCAGCAAGTTACATAATTGTGTACCCTCATATTGGGCAGTTTTAATTTGCTTAATCAAGGAAGATTGCGCCTAACCATAGGCCAAAAGTGGCCCAAAACTTCCAAGTTCAAAGTGAATATCCTTAGCTTCTAACTTGTGGATCTCTTCCACTAGGGGCCTTCTCAGAAGTGCTATATGTGCAAGATTATCCATGGATTTTCTGCTCAATTTATCGGCCACTACTTTTGCCTTGCCTGGATGATATAAAATAGTGCAATTATAGTCCTTGAGCAATTCCATCTACCTCCGTTGCCTCAAGTTCAAATCTCTTTGTTGGAAAATATACTTCAAGCTCTTATGATCAGTATAGATCTCACACGTCTCCCAATAAAGATAATGTTTCCATATCTTTAGTACAAACACCACAGCTGCCATTTCCAAATCGTGGGTGGATTCGTTTTGCTCATGTCTTTTTAATTGTCTTGAGGCATAAGCAATGACTCGTCTATGTTGCATAAGAATGCATCCGAGCCCTACCTGGGAGGCATCACAATAGATCGAATACCCTCTAGATCCTGAGGGCAAAACCAGCTCAGGGGCTGTAGTTAGACAAGCTTTCAGCTTTTAGAAGCTCTCTTCACAATCATCAGACCATTGAAAAGGCACATCTTTTTGGGTTAGCTTAGTCAAGGAAGCAGAGATTTTGGAAAAGTCTTTCACAAATCTTTGGTAGTAGCCCACCAATCCTAAGAAACTCCAAATTTTCGTCATGGTTGTTGGCCTTGGCCACTTTTGGATAGCTTCAATTTTCCTAAGATCGACCATAATTCCTTCCTTTGTTACTGCGTAACCCAAAAAGTCACTTGATCCAACCAAAACTCACATTTGGAAAATTTAGCATAGAGTTGGTGATCCCTTAGAGTTTGTAGAACGATCCACAAATGACACTCATGTTCTTTCTTACTTCTTGAGTAAACCAAGATATCGTCAATAAAGACGATCACAAAGTGATCTAGGAAGGATTTGAACACCCTGTTCATCAAGTCCATGAAAGTAGCTGGGGCATTGGTCAATCCAAAAGACATTACTGAGAATTCATAATATCCACAACGGGTTCGAAAAGCAGTCTTAGGAATATCTTCCTCACGAATTCTCAACTGATGGCATCTAGACCGAATATCAATCTTAGAGAAGCACGATGCCCCTTGAAGCTGATCAAACAGGTCATCAATTCGGGGTAATGGATATTTATTATGAATTGTCAACTGATTGAGTTGTCTATAGTCTATACATAATCACATGGACCCATTTTTCTTATTTACAAAGAGCACTGGAGCACCCCATGGGGACGTGCTAGAACGAATAAAGCCCTTTTCCAGCATGTTTTGCAACTGAACCTTTAACTCATGCAGTTCTGTTGGAGCCATGAGATAAGGAGGAATAGAAATGGGTCAGACATCTAGAGTCAATTCAATACAAAATTCAATCTCCCTATCGGGAGGCATTCCTGGCAATTCTTCAGGGAACACATCTGGGAATTCTCTCACTACATGAACCTGATCAAGACTAGGCACCGCCATTTCTATGTTGTGAACCACTGCAAGATAGCCTTTATTTCCTTTGTTCATCAATCGCATCGTTGTCATCGAAGAAATTTGGTTGGTGGGGGTTAAGCTGATATCTCCCCAAAATATAAAAGATGAGCCGTCTGCCATCTCAAGCTTCGCAGCCTTAGAGTGGCAATCCACTGTGGCATGGCATGAGGACAACCAGTCCATACCTAAGATGATGTCGAAGTCCATCATCTCCAATAACAACAAGTTGGCCAAAGTATCCACTCCATTAATACTAACTATATAGGAGGGGAAACATTAACTGAACCATTAAGGATTCTCTTATGGGGGTTCCAACTCAAAAAGGGTGATCTAACAATACTGGTTGTTGATTGAAACAAGAAGCAAAATATGGGGATACATAGGAGTGAGTGGAGCTTGGGTCAAATAACACATATGCTTCGAAAAAATAAACATGCAAGGTACCTGCCACTACAGCATTTGAAGCCTAGGCATCTTGTCTTGTTGAGGCAAAAACTCTGGGCTGACCTCTACCTGCCCTTCTACCACCAGGACGTCTGCCACCTGCTCTTCTGCCTGAACCCCTTGCACAGGGTCCATGAGAGGCTCCTGGAGATAAGACTGAGTAGGATGGTGCTAGCACGGCAGGACGTGCAAAGCTCGAATCAAAAGCCCCTTTTGAATAGGGACACTCCTTCCTGAGATGTCCTATCTGGCCATATCCAAAATAAGCTCCAGTGACTTTATGACACTGCCTCGAGTGGAAATTCCCACAAGATTGACATATAGGCCTAGAGAAAATTGACTTACCAATTTCTTGCATACAAGGCTGAGATGCATTGCCAGCTTGGGATCCTGGGGCAGACACACTCATAAGAATAGGCCCTGAAGAATTAGCCCCACCCGATAGTACCTGGCATCAACCCTAATAATTCTAAGCTCCCCTAGAACTAGATCCACCAAAAAAATTCCCCTTTATTTTTTGTTTCTTGTTTGCTTCCTTGGCCACTCTCCGCTCTTTTCTCCTAATCTCGAGGCCATAAGCAGCATCCACAATTTCAGCATAAGTCATTCTCCTAACCATAGGAAGTAGATTAGAGAATAAAGAGTCAAGTAAGCCTCGGACAAACCTCCTAGCTCTCATTGTATCATTGGATACCAGGTGATAAGCATAACAGGATAATTTGGTGAATTGCTGATCATATTCTGCTATGGACATTCTTGTGGTTTGCCTTAGTCTCTCAAAATCAGTAGCATACTTTTCCCTTTTGTTGATGGGAAGGAATCTCATCATGAAAACCTCAGTAAATTCTTCCCAAGTGATGGGAGGTGAAACAGAGGCATCCTTGCCTCCCATGAGTGTGGCGTACCACTGCTCTATAGGCCCATTCAAATTATAGGCTACTAGCTCCACTACTCTCTCACTCAAGCATCTAAAGACCCTGATAACCTTGTTGGTGTGATCAAGAAATTATTGAAGGTCATCCATTAAGGGATTTTCGGAGAAACTTGGTGGGTTCAATCTGAGAAAAGATTCGATTGACACTTGGGTCCCTTCTCATTGATGACGAGGCTCACGGACAGGTGGAGTTGGTTCCGTATGAGGCTGAGGTTTATTCCTCCTTTAGTGAGCTAAGAGTTCCACCAGAGTATTAAGAGTCTGATAAACCCTTCTTATTTCAGTTGCCAAATTGATTGGCTCTTCTTTAGGAGTGGGCTCTTTCGATTGCTTGGCCGGTCTTCTACGACCTCCTCTTCGACCACGGCCTTTCCTACTCCTAGGAGGAAATGGTGCCTGATCAGATTCAGCATCAGAAGCATCATGGGCTTCTGCCCTTACAACACTGGTGCGAGCTTAAGGCGGCATTTCACCTAAGGGAAGAGTTTATCGAGATTAAGGCCAAATTGATATTCAAGACAAGAAAACACTTAAAGTGCACAAAATGTGAAGGATAGATACATGAATGATAATCCTGAAGGCCTTTGGTAGCATCACGTTTTGTGAAAATGGGCTAGCTTCCATTTGCACAATCATGATCCTACTAAAGGATACTTGCTCCATAGTATGCAGGGAAACCTAGGCTCTGATACCATCTTTGTCACAACCCAACATAGGCTGTGACTGGCACTTAGAGAGCACGCTCCCTAGCAAGCTTTAGATATCAACATTTCACAAAAATTAAGCAGAGTCTCCTCTGTATTTAGGATATTTCCCAATCATGAGTACTAATCCTACAATTCAACAAGCACACACTTCCATCGGGGATCCAGGCATTCTCAGAATGCACCCCTCAACACACAGCATAAGTAATGATCAAACATAACCATCCACATCATATACATATCAAAGGACATTCCCAAGTTAAATTCAGAGTCAAATACAATATAATCTATTTGTAATGTCCGAAGAATTTTATCATTAGTAACCGAGTTGTTCGGTTTTTATCGAATAAGTAGGTTCAATCGAATTTCGATTAAACATTTACTTGAAGCCAATTAAGTGTGATTTAGAAGTAATTAGGCTTGATGGAATTGGATTAGGGACATAAGAAACCTCACAGAATTTTTCTAAAAGAAATCGGTTTACCGATTTAAAAGAAATCGATAAGATTTCGATAATTTAAACTGTCGAAACTGGATCAATTGAAATTATACTGTGAGAACCTTAGGATGGATGACCAAGATTTAGCCAACTTACCCATGCAAGTGGTGCCATCTTAGCCCTCCAAATGGGCTGCCAAACCAAGTTACATAACCTACTCAAATCCACCAATCACATGTAACTTACTTTTGAAGTTTTTAAATTTTTTCTTTTCTACCCTTGCACATTTTCGGCCCTTATCTATACTAATCTCTCTCCATTGTTTTCTCCATCATCTCATCTCATCTCATCTCAACTCATATCATCTTCCTCTCGCACAAACCTTCAAGCCATAACAAGATTTCTTCAACTCCAACCACAAATTCAACAAGAATCATACCTAGTAAAGGTAGGAATCCTACTTCTCTTCTTATTTTCCTTGGTTTGGAGTTGTGTGTGGGTCTTGTATTCTTTGTGCTATTGATAATATGTGGAGTAATGATAATGTTTTATGGCTGATTTTGCATGTGTGTTATGATTGGAAATAAAATTGGTATGAAAGAACTTGAAGAAAGGAGAAAACTCAAGTAGCTGGTAGGGTTTTTCCTCGGCAATCCGTACTACGGAGTGTACGGCTCCACCTATAGCCACTTAACATCCATGAATCTATTTTTATATGAAACTAGACATTCAGGGCTTTCCATACATATGTAATATAAGGCCATTGGATTAATATTGAGAGAGATATGAATTTTTGAAGTTTAACCTAGGTTTTTGAGTTTGATTCTAGGTAGACTAGGTTGTTCAGGGAAGAACTTGCACTATACGACTTGGAATTGAATGAAACCAACTTTGTTAGAAAGCTTACACATAGGAGAATATCCCATAAAAATTTTGGAATTAGGTAAGGTCTTGTTTGTTTCCAGTGAGTCGAGAAATTTGCCCTATGTCCAATCTAGGCTAGAATAGAGTAGTCCAGTAGAGTCAAGTTTCAGAGCTTATATCTCGAATTATACTCATGCAAATGACATGCAACTTCTTTTATTTGAAAGCTTGTTCTGTTAGCTTTAAGTTGATATAAATTTTGTATGGTTTCACCCAGATTTCTATTTTTGGTGAATTTTCTATTATAAGAGTGTAATCCGGGCTAGAGACATGTGTGAAAACTAGATCAAGTTTAATCCATATCGGAACTCGGGACATAGTGAACTTAAGGTTAAACTTGGGAACTTGGTAGACAGAGAGCTAGATCGAGTATGCCTAAGCTTAAACTCGGAACTTAATGGATAGAAGCTAGATCAAGTATGATTCATGTCGGAACTCGGAGCTTAGAATCGAAAAATAGATCGTGTATGATTAATGTAAAGACTTGAAACTTACGAAACATGTTCATAAAAGTCTTGGAAGGCCAATTAAGGCTTAATATTGGATATCGGAAGTCGATACCAGAGTGAGAGACCTTATACCCGCACCTCAGAAGGTCAGGAGTTAGACGCTTTAAACTCTGATACACGTAGTTCCAAAACTCGGTCCAGAAGCAATCTCAAAGATCGATTTTAGACATGACCCCGGAAGTCGGAAATAAAGACATTCATAACCTTGGAAGTCAGGAATAAAGACATTCATAATCCCGGAAGTTGGAAGTCAAGACTTTGACTTTATGTACATAACTTACATGATCTCGGAACTCAGGGCTAGGTCATAAGCTCGAGTTCGGGAACATCATTAGAAGTTAAAAGCTTGCAAGATAGATTAAGATTTAGGATTTTAAAACTTGCATCTATGGATGTTGTTATATTCTTGGTATGATTATAATGTTCTATCTTGAGTTTGCTATATGATTTAAGTTTCCTAGTTACCTAGCGCTATTCATGGGAAAGCGGACATGATCCGTTATGCTGCCGAATTTTCGGTAGAATAATAAAGAGGCTATGAGCATTTTATATGTTATAAATATGTATGAGGAAATTCTATGTGCAAGAATGATTTAAGTATGAGAATGAAAGGATATAAACATATTAAATGTGGATCCCTTCGCCCGAAGGTAGTTAAAAGATATGATGAAGGTCCCATATTCCTAAAGAGTGTGACACGGTGATCACGCTTTGATGGGGTATGATATGGCAATCATACTCTGGAATGTGGCATATAAAGATTCTATGATGAAGGACATGATGATGAGACTATATTCCTAAGGAATGTGACACAGCGATCAAGCCCTGATGGGGTATGACACGGCGATCATATTCTGGAATATGGCATGTAAAGATTCTATGATGAAGGACATGATGATGAGACTATATTCCTAAGGAATGTGACACGGCAATCACGCCCTGATGGGGTATGACATGGCGATCATATTCTAGAATGTAGCATCATGATCCCACACCCTAAGGAATGTGACATGGCGATCACATCCCGATGAAGTATGGCATGACGATCATACTCTGGGACATGGTAGGAAGAACATATTCCTAAGAAGTATGGCATGGTGATCATACCCCGATGGAGTATGACATGGCGATCATATTCTGGAACATGTGTAACAAGTAAAGGAAGATAAAGGAAGAAAAGAAAATTGTGTGTATCTACATAAATTCAAGTACAAGTAAAGGGTGTGTGCAGATTTTATGTTTTCAGTATATTGGTACTATTGTGTTTTATTATGTTTCAGTTATTATTCATAGTATAATTCATGAATTGAATTTTAATTGGCTTACCCAAATGACAAGTGTATGAATAAAAAGAACCTTGCTTCGGACAGTATGTTTTCGAACTATAAAATTAAACAGCTTGTATAATATAATCACCTTTTTCATAATAAACTGAAGTATATAAAGATGACAACGATAACATTATGTATGATAGTTAAAGAATCCTACTGGGAATTTTAAATTCTCACTCTTGTTCCTGTGTTATCACCAGATAGTTTGAGAAGTTGCATAGACGGCTAAAGTTGCTGTCAATTAAGATCCACTCAAGTAACAGTAACAACTCTTGAGTGTAGTACTCTGACTTAAGCATAGTACTGTAGTTCGGGAGGATGTTACATAATGGTATAAGAGTAATTCGATCCTCCCCGAACCTAAGGATTTGGACTGACTACATTTCCAATGCACTCTGGAATCCTTAGAAAATGTCATGTGACAAATCTTATCGTAGATAAGATATAGGAAATTAGATATGCATGACTGCCTAATTGTGATTGTTATTAGTTGCTGTCACACTTAACTTATTATTGAGCCTGATCAACTCAGTCTTTTGTTGTGTGTGATTAGGAACTAATGGCTTCCAAGGGGCATGGTAGGCCACAAACTGCACCCACATTAGAAGACCCTACTAATTTCATGGGCACTCTATGAGAGATGGCATATGCCATGCATGAACAAGCTGCTGCAGCACACCAAATGATGGACCAGTTGGGAAGACAACTTGGAACCGGTCACGGTGGAAACTCGAATGGCCTAGGATTGGACCTGGAATACCTCAAGTTCACAGAATTCCGAAAGGCGAACCCGTCTAGTTTTAGAGGAGGTTTTCATCCTGATAAGGCTGATGAGTGGGTTAAGACAATCGAGAATGTCTTTTCCATTCTAGACTGCACTAACCACCAAAAAGTGGCCTTCACCACTTATATGCTCGAAGCAGACGCCGAATTCTGGTGGAATGGTGTGAAACGGCTATTAGAAGAGTCCTAGATGGAGATCACCTGGGTTGTGTTCAAGGAAGCTTTTTACCAAAAATACTTTCCTCCATCAATTCGGAATGCCAAGGAGTTGGAATTTATGCAACTCTGCTAGGGAAGCAATAGCATGTCAGAGTACATCGCTAAGTTTGAGGAGTTACGTAAGTTTTCCACAATCTATCAGCGGAATCCAGATAAGACATGGAAGTGTGTCAAATTCGAAGGCGGATTGAGGGAAGATATCCTCGCAGCAATAGGCCCTATGGAAATCAGGGATTTTCCTACCTTGGTAAACAAGTGCAGACTTATGGAAGACTATAATAAAAAGTTGGAGATTGTCCAGTCTGATGCTTATGGAAAAAGGGCGGCACCTAAAAACCAGGAACTCGAATATGCCTCACCACCAAAGAAGCAATTTCACCTTAGCAAGTATGAGGGCAAGTAGCTGCAGGAATTGATGGTCAAGCAACGATGTTTGAAGTATGGGAAAAATCATGGAAATAAGCCTTGCCTGGTTAAATAGTATGTGTGTTTCAGATGTGGCAAACCAGGACATATGATCAAAGAATGCCCCAGGAACCAACCACCGACTCCTAAACCACAACGTTCAGGAAGAGTTTTCACTATAAATGCGGAGGGGACTACACCCTAGGAGAGCAGAGCGAGAATTAGGGATAAATCAAAATAAGGAATTGACTAATTTAGTTTTAGTTGATCCTATTATGCTAAGTGGTTTTACATCTATTGTGTGCTTATGTATGAACTTTATTTAAACTGTTATAATTATAACTAGTTAGTTTTATAATCAAATTTTGAGGACAAAATTTTTTTTAGGAGGGTAGTAATGTAACGTCCGAAGAATTTTATCATTAGTTACCGAGTTGTTCGGTTTTTATCGAATAAGTATGTTTAATCGAATTTCGATTAAACATTTATTTAAAGCCAATTAAGTGTGATTTAGAAGTAAGTAGGCTTGATGGAATTGGATTAGGGACATAGGAAACCTCACAGAATTTTTCTAAAATCAGTTTATCAATTTAAAAGAAATCGGTAAGATTTCAATAATTTAAACTGTCGAAATTGGATCAATAGAAATTATACTGTGAGAACCTTAGGATGTATGGCCAAGATTTAGCCAACTTACCCATGCAAGTGGCGCCATCTTAGCCCTCCAAATGGGCTGCCAAACGAAGTTACATGATGTAACACCTTCCCAAGTACAGTACTATGCTTAATTCATAATACCACACCCTAGAGTTGTTACTGTTACCTGAGTAGACCTTATTTGACAGCAACTTCAGCCGTCTTCGGAACTTCTTGAACTATCTCTTTTAGGTGTGATCGTGCTGAATTTGAGTTTTAAATTGATGGAACCTTGATAAAGCTTGGAGATTTGATGGAGTAGGTTGAAAGGGGAAGAGAAGAAGAAGGCTGGAACAAGAGGGAGAGGGACACGTAAGTCAGCCAGCAGTGAGAAGGAAAATCTAACTTAAATGTAACGAGGGTAGTTGGAATTGTGAGTGTTGATTAGCTGAAATTTTGTGATTGAAATTCAGCCATGTCTTTCTCTTTTATGGCTAAATTATTCTCCACATCGCCTAAAAGTGGAACTTGCTTCCATTCTATCTGAAATCGGAACTCGTCTCTATTCTGTGTAAAGTCGAAGCCCGCGTCCATTTTATTTGAACTTAGAGCTGAAGTCGGATGTAAGAACTCGTACCTACTTTATTTGAGACTTGGAAATAAATTCGGAGATCGAAAATCATGTCCGTTTTGTTTGAAGCTTGGGAATAAAGTAGGAGATCGGAACTCATGTAAATTTGATCGAACTTGGAGATCAACTCAAAGATCTGAACTCGTGTCTATTCTAGTTGAGTTCAACTCTAAGGTCGGAAATTGTTACATTCAACCCGGAGGTCGGAAACCATGTACACTTTATTTTGAAACATGAAGTCGGATATCGAAAGTCAGTCTAAATCATGCCCATTGTTTTTGAAACTTGGAAATAAAGTCGGCTATCAGAAAATCATGTAACTTGGAAATAAAGTTGGGTATCGGGAAGTTAAGTCGGAAGTCGGAAATTTAGCAATGTGAAATTCGAAGATGAAGTCAGAAATCAGGAGTTATGGAAACTTGAAGGTGAAGTCGGAAGTTGAAACTCGTGGTGGATGTTACATTACCACCCTCCTTAAAAAGAATTTTGCCCTCAAAATTCCTTTATCCCTAGTAAGCCAGCTGAATGCCGTAGATCTCCATATACACAAAACTTCATATTGAGGTGATGAGGCTCAATATGCAGTCGAGTGCGATAGAGGAGCTACAACACACAACAGAGCTGCCATGCATAAACATCTATGTCTTTTTCATGTAAGGACCTAAAGCACGGCCTTTCTAAACTTTTAGAGTATGCCTCCTTGGAAACATAATCAGCCCATCCAAGGTCCGGTTAGGACAAACTGCTCTAATATCAAAATGTAACATCCTCCCAAGTACAGTACTATGCTTAAATCATAGTACTACATCCTGGAGTTGTTACTGTTACCTAAGCAGACCTTATCTGACAGCAACTTCAGCCGTCTTCGGAACTTCTTGAACTATCTCTTTTAGGTGTGATCGTGCTGAATTTGAGTTTTAGATTGATGGAACCTTGATAAAGCTTGGAGATTTGATGGAGTAGGTTGAGAGGGGAAGAGAAGAAGAAGGCTGGAACAAGAGGGAGAGGGACACGTAAGTCAGCCAGAAGTGAGAAGGAAAATCTGACTTAAATGTAACGAGGGTAGTTGGAATTGTGAGTGTTGATTAGCTGAAATTTTGTGATTGAAATTCAGCCATGTCTTTCTCTTTTGTGGCTAAATTATTCTCCACATCGCCTAAAAGTGGAACTTGCTTCCATTCTATCTGAAATCGGAACTCGTCTCTATTCTGTGTAAAGTCGAAGCCCGCATCCATTTTATTTGAACTTAGAGCTGAAGTCGGATGTAAGAAGTCATACCCACTTTATTTGAGACTTGGAAATAAATTCGGAGATCGGAAATCATGTCCATTTTGTTTGAAGCTTGGGAATAAAGTAGGAGATCGGAACTCGTGTAAATTTGATCGAACTTGGAGATCAACTCAAAGATCTGAACTCGTGTCTATTCTAGTTGAGTTCAACTCTAAGGTCGGAAATCGTTACATTCAACCTGGAGGTCGGAAACCATGTACACTTTATTTTGAAACATGAAGTCGGATATCGAAAATCAGTCTAAATCATGCCCATTGTTTTTGAAACTTGGAAATAAGGTCGGCTATCAGAAAATCATGTAACTTGGAAATAAAGTCGGGTATCGGGAAGTTAAGTTGGAAGTCGGAAATTTAGCAATGTGAAATTCGAAGATGAAGTCAGAAGTCAGGAGTTATGGAAACTTGAAGGTGAAGTCGGAAGTCGGAACTCGTGGTGGATGTTACACATAACCTGCTCGAATCCACTAATCACATGTAACTTGCTTTAGAAGTTTTTAAATTTTTTCTTTTCTAGCCTTGCACATTTTCGGCCCTTATCTATACTGACCCCTCTCCATTGTTTTCTCCGTCATTTCATCTCATCTCAACTCCTCTCGCACAAACCTTCAAGCCATAACAAGATTTTTTCAACTCCAACCACAAATTCAACAAGAATCATACCTAGTAAATGTAGGAATCCTACTTCTCTTCTTATTTTCCTTGGTTTGGAGTTGTGTGTGGGTCTTATATACTTTGTGCTACTAATGATATGTGGAGTGATGATGATGTTTTATGGTTGATTTTGCATGTGTGTTATGATTGGAAATAAAATTGGCATGAAAGAACTTGAAGAAAGGAGAAAACTCAAGTAGCTGGTAGGGTTTTTCCTCGGTAGTCCATACAATGGAGTATACGGCTTTGCCTACAGCCATTTAACATCCATAAATCTATTTTTATATGAAACTAGACATTCAAAGCTTTCCATACATATATAATATAAGGCTATTGGATTAATATTGAGAGAGATATGAATTTTTGAAGTTTAATCTAGGTTTTTGAGTTTGATTCTGGATAGACTAGTTGTTCAGGGAAGAACTCGCACTATACAACTTGGAATTGAATGAAACTAACTTTGTTAGAAAGCTTACACATAGGAGAATATCCCATAAAAATTTTTGAATTAGGTAAGGTCTTGTTTGTTCCCAGTGAATTGAGAAAGTTGCCCTATGTCCAATCCGAGCTAGAACAGGGTAATCCAATAAGGTCAAGTTTCAGAGATATACTTATATCTCGAATTATACTTATGCAAATGACAGGCAACTTATTTTATTTGAAAGCTTGTTCTGTTAGCTTTAATTTGATATAAATTTCGCATAGTTTCACCTAGATTTCTATTTTTGGTGAATTTTCTCTTATAAGAGTGTAATTCGGGCTAGAGACATGTGTGAAAACTAGATCAAGTTTAATCCGTGTCGGAACTCGGGACATAGTGAACTTAAGGTTGAACTCGGGAACTTAGTAGACAGAGAGCTAGATCGAGTATGCCTAAGCTTGAACTCGGAACTTAGTGGATAGAAACTAGATCGAGTATGATTCATGTTGGAACTCGGAGCATAGAATAGAAAAATAGATCATGTATGATTAATGTAGAGACTTGGAACTTAGGAAACACGTTCATAAAAGTCTTGCAAGGCCAATTGAGGCTTAATATTGGATATCGGAAGTCGGTACCAGAGTAAGAGACCTTATACCCACACCTCGGAAAGTCAAGAATTAGACGCTTTAAACTCTGATACACGTAGTTCCAAAACTCGATCCAAAAGCAATCTCGGAGATCGATTTTAGACATGGCCCCGGAAGTTGGGAATAAAGACAGTCATAACCCTGGAAGTCAGGAATAAAGGCATTCATAATCCCGGAAGTCAGAAGTCAAGACCTTGACTTTATGTACATAACTTACATGATCTCGGAAGTCGGGGGTAGGTCATAAGCTCGAGTTCGGGAACATCATTAAAAGTTAAAAGCTTGCAAGATAGATTAAGACTTAGGATTTTAAAACTTGCATCTATGGATATTGTTATATTCTTGATATGATTATAATGTTCTATCTCAAGTTTGCTGAATGATTTAAGTTTCCTGGTTGCCTAGCGCTATTCATGGGAAAACGGATATGATCCGTTATGCTGCCGAATTTTCGGTAGAATAGTAAAGAGGCTACGAGCATTTTATATGTTATAAATACGTATGAGGAAATTCTATGTGCAAGAATGATTTAAGTATGAGAATGAAAGGATATAAACATATTAAATGTGGATCCCTTCGCCCGAAAGCAGTTAAAAGATATGATGAAGGTCCCATATTCCTAAAGAGTGTGACACGGTGATCACGCTCTGATGGGATATAATATGGTGATCATACTCTGGAATATGGCATGTAAAGATTCCATGATGAAGGACATGATGATGAGACTATATTCGTAAGGAACATGACATGGTGATCACACCTTGATGGGATATGACATGGCGATCATACTTTGGAATGTAGCATAATGATCCCACACCCTAAGGAATGTGACATGGCGATCACATCCTGATGAAGTATGATATGACTATCATACTCTGGGACATGGCAGGAAGAACATACTCCTAAGAAGTATGACATGGTGATCACACCCCGATGGAGTATGACATGGCGATCATACTCTGGAACATGTGTAATAAGTAAAGGAAGATAAAGGAAGAAAAGAAAATTATGTGTATCTGCATAAATGCAAGTACAAGTAAAGGGTGATATTGGTACTATTGTATTTTATTATGTTTCAGTTATTATTCATAGTATAATTCATGAATTGACTTTGAATTGGCTTACCCAAATGACAAGTGTATGAATAAAAGGAACCTTGCTTCGGACATTATGTTTTCGAACCATAAAATTAAACAGCTTGTATAATATGATCACCTTTTTGATAATAAACCGAAGCAAATAGAGATGACAATGATGACATTATGTATGATAGTTAAAGAATCCTACTGGGAATTTTAAATTCTCATTCTTGTTCCCGTATTATCTCTAGATAGTTCGAAACGTTGCACAGACAGCTAAAGTTGCTGTCAGTTAAAGTCCACTCAGGTAACAGTAATAACTTCTGAGTGTGATACTCTGACTTAAGCATAGTACTATAGTTCAGGAGGATGTTACACTATTCAATTTAACATTCATCCAATTTGATACACTAGCAAGGGTCGAACCTTGCCTATAGTGCTCTGGAGCTACATATTAAGATTACAAACTAAAATAAAATACAAATCAAGGCCCTTATTATTGAGGGCTCACCAAAGATAGAAATATAATGTCGCTGAGCAGAAGGATCAGCTCCCAAGTCTGAACCTGTATCTGAAAAGAATCGAATAACCACGGGGTGAGTTACGAAACTCGGTGAGAGATAGTACACTTTTGAACCTCATGACTCAATGGGCATATAAGTATACAATGATAGCAATTAGGATAAGGAAAGCAGAGGAAATATCTAATAGGGTAAATAGGCAAGATTCACACTTAGGTGGCCGTTCCTTCGTGTGAATCCCGAAATCAGGCACCCACCCCCTCCTTGAGAAATGTCTGTCACGCACCACCCCCTTGGGTGGCCGTGTAATATCATAATCCAAGGTGCACCAAGGCTAACATCTACTGCCGTTAGCAGACAGATCTTATTATAGACTTTCCTAACCTTTCATGTTCATAAACCATCAATTTCAAATAAGCATTCAATTTGTTTTCATCATCGACTCATGAGTACCGTTCTAGAAGTAAATAAACAATTATAATTTAAAACAATAATAATCCAAAAGTATTCTATCTACTCACTGATCATCGGTCACAAGAAAATCTTAATTCTCCAGAGCCACAAAGCTAAAGGGGACTTCCTTGGAATAATCTAACACCATAATATGACATTTATGTCAATTATTGATCACTAATAATCTTTGTACCACAAGACTTCTAATCTCACTACCTTAGGGTTTCAAGAATTCTTCTAACAATCAAAGAGTTGAAATTTCTAGGAAAAAGAAGGAGTAAGAGATAAGAATTACCATTAGAATTGGAGGGAGGAGGGAATGGATAGAGAGGGGCTCTCCAACTTCAAATCCACCCAAGCAAGGATAACAGAAGGAAGAATGAATTGAATGAATGATTCGTGTTTAAATGGAGTAAATATTATACTATTGTTGTTATTTTAGTTGGAAATGATGGAATGGGTGTAATAGTTGTGAGGAGTGGTGGAGGGAGAGGATTCTAGAGAGAAGGGAGAGAGTTTGGGTTAGAGGGAGAAAGAAAATTTGAAAATGAGGGCATGGGACATGTCTCCGTATATATATTGGCCTGTGGTAATCGATTACCATCAGCTAGTAATCAATTACCATGAACAAATAGCTTGTAATTGATTACCATATTTGGTAAACGATTACAACGCGAAAAATTTTAAGCCATGGGCATACAGAAAGCCCTGTAATCGATTACCAGCCACACGATAATCGATTACAATATCTCAAAACTTGATTCCTTGCATCCCAAATGCCATCTAACACCTAAGGTAACCACATCTATAAAAAAATCAATTATCATCAGATCAAACACATCGATCAAACAGATTGATCATGGAAAAAAACTTGAAATTGAAATCAAGGGTGTTACACAATCTCGCAAATTTTTTGAAATAATATCATTAAGGAAAAATGAATTATCATCATAAAATAGTTAATCAAGAGAAAAACCAAAGTGCCACAATAATTACTAGCATATAAACACAAATAGGATAATTATACTGGAAAATCAATTAAGGATATGTTATCTACTCACAAACTTAACTCCAATAGCGGAGTCTTTAAGCCCATGAGACAGGAAGCCAAGATTAAGACCAAGGATTAACCCAATTTACCCTTAGATATCAAAATTTCCAATTCCTCTAACCTAAGGTTCTCTAGGAACTCCCTATTGGAGAAATAATCCATAATTCGTAGAAAGGGAAGAGGAAAGGAGTTTAGTGATTACCTTTATAAATGAAAAATGAAGAAGAAAGGTTTAGGAGCCTTGGTATCACCTCCTCCAAGCTCCAAGACCAATTAGTGTTTATTTTTGGATGAAGACATGATTTGAGATCAAAGAAAGAAATTGAGATTAGGTGAACAGAAAAGGGTGTAATTTGATGGAAAAATTTGAAGGATTGGGTTATAGAATGAAGGGGAAGGTGTTTTAGAGAGAAGGAAGAGAGTTTGAGGGGTAGGAAAAGAGTGGAATTCATGAAATGAGGGAGGGAGAGCATGTCTAGGCCTTATATAGCCCCGTGGTAATCGATTACACAGACTGGTAATTGATTACAGCAGGCAAAAACTTAGCATGAAGGTGTACAAAGAGACTTGTAATAGATTACAGGCCCTATATAATCGATTACCAACTTCAGAAACTTGGTTTCCTTCTTCTGCTATCCTTTCCCAAGTTCAAGATATTGCATATACTTTGTCCTCTTTAACTTTACTTTCCATTAACTTTAAAATATAAATATAAATAATGGAATAGCCCTTATTTGGATTCAATAAAAATATCCAAAAGTTTAAAACCTTAGGAATCAAAATTCAACTTTTGGGTTTTAATATAATTTTTCAAAAACTTGCATTTTTAATAAACTCTTACGTTAAAAACTCTAAAATTCGTTAAAAATCTCTTTTCAACTCATTGATATCTAGGAGCCATTATCGAGACTTTTAATCTTAAGAAAATGCCTCAATTCTATAACTCTCCAAGGAGGCATAGGGCTTAGAATTTTTTAGGATTCGATATTGACAGTTAACTACAACTCACGCTGGGTATTACAATATATTATGTCATAGAATGTAAATATTTATTTAACATGTATAGTAGTCACATGATATAGAACTTACATAATTAACATACTACCCAGATAAATCTTCAAATTTTCGCTCCCCTTTCTCATTTTTTTTTCTTCTCTTTTCTTATAACCAATAATTTTTTATAGTATTATTTACAATCAGGATGTTACATTATTACCCACTTTTGGAAAAGAATTTTGCCCACAAATTTCATTACTTGTGAATAATTCTGGATAATCCTTCTTCATATATGATTCAGCTCCCAGGTATATTCTTATAGTCCTTCTTTTCCCCAGGCTACTTTCACCAATTGCATAGATTTGTTTCAAGAATCAGCGATATATAAAAGGTTAAGTCTTTCCTTAGTTGTACAGATTTGGGTGTTAACAATTTGCTAGGATTAGGAATATACTTTCGAAGTTACGACATGTGAAACACATCGTGGAGATTGGACAAATTAGGAGATAATGCTATTTGGTAAGCAACAGGTCCAATTCATTTTAAGATTTAAAAAGGACCTATAAATTTGGGACTCGACTTTTTAATTCTTATGCCTTATGTCACGACCCTATCCAAGCCTTGACTGGCGCATAGGAGGAACTAGCCTCTTAGCAAGCCTACCTAATACTTTTATAGAAAGCCAACAGAATAAAAAAAAAATTAGACATTCCTAATATAACGATAGTTTCTATTACAAACTAGAATATTTAGCCAGTCACAAATCTGCAGTTCAACAGTATTCAAACATGCGAACCATATGTGTACAAGCATTAGTATACTTGTTTAGATTAAATCCATTACAAATACATACAATAATATCACAATGGAAGCTAGATCCTGCCTATGGATTATGGAGCACAACTAAATATAGATACAGACCATTACTCAAGTAAATACTAATCCAATACTAGGACAAGCTTAAAGCCCACACGGACAACTGTGTTGATCTCTTCGAGGCTCTAACCTTTCACTACTATGCCAAACCATTTGCAGACCTGCACTTAGCTCTAAAATGGGCAAAAATATGGAATGAGTCAACCAACTCAATGAGGGGCAATGCAACTATAACATACAAGGACAAGCTCTAACAACATATATATATATATATATATATATATATATATATATATATATATATATACATTATAAATTATACAAATAAAGAATTACTTTTATAAGTTATTCATATAAAAGCATTAAACCACTTCATAGAATTAGTAACATATTTTTCAAACATAAGTACTAAAATAGGGAGGTTTCATATTCAGAGTTATTTTCAAATAAGGGTTAGCCCCTTCAGATCTGACTAAGTCGGCAGTGTGCATAGGCCTCACACATGCATCAAGCTAGCAACATCCCTGCTAGCTGGGTTTGAACCAAGATACACCAAAGCTAGTGTCAGTGACTGCTAGCTATCGTTTAACTGAGAATCCTTCCACAAAGTATATAAAAAATGAAGTAATGGATATTAATAAAACTTCAAAAATAAAGGTATAAATATACAATAGAGTTTCCAAAGATGAAAATCCCAAGTAAAGTTTCCAAAGTCAATATAAAGTTCTCAACAATTCAGTTTAATAATTTAAACACTGTTCTGGAGCTTGTCCTAACATTTATAAAACCTGTAATCTCTTAAAAAGGAAACTTTTGAAACATTCAACAATTACATACTAATAAAATTTCCTCAAATTCAAAATGAACATCCATGAATAGATAAATATATCAAACTATGAACAGAATATTCATAATTAACTAAATATATAAAATAAATTGCCAATATATACTAGAACCAAATCAATATTAATTACATAAAGAAAACCATATGTCATAGAGGCATTGTCCACTCACAAAACAATAGAGGATCTCAAATCTACGATATAGAGGCCGCCAACTCGAAAGTCGATCTCCTCGAAAATCTGAAACCAACATATGACCACTTTAAACATAATTATTTTTCTTCTAACTTCTATTACGCAAGCCTTATTATTTTACTTGAATTTTCAATAAAACTTTAGTTAACCAAAGACTCAAAACATTCTTCCTCATGCCGAAACTACCATTAGACCCAGCACAATTGGATTTCCATTCCTTATGAAATTTAAACATTCAAACCTCCTAAATTTACTCTAACATATATTTAATCGAATTACATCACTAGAAATTAAGTTGTCTACCCTTACCGCGTAAACTTAAACTAAAGTTATCAACCAAAGTTTAATATTGCATAAAACACAATGCACTAGCTAACCAATACTAATCATCTTCATCATCATTAACATCAACATAACCATAACTATTAACTAAACATATAGCAGAGCCAATAGTTTAGATTAATTAGTTTCCAAGGTATAAATAAAATTATCTAATTAGCTCTCTGTCCCTTTTTTCCCTAAGTTAAAATTAGAATTTTGAAATAGACTAATTCTCTTGTTTAATTAACGCACAAACCATTAAACAAATATCAGTGGTGAAATTATCAAGTCAACCAAAGTTTTGGTAAATTTCCTAATCTAAAAAAAAAAAAAAAAAGAAAGGTTCAAAACTTTGTTTCACTTTCTTGGTTCAAAATTTCTGAACAACTATACACAATCAAATATGAACCAAAACAACAACATAATTTGCAACCCATATCTCCAAGAGCAGAGACTCACCAGAGATTAGGATTTACATGGAAGAGGCACAATAGTGCCAGCAATGAGAGAAAAGGAGACAGAAATGCACGCGTGCGCTTATGTGAGAGAGAGAGAGAGAGAGAGAGAGACTGACCAATGGCTAGAACCTGTGGCAGTGCTGCACCGCAAAGCTGGGCAGAGGATCGGCGGACTAAGCTGAATGCGTAACAAGCAACTCATGAATTTGGTATGGCGGAGAGAGAGAACAAATAAAGAAAGAGAAATGCAAGAAAGATGAGACAACAAGAGAGCAAGAAAGTGTACAGAATATAGAGAAGAAGACATAAAAAAGAGAGTAAAATAGAGAGCTTGTGAGAGAGAAGGAGAACTAAGAAGGGGAAAGGAGTATTGGTGTGAAAGAGAGAGAGCTAATCGAGAGAGAGAGAGAGAGAGAGAGAGAGAGATAAGATTGAAAGAAATACCTAGAAAGGAAAGGAAGAAGGTCAATGAGGGGTTTAGGGGGTGTCATACCCCTAAAGGTGTAGGGTGATCCCTCCCTTTTTTTTTTTTTATAAGTCCCTAATGGCAATAATTCAATTTTTTTTTTTAATGGGGTATGACACCTTACCTATTCCAGTTATGGGAGTGACCCTCAGGAATATGTAATCCTCGTCTTGGAATTCTAGTGGCTTCCTCCTATTATCGGTATAGCTCTTTTGTCCACTCTAGGCAACTAGGATCTTGTTTCGAATCTTTTTCACTTGTTTGGTAGTCTGCCTGACGAGATTAGGTCTTAGAAGACTTGCCTTTCCTAGCTCGTACCAACATAGAGGGGACTGGCATTTCTTACCATATAAAGCTTCATACGGGGCCATACCAATGCTAGCATGATAGTTGTTATTATATGCGAACTTAGCTAAAGGCAAGTATTTATTCTAGCTCCTTCCTTGATCCATCATACAAGCTCTCAACATATCTTTTACTGTTTGAATGGTTCTCTTTATTTGCCCATTGGCTTCAGGATGGTAGGTTATACTTAAACAAAGATTAGTTCCAAATGCATTCTATAAGGCTTCCTAAAATCTCGAGGTAAATCTTGGGTCTCGATCGAGATCATGGTAGAAGGAATCCTATGCAGTCTCATTATTTCCTAAATATATAAGTTTTCCAATTTCTCCAAAGAGGAGTTGGCTTTACTAGGTAAAAATTGGACAGATTTGGTTCATCTGTCTACTGTAACCCAGATAGAGTCATACCCTGCAAAGCCTCTAGGTAATCCCATTACTAAATCCATTAAAATGCTTTCCCATTTCCACTCGAGGATCTTCAAAGGCCATAGCATGCTTAACGTCTTTGATGTTCGATCTCTACCTTCTAGCAGACCAAACATTTGTTTACAAATTCTTCTTTATCTAATTTCATCCTTGGCCATCAAAACATCCTTTTAAGATCTTGGTACATCTTACCTTTCCATAGATGGATAATGAAGCTACTCTGGTGGGTTTCTTCTAGGCATAACCTTCCTTGGTACTTCCATAGTCCATCATTTTCTTGAATAAATCCTTTTAGCTTTCCTGTTTGAACCAAAGTTATGGTTTTATTGAATTATGGATCATTTTGTTGGGTTAGGGCAATTTGACCCTTCAAGCTGCTTACCACCTTTACCTGGTTCAACTGAATACTTTGGGAAGTTATAGTGATTTCCAAATTGAGACTTTGGAAACTTTCTATTAGCTCTATCCTTTTAATCATTATCCACAACACACTTAAAGATTTTCTACTTAACGCATTGGCCACAACATTCGCTTTGCTTGGCTGATAATTCTAGTCAAACTTATAATCTTTGAGCAACTCCATCCATCTTCGTTGTCTCATTTTCAATTCCTTCTGATCAAAGAGATACTTCAAACTCTTATGATCAGGGAATACTCCAAACTTAACTCCATAAAGGTAATATCTCTAGATTTTCAAGGTAAACACTATTGCTGCTAATTCCAAATCATGAGTTGGGTAGTTTATCTCATGAGGTTTTAATTGCCTAGAAGCATATGCCACCACATTTCAATTCTGCATTAGCACACACCCTAACCCTTTTTGTGAAGCATCGAAATAGACTTCAAATGGTCCATGGGGGTCCGATAGCACTAACACTAGTGCAGTGTCAATTTCTGCTTAAGCTGTTGGAAACTCTTTTCACATTTTGCCGTCTACTCGAACGAGATGTTCTTCCTAGTTAGTTGGCTCAAAGGAAAAGTTATTTGGGAGAAACCACCCTTAATGAACCTCCTATAATTGTAGTTGGTCTTTCTCAATTTGATACTGTTTCAATTTTACTAGGATCAACGGAAATCGCTCCTTGAGATACTACATGGCCCAAGAACTTTTCTTACTTTATCCAGAACTCACACTTAGATAACTTCGCATAAAGCCTTCATTCTCTCAGGATTTGCAATGTTATCTTGAGATGCTCTTCACGTGCTTCTCTTATCTTGGAGTAGATAAGTATCTCATATATGAAGACAACTACAAACTTATCTAAGTAAGCCTTAAAAGTTCAATTCATATAATCCATAAATAATACCAGGGCATTCATTAGACCAAATGACATTACAGTATACTCATAATGCCCATAACAGATTCTGAAGGCCATCTTTGGAATATCCTCGTCTTGGACTTTGATCTGGTGGTATCCAAATCTTAGATCAATGTTTGAGAAAATGTGGCTCCTCACAATTGGTCCATGAGGTCATCTATTCTAGGCAAAGGGTATTTATTCTTAATTGTCACCTTATTCAGCTACCTATAATCAACACACAACCTCACCACCATCCTTTTTATTTATTGAGAGAACAAGAGCTCCCCATGGTGAAGCACTTGCTCTGATGAATCCCTTTTCTAAGAGTTCCTCATGTTGCTTCTTTAACTTAGCCAACTCCAAGGGTGACATTCGATAAGGTATCTCCAATATTGTTCCCATTCTTGATACCAATTTGATAGGAAATTCCGTTATGTCTTCAGGAAAGACATTTGGGTGTCCTTTGACTGCAGGGACCTCAACCAATCTTTGCTCACTCTCAGGTATGCTTGCCGAAAAGAGGATATAACCCTGATTCCTAGCTATCCCAAAGGGATTTAAATATAAACAAATAGGAGTCACAAGCTCGGAGGGTGAAGTAGAAAGGAATACAATAGAGCTATCAGAATAGTTTACCATAACATGGTTAACTGAAAGCCAATCTACACCCAAGATTAAATCCAAGCCAGGAAGGGGAAGACAAATCAAGTCAACTATAAAGACTCTATCATCAATTCAAAAAGAACACCTCATACAAACTTGAGTTGGCCTAATAGGTTTACCACAACTAAAATATATGTTTTACCTTGCCAAACATGGCTTATGCCCGTGGTTCCTCTCATATTTCAGGACTTTATAAATAACTTCTGCTGCTGCTTACCCTTGCCATTACTAGTGTGGAAATTTTTGTTTGGCTGACGTGTGGGTTTAAACTGCTGTCCTTGAGGTGCTGGCTTCTTTTTAAACTCATCGCTAGTGGATCTAGTGACCAATATTTTCTTATTATACTCCACCAATCTGCACTTGTTCACAAGTACTATGTAATCTCGGATCTCCATTGGCCGTACTGATGCTAAAATATGCTCCGAAAAAGCCACCTTTGAACTTAATGCACTTCCACACTTCGTCCATATTACGTTGATAAATAGTAGAGAACTTGCAGAGTTTTTCAAACTTAGTTGCATATTCGGATATGCTCATGCTTCCTTGTTGAAGCCTCATAAACTCCAATTCCTTGGCATTCCTTATAGTTGTAGGAAAATACTTCTCACATAACACATTTTTAAACATTTCCCAAGTGATTGGAGTTTGGGCATGCTCAAGTAACCTCCTCATACCAACCTACCAAAATCCTCTATTAGCTTCCAATATATATGTAGTAAAGGCCACTTTTTGTTGCTCAATACATGGCAATATAGAGAAAATTTTCTCCATAACTTTAATCCAGTCTTTAGCTTTGTCTGGATCAAAGGTTCCCCGAAAATTTGGTCAATTTGCTTTACAAAATTCAGCAAACCTTTAATATTCTTTATCTTGCTCTTTTTCTCTGAAATTTTAGCTAGGATTTTCTCTGACCTGTTAGTCGACTCTTTCTATTAAATGATTAGTGTGAACACCATATTTTGTCCGAGACAAAAAAAAAAAAACAAAGAGAGAGGGGAAAGGAAAGAAAGCTGGCCCATTTACTTTTTGGAATAAGAGAATAGCCCAATTATGAAATGTTTTAACAAAAAAAAAATCAAAATCAAATCAAAATAAATGAAAACAAATTTGGACAAATCTCTTAATTTTGGCATTTGTATCCAAATCAGATCAAATCTGCCAATCATCATTAAGGCCAAATTTCTAATTAGAATCAATCAAATTTAATGACAATTGATGCCTCCAACACTTATAAATAGATCAAATATTGAGAGGTGAGGGGGGCTGTTTTTTTCGGGGGATCTTTTGGAGAGTCATAAAAGTCACGGAAGAAACAGAGAGTAATTGTGAGAATTCGCGAGAGTTATTGCTAAAGGTTGACACTTGATCCACTCATAGTGTATTTACTGGTACGTCTCGTTTAACTCTTCATTTTTTTCTTCCGGTTACACACGTACACACTACCTCGTCTTCTCAACCGTCTGCCTGCACCTCTTGATTCAACACTTCATTGTGCACTGGTTTGGTTTTCACTCAATACAACAACATACTTTCATTCACCACTGCACAGTCTTGTCGTCCTTGATCCATACTCATGACCAGTCGCAAACCCACCCCCATCACCAAGCCTCCATAGCCACATCAACATCGACGTATACACTGACGTCAAAGTGAAAAAAACACCAAGCTGCCACGCTCTATTTCTTTTTCTTTTTCGCGGAACGGCCAACGCGTGTCTCTACAAGTTGCTTTTGATAATGGAGTGGACTATGGTGCATCACTATATTTTTGGTGCATGCATGTGCCTCTCTCTCTTTTATTTTCTTTTTTTAGTTTTACTTTTTATGTTTGTCGTTTGTTTTTTAAAATGTTGGTTTTTTTTAATTTTTAATTTTTAATTCTATTTTTTGGGCGTTACTTTTTTGTTATTATTATTATTATTATTTTGTAAATATACACAAGATAATTTTCTTTCCTTTTTTTTTTTTAAGCTCAAATAATAAAAACAACATTTCTAAAATTCTTTAATCCATGCAACAATCTCTAGCCTTGATGTATGGCTTGATCATTTTCAAAGGTTATGAGAATTGTAAGGGTTTATTATATAGCTCACGCTATCCTGAATCCTGTGCAAGAGTGAATTTGTTTTCTTTTTTTTTTTTTTCAAATAAAATCTTTTCATAAATAAAATCGATCCAATCCACAATTATTTTCTACAAGAACTACGTGATTTTGAATTCCTCATTGCACCGGGGGATACGTAGGAGCGGTTAATCTCCGTCAAATCAAAAATTAAATTTTCTTAAATTTGGTTCAATTTTAATTCCTTAAATATTTGTAACATTAATTTCACTTCCTTTTTAGTTTGTAAATAATTATTATATCAATTTCTTTTTTTGTAAATAATCATAACATTAATTTTACTTTCCTTTTCTTTTGTGAATAATTACATATTAATCCTACTTCTTTGGGAATAATTATCATATCAATTTTGCTTTTCTTTCTTTTTATAACTAATTATCATATTAATTTTATTTTTCCTTTCTTTTGTAAATAATTGTTGTACTAATCTAACTTTATTTTATTTTATTTGTAAATAACTATTATATCAATCTTGCTTTTCTTTCCTTTTATAAATGATTATCATATAAATTTTTTTTTTCTTTTGTAAATAATTGTTGTACTAATCTAACTTTATTTTATTTTATTTGCAAATAACTATTATATCAATCTTGCTTTTCTTTCATTTTATAAATGATTATCATATTAATTTTTATTTTTTTTTCTTTTATAAATAATTGTTGTACTAATCTAACTTTACTTTATTTTATTTGTAAATAACTATTATATCAATTGCTTTTCTTTCCTTTTATAAATGATTATCATATTAATTTTATTTTTCTTTTCTTTTGCAAATAATTGTTGTACTAGTCTAACTTTATTTTATTTTATTTGTAAATAATTATTATATCAATTTTGCTTTTCTTTTCTTTTATAAATAATTATCATATTAATTTTATTTTGTCTTCTTTTTTGTAAATAGTTGTGGTACTAATTTTGCTTTATTTTATTTGTGAATAATTATTATGCTCTTAAGGGAAAAAATCAATATTATTAAAGTTATTAATTTGCATGATAAGCTCTAGGGTAACCGTTGCGAAACGGATGTATTAGGGGTGCAGTGGGATTAAGTTTCCACCCTTCCCTGTGCATAATTGGACTCCCGAATTCAATCTCTTTAAAAGACCAGTTTTGCAAAACTAAAAGGTTTTTCCTATTTTTTTTATAAATAAAAATTGATGGCGACTCCATTGAAATTTATTTTTCAATATTTTTGTTGCCTCTCGTCGTGGCGCCCTCCGGGCACGTTATGACAATTAGAGGCAGCGGCTTGCTCTCTCATAGCATAAGCCATCATACGACAAGTGTCCATAATATTCTCCATGTCTTCGGAAGTAGATCTATGGGTTGGCCTACCACATCTATGGGAAGTCATCAGTTCTCAGTCACACAAAACAAAAATATTGAGCTAATTAGACTCAATACAAAGCTAAGTGTGATAACAACTAATTAGTTTCATAATTAGACAGCCATGCATATTTGATGCTACCTAAATCCAATGCATGGTATTACTAAGGAGTTTTAGAGTATGTTAGAAGCATGGTCAATCCAATCCCCAAGCTCTACTAGGAGGAACTGTTCTGATACAAAAAATGTAACACCTTTCTAATCACAATATCATGCCTAGGTCATAAGATTATAATTAGAAGTTGTTGCTCATTTATATATGTATATGGTAATCGAATATTATATTGTTGGTGGGTTTGCATAGCATAATTTCAGATAGTGCATAAGTCTAAAGTACTAAAGATACTTTTGTAGAAAATAGATACAATAGAGTGTTCAGAGCAGTTACAGACCCATTTGTCTCAGACCAAGATACTGGTACATTTTATGCCAACTATATAACTAAAAGCTCTTAACTATATCTATGGCTCAAAACTATTTCAAAAAAAAAAAAAAAAACCACAGAATGTATATGAATAGTCAGTGAGCTATCAGCAATATATGCAAATTCTCTATAGAGGAATGTGGGTTTGTTAGCAAAAAGTGTCCTAAGGGAGCTGCTCTATCTCCATTATGGGTATAGAATCCATTCTTCATGACAGGAAAGCCTTTTGGTGCGAGTTCTGCCACTTCTTGATCTCATCTTAAGATGAAGAGGAAAAGTTATCCTCCAAAGGGTCTGTTTTAGTGAATGGTGAAGGTGGGGGTGATAGTGATGGTGAAGGGTAAGGTGGGTGAGTTGCATATAATAGGACACTATCAAGTGGAAATTCTGGGCCAAACTGTGGGCTAAGTGCAGTGACAGCAAATGGGCGGTTGAAAAATATGTACATCCTAATAGCTGCATGGCCTGATAGGTATACTAAGTTTAATGCTGGGTCCAGTCAGAAGTCTCGAGGAAATTCACTATGGATGCCATAAAAAATTTTACTTGGACCTCTACATGGTGAATGGAACCTATAACACTTGCCTTGTTTTGGTTACTAATAGGTTAACGGTCACTTCACATAATTACTGGGATCTCTAGAAAGGGTATCTGACCATGAAATTTCACAAGGTTATTCGCCTTGTTTTAGCTTTTTAATAAAATTGGTTCACTCAAAAATAATATATATAGCTTAAGATATTAAGTCTTGACCCTAAACTATTTGGTGAAGTCCTCTATTAAATACAGTCTACTTACAAAAATCATAACTTCCTCTACACAACTCATATGGACTTATATTTTGTGTGGCTAAATTTCTTTCTGAGTTAACTTTCATTTAAAATTAGTTTCAGTTCATTTTGAATTTCCTAGCTTCAATTATGGGGGTTGAAACTATAGACTACCCAGATTTTTACCTTAAAACAATTCTGCCTCTAGTCTTCCTTTATGTACTACAATAACAACTTACCAATAACTAAATCTCACAACTTTAAAACACAAGGATAAATGTTATAAATTTCTAACTTAGATATTCATAGTAGGAAGGCGGGCTCAATATTCTAACCCATTCCGTTTAAATGCGAGTTGGTGGGTTAGCCCACCAAAAGAATAAAAAAATATAAATAAATTTATTTTTAATATTTTTTATAAGTTAAATTATTTTAAAAATTAGAAAAATATATTAAATAAAAAATCTACTTAAATAAAATAGAACATAATAATTAAACTACATAATTTGTATTCAAATTTAACTCAAATACAAATATAATAAACTAATTAAGATATATAAATAATTTTATAAATAAGAATTAACTATAAATTTATAATATAAAGTTTATAGTATAAAGTTCACAAATTAATAAAAGTATAATAACAACATTATTTATAATAAAAATCTAATTTTTTTTTTAAAATACTCTTGAACTTGAAAAAAAAAAAGTGACAAGCTTAGCCCGGTAGGCCAACCCGCCCCTGCCTGCCAAAACCCGCGGGTTAGGTGGGTCGAAAATTTTTGGCAGACCAAATATGTTAATCCAACCCGTTATTTTTGATGGGTTTGGTGGGCCAACCTAGCGGATTGAGCCCGTTTTGCTATTTTTAATTAAAAGTTAATCAGATCTAATATAGCCTCTCTAGGCTCGATAAGTTATCCATCATTTTGATGTATAAAAAGGGTTATGATGGATAAATTTATACAATATATTATTTACACCAAATAATAAATAAAAACATAACATATAATATTAACTTATCCTATCATGTTTTAATACAACATATCAAACCCAGCCTTAGTAAATTTAAGAACTAAGTTATATGATAATTTAATTCATAAACAAATTACAAACGGAGCGTAACTAAAGAACTACGTTGTTAGTTTTTTTTTTTTCCCAAAATAAGAAACATCTGTTCTTTTGCACACTTGTGTCATGAGTAGGAAGTTTTGTTTTCGAATTTCCGACTCTTTATAGGACAGCAGGGGATGAGATCGTTTGGTTAGCAATTTAATAAACAAAATTACCTGCTTTTTTTTTTGTTGTCCGGAGTTTTCTTCCTCAAGAATGACTTATAAAATAAAGAATCAGAACTTGTGTATTCTTGTTTTGTGGTTGGAGATTTTGTTTGGTGTGGTGGAGAAAATGACATGATGAGGCAGTTGCCGCGATGCAAAAGTGTGCATTACTTAATGCTACTTCCTTGACAATGATGAGTGAGTAATCAAATAACCTGTTACCTAATTTCAACATATTCATAATAACACTAACAGAAACAAAGAATAGCATAAATCATACTGTAATTATTGTATTGGCTTACAACTCAAGGCTCTGGTTGATAACAAAACCAACCACATTTAGCATAGTCCTTTGAATTTATTCCTACGCAATAATCCAATAGCATAGTTTACACCTGCAGCATGACAATTCTAGATCTTAGAAATAATTGATCTGGTGGATAAATAATTTGACCTTTGTGTCCACTCATGTAACAATTACACATATGCTCTGAGCTATTAATTTTTAACTCTTATTATGTGGAACAAATGTGGGGTGACTTTGAAGGTGGTTCACTTCCTTTTCTCTCTATCCTCCTGCTAGCAACAACCTAGATTTTGTTTTGTCCCCAAACCCTATATGGAAGCCACTTGACATGAAAACTCAAATCTAGTGAACATTAATATCCATTTGCCAATTTATGTGACAAATATAGTTTGAAAAATTGGCCATTTCCCTTTCAAGTAGCTATCTTCATCTATAACAAAAGCCCTGAATAGCGGGTAAGCTCTGGGAGTTGGGTTAACATTCAATTTGTGACATCTGCCCAATAATAATGAGAAATACTAGGGCATTTTCGAAACCAAAATTTTTTTTTCTTATTTTAAAGTTTATATTATTTAGTGATTATTATCTCAGATGTCAAGAATATAGTTAGAATATAATCCAATGATCTAAATCACTAGTATTCAAAGCCTACTCGATTCCAACTAATCCGGCTTGAATCAAGTTGGTCCATTATGGGATAAAACTTTCCTAACACTAGTTTTTTTTTTTTTTTCTTTTTCCTTCATCTACTAGATTTGAACTTGAGACTTTACATAAGGGAAACAAATGCCAATAGTTTGATCCGATTACTTGATCCAATTAAATGTTGATAAAGAAGAATAATATACATAAAAAGTAAGAATCTAATTTTGATATATTATTAGTGTAATTCTTTTTACATTATTATTCAATATTATATATTATATCATCAAAAGTGTATGAATCTTATTATAATTATTTTGAAAGTCATATAAAATAGAAGATAAAATTGTTAGATAATATAAAATACTTTATGCTACTAGATACTTTATATTAATAGTATATCAAAATTAATCTCATAAAACCATAACATTAGATGTTATAAAATAAGAATCTTTTCTGTTCATATACACTCAAATTTCTTCATAATAATTTGCCAACCTGGGTATTTTTGGAAATGAATTAACATCATAGGATTTCCCCGGTCCCAAGCCTTATGTTATATAAGGAGGCCTAAATGCCTTCAACACACCAACATCCACGTCTTATAACAACCTCCATTCAAAAACACTCCTTAGTTTCATTTCCATTCTGCAGCAAAGTGGAAGGAATGGATCAATTTAAATCCCATAAAATTAAAGTAGCAGCCATGACTCAGAGCATTAAAGCTCATAAATATATAATCAGGCTCACCCAAGTGTTAGTTTCAGTGTCTTTGTTTTCTATCATCTTTCCTCCTTCTACTTTGCTTGCTTTCCTCCATCAGTTCAACTTCTACTTCTCTACATTTCCTCTTCAACTATTTACACACACCATAGACAAGAACTGCATGTTCCTCCTCTGCAATGGACTCCTTGTTTTTGTTGGAATAACCAAATCTTTTTCTGGGTCTAGCGGTGTTGATGAGCCTTCAAAGTATTTTGAAGATGGTTCACAGTATCAATACTCTGATGTTGAGGCTAACAAACGAATGTTGGTGGTGGAGAAGGAAGTGGAGAAGGAAACGAGTGAGCTCGATGGACAGAATACTGAAGCACATGAAGCAATAGAAATCAAGTACTATGGTAAAGAAGTAGAAGAAAACATTGAAAATATAATTATGGAAGATGAAGAAGAAGTAAAAAAAAGTGGAATATCAGTTTTGAAAGAAGAGGAGGAGCCAGAAGAAGAAGAAGAAGAAGAGGAAGAGAAGGAGTCAGAAATTGATGAGATTCTAGATGGAGAAAATGTAGAAGAGGAGGAGGTTGTGGAAGAAGAAAACTGGGTGCTGAGCACTGAGGAGTTGAACAAAAAATTTGATGACTTCATTAGAAGGATGAAGCAAGATTTAAGGATTGAAGCTCGACGACAATTAGTCATAGTTTGATTAGAAATAGCCATGATCTTCTACTTCTACAATTTTTTTTTTTTTTTCTGGTAGTATGGGTTTCTTCTTAGGATCTCTGGGCCTAGTTATTAGTTAGTTTTACTTCATGCAATTTAGTGGACTTTGATCCTCACATTAGAGAGTAATGTGTAGAATTATAATCATTAGTGAGAAAATTAACAGCTTATGATTTTGATCACGGGTATATGATATTCTTGTTCGTTGATTTTCTCAAACCCCAAGTTTGCAAAGTATTTCTCTGCTTTTTTCTCTATTGGAATCAGTTGTGGCTGCAAATACGAAAGAGCAATCATTATATATGAAATTATCCAATTACTCTCATGATCCTAAGCACATCGCCAAGAGTATTTCGCAACTTGTGCACTAAGTTTATTGAAATATTTGTCCATGACCAACTGCCACTCTCACCAAGTACATGCCCCCATAATAGTCTATGATTGCTTTTATTGCATGCGTTAATCACACTCAGATGCCATGCTTCAGAGCAGAAATGATGGCAGTATTTGAAAAATTATTTGATAACACTCAGAATTAGAAATAGATTTAAAATGGAGGTTCTACTTTTGATTCTTTTGTTAAAATACAAGAATTAATTTGAATGTAAACAAGTGATTTAACGGGCCTCCACATTTAAGCAGTGGGTCAGTACTATGTTCCTTGGTGGCATGTTGAACTAATTGGTTGTTGCAACCACAAATACAACCACTAGCTTGATTATCAGTATTTATATCATTGTCTCGCAACAAGTGGTCTGGAAGAAAACCTGATGAACTATGGTTGAATTTTTATAAAATTCCAGAGTATTCCAAATAATTGCAAAGTATTTATGATCCTGATCAAATGTGGCGCTATCCCCAATCTGATTGACGTAGTTAGGCCAATCAGAGTTGGGTTACTGATGTTACTGATAGCTAAGAAACATAATACAGATGAAGCTCATTAACCTGCAAAGTGCAAATGTAGTACGTTCTTATTTATTTATTATTTGGTTTTGACAAGGAAGTACGTTCTTATTATATGTAATTTGTATATATTAGGAAAGTATTCAATATATAGCCTAATATTTTTAGTAGCATTCATCAAACTACTTTCTGTTAAAGATAGGACTGGCTCCAAATTTAAACAAATAATAACATGAAATTTATTTAGTGTGTGTTTGGAAAAGTTATAGAATTAAAATTATTTTAATAATTGTTTATTTATATAATTATTTTTTTATATAATCAATTATATGATAATTAATTTATATTTGGATATTTTAGTTAAAAAGTGATTTTAAATTAATCTATTTTATCTATATTATATGAAAAAAATTACTAAAAAATATATAAAATAATTATTTATATTATATAATATTTGATACTTAAGATTAATTTAAGAAAAATATAATAATTCTGAAATAATTAATTTTAGCTTATAACCAAAAGTTTCAAAAATTATTTATAATTATAAGTTATTTTTTAATTTAAAATTATTAGTTTTTGATTATAATCTATTTCTACATTTTTTTCAAACAAAATTGATTTTTTCAAAACAGCTTTTTGGCTAAAAAATAAATGCAGTTTTGGGAGTTTCCCAAACATGCTATTATTAAAAAAATTATTTTCTCATAAGTGTGTGCTTGGTAAAGGAGAAAATGAAAGGGTTACATAAAAACAAATAAAGATTGGCTAAATGCAGATATGATTTGTCTATACTATTATCGCTCTTCTTCTGTTTTTCTTTCCAATTTCATTCCTATCAAACACAAATTAATTAGATTTCTTCATATTAGCTCCCCTCTCCTTGGTATTCACTTTTTATGCCATGTAAATGTAAAATTAAGGATAATCCTCATATAGTGGCTCGGAGAAGATGGAATTTAACGATAACCCCCACATAAGAAGCTTTCCTTGTGAAAGTGAAGCTTCAGAAATATCAAAAGGGAAGATGGCACAGGAATATAGGAAAATACTGCTCTATGGTTCCATGAATTGATGTGTAATTACAAGGCACCAGAATTTAGGGCTTCGAATACCTTTAATCTTGAAGCCAGCAAATTTGCGGAGCTTAAATTTGTTTAGTCTCTTAAGTTAGTGATTCATATTTTTTTTTGGCTGAACAGTAATTCATAATGTTGATTTGCATCATTACAAACTTGAAGTTGAAGGAACCCTAAACAATTTGCTTATAACAGAAAAAACAGCAGAAAATTTCCAGTAACAATATCCACTAAGTTGTGATATTTCGGAGTAGTAATGATAGCAAACTTTCTAAAGTCATACTCATACCCATAATTTTACTAGCAACAGCAAGGATTATAAATTCCATGTCAGACAAAAGCAAGGATTAGAAATTAGATTCAACGAGACTTTACACGTTGTTCCTTTTTCTTGGAACCAGATACACTCATAACATTTTCTACAATTTCACATCTGCTTAAAATGGGAAACAATGATAAAATTGATGTGACACCTTCCCTCCGACATAAAAAGATCACTTGAGCCAAAAGTTTAACTCAGAAGTACCATTTACTCGTGAATTTTAATATGATTCTTAATAAATTATAAATTAAAATAATTTTAAAACTCTATCTATAAAAAAAATTTATTAATAGTTATTTTAATATATAAAAAATATTATATAAAAAATTTAATAAATAAAATTAAAAAATCATCTTAATTCAAAGATTATTTTAGCAACGCCCCCACTTTACTTGACCTTTCTCAAACTCAGCAAGACAGGTCAGCGTTTTCCAAAAAGATTTCTAGTTGTCCACGCCATATAATGCAAGTTGTTTTGGCTTTGAGCAGCCTGGAACCTGAGAGATATCACACTTTTGTCCAATCAAGATTCTATTAGGTATTATTTGAGGTGGAAAATTATTTGAATTATGAGTAATATTTGATTAAATTATTTATATTTATAAAATTATTTTATTTGATTGGATCACATTATTAATAATTCTGATTTTTAAGATAATTTAAATTATCACTAATTCTCTTATTATTATTAATCAATATTATTGTTGTTGTTCTTTTTCTTAATATTATTATTTATTATATAATAATAGTAAAATTTTATTAATAATAATTAATAATATTAATATTTATTATTATTATTATTATTATTAAAAGACATATATTATCTAATAATTTTTTTAATATATCAAATAAAATAATATAAATTATTAATTAGATTATTTGAATATATCAAATATTATATTATAATATTATAAATAATTTAAAAATAACAATCTTTCTAAGTATTCATTTATATTATTGATAATTTTAACAGAAAATATATCAAATATTATCCATGTAAAAGGAATTATAGAAATATTAAAAAGGAGATGAAACGCTCTCAAAATTCTCGGCCAATACAAAATAGTATAAATTGGAATTTAATTTTAATGCGGTTAGTGTAAAATTATTTTTAATTATTATCTAATAATATATTATTATATTATTAAAAAAAATTAAATATGAGATAAATTATTTAAAATATTAAATTCTTTTAATAATGTCACAATACATAATTTGGTAATTATATTACAATAAGGGTAATTATATTATGTTTGCAACAAAAGGACATAAGAGTTTAGTTTTTATTCTGAGAGCAACCCAAAATTTTGCCAATTACTTACATGGCATGGTACAGGTGGCCGATGAATTAACAAAAACCTGAACCCTTCTACCTTCCTCCACAGAGGAAAAAAAATTCTTCCTCCATCTAATATCTCCACCCTTAATTTTTTTTTTTGATTTTTTTTCTTTCTTGTTTTTTATATTAAACGGTTAAGATCCACATGGAAAAAGGGAAAACATTTTCTCCATCATGCATTTAAGAATTTTCCCAGGAACCCTTTACACTTGTGGTAGAGAACCGGGGGGCTTTCTTTTTCACTCCCCTAAATGGCTTTTCATCACAAAGAAGGTTCCATGGGCCCACTCGATTAAATTGTCGTCAATCTCGAACTTGACTGAACTTGTTTAGTTTTTGTCTGGTGTAAATTAGGCCGGTGAGATCTGGAAGGACGGCTCCAAAAAATTAATAATAGTAGTGATGTCCAGCTAATTAAGAGGTATCTTTCCTCAAGTGAAAAAAAAATTGAGTACTGTAGCTATTGATAAGCTTGTAATTCGTTAAATATAAAAATCATTAATGTGCATTTACCATATAACTTATATATAATTAGCAGAACTAATTCTTTACATAATATCAAAACTTTTATGATTAATTTAGAGTTTCATTACCAACACTATATTAAATATAAAAATCATTCATGACTATCAAATAGACCCAAGTTTTTAAGATTGTGGTGTGATTGTGTTACATGGAGACACTTTATATGACATGTTTATCGATAATGAGAAATTTGTATGTAAATAATGAAAATTTCATATTGATGAGTGGAGAATTGAAAAATCACAGTTGACAACACTATTATTTACAATTTCGACCCTGTTCAATTTTTCACTCATCAACATAAAATTTCTATTATTTACACAGTGTTGATGAAAACACTAAACAAGTGTGTATAAATATCTTTATTCCCGGGTGAATAGAATGTCAAAAATTCAGCCCTCCATTAAGCAGGCCACTCATTGATGGTACATGCACAAGGAGTGTAACCCAAAAAGATATAAAGAAACGAAGGATGTCTTTGTGTTATACAAAGTAGTAGTTCATGCATGGATAACTGAAGCTACAGTCCAATTTCCAAAGACAGCAAATCCGACATGAAGAATAAGCAAAACATGTCATGAAGGAGAGGTCATCCACGTGCGTGCTTACATGAAATATGAAGAATTCTTAGATGCTCATGTAACAAAATAAAATAATTTTTTATCACTATTTAACGTAACGTATCTCAATTATGTGAGTTATTTTCTTTTAATTTTAACTACATTTTTAATGTGAAAGTCGATATATTAAATATTAAATGTGTTTGGAATTTGATTTAAGTTTTTTCTTATTTAAAACAGTTCATAAATTTAAAATTCTTCAAATAACTTAAAAAATATTACTTTTGATAATTTAACACCAAATATACCTCAAATAATATAGAGCACTTGCTTTTTTTTTTTTTTTCTCCTGAGAGCACCTAAAAATTCCTATTCTGGTGGATGAGTTTTGGATTGGAATGGCTTAGAAGAAGTCAGCTTTATTCAGTAAAACTAAGCACACAAGCGTGAATGCATTAATTACATTGGCGAAGATAGTTGATAATAATGTCCATTTGGTAATAATAATGCACTCTATGCCCAAGAAGTAGGTGGGGTCTGTTAATTCAGTGGTGTGGCTAGCCCCCTGAAAATAAAGGCAGGGGATTGGATGCAGGGAAAATGATGAGTGCGAGTTGCATACGTGCAACTATATATATCGGAGAGATTTTATATCAATAATGTCTTAGAAACCAAACGTGTGAATAGAAACCTGAGTCCACTATAATCATGTCAACATATAAGCATATATGCGGATAACTCCCTTATTAAACAATAATTGTCTATATGAAATGTGACCCAAATTAAACGAAGCCAGATACTCAACCACCCTCCTAGCTTGAATTTTGATATTGATCTTAACTTGTATGATATGATCAGTTCATTGCTAATAAATACCAGAATTTCCACAGAGACACGGATCAGGATTTTTGATTTTGTCTTGCCGCTTTCAAGTAACCACGTCCAGAGCATCGTATGTACTTCAAGGTTCACATATCTTTTCTTCATGGTGCCAATAACCACAAGTACGATACCAATTTTTTAATTAATGATAACGTCACAATGAATATGTACTGGAATTTTTTAATGTGTGATGATCTATCTGTTCAAAGAAAACTAACCATTCAGTGGCAAACATTCATATGAAAAGGATAGAATGGAGGCCTCGGTGACTTGATGTACGCACAAGCTTCTGCGAGTGCGACAATATGAAAAACAGGTTGACAAAACCCAATGGGCCAAGAACCCTACGAGAGATGGAAAACTCAATGTATTGAAGAATGAGTGAATTTTCGATATTCTGAGTGAATGATTCTGGATAATGCCTCTCCCTTCTGGCTCTGTGCCATGCACTTATCACCATATCAGCATTGTGGGCCAACGCTTGGTTATATATATATATATATGAGTTTAATTTAAATACACTGACAATATAAAATTTTTTTACACTGTCATCCAATCAAAACTTTTTATTTACATGATCATTTAAGTAGTGAATGATTATATTAAAGAATTTTGCTGATATGGTAATTTATAATTGGATGTCTGTGCAAAATATTTTTATACTGACAATGCATTCAAATTATATATATATATGTTAGGCCTGATAGGATAAGGGCTGATAGTATAAGGTATGATAAAAATTTAATACTATACAGTGTTTGATATGTCATTGTATAAGATATTATATTATATAAAATATAACCAAAAGAAGAGATTATAATAAATATAATTTTTAAATAGTTATTATAATTATTTAAGCTATTTTTATTATATATAAAAATAATTTTATATTAAAAATATTTATTTATTTATTTTTAATATTTTTTTATAAATATAAAAAATATAAGAGAGAGAGAGAGAGAAAGAGTATGAGTGAAATAGATATGAAATTTTTATACATCAAAATCTAAATAGGCTTAGTATAACATTTCTATATTTGATTGTGTTTTTTATTATATACAATTAAATTTATATTAAATATTATTATTTATATATTTTAATAATAAATTTTTATTCCTATATTTTTATTTCAGTTTGAATAACTTTTACAATTATTTTTAAAAAATATTTATTTATTATTAAATAATATTATTTTTTATTTATATATTTTTATTTTTTATTATTTATTTAATAATTAATTTTCTTTTAATAAAATATATTAAAAAATAAAAAAAATGAAAGAACCCTTATACTTTAAAAACTAATCAGGCCTAATATGACCTTCCTAGGCCGTATTAAGTTATCCATCATTATAACGTATAAGGGAGGTTTGATGGATAAACTTATACAATACGTTGATTGCACCAAATAACAGATAAGATCATAATGTATTGTATTACCTTATCCTATCATACATAATACAACATGCCAAACACCCTCTAATATTCTGGACCAAGAAGTATAAATCACACCCGCATATCTGCCACCATCGCCTTATACTGCAAGAGGGAGACCAAGAGTTCCAAAACCGCTCACCTTCCCTTTAATGGATGAAAATTGACTTTTGAAATAAATTAAGAAGTCATTATATTCATTTGACTTATAGTTTTTCATTCTCAGCAAAATAGTTTAAGCATAGGCAAAAGGGTCCAGTGGGATCTTGATTGGGTGGAACTAATAGTTGAACTGTTGTCGGTCGCCGGGGGAGAAGGTTTGTACGGTGTGGTCGCCGTCATTGAAGCCACCGGTCTGGACAAGGATGCTTTCAGGCGAGATGGAGCCGAAGGAGCATCAGACATCGGTTTGGATGAAGGGTGTGTCCTGCAGTCGGTTTTCACAGCCATTTCTTTGAGCCAGTGATTGTTGGGTAGGAAGAGGTTGGAGCGGCCAAAGTGGATGGATGTGATTTTCCAGAATAATAGAGAATTAGGATTAGTTAACCACAGTTAATTTTTTTCAAAAATTTTTGAAAATCTAATTTAAATTAATAGTGTTGCCCACTATGCTGACATGGTCATAAGTGAATGGCACAGAGTAGGGGATTTGCTCTTGGAGCTGGTAAGAATCTCTCATATATACACCTACTGCATGTACTAGCCTGCTTTTCTCTTATCTATCACAATGAATAAATAACTACCTCAATAATGAAATTGATGAGTTAGTTATTTAGGGTGTGTTTATGAATTTTGATTTTGAAGGGGAAGGGAATGATTCATTTTATTTTTCAAATCCTTTCCCTTTTCTTTATTTTTTTCTAACTCACAAATACATCTTTAATAAAAAGCACATCAGTTCTAATCAATCGACTAGTCACAATGAAATTGAAAACGCTAAAATTGGCAAATTTCTCTTGTGAAAGATTATAAGAGGAAATGGATACTGATTGAGCTAGGTTCAACTAGGACTAAGTCGAGTATCAATTGAAGATGTATGGGCAAAAGAGAACTTTAATGCTAGTAAGGAGATTATATTATTTCTTTCTAAATGGAAGCAAAGCTCAAATATATGCTCTAAATGTAAGAAGCAAAAACACTACTCAAGCAGCACCAACAATTTCCAATAATGTGCTTGGAGCTCCCATGTGGTATTTGAAAAAAGATTTGGAACCAAATTTGAAATCAATTTTAGATGAAACATTGTTATTTAAAATAAAATCTACTCTGATAGAGAGTTAAAGCTATCATAAGGCTACTCAATAAACCCATAAGATTCAAAAATCAATGAAGATAACATTAGGTTACTTAATCACTCTCATTGGTCATTATGCGAATTAAAAGATTTAAGAAAAAGATTTTGATTAGATCAAAAAGGAATAAAAGATTGTTATTATTTATTGAAAAATTGATTCCTATGGATTATGAAATTATATAGCAAGAGATATAAAACTAAACAAACAAAACAACTCAAACAATTTCTTTTTTAATTTTGTTTTATTCTATTTTTATAATTTTTTTGTTTTATTATTTTTTAAATTTGTTTGCATTTTTTTACTTCTTTTTTTTTTTCATAATAAAAGGGTCAACAAGTTATGCAAAGAAAAACTTTTTTTTTAAGGGCCCAAATTAGGTGATGGTTTAGCACCGAAAAAAAAGAAAAAGAAGATAACTAACAAACAAGAAGACCCAAAATCAAACCAAAAACATCAAACCAAATAAAGATCCAAAAGAATTTTTTTAAAAAAATCAATAATAAAAACATTTGCAAAAACAAAAGGAAAGGAAGGAAAAAATAATTAGGAATCTTAAAAAACTAGATAATCTCTTGAAGGGAGGACTGCGCAGCCCTCACAAACGCAGCCCAAGTCACAGTGGCATGGAGACAACTTCAGTTTGTAGTGAGCACCAACTAGTGGTCTTGCCATGGTGCGGCGTGGACTCAAATAGTGACCTCATGTTTTTGCTGCACGATAGTTTTGGGTTGTTGAGTAGCAGTGAAGGGCAAAGCTGTTGGGCTTGGTTGCTTGTTGGATGCTGATAACAAGAGGTGGGTAGAGGTTTGGCTTATGCGAGATGGTGATGGATTTACATAAGGGGCTGTGATGGTTGTTGTGTTTTGATGGACAGGTCTAGTTATGCTTTCATGGAGGGTGGCTCATGCTGATTGGCAACAAAAGGATGGAAAAGATTCAATGAGGAAGGCTATGGTGCAGTTAACTAGGTTATGCTTTTATTAGTTTTTTTGGTTTAAGTTTTGGGTTTTGGTAGATCACACTCTCATTATTTTGATAGTTGTGAAAGAAAATGATATTTGGGTGGCTGTGTTAATTTCAGATGAATATCGTGAAAGAGTAATATTGAAATGTGTGTGTTGTGTTGTAAAGAAAGAAGAAAGGGAGAAAAAAAACCACATGCAAAGATGCAAAATGAAACAGGAATAACTAAGATCAAGTAGTAAAGCTAATATCAATGGTATCCAAATGAGAATATCTAATTTTTTTATTCAGACCATTACTTTTACTTCAAGAATTCTAAACCCATAGTTTGCGTCTAACCTTTCTTTCTTTGCCTATGTGTAGGGGGTGGAAATAGGCCAAGTTGCCCGAAGCTTTCAACCTAGCCTACATTAGGCCTAATCTATTTAATAAATAAGTTAGGCCAAGATTTTTTAAAAAACCTTTTTAACTAAAAGGTCTAAGTTACAGGTTACCAAAAAAGCCTATTGAGCCTAACATGTTGACCTATTATTATTATTACAAAAACCCTAATAACATAGAAGCTTTTACATACTCTTGATATTATTTATGATTATTTACTCAATATGTTAACTATTTAGTATGTACTTTTTAATTCATGGATTGGGCTGATCACTTAGATTGATTTGCTTAATTAAATCAACTGTCATATCACATCATATAACATGCATGATTGTATATATTAATGGGAGTAATGGTATCAATGTTTTTGCATATTTAATGACATGCTTAACTATATTTCTACTATCTCCTTTTTGATAATGCCAAAAAAGGGTTGGAGATAAGTGAGGTGAGGATAAGTGAGTTGTTATGCATTTTACATGGTTTACACCTTGCAATGATTAAGAGAGAGTTCATTCATTCTTTATAAATCTAATTGCTCTTAAAAATATGCATGCAAAAATAGGGAGTTAATATTATGCTACATATTTTCTTTATATTATGTATTATATGTTACTCTTCACCCCTATGTGTTCGTCACCATAAATAAAAGTGTGAATGTCATTGCCTATTTTAAGTAGGGCTATCAAACGGGTCAAGCCAATCTGTTTAGGCCCGCAAATTAAATGAGTTAAATGGGCAAGCCCATTTAAGAATGGGTCACTAATATAGCAACCCAACCCATTTAAGACCAAACTGCAAGCCTAAATGAGTTGGCCTATTTATCTATTTATTTTCAAAAATAGCTTTCCAAAAAGGCAAAAACAAATGGTTCATAAGCTCAAAAAAAAAAAAAAAATGGTCCATAAGCAATATTACTAACAATGAGCAACCCAGACAAGGTAGAGGCAAGTGCAGGCGGGGTAGAGGGCATCTACGCTTGCAACAGTCGACCAATTGCGAGGAAGAGGTAGCGATAGTGATGAGATATTTTCCATACGCTAGCAAGTGTACTGGGTCAATCAAGTAAAGGAGTAGTAAGTAGCGTATCGTTCTTGCAAGAATTGATCTAATCAAATATCAATTCACCAACAAAGACTCTATTTAGGCTCATGAAAGGGCACAAGTATCATAAATTGTAAGAATAAAGCAAAATAATAAAGATATAATTATAGAAAGAATAACGAAAACAATATTTGAGAATGTCAAGAAAGGAAAACGCTAGGGATCTAATTTCATCTAGGTGCTTCTGATGAGTATTGACCTTAAATCCAATTATCTATTTGACGGCAAGGGATCCTATGCCAATTAGCCTTGGATTCTTCTTGCATACTAATTCACTCTAAATACATAAAACTCAAATGGCTTACCAAATTAAATTCTAAGGATAGATACATGAATGATCTATGATTCTCCTTATAAGCCCCAGAAAGTCCCTTATCTCAATTACTAGTTGATGAGGTTTCTACAACATTTCTCAATTATGTACTTAGATTCCTTTTAGTTTACATAATTCTGTGATTGATATATAAATGATCAATTCCATAAATAGCATTAAGAATGCATATAGAAACTCAATTAGATGAAAAGACATTCATTAAACATGACAAAGGTCCAATACATCATCATAATCCTAGATTACATCTTCACCCTAGAAAATAAGGGTTTAGCCACTTATGACTAAAACATCTAATCCCAAAATAGAAGATATTATAAACATGAGATAGAAAGAATAGAGGACAGAAGGCAAATCCTTTGTAGCCAATCTTCTTTCTTTCATGAACAACAAAAGTCCTTGCCCAAGAATCCTAGATGTAGTGTGCAGCTGCCTCCTCTCTTCTCATCTTTGATATCACACCTTTTAGTTCAAAGGATGGATAAGAAGCCAATTGAAGACCAAGTCTCTCCTTATATATGGAAAAGTTGTATAAATAGCCTCCTTAATGACTAGGGTTTGTTGGAAGAGATAAGATAAGATAGGATCCCAATTTATCTCCCAGTGATTTTTTTTACATCATCAAGGGACCTCCATAATGCTTTCTCCCTCTCTAATAAGTGTTTGGGGCCAAAATAATAAATTTTCCATCTGATATGATCAATTTTGCATGTGAGACAACTACAAAGGAGCATAATTAGCTTTGGTTCATGACTCAATTGGGTCAAAGTAGCCTAATACACATTTTGGTGCAAGGGTAGCATTGGACTGTCAACTTCTTCGCTCAATATAGTTGGAATTAGATTTTGAAGGCAGAAATAGAAGTTGTATATCTTAAAAACCACCTCAATTGGATTTTTGTAGCTTAAGATATTGGCGAAATATTGGGCAGAGGTTAGGTTGGATAGAATCAGGTAAACTTCTTACTTCAATATTACAACTGAATTTCACCAAGAAGCTTTGAGGACTAGAATTTGAGTATAGAATCGAAGTTGAAGATCCTTTCTTATCTTTTTAAAACATCTTGAATTGCCTCAATCCAATCTCTGTAGAGAGAGTTAGAAATTTTCTTGTACAACATATTCTCGGAATCTTCCAAATTCAGCTACAAAACACTTCGATTAAATTCTATAAATTTGACTTGGCAAAATTGAGCAAAAATAGCTTTTGAACCTTCAAATTCACCAATAATTCACCAAATGAACATAAATCACCAAAATATTACAAAAAGTCCACATATCATAGGAAAGTAGACTAAAAGCCTAACAATTAAGGCACAAAACTATCTCAAAATAAGCAATAAATGAGCATCATCAAGTGGCAACTTGGCGAGTAATGACCACAAGCGAGAGAGAAGAAAGGGAGACAAACAGCAATAGCATGAAAATGAGCAACGAAGCGAAGCATGACCACGACAACATAAGCAACTGAGCAGGAGAGAGGTGATCACGAGTGGTGGCCTGCTGGTTGCAAAATAAAGGTGGGCGACTGATGTGTGAGGCGAGGCAAGGTCAAGGAAGAGTGGGGATGAAGGCCAAGCTGCGGTCGTGATATCTGGAGAAGAGCAAATGGGAATGAGATAGGTTTAGGGTTTCTTAGTTTCAAATTGGTTTTTTTTTTTGTTGCACAACTTTAGTAATTCCTTTTTGTTGTTTTCTTTTGTTAATGCTTTTTTAGTTTCATATTGGGTTTAATGGATCGGATATTGGGTTATGGCCCATGTCACATGGGTTGCAACATGAAAGATTGGGCTTGGGTCTCATAGAAATAAATAAAAGCAAGGCAACAAAACCCCGAGCTACCTAAAAATAATAAAAAAAATTGTAAATAAGCCAGCCCATTTACTCGTTGAATTGGTCTGTTTAACCCATGGATTAAATGGGTTGAGTTGAAAATGAGTTGATTTAAATAGATCAAGGTTTTTTAAGTCTAGTCCATCTAATTTTGATGGGTAAATAGGCTAGCCCAATGGCTTTGACCCATTTTCACGATCCTAATTTTAAGACTTGTTTTGATGATAACAAACAAGGGAAGATCAAGCGTCAAGGAAGAAAGGTCCAACATTGGTAGAAAAGTTAAGATATTTTGATATAACCTAAATGTTTTGTAAAAGCAAGCAATGATTTCTCACTAGGGAAAAGTTTTTGAAAGCTCTCAAACGGTTTCTAAAATTAAGAGGTTTTTGTCTTTTGTTTTGAAAAGTTATTATTCATGAAGCTATGTTTTTTGGAACATCCTTTTTGAAGAACATTTTTTGACCTTCGATTATTACTTTGACCATAAATTTTAGAATACGTTGATTTTCATTTTGAAACTTGTTTCATATGAAATATACTCAAGGATATTTCTAATGAATGGTCATTTGCTTAAATTGGATAAGAAATGAAGAAGTTTTGACCATTTAAAGATAGTCTTTTGAAAACTAAGCCAAAAGTTATTTTTAAACATGGGTTATTGATTACAATTTTCATCAAATTTTGCTGAATGTTCAACACAAAGTATTCCATTACAATATCCCAAATAATCGATTACTAACCCTTTTCAAAACAAAAATTATTTTAAAAGTGGGTCATTGATTATGATAATTGAGTACTATGTTCTTCAGCTTGCCCAAAATGTTTCAAGATCAAAGTAATCAATTGTTCCCTACATAAATGGTCCAATGGCTAGTTTTCTGCATTAACTTCTTTTTATAAATGTTTCTAATGGCTACATTTTTTTTTCCTAAAAATCATAAATAAGGACTCCCGGGTAAAAATTATATGAAGCAACAAAAGTGTCCTAACATTTCACATCAATTGTTGGTTTTCTTTTTGCTCTATTCTTTAGTGAGATATCCTTTAGAGCTCATAAGATTCAATTTGTAACATCTGCTTTTTGAGAGAGTGAATCATTTACCTTGTATCCTTGAGAAGGTGAGGTATCCCTCATTTATGAAAAAAAGGTGAAGCATCATTTTATTGTGTGAAAGTGAGGCACCATTCAAGTGTGAAAAAGGGTGATGTATCCCTTGAAAATTGTATAGGATGACATATCCCTTGTGATTGTGAGACTCAAACACCATAAGTGAGGTATCCTAGCTAGGAATGTGAGAAATGATCTCTATTTCAATGGCTTTTCAAGCACCTATTTTAAGCTTGATAATAGTGAGAAATCCCTTGTGTAGACTTGAGGACTGGACATAGGTCACCAGGATAAATACCCTATGCCATTTTTCTTCTCTATATCTTTATTTCTACATTTTGATTTGATTTCTTGCACTATTTTATCTTTAATGTTCCGTATGTTCATATTCTTGTATTCTCTATTCTATTTTAATAACATCAATAGTTTCTTCTAAAAGTGTTTTCATGAAAAAGATTTCAATGTTTTATAAAACTTAATGCAACCCTTCTTAGGTTTTGAAGCCAATTGGTAACAGCAATTATATTGCCTACATAAATGTTAGTTTAAAATTTGTATTTGATTTAATACTAATTAACCTAAAAAATTGTTCAACCATATATATATGTCAGATAAAAAATTAGTTCAAAATAAAATTTTGATTATGAATAAGTTAAATCCTACAATTAAGACAAATATTAAAAAAAAATATAACTTGTTATAATAGCAACAATAAACCTTAAAGAGATGCTCTAGGATTCCCATATTCATATAAACAAATAATAAATTATCACTTAGTGAAATTTATAGGCAAAAACACTTAAGTTTGAAATTTTATTTCGAAACACAAAAATGAGCAATAATTAAAAATAATACTTTTACATGATCAACATTATGTAGATCCCAAAAAGGATGGGAAAATAAAAGGTTTTCAAAATAGCAAACATTTACTAACATGAAATGGTTTGTGAATAAAAAGTGTGAAGCAGGAAAGAGATAGGAGAGACAAACAAATGAAAATGATATAGGATAGAAGAAAAAAATTAGACAGAAACATGAATTGGAAAAATAATGCGAATAGTAAAAATGAACAAAAAATGGTTTTTTTTAGAACTAATTTTATGTTAAAAGATATGAATTGTTTTTAAAAGTTTAAGTAGTTATCAAACATTATTTATTTAAAATGCCTAGTTTTTCAAAGGTGTTCAAAATACCTCATGTAGTCACTTATTTCATATTTAGTTCTCAATTTTTTATTGTGTGTCTTATTGTTATTGCTTGTATTGATCGTCTCAAAACATACTACCTCTGTCTGGAAATAATTGTTCAGTTTTAAATATGCACATGAATTAAGAAAATGATTAAAAAAATCTCAATATTAAAGAAATTTAGGTATATTTTATAAAATTATCCTTACTTAATTCTCTCTTTTTTTTATTATCTCTTTTTACTTATTATTTCTCCTCTATTTAATAGGGATATAATTTAGAAAAAATAATTAATATTGTCTAAATTTCCTATATGGACAATTATTTATAGATAAATGAAATTTCAAAATTGGATAATTATTTCAAGATAGAGGTAGTAGAATAAATATTTTTTTTAGTCTTAATATTTTAAAGTTGACATCGGTTTGATCCTAAAAAAAATTTGACATCAATTTAGTCTTAATACTTTGAATTTTGAAATCAATTTCATCCTTCCATCAAATCATTATATTTATTTTCCTTGACTGATGAGAACAGACAATTTCCTTCTTATCAACTTGACTAGCCAATCTTGCCACATATACTACACTAAGTGTGGCCAACCAATTCAAATGTTTCTTTTTTTTTGAAAAAAAAAATTTAACTTGACGAGATGGAAAATTTCTTCTTTTATCAGTCAGGGAAGACAAATATACAATATAGCTTAAAGTTAATATGCCAATTAGAATGAATAGTAATATAAGATACTAATAATTTGACAAATTCAAGTATTAGGACTAAATTGATATAAAAAATTATTTTAAGATCAAAATTATGTCAACTTCAAAATGTTAGAATTACAAAAGATATTTACTCATATATACATTTGTCATTTATTGTTGAAACCCTCAAAGTCTTTGCATGTATTTATTCTCTCAAAACAAATGTCAACTATATTTAATTTCTCAAAATTTCAACTGTGTATTAAAGTCCATCAAAGTCTTCGCTTGTAACATCCTCAATTTCCTGTTATGCTAAATTACCTCAGTAACCCTGAGTAATTAGGCACTTAATAAGAAATTATGAGATTAAGACTTAATTAAGGGATTAACAAAGTGATTGTGAGTTAATCATGAGAAGAAAAGTTAAGAGAACGCTTAATTAAGATTAGAGAATCTCTAATTAAGCAAGTCAAATCCTTAATAGTTTAATTAAGCACTAATTACATATAACTATCTTAATTGAATTTAATTAAGAATAATTAAGCTTAATCGCAAGGTTAATTTTTTTAATCATGATCACATGTTGTAATTACTAATCCTTGCTTAATCAAGTTAATTAAGTTACAAGAGCATTTAACCACATCATTAAAATTCAAATTAAGTCAATTAGATAATAAAGTAATGAGTGATGTCACTAAGGCATAAAACATGAGATAAGAGTGCTTTATATAAGAGTAGGTATACAATTTGTTTCCCCCATCATCCAATTTGTCCCCTTAATCCTTAATTAACACAAAGTGAAGCAAAATATCTGCCCCCACTTTCTTAGAAGGCTACAGCCAACAACAACACATACACACACATTCACTTCATTTTTCAACTTCTATTATCTCTCTAAAAACTCAAATCCTCTAATTTCTCTTTACAATTCTCTTCTTCTTCTTCATCTTCTTCCCGATTCTCCATCTCCATAACCAAACATTCTTCATTTAGCCATTTAAAGACCACATCTTTTGGTTTTTGAAGAAAAGATTTAAACACTACAAGACTCATTTAATCAAAAGCTCAAGAACTTCCATCTTCATTCTCCCAAAACTGCCACTTTCAACCTTGAAGGAGCCATTATCTTCTTCTTGTTTCACCTCAAGAACTCACCACTTTCAAGCTTAGGTAGTTATCTTCACTCTTCACTTTTATCTACTCAAGAAAGCTTGAAGTGTAGTTTCTCTTATGGTTCAGATCTTCAAGTGAAAGCTTGAGAAAAACTATCACGACCCAAACCAGGCCGTAAACGGCGCATATAGACACGTCCCTAGCAAGCCTATCTTAGACCATTTCCAAGAAAAATCGGGCATAGTTTCCTTTGTATTTGGGACTATTCCCAAATAGGGGTCCTCTACCTGCACAAACAATACAAACACACAAATATTATTAGGAATCTAGGCATTCTCAGTATGCATCCCATAGCACACAATAAAGGAGTTTAAAACATAATCATTTTTATGAAAATATACATATACATATCCATACATGAAACTTAATCCATAATCATTACAATTTAGACTTAACATAATTAAAGACAACTACTTTTACTACTAATCATAACTAACACAGGAAGGACCCTACCTGTAGACTAATGGAGCACCACTAGACATAACACAAAATATATTCTAAAGTTGACAACCTTTGGAAATCACCACCGAGCTCGAATATGCACTTATCTAAAAACATGGAAAGAGAGGATAAAGTGAGTTATACAGACTCAGTGAAAGATAGCATGCCTAAAACAAGAGTAGGACAATACAAATAAACTTTGACTAAAAAGGCTTCATGTTGAGCTCTTTCTTTTATCTTGGTCCAAAACCTCTATTCTCCTTCTCTATAGTCCTAGTCACTTTTTCTTTGCCTTTACTTTTCTCCATAGGCATCAAATGTGACATGTCTTCATTAGCTAGTTTTCTTTGAATATCCAGTGGGTCCCCCTCGTGGTATCTCACCCCTAAATCCACTATTTTGGTAGTTCTCCTTTCCATTTTTTTGTTAATTTAGCTACTTCTTCGGGACTCTTTCATGCCAATTCTTGCATTAGTTCTTCCTCATAATTTGACATATGCATTCTTGCATTTTCCCATGCATTTGTATTAGAGGATGAGCCACGCATTCATTCAATGTCAAATGCTATGCATTTTGTGATTGACATGCCTTAGCACTAGAGCCCACTTGAACAAACCTAGAAAAAATCCTCCTAGACATGTAAAAATATTTAAAAATAATTAATATTACACTTGAATTTTTTTTAATGTACTACCATAACAAAACAATAATTAATTTAATTTTTTAAAAGTATTTCAAGCAATTAATGTATATGAAAATTAATCACCAAATGTGAAATAATATTTCTTTTAAAAAATATTATTTGATAAAATAAATATTAACATGTCAAATTCTTATTTATAAAAAAATATATTAACAAGCATGTCAAGTTATTTCAACAAAAATTTTAATAAAATAGTTTTGTTGTCTAATATTTTCCTATTATTTAGTAAAGATTTATATTCCCACATTAGCTAACATTATTATTTTAACCAAAACTCTGTGTTTATATCTCGTCGAGTATATTTTTAAAAAAGATTAATTTTAAAACATTATAAATTTTATTCAAGTATTTATCACAATGATGGTAACTAAGTTTTGCAAAAGTTTCGCTCTTACTTTTACGCTTTCTATAACCGGAATAGAATAATATATAAACCCAAGTATATGTACGAATTAATGTAGTATTTGTTATGTAATAACATTTTTTTTATGCAGGTTATGTTATAACAATTTACATCATTATTGTTTTAAATGTTTCGAAAAGTTACTAGATATTAATGTTGGATATAAATAAAATGATTTTCAATTTTAATTAAATCTAAATGTTATAAATGGTTAATATAAAAGAAATATGTTATTAAATAATAATATAATAACAACATATTATTAAATAATGTTATAAAATTCTTTTATATCTTTGCTGCATGTATGAAGAAAACTATTTATAATTCAAGCAATTCTTTGTTAAAAAGCATAACGTACTTGTTTATAGTTCGATTTTTCCACATGCTAATTAATTCTCGTTTTTGTTTTGGTATAGTACTAGCTAGACGAGTTCTCCGGCGATAAAAAAGAGCTGTAAGGTTCTTCAGTTCACAGAGACGACACACCCTCAGTCACTCTATCTCACTTTGCTGGACAACGAACTCCGATCCATCTTGAACATAGATATGTAACGGGATGCATGAGTATCCTTTGTCGTTTTATCAAAAAACTGTAGGTACTTCCTTATTTTTCGCTTGCTAAGAACATCTTTACTCCTAACAAATTATCGTGTAATGGAGCATTAACCAAGACGAAGGGGAAACAAACGTGCAGTCAAGCAATGGACAAGACATAAAAGAGCACAATTTCTGTAAGTTAGCGTTAAAGATAAGGTCCAACACGAGAGTCATGAGTCATGAGGCGGTTATGTATCCCTGACTCAAACTATTCTGCCCAGGAAGAACTTCCATGCTCCAACAGCATGTACTATGTGGGGTTCCATCAGAACACTTAGGAGAATTTGTGTGCATTGAAACTTTTTTTTTTTTTAAGAACAAGATTTGTAACAAGTTTCTTATATTTATTTTAACCAATCTCAAATCAAATAATGATATGTGGATATTTTTCTTGATATGAGAAATTTAAAACTTTAAAGTATATACTTTTCTCAAGAAAAATACATATTTGTCATTATTTGATTTAAAAATTGTATAGAACGGATAAAAGAAACTTGATCTAAGTTTTTTTCTCTTTTTTAAGAATTTAATTTAAATACACTGATAGTGTAAAAAGTTTTACACTGTCAGCCAATAGAAATAGTAAAAAATGTCAACTTATACAAATAATTAATATTATAATGAAGGATCCACCATAATTTCTTATTTTCCAGTATTTCTATTGGTACACTTATTAGACCACAAACTGGAGCAGGACACAGAGCTAAGTGAAGAGAATCAGCAAGCCAATCAAGTTGGTGAGCTGGAGTTAGTTGGAGTCAGTTAGAAAGCGGTTAGTGGTTGTTATGTCAGTTAGGAGAGTCTATTCTGTGTGGTGCAGGTGCATCAAGTGTATGATGTTTACTCACTTGTATATATAAGCATGTAACAATGTGATATACCCTTAGAATATTAATTCACAAGTTTTTTCAGTTTGCAATTTCTCTCAATTTTCTCTCAATTCTCAAAGTTACACTTTCCTTTGATGGTATCAGAGCTCTAATCCTCAGAGTTGTGCTGCACATCATTGAAGATCATGGCAAGAAATACACACCAAGGTTCAGCTGCTGCTATTACTGCAAATCAACATCAAGGAAATGGATCGAATCAGAATATGCAGACGCAGAATCAACTTCAAGATCCATCATAGAATCCTTATTTCCTTCATCCAAGTGAAAACCCGAATCAGGTGCTAGCTTCTCCTATATTTACTGGTTCTAACTATCATACATGGGCTAGATCTATGAAAAGAGCTTTGATTTCGAAGAATAAGTTCAAATTTGTTAATCGTTCAATTTCTAAGCCAGATGAATTTCATCCTTTCTTTGATGCGTGGGAAAGATGTAATAATATGGTACATAATTGGTTGATACATTCCATTTCACATTCAATAGCTAGAAGTGTAGATGCTTTGGAGTTGGCATCGGATGTGTGGAAAGATCTGAAAGAGAAGTTTCTAGAGGAGACATGGTGAGGATTGTAGAGTTGATGAAGGAATTCGATGCATTCAGACAAGGAACACTCACTATAACTGAGTATCATACTGAATTGAAGGCATTTTCGGAGGAGTTGGAGAATTATAGGTTGATTCCTTTCTGTTCTTGTCCTGTTCAATGCAGTTGTGAAGCAATGCGAAATGCAAGGCAATTTAAGCAACAAGAATATGTGGTGAAATTCTTGAATGGATTGGATGATCAATTTTCACAAATCAAACTCCAGATTCTGCAAACAGATCCATTCCCTACCATGAATCAAGTCTTTTTCCAAAATCCTGCAGCAAGAGAAATTAGTCTCTGGTGCTGAGCAATTTCAAGATGAGTAAAAAATATTGATCAATGTAGCAGCAGTAGGCACTCGAAGTTATGGTAGAGGTAGAGGTGCAAATGCAAATAAAGTATGTACGCATTGTGGAAAAGTTGGACACATTATGGATGTGTGCTACAGGAAGCATGGCTTCCCTCCTTACTTTAAGTTTAGAAATGGACCTTTCAAGAAGAAAGTGCAGATGACGTTTCTTAGCTATCAGTTTCTAGTTTGTCTCAAAAGCAGTATAAGACATTAGTGACATTGCTTCAAGAGGTGAATATGAATAGCCAAGCATCCATCCCACCAAACCATATCTCAGCCTCTCATATCACCACAACTTCCTAATCGGTTTGTCCACAATCATTAGATCACAGTCCTGGTAACACAATTATCCTTTCTTGCTTTCCTTCCATTTCTTCACATTCTTAGATTTTTGACTCTAGAACTACAGATCATATCTGTTCCTCCTTGACTAATTTCACATCTTATTCACAAATTAGACCTCTTCAAGTTAAATTGCCAAATAGCCACACAGTCTTAGCTAAATATACAGGTGTAGTCTGTTTCTCGAAATTCCTTATCTTGAGTAATGTGCTTTACATACCAGAGTTTAGTTTCAACTTAATTTCCATTTCTAAATTGTCAGAATCACTCAATTGTTCCTTGACATTAACCAGTGGACAATGTCTTGTGTAGGATACCCCATCTTAGAGGATGATTGGTTTGGGTAGAGAGCTCAATGGTCTGTATTACCTGGATGCTGCCTCTCAAGAAGACAAATTTCCCAATTCTCTGCACACTCGAGCCCACACATTCACCAATTCCACCATTCCAGAAACAGAAATCTAGCACTACGAATTAGGTCATTTGTCAAATAGTAGATTACAAATTCTGCACAAACAGTTTCCTTTTATTACATACAATACCAATGTACCATGTGACATATGTCAGTTTGCAAAACGGAAAAGGTTTCCATTTCAGCCTTGTAATAAAAGAGCCTTATCTAATTTTGAAATTTTACACCTTGATTTTTGGGGTCCTTTTGGTAGCCCCTCTATTCATAGACATAGATTTTTCTTAACAATTGTTGATGATCATAGTAGATTCTATTGGACTCTTATGCTTAAAACCAAATCTGAGGTGCATCTAAGTGTTCAAACCTTTGTAGGCTTTGTTGAAAAATAGTTTGAAGCTAGGATCAAGATTATTAGAATAGATAATGGAACTGAATTCAGCATGAATCAATTTTTTAACTCAAAGGGAATTATTTACCAAACCACATGCATAGAAACACCCCAACAAAATGGTAGAGTGGAAAGAAAACATCAGCATTTGCTGAATGTTGCTAGAGCATTATTGTTCCAATCCAAATTACCAAAAGTCTTCTGGTCTTATGTTGTATTACATGCCACTTTCCTAATTAATCGAATTCCAACTCTTGTGTTAACCAATCAGTCACCTTATGAAATACTTTTTTAGCAAAACATGATTTTCATATTATGAAACCCTTTGGTTGCTTGTGTTATGCTTCTACTCTGCACAATGGGAGACACAAACTTGATACACGGGCAAGGAAATGTGTTTTTCTTAGGTTTAGACTTGGTATTAAGGGATATGTTCACCTGGATATGTCCTCCAGAGAGGTTGTTATTTCAAGACAAGTGGTTTTCTTTGAAACTCATCTTCCATATGCATCTCATGGTTTCCATTTTCCTGATTTGCATAAAACTGAATCTATACATGGTACACCAACTTTCACCCATAGAAATACCTCCAACATTGTCATCTCTACCTGACCTCAATATCAATGACCTGACACCTCTCCCTCAGCCTTCTTCCCCCTCTCCCTCACCAGCTACTTGAGTGTCCCAGAGAATTAGGAAGACAACTTATTTGGCAGACTACCACTATAATCAGACTAGTGCTCTCACATCTCACTCCTCTTCCTCCAAGGCTGTGTATCCCTTATCCAACTACATTTCTTACATTGCTCTTTCTGCTTCACATCAATCCTTCTTCTTGGCATTATCCTCTGAATCTGAACCCTCCACTTATGCCGAGGCTATGCAATTTGCTTGTTAGCGTGATGCCATGAAGGCTGAAATACTTGCTCTAAAGGCTAATCAGACCTGGTCTATTATGGATCTTCCAACTGGGGTAGTTCCTATAAGGAACAAGTAGCTGTTCAAAATTAAAAGAAAATCTGATGGAAGTATTGAACATTATAAAGCCTGTTTGGTTGCCAAAGGCTACAATCAGGTTGAGGGTTTGGATTATTTTGACACATTCTCTCCAGTTGCTAAAATGACTACCATCAGGTTACTACTCGCTCTAGCAGCTGTACATAATTGGCATCTCCATCAATTGGATGTCAATAATGCATTTCTGCATGGCGAGCTTGAGGAGGATGTATACATGACACTCCCACTTGGGTTTCCTTCTCCTAGTCTGAACAAGGTGTGCAACTTGATGCCAAGTTTAAAATAAAGGATCTGGGTCAACTGAAGTACTTTCTCGTGCTCGAAGTTGCTCACTCAACTCACGGTATTTCATTATGCCAAAGGAAATATTTCCTGGAATTGTTACAAGATTCTAGCCTATCAGCTTCCATACCTGCCTCCACTCCCCTTGACCCTACTATCCACCTACATCAGGATGCAGGGCAACCATATACAGACATTCCTGCTTATAGGCACCTAGTGGGACACACGCAAATCCATTAGTGGGTATTGCTTCTTCCTTAGGCATTCCCTCATTTCTTGGAAAGCCAAGAAGTAGACCATGGTGTCTCATTCATCTGCAGAAGCTGAATACCGTGCGTTAGTTGCGGCCACTTGTGAACTCCAGTGGCTAGTTTATCTCTTGGATGACCTTCAGATTCAGTGCACTCGAACTCTTATTCTTTACTACGATAATCAAAGTGCGTTTCATATCGCAGCAAATCCTATCTTCCATGAGCGAACTAAACACTTGGACATCGACTGTCACCTCGTCCGCGAGAAGTCTCAGTCTAGTTTGATGCGGCTGCTCCCCATTTCCACCCATGATCAGCTTGTAGACATCTTCACCAAGTCTCTCTCTTTCAAGTCTTCTCCTCATTCTTACCCAAGCTTGGGCTACTCGACATATACCAGCCTCAAGCTTGCCAGGGGGGTTATTAGACCACAAACTGGAGCAAGACATAGAGCTATGTGAAGAGAATCAGCAAGCCAATCAAGTTGGTGAGCTGGAGTTAGTTGGAGCCAGTTAGAAAGCGGTTAGTGGTTGTTATGTCAATTAGGAGAGTCTATTCCGTGTGGTGTAGGTGGATCAGGTGTATGATGTTTACTCACTTGTATATATAAGCATGTAATAGTGTGATATACCCTCAAAATGTTAATTCACAAGTTTTTTCAATTTTCAATTTTCAATTTCTCTCTCAATTTTCTCTCAATTCTCAAAGTTACATTTTCCTTTGAACATTATCAGTGCATACCAATTGAACTCTTTTTTTAAACAATGTTATGACAAATCTTAACCGTTGGAGCACGTTTTCTCTAATAGGAGGGAATTAATATCGGGCTGAGATTCTGTGAAGGCAAATCTAGGAGTTAGAGAAAAATGAAGAGAGGAAACTGTTACCCTTCGGTACAGCTTGGACGTTGTCCTTTCTGCACTATACTTGACCAGCTCTATCGAGTAAAACTAGCAGTAGGCCAAGGAGTACTTTCATCTATCACATTTCTCACCTTCTAGCTCTGATCTAAGAGGAAGTTTTTAGATATTTCTTAAAAAATACAGTTTTCAACATATGATATTAGGGAATGGCTAAAGGTTAACAGGTATCACTTTTTGTTCTAGATATAAAAGCCACTCTCTTTTCAGGGTAAATATTTTTTTTAGTATTAACTTTTTGAAGTTGATATTAGTTTGGCTCTAATTTTTTTTTAAACATTAATATAACTATAACACTTTGAATTTTGACATTAATTTTATATTTTTGTCAATTTATTAGTAATTTCTGTTATGATTTATCCTAGTTGCCATGTTAAGGCATTATCATGTTGCTTATTTGTCTCCCTTGTCTTCCTTGATAAATAAGTGGAAACAATTTTTACATTATCAACTTGAAAATAAAAAAATAGAAAATAAATAAATTAGAAATTAAATTCTTATTATCCAAATCCCCAAGTAATAATGCAAATAAACCTTGATTCTTCATTTCCTCGGCACCTACATTAGCAGAAATAAGTTAGAAAGTCGCCCATGATATTAAAGATAAGAAGTTACTTATTATTCGATGGAGGGATGAAGTTAATATCATAATTTAAAATTTTAAGACTAATGTCAACAATTTTTTTGTAGAATCATACTAATGTTATTCAATTATATGATACTATAATTAAGATAATGGTCATATGAATCAAGTACTTTTGCTGGTGAAATAATATATGATTAAATACTTATATAAAAAAAATTTATATTAATAATGCATCAAAATTAAATTCTAGATAATATGAAAAATTAAACTTATATATGCTCAATGTTATTTATATAGTATTATGGGCTTTTATTTCAAATACAATTGTATCTTCTTCTTTTTTTTGGGTCGGGGGAGAGGGGAATTGTTGGGGGCTATGAGGCTCTGCCCCTTGCGAGTCGAACTTGCGCCCCTTGGGTGCACCCTTCTAAGGAGGCGGAAATATGAGCCATCTGAGCTATGCCATAGGTGCAATTGTATCTTGATTTTGCAGGGTGAGTAATATTAGCCCATTACTGATTGAAGTGTACAGGCTTGCAAGCCCAACACGAAGGGCCTCATGGCTGAATAGACCTAAGAAAAACTTGGTGTTTATTTTACCAAAAAAATTGATTTAATTTTTGTTTAGGCAAAAAAAAAATTGTTTATTTTTAATTAATATATTATCACTAAACTATAAAAATACCATATTCTTTTGTACTAAACTAATTTTTTGGGCCTTAGAGCTCGATCCAATGAGCATATGTAACTACCATCTAGAAGGGATGAGTTAGTTTTTAACGATAAGGGAGAATCCCATGAAAATCTCAATTATTGAGCATATTCAAATTTGAATTAGAGAATCCCTTGGAATGTAGAGAAGAGGAGGGAGAAAGCGGTTGTAACCGCACCTAATCTTTTGGGACTCAACTTGATTATAAATAGAGACCTCGTCAGAGGCCAAGATAAGTAATTGATCCCTCTTACTCATACTTGAGTGGAATAGAGTTTTGACTTGAGGTTCGAAGTCCCTTGTAGATCCCCCATCGAAGGAGCACAAAAGGAGCTCAAATTTGCAGTGAACATCGTCAGATGCCCTCGAAAACCAAGTGAGAACATTGGTGCCCACCGTGGGGCCACGATAAAACTTCCTTACCCCACCAAGGTGATATCTTGATTATGATTTTCTCATATTCAACTGATCTAGCATATTTATATCTAAATTGCATAAAATCATGAAATCGTGCCTACGAGTTGATAATTCCATGTATGGAATTCATGTTTCAAGCTTGAGATTTTGGAACCTAATTTTCGATCTGCTATTCTTTTATCAAAATTGACGAAGGGCTTTTGTAAATCATATGATTCTGAGTACTGGAAATATTTATTTCGAAATTTAAATTAACTGGAAATTTATCATGCTTTTCTGAATTTTGAGTTGGAAATTTTTTGAAATGCTTATTATATTTTTGGGCATATTGTATTTTGCTCACTTTCAGGCTCGAGTTAGTTTGAATATTTAAATAATTTTGGGCCTCTTTATGTCCATAATATTGTTATAATCGATGGATTATGCATATTTTTTTTCTAAGAGTTGCCACATGAGATATTTTGGCATAATGTCCAACAATTAATTGACCAAGAATAAGGTCATCTAGCCTAGAATGAGGCTAAGGAAGGAACCGACCTAGATTGAAGTTAGAACAGAGCTTGGATTGAGGCATGGCTTGATGCATCAAGCGAAGCATGCTGACTTCTCAAAAAACAAAGAGAGATTGAATTAAGGGAGCTTTCTCAAAATTTTCATCTTCCAAATAAAATGTCATTTCCTGTCTTGATTATTGTATATGATATTTAATGAAATGAGCCCGGAGTAGAGCTTGATCATTAATTGTTGTACCCACTGAAATTAATGTAAGAAGAAAAGACAGGTTATCAATTGACATGAACTCAAAGAGAAGTCAACTGACAAGTCTTTATAACGTAAAGGAAAGCGCATTAACTCTTCAAGAATAAAGAAGAAACTTGCAAATTAAGGGGAGCTTTCTTTGAACTTTCAAGAATATAATTCTCTAAATATATTTAATTGCTATTGAATTTGATCAGAAAAGGGTTGAAGACTCGTGCTCAGGAGAATTCAAATCCTCTATTTGAAAGTAGACCTGAGGAAATCCACAGAGGAAAAGGGCTGAGGAGAAATGAAAGCCAAGGAACTACCAGAAGCCATGAAAGTCACGAAAATCGAACTCATAGATCTGCTAAGGAGAAATGCAGACCTTTTTGTGTAGGCACCTAAGGATATGCCCGAAATTGACCTGAAGGTCATTTGCCATAAACTAGCAATAGATCTAAATGCTCGACTTGTGTTGCAGAACGAGAGGAAATTGCGAATGGAAAAAACAAAAGGCAGCAATGCAGGAAATGATGAAGTTGTTGAAAGCTGGATTCATAAAGAAAATACATTTCATGACCTAGAGACCATTGCAAGGAGTTACAAGAGATCTTTACCCAAACAAGGAAGTTCAACATGCACTTGAACTTGGAGAAAAGTGCATTTGGAGTCCGAGGAGAAAAATTCCTTTGATTTTTGCTCACTAGTCGAGGAATTAAGGCAAATCCAGAGAAGTGTCGAGCAATATAGGAGATGACGAGTCCAAGCACCCTCAAAGAGGTACGGCAATTTGAAAAAATTAAATGGAAATTAAGTTTAGGAGAGGACTTAAGCTCCTCGTTTGTAGGTGAGGATCCCTCAGAGAAAAGGTTTGGAATTAAAACCCAGAGAAAGTTTTGAGAATTAAAACTTGGAAAGGATTTGGAATTTAAACCCAAAGAAAGGGTTTGGAATTTAAACCCGGAGAAAGGATTCGAAATTAAAACTTAGAGAGAGGGTTCGAAACTAAAACTTGGAAAGGGTTCAGAATTAAAACCTGGAAAGGGTTCGGAATTTAAACCTGGAGAAAGGGCTATGAATTTAAACTCAGAGAAAGGGTTCGAAAAAATTAAATGGAAATTAAGTCTAGGAGAGGACTTAAGCTCCTTGCCTATAGGCAAGAATTCCTTGTAGAAAGGGTTCGAAATTAAAACCTGGAAAAGGTTCAAAATTAAAACCTAGAGAAAGGATTTAGAATTAAAACCCGAAAAGGGTTCAAAGTTAAAATCTGGAAAGGGTTCAAAATTTAAATCTGGAGAAAGAGTTCAAAATTCAAACTTGGAAGAAGGTTCAAAATTAAAACCCAGAATAAAACTAAAAGCCCAGAAAAGGGTTAGATCTGAAAGCCCGAGAAAAGGGCAAAACCCGAAAGAGGGTAGGAGATGAAAATCTAAAGAGAGGGATGAACTAGAGCTTGGGAAAAAGGTTAAGAATTGAACAACTAGGAACCTTCATTAAAGGCGAGGATGTCTTTAACCGAGAATAAGGTTAAACAAACTAAAATCTCAGCTAAGAATAAGGTTAAGTCTTAGCTGAGAAGTAAGCCGAGTTGAACTTTGACCCTGAGTGAGGTCAAGGTTCACCTAACCAGGAATTAAATTAGCCGAGTTTGAAGTCGACCTAAAACGATAAGCCTAGATTAAGGCAAGAACCTTGAGATGGAAAGTCAAGCCTAGATTGGAGTTTGTAAATGAATCAAGCGATAATAAGGTCAGAAACCAGCCTGGATTGGAGCTTGGAAAGGGAGCTTAAATGGAATTAGAATAAATCCACAGGAGGAGTTAGGAAGGAATACCTCACTTGTAGACAAGGACCTCTTGGAAAAATTGAAGGGAATGAAAGTAATTTAGGGAATAGAGATGAGTTTGGAAAAGAACTTATAAGGAACTCCTCGCCTATAGGTGAAGACCTCTTGAAAAAATAAAGTGGAACGGAGGTAAGTCCAGTAAAGGACTTAGAGTCTTCACCTATAAGCGAGAACCCTTTTGAAAGTTAAATGGAGATAAGTCTGGGAAATGACTTAAACTCCTCACCTATAGGCGAGGATCTATTGGAAAATAAAAGGGAAATAAGTCCAAAGAGGGACTTTGACTTCTCATCCGTCGAAGAGAACCTGTTAGGAAAAGAGAATAGGAATAAGCCTAGAGGAAGGGCTATAGCCCACAAGAACTACTCGGAATTTTAATGAAGATGGAAAAACATTCATAATAAACTTATGGGTGAACACCCCTCAAAACTTAATACTTTATATACAAAGTCCAAGTTATACAAACCAAGGAAGGATTCCGGGAAAGGAGTTGACTTTATGGTTATTAAGTTAAGCATGGGAGAAGTTGCTTGCTTATTAACAAAAAGGAATCTTAGCTCGAAAATGAAATGTAGTGGACATAAAAACTACTAACTAGTTGAGGATATAAATGTGTTGAATAAATATCCGATATATATACAAGGGAAAAGAAAAATATCGTTTGGATTGAACAAATTTACTAGCCCTTAGAGCTTAGCCCAGAGGAGCTAAGTAAAGGCCTTTTTAGAAGAAATTCTCTATGGGTAATCTCAAACTGAGTCAGTGCCCGAAAGTAGCTAACCTGTTAAAGATAGCTACCTAACATGGGAAAATCCTATGAGAATAAGAGATATGGGATCACTGAGAAATGAAGGAATACGAATTTAAACTTGAAATATGAGCTTGAGATAAAAGGCTCAAATCTCTCTCATTTTGACATGGGATAAGCCTAAAGTATAAGTTCAAAATAAGAGCTTAAAATTTTTCTCAGGCATGATCAGCTAAGAACATGAGCTCAGAAAAATGAGCCCGAATAATCAAGGAGTTTGGATATGACTTTAGAGGTCGAGAATAAAGAGTTTGAATAAGGAAATGAGCTTAGTAATAATAACTTGACATGGAAATGAGCAAGGAAATCAACTCAAAGATCATGAACCTTCGAGTAATCAATGGTGAGGGCTTGATGTGAAGATCATCAGCAACCCAAATTTAGTTTGTCAATATCAATCATTTGCATTAAATGCATAATGAAAGTGATTTCCACTAATTGCCTATCACGGGTCTAGATGCGACTTGCAATACCCACCAAAGAAAGCTGGAGAGTTATACCTTGTTATCAATGACCAGAATAAGCTCGGATATATGAGCTCGGAATGAGAGATCAAAGATCAGGGAGATAATGGGAGTTTGGAATATAAGCTCGGATCATTGTCCTCAAATAATAACCAAGCTCGGGGCTGTGTGCTAAACTAATTTTATGAGCCTTAGAGCTTGATCCAATGAGCATATGTAACCACCATTTAGCAGGGATGAGCTCGGTTTTAACGATAAGGGAGAATCCCATGAAAATCTCAACCATCAAGCATATCAAAAATTGAACTAGAAAATCCCTTGGAATGTGGAGAGGAGAAAGGATTTGTAACCACACTTAATCTTTTGGGACCTAACTTGATTATAAATAAAGGACCTTGTCAAAGGCCAAGGTAAGTAATTGATCCCTCTTACGCACACTTAAATGAAATAGAGTTTTGATTTAAGCATTGGAGTCTTTTGTATATCCCCCACCACAAGAGCACATAAAGAGCTCAAACTTGTAGTGGACATCGTTGAAACGTCGTTAGAACATCTTTTATACTATTTTGTCCGCAAAAGTTTGAAAATTAGAATTTGTTGTTATAAGTAAACTTACATCAACTGAAAATTGAAATAAAAAGCTAAATACTATTTTTGAATAATTGGCTATTTCTGATCAATCCTCCACATTATTGCACTTTACAAATACCAAGCGTCCCCTCATTGTAAAGGCAAGCTCACCCTCTTCCTCACAATTTTCTCACTCCCTTTTCCGATCATTGTCTTGGAACTAAGGCATCTTAATAAATCAATTGGGCATACAACATGTGCCAACCGTTAAGTGTCATTCATGTTAATTACTTACAAACAACCTGGATGCTTGATATATGGAATTTGTGTTGATACTGGTAAACTTGTTCAAAGCTATGTTTGAAATTCTTTTTAGAGAACACAATGTTATGCCCATTAGTTGAGGAGAAATCACTCCAATCTTAGTTAAACGTCCCGCTAATTTTGGACCGCAATAGAAAAATGAATACCGCTTTTGCGGGGAAGCTGTTTTGGGTCCACAAATTTCAAGATAGAAAATAAATTGACTGAGAGTAATAGCATCACTTCAATCGAAAAAACTTTCTAAAATTACTACATTACAAATTTAGTTTTCATCACTTCGTTTTTTTTTTTTTTCAATCAATCAAACAAACAAACAAACAAACCCCTAACATTAAAGCCCAAACAAACCCATAAGTCACTTCTAAAAAAAACACAAAAACCATAGGAAACCAAGTCAAGGAATAACATTTTTGCTTCTCAGGCTAGCCTGGAATTAATTTAAACGGTCTTAATCATAACTATAAGGCTATATAAAATATAATCTGAAATTGAATGCATCAATTTATCATTGGAACTAGTGAATCAAAAAGAGCCAAATGGAAACAAACGCTAAGGTATATTGGGCTAGGAAATATTGAGCTAGAGTGAGGAGGACCTTGCAAACACACACAGGAGCACACCTTGAGAGAACTTTCCAGCCACCACGTCTGCAGAGAAGACGTATCCAAGAGTTTGATTATAACACAAATTAAGTAGAAGCTCAGAAATGCAAATTAATTAATGATGATGCTGACTTACCATTTCTTATTGGTAGCAAGAGAGGCAATATTCAAGTCATTAATCATTATTTGCATCTACAGAAAGAGAAGCATTAGTAGCAAAATATTCCAGAGGGAAGTGTTTAAAACAAAAAATTACCAAACGCGAGAAGATAACAAATGGTATATAAAGTATATCTTGTGGTATAGCCATTGGGCTTCTGAAAAAATCTTGACAAATTGGTTTAAAATCCTACTTTAAGTGATGATCAAGTATATATTAGTGACTAATGATCCAAAATAAATGAACTCAAGACAGGAAAATTCTGTGATCAAGGGCATACTAGTTACCACCAAATTCATCATTCAAGGCATCAAGATTTTGAAGAGTGTGGCAAAATGGTCCTCGTAGGTGTAAAGCACCACAGGTATTTTGCTAACAATCCTGTGGTCTTCTCCTTGTGGTTCCATCATTCTTTTGATAAATTGATAAGGCATATAATAGAGATGAAGAGTTTTGAGACTTGTCAAGTTCTGCACATACCTAGGCATCCGCACCATTTCATGGCACTTCCCTATCTTCATTTTTTCAAGACAAGGAAGTGCTCCTCGATCTATTTTTATGATCTTCAACTTTGGCATGGATTCTACGTACAAAACCTTCAGGCCTTTCAACCATCCATTCCTGAAGTGCAGCTCATCACCTGCCTAAGTGTCATAAAGCTCTAGCTGCAACAATCCAGACAAGTCATTAATGTAAGGCAATGGACCTTCCTTTAGACCAGACCACTTCAAGTACAATCTGGTAAGATTCTTAAGTTTCGATATCCAATTTGCAAATCTCTCTAACCGTCCATATAGGTAAAGGCGCTGGAGGGACTCTGGAGGATTCGTTAAGGATTGCAACTTAAGAATTTCATTACTTTCCATTGCTCCAATGCTTAGGGAACATAGGTGGGTCATGCTCTCTATGACACTGCATTATGCTTCACCATATTGTGCTCTTAGCTTTCTAATGGCCAGTTTCCTTAGCTTCCTTAGTTGTTTCAATTCCTCTATTATGCTTGAAGAATCATTGGCATCCAGAAATGATAGTTTCAGCAGAGATGTTAGATTCTGAAGCCCTTTCTTCAACGTCACTCCTTGTAAAGAGTTCAAACCAAAATGCTGATTGTTGATAAAATAAGCTAGGAGATGACGAAGCTTGATGAGATTCTTAATGCCCTCTGTCAATTCATGCACTTGGGTTCGCTTTAGATCTAGAGTCTGAAGGTTCTCTAGCTTGCCAATGGACTTTGGAAGTGACCTGATGTTGGTGTTCCTCAAGCTCAAGTATGTCAAGTTCAATAGTTCCCCAACTTCTTCAGGAAGAACATCAACACGCGCATCACTCAAGTCTAATGCAGTCATAAGCTCGAAGCTGGAGAAGAATGGTTTTGTCACTGGCCACTTCTTGGCATCATCAAAAACAAAACAAGAGCGCACCCGTTTCCATTTTGCAGCACTTGCATTGTTGATTGTCAGGCGTCTACCAACTGAATCCAACTTGGAGGTGGGTTGTTTGATGTTATCTTTCATCATTTGGCAGAAACTCTGCTCCTCGCACATCTTAACTATGAACTCATGCACGAGATCATGCACCTGGCAACTCTTGGGTTTCCCATCAAAATCCTCCCTTGATTTTTGAACCAAGCTCCTGCGGAAAAGCTCAGTTAAGTAGTCCTTTGCAGATTCCTCCATTGTTATATCTTCATTCTCTTCACCTTTCACAAAACCCTCAGCTACCCACAAACGAATGAGTCTCATACAACTAATGGAGTAGTCCTCAGGGAAAAGGCCAATAAGAGGCATCGCTTGAGGTGTGAAGGAAGATCATTGTAACTTTCTGATATGACATGTTGGACAATTTCAAGAGAAGGGTCACTTTGCAACAATGAGCCAAGTTGATTGCACACCTTTCTCCATTCAATGGCAGTTTTTTCCTTGGTTGATAAGAGACCAGCAATAGCCACAATGGCCAGTGGTATCCCATTGCACTTCCTAACAAAGTCCTCAGACAATGCCCTCAACTCTTGGGGGTACCCTTCTTGCTGGAATGCCTTTCTACGAAAAAGCTCCAAAGCATCATTTGAAGACAGAAGCTTCACTTTGTGTACACAAACAATTCTGCCACTTTGGCAATATTGTGCAACCCCTTCATTCCGTGTAGTGATAATTACCCTACTTTTTTTGTTGCTATCTACAGCCACGTACTGGACATCATTCCAGAAATTTGATTGCCAGACATCATCAAACACAATCAGGTACCTTTTATCCTTCAAGCATTCTCTTACTTTGTTTACGAGAGACTCCGCATCAGTGGTTTCAACTAACAAGGATGCAGATGAATTGGGATTGGGGTGCTCCTCACAAATGTTTTGTATAATTGCCCTTAATATCACATCATTATCTTGGCGGCGAGACACCGTGATCCATGCATAACGGTCAAAAGACTGTCTCTCCTTCTGCTTGTTGTACACATTCTTCACCATTGTCGTTTTCCCTTAAAATATCATGGAGAACAAAAGAAAAACTATAAGTATATATGGTTAAAAATTCATTGTATAAACTATCACATTTCGTGAAAACTATGATATTAGCACAGAAAATTTCGGACTCACTCCTATTCATCACCCAATTTAAGAGAAAATTTTCCATGTTCTTGGAGTAAGATTTCGTTTTTTTTTTTTAATATTCTTTACCAATAAATATGTACCACTTAATAATGGTACACAGTTGAAGTGAGATGTGCATAATTGATGCATTATCGATAGGGATATAACCAGATTCGTTCAATCTTTGATTTAAACATGTCTGAAGTGCTTTCAAATATAAAATCTGAGTTTGGCCAGTTTATTTGATAGTTTTTTTTTTTTTTTTTTTTGAGAAAAGTACAAAAACCCTTTAAGGTTTCTAAAAAAGACAATAAACTCCAAATTTATGGAATATTTATATATATATATATATATATATATATATATATAATTAAAATAAAAGTAAAATTATTAAAAGTTAATTAATAAATATATTTAATAACAACTCAATAAAATATTAGTTTCTTCATGAAATTCACAAAAAATTACTATAAAAATTGTTAATATATATTTATTTCTTAAAAAATGTATTTCTCCATGTGGTTTAAATCTCTTACAAAATAAATTAATTAGATGGGAGAAAAATATAAAAAAGAGTATTATTTAGATAAATAGAAATAGAAAAGAGTGGATATTAATTAAATGAGAGTAAAAATTAAAATAATACTTAATATGAGTAAAATTAAATTAGAAAATTATGCAGAATCACAAATTATATAATGGTTTAGAAAAGAAAGAAGTAAGTTTTTTGTCTGCAAAATATGAAGTTTGTTAACCCTCATATTAAGGTGCATATGCGGGTTATCATTCCTGATATATAAATACTCTCCTTTATTTTGCAATTTTTCTATATTATTTATATATATTATTGTAACTTATTTAAATATAATTAATATAATAGATGCACTAACAATAATTAATTTATTTTTTAGAGATGTAACCCCATGTAAAGAGATATATTTTCAAGAATACATGTATATTAAAAAAAAATTTAATGGTAATTGTTTTAGGGTTTTAAGGAGAAATTAATATTTTACAAATTATTATTAAAATATGTTTATATAACATATAATATTATTACTCTTACTTTTATTTTAATTAATTAATATATCATGTTTTTGGTAATGGAGTGTCCTTCAAACTTTTAAGTCATAGATTGAAAAGCCTAACCTCATATCATAAGTCCCTCACAACAAGCGCAGCTCCTCGTGTAAGAGGGGGCAGTGACCTCCCCCAAAATTTTTAGGCTTTTGTAAATTTTTTTATTTTTCTTTTTTACTTGGATCCCTCCATGCGCAATTTTTTACTTTATTAATTTTTATAAATCCTTTTCTGATTAGATGTTTAAGTACTATAATAGACAATATATTATTCATATATATTTTTTGAGTCTTGGTTGTAAAATGTTTTTTTTTTCTATTATATTTTTTGACTTTTTAAAATTTTAGGTAAAAGTAAAAATGACAAGAAATATATTATCCTTTACATAAAGTTAACTATTAACTATTAACCTCTCCCATAAAAATAGTCTAACTCCACCATTGTTCATAGGCCATCTAACTTATTTTTATTTCATATTATCAACTCAAAAAAGTTTTATATTTTTTTATGATAAGTCGTTATATCATTTAGTAAGTTTAATTTTTATTTATTAATTATCACTACAGAATTATAAAATAACAAAAAATTTTACATTAACAATATATTAAATTCAACTCATCAGTTAAGCAATGCAATAGATTTAAATTAATGCGGATTTCTACACTTGCTTGAAAATAATAATTATACATATTATTGATCAGCAAAATATCAACACATCATACACGTACACACATACATACATACAAGCATACATGTGTGTGTTTTTGCTTGTCTGCATTTTTTTCTAAACATAACATATTATATAAAGACAATTACTAGATGGTAATAAAATATATTTAATTTTGATGTATTATTAGTATAAAATATTTTTATACAAACATTCAATTATATTTATTATGTTATCATAACATATTTATTCTTATAATAAGTATCTCAAAAGTTATATATATCATACTATATGATTGATTGTTAATACAACATACTTTACATTAATAATGTATTAAAATTAATCTTTAATAAAACATAGAAAGAGTTTTTTAAAAAAGAAAAATTATGGCACGGAGAGGCTTTTCCAATTTTAAGAGTAGGTCAAAGTTAATTTGGATAAGAATTTTTAATTAATTTTTCTTAAAGGTCTTAATGTTAATTTCCCCATTCAAATTACATGATTTGGATTAAATAAAAAAATTACGTGTTTACTCTCTTTTATTAATAACACTTGAGTTAATTTAGCAAAGTAGGAAAAATAATTACGGAATTAATGGAACAAAAATTGAAAGAAAATTAATTACCGATTCCTCGAGGGCCAACTACCACCATCACCAAGCACATGCTTTCTGCTTTGGAAAGCCAGTCTGTTATCTCCTTCCTATCATGTTTATAACCCACAAGATGAAATTCCTCAAAAAAATGGACCCCTCTATAGTGACGCCTTGAATTGTCATTGGTGATTGCACACTGCTTGAAATCCAATTGTTCTCTCCTTTTGTTGAGGTGCTCTATTGTTCTTCTAATCTCGTGAATCTCGTGCGCAATATCATGGCGATGCGTCACAGTTTTGAGCTTCTCCATGGTTTTTGTGGCAGCCCCAAAGACCCCATGCCTTTGACGACGCTCCACCACTTTGAGCAAATACCGGTCAATTACATCTTCGATGCGAAATGCAACTTCTTCCCTCATTTGGTTCACCCACGTTTTGACAACGTTTGAGGGGCTACTACTTCCTGCCTCAGCCTTATTATCTGCATCCTTCAAGAAAGAATTGATCAGTTCAAGATCACCTTTAATTCTCTTAACTTCATCGTGAACGCCTCCAAGGATTGCTGCTTCTGCAAGCAGTAACTTCCCTAACCTGTCAAACACAAGGTTCACTGCAGTTTCAGCCATGTTGTTTTAATCTCTCTCTTTTCTGGTCCCAGCTCCCGTATGAATCCCCGCACACACACACACTTGCATGTACACAACAAGGCGACTCAAATTGGTTTTTTATTTTTTGGGTGCTTAACATATAATAGTGGTTTATTGCATGTAACTTTAGAAAGAAAATGATGGTTAAAAAATGGTCAAGTTGAACAAAGCTGCAGAGTTTCCCGGCATGTGGCTTGTGATTTGAAGACTTTCCTGGTAAGTCCCATTGTTAGACTATGGTTCAAGTTGTTAATAAATCGATTTTAATAAAAAAAATAATAGTATAGATTCGAGTTTATAATAAATTTAACATATGGTAATATATTAATTAGTAATTTTTATAATATTTATATATTATAATTATAAATTATGTTTTGAATAATTGAGATCTTATCGTGTGAAGAGTTTATAATAAATATGAGATTATAGTATTATTATTCTTTAAAAAAATGCTCAACTTGATCGAGCAAGTTTCAAAAAGGATAAAAATGTCTTTTATCCCCATACAGAGACCAAGAAAAATCAAAGAACACGTGGTCAACCATCTAACGCGTTCCCCTCTCTATTCATGTATTTGTTTTTTTTTTTTTTGTTTGGATAAATTAGCGACGATGATTTAAACTATTTAATTTATATATATTATCCAAACTCTTTGTTATTAGGATGTGTTTGGTATGTTATATTAAATATAATGATATATTAATTATAATAGGATAAATTAATATTATATATTATAATCTTATTTTTTATTTAATACAAAAAACATATTATATAAAATTATTTATGGTAGCCCCGTATATATCAAAATCACCACAAGAAAAATATGAAAAATCAATGGCATTACCGATAGTAAAAAATTTACCTATTAATTTATTAGGACACCGGCAACGTTAAAAGGCATGTCAGTAAAAACTTTCCGATGGACTAAAACTCCCTCGATAAATATTTAATTATTTGTCTCTCATTTCGTCAATATGATAATATATTTCGACTGATTATTTATTTTTCCTGACAATAATTCAGTTAATAAGCTTAATTTTTAAAATAAAAATAAATTATATTTTGAAATGTCAGGAAATAATTTGTCAGTAATTAATGAATATATATTTTAAATTTATTCTTATATTTAATTTTTACAAATTAGTTTATTTATTTTTAATTTGGATATGCTCTAAAATTTTTATTAATTAATAATATAAAATTATTTTTATATGATTAGTGTATAGAAATTATTAACACGATATAATGCAAATAACTTTGGAAAGAGATAATAATGAAAAGGAATTGATTTTTATTGAACAGATAATATAAAAAAAACTTTATACAGGTAAAAAAAAATCATATAAAAGTGTTAAATAAAAATAATAATTATCTATTATAACAATTATTTACGATAATTTATTATTTTTTTAATTTTATTAAGTGATAATGTAAAGGCTTTTTACGTTAGGAGACATGAAATCTGCGGCTTCTAACGGATGGATAGAATCATCATCATGGAGTCTGATTGCCAAAATTTGGTGAACGATTTATCAGGGGGTGTGAAGCTCAGAACTGAATTGGTAACCATTTACAATAATAATGCTAGAGCTTGAGCTCAAAAATTTGATTCCTGTTCTTTTTCCGATGTAAGTCGGCAGGTGAATCTGCTGCCCATTTTCTTGCTAGACAGCGTGAATCTGAAAGTGTGGCTGGGTTTGCGACACCCCCACATTTCCTGTTCTTACCTTGATATACTGTCGGTTGGCGTTAATAAATGAGAAATGTTTTTTTTTATATATATATCATTCTCTTACATATTTTGATATCTTCTCTCTATTTCTCTCTTCTCCCTCTTATTTTTTCACTTTTTTACTTTCTTTCATAATTTTTTTTTTTTTAACTTTGTGAGTGAATGTTGGGATGTCCATCATTTGTAGTGATACAAATAACACATCTCTTAATAAATGTCTTTTCATTCCCCAATGAAAAGTAACATGTGCTGCACCGTCCAACGGGTTGTTCCACCTTCTATGCGCCTTGACTTGAATTTAATTTCTGAAAATTCTTATTAGTAAATTATCGGTAAGTATTTTTATAAACATTCATTTAACATAAGAGGATGCTCTAATTCTAGAATTATAGGGAACTTTTACCTTACGTTATTTATTATCAAAAAATTATGACGTGAACATATATTTCGAGAAAATTGTAAATATTTTTAAAGAAAATTTTTAATATTATATATTGTTTAATATTTAATATTTCAATTTAACTTATAATATTAAAATAAAATATAATAATAAGTTACAAAATTAAGCTGTCTAATTTCGAATGATACATAATAATATTTTTTTTTTCTTACTTCACAGTCACCTTAAAACCTCTCCCTTGTGTTTATGATGAAACTCAAATGGACTTCAACCATAATTTTAACCAAATAACCTTAAAATTGTTCCACATTTTTTTCAAAAACAAAAAAGGGACAGAGAGAGCTTCCCACAAGGAAGAAAAATTTAGAGTCCATAGCATTGTGCAAAAAGCACAGAGAGAGCTTCCCGCAAGTAAAATACAGTCTATTTTGATATTATTTTTTTAAAAATAGCAACGACCTGTGATATTATTATCTGCATCCTTCAAGAAAGAATAGATCAGTTCAAGACCACCTTTGACGCTCTCAACCTCATCGCGAACGCCTCCAAGGATTGCTGCTTCTGAAAGCAGCAACTTCTCCAACCTGTCAAACACAAGGCTCGCTGCAGTTTCAGCCATGTTGTTTTAATCTCTCTCTTTTCTGGTCCCAGCTCTTGTAGGAGTCCCCGCACACACACAGTTGCATGTGTACAACAAGGCGACTCAATTTGCTTTTTTAATTTTTGGGTGCTTAACATATAATAATGGTTTATTGCAAATAACCTATGATGTCCGGATACGGGTATGGGGTATGAAAATTTTGTAAAAATTGGGGTACGGATACGTCAATATATATATTTAAAAATATAAAACTTTTACAAATTTCATAAAACAAAAATTAAAATTTCACATTATAAATAAAAAAAATACACTAACTACAATATAAAACAAGCGTAAATTATTCGACATCACATTACAAAAATGAAAAATTACAATAGTTAAAACATTATTCAAAACAAATACATAACAATCAGTTAAGTACAATAATTACAAAATTTTTATATTACTCAAAAGTAAAATATTTAATTAAAACAATTATCAGAACATAAAAAATATGAGGAAATGAACACTAATTATCATAACATGATAAAATGAAAAAAATGATAAAGAACAAAATACACACCAACAGTCCAACACCATCCCTCTTATTAACTTGTTGAGCAAAAAAAAAATGTACAAAACAAAAAAAAAAGTAAAAGAAGGACTCACCGTCACAACACAAGGGATTGGGACGCAACGTGCTTTCCGTTGGGAGTGGGATGAGCGGTTTTGCAGGACTAGACACTGGGGAGTGCGCCATTGGGACGAGGGGTCGCCGCCGGCGGTGGATCAGCTGAGCGGTGGCGGCTAGTGGGGTGTTTTGGCGATTTGGGAAGAAAGAAGACAGGTTAAGGCTTGTTTCTAAGAAAGCATAAAGGAAAAAAAGAGGCACAGGGTAGGTGTTACAGCTCTATTAGGGAAAGAAAAAGGGAAAAAAAAAAAAGAAGAAGTAAAAATGACATAGTTCTACATAAGCTGCATACCCAAGTCGTGTCCAACCGCACCTAGCCATACTCGAGTCACACCGCACCATACCCAATCTTTTTTTTTAAAAAAAAAAAAGGTACATACCTGGGCGTACCTAGGCGTACCCAGTGCATACCCATATCCAAAACGTACTCGATATGGGTACTTTTCCAAATTCAGCATGCTTCGGAGCAAATTACTTTAGAAAATAAATAATAATTAAAAAATGGTCAAGTTGAACAAAGCCGTAGACTTTCCCGGTATGTGGCTTGAAGACTTGTCGGAGAGTCCCATTGTTAGACTATGGTTCAAGTTGTTAATCGATTTTCAAAAATGTATTTCTATTCATATATTTATTTATTTATTTATTTTTTGTCTAATTCAGTGACAGCATAATTCAAACTCTTTGCCTCATGTATATTATCCAAATTCCTTATTATTATAATGTCTTTGGTATATTATATTAGATAGGATAGGATAAATTAATACAACACATTATGATCTTATTATTTATTTGATGCAGAAAATATATTGTATAAAGTTATTTATCACAGCCCTCACATACTTCAAAATCACTATAAGAAACACACAGAAAATTGACGACATTATCGATAGTAAAAAATTTACCTATGGTTTTATTAGGATGTCGACACCGTTAAAAGACATGTCAGTAAAAAAATTTTCGATGGACTAAAGGTTCGTCGAGAAATATTTAGAAATTCATCTCCCATTTCATCAATATAATAATATATTTTGACTAATTATTTATTTTTAAGGTTTATTTATTTTTACTGACAGTGATTCAATTAGTAAGTTTAATTTTTAAAATAAAAATAAATTATATTTTAATAAATTATTGATGGATAATTTGTTAGTAATTAATGAATATGTATATTTGAAATTTATTTTTGTATTTAATTTTTACAAATAATTTTTATTTGTTTTTTAATTTAATTTTTAATTAATTTTGTTATTTATTTTTAATTTTCATTCAAAATTATAAATTAAAGACTAGATATAATTACAATATAACAATAATAATAATAAGTATTCAAATTAATATAAAAAATATTTAAATATTTAAATATACAATTCAATAAAAAAGAAAAATACAACATAACATCAATGGTAGTCGAGGTCCATGTGATTGGAATCGGGATTGGCATTGGAGCCATCGTCAAGGTCAAGGTCGGGTTTGGAGTCGGAGTCGAAATCAAACTTGTCAGAGGATACCTCTGGCACGGGTGGAAATGGAACTTGAGTTGAGGTGCTCGCTTGCACCTGCCGCATGAAGGTTTACTTGCTCTTCAACATCTTCTTGTTCCTCTTCTTCGCCTTCTTCTTCTTTTTTTTTTTTAGCTCCTTCTTGTGATGTACCTCCACCTCTAGGAGCCGTCGTGCATAGGTCTAGAGTTTAGCATTCAATGCATGCACACGATCTTGGACCTCTTGATCCTTTGCAGCAAATGGTCCGATCACAAATGCAGGGGACATACTATAACATCTCGGATTTTTGCTGCATTTGTAATTCTGCATTACAAATTTAAATAAATAATGTAGTGAAAGTCATTAAGGGATAAAATACATTTAAATTAAAATTAAGTTATTTACATAAATTTTAAATAAAAGTTGATAGAAAAATTTATTTACTTAAATGTAGTTAACAATGATTTATTGGAGAAATAAAAATAAGATAATAACAGATTAAATTGTACAGTTAAAATCCTATTTGGGATAAATAAATTAATAAACTATTTCTGTAAAAATATTTAGAAAACAGTTTAGAATTTCTACCGAAACTTCTTAAAGCTCTTGTAACTGTTTAATTTAAGAATTTGGAGTATAATAGAGTACTCATGTCATATCATAAAGTACCAATAAATGACATAAAGTGATAACTATCACTTCAAACTTTTTAATCAAGGGTTTGAATCAAGCCACAAGCCTTGTCTTTAATCCAAAGGCTAGAGTTTGAACACCCATTATCATTAATATCACTTAAACACTAAATCTCTCTTCAAAATATAACACTACAACACTCACACTCTCCCTCATTTTCTCTCTAATTTTAGATAGCTTCCTCCCTCCCCAAACTATTTTTCCTCTTTTCAACCTCCATCAACACCACATTTCACCCTTAAACCCCAAGCTCTCTTCTTCTTCTTCTTCTCACTTTTTCTCTTCTCCATCAGCTCAAGAAGCCAAAACTCCTCTCACTTTCCTCTTGGAAGGTTGCAGCTACATCACCAAGGAGGCAGGATATTTTCCTCTTGAGTGGTGGCTCTTGAAGGTTGGAGCTTGATTCTATGAGGGTTTTCAAGCTAGGAAGAAGAGGTAGGAATCTCTAACATCTCTTGGTTATGATTCTTGAAGAAATATGTGTCTATGATTGGGGGTTATTATTCTAGGATTCAAAGGGTTAAATATAGTGGTGTGTTTAAAGCTTAGATTTAGCTTATGTTAGCCTAGATGAGTGTTTTAAAATGGTTTTTGTGAGGTGAAACTCTTAGGAAGGTAATTAATCAAGTATTGGCTTAAACTAGCTAGAATAGGATATTGGGGTCAAGGCTTGAGACCTTAAAAATTAATGTGAGATTGAGATTCCTATATGTTTAAATAACTTAGTTGACCCTAAAAATAAGTGAAATTATGGACACAAACTTATTAGGATTACTATCTTCAGTTTTGTCACAAAAGGGGTAGTTGAAATCCTACAGTAGCAACCTAGAAAGATAGAAAATCAATTATCATGCTCAATGAATTAGTGCAAACTGATTTTACCCATCAAATTACATGATATATGGAGGCTAAAATTGTTCTTAGGTAGTTGGTTTGGTGAAAAAATAATTAGAAACAATTTTGGACTTAAACTATTTCTGTTAAGCAACTAGAAGGGTGATTTTTGGTTCCTATCCCTCAATGGATAGCAAAACTATTTTTAGGCTTGATTATTTGAGTTATATAGACCTTAGAAATGTCCTTAAATGATTGAAATTGGTTTAAGGTGAATTATTGGAGAATTGGGTGTTAACTAGTCAAAGTTCCTATCTACTTGAGCTATATTCAACCATACACTTAGAAGGTAACCAAAACCATACTTTAGTTGAGTATTTAAAGTAATTATGGTTAATTAAAGTGGCTTGGACCATATATAACAAGGTGGGTAAGTTTAAGAAAGTTTAGAGTTGGTTTCTAAGTGTTTATGTCAAGAAAAGGGCATATTATTATGACTAGGATAATGACGGTGATAAACTATCCCCTTAGCTCAGATCAAAGATTTGGAATCAAAATTTAGTTATGTCAAAGTGCTAATTAAGTTGAATTTACCTCTTTCAAATAAAATTCTAGTTTGGAGCCAAGCATTTCTTAAGAAAAATGTTATGATTTCATTCTAGTGTATATATATATATATATATATGAAGGTGGGAAAACACTTGGAATTGAAATGTTTGGATGATTTCTTATGGCCATAAAGGCCAATGATGGAAGCCAAGATATGTGTCCTATTCTTGAATCCTTGGAACCTTGATGGTCTATCTTGAATTGCCTTATATATAACTCATGATGATGATGGATTTGTTTGTTATAAAGAATGTATTGAAATTAAGGATTGATAAGTATTTATTGATTGATGCAATGACTGGGAATTTTTTTGCTATTTATGGTATTGCAAATTTTTTTATTTCTCCCGGTACAATCGTTATGCTGCTGGATTTATGCCAAGAAAATATTTGTGAGTTGCATCATAATGCATAAGTGCATGAGATTAGAGAAGATTATGCCATGAATCATGAAATCTATTTTAAAGAATGTTAAATGTCAAAGTAATGCACAATTCTTTAATTAAGACTAGGAAATGACCTTTCAGTAAGAGAAGGTGATTCACAAAGACAAGATAATCGGGCATAATCCCTCGATAAGAGAAGGTGACCTACCAAGATACCCCTCTACTTTGGAAGTATGCGGCCGAAATAGATCCCTTCAATTATAGAGGTATGAGATCTTTTGTCAGCTAGAATCTGATTTAGATTGTACTATATGATGACGACTACAGAGTGAGCTCACATCCTAGGACAATCTATCCAAGGACATGTAAGACCTAAAGCACATGCTAAAAGATAGCTTTAATGGCAAAAATAATGAAGTATAAGCATGTACGCATGACACTTATTGCATATTGGAGTGATGATTTAATGTGTTATTAATATTAGAGTCTTGATTTAAGTGAATGAATAAAAGTGGATCCACTTCGGAAATTATGTTTTCAAATTCTATACTTAAGCTGAACTAACCTTAACAAATCCTAATCTTTTTGTTCTATGTCTTTTTTTTTTGGGTGTGGGCTAAGTCTTCATTCGCAAACGAAGCCCACCCTTTATTTTCTTGGGCCGAACAACCTTAGTTAGGCTCACATTAGACCTAGTCAAGTTTAATTCGGGCTTATGACATCCATCAAGGTCTATCTGCATTTTTATTGGGCTAATAATTGTTAATTCTTCTGAGTCCTTATCCAGATCATTGATTCTCGTTAGTGGAGTGTGACAGATAATTTTTCATTGCAACATATAAAAAGATTATTTTTGCATAATATAAGCTTTAATTATGTGTTGATAAAAAAAAGAAAGATTTATGTGAATGGAAAAGGCATTATTAGGAGGAGTCTGCATTTAGCATCTAAGCTTTATCCGCGAGATTAATTTTTCACTTGTCGAACGACGGAAACTCTATAAAACCCAAAAACAAAGTCATTATCGGTCTTTTCAATTAAGCAAAAAGCCGTGTAATTCGGAAATAAACATGGCAAATAGTATCGGAATAACTATAATTATGAGTTTATAATATTGCTACCATTGTAGCTGTCACTTTCACCGCCACTAACGTCAGAGCATACTATCATTTATCACGTAATTTTTTATGGATTTTTCTATTCTAAATATACTAAAGTATTAAAAAGTATCCAGATTTATTTATTTGAACCAAACATTTAAACACACCATTTTTAAAAATTCATAAATTCGAATATCTCTCACAACTCACAGGCAAATATTTTAGGCCACATTAACAAAAAAAAAAAATTTTAGAGAATGAAAATTTGGTTAAATTAGAGTTCGACAGGAAGAATCCACCAAAAATAGAAAAGAGTTTGACAGGAAGCTGAATGAATGAGAAAGAAAGGTCAAATCCAAATACAATCAATGCGTTAGGTAAAAAGTAATTATTTGAAGCAAATGCTTTAAACAAATTATTTAAATGTACTAAATGGCAGGCTATTAGGTTGATCATATTATCTTCTTTACTTCTGCTTTATAAATGTAGTTCCGTACCACTTGCTGATAAAATTTATTATCCTAAGAACTTATTCATTGCCAACCTAGAAACCAAGAACAAGATCGATTCCGTTCTCCGCCTCAAACAAAGGGAAGGAATACACTTTATAGATTCTTTCTGATCAATAATTTTTCTGAAGTTGGTTCCTTTCTAATAAAAATGAAATTGGAAGATATTCAAAAGCTAAATAATTGTTTTTTTTTTTTCATTTTTCCACCATTATTTAAGTTTCAAATGTAAAATAATTGCTTCCTTACCTTAACATTTGAAAACGAAAACTCAGTACTTGCGACTATTTATAATAGTCACATAGGCACCATTCACCATAGGCCATAGGCACTTGTTGAGTTTTATGTTTTGGTTCAAAAATCATTATAGAGATGAAATATGGGAAATAATTGTTACACATAAGGATACTTTATAAAATCTAAAATCGTGAAGAAATATTTGAAGAATTTGTAAATGTACAGAGTAGTAATCATCAAAGGCTAGCATAATCCACAAGATTTCTCACCGGGCAACATATAGTCAAAGACATGTAAAGTCACGAGAAAGCATTTCAACAATGCAACGTCTCATAGTGGGTACCCCAAGTTTCCATCCTCTACCTAGTACCCACCAACACAAGCTTAGATTTCATTTTCAGTTTTTTTTTTTTTTTTATTACTTCTGTAACATCATTTCTTCATGGCCACGAGCTAATGATTATGAGAGGAATTAAGACTAAGGAGTTCTACACAGAGGTAAAAGGTACGAGAGGCAGACAAGGACATTCACAATTCTAATACGCTTTTGCAAATGCTTTTCTCCTTTCAAAGATTAAAATAATAACAAGATGAATGCATTGAAGCCTCCAGATTCAACAATCAACACAATAAATAAATAAAAAATAAATATTATTATTTTGTTTTTGTGACAAATTTTTGCTTAAATATGAGAGAGGCTGCATTCCGACATTGCATCCATACTATGGACCATTTTGTTACCATTTTGTGTAGCAACTAATGGACCTTTGGTAGCTGCTGTGTGTTGTAGCTGGGACAGGATAGTGATGAAACCTGACAATATGACCAAGAGATCTCCTGCAGAATGGGCCTCCAATCTCCATTAAATCCTGCATGGCATCCAGAAGCAGAAATGGGCCTCCCAAATAATTTCTTCTTTCGCAGACAATAGAAAATGGTTCAACCAAAATAGAGTTAGTCAAGGTCATAGTATATTGATTCCTTAATTAGAGATTTTAAATTTGATTTTTATGAATGAAAAATTTTTTTGCAAGAAAACCCCTATTCCCTTCGGATTGAGCTGGATTAGTCGAATTCATGTTAATAAGACTTGAATATCGGTGGTTCTATTGAAATTAAAAAAAAAAATGAGTCATCATTACTAATGAGCCATAATTTAAATGATATCTCTCCTAATCCTTATGACAAGAGTAGTGGTTGACTTTGAGTCAGGAGTTTGATCCAGGTTGCCCATTCTTTTCACTATTTCCCCTAAATGCTCCTTTAGAGCTCCCTAGTACCAAAAAAAATAAAAAAAAGAAGATGGGTCATCATTATTATTGACACTGCTTATTTTTATATATTTCTATTCTCAAAAATTGAATGAGCAGAGTTGTTGACTATCACTCAAACTTTATTGCAACAGAGAAGGCTGTCCTGGATTTTAAAAGCATTTTATTATGTATTGGTTGGAATACTGACTGGAATAAAAAGGAGGTCACAAAAGTGGTTTCCAGGGAAAATATTTGCACACCTTTGAAAAGTGTTCTTTTGAGGAATTTGTTGTTTCCGGTTTTGGTATGTTAAGTTTCTGCAAATGTCTTATGTTTGTTTGTTGATAAAAGAAACGGATAAATAGGATCCTTCTTAAGTATATTGTCGTTTTTTTTTTTAAAATCTAAATTTGTTTTGAAGTATCTGATATTATAGTGCCATGTGGGGGGTCAGATGTGTTTGGCACATGCATTTAGCAACTTCAAGACTTCGAGTTTGTAAATGTTGATGGAAAACAAACAGCTTTGCTATATCCAAGAGAATCAATTGCAGATAATAACATAAGGTTTCGTGTCAGAAAAAAAAAAATAGAAGAAACAGTTTGGTTTGCAGTTTCAGATAAGGGTTGCTCAGCAGTACAAGGAATTTGACCTTTCAAGAATGAGACTACCAAATCTCAACCATTTCATCAGGTATGATGAATAAGAAAGCTTTGGAGCTCAAGTTATTCAACATTAATGAGGTAACACTTTCCCTCTTTAGCTACCCTTTTGACATTTTAAGGGCAGGAGCTGAAAGTTTCCAACTTTTTTTGCTTAAAAAGTTCTTTTGGCATACCACCCTCTCAAAATTCCTTTGCAATTCATGAAAAGTTCTTCTCTCACTTTTCTTTGTTACAATCTGTATTTTAACACAGGAAAAAAAAAAAAGGTAACAAGACTTCAGGTATTTTCCTTAAGTCCTTCACATAGATCTACCTATCCCCTTTTCAACTGTTCTTGCAGCCTTTGTTGGGTGAATTGGATCCTTGCATTTTGTTTGGCTTTGACACATAATGGAGAAAGCGGATAAGCAGCAAACCTATTCCAAACTGTGTTCCAATTTAAGCACTTTCCTACCTGCCCTATTGGTTCTTGTTCTCTTCTCTTTTTACTTTTACTTTTCAATTTCTAAATCCTTCCCTTTGCTTCTTACAATACCCATTGCTCTTCTATCAACCATGTTTCTTGTCACAATGAAAAAGAAAAAAGGGTCTCAACACAAAAATCTAATCCAAGATGAGATGCAGAAAGAGGGGCTACAGCATTTATTAGATGTTACTCAGACTGAGGTTAACCAACAAAGTGAAACTGTTGAGAGTCATGAGCTGCAAGCTGAAGCACAATTCGACTATTCATTTCCATCAGATAGTGAAAGCATCAATTTCTCATTCATGGATAAAGCTTTTGAGCTCAATGTTCAGGAGCATGAGCCACAAGCTGATTACCAGTTAGACTCTTCACTTCCATCAGAGAGTGAAAGCTTTGAGATTGATCACAATGGAAATGTTGGTAGCTCTGATAACTTGGCCTCAGACAATGATGATGATATTGATGATGATGATGGTGATGATGATGAGGAGGAGGAGGAGGAGGAGGATAGCCTGATTGAAATCAACATCCCAAACAGCAACATCTTTGGCTTAACTGAAGAGCCAAAGAAACAACTGGATTCCCAGTTGCCAGATTTCCTGCCAGAATCGATTTTCGAGCAGCAGGGTCTCATGGAGCTCTTAGCAGAAATTAATGAGATGAACGAGGATGAAAATCTGATTGAGATTGATATTTCCATGGGCTCCACCAATGGACAAGATTTCAGATTGAAGCAGGAGTTGGCATATTTAGGGGATCAGTGTGTTCTTGGTGATTGATCCTCATTCATAATGTGTATGCCTTGTTGTTTTTATAGGTTTAGTCTTCAACTATTTTTTTTCTTGATGTTATGGAAAATTTTGTGCTTTTCTCTTAACTCGACAATTTAATTCAGAGGGCTCGATATAATCAACACTATGTGTTGCTTAGCATTTCTTTTTCTCTATGAGCTCAAATCAAACTGTGAGGTTCTTTTGTGAATTGAATTTGATTTAGTATATATAGCACATAATAACATTTATCTGTATGTTTAAGCTCCAATTAATTATAAGTACCGCTCAAATATCAAACCTGATACATCATTTAACAAAAGCAGAAAATATATTTAGTGATCTAAGTTTAGATGATAATTGATTATAGCAGCTATATTAAAACTACACAATTAAATAAGAGAGTCAATTAGAAAATGTAACGAAGGCAGAAAAGTTAACTAAGCCTTGATCAGGAAATGGGATAATAAGAATCTGCCACATATATTGGATTTGCATACTTGAACTGTGAAGAATAGTGTGATGATAATATTTTGAACGCCTTTAGACCTGGCCTGGTCCATAAAGGAACTTTTTAAAGTGCTAGTCATGAATCTGTTTTGTTCTTTTCCTCTTTTTTCCTTTTAAAATCTCCCTTTCTTACTCGAAAAAGTTTATTAACCTGCATTACTCACTGTTCAATTAAGGCCGAATTTTGCTTTTGACATATTAAAAAAAAAACATAAAGAATAAATGGAGTGGCTAAGTCAAATCATGGCATTGATATGCTGCAGATTTCCTTGCACTGATATTGGAACACCAAGAACCAGGTGCCAAGCAAAGCAAGCATTTGTGCTGGCTGTGCAGTTTGCTGACAACAGAATAAACAAACTTGATTTTCAACCTAAGGAAGATGAAGTATATAAAGCTAATTTGGCTCCAGCTATAACCAAAATATGGGGAAGCTCTTCTTTTTATTTCGTATTCAATATATTACTGGCAGCAGGAAATGATGCTGAAAATTAATTTTGTTTTGTTAGAGGGCATTTCTTTAAATAATTCTAATTCTAAAGTTATATTTGTAGATTTCAGATTTTCTAGCCATGAGTTTGGCTCACCTTGATCAGTCTTCTACTTATACATTGTCATAATGTGGATTTGATTTTTAACTTCCTTTGATGGTGGATGAATCTAGAAGCATGCCCTAATCCTAAATTAGGATAGGCATTTCCCTTAACCTTAGGAGTATTCAAAATCAATCAAAACCAAATTAAAGCCGAAAACTAGAAAAAAAAAAAATGAAAACCAATCAAAACTAAAATAAATTTATTTGAATTAGTTCTTATTTTATGAAAATTGATTGGTTTAGTTCAATTTTCGATTTTAGTTTTTAAAACCAACCCAAATCTATCCGAATCAATGATATATTTTATATATATAACTATATATATTCATGAGATATGTTACATATTACTTATCTATGTCTATATCCATATATATATATATATATATATATATATATATATATATATATATATATATATATATATATATATATGTATGTATGTATGTATGTGTGTGTGTGTGTGTGTGTGTATTCTATAATATTTTAATACTAAAGTTATTATGATATTCTTATCACATCTTAAATTTGCAATCATCTATTACTTATTTTCATTTAGTCAATAGCTTTTTTTGGTTTTCCAATGGTATCCTCCTCTCTCCTACTAGGGAAGGAGACTTATCATCTTTGAGCATAATCAAATTTGCCCTCCTAACTGGAGTTCTCTTTACGAATTGAACTGTGGTCCTCCTTTGAGTCGTAATATGCCTCTACCATTACGTTAACTCCCTTGTTGGTATTTAGTCAATAGTTTTGAATCCATGTATGATTTTTTTTCAGATTTTTTATTATTTACTTAACTTGTTAGTATTAGATATTAATATTAGTTTTAATAATTAACTTAGATTCTATACTTGTATAGTTTTATAAAAACACCAATGATCAACATAATTTAATGAACTTAAATTTACTTTTCATTTTGTTCTCCTATCTATGTGTTTTCTGCATCAATGGTAGTGTGAAATCTTGTAATCAATTTAAGGATTTTCAAATAAAGCATTTGGTTTGATCATTAGAATCTATGGTTTATAGATTTGAATCTCTAGATGTGCTTCTCTTCTCTTCTTGTTCTCCTTATCGTAAATATTATAACTCATGGTTATTGATATGAAGTAATGATTGAGATTATGATTGTACTCTTGTTGGTTGTTTGATTAATTCGAATTTGATCATATGATGCTGAAGATATTAGGTTTCATGTTTGAATCCTAGGTTAATGCATTCCTATGCTCCAAGCTAGCATAGTTCTAATTAGGTTTATAGTTACAGATCTATTAAATCAACTACTAGTTGAATTACAAGAGGTTTCTTATTATGAATGCATGGTTGAATGCGGAGATTTTAGTTCAACTCATGTTAACCGCATGTTCTATGATTTGATGCATAATTTGTAGTCTATAATAGATCACTACTGTTTCTAACGGGTCTTGGATTGATTGTGTTGAATTCTGAATTTTAGTTCAATTAAATTAATTTGTTTTCCATTTTCACTAATCCCCTTCTGCATGTCATTAATTTGGTCAAATTATGCCTTGATCCTTGAGAGATGACTCAGTTTGCATCCACATTACAAGCTATTGTAAACATGTTTTGTAATTTGAGTGAGCTTAGCACTCACATCAAATTTTTGTGTCATTGTTGGGGATCATTAGGTGTTATTTTATCAAATCAAGATCTTGAATAACCCCACCATCTTTGTTTTCTTTGTTTTGATAGTTTTTGGTGCAATTTAAGTCATTCATTCCAAGGACCAGTGTGTAGTTTTTTTTTTTTTTTTTTTAAATCTCTTATTGACTTGAAATTTTTCCAATTCATAGATTTTGACCTGGAGAGCAAAACTCATTGTGTATAGTGAGTTGACCCTGTTGTACCCAAATTCCATAATTTTGACTGCTTTTTTAATTTTTAAATATTTTTATCACATTTTTGGGTAGTATTTAGGTGTAGTTTTCTTTTTATGGTAGTCCCATCATTTTAAAATTTCTGTAGATATTTTAATTAGATTTATTTTTGAGTAATGATAGGTGAATGCACAAAATTATGACGTATACGAAATACATACAGAAAAAGTGAAAAAATGACAAATATGCTCGGATAATGAGTCTTATATGATCATTGTTACTTTTGTTCAATTTTTTTTTTTATCCAGCAACTTACGAACATAAACAGTGCAACACTGGTAAGTTTTGCATATATATAGAAAACTTACCGGCGTTGCACTATTTGCACTGGTAAGTTTTTGAATAAAAAAAATGAATAACAATAAAAATGATTATGTGGGATGCTGGTAAAATTTGCTCAAAATACTGGTAAATTTGTCGAAAATATTAGTAAATTTGCTAAAAATGCTGGTAACTTTCTAGACAAAAAAAAAGTTAAACAAAAGTAAAAATGATCATTAGGATGCTAGTAAATTTGCCTAAAACGTTGATAAATTTGTCGAAAATATTAGTAAATTTGCCAAAAATGTTAGTAACTTTCTGGACAAAAAAAACTTGAACAAAAGTAAAAAATGATCATGTGGGATGCTGATAAATTTGTCCAAAATGCTGGTAAATTGTTCAAAAATACTGGTAAATTTGCTAGAAACACTGGTGACTTTCTTGACAAAAAAAAAATTGAATAAAAGTAAAAATGATTATATTGGACACTGGTAAATTTATCTAAAATATTGGTAAATTTACTGAAAATACTGGTAAATTTTTCAAAAATGCTGCTAATATTCTGGACAAAAAAAAATCTTAACAAAACAAACAATAATTATGTGAGACCTATCATCCAAGTATTTTTATCATTTTCTCACTTTTTTCTTGTGCGTTGCGTAGTATGTCACAAAAAATACACTCACCAAACATTATTCCTTATTTTCAGTGATTGATTCATTTTTTAATACGGGATTTTTATGTTTGATTTACTGGTTTATGAGATTTCTGAAAATTTTACAAGAATACGGCAAATTTTGTACAATCGGCCATGTACAGTTCCGTACTATATAAAAAGAAAACCCAAAAAAAAACAAAAAAGTCAATCCGTCATGAATGTTTGCAGATTAAAAAAAATTAAAAAAGAAATTAAAAAATGAATCTGCCAACATATAAAATGGATTAAAAAAATTTAAAAATTTATATTAAAAGTAATACTACTAATAAATAATTATATATATAATTAAAACTGTTAAAATGGGTTAATTTTAATGGGCTAGCTTGAACAATTCAAAAAAAAGGTGAATTGAGATGAAAAATTGGAACAAAGAATAAAGCTAACGCAATTCAACTGGGCCAAACCGATGGCCCAATACTTTTTTGTTTTTTTAAATAATTAATTTTAAATATATGTTATTATTATTTGATTTTGGGTGATTTAACCCATTTATTCACTTAAAGAAAGTTTAAAATACAAAAACTATGTTGAGAAAAAATAAAAATAATAAAAAATACTCACTTCACTTATGCAATAAGTAAAATTGCCAAGTCTAATTATAGAAAAAAAAATTATACTTTTATCCATTGATTTTTCATATAGACTATAAGACAACAATGAGATCATCCCCCGTTTTCTTTAAAAAAAAATTAAATATATTTATTGCATTTAAAAAATTAGTAGGTTAGTTGGATATTTAACTCATGGCCCAAATAGGATTCAAGCTAGTAAAATGCTAGTCCAACCCAATCTCGTTCAAATTAATTTAGTTAAAATTGATTTTCCGGTAAAGTAATTTTTATGTAGTTTGATATGAGAAATGATGTTGACAAAAATAAAGAGTAAAATCCTAAAAGTAACAATTTTTCACTTCCATTTGGAATTGATTTTGCAGAATAGATCAAAAAGGAACCAAACAAGATGGGAAATGTGCAAAATTAATTCCGATGTCCCAAAATCGATTCTAGAAGCCCCAACAGAAAACCAAACATGCACTAAGTAAGTAGAGAAAAGAAGGAAAAGAAGAAGAACAAACAAAGCCCAAAAAGAAAGTGGATAAGAAAAGAAAAGAGTGTGGTAGATTCAATAACCGATATTGAATTTTGATGCATTATCACTATAAAAGAGTTTTACACTATCATATATAATCACATACTTCTAATTGTAAGACTTTTAAGATATTGAGTGGTTGAGTCAAATATTTTTGCTAATATTGTAACATATGATTAAATATCTGTATAAAATTTTTTACATTGTCAGTGTATCAACATAAATTCTTATTACATTTTAAATATAACATTAATTATTATTAGATAATACTCTGTCCGTTTTAAAGTAATTATCACTTTGACCAAATTGGTACATTTTTAAATTAATATTTCTAGATTTACCACCTATATGTTGAAATCCGACGTTGAGTTTTGGTGGAAAGGAACGAAGAGTTTGTTAGAGAGCTCTCAAACCCAGATTTCCTAGGATGTTTTCAAGGACACTTTCTATGAAAAGTATTTTCTCGCTTTTGTTTGAAATGCTAAGGAGTTAGAATTCATGAGGCTGACCCAAGAGGGCATGAGTGTTGCTAAATACATGGCGAAGTTTGAAGAGCTGTGCAAATTTTCTATCATCTACCAGAGAAACCCAGATGAGAGTTGGAAGTGTATGAAATATGAAGGAGGTTTGAGGGCAAACATCCTGGTGTCTATGGCCCCATTAAATATTAGAAGCTATGTGACACTGGCCAACAAAATCGTGTAATGGAGGATTGCAATAAGAAGCTGGCCTTTCGGAGGCTAGAGGTACACAAAAGAAGACAAGCAACTCAAGGGCATCAGTCATAGTAGCCGCCACAAAGGAACAATATTAGGGTGGAGGTTTCAAGGGGAAACAGCCTCAAAGGTCTACTGCCAACCCTTAGAGGCTTGCCACCCATCCTTCGAAACGTGTAATGAATCAAGCTTGCCCCAAATGTGGGAAGAAATATGGTGGAACCTGTCTAGCTAGTCAAAATGCTTGTTTCAAATGCGGCCGACCCGAGCACATCGCCAAGTACGACACTGCGCCAGGAACCCCTGCTCCTAAACTCTGCTAATAACTTGCTACTTCTAAGCCCCAAAACCAATGCTAGGTCTTTGCCTTGAATGCTGAAGTCGCCTCGGAGTCCAATGACTTAATCTAAGGTAAGTGTGAAATTAAAGGAAAAAATTTTACAATATTGTACGATTTGGTGCAACGTATTTGTTCATTTATTTTGATTATGCACATGAGTTAAACTTGCCTTTGTCTAACTTGCCATATATCTTAGTTGTTTCTATACTTGCTGATGAACCTATTAAGACTAGTCAAGGTTGTCTGCAATGCCATTTCAAGATTTTGGATAGGGTTTTTATAGCTGATTCAATTTGTTTGCCCTTGTCTATGATAGATATAATCTTGGGCATGGATTGGCTTTCGGCCAATCATGTCATGCTAAACTATTTTGCAAAATTTGTTGAGTTACCCCCTGAACTAGTTGAGTCTATCACCCCTATATGTTCATATTTGAGTTCCTTAAAATTAGGGCATGGTAAGACCGAGAATAAGGAATATGTGCTCTTTCGCTAGCAAGATAGAGATCGAGCAAACTTTGAGTAAGATTCCTATAGTGAAGGAGTATCAAGATGTTTTCCTTGAGGACATGCTTGAGTTTCTCCCTAAGCAAGAAGTTTAGTTCTCTATAGATTTGGTGCTAAGAATAGGACTAATATTTGTAATGCCCTATGGGATATCCCTTTTGGAGATGACGGATTTGAAGAAATAGTTAGAAGAACTGTTGGAAAAGAAATTCGTAAGGGCTAGTGCCTCACTATGGGGAGCCCTCGTGTTGCTTTTCAAGAAGAAGGATAAGAGTATGAGGTTGTGCCTAGATTATTGGTAGTTAAATAAGGTGATAGTCAAGAACAAGTAGCTTCTGCCTAGTCATTGATGACCTAATGGACTAGTTAAAAGGAGTTGTGGTGTTTTTGAAGATTGATCTACAATCAGGATATAACCAGATTCGAGTAAAGGAGGAGGACGTACCCAAAATAGCTGTTACGACAAGATACGGGCATTATGAGTTCACGGTGATGTTGTTTGGATTAACCAATGCCCTAGCTATTTTAATGACTATATGAATAGGATCTTCAAACCCTATTTGGAAAGTTCATGTGGTCTTTATAGATGACATCCTCATTTACTCAAGGACACAAGAAGAACACGAGGAACATTTTAGATTGCTGTTGGAGGTCGTAAGAAGGAAGAATCCATATGCAAAGTTGTCCAAGTACGAGTTTTGGATGAAAGAGGTCAAGTTTTTGGGTCATATAGTGTCACAAGGATGGATAGCTGTAGACCCAAGCAAGGTTGAAGTAGTGTAGAACTTGGAAAGACAGACAACAGCAATGGAGATTAGGAGTTTCCTTGGGCTGGCCAGTTACTACTGTAGCCTTGTAAAAGGATTTTCATAGATAGTCCTACCCTTGACCAAGCTGACAAAGAAAAATATCACCTTTGTATGGACTATAGAGTGTGAGAAGAGTTTTCAACAGCTAAAGTATAAGCTGACCACGACACTTGTACTAGTACGCCAAGGGAGCCTTTGAGATTTACTGTGATCCCTCAGGAAGAGGATTAGGTTGTGCTCTAATACAGAACCACAATGTTGTAGCTTATGCCTTTAGGCAACTGAAACTCTATGAAGTAAACTACTCGACCCACAATCTAGAACTTGCGCCCATAGTTTTTTCCTTGAAGATTTGGAGACACTAACTCTATGGAGTTAGGTTTGAGGTGTTCTTGGACTATAAAAGTTTAAAATTCCTTTTGATTAGGAGTTAAATATGAGACAGATAATACGGGTGGAGTTCTTAAAAGATTATGATTTCGAGTTGAACTACCATCCGGGGAAGGCCAATGTGGTGGCTGACACTCTAAGCTGGAAGACCCTACAAGTATCATGGATGATAGTAAAGGAGGTGGAGCTAATAGAGAACTTTAGGGATCTCAATTTGGAATACACCAAAACCTCTGGCAGGATAAAGTTGAATCAGTTGAGGGTAACCAATAGCTTTAAGGATTAAATAACCCAAGCTTAAAAAGATGATGCAAAATTTCTGGAAACCTTTGCTCTGGTACATAAGGGGAACTTGAAGGGATTTACCCAAGGCGCAAATGATTTATGGAGGCACCAAGAATAGATTTGTGTGTCGGTCAAAGAAGGTTTAAAGAAGAGTATCTTGGAGGAAGCTCATAAGACCAATTTTGGCATACACCTAAGGATAACCAAGATGTATCATGACCTTAAGAGAATGTTTTGGTGGCCAAGGATGAAGGCGAACATAGCAGATTTGCTAGGCAAGTGTTTGGTTTATTGGAAGTAAAGATATAATATCAGAAGCCCTCTAGAATGTTTGCAACCCCTAGAGATTCCGGAGTGGAAGTGGGAGGGTATTTCCATGGACTTTGTGATAGATCACCAAGGACCTAAGTGGGACATGATTCCATTTGGGTTATAGTTGACAAATTGACCAAATCTACTCACTTTTTACCCATTCGAGTCACTTATCCTCTGGATAAGTTAGCCTAGCTATACAACCCAAAGATAATGAGGCTCTATGGAGTTCCCTCAACCATAGCCTCAGATAGAGACCTAAGGTTTACCTCGAAATTTTGAGGAGCTTTGTAAAAGGCATTTGGAACGAGAATATGTTTGAGCATTGCATACCACCCCTAAACAGATGGACAATTGAAGAGAATCATACAAACTTTGGAGGATATGCTGAGGGCATGTGTGATGGATCAACCGGAAAGTTTGGATAAACACTTACCCCTCATAGAGTTTGCCGATAATAATAATTTCCATGCTAGCATCGAGATAGCACCTTATGAAGCATTGTATGGCAAAAAGTGTCAATTCCCTTTATGCTGATATGAACTCAGTGAGCAAAGCCTCTTAGGATCTGATTTAGTAAGACAGACCACGAAGCAAATAAAGAAGATAAGGGATAAGATTCTCACTGCCTAGAGTAGGCAAAAGAGCTATGCTAATCAAAGAAGAAAGCCTTTTGAGTTTCAAGAAGGAGACCATATATTCTTGAGGATCACTCTTACTCTAGTATAGGTCGAGTTATGGGAGTCAAAAAATTGAACCCCCTATTTCTTGGTCTTTTCCAAATTCTTAAGCGAGTAGGGTTGTCAGCTTACAAAATTGCCCTACCCCCAAATCTATCAAACCTCCATAATGTCTTCTATCTATCTTAGTTGAGAAAATGCCAATCTGATCTTTGCCTTGTACTTGAACCAAAAAACATACAGTTAAGGGAGGACTTGACTTTCAAGTTGTCGCCGATATGGATCATGGACTGTGGTGTCAAACAACTCAAAAGCAAGTTTATGCCTTTGGTAAAAGTGGCATGGGGTAGAGATGGTATGGAAGAATATACATGGGAATTGCAAGCGGAAATGCAAGAAGAGTTTCTGGATTTATTTAGAGATAATAATTTTGAGAGCAAAATTTTTAAAAAGGAGGGGAATAATGTAACATCTCTGAATTTGCCTAGTCTAATTAGTTCAGTAACCCCGACAGATTGGATTAATAGATGGCTAATTAAACACTAAAATCACAAATAGTAAAAGTCAAAAAGTCAACAAAAAGTTAAAAGGTCAAAGAAAAGTAAAAAAAAAGTCAACTAAAGGTCAAAAATCAATAAAAGCCAAAGCAAAAGTCAACAAATCAACTAAAAGTCAAAAGTCAATAAAATATCAATATAAAGTCAATAGTCAACACAAAAGGTCAAACTTTTAAAAAATCAAAATAAGAAACATTAGAGAGAATAATTAAAGTTCAATCACTAAATGAACCTTACTAATTAAAATTTGGAACCATAATTAAGAAGAACACAATTAAGTTGAAAATAAGACTAATTAAAGGACATGAGGTTAATATTAATCTGTAATTAGTGCATGCTCATTTAATTAGTGACTAATCACATGTAATTAGAACATAGATTAAGAAAGATATTTTATGACAACTTAAAATCCCAAGACAAGTAGAAACTTGAGAAGTGTCTTACTTTAGCAAATATAATAAGTTGATTCAAACACTCTAACCCTTGAAGAAAGAATCTTCCATTTGTGGTATTAATCCTTAAAACACCTTTAACCAAATTTGTTTTGGACCAAACTATTAACCAAGAAACAAAACATACCTTCTAAACCCTTTGGTTACTTCTCTAAGCACCCAAAGTGCAAAACATTCCCCTAATTCCCTAAGGAAACCTCATGGCCATGAGATACCAACACATACCTCTCACTTTCATTTTTCTATTCTCTCTCAAACTCAAAAACTCTCTTAAAGGGAATGCTCTCATTTTCACCTCTTTTCTTCCATAACCACCAACATCATTTTCCAAGAGCCTACTCTTTTGGTTCTTGGAGAAAGATACTAAACAAACACTAGCTGCATTTGGCAAAAATAACACAAAACCTCTTCATTTTCTTCCTTGTAGTCGTGGCCTTCGAGCTCCAAAGGAAGAGGCCATTTTCATCCTCTCAACTCTCCAAACACTTTCAAAGCTTCTAGCGGTAGTAATCTCTAACTCACCCCTTTTCTTGTTTCAAGAACTAGAACACATAAGCTCTCCATGGTTAGATTGTTTTGGGTTCCTGATCTTAAGGTCCCATGACCATATTCCTTGTTTTTGACTTGAAAAGTGTTGTATATCACATGTCCATTCTTTTGTTTGATGAAATGTTGTATCATTCTTGTTTAAAGCTTCAACCATTACATGTTATTTGTGAGTTCATGGTTTTGTTTTCTTGTCCTTGGTACTTTTGCTTAAAGTCTTAAGTTTTATGATCAAAGGAGAAAACTTTTAAAAGCTTCATCATTAAAAATTTCAAAGTGAAGAGTCAAGGCCTATAATTTTGGTTAAGCTTAGATAAGATTGGATCTAAGTCTTATGAACCTCTAAAAGACTAAATCTATAAGTTTTAAAGTGAAAAAGAAAATAAAAATGTTTGCTTGAGAAAATACAATTTTTGTTTATAAGCTTTATGAGCTAACCATGAATTGTTATAGCCCAAGAGAGCAAGGTGAAGTCTTTGCAGCTTCTTGGAGTGAATGATTAAGGCTATTGGCTTGGTCATAAAGTAAGAACACATATTTGTCCATGGATAATGTTTGCAAAGTAAGACCTACATGAGAATCTAAACAACCTGGTGACAAGGAAGACAAACAAGAGATTGTAAAGCCATGCCTACATGGTTTCGGCCATGCCTAAGAAGTATAGAAAATGATGTTTCAAATTTACAAGATCATTAAGACCTAAGCCTTAAAGTTCCCACTAAGACACCTAGTAACCTCACATGAATAATAGAAACAAAAGAAAAATGGGAACCCTAAGCCATACAAGGCCACGGCCTTGAAGAGGAAAATCAAGGACAAAAGACCTTCAATTCTTGAACATAAGGCATCTAAGGTTCAAAATGCATAACTAAGTGAATACCCTAATTTTTATTTAAAGCGAAAGAAGTTAAAAATCCTTGAGAAAACCACTTTTAAGGATTTAACCATCTCAAAATATAGTGAGAATAAAGACTTTAATTCATTAAGGGATTAGAACAAGCTTCTAAAACACCTAGTTAGTAAATCAAACCAAACTACAAGAAGAAAAACAAACTAAAAGGCTTAAAATTTCCTCGAGTTGAAATTTGGCCATTATCACAATATTAGAGTAATAATTATGTTAAATTTAACCTAATTGATTTAAAAGAACAATTTTAAGTGTTAAAAAGGTTTAAGATGGTAATACTTAGGTTTGAAAGGTTAATTTAAGGAATAGGGTAAGAAAAGCTTAAAAGATTGGAAACATAATTATTCAATATTAAGAGAATTTCTTATGAGGAATCATGAGATATCCTACATGCATTCATAAGACTTTACACCAAAGAATACATATGTTTGGTATGTAAATTAAATTCCCAGGAATATTTAGTGAATTTTAAAAAATGCCCTTGATGGAGGCGGCGGCGGACAGTGGCAAGCAACAACGGTGGTGGTTGGTGGCGGATGATGACAAGGGTATTTTGGTCTTTTCACCATGGTACACATTCCCTTCCCATGGGAATATTGGATTCCCATAGTGAATAGAAATATTTTCGGCCTCTTTTCCTTCTTGGGAATACCATATTATCTGGAATATTACTTTAAACCTCTTACCAAACATGGGAATATTTTCACATTCCCAGGAAGAAAAAAAGATTGTTGCATACCAAATGCCCTCTATATGCATGATTTGGATTATATCATTGAATAAGTATAGCCTGAGTCATTTTGACTTTGTGTTGTAGTTGATTATAAATGCTTGAGTTAGCTAATGGGATAACTATTGATGATGATTTGGCTGTGTGATCTGTTGTTTGGCAATTTTAGGAAAGTTTTGGTCTAGCCGTTATGCTGCCAGATTTTCGACAAAATTATAGGCTTAACATTTTTTTCATGTACATAATAAGGTTATTTATAGGTTAGGAGAAAGAAATGAAAAATAAAATATTCATGTGCATTAACCAAAGAACCCCTTCTCCCATCGAAGTTCCGGAATAAAAATGTGGTGACGACCACATGTGAGCTCATTACCATTTCATGTCAAGGGCGGCAAGTATGTGAACGCATATCTGACATTAGCATGTCGTAATATACAACCACATAAAGTGAAGTAAAGTTAAAGTGAGTCAAGACTAAAGTCAAAGATAAGGAAAGGATTCGTGTTAATTAAATGACCAAAAATTGTTCATGCATTCATAATTACAATGTTCCATTATCATTGATTTCCACTATCATAGTGTGCTTATGGAAAAGCAATGGAAAGAAATTAGCTTCGGGCCATATATTTTCAAACTTAACTAAAACTGAACTTATGTATGCTCACCTTTTATAAGAAGCTCGAAGTGGCTTGGACAATAATGATGACACTCACTTGTTGGGTTAGAATCATACTAAGAAATACTATTTCACACGTTTGTTTTTTTGTATTGTCTCCAGACACCAATGGACTTTCCTATGGAGTTCCTCATAGACCTTCGAGTGTATGAGTGGTTCTACGACCTTGAGCACAATGCAGTAGTGACATAAACCACCATTACTACTACATCTATGTATATCTTGGTTATTTCTGTGATACTAATGTCTTTGGTGCTCTTAATATTCTTGTCGCATCTTCTGCCACCTTTGTTGAACCCTCAGCTCATCCCATGCATCCTTAGCTATCTCCCATGCTGCTTGAGTTTGAGCCCATGGCGCCCAGCCTCCCTCTTCTAGAGCTAGTGCCCCCTAAGCTATCCGTGATAGATCTTAGTTCCACTGGCACCCCTACCTCTTTACCCACATCATCGTTAGTGCCTAACTAATGCCTCGTATAGCACACCATCGAGATAGACCCTTCGAAGGAGTCATCCACAGCCTCCAGGCGAGTGGTGGGCCCTTAGAGGGGACCATGCTTCATTATCAAGCCGATAGTCCCTAGAGGATGTGGTAAGCATGGGTGTGGCCACTCTGGCTCTTGCCACAGTTAGAGTGTATTGCTAATGTGCTCGGATATATAGGTAGAGGCATGTAGATATAGTGTTGGGGTTTATGGATGTACCAGTTTCAAGTAGTTATTTTATATTATGTTATGTTTTATTTTTCTCCGGTGTATCTACCTTAACATATGGTAACTAGGTTGGATCCCTTGGCAATTCATAGTTGTATATATATATGACTTATGCACATGTTGTGATATTTATAGTTTAACCATGCGTGGATGATTATTATCTGGTTTTGCTTTCTGCAATGAAATAATATGCCTATGGTTTAGGAATACCTGTTGTAACATACAAAGCTCTCGTGATTATCAAAATATGAGTTTTATTTCAAAAAAAAAAAAATCTCCCTACTTTTTGCATAACTTAGTTTAAGAATGAAGCTTAAGTTCTCTGCAAACAAAAGTAATAACTAATAAAATATCATAATACGACTTAAGCGTAGTATGGATTTATTAGGGTGTTACATTTTGGTATCAAAGCAGATAATCTTGATAAGAGCCTAAGAGTAGACTAACTATGCTTCTATGCATACCTATCAATTGAGTCATGTCATGAGTCTATATAAGAGGGCTTAGAATTAGAAATGTATAACCACCTTTCTTAACTGTAATTTGTTACGGGTGCAGGTGCACTTAGCATAGTGTTGAGCCTAATAAACTCGATGTCTCTTGTTTTATGTATTAGGAACAAATGGCATCAAGGAGGCAACATAGGCTGCCCATAGAGAAATGGCACTGGAAAACATGGATTATGTCATGGGCACCTTTCGTGCCATGGCAAGGGTGAAGCAAGACCAAGCTACAATTATTACTTGAATGATGGAACGAATGGATAGGCAATCCAAAGAGAGTTCTACAGGACGGGGTAGAACTGAGATAGATATGCAGTACCTCAAGTTCTCAAAATTTTGGAAGGTGAATCCACCAAGCTTGAGGGGTACCTTCAACCCTAATGCCGCTGACGAATGGATCAAGGAAATCGAGAAAGTCTACATAGTGCTGGCTTGTTTTGACAAGTAGAAGGTGGCCTTTGCTATTTACATGTTGAAATCCAACGCTAAGTTTTGATGGAAGGGAACAAAGAGTCTGTTAGATAGTTCTGGAACCCAGATTTCCTATGATGTTTTCAAAGAGGCTTTCTATGAAAAGTATTTTCCTACTTTTGTTTGGAATGCTAAGTGGTAGAATTCATGGGGTTGACCTAAGGAGCATAAGTGTTGCTGAATACACGGCGAAGTTTAAAGAGCTGTGCAAATTTTCTACTATCTATCAAAGAAACCTAAATAAGAGTTAGAAGTGTATGAAATATGAAGAAGGCTTGAGGGCAGACATCCTGGCATCTGTGGCCTCATTAGAGATTAGAAGCTATGCAACACTGGTCAACAAGAGTCGCATCGTAGAGGACTATAATAGGAAGTTGGCCTTTCAGAGGTTGAAGGTGCACAAAAGAAGGCAAGCAACTCAAGGGTAGCCACCACAAAACAAGCAGTTTTAAGGTAGAGGTTTCAAGGGGAAACATTCTCAAAGGTTTGCTGCTAACCTTAGAGCCTACCACCTATTCCCCGAAACATGTGACGAATCAAGCCTCTCCCAAATATGGGAAAAAACATGTTGGAACATGTCTGGCTAGTCAAAATGCCCATTTCAAATGTGGCTAACTAAGGCACATTGCCAAGTACTGCTCTGCACAAGGGAACCCCTACTGCCAAACCCCACTAATAACCTACCACTTCTAAGCCCCAAAACCAAGGCTTGGTCTTCACCTTGGATGCTAAAGTTGCCTTGGAATCTGACGACCTAATCTAAGATAAGTGCAAAATTAAAGGAAAAACCTTAACTGTATTGTATAATTCTGTGCAACGTATTCATTCATTTCTTTTGACTATGCACATGAGTTAAACTTGCTTGCGTTTGACTTGCCATGTGTCTTAGTTTTTTCTATACCTACTGATGAACTTGTTAAAACTAATCAAGCTTGTTTGCGAAGCCATTTCAAGATTTCTGATAAGACTTTTATAGTTGATTTAATTTGTTTGCCTTTGTTTGGGATAGACATAATCTTTGGCATGGATTAGCTTTTGGCCAATTGTGTTATGCTAAACTATTCTGCAAAATCTATTAAGTTGCTCCCTGAACCAGTTAAGTTTATCACTGTTGTATTTTTGTATTTGAGTTCCCTAGAATTAGGGCATGGTAAGACCATGAATTAGGGATATGTGCTCCTTATGGCTAGCGAGGTAGAGATCGAGAAACTCTGAGTGAGATTCCTGTGGTTAAGGAGAATTTAGATGTTTTCCTTGAGGACATACCTGAGTTTCACCCTAAGCGAGAAGTTGAGTTGTCTATAGATCTGGTGCCGGGAATGGAACCAATATATGTAGCGCCCTATAGGATGTCCGCTATGGAGCTGATGGAGTTAAAGAAACAGTTAGAAGAGTTGTTGGAAAAGAAGTTCATAAGGCCTATTGCTTTACCACGGGGAGCCCCTATGTTGTTTGTCAAGAAGAAAGATGGGAGTATGAGATTGTGCGCGGATTACCAGTAGTTGAATAAGGTGACAATCAAGAACAAGTATCATATGCCTAGTTATAAATGACCTAATGGATCATTTGAGAGGAGCTGTAGTGTTTACAAAGATTAATCTACGGTCAGGATATCACCAGATTCAGGTAAAGGAGGAAGATGTACCCAAAATAGCTTTTAAGACAAAATACGGAGCATTATGAATTCATGGTTATATTGTTTGGATTGACCAATGTCCCAGCTATTTTCATGGACTACATGAATAGGATCTTCAGACCCTATTTGGATAAGTTCATAGTGATCTTTATAGATGACAACCTCATTTACCCATGGATGGAGGAAGAGCATGAGGAATATCTTAGATTGGTGTTGGAGATCTGAAGAAACAAGAGGCTATATGTGAAATTGTCCAAGTGTGAGTTATGGATGAAGGAGGTCAAGTTTTTAGGTTATGTAGTGTCACTAAGAAGGATAGTTATGGACCCAAGCAAGGTTGAAATGATGCAGAACTAGGAAAGATCGACAGTAGTAATGGAAATTAAGAGTTTCCTTGGGGTGGCCGGTTACTACCATAGGTTTATAAAAGGATTACCAAGCTGACAAGGAAAAAAATACTGCCTTTGTATGGACTATGGAGTATGAGAAGAGTTTTCAAGAGCTAAAAGAGAAGTTGACCACCATATTCATACTAGTTTTACCCGACCTTAATGGAGCCTTTGAGGTTTACCATGATACCTCGAGAAGAGAATTAGGTTGTGTTCTAATGCAGAACTACAATGTTCTAGCGTATGCCTATAGGCAGCTGAAACCCCATGAAGTAAATTGTTAGCTCCAATGCCCTTCAAAAGCCACCTTGTGGTTTGAACCTTATAAGCTAAAAGGTTTTAATGATCAACAAATCAAGGTTTAACAAAGTCTTTTGCACACTAACTGTGTGTTCAAGTTTGTTAAACGTCTATGAGTTAGATCAAGCAAATTCGCACAAATATGTATCTTAGTTAGAATAAGGTTGAAGTTCTTTCACGAATCTCCTTTTTTCAAATTAAAAGAAAGGACACTCTATCAAATACATGATCCCTCACTCAAGGAACACATTAGAAAGTTCAGAAAGGAATACTAACTTTAGAAGGAAAAAATGCTATCAGAAGGATGATCCATTCAAAAGGCTACATCCAGAAGTGTGATCATCAACAAGATAACTCTCATGAAGTACTTCATCCTCAAGGCTTATTCTACATGATTCAAAGATAAATTCAAAAAGTCAAACATGATTTGATAAGATCCAAAAGAAGCGCTGACAAGTTTGAAAAGTTGGTGAACCCTTCAACGGCTATTTTTCTTCTTCGATGTCACTTCTACTTGTTGAAGAAGAAAGTTGCATTCTCTCTTTCCAGTCTTAGACCAGTGGATCAAAAAGGCACAAAACTCAAGATTTTCAAGCTCCAACGGATATTTTTCTTAAGTCTATATAAAGCTGGAAGTCAAAGAAGAGATGGTTAGACTATTTGAATATTTCTATGCATTCAAAGCTTTCATTGTCCAACCTTCACAATCTTCTAAATTATTAGAAAGTTACATATTGTAACATTTGTTTGAAAAATCCTCTCTATTGATTTGTATTAGATAACATTCTCTCATTGAGAATTTAGAGAAGTCACACTCACTATATTTCATTGATTATACTCTGTTGACAGAGTCAGTGTGAGTGTTCAAACTCAAACTCAAAATTTTGAGTATTGTAACTCGACCCGTTAATGGTCATTGTAAGCTTGGAGAGGCTAGGATAAAAACTACTCGGATTAGCTTGGAGAGGCTGGGATAAAACACTACTCGGTTTAGCTTAGAGAGGCTTAGTAAATAATACTCGTTGTAAAGCTTGGAAAGGCTTGAGAAATACTACTCTGCTGTAAAGCTTAGAGAGGCTTGGACAAAGAATACTCGAAGTATAAAAATCTCAACTAAGTGTTGGGAACTGAATATAGGCAAGTGATTAGCTAAACCAGTATAAAACCTTGATGTGTGATCATTCTATCCCTTATACTTTTCATTGATTTACTTCACCTTATAATTAAATTTGTATACTAAATATCATACTGCTCAAACAAATTTTCTATAAGTAAAACTGTTTATAGTTCTAACTAAATCGCTTCCGTATTCCAAGTCTTAAACCTGAGAGTGTTGTTTTCCAAAGTTTTTCAGGTTATAAAGTTCATTAAAAGCACGATTCAACCCTTCTTTCGTGCTATTTTAACCTACATAAACTATCTGACCCACGACCTAGAACTAGTGGCCATAGTTTTTGCCTTGAAGATTTGGAAACACCACTTTCTAGAGTTAGGTTTGAGGTGTTCTCGATTTATAAAAGTCTGAAATACCTCTTCGATCCGGAGGAGCTAAATATGAGACAGAGAAGATGGATAAAGTTCCTAAAGGATTATAATTTTGGGTTGAGCTTCCGTCCAGGGAAGGCTAATCTGGTGGCTGACGCTCTAAGCCAAAAGACCTTACAAGTATCATGGATGATAGTCAAGGAGGTGGAGCTAATAGAGAGCTTTAGATACCTCAATTTATGATATACCGAAACCTCCTGCAGGATAAGGTTGAGTTAGGTGATGGTAACTAGTAGCTTTAAGGATCAAATAACCTAAGCTCAAAAAGATGATATGGAGTTTTTGGAAACCCTTTCTCTAGTGCATAAGGGGAAGTTAAAGGGATTTACCCAAAGCATAGACAGTCTATGGAGATACTAAGAAAGGATTTCCGTGCCGACTAAAGAAGGTTTAAGGAACAATATCTTGGAGGAAGCCCATAAGAGCAATTTTGCCATTCACCTAGGGATCACCAACATGTACCATGACCTCAAGAGATTGGTTTAGTAGCCAAGGATGAAAGCGGACTTAGCAGATTTGGTGGGCAAGTGCCTAGTTTAACATAAAGTAAAGATAGAACATCAATAGCACTCTAGAATATTGCAACCACTAAAGTTTGTGATAGGATTGCCAAGGACCCAAGTCGGACATGATTCCATTTGGGTTATAGTTGACAGACTGACTAAGTCTACTTACTTTTTGCCATTTCTAGCCACTTATCCTCTGGATAATTAGCCTGGCTATATATCCAAGAAATAGTGAGGCTCTATAGAGTTCCCTCAACCATAGTCTCAGATAGAGACTCGAGATTTACCTCAAGATTTTGGTAAGCCCTGCAAAAGGCATTTGGAATAAGACTGTGTTTGAGCACCACATACAACCCCAAAAGGATAGACAATTGGAGAGAATGATACAAACTTTGGAGGATATGTTGTATGTGATGGATCAATTGGGAAGTTGAAATAGACACTTACCACTCATAAAATTTGCCTAAAATAATCGTTTCCATGCTAGCATAAGGACGACCCCTTTTGAAGTGTTGTATGGCGGAAAGTGTCAATTCCCTTTATGCTAGTATGAACTAGGATAGCAAAGCCTCTTAGAACCTAATCTAGTAAGATAGACTACAGAGCAAATAAGGAAGATCACTGTCAGTCAAAGAAGAAAACCTCTTGAGTTTCAAGAAGAAGACTATGTATTCCTGAGAATAACTTCTACTTTTGATATAGGTTGAGCCATGTAAGTCAAAAAGTAGAACCCCCGATTTCTTAATCCTTTCCAAATTCTTAAGCGAATAGGGTCACTAGCTTACAAAATTGCCTTGCCCCTAATTCTCTCAAACCTTCATAATATCTTTCATGTGTCTCAGTCGAGAAAATACCAATCTGATCCTAGCCGTATGCTTGAACCAGAAAACCTAAAGTTAAGGCAGGACCTAACTTTCCAGCTGTTGCTGATGTAGATTGTGGACCGTGATGTCAAACAGCTCAGAAGCAAGTATGTGCCTTTGGTAAAGGTGGCTGGGGTAGAGAAGGTATGGAAGAATATACGTGGGAATTGGAAATTAACATGCAAGAAGAGTTTCCAAATTTATTTAAAGGTAACAATTTTTAGGTCAAAATTTTTTTAAAAAAGGGGAGTAATGTAACATTTTCAAATCCACATAGTCTAATTAGCTCGGTAACCTTGAGAGATTGGATTAATATATGGCTAGTTAAACACTAATCACAAATGGCAAATGTCAAAAAGTCAATAAAAAATTAAAAGTCAAAGAAAAGTAAAAAAGTCAACTAAAAGTGAACAAATCAACTAAATGTCAAAAGTCAATAATCAACACAAAATGGTCAAACTTTCAAAAGATCAAAGTAAGAAATATTAGAGAAAGTAATTAAAGATTAATCACTAAATGAACCTTACTATTTAGAATTTGAAACCATAATTAAGAAAAACACAATTAAGTTGAAAATAAGATTAATTAAAGGACATGAGATTAATATTAATCCATAATTAGTGAATGTTCATGTAATTAGTGACTAATCACATGTAATTAGAACATAAATTAAGAAAGATATTTTATTACAACTTAAAATCCCAAGACAAGTAGAAACTTGACAAGTGTCTTACTTTAGCAAATATAGTTAGTTGATTCAAACACTTTAATACCCTTTAAGGAAGAATTTTCTATTTGTGGTATTAATCCTTAAAGCACCCTTAACTAAATTTGTTTTGGACCAAACCATTAACCAAGAAACAAAGCACACCTTTTAAACCCTTTGGTTACTTCCCTAAGCACCTAAAGTGTTAAACACTCCCCTAATTCCCTAAGGAACCCTCACGGCCATGAGATACCAACACACACCTCTCACTTTCATTTTTCCATTCTTTCTCACACTCAAAAACTCTCTCAAAGAGAACACTCTTGCTCTCATCTTCTTTCTTCCATAACCGCCACCATCACCTTCCAATAGCCCACTCTTTTGGTTCTTAGAGAAAAATACTAAACACATACTAGCTCCATTTGGCAAAGACAACATAAAACCTCTTCCTTTTTCTTCCTTGTAGCTCCAGCCTTCAAGCTGTAAAGGAGGAGTCCATTGTCATACTTTCAACTCTCCAAGCACTTTCAAAGCTTCTAGCGATAATGATCGCTAACTCGCTCCTTTCTTATTTCAAGAACTAGAACACCTAAGCTTTGTCCATGCTAAGATTGTTTTGGGTTCTTGATCTTGGGGTCTCATGACCATATTCCTTGTCTTTGACTTGAAAAGTGTTGTATATCACATATCCATTATTTTGCTTGATGAAATGCTCTTTCATTCTTGTTTAAAGCTTCGGCCATTACATGTTGTTTGTGAGTTCATGATGTTGTTTTCTTGTCCTTGGTGTTTTTGCTTAAAGTCTTAAGTTTTATGATCAAAGGAGAAAATTTTTAAAAGCTTCATCACTAAAAATTTCAACTTGTAGAGTAAAAGCCTATAATTTTGGCTAAGCTTGGATCTAAGTCTTATGAACCTCGAAAAGACAATATCTACAAGTTATAAAGTGAAAAAGAAAATAAAAATGGTTGCATGACAGAAAACAAGTGTTATTCATAAGCTTTATGACCTAGCCATGAATTGTCATAGCTAAGGGAGCAAGGTGAAGTCTTTGTAGCCTCTTAGAGTGAATGATTAGGGCTATTCGCATGGTCATAAAGTAAGAACACATACTTGTTCATAGATAATGTTTGCAAAATAATACCTATACAAGGATCTAAACAACTTGGTGACAAGGAAAATAGATAAGAAATTGTAAAACCATGCCTATATGGTTTTGGCCATACCTAAAAAGTATAGAAAATGATGTTTCAAATTTATAAGATCATTAAGACCTAAGCCTTAAAGCTCCCACTAAGACACCTAGTAACCTTACATGAATAATAGAAACAAAAGAAAAATGGGAACCCTAAGCAATACAAGGTCACGGCCTTCAAAAGAAAAATCAAGGACAAATGGCTTTCAATTCTTAAACATAAGGCATCTAAGGTTCAAAATGCATAACTAAGTGAATACACTAACTTTTACTTAAAGTAAAAGAAGTTAAAAATCCTCAAGAAAACGACTTTTAAGGATTCGGCAATATCAAGAATATAATGAGAGTAGATGTTTTGATTCATTAAGGGATTAGAACAAGCTTCTAAAATACCTAGCAAATCAAACCAAATTACAAGAAGTAAAACAAACTAAAATGCTTAAAATTTCCTCGAGTTGGAATTCGGCCATTATCACAATATTAGAGTAATAATTATGTTAAATTTGACTTAATGGATTTAAAGTGAAAAAGGTCAAAGCTGGTAATATTTAGATTTGAAAGGTTAATTTAAGGAATAGGGTAAGAAAAGCTTAAAAGACTAGAAACAAGCCTATTTAGAGATAAGAGAATATTTTATGAGGAATCATGAGATATCTCACACATTTACAAGACTTTACACCAAAAAGTACATAAAACCCTAGAAACATGATTAGGTTTGTATCATTGAATGAGTATGGCCACAGTCCTTTGGACTTTGCATTTTAGTTGATTATAAATGCTTGATTTGGCTAAAGGGATGACTATTGATGATGATTTGGCTATGTGATTTGCTGTTGGCAATTTTGAGGAAGTTCCGGTTTAGCCGTTATGCTTCGGTCTAGCCGTTATTGAAAAGTAATGGAAAGAAATCCACTTCGAGCCATATATTTTTGAACTTAGCTAAAATTGAACTTATGCATGCTCACCTTTTATAAGAAACCCAAAGTTGTTAGGTTGATAACGACGACACTTACGTGTTATTTAGAATCCTACTAAGAAATATTATTTCTCATATTTATTTTTCCACATCGTCTCCAGACACCAATGGACTTTCTGGTGGAGTTCCTTGTGAACCTCCACTGTATGAGTGGTTCACAGCCCTAAGCATGACATAGTAGTTCCATCGACCACCACTACTACTTGTATCTAGATATATCTTGGTCATTTTTGTGACACTGATATCTTTGGTGCTCCTACCATTCCTGCTGCATTTCTTACTGCCTTCGTTGTACTCTCAGCTAGTCTCGTGCATCCTCAGCCATTTCTTGCATTGCCCGAGTTCAAGCCCATGTCACCCAACCTCCTTTCTCTAGAGCTTGTGCCCCCTGAGGTGCCCGTGATAGATCTCAGTTATGCTATACTTTATTTTCTTTGGTGTATGTACCTTGACATATGGTAACTAGGTTGGATCCTTCAATGATTCATCCCTAGTCATATGGTATGACTTATGCACATGTTGTGATATCTATGGTTTAATCATGCATGCATGATTATTATCTAGTTTTGCTTTCCACAACGAAATGACTATGCTTATGGTTTATGGATACCTACTGTAATGAAAAAGGCTCTCGCGATTTTCAAAATACGAGTTTTATTTCAAAAAACAAATATTTACCCTACTTTCTGTGTTACTTAATTTTGTGATATCTATGGTTTAATCATGCATGCATGATTATTATCTAGTTTTGCTTTCCACAATGAAATGAATATGCTTATGGTTTATGGATACCTATTGTGATGAAAAAGGCTCTCGCGATTTTCAAAATGCGAGTTTTATTTCAAAAAAAAATATTTACCCTACTTTCTGTGTAACTTAATTTAAAAATTAAGTTTAAGTTCTCCACAAAGAAAAGTGACAACTAATAAAATGTTGTAATATGACTAAAGCATTGTAAGGGTTTATTAGGGTATTACAATGCAAATCTCTTGTAGAAAGGCAACACTTATAAGAGATTTGGAACAAAATGGCACTTGCAACTCTTACTCAACTTGTGAATAAGAACCCTAAGATATGCCACCTGCAACCCTCAATCAACCTATAACGGAGAACCTTGGGATAGGGATTAGAATTCCTAACATGTTATTTATAGATGAAACAAGAATCAAGAATATTAAAACTCACAAAGTATAAGAGTAAAAGGAATAAACCTCACAATTGTATTGATAGTAAAAATTGAGCAATTTATAGGCTAATTTGCCTGTTTAAAATTTAAAAAAAAAGGAAAGATAATGAAAATTGAAAACCTAAAAATATTTGATCCTACCTAAAAAGATTTAATCTCATCTCAAAAGATTTGATCATAATTAAAAGACATGATCTTAACTAATTCTAATTAAAAATCCAAATGGTAAAATTCAAGCCCAAAATATCATAATTACTCAACTCCATTTAATGACAGTAATATCTTCCAAATTAGCCCAAATAATATAAAAGTGCTTGAAATTAGCCCATGTCTCCAACTTGGATCCTTGTAGCCTGATCAACTGGATCCCTTGCGTTGTGGTCCCCATCACAAGATGGCAAATTCACATTTAAGGGTTTTTTTCTTTTTTCTTTTTCTTTTTATGCAATCCCAAAATTGAAGGTGGCAGATCCCTTAAATTCCCCATATTCTTGTAAAAGTTTATAAAACCCCATATATAAGAAAATCTAACATACAAAAACCCATATTAAAATACACTCTTAGAGATTTGTATAGTAGTTTTTATTTACTTTGCCTATAAGATTCCTACATTTCCAATGAACTAATTGCTAACATGACTCCAAATTGTTAGCTATTGGGTACTTGGACTTTTATAGAAACCATAGTAGTCAATGAGGTTTCTTATGCTTATCAATTGAGAGTGGAACATCGGGTAAATGAGCTTATTTGTTTAGAGGATTTATTGAAACAAATGACAGTAATTAGCATATAGTTCCAATAGATGATATAAGCTACATATTTTAATATTTAGAGACTCGTATTAAGTAACTAGCTTCTTCCTTGAGTCAGTTACAAGCTCAAGGATTTGACTAGATTTCTTCCTAAATAATTGCCAACCCAAAAGGCAATGAGATTGCTATTACAATGCTATTTGACAAAGATTTAGATAAGCCATTTGATCCTTAATCCTTATGCAAGCAGAAGATGGACAATTCGATAGAGGGACCTCATATTGTAGAGAAACTAGATGAGCCACTACACTAGAAAGTAGATAAAGATACATATGATTATTTGTGTGTCGAAATTCTTGAATTGATTGATTTTGATATTTACTTTAAGTCATGCATTGCCTGTAATAGTGATATGATCTATCTTGCATATGCTAAGATTTACACATTCTTAGACAGTGATGATTTTATTTTGCTAGATTGTGCAGCAGATGCAAATGGTGTAGGAATTCAAGCTATAAAAGTGCTACCACCACTGCATTGTTACATTCTATAGTGGCCATTGACTGAGCTGAGGAATATATCTATTTGAAGAATGATGCATGACTTCATGCTATACCTAGGATGACAATGGCATAACTGAACAACATGAGCTAATGAGGCTAATAAGATTGGTATTTGTTGACATTGTAATTTGTAGGGTGCACATGGTATGGGTAGACCCTGACTATCCTACTAACATAGATCCAATGTAAAATATCTAGGTTAGGTTAGGTCAGGTCATTGCATTAGTTTGCAATTAACTCGACCTTGTGACTTGATGACTCGTATATATACATTTTTTTTCTTATTTTCCCTTTAAAGTTCTAGAATACCAGAGAGTTAGAGACCCATTTTGCTATGTCATTTCATTCCCTCATTCTCTTGAATCTTCTTCTCAGTTAAACCTTAATTATAGTCACCATTTCTTGGTCATTAGTTCATCGCCACAACCAATTGCTCTTGCTTACCACTCCTTAGTCCTTCTCCTTATCAACTATTAGTGACTTGTTAGTGGTAGCTCCAATGCACTTCAGAAACCATTCTATGGTTGTGAACCAGAATGAGCATTAAGGTTTTGATAAACACTAAATCAGAGTTTAAGCTAATCTTGTTATATATGACCGATTTGTTTCTAGAAATGATTTCTTCCGTGAAAAAGATCTTAATCGTGTGCATTAACTGGTTGAGAATCAACAAAGCCTTGTTATCTATCTTTCTTTTATTTGAAATACTTCATATGGAATATATGCTTTGTATACTTCTTGATTTATCATGAAAGAAACAGAAAAAAAGGTTCAAAAGGATGAAACTGCAACATCAGAAGGGAAACATGCCTCAAAATCAAACACTGTTCATCCAGAATGATGACTCTATCTAAAAAGGATATCTCCAGAGACATGCTTCTTATGAAGTATTATACTTTCAAAGCTTCTTCTGCACGCTTCATAAACAAATTCAAAAAGTCAAAAAGGTGATTTGATAAGATGCAAATGAGGCATTGACAAGTCTGAATAGTTGGCAAACCAACAAACGGCTACTTTTCCACTTTTGTGTAAGTCTTGAAGAATGGGAGAAAGGAAGGCTATTTCTTCTTTAACTAATCGTAGACCAGCAAACTAAAAGAATCATAAGGATCAAGGCCTGCGAGCTTCAACGATCATATTTTGAAGTCTATATAAGGTTAGAAGTCGAAGAAAGAATAATTAGACTGTTTGAATATTTCTTATGTAAAAGGAGCTTTCTTCTTTCATCCTTCTCAACTGTTTGTAGCAGCAAAAAGTTACTCATTATAATTTCTGTCCAAAAGAAAATCTTCTCTTCTATTTTGTATTAGATAATATTCTTTCTTTGAGAATTTAGAGAAGTCACACGCACAGAGCTTTATTGTTTATTCTTTATCAAGATAGTCAGTGTGAGTGTTCAAACCAAAACACATTGTTTATATAAATTGTATCTGGACCTAGTAACGGTCAGTGTGAGCTTAGAGAGGCTAGGAAAACACTACTCATTTGTAAAGCTTGAAGAGGCTTGGGAAAAGACTACTCACTTATAAGAAGCTTGGACAAAGAATACTCGTAGTTTATAAAATCTTAACATAGAGTTGGGGACTGAAAGTAGACAAGTAGTTTGGCTGAAAATAGTATAAAAATCTCTTGTGTGATTTTTCTATCTCTTATCTTATTTGATTTTATCACTTAAGTTCTTTTTGTTTAAACTTTATCTGAAATAAAACTTATTTCTATTCTATATAGAACTAAACAGTTTTATAAACTAATAAATAGCTTCCGCAATCCAAGTCTTGAACTTGAGATAAATTGTTTTATTAAAGTTTTTCAGATTATAAAGTTTCTTAAAAGCACAATTTAACCCCCCTTCTCATGCTATCCCATCCAACAATTGGTATCAGAGCCTAACTCTGGGGTTGAACTTCCTAACGGTTGCAGAGGTTAAAGATCATATCAAATGGCTCAATAGATAAATCACATTGCAAAAGGTCACTCTATAAATCGCCTTCCTTACTTTAATGGTGAAGATTATCCATATTGGAATGATAGAATAAGACTCTTCATTAAGTCCACAAGTCTGGATATGTGGGAGATAATAGAAAATGGTGACTATATACCCACAGTTGAGCAACCAGCACCTTAAGTAGTTGCTGATCTAGAGCAACCTCCACCTGTTGTAGTCAGAACCAACCATAGAAATGAATGGACTGATCAACACAAAACCAAGGTTCAAATGAATGCCAAGGTAAAGTACCTTCTCACATATGCCTTGAGCACAAGTGAATATGATAAGATCATATCTTGTGATTTAGCTAAGGAAATCTAGGATAGACTTCAAGTGCTGTATAAAGAAACAGACCAGGTCAAAGAAACCAAGATCAGCATGTTAGTTCATTAATATGAAATGTTCAAAATGCCAAAGCATGAGAATATTGATGAAATGACAACTAGATTTATGCATATCATAAATTAGCTAAAGGCCTTAGGCAAAAAGTACCCCAATACAGAGATGGTGAAAAAGATTCTAAGAAGTCTTTCAAAGGCTTGGCATCTAAAAGTCACGGTTATTCAAGAAGCTAAAGACTTGAATGTGCTTAGCTTAGATACTCTCATTAGGTCATTAAAGATTCATGAGTTTGAGCTAAATGAAGCCGTTGAGGAGGTTGTCAAGAAAGGAAAATCTATTGCTTTAAAGTCCACTCAGAAAAGGACTCATTCTTCCAACGTCTTGAAAGCCTTGGAAGAATTTGAAGAAGAAGAAAAGGATTCCCCTGATGATAATGATGATAGTGATGAAATTGCTCACTTAGCAAGGAAGATCTCGAAAGCATGGATTAAGAGGAAGAAGAAGAACCTTTCTTCCAAAAAAGACAAAAACGGCAAGGCTAAGCAAGATGGGATCATCTGCTTTGAGTGCAAGGAACCTGGACATGTCAGATTTGAATGTCCCAGACTAAAAAAAAAAACTCGAGAAAGAAGACTACAAAAAAGAAAGCTATGATAGCTACATGGGAGGATTTGGATGAAGAACAAGAAAATGCATAATCACAAAGTGAAGAAGAAATTGTAGCAAATCTCTACTTCATGGCTGACATTGTTTTAGATGAAGAAACTGAGGTACATGATTCTGAACCTGAACTCACTTTTGAAAATCTTCAAAAAGCCTATGATAAACTCTTAGATGATTCTAAGTCTCTTGCTTCTTATTATGCCTCTTTGAAAAAGGATTTTCGAAAACTATCTTTGGAGTTTGAAAAACTCAAGATTGAAAAAGAAAAGGTTGGGCATGAAAAGGACAAATTACAAAATGACAATGTCCTTCTTCAGAAAGATGTAACAGCCCTGAAAATCGAAGTTTTTGAAACTCGCTTAAAATCATCTTTTGATGTTTTTGAACTTCAGAAAACTTTAAAACTTCTCAAATCAGATCTTGAGAAAATGGTTAATGGCTCCAAAATTTAGACTTGATGCTTGGTGGCCAAAAACCTCATCTTGACAAAACTAGTTTAGGCTTTGAGAAGGGAGATAATGAACAATCATCCAAAGATTTCTCAAATCAAATTCCTGCATGTATATACTGTTTCAAAAAGGGGATACTTTCTAAAAGATGCTTCTCCAGAATAAAAATGAAATAGAAAGTGAAAAAAGCCCAAAAATACTACTAACACAAAAGGACACAAGAAGATATAGGTACCTAAAGTTAAAATTGCTTCTGATGCAGGTGTGTCTTAAATCACTAGATCAAAGGGAAAAGAAGTGGTATCTAGACAGTGGATGCTCCAGACACATGAATGGAAATAAATCCTGGTTCAGAAACCTTAGATCCAAGGATAGTGGAATAGTAAAATTTGCTGATGGAATTAAATCCAAAGTCATTTGTATAGGTAATGTTGGTAAGAACAATTCCAATCTAATAATAAATATTTTGTTAGTAGAAAAGTTAACCCACAACCTTTTGAACATTATTTAATTCTGTGACCAAGGCTACAAAGTTGTGTTTGAACCTTTGCAGTGTATTATTAAAGACTCCATTATTGATAAAATTATTCTTACTGCTAAAAGGTATAATAATACTTATGTATTATATCTAGATGACCTTCTAGATCAAAATGTAAAATGCTTAGCTTCCTTTGTGGACGAAAAGTGGCTATGGCATAGGAAGTTTGGTCATGCTCATATAAAGCTGATTTCTGAGATTTCTCCGAAGGGGCTAGTAAAAGGTTTGCCTAAAATCAATTTTGAAAATGATTCTTCTTGTGAGTTCTATCTCAGAGGCAAACAAATCAAAAGTTCCTTCCAGAGTAAAAATGTAGTTTCAACTATTAGACCACTTGAGTTTTTATAACTTGATCTTTTTGGACCAACTAGAGCTGTCAGTCTTGGTGGTAAGAAATATGCTTTAGTCATTGCAAATGACTTCTCAAGATTTACATGGGTTATATTTCTGATCCATAAGGAAAAAGCTTGTGAAGCCTTCAAAACGTTTTCAGAAAGAATTCAAAATGAAAAAAGATTTTTGTATTACTTCCATCATATCAAATCACGGTGGAGAATTTGAAAATCATTCTTTTGAAAATTTTTGCAATGAAAATGGCATTTCTCATAACTTCTCTTCTCCTAGAACTCCTCAGCAGAATAGAGTAGTGGAGAGGAAGAATAGATCATTGCAAGAAATAGCCAAAACTATGCTTTTTGAAAATGGTTTATCAAAAAGATTTTTGGGCAGAAGCCGTCAATATTGCATGCTATATTCAAAATCGTATTTTCTTAAGGCCTATTCTCAAGAAAACTCCGTATGAATTATGTAAGGGAAGAAAACCCAACATTTCTCATTTTCATGTCTTTGGATCTAAATGTTTTATACTTAATATCAAGGACAAACTTTCTAAGTTTGATCCCAAATCTGATCTTGGAATCTTCCTAGGACACTTTTCTGTTTCAAAAGCTTACAAGGTGTTCAACAAGAAGACTCAAGCTATGGAAGAAACAATTCATATAAGCTTAATGGAAAAGAAAAAAGACCTGAGTCAGAATGTTGCAGATTTGGAAGAAGAAATGGAAAATATGTCATTAAATGACAATTCCTAGAATCAACAAAACCTTCAGATTGCCGCTAGTAACGATGATGATAATATTTCTGAGCTTCCTTCTCATCAACATGTTTCTGATGATATTTTTGAAGAACTAGAAGGTACCCCTCTAAAGCGAAAATATACTAGTGTAAGAGACTTAGGAGTTGTCTCTCAGAACCAAATTATTAGTGAATCTTCTTAAGGAATTAGAATAAGATCTTCACTCAAAAATGAAGCCAATCTTGCTCTTATCTCTGAAATTCAACCAGAAAGTATTGACGAAGCATTGACAGATCAAAACTAGATTGAAGCAATGAAAGAGGAATTATCTCAGTTTGAGAAGTGCAAAATTTGGACTCTAGTCCTTCTACCAAAAGGACAATATGCTTTTGGGATGAAATGGGTGTTTAGAAACAAGCTTGATGAAAATGGAAAAGTTGTCAGAAATAAAGCAAGATTAGTGGCACAACATTATAATCAGCAAGAAGGTATTGACTATGATGAAACTTTTGCCTCTGTAGCAAGATTGGAAGCAATCAGAATGCTACTTACTTATGCCACATATAAAGGACTTATGTTATTTCAAATGGATGTAAAATCTATTTTTTTAAATGGTTTCATATCTGAGTAAGTTTATGTCAATCAACCTCCTGGTTTTGAAAATGAAAATTTTCCTCACCATGTCTTTAAGCTTTCAAAAGCCTTATACAATTTAAAGCAAGCTCCCAGAGCTTGGTATGAGAGACTCAGCTCTTTTCTAATAAAAATGATTTTGTAAGAGGAAAAGTTGACACCACGTTGTTTATTTTTCATGTCAAAAATGATTTTCTAATTGTTGAGATTTATGTTGATGATATCATTTTTGGAGCAACTAATCAAAATTTGTGCAAGAATTTCTCTAATCTTATGCAGGGAGAATTTGAGATGAGTATAATGTGAGAACTCAAATTCTTTCTTGGGCTACAAATTAAACAATAGAAGGATGGAATCCTGATTCATCAAGAAAAATATGCTAAGGATTTTCTCAGAAAGTTTGATATGGACAAGGCCAAGAGCATTAGTACTCTTATTCATCTTTCTCAAGTTTTAGAAGCTGACGAAAATGTTGAAAAAGTTTCTAAAACTCTTTACAGAGGTATGATTGGATCTCTATTGTATCTTATTGCTATAGACCTTACTTGCAATTAAGTGTGGAAATTTGTGCTAGATTTTAATCAAATCCCAAACAATCACACTTGAATGATGTCAAGAGAATTATGAGATATTTAGTTGGTACTACTAATCTTGGTCTCTGGTATGAAAAAGGTACTGTTTGCACTGTTACAGGCTACTGTGATGTTGATTTTGCTGGAGACAGAGTTGAAAGAAAAAGTACTAGTGGTTATTGTTGCTTTCTTAGAAAGTCATTGATAACATGGTCAAGCAAGAAGTAGAACACTATTGCTCTTTAGACTGCAAAGGCTGAATATGTGTCTGCTGCAAATTGTAGTACTCAAATTCTGTGGATTAAGCAACAACTAGAAGATTTCAATATGAGGTATACCAATATCCTTATCTTGTGTGACAATACTAGTTCAATAATCTCACGAAGAATCCCATTCAGTATTCTAAATCTAAGCACATTGACATCAAGCATTATTTCATAAGAGATCATGTTCAGAAAGGAGATATTGAGCTAAGATTTATTAATACTGAAAGTCAAATTGCTGACATCTTTACAAAACCCTTGGCTGAAGATCATTTCTATCATATAAGGAACCTTCTTAACATAATTCGCTTTTAATCATTCACATACATTGCATCTGGTACCTCTCTCTCTTTCTTAAGAGAAAGCAAACGTTGATATTGCTACATCCAAAATGGATTTGCTTTATGGATAAAGTTCTTCAACATAAATGTATGGCTCAGAAAGGTTACATCAAGAAAGGATTCGAAGAACCAACTCAGAATGTTTCCTCATAATGGTTCAAAAAGACGATTCATAACTGGTTATCTACTTGGTTGAGAAAGATGACGTGCAATATAAGTTGAGAAAGAAGGATTCAGATAAAGATCAAAGTACTTCAGAAAGATTACTTCAAAATAGGGTGAAAATGAGATTGAGAAAAATAGCTTCAGAATGATATATTTAGGAAATAATTTTTCTCATGGGCACAGATTGTCATATCTCTTTAGAAAGGTGATAAAAGGTTCTTATCAATGTATGGTTTCTAGAGAAATAAAACTGTCTTGTGACATGTGTCATTTTGGTTACCTCTACTATTACACGATTGCCATGATCTAAAGAAACGGGAAAACCAAAAGACCTACTTACACTGAAACGATAGCATTTCATTTGAAACCATTCATATACTTTAACCATCAGTTTCCCCTATTAATCCTCACCTATCACATCAATATTTCACTTCCTAAGTTTCTGAGGAAAACCTCTCATTGTTCATCTTCTTCATTCACAAACCTTCCTACCTTTGCTCACTTCTCTATACACCTAGCCTAGACACTTTCCCTTTTTCACTTTCAACCTTCTACCATTTCAAATCATCATGATGAAAAAAGGAGATTACAGCATCCTCTACATGTTCAATGATAATGAAATGCAAAGTAAATTTCATAGACAATTCTTCATCAGGCCTATTACGTTTGGAAGAAGTTTTGAGATGGAAAACTTCTTATCCCTTCCTCAAATTACATAAGTTTTTGAGTTCCAAGGATGGAATGATTTTCTAAGGATTTCAGAAGATGTGTACACTGGAGTGGTTGCTGCATTCTACACTTGCCTCAGTTGATGAAGACAACAAATTTGTCAGGAGCATCATCGGAAGCTTTGAGATCCAAGTGCTTTCTTCTGATCTTGCTCATATCACCAAAACTCAAAATGAAGGTGTTTTATGTCGAGGTGGAACAAAATGGTGGGAACAACTCGAAGTCTCAAAAGATGAAGTCCCTGAAGTTCTTACTAGTAGATGCGACATGCAAGTAAGAAATATTTGCACTGCCTCTCTTTTATCAAATGTTAGGGTTGTTTATTCTGTAGTCCAATATACGGTACTTCCCAAAATGGGTAACACTGATGTCATGACCAAGGTGGACCATATGGTCATGTTCTATCTCATGACTAGAAGAAGGATAAACCTGATAAGGTTGATTCTGGACTATATGCTCACTACTATTGAGGATTCAAGAAGGAGTCATGCTACTTTGCCCTATGGCATGCTCCTTACATGCATCTTTGCAAGAGCACAACTTCCTATAGATGGTCATAGGAAGGATGAGAAACGTCCTGTCACCACCATGAAAACCTTCACTGCCATCGGCTCAAAACCTCAAGGCTCTAATAAAAGAGAGAAAAAGAAAAAGAAGAAGGAAGAGGAAAAGAGAAAAAAAAAAAGAAAGAAAGAAAGAAAAGAAGAAGAAGAAGAAGAAGAAGAAGAAAGAGCAAAAGAAAAATCAAGCCCTTCTTTAGAAAGAAAAATCTAAACCTTCTAGAGAACTAAGGAAAAAGAAAAGGCAAGATAGGAGTCTTTCTCCTGTCTCTGAGAAGAGGAGAGTAAGTAAAAGGAGGCTATTGAAGCTTGTTGAAGAATCCTCCTCCTTCTCCAGTGCAGAAGATGAAACATCAGCCATTGCTGCACAGCCGATGAATGTTGTTGTTCTTGTAAAATCTGCACCAAAACCTTCCAGACCGAGAGAAAAAGGTATTACAATCAGGGAACAACCTCCTTTAGCGTAGCTAGAGAAACCTAAAGCTAAAACTTCAAATAAGAATGAGGACCTTGAAATCAGAAGGAAAGGGAAGAAGCCTATGAAGAAAGCCCCTATGCAACCTTCTAGTGAATCTACTCCATCTCCTGTCAGAAAAGCTTTACTTAAAGCAACTCAAGATAGATTGAGAATGAGGGCATGGCTGCAGAAGCAAAAGGACAAAGCTACTGGAGTTGGTGGCTCAGCCAGAAGTACAAGAAGCTTATCTGCTTCTTTGGAGGTAGAACAAGACTACATTGTCATCGAAGATGTCAATCCACCCTTTGACATGACAAGGGTTGTTTTACCCTCTTAGGAGTTTGCAAGAAGATCAGCACAACCTACTATCCAACCATCAAGCCTACCATTGATTCCCTTGAATCAAGAAGAATCACTGATTCAATCAGCTGAGCCTACACCAGAAAGACCTGAGCAGAAAGGGCACCTATTTTGGTAGCAAAACCAGAAAATGCACCTGCTGTTGCTGAATTTGAGATTGCACCTCAAAGCACTCCAATGCCTCAACCAACCACTGCCACAGCCTCTTAAGAACTCCCTGCTACTCTTGTCACTGCACAGACATTGCTGCTACTAACCTCAACACTTATATATGACAAAACAGCTACTCTTGCTGTTTCTTCAACAATCCTCAGCCAGTCACAGCAGCAGATTGAAAAGGTGCCTACTGGAGACCCTTCATCTGTTGAAATTCTTCTAAATGTTGCTGAAGTTCAGATAGATCTACTCTTGGCCAATCAACATACTATCATGGCCAATTAGGCTGAAATTCAAGTTCATTAGCAAAGGTTGGACCGAAGAATAGATAAAATGGAGAATCTTCTTCTGCACATTCTGAAGACTCTTCAAAAAGGAAAAGGCAATCAGTGATGGCTCTTCCATGATCCCATATTCTCATTTTTTTTATGATGTCAAAAGGGGAGAAGATATTTCAAGAAAAGTTAAAGCTGAAAGGGAGCATACACTGAGGGGGACGGTTCTTAGGACTCATTTTTATATATGTTTGAACACTTTATCATAGATTACAGTTTAGTTATTTATGTTCAGATTTATCTCTCTATTAATTATGCTTTCATATCTCTTAATAACTTTTTACTACAACTAGATTATGTGAGAGCTATTAAATGATCTGATATGTAAGTTATTAAAGTATTATGATATGTGCTCTGATATCTAAACTAATTGAGATGATAATTGTTTAGTTACACTAAGTTTATATTGAGTTTATTTGAATTATCTGAATTTTTGTTCTGATATGAATAGATATCTTATTATGCTTTGGCGATAATTTTATATGACATAAGAATCTCATGCATTGTTACTAAGAATATAATCAAAACCCTCTGTTTTGAAAAAGGATTCAATTTTTTTTTATATATATCATGAGTGTTACTACTCTCTTCAGAAAGTAACTTACTCTAAATAACAAATCGTGCTCTTTAATTGTTTTTAACAATAACTTTTCTTAAATACTGATTTGCCATCATCAAAAGGGAGAGATTGTTAGCTCCAATGCCCTTCAGAAATCGTTCTATGGTTATGAACTAGAATAGCATTAAGGTTTTGATGAACACCAAATTATAGTTTAAGCTAATCTTGTTATATATGAATGATTTGTTTCTAGAAATGATTTCTTTCGTGAAAAATATCTTAACCGTGTGGAACTGGTTGAGAATCAACAAAGCCTTGTTATCCATCATTCTTTTATTTGAAATACTTGATTTGGAATATATGCTTTGTATACTTCTTGATTTATTATGAAAAAAATAGAAAGAAAGGTTCAGAAGGGAAAATCGTGCCTTAAGATCAGACACTGTTCATCTAGAAAGATGACTTTATCTAAAAGGGATATAGATAGAGATATGCTTCTCATGAAGTATTATATCTTCAAAGCTTCCTATTCATGCTTCATAGACAAATTCAAAAAGTTAAAAAGGTGATTTGACAAGATGCAGAGGAGGCACTAACAAGTCTGAATAGTTGGCAAACCAACAAATAGCTACTTTTCCACTTCTGTGTAAGTGGTAGCGAGTGTCGAAGCCCACTCCAAATTATAATTTTAAAATACTTAATTACACTAAATTTGAAGTATAGTGCAACCAAGGTCGTCTCACAAGGATGTTATTGCTATCTAGTTAAGTAACAAGGGGTTTTGTGTAAACATTAAGTAAATAAGCTATAAAAGAAAATTAGATGAAATAAAAAAAAAAAAAACACTAGTTCAAAGAGTTCCTTAGGCACAAGGTGAATCAATCATTAACACATAATATATCAAACACATAGAGTGTGACTAATTTGAGCTATTAGAGAGATCTCTACTAATAACCCCACAATTCTACCTAGAGACCTCTAGACATTCAACCAATATACAATTGATTAGATAATTGAGACCTCTACTCTAATTAACCTATGTTGATTTCTAGCCCCAATTATATTAGCCTAGGTTTGAATCCAAACCAAATTCCTAATTCTTTATTAATCAAGTTCATACCAATTGACCAATTAGTAATCATCCAACTAATTTCTCATTCATAAACCTACATATCAATACCATTCAATGTAAGTATACAAATTAAAGAGGGCAAAGAATTAAGAAAACAAACACGATTGAGATTCAAGCATAGAGTTTCAAAATTACAACCATAATGCCCTTAGAGTATCCTTGAACTAGCTTGAAGTCCTACTCCTCCATAGCAATAAAGGTTACCAAATAGAATCCAAAACAAGTATCTTACAAAAGAAAGGAAAAGAAAAGAAAAAAAAGAGGAAAGGAGAAGAGAAGAGAGAAAAATGAAAAATATTGGAGATAAGAATCTTCGCGTCTTTATTTTCTCTCTTCTTATCAGATCTAAGATGTGAATATCCAACATTGCCCTTCAGCTCAAATTAATCCTCTGCTTCTTAGCTTTAAGTGGACACCCAATTTGCTTAATTTGGTCTTGAAATACGAGAGTTATGGCCCAATCTTTGTAACATATCTAGGTTGTACCTCTATTCGCTTTAGTCAAATTCAACAGCCAATAAGACTATCAAGATGTCATTATTTTGGGGAGTGTTCTCATATGAATTGAAGCTTTATATCTTAGCTTTCAAATGGCACTAGATTCACCTCAATCCAATATCTACAACTCAAATTATACCCCAATTAGTGCACACTACTCAGGTTCCAATGCAATAGCCTTATTCTGACTTCGTGACCTAATTCGTCCTAATAGACATCTGAATTAGTTTTTGACTTCTCCATCAAATTTGTAGATCTTTCTCTTAGCTTTCCTACAATATAAAATTTGTAATTTTTAGAGGTCGACAACTCAAGATATGCTCAAAATACAGAAACAGTATAAATTTGTAATAATGTTAAAAAATACAATTAAGCCCAATTAGAGCCCAAGCTCATAGAATGTGTCTAATATTGATCAATTAAGCACAAAAAAGGTCTAATAAACTAAATATGAGGGTTAATCAATGTATTAAAATATTACTTATCAATAAGTCTTAAAGAATAGGAAAAAGGAAGGTTATTTCTTCTATGACCAGTCGTAGACCAACAGACCAAAAGAATCACAAGGATCAAGGCCTGCAAGCTTCAACGGACATATTTAGAAGTCTATATAAGGCAGGAAGTCAAAAAAAGAATAGTTAGACTGTTTGAATATTTCATATGTAAAAAGAGCTTCCTTCTTTCATCCTTTTGAACTGTCTATAGCACCAGAAAGTTACTCATTGTAACTTCTGTCCAAAAGAAAATCTTCTTTTATGTCTTATATTAAATAATATTCTCTCTTTGAGAATTTAGAGAAATCACACACAGAGAGCTTCATTGTTTATTCTCTATCAAGAGGGTCAGTATGAGTGTTCAAACAAAAACACATTGTTTATATAAATTGTATCTAGACCCAGTAGTGGTTAGTATGAGCTTGGAGAGACTAGGAAAACACTACTCGTTTGTAAAGCTTGAAGAGGCTTAGGAAAAGACTACTCGCTTGCAAGAAGTTTGGAGAAGCTTGGACAAAGAATACTCGTAGTTTATTAAATCTCAACAAAGAGTTGGGGACTAGAAGTAGGCAAGTGGTTTGGCCGAACCAGTATAAAAATCTCTTGTGTGATTTTCTATCTTTTATCTTGTTATTTGATTTTATCACTTAAGTTCTTTTCTGTTTAAACTTTATCTAAAATAAAAACTTATTTTTGTTCTATATAGAACTAAACAATTTTATAAACTAACAAATTGCTTCTGCAATCAAAGTCTTGAATTTAAGATAAATCATTTTATTAAAGTTTTTCAGATTATAAAGTTTCTTGAAAGCACGATTCAACCCCCTCTTTTCGTGCTATCCCCTCCAACAGTTAGCTCCTAAATAAAGACTTTCACTCAAAATTACAATAAAAATAAACACAACCATCAAAATGAAAATCAAACAATATACTAGAACAACAACAACAATTGTACCAAATTGAAAAAGAGAATCCACTAGAAATGACAATAAACATCAAAATCCAAATTAGAAATTAAAAGAAATGCAAGGAGCCCAAAATCTCATCACATAATATATATAATAGTAGATGAAACTAATCCCTGTATGAATAATATTTAGCACCTTAAAACTATATAATAAATAGCAGAATGAAGACATTGAAAAGGCTACACCTTGTACACGCCTTGTGAAAAGTGTGCCACTATTGCCGCTACAAAGGTGCGTCGATGCTATCATTACGGTGGTTGTGCTGTTACTGTTGCCTTTGACTGCAAAAACAAAGCAGAAATAAGAGGCCATAGGCAAGACTAGAAAAGGAGAAAAGATGGTTGGGAGGGGCCTCAGCCACATTGCAAGTTACAAGACAAAGAGGGTGTAACATGTAACATTCAAAAAATCTTATCGTTAATAACCGAGTTGTTCGATTTTTATCAAATAAGTGGGTTTAATCGGAATTTGATTAAGCAGTCACTTGAAGCCAATTAAGTGTAATTTAGAAGTGATTAGGCTTGATGGAATTATATTAGGAATATAGGAAACCTCACAGAATTTTTCTAAAACCGGTTTACCGATTTAAGAGAAATTGGTAAGATTTCGGTATTTTAAATTGTCGGAACCGGACTAATAGAAAAATCATTATGAGAACCCTAGAATGAATGGCTAGGATTCAGCCACAACATTTCCATAGGTGGCGCCATTTTCAGCCAAGAAGTAGCCGCAAAACCAAGTTGAATAACCTATTGAAATCCACCAATCACATAATTCCTTGCTCCACAAGTTTGGATTTAATTCCTTCTTTGTCCTTGACAATTTCGGTCAAGATAAGAGGCTGACTCCCCTTCATTTCTCTTCCATTCACACTCCTCTCTACTCCATCTTCAGCTTCTCTTCAAGTCTCACCAAGAGTAGCTTCCATCTAAGGCACCAAATCAACTAAATTTCAACTAGGCAAGGTAGGAATTCTACTTCTCTTCTTACTTTCCTTGGTTTGGGATTGTATGGGGGTCTTGGATATCTTGTGATACTGATGAGATTTGAAGTGATGATAATGAATTATAGTTGATTATGCATGTATGTTATGATTAAAATTAGAATTGGTATGAAAGAAATTGAAGAAAAGAGAAAACTCAAGTAGTTGTTAGGGTTTTTCCTTGGCAATCTGTATAGCGAGGTGTACAGTTTTGCCTACAGCTGTTTGACTTCCATGAATTTTTATATGAAACTAGACATTTAGAGCTTTCCATACATATTAATATAAGGCCATTGGATCAGTGTAGAGGTAGTTATGAACTTTTGAAGTTTGACCTAGAAATCAAGACCTTCATCCAGGCAGTGTGAGTTGAAAAGGGTGCAACTCACCTTACACAACTCCAAATTAAGTGAATCCAACATTGGTTGAAATCTAACATATGAGGGAGCATCTCATAAAAATTTCAGGGTTAGATAAGGTCTCGTTTACTCCCAGTGGTTTGAGGAAATTGCCCTATGATTAATCCGGGCTGGAACAGGGTAGTCCAATAGGGTCAAGTTTCAGGGCTTATATCTTGAGTTATACTCATTCAAATGATATGCAACTTATCTCATTTGAAAGCTTGCTCTGTTAACTTTACATTGATATAAATTTTGCATGATTTCACCCAGATTCCTATTTTTGGTGAATTTTCTCCTATAAGAGTGCAATTTTGGTTAGAAGTAGGCAGCCTGGGATAAAACACAAATAACTTAAGTTAGTATCGGAACTCGGAAATCTAGTAGACAAAAAGCTAGGTAAGGTATACTTAAGGTTGAACTCGAAAATCTAGTAGACAGAGAGTTAGATCAGGTATACTTAAGGTTGACGTCGGAACTTAATAGACAGAGAGCTAGATCAGGTATACTTGAGGTTGAACTCGGAAACTTTGTAGACAGAGAGCTAAATCAGATATACTTAATGTTGAACTTGGAACTTAGTGAATAGGAAACTAGATCGGATATAGTTAATGTCAGAAATTTGGAATTTAAGAAACACACTTGTAAGAGTCTTAGAAGATCGATGGTGGAATAAGGTCCGAGATCGAACATAACCCCAGAAGTCAGAAATTATATAATCTCGGAAGATCAAACATAACCCCGGAGGTTGGAACTTATATGAACTCGGAACTCGAACCTTATTTAATCTTGGAAGTCGAACTCGAGAACATCAATAGAAATTAAAAACTTGCAAGATAGATTAAGACTTAAGATTTTAAAACTTGCACCTATTGATATTGTTATATTTTTGGTATGAATATGATGTTCTGTATTGGATTTGCTATTTGATTAAAATTTCCTGGTTGTCTGGCACTATTCATGGAAAAGCGGACATGATCTATTATACTGCCAAGATTTCGGCAGAGATTGCAATTAATATGAATTTACAAGTTATGCATACATTGGTCAAAGTATTAGACAAGTAATGCCACCCTTATAAGAATGAGGAAGGATTTCCATGTGACTTGGGCCAGCCCCTGAACAAAGTTAAGGGGAATAGATCAGTGGAGAAATCGGGGAAAGTAAACCCGGCGACCCTATATAGGAACGAGCTCGATCCTAAAAAGCGAACTATTACCCAGGAGTTTTATGGCCAATATACTCCCAAGGGACCAAGTATGGAAAAATATAAGCTAAGATCAAGTGCATTATTTCTTATGCATATCCATAGTTTCTGTTATCATGCATTGAGTTAATTGCACCATCAAATATTATATATAAATATATTTATTATTATTCACTTTATAGCTGTCACTTAATTATGTAAAAAATATAGGTCTGGTTATTTATTTCTCTGTTTAAATTCTTTTATTTCCTTAAGTAAAACAAAGCTGTGTTTTGGACTATGATTTCTATGATTAATTGAGTAGGACATCCTATTGATACAACATTTTCTTTTAATTAACTAAAATTCGAAACAACTGAGAATGACAGCGATGACAGATAGGCATAAATTTAGGAATTCCTATTGAGAGATAATAATTTCTCACCCTACCATATATTTCCGCATCATTCTCAGATCATGGAGAATGCGGCAACTGGAGTCCTATTCATTGAGTTCTCTGAGCTCCACATCCACCTGGACCCATTTCTAGATTGTATATATATATCTGGTAGATGTCAGTTCCGTTTTTACTTCTTCTTTCTTAGAGATTTTGTTGTTCCCCTTGCTTATCCACTCTTCGATCCCGCCGCACCTTACATTGCTATTCCGCTATACATGGCCCATCTCTTTCCACCTCTACATGCAGCGGCACCAGGACCAACAGCAGCAGCTCCCATGGCTCCACCAGCCTCACCACCACAGCAGATATCCTCGGTCACAATGTCTGAGGATCCATCTGAGGTAGAGAGTTCATCTTTCTTGTCCTCTGCTCCGAGCATGGACTACACTCCTGCGGATGCCGGCATGGCAAATGGATTCCTTTCTTCGGAAACCATTTAGTTGGAGTACCCGCCGTAGTAGCAGTAGGTGTATAGGATGACCCTCTTTTGGCAGTTTGGGTCATGAGTATATGGATAGGAGTTAGCAGTTGTATATCAAATGTCCTGTGGGGACCAGTTAGGGGTTGTTCATATAGACAGGCCGATTTATTTTGTGTTAGCGGCCTCATTTTTACTACCCTATACTGTCTTATATAGCTTTTGATAACTTTGAAAAATAGATGTTTATATATATATGATGCAGTTTCCAGTATTTCTATTTATTTTGCATTTTTTTATTTATGTTCTTTACTTCCGGTACATGATTAATTAATAATGAAACTGAAAATGGAATTTAATCAGCTAGTCATATGCAATAACTTATCAGGTAATATATTATGACTTAAGCATAGTATTTTGTCTGGTAAGGTGTTAAATAACATCACGAAGAATGGTGCATTTGGCTAATGCTGTTGACTGAGTTATTTTGACGCATTCTAGATATATGAGTACTCAATATCGAAATATAAATATTGGGTTTGGAGAATTTAAGTTTCCTTATAGAAAATTTTATGAAAACAAGTAGCATTGCCTTGTTAGTTTAAGGAAAATCGATTTATTTGCAGTATCTTGTAATGGAAAAACCAAGTTGATAGGAATTTATACTGCAAGATGACATGAGTACTGGTTTAAAACCCTAAAATATGTGACTAAAAACTAGCCACCTCACCCATGTTTGTTGGCCAAATCATGGCCACACATTTGTAGAATCAAAAAAATTTAAAATCCCATGTTGGTCCACCAATCCTACAACTTTCTAAATCTTCCAACTTAGGACACAAGGCACAAAAATTTTCCTCCTTTGCCCATGAAAATTTCAGCCACCCCTCATTAAACCAACACTCTCCATTTCTTCATTCAACTTCATTCCTTTCTCCATTCTTTCCATATCTATCTACACTTCGTAGTGAATCTTGTTTCTGTTCTCTTAAAATGTCCACTCTTTCTTTATGTTCCTCGAGAAAAATTCAAGACAACTCATCAATTTCCTACCTTTGGATCTTATAGCTTTAACCATTAAGGAGAGCAAGATAGGTCATCATCATCTTGAAGCTTTATTGAAGAAAAGCCACAAAGAAACTCCAAATTTATAAGCTACAAGTGGTGTTTTAAGTAGGATTTCTTAGATTAATGGATTTCTATGGATTATATGGCTATTAGGGTTCTCATGTCATCTTTTTTTTAATGATATTTGATGTTAATATGACTTGTTTCGAGTGATTTAGGATAGAAATCATTGGTTTAGTTTGATAATTTAATCAAAAGACTAAAAGAACACACAAATAAAAAAGCTAATAGAAAACCCTAAGATAACCGTTAGTACAGCAAATGGTGTTTCTTCACCCATAGGTATCAAATTTGAGGGAAACCAATTTTAGACGAAACTAAACTTCAATAGCAATCTAACCATATAAATTATAGGTTCATTGGATTTAATAAAAGAGTTATGAATTTTTGAAATAGATTGTTAATTTTCACTCACTATCCTAAACAAAATATGTTGTGAAGGGGTAAATGATAATTCCCTTTGGTGAGCTATATTTTTAGTTATTTTTTATTTAATTTAGGACGTAGTTGTTTAGTTTAGTTACTATTTTATTTTATTTTAGTTTAGTAGTTTAGATTATGTGGTATTCTTACTTTTTGTTATTTTCTTATTTTTTGGATACTTATTTTGATTGTCATTAGGTAGAAGCACTCAAGTTGGCTACTAGCAGAGCCCTGATTGATATAGAAGAAGGGGAGCTAATTCTAAGATTTCAAAACAATAAAGTAAGGTTCAAAGCGTTCCAAGCAATGGACTCTACAACAAAGACAGCTCAATGCTATAAAATGGATGTAGTGGAAGTTAACTTGAGTACTTCAGTCCCCGCATCACATGCCATACCTTTGAGAGCCTCTATTAAGAAGAGCAAAACAAAGAAGAAAAAGAAAAAGGTGGGGGATAATGATCTTAAGCCACCTGAGAAGCTGCCAGAAGCTCTCCACTTGCCATTCAAGTCTAATTCTATCTCATTGGTTTTTGGGAAGAAAAACCACTATCTTGGTGACAAGTCACCAAAGAAGGGGAGGAAAAAACCACCATGAGTGACAGGATCATGTTTAACTTAGGGACATTAAACCAAAGTGCTTGTTGGGAGACAACCCAACTTTTCTAACCTTTCTTTGATTTTAGTTTTTCTTATTTATGATTTTTTTAGTTTTTTTTCTTTTGATTTAGGTAAAAAAAATTTTTTGATTAATTTTAATTTATTTAATTTTGTTTATTTTGTTTTGTAGATTTATTGGTACAATTAGGAAGTGCATAATTGGAAGAAGAAGCCATATAGGGCGTGCAGCAGTGAAACACATGCTAGGGAGTAACTTTCCTTTCCTTTCCTTTCCTTTCCCTTCTGGTTTTATTTTCATGCATTACGGACAATGCATAAATTTAAGTCAGGGGTTAGAAAAATCCATTATTGCACTTTCTTATTTGTTCCTATTTCGTTTTATTAGTCTAGATTATTAGGTTGTTAGTTTTGTTAGTTGTCAATTTTCTTGCTTATGTATGAAAAAAAAACAAAAAAAAAAAAGATTTTAGTTTTTAGTCCAATTTTTTTAATTTATTTATTTATTTTTGTTGGTTAATTGGTTGTTGTTGCCTGTGCCTATGATATGAAATATTGCTATGTTTGTTAACTCTTAAGTAACTTTGAATCTTGATTTGAGTCTTGCAAATTTTCTTGTGCTTTTATTACTGAATTGGGAAGGATCATATTCCTGCACTTTGATGAGAGTTAGTAACCTAGGATTGATGACCTTTATGCATTTTATGCTTTATTTAGGTTCAGACATGCATTCTTATTCATGTGAATCTCTCTTGAAATATATGTGAGTGAATCTTAGCCATAGAGATGATTTAGGCCATGTTTGGTAACCATATTTAAGCCTTATTAGTCCACCCTTTGTCATTGATCCGTAGTTACCCCATTTGAGCCTTAAAAACCTATTCTTGGATTGAACCATATTATGAGCCTAATGTCTTTCCTTTCTTTTCCTTCTTTGATCCCATATTTACCCTCAAGCCTTAGCTTCTAAACTCATTCAAATAGGGTAATACCTCCACAACCACAGCCTCATGTTTTCTGAGTCCAAAAGTGGAGTGAAAAAAAAAAGAGAGAAAAAAAAAGAAAGAAGGAAGGAGAAATAAAAAAAAGTGAAAGAAAAAATAGAGAAAAGGTTGGCAATACAAGGAAAATATAATGCCAGAGTTCAACAAGAAAAGCATAATGGTTGCCAAGTAACTAAGTTGGGGGTACCCAAGGAGAATGAGTTAGGGGTAAAGGTTCCTTAAATTGAGGGTAATATTGAACTTAAATGACTATTCCATCTACCTTTTACCTTGGCCTGCTATTAAAAGCTAAGGAAAAGTCCTTTTGATCTTTGGCTAAGTGACATTCATGTAGAAATAAAGAGAGAGGATTGTGGATAACGTGATATTTTTGTCTTTTCTTAAATATAGCATAAGCATAGTGTGAGTCAATTCTTCTTTGCTTTTCCCTTATACACACACACACAAATTGGATCCACTCTCTTGACAATGTGGTTGCACAATTAGATAGTCTTGGTACTTAGACTTGGATCCTTGGTAACTTTTGAGTTAAGTTATGGAGCAGTGATAAGGAATTCCATAGGCAACAGCTTCTATCTTGACCATTTTGTCTAGTGAATCCTTTTGTTTTAACTATTTTTGTTTGAGTTTTTTGTATTTCTATTTTTGAGTCTTTGAGTCTTTGATTTGAGTCTTGGTTGGGGACAACTAAGTACTTAAGTTGGGGGTTGTGATAACTCCCTTTGGTGAGCTATATTTTTAGTTATTTTTTATTTAATTTATGACATAGTTCTTTAGCTTAGTTACTATTTTATTTTATTTTAGTTAAGTAGTTTAGATTATGTGGTATTCTTATTTTTTGTTATTTTCTTACATTTTGTATACTTATTTTGGGCTTATATTGTCATTAGGTAGAAAAACTCAAGTTGGAATTCAAAGCCATAAGAGAGCTTATCTTGTATAAAATCAAGTTCTTTTAGCATTGGAAATTCAATATCTAGCTCTCTAGAAGTCGGATTTTGATGATTCAAGATTCTTTGAAAAGAAGGGAAGAAGATCCTCAACTTTGTTGTTGGACACTTTTTTCAGTTCTCGAGTCTTCTAAGAGAAAAAGGCGAAACAAGATTGAAGCATTATCTTGTCTCTAATGTTGTCAAGTCTGATCTTTCATCATTCTTTCATATGTATCTTGGGCTATAGAACTTAGATTGAGGTGATTCTTGTTGCGTTGGAAAGCTTACTCAAAGATCTACAATTGCTATTTCCACCTCTGATGCCAAATTCCAATTATTATGACCGCTACAAAGATTGAAAATGTATAAAAGAGGTTAGCGCTGTCAGACAAGCGCGCTATAGCATGAACCCGACTGCAAAATTAGCGGGCTCGGGCTGAATTTCGAGAAAAAGGATCCGTGGACTATAAAAGACAATAATTAAGGTTAGAAAAGGGATCCCTAGACACTTCCACACACTTTTCAAGATAGAAGACTTCTCCAGAGAGATTGAAGGCAAAGATTCACGGATTCCTAAGCTTAACTTTAATACGGAGAGATCTACACCTTCCGAATCTCTTGTCTCTAGCTTCAATACTTTATGGCTTTTGTTTCTTCTATTTCCTCATCTTCATACTCTTCTGTTGTTTTCTTTTCTTCAGTCATGAACTAGTTTTCTTTTGCTAGGGCGTTAATGGACCCTTTATATGACAAGTTTACTCATGGATTAATGTTAATCTTGTTTTCTATCTCCATTGCTTAGTGTTTTTGTTTGTGCTTAATGCCTTTGATTGCTTGATCACCAATTAATTGATTTAGGGATTTACAATAACTTGAGAAAGGGTTTGTGAATAAAGCCTCTTAACAGAAACACCGTGAGTTCAGCGAAAACTAGAGATAGACAAACCGATTCATGCGGTCAACATAGGAACCCATAGAGCTTTAACCTTTACCCAGATTAGTTTGTGTTAAGAGATTAGGCATTCAGTTTAGGATAAAGAGTATTGCTTTACCTCGAGAAAGGCTAAGAATAAATTAAGGGAAACTGACCATGAGTCAATTAAGATAGGAACTGATCACTAGAAATTCATAGTAAATACGTCTAGAATTGGTGAAATTAATTAGCCATAGCATCCATTCCTTTGCATTTGTCCAGACAATTAGCATCAGTTTACTTCATTATTTTCTTATTTATTTTATTTAATTTTTATTTCAAATTTCTGCATCTGTGAATTCATTCTATCCAAATAGTTATTCTCATAGACTATTCGGTACTTGATCTATCCTTGCGGGAATGATATTCTTTTCATCACTTTATTACTTGTATGACCCGGTAGACTTGTCGGAGCCGCATCAGTAAACTCAAATTGAGTTAAACCAATTTTGTTAGAAAGCTAACATATAGATAACCATTCTATAAAAATTTTAGACTTAGATCTTAAGTATGTTACTCCTAATAATTCACTAAAGTTGACCTATGTTTTGCTCGGGTTGAAACAAAGTAGCCTACTTGAGGATCTCATAACCTAAACTCTACTTATCTAAGCAAGATGAAACTTATTGAGATTGAAAGATGATTCAGTTAGCTATAGTTTGGTATAAAATTTGTATAAAAATAAAAAATGAAATTTTAGTGCTTTTTTAAAAGGTTTAAGTGCAATTTACCCTCCTATATTATAAGCAATGTGCACTTTACACCCTATATTTTAAAAAAGTGTATCTCAACTACCTATATTTTTGCAAATGTGCATTTTACCATAAATAAGTGCATTATACTCTCTTGAATTTTGGGTCATGTGCAAATTGACCTTGAACTTTCCTAAATATGCAACCCGACACCATGAATATGTCATATTTTTATTCATAATTGATGAAAAAATCAACAAAAATGCCAAAGTGCACATTTGTAAAAGTGCAGGTAGTTGGGATACACATTTTTAAAATATAGGGGGTAAAGTGTATATGGCTTATAATAAAGGGGAGGTCTGCAATTAACCCTTTTAAAATTAGGTGTACAAGTTTATCCTGAAATAAGGCAACCTTGAATAAAACTTTAATAACTCAACTTAAAAGTAAATTCATAAGGCTAAAACATATTAAATTTTTAGATTAAAATAAATTAAAATGAAATTTTAGTACAAATTATAAGAATAAGGCAGAATTGAAGAATTTAAGATAAATTAACAACTTTAGGGGTTATAAGCCCTATAAACTGTAAATAGCCAATGACTGAACTATTGATGTAATTCTTTCTTGTAATGATGTGATATTGATACATGGATATGATGATTCTATTTATCGTGACTGACTGGTTGAGATTATAATGTCTGTACTTTGGGAAATGTCCAATTTTTAGCTATTATACTACCGAATTTTTGGCAGAACTATATGAATAATGTATCATGATTTTAATTTTCTTGAGCATATTCATACATGAATATTTGATTATATGAATAGACAAGATGAAATCCCTTCGCTTGAAGACAATTATAGAGTCCTTCCCTATGAAGGTAATTAAACAAATAAGATGTGGATTCTTCACCTGGAGGCAGTTATTGACTCCTCCTTGTGAAGGCAGTTAAAACTATTGGGTCCCTATACTTTGGAGGCAATTGGCCAGCTGAGTCCCTCCAATTTAGAGGCACATGGGTCCTCTTTTGGGATAGTACAATGTGACGATAATCACAAGTTAAGTTCACTTCTTGATTAGACTACCTAAGGGCAATAAAGATTACAGACAAATGCAAAGTAAGAAAAAAAAATGAGAAAGTACATCAAGTCATATAAACATGAGCATGTAGCATATTTATTTATGTTTGATCATTTGGCTTGCCAAGAAAACTGTATACTTAGCAATTGTGTAATTATTTCCATCTTATATCCAAGTGTATGAATTAAAATCAATCTGCTTTAAAAGGATACAGTTTTTGAATTTAATAAATGAACATTATCACTATGCATAAAATCATTTTTTCCTAATAAATTGAAGCAACTGATATATATATATATATATATATATATATATATATATATATATATACACACATATGTATACATATATATAAGTATATACATATACATATATACATATATACATATATATGTATACATATATACACATATGAAGGCTACCTAGTAACACCAATATTAGTAGATTGTAAAATAATATTGTACTATTTTCACGAGATATAACTCAAATAATGAATTAAGGTCCGTTTAATTAATTGTAGTAATCCTAATGTGATGTTATGACTTAAGCATAGTATTATATTTGGGAGGGTGTTACATAGGGACTGAAGGAAATTGGGAGAGTGGGACATGTAAGTAGAGTCATCAAAGTGGGTTCTAGCCTGCAAGCCAACCCAGCTCAACCCACCAAAATAGTGGATTGGGTTGCTGAAAAACCAGCTCACTAAGACCTCGAGTTTATATGACCCGGATCACATAACCCCCAAGTTATGTGGGTTCAAGTTGAGTTAGGCCAAGTTAGCCCAAATTATTTTTTAAGAAAATACATGTATGTTGTCTTATACCATAGGCCCAATTTTTTCCCATTCCTTACCCAATACTAATAGCCTAATATAATCACCAACCCTAATATCACAAAACACAACACCAACATAGTAGTCACCACCACCTTCCTTCGTCCACCCTTCCATGTCAACCATTTTCACCTTCTGCCCTTCCCTTTGTTTGTTCGTTCCAGTATTTCCTTGCTCAACCACATGCTGCCATGTTGCCATTGTCAAGTTGCCACTGACTAATAACGTTATTTGATCGCCAACTAATGTGTCGCAACTGGACCCTCTATTGTTAGCCTCCATAACATAGTACAAACTCTTCAATCCTTACCCTTGACTATAGCATCACCATTTCTCCTCATTAGAAGTCTATCAGACTTGATGCCACCTCTATGGCTTCATCAAGTGTTAAAACATAGCAACCACGTACCACTGTCCATTTTTTAGCAACACCATAATTTTCTATATATTATGTGTTTAATTATGGATTTTTTTTTCTTCCATTTTTTCCATTTTTTTATTTTGTATTTTTTTATTTTTTAAATTTTTGGTGAGCTAACCTATTTAACCCACTAATCTAAGTGGGTTGAGCTATTAAAATGAGCCAACCGCTTTGACATGCATAAATGTCAACCCGTGGTGAGCCAACCCATGTGATTCAGGTCAGTCTATATTGATAGCTCTACATGTAAGACATCGAGACTATAGATAGGGATGAATATGACCCTGATGCAACACTATAAGATGGAACAAAGAGAAGGAGAGTGTGCTTAGGGCTAATTAGAGTGGGTATTTTTTTGTCAATGTAATAAAATAATAAGGGTATAATATGATTTTTATTATGAATGGTTGATTCGATTTGGTTCCATTTTGATATTGTCAACCAAAAACTAAATCTAACTAGTTGTTTTTGAAAATAAAATATAAAGCACAATTTACTTCTTTTTATTTTTGGTTTTCAATTAAGTTTTATCGACTTTGGTCGGTCTGTTTTGGTTTTGAATACCCCTATTATATCTCTCTTGATATTCTATATAAGGATTTTGAGGTACTTATTATTCACTCATCGAACATTTTCTTGGACCATATAATCTGATTCAAAAGCTTTGTGAGCCAACTTATGTCTTTCATTCCTAAATACTTTCATACCTCAACAGGTATAATATGACTCTAAAAAGTCCCATTGCCTTACCATTATCCATTCTTGTAACCTCCCCAATTTCTCTAAGCTAATTATCTCATTATTAATGAATAATTAGAGTAATTAGTAAATTAATCAAATATTAATTCACTAATTAAATGAGCAAAAGCTTCGTAATTAAGAAAAGCTAACTGAATTGTCAACACAATTAAGGAGGGACAAAAAGGTAATTTTACTTAATAACTCTCAAAGTCACCCAATCCATATAGTTGCAAAACCGGAACTCATAACTAACTCCTAATGAAGTCGAAACCCGGAACTCGTCCCAACTTAAACATTTGAAAATCCGCTAAGATTTAAAGGCTTAAATCTTGAATGACCTAGAACTTGGAACCCAGACCCAGCAGAACAAAAATTCAAACTAACCAGTTTAAGATTTAAAGGCTTAAATTTAAATTTCGATACAAACTTTAACTCAAAACTTGAACCCAACTAAACAGAAATTTAAATTGACCAGTTTCAGATTTAAAGGCTTAAATCTCGAAATGAACTCGAACCTGGAAATCGCCCCTAGCAGAACATAAAATTAAAGTGACCAGTTTAAGTTGAAGATAGGATGCCTTAAATCTAGGAACTAACTCGTCTATAAATACATAGCCTCCCTCTCTCCATTCACTTTCCATTCTTTCACTTTCACTCTCAAACATTCAGAGCACAAAACTCTCCCTCACTTCTTGTTGGCCGTGACCTCACTTTCTAGTCTCTAGTTTCCAATCTTTAGCTTCCAGCTTCTAGTCTTTAGTTTCTAGTCTTCAGCTTCCAGCTTCCAGTTTCCACTTTCCAGTTTCCAATTTCCAAATCTCAAGTTTCAATTTCTAGCAACCTTCAACCTTCAAGTTCTTTATTAGATCATCTCCTTTAAAATAGGAATTATAATCCTCTCTCGGTTGTTCTTGTGTGTTCATGCCTTTAGAAAACCTTTAATTGGTTCAAACACTTTCTCTTGATGTTCTAAAATAATTGATCAAATCAAACCCTTTTTGTGATATTTCTAAAAGATTTAATTAGTAACATAAACATACCACCAAGTAGTAAAGAAGAACACTTCTAACTCATGAAATTGATATTAAGGAATTACTTAGGATTTAACCTCTTAAAATCGAAAGAAAACATAACCTAGAAACCTAGTTAATGTTGAAATTGAGAACCTAGTAAACAAAGAACTAGATCGGGTATAGTTAATATCGGAACTCGGAACCTAATGGGTAGAGATCTAGATCGGCTATAGTTAACGTCAGAACTTGGAACCTAGAAGATAGAGAACTAGATCGGGTATAGTTAACGTCGGAACTCGCAACTCAGAACCTAGTGGGTAGAGAACTAGATCGGGTATAGTTAATGTCGGAACTCGAAACCTAGTAGACAGAGAACTAGATCAGGTATAGTTAACATTGGAACTTGGAACCTAGTGGGCAGAGAACTAAATTAGGTATAGTTAATGTTGAAACTCAAAACCTAGTAGACAGAGAAATAGATCAAGTATAGTTAATGTCAGAACTCGAAACCTAGCTAACAAAGAACTAGATTGGGTATTGTTAAAGTTAGAACTCGAAACTTAGCATACAGTGAATTAGATCAAGTAGACTTAATGTCAGAACTCGTAACCCTACGAACTGTAAACTAAATAGGTAAAGATAAGGTCAAAACTTAGAACTCAGCGCATAAGACACTTTAAAGTCGAGGATAAGAATCTAAAACCTAGAACACTTAAACTCGGAAGTAGGTACTAGAGCATTAAACCTCAAACCCTAATCCCGAAAGTCATGAGCTAAGACGCTTGAAAACTTATACACATAAATACCGGAACTCAATATGATAACCTCAAAAGTCAAGTCCCGAATCAATTTTGGTGATCTATTCTAAACTTAACCCTACAAGTAGGGAATCAGAACCCAAACCTTATATACTTAACCCCGGAAGTCGGAGAGCCAGAACTCATATAATCTTGGAACTCGATCCCAATTTAATCTCGGAACTTAGGCTTGAGCTTAAACTCGAAACCAAATAAAATGTTAAAAGCTCGTAAGATTGATTAATACTTAAGATTTTAAACTTGTACCTAACTACCTAAGCTTTGCTCATAAGACTTTGTTGTGTGATTAGTTACAACTAATTACTCATATATGAATGAAAATATGAAATGCCTATGTTGTTTGATATGTGTGACCCTTGGGCTACATGCCAATTGAATTTATGATGTTTGATGCTATGGAATTTGTATATTGTCATGAACTATGAAGTCCACAATCATATGTGTCAGATTCATGACACATTTGCATACTAAGAGAAATTTAAGTATATATGTGTTTGCATTAACATAATCAAGAATAAAAAAATTGAGAGTATGATCCTTCCACAAGGGGAGGTGACCCCCAAAGACTAGATAATAGATATGATCCTTCTACAAGGAAAGGTGATGCACCAAGATCCTTCCACAAGGGAAGGTGATATCGTTTCCCTTTCTCCCATAAGGGAACCCTAAGGTGGCGACAGCCATGATATAAGCTCATTACCATTCTAAGAAACACAAAGCCTATGAGAGTATACCAAAGTAATAAGACTCTAATGAAGTTGAGTGAGAATATTAAGAGGCATAAGGCTTAAGATCCAGTAATGCTGCATCAAGCATTTGCATATTCTCTCATTTTAGCCTTGTTATTTATTTATGCATTATTATTGCCTTATCATTTTATACCTTAGAACATAGGAAGAGTTATGTATAAAATGAACCCATTTCGGCTAATCACGTTTTTCAAACTTAATTAAATGGATTGCTGTATGCACATCTTTTTATAATAAACTCGAAGTGGCTGGGACAATAATGAAGACATGATGGCCCTCATATTAGAATCCTACTAAGAAATTTCAGTTTCTCACCCCTACTTTACCTATCATCTCTAAACGAGAATGTCATCCCTAGTGGAGCACTTCATGATGCCACGACAGTTAGGTGATATTACAACATGGTGCATGATGCTGTAGTGGTCGTGACCATAACTACAACATATACGCTGCTACACGTAGGTTGTATCATTTAGCTAAAGTACCTCCTATTCCTGCACTTGCAGATCTCTCAGAGTTTCTACGACCTCCCCTTAGCCAACCAAAACACAAGTATATCCTGGAGCCCAAGCCCTTACTGGATTACATCCCCTTGCCGGAGTTACGGCCTATGTGTCCGACTTTCCACCCCTAGAGCCCATAGTTCCTGAGATGCTGGTACCAGTTATAGAGATTAGTTCGACGGACTCTCATATTCCACCAGCAAAGCCCTACCAAGTGTCAAGCTCATATGAGTTAGACCTTTTGGAGGAAACATTTATGGCAACCAGTTGAGTTTATTGACACAGTCTTGTACGCGCACGCGGTTCTAGTCCACGTTGGATTCGCACTCCAATCATTTGTCAAGAACGTGGTTGTAGAGGGCGCGGATCCTAAGCTTTTATCTGGCAAAGTTTTGTTATTTACTTTGGTTTTTTAGTAAATGTAAGGGATTATGCATGGATACTTTTGCCAGTTTTGGGTGTAATTTATTTTCCAATTTTGATTTTGAGATGTTGAGTTTGTTATCAGATGACTGATGTTATACTCTTTTTATTTAATATTAGTTACTTATCACAATATGTCTTATTATTATTATCCGCATTCATCATTACCACCCAGCTATGTATGCTTCTCTTATGCAACGTTTACTATGTATTTACTATTCTGTGATTAAGGTTCATGTTTGCAAAGGTATTTTCCAAAAAAGAAATTTATCTATTATTTTCCAATAAAGTAATTTCAAAGAACAAGGTTAAGTTTGCTACAAAGCTAAAATGTAACAACTATTACAATCCAAATGCAACTTAAGCATAAGTTGGAACTACTAGGGTGTTATAATTCTAGTCAAAGCTTTTTTTACCTAACACTTGAATTCTATGGTAAAATGTATAATTTTGGCCCTCATCTCTAGTATTTAGCCTATCTAATTAGAAAAGAGTCTTGTGTCCTTCATTAAACAACTTTTGAAAGTAATCTTCCATCTTTCTTTGATATCTTATTTCTCGATCAAAACTTTATGCTCTTCACCCTAGATGCATTTTACCTAGTCTAAATCTTTTGTCATCCTTTCCCTAGTTTTACATAGTATGTAAATATTTCTTTTCCCCTTTTTAGTGACTAAAGACTAGGTATAACCCATCAAATGTTCTAGCTTTCATTTCATTTACTTTTTCCAGTTTTCAACATTTTTACATAAGGATAATGCTTTAAAACATTCCCTTTAAACTTTAACTTTATCTTGCACACTTGTATCGCATTACCAAGATTCTTTACATTTTAGACTAAAGTCTCTTGATTCTTCGAGTATCTATTTTACTGCTTTCTTAATCTCTTTAGTCGTCTCTTCTCACAATTTGTTTGTGTAACATCCCCATATAACATAATAGGAAATAATAACAGCAAACTTTTATTGTTGACCACCTTGCCCCTAAATATTTTAGAAAATGATATTTAGGTCCCTATGTCAATAAAATTAGTAGAATAAGGTTTTAAACGAAGCATAATCACGTAATGAAAACATAAAAACCTAAACTCTGGTCGATTGAGCCACGGAGGTACCCACATGTGAAATGACATGGGATGCCCCTAGACTTACCCATAATTACGAAAATGCCATTAGCCTTGAAAAATAGAAACAAAAGGCCCCAAAATATGCAAAATATTTAATGTACACTGTTAATCGATTTACTCGATTTTATTGAGTTTGTAGGGTTAATTAAAAAGTTAATTAGAGGTTAACTAGGAGTTGATTAGAGGTTAAATTAAAGAAATTAGGATTAAGATAGAAACTTATAAAAACCTCACAAAATTCTTTTATTATTTTCGTTCAATTGTTTGGTTTTTATCGAATAATTGAGATTAATTAACATTCGGTGAAATAATTATTTAGGATCAATTGATTAGCAATTAATTGAGATTAGGTACAACTTAATTAGGTTAGAAATATAGAAGATTTCATAAGAATTTTCACGAAACTGTTTTACCGATTTAAAGGAAATCGGTAAGATTACGGTATTTTAAACTGTCGGAACCGGATCAGTAGAAATCATGCCATGAATGCCCTAGAATCAACGGCTAAGATCTAGCCAAATACTCCCCTCAAGTGGCGCCTAGACAGCCCTTGATGATGGGAGGTAAATCAGATTTTGTGAGCAAATGGGATCCACCAATCAAAACCAAGCTAGTTTCAAATATCTTCACTTTTTTTTCCTTTTCTCCTCATCCCTTTTCGACCTCCCATCCAGCTGCTGAAGCTCTCCTCTTTCTCTCCTCTTTGCTCTCATTTCTTCTCCATTCTCATCCATCTTCAAGTCCCATCCCAAGCCATCACCATCAAAGACACAAAATCAGCACAAATTACACAAGACAAGATAGGAACCTCAACTTTCTTCTTCTTTTCTCTGATTTGGGGCTGCCTAGGGCTTCTCCTTCTCTCTTTATTTTGATGTTATGTTGGTTGGGTATGATGAATTAAGGTTGGTTTAAGGTGTATATGTGAGTTTGAATTGAAGATTGGATGGATTGATTAGAGAAGAACATGAATCCAAGAAGAATTCAAGAAGCTGTTAGGGTTTTCCCCTCGGCGGTCTGTACGGCGGAGTGTACGGTTCTATCTACCACCGTTTAAATTTGATGAAACCATTTTTAAATGAAACTAGACATCCAGGGCTTTCCATACATATAAAATATAAGGCCATTGGATTAGTATAGAATTAGTTATGAATTTTTAAAGTTAGACCTAGAAATCTGGGTTCTCACCCAGGTAGCATGGGTTGAGAAGGGTGTAACTCACCCTATACAACCTCAAATTGAGTGCAACTAAAGTTGTTTGAAAGCTAACACATGAGAGAACATCTCATAAAAATTTCAGAATTTAATTCGTTGTCCTTTATTCCCAACACATCAATGAATTTGCCTTAGGTTCAAACTGGCCTAGAACAGGATAGCCCAGTAGGGTAATGTTTCGAGACTCATAACTCAAAATCTACTTAGGCAAATGACATGAAACTTAACTCATTTTAAATCTTGTTGTGTTAGCTTTAGTTTGATATAAAATTCGCATGATTTCATCTAGTTTTCGATTTTTAGTGAATTTTCTTCTATAGGAACCCAATTCTGTCTAAGAACAGGACATACTGAGATAAATTGTTTATATCTAGAGTTATACACATCAAAATGAGATGGGACCAAAAGGATTATAAACTAGACACATGAGGCTGTGAGATATCCAAAAATTAGATTTAAATGAGTTGAATTGAATAAGAATTGGGGCATGCCAAATTCGGGCAGAACAGGGAGGAACAAACTAAAACCTTATTGATGCTTGATTTGGAATTGTTGAATGAATCTATGAATGTATATGCATAATTGCTGGTTTATATTGAATTGCAAGTTGTACAATTGTACTGGTTGTCTGGCACTATTCACGGGGAAGCAGATTCGATCCGTTATGCTGCCGAATTTCTGGCAGAATTTAGTGATAGTTCTAAAGGTTGTTGTGTTAATATTGTTATGTGACGTGTATGAATACTAAGCAAGTATTATTGTTTGGGATTAAGGTACGAAGCCTATGTATTTATGATTTTATGATAAAAGATATGATGATGAGTCCATATTCTGAAGGAATGTGACATGGCGATCACGCTCTGATAAGGTATAACATGGCCATCGTACTCTGGGATATGGCATGATAAGCACATCCTAAGGAGTGTGACATGGCGATCACACCCTGATGGGGTATGACATTGTGATTATACTCTGGAATGTGGTATGATGTTGCACTTGAGGATGGCGATACGTAACGCTCAAGTGTAGACAGATGCAAGCACCCTAGGGACGGCGATACGTAACGCCTAGGTGTGTTGAATGAAAGAAAAGTAAATTTTTTCTGATTGCATAAATTCAAAGACATGTGTAGAGATTATGTTTCTAGTACAATAATGCTATCATATTTTAATATGATGCAGTTATTATTATTATTCATAGAATAATTCATGGATTGAATTTGTATAGACTCTCCCGAATGCCAAGTGTATGAGTAAAATAAACTTTGCTTCGGATAATATATTTTCGAACTATAAAATTTAACAGTTTATATAGCATGTTCACCTTTTTCATAATAAATCGAAGCAAACTGGAGACAACGATGACATTATGTATGGTAATTAGATAATCCTACTGAGAATTTATAATTCTCACTCCTATTTCCGTGTTATCTCCAGATAGTTCGAGAAGTTGCAAAGACGGCTGAAGTTGCTGTCAATTAAGGTCCACTCAGGTAACCGTAACAACTCCTGAGTGTGGTACTATGACTTAAACATAGTATTGTACGAAGGAGGACGTTACAGTTTGCACTTTCTTGTGTCTCCCAATGCTTTTTCTAAAATCATTCTCTAAGGGGGTGTTTGAACAACTAAAAAAATCGAATAACTAGGTACGATGAGCCTAGTTTTTAATATTGCTTGGTAACTACCTAAATATTTTAAAACTAATTTTTATCTTAATCAATTTGAACTTAAAATCAGTTCTTAAAAAAATTAATTTTAAATTAGTTTTATTTCATCTCAAAATTTTCTCCTTTTATTTTATATTGTTTTACTACAAGTCAATTGTCCGTCGCTGCTATCCACCACCATTTACCACCACGATCCACCATCATCTACCGCTGGATACTGCCAATTACCACTGCTGGCCTTGTCTACCACCATTTGCTACCATTGGCCACCACCATTTGCCGCCATCTGTCCATTGTCGTTGTCACCAGCCGCCACCGTTTGTCGCCATCAACTGCCACCATTCGTTATCGCTAGTCACCAACATTTGTGGTCACGACTGGCTGCCACCATCCACCGCTGTGGCTGCCAGCCACCACCGCCAGCCGCCACAATCGTTTGCCATCGTCGGCTACCACTGTCTGCTGCTATCTGCTAGATTAGTTTATTTAATGACGTAGTCAAAAAGAAAAAGGTACAAAAGAAGAAAAACACATATTAAAACTAATTTTAAGTTATGAAATTAAACAATATTTAATTAAAAATTAGCTCATTTTCATACTGATTAATATAATTAGTTCTATTTTGTACCATGTTAATTTAGTTTTTGAGGTTGCCAAACACCCCCTAAAAGTTCCCCTTCTTTTTATCGAATTCTCTAGAAGTTTCTTGAGTAAACATACTGCAATTTATTCATTAATAATTATTATCTTTTTTAAATAAATCAAGAACCACAAAAGAATTCTTATTTCACTAATTAAATAGTGTCTGTTATATTAAATAATTAGCGTCATTATTTTCTAGATTAAAAGTAGGCTTAAAGTCTATTCAGAACACAAAATAATCCATCCAGATAAATCATAAATCTTATAGCCTAAAACCCACATTAAGATTGTTAAATTTCACTAATAAATAGACACTAATTAACTTAACAAAGCTTTTGCTCCAAAAAAAAAAAAAGCTTAACAAAGCGTGCCTTCCGTCTGTTATACATACTTGAGACCAAGTACGTAATGTTCCACAGCAAAAAATGAGTAATCTTATTATGAGCCATGTTAACACAGTTTAATACATTTCGATTCATTACAATGAATAATGATATTTGTACTTATTTTTTCTAGATATTATTTGAAAAATTGGAGGTCATGTATTGATAATTAAATATTTCAATTAAATTACTAGTGAATCTAATTTTAAAGAATTATGAAAAATCATGTATTAATAAGTAAGAATTGATGTGTAAATTATTGAGAATTTCAGTTATATTATTAATAAAAACGGTAAGATAACATAGTGAATCTTAAAATCTTTCATCAAGTTCATTAAAAATGTCAATAAAATCCTCTATATTTATAGATCAATTTTTAAGTTTTTAAAATAGTATCTAAAATATAAGTTTTTCTAAAAGATATTTTTATTTTTATTAGAATTTTTTTTTGGTATATTATCAATATAAAAATACTTTATACTACACATCCACTATCTCAAAAATTGCATATATAACAATAAATAATTGAATAAAAATATAAATTTTTATTATATTGATAATATATTAAAATTAATCTCTTCTAATTAATCAAAAGAAAGATATTTCTGTTTTATTATATTGACAAACGTGAACATCAAGTTTTCAATGAAGAAATAGACATTTTCATAAAAAAAGAAATAGATGCCAAATTGTATGCTTAACTAGTGTATTTACCCGTGCTTTGCATAAGTGATTATTGATTTAAAATGTCAAATATATAAATATAAAAAAAATATTTGCATACAAGTATATATTGATTAATATATTTTGTGTTATAAATTAGCCTAAAAATATATTATTGAATTTTAATATCGACGATAAATTATTGAAGTAATATATATTGATCAAAGTACAATTTTTATATGTTTGTATCATCCCATACAATATATATTTAATATCACCTATTTAAGATATCAATATTCGTTAAAAAACAAATGTATGGTTTTTTTATCATTAAATTTTTTTAGATTATTTAACAATATTATAAAATTCTAATCTTTGAGTAAGTTTCAAAAAAAGTTGTAAAATTCTTCATCCCTTGCTTTTTGAGTCATTAAATATATGATATTTTTATTAATAAAAAATAAATAATATTGCATATTAACATCTTAAATATCTAATCTTATAGATATAAATATATAATATCGATATGCAATTTGAGTGTTATAATATTAGAATAATTAATTAATAATAATTCAAATTGCTAATTAAAAACTAAATTAATATAACTTAACTATATGCTATAAGCTTTAGAGTTCAAATATTTAATTTTAAATTTGGTTTTAAGTATTAATAATTATACTATATATTAATCATTATTTGTGTAGTTTATATATTTGCATTACCTGCGTAATATATGTTTAGTATCACCTCAAAGTGCAATTTTTATATTTATATCATTCGTGCAATATATTTTTAGTATCACTTATTTGGAATATCAATATAAATTCGCTAATTAAAAAACTAAATTGATATAATTTAGCAGTGTGCTATAAGTTTTATAGTTTAAATATTTAATTTTAAATTTGGTTTTAACTATTAATAATTATAATGTATATTAATGATTATCCTTATAATTTATATGTTTGTATCATGCCTGTAATATATATTTAGGGTTACTTTAAACTCTAAACTCTAAATCCTAATATGTATTTAGCATTACCTTAAAGTACAATTTTTTATATTTGTATTACCCATACAATACATGTTTATTGGAATGGCTTTATTTAAACACCACTCCTAATCGAAAATTTTGTGGGTAATTCTTAAAATAAATATAAACAATTTAATTAATTTAATAAGACAAAACTTGTGTTAAAAATTAATTGAATCATAAAAAATTAATTTTATTATCTAAACATGATTTAAGTAAAAAAATTATTGATATGTTGCATACATCGAGACAATACTTAAAGACATGATACTTTTTATATATTTTTGAATTTTGAACTCATAATAATTAAATATGAAAAATAGAATAAAAATTATACATGCTATGCAATTCTTTGCAATTAATTGAACAGAATAAAAATGAAAATTTGAAATGCTAAAACTTCATTGATAATGCTTCTAATCATTATGTAATTATTAACTATATATATGTTTTACGTTGAATTATTTTAAAATTGAATGCATTCTATACAAATATCTAACGAACTAAATTCAAAGAAAAAAATAAATTAAGAAAGGAAAATTGTTTCAAGTGTTGAACTAGATTATAATTGGTTGAATAGATGGAAGTGAAATAAAAAAGCTTATTCAAGAAGTATTCTTTCGTTTTTTTAAAACCTTCTTATGTAAGTATAGATAGTGAAAAAGTGAAAAATTAATGGGATAAATATTGATTATATTCTTTAATAAAAAAAATAAAAAAGACAACTAAATTATGATTATTGAAATGGATGACCGAAAATTTAGGTAAAGAAGTGGAAGCACTATATTATGTCATCTATATAATTGCACTATCATAAAACTCTCTTTTATAAATATAGATAAATAGATATATTAATATGGATAGATATGACACCAAAGCTTAAAAGAATATTAAACGTCGCATTTAACTTCAGATCATAATATTCTTGCATCAACGCTATTTATGATACTAAATTTGCAACTCATTATTGAATATTAATGAAATTTTATTTATTTGTAAAATATTAATTTTAATATAGTATCACTTAATCATATTTTTAATTTTTAAATAACTTTTAAATTAATTAAGATAAATTCAATAAAATTTAATAATGTGACATAAATAACTTTTATACTAAAAATATATCAAAATTAAATCTTAAAAAAATTCAACTCCCCTTCTTATGGTTACATAGCACTCATAATATATAATTTATAATTTAAAAAATACAACATGACATGCACGACACAAGGAATTTCAAATCACGACCGTTGATCTTGCACGTACGCCACGAATACCCAATCTGAGCCGTCGGATCCGAATTTCAACGACGCAAACGTCCTACGTGGCAATTAACTGCATTTTAAATCCGCATTTGAAGTCCGAACTATATACTGTCCGAAATAACCCCCCACCATCGCTTAGTTACTGACAGTGGCAGAGAGAGAGAGAGAGAGAGAGAGAGAGAGAAACAAACGAAGCTCTGTTTTGTTCTCTTCGAAGCTCTGAGTCTGTAAGTTTGAACCCTTCAATTTCCCTTCTTGCACACCGTCTTGGCTCCTTTTATCTGAAAAGTTTGCTTCTGTATATTCTCAGGATCGAATTGTTCCATGGGGTGGTGGGGAGTCTGGGGTGAGAAATTTAGGGCTTTGAATTGATTGAGGAGGGAAAAAAAATTGGGACTTTCTTTGATTTTATTTGATTCTGTGGGTTGAATTTGAGATCATAGGTTACCCCTAGGGTGTAATTAAGAACGTTATGATGTTTTGAAGTTGGTTTCTGACCATGAATGTGCTGTGCTGTTGAGAATTTTGTTTGGAATTGCATGCTTAGGGTTATTCATTGGTGAGTTGGTTGTTGTGATTTTCTTAGCAGTTAATGCAAAATGAATATTCAGAATTGACTTGTTTTTTTCTGTTTTTTTGGTGACTGCTTAGTTATTTCTCTTCCCCAGGTGGATAGTGCTGTTTATAATGTTGACCTTTTTTTTTTTTTTTTTTTTGTAAACTGCATTCCTTTGTTGGTTTACATTGGGGTCAAATTTCATGCATTCATTGCAATTGATTGTCATGGAGTAAATGTATCTTTTTTTTTTTCTTTTTGTGATATTTCTGTTAAACGCTCGAGCCATAAACCGTGAGATGAACTTCAAATTCAAAACTTTTGATGTATAAATGTTATAACTAAAAATATGAAAGGCAACAACAACACAAAGATTTAGTTTGGTTCATCTGTGGCTAAATTTTGAAACTGTTTCCTGATTGAAATGCCCTTCCATTATAACCAAAAGATATATTATTATACGGTATGCCACTGCTAGTGATGGAAGCTGAACAATTTCTTTTTTAAAAAAAAAATATTAAAAACAAAAAAACTTTTTTGAGGAGTGCTATATAGCATGGATGATTTTCCATGAATCAAAGCTTATGAACGTCATGTCAACTGAAGACAACTATTTCCCACCAAAACCTAACTTAAAATAAAGAAGAGAAAAATCTGTATGAAACATAGACTAATCATTCATGGGTTCATGTCATTCAGCATTTATCATCTCCCCCCCCCCCCCTTTTTTTTTGCTATGTCTTTTCTTTGCATTTTGCTGTTTGACATATTTATAGTAAATGATTTTCTTTTCCCAGGTAGTTGTCCATTTTAACAAAGTGCAGTGGAAAGAGTATTTATGAAGCAATAATTTTTGTAGATTTACTGTAGATAAGATCAATATGGTTGAGGAAGAACCAGTGAATGAAGTTCCCCCGGCTGACTCAAATGGCAAGAGCATGCCGGAGAAAACTTCAGATGAAGTGACAGAAAAGAAGGATTTGAAAACTGATGGAGGAAAAGTCTTGGAGAATAATGGAGTCAAAGAGTTGAAAGGGGATGACATAAAAGAAATTGATGAAGAGAAGAAAACTGATGGTGTGGAAGAGGTTAGGGGGGATAAAAATGTTGGTTGTGTGGAAGAAGCAAAAGAGGACAAGAAAGATGATGGAGTGGAAGAAGTAAAAGAGGACAAGAAAGATGATAGTTGTCAAGTAAAAGAGGATAAGGAAGTTAATGGTGTGGAAGAAGTAAAGGAAAAGAAGGAAGTTGCTGGTGTGGAAGAAGGAAAGGAGGATAAGGAAGTTGATGGTGTGAAAGAAGTATTAGAGGATAAGAAAGATGGTTATGGACCTGAGAATGAGAAAACGGATGCAGACACTAAGGTTAAGAAAACTAAGGAAAGTAAAGATGAAAAGGAAAAAGTTGAAGTTGAGAAACTAGAAATGGATGCAATGGAAGTAGATGGTAGCACTAAAGACATGGAGAAGAGTGCTGAAAAGGAGAAAGTTGATGCAGAGATGCAGGAGGAGAAGGAAGAGGAGAAGGAGGATGAGGATAACATTGATAAGTCAAAAGATGAAGATAAGGCAGAAGATAGTAAGGATGAGAAAGGATTGAAAAAGCATAAGAGACGGAAGATCAATGGGGATAAAGTGAAAGAGAAAAGGAAAGAACTGAAGAAGACAGAGCCAAGGACTCCTACTATTGACCGCCCTGTGCGAGAAAGGAAATCAGTTGAGAGGTTGGTAGCATCAATTGAGAGAGATGCAACCAAAGAATTTCACATTGAGAAGGTATTCATTATATTCAAAATATTTAGCCTTAATTGTGTGTTTTATTATGGTGTCATTTGATCTATGTAGTTGAACCGGCTTAGTGGGAAAAGACTTGGTTGTTGTTGTAATTGTGTGTTATATTATAACTTAATTTGCTTACAGTTTCCCCTTCAAATTGCAGGGTCGTGGTACACCTTTAAAAGATATACCCAATGGTATGATGCTTATCTTTGTTTGAATAATGAATACTATTTTAATTATGGTTTATGAGTTCCCTTCTGTTTATACTCTACCCAGCAGAAGTTAATCCAATGCATATGTCCTTGCACAAGCATTCTACATTCTTCCTAGATTTTTGACCAAAATTGGATGTAATGGTGTAGGAATTGAATTTAGCAGAATATCAAGAAAGAAATGCTGGGTTAGATATATATTTTTCATGTATTTTCCCTATTATGGTTAAGAATGCACCACATGTAGAAATGGTCGAATGAAGATTTTGATTATATAGCTGTATTGTGACCCTTTAACGATTATGTGAGCCAAGGCTGAATGCTTAAATGCATTTCCCCCCATAATTTCGGGGAGCTCAAGCTCCTCACCCTGCAGATTTGCACAAGTTGATTATTCAGACTTATAAGCAGTTATTTTGATGATGATATTGACAACCCCTAGCTTGTGCTGATTTACTGTCTTATTAACTATATTATGAGTGCTTCTTCCTTTTCTAACTTACTGTACCTTCAATCAATGACAATAATAGTGGCATAAACTTGGAAATATCCTAGCCCCTTTCTTTCACTTTTATCAGTTTTATAGCATTTGAGTTTAAGATGATTATAGTTGGTTCATTTTATCTTAATAAGGTCGACCTGATATATGGGAGATTTAATAATTTTGTCCCTATTTGCATATGTTAAGTTGTGGAGGCATGTTTCTTCTTCTTCAGAACAGCTAATAACTTTATGATTCTTACATTTTATGCTTCAGTGGCATTTAAGTTATCTAGAAGGAAGACTGATGATACTTTCAAATTGCTCCATACAATTCTCTTTGGAAGGAGAGGGAAGGTATGTCCTACTTCATTAACTATCTATGCTTCTCTGTATTAATTGTTTTACACCAGCACTTGTGAATTTCTTTGGTTTTTTGTTTATGCCATCTCTGTAAATCAGGATATAGGACATTGTATGCTAAGACTGTTAAAAGCTAAACTTAGCTGGGATGTTTGGGATAATGGAATTGACAGGCCTCACTCATGGTATTATGCTTCCATGTGATTCCGTTTTTGCTCTTTTGCAGGCAGTTCAGATCAAGAGCAATATATCAAGGTTTTCGGGTTTTGTGTGGCAGGACAATGAGGTAATTATTGCCTCTATAATGTACAAAAAACCAATAATTGTAACGTGCAACTGTGTCATATATAGCAGTTGTAGGGTTTATTGATTTGTTTGTAGTCATTTGTTTTAATGAGTTCTTGCTTTTTTGCTTGAAGTCCTTGTCCTCCAAAGCTTCTATAATCCAAATATTTGCTGCAGGAAAAGCATATGATCAAAGTTAAAGAAAAATTTGACAAGTGCAATAAAGAGAAGCTACTGGAATTCTGTGATGTGCTTGACATAACACTTGCCAAGGCAACAACAAGGAAGGTTTGTTGATTTTTTTATAGGAGGTGGTATTTCTGCCAAAACTTCTGTTTTTCTATTCATTTCATTTCTTTTCAAAATTTGAACCTTTTCACTATGAATTCAATATTGTGAACACGAGGACATGCTTCAATAGGTGTATGCATTAAGACGATCTTGGTAGCTGTGAAAATAATGATGATTCACCTCAATATATGTTGATTCCGTAAAATGGAAACCTTGTGATTGATACATTGACATCTCTCTTGTTTCTCATGCTAGTAAAACCTCTTCGTATGCAGGAAGATATTGTTTCTAAGCTGATAGACTTTTTGGTTGCTCCTCATGCAACCACAGCTGTGCTACTTGCAGAAAAAGAGAAGGTTTACTTCATTTTCTTTTTTGTTTTTAAAATTTTTCCTTCATGATGTTCAAGGGTTTTTTTTTTTTTTTTCTTCCTGTTTTACCTAGATACTGTGCTTTTGGTTCAACATATTCATGTTATTTGTGTTTTACCTGCTATTAGTCAAGCAAGGGAAGAAAGCGCAAGCGCGTTGTGAAACGAGGTTCATCAAGATCTAGGACAACAAGTTCAAGACGTTCTGCTAAGGTACTATCTCATTCCTTTAACTGTGGGAATGCAACATTTGATTTAGGCAATATACTGTAATTGGTGAAGTACATTCCAAAGTTTAAGTCTTATGGTAGAATATTGGTCTTCCATGCCTTCAACTAAGTATGTTTGTCGCATTTCTGCTTGTTTTGCACTCGGAATTGCAATTCTTGTTACCATGGAATTATTCTTTTGCAATTGAATGACTAATTGATCTTGTCCGATAACACTGATTGAATTTGATTGCATTGTTTTTAGCGTCACTCCTTTTTGTAGTTGTTGTTGAGAGGAAACTGGGTTGAATTCCGTTATATTTCAATATCTTTGACGTCATTTGTTAATTTTAATGATAAATATTTGAGCAGCTTATAGCTTTTCCACATATAGTAATCTTATTGTGCTGGTCTTGTACTAGTAGTTCTACTTGATTACTTGACTTAGTTATCAGTGTAAATTTTTGTTAGGGCTTTTTACTGTATTACATTTCATGTCAATCTGATCACATATTATTCATCGTATCTCTATTCTCTTTTTGGAAATGTATCCTCTCATGTGAAATTTTCACGTGATCAGGTCGTGTGAATTTTTACCTTCAATTAAGATGATGGGGTCCAAAGAAGACACATGAGAAGAGAGGATCAATGGATAAAATTCACACGACCTGTCATGTGAAAAATTCATGAGAGAGGATTCATTCCCTCTCCTTTTCTCCCTTTTTGCCAAAACTATAAAATATCGATGTAAGCAATATGAGCAATTTTAGTTTCTTGTTTTTATTGGGATCTTCTGCTTAATTATTTGGTTTTCTTAACTTTTTGGTATCTTATTTAGAGTCAGAAGAAAAATGAAGATTCTTCAGCTGTGGAGGAGAGAAAGAGTACAACTGACACAGAAAATGAGTCAGAGGAAGAAGAGAAAGACAAAGAAAACGAGGAGGAAAATGATAACGGTCTTCCTGACAAATCTGAGGATGAAACGCCAGAGAAATCTGAAAGTGAGGATAAAAGTGATTCTGGAAGTGAATCTGAAGATGACAAAAAAAGGAAAAAAAATTCAAAAGCATCATCAACAAAGAAAGAATCTGCTGCGAAAAGTAAACCCGAGAGAACTACAGTTACCAAAAAATCTCGCTCAGCACCAAGGAGAATGCCTAAGAAATTATCATCAACCAGCACCAAGTTTGATGATGATAGTGATGGAGGTCCGAAGGTCTTTTCAAGAAAGAAGCAAAATGAAAAAGGTCGAAAGCAGAAGATGTCAACTCCGACTAAGTCTGCCTCCAAAGAGAAAACTGGTAGATATCATGACGTCTGCTTTCCTGTTGTCATTATTTCATCCAGAAATGTTAAACATATTTGTTGTGTTCTAGTGAAAAATGCTAGTTTTCACTTTAAGCATTAGGATGTCATTAGTTAACGTGTTTACTTTTCCTTTTTCCATTAGCTTAAGTAGATGTTTTTAATTAATAAAACTGATGAGTTTTATGTGTAATCTTCTTCATCCCTTGTACTTTATGAAACATCTCTTTGTCATATCAAACAGAAAAGGTTACTAAAGGAAAGGGCAAGAAGAAAGAGAAGTTGAGCCCCACCGATGATCAATTGCGCGATGCAATATGTGAAATTCTTAAAGAGGTTGACTTCAATACGGTAAGATGTTGGAATTAAAATATAAGTATTCAACTGCTGGTTGCCTTTTTATATATTTGATACATAGATAAAGCAATGCTAAACTATTTTTAGCTTTATCATTCTACTTCATAGTGTATGTTTCGAGTGAGGTGCTGTCAAAATTTTCCTTGACAGCTTGATACAAAACCCTAGGTACCCTAGGTTAAGATATCTTGGCATTTTCTCTGTCAGTGTTACTAGAACAACGAAATTTAGATATTTAACTTCCACCAATTTATGTACGGTTATAGAATGACTCAGTAAGGTGTGGGAAATGATGCTTTAGTTGTTGGCATCGTCTCTTAAAATTAGCAAGATGGGATGTTTATGTGTGCAGTTCGTCCTCTTGGTAGGCTGGGATGTGCAGCAGATTTCCTTCATCTCAAACCTTGTATTATTTTTGGCACTTGTATGATTACTTCACTATTGCGAGTAGAATTAATAAAACTAAATTAGATGTAATAAAAAATTTTGCAATAGCATTGCATTGCTAGATTAACCAGCTTTGTCATTGTTGCACGCTATCTTGTGGCCATAAAAAGGTCGACGCTTTATCTAGTATCTGCTGAAGATTTACATTTCCCAGAATTAAAATTAATTTTCTCTTTTGCAGGCCACATTTACTGACATTCTGAAGCAACTTGGTACGTACCATTCGTTTTTGACCTTCTTCCAATATTAATAATATAACTCCTTTTTTTTTTTTTAACAGTTGCAACAATCAGAGTGCCTTTTATGCCTTTAAGAGATAATTCTGCTTTTGTTTGTGGCTTTTGTATTTTGGTTAACGACTGATATTATCCTTCAACCAGAACAACATATTTCATGGGAAATTTCCCTTGAATCACCTTGTGTATTTAATTTTAAGGACCTGAATTTGCTGTAGTCTCGGGATGTACAAATACAAAAATAGAAGGAAATGATGGAATTTTACAATTCAGGGAAACAAGAGCATAACATAAAATATGCTGTAGTTGCCTAACAAAATTGTTCATTTTCAGCTAAACAATTTGAGATGGATCTCACCCCAAGAAAGGCATCTATAAAGATCATGATTCAGGAGGAGCTGACAAAACTAGCTGATGAAGCGGATGAAGAAGACGAAGAGGAGGATGCTGAGAAAGATGAAACCCTACCTACTGGCCAGGAGGTTGAAACCTGAGTGAGGATTAGACATGACTTCTTGGAGATAGGTTTAGCAATGTATACTTTAACCCCACTTATGCTACGTATGTACACTTTGATGAGTAAAAGTGGCTGTAAAGTTACTCTTAGCATCCATACAATCTGAAGAGGGCAAACTAGTACTTGTCAAAATTTAGTGAAGGCTTTTGGTGGGCTGCCAGTGTGCAGCTTCTTGTGTACACAACAGAATTTGTAGGTTTTTACTATCCGTGAACATTACTGACCAACACTAGCTTCAACAATCTGTGTAGTTCAATAAACATTTGACTTTTGAAGTTGTCACCTTCCTGTGCATGATAGCTTGTACTGTTGTTGGGTTATCTCATGTCTTTATCCTAGAATCTTCAGATTTTGTTCTATTATCATATGATTTATGTGATGACCACACACTTTTTCTAGCATCTACTCCTTCACTAGTAGTGCATGCAGGAGAGTCAATCACCATGCCTCCTTATTGTGTTTTGGTCTGCTCTAATCATTCCATCTTGTATGCTTTGTTCCAATTTCAATGTCACCCTTGGCTTTTGTTAATCTTATATACATGATGTGCCTTTGCCTTGGGCCCTTCTCTGAAAAGAGTTGCCTTCTGAGAATGTGACTGTCAGTAGTGAAGATCACAATCAAGAAATCATATATGTGGTCACGTCTAGTCTGAAGCACAGAACTCTGATGTAAACCGTAGGAGAGCATTACTTTAAGATGTAAGTGGAGCAAGTCAAAAAGGTCGTTAGTTAGACGCGCTCTCCAACTCAGAAATGTCGAGCACCAAGAAATTCTCATTATGAAAACAGAAAACAATAATGCTATTTAGATTTATAACACGAGGCATTTTCGTTTAACCAGGTGGGACAGTTAAGAAGGAAAATTATCTTAAACTTATGATACAGAAAAGATGAAATGGTTGCAAATAAAATATATTTGTTCATACTTGCTGTACAAAGTTTAGTATATGTTTTTCTGCCGTTGATATACAGGAATAGAGATTGAAAATATTTTCTCTTTCTAGAATTTTTTACTGTCTTCCAAATTTCCCCCAAGTACATCCTTATTTTCAGAACAGAAGTTCTCAATGGAGGATTGTATCCAATGTAAACACAACATAACCATTTCCTTGTTCTAGTTCCGGCGATACAGTCATGTATCTTTCTAACTACTCTTTTTTGTCTACTGTTAATCTCATTCAATAAACTTATTTATTAAATTATTTTTTTTGGCACAGAACTTATTTATTAATTTTATTAAAACACCCTTATCTTATATAGTAAATCAACTTCACACTATTTTTTATAAAATAGATTAAATTTTTTAAGAAAAATAAATAAAAAAATAATTTTGATGTGAGCTATATTTATTACCATGATAATACAAAAGAATAATATTATTTTGACATAAATTTTGGGTGTCCATCGACAAAAGGGATTTTTGTGTAAATAATTGAGGATTTTAATGACCAATGAATTCGGTGACTGTTGGTAGTAAGTGATAATATTGTCACTTAATTCCTTGATCATGTACATGAATTTTCCACTTATTTGCATATGAATTTCTATCAGATGACGACATTATCACTTATCATCCACATTCATCCCATTCCCTAGTTATAAATGAAAAATCCCTAGTTATTTGCACATGGATCCCCTATATCAATGGATACCCAAAAAAGTTAATATACAAATATTATTTCTCTAATAGAAATAGTTTAGAGGCTGAATATAATCTTTACTCTTCTTCCTTCCCTAATCAAACTAATTGTTTAAAATTATTTTTATTATAAATCTTAATTTTATTTAAAATATTAAAAATCTTTTAATTTTTCTATTATCATTTTTAATATAACTTTTTGTGACAGCTAAGTATATTATGAAGTCACAAATTTACTTGTTTGATATAAATTTAAACTTAAGTATCAAATTAATGTTTTTTCAAGTCTTTCTAATAGGAAAAAAAATGCAATTTACCCCTTAAATTATAGACTATGTGTACTTAACTCATAAATTTTTAAAAATATACAAATCGACCCTTCTATTAAGTTTTCTATTCCAATGTTTCTTTAGTAATTTTGTGCCAACCACATGACTTTTTTAATGACCAAAATATCCTCTTCTCCTTCCTCTTCCTCTCACCCCCTCTCCTCCTTCAAGCTTCCAAAACCTTCACGCAAATACAAAACCAAAATCTCTTCACCAACATCAACCAAAGTCAAACCAAAACTAAAAAGAAAATGCAACCCGAAACACACCCAAAACCATCCTTATATTATAATAAACTAAAAAATAAAAAAACCCTACAATATACAATTAACAAACCAAATCTCCAACCAAGCTCAGAAGGTTGTACCTAAGTCGATCGAACTCTTACTAGTAATGGCAAAATTGGTGGACGTGTATACAAGACCAAGGGTTCATGAAATGCCAAGAACCAATGGCAAGGTAGGTCTTAGTGTTTTTTGAACTTGGGCATTCAATGATGGTGACAATGATGCCCTTCAAACTTCCTGCGGCCAGTTCGATGAGCAAGCCTTCAAGGTAATGCTTGCATGTAGCTCATTATTTTTGGAATTTTTTTTTCGCTCACCGACATCTTTTTCCTTTCTTTTTTTCTTTCAAATGTGCGTAATAACTATGTATTTTTTTTTTATTGTTTTCATTTAAAAAATTTTAATATATTTCTCAGTTTTGTGTATAGTTCTACCTTCTGAGCCTGATTGGAGACTTGGTTTGCTAAGAAAGGTCTTTCCAATATTAATGTGATATCAGCATCTTCATCTATATCAAGCACTAATAAAATTAGCTAAGAAGATAAATTTGTCAACCTTCACCAAAACGTCCTCCGCTATATTTTATGGATGCTTAATCGAATGGTCAACAAGTTGGAAAGACATCTTGGTAGCCTTAGCTTCTCCTATACCCAACTTGGTGAAGATGAATAACGGCATCAACTTGATGTTGGCTCCAAGATCACACAATGTTTCATAATGGTTAAAGTACCAATGGTGTATGAGATGGTGAAGCTTTCAAGGTCTTTTAACTTCGAAGGTAGCTTCCTTTGTATAACGGCACTACACTCTTTTGTCACATCACCTTCACATCTTCCTTCATTCTCCTCTTTTTGGTCAATATTTCCTTTAGAAATTTAGCATAGGAAGGCATCTTCTTAAGGGCCTTAACAAACGGAATGTTGATTTGTAGCTTTTTAAATACTTCTAGAAACTTAGCAAACTACCTTTGGAGATTCTGCTTTGCAACAATTGAGGGAATGGAATTTGTCCATAAGGTGAAGGCTCATATGGTGCAGCCTAATCAAGCTCCTTCTTCTTCTTCCTCCTCCTCTATTTTTTGGTTGTTCTTGTTGAGAGTGAGGCTTTATGGAGACTTGATTTGTTGAAGAGCTCTCAATTGGTTGATTTTTACTAGAATCTTCTTTATTCTTTTTAAACTTGATGGTTTTGTTACGGTTAATAGTCAATAAATCCGCAAAGATCTTGCTTTGAGTTCAGATTTGATTGCATGTAGTTCTATAGCTGGGTTAAGGTCTTGGATCTATATAGCTACAACATTAAATCGAATAAGATTGTCTTTTAGGAGCTCATTTGGTCGTTGTTTCACATTATTCAAAGAATCCAACATCTTTTGGTATATCCTACTTGAAGAGAAGTGATTGACAAAAGCTTGCAAAAACTCGACAAAATCATGGATAGATCTTATAGGAAGAGTTGAAAACAACAAAAAACTAAATTTCTCCAAAAAAGTAAGAAATATTTGGTAAAGAAAATGGACAATATCTTTGATAAGTAGCATCATCGACTTAAATAAAATAACATGCACCTAAGGATCACAAATACCATTGTATGGGTGTAACATTAAAGGGAGTTTAACATTACTGGGCAATGTTACCAACATACTGAATTTTGAGAAGGGACCAAAATCCATAAGGAGAGTGTTAATAGTAGTAGTTTTGTTGGTCTCCGAGGGTTGTCAAGTTTGGGAGGCATTATCATCCTTCCTGTGGCTATTAAGTTCATGCTCCTGCCAAGATACCTCTTGCACATGATTCATGGCCTCTATCTGACTTACCATCTTATTTTGGTGTTGATGTTGGTAAATCATACAAAGTAGACTTTTTGTTTTGTGGAGAGTCATATCATGATTGTGGTAGTTGTTTGTATTAGTTGTTACAACCATGGTGGAGTGGGTACATACTGAGCCTTGCATTGGGCATCAATGTTTTGACCTAAGATATCGAGGCTAATAAGTTCTTTGCCGATTTGAGCTTTGTACAATGCTATTGGAGACTTGCAAGGGATTCCAATATTTAGGTCAATATTTACCCTATTGCAAGTGAGTAGAAATGGAAATTGTGCTTACCTTGATCCCTAGTGGTGATTCATATTTAAAATTGAGAGGAGGAGTCCTTTGGTATCAGGCTATTATACCTGATCCGCCTATCCTGAGTATCCAACAATTGTTTCGAGAATAGTGGGATTCTCCGGTTGAAAAGTGAGGTGCAATCTAACCGAGTAGGTGGTTGATCTATTTTTTAGTATTCCCCAATTCGGTAGCTTCTTGATGATTGAGTTGTCGGACTTTGTGGTGTGTGCTATGGGCCCAATAATTTGGTTGAGTATAATTATTATGATAAAGGGTGTGTTTGTTTTAGATTTTAGAAAAAGTGAATATGAAATTTAAATTTTATATATAACTGAAAATATTGGAAATTGATATTTTTTTAAAATTATTATTTTTAGATTTTGCAAAAAAAAAACTAAAAATAGATTTTTTAAAAATATATGATTATTTTTAAAAATTATTCAAATATATGAATGAAAACTGATTTTTTTTAATGAAAAAAATGATTTTTTTCCCAATAAAAAAAAAAAAACACATCCTAAATGTCACCTCCATGACAAACCATATGAAGGGATTTCAGATTATATTGAGTAGAATTTCTCTGACATGATATGAGTTAGTGAGTTACTTTCAAAGAGTATGGAGCTGACTCCATGGGCCTTGTTGAGCTTTTGATACGATGGTCCGTGCTTATATAAAAAAATAGGAAAGGTTTACAATGGTCTAGGCAATTTCCTGGATCATCAGTGATCCAAGCAGGTGGAGCCATTTAGATATATTGTAAAACAATTGATCTGTCCAGATTGGACATGGCAAATCTGTGGTAATCACGAGCGGGAGTGGATCATGGATAGACCGCCGGTAATCAGGCGAAACATTTAATAGTTAAATAATGTTGTAAAGTGAAATGACCTGGGTGGACAACTTGGCGATCATTGGGCCGAGGGTTTATTTGTCAATAACAAATGCATTGTCAATGAAGGAGAGCCAAAATTTTGATTTGGGCAATGGCAGAGGGGACGTGGCACTGCCGCAGCAATGTCGAATAACCATAAAACAAGTTAACACGACATGGGCCTAAATCAAATAATTGAAGGAAAAAAATAATAAATGAAAAACATTGCAAACACAGGCAATGTAAAACCCGCATTAGCGATTATTGTTCCCACACTTGCATAGGCGAGGCTTTTAATTAAAAAATGTTGAAAAGGTTTGAAAATTAAATGAAAGTAACTTATTTGTGGGCATTATAATAAAACTTGAATCAGATTTGCAAAGTATATTTCACTTATCATTTTATATAATTCATCTATAAAAGTTGGCAACTTTTCTCACTACATGAAAGTGATATAAAAATATTTTTGTGGCATGTGAAGCTGCAATATGTAAAAATGGAAAACAGTAAACCCCAAATAGCGAAATAGATCGAAATAAATGAAATAACGTTAAATTCTATTATTTGAAAATATTGAAAATAGATGGAATAAAATAAGAGTTTAATTGCGATACACTAATAGCATAAAAGTGTTTTACACTATTATACAATCAAATACTTGTATTTGTAATATTTTTAAGATAATGAATGATTGAGTCAAATACTTTTGTTAATATGGTAATATATGATTAGATGTTTATATGAAACTTTTTTATACTAATAATACATATAAATTAAATTTATAAAATAATAATAATAAGTGAAACCAGGGCGGATGTATATGTAAAGGGTTGGAGGCATATGCCCTATCAAAATTTGTGAATTTTTTTAGAAATATATGAGTTTATGTATATTTTGCCCCCATTATCTTATTAAATTTGATCATACACTAACATAAAAATTATGTAAAACTTCTTATTATATATATGTATCATTTTTGCCCCTATTACCTAAACCTTTTGGATCCATCACTAAGTGAAACCTATTTCATTTAAAACTTTTGTTTTATTCTCGTGAAATTTGAAAGGAAAAGATGGAATAAAAATGAAAATTTTATAATTTTATAATTCAATCTAATTTTAGTAAAATATAAAAATAAAAAAATATGAAATGTTTGATTATTGGATATTCAGCAAATAAATTAAAATATTTATTATATTTATTTTATTTCATTCTATCTTCTTTCATAACATTCTGCGTAATATGAAATGCTCAAACACAATTTAAGAAGCGTGTGCTTAACCAATACCCGATCACAAAGAAGTGAGCGACACTAAATGGCAGAAAAAGAAGCGTACCAATATCCTAACAGCCTGTTTGGTATGCATAATAATATAAAGCGTGATAAAAATTTAATACTATATAGTATTTAATATGTCTTTATATAAGATATTGTATTATAGAAAATATAACTTAAAAAAAATTATAATATGTATAATTTTTAAATATTAAATTTAAAAATTAAAAATTAATATAATTATTTAAATAGTTATTATAATTATTTTAGCTATTTTTTATTATATATAAAAATAATTTTATATTAAAAATTATTTATTTATTTATTTTATAAATATAAAAATATGAGAGAGAGAGAGAAATAAAGAGGTTATTTTTATACATTAAAATCCAAGCAAGCTTAATATTTATATTTCTATATTTGGTTGTATTTTTTTATTATATATAATTAAATTTATATTAAATATTATTTATTATTATTTATATATTTTAATAACAAATTTTTATTCCTATATTTTTATTAGTTTGAATAGTTATTTTACAATTTTTTTAACAATATTTATTTATTGTTAAATATTTTATTAAATAATACTATTTTTTATTTATATGATTTGTATTTTTTATTATTTATTTAATAATTATTTTTATTTTAATAAAATGTATCAAAAAATAAAAATTGAAAGAACCTTTATACATCAAAAGTTAATCAAGTCTAATACGGTCTCTCTAGGCTAAATTAAATTATCCAACACTATAACGTATAAAAGAGGTTTAATGGATAAGTTTATACAATACATTAACTATATCAAACAATCATAACGTATTATATTACTTTATCTTATTAGGTATGCTAAATGCGCCCTAAAGCATTAGTTAAAGAAGTCAAAGCAAAAAGGTTATGAAGGAAAAATAAGGTTTTTGACTTTATAAAACATTGAATATATTAAAAAGTTTGAAACTTTCCAGTTTTAAGCTCAGAAATATTAATACCTTTTAAATTGTTAATAATGCTACAATGCACTACTTGGCATATACATAAATAAACTAAATGATAATTGATATTACTTTATTTGATATATAAAAAAATTATTAGGTAGCATACATCTTATATGAAATAATAACAATATTATTATTATTATTATTATTAAATAATGATAATAGTAATTTTATTATTAGTATTAATTAAGAGCAACTATGAAACAGTAGAAAACTTTGTAGGACATAATAAACCAATATAATGACATACGTACTCCCTAACAAATGTGTTCCAAAAAAATTGATGAATAATAATAATAATAATAATTTATTATTATTATTAAAAAAATAATGATAAAAGTATTATTAATATTAATTAAGAGCAACTTTGAAACAGTGAAAAACTTAGTAGGACATAATAAAGCAGTGACATGTGCACTCACCAAGTAATGGGTTTAAAAAACAATGGGTGAAGAAATGGGCTGGTGTGCGGGAAAAAAAAAGTGTAGTTGCTGAGATAAGATGGCTAGCGCACGCAAATTCAAAGAATGTCAAAGACGAGAATGAACTTGGAATACAGGAATAATAAAGTAGAATCGGCTGGCTAAAGATAGTGTTGGCAAATGGGTTGGTCCGCCATAACCTATCAAAAGTCCACCAAAAGTGGGGCAGAATGAATTAAAAAAGCGGGCTTAACATTCTATTTCGTCCCGTTTAAAGGTGGGTTGGGGGGTTGTCCGTCAAAAAATAAAAAAATATAAATAAAATTATTTTAATATTTTTTATGAGTTAAATTATTTTAAAATTTTTTTAAATTAGAAAAAAAATATATTGAATAAAAAATTTACTTAAATAAAATAGAATAAAATAATTAAATTATATAATTTATATCTAAATTTAACTTAAATATAAATATAATAAACAAATTAGAATATATAAATAAGTTTATAAATAATAATTAATTATAAATTTATAACATAAAGTTTATAGTATAAAGTTCTAAAATTGATAAAGTATAATAATAACATAGTCCATAACAAAAATTAAATTTTTTTTTAAAAATATTCTTGTACCTAAAAAAAAAAAAACAAAGAGCCACTCTTGGCCTGGCAGGCCAACTTGTCCTGGGGTTAGGCGGGCCAAATATATCAACCTAACCCATTATTTTTGGTAAATTTGGCGAGCCAATCCAACAGGTTGATCCTGATTTGCCATCTCTAACAAAAGAGCTTGTCTACGGCTCATAATTTTTAATAGATCATTCGCCCTTCATCTATGGCCTAAATGTTCTTTCCGCCTCATAAATAAAAATTCAAAATATCGCTGACAAGAAATAAAATGGATCATCAGTGATCCCAAATGATGCCTGGACCATTGTAAACATTTTCTATAAAATAATATATAATTTTTAAATAAAGTTATACTTTTACCCTCATTTTCTTTTTTTTTTTTTTTCCAACCTCTCCCTTTGTCAAATTTGCAGCCGTCTACCACTGCAATTAGGGATGTCAACAGGGTGGGGCGGGGACGGGGGATAAGTGGTGGATAAATACCTACCCCTATCCCTCGCCTCATATCCGCGAATTTATGGGTATCAATGGATATCCATGGTTACAAACTAGAATATAAAAAATTTGAAAAAAAATTAAATTAAATAAAAAATCTAATATCATAAAATACTTAAAATAAGCATAAATATTAATCTAATTTCACAATTTAAATTCTAACAACTTAATATACTTAAAATAAAAATAAGTACATAAAATAAGCACACTAATCCAATTTCACAATCTAAATTCTAACAACTTAAAATACTTAAAATAAAAATAAATATATAATAATAATTCAACTATTAGTCTAACACATAATAAGTACAAATAAATCCAATTTTCAAATTTAAATCTTAATCCAATCAATATAAATAAAAACAATATTAGCCTAACTAAATTAATAATTTAAGGGTAAAATAGTAATTTTATATTGGATACCAGCAGGTATGGAATAGTGATCCCCAACCCCGCCTTGTTTAATATGCAGATATTTAAAATGCCTGTCCCCATTACACGTGGAGCTAAAATCTTCCCCCCATACCCATAGTTATTAAACTCGGACCAGTGATCAACCCGGTTAAGGCACTAGGTCACTGGATCACTAGTTCAACCAGTGGGTCATTGGTTGAATTAGATTTAATTAAATAAATATATAAAAATACAATATAATTCAAATAAATATATAAGACATATTATATTACAATAGGTTACATGGCTTGGTAGTAGTGGAGCACACCCTACATAGTCCCTGGAGAAGGTTCGAATCTTGTCCGGTATTAACAACACTGCCCATACCCATCCTGTTAGGTACCCATGGAGGTAGGTTTTCTTTTAACATCCCTAAACAATCTCAAATGAGAATGGATGGTTGGTGATGGGTTTTGCCCTTTGTTGTTGTGCTTTGAAGGGGATGAAAAGTGAAGATAAAAACTCAAATCCATGAGCTAGCTAGAGCGGAGACTTTGGCAAGCAGCATTGTGCACTCATCAATGATGGGCGACAGCATTGAGATCCAATTGTCGTTGTTTAGCTAGTTGCCCTGCAAGGAATTCCATCTTATCGGTCATGGGTTGGTGCATTAAGATGGTACCATCCATGAGCTGCAACCCATGGCAAGCTTTGGTGTGAAAAGGAAAACACAAATGCTGGAAAGGAGGGGGAGCGGTTTGTTTTGGTTCTAGGGAGAGGGAAGGAGTGGTGGCATCAGGGCTGGCGTTGGCACCTCAATTAGTTAGTTACTTAGGATATAAATGAGAGTAATAACTCATTGTAAATCAGATTGTGAATAATTAGATTAGGTGAATTCATGGAAATTCTTATGGAGCTTTAAAATTAGACTCGAAAATAATTCTATTATTGGTACTTTCATTGAGACCTAAGAGGAGTTTCTAGGCTTTCACTTGAAAAAAGACTAACACTATGTCATGGAAACAAGATCCAACAATGGCTTAGGTTGTAGCATTCCAAGAAACACTCAAAGAACTGAGGCATCAAGCATCTGTAGCGGATTATCAAGCATCCTTCAAGGTTCTATCCAATGAGATGCAGGGTTTATCAAAATGGTGGATATTCAACTTCTTCATCTTTGGACCTTATGATTGTTTGAAGTTCCAGTTGTGATTGGTAGAGCCTTCGCCTTATTCTGAAGTAGTCTCATAGCAAGCTTGCGCAAACAGAACCATGTGGCACAGAAGAATTCTCTGAAGCTGAAGTCAAGTTTTGGTAGTAGCTCTCAAGCTTTTGCATTTACCAAGAATACATTCAAGAACTTTAGTGCCATGGAATATAAATGACTGAGCGCAAGATTTGGGCACAAGGGCATGGCTTGCACATTGGCCATGAAGGGGGTGACCAAGAAGGAACCAAGAGGAGTGGCCAAGGGAGTCTTGCCATGAAATACTAGTGCAAGATTCGCTAGCAAGCATGAAACGGCAGATCTGGGCAGTGATAGCACCTTCGATAAGGAGCGCGATGGCGGTACTCCCAGTCTTATGTAGACGACAGAAAACATGAGGGGAAGAATCACCGGAGATTGCAGTGGAGGCGACAATCACGATGATTCCTAGAGTGGTGAAGACGATGATGGTTCAACATCCACCCACGGTGGCCCAGGCTGAAGCGTCGGCAATGCATCCTTCCACAGCAGACGATGGTGTCCTAGGTGAAGATGGCCACCCATTGCCACTGGTGGCGACGGCATGAAAGGGAAGCAAGATAGATGCAGAAGACCGCGAGAGCGATGGGCAAAGAAAGGGTCACCGGCAGCAAGCCAAGATTTGTAGCAGAGAATGGTCGGCAAGATGTTATTGTTCCAAGGAAGAATCTAGAAGAGGGAGGACCAAGAGGAAACTAGAGTCGCTAGCAGATGGAGGGAAAGGCATCAGGAGGCTAGGGCATCACAGTTCCAGCTTCTTTCTTTTTTGGTCGGGAAGGGAGGATTGATTTTTTGGGTTGGGGGGGGGAGGGCATAGGGCTCTACCCCTTTCAGTGAGTTGAACTTGCCCCCTAATAGTGCACCTTCCTCAAGGCCAATTTGCTTGACTATCTGAACTGCAGCCTCAAGTGCGCAGTTCCAGCTTCTAGAGGTGGTTTTTCCCCTATTGGGCCTAACCTAACCTAGTCAAGTAGTGAGGCTCCAAACCTATGCAGCACTGTTGGGTCAAGCCCAGGTGACATTTGTGTCTAATAGAGGTTGAAAGGCAAAGCTGGAATTCAATTTGGGTTTGAATAATGAGCCCAACATTGGAATAAAAATGACATCTGGTTTCACTTTCACATAATGGAAATGTTTCAAAAAAAAAAAGTTTATTTGTTCATATTATTTGGTTGTATCTAGGAATAAAAATTGTATTTCTTTCTCAATCTTGAGGATAAGATTGATTTGAAGGGGGATAATGTTACAACCCAATCCCTTAGTTAGTTAGATCAATTAATTAATTACTTGGGGTTATAAATAATAGTATTGATTCATTGTAAATTACATTATGAATAATCAAATTAATGAATTTATTGGAATTCTTGTAAAACTTAGAACAAGGCTCGAAAATAGTTCTATCAGCCGGGATCCAAGGTAGTGTTGGGAGTGAGAAGGGCCAGAGTAGGAGAGAGAGAGAGAGAGAGAGGATGGATAAAATGGTAAAATAAAATTTTTATAAATATTGAAATATAAATTTAAGTTATTTTAAAATTATTTTTATATAATAAAATGTTTTAATTTTAACCATACATTACAATCTTAAAGTTTAGCATACAAGGATCATCATGATCCACATTTGAAGAGGCCCCACGTTAGAACGCTCCCAAATAGTGTATATAGTTATCTAAGACTCATGTTTGGCATTGCTGAAAACAGTTGCTTTAGAAACAAAATAAAGTGAACAAGAGGAAAGCAAAGTTATCAACATCACATCAATATTAGAAATTAAAACAATGGTCCATTGATCGGTGTACCCACTTAGCAACTAATAATGTTTAATGGGGGTGCTTTTGGCACCATTCAAGTTGCTTACATGCAAAGTCGCCGTGAATGTGACCGCTGACCATAACTGGTGCTGCCAATTTGAATATTCGAAAGGCCAATGTCTTCGAATGATTTTACGTATATGGAAAGGTAATAAGATTGAAATATTTTTAATAGTATATTAGAATATAATTTAATAAATATATAAAAAAGATTTAATATTAAAAATGCGTTCAAATTATATATATTCATCCATGCTTAAAAGATGACAATTAATTAATATATATGTGTGAGCCCTTTGGAGACTACTCTTCATTGTATGCCAAGACTACTCCATTGTTTATTGAAGCTACTGACCAATTGTTGATTCAGTTTATGGTACGAGGTTGGTATTCGGCATAGACCTTAAAAATTAGTTAAGAGTCTATGATTCAATCAATTAACGAATTGAACCACCATATATTCTATTATTATTAGAGACTCGATTATAAAGGAAACTGAACCTTTTTATGATAGATATGTTGTGTAGTTTATATGCTGAGTAATGATAGGAATACTCATTTTTCATAGGACATCATGCCGATTCACACTTCATCCACTATTGGATGGAGTATAGATCCTATTCAAATGAGATCTATATCCTATTTAATGGTGAATGGAGTGTGAGTCGGCATAATATTCCATAAAAAATGAATACACCAAATATTTCTCTTATATGCTCGTTTAAAATAAATAAGGCCAATGGGTAAATGGTAAAATAAAAAGGTAGCTTTGAAGTAGTTGCACTTAAAAGTGTTTCTATTTGCAGTTGAGGCCGATGCTAAGTGGTAAATTGGGATAGCCTCAAAGCACCGCACCCAGATTTGAGTATTATCCACCCCATCCCCCTCCCACCGCTTCCCCCTCCTCTAATGTCCAAAAAAACTGTTTCTATTTTTTAATACTAAGGTGTATTTAGTATATTATATAAATAGGATTTATGAAATCCTTTCTCCCCTTCTCTCTCTCCCATTTTTATTTTTATACCAAACACACCTTAACCCCAGAGCAATGAAGGACATACTAATGAATTTGTTTATTTAAGAAATTTTTTGGATATACTTACGGCCATGCAGCATAGAAAAATCCAGCCCCACTATCCGAGAGATCCAAGATATACAAGAATTGTGTGATGAAACATTACTATTTTATGCTCATAAACTATGAATTAATCTCATTCAAATTTATCAGTTTTCTCATTGTGGGGTCTTCGCAGTCAATACCACTAAAAACAAAACATAATGAGTTATGACATATTTTTAATATGTCAAACAAATAATATATTTAAGTTTTTTTTTTCTTCTTTTGTGAAAAGATATTAAAGATATTGATAGATTTCTTTCCTTCCTTGTGAAAGCAACAACAAAGATGGGCTCCTGTCCTGCTAGGCACTGCATCTCTATGCTTTGGCCTTTTCAAAATGATTTAATTTTATTTTCTCTGAAATTGAGATAAAACTAACTTATCTTGTCTACAGATATTAATGTGTGATCTCAACCCTGATCATTTAAGAATGGCATTTTAGTTTGAATAAAAAGGAAAATAAATAAATAACACTCATAATTGGTGGTTGTTTACTTGATTTTTAAGTTGACAAAACAAATCAAATTGACTGTTATCAGTTTGCTTCGCAACTCTCAATTCGGGGTACAAAAGCGGTTCCTTTGATAAGTTCTCATAAATTAAAGTGTCAACAATAAAGAAATAAATAGAATAGAAATTTAATGAAATTGACTAGATTTGGGTCAGAAATGTCAACGAGAAACAAATATAATGTCAAACAAGAAATTGGTAACAGTAATGTAAAGAAACCAAATCAAAATAAAAATTGATGATACAAAGGACCATTACTTGAGTTCCTCCATACTCCTGAGCATCAGAGTGAGCATTTTAACAAAGTGTGTTTAGAGGTGAATCTCAGTGCGTAAAGATCCCCTCTTCTCCCACAACCTGGCTATTTATAGCCCTCAAGCCTCACTAGAAGTTGGGACCCATTATCCCCACATTCTATAATCTGTTTCTTTGAAGCTCATTATCTACACATTCTGCAGCCCGTTTCTTTGAAGCCCATTATCTCCACGTTCTTCAATCCATTTCTTTGAAGCTCATTATCCTCACGTTCTGCAGTCCGTTCCTTTGCAACTCACGTTCTTTCTTGCTTCCTTCATTATTCACGTTTTTATAATACTCAAAGTTGGTCGGAATATTATCCCAAAGTTCTTCCTGTTCATTTGAAACCAACCAACCTCGAAATATAAACTCCCGATGAACCGATTTTGCCTTTCATCTTTTTCCGACCCTCAAAATCCGATGTCCTCATGCACTTCTCGATGTCAGTGCCAATGGCTTCTATATTTCGACCCTTTCCTTCATCAAAAACTTTTCCCCTTTATCGACACTTGTCTTTAACTCATTGAGTTGCTACGTTTTGGGTCAAATATATCTCGACTTTTCTTCACTTAACACATGCCCCCCAAGATTTGAGTTTTATTTGAGATTAAAAAAATCGACTCTTTATCATGATCTTCATTCTGCACGATTTTTTTCTTTTAAGATAAAAATCAAATCTTTATCTTAACTTTCTTTCTGAATGGTTTTTTAGTTTAGAGATGAAAACCCACCTCTACCTTGATTTTCTTTTTTGCATGGTTTCACCTTTAATCTTGTACACGTGTCAAAGACCCTTTGCATTCTTTGTCACCTCAACCGTCTTTCCCATTTATTGTTTCCCTCTCTTTCTTCGTTTTCTCTTCTCTATAAATGTGCTTCTTGCATCATCACTTCTCTTTCTTCCAAAAACTAAAGTCTTTATCTTCTTCTCTGAGTCTTTTTCCATCTTCGTCCCTTACCTGTCTCCAAAGTTTTCCTTTCCCTTATTGTACTTCCTTTCAACCTCCTCGTTCTCTTCCCATTTTCCAATGGCTAAAGAATCCCAGATGACCATTGTAGTCTCTGCTCCGAAACCCATTGTGGAGGGCAACCACCGCCTGGCGCCGGAGTCGGAGGTGACTGAACTTCTACAGAGTCAGGTAATCTTTCCCTTTCTCCTTGGTTCTCAAACCCACGCGCTCCTCGGACCTCTGCTGTCTACCAAAGAAACCCAGAAAGTACATCCCTTTTTCCCTTGTGCCCAAGATCAATCCATTCTTGCTAGCCGAGACCAAATCTTCATTAAGCATTTTGTATCATCCAAGCGTCCTTTATGATCTCTTCCTAAAAACTCCCTCGAGTTTGTTCAATGGTTAGACAAGGTTTAATCGGCCAAGAGTGAACATTGGAAGGGTTTGGGCATTTTCGACTTTATTTAACTCTTTCGCCACCCCATTTCCTTCAATCTTTCGATATTTTGGGCCTTTCTTCTATTTCTGGAACAAAACCACCAATACCTTCGAACTTCGCTATGGAATGATCGCTCCTACTCTTTTTGACTTAGCTGCTATGACGGGCCTTCGACCCATGGGCAAAGTCATTCATCTCGACCTCGTTGTTGACTACATGAAGGCTTACAATTTTGATGATTCGGAAGCTTCATATACAGCCTTTATTCGTAACAACATGGGTTCTCTTTCAACCCTTGTGTCGGACACAGAACATGTAGCCTTTCTTTCATATTGGTTGAATGCTGTGGTCTTTTGTAGTCGAAGTCTTCAGATGCAACAGAGCTATTATAGTTCACGAAGGGCATTAACTTTCCTTATCCAAGCTAATAATAGCCCAACTTTACGAAGAAATTGGCTCGATCATAACCAAACTCCAGAACAATCATCTAATCAACCCTGGTGAACCTATATGGCTTCTTCAACTGTGGGCTAACATTATCTTTGAATCCTATCTTCATGCTTCAGCTTCTCCTAATCTCCCCTCAAACATTGATGGTCCTCGACTTTGTTACCTTCGTCAAGACATGCCCAAGCATACCCCTGTAGTGGATGAATTTTCTTCTCTTTTAAACAGCTTCATCAAGTGTCCTTTTCCGACACAAGAGGTTTGAACCTTTCACCTTATTATGATCGAGTTGTAGGACCTAATTGGTTTACATGCTCCCAAGTTGCTGCAATTCCTTCAATGCAGGCCAAATTGAATGAAATTTGGTCGAACTTTTTATGTTGTCAAGCCTTTCCCACGGGTCTTCTAGATTCTAGTAACATGAACATCGAGCTTCACAATCCTCCCTTTGTTGCTCGACAATTTGGTTTCTCCCAAGCTCCCCCAGCACCTTATTCACTCAACCTAGATATTTAATTATGTAGTGCCTCACTTGGGGCCTATTCCAATCTAGAATACTTTTTGGGTGAAAATGATGATAAACGGAGCTTGTATCTTCCTTTTGATTTTGAAAATAGCTCCTTCGCAACTCCTTCCTTTGTTTCATGGTGGCTCGATTATTACAAATCTCAACATCATAGAATTTCGATTTGCAAAGAAATTTTAGTTGCTAATCTTCCTAATGTTTCTTTGCAGAAAAGGTTTACTTCATCGAAGACCAAAGATACATATTATCAAGAGATCCTTCGCTTCGAAAACTTTTCTAAAGTAAAGTATAACTCGTAGGCAATCTTGAGAGTGGCTCGAGAAGCCGTAGAAGTCTTTAAACAAAAGAAGGATCAGCATGAGGGTCGATGTTGGCGCACTTTTGAAAAAGCCAAGTCCGTTAACCCCTTTGCTCGACAAAAGTCTTATATGACTCATTTCTTGTTCCCTCCATTACCAAATGCTTCGTTTGGCCTTGCCGACAGCTATTCGGATTCGCCTCAAGGTCCCCATGGGGTTGTCTTTTTACACCCTCGACATAAAACTGTGACATTCACTGGTCTTTATTTGTCGAGTATGACTGAACCCTTCGTTCAGTCTCACTCAAGGGTTGCATAATACCCTCCACTAGGGATTTTATTTTCCTTATTTTCTTTCTATCTTTTCCTTTTGTTCTGATCTCTTATTGTAACTCTTTTCTGTAGCCATTGAATTGATAAAAATTACAGATGTTGCACCAGACCCCTCCAAACCTATCAAGAACGGGACAACCCTGAGGATGAAGAGATGGCTCCAGTTAAGGGAAGAAAAAGGAAAGCCCCGACTTTGAAAAAAGGGAAAGACAAAGACCTCCTAAAAGAAAGCCCTAAAAAACTTTTGAGCCGTTTTTCTAAGAAAGCTCCGTCGGCAAGGTATCTGTATCTTGTTACCCCACCTTTTTTTTACCAGTTCTTTACTTTCTAGCAGTCCAGTGTTGGGAGGGTTTCGAGCAACTCTCCATCTATCAATCCCACTGAGACTCCTAATGACAAAGAACCGTTAGAGAATAAGATAATTTAATTCTTCGACCTTTCTTTAGTCAATGCTTTGTATTTCCTCCCTTTTTCTTGTTACTAAAATCTTCCTTCGTTTTACAATGATGCTATTCTTCATGGGGAGGACGTCGATTGAGAGGAAGAGGAATACGTCGAAATGAGGACAACTTCAGGGCAAAAGAATCCTCATGAGGATGACAGCGTCATGTCTCTAGCTATGGACAAAGACGCCGTATTAGTAGAGGATGAAGAGAGGGAGGTTGTCGATCAACCTTCCAAAAGTCTCCCTACAATACAGCCCATTCTCATTTCTAGGTCGACTCATGTCGAAACTCTCAATCCTCATCCTACTGACAGTATACATCTTGGGGCTAGAGATGATGACAGTGAAGATGATGTCGATTTTGGCGACCTAAACTCCTTTGAAGAGATTTTGTCTGCTAGTTTCACTGTCCTTGACAAGGAGATCCTGGTTACTTCTGGTTCGAAGGAACAGAAATCATTCAGGAAGCCTCCTTCCCCGACTCCAACCCGTGCCACTCCATCGATGCTAGTTCCTGCTGTCAAGGTACCTGCTAACCTTCTTAACACGATCTCGACCCTTCTGAACCATCCTCTCAGTGCTTTGGCTACCGAAGGTGACACCAAACAATCCTTGCTCGAGTCTATTTCTACCTTGAGTAAAGCTGTCCTTCCTGCCTTTGTTCAGCCCCTATACCAATTCCTTTGTCGTTTCATGGAGGATCTTTTAAAACAAGTGCCAAAATTCGATGCTACTGAGGCTTCATTTTCTCAAGCTTTGTAACAACTTGAAGCCTTCGATCATGAACTCAAAGGCTCCATGAAAGCCAAAGATTTAGCTTCGACGAAGCTGGTTGCAGGGGAATCCAAGGTGCAGGATATGGCCCAAGAGATTGTTCTTGCTGAAGAAAGGCTGAGAATTTTGAAAGAGAAGAAGAACAATCTTGACCAAGCTGTAGGAAAGTTGAGAGTCAATATAATCAAGGTCGAGAACAAACTTTGAGGAAGCAATCTCAGCGCCAAGTGAAATTGTCGCTTGTTTAATAAACTCGCAAGTCCCTAGAAAAGGCTCGAGCAGCTAGGGATGGAGTGGCCAGGCAACAAAAAGAGTTAAAGTTAGCTATTAGGACCCTCTTAGCATAGCTTTGGTTTTTTTTTTTTTTGTAAGAAATGCCCTTTGGCAATGATTCTGTAAACATTTTATAATGACAAGAAATCCTATTAATTTTTTGAAGTACCTCTTCACTGCTGGATTCGTGTTTTATGTATCATTGGCTTATATTGCTTTAAATATTTACCATTTATTGATGCAATTTTTAAGCCACTATAAACATCGGTCAATGCATACGCATTTCCTGAAAATGTTTTTTCGACTTTAAATGGCCCTCCCAATTTGGGGACCATTTTCCAACCGTCCTCGACTTTTTCTCCATAGGCAAAATGACTTTCCATACCAATTTGCCTTCACTAAAAAACTTTGGTTTAATTCGATGATTGTAACTTTTCGCAATAGACTATTTCTGTCGAACCAAATTTTCCAATGCGCTTATTTTCTCTTCTTCCAATTTGTTCAATTCATCGAATAACGCATTCCAATAGTCTTCAACAAGTAACTCGTTCTGCCTTGCCACTCAAATGTTCTGCAGATTAATTTCAATTGGCAAAACGGTGTTGTGGCCATAAACAAGTTTGTATGGTGTGGTGCCTGTTGCATCTTTAGATGCGTTCCTATAGGCCCATAGGGTCTAGCTTAACAAATTATGCCAATTTCTTGGTCTTCGATCAACATTTTTCTTTATCAAGGCAATGATTGACTTGTTAACTGCTTTTACCTGGCCATTCGCCTGAGCATAATATGGCGTTGAAGTTATCATTTTTATTTGTCGACTATTAGCATATTCTAATACCCTTCAACCTGTAAACATTATCCCTTGGTCGGTTGTCAGTGTTTGAGGTATTCCGAATCGGTGCACTATATTTTCTTCGATAAAGTCAATGATTTCGGATTGTGTTACCTCTTTCAATGGCATTGCTTCGACCCATTTTGTAAAATAATCGACAGCCACTAGTATACACTTGTGTCTTTGATGAAGGGGGATGGATCTGCCTAATGAGATCAAGAGCCCATCCTCGAAATGGCCAAGGCTTCATGATCGAATGCAGCTCTGCCGCATATGCTGTATACTACCATGTTTTTGACACTCCTCACATGATTTTGCAAACTCGAAGCAGTCCCTAATCATGGATGCCCAATACACTCTATGCCTATACAAAATCCATTTAATCTTATCCCCTATGTACTTCTGCGAGAGCTACGTAGGCCTCCGACTCACTCAGACAAGTTAAAAGGTTACTATCGACGCTCTTTTTAAACAAAACGTCCCCTAATATTGTATAACTCAATGCCCTACTTTTTATCTTTCTATTTATAACAGCATTGAGATTTTTCAAAATTTGACAATAGGTCTTCGCCAATCTGAGGGACTAAGATTTACCAGGCATACCTCCTTTTCATGATAAAGTGTGCCTTGCCCTTTTAACTCAATCAGTTTTTTCAATGTTGAAGGACTTATTTTGTACCTCGATGCTAATTGGGCTAGCACGTTAGCTTCAAAATTTTTGCCCTTGGCACGTGTCAAATAGTAACATTATCAAAGTGGCTTAACAATTTCAAAACAAGTGACAAGTATTTAATCAAGTTTTCATTTGTACATTTATATTCTTTTGACACTTGTTTTATCACCAACTGGGAATCCCCGATTAGCTCAATATTTCTAATTCCTTTTTCGATTAGTATTTCTAACCCCATTATTAATGCTTCATACTCAGCTTCGTTGTTAGAGCAGTCTTTGTCGAGCTCAAAAAGGAATTTAGTCGATTTTTCCACTAGGAAAATTGGCTGGATCCCAATCCCTGCTCCCTTTTCATGTCTTGATTCGTCTTAGAATAACTTCCACGGTTTGGTTTAGACTAAATTGACCTGAATCTCAGGCCCTGGATGGTCAACTAAAAAATTGGCCAAAGCTTGTCCCCTCATTGCTTTTGTAGGGACAAAACAAAGTGAAAACTTGGTTAGAGCCAACATCCATTTTCCGACTTGGTTATGCAAAATTGGGGAAGAAAACATGTACTTAATAATGTTAAATTGGGAAATAACAAAGATTTCACATGAAATTAGATAATGCTCAAGTTTCATGCAAGAAAAATACAAAGCAAGATGCAATTTCTCAGTCGAGCTATATCTAGTTTCAACATCGACCAGTACCCAGCTTAGGTAGTATATTACTCTTTTGACACCATCTTTTTCATCTTGTGCTAACATACTTCCTATAGTGGTTTTCGACACTGAAATGTATAGCTTCATGGGTTTTCCATGCCTTGGAGGAGCCATGATCGAAGGCGATGACAAATATTGCTTGATCAGGTCGAAAGCCTCTTGGTGCTCCAGAGTCCAAAAGAAGTCTTCCTTGTTTTTAAGCTTGATTAATGGGGTGAAAACTCTTGTTTTTCCAGACAGATTCGAGATGAATCTTCTCAAATAATTCACTTTGCCAAGGAAAATCTGCAGCTCTTTTTTGTTCGCCGGAGGTTTAGCTTCTCTTATCGCTTTTGTTTTATTTCCGTCGACCTCGACCCCTTTTTTATGAATGAGGAATCCAAGAAGGTTTGTTGCAGAAACACCAAATGCACATTTTAAAGGGTTCATCTTCAAATTGTGTCTACACATTTTTTCAAAAGCCAATTTCAGATTGTCAAGATGCATATTTTTGGAATTTGATTTTATTACAACGTCGTCAATGTATAGTTCCATGAATTTTCCGATGTACTCATGGAATATCATATTCATTGCTCATTGATATGTGGCTGCAACATTTTTAAGCCCAAAAGGCATCACTACCCATTCAAATGTGCCAATGGCGCCAGGGCATCGAAATACTGTTTTCGACACATCTTCTTCTGCAATATAAATCTGATTATATCCAGAATATCCATCGAAAAAACTTAAAAATTCATAACCAGAGGCTGAATCTATTAACATATATGTAATAAGCATAGGATATTCATCTTTTGGCATAGTATTGTTTAAATTTCTAAAGTTAATGTAAATCCTAAGCTTACCATTCTTTTTCAGAACAGGAATAATGTTAGAGATCTAGTCTACATACCTCGTAGTTTGGATGAATTTGGCTCTTAGTAATCTCTGGATTTCCTCTTTTACTTTCGACACTATGTCTGGTGAAAACCTTCGAGGCACTTGCTTTACTGGTCGAATGTTTTCTTTGATTGGAAGTTGGTGTTCGATAAGTGTTCGACTTAATCCTGGCATTTCCTCATATTCCCATGCCAAACAACCCTTGTATTCTTTGAGCATCCCCACCAATTCTTCTTTGAACTCTCGACTGATCAAGGAGCTGATATATGTGGGTCGATGTTTATCACGATCTCCTAAGTTGACTTCCTCAAGTAGATCTTGTACTTTGACATTTTTTATTTTTTCTTCCAAAGATTGTTCAAATCCTAAAGGGCTAGAATCATAAATGCAATCTAATCCTACTTCCTCTGTACATAACTATTTGTCGGCCATATATACTGACAATTGAGCCAGATGGCTCCATAGATCCATAAACTAAGTCTCTTGTAGAGCCGATCCTGCCTCTGTCTTAGGTGTAAAATATAGATCATTTGGACCAAAATATTATTTCTCGATAAGTTCAAGGTCGAAGGTGCTATTATCCACCACGAGAGGTTTCACTTTTGGATTGTAAACCTTGAAATCTGCATGGCCTTGCTAAAAATAACATGGGCTATCATTAGCTAATACAACTTCGACGTTCCCCTTACCATTCCAAATAATCAACTTCTGATAGAGGGTCGAAGGTACTACTCCAGCCCCGTGGATCCATTCTCTTCCCATCAACGCATTGTAACCAGCTTTTGAAGCTATTACCACGAAAGGTGTAATCCTTTCAATAGGTCCTACCTTCACCTTTAACATAATGATTCCTTTTGAAATAGAGGTCTTGCTTGTGAAGTCAGTTACTACTACATTAGCCTTCGCCAACTAGTCGACCGTTTTCCTAAACTTGGCCAGCATGGATTCTGGTAACAAGTTTATAGTGGCCACTCCATCGACCAGTACTCGGTTGATCAATTTTCTGGCTATGTTGACTTTGATGTGCAACGGTCAGAGGTGTGACTTCATTACTTCATCTGGCCTCTCGAATAACACACCTTCATCCTCATCACTTCCGAAAAAGAAACATTTTTGCCCTGGAAACACATTGAAACAATCTTCGCCATTACCCTGTGCTTCTGTTTTCTTTTCGAATTCTGCTGGCAGCATCATCACCATGCCAACAAAATCAGCTCCCAAAATGGCCTCTAGATCATCATCGAAACCCGTCTCGAAATTTTGCAATCAACAGATCATCTTCATCTTCGAACTTCAGTTACTTCATTCTTTTCGATGCGTGGTTTCTTTTTTCTCCATTGGGTTCTGAAGAAGAATGAGCAGATGGTGGTAGTTTGGCATTAGGTTGGGTTTGGAAATCTTCCAAGGGTACATAGTCAGGGTATTTTTCTTATCGATATCCTTCCTCGTGCCTGGTCGAACGATATGCCGACATTTGGAAGGGTTTCCAAGGGCCACACACAGACCCATTCAGGTTCATCTAAGACTGCATGTTTCCTCTCCTTTGCCACACATGATTTAGCAATGGGGTTTCATGATACTGAGGTTTCACCCACCCTGCTTTTTTCTTGTATGGCATCTGAATATAAGGCCTAGGAGCCTTACATGTATTATGGATCCACTTATTATTTATCATATTCGATGGAGGCATTCGAGTCCTCATTTGAACTTCTTCTGGTTTCTGATCGACCATGACCACTGTTTTTACCTGTTGCCTCGCGCCCCTGCATGGCTGCAGTATGCTGGGTCCCAGTTTTCCCGTGTCGATAGCGATCTGCTTTCCAGCTATGTCCCTTCTCAACCATGCCACCTTAGCTTCTTTTACGACTAACTTCTTTTCGACTTCTTGTCTTTCTCGTTCAACTCTCTCTTTTTCCTTTTCGACCCCAGCCTTTTTTTCATCATCGAATATTTTTGCTGCTACCTTATCAAACATTGCGCTACATGTAACACCCTCCCAAATATGGTACTATGCTTAAGTCATAATACCTCACCTAAGAGTTGTTACTGTCACTTAATTGGATCTTGTCTAGCAGCAACCTTCGGCCACCTTCAATCTTACTAGTCAACTCCACCTCGGAGGACCTTCTTTGGAACTTCTGAACTATCTAGAGATAACACGAAAATAAATATATGAGTAAGAATTATAAATTCTCAGTAGGATTCATTAAATTACCATGTGCTGTGTCATCGTTATTATCTCTAGCTGCTTCGATTTATTATAAAAAATGCGAGTATGTCAAATAGACTGTTCAGTTTTATAGTTTGAAAATATATTGTCCGAAGCAGAGTTCATTTTATTCACGCACCTGAGTCACATTGGCAATATTTCATATTTAGAATAATAATCACAGCATAAATAGATCGAACAGTCTAAGCATCAATAAACCATAGGATATAATTATGCAAATACTCATACTTGAATTCATGCGAATGCACTGGTATTTTTCTTAATTTCCTTTACTTGTCATGCAAATTCCAGAGTATGATCGCCATGTCATACTCCATCGGAGTGTGATCGCCATGTCACATTCCTTAGGATATGGTCATTAGGTCATATTCTAGAGTATGATCCCTATGTCATACCCCATCGGGGTGTGATTGCCATGTCACACTCCTTCGGATGTGCTTATCATGCCATATTCTAGAGTACGATCGCCATGTCATACCCCATCGGCGTGTGATCGCCATGTCACACTCCTTAGGAATATGGGACCTTCATCATATCTTTTAACTGCCTTCACAGGGAGGGACCCAATTAACTGCCTCCAAGTGAAGGGACTTAATCTTATCTTATTTAACTGCCTTTACAAGAAGGGATTTCATAACTGCCTCCAGGTGAAGGGATTCATATTTAATATGTTCATGTCCTTTCATTCCCATACATAATCATGCATAGACATGTTAAATGCACTCATACATATGCTTCATCATTTACTTTCATATATCCTTGCATATAAAATTTTATGTTCATATCATAAATATTCATAATAGAAAATATTATAATTTCATAAAATTCTGCCGAAATTTTGGCAGCATAACGGATCGAATCCGCTTCCCCGTGAATAGTACTAGTCAATCAGACAGTCATTCATGGAAAACAGAAAAATCAATGCAAGGTATAGATGCTCCAATAATCAAACAAAGTTTCATAATCTTGACCTTGAATTAGTTTTCTGCCACTTCCTTTTGATTCTACCCGATTTTTGTAACTTAGGCCATAAATTCATTTTAACTCATTTAAACCTGAATTTTGGATATGTTGGAGTGTTATGTATCTATTTCTAACCTCTTTGGTCCCATTTAATTTTGATAAATATAGCTCAAGTTATTTAAGTTTTATCTCGGCCTGCTCTGTAGTTGGCCAGACTTACACACTTAAAAGTAAAAATCCACTAAAAATCGAAAACTAGCTCAAATCAAACAAAATTGATATCATATTAAAGCTAACAGGATAATCTTTCATTTGCAATAAGTTAAATTTCATTTTCTTTAGTAGAGATTGAGTTATAAGCCCTAAAATTTGATATTTCTAAATTGCCCTGTTTTGGCTCGGTTTGGACATAGGGCAACTTCCTCGAACCACTGAGAACAAACGAGACCTTATCTAACTCTAAAATTTTTATGGGATATTCTCCTATGTGTAAGCTTTCTAACAAAGTTAGTTTCATTCAATTCCAAGTTATATAGGGCAAGTTTTGCCTTGAACAACCTAGTCTGCCCAGAATCAAACTCAAAAACCTAGCTCGAACTTCAAAAATTCATATCTCTCTCAATACTAATCCAATGGCCTTATATTATATATATGGAAAGCCTTGAATGTCTAGTTTTACATAAAAATAATTTCATCAAATTTAAACGGCTGTAGGCAGAGCCGTACACTTCGCCGTACGGACTGCCATAGGGTTTCTCTTGGCTAACAAGCTCTGGTTGCCTCCCTCTTTGATTCTTTAATCAATCAATCCGCCAAAATCCACTAAACATCCAATAATCCAGCCATAAACATATACATAGACTCAATATGACGTCGAATACATGAATATGGATGAGTCTCCAACAGCCACCAATTAACAAGAAACCAAATAAAGGGAGTGAATTCTACCTCTAGATTGAAGGATAGCTTGACTAGATGGAGAGGTTTGATGTTGGGTTTGCTTGGAGCTTGGAAATGGAAAAGAGGTGAAGTGAGGAAGAGGGAAGATGAGAGAAAATGATGGGGGTGGGGTCTGCAAAGGAGAGAGAGCAGAATTGGGTTTGAAGTAGAAAGGAAAAAAAATGAAGTTGTTATGATGTGGGTAGTTGGAAGGCTTGGTTCTCATTGGTTGGAAGTGAGTAGTGATGAGTTGAACAAATCTCTCCTCTCCCTTTGTAGTTGACATGGCACCAACCTTGGGGGATGAAGTGGCTAAATTTTTAGCCACTAAACTTAGAGTTTTGGTGTAATAAATACAGTTAATTTGGTTCCGGCAGTTCAAAACACTGAATCTCTATCGATTTCCTTCAAACCGGCAAAATATTACTAAATAGTTTTGTAAGAGTTTCTATATGTCTATTTTAATTATTCTTAATCCTAATCTCTCTAATTAAGTTCTAATCAACTCCTAGTTAACCTTTAATTAATTTTTAATTAACTTTACAAACTCAATAAAATCGAATAAATCTATTAATAGTGTAAATTAAACATTTTGCCAATTTAGGGCCTTCTGTTTTCTATTTTTTCATGTCTAATGGCATTTTTGTAATTTTAGATAAGTTTGAGGCATCCCACATCATTTCACATGTGGACACCTCCGTGGCCCAATTGGCTAAGAATTTAGTTTCTACGTTTTCGCTACGTGGTTCTACTTCGTTTAAAACCTTATTCTGCTAATTCAATTGATATAATGACCTAAATGTCATTTTCAAAAATGTTCAAGGGCAAGGCTATAAACAATAAAAGTTTGCCCAATGACGTTTTCACTATTCCCTATAACGTTATATGTGGATGTTACACTACACCTTGGGCAAATAGTCATGTTTGCATCAGCATCCCTTTGTTTTAAAAGGAAATCTAACAAATCTTCCCTAGCCTTGGGGTATATTGGTTTTTCAGTACTTTCAAATGCATCCAACTCCATTGCCTCTTTTATCTTATCTTTTGTCTCCTCTTCGAGTCCTACAACATTGATCGACAGGTGTACAGGCTCGACGAAGTTGAATTCATCTCAAAGGGGTTGACATCCACAGTCTGCTAGATTGAGTTTTCTCCTCAAAGTTCAAGCGTCCCTCTTTGATCGCCTTCTGGATCAAGTCCCTGAAACGGACACAATTGTTAGTCGAATGTCCAATAATCTGATGATATTTACAAAATTTTTGATTTTTTATTTCTTCTACTAAAGGCATTTTTTCCTTCAGGTAAAATAATCTGTTTATCCTTTAGCAATACATCGAAAATTTGATCTACCTTTATTATGTTGAAAGAATAAGACTTGTTACTAGTGTTAGCCTTTTCTTTCCCTTTTATTGGCTTAAGTGAGGCACAAACATATGGTGGGCCTGCTTGTAATTCGGCCGCTCTAATTTCGGCCAAGTTTACTTCATTGGAGTCAAAATCATCTTCCTCTCATCAGACTCCATTTCGACCAAATTTACTTGTTCCTTTCTGAAAGCCTTTCTAAGCCTGGTTCTTTTGATCCTATCTTTTTCGGCTTTTAGTTGTTCAATTTGTCGAACTTTTTCTGCTAGTTGAGCCAAATCTAGGAATTGTTGGTTGACTAATTTTTTCCTAATGTTATAATCAAGTCTATTAGCAACCATTTTTACCATTTTAGACTCTAGGATGGAGGTGAAGCATCGATTTTTCATCACTCTAAACCTTGCTAAGTAGTCATCAACTAACTCCCCCTGCCCCCTTCTTATTGTGAACAAATCGGTCAAACTTACCCTTATTTCTCCCCTAAAAAATTGGTCATCAAAACTTTTCTCCAACTGATCCCATGAGAGGATCGAATTTGGTCGTAAATTTGCAAACCAAGTAAAGCATTCTTAGTTAGGGAAGATGGGAAGAATCTCATCTTTAGGTATTCGACATTAGCAAGTTCACCAATTTTCATAGTGTATCGAGCGATGTGCTCAACAATAAATTCTCTATTTTCCCCTGAGAATTTGGTTAATGATTTTGGAGCTTTCCTTCCTCGAGGAAGCTCTGTCTATTGTACATAATCAGGGAATGCAAAGACGAAATGAGGTTGATATGCATAGCCTACATTAAAGCCAAAATGATTCAAGACCTATTCGACTGCCCTAGTTAAGTTATGCCCCCTAGATTATTTTACCTCAGCCTTTGCAGCACTTGGTCTACATTTTGTCCTTGATTGACAAATCATATGTCATCGATCATTTGGTTTTCTAGCTGGGCGGGAATATGTTCTGGGTTGAAATTGTCAATTTCATCCCTTACTTTGGGCTGATCGATCGGCTCATTTGCAGTGTCGACAATTGAGACTATATGGTCCACTTGTCGAGCCAACTACTCATATATAGTGTTGTCCGACTCTAGGATTGGTATAATTATAGTAGCCATTTGATGAGTAAGCATGTTGACCAACTCATGATGGCTCTTTTCAAGTTGTTATCAAAAAGTGGCCAATGATTCATTAGTGTAGGAGGGGGTAGTTAATGGCATTGACCTAGCCATATTTGGGTGCAAAGGGCTCACTAGGTTTCCTACACTTCGGCCTACTGAAGGTCATGGGAGTGACCCAAAAGGGGGTAAATTGGCCATAATAGTGTTTGTGTATAACGGATTTTGAAAAGTTGTTGTAACCCCCCTTAATCTTGGTTGTACTGGAGCTTGTGTAGTTATGGATGATACAAAGCCAAGTGGCATCTCATAGATGGGCATTGTGCTCATTGCCATTGTACTCATGCTACTTAGAGCTTGAGTAACCGCTGCTCTTCCAGCAGCGGGTGCTGGTGTCAGAACTGGCTCTAAAGGTTGAGCAGCCGTAGGAGGGCGCTCTCCCTCATTATTAACCTCATCGCTAGAGGATGTCCTAGATGACGGTGTTTTTGATCTTGCCATGTTGGACAGAACAGTGCCATTTCTCATAATCATGCATTGTCATCAACAAATATATATATATATATATATATATATATATATATATATATATATATATATATATATATATATATATATATATATATATATATATATATATATATATATATATATATATATATATATATATATATATATTTTTGACACTTTTCTCTTATGGTCCTACCAGGCGTGCCAATTTGTTTACTTGATTTTTAGGTCGACAAAACAAATCAAATCGACTGTTATCAATTTGCTTCACAGCTCTTAATTCAGGGAACGGAAGTAGTTCCTCTGATGAGTTCTCATAAATTAAAGTGTCAATAATAAAGAAACAAATAGAACAGAAATTTAATGAAATTGACTAGATTTGGGTCAGAAATGTCAATGAGAAGCAAATATAATGTCAAACAAGAAATTAGTAACAATAATGTAAAGAAACCATATCAAAATAAAAATTGATAATACGAAGCACCATTACTTGAGTTCCTCCATACTCCTGAGCATCAGAGTGAGCATTTTGACAAAGTGTGTTTAGAGGTGAATCTCAATGCGCAAAGGTCACCTCTTCTCCCACAACCTGGCTATTTATAGCCCTCAAGCCTCACTAGAAGTTGGGATCCATTATCCCCACGTTCTACAATCCATTTCTTTGAAGCTCATTATCTCCATGTTCTGCAGCCCATTTCTTTAAAGCCCATTATCTCCACATTCTTCAATCCATTTCTTTGAAGCTCATTATCCTCACATTCTACAGTCTGTTCCTTTGCAACCCACGTTCTTTCTTGCTTTCTTCATTATTCACGTTTTTATAATACTCAAATCTGGTCGGAATATTATCCCAAAGTTCTTCCTATTCATTCCAAACCAACCAACCTCGAAATATAAACTCTCAATGAACTAATTTCGCCTTTCATATTTTTCCAACCCTCAAAATCTGATGTGCTTATGCACTTCTCGATGTCAGTACCTGTGGCTTCTAAATTTCGACCCTTTCCTTTCTCGAAAACTTTTCCTCTTTATTGACACTTGTCTTCAACTCATCGAGTTGCTACGTTTTAGGTTGAATATATCTCGACTTTTCTTCACTTAATAGTGGTACACATTTAAGAGGTACTTGGCTAAGCATCCCAACTAGCACTGAAGTAACCCTTTTATAACTACAATATTTCAATCTTGAATATTCCCATTTAATTTCACTGTACCTACCTCATGGTGTTCCTCCCTCAGAACGGAGGGAGAGAGAGCACAAGTAGTTTAGTCTTCTTAGAAGTTGGTGAAAGTAATATGAGTATTGTCCAAGTTATAAGTGAATTTATTTTTCTCTTTTTCTTTTTTTTTAATCTGACTCATTTTTTTTATAGGCATTTATAAGTTACAGTTGTATTAATATTATTAATGTGGGGCATATGTCATGCTAGAAAGAGAGATTTGAATAAGGTATCTCAAACTTGAGTTTAGGTAGAATTTCCACCCAGGTGTAAATGATGAAGAAAAATTAGTGTCATATGTCAATTTAACCTTTGAAGAGAGGTTGAGGGAGGAAGGAAAGGGTGAGCAGCCAAGGGAGAAAAAAGAGACAGTGATCAAGGGAGAAAGGAGAAGATGGGAGGCTGAGGGGAAAGGAAAGAAGCAAGTGGCCGAACCAAGACAAAGGAGCCCAGAGAATGAAGTTGCATAAGGTTTTAAGCTTGCATGTTCCAACATAATACATTAAAGAATGAGTGATATGAATTGTCAATTATTTTAAGTAAGTCTAACTCAAGATAAAATTTGCTTTAAAAATAAGGAAAGTGTCACTATACCAGTGCAATCTAATTATTCTACATCCTTTGCCCTACAATAAAATAAACAGTTCACACAATTTCTAGGCCTTCAGACAAAGTTAACACATTGAAGATTTTAAAAAGAGAACGTTACTTTCACATAATTTTCTCTTGTTATAGCACTCCTCTTCGTTCAAAATATTTTTCACCTTAGATAAATTTTTATTTTGTTCAAATTATTTTTTGTTCTCACATTTGTAAAATATTTATTATAAAATTTTTAATTATATACTTGATATTAATACAACACAATAGGATGTTAAATATTAAATAAAAATAGTTTGATAAAATTATTTTATAATTAACTTTTAATTTAAGTTTCTTAATTTCTGTGTAATAATTAAAGTGAGAAATATTTTAAACCAGAAGAAGTACCTATTAACACCATTACTTTCCTCCCTCTTCTTCTCTCTCCTTTTATATATTTTATCAAACTCAATTATTTATAATTCCTATATGAAATTGTGTAGTTATGTCAAACTGACATTTTCCATCTTAAAATACCAACCCATTGGTATCCAAGAATGACCAATACATCAAAGGTGTTGATTTTTTTAAATTTGCACCAAAGCAATCACCCAAATCAAATCCCTTTTTTTTAGCAAATGCTAACCCCCTCCCCCATTCAAAGAGAGGCACCAAGAGAAGCTTCCAAGTCAAAATCAAGGTCACAATGATGAATAAGATTCTGAACTAATTGTGAAGATTATTTGCCAAGCAATGAATGAAAGTTTCTGAGTCTCACTTAATTTATTTCTTTTAAAATTACATATCCAGATGTAGTTAATATAAATTTTTTTAAGATTATCATATAATAATATATTACATAATTTTTAGAACATAGTTTAATTGCTCATATTATATGTAAAATTCATTTTAAGATTGAATAACAACCGACAATTGTTTAAACATGACTAAAACATACTAATATTTTGTTGATTTAAATATATTTGATATTTATTTTTTTCTGACTAAAATTTTTATTCAAATTTGTTAAATGAAAAAAACTAATTGTAAGAGTTTTATTCTTGTTATAAGCTGACATGGTTTGAATCAAAGTAGTCCTAATCTAATAATTTTAAGAATTTAATTTAGATGTACTAATAATATAAAATTTTTTTATATTATTATCCACTCATATTTTATTACATCAACAAATATGATTAAGTCTTACATCCACTTCTTGAATGATTATACAAATAAAAGGATATAATTAATTGATTGTATAAAAGTATTTTATATTATCAATGCATCTAAATTAAACTCTAATTTTAAATATTTATAATTTAGATATTAAAAAATATGTTCAATATAGAACCAAGAGAAAAAGAGTGTGATATACCTGAATATTCCAAATTGTGGTGAAATAGGTCAGCTTATCTATCATGATTCTTAGAGTTGAAGGTGTATGTATGCAAAAACTCCAACACTCAAGTTAGGCAGAAAATATGAGGTACTGTGGAAAATTGGATTGGAAGATCTTTCTTTAACTATGAATTCAGAGCTTGTTATGTAGATGGCTTTGACCCTTTAATATTGGAATTAGCTCCTCTTTTTGAGGGGATTCGATTCTACTCATTGCATGTCCCTCTTTATCGAAGGTTGTAGGCATTCAAATAAGTGTTGGTGGGAGCTAAATCACCCGTAACAGAAACATTGGTAGAACATAATGCTAAAAAAATTAGAGTTTAATTAGTATGCATTGATAGTATAAAATTATTTTATATTGTTAATTAATAGAAATAGAGGAAAATGAAAAATTATGGTGGATCCCTCATTATAATAGATAGTTATTTGTGTGAATTGACACTTTTCACTATTTCTATTGATTGATAATGTAAAATAATTTTATACTGTCAGTACATTTAAATTAAATTCAAAAAATAATTCTCAAAAAAACAAACTCCCATTACCAAGAAATTAAAAATTAAATAATGAATATAAAAAAAATGAAATTATAAGTTACACATAGAATTTGAAATTCAGTCAATCAACAGTGGAATTTTTTTTTATAAGGTATTTAAAAATAATTTATACCAAAATATGGAATTTTGGTATGAATTATGGAGATATAGAAATTGAAGAGAAACTGCCATTGGTGGTTTTTAAAAAATTAAAAAATAAATCATTTATTTCCATGTATTGTACTAGAAAAAAGTAAAAATTGTCACTAGTATTTTTTGAAAAAGTAAAAATCACCACTGACTATTTTTGAGTCCCATATTCATATATTTTGACCCATAAATCTATATTCTTGTATATATTACACTCATCCACTATATTAAAAATAAAAAACCCCAACAGTGTATACATATTTTTGAAGAAAAAATAAATAAGAAAGTGTCCCCAAGTCCAAGTCAGACCCGACCACGTGCCAGATACCAAACGAACGGTCCAGATCATGGAGCACTCACCAATCCAAGGGCTCCAAACTCGTCCGTGCAAACACACAGTTATCGACTAACAACGGTCGACGACGTGCCACGTGTCCACCAGATAGAGCGTTATTAATCCTTCTTATCCAACGGACCCTGCTCATTCGCTCCCAAACAAACCAATTCCGTTACGTTCAGCCCTCCTCCCCTCCCATTCCTTGCCGGAGCCACCGTCTACCGCCGCCGGCGACCAACTCCGACTGGGCTAATTCCTTGATTCCGAATTACATTGAAAAACACACGATTCAGCGATTCCTTGCACTTAATTTCAGATTCCGACGAGTTTCTTTCTACAAACAGCTCTTTAATCTGGCGGAACATCAAAAGGATTTTCGTGACTCGTCCTCGAAAGACACGGATTTGAATTGCACCGAAAGTTGAAAAGATTCAGTGACGTCAAGGCACTGAGTCTCAGATTCCGACGAGTTTATCTCGCTAAAGAAGCGCTTCAATTTCACGCCGAACCGATTCGAGTTGAGTTCGTGACTCGCCGGCGTGGAACTCGGTTCTCATTACCAGTCGAACTCGAATTCCACTGAAAATCGCTTGATTCAGTGATTTTCAGCACTGAATTTCAGATTCCGAGGAGTTCATTACAACAATTTCACGCGGAACGGAGTCAAGCCTACTCGAGGTGAGTTCTTGACTCGTCCATGGTGGACTCGAATCTGAATTGTGGTGAAAATTGAACGATTCAGTGATTTCGAGCGCTGAAATTCACATTCCGACGTGTTTGTCTCCACAAACAGTGCCTCAATTTCACGCCAAATCGATTCGAACAGAGCTAAAACAAAACCGCTTCGAGTTGAGTTCATAACTCGTCCACTCAGAACTCCGATTCTCATTCCCAATCCTATTCAAAATTTCACTGGCAAAACCTCGCGATTCAGTAACTCCGATAACTGAATCTCAGATTCCGAGGAGTTTGTCGTTTATATCTGCAAACAGCGCTTCAATTTCACTCCGAACCCAACCGAACCGAATCGAGTTCGAGCCGTTCGAAAGTCGAATTGACTCGTCCATGGCGGATTCGGACAACGACTCCGGCGGGGCTCAGAACGCCGGCGGATCTCACAACGGCCACGGGAGCGAGGCGTCGGCTCGCGAGCAGGATCGGTTCCTCCCGATCGCGAACGTGAGCAGGATAATGAAGAAGGCGCTTCCGGCGAACGCGAAGATCTCGAAGGACGCGAAGGAGACGGTGCAGGAGTGCGTGTCGGAGTTCATCAGCTTCATCACCGGCGAGGCCTCGGACAAGTGCCAGCGGGAGAAGCGCAAGACCATCAACGGCGACGACCTCCTCTGGGCCATGACCACGCTAGGGTTCGAGGACTACGTGGAGCCACTCAAGGTCTATCTCCAACGGTTCCGCGAGATCGAAGGGGAGAAGACCGTGGCGGCGCGTGACAAGGACGCGACTCTTGGTGCCCCCAGTGGTAACAATGCTGGCTTTGATGCCGGTGGTGGTGGTAGTTATGTTGCTGGCGGTGGAGGAATCATGATGCATCAGGGACACGTGTACGGATCTGGCGGGTTTCATCAAGCGGCTGTGAGTGGTGGTGTTATGGGTAAGGGTGGGCCGGGGTATCCTGGGCCTGGATCTAATGCGGGTAGACCCAGGTAGATTTGGTGTGGCCTAGTTACATTGTTGTTAAATTAATTAAAATCATAAAAATTGCAAGATTTGTAGGCGGTGATTGGTGGGGTTTTCCTACTAATGCTGATGGACAGTTGATTTGGGCACTTTTATGGTTCATATCATTGGTGAATGGTGACTGGCATTCTCCCAAAGGCCAAAATTTGTGATGTAACTGTTGACTGTTGTATCATAGAAGTAATGCTTCTTGTATTGTATCACTTTTGCTATTTATGCTCGAATCGTAACATTTTTATTTTCATTTTTTATACCGACTTCAACTAAATTCTTCTGATTTTGGCAAAAGAAAGTGATGCTGACATGCTGTGATTCATATATCGGTGTTTATTCAGTGGAAAAGGAGGATAAGAGCAACATTGTTTCCAAATATAAGTAAAATCAATTATTTTTGTTTCGAGCAAGCTAACATACTTGAGTAAATATTACAGTGTCATAAAGATTGGACAAAATTGAACTAAGGTTTGTCAAGACAAGAATAGTTGTTGCAAGAAATCAACAATGATGGTAAACTTATTATTTTGTCTTTCTGGAGCCGAAGATAACTCATTCTGAAAAATGATAGTATTTATTTACCTTAATAATAGCAAAACTAATATTTTTTTTGGGCCATGAGATCACCATCTAAAATGTGCACAACTTTGCTCTTTTTGTCCGGCGCAGGCTGAGACTATAGATCACTTTGCTCCTCATTCCTTTGCGCTTTTCACGAGTATCTGGTTCGACATTAATAGAGTATCTGGTTCAGACAGCTCAAACACCCCAACCAACCAGTGGGAATCTCTTATAGTTCGTACCAATTTCTTACATTATCTTGAGTCCTAGGAATAAAGTCATCCTCGATCGTAAGAAACCTAATCCCATACTTATATTATCCATGTTCAAACACCAAGCTACTATGCAGATCTTAAATGAAGGAGCACGGATGAAGAACAAGCATGCAAGTCATATAATGGGATTGGTTGATGCTTGGTTAAATGACAATTCGATTTAGCTTGCTCCAAAAGGATACCGGAGTATTCTGGAGAGTCTGGTATTGAAATGCCCATGAACAGATTCAAATATGCTTCCTAGAAGGGCAAAGCGATGCAAAGCATAAACAATCTAGGAATCAATCTCAAACCTTGCTGCATATGCATACCTAGCTTAGAGTTGTAATTTATGTTAAAGGGGTTCTTCAATTGTTTCCTCAATCCCCTTTCTTCTGTACCTTTATCGTTCTAGATTCCAAGGTTGGCACGTATATAATCAGTATTTAATTGTTCTCTTTTAAACCCTTCTCCTACAAGACTAGACGGCATGAAAGCCGAAAGATGTACAACTATAACTCAGTCAACCAGCACAGTAAACATTCAATCTCACCAGGAATATGGGAAACACAATAATAACTACCAAGAACATAAATAACCCCATCACGCAGATTTCCACTATCATCTGGAGTATATACAGTGTCAACCCAAAGTAAATACATTGATCAAATCAATCATCCTAGATTACCACTATTATTTTCATGGGCAAGTATGATCCAAATGAATGCTGCTATTGAATAGGCAGCCTCCGTTGAGTTAGTCAAGCCTCTCAATGTTAAAGTCTAAAGGTCATCACCATTTAAATGAAAAATTAACTAGAACTGATATAATTTGAACTTACTCCTCAAAAACACAATGATAACAATCCTACACCCAAAATCATTCGTATATAAAATAATTTATCTATATGAGCATGCTCAGCAAGGAATGGGATCCCCTGGCAGAGGGCCAAAGATTTCTTCAGCGGAAGTACCAGGGACAGAGAGACACGGTATATCAACAAACAATACAAGAAAAAACTGACCCCTGTCCAATGGTTTTATAGAACGAATTCAATCCCTGTTTATGGAAGTTGAAAGAAATTAGGAGGAAAAGGAAGAAAAAATGGATTTCTGTTATTTAATAAATTTTAGTGCGAAGAAGCCTCAGAAAAGAATAAATCGGAGCAGTAACCGAAATCATTTTAATGGTGTCCAGAACAAATTCAATTCTTTAATTTTGGAAGTAAAGAAACGGGTAAGGAATACGAAGCAAAATAATAAACGGAATTTTGTTAATAAACCATATTTCTGTGAAGTGTGAAAAATAAGGCATCCTCCACTGTTCTTAAAAAACGAACCACAACAAAGAGACAGGAGAACTTTAACATAATAAAGCCCTCCAACTCTCAATGGTTGGATCCCATTTGACTAGTAAACAGGACAAGACCATAAAACAAAACTGGAGATGGATTGGACCTTTATCAGTAAAGTAAATATCAATATATACATTAGAACATGATGTACAATTCTCCAGCTTTGAATGATTACAGCAATTGATGACCAAAAAAAAAAAAAAAAAGAAAAGAATGATTACAGTAATTGAATGGTTAGCTCTCTACATCATACACAATAGCTGCATGCTCAACCGCTATACTAACAAAATGTTAGGGATAAAACACCAAAAAAAAAAAAGTGGAAAAAAAATGATACAACAGGGAGCCAATCAGAAACGGCACATTATCAACATCTTCAGCTAAATCCTAATACATCATTCAAACATTAAGTTCTAAACAGTCTGCCAGATTTCAGACTTCAACAAATTAAACCCATTACATCAACAATCGATGGTTTAATGATGTGCTAATAACTAAAACATAAATGCAAAAGGAAAGTTAATAACTTCATAGCAAAAGTTCCACTTTTCAATGTATGAAAAAGGATTGTCATGACTTCGATCTCCAATGTTGAAGGCACTTGATCCCAAAGCAAACCAGAGTTTGAATGAACAGTTTCCTTTCTCAAAGCAATTGTCCCTACATAACACAAGCGCCCATAACAATAATAGTTGTAATTCAGAAGGCATTCACTGATTACCACAAACAAGAAGCAATAAAGGGTATAGTTCATATAAAAGGAAAAAGAATACTATCCCAATTAAGATTCCCCCCCCCCCCCCCCTTCTTTGGGAATAAAAGAAGACTATCCCAATTCAGTTAAACATCACATTAGAAAACTAATCAGTTTAGGGGATGAGATGAGAAATACAGTGGGGGAGAGGGGACCAAAATACATTAACGCCAAAAGGAAAATACGCCTTTTATTATAGCTTCAGATAGAAATGAATATAGAAGAATGGCCCTAATCCAAGCATTTAATCCAGCAGTATTTACACATCAAGACATATTTCTCAACCCTTTCTCATATCCATGTCCAAAGATCCTTTTGCAGCATCTTATAGAAACTATGTCTCAAACAAATACCTGAACAAAATTATTCAAATACACATTCCATGAAGGAAATAACCAGATGTATTATTCCAGGAAAATTTAAGTTATAGAGGGAATGACAAGGTTTACCAACTCCAGAAAGCTATCCAGTAGCAGATTATTTAAAGCTTGAGTGTAAATATATTATATTCTTACCATAAAATCATAAATCCACTTGTGAATATATGACTTTCATATGCTAACATATTTAACAATTGCAAAATCTACTACATACTAAAAAATTATGTTTACACTGTTACACTGTAAACAGAAGGGGAAGTGGAACGTGGCAACAACTGTGATGAGTAGTCCGACAGACTTGTTATCAGCGTGCACATAAATGGATAATATGCACAGCTAACTCCAGATAAATTCCTATAGTTTGGCTAATTAACGAAAGAAAACTTTAGAGACCTGTAAAGTTTTTAGCACATGACATACAACCATTTAGAATTCCATTTCATCCAGAGATCAAAAGTCAAACAGCCAGGAGGTCTTAACCCGAAGACATTCTTGGCCTTCAATAAATCAGGGAAAATAATCACATTCCCTCCATGTCAACCATAGCATAAATAGCAGAGGGAGGCAAGAAAGCAATGCAACCAACACTGAGCATAACATGCAAAATAGTGCTACCAAGAACGTCAGATAAGCCTGATGATAAGCCTTGTGCAGAGTGCAGACTATCAGTTTAACTCTAGATTGCCTGAGCTTTTATCAATTATTTGATTCTATGTTTAGGTTTGACTAAATTACATATCCCCTAAGTTTTGAAGACATTTATAGAAAATGCTCATTCATAGTCAGGAGTAAGAATTTTCAAAACCCCACAGAAATCTACTTGCTAAATACTCTAAAGAACAGTCAAAATTACTCTTCTCCAGTTTGTTGTCATCTATGCAAACAGTAGTCTTGGATTATGTATCAATTGGAAAAGTTCACCAAAACAAGATAGTAAAGGAGAAGCATTAAATATAACTCATCATAATAAGCACAGCAGGCTGCAGAAAGGTATCACACATCAATAACACAAACACATAGAGAATCACAGTCTTAAAACTAACCTTTCTCACAGAAGAACGAAACCATGCCCCTTAGAAGAAGTAAATAGGACAAAAGATTGAAACAAAACAGCTGCTCAACAACTTCTGGACCAGAGGAGCACAACTAAACCAGAGAATCCAACCAATCATGACATATCCTGACTTTCCAGTTACTGTTCTTTCCTTTCTCAATGGAAAGTATTCAGACAAGATAATAAGGAGATAATGAAGTTACTCAGAGGCAAGCCGCCTCCTCTTCCCATAATCAGCATCTCTTGGCCTAGAATGGTGCTCCTCCTCTTGTGATAACCGTGATTTGCTATGAGTCCTCGATGATCGTCCCCTTTCCCACTCATCCTCATGGTCTGCTTCACGATCTCTATACCTATGATGATCTGCATATCTGTCCCTATCTTCCCTGTACCTGTCACGATCACGATCTCGCTCACGATCCCTTTCACGGTCTCGAGATCGTTCTCGATCGCGGTCTCGAGAACGTTCTCGAACCATTTCTCTATCATCACGATGCCTTCTTTCTGACCATTCATGATCATGGCCCATATCCTTTTCTCTAGGTGCATCTCTATCATATCCTTGATCTCTATCATCCCTGTACCTTCGCTCAGAAGAACCAGACCAGTCCCTTTCCGATCCTCTATCTTTTTCCCTCATAGCATTAGGCCACCCACTTCTGTCCTGACTCGCCTCACCATATTGATGATCCGATGCAGCTTCCTCCCCATAACTTGACTCTCCAGCCCTGCCACCACCAGGCTCTTCACCACCCCATCCACCCATACTTGGATCTGACCACATTCCTATATTAGGCCCATCCATACCGGATCCTGGCATCATCCCCATGCCATTCACAGGCATTCCTCTTCCAAAGAAGGCTGGATTAACATGAGGTGCTACTCCAGGCAAACCAACACCTCCAACACCAGGGAATGAAGGCAAAATACCAGAGAATGGAGGCGTTGGAGCACCAGGAAAGCCTCCATAGCTGCCCATTCTACCCATGGGACCACCAAATGCAGGATCAAAACCCTGATTCATCATCGACTGAGGATGCATCAGAGGGGGGGTAGCACCTATACCCTGTCCAAATCCGTTCCCACCATTTCCCATTATACCTCTACCACCCATCCCGCCTCCCCTATTCCTCATAGGATTAACAGGCCCCCTATTGCCCATCCCAGGATTATTCCCTCTCCCCCAGTTACCTCTCCCATAACCTCTATTGCCATCTCCACCTTGGTAGTTACCACCCGTTGCGATATTACTCCCACCAGGCTTAGGCCCAGTATCAGCAGCCCCCCTCCTTCCCTGGGGAGCCGTGGATTGGTTCATCTGCTGATTCCTATTCATCTGAGCCTCTCCCATTTTCTTAACAGTGAAAGGCGAAGCATAAGCAACAACACACTGCCTCCCATTAAACATGTGCCCATTCATCCCTTCCTTACAAGCAGTGGCAGCGGATGGATCATAAAACTCAACCTGGCAATACCCTTTGGATTTCCCACTCGCTTTCTCGTCGAAAAACTTCACCTCCTTCACAGGCCCATACTTACAAAGTTCAGCCTCCAGCTCAGCATCAGTAGTCCACCAATGCAAATCACCCACAAACAATATCGTACCCCCACCGCCGCCGCCGCCGCTGCCACCAGCAGCAGCAGCACCACCACCACCACCCACTGGAGCTCCGGGTCCAGCTCCTGCAGTGTTAACAGTAGTAACAGCATTCACACTGTTCCCAACCCCATTCCCACCAACCCTATTAACATCTCCTCCTCCAACTCCACCAACACCAACACCAACACCAACACCACCACTTTGCCTCACCAAACCCTCATTCCCCACAGAACCAACAACCCCACCATGAGGCTGCTGCCCAATCCCCTGCACCGCAGCAGCACCATCATTGCTACTCTGCTCCTCAATCTCAGTCACTTTCCTAGATGGCTGCCCCAACTCAACCCTAATTCCAGATCCACCGCCACCTTTGCCACCCAAATCGTTCCCTCTAAACCCCTGATTCTGAAACCCAGAAACCCTAGAACCTCCATCCACAGCCGCCCCACCACCAGCGCCCTCACCACCACTTCCACGGCCGACACCGGGTATCGAAACCGCAGCGGCATCTTGCTGGGGCTTCTTGTTGTTGTCCTTAACGGCGTCGTCGTTTCGAAACCCAAGATCGTCGTTTTTGCGCAACGATTGGAGGAAACCCTCGCCGACATTGACGTCGTTGTAAAGGTCCTCGTAATCGTCGTCTTCCTCGCCCAAGAAACCCTCGTCGGCGACGGCGGATATAGCCTCGTTACGGTGGAACTGATCCATGGAATCCCCACCCTCGCCGTACCCTCCCTCGCCTTCCTCCATTATTTGGTTATGTTTTCTTACCCCTTCTTCTTAAGAGGGAAAAAAAATGATTTTTTTAGGGTTCGCAGTGAAAAGAGAGTGAGATCAAAACGCAGCGTAAAGAAGGAGGGAAAGATCTTACCAGGGAGTGCGAAGAAGAAGAATGGGCATGCGCTGCGTGTAGAAGAAGAGAAGAGAAGCGAAGAGAAAGAGTCAGAGACCCAAACCCTAATTTGGAAAGTTGTCAGCTAATCTAATCCTTTTTAACTTGGGTTTTGGTCGCAAGTGTGAAGTCATCAACATTATCTGGTCTAATGAAAACTGTATTGATGAGTACTGGGACACTGCTCACGTTGTCCAGTACTTGTGTCTGTTTATATACTTTTTTTTAGAAAAAATATTATTAAAATAATTCTTAGTAGTATTTTCTGGGAATATTTTTAGTAAAAATAATTTTCTACTAGCAACATGTCTGTCAAGCCACATTTTATTTTTTTTTGTTTTTTGGATAATAACACTACAACAAAATTCCCTTGTATACAATCACTTTTAGTAACACGTAAAGAAATTGTGGATATAGATAAGATATACCCATAAAATATGGTGTGGTCACAATAATTTTTTCAAGTCTTAAAAAGAAAAAGAAATTTCATTTTCTCAACCCTCTTGCGCCTTCACTCTGTCAATCTCGCACTAAATTTCAATCTCCTTTCCTCTCAATCAAAATTTCTCCCCCTAATTGTTCACTCTCTCTTCAAAAGCTGCACACATAAAGAAGAGTGAGAAACAACATTCTCTTTCGATTCTCTATCTTTTTTCCTAACCTTAGAGCACACACCTTCTAGCATATAGATTCCTCATTGTTTCCTCAATTCTAGTTGTGCAATGCTACTCAGAGATTCTTCATGGAATCTTTTTCATTGAGTTGGTGAAATGGATCTTCATAGTCTCTGTAACACCCTATCAACTCGACAAGTATGCTAAGCTCATGATTTAAATTGAATAAAGCATGCATCAGACAGATATTCACTGTCTAAAGTTGTATTCAGTATTTTATAATCTGATATATATGTATATAACTGACGAAAGAATCTACAAAACCGGACACTCCATATAATAAACATGATTAACATAGAAGTATCATTAGTTGCTTATATACATATACATATAAGTTTGCTGGGCTTCATTGGCCCATAAATATACATATCAAGAGTAGAGCCAAGGAAAAGGCATAACAAAAATGGCGAGGCTCACTAGAACAATAATCCAACCTCGAGGTCCCCGGCGCAGCTTGTAGGTCCTGGGAACCTCAATGAAGAGGGTAGTGCACCGAGTCCATTGCCCATGTCCTAACGAGGAATGTGCTAAAAGCAATCGAGGTGAGAATTTAAGAAAATTTCGTAGAGGTTGTGTGCACGACGCTTATCGACATCGCGTTTCATTCTCACCGCTTCTGTTTTATTTACTTATGAAGACATGAGATTAAACTTAACTATTCATACTTACATAAGGTTGGGAAATGTCTGGTCCGAGAGGGTGGTCCAATTTTACTTAAGACATATAAGGAGCAGAATAAACCAACATCGACAATAAATGTAATAATGAGCATATGGCAGACATGAATGCAAAGATAGAAACTATAAATGACATATAATAATCATTCGATGTAAGTATGCACCGAATGCAATCATGCAGACTTGCTTTCAATCTTCTTCATAAACTTCTCATAAACTTTTCTATTACTTGTCATCATTTTCCATCTCTTGGTCTCCCTGGGAGTTCTTGGCCATTTTAGACTCCCTGGGTAATACCGCTTATCGTGATCGAGCTCGCTCCTATACAAGTGAATTGCCATTACTTCCCGACGCTCCCACCGATCTATTCCCTTAACTTATCCGGGTTGGACCAAGAAGCATGGAACTTTCATAAGACATAATCTTTTCATAACTTTCATAACTTTCTTGGCGATGCACATGCATTAACATAGAATTCATAACTTGTGCATGGGTCTTCAACTGCATTTTGGCAGCATAACTAACGCGGTCCGCTTTCCCATGAATAGTGCCAACATACCAGAACATCAATTTATCACAAGGATCACAATATTACATTCATATTCCAATATTGAACTCATATCCACATCAAATTCATTAAGGCAGAGTTTCTGCCTTAGCATATTCAATCAACCCGGTTTTTATAATTCAAGCCATAATTCCTACTTAACTCATTTGGACCTCAAATTTGAGTATGTAAAAGTGTTATGTCTCTATTTTCTAACCCCTTTGGTCCCATCTAATTCTGATATCTATAGCTCAAGATATTCAGATTTTATCCCGGCATACCCAGTGGCTTGCCAGAATCAGGCAACTAAAAGTAAAAATTCACTAAAAATCGAAAACTGACTCAAATGATACGAAATTGGATTCATATTAAATTTAACAGGATAAGGTTTCATTTACAAAAAGTCCCATCCCATTTGGCTTGGTAGGGCTCGAGTTATAAGCCCCGCAACTTAACCTTCTTGAACTGCTCTGATTTGGTTCGGTTTGGACATCAGTTAAATTTTTCAAATCACTGGGAACAAATAATATGGTAACAAACTCGAAATTTCTGGGTAGGATGTTCCCCTATGTGTAAGATTTCCAACAAAATTAGTTTCACTCAATTTGGAGTTATATAGGGTGAGTTACACCCTTTTCAACCCATACTGCCCGGGTGGATGTCTGGATTCCTAGGTCAAACTTCAAAAATTCATATCTCCCTCAATATTAATCCAATGGTCTTATATGATATATGTATGGAAAGCCCTAGATGTCTAGTTTCATATAAAAATGGTTTCACTAATTTTAAACGGCGGGAGGCGGAGCCGTACACTCCGCCGTACGGACCGCCGAGGGTTTTGAGTTTCCTAGCTCTCAACTTCTTTCATATCTTCATTCTTTCTTGTTTCCAATTCAATCTTAATCTCACAAACAGCCAATCAATCAATTATAATTCATCATAATCAGTCAACTAACATATCCAATTCAAGGAATTAAATCAACACCAATCATCCAAGAGTCAGAAAATCAAGAAAGAAGAAAACCTCTACCTCTTACTATGAATGATTTTGGTTGAGTTTGTAGCTGGAACTTGATTGAATCTCAAAGTTGGGTGGAGTTGGTGAGTGAAGAAGAAAGAAAAGAGAGAGCTAAAGTGAAGAAGAAGTTACTTAGAAGGATCTGAACTCAGAGGAGAGAGTGTGTTATAGCATGAGTGGGAGTTAACTTGGAAGGTTTTGACAATTAAAACATAAGGCTGAGTTTCAATTTGCTCTCTCCACGTCGCCTCTCTCTTGTGTGGTAGAATTGCTCTCCACGCCGCCAAAGTGGAGGCTTAGTTTCCAAAGATATTCGAAAATGAGATCGGAACTCGTGGCTATTTATAAAGTCGAACTCGTGAACATCCCGTATGTGAAATCGAACCCTGAAACATATCCAGCTATTCAAACTTGAAAGAAAAACCTGACGTGAGCCAAGACTTAAAGTGGAGTCGTGAATTATAGGACCTCGATATTGGAAATCGGAGAATAGGAAATAAGAGCTTTGGTATTGATCTCTGAGATCTGAACTCGTAGCATATCAGAACATGAGGCTGAAATTGAATATAGCCAGCTTCATTTGAGCCTTAGAGACTAAGTCGAAATCGGAAATTTTGATCTTTGATCGCTAAGGTCGGAAGTTGTAAATTGCGCTGGTCAAGACGAACTTGGAAGTCGTGAAGATCACCACTCCATTTCAGCTCCTGAAATCTGAACGGAAATGCAAGGCAATCCGTCTGACCGTCTTAAGGCCTGAATCGAATTTTTGCACTGAGGTCGGAAATTGTAACTCGTTATCCGTCCAGTCTAGATGAATTCGAAAGTCGGGAATACTAATGGGATCGGAGGGCGGAAGTTGCGGATGTTACAGTCTCGCTATTATACTCCAAGCTACTATCAGTTTGAATCCTGACGAACGCAAGAAGCTGAGCAGAGCTTGAATTAGGTTCGAGTCTCTTCATTTTCTGAAAATTTCAAATGTTGATCACAATTGTGATTAGGTTTTGATTGTTTCGAATCGATTATGTTTTTGTTGATGTTGTTGATGAATAGTTGAATTGCTTATCCATAAGTGTTTGTGAAGTAAAGTGACTTTAAAAGTGTGTTTGATTCTATTATTGGTTGTTGGTATTGGTGTCTAATTTGTGACAATTTAGCTTGTGAATTTTGGTGTGTGGGAGTGCTAATTGGATGTGTTAATGGTCTAATATGATGAATTGTGATCAGTATTTATTTATTTTGACTCAATTGTATTTGTATTGATGATCTTCTTGATCATGAATGATGAGTCACTTCCGCATGAAGTGTTTATCAAGTATTGAAACTTGGAAATCATATTAGTTTTGTTATCTATTGGTATCAATATCCATCGTGAATTTTGTTATAATGTTACAATAGTCGACAATTGTTATAATATGTAAGCAACGTATCTTTTTTTCTTTTTCTTAAAATAATTCTAGGATTGTTAGAATTATTAATTAGATAAATAGAAATTGACCATTTGAACTATCAGATGTATTCAAATAACTTTGTTGTTTATATAGTTTGCAAATATTTACTCTATTTTTTCCAATTACTATGGTTGAATGAGGTTTGGTTGCATTTTTAACATGCAAATCACTGATAGCTAAGGGCGTTTTAACTTGGTTTTGAAAAATGGAAATAGGTTGCATGTGTAAATATTGCTTGCATAATATGAAGTTTAGTTGGATAAATGCTTCATCATTACCTGGCTCTCTAATGCTTGTTTGCTCATTCCTTTCTTCTTGATTTCTGTATGAGGTCAAGATTCTTATCATGATTAATGCCATGAAAATTAACTTAGTTTGATTATCTCTACTCTAGCAAAAGAAGGCAGTGCTTCACTGTTCTGACTATAGTAAAAATGTGCCCGATAAAAGCAAATAATTTTGGAGCTTTAATTAATAAGCAAACTCTCATGTCACATGGTCATCATGTTGGAGAGATAAATTTTATTTTCTTCTTTTCCTTTTTCAAATAATTTTGTTTAAGTATAAGAAAATGCAGTGTATGTGTTATTCGAAGCCAAATTAATGGTTATGTGATATGAAACTATTCATGTCAGCAAGAAATATCAAGTGCGATGACATAACTTCATTAGAGAAGCAGAAAACAAGGAAGAAGTTAGACTACTTCACTGTAGGTCAGTAGGTGATTCTTTCTTTCCATTATTCTATGTTCCTCTAAAGCTAGCAAGAAAAATAGAAAATAAAATTTTCAAGCACATTGAATCTAATGTGCATAAGACACTCAAATGACCCTTAGGTTAATAAGCAAGTGATCATTGTACCATCAAAGTTGTCACTTTCCTAATAGCTTTGGGACCTCACTTTTATCTAAGTAATGTGCATTTTATGCCTCTTTCAAGTTTGTGAGTTTTCAAATAGTTGAATTTTTCGAAAAATACTCTAAAGCACCTAAGTGAGGAGTTCTACTTCTGCAAAACTATCAGTACTTCATCTTTTAATAATGTTTGATTTCTCTATATAATGCTTTTATTTCTATTGTGTTATTTTTATGAACTATAATAATTAATTGATATATTAGTTGTAATTGTGAATATTCTTTCACATTTATGAAGTAAAGAAAAATATAGAAACTGCTCAAGGTGCACATGTCTACCTTGTTGCACAACAAATGCTTATTCATCAAAGTAAGGTCCTTAAGGATGGTACTAGCTTGGAGAAAAATAAAATAGCTTAAAATAGTTTCATCTGTAACTGTGCTATTTTATTCCTTCCTTCTTGCTCTCTAATCTTACGGAAAGACAGGGAAATGTTCTCAATATATGGTTCATTAACATAATTTTTAAGACATGTTTGCCTTTTTGGAAGTCCACCTAACCAAATCTTATCTCTTATTAGGCTTCTTAGAAAGTAGTCAAGAGTCATCCCAGAAGAAAGAAGTGCAGAAATTTCAAGCTTTCACAGTGAAGTATTTGTTAAAAAGTCAATCCTTGTTAAACTAGTTTCGTGTTGATTTCTTTTGAGTTGACATAGAGAATAGTGTTGAGCCAATATGTCTTGGAAATTAAAACTTAAGCATATATTCACTCTTGCATATCTATGCTTTTCGTGTTGTATATTCTTAATTCTTTGTAATGCTAATACTTATTATTTTGAGGTTTGGTTCTATTTTTAATATAAATGGACCTTTCTTTTTATATCATCATTATATGTGTATTTATATAAAGTGATAATGAATGAATTTAGAAAAATATAAATTGAGTTTCAAGATTTAATATATAATTAGAAGAATCACTTTAAGCTATACCCATGGTTTAAATTTGTTTGTAAAGGATCTATATAGTGACAGAATTGTTTTTGTTGGTAAAATCTATAATGACACACCTATTATTGTGGGTATATATCTATGACATATTCTGACAATTAAGATAACGACAACAAAAAACTATGGTATAACTAATCAAATCTCACTGAGCAAATTGTCCGTTGATATAGGTTTTTGGAGCTATACTTATGGTTTTTATACTTTTATCCACAGTTTTTTATTGCGACAGAATTTCTTATAATGTATAATTAAATGTATGCATGTAAAGTAGTATATTTATAATTTTATCCATATTAACATAATAATTAAAAATTAACATAAATGTTAATTTAACATGAATATTTGAAATTTAAAAAGTATAAATATGAATAAATAGTTACAAATATCATTTACAAAGGTGCAAAATACAGATAAAATCGAGTTATCTATTTTGATCTATGACTTTAATTGGGAGGCCAAAATGTGTGTGAATATCTAGAATATTTTTCATTTCCCTATATATGGTCCAAAACAATTACTATGGTTAGTATTTGTTATAGTATTTGTTTTGTTTTTTGTCAAAAGAATCTAATTAAAGAACACTTTGTTTGAGTTTCTACCTATCAAGGATTCTTCTCAATTCTTGATACATCTCATCATCAACAAATTCTTGAGTTTTGAAAAATTTTAAATTAAAATATATTTTAAGATTAAATAAATGGATCATATTGGCAATTCAAATTAATAATATAACAAGTCTAGATGGTTTTATGGTGTTTGAAAATGGCTAGGCTATGATTTAATTTAATTCCATGATGGATTGAATGTCATTGTAAGAAAGATATTAGATTTACCATCTTTTAAGACAATAGGCATAACATCTTCCTATCATTAAATCAAAATTCGTCGACTACCTATGAATGATGATGGCAAAATTGTTTTTTTGTCCAACATTTCCTATAGCAATGCAATGAATGTTGAAATGTGCATGAGTTTTTAGTTAGGGCAAATTATAATTACCTCCATTGAAATCTATAAAAAATACACTTGTCCCCTCTTAGATTTTAAAATTACACTTGCCTCCCTTAAAACAAATGGTGTTTACTTACTTTATAAATTTTCCAATCTACCCTTAACAATAAAAAATCCTATAAAAAAAGGATTAGATGCTTTGGATTGTACACTTCCTCCCCATCACCATCCACAGTTGTCATAGATATTTGCTCCAAAACTTGTATCTCCAACACAGAAGGATCTTCCACATGGTCAGGAGTAATTGGAGATTTGGAATCATGAGCAAACCCTTGGCATCCAATGTCATTGACATATCATAAAAAGCTAATCAAACGACGGATGGGACAAAAAGGCCTATTAATGACCCATATAGTCTTGCAAAATTCACACCAAGTTCAAATAAGACAAGGCCCTACAACATTTGAGGGTCAGGCTGTGAAATAACAATGACTCTTATCAACAATATGCTGGCATTAGGGATTGACACTGGCTGTGTTCTATTTGTGTGTACATGAATCTATGAATCGAATCTTTACAAGTGAGTATATACATATATCCTTAAATTTCTATTAATATAATTTGGATGAGATGTGATTTACAAAAGAGAATGAGCTACGATGATTTTGTAACCTAAATTGGAATAATTAAAGAATTCAATAGTTTAATCAAAACAAATAATAAAATTTCAAAAGACTTAGAAAGAAGTTGGTCAAATAAGTGTTGATGCATTTGAAATTGCCTGCATAATGTCTAGAAATTGGTCAAATCATAAATGTTGTTGCATTTGAATAACATGCTATATAAAATTATTAAAAATTATTAATAAAAAGTTTTAGCAATATAAAGTTCTATCTAGCTAGAACTATTCACCAAAAAAATAAAGTAATATACCATTAGAGCGAATTCAAAATGATTGATTATATGAGCAGGATTAATAGGTGTCCAAAATCAACCTTCTTTATATTAGAAATCTATCAATCAAGGCATCTGTACAAGAAAAAGTAATTTTTTAGATGCCATTAGAATAGAATTATAGAAAACATAATATTAGGCAATGCATCCCATATGAGGGGGTGAGATAAAAGTTTTATTATAGTGAACCATAATATAAAAATAATTATTTTATTATATTTTAAAATTATTTTGAACCAAAAGTATGCTTATTGGTTGAGCTCAAGTGTTTAGCAAATCATTGATTTTATTATAATCAACTAGTGGCATGTTCATATTTAATATCGTATAAAGGTTCATTACCGTATTCTATAAAGGTTGCTTACTATTATCTATTATCAAGAAGACAACTCACTTGTTCTTCATCTTCCAATAGATTTGTATGATAGAGTATTATTACTTTTTGATAGATAGAATCATGAATGAATATTATTCTCAATAAATATGCTTTGCAGATGGCCAATAAGCCTGCTTCCTTGATTGATCTTTCATGGTAAATGTATAAGCATTCTATTAGAAAATGCTTAGGCCTAGTTTAGGAGTGTTATTTGAAGAGGTGCTTTAGCTTATAAAAAGTATAAGCTAATTTTTTCTATTTAGTAAGTCAAAAAGCTAAGTTGCTTTTACTCCTAGTTTTTAAAAATCAAAGGGTGCTCTCGGAAGCCCTCATAGGATACTTTTTAGGCTTGTCTTGTGCTCTTTAAAATTTAAAAGACTAATATATCCTCATCTGCTTTAATGACATTAAAAGTAGAATTTATTCTCTTTAGTATTTATATCCATTATAATCATTTTAGATTTTAAGAGCAGCTTTACCAAATATTATTTTTGTGGCTTTTGCTTATTGAAAGCAACTTTTACATTATTTTATCAAATGGTACTTCTATGACTTTTTGAGAGCAACTTTCAAAGAGTCTAGAAAGTTTAGCAGTTCTCAAAAAATCACAGTAATATCAAACCAAGTCTTAATACATTAAGTGCATTTAAACTTTGTTCAAGTTTTAAGTGCTTTGTCTGTAGATTGCTATATCCATGTTTGGATAATACATATTGTAGGAAGCCTAAATGCAAATGATGGTCAATGATTTTTCTTTCTTTGCCTGGGGAATAAAAGCTACACATCTACTGTGAAAGTATATCTAGAAAGTAAAAATTGTTGCATCTATTAGTGGAAGTTTCTAGAACACCTAAGCTTGATTCTCATCAATGGATTTGAATCAATTGAACTTGATCTACGTACAATGTTGTGCTTATATATTGATGTAAGCTGTTAGTAATGCCATCTGAAGTCCAACCATGAAACCTTTCTTATAAGTTATAGTAGCTTAATACATATTTCTTTGATAGCCCTTTATTTTCTAGTCAAAATGAATGACGTTCCAGCCTCTAGAAATTTCATGCCCACTATCTCTAATGATATAATCCTTGATATTTTCCTAAGAGCTGATGTCTTTGCCCAAGACATGGCATCGCAAACTTTCGCATCCAATGTTCCTGAAACAACATTTCAAAATGTGGCAGAAGCACAAGAGAAGAATCTTGGTTTATCTTGGATATATTGCCTAGAAATTGAGAATGAATTGGATTTGTAGATTGAATGTTGAGACTTGCGCCAAAATGGCTTTTGAATTGCCATTCAATCCCAGTAGTTATGGATGGTTTAATGTTGTCAGTGTAGAGAATAGTAATATCTATTTAAGGTACTCCTTGATTAGCATGGAAAGTGGTCTTATGGTATGGAATCCATTGACTAGAAGAGTCTGTTGTATTATTGATCCTTTTGTGAACATTATGATTATTTCTTTGTTTTTATTTATACTTTTGGTTACCTTCCTTGTTCCCTTAAATATCAAATGGTATTATGTTTTCGAAAAAAAAAATTGTGACCATGTGCTTTGTTACACAATTTACTCCTCAAGATTTAGAAATTGGTGCAGATCAAATATATGTAATAAAAGAATAGACAAATTTGGTTCGAATTCTATTGTGTTAAATCATGTTGTTCATTGGATTAATTGGACTGGAGCTAACCACAATTATCCCTAATCAATTATAACTTTCTGTCTTCATGGACTAAGGTTTGGAGAGATCAATATACCTGATCAGGCCAAGTCAAATTTCATAATTTAATTATACATGATATAAAATATTGCCTATTTATCTTTTGAACATTGTGTATGGTCCTATAGTGTTATTCTTTGGTATACAAAGCCTAATGAAGATGAAGTTGTGAATTGGGAAAGAGTTTTAAGAGTTTGAGGATTGGGTATTGGTGAAACTCCAACATTATTCATTGATGAAAATATGCTCGTGATCATGGAGTATTGTAGCAATTTGGCTTTGACAAATGATAGCCACCTAACAGAGATATATTTTCAAGGATTAACTATTCAACTAATATCAAAAGTTTTCAACACTCCTTTTCATGGTGCAAGGAGGTTGAGCTCAAGTCTATGACCCTGCATTTTTGTGGCCTTTTTCCAATTTGAATTGTTATGATGATTGCTAGAGTTGACTTGGAAGGATTATATGTTTCAAGTTTAATTATGTATATGGTTTCCAAGGATTTTTTTTTTCCTTTGCTCATGTTACTCTAATTTTAGCTAATGTACTCTTCCTTTCCATGATAGCCTTTTGAGTGAAATATTTAATGCCAAGCTTCTTAAAACCTTATGTTAGCAGAATTGGTACATGACTTATGTATGGCATAATACAAAGTTATCATGAATAAATGAAGCGCCATGATATAGAGAAAACTACATGAATCTGATATAATTCTGATTTAACATGGAAAAAAAGTATTCTTTCACCTCTAATGTTTATAAGGAAAATGTTATCAGAGATGTCAAAAAAGTATTTTTATGGACTGAGACCAACAAATGACATAAGTTAATCTCTAACAAATGTTTGCTAAAATATTAATAATAAAAACAAATGATTGTTAAGAGGAACCCCATGCTTTCCTTCCACTAATATGATATTTTATGTTCAAATTTATTGTTTAAGTTCTAATTTTTTTTTTAAAAAAAACCTATACTTGTGCATCATTTCAATGAATAAAGTAATTAATGTGACGGCTACTAGCTAGAATTAGTTTATACATGTCATTATGACGAATGCTGCTTAGTTTTGATATATATATAGACCCAATGCTAAGCACATACTATATATATGGCATTTATCTTTGTTTTTTTTTTTTTTTTTTTTGGTTCCAACACATATCTTTCTATTGGAGGCAATCTTGTTTGAGTATTGTGGGGCACTTAAATGTGGATGACTCTCCTAGTTGAGATTCAAACTATGTTCGCCATGCTATGGTAGACTAGTTCATCTTATCGCTAAACTAAACCTTAGTTGGTATATATTTGAGTAAAGCTTTGTAAAGTTTATCACAAAGTTGGTTCTAATTGAATGGAGATAGTAACTAGGCTAGGAAATATGTAAAACAAAGACGATTTTCATCCTTTTGACATGGAGCACCATGTTACGAGGTTTGAACTATGTCAAGGGTTGTGATATGTCTACTATCATTAAGCATTTTGTGTTTCAAAATGGTTAATAGTAATTGGCTTTTGAGTCTTGAGCATAAAAGGTTAATTGAGGAACAAGCTAGATTTGGGGAAGCATATTGACCGAGTTTGTTAATTTATTCTGAGAAGTTTGATAATGATTATGATATTGTGTCTATCTTACACCAATTCTAACTTGAAGATGATGTGATTCATGAGCTTCTATCTCATCTTATTTTCAAAGATGTTCTGTCCACTCTAATTTTCTTTACTTATCATGACATGGTATTGATGAAATGTCTCTTTGAAAATGATGATGAAAAATTATACGTATGGAATCAACTTACTTCATATTGTAAAGAGGTATTAAATTTGAGTGACATGAATATTAAAGATATGGTTGCCTCCTTTGTTTATAGTGAGAAGCGAAAGTGTTATGCAGCTTTTATGTTTTTAAATCAGATGATTAATGATCAAGTGATTTGCAGGTTTGTTATACTACCTATTAAAAGAAATGAATTTTCTCATTATAAAACTATTCCTAGTATTCCATTTGACTTGCTTGATGCTCATAGTATTGCTATAAATCAGAAGGCTTATTTTCTGGGTTTAAAAAGAATCCAATGCTCCTATTCCTAAGTGTATAGTAGTCTATGATGCTAATACATGCAAATTTAATGTGGTAAAAGTTCTAGTTAATTTAACCTTTGGTGAAGCAAAAATAGCAAGGCATAATGGTCATGTAGTGTTGCTAAGTTGGGACCAATTCAAAAACCATCCTTTCATGGCTTATGTCTTAGCTCTTAACACAGATAGTGATTCCTTTAGCTTATGGAGAAAGATTGCACTAGTTGGTTCTATTCAAGTTGATGAGACCTGTCACAACCTAACCCAGGTCATGAATGGCGCATAGGGTGTAACGTCCGAAAATTTTTAACGTTGTTAGCCGATTTATTCGGTTTATCGCATAAGTGAGATTAATTAGAAATCGATTAAGTATTTATTTAGAGCCAATTAGGTATTAATATGAGAGATTAAGATTACCAAAATTAGAATAGAAATATAGAATACCTCACGAAATTTTTCAAAATCATTTTGCCAATTTGAAGGAAATTGGTATAGATTCAGTATTTTAAACCGCCGGAACTGAATCAATAAAAATACACATACACATAAAAAATTCTAAAATTAGTGACTAAGAACTCAGCTACATTTCCCCTTTAAGTGGTGCCACCCTTAGCCTTAGAAGAAGAGAAGAGTTAGCTCAGTATTAGCTATCCAAGCCAAGAGCAAATAGGAAGCTAATATGCCAACTACCTCATTTATCAACTTCATTTTTTCCTTTCTTATCCCTCCATTCTGCACCCCAAAGACCAACAGCCTTCTCTCCCTCTTTTCTTCCTTCATTTCATACCATCTTATCTTGCTTTCAAGCTCCAATCATCCCATTCCCTCAGGAACTCCACTTCTTGCTAGTTATTCCACTAAATTAAGGTAGAATTCAAGTTCTTACTTGATTTTAATGAATTTGTGGTTGTTGAGAAATCTAGCTCTACTCATCTATTTGAGGATTTATGATGTGATTATGATGATTTATGGCTGGTTTGGCAAGTATTTAGTTGAATTGGGATTGAATCTTGTATGAAAAATAAGAAAGGTAGCAAATTAGAATCTGAAAACCTAGAAAAGTTCATGGCATCCATACTTTCGGAATGTACGGATCTATATAAATTATAAGACCATTGAATTGGTATTGAGAGAGATATGATTTTTTGAAGTTTACCCTAGGTTTTTGTCTCTTGATTCGACCACAGTGGCTTATATGGGCCATAACTCGCCCTATACAACTTTAAATTGAATGCAACCAATTTTGTTAGAAAGCTTACACATAGGAAAACATCTCATAAAAATTTTAGAGTTAAATTTGGTCCCAGTTGCTCCTAGTAATTTATTGAAATTGCCCCATATCCTGACTTTGCTAGAACAGGGCAGCTTGAGTCAACCAACTTCAAGAGCTCATAACTTAAGTTCTACTTATTCAAAAGGAATGAAACTTGTTGGAAATGAAAGTTGGTTTAGTTAGCTTTAAGATGATAGTTTTTCATATAATGTCAACTAGATTCTATTTTTAATGAATTTTTACTTTTCAGTGTGCGAATCTACCTAATAATAGGACAGACCTAGGTAAAATGTTAATAACATGAGTTATACTTATCAAAACTTAATGGGACCAAAGAGATTAAAAATTAGATATATAACACTTCAACATATCCAAAATTCAAGTCTAAATGAGTTAAACAGAAATTATGGCTTAATTTATAAATTTGAGCAGAATTGAAGTAAATTGGCAGGAACTCAATTCAAGTTCAAAGGTTGCAAATTTTGTATAAGTATTGAAAGATTGATGCATTATATTCATTTTTTTGTATGAATGACTGGCGGGTTGATTGGTACTATTCATGGGGAAGCGGACTTGATCCGTTATGCTATTGAATTTTCGGCAAAGAATTTATGAAATAATGAGTGCATATGTTATGAGAAATTGATTATATGAATAGTTATACAATTATGAATATTCTGCATGCAAAAATGTTTGATAGTAAATGTACAAGCATGCATCATAAATATGATTTCTCTAGCATATGAATTCATGACTTCATGATTAAAGATATAATAATAATTCCATGTTATTTGGGCCAGCCCTTGAACAAATTTATGGGGAATAAGTCAGTGGGAGAGTCGGAGAAAGTAAACCTAACAATTTTGTATAGGAATAAGCTTGGTTCTAAAAGGCAGGCTATTACCCAGGGGTAAGAAAGGCTATTCACCTCTAGGGAACTAACTACGGGTGAAAGATAAGTAAAGAAATGCACTTGAGGACAGTGATACATAATACCCAAGTGCAGATTGATATGCGCACCCTAGGGATGACGATACGTAACACCTAGGTGTGCCCAAGAAAAGAAGTTAAAGAAAGTGAAAGAAAACACCAGTGCATTTGTATGAATTCAAGTAAAAGTATTTATATATACATGTTCTATTTATTTATTATATTGGGATTGTTATATTTGAATATACTGCAATTATTATTCAAGTCATGAGTTGTGAATTTATTTTGTAATAGCTCATATAACTCAAGTGTGTGAATAAAATGAATTTTGCTTCGAATAATATATTTTCAAACTATAAAACTGAAAAGTTTAATAACATGTTCACCTTTTTCATAATAAACTAAAACAATTGGAGATAATAACGATGACACTATGTATGATAGTTTAGAGAATCCTACTGAGAATTTTAAATTCTTACTTCTATGTTTATTTCAGTATTATCTCCAGATAGTTCAAGAAATATTGAAGACAGCTAGAGGTTGTTATCTGATAAGGTCTGTTCAAATAATAGTAATAACTCCTAAGTACTGGGCTAGGGAGGGTGTTACATAGGGGGACACATCCCCTAGCAAGCTTGACATACAAATTCTTCCAAGGAAACGGATAGAGTTTCCCTTGTATCTGGGGCAACTCCCAAATATAGAATATTTTTTTTGTAGATGATAGCACACACATACATCCATTGGGAATCCAGGCATTCTTTGAATGCACCCCATGTAACATCCCTAATTTCCCTCATGCTAAATTATTCCATTTTTACCTCCGCCGCGATTTCCGAGTTTCGATTTCACTAGTTATCATAATTTCCGACTTCATCCTCGAATTTCACATGAAATGGGAAAAGTTCTGAGTTCTGAGTTCATCTTGACCTCATGTCCTTCCCGATTTCCGATTTCCTCTTCAATTGGATTATTCCTGATTTCCGACTTCACGTTCTAGTTTCGATTAAATGTAGTGGCTTCCGAGTTCCAATATCTGACTTCGAGTTAAAGTATACTGGGACATGATTTCCGATCTCCAAACTTATGTCCAGGTCCCCCACGAGGGTTATTCTCGATTTCCACGTTCGTCTTGCATAATTCCTGACTTCCGACTTAACTCTCAAGTACAAACAACACGACGTGATTACCGATATCCGACTTCATGTTACAAGGAAAATATACGCGGATTCTGATCTCATCAACCTACCGACTTTCGGGTTTAAGTAATTGGGTTTGGTAATGTGATTTCGAATTCCCGAGTTCCGACCTTAAGCATCCTCATTCCGACTTCGGACTTGACCTAAGTTGATGCTTTAAAACAATGGTACAAGTGCCAACATCCGATTTTGATGTAACGAGTCCCCGCCTTAGAGTTGGACTCAACGGACATGAGTTCCAATCCTTGAGCTGGTTTCCAAGTTACACATGAGTTCCAATATCCGATCTTATTCTCTGGAGCTTTCCATTTCTGCTGGCGTTCCCGAGTTTGAATGGGGAGTTCCGAGATTATATGATTGTAAGTTGGAATACTTCCGACCTCTGACCTTACTTCCAAATCTCAAAATAAACCAGACAAGATTTCCTCAAGTCACAAACAAGATGTACGAGTTCTGACATCTGGCTTCAGCTTCGAGCTCAAGTAAAATGGCACGAGTTCCAACTTCAAGCATAACGGAGATGAGTTCCGATTTCAGTCGGACGGAAGCATATCCCACTTTTGGGACAACGTGGAGAGCAATTTGGCCACAAAAGTGAGAGACATGGCTGAATTTCAACCACAAAACTCCAACCAATCAACACCACAACTCTCATGTATTTAAATCAGACTCTTCTCTCTATTTTGGTCTAATTTACGTTCTTCCCTTCCCCCTTGCTCCAGCCTCTTTCTTCCCTTCTCTCAATCAACTCCATTACTCTTTCAAGCTTAGCAAGGTTCTAACACTCTAAGTTTCAGCACTTAGCTCAAATCATACTCCAAAGAGGTAGGATTCTATTTCTGTTCTTGAATTACTTGCACTATGATTACATGAAATTGTATCTTTCTCCTTATATTTGATGGATTATTGGATGTATTATGATGGATGATGATAGGATTAATAGGAAATCTTGAGTTGAAATCATGGTTAGAAGGAGAAAATTAGAAGGAAAGAAGGATTAGGATGCTATCTTAGTGAGGAATTCCACGGCAGTCCGTACGGTAGAGTGTAAGGCGCCACCTACAACTGGTTAAATTTGATGAAACCATTTTTAGATGAAAGTAGACATCCAGGGATTTCCATACATGTATATATAAGGTCATTGGATTAGTATTGAGAGAGATATGAATTTTTGAAGTTTGACCTAGGATTCAGGACTTTCATCCGGGCAGGGTGACTTGAGGAGGGTATATCTCACCCTATACAACTACAAATTGAGTGAAACTAATTTTGTTAGAAAGCTTACACATAAGGGAGCATCCCAATATGAAATTCCGAGTTTGTTATGGTCCCAATTGATCCCAGTGGTTTGAGGAAATTACTCTATGCCCAAACCGAGCCAAAATAGGGTAGTTCAGGAAGGTCAATTTTCAGGACTTATAACTCGAGGTATACTTAAGCAAATCAAGTAAAACTTATTGCAAATGAAAGTTTGTCCTATTAGCTTTGATATGAGACCAATTTCGTATGATTTGAACTTAGTTTCGATTTTTAGTGAATTTATACTTCCAGGAGTGTAATTCGGGTCAGTGACTGAATAGGCTAAGGCAAAATTTGAATATCTTGAGTTATATAAGTCAAAATGATATGGGACTAAAGAGATTAGAAAGTAGACATATAGAGCTATGATATATCCAAAATCCAGGTTTAAATGAGTTGAATAGAGATAAAGGTTGATTATACAAGATTCGGCCAGAACCGAATAGAATTGGCAGAATAGCCAAAGTGATAGTTTCACAAGAGTTGGTGGACATATAAGATTTGAATTGAGGATTACCAGTTTTATATTGATATATATATGTTAGATTGATTACATTGCTATGATTGAATTGTCTGTGAGAACTGGCACTATTCATGGGGAAACGGAACTGATCCGTTATGCTACCGGATTTACGGCAGAAGTCTATGAAACTAGGAATATTTACATGTAAGGATGAACTTGAATATGATACGAGTTATCAAGGATGAATTTTAGGCATGATATGAGCTATGAGAGCTTATGCTATGAGATATTATACTTTGAATATATTACATTCACATGTTATGTTCATATATGCCATGCATGCAAGCATAATTAGAATATGATATGAGAAATAAGATATGAGGTATATTCATGTATGCACAAAGCATCTGTACGCATGATAAGATATGGAAAGGAAAGATGATAAGAACTTTCAAGAAGGACGTACTAAGCTACCACACCAGGTATGGCATAGACCCAACTAGCGTGGGCCAGAGCGGTACTGTCTAAGACTTGGGCCAGCCCTCGACCAGATTAGTGGCAATAGACCGGTGTGAGGGTCGGGGAAAGTAAACCTATCACTCATGTATAGGTACGAGCTCGGACCTGAAAAGCAGGCTATTGCCCAGGGGTGAGAAAGGCCATTAACCTCCGGGGGACCAAGTATAGAAAAGTAAGATCAAGTTACAAGTTAAAGAAAGATATGAATTAAGTCAACTGCACTTGGATACATTCAAGCATGAGCATCTATAAGCACATCTTCAGTTATCTCATTAAGTCATACTATTATTATTATGATTCTGGTTAAAGCATATCATACTATTCATATTTCTATGTCTGTAACATAATATGGTAAGTGATGGTTAAAATATAACCCGCTTCGAGAAAGGTATTTTCAACTTAAAATTGAACCACTATTTGTTTATATATGCTCATATTTTCATAATAAACCTAGGCGGCTGAAATGTTTATGATGACATTATAAGATTTGTTTAAATTTACCTACTGAGAACCCTAGGTTCTCACTGCCTGCTTGTATGTTTTTCTTTTTCGTAAACATTCCAGTACCTAAGTTGGACATCCAGTGCAAGGCGGAATGCCGGGCCGCTCATGGAGCACGACTCAGGCGCTAGCCAGATCAAGAGACTATCGAAGCTAGCTAACGATTAATCGGAAGTAGACGCTATTTACTATGTCGGTCACAATTTTCTTTTAAAGTGTAAATATTTTATTCTCTATGTATCAAAGACTAGTAGTTAGTAATAAAGTGGACAATTAAAGGGCCATGTACTATATTTTCCATATTTTAAAGAATTTTACAGCACTGTGACAACCTTTTTATGTAACTCCATGACTTGAGCATGGCTTATATGATAGAGGTTGTTACACCCTACAACATGCAATTGGCAATTACAGTAACATAACTCCAATTGCCTATTAAATTCTCAACTCAACATAAATATAATCAATTAGAAGGCCAATATACATTCAAGTGAATTTACATAATCACACATGCAGCCTAAGGTAAGCAAGGCCGGACCCTACTTGTGGTACTATGGAGCATTAGACACAACTAGAAAAGAGATCCATACAACAATTATGCCTATGGGTGAGGAGACTCTTTGAAAGAAAACCCTCATTACGGTGGAGCAAGAGGATCTGACCATTGTTTAACACCTGTATTTGAAACGTGAAAAGATAAAAAGTGAGTCAAATAGACTCAGTAAGAGATAATATACCTATAACAAGAGTAGAACAAGTTTAAACATTAGTTTTCTTTTTCATAAGACATATAATTAATATAAAAATTATATATATATATATATATATATATATATATATATATATATATATATATATATATATATATATATATATATATATATTTTAAAGATTCATTACTGTAAAACTTGAAACATAAATCTTTTTAATAATTTTAAAGATTCATTACTGTAAAACTTGAAACATAAATCTTTTTAATAATTCCCTCTACGTCCTTGTAATTCCATAAGTTGCTTTTCGTCATCTCTTTCAAGTATAAATACTCATGAATGTAGCAAATGCCATGAAAGTTTCCATAAAACATACTTGATGTATATGATATGCCTCTAAAATATTCATAGTTCATTAAATCACTTTCTGAATTCAACTAGACATAACTTCCTTGCATATACAGCCATAGAACTTTTAAAATTAACTATAACAAATCATTTATAATAAAAGCATAACAACTATGCATTTCAGGAAAGGATTCTGTTCCAAAATTGTTTCCTTGCTGGGCGACCCCAACAGCCTGACCTTAGTATGTCCATAACTCATTTCGGTCATGTGGCCAAACATGTCAGGCTAGCAACCCCCTTACTAGCTGGGGTTTTACTAAGGTGCACCAGGGATATTTGCACTAAGGGCTAACGTCCCTTTTGTTAGTATACAATTTTGTTAAAGAACCCTCCCATCCAAATTGTTTGTCAAAATTTCCAATGGAATTCTTAAACCTCTATATTCCAGAAATAAATTCACAAAATCCATAGACATATACAAAATGACAAGGTATTAAATCAACTATGGTTTTCAATGCATCGACCTTTCTTCAAAATCCATAAAATCAAGTTCCAAACTTTCCCAAATCAAGTCCGAATCTTTCCAACTATTCAAAATAACCATACTATTAAAACATATGTTCAAGGTACAAAATTTTCAAATTGTTCAACTTAAAATATCTAGAGTTTGTCTGCAAAATATGGAATTCAAATTATCTCAGATTTCTAGTACCATGATACTATATCTTTTCTATCAAACTACTCAAAGTATCGGAACTCATCCTTCAAAGGAGCTTGTCCTACATATAGATACAAACACATATATACACATAACTAACACAATTACTTCAAGAGTTCCATAAACACAGAGTATAACAATTAAATCAATATTACATAATAATTTATTAAAACACATTTTAGGTATGTATTTAGGAAATTAAAGGCAATAAACAAGCTATAGATATACTATTACTTACAACCAAAACCCAAAGGTGGGAATTCAAGTGGGTGATACCTCTGAATCAACTGGAAGATCCTTAGAAGTGCCGGAAGCTACAAAAGATATCAATGTAATATTAATACACTTTTAGAAACCAATTTCAACCCAAATAACTTCCAAATTCCAAAGTTCCCAATCTTAAGAACTCAATTTCCCTCCCTAACATATCAAACTTTAAATCTATGGAAGAGATAACTAATCCACAGTTAAAAGAAGATAGTAGGCTCAAGATTTACTCAAAACATGGAAAAGAAGATTGAAGCAAGACAGGAGTGATGGGTCTCCTCCACTCTTCACTTTCTCTCACTTCAAGTGGAGAGAGAGAGACTTGAGGAAGTAGATGATGATGATGATAACAAAAATAAGGGAGTGAAAGGATGGACTTTGTGAGGTATTTAAAGGGGAAAAGATGGTCTATTAATGGGTTCCATAGAGATAGAAAAGCCTTAGAGAAAGAATTGGAGAAGAATGGACGAAGGGGTTGAAATCCCCAATTTTAATCGCACAGCGAGTGCCTAGGCGCCCACTTCCGGGCACCTAGGCACCCAACCACCTGAAACTAAGCTTCTGTCAGCGTAGCCACTGCTTGGGCGCCCAGGTGGCTGCCACCACCTAAGCGCTGGTACCTCTTTTGTTTTTTGTTTTTTTTTTTTTGTGCAATTTAAGCCTCACTCACACTTGTAAGCACATTTCCACCCCAATAATTTTCAAATACTCAAAAATATTAATCTAAAAGATCATCAAAGGTTCATAATTCAAAGAAACTTAAGACTTATGTTATATATAACCTTGAGTTGTTACAAGAACCCTATTGCATTGCGGAAGAATAGTTTTAAGGTTATAAAGGAAATAAGTATAGAAGTATAAAGGTGCCATAGATAGAGGTGGTAATTACTACCCTACCTGTGGGTACCCACCCCGCCCCAACTTGATTGAGTCGGGTTTAAAACTCGCCCCGCAACGGGCTGGTAGGCACTGGGTGGGTTTGGATGCGAGTAGGGTCAGGTTCAGGTTTAAGGCAAACCTGCCCCTACTCTACCCGCATCCCATATATATATATATATATATATATATATATATATATATATATATATATATATATATAAGATTGTTTTTCTAAATATTTTTATCACTCTAGGGTTTTATTTAGTTAGGAGTAAAGATAGATATAAAAAAATTTTAATGTGTAATTTTTCATATAAAACTAATCTATAAAAATTTTTACTTTATTTTTAACCTCCATATCAAACACATCCCAGATACAAATTAAATTTTAAAATAATTTTTATCTCAAAAAATTTAAAATAATTTTTTAAGTATTTAAAAGAAGTAGTAGGTAGGGGTGGGTAGGGTATGGGTTGAAATGGGTTATCTGTAGATAGTGTTTGGGTTTTGAATGTCAAAACCTACGGGTAGGGTAGGGATTGAGACTTATTTAATAAGGTGAGGAACTGGTTCAGGTTGAGTCTAATCCGCCCCAACCCGCCCTATTACCACACCTAGCCATGGATAAATAATGTTGCTAATAGAATCTTCTATTGCTATACTTTGGACAATAAGTTAAGGGAAAGAATGCTTCACCAGAAATCATATTTTAATGTACTTGATGTGATTGACTTTAGTGATAGTTTGTTGTTCATTCAAGTAATGTTTAGAATGATTAAAATTATAATTTGATTTGATTCGTTTTATAAGTTAAATCTTATATTTGGAATGATTATATTAAATAAGATTTGAAATGATTTAAAAATTAATTCTTATACCTACTTACAGAAGCATTACTTAGAAACCATTACTAAGTGTCATCTTCAAGTGCTCTTGATTATGTAGAAAATTCAAAAAGTTTCTATTTCAAAAAAGTATATAATCTACTTACTATAATATTTAAGAAGCATTACTTGGAAACCATTGCCAAGTGTCATCTTCAAATGCTCTTGATTATGTAGAAAATTCAAAAAGTTTCTATTTCAGGAAAGTATATAAAAGATATTAAAACTTATTGGAAAATGAAAAAGGCATTAAAGCTTATTAGAGAAGTGTCACCAAAAAATAAAAAGACATCTACTTCTACTATTATAATATTTCATAAGCATTACTTGGAAACCACTGCCAAGTGTCATTTTCAAGTGCTCTTGATTATGTTGAAAATTGAAAAAGTTTCTATTTCAGGAAAGTACATAAAAGATATTAAAACTTATTGGAAAATGAAAAAGGCATTAAAGCTAATTAGAGAAGTGTCACCAAAAAATAAAAATACATTAAAGCTTATTAGAGAGGTTTTTGGGATTTGAGAGTAGGTAGAAATAAAAGAAAGAGAATTTAAAAGATAAGAAGAGAAAAATGAGGGTAGTTATTAGATAAAAATATAAGAGGATAGTTAATAACTTCTCTCATTTGATACATCTTATATAAAAATATTGAATATCTACATAAATATTGTAAGAATTAATTTTAATTTTAATTTTAGTTTTTATAATGAATATATATTTTTTACATTATGATTTTTTAAACCAAAATTTATTTTTATAAGAATATATATTTTTTACATTATGATTTTTTAAATCAAAATTTATTTTTATAATTAATATATATTCTTTACATTATAGTTTTAATATATCATTACGAGGAAGTTATATAAAGAGACTATATAAATGTGAGTGAGAAAGAAATAAAATAATTTTTTTAATAAAGGGATGAGATTAAGAAATGAAATTATTTATTTTAGTTATTTGATCCTAATTTAAAAATTAAAAATAGATCTGTATGATTGAATTATGCATGAAAAGAATATGCTTTCAAGAATATATTTACACTATTTTCTATAAAATTACTTATTTTCTTCAACAATAATTACACAATTATATTTTTCATTTTTATTATGTAATACTGAGAACTAATTATATTATATATGAAATTGAATTCTTTTATATCTCATATATAATATAATTAAATTTAAAATTATAAGGATGGAAAAATGATTATTTTAAATTTTTCCATGATTAAATTTGTACTAAAATTTTGCAAGAGGATATATTAGATAAAATTTTATATTTTAAGATTAAAATATGTTTTTATATAAAAAATTTCAAAACCATTTTTTTGTATAAATATTTTATTTCACATAATTTTAATTAAATAATATTTAAAATTAATTTATATAACCTTATTTTATTAAAATTTTATAATTTTTTATATTTAAACAATAAAATAGAACTTCAATAATATATTATTATATTAAATTATATTATATATAACTCTTACAGTTTACACCGGTGCATCTCACATGTTAAATACACTAGTTTAAAATATATTAGATAGTGTTTGGAATAATTAAAAAGAAAATTAATTTGATTTATTTTGTATTTAAACTTTAAAATCAAATCAATTCTTATTAGATCCTTTCAATTTTGATAATATTTCAAATATAAAGTAATTAAATCCATGAAATTTAACAAATGAAATTATTTCTTATTTTTTTCTCATTCCAAACACACTCTCAAGAAATATAAAGGGATTGTATTTGAGTAGATTATCAATTTATATAACTGGGTTGTAATTTTCTGCAATTTTTTGGACATATCCATGAGAAGTTCTGCGTCATGTTGTTTTTTAATGCAATTTTTTTTTAATATTTTAAGAGAATTAAAATTATGCATCTCAACAAACAGAGTCACAATAATATAATAAGGTGTAGAAAATTTACTCTGAGCACCAAATATTGTACGTTATAAAGTAATGATGACCTCTATATCAGAAAAAATAAAATGCATGTCATGGTACTCAATGGCGAGGCTAATGAAAAACTGATACCAAATCCTGAACTCTATGCTTTTCATAGCCTTGCCCTCTACTTTAGAAGTTTTCCATTAGGTTGTTTTTGAATGTACAGTTTTTTTATATATTAAGAGAATTTAAATTATGCATTTCAACAGATTTATTATATAATAAGTTATGAACAATCCACTCTGAGCAAGCAATATTGCAAGTTATAAAGCAATTATTACCTCTACATCAGAAAAGAAAAAAATGTATGGCATAGTATTGAATATTGGAGGCTAATGAAAATTTAATAAAAATTTTCATTTTATTTGCTTTTCATAGGCTTGCTCCTTATGTCATTCCTACTATTTCCATGGTAGTCTAACTCACTCTTGCCAGAGTAATTATGAGTAGCTATCAAATTAGAATGCTATAGCATGCATTAGGCATAATGCTATAGCTGGATTATGCTAATTGGTTTGTTTCTGACCACATTATATTTCATCTTCATATTCTAAGTTGCAGTGCTTTCTTTCATAGCTGTAGCCATACAAAAGAGAAAAGGAATGCATGTAGAATAAGGGCAGCTTTGAGAGCTGAAAAGAGGCAAAAAGCAATGCTATCGGAAGAACAAGGTTGCAATTTCATGAAGTGTATTATGAATGGTTGTTGTTAATGTAATTTCCTCTTATGTTTCTCTCATAGTTCCTATTTTTTGGACTGAAAATCTCAGGGCAGAAATAACAGACGCTCAAATGGTACCACAAAATAGAACTTTGCCATGCAAACGAACAATTTCTTCCCCATTCCTTCACGGACTCCTTTATTGGAAAATCGAAAAGGTTTGAATGTTCATTAGATATGTTACTTCGTGTCATGTGATTTTGTTATTTTTTTTTTTACTTGATTCAATCTTACATGCATATCATTCTGTTGTATTAGAAAAGAATCTTTATTATCTTCAAGAGATCAAATTGGATTAAATATGGATAAAACATCTGCCACTCCTCATAGTATTCTTACTGCTTCTTTTAACGAGGAGAACAAAGTTATTTCATCTCCAATTATATATAAACAAGCCGCATTTAAAAGAGTTTCTCTACCCAATAATTCAAGCCACTGTATTACATTAGATAAAGTTATCAGTGCTCGCAGCTTGACCCTCTTTCATGTTGGTACTGCAACTCCCAATATTAATGTCGTCCTATCAATTTCAAGCTCTTCTCTGAAAGTTGCAAAGTTATATGATGTTAAATATATGATGTTTTAATAGATGTTTGGTGCATGGCTTCCACTTGCATTGAATACTACGTTCTTAACTATCATATTTAATTTTTTTTTTTGTTGTTTTTGGACATGAGTCTACGTGCTGCAAATAGTTTAAGAGTATATTCTCATTCAAACAAGAGACGTTCAACAAGTTTAGAGCAGCACAAAAGTGATCCAATTATGTATTCCATTTTTGACAAATTCAAGATTTTTTTTTTTTGGTAGACAATGGGGTGCAAAGCACCCAAAAACAGCAAAACACCAAACAAACTTAGCCCCCTCTCAGGAGAGTAGCTAAGCCTACAGAATCAAAGTTCAACAAAGACCAAATACATTGAGGAGCGACCTCATAAAAGTGCATTCCAATGGACCTATCATGACCCAAATGAGAAAGAGTATCAGCAACTCTATTACCTTCTCTAAGAACATGAAAAATCTGCACCACCCAATCTCTTTAGACCCAAGTTCGAATTCTCCCAGTAATTATTGCAGCTGGATGAACTGGATCATTACAATTCTGAGTTAAAGAAATAGGTGCTGTAGAATATACACCAATCTGAATCCAACAAAAACCACACTGCCAAGCCATTTGCAAACCATACAGCACCACAGTGAGCTCAGCTATAGTAATCAAAGCTACTCCCAAATTTGCCACAAAAGCCTGAACGAAGTCACCATCTATATTACGAATGATACCAGCACAAGCTGCACCAGAACCATTCACCATAGATCCATCAGTATTTAAAGAAACAAATCCTTCATCTGGTGCTCTCCAGGAACACAGAAGAGGAGAATGCTTGCTCATATTATTAATCTTATCAGCCAATTGATGTCCAATTGTAAAGGATTGCACTCTACTCCAAAAGTGACTTAGAGCACTATGAACATCCATGGAACCACAATTAAAAATTTGATTGTTGCATTCATTCCATAAAAAATGAATGCCTACAAAAAAAAACAAAGCTCCAACGAAACCCATGCACTTGTCGCAAGCTTCTCAGATTTTGAAGGAGCCATTGTCTAACATCTTCTGAGAAAAACTCTTGCTGATATGATGAGCTCACCAATTGTTTCTAGAATTGCGTATTGAAGTCAGACTGCATGCATGATAGATTCTACACTATGATTAATACAACGTGAGCAATATGGATTAGAGGATAAATGTCTCTGAACTCTTCTGAAATTCGTGAGGAGATCTTGTCTTGCTAGAAGCCACAAACAAGTTTTGACCCTCTCTGGTCCCTGCAACTTCCAAATGCAATTGTATAAGCTATCACACCCTGAGGATTCATCCTCATCAATGAGAGAGTAAGTTGACTTTAAAGTAAAATCACCATCATGACTGTCAGCCCAAGCTATTGAATTTGCTCTAGTTTCCTGCAAAGGAGGCTGAATACCTGCAATATTGTTAATAATAAAACTGGGCAATATACAAATTGATCTTCTGCCAATCCCAATCTCCACCTTCAGTCACATAATCCTTGACTAGAGAGAATAAAGTTGGTTCATCCAAATCTTGAGAAGCATATTGTTTTAAAGGCCCCACTCCTGGCACCCAGTTGTCTGTCCAAAAATAAGTAGATCTACCATCATTTATTCTCCAAATAATTCCCTGCTCAATATATTGCCAATTACTTGAAACTCCCTTCCATAAGTTGGATTGTCCTGCCCTCTCCTTCACTGTAGGCATCAAGTCAGCTCCACATTTATATTTACTTCTCAGCACTCTCACCCATGGAGAATCTTTCTCATTAATTAATCTTCACCCCAATTTAATCATAAAAGGTTTATTAACCAAAGAAGCATCCCGCAACCCCAAGCCCCCACACTCCTTGGGTCTACAAACATTCTTCCAACTAACCAGAGGAATTTTCTTAGCCTCCATAGAAGAACCCCAAAGAAAACTTCGCTCTGCTTTATTAAAATATTCACAAACTGCCTTAGGAAAGAAAATAGATTGCATAGCATAGGATGGTAGAGCTCCAACCATCAATTTACACAAGGTTAACCTACCAGCTAGTGAAAGAAAGTTAGCTTTCCAAGAACTTAACCTACTCATCAATTTATTCATAGCCCAACCAAAGGAACGTTTAGATAATCTTTTATGATGCAAAGGGATACCCAAGTGTTTCCTTAGATCATGAGAAAGTTGATAGCCAAACGCACCTACAATCTCAAAAGCTCTGGTGTGATTAACATTCTTGGAAAAACAGATCCTTGTCTTTTCTAAACTCACTTTCTGACCTGAGTTAGCACAAAAGACCTCTAGACAAGCTCTTATAATAGGAACATGCTCCATAGAAGCCTCCGCAAATAAGAAAAGATTATCCGCAAAACAAAGATGAGAAATAGGAGGCCCATCCCTTGAAAGAACAATCGGCTTCCACCTACCTTGTTCCACCGCTAAAGAAATAAGGTGAGACAAATGCTCCATGCAAATAACAAATAAGTACGGAGAGAGAGGATCTCCCTGTCTTATTCCCCTAGAGGGACTAAATTCCCCAGTGCTCACACCATTCCACAAAATGTCTAAAGATGAAGAGGAAATGCAATGCCAAATCAAATTAATAATAAGTTCATGCACCCCCACATTCCTCAGACAAGCTATAACAAACTCCCAATTGAGCCAATCATAAGCTTTCTCCAAATCAATTTTGATGGCCATAAAGCTCTTCTTACCATGCATTGAGTGCATCTTATGAATCACCTCTTAAGCTATGATAATATTATCTGTACCTTGTCTTTCGGGATCAAAACTGCACTGATTAGGAGAAATAATAGCTGGCATGATAGCTTGAAATCTATTAGAGATAATTTTTGTCACCACTTTATAAATCACACTGCATAAGCTGATGGGTCTAAATTGCTTAATATGCTCAGGGTGATCCACCTTTGGAATTAGAGAAACAAAGGTTTTATTAACCTTTTTCACCTTTTGTGGCTCCAAAAAAATATCCTTAACCATTCTACACATTGAAGCTCCTACAATATCCCATTGGGATTGAAAGAAAATAGCATGAAGTCCATCCGGCCTTGGAGCTTTCAAACCGCCCATATTAAACAAAGCTCTCCTAATTTCCTCATCAAAAATCAAAGCATTAAGACTCACCGAGAGGTCATTAGAGAGATAAGGGTAACCACCATTGATAGGAAAATTTGAGCCCGAAGGAGTATGGCAGTATAGCTTGGAATAGAAATCCTTCACCATATCTTTCAATTCATGATCATCATGAACCCAGTCACCATCCTCATTTTTAAGAGCCATAATCCTATTTCTTTTCCTTCTAGTAATAGTGGATAGGTAAAAATACTTAGTATTTCTATCCCCAAATTTAATCCACTTAGTTCTTGCTTTTTGCATCAAAAGAAGTTCTTCTTCAATTAAAACATGCTCATATTCAGCCCAAAGGTCCCACTGCAACCTTTCAAGAAATGGATTTCCACCCATTTGAAGCTTAGAGTTGATTCCTTCCAATCTGTTCAAAAGTCTATTTTTATGCTTAAGAATATGGCCAAAAACATCCCTATTCCACACTCTAGCTTTCTCTGAAAAAGACTCCATATTGACCAACCAGTTGTCCTCTACATGCCAGCTATCCCTCACCAGAGTTTCAAAGTCCTCATGAGACAACCATGCGGTTAAGAAACGGAAAGGTTTGGGTACATTATTTTGAAGAGCCGGATAATATAAGTGAGTCCATAAAGGTGAATGATCAGATTTAAAAGATGGAAGATGCCTAACTGTAGTTTCACGTAGCTGGACTTGCCATTGATTGTTGCACAAAGCTCTATCTAGTCTCTCTTTGACTTGGCCATGCTTCCAAGTATAGCTAGGACCTTGAAATCCTAGATCATTCAACTCACAATTCTGAACACACTATCTAAAAGCCCTACAAACTAGAAAAGTTCCCTCGGACCACCATACCTTTCAGATTCATCTAAAATTGCATTAAAATCACCCGCAATGCACCAAGCACCCATCATAGTGCTACTAATTTCCACTAACTCAGCCTAAAGCATATTTCGAATAGAAACTTGCGGCCTCGCATAGCAAGATGTAAAGAAGAAACTTGAATCACCCATTTTTATCTCCAAATGCACAAGCTGAATACTAGATCTAACCACAGTGACATCCCAAGAGTCATCATTCCAAAGGCACCAGATTCCACCGGCAAAACCAGCAGCTTCAACTCTAAATGACTTATTAAACCTCATCTTCTTAACCACCATATCTGTGGACTTGCCAGAAACTTTAGTCTCAAGTAGAACAAGCATAGAAAAAAGAAACTTCTTCCTTAAATCTTTCACCAATGCTGGAAAAGCCTTCCCAGCCGCCCCAAGACAATTCCAAATAATAATACTGTACGAGCTATCCATAAAACCACAACAAAGAGAGGAGGGAGCAACAACTGAGTCAACTCAGTTAGTATCAGAAGGGTGTTCCTTTACCCCATCCACACTACATTCACCATCTCGTCTTGTCTCATCCTCCTTTCTAGTCAAATTTATCGATGGTTTATCTTTCTCCATAAGCTGAAGAGCTCCCATTGTCCACTCAGCTTTCTATGCCAACATAGCTCCCCACTGCTTGGGAAAATTCACTAACATTCTTCTCATGGATGAAACTTTAGTTACACCACCTAAAGGTCCCGAAATCATAATTCCTTGTCCCTTTTGAACCTACTTTTTAATACCCAATGTTAATTTCCCGCCCTTTTCTGCAGTGTTTATGTTTGCATTAGCAGCAGAGCTACCCTCATCCACATGCTTAACCACGTTATGGTTTGCATGGCTTTGGTCTTTCGCCTGCTTCTTTATGGCCCCCACCATAATGGACTTGAACTTTGGACTTAACAAATTAGCATTTGACTTGGACAGCACACCTCCTTGTCTTTCTCCTTGTTGACTTGAAGTTAGCCCATCCACAATTAATTTTTCCTTAAATTTAGCTTGTTGTGCACGTGCATGACTACCCTCCTTGATACTTTCCCCATGCATCACCTCAAATTGACTATTCTTTCTGTTACCACCCATTATTTTTGCACCCTGAATATTCCTTCCTTTTTTTCTTCGTGTAACCGTTAGCCAATCACCATGTGTCTCAGGATTTCCTTGATTTGTAACTGATACGTTACTGATCTAAGGAGCATATCCCAAGCCTTCTTTTTCGATTTCAACCATCATCTCCGATACACCTGCCATCGAAGAGCTTTCTGCCACCACAAGTTGCTTGTCAGACTTACAATCTCTACTAACATGACCATAACATCCACATTTTGAACATAGACTATGGAGGTCTTTATATTCCACTTTGTGCCATGATCTTCAACAAGAACCTTCCCCACTACTGGCTCCTTTAAACTTATCTCAACACAAACCCTTACAAACTTCCCCCTAGTTGCAGGTAAAGTATTCGTATCTACCTTGATTGGTTTTCCCATAGCCGCAGCAATGGCAAATAAAAAACTTTCCTCATAATAAGATACATTCATGCAAGGAAAGCGGATCCAGACCAAAGTTCGCTCTCCAGTTGCCTCCGATGCTCTAAAATTAGGATACCATGGACATACTGATAAATAGTGATCAAATATCATCCATGGACCTTCCTCCATAACCTTGGATCTATCCTCTGAACTATCAAACTGGACCATGAAAAAACCTTGGCCGACATCCATTAGATCAAAATCACCAAATAATTTCCATAGGACCTTCAACTTATTCCTCATTAGTTGATAGCCTATGGTTTTACCCAGTAACTTGATGATTAAAGCCTCCTTCCATGGAGCAGCTAATGCTTCCAGAATGGATTTATCAGCACGAACCCTCAGGTAGAAGCCTGTTACCATCGATGTAGTCAATAATAACAAGTTTTTCTGCTATCAAATCCCTCCTTGGCCCTGGTTGTGCACAACTCTTCCTCCCCATCAACTTCTCTCGAAAGCTTGTCAAGGGTCCTCCCTGAGCAACCCCAACCATAGGTGTCACACTATTGGTCAAGTCCCTAACTGACAGTCCCCATTTATCAGGAGGAACAGGCGGTGGTTGTTGTAGAAGAAGTGCAAAGTCAGGCTGTGTCACCACTCGCTTCACCATTCTCTTTTTTGGCTCAGTTAATTTTTTGGCTTCAACAAATTCAAGATGAGGTCTCTCAATTTTGGAAGGCTTATAATCAATTCTGCGGATCCATCATCTAATCCGCTCTTGTCAAAACAAGAGTTCTATATGATACGCAGATGCATCAAGGTTGAGTTTTATGTAACTATCTGGAATTTGAGTTGAAAGTCACATTAACTACATTGAGAACATGTGTTTTTATATCCAATTCTATATATATATATATATATATGTTAAAGATGATTCAGTGAGGATAGAATTAATGAGTAGAAAGGATAATTATAATAATTCAACTATTCCAATATTAACAAATGAAGATATGTATTTAATTGTTATGCATATTAAAAAGTTTCTTATTCGTATAGGTACTTTATCTCTTTAACAAAATAAGGTTTTAATTATAAGGCTACTATTTCAAATGAATTCTTTGAAGGCTCAATACAGCAACTGAATTAAACTTTGATCCCATAGTTATTTGTCCCTACTATTTATCCTGGAAAAAAGAAAATAAGCAAAATTTTTTAACATCCTCAATAATAAGACTAATAAGTATAACGTCTAAACAAGCCCAATTAGACTATATGTCAAAGCTAATTGATGATGCAGTATATTTCTTTAAAAGAATCGGTTCATGAGTATAAGCCCAGACTTTTTTTGTTTTTTAACATTATAAGATTGGATTAAATATTGGTCCAGTCATGCCATGTCGCAAGCCTAGTTTTCATGCTAACAAGCCCATATTTCTTTTCTTTTCTCTCTTTTTTTTTTTTTTAAATTATAGCATAAGCCTAGATTTAGTTTATGATAAATGATAGCATTTTACTGTTTACTAATTATACAATTATCAACTTTTTTGTTTTTGTACGAAAACTTCTTTTATTTATTTATTTATTTATTTTATCATTTTTATGAAAAATCATCTTAGTATTTATTAATTATTTTTAGTGAATATTAAATCTCTTGCAATATTTAATGTAAATGTCAATGGACATTCTGTTAATAAATAACCTCAAGTTAATGCAGAACCTACGCGATGTACGAAGATTTAATATTTTATCAGTACATATGTTATCGATAGGAAATTAGTCCCAATCCAAATGGACCTTCGAGGCCCAATTTGGAAACCCCATGAGCAGAAAGGAACTACACACGAGTTAAGGTCGAATATCTTGGAACCCCATGACGTGCGACCCATAACCACTTATCCTCATCCACTTCCACTTATAAGTAAGTGGTAAACCTCATAAATTAGGTGTGCTACTATTCTCATACACCCTTCTATCTTTTGCACTCCTTAACTTGAGTGTCGGAGTCCTTGCAGGTACACCTTCACCGGATTGGAGCTCAAATCACTAAACCATTTTCATTGGAGTTTAGCAACTTTGGAATGCCAACCTTGTTCGATGATCGTCTGCTACTCTACACCCGGTTACTCACCTCCAAATATTGGTGCTGTCTATGGGAACTCATTATTGCTTAGTGTTTTTCTTGGACATAACCGACAATGTTAGCCCCTTAGAGACAAGAAGCCTTAGCAGTTTAGCGTTTTTCTTAGACATAACCGACAATGTTAGCCCCTCGGAGACAAGAAGCCTTAGCAGTTTAGCCTCGTACGGGGAATGACTAGCCACCTCCACCAACGCTGGATCAGGTAGATAGGAGGATGGCTTTTGACATTGCCTCCCATGCTAGGAGCCGTAATAACATAGCCAGGGTTGAAATGGTTCCCCCTAACTCCTTGGTTCAAATTCCAAATAGCCACTTGGAGTCAAGGGTGGAATGCCCATCTGGGAACCAAGCACTATTCAAGGAATTGTTCCTCGTAGTACGGGAGCAGGCTACCAAGATCTAAGAGTTGGAGCGAGAATTGGGTCACCTGTGCAACTTTGAAAGCAAGTAGAGACATTGCCACCAACAATGTAATAATAGTTGAGAACATGGCCAAGCTAGCTTATGATGTCGCAACCTTGGAGGACTTTACCACAGTGAAGGACCATGGCATTGAGAATCGGAGCATGGGACTCATGGTGATCCCTGGATCGAGCCCTTGCAACAACGAGAGGACCATGGGGAACCCCATGGTGAGCCCTCACAATGACAAGAGGACGATGGTGAATTGCAATCCCCTAGTATGAAAAATCGAGGCCGCAATTCCCAACTTGAACTAGATTGGGATCAAGATCAGAAGGACGAAGACGAGTTGCCATTCTCTAACTACATAATAAGCATCTAACTGCTCAAGGGTTTCAAACTGCCTACTGACATGGAGTCTTATGAAGGGAGTATGGATCCATAAGAGCACCTGGCCACTTTCAAGTCTAGAATGGCATTAACAGGGGCCTTCGACCCGATCAAGTGTAGTGCCTTCCCGATCACGTTGAAGAAGGCAACTCTCAAGTGGTTCAACTCTATGCCCCTGATGTCATCAACAAAATTTTGGACATCTCATCTAGGTTCTTAGCTCACTTCACCACCTAGAGTTTTAAACCTAAACTAGTGCCCAACTTATTAAGAATGTTCCAAGGCCAAGGAGAACTTCTCCGAGATTATCTCAAGTGTTTCAATGCGGAGACACTGTCGGTTGAGGAATTGGAGACTCAGGTTGTAGTATTCACCTTCCTCAATGGGCTCTAGCCTGGATCCTTCGAGGACTCACTATCCAAGTAGCTAGCAAGGACTATGGACAAAATTCAGATGAGGGAGGAGACATAAAAAGTTACAATGAACTTGGGAAAAAATCACAGTGCTCCAAGGTCAAGCCCGCAAAAGGAGGAGTAACCGAGGAAAGAAGCTTGGACATTGAAGGTTAGAAAGTATCATGACTACACTCCCCTCAATGTGTCCTTGGCAGACTTCGAAAAAATTGAGAGATTCCCTCAACCAAAACACTTCAAGTAAGGGTTAACACCAATAGGTCCTTATTCTGCGAGTATCACAATGGTTTTGGACACAGGACAGAGGATTGTTATGACCTCCGAGTTGCAGTTAAGCAATTGATTAGAGAAGGCAGGTTGGTGAAAGACATCACCTTATAGAGAAGTCCTAAGAAAATGAGAGCCTCCCTTATACGAGATGAAGAACATGAAAACTTAGGAACCAAAGAACTTTGGAACCCGATAAAGCTTGAAAAGTCCAGGGAGAAGCTGAGGTAATTAAAAGGACAATCAATGTCATTGCTGGAGAATTTGTAGGAGGTGGCACAACAATGTCTGCCTATAAAAAACACCTCGAAGAAATCTTGAGCCTATCATCAGAGAAGATGAAGAAGGCTTACAAGCCATCGCCTACTCTTGATATTGTTTTCTCAGGATCTGATCTCAAAGGAATCGTTTTGAGACATGATGACCCCATGGTTATCTAGGTCATAATGGTGAATGCCAAGGTGAAAAGGATCTTTGTTGGCTAGGGAAGTTAGGCAGATATTATCTTTTGAGATGCTTTTGATAAGCTTAGGTTGAAGAATTATGACCTCCAAACTTATAAGGAAGAGGCGAAAAAGTACATCTGGATGGGTACGTTACCTTAGATTTGACTCTGGGAACCCGACCTCAAACTGGAATAGTTAAGGTCAATTTCGTGGCAATTGATTGCCCATCTATATACAAAGTAATGCTAGGGAGACTAGGTTTGAATAAAATTGGAGCCATAATTTCTATAGCATGCCTCACCATGAAGTTCTTCATTGACAATGGAGAAATTGCAACAGTAAGAACGAACTAGGTAGTAGCCCATAGATGTTATAATGCAAGTTTGAAAATTTCAAAAAGAACAAGGGAGAAGCCTACAAACTATTCCCGTCCTCTGAGCTTGTCGAAGGTTATGATTGTAGGTCTGGAAGCTCGAGGATGTCAAGAAACAAATAGACCTCAGCTAGATGGGAGCTCAAAGTTGTTTAAATTGGATCAATGACAGAATAAACAACTTGGATAAACAAGAGCCTCCCGACCTTGCTGAGCTCTTAACTTTTTTGAAAAAGAATACATATTTGTTTGCCTAGACTATTGCCAATATGCTCGGTATTGACACAGAATTCATGTGCCGCTGCCTACTAGTATTCCTTGGAGCCTGACCAATAGTCTAGAAAAGAAGGAAGATGAGTCTAGATAGGGCCCTTGCCATATAGGCGCAAGTTCAAAACCTCCTGGATGCTTGGCTCAAAGATTATGTGCCCGATGGTTGTCCAACGTCATCATAGTGCCAAAGTCCAAGTGGAAGTGGCATATGTGCATCGATTACACCAACCTCAATAAAGCCTGCTCAAAGGATTCCTACATCCTGCCAAGAATAGACGGTTTAGTTTATGCTACTTCTACCTTCCAGTTTTTACCCTTTATAGATGTTTATTCAAGGTACAACTAGATTCCTATGCACCTTGGCGATAAAGAGAAGACATAGTTCAGTACTCCAATGGCTAACTATTGTTACAAAATTATGCTATTTAGATTAAAGAACGTAGGAGCCACTTATTAGAGATTGATGAATAAGATTTTCGCTAATCACATTAGAACCTTAACCAAAATCTATAGAGATATAGAGATGATATGCTGGTGAAGACAATAGAAGATGGAAAACTTCTCTTCGAACTAGAAACTGTATTTAGATGCTTGCGTAAGTGTAACACCTTCCTAAGTACAGTACTATGCTTAAGTCATAGTACCACACCCTGGAGTTGTTACGGTTACCTGAACGGACCTTATCTGACAGCAACTCCAGCTGCGCTACTCTGATACCTCCTGAACTTTCTGGAGACAACACGGAAAATAGGAATGAGAATTATAAATTCTCAGTAGGATTCTCTATAATACACGTGTAATGTCATCATTGTCATCCCCAGTTTGCTTCGGTTTATTATCAAAAAGGTGAACATATAATGTGGACTATTTAATTTTACAGTTAGAAGATATATTATCCGAAGCAACGTTCACTTTTATCATACACTTGGCATATGAGAGAATTCATAAAAATTCAAGTCATGAATCATATTGGGACTAATAACTGAAATACAATAAAGTACGATAGCCTCAATGCACTAGAGACATAATTTCTACATATACTTTACTGGTACTACAGTATATTAAGATGATGCCCACATGACATCAATATGCTGAGAACCTAACATCTGTACATAACTTAACTTGTTTTTGAATTCATACATAGGCGTAAAACTTGCTTTTCTTCCTTCATCTTTCTTTTCTTTGTCATCATGAAATCTTTATGTGCCACATTCCAGAGTATGATCGCCATGTCATACCCCATCAGAGCCTGATCGCCATGTCACGTTCTTTAGGATTGTGGGATCCCCCTTTGGTACTTACACTAGCTGGGTCAAGCCATGCCTCATGTAAGTTCTGTCCCCTATACTCACACTAGCTGGGTCGATGCCATGCCTCATGTGAGTGGGGTACCTGCATAAGCTTTAATCTTTAATCTTTTACCTTGCACACCTAGGCGTTACGTATCGTCGTCCTTAGGGTGCCTTTTCTGCCCTTCGGTAGTCTGGCCTTGGAGTGAGCTCGTCAGCTTCACCCGTGACCTTTGTCACACCGACTCACCCGCAAGGGAATCCACGTGCCTCTAGTCTTGGAGGGATCTCATTCTGGTCACGTGCCTCTAAGTGAAGGGATCGATTCTGGTCACGTGCCTCAAAATTGAGGGATCTCATCTGACCACGTGCCTTCAATATAGAGGGATCTCATCTGACCACGTGCCTCCAAGGTAAAGGGATCTCATAGTTTTAGCTGCCTTCACAAGGAGGGATTCAAAGTGCAACTGCCTCCAGGTGAAGGGATTCACATCGTTATATTTAACTGCCTTCACAGGGAGGGATCTTAAGTAACTGATGTCACGTTCTTTAGGATTGTGGGATCCCCCTTTGGTACTTACACTAGCTGGGTCAAGCCATGCCTCATGTAAGTTCTGTCCCCTATACTCACACTAGCTGGGTCGATGCCATGCCTCATGTGAGTGGGGTACCTGCATAAGCTTTAATCTTTAATCTTTTACCTTGCACACCTAGGCGTTACGTATCGCCGTCCCTAGGGTGCCTTTTCTGCCCTTCGGTAGTCTGGCCTTGGAGTGAGCTCGTCAGCTTCACCTGTAACCGTCGTCACATCGACTCACCTGCAAAGGGATCCACGTGCCTCTAGTCTTGGAGGGATCTCATTCTGGTCACGTGCCTCTAAGTGAAGGGATCGATTCTGGTCACGTGCCTCAAAATTGAAGGATCTCATCTGACCACGTGCCTTCAACATAGAGGGATCTCATCTGACCACGTGCCTCCAAGGTAGAGGGATCTCATAGTTTTAGCTGCCTTCACAAGGAGGGATTCAAAGTGCAACTGCCTCCAGGTGAAGGGATTCACATCGTTATATTTAACTGCCTTCACAGGGAGGGATCTTAAGTAACTGCCTCCGGGTGAAGGGATTTACATTCAATATATTTACATTCTTTCACTCTCATGCATAATCAAGCGTAGTCATATTGAGTGTACTCGTACATATACCTCATAACATAATTATGTCATTCTTGAATATAGGCTTCATAGTTTTAGTCTCACATATCTCTTATCATACTTATGTCATTCTCAAATATAGGGTTTCTATATACTCATTCATATTCTAATTCTTCCTTGGTAATCCATGTCATCATCAGATTTATCCTTGCATGTAAACATTCCCAATTTCATAAACTTCTACCGCAAATTCGACAGCATGACGGATCAGATCCGTTTCCCCATGAATAGTGCCAGTTCTCACAGACAAATCAATCATAGCAACATAATCAATCTAACACACACACACACACACACACACACACACACACACACATATATATATATATCGCTGCAAAACTGGCAATCCTCACTTAAACCTTATTTGTTTCCCTAACACTTGTAAAATTATCAACTTGGCCATTCTGCCAAACTTGCTCAGTTCTGCTCGGATTTTGTATAATCCACCTTTATTTCTATTCAACTCATTTAAAACTAAAATTTGGATATATCATAGCTCTATGTGTCTACTTTCTAACCTCTTTGGTCCCATATCATTTCAATTTACAAAACTTAAGATATTCAACTTTTACCTCAGCCTGTCAACCACTAGCCCGAATTACACTCCTGGAAGTATAAACTCACTAAAAATCGAAACTAAGCTCAAATCATGCGAATTTGGTCTCATATTGAAGCTAACAGGACTTCATTTGCCACAGGTTTCATTCCATTTGCTTAAGTATAACTCGAGTTATAGTTATAAGTCCTGAAAGTCGACCTTCCTGAACTACTCTGCTTGGGCCTAGTTTGAACATAGAGTAACTTCCTCGAATTACTGGGAAAAATTGGGACCATAACAAACTCAGAATCTTATATTGGGATGTTCCCCTATGTCTAAGCTTTCTAACAAAATTGGTTTCACTCAATTTGGAGTTGTATAGGGTGAGTTATACCCTCCTCAAGTCACCCTGCCCGGATGAAAGTCCTGAACCCTGGGTCAAACTTCAAAAATTCATATCTCTCTCAATAATAATCCAATAACCTTATATAATATATCTATGGAAAGCCCTAAATGTCTACTTTCATCTAAAAATGGTTTCATCAGATTTGACCGATTGTAGGCGGAGCCGTACATTCCGCCGTACGGACTGCCGTGGAATTCTTCATCCAGACAGCATCCTAACCCTTGGTTCCTTCTAACTTTCTTCTTCTAACTTTAATTTCAACTCAATATTTCATATTAATCCTATCATAATCCATCATAATTTATCATATACATCACATATATCATCAAACAATCATCAAAGAGTAATCTTTCATGCATCCTCAATTTAGAGAAATCAAGATTAGAGATTGAATCCTACCTCTTTGGAGTATGATCTTGCTGAATCTGATTTCTGGATGGATGGACCCTTGACCAAGCTTGGGGATTTGATGGAGTTTGGTTGAGAGAGGAAAGGAAGGAAAAGGCTGGAGCAAGAGGAGGAAAAGGAGACGTAAATCAGCTGGGGTTGAAGGGGGAAGTCTGACTTAAATACAAGAAAATGTGGTGTTGATTGGCTGAAGATTTGTGGTTGAAGTTCGGCCACGTCTCTCACTTTTGTGGCCAACTTGCTCTCCACGTCGTCCAAAAACTGGGATACGCTTCCGCTCTACCTTAAATCGGAACTCGTCCCTATATTACTTGAAGTCGGAACTCGTGACCCTTTTTACAGTGCTTGAAGCTGAAACCGGATGTCGGAAATCGTACCATGTTGTTGGTGACTTGAGGAAATCTTGTTTATTCTGATTCTTGGAATCAAGGTCGGATATCGGAAGTAATGCAGCTGAAAATCATATAATCTCGGAACTCCCTATCTGAACTCGGGAATGTCAATGCACATAAAATCGGAGATCGGAAGTCGTGTATAACTGAAATCAACTCAAAGATTTGAACTCATGTCCATTGAGTTCAACTCATGTACTATTGTGTTAAACCATTACTTCTGAGGTCGGAACTCGGGCATTCGAAACCCAAGTACTTAAACCCGGAAGTCGGGATTTATATACAGATGATATCGGAAACCGGGTATATTTATCCTTGAAACATGAAGCCGGATATTGAGCAAGACTAAGTCGAAAATCGTATATTTAGTTAGGCGAACTCGGAATTCGGAATTTATCCCATTCTGTGTAGAATTCGATGATGAAGTCGGGAATTGAAATTGATCAGTCCTGAGGGCGAAGTCGGAACTCGGAAATTGGAAAATAATATTCTAACTGATATTCCAAAATGAAGCCGGAAATCATGGGTTTGAAGGTTAGGTCGGAAATTGGAACTCGGGATGTTACAGTAAGCACAACATGAGATTGAATATGCAAAAATTTACTTTTGCCGTCGAAGGTAGAAAGTTCCTAGGAGTCATGCTAACACATGTGGGAATTGAAACAAACCTTGATAAGTATTGAGCAATTTTGGAGATGAAAGTCCAACTTTCATCAAGAAGATCTAGCATCTGACATGAAAGAGAGTTCCTTCGAATGGACGCTAGAATTTAAAGCAACATTTATGGAATTCAAAAAGTGTTTCTTTGGTCCTCCGATCTTGTACAAGCCCAAGGTTGGTCAACCATTATGAATATATCTTTTGGTGAGCAGTGCAATAATAGGTAGTGCATTGATCCAAGAAGACTCAAGGTAGTAGCAACTGATCTATTTCATCAGCAAAGCGCTCCAGGGGCTAGAGCTTTGATATCAGAAGTTGGAGAAATCCAGCTTTGCACTTTTAGTGATTACCTGACATCTTTAGCAGTACTTCCAAGCTCACCTCATAATAGTAAGGACTGACCAACCTATACAATAGGTACTCTAGAAGCCGAACCTCACTGGAAGAATAGTGGCATGGTCAGTGAAGCTCTCTTAATTTGAAATCCGATATAACCCTAGAACCACCAAAAAAGCCCAAGTAAAGGTGGATTTATTAGTGGAGATAGTAGATGAAAAGGAACCACAAGTGTCAAGTTGGACGTTGCATGTAGATGAAGCCTCCAGTGCCAGAGGATGGGAAGCTGGCATTATATTGCAGAAGGAAGGTGACATTGTAGCCGAGCTCTCATTTAAGTTTGATTTCCCAGTGTCTAACAACCAAGCCAAGTATGAAGCACTGATTGCAGGACTCTAGCTGGCTATCAATGTTGGTGCAACATGACTTACAACATGATCATAACTAGAACCTACCAGGCGAAGGATGCATTGTTGTAGAAATACTTGGCCAAGGTGAAAAGTTTGATAAGAAAATTCAAGGCTTACAGGATCCGACATGCTCTTAGACAAGAGAATGTTATGGCTAACATCTTGTCAAAGCTGTCAAGCACTAAGTTGGGAGGAAATAAGAAAAAGTTTGATCTAGGAAACACTGAAGACTCCTTCCATAGCCGAAGAAGTTTCAGCCTTTCCTCATTGAGGAATCCTTGAGTTAGATGATTCTGATCTTTTGGTATCTATGACATAGAACTCTCCTAAACGACCCCATTGAGGTAAGAAGGCTGGCACATGAGGCATCATACTATACTATCATTAGAGGATAATTGTATAAAAAGGGGTTATCTCAGCTACTTTTGAAGTGTCTAAGCCTAATTCAAATCTCCTTTGTCCTTGAAAAGGTTCATGAAAGGTCTTGCGGCCACCACCTTGAAGGGAGGCGTTGGCATTGAAGGTCTTATGGGCTGGATATTACTGGCCCACCATGGTCAAGGACTTAGTAAATTTTGTGAAGAAATGCTTGAAATACCAATAGCTTGCGCATTTCCATGTTGCCTCAGTTGAGGAGCTCACAACGATCATGTCCCCGAGACTGTTTAGTAAGTGGAGAATCGACCTCCTAGTCCTTTTCCCCTTCACCTTAGGACAAGCAAAGTACTTGACCATAGCAATTGACTACTTTACGAAGTAGGTGGAAGTAGAGCCCTTATCTAACATTATGACTACACAAGCTCGAAAATTCATTTGGAGAAATATCTCCACCTTCTTTGGAATACCGAAAGTTCTGAGGTGAAGTATCATTTCACCATGGTAGAGCACCCCTAGGCTAGGCCAATGGTCAGGTTGAAGCCACAAACAAGGTACTGCTTCGAGATCCGAAGAAGAGATTTGATGAAGCTAAGGGAGCATAGCCCGATGAGTTTGGAAGAGTTTTATGGTCATATCGGATGACCCCCCACTCAACTACTAGCAAAATGCCCTTCAAGTTAACTTACGGGTTAGACGCTATGATCTCAGTAAAAGTTGAAGAGCCCAGTCTAAGGGTTATTTTTCGTGCTACAAATTTAGAGGCCCTCTGAGAAGAAGCAAATCTTTCCAATGAAGCTAGAGAGATGGTGCACATCCAGGAAAAGCTTTGAAGTAAAGATTGCCAGAAAGTATAACTTCACAATAATTCCTAGAAAATTTGAAGAAGATTTGGTACTTCGACGCGTTGACATCAAACCACCACCTTCCAAACACAGAAAACTTGCAGCAAACTAGGAAGGCTCATATCGAGTCATTAAAGTTCTTAGGAAAGGAGCATACAAGCTTTCTACTTAGTCAAGATTCGAGGTTCTGAGGTCATTGAATGCCTCAAATCTTAGGAACTTTTATATATGATGTAACCACGCAATATCAATGTACTCTTTTCCCTACCTTGGGTTTTGTCTCACTGGGTTTTCCTGAGGAGATTTTAACGAGGTGGGGTTTTCATGAACCAAGTGGTATTCACACACTGCCACTTGGTTTTTTCTTGTTCAAGTTTTGAATTCATTTGTAAGCTTCAGTTCATCATCAATAAAGATATTATGTTCCCATTCTTATTTATTGTTATTTAAATCCTAAGGGACCAATCACCCTTTAGTCGAAATGTATGAAGCCCATATCAAAACTTCGGCTGTAATTTTAGCTAGAAATTTTGAGTCACCAATGACCTCAAAAATTACTTGGGTTACAAATAACCTTCGATAGCTTTTAGTCCTTAAGCCTTTAACTTAAGCAAAACATAGATCCAGGTCTTGTGCGACCTCGGGAAACTATAAAAAAGAAAATCCCTTAGGTTATTAATATTAAGTGTGAAAATAAAAAAGAAAAGGACAAATGAAAAAGCATAAAGTTCCTAATAATAAAATCCAAAAATCAGGTAATTGGTTCTGTAACGTCTGAAATTTTTATGATGTCCAACTTGCTTTATTCAATTTAATCCTGATGTAAAGTTAATTAGAATTTGATTAGAAGTTTTTTAGAGGATAATTAGAAGTTAATTAAAGAGATTAGGAGTAGGGAAATTTAAAATAAACATGCAGAAAATTTCAAAAGGTTACTAGAAATGCTTTGCCGATTTGTAGGAAATCAATTGAGATTTGGTAGTTTAAACTGCTAGAACCGAGTCAATAGAATTATACATCGAAAACCCTAAATTTGTTGGCTAAGGACTCAGCCACTTTGCCCTATAAAATGGCACCACTTGCAGCCACACATAAGGAGAAAATTGGTTGAATCTTAGCCACTCAAAGAACAACCAATGAGAAGCCATGATTTCAACTACCTACTGTTATAACAATCAAACAATTCCATTCTTAATCCTTTACAATCTTCGGCCCTCTCCTTAGTTGACCCCTCTTCATTTTCTTTACATCCTTCTTCTACCTTACTTTACTTCTCTTCCATCTTCAAGTTCCAACCATCTTCCACATCAAAAACATTCAGCTAGCTACTTCACTTATTTAGGTAGGATTCAACCTCTTTATTTGATTTTTTTGTGAACTGGAGGCTATTGGAAAATTCATCTATTTGCATGTATTTGATGTTATAATGATTTTGTGTGAATGTTTATACTTGGATTATCAGGTATAAATTGAGTTTTGAATGATTAACTAGTGATGCAATCAAAGAGGAAGCAAACAGAATGAACTAGACTAAGAAACCCACGGCGTCCATACTTATGAAGTGTATGGCTTCGCACACAGCTATCAAATTTGATGAAACTAATTTTACATGAAACTATACATTTAGAGATTTCCAACTATATAAATTATAAGGTCATTGGATTAGTATTGAGTGAGATATGATATTTTGAAGTTTACCTTAGATTTCTGCCTCTAGGCCTGACCTGAGTAGGTTGTTTAGGGCATAACTCACCGTATACATCTTCAATTTAAGTGCAACCAATTTTGTTAGAAAGCTTACACATAGGGAAATATGTCTTTAAGATTTTGGAGTCAAAATTTATCTTTGTTGCTCCCAGTAATTCATCAAAGCTACCCCATGTCCTGACTAGGTAGAGATAGGGCAGATCGATTCCACCAACTTTGTGAGCTTATAACTTGAGCTTATTGGAAATGAAAACTAGTTCAGTTAACTTTAATATGATATAGGTTTCATATAAATCCAATTTGATTCCTATTTTTGGTGGATTTTTACTTTTCAGTGTGTAAATCTGCTTGGCTACAGAACAGATATAGACTAATTTTCAATTACTTGGGCTATACTTATCAAAACCTTATGGGACCAAAGAGGTTAAAAACTAGACACATAATACTTCGACATAATCAAATTTCAGATCTAAAAGAGTTAACCAAAAATTATAGCATAGTATAAATTACAAAACCGGGCAGAATTGAATGTGGTTAGCAGAATTACCGATTTGAAGAATTCTACACCTTAGTACATGTATGAACTCAACTCAAGTTTGAATGTTGCAGAATTTATATCAATGTTGAAAAATTGACATATTATATTGGTTCTTCTATTGCAACTCAATGTCTGGTTGAATGACACTATTCACGGAGAAACGAACTCAATCCGTTATGCTATCGAAATTCCGGCAGAAATTATGCACAAAATATATACTTGTTAATGCATATGACACTCAAGCCAATTAAATCTTGATTATGAAATTTATAAGAGTTATAAAGTATCTCATATTACTTGGGTCAACCCCAAAATAGAGTTAAGGGGAATAGATCGGTAGGAGAGTTGAGGAAAGTAAACCTGACAATCCTGTATAGGAATAAGCTCGGTCCTGAGAAGTAGAGTATTACCCAAAAGTTATATGGTTAAAAACTCCTAGTGGACCAAGTATGCAAAAGCCTATGATGTATAAGTTAAAGAATTAATGAGGCAAAGTACGATGTATTTTCATGCATTTATGCATTTATATATACGTTTAATTAATTGTGATTTGAATGCACTGCTACATATATGTTCTTTTATAATCATTACTCTTGTTTACACATCATCTTTTTCTATGTGATACTATGTCTGATATCTATTTTGTATCTTATTGCCTTAAGTAAAATTGAACCTTACTTCGGGTTATGCCTTCTTAAATCCAAATGACTAGGAATAATGTATCTGTTATCCACCTTTTTATAATTAAATAAAAACCGAAGCAATTGAGAATAAACATGATGTCAGTGTAGTGTAGTTATAGGAATCCTACTGAAAATTCTTCAAATTTTCACCTTATTGTATATCCATGTCACTCTCATACCATGGACCAAGTGGTGATGGGCATTCTCTTTATCAAGTTCCCTGATCTACGAATTCACATAGATTTGGTGATAGACTCCATATATATCATTGGTACCTGCCATTTCCGTTTATATTTCTTTTTCCACAGAGATTTTGCCATTCCTCTCTTTTACTCCGCTGCACCCTTTATAGCCATATCTTTGCATATGGCGTACCCTGCACCAACCCCAGTACCTCCAGTAGCTACACCACCTACCTCGCTAGCTCAAGTAGTCCCCTCTCTCTCCCTTGATAATGATGACCACTCAGAGGTTTCAGCGTCATCCTCTAGCTCAACCTCCAGACCCAGTGACAGCTATACCCCAATGGATCTCGGTATGGCTAACAGGTTCGTGTCTTCAGCATTCAACCAGAGGCATCCACCACCTCACTGACTGTAGTGTACAGAGCTGCCTTCTTTTGACATGTTTATGGCCGTAGGCCATAGGCTTAGTTTTGTTTTGTATTTCTCAGAAAGATGGTAGACGAAACATCCTTTTAGGACCATAGGTGGTAATACCTCATGATCACTGGCCGAGTTATTTTGTTTGATAGTTCTGCCAATTTGTACCACCTGTTTTATATGTACATGTACTACTGAATACTTTAGTTATATATGTATGTATATTGAGATGGCTCGGCGATGTTGAGTTTATTTTTGCCTTATTTATTGATCTTTATATATATATATATATATATATATCACTTACGCAAACTAACGCCAAATTAGTCGCCGTGTTTTATGATAAAAACTTACTCGACCTAATCAGTAAATTAAGGATAGACGAATAAAAAAAAGATCGCATGTAATAAACTACCGGATAAAATATTATAACTTAAGTATAGTATTATATTTGATAGATTGTTACAGGTTCATTACAAAAGCCCATTAAATGGCATATACAAAATACACGATAAATACAAAATCAAAGGCCTAACAAACTAGATCAGCTTTCAAGTTAGCAGGATCAGACTCTAGGTCATCGTCATCGCCTTCTTCTGCAAGAATATCTACGATGGGCCCATCTACAATGTGATGATAGAGCCTAATCTCACTACAGGAAATTTTCCTGGATTTCTGTTGCTGACTTTGCCCATTAATCCTCTACATACTTGATTTTCACTTTTAAGTCGAAGATCGTTTTGGTTGACTTAGCACGAGCCTTCTCGGATTTCTCCAGCTAGCCTTTTAGTTCCCCCAATTGTTACTCTTTGAACTTGGCCTACTCCTTCAAGTCATCCACCTCAAAAAGAAAGACCCGCTTGGCTTTCTTGAGGGCTACTTTCTTGTCTCGAAGGAAACTCATCTTCTCCTCCATGTCTTTCATCTCTTGGCAAGCTCGTAACCCGGATGTCACAATTGACTTCGCGTATCGGTAAATAGCAACTAACTTGAGGAGGACTCGCCACCCCATTGGAGATTCTCTACCAGCTTAGCCTCATTAATACGAAATTGCTCAAGGTGGGCAAGGTAATCAATTTTCGATCCATAAATTCCTGGTAGACAAAGTTCATGGCTAGGATGTTGAGTTTAGACCTCCCCTTGGAAGTCAAAGAGTTGTCAACATCAACTCCATAATAGCCTTCTCCTCATCAGCAACCTTTTTGTCATGCTATTTTTTCTAAGGCTAAATCTTGAGGTTAGAGGACTTTGGAATGAAAGTAAACTTTGGGTCCTTTGAACCCACGGACCTAGGACTGTTGCTCTCGTATCCTCTTCAACATCCTGCATTAGAACTAGACCATTGCACTCTTACAAACCATTTTGTCTGCAAGGAAAATGGAAATCAGCAATAGTATATAGATATAAAAGCAAGATAAAGCAAGAAAAAATAATAAAGGTAAAAAGGAAATGACCTAAGTGCCTCCTTGTAATACCCTCTAAAGCACAACACCATACTTAAGTCATAATATCATATTAGGAGTTGCTACTAGTAAATTAACAAATCTTGTCTTATTATTGATTGTGTTTTTAGGACAATATTGTACTAATTATCCTTTCATATAGAATAAAATATAAACAGGAAAAATAAAGAAAATATAAACTCCACTTGAAGACATGAAAAAAAAAAAAAAACATTGTGGTTACATTCACAAGTTTACATAATTAAACTTCTTATCTTACTAAACAACATTTCAACATGTATAAAAAAGTTGCACTAAGAGTTATAGTGTAGCAAAACCTCATCCATTGTAGCACCAACCCCGTGTTGTCCAATTTTATAGTCTCTAATATCATTAAACCCTTCTTGCCAAGATGCTTCAATCTGAATCACATACCCCTAGGAGGATCACTGCTACAGCTAATTGAGCGATCTGGAGATGACATAAGAACATACAAGGGTGAGAATTATAAATTCTCAATAGGTAGTTCTAAGCTAACATAAATAGTGTCATCGTCATCACCCCAAGCACTTCGATTTTTTATAAAAAGGTGATTATGTCATAACAGAATAAAGATTTCATTTTATAAAATTCAAAACTATCCTTCTAAAGTGGGTTTCTTTTATTCAAGCACTTAACCTAAGACTCGAAACATTCACGTGATTTACATCAATACATATTTAAAATAGGACATAAGGCTGGAAATGAATGAATGAAATATTTCTCCTGATATATGTGTCTATATTTTGTTCTTTGTTGTACTTCCTTACTTTCTTGACTTTAATACTCACTGCTAATTTATCATGCCTTAACTTAGGTCAAATATCTTTCTCAGACTTAAGCAAAAAGATTCAGTTACTAGTCAAGTTCACTCTATCTGATGATAACACACCTAAGCATTGTGTCTTGCCATCCCTAAGGTGTCAACCGGTATCTACACTTGAGCATTACATACCGCCATCCTTAGAGTGCAATCTTAGACATGCCTCTAATTGGAGAGATTTCATCTTTTAGTTAACTACCTCCTATTAGAAGGATCTCATAGTTATAATATAACTGCCTCCAAATAAAAAGATCTCATAATTAGACTAAGTTGATAAAGGGATTTATGTGCCTCTAATTGGAGGGATCTCATAGTCTTAATATAATTGCCATCAAGTAAAAGGATCTCATATTCTCATATTCTTAGCATGTATAATTTGTTAACATGGCATACTATATACTTCAATCATGCCAAGTCAGAAAAACGAATTTACTAAGAATCTGATAGTATGCCAACTATAATATTGAGCTTCCCAAAATTTACAACAACAACAACAAAACTAGCTAGTCAACAAGGAAAACAATTCCATCACAAGATTCCAATCTCAGAGACATATGTATTCATAAAGGCAAAGAATGCCTTAATCACAAGGATTCCAATAAATAACGATACCACTGGTATCATTTAGACTTAACTTCCTCAATTATGCCCTTGAAATCATAAATTACATCAAATTTCCAACTTAAATCCTTTTTAGCTCAAATTCTTCAAAAATATTACTCTATTAGTCTTTAGTTCTATTAAATTTTCATAAGTATAACTTAAGTTATCTAAGTTTGATCCACTGCTATCTGGTTTTAGTATAGACTTGGCTACCTAAAAGCAAAAAATCACTAAAAATCCATTCTTTACCATTTTGCCTTGAAATTTTATATGCTTATACTAAATTAAATTCTTTTTCAAACAAACTAGGTCCTACTTAATTTAGCTAAGTAAAGCTTAAGATATAAGCTCTACATTGAAGCTGCCCTGTTTTGGCTCCCGAAGAGCATGAGGCAACTTTGTCGCTAGGAGCAACTCACTAGGAATTTGAATAGGAAAATTTGTAGACTTATTTTGCTATATGTTAACTTTCTAACAAAATTTGTTTCACTCGATTTTAAGGCCTATGAGACAAGCTATGCCTGTTAAAATACATACTGCTCAAGTTTGAGTTACTACACCTATAGCCTACTTAAAAAATTCATAAATGATTTATCTTAAATCCAATGGATCTCAAATTTCATGAGTATACTCTTTCAAATAAAATTGATTTCACCTCAATTGAAGGTCCCTAGCTCCAGATATGGTTCATGGACCTAATACTATCCAGAACTGTTCTAGTTGTCCTATTTTCTATTTTTGAATATCTTTAAGTTCCTAGCTTGTTTCTCTCATTAACTCAAGTTTCACTAGTTCCAACTCATTAATATAAGCCTAAAGAACATCGTTCTTAGCCAATATTCATAAGAAACAAAAAAAGATCAAAACCCTAGCCCATTTAGTCATATATCCATATATAAGGTGATTTAAGAGCCTATCTCACTTCCAAGCTTAAGAATACTTCAAATCTTGATTCCTCCAACTCTAAAACCGTCTTAGAGATGCAAAACAACACCTAATCTCTTCCTTGCTCTTTCTTGGTTGAAGCTTCATATAATCCAAAGAGGAGAGATTTTGATTTCTATGTGGTTTAGAAAGTAGGAAACTAACTCAAAAGTGAAATGGATGTTGAAGAAACAAGAAGAAATCAAGGGTTTAAGAGGGAGGAAAGTAAAAAAGAGGAAGGGTTCAACTAGTAATTTTGGGAGAGAAGAGATGATGAGATTTTTAGAGTTTTGGGGACATATTTAGAAAAAATAAAGGTAACTTACCAACTAGGTGTGTGGTCCATATTACTTTTTACAAGTTTGGCCGTATGGCCCACTTCGGCCCACATATAATAGGTGTAATCCCCTGATGATTAAACTCTCTTATATTTTATGTTCCTACCGAATCAATTTGTTATATTTTGAAAAACTATTCTTAAAATTTAATAGTGCGGTTAAAATTCTATTTTCATAGAAATTGTAACCATACACTGCGATTACTTATATTATTCTACACTCTTATCTCTATTTATAATTTAGTGTTAATTAATCTCTAACAATGTCAATTATAGACATGAATAAATCAGGGTGTTATACTCTTAGCCATCTCGGCACTGACACTGACAATGTTTTTTAAATTAAGATGATTTTTCCCGAAACTTGCCAGGAAGAACTTGGCAACTGCCTTTTCCTCGGATGAAAGATTGTCCTCGTCCACCTGAGGTATGTCAAAATTTTTGTTTCAGTAACAATTGATCTTCAATTCCCTTTCTTGGGTTTGCTAGAAAGGTATTGCTCTTAAAGCCCTAAATACCTTGAAGTAAACTGGTTTAAAATTGTAGAAGGATTCCTCATATAGCAAGAAAACCTTCCAATTTATGTAAGATTGGAAGGAAAGCTGATTTGTTGTTACCCTTCCACTACTAGGGCCAATAAGGGTGAAAAGGTAAAAAAAGACCTTGATGGATGGCAGAATTCTGAGATACTCATATATTATCTCGAAGCTCCTTGGTCTAACTATTTAGATGAAGTTAAGAATGGGCAATTAAGTCCACTCCAAAATAAAAAACTAAAAATCGATGAATGGAATCTGGACATTGAACTTTGAGATGAGGATGTCATACATCCACATCCAATTTGGTCCATCCCCTTGATTCATGTAGTAGACCCTCTCATCAATATCGGGAACCTCGAGAGTGTAGTCTTCCTCATACTTGCCCTCCAAGATTATAAGATTCTCTTGCCTAAAAGATCTCAAGAACTTGGAGCTCACCTGTGAGGGAGTTCCTAATGCCTCCCGATTTATCCACTGATATATGAAGCTAATCAAGGGTAGAAACCAGTGTATTTCTGTAATACTCGATGCAAAGATAAGGTCTTAAAGGTGTAAATTTCGAGTTTGTTCGATATAGATCTTAAGAAAGATATCTTTGTAAGTCAATTCATCATTTATTTATGTGATACTAGATTTAGAATATGATTAAGAATAAATTTTTAGCCTTGTGGATGTGTTATGTGTTGTGGTTAAAGAGGAAATAAATGTTAACAAGACAATTTATAATTCTAGCATGGATTTGGAGAAAAATTTCTTTTGGAAGGCTTTCCTTTGATTGTTGGGGGAGTTATTAGAGTGAAAATATATTTAGAAATACCTTGTGGAGGTTAATATGGAATATATGTTACAATAGTATGATAAATTGGAAGAGTTTTGGGTTTAGGGGCCACTGCCCATGCGCCCAAATGCAGCGCCTAGGCGGTGGATAGGCAAAATTGGTGTGTTAGCTGCCCAGTGGGTGACTAGGCGCCAGAATCCACTGCCTATACGGTGGCGACGAAAATAAAAATCTGGGCTTGCAATTCTTCTTCTCACTCGGTACTTTCTTTCTTTTTACTCCTTCTTTTTCTTCCTCTTCCCCCTACTCACCCCACCGTTTCCTCCACCATTAACCTCTATTTCTTCAACCTTTGGCACTCTCATATGGTGCCCGTTGTGTTGGAACCCATATAGAGAAAGAAGGATACAATTTTATGGCTTTGGGGAGCTTGAGGGTGGTAGTTTTGGAGCTCAACTAGTGACCCACTCACTCCATTTCTTCCTTTTGATTTCCAAAGATAATCCTAAAGCTATCACTTCAAACTATTTTAAAGATATGGTCAAATCTTACCATAGATAATGGATTTGAGGAACTAAAGTTAGATCTAGGGTTAGGAATTTGGGGCTTTGGTGTTTGGAAGTTAGTATAAGTAAATCTTTACTATTAGAAGCTAATTTATAGTTAGTTAATATTGATTGTGGTGTTAGATACCATAGAAGATCGCCCCTTGGCTCCATGGCACAATAAGTTAGGATTTCCTCCTCTTGACTTAGTATTGTGAGTGATAGTATATTTATAGCTTATACCTTAGCTTGGATTTCCTAAATACATGCACAAAATATGTTTTGATAAATTATTGCAAAATATGGATTTAATTGTTATACTCCATGCTCATGGAACTCTTGAAAGTGATATATATATATATATATCACTTTCAAATATTTGAGTATATATGCTGGACAAGCTCTTTGGAAGTTGATTTACGATATTTTGTGTAATTTAATGTAAAAAAGATATAGTATCATGGTATTAGAAATCTGAGATAAGTTAAATTCAATGTTTTGCGAAGGAACTTTTGATGTTTTAAGTTGAACAATTTGAAAGTATTGTACTTTGACACTATGTTTTGACAGTATAGTTTTTTTGAATAATTGGAAAGTTTGGGACTTGGTCTCATGGACATTTGGAAAAAAGGTTTGATGTCATGGAAGTTTGGTATGTGTCTCGGACAGTCGAATAGGAGCCCAACTCAGCCCAATGGCTAGACCCAAATAAAGCTCGGATTTGTTAATAGTCTGAGCCTATCTCGGGCCATTGACCCGAGTTGAGGCCATTTGTTCCCTAACAGCGCGAAGTGTCCTTCCCTTGCATGTAGCCGAAAAACTCGAACCCATCCGATATCCCCAAAATATTGGACGTCCAGGGTTATCCCCTACAAAGGCGGGATCAAATCCCCCTTATTTCTCAACTACTCACTCATATATATATGGATCCAACTTTGAACATAAGGTATCCTTTTCTAACCTACTTCTCATGCACTTTCCTGTACTCACTGACTTGAGTGTCGGAGTCCTTGCAGGTGCACCCCCCTTTCATCATGGAAGTACTTATCCGGAGCAACTTGAGATTCCATTCTTGGTTCGGAAGCTCCTCAAGTAACCCACATTCGAACATTGGCGCCGTCTATGGGGATCTCACGCTACTCGCCACTGTACCATGGCCATAGTCGCATGAATGTCTTTGCACTCAAGGAGAGAACGCATGGCTAGGCACGCCCCTATAGGCAACAACCAACCGCTAATGGACAAGCAAACAACTTCCTATTCGGCTTCAGACGCCGGAGACCGACATCGCGAGGAGAACTCAGTGGCTCACCGCTCCATCATCCGGACTGCAGGAAACGTGGTCGCCTCCAAGGTTGAAATCTGCCCTCAATCCAACACCGACTCGCTCACCGAAATGCTAACCCTGATATAGGAGCAAGCCACCCTGCATTCAAAAACTGGAACAAAACCTGGACCACATGACGGAATAGACCGAAAGCGACATCGGGAACGACACCGACGCAACCACGATAGGAGTCCAGACTATCACAGAGGCCGAAGCCCGAGAGGATGTAGTCGCAGTACAAAACATCATCACCATGGAGATTCACCACGTGCGAGTGCAGCCCACAACCATAAAGAGCCTCGAGTGGGAAGTGTCTGTCGCTACCCCGAGCATTCTAATATCCGGCCCCAACTTTGGTACAATGACGGGTATGCTAGACGCGACTCCAAATGACATGAGGACCTCGAAGATGCGACGACACACCGTTCTCCGACTTCATTATGGGAACGCAGCCACCCAAAGGGTTCAAGTCCCCATCCGACATGGAGCCATACGATGAGAGCACTGACCTCCAGGAGCATATGGGCGCTTTCAAGTCAAGGATGGCATTGGCCGGAGTTTCGGATCCCGTCAAATGTCGAGCCTTTCCCATAACTCTGAAGAAAGCCGCTTTGAAATGGTTCAACTCTCTTCCACCTAGATCACCATTGGTTTTTTGACCTTACCTCAAATTTCCTGGCCTTCTTCACTACCAAGAGGTTCAAGCCCAAGCCAGTTTCCAGCCTCCTCGGCATACACCTGTGGCAAAATGAATCGCTCCGAGATTTTCTCGAGCAATATAATGCCAAATCTTTGCTTGTTAATGAGGTACAGACCCAGGTGGCAATTCTGATGCTCCTGAACGGATTACAACCTAGGCCATTCAAAACTTCACTATCCAAAAGACCACCGGAATCCCTGGAGGAGATACAAATGAAGGCCGAGAAGTATATATTTCTCGAGGAAACAGAAAGGGCGACAACCAACCCCAAGAGGCACCAATCCAACCAGAAAGTCGGCAACCAAGATGAACACCCGAGGAAGGACATACGTTCTAGGGCCGGTAAATACAACTAGTATACCCCCCTCAACGTATCCCTATCTGAGCTGTTCCGAGAGGTCGGTCAAGTAGAAAGGTTCCCCAAGCCAAAGGTTCTCAAGATGAGAGCCAACACAAACAAGTCCTTATTTTGCGAGTATCATAATGGCTTTAGACACAGAACTGAGGATTGCTATGACCTCTGAAATGCCTTGGAACAATTGATAAGGGAAGGCAGATTGGCAAAATATGTGGCTTCCCAAAGAAGTCCACGAAAAGACGAGCCCCCAATCATAGGGACAAGGAAAGAAGGAATCCGAGGAGCCAGAAGACATCGGAGCCGGAAGGAAATCCAGGCAATGGCGAATAGTAACAGATCACAAGGACTGTCAATATCATTGCTGGAGGTTTTATGGGTGGCGAAACCACAAAGTCAGCCCGAAAAAAAGCACTTACAAGAAGTCCTCAACATGTCCTCTGGGAAGATAAAAAAGCCAGCACCGACATCTCGGCCAATACAGAAAATCGTCTTCTCAAGCTCCGACTTCGAAGGGGTGATTTCGAGACATGATGACCCAATGGTGATTTCTGTAGCAATGGTTAATGCCGAAGTAAAGAGGGTATTCGTCGATCGAGGAAGCTCGGCCAACATTCTATTCCAAGATGCGTTTGATAAGCTCAGATTAAGTAATGTCGACCTCCAAACACATGTAGAGGAGCTGATCGAGTTTTTCGGGGAAAAAGTCCACTGTAGGGTTATGTCACCCTCCACCTAACCTTAGGGTCTCGACCTAAAATCCGGACAATCAAAGTCAACTTCCTAGTTGTCGATTGCCGTCAGCCTACAATGCGATACTTGGAAGACCGACATTGAACAAAATATGCACTGTTATCTCAACAACATCCCTAACCATAAAGTTCCTTACCAACAAAGAGAAATTGCCACAGTGAAAGCTGACCAGGTCGCAGCTTAGCGATGCTATAACGCTAGCTTGGAAATCCAAAAGCAATAAAAGGAGATGCCCCAGGCCGATACCTAACCCCCCAACGCTTCAAAAGTTATGATGATAGACTTGGATGCGAGGAAAGTTAAAGGAGAGAGACCAGAGCTAGATGGTGAGTTAGAAGAAATCCAAATCGGAAAAGAAAACTGGAAAATAACTCGGATCAACAAAAACCTTTCGATCTCACTAAAACAAGGCTTAGTCACTTTCCTCAAGTCCAATGTAGATTTGTTCCCATGTTCTACTGCTGACATACCGGGAATCAACCAGGAATTTGTCTCCCATCGACTCTCAATTTTCCCTAGTTCAAAACCGATTACTCAGAAGAGAAGGAGAATGAGCCCAGATAGGGCCCTTGCAATCCAAGAGTAAGTACAGAGCCTATTGGAAGCCAGTTTCATACGCGAGATCGAATATTCGATGTGGTTGTCTAATGTCGTGATGGTCAAAAAGTCCAATGGGAAATAGCAAATGTTCATCGATTACGCCGACTTGAACAAAGCCTGCCCAAAGGATCCGTATCCCTTACCAAGCATTGTGGGTTAGTAGACACTGCTTCCAGTTTCAAACTACTCACTTTCATGGACGCTTACTCGGGATATAATCAAATCCCGATGTTCCAGCTCGACGGACAAAAAACGGCATTCATAACCCCAATGGCCAATTATTGCTACAAGGTCATGCCATTCGGATTGAAGAATGCAGAAGCGACATACCAAAGGCTTATGAATAAGGTGTTCGCAAAGCTGGCCGGAACTTTGATGGAGGTTTATATCGATGACATGTTGGTCAAGTCTCATGAAGAAGAAAATCTCTTGTCTAACCTTAAGGTAGTATTTGATTGAGTCCAATAGCACAACATAAGACTCAACCTGCTCAAGTGCGCTTTTGCCATAGAAGTCGAAAAATTTCTAGGATTCATGCTTACACATCAGGGAATCGAGACAAACCCCGACAAATGCCGAGTAATACTTGAAATGAAAAGTCTGACAATAGTAAAAGAAATACAATGCTTCACGAGAAGAATTGCCTCTTTTTCAAGATTCATGGCTGCATCGGCCAGAAATGCCATTCCCCTCTTTTCTCTCTTAAAAAAGGGGAATACTTTTGAGTGGATGCTAGAATGTGAAGCCTCTTTCACCGACTTCAAGGACTATCTATCCCACCCGCCTATACTAAGTAAGCCAGAAGTCGGAAAATCGCTGTTCTTGTATTTATTAGTTAGCGACACTGCCGTTGCCGGGGCGCTGGTCTGGGAGGACTCCCAACAATAGTACCTAATTTACTTTATCAGCAAAGTACTTCAAGGACCCGAGATGAGATATCGGAAGATTAAAAAAGTCGCCTTGGCCCTAATCATTGCAGCACAAAAGCTCCACCAGTATTTTCAAGCCCATACCATCGTTGTCCAAACTGACCAGCTAATCTGACAAATCCTACAAAAATCGGACTTAGCAGGAAAGATGTTATCATGGTCTGTGGAACTCTAGAAATGGTGGACAAGGTGGATACCCGGAACCAAGATGGATGCTGCACGTGGACAGAGTTTCTAGCTCGAAGGGGAGTAGAGCTGGGGCAATTCTTGAAAAGGAAGGTGAAATAATCCTCGAGCTCTCCATTAAATTCGACTTCTTGGTTTCCAATAACCAGGCCGAATATGAAGCCCTCATCACAGGCCTCAAGCTAGCAAAGGACATCGGCATATCCCGACTTTTGGTATGCAACGACTCTCAAATCGTGACTTCCCAAGTCATCGAGGTGTGCCAAGCTAAAGACGTTCTACTGCAGAAATACCTGACCAAAGTAAAAGAACTCGTGGAAGGATTTTCAAATGTAGATTTTCGACATGTTCCAAGAGAAGAGAACGTCAAGGCCGACATCTTCTCCAAGCTAGCAAGTATTAAGCCTGGAGGAAATAATCAGAGTTTGATCCAAGAGACTTTGAAGCTTCCCTTAATAACGGATACCCTTCCAACCTTGTCTGTCGACGGGATTCCGAACTGGATGACTCCTATCGTTCAATACTTGAGGAATGGAACCAAACCAAAAAATTCCGTCAAACCCAAGAGGCTAACCAGAGAAGCCTCCTACTACACCTTCATCAATGATCAACTATTCAGAAGGGGGTTGTCCCAACCGCTGCTAAAGTGTGTGGGACCGGATCGGGTTCCCACCATTCTTGAGAAAGTCCACAAAGGATCTTATGGCCATCACCTCCTAGGAAAGTTGCTCGTATTAAAGGTTTTACGAGCTAGATTCTATTGGTCGTCGATGATAAAGGACTCAATAGAGTATGTACGGAAGTGCTCCAACTACTAGAAACACGCCACCTTTGACCTCGCCCTTTTCGATGAACTAACGTCGATCATGTCCCCTTGGCCCTTCAGCAAGTGGAGACTCGACCTCCTAGATCCCTTCCTACTCGCCTCTGGACAAGTGAAGTACCTGATTGTGGCAACAGATTATTTCATGAAGTGGATAAAGACAGAGCCACTTTCCACTATCACTGTTGCCCAAGCGTGGAGGTTCGGATAGAGGAATATCTTCACTCGCTTCGGAATACCTGACTCGATCGTTATGGACAATGAAACCCAGTTTATAGATCAGAAGTTCCGAGGATTTCTCTCCAGCCACAAGGTCAAGCACCACTTTACCTTGGTTGAACACCCACAAGCAAACGGCCAAGCTGAAGTGGCCAACAAAGTCATCCTATGATTGAAGAAGAGACTCGATGAGGCAAAGGGGGCATGGGTAGATGAGCTCGGGAGCATTCTATGGTCCTATAAAACCACCACGCATTCAATAACGGGAAAAACTCCTTTCAAGCTGACTTACGGGGTGGATGCAATGATATCGATCGAAGTCGAGGAGATAAGCCCACGTGTCATGTTCCAACCTACAGAGCACCACGCACTTCGGGAGGGGTCCGACCTATCCAACGAAGCAAGGGAAATAGCTCATCTAAGGGAGATGGCATTGAAACATCGAATCTCCCAAAGATACAATGCCAAGGTAGTACCCCGATTATTCGACAAAGGAGAATTGGTTCTCCGACGAGCTAACATCGGAAAACCTCCCACGGGCCATGGGAAATTAGCCGCAAACTAGGAAGGCCCATATAGAGTTATTGACGTATTAGGAAAGGGGGCATACAAACTCTCCACATTATTGCGCATAGAGATTCCGAGGTCATGGAACTTTTCCAACCTCCGAAAATTTGTTATCTGATGCATATACCGTATGAGATAGCTGTACTCTTTTTCCTACCTCAGGTTTTGTCCCACTGGGTTTTTCCGAGAAGGTTTTAATGAAGCGGAACTCCGTGGGCTGAGTAGTGACTAGTAAACTTTTCTCGATCTTTGCTTTTACATGCTACCTTTATTTTGTTTGATTAAACATTACTTCATTATTTTTATGTTGTTAACTCTTCCTTTTACTTCCATTATTCTGCTTCCATTATTTTTATTGCACATCATGGTTGATGATTTCAACCCGCCTTAATTCTCCTAAGAGATTGATCACCCCTTAGTCGAGAAAAATGGACCCCGGTATGACAACTCGGACACGTAATCTCAAAGACAATTAAAGTCCGATGTAAAACCTTGGGTTAGTTACACCATGCTAACTTAAGCGAATAGAACCTTAAGTTCTAGCTAAATCCAACTCGGATAACATCAAATTCAGTAAAGTCATGTTGCCAATATTCCCTTCAAGGTATAACTTAGGTGAAGAATAGGCGTATCAATTAACAAAGTAGGCAACAAATAAAACCACAAAACATGACGAATTTCATTACAAAAGGTTCGGATATCGGACAGATATTCATTACAAAAAGGGAAACAAGGCAATACAATAAAAAATGCAAACACATCAAGGGTCAGAGGCCTAGTTCTTCTTCCACGATATGACTATCAACTACAATCTTATTTAACCCGACCTTGCTAAAGTCAACGTCGGAACAAATAATCTGGCACTACTCCAAAAGGGACTCCTTAATCTCTTCGGCCGACTTTGCCCGCAACTGCTCCACCCGAGTCACCTCATCCCTCACTTTAGCAGCAGCCTTCGAAAATCGGCACAATCTCTTTGAAGTTCCGACACTCGAGAATGGGAATCCTCCAATTGCTTGTCCCTCGACTCGAGCGCCTCCTTCAATCTGTTGATCTCATCCTCCTTGGCCTTCTCCAAAGTCGACTTCTCATCTTGAAGAAGAGAGAGCTTGGACTTCAAGACTTTTACCTCTTCCATAGCTCGGATATCGGAAGTAATAACTGGCTACAAGTATCTGAGTAAGGCTGCCGACTTCAGCGTGGCACGCCCTGCCCATTGGAATTTTGCAGCCAAGTTCTCATCGTCACCTTCTAGGCATTTGAGGAGGGCGAGGACTATCAACTCCTTATCCATGAAGTCGGGATAAGGAAAATCCTTATCCATCACATGGACTCCAGACCTCTCCATCGACGAAGGAAGACCCTCGAGGTCGGTAGCCACGGACTTCTCTTTGGCCGCATTCTTTGATTTCTGTTTCTTCTAAGGCTGGGCCTCCGGAGCCACCTTATGGGGAACAGGAGTGAACACCGGTTCTCCGGACTCCACCGATTTCAGGCTATTACTTCCATCCCCCTCGTGTGGCCTCTTTAGTATCCGCCGGTGGAACTCGGCTAGGGCGGACTTCGGATCCATCTCGTCTGCAAAACAGACATCAACAATAAGCATCCAATAAAGAAAGGAGACATGAGATATGCAGAAATAATAGAAAAATGATAACCTAAATGTCTCCTGGCCTCCCCGGGCTTTACGCCAACTATGTTCTTTAGATTCAGATGATTCTTCCCAAAACATTTGAGAAGGAAGTCAACAACAGCTTTCTCCTCAGGCTTAAGGGAACTCTCCTCTATCCGGGGAGTACTAAAATGCTTACACCAAAAGACGTTAAACCGAGGCTCTCCTTCCAAGGTCTCCCAAAAAGGAATCGAGTTCGGACACCCGAAAACCTTAAAGTAAACAGGCTTGAAATTATGGAAGGATTCCTCGTACAGAAGGAATATCTTCCGATTGGCGTGAGCTCAGACGGACAACCATCTCGAGGTTAATCCACTGCCGGTAGGCCAGGTTAAAGTAAACAGGAAAAAGAAAGCATCCGAGGATGGCACTAATTCGAGATGTTCGCAGATGATCTTGAACCCCCGAATCACTGCCCAGCTATTTGGATGCAGTTGAGAAGGAGCGGCCTCAGTCTGGCGCAAAATCTCCATTTGAAAGTGGGTAAACTAAATCTGAACTCCTAGCTTGGTGATAAGGACGTCGTAACACCACATCCACCGGGCCCCCCTTCAAGGTTAAAGTCACTCACCCTCTTAATCGAATCAGGAGCCTCTAAATAATATTCCTCCTTGTACTTGCCCTCTAGCAAGATAAGGTTCTCTTCTCTAAAATGAGTTAGGAACTCCGGGCTTATGACCGAGGGAGTCCCGAGGACCTCGGGATCGATCCACCGATAGATGAAGTTGATCTCGGGAGAAAAGGTCAGAGCTCTCTTTTTGGCCATTTTCGTGATCCCAGACAACCTACACAGGAAACCACCTTACGTCACAAACTCGGGAAAAGCCTAAGTTGGAAACCTTTAGAAATAAAATGGAAACCAAAAAGACAGGCTCTCTACGGTGGTTTCCCTCTATACAAAAAGCAGCCGATGGGCGGTGGAAGCGAAAAAACTAAACGGAATAGGGGTTGAAACCGCCCCAAAGTATGAAACAAAATTGGATTAGTGGAAACCAAACCACCACTAATATACCATCCAACGAAATAATACAAGTTGCAAAAGCAAAAAATAAAAGGGATAGTGCATACCTGTTACTAGCAAGATAATGATGGCACAAACGATCGCTTCTGCACTTCTCCTTTTTCTCTTTTGCGTTATCACTCTTATGGGCAAGGCAAGGAAAATGGAGAATGAACGCACGAAACCATTCTTATAGGAATGAAAACGCCCTCTGCCGCACAACCCAAATGTCGCCAAGGGCACAACTTGTCTTTTCGCATAAAAGGAATGGAGGCAAAAATGGAAATAATGCCCCAATTCAAATGATAAGGCGCTTTGAACGAGGCGCCAAAACAATATGTGTCCGCTCAGGGTTATGAGATGCGACCTATGAGGCGAAAGGACGTCACCAATTCGCGAAGACTTAGGACGTTGCTATAGGTAAATGTCAAATCACTTAAATGGTAGTCTGAGGCCGGAACGCAACATATTAACTCGGAGACTCACGAAGAACTCAGCACTTGAGGAATCCACCTCGGATACCGAGTTGGGGGCACTATTCCGGACAGTAGAATAGGAGCCCAACTTGGCCCAATGGCTAGGCCCAAATAAAGCTCAGATTTATTAATAGTCCGAGCCTATTTCAGGTCATTGACTGACCCATGTTGAGGCCCAAACTCGAGTTGAGGCCATTTGTTCCCTAACAACGCGAATCGTCCTTCCCTCGCATGTAGCCGAAAAACTCGAACCCATCCAATATCCCCAAAATATTGCACATCCAGGGCTATCCCCTACAAAGGCAAGATCAAATCCCCCTTATTTCTCAACTACTTACTCATATATATATGGGTCCAACTTCGAACGTAAGGTATCTTTTTTTGACCTACTTCTCATACACTTTTCTGCACTCAATGACTTGAGCGTCGGAGTCCTTGCAGGTACACCCCTTTCGTCGTGGAAGTACTCATCCGGAGTAGCTTGAGATTCCATTTTGGTTCGAAAGCTACTCAGGTAACCCACATCCAAACAGTATGTATCTATGGATTTGATGAATTTTATTTCTGGACTATAAATATCTAAGAATTCCATGGGAAATTTTGATAATTAGCTTGGTTGGGAGGGTTTCTTTAACAGAACTGTATGCTAACGGTAGGGACGTTAGTCCATGGTGCACTTAGGTAAAACCCCAGCTAGCAGGGGGTTGCTAGCCCGATGTGTTTGGCTGACACGACCGGAATGAGTTATGAATACACTAGAGTCACGTTGTTGGGGCCGCCCAGCAGGGAGACAATTCTGGATTAGAAACCTCCCTTAAAATTCACGGTTATAATACTTTCATTATGAATATTTTGTTACAGTTATACTCAAATGTTCCATGTATATATCTGCAAAGAAGTTTATGTCTATTGAGATTCAAAGGTGATTTAATAAACTATGGATGTTTTAGAGATATATCATGTATAAGGTATGTTTTATAGAAACTTTTATGTTTCTTTATTTAAGGCATTTTAGCACACATGTTCATATTTGGAAAAAAAAAAAAGATATGGAACGAGACTCATGGAATTGCCATGATTTAATGGAAATGTTAAATGGATGCTGTATTTCATGCATTATAATTAAGATTCATTACGAAGGTATTTTCTTAATAAATAATTATTTTATGAAAAGCTCGTGCTTAAGCTTGTCCCATTTCTGATATAGGTATATTATCACTCGTTGGGTCTGTTGACTCACTCTTTATCTTCCTCATGTTTTAGATGTAGGCATGGCTTGAATTAGTCTTTTCTAGCCAATTAAAGGAATAGGATCCTCAGTGGGCCCTGCCTAGTTGTCCATGTGGCTTCTGAAAGTTGTGATGTTATTAAATTGTATCTATTTGATTATTCATATGTGTATGATCTTAGTTATGGTCCACAATGCCACAAGTAGGGTCCTATTTTTGTCATGTTACTAATTTGTAATAGATATAGTTTGGATGACTATGTATATACATAGATTATGTGTTCCAGACTTTAAAAGCATTCTGAGAATGCTTGTTTAATTCGTTGTTTAATTCTAAGACTATATTTTGATTATAGTTAATTTGTGATTATGAGGCTGGGCTAAATGATCAAATCCATAACAGGAATTTGTATTTATGGAAATGCCCCACTTTTAGGGGAAACTCTGTCTGTTTTCTTGTAAGAAACTGTATATGAGGCTTGCTAGGGGGTGTATTCCCTTATGCACTAGTCACGGCCTGGGAGGGGCGTGACAATTTTAGCTCTTGTGCATCTTCGAATCTAGAGTGAACCTACAAGGAAAACCACCTCTAATCATGATCTCGAAAATATGATTTGTCAAAAACAAAAATTTCCTAATTCCTAAGGACCTATAGTGGTTTCCCCACTAGGAAACTTCACTGCCAAGGGCAAGCGGTAGAGAAAGGAAAAAGGATGGTTTTGTAACCATTGCTATCATAAAAAGCACAAAAATAAAGCAGCAAATGTAAAAGAACTACAAACATTCCAACCAACAAAAGTAATAGTATTGAAGGAAGGGGAACAAGAAGAAAAGAAAACATACCTTTGGTAAGTAAGAAGGCTTGAAAGCAAAGCTTGAAAATGCCACAAGAGGATGTTCTTTCTTCTTCCTTGGAAAGTCTTTCTTCGCACTCGCATACTTTCAGACAATAGTGAGAATACTAATGGAAGTGAAAGTGGGACAAAGAAGAGAAATGGGCTATTTAAAGGGGAAGAGACACCCATCTACCTTGAAATCCAAAAGTTACAAAGAGCAATATGTATCTTTTTACCCTTTTAAGATGAGGGCAAAATGGTCAAAATAAGTGAATTCAAATTATGATAGCTTAAGGATCAAGGTGCGAAAATGCTGCGCGACGGTTCGGGGCCTAGGAACGTGACTTAAGACATGACCTCATGTTAGAGAAAAGAAGAGCGTGTCCCTAGAAAATGCTTCTTCAAGTCTTGATATAAGTGTTCTATATCTGAGGATACAATTAAAAGAGAAGAAATGAGGTTGAACTCGGCATCTAAGGTTATAACCTCAAAACTGAGTTGGGGGCACTATTATGGGCTAAAATCAGGCCCGATCTGAATGGACCTTCCAAGGTCCAACTCAGAAAGCCATTAGTGGAAAGGAAATACACACATGGGGTGAGGTCGGATATCTCAAACCCCTATGATGTGCGACCCATGTTCCAAGCCATTGGAAGGGTTAGGAGTGGTGATTTCCCCTGAATTGCGGAGCACAACCACTCATCCTCATCTACTTTCACCTATAAGTAAGTGGTAAACCTCAAAAATCTATTCCCATACATCCTTGAAACTCTTGCACTCTCTGACTTAGTGTCGAAATCCTTGTAGGTGCACTCCCATTAGATTAGAGCTCGAATTACTCAACCATTTTCATTGGAGTTCAGCAACTTTGGAGTTCAAACCTCATTTGGAGATCCTCTACTACCCTACATCCGACTACCCACCTCCAAACAATATAAAATTATATATGTGAAATAAAATTTTAATAAAGACTAACAAAGTAAATGGTCTTATTAAAATACATTGGTAAGAAATGATGTATTATCTATTATTAAAACAAATATCATAAGTAAGCAATGTGAAGAGAAGTTAGAGTATATATGATGTCTATATGGTGCAGTATGGATACATAAGATGTTTATATATTAGTTGTTTAGTTAATTAAGATTAATACATAAAAAAGTTATGATTCACATAACTAACTAAATAATAATAAAAATCTATTATTGAAATACACATCATGAGTAAACAATGCAAGAAAATTTTAAGAAAAAAATAATTAGAGATCAAAAGATAGAAAATAATTTGTTCACATTCAAACAGTTATTAATGATATGAATACATAAAATGATTTAGATAAGAAAAATAGAATAATTAGAAGGTTTTATCAAGAATTTATGAACAAAGTAAATAAAAAATTAAAAAAAAATCATCCCTACTCCCCTTTTTCTTCTTGAATATGGAAAAGTGGCTGAAAATTTGCATTAAATAAAACAAAAAATTCAAAATAAAGGAATGTATGAAAATTAATGTACGAATTTGCTTTACCTTTAGCAAGATATGCTCAAAATATTTTAATGTGAACTTATCAAAAAAAAAATTCTATCGACCCCTCCTTCTTGGTCTTAGATTAAATATAGTAGACTCATATCTTAGGAAGAGAGAGAAAGAGAGAGAGAGAGATGATTGGTAACTTATTGATAACAAAAAAGAGTTTATCTCACACATTTTTGTAAGAGGAGTGAATAGTAATATTGTATCAAGAAAATGGTGGAAGCTAAAAATTATTTGGATCTATCAAATTTGTTGTTGGATGAAAATATTTATTTATAAATAAAATAATTTTTTTTATTGATATATTGACAAAATCTGATTGATAAAAAATTATTTGACTAATTCAAATTCTCAGCATTAATTGTTTCTGGGAAAAGAAAGATATGTAATAACTAAGAATCAGAAAAAAATAGGAAAAAATATTATTTTAATAAAAAATTATATGAAATAAATTTGTTACTAAAATAAATTTTTAAATTTATATTTAAAATAGAAAATGACATTTTAATTAATTTTATCTTTTTCCTTTCTTATAGAGACTTCATTGCATTAATATTAAAATTAATATAATTTTATGTAAAAATTTTCAGAATTATGAAATGTAAATATAAAAATATTTAAATATCTTAAACTGCAATACATATTAAAAAGAGAAGAAAAAATAACAACCTTAGATTCATAATTGTTAATGTTAATTACAGTAAATGACCTTTATAAAAAGTCAAAGCACATTCTCATTTGTTCATGTGGATGTGGCTAAGAACAGAGGTGTGTAGAACCCTAATTTTCGTTTTTTGTATCTTTATTCATTCGGATGTAATCACCCCATCATCCACAATTAAAAATGACTTGAACATCCAATTTGAAAAACTCACTTAATACTTTAAGCTTCTTAAAACTCTTCTCTTCTATTTTAAATATTTTAACTATTGTGCTCCAATTTGAACATCCCCTATCAATTAGAAACTATAAACATACTTAGTTTTCTAGGCACAAATTTAAACTCAGCAATTATTTATAGATTCTTGAAAGAAATTCAATGATGAATTTTGATATGAAATATTTGGCCCAATTGTGAAATGCAACTGTTTAATGGAAAAGTATTTCTTATTTATGACATCTAGGTAGATCTTGCACTGTACTCTTTGCAAGCCTCTCTTCTTCTTTTTTTTTTGTGAATGGAATATGGTTGTAATGGATAGTTACTATAATATTGAACATTGATGCTTTCAATGTTTTTGAGAGCTTGATATGATATTTAGTATATTGTTGGAGTACTTTGGACCAACTTTCGGCTACGATATGCAAGATGGGTCTATCAACTCCCCATATGTGGACCTATTTGCACCATTAGAAGTAATAATATCTCAAACAACACCATGGCTAAATTTGAAAGCAACACATCATATATTTAGCTCTTAAGAATCTCGTTGCATCTATCAAATTTCATTGTACTTAGCATCTGTTGATTAAGTGCCTTCGTAAAATATCATGTTGAAGAGGTTTTTTTTTTTTTTTTTTTGCGCAAAAATTGATCGTCCATGACAACATAAAAGGCTCAAACTCTTCAATGAGAAGAGGAGCAATACAAAACATAGCATCACAAGTTCATCATTGAGCTTAAACATCCGCAATAGTATATGTCAGAATCAGTCCTTGGATCTAATAAATATCGAAGACCAACTTCACACCCATACAGATATACCAACAATGTATAAGATAAAAGCTAACATAACATCTTCCATATTCAAGAAGCCACAAAACACCTTATGATTGATCTAACTCCATTTTTCTATTCTTCATTAGGTTCTTATCTGCTTCAAGTCCTTCAATATGGCACTCCAATAGCAGTCATTACCTTCTAAATCAATCCTTTATAGATAACAACTAATTCTACACCAAACCAAATTAGTATATCTAGACTCACTCTAACTTCCTCCAGACAAAGGGATCACATTATAGCTTGGGTCTGCATTCAACATGTTCACTGCATTCATATGAACTTACACGAACAATATCAGCTATAAGACAGAACCTACAGTTGCAAAATACACAGTAGGCTGACTAGAAATCATTTAGAGCCCATTTCTTATTATTATATAGAGCATTTGCAAAATCTTCACCTTTCTAAGCATATTCATCTATTTATTTGTCACACCAATCCACCTTCGGGTTTCAATCTTCAATTTAATGCAACATCCGTACACAGTTGGCCTTTAAATTATTCTTCCAACCTTAAGAACTCGTTTTGTATTTTGCATTCATCATTGACTCAATTCCTTATAGCTACATTTTTCATTTTGCATGTATGACATGTACATTTAAAATTTAGATGAAAGCCCATTAGTAGATGAATTACTCAAAATTCTATAGCAAACGTAAGAAGTTAAATCAGTCTGGATGACATTACTGATGAAATGGTATCTACGGACTTGAAAATCAAAGCTATAAGTGTAATGAATACTATTTGCTTAGGACTTCTTTTTTTTCCCCTTTTTGGTCTAAATGAATAGAGACCATGAAAGGGGTGAAAATAAAATTAGAAACTATCAACATATAGGTTTATTTGTTCAGCAACCATTGACAATACATTTTCCCAAGAGCAAAACCAATGAATCGTAATGCAACGATTGTAAAAGAATGAAAATAGTAGTGGGGAATAAATGTATACACAAAAAAAGGAGCAACAAAAGCCACATATTATAATCTGAATGCACAATAAGGTAAAAGGAAAGTAATATAAACCAAAAAAATCAACTGATATAAAGTCTCAAGCAATATGATATAAACCAAAAATCAATCCATAAAAAGTCTCAAGTAGTACGATATTTACCCAAGACTAGGACCAATGAATCATAAATGCAAAGGTCGTAATAATAGAAAAAAATCCTTTTCAATAAGGAAAACAATAATGCAATATGGAATAATATACACAAAAAAAAAAAAATGAAGCTTTGAAGGACATTAACCATAGAACATGACCAATGAAACATGAGAGCATCTCCAATGTTGGGACTCATCTAAATCCCACTTCTGGCCCACTACTTGCCACATCAATGCCACATAATCAATGTGTCATAAAAAGTAAAAGTGTCTTAAGAATGGGACTCATGTCTTCAATGGAAGGACTAACTTTGATCCCACGTTCGGTCCCACATAATTTTCAACCTTAAAAAATAAAATTAATATATTCTAAAAAATATTTGTTATAAACATTTTATTATATAATTTTATTTTTGAATGAGATAAAAATATAAAATTTAGTTTTTTGAAATAATTTTTATTTCAAATTAATTTTTAATAAATTAAATTAAGGATAAACATATCATACATTTATTTCTTAAAAGTTAAAATCTAAAAAATTTAAACTATTTTTTTAGCTAAAACAAGTCTTTAATATGCTTAGAAAATATTACATAATTAATAACAATATTGCATAAATTTAAAAGGATTACATAATAGAAACATTACATAATTAAAATATGGGCTACAATATTGCGTAATTGAAATATATTAGCAGTTTTATTTAACGGGTATTATAGAATTGCCAGATATGTTCCACCAAATCTGCTTGTAGTTGTCGATGTTTTAGTCTATCACGAAGTCGGATATTATTTTGGATATATCTCTCATACAGAACAAAAGTTTTCTCACCCAGCTCTGGTTGTGATATGCCATTCTCCACATCATCATAAAAGGGAAGTTGAGCAAAGTTTCCTGCATATATGTCTCTCTTATCCTCAACTATAATATTATGCAATATAATACATGCTCTCATTATCTTGGCAAGTTTCTCTTTCTCCCAAAATCGTGTAGGGCCACGTATGATTGCAAACCGAGCCTGTAGCACTCCAAATGCTGGCTCCACGTCCTTTTGTTGTCTTTCTTGATATTTTGCAAACAACTTTCGCTTATCTCACTGCGATCGGGAGATTGTTTTGACGAATGTTGTCCATTCAGGATATATACCATCTGTTAAATAGTATTCCATATTATAATTGGTACCATTCACAATATAATTTACCTCTGGAGCTCGAGCATCTAAAACTTCATCAAACACCGGTGAACGGTCTAACACATTGATGTCATTGTTTGAACTAGCAACTCCAAAAAATGCATGCCATATCCAAAGGTCAAATGAAGCCATAATTTCGAGTATGATAGTTGGAACCCCACAAGAATTAATTATATACATACCCTTCCATGCTTTCGGGCAATTTTTCCACTGCCAATGCATGCAATCGATGCTGCCCATCATTCCAGGGAAGCAACAATCCTCCGCCATTTGTAGTAAGCATTGTACGTCATTCGAGTTTGGTTTTCGCAAGTATTCGGTCTCAAATACCAATATCACATCTTCGACGAATTTCTCTAAGCACTCAATTGCCGTGCTTTCGCCTATTCGGACATAATCATTAACGGCATCAGTTGATACTCCATATGCTAACATACGCATGGCAGCTGTGCATTTTTGTAGCGGGGATAAGCCTTTCTTGCCTGTAGCATCGACTTTCTGCCGAAAATATGGATCAACATGTGATAAGGTTTCCACTATGCGAAGAAAGACATGCCTTCCCATTCGGAACCTTCGCCGAAATGTCTCAGCAAGGTACATTGGATTAGATGCAAAGTAGGCATTGAAAAGATGTTCATGTCCTGCTTCGCGATCCCTATCTAAGGTCCTATGAGATCTGAGGGAAGAGTTTTGCCTGTACCTCTTGAGAATAAGTTGAAGTTGGCGCTTATCTGAATCATCAAACATAAAATCCTCAATCCATTCATCTAAAGACATGTTATCAGATTGGTCTGAATCATCGAGCAAAACATCATCAATCAAGTCATCAAAAGACTTGTTATCGGGTTGATTAGAGGTTCCAGCCATTTGGAGTAATGGATATTTTAGTTATGGTTGTGAGTGACAAAGTGTTTTGAGAGGAAATATGGAAAAGTGATGCTCCATATTTATAAGCCTTTTTCGATAATGAATAGTTTGTCTAAATGGCTAGTTTTGAACGGCTACTTTTGTAACGACTAGTTCTTTAACAGCTAGTTTTGCAACGGCTAGTTTTGCGTTCATTTATTTTTGAAAAGTTAAAATCCAAATATCCTTGCATAATTTTAAAAATTACATATAACTAAAAGCATTACTAAACATTTTAAAACATTACTTGATTGACAACAACATTACATGATCGAAATATTTCATAATTAAAAACGTTACTTAACAGACATTAAAAATACTTTGCCATAATTTTCTCAACAAGCCTAGCATGAAATGATCGTTGTGTTTCACTCATCATGGAGGTGTCTGCATAAAGTACTTGCTTGTCTGTTTCTTTTTACTTAACCTCTAGCTCCTTCGCCTTTATCATCCTCTCCTTTTCTTTCTCCTTTAGCTCCTTTTCTTTGATCATCATCAACTTTTCCTTGAACGCCCTATCCTTTTCCATGTCCGCTAACTCCATTTCCTTGACTTTCTTAAAATCTTCCATGAGACAAAGTTTCCTAGCTATAATGGATTTGAGTGCATTAATGTCTTCATCGAAACCTATGAATGCTTTTGATTTCCCCTTTCCTTTCCTTTTTAGATGCTTTGGTGCCTTGTGGATGAACTGGAGACTCCACACCAACATCCTCATCTGTTGGTGCTTCTAGATTTGATGAGGATGAGTATGTTCCACAAGCACCGATTTTTGTTCTTTTGGAACCTCCACTTTTAATTGATTGGGTTCTCCATTTTTGTTCCTTCCGAAGCTCATTCCAGTGTCTTTAAAAAGTGCATTTCTTTCCATACCTGGTAAAATAGAGTTCGTGAGCCAACTCTATTATATCATCACTATTCAAACCACTTTGGTGTCTTCGATATGCTTGATCGTAGCAACTACCAAATTGTTGAGCCCCCGTGTTGATCCTATGCCATCGCTTCTTCATTGCACCTACCCCTCTTTTGATCAAGCCACAGTTGCTTTCCTCGCAATATGCATGAATTTGGCTCCAAAATGCATTACCTTTTTGGTCAGTACCCATCAAAGGATCCATTAATATATTCAACCATGCACTTATTAGCAACTCATCCTCTTTCCATCGCCACTGACCGTTGTCTTGTGCACGATCTTCAATTTGCTCATCGTTGAGGTTGATAGCATCTAATCTATCGCAATTGGAAAATTGTGAATATTGTGAACTTGAAGTGGAATTTATAGGCGTTTGATAAGATGGGTCAGATGACCCACCAACACTGGCTGATCCTGATCCCGATCCCCCAAATTGGGTTTGAAATGGCAATGAAAATGGAAATTGGAATGTTTGTGGATTTTGATTGTTTGGAAAAAAATGAACTTGAAAATTTGTAGGAATTTGAAGATTAGAAGGAATTTAAAAATTATTATTTGGAAAGAAGTTTGGAATTTGGAAATTTGGATTTAAATTTGGATTTTGAGAATTTGAAGATTGTGAATTTTGGATATTTGGATTTTGAGGGAAGTTGGAATTTGGTAAGTAATTGAGAAACGAAATAAAATTAACTTGATTTGGATCCATTGTTTGTAGAAGAATAGAGAAATAGAATTTATGTGGAAAGAATTTAGAGAGTGTTGGAAAGGATGAAGAAGAGTTGTAAAAAAAGAAGTTGGAAGAAGTTGATATTTATAGAGTAAAAATAAAAATAAAATAATATTTTATATTATAATCATTAATTATCAACGGTCAAAAATTATTTCAAAAATTATTAAAAAAAAAAAAACTCTGCCTCACTTGGGACGTCCCTATACAGAGGGACGTCCTTTTCTCTCTCCTATCCCACGCCTTTCACTCCAATGTTGGGACGGGACAACTCTGATAGCTGCAGGAAAGTAGGATGGACAAATTTGCCCATTGGAGATGCTCTAAATTTAAAGTTTGACAATATATAAAAAAATAAAAAATAAAAAAAAAACCTCCCCAATATGCAAAAACAATATGAGGAAAAAATTTCACATGAAAAAAGGAGAAAAAGAGGCCACACGCCATAGTCTGAGTACTCAAATAACTAAATATAAAGGTTCAATTGATAAAAACTTGAGTCAAAACCTTATCAAAAGAACCTTAGAAAGAAGTATAATTAGAATATTCAAATATACAAAATTATAAATTATAAATAAATTAATAAGGTCAGAGCATGGAAAGTTAGCATCAGAACCAATGCAAGATCATATCAAGACCAAAACCATGTTAATAAACGTTAACTTGAAAAAGGTTAAAAAGAGAAGTAAGCTCACAAAAGAACCAAGTCCAGGGCAGTACAGGTACGAACTGTAAGAGCAAATGCATAATTAGAATTTCCAAATACTCAAATAATAAATTTAAAAGGTCTAAACACAGAAACATAGAGATATACAATAAAGGAGAAAAGCTAACGTAGAACATACAATATACCCAACTAAAAGCAGATAAGGAAATTTGACTGTCAACTTTAAGTTACATTGAATTAATGTCCAAAAAGAAGCAAATTTGATCCATATATGATACAAAAGTATGTTCCAAATTCGAAATGGTTAAAACTTAGTGAGTAATTTTTCATATATTTGCATGCAATCTAAAGCAACAGTAGGTCAGAGAAGAAATTGAATACTCAGGTTCTAAGAACCAATAAGGTCAAGCCTTTTCAAATTTAATAAATGCTAGCTCAAAATGTAAATGAACAATGAGATAGCTATAGAAATATCTGGATCAAAGTGCCATTCCAACATATTATTACAACAAAGTATTAAACAATTTCAACATCAGGGAAGAATTATAACTAATCCACAAATACACTGCTTAAAGCATGCATCACGTTAAATCTAGCTTATAAAAAACTCCGGAGACTTTGAACCCGTAAGATTGGATTGGCCATGTGATGTTATCTTGAGGTTCACTCTAGCAAAAGATGACTTCAATATTCTATTGAAGATGCCATGAAGTTCAAGAATTTCAACCAAAAATATGTTTAAAATTCAGCTTAAATGACACTTACAAGCTCAAGATCAAAAAGAGTTCAAGTGAACCCACATTTAGCTCAATTGTGTCAAACCCCAAGTGCTTGCGTTCCTGTCACAATAAGATAACATGAATTCATATAAGAGCAGCTCAATGAAGTAAAAAATAAACAATGAAAAAAAGAAACAATAGTTCACAGAATCATGAATAGCAGTTCACTAAAGTAAAAAAAAAAAAAAACAGAATAATTTTAAACCAAAAGGAAGCAAAGAGTTGGATTACATATGCCCCTGCAATCTAATACACATGAACGCAATCAAAACTTCAAAGATAAATTGCCAAAACAATATCACATTTACCTTTCATAGTATAAGCAAATTTGAAAAAGGAAGGGACTTACAAATGCATCCATGAAGTAAGGGAAATATGAATATCATTATGTATAATTTTAATATAAAGCAAGCATAAAATCAAACAAAAAATCTAGATCGCACTGTCAAAATAAATTGAAAACCTTAAAACAAAAATGAATTCAACAGCTTAATAATTTAAAAAAAATGGAATAAACATTTAAAAAAAAAGTTTTAGCATAATGCAAATCAACAATGAACAATAGTGCACTAAAGAAAAAGAAAAATCATACCCAGAGACCAAAAGCAAACAAAAATACCACATTGCATATGCTCCTGCAATCTGACACACATGAACACTATCAGAATTTAAAAATCAAAAAATATAATGAAGCTCCAATTTTGTTGAACTCTTTCTCCAATGCTTGCAAATTTTGTTTGACTGTGCATTCAAGTTTCAAATCCAATGCTATCGATTAAAAAAAATCAATTAAACAATCATAAAAAGAATACTAATCAAAAGGAGTTATGTCACAACCCAACATAGGCCGTGACCGACGTTTAGAGAGCATGCTTCCTAACAAGCCTTAGACATCAAGATTTCACAAAAATTGGGCAGAGTTTCCTCTATATTTAGGTTATTTCCTAAATACGAGTACTTATCCTGCAATTCAACAAGCACACACTTCCATCGGGGATCCAGGCATTCTCAGAATGCACCTCTCAGCACACAGCACAATTTATAATCATACATATCACAAGACATTTCCAAGTTCAATTTAGAATCAAATCCAACATAATCCATTCATCAAATTTAATATAAAACAGTCAATCCAACTCAGTCTAAACAATCTCTAAACATAACTTAACACACTAGCAAGGGTCGGATCCTGCTTGTAGTACTATGGAGCTACATACTAAGATTACAAACTAAAACAGAATACAAATCAAGACCCTTACTATTGAGGGCTCACCAAAGATAGAAATCTAATGATGCTGCACAGAAGGATCAGCTCCCAAGTCTGAACCTGTATCTAAAAAGAATAGAATAGCCACGGGGTGAGTTTGCAAAACTCAGTGAGAGACAGGACACTTTTGAACCTCATGAGTCAATGAACATATAAGTGCAAAATGATTACATTTCAAATAAGGAAAATAGAGAAAATATTTAACAGAATAAACAGGTAGGATTCACACTTAGGTGGACGTTCCTTCGTGTGAATCCCGAAATCAGGCACGCACCCCTCTTTGAGAGGCCGTGAAGTTCTGTCACACACCACACTACGTGTATGGCCGTGTAATATCATAATCTAAGATGCACCAAGACTAACATCTACTACCGTTAGCATACAGACTTTCCTAACCTTTCATGTTCATAAACTATCAATTTCAAATAAGCATTCGATTTGTTTTCATCATCGACTCATGAGTAGCATTCTAGAAGTAAATAAACAATTAAAATTCAAAACAGTAATAATTCAAAAGTATTCTATCTACTCACTAATCACCGGTCACAGGAAATCTTAATGCTCCGGAGCCACAAAGCTGGAGGGGGCTCCCTTGGAATAATCTAACACCACAATACGACATTTGTATCAATTATCGATCACTAATAATCTCCATACCATAAGTTCTCTAATTTTACTACCCTAGGGTTTCAAGAATTCTTCTAACAATCAAGGAGTTGGAATTTCTTAGGAAAAAGGAAGGAGTAAGACATGAGAATTACAGCTAGAATTGGAATGAGAAGGATATGGATAGAAGTGAGCTCTCCAACTTCAAATCCACCCAAGCAAGGGTAATGAAGGAGGAACAGATTGCATGGATGATTTGTGTTTAAATGGAGTGAAGATGGTGTTGTTGTTGTTGATATAGTTGAAATTAGCGGAATGGATGTATTAGATGTGAGAAGTGGTGGAAGAAAGGAATTCTAGAGAGAAGGGAGAGAGTTTGGGTTAAAGAGAGAAAGGAAATTTGAAAATGAAGGCATGGGATGTGTCTCTGTATATATATTGACCTGTGGTTATCGATTACCATGAAGAACTAGTAATCGATTACTACGAACCCAAAACTAGTAATTGATTACCACATTTGGTAATCAATTACAATGCGAAAATTTTTAACCCGTGGGCATACAGAGAGCCCTGTAATCGATTACTAGCCACACGATAATCGATTGCAACATCCCAAAACTTGATTCCTTGCATCCCAAATGCCATCTAACACCTAAGGTAACCCACATCTGCAAAAAAAGTCAATTATAATCAGATCAAACACATCGATCAAATAGATTGATCATGGAAAAACTTGAAATTAAAATCAAGGGTGTTACATACTCCCCCCTAAAAAAGAATTCGTCCTCGAATTCTGAACAAAGCAATATTTGTCTTTTATTCGAATAGGTGCGGGTACTTTGTCTGCATGGCTTCTTTAGCCTCCCAACTCGGTTCTTCCCTCGAGTGGTTTTCCCAGATTACCTTTACTAAGACCACCTCCTTTGAATGCAACTTCTTCACTTGACGATCGACTATGGCTACAGGCTCTTCTTCATAAGTTAAATCTTCCTTTAACTGAATGGTATGCAAAGTAAGCACATGAGAAGGGTCGAGGAGATACTTCCGTAACATTGACACATGAAATACCGGATGAATCATGGATAAGCCAGGTGGTAAGGCCAAATGGTATGCCACTGGGCAATTCTATCCAAAATCTCAAAAGGACTAATGTAACGAGGGCTGAGCTTGCCCTTCCTTCCAAACCTCATTACACCCTTCCTAGGGGACACACGAAGGAAAACAAGGTCACCTATGGAGAATTCTAGGTCTCACCTTCAGTGGTCAGCATAGGCCTTCTGCCTACTCTAAGCTGCTAGCAACCGTTCTCTAATCAACTGAACCTTCTCCAAAGAGTCTTGCACTAAGTCTGGCCCCAAGATTTTAGCCTCACCCACCTCAAACCAACCAATGGGAGACCTATAGCATCTTCCATACAAGGCTTCAAATGGTGCCATCTGGATACGTGCTTGATAATTATTGTTGTAAGAGAATTCAACTAGGGGCATGTAACTATCCCAATTCCCACCAAAGTCCAAAATGCAGGACCTCAACATATCTTCAAGAATTTGAATTGTTCTTTTAGATTGCCCATCCGTTTGAGGGTGGAACACCATACTCAAATCTAGTCAGGTCCCTAAGGCCTTTTGGAAGGCCTTCCAAAAATGAGAAGTGAATTGAGGTCCACAGTCCGAGATAATGATGTCGAAACCCCATGAAGTCGAACAATTTCATCAACATAAAGTTTAGCATAATGGTAAGCTTTATAGGTAGTCTTGACTGGGAGGAAATGAGCCGACTTAGTTAATCTATCTACTATCACCCAAATAGAATCAAAACCCCTAAAGTTTTGGGGTAATCCGGTCATAAAATCCATGGTAATTCTTTCCCATTTTTACTCGGGTATTTCAACCTGTTGTAATAACCTGGTAGGTCTTTGATGTTCGGCTTTGACTTGCTGACATACTAAACATCATGACACAAAGTCCCCTATATCTTTCTTCATGCCTTCCCACCAAAATAATTGTTTCAAATCTTGATACATCTTAGTGGAACTTAGATGAATCGTATATCCGGAATTGTGAGCCTCCTCCAGAAAAGTTCTCCTTAGATTGCCTACATCTGGCACACACAAGCGATTTCCACATCTCAAAGCTCCTGCTTGATCAAGGGAGAATTCAGGCTTCTTTCCATCGCGAACCGCATTCCGCAAGTTACATAATTGTGTATCCTCATATTGGGCTATTTTAATTTGCTCAATCAAGAAAGATCGCGCCCAAACATGGGCCAAAAGTGGCCCGGAACCTCCAAGTTCAAAGCGAATACCCTCAGCTTCTAACTTGTGGATCTCTTCCACTATGGCTCTTTTCACAAGTGCTATATGTGCAAGACTACGCATGGATTTCCTGCTCAATGCATCGGCCACTACGTTTGCCTTACAAGGATGATATAAAATGGTGCAATCGTAGTCCTTGAGCAATTCCATCCACCTATGTTGCCTCAAGTTCAAATCTCTTTGTTGGAAAATATACTTCAGGCTCTTATGATTAGTGCAGATCTCACACATCTTCCCATAAAGATAATGTCTCCAAATCTTTAGTGCAAACACCGTGGCTACCATCTCTAGATCGTGCGTGGGGTAGTTTTGCTCATGTCTCTTTAATTGTCATGAGGCATAAGCAATGACTCGTCCATGTTGCATAAGAACACATCTGAGCCCTACCCGGGAAGCATCACAATAGACCGAATACTCTCTAGATCCTGAGGGTAAAACCAGCATTGGGGCTATAGTCAGACAAGCTTTAAGCCTTTGGAAGCTCTCTTCACAATCATCAGACCATTGAAAAGGTATACCTTTTTGGGTTAGCTTAGTCAAGGAAGCAGAGATTTTGGAGAAGTCTTTCACAAATCTTCTATAGTAGCCTGCCAATCCCAAGAAACTCCAAATTTCCGTCACTATTGTCGGCCTTAGCCACTTTTGGATAGCTTCAATCTTCCTAAGATCTACTGTAATTCCTTTCTTTGATACTACGTGCCCCAAAAAGGTCACTTGATCCAACCAAAACTCAAATTTGGAAAATTTTGCATAGAGCTAGTGATCCTTTAGAGTTTGCAGAACAATCCGCAAATGGCATTCATGCTCTTCTTCACTCCTTGAGTAAACCAAGATATCATCAATAAAGACGATCACAAAGTGATCCAGGAAGGGTTTGAACACTCTGTTCATCAAGTCCATGAAAGCAGCTGGGGCATTGGTTAATCCAAAAGACATTACTAAGAATTCGTAACATCCATAGCGAGTTCGAAAAGCAGTCTTAGGAATATCTTCCTCCCAAATTCTCAACTGATGGTATTTGGACCAAAGATCAATCTTTGGGAAGCACGATGCCCCTTGAAGCTGGTCAAACAAGTCATCAATTCGAGGTAATGGATATTTATTACGAACCGTCAACCGATTGAGCTATTTATAGTCCACACATAATCGCATGGACCTATCCTTCTTCTTTATAAAGAGCACTGGAGCACCCCATGGTGATGTGCTAGGATGAATAAAGCCCTTTTCTAGCATGTCTTACAGCTGAACTTTTAACTCCCGCAGTTCTACTAGAGCCATGCGATAAGGAGGAATAGAAACGGGTCGGACATCTGGAGTCAATTCAATACAAAATTCAATCTCCTTATCGGGAGGCATTCTTGGCAATTCCTCAGGGAACACATCTAGGAATTCTCTCACCACATGAACCTGATCAAGACTAGGCACCGTCATTTCTATATCGTGAACCACCACAAGATAGCCTTCATTTCCTTTGTCCATCAATTGCATCGCCGTCATAGAAGAAATTATGCTGGTGGGGGTCAAGCTGCTATCTCCCCAAAATATAAGAGATGAGCCGTTGGCCATCTCAAACTTCACAGCCTTAGAATGGCAATCCACCGAGGCATGGCATGAAGACAACCAATCCATACCTAGGGTGATGTCAAAGTCCATCATCTCCAATAACAATAAGTTAGCCAGAGTATCCACTCCCTTGATACTAACTATACAGGAGGGAAACATTAATTAAACCATTAAAGATTCTCCCATGAAGGTTCCAACCCAAAAGGGTGATCCAACAATACTAGTTGCTGATTGAAACGAGAAGCAAAATATAGGGATACATAGGAGTGGGTGGAGCCCGGGTCAAATAACACATGCTTCGAAAGAATAAACATGCAAGGTACCTGCCACCACAGCATTCGAAGCCTAGGCATCTTGCCTTATCAAGGCGAAAACTCTTAACTGGCCTCTACCTGTCCCTCTACCTGTCCCTCTACCACCAGGACCTCTGCCACCTACTCCCCTACCTAAACCCTTCCAGAGGGTTCATGAGAAGCTCTTGGAGATAAGGCTAAGTAGGATGGTGCTGGCACAATAGGACATGCAAAGCTCGGATCAAAAGCCTTTTTGAATAGGGACACTTCTTCCCGAGATGTCCTGTCTGGCCACATCCAAAACAAGCTCCAGTAGCTTTATGACACTACCCGAAGTGGAAATTCCCACAGCATTGACATGGAGGCCTGGAGAAAGTTGACTGACCAATTCTTTGCATATTAGGTTAAGATGTACTGCCAGCTTGGGATCTTAAGGCAGACACACTCATAAGAACAGTCCCTGAAGAATTAGCCCTACCCGATGGTGCCTAGCGTCAACCCTGATAATTCTGAGCTCCCCCAAAACTAGATCCAGTAGAAAAATTCCCCTTCATTTTCTATCTCTTGCTTACTTTCTTGGCCACTCTTCGCTCTTCTTTTCCAATCTTGAGGCCATAAACAACATCCACAATTTCAGCATAAGTCATTCTCGCAACCATAGGAAGTAGATTGGAGGATAAGGGGTGAAGTAAGCCTCGGACAAACCTCTTAGCTCTCATTGTATCATTGGATACCAAGTGCTAAGCATAGCGGGATAATTTGGTGAATTGCTCGTCATATTCTGCTATGGACATTCTTGGGGTTTGCCGTAGTCTCTCAAAATCAGCAGCATACTTCTCCCTTTTGTTGACGGGAAGGAATCTCATCATGAAAACCTCGGTAAATTCTTCCCAGCTGAGGGGAGGTGAACCAGAGGCATCCCTGCCTCCCATGAGTGTGGCATACCACTGCTCTGTAGGCCCATTCAGATTATAAGCTACCAGCTCTACTACTGTCTCACTCGGGCATTTAAGGACCCTGAGGACCTTGTTAGTGCAGTCAAGAAATTGTTGAGGGTCATTCGTTAAGGGATTTCAGGAGAAACTTGGTGGGTTTAATCTGAGAAAAGATTTGATTGACACTTCGGTCCTTTCTCGCTGATGACGAGGCTCACGGACAAGTGGAGTTGGTTCCATATGAGGTTAAGGTTTATTCCTTCTTTGATGAGCTAGGAGTTCCACTAGAGTATTGAGAGTCTAGTGAACCCCTCTCATTTCAGTTGCCAAATTGATTGGCTCTTCTTTAGGAGTGGGCTCTTCCAATTTCCTGGCTGGTCTCCCACGGCCTCCTCTTTGACCACGGTTTCTCCCTCTCCTAGGAGACTAAGAGAAGGGACCTAGTCAGATTCAGCGTCAGAAGCCTCATGAGCTTCTGCCCTTGCAACACGAGTGCGAGTTCTAGGTGGCATTTCACCTAAGGGAAGAGTTTATCAAGGTTATGACCAAATTGATATTCAAGATGAGCAAATACTTGAAGTGCATAAAACATGAAGGATAGACACATGAATGATAATCCTGAAGGCCTCTGGTAGCATCACATTTTGTCAGAATGGTTCGACTTCCATTTGCACAATTGTGATCCTACTAAAGGACATTTGCTCCATAGTATACAGGAAAACCTAGGCTCTGATACCATCTTTGTCAAGACCCAACATAGGCTATGATTGGCGCTTAGAGAGCACGCTCCCTAGCAAGCCTTAGACATCAAGATTTCACAAAAATTGCGCAAAGTTTCCTCTATATCTAGGTTATTTCCCAAATACAAGTACTTATCCTGCAATTCAACAAGCACATACTTCCATCGGGGATCCAAGCATTCTCAGAATGCATCCCTCAGCACACAGCACAATTTAGAATCATACATATCACAAGACATTTCCAAGTTCAATTCAGAATCAAATCCAACATAATCCATTCATCAAATTTAATATACAATAGTTAATCCAACTCAATCTAAACAATCTCTAAACATAACTTAACACACTAGCAAGGGTTGGACCCTGCCTGTAGTACTATGGAGTTACATACTAAGATTACAAACTAAAATAGAATACAAATCAAGAACCTTACTATTGAGGGCTCACCAAAGATAGAAATCTAATGATGCTGCGCAGAAGGATCGGCTCCCAAGTCTGAACCTATATCTGAAAAGAATAGAATAGCCATGGGGTGAGTTTGCGAAACTCAGTGAGAGACAAGACACTTTTGAACCTCATGAGTCAATGAACATATAAGTGCAAAATGATTACATTTCAGATAAGGAAAACAAAGGAAATATCTAACAAGATAAACAGGCAGGATTCACACTTAGGTGGTCGTACCTTCGTGTGAATCCCGAAATCAGGCATGCACCCCTCTTTGAGAGGCCGTGAAGTTCCGTCACACACCACACTATCTGTATGATCGTGTAATATCTATCACGCACCACCCCCTTTGGGTAGCCATGTAATATCATAATCCAAGGTACACCAAGTCTAACATCTACTGCCGTTAGTAAACCGATCCTGTTATAGACTTTCTTAACCTTTCATGTTCATAAACTATTAATTTCAAATTCAATTTGTTTTCATCATCGACTCATGAGTAGCGTTCTAGAAGTAAATAAACAATTAAATTCAAAATAGTAATAATTCAAAAGTATTCTATCTACTCACTGATCACCAGTCACAGGAAATCTTAATTCTCCAGAGCCACAAAGCTGGAGGGGACTCCCTTAGAATAATCTAATACCACAATACGACATTTGTATCAATTATCAATCACTAATAATCTCCATACCATAAGTTCTCTAATTTTACTACCCTAGGGTTTCAAGAATTCTTCTAACAATCAAGGAGTTAGAATTTCTTAGGAAAAAGGAAGGAGTAAGATATGAGAATTACCGTTAGAATTGGAATGAGGAAGATATGGATAGAGGTTAGCTCTCCAACTTCAAATCCACCTAAGTAAGGGTAATGAAGGAAGAACAGATTGCCTGGATGATTTGTGTTTAAATGGAATGAAAATGGTGTTGTTGTTGTTGATTTTGTTGAAATTAGTGGAATGGATGTATTGGATGTGAGCAGTGGTGGAAGAAAGGAATTCTAGAGAAAAGGGAGAGAGTTTGGGTTAGAGAGGAAAGGAAATTTGAAAATGAAGGCGTGGAACGTGTCTTCATATATATATTGACCTGTGGTAATCGATTACCACGAAGAACTGCTAATCGATTACCACAAACAAATAGCTGGTAATCGATTACCACGAACCCAGAACTGGTAATCGATTACCATATTTGGTAATCGATTACAACGTGAAAATTTTTAACCCGTGGGCATACAGAGAGCCTAGTAATCGATTACCAGCCACATGATAATCTATTGCAACATCCCAAAACTTGATTCCTTGCATCCCAAATGCCATCTAACACCTAAGGTAATCCACATCTAGAAAAGAAATCAATTATAATCAGATCAAACATATCGATCAAACGGATTGATCATAGAAAAACTTGAAATTAAAATCAAGGGTGTTATAAGTTAATTATTGCAACTTCATTTTTAGAAACCCTCATCAACCAAGCATTCCAAAAGCAAAGAATTTTTTAAATAAAAAAAGTGAAAATCATTATTAGAATCAAATGGGAAAAGGTGTAAATGAAACCGTGATGGCATTGTGGGTGGTGATTCGTATCTCTTTCTCGTTAATGGGGGATTCAAGCTTCGACTTTCTAGTACGCACATTGCTGGTGAAGAAACAAAACAACCACTCCAAAGGAAACAACATTCATGTCTCAAATTAAAAAAAAAAGGAAGAAAGAAGAAGAAAAATGGATAGAAGCATTGCATACCTCTAATTTGTTCCATAACAATAGAAAAATTCCTTACAGGGAGAAAAATAACCATTTGAACAACATTCAAGACGGCATTTGTTGTAACCACAAAAGTTTCACCTAGGTTTGAGATAAAGAAAGAGGTGGTGGCTATAAACGTGAAAGAAGAAGCAAGAGTAAAGTAAAAGATAAAATAAACTGAGAATGAATACAAAATGAGAGAAGAAGGAACTACAAAAGTTAGGAAGAAGATAAAATGAAGATAAATCAAATAGAGAGAGAGAGAGAGAGAGAGAGAGAGAGAGTAATTGAAATCATATCGAAAATAGGAATCTTGGACAACAATTTGAATTTTCAATTTAGATTAAAATAATAATCAGATAGTTGGTTGTTTTTAAATTATATATTTGAAATTGAATTTAAAGATAAAATTAAAATCTTGAAGAGATAAGGTTATCAAGATAATATGTGGATCTAGTAAATATAACAAGCAATAAATGATATTGGTTGTGTAGATGATAATGATGTACAACTAGAATTATTTAAAATAAAATATCTAGTTGTGCATAGTGTATTCCCAAAATAGAAAGGTCCTAGAAAACTTGTACGAGAAGCCATTGAATAAGAAGATGACACCTATACAAAAATTTTCTCATTATAGTCCCTGTTTGTATATATTATGGATGGATATGGATATAATTATTTATTATATATTTATATACAATAGTTATTGAAATTAGTTATAGGAAAAAAATTCTTATATTATTGTTTATTTAATATAAATATTGTACTTTTCTTATATATTTACAATAGATGATGAAGATGAGCTTAAGAAAGTTACTATTGAAGATACATTCTAGTTTCTCTGTGGGTATAATACTTTTAGTAAATGCCTAAGTTCATTTTGGCAAATGGTTAGATTCTTTATGTCACATTTTTGTTTCCAAATTACTGGAACAATGGAGATACTTGCTATGAGTGTGAATATTGTGGTGCTTTATTTTGATATAATGAAAGAGTTGGGAAGCACTATAATGCAAACAATCCAAAGTTTTCATCGTGTTGTAGAGGAGGTCAGGTGGAAATACCTAAGTTCAAACAGGCTCCAAAGATATTAGATGATCTATTGTTTTAAAAAATAATGCAGAAAGCGATCATTTTCGTGAGAACATAAGAGCATACAATAGCATGTCTGCAATTACATTATGGGGGGGATTAATAGAATAGTCAATCAACCAAAGGACCTCCTACTTTTATATTGTATAGTCAAAATTATCATTTGATGGGTAGCTTGATACCTCTAATAGGCTCTACAACAGAGTTTGCACAGTTCTACATACATAACACTCAAAAAGAGATTGGGAATTGAATTAATGTTATGAGGTATCTAATTCAAAATACTATTCATGTGCTTTTTACCATATTAATAATTAATAATTGCTTGATTAAAAATAAACATGCACTGAATTATTGTATATTTTTCTGTAATCTGAATGATAACATCAATAGATTACATGCTGAGATTATGGTTGATTTAAAGATTATGTTAGATAAGAACAATGTCTTGGCAAAGTCTTTTCATATGGTTAAAGACACAATGAACAATTGTTATTGGAAAGCGAGGGAAAGATTGCAGAAAATATAGTTTTCTATCAATTTTTAAAGTAGCAGCATTGATTGTTGGAGTTGATGTCTTGAGAAGAGATGGAGATATTATTATTGAAACTTAGATTGGAAATCTGCAATGGGTTGCAGAACCAAATCCATCATACTTTGGGCTCCAACATCCATTATTATTTCCCTATAGTGAGGATGGATATCCAGAAGGTATATCATTGAACAAGGAGAATGAAAACACTTCTCGAGGAAGGCAAAATGTCACTATGAAAGATTTTTTCGCTTATAGGGTACAGGCAAAGCTTGCAAATGGATCTCCTTTTCTTTACTCAAGACGATTGTTTCAATAATTCTTAGTTGATAGATACACAATGATTGATTCTTTGAGATGTCCGCCTGCATAAAAAGCAAGTGACATCTAAAATATATAAAGGAATAGTTGAAACTATTTTGAATGGTGAAATCAATCCTTCATCTAGGGGTAAGCACATTATGTTACCATCTCCATATATTGGAGGTGCTAGATATATGATTCAAAATCATGAAGATGCATTGGCTATATGCAAATCAATAGGCTCTCCTAATCTCTTTATCACTTTTACTTGCAATCCAAAATGGCCCGAGATTCAAAGGTTCATTTGCACTAGGAAATTAAAAGCTACAGATAGACCAGATATAGTTTGTAAAGTTTTCAAAATTAAATTGGATCATATGATAAAAGATATTCGGGGGAGTCACATTTTCGACAAGGTTAAAGCAGGTAATGCTTATTCTATACTTTGATTAACATACTAGCTAAATCATATGTGCATTGGGTGTTTTAATTTATCTTTTATTTATATGTTGCAGTAATCTATACTATTGAGTTGAAAAAATGTGGGCTTCCTCATGCTTACATATTATTGTTTTTCAATAAGAAGACAAGAAGTGACAAAGATATTAACAAGATTAGTTTAGTAGAAATTCCTAACAAAAATAGTGATCCTACTTTTTATAAAGCAACAAAAATTTTCATGAAGCATGGTCCATATGGTACTGCTAGGAATGATTCACCATAATGGAAGATGTACATCGAAATTTTTGAAAAGGTATATAGAATCTACAACTTTGATGAATATGGTAATCTAATGTATAGACAAAGAGCTGAGGGCAGAATAATCAAAAGGCTAGGCATACCATTGGATAATTGGTATATGGTTCCACATAATTGATATTTGCTTCTTAAGTATGGAGTTTATGTTAAGGTTAAGTAGTGCAATCATCTCTTCAAATATGTCAATGATGGTCACAATTATGTAACAACATCATTTTACTGAAGTGCTTCGGTGGAAGGATCAGAAGAATCAATGGACAAGATTAAATTGCAAGTATATTTTCCATGTGAAGCAGTGTATAGGATGTTTGGGTTTGATATTCATTACAAAGATCTGACAGTTGAAAGGTTAGGATTTCATTATCCAAATGAGCAAAATGTTATATTTGATGATGATGATCCCATTGATAGCATTACAAATTGACCAACAATAAATCCATCAATGTTTTTGGCATGATTGGAATCGAACAAAATCTATCTAAAAGCCAGACAATTCATTTATGCTAAATTTACAACAAAAAGTTGTGTGAAACCAAAAATAAGAAAATGAGAGCCAAGGCATTCTCAATTTGTAATTGGATTAATCTTCTTTGTTCCCCCAGGTTCTAGTGAGCTTTATTACTTAAGATTGCTTTCGAATATTGTTAGAGGATCCACAAGCTATAAAGATGTCAGAATTGAAAATGATGTTTTCTATGGAACTTTTGGAGATATGTGTTATGCTTGCGACCTATTAGATGATGATAAAGAATACATTGCTATGATATAAGAAGCAAGTCACCGGGGCTCAGGTGAATATCTTCGTTAACTATTTGCATTGTTGTTGTTCTCTAATTTAATAACTAGACGAAAAGTTGTTTGGGAAAAAGTCGGCATCTATTATCTGATGGTATCTTACATAAAAAAAGAAAATTGCTCAAACATCCTGGTTTACTATTCCTTGAATATATGCTTGTATTTTGTTAGATATTAAGAATTAATTATTACGCAAACTCATTTGTGATATTGAGTATATAAGAATTTTACATTTGCAGATATTCAACTAACTGACTAAGAACTTTGTAACATTCTTAGAAGCAATAGCAAGAGTCTTAGGGGGTTCCTTATGATATCATTTCCTAATACAGACAATAGTGATTAAGAACAAAATGCTTATGCACATAATAGACTTATATGTGATGAGCCTTGTTATGATTGGAGAAGCTTGCTTGAGCAACACAAGACCCTTTTATCTAAATTGACAGATGAGCAAAGAGTTGTATATGATAAAATCATGTCAATAGTACAACGTGGCAATGATGGTGTCTTTTTCCTGTAGGATATGGATATGGAGGTGTGGGAAAAACTTTTGTTTGGAAAACCTTAGCATCTGCATTAAAAACTAAAGGACAAATTGTGCTCATAGTTGCATCTAGTGGTGTTGCCTTTCTTTTATTACCAGTGGTAGAACTCCTCAATGAAGATTCACAATTCTATTAAATCCGTATGAGTTCTCTATGTGCAATATAAAATAGATAAATCCTTTATTTGATTTGATTATCAAGACTAAGCTCATAATTTGGGATCAAGCTCCAATGATGAATAGGTATTGCTTTGAAGCTTTGTGATACAAGCTCAAGAGGGCAAGCAATTTGGTCATTCTACCACTGGAGGGCAAAATAAGGATCTTGTCATGGCTGTGGGTCCTATCATAAGGGAAAGAGCTTGTTTCTAGCAAGTTAGTTTTGCCTTAGAGATCAAGCAACACAAGAGCATATTTCAAGTGCAATGGTGTTAACTTGGCACCCAAGGAATCAAGCTTAATTAAAGTAACTTGGAGAGTAAGTGATCTGATCATATTGGAGGTGCTACTATCCAGTCCAATATGTGATGGGATACATTTAGATTGTATCTGGATTTGTTTTGATTTATTTTGACTTAGTCTATATTTGCTTAAATTTGAATTGAATTAGTTTATCTTTCAAGATTTAAATCAAATACTAAAGCATCATAATCAATAATGATAATATTGTCTTCCAAACTAGCCTAAATGTTATGATATTAAATGGTGTGAAGCCCCGTGGATATAACGATTCAAAAACCCTAGGCACACACTTTGATAGAAACTGAAACCCTCCTTACTAAATTTATAAAAAAACCTGTTCTTGAAAACTTAGATAACAGGGATAAAGATTGGAGAAACTGAAACCCTCCCTACTAAATCCTCGAGAAACATGTTCCTGAAAATTTATATAACAAGGATAAAAATTCAAGAAATTGATCGAATATCACATTCTTTCAGCTTCTAGATGCAACAAGTAAAGCAAATTACTCACCTCACTTGAAGCACAAAAATAGAAATTTTGCATCACACAGAACCAAACTAAGGAAAACTTCACAATTGTATTAATAGTAAAAATTCTCTGCACTCTTATGTTCATAAGCCAATTTGCCTATTTATACATAAATCCTAAAATTAATAAAAATGGAAATTATTTAATTTTATCTGGAGAATTGATCCTAAACAAATATCCTAAGAAATAAATCCTAAACAAATCACAAACAAATCTTGAACAAATTTTGATTTATTAATCCTAATTAAATCCAAATAAAGAAAATCAAATCCCAAAGTATCATAATTAGTAATGATAATAATGTCATCCAAATTAGCCCCAAATGTTATGATATCAACCTATATCTCTAACTTGGATCCTTGTAGTCTACTCAACTGGATCTCTTGTGCTATAGTCTCTATCACTTGCATGGTGGTCACCATCACCTTTAGCATTAGAATGTCACCTTCCTGCACATATTAGGTAGGGAATGGTGCGATGAAGACCAAATCACGAGATTGATGAGGAGTAGTGGTGGAGATTGAATTGTGGAAGTGATGAGGAGTAGTGGTTAAGACGTTTAGCTTTTTCAATTTTCGCATATATGGTCACTTAACCTAGGGTAGGTGATATTTAATTAACTTGTTCTCTAGTATAACACTAATTGAGTTAAACCAAGGTTAATGTGATAGGAGTTAGATAATGCATGTTAACATGGGTAAGGATAATAGGGTTGAGCATAAACTTTGAAAATTAATGGAGTGAAGTATAATTTCTTGATATCTCAAGGTGGTTACGTGCACTTTACTCTTTAATTTGATTTTAGAAATGGTAAATATTATCAAAGTGTAACTTTTTACCTTAACAACTTTTTATGAGAAAAGACTCAAATTAGTTCATAAAATTATAACGTGATCATTTTTAACTTTAAGGGGGATTTGGTATGGAGCAAAAAAGAAGAAGAATTTTTTATGGTAAAAACTTGATATAAATACCACTAATTGATGTAATTAATAGTTGATTGATGGTATTATGATCTGATTAGCACTTGATGGAGATGCTAATTGATTTTTTTTAATTTTTTATTTTATTTTATTTTTTATTTTTCTAGGCTAATATGGGTTGTGGGACATGGGTTAAAAGGAATTGAATTTCTTTTTCTATTTTCTTTTTTTCCTTCTCTCTCTCACTTTTTTTTTTGAGCAAAAAAAGGTTAGGAGACATGGATTAATGATTAGGCTTCTCTTTTCTTTTTCTTCTCTTTTTTTTTTCCTTTTTTATTTTTTTTAATCTTTTATTTTGCATTTAATGCAATGAGTATTTTCTATTAGTTAATCGCTTAGTAAAATATCTTATTCCCACAATGTTTGAAAAACATATGCAAATATGGGCAATTGAGACATTTTGATATACTTGATTAATAAGAGTTTGGAGATTTATATTATCATGTCACACATTTGTTTTAGACACTTTTAGTGTTTATTTGGCACTAGTTTCTAATCTACACAGTTGCACAGAGGATTCAACTAAGTAGCTACAAAATTATGGATTATAAATATATGTGACAAACAAAGAGTTTAGATAGTTAGATATGAACAAATATTTATACTTACAATAATATTAGAACAAATGCTAGAAATTGTACATGAATTGTTGATCAACTCATGATAGCATTTAACCTACATGTCTAAACACTTCCTTATACACAAGATTATTTGTTTCATTAGTGTTCTCGAATCATCATGGCACATTAAAATCTTCAATCCTCTCTGATTAGTAACTCTAAAGATTGCAACATACAATTGACCATGACTAAAAAGATAGGCTTTTTCAAGATCAAGCCAATATTATATAAAGATTGTTCTTCACTCTTGTTAATGGTTATTCTATAGGACACCATAATAAGATACTATTTTCTCTGGAACTTGAAAAGTAGTTTGGAAACTGATGGATTTAGTGTCATTCTTGGTATTAAAATGTTTTCACCAATATTATTCCCAGTGATAACCTTGGCTTCAATTACATGCTTAATAAGTCTAGAAATGACTAACCTTTTACCGCTGCATAATCTGGCCAAGTGATCTATGTTTCCGAGCAACATAATGGGAGTGCTAACTTTCAAAATAAGCTCATGGCTAGATACACTAGAACATTTGATGGTATTCAAAATTTTGGTGTTTGAATACTCTCCAAAAGATTATTATTAGAATCTGACATGCAAGCTACATCAGAACTCAAGTATTTTGATTATTTGAATTAAGAGAAATCACGTGCTTGTTAATTGCATCAACCATATGCAATGTAGGAGCAAGTATAGCTCTTCCTTCTAAATGACTCTCATCATGCTAACTATGCAAATATTCAGCGTAATGGATTTAACAATAGTCACTATACGATGATCCAAATCTTGTATTAGCAAATCATGCGAGATTTCAATTTTGTCAACACCATCATTAGACATTTCAATTTTCCCATCATCTACTTTCAAAATCCAATCTGCAAATTCTTTCAACTAATCTGTATTTGCATTAAGATGATTCAATTAAAGACCCATGTTCTATGTCAATGTCAAACTTTCACAATCATTCTGCAAGTATGATAAATTAATTGTTGCATTGACAATATCTTGTCGCTTCCTTTTGTAATGACTAGTAGTACTTGCCTAAAATCATTTCTAGAAGTAATGGTCTTTCTTCCAAATGGCATATTCAAGCTATTCTCATTTTTAAATCCCAAAATATCTTTCATTATTCTATCCATAGTGATATATGCTCAGGATGGCTAATTGGGCATTCTAGCACCAAAGGTGATGGTGACCATAGTGCAAGTTATAAAGACTATAGCACAAGAGATCAAGTTGATTGGGCTCCAAGGATTCAAGTTAGAGATATCGGTTGATTTCATAACATCCAGGCTGATTTGGAAGACATTATTATCATTACTTATTATGATACTTTGGGATTTGATTTTCTTTATTTGGATTTAATTAGGATTAGTAAATCAAAATTTGCTCATAATTTGTTTAGGATTTATTCCTTAGGATATTTATTTAGGATCAAATCTTTTTAGGATCAATTTGCTAGATAGAACTAAATAGTTTCAGCTTTTATTAATTTTAGGATTTATGTATAAATAGGCAAATTAGCTTATAGACGAGTTCAGAGAGTTTTTACTATCAATACAATTATGAGGTTTTCCTCATTTTGGTTCTGTGTAATGCATAATTTCTTTCCTTTTGATCTAGGTTGTCAAGGACAGGTTCTTTGAAGGTCTAGTAAGGAAAATTCAACCTAGGTTGCTAAGAACAAGTTTTTTAGAGGTCTAGTAGGAAAACTCTATCTTTACTATCCTTTGTGTCTATTTTGATTCCACTGTGTTTAATTTTACGTTCCTGGTTCTCTTTCTTTTCATCATTTGGTATCAGTTATAGGTCATAGATAAATTTCTATTTGTCTACATTCTTGAGTTTAATTTATAGTTTTTCTTGCAAGTCGAGTAATGTCTTTCTTTATGTTTTGAGTCTCATTTTCTTGGCTGTTGCATCTACTCTATCTACTCTTTTTTTTTTTTTTTTTTGCATTTGAGGCATATTAAGTTAAAAGAAGCAAAAAAGAGAAAAAGCAAAAAAAAAGCCAAAAAAAAGAATGGAAAAAAAAAGAGAGAATTGTTAATGTGGTCCTTCTTTTTGAAGGTTCTTAGATAGCATCACAGAAGCGAGGTAATGGTAGAGATGACTCTGAAGGTTACGGATGCAAGATTCGGGGAAAAATTGTTTTGAAGGGGGGGATAATGATACAAGCTCAAGAGGCCAAGCAATTTGGTCACTCCAACACTGGAGGGCAAAATGGGGATCTTCTCATGGGCATGGGTCCATCACAAGGGAAAGAGCTTATTTCTAGCAAGTTAGTTTTGTCCTGGTGATCAAGCAACCTAAGAGCTTATTTCAAGTACAATGGCATTAACTTGGCTCCCAAGAAATCAAGTTTATTTCAAGTTACTTGGAGATTAAGAAATCAAGTTTAATTAAAATAATTTGGATAGCAAGTGATTTGATCACGTTGGAGGTGCTACTATCCAGTCCAATATGTGATGGGATACATTTGATTGTGTCTATATTTGTTTTGATTTGTTTTAACTTAGTCTAGATTTGCTTAGATTTGAATTGAATCAGTTTATCTTTTAAGATTTAAATCAAATCAAATCAAATCTACAAAGATCAAATCTGATTTAAATTAGTAAGAAATAAGTCCTTAAGATACAATCATATCTTTAATTTTTTTAATTTTAGTTTCAAATCAACTCTTTTTGACAAGATTAAGTAATTTACGTTTTTATTGATTTTTAGTATTTATATATAAATAAGCAAATTGGCATATAGACAATTTATAATTTATCATAGTTTTATTATCAATACAATTGTGAGGTTTTTCTCATTTTGGTTTTGTGTGATGCATAATCTTTTATCTTTGTGCTTCAAGTGGGGTGAGTGATTTGCTTTATGTAACGTCCGATTTCCGACTTCCGACATCATCAGTATGAATTCCGATTTTCGATTTCATTTCAAGTGGCTGATGTTTCCAATTTCCGATCTTAAGATTTCCGACTTAACACTAAGTCTGACGTCCGATTTTATCTCGACCAGAAATGGACACGAGATCAGATTTTTGAACTTGTCTCCCGGTCCGAGTCAAATTTTCACGAGTTCTGATCTCGAGTTTAATACCAAGAGCTCTCATTTCTCTATCCTCTCGAGTTCCGAGATCGAGGTCCTACAATTCACGACTTCCGACTTTAAGTGCTTGAAACATCGTGCTTTGCTTTCAAGTTTCGAAATAAACTGGATACATTTCCCGGGTTCCGACTTCATATGCAGGATGTTCACGAGTTCCGACTTTATAGAGAGTACAAGTTCCGATTTCATTTTCAGAATATACTGGAAACTAGTCCCACTTTAGGCGATGTGGAGAGCAATTCTACCACACAAATAAGACGACGTGGAGAGCAAGGTTGGTGACTCACCTTATGTTTTGAGGCCAATCAAAACTTTCTAAGTTAACTACTACTCATGCTTATATAACACACTCTGCTCCTATTCTTCAGACTCTTCTCTCATGTTGCATACTTCACTCCAGCTCTCTCTTTTCTTTTCATCACTCACCCAACTCCATCACACTTTGAAATTCTACGAAGTTGCAGCTACAAACTTAAACCAAAATCATTCATAATAAGAGGTAGAGGTTCTAAATTCTTACTTGACTTTTTGATTCTTGAATGATTGATGGTGGTCCAATTTCTTAATTTTGATATGTTGATTGAATAATTATGATGAATTATAGCTAAGTTATGGGCTGTTTATGAGGTTAAAACCTGAATTGAAAGTGAGAAAGGATGAAGATATGAAAAAGTTGAGAGGCTGGAAAACTCAAAAACCCTCGGCAGTCCGTACGGCGGAGTATACGGCTTTGCCTCCCGCCATTAAAAATTAACGAGACCATTTTTAGGTGAAACTAGACATTCAGGGCTTTCCACACATGTATCATAATAGGTCATTGGATTAGTATAGAATTAGTTATGAATTTTTGAAGTTAGACCTAGAAATCTGGGTTCTCACCCGGGCAGCGTGGGTTGAGAAGGGTGTATCTCACCCTATACAACCTCAAATTGAGTGCAACTAAAGATGTTTGAAAGCTAACACATGAGAGAACATCCCATAAAAATTTCAGAATTTAATTCATTGTCATTTGTTCCCAGCACATCAATGAAGTTGGCTTAGGTTAAAACTGGCCTAGAATAGGACAGCTCAATAGGGTAATGATTCAAGACTCATAACTCAAAATCCACTTAGGCAAATGACATGAAACTTATTCATTTTAAAGCTTGTTGTGTGAGCTTCATTTTGATATAAAATTCGCATGATTTCATCCAGTTTTCGAATTTTAGTGAATTTTCTCCTATAGGAACCCAATTCTGGCTAGGAATAGGATAGGCTGAGATAAAATGTTTATATCTAGAGTTATATAATTCAAAATGAGATGGGACTAAAGAGAGTAGAAAGTAGACATATAAGGCTATAACATATCCAAAAATGAGAATTTAATGAGTTGGATTGAATAAAAATTGGAGCATGCCAAACTCGGGCAGAACAGGGAAGGACAAGCTAGAACCTTTTTAATGCTGGATTTGTAATTGTTGAATGATGTTATACGTGTTTATACATGTTTACTGGTTTATACTGAAATTATTAGTTGTGCAACTGTACTGATTTGTCTGGCACTATTCACTGGAAAGCGGACTCGATCCGTTATGCCGCCGAAATTTCGGTAAGAAATCCATAAGTTATGAAAATTATGATAACTTGAGTACATCATATGAAAAGAGACAAGTTAGATGTGCATTCATTTCAAGACATTATAAAGAATTCCACATCACTTGGGCCAGCCCCGGAATAAATTAAGGGGAATAGATCAGTGAGAAGGTCGGGGAAAGTAAACCCGGTCATCCTGTATAGGAACGAGCTCGGTCCTAAAAAGCGGACTATTACCCAGGAGTATATGGCCAATGACTCCTAAGGGACCAAGTATGGAAATAAGTTATAAAAGGCGAAAGCCTCCAAGAATAAGATGCATCTTCTCATTGCACATGCATATGTACAATGGAATACTTTACTATTGATGGTTCTAGGTCCCTGTTTATTAATCATAATATGCTATTGTCCTGCTGTAATTACTATTTGAATACTTTAGTATATCTGTTGACTAAAATTGAATTTGTTTCGGTGTATGTTTTACAAGCAAGTATTTAAATTGAATATTATCGTTTGATGATACTATTTGAAAAAAATGTTGCACCTACTAAACAACTGGAATGACAACGATGATGGATGTATAGAAGTTAGGATTTTCATCGAGAAATATTCATTTCTCACCCTATTGTATGTTCCAAGGCCATTCTCGCACCATGGAGCACGCATGATCGGGTTCTATTCATTGAGTTTCCTGAGCTTCACATCCACATCAACCCTTTCCTAGATTCTATATATATATATCGGGTAGATGCCAGTTTCGTTTATATTTCTTCTTCCAGAGGGACTTTGCTGTACCACTTATGCATCCCCTCTTTGATCCTGCTGTCCCCTACATAGCCATACATCTTCACATGGCCCATCCATTTCCACCGCCACCACCAAGAAGAAGACACCAGCATCTCAGCCAGCCTCCCATGGCCCCTCCTGCTTCACCGCCACAGCCAATGTCGTCGGCCTCGACCTCAAAGAGGACCCATCCGAGGCGGCTAGTTCTTCGTCGTCATCTACTCCCAGGGCCGGGCACCCTCCACCGTGGCCATGGCGAATGGTTTCCTTTCATCGGACTGTTTAGATAGCGTGCATCTTTGTGGTGGGGTTAGATGGCAGAATGACCCTCTTTTGACAGCTTTGGGTCATGGTTGGATGGGTATATATTAGAATGTACATGAAATGTCCCATGGGGACCGGTTAAGTCTTTGTTCATAGATACTGGCCATTTCATTTTGTATTAGCGGCCTCGTTTTGACACCTTGTACTTTTTAACAAACCTTGAAATCAGATATCTATATACATATCTATGACGCCGTTTGCAGTTATTCTGTTCTTATTGTATTTTTATTTATGTTAAGTTACTTATAGTTTACCAATTGATTTGTATTTATTCTGCCATCCCGCAGAAAAATTTTGTTATGAGATCAGGTAGTCTTATTTGAGAAATTAATACTAATACTGAGAGAGAGAGATTTATTCAGTATTACATGTAATCTCTTATCAGATATATGATTATGACTTAAGCATAGTACTTTGTCTGGTAAGGTGTTACACTTTACTTGTTGCATCAAGAAGCTAAAAGAATGTGATAACTAGTTTCTTGAATTTTTATCCATGTTATCTAAGTTTTCAAGAACATGTTTCTTAGGGATTTAGTAAAGAAGGTTTTAGTTTCTCAAATATTTATCCCTGTTATCTAAGTTTTCGAGAATAGGTTTCTTACGACTTTAGTAAGGAAGGTTTCAATTTCTTAAATGTTTATCTTTATTATCTACATTGTTAAGAATGGATTTCTTGGAGGTTTAGTAGGAAAGGTCTTTATCCTAAATCTTGTTTCTATCAAAGTGTATGCCTGGGGTTTCTAGATCTTTATATCCATGGGGTTCTGCACCATTACTGCTCCAGCTATTCAGTCTCCACCACCACTCTGACAAAGTGAAACATGGCATCATCTCACAAAGAAGAAATGAAGCTGCGATTTTCATCACATCAGGTGCAAAAGGAACCAGCTTTACATAACTCAAAAGCAAGAAGCTTCAAGGTATGATTTTAAACTTCGATTTTGTTACTTGATGTTTGTGTTGCTTTATGGTGTTTGGGTGAAAGGAACCAGCTCTGCATAAGTAAGTTCAAGTTTAGTGAATAACAAAATAGTCTCATAATAGAAACAAAAATGGAGGGGCTAAACAGTTATAAAGCAAAAACGAAAAAATGACATTTGTGAATGTAAAAAGCACCAAGCAAGCAAGGCACACTTTGGTTATAATAGAAAAGCATGCTAAGGATGCTTGGTTCCGCCGAATCTCATCGTTTTGTGGTTTCACTCCCATAATCTCTCTCAAAATCCTTATTCTCTCTTTAATTATTTTCCACCATGGCCAAGCAATTCATCACTGAAATCGTTCATCCAAACGACATCATTGTCATCACCCTTGTTTGCCCTAAAGACGCCATGAATTTAGGTTTCTTCCTCTCTTTCCTTTTCTTACTTTTTTTCATATATTTATGCTGTAAAGTTGAGATATGACAATTAGGTTTCAAGATTTGCTTCTAAACTAATTACTTGAACTCACTTATATACACAATACTTAATGTTTGTGTTGTTTTTTGCTACCTAGTGTTTTGGATAAATGCTTTTATTAAAGCTCGGGTTATTATTGGATACTTGTCTTTATTTTCTGATTTTGGAAACAAAGACTATGGCCTTGTTTCATAAATGTTTTCAAAAATAGTTTTTGATTTTAAAAACAAAAAAAACATGTTTGAAAGATTATTTTTTCATATTAGTTTTAAAAAACAAAAAACTAATTTTGATTTTTTAAAATAGAAAGTCAAGAATAGTTTAAACATGTTTTGTGATTTTTTATTTTTAAAAACACTCATTTACATAGTGGAATACTTGTAATTTTTTTGTTTTATTGTCTTCGCCTATTCTATTCTCACCACCACCACCATTCTATTTTCCCATTTCTTCTTCTCCTCCCTTTACTTCTTCTTCTTCTCCTTTTCCCCCTTCCCTTTCTTCCTCTAGCAAATAATTTTCTCCTTCGTGCTCATCATCGCCCACCATCACCATTTGCATCGTGCGCTCTCTCCATCTATTACCGCCTTGTGCTCTGTTTCTGTCTCTATCTCTCTTTTGGCATTGCACGATCTATCTCTATCTCTCCTTTTCACTGTCACGATCTATCTCTGTCTCCCTCTCTCTGCCTCACGTTTTGTCTCTCTGTCTATGGGTTCGTTCGTCGCGGTCTTTTTGTAACATCCACCGAAACCCTCTTATCGTTTTTCGCCTAATTATTCGGTTTTATCGAATAATTGAGAATAAATAAAATCCGATTAAATAATTATTTAGGATCAATTAATTAGCAATTAATTGAGATTAGGTACAAGTTAATTAGGTTAGAAATATAGAAGATTTCATAAGAATTTTCACGAAACCGATTCTGGATTTAAAGGAAATCGGTAAGATTACTGATATTTTAAACGCTCGGAACTAATGAAATTACAAGCTTCAAACCTTATGAGCTAGGGCTGATTACTCAGCCACAATAGCACCCAAAAGTGGCGCCACTTTGGCCACAAACACAAGGAGGGCTGGCTGAATTTCAAATTTCTTGTGTTCAACCAATCAAAATCCAAGAAAGCCAACAACCACACAATGCTTTATAACACAATTCCTCTCCTTTCCCTCAGCCATTTTCTGCGCCACTTCTCCCCTCAATTCAGCTATTTCCTTTTCTTCTTCACTCACATAACTCCAGCCAACCATCAAGCCTAGTCAAGCTTTGCTCATCCAAGCCCTCAAAAATCAAGCAAAATCACTTATAACAAAGGTAGAGGTTTGATTCTTGCATCAATTCTATGGTCTTGGCTGGCTGAGGTTGGATTATTTTCACAATCTTTGATGTGTTGAATGAATGATCATGATGATATGTGACTGGTTTTGGGCTGTTTGTTTGGTTAAAATCGAATTGGAAGCAAGAAAGAATGGAAATAAGAAGAGTTGAGGGTCTAGAGAACCAAAACCCCTCGGCAGTCCATGCGGTGGAGTGTATGGCTCCCCATATAGCCAATTAAATTTGATGAACCATTTTTATATAAAACTAGACATCTAGGGCTTTCCACACATGTATCATATAAGGCTTTTGGATTAGTATTGAGAGAGATATGATTTTTTGAATTTTGACCTAGGGTTTTGACTCTAGTCCTGGGCAGACTGGGTTATTCAGGGTAGAAATCGCCCTATACTACTTGAAATTTTATGAAACTAACTTTGTTAGAAAGCTTACACATAGAAGAATGTCCCATAAAAATTTTAGAATTAGATAAGGTCCCATTTGCTCCCAGTGATTCAAGAAAGTTGCCCTATGTCCAAACCAGGCCAGAATAGGGCAATTTAGAAAGGTTATAATTCGGGACTTATAACTCGAACCCTATTAAGCCAAATGGAATGGAACTTTTTGTAAATGAAACTTTGCCCTGGTAGCTTTAATATAAGACCAATTTTGTGTGATTTGAATTAGTTTTCGATTTTTAGTGGATTTTTACTTTTAGGTGTCTGATTCTGGCCAGCTACTGGGCAGGCCGGGATAAAATCAAAATATCTTGAGCTATAGATATCAAAATTAGATGGAACTAAAAAGGTTAGAAACTAGACACATAGCAATTCAACATATCCAAAATTGAGGTCCAAATGAGTTAAATAGAAATTATGGCTTGAATTAGAAGAACCGGGTTGGCTGACTATGCTGAGGCAAAAACTTTGCCTTAATGAGATTATTGTTATTATGAGTTCCATGTTGAAATATGTGTGCAATGGTGTGACCTTTGTGATAAATTAGTGTTTTGGTGTGCTGGCACTATTCATGCGGAAGCAGACACATTCCATTATGCTGCCGAAATCTCAGTAGAATCCATGTAGAAGTTATGAATTACATGTTAATGCATATGCAATTTCAAGTAAGCCATGAAAGTTATGATAAGAATTATATTATTATGAAAGTTTCATGCTACTTGGGCCAGCCTCGAATAAGAATTTAAGGGGAATAGATCGGTGGGAAGATCGGGGAAAGTAAACCCAGCATTCCTGTATAGGAACAAGCTCAATCCTGAAAAGCAGACTATTACCCAAGAGTCTAAATGGCCAAGAACTCCCAGGGGACCAAGAGATGGAAAAATGATGAAAGAAAATGAAAAAGTTTATGAAGGAAGATTCAAGAATGAGTCTGCATGATTACATGAATGCATGAATATATGGAGTAGTTATGTCAAGATGTTTACAGTTGTCTACTATGTTTGTTTACTGCTGTTTATTTATTTATTCTGTTTATTTTCTATGTATCAATATTAGTAATCTATTTTGTTTCTTATGCCGTCTAAAGTAAAATTGAACCTTGCCTCAGACCAGACATTTTCTTGAACTCATTAAAATGGATATTTTAGTTTGAACACGTTTTTATAATTAAATAAAAACCGAGGCAACTAAGAATGTATGTGACGTTAGAAAACCACCATACACGACCTCTACTGAGAATTTCCTTAAATTCTCACCTCGTGTTGTATTTCCGCATCATTCTCAGACGCAGGCGAAGGGCTCAACAGCTACTCTTTTCAATGAGATCCCAGACCTGCAACTTCACCATGACATTGAGTTGGACTCATTGCACACAATCTGCTCCTACTAGTTCTGCCTCTGCTTTTTAACAATAGGAAATTTGTTGTTCGTTTATTTCATCTGCTGTTAATATATATATATATATATATGTATAGACTAAAGCATCGGCTTCTGACCTACATATGTACATATACAGTTGACAATATATCACTTATTCGTATCTTTTCTGTTATGTTATATTAAACTTTATTATGTTTTATAATGCTATTCACGTCTATTATATGACAGCGCGTCGTTTCGACTATTTTGTGATACTAATCACGAAATTTAAGCAGAGTGTTAACACGATAACACAGACTACCTAATTTCATGTTATGACTTAAGCATAATATTAAATTAGTAGGGTGTTACACTTTTCGCGGTGGTGGCTGCTCTTTTCGTCGCCTTCTCCATCTGTGTCTTTGGATTTTTCTCCTTCCCAAATCAAGCTCTAAGCATTATTAGTAACCTATTTTTGGGTTTTTTGTTTTGATAGTTGGAAGATTTATGTATGGTATAGGAATTGGACTGGTATATGTTTTTTGTTGAAGTCGAAGTTGTGTGGAATTGGATTGATATATGCTCTTAAGTTGATTTATGTATTGATTGTGTTGAAGTTGTTTTGCTGTGTTGAATTGGATTGGTATATACTCTTAAGTTGCATTCCAAATTGGAATGACTTCACTATGCTCATTGAAGAAGTTGATGAAAATTAGGAGATAAACAAGGGGGCTTGCTCTTAGTATTCAGTCTTTTTGGTGTTAAGTGGGCTGTTTAAGTTTCCTAATTTTTGCTCTAAAGATATTATGGTGGAAAATATTGCGAATTCTAGTGATTGATGAGTTGTTGTAGAAAGAACTTATAGTTGCAATTTTTCTTTTTGAAGTTTTTCTTGCTAGGTGATAATTTTTATGGGTTGTATTAGTGCATTGATAGTTTTCCTGCTAAGTTTTTTTTTGTGTGGTTCTTACCTTTGGACTCAAATAGAGTTCAAGGTTGCCTTATATACAAAATGATTTGAATTGTAAACAAAGGGGAGAACAAGGAAGTGGAGTAAAGAAGTGTATATTACATGGAATATATGTTTATAGCTAATACCTTATTGTCATAACTTTTTATGCAATTCATAACTATGGGTGTAGGTAGAGAATGCGTGATAGATTATTTAGATAATGAGAGAATATAGATTCTTCTGAAATTGAAACTCAGAAGGGCAAGACAGATTTAGAGGTGAATTTCAATAACAACAACCTAGTAAGATTAATTGAAGCTGCAAGAGAAATGGCAAGATATTGTGACCAAATTACAAATTAGATGTGACAACAAGAATATAATGCATAGTATATAAATAGATTTATGAATATAAAAATGCATTAAGTTGTATTAAGATTTTATTTGTTGAGATTTTATGATAATATTATGTATCAAATTTATTATTATATTAAATTATGCTATTTTATGTTTGTTACTTTTAAGAAAATATTTGCTAAACAAGTTTTTTGTTTTATTACTTTTGAAACTTGTTTTAAAAAATAATTATTTAAACAAATTTTTTGTTTTTTATCATTAAAAAATTATTTTGAGAGTAAAGTTATTAAATAGATTTTTTTTGTTCTTTTATTTTTTAAAATTGAACTTAAACTTATTTTTTAAAACCGTTATAAAAAATTAAAAAATAAAAACACTTTCAAACAAACTCTATAACTTTATATATTTGCTTTGAGTCATAATGATCATATTTTTCCAAGGGCTAGATTTTTTTTAATATGTTTTCAAATGGTTTACTATGGTTTAGAGAAATATCATTAGAATATTCAAATGGGGGTTAAGATAGTAGGATTGAGTGTAGATTTTAAAAACTAATGGAATGGAGTCTGCCATTTCCGGAAAGAACAAAGAGTAAAATGAGATGGGACGAAAGAGCAAAATGATACAAAACTGAAAGGAGCAAAGAGCAAAAAGGAGAGGGAATGAAATAAAAAGAAAGAAGGTGGAGCCTCCGAGAGCAATATCCCAGGACCCAAGTCGCAGCCAGAGTCGACTTTTTCTTTTTGTTTTTTTGTTAGGTCAGTAATTCCCGAAAAACTCACGCTCTTTGTCTGTATTTCTATACGCTGCGTTTTGGTCCCCGCATGCTGCTACTTCATTCTTGATATCACTCTTCTTCACTGCAAACCCTAATTTTCTTCTCTGAAGAAAGAAGGGGGAAGAAGGCGGTGAGACCGAAAAAAAAAAACCCAATAATGGAGGAAGGCGAGGGAGGGTACGGCGAGAGCGGGGATCCCATGGATCAGTTCCACCGTAACGAGGCTATATCCGCCGTCGCCGACGAGGGTTTCCTGGGCGAGGAAGACGACGATTACGAAGACCTTTACAACGACGTCAATGTCGGCGAGGGCTTCCTCCAATCCTTGCGCAAAAACGACGATCTTGCGTTTCGAAACGACGACGCCGTTCAAGACAACGACAAGAAGCCCCAGCAAGATGCCGCTGGGGTTTCGATACCCGGTGTCGGCGGTGGCAGTGCTGGTGAGGGCGCTGGTAGTGGTGGGGCTGTGGATGGGGGTTCTAAGGTTTCTGGGTTTCAGAATCAGGGGTTTAGAGGGAACGATTTGGGCGGCAAAGGGGGCGGTGGATCTGGAATTAGGGTTGAGTTGGGGCAGCCATCTAGGAAAGTGAGTGAGATTGAGGAGCAGAGTCGCAATGATGGTGCTGCTGCGGTGCAGGGGATTGCGCAGCAGCCTCATGGTGGCGTCGTTGGCTCTGTTGGGAATGAGGGTTTGGTGAGGCAAAGTGGTGCTGTTGTTGGAGTTGGAGGGGGAGATGTTAATAGGGTTGGTGGGAATGGGGTTGGGAACAGTACGAGTGCTGTTACTACTGTTAACACTGCAGGAGCTGGACCCGCAGCTCCGGTGGTGGGTGGTGGTGGCGGCGGCGGCGGCGGCGGGGGTACGATATTGTTTGTGGGTGATTTGCATTGGTGGACTACTGATGCTGAGCTGGAGGCTGAACTTTGTAAGTATGGGCCTGTGAAGGAGGTGAAGTTTTTCGACGAGAAAGCGAGTGGGAAATCCAAAGGGTATTGCCAGGTTGAGTTTTATGATCCATCCGCTGCCACTGCTTGTAAGGAAGGGATGAACGGGCACATGTTTAATGGGAGGCAGTGCGTTGTTGCTTATGCTTCGCCTTTCACGGTTAAGAAAATGGGAGAGGCTCAGATGAACAGGAATCAGCAGATGAACCAATCCACGGCTCCCCAGGGAAGGAGGGGGGCTGCTGATGCTGGGCCTAAGCCTGGTGGGAGTAATATCGCAACGGGTGGTAACTACCAAGGTGGAGATGGCAATAGAGGTTATGGGAGAGGTAACTGGGGGAGAGGGAATAATCCTGGAATGGGCAATAGGGGGCCTGTTAATCCTATGAGGAATAGGGGAGGCGGGATGGGTGGTAGAGGTATAATGGGAAATGGTGGGAACGGATTTGGACAGGGTATAGGTGCTACCCCGCCTCTGATGCATCCTCAGTCGATGATGAATCAGGGTTTTGATCCTGCATTTGGTGGTCCCATGGGTAGAATGGGTGGTTATGGAGGCTTTCCTGGTGCTCCAACACCTCCATTCTCTGGCATTTTGCCTTCATTCCCTGGTGTTGGAGCTGTTGGTTTGCCTGGAGTAGCACCTCATGTTAATCCAGCCTTTTTCGGAAGAGGGATGCCTGTGAATGGTATGGGGATGATGCCTGGATCCGGTATGGATGGGCCTAATATGGGAATGTGGTCGGATCCAAGTATGGGAGGATGGGGTGGTGAAGAGCCTGGTGGTGGCAGGGCTGGAGAGTCAAGTTATGGGGAGGAAGCTGCGTCAGACCATCAGTATGGTGAGGCGAGTCATGACAGAAGTGGGTGGCCTAATGCTATGAGGGAAAAAGATAGAGGATCTGAAAGGGACTGGTCTGGTTCTTCTGAGAGAAGGTATAGGGATGATAGAGATCAAGGATATGAGAGAGATGCACCTAGAGAAAAAGATATGGGCCACGACCATGAATTGTCAGAAAGAAGGTATCGTGATGATAGAGAAATGGGTCGAGAAAGGTCTCGAGACCGCGATAGGGAAAGATCCCGAGACCGTGACCGTGACCGCGAAAGGGATCGTGAACGAGATCGTGAGCGCGACAGGTACAGGGAAGATAGGGACAAATATGCAGATCATCATAGGTACAGAGACCGTGAAGCAGAGCATGAAGACGAGTGGGAAAGGGGACGGTCATCGAGGACTCACAGCAAATCACGATTATCACAGGAAGAGGAACATCATTCTAGGCCCAGAGATGCTGATTATGGGAAGAGGAGGAGGATGACCTCTGAATAATTTCATATGCTGCTTATTATTTTTCCACTGAGGAAGGAAAGAATTGTAACTGAAAAAGTCAGGATTTGTCATGCCAGTTTGGATTCTCTGGTTGTGCTCCTATGGTCCGGAAGTTGTTGAGCAGCTGTTTTATTTCAATCACTTGTTCTAGTTGCTTCTTGTCAGGAGCATGGCTTTGCTTATCTGTGAGAAAGGTTAGTTTTAGGACTTAAATTCTTCATATGCTTGTGTTTTGGCTTATTATATCTATTTATATTTCGTGTTTTGGGATACACTCTTTTGTGTGCTTATTTTTGACTAATAATACTAAATGTCCTTTACTCTTGTTTTGGTTAACTTTTCCATCAATAAAGAACCAATTGTAAACCAAGACCTATCTGACTACAGACTAGAGAAGACGATGTTGAGTGTTCTTTATTTAGCAAGTAGATTGCTGTGGGATGTACAAGATTTCTAACTTCTGACTTTTGGGATGAATCAGCATGTTTGAGATCAAGTCTTTGAAATGTAGGTCAAATGATCAATATAAGCTCAGGAAACATGGAAGTAGTAAACTATAGCCAGCAAAAGAGAAGCCTGTTGATTTCTAATTTTTAGGTTCTATAAGAAACAAGTGTAATTTTAAATATTATTTTTCAATTTAAATTTCACTTGTTCCGTTGTGTAGTTAAAATTTCATTGTTGTATTTCTTTTGTTCATATGTGCTTTTCTTTATTCAAGTAATCCTACATAAAATTCTGCTCAACTTCCACCATAAGAATTTGGATCACTTTTTCCTTTTTATAAACTATCGCAATTCTTTATAGCACTATTTTGCATTTGTTCTCCAATATGTAAGGCAGTGTTGCTTTCCTGCCTCCCTGAGTCCTTGTGCTGTTGATGTCATGCGTGTCATTACTCATTGAGTAAATATGATTATCTTTCCTGATCAGTCAAGGGCCAAGTGTGTCTTCTGTTTAAGACCAGGTTGCTGTTTGACTATTAATTTCTGGATTAGATGGAAATCTGTATGTCATCTGCTAAAAACTTTGCAGTTCTTAAAGTTTTCTTTCGCTAGTTAAGTAAACTGAAGGAATCTATAACCTGTCACATATGCATGTAATCATTCTGGTTAGGATCATCTATACATGCATGTTGGTAACAAGTTTGCAAGGCAATTCATTAACAGTTGCTATCCCCTCCCACTTCCCCTTTTGTTGATAGTGTAACTGGGTAAACATAATGCTCTGATATGTAGTAGATCTGTAGTTGAATACGTGATCATACCAAAGTCCTATGTTCATGAGTGGATGTACTTTTCTGTGTCCATCTATTAATGGCTACGTATGTTTTTATTGGAAGACACTATAATATTGTGGTAAGCATATAATATATAATCACACTCATGCTTTAAATAATCTGTAATTGCATAGCTTTCTGGAGTTGGTAAACCTTGTTTTTTCCTCAAATATTTAGATTTACAAAGAATAATACACTTTATTACTTTGTAGATGGATTATATATTTAAAAACTTTTGTTGGTATTCGTTTGAGATATAATTTTCATAAGTTGCTTCCTTATGAAATACCTTAGCTGCAAAAGATCATTGGACACGCGTATGGTAAAAGGTTGAAAAATATGTCTTCATACTTTAAAGTCATATATACATGTGTTGGAATGCTGGAGAACTAAATGCTTGGGTTAGGTTCTTGAATTATTTATTTGTTTGTTTCAAGAATGGTTTTTAGTTTTATATTTCCAAGAAATTTTGAAGTTATTTGCATTTCCATGGCCTAAAACTCTTGGCAGTTGTCTGAAAATAAAAGGTATAGTTTGTTTGTGGTTTTAGAGGGTGAGCCTTGGTGCAACAGTAAGGTTGCTATCTCGTGACTTAGAGGTCATAGGTTCAGGTCCTGAAAACAGCCTCTCTGCATGTGGGGGCAAGGCTGCGTACATCTACCTTTTCCAAACCCCACCAAACCACGTGTGGGAGATTGGGAGCCTTTTGCATTGGGCTGCCCTTTTAGTTCTCTTGTGGTTTTTATGTACTTCTTTTTACTCCCACCCACAAAACTTAAGAATATTCTAATGAGTTTATATGAATTAAACATGTTTTTGATGCTTCTTTATGTCAATGCCTTCTGAATTGCAATTATTGTTGTTTTGGGCTTCTGTGTTATGTAGGAACAATTGTGTTGTGAAAGGAAACTGTTCATTCAAACTCTGGGTTGCTGTGGGGATCAAGCCATCAATATTGGAGAGCCAAGTCGTGACAATCGTTTTCTTACAATGAGAAGTGGAACATTTGCTATGAAGTATTTTGCTTTTGATTTGAATTTATGTTTTAGTTATTAGCACATGATAAAACCGAAGTTGTTGATGTAATGGGTTTAACTTGCTGAAGTTTGTAATCTGGAAGACTGTTTAGAACTTATGTTTGAATGATGTACTAGGATTTAGCAGAGGATGTTGATATTGTGTCGTTTCTGATTGGCTCGCTGTTGTATCATTTTTTCCCCACTTTCTTTTTTTGGGTATTTTCTCCCTAACATTTTGTTAGTATACCAGTTGAGCATGCAAATATTGTGTATGATGTAGAGAGCTAACCATTCAATTAATGTAATCATTTGTAGCTGGGGAAGTTGTATATCATGTTGTCATGTATATATTGATATTTATTTTCTATTAAAGGCCCAATTGATCTCCAGTTTTTGTTTTTATGGTCTTTTCTTGTTTTATATTTAGTCAAATGGAATCCAACTGTTAAGATTTTGAGGGCTTTGTTGTCTAACTTCTTCACTCTTCATGAAATATGTTTATTAAGAAAATTTATTTATTTTTATTTGCTTCCTTTTCATCTTCCCCCTCCCCCCCCCCCCCCGGGGCCCCTCCTTTTTTTGGGTCCTTTTTTCGAAAAGCTGGAGAAGTTGTCTGTAATGTTTTCATTTTCTTTTATTTTTATTTTTATTTTCTCCCCTTATTCATTAAATATGTTTTTAATCCATTGAAATGAAGTCAGTTACTGCCCCCTTGCTTCCTATTCTTTTCTCCTTCATTCTTTAAAATAAGGTTCATAAAAGACAAAATCCATTTATTATTTTTCTTTGCGGACTGAATTTGCTCTAGAAACCATTCAAAGTAGTAAGTCTGCGCCTCTGCTTTGTGTCGTTACACCCTCTGCTCTGTTTATGCATCCAGGGAATGCTGGTTTCTGTTGAAGAGCACGCTCATACAAAGTACATATTATTTCATGTGAATGTCATTGCAAGTAGGAAAGGTATCATTGTGTGTTTTTTGAGTAGTGGATTCATATTATCATAATACTAGATATTTTTTCTTTATTTATGATAACCTTTTGGCTTTAGCATTGAGGGCCATGACACAGCTTTCGATTTGATAATACTTACCACTGAAAACAATAGTGTTAATCCATGATGATTGATTTGAACAGGTATATGTTCTCCAGGATATTTGTTCTGGTTCGGTTGTTTTAAAAATTTGTTATAGTTTTGATATATGGTTATTTATTTGAAATTTAACTGAAACCCATTCTCAAATGTTTATGACCAATGGGCTGCATTTAGTTAGATTATCAAAACGCACAACAGCCAAATTATTGAAGTTTATTAGTACCAATAGCAGTGAACGAAGTTGCTCTCTATAGTGATCCTGAGTGAGCGTTCCCACCAAATGTTTTGGGCAAAGGAACTAGACTGGAGCATCTCTTGTTTTTTTTAATCTGGTGACTTGTTAGTTATGTATTTTAGGGGTTTAATAATTGATGGAGATATTTTCGGAAGATGTGAAATTTTTTCCACTATTGTAGTTATAAAAATAAGAGTAAAATATACTTAATACCATTGAGGTATCAAGAAATGACACTCTACCTCGTTTGTTTATAAAATATACACTCCACCGTAATCCATTAAGAATGTGTTTGGATTGATTTTTATAGAAAAAGTATTTTTTTAAAATTGCTTTTTATATGTTTTTAAGTGTACTTAATACTTGTAAAAACAAGTTAATTTACCAAATTTTAAAAATTAGTAATACCCAACTTCTAAAAAATGTAGAAGCAAAAGCCTTTTTTAATAAAGGGTTTGTTTGCTTAAGATTTTAGGAGAAGTATTTTTTCAAATTATAATAGAGTGAGAATAAGAGTGAAAAGAGAGTGGTATTTTTAAAAAATTTTAAGAATAAAATTATAATAGAGTGAAAAGATAGTAATTCCTAAATTTGAAGAATAAAATTATCTCTTATACTGATTCTTCTTCTAAGAGAAGCAAATATATACAACTTCTAAAAAAAAGAGAAAATTACTTATGTTTTGCTTATTCTTTTAGCACAAAAAAATTAAGAATTTTATAAGTAATTTTTTTTAAAAACTTTTGGGAAAAAAATACATTTGTTGTGCTAGAGAAGCACAAACAAATACACTCAAAATTATTTTTCTGCTTTTACTTTTTCTTTTAAAGCAAAGTATTACTAACTTTTAAAAAAAATGGTAAATTGATTTTTTTTTTTACAAGTGTTTTTTTCTAAAGTTGTATCCAAATAAATTTTCTAAAATTTATAAATGCACTTTTTCAAACAAAAAAAAATCAAAAAAGTGTTTCTTACCCTAAAAAATGAAAAAAAAAATCCAAACACACTTTTAGTAGATTAAGGTGGAATGTATACTTTATAAACAAATGGGATGAAATATTATTTTTTGATATTTCAAAGGGATTAAGTGTATTTTACTCTAAAAGTAAATATTTGTATTTGAAGAATAAAAATAAGTATTTGTATTCGACGTCTGCCGATTCACTTACTAAATTTTTTTACTACCATATCTATCCTTAATAAGTTATGGATGGAAAGATGATATGTGAAACTATTATTATTACTTTTTAAATGTGTATTAGAAACTAGAAAGGAAAGAACAAAAAAGAAATGGCGCCGAAAAAGAATATAACGTTAGAGCAGAGCCATGTGCTAAAAAAGCTAGAAGAAAAGTGTTGGTAGAGATAACCCACTTAGAACTATGCTTAGCTTAAAGCATCTTTGTGGGGGAAAACAACCCAGTTCCTTTTGCATCACTCGAGAGAAGAGAAGCGCCATTCTACGGACTTTTATGGTAAATGTTAAATTGTTAGGCAGCTTCTACAGTAAAATAATAAAAATATTTTCGCATAAAATTGTTTCTATTTTTTGTGTATAAGTTCCACACACAAAAATATCTTTGTTTAAAGATGTTTTTGCTATCTTCGTCATCTGCCAAATTGTTAATGCATATAAGTGCAAAATGCTTATATCACAGTGTTGTCTATTTTTCGCATATTGAAGGTGCCACTACAAGCACAGTACAATACCATTATCATATTTCGTTCACACAAATCCCCAAAAAACCAAAAAAGAAGGAAACAAAAAAAAGGAAAGTATAATAATATGAATTTTGCTAACAAGCATTCTAAGAAACTAAAATTAGAAAATTTTGATGATTGCCAGTGTACTCAATATATCATAAATTTAAAAAGCTTACTTTTTGTAATTAAAACTCTCTATCTTTGATTTCTTAAGAACACTGGCTAGATATCATTGAGTGAATGGATTATAAACCAATCCAATGCAAACCCTCCAGTCTTGTTTTATCTCCCTCAGCAGAATCTAAACTAAACAGACACGTTGGTTGCCTCGGCAGGTCATATCAGTCCCCTCAACGGCTATTTTACCGGCTATAGGCAGTGAACCATCACAACGGTCACATTCTAGTTCCCTCGCACACCCAACTCACACCCTATATATATTTCCACACGAACAAACATACTTTCCCACGACACAAACTCAAAAAAACACAGACGCTTTCCAACTTCCACACTCGCCGGAGACTCATATTCATTCAATCATCCTCGTACTTCTCGAAGAGAGTATCCTTAAACACACTCCGAAGATGAATAATAGGTTGTTGCTTCCACTCTTCATTCTTGTTGTGTTGTTCACGCATTCGGTTTCGGTTCTCTCAGACAATGCTCCCGCTCCGTCGCCCAAGTCAACGGCACATTCTCCGGCGAAGCCACCATCTCCGGCTACACCTCCGGCACATTCTCCGGCGTCACATACTGCGTCCCCTGCAAAGTCTCCAACTTCATCGCCGATTTCAAATTCTCCAGCGGTTTCACCAACTGCATCGACTCCTTCGCCGGCGGCAGCCCCTCCGGCGAAGTCTCCGGCGCCGTCTTCGGTTTCTCCGGCACCGAGCCCATCCAAAAGAGGGTCTTCTCCGCCAGTTTCGTCTCCGGCTACTCCTCCACCGACGGCTGAAAATCCGACGGTGGCTCCGGTGAGTAGTCCGGTCGGGGCTCCGCCGGTGGCAGAGGTTCCGTCGGTTTCTCCGACGCCAGAATCTCCTGCAGGAATTCCTTCGAGTTCGTCGACGCCGGCTGAGTCACCGGTGACGATTCCGTCGAGTAGTGCCTCGCCGGTAACGGCGCCGGCGAGTTCTTCCCCGGAAGCTTCACAGGGTCCGGTTGGTGACGATTCGGGTTCAAATTCCAGTTTCGGGGCTTCGGTTATTTTGTGTGGCATAGTCCTTTGGGTCGCTCTGGCTCTCTGAGGCAAAAGGACATTTTGCTAGTTTTGTAATTTTTTAATTTATCTTATTTTAATTTTTTGTTCAGCCATTTTTTGATGAATAGTATTTGTTTTAGTATTTAATTGGTATGTATTGACAGTATAAAATTAATTATTTTACACTATCAATCAATATAAATAGGAGAAAGTGAAAAATTATAATAGGTCTCTCATTATAATAGATAATTATTTATATAAGTTATCATTTTTTACTATTTCTATTAATTGATAATGTAAAATTATTTTATATTATCAATATATTTAAATTAAATTCTTTATATATATATATATATATATATATATATATATATATATATATATATATTTTGACAACCGTTGATGGACAAATAATTTATTTTTGTTGTTCAATTCATTGAATTGTGTTACTTTTCTGGGTTTGCTTTGTATTAAAGCGAATTTTATTTTTTTACTGTTTGTTCGAATCAGACATTTTAAACGAAAAATATAAATAATTTATTCATGGATAAATTTTATTTGGATTTATCACTTGTAAAATGACCACATATATACATGAGTTATAATTATTTTACATTGTCAATTAATAGAATTAGTGAAAAGTATCAATCCATATAAATAATTACAATGAAGGATTCATTATGATTTCTCACTTTTCCTTATTTCTATTGGTTGACAATGTAAAACTGTTTTATATTATCAGTACATACCAATTAAACTCTATTCAATAAATGTGATTGAGGTTTTCAATTAGAAAAATTTTTAATTACATCAATTAGGAGGATTTAATATTTTTCTATCCTACTTAACGAGTTTAATCTAATTTTATGAAAGATAGATGTTACAACTTAATACTATTTTAGAATTTAATTTATATGCATTGAAAGTATAAAATTTTTTCACACTATCCATGCATATAATTTTTTAAGCATCTCTTTGCTTTTGCCAATAACAAATTTTGGATATTTCTTATCATAAAAAATGGATATTTTAGGAGCAACAATAATCAATATTTGTAAATGTAAATGATTCACAGCAAATTGCTGAACTCTATGAAAAAAATTAGGAACCATCAAATGCGCAAGTATATGAATTGAAGGGTTTGGAACACGCTGGTTTGCCTTCGTTATAGCATAATTTGGAAAACATATATTTACCAATTTGATTGGTTTTAAAGATGACCTCTGATCAAGTTTCATCCTAATTGTAAAAGAAATTATTATTAAAAAGTAGATTCAGAGGGTCAGCAATATCCGCCATTCCGTTTCAGGATTGAAACTTTGAAACTTCCATATGTGATAGGGATGACCTACAATTACCATTGTTAATGAGGTAAAAGATATTAATTCATCACCAAAATAGATGTAACGTCTACCAATTGATCTGCTGGATGAGAGTAACGTCTCTGGTTTTAGAAATATTGTAGTTGGCCTATGTCGGTGACATGATTCAACAAATTATCACCAACAAAAAAGCCATGACAAATTGGCAATGTGCCACTTCACTTGTAACTTGGCTAACTTAATACCATGCATAAAGTATGACTAGCTAGAAATGTCAATAAAATCTCGCATTTTCAACCCCATTACAGTAGAGTTCAGTTCAGCCATCTCAATTGCTCATCCGCATATTCAATATGGGAACCTGCATGGAAAATTTTGCACAAGGTGAGGAGGAGCATATTTTTCGTAGCCAATTCAAACCTGTACCAGTTCCTGACAATGTAACATTGCCGGAATTTGTGCTCCAAAATGCTGAATTATATGCTGATAAGGTTGCATTTGTTGATGCTGTGACTGAGAAAAGGATTACTTATAGTGAGGTAGAGAGAGACACACACAGGTTTTCAAAGGCCCTAAGATCTATTGGTCTGAGGAAGGGACATGTTGTGATTGTAGTACTTCCAAATGTAGCAGAATATGCCATTGTTGTTTTGGGGATAATGGCTGCTGGTGGGGTGTTTTCAGGAGCAAATCCAACATCACATGCATCAGAAATAAAGAAACAGGCAGAGTCTGCTGATGCCAAGTTAATTGTTACAAATGACACAAACTATGAAAAGGTAATAATTGCTTCAAGTAGAATATGTACTTTATTTTCATTGGCTTTTTGATTAACTTAATTAAGCATGTTTTATGCTATTTGAAACTGACTAAGTTGAAATTAACACAGGTAAAAGGTCTAGAGCTACCTGTAATTGTGCTAGGAGATGAACTTGTTGGAGATGCTATGAATTGGAACAAACTGCTTGAAGCAGCAGACCGTGCCGGCGATGATTTGATGAAAGAACCTATTCAGCAGAATGATCTTTGTGCCATGCCTTTCTCATCAGGCACCACAGGGCTGTCAAAGGGTGTGATGCTTACCCACAGAAATCTAGTGGCTAATCTTTGCTCTACACTCTTTGGTGTAGAGCCAGAAATGATTGGCCATGTCACCACATTAGGCTTAATTCCCTTCTTTCACATTTATGGCATCACTGGAATATGTTGTGCCACTCTTAAGAGCAAAGGGAAAGTTGTGGTGATGGGAAGATTTGAGTTGAGAACATTTCTCAATGCCTTGATCACACATGACGTCACATTTGCTCCAATTGTGCCCCCAATCATTCTCAGCTTGGTAAAAAATCCCATTGTGGATGAATTTGATCTCAGCAAGCTTAAACTCCAGGCCATTATGACTGCAGCAGCACCACTTGCACCAGAACTCCTTACTGCCTTTGAACACAAGTTCCCTGGCGTTGTTGTCCAAGAGGTGAGCACATGCACATCATCTTTCTACAGTGTTGCTAATTTACTAAGGCCTTCTCATATTATGTAATGAGAAATGATATTTGTGTATAGTTATCTTTGGTGCCCATCGATATTGGAGGGTCATGTGTAGATAATAGGGAATTCATATAAATGATTAAGGAATCGAGAGGACTGCTGGTAAGTAATAATGTTGTTATCTGATTCTTGTAGAATTCCCCACTTTTTACGCGTAACTCCCCAATATTGATGGACACCGTAGATGACTATGTACAAATATTATTTCTCATGTAATTTGAGTGACATATAATGCTATGCATGATGTGCTATAGTATATGTCCCTTACATGCTAGTTTCTTTGGCAGGCATATGGACTAACTGAGCACAGCTGCATCACACTTACCCACGCACGAAAAGATTCAGGAATTCTACATAAAAATTCAGTGGGGTTCATCCTCCCAAATTTGGAAGTCAAATTTGTTGATCCTGATACTGGTCGATCCCTCCCAAGGAACACACCCGGGGAACTTTGTGTAAGAAGCCAATGTGTAATGCAAGGTAATGGAGATGCAATTTGCCCAAAAAATCATATAATTATGATCATATATTAATATTATACATCATGAATACATTTAACAATGCTTTGTTTTCAGGTTACTATAAACAAGTGGATGAGACTGCTCAGACTATTGACAAGAATGGATGGCTTCACACGGGGGACATAGGATTCATAGATGATGAAGAAAATATATTTATTGTTGATCGTATCAAGGAGTTAATTAAATACAAAGGCTTCCAAGTAAGTTCTAGATGTTGCAAATAATCAAATCCTTAGACTAACACGACTAATTAAGGCTCTGCTTGTCAACCCCATCCCAACCCAATAAATAGGGAAAACAGATTTTGTTGTGCAGCTGGGATTTTCCATGCCTCTTCATTTGGTTAATCAGAATCACCATTATATTAAAACTTCGAGGAAGGTCAGCTTAATTTATTCATAATATTATGATCTATTTATAGAACAAAAGGAGGGTAAAATTCTGTAAGAGGAATGAAAATTAGCACTGAATTTAGACATTATGTTTTTAGCCATGAAATTGTGGATATATTAAAGAGGGCACAAATTAATGAAGCCTAAGGGATCACATGCCCAAGTATAGGCCAAATAATAATTTATGTCTTTTTGGATGAGTGCAGGTTGCACCTGCCGAGTTAGAGGCCATTTTGCTATCTCATCCCTCGGTTGAAGATGCTGCCGTTGTGCCGTAAGTAACCAAAACATCATCTTTGTCGCTCTTGATAATCATACGCTTTCATTGAGATTTTAGATTTTATAAATCCTAAAAACTTATGTTATTTTTTATAATGATGGTTTCAGATTACCAGATGAAGAGGTAGGGGAAATCCCAGCTGCAAGTGTTGTTCTGAGCCCGGGTGCAATAGAGAGTGAAGAGGACATTATGAACTATGTTGCCTCCAATGCTGCACATTACAAGAAAGTGAGAGTGGTGCACTTTGTAGAAGCCATACCAAAATCACCTTCAGGGAAAATAATGAGAAGGCTTATCAAAGAGAGGATGGTGGAAAAAATGAAGACAAACTCCACAACAAAATCCAACATTTCTTAAATCAGTAGCAAATAATATAGCTTTGGTGAAACCATTTCGTCTATAGTCATATAGCTTTGCTGTGGTTGATGTACTATTTTACTTTATGGAAGCAGAAGAAAGATAATAAATTGCTGCATATTTAATGTTTACTTCACTCAAAAGATACCAGGCCGAAAAAAAGAATATGTTCTTGTGCAATTATATTACATGTATTTGTCATGATGTTGCGCAACACATCAATTGATTCTATCGCTCCTCAGTATATGGCTTTTCATTCATTGCCTCTCAAGTTCAGTGAGCAATGTGAATGGTATTAAAGTCTATTTTATCTGCTATTTGCTGGAACCCAAATGCTATGTTTGCTAGTTTGGAGTCTTTATTGGACGAGGGAAATTTAATAATCCAGGGGCAGAAGGATCCTTAATCTAGATTTAATAACCATTAGTCACATTCACAACTCTGTTGGTTAATAACATATATATTTGTAACAAGGATAATATGTGTGAGAAATTACTTTTAACTTCTCCTTCTGCCTTTGTTCCCATCTATGCTTTTATAGCTTAAGTAAATACTTGGACGTGGATATTGGTCATGATGGATGTTAAGGGCTGAGTTGAAAGTACAAGTGAGAAAATGTTTTGCAATGTGTATCAAGCACTGGTTAATAGACGGTAAGTTTTGCTGAGGGATACGAGATGACGTCAATGTTTACACTTCACAGTTGGTTGGACCAGGTTAATAATAGAGGTGTGTGTTTAGTTAATCTTCATTTTGAATTTAAAGCTGCTAGAAACTGCATAAAGTCTGATGTGTGGATATAAAGGTCCAAGTCTCTTCCTAAGTGTAGTCAAACCATTTATAATGATGATTTCACAGCCTCCATGGAAGGCTGGGAGCCTCATTGTTGAAATCAAAGAGTGACAGGATGTCAATGTGCTAGCAGTTAGTTTCATATTTAACTTCCACTTTCATTGAAGCCTACTCTCTCATCCATCTTTAATGTGGTGCAGTTCACTTCTAGAACAGTTATCCTCTATGATGCACTAATACTTCAAAGTTGATGATGTACTCATATTGTATTTGTATTCATATTCATATTCAATACTGCTCTGACCTGTTTTTCCAGCTTTTGATGATGTACTAGTTGGCCTGAGCTCTTCATGAATCCATAGCTCCGATGGGGGACCTACAAGGGTCTCAAATGCTCAAGTCAGAACGTATTCCATACAACTCCAAGTGAAAAAGGATTAGCCACTTGCTTTGGCCTCTAATGAGATCCTCTATTTATAATCAAGTCAGATCCCAAAAGATTGGATGCAGTTACAACCGCTTTCTCCTTCCTCCTCTCCACTTTCTAAGCGATCCTCTAGTTCAAGTTTGAATATACTCGACAGTTAAGATTTTCATGGGATCCTTCCTTATCGTTAAAACCAAGCTCATCCCTTCTAGAAGGCCATTATATTTGCTCATTGGACCAAGGTCCAAGGCCCAGCAAAGTAGTTCAGTATATAGCCCCTAAGCTTGGTTATTATCCGAGAATAATGATCTAAGCTTGTATTCCAAACTCCCATTATCTTCCTATTCTTTGATCTATCATTCCAAGCTCACATATCTGAGCTTAGTCTTGTCATTGATATCTAGGTGCATCTCTCCAACTCTCTTTGGCAGGTATTGCAAGTCACACTAGACTCATGATAAGCAATTAGTGGAAATCACTTTGACTATGCATTTAATACGAATGATTGATATTGACAAATTAAATTTGGGTCATTGATGATCTTCAGATCAAGCCCCCACCATTGATTACTCAAAGGTTCATCATCTTTGAGCTAATTTCCTTACTCATTTCCATGTTTCCTAAGCTCATTTCCTTGCTCAGGCTCTTTCTTCTCTACCTTTAAAACCATATCCGAACTCCTTGATTATTCAAACTCATTTTTCTAGCTCATGTTCTCAGCCGACCATGCCTAAGAAAAATTTTAAGCTCTTGTTCTAAGCTTATACTTTAGGCTTATCCCATGTCAAAAAGAGAAAGATTTGAGCCTTTTATCTTGAGCTCATATTCCAAGTTCAAATTCATATTCCCCCATTCCCTGGTGATTCCATATCTTCTATTCTTGTGGGATTCCCCCATGCTTGGTAACTACTCTTAACGGGTTAGTTACTTTTGGGTGCTGACTTAGTTTGAGATTACCCGAAAAGAATTCCTTCTAGAAAGGCCCTTGTTGAGCTCCTTTGGGCCAAGTTTTGAGGCCTAGTAAATTTGTTCAATCCCTTGTATATATATTGGATGCTTGTTTAGCACATTTGTTTCTTTCCTTTTTATTAATACATTCCTCAAATTCTCCAAGTTATCCTCAGCTAATTAGTAATTCCAAATGCACTTTTTATTTCCAATGTATTTCCCTTTCTACGCTAAGTGTTCCTGTCAATTTTACTTAACTTTTCGACTTATTAATCTCTAGGCAACAATTTCTATGCTTAACTTTATAACTTTGGATTCCAACAAGTGCCAATTGTCCTTGCTCATTTTTATGTAAAATGATTCCTTTTCTTAATCCTATCCTTGGATCATATAACATCACAAGCAAGGAGCTCATTGTAAGTTCTTTTCTTAACTTATTTCCATTTAAAATTCCAAGGGGTCCCTGCTTAAGGGCAAGGGCTATAAGTGCTTTTCTGGACTTATGTCCACTTATTTTTCCAAGAGGTTCTTGCCTACAAGCTAAGAGTTTAAGTCCTTATCTGGACCCATTTCCATTTGATTTTCTAAAAGATCCTCGCCTATAAGCAAGGAGTCGTCCTCTTGACTTACTTCCATTTAATTTTCTAAGAGATTCTCGCTTATAGGTGAAGACTCTAATTACTTCACTGGACTTATCTCCATTCTGTTTTATTTTTTCAAGAGATCCTCGCCTACAAGTAAGAAGTTCCTTATAAGTTCTTTTCCAAACTTATCTCTATTCCCTAACTTACTTTTGTTCCCTTGAAATTTTTCAAGATGTCCTTGTTTATAGGCAAGGTATTCTTTCATAAGTCCTTCTCTGGACTTATTCCAATTCCATTTGAACTTCCTTTCCAAGCTCCAATCTAGGCTGGTTTCAAACCTTATTATCGCTTGATTCATTTCCAAACTCCAATCTAGGATTGATTTTCCATCTCAGGATTTTTGCCTCAATCTAGGCCTTTCGTTCTAGGTTGACTTCAAACTCGGCTAATTTAATTCTTGGTTTGGTGAACCTTGACCTCACTCAAGGTCAAAGTTCAACTTGGCTTACTTCTCAGCCAAGACTTAACCTCATTCTTAGTTGAGATTTTAATTTGTCTAACCTTATTCTCAATTAAAGACATCCTCGGCTTCAGTGAAGGTTCATAACTATTCAATTCCTAACCTTTTCCCAACCTCTAGTTCAACCCTTTCTTTAGGTTTTTAGCTCCTACCCTTTTTCGGGTTTTGCTCTTTTCCCAGACTTTTAGATCCAACCCTTTTCCAGGCTTTTAGTTTTATTCTGGGTTTTAATTCCAAGCCTTTTTTCAGGTTTAAATTCCAAACCCTTTTTCTAGGTTTAATTCCAAACCCCATCTCCAGGTTTAAATTCCCAACTGTTTCTAGGTTTTAATTCCAAACCCTTTCTTGAGTTTTAATTCCGAATCCTTTCTTGTGTTTTAATTTTGAACCCTTTTCCAGGTTTGAATTTTGAGCTCTTTTTTCGGTTTAATTGGAAACCCTTTTTGGGTTTTAATTCCGAACCCTATCTCCGGGTTTTAATTCTGAACTCTTTCTCCGGGTTTTAATTCCAAACCCTTTCTTCGGGTTCAATTCTAAACCTTTCTTGGGCTTTAATTCTGAACCCTTTCTTTGGGTTTAAATTTTGAACCTTTTCCCTGGGCATAAATTCTGAATCTTTTCCAGGTTTTCATTTTGACCCTTTCTCTGGGTCTTAATTCCAAACCCTTTCTTGGTTTTAATTCTAAACCCTCTCTCCTGATTTAATTTTGAACCCTTTTCCTAGGTTTTAGTTCTGTGCCCTTTCTCTGGGTTCTATTTCCAAACCCTTTCCGAGTTTTAATTTTGAACTATTTCCAGGTTTTAATTTTGAACCATTTTCGGGTTTTAACTTCGAACATTTTCTCGGGTTTTAATTTCAATCCCTTCCCCAGGTTTCCATTCCGAACCCTTTTTCAGGTTTTAATTCTGAACCCTTTTTCTGGGTTTAATTCCAAACTCTTTTTCACGTTTTAACTTCGAACCCTTTTTGGGTTTTAATTCTAAACCTTTTTCTAGGTATATATTCCGAGCTCTTTTTGGGTTTAATTCTGAATACTTTTTGGATTTTAATTCCAAACCTTTTTCGGGTTTTAATTTTGAACCCTTACTTCAATTTTTAATTTTGAACCCTTTTCTCAGGATTTAATTCTGAACCCTTTCTCCGAGTTTAAATTTCGAACTCCTTCTCTGGGTTTTAATTCTGAACCCTTTCCTTAGGTTTTAATTTCGAACCCTTTCTCCGGGTTTTAATTCCAAACACTTTTTGGGTTTTAATTCTGAACACTTTCTAGATTTGAACTCTGAATGCTTTTCGGGTTTTAACTCCAAACCTCTTCTAGGTTTTAATTCCGAACACTTTCTCTGGCTTTTAATTCTAAACCCTTTTCTAGGTTTTAATTTCAAACCCTTTCTTTGGGTTTTAATTCCAAACCCTTTTCAGGTTTTAATTTCGAACCCTTTCTTCGAGTTTAAATTCCAAACCCTTTTTGGGTTTTAACTCCAAACCCTTTCTCGAGTTTTAACTTTGAACCCTTTTCAAGTTTTAATTTTGAGTCATTTCTCTAGGTTTTAATTCCAAACCCTTCCTTTGGATTTCAATTTTGAACTCTCTCCAGGTTTTAATTCCGAACCCTTTTTCCTAGTTTTGATTCCAAACCTTTTTTTTCCAAGTTTAAATTCTAAACCTTTTCCAGGTTTTGATGTCCTTGCCTATAGCTGAGGGTCTTAGTCCTAATCTTTTCTCCCAAACCTGAGCTAAGATTTTGTTGGACTCATCCATTCTTCATGGTCAGAACTTAGTCTCATTCACGATGAAGGTTTTAGTCTTCGTAGTCTACTTCATAGCCTTATTCTTAGCTATTTTAGAGTCTTTCTCCTTGACTCTTTGGTAAGCTTATCTCCTCGGCCTTTTTCCTCTGTGGACTTCTTGGTTCTTCTTTCAAACAAAGGATTTGAATTTTTCTAAACACTGGTCTTTAGCCTTTTCCAATCAACTTCAATAGCAATTAAATATATTCAAAGAATTATATTCTTGAAAGTCCAATGAAAGCTTTCCTTAATTTGTGAGTCTCTTCTTTATTCTTGAAGAGTTGATGTGCTCCTCTTTAATTCATGAGGACTTGTCAATTGACTTCTCTTTGAGTTCATGCCAATTGATAACCTGTCTTTTCTTCCCTTTCATCGTCGAAAATGGTCAAATACAATTGCATTAGAGTATCATATCAATTTCCATAAACAAGACGATTAGTTGCCAAACCTTAATTTGAGCTCTGCTCTGACTTCAATATAGGTCGATTCCTTCCTTAACCTTATTATAGGTCAATTAATTGTTCGGCATTGTGACAAAATATCTCATGTGGCGACTCTCAAAACAAAATATGCATAAACCATTGATAATGACAATATTATAGACATAAAGAGACTCAAAATTATTTAAATATTCAAACTAACTCAAGCTTGAGAGTGAGCAAAATATGATATGCCCAAAAATATAATAAGCATATCCAAAAATTCCAACTCAAAATTTGGAGAGCATCATGTTTTATTTAATTTAAATTCCGAAAAAATGCAAACAAATATTTCTAGCACTCCAAAATAGTTGAATATGAGGAAATCATAATCAAGATATCACCTAGGTGGGGCAGAGAAGTCTTACCATGGCCCCACGATGGGCACCAATGTTTTGCCCTATTTTATCAGTTTTCAATGATGTCCTTGCTGATCCGAACTCTTTATGAATCCACAGCTCCAGTGTGAGAGCTGCAAAGGACTTCAATGCTCAAGTTAGAACATATTCCATTCACTTCCAAGTGAAAAAGGACTACTCACTTACTTTGGCCTCTGATGAGATTCTCTATTTATAATCCAGTTAATTCCCAAAAGATTATATGCGATTAGAACTGCTTTCTCCCTCCTCCTCTCCATTGTCCAAGAGTCTCTCTAGTTCAAGTTTGAATATACTCGGTGGTTTATATTTTCATGGGATCCTCCTTTATTATTAAAACCAAGCTCATTCCTTGTAGATGGTCATTACAGATGCTCATTGCTAAGGCCCAGAAAATTAGTTCAGTACAAATACCAATATTCGCATTATACTTCTGCATTCATATTATTGGCATATCTCTAGAAATTTCCTTGGGTTCACTCTTCTTTTTGTATTTTTTTTTTCGATAATTGGAATGAAATGCTCGACTCACCAGCAAGGAGAGGAGCAAGATTATAAGCAACACAAAAATAGGATCAGTTCAAAAATTCAAACAAAAGAACAGTACACCCCAAGACACCACACCTATCAAGTATAACAAACATAAAGTGCTAAGGTGGTATGAAGTGAAGCTCCCTTGTTGAGATTGATGTCACCTTGATCGAATTTTACTCCCCTTGGCCAGCATATCAAAATTATTCTCATTGCGCAGACTGTTTGAGCTGCAACCTCCTTCACCATTGATGCATTATCAAAAAAGCCCCACATAACTTTCAGCAGTAGCCAACAATAACTTCTAACTAGATCACGTAATTGCATTGTTTGAGACTTCCCCTGCATTCATAAAATCAGCACCATATGACAGTCCTATGTTCATTCCCCGCAGCATGCTTCGACCATTCATGTGTCCACTTATTCTTGCACTTATGTACATGTATGACAGATATGTTTTTCAACCAGTTTTGAATATTTTTGAGTTGGTTCCAAGTGAACCTACATTCCCAACTTGGTCTCTCCATTCAGCCACATCTTCAAAAGCTTTGAACATGATCTGATTTCCAACTCTTCCTCTTTGCACCCAGCTTCTTCCCAAACAAACTGTACTGATTCCTCAAGAGCTAAAATTTCAGCTTCACTTTGAGAACTTGCCTTAAAGTAATTAAGCAGACGGCAAACCATCCTGTTATCCTGATTTATGAGCACTCCCCCGGCATCATACACTTCTTTATCAGTGAGAAAAGTAGCACAAAGCCACCAACAAGCATTCTTGGGCTTCATTCTCAGCCTATCTCCATCCTGTAATATAGAACAACTTTCCACCCCTTCATTTTTATTTGCAGCAAGTTCTAGCCTTTTGCCCAACCATCTAGAACAGACCCATTCAGATGTCCATTCCTACCATCTATGACTTACTAGATGCATCAATGTAGCCCGTTCAACATTTGCATTTTCAAAGATTACTTTATTTCTATAATCCCAAACTGACCAGATTACTACAAAGAATAGCAGGCACCAAGACTTTTTCATCCTACCAGACCATACCTCTTTTTTTTTGAATGTGTTAATGATTCGGGATACAAGTTCGTTCTGAAGCATGAAGCATGATTTTGACTCTAATACAACTTAGCTCTACAGCCAGCATACAACTTCTGTCTTTCCTTTTTATTTTATTCAATATTTCAACCTTTGTAACATACATATGCATCTGTGTTATGAGGTATCTAGTTAGCTCATGATGAATCATCTCTCTCTTGTACTTGTTCATTATGATGGACACTTACTTATTTGAACCAAATCATTGCAAGCCATATTCATATTCATTTCGTCTCCATTCAAATTGTTGGCCTAAGTTTTCAATTGATAAACGGAAGTCCATTGGCAGCTGTGGTAGACAGATTTTCTTTACTCCATTTTCCTTCAAATTATCATTAAGCTTTTATTTCATGTTTCTTAGAGGTTTGGCGTCTTTGTATTAGGCGTGATAGGATAAGTATCTGATAGGTTATGATCTTTATCCGCAGTTGTTTGGTCTGATCAGCGTATTGTATAAACTTATCCATCAAACCTCCCTTATACGTTATAATGATGGATAACTTAATACGGTCTAGGGATGGCGTATTAGGCCTGATTAGCTTTTAATATATAAGGGTTCTTTTACTTTTTTTATTTTTTAATATAGTTTATTAAAAGAAAATTAATTATTAAATAAATAATAAATAAATATTTTTTAAAAAATAATTGTAAAATAACTATTCAAATTGAAATAAAAATACATGAATAAAAATTTATTATTAAAATATATAAATAATAATATTTAATATAAATTTAATTATATATAATAAAAAATACAACCCAATATAGGAATATGATACTAACCCTATTTAGATTTTGATGTCTAAAAATTCCATCTCTATTTCACTCTTTCCTCTCTCTCTCATATTTTTTATATTTATAAAAAAAATATTAAAAATAAATAAGTAAATAATTTTTAATATAAAATTATTTTTATATATAATAAAAAATAGCTTAAATAATTATAATAACTATTTAAAAATTATATTTATTATAATCTCTTCTTCCTGCTATATTTTATATGTCTGATATCTTATCTGATGACATACCAAACACTGTATAGTATTAAATTTTTATCAGACCTTATATAATCAGACCTTATACTATCAGGCATACCAAATGGGCCCTTAATGCACTTTGTATGCTGCATTATATTCCTTATTTGTGGTTGAGTAGTAGAGAATATGGCTAACTACATTTTCAAACACAAAGCTTCTCTCGTTTGAATTGAAAAAACAAAAACATAAGCAATGGAAGTACGTAAAATTTTCAACTTAGTAGAATCAAGGACTTCAATTCCCAAGCAGTCCTCAATATTTATGAAGCGGGACGTTACAACACTTGATTTTCCTTATCTCTAACCATTTTTTTAAGTTCCAATGCTAGACTTGTATATCTCAGGGCTTAAAAAAAATATATTTATCCAATGGCTCTAAAATCCATTTGAAGGAGGGCCCTTTTAATTATTATTTATAATTCTTTCTTTTGTTTTATTTAAACTATCAATATTCAAAGTTTATTATACTCTAATTAATTTGATTCAAGTTTAATAAAGAAATAAAATTCTCCTAATAGTAATTTACTCTTTTTACAATTCTTGAATCCAAATCTTGTGTAACAAAAATCAAAGTTAAAAAAATTGGACTGGATATCGAACTGGACAAAGTACTGGGTCAAAGATTCAGAAGTCCAATCGGTTCAAATGGGAGTTCAACCGGGATATATATATATATATATATATATATATATATATATATATATATATATATATATATATATATATATATATATATATGATTAATTAGAAAGCAAAAAATCATATTAAATTATTAATAATAACATAAGCAATACAAAATAATATTTATTATGGGGCACTTTATCAAATATCTCAAATGTAAAATATATTTATTTTAATTTTTACCTAAATTTTTTTTGGAAAGTACTCACAGATAGCTTAACAACCATTTAAAATTTTTCACTTTTAAATTAATTTAAAAATATATAATAAATAAATATACCGAAAGAATCAATTTTTTTTTAAAAAAAAACCCAATTGGTCTATCGATTTAACCGATCTGATTCGCACCAGTTTGTCGGTTTTGGCCGGTTTGTCATCGATTTTTAAAGTTGGTAGTTCAAGAAGGATAATCGGACCGGCCTAGTGTTCGATTCCTGGTCCAACCGGTTTGATCCGATTTTCTCTTCCATGACAAAAGTAAATTTCAAAACTACTTAAATTAAGAAGTCTAAAACATTGGTTGTGCTATAATTCTTTTAGTGTTATCCGCACTAGTGGATTGATAGGCATGTAATAACCGCTTCCATGCCTATTAATCCACATTTTTTAAATTTACAGTAAATTTTTAAAAATTAAAAATTAAACTTAAAAAGTAAATTCAAATACATAAATAGTGGAATTTTGAATAATTAATTTTTATTATATAATTGTTTTTTAATTTTGAAAATTTTAAAAGTATTCGAAGTTATTGTATAATTTTAAATGTAGTAGGAAAAGTTACTGAATTGAGAGTGTTTTATAATTTTATCCCCTTTTTTATTTGTATTTAATTTATTTTATGCATGGCAAAAGTGAAAAAATAATTTGGACACCAAATACAAATAAGTCCCTATATTAGTAGTGTAGGAGCGTACATATGACAAAATGGCCACCCATTAATACATCTCAGAGAAAAGCTGGCAGCCCATAAGAGCACAATACACAAAATTTAAAAGCCTAGTTCTCATTTTCTGATCTGTAAAGGTACTGTAATTCCACCAAAGATTTCAAGCACCTTACCACATTAAGAAATTCTTTTCAAAGCAGAAGGCATCAGAACCAATGATAAATTAATATTACATGATGCCATTATTTTAGTTTAGGATATTATTTTAGGTTGCTGCAAATATTGAGTTACCATCTTTTGAAGCCAGCCAAGAAACGTAGACGACACTCTTCTGTGGTATTGTGAAGAGTATGAAAATTGAACATTTTATGGAAACGTCAAATAATGCAAGATCTGTATTCCTTAATTGGATTGCAGCATTTAAGTCAATGGTCATTTTCTATATTTTCAGTGCAAATTCATTTAACAACTTGAAAATTACATTTGCTATGTCCCTACCACTTGCAGACCAGCAAAAAGTCATGAATGCCCATGTTCTGAATATCTAAACCGCGTACCATTGCCCAAACCCACATATCAACCTAAAAAATAAACCAGTAATACTTTAGATTATATTAACATATAGGCGCATTCTGTGGTGCACCAAATTAACTATGATGCACCACACACTAGATTTTAACCACATTCAATAAATGTGGGCAAACGTGATAGGGGATGTTGCTAAATCCATGTTGAAGGACCACTGCACCTGCATCTTCCTTTCCACCCGTAACACATTCAACAACCACCTTCATGGCCTGTGATGGAGCACCTCAACGGCAGCAGCTGCACCACTATCAGCACTGCCCATGCCGTCGACACCACCTGCACCACTGACGTTGTGGGAACTCTTGGAGAGTTGGCGAATCTGGACGACATTGAAGCAAGGGGTTCTTCTGCCAATGTTAGAGAGGATGTTGCTGATGAGGAACCTGACAGTGCCGCTGAGGTGGTTGGGAAGGTGCCGAGGGTGTAGATGGCGATGAAGATGACGTAAGTGTCATCGATGAAGAACTCCAGCATGATGCAGAAGAGGAACTTGTCGTTCCATGTAGGGTTGTGGCCTCCGAGCTCGTCGACTCTGGTTCGGAGCTTGGTTGAGGGGTGGACCCACGTGAGGGCGTAGGTTTGGAGCCTCCGAAGCAGTGAAGACGAAGGTGGGTGCAGTCCTTGTGCTAAGATCAAGTTGATCTGCAATACTTGATCAAGTTGTGTTGAGGAGGAATTCCTTAGATCTGTGCTAAATAATTTCAAGGGCGACTCTGGCGATGGGATCGTCCTTTTCGTTTCCTCAATCGTTGGCGGTGGTCTTTCATTGCTTCCATTCAACCTCTGCTCGAGTAGGAGAGGTAGAGAAAGGTGGGAGCATGGTGCACTCTCATTTTTTCAAATTGGTGTGTGGTGCACCATAGTTAACTTGGTGCACCTTAGATTGCGCCTAACATATATGGACAACATTCAAGATCATCTCCGAAAGGCAAAATTGGGCATAACGACTAAAGCAATCCAACATATAGTTTATTTGAATCATATAAAACTAGAAAAGTTAGTCAAAAGTTGAATATGTAAAATAATTGATAAAATCTTTATTACATGACACGATATGCTTGCAATTACAATTTGTATGTTCCAATTTATAATATATATTTTAAGCAAGATCAAATTAATATTTCTGTGAAGAATGTTGAGGAACTGGGAAAGTAACTAGCAATCTAGAACGTTCTAACTAGATCGAGGAATGAAATGGAAAAAGAAGCAATAAGCAATGATATCTTACACATTCATTCCAAGTTATTGTTTATGATGCAATATTCTAATCAATCAAACTCGACCGTTACAAGACTCCCATCATTATTTAACTTTAGTACTCGAATCACGAATTAAAAAACAATGAAACTAGTGCATTTAAGAGGTGTTATATTAAACTGGAGCTTGTCTACTATCAAAATAAATATTTTGACCACCATGTAAATGTTTTGATTATCATATTTATGATTAGGTTGTGTAACTGTGCTCATACGCAACAAGCAAAAAAGAAGAAAAAGAGTGAATCTCACTGTACTAGTGAAACTTATCATATGACATCCATCTCATTTACTTCTCCCCTATATAGCTCTATTGTTTATACCAAAAAACGTGTGTTACTAAGCTACAATATTCCTAACTTAACCTATCACGTATTTAAATTTCTCCTTTGTTGAAACATAAGCCATTGTTTCTTGTTTCATCTAGTAGCACACCACTTTTGGAATTGTGAAGAAGAAAGAACAAAGGAATCCCGCAAGTCAGTGTGAAGTGAACACAATCACGCTCCCAACCAAACAAATCGAACCATGAATGAGAATGCGCACACACACAAATACTGTATAGGAAGGAAAGACTGTCGGTGGAGCACGTTCTTGCAGCGTCACATGCCCCTTCATCCACCGTCCACGTGGCATTCCCTGCATCGTACAAGCCAGCCTGGTCTACAACGAGGCCACACTACTAAACCCTTACCACCGCCACTATTACAGCCATTGTTCAACTAATTCGGTAATTCCCCCATCTTTCGCTTTAATTACAATCAGTGGCCCCACTTGATCAACGGCTGATGTTCGGCAATACATGATAAAGCGTTCACTGGTCAACGCTCCACGTGACATATCTTTGACGGCTGTGATAACAGATTTAAATACAAGTGCTCCTACCGAAAGTTGGCAATGTGCTAAGTTGGCAATTAGCGCATCTCCATGACGTAATTTTATAAATTTACGAACCCAGCGCTATCTTTTTTTTGGGTTGGAGAACTGAGCATTATTGAAAATTTTAATTCATTTGATCATGAATTAAGCTTTAATTTTTATAAATTGAACTTATTAACTCATAAATTAGTCTAACGTAATAATAAAATATATAAAACATAAATTATTAATTTAAAAGTAATTTAATTTTAATATATTATTAATATAAAAATTATTTATACAAATATTAAACTAAATATTGTTCTATTTTTAAAAATATTTTACTCTTATAATAATTATCTTAAAATCTAGATATGATATTATATAATTAATTAATAATATAAAATATTTTATACTAATAATATATTAAAATTAATTTTATTTAATAACTCATTTAGACTTTTTTTTTTCATCTTATTGAATTGTTATCCTTATTGTTTGAATATTATTTCTGTGCCAATAAAGATTGGCTCCCTTGACTTTCCGCTTATGCATTGTTATTCCTTTATTTTATTTTATTTTATTTTGCAGGGAAAAGGAAATTCATTCAAGAACAAGAGTCTAACAACTGTACATCTTAAATGAAGGGACGAGGTGTATCAAACCAAGCCAACCCCTCAATAGTATGCTGAGCGCACCTAGCTAGCCTAAGGACAACACAATTTGCCTTCTTTTATGCATAGGGAATACAACAATTCCTAAAATGCGACTTAACAGCATAGATCAGTTCTAACTCTGACAAATCATTAACCTCATTATCTAAGTCATCTATAATTTTTTTACAATCACTTTCAATAATAATTGATTCCTAGCCATGATTGATTTCCAATCACTGTGCTATTACTTTATTTAATTCTTAGATTTTTTTATATTAATGAGTGATTAGTAAATCTCTTTATAAATTCTAAAATAAATTTTTTCTTCAATCTAAACTTTTGAAAAAAAAAAAGCTTTCGTAAACGTGATTGATTATAAGGGATTGAAGGTTGGTTTTATGTTTTAAAATAAATTTTAATTAAATAATGAATTATATTGACCTTTTTTAAAGTTTAGTATAATTATATTTGATATTTTTTTTAATTACAAATAATATATTAAATAAAATAAAATAAAAAAATATTAAATATAATTACACTAAACTTAAAAAAAAATCAGTGTAATTCATCCCTAATTAAATTATAAAATACTGATATAAAATCTATATTTAACTGTTCATGAGTATAAAATAAAGCTGAGCTCAAATAATTCAAATAAGGAAAATAAACACATTTTTAATTAAACTTGAAAACCTGAACTCAATATACTGTGGAGCCGTCAGCACGCCGCATTACCGACAGACCAACTCTACATCTTTTTTCCTTTACGCGACACTATACAAAAAAGGGCGCTTTCTACTTTACAGCGTAGTATGCGATTCGGTGCTTGAGATATGGTCTACGTTGCCCCCTATAATTGCCTTATTTACATCAAATTTATATTTATTTAACATTAGAATTTAATTTTAATGTCCACATTTTTGTTTTTAAATTAACGACTGTTTATATCATGGACTTATAATTTAATGAACATTTGCTATTGTAGAAACTGATAATTAATGAACATTTGAAAATAATTCATCATAGATACGGTAGCCAAAAAATTTAATGAATTTAGTGTGCTTAATAAATTTCTAACATGTATAAAACTACCCACCAATAAATAATTAATAATTTATCAGTGGTATGATACCCTAAAAATACCTTTGATGGAAGTCGTATATAATGTACTCGAAACGCTTGTTACAAAAATCATAAAAGCAATACATATTTATTATAAAATCATATATGTCTTTAACTGTTCAATTTATATTTATCTATAATTTTTTTTATATATGAAATATGAGTTTATTAAATTGCCAAATCAAGAATCAGAAATTGTACAAGAATTTATTAAATTTATCTATAAACTTTGATGCACTGTTCATAAAATTTTTATAAATTCATCTAATTATATATTATTATGTCATATATTATTATATCAATAGAAAAGATTTAATTTTTGTCATCATCATCTTAAAAGCCACACACATAATAATATATAAAATAAAATGATATTATAAATTTCTTTATATTAATTATGTATTAAAATTAATTTTTTTATTTATTAAATTTAATTTAAATATATTAACAGTATAAATTTTTTTATACAATCAACTAATTATATTATTTTATTTACACAATCATTCAAGTAATAAGTATAAAATTTAATCATATTTATTAATATAATACTATACAATTGAATGATGATGTAAAAAAATTTTATATTATCAATATATATAAATTAAATTTTTATTTATTAGTTAAATAACTTCTCATAATTTAAACATTTATTTTTTAATCTAATATATGACAAAATCATAAAAAAACCTCCCAATTTATCAAAATGTATATAGTATATATTGGTATGTTTGTTTCAAATTTTGAAAAAAGTGATTTTAAAACTTAAATTTTATATATAATTAAAAAAACTTAAAATTAATTTTTCTCAAAAATTATTCTTTTCAATTTTTTCAAAAAAATTGAAAATTAATTTTTTTAAGAATATAATTATTTTTAAGAAATTATCTAAATATATAAAAATTAATTTTTTTAATAAAAAAATAATTTTTTATCCTAAAAAAATATAAACAAATGTACTCTATATCTATACTAGTGGTATCTATTAATTAATAATTAATAATTAATAAAAAAAACCACGTAACTAACAAGTCTTAATTAAACTTTATTCCTTCTCCAGGGAAACAAGAAAGAGATGCTCAGGTCACGTGATCTGTCCCCGAGCGTCTTCACATTTGGCTTCTCATTCAGATTCTTCTCGAAGAAGCTCCTAACCAAAAGTCCCAGCCGCACCTTACATTTTTATTTATTAATGTTTAAACTCGTATAGCGCCACTTACGCCACACGGCTTTTTTATTGATTTAAAATAAAAAAATTTTAATTTTCAGATATACATTATTTAAATTTTTTTTTGACTGAAATATATATATATATATATATATATATATATATATATATATATATATAGAAATAAATTTGATTAAGATTAAATTAAATTTATTATTGTTCAATTTTTTTTAGATAAACAGAAATTAATCTAGAATAAATAGAATTTAATATTATTTAAATAAATAATATTTAATTAATATTGAATTTGATTTAACCTTTATTGAATTGAAGGAGTTTGTAAAATTTTAGACGAAATTTATGGTGAATTCTAAATTTTGAAGTGTATGGTAGATCTAATAGAGTTAAATGACAAAAATTTATATTTTTTTTCTTTTCAGGTAAATATCGATGAATTCGACTCATTAGTATAATATAAGTATAAAAAAAAATATTATCTTTAAATATAACGAGAGAATATATACTCATTTATAGCTGTATATATAGGAATAATAAGTATAAATTTTTTAAATGCTAAATATTGTGGCTTTTAAGCCTCTAACGACTGATCTGAACGTCATCTTCATATATTTTTTTTATAATTTTAATAAAGAATAAGTTCTAATAGTTATCATAATTTAGGATGGATATTAGTCCATCGTGAATCTAATATTTTGCTATATCTTATATGATAATTAATTATATTTGTATAATAATTAATTATATATTTTTATTATTTAATCACATTAAATCTATTATATAACTATAAATTTAAAATCCATTATAAATTTCACTATATAACTTGAATATTGTTAAATTCTACTTACAATAAATAGATTTCTGTTCATATAAAAAAAATTAAATAATAATTAATTCGATTCAGTATCATTCAAATTCGCTGCTACCCAAAAAAAAATGACATTCTCGTAAAATAAAAATAAGGTTAAAATAAGGCATATTCGAAAATAATAAAATTTTTTATTTTAAATCAGTGAAAATTCCTACGCCACACATTCATAACATAATTTCATTTCAACAATGGCATTAAAGCCGTAATAATCTCCAACTCCAAGCCCAATTTCCCTTCACTCCCTTATTATTACCTCTTTGTCTCTCTCTTCACTCTCCACTGTCTACTCTCCGTTGTCCAGTCTCAAGTGTTCACTCTCCTCTGCTCTTTGCAGATCTCATTCTCTCTCTTTCTTCGGAACCTTCCAGAAATGCAGAAGCTCCGGCCGGCGACTCTGGCGGCGCTCGCGGCGGCGGTGCTCCTCTTAGCTGCCGCCACCACCACGCACGCGCACAACATCACGCGCATTCTTGCAAAGCACCCTGACTTCTCGACCTTCAACCACTACCTAACCATAACGCACCTTGCGCCGGAGATCAACCGGCGCACCACCGTCACCGTCTGCGCCATCGACAACGCCGCCATGAACGACCTCCTCGCGAAGCACCCGTCCCTCTACACGCTCAAGAACATCCTCTCCCTCCACGTCCTCCTCGACTACTTCGGCGCCAAGAAGCTCCACCAGATCACCAACGGCACCGCCCTCGCCGCCACCATGTACCAGGCCACCGGCTCCGCCCCCGGCTCCTCCGGCTTCGTCAACATCACCGACCTCCGCGGCGGAAAGGTCGGATTCGGCGCCGAGAACAACGGCGGCACCCTCTCCGCCTCCTTCGTCAAGTCCGTTGAAGAGATCCCCTACAACATCTCCGTCATCCAGATCAGCAAGGCCCTCCCCTCGGCCGCAGCCGAAGCCCCTACACCCGCACCCAGCCAGCAAAACCTCACCTCCATTATGTCCCGCCACGGCTGCAAGGTCTTCGCCGACACTCTCCAAGCCTCCCCCGAAGCAGAGAAAACCTTCTCCGACAATGTTGATGGCGGATTAACCATCTTTTGCCCCATGGATGACGCCTTCAAGGTATAATAATAGATAGTTACAGGTTGGTTATTTCAGTTGGAAGTTCGTTACATTTTATAACCCTTTTTTTGTTTGCCCGTTTAAGGCATTCCTGCCGAAGTATAAGAACCTTACGGCGGCAGGGAAAGTGGCGTTGCTGGAGTACCATGGGACGCCGGTGTACCAAAGCATGGCTATGCTTAAGTCAAACAATGGATTGGAGAACACGCTTGCTACTGATGGTGCCAACAAGTACGACTTGACCGTGCAGAATGACGGTGAGCAGGTGACGCTGAAGACGAAGGTGGTGACCGCGAAGATCACTGGCACGCTCATTGACGAGCAGCCGCTGGCGATCTACACCATCGACAAGGTCCTCCTTCCAAGGGAGCTTTTCAAGGCTGAGGCTCCGTCTCCGGCGCCGGCGCCGGCTCCGGAGCCCGCCGCGGCGGACGCACCTGCCTCGCCGAAGAAAGGGAGCAAGAAGAAGCAGAAAGCGGCGGATGCGCCGGCAGATGAGGAATCGGCGCCCGCGGATTCGCCCGCTGACGCCGCCGATGAGAGCGCAGACGACAACGGCGCCGTTAGGTTTGACGGCTCTAGGTACGTTAACGTTATCGTTATCGTCATGGCTTTGTGCTTTGGTTTTTCACTGCTGTGAGTTCTGTAACCCAAAATTTAGTTATGTTGGTTTAATTTATTTTGAAAAAAGAAGACGTTTTTAGCCGTTTGTTTTAGTTAGGCAATAAAAAGGAATTTGAAATTTTTTTTTCGGGTGTAGTAAGTTTGTATTTTTTTTTAATGGGAATTGTATTTGTTAATGATGTAATTTATTTTGGTGGTGAGAGTGGCGAATTGTTACCCTGTTGTCAACATGTGATTGCTAATGTAAACATTTGTTTACATTTTTCATTTGCCATTTCAAACGGGAGTTGTCATGACAAAAGAGACAGAAATGGTTAGCTGTGTGAAGCTGGAAGTTGAGTTCGTGTTCTTAGTTTTTTTCCCGCTTTAATTATTGCTTCCTTTGTTATGGTGAAAAACCTTTTAGGTTGTTTTATGATTATTGATAAGATTGGTTGAAATCATGAGAATTGACTGACACCCTCAAAGAGTCAAACCTACAACGAATTTCTTAGGCTGAAAAATACTTGCATCTTTTTGTTTCCGAGTTAGAAATCGGTGTCTTTTGTGTTGTCGAGAAGGACAAAGGGGGATCCTTCCACAGACGACAGTGCTTGTTTTGTCTTCATCATTGTTTGGTCCTGCTCTACATTCTGTTTGTGCTTAGCTTGAGGTTCAAATTCAATCTAATTATTTTCGAGTTTCCAATTTCTCACAATAAAATTTATACCAATGCTTTGGGGAGAAGCTGGATTGTTTTCATACTGTTCATTACTGGATTCAATGATACCTACCTGTATGAAGCCAAAACGGGAATTGAATGATATCGTTTAGTTTATTAACTTCATATTTTCAGAACAAATAACGAACAAAATATTTTAGTAGACTAGGAAACTTATTACTGGATGGATTTTTTAGTTAACTAGTGAATTAGGAGGCCTCAATCATTTCTCGTTTTCTTTTAATTTTTGTCATTTCAAAAGATTCATTATAAGCTATTGTTGTATTGTATAATTCCAACAGCTTCTAATCAGATTATTCACTTTTGGTCGCTTGATTCATACTATGCCATTTCAAAGGCAGCTTCTTCACAGTTTAAAGTTGGATTAATATTTGAACCAAAGAATTTATCACTTTAGTCAGTTTTCTCGCCGAAGTGGTGAATTACTACATGTACTGTATACCAAACTTGTAGTATTTCCAGATATTTTTATTTTCTGTCTGTGTAAATGGTAATTACATTGTATCGAGCTAAGCCTTGCCGGCATTACCATGTGTTGTGGGATGTTAGGATAACCACGGTTGAAAACAATCCAACGAATTACAGACTTCAAACCCCTCCCTAGAAATCGAAATAAACCGCCGAAATTTCACGTATATTGAAAAAATTATTAAAAATGATGGATTCGATAGGAAATGCCAAATTTTGTCATATATAATTAGTTATTAGTACTCCATCTTAGCCGGCTGTCATTGTTATTTTACAAGAAAAAAATAAGATGGTTATTAGTTATTTGAAATTCAACAGAGTCATTTTCAAATCTTTGACCAATGGGTTGTGTTGCATTAGATGATCAAATCACAAAACAGTTTGAACCTTGCAAAAGGGTGTCTAGTGACACTCATAGAGATAGAGAGAAAAAAGAGATGGCAGTGGAGAGAGAAAAAAAAGGGAGAGAGAAGACGGTAGATCTCATATTTTTCTTTTAGGTGTTGGGGTGTCTATAACGTTGGGTGATACAAATAACAAGCCTCTACCAATAACAGCCAATTGGGTGATACAAATAACAAGCCTCTACCAATAACAGCCAATAAAGTAGCTCTCTCTGCTGAGTCTGACCGTCAGTGTGGTAGCCATCAAATGTTCACGCAAGAGAAACGCGAATCGTGTTGTGCGCCTTGAGCTTTTTGCGAGTCCCACCTCGAAGAGACAGTACAGGGACCTCACATGGTAACTTGCTACAAGTATGCTAGTGGCTAAATGAGGCAAATTATGCATCCACGCAGTCAGCACAAAACGAACTACTCTTTCGCCTTTTACTAGAGCATGCCGTGTGCCCTCTGCTCATCGTGGCATACGAATAAATTTTGGAGGAGCTTCTAACCTGAGTGGCTCCACAATGCAGTTTCAACTATTTTTTATATAATTATCATGTAATGTTAATTAATATAGCAATGTTTCCATAATTTATATCGTGGTTGTAAAGTTTTATTGCTGTTAAAAATATAGAAAGCGGTGTAGTAGTTTAATCCTCCTTACTACGGTGAAAAATGAAATTGGCATAAGAAAGAATTTTGTTTTAACCTCTAGGAGCAAGCTTCTCACATGGGGGGCTACTGCGTGACATTATTATTGCTATGGAGAAATTGGTGGTCCAGCCCAACATTACATGCCATTCGGTGCCTCAGCTGCAGATAATCATGGCCTTGTTTTCTTCCTTCTTACACCATCAGCATACTCCCCACTCTCCGGTTTTACCTACAAAGGGATAAGTTTTCCCCTTCAGAACCTTGTCCTTGTATAAGAATTCAGAGGCCATTTTGGAATTTAGCACGTCTAGGATACCCCTTATTCTTCAATCTAGTGACCGATCAAACACCTTTGCACTGGCATCAACCAAAACTCTTTTCCTTTCCTTCTCTCCCTACAAAGATACAAGTTGCAAAACAAAGGCCTTGCTAGAATACAGTATAAGTGAGTTCTTTTTAACAAAGGACATGACAGAATTCAACTATAGCAAGATTTAGTTTGATGGATTTTAAGTGAAAGTTATATGAAAACTCCCAATTTTAAGATAATTTGAGTCTAATGGTAATTGAACTTAAGCGTAAGAACCTGCAATGCAAATCTATATATGACATGGAGCTGCACCAAAACTCTGAACATTATTACATCATGACAACCTGATATTATGTTACATACGATATCAAGTTTAAAATGATTATTAGTTTTCCACTTTTCCTAGACTCGACATTGATAAATAAATACCTGCCTAATTCAGAAGGAAAAAACAACAAAGGAAGAAAAAAGCATAAACAGTGGAACTAGAACTGGCAGAATGGTTGAAGCAGAGCTTTGGCCTTCATTATTAGGCACATAAGTGTAAGGATTTGGAGGCGCAAAAGGAGGTGGAGGAGTGCAGCACTGAACAACACCTGCAGAAGGAGGGCACTTGCTGTGGTCTTTCTCTTGTGATGGTGGGGGTGCACCATATATAGAGTAACCAGAAGGTGGTGGAGATGGTGGTGGTGGTGGTGGTGGTGGAGCACCATAAGAAGGATAACCAAGAAGTGGTGGTGATGGCTGTTGACAAGGGTATTCACATTTGGAGCAATTCACACATGTTGGTGATGGGATGACATCCCCTGAAGCATCACCAGAAGCTTCAAAATGAAAATTGGACAGTGGTAACCAAAGGGCTGTAACCAGCAGAAACTTTGTTGGAAACGTTTTCTTCCCCATCAATATCTTACTTTTTTGCTTCATAAAAATATTTGAAGAAAGAAACAAAGATAGAAAGGCAGGAAAGAGAGAGGGAGAAAATTAGGATTGCCACGATGATCTCACGGAGCTTTATGAAAAGTTCTGAAAATACCATATTCAGGTATATAACCAGCATCTGTCTATTAGGGTCTTGGATCTTTCGCCCCTTTATCTTTTGCCTACCGGATGTAGTGCCGCATGGCAGAACATTTGTCATGATGATATTGAAGCAGCAAATAAAAATTGTAACCATTTTGCATGACTCCTTATGCTGACAAATTGTTAAAATGTTCAACCTTGGCATTCCACTATTACCTTTTCTTTTTCTGTTTTAAAGAGGTTTGTTTATTTGTTGATTTTTTTTTTTAACTTTTGAGGGTTTGGGGTGGCGAGTTCTTTAAATTTTTCATCATTCACCATAGTATTACCTGTTTGAAAAATACACATGTATGAGAAAGTGGTGACAACAAGTTTCATATTGGAATAATTAGATAAGAAAGAAGAGTTTAAAAGAAGAGTTTATAAGGTGTTGGATTTGGTTATCCTACTTTTGGGCTTGCATCCATGACTGGTTCTCCAATTATGGCAGCCAGTCACTAGTTATGGTGTTGGACTTATTTTTGGGTTTACTCTTGACCGAAAGTTTAACTTTCGAATCATCTTCCAATCCAATACCTTATAAACTTCTCTTTCTTTTTTAATTCTTCCAGTATAGGACTTGGTTGTCACCACTTTTTCACACTTGTGTTTTTCTATCAGTACCATTGTAAATAATGAGTTCCTCATAACATGCTAAATAAGTTGGATCCATAGATGACTAAACAAAGATAAAGTTTGTCAACAAATTTCCCTCTTCAGATGGATAGAGCTTACTATACAATGGAAGATTCGGAGAAAGAAGCATGCCCATTATCTTCGAGCAACAAAATTTCTTTATTATATCAATCCTACATTATATTAATTTCTTCGTAAGAACTCATCATGATAAACTTAAGTACTAAGACTCAAAAGCATATAAGTTCAGCTAAAATTATCTTTAACGTATCTGACTTATAGCATGTTCGATTTCTCGTTTGAAAACCCAAAACTATGGTTTGGGCAAAAGCTACAAGAGAGTCGCTTTTGCCAAAACCATGGTTTTTGGGTTTTCAAATGAGAAACCAAACGAGCTATATAAGGAGAAATTAACATGCAACAAACATTTTCAGGAAACACCAAAATCAATTTTTAAGCACGGCCAAGAAAGGCTTAAGAAGACTTGTCCAGGTCATGGCTGTTCAAATATATATAATTCAACTGCTCGTCGAAATATGATGAGACAGGCCGCGGAGAGAATCCAGCATAGGCCCCTTCTTCCACCTTTGCCAAGCATAGTTCAACTACGTACTTGAAGGGCTCATGCTTCTGAGTAAAAGGTTGAACAGCAAATTCCTCGAATGGCATCCACTTTGAGAGGAAAGACACACAAAAAGGAAACTTGTAGTCAAGAAAATTGAATGTATAAACAACAAAGATTGCAAAATGCAGTAAGGAAGAGTCACAATAGCACTCGTGTCATGAGGAAAGCATTCAACAGCAGTGCAACATAAGGCAATAGTGTAAAGAGGAAGCTCGAGTGATATGCAGAATTCCAGTTAGACTCATTAAGTGAACATACTAGCATCGTGTCAAATCTCTTTTGAATGCAGGGATTAACAAATGATTTGATTAAACAAGAGAAACGGATCTTGATTTGATAGTTGAGGCTCCAGAACTTGCCAGCTTAAACATGTGAAAATACTTGGAACAGAAGGAAATCCTCTATCACATGCAGACAGATTCGATTACTATAAACAGTTCCAGAGTCGTTCTTCAACAACTTGAAGGACAATCATTCGAACCAATCAGAGAATTATATTGGTTTATAGGCTAACAAATGTTTGGACAAGTTTATTAGGTCACACTCAATAAACATAACTGTGATTTGTGTGAAGTCATTAGTAATCATTCTGTTAAGGTAAACTGGTTGTTCACGAGTCTATTTTATTGTAAATAAATTTATAGCTGAGTTAATGTATTATAGTTAAATTCCGCAGTGGTTGCACCATTGGACTTTGTTGATAAGTGAAAAGCAGGATTATTGACTTGATAAGGTTGATATGCATCGCTAGCTAGGTTCATGTTTTGGACATAAATGATACTAGTGATAGAAAGAAGAATATCCAGTTATGTCATGTCACCTCGTATGTTCTGCTTCTATCATGTCAAAGTATCATTTGTGTGATGTTTGCAATTGGATGAAAAGACAGAGAGAAATAATGTAACAGTCAAACAAAAGTACCTGAGCTGCCTCAATCTCCAAGTCTTGCTTTTTGATGTCAAAAGAAAGAGGACGCAGCATGCAAAGAAAAGATAGATCTGATTTTCCAAAGAATGAATTTTGTACTTCTCTGAAAATCAGAAACAAGAAATGACAAGAGAAAAATTATTAAGGGAAGAAAGAAGAAAGCAGGGCCAATTCTTTTTGAAATCTTAAGATTATTAAAATCTAAGATTCCAAACTTATGATAATAAGAGCAAAGCATGGCAAGTGTCCTTAGTCAATCCTTTACCTAGTGGTTAATTCTTTTTGTTGAATTAGTAACATGAGTAATGCTACTTTTTGTCGAACTGAGTCCCTTGAACTCCCGGGAGTATGAGTAATGTTACTTGAACATAGAAAGTAGATATAGTAGTGGACCTCCATAGAGAAAGGTACAAAGCTTTGGTTCCGCCCACCACCGCAAGATAATTTGTATCTTTCTCTCTCTATAATATCTACTATTATGTTCACTTATTATGTTCCACATTACTAACATTGTAATTCTACTTGGCCTGCCTACAGGAATCTTCCCTTCCAAATCCATGGATCTATATGAAATTTCTCCTAAAAAATTATTAACATGCCTCTTTTTTATTTAATATATTAGGTTGCAATAAATTTTCTAAGTAGGGCAAATGAAACTAAAATTTCAGCGCAAATTATATGTAGGGCATGTTCAAATTAACAGATCACGAGTACAATGCCACAAGCTGATAGGTGCTCTACAACGAGTTCATAAGATTCCTGTGGCCTTATTTCCAATTCATCTATCATATCACATCTTTGAAATGCGAATTAACAAAAATACTGATTAAAAGGTAACGGCAGGAGGAGAGTGTTAATTCAGTTTCCAGTCTTAGAGAGTGTTAATTCAGTTTCCAGTCTTAGCTTCAACAAAAGGTCCATGTTTTAGATCTCACAAAATCGAAAATTCATACCTGAATGCTAGTATTTCTACAAATTCTGTATCAACCTGAACAAGAAGAGGTATAGGCCATACAAAAAATTATTATGATCAATACAATAATACTGGCATTCTACACCATATTGGAAAGCAACATTTACTCAGATACTCACCCCTGTCTCTTCTTTTACTTCTCTAATAGCTGCTGCAAAAATCTCTTCACCCTGCAGAGACAAAACCATATTACAAATAACTAACCAAATTGTAATTTTTTGAACATGACTTGAACTTCATCTTTGAAAATGTGCATACCGCATCAACTACTCCAGTAGGTAACTTCCAATAGCCAATCCCATGGAATCTACCTCTCTTTTCCTGGACTACAAGCACCTGCAAGCCCACCACACCCCAAAACAAGGAACAAAGAAAGATAGAAAAAGAAGGGGAAAATATTACATTTCAGATTGCCAGCATGAACCAAGATTGATTATTTGTTAGAAAACATATAGTATCTACAGAAACACTATTTGATCTTATTTTAGACCTCTTTCTTATCATTTAGGACTATAGCAGCAACTGCTACACGGTGGGAAGCATTTATAGGGATTGTGCAGCCTGTTTTAGGAATCCAGTAAACTAGCATTAGATAGCTTGGCTCAGCATGGTGGTACCAGAAACCCTCCTGCCAGCACAAAAAAGAAAAACACATAGCATATTTATGGCAAAATCATCATCACAAAGATCAATATCCCATCAACTCCCTTCTATGCGGTTATCAACAACACAACAGGACAAATTTCAAGAAAAGAATGATAAAAACTACAATTCCATCCCTGAAAAGTGCGTGTAATATATTCGTCCCTAAAATAGAAAATACATGCAATTCAGTCCATGAATTTAATTATGTTAGAACAAGTTAATCCCTACGGGAGACCAATTATGTTAACTTTAGGGACCAAATTGTATATATTTTGTTACAATATGGTTAAATTCATAAACCAAATTATGTGTGTTTTCTATTCATGAACAAATTTATTACAGCCAAGAATGAAATAGTAATTTTTCTTGAAATCCAATGAGATAGAGAAAGTTATCATCTTAAACCTTTTCACAAGTTGCTATCCCAAATCACCAAGTTTTACATAGGTGTTCAACATGAAATAGGAAAAAATCAGGCTAACCTCAAGCTTCTATCAGATACGAGAACATTCCCATTGAGAAGTCAGCACTAGCAACATGGTGAAAGTGCTGAAACTTTCTAGAGCAAGGAAAGCTAGAATTGTCTAGCATAGCTCTAAAAACTAGGAATCAATAAATAATTAATATTTTTAGAGAAATCTAGTCTCTAGTGTCGGTTTTATATCACCGACTCATGAAGCCTATAAATAGGCATTGAGGACATTGTATTTGTATGTGCAAAGAGTTAGTGCACAAGTAATGAGTGCCTAGAGTGTTGACGTGAGTATGTGTGCCGAGGAGTGAAGTGAAGCCAAGTGAGAGTGCTAGTGTGTGCACCTAGTAAGTGAGTGTATGGTGAAGAGTCTAGTGAGTGATGTTAAGTGAGTGTTTGAGTGAAATTTGTGTCCCACTAAATTTACAGTCTTGAGTCTTTGTAAATAAATAGAGCATTATTATTTATATAGATTCCACTTTCTTACTCTACAATTTGGCATTAGAGCCATGCGGCCAGGGATCATTTCGAACGTGATCAAGGATCACTATTTTTGGGGCAGCTTTTTCATCGCAAGTTGTAGTTTGGGACTGTGAAGCTATTGGTCTGGGACCAAAGCAATGAGGAAATTCTATTAAGTCACTATGGCTGACATTCAAGTGGTTGGTGGAATAAGGAAGCTCAATGTCCAAAATTACAATACATGGCGAATGTGTATGGAGTCATATCTTCAAGGCCAAGACCTATGAGAGGTTGTTGGAGGTAGCGAGATAACGCCACCTGCGGCAGCTAAAGTAGAAGCATTATGGAAGTGGAAAATCAAAGCAAGGAAGGCTATGTTCGCAATCAAGGCTACGGTCAAGGACACGATGTTGAAGCACATAAGGAAGGCTTCATCACCAAAGGAAGTGTGGGACACTTTCGTAACATTATTCTCCAAGAAGAATGATGCAAGGCTGCAACTCTTGGAGAATGAGCTCTTATTGGCAACACAAGGAGACTTGATGATCAATCAGTATTTTGCTAAGGTAAAGTCTCTCTGTCGTGAAATTTTTGAGTTAGATCCAAATAGCAAAATATCTGATCAATGTATGAAGAGAATAATTATTCATAGTCTAAGACCGGAGTATAAAGGAATTATTGCTGCCATTCAAGATTAGTCCACCCAACCTTCCCTTTTACAATTAGAAAATTTGTTGGTCAAACAAGAAGCATTGGCTAGACAAATGGCCAGAGTATCAGTAAAGAGTAAAGAAGAAACACTTTTCACTGGTAAAAGGAAAGGAAGAGGGAAGCCATCTGTTAACAAAAATGAGAAGGGGAGGAAGGAGCAAAAAGAAAATTCATGCTCTGGAAAACCTCGTGTTAATACGAAGAATCGTGATGACACCTGCTTCAATTATGGGAAGCGGGGACATTTTGCCAAAGATTGCTGATTTAAGAAAAAGTAGACAGAAAGCAACGTAGCAACTACAAGTCGCTCAACAAAAAAAGAAAATGATAGCGAAGAAGAATGGAACATCTCTGCCTTGTTGGCAGTTGAGAAGGAAATAAACTTTGATGACAAGAATTCTAAGGAGCTTGTGGAGTCACCAAAGGCAAAAGTGGCACTTACAGCAACATATCAATCAACTGTTGATCATAACAAGGATTGGATTATTGATTTGAGTTGCTCTATGACAGGTGACAAGGGGAAGCTAGAAAGCACTACAAAGTATAAAGGTAACCGAATGGTTGTAATAGCAGACAATTCGAGGTTCCCCATCACTCATGTTGGGAAAGCAGTAATCTCACCACATTATGGTGACAATCAGGTACACTTACAAAATATCTATTATGTGCCTAGAATGAAGAAAAATTTACTTTCAGTATCACAAATTAAAAGTCAGGGAGATACATGGTGTTTGGCCCAGAAGATGTGAAGATTTATGACAAGTTAAAAATTATCGAGGAATCAGTGCTAAAAGGGCAATATTTAGAGTCAATTTATGTAATGTCTGTAAAATCAGTTTACTTAGATAAGACTCGTAAGAATGAGATTGTGGATTTGTGGCATGCACATCTTGGATATGTGAGCTATTACAGGCTCAAGGTGATGATGAAAAAGTCAATGCTAAAAGGTCTTCCTCAATTAGAATTGTGAGACAACGTTATATGTGTTGGGTGTTAGTATAGTTGTAATGTCTGAGAAATTCTATCGTTAATAACCGAGTTGTTCGATTTTTATCGAATAATTGAGATTAATCAGAATTCGATTAAGCATTCACTTAAAACCAATTAAGTGTGATTTAGAAGGATTAGGCTTGACGGAATCAGATTAGGAGCATAGGAAACCTCACAGAATTTTTCTAAGACCGGTTTATCGATTTAAGAGAAATCGGTAAGATTTCGATAATTTAAACTATCGGAACCAGATTAATAAAAATTATACTGTGAGAACCCTAGGATGGATGGCCAAGATTTAGCCAACTTATCCATGCAAGTGGCGCCATCTTAGCCCTCCATATGGGCTGCCAAACCAAGTTGAATAACCAACACAAATCCACCAATCACATGCAACTTGTTTTAGAAGTTTTTAAATTTTTTCTTTTCTGCCCTTGCAAATTTCTGCCTCTATATGCTGACCCCTCTCCATTCTTTTCTCCTTCATCTCATCTCATCTCAACTCATACCATCTTCATCTCCCACAAACCTTCAAGTTACAACAAGATTTCTTCAACTCAAGCCACAAATCTAACAAGAATCACACATAGAAAAGGTAGGAATCCAACTTCTCTTCTTGTTTTCTTGATTTGGGGCTATGTGGAAATCTTGTTTTTCTCATGATATTGATGTGATTTAGAGTAATGATGATGGTTTATGATTGATTTTGCATGTGTGTTGTGATTAGAAGTGGAATTGGTATGAAAGAACTTGAAGAAAAGAGAGAACTCAAGAAGCTGTTAGGGTTTTTCCTAAGTGATCCATATGGCGGACTGTACAACTCCGCCTATAGCTATTTAAATTTCATGAATCTATTTTTACATGAAACTATACATTCAGGGATTTCCATACATATATAATACAAGGCCATTGGATTAGAATAGAATTAGTTATAAATTTTTGAAGTTTGACCTAGAAATTTAGACTCTTATCTGGGCAGTGTGAATTGAGAAGGGTGTAACTCACACTACACAACTCCAAATTGAGTGAACGCAAATTTGTTTGAAATCTAACATGTAAGGAAACATCCCATAAAAATTTCAGGGTCAGATGCGTTGCCAATTGTTCCCAGCACAACAATGAATTTGACCTATGTTCAAACTGAACTGAAATAGGGTAGTCCAGTAGGGTTAAGTTACGGAGCTTATATCTCAAAATATACTCATGAAAATGACATGAAACTTCTTTCATTTGAAAGCTTGTTCTGTTATCTTTAATTTGATATAAATTTCGTATGATTTCACCTAGATTTCTATTTTTAGTGAATTTTCACTTATAAGGGTGCAATTCTGGCTAAGAACAGGGCAGTCTAAGGTAAAATACTTATAACTTGAGTTATACAAATCAAAATGAAATAGGACCAAAAGGGTTGGAAACTAGACATATAAGGCTATGACATATCCAAATTTTAGATTTGAATGGGTTGAATTGAACTAAGGGTGGATTATACCAAAATCGGACAGAATAGGAGAGATTAAACTGAAAACCCTATTGATGCTTGAATTGAACTTGATGAATGATGCTATGAAGATATATATAATTGCTGATCCATGTTGAATTGCAAGTTTGAATAATTGTACTGGTTGTCAGGCACTATTCATGGAGAAGCGGACTCGATCCATTATACTGCTGAAATTTCGGCAAGAAATTCATATGTTGTATAAATTACAATGGCATGAACACATGATGTTTGAAAGAATAAAGTTAGTTGTGCATGCAATTCATGGATATTACAAGGGATTCCATATTACTTGGGTCAGCCCCTGAACAAGTTTAAGGGGAATAGATTCATGGGAAGGTCAGGAAAAGTAAACCTGGCAATTCTGTATAGCAACGAGCTCGGTCCTAAAAAGTGGATTATTATCCAGGAGTATATGGCCAATAACTACCAGGGGACCAAAGATGGAAAATAAATTCTAAGAGGTGAAAGCCTTCAAGGATAAGATACATTTTCCAGTTACATATTAATATGTACAGTGTGATAACCCTTAATTGATTGTTCTAGTTACTTGTTTATTTCTCTTGATATATTATTGTTTACTTATAGTTACTATTTTAGTTGTATTAGCATATCTGTTAACCAAAATTAGTTTGTTTCAGTGTATGTTTTATAATAAGAATTTAAGTTAAATATTACTATTATGTCATACTATTTTAAATTAAGGAAAAACCAAAACAACTGGGAATGATAGTGATGACAGATATGTGTAAACTAGGAATTTCTACTGAGAAATCTTTATTTTTCACTCTATTGTATGTTTCCACATCATTCTTAGATCATGGAAAATGCGGCCATGGGCGTCTTGTTTATTGAGTTTCCTAAACTTCATATCCACATTGATCCGTTTATAGACTCTGTGTATATATCTGGTAGATGCCAATTTCGCCTTTATTTCTTTTTCGGTAGAGATTTTGCAATGCCACTTTCTCACCCCCTTTTTAACCTGCACCTTATATAGCTATCCCACTATACATGGCCCATCCCTTTCCACCTCCACCGGCAGCAGCAGCAGCAGCTCCCATGGCTCCGCCAACCTCTCCACCGTAGCAAATCCCCTCTGCTTCTATATCCGAGGAGGATCCGTTGGAGGCGACGAGTTCGTCTTCCTCATCCTCAATCCCAGGCGTGGACTACACTCCCGCCGATGCCGGCATGGTGAATGGATTTCTTTTCTTGGAATTCATCTAGTTAGCACACATGTGGTAGCAGCAGGAGGTGTACAGAGTGGCTCTCTTTTGATATTTTGGGTCACAGGTAGTAACCTAGGGGTTGATCAGTACGTGAAATGTCCCATGGGGACCAGTTAGGGTACTGTTCATTGGGACAGGCCGATTTATTTTGTTTTAAGCGGCCTCATTTTATTACCTTGTACTGCTTATGTATCTTCTGACAAACTTTGAAAATAGACGTCTATGTATATATTTATGATGTAGTTTGCAGTAGTTCTGTCTATTTTGCATTTTTATTTATGTTACGCTACTTCTAGTACAACCATTATCTAGTATTTATTCCGCTGTCAAACAGAAAATTTGTTACGTGAACAGTCATCTCTATATGAGTAATTAATAATGAGACAGAAAATGGAATTTAATCAACTCGCTACACGTAATCACTTATTAGATAATATATTATGACTTAAGTATAGTACTTTGTCTAGTAAAGTGTTACAATAGTAAGGCACATCAACTGCCATATGAAGGGTTGTCATTTCAAGCCAAGGAGCCTTTGGAGTTAGTTCATTCAAATGTGCTTGGACCAATAAAACAACCTTCAGTCAGTGGATAGTGTTACATGGTGACCTTTATCAGCGATTACTCAAGGTGTGTGTGGCTATATTTTATGAAGAAAAAAATTAGAGACATTAGTAAAATTCAAAGAATTTAAAAAGAAGGTAGAAAACAAAGTTAGGAAGAAGATTCGGTGTCTATGCACAAACAACAAGGAAAATACACATCAAAAGAATTCTACGATTTCTTGAAAGAGTGAAAGATAAGAAGATAGATAATATGTCCAAACACTCCTCAGCAAAATGGCGTAGCAAAGAGGAAGAATTTCCATGTTGCAGAGATTTGTCAGAGCATGCTGCATGCTAAAAATGTTCCAACTAGATTCTAGGTCGATTGTATCAAGAACTCACCATTCGAGAAGTTATGGAAGCTAAAACCCACGGTGAGTCACTTTCGAGCATTTGGCTGTGTGTGCTAGTCTTCGTTCTATATCACTTGAAGACCAAAATGGATAAGAAGGTTATTCGTTGCATATTTGTGGGATGCGAAAGTCAAAGAAAAGGATGGAGATGTGATCCCACAACTAGCAAGTGCTATACATCAAGAAATGTGGTATTCGATGAAACTTCCTCTTGATGGTCAACACAATAGGTAATTTTACTTGACTCTAAAGAAATTGAAGGCATGATAGAAGAAAAGATGGGAGAGCAAAAAGAAGCTGCAGAAGAAGACCCTCCAAGTTCAATCGGGGTGGACAGACACACATGAAGTCCCTGGCAAACAAGAGTGCATCAAAGGGAATAGAGAGAGCTTTAGCATGAAGAAGAAGAAGAAGTCGGATAACAACCATAGCTTAGAAGATCAGCAAGGCAAAGAAAGCCAAATCCCAAGTATGCAAATGTTGACAACTAGGGATGCAAAATAGAGCTAGTGTTGAGGAGGAGAAATGAGAAGTCGGCACTAGCAACATGGTGAAAGTGCTGAAACTTTCTAGAACAGGGAAAGCTAGAATTGTCTGATGTAGCTCTAGAAACTAGGAATCAATAAACAATTAATATTTCTAGAGGAATCTAGTCTCTAGTGTCAATTTTATATCACCGACTCATGAAGCCTGTAAATAGGTGTTGAGGACATTGTATTTGTATGTGCAGAGAGTTAGTGCACAAGTAGTGAGTGCTTAGAGTGTTAACGTGAGTGTGCGCGCCAATGAGTGAAGTGAAGCCAAGTGAGGGTGCTAGTGTGTGCACCAAGTAAGTGTATGGTGAGGAGTCTAGTGAGTGATGTTGAGTGAGTGTTTGAGTGAAATTTATCTACCACTAAATTTGTAGTCTTGAGTCTTTGCAAATAAAGAGAGCATTGTTATTTATATAGATTCCACTTCCTTGCTTTACACCCATTGCATTTCAAAACTCGAGAACATAAAAGCAATTTTACTTACAAGGTTTACAATAAAACTTAAAAAGGAAATATGGCAATGTTACCTTAACTGCAGTTTCAACAAGATTAACAAGATTGATCGGTAACTTGATCCAAACACCATGTTTTCCCTGCAATGCACATTAAAGTAATTCATAAAAGTTCAATAGAGGTCCGAGTCTTTTGTTTTTATTGTATGGCTGAATAACTTTTAGATAAAAATAATATAATATGCAATGAGATTAATTTTGATATACTAACAGAATAAAAGAGATTTACACTATTATCCAATAAGATGCTTCAATTTGTAAGACTTTTAATATAGTGAGTAACTGGGTTAAACACTTTTACTGATATAGTAATATATGAATAAATATCTGTGTAAAAATTTTTTATACTAACAGTACATACAAATTAAATCTATACATAATTATACAGGAAAAGAGGTCGAGGTTAATCAAGATGAAGGCTTGAATCTAATAGCAGATGGCCGTTTTGACAATTTGACATTTTTGTTGAAATATAGAGCGAAGTCACAAAAGTCCATAATGAGGACTTTGATGGAGAAAAGTTGAAGTATGATTATTTCCTTTTGGACAAAAGAATTCATCTAGATAAAGGATTAATTTTGAGTTGAAGCGTGTATGCTGCACATTTATCAGATGACTTCATGTTGTCTTAATTGTTCATTCATAAGGCTATTAGCAACCAAATCAGAGACTATCCATGTTTAGAAGGACTATCATAACTTTATAATTTGATTCATATCATGAGATGCCCTAAAGTCAAACAAGTGATGTTATATCACCATGTGAACCACAGATGGCACCTAGTAGGGCTGGAGCCAGAATTTAATTCTAAAGGAGCCATGACTAAGAATTAATTTTTTGATGTTCGAGAAATTTAACTATTGCAACAATATAAGCATAAACATAAAATAAATTTAATTTATAATCAAATTTTATAAATTAGAAATATTCATACTAAATGAAATTGAATATAAAATGATTATAAATATAGACCTACACTTATAGTAGTTTAAATTCAATAGCATTTTTACTTTAATTTCTGAATTTATAATTGACTTACTAGGTGATGTATCATCACTATTTTCTCTTAAGAATTGTTTTCTTCTTGTCTTAAACATCTTTGAACCAAAAAAATTGCATTTATTAAAAAAGAGTGAGATATTAATCTATCTAGTAATAGATATATTTTAAGTATTTTAAACTAATAACAATTTAAATACTAGTGAACAAATAAGCACTTAGAGTTCAGTAATATATAATATGTGTAAAACAAGATCTTTTCTGCATTTGTAATTTTTAAAATTTGTACAAGCAAACAAACGAGATAAAAGAATAATATTAGACGAATGAGAAAGTAAAAATATAACATGGATTTATGACTTTATGGGAGTGCTATTTTTTTTTTTTTTTAAGAAGCTCCTAGTAGAGCTAAAGGGATGGGGTAAATGATAGATATGCGATAACTGAATCCTTGATCTAACACTACAACCTCTTAGTATAAGAATCAAATGAAATATCACTTGAATTACAGTTTGTTGGCTATGGGTGCTATTTTAGATGCTTCATTAGTAATTTTTCAAAAGTAAAAGTGATCTAAAACTTCAAAAAATAATAGTTTACTGTTTGCTATTTTCAAAGTTGATAAGATTAAAAGTTGAGAGAAAATGTATTCTCACAAATTTAAGAAAAATAAAATAGAAGACTTCTTAAAAAAATTATCTTCTATTTTTCTTTTCTTATTTATTTATTTCTTACTTTCTTTAACTTATTTTATAAGGCATCATATTCATTTTCTTATATAAAAATGAGTTATAATATATATTTTTTTATTGAAAAGACTAGAATATTAAGCATACATAAAAAATTCAAGCATAAGGGTTATGCCCACACATATCTCTCCTTTGACTCAGGCACCTAGAGAATGGAAGTAGCTTGGATTATTATGTATCTATTAAAATTTTGCACTGCATAGGCCATCATTTATTTAAATGAAAAAAAAAGGGAAATGCATATTTTCAAGTTTAAGAAATTCACTAGAAATCTTTCCAAAGGAACATTCTCATCAGATTTGAGAGGCAATCAAACAAAAATTACACTTTTCAGATGAACATTTTATTTCATAAATCTTAATGCAACAAACATCGTTTAAGAGTTTTATATACCATAATAATTACCTGTTGCTTCCATTGTAAAAGTGAAGACCTAAGCAAAGTAGCAAAATCTTCGGAGTCCATAGGCTCCTTCAATTCAACGATGACTCCTCCATGGGCATCATTGGTGGCAGGGAGAATTTCAACACATTCAAACCCATTTTCACACAATCGGTCCCCCAACGGTGGTGCTGGACTAGTTGAGACAGACATGGCCTGAACTGCATGTAGAATCACAAAAAAAATGATAGAAGTCCACACGAAGGCAAAAAATTCAACAATTTGAAAAGAATAGTAACTCTTATGTCACTTGACTTGAATCACGTAAAACGTTGAAAAGTCCGACAGGAAGTTAAGAAATTCAACAATTTGAAAAGCTTAAGGCTTAATTCTATACAATGCGCCCAAAATAATAATAATAATAACAATAATAATAAAATAAAAGCTTAATTCTTATGTCACATCTAGTTACTTTTGAAGTTTCCTCCTCCACTGCACCAATAACTTCATTCAATTCAAGAGCTAGCTCCAGTGCTGCACAATTCTGAGATTCACTAACCTGCACAACTGCATAGGTGGCTCCCCCTAAGCTTGATAGAAAAACTTTGGGGCCACCTGAACTCATACATGAACCTTCATGTAGAGGGGCAAGATTGTGAACTCGAGAATTATACATGCCGCAGTACAGTAACAATTTAATTCATCCAAGCCATTGGAAATAAGTGACAGAAACAAAGGGGATGCTGTTCAACCAGCATTTCTTTAGGCACTTCTAGATAATAAAGTTACTCTAATTTCAATTCAGTGCTTACAATTGGTCTCAAGGTAATTTAACTGAGTCTGCTAGTTCTCAACCAGCACAGAATTCGCAGACTCTGTATAGCAAAAGAAAATTGCTAGACCGCCATAATCTTTTGCCAAAACTTTTGAGTGTCAGAATGCATGATTAGTGACCTTTAAATAAAAAAAGTGAGACTTACCACTACATTTTATCTAACCGGCACAACGATTTCTATCAAAAATTATAGTTGCTTTATTTTGGCTTTATAGCATTGCTGATAGCAAAATACCATTTGCATAGCATTTCCTCTTATACATACTAGTTTGCTGCAAGGCAAACGCTCTCAATAATGGAATATAAAAAGAAAACATGGGTATAATCTAACAGCACAAGAGTGTCGCCAAGAAGAACCATACCAGAGAAGATTACCTTGAGAATAAACTCAGATAGGTATGAGGATTAATCGTAACTTGAGGAATCAAAGGCTAAAGTGTGGAAGTGAGCAAAAGGGACCTCTGAGAACTACAAAGAGCAATAGCTAGTGGAGCTCTCAGAAGGTACAAAGAGCACTAGCTAGTGGACAAGGTTTCGATTTATAACAAACACTCTCTCAGTGGCTTGGCCAGTGGCAATATCGCTGCCATGAGTGCGTGGTGACGTAGTTCCACTGCAACTTTTTGGTAAACGAAGCTTCGCGGTATGAACAAGTTTACCACATTGTGGGCTTGGTTTTGAATTACTTCTTCTTAGAAGCATTTTTTTCAGCAAGTCTGATGCGAATTTTAGAAGATCGCTGTTCCTTCGTCGTTTCACTCGTGATTTTGCTTTGTCCTTATAACGATTCATACGTATATACTATGCAATATAAAAATAACATTTGAGTTTAATTGGTATGCACTAATAATATAAAATAATTTTATACACTATCAATTAATAAAAATAGGAGAAAATAAAAAATTATAATGAATCTTTCATTATAATAGATAATTATTTATATGAGTTAATAATTTTTACTATTTTTATTGACTGATAATATAAAATTATTTTATATTATTAATATATTTAAATTAAATTTTTATTTTAAAATTATAATTTACACATTTGAATCAACTTATAATAATTACAGTTTAAATAAATGTAAATTTATAATTATCAAGGCGACACATATTATCTTCACTAATAATACAATTCTTATATAATTAAAATTTATATTTATTTAAATTACAATATATTGGTCTAGATATTCATACACTGTATTTTTAAAAAACAATTCTCCAAAAATAATATACTGTGTATTTGGTAACACATTTTAAAAGGTTATAATTGGTTTTAGTTGTCTAAAATTGATTCTGCGAAATTTTTATGAAGTTTGATTTCATATTTTTATAATCAATTCTTGTTTTTAGAATTCATTTGAGAAAAAATGAAAATTTTTTACTTTCTATCAGAATTATTTTTAAAAATACTATCAGATATAATCACTTTATATTATAATTAATTTTACAAAAATAGAACCAAATACAAACTTGGTAGCACTGACACGATGACAAGATGATGGTGAGACCACCACCAAGTCAACCGAATTGCAGCGTTGATGTGACCACCGTAACAACGCGACGGGGTTGGTAATATACCACCACCAAGTCAAGGAAAGCGCGGTCAAAGCTGCCTACATGAAAAGATTCTAGAATGATATGCCAAAATTAAACCAAAATAATTTATAAAAACCATTAAAATAAAAAGTTTAAGCTAAAATAAACAAGGATAAGTTTTTTTCAAAAAAAATTATTAAGCCGTTGGAATTTTACTCAATTAAAAATGTCAATGACACTGCATATTTAGCTTTAAGGCTTAGGAAAGTATCTTATTAGAATTTGGTAAATAAAGTTTTGATTTTTTTATAAGATTTTAAGTGCAAGTTAAACGTAAATTTTACACCATCAAATAACATTTTATTGAAGAATTTTTTTTTATGAAATCAACCATTAAATTAAAAGTTTATACATATGTTATAAATTATATTTATAAAATTTCTTTATCAAAAATATCTATAAAATTTCATATTACTTTGAAATTGTTTGATACATTTTTATATAATTAAAAGATTTTAATTTTAATACATTGTAAGTATAAAAAAAATTTATATAAAAATTTAATTATGTATTGCTATATCAGTAAAGTATTTGACTTAATAATCTACTATCTTAAAAGTCTTATAAATAAAAATATGTGATTGAATGACAGTATAGTACATCAATATTATACTCTAATTAAAATCTACATAATAAATAATTCTTAAATATATAAAAATAAAAACTATTTGACTTCATTCTTGTTGATATTAATTTTTTTTAAAAAAAATTGGTATATAATCTGTATGTGGGTGTCTGTGTGTTAGATAACTACATTATGTAGTGTTTAATAATAATAGACCCACTAATAATAATAGTAAATACAAATTTAAGTTAAAAAATATGCTCTAATTTTGACTTCTAATTAATTTAAACTTTTTATAAAATATAATATTGAGTTATGTTAATTTACATAAAATATTTTAATAGTATTATAATGATCAGATGTACAGTGAGAGATCAATTTAGATATTTTGATTGATTCTTTAAATTTTTAGTTTGTTTAAAAGTAATTTATTTATTATTAAAAAAACCCTATGCTGTGAGGCAAAATGTAAATAAGAAATATATTTTTGGTCTTAATATAAGAAATATATTTTGATAAGCCTACAATTTAAGATTAGGATGCTGAAAATCAGTAACAATGATTGAAAATGCAATTATTAATGACTTCACTTACAGGTTCTCATCTTGAGGTCGGTACTAAGTGATCACTCTGCGCACTCGAGAACTCGACGTTTAGTTGTGATTTTCCAGGTTTAACTCAAAAAAAAAGAAAAAAAGAAAAAAAGAAAACACCTTCAAAATTCACACCATGAAAACCATATCCATTATGACTGCGTTTAGTTGTGATTTTGGAGGAAAGAAGTACTTCTCTTTTTTTAATAAAAAAAGGTAATTTTTTGAGATGTTTGTTTGTGCTTATTAAAAGAAGTAAAATTGTAAAATAATTAATTTTTTTATTTTTTAAAAAATGGATAGAGAGTCATTTTTTTTAAGAGCAGAAACAGTTAAAAAATAGAGAAAATAATATCGAATTTTGAATTTATTATTTTTTATATTATCTTACCATTTTATTTTTAATATTTTTTTGAAAATTTATTTTTTATCTAATAAATTATAATTTTATGCTAAAAAATATTTTTATATATATCACATCCAAATAATTTAATAACTGTTAATCTTAATAAAAAGTATGTTTATAATTACATTTAAATATAAAATAATTTTCTACTTTTATTTATACTTCTACTTCTGAATCTATTTTTAAAAATATATTTATCTCAAAATATTAATCAAACATCCCTATAACTACGGCATTCATCCCTTTCCCTTTCACCTTGGGATTGAAAACAGGATTCTTAATGGCATTGGATTTATGTTGTTTCAACACTGAATTGGAATCTGATTGTCTGTTGCTTTTCCACTCCCTTCAACACATTCCAAATAATTCAACATATTTTGACTTGATGGGTCCTGGACTGCATTTCAATCAGCAAACAATTCAGGAGTTGGACATGTTCTTGCATCGGACGAATGGGGAACAAGATGGCCTATGCTCTTGCAAAGTTGGCAGGTTTTCATGGCGATATAGTTTGGGTAGAGGAAGCTTCTTTTGTAATCTCAAAGCTAGTGTACTGTATGGACGTAATGGCTTTGAACCATATTGAATAAATTACATGTTTGACCGTAAAAAATAAACTTGGTTTATATCCACTCGTATAAATGGAAAAAATTTGCACTGATACAGTTTTATCCTCACAGTAGGTTAATCTATCTCAAATTAAATTATTTAGAATCTAGTAAATTTTGATAGTTTATACCAAAAAAAAAAAAAATTTGTGTGCATTTGAAATTAATTCAACGCAACTTTTCTTTTCTGCAAAATGTTCCTCATTAAATGTAAGACTAGCAATTATTGGAGAAAATAGTTTTGGGTCAAATTATTTTAGCTACTACTTAGTATAATCAAATTAATGATGTTAATAAAAATTAATAAAGAAATGAGGAATGAAGCGATGGTATCACAAATCATGCAATGCACTATCTTTTAGGATTTATCACCACTCTATTCGGAGCAACGCTTAGTGGAAATGGTATCACGGGCAATCCCTCAAGATTAGATGTGGTGTTGTCAAGCAACTCGTTTATACGCAATTCTCAACTTCAATGAACAGCTAACACCTTCAATATAAGGATAAAACAAAACAAAGAAAGGAGAGAAAGTTGTATGTAAAATGAGGAAGGGAAGACAATAGTAGAAGAGGAAATTGTGTTGCGATAAAGGGGTTGTAAAGGTGGGTATTTATAGGTATGATTGAGTGGGAAATGTGGAAGAGTTTAGATGGCACCATCCAAGTGGTACATAGGCTTCATCACAGACACTGTCTGTGGCACCATCCATAAAAATCACATATGCATTATCCATAGCACTATCCAAGCCATCGTCCAAGCCACCATCCAAGTTCGAAGCACACGTGCTCGCACTATATATATATTAAAACTTAGATGATTGGAACAGTAAACGAGAATGTCATGCATCAATGAAACATCCAAAAGAATTTGACCTTGGCCTAGGCACAGGTGGGTGATAACCCCTGGAGGATACAATTTGGAAGTAGATGCAATGCAACTGCCTATGCATACAATGATAGGCAAAATTATCTATTAACAAACTTACTTCAAAACAGCACGCAGCAAAACTAAATCATGCTCCTCGTTCGATATTTTTACACCTTTTTCAATCTTGCATAGCGTAAGAAGATGGCATCTGAAGAAAGTGGAGCTCGAGGATTTTCTGATGCAAAAACTTCACTTTGCATTCCACATTTCAAGGGGAAGAACAAGCATCAATCAACTTGAGGGAATATTAACCTCAAAACAAATATTCCCAACCCTTCCACAAAAAACTTAAAAAAAAAAGGGCAATAAATTTGAATGCATATCGTTTAATTTCACTACACAAAAACTATATAGAAGTAATAGAAGCATCACAGGTTTCCGTAAGCACATGCTAAGTTTAAATTACAAATTTTTCTGACGTTATTGCTCAACAGTTCATGATCAATAAAGAAATGTAAAAAAGTATTAATGCTAAACTACCTTTCCACCAATTTAAGTAGAGAACCAACAACATTTATATGCCAATGGATCTCTATGTATTTATAATAAATTCATGAAGAACCACTAACTTAATATCCCAAAGCCTATTCTTCAGGAGACAATCACATATAATTGAACAAGGCTGGGGCAAGCACAACAGAGAAGAGAACTAGCAGCATTTATTTGAGTTGGACATACATGCATCCCGATGCTATCCAAGTTTACAAGAAATACTTACACAGTCCGGGAGAACCACGTGACTATGCTCCTAACCAATCATATAAGTGCATTTTGTATAGGATTATGTGTTAGTAGTAGGACCCATATAAAATACAATTACATAATTGATTTTGGAGTATAACCACGTGGTATTCCCGGATATTTCTCCAAGTTTGCACTAGAATAACAGTAAAAGTTAACTAAAGAACAACTTCTCATGAAATATACCATAGGCTTGAAATATTTTTTCGACATGAAAAAAATTCTTGGTAAAAGTAATCCTACTTCAGAAATAATTAGCCACCCAAGCGATTAATTATGCTATTAAGTCATCCAGTGGTTATTCATTAACTATTCTCTGAATATCATTGACTAGTTAAGTACTTAATCATTCCGGAAGCATAAATTTTTTTAGACAAGCATGACTTAATTTCAAGTTTTTTTATTTTTTTCAGAAGCTTCTTTGTATTGGGAATGGGCAGGGTCAGTGAGAGGTAGAGCCGGGTATACGGGCCGCGATCCGCGGGTTAGTCCGTTTAATCCGCAATCCGCACCACTTAACCCGCTCATTTATTGGTCTATTTTTTTTGCGGGTTTTATAGCCCGCACCGTTTAGCCCGCGGGCTAAATGGGCTAAGCCCGCGGATTCGCGGACTAACCCGTTAGCCCACATAATTGTTTTTCTTTTCTCCTTATCAAGTGCACAAAACAGGCCACACTTCACATATCTCACTCTCACCCACAATCCACTCCTCACTTAATCACCCACGGCCCAAAAAAAAAAAAAACTCTCTTCTAACTTCTCAAAGACAGAGAGGAGACACAATAGTTGGAACCCAAGCCTGAACCTCATTCAGTCACTCTATCATCACAAATTCACAATTTACAAAACTCAAACCATCTAAAAAAAACCCTAAAGGCTAAAGCTACCCCTAGGCCCCAGCTGCTGCGGCGTCCTCTCTCTCTCACTTCTCGGTCTCAGCCTCTTCAGTCTTCACCGGCCGAGTCACCAACTGTCCTCCTTCTCCCTGCTTCACCCGAGTTGCGAGCTTACGACTGCGAGCCTCTGTTTGAGCCCTTGCGATGGTGAGCCTCCGTTCGAGCCCCTGCAACGGCGAGCCTCCATTCGAGCCCCTGCGACGGCGAGCCTCGGTACGAGCCCCTGCGACGGCGAGCCTCCGTTCGAGCCCCTGTGATGGCGAGCCTCTGTTCGAGCCCCTGTGACGGCGAGCCTCCGTTCGAGTCCTTTTGAGCCCCTGCGACAGCGAGCCTCCCTTCGAGCCCATGTATTTGCGGTGTGAGCTTAGTTCTAGTAGTTTGTGAGCACCTTCCATTGGTGAGGCGAGTGCTAAATCTCAGTGTGAACCTCTGTTCAGAGTTCACATGCCGTGGAGTACCCCTCACCTCCATTTGAACTTCGAAGTCCACAAGAAATTGAGGTATTGTTGCTTCTTTGTCTACTAATCTGCAGGCAATAGTACTACTGCAGTGGATTTGTTTATTTAGTTGGCTTGCCTATTTTTCTGCTGTTGAATCTTGATTTGGGATTTGTTGACTGATTATATTTAGTTGGTGTTTTACTGTTTTTGACTAATTATAATGCAAATTGCATTCTGTTATGCCTATGCCTTTGGTTTAGTTATGGGATTTTTAGTTATATTTTGTTTTGTGATTATTTCAGCTTGATAATTAATTAGATATGGAAATGTCAAATGTGGGTTCTTTTGCTGAAGTAAATGTCATGAATCAGAATAATCAAAGGGTTCAGGATATTGGTAGTAATGGTAGTGGCCCAACTGTTGAAGGTGCTATTGATGAATCTAAACCAAGTAATAAGAGAACTAGGAGCCTTTCATCAAATGTTTGGAATTATTTTGATAAAATTGGTGTGGGTTGTGATGGGAAAGAAAGAGCACAATGTAAGGCTTGTGGGAAAGAATATGTTAGTGGTGGTAATAAGTATGGGACTTCAACTTTGCTACGCCATGTAAATAAATGTGAGAAATTGCCTAGGTTTCCCGATACTGAAGTTGGAAAGCTAATGCTTGATCAAGCTGCAAGATTGAGATCTAGAAAAGTTGATAACAAAGTTGTGCGTGACTTAGTTGCTATGGCTATCATAGAGCATGATCTTCCATTTTCTTTTGTTGAATATAGGAGGGTGAAGGAATTGTTGAAATACCTAAATCCTGAAGCCAAGATTTATTCTAGGCGAATGGTTACTACGGATGTGATTAATATGTATGAGAGTGAAATGAAAAAATTAAAGCAAGTGTTGTCTCGCATTCCAAGTAGAGTATGTTTGACTTCTGATGTATGGACTTCTTGCACAACTGAGGGCTATATTACATTGACAGCCCATTTTGTTGATGAAAATTGGAAGCTTAATAGCAAAATTCTAAACTTTTTTCATATGCCTCCTCCACATGCTGGACGTGAATTATGTAAGGTTGTGTTAAGTTTTTTGCAAGAGTGGAGAATTGAGCGAAAATTTTTTTCATTAACTTTGGATAATGCCACTTCTAATGACAATATGCAAGAAGTGTTGAAAGAGAGGATTCGTTCCTTATATAATGGTTTGTTATGTAATGGTGAGTTTTTTCACATTCGGTGTTGTGCTCATATTTTAAACTTGATTGTTCAAGAGGGTTTGAAGGCTACTAGTGATGCTTTGTACAAAATTAGAGAGAGTATCAAGTATGTCAAGGGGTCGAAAGGAAGAATGAATGCTTTTGAAGCAATTATTAAAGAAATTGGCGGGATTAAAACTTCTGTTGGCTTGCGTTTGGATGTATCTACTAGGTGGAACTCCACTTTTTTTATGCTTGAAAGTGCACTTCCATATCAGCGTGCTTTTTGGGATCTTGGCATGAATGATTCAAATTATAATAAGTATTGCCCTTCTAAGGAAGAATGGAAAAGAGCAGAAAAAATGTGTGAATTTTTGCGTCCTTTTTATGTGATCACTAATCTAATTTCTGGATCATTTTATCCTACATCCAATTTATACTTCAAACAAGTGTGGAGGATTGAATGTTTGTTGATTCAAAATATGGGCAATGAGGATGAAGTGATTAAGGATATGGCTTCTAGGATGAAAGTGAAGTTTGACAAATATTGGAGTGAGTATAGCATTGTGCTTGCACTTGGATCCGTTCTTGACCCCCGCATGAAGTTCTCATTTTTAGAATTTTGTTATCGAAAGCTCGGTCTTGATCCAATAGCTTGTCAAGAAAAGTTAAATGTTGTGAAAAGTAAGTTGTTTACTCTTTTCAATGAGTATGTGCAAAGGTCTTCTGGAGAGTCAAGTAGTTCTCAAGCTCAAAATAGCCAACTTCAAACTCATGAAGTAGTTGTTAGAAGTGGTATTGAAGACCCATCACCTTGGATTGATATGGATGTAAGTTTATGTATCTTACTTATTTACCTTTTATATGTTTGATTTATTTGATTCTTTATTTGGATTTTTAATTCTTTATTTGTTATAATTTGAAAATGAAATAGGAATATATTGAATATGAGAATCAAAATGTTCCACAAGTTGGAAAGTCACAATTGGATGTTTACTTGGATGAGCAAAAGATGGAGTTTCAATCCCATCAAAATCTTGATGTCTTGCAATATTGGAAGGACAATAAACATCGATTTCCAGATTTAGCATTGATGGCTTGTGATATTTTGAGCATTCCAATAACAACAGTGGCATCCGAATCAGCATTTAGTATTGGTTCTCGTGTGCTCAATAAATATAGAAGTTCTCTTCTTTCTAAAAATGTGCAAGCTTTGATATGTACTAGAAATTGGTTGCTTGGCTTTGATGTGCAAGGTAAAAATAATATGAAATTAATTTATATCTTTTCTTATGTTAATATATGTTTTGACTAAATGTGGTTTTAATTTTTTTTTTTTGTTTAACTTTTTGCATGTTGTGACTTGCGAGTTGTAGACCAAGATGAAGATTCAACCTTAGTAGAGGTGGAGACAAAGATTGAGGCAAAAACATCTATGAGTGCTTCAAATGTGGTGATTGATGAATGAAGGGCTTTGAAAAATTGTGTTATTTTTTCTTTTGTGTATTTAATATATTGGACTTTAGTAGCATTTGAGGTTTGATGCATAGACTTTGGAAGGACGTTAAATTTGATTTTATTTGTGTATCTCATGCATTGGAGACTTGGACTTTATGAGTACTCACTCATGATGTATGTTCTGTTTTATTGTTGGCAAAGAATTGAAATCCTCTAATGTTGTTGACTTGTCTTTCATATATGTAGTATATGCATATGTTTGAAAGGTTGTTTTTGTTAAGGGTTGTAGTGTAGTTGTTAGGAAGTTGGAAAGTTGAAAGAATAGTCTTACATTAGACTTTGTGAATTTGATGTATTAAACTTTGATTTTTGGTGTTTTGGACTATTGGATTATTATTGGTACTCATATATTATTTGGTATTTGATACATTTGATATTTGGTAGTTGTTGATTTATATTGTTTAGTATTTGGTATGAGATTGAAGTTGCCTTTGAATCTTTGATGATTAGTTGATTATTAATCATTATTAGGATTGAAAAAAATAAAGTATAGAGAAGTTGTAAGTCCTGAGTATGGAATTATCAAATAGAAATAAGTGGAAAAAAAAATAAATTTTAGTACTTGTTTGCAAACCTTTAATATTAGTTTACATTGGGGGTTTTTTCCTCTAGTAAGAAACCCAAAAAAATTGAATATTATTAGGTAGAAAAAATAAAATCAGAGAATATCCAAAAAAAATGAAGGCAGAAACAAAAAAGTCAAAAAAATGTGAAGGCAAGAAAAAAAAAAGAGAAAAGGCCCAAAAATGAAAGCAGGAAAAAAAAAAGAAGACTTAAAAATCTGAAGTCAGAAAAAAAGGCCCAAAAAATTGAATGCAAAATAAAAACAGAGAAGGCCCAAAAAAAGTGAAAACAAAAAAAAAAATTTATGTGGTACGGGTTGGCCCGTGAGCCGGCGGGCTTATGCAGTGCGGACGTGGGCCAGCAATTTTTTAGCCCATTTGTTTTGCGGACCAGCCCGTATAAAAATAGTCAGTCGCGGATCGGGTTAAATGGGCTGGGCTGGCCCACTTACCCACTTCTAGTGAGAGGGTATTATGGCGTAATAATGTACTGATAAAATGACGCAAAGATATTTCAAGAACATACTTTTTCCTTTTTCAAGAGCAGAGCTGCAATCCTTACAAGTACATCTTGTACTCGGAGTCTTTCTTTTAGAACACCATATGCAGATACATTATAAAAAGGGAGGAAAAATAAGTTTTTTTTTTCATCACGACTCCAATTGCAACGTTCGAAGGATCTCTAGAGAACAACAGAGTTTTTTTTATTTTATTTTGAGTTTAATTTTGGTGTATTGAGAGTGTAAAAATTTCTTATACTATCATCTAATTAAAATTTTTCATTTACATGATTATTTAAGTAGTGGGTGTTTAAGTCAAACACTTTTGCGGATGAGACAATACATAATTGGATATTTATATATAATTTTTTTACATTGACAGTACATATAAATTAAATTCTTATTTTATTTGTTACATATTTATTTTCTTTTATTTAGAGATGATATCTCTTAATTGATTGTTGTTATTATTCAACTGCTAAAAGGGATTTTCTCAAGCAAATTAAGCTTACCTTTCTATTTTTTACTTTCTTTGAACTTATTTTAAGAAAATACTCTTTTCATATGTGGGTTGTAACACTGGGAAAAAAAGTCATCTAACTATCGAAATTTTTATATATATCCTTGAATTAAAAAATATTTTTATAAAAGTCTTCAACAAACTAGCTTAAATTTTCTAGTAAGATATGCCACCAATTATAATTGGGAGTATTGCATTTTAGAGTATGGAAAAAAAAAAAAAACCATACAATAAAATAGTAGAGATGATATTTAGATTTTTTTTAATTTAAATTTCTATATATGTGGTACATATTATAATTAGAGATTTCCATATATCATTAAAAATCCATTTCTGGTTTTGTTTCATTTAAGGCAAATTTATCTTCCTATCATGGAAAATTTTGGGGTAAAACTTTATTTACGCTCCTCTTATTTTACAAAAGTTCGATTTAGTCCAAGATTTTATTTTCTATATGGGATCTGAGATTAACATATTTATTAATATGAGATTTGGGTTGCATTTACAATAACGGCTTTTAATAAAATCAAAAACACCAATTTAAGTTTGGTCAACATAATTTAACAATTGAATTAACTTTTGCAGGTGCCGGAGGTGACAGAAACTGAAATCGGAAGAGCTAATTTCCATGTCAAGGAATCTCTACACCATCTAACACGCACACGGGGAACAACATATGCACACTAAAATAGGAAATTCAGAGTTCTGTATGCAAAGCCCACGTGATCTACAACATAGGGAATCTCTATCTAGGCTTGTCACCAGCGCAGGGCGGGTGCGGGGAGTGCCTCCTCGCTCCCCGTCCCCACGACCCCAGACTCTCCCCGCCCTTGTCTCTGATCCTTGCTGTGGGGGATTTTTTTTTTCCATCCTCGTTCCCCACATCCTTGAGGGTCCCGGTGAGGATCCCCAGATTTACGAAAAAAATTGAAAAAATTGAAAAAAATTACAAAAAAAATTAAAAACATAATAAGTAATGATATAACTAATTAGTCCAACAAAAGCATTAAACATAAAATATAGTTACAACATGAAATTGTTCAAAATAACAAATTACAACATAATCAAATTTAAGTGTTCAACATAACCAAACATAACATGCTTCAACTTCAATTATTCTCATCTCATTGCCATGCTCTTCCTAATACCAACAAGAACAAGCACCTTTGGATGTTGCCAATTTCACTTTGTGCATGTGGCATGAAATATGGGGTGCAGATAACTGAAAACAAAATAGAAATAAAAGCTTGTAATTAACTTATGCAAAATATAGTTGAGCATTAAGTATGTAGAATCTGCACGTTAACCTGTGCACAATTGATTAATTCACATCCCCAAGACCAATCCAATAAGAATCGATTTTTTCTTTCATCCTTAGTAAATGAATAAAGTCTAGCTACCAAGACAGTGGGTTCCGCTGATATATATTTCATAAAGCATTTGAAACTTATTTTCCTAGTCTTTAAAATAGTTTCAATTTAAATAAAAATAAAAATGTACAAGAAAATATACCAAGTATTTGCAGGAAGAGACAAATTGGTTTAGCTAATCAAGTAATTAACTTCCCTACAAAATAAAAATATATGTATGTTTGCATATAAAAAATGAAATAACTTATATTTAATAAAACATTTCATTTACCTGAGCTTCAACATGTTCAATGTCATCACTAGTAGTGTAACATGGAATCTTCTCTTTTGAAGAACCTATTGATCATACAATCAAATTAACTTTGCAAACAAATTAAATATATACATATAAATATAAATAGATATAAACTTTTAATACTTCACCTGAAGAGTGTAACCAATCTTGAGTACAAGTTAATGCTTCAACTGTGTCTTCATTAAACCTACTGCGAGGTGGGCCTAGGAATCTACCACCAGTGCTAAAGGCAGACTCTGAAGCAACTGTAGAAATAGGAATGGCCAAAAAGTCTTTTGCAATTTTTTGCAGAGTTGGATATTTCACTCCAATATTTTTCTAATAGCCCAAAATATCAAACTTTTCTACATTTGATTGATCAAGCAAAATAGGCTCATCCAAATAGCAATCCAATTCTGACTTGACATTACAATCTGCAATAGTATCTTGAACATATTGCAAATAATTGCAACTCCATCTTGCTCTCTTTGAAATAGAACTTACATTAGTCAAACTTGAATATTTAGAATCACTACTAGTTGGAACACTTCTCCGACTCCTTTCCTTAACTTGATATTCACAAACCAAATCTTCACACAATTTTTTGACCCTATGCAATTCATTAGGGCTTTCACTTCCACACATAAGAGGGAAGAAATAATCCAATAGCTTCATTTTATATCTAGGATCTAAAACAGCTCCTATTGCCATGACCCCATTAATCTGACTCCAATACTTATCAAATTTGGAAATCATACTATTAGCGATTATTTGAATCATGTCATTAGGAGAAAGAAGCCACTCAGATAAAGCCAATCTAATTTCACACACTTTTGGAAAATACACATTAGAAGTTGGATATTGAGTACTAGAGAACAACTCAGTGACACTATAAAATATTTCTTAACTTTTCAGCAAGGTTAGCTGCCATTTTCCAATCATCATCACTTGGCAAACATCTATATTGAGACTCACGTTGTCTTAAGTGCTAAAAAACTTCTTGATATGGTAATGTAGAAACAAGCATTAAGTATGTAGAATTCCATCTAGTTCTACAATCAAGCGCAAGCTTCTTGGAATAATTAACATTCAATTGCCTACAAGTCTCAACAAATTTTTCTTCCCTCTTTGGTGTTGCAACCCAATAAACAACACTTTCCCTAATTCTTTCAATAGAAGCATATATTGTAGGCATGCCATCTCTCACAATCAAATTTATAATATGAGCACAACAACACATGTGAAATAAAGTTCCTCTCAAAACAAATGAAGAAGGTGAAATCCTATCAAAGACACGCTCAATCATGGCATCATTTGTACTACAATTATCAACAATTAAGGTTGACAATTTTCTATCCAGATTCCAATCAAACAAACAGTCAACCAAAACATCACTAAGAACTTTAGCAATATGTGGTGCAGGCACATAAACAAACCTAAAACCAATAATTATAAATAATATATTCAATAATCATTCATAACATTTACAATGAAAAGATGAAAAAAAGAAGCCTAAAAAAAAAACTTCGAGGTAAGAGAATACCTCACAATTCGACTTTGTAAAGTCCAATTATCATCAATGAAATGGGCCGTAATTGACATGTACCCTTTGTTTTGATTGGTTGCAGTCCACATATCAGTAGTTATAGCAATACGACTTGCATTCTTTTTAAGCAATTTCAAAACTTTACTTCTCTCACTCTCATACATCTTTATGATATCACTTCTCATTTTATTTCATGAAATTGCTTTGAACAAAGGTTGGACAACACCCATAAATGATCTAAAACCACCATGTTCAACCATTGAAATAGGGTATTCATGTAAGACAATCATCTTTGCAAGTTCTTTCCTTGCAACATCTTGATTAAATGTATAATGTCCAACCAAAACTGATTCACTCCTACCTCCTATTGAAGATGATGATTGTGCCACAGTTTTTAATATTGATTGCTTTGGACCCCTCATAGTACGAAGCTTACAAGTTCTAATATGATCATGCAAATGCTTAGTACCTTACCTAGTCTCACCTCCAAGCTTTCTTTCACAATATTTGCCTATTGCCTTCCACTTGTCATCTATTTTCTCCTTCCTAAAATGTGCCCATGCCTCCAATGTTAATCCTTTTTTATTTGGACTAGATGACTCATTGACTTCTTGTGTTTGTGCTTCACTTGTTTCATTAGGAGGAGTCACAAGAGCTTGATCTTGGTTCTCCTCTATTAAAGGTTGTTATGCATCATTAGGATTAGGAACTTGATTGCTCCCCACAGGAGTATTAGGGTCACTACTATTCATCCTGTTGCATCACAATAAATACCTTAAATAAATAATAATTAATACTAATTTATTTAAATTGCATAAAACTAAAACACACCCAACATGAGAGAAGAAGCCAACATAGAATGCTCTAAGTTCAATAATATAAAGCTAAAACTTCCAGTATCCAAAGCTGAGAAGTTAAGAATTTAATTTCACTCTTAAAGCTCTGTTCCTACTTCTACCCAAAAATAGAGAACACCCAAAAATAAAGAACAGAAGCCTAAATAAACCAAGGGTGTTTGTTCATTGTTATGCTCACATTGTTCCTACGACCACCAAACAGCAAAATGCACATGTACACTTCAAAAATGTGGAAAAAAAAAACAAGAGAAGTAAAATGAAAGGTAACATCAATAGAAAACAAAGGAAGTGCAATGCACAGCAACTGAGCTTGCTTTTCATCATTGGCAGTGATAATCAAAAAATGGGTTTTGATTGCATAAAACTAAAAGTAATAAGAGCCCAAAGCAAGGAGTGTACAAGGATGCCTAGTGAACTCACCTTGACCCAAATCAGTGGAAAACGCATCGGGATGGCTACGGAAGTCACGGAGGAGAAGAAGAGGAAACACGATCTGCAGTTGTAGAGAAGAAGAAGCAGAAACCCGATCTCCAGTTGCGGTGCAGAGAAGAAGAAGCAGAAAGCGATCTATAGCTGTGGTGCAGAAAAGAAGAAGTAGCTGTAGAGAAGAAGAAGCAGAAACTCGATTTGTAGCTCACACGGAGAAGAAGAAGCACAAAACGATCTACAGCTGCGGTGTGGAGAAGAAGAAGCAGCTACTGAGAAGAAGAAGCAGAAACTTGATCTGCAGCTACGGTGCAAAGAAGAAGAAGCAGAAAAGTGATCTGCAGCTGCGGTACGGAGAAGAAGAAGCAGCTGCAGAGAAGAAGAAGTAGAAACTGACTGTGTTGGAGGGTTGAGAGGCGACGGCGTTGCTGGGCTAAGATGCGGACGGCGGACGGCGCTGCTATTAGGTTGAAGAAGAAAAAGAACACGAAGAAGAAAAGGGGGTAGGGAACGGTTGAATGAACTTTGGTTCAAAATTGGGGATGATGAGAAACTGACTGAAATGAGTCAGGATAGGTTAGGGTTGGTAATATTTTTAAATTATTAAATTAAATAAATATAGGTGAAATTACCTAAAAGTATAAATATGTATAGATATAATAGATATTTAGTAAGGGTAATGTGGTCTTTTCATATATACAGGGTCTCCGCGGGGCGGGGAGAGTAATCCCCGCCCCTGTCCTCGAACCTCCTATGGGGGTACTTTTCTCCCCATCCCCGTCCGCACAGGGAAAAAATCCCCGATCGTGGGTCCCCGAATTGGGCAATCCCCGCGGGGATCCCCGCAAAGTGGGGATTTTTGACATCCCTATCTCTATCATCTACATGAAGGACAACCTAAAATAAAAAATTATGATTTGCAGCAACATGAGATTTCCGATTTTGACTTTGCAGACTCACATGCATTGGCTCCATTGGTGTACATATGGAGGGAGCGGTGCCGGGGAGGGGTGCAAGGAAAGAAGAGCAGCAACATTACATAGAAAGAAAAGTGTTGAGTGTTATGTGTTTGTTGGGTTTAGGTTTAGGAAGAAAAGAAAGAAAGGGAAAGAAAGAGTGTGTTGTGAAAATAATAAGAGTTGTAACAAAAAAAAAAAAGGTTAGATATTGATTTATTTAAGGAAAAAATAGATTATCTCTAAATATGGTTTGAAATATAAGGATGGATCTGGACAAACATATTTCGGATCAAATTCTTTACCATAATGTAAGTTATATTTGTTTATAAATTAAATTTTTTTAGTTGTCTATTTATTTTTTTAGAAGTTGTTTATGTAAGCCCATGCTTTAAAATAATTTGTTGGTGCTTATGCTCATGCATGGATTTGATTTTTTTAGTATACTATGTTGTTTCTTAATTAGTTATTATTTAAAGCCTAAAGTTAGTACACTATATGTATGAGTAAACATTTAACTAAAATATTAGTCTGTAAATTCAAAATATCTACTAAATTAGTTAATTTTATTTAGGGTTTACATATTAGTTCATAAAATATATACCAATTGGTTCTAAAATGTTAGTTTAGGGTATTTATTTAGGTTTTTTTTTATTTAACTATATGCTAATTAGTTAGAATTTAAATAGGGTGTAGTGGATATTAGATAGTAGGGTTTTAAATTCAGAATATGGTAATTAATTAAAAAATGTTACTTTTTAAATCAAATAATTTAGTAGATATATACTACTATATAAACCCTAAAGTTAATACACTTTATGTGTAACATCCCAAATTTCACATAGCTAATACTGTCAAATAACTAAATTTTTAAATACATTATAGATATACGGGTAGTCAATGCCAAAATATGGACATTAGGGTTAGAGAATTCAAGTTTTTGTAGAGGAAATTTTATGAAGCCAATAGCAATATTTTGCTAGTTTACGGCAAATCAGTTTAATTTCGGTGTCTTGTAATGTAAGAATCATTGAATCGGTAAGAATCTATACTGTAGAATGATATAAGTATTAGTTAAAAATCCTAGAATATATGGCTAAAAATTAGCCACCTAACCTATGCTAGATGACCAAATTATGACCATAAATTTGGAGAACTTAACAAAAATTGAAATTCTACTTAAATCCACCGATAATGTTCTTTGTCAATTTTTCCAACTTAGGACACAAGGCATAACATTTTTCCTTCCTTTCTTCTTCATGTTCATTCTCTTCTTCAACCTCTTCATCCTCATCCAAAGAGCCTTGTGATCTTGCTTCCTTATGCTCAAATCTTCACTCTTTCTTTGTGAATCTCTAAGAAACTTTAGAACAAACTCATAAAATCCCTTTATTTGAGTCATCTAACCTCAGCCACCAACAATAAAGAAAGGAGTCATCATCATCTTGGAAAACTCTAATGAAGAAAAGCCACAAAGAAACTCAAGTTTAGAAACTCCTAAGTTGTATTTGAGGTAGGATTTCTTAGATTAATGGATCAAAAGACCAAAAGAAATTACAAATAGAAAAGCTGAGAGAAAATCCTAGGGTAATCATCCACACAGTAAATGGTGTTTCTCCACCCATAGGTATCAAATTCAAGAAAAACTAATTTTTTGTGAAACTAGACTTCAAGGGCTTTCCAACCATATAAATTATTGGTCCATTGGATTTAAATGAGAGAGTTATGGTTTTTAGAAACAAGGTGTTGAAATCTACTCACTATCCTAACCAGTATGTGTTATGAAGGGCATAACTATTTCTATACAACTTCAAATTGAGTGAAACCAATTTTTTTAGGAAACTAACACATTGATAACCATGTCATAAAAATTTTATACTTGGATCTAAAGTACGTTACTCCCAGTAATTCTTCAAAATTATCCTATGCTCTATTCAAGTTAAAATAGGATAGTTTATTTGAGAAGCTCATAACTTGAGTTTTATTTACCCAATGAGGATGAAACTTTTTAGATTGAAATATAATCCAATTAGCTACAATTTGGTGTAAAATTTGGATAAAAATGATAAAATATGGAATTTTAATGATTTTTTAAATTTAGGTGCTTGAGTTTGTCCTGAAATAGGGAAGTATTAAGTAAAACTTTAATAACTTAACTTATACGCCTCAAAACTTAATGGGACTAAAGAGATTTAAAAGTAGACAAAAATACAATCTATTAAGTTTCTAGATTAAAATGAATTAAAATAGAATTATAGTGCAATTTAGATTAACAAGGCAAATTTAAGAAAAATAAGATAACTTGACAGCATTAAGATTTATAAGATCCATGGACTATAAAGAGCCAATGGCTGAATTATTTATGTAATTTCTTGTCATAATGATCTGATATTCACATATTGATATGATGATTCTGATTATTGGATTGGTTGGCTAAAATGTTACTGTCTGTATATTGGAAAACCTCATGTTTTAGCTGTTATGCTGCCAGATGTTTAGCGAAAATATATGAAATATATATCATGATTATAAGTTCCTCAAGTTTATTTATTCATGAATGTATGAGCATATGATATGTACATGTGAATATGAATTTAGACAATATATGAATAAATGAGATAAGATCCTTTTACATGGAGGCAGTTATTGGATCCTTCCTTATGATGGCAGTTAAATAAATAAAATGTGGATCCTTTCACTAGGGGTAGTTGCACATTGAGTCCCTTACTATGAAGGCAGTTAAAACCATGATATCTCTCTAATGTAGAGGCATGTAGGTCCCTTTGCAGGTCAGTATTGTGTGACGACGGTCACGAGTTGAGCTTATTCTCAGATCAAGTTACCCAAGGGCAGTAAAGATTAAATACACAGCAGACACCCTAAGGACGGCGATACATAACACCTAGGTATATCAAGTAATAAAAGTAAAGAAAACTAAAGAAAGCATAAGTGCATTTGCATAATTATATGATGTGTATCTGCAAATGCATAAATTATAATCTTGTTCTTACTATTATGAACGCTCTTTCTCAAATGGCAAATGTGTGAATAAAATGAATATGTTTTGAAAGGATATTTTTGAACTTCATAAAAATAAAAGTTATAGTTTATATGACAGGATCACTTTTTCATAATAAACCAAAGCAGTTGGAAATAATGACGATAACACTGTACGTAGTAGTCTAGGAAATCCTACTGAGAATTTATATTTTTCACCATTATATATGTTCCCGTGTTATCTCTAGATAACTCAGGAGATAATGAAGATGATCATCCTGGACGGAGTTGATTGAGATTAGAGAATAGCCAAAGGTTATCAAACAAGGTCCATATATGTACTAGTAACAATTCCTAAGTGTGGTAATATGACTTAAGTATGATATTATGCTTGAGAGGGTGTTGCACTATGTATGAGGAGACATTTAACTAAAATATTAGTTTTTAAATTCAAAATATCTACTAAATTAGTTAATTTTATTTAGGGTTTACATAATAGTTCATAAAATATATACCAATTAGTTCTAAAATGTTAGTTTAGGGTATTTATTTAGGTTTTTATTTATTTAACTATATGTTAGTTAATTAGATTTTAAATAGAGGCATAGTGGATATTAGTTAGCAGGGTTTTAAATTCAAAATATGGTAATTAATTAAAAATATTACTTTTTAAATCTAATAGTTTAGTAAATATACACTAGTATATAAAACCCCAAAGTTGGTACACTATTTGTATGAGTGGATATTAATTATCACATAAAACTATACATCGAATAGTTTTTAGATATTGGCTTAGTAGAATTAGTTAATAAATAAAATTATAAGTGGGCTTACTATTAGAGGAAGTTTATACATATTATATTCCATTTTCTAAAAAGATTTGTATTTTATTAAGTTATCTTTAAACTGAAAATTGTCATTATTATTATGTAGTTATTAAGATATAAATAGGTTCAAAAAAATTAATATGATATTATGCTTACCATTTGTAACAGGTGATGAGAATATTGTGGGCCTGTCATTTGAACTCGGATCCATCGAGGTTCGAGATTCACGAGGTCTTGCAACAGGCTAGTTTGTACCACGTTGCACAAATCAACCACAGGGACATAAATACACATCTTGTAAGTGCATTGGTTGAATAGTGGAGGCCAGAGACCTACACATTCCATTTTCCTTGTGGAGAATGCACGGTGGCATTAGAAGATGTTAGCATTTAGCTTGGTCTCCATATCAATAGTAGGGTCGTCACTAGACTCACTACTCCCAACACTGTAGCACTTTTATAGCAGTGTGCTTATCTACTTGATGCTCAGCATGGAGAAGACAATCTTGATGGGGGTGCTATCAAGTTAATCTGGTTGAACCAATACTATGGATTGCTTCATGGCAATTACATCATCGAGGTAGAGCAAATGGCTTGTGCTCATATACTGTCTTTGTTGGGCCACGTCATAATGCTCGACAAGAACACTTCAGAGGTCCATGGTGTAACACCCTCTATCATATAAGCCATGCTCGAGTCATGGAGTTATATTGAGAGATTGTTACTGTGCTAAGAGATCTTTAAAATGTGGAAAATATAATATATGGCCCTTTAATTGTATACTTTATTAATGAATAATTGTTCATAATTTCTTCATTTCTGGCATATATAGAATAAAATAATTACAATTTAAGAAAAATCTTTGTAGCTAACATTATATATAGAAACTGCTTCCCCACTGCGGTTGTCACCCTCACTGAACTTTAGCCGGTCTCCATAGTCTCCCTAGCTTACTTACACCTGAGTCTTGCATGATGATTATTCCAGGATTCTGCCTCATTCTTAAATTTTAGCCTAGGCATTGGAATATTTACAGAAAAGAAAAATATACAAGCAGGCAAGGAGAACCTAAGATTCTCAGTAGATAAACTCGAATTATCACTCATACAGTGTCATCATAAACATTCCAACTGCTTCGATTTCTTACGAAAATGTAAGCTCATATACACAAGTAGTGGTTCAATTTTAAGTTGAAACTATTTTTGTCGAAGCAGGTTATATTTTAACAACCACTTAGCATATTATATGACAGACATAGAAACAAGAAGAATGTAATATACTTCAATAAGAATCATAATGATATTATGACATACTGAGATAATTAAGGATGCATATGTAGATGCTTGTACTTGACTGTATGCAAGTGCATTTGACTTAATTCATCTCTTTCTTTAACTTGCAACTTGATCTTGCTCCTTTGTACTTGGTCCCCTGGAGGTGAAAGGCCTCTCTAACCTCTAGGTAATAGCTTACTTTTTATGATCAAGCTCGCTCCTATATAGGATTGCTGGGTTTATTTTCCCTGATGCTCCCAACTGACTTATTCCCCTTAAATATGTTTAGGGGCTGGCCCAAATCTTAGATAGTACTGCTCTGGCCCACGCTAGCTAGGTCTTGCCATGGCTCACATGCTCACACTAGTTGGGTCTATGCCAAGCCTCACATGATAGCTTGGTACGTCTTTCTTGTAAGTTCTCATAATTTTTATCCTTCTTTGGACATGATCATACATTCATATGCTATATGCATTCATTCATATACTTCATATCATACTTAAATGATTCTTGCATACATGAATTTTATGAGCATAACATATACATGTCTATAACATTCACATAATTCACATATTTCTGCCGGAATTTCGGCAGTATAACAGATTAGGTTCGCTTCCTCATGAATAGTGTTAGCTCTCACAGACAAATTAGTCACAAGAGCAGATTGATATAATATATCCACATTTCAATAGTTTCATAAAGGTTTTGATCAAGGAAACTAGCTAAGTTTATAAATTGGAGTTCAAGAGTTTGCAAATTCTTAGAGTTTCTTATTTTGTCTTATGCCATTGGTTCTGCCTGGTTTTGTAAATTTTGCTATAAATTCTATTTAACTCATTTAGACCTAAATTTTGGATATGTTAAAGTGTTTGTCTAGTTTCTAAGCTTTTTGATCCCATTGAGTTTTGATATATATAACTCAAGTTATTGAAGATTTACCGAAGCTTGTCCTACACTAGACATATTTGAGCCCAGAAAAGTAAAAATTCACCCAAAATAGAAAACTAGCTAAAACTATATGAAACCTATATGGTTTTAAAGCTAACTATACAAATTTTCATTTCCAAAAAGTTTCATCCCTTTTAAGCAAACAGAATTCAAGTTATGAGTTCTTTAATTTGGCTAACTTGAACTGTCCTGTTCTAGCCCGGTTAGGACTTGGGACAACTTTCATAAATTGCTGGAATAGCAGGGATTGAATTTGGTTCTAAAATTTTTATGGTATGTTACCCTATGTCTTAGCTTTCTAACAAAATTGGTTGCACTAAATTTGACGGAGTAGAGCAAGTTATGCCCAGTTCAACTCACTTTGGTCAAATCCAAAAAAAGAAACCTAGGGCAAACTTCAAAAATTCATATCTCACTCATTACAAATCCAATGGTCTTGTAATGTATATGGTTGGAAATCTCTAAAGTATAGTTTCATTTAAAATTAGTTTCATATCATTTTTAGGTCTGTATATGAGTCCGTACACTTCGAGGTAGGGACACGTCTAGGGATTTCACTTAGGGTCGATTATGTTTTGCCTCCTTTTGGGTTCTTCTTCCAATTTCTCAACCAAATTCAACTGATACATGTTATATCAGCTACAAAGACTCATATAAACATAACATAATAATAAGTAAATGGATGATACAAAGATTTCCAACAGCCACCAATTCACAAGAAATCACACAAAGAGCATAAATCCTACCTCAATTCAAATGAAATTAGTAGCAAGAAATGGAAATCTTGAGAGTTGGGAGTGACTGGAGCTTGAAAGCAAGATGAGATGGGATAAAATAGAGGAAGAAAAGAGGGAGAAAGCTGTTGTCTTTGGGGCATAGAAATGAGGGAGAAAAAAGGGAAAAATGGAGTTAATTAAGGTGGTAGTTGGCACACTAGCTTCCTATTAGCTCTTGGCTTATATGGCTAGTGTTGAGCCAACTCTCCTCCTCCCTTAAGGCTGATTGGTGGCGCCAATTAAGGGGAAGTGTGGCTGAGTTTTTAGCCATTAATCCTAGGATTTTTGATGTATAATTCTATTGATTCAGTTTCAGTGGTTTAAAATACCGAATCTTTACTGATTTCTTTTAAACCAGCAAGATATTACTAAGTAACTTTATGAGATATTCTATATCTCTATTTTTGTTTTCTCAAGTCTCATCTCTTTAATTAATGCTTAATTATCTCCTAATTAACATTTAATTAACTTCTAGTTAATTCTACACGTTCAATACAGTTAGATAAATCGATTAACAATATATATTAAATATATTGTAATTCTACATGTTATACTAAATAATTTCTCATAGTCTTTTACATAACAATCTAAACTTCCTTTAACTCTAGTATTTATAATTCATCCCTAATTACTCTTATTTTTCTAATAAATTGATTAACAGAGCAAATCAATCGCACTGTTTCTTTGGGATTGTTATATTTTCTCTTTTTCATAAATCCTTTAGTATTTTTTGTTTGGTTTTCATAACTAATGGCATTTTCGTAATCTTAAGCAAGTCTAGGGGCATCCCATGTCATTTCACACCTGAATACCGCCATAGCTTAATCAGCTAAGATTTAAACTTCTACGATTCCATCACATGATTCTACTTCGTTTAAAGCCCTATTCCGTTAACTCCCTAGATGGAGGGATATAATTGTCATTTTGTAAAAAATTCTAGGATTATTATGGAATATACATGTGGGGTCAAGGTGTAATTTCCCAATTTTTAACATATGGCAGCACCATATTTTTAGCAGCAGTGTTATGCTACCTTATAATTCTAAGTGTGAAGATCATCAGGATATAGCACTGCTTAAGGGAAATAATTCAAAGTTTTTATTACTCTTTATTTAAGAAAGTGGGGATGTTACACATGGAAAGCACCTACAGTTGGTTGAGCATATGGACTGAGTTGGGTTATACAGTTGGCGTTTGGCATGCCTTATTTTGCTTTACGGGGCATTTGATCACGGTTCAAACAAATGGAAACTTAAAATCTGTGGCAGCATGGTACTATTACAAGCATGAGCATGGATCAAGCTCCCATTCTTGGCACCTATGCCAACCCAACATTTTAGTTTACCCCTTGCTTGTGGATAAAAATTGTTTTGATAACAAATTTTTACTTTGTTATCATGAAAATTGCATCTAATTCATATAATATCTCATAGATGGAGGCATGCACGGTATCCATGGCACTCTAGCCTAAAAAATCTTGGTAATCTAAGGATGGCTGTAGATCGAATATGAGTTCATGAGGTAGATATTAAGATACTATATAAGTTCTTCTAATGTCACAATTTATATTGTTTGCATATCTCATGTATTTGTATTAATATAGTTTGCATGGCAACCATATGGTGATCCTGCAATTGATGCCCTTATTCTAGACAATATGTGGATCAAGCGGCCGATATAGTCGGCAGTGCCACCATTGATATGCTTTGAAGTGATTGAGTGGCACCTAGTTGATCGTGTAATGCGTTAGATTAGGTTTTTATTTCTGTTGAGCCCCGTAGTCTACAGGATTCCCATAATAAAGACTTACAGGGACAAGAAGCCATTGAATGGAGATTGAGGCATATCAACTGGATGACACTATGGGATACTTGATAGGAGCGCATCTTGCAAGGACCACTTGCTGGAGACTACCACCTTTTGCAAAAGTATTGGTCATGGAAGGTACGCCATGTTGCTCCTTTATGGTTGTCCGCTCAAGCAAAGCGGCCACCTCCCTAGCAACAAGAGTTTCCCATGGAGCAACCACCCCCTAGGTCCAAGTCCTTATGTTCTTGCCACCACCTGAGTAACAATTCCCAATAGACTCACCACAACCAAATGAGGATTTCTATTGGGATACACAAGAGTAGCAATTCCATTGGACTTAACAACCTAGCCAAGAGCAGCTCCATCATCAATAATTCTATTCGAATCCCAGTTCACAGTAGCAATTCTATTCGGATTAGTAGACATAGTAGCCCCCACAACAGGAGTTCCCATTTATGTAGATGCATGAGCCCCCATAAGTGCAGCATCTGTATTGATTAGACCTATCACGAATGTCCTTAGATGCAAAGGACATTCGTCCTAGTTCAATGAGCAATTAGAGTCGAGGGAGAAGGTTTGCTGATAGCATTGGTGGCATCCAAATACAAAGTGTAACACCTTACCAGAAGTAATATTGTGCTTAAGTCATAATATTTCATCCAGTAATTTGTCACGTAAAATAATCATAAATCTTGTTTTTTCCTTAACATTGGAGTAAATACTTAACATGGAATGTAGTCAATTAGTTGGCGTCATAACAAAGAGATCAGTAAAATAGACAAAAAATGCATCTCATATGTTTAACTATATACATATATACATATCATTCAAGTTTACTACAACATGAGTACATAAACAAAAAAAAGGGTACAAAGATGGGCTGCGAAAACAAAATAAATCGGCATGTCCAAATGAAGCATAACCTTAGATGATCCTCATAGGATATTGCATATACTAACAGAAACAGAACTAAGTCTATGGCCCAAACACCAAAAGAGGGCCATATTGTACAACACTATCCACTAGCTGATACTCCCCTATATGGATTCTGAAGAAAGGAATCCATTCGCCATACTGGCTTTTGTTGGGGCGTAACTACCATCTGGTGAGGATAAGGAAGATGAGCCTGTAGCCTCCGACGGGTCATCATCATCATCGGCAGAGATAGACGGGACTTGCTGGGGTGGTGAGGCCAATGGTGTGGCTGGAGTTACTACTGTTGTTATTGGAGGTAGAGGTGGAGGTGGAGGTGGAAATAGATGTGCCATATATAATAGGACAACAATATAGGGAGCAAAGGGGTCAAACTATGAGTAAACGAAAGGAACAACGAAGTCTCGGCGAAAGAAGAAGTGAAAACAGAATTGGCAGGTGCCGGAAATGTATACAGAGTCTATTAAAGGGTCAATATGGAAGTACAGATTAGGAAACTCAATGAAAAAGACTCCTGTCACCACCTGGTCCATGGTTTGAGAATGACGTGGGCATACACAATAAGATGAGAATTTAAAGAAATTCTCAGTAGGACTCCTATAACTATAAGATACTGACATTGGATTCATTCCTAGTTACTTTAATTTTTATTTAATTTTGAAAAAGGTGAATAACATAATACATTATCTTCATTTATTTGATTTAAGAAAACATAACCTGAAGCAAGGTTCAATTTTACTTAAGGCAGTAAAAATAGAATAAGCACCAATATATCACAATGAGCTAAGCTGCAGAATAAACAAGGAAAATGTATGTAAAGGAGTATAACATTCAACTCACAAGTAAATAATATGTCAATGTGATGCAGTAATGCATGTACTCAGACTCACTTTATTTCATTGATCTTTAAATCATATATCATAAACTTTTCTTTACTTGGTCCCTTGGGAGTATTTGGCCAGATAACTCCTGGGTAATAATCTGCTTTTCAAAACCAAGTTCGTTCCTATACAGGAATGCCGAGTTTGCTTTCCCCAACCTTCCTATCGATATATTCCCCTTAATTTTATTTCTGGGTTGGCCCAAGTAATATGGAACTTCTTATACTTTTTATAAGTCTCATAGTAAATAACAACTTGAATTGGATATCTTATACATGTACAAGTGCATCATGTCTTATACAGGGTTTCTGTCGAAATTTCGGCAATATAACGGATCAAGTCTGCTTTCCCGTGAGTAATGCCAGCTAGCCAGATAATCATTTATACAGAAAACTAACATAATACATCAACTATTGCAATACTCATGCAAAACTTGCAACCATTGCATAGGTTGAGTTGAAAAGTGATATATGAGGCTTGTCAGGGGACGTGTCCCCTATGCGCCAGTCACGGCTCAGGTAGGGTTATGACAATAGCATTCCTAAGAATCCTATTATGAAAAATAGCTTTCCTAGGTGTGACATTTTGGCGTATTTGGTATGTACACAAAATTCCTAGGAATCTTGCAAATTATACTTAGGAATGAATCATTTTTGCATTTAGTTAACATTGACATTCTTAGGAGTATTATATACTTTTTCAAAAATACCCCTAACAAAATAGCGACAGTCGACGATGGTGGTCCAACAACAGCGATGACAAATTGATAGTGGTGGTGGTGGTTAATAATAAGGGTGATTTTGTCTTTTTATTTTTGCAGAAACATTCTTTTCCTATAAGAATATAACTTTCCCATTCGGGTGGGAATAAAAGTAGGTCACTTTTTATTTCTAGGAATACAACTTACCTTGGGAATAATTCTTCAAACCTGCATACCAAACATGGGAATCTTACATTCCCATGGTTATATTCCAGGGAGTGTAAAACACTTTGCATATTAAACGCCACTATAATCTGTAAGGCCATTGAGTTTATATGACAAAATCATTACTCTAAATTTGATCTACTCTTTAACTAATGAATAACCACATAAAAATATGTGAAACATTTGAAAAGAAATCTTACATTCGGGGGACGTAAAGATTAAAGGGGAATAAGTTTTTAAATTGCATTTGATTAGATCTTCCTCTTTGATATGACAATATGTTAGTCATCATTAATGGGGAGATTGTTGATTCTATTAAGAAAATGATGATTACAAATATATGCTACTAATTAGATCGTAGTTTTGTTAAATGTACATTTGTGTATGCAGGACAATGAAGGGAAGAAAAAGAAAGAACAAGAATTAGACCAAAATGAGATAAGGCTAAGACAACAAACAATCTAATAAAGAGACAATAGATGAAGCAATTAGCATAATATGAAGACTTGAAGCTCAAAGATCAAAATGTTAACCTTAGTGGTGTGGAAGTACAAACTGTTAGTGTGGAAGTACAAACTGTTATAGCAAAGGATTTTCATCTAAAAGCTTAAAAACACACTTCACAATGTCTTATGTTTGATCACTTAAGGAAACAAATGAATATCTAAAAAAGGTGACATTGCTAAAGTGGGTAAAAGAGAAAGATACCTTGTATTATGAAAGAGAAAAGTCATATGGCATAGCAATAAATGTACTTCAGCAAAAAGGACATGATAGTTACACATTGGAAGCCTACTTAATGGTCAAAACCAATTGTATGCATTGGAAGAAAAGAGATAGCTTCAAGGATATTATATATACTGTAACACCCTCTATTATATAAGCCATGCTCGAGTCATGGAGTTATATTAACAGGTTGTCACTGTGCTAAGTAAATCTTCAAAATATGAAAAATATAATACATGGCCCTTTAATTGCTCACTTTATTATTGATTAATAGTCTCTGTTACATAGGGAATAAAATAATTACACTTTAAAAGAGATTGTGGCTGACATAGTACACAGCGTTTATATCCAACTAGTCGTTAGCTGGCTTCAATAGTCTCTTGGTCTGGCTTTCACCTGAGTCTTGCTCAATGAAAGGCCCTGTACTCCGCCTCGCACTTGATTTCCAACTTGGGTGCTGGAATGTTTACGGAAAGAAAATCATACAAGCAGGCAGTGAGAACCTAAGGTTCTCAGTAGGTAAACTCAAACCAATCTTACAGTGTCATCATAAACATTCCAGCCGCTTCGATTTCTTATGAAAACGTGAGCACATATAGGTAAGCAGTGGTTCAATTTTTAGTTGAAAACATCTTTCTCGAAGCGGTTTATATTTTAGCACCCACTTAGCATATTAAGTTACAGACATACAAATAAGAACAGTGTAACATACTCCAATAAGAATCATAATAGTATTATGAAATAATGAGAGAATTAGAGATGCACATGAAGATGCTTGTACTTGACTGAATGCAAGTGCACTTGACTTAATTTGTCTCTTTCTTTAACTTGCAACTTAACCTTGCTCTTTTGTACTTGGTCCCTCGGAGGTGAATGGCCTCTCTCACCCCTGGGTAATAGCACCTTTTGGTCCGAGCTCGTACCTATACATGAGTGACGGGTTTACTTTCCTCGACCCTCACACTGGTCTATTCCCCTTAAATCTGATCGAGGGCTGGTCCAAGTCTTAGATAGTACTGCTCTGGCCTACACTAGTTGGGTCTATGCCATGCCCCACGTGGTAGCTTAGTACGTCCTTCTTGCAAGTTCTTATTATCCTTTCCTTTCCATATCATATCATGCATGCAGATGCTTTGAGCATTCATGGATATGCCTCTTACCTTGCTTCTCATATCATACTCTAATTCGGCAGCATAACGGATCGAGTCCGCTTCCCCATGAATAGTGCCATACAACTAGTACAATCTTTCAAACTTGCAATTCAATATGGATCGGCAAATATATACATATATTCATAGCATCATTCATTAATTTCAATTCAAGCATCAATAGAGTTTTCGGTTTATTCTCCCCTATTCTGCTCGAGTTTGGTATACTCCACCCTTATTTCAATTTAACTCATATAAATCTAATTTTTGGATACGTCATAGCCTTATGTATCTAGTTTCCAACCCTTTTGGTCCCATTTCATTTTGATTTGTATAACTCAAGATATAAGTATTTTTCCTCAGGCTGTCCTGTTCTTACCCAGAATTGTGCTATTATAAATGAAAATTCACTAAAAATAGAAATCTAGGTCAAATCATATGAAATTTATATCTAACAGAACAGGCTTTTAATTGAATTAAGTTTCATGTCATTTGAATCATTATATTTTAAGTTATGAGTCCCGAAACATGACCCTATTGGACTACCCTGTTTCAGCTCAGTTTAAACTTAAGTCAACTTCATTGGTGTGCTGACAGATGGCAATGAATCTGGTTTTGAAATTTTTGTGGCATGTTCCCTTACATGTTAGCTTTCAAACAACCTTAGGTTCACTTAATTTGGAGTTGTGTAGGGTGAGTTATACCCTTCTCAACTCATACTGCCCGGATAAGAATCCAGATTTCTAGGTTAAACTTCAAAAATTCATAACTAATTCTATACTAATCCAATGACCTTATATTTTATATGTATGGAAATCCCTGAATGTCTAGTTTCATATAAAAATGGATTCATAAAATTTAAACAGCTGTAAGCGGAGCCATACACTCCTCCGTACAGACTATCGAGGAGAAAACCCTAATAGCTTCTTGGATTCTTCTTGAATTCATGTTTTCCTTAAATCTCTCCATCCAATCTTCAATTCAAACTTGCATATACACCTTAAACCAACCTTAATTCATCATCATCACTCAAGATAACATCAGAATCATAGAATAATGAGGGACCCTAGGCAGCCCCAATTCAAAGAAAAGAAGGAGAAAGTTGAGATTCCTACCTTGGTGGTGTGAAATCTTGATGGAACTTGATCTTGGAGTGAAGTTGATGGTTGGGGCTTGAGCTTGGGGATGAGAGGAAGTGGAAGAAGATGAAGGGAAGTGGGAAAATGAGGGCTGGTCTGCACCTCTTATGGGGAGGCCGAAAATATAAAAGGGGAAGGAAGAAAAAAAATGAAAACTTATGAAGGAAGTTGGCTTTTGATTGGTGGACTTCAATCCTCATTCAAACTTGGCTTGGCTTCCCTCTTTTATGGCTGATTGAGGTGCCACTTGTAGGGGTGTTTTGGCTAAATCTTGGCCCTCCATCATAGGGTTCTCATAGTATAATTTCTATTGGTCCGGTTCCAACAGTTTAAAATACCAAAATTCTACCGATTTCCTTCAAATCGGTAAAACGGTTTTAGAAAAGTCCTATGGGTTTCCTATAGTTCTAATCTAATTACATCAAGTCTAATATTTCTAGATCATATTTAATTGGCTTTAAGTGAATGCTTAATCGAATCCTAATTAATCCCAATTATTCGATGAAAATCAAACAACTAGGCGAAAAACGATAAAAATCCGGTGGAGGTAAGGCCAAGTTTCTCCACTATCTTAAGCAACACTTGGCGCCACTCATATGTGGTAGGCGTGGCTGAATTTCAGCCACTTAAATGAGGGTTTTCAGTAGAAAATTCTACTGGTTTGGTTCTAGCGGTTTAAAATACCAAATCTTCGCCGATTTTCTTCAAATCAGCAAAACTTTACTAAGTGACTCTGAGAGAGTCTCTATACCTCCATTCTAATTGTTTCTAAGCCTAATCCCTCTAATTAACATCTAATTAACTTCTAATTAACCCTACTTAATCAATAAGATCGAATAAATTGCTTATAGACGTGAAATAATCGTTCTTGCAAATTTGGAGCTTTTCTATTTTCTATTTTTCATAATTAATGGCATTTCCGTAATTTTGAGCAAGTCCAGGGGCACCCCACGTCATTTCATACCAGACTGCCTCCATGGCCCAATCGGTAGAGATTTAAACTTCTACGGTTTCACCACGTGATTCTGCTTCGTTTAAAACCCCATTTTGCTAATTCTATCGATGTGGGGATATAAAGGTCATTTTATGAAAAATCCAAGGGTTATTGTGGAAATATCCACTTGGGGTTAAAGTACAATTTCTAAAACTTTTGGGCAAGATTGAAATTAACAAAAGTTAACAGCGCACTTTTGTCATTTCCTAATTTTTAGCATATGGCAGTGCCATATTTTTAACGGCAGTGTTATACTACCCTATATTTCTGAGTGTGAGGATTGTCGGGGTATACCACTGCCTGAGAAATTCCCACACTGCCTAAGAGAAATAATTCAAAGTTTTTATTATACTCCACTTACGAAAGTGGGGGATGTTACATTCTACCCTCCTTAAAAGAATTTTGTCCCCAAAATTCCGTGGCTAAGATTGGTTGAGGAGAAATCTCTTATCCTATAGAAGCACTCCTCCTCGCGGTGTTGCTTGCCGATAGCTATGAGGTACTGTCTCAATAAGTACAAAGGATCCATAAGAAGTATGTTGGTGCCCGGGTTTGTCTAGTTTTTATGATGCCCTGTATTAGCATCCACTTTATTGGAGACTTCTCTCATCTTCTTTATCTTTGTGCCCGACTACTTTGCTTAGTAGTAGCCGTTAAACTTTCTGTTGTGCGTACTCAAGATTGCAAATATCGATTCATGAAGATTCGCAGTTTTTAAAGATAACCAATTGTCGCCATAATTGACGTCAATATGTAGTAACAATGATGGTTGAGTCCAAGTTTTAGAAGGTGTGTACAACGTTTCTCAAGATTCTTATTTGCCCAGTTACTAATTGTTCAATCATAAATTCGTCTCCGATACCGCCCTTTAGAAGTATAAGCTTAAGTCTCTTCTCAAAATTATAACTGGAAGCTTTATCTTAAAATTCCTTTTCCTTATAAACTTTACTTCGTGCTCCATTACTTGTGGGAAGATCTCAGGTCACTCCCATTGTATAGTTAAAGTTTATAAGGTTCATAGCTCTTCTTATTGCCATCCTCTTGTTCTCCTTGATCTTTAGCTGTCAAGGTATACATGACTTAGCATAGAAATGGGGGTTAATAGCCATATTTCCTTAGCGAAGTTGCAGACTCTTCCTTATCCCATTTTTTTTTCTACGAGATACTTTCCTAACATGTCAAGAGTCCCCCTAGATTGTATGACCACCCAAAGTACACTTTATCTTGACGATGGCCTGATCTGTTAATGAGCTCACCGAGAAAGTTACATATTTTTCTTGTCAGTTGTCTGACTACTATTGCATTGTGACTTCTAGTAAACTTTTCATACATTGTGTCTTGAGTCTTCGACACTAACTCGAGCAGTTCTATCATTACCAGTGCTATTGTCTATAGCAGCAATTAATTTCAACAGGTAGTGGTCATGGTGTGACGTCCGAAAATTCAATTGCCTGTTATTAATCAATTTTCTCGATTAATTCACGCGAGTAAGGTTAGCTATGAACCATTTAAGATTTATTAGGATTCAAATAGATGTTAGTTAGGTAGATTAGAATGGAAAATTTAAAGCAGAACTAAGGTAAAGGCGAATGCAAAATCGGGTAAATACCGAATCTCCGGTTGGGGGAAGATCCGATAAAACTTCAATAACTTAAACTACTGGAATAAAATAATATTAATGGCCCTGGATCCAAAGGTGGGGAGGCCATCCACCCCACCACCATCAGACGGTCCACAATTCATACCTGTCTAATTGAGCCACAAGATTAAAGACCAATCTGTGACCGACAACCCACCCTTCAATTTTACACTTCAAAATATCTTCTCTCTCACTCTCCTCTCCATATCTCATCCTTACACCCTTCCTTTCTTTCCTCCTCCTCCATTTTTCTTTTCCTCTTCTTCATCTCTCTTCACTTCATACACTCTTCACTTTGGAGATTTGAAGTTCTTTTGAAGAATCAAGTTGGAACTCAAAGGAGGTAGGGTTTAAAGCTTTGAATAGATGTTTGTATTGTTGATTAAATCTGGATTGGATATGGTTTCTGATCTGTCTTCTTGCTGATCTTGATGAAATATGGTGGAAAAATGATGGGATGAGTGAAGAGGTGATAGATCAATGGGGTAGATCAAGAAAGGAGAGAAATCAGCAAGTCTGGAAACAGAGTTCTCTTAGGGTTTCCGTACGAAATGCCCTCTGTCCCTCAGTTCCCACCGTTTAAATTCTATGAAAATATTTTTAGATGAAACTGGACATCCAGAGCTTTCCATACATATAAATTATTAAGTCATTGGATCAGTATAGAATTAGTTATGAATTTTTGAAGTTTGACCTAAGTTTTAGAATTTGATTTCGGGCAGGGAAGCTTACGTGAGCCATATCTCACTCCATATAACTTGGATTTAGGTGGAACAAGATTCTATAGAAAGCTAAGATCCAGTAGTTTATGCTATAAAAATTTCGGATTCAGACCTAATTTGAGTAACTCCCAGAAATTTTCTAAAGTCACCCCTGAGTCTGCTTAGGCCAAAACAGGGCAGTTTGTAACACCTGAATTTGAGGTTTTATTACTTAAGCTATAGTTGGCCAAATGATGTGGGACTTCTTGGAGGATAAAATTTCATATCCTAGCTTCAAAACGACATAGGTTTGGTAGCCATACCCTTAGGATTCGAATTTTAACAGATTTTAACATTTTAGAGTGCTGTTCAGTTTAGTTATAGACCAAGCCAGAATAAAATGACAATATCTTGAGTTGTAGATATCAAAATTGAACGGGACCAAAGAGGTTAGAAACTAGACACACAGGGCTTCAACATATTAAAATTTCAGATCCATTGGAGTTGTGTAGCAATAAACTCAGAGAAAACACTAACCGGGCAGAATAGGAAGCATTTGGTGGCAGCACCCAAATTTTTAGTTTACTCTTCTCTTGATTATAACAAGTATGCATGCCCAGTATTATTATGAGAATCCTATATTGTTATGAACATTGTATATACTGTTATAGAAATTATTGAACTATTGTTGAGAATTACTGGAATTGTTGCTGCTGGCACTATTCATGGGAAAGCGGATGTGATCCGTTATCTTTTAAATTTCGTAAGCATTATGATTGATTATGAGATTATAAGTTTAGCTGGAACATATATAATCCTCGAGTAAGAGGATAATCTTATTTAAGTTCCTCACCCCTACGACTCACATGAGGTATGGCATTGGGACCCTGCCTAGTGTGAGTATAGGGATAGGTCTTACATGAGGCATGGCATTAGAATTTAGTGTAAGTCACTGAGATATTTAAGGCTATGGCGGCCACGGTATGAGCTCATTACCATTTATGCTGAGTGGGTGTAAAGATTTTTAAGAAAGAGTCAAGCTTAGAGGAAGGATAAGAGTAAAGTTATGAGTATATTCCCTTTTTACACGCATTAAAGGTATTAAATGTTGTTGAATTGTATACTTGAGTTATGCATGTATATTTTGTAATCTGCTATTCTACTGTTAATAGTTAGACTTATTCACTACCTCCGACCATGTTCATAGTTGTCATAATAAAAGACCAAGCCATTAATTAGGGGTTAAGATGAGATAACTTTAGGAATACAGAACCCTACTGAGAATTTGAAGAATTCTCACCCTATGTAGTACCCACTCTACTTTCAATCAGTACGATGGACGCGACAGCGGTGGTGTTCATTGAGTTCCCGCATATGTAGCTTCATTACAGCCCCACCTACGACTCGTTGTACATAGTCGGCTCGTGCCGATTTAGGGTATACTTTTTCAGCAGCAGTGACTTCACGGTGCCACTCTTCCACCCCTTGTTCGACCCCACTGTTCCATATTTCGCCTTCCCCATATCCGTAGCGCATCCGGCACCTCCCCCCGCACCTGCGGCTCAGGCGGATCCCACACGAGCCTCACTTCTTCATATGTTTCCCAAAGACCCGATGGACGCCGAGGATGACCCGTCCGAGGCCACCGACTCTTCGTCCTCCTCATCCGGACCTGATGACTTCTCACATTGGGCTCTATGGCAGGCTACTTGACCCGTAGTAGATATATTTGGCTAGCTATTGTTACATGATGGCCCCTTTGACAGATGATGTATTGGGCCATAGGAGTAGTTTTGTTAGGACTTTGACTTGTACTCAAATGTCCTATGAGGACTCTTAGGACTACACTTTTATGATATCGGCCAAGATCTTTTTGGTATGTATTGGCCCTACATGTATTCCTTACAGTGTATATATCAGAGGATGTCCTCTATGGATGCAGATATATATATATTTACCTTTTAGTATATGTGCATAAATTCAGAAAAATTTCTACTGCATTCCTTTCATTATTTCAGTTTGTATGAAATTATTGTTTCACGTTATACGCTTAAGTTCTTCTTCGCATGTAAATATAAAGAAAGATTCGCTGTCATAAATCATAGTCAAGACTATAAATAATAAATTTTAATAAAAACCTTTAACATACTATACTACAATTAAGTAAATATAGTAGATAGAGTAGGACCTTACACATGGGGCCCTATTAAAGTTTTTGGGAAATCGATTTAGTGATTCCCAAGGTTTTGGTCCACTTGACCACCTTTGATCAATGATGAGTTCCCTTATATTGAGTCAAGACTGTAGGATTAGAACATTTTCATAAACTATAACTATAGGCCTTACTTTGAAATCTCTCCTCCTCCTATGGGCTCTATTCCATTTTTCTCATTATCTGCCAGTCGGATTTCGTGTCATCCCTGTTGAGCTTCTTAATGACTATTGCAATATCTTTTACCCCAGAATATGATCAATTCAATATGAGAATAACGATTATTAAGCTGAAAAGATTCCATCACTCTCCTATCTTCTTCAATTTGGTAGTGAGGAGATTCCTTGTTCATTATGTTGACATCCACCTTCTTCTAAACTTTAAATACCAACTTAAAGAATCTCGTGGTCGCCAGTGTAACACCCTACCAACTTAACATTATGCTTAAGTCATAGCATGAAATTGGATGGGTTGCGTTACTGTGTTAGTATTCCGTCTATAGCTGTATTCATTATATTATATTCTCTTTTTCTTTGATATGTACATATATTTGATGAATATCCCTATGAAGCAGCGCGCTGTATATAATATCCATGATCAGTAGTGTAAAACGTAACAAAAGTTAATAAGAAGAATTACATAAATGAATACAGATAGGTAGTATATCATCAGTCGTATACATACATATGTAAGTTGGAAGCCAACGCTTCAGTTTATATATATAGGTTTCAAAGTGGGTAAAGTAAAGAAACAGTAAAATGGGTAAAGTAAAGAAACAGTAAAACTCCTATTGCAAAAAAGGTAAAGACAGAAATGGCAGGAGCTAGCTTTGTACATCGAGTCCAACTCGGGGTCATGGCGGAGCTGTAGGTTTGGAATCTCAATAAAGAAAGTGGCCATCGAGTCCGTCGCCAGTGTCTGAGAATAATGCGGAAATATAACACGGGGTGAGAATTGAAGAAAATTCTCAGTAGGGTCCACGTGTGGTATTTGACTGACGTCACATTCATTCTCAGTTGCCTCGGGTTTTATTCAATTATAAAAATATGTGTTCAAACTGAACTATACATTTTAATGAGTTCAATAAAATGTCTGGTCCGAGGCAAGGTTCAATTTTACTTTAGATGGCATAAGAAACATAATAGATTACTAATAATGATACACAGAATAATAAACAGAATAAATGAACAAACGGCAGTAAATAAGCATAATAGACAATTGTAAACATCTTGACATAACTATTCCATGTAATCATGCATTCATGTAATCATGCAAACTCATTCTCGAGCCTTTCTTCATAAACTTTTCCATTACTTTTCATCATTTTCCATCACTTGGTCCCCTGGGAGTTCTTGGCCATTTTAGACTCCTGGGTAATAGTTTGCTTTTGAGGATCGAGCTCGTTCCTATACAAGAATGCCGTGTTTACTTTTCCCGACCTTCCCACCGATCTATTCCCCTTAACTTTTTATCCGGGGCTGGCCCAAGTAGCATGGAACTTTCATAGTAACATAACTCTTATCATAACTTCCATAGCCTTCTTGAAAATGCACATGCATTAACATATATTTCATAACTTATGCATAGATTCTACCGAAATTTTGGCAGCATAACGGAATGTGTCCGCTTTCCCATGAATAGTGTCAGTACACCAGAACATCAATTTATCATAGAAGGCACAATATTGCATTCATAATTTAACATTGAACTCATAGAAACATTGATCTCATTAAGGCAGAGTTTCTACCTCAGCATAATCATCCAACCCGATTTTTGTAAATTAAGCCATAATTTCTATTTAACTCATCTAGACCTCAATTTTGGATATGTTAAAGTTTATGTGTCTATTTTCTAACTTCTTTGGTCCCATCTAATTTGGGTAACTATAGCTCAAGTTATTTAGGTTTTATCCCGACCTGCCCAGTGGCTGGCCAGAATTAGACACCTAAAAGTAAAAATCCACTAAAAATCGAAAACTGATTCAAATCATATGAAATTGGTCTCATATTAAATCTAATAGGACAAAGTTTCATTACAAAAATTTCCATTCCATTTGACTTAGTAAGGCTCGAGTTATAAGCCCCGAATTCTGACCTTCCTGAACTGCCCTGTTCTGGCCCAGTTTGGACATAGGGCAAATTTCTTGGATCACTGGGAGCAAACGGGACCTTATCTAATTCTGAAATTTTTATGGAACATTCTCCTATGTGTAAGCTTTCTAAAAAAGTTAGTTTCATTAAATTTTAAGTAGTATAGGGCGAGTTCTACCCTGAAGAACCCAGTCTACCTAGAATCAAAATCAGAAACCTAGGTCAAAATTCAAAAATTCTTATCTCTCTCAATACTAATCCAATTGCCTTATATGATATATGTATGAAAAGCCATAGATGTCTAGTTTCATATAAAAATGGTTTCATCAAATTTAATCAGTGGTAGGCGAAGCCATATACTCCGTCGTATGGACTACCGTGGGTTTTTGGTTCTCTAGCCCCTCAGCTCTTCCTATTTTCATTCTTTCTTGCTTCCAATTCGGTTTTTCCCTTACAAACAGCCAATAAACCAGCCAAATATCATCATAATCATTCAATTATCACATCAAAAATTCAGGAATTACACCACCACCAGCCACCCAAATCAGAAACTAAAGACAAGAATTAAACCCCTACCTCTTGTTATGTTGTGATTTGGCTTGATCTTGGAACTTGGATGAACAAAACTTGGCTAGGCTTGATGGTTTGGAGGAGTTGGGTGATTGAAGAAGAGAAGAAGAGAGACGAGCAAGGGAGAGAAGAGGGCGCAAAAAATGAGCTGAAGGAGAGGAGAAGAATATATTGACAAAGCTTTGAGGTGGTAGTTGGAATGGGTGGCTTTGATCGGTTTAAAATCCAAGGCTGAAATTCAGCCAACCCTCTTCACTCTCTATGGCCTTCTTTGCACCATTTTGAGGGATTAAGTGGCTGAGTTCTCAGCCACTTAAAGTAGGGTTAATGAATTGAAATCTCATTGGTTCGGTTCTGACAGTTTAAAATACCGTAATCTTACCGATTTCCTTTAAATCGGTAAATCGGTTTCGTGAAAATTCTTATGAAATCTTCTATATTTCTAACCTAATTAACTTGTACCTAATCTGAATTAATTGCTAATCAATTGATCCTAAATAATTATCTAACCGAATTTGAATTAATTTCAATTATTCGATAAAAACCAAATAATTGATCGAAAAATGATAAGAGGGTTTCGGTGGATGTTACAGCCAGCACTACATTCCTCATTGATGGTCAACTCTAGTATAATATGTATCAAGTTTATAGTTAAACTTGACATTACTCTCATTACTGAGCCTTCTGTTTATCCTTTGTAACATCTTGCCCCTAGGATGTAATCCACTTGCTATGAGAAATGGAAATGATGGTCTTGCTGCCCTGTTGAAGTTACAATACGAGGACTTCCCAGAAGGTCACCCATCTTAATATTACTCTCATCCTAGTACGCTTAACTATGGAACTCTGATGGAATCTAGTGCGCTAGTGATGACCGTATTTAATTTGGCCCAAGGTATGGAGACTCTTCTGACTACCTCTAATTCCGACATCGTAAACTTGCCCTTCATGGGGCATGCTCCCAAATCCTTTTTGATCTTATATTGGTGCATCATCTAGTCTTACTTAGGGTGCATTGGGTCTGTTGCACTTATGATCGGTGCCAAGGCAACCCTGCTTGGTATTTCGTACACAATCTTATTTGCACCATAATCTCATACAAGGTAGTTTTTCTCTTTGTAATGGGCCAGTCAAACTACAGAAACTTGTTTGTTTTCATTTGTCAGAACCTATCTTGCTGTTGCTCCCTTGGTCTATTAGGATTAGTTGCATACTTGAAGTCTTTATTACTCCCGCCTGAATCTGAATACATTCCTTATCGAATTGCTCCACCCATAGCATATATAATGGTGCCTAAGGGCAATTGTTAGACTTTGCCTTTCTTCTCTAAATAGCCTTATTCCTCTACTAACAACATGTTGAAGATGATTCCATCATCCAGTTCTTGTGGTGGCTGAGGTTAATAGAATTTGAACATGACTAAATTTTCTAACATTTCCTTTATCCCTATGCCATCCCTAGTCTGAAAATGTTTCTACTTCAGGTTAGTAGAAGATATATTGTCTTCCTCTCTTGTTACACTTATAATTTCATCTGCTTTCCCTACTGTGTATAGCCGTATCTCCATCTTGATTTAATGTATAATGAGATGGGTCTCTTTACAGTTTGCTCAACTGTTTCCCTTTCGAAGCTAAGATTCCACTTAGTACTCTTCCAATTTGGAATCCCTACAAGGTCAGTTCCCTATACCCTTGAGGGAGACGTCATTCTATTCTTTGGACGGGGACTTAAAAAGGTTTCCAGTGTACTTAACCGAAGCTTCTGCCCTTAGCTTTTTTCACTGATCCTCTACTTCATTTGTTCACTCTACAAGTTTCTTAATGAAGGATCAGGTCTTTATAATATGGTATTACCATAATCCAAAATAAAAATCATTGACTGAATTTCCTGGCACGGTACCTTTTAGGTAGTCCCATTCATGAAGAAAATAAAGGTACGATCCATGCCGCATGAAATGACCTCATTAGCAGGTAATAATCTTACTCTTGTCAAGTACTAAAGTTACAAAACTAGGCAGAAAAATCCCCTAGATCCAATCTAGAAAAGATGGCCTAAATTAGATAATTGCAATAAAGCTTAAAACAAGCTCCATCACGGTCATTTCCAACTAAAATTCTGCCCTTGACGATAAGAAGCCTTCAGCTACCCGTCAACACCTTGCAAACAACCTTTTTCGATATAACTAGGTTTGCTATATCCATAGCAAACTGTCTGACACAATTTCTTTGATTGAATTCCCAATTTTCTACACTCCTCAACTTGCTCAATTGTCTATCCCTTTATGCCATCGCTACTTTCTAGGAGTCTTATCCCTAATAATTATGTATAGAAGGTCCCTAATAAGCCTGCTGGGTGTTTTAGGCTTCTGTTTACACAAAACCTTGTATTGAGGTGATCAGGCTCAACATTCAGTCAAGTGCAATAGGTAGTCCACAACACTCACAACAATGCTACCATGCATAATATTTCTATGTCCTCTTCACGTGAGGACCTAAAGCATGGTTTATCTAGATTCTCAGAGTATGCATCAGAAGCATAATCAGTCCATCCACGGGCCTATACAGGATGAACTGCTCTGATATCAATAAATGTAACACCCTCTATTATATAAGCCATGCTCCAGTCATGGAGTTATATTAAGAGATTGTCACTGTGCAAAGTAAATCTTCAAAATATGGAAAATATAATACATGGCCCTTTAACTGCTCACTTTATTACTGATTAATAGTCTCTGTTACATAGGGAATAAAATAATTACACTTTAAAAGAGATTGTGGCTGACATAGTACACAGCATTTACATCTGACTAGTCGTTAATTGGCTTCAATAGTCTCTTGGTCTGGCTTACGCCTGAGTTTTGCTCAATGAAAGGCCCTGTACTCCGCCTCACACTTGATTTCCAACTTGGGTGCTGGAATGTTTACGGAAAGAAAAATATACAAGCAGGTAGTGAGAACCTAAGGTTCTCAGTAGGTAAACTCAAACCAACCTTACAGTGTCATCATAAACATTCCAGCTGCTTCGGTTTCTTATGAAAACTTGAGCACATATAGGTAAGCAGTGGTTCAATTTTTGGTTGAAAACATCTTTCTCGAAGCAGTTTATATTTGAGCACCCACTTAGCATATTAAGTTATTGACATACAAATAAGAACAGTGTAACATACTCCAATAAGAATCATAATAGTATTATGAAATAATGAGAGAATTAGAGATGCACATGAAGATGCTTGTACTTGACTGAATGCAAGTGCACCTGACTTAATAATTCGTCTCTTTCTTTAACTTACAACTTAACCTTGCTCTTTTGTACTTGGTCCCCCGGAGGTGAATGGCCTCTCTCACCCCTGGGTAATAGCTTTTTTCGTCAGTCAGCTCGTACCTATACATGAGTGACGGGTTTACTTTCCCCGACCCTCACACTGGTCTATTCCCCTTAAATTTGGTCGAGGGCTGGCCCAAGTCTTAGACAGTACCGCTCTGGCCCACGCTAGCTGGGTCTATGCCATGCCCCACGTGGCAGCTTGGTACATCCTTCTTGCAAGTTCTTATTATCCTTTCCTTTCCATATCTTATCATGCATGCGGATGCTTTGAGCATTCATGGATATGTCTCTTACCTTGCTTCTCATATCAAATTCTAATTCGGCAGCATAACGGATTGAGTCCGATTCCTCATGAATAGTGCCGACAACCAGTACAATCTTTCAAACTTGCAATTCAATATGGATCGGCAAATATATACATATATTCATAGCATCATTCATCAATTTCAATTCAAGCATCAATAGAGTTTTCAGTTTATTCTCCCCTGTTCTGCTCGAGTTTGGTATACTCCACCCTTATTTCAATTTAACTCATATAAATCTAATTTTTGGATATGTCATATCCTTATGTATCTAGTTTCCAACCCTTTTAGTCCCATCTCATTTTGATTTGTATAACTCAAGATATAAGTATTTTTCCTCAGGCTGTCCTGTTCTTATCCAGAATTGTGCTCTTATAAGTGAAAATTTACTAAAAATAGAAATCTAGGTCAAATCATATGAAATTTATATCAAATGAAAGTTAACAGAACAGGCTTTTAAATGAATTAAGTTTCATGTCATTTGAATCATTATATTTTAAGTTATGAGTCCCGAAATGTGACCCTACTGAATTACCCTGTTTCAGCCCAGTTTAAACTTAAGTCAACTTCATTGGTATGCTGGGAACAGATGGCAATGAATCTGGTTCTAAAATTTTTGTGGCATGTTCCCTTACATGTTAGCTTTCATAAAACCTTAGGTTCACTCAATTTGGAGTTGTGTAGGGTGAGTTATACCCTTCTCAACTCATATTGCCCGGATAAGAATCCAGATTTCTAGGTTAAACTTCAAAAATTCATAACTAATTCTATACTAATCCAATGGCTTTATATTTTACATGTATGGAAATCCCTAAATGTCTATTTTCATATAAAAATGGATTCATCAAATTTAAACAGCTATAGGTAGAGCTGTACACTCCGCCGTACGGACCATCGAGGAGAAAACCCTAACAGCTTCTTGGATTCTTCTTGAATTCATGTTTTCCTTAAATCTCTCCATCCAATATTCAATTCAAACTTACATATACACCTTAAACCAACCTTAATTCATCATCATCACTCAAGCTAACATCAGAATCATAGATGAACAAAGGACCCTAGGGAGCCCCAATTCAAAGAAAAGAAAGAGAAAGTTGAGATTCCTACCTTGGTGGTGTGAAATCTTGATGGAACTTGATCTTGGAGTGAAGTTGATGGTTGGGGCTTGAGCTTGGGGATGAAAGGAAGTGGAAGAAGATGAAGGGAAGTGGGAAAATGAGGGCTGGTCTGCACCTCTTTTGGGGAGGCCGAAAATATAAAAAAGGAAGGAAGAAAAAAATGAAAACTTATGAAGGAAGTTGGCTTTTGATTGGTGGACTTCAATCCTCATTCAAACTTGGCTTGGCTTCCCTCTTTTATGGCTGATTGAGGTGCCACTTGTAGGGGTGTTTTGGCTAAATCTTGGCCCCCCATCATAGGGTTCTCATAGTATAATTTATATTGTTCCGGTTCCAACAGTTTAAAATACCGAAATTCTACCGATTTCCTTCAAATCGATAAAACAGTTTTAGAAAAGTCCTATGGGTTTCCTATGGTTCTAATCTAATTCCATCAATAGATCATATTTAATTGGCTTTAAGTGAATGCTTAATCGAATCCTAATTAATCCCAATTATTCGATGAAAATCGAACAACTAGGCGAAAAATGATAAAAATCCGGTGGAGGTGAGGCCAAGTTTCTCCACTATCTTGAGCAACACTTAGCGCCACTCATATGTGGTAGGCGTGGCTCCACTCATATGTGGTAGGCATGGCTGAATTTCAGCCACTTAAATGAGGGTTTCCAGTAGAAAATTCTACTGGTTTGGTTCTGACGGTTTAAAATACCAAATGTTCGCCGATTTTCTTCAAATCGGCAAAACTTTACTAAATGACTCTAAGAGAGTCTCTATACCTCCATTCTAATTGTTTCTAAGCCTAATCCCTCTAATTAACATCTAATTAACTTCTAATTAACCCTACTTAATCAATAAGATCGAATAAATTGCTTGTAGACGTGAAATAATCGTTCTTGCAAATTTGGAGCTTTTCTATTTTCTATTTTTCACAGTTAATGGCATTTCCGTAATTTTGAGCAAGTCCAGGGGCACCCCACGTTATTTTACACCAGACTGCCTCCATGGTCCAATCGGTAGAGATTTAAACTTCTACGGTTTCACCATGTGATTCTGCTTCGTTTAAAACCCCATTCTGCTAATTCTACCGATGTGGGGACTTAAAAGTCATTTTATGAAAAATCTAAGGGTTATTGTAGAAATATCCACTTGGGGTTAAAGTACAATTTCTAAAACTTTTGGGCAAGATTGAAATTAACAAAAATTGACAGCGCACTTTTGTCATTTCCCAATTTTTAGCATATGGCACTGCCATATTTTTAACGATAGTGTTATGTTGCCCTATATTTCTAAGTGTGAGGATTGTTGCGGTATGCCACTGCCTGAGAAATTTCCACACTGCCAAAGAGAAATAATTCAAAGTTTTTATTATACGCCACTTACGAAAGTGGGGGATGTTACATATACAGTGTTGAACATCCACTAGACGCAAATCTTAGTGATCATATATGAGCTAAGTGCCTGAAGTGTATTATGGTATATTTCATCCTTTATTCTCTGAAACTTTTTATTAAGATTCTAGTGAGTGAAGTTAGAGCAAAGTAAATCTTGTGAGAGAAACAAGTGTGGGAGAAACCTATAAGAAAGGTATTCTTTGTTGTTGTGATTGTAGTGCTCTAGGTTTTGAGCATTAAGTGTGAGTTTGGAGAAGTTTGTTGCAAACAATACTACTGATAGTGGAAAATCCTACCTTGGCTAGGGGCTCGATGTATACTCCAAGATTTGTGGAGATTCAAACAGGATAATTCTTGGTGTAAGCTTTTCTATTACTCCCTCTTGTTATTGAAATATATTTATATATGTGCATGATATTGATCTGTTCGTAGTATTTAGTAAAGGTTTTAACTAACTAAATATATCATATAAGGTTTCATTTGTAACTTGTAATAACCTCTATCATGTAAGCCATGCCTGAGTCATGGAGTTATATTAAAAGGTTGTCACTGTGCTAAGAAATCTTTAAAATGTGGAAAATATAATACATGATCCTTTAACTGCATACTTTATTACTGACTAATAGTTCATAAACTTCATCATCTTTGATACATAGAGGATAAATAATTACAATTTAAAAGAAATTGTGACTAATATAATATATAGAACTTGCTCAGAAAATGTCCCAATACTCTACCTCGTACTTGATTTCCAACTTAGGTGCTGGAATATTTACGGAAAAGAAAAACATACAAGCAGGTAGTGAAAACCTAAGGTTCTCAGTAGGTAAACTCGAACTATTACTTACACAACGCCATCATAAACATTTCAGCCGCTTCGGTTTCTTATGAAAATGTGAGCACATATACACAAACAGTGGTTCAATTTTAAGTTGAAACATATTTCTCGAAGTGGTTTATATTTTAACAACCACTTGGCATATTATATGGCAGCTATAGAAACACAAATAGTATAATATACTTCAGTAAAAATCATAATAACATCATGACATAATGAGATAGTTAGAGATGCACATACAGATGCTTGTACTTGACTGAATGCAAATGCACTTGACTTAATTCATCTCTTTCTTTAACTTGTAACTTAATCTTGCTCTTTTGTACTTGGTCCCCCGGAGGTGAATGACCTCTCTTACCTCTGGGTAATAGCCTGCTTTTCATATCCAAGCTCATACTTATACATGAGTGATGGGTTTACTTTCCCCGACCCTTACACCGGTCTATTCTCCTTAAATCTAGTCAAGGGCTGGCCCAAGTCTTAGACAGTATCGCTCTAGCTAGTACCGCTCTAGCCCACGCTAGCTAGGTCTATGCGGTACCTCACATGGTAGCTTAGTACGTCCTTCTTGCAAGTTCTTATTATCTTTTCCTTTCCATATCTTATCATGCATGCAAATGCTTTCTGCATGCATGCAAATGCTTTGCGCATTTATGGATATGTCTCACACCTTACTTCTAATATCATATTCTAATTATACTTGCATGCATGACATACATGAACATGACATGTAAATGTAAATATATTCAAAGTATAATCACCCATAGCATAAGTTCTCATAAATTCTTGCCGAAAATTCGGCAGCATAACAGATTAAGTCCACTTCCCCGTGAATAGTGCTAGGCTACCAATACAATTAATTAAGTATGCAATTCAATATAAAACAGCAAGTTACAACAACATTATTAATCATATGGTATGTCAAAATCGATAGAAATATCAACAGAGTTTTCTACTCACTCTACCTTCTTCTACCCAAATTTTGTAAGGTCCACCTTTACTCCTATTCAACTCATTTAGACCTGAATTTTGGATATGTCATAGCTCTATGTGTGTAGTTTTCAACCTTTTTAGTCCCATCTCATTTTGATTTGTGTAACTTAAGTTATTAGTATTTTACCTCAAACTATCCTGTACTTAGCCAAAAGTGCACCCTTATAAGTGAAAATTCACTAAAAATAGAAATCTAGGTGAAATCATATGAAATTAATATCAAATTAAAGCTAATAGAACCAACTGTCAAATGAAAGAAATTTCATATCATTTGCATGAGTATATTTCGAGATATAAGCCCCGTAACTTGACCTTACTAGACTACCCTGTTCCACCCCGATTTGAACTTAAGTCAACTTCATTGATGTGCTGGGAACAAATGGCAATGAATTTAACTCTGAAATTTTTATGGGATATTTCCTTACATTATATTTCAAACAGCGTTAGTTGCACTCAATTTAGAGTTGTGTAGGGTGAGTTACACCCTTCTCAACTCATACTGCCAAGATGAGAATCCAGATTTTTAGGTCAAACTTCAAAAATTCATAACTAATTCTATACTAATCCAATGGCCTTATATTTTATATTTATGGAAAGCCTGAATGTCTAGTTTCATATAAAAATAGATTCATCAAATTTAAACAGTTGTAAGCGGAGCCATACACTCTACCGTACGGACCATCTAGGGGAAAACCCTAACAGCTTCTTGAATTCTTCTTGAATTCATGTTTTCCTTAAACCAGTCCATCTAATCTTCAATTCAAACTCACATATACATCTTAAACCAACCTTAATTCATCATCCTCACCCCTCACAACATCAGAATCATGGATGAACAAGGGACCCTAGGCAGCCCCAAATCAAAGAAAATAAGGAGAAAGTTGAAATTCCTACCTTGGTGGTCGGAAATCTTGGTGGAATTTGATTTTGGAGTGAAGTTGATGGTTGGAGCATGAGCTTGGGGATGAGAGGAAGTGGAAGAAGATGAAGGAAAGTGAGAAAATGAGGCTGGTCTGCACCTATTGTGGGGAGGCCAAAAATTTAAAGGGAGAAGGAAGAAAAAAAATGAAAACTTATGAAGGAAGCTAACTTTTGATTGGTGGATTCATTCTCATTCTTCAATTTACTAAAGCTGCCCACTTTTGGGCTGATTAGTGGCGCCACATGCATGGGTAAGTTGGCTAAATCTTGGCCATCCATCCTAGGGTTCTCACAGTATAATTTCTATTGATCCGGTTCTGACAATCTAAAATATCGAAATCTTATCGATTTCTTTTAAATTGGTAAACCAGTTTTAGAAAAATTCTATGAGGTTCCCTATGGTTCTAATCTAATTCCATCAAGTCTAATCCTTCTAAATCACACTTAATTGGCTTTAAGTGAATGCTTAATTGAATTCTAATTAATCCCAATTATTCGATAAAAATCGAACAACTCGGTTAATAACAATACAATTTTTCGGATGTTACACTCTCCACTCACTTGGTAGCCAATTGGTGCCATCCATAGGGGTAGAAGTGACTCAATTTTAAGCCACTCAAACTATTGGTATTAGTGTGAAATTCTACTGATTCAGCTTTGACAGTTTAAAATACCGAATCTTCGCCGATTTTCTTCAAATCAGCAAAACTTTACAAAATGACTCTGAGAGAATTTCTATATCTCTATTCTAATTGTTCCTAAGCCTCATCCCTCTAATTAATATCTAATTAACTCCTAATTAATATTTAATTAACTTCTAATCGCCCTTACATAACTATCGAAACCGAATAAATAGATTAACGGCGTAAATTAGACAATTTCGCAAATTCGGAGCTTTTTTACTTTCTATTTTCTGTAACTAATGGCATTTCCGTAATTTTGAGCAAGTCCAGGGACTCCCTACGTCATTTCACACCCAACTGCCTCCATGGCCCAATCGGTAGAGGTTTAAACTTCTACAGTTTCACCATGTAATTTTGCTTTGTTTAAAATCTCATTCTGCTAATTCTACAGATGTGAGGACATAAAGGTCATTTCATGAAAAGTTCTAGGGTTATTGTGGAAATAAGTCTTTGGGGTCAAAATATAATTTCTAAAAATTTTGGGCATCATTGCAATTAACAAAAGTTTATAGGGGTAATTTTGTCATTTCCTAATTTTTAACATATGGCAATGCCATATTTTCGACGGTAGTATTACGCTACCCTATAATTCTGAGTGTGAAGATTGTTATGATATAATGCTGCCTAAGAAATTCTCACGCTGCCTAAAGGAAATAATTCAAAATTTCCCTTACGTTATGTTTTCGAAAGTGAGGATGTTACATTCTACTGACCTTAAAAAGAATTTTATCCTCAAAATTCCAAGGCTAAGAATATTTAGGAGTATTCTCTTAGCTTATTAGGGTAATCTCTTCTTCAAGTTCGTGCATCATCCTAAAATTGATTATCGGTAATTACAGGGTATTGTTTCAGTACGTGCAAAGAACCCTTAAAAATTGTGTGGGTGCCCGAGTTTATCTCATATCAATGATGTCTTGAACCTTCGTTAGGTTCGTTGGAGACTTTCCTCATCTCCTTTGCTTTAAACTTAATTACTTTTACTTAGTAGTAACTACTAAAATTTTTGTTCCTTACACTTGAGACCTTAGATATCGATCCTTGAAGATTCGCGATTATAAGGATTACTAGCGGTTGTCATGATCGATGTTAATGTATAATAATGAAAATGGTTGCATCGAAATTTTAAGAGGCTCATACAACTTTTTCCAAGATTCTTACTCATGTGAATGCCCTTAGTCTAAAAATAATTTTTTTCCATTAAAGTCCTTTAGAAATATGGGCTTAGGTCTCTTCTCAAAATTATAGCTAAAATGTTTGTCTTAAAACTTCTTTTCCTTATAAACTTCACCTCGTGCTCCATTACTTGTGGGAAGATCTCAAGTCACTTCCACTGTATGGTTAAAGTTTATAAGATTCATAGCTCTTCTTATTACCATCCTCTTATTCTCCTTGATTTTTAGCTATCAAGGTATACGTGATTCAACGTAGAAATGGGGGTTAATAGCCATATTTCCTTAGCGAAGTTGCAGACTCTTCCTTATCCTATTTCTTTTCTATGAGATACCTTCCTAACACGTCAAGAGTCACCCTAGATTTTATGACCGCCCAAAGTACACTTTATCCTGATGATGGCTTAATCTGTTAGTGAGCTCACCGAGAAAGTTACTTATCTTTCTTGGCATGTGTCTGACTACTATTGCATTGTGATTTCTGGTAAACTCTCCATTACTTGTGTCTTGAGTCTTCGACACCAACTTGAGAAGTTCTATCATTACCAGGGCGATTGTCTATAGCAGCAATTAATTTCGATAGGTAGTGGTCATAGGGGCCCTATCAAAGTTTTTAGGAAATCGATTTAGCGGTTTCCAGGGTTTTGGTCCACTTAACCACCTTTGATCAGTGACGAGTTCCCTTATGTTGAGTCTAGAGTGTAGGACTAGAATATTTTCATAAAATGTAACTATAGGCCTTGCTTTGCAATCTCTCCTTTTCTTATGGGCTCTATTCCATTTTTCTCATTATCTGCTAGTCGGATTTCATGTCGTCCCTGTTGAGCTTCTTAATGACAATTGCAGTATCTTTTCCCCCAGAATATGATCAATTCAATCTGAGAAAAAGGATTGTTGAGCTGAAAAGATTCCATTACTCTCTTATCTTCTTCAATTTGGTAGTGAGGAGATTCCTCATTTATTATGTTGACATCCACCTTCTTCTAAACTTTAAATACCAACTTAAGGAATCTCGTGGTTACTAGCACTACATTTCTCATTGATGGTCAATCCTAGTATAATATATATCAAGTTTATGGTTAAACTTTACATTACTCTCACTACCAAGCCTTCTGGTTATCCCTTGTAACATCTTGCCCCTAGGATGTAATCCATTTGCTATGAGAGATGGAAATGATGGTCTTGCTTCCCTGTTGAAGTTACAACATGAGGACTTCCCAAAAAGTCACCCATCTTAATATTACTCTCATCCGAGCATGCTTAACTATGGAACTTTGATGGAACCTAATGCGTTAGTGATGATCACATTTAATTTGACCCAAGGTATGGAGACTCTTCCGACTACCTCTGATTCTGACATCGTAACCTTGCCCTTCATAGGGCACGCTTCCAAATCCTTTTTGATCTTATATTGGTGCATCATCCGGTCTTGCTTAGGGTGCATTGGGTCTATTGCACTTATGACCGGTGCCAAGGCAACCCTACTTGGTATTTCATACACAATCTTATTTGCACCGTAATTTCATATTAGGTAGCTTTTCTCTTTTTAATGGGCCAGTCAGAATTCTAAACTTCCTCTTTTCTTACCTCGTTCCTACTATGTTTTATTGTTTCTGCAGAAACTTGTCTATTTTCATTTGTCAAAACCTACCTTGCTGTTGCTCCCTTGGTCTATCGAGATTAGTTGCATACTTTAAGTCTTTATTACTCTCGCTTGAATCTGAATATATTCCTTATCGAGTTACTCCACCCATAGCATATATAATGGTACCTAAAGGCAATTGTTAGACTTTGCCTTTCTTCTCTGAATAGCCCTATTCCTCTGCTAATAACATGTTGAAGATGATCCTATCATCCAGTTCCTGTGGTGGCTGAGGTTGATAGAATTTGAAAATGACTAGATTTTCTAGTACTTCTTTTATCCCTGATAGGTAGGAAAAATTACACTTGGTTCGTATGCCACCTCTAGTCTGAAAGTGTTCCTACTTCAGGTTGGTAAGAGATATACTGCCTCTCTCTCTTGTTACACTTATAACTTTATCTGCTTTCCATACCGTGTATAACCGTATCTCTATCTTGATACAATGTACAATTAAGTGGGTCTTTTTACAATTTTGCTCAACTGTTTCCCCTTCGAAGCCGAGATTCCACTTAGTACTCTTACAATTTGCAATTGTTACAATGTTAGTTCCCAGTACTCTTGAGGGAGAAGCCACTCCATTCTCTAGACGGGGACTTAAAAAGGTCTCCCGTATGCCTAATCGAAACTTCTGCCCTTAGCTTCTTTCACTGATTCTCTGCCTCATTCGTCCACTATCCATGCTACATAAGATAATCTTATCAGCGAGTAATCACCTTACTCCTATTGAGTATTAAAGTTACAAAACCAGGTAGAAGAATCCCCTAGATTCAATCTAGAGAAGATAGCCTGGATTGAGTAATCGCAAGGAAGCTTGAAACAAGCCCCATTAGGGTGAAAAAGATTTTTACTCGACTCGTCTCCAGCTAAGATCCTTCTCTGGATGATGGCAAATCTTCGGCTACTTGACAACACTTTACAAACAATCTTTTTCGATATAACTAGGTTTCCTATGTCCATAGCAAACCGTCCGACACAATTTCCTTTGATTGAATCCCCAATTCTTTGCACTCCTTAACTTGCTCAATTGTCTACCCCTTTATGCCATCACTACTTTCTAGGAGTTTCGCCCCTCATAATTATGTTTAGAAGGTTCCTAATAAGTCGCAGGGTGTCATAGGCCTCTACCTACACAAAACCTTATATTGAGGTGATCAAGCTCAACATTTAGTCAAGTGCAATAGATAGTCCACAACACTCATAGTAAGACTACCATGCAAAACCTTCTATGTCCTCGTCACGTGAGGACCTAAAACATGGTTTATCTAGACTCTCAGAGTATGCTTCAGAAGCATAATCAGTCCATCCACGGGCCTATACAGGACGAACTGCTTTGATACCAATAAATGTAACAACCTCTATCATATAAGCCATGCTCGAGTCATGGAGTTATATTAAAAGGTTGTCACTATGCTAAGAAATCTTTAAAATGTGGAAAATATAATACATGACCCTTTAACCCTTTAACTGCACACTTTATTACTGACTAATAGTTCATAAACTTCGTCGTCTCTGATACATAGAGGATAAATAATTATAGTTTAAAAGAAATTATGACTAACATAATACATAGAACTTGCTCAGAAAATGTCCCAGTACTCTGCCTCACACTTGATTTCCAACTTAGGTGCTAGAATGTTTACGGAAAAGAAAAACATACAAGTTGTAACACCCTAATAAATCCATACTACGCTTAAGTCGTATTATGGCGTTTTATTAGTTGTTACTTATGCTCGTGAAAAACTAAACTTCACTTGAAATTAAATTACGTGGAAAATACGGTAAAATTTTTCTTTTTCTTTGAAATACGTCGTCACTTTTGGAAAGTAAAGCCTTGCGCGAGAAGATAGCAATAAACGAGCATATCGCTAAGATTTCAGTATAAATTGAAGGAACAAGGGATAAATTAAAATACCATGCATTCAAATTACTACAACAACCACATAAATATAATTAGTCTCATAATATCCAACGAATACATAAAAAGGGAACTCATGGTCATGCCATGGCCCAAAATCAAAGGTACACAAGTCTGACAAGGTCCAATACAAAAGGAAATACAACGGATAAGGAGTAATAAATGGAATAGGCCCACGTAGACATAAGCTGACTTCTCTGTCTTTTCCACGCCCTTCAATCGGATGGACTCAGGTTCTCGAGTGTCTGGTCCCCCTCGCTCCTCGGCCTCGGGGAACACGAGGAGTGCGGATGATGCGAGGGTGCCTCGATCACCTCGGCCTTGACAACGATGACCTGGGGTATGGCTGGCCATAGAAGAACATGCCTCGGAGGGGTCCTCCTCGGACTCGGCAGGGTGATACTCGGGGAGCGGCGGCAAAGTGGCCTTAGGAGTGGCCGTCGAGCTCACCTCTATCATAGGGATCTCCGGCGGGGGTGCGAACTCGGCTGCGGGCAAACCCGGCGACATCAGCTCTATCTCGATGTCGGGTAATGGCTCGGGCGGAAAATCCCAAGGACCTACAGGCTGTCCAAGGAGAACTGAAGAGATGTCTACTGGGGCTGGCGGGTTTTCTGGCTCCTCTTCCTCAAAAATTCGACCCAGATAAAAATATGTGCGGACTATTGCGGTGGTCGTGGCCACAATAGCGTGAGTATCCCCATCGTACGCCCACTCATGGTGGGGAGGGTCCATGCTCCACTCCACGGGGTGAGCCATGAGTATCTGGTGACGAGACGGAAAAACAACTAGGGTGAGAAATAAGATTTCTCAGTAGGACTCGATCCTAACACGTAAGTGTCATCGTCATCGTCCCAGCCACTTCGGTTTTATAAATAAAAATAGTGAGCATTCATCAAATTCAATTCTTAGATTTTCGAAAACATGAGTATCCGAAGCGGATTCAATTTTTAACATACCCTCTAATCATTTGTATCATAATAATCATAAGCACAAGTGTAATCGTATAAAACATGCATGTCCAAGCTAGAAGATTCTCTTAACTTCTTCCCTTTTTAGGGTTTTGGACCGAAGTCCCTTTTCTTTTCTTAACTTGACTTCATCTTTACACCCACTAATATAAGTGGTAATGAGCTCATACTGGTGTATCGCCACCATAGAATTTCGATTTACACTAGCTGGGTCATGCCATGCCTCATGTAAGACCTATCCCCTATACTCACACTAGCTGGGTCATGCCATGCCTCATGTGAGTCGTGGGTGAGGGGAAACTTAAATTAGGTTATCTTCCCTTTTGAAGGATCACTTACTTGAATTAAACTTCTTCTTATTTAAGCATTATGATGCAAAATATTTCTAAGTCCATAATTCTTACAAAATTTCGGCAGCATAACGGCTAGACCGAAGCTTCCCAAAATTTTGCCAAACAGAGAAACTAATATCATAGTATCATCAAGCATCATATCATCATCATAACATCATCATATCATCGTCATCATGATCATCATCATAACATCATGCTTGCACATAAACATAGGCATATTCTCAAGCAACATTTTATGAGCTTAGCTTAATAAATTGGGTGCAAGCTTTTAATTGAGGTTGTCTCTTGTGTAAACTTCTTTTATTGGGCATAATGCCAATTTTATCTAATGTCCTTTTTGATACTTTTTAAGTTGAATTATGAGGGTTCTCTAATGCTTAATATAAGGGTATTAATGTCTTAAAGCTTATTTCTCCTTATTCTTTAACTTTTACCCTAACCAGTTTTACTTTTACAGTGGGGCAGTAACTTTGAAAATTCACCATAATTTCATCTTTTACTCTTTTATTTCTAATTTTTGTGTGGATATACTTCTCTGAGTCTATTTTTAAACAAAATAAACCCCACTTAAAAATTCATTTTGTAGCTTGAGTTATGCACATTTTATTCTGACTGTTTAGGATTGAAAGTTCATCTCGGGTCAGTGGCTTGTCCACTTCACTGGGAGTTCCTCAAATGAAATCTGACAAAACTATTTTATGGGAGTGTTCCTATATGTCTTAGCTTTCTAACAAACTTGGTCTCACTCAAAAATGTTATGTATAACTTGAGTTATGCATGTTTTATTACCTACTGCCCGGACAGAAACCCATCCAGGAACAGCAAACTTTGAAAAATCATATCTCTCTCGTTTTAAGGCCAAATCTCACATATTTTATATGTATGAAAAGCTCTTTGAGTCTAATTTCATAGAAAATTAGTTTCGTTGCATTTTGAGTTCTGCAGCAATAAATATACCGCACGCTTTACAGACTGCCAGAATTCTAGATTTACTAGTTTTTAAGTTTTTCATTTCAAGCTTATGGAGAAATTGTTATATCACTTCAAATCACCATTTTCATATTTTAACTCATCATCATACTCAAAGTTTTAGTCACCAAATCAGTATTTTTAATCAAACTCAAGCAAGATACATAAATACATCATGCCACATATTCTCACTTTAAAACAACACTTTCAACAAGACAAGAAAACTTATAAGGCAAGAAATGGTTATGAGACCTTGAAGCAAGTCCTAAAACCACCTAGCTATAAAGAGCTTAGGAGATTCCAGAGCTTGAAAAATACATGAGAAAGAAGAGTTAGAATCACTACCCAAAGTGTTTCTCTTGGAAGTTTGAAAAATGAAGTGGTTGGAGATGGCCTCCTTCTCCTTGAGCTTGATATGGGGGCTAGGTGAGTGTTTGTTTTGTTTCTCCAAGAACCAAAGAGGGTGGTCCTTGAAGGGCTTGTGAGAATGGTAAATGGAGATGAGTAGGAAGTAGTATGAGGGTTGGAAGAAAACAATGAAGCTTGGAAGAAGAAGAGAGTATGAGACTTGGAGAGAGGAGAAAGGAGAGAGGAGAAAGGAGAGAGGAGAGAGCTTTGTGTGTGTGTCTTGAGAGAAGAAGTGAAAAATGAAATGAGGGAGAGAGAGAGGGGCTGATTGGTGCATAAAGGGGAGGGAGAGAGTGATGTGATTTTGCTTCTTTTGCAAGCAAGGAGGCTAGCAACCATGGGATAAAAGGGTGGGTTGTGTTTTCCTTGAGTCTTGGCACTTGAGTAAAGGCTTGTAGTGTTTTTTTTCTAGTGGTTAAAAGCATGAGCTCTCTTAGGATTTGGCATTGGATGGCTAGGATCACACCAAGTGTCATTATCTTGATGAAGGAGAGTACAACTCTTGTCATGACTTAAGAGATCTACTAATATGGACTCTTGATCTTGTGGTGTATGATGAGAAAGTAAATGGATGGTTGGATATGACTCTTGCTTTGACCAAACTTTCAAACCATAATTAAAGGGAAGTTTCTACATCTTTATAATTGTTGTAATTATCTAAATGTTAATTAATTCACTTGGTTTAAATTACTCATTAGCACATTTTAATTAAGAAGGATTTTTCCTCATTAATTATATAAGAAGATGTGAGGATTAATGTGATTAAGATTTGAGACTTATATGCTCTCAGTTAATTAGGTTAGATCACCTTGATTTTATGTTCTAAATCATGGATTAATAAGGATTGGGCAATTAGGCTTTTAATTGTAACTTTTAATGCATTAAATCTCAATTGTCGACTTGCCTTTAATTTACTAAGCTCTTGCTCTCGAGATTAATCGATTAATTCTCAATTAATCGTTAACCCCTCTAACTAGCCGGGAACACCGAGCTAATTAACTTAGGTGAAAATGGGGATGTTACACAAGTAGGCAGTGAGAACCTAAGGTTCTCAGTAGGTAAACTTGAACTATTACTTACACAATGCCATCATAAACATTCTAGTCGATTCGGTTTCTTATGAAAATATGAGCACATATACATAAACAGTGGTTCCATTTTAAGTTGAAACATATTTCTTGAAGCGGTTTATATTTTAACAATCACTTGGCATATTATATGGCAGACATAGAAACACGAATGGTGTAATATACTTCAATAAGAATTATAATAACATTATGACATAATGAGATAGTTAGATATGCACATATAGATGCTTGTACTTGACTGAATGCAAATGCACTTGACTTAATTCATCTCTTTCTTTAACTTGCAACTTAATCTTGCTCTTTTGTACTTGGTCCCCCGGAGGTGAATGACCTCTCTCACCTCTGGGTAATAGTCTGCTTTTTAGGTTCAAGCTCATACCTATACATGAGTGATGGGTTTACTTTCCCCGACCCTCAAACCGGTCTATTCTCCTTAAATCTGATCGAGGGCTGGCCCAAGTCTTAGATAGTACTGCTCTAGCCCATGCTAGCTGGGTCTATGCCATACCTCACGTGGTAGCTTAGTACGTCCTTCTTGCAAGTTCTTATTATCTTTTCCTTTTCATATCTTATCATGCATGCGAATGCTTTATGCATTCATGGATATGTCTCGCACCTTACTTCTCATATCATATTCTAATTATACTTGCATGCATGACATACATGAAAATGACATGTAAATATAAATATATTCAAAGTATAATCACCTATAGCATAAGTTCTCATAAATTCCTACTGAAAATTCGGCAGCATAACGGATCAAGTCCGCTTCCCCGTAAATAGTGCTAAGCTACCAATACAATCAATTAAGTATGCAATTCAATGTAAAATAGCAAGTTACAACAACATTATTAATCATATGGTATGTCAAAATCAATAGAAATATTAACAGAGTTTTCTGCTCACTCTACTCTCTTCTGCTCGAATTTTGTAAGGTGCACCTTTACTCCTATTCAACTCATTTAGACCTGAATTTTGGATATATCATAGCTATATGTGTCTAGTTTCCAACTTTTTTAGTCCCATCTCATTTTGATTTGTATAACTCAGGTTATTAGTATTTTACCTCAGACTGCCCTGTACTTAGCCAGATGTGCACCCTTATAAATGAAAATTCACTAAAAATAGAAATTTGGGTGAAATCATACGAAATTTATATCAAATTAAAGCTAACAGAACAAGCTTTCAAATGAATGAAATCTCATATCATTTTCATGAGTATATTTCAAGATATAAGCCCCGTAACTTGACCCTATTGGACTACCCTGTTCCAACCCGATTTGAACTTAAGTCAACTTCATTGATATGCTGGGAACAAATGGCAATGAATCTGACTTTGAAATTTTTATGGGATGTTTCCTTACATGTTAGCTTTCCAACAGCATTAGTTTCACTCAATTTAGAGTAGTGTAGGGTGAGTCATACCCTTCTCAACTCATACTACCCAGATGAAAATCCAGATTTGTAGGTCAAATTTCAAAAATTCATAAATAATTCTATACTAATCCAATGGCTTTATATTTTATATTTATGGAAAGCCCTGAATATCTAGTTTCATATAAAAATAGATTCATCAAATTTAAATGACTGTAGGCAGAGCCGTACACTCCGCCGTAGGTAGAGCTGTACACTCCGCCGTATGGACTATCGAGGGAAAAACCCTAACAGCTTCTTGAATTTCTTCTTGAATTCATGTTTCCTTAAATCAATCCATCTAATCTTCAATTCAAATTCACATATACAGCTTAAACTAACCTTAATTCATCATCTCCACCCTCACAACATCAGAATCATGGATGAACAAGGGACTCTAGGCAACCCCAAATCAAAGAAAAAAAGGAGAAAGTTGAAATTCCTACCTTGGTGGTGTGAAATCTCGGTAGAATTTAATCTTAGAGCGAAGTTGATGGTTAGAGCTTGAGCTTGGGGATGAGAGGAAGTGGAAGACGATAAAGGAAAGTGGGAAAATGAGGCTGGTCTGCACCTATTGTGGGGAGGCCAAAAATTTAAGGGGAGAAGGAAGAAAAAAAATGAAAACTTATGAAGGAAGCTAGCTTTTGATTGGTGGATTCCTTCTCATTCTTCAATTTACTAAAGCAGCCCACTTTTGGGCTAATTAGTGGCGCCACATGCATGGGTGAGTTGGCTAAATCTTGGCCATCCATCCTAGGATTCTCATAGTATAATTTCTATTGATCCGGTTCCGAAAGTTTAAAATACCGAAATCTTATTGATTTCTTTTAAAGCGGTAAACCGGTTTTAGAAAAATCCTATGAGGTTCCCTATGGTTCTAATCTAATTCCATCAAGTCTAATCCTTCTAAATCACACTTAATTGGCTTTAAGTGAATGCTTAATCGAATTCTAATTAATCCCAATTATTCGATAAAAATCGAATAACTCGGTTAATAACAATACAATTTTTCGGATATTACACTTTCCACTCACTTGGCAGCCAATCGGCGCCATCCATAGGGGTAGAAGTGGCTCAATTTTCAGCCACTCAAACTATTGGTGTTAGTGTGAAATTCTATTGATTCGGTTCTGGCGGTTTAAAATACCGAATCTTCTCCGATTTTCTTTAAATCGGCAAAACTTTACTAAATGGCTTTGAGAGAATTTCTATATCTCTATTCTAATTGTTCCTAAGCCTCATCTCTCTAATTAACATATAATTAACTCCTAATTAATATTTAATTAACTTCTAATTGCCCTTACATAACTATCGAAACCAAATAAATAGATTAACGACGTAAATTAGACAATTTCGCAAATTCGGAGCCTTTTTACTTTCTATTTTCTGTAACTAATGGCATTTCTGTAATTTTGAGCACGTCCAGGGATGCCCCACGTCATTTCACACCTGACTGCCTCTATGGCCCAATCGGCAGAGATTTAAACTTCTACAGTTTCACCATGTAATTTTGCTCTGTTTAAAATCCCATTATGCTAATTCTACAGATGTGGAGACATAACGGTCATTTCATGAAAAGTTCTAGAGTTGTTGTGGAAATAAGTCTTTGGGGTCAAAATATAATTTCTAAAAATTCTGGGCATCATTGCAATTAACAAAAGTTTATAGGGGCACTTTTGTCATTTTCTAATTTTTAACATATGACAATGCCATATTTTCAATGACAGTGTTACACTACCCTATAATTCTGAGTATGAAAATCGTTACGGTACAATGCTGCCTAAGGAATTCTCACACCGCCTAAGGAAAATAATTCAAAGTTTTCCTTATGTTCTGTTTACGAAAGTGGGGACGTTACATAACTTAATCTATTTTCTATAATAAGTCTAATACAATTCTAGTAGATAATTTGATCATAGATTCTATGTATCCATCACATTTTTTGGTCACAACCACAGGTATCCTTCTACTAGAGGCAATTTTACTCAAGTTGGATAGGACCACTAGGGTGGCCAAAGCTTTTCCTTCCAAGTTTTAATGCAGCTGCATACCCAAGACTCAAATTTGAAACCTCTCAATTAATGGCCAAAGAATCTACAAATTGCCTAGCTTTGAGTCTTTAGTTGATGGAGTGTAACTTAACAGCTAGGTCTAAATCTAATATTTGCATGGCTACAAAATTGAAGCGATCCAAGTAACTTTACAAGGACTCCTGCAGGCCTTACTTCACAATATTCAATGAGTTCGAGGTTTTTTGATAAACTCAGCTGGAAGAAACATAGTTGATGAATGTTTTTAAGAGCTCAGAGAAATCATGGATAGATCCTATAGGTAACTAAGAGAGCCACAAGAGGGCCAACTTCTCTAGAAACGTGGCAAATGCTCGGAACAAAAAGGGATCAGTAGCTCCAGTCCACAACATCATGGATTTAAACATTGTTATGTGTACTTGAGGGTCTTCAATTCTGTCATTTGGTCACAAGGTCATAGGCAACTTGAAATTGTTTGGAAGAGTCACAGACATGATATACTCCGATAATAGCCCTGAATTAATGGGAAGGGTATAAGTAGTAGTTGTGTAGTTGATCTCATTTCTTTAGTAGTTATGAGAAGCATCGTCATTATTCCGATGGCTACTAGCTTCATGCTACCTCCTATTAGCCTTTTCTGCTCAGTTCATTACCTCCATTTGGTTTGCCAACTTTCTATTTTGTTCTTGCATCTGCCGTATCAAACAATACAAGGACTCCACTGTAAAAGGGGGAGGATTGTTGTTAGCTTCATCCCATTGTTTGGACTATTTGAAGGGTCAGCCATGTTAGCACATTGTCTTTTGTGGTGACCATAAGATGAATAAGTGCTTATGCTTGGGCCTTATGGTAGGGGCCAATGTTCTAGCCTATTTGTTCTTGATCTGGGCAATATCCATGTTGATCCAACTAGCTCGAATGTCCACGACTTTAGTGAGGGACTTGCAAAGAACTCTAACGCTTAAGTTAGAACTTGATTTCACTTGAGTGTAAGCAAAAAGGATTATCTACTTACCTATAGCCTCTAAGGAGGCCTTATATTTAAGTTGGAGTCTGATCCCAAAAATTAGGGGCTATTTAGTTACTCATAATGTCCTTAACTACTCCTGCTTTTCGTGGGATTCCTAACTCTAAGCTAGTTGTGCTCAGGAGTTAAGAGTTTGATGGGAAGCCTCTTAACCGCTTATTCAAGCACATTTCCTTTAGATAACTATCCTATGGTCTCATTATGCCAAGCTCAAAGGCCTAGAAATTAGTTCAGTCCAAATATATAAATATATGTATGTAAGTTAAACTCACATTTTATACCATTGAATAACTTTTTATTAAAGAATTTCTTTATAAAACTAACAACTGAAATGAAAGTTCATATATTATAAATCATATCTATAAAATATCACATTCATTTGAAATCGTTTAATACTCTTTATATATATATATATATATATATATATATATATATATATATATATATATATATATATATATATATATATATATAATACTTCTTAAATATATATAAAAAGAACTATTTGATTATATCCTTAATGATGTTCTTTTTCTAAAAAAATTTTGGCACAAATTGTAACACCCTTTATTATATAAGCCATGCTCGAGTTATGGAGTTATATTAAAAGGTTGTCACTGTGCTAAGAAAACTTTAAAATATGGGAAATATAATATATGGCCCTTTAACTACACACATTATTACTGACTAATAGTTCATAAACTTCGTCGTCTCTGACACATAGAGGATAAAATAATTACAATTTAAAAGAAATTGTGAATAACCTAATACACAGAACTTGCTTTCGACTGGTCACTAGCTAGCTTCAATAGTCTCTTGGTCTAGTTTGCACCCAAGTCTTGCTCAGAAAATGTCCCAGTACTCTGATTCGCACTTGATTTCCAACTTAGATGCTGGAATGTTTATCGAAAAAAAAAACATACAAGCAGGTAGTGAGAACCTAAGGTTTTCAGTAAGTAAACTCGAACTATTACTCATACAGTGCCATCATAAACATTTCAGCCGCTTCGGTTTCTTACGAAAATGTGAGCACATATACACAAGCAGTGGTTCAATTTTAAGTTGAAAACATCTTTCTCGAAGCGGGTTATATTTTAACAACCACTTAGCATATTATATGACAGACATAGAAACACTAGTAGTGTAATATGCTTCAACAAGAATCATAATAACAATATGACTTAATGAGATAATTGAAGATGCATATAGAGATGCTTATACTTGACTGTATGCAAGTGCACTTGACTTAATTCATCTCTTTCTTTAACTTGCAACTTGATCTTGCTCTTCTGTACTTGGTCCCCTGGAGGTGAATGACCTCTCTCACCCCTGGGTAATAGCCTGCTTTTCAGGTTCGAGCTCGTACCTATACATCAGTGACGGGTTTACTTTCCCCGACCCTCACACTTGTCTATTCCCCTTAAATCTGGTCAAGGGCTGGCCCAAGTCTTAGACAGTACCGCTCTGGCCCACACTAGCTGGGCCTATGCCATGCCTCACATGGTAGCTTGGTACGTCCCTCTTGCAAATTCTTATTATCCTTTCCTTTCCATATCTTATCATGCATGCAGATGCTTTGAGCATTCATGGATATGTCTTTTACCTTACTTCTCATATCATATTCTAATTATGCTTGTATGCATGACATACATGAACATGACATATAAATATAAATATATTCAAGGCATAATCACCCATAGCATAAGTTCTCATAAATTCCTGCCGAAAATTCGGCAACACAACGGATCGAGTCCGCTTCCCTGTGAATAGTGCCAAACAACCAGTACAATTGTACAAACTTGCAATTCAATATGGACCAGCAAGTATATACATATATTCATAGCATCATTCATCAATTTCAATTCAAGCATCAATAGAGTTTTCGGTTTATTCTCCCCTGTTCTGTCCGAGTTTGGTATAATCCACCCTTAGTTCAATTCAGCTCATTTAAGCCTGAATTTTGGATATATCATAGCTCTATGTGTCTAGTTACCAACCATTTTAGTCCTATCTCATTTTGATTTGTATAACTCAAGTTATAAGTATTTTATCTCAGGCTGCCTTGTTCTTAGCCAAAATTGTACTCTTATAAGTGAAAATTCACTAAAAATAGAAATCTGGGTAAAATCATACAAAATTTATGTCAATTTAAAGATAACAGAACAAGCTTTCAAATGAAAGAAGTTGCATATCATTTGCATGAGTATACTTTGAGATATAAGCCTCGTAACTTGACCCTACTTGACTATCCTATTCCAGCTCGGTTTGAACTTAAGTCAAATTCATTGATATGCTGGGAACAAATGACAACGAATCTGACTCTGAAATTTTGTTTCCTTATATGTTAGCTTTCAAATAGCATTAGTTGCACTCAATTTAGAGTTGTGTAGGGTGAGTTACACCTTTCTCAACTCATACTGCCCAGATGAGAATCTAGATTTCTAGGTCAAACTTCAAAAATTCATAACTAATTCTATACTAATCCAATGGCCTTATATTTTATATGTATGAAAATCCCTGGATGCCTAGTTTCATATAAAAATGGATTCATTAAATTTAAATTGCTGTAGGCGAATCCATACACTCCGCTGTACGAACCGTCGAGGGGAAAACCCTAACAGCTTCTTGAATTCTCCTTGAATTCATGTTTTCCTTAGATCAATCCATCCAATCTTCAATTCAAACTCACATATACAACTTAAACCAATCTTAATTCATCATCATCACTCAAGATAACATCATAATCATGCAAGAAAGTGGGAAGAAAGTGGAGTCCCATTCAGCCCAATTCAAAGAAAACAAGAAAAGAAGTTGGAATTCCTACCTTGGTGGTGTGAAATCTTGGTGGAACTTGATCTTGGAGTGAAGTTGATGGTTGGAGCTTAAGTTTAGGGATGAGAGGAAGTGGAAGAAGATGAAGGAAAATGGGAAAATGAGGCTGGTTGTGGGGAGGCCGAAATTTAAAGGGAGAAGAAAGAGAAAAATGAAAACTTTTGAAGCAAGTTTCATTTGATTAGTAGATGTGTGTTGGTAGTTCAACTTGGTTTGTGGCTGCCTTCTATGGGCTAATGTAGCGCCACATATGGAGGTGTTTTGACTAAATCTTAGCCATCCATCCTAGGGTACTCATAGCATAATTTTTATTGGTTCGATTTCAGCAGTTTAAAATACCGAAATCTTACCGATTTCTTTTAAATCGGTAAATCGGTTTTAGAAAAATCCTATGAGGTTTCCTATGGTTCTAATATGATTCCATCAAGTCTAATCCTTCTAAATCACACTTAATTGGCTTTAAGTGAATGCTTAATCGAATTCTAATTAATCTCAAGTAGTTGATAAAACCGAATAGCTTGCTAAACAAAAACGATAGAATATTTTCGGACGTTATACTAAATAATTTCTCATAGTATTTTACATAACAATCTAAATTTTCTTTAGCTCTAATATTTATAATTCATCCTTACTTATCCTTATTTTTCTGATAGGTTGATTAGTAGTGCAAATCAATCGCACCATTTCTTTGATCTGTTATATTTTCGCTTTTTCATAAATCCTTTAGCATTTTCTATTTGGTTTTCATAACTAATGGTATTTTTGTAATTTTGAGTAAGTCTAGGGGCACCCCACGTTATTTCACACCGACTGCCTCCATGGCTCAATTGGCAGGATTTAAACTTCTACGGTTTCGTCACGTGATTCTGCTCTGTTTAAAATCTCATTCTGCTAATTCTACATATATGGGGATATAAAGGTCATTTCATGAAAAGTTCTAGGGTTATTGTGGGAATAAGTCTTTTGGGTCAAAATATAGTTTCTAAAAATTCTGGGCATCACTACAATTGACAAAAGTTTACAGGGGTACTTTTGTCATTTTTTAATTTTTTAATATATAGCAGTGCCATATTTTCAACAGCAGTGTTACACTACCCTATCATTCTGAGTGTGAAAATTGTCATGACATAACGCAGCCTGAGAAATTCTCACACTGCCTAAGAGAAATAATTCAAAGTTTCCATTACATTTTGCTTACAAAAGTGGGGATGTTACACAAATGATCTATAAGATGACTTTTAAATAACTTTTAATCTTGATTATCTATGTATGGTTACAAGGTTCAAGTTTGCTCCTCTTTTTCTTATAATCAATCACTCCTCTAACTTGATACACCCCTTTATATATATATATATATATAGAGAGAGAGAGAGAGAGAGAGAGAGTTTTTGCTAACCTCCTCTCGCTTCTTTTTGTGTTGGTGGAAGTTAGCAACCTCTACCATATCATGATCAGAGAAAAATATCTCTTATTTATTTATTAAATAATTACTTTTAGGGGTGTTATTGTAACTTATTATTTGTCTTGATAAAATTAAATAGGAGAACTATCATTCTGGCCCCTTAAAAGATCAATGTGCTGACAAACTAGTTCTTTAAAGATATTTAATTAGTAAGTGGTACCTCAATTATTAACTCGTTAATAAATTAGCCCCTAAAAGATTAATACGCTGACAAAATAGTCTCTGAGATATCAATATGATGACAAATTAATCCCTAAAACATCTTTTGTTAACACTAACAAAGCCTATTAGCGATAATGAAATTCATGCTTGGAGTACTACAAAATAACAAAACATCTTCAAAGGACTAATTTATTAGCTAATTGATCTTTGAAAAGACAAAATAGTAATTCTCCTAAAGTAAATTCAAAAAGCTTTTCTCTCTCCTCTGTCCTCATTTATGATTGATTCATGTAAAAATTAATTATTCACAAAAAAAGAGGCAATGAGAGAATAGAGAGAAAATTTTTTTGGTTTACTTTTATCAAAATAAGTAGAAAATTACAATAGTATCCTTAAATATAAGTTTTTAATAAATAAATAAGAGGATATTTTTGTCTAATCATAATATAGTAGAGATTGGTAACTTTCACCAACACAAAATAGAGTGTATATATATATATATATATATATATATATATATATATATATATAGACACACACACTACTATATAAAAGGCTTGGAATACTTTAACTACTCTTTGGACATTTCTTAATCTATACTAGTAACATGTTTAGGTCCCTTTTCAAAAAAGTATCTACCATATGCCATTTCATGGGAGAAAATTTTCCCTCCAAAAGTTGCGCCTTACTTGTTTTGGAAATTTTTCTTTAAATTTTAATGAGAGAAGCCTTTCCAATACATCCAATCAAATTAAAGATTTTGTCCACTGCTCCACTTGCCGTCTAATAAGAAACAAATACTAACACCCTATTCAAACCGTATTGCTATTTTCTATAATACATTTATTACACTCTCTACATCCACTAAATGTGTTTATATTGGGTTTCTATGAATGAAGACCTAATGATTAAGTGTTAATATGAGTTTGTCGGGAATAGATCCTTTTAATTTAATTTTTCACTTGACAAAATCAAGTGTGCTCTCATTATTAGTTCTTTTATGTTACATATTTTGTCTGTGTCCCACCTTTTAAACTAATGATAAGAGATTAGAGATAGCAAATGGGCCAACATGCTCCTCCCTACCGTGGGTCAAGCCTTATGCAGGCCCCGCCCTACTTTTGTGCAAGTTGACAGGTTGACGGGTTGGCCCGCCAAAATATTAAAATATAAAGAAATTTTTTTTATATGAATTAATTCATCTTAATTTATTTTTTTAAAAAAAGATAAACAAATTTTTAATTAAATACAACAAAATAACATCCATACAAATTTTAAAAAAAATTTCCTAATTACCTAATTCAATACCAAATTAAAAGAATATGCTATTAAAAGACATTATTTAACAATTCAATATAAAATCCATAGGTATAATACATATCTAGCTGCTATAACCATTCTTAATAAAAATCATATCTTCAAACTAAAATAACCACAACAGAAAAGCCCATTAGCTAATATTCAAACTCAAACATATTAAAAAATTCACAATCCACAAAATTAACTATATCCATGATAAAGTATAAATTTATAATCAACAATATAGTCCACAAAGTATAAATATATTCAACTGAGCATATTTTGCGAAAAAAAAATTGGAAAAAAAAAAGAGGTAACCCACAAGACAAACTTGCCCCGCCTTGCTTCAACCTACGGGTTATGCGGGGTGGATTACGCTGGTCAATTTTTGTTTTTACAAGTTAAAAATATCAACTCACCCTGTCAAAAAATATGAATTATGCGAGTTGACTCGGCGGGCTCAATCTATTTTGCTATCTTTATAAAAGATCATATATAATCTTGTCAAATAAAAAATTAAATTGAGAGGAATCATTCCCGGAGTTCGCCACTCAACTTCTACTGCCTTCCACGGTTCTTTGCCTTCCTCGAGATTTGTTCTCTTCATCTTTCATTACTCTTTTCTTCTCCCCTGATGTTCTCTTTCTTTTTCACCTGCCTTCTTACCTGTTTATATTCTCATGCATATCCATGTTCTCCTTTTTTCATGAATTGAATATTGATTAATTCTTGATTCGAAGAGTTGGATGCATGAATTTGTTTCAGGCTTCTTATTCTTTTCTTTTTCCATTGTTCTTTGGGATCTATTTGTACTATGCATTTCTAATTCGTTGCTTCCCAATGAGCATGGATACGGTGCTTTACCAGTAGACGCTTCTCCAGCTCTCGCAAGAATTGTTTGGGAGTCTTCCTCGGAAGGACTTCCCGAATGACCGTATCGGGGAATTCCACCGTACTCCATGCAGCTATTGTTGTTGATCCTACAAAGCCTACCCAAAGGTTCAGGCCGGATTGTAGGAAGTCGGCGATACGTTTTTGTATTTCTATGAGAAGCTCTACAGCACCCATGATTCCCAGTAGTAAGTCGTCAGCATATCGCATGTACTTTGGTTTTTGTGTGGGGGGGGGGGGGGGGAAGGTAAAGCTAGCGGAGACCCCAGCTAAAAGTAAGTAACTGCCCAAGAAGGCCAGTGAGGTTCCAACTGTAGTGAAATGAAGGATCTTTCTTAAAGTTCACTATGGTTGGAAGAAGACAGGTGGGAGTGAGCCGAACAAGAGCAAATCAAGTTTCCAGCGGTGGGCTGCATGAAGGAGCTGTTACAGAATAAGGTCTTACAGAATCCGCTGTAAAAACCGTATTCTCCGCATGCCATGTCTGTGCTTTACTGCCTGACTTGACTCTAAACTCTTTCTTTGCAAGTGGCAAGCAGGCTATAGCGATGGTTCTATGGTTAATGACTTAATAGTTCTGTTGTTGATTTGCTGGGAGGAAGGAGGAAGAAAAAGGCACAGGCGCTGGTAAAAGGCCGACCTAGTCCAATGCTGAATGAAGTGAATGTTATTTGTTGCACTACTATTATTGAATTAACCATTGCCTTTTCTAGATTACCTATTACCGATTGAAGTGTGGGCTTCTAATTTCATCCTTCAGGTTTTCTTCCTATTGACAGAAAAGCAATATCAGTGACTTCGCTGCGGCTGCAAAGTTGAAGGTAATGTGAATTCGTTTAAGATTTTCGAAGTGAGAATCTCCATCTCGAAAATTTTTTCAGTTCATAAGTCATAATGCATGTAATGATGGATTGAAAATCACATGTATTGCTTTCATTTATTAATATATTTGTATGAATATTTTATTTTTGTTTAGGTTCCATTTTTTTTTTTTTTTTTGGGTGAATGATTTAACTACGTTCTTATTTTTGTGGATACTACGGGTCTTTTAATGGCAATTGGTACCGAAAAGAAATATGAAAGAGACGACATGAGTAGGATGATTGTGATCCAGTTAGATGCTGAATATTCTTAATTGTTTTTTTATATTTATATTTATCTTCAATTTCATTTTTATTGGTTTTAATTGATTTCCCTGATACTATGTTTCCTGATTGCATTGTCAAGTTGGAAGTGGCTCTTTTTGGGAGCTTTGTTATAAGGTTAACTGTTTTGTATCTAATAATCAAGTAGATCAAACTGCTGTGGTTATTCAATTGGCCAAGATGAAAACCAACCCTTTTTTTCTTATTTAAAAACTTGATTCTGTTACTTGCATTGGAATTTTTATTTTGTTAGCTTCTTATTTTATTGATTGTTTTTTATCCATCTGTAATGGTTTGATGAATTTTTGTTTACAGGTAAAATTGTTTTGCAAAATATTATGTTTGTTACGCGATTGTTGTTCAACCCTGACATTCTAGAGGAAGTGGAATTTAGGAAAAGGTATCCAGTCCCTCTTTCATGGTTATGATACTGTTTTATAAGCAATTTTTTTTTTTTTTATAATCAGGTTTTGATACATTGTCTGTGTTTTGTTTTGATCCCCTTTCTTTATGTTTGATAGGCCTTCCGCTATGTCCGGAGAAAGTTTTTAGGCTTTTCCTATTCTTTGTGAGTCTGCTTCACAGTCTTTGGATGATGTTATCCTGAGTTCTACTCCAAAAGGCTAATTGAGGATCTGAAGGATTGTAGAGAGATAAAGTACCTTATACTTACTTTTTGTAATTTTTGTCATTCATCGTAGTTAGTTGTGGTTCTGAGTTAATTTTTTTAGTACCGTGTTTACCATTGTATTTATGATATTTCACTTTGACTTGGCTGAATTAATTTCTTGACTAGATCTATTTTTAAATGAGTGATGGAATTGTATAAGAGTTCATGTCGTCAGTTCACGACTTTTGTACTGTTTTTGCTGCTTTCACTGTTGTGATTTTTGTCTCATATTACAATGTTACTGGGTTATTGTTTATGATATTTCACTTTTACTTGGCTGAATAATTTACTGACTGAATCTATTTTTAAATTAGTGAAGGAATTGTATTTTAAGTACTGTTAACTTCTATATTGGTTCTGATATTTGTTACTCTGAACTGTTTTGCTCTAATTTTGGTTTTCATGTTGGTTCTAATTTTATATTATCAATCATAAAGCAGCATAGATTTTGACCTGTACAGGGTCTGAAATTCTCAAAAGACAAACGATATTTAAGCTTTTATTTATGTTAAGATCTGTACATAACTATTTAAGTAGAGAAAAATGGCTTCAACTGGTGGAACTGCACAGGACAAGGGCCTTGCGGCAATATTTCTTTCCCTGCGCTTCTATTCAAGGGTTCAACTTCTTTCCTGTGAGAATAAAGTTCAAAACAATAACACTGCAACCTTAGATCCAAAGGGTAAAACAGGTAAAGATCCAAGTGGAAACAAGGAAAAGGCTTCGTGGTTTAGAAAAGATATATAAAGTTCATAAACTAGAATACAGGATCATGATTACAACAATGAGAACCCAAATGCAGATATAAGTTGGTGGCTCAGATTCAGATTGTTTTGTAAGTTTGAAGGTGTGCGGTTTCATTCTTCCACCCCTGTTTAATGAAATGCTTGGCTGCATCTGTATCATATACAAAGTCAGGCAGGAGGAAAAACATAACTATTTATATTTATATTGCTTATCAAATTGTTGTTTTTCTGATATAAAGTTCACTAAATATTTAACTTACACATCACACAAATATTAGGGGATATAGCTATGTCTGTTGAATTTGCAATTTCTAATCAGAATTAATCTGCAGTTCGTACTTCTTAATTTATGGTGCAATTGTCTTAGATAAGCATGACTGCCACATTTTTTAGCATTCCAACAATTATCATAAGTTATCAAATAATCCCTCTTGAAGTCTATAATCCCACTTCACGACTGTAAACATTTATGTAATGCTCGCGTCGAGAGTCACACGAATTGTGACACTTTGTTCTATCCGATCCTGTGAAAACTCTAAGTTTGGATCCAATGCCCCATTGGAGGGCTATAGGATTGGGACATTTTTATGGGATCAAAAGTTCCGATAATTGTTACTTAGATATCAAAGAATTGAAGAGCGATTTTTAACAAATTTTTGGAAGTTATTAACCATTTCATTTTCAAGTTTGAAGTTTAAGAAAATGCAAATTTTTGGAAGTTTGTACTAAAATCCAAAAGTTGGATTTTGATTATTAAGAAGTTTGATTTTTCTAATATTTTTAATGGATTCAAATGGGGAATATTCTCTTATTTACATTTATGTTTTAAAGTTAATAGAGAGTTAAAAAAATGAGAACATTAACTTAAAATTCAGAAATATAAATAAGTATATAATGATATTTGAGAAGGGTAGATGAAGAAGAGAAAAAAAAAAAAAAGCAGGGACTGGGCTTCTAGGCGCTGGCTGTGTTGCAGAACAGATGCATTTCAGGTGGGTGGGTACCCAGGCGCCCACTGGGCGAAAATAAATAAGGGTCTACGACCCTTCTCCCCCATTTTCCCCCAAACTTCTCTCTCTCTTCTTCCTCTCCCATCCTTCTCTCCCCCACATGGATTCTACCTTTCCCTCACCAATTTCTACTCAATCCACCACCAATCCATCTTCTTCCATCATTATCATCACATCATAGTTTGATTCTCTCTTGAAGCTCTCTCTCTCTTCTCTTTTAGAGAGAGAAACGAAGGTAGGAGGAGACCCAAGTCGTCCATTAAGGTTCCATAATGGGGCTTTTATGCCTTGGGATGTATTTCAAGTTAATCTTTAGTTCTATAGGCTAATTAGTGTTTGAATAATAATGTTTTTGGTGCTAGATAACTTATGCGGTGACCATGAATCCATGACACAACCGGCTAAGGCTACTCCTTCTCTTAGAATAGCACTGTGAGTTGATAACATATCTATAGCTAACTAGTTTTAGTATATGCATAGTTTTATAAACGTTAAGTTCATGGGTTGAGTTATTAAAGTTCAAAGAAAGTGAAATAGCATTTTAAGGTATGCCCTTATTGAATTCTTGAAAGAACCTATATATATATATATATATATATATATATATATATACACGTGTGTGGGATAAGCTAGTCTGGAAATTGATTTTCGATGCTTGAATAATTTGATAGAAAGGATGAATTTTTATGTTATTAGAAATTATGATGTCCTTGAAGCCAGAGTTTTGAGTAATTTGATAGAAATAGTTTAAATTACTACTTTGAGAAAGAACTTTAGGTACTTTGAGTTGAAAGATTTGGAGATATTATACTTTGTATCTATGTTTGATAGTACACTTAGAATGTAAAAGATTTGAGCTAAGGAAAAGTTTTAGCGACAAAGAGTTTGAAAAGAATAAAGTTACCTAAGGGGACAAAATGACAACAGAATTGCTCATTAATGGCAAGTAGCATTAGCTTTGGTGCACCTTGAAAAGCCCAGCTAGCAAGGTGGGTGTTAGCCCGGCATGTTTGACCGACATGACTAGAATAAATATAAACACCCTGGGGACGACGGTATGTAATGCCCAAAGGTGATTGATAAAGAAATCACATTTGGGGACAACGATACATAACGCCAAGATGTGCAAAAGAATTAGCATATAGATTCTGAATGATAAAGGAACCACATTTGGGGACGGCGATACGTAACGCCCAGAGATGGAAAAGAATTAGAATGTAGATTCAGAATAGGATCCTTCCTTAAGCTTTTTATGATTTGAAACAAGTATTCACTCCTTATGTTATCAGAAAATATTTCTATCTTTATGCTTTAATTATAAACGAATTGTTACAAGCTATCTTTAAATGTTTTAAGTATGTGTATGTAAAGAAGTTTTATAAAATTTTACTTTGCTATAAGCTTATTTGGAAAGGATTTATAAATGAATTATGAGGTCAATGAAGTAGTGAAATTTTCATGTGATGTTGAGTTTTCCGTTTTTAGCAATGATTCCTCAAAAATGGATTTTTGTAATAAGTATATATTTTATGAAAAACTTATGTTTAAGCTTGTCTCACACTAATTATAGGTATATTATCACTCACTGAGTATGTATGACTCATTCTTTTCTCTCTTCATATTTTTAGATAGGTGCAAGATTATGCTTGGCTGCCTTCAGCTAGTTGAGGTCCTTGGAGTTATAGTAATCCACACTTGTTTGAGTGGTTTTCCAAAGGTTTTTTGTATTTATGATTTATATTTAATTGTTGGAGTAAATGTATATAATCTTTAGTAGTGCTCTGCTAGCCTACAGGCAGAGTCCCCCTATGTTGATTGTAATTAGTTTAAATCTCAATAATTATGGATTAAGTTTATTGATTGGATATGTAAACACATTTTCATAATTATGATTATGTTTAAAATTCGTATTTTACGTGTTGTGGGGTGCATTCTGAGAATGTCTGGATCCCCAATAATTTTATGTGCTTGTGTTGCTTTTGTTGGGAGAGGATCCTTATTTAGGAATAGTATTAAATACAAAGGAGACTGCCTGATTTTCTTTAGAAATGGTCTAATATAGGCTTGCTAGGGACATATCCCTATGCACTGGTCACGACTTGGATTGGGTTGTGACAAAGGTGGTATCAGAGCATTAGGTTTCCCTGTGATTAATGGAGCAAGTGTTCTTTAGTAGGATCACAATTGTGCGAATGGAAGTGCGCCCATTTCCACAAATTGCGGTACTACAAAAAGCCTATAGGAGTAATATTCTTGTCCTTGTTTCTTATTTTTTCTAGATATTTTCCATGTTGTGCGGGTCGTTCATGTAGTAATCTAAGAGTTGTTGCTCCTATTCTATTTATGATTTCAGTTTTAAGCTGAATTGCCTATTCCAAACCTATCATTAGGTTTCCATTTCTTTCTATGGAATGTGTAGCCTTGCATGGCTTGTGAGCTTGCTAAGTGGATGTGAGAATCCATGAGATATCAATGAGCTAGAAATATGAGAAAGATAAGAATTGTGGCTTGTAATAGAAGGTTAGAAGCAAGTAAATGCCCTCCATGATGCATGAGACAGTTTGGTGAATTAGAAAAAATATTTTCTTTCCATTTTCTTTGATGTTATATAAGAACTTACCAGGGATGAAAGATCTTGCTTGATCTTGAGTTGTTGATTATGACCGTCATAGATGATGAGTCAAGTTTAAAGGTATTAAGGTTTGAGTTTAACATCCAAAGATGTGAAAACCTCTTGATTTCTTATAGGTGTGTAAGGTGGTCTTAAGTAAAAGATTGACTTAGTGAGACATAAGTATAATACAAAGTATTTGGGTATGACCGGAAGAATACTCATGATAGATAGGAATTATATTTCAACAAGTGAATAGATAAGGTCTAAGATGGGTTGAGCATGAGATATATGGATTATATGCTTGGAGGTGTTAAGGTTTGAGTCCTAATACATAAGGATGTGAAATTATTTTGATTGCTTGCAAGCATGTTAGATTGTTTGAAGTAAGAGTTCAACATAGTGGGATTTAAGTTTACTTTGAAGTGTTTAAGCATGATCCAAAGGATGACTATGATAGCTAGGACTTATATTTTCAGGAAGTCAATAAAGTAAGGTCGAGGATGGGGCGATTCTATGATTTTTGTACTGGAATAGTAACTATGAGGAGTTCATGGAAGTTATGATTACCTAGGAGTTCTAAATTAAAGGTGTTGATTCTGAAAAGGATTTCTTGTGATGCTTAGTAATGATTGACGGTACTAAGTGCTAAGTTGAGGGTGTAGCAATACTCCTAAGTGATGTTGGTGAATATGTGGAACCTCCCACTATGAGCAGAATTAAGATAAAGACAGATATTAGGGTAAGAACAAGTTGGCAAAGTAAAAAAGGTTCCCTATGAGGAATATTATGACACCCATGCATGCAGTTTTTATGTCATGCCATTATGAAGAAAAATGGAATACTTGGAGGATTTATGGATCCTTACATGCGAATTCCCCTTTTAAGAGGAGGAGTAGCATATATAGAGTGACTAAAGCTTAAGGCTTGATATTTGAATGAGAATCTGTGGTCAGGGTATTCTCTATATGGAATATGTTCCCCTGGTGGTATGAGCAGTTCTCATAATGAAGTTAGGTGATTGAGATTTTTCAATAACGATGTTGAGAGATAAAGAGCACACAAGGGAGGTATAGGAAGTAGCACTAGATTTAATGGTTAAGTTGGAATGTTCTTGGGGGGACTAGCAATAGCTTCTCCAAAGTTAAGCCAAAAAGTGATACTAAGGAAGACAAGGGAAGAGAATTCAAAAATGGATTAACTTACAAGTGATTGAAATCATTAAGAAAGCAACTCTTGGGATCTAATCCTAGAGATTGAAGGGATAATAAAGTTTACTGTAAGGAGAAAATGTGATAGATATTGATAAAAGACCTGAAGGTTAAAACTTTAGAAGTATGAGTAGTAAGATATTACTTCAAGAATCCTGTTAAGGTAACTGGTAAATCGAAATCTATGGATGAGGAGTGTAGAATATATGTTGCAACGAACAAGGCCTAGTGAAGTCAGGTTGGCAAGATATGGGACCACAAGCAATGATGGATTATAGATGTTTTTTTATGAAGAATCTTGAACTAGTTAGAATTAACTTCGAAGGAAGTAGAGAGATCTAAAGAGTTTAAGGGAGGAAGGAATATCACAATTAGTAATGAATGTTTGATACAAAGGAAGGTTCTGGTGATTTAGTGATCAGCAACAGTTGTCTGGTATATGTATCAAAGGGGTGCCAAAATCCTTTCTATGAGGATCTTAATGGGTTATGCCCCTTAAAGGTAACTTAGAAAAGACAGTTTATGGAACTGAAGGTAAATTTAAGAATTTTGTAAAGTAAAATAAGAAATATGATGCAAGGGGTATAGGAGGATTTAAAAACCATGTTAAGAGTATTTGGAAATCTAATAGATGGCCTTTAGGCCATGGCAAGTGATATAGATGGAAATGGTCAAATAGTAAAGGAGGAGTGTTCCAAGGAATTCTTAGCTAATAGAGGTGTTTCAGTATAGTAATGGAGTAACAAAGTGAAATTTGTATGTCGCCATCTTGTAATGAGGTGCACTAGGAAAGAAGTATTTGAGGCATTAATTAGTGGAAGAAGAAGAAGATGAAGAAGGAGGTTAAAACCTCTTTTTTTTTAAATTCGGGGACCGAATTTCTTAAAGAGGGAAGAATGTAATGCCCGGGTCGAGAGTCACACGAATTGTGACACTTTGTTCTGTCAGACCGTGTGAAAGCTCTAAGTCTGGACCCTATGCCCCATTGGAGGGCCATAGGATTGGGACATTTTCATGGGATCAAAAGTCCCGGTAATTGTTCCTTAGATATCAAAGAATTGAAGAGCAATTTTTAACGAATTTTTTGACATTATTAACCATTTCATTTTCAAGTTTGAAGTTTAAGAAAATGCAAGTTTTTGGAAGTTTGTACTAAAATCCAAAAGTTGGATTTTGATTCTTAAGAAGTTTGATTTTTCCAATATTTTTATTGGATTCAACAGATGCATTTCAGGTGGGCGGGCGCCTGCTGGGCGGAAATATATGAGGGTCTATGACCCTTCTCCCCCATTTTCCCCCAAACTTGCCTCTCTCTTCTTCCCCTCCCATCCTTCTCTGTCCCACATGGATTCTACCTTTCCCTCACCAATTTCTACTCAATCCACCACCAATCCATCTTCTTGCATCATCATCATCACATCATAGTTTGATTCTCTCTTGAAGCTCTCTCTCTCTTCTCTTTTAGAGAGAGAAACGAAGGTAGGAGGAGACCCATATCCTCCATCAAGTTTCTCCCTTCTTTTGCAATCCAAGATAACTCTGCAAACTCTAATCTTCTTTTATTTCATGGGTATGGAAGGATTTTATTGAAAATTTGAGTTTAAGGTTGAGATTGGGAACCTAGGATTCCATAATGGGGCTTTTATGCCTTGGAATGTATTTCAAGTTAATCTTTAGTTCTATAGGCTAATCAGTGTTTGAATAATAATGTTTTTGGTGCTAGATAACTTATGCAGTGACCATGAATCCATGGCACAACCGGCTAAGGCTACTCCTTCTCTTAGAATAGTACTGTGAGTTGATAACATATCTATAGCTAGCTAGTTTTAGTATATGCATAGTTTTATAAATGTTAAGTTCATGGGTTGAGTTATTAAAGTTCAAAGAAAGTGAAATAGCATTTTAATGCATGACCTTATTGAATTCTTGAAAGAACCTTCGTATATATTTTTATAAATATATGTGCGTGGGATAAGCTAGTTTGGAAATTGATTTTCAATGCTTGAATAATTTGATAGAAAGGATGAACTATTATGTTATTAGAAATTATGATGTTCTTGAAGCCAAAGTTTTGAGTAATTTGATAGAAATAATTTAAATTACTACTTTGAGAAAGAACTTTAGGTACTTTGAGTTGAAAGATTTGGCGATATTATACTTTGTACCTATGTTTGATAGTACACTTAGAACGTAAAAGTTTTAGCGACAAAGAGTTAGAAAAGAATAAAGTTACCTAAAGGAGGAAACGACAACAAAACTGCTCACTAATGGTAGTTAGCATTAGCCTTGGTGCACCTTGAAAAGCCCAACTAGCAGGGTGGGTGCTAGCCCGGCATGTTTGGCCGACATGATCGGAATAAATTTGAACACCCTGGGGACAGCGGTATGTAACTCCCAGAGGTGATTGATAAAGGAATCACATTTGGGGACGGCGATACGTAATGCCAAGATGTGGAAAAGAATTAGAATATAGATTCTGAATGATAAAGGAACCACATTTGGGGACGGCAATACGTAACACCCAGAGGTGGAAAACAATTAGAATGTAGATTCTGAATAGGATCCTTCCTTAAGCTTTTTATGATTTGAAACAAGTATTCACTCCTTATGTTATGAGAAAATATTTCTATCCTTATACTTTAATTATAAACGAATTGTTACAAGCTATCTTTAAATATTTTAAGTATGTGTATGTAAAGAAGTTTTATAAAATTTTACTTTGCTATAAGCTCATTTGAAAAGGATCTATAAATGAATTATGAGGTTAATGAAGTAGTGAAATTTTCATGTGATGTTGAGTTTTCCATTTTTAGCAATGATTCCTCAAAAATGGATTTTTGTAATAAGTATATATTTTATGAAAAACTTATGTTTTAGCTTGTCTCACTCTAATTATAGGTATATTATCACTTACTGAGTATGTATGACTCATTCTTTTCTCTCTTTATGTTTTTAGACAGGTGCAAGATTATGCTTGGTTGCCTCCAGCTAGTTGAGGTCCTTGGAGTTATAGTAATCCACACTTGTTTGAGTGGTTTTCCAAAGGTTGTTTGTATTTAAGATTTATATTTAATTGTTGGAGTAAATGTATATAATCTTTAGTAGTGCTCTGCTAGCCTACAGGCAGGGTCCCCCTGTGTTGAGTTGTAATTAGTTTAAATCTCAATAGTTATGGATTAAGCTTCTTGATTGGATATGTAAACACATTCTCATAATTATGATTATGTTTAAAATTCATATTTTGCGTGTTGTGGGGTGCATTCTGAGAATGCCTGGATCCCCAATGATTTTATGTGCTTGTGTTGCTTGTGTTGGGAGAGGATCCTTATTTGGGAATAGTCCTAAATACAAAGGAGACTCTGCCCAATTTTCTTTAGAAATGGTCTAATATAAGCTTGCTATGGATGTGTCCCTATGTGCCGGTCATAGCTTGGGGTTAATAGCTTTTGGTTTCTGAAAAGAAGCTATAGGTTTCCCATTTCTTTGGGGTGGTTTGATCCATTTGAGTTTTGAGGGACCAAAAAATATTCAACCAAAAAAGCTTAGATTGTGAAGAGATGTGCTTTTACATAAAATTAAGATTGGATTTTCGGGTGAAAGAATAGTGTCTAGAGTTCCCATACCCTCTGGACATGGTTGTTTACTAGTTGAGTGAAATTAGATCTTGGAGAAAATAGAATGATGCAGAGGGGTCTTGTAACACCCTCTCTTGCATAGTACCATACTTAAGTCATAACACTATACTAAGGAGTTGTTACTATTATCTGAACGGACTTTGTTTGACAGCAACCTCTGGTCGTCTTCAATATTTCTTGAACTATCTAAAGATAATACAGAAATAAACATAGGAGTAAGAATTTAAAATTCTCAATAGGATTCTCTAAATCGTCACACATAGTGTCATCATTATTATCTCCAGTCGCTCAGTTTATTAGGAAAAAAGGTGAACATGTTATATAAACTGTTCAGTTTTATAGTTTGTAAACATATTGTCTGAAGCAAAGTTCATTTTAATAACACACTTATCATTTGAGAAAGCAGTCTCATAATAGTACTAACAAGAGCATAATTTGAAATTTCATAATAATAACAAAAACATAGCTTATGCATAATCAACTGCTCATTATAAAATCATGCATATGCATTTATGCTTCCTTAGCTTCCTTTACTCGACACACCTAGGTGTTACATATCGCCGTCCCTAGGGTGTCTGCGTGCATATATCTTTATCTTTAATCTTTATTGCCCTTAGGTTGTATGATCTAGGAGTGAGCTCAACTCGTCACTGTCATGACACAGAACTAACCTACAAGGGAATCCACGTGCCTTTAATTCGGAGAGATCTCATTTGGTCACGTGCCTCCAAAGTAGAAGGATCTCATAGTTTAACTAACTTCACAAGGAGGGGCCTAAATAATTGCCTCGAAGTGAAAGGATCTCAATTTTAGATATTCATGTATTTTCTTTTTTTGCATGCAAATATACCATCTTTCATAAAAGAATCATCATCACATCATCATACAATGCTCATATGCATTATAGTGCACTTATTTTCAAATATTCTTGCATTTAGGATTTCATATTCATATCATAAATTTTTATAACACAAGCTATCATAACTTCATAAGCTTCTGCTAAGAATTTGGTAGCACGACGGATCATATTCGTTTCCTCGTGAATAGTGCCAATCAACCAGACAGTCATTTATACAGAAAAATTAATATAACGCATTAATCTTTCAATACTTACACAAAATTTGCAATCTTTGAACTTGAATTGAGTCCCTGCCAATTTCCTTCAGTTTTACTCGATTTTATAAATTAAGCCATAATTTTTATTTAACTGATTTAGACCTGAATTTTGGACATGCTAAAGTGTTATTTGTCTAGTTTCTAATCTCCATTAAGTTTTGATATATATAACTCAAGTTATTAAAGATTTACCTATGTCTGTTCTGTACTAGATAGATTTAAGCCTTAAAAAGTAAAAATTCACTAAAAATGGAAAACTAGCTAAAACTATACAAAAACTATATGATTTTAAAGCTAACTGAATAAATTTTCATTTCCAATAAGTTTCATCCCTTTTGAATGAGCAAAACTCAAGTTATGAGCTCTTGATTTTGGCTAATTTAAACTGGCCTGTTCTAGCCTTATTAGAGCTTGGGGCAACTTTTATGGCATGTGACCCTATGTCTTGACTTTCTAAAAAAATTGGTTTTGTTCAATTTGAAGGTGAGTTATGCCCTGCTCAACCCACTCTAGTCAAATCTAGAGGCACAAACCTAAGGCAAAATTCAAAAAATCATATCTCCCTCAATACTAATCCAATGGTCTTATAATTTATATGTTTGTAGAGCCCTAAATCTCTAGTTTCACATAAAAATAGGTTCATCAAGTTTTGGTGGTGGTGGTAGGCAAAGTCGTACACTCCAAAAGTATAAACGCCATGAAGCTTTCTAAGTTTTCAGATTTTGATTTGCTACCTTACTTATATTTTGAAGAGCTGAGCCTTTATATGAAATAAAGATTGGGTTTTTGGGTGAAAGAATGGTTCCCTAAGTTCCCATACCCTTTGGACATGGTAGTTTACAAGTTGAATAAAATCAGATCTTGGAGAAAATAAAATGATGCAAAGGGGTTTGAAGCAAATAAAATACAAAGTACTGAATGAGGAAACTTATGTCGTACTCTAGGAATATTTTTTTTGTTTCATAAATGATGGCAAGAAAGTGTTGGATGGCCTCTTTTATGTCAATCATGATTGTGTAGTATTTTCTAGTATTGTCTGATTTCCTTATTGCCAAGTGTATGAAGACATTTTTATCATGGAAAAGTAATAGAATGATTATGATGTTTTGTGATGAATGCCAATTTCATATGTTGTGTTAACAAAATGATATGATGCTTGGAATGTGATGATGAACACAATGGGTATTCTGTTCCCTCCCTATTTGCTCCCTTTGGGTTGGTTAGTGAACAATAAATGTAATATTTATAGAACTATGAAACCCCCATGACATACATTGTCCTATGTTGAACCTAATCAACTCAATATGTGACTTGTGTTCATGCAAGGGAAATAGGGTAGAGCTCATAACACATCCAAGATTATTCTTTTTAGCAATTGGGAGTATTAACCTTCTGAAGTTGTACTAGCTCTCCTAATAATATTCTTATTCTATCAAAAGAAAAAAAAACATGTCTACCATTTCTTTGACGTTCTGAGTAAGGAAACTTATGCTGCACTCTAGGAATATTTTTGTTGTTTCGTAAATAATGCTAGGAAAGTGTTGGATGGCCTCATCACGTCAGTCATCACTGTGTAATGTTTTCTAGGATTGTCTGATTCACTTATTGCCAAGTGTATGAAGAAATTTTTATCATAGAAAAGTAATAGAATGATTTTGAAGTTCTATGATGAATGCCAATTTCATCAGTTGTGGTAACAAAATGGATTGATGCTTGGGACGTGATGATACACAAAATGGATATACTATTCCCTCCCTATTTGCCTTCTTTAGGTTGGTTAGTGAATAGTCGATATAATATTTATAGAACCCTGAAATCCCTCATGACATATATTGTCCTACATTGAACCTAATCAACTCAATATGAGACTTGTGTGCATGCAAGGGAAATAGGGTAGAGCTCATAACACTTCCAAGAATATTCTTATTACTAATTGGGAATATTAACATTCCTAAGTTATACTAGCTCTCCTAGTAATATTCTTATTCTATCAAAAGAAAAAAAAACTTGTTTGCCATTTCTTTGAGGCTTAGCTAGGGTCAATAGCTTTTGGTTTCTGAAAAAAAAAAAAAAAAAGCTATAGGTTTCCTTATTCTTTGAGTGGCTTAGTCCATTTAAGATTTGAGGAACCAAAAAATATTCCACCAGAAAAACTTAGATAGCTTTCACATAAAACTAAGATTGGGTTTTTGGGTTAAAGAATGGTGCCCTGAGTTCCCATACCTTCTCAATATGGTAGTTTACAAGTTGAATGAAACCAGATCTTGGAGAAAATAGAATGATAAAGAGGGGTTTGAAGCAAATAAAATTCAAAGTGCTAAGTGAGGAAACTTATGCTGCATTCTAGGAATATTTTTTGTTATTTCATTAATGATGCCAAGAGAGTGTTGGATGGACTCCTTCATGTCAGTACTCTGTAGTATTTTATGGTATTGTCTGATTTCCTTATTGCCAAGTATGCGAAGAAATTTTTATCATGCAAAAGTAATAGAAGGATTATGATGTTTTGTGATGAAAGCCAATTTGATAAGTTATGTTAATAAAATGGATTGATGCTTTGGACATGATGGTGCACATATTGGGTATTCTGCTCCCTCCCTACTTGCCCTCTTTATGCTGGTTAGTGGATAGTAGATGGAATATTTATAGAACCATGAAACCCCTATGACATATGTTGTCCTATGTTGAACCTAGCCAACTCAATATGAGACTTGTGTGTATGCAAGAGAACCAAGGTAGAGCTCATAACACATCCAAGAATATTCTTAATAGCAATTGGGAATATTTACCTTTCGAAGTTGTGCTAGCTCTCCTAGTAATATTCTTATTCTATCAAAAGAAAAAGAAAAAGAAAAAGAACAACTTGTCTGCTATTTTTTTTATACTTAGCTGGGGTTAATAGCTTTTGGTTTCTGAAAAGAAGCTATAGGTTTCCTTATTTTTTGTGGTGGTTTGGTCCATTTGAGATTTAAGGAACCAAAAAATATTCCACAAGAAAAACTTAGATTGTGAAAAGTTGAGCTTTTACATAAAACTAAGATTGGGTTTTTGGGTGAAAGAATAGTGTCTGTAGTTCCCATACCCTTTGGACTTGCTAGTTTACAAGTTGAATGAAATTAGATATTAGAGAAAATAGAATGATGCAGAGAGGTTTGAAGCAAATAAAATACAAAGTGCTAAGTGAGGAAACTTATGCCGTACTCTAGGAATATTTTTTGTTGTTTCATAAACCATGGCAGAAAAGTGTTGGATGAAATCCTTCATGTCAGTCATGACTGTGTAGTATTTTCTAGTATTGTCCGATTTTCTCGTGGCCAAGTGTGCGAAGAAATTTTTATCATGAAAAAGCAATAGAAGGATTGTGAAGTTCTGTGATGAATGCCAATTTGATAAGATGTGTTAACAAAATGGATTGATGCTTGGGACGTGATGATGCACACAATGGGTATTCTGTTCCATCCCTACTTGCCCTCTTTGGGTTGGTTAGTGAATAGTAGATGTAATATTTATAGAACCGTGAAACCCCCATGTAATATATTGTCTTATGTTAAACCTAATCAACTCAATATGGGACTTGTGTGTATGCATGGCAAACAGGGTAAAGCTCATAACACATCCAAGAATATTCTTATTAGCAATTGGGAGTATTAACCTTCATAAGTTATACTAGCTCTCCTAGTAATATTCTTATTCTATCAAAAGAAAAAAAAGGAAAAAATTTGTCTGCCATTTCTTTGAGGCCTGGCTGGAGTTAATAGGTTTTGGTTTCTGAACAGAAGCTATAAGTTTCCCTATTCTTTGTGGTGGTTTGGTCCATTTGAGACTTGGTGAACCAAAAAATATTCCACTACAAAAACTTAGAATGTGAAGAGCTAAGCTTTTACATAAAACTAAGATTGGGTTTGTGGGTGAAAGAATGGTGCCTTGAGTTCCCATACCCTCTGGACATGGTAGTTAACAAGTTGAATGAAATTAGATCTTTGAGAAAATAGAGGGCTTGAAGCAAATGAAATACAAAGTACTGAGTGAGGAAACTATTAGCCAATTTAGAAAACTAACTCCGGCAAGTATATTGAGTCACAAGTAATAAGGAAAATGAGTACAAGATTGTTGTTCCCACCAGGACAAAAATCAATTACCAATTCACTGGAGTATGTCACTATTCAATCAAACGCAATTAAGAGAAAATTTGAAATTTAAGTTAAAGCAAAAATTGTAAATAAACAAGCAATAGAAAGTGTGAATAAATAATGGATGAAGAATAGGTGCTAGGGGTTAATTTCATCAAAGTTCCCTGATTTTTGCATTACCCAATTATTAAATTAATTCCTTAACAATATCATTACCGGTCGAATAGTTATAGTCAAAGCTCAATGGCTTGATAGTAGGACCTTCTTAGGATAAGTTGAATAGTTTAATTTCTTAGACTATTCTAAACCTATTCTAAGGATGAAAAACAAAAATTCAATTGGCCGCACAAATGAGTACTTCCACTCTATGTTAATTTCTAGTTTGCCTTATTTTATGAAGTGAAATGGCTTTCGACGTCACAAAACCATACATCAATTAATGGGTGATAAGGCCAAAAATAACATTAAGAACACTAGAAATTAAGTAATTTATTGAAAAGATAATTAAAAAAACAAAACAGAATATAAAATTAGTTCCTAAGACTACATCTCCCTAACACTTAGAAGAAATTTAGAAAGTCATGGAAAAAGAAAAGAAAATAATGCTCAAAGTCATGTCAAATGAAAGTGGCCTTTTTAGAGTCTCCAACCCTTAGTCTATATTTCCCTCTCTCTCTAACCATCCTTTCGCTTATCACAGGTAAAAGAATTTAAATGAAAACATAAAGAAATCGGTTTACTTGATTTCTCCTTTTTCAAATCTTTATCTCCATTCTCTTATCTTGATCTCTTAAAAAAAAAGAGGTAAAAAGGATGAGAAGGGGAAGTCTCACAACCACTCAATTACTAGACACCAACTAAAATTATATGCAGTGTAGACAGTAGTGGATTCATAAATGTCAACTTTAACACAAGCTTGCAAAATTACACCAAAGTTCTAATCTTGATGAAATACTAAAAAGCTTTAATCAATTTAGGCAATGGTAAGATGGCTCAATTCAAATTCTTTTATGGACTCTCTAAAAGGAATACAAATTAGACACACAACAATTTTTTTCTAAATTGACCGATGGGGCAAAAATAAAATACAGACCACATATTCAGCACATTTAATTTGAATTTAATTTTTTGAGCTTGACTGACTCTAAATGCTTTGTCCCACGGTGACTTTTTAGAGGAGTGTTCGATCAATGATTGCCATTCCAGTTGGCCCAAGGCATTAGGTGACAAAGCACCCCTTGGATCTACTTACTCGAGTCATCCAATGGCATAGACGCACCACAAGTACATATCCAGGATAAATGTTATGCATTATGCATCACCCGAATATTGGTACTCAGAGCCTTAAGATTTTTATAGCCTTTGGCACTTCCCCAATTTTTATTTTCTTTATTTTTTTTTTTTTTGGGTCTGTTAAAAAACTCCAACCACCACATGGACAATACTAGAAGCATAGACTAATCCAACTAGAAAGCCACTAAGAATAATGGAATGAGCCAAAAGTTTACAAAGAGCTTAAAGAGATTCTAACAAATTAGTAAATCAAAAGATAGAAATATTGATAAATTAAAACAATTTTGGTAAAACTTTGACATTTACCACCACAAACAATCCACTGCCAATTTATGCCACTGACACAGTAAAAGAAAAGGAAATGAGATCACATATAGCTAAGAAGACATGGCCCAAAAACTAAGCTGAAAAGACTACAATCCTAAGCTAATAATGAAAATAAGCTAAACAAGAAACAACTTGAAATAGTGGGAAATATCAAATTGACTGAAAAAAAATAGAAAAGAAAGAAAAAGAATAGCAGATACTCCCCGAAATTTTGTTTGGTAGTGCCTTGTTCTCTTGTTGGATCTAGTGATTTCATCTGTTTTGACTTTAAAGCTCTTCAATTTTCCAACATCAAGCTCCAAATTGAGGCTAAGTGGAGTATCTTTGAATTTTGGCTCCAGCAACTGTCTTCCACCATACCTAGACACCTAACAATGAAATCAACATGAAAATTAAAACTAAAACTGAACAATAACTAGCAGAAATTAAAAATAAACAAAAAAAATTGTAAAAAAAAGGAAATAGAAACTTGGGTTGCATTCCAAGAAGCACTTGTTTATAGTTTTAGCTAAACTATATCCCCTTTTCATGTCTTGTCAAAACTAATGAAGGAGCTGTTGTCATCAACTTTTCCTCCCAAATAGTGCAGGACCTTCCCTTTGCCATATGAAAATATTTGAACTGCATCAACCCAAAAGCTAACTGAGGGATCACCTAAATCCCACTTCTTGGTGATGTCTGCCCCCTTCTTTTGAATTGTGCTATGGGGCTCAGGGGGCTTGGCAAGCTGAGATCCGTACTTCTGTGTGTCTTCTACCACCTAGTAAGCTCCATTTTTTTCTCAAATGTTGTCTGTGTGGCTTCTTGGGGTACCTTATCTGTTGGAGGATCTTTGACATCCATTCTATAGCAATAATCTATCTCTGCATGGTAGTCTATTGCTCGAAAAACTTTGAAGTTTACTTTTTTATCTTGGACCTTGAGTGTTAGTTCCCTTTTTGAACATCTATTAATACTCTGCCAGTGGCCAAAAATGGCCTTCTAAGTATAAGAGGAATATTATAATCCTCTTCCATGTCCAATACCACAAAGTCCATAGGGAAGATAAATTTATCCACCTTCACAAAAACATCTTCCACAATGCCATATGGGAACTTTATGGATCTATCTGCCAATTGAAGAGATACCATGATAGGCTTCACCTCACTAATACCCAATTTATTCATAATGGATAGACATATCAGGTTGATGCTTGCCCCCAAATTACAAAGTGCGTTACTAATGACCGTATTTCCAATGGGGCATGGTATAGAAAAACTTCCAGGATCATTCAATTTGGGTGGCAGCCTCATTTGAAGTATAGTAGAGCATTCTTCAGTGAGTGACACAGTCTCATCTTCTTCTAACTTTCTTTTCTTTGATAGCAACTCCTTCATAAATTTGGCATAAGATGGCATATGCTCCAACTCCTCAGCAAAAGGGATATTAATATGGAGTTTCTTGAAAACATCCAAGAAACAAGCAAACTCCCTCTCCTTCTCTTATGTCATCAACCTTCCAGGATATGGGATTCTTGCATATGGATTATCTTTTAACTTTTCCCAACTTCCTTCTGATTTTTCATCTTTTTTAGCCATGGGACAAAGGGGTGTTTTGGTGATGGTTTAGAGTGAGCTCTAATACTATGTAGGAAAGGTATTTTCTATATCTGAATAGGTCACAAAGGCCAAAAATATATAGGCCTATGAAGAATTTGTACAACTGATTCTATTCCTAAATAAAGGAGGAAACAATCTCCTCTTAAATAAAAAATAAATCAAAGATACTGACTACCTAATAAAGGAAAGATTCTATTCTTCCTAGTCTGTACAAATAAGAAATTAAATAGAATATTTTGATATCAGAATATTCTTCCAAATATAGTAGCTGATTACCAACAATTTACTTATGCATTTATTTATTATCATCTATATGACTATATGAGGCCAATTTGCTGCATCTCAAGAGGAAGCGAACACATAAGTGATATGAGGAAAGCTTATACCTTGACTGATATAACTGAGATGTGCATTGAACTCTAACCACTACACTAATTACTAATCCAACTCTGACCACTGCCATCCCCATTATCACACGACTACAAACATTAATCTATTTATCTTTGAAAAAATTAAACTATTAATATAGTCAGAAACTTATAATGAGAACTGTCAATTAATTAAACCAAAATTACATATATGTTAAGCATATCTCAATGTACATGAGGGCATCCTCACTATTGCTCCTCTAATAATCTTATGCTAACCATTCTTCACTATGATAGCAACCTTACCTAGCATTGTAGTCATGAAACATTCATGCCAAACCATGAAAATAAAACAGAAAATTAATGGATGTTTAGAACATTACTCTTAATAGGGACAAACAGAAAGCAAAAGGAAAAAAAGGGGTAGGAACAGCAAAACCAAACTAGTATTGAATAAAATCAGCACCTAGAGCTAGAACTTTATGACAGCAGCAGAATTGATGTCCTAGGATGGTTTCCACAAAATAGAAGCAATGACATAGGCAGAAACATAAACTAAGAAGCAGAAGTGGAATGCAAAATAGCAACAGAAACGGTAGGAAGAGTTGTACACAAGAACTGAGCTATAAATTTTAACAGAATTTCTTTTCTTTTTGAAAGCAAGTTCATAAACCAGAAATAGTAACATAATATATTTTTGGTTGAAAAGGAAAACATGCTCTCTACCATTCTTGGCACCCTTATCATGCATATCCCCAATCTATGATATCAACTCCTCACATCAGTCCAGCAACACCTTTTTTCATTTTTTTTTTTTTTTGGCAGCATTAGTAACATGTTTCAATTATGTATATTTCCATTAGGATATGCAAAAGATTTTGAAACAACAACTTTGTTTGTAATTCCTCCAACAGCACCATATGAGAATAAGCCATAATTTCCTCAAATATAGATAGTGAACAAGCAATCTTTAAAAAGAAGAAAATACAGATTTTTAATGCTTGTAGATCACCAATTTTTAACCCACAAAAAAGTACTAATTTAAGTGTTGAACAAATTCTATTTATTTTAGAACTGACTCTTATTATCATAATTTAAATCCCTTGCAAAAGAATTCAAGCTACTGACATAATTAGAGAGATAGACACAAAATCTCCAAACATATGCCTTACACTTTTCTCATTATAGAGTTCGGGTAGGAAAAAGTTGCACCAACAGAATTTGTTTCAAGTTCACTGCCTTAATATTTATAATCTAGATGAGCATATACACTCATCAATCACCAAAATCACGAGGCTATTTGAATAACACACACACACATAGCAATCACAAATCCTAGATCAAGAACATAAATCTGAGGTAACTACAAAGAGGATTCTTTCCTCTATCACAGCCAACCGATTCAACCGTATCCTGGACCTGACTTATCAGAAGATGATTGGTTTGGGTAAGGAAATGAGTGGCAATGCAGATCAAAGGGAGTCTCCATGCTGCCAGGTGCATCACATCAACACTCCAACCATCTCAGAGTCTTCCTTGTGGCATCACAAACTAGGACACGTCTCCTCCAATAGACTGTATTTGATGAGTAACAATTTCCTTACATTAGTTACAGTGGCAATGACCCCTGTGACATTTGTAGATTCGCTAAACAGTGAAGATTGCCTCATTCTAACAGAACTGTAATACATTTTTGCACTCATATATTTTGATATTTGGGGACCATCTAGAGTCCAATTCTGACTGTTGTTGATGACTTTAGTGATTTTACGATGGGTTTTTTAATCAAATCCAAGGCTGAACTACAGCATCTTCAGGTGGTACTGACAACAGTATATATGCAGGAATTTTGGCAGGCCTTTCAGTGGGTGTGATACATGTTGGTGAGCTGAATCATCAAGGGGAAGCATCAGGCCAGGTTACATTTGGACTTTCTAGTTCTTGCTATTTGGAGGATGATTAAATACAATGTGTCCTTTTTCTTTGATTCAGATCCAGGCCTTAAGTGTATGGTTAGTTTCATTTGATTTGCTTTGATTGAGATCGAATTCTGGTATGTTCTATTTTGAGTTGATGGTTGGTGTTGATACTCTTCTGTTATGCTGATCTCATTGGAGTTCTTGACCTTATATGACCTGTTCTTCTTGTACTATTATCCTTGTGGTGACTTAGAGATGCATATGCTCCCTTGTCATCTTTGGGTGTAGACCATATTTATTCGGACTTCGATTTGCAGTTGGTGCTACTGCTTAAATGCTAGCTTCTAAAGTGTCCTGTTTTGGGCTAGTATTCTGACACATCAGCAGGGGGGGAAGGTGCTCAAGTGTCCAATTTGAGCAATTGTTGAGGAATTGAGGTGTATAACATTTGTAGTTCAAGGGAAAGTAAAAGGGTGCATTAGAAATTGTGGAGAGTCAAGCTCGAACCAATATGCTGAAGTCCATGCAACTGCAGAATTTTGATGCTACAGATCATCTTTGGTGGGGCATTAGGCAGATAGGCAGATAGGCAGATAGGATGCCAGCCTCGTTGTCTTCAAGGGTTTGTATTTGCTGTTTTTTCTGTAGGCTTATCGTGCAGGTATCACATTACGAATGGTGGAATGCATGATGAAAGCATAGCATGGCCCTGAGTTGCTGCTATCAACAGCCTTGTTTCTACTGCCTCTAGTATGAGAAAACCTTGTCAGCAGCTTCGCAGCATGACAAATCATTATATGTAGCTTATGTTTTGGTGTTTTAGGATTGGAAGATATGCAGAAGCCAAATATGTTGGATGTATAGATTAGAATCTTCAAGTTCCAAGATGATATAAAGGTGTTTTGCGCAATATGTGTGGTGCTTGTACTAGCTTGTCTATTAAGGGGCTGGGCGAGAATACAAGGTGTAGATACTGTGATGCTGAAAAGGTGTGTCTCTAGCGTTTCCTTGTCACAATGTAATAGGTGTAAATTTGCCTTAGGAAATCACAGGGGTAATGTCAAACTGATTAGGTGTAGAAGTTTGGCTTTTGATTCATTTCCTGATGTAATGCTGTTCCAAATTGTTGCTCCTCACTTGAATTTGTGAGTTGAGCCTTTCCTATGCAATTACAAAAAAAGAGGGGGGGGGGGGGGGAGAATACACAATTTAATGCTAGAGTCAAGATAATTAAGAGTGATAATGGACCTGAATTCTTCTTGCCTACCTTTTATAATTCTAAAGGGATTGTGCAGCAAACAAATTGTAGGGAAACACCTCAACAAAATGGTAAAGTTGAGAGAAAACACCAGCATATGCTCAATGTAGTTAAGGCTCTTCTCTCAGTCCAAAATACCTAATAAGTATTGGTCCTATGCTGTTCAACATGCAACTTACAATATCAATAGAGTTTCCATTCCATTACTGAACAATTCATCACATTTTGATCTATTATTTGGAACCCAGCCTTATCTAAAGGACATTAAACTGCTTGGATGTCTATGCTATGCTTCCACTATTCATTCTGGTCAACATAAGCTTGATCATAGTGCAAGGAAAGGGCTTTTCCTAGGATGTAGGATTTATAATTTTAGACTAAGGGCTCGTTTAGATGAGCTTGTCTAAAAATATCTTTTTTAAAATTATTTTTTTTAAAAGATCTTTTGAAAAATTAAAAGTTATTTTATAATTGGATGTAAATTAATTTATATTTAGATGTGATATTAAAAGATATTCTTTTATCCTTAAAAATCTTTTTTATGTTATAAAAAAAATATCTTTTTCTAGTAGATGAAAATTGTAACTTCTCATAAAAGATCTTTTTGTACTTTTTCTAGTGATTCTGCTTTTACTAAAAAATTTTATCCAAATATATGAAAAAAAAAAACAAAAATACTTTTTTATTAAAAAAATATATTTTTATCAAAATAATGGCACCCAAACAAACACTTAATCACCAATGGAATAGTTTTATCTAGGGATGTTGTCTTCTAAGAGGCATATCTACCATATGCATCTAGGAATCATGATTCTGTCTTCCCTGATTCTATTGTTGCTGATACACCATCTCCTCACCAGCCTGATTTGAGTCCTATCTCAGTCCCAGTCCCATCACTTTTCACACCTACAAATTCTCCGCGTGACACTAATCAACATAACCACACTGAGATACCTAATTCTGCACATCTTGCGGCCTCTTCCCATCACAGAACCTGATATAGCTACATATCCCTGATTAAACCTGTCACCACAAACTCAACACAACCTGCAGCCTCCAGATTTCCTGTCTTGAAGATAGAGGAGACCCCCTGCCTGTTTGACAGATTACATTTGCAAGTCTTCCATTTCCACCACTCCATCGTCATCTTCAGGTGTCATGCTCTCAGGTACTCTCTATCCTATGTCTGCATGTGCATGTGTCTTGCACTAACTTATCTATCAAACACAAATATTTCTGCTTTTCCATCCTAACTGATACAGAACCTAGTTCATGTGCTGAGGCTAGCAAAACCGAGTGCACGAGAAAGGCTATGCAGGTTGAAATTATAGAGCCATCCGATTTCTTTTTAATCTTTTACACCCACTCGTTGCCAATGGGAGCAACACCAGAGGGAAGATCTACTACTATCAAAGTACAATTCTTGATATTCATTATTGTTAACAGTTGATATCACTATTTCCTTTTCGACTATTCTGAGTTTTTGAATTTATTCATAGCGCATTTACTGTACTGTTCTATTGGTTAATTTTCTGCTTACTGGAAGTATACCTGTTACAAAACTGAAGTCAGTTACAGTTGTTAGTTTACTCTATGACACAGTAAACACGTGCTGCATATTTCATCTAGTGATGTAAGCACTTGTATAAATAATGCATAGTAGCAGAGACCATCGTCAGGAAGTGCATTCATTCTCTCAAATCATCTCTCTTTTCAGCACTTCTGTTTCCTTTGAATGTTAGTTTCATCAATATTTATATCCCAGAACCTGGATTCAAAATAAGGCATTTCAAGGAAGCACCCTGAAAAGTACTTGATTTGATAACATTATAAAACAATTAAACAAAAATAAATAACAACGCAACTGAATCATCTTGGCTAGCTCATGTTTAGCTAGCTAGTTACCCTGTGTATGGCTCTTGGCATTCATAATAATATAGAGCAGCCATGCTAATTTCATCAATATTAATTAATATCCAGAACCTAGACACAAAATAAGGCATTTCAAGGAAGCACTCTGAAAAGCATTTCATTTGATAACATTTTTTTCGATAAATAACAACAATAAACAAAGGGCTTAATAGTCAATACTCGTCACCCATCGCATAAGGACTTGCTACTACGGAATGAATATCAGCTTAGGGCAACACCTAACAAACAAGGATTAAACATCTAACTAAAGAACATCATTTCCACACCAGCACGCCTTCTCCACATCAGCACCCTGCATGACAAACATACACCACTGATCATATAAAATATTACTACTTCATACTGATAGAATATTACTAGGAAGAAAGGAGAGCTAGTAACTTATAAGATGGTTAAACTCCCAAGTTCAGACGTCTCCTTCTCCTTCTCCTTCTCCTTCTCCACCTCCTCCTCCTCCGGCGGCATGACCTGCACCACGAGCAGCGGCAGCGGCGGCGGCGGCGGCGGCGATCGCGGATTAGAATTCGAGCATGAAATGGCCGTGAAAACTACGCTGAGCAGCATTACTACTGCTATGAGCGCGAGAGTCTTCGTTCTACTCTCCTCCGGACAGTCGGGCATGACCCAACCGGCTAGGGCAAAGACGCCGAGAAGCACAATCGACAGGGCAAACATGACCAAAACCCTATGCCAGGCCATAAAGCTGGAAACGGAGAAGTTATGCATTTGATAATGTGGTCTTAAAACTTGCAGGAGCAGAGGTTGACGAGAGAAAAACGTATGCTGGGGAGAGGCAATGCGGTTGGGAAAAATACATGATAAACATTGGGAAAGATTCAAAAAATCCAGTCGTATCGCAAGTAATAGATGTCGAAATATTTTAAATTGTCACTTAAAAAGAGTTCTAAGATACTATTTTGATTTTTAAAATATTTATAACATTAATTTGGCTTTAAAAAAATTATGATATATTAATTTGATTTGTAAAAAATTTATGATATTAATTTGGTTTTTAAAAGATTTAAATTATGTCAATTTAGTTTAAATTTTTTTAATTTTTTAGATTAATTTAAAATAAATTTTAATCTTTCGAATACATATCACAACTCTTTCGATAATCAAATTGATATCACAATTTTTTTAAAGATTAAATTGATGTATCACATTTTTGGAGACCAATTTAAAGTTTTACTCGTAACCTTTTTATTTCTAATATTTTAAAATTGAGGTAAAATTTCATTTACATTCCTCATATTTTATAGTGATTTCAATTTAGTTCTAAAAATATTTTTTTTGTTCTATTTAGATTTCTAATATTTTCAAAATATTTCAATCTTATACTTTTAATAGACAATATTCAAATTATAAACGAAAAAAACTAATATTAAGGTTAAAATTCGATGTTAGTGATATCCAAATACTACTAATAGAGTTTAGTTACCTTCAATTTTTCAAGAAAAGATTTCAGTATGGATTTTAGTAGGAGAAAGATTAATTAAATGCCAAGGAGGTTTAAATTAAAATAGAAAATTTTCATATTATACAAAAATATGGGCAAAAATAATGGTAAATAATATCATTCCTTTTAGATAAGTAATGAACATATTATTACTAATATTATAACTTGACTTTCATATCAATTTTTTCTGTTTATAATTTAAATGTCAGAAGAGCAAGATTGAAATATTTTGAAAATGCTAAATTAAATAAAACAAAAAAAAACTTTTCGAACTAAATTGATATTGCCGTAAAATGTGAGGGACGTATATGCAGCTTTACCCTTAAAATTGATATTAGGTTATTCCTAAAAATTTATTTACATCAATTTAGTCTTAACACTTTAAAATTAATATTAATTTAGTCTTAAGAAAATTTTGACATAAATTTAATTATAATATTTTAAATTTTAGCATCAATTTAATCTATACAAATTTTCATAAAATCAAATCTTCTATCAAATAATTGATATAGGACTAAATTGATATCAAAATTCAAAATACTAAGATTAAGTTAATGTAAAAAAAATTAATGTAAAATTTAATTCAAATCAATTTTAAAATATTAGAATTAAAAAAATATCTACTCAAATATTTACCATATAAAAAAAATCGAAATATTTACAATAATGCACCCATATAATTTCTGCCCTTTTGAACGATACACATTGCGGCGGTAATCATTAGTCAACTCTCTGGTTAATTTTAAATTCATTATACTAACAGGTGCGGAGAACACGTGGACGGCAAAATACAATGAGTTTATTAACATAATTTTAGAAAACTAAATGAAACATTCAATATTAGATTTTTCTTTTGGCATGGAGATAAATTATATATTTTTATTTTGATATTTTTATAAAACTATTTTAGTTGAAAGTTCATGACATCTACTTAATCTCTAATTGATTAATTTTAGAAAACTAATTTAATAATCTTTTTAAAATTATCTTTCTTAAAAAGTAATCATGTTATCATTTGGAGTGTAACTTTTCTTTGAATTAATTTGGAGTGTAAATTATTTGATTGTATCTAAAATAATTATTTATATAATGATTTAATTTGATTTGAAAATGAAATTTATTTTTAGTTTTATGGAGAATTATATTATTATATAAGAGTATATTTAAAAATTACTGTCACTTCTTATTATAAAGAAAAAGATTAAATTATATAACTATATAAATTAGAAATAAACTATAACATAGAAAACATAAATAAAAATATTTTTAAATTTAAAATCACTTAAAATTAGTTTAAAATAAAAAATTAAAAGTATTATAAAAGAGTGTAGGTGAATTAAAAAAAGAATTTAATTTAAATGTACTGACAGTATAAAATAGTTTTACACTGTCAGCTAATAGAAATGGTGGAAAGTGACAACTCATATAAATAACCACCTATTATAATGAGGGACCAATCATGATTTCTCAATTTCTCCTATTTTTATTAGTTGATATTATAAAATTATTTTATACTATCGATACATACCAATTAAACTCTTAAAAAAATCGCCAAAAAATCCATCCATAGAAACATTTAAGAATGCATTTATAGCATGCTTGATTTTTTGTCTACAAAGTTTCAAAGCATAATTTAATAAAAAATTCCTTCGTTGCAATTTTTAAACAAATTATAATTTTAGAGTTTTAAAAAGAAATATAAACATTATATGAATGTGAGCAATCAAAGCAAATCCACAAGCTATGAAGAGGCAGGGGATGATTCTTCATTTTGGTCGAATAGCAATGATGATAACTTTCCAGTCAAAAAAAAAAAAAGAAAATGATGGTAACTTACTCATTAGGTGATTGCTCAGGATCATGGACGACCTCCGGATCCTCTTTTCAAGCTCATCTGGAAATGGGAAGGTATGAAAAGAATCAAGTTTTTTCTACGAGTTTGTTTGGATAAACCTTTAAAAAAAAAATTTTTTTTAATTTTTTTTAGTAGAGTTTTAATTTTTAGAAAATGTTATTTTATATTTAGATAGATATATGAAAAGTACTTTTGAATATTAAAAGTATTTATAAATCTATTTAGATACAAAAGAATAAAAGTACTTTTTTTATGGTCAAATTACAAAAGAACATTCAAAAAGAAGAAAGAGAAGTAAGATTTGATAAGGGATAAGAAAGGAAGGATATGTATTGTAATTTTAATTAAAAATAAAGGATATTTTTGAAAAATAATTTTATTAAAAATTATTTCTATTTCTATTTTTCTTATAAGCTAGGTATTTCTAATTTTTAAAAAAAATAATAAATTAACTTCTTTTAATTGAATCACTTTTTTTAAAAGTTACATCTAAACACGTATAAAAACTGATAGAAGTACTTTTTTTAAAAAAAGTAATTATTTTTTCTTGAAAAAAGTCAATCCAAACAGGCTTTATGACTTATGGCTAATGATGCACTTCACACAAATGATTTCCAAGTCAGCAATCGTGTTGTTAATTCTCCATATTGTACTCGTTACGGTGAAGACTTGCGCGAATCTATTCTGCATGCTCTCAGAGATTGTCAAGTCTTTGGAAATTTTTGGCGTCGATTGGTGAATTGGAGTGCTTGGCTTGAGTTTTTTATAGCGAACCTGAGATGATGGTTGCTGCAAAATTTGCAATGTACATGTGTGGTAAATGGCCATGAAAGGAATTATTTGTTTGGCACATGGTCCGATTAGTACAACCCGACCTCTAGGATGATGTTCAGTTGATATAATCCGGCTTCTACTGCTCGGACCACCTTCCAGATCCCATTCTCCATGTCTCATCGCTTTACTAAGCTCGAGACTGAGGGCCATATGGTCCGATCGGTGTAACCCGACCTCTAAGACGAGGTCAAGAATATATGTTACGTTGTCCATTAACCTCATATGTTACAATATTTATGTCGATTCATCAGATTCCTTAACGTATGTCATGATGGGCCCTTAACTAATCATAACGGAATCAAACCCTACATATACTCCTTCTTTAGCTACGGGGGGTAGGACTTTTGAAACCAAGAACACAAGCATACAATACCAAAAAGTTAAGACAGGAGCAGCACAACTCTTCACTTTTGTGGAGGGTTAGAAATGAAGAGGTTTTCCGGGATGTAACACCTTCCCTTGATGATATTTATTAGCGCTTTTGGCAGGCTTTCAATCGTAACTTGATACCTGATTTTTTAACTAGAAGAGTGGGAACTAAAGCCCACAGATTTCTTGGTCGTACTTCCTGGTCTATTCCTCCTATTTCTTGGCTGAAGCTAAATTGTGATGGTTCTGTCAATGGTAACAAGTTTGCGTCTTGTGGAGGCATTTTAAGAAATGCTGATAGTGGGTTTCAGCAAGCTTTTGCAGCCAATTTAGGTTGTTGTTATAAGATAATAGTTGGAAAAATGAAATCTTAGTTCTGTATTCCAAGTGAAACAGAGTGATACATATAGTGAGTTTAGTTACAAGAGATCCCTAAGAATAAGTGAGATACAACAAACTAACAACTAGGATCATAAATAGATAAGCTATATCAGATAAGTTACAATAACAGAATGTTGACTCATTCAAATTAACTTGAGGTTGACTCATTACGCCCTCTCAAGATGAAGGTGCAATTAGCAACTTTCATCTTGTGTCGTAAATCACAAAACTTGGAATTAGGCAGCGGTTTGGTCAGTAAGTCTGCGAGCTGGTCTTTAGTTGAAACATGTTGAACTTGAAGAGAGCCTGCTTGAACCTATTCGCGAACAAAGTAGTAGTCTAGAGAGATGTGCTTCATCCTAGAGTGATGGATAGGATTGGGTCACATAAGATACGAGGAGGCTGTGTCAAGGGAAACCTTAGCTCATTCAAGAGTTTAGAAAGCCACATAACCTCGGCTGTTGCTGTTGCAACTGATTGATATTCAGCTTTTGTGGATGATCTAGCTACTGTGTGCTGTTTCTTGGAGCTCCAAGATACTAAGTTCCCACCTAGAGAGACTAGGTAAGTAGAGGTTGAAGTGAGATCATATGAATTTCAACCCCAATTTGCATCTGAGTATTTAACTAAGTGTAAATTGGATGATTTGTTGAGCTGAAGGCCATAATTGAGAGTCCCTTTAAGATAGCGGAGTAAATGCTTTAGGTGTTGAAGATGTAGACTGGAAGGCTTGTGCATAAAATGTGAAAGTTTATTGATAGCAAAGGACAAGTCTGGTCTAGTCATGTTGAGATATTGTAATGCCCCAATAATTCTTCTGTATTGTGTTGCGTCAGCCCCATCATTCAATTGAAATGTTTTCAGAATGATTGGATGTGTTTTCCTGGTTGTTGGGTGAGGCCATGATGATAGGATTGATGCTTCTAAGCTAAAGCTCTGATACCATATAAGATAATAGTTGGAAAAATGAAATCGCAGTTCTGTATTCCAAATGAAATAGAGTGATACATGTAGTGAGTTTAGTTACAAGAGATCCCTGAGAATAAGTGAGATACAACAAACTAATAGCTAGGATCACAAATAGATAAGCTACGCAAGATAAGTTACAATAACAGAATGTTGACTCATTCAAATTAACTTGAGGTTGACTCATTAGTTGTCCTATGGTAGTCGCGCACCTATGGGGAGCCTTTCATGGATTGAACCTGACATGGTCGTCGGGACATTGCAAGAACTAAATGGAATTGGACTCTTCTTGTGCAATTTCCTCAAGGCATTCTTTTGCTAGTCTTAATCAGGAGTATCAAACAGCGTTTACAGAGGGATTGGGAAGTGCAACTTTCTCATGTTTATAGAGAGGCCAATGGAGTTGTTGATTTTGTAGCTAGCATAGGTCATTCCTTGAACATGGGATCACATGTTTTTTGTGTTCCTCCTATGGATATTTGTAGCTTGTCAGAATAGGATTCTTGGGAAGTAGCTTTTCCTTGCGTAATTGTGTATTTTTCTTTGTTTGGGGCAAAATCCACAAGATTTAAGAAAGAATCAAAACCTTAGCTATTTCCACTCTCTTGCAATTTAATATTTTATACTAATCGTGATTGAGGTCTTGGTTGAGATGGCATTTCAATGCCTTAATAAATCCACACCTGAGAGAGCTGAGTCGCATTTTCAATTCTCGCAGTCAGAAACCACTGTGACCCCCTCCCCCTCCCCTTCCCCTTGGATGCGTGTGTTGACCTAAAAAAAATTTCTATACTAATTGTCTCATGTTTCTTTCTCTCTCATATTTTTTATATTTTATTAAGCTAAAAAATAATTCTTAAAAATATGTAGCTAATAATAAAAATATTTAATATAAGTCATAATCATATATAATAAAAGTATTAAGAAAAATTTAAAACAAGTGCAATTAAAGATAGTGAAAATTAAAATAATATTATTTTTTCTTTAAGTTTATAATTGAAAAGTTAATTAAAATTACTATTTTAATATAACTTATTTTTGTTGTATGATGTTATGTTTATGTTTGTGATTCTAATTATTTGAGACAGTGAAAAAATAATACTATCTCACATAACACAGTACTTATATAATGTCACATCAAATATTACATAATATTTTAAAAATTATATATTATGGTAACAACATTTTAAAAAATCTTATATTTGCTAATTTTATACTATCAAATTTTATATTATCAAACTTTGTCATATCATTCATATCAATAATTATTAGAAAACAATATAAAAAAATATATTAGAAAATAATTATTTATTAAAAAAATAACAATAAGACTTATTAATAAATATTATTTAATAAAATCTATAATTATATATAACAAAAAATATCGAAAATAATTACAAAAATTAATATAAATTATTATTATTATATGCAACAAATGTTTTAATTGCAACATTTATTTTACAAAATTGAAATTTAGTAATTCATAAAAATAATTCTTTTAATACATTTTTCCTTTTTACATATTATGATGAAAAGAGCAAGCGAAAAAATATAAAATATATAAAAGAAATATATATTATGTGCATGTTGATACTTAGATTTTTTTTAAAAAATATAGCATAATTATTAAAAATATTGGAAAAATTATAAACAAAGTTTAATATGAAATATAATTTATATAATAAAATTAATTAATATTTATAATAAATATAAATAAAAGATAATAAATATTTACATAACAATATATACTTTTAAATTTATCTTTAAAATATTATTTAGTACAATTGTATACTTTTATTAAATTCTTAATTGTGAATTATGATTATAAATATTGTGATAATGAGGAGATAATATTATATTATATAATATAATATTTTATACGATGTCATATTAAATACTCCTTATTCTCGAAATGGTATCTCATCAGAAAGTGGAAAGAGAGGGATGGAAACCTTCCTTGGAGAGAAAATCGATACTGAAAACAAATTTGAGTAAGAATGAATGTATTCTCCTACTGTACAAAGTCTACAACCTACATATATATATACAGGAGTCCCACATCAAGTGCAAATTTTATGCAATTAGTAATAGTTACGTAGAATAAATAACAAACTAACTACCTAGTAGTTATTGACCAACTACATTACTTAACCAACTAATCAAGTAACTAACTGCAACCAATTAAGTAACAGCCTCATCAAGACTCTCTTCTGTTTTGGATTCAGGTAATACCGTTTCCAAGTTAGAGTATAAAGATCAATCATACCCTACTTGGACTTGAAGGAGAGGTAGTCTCCTGGAGTAAGTGGTTTGATGAGGATATCGGCGACTTGAAAAGAAGAGGAGACTGGGAGAAGGTGGATAACACTAGCAAGAAGCTTTTCACTAGCCACATGGCAATCTATCTCATTTTGTTTTGTTCGCTCAAGAAACATTCGATTAGCCGCTACATGCAATGCCAATTGGTTATCACAATAAATCACTGCTGGAGAGGACAAATATAGAGAGTTTCAAAGTATAATCCATGGTTCGAGTAATGTAAAGGAGCTTTCTAACTAATCTCTGATAGGCTAAGCTATATGATAATGGATCTCCTAAGAAAATGGAGATCAGTTTCAAAGTATAATCCATGGGTGTATTAACTGGTTTAGTCCCTAATAGACCAACACTTTGTAGCACGTCCAGAGGAATCTGATATGGTAGGTGTGTTGGGAACAAGTATGTATACCCAAGATCCAATCTGTCATGATCAAATGAATTATTGATAATTTATTTTGATAAATAAAGAAATATTCATGTTTTATTATCATATTTTGATTATTTAATATGATCATGTCCTTGATTAAAATTAAAATTAAAAACTTATCATTATGACAAAGATCATGATAATGGAAAATAAGTTTTGCACATAATCTTAATCCAAATTATTCTCAATCATAGGATCACTAAAAAATAGGACACTAGTAATCCGAATAGATTAATATATATGTGACGGTCTACATATATATATATGGATATATATATATATATATATATATATATATATATATATATATATATATATATATATATATATATATATATATATATATATACATATATATATATGGATATTATCATTGAATTGGCTCATTTGAGAATTCCTAATGGTTAATATTACCATTAAACTGTCAATAGGATATTCTCAAAAAAATATGGTGTAAAAGTTTTCCTTAGACATGATATTATCATAGTAATCAACAAGTTATTTATTATACTTGATACCGGACACTTAATACATTGGGGCAATGGTTAAAAAGATATTGAGTATGATCAAATGCTTGTAGGATTAATGATAAGTCAAGAAGGAATCCAACAATCTTGGTAATGAGTTTGAGCTTTGTGATTTTAGCAATTATTTTGACTTGCCAAGGTAATTGAATGAAAGAAAAATTGAGTTTCTTGAGTCATTAATTAGTTAATTATGATTAATTTAAGATATAAATGATGACTAATTAGAGTTTGACAGTTATACCATACTCTAGGGTCAACCTAAAGCTGAAAAGATGGAAAGAAATATTATGTTATTTTTATTAAAGTTCTTGAAAGTGAAAGGATGTTATTACTCCATGCTAACTGGACATCAAGGAGTGTTACTACACACCAACCTTGACAAGTAAATTGGTTTGACTAATTTTCTACTAGCTTAGTGTTGAACCTATAAGTTCACACACTAACAAGTGTTCTAATCTTTGCTAAAAGATTTATTATTTGATAATTAGTTAGAGAATTTAATTTGATCAAATAAATAAATTTTTTAATCCAAATGAAATATTATTATATTCTTTGCTAACACTAGGAATATAATTAATATGTGAGATAATTGAGAAAACTTGATGTCAATTAAAAGCAGAAATTCGTAGAAATAACTCTCATGAATTTCAAATTTGATCAAGTCTTTACAATTGATTGAAAATTTCCAAATTTGTAGACATAATTGTATGCTTGATTTGGAATAATAATGAATTAAATAAAAAAATAGCACTAAGAAATGGAATAAGGTGTGCGCACAAATTCCTCTTTGTGTGGTCATCTTGCTAAATTTTCTTTGAAAAATTTTGGCTTAAGGTTTCTTAAGCTTTCCTTAATTCTTAACTTCTATTGATTGAAGAGTTGATAGCAAAGCTTTGTCTTAGTGTGGATACACATAAAGTTTTTGTGTGATCAAAGAATCAATTCTTTTTGGGGGGTTACTAGTGCTCTCTACGAGGTAATTTTTTTTTATCTTGTCCACATTGCTTGAATAATTTTAAGCATAAATTGCTCATCTTGGATTGCTTTTATTCTTCCACTGCATGTTATGAAAACTGAGTAATCCTTTAGAGTGTGTTTAGATCAACTAAATTTTGGAATTGATTTGATTTAAATTGAATTGATTTGATTTATGAATTAAATTTTATGTTTGAAATGATTGTATAAAAATAGAATTTAAATTGATTTAGAAATCGATTCTTATGTTTATAATATATTAGATTGTATTTGGAATAATTAAGAATGGAAGTGATTTGTTTTGATTTGTACTTAAATTTTGAAATCAAATCAATTCCCATCAAATTCTTTCAAATTTGATAGGATTTCAAATAGAAAGTAGTTAAATTCCATGATAATTAGAAATCATATCATTTCTTATTTTTAAAACACCCAAACACAATATTTGATTTCTAAATCAAATCATTTCTATTTTTTTTAAGATTCTAAACATACTCTTAGTGATATCAGAGTTGAGGGCTTTGATGCTCTTACCAATTTTTTTTTAACTTCACTATAGAATCTTTTGAATATTTCAAATGACTCAATGTAATAAGATACACAAAACCATATCTAGACATATCATCAGTGAAGTGATAGAATAAAAATATCCACCTTTGGCTTGAACTTTCATGGATCCACTAACATTTATATGTATTAATCCCAATAATTTTATGGCCTTTCTCCATTTCCAATAAATGGAGATTTGGTCCCTTTTCCTTTGAGACAGGATTCACAAGTTGCATATGATTCATCATCATAATTGCTAAGGCAACCTTCCTTGTGCAACTTGTTGATCCTTTTCTCCCCAATATGACCAAGTCCACAATGCCAAAGATATGACCATTTTACTTGATTATCCCTTTCTCTTTTAAGTGTAGAGACATGCATAATCGAATTACCACTCACATGAGAGAGGACTTTAATACCGTGTTGAAGATAGCCATTCACATATAAATCACCATTATAATAAATTAAGCAAATCTTATTATTGAAATTAATATGAAAAACCATGCTTGTCCAACATAGAAATAGAAATAATGTTTGAATCAAACTTTAGAACATAATATCAATCCTCCAACACTAGTACTTTGCCTATAGGCATTGTAATGCCCAGGTCAAGAGTGACATGAATTGTGATACTTTGTTCTGTCGGACCCTATGAAAGCTCTAAGTTTGGACCCTATGCCCCCTTGGAGGGCTATAGGATTGGGACATTTTTATGGGATCAAAAGTCCCGGTAATTGTTCCTTAAATATCAAAGAATTGAAGAGCGATTTTTAACAAATTTTTGGAAGTTATTAACTCTTTCATTTTCAAGCTTGAAGTTTAGGAAAATGTAAGTTTTCGGAAGTTTGTACAAAAATCCAAAAGTTGGATTTTGATTATTAAGGAGTTTGATTTTTCCAATATTTTTATTGGATTCAAATAGGGGATATTCTCTTATTTACATTTATGTTTTAAAGTTAATGGAGAATAAAACCATTAACTTAAAATTAAGAAATGTAAATAAGTATATAATAATAGTTGAGAAGTGTAGATGAAAAAAAAAAAAGAAAAAAAAAACAGAGACTAAGCGCCTAGGCGCCCAAGTTCAGCCTTGACGTGTTGTCTTCTGCAGTGATGCGACTTGGTGAAGTGGGCGCCCAGCGCCCATTTGAGACAATTAAGAAGGATTCCGTTCCTTCTTCTTCATTCTTCCTCAACTTCTCTCTCTCTTCTTTCTATCTCTTCTCCCTCTCTCTCCTCATGGATGCCATGACTCCTTCACCATTTTTCTACTCAAATCCTCCACAAATCCCTCTTCTTCATCATTATCATCATCAATCTTCTTCCTTGAAGCTCTCTCTCTCATCTCTTTTAGAGAGAGAAACGAAGGTGGAGAAGACCCAAGTCCTCCATCAAGTTTCTTCCTTCTTTTGCAATCCAAGGTAACTCTCTAAGCTCAAATCTTCTTCTATTTCATGGGTAGGGAAGGATTTTCTTGGAGGATTAAGTTTAAGGTTTAGATTTGGGAACCTAGGGTTCCAAATTGAGGGTTTTTATGCTTTGGAAATATTTCAAGTTAATCTTTGGTTCTATAGGCTAATTAGTGTTTGGATAATGATAATTTTGATGCTAGATAACTTATGTGGCCAAGTAGCTCAGAGTAGTTCAATATGTTAAAAATTTCATGTTCCTTCCTTGGATTAGCACAGTGAGTGATAGTATACCTATAGCTTATTCTTATCTTTAAATTCCTAAGTACATGCCTAAAATGTATTCTAGTGAAGTTTTATGAAATAGTTGATTCAATGTGTTTTACTCTATATTTATAGAATTCTTGAAGTGATGATGTTAGTTATGTGTATATGTGTATATATATATATAAGTGGGACAAGCTCTTATAGAAATTGATTTTTAACATTGAGTAATTTGATAGAAAAAGACAGAGTTTCATGTGTATAGAAATTGCAATGTTTTGAGAAAGAACTTTAGATACTTTAAGCTTGAAAGATTTGAATTATGCCTTTAACCTATGGTTAATAAGCATGATTAAATTTCACATAAATTGATATAAAGAAGAATCTTAATGACAAGAACTTAGAAAAGATGAAGTTTCATATTTTTAGATATTGTGATGTTTTAAAACTAGTTTAAAGCTAGAAATGTTTGAAAGGAAGAAAATGTGTTTCAAAGGAGTTTTAACTAAGGGCTCACATGAGGTATGGCGAAGACCCAGCAAGTGTGAGTGCCTTTTTGAAGGGAGGAAACTGTAATAGAACTGTTTGCTAATGGCAGCAGCATTAGCCTTGGTGCACCTCGAATAACCCAGCTAGCAGGGTAATTGCTAGCCCGGCATGTCGGCCAACATGTCCGGAATATATAGACATGCACAGGCGTGAAGTTATCTTTTACTACTGGAGTTAGGCCACAGGGCCACCCAGTCAGGCAGTTATTTCTGAAATAGGATCCTCTCTTAAGCTTTATAATGATTTTGAAACAAGTATTTACTTTTTATATTATAAGAAAGTATTTCTATCTCTAAACCCAGTTCTTATATCCTCATTATGTATATGCTTTATTACATCTAGTTGTAAAAGCGTTGTTTATATATATATATATATATATGGATGTTTTAAGGATAGGTTATACTTCAAGTATGTTTTGCCAGAAACTTTATAATATATTAACATATAGACAAAGTCTTTCCTTAAGAGATGATGTATAAGTTTTTGAAATAGCTTATAAGTTATACTTTTGCTAAAAGTTAATATTAAAGCTTGTTCCCAGCACATTATAAATGTATTATCCCTCCTTTGAGTGCAGTGACTCACTCTTTTATCTCTCTCTATGTTTTTAGACAAGTGCGGGACCGCACTCAAACGTCCGCAGTTAACTAGAAGCTTCAGCATTTAGGCTTAATTGTTTAACCTCTAGAAGTGCTCCATTAGTCCACAGGGTCCTCACATGTCGAGTTTTAATTTGTAATAAAAAGCATGTTGTTTTTAGTTAAGTCAAGTTGCTTTTAATGATTATGGGTTAATGTTCATGATGGATACGCATGTATATATTTTCATAAGTATGATTACGTTTTAAATTCCTATATTGTGTGCTGTGGGGTGCATTCGGAGAATGCCTTGATCTCCAATGATTTTGTGTGTTTGGATTGTTGTGCAGGTGGAGGATCCATATTTGGGAATAGTCCTAAATATAAAGGAGACTACACTTGTCCACAGAAAAGGTCTAGTGTAAACATGGGACGTGTCCCCTATGCGCCGATCACCTCCTAAGTGGGGTCGTGACAGGCATTATTAAAGAAATATACCCTGTAGCTTGATCTGCAACATTTGCTCCATTTCCAACTCAAAGATTAACCTCCTTTTTCTTTAGCATCTACTTATCCTTAGCCCTTGCAACATATTGCAAATATTATAACTACTTCCAGTGTAGTATAGTAGCTAAAGAAATCATGAAACTGTCTTACTTTCTCATTGTTGGTGATGCATCTTCAATGTGTGATAGCTTATTCAGTTATATTTGGAAGTAGAGGGGACCCAAGAGGGTTAAAACTTATTTGTGGCTTCTAGTAAGACAAGATCTTCTCACGAATCTTAGAAGAGTTTAGAGACATTTATCATCTGATCTATATTGCTCACATTGTGTCAATCATAGTGTAGAATCGGTCATGCATGCAGTATAGGATTGTAACTTCAATATGCAATTCTAGAAACAATTGGTGAGCTCAACATATCAACAAGAGTTTTTCTCAGCAAATATTAGACAATGGCTTCTACAAAATTTGAGAAGTTTGAATCAAGTGCACCGTGTAACACCCTCCCAAGTACAGTACTATATTTAAGTCATAGTACCACACCTGGGAGTTGTTATTGTTACATGAATGGACCTTGTCTGACAACAACCCTCGGCTGTCTTACAACATTAAACAACCCTGCCTAGTATGATCATCATCTATATCTCCTGAGATATCTAGAGATAACATAAAAACATACATAGGGGTGAGAATTATAAATTCCCAGTAGGATTCCCTAGACTACCACATACAGTGTCATCATCATTATCTTCAACTGCTTCAGTTTATTTAAGAAAAAGTGATCATGCCATGACATTTATAAATTTCATTTTAGAAGGTTCAAAAATATATTTACAAAGCAGGTTCATTTTATTCACACACTTGCCATTTGGAAGAGCAATTTCATATTAATAATAATAACAAGAACATAACATATGCTTATGCAATTGCTCATCATGAAATCATGCAAATGCACTCATGCTCTCTTTACTTTCTTTACTTGACACACCTAGGCGTTACATATCACCGTCCCTAGGGTGTCTGCTGTGTTTTTAATCTTTACTGTCTTTGGATTGCCTGATCTGAGAGTGAGCTCAACTTGTGATCATCATCACACAGTACTGATCCGCAAGGGGACCTACGTGCCTCTACACTTGGAGGGATCTCATTTGGCCAACTACCTCCAAGTTAGAAGGATCTCATAGTTTTAATTGCCTTCATAAAGAGGGATCCAAATAACTGTCTCTAAGTGAAGGGACCAACATCTTATCTTATTTAACTGCCTTCATAAGGAGGGACCAAATAACTACCTTCAAGTGAAGGGATCTCGTCTTGTCTTTCATATTTTTTTGTGGCTCATATGCTAATATATTTCATGCATGAATAGACTTGACAAACTTATGCACATACTTCATATCTTACTTTCAAATATTCATGCTTACGTGATGTTTATGCCGGAATTTTGGCAGCATAATGGCTTAAGATAGGTTTCCCCATGAATAGTGCACATATAATCAGCCAGCAGTCAAGATACCAGAATCAATTATAATCATACATCAATAGCAGCAGTAGTTAAATAGGGGAATTTTCAATGATAAACTCCTTTATTGATCATGCTTAATTCAAGAGTTCCTAACTAAGCAAAATTAGCTATTGCACTTCAACTTTCTAAATCTGTCCTATTTTGTAAATTGCATCATAATTTTATCTTAACTTATTTAAATCTGAAAATTTAGTGTATTATAGACTTATTAGTCTGTTTTTAATTCTCTGTAGTTCTACTAAGTTTTGATAAATATACATTGAGTTATTGAATTTTTACTTAAGGCTGCCCTGATAAAGGACAAATTAGAATACTTAAATGTAAAAATTCATCAAAATTCCAATTCTTATCAAATCTCTTAGAAATTTATATCTAAATGAAACTTATTGAACTATCTTTCATTCTCCATAGGTTGCATATTGAATAGGTGATTAGAGCCTAAGTTATGGGCTCTCAAATTAGGCTAAAAAGAATTGCCCTATTTCACCCATACAGAGTTTTAGGTCAAGTTTGAGGAATTACTAAGAGCAACTCAGGTGGAATTTAAACTAAAATTTTTATGGCATATTACCCTATATGTTAGCTTCCTAAAAAAATTTAGATCACTCAATTTGAAGTTATATAGGGTGAGTTATGCCCTTTTCAATCCATACTGGTCAGAAGAGAGGATAGGCTTCAAAGGTCTATTTCAAAAATTCATAACTCTCTTATTACAAGGCCAATGACCTTATAATTTATTTGGTTGGAAAACCCTAGATGTCTAGTTTCATTTAAAAATAGTTTCATAATATTTTGACCTTTGTAAGGCAATTCGTATAGTTCATCATATGGATAGGTCTTAGGGTTTCTATTTTCTAGCATCCTTGTTTGTATTCTTCCTTGAGTTTTTGCCTAATCCTTCAACCCAAACAAAAAATGCCCATCTTTAATCACTTAAAACAAGTCATGAAAGCATCAAATAACATCAGAATGAGAAAATATATCACAACCCTAATCAGCCACCTAGCATTAAAAACAAGCAAAGCACAAGAATCCTACCTTTAGTGTGAGCTTGAGCTAGTAAGATGCGAGGCTTTTGGGTGGGGAAACTTATGTAGGATGAAAGAGCAAGGATAAGAGGAGGAGATGAAGAATAGAATGAGGGGGAGAGTGGTCTAGTCTAGGGTCGAAAATTTGAAAGGGAGAAGATGGAAATTTCTTGAGTTTAAGTCATTAAAATTGAAAGTGACATATGCTTCTTGATTGGTGGATGTCAAGGCACTCTTGGTTTTGGTTGAGCTGCCCACCCTTAGATGGTTAGGATGGTGTCACCAAGGGTGTATAAATGGCTCAATCATAGTCGTCCAAGTTAGGTTCTACTGATCTAGTTCTTACATTAATACAATACCGAAACTTAATCGATTTCCTTTAAAGTTGCGAAACATTACTAATAGTCTTCATTAATTTTCTACATAAAAAACTCAAATTTTTCTAACCCTAACATTCATATTTCAATTGTAATTGCTTTTATTTTTCTAATGCAACAGAATAGATTAGAAAATAGTGAAATTCAGACATATCATTTTTTTGGGATGCTACACATGGATATCGATGGAGCTTTGTTTTTGTTGTAAGCGTTCATTTTTAATGGAATGCACATATCAATCAGGTTTTTAAGTGGCTATATGGATGTCTAAAGTGCTCTAATATGCTTTTGGAGAAGAGTGCAATTCTTTACTATTTTCAACCAATTGTTTGATATGATTAATAATATGAGCAGGAGTTCTTCACTTCTGTGTTCCTGGAGGCTTTCAAATGAAGGTTTTGTTTCTTTAAATACAGATGGATCTATGGCGAATGGTTCCCGTGCAGCTTGTGGTGGTATCATTCATGCTATTGATGGTGGTTTCATTCGATATTTTGTGGCAAACATGGGAGTAGCTTCAATTACTATAGCTGAGCTCACTACTGTGTTGTATAGTTTGCAAATGGCTTGGCAATGTGGTTTTCAATGAGTTCAAGTAAGTGTTGATTCTACAACAGCTATTTCTTTAATTCAAAATTGTCATAATCCAACTTATCTAGTTGTGGGAATTATTTGGAGAATTCAAACTTGGATACAAAGGGAATGGGTGGTGTAGTTTTATCATGTTTTTAGAGAGAGTAATAGAGTTGCTGATACTCTGTCTCATTTGGGTGATGATAGGTCCATTGGAGTGCACTTTTATGAGGATGCTCCATATTGTATTTGGTCTTTGTTGAACCATGATTCTATTTGTTGGATAAGATAGCATGAGAAGGGAAGGGATTGAATCGTGCTTTCAATGAACAATAATATCTGAAAAACTTTGATAAAAACAAATATCTCAAGTCCAAGACATGGATTGCGCAATTGATTTTGTTAGTTTATAAACAATTTTGTTCTACTTTATACAGTTATAAATCTTTTTTAGTTAAGTATACGAAGAAAAGAACTTATGTGATAAACTCAAATGGTAAGATAAGAGATGAAAGAATCACACCAGAAACTTTTATACTGATTCTGCTAACCACTTGCCTGCTTCCAGTCCTTAACTCTTTGTTGAGATTTTATAAACCACGAGTATTTTTTATCCAAGCTTCTCTAAGCTTCTTACAAGCGAGTAGTCTTTTCTCAAGCCTTTCTAAGCTTTTCTACATAGTAGTGTTTTCCTAACCTCTCCAAGCTCACACTAACCCCTATTGGGTCTGGATACAATTTGTATAAACATTATGTTTGTTTGAACACTCATACTAACTCTCTTGACAAAGAGTGTGACTTTTCTAAATTTTCAAAGAGAGAATATTATCTCTTACAGAATAGAAGAGAAGATTTTCTTTTTAACTAAAGTTACAATGAATAACTTTTTGGTGTTACAAACATCAAGAAGGATGAAAGAAGGAAGCTATTTTTGCATAAGAGGTATTCAATCTGACTAACTATTCTTTTTTCGACTTCCAGCCTTATATAGACTTCAAAATATGACTGTTGAAGCTCGTAGGCCTTGATCCTTGTGGTTCTTTTGGTCTGCTGGTCTATGATTGGATAGAGAAGAAATAGCCTTCCTTTTTCCCATTCTTCAAAGCTTTCACAAAAGTGGAAAAGCAGCTATTTGTTGGTTTACCAACTATTCAGATTTGTCAGCGTCTCATCTACATCTTGTCAAATCACCTTTTCGACTATTTTGAATATATCTATGAAGTGTGCAGAGGAAGTTTTGAAGGTATAACACTTTGTGAGAAGTATGTTTCTGGAGGTATCCTTTTTGGACAGAGTCATCTTTCCAAATGAATAGTATTTGTTCTCAAGGCATATTTTCCCTTCTGATGTTGTAGTTTCATCCTTCTAAACTTGTCTTTTTGTTTCTTATGGTCGTGCACCGCTGCATGCTTGGGTCTACATTGAGTGGACATGGGTTGAGATTGCCATGGAACATTAGGATTATAGCAGCATTGGTCTCCACAGACGGTGCCAATGTTCGAAGGTGGGTTATTTGAACTGGAAATCAGATGAGCTCCAAACGAGTTTTTGGGCACCAAGGCAGCTCCAATCTGAATGTTGGATAGTTAAGGTTGGATTTCCACGGCAGTGTAGGGGTTACCTGCAAGGACTTCGACCAAGTCAACGAGTGCAAAAGATACTAGTGTAGCATGTATTATGCATACTTGAGTTTAATGATGAGCCACTTATTTATAGTGGGCAGTGGATGAGGAAGAGAAGGGATGTTCCACGATTTCAGGGAGCACCTCGAGACTTCCAATGACTTAATGCTTGTTGGTGAGTCCGAGAAATGCGGCATCACCTTAGGTGAGTGCAGTTTCCGGCACGATCGAGGAAGCTATTCAACATTCCTACCCTTGTGTTGTATGGAGGGATTCTCTGTATAGAATCCGAGTTGGGCCTGGATTGATAGCGTGTGGGCTCTGAGTTAAGCCACTCAATCTTGGGCTGAGTTGGGCTTCTTAACCCTAGTCCACAACATATAAAGTTTAATATTTATTCAATATTTTTAAATGATATAACAATTTTTAAAGGATATAAAATATTTTTATATTTTAATATCCTTTAAAAAATTGAAATATAATAACGCACGTAACAATTGAATATGCGTATATGAAATTTTTTAAGAACGCATATAATTAAGCACACGTATATAATTATATTTCAATTTTTTTATCATGTTATTTAAGACATATGTAAATTGAACATAAAAATTATTAAATAAAAGTGTAAATTTTTGTATAACATATTTCTTTATCATATGTGAAGTATGAGTTATTTGGGTGGAGATCTAATTGTTTACAAATTTATTAAAAATATTTTATTAAATTAATATTAAATTATTTACTTTGCATATAATAATATTACTTGTATTTTTAATCACTTATATATTATTTAGCATTTAAGAAAGAGAAAAAAAATAACATTATTCAAGTAACAAAATAGCAGAGAGAGAATACTAATTATGAGATAAAAAAGTTAAATGAGTAATTAACGTAAGTAAAACAAAATTACAAAGTTATCCTAAATTATAAGTTGATTAAGAAAAAATGGGAATGAATTTTATGTCCAAAATAAAATGTGCACTTTACTAACTTTTATGTAAAGGTATGGAGATTAATATTCATAGCTTTTTAATGTAAATATATGTATTCTTTGTAGTTTTTTCGAGGACAATAACTATTGCCTTATTATTAACCTCGGAGAGTACAAGGATGATGCTCCTGGAGTCGAGGAGCATGATATGGATGCAAAGTCGATCAAGATTAATACCTGAAACTTCCTTCGTATGCGTATTTTATAGCAAACTTAATTCGATGATTACAATATGGCTATATGATTAAAAATAAAATAAAATTTGATGCATTACATCTACTTATATATGACACATTACATCTATTTGTTTTTTTATATAGATTTAATTTATATACACGGTTATTGTAAAAAAAATTTATGCAGATATTTAACTATATATTATTATATTAACAAAAATATTTGATTTAAATATCCACTATCTTAAAAACTTTACAAACATATATATCTGATTAGATAATAATATAAAGCTCTTTTATACTGTATTAAAATTAATCTCTTTTTATATTTTAGATATTAAAATGTATTCATATTTGATCGTTATGAGTTACATTAATATCTAAAAAATATAGAAATATAAATATACAAATATATTGAATTGTATTAATACTTAAAAAATAAAGAAGGTATACAATTCTTTTAGCAGAATAATCAAACTAATGAAATAAAGATAGTTAGAGCTACAAGTGAGCCGAGCTGAGACAGAGTTTAGCATAGTGCAAGCTCGGCACATTAATATTAGGTCGATCTCGAACTCAAGCTCAAAGTGAGTTTAATTTCTAAGCTCGAGCTCAATACACCAAAAGCTTATTGAGTTCAAACTAGCTCATAAGCTATTCAAACTTAATAAAATAGCTCAAGTTAGATTTCAATTAAGTCTTTTTGACTTAACAAACTATAGGATATTTAGTGATAAGTAGATAATCTCATCAACAGTAACAGCAACAACAACAGTAGTAGTAGTAACAACAACAACAACAACAACAACAACAACAACAACAATAACAATAACAAATATAATTTTATGTATGTAAATATTTATACACATATATACATATCGAGTTAGCTCATGAGCTAATGAGTCGAATATAGTAAAGTTTAAGTTTGGCTCATTTAATAAATAAGCTCAAATCTCCGGCTCAAGTTCAACTCAAGAGCTCACAGCCCAACTTATTCAGCTATTAATGGACTAAGTCCGAAATAATTTATTAATTGAATTGACTCATGCTTTCAACCCTAAATATAGTTCTTGCTTTTTGATAAAATCTGTTTACGCGATAAATAAGGCCTTTTAATTAAATATTTGACGTGCTCAATTTAATATATTAACTAATTTAAAATAATTTAAATATGTCTAACATATTAAAATTACATTAAATTTTGAGGAAGAATTTTTATCGAAGTCATTATTAAATAATTCTTCATTCAAAATATTTCGAAATCAAATTTTATCGTGTTTTTAATAAACGAATATCATTATAAATTTTTTGGCCCGTAAATAAAGCAATTGTGATCAATTAGTTTTTAATTTTGTTAAAAATCTTCTCTTTATCTATAATCTGTATCTATATCTTGGTACATATACATCTATATCTATAATCTATATCTATATATATACGTATAATATGTCTATATATATAATAATTGAAAACATATTTTAGAAAACTTAGAGCGTGTTTAGATCTGCTTTTATAGAATTAATTTTAAATATAATTGATTTTGTTGGAATTAATTTCGTTGGAATTAATTTTGGGGTAAAGTGATTTCTATTTAATAATTCTTTTAAAAGTGATTTTGACCGAAATTAAAAAATTTTCACTTCTCTCATAATCAATTCTAGAGGCAAGAATTGATTTTGAGCAATAAAAATCAAACATCATCAAAATTTGAAAGAATCTGGAGGATCAAAATTGATTCTAAAGACTACACATGGGTTTGCAAATGTGCCATTACACAAGTGGCACTCAACCAGAAACTTCTATAATTTTATTTTAAAAAACTTACTACATTGGAAAACTTTTATAGCAGTATATTAGTAAGATATCGACTTAATATTTAGAATTTGAGTTAACCAATCAGAAATAATTACTTAACTTTTTATATGTATAATTTTTTTTTTGAGTTTTCTATGTATAATTAATACTAAGATTTTGAACAAATCAGTCATATTTATTTTTTCTCCAAATATATTTTATTCTAAAAATTTAAATTAACTATACACCAAAAAAATATTTAAATTAACTATTAAAAAATTATTCTTCTAATTTAAAATTTATTTCGTCAATGTACATTTCGAGTAATTAATTAATTGAGTTGTTATTTGAAATAGTCTTATACAATTTTGTCTTTAAAATTACTAAAGTTGGAGCCTAAAAAAGCGGATGAGAACCTGACCAACAGTAATATGCACATTCCATAAAATTAAAAAAAAAAAAAAAAACAGTGATATGCACAATTCATTCGATGGACAAAAGAAAGTAAAAGAGGTTAAATAAGAATAAGAGAAAAGAAAATCTCCTTAAAAAAAGAGAAAAAATTTGAGCAAGAAAATTTTGAGTGGGAAAACACGCAACGAGGTAGGCGAACCGCCCTGCCCCTGTTCCTCGTCGTCACTCATCAGCAACGCAGCGTCTTCTGTTCCTCGTCAGGTCTGTGCTTCTGTTTTGTGGTATTTGTTTCCTTTTTCTTTTTCTTTTTCTTTTTCTTTTTTTTTTCCTCGCTTTTTTCGACATGGTATTTGTTTCTTGAGCTCTCGTGTTTAACAAGCTTGCTCTCAATCACAGTATTGCATTGAGTCGGGCTATGATCATCTCTGCCGTGGGGTTTATGTTGCTGGGCATCTATGTCCTAGCATGCTTGGTCGTTATCAACCCAAGCGACTCGTGCGGCCACTGGAAGGAGAGGAAGACAAGGACTCTCGAGGTCTTGTTTGCGGCAATGACGATGAGTGTGGTTCTCACCTTTGTCGCTGTAAAGATGCTCGATACGAACCGCGCACTCGGTGCCGCCCTCGCTGCTTCTCGTCGTTCAGTTCATTCTCCCACCGGAGGAGAAGGAGAGGAGGGAGGACGAGGAGAGGACTAAGCTTCCTAAGTGGTACTAGCTTTCCTTCCTTCCTTCCCAGTGATATTCTTGAATTGTAAGGGATTTAAATTATGATTGAGAGTAAGTGTTCTAAAATACATAGAATTTGTTCAACACTTAAATTACGAGGCTTTTTGGTGCGTTAAAAATTGGTGATCTATGAGCATTCAAATTCTGTATTTTAGATTGCATGCTTACTATCCATGTTTTAGGAAATTTTGGCTTATTTATTCTCATAAGCTGTTGTTGGAGGAATTACAAACGTAGTTGTTGTTTCAAAGTCTTTTGGATATCGTAATGGAAATTATGGCTTATTCTCCTAAGGTGTTGTTGGCATGAATGGTTCATGACTACAATTCTAGGTTAGGTTGCTATCATAGTGAAGAATGACTCTTGGTAAGTCAAGACCTGAGGTATAATTCACTAAGAAGGCCAATGAACTAAGATTTTTAGGAGATTATAGTCTAAAGTTCAGTTAAGTAAAACTAATGGATGAGAAGCTAGGCCAAGGAGCTGAGTATACTTGGTCAGATTTATTCTGTTGCAGATGCAGAATTTAGACACCTAATATAGTCATCAAAAAAATAAATTTCAAGTAATTATATGTGCTTCTGAGGTGTTTGATAATGTACTTGCCTTGCATATTACTTTCTATACAATGAGTTTATCCATGTAGTATCGCTTGGGCTATTGATTGTGGAATACTTTGTGCCTAGTTACTTGCCCAAAATTGCATGAGGATTGTGGTTCTTTTTTCTGGAATTACTGCCTTTTAACCAGCTCCTACATATTTCCTTCAAAAGGATTGTGGCACAGCAGAAACTGCCTGGGGAAGGGTGGACCATTTAACTAGCCCCTCCATACTTCTTTTCTATCACTGCCCTTTGGAGTTTTATGTGCATATAAATCTATTTTTAAGTAACCTTTTTATGCTGTTGCAGGTTACATGTATTCAAATTTCAGGAAAGATACCCTGCAGCTCAAGTCACACCAGGTTTCGTGGTCATATTACACAAATTTTAACCTTCTCTCCTCCTCTTCATGCTTGCGTTTTAGACCTCGTTTGTAACAGAGAAAATTACTTGAAAACCACTCCAGTAGCCGGGATGATAGCCTCATGATCTCATAGTGAAATTTCATTGCAAACAAAACACTTGGATTCATATAATCTCCTTTATACTTTTGAACTGATTCTACGTTATCTTTTACACATAAACTCTGATCTTAATGTCATTGTTTAACATTTCTCCACACAGATGCATCCGCAGCAGTTACCCAAGCTCACCTAGCTACTGTCTTTTACAAATAGTAGTCTTTTACAAATATTCAAATACAAAATTGAATGAAAGTCTTCACTTTCATTGGTTGGAATAGTAAGGTATAACTTGACTCCAGAACCCAAAAGGCATAACACTTTTGTAACTTTAAACATATATTAACCTTAACTCATTGGAACACAGACTGAACGAAATTAATGCCGTCATGGCCTATTGCTATAAGACACAAATGTTACTCGTATAAATTGGATTAACACTTCTGCCATGGCTTATAAATCCTTGGCTTTTACAATGATGAGTTGCCTACAAATCCAACACAACTCATAATGTCACCAACCAGAAAAACAGGATAAAACCCAACTATAGTAAATATTCCAATTTTAATTTGATGCAAAATTTCTCTGTATGGGAGAGAATAATTACTATTAATAAGGACCATAACTAGTTTACGACAAAATTACTATAAAGGCCTTGTAAATCAACTTGAGAAATGACAATCATAATTGTCTCACCGCGTCATTCAGTTTGTCATTAAGAATATTTAAACTTACAACTACAAGCACGAAGTGGCATTTGTCCAGGCGATTGCGAAGTGCATACTTTAAATTTCTTATGCGGCAGATATTGGGAACAATAAACCGTATCAAAGCAACAGCACACAATTCCATGACCATGATCAGCAAACTGCTCAGAAACCACACTACCAAACTGGTTTTGTAGGGAGAACATTAATATAGAAGCTACTAATTCTTAGCTTAGCTCTAAAATAAAACATCAACTCCAAAACACCAAGAGGTGACGTGGATTTGCTTTAACAAAACTGAAGAAAGAAGCCTTCAAGCCTAGCATAACTGCATTAGCAAATAATGCATAGTTTATCCGAGCTGAACTTTACTCTACAGCCCATAAGTATAGTCAGAACTAAGCCGCAGCATCTTGATGGACACTAAAAATCACTTACTCAAGAATTAAATATGGTGATTTATTAATTTAATCAGCAAATATGTTGTTAAAACAACAACTTTGTACGCTATATTGAACTTTTGCGAAAGTTTATTTTCGTAAGCTTCGATTTATAGTTTATGAATATAAGCTTAACAGAATCTAAGTTGCTTGTATATTTGCAGTAAATAAGTCCTTGAATGTCAATAACAAATAAGAGTACTGCTTAGTTCCGTTTTTGAAAAAAGTGATTATAAAACTTAAATTTTATATATAGGTAAAAAAGTTAAAAATTGATTTTTCTCAAAATCTACTCTTTTTAATTTTTACAAAAAAGCTGAAAATAATTTTTTTTTAGATTCTGATTATTTTTTAAAAAATTATTCAAATATACAAAAAGTAATTTTTTTCAATAAAAAAGTGATTTTTTATCCAAATAATCACAAACAAATGCATCCTAAATCAATATGCTACAACCAAAATTTGTATATTTGCAAAAGATAAAGGGAAGGTGAACAGGGAACATATCTAATGTACAAGTTCCTTCAAAGATCTACATGAGACACAACTTTTTGGTTATTCATAAATAATCAAATTTCTCTCCAAAACTACCTTTCATAACACAAATCTAATAATAGAAAAGGTGCTACAATTATGCTACATCAATGTTTATGTTGGAGATTGTCTCGGATATCAAAAAATCATATGCAATCCTAATTTATTCTGTTTAGATTTAATTAGCTGTAAATCTGTTGTAATTTTCTTTCCTTTTTTTTAGTTGCAGCAATTATAGGAGATTATTCCTTCCTAATTTTTAGGCCTAGATTAATTGCATAGATCTAGTATCTTTTCTATTTATACTCCATTATTGTATCCAATTTTGCAATCAATGAAAATAATTCACTTTTTCCACATGGTATCAGAGCCCGATCTGAACTAACCCTAAATTACATTCATCAATCCGACCATGGAAGGTGAAAAATCAGAAAACCCAGTCAAGATGGAGATTGGAACACTCCTTGGTGCCAGCTTCATTGACGGTCCCTCTCTTCCAATCACAGGCCACAAATTGAATGGCCAAAACTTCATCCAATGGTCTCAATTTGTCCGTATCTTTCTCCAAGGAATAGAAAAGGAAGGATACATCATGGGAGACTCCAAACAACTAGAGAAGGTAGACTCGAATCTCCAAAAATGGGAGTTGGAAAATAGTCTAGTAATGTCATGGCTCCTCAACACCATGACCAATGAGATTAGGGAGAACTTCATGTACTACAACACTGCCAAGGAAATGTGGGATGTAATGAAGGAGACATACTCCAACGTGGATAACACCTTTGCCATTTTCACAATCAAGAGCCTTCTCCATGATCTGACAGGGTGAATCTTCAGTCACTGATTACTTCAACACTCTCAATCAATACCGGGAGCAACTAGACATATATGAAGAAATTGAATAGAAATGCCCAAATGACAAGAAGAAGTACAAAGAACTGGTAGGAAGAGACAGGATTTACAATTTCTTATTGTGGCTTAACAAAGACCTTGATGAGGTGCATGGAAGGATCCTTGGATCTAAACCTCTTCCAAAGATCCGCAAGACATTTTCAAAGATAAGAAGAGAGGAAAGCAAGAAAAAACACATGTTGGGAAACAATGCCTTTACCCAAACCATTGAAAGCTCAAAAATGGAAGCCGGAGGAAATAAGTCTCGACCGCCACAAAAGAATAACCGCCCCTCTTGTGATCACTGCAAGAAGCCTGGACACACTAAGGATACTTGCTGGGTCATACATGGGAAGCTAGCCGATGGGAAGTCATCCCGAAACAGGAAATCAGGGGCAACACAACCTACAACAATCCCAAGAGAGCAGAAGTTAGTCCTAACACAACTCCTTTTAACAAGGAAGAAATGGAGGTCTTACAAAAACTCATTCAACAAGCCATGCTAGATACAAGGAAGAATGTAGGTATAGCAACAGTAGCACAAAGAGGTAATTTTTTAATTGCTCTAAATGCTAGTAAAAGGAAAACACAATCATGGATTGTAGCTTTAGGGGCATCAAATCATATGATAGGAGATATTATTGTATTTAATGATTATTCTCCCTATGAAGACCATTCAACGGTTCGAATAGCAGACGGAACACTCTCAAAGGTCATTGGTAAAGGTTCAGTTGTTATCAATAGAAATATAACTCTGAATTTAGTACTTTATGTGTCCAACCTTGACTGCAACTTGCCGTCCATTAGCAAATTGACAAAAGACTTGAATTGTATCACCAAGTTCTCACCTAACCTGTGTGAATTTCATATTATGGAGTCGACGAAGACAATTGGCAATGCTAAAAAGTTTGCAGGACTTTATCTCCTTCAAGCTAAAGCTTCCAAAAGTGAACCCAAAGCCAACTCTTGTGCAGTAATTCCTTCAAATAGTGAAAATTTTGTAATGTGTGGCATTATCATCTAGGCCATCCTAGTTTCATGTACTTACAAAAATGTTTCCCTCATTATTCAATAAAAATAAAAGGAATTTTCAATGTAAAGTTTGCCAATTAGCTAAGCACACTTGCAGCACTTATCCAACTCAACCATACAAGCCCTCTCAACCATTCTTCTTAATTCATAATGATGTGCGGGGACCATCAAGGGTCAGCAACATCACTGGCTCTAGATGGTTTGTTGTAACATCCACCGAAATTCTCTTATCGTTTTTCGTTCAATTGTTCGATTTTTATCGAATAATTGAGATTAATTAAAATTTGGTTAAATAATTATTTAGAATCAATTGATTAGTAATTACTTGAGTTTAGATATGAGAGAATTAAGTTAGAAGTATAGGAGATTTCATGAAATTTTATTGAAAACCGATTTACCGATTTAAAGGATATCGGTAAGTTTACGGTATTTTAAACTGTCAGAACTGAACCAATACAATTTTAACTCATCAACCCTACCTTGAGTGGCTGATAACTCAGCCACTTAATCCATCAAGTTGGCGCCACTTTGGCCACAAGAAAGGAGGCAAGCTTGGCTGAATTTCAGCCATATAAGCTCTAGCCAATCACAAGCCAAAGTGAGTCAACTATAGCCACTCAAACAATCAGAATTTTTGCACCCTTTATCACCCATTCTAACCCCTTCCTTGTGCCACTTTTCTCTCCTCCTTTCAGCTCTCTTTCTCTCTTCTTTACACACACAACTCCAGCCAACATCAAGCCAATTCAAGCCTTGCTCATCCAAGCTTCAAAAATCCAGCAAAATCACCTAGAACAAAGGTAGGAGTTCTATTCTTGCACCAATTCTGTGGTCTTAGCTGGCTGAGCTTGGATTATTTTCATGATCTTTGATGTGTTAAATGAATGATTATGATGATATGTGATGGGTTTTGGGCTGTTTGTTTGATTAAAATCGAATTGAAACCAAGAAAGAGTGAAAATAAGAAGAGCTGATGAGTGGTAGAACCAAAAACCCTCGACAGTCCATACGGCGGAGTGTACGGCTCCTCCTACAGCCGATTAAATTTGATGAAACCAATTTTATATGAAACTAGACATCTAGGGATTTCCATACATATATCATATAAGGCTTTTGTATTAGTATTGAGAGAGATATGATTTTTTGAATTTCGACCTAGGGTTGTGACTCTGATTCTGGGCAGATTGGGTTGTTTAGGGTAGGATCGACCTATACTATTTGAAAATGAGTGAAACTAACTTTGTTAGAAAGCTTACACATAGGAGAATTTTCCAGAAAAATTTCAGAATTTGATAAAGTCCCAGTTGCTCCCAGTGATCCAAGAAAGTTGCCCTATGTCCACACCGGGCCAGAACAGGGCAGTTTAGGAAGGTCAGAATTCGGGGCTTGTAACTCGAGCCCTATTAAGTCAAATTGAATGGGACTTTTTTTTAAATGAAACCTTGTTCTGTTAGCTTTAATATGAGAGCAATTTCGTATGATTTGAGTCAGTTTTAGATTTATAGTGAATTTTTATTTTTAGGTGCCTAATTTTGGCTAGCCACTAGGCAGGCCAGGATAAAACCTAATTATCTCAAGCTATAGATATCAAAATTAGATGGGACTAAAGATGTTAGAAAATAGACACATAACACTTTAACATACTCAAATTTGAGGTCCAAATGAGTTAAATAGAGATTACGGCTTGAATTATAAAAACTGGGTTGGTTGACTAAGCTGGAGCAGGAACTCTGCCTTAATGAATTTGATGTTGATATGAGTTCAATGTTGGAATATGAATGTGATGTTGTACTCTTTATGATAAATTGATGTTCTAGTATGCTGGCACTATTCATGGGAAAGCGGATATGTTCCGTTATACTGCCGAAATTTCGGTAGAATCCATGCATAAGTTATGAATTTCATGATAATACATGTGCATTTGAAGGAAAGTTATGAAAGTATATTAAGAATCATGTTACTATGAAAGTTCCATGCTACTTGAGCTAGCCCCGAATAAGAAGTTAAGGGGAATAGATCGGTGGGAAGGTTGGGGAAAGTAAACCCGGCATTCCTGTATAGGAACGAGCTCGATCCTGAGAAGCAGACTATTACCCAGGAGTCTAAATGGCCAAGAACTCCCAAGGGACCAAGAGATGGAAAATGATGAAAAGTAATAGAAAGACTTATGAAGAAAGTTTCATGATTAAGTTGCATGATTACATGAGTGCATGGCTACATGAAATAATTATGTGAAGATGGATGCAGTGTCTATTGAGTTTAATTACTGCCATTTATTTATTTATTCTGTTTACTATTCTGTGAAACCTTATTAGTGATCTATTCTGTTTCTTGTGCCCTTTTAAGTAAAACTGAACCTTGCCTCGGACCAGACATCTTCTTGAACTCATTAAGATGGGTATTTCAGTTTAAACACATGATTTTGTAATTAAACAAAACCCAAGGCAACTAAGAATGTATGTGACGTCAGATAACCACTAAACTCAACCTTACTGAGAATTTCTTGAAATTCTCACCCTGTGTTGTATTTTCCGCATCATTCTCAGACGCTGGCGAAGGGCTTAACGGCCACTCCTTTCATTGAGATCCCAGACCTGTAGCTGTCCCAGGACTCCGAGTTGGACTCTTTGGACACAGCCGGCTCCTGCTATTTCTGCCTCCGCTTTTTAGCAATAGGGATTTTGCTGTTTCTTTGTTTCCTCTGTTTTTAATCTATATATAAATATAGACGGAAGCGTTGGCTTCCGACATACATATGTACATATACAGCTGATAATATATCACTTATCAGTATCTTTTCTATTATGTTGTATCAAACCTTATTACATTTTATAGTGCTAGTCACGTTTATTACATAACAGTGTGCCATTTCGTCTGTTTTATGATGTGATACTGATTACGAAAGATAAGCAGAGTGTTAACACGGTAACACAGACTACCTAATTTCATGCTATGACTTAAGCATAACATTAAATTAGTAGGGTGTTACATTTTTGGTATTAGAGCGATTCATCCTAGCTAAGGCCTGAGGATTGGACTGATTATGCTTCGTGCATATTCTGTACTTTTAGCTGATAATATGCACTAGATCTGACCTGTATGGTTGAGATATAGTTGTGTATGTGTATGAAGTGTCTGACCGTGTCAGCTGTTATTTACTAGCACATTGGACTTAGTATTGAGCCTGATCAACTCAATAACTTTTGTTTTGTGTGCTTAGAACTTAATAGCTTCCGGAAGGCGAGGCAGGCCACGTGCAGAACCAGCTCAAGAGGACCCAAATGACCTGATGGCCACAAGGCGAGAAATGGCTCACGCAATGCGGGAGCAAGCCGCGGTAGCTCACCAGATGATGGGATAGCTAGGCAGACGACCTGAGGCAAGCTATGGAGGAAACCCTCATGGCCTAGGGGTTGACCTGGACTATCTCAAGTTTGCTGAGTTTAGAAAGGCAAATCCACCAAGTTTTCGAGGGGCGTATGATCCGGACAAAGCTGACGAATGGATCAAGGCCATGGAGAAGATTTTCTCTGTCCTGGAATGCTCGGATCATCAAAAGGTGACCTTTGCCACTTACATGCTCGAAGCAAACGCCGAGTTTTGGTGGAACGGCGTACGAAGATTGTTCGAAGAATCTCATACGGTAGTCACTTGGGCGATGTTTAAGAATATATTTTACCAAAAGTACTTTCCGGCTTCTGTTCGAAATGCCAAGGAACTTGAGTTTATGCAGCTTCGTTAAGGGAACCAGACGATATTAGAATACATCGCCAAGTTTGAAGAGTTGTGCAAATTTTCCATGATTTACCAGAGGAACCCTGATGAAGCTTGGAAGTGCGTTAAATTTGAAGGAGGGTTACGAGAAGACATCCTTACCGCAATAGGGCCAATGGAGATTAGGGATTTCCCTACGTTGGTGAACAAATGCTGACTTGTGGAGGACTGCAATTCGAAATTAGCTGCAGCCAGAGCATCTGGTGGGAATTTTAGGAAAGGGTTAGCCCCACAAGGCCCAAGATTCAAGCCTAACGTACAACAACAGCGGAGATTTCTGCCGGCAGGCAACAAGGGCAAGCAGCCCCAAAGGCCTCTTCCAAATCCAACTTGCACAAAATGCGGCAAGAATCATGGTGTCGGCCGTGTTTGGCAGGCCAGAATGTTTGCTATGGATGTGGCAAGCCAGGCCACAAAATTTATGAGTGTCCGACAAGGAACCCATCACAGCCGCCTCGACCCCAGCGACAAGGACGGGTCTTTACAATGAACGCAGAAGAAGCTGATAAGTCGGAAGGACTAATCCAAGGCACCTGTGATGTGGACAGTGAGACTCTAACTGTACTCTATGATTCGGGTGCTTCACATTCGTTTGTTTCTCATAGTTGTGTAACTACTTTGCAATTGCCAATTTCTGAATTACCTTATGATCTATTGGTTTCTACTCCTACCAATGGACCTGTTAGAACTAGTCAAGTATGCATTAATGTTCCTCTCCGAATTGAGGGTAGGACCTTTGCCGCTAATTTGATTTGCCTCCCTCTGTCTGGTCTTGACATAATTCTAGGCATGGATTGCCTTTCTGCCAATCGAGTCGTACTCAATTGCTCTGATAAGACGATGGTTGTAACATCCACCAAAATCCTTTTATTGTTTTTCGCCTAATTATTCGGTTTTATCGAATAATTGAGAATAATTAGAATTCGGTTAAATAATTATTTAGAATCAATTGATTAGCAATTACTTAAGTTTAGATATGAGAGAATTAAGTTAGAAGCATAGGAGATTTCATAAACTTTTATTGAAAACCGATTTACCGATTTAAAGGATATCGGTAAGTTTACGGTATTTTAAACTGTCGGAACCGAACCAATACAATTTTAACTCATCAACCTTACCTTGAGTGGCTGATAACTCAGCCACTTAATCCCTCAAGTTGGCACCACTTTGGCCACAAGAAAGGAGGCAAGCTTGGCTGAATTTCAGCCATACAAGCTCTAGCCAATCACAAGCCAAAGTGAGTCAACTATAGCCACTCAAACAATCAGAATTTTTGCACCTTTATCACCCATTCTGACCCTTCCTTGCGCCACTTTCCTCTTCTCCATTCAGCTCTCTTTCTCTCTTCTTCACACACAAAAACTCCAGCCAACATCAAGCCAATTCAAGCCTTACTCATCCAAGCCTTCAAATTCTAGCAAAATCACTTGGAACAAAGGTAGGAGGAGTTTAATACTTGCATCAAATCTGTGGTCTTGGCTGGCTGAGCTTGGATTATTTTCATGATCTTTGATGTGTTAACTGGATGATTATGATGATATGTGATTGGTTTTGGGCTGTTTATTTGGTTAAAATCGAATTTGAAACAAGAAAGAATAGAAATAAGAAAAGCTGAGGGGCTGGAGAACCAAAACCCTCGGCAGTCCGTACGGCTCTGCCTACAGCCGATCAAATTGGATGAAACCATTTTTATATGAAACTAGACATCTAGGGATTTCCATAGATATATTATATATGGCTTTTGGATTAGAATTGAGAGAGTTATGAATTTTTGAATTTCGACCTAGTATTTTGACTCTAGCTCTGGGCAGATTAGGTTGTTTAGGGTAGAACTCGACTTGTACTACTTGAAAATGAGTGAAACTAACTTTGTTAGAAAGCTTACACATAGCATAATGTCCCATAAAAATTTCAGAATTAGATAAGGTCCCAGTTGCTCCCAGTGATCCAAGAAAGTTGCCCTATGTCCAAACCGGGCCAGAACAGGGCAGTTTAGAAAGGTCAGAATTTGGGGCTTATAACTCGAGGCCTACTAAGTCAAATGAAATGGAACTTTTTGAAAATGAAACTTTATCCTGTTAGCTTTAATATGAGTCCAATTTCGTGTAATTTGAGTTAGTTTTCGATTTTTAGTAGATTTTTACTTTTAGTTACCTGATTCTGGCTAGCCATTGGGCAGGCCGGGGTAAAACCTGAATATCTTGAGCTATAGATATCAAAATTAGATGGGACCAAAAGGGTTAGAAACTAGACACATAAGGCTACAACATATCAAAAATTAGGTTTAAAGGAGTTAAATTGAAATAAAGGTGGGATATACCATAACCGGGCAGAATGAGGCAGAATGAGCTAAAAGCCCTATTGATGCTTGTTGAAACTAATGAATGAATTTATGAATTTATGTGCATAATTGCTACTCTATACTGAAATTGCAAATTGTGTAAATGTATTGGTTGGCTAGCACTATTCATGGGGAAGCGGACACGTTCCGTTATACTGCCGAAATTTCGGTAGAACCCATGCACAAGTTATGAGTTACATGTTAATGCATGTGCATTTCAAGAAAGCTAAGAAGGTTATGAAAAAGAGTTATGTTAATATGAAAGTTCCATGCTACTTGGGCCAGCCTCGGATAAGAAGTTAAGGGGAATAGATCGGTGGGAAGGTCGGGGAAAGTAAACCCGGCATTCCTGTATAGGAACAAACTCGATCATGAGAAGCAGACTATTACCCAGGAGTCTAAATGGCCAAGAACTCCCAGGGGACCAAGAGATGGAAGGAAAAATGATGAAAAGAAATGGAAAGACTTATGAAGAGAGGTTCATGATTAAGTTTGCAAGATTACATGGATGCATGAATACATGGCATAGTTATGTCAAGATGTTTACAGTTGTCTATATTATACTTATTTACTTCTGTTTGTTTAGTTATCCTGTTTATTACTTTACGTATCATTATTAGTAGTCTGTTTAGTTTCTCGTGTCTTCTAAAGTAAAACTGAACCTTGCCTCGGACTAGACATTCTCCTAAACTCATAAAGATGGCTATTCCTGTTCAAACACATGTTTTTCTAATTAAATAAAACCTGAGGCAACTGAGAATGTATGTGACGTCAGATAACCACTAAACACAACCCAACTGAGAATTTCTTGAAATTCTCACCCCGTGTTGTATTTTCCGCATCACTCTCAGATGCTGGCGAAGGGCTCAATGGCCACTCCTTTCATTGAGATCCCAGACCTGTAGCTGTCCCAGAACTCCAAGTTGGACTCGTTGGACACAGCCGGCTCCTGCTAGTTCTATCTCTGCTTTCTAGCAATAGGAATTCTGCTGTTTCTTTATTTCATATACTTCTAATATATGTATGTATAGACTGAAGCGTTGGCTTCCAGCCTAAATATGTACATATACACTTGATAATATATCACTTATTCGTATCTTTTCTGTTATGTTATATTAAACTTTATTACGTTATATAAGGCAATTCACGTTTATTAAATAACAGCGCGCCGTTTCAACTATTTTGTAATACTAATCACGAAAAAATTAAGCAGAATGTTAACACGGTAACATAGACTACCTAATTTCATGCTGTGACTTAAGCATAACATTAAATTAGTAGGGTGTTACAATGGTACTCCCCTCTGTCTCACTTTCTGAATCCCAAACCGCAACACTCTTCTATTTGAACTCTTTCGGGCCAAAGAAGCAAGGGTATATCCTCTTGTCAGCTAATGTGATAGAAGCTGAGCAGGAACTAGCAGAGATTCCGGTTGTTAGGGAATATCCGGATGTTTTTCCAGAAGATATTCCTGAATTCCCTCCAAAGAGAGAGATTGAGTTTACCATCGAGTTGGTTCCAGGTGCGGGACCAATATCTATAGCTCCATATCGAATGTCATCCATGGAGCTGACGGAACTAAAAAGATAGATCGAAGAACTTTTAGAAAAAGGATTCATACGGCCAAGCGTGTCGCCATGGGGAGCTCCAGTCTTATTGGTCAAAAAGAAAGATGGGAGCATGCACCTATGCGTGGATTACAGGCAATTGAATAAGGTGACGATTAAGAATAAATATCCTTTGCCAAGAATTGATGATCTCATGGACCAACTACAAGGTGCAACAGTATTCTCCAAGATCGACTTGCGTTCTGGATACCACCAAATTTGAGTTCGAGAACAAGATATCTCTAAGACAACTTTTCGAACTCGCTACGGACACTATGAGTATATCGTGATGTCGTTTGGATTGACGAACGCACCAGCAGTATTCATGGATTACATGAATTGAATATTTCGCCCATATTTGGACAAATTTGTAGTGGTCTTCATCGACGATATACTTGTCTACTCGAAGACGGAGCAAGAGCATGCGGAACACTTGTGGCTAGTTCTGCAAATTTTAAGAGAAAAGAAACTCTATGCTAAATTATCCAAATGTGAATTTTGGATGAAGAAGGTAAAATTTCTCGGCCACGTAGTGTCATCTGGAGGAATCTTTGTAGACCCCAGCAAAGTGGAAGCAGTTCTAAACTAGGAAAAGCCGACTATAGTCTCTGAAGTCAGGAGTTTTTTGGGCTTAGCTGGATATTACAGGCGGTTCGTTAAGGATTTTTCTCGAATAGCTTTGCCCTTGACCAAGCTAACCAGAAAGAATATTCCATTTGAGTGGACGTCAGAGTGTGAACAGAGTTTTCAGGATTTGAAGAGGAGATTGACTACAACACCAGTGTTAGCCTTGCCAGACCCTCATGGACCATTTGAGGTCTATTGCGATGCTTCCCAACAAGGGTTAGGGTGCGTGTTAATGCAAATCAGAAAGGTGGTCGCGTATGCTTCCAGGCAATTGAAGCCACATGAAAGAAACTACCCGACTCATGACCTCGAATTAGCAGCAGTAGTATTTGCTTTGAAGATATGGAGACATCATCTGTATGGAGTAAAGTTCGAGGTCTTTTCTGATCATAAGAGTTTGAAGTACCTCTTTGATCAGAAGGAATTAAACATCAGGCAACGGAGATGGATGGAACTCCTTAAAGACTACGAGTTTGAGTTGAAATATCACCCAGGTAAAGCAAACATTGTGGCAGATGCATTGAGCAGGAAGTCATTGACCATAGCCTAGATGATAATTAAAGAGGCAGAGCTTATTGAAAGCTTCCGAAATCTTAATTTGGGAATTCTTACAACTCCCAAGACTCTTCAGTTATACCAGATAAAGATAACCAGTAGCTTTAAGGACCAGATTCGGCAAGCACAGCAGTAGGATGCTAATTTTCAGCATACGATTAATCTCGTGCAATCGGGGAAACTAACGGGTTTTGCCCAAGATAAAGAAGGCATCTGGCGGTGTCATGACAGGGTGTGTGTTCCTGAAAGGGATGACCTCCGAAGAAGAATCTTGGAAGAAGCACATAAAGGCGAATTCGCTGTACACGCTGGCATAACCAAGATGTATCAAGACCTCAAGAAGATGTTTTGGTGGCCGGGCATGAAGTCAGATGTAGCAAACTTCGTGGGCAAATGCTTGACTTGTCAGAAGGTGAAAGCAGAACATCAGAAACCTTCTGGGATGTTACAACCCTTGGAAATCCCTGAGTGGAAGTGGGAGAGTATCTCCATGGATTTTATAATGGGGTTACCAAGGACATCAGCAGGATATGATGCGATATGAGTCATTGTGGATAGATTAACCAAATCTGCTCATTTCCTACCCATTGACTCGAGTGCCGAGCTCGATCAAATTACAATAAAAAATGGATTACACTAAACTCGTAGCAAGGGTGCAACCCAGGTCGTTTCCCAACGATGACAATGTTATACAATCAGGCAATTGGGGAGGGGGGTTTAGGAATTTAAAGTACTGAAATGAGTGTAAAAGAAATGAACAGAATTTGGAACATCCAATCCAAGAACCAAGAAAGACAGCGGCTAATCTATCATCGGATTCTAAAAATAATCATTCAAATCAAATCGGTGACTGATATCAAACCCGAAAGAAACCTCTGTTCGGATAGGACATTGCACACGAAAACCTTCATGCATTCAATTAACAGATAAATGATTAAATTCAGAAACCTCTAGAACCTAACCAATTCATGTTAATTTTCAAGCACCAATGTAATCAATCATCAAATTCAAACTTGAAAATGATTCTACTCACGCAATTGCATTACACATTAATCAATCGAGCAATATGCAAGCAAGTAAGCAAGCAAGCAAGCAATCAATCATAAACCACCACAATTCCGAATCAAAAACCTTCAAATCCGAAATTGGAGTAATCACAATGAAAGAAAAGAAAAGGGAGTAGAAAACCGATTTGATTTGATGAAGTTTGGTTGCGCAAATCCTCAAGACAGCCAATGCTCCTTTGAATCCTTGGATTAGATGGAAGCTTACTCCTCCATGAATGGAGGAAGACGAGTTGTTAAGGTGGGGGGTGTGAGTGAGAGAAGAGAGGAGAAGAAGAACAACCCAAAACCAAAAATTTTCTATTCCCAAAATCTGTCTCAATTACAATTTCGGCTTCCCCCTAAGTCAGCCAGCCAAAACCAAATCAAAACACCTAAAATTATTAAATTGTCATTACTACATTAATCCTCTCTCTCTCCTTTGAATCTGGACATCTTATTTGCTAAAATCCAAATTATAGAAAGAAAGTTACATTAAAAACATGAAATCATTATAGTTAATTCCGTGAGTAAGGTTCTTCTACCGTTTTGTCTATCAAAGCGATTCCGTTTGGATTTCCACTCTGAATAAGAATTGTAGCCTTGAATGTCAGCTTCAAAATGCCACTAGAACGGGCTCAATCGGACATCTGTGGACCGAGATATGGCCCAAATACCACACCCTGCTCAGAATCCATGGCTGCACCACTTCAGTTCACTTCTAGGCCCAATTTCAGCTTCTTAACACCAGAATTGGCTTCTGAGCTCTTCATAAAACTTGTAGGCCTATCTCTCAGCTTTTCTACAAATCAAGAATCACAATAAAATGAGCTCTACAACTCAAGATATAACCCAGAAACCAAAACAGTGTCAGAATTCGCCTAATGCTGGAAAATTTAACTCAAATCCAAACAAAATCCAAACAATACAAAATGGTCCAATTCAAAACAATTAGGCATAAGAGAGAATCAATGAGCTAGGAATGAGAGAAAATAAGTACATAAAAATCCAATTGATCACCCATCCTAGCAAATTACCCGTTGGAGAAATTGGCACAATTGTATATCCAAGAAATTATCAGGCTTGATCGAGACCCAAGGTTTACCTCACGGTTTTGGAGAGCTTTACAGAAGGCATTCGGTGCGAAGTTGTGTTTAAGCACTGCATATCACCCGCAAACAGATGGCCAAATCGAAAGGACGATTCAAACCTTAGAAGATATGCTACGAGCCTATATACTGGAGCAACGCGGAAATTGGGATCGATACTTACCATTGGCCGAGTTCGCATATAACAATAGCTATCACGCTAGCATCAGCATGGCTCCTTACAAAGCATTGTATGGACGAAAGTGCCAATCTCCCTTATGCTGGTATGAGATAGGAGAATCAACTCTACTGGGGCTTGATTTAGTTGAGCAGACCACCGAGCAGATCAAGAAAATAGGGAGCAAGATGCTTGTCGCTCAAAGCCGCCAGAAGAGATACGCGGATACCAGGAGGAAACCTCTGGAATTTCAGGAAAGAGACTACGTATTTCTGAAAGTTACTCCTACAACAGGGATTGGTAGAGCAATCAAAGTCAAGAAGCTAAATCCTCACTTTATTGGTCCCTTTCAAATCTTGAAGCGAATCGGAGCAGTTGCATACCGAGTCACTTTGCCTTTACATCTATCGAACCTCCATGATGTTTTTCATGTCTCCTAACTCAGAAAGTATCAACCTAACCCTACACACTTCCTAGAACCTGAATCAATACAGTTAAAAGAGGACCTGACTTTCCGCGTACAACCAGCACGGATTGTAGATAGAAGTAGCAGACAACTTCGGAACAAGACGGTGCAGCTAGTAAAGGAAGCTTGGGGAAAAAGAGATGTCGAGGACTACACCTGGGAGCTGGAATCAGATATGAGGAAAGAGTATCCTGAACTATTCTCAGGTACTAAATTTTGAGGACAAAATTTTTTTAAGGAGGGTGGTAATGTAACATCCACCGAAATTCTCTTATCGTTTTCCGTTCAATTATTCGATTTTTATTGAATAATTGAGATTAATTAAAATTTGGTTAAATAATTATTTAGAATCAATTGATTAGTAATTACTTGAGTTTAGATATGAGATAATTAAGTTAGAAGTATAGGAGATTTCATGAAATTTTATTGAAAACCGATTTACCGATTTAAAGGATATCGATAAGTTTACGGTATTTTAAACTGTCGGAACCGAACCAATACAATTTTAACTCATCAACCCTACCTTGAGTGGCTGATAACTCAGCCACTTAATCCCTCAAGTTGGCGCCACTTTGGCCACAAGAAAGGAGGCAAGCTTGGCTGAATTTCAGCCATACAAGCTCTAGCCAATCACAAGCCAAAGTGAGTCAACTATAACCACTCAAACAATCAGAATTTTTGCACCCTTTATCACCCATTCTGACCCCTTCTTTGCGCCACTTTTCTCTCCTCCTTTCAGCTCTCTTTCTCTCTTCTTTATAGACCCAACTCCAGCCAACATCAAGCCAATTCAAGCCTTGCTCATCCAAGCTTCAAAAATCCAGCAAAATCACCTAGAACAAAGGTAGGAGTTCTATTCTTGCACCAATTCTGTGGTCTTGGCTGGCTGAGCTTGGATTATTTTCATGGTCTTTGATGTGTTAAATGAATGATTATGATGATATGTGATGGGTTTTGGGCTGTTTGTTTGATTAAAATCGAATTGGAACCAAGAAAGAGTGAAAATAAGAAGAGCTGATGAGTGGTAAAACCAAAAACCCTCGGTAGTCCGTACGGCGGAGTGTACGGCTCCACCTACAGCTGATTAAATTTGATGAAACCAATTTTATATGAAACTAGACATCTAGGGATTTCCATACATATATCATATAAGGCTTTTGGGTTAGTATTGAGAGAGATATGATTTTTTGAATTTCGACCTAGGGTTGTGACTCTGATTCTGGGCAGATTGGGTTTTTATGGGTAGGACTCGACCTATACTACTTGAAAATGAGTGAAACTAACTTTGTTAGAAAGCTTACACATAGGAGAATGTTCCATAAAAATTTCAGAATTTGATAAGGTCCCAGTTGCTCCCAGTGATCCAAGAAAGTTGCCCTATGTCCATACCGGGCCAGAACAGGGCAGTTTAGGAAGGTCAGAATTTGGGGCTTGTAACTTGAGCCCTATTAAGTCAAATTGAATGGAACTTTTTTTTAAATGAAACCTTGTTCTGTTAGCTTTAATATAAGAGCAATTTCGTATGATTTGAGTCAGTTTTAGATTTATAGTGAATTTTTATTTTTAGGTGCCTAATTCTGGCTAGCCACTAGGCAAGCCGGGATAAAACCTAATTATCTCAAGCTATAGATATCAAAATTAGATGGGACCAAAGAGGTTAGAAAATAGACACATAACACTTTAACATACTCAAATTTGAGATCCAAATGAGTTAAATAGAGATTACAGCTTGAATTATAAAAACCGGGTTGGTTGACTAAGCTGGAGCAGGAACTCTGCCTTAATGAATTTGATGTTGATATGAGTTCAATGTTGGAATATGAATGTGATGTTGTACTCTTTATGATAAATTGATGTTTTGGTATGCCGGCACTATTCATGGGGAAGCGGACACGTTCCGTTATACTGCCGAAATTTCGGTAGAATTCATGCATAAGTTATGAATTTCATGATAATATATTGCATTTCAAGGAAAATTATGAAAGTATATTAAGAATCATGTTACTATGAAAGTTCCATGCTACTTAGGCCAGCCCTGGATAAGAAGTTAAGGGGAATAGATCGGTGGAAAGGTGGGGAAAGTAAACCCGGCATTCCTGTATAGGAACGAGCTTGATCCTGAGAAGCAGACTATTACCCAGGATTCTAAATGGCCAAGAACTCCTAGGGGACCAAGAGATGGAAAATGATGAAAAGCAATAGAAAGACTTATGAAGAAAGTTTCATGATTAAGTTGCATGATTACATGAGTGCATGGCTACATGAAATAATTATGTGAAGATGGATGCAGTGTCTATTGAGTTTAATTACTGCCGTTTATTTATTTATTCTGTTTACTATTCTGTGAAACCTTATTAGTGATCTATTCTATTTCTTGTGCCCTTTTAAGTAAAACTGAACCTTGCCTCGGACCAGACATCTTCTTGAACTCATTAAGATGGATATTTCAGTTTAAACACATGATTTTCTTATTAAACAAAACCCGAGGCAACTGAGAATGTATGTGACGTCAGATAACCACTAAACTCAACCCTACTGAGAATTTCTTGAAATTCTCACCTCGTGTTGTATTTTCTGCATCATTCTCAGATGCTGGCGAAAGGCTCAACGGCCACTCCTTTCATTGAGATCCCAGATCTGTAGCTGTCCCAGGACTCCGAGTTGGACTCTTTGGATACAGCCGGCTCCTGCTATTTCTGCCTCCGCTTTTTAGCAATAGGGATTTTGCTGTTTCTTTGTTTCCTCTGTTTTTAATCTATATATAAATATAGACGGAAGCGTTGGCGTCCGACATACATATGGACATATGTAGCTGATAATATATCACTTATCAGTATCTTTTCTGTTATGTTGTATCAAACCTTATTACATTTTATAGTGCTAGTCACATTTATTACATAACAGCGTGCCGTTTCGTCTGTTTTATGATGTGATACTGATTACGAAAGATAAGTGGAGTGTTAACATGGTAACACAGACTACCTAATTTCATGCTATGACTTAAGCATAACATTAAATTAGTAGGGTGTTACATTTGTCACCTTCATTGATTATCACACAAGGATCACATGGGTATTTCTTATGAAGGAGAAATCAGAAGTAGGGAGAATATTTGAAAACTTCCACAATATGGTGCAAACACAATTCCAAACGAACATTAAGATTCTTAGGATAGACAATAGCCGAGAATACTTTCATTCTATGCTGAATTCCTACCTTCAAAAACATGGAATTGTATATCAAAGTTCATGTGTTGACACCTCACAACAAAATGGGGTAGCAGAAAGGAAAAACAGACACCTTCTAGAAGTAATAAGATCACTCATGATGGCCTCAAATGTACCAAAATAGTTTTGGGGAGAAGCTGTACTTTCAGCAACCTATCTTGTAAACAAAATGCCTTCCCGTATCCTCAATTTTAACACCCCTCACTCTACTCTATAGACCTTTTACCCAACCAGCAGACTTCTCACCTCAATACCCTTTAAAATCTTTGGGTGCGCAACCTTTGTCCACAACATAAGTGCTCACCGTAGCATACTTGATGCCAAATCGATCAAATGCATCTTCCTTGGATACTCACCTTACCAAAAAGGATACAAGTGCTACTCCCCTTCAACCAGAAAATTCTACCACACTGTGGATGTTACCTTCTTTGAAGTCAACTTTATTTCCCTAAAATTGGAATTCAGGGGGAAAAGACAAAAATACAAACTGAAATGGCAGAATTCTAATTTTTTGACAACAAAGGAGTAACACCAGCAGCATCTATGGAAATTACTACTCCAACAGTACCCGCAACACATGTAGAAAGTGCTAAAACTGCTCCAACAGTCCCAGAAGCACCAGAAAAGGTCCAAGAAGCCTAATCAAGGGAAACAAGCCAACTTCAACAAGGTCCTATTGCACAATAGAACTACTCGAGGGTTTACTATAGAAGAAAGAAAACGCAGAAGGAGAAAGAGCCAAGCACTTCTCAAATGCAAAGCCATGAGTCTAACCAGGCTCCAGAAAATGAAATTTCCCCAGGTAATCAAATTTCTAATTTTGAACCTATGCATACTAGTACAGCTAGGCTTGATATCCTTATTGCCTTGAGAAATGGGATGAGAACTTTCATTCACCACCCCATTGAAAAATATGCATCCAATGGAAAGTTGTCACAGGGGTACAGAACCTTTGTAGCATCACGTGACAGCACCCAAATTCCAAGGAACATACACGAAGCACTACAACATCCTGAGTGGACAGCAGCTGTGACAGAGGAGATTCAAGGCTTGGTTAGAGTTGACTACTCTACCAAAAGGGAAGAAAATAGTATGATGCAAATGTACTTTTTCCATCAAATACAATGTAGATGGAAGTATAAACCGATACAAAGCCCGATTGGTGGCAAAGGAGTACACTCAATCTTATGGTGTGGACTACGAAGAAACATTTGCACTAATGGCTAAACTCAATTCAGTTCGTGTCATCCTTTCTCTAGCTGCGAATTTGGATGGGCCATTACACCAATTGGACATAAAAAATGCCTTTCTAAATGGTGAATTAGAAGAGGAGGTTTACATGCAAATTCCCCCAAGACTTGAATGATCCAATACCTCAAACAAAGTGTGCAAGCTCTGGAAATCTTTGTATGGCCTCAAGCAATCCTCGAGAGCTTGGTTTAACAGGTTAAATCGAGTTGTCAAGGAAAATGGATTCATTCAATGTCAATCAAACCACACCATGTCTGTTAAACACTGATTGGAAGGAAAGATAGCCTTATTCAAAATAGGCACCTAAAAAGGCTTTTGGCTAAATAATTTGAAGTTAAAAACTTATGACAGTTGAAGTACTTCCTGGGGATGGAAGTTACCTGAACAAAGAATCAAATTTGTGTCTCAAAGGAAGTACACCCTTGAACTCCTTCAAGAAACCGGAATGCTTGGGTGTAAGGTAGCTCATACTCCTATAGAACAAGCAAAGAGGAGTAACTAAGAAGATGTCAGTTCCCTAGCAGATAAAGATAGATACCAAAGCCTTGTTAGGAAATTAATCTATCTAACACACACTAGACCCGATATTGGGTTTGCTGTGAGCATGGCAAGTTGCCACTGTTAGCTCCAATGCTCTTCAGAAGGTTGTAAACTAGAATGAGCATTAAGGTTTTGATGAATACAAAATTAGAGTTTAAGCCAATTTTGCTATATATATGAACGAATTGTTTGTAGAAGTGTTTCTTTATCAATCATGTGCATTATATGCTTGAGAATCAACAAAGTCATGTTATCCATTGGTACTTTAAATTGAATATACTTGATATGAAATATATGCTTTGTATATTTCTTGAGTTATCACGAAAGAAATAAGAAAGAAGGTTTAGAAGTATGAAACTGCAACATAAGAAGGGAAAACGGTGCCTCAAGAGCGAACATTATTCATTCAGAAAGATAACTTTGTCCAGAAGGGAAAATTTATAAAGACATGTTTCTCATAAAGTGTTACACCTTCAAAGCTTCCTCTGCACGCTTCAATAGACAAATTCAAAATTTCAAAAAGGTGATTTGACAAGATGCAAAAGAGGCGCTAACAAGTTTGAATAGTTGGCAAATTAACAAATGGATACTTTTTTACTTCTGTGTAAGTTTTGAAGAACGGGAAAAAGGAAGGCTGTTTTTTCTCTATCCAGTCATAGACCAACAGACAAAGAGGATCACAAGGATCAAGGCGTGCAAGCTTCAACAGTCATATTTCGAAGTCTATATAAGATTGGAAATCGAAGAAAGAAAAGTTAGACTGTTTGAATATTTTATATGTGAAAAAAAAGAGCTTCCTTTCTTCATCCTTCTCAAGTGTCTAAAGCACCAGAAAGCTACTTATCGTAATTTTAGGATATAAGAAAATCTTTTCTTCTGGTATGTAATAGATAATATTCTCTCTTTGAGAATTTAGAAAAGTCTCACACAAAGTACTTCATAGTCCATTCTCTATTAAGAAAGTCAGTGTGAGTGTTCAAACAAAACACATTATTCACATCATTTGTATCTGGACCCAATAGTGGTCAATAAGAAGCTTGGAGAGGCTAGGAAAATACCACTCATTTATAAAGCTTGGAGAGGCTAAGTAAATACTACTCATTTGTAAAGCTTGGAGAGGCTTGGAAAAAGACTACTTGCATGTAAGAAGCTTGGAGAAGCTTGAACAAAGAATACTTGTAGTATATAAAATCTAAACAAAAAGTTGAGGACTGGAAATAGGCAAGTGGTTTGGCTGAACCAGTATAAAAATCTCGTAGTATATGCGATCCTAATTTTTTCTGTTTAGATTTAGCTAGTTGTAAATCTGTTGTAATTTTCTTTCTTTCTTTTTTTAGTTGCAGCAATTATAGGAGATTATTCTTTCCTAATTGATAGGCCTGGGTTAATTGTACAGGTATGGTCTCTTTTCTATATATACTCCATTATTGTACCCAATTTTGTAATTAGTGAAAACAATTCACTTTTTCTGCAGTTTATTATCGTCAACTCAATTCTCCTCCTTCCCAACTAGAGCCACTATTTTCCTCAAGATGGCTTCCCTATGTTGGTAAGAGTTCTCAACTACCTTTGTGATTACTGGCCATTTTTCTCCATGTTTTGGTTCCATAGTAACTCACCTCTTTAATACATCCTTCTGGCTCTCCTCAATTCTATGCTATAGTTCAAATTTGTAGTGCAATGTCCAAAAATCCCAAATGAGGATAGTACTTCAATCCAAATTCATAGACCTTCTTAGAAATTATGAAGTTTTTCATGAGGAAATATGTCAAACACTTGAAAGACATTAATGTAGGTTTTTTTCAATGGATTAATATTGGATACTCAACTCACAAAAACAAGTAAGGAGCCCAATAGTACAACAACAATCAAAACAAGACAAACACCAATAGACATTGCCTAACCAGAATCTAATTTAATCCTATATTAGTTTTGGACTACATTTATCTTACAAAGACTTGCTCTCCATACAATTGAAATCATTCCAACTTAGCATACACACATAACACCTTGATTCTTAATGCCACTAACAAAGCATATCACCAGCTATATAAATTTTCTGCTATCATAACCACAAAATTAGCAAAATAGAACAGCATATGAATTGTCATAATAGGCTAGATAAAAGCTTCAATTTGCCAATCTTCAAACCTATACTGATAGCCCTTTTGTAAGTTCCATATAGTCACCCATCTTCTCCATCTTCTTCATCTTTCATTCATCTTGGACATGAACTAGTTCCAATTCAGATTAGCCTACTAGAAAATTAGGCCCTTGTTTTGTACTTTTTTTTCCTATTTTCTTCTAAAAAAATTAAATGATTGGTAAAAATAAAAAACTGGGTTGAAAGAGGTTCAAACCCCCACTGTCACATTTCTAGGCTCAATATGCGAGCCAACTGCACTGCTAGGGCATGGTTAATGTAGTTTCTCATTAACAATATATAAGAGAAAGCTGCACTAAAGAACGCATTGGAAAAAAAAGGATCCACACCAAGGATCAAACGTGGCTCATTATAGAAGGAAAAGAAAGAAGTTCAGTTATTTATCATAGTGCTACCGCATTTTCATAGAAAATGTTTCCAACCATTAGAACTAAAAACACTGAAAATGTGAATCATCATTTTCAGTGTGTGCTTCCAAAATTATTTTCAATTAAAACATTTTCTACAATGCACAACCTAATATATTTTCATGCCTATTTTTCATTTTCATTGAAAAAGAAAATGAAAATGAACAAACCAAATACCCTTTTATGTTGTTTTTGTTTTCCCAAATTGACCATACAACCATAAAAAGTACTGACAGCCACAAAGACAACAATGTAGGTGAAGTAATATAAGAAAGCACCTCAAGAAGAATCTACCAAATATTTTTGTGCATCTCTACGATAGAAACAGAAAGATTTAAAGCCAAAAACGAAAGAAAGCTACAAGGGAAAAAGAAAGAGTGTACTTGCCTTTCTAGAAAATGAGGATGAAGAGTTCGGTTGAAAAGAAGAGAACTTCAGAAATTGAATAAAAAAGTGAGAACCAAGGAAAAATAGAAGGAAGAAGAACTAGTATGGAGGAGCTGGATCAATAGCTACAAGATGCTAATGGCAGCCGTGGCTATGTTCTTGAAGCGAGGAAGGATGGCAATGGTAGAGAAAAAGAGAATGGAACAAGGATGGCGAGGTTCTTGATACTAGTTACTTTTACTATTTGTTCCAAAAAGCATAGGGATGTGTTGATTGCAGCTAAACATGCTCAACATGAAAGCAAAGAGATGGTATGTTACTGCCAAAATGGAGCAAGAGTACGTGCACAAGGTAGTAAATCCAACACAACATTAATAGCACTTACAAATATTCAACTTAAATATTAAGTAGAAATGGTCCTAGTGTTAAAAACTTAAATTCCATTGTTCTCTAGCAAGATACAAAGTGTACTCATGAGACAATTTTGCTCATCCTCTTCACAAATCCACTAAGTATTGTCGTGTGATATAAAACCTGCAACAAAATAAAAAAGTAAAAAAAAAAATTGTATACGCATATAACTGCAAAGGGTAGTGACAATTTTAAACTGCCGAAATCGAATTAACCAAATTTAGTGGATCAAAACCCTAAGATTAGTGGCTAAAAATTTAGCCACTTCACCCCTCTAAATAATGCCACCTTTAGCTTAAGAAAGGAAGAGATTTGGCTAATTCCTAGCCACTCAAGCATGGACCAATGAGGAGCTAGAAACCTAACAACCTTGAATTATAAAAATTTCAAAATCCCACCCAACTCCCTCATTTGTTTTGGATGCCATGTGGTGCTGTTTTCTCTCTCCCTCTTTCTTCTATCTTACTTCCCCTTCATTCCATCTTCACACTTCAACAGCATCTTACACCCAAAACATTAACTTAGCTAGTATTCTCATCAACTAGCGGTAGGATTCCACTTTTTGATTGAATTCTTATGATTGGTGGCTATTGATTCATTTAAACATATGCATGTATTTGATGTTTAATTGAGATTTTGTAAGTGTTCTTAGCTAGTTTGGCAAGTATTTGGTTAGATTGGAATTGAATCTTGAATGAAAAATAAGAAAGATATCAAAATAGAATATTGAAACCTAGGAGATCCTACAACGTCCATACGTTCGAGGTGTGTGGATCCACCTACAACCACCGAAACTTAATGAACGTATTTGTATGTGAAACTAGATATCTAGGGCTTTCCAACCATATAAATTATAAGACCATTGGATTAATATTGTGGGAGATATGATTTTTTGAAGTTTACCTTAGGTTTCTATCTTTGAATTTGACCAGAGTGGATTAAGCATACTATATCTCGCCCTATACTCCTTCATATTGAGTGCAACCAATTTTTTTTTAAAGTTAAGACATATGGTAACATGCCATAAAAATTTCAGAACCAAATTCAATCTCTGTTGTTCCCAATAATTCATGAAAATCCAAGTCCTAATTAGGCTGGAATAGGGTAATTTAAGTTAGTCAACTTCAAGAACTCATAACTTAAGTTCTGCTTATTCAAAAGGGATGCAACTTATTGAAAATGATAATTGGTTCAGTTATCTTTAAAAATACATAGTTTGGATATAGTTTCAATTAGTTTTCTATTTTTAGTGAATTTGTACTTTTCATAGCTTAAATATGCTTAGTATAGGATAGGCCTAGGTAAATCATAAATAACTTGAGTTATATATATATGTGAAAACTTAGTAAGACCAAAGAGGTTAGAAACTAGACATATAACAATTCAACATATCCAAAATTTAGGTCTAATGGAGTCAAAATGAATTTATGGCTTAATTTACAAAAATCGGGCAAAATCGAAAAGAAGTGGCAGAAACCTAATTCAAGACCAAGGTTATAAAACTTTGTTTGATTATTGAAATATATATACCTTGCATTTATTTTTCTGTATGAATGACTGTCTAGTTGACTAATACTATTCACAGGGAAGCAAACTCGATCTGTTATGCTACCAAAATTCTAGCAGAAGCTATGCATAACTTATATGTACTTGCACATGCATGTAATGTCCAAGTCAAGTTATCATTCATTATAAAACTTATAAGGATTATGAGAAGTTCCATATTACTTAGGCCAACCCCAGAATAAAGTTAAGGGGAATAGATCAGTAGAAATGCTAGGGAAAGCAAACCCGGCATTCCTGTATAGGAACGAGCTAAATCCTGAAAAGCAAACTATTACCCAAGAGTTATATGGCCAAAAACTCCCAAGGGACCAAGTAAGGAAAAAGTCTATCCCAGGGGACCAAGTAAGGAAAAAGTCTATGACATATGATTTAAGGTTCAAAGAATTAAAGTGAGTCCTATGCACATGCATTATTGCATCACATAGACATGTTATTTACTTGTGATTTGAATGCTATTCTCTTTTATATTCATCTTCCCTATTTATTTTGCTCCTTACATCATTGTATGATATTATATTGATACCTATTCTATTTTACTGCCTTAAGTAAAATTGAACCTTGCTTCGGGTTATATTTTCTTAAACCAAATAAATGAGGATAGTATATTTTGTGATTCACCATTTTCATAATTAAATAAAAATCGAAGCAACTGGGAATGAGCGCGACGTCAGTATATTATAGTTATAGGAATCTTACTGAGAATTTCTTTAAATTTTCACCCTAATTTATGTACCCACGTCATTCTCAGACAGTGACGATCGACCCGATGGCCATGCTTTTCATTGAGTTCCCGGATCTCCTGTAACACCCTACTAATTTAATGTTATGCTTAAGTCATAGCACCAAATTAAGTAGATTGTGTTACCGTATTGATACTCTGCTTACTTTGCATTTATCATAACACATCTCTTTTTTTTTTAACAGAAGAAACGGCACACGATATATAATGAATGTGACAAATTTTAACAAAATACTACAAAAGATAAAAATTGGTAATATAACATCAACTGTATATGTGCATATAGAGATCAGAAGCCAACGCTTCAATTTATGTACAGATTCAAAATAGGATACATAAGTGGGGCCAGCGTACCAAAAAGACATAAGACTCGTGTCATGTCAAAACAATCCTATGGGGTCCTCAGAGGACATTTCAAGCTAACTAATATACATGTGCCTAAGTCTATGACCTAATGCTGCACACTGCCAAAAGAGGGTCATGCTGTACAATATCGTCTGTGACTGGGACCTACTCAGTCAGATAGCCGTTGGCCATACCAAGTCCGGCCAAAAAGTAGTCTACACTAGGTCCCGAGAAAGGTGACGAGCTGGGGGCCTCAGAAGGGTCGCTCTCAGAGCTGAGCGGTATGTCCGGGACCACCTGTGGGGGTGACTCTGGCGCAGGATCAGTAGGAGCTGTAGGTGCTGCGAGTGCTAGAGGTGCTGGAGGTGGGTGTGCCACATGCAACGGGACCGCAAAGTATGGGGCAGCAAGGTCAAATGCAGGGTGAAATAAAGGAACAGCAAAATTCCTATTACTAAAAAGGTAAAGAAGGAAATGGCAGAAGCCGGCTATGTACAGTGAGTCTACGATGGGATCATGATGAAGCTGCAGGTCTAGAATCTCAATAAAAAGAGTGGTTGTCGAGTCCATCGCCAGCGTCTGAGAATGATGCGGAAATACAAAACGAGGTGAGAATTTAAGGAAATTATCAGTAGGGTTCGTGTATGGTATTTAACTGGCGTCACATTCATTCTCAGTTGCCTCGATTTTTATTTAGTTATAAAAACATGGGATCAAACTGAACTATCCATATTTAATAAGTTTAGGAAAATGTCCGGTCCAAGGCAAGGTTCAGTTTTACTTAAGACAACATAAGAAATAGAATAAACTACTAATAATGATGCACAGAATAATGAGCAGAATAAATAAACATATAGCAGTAAGTAAACATAACAGGTAAACTGTAAACAACTAGTAATGACTATGCAATGTGATCATGCAAAACTCATTCTTGAACTTATCTTCGTAAACTCATCCATTACTTGGTCCCCTGGGAGTTCTTGGCCATTTAGACTCCTGGGTAATAGTCTACTTTTTAGGATCGAGCTCGTTCCTATATAGGAATGCTGGGTTTACTTTCCCCGACCTCACCACTGATCTATTCCCCTTAACTTTAATCCGGGGCTGGCCCAAGTATTATGGAATTTTCATCATAACATAATCTTTATGTTCATCATAACATAACCTTTATGACTTTCTTGAGAATGCACATGTATCTGGATGTGTATTATAACTCATGCATAAACTTTACCAAAATTTCAGCGACATAACGGAACGTGTCTGCTTTCCCATGAATAGTGCCAGTATGCAGAACACCAATTTCTCATAGAAGTCATAACATTTCATTCATAATTCAAACATCAAATTCATAGGAGCATTGTTTGCATTTAAGACAAGGTTACTGCCTCGGCACATTCATTCAACCCTGTTTTTGTAAATCAAGCCAAAATTTCTATTTAACTCATATGGACCTGAATTTTGGATATGTTAAAGTGTTATGTGTCTATTTTCTAACCTCTTTAGTTCCATATAATTTTGATAAATATAGCTCAAGTTATTTAAGTTTTATCCCGGCCTGCCCTATAGCTGGCCAAAATTACACACTTAAAAGTAAAAATCCACTAAAAATCGAAAACTAGTTCAAATCATACGAAATTGGTCTAGTATTAAAGCTAACAGGACAATATTTCATCTGCAAAAATTTTTATTCCATTTTCCTTAGTACGACTCGAGTTATAAGCCTTGAAATTTGACCTTCCTAAACTGCCTTATTTTGGCCCAGTTTGGACATAGGGCAACTTTCTCTAATCACTGGGAGCAAACGAGACCTTATCTAACTCTGAAATTTTTATGGGACATTCTCCTATGTGTAAGCTCTCTAAAAAAAGTCGATTTCATTCAATTCCAAGTAGTATAGGGCAAGTTTTTCCCTAAACAACCTAGTCTGCCCAGAATCAAACTCAAAAACCTAGGTCGAACTTCCAAAATTCATATCTCTCTCAATACTAATCCAATGGCCTTATATGATATATGTATGGAAATCTCTGAATGTCTAGTTTCATATAAAAATAGTTTCATTGAATTTAAATGACGGTAGGTGGAGCCGTAAACTTCGCCGTACGGACTGCCGAGGGATTTTAGGTTTCCAGCTTCTCACACCTTCATACTTTCACCTTTTCTTACTTCCTAACCTATTTTAACATCAATAGCCAACAAACCAGTCAAATATCATCATATTCATTCAATTATCATATCAAGAATTGAGAAAATAGAGCCACCATCAGCCACCCACAACCAGAATAGTAAGAACAAAAATTAAACCTCTATCTCTTTGTATGTGATTTGGCTAGATTTTGGAGTTTGGATTGATAAATCCTTGTTGAGCTTGAAGGTTTGAGGGAGTTGGGTGAGTGGAGAAGAGAAGAAGAAGGCTGAAGAAAGGGGAGAAGGGGGCGCAAATTTGGCTGAATGAAAAAGAAAGGAATATGTTAGTGAAGCTTTGAAAAGGTAGGTGAAATCTTGCAATTTGATTGGTTGAAAAGCATAAGGCTGAATTTCAGCCAACTCCCTTCATTCTTTGTGGCTATCTTGTGCCACTTTTTATGGGATAAGTGGTTGAGTTTTCAGCTACTTGATGTAGGGTTATTAAGTTGAAAATCCTATTGGTTCAGTTCCAACAGTTTAAAGTACCGAAATCTTACCGATTTCCTTTAAATCGGTAAATCAGTTTCAAGAAAATTCCTATGTAATTTTCTATACTTCTAACCTAATTAAATTATATCTAAACTCAATTAATTGCTAATTAATTGATCCTAAATAATTATTTAGTTGAATTTTAATTAATCTCAATTATTCGATAAAAATCGAACAATTAGATGAAAAACGATAAGAAAATTCCGACGGATGTTACATCTCCAGTTCCATCTTGATCCTATGTTTGACTCCCTGTATATTACCGGTGCATGCCATTTCTGTTTATATTTCTTTGGATACAGAGACTTTGATGTTCCTCTCTTTCACCCATTATTCGACCCAGCTATACCATATATAGCTATTTCTCTTCAAGTAGCCCATCTAGCACCACCAATTGCACCACCAAACCCACCTCACCACCTCAGGTGGTCCTCTCCATCTCCCTTAACAATGATGAAGACCCTTCCCATGGCTCATTTTCCGAACCCGATGACAATTATACTCCAGCGGAGCCCGGCATGGCAAATAAGTTCCTCTCTTCGGCATCCAACTAGAGGCTTTAGCCTCCTATCTGACTGTAGTGTATAATGTGGCCCTATTTTGGCATTTTTGTGACTTTAGGCCATAGGTTCAGTGTCTTTTGTACCTTTCATAGAGTTAGTACATGAAACGTCCTGTGAGGACCACATAGAGTTATGCTTCATGCAAATTGGGCTGCTTTATTTTGTTTTGATGGCCTCACTTTTGTACCCTTTTGCTATATATGTATTCATGCTGTAGCAAACTTAGATGATATGTATATATGTATAAATATATAGTTAGACATATATGATGCAATTTCTATCTGTTTACCTATCTTTCTGTTATAACGCCAACGATTTGCTATGTTCCATGCTAAGAATTTATTCAAACTAGTAGACAACATTAAAGCACAAATGAAAATTCTAATTTCTTGCACGTGACAAATTACTGGGTGAAATATTATGACTTAAGTATAGTATTACATCTGGTAAGGTGTTACACTTGAAAGTGAAAGGATGTTATTACTTCATGTTAATTGGATGTCAAGGAGTGTCGCTAGACACCAACCTAGACAAGTAAATGGGTTTGACTAATTTTCTACTAGCTTTAGGATTGAACCTATAAGGTCACACACTAACAAATGCTCTAATCTTTACTAGAAGATTATTTAATTTATTATTTGACAATTAATTAGAGAATTTAATTTGATCAAATAAATAAATTTTTAATCCAAATGAAATATTATTATATTTTTTGCTAGCATTAGGAATATAATTAATATGTGAGATAATTGAAGAAACTTGATGTCAATTAAAAGAGGAAATTCATAGAAGTAGTTCTAATGAATTTCAAATTTGATTAAGTCTTTATGATTGATTGAAATTGTCCAAATTTGTAGACATGACTGTATGCTTGATTTGGAATAATAACGAATTAAATAAAAGAATATCACCAAGAAATGGAATAAGGTGTGCACACAAATTCCTCTATGTGTGGTCATCTTGCTAAAATTTCTTTCAAAAACTTTAGCTTAAGGTTTCTTAAGGTTTCCTCAATTCTCAACTTCCATTGATCAAAGGGTTGATGGCAAAGCTTAGTCTCAGTATGGATACACATGGAATTTTCGTGTGATCGAAGAATCAAATTTTTTGGTAGGTTACTAGTGCACTCTACGAGGTAAATTTTTTTTTATCTTATATATATTGCTTGAATAATTTTAAACACAAAATTGATCATCTTGGATTACTCTTATTCTTCCACTACGTGTTATGAAAATTGAGTAATACTTTAGTGATATCAGAGCTAAGCACTTTTACACTCTTACTAATTTATTTTTCAACTTCACTATGGAATCTTTTGAATATTTCAAATGAATCAATTTCATAAGATCCTGTAACATCCTCCTAAACACAGTACCATGCTTAACTCATAATATCATACTCTGGAGTTGTTACTGTCACATGAATGGACCTTGTCTGACAGCAACCTTTGGTCATCTTCAGTATTTCTTAAATTATCTGGAGATAATATATAAATAGATCTAGAAGTGAAAATTTAAAATTCTCAGTAGGATTCACTAAGAAATTACATGTCGTGTCATCGTTATTATCTCTAACTGCTTTAGTTTATTGTGAAATCGGTGAACATGCTATATAAATTCTTCAATTTTAAGGTTTGAAAACGTAGTATCCGAAATAGAGTTCATTTTAATTACACACTTGAGTCAAAAGATTCAACACAAAATAAATCCACAATTCACAATATGAATACTAGTTGCGACATATTAAGATACAATTACATCAATATACTGGAACCTAAAATAAACATATGTACTTGTATTTTCCCTTAACTTTCTTTTAATTTCCTTTCCTTGGCACACTTAAGCATTACGTATTGCCGTCCTCAGGGTGTAGTCTTACTCATTTTCCTTTACTTGTCATACATATTCCAGAGTATGATCATTATGTCATACCCTATTGGGGTATGATCGCCTTGTCACACTCCTTATGATGTGGTCATCTTCCCATATCCTAAAGTATGATCGCCAAGTCATATTCCATCAAAGCGTGATTGCCGTGTCACATTCCTTAGGAATATGAACTCATCTTTATATCTTTAATCACAAAATCATGAATGCACGTACTTGATACCATGTTCCTAAATAATCATACTTGCTCGATATTCATGCATATCACCTATAAATATTAACACATAATATTTAGAACTATTGCTGTTTTTTACCGAAAATTCAATAGTATAACGAATCGAGTCCGTTTCCCCATAAATAGTGCTAGCCAACCAATCAATGATGATAGCACAATCACTGTAACATAGCATAATTAAGGCAACATATCCAATCCCTTATCATTCATATATATTTAGCAACAAATAGATTAAGTTAAGGTCACACTTGCACTAAAGCATAGAATTCTTCAATTTAGCAATGCTATTAATCCTTACTCAGTTCTGCCTTATTTTTGTTATTTTTGCCAAATTTTCTACATAACTTAATTAAATTTGAATTAAATCTGAAGTGTTATATGTCTAGTTTCTAACCTCTTTGATCCTATTAAGTTTTGATATATATAACTCAAATTATTAGTGATTTACCTCAACTTGCCTTGTAACTAGATAGATTTGCACCTTCAAAAGTAAAAATCCACTAAAAATCGAAATCTACTTGGATCATTTTAAAGCTAACTGACCCAGCTTTTATTTCTAGAAGTTTCACCTCATTTGAGTAAATAGAACTCAAGTTATGAGCTCTTAAATATGGGTAACCTACACTGCCCTGTTCTAGCCCGAATGGGATTTAGGGCAGCTTTCATGAATTACTGGGAGTAAGTAGGATTGAATTAAATTCTAAAAATTTTATGGAATGTTACTCTATGTCTTAACTTTCTAAAAAAAATTAGTTGCACTCAAATTGAAGGAGTATAGGGCAAGTTATGCCCCTCGAAATCCAGTCTGCTCAAAATCAAGGATAGAATTCTAAGGTTAACTTCAAAAATTCATATCTTACTCAATACTAATCCAATGATATGTCTTAACTTTCTAAAAAAAATTAGTTGCACTCAAATTGAAGGAGTATAGGGCAAGTTATGCCCCTCGAAATCCAATCTGCTCAAAATCAAGGATAGAATTCTAAGGTTAACTTCAAAAATTCATATCTTACTCAATACTAATCCAATGATCTTATATTTTAATGGTTGGAAAGCCCTTTAACACAAAAATAGTTTCATCAAGTTTTGGTGGCTATAGGCGAAGCCGTATACTTCGCAAGTATGGATGCTATGAAGGTTTCTAGGTTTTCAGATTCTATTTTGCATCTCCTTTTGATTTTCACCCAAGTTCTCACCCAAACTCAACATTTATACATTAATCCAGCCATAAGAATTCATATAAACACCATATATCATCAATCTAATGAAAATAATAGAATTTCTACTCACCCACAATAGCACCAATAATTGAAGAAATTGAAGAATCCTACCTCAAATTAAAGTTTAAACTAGTGAAGAAACAAGTCTTGGGTGAAAGCATGGAGGTGGGGTGAAGAAACAAGGATGAAGAAAGGAAGATGAGGAAGAAAATGAGGAGGGGAGGGGGCTGGTGTGTTGAGGATGAAGCTTCAAGGGAAAGGAATAAAAGTTGTTTGAGTTATTAATCATAATGTTGAAATGTGGGTGGTTGGTTTTGGTGAAGGAGATTGAGCCAAGTCTCCCCTTTCTTTGTGGCAGCATGTGGTGCCACTTATGGGGGTGAGGGTGGCTAAATTCTTAGCCACCCAAATTAGGTTTTGACTGTCTAATTTCTACTGACTCAATTCTCGCAATATACAATACTGAAATTGAACCGATTTCCTTCAAACCGGTGAAATCTTACTAGAAATCTTCTTATATTTTCTACATGATTAATTCAAATTCTCGTAATCCTAATTCCTTTATAATTCACTTCTAATTATTTTTCAATATGTAATAAAATTGAATAAATCAATTAACGACATAAATTAAATGTTTAGTAAATTCAGGACGTTATAAATTCTTTTAAATCCTCAAAACACCAATGGTCTTCTTAAATTTTCTATTTAACAAACTTAAGTTTACAAATTCGAATGTTTATATTCCAACCATAATTAAGTGTATCTCTCTAAAAAAATGAAATAATTCAATCAATAGTACTAACCAAAAGCACTGTTTTATCGGGATTGCCACACTTTAGTTTTTCGTAAATCCTTTAATATTTTATATCTTTTTTTTTTATTTCCTGTAACTAATGATATTTTCATAATTTTGAGTAAGTCTAGGGACATCCCACATCCTTTCACATGTGGACACCTTCGTGGCTCAATTGGCCAAAAATTAGGTTTCTATGTTTTCGGTACAGGATTTTGCTTCGTTTAAAACCTTATTCTACTAATCCTATTGATGTAGGACCCAAATGTCATTTTCTAAAAAATTCAAGGACAAGGCTATAAATAATAAAAGTTTGCCCAAAGATATTTTTATCATTTTCTATTACGTTACATAGGGATGTTACAGATACACAAAACCATATCCAGACATATCGTCAATGAAGGTGATAAAATAAAAATATCCACCTTTAGCTTGAACTTTCATGGATTCACAAACATTTATATGTATTGGTCCCAATAATTCTATAGCTTTTCTCTGTTTCCAATAAATGGAGATTTGGTCCCTTTTCCTTTGAGACAGGATTCACAAGCTGCATATGATTCATAATCATAATTGTCAAGGCAACCTTCCTTGTGCAACTTGTTAATCCTTTTCTCCCAATATGACCAAGTCTACAATGCCAAAGATATGACCGTTTTACTTGATTATCTTTTTCCCTTTTAAGTGTAGAGACATGCATAATCGAATTACCATTTACATCAAGGAGGACATTAATACCATGTTGGAGATAGCCATTCACATATAAATCATCATTATAATAAATTGAGCAAATGTTATTACTAAAATTAATATGAAAATCACGCTTGTCCAACATAGAAATAGATATAATGTTTGAAACAAACTTTGGAACATAATAGCAATCCTCCAATGCTAGTACTTTGCCTGTAGGCATTATTGCAGAAATATACCCTATAGCTAGATCCACAATGTTTGCTCCATTTCCAACTCAAAGATTAACCCCCTTTTTCTTTAGCCATCTACTTATCCTTAGTCTCTGCAACATGTTGTAGATATTAAAACTACTTCTAGTGTAGTATAGTAGCTAAGGAAATCATGAAAATGTTTTTCACATATGTCTTGCCTTGCTTCTTATTCTTCATATAAGCAAGATACTCCTTTCAGTTTCTCTTCCAACGGCCTTTTGTCTTGCAAAAGAAGCATTCAGCATTACTTTGATTAGCTTTTCCCTTTTGACCTTGGGTTTGGTCACACCACCCTTAGGTGCAATAAGTTTCTGTTTTGGGATATGCTTACACTTTTCCTTCTTCTTAGAAGAGCTGTCAACCAACATCATAGTTCCTTTCTTCTTCTCGGATGCAATTTAACTCTCATAATCAATTAGCAAATTGGTCACTTCATTAAGTTCATAACTCATCTTGTTCATATTGAAATTAACAATGAATTATGAAAATGTTTAAGGAAGTGATTGCAAGATCAAATCTTGAGATAACCTTTTGCTACATTTGCATCCCAACTTCTCAAGTTATTCAATAAGGTCAATCATATTTGGAATGTGGGGCCCAACAGCAGAGTCCACAATCAATGTGGACCTAAACAAAGCCTTTGACAATTGATACCTAGGTCTTGCTTTGTGAACCATACATATTCTTAAGATGTTCAATGATAATGAGTGGATCCATGTCATGATGTCAGCTTTAAAGCTCAAAACTCATACATGCCAAGATAGTGCATTTTTGCAATAAGGAAATCTTCCAAGTACTTCTCATAAGCCTTGGTTGCCTCAACATCATCTTTATCAGATGGGTTCATTTTGGCAGGCTTATCAATAATGTTAATTAGCCTTTAAAAACAATTATTAAATTATGGAACTAGGGATTGTAATCGACTCTAGTGAATTTGTTGCTTTCAAATATGCCACACAGTGATAAAGTAGACATATTCAAGAATCTAAAAATAGGAAAGGAAATATAGCCACATAAGTACATATTCTCATATAAAAAGTGGCATTTGCCATTACAACACTACCTTAGTAACTTAAGAAATCTATATTTCTTTTAGTGGAAAAAATTTAAAATTATGAATAAGCCTATTCATTTTCAAGTCGTTTCTCATGCTTATTTTAAATGAATATATATTTTCAATTGTACCACGGCCATATGACATATGGAAAAGGCAAAACCAAATTTCAAACACACTAAAGTTTGGGGCTGCCCAGCATATGTTAAGAGATTACAAAGTGATAAACTTGATGCAAGGTCTGATAAGTGTAGGTTTATTGGGCATCCTAAGGAAACAATGGGATATTATTTCTATCACCCTTCTAATCATAAAGTGTTTGTGGCAAGAGAAGCAACCTTTTTAGAAAGGGAATTTCTTTCAGAAAGACATCATGGTGAAGAAATAAAACTTAATGAAGTTCAAGAAACCAATAAACATGAGATTCAAGCTGAGCAACCATTTTTGCATGTTTTGTAGTTGACATGATGGTTATCTTCTTCAATAGTTGAGGTTCAAGAACCAACTATGGTTTAAGAGCAGGTTAATGAACTGGTCTTAGAAACAATTCAACAACCTACAAATTTGATGTAGGTAGAACCTCTTAGAAGGTCTAACTAAGCACATCATGCACCAACAAGGTTAAACTTAGTGGTGCAGGATGATATGCCAAATGAAGTTGATTGTAATGATAATGATCCCAAGACTTATGAAGAGGCTATGCAAAGTTTTGACCATAGGAAGTGGCGAGAAGCCATGGAATCTGAAATGAAGTCCATGAAGATCAGCAAATTATGAACTTTGGTTAAAGCTTCAAAGGATGTAAAATCCATTGGTTGCAAATGGGTTTACAAGAAAAAGATTGGAACTTATGGAAAGGGGAAACCTGCAAAGCCTATCTTGCTGCCAAAGGATATCATTAAAGGGAGGGAATAGATTATAATGAGGCTTTCTCTCTTGTGGCAATGATCAAATCAATTCGAATTCTCCTAGCTATAACGGCATACAATGATTATGAAACATGGCAAACAGATTTGAAGACTGCTTTCCTTAGTGGTTAGCTCGAAGAGGATGTGTATATAACACAGCTTGAAGGATTCATATTCTAGTTTGATCATAATAAAATGGCCCATTTACGAACTTAAACAAGCTTCTAGATTTTGGAACATTTGCTTCAACAACATAGTCGAAAAGTTCGATTTTGTCATATGTGAAGAAGAACCTTGTGTATACAAAAAGGCTAGTGGAAGCACAATTATTTTCTTAGTGTTGTATGTTGATGATATATTGCTTATTTACAATGATATACCAACATTACAAAATACAAAGATTTGGCTATCTAAATAGTTCTCCATGAAGGATTTGGGAGAAGTAACTTATATTTTAGTAATAAAGATCTATAGAGATAGATCTAAAAGGCTGCTTGGACTCTTCCAATCTATGTATGCTGATACCATATTAAAGAGGTATAACATGGAAAATTCCAAAAGGGCCTATCTATTAATATGCATTAGAATTGCTCTCAGTAAGGAAGATTATCCTAAAACCCTTGAAGAAAAAGACCACATGAATATAATACCATATGCCAGTGCAATGAGAGCTACCATGTATACCATGACTTGTACATGTCTTGATGTCGACGATGCACTAGCTGTAGCTAGCCAATATCAAGTAAACCTTGGTGAGGAACACTAGAAAGCGGTTAATTCCATCCTTAGGTGTTTACGAAGAACTAAAGACCAATTCCTCATTTATGGATATTCTGAACTAAATTGAAAGGTTATACAAATGCAAGTTTTATGTCAGACAAGGATGATAGCAAATCTATTTCTAGTTATGTTTTCACCTTAAATGGAAGTGCAGCTAGCTAGAAGAGTTCCAAACAAGCTATAGTAGTTAATTCAACAACTGGAGCAGAATATAGTAGCAAGTGAGGCTACTAAAGAAGCAACTTGGATGAAAAAGTTCATATCTGAGCTTGGTGTGGTTCTTTCAATAAAAGAACTAGTTCCATTACTATGTGATAGTAATGGAGACATTGTTCAAGCAAAGGAATCTAGATCGCATCAAAAGTCCAAGCATATCATGAGAAGTATCACTTAATAAGAGAGATCCCTAAACATGGAGACATTGAGGTTCAAAAGGCAAATGGGAAGGAAAATACAACAAACACATTCACCAAGGCACTCGGATCAAAGGAGTTTGATGAGCAAAAGTAGGAATTGGGAATTAAATACATGATTGATTGGCTCTAGTGCAAGTGGGAGATTGTTGGAAATAGGTATGTGTGCCCAAGATCCAATCTGTCATGATCAAATAAATTATTGCCAATTTATTTTGATAAATAAAGAAATATTCATGTTTTATCATCATATTTTGATTATTTAATATGATAATGGCCTTGTTAATATTAAACTTATCATTATGATAGAGACCATATAACATCCCCACTTTTGTAAGCAAAGCATAACAGAAGCTTTGAATTATTTCCCTTAGGTAGTATGAGAATTTCTCAGGCAGCACTATACCATGACGATCCTCACACTCAGAATTATAGGGTACTATAATACTGCCATTGAAAATATGGCACTGTCATATGTTAAAAATTAAGAAATGACAAAAGTGCCCCTATAAATTTTGTTAATTGCAGTGATGGCCAGAATTTTTAGAAATTATATTTTGATCCCAAAGACTTATTCCCACAATAACCCTAGAACTTTTCATAAAATGACTTTTATATCCCCATATCTATAAAATTAGCAAAATGGGATTTTAAACAAAGCAAAATCACGTGGTGAAACCGTAGAAGTTTAAATCTCTGCCGATTGGGCCATGGAGGCAGTCGGGTGTGAAATGACGTGGGGTGTCCCTAGACTTGCTCAAAATTACGAAAATGCCATTAGTTATAGAAAATAGAAAATAAAAAGGGCTCCGAATTTGCGAAATTGTCTAATTTAAGCCATTAATCTATTTATTCGGTTTCGACAGTTATATAAGGGCAATTAAAAGTTAATTAAATATAAATTAGGAGCTAATTAGATGGTAATTAGAGGGATGAGGCTTAGGAACAATTAGAATAGAGATACAGAAATTCTCTCAGAGTCATTTAGTAAAGTTTTGCCGATTTGAAGAAAATCGACAAAGATTCAGTATTTTAAACTGTCAGAACTGAATAGTAGAATTTCACACTAACACCACTAGTTTGAGTGGCTGAAAATTGAACCACTTCTACCCCTATGGATGGTGCCAATTGGCTGCCAAGTGAGTGGAGAGGGTAACGCCCGAAAAATTTTATCGTTATTAACCGAGTTGTTCGATTTTCATCGAATAATTGGGATTAATTATAATTCGCTTAAGCATTCACTTAAACCCAATTAAGTGTGATTTAGAAGGATTAGACATGATGGAATTAGATTAGAACTATAGGAAACCTCATAAGATTTTTCTAAAACTGGCTTACCGATTTAAAAGAAATCGATATGATTTCGGTATTTTAAATTGTCGAAGCCGGACCAATAGAAATTATACTGTGAGAATCCTAGGATGGATGGCCAAGATTTAGCCAACTCACCCATGCATGTGGCGCCACTAATTAGCCCAAAAGTGGGCAGCTCTAGTAAATTGAAGAATGAGAAGGAATCCACCAATCAAAAGCTAGCTTCCCTCATAAGTTTTCATTTTTTTCCTTCTCCCCTTAAATTTTCGGCCTCCCCACAATAGATGGAGACCAACCTCATTTTTGCACTTTCCTTCATCTTCTTCCACTTTCTCTCATCCCCAAGCTCAAGCTCCAACCATTAACTTCACTCCAAGACAAGTTCCACCAAGATTTCACACCACCAAGGTAGGAATTTCAACTTTCTCCTTCTTTTCTTTGATTTGGGGCTGCCTAGGATCCCTTGTTCATCCATGATTCTAATGTTGTAAGGGGTGGTGGGATTATGAATTAAGGTTGGTTTAAGGTGTATATGTGAGTTTGAATTGAAGATTGGATGGATTGATTTAAGAAAAACATGAATTCAAGAAGAATTCAAGAAGCTGTTAGGGTTTTCCCCTCGATGGTCTGTATGGCAAAGTGTACGGCTCTGCCTACAGCCATTTAAATTTGATTTATACGAAACTAGACATCTAGGGCTTTCCAACCATATAAAACATAAGGCCATTGGATTTGTATTGAGTGAATTATGAATTTTTTAAATTTAATCTAAAATTTTGGGTTCTCTTCTGGGCAGTATGAGTTTCAAGGGGTGTAACTCACCCCACAAAACTATAAATTAAGTGCAACTAATTGTCTTTGAAAGCAAACATATAGGGAAGCATCCCATATAAATTTCAGAGTTTGATTTGATCCCAATTATTCCCAGTAATTCGATGAAGTTGCCTTGAGTCCAAATCGGACTAGAATAGGGCAGTCTGGAAGGGTCAACTTACTAGGCTTATAACTCAAGCTATACTTATGTAAATGAGATGCAACTTCTTTCAAATAAAATCTTGTCCTGCTAGCTTTAATTTGGCATAAGTTTTGTATGATTTCACCTAGTTTCCTATTTATAGTGAATTTTTACTTCTAAGAGTGCAATTCTAGCTAATTGTAGGGCAAACAGAAGTAAACTTTGAATAACTAGAGCTACATAAATCAAAATGAGATGGGACTAAAATGGTTGGAAACTAGACACATAGCACTATGACATATTCAAAATTTAGATCCAACTGAATTGCATAGAAATTATGGTAAATTTTACAAAATCGGGCAGAATTGAGTAGAATGAGCAAAAAACGTAAGTTATGTATTTATGTTGACATATTATATGATTGATATTGTTGTTATAAAACTTGATGCTCTATTTTGGTTTTGTTGCTTGATTGATCCTTCTAGTGATCTAGCACTATTCATGGGAAAGCGGACTCGATCCGTTATGCTGCCGAAATTCTGGCAGAAATATGTGAATTATATGAATGTTATAAACATTTATATGTTATGCTCATAAGATTCATATATGTAAGAATGATTTAAGTATGATATGACGTATATGAATGAATGCATGTAGCATATGCATGTATACTCACATCCAAAGAAGAATAAGATTTATGAGAACTTGCAAGAAAGACGTACCAAGCTACCACGTGAGGCATGGCATAGACCCAGCTAGCATGGGCCAGAGCGGTACTGTCTAAGACTTGGGCCAGCCCTCGACCAGATATAAGGGGGATAGACCAGTGTGAGGGTCAGGGAAAGTAAATCCGTCACTCATGTATAGGTGCGAGCTCGTACTCGAAAAGCAGGCTATTAACCAGAGGTGAGAGAGGCCATTCACCTCCGGGGGACCAATACAGAAAAGCAAGATCAAGTTGCAAGTTAAAGAAAGAGATGAATTAAATCAAATGCACTTACATTCAGTCAAGTACAAGCATCTATATGTGCACCTCTAATTCTCTCATTATGTCATAATGTTATTATGATTCTTATTGAAGTATATTACACTATTTGTGTTTCTATGTCTGTCATATAATATGCCAAGTAGTTGTTAAAATATAACCCGCTTCGAGAAAGATGTTTTCAACTTAAAATTGAACCACTACTTACGTATATGTACTCACATTTTCATAAGAAACCAAAGCGGCTGGAATATTTATGATGGCATTGTATGAGTAATAATTCGAGTTTACCTATTGAGAACCTTAGCTTCTCACTGTAACATCCCCACTTTAGTAAACAGAACGTAATGGAAACTTTGAATTATTTCCCTTAGGTAGTGTGAGAATTTCTCAGGCATCGCTATGCCATGACGATCCTCACACTTGGAATTATAGGGTAGTGTAACACTGCCATTGAAAATATGGCACTGCCATATGTTAAAAATTAGGAAATAATAAAAGTGCCCCTATAAACTTTTGTTAATTACAGAAATGCACAGGATTTTTAGAAATTATATTTTGACCCTAAAGAATTATTTCCACAATAACCCTAGAACTTTTCATAAAATGACATTTATGTCCCCACATCGGTAGAATTAGCAAAATGGAGTTTTAAACGAAGCAAAATCAAGTGGTGAAACCGTAGAAGTTTAAATCTCTACCAATTGGGCCATGGAGGCAGTCTAGTGTGAAATGATGTGGGGTGCCCCTGGACTTGCTCAAAATTACGGATATGCCATTAGCCATGGAAAATAGAAAATAGAAAAGCTCCAAATTTGCAAGAATGATTATTTCACGTTAACCAGCAATTTATTCGATCTTATTGACTAAGTAGGGTTAAGTAGAAGTTAATTAGATGTTAATTAGAGGGATTAGGCTTATGAACAATTAGAATAGAGATATAAAAATTCTCTCAGAGTCATTTAATAAAGTTTTGTCGATTTGAAAAAAATCGGCGAAGATTCGGTATTTTAAACCGTCAGAACCAAACCAGTAGAATTTTCTACTAGAAACCCTCATTTAAGTGGCTGAAATTCAGCCACCTCTACCACATATGAGTGGCGCCAAGTGTTGCTCAAGATAGTGGAGAAACTTGGCCTCACCTCCACCGGATTTTTATCATTTTTCACCTAGTTGTTCGATTTTCATCGAATAATTGGGATTAATTAGGATTCGATTAAGCATTCACTTAAAGCCAATTAAATATGATCTAGAAAGATTAGACTTGATAGAATTAGATTAGAACCATAGGAAACCTCATAGGACTTTTCTAAAACCATTTTACCGATTTGAAGGAAATCGGTAGAATTTCGGTATTTTAAACTGTCAAAACCAGACTAATAGAAATTTTTCTATGAGTGCCCTAGGATCAATGGCTAGGATTTAGCCAAACCACCCCCTCATGTGGCGCCTTGATCAGCCATTGAGGGAGGGAAGCTAAGCAAGATTGGATGATGAAGTGAAATCCACCAATCATCATGCATCTTGCTTCCAAAAATCTTCACCTTTTCTTCCTTCTCTCCTTGTCATTTTCGGCCTCCCCATAAGAGGTGCAGACTAGCCCTCATTTTCCCACTTTCCTTCATCTTCTTCCACTTCCTCTCATCCCCAAGCTCAAGCCCTAACCATCAACTTCACTCCAAGATCAAATTCTATCAAGATTTCACACCACCAAGGTAGGAATCTCAACTTTCTCCTTCTTTTCTTTGAATTGGGGCTACCTAGGGTCTCTTATTCATCCATGATTCTGATGTTGTGATGGGTGGAGATGATGAATTAAGGTTGGCTTAAGGTGTATATGTGAGTTTGAATTGAGGATTAGATGGATTGATTTAAGGAAAACATGAATTCAAGAAGAAATCAAGAAGCTATTAGGGTTTTCCCCTCAATGGTCCGTACGGCGGAGTGTACGGCTCCGCCTACAGCTGTTTAAATTTGATGAATCTATTTTTTTATGAAACTAGACATTCAGGACTTTCCATACATTTAAAATATAAGGCCATTGGATTAGTATATAATTAGTTATGAATTTCTGAAGTTTAACCTAGAAATCTGGATTCTTATCCGGGCAGTATGAGTTGAGAAGGGTAAAACTCACCCTACACAACTCCAAATTGAGTGAACGCAAGATTTTTTGAAAGCTAACATGTAAGGGAACATCCCATAAAAATTTCAGAACCAGATTCGTTGCCATCTATTCCCAGCACACCAATGAAGTTGACTTAAGTTTAAACCGGGCTGAGATAGTATAGTCCAGTAAGGTCAAGTTTCAGGACTCATAACTCAAAATTTACTTATGCAAATAACATGAAACTTAATTCATTTAAAATCTTGTTCTATTAGCTTTCATTTGATATAAATTTATAATGATTTCACCTAGATTTCTATTTTTAGTGAATTTTCACTTGTAAGAGCACAATTCTGGCTAAGAACAGGATAGCCTGAGGAAAAATACTTATATCTTGAGTTATACAAATCAAAATGAGATGGGACTAAAAGGGTTGGAAACTAGATACATAAGGCTATGATATATCCAAAAATTAGATTTAAATGAGTTGAATTGAAATAAGGGTGGAGTATACCAAACTCGGGCAGAACTGCAGAGAATAAACCGAAAACTCTATTGATGCTTGAATTGAAATTGATGAATGATGCTATGAATATATGTATATATTTGCTGGTCCATATTGAATTGCAAGTTTGTACAATTGTACTGGTTGTCTGGCATTATTCACGGGGAAGCGGACTCGATCCGTTATGCTGCTGAATTTTCGCCAGGAATTTATGAGAACTTATGCTATGAGTGATTATGCCTTGAATATATTTATATTTATATGTCATGTTCATGTACGTCATGCATGCAAACATAATTAGAATATGATATGAGAAGCAAGGTAAGAGACATATCCATAAATGCTCAAAGCATCCGCATGCATGATAAGATATGGAAAGGAAAGGATAATAAGAACTTGCAAAAGGGACGTACCAAGCTACCACGTGAGGCATGGCATAGACCTAGCTAGCGTGGGCTAGAGCGGTACTGTCTAAGACTTGGGCCAGCCCTCAACCAGATTTAAGGGGAATAGACCAGTGTGAGGGTTGGGGAAAGTAAACCCGTCACTCATGTATAGGTACGAGCTCAGACCTGAAAAGCAGGGTATTACCCAGGGGTAAGAGAGGCCATTCACCTCCTGGGGACCAAGTACAGAAAAGAGCAAGATCAAGTTGCAAGTTAAAGAAAAATACGAATTTAAGTCAAGTGCACTTGCATACAGACAAATACAAGCATCTTTATGTGCATCTTTAATTATCCCATTAAGTCATAATGCTTTTATGGCTCTTGTTGAAACATATTATACTATTCGTATTTCTATGTCTGTCATATGAAATGGCAAGTGGATGTTAAAATATATCCCACTTCGAGTAAGGTGTTTTCAACTTAAAATTGAACCACTATTTGTTTATATGTGCTCATATTTTCATAATAAACCGAAGCGGCTGGAATGCTTATGATGACGCTATAAGATTGGTTTGAGTTTACCTACTGAGGACTTTAGGTTCTCACTGCCGTTGAAAATATGGCACTGCCATATGTTAAGATTAAGAAATGACAAAAGTGCCCCTATAAACTTTTGTTAATTACAAAGATGCCCAGGATTTTTAGAAATTATATTTTAACCCTAAAGAATTATTTTCACAATAACCCTAGAACTTTTCATAAAATGACATTTATATCCCCACATCGGTAGAATTAGCAGAATGGGGTTTTAAACGAAGTAGAATCACGTGGTGATTCAATCTTCTTGAATTCATGTTTTCCTTAAATCAATCCATCCAATCTTCAATTCAAACTCATATATACAACTTAAACCAATCTTAATTCATCATCATCACTCAAGATAACATGATAATCATGCAAGAAAGTGGGAAGAAAGTGGAGTTCTATTCAGCCCAATTCAAAGAAAACAAGAAAAAAAGTTGGAATTCCTACCTTGTCTAGTTGAATTTGTGTGGATTTAGTGTCTTTGATGGAAGCAACTTGTGATGAGACTTGAAAATGGATGAGAATGGAGTTAAAATGAGAGTAAAGAGAAGAGTAAGAGCACTTTTGTCATTTCCTAATTTTTAACATATGGCAGTGCCATATTTTCAACGGCAGTGTTACACTACCCTATAATTCCAAGTGTGAGGATCGTCATGGCATAGCATTGCCTGAGAAATTCTCACACTGCCTAAGGGAAATAATTCAAAGTTTCCATTACGTTCTGTTTACTAAAGTGGGGATGTTACACTCACTGCCTGTTTGTATGTTTTTCTTTTCCGTAAATATTCCAGCACCTAAGTTGGAAATCAAGTGCAAGGTAGAGTACTGAGACATTTTCTAAACAAGACTCGGGTGCAACCCAGACCAAGAGACTATTGAAGCTAGCTAGCAGCAGTCGAAAGTAAGTTCTGTGTATTATGTTAGTCGTAATTTCTTTTAAATTGTAATTATTTTATCCTCTATGTATAAGAGATGACAAAGTTTATGAACTATTAGTCAGTAATAAAGTATGCAGTTAAAGAGCCATGTATAATATTTTCCACATTTTAAAGATTTTTTAGCACAGTCACAACCTTTTAATATAACTCTATAACTCGAGCATGGCTTATATGATAGAGGTTATTACAGATCATGGTAATGAGAGATAAGTTTTGTAAATAGTTTTAATCTAAATTGTTCTTAATCATGGGATCACTAAAAATTACGACATTAGTGATCCGGATAAATTAATATATATGTGACAGTCTTGATAGGATGGAGATAAATAGATATCATTTATTAAATCACATATATAGATGATATATGTGGGATATTATCATTGTATTGAATCATTTGAGAATTCCTAATGGTTAATATTACCATTAAATTGTCAACAGGATAGTCTCAAGAAGAACATGGTGTAAAAATTTTCCTTAGACCTAAGATTATTATAATAATCAACAAGTCATTTATTATACTTTGATACCAGACACCTAATGTGTTAGGGTGATAATTGAAAGGATATTGGGTAAGATCAAATGCTTGTAGGATTAATGATAAGTCAAGAGAATCCATCAACTCTTGGTAATGAGTTTAAGTTATGTGATTTTAATAATTATTTTGACCCTGGCCAAGGCAATTGAATGAAAGAAGAAATGAGTTTCTCGATGTCATGACCCAGCCAGGATCATGACCGGTGCATAGGGACACGTCCCTAGCAAGCCTATATTAAACCGTTTCTAAAGAAAATCGGGCAAAGTTTTCTCTATATTTAGGACTATTCCCAAATGAGGATTCTCTACCTACACAAACAGAACAACCACACTAAATCGTTGGGGGTCCAGGCATTCTCAGAATGCACCCCACAGCACACAACAAGGGAGTATAAAATACAATCATGCTTATGAAAATATGAATACAATTCCATAGTCATTACTAATCAAACTGATCATAACTAAATTAACTACACTTTCATTACAACACGTAAACCCATATAGAAGGGACCTTGCCTGTAGGCTAATGGAGCATTATTATAATTATAAATATAATTGTATACAAAGCGATATGAATCTCCACGTGGGTAACCTTTGATAATCACACAAACAAGGGTGTAGAATTATAGAAATACCCAACGACTTCAGCTAGTCAGGGACACATATGTATAGCTTATACTTGTCTAAAAACATGAAGAGAAAGAAAGAGTGAGTCATACAAACTCAATGAGAGATAATATATCTTTAACAAGAGTGGAACAAGCATTAACATTAACTTTTAGCAAAAGTATTACATATAAAACCTCTTCAAAAACTTAAACATCATTTTTATTAGAAAAAGACTTTGTCTATATGTTAACATACTATAAAATTTCTGGGAAAACATACTTGGAGTATAATCTCTCCTTAAAACATTCATAGATCCTTAATCATCTTTTTTCTTTCCATTAGATAAAACTTTTTATAAACATATATAAACAGAACGCTTTTACACTAGATGTAATAAATCATATACATAATAAGGATTTAAGAACTAATCTTAAAGTTAGAAATACTTTCTCGTAACATGAAGAGCAAATACTTGCTTCAAAATCATCATAAAGGTTAAGGAAGGTTCCTATTTAGAATCTATATTCTAATTCTTTTCCACCTCTGGGCGTTACGTATCGCCGTCCCCAAATGTGGTTTCTTTTTCATTCAGAATCTATATTCTAATTCTTTTCCACATCTGGGCCTTACATATTGCTGTCCCCAAATGTAGTTCTTTTATCAATTGTAACACCCTCCCAAGTATAGTACTATGCTTAAGTCATAGTACCACACTCTGGAGTTGTTACTGTTACCTGAGCAGACCTTGTCTGACAGCAACCTCAACCATTTTCGGAAACTTCTGAAACTATCTGGAGATAACATGGAAATAAGAGTGAGAATTACAAATTCTCAGTAGGATTCTCTAATTATCATGCATAATGTCTTCACTGTCATCTCCAGTTTACTTCGGTTTATTATGAAAAGGGTGAATAGGTTATATAAATTGTTTACTTTTATAATTCGAAAATATGTTATCCGAAGCAAAGTTTATTTTACTCATGCACATGTCCTTTGGGGAGAGCTCGTACAAAATCAATCAATTCATGAATATTAATGAGTAATAACTGAAACATAATAAAATACGTTAGTATCAATATACTGAACACATAAAATCTGCCCATGGCTTTACTTGCCCTTGAATTTAAGCATATACATATAATTTATTTCTCTTTCTTTATCTTCCTTTACTTGTTACACATATTCCAGAGTATGATCGCCATGTCATACCCCATCGGGATGTGATAGCCATGTCATATTCCTTAGGAATATGTTCTTTCTGCCACGTCCCAGAGTATGATCGCCATGTCATACTCCATCAGAATATGATCACCATGTCACATCCCTTAGGGTGTGGGATCATCATGCTATATTCCAGAGTATAATCGCCATGTCATACCCCGTCAGAGCGTGATCGCCATGTCACGTTCCTTAGGAATATAGACTCATCATCATATCTTTACATGCCACATTCCAGAGTATGATCGCCATGTCATACCCCGTCGGAGCGTGATCGCCATGTCACGTTCCTTACGAATATGGGACCTTTATTCGGTACTTACACTAGTTGGGTCATGCCATGCCTCATATAAGTCCTATCCCCTACACTCACACTAGCTGGGTCGATGCCATGCCTGATGTGAGTGGAGTGCTTGCATATGCTTTAATCTTTAGTCTTTATAGTCTTTACTCTTTAATCTTTACTGCCCTTGGGTAGCCTGGCTTTGGAGCGAGCTTATCAGCTCAACTCGTGACCGTCGTCACATCGACTCACCCACAAGGGGACCCATATCTTTATATTCATATTTAATATACTTATATCTTTTCATTCTCATATATCTCATAACTCATATCATACTTAAATTCATCCTTGCCTCTAAACATTCATAGTTTCATAGACTTCTGCCGTAAATTCGGCAGCATAACGGATCAGCTCCGTTTCCCCATGAATAGTGCCAGTTCTCACAGACAGTTCAGTCATAACAATATAATCAATCTAACATATATATATATATATTATATATATATATATATATATCAATGTAAAACTGGCAATCCTCACTCAAACCTTATATGTGCACTAACACTTGTAAAATTATCAATTTGGCCATTCTGCCAATCTTACTCAGTTCTGCCCAGATTTTTGTATAATCCGCCTTTATCTCTATTCAACTCATTTAAACCTGAATTTTGGATATGTCATAGATCTATATGTCTACTTTCTAACCTCTTTGGTCCCATATCATTTTGATTTATAAAACTCAAGATATTTAACTTTTGCCTCAGCCTATTCAGCCACTGGCCCGAATTACACTCTTGGAGGTATAAATTTACTAAAAATCGAAACTATGCTCAAATCAGGCAAAATTGGTCTCATATTGAAGCTAACAGGACAATCTTTCATTTGTCACAAGTTTCATTCCATTTGCTTAAGTATACCTCAAGTTATAAGTCCCGAAATTTGACCTTCCTGAACTACTCTGTTTTGGTCTGGATTGGACATAGGGCAACTTCCTCGAATCACTGGGAACAATTGGGACCATAACAAACTTAGAATTTCATATTGGGATGTTCTCTTATGTGTAAGCTTTCTAAAAAATTTAGTTCCACTCAATTTGGAGTTGTATAGGGTGAGTTATACCCTCCTCATGTCACCCTGCCCGGATGAAAATCTTGAACCCTAGGTCAAACTTCAAAATTTCATATCTCTCTCAATAATAATCCAATAACCTTATATGCTATATGTATGGAAAGCCCTGGATGTCTACTTTCATCTAAAAATGGTTTCATTGAATTTAACTGGCTGTAGGCGGAGCCGTACACTCCGCCGTACAGACTGCCGTGGAATCTTCACTAAGACAGCATCCTAATTCATCCATTTCTCTTAGTTTTCTTCTTCTAATTCTAATTCCCACTCAAGATTTCATATTAATCCTATCATAATCCTATCATGTATATTCAGTATATCATCAAACACATGAAGAAAAGTAAAGTTTCATACAATCATATTGCAATGGATTCAAGAACAGAATAGAATCCTACCTCTTTGGAGTATGATTTTGCTGAATTTGAGTTTGGATTGATGGAACCTTGACCAAGCTTGGAGATTTGATGGAGTTGGTTGAGAGAGGAAGGGAAGAAGAAGAAGGCTGGAGCAAGAGGAAGGGAACGTAAATCAGACCAAAATGGAGAGAAGAGTCTGATTTAAATACATGAAAGTTGTGGTGTTGATTGGTTGGAGTTTTGTGGTTGAAGTTCGGCCATGTCTCTCACTCTTGTGGCTAAATTGCTCTCCACGTCGTCCCAAGAGTGAGATACGCTTCCGGTCTACCTGAAATTGGAACTCATCTCTATTAGCTTAAAGTCGAAACTCGTGCCATTTTGTCTGAGCTTGGGGCTGAAGCCGGATGTCGGAACTCGTCCCTCTTGTTTGTGACTTGAGGAAATCTTGTCTGGTTTATTTCGAGACTTGGACGTAAGGTCAGAGGTCGGAAGTCTTCAAGCTTACAATCATATAATCTCAGAACTCCCCATTCAAACTCGGGAACGCTAGTAGAAATGGAAAGCTCCAAAGAATAAGATCGGATATCGGAACTCGTGTGTGTTTGGAAATCAGCTCAAGGATCCGAACTCGTGTCCATCCCAATTGAGTTCAACACTAAGGTCAGAACTCGTTATATTAAACTCAGAGTTTGGTACTTGTACCATTGTGTTAAAATATAACATCTGACGTCAAATGAAGCATGAGGTCTGAGGTCGGAATGAGGATGCTTAATATTGGAACTCGGGAATTCGAAATCACATTACCAAACCCAAGTACTTAAACCCGAAAGTCAGTATTTATATACAGTGTGGTTGATGAGATCGAAATCCGGGTATATTTTCCTTGAAACATGAAGTCGGATATTGGAACTCGAAAGCCACATTTAACTTGAAACTAGAACATGAAGTCGAAAATCAGGAACAATCAAACTTAGATGAAATCGGAAGTCGAACAGGACATGAAGTCGGGAATTCAGCAAGACGAACTCGGAACTCAGAATAATCCCTTCTATCTGAATTTCAAAGATGAAGTCGAAAATCGGATTTTATCATCCTGGGGGCGAAGTCGGAACTCGAAAATCGGGATGTTACATCAGTCACCTGTGGGCGTTATGTACCGCCGTCTCCAGGGTGTTCTTATTTATTCTGGTCATGTCAGCCAAGCATGCCGAGCTAGCACCCACCGTGCTAGCTGGGCTTTTCAAGGTGCACCAAGGCTAATGTTGACTGCCATTAGCGAGCAGTTCTGTTGCAGTTTCCTCCCCTTAGGTAACTTTATTCTTTTCTAACTCTTTGTCGCTAAAACTTTTCCTTAGCTCAACTCTTATGCGTTCTAAGTGTACTATCTAACATAGGTACAAAGTATAATACCTCAAAACCTTTCAACTCAAAGTACCTAAAGTTCTTTCTCAAAGTAGTAAATTTAAACTATTTCTATCAAATTACTCAAAACTTTGGCTTCAAGAACATCATAATTTCTAATATCATAAAAGTTCATCCTTTCTATCAAATTATTCAAGCATCGAAAATCAATTTCTAGACTAGCTTATCCCACACATATATATATATAAAAATATATACCAAGGTTCTTTCAAGAATTCAATAAAGTCATACCTTAAAATGCTATTTCACTTTCTTTGAACTTTAATAACTCAACCCATGAACTTAACATTTGTAAAACTATGCATATACTAAAACCAGCTAGCTATAGATATGTTATCCACTCACCAACAAAGCTCAAGGCTTCAAGGCAAGAATTCAAGTTTGATGTGCCCCCAGGCCAATTGGAGACTCCAAAAAAAGAGTTCGAAGCTACAAAATACATCAAACTGACATAATTAAACTTCTAAAACTAAATATAACTTCAATCCAACCACAAATTCAAAAAAAAAATCCCCAATTGAAAACCTAACTATTCATCACAATAACTCAAATCTAATTATATGGGCTAGATAAACAATATATAGCTAGAAGGAAGTAGAAAGTACCAAGAGTTTACCTCAAAACCTTGGAAGAATGATTTGAGCAAGAGAGAAGTGATGGGTCACTTCTACGCTTCACTTTCTCTCACTACAAGAGGATAGAGAGAGGTCCAAGGAAGAAGATGATGAGGATATTGATGAGGGAGAAGTGGAAAATGGTGAATTTGTGAGGGAAATCATAAGAAAAGATGATGGATTAGTGAAGTATATGAATGAAATCAAGGAAGAAAGGTTTCTTTTAGAGAGACGAAATTAAGAGAGTGAGTGTGAGTGAAAAATGGGAGAGAGATGATCGAAGTTGATCAAAAATATCGCGCAGCAAGCGCCTGGGCAGCTAATTACGGCACCTGGGCGCTCGGGAGCCTGAAACTCAAATCTGTCAGCACTGCTGGCGCCTAGGCGGTGGATCCTGGCACCTAGGCACTAGGGAGCACGAAAACGCTCCTTGATTCTACCATGCCAACGCCTAGGCAATGGAAATCTAGCGCCTAGGCGCTGGATCCCTGTATTCGAAACAACCCTTTTTTTTCCACTTTCCAACATGCATTCCAAGTCTCAAACCATGGTTTTAAACATATTTTCACTTCCATCATCATCAAATACTCATGAATAACCACTCATAAGATTAATTAACATCCACAACTCAAAGGAGATAAAACTCATACAATTACACACATTCTAAGGCATCACACATAAGGTCAAACTTAGAGCTTTCACACAGTCCGACAAGACAAAGTATCACGATTTGTGTGACTCTCGACCCAGGCATTACACTTGAGTTACTCATTAGTTAATTATAATTAACTTAAAATATAAATGGTGACTAATTAGAGTTTGACAATTATACCATATTCTAAGGTCAACCTATAGTTGGAACAATGGAAGAAAATATTACATTATTCTTTTTAAGGTTCTTGAAAGTAAAAAGATGTTATTACTTCATGCTAACTGGACATTAAGGAGTGTTGCTAGATGCTAACCTCGATTAGTAAATTTGTTTGACTAATTTACTACTAGCTTAGTGTTGAGCCTATGGGGTCACACACTAATAGATGTTCTAATCTTTTCTAAAGGATTATTTAATTTATTATTTGACCATTAAATTAGAGAATTTAATTTGATTAAATAAATAAATTTTTAATCCAAATGGAATATTATTACAATCTTTTTTTTCTATAAAGGCACGGGGAGGGAGAATGGGAGTCGAACATGGTACATACCAAACTCAATAATACCAAGCTCAATAAGACATGTGGGAGACAACCACCAGGTTGTGGGCTCAATTACAGAATATTATTATATTCTTTGTTAGCATTAGGAATATAATGAATATGTGAGATAATTGAGGAAACTTGATGTCAATTAAAAGAGGAAATTCATAGAAGTAATTCTGATGAATTTCAAATTTGTTCAAATCTTTATGATTGATTGAAATTGATTCCAAATTTGTAGGTGTGGTGGTTGCCTGATTTGGAATAAAAATTAATTAAATATTGATTAACATTTTGCTATAAAGAATAGCACTAGGAAATGGAATAAGGTGTGTGCACAAACTCCTCTGTGTGTGGTCATCTTGCTAAAATTTCTTTGAAAAATTCTGGCTCTTTAAGTCCTTAGTTCTCAAGTTCCACTTATCAAAGGGTTGATAGTAGAGCTTAGTCTCAGTGCGGATATACAGAGTCTTCATGTGATCAAAGAATCAATTTTTTTTTTCTTTTGGGTTACTAGTGCACTTTATGAGATAATTTTTTTTTTTATCTTGTCTATTTGTTAGAATAATTTTAAACACAAAATCGATCATCTTAGATTACTTTTATTCTTTCGCTGCATATTATGAACATTGAGTAATCCTTCAAGGTGTTGGTGTCGCAGTATGTGGATGAGGTGCAGGTGGTATATTTGGTGCATGTTATGTAGTATACGTGAAAGGGTCATCATGAGATGGAAAAGGCTTATGCATGATAATGGGTGAAGGTGAATGACAGCAAGTATTGATTTAAATAGGAAATATGCTCGTAAAAGATTACATTCCTAGATATCAAAGTCTCCGTAGTGACTAAATCAAAGATAAGAGATCCTTTTGTCCCAGTATGAAAGCCCAAGTAAACACATTTCGTAGCTCTAGATCTAGCTTCCTCCTATGTGCAACCAAAGTAGATGCATAAGCTAAACAGCCAAACATACGCAAGTTATTCAGATCTAGAATACCAAAATGAACTTCATAAGGGGACTTATTGGATAGAAAAGGAGTAGGTAGTCTATTAGAGATGGCAAAGTGGGCCGGCCCGCCCCAACTCGCCAAAGCCGAGGTGCGGCGGGGTGAGCCGAATTAGGAAGACAGACTTAATATTCTAACCCACTCCGTTTAAGGGCAGGTTGCCCGCAAAAAAAATAAAAAATATAAATAAATTTATTTTAATATTTTTTATGAGTTAAATTACTTTAAAAATTAAAAAAATATATTGAATAAAAAATCTACTTAAATAAAATAGAATAGAATAATTAAACTAGATAATTTATATTCAAATTTAACTAAAATACAAATATAATAAACTAATTAGGATATATAAATAAGTTTATAAATAATAATTAACTATAAATTTATAATATAAAGTCTATGGTATAAAGTTCACAAATTAATAAAAGTATAATAATAACATAATTTATAATAAAAATCTAATTTTTTTTTAAAAAAATACTTTTGAACCTAAAAAAAAAAAAAAGAGACAAGCTTGGTCCGACGGGCCAACCCGCCCCAACCTGCCAAAGCTCGCGGGTTAGGTGGGCCAAAAATTTTTTGCTGGCCAAATATGTCAACCAAATCCGTTATTTTTTGCGGGTTTGGCAGACCAATTTGGTAAGTTAAGCCCGTTTTGCCATCTCTATAGTCTATTAAGCCAATACCCATTATTTTGCAATGGCATTAGGCCAAAATTTTTTAGGCAAATCAGAATGAAACAACAAAGCTCTATCAATAAATGAAATATGTTGATGTTTTCTTTCCATAACCCTATTTTGTTAGGGAGTCTCTACGTAACTAATTTGATGCAAGATGCCCTTGGAATTATAAAATTAAACTAATTTGAATTCAGGTCCATTCACTACTAGAAAATAGCCAAACACCGATGGAAACTATCGACAAAATAAATCCATCAGTAATATCGATGTATAAACCGTCGAAAAAACTTAAAACATTCCTTCGGTAATATCGATGGATAAACTATTGGAAAAACTTAAAACAAGAATTGATGTGGAATTTTACCAACAAACAAACAATCCATCGGTATATGCGTCGATAAATGTTTGCGCGGAATAGCACTACAATTTTATCAACGGATATTTCATCGATAAATTTTTTGAACTTTTATTTTACATTTTCTTATATCTGAACATGTACCAACGGATGTCCGTTAGTAAATTAAAAAATTATCGATAGAATGTCCGCCGGTATGGAATTATTTATTGAACAAATAATCTTTAAAAAAAATTAATATGTTACAACGGATTTCCTATCGATAAATAAATTAATATGGTCATGTTACCGATGGATAATCCATTGGTAATTATTTGTTAGTTTTGTTTTTTCTTTAACATTAATCCATCAGTATTTGAAAATTAGATTACCCACCACCATCTTTTTGGTTCCCATAGTACCGACAAAATGTCCGTCAGTAATGTTTGATTAATGAAATGATTTGTTTCTTTAGCCTTTTAACGATGGAAAACCCATCATTAATTTTGAACATCGAACATTAAAACGCAACCCCTTCTTCTTCCTCATTCGAACATTCTCTTTCTTTCTCTCACCCCTCCACACAGCCATTGGCCATTTCACCACCCTCGGAGCTTCCGTTTCACCACCAAAGACTGCCATTGTGTTCATGATATGTTTTTGAGTATTTTAATCAGTTTAGTTTTTATATTTAGCTTTTTTTTTTAATTCCATTTCTTTACTCAAAGTTTTTAGTTTCTTTGTTAGTTAATTATGTAACACCCTAATAAAACCACACTACGCTTAAGCCGTATTGTGGTATTTATTAATTGTTACAACTAAACTAGCAGAACTTTTGTAGTTATAAAATAAGTCGACTAACAAAAATAGTGTATAATTTTTTTTTAAAGTAATGATTTCAAAACTGAGCCTTCTAGCGCATATAATCGACATTATTGTTATGATGTAAAATACTAGATCTGTAATTTAACTTGCATCATAATAATATAAAATAAAGGGACAATATAATTTACTTGGATAACTGTGCATTCATATATTTAGATACATAAGTGTTGGGCATACACATTTACATATAAGTGCCCAAGCAAGTCAAATTAGCAAGGCCCTAGGCCAAGCTAAACAAAATACATGTACAGTCATTCCAAAAGAGTAAGTCTATGTGACATCCCTAACTCTAGGGATAGCCCCATACAAAAGGGAGCTCAGGCTTGAAAAAAGGGTAAAACTATAAATAAGCAAATTGTAGAAAAATTAAGGGGCAAAAAGGTAATTGTTTGATGATAATGACAAAGTTGTAATTAAAGATTTATAGTTGTCTAAAGGGGCAGTCATAGAAAAATCCCGATTCCAAAATCATGTGGGCCCACAACCCTAGTAAACAACTAAAATACGAGTAACAACTCTATAATTGGTATTTTCTACACTTGACTTTTAAATAAAAGTGTAATATTACTCACACTATATATATATTATCTCAGGTAACTCAGAGTACCCAAATTAATACCCAAACACCTTGAATTAATCCTGAAGGGTCCTATGTTGTCTTTGGGTATGAAAAACCCAGGCAAATAATCCCCCAGGAACTAGATAGACATGTCAAAGGAATAGCCAGAGCATATGGCCAAAGACGAGCCACACCGGCACTCTAGGTGGACAGATTAGGGCCACCCAAAGCTCAAGCTTAAGTGAGTTTAAATTTTGTTCCAAACCCATCAATGAGATTTAACCCACAAAGCTTCGAAAACAAGCCAATCTAACTTAGCAATTATGTCACCATTCTTTCCCTTTTTGCCCTCCAAAATTTGGCCCGTTCTCTACATATACACATCTCCATTTTTATTCTCCATCTTTTTCTTACCACCTCCATGGCTATGAGTTTCAAACTCAAAGATGAAGACTTTCTTGGCCTCAAATCCTCTTGCTCCTTTGATAAAAATTGATCATCATCCTCTCTTCTACAAAACCCATCTACCAATTTGAGGATCAACCATCAAGTGGAGTCTCTCCACCTCCATGTGAGCTACTGCTATGGTGAGGAAGGAAGACTAAGATATTGCTTTTGTCTTCTTTGCTTCCATAACTTCAAGGATTTTGAGATAGGTAGCTCAAATCTCTAGTTAATTGATGTCTTATATGGTTATGTGGCTGATATAAATTCTTTGTGTCGTCATGTATTTAATCTTTTATGATGTTTATATGACTTCTTTCTAGTGATTTAAAATAAGAATACTTGGTTTAGGGTGAGAGATATAGCAAAAGATCAAAAGGAAACCAAAATAGAGAAACTGTGAGATAAAATCCTAAGACACCATCCGTATAGCGAATGATATTTCTCAATTTGTAGGGTCAAATTTAAATGAAACTAATTTTGGATAAAACTGGACTTCAAGATCAATCCAATGATATAAATTATAAGACCATTGGATTTAAAATGAATTAGTTATGATTTTTAGAAGTTGGCTATTGGAATTCACTCTCTATCCTGACCAAAGTGTGATTTGAGGGGCATAACTCACCCTATATAACTTTGAATTAAGTGAAATTAATTTTTTTAGAAATCGAATACATAGGAGATTATAGCATAAAAATTTTAGAATCAGAAAATGAGTGAATTTTCCCCAGTAATTCCTTAAAATTGACCTATACTCTGTTTGGGTAGAAACAAGGTAGGCCATTTGGGAAGCTCATAACTTGAGCTCTAGTTATCCAATTGGAGTAAAACTTATGAGGATTGAAAAAGGGTCCAAATAGCTACATTTTTACAAATTTCAGATAAAAATGATACAAGATGGAATTTTAGTGATTTTCTAAGTTTAAGTATATAAGTCTATTTTGAAATAGGGCAACCTTGAGTAAAACTTCAATAACTCAAGTTATATATCTCAAAATTTAGTGAAACTAAAAAGAATTAAAAGTAGACAAATAGGGCTATAATATATTAAGTTTCCAGATTAAATGAATTATAATGGAATTTTGATGTAATTTAGAAGAATAGGACAGATTTGAGAAAAAATGAGACAACTTGACAGCTTTAAGAATTAGGAGCTCTATGAGCCACAAGAAGTTCAATGACATAAAGATCTATACAATCCCACATCAATGTAAGGTTATATTGGTATAATTTTGATGATGATTATGATTAACAAGATTGGTTGGTTGACTGGATATACTGGCTATTTTGGGAACCTCCATGTTTCAGTTGTTATGCTGCCGAATTTCTGACATAAGTATATAAATGCTATATGTTATGTACATGGAAATTATTCATGCAAAAATATTTGAAAGTAAGATATGAAGCATGTGCATAAGTCTCTAAAGTATTTTGATACATGAATATATGAGCATATGAATCATGAAAGAATATGAACAAATAAAATGTGAATCCCTTCACTTGATGGCAGTTATTAGATCCCTTCTTGTGAAGGCACTTAAGTAGATAAGAAGTGGATCCCTTTATTTGGAGGCAGTTATAAGATCCTTCCCTGTGAAGGTAGCTAAACTATGAGATTTCTCTACTTTGGAGGCAATTGGCCAAATGAGATCCCTCTAATTTAGAGGCACGTAGATCCCCTTGCGGGTTAGTACTGTGTGACAACGATCACGAGTTGCGCTCACTCCTAAATCAATCTACCCAGGGGATAGTAAAGATTAAAGAAAGCTAAAGAAAGACAAGCAAAGACAAGTACAATTGCATGATTTGGTTTATGTGCATCTGCACATGGAATATGCATCTGCATATGCATATGCATATTCCATGATATTATTGTGCTACATAACTACCAATATTATGATTAGAAATTTCATTATTACTGCTTTTGTGCCTGTTCTAAGAAGTGCCAAGTGATTGCTAAAAGTAACTCACTTTGAGAAATATGTTTTAAAACTTAAAATTGAACCAATGGTCTTTGTCCACCTTTTCATAGTAAACCGAAGTGGTTAAAATACTTACGATGACACTTGTATGCTTAGTGGATTGAGTATACTTACTGAGAATATTAGATTCTCACTACCTATTTGTGTGTTCCTATAAATATTCCAATACAAATAACATGCTTCAAGTGGTAGCAGAGTTTCATGTCTTTTACGAACTGTAGGGTGTGGATTTCTCGAGTCCATCACCAAGAACTCTGACTCAAGTGTAAAGTGAAGGATGCAAAGTGAGACATACTCCGTGTATAATGGTGTTCATGTCTTGCATAGCATTGTATTTTTAAATTATAGATGTATTTTTCAAATACTTGGAATTGTGAATCCTTATTCGATAATAAAATATGATGTTGTTAGGGTCATATATTATATTTTCATCAAGTTATAAGCCTCCATAGCAACCTCTAAATATAATTCCATGGCTTGAGTATGGTGTATATGTTTGGAGGGTGTTACAGTCTACTATGGTTAGCTCTTATAGATATGCCAAATAGGATGTTGGGAAAAATATAAATTCTAAACCTACTGTGGGATACCAAAACCAGCGAGTCCAAGGCAGGATCACAATGTCAGGTCCACTCAGGCACCTCTAGGAAGATCACCATGGATGCTATCAGTTTTGTTTGAGGATGACACGGGAACACACACAGGGATGAAAAATAAAGTATTTCTCAGTAGAGATTCCTAACCGAACATACAAATGTCGTTGTTATTGCCTCAGCCACTTTGGTTTATTTAATACAATCAGTGAACATGCTTGAGAAGAATAAAGATTCCTTTTAGTAATTTCAAAATCATAAACTCCGAAGTGGGTTCATTTTATTCAATCACTTAAATCAGAACTCTAAAACATAATAGCATTGATAACACATTAAATCATCACTTCATTATCATCATGCAATGAATGCCATGCAAATCTTGTGGATGAATGCTTATGCACTCTATTCTTTGTCATTATGACTTCCTTTAGCACGTGCACTTATTATTACATGCCCTTGGATAAACTGTCCTAGGATGTGAGCTCACTTCATGATCATCATCATATAATGTTAACTAAATCAGACTCTAGTTGACAAAGGGATCTACCTCTACAATTGGAGGGATTTATTTGACCACTGCCACCAAAGTAGAGGGGTATCTTAGTGCGTCACCTTCCCTTACTAAACAATCATGCTTGATTATCTTATCTTTGTGGATCACCTTCCCTTACCGAAAGATCACTTCCAAGTCTTAATTAGGATCGGCTTTCCTTACCGAAGAGTCATATGCGATTATGTTGTCTTTGTGGATTGCCTTCCTTTACCGAAAGGTCATTTTCAAGTCATAATTAGGATCGTCTTCCCTTACTGAAGGGTCATTTCCAAGTTTTAATTTACTTTAACATGTAATATTCTTTAAAATAGAGTTCATGATTCATGGCACATGGCACAATTTTCTCTAATCTCATGCACTTATGCATTATGATGCAACTCATAAAAATTTCTAACAAAAATCCAACAGCATAACGGCTATACCAGGAGAAATCCAAAAATTGAAGACACTAATAAACAGATAGAAAAATTCCCAGTCAAAGCATAAATCAACAAATACTTATCAATCCACAAATCCAATACATTCTTTATAACAACTAAGTCTATCATCATCATAAGTCATATATGTAAAGCAATTCAAGATAAACTACCAAGGTTCCAAGAATCAAGAATAGAACACATACCTTTGCTTCCATCATTAGCATTTAACGATAAGAAATCACCCAAACATTTCAATATCAAGTGGTATCCCACCATCATACTCACTTTACACTTTATATATATATATATATATATATATATATATATAATGAAGTCATAACACTTTTCTTGACATAAACATCTTGAAACCAACTCTAAACTTCATTAAACTTACCCCACTTGATTATATTTGGTCCAAGGTACTTAAATTCACCATAATAACTCTAAATACTCAATTAAAGCATGATTTTGGTTATCCTCTAAGTATATGGCCAAAAATAGCTCTAGTAGCTAGAAAACTTGATTAGTTAACACTCAATTCTCCAATAATTCACGTTTAACCAATTCCAACCATTCAAAGACATTTCTAAGTTCTATATGACTCAAATAATCAAGCCTAAAACCAGTTTTACAATCCATTGAGGGATAAGAATCGAAATTCACCTTTCTAGTGGCTTACCAGAACTAGTTTCAGTCCAAAATTGTTTCTACTCATCCTTTCACCAAACCAACTACTCAAGAACAATTTTAGACTCCAAACATCATGTACTTTAAGGGGTAAAATCAATTTGCATTTATTCCATTGATAAGATAATTAATTCTCCATTTTTCTAGGTTGCCAGTGTAGGATTTAACTACCTCTTTTGTGAAAAACTCAAGATGGTGGTCCTACAAGTTTGGGTTTACAATTACACTTCTATTTAGGGACAATTAAATTATTCAAACTCATAAGAACCTCATTCTTGTAACATCCCCACTTTCGTAAGGAAGCATAATGGAAACTTTGAATTATTTCCCTTAGGCAGTGTGAGAATTTCTTAGGCGCTTATACCATGATTTATTCTCACACTCAGAATTATAGGGTACTATAATACTACCGTTGAAAATATGGCACTGCCATATGTTAAAAATTAGGAAATGACAAAAAGTGCCCTAGTAAACTTTTGTTAATTGCAGTGATACCCAGAATTTTTAGAAATTATATTTTAACCCCAAAGACTTATTCCCACAATAAGCCTTGAACTTTTCATGAAATGACCTTTATGTCCCCACATCCGTAGAATTAGCAGAATGGGGTTTTAAGCGGAGCAGAATCACGTGGCGAAACCGTAGAAGTTTAAATCTCTACGAATCGGGCCATGGAGGCAGCCGGGCGTGAAATGACATGGGTTGTCGCTGGACTTGCTCAAAATTACAGATATGCTATTATCTATGGAAAATAGAAAACAAAAAAGCTCTGAAATTGCGAAGCATTTAATCTACTCTATTAATCGATTTATTCGATTTTATTGATTAAGTAAGGTTAATTAGAAATTGATTAAAGGATAATTAGAAGTTAATTAGATGTTAATTAAAGATATTAGACTTGAGATGATTAGAATAGAGATATAGAAAATCTTACAAATTTACTTAGTAATGTTTTACCGATTTGAGGAAATCAATAAAGATTCTATATTTTAAACTGTCAGAGCCGAATCAATGGAATTTTATACCCAAAACCCTATGTCTAGTGGCTGAAAATTTAGCCACACACCTATCTAGAAGTGGCGCAAGGCAGCCATAGATTTTCAAGCCTTGTTGGCTCACAAATGAGCCAAGTGAAACATCAACTAATAAGAGACCAATTCTTCAGCCACCCTCCTTTACTAACATTAGATTTTTCCCCTTGGCTTCCTTCATGTTACACCCAAGAGAAGGAAAAGAAAGGACAACCAACTGCTCCCTCTCATCTTGTGCTTGAACTTCCATCATCTTGATTTCTTCAATCGACAACCCACATCTAGCAAGGCTACACCTAGATGAGGTAGGAACTTCATCCTTTCTCTTGTTTTCTCTGATTTGGGACTACCTAGGGCTCTCCCTTCTCCCTTTGTTTTAATGTTATATTGATTGGATATGATGGATTATGGGTGGTTTAAGATGTATGATTGAGTTAGGATTGAAGATTTGATAGATTGATTTAAGGAAAATCATGAGTTTAAGATGCTGTTAGGGTGTTTCCTACGGCGGTCCATACGGCGGAGTGTATGGATCCGCCTACAGCCGTTTAAATTTTATGAATCCATTTTTATATGAAACTAGACATTCAGGGATTTTCATATATATAAAATATAAGGTCATTGGATTAATATAGAATTAGTTATGAATTTTTGAAGTTTGACCTAGAAATCTGGATTCTCATCTGGGCAGTATGAGTTGAGAAGGGTGTAACTCACTCTACACAATTCCAAATTGAGTGCAACCAATGTTGTTTAAAAGCTAACATGTAAGGAAACTTCCCATAAAAATTTCAGATTCGGATTCATGCCATTTGTTCCCAGCACATCAATGAAGTTGACTTAAGTTCAAACCAGGTTGGAATAGGGTAGTCCAATAGGGTCAAGTTACGAGGCTCCTATCTCAAAATATACTCATGCAAATGATATGAAACTTATTTCATTTGAAAGCTAGTTCTGTTAGCTTTAAATTTATATAAATTTCGTATGATTTCACTAGGATTTTTATTTTTAGTGAATTTTCACTTATAAGGGTGCAATTCTGGCTAAGAATAGGGCAGTCTGAGGTAAAATGCTAATAACTTGAGTTATACAAATCAAAATGGGATGGGACCAAAAGGGTTGGAAACTAGACACATAGAGCTATGATAGATCCAAAATTTAGGTTTAAATGAGTTGAATTGGACTAAAGGTGGATTATACAAAATTCGGGCAGAATTGAATAGAATTGGCAGAAATGACCAAATTGATGGCTTCACAAGTATTAGTGTACATATAAGGCTTGGGTTGAAGGTTGCAAGTTTTACATTGATAGATATGTTAGATTGATTATACTACTATGATTGATTTGTCCGTGGGAGCTGGCATTGTTCATGGGAAAGTAGGTCTAATCCGTTATGCTACCAAAATTCCAGCAGGAATATATGAATTATATGAATGTTATAAACATTTATATATTATGCTCATAAGATTCATATATATAAGAATGATTTAAGTATGATATGAAGTTATGAGAACTTGTGCTATGGGTGATTATGCTTTGAATATAGTTACATTCACATGTCATGTTCATGTACGTCATGCATGCAAACATAACTAGAATATGATATGAGACATATCCATGAATGCGCAAAGCACCCGCATGTATGATAAGATATGGAAAGGAAAGGATAATAAGAACTTGCGAGACGGACATACTAAGCTACCATGTGAGGCACGGCATAGACCCAACTAACGTGGGCCAGAGCGGTACTATCTAAGACTTGGGCCAGCCCTCAACCATAATTAATGGGAATAGACCAGTGTGAGGGTCGGGGAAAGTAAACCCGTCACTCATATATAGGTATGAGCTCGGACCTGAAAAGCAGGCTATTACCAATGGGTGAGAGAGGTCATTCACATCCAGGGGACCAAGCACAGAAGAGCAAGATCAAGTTGCAAGTTAAAGATAGAGATGAATTAAGTCAAATGCACTTATATATAGTCAAGTATAAGCATCTTTATGTGCATCTCCAATTATCTCGTTAAGTCATAATGTTATTATGATTCTTGCTGAAGCATATTATACTATTCATACTTCTATGTCTGACATATGATATGGCAAGTGGTTGTTAAAATATAACCCGCTTTGAGAAATATGTTTTTAACTTAAAATTGAACCACTATTTGTGTATATGTGCTCACATTTTCTTAATAAACCGAAGTGGCTGGAATGTTTATGATAACACTGTAAGAGAGATGGTTTGAGCTTACCTACTGAGAACCTTAGGTTCTCACTGCCTGCTTGTATGTTTCTCCTTTCCGTAAACATTCCAGCACCCAAGTTAGAAATCAAGTGCAAGGCAGAGTACAGGGACATTCACTGAGCAAGACTCGGGTGTAAACCAGACTAAGAGACTATTGAAGCTAGCTAACGACTAGTCGGAAGTAAATGCTGTGTATTATGTTAGCTACAATTTCTTTTAAATTGTAATTATTTTATTCTCTATGTCTCAGAAATGACCAGTAGTCAGTAATAAAGTGTGCAATTAAGGGGCATGCATTATATTTTCCATATTTTAAAGATTTCTTAGTACAGTGACAACCTTTTAATATAACTCCATGACTCGAGTTTGAAATATTGGAAACTTAAATTTTCTGGGATATAGTTATAGGATGGAAGAAAAAGGATGAGATTGCATCACTGGGGAAAAGCTTGGAGTTCCTTCCCATTGTTTGAATTGTGTGCTATGGTATTATGTGCTTGTATAATGTGAAGTAAGGGGATGTGCTCTAGAACGATTTTTAGAACTAATTGATTGATTTACATGACTACATGTGTTTGTTATTTGTGTTGAAATTCTAAATTAATTTTTGTGGAAGCTCCTAATTTAAGGAAAGACTCTACCCAAATATTTTTTTTACCATTTAATATATTCTTTGAATTAAATAATTATTATTATGCAATAAATAAATGTTATTTGTGTTGAATTACTGAATTAATTTTTGTGGAGGCTCTTAATTTAAGGAGAGACTCTACACAATTCTTTTTGATCATTTAGAATATTTTTTTAATTGAATAATTATTATTATGCAATAAATAATAGTTATTAGTGGAGACTACTAATTTATAAGGAGACTCTATCCAATTTTTTTGATTGATGTGTAATTGTATTGGTCTGTAGGTATGTGATTGTATTGATCTATGGTAGGACGAGGATACTGACCACACATTGCATGGCTCCGAGGACATTTCGGATATTGATACTGATTAGTATTTGTAGTTTTTAGGTTTTTTTTATGTATTTAGAAATGTACATTGGTAGTTTTATTTTATTTCTTTTGTTATTGATAGTTTATATATTTTATATTTTATTATATTTTTAATATATGAATTTATGGATAATTAAAACAATAATTTGAAATATTTAATTACTAATCTCAACTTTTAATAACACAAAATTGCCCAAAAAAAAAAATTTACCTTGCCGGCAGAATTTTTATCACTAATAATTATACAAAATTATTCAATTGCATATTTTTCAATGGATTTTCCATTGGTAAATATATATTAAAATATTATTTTTAATATACTGACGAATAATCCATTGATAATCTATAAAACAATTTCAAATTAACGATGAATGTTCTATCGGTAATTATCATTAATTCGTTGGTATAAACGCCTCCTTGATATTTTCTGACATTCATTTACTGACGCTTTTTTTAATATTTTTGACAACAATGTCCATTAATATAATTATCAATATTACCAACAAATATACTTATCCATCAGTAATATTTAATTTTCTTTTTTTCGATGCACTATTTACCGAAGATTTTTTTCTATCGATAATTTCGTCGGTAAAAATATTACTGACAAATATCACTGACTTTTTTGTCAGTAATTCCGTCAATTTTTTACGTGTTTCTAGTGGTCATTATCTGGCTTACTACACTTCAATCTAATGAGTGTCTGCCATGTTTACAAAAGATTTAGGTACATTCAGAAGCTTTAGATTTAAGCTTCATGAAATGCACCCAAGTACACCTAGATTTATCCTCAACGATGGTAAGAAAATATTTGTGACCAAAAGTGGATGGCAAAGGAAGTGGAGCCCAAATATCAACATGAACTAAATCAAATATGCAGCAGACTTAGTAAAACTTGTAGGATATGGGAGCCTCTTCTGTTTGGCAAAATGGCAATAGTCCGAAGGATCTTTATTATTGATGAATGTAACATAAGGATGTTGTTTTTGAATTACATGCAATCTATTAAGAGATGGGTGGCCTAATCTAAGATGCCATAAATTGAAATCTGACTTAGTGACATCATTTATGTGACATAGAAAAGAAAAACTATCTGTAGGAGTGTCCATTGCATAGAGGCCATTCACCAACCTAGCAGCACTAATCCTTTTCAAACTATGTTGATCCTATATCTCATAACCAAACATAGTGAAAATTAGTCTACATGTAAAGGAAAAAGTTAATTTAGAAAAAGATATGAGGTTAAACTTAAAAGATGAAATGTACAAAACATTGATGAGATAAAATTGTTGTGTAAAGAATATTGTTCCTGAAAGATTAGTTTGGACTTGACTACCATCAGGTAAGGTTACTAAAATGGGTTTTATTTTCTTAAAGTGATGGAAAAGCTTCAATGCATTACAGACATGGTCAGTAGCACAAGTGTACATAACCCAGCAAGTAGAATTAAAACTATCAAACAACATTATGTGTGGTATACCTAAAAGAGAAGGATTTGGTCCTCGATTAGTGGTGACTTGGCTTATAGTGTAAGAAAAGGATTGCAAATTCTGTTGTTTTAACAAAGCAACCAAAGTGTTCCTTGAAGGAAATCAAATCAACATATCTCCTGCGAAGAAACTTAAGGGAACTCATTAGTAGCATCATCAATATCATCTGCTATGCAATTATTGATGGTTCTTAGCTTGGAGTTAGGTAGAAACCCGCATTTCATATAACATGTCCATGACATGACTGGTGTGGCCACAAAATGAGCAAACTTTCATGTTTGACCCCTCTCTCTAGTGAATCTGCTACCTGAATTGCTAACTTGACCTCTTTGTTGTACTCCACCCCTTCCTTAACCTCTATGAACGAAGGAACAATTACTATTTGCAGCGTGTGCTAGTATAATGGACTCACCAACATCACAAAAAAATTGCCTTTCTTACTGAATAAGCAAGGAAAAGACCTTATCAATATCTGAAACCAGGTCTATTAGCATTATCTAAAGCCAAACACCATTCATTCCAGTCTCTGAGAAATATAACAACATAATATTATCGTCAATATATCCAAGCAGTCCCCAAACCACACACATAGGGAAGAGGCATACATGCACAACTAGGAATAGGCCTAAGATAATCTAATTCTTCCCAGATTGTCTTCAAATGAGTGAAATAGAAGGTAATGGAGACTGATACAAAGTAGTATCAGACTATGAGAAGAATAGAGTGAAAATAGATGAGAAGAGAGCTCAACAGAGGAAAGATACTTAGAATTCAGAGAGAAGACTACAATTATCCAAAGGATAACAATTCCCCTCCCCTACCAACAAAACTACTCACCTCTTTATACTAGTATTGTATCATTATCTCCCTACCCCTTTTGAAACTAACCTTGCCCTCAAGGTTGCTAAAAGAAAAAAAGAAACACAATTTTAATCCTAATTACATTTCTTTTTTCTAATTACAATTATCCTACTGCACCAAACAAATGAAATTCCACCAAGATCCCATTGTTTAAAATAAAGCCCATTAGCCATGACCCAATATGCTTCTTAGTCTCCAAATGCCAAATTGAAATTGGAATCAAATTGGACTTGGCCCATAGAGTATGGTAACTCAGCTTCTTCACCAAACTGCAGAAGATTAGACCCAACTTTCCCTTCTCTGCTGACTTGGGCTTGGCCCATTAGAAACAAGAATTCCTACTTCAGAACTTTAACCTCCCTCTCCTTCCTCTCATCAGTGCCTCTACTCTACTCCCCTGCATACCCACGAACTGCCACCAATAGACGGTCATGCCGGCCACCGCGGGCTCGAGGATCTTCCTCTGCCACCGCGTCAATGCCTTTCTCTCCTTCCAATAGCAGTCGCTTCCTCCTTGTCACATCCTTCATGTGGCTCAACATGTCATTTATGAGAACCAGAGGCGGCACCGGTGCTCCACCCATTACTCTGATCGTCCCAACTAGGTTCGCATCACTGGCCACTTCTTTTTCCGCGAGACTAGTCGTTGACATCGCCTCACCGTCCTTCCCATTCCATTGCCCATTCACGTCCTGCACGTTCATCACTGTGAAGGCGCCGCCACTGCTTGGATGTCATTGTTGCTTAGATCCCCGTCAGCTCTGCTCAGATCTCCGACCGAAGACCAATCGAAGACCAATTGTCGCGACCTCATTAGAAACCCAGCCTCTGGACGTGATTCATGAGGTGTTGAGTTGTTGTTGCTAATCTGTTGTTGTGGCTCTGTGATCTTTGATTCTTAACCTGTTATTGTTGTTATTGAATCTTCCTTAATACTTGAGTCTTGATTTGCGAATTTTGATTTAGGATCTGCAACTCTTAATTCCAGATCTGTTTTTGTTTATTCCAATTTCGGATCGTGATTGAGGCCAATGCTCAGATCGCCGTAGTCGCCACTGCTCAGATCGTCGACGTCGCTGTTTAATTTGGTGGTGTTGATTCTGGATCTATGTGGATAGGATCTATGTAGAAACTGCAGAAGTCTTCCCGCAGACTCTGCAATTCTACCCTCACACTATCCAGGAGTTCCAGAATTCGAGCAAGTGAGGATGAGTTTTCTCCACCATTGGTGGCGGCGAAGACTCTCAATGAAAGCACCATTGATACAAAGTAGTATCAGAATGTGAGAAGAATAGAGTGAAAACAGATGAAAAGAGAGCTCAACAGGGGAAAGAGACTTAGAATTTAGAGAGAAGACTACAATTAGCCAAAGGATAACAATTCCCCTCCCCTACCAACAAAACTACTCACCTATTTATACTAGTATTATATAAGAGACATCATCTTCTTTGTGAACAAACAAATCCTCTTGGAGTTATGCTATTCTGACAATATCTTCTCTTTAGTTTATTCCAAAGATCAAGAGAAACTTCAGCCCAAACCACACTCTCCATAATTTTCAGGTTAAGAGAAAGAGTAATCTGAGATAGAACTATTGGGCTGCATTTGTTCCATGCAGCAAAGAGTGGATCATTTGGATCAGGCTTTCAAATCCTTCCATCAACAAATTAAAGCTTATTCTTTATCTTAAGTGCCATCTTCATGACCCTTGCCCAAATGTTACAATTCTTGCCATTGAAAGTTATAGAAACTAATTGTGAACTAAGCCTCATTCAGATGAAAAAAATAAGGGCTAGATGGATCAATCACGAGAGTAGCCATGAAAACTTCAAAGAATCACAAAATATGCAAAGGAACCTTGAACAGATCAAAACACTTCTGGACTAAAGTAGAATCAAGAATCAGAGGGTAATATCAAAGCCAAGAACCAAAAAAAGCACCAAAACAAGAATATCATCACTTTCACATTGAAATAATAGCAAACGCTTGGTCTTCAAGATTCAGGAACAAATGCCTCAAATCGAATCTAAGAGCAGATCGAGAAATTATAGAAGAAGTGAAAGACAAACTAAACCATAGACAAACACCTCAAATTTAATCTGACAGTAGTTCGAGAAATCAAAAGAAGAAGTGAAGAAAAAAAAACTAAATTGAAGAAAAAGAGAAAGCTTGAATCTAATTCAAACTATTGGTGTTGAGTGCACAGCAAAACTCCTCCTTAAAGGAGTTCTAATACCATCTCAAAATGGCATCTCAGAGAGTGAAAAGAGAAGGATGGAAACATTCCTTAAAGAGAAAATTAATACTGAAAATAGAACCGAGTAAGAATAAATGTATTCTCCTGGAATACAAAGTCCACTAGCTACATATGTACCTTACAGGTATGTTTGGTTTAACTTTTGAAAGAATATCTTTTAAAAGAAGACTTTTTAGAGAAATTACTTTTAAAAGAATAATTTTTATTTGATTTAAATATATCAAAAGTAAATTTAAGAGAATGAGTTTTATTTGGATAAGATAAAGTAAAATTACTTTTGGTTATTAATATGAAAGTAATAGTAAGATTCCTTTTCAAAAGGCCTTTTTCTAGAATGAAAAATAACCTCAAAGATACTTCTCCCAAAAAGCCTTTTGGAATTTCAAAACGTCTTCTAAAAAATGGTCTTTACATACCAAACATATTAGTTATTGTGCATTTTCATTCTCATTCCAATAAAAGGTCTTCTAGGCCTCCTAGAAGTATAATCAAGCGGGCACTAAATCTAATACAATTAGTAATAGTCACATGGGATAAATAACAAACTAACTCCCAGAGAATCAAGGACTAACTATCATTTAACCAACTAATCAAGTAGCTAATTGCAACCAATTGAGTAACAACCTCATCAATACTCTCTTTAGTTTGGATCTGAGTAATACTTATACTATTAAGTGTAATACTATTAGGTTCTATTCTATTTGGCCTTGTTTTTATTATGTGTACCAAACAAACTCTTAATATTAATGTGAGTGTAAATCAGAGTGTGTGTAGAAGTGAAATAAATATATTGCATAATTATGTAAAATAAATATATTGCATAATTATGTAAGAAATATATCATATTGAATTTCAAATTTTGATTTACCAATAACATTACTCTCATACATAGAACAAGGGATAGGAAGAGAAATAAAAAGACAATTTTTTTTCATTTTTTTCAAATATTTTTATTTTAATTGAATTGTTATATTTTCAAAGTCTGCATATCCAGTTCACAATCACTATATAGAGTAAATTACATCTCCATCATTGGAAAATACTCTTATTACTTGATTATTCTCTCTTACAAATTTAGAAACGTGACAAATCATGTTGTATAGTTGCTCATTATGATTTAACATTTTTCTAAAATTTTTATTGGTTAACAATGTAAAGTTATTTTACACTGTTAGTGTACAGAAATTAAATCCATTTAAGTATGCATGTAAATTTAGTAAATTATGCAGTATACAAAGTATTTTAATAATTAATGTCAATATTTTTTAAATTTTCATTACTTTAATTATGTATTATTTAGCACTATTAAAACAATTTCATCCTTATAAGTTCTTGAGAATTGATCCAAATTTAATGATTCTAAAAATATAAAATAAAATATGAAATTGATATTTTATTTTCATTTTAATAAATTAATACAAAACATAGTTTATGAACATTCATATTTTAACATTAGTTATAACAAATTATAGCCTAAAAATATTGAAAAAAAAATTTAAAACGCACACAATTCTTACGTTTTAAAAATGCTTATCATAAATACCTTGTTATTGTTAATAATTTTTGTCTTAATAAAATAATAATTCTCTCTCTCTCTTTCTCTCTGTGCGTATGTGTTTGCCCATGCGCATGCGTACATGTGTTTTAAGAATTATTTATTATACTAATGATATACTAGACTTTGTCTTATAATTTGTGCCAAGCTGATATATGATTTTCACTTACATGATGTAAGTGGCAAATGCATATACTATTTTTACTAAAATTGTGTATTTATTCATTTAACACTATATTCAACACTTATATAGCTGAAATCCACGTTTATTTAGATTGTAATTACTACATATCAATTTGGGTGTATATATACTATATATAAGATAAAAAAGAAATATTTCTCCTTTAAATTTTCTTCACACTTTTGTTTATTATTATGAGTATTCAACTAGTTACACAAAAAATTGCCGCAAAAAATTAATATCACATATAACTCCCGCAGTAAGGATGGCACCCATGTAAAGATGGGGAGTGGGAAGGGCCATCACCCCACATTCTCCCACCCCCCTCCTTGATCCCCCTTATTTTCTTTTTATTTTTTTTTCCTTAGCCCCGTTTCCTGCAGAGATCCCCAAATCAGCCTACAACACAATACAAGGGTCTCAAATCCAAACTAAACAATGCAACCAATTCCTAAATATTGAATGGACAAAACAAAAAACATTGAAAGTAAAAAGGAAAAAAACACTTACCTAAATAGGCAGGGACAAGGCTCGATGGTGAAGCAGGGAAGCTCACAACAGAGCAAAAACAGGTGATAGACATTTTCAATATTAAAATATAAAATTATGTAATTTTTGAATAATTTTAATCTTGATTATTCCCCAAATTTGCTTTCTTGCTATCATAATGAACCAATCGTCTCACTTTATATATATATATAGGGAGCGCATCATATGAGAGGAGTTGTTTATTATGAGAGTGAGAGGAGCAAATCTGGATCGTATAATTATACACGGATGGTCAAGATTTAAAGTTATTTAATAGTCACATGATCATTTAAAAAAATCATGTGACTTTATATTTTAATCTTAACCATTCATATAAGATTCAATAGTCAAGATTTGCTCCTTTCACTCTCACAATTAATCACTCCTCTCACTTGATCCTCTCTCTCTCTCTCTCTCTCTCTCTCTCTCTCTCTCTATATATATATATATATATATATCATGATTAGATAAAAATATCCTTTATTTATTTATTAAATAATTTACTTTAGGGATATTATTGTAACTTATTATTTGTCTTGATAAAAGTAAACTCAAAATATTTTTCTCTCTTTTAATTTATAATTGACTCACATAAAAATTAATTATTCACAAAAAAAGAGATGAGGAGAGAGGAGAGAGAAAAATATTTTTTGTTTACTTTTATCGAGATAAATGAGAAATTACAATAATATCCCTAGAATTAAGTTTTAAATAAATAAATAATAAGATATTTTTGTCTAATATATATATATATATATTATAAGTTGAATAGAAAATACAAAATCGACTTTTTAGTCCGATTAAAAGAGTGAAGAATATTAATTCAATTGACTTAAATCAAATCAAATTAATGCAACGAAAAAAGTTAAATATTCTAAATATACCAAATCATTGTTCATTTGTTAAACTCATTTAGCATTGTAAATTCGTAGTAGAAAGTCGTGATCGAAGCCATAGAAACAACAAACCACCATTGAGACTCCAACGCAGACAATAGTATAATTCACAAGAAAACATGTAAAGGTTTTAGATCAGATAGCCTTTTTAATGGTCATTCTCGCTTTAATAGCTACCAATGGTAATTTTCTTTTCATCTTTATGTGTTAGTGGGTACATATGTAAATTTACTACAATGTTCTAATTATTTTGAAATTGTATATCTTTTGCCAGGTTTGGTCTCCCGATATCAACAAGCATGATGCCTAACAGTGAGTGCCTTGGTGGTTCTAGTTGGTTAATACCTAGTTGTCCAAGATTTCAAACGTGTGTGGCATTTGCAGGTGCCAATTAAAACAATGCAAGCACAAAACAAGAATTTGGTAATGATACTGATTAGAAATATGAGCCGCATACTAGAGATGCATGTTGCTTGTGGCCTATAATACCAAATTAATAATAAGTTTAATAATAATTAATTCCCAGTATCAATTTTATGAAAAATGCTTGAATTTATTACTCGTGGTGAGGTTTCTACATTTGAACTTTATATTAGACATGCATTTTTTTTGTCAGTTTAGATCTATAGATCTAAATAGGTCGCATGCCTTAAATGATTTTATGAGTCAACACATTGGCTTGATGCGCTTCGGGGAATTAATTCGCCTATTGGCTAAGTCTAGCATTTGAATTCAAGTAATTAATTAAGGAATGCAGCAACTCCATAACTATTAGAAAAGTAGTTGGAACAAGGAAATGCATTTTAATTTAAGTTACTCAAGAACACAAGACTATGTTCTTATTTTGGAATATTAAAATATGATTAAATTGCTATTGCCTATTATGTATTTTAATCAAAACCAAAAAAAAAAAATGATCGTATATTATAAATTTTGGTTTAAAGTTTGTGTTATAAAATTAAGAGAAAAGTACAATAACTCTATTGAGGTTTCAAGAAGGCACTAAACTCCAAACTCAAAAAAATGGATACCCCACTCTATGATATAATATATATATATATATATATATATATATATATATATGAATTCCTAATGATAATTGTTTATGAGTTTTAAAAAATTAATATTTTATTCAATTATTATTATAATATATATATTATAATAATAATTGAATAAAATATTAATTTTTTAAAACTCGTAAACAATTATCATTAGGAATTCATATATATATATATATATCAAAAAATAAATCTCTCCATATGAGTTATATCCCTTATCTAATATATTAATTTTGTTTAAATAAATTGCAATGTGAGACTTATTAAATTAATTAATAATTAATATTATTGAAAAGAAATTTTAAAGATTAACTTATTGTTACAAATATACTAAAAATTAGTTTCATAATACCTTCGTCAGAATTAAATCTGAATAATATTAATATAATTAAGATAGTTAGAATAAGTTATTTTTAATATATTGTTAATATAAATAAATATATATTTTAATGGTCATTTGATAAAATATTTTTTATAAAACTCGTAAATAATTATTATTAATTTTTTTTAATATATATGTATGTTTCAAAAATAAATCTCTTTACGTAGGTTACATTCCTTAAAAAAATAAATTAGTTATTTATTAGTGTATCTAATATATTAATTATATTTAAATTATAAGTTATAATAATATATGTAAATAATTTTAAAATAATTAAAATATGAGGCTTAGTAAATTAATTAGTACTGAATATTGTTGAAAAGTTATTCTTAAAAAGATCTTATTATTACAACAATACTAAAAAATTATTAGTCTTATAATAATAAGATATCTTCATCAACATTAAATCTTTATAATATTAATTTAAGATGATCATAAGGATATAATTTTAATATGTTATCCATATTAAAAAAATTAATATACAGTCAAAGTAAATAAATTTTTATAATTATTTAATCATATATATTGTAGCATATAATAATATTATTTGAAATTTTAATTATTAATATATTATTTAGATAGGAGACAAATAGAATAATAAAGATAATATTATTTATGTAAATAAAAATAGCAAAGAGTGAATATTAATTAAGTGAGAGAAAAATTAAAGTAGTATTTAATTAAGTATAATTAAGTTCAAAATCTATCCAAATTCATAAATTGGTTCAAAAAAGTGAGAATTGAATTTTTTGTTTAAGACAAATGTGGAGTCTACTAATCTCTACATAAAAATGTGAAGGCTAGCATTCCTCATGTATAAATACTCTTCTTTCTTTTGCATTTTGTTTACATTATTTACATATATTATTGCAACTTATGTAATTATAATTAACATATTAGATATGTTAACAATAATTAATTTATTTTTTAAGGGATATAATTCACATAAAAAGATATATTTTTCCAGAAATACATATAATATATATACATATTTATATAATTTTTCATGAAAATTATGTACGAATTTTAATATTTTATCGAATTATTATGAAAATATATTTATTTAGCATATTATAGTATTACTTTTTATTTTAATTATTAATATATTATTTTTTCTAGATAATGGAATGAAGTGTCTTTTTTTTATAAGTTTGAAACTTAATGTCCTTTCTAAAAAGCTCAATAAGGGTTGTTATATTTTTCTCTAAAATTGATAATATAGTAAAAATTATAAATTTAATTTTGATGTATCAATAGTGTAAAATTTTTTTAGACTATTATGCAATTATATCTTATCACATCAATAAATATGATTAAATCTTATATTTATTATTTAAATAGTCATACAAATAAAAAGATATAATTAGTTGACTATATAAAAATCTTGTACATTATTAGTGTATCAAAATTAAACTCAGAAAGTATTATATTAATAGTTTTATTATATTTTTAAGATGTTACAAAGTTAAAGCATGCTTCAAGCACTACAAAAAAAACTCGGATTGGTGGCAAAAATATTTCAGCGGATGCGACCAGCCGAAAATTTCTAGCAGATTTTATTGCAGACTAATTAGCATTTTGATCTGTGTGTTATTGTACGGAAAAAGTTTAGATTATCTGAGGAATTAATTTAAGTACCCCTTTTAAATCCTCTAGTACTATCAAAATCAAAATCAAATTCTTTTTAAAATACTGAAATAACTATTGAAAAATGAAAAATAAAGCATACAAGCGGTTAAGTTTTTGTATATATATGAACAATTTTTTTTATGAGCTTAATTTATCTATAGAATTTAATTTAAATGCACTGACAGTGTAAGTTAATAAAGATAGTAGAAAGTATCAATCCATATAAATAACCACCTATTATAATGAAGGATCTACCATGATTTCTTATTTTTCTCTATTTCTATTAGTTAATATTGTAAAATTATTTTACACTGTCAGTACATATCAATTAAACTCTTATCTATATTGATAGTGTAAAATAATTTTATACTATCAATCAATAGAAATATAAAAAAAATATCAAATTATACTAACTAACTGTGCACTATGATAAGAAATTCATAATAATTTGATAATTTTTTATATTTTTATTAATTAATAGTATAAAATTATTTTATATTATTAGTATATATAAATTAATATTTTTTTAATTAAACAGTACAAATCTCATGATATAAAAACTGAAATCGGAGGCCAGAAAACTTGCAAAAAATGTTCATTGATATTTGTTCATAAATACTTATAATTTTTCATTTTGTGGCTTATTTTTTCTTATTTTATATGTTATTTAAAGACACACATTAGTAAAAATCTTTTAAAAAAATAAATCAATAAATGCTTTTTATGAATTTTAATGAGAGGTAAGTTTGTGACAGCTAACCGCAATCAATAATGGAATTCCATATATAGGTTTTGTGGACAAATCACATAATTATTGTAAATTATTTGCCTCTGTGAAAATAGATAAGTGCTTCGTCGGGAACCAATAATAATGACTTGACACATAAGTCTAAAATAACCCATCAATGGAATTATGTTACACAAGGAAACCGACACGTCACATGGAATTAACCGTTACTCTATATTAGTATTTATCTTGATGACTTTATTATCCATATTGAATTCTTTTGGCGAAACGTTTTAAGATTTATCTGCAGTAGCTTTCTACGTTATCAATGAATTTATACACAATCTAAATTAAAAAAAAAATGTCTGGTGTATATATAAAGAAACATATTATTACGAAAATGGTGAATAAAGAAGAAAAAAAATAAAAGATAAAAATTAAGTTGAATATTTTTCTTCTCATGGTATAAATGATTCCAAACCCTTTCTTCCCTGTATATGTCATTTTCACATTTATATCCTAAAATATTTTTATTAGTTATTTTTTTTAGCTGAGTTATTGGTTAGTCCCACCATGATTTCAAAGTAACATTAGTCTACATTTAAAATTAGGAAATGTGCACCGAGCGGCAAATTTTTTATTTGCAAAATGGCGCTTCTGTAAATTTCCTTTTTTTGGAAGAGAGTGCTACTTGTGTTTCTCTTTTTTTGGGTGAGTATTTGAAATTCATGGCTGAGAAACCTATGCGGCCAACCATTCTCGTTCCGTGCTTGTAACTTCTATCACTCATGTGCTTTTGGATGTACAAAGTTATGCAAAGATGAGGGCCTTTGTTGATACTTAATGTAACACTCTTCCAAATATGATATTATACTTAAGTCATATTATTTTATTTGGAGTTATTACAATTAATTAAACGGACTTTGATATAATATTTGCTCTATTTTTCGTGAGGACGACACAATATTTCGTTATATTCTACAAATATCTGCTATTACAAACAACCTTTAAATTTATCATGAACAACTCTACTAAGAGTTTCCGACTAAGAGAAATAATTATCCAAGCTTAGCAGAAGTATAGTTGGCACTGACCTATAGCAATCGGTCGGGTCAGGTTTGCACACAATCTTCTAGGTTGACTTTCTTCAAGATTTTCTAGACTATTTGGAGACGACATGGAGACACATATAGGAATGAGAATTTCATATTCTCAATAGAATTCGTATACTACTTAACAAATTCATGTCATCGTGGTCATTTTAATTGTTTTGGTTTATTATAAAAATATGATCATGCCATATAAATTACAAATTTGACTTTGAACAGTTCAAAAATATCTGTTCAGAAGTAGGTTAATTTTACTCGTACACTTATCGGTTAAGAGAACAGTTTTATAATAGGATTAAGTAGAATGTAACTTATGCACAGTGTAAATGTGTAGCAAGTAAATATGCAAGTGCACTTGTATTTCCTTTAACCGTAGTGGGTGATGGCCCACTTTAGGCACTCGCTCGCAGATTGATCCTTCGCTCCCCTTGACCCCTTCAAGCTCTTCCCTTTCGCATTCAGAGACACCTTCTTGACGACATTGATCCAAATCTTGATTCTTGATTCTTTTGTTCAGGGTGCGGAGCTACTCACCCTCTCCTTCTCTTTCTCTTGCTTCATGACTGTGCCGTTGGATGCGTCGCCACCATCGGAGCTCATCATCGAATGCTGGAAGTTTTGGTGATGGGGATTTTACTGGTGTCAAGCTGGCCAGCAAGGATGATAGTGCTGCCGACAAAGTTCTTGGATGCAATGGAAACTTGGTGGCAGCGATGGTTTAGGGTCGTGATCTTTTCGCTATCTTCACACCTCAAAGCACGATTCTTACGTCCGGCTAGGCCCTATGCCAATTGCCACCATCGTCATCACCACAACTATGGCCTAGTAACGCAAGGGATTAATATGCAAAACATAGACATTACAAACACTTACTTATACTTTCGGGTCAAAACAACACGAGTAAAACCTAGGTCGTTGGATTTTAAGTGATTTACATCTAGCCGCTCAAATAGGGCGGACCAATGTTATTCCAAAACATAGGGTAGAGTAACAAATCGCTCACCTTCTTCTTGTCATTACCATCACCATATCACTAACCTTGTTCTCAAGTTTGCTAAAAAAAAAATGTGAAACAACAATTTCTTTTAGTGGATAATAAACATTATAAATTCTAAGCAACTAACTATTATTATTGTTTTTGAGATTTTTTATTTTGAGTGAACCACCATTTTGAGACTCAAAATATTAATCATTGATAAACTAGTCCTTAAAAATATTTTATTAGCCTATGGTATTTCAATGATTAGCATGTTGACAAATTAGTTTCTAAAATATCAACACATTATCATTGATAACTTAGTCCTTAAAAGATCAATGTACTGATAAATTAGTCGTTAAAACATTTTTTGTTAACCTAAAATAATTCATCATTGGATTACCACAAACTAATTAAACATCTTCTGGGGACTAATTTATCAATGGATTATTTTTTTAAAGATCAAAATGGTAATTCTCTCTTTGATTTTCACTAGGATCCCATTGCTTGATTAGGCTGATAATAAATTGGTCTAAGCCCTTTAGTAGAAGAAAAGTTTTCTCCAAGAATTGGACTTGGCCCACAACATCAAAATAATTGTCTGTACAAAAATACCATCTTTCTTCTCTAAATTGGGTTTGGCTCAATTGGCCCATTAGGTCAAATAATTGACCCTTCATCCCTCTTCTTGTGGAAAGTGCTCTATCATCCTTACAGAGACACGAAGCACTACTACCGCCCTTGCTTGAGGAGACACCTCACTACTTGCTTGGTCCTGCCCTTTGTCGGATCATTGCAACGCATTTGCTGCCACAATTTGGATTGCCACCATGATTGTGGTGCTTGGTTTGGGGGCGGTGGTTGAGTGCCACCAAACCTAGTGACCTCCACCTACCCTTAGTTGAGGACGTGCCATCATCGTTTGTCGATTTGCTCACAAATGCCTACATTATCGCTGTTGCCTCCATTTACATGATTGTAGAGGACGCATTGTAGCCGTTCGCTAATTTGCTTGCGAACATCCTCAATGCTGCTATTGAGATCGCTTCACTGTCCAGATCTAGCTCTAGTTCTTGGGTTGTCACTATTGCTGTTGGTGATGAATCCTTGATTGCTCTAGTTGATTAAGGAGTTGTTAGTGAGTGAGTGATAAAACGCTTGATTGCCAAAATAGGCGAGCAGGAATGAAAGGGAGGACATGGTGAGATCAAAATGAAAGCACCAAATTGTTACACAAATGGTGGATAACATCCTTACTTCAAGGGAAGGAGACCTCCTAAAGAAAAAAGAAACAAAAGATAAAAGCTAAGTTGAATATTTTTCTTCTTTGATTTATTTTTCTCAAAAGATTACATTTATGATGGTGTAAAAATTTCTAAAACCTTCCCTTCCTACAAACATTCACAATCTAGAATATTTCTATTAGTTATTTCTTCCTATCACATATGGTCTATTGTATGAGCCTTTTGCAATTTTAGTTTTTCTATTTTAATATTCAACCATTTTTTCTTAAAAAAATTAATTTTGAAAAATCATTAGTGTAAAAAAGTTTTATATAAACATCCAGTCATATATTGCTATATTAGTAAAAGTGTTTGACTCAGCTACCCACTACCGTAAAAATCTTACAAATAGAAGCATGTGATTGAATGATAGTATAAAACTATTTTACATTGATTATGCATCAAAATTAATCTCTTAAAAAGAAATCTGTTGAACATGGTGTTGAAGCTACTTAAAAAATCAATCTATTTTTTCTTTTTGCAAATTTATGTTTCAAATATGGATAGTTTTTAAGCAACACTTAGTTAGTTTAAGTGAATTGATACTTGTTTTCTTTGGACAAAATTTCATGTTTAAGTTTTGAGGATTGAAAAAAAATAATAATGCTAGGAGAATTCTATCTCTATAGTAGCCTAATCTAACCAAAAGTAAATTGGTTAAAGTCTGTGAAGAGTTTATATCAAAAGATTAGTTACATAGGACTGTATTAAATTTTCATATATACTTTACATGTGTCATAACATGTAATACTTAAAAGTAAATTCAATAAACAAAAAAGGAGATTAATTTTAATACACTGTCAGTATAAAAAGAGTTTTATAATATCATCTAATTATATACTTTTATATATGTGATTTTTGAGATAGTTAAAGTAAAGGGCAAATATTTTTGCTGATATGGTAATATATGAGTGTATAAATGTATAAAAAGCTATTATGCTGATTGTGCATCAAAATTAAATTCATAAAACAAAATGAAGATTCAAATGATAAGTAAAAAAAAAAAATAATTAATTTTGATGCACTCTCAGTATAAAGAAGTTTTACACTGTCATATAATCACATACTCTATAAGCGAGACTTTTAAGGTAATAGATAATTGAGTCAAATACTTTTGCTAATGTGGTAACATATGATTGAATATTTATGTAAATTATTTTTACATTAACAGTATATTAAAATTAAATTCTTTAAAAAAAATGAGATAAGAAAAACTAATTTTGTTTTAGTCTTATGATTTGGTGGAATAAAAATTGATTAGGAAAAATAACAAGGGTTAGGAGTAGCTATAAGCAAGATGCACTCCCAGGGAGAGGAATAATGTTCAAACCTTGGAGAAGAGAATTGTTGCGAGGTTCTCTTAATTGCGATAGTTCTCAAGCGATTAATAAATACAAATTTTCATTTTTTGGTTTTCTATATATATCCTCTTATTAGAGATAATTCTGTTCACTTGAATATACACGATTCTCCTAGCAAAGATATGAACAAGGTTTTGTCACATTATGGTGAATTAGCCTCTTATTGCTATACCAAATCTTAGTTAATAATATTATAATAATAAAGACAAATTAAAAAATAATAAGTGATTATTATCACAAACTGGCCTATAGACCCGACAACAGATGGACTCAAATAGCAGCTTAGGAGCCCCAAATTAGAACTCATAGCCCACATTTCTCTCCCGTTTAAATAATGAGACCGGAATTTAGGGGATTCTACCTTATCGTGTAATCCAAGATTATTGGAAGCATATCCTAGCTCAAGGTCAAATCCCACGAAAAGAGGACCACAACTATCCATAGCTTGAATTCTCGAAATAGTTGAGCTTATGTAACCTCTTCTAAGCTAGGAGCTCAGGTAAAGAAACTATACCATGAGTTAATACTCACTTTAATTCTTGACTTTTCACTCATGATTTACTTTGGTCATTGACTTTACGAGATTGTCAAATTAGTCCCTGACTTTGTAAGATGTGATTCATGTTAGTCCCCCTAGATCCATTAGTATACCATTACTGTTTTGCTGATGTGTCACGTTAAGTGACACTTGGCATGCTACCTAGCCTTTGATGTGTCATGTTGGTGTCACATGGCATACCACAATTTTATATAGATTCAAATTAGTTCTTGAAATTTGTAAAATGTGTCAAAAAGTCTCAAATCCCTAAATCTATCTTTTTCACCTTTCTAAACTTTAAATCCTCAATTTTTCTTAAATTTACTAATTTCTCTCCATTTTCACACTTATCTGGACTAGATCCTCTCTATATAGAATAATAGGAACAGAATATTTAGAAATATACAATAATTAATCCAAATATTCTTGCAACAAATCCATTCCAACACATTCTTTTCCTATTATTGTATTAATGTACTAATGTGCATATTTTGCAACTAAATAATAGGATATAATTTTCGACTTAGCTTATATATGCTTTCAACTCTAATTTTATTTTCTAAGTAGGGACTCATATATGATTATACATTACAATTATAAATTAAAATCGATGACCTTTTTCATTTGCCTTTAAAAGGAAATAATTCTTTCACACATTTCTTGTTACATAACCAAAATTTTATACTTTTAGTTCCTAGTAGGTCACACATGTTCAATTTTTCATATAAATGAATGGGATAATATTTCCATATAAGAATCAAAATAATATAACTCTAATATCTCAACAATAATGCGGGAACAGTAACAATAATACTCTTAAAAGGATGTTTTATATTGGCAAATCTTAATTACTATTTAGTTACAAACACTACCTTTAGGAACACTATTGAACTAGTTAATTATTAAAACATATACTATTGAACTAGTTAATTATTAAAACATTCTCATCTAAACAAGGATCGTATCGGAATTAAAATTTTTTGGATAGAGATCTTTTTTCTCGATTAATTAATATTGTTTGCTCTAATTCTCCTCTTTTTTTTCTCTCCTATTTTCCACTTCTTTTAATGTTTGATATTTATGAGTTTTCATCTGAATTTTCTTATGTATTCTCTTTTAAGCTACATTAAAATTGTTTATTACATCATTGTCTCATTTCTATACATTCTGTTCCTATTATTCTATGTAGAGAGGATTTAGTCTGGTAGATATAAAAATGGGAGAGAAATTAGTAGGTTTAAGAAAGATTGAGGATTTAGAGTTTATGAAGGTGAAGAGGAAAAATTTGGGGATTTGAGACTTTTTTGACATATTTTAGAAATTTCAGGGAGTAATTTGAGTTTATATAAAATTGCATGACATTAGATGCCATGTGGCATGCCATATGTCACTTAATATGACATATTAAAAAAACAATATTGATAAACCAGCAGATGTGGGGGAAAGGACTAACACGACTATGTTTTACAAAGTAAGTGGCTAATTTGACAATTTTGGTAAAGTCAAAGACCAATATAACTCACACATAAAAGCTTAGGGACCAAAATAAGCATTAACTCACTATACCATGCTTAGTATTTTGAGCACTTCCTGACTTGAGTGTCAGAGTTTTTGTAGATACACACCAGCCACCTTGGAGTAGGGACAATAATGGCTTCATATTTCTTGATCCACGAATAAAGACTAGTTAACTTGAATCCTCATCTCCTAGTTCCAAACAATTATCATTGTTTGCTTTATTCAACTGATTTGACACTTCTTTTTCACTTGAAGTAAGGTCATGAATATAGTTAATATAAAGGGTAAATTATATTGACCTCCCTTGAGATTCAGTATAATTACACTTGGCACCCCTTTATTTATAAATAATACACTGACCAAAGTGAATTAGAGGAGTGTCGAATGTAATTACACCGAACCTCAAGGGAGGTTAGTGTAATTCACCCTAATATAAATTAAAAACTAGCATTAGAAGAGTTTTTCATTTCTCTCATGTAAAATTTCGAATTTAAATTTTGTGAAAAAATAAAATTTCAATTTCAATAGTTTTACTTCATGGTGGTTTGAATCTGTTTAGAGCATATTAGATAACGTTCAATTTAAATGTGTAATTTTTTTTCTTTGATAACAAATAAGTTTCGGTTAATGGGAAGGTTCTCATTACTCTAAGGTCAGAGTATGTCTTTAGGGCCGTTTGGTATGTCTGATAGTATAAGGCCTGATAGAATAAGGGCTGATAGTATAAGGCCTAATTGTATAAGGTCTGATAAAAATTTAATACTATGCAGTGTTTGGTATGTCACTGTATAAGATATTGTATTATATAAAATATAACCAAAAGAAGAGATTATAACAAATATAATTTTTAAATAGTTATTATAATTATTTAAGCTATTTTTTATTATATATAAAAATAATTTTATATTAAAAATTATTTATTTATTTATTTTTAATATTTTTTTATAAATATAAAAAATATGTGAGAGAGAGAGAGAGTGAAATAGAGATGGAGTTTTTATACATCAAAATCTAAATAAGCTTAGTATCACATTCCTATATTTGATTGTATTTTTTATTATATATAATTAAATTTATATTAAATATTATTATTTTTATGTTTTAATAATAAATTTTTTTCCTATACTTTTATTTCAGTTTGAATAGTTATTTTATAATTTTTTAAAAAATATTTATTTATTATTAAATAATATTATTTTTTATTTATATATTTTTATTTTTTATTATTTATTTAATAATTATTTTTCTTTTAATAAAATATATTAAAAAATAAAAAAGTGAAAGAACCCTTATACGTTAAAAGCTAATCGTCAGGCTGTCTAATCGTATTAAGTTATCCATCATTAGAACGTATAAGGGAGGTTTGATGGATAAGCTTATATAATACGTTGACTGCAACAAACAATGGATAAGATCATAATATATTATATTACTTTATCCTATCATGCCTAATACAGCATGCCAAACGCCCCTTAGGCACATTGAGTGCTGATGAAGATAATATGAAAATATAAGAATCAAATCTAAATCATAATAGTACATAAACAAAAGGATGTTAGATAAACCAACTCTACTGGCTTAAAGTGTGTAATTATAATTGTCAATGAAAAAATTTAAAACTTTATAAGATACAAATACTCACATAATACATATATTATTGTAACAATAATTTATCGGGTTAATATTTTCAGCACTAATTACGATTATACACTTTATTTTTATGGTGAAGAATATAATTTAGTAGAGTCAAATACAAAACTAAGTGATTTTCCAAGAATATTTACTTATTTCTTCGTCACATATTCATCTACTTGTTAAATCAACTTCTTGAAATTAAAAGAAGAAAGTACTATACAAATAATAATAGCGGATAAGGACTACGATCAAATTATAAAAGATAAAAATAAAAATAAGAATTATTTATGGCAATTAATTTCGAAAAATAGAAGAAATAGAGAATAACTCTGAAAGAAAAAAAAAAGTTGTAATTGCTTGAGGGATGGTGCCGTGCTATGTATGGTATGCCATGTTGCAGGGGATACAAGCATGAGTACATTGGCCCTTTGGGGTCTCCTTAAAAGAAGCAAGCAATGCTTCTTATGTCATACTCTCTGTTTGAGGAACAAGAACACCAACACTTCTTCTCCATTTTCCTTCATAAAGAGAGAGAGAGAGAGAAAAAGTTAGAGACTGTAAAGAGATTTTTAGAGCTATTTCTGCTGGTAACACTCCCAGTCACCACCAATCAACATGTCTCTTGGGTATGCCGAGAAGCTTTCCTACATAGAAGATGTGGGCAACGTTGGAATGGCCGAGTATTTCGACCCATCTCACGTTTTGAGAGAAAAAGTTTGTCCCTTTTCTCTCTCTCCATTCACCTTCTAGATGTTTCTTTTTTCCATGTTCTTGTTTGTTCTTGTTGGTTCTTGTTGCTTACCTTTTTGCTCTAATTGCAAGTAATAAGCTTTTATGGGATGATCTCTCCCCAAATGCTGTGAAATGAAGCTTTGTGTTGGTTGTTGTTCTGTCTTGCATGTTGTGTTGTGCTGATTATGGTGAATTTCTGGGTGAAATTTTAGTGGTGTTTTTCATAATCAGCATGCATGATTGTGAATATGTGCTGTGCTGGATTAGGATGATGACAAAATACATTGGAAGATAGACGAGTCTGTTGTCCTAGTACGAGACGAGGGTTTTTAATATGATTAAGTGAATAATGCTTTAGAGCATTGAAAATTGAAATGTTGACGAGGTATATGGTTAGGTATTTTTGGGATTGAATTTCACCTCAATGTGGAAAAGTTTCTGCTAGACATTGGTTAATATGCTAGAGATAATAAAAAAATGGTCCTTTTTGTACATATCTTTGAGGCATGCCTTACATAAAATTGCTGATATTTTCCTTTTTGCAGTAAGATTATCATCAGTAAGGCCTTAAGGCTCAATTGCTCCCTGCCAAGGTGTGATCTGGGTTGGCTTGCCTAGGGAGTTTATTTTCACTTGCAAATTATGACTTTGAATTTCGCATAAAATACATTGCTGTTGATGATATTGTCGGGGTTTTTCATGTATTTGTTTTTGCTTGTGTCATAGCTTATTGTCTTGAACGACTGTGACTTTGTGGATGCTAGAGTTGTTATCTTAATTTTCACCATCCTAAGAAGGAATGTAATTTTAGTTTTTCTTTTAGTATGGTTATCAACAGTTTGGAAAGAGCTCTCTCATTGAGGATATAGAGATATTATATATATTGTTTTTGGGAGTTGATATGTTGATTGGATTTGTCAATTCATGCAACTGATGCTGCTGGTTGATCCAAACATAATTGCCTAGGTTTGAATGGGTTTTGCATCTTGGAGATAAATTATATCCCTCCAATTATGAATATATGCTGCTATCCTATGTGAGATTTTGAAACAATGTAGAAATCTGCCAGGCTTTAATTTCATTTTGAAAATGCTTTTATTATCAACCTATGGCTAAGCTGATCTTTACCTTTATAGTTTATTCATTTATCTTTTATTGTTTTATCTAGAGCCTGCCCCTAGTTTCTCGGATGAAGCTTTTTGTTGTTGTCTTCCATTGACTGTGATTAAAGCAGATCCTTCATCCATAATTTCATATGACCGAAGATTCATCAGCCGAGTCATTGCAATCTATAATTTCATTTTCTGGGATGGCTTTGGTGCCATCGGTATAAGCATTATTAAACGTGTATTTTTGTTTGAATAGGTTACCAATTTTCAATATACATACATTGTGTCTAGCCTTGTTTTGGTTGGTAGTATTTCTGTTCTGTGGAGGGTTTCTGCGGCATTTCTTTAGGTTTGTCCATATATATGTGCACAGTACATTGCTTATGCAGATATGCATTCATTTTTCTATTCATGAATATTCCAGTCGGTTATTCAATATTGGTTTCTTCTCTTAAGTTGGATGGTTGAATCGTTTATGCTGTTTCTTCAATCATTTCTCTTGATTTATACTTCCATCTGTTATTTTGATTCTTTCAATTGTTTCTTGTCTTGTCTTAGAATACAGAGTAGCAATTTAATGCCTAGTGTGAGGTTTTGTCATTAGTTTGTAAAGGGCGAAGATGTGCGTAATAAAGGGAATCATTACCTCTCTTGACCGAAATGAATCCTTCATATGCTAACATAACTTTTCTTTCTTTGCAGATAGAACGACTTGCCTTCATGATTAGAAAGGTATCAATTGCAGCTACTCATTAATGTTGACATCGGGGAGTTTCCTTTTTGTGTTTTTAGTTTTTATGTGATCAGCTTTTTTAACTTGTTATTCATTTTCCTACTTGCAGAGTAAGCATCTGGTGGTGTTTACAGGTGCTGGAATTTCAACTTCTTGTGGTATACCTGATTTTCGAGGTCCCAAGGGAATTTGGACACTTCAGGTGATGATTTTGAAGCTTGCAAATAATTATACTATGATGAAAATTAAAGTTTTCTTCCATTTGAAGGTTCACACAGCTGTGAATGTTTGCTAACGTGAACATTATTATTTACCATGGAATTAGTTTCCTTACATCCTTGAGTATTAGAAATATATATTCTCGTACTCATGGTAGAGAAGTTGCTCAATCAGTCCAAAATAATTATACACATTTTTACAACTGTTATGGATTGAAGGTTATGCTGCATTCCTTCTAGAATTCATCACTTTGTTTATTACAATACATAGACAATAGTATAATTAATAGTTGGAGTTGATTTTTTCCAAACAGTATTTCTTTGTCAAGGAGATAATGTTGCAAAGCTTTTACAAATTGAGATATATATGCTAGAAGGGATCCTATAGCCAAGATAGGAACTTCTGTACAACAAAAATTTTGATGGGATATGAACACTTTTAAGGTGCTCTGTCTCGGCCTTTGCTTGTGTAAATAACCTGAAAGGCACTTAATTTAAGTATTTATTGTTCTAGTTTCGCTTCTTTTATCCTAATTACTTACTTGAATTTGTTTTGAACATAAGAAAGTAACAAAAAGGGCAACATGTCTCCTATGCTATCTCTTAATGAATTTAAAATCCAACACAAAACGAGAGTTTTATGTTTAAATATAGGTTTTTCTACCAAAGTAAGAGACAATAAGTAATGTAATAACTGATATAGTTGTGGGAAGCTATTAAAAAGAAAGTCCATTGCTACTATCATTTTGTCATAGTCTTCTCTCTGTCGTTTTCAGTTTTTCTTATGGTTATGGACCTCATTTCGGGTTCTTCTCATCATATTTTCGGTTTCATTACAGCGAGAAGGAAAAGCCTTGCCTGAAGCATCACTTCCATTTCATCGAGCGATGCCAAGCTTGACTCACATGGCTTTAGTTGAATTAGAAAAGGCTGGTATTTTAAAGTTTGTAATAAGTCAGGTAAAGTCATTGCGTTTGATTTTATCATTATGTATATACTTTCTTCCTTCTTCCTTTAGATATGTGAAAAGTTTAGCTTTTTTAGTTTTTTCTTCTGACCTATTATTTTCTTATGATAGAATGTTGATGGTCTCCATCTTCGATCTGGAATACCAAGGGAGAAACTAGCTGAGTTGCATGGGAATTCCTTCATGGAAACTTGCCCTTCTTGTGGAGCTGAGTAAGATCTGATTTTTATTTGCACCCAAGTTTTACATGAGCTTTCTTTCAGTAGGAGTTAATTACTCTAGCATAATCTATCAAATGTCTTCCATGAAGCTATGAATATTTACAGTGCATATGCTAGCAAGTATCAGCACAACAAGCACCAAACACAACTCTTTTCTCATAAATAAAAGTTTTTATTTTTATTTTTTATTTATTATTATTATTTTGGGATAAAAGAAGAAATGTTATTAACAAGAAGAGAAGGATATTACAAAACACAACTCTTTTCTCATAAATAAAAGCACTTCTATCTGGTAGTTTCTATTTTTTAATCATTTCTAATTTGTAATATTATCCTTGTAAACTTTGCTGTATAAACTTGGCCTGATTTGTCTACTTCTTGCATTAAGTCAATCATGTGGTGACCTAGTTCATGCCTGTTTTAGTTATTTCAATTATACCTATTATACCTTCTTTTCTTCAATATTCAATTTTGCATAAAAGAACTTTATCTCATCAAGAATTTCCAGCTTGCTCCTGTTATACAGAAGCTACATAACCACCTTTATCTGACCGTTTATAATTATGCTTTGTTCTCAGTGTGCCTTTTTGGTGTTCATATTATTCAATTACACATCCATGTTTTTCAAAATCTTATCTTTAAAGAATTATAATCTAATTATATGATTTAAACCTCTTAAGGTACTTTCGTGATTTTGAGGTAGAAACTATTGGTCTAAAGGAGACATCACGGCGCTGTTCAGATGCAAAATGTGGGACAAGACTCAGGGATACAGTCCTTGACTGGGAGGTACTACATTGTTCATTTACTTGATGGCAATTTGATTGAAGTTCTGCAATTATGATTCATTATGATTGTGTCATGTGGGTTTTTTGTTTCCTTTGGCATTGAGATATAATTTCTAGCCAATCCATTTGTTATCAGAATATCAGTTGTGCTAAGGTCAAGTTTGATTGATGGGTTTTCTTTATATGGGTGTTTGGCCGCAGAATTATCATTACACAACTAAGCTCTTTGTGAGAATAATATGACTTCTTTTTACTCAAAATATTGAATTGGAGACAAAAACTTTCCTGCTGTTTTTTGGTTTCTCTACTTCTTATCACTTGTGGCTATACATGTCCACCATGACTACCATGTACATCTTTTACTGGGACAAGATACAATTATGTCTCCTACTGCACAATAGCTTGAAATAGCTTGATTTACCCTGAATTCAAAGAAGAAGAGAAATATGCTTGGGACACATATGGGTGGACATTGTAAGAATTCATCTCAATGGCTAGTAAACAAGTCAAGGTACTGTACATGGTAAATACTGGTCAGAGTTGCTTTTCTGAGCATGCTAGTCTTCATTTTTATTGATGGTACTTTTGCCGTAGATGAAATCTGGATGGTTGATTGTTGTCAGGGTGAATGGATCCTAGGCAGAATTTGTACAATAATATATTGGAAGGGTAAGTTTGTAGACAAATGAACAAACTACACGAATATTGGGCTTAATGGGTCTTGATAGTTAGGAATAATATTCAGTTAGTTAGTTAGAAAAGGGTTATAAAAGAGTGTGTTTGGGAGGAATTAGTAAATTGAGAAGTCAGTAATTGAGAGTCTAGGAGAGCAAGGGATCTCTCGAATATCCCTAACTCTTGTATTTTCATATTCAATAATACATTTTTAAACCCGTTCTATCAATTGGTATCAAAGCCGGTTTTGATCCTAGGGCAAATTCTTGATGATGAAATCAAAGATGGAGGCTAGGGTTGAAGCGGTGGAGCGTGCGGTGTCTCTTCTACAAGAATCGGTGCAAAAGAATGGTGACCAATTCAAGGAGTGGTTAGCGGAGGCTAAGGCGGATTGTGAAGAAGCCAAGGCGGAGCGCAAGCGGCTCTCCGGACAAATCGCCGATCTGTTGCGGCGTGGAGTGACGTCTCCGCGATGGGGAGCAGGGAGAAGCGAAAAAGGAAAGGGGCAGAGAGTGGCGCGCGATGATAGCTCTACTTTGTCGCGACACGAAAGGGTGCTCAAGAACCAAGAAAAGGACGACAGAGGTCGGGGCCGGGCAATCGTTGATAGTCTAAGAGCGACCACCGGCGAAGTATCTTCAATGGCTGAGCCGCTGGCGAAGAAAGCAGTAGGTGGTAATGACAAGAGCAGTGACAAAAAGACAGACCGCGTCATTGACGAGCGATTCAGTAAGAAGGATGGCGGCGGGTCATCAAAAGAGGAAGGCAAAGGGCAGGCAGAGACGGAAATGACGGCGGTCGCTGTGACACCGGGGTGGTGGTGCAAGCAGAGAGGATGGCAGCAAAGCCGATGCAAGACCAAGTGCTCATCGATGTCCTGCGAGCGATGGCCGATGAAGTGCAGAACTGGGCGACCGCGGCAACCGGCACGGAAACGATGGCGAAGAATCAGGCAGTCGCGAAGCCATCGTCCGTCAGTAGATCAGTGTCAAGGGAGGGAGAGACTGAAGGGGTAGGGTCAGGTCTACCCTTTCATCTAATGGGCCAGACCCACATCAAGTCAGAGAGCAATTGTCTTCAGCAGCAAATGGGCCAAGCCAAAATCACAAAGAAGAATATACTGGGTTGTAATGAAGGCCATTGTTTTGTTGAACTTATGGGTCATGTCCAATTCAATGTATGTAGAAATGGGCTTTTCGCAGAAAAGTTGTTGGTTTCAACTTTGGGCCCAGCCCAACTCGTTTTCAACAGCAAAGGAGTTCTACAAATCGGAGTGGGTTGTATAGTCCAGCCCATATCATTGCACAGAAAAAAGATTGTCCTTCAAGGAAGAGGATTGAGCCCAATTGAAGAGGACAGATTTAGGTCTGTATGCTTCAAGCAATGGGATCCTGGAGGAATTTATTTGTAAATGTCTAGTAATAAGTCCTTGTACCCACCTTGAGGACAAGGTGGATCTCTAGGGGGGGAGTATTGATAGGATATTGGGCTTAATGGGCCTTGATAGTTAGGAATAATATTCAGTTAGTTAGTTAGAAAAGGGTTATAAAAGAGTGTGTTTGGGAGGAATTGAGAAGTCAGTAATTGAGAGTCTAGGAGAGCAAGGAATCTCTCGAATATCCCTAACCCTTGTATTTTCATATTCAATAATACATTTTTGAACCAGTTCTATCACAGTTACACATTCACTCACTGAAAAATAGAAAGTGAAAGATTTTATGCCGTGAGATATTTGAAGTTGTATATGGGACCAAATTGTCCTTGACCAAGCTAACCATAAAGTGATGCTGACTACTAGTTGATTTTACCTGTTAATGTTTCTGAAAAATTTTGTGCCATGGTATATAATCAAGGACATGTTGATAAACATTTTTTTTTATTTGTCTGTGTATGCCTGTGTTTCCCTAACTCTGAGTATGTCTCTATGTCCTTGTGTATACAGGATGCATTGCCTCCAAAGGAGATGGATCCTGCTGAGAAGCACTGCAAACAGGCAGATGTAGTGTTGTGCTTGGGGACAAGGTAGTAACATGACTTATGTCTTAGCCCGTTAAATTTTGTTTTTCTTTTACTTTCACCCTCTAGTTTCTTCATCACTCCACTATTCCGATGAGTTCTATCTCTCTCCCCACCTGTTTGTTCACACTTGTATAAGTTTAATTCTTTATTGTTAAATGGGCTTGGGTTAAGCAGAATAATAGGTATAACCCCGGTAACTGAGCCATCTCTGGTAATGAGTTTGATGGGCATCTTTATACTTTAGAGAGAAATTGAAATTTTGCAACATAAATGGAATTTACTGTATGCATTTGTGCTAAAAAATGTGCAATATCATTTATCACCACTGAATAGCCAAGGATATTGAGGCAAACAGCAGATTACTCTAGAGGTACATTTACCTAACTAAGAAGATGAAGCTTCAAGCATATTTCATGTCATTGAAGTGAATACATGAGCCGTGCATTATTGATTTTCCATATCATTAAAAATTTTTTTGCTTTGCTATATGTCTCTTTTGACCTAATGCGGCTAAAATCTCTCCATGCAGTCTGCAAATAACTCCAGCATGCAACTTGCCGCTGAAAGCACTTCGTGGTGGGGGTAAAGTTGTCATTGTAAATCTCCAGGTATATCTTCTTTTTCTTGCCAGCTTCTGTATGTTCATATCATCAGGGTTGATCCCATTTCCCAACTTCTAAATTGAACAGTGTTGATCCCATTTCCCAACTTCTAAATTGAAGTTTTCTTTGCTGTTGTCAGAGGTGGAGACCTCATATTCGTAGTTTTAAAAGAAAATTCCTATACTTACTGCTTTTCCCTAATGGAATAAAGATCCTGTTTGAGCTCCATCGATCAGATTAGCATTGAAATTTTTATGGGTAGAACATATAAGTTCTATAGTAATTAGTTCATTCTTGCCATGCAGTCAATAATATTTGGTATAGAAATTTTCACTTTATTGCTTTATTTTAAATGTGATCATTCTGACTGTTTTATTTATTGCTAATGATCTTAGAGCTCTAGCTAGTACTATGTAACAAAGTAAGTCTTGGTTGCCTTGATCAGCTTATGCATGTAGAGGTAATCAAGGGAGTGGTCTAAATTGATAACAGTTACACAAATCCATATTCGACTTTGGCCAACATATGCCATAATTACAATTGAATATCTTTAATCGGTACAGAATTCATGGTGCTTTTGGCTTTAATGCTATCACAGTCTAAGTATTTAATTATATAGCCAATCTCTCAAGTCTATCCTTAGATTTGCTGTCTGGCTTTTAGGTTCTAAGTTTCAGTGTTTTTAACTTTTATGCTTTCTCATTATTGTAGTCATCTAAACTATGAATGTTTCGACTCCACAGAAAACTCCAAAAGACAAAAAGGCCAGTTTAGTCATACATGGGTTTGTAGATAAGGTATTTGATCTGAACTCTTGATTACAGATTTTTTTTTTTTTTAATTATATTTTTAAATTTTTCCATATTAAAATTTACACTGATGTTAATGTTGTGAAAAAGCACTGACACAGCCAATGGCAGAGATAAGGATGTGTAGCTGGGGGGTGAAAATAACTTATACTGTTATACCGGATAAAATATATAATTAACTATATTATCTATCTCTAGGTTTTCTTTGTTGATTCCTGTCCTTCACTATTATAGGATGATATCTAAACTTCTTTTATGTTTTCCTCTATTTTCTTAATAAATTCCTGTTTTCAAACCAAGAGAAGTGATGTCATAATGAACAATGTATGTAATTTTGTAAAATTATGTTATTGTCATCCTTTCTATAGATATTATATTATATGTGAGCTGATCCTTTAAACATAATATTAGGAAAGCTTTATGTATGACTTTTGCGCAAATGATGAATAATTTTTGGATAAGGTACTATAAAAGAAATTGAATTTGGCTCATTTTAGAGTAGTCAAATTTTGGGGAAAAAAAAGAATGTGAATAAAAATTATAGCTTTTTGTGAAAAAATGTAAATCAACTCATGCAGAGTTCAAAGAAGTTGTATGTATTGGGCTTTATATTATAAAATTAACACAACATGCTTTCTAAAGCTTTCTATGATAATATTACAAAATTTATTTTCTTGTATCACTATCGTCAATGTCACAAATTAGGTAGACATAGCCGTGCACATTAATAGCATTTAATAAGAATAGCGTTTATGATACAATCCTTGAGCTCCTTTTACTTTCCCCTAAAAAAGTATTTAAATAAATAAACAACCACGTAGCTCTTTCACCACTTAGATAAATTCCCTTTTGGTCCAATAAGTTTATGACATGTCAAATCGTGAATTCTTATTGTCCTTTTTCTTTATTTATGAAATTTCTTATGCTTTCATATCCTGAGGTTTTCAGTCTGAATCTGAAGTAGATAAGTGTGGCTTGGTTTTTTCTTCTCCTGTTATGAAGAATAAATACAGATATGCCTTTACACTTTTTAATATGAATTAATTTAAATTGGAACAGGTAATCGCAGGTGTCATGGACCAGCTTAATCTGCAGATTCCTCCTTTTGTCAGGATTGATCTTTTCCAGATTATTCTAATGCAAGCTTTGAGCCTTGGTAAGCAATGTTCAATTTAGCTACATATATTTTCTTTTCAGGATGTTCTTGGATTCAGATGCATTTAGCTTATGTGCACACACGCGCACACACACACACACACACACACACACACACAATCTTACTAGATACTTGAGTGAACGAAATGGAACTCATGACTTGATTCTTCATCAGCCCATGGTGCTTGTACACTTTTAACAATCATTTGTTGTATTGAAGTTTCTAGTTATGACAGGCAAAGGAAGTATTGAAGTTGTAAATACAACTTTCTAGCTTTGAATTTGATAAGGAAGTTTGTGTGCATTTGTAGTCAACAATTAGCATCATTTCTTCCAAACTTAGAACCAATGGCCTCAGATTGTATTTATGTCAAAGTAACTGGACGAAGCCTTCTTTGTTACTTAATAGAATTCATGAGTTTTCTTCTTCCTCATATTTCTGTCAACTTATTTGATCCTCTGTTAAAACTGGCTGCCGTAGTCATAATCTCAATTCTAGGCCACACACGTATGACACAGCCAAAGTACACCAAGACAATGGAGTGATTGACTGGCACTTACATACATGATGCATTGGTTTATATCTCTCACATAGTTCATTCACTTGCATCACAGATAAAAGATATGTGAACTGGACTCTCCAGGTGGCAAGTGCTCATGGACAGAAAGCAACATTGCCTTTCATCAAGTCTGTTGAGGTGAATTCATATGTTGAATCTGTTTCTGCTTGTTTTATTATTTTATGTCTACATTTTGTGTTTGCTAGACTCTTGATGCTTGATTCCTTGCTCATTTCGTTGATTATAGTGAAGTCAATAGCAAGATTAAGAACATTGATATAGGATTAGGGGTGTTTTATAGAACGCATGAGTGTATATGCACTCAAGGTTCGTGTGTCACCCCATTTTTTTAAAAAAGTTTTGACAATAAAATGCCAAAGAGAATAACCTGAATGTTGCAGAGATGAAAATGATGCGTTGGATGAGTAGATGCACTAAACAAGATAGGACTAGGAATGGTTGCGATAGAAAGAAGGTTGGTGTGGCACTTATATAGAAAAGATGGTAGAATCTCACCATAGATGGTTTGATTGGGTGTAGAGAAGACCTGTAGAAGCACTAGTAAGGAGAGCAGATTAGATGAGGGTATCCTAATAATTAGAGGCAGAGTAGACCAAGAAATACTATAAATGAAATCACTAAGAACGATTTGGATTTGAATGGTCCATCTATAGATATAGTGATAAGACAATGATATGGTTTGATCTATGTATCTGACCCTTCCTAGTGGGGAAAAGCTTAGTTGTTGTAATTTAGTTTTAGAGATTTTTTATTGCTTTTGGGTTATTAGGTTCTTTTATTTATATATATAATTTTGTTTTTTTGTTTTTTTTGTGGGTGTGTTTTTTTTTTGGGGGGAGGGGGTTTACAATAATTTAGAATTCCTTGGTTATCAAGCTGGCTTTGTCTATTCAAGGATGTCCATGTACTGAGTTTTATTCTTTGGACTTGATTTGAAAATTGAAAATGCTTCTTTCTTTCCCTCTTGCTCTTCCCCGCATTTATATTTCCTCTTTTCAATCTCTCTTTCTCTTGATTTCTTCTTCCCTTCTCCTTCTCTGATGCCCTGTTCACCATCAGAGTATTTTCTGTTAGCTAAAGTAACACTCTGATGATAGTTTTCCTTTTAAGTGGGATAAGAGTGGAGCTTTCTAGTTCCTATCCTCCTGGCTGATGTAGCTGCATTCCATTAACCAATCTCATGTTTTCGTGAAAATAATAAAAAACAAATCATGGTAAGACAAGAAATTGACTAGCATATCTATCCTGTGCTGCAGGTATCCTTCTTAGACAAGGAAGATTACAAAGCAGCCATTCTTGATAGGCAACCATTTCGGCTTAAAAGGTTTGAACACACTTATGCAATGTGTTTCTTTTTATTATTTATGGAATTATTACTCTCTTTATTGGTCCTTACATACTAGATGAGATTAAACTGAGTACAGAAGAATTGTGAAAATCTATGTTAAAAAGTTTGGAAATTTGGAACAGAAATATTTGTTTCTTTGTGTTGCTTAATTTTAGATGCTCATAATAGATGTTATGGCCTGCACCTTCTTATAACATTTGGGTGACTGATCTTAGGAGAACAGCATATAACAAAGCATTTGAAATGGTTCTGAAACTCAACTTTGGTGATGGCTGTGGCTGCTCGTCCATTGAAATTGATGTCCCAGTTGATTTTAAGGTGAGATGATAGCTGAATTATTGTCTATCTTCTGATACGATATCACATTTTCCATAATAGGTGAATGGCAAGTGACAATGCTAGTTCTTGGGAAATACCATTTCTTATTTAAAAATCCCATTCTCTTCCCCTTGCAATAATCTGAAAAGAAAATGCGGGGGATAAGGGCATAGTCAATATTTTTCATTTTTTATTGTTTCTTTTATGTCTGATGCTATTTTTTATATCCAAAAGAAAAGCATGTTTTGTGTCATTCATAGAATGTGTCTTATGAGTGCAGTGCCTGAAACTATTATATTCGCAGGTTTCAACTGACTGCTTCAACTTTGATAAGGATTACATATTCCAAAAGCTAAGAGACAAAGCAGTTGTTGAATCAAAATGTGGTCAGAATGCTGTAATTGAGAGAAAGACCATCTTGACACCTAGAAGTGATGTCACTACCTATGCCATTGTGACCAATCTTGTTCAGCACAGCAAAATATGTAAAGCATCCCCTGATTCTCTAAGTAATGGTGAGCTTAGAAAAAGAAAACCTAGCGTGACCGGTACCGGATCATCTAGGAAGCGTTCAAAAGGGTCTAAGTGTAAATCTAGATCATAGAATTTAGGGTTTAGATGTAGGTTTTGTATGTATGATATAAAAGATTAGAACTGACAGGTATGACAAAATGTAGAGACTGGGTGAATTTTGTTAGATGTTACACTCAGTCTTTCCCTAAATGGGGCCTATGATACTAAGTTTTTTGATAACGTTATTACTAAATATAGTGGGTATTCGTGCTATGGCCTTTGGAATGTTTCTTTTAGAAAAATTCCAGACAATGTGATGTGAACTAGAGAGGTGTATGATGAAATTTATATGTAGAGAATTGATGAGTATATGTAGCTCAACCTTCAGTCGCTCTAAAATGTGTCTATTAAGCCATCGTGATAATATGTTGTAAATAGGTGGAAAAATTGTACTGTGTCCCCTAATATATTATATTATTTTGTATCATTTTTAAAACGTATCAAACTTTTGGCGTTTGAAATACTGATCTTTTGTGGTAACAAGAAAATGGTTTGCGTTTCTACTATATTTAGTTAGGTGTCTGTTTTGGGAACCAACAGTTTGTACGAAAATGTAGATGTTGAGATAGAGATAAGACACGACAATATTAAGAATGAAGTGCATTAGAGCGTTTTTATTGAGTAAAACATGGTAGAGCTTAATATCGATTGATTATCTATGAAAACTACAATTAAATCCCTAAATCGTAGTAAAAAAAAGATGTTTGCTATGTAATATATTTATAGAGATTAATATTGATTCGCTATGTGAAAAAATTGTATATATAAGATTTTTTTTTGGGGGGGAGGCGGGGAATTGAATTGGAGGGACATCATTATGGATTTTACTTCACTAATTTTTAATTTATGCATAATTTACAAAAGTATGAGATTAATACTTGCCCCAATATTGCATAATGCTTTATTAATTTTCAAATCACATGTATGGAATAGTAAAATTCCCATGAATCTTTAAATGTGGATGTTGAGATAGAGACATGGCAATATTAAGAATAAATGCATTAGAGCATTTTTATTGAGTAAAACATGGTAGAGCTTAATATTGATTGACTATCTATGAAAACTACAATTAAATCCCTAAACCCAAGTAAAAAGATGTTTTCTATGTAATATATTTATAGAGATTAATCTTGATTCATTGTGTAAAAAAATCATATGCTAATAATATATCAAAATTAATTTAGTTATATATATATATATATATATATATATATATATATATATATATATATATATATATATTAAAAAAAAATATAGATAGGGGGTGGTGAATTGAATTGGAGGGACACTATTGTGGATTTTACTTCACTAATTTTTAATTTATGCATAATTGACAAAGGTATGAGATTAATACTTGCCCTAATATCACAGTGTCTTATCAATTTTCAAATGATCTATGGTGCATGGAATGATAAAGCTCCCAGAGTCCTTCAATTTGGGTGGTAATATCCTTTAAAGTATGGTAGAGCACTCCTCAATGAGTGGCAGTCTTACTCTCTTCTAACTTTCTTTTCTTTGACAGTTATCCTTCATGAATTGGGCATAAGATGACATCTACTCTAATGCCTCAGCAAAAGGCATATTAATATGGAGTTTCTTGAAAATATCCAAGAAGCGAGCAAACTCCCCCTCCTTCTCTAGCTTTATCAACCTTCCAGGATATGAGATTTTTGCATAAGGGCTAAACAAATCTGTTGGCTTTTCCTACTCCATTTTTGTCTGCTTGTTTCTTTTTGTATTTTGTATTCTTAATTTTTTTTCTCCTTCACATTTTTCTTCTTTTTCATTCTTTTTGATTTTTTCTTCACTGGACTCTTTTTCTTTCTCTGTACTCAACTCCTCATCACCTTGTTGCACTATCCTCTGCTCCTCAAAGTGATGGCGTTACAATGCTCCATTGGCTTAGGTAGTGTGTTACTAGGCAGGTTACCTTGTGGCTTCTTCGAGTTTGCCATATGCCTTGCTAATTGGCCAATCTGTAACTCTATGCTCTTGATACTCACTTTCTAGTTGTTGAATCTTGGTTTGGTCTCTTTGATGAGCTTCTCAATGGCTCTTTGATGAGCTTCTCAATGGCTATCTCCTCGGTAGGCCTTTTTTCGTCTTGGGAAGCAATCTGTTGTTATCTCATATTCCCTTGATTTCCCCAAGAGAAGTTAGGATAATTTCTCTATCCTGAGTTATAAGTATTTGAGTAGGGATTATTTTGAGATCTTTGTTGGTGCTGTATGTAATTGGCTTGCTTAGATGGGGCTTGAAATTCTGATGCACAATCTCCATTATAATGACTCCCACTACAAAATTCACAGCCCAAAGGTCAAGTCTAAATTGCTACTAATAGCATCTACTTCATGTGTGACATGACTTTGGCTAACTGTTAAGATAGGATCTTATTTTGAGCTAATATTGCACTTGAATTATCAACTTGGTGGACTCCACTTGTGGGCATATATTTGTCAGCTAGCATTTCGTACTCATTGGCTGCCATGGTCTCAATTAGTTCCCTTGCCTACTCAGGATTCGTTGTATTCAACAAGCCACTAGTAGAGGCATCCACCATAGATTTTGTGGTGGGATTTATCCCACTGTAAAAGATTTGCACTTGTTGCCAGCTCGCAAATGCATGATTTGGGCACTTCCCCAGTAGCTCCTTGAAGTGCTCCAAGCCACATACGATGATTCCCCTTCTTTTTGCAAGAAACAAGAAATTTCATATCTTAGTTTAACAATCTTAAATATCTACACAAAAATTTAGAGACAAAAGTGTCCTAAGTAGTGATTCTCCCTTGTGGTTGTGATAACAACTAGTTAGTAGCCTTATCTCTTAGAATGAATGGGAAAAGAAGCAGTCTAATAGCATTCAATCTCTAGATTCTAAATTCTATTTCCTTTGAGAAAAGTACAACTCTTTTGAAATTTCATGAAAAGATACTAAACTCCAAACTTATAAAGAAATGGACACTCCACTTCATTATAAAAAATATTATAAATTAAAATAAAAGTAATATTATTATATGCTAAATAAATATTGAAGCAAAAAAATGCTAAATATATATATTTTAATAATAATTCAATCAAATATTAATAATTTCTTAAAACTTATAAATAAGGGAAAAAATCACTCTTCCTTTGAACTATTAGCTATGTGCACTTTATTCCCTTAACTTTTAAAAATGTGCAAATTGACCCTTGACATTTCTTAATCTTGCAAATTGAACCCTCTGTTACTTTTAATGACCAAGCTACTCTTATCTTCTTCCCCTCTCTCTCCTCCTCCCTATTCTTCTTCGAGCTCTTCTTCCTCTTTCCCACTTCAGCTCATCCTATAACCTCCTATATCACCTCCACCCCTAGGAAACTAAAACTGGACCATCCAAAACTGAGCATTCACCCTTGTTCATCTGTAATTTTTTCTCTTTATTAAAAACCTTCCACATCCACAAGAGAAATGGGTGTGTGAGATTTTTTATATAGAAGAAGAAGAATACAAATGAATAGGGGTGGATGTTGAGTTTTAAGTGATTTAGTTTTGGTTTCTTATAGGTAGAGGTGATGTGGGAAGTTGTGGGGTGAAGGGGAGAGCGAGGAAAAAGTGCTTGAAGAAAAGTAGGGAGGAGGAGAGAGATAGAAAGAAGATGAGGGTAGTTTGGTAATCAAAAGTGATAGAGGGGTCGATTTGCACAATTAATAAACATCAGGGGTTGATTTATATATTTTTAAAAATTAAGGGATAAAGTATATATAATCTATAGTTCATGGGGTAAAATGTTTTTTTTTCTATAAACACTTATCATTAAAAATTCTGATATATATACATTTTGAAAAATATATCTCTCTACATGGGTTACATCGCGTAAAAAAAATTAATTATTGTTAGTGCATTTAATATATTAATTATGTTAAAAAAAAGTTGTAATGTGAGACTCATTAAACTAATTAGTAATTACTATCATTGAAAGCAATTCTAAAATAATCTTATTGTTATGACAATACTAAAAAAGAAGTATCATAATACCTTAGTCAAAATTAAATCTTTATAACATTAATATAAAATAATCATAAGAATTTAATTTTAATAAATTGTTAATATAAATAAATATATATTAATAATAATTTAATAAATTTTTTTTATAAAACTCAAACAATTATCATTATATATATATATATATATATATATATATATATATATATATATATATATTTATATATGTACTTTTCAAAAATAATTCTCTCCATATGGGTTGCAACCCTTAAAAAATAAATTAATTATCTATTAGTTCATCTAATATATAAATTATGTTTAAATTATAAGTTTCAATAATATATATATAAATAATTTCAAAATATATGAAACATCAGACTGACTAAACTAATTATTACCTAGTATTGTTGAAAAGCTAGTGATCACATGTAACTAGTTAATAAAAATACTATTTACATATATTATTGCAGCTTTTTAAACATAATTAATATATTAGATGCTCTGACAATAATTAATTTATTTTTTAAGGTATATAATCCATGTGGAGAGATGTATTTTTCAAGAAGTACATATACATTATAAATTTTTAATGATAATTATTTATGAGTTTTATGAAGAAATGAATATTTTTTTGAATTATTATTAAAATATATTTATTTAGTATACAATAATATCATTTTTATTTTAGTTATTAATATGTTATTTTTTTAGATAATATAATGGAGTGTCCTTTTTCTATAAGTTTTGAATTTAATGTCCTTTCTCAAAACCTCAAGGGAGGTTGTTGTACTTTTCTCTTTTTCTTTAAAAACTACTCCCAAAAACTTGGGAATTAAACTCCAATGAGCTTTCCTTGACAACAAGAAGACTAGCAAGAACTCGAGGTGTACCTGTAGGCCAAACGTCCTAAACCACTTTATCATAATCGAGATGAAAAGTCTAGGCGGCTTGGAATTGAAATGGATGAAGCCCATGGACTTGCTTCACACCACTGCAATGCAATAAGATGCAAGAAAGGTCAGAATGTAACCTACACAAATTTTCTACAAATGCATTTGGGAAGAGAGCTCGACAACTACAATAAACGATGAATTTGTCTAGTTTTTTACAAACCAACTTTCCTTCTTGAATTCTCCTCACCATATAAACTTGGTTCCTATTGAACCAAGTCCATGGGTCCACAATCTTCCAAAACCTGTGCAAAATTTTATGCTTGCTTCCAACTAACACTACTAGAAGTACGTGGAAACCCAATGACATTACCGATAGGAATACCAATGGGAAATAAATTATTGACAGCCTTGTCGATGGATAATGGATGATGATAAATCACATGTCAGTGAAAAGTTACAGATGGCAAAAAAATTTCATCGGTAATCACTGACGGGCTTTTTAACAAAGTATTAATTAAGTTTGTTGGTAATTAATTTAAAAATTCATCTCCCATTTCATCGATTTAATAATAAATCCCAACAGATTGTTTAATATTACAAATGACATGTCCGTTGGTAATGTTAAATCATTAATTTATTATTTTTTTGTTATTGACGGCATAACTGTTGGTAATTTAAATTTTGAATTAAAAAAATATTTTCGTTATTATATTATTGACGGATGATCTGTTAATAATGACTAAAAAAATTATTTTTTATAAGTTGCTAGGGTGGTGGTGGCGGCGTATCAAAGGCCTGTGGCAGAGGGAATGGTGGAGGTGGATGCTTGGGTTGTGCTAGAGGGTTATTTGGTGGACAAACGGGGTGGGTCATCCTTCTGAGAGGTTGGCCTTGCCTCTGCCTTGACCCATATCTCTACTTTTACCCGTATCTCTGCTTGTCATATTTGAAACACAAACATATTACATTTATATAAGTCACAACAAAACATAATATAATGACATGCATAGTAGCAAGAAAACATGAAGAAGTAAATTGTAACATTATTTAATCCAAAAGTTTAGGACTTTCTTCATCACTTTCGGATTGAACATCATTTCTAAGTTCTTCCTCTTCATCCTTAGTGCCCTCACTTGTTCTCTCTGAATGATGGCTCCAAGGTTGGATTATGTCAACTTCGCTAGAAGTAGAAACTAGAGTAGGTGGAATATTTGTATGAATAACCATCCTCGAAGGGATTGGGTCATCCACTTGGTAAGCTTCCTCGATTAGTTCTTTATCTTCAATTTGAGCCCTTACTTTAGTCTTAATCACCATTCTCCAATTTGATTTGCATTTTCCAGGTAAGGTAGATAATAAACTTGTCTTACATTTTGGACAATAATAAATGGATTATATCTACCATATCTTTTGGTGTAGCTAATTTTAGTGATTTTATATTGGTTGTGCTTATGTTCCGGTTGGACATGTTGGATTATACCACTCATATTTGAATAGCACAAAGCTTTGCAGGGACTCATCAATATACTCGAGTTCAAGTATTTCTATTAGTACTCCATACTAATCATTCTCTTCCTTCCAGTAATGCCTTTGACACAAAACCCACCACTATCTATTTTTTCCCCCTCTTTCCCATTTAGTGGTATGGAACTTGTATCCATTAATATAATGCATGGGCCAACTATTGGCTTTATTTTTCGAACCCCAAGCTAAATTATGTAAGTGAGGATTGGTTACACCATTCCTTATATCATGCACCTACGTACAAAGATTCAAATATCGAACTTTTAGGACACTAATAAAAAGACAGATAAAAAATTGATGGAATTATTAGATCACATACATAGGATTTGAACCATGATGGAAATTGTTTCAGCGATTGTTGACCATGTACTTGTTCAAAATACCTATAGGCATTGCAACACGTATAACGAAATACACTTTATCAAAATTTATCTACATAAGAATTGATTTTGAAGAGAACAAGAATTACAAGAAAGTGGCAAGTCACTTACGGTCTAAATGGCTGCACTTCATCACAATTTATAAATATATGCAAGTGTGCAGAATTCCATTTATTCCCCATCAACCATCAGTCTTTGCATTTTCTAGCAGCATGACCAGGTTGATTGAATATGGACAAGGTTGGCTTAGTTGAGCTTTTACCCCCATTGTCATTTCGATGAACCTTGGCTCTCCAATATGAGCAAAAGTTTGATATCTTCTTCGAAATAATATTTGGCATATAGATCCTTCAACTTGAATCCTATTTTTCATAGTTCTTTTGAACCCTATTTTTCATAATTCTTTTGAACCCTCTTATGTTCCTTTTGAACCGATAAATCCACCTATATTGAACCGACTCACACACCAGTGCTTCGTATGCCAAATGTATAGGCAAGTGCTCCATGGAGTCAAAAAATCCAGGGGAAAAAATTCTCTCTAATTTACATTGAATAATCGGGATGTTCTTCTTCATCATTAGTAAATTATCAACCCTAAGAGTCAAGGAGTACAGGTCTCTAAAATATTCACTTAACTCAATTAACAGCTTCCAAATATGGTCGGGTAGTTCTCTAAATGCAACAGGAAGCAAACACTCCATGAATACATGACAATCATGACTTTTCATCCTGAAAACCTTCCTTGTGCAACATTCACATATCTATCTAAGTTTCAAGCAAAACCATCTAGTATTTTCAACTCTTGCATCCACCTACACACATCTTGTTTTTGTGTAGAGCTCAATACATAACTTGCCTTGTGCTGACACAATCTACCATCTCCCAATTATTGCAAGTTCAACTTAGGACACCTACAGTACCCTTGCAAATCCAACCTAGCCTTATCACTGTCTTTGGTTTAGTCAATGTCTATCATAGTGTTCATAATATTGTCAAACACATTTTTCTCTACATGCATCGCATCTAAATAATGATGAATTGAGTGATCCTTTCAATAGGAAAACTCCTAAAATATACTTTGCTTAGTCCAATTGTGCTCTACCCCATACCTAGCAATCTTACGAACTTCTCAGTTTTTGTAATCTTCAGAAGATGCCTAACCTTTTCCCAAATTTGGTGATAGTTTAGTCTAGTTGGACCCTTATCATTCTCTATAATATTCTTTCTAAACCCATACTTGTTGTGCCTATATGGATTATTAGGATCTAAGAATCTTCTATGATAATCGGACCATGAAAATTTTCTCCAAACTTCAAAGTGAATGCTTACGTATCCTCCATACAAATTAGGCATGCCAATTTTTTGTGTTATCCATCCACACAACATCCCATAAGCTGGAAAGTCATTGATGATCCACATCAATGCTGCCCTCAACATGAAATTCTACTTCATTGAAATATCATAACTTAATACACTATCACACCACAATTCATTCAATTCATCAATCAATGGTTGGACATAAATATCAATCATGGCTTTCAAATTATCGAGTCCAGGGATTACACAAGTTAGGAACAAATAAGGATCCTTCATGCACATCTCAAGAGGAAAGCTGTAAGGCATAACAATCACAGGCTAGCAAGAATAAGGTTTACTGAATTCATTATTTGGAGTAAAACCATCAGTGCAAAACCCTAAATATTTTTGGGATTGAAGGTGAAATCAGAGTAAGTTCGATCAAAATGTTGTCAAGCTTCACCATGAGATGGATGAGCCATTACAACATTAATCATTTTATTCTTAGCATACCATCTCATATGATGGGTTGAGCTTATGGACATAGATAATCTCTTAAGTCTAGGAGTTAGGGGCAAATAGTGCATTTTTTTTTTAGGGATGTCCTACCTCCTATTTCTCACTTGCTTGGGCTTAAACCTTGGTTTTCACAGAATTTGCAATAAGTAAAGGTAGTATCATCTTTGTAATAAAGCATACACACTTTCAAACAATAATCAATCTTTTCTTTTTTTAATCCAAGTTTAGAAACTAACTTCTTGGCTTGGTAAAAGTCCCTAAGGATGGAGTCAGGTAGTACACTAATCCCCCTCATCAAATTAGTCCACTAATTAAATGAATTTTGATTCTGATTCGCTTTAGACTTAAAACTCAACATCCTTACATTCAAAGATAACTTCGAATGCACACCCATTTGCTACCTCTAACAAAAAATAAAATCTCTAAGCCTCTAGATTAAGGACCTTGATGGAATGTTCTAGGCACATTCCAAACTCGGGGCCAGCAACATCTACAATCATTTCTTGATAATGACTGCAGTTATCTTCTTAAGTCAAATTACCCATATCCTGTTAACCTTTGTCAACCCAACTAGAATTACTTCCAACATAACCCATACCAAATTGATTAATCGTTTCAACTTCCCCATGCTTAATTTAGACCCAGTAACCAAGCTTAAAGCTATATCTGTATAGATGATACCTAATGGTCTCAATATCAAAATACATCCTACATTTGCACTTTCTACAAGGACAACTAACCTTCCCTTTATTTATGAAAGATTGTGTTTGATACAAAACACCTACAAATTGGTCAATACCCTCATAACATTCTAGATTAATCCCCCTTGGTCTAAGCATAACCTATCATACATCCATGATCGGTTTGTAGGGAACATTGCTTTTGAACAAATTTTAAACCTAAAATTACATAAACAATGATATAATCACAAATTACATGATATAATCACTTTCAATTTCTACCAAAGTTTATGCAGAGTCTTCTTTTAAATTAGGAGTTTCCACTTATTAGATTAAAATACTTTTTCAATCAAAATGATAATATAAAAAATATCAATAGTATCCCTTAAAATTAGGAATCTCTCTTAATTACATTGAAGCAATTTTAATTCAAAACAACTTAATTAATAATGAATTAAATTACAAATTATTTATAAAAAATTGACCAGATTCTCCTCTTAAATTAGGAGGCTCCACAAAGGTTGACTAACCATTTAGACAAACATATTCAATAACAAATACATGCAATTATTAAACTCATTCAATCTTAAAAAGCATTCTAGAGCGCACCTTCTTACTTTATAACATATAGTCACATAACACCATAGCATACAATTCAATCAATTGAAAGGAAATGCTAAGCCTCCCTTAATTATGCAATCTCATCCTTTTTCTTTCATCCTACAACTCTATCCTATAAATTATAAGTCTCTAGTCTTACTACAAAACATAAACTCTAGAATGATACATTCTACTAACTAACATTCTAACAATAGTAAGCTCCAAAACTAATGCTCCAAATGTGCTTCCTAGTAAACAAAATAAGAACAAACTTTGGGTTAACTAAGGTTATCAACTAACAACTTTGAGTAAAGAGATGGAATGAAAAAAAAAAAGAAAAGAAAAGGCCAAATCAAAAAACTAAACTAGCTAAAATGCTCTAGAGAGTAGTTGGAACACAATGATGGTCTCCAATGGCAAATAAAGCTCTAATAGTGGTGATTGTCAAGGTGGCCATAGGTGGGGAGAAAGGGAAAGAAAGAGAAGGAAGAAGAAGAAATAAGGAAGGGGGCTTGTGTCTAAACGGTCATATTTGTTAAGTACTGACGATTTATCGATGGATAATTCATTGATAAATTAAATTGAAATGCATAGTCATTACCGAGTATTTTCCATTGATTATGACATTAGTGACATGGTGCATTTCAATATCGTCAGTAACATTGTCAGTATTTGAATAATTTGGAAAATTAAATGATGAACAAAGGTGCGAATCTACCAATGGTATATCCATCAATAAGTTAAATATTTTTGATAAAAAAATTATTAATTGCCAACTACAGTATTGTTTATAGTTAATGGAAAAAATTGAAAAAAAAATGAAAATTACTATCCGTTGACAATTTATATAGATAAGTCGGCACAGAGACCAATAAACTATATATACAAAAAATATTTCTCTATCCCATATGATACATAAAACATGCTGCGACTTCCCCCCACCAGCACTTCATGTTTGGGCAATGACTTAGCCCAGTTCCACTTGCGCATGACCTCACTTTGTTCCGTTACTCAACAATACCCGTGCATCGCACGAGGAAATAATTTTTAAAATTATTATTAATTTATTTTATTTTATAAGATATTAAATTAATTTTGATAATTTTTTGGGTAGAAATTAATCTTATAATTTTATTTTTGAATATATGTATTTTTATACATATATTGTTATTAGTTAATGCAAAATAAGTAAATTAGACATTTCTTCACTAAGATATTTTATTATACAACTTTCCCTCTATTTTTCAAAACATACACTCCAAAATGGTTATTAGATGAATTTTGTTAATAAATTTAAATTTTAAAAAATTGATGGCAATTTATTTGATAATTTGATTAATTGCATAATTTTTTAAAAACAATTGAATACATAATAAAATAATAAATTAGTTGAAATGATATAACATATAAAGATATACATTTTTGAAATTAATTGATTAAATTAAAATTTAGATATTGCTTTCATTAGATCAAATTTAACATAAATACATTGGTCATGCATTGATGATAACTACTGCAATTATTTTAAATTGTAACAATGATATTTATGTATATTATGATTATTCAATGATTGTGCACAATTATTAATCTCAGGAATTTGAAATTAATCAAGCCAAATTATAGATATTGTGTTTGTCAAGTTTAATTTGATATCGATTGAACCAACATATAATATAAGTATATTAAAATATTACAAAATGTTATATAACTATCCCTAAAATAAATAGTTGAAATCACTTAAATTGTCTTCAAATTTTGATTTTGTCAAATTTAAATTAACACATGTAACTGTGTTTTTTATAAATTAAATTAAATTAAATAATAACAAGATATTAGTTTTACAGAACAAGACACTCCCAAATATGGTTATAAAACTAATTTTGTTATGAGGTTAAATTAAAATAATGAAGGTAATTTATTTGACAATTAATTTGATTAACCACATATTTTTTTTTAAAAAATAAAAATTTTGAATATCCGATAAAACAATGAATCATCTATCTATATGTTAAAGTAATACCATAATTTTCCATATTCTGGAAACAAAATGCCTCAATTTAATACTCTGAATTTAATATCTTTTATTTTTATTTTTATTTTTTTCTAGAATCTTGCACCAAATAGTTATACCACCAATTTTAAGCTTTTTCACCCATTCATAGATAGTAATTTTTCTTCCCTAAAACCAAATCATATCATATCATATATCATATATATCTATATCTTAAAATAATACTACAGCTTTTCAAATTCTGGATACTAAAAATCTTAATTGAATACTCTGAATTTAATATCTTTTACTTTTATTTTTATCTTTTTCTAGAATCTTGCATTAAATAGTTACACTACCAATTTTAAGCTTCTCACCCATTCATTGATAGCCACTTTTCTTCCCCAAAACCAAATTAGACATCAATTTTCATTAATTCATGCAAAATTTTGGTCATGTGTTAGTATTGCCTTGAAAAATATAAAATACTTAAAATAAGAATTTATAAAGATGCTTGAGCCATTAATATAGTAAATGTTTTATTGAAATTTCTATTCCTTGTGTTTTAATCAATACAGTAATAATACAAGATACGAAATCTCTACAAATATATAGAAATCATTTAATTGAAAATATCTTTGATTTTGTGCCAAAATTTTTTTTCAGAAATGAATGAATTAATGAAAATTGAAAAATTTTGGTTTTGGGGAAGAAAAATGGCTATTGGGTGGAGAAGCTTAAAATTGGTGGTGTAGCTATTTCGTGCAAGATTCTAAAGAAAGATAAAAATAAAAGTAAAAGTTATTAAATTTAGAGTATGTAATTGAGATTTTTGGTATTCAAAATATGAAAAGTCATAATATTACTCTAAGATATAGATATATAATATATGATATGATTTTAATCTTGTATCCTGCTCCCCCACTCCGTCCCCATCCACGTTCAAATTCTTCGGATTTGATACAAGGCCTTTCTTCTTCTCAGTCACTACAGCCCTAGTTGTGCTCTTAAAAAATTTTTAACAAGGATTACTCAAAAATTTCAGCTTGTTGGCTAAGTTCAACGCCTATTGAAAAGGCAAATTCAAGTATTCACTTAAACTCTAAATTGTTTTATTAATTTTAGGAAAATGGTAGCTATTTTTCAAAGTGCTATGAAACACAAAAGTCCCATTTTTCTATATGGTCATATGAAATTCATAATACTCATTTCCTTTTGGATTTGACTTTTTAAAGAGAAATTTCGCTTTAAATGAAATTGTTCAGATGTGATGGTGACGGTTACAATGCGCTCGTTCACCCCAAATTGAGATAGGGAACCCTTCAACAACTACACGAAAATTAGTGGTTGCACTAAGTTGTCTGGCGAGGAGGGGTGTACTTGCAAGGACTCCGATGCTCAAGTCAGCCAGCGTAAGAGGTAAAAGAATCCAAAAAACGCGTGTACCTGTTTCATGGATGAGACCCTTATAGCTGCATGATTTATAACGGTTTTAGAGATTCTTGTGTAATGGTCTCAGATCGCTTACGTTATGCAATCCGGTTTCGTAACATTATGGAATTTGGAGTAAATGCGTAATGAATGTAACGGTTTCAATGGATGTCTTCCAACCGGGTCATTATTGAGAGGCTTTATTCGTCCTTTATAGACCCTTTGGGCTTAGTCCGTAACAGTGCCCCCAAACCGGTTCGGCGTGTTAATGTCGGATATCGGTTTTGAATTCAAAGTCGTATATGACTAACTTGGATCTTCGGGAAAGAAAACCCCGACTTTATTTGGCTGGACATCAATCATAGCTAGTGTGACATCTCCATATAACGTAATAAGAAATAATGAATACGTCCTTGGGCAAATTTCGATTATTTGCAACTTTGCCCAAAATATTTAGTAATTACATATTTACCCTAAAGATCTTTTCCATAATTATCCCTGAACTTTTTAGAAAATGACATTTAGATCTCTATATCAATAGAATTAGTAGAATAAGGTTTTAAACGAAGCAGAATCATGTAGCAAAAACGTAGAAACCTAAACCTCGGCTGATTGAGCCATAGAGATATCCATATGTGAAATGATATGGGATACCCCTAGACTTACCCATAATTACGAAAATGTCATTAGCTATGAAAAATAGAAAACAGAAAGGCCCTCAATTTGCAGAACGTTTAATTTACACCTTTAATCGATCAATTCGATTTTAGTGGATAAGTAAAGTTAATTAGAAATTAATTAGAGATTAACTAGGATTTAATTAAGTGTTAATTATAAGGATTAATTTTAGAGAAGGATTAAGATAGAAACATATAAAACCTCACAAAATTCTTTCAAACCGTTTTGCCAATTTGCAGGAAATAGGTAGAGATTTGGTATTTTAAACCACCAGAACTGGATCAATAGAATTCTACACTAGAAACCCTAGAAAGAGTGGCTAAAATTCAGCCACCATCCCCCACCTAAGTGGCACCAAGTGGTTGCCCAAAAGGTGGAGAAACTTGGCTCAATGTACACCATTCAAGCCTCCACCAATCACTACTCATTTGTCATGCTTTAAGACTCTAAAATCACCTCCAACTCCCCTCATTTTCGTGCTTCTCCTTCATGCCAACTTCTCTCCTTTCATTCTTCTTCTTCCTCACTTCTTCTTCCTCCTCAAAACTCCAAGCCTCATCCACTTCCTCCACCAAGAGCTTAATTCTAGCTAGTTTCTACATCAATTGGAGGTAGGATTCAACCTCTTCTCTAAATTTTCTTGTGAATTGGGCTATTGTGAACTCATTTAGATGCATGTATTTGATGTTATTATGAGCCTATATGAAGGTTTATGGCTAGATTGTTGTGTTTAAATTGAGTTTTGGATGATTATCTAGTGAAGAGAAGCAAACAGAATGGATTAGGTTAAGGAAACCTATAGTGGTCCGTATGGCGGAGTTTACAGCTCCACCTACAGTCATTTAAATTCAATGAAACCATTTTTATATGAACTAGATATTTAGGGATTTCCATACATATACATAAAAGGTCGTTGGATTAGTATTGAGAAAGATATGAATTTTGGAAGTTCGACCTAGGTTTTTGGGTTTAATTCTGGGTAGACTGGGTTGTTCAGGGCAAAACTTGCCCTATACTACTTGGAATTGAATGAAATGAACTTTTTTAGAAAGCTTACACATAGGAATATATCATAAAAATTTCAGAGTTAGATAAGGTCTCGTTTGCTCCCAGTGGTCTGAAAAAATTGCCTTATGTCCAAACTAGGCCAAAACAGGGCAATTCAGAAAGGTTAAATTTCAGGGCTTATAACTCGAGCCCTACTAAATCAAATAGAATGGAACTTTTGCAAATGAAAGATTGTTCTGTTAGCTTTAATATGAGACCAATTTAGTATGATTTGAACTAGATTTCGATTTTTAGTGGATTTGTACTTTTAAGTGTGTAATTCTGGCTAGCTACAGGGCAAGCCGGGATAAAACCTAAATAACTTGAGCTACATTTATCAAAATTAGGTGGGACAAAAAAGGTTAGAAAATAGACACATAACACTTCGACATATCCAAAATTTAGGTCTAAAAGAGTTAAAATGAATTTAAGGCTTCATTTCTAAAAATCGGGCAGAATTGATATAATGGGCAAAATTGAACATAAGGGTCCAATCCCTATATGATTGACATTATTATGATATATAAGGGTCCAATCCCTACATGATTGACATTATTGTGATATGTTTGCTACTCTATGTTGAACTTTTGCTTGATTGGTTTTACTGGTAGCCTGGCACTATTCACGGAGAAACGGATCTAATCCGTTATGCTGCCGAATTTTTGGTAGAATTGTAAGGAGATTATGAACACTTATATATTATGAATATGTATGTGAAAATCATGTATGCAAGGATATATGAAAAAAAGCGATGAAGCATATGTATGAGTGCATTCAATATACCTATGCATGATTATGTATGAGAATGAAAGGATATGAATATATTAAATGTGAATCTCTTTACCTGGAGGCAGTTATGAGATCCCTCCTTGTGAAGACAGTTAAATAAGATAAGATGTGGGTCCCTTCACTTGGATGTAGTTGCACATTGAATCCCTCCCTGTGAAGGCAATATAAAAGTATGAGATCTCTCTACCTTGGAGGCACGTGGTCAAATGAGATCCCTTTACATTGAAGGCAAATGGTCAGCTGAGATTCCTCTATTTTTTAGGCACGTGACCAAGAGAGATCCCTTCAATTTAGAGGCACATGGCCAAAATGAGATCCTTCCAAAACTAGAAGCGCATTAATCCCCTTGCGGGTTAGTACTGTGTGACAACGGTCACGAGTTGAGCTCACTCTTAGATCAGACTACCCAAGGGTAGTAAAGACTAAAGATTAATATACTCGTGCATTTGCATGAATTCAAGTAATGAGTATTTGCATAATTATATCCCATGTTTTATTGATGCGGAGTTTGCTCTATCTACTTATGGTATAATTATTATTCTAAATATGAAATATTGTCCATGTGGCTTAAGTGTGTGAATGAAATGAACTCTGCTTCGGACAATATATTTTTCAAACTATTAAACTGAACAATCTATTTGACATGCTCACATTTTTCATAATAAACCGAAGCAACAGGAGATAATAACGATGACACAGCATATGGTAGTTTAATGAATTCTACTGAGAATTTATAATTCTCACTCCTATATTTATTCCTGTGTTATCTCCAGATAGTTTAAAGGTTCCGAAGAAGATCCTCTGAGGCGGAGTTGACTAGTAAGATTGACAGTGGTCGAAGGTCATTTGCCATGCAGTCCGATTAAGTGACAAAGAATAACTCCTAGGTGAGGTATTATGACTTAAGTATAGTACCATACTTAGGAGGGTGTTATAGTTAGCCAACGCCTACCTGACCTGAAGAGACTGCTCCTGCCACGAGTTTATCGAGGGTCACATCCTCATTTCTCGAGATGACACTTGTTGTTTATGGCGCTAGTAGCACGCGCCCTCATGATTCGAACTGACGTGAATTTTCAAGTTTATCCTTATTCCTAGGTGTGGTAAGACATTTTTGCCCTTCGTGACCTTTGGGTTACGCGGTAGGAGACGTGTGCTTGCCTTTAAATCTAGCTGTTTCGTTTTCCCGCAAACTTTTCCATTTTCCTTTGCCATTCTTCAATCTTTTTGCTTTCTAAATTGTCGAAGAAGCATCGCACCATCATTTGCTGTACTCCCTAGGGCTTACCTTCGTCGAAGAACTCCACATTCCAAAGGTACGCTTCCTTTACATTGATGTTTGATAGTACTATTGTCTTGGTGTTATAGTATTTTGCTATTCAGTCCTTTCACCCTTTTGGGGGGAGTTATTTTGTGCCCTCAATGTTTTCCTATCTTTTGCCTAACTCGGGCAGTCCTTCGCCGCTTGCTACTGGCGGTTTTTCATGCCTTAGAGGGAAAACCACCATAGGATTGTTTCCCTTCATTTCCCGAGCTTTATTTCTGATTTTATTAATTGTAGAGGTGGTTTTTCCGATATAGGAAAATTCCAATGTCAAAGAAGCAAGCGCTCATTTTTTCTCCTGCAATTCCACCAATATATAGATGGGTCGACCCTGAGGTCCTGGGAATTCCATCTAGGGTGAACAAAGACTTTCTCAAATCCCTTTGCGAAGAGTATCTACTAATGCCGGAAGGGGAATATGAGGAGGAATACATCCTAGAAGCTTCGAGTTCCGATGAGAGAGTTTGTTATATCAACCTCAAGGGTGGTCCGAGATGGCTGTGGATGTACGATGTCCTTATTTCCAAATTCGGCGTTCGCATCCCCTTAACTCACTTTCAATTTACCATCCTTCAATGGACTAGAGCTACCCCCTCTCAGCTTCATCTAAACAGTTGGGCCATGATCTAAGGGTTCGAGATTATATGCGACTACCTCGAGGTCCTTCATTCTCCGCGGGTGTTCTTTTTCTTGTTTACGTTGACCCGACCTAGTGGTGGCGGTGTAAAATTAGGGTGGCTATCTTTCTGAGCTCAACCAAGTCGGAAAGTATTTTCGTTGTACGAGGAATCCTTCCATCATTTCAAATTGTTTTACTTCAAGGTATACGGGGCTTCAAACACAATTCCTTTTTGGGAGGACCTTCAAGGAGATTTACGGATCAACTGTTTTTGGAGCAAGTACTTCGAAATTCCTCGAGTTAATGAGGACGAGCCATCCCCCGAGGAACGAGTGCTGGTGACCTTTCTTCTAGCGAGGTTTGGAAAAGAAGACCTCAATTTGAAACTTATATCGGAGTTGACTTGCCAACAGCTAGAGCCCACTTAGGTTGGAGCCCAAAATTTTTCTTCATATGCCTATTATTATTACGTTTACTAACCTCGGATTCTGACCATTGCAAAAAAAATGGCTCCGAAATCCGCTCTTGGTGTTCTTCAGTGCCGTATCCTAAACAAAAGGCCTCACGAGGGTGAAGGTAGTGGAAGTCAACAACCTGATGACCACCCCAACCTGGGTGTAAAATTTGTTGATATTTCCGCCCTGGAGATACAACCCAAAAAATCTGCTCCTGAAGTACAACCTTCAAAGAAGCAGAAGGGGAAGAAGATTATGAAAGAGGTGATCCAAGTTAACCTTGAGGAGAACACTGCCTCGGATACCAGATTAGAAGACAACGTCCTTGCGAGGTCTTTCCCCTACGAGGAGTTTATGGACAAATTGTTAGTGACCCCTCCTATTTTGGAACAGATAGGCTCCGATGATGAAGATATTATGAACAAGATGTAGTAGGTGGGCCGGATACTGTTGAAGTCGGCCACCATACTCAGATGCTTAGAACTTGCTATTACTGCCGGTCTCCAAGCTTTGAAAGAAGCAAAGGAACTTGGAGACAGCCTCCGCCTTCTCAAGGTCGAAAAGCACGCCATAGAAGAAGAGAAAGAGAAACTTGTTTTCGAGGTTGCTGAGTTAAAAGAGGCAATACGACTGAGGAACCAGAGCCTGGAAGACAAAGATCATCAACTGGAAGGAGCATCCAAATGAATATCCGAGCTGGAGGGACTCAATGCTTCGGCTTTCGAAGAGATAAGCAAGTTGCAGGCTGACGTGAAGTTCGTCGAGCAGCAATAGGAGAAGTCGGCTTTTGAAATCAAAGATAACATCCTATCTCAATGTCAAGTGATCTATCCTGAGGCTGACTTTAGTGAAGTCGGCTTGGACAAACACGTGAAAGATGGCCGTATTGAGATCGCCCCCCTTCGGACGATGAAGATGGTGCTGATGTAGATGAGGGCGGTAATGTTACCCAGTAAATAGGTAGGCTTGGATGTAAAGCATTTGTAATATTTCTGAGTTTATGGAATTGACTTTAACATTTATAATAGCATGACAATTTTATCGGTTATGTTTGGCTTTCCGACTATGTAAGTCTTGCCATAATTTTTTATAGCAATTATAACGAAAAAATTACCGAAGTTATAAATTTGACTTTCTGACCATATAAGCTTTTTGTCAATTTCGAATAACTTGGTTATAACGATAAACTTACCGAAGTTATGAATTTGACTTTCCGACTATATAAGCCTTTTGTCATAATTTCGAATAACTTGGTTTTGGCAAAATTCCTGGATTTCATAATATCCGAGGGAAATAAACTCGGGCGTGTGCTTTTCGACTAAGGGGTGATCAGTCCCTTAGGATTGACAAATAAAATTTCCAAATTTTGACATTTATTCATAGAATTTAGAAAAAAATCAAGCAGCAGTGTATTGATATACCACTTGGCCCATGAAAGCCTTGCCTTGTTGAAACCTTCCCGAGAAAAACCCAGTGGGAAAAAACCCGAGGTAGGAAAAAGAGTAAGACAGCTCATGGTTTATACATAAAATTTTCTCAAGTTCGAGCTATGCCATGACCTCGGAACTTGAGAGACGTTCAATGTAGAAAGCTTATATGCCCCTTTGCCAAAGACATCAACAACCTTATATGGGCCTTCCCAATTTGCTGCGAGTTTCCCATGCCCTGGAGCAGGTTGTTCAATATTAGCTCTGCGCAGAACTAGATCTCCCATTTCAAATTTTCGAGGCACCATAGAGGCATTATATCTTTTTGCCACCTTTTGTTTGAGGGCCTGCTCCTAGATATATGCCATTTCTCTGGCTTCATTTGATAGGTCAATTTCCTCCCTTATGAATTAGGGACAAGTATTAGGAAAAACCACCCTTGGGCTCGGCTCGCCCACTTCGATTGGGATCATAGCATCTACCCCATAAGTAAGCTTGAATGGGGTTTCCTCTATAGTGGAATGAGGAGTTGTTCGATACGACCATAATACGCTACTGAGCTCATCTACCCATGCTCCTTTTTTTGTCATCAAGCCTCTTTTTCAATCCTCGGAGTATCACCTTATTGGCTGCTTCTACTTGCCTATTTTCCTGAGGATGCTCCACTGATGTAAAATAATATTTGACCTTGTAGTTCGAAAGGAAGTCCCAAAATCTCTTGTCGATAAACTGCGTCCCATTATCCATTATTAGTGACTCTAGAATTCCAAACCTAGTGAAGATGTTCCGCCATATAAACTTCCAAGCTTGTGCGGCTGTGATGGAAGTTAATGGCTCCGCCTCAATCACTTAGTGAAGTAATCGATGGCAACAATTAGATACTTTACTTGCCCTGCGGCTAGCGGGAAGGGACCCAAAAGGTTGACCCCCTGTTTGGAGAATGGCCAAGGAGACATTATCGTAGAAAGCTCTTTCGATGGAGTGACATGGAGCATGCTGCTGGCACTTTGGACATTTCTTGACAAACCTAATAGCATCCTTCATCATTGTGGGCTAGTAATATCCTACCCGTACGATCCTCAAGGCAAGTACCTTTCCTCTGGGATGATGCCCATAAGACCCTTCATGAACTTCTTCGAGCACTGGAATAACTTGTTCCGGGCTGAGACATTTCAATAAAGGTTAAGATAATCCCCTTCGATATAGTTGCCCTCCAATTATGGTATAGTATAAAGCTTCCTTGGTTAGTTTTTTCGCCCGGAGAGAATCTTCAGGCTGAACTCCATTTAACAAATATTGCATAATTGGGGTCATCCAACTCGGCATTACTTCAATCTCTAACACCGAAACAAGGTCTGTTATAGAAAGGGTTTTCAAAGTTTCTTGAATTAGACTTCTATTATTCCTTCCTGTCTTGGTGCTGGCCAGCCTTGAAAGGACATTAGCTCGAATATTTTTAGTCCTGGGAACATGTCAGATTTCGGATATGTCCATTTTTCCCATAAGATCTTTGACTTTAAGAAGATATTTCTGTAGCAATGGATCTTTGGCCTGATACATCCCAGACACTTGCGACGTCACAATTTGAGAATCGCTGCAAATTGTAAGTCAGGTCGCTTCAATATCGAAAGCAAGTTGATGGCTAACGATTAAGGCTTTGTATTCGGCTTGATTGTTGGAAACCGGGAAATCAAACATCACAGACATCTCAACCATGATGTCACCTTCTTTCTCCAAGATGATTCCTGCTCCACATCCTTTTGTGCTTGATGCTCTGTCCATAGATAATGTCCAACTCGGATTTCTGTGGTCCTCTTCATCCATTATTTCAACGAGGAAATTAGCCAAGACTTGAGCCTTAATCGCAGCACAAAGTTCATATCGGATATCAAACTCTAACAGCTCCACCAACCATGTTACCATCCTACCTGCGAGATTTGGTTTCTGACGCACTTGTCGAATTGGTTGGTCCGTTCTGACAATAATTGTATGAGCTTGAAAATATTGTCGAAGGTGACGTGCTGCAAAAACAAGAGCCAAAGCTACTCTCTCCAATTTCTGATATCGTACCTCTGCCCCCTACAAAGTCTTATTAATCAAATATACCGGGTAATACTGTTTATTATCTTCTTGGACTAAAACGTCGGCTATGGCCAAATCGCTTACTGAAATATATAGGTATAATGGTTTTCCGACCTCCAGTTTGCACAAGATCGGGGGGCTTGCCAAGTAACACTTGAATGCTGGGAAGCTATCTCACATTTTGGTGTCCATTCAAAATTGTTCTCTTTCTTTAGTAATGAAAAGAAAGGTGAAGCCTTCCGGGTTGAGGCCGCCAAAAATCTAGAAAGAGAGGCTATTCTCCCTGTTAAGCGCCAGACTTCTTTAACATTACTCGGGCTTCTCATCTCGATAATGGCCTTGCATTTATCGGGATTTGCCTTAATTCCCTGATGTGTGAGCATAAAGCCTAAAAACTTTCCGGCCTCAACAGTAAAAACACATTTCTGAGGGTTTAACCTCATCTTAAGCCTTCATAAACATGCAAACACCGTTTCTAAATCGTTCAGGAGCTTTCCTTCGTTCTTAGTTTTCACCAACATGTCGTCTATGTAGACTTCCAATTCCGATGTGCTTAGAAAAAATTTTGTTCATCAACCGCTGGTAAGTAGCTTCTGCATTCTTCAGAGTAAAAGGTATTAATTTATAGTAGTAATTTCCCATGGGGGTGATAAATACTGTTTTCTCCTCATCCAATGGATACATGGGAATCTGGTTATAACCAGAGTATGCATCTAAGAAGGAAAGAAATCAGAATCCTAATGCTGCATCTACCAGTCCGTCGATGCTTTGTTAAGGGGTAATAATCCTTTGGGCGGGCTTTGTTGAGGTTGGTATAATCGATGCACATTCGCCATTTCCCATTGGATTTTTTAACCATCACGACATTTGACAGCCAAGTTGGATAGGTTACTTCTTGGATAAAACTTGCATCCAATAAATCCTGGACCTACTTTTGAACTTCCCGTTCCTTTTTCAAGCTCATCCTTCTTCTTTTCTGAGCCACAGGCCGAGCATGAGGGAAAATTGACAACTAATGGCTCATGAAATCGGGATTAACCCCTGGCATGTCAGCTGCCATCCAAGCAAATAACCTTACATTTTCCTTCAACAGGGTAATAAGATCCTCTCGGAGAGAAGTCGAAAGATTTTTGCTAATTCGAGCTGTGTGAATTGATTTTGAGCCAATTTGCACTTCTTCGAGCTCCCCCCTGGCTCTGGTCATTTGGCCTCCTGATGACCTTGGACATCCAGATTAATTAATATAACATTCGACAAGGTCGCAGGTCGTACTTCTTCTTCCTTCGATTTCTTTTTAATTTCCAAACTTGCATTATAGCATCTTCGAGCCGTAATTTGATAAGCTCTCACAGTTGCTACCTCTCTATTATCAGCGAAGAACTTCATCGTCAAACAAGCTGTAGAAACAATGGCCCCGATTGTGTTCAAAGTTAGCCTTCCCATGATGGCGTTGTAAGCCAAAGGACAGTCCACCACCAGAAAATCAACTTTTACAGTTTGAGTGTTGGGTCGACTTCCCAGAGTTACATGCAAAGTAATAAACCCGTCCGGGTATACCTTTTCCCCAAAGAAGCCGACAAGTTCTTCCTTATAGCTTTGAAGGTCCGAGTTTTTTAATCTGAGTTTGTCGAATGCATCTCGGAAAATGATATCAGTTAAACTCCCCTGATCAATAAAGACTCTTTTGACCTCGACATTCACCATTTTCGCTGAAATCGCCATAGGGTCATCATGTATAGGGACAATATCCTCAAAGTCGGAATTTGAAAAGAGAATTTCAGGAGTAGTAGATGGCTTGCGAGTGTGTTTCACTTTTCCCGCTGCTAAGCTTAGCACCTCTTGAAGATGCCTCTTCCGAGCAGATTCAGTCACTCCACCTCCTGCAAAACCTCTAGCAATGACGTTGATTGCTCTGGTTATGGGCTTCTCTTCTTGATGGGTATGAAGTTGGTCACTATCCGATTCCCTCTACAATCGAGGGTGCCTCTTTTCATCATCCTTCGTAGGCGAAGCCTTTCTTTTTCGTGGACTTTGTTGTGAAGCAATATATCTTGCCAACCTTCCCTCTCAAATGAGTTGCTCCATGGCATGTCAAAGATCATAACAATCTTTCGTCTTGTGTCCAAAACCATTATGAGATTCACAAAAAAAGGAACCTGTTAGTATTGGCCCTCACCCAAATTGTCTTTGGTTTTGGAAACCTTTCTACCTGTCCAACATCTCTGTATAGATCAGCTAGGGATACATTGAGGAGAGTATAATCATGGAACCTTCCAACCCTCGGTTCCTTAGCTTCCTTCTTTTGTCGCTCTTCATACTATAAACCCGACTTTTTCTCGACTTGGTGATGCACCGAGATCGCGGTGGCTTTCTATGTTTCCTCGAGGTAGATGTACCATTCAGCTTTCAGCTAGATCTCATCCATTATCTTTGCTGGTCGCTTAGAGAGAGAATCTTTGAAAGGTCCAAGCCGGAGCCCATTCAAAAGAGTGATAACCGTTGCTTGGGTTTCCACCTCCTCCACCAGCAGTGTTTCGGCATTAAACCTCTCAAGGAAATCACAGAGCGGCTCTCCTTGTCGTTGAAACAACCCCAAGAGGCTAGTCAATGGCTTGGGTTTAAACCTGCGAATTGTGAAGTGAGCTAAAAAACGAGATTGTAAATCCGAAAACTTACAGATGGATCTCGACGGTAGGGAGTTGAACCACTTCAAGGCCGATTTCTTCAGCGTGATCGGGAATGCTCGGCATCGCACTGGATCTGAGGCTCCCGCTAGTGCCATCCTAGACCTGAAGGCATCCATGTGCTCTTGCGGATCAGTACTTTCGTCGTAAGGCTCCATATCAGTTGGGGGTTTAAACCCCCTCGGGAGCTTTACACTCATTATGTAATCTGAGAATGACATGTCATCCTCCTCCTTATTGTGACTCTGGTAATGCTTGGGTTGGTCAATGTTTCTTACCCTTGAAGGATGTGATTCGACAATTTCAACTTGGCGGGAATATTTGATTTTCAATTCCCGGGCACATTCATAGTCAGGATCCTGGGACCGTTCACTGCCCCGTAAGCTTTGCCCTTCATAATGTCGAGTTCGAGGTTGGTACCGAACATCACGATCTTGAGCTAGTTGTCCATCTTTTCTCCAATCTTATCAACCAGCTTCTTTCATTTTGTCAATGTTTCGCTCCAACTCCCGAATACGTTTTGCTTGTTCCTGCATCACAGACATGATGTCATCGTATGGAACTTGTTCCCTTGGTACCTTCTCTACCTTGGACGCTATGGGGTTCCTTGGGGTTTCCTCTGAAGGAGGGTTAGTGGGTCGATGATTTTTGGCATTGAAAGCAGATTCTGAAGCAGTGTGTGCATCTTGTTAGTCACAGTGTGATGGTTGCCTTTCACTTGTGTGACCGCGGGCCGCTGCTACATCCCGGTGGCGATTAGAAGCCATAATAATTCACGCGCAGCAATTGAAGGAAGGTTCCCACAGACGGCACCGATGTTCGAATGTGATGGTGATGATTACAATACGCTTGTTCACCCCAAATTGAGATAGGGAGCTTTTCAACAGCTACACGACAGAAATTAGTGGTTGCACCAGGTTGTTCACCGAGGAGGGGTGTACCTACAAGGACTCCAACGCTCAAGTCAGTTAGAGTAAGAGGTAAGAGAATCCAAAAAATGCGCGTACCTGTTTCATGGATGAGACCCTTATAGCTGCATGATTTACAATGGTTTCCAAGATTCCTGTGTAACAGTCTCGGATCGCTTACGTTATGCAATCCGGTTTCGTAACGTTACGGAATCTGGAGTGAATGCGTAATGAATGTAACGGTTTCAATAGATGTTTTCCTACCAGGTCGTTATTGAGAGGCTTTATTCGTTCTTTATGGACCCTTTGGGCTTAGTCCGTAATAGAAATATTGATGGATCTCAACTATTGTTAAGAAAATTAACAGTTGATATTAGGATAAAATGCATCCACAAGCATGATAATTTAAAAAATTTGTTAGAACTGGGGGCTTTTGTTTGCACTTATTTTATAAGAAATTTTCTTTTTTTTTTTTGATAAAAAAATCACTTAGTTTTTTGTAGAGCATTTGGATTATATTAATAGGAAACAATAAAAAGAAAATAATAATTTTTTTAGAAGAATCAGGCAGAAGTTGTTTATGATAAAAGTACTTTTTCAAAAAATAAAAATCAGTTCTAATTATTTTTTCAAAAAAATTATCAAGCAGACTTTTTTTTTAACTGAGGGTCGAGATTCCTCACTATTTTCCCACTAAAGTAAACTCCCCCTGCAGACGAACTACATCCATCTTAATAATAATAGTGAACTTTTCTTACAAGAGATGGGCATTTTTTGATCACATAAAATTAGCTTTAGACATACATAAAGATTTAAGTTAATGAATCAAAAATAGTAAAATATGATACTTCAACAAATCTTTTCTTTGAGTTATTAAATGCTAATTTTGAAATCAGATATTGTATTTATTATTTACATTTTTTTAAGAAATTAATGCAATAATTTAATTAAAGGTTCAGTATTTATTATTATTTTTCAATTATTTATCTCTAACAATGATAGAAATGTTTATAAACAAAATTGTTCTTAAGTATTACGAATACTTTGTGGATTCAAATAGTTTAATATTTATTTCTTTCAAGTAATGTCTCAAATTCGAGTCTTATATATGAAAAAACTAGTATTGAGAGAATTTTACTCCTATAATGAGCTGACCTAATTCAAACCAAAAAATTGGTGATTTATAAAATAAAAAAAAAGTGTTCTTAAGTATTAATTAATGTAATAAAAATAATTAAAAAAAATTAACAAAAAAACATAAAATATCTTGGGGGAAATAAATTTTAAAAATGTTACTTATATTTATTTTTTAAATTCATTATGAATACATTATAAGGGAGAAAGATATATTCAATAAATTTAGGATTAATGTAAGAGAAAAAGAATAGTTGTAATCAATGTCATGTTAATTACTAAGACTCCTTTTTCTCTTACCATTGACTCATAAATTAAGCCAATTCTGTATTCCTTCTTACCGCTCGAGTTGTAGCACTTCGACTCTGCCCTTCTTCATTTATTATAAATTAATTGGATCAGTGCTCATTCTATTGTCAAATACTACTCAACCCCCAAAATCTAAACTTCTATAGGTGAAAAAAAAAAAAGTGGTTGTGTTTTCAAGCAGAGAATATGGAGCATACGGGTTTCCACTTTCAATGTGACGAACTTGCAAAATCAAGTTCTGGTAAACATCCTTAAGGGAAAAAATCCATATACATATAGAAATGCCTTTTTTCCCTTTTTCTGTATAGATACATCTTTAGACTTTGACTTCAAAATTATAACTGCCTGGATTTTTTGTTATTTTCAAAGGAAGTTTTTATCTCTGTCTTTCTCTTGAAACTTTGTTTAACTCATAAGTGACCTCTGAAACCATTGGCTTTTTGCCTGTTAAGGACCTCCCCTGTTAATGCAACTTAAGGGTTTTATCCCTCAAGGTTTAGTTCTTGATTTACCTTCAAGTTTTCCGCAAGCTATTACCTGAGCAAGGATTAGAATAGATCATTATTGGTTTTGTGTGATGTTATGTTTTTAACTATAATCCTTTAGCAAAGATCATTTTTTATAATGTATATTGTCTTAGTTATTTCATACCAAAATTGCAAACTTTCTGTTCCATCATTGTGAAGAAGTACTTAACTATCATAAATGCAATGTTTAAAAACCAGATCAAATCATCTGGTTGAACCAGTTAGGTCGTGAATTGGCCATGTTTCCAGTTCAACCATTTTAGGTTCAGCACTGCTTGTTAGTACGAAAAAGTTTTCTTAAAATTGCAACAAAGTGGTTTGACACCATTCATGGGAGGCTGCCACTTTGACACCATTCATGGGAGGCTGCGAGTATTAAGTTAGGAGAGAGAAAACGCGTTTGACTGGCGTCAAAACACAAATTCATTATTTGTATTAAACTTTTCGTACATCCTTTTACGAAAAAAGAAGAAAAAAAGCTTGTATCTTTTAGTATTTTTCCTTTTTTTATTTATTTATTTTTAACTACGGTTTGATCACGGTTCAACTATTTACCAATTAGACCAACTAACCCATGAAGCAAAAGTCTAGCTAGTTTAATCTCCTGTCCAGTTTTTAAAATATGTGTACATCAATGTCGGATTCTTCAATGCTATCTAGTCTGATTCCATTTCCTATTTTTATTTTCATGATTTTTGTGCCAAAACAAATATGATATTAGTGTTGTATTATAATCATGCTCTGTTTTTAATCTTTAAGCATTGTTCACCACAGTCAATGTAGAGTGTTTTAATATTTTCTTAAAATTAGAAGGCACGATTCAAAAATTAAAATTAAAACGATAAAAAATGCTGAATACTCAAGCCCCTTCTTATCTTTTGTTTATTTTTGTTGTATATATCAATTTGCATATTTTGATTTCTAACTTTTGAGGGACGGGTGTTTCAGATTCAAACCTCCAGCAACCAAATGATTCCTCTGCCAGCAATGGAGCTCCAATTCCAGTGGACCCAAATATCCGAGGACGACCTCTCCATTCCGCCAAGCCAAACAAGAATTATGACATACCAGTTACAACTATGACAAAAATCGTGCAACAGTTTCTTCCATTTAATACAACAGTCAAGGGTGATGCTAAGGTGATCTTTCCACAATGTGTTTCCGAGTACATTAGCTTCATAACTGCAAAGGCCTATGAAAGATGCAAAATCGAGTGCAGAAAGACTTTAAAAGCAGAGGATTTGTTGTGGGCAATGGAGAACCTTTGCTTTGATCACTATGTTGGCCCTCTTGTTGTTTATCTCGATCGCTATCGCCGCATTGAAGGCAACCTCTCCATGCGTCGTGGGGTGTCTATTCCTGTCAATGTTCGGCAGGTCATTGAGCCCATTCTTGAGTCTGGGCCTACAACAAATCCTGGTCCGAGTCGACGTAGGCCTGTTTATGGGTCAGAACCTGGGCCTGGGCCTCTTCCTGCACCGGAGCGTAGCATTGTTGGGATGCTTCAATCAACCTTACCGCCGCCATCACTTCCATCAACAGCGATAGGCTTTTCCATGGACTCAAATGCAAATTTGGATATGGTTGACCCAATAATGGGCAAAAATGAGTTCCTTAGAGATGGATCAAGTTTTGGTTCCTCGGACAATGATATAGCCAATTTTGATCCTTCTATTTTCCTTAGCCTCAATCTTGACAATATGTGAGCTGAGAGAGATGGTAGTATGACAAATTTGGGTGCAATTACAATAACTAGATATGGTGAGCAATATTTGGTAGTACAATTTAGATCAAGTTTGTATGAACTTTCACATTTAGATATATAATGTATAGGATAACATTTTCTTGCTATTGCTGTCTTTTGATCATCTTAGTTTCATAAGACTAAATTTTGTATAATTGTAAACATCAAAAGTACAAGCTGAATTCTCATTCTTGAATTATAAATAAATATAAGCTTCATTTAAGAAAAGTTAATTGTTAAGGATTGTTTCTTCAATCAAAGTGTTATGCATAAGGAAAATGTTATTCAACCAAAAAAACATGCCCTATGTTTTGTGCCCAAAACATGTGGTATCAGAAATGGAATTCAATTTTCCTATCATCTTCTCCCCCCCTCTTTTTTTTTCTCTTGATTCCAAGTCTTCTAATCTTTCTTTCTCTCTTCATAACTTTCTTCTCTCCCTTTTGTCTCTCTATCTTCTCCAGGAAAAACCTTAAAAATTAGAAAAAAAAGGTCGCTACCAACCCTCTGTAGGCTTGCGGTGTGGCCCATATCTTCTTGTTTTGGTCCTGACCTTTTTGTTCTTGCCCATATATTGATACTATTGTTGGCCCTTCAAGCTCCTTTCCAAGAGGTCCACTGTCGCTATCATGGATGCCACCGTGGTGGTGTTGCCACCACTAGGATCATGAACAGTGCGGTTGCAGCTTTGTCTGACGGTGAAGGGTGGTCTATTGTCCTCACCAAGTTATGTGATGGTGTCGATGTCATGCTCCTCTTCGGGATCGTCGTCCCCAGTTAATGTGGAGTGTCACAGGTATAATCTGCTAAAGCGGTGGTCTGTGTTAGCGAGGGTGGTGACTGCATGATGTTCACATTGTCGATGGTGGAATGAATTGAGGTGGAGGTGATCGACAAGATCATGGCGGTAGCTCGAGGTGGATTTGAGGGTGTTGCAGCCCAAAGGAGTATGACAATTTGTGACTAAGGTTCCATGGTGGTTTCGTGTTAGTTTCGTATTCGAGTTCAATTTCGTGTTCTTCGTGGATTGCGTTTTTCTGTTTGTGCTTAGTGCTTCCACTTTCTTTGCTTCGAGTGGTTTGAAGTTTGGTTATGATAAAGATTCATGGAAGGAAGACTTGAGGTTGTCGCTGTCATGTTTTTTGATTTAGGGGGTCTCTTGGAGCTGGAACCAATGCTTTTCCAATGTGTTGTTTTGGGGTGTGTTTTGTCTTTTTCCAGAGTCTATTTTTGTGGTGTTGATTAGTTATTTTTTGGGTTTTGTTTTCGGACTATTTGATCTTTTTTTTTTTTTTTTTTATGTCTCTTTAGTCTTTGTGTTAGATTTCTAAGATATCTTATATTGCTCCTCTTTTTTCAGATAGTTTGGAGCCTTATATCTAATTATCGAAAAAAAAGGTCTTCTAATCCCAAACTCAACATTTTGTTCTCACCTTCCCATTCATATAATTCTTTGAATATCTATTTGAACTCTCAACATTACTATAGTAGTAAGAGGCTGAAAAACATATAATTTTTTTTCTAAACCATTGTAGGTTATTGGTTTAAAATCCAAAGTTGCAGTATCAATTTTTTCTTTCATTTTTGGTCATTGCCAAAATCAACATTATAGAAGGAGAGTACTGAGGGGCGAAAACCACCATATCTGCAAATGATATCTAAAAGTATAGACCAAAGGGACTAAAGCTAAGATTTAGAGTTATCTTCTATCACTAATCACATCTTATACTGCAAAATCATGTTTCATTGTTTGGGTTATAAGAAAAATGAATCAGCCACTTTTCATGGAAAAAGGCTGTGAGAAGTTAAAGAAGAGAGAGAGAGTAAAACTCTAAAAGAGAAGAGAAAGAAGGATGAAATCACATTCGCCTTAATTTTTTAATTAAAAAATTAGTCAAGGCTTGTTTGAAATTGTTTTTGTTTTATAATTTTCCAAAACAATTTTTAAAAGTAAGTTTAAATTCAATTTTTTAAAAAAAAAAAAAAAAATTGTTTGGCAATTGTAGGATCAAGCGCTTACCACTAAACCAAAAAGTATAGCTATTGGCAAATGTGCAACTTTATTTCCTTATAGTTTCTCAGAGCCGCATCTAGCATAAAAGGCTGCACCTATTACAGGTGCCATGAGCCGGGACGTTAAGCCCATTGAATCTTAAGGGTGACGCTGGTCAAATAAAACTAACAATCTTCCCCCTAATGTCAGCCCTGGGATTTGAACCCATGACCTTGCTTTGATATCACTTATAGGACCAAGCGCTTACTACTAGGCCAAAAGCTATAGCTGTTGGCAAGGGTGTAACTTTATTTCTTTATAGTTTCTTAAAATTGCATCTAGCATGAGGGGTTGCAATCATTACAAGGGCCATGCCGCGATGTTAAGCCTATCGAATCCTAAGGGTGATACTGGTCAAATAAAACTAACAGAGTTTATGCCTAATGGGATATTGAACAAGATGCTTTACGCTAAATCTGATGACCAATGTGGTAACTTATTGAGTTAGTCTCATAGATTCAACACTGCTGTTGGGTTGGCTTTTGTTCTGACTGTTAGTTGTATGCCCTAAAGCTGATATATGTATGGATAATTCCTATTAATGGTAGTCTATTATTCTTTTATTCATAATTTATGTATGTTTATTAGAATAAGTCCATAAGATACTTGTTAGATACTTTATTCTCAAGAGTTTAGAATATGAGTAACGAAGTAGTCTAGTACAAGATCTTTAAAATAGTTCACAATCATAGGAATATTAACTAGGCATCATTATTCTGGAAGATTGTCATCTCTATCTGTTTCCATGATTAGTACAATGTACTAATGAAGATGGAATAGTGAGTCTCATACCATATAACATTATATGTCAAAATAGATATGTGGACACGTATATGATAAGTGGGTTGAATGTGATGTATAGATAATGTTCACACAGTATTATACTAATGTCAATGAAACATTATCTAGATCATATTAATGCATATAATCCTTAGACCTGAGATAGCATGGTTATCTTGTACATAGGTAACTATAGTTTGCTACTACTCATATACTCATGCTATGCATTAGTATTAGGCAGTTTGTGGCTATAGTTAACTACGTATGGAGATAGGTGAATAGTCAAGAAGGAATTCATTATCTCGAGTAAATGAGGATAAGTCCTATGGATATGGGGTTATTCTTGATCATGAAATCCTTGGCCAAGGTACTTGGATTTAAATGGAAAAGAGTTTCTCTCATTGATCGAAGAATAGAAAACCCAAAGATTCCATATGGTTTAAGCTATAAGGTTTGACATTATCCATGACCCTAGCTGAATCGGGATGCCGTAATGAAAGGATTCGAGTGCATGGTAAATATGATCGTCTGTTCATTAGAATGTTCTAATTGATATATTTGTCACTACTTGGGTGGTCATGGCATGTTGTATTAAGTGTTATCTATGACTTATGAGAGCAAAGAGTATTTTGGAAATTTTATTTTAGGTACGGGAATGAGTTTCTGATAATATCAAAAGGTTGATTTTATAATCTCATTGCCAATTAGAGATGAACCTAGTTAGTCACACACAATATAACATGTACCCGCCAAGAATGAATTAATTCTAATTAAGACAGTTAATTAGAATTCAATAATTGGATTAGACTTGCAATTCGATTGCAGGGTTGCTAGCACATCCCAAAGTCAAGTTTAGGGTGAAGGTGGATCCTCATAATGAAAGTTTCTACATATGGAAATTCCACATTTTAGAAACTTGTGTCAAGTGCATTTTGATCTTTTCTAATTTTGGGTTAGTGTAAGATATGAGATGATTTATATATTAATATATGTTAATTTTGGTGCATATCAAAAATTACATTGACCTATTTAAAATAAAAATTATTTGAGAATTAATTCTATTTTAAAGAAGGTTTTGTTTATTATCGGAATCAATTAGGAATTGATTATGCCATAAATGTCAGCCCATATTTTGTACTTTTCAAAAGTGTAACCCTAAAGAAAAGAAAAGGAAAGGCCACAATTAATTAAAATAAATAAAGAGAGGAGGCTGAGGGTCATATACAAGATAGAAACCTTTTGAGAGTACAATAGCTCTCTCTCTTTAGTTGAAAAGCCCTTGACACCATCGCCCACTCTAGAGTCATCTGAGGTTCTCGTTTATTGAAGGGTAGCGAGGAACGAATCTTGGATTGAGAAGAGGAGTTCCTTAGTGGATCATGTTCGTGTAGACAAGCCAAAGGTCATGCAGTTGTACGACTGCATGTTCATGAGACGAACATCAAATTTCTATGGGATGTCACTTCAAGAGGTAAATGTCTCGTATAATCTTTTATAATTTCAGGTGTTTACATTGTATAAATAACAAGAGGTGAAACCAAACTCATGAGATATGATTTCATGAATGTTGTTTCATCCTATATGAATGTGTTCATATGATAAAAATTTTTTATTTGTTCATTCTGCTGCATTTATCTATAGTTTACTAACACTGACTTACCTTTACCATGAATATGAGCATAAAGTCATTCACAGAGATATTAAGGCTGGTAATGTATTGCTAGATGCAAACTTCAACCGCTAGCTAGGGGATTTTGTGTTGGCAAAACTCATGGATCATGATAAGAGTTTTGTTTTTACGTTAACAACAATAGGGTACCTTGCTTCTGAGTATGTTCACTATGGGAATGCAACTAAAAAAATTGATGTTTTCAGTTATGGGGTGGTTGTGCTTGAAATGGCTTGTGGGAGGAAGCCAATTGAAATGGAGGAGCAAAAGATGGTGAATCTTGTTGATTGGGTTTGGGGGATGCACTCCAAAGGCAAGATAATTGAAGCAGCAGATAAAAGGTTGAATGGGGAGTTTCAGGAGGAGGAAATGATGAAGTTGTTGATGGTGGGGTTGTGCTGTGCAAACCTAGACAGTGCAGAAAGGCCTTCCATAAGAAGGGTCTTGCAGATTCTCAACAATAAAGCAGTGCCTCTTGTAGTGCCTAATGTGAAACCAAGCCTCATATTCTCATATGGTTTGCCACTAATTCTTGATGACATTATTGTTTCAGATAATGAAGCATCCAATCCTAGCTAGCCAGACTTTGTGTGAGAAAAAAATTGACTAAACTTGAAGAATTTATTGGCCTGATTCTTTAATTCTTTTAGACGTCTTGCTGTAACATTGCTATTTTGATTCTGACAACTAGATAAATTCATAGTTCATTGACAGGATCAGTTCAAAGCTAATATACATTGATTTTCTCGGTACCACAATGTACTCTAGACAGAAGCTTTGATATATACCGAATTGACTCTATTTTTGGCCATATCACTCTGAAGTTTCTTTTCACTAACAATTGTGTTTTCTTCCAGCAGGTGTGTTCTTATTCTTGAATGTGATGCAAATTTTGAGTGAATTATCTTACTAAGTTGGATACTATAATAATATTTCATTTTGAAAAATGTTTTTTTGTCATCAAATATATAAACATCATATATTTATACAACAATGCTACACAGCTAGAATATTTTAACCAGAATTTTTGACAAAATATACGGTGTTGATTGGATTGAATATAGTGATAGACCTACTTACTTATCTAAAGCTTATCAATAATTTCACGTCATTTTGACACATAATTTCTAACAAAAATTTTGATTATCTAGTATTTTTCATATTATTATGAGTGTAAGTGAAAATTAAGGTACACATATTTTGATATAAGATAGATATACTATATAATTGTATAAAAGAGGTACCGTATTTGGTGTCAAAACTTGATTTAAATATAACAAAACTCTTTAATTTTAGATGTATACCAAATCTTTCTCAATTTGTTGGCTTCAAACTACTATCTATTAGATATCAAAGAACTCACATCATATGTGTGTGCCTAAGTGCTGATTTGGCTTGCTACTAATTTTAAAGATTTCTCATCTACAAGCATGGCTGGAATTCCTGGTTCAAAATTGTGTAAAAGATTATATATTACTTAAAGTATAGTGAAAAACATATTTGTTAGGCATATTTGATGACTGGTTCAATTATAATTTGATTTGCATCATTCATAGCATTTACTGAAAGCCACGATGTGGTTGACTTCAGCAAGGGCTATGTATATGAGGTAAACTCAGAAATCCATTATGATAATGATATAGTTTTCCAAAACTTCTTGCACTGACAAAAGTATAAACTTATAGTGGGACAGATATTTTATCAATAATATGGACCAAGAATAAGTAAAAGCCCATCTTTTGCTGTTTGCATAGCATTTTGGGTCACAAAAGCATTCATGTTTATGTGCTAGATGCTAACTGATTCCTTTATTGAATGAGATGATTTTTTTTTTTTGAAGGGTTATTGAATCAGATGTTTGAATGTATAGACATGGTTGAATTTGCTGGCTTGGTTGCTTGGAAATGTGTAAAAATTCATGTATGTATTTTTATTGAGGTGAACATAATTAATGGAGGTCTTTAGGATGGACGTATATATTTGTTACAAACATTGGATGAAACTTGAAAGGCAACAAACATAGGCATCAGATGTGAAAACTTTGCTTGCTGGAAGACCCCTACCCCCTTCGGGGACTTCTGTCGGATCAGGACAGATTAGTCGGGCTCTTGATAATAGGGCCTGATTATCAGTTTGCAATGGTCAAGGGACAACTCATGGAATTGGAAATTTTTCGGCTAGACCCCATGACATGAGTAGATGGCATTCTATTTCTATGTATATATACTTCATATTATGAATTTTTCTAACAGTGTCTTACAGATGTTAATTAATGAAATGAAGAAAAAATTTAAAAATTTTCAATATGTCGAATGTATTGTGTAACATTCGAAAAATTTTAACGTTGTTAAATCGATTTATTCGATTTTATCGCATAATAAAGATTAATTAGAAATCGATTAAGCATTTGTTTAGAGCCAATTAGGTATTAAATTAGAGATATTAGAATTAGAAATAATTAGAATAGAAACATAGAAAACTTCACAAAATTGTTCAGAAACTATTTAGCCGATTTTGTGGATTTGAAGGAAATCGGCAGAGATTTGGTATTTTAAACTGTCGAAACCGAATCAATAGAATTATACAAAAAAAAAAAAACCCTAGGAATTTGTGGCTAAAAACTTAGCCACTTTACCCCCTCACAAGTGGCGCCATTTAGCCACACACAAAATGGGCAGATTTGGCACACTTCTTAACCACCCAAGCTACCAAACCAAATCCACCAATCATGTTAGCCAAAACCAACATAATATCTCTTCTTTCTCTCATAATTTTTGGCCTCCCACTTTTAGCGGACCATCTCTCTTTCTCTCTTCTCCATTTTCACTCCATCTTCCTCAAATCTCCAAGCTCCACCCACTTCCTCCACCAAGAGCTCTAAACAAGCTAGTCTTTGCATTAATTTGAGGTAGGATTCACCTTTTTTACCTAATTTTTGGTGAATTGGTGGCTATTGGATATACCCCTATTCTCATGTATGTGATGTTATATTGAATTTATATAATTGTTTATGGCTGGATTGTTGGGTATATATTGGATTTTGATTGATTAATTAATGAAAGAATAAAAAAGGAGAGCAACCAGAATAGATTCAACCAGGAAACCCTATAGCGTCCGTGTTTACAATCTGTACAGAATCTCATCCAGCCATCAGAAATTAATGAAATTATTTTAATGTGAAACTAGACATCTAGAGCTTTCCAACATATAAATTATAAGGCTATTGGATTGATATTAAGGGAGATATATTTTTTGAAGTTTACCAAGGAATCTTGTGTTCTGTTATGGGCAGTATGGGTTGTAAAGTAGTATAACTCACCCTATACAACTCGAAATTGAGTACAACCAATTTTTCTAGAAAGCTTACACATAGGGCAACATCTCATAAAAATTTCAGAGTCAAATTCGATCCCTATTGCTCCCAAAAAATTATTGAAGTTGCCTCATGTCTTAATTGGGCTAGAATATGGCAGTTTAGAGTAGCCAACTTCACAAGCTTATAACTTGAGCTCTATTTGCTCAAATAAGATTAAATTTATTCGAAATGAAAATTAGTTCAGTTAGATTTAGAACCATATAAATTTCATATAGTTTCAGTTAGTTTTCCATTTTTAGTGAATTTTTACTTTTTAGGATTTCAAATCTATCTAAAATAGGACAGGCTTAAGTAAATCTTTAATAACTTGAGTTATATATATCAAAACTTAATGGAACAAAAGAGGTTAGAAATAGACATATAGCACTTCAACATATCCAAAATTTAGGTCTAAATGAGTTGCACATAAATTATGGCTTAATTTCTAAAAAGGGGAAGAATTAAAGAAATTGGCAAAAATCCTATTTAAATGCAAAGATTACAAGTTTTGTATAAGTATTGAAGTGGTTGGCATATTATATTGATTTTCTGTATTAATGATTGTCTAGTTGGCTGGCACTATACACAGAAAAGTGGACTTAATCCATTATATTGCCAAACTTTCAATAGAAGTTTATGAAATTATGATAATTTGTGTCATGAAAATTTATGATAAGAATATGAGATTTTATATGCAAGAATGTTTGAAGATAAGTGTACTAAAATACATATGAACATTGTATGATGATATGATCATGATCCTCTTTATGAAAGTTTGCATATTTGCATGCAAATAAAGAAAATATTTGATTATGTCAGATTGGGTCCCTTCACCTAGAGGCAGTTATTTGGATCCCTTCTTATGAAGGCAATTAAAGCTATGAGATCCCTTTACGTTGAAGGAATGTGGCCAAAAATGATATTTCTCCAAGACTAGAGGCACGTGGATCCCCTTGTAGGTTAGTTTTATGTGATAATAATCACAAGTTGAGCTTACTCCTAGATCAGACTACCCAATGATAGTAGAGATTAAAGACAAAGATATATGCATGCAAACACTCTAGGGATGGCAATACATAATGCCTAGGCATGTCAAGTAAAGGAAGAAAAGTAAGTATAAGTGCATTCGTATGAATTTATGATGAGCCATTGCACATGCACAATCTGCTATTGTTATTATTACAAAATCACTCATAATCTGCTATGCCTATCCTTTAATTCTTACTCTGTTTATCAAGTGTATGACTAAAATGAACTCTGTTTCGAATAATATGGTTTCAAACTATAAAATTGAAAATATTTATATAACATGCTCACCTTTTTATAATAAATTGAAGCAGCTAGAGATAATAACAATGACACGGCATGCAATTTCTTAGTGAATCCTACTAAGAATTTATAATTATCACTTTTATGTACATTTTCGTGTTATCTCCAAATAGCTCAGGAAATGCCAAAGGCGGCCACCACAGATAGAGTTGACTAGAGATATTGAAGATGGTCGAAGAGTGCTATCATACAAGGTCCGTTAAAGCAACAGTAACAACTCCCGAGTGTGATACTATGACTTAAGCATAGTACTGTACTTGGAAAGATGTTACATATTGCAAAATTGGAAGATGCAATTTTTTATTAACTTTACTTTCTTTATTGCTTACTCAATGCTCTCAGGGGTAAAAAGCCTCTCTTATTAATTTGAAGATTTCTACATCCATATTAAGTGAATGCTAATTATTTTTCTTTTTTTTTTTTCCAAACAAAGTTTCATTGGTTAATTATTATTATTATTTTTTGTAATACTCACATGCCAAAGGGAGGGGGAAGGGGCTATGCTCCCTAGGAGTCTCAAACACATGAGTCCTCACTTGTAGCTTTATATGCAGTTTAACCATTGCGTCACAGGCGCTTCTACGTTAATTATTATTTTTTATATCAACATATTTGTTGTGGCTCAGTGTAACTTAGTGTATCAAATCCAAACCACATAATCAATTAGGGGTGTTAAAAAAAAACCTTTAAATCAAACCAAACCAAACTAAACCATGAAAAACCATTTTTTATTAAAAAAATTTAAACCGAGCTAGTTTCATCTTTAACTCAATTTCAGATAACCAAACCAGTAAACAGGTAGGTGAACCTCAGTTAACTGAACCATTATGTGCTCATAGCCTCCTCAGCCAGTTAATAGCACCATCCCTACCATCGGTGCTTCCTCCTCCCCAACATTTGCCTCCTAACTGCCGCCAACGTCTAAAGCATTATAGATTTGTAAGGCAATGGTTGGTGGTGTAAAATCACTGCCATAAGATGTGCACAGAACCACCATCTACATGTATTTCAATTTCAAAAACTATCTGTCTTAATAGTTTCACTTTTCTAAAATTAGAATTTAGATTAATATGTAGTTTTATCCTTACATGCATCTAGTGGTTGCAGCAATAGAGAAAATTCAAAACACATGCTTCAGTTTTGGTTCACCAATAGAGAGAGAGAGAGAAAGAAAGAGTGAGAGAGGAGATTTTTTATGCAACTATTGTTTTTTGATGGAGATAGGAGTGGGCATGGTTTAGTTCAAAAGAAGAACCAAACCAAACTGTAATTAAACTAGTTTCTTGGCTCAAAAACCAAACCAAACTAGTTAAGAACCAGTTAGCAACTTGATAAACTAGTTTCAAATCGGTTCAAAATTAAGTGAACCACTTGTGATCCAATTCAAAAGTCCATAACTTGTTTCTCATATATTTGTTTGACTAACAACTATAGCCCATATAGGAGGAAGAACCAATGGTAAGGATGGTGCTATTGACTGGCTGAGGAGCCTATGAGCACAGAATGGTTCAGTTAACGGAGATTCACCTACCTGTTGTTGGTTTGGTCATCTGAACTTGAGTTAAAGATAAAAACCAATTCAATTTAAATTTTCTTAACCAAAAACTGATTTTTTATGGTTTAATTTGGTTTGGCTCAGTTTAAAAGTTTTTTTTGAACAACCCTAGATGTAGACAAGTCACCTTGACTACAAAGTGGTGCAGTGGGCTATATGAGCTATATTCGTAAGTCAAACAAATATATGAGCAACAAGTTCTGGACTTTTGAACCGGATCAAAATTGGTTCACTTAATTTTGAACCGGTGAAACTAGTTTTTCAAGTTGGTAACTGGTTCTTAACTGATTTGGTTTAATTGTTGAGCCAAGAAACCAGTTTAATTGCAGATTGGTTTGGCACTTCTTCTTAACTAAACCATGCCCGCCCCTAAATCAATAGCCCAATTCTAAATTAAACAATTAAACCCGAGCTTGGTCTCTCAAATTAATAAACGAAACAACCATCCTGCTAATCAGAAAAGTAGAGCTTTCATGACCAGAAAGCCCAACTATCACAGTATAACCGGCTGACCCAAACATTCTCATATAGGCTGCAACCTATTTTTCAAATGGGCTATTTGATGACTCAATGCATCAACGATTTGCATCAACGATTTGCAGCTTTTCGGCGCCTTCTCACAACTTGGCAACTGATTTGTCCAAAAAGGTAACTGATGTTTAGTTCATGCCCCTCAAGAGTAACAGAAATGTGTAGGTGAAATTAAGAACTGCATTGAGGTTTTTAGGTACATGACCCGAAAAAAAAAAAAAAAAAATAGAATTGGTGTCTGAACATGCATCATGTTTGCACCTGAGCCCTTGCACAAATGAATCAAGTTCCTGCCTTGTAAACAGGGTGCATTGAAGGGGCGCGACTTCGAGTTGCAGGGCAGCACTCCGTTGCCCTCCCCCACAAAAAAACAAAGGACCAAAAAAAAAAAGCATCATGTTTAACAGCATTACGCAATGTTTGATATCATACATATATTCTGTCTCTTTTTTAATTGTAATTTTTTACAAGTGTTTTATTTGAGTCGAATAATTGCAGTTTTTTACTAATTGCTTTTTACTAAGGCCACGAGATATTTCTAAAGTTTTGACTCAATAGAACTACCAATGGGACTAATCTACGTCTAACTGCAAAAACGCTTGTGTGATTTGACCACAAGGCCACAAAACTAAGAAAACACATTTATAATGGTAGTTTGAATAAGACTACTCTTATTAATTGGACGGTTTTCAACCACCATAACATACAATATAGCCAGTTCTAAATAGATATACACATACTGACAACTATGATGATGATAACAGCCATTTTGTTCATCGTAGATTATGGCGATTTACTTAAACCCAGCATTAACCAAAAAAATGGCAGTTCAAAACCACAATAATATGGCAAAAAATTTTCTGCTTTGTACCATTCGTCTTGTAGTGCAAGAGTTGCTTCTTCTACTTTCAAAGAATAGCTTACCAGCACGTTTGTTGGTTATTGTTAATCGCTTTCTAATAATGATTAAAATGACTAGAAAAATAAGAAAGTTGTTCTCAAATGTTGTTTACTTCAACAAATAAAATATTAACTTTAGAAATACATACAGAGAAAATAATGAATTGGAAACAGTAAAAATTGATATGTCAAACAACTCTATTTCTTCAATTTACCAAATGCTTATCCAGAATTCGGACACCAGTAAAAAGTTGTTAAAAATTTTTGTTAAAAGTTTTTGATACTGCTTGCACCAAAAAAAAAAAGAAAAAAAGTTGTTTAACAAAAATTAAAAATAAATTTAGGATTAGGTGTAATCTCAAGTCATTTTTAATTACCAAAACTTTTTTTATTCCAGTTACTCCTAAGCTAAGCAAATTTTGGTGTCTCTTATTACAACTCCACGTATAGAATTTGGACCCTCCCATTCTCCGCCTACTATAAACTAATTAGTTAGACTTTCAAGTAAAGGCTATGGAGCATGGAAACTTCTTTCACTTCGGCCAACATGAAAAATCAAGCTCTGTTAAACACTTCAAATTAAGAAACAAAAAGTCTGTTATACATATTGACATGGGTTTCCTTTTATATGGATACATATCTGCAGACTTCAATGCAAGGTTGATATTTATATTAGTCTTTGGTTGTTTTCAACCAAATTGAAGTTCTTATCTCTATCAGTTTTTGTGTTAAATTTCTTTTTGGAGTTTGCTTTCTAGTGTGTATATCCATAATGGCTACGATCATTTTTAATATACTAAGGTTTTTATTTATATTTTTTTCTTTTCTAGTCTTGTTTTCTCGGTGATGATCATTATTGATTTCGCATTATGTTTTTAAGCATAATTCTTTCTGCAGCAAAGATCTTTATTTTTTTTCATTTATCTTGTCTTGCTTAGAAAATTGAAAAGTATTACCCCTTCACTTTGAAGAAGAAATATATGATATTTTCCAATAGCTATCCTAGATGTGTATCCATGTTGAATCCTACGATATTGGCTAGTCTAATCCAAGATATATTTTCTATCCATATCGTAAGTTGTGTCAAAACAGATTAGACAGGAGTGTTGTATCATGCTTAATGTCGTCCCCTTGACGCATTTTTTCAATATCATATCGTATTCATGTCCCGGTTCTTGACAGTACAATTTTTGTTTTGAGCTGAAGGCAACATTAAATACGTGGACTACCTAATTGTCTTTTTAGAGTTTAGGTTTTGCTCAACAAGAGTCACCGTCTTTTTTTGTTTTTTTAAACTATCTATATTTAAAATTTATTAGACTTTAATTAATCTGATTCAAGTTAGGTTGATTGGATAAAGTTCTCCTAGTACTAATTTTTTTTAATTTACAAGACTTGAATTAAAGTCCTTACTCAAAAAGATTAACTGTCGAACCCTTTGAGTTAACTATACATTGATGACAAGAGTCATAATCTTTTTTTCTTTTTTGGTACATCAATGGCAATGAAACTTGAACCTCTAACCTCATGTATACTTTCTAGGCTTCTCACAATTAGATCACTTCAATTGGCTTAGAGTCATAGTCTTTTTATGTTTATCTTGTTTATTCTACTAATTAATTGTCAAATTTCTTTTTCATAAATGAAGGTGAGTAGCTTTCTTATCTTTTGGCTTTTGATATATGTGTTATCTTCTAATCTATTTATTTTTTTGTTTGACTTTATATATATATATATATATAAGGTACCTGATATATGATTTTAATGTGATCTTTGTTGAAGATTTTTCTTATACCTTTATACATATGATAAAGATGTGATATGTTCCTTTGTATGTAGAATTGTAATACGTTCCTTTAGAATAATTAAAATAATAAAAGATTAATTTTGCATACGCCTATATAGGTTTGCATCTCAATTGCACTTTACGTACGCATGTCTAGCACAGTTTGTGTTGCATTCAAAATAAGTTCCTGAGTTAAAAGTTTTTCTTGAAAGAGTTTTTTTTTTTCAAAAATAAAAACAAAAAATAAAAAGACACACTTAACGTTAAACATTTTATTCCCTTTTTTTTATTTTTTTTGGATAAGTGGATACATAAGCACTAAACCCTCACATAAGGAGGGAACACAAAGGTCTAGATCAAAAACACAAAAAGCCAAAAAACAAAAAAAGGAAACTATATCAAGATACATGTATCAGATCATCAGTAACAAACCACTTATGAAAACCATCTAGCAAAATCTTCACCTGATGTGGCTTCTAGACATTCACTCCAAGGTATGCAAGCCATCCTCCAGAATCCTTTCCTGTAAAAAAAAAATAAAAAATCCAAACAGCATATTAAACTTTGAAAATTATTTCAAATAAATTTTAACACGGAGCTTGTCTCCTTGTCAGTACACAGCGCCTGTAAGATGCTATTTGATGAGGTTTTCACCATCAATTTTGACTCCCTACTCCATTGGTATTGAAAATTGATTTGATAATTGAAGCACGTTTGTGGTAGCCAAAATTCTGCCTCAAGCTTGGACTTGCATTCAACATGCTCAACCAAAACAACAAAAGCAGCATTCAGCCACATTGCTCAGCACCCCCCAATCACATATTTCTCTATTTCAGCCTTGAATCCAACCATCAGCCTTGCAATACAAAGAATATCTACATAAAAGCACCAATCAAATATGTTATTTGAAATAACTATAGTACGCTTCCTCAATTCTTTCAACACTGCAGCACCACCAAATAACAGGAGAGCTTATCCTTTTCAGACCTCATAACACGAAGGCTTACCATGCATCATGTCATCTTCGCCATCTACATAAAACTCTCAATTGCTTCTTTGAATGTTGAGATACTCCATTGCCACATGCCTGTATCCCCTAGACATTGAAGAAGTCTTCAATTTTAGAAGCTTGCTTCCTTGTGTTGAGACATGTGTTCAAAGCAACTACAAACTCCTCATACACTTTTCTGATATCTCCTATTATGGCATATATTCATCAAGCATCTAAACACCATTCACCCATGAATAACGTTTATAACGTTTATTCTTAATATTTTAACTTTGATGGTATATTAGCAAGCTCATTTTGATGACAATATAGAAGTCGTTCATCGACTCAAGTTGTCCCAATGAATCTAAGAATTTAATCTAGATTAATTAGATTGATTAAGATAACTAGGTCACTTCAAATCAAAACTCATTCAACCCAATTATTATTGACTTAATTATCAATTTATGATTTTTTTTAACTGAAAAACCGAACATTCAGATCACTTGTTAATATTTTAACTTTGGTGGTATATTAGCAAGCTCATTTTGTTGCCAATATAGAAGTTGTTCATCGACTCAATTTGTCCCAGTGAATCTAAGAATTAAATCTAGATTAGTTAGATTGATTAAGATAACTAGGTCACTTCAAATCAAAACTCATTCAACCCAATTATTATTGACTTAATTATCAATTTTATGATTTTTTTTAAACTGAAAAGCCGAACATTCAGATCACTTATTAAATTATGTTATTTAATTTATTTCTTTTAAAGTTTTATGCTTAGGTTTTCGTAATTAAGTCTCCTTTTATCTTTTTTTTTTAAAGTTATTTAAGACATTCATTTATATAAATTATTATTAAGTGTCTTGTAATCAAATTTTGCTCATGTTGCCAATTATTGTGAGGATAAAAAATTTAAAAAAAATATATATATTTTTTAATCTTAACTCAATAATTCGAAACAAACCAATTGATCTTACTCAGATTGATATATTTAGAATTTTTTGATAAAATTTTTAAAAATCAAACAAATAAATTAAATTTGATCAGTTTATTAATTTTATTTTACTTGAAAGCTATGTCAAACTATCAACACATAAGTGATTTGCGACTTCTTAACGAGGCATCACATGTGTGGTTAATGACCTTCAAGAGCGACGTAGATATTCTTTAGGCCAACTGGATAAACGCAGTGAGGTTTTGAGGTGATTAAATCCTATATTCTTTTTTTCTTGTAGATGTAGTTAGTCATGAATTGTTGTCGAAACAACAAACAAGCATGACATATTTAACAACGTTACGCAGTGTCTAAAACCATATATTAATGTATTCTATATCTTTTGATAAGTGGTTCAAAAGTTGAGCCATATGTGCTGGTTTTTCTACCAATTAGCAGAGCACACATTTGTATTTTCATGAAATCATGCTATGTGCAAAACTAGAGATGTGACGAGCGCAATGGAAACAAAGAAAGAGACAAGAAAGTAACAAGTCATCTTCTGAAGCTGAACCAATTAGGAAAGGTTCAAATAGCACTGACAGAACAGAATCCTTTTTTTCCTAGTGGATCTACCAATAGGGTATTAGCTTTGTGGTGTATATTCGTCTTGGTTGCAAAAGCCAAAATGACTTTTCATGTTGTCGGTCTAAATTGGTTCTGCTCCATCATCGGGATAGCATTTTTCCTTCAAGATATGCTTTCGTTCTTGATGAGCATGTGCGGATTCAATTAAGTGAATAGAACATAAGAGTTTTTTTTTTTTTTTTTGACAGGGAGAACATAAGTCTTATTGAAATAATAAAATTAACAATTAACAATTAGTGATAAAACAATGAAAATGATGAAGACATAGTACACTCCAAAAAATTGCATCAAAATATCTTCTTGCGTGTTAGGACTAATAAACTAAACTAGTTTTTTGGTCTTTGAATTTGCACTTCTTCCTCTCTAATTAAAACTATATATCTTTAAACATCTGTCCAAAAGAAAAAGAAATCTTTAAACGTTTTTAATTTCTCATTATATCATTAAAATTCAATTAAAATAGTCAAGGAAGGAAATCGTGTGGCTGATGGGTTGGCAAATCTTGGCCATACTCGAACCTTTGGTTTACACTTACTAGCTAAAGAATTCTCCTAGGGGCTGTGATCATCTCCTCCTTGACTTAGGATTTTGGGTTCTAACTTACCTCCTAAAATTTTAGTTGAGATTAATTTTGATGTATTATAAGTATAAAAGAATTTTATACCATCATTCAATCAAATATTTCTATTTATAAAATTTTTAAAATAATAAATAAATAAATTAAATATTTTTGCTAATGTGGTAATATATAATTGAATGCTATATAAAAATTTTTTATACTAATAGTATATCAAAATTAAATTCATTTAATTTTCTAGGAGATTTTTCCTTCATAATAATAAAAAATATTTATTTGTCATTATTGTTATTATTTATCTTATTTTTAATTTTTTGATGAAATTATCTTAATTTTAATTATTATAATAATAATAACTATTATTATATTTAAATGCAAATTAAGAGAGATGTAGTGCTAGAAAATAAGGTAAATTGATGAGAAAATGATTACTTTAAATTGAAAAATAAAATATAGTTATAAATTAATACAAGTTTAACAAGGAAAACCATTGTTACGTTACGTGATGACAAAATTAAACTAAACTAAATGGAAAGGTCGTAATAAGTACATCTGATTAGAAAGCGACTTGATAACAAAATCTTTCCTTTGTAATTAGTCTACTGTTCCACGTAAATGATATATCTCCATCAAGTATTAAAGAGTTATACTATATATGCTTACATTATTCTTTTATGAACTCACAAAAAAAAAGGAAAAAAAAAAAAAACCTTGTGTACGAGTATAAATTTCTGCAGCTTAAGATGTGAGGATGGCTGGCAATGCAGGATTGGACTCCCAATATTGCTCGGAAACAATGTCAGACATCATCATGGAATGATTCAGGCGTATGTGATAAAACTTTGGCCTTCAGTCTAAAGAGTGGAGATGCTGCGTCCACGCATGGCTTTCAACTATGATGCACTTCTACACGTCTTTCTTTATATATCTGCGATGCTGTAATCACTACCTCACATTCCCATTTAGGGTTGATTTTGATTGCACTAGGATGTACAGTTAGATAAAGGATAACTACAAGTATGACTTGCAATCAATTGGAAGCAATTACTTAAAGCTAATTGAGAATTTAAATTGCTGCATGAGAGGAACGTACACTTAAGAGACTTAAGAGACTTAAGACAGGCTATCATATTCAGCTTTGATGTAAGACATCTTCATGCTTATTATTGATCAATCTTTTTTTGTAAGTATGGTTTCTTAATACAATTTTACAATTCTTTGTTAAACTCACGAGATTAATTTTGATGCAATATAAAGAGCTTTACATTTATTGTATTCAATTATACTTATTACATGTCTGATTTTTAAGATAATAAGAGTCAAACATCTTGAATGATGTAAATATAATTAGATGATTATGTAACCAATTTTATATTACTGATGTATCAAAATTAAATTCTAACCTTCTATATTATTTGAAAATATAAAACAATCATACTTTTATTCCGAAAAATTGGGTCCAAATGTTTTTATCTTTATATATATATATATATATATATATATATATATATATATATATATATATATATATATATATATATATATATATATATATATTTGTAATAGCCAGAAAAGAGTGAACATTTACTTTCATCTTCTTAATCCTCGTATGAAAAACATAAAATAGTTTATTATTCGTAATAGCCAGAAAAGAGTAAGTGAACATTTACTTTTATCTTCTTATTCCTCGTATGAAAAACATAAAATAGTTTATTATTCTTAGATTTATAATTCCAAAAGAAATAAAGAAAATTCCTACTTCAAGCTTTGATGTCCCCTTTAATAATCAGATCAGAGACCTTTTATCGCCAACTCATCTCCTTCAACTTTATTTATATTTTGCATAAAGAGAAGTGTTTCCTTTATAATGGGTTTTGTTTGTGATTAGAGGTTTCTTAGTAAAGGGATGCCTACAACAATCATCACAAAATCAGAGTTTTTACATATGATATCATTTGAATTCGAAAAACTCGACATATATAACCAATCGACATGTAGCATAGAAAAGCACCCATTACCTTGATTGAAATAAGATAGTGCTGCATATATCATGTTTAGCCAAAGCTAGATAGAAAGCAACGGCAAGAGAATGTGATGATGACAGAAGAAGAGAGAGCACACTCCCAACAATAGCAAAGACTTTCTTTGGCCGTTCCCGGGTTGTGCTCTCTCTCTTCTGTCAACATGAAATGTCTTATCACAATCCTCAACCAAACCGACCATACCATTAATTGATAGCAAGGATTCGTCTACACAGCTTGTGGCCATCATCACTGTCCATCATCAATGAAAAACCATCAGAAACGCATTCGGATGAGACAATGCATATATGTAGGGTTTAGGGAGAATTATGCATGTACGTGCTGGATTCATTTAGGCAAGCATTTTCTACTTGTAAAGACGAAAGGCCTACTACAATATCTTGTAGTATGTTGGGGAAGGGATTTCCCTTATTCCTGAAGTGACTTATTTTATTTAATTTTTAATAAATATGAAATTTTATTAATCCAACTGTTAAATAATATGATATTATATTGATAATAAAACATACCAAATTTTAGAAAAATTAGATATTAATTAATATATAATATTTTACTTAAGGATTAAGTATTAAATTATTTTTAAATAAAAATTTTATATACTTGATCTATTTAATAAAAATTTTTAATTTATTAAATTGGTGAAATTATTATTATTATTATTATTATTATTATTATATGGTTTAAATATAATTTTACTTTTTATTTTATCACCTATATATTACAAAGTTATTAAAAATATGTCATAATATATGATTAATTGGTGATATTAAAAAAGAAAAAAGTTTTATGGACAATGCATCAACATTAAACTAAAAAAATTCAGATGAAATATTTAAATTACTTAAATCACTCCGAACATTTACATACATATATCACTTAGCATGATGAACATTAAATTAAAAAAAAAAAAGTTGTTTAAAAATATCATGCATGAGTACATGACCACTAATGTCTAGACATTCGTCACAGTTTAGTCATCCTTATTTTTAACTACTGGATAGGCAGCATAACTAATATGATTTTAGACTCGGAATCCCCTCCTAATTACAGGGAAATGCTTGAGAATTCCGTGACCTTTTTTCTTCAAGTAAGAGAAAACTCGCATAAAAAAATCATGTAAAAACAATTTATGATTTTTGAAAAGAAATAGAGAGGACATCACCCATGATTTTCATTAAAAATTGGAGAAAATTTATAAGTAATATGATTTATATATATTTTTTGACGTGAAGTAATATGATTTATATTAATATCCGAGGCAGTCTAATGTTTCATTTCTTCCATGGGTGTTCTTATTATCTCCACTGCAATTGAAATCCTCTTCATTATCTAAAGAAAATTAAAGCTAGTCCTTTTGGGCTATTAATAATAGCATTTGCAATGGTTTTCTAGCACTCGGTGATACTATTCTAAAAGGTATTGCCTTGACGGATGCTCAGAATATCATCTCAACCGCATTTGGAATCGTCTTCCTGTCCAAACAATCAGATCAATGAAAATATTCATCCCTATCAAACTGCTTCATCCAAGGATCTAGTTAAAATAGTAAAGGAGTTGGAATTTTCGATTTAAAGTAGTCAAGAAATTGGAATCTGGATGAGACTGGGGATGGTAATGGGTATCGAATGGGTATCAACTTAAAAATGCTTACATAAAATATATTTTTTAATCTTTAACAAATATCTTTAGAACATTTTTTAGAGAAATCTCAAGAGACAATAAATTGCTTTATGAGAAGTATGAATATGTGGAGTGCTAATACAATCTTCGATAATAATAATAATAAACACTTGAGATTAAGAGTACTCATCGAATTGGATTGGCTATATTAATCTAAAAATTCAAGTTAAATTAATAATGAAATTAGTTTGTATTGATTCGGGATAATAAAATTGAATCAAATTAATTACTATTATTTCGACTATTAGATTTATGAAATTTTAACAGGAAAAAAAAAAAACTCAACTTCTAAACACGCTGTCAGATGAACAAATCTTTTTTTTTTTTAACTAATTTCTAGGCTTTTAAAGTTTTTTTCTTAAGTTTTTACTAATAAAGTTACTTTTATTTTCTTTATTTGTATTTGTTAAGCCATTTATTTATTCACAGCATTATTAAATATTTCATAAACAAGTTTTACATTAATAATTTTTATAAGAATACAAACTTTGAAAAATACAAATTTTTAATTTAGTTCAATTGGATTACTAAACCAAACAAATGCAATCTCTATCAGATTGATTTAGTTTAAATTTATTAAAAAAATAATTTAAAAATCAAATCAAGCCACATATTTATTTTTCTCTCGAACTTAATCAAACTTACTGGTTTACACCTCTTCTTAGATATTCAATTCTGTCTTCACCATCTAGTGGGGGAAAAAAAAACATCGCTCATTATGTAGCTCGTAAGTCATATGGATAAATAAACAATATACAATAAACATCAATGATTTTGTTTTTTTTTTTGGGGGAGTTTTTTTTTGGGGCGGGGGGGGGGGTGGGGACAAGTCACATACGGATGTTTGGAAGCAGATTATTAATATGTTTGCTCTTAACAAGAATTTGTTAAGCATGCATAAACTCACCTGCATAATCATTCCTCTCCTCCCAAATCAGCCATTGATTCTCTCTTTCTGTTAAACATGCGTCATTCTTGTAAAGAAGTATATAAAGGATCTGATTAAAGGGAATGAACCAAAAGAATATAATAAAGGTCCAAAACAGGGGAAGGAAAATAGAGAACTCAAAAGCTTTTCTAAGTGAGAAGAAATGTAATGGGGAAAGGGAAGAAGATGAACGCTTCTGAGAAAGAGTAGAGAGAAAAACGTATAAACCAAAAACTCTATCTTAATGGAATAGAGAACACTAGAACACTAGAAAGCGGTTCTTATAGACAACACATCAAAGGTCATTGGGTGGCTCACCGGCTGAGGAGGTCTGTATAAAGTGGTCCTCTAGGTTAAATTTGCTCGGTGGGTGGCTGTTACAATATTTTTTGGCAGTTTCTATATTGTATGTTTTTCCCGTTTGAATGGCAACTCTTCACTGTCACAATTTCTAATCTCTATGGATGTATGTAGAAAACGGTTCATTTGTATTTGTACATATCTTGCAAGTGATATCACGTTATTGTCCTTCTCAATTAAGCACTTTGGATGGCTATTTTGTCCACACATGCATATACATTTCAAATGATATCAAATCTCAAAAATTACGAAAATACAGTATACAAATTTATTAAATTTATATTCACTTTTTTGAGAATAATTTCTAAATTTACTTTTTAACTTTCCTGTTAAATTTTAAATTCAAATTCTTTTAAATTACTGATACATGTATTCTTTATAATTTTAAATCTTTTTCCTTGTTAATCTATATTTGTTACATTCTAGCTAAATTAACTATGCATACCTCCCTTATAATTTTAAATATTTTATCTCTGTTTCTTTATATTTTAAATTATTTTAATATTTTACTTGAATTGAAAAACTCCCATACAATGCACAGAATATTTGCTAATTTTGAATATTATTTCAATTGAAAATGAGCAATGAGACTAACTTGATGGCTAATGCAAAACAATCAAATTTTAAAGATAAAAGTTAATGTGTAGAGCTATTAAATTACATATAAATTTATATAAAAATTAGTAAAGTAATTTTATAGGAGATCTAGTCATGCAAAGGATAAGTAAATCTTTATATTTGTACGTTGTAGTTCCTTTTTTTTTTTTATGGATGTATGTGTTTGCATTACTGTTCCTCAATTAAGAATATCTTCAATATTGCTTAACATTCCGTCTACGAGTTTAGGACTAGGCATACCTTAATCCAGATAGGACGAGCGATGAATAATGATTCTCCACATGCAGCATATAGTATAAATTGGTTTTTAACTTGCTTAAGTTATGGCTTGAGCTGGAAAAGTATAGAGCCGAAAGAATAAGTGTTTACCCTGGTGTATTTGTAATGGGAGGTAAATTACAGGTTTATCTATGGTCCTTCCAAAAATTTTGGAAGATTGGATACTTACAAAAATTCTTTTGTAAATTGATAATGAACAATAATATGGGGACTAATGAACAATTTTTTGAGGATTTTTAATTTCAAAGAGATGGAATGTGTCATGACCCAACCAAAGTCATAATCGGTGCATAGAGATACGTCCCTAGCAAGCCTACACTAAACCCTTTTTCTAAACAAAAATCGGATAGAGTCTCCTTTGTATTTATGACTATTTCCAAATAAGAATCCTCGCTCTGCAAAAACAATACAAGCCCAAAAATATCATTGGGGATTCAAGCATTCTTAGAATATATCCCATAGCACACAATGAAGGAGTTTGCAATATATTCATACTAATGAAAACATATACATATACCAATCCAAAACACTAACCAACCATTCATTAAATTCCAATTCCTCTTAACATGTGTCTAACTCCTTTTGTCACCCTTACATGAGGCTTTCCACTTTACTATGCAACTCTAAGTCATCAGGGCTTAATTAAGTATCAATTAAGTATCAACTTTGTTCTTCAATTCTATAAACTGTCCTTTCTAAACTACCTCTATTGGTGTAACTACATAAGTGGAAATAATACCCCTTTGGTACCCATACTAAGCAAGCTGTTGCTAAACACTTGCCTACTAGAACTTTTCTCTTAATCAAAACATCCATTAGTGATTGTCACCCTTTCTTCTCCTTTAAACTCTTTAGATTCCTCTACTCTCTTTTAAAATAAGCTCTAGCTAGCTTAGGATTCTTCATAACAAAATTTATAACCATGCCTTGCATGAAGCCCTATCTGTTATCAACATAACTTCATTAGGTATTATTCATCACAACATATGTTTCCACTTCTCGTCTATAGATTCTAGGTCATTAATCACCTTAACAAGATTCTCCTTCTGCTTCCTCTTCTTCTTCTTCTTCTTCTTCTTTTTTTGCATTTCCATGTCTTAACCATAATTCTAAACATATTTCCACTCCAAAACTTCCAACCTCAAGAATATTACTAAAAAAAAAAAATCATTCAAAAGTTCATAATTTAAAGAAACTTAAAACTTATATTATATATAACTTTGGGGTGTTACACGATAGAATAAAATGTCATAGTTCATTGTACTCTCGGCTTGAGTGTTATAGAATGGAGATGGATGTTCGACTTTTTTGGTATTAATTTATAGTTATACAATAGGGATTTTACAAATAAGCTTATCTACTTGCGTTTGAGTACATATTCAAGTATATGGTGTATTTTTTTTTTAATAGTACATGGTGTTGTTTTAGTTGAAAATCCCACTCTTCAACTGGTCTCAAATTTTATATATAAAAGGTGGAGAGAGAATGACAAAAAGTTAGAGAGAGAATTTTTTTACTACCTATTATATAACTAAAATTCCTCAAAAATAATCTTTTCTCCCCATACTACTATCTATTAGCAACCTTAATTTACAATAAAAAAAATGTGAGTATTAGATCCTCCAAACTTTTTGAGCAGACCATATACAAACGCGTAAATTACTTTATCAATAATTGATTATATAAGGGATCCCATCCCTCACTTTGTTGATGATAGAGATTTTTGTAAGATATTGAGATTTTTTCCTTTTTTGGGTGAGGGGATTAGGAATTTCCTTTTTGGGGAGGGGTCAGGCGATGCAGGGTGTAACATCCAAATTTAGTTAATTAATATTATTAGAGAGTAACCTACAATGAGGATATGTTAATTATAAGATTAAACGAATTCAAGTCTTCTTTATAGAAGAAAATGGCAATGTTTGGCTCGCTGGAGAAAATTTGCTTTGCTAGTAGGATCTTGGGATGCAAGAACTGAATTGGTAAGGACCTATACTGTAAAATAGCATAAATATCAATTAAAAGTCCTAGGATGTGTGGCTAGAAACTAGTCACACTAGCCCTATTGGATGCCAAAGGTGGCCACACAAATGGAAATTTAGAAAAATTCAATTTAAGTTTCAGGTCCATCAATAGCATTCAAGCTCCAACTTAACAAGGAAGGAGGCTCATCATTTTTCTCTCCTTTTCTTCCCCAAATTTGTGCAGCCAACCCCTCATTCTCTACTCTCATTTTCTTCTCCAACTTACTCATACAGACCCAAAACTCCTACACTTGCTCACTCTTGTTCAAATCTTCCACTCTTTCTTTCTGTATCATCACAAAAGCTTTAAGACAAGCTCAAATCATCTTTTCTTTGATCATATAGCCTCAGCCAATTTAAATAGAAAGAGGGGAATTACAACTATCTTAAGGCTTTAAGGAAGTAGGAGCATCAAAGTTTCAAGTTGAAAAGCTCAAACTTTGGAATTGAGGCAGGATTTCTTGGATTAATTAGTTTCTACAATTTTTGGGACTGCTTGAGTTTCTTATGTTATCCTTTATTTGATATTGTATGGTGATAATATGAGTTATTTGTAGTGATTTATGTAACACCCTCCCAAGTATGGTACTATGCTTAAGTCATAATACCTCACCTAGGAGTTGTTACTGTCACTTAATCGGACATTGTCTGGCAGCAACCTTCGGCTAACTTCAATCTTACTAGTCAACTCTGCCTCGGAGGACCTTCTTTGGAACCTCTGAACTATGTGGAGATAACACGGGAATAAACATAGGAGTGAGAATTATAAATTCTCAGTAGGATTCATTAAACTACAATGTGCTGTGTCATTGTTATTATCTCCAACTACTTCGGTTTATTATGAAAAATGTGAGCATGTCAAATAGACTGTTCAGTTTTATAGTTTGAAAATATATTGTCCGAAATAGAGTTTATTTTATTAACGCACTTGAGTCACATTGGCAATATTTCATATTTAGAATAATAATCACAACATAAGTAGATAGAACAGTCTCAGCATCAATAAAACATAGGATATAACTATGCAAATACTTATACTTGAATTTATGCGAATGCACTGGTATTTTTCTTAATTTCCTTTACTTGGCATGCACATTCCAGAGTATGATCCCCATGTCATATTCCATCGGAGTGTGATCGCTATGTCACATTCCTTAGGATATAGTCATCAGGCCATATTCCAGAGTATGATCGCCATGTCATACCCTATCGGGGTGTGATCGCCATATCACACTCCTTAGGATGTGCTTATCATGCCATATTCCAGAGTATGATCACCATGTTAGACCCCATTGGAATGTGATCGCCATGTCACACTCCTTAGAAATATGGGACCTTCATCATATCTTTTAACTGCCTTTATAGGGAGGGATCCAATTAACTGCCTCCAAGTGAAGGGACCCAATCTTATCTTAGTTAACTGCTTTCACAAGGAGGGTTCTCATAACTGCCTCCAAATGAAGGGATCCACATTTAATATGTTCATGTCCTTTCATTCCCATATATAATCATGCATAGACATGTTGAATGCACTCATACATATGCTTCATCATTTACTTTCATATATCTTTGCATATAAAATTTCATGTTCATATTATAAATATTCATAACAGAAACTATTATAATTTCATAAAATTCTGCTGAAAATTTGGCAACATAACGGATCGAGTCCGCTTCCCTGTGAATAGTACCAGTCAACCAGATAGTCATTCATGGAAAACAGAAAAATCAATGCAAGGTATAGATGCTCCAATAATCAAACAAAATTTCATAATCTTGACCTTGAATTAGTTTTCTGCCACTTCCTTTTGATTCTACCCGATTTTTGTAACTTAGGCCATAAAGTCATTTTAACTTATTTAGACCTAAATTTTGGATATGTTGGAGTATTATGTGTCTATTTTCTAACCTCTTTAGTCCTATCTAATTTTGATAAATGTAGCTCAAGTTATTTAAGTTTTATCTGAGCCTGCCCTATAGCTGGCCAGAATTATACACTTAGAAGTAAAAATCCATTAAAAATCAAAAACCAGTTCAAATCAGACCAAATTAGTAGTATATTAAAGCTAACATGACAAGCTTTCCTTTGAAATAATTTCCATTTCATTTGCTTTAGTAGAGTTTGAGTTATAAGCCTCGAAATTTGACCTTTCTGAACTGCCCTGTTTTAGCCTAGTTTAGATATAAGGCAACTTCCTCGAACCACTGGGAGCAAAAGGGACCGTATCCAACTCTGAAATTTTTATGTGATATTCTCCTATGTGTGAGATTTCTAACAAAGTTTGTTTCATTCAATTCCAAGTAGTATCGGGCAAGTTTTGCCTGAAAAACCTAGTATGCCCAAAGTCAAACTAAAAAAACTAGGTCAAAATTCCAAAATTCATATCTCCCTCAATACTAATCCAATGCCTTATATTATATATGTATGGAAAGCCCTGAATGTCTAATTTCACATAAAAATAGTTTCATCAAATTTAAACTACTGTAGGCAGAGCCGTACACTCCACTGTACAGACTGCCGTAGGGTTTCTCTTGGCTAACTCACTCTAGTTGCCTCCCTCTTTAATTCTTTAATCAATCAATCCGCCAAAACCCACTAAATATCCAATAATCCAATCATAAACATATACATAAACTCAATATGACATCAAATACATGAATATGGATGAGTCTCCAACAGCCACCAATTAACAAGAAACCAAATCAAGGGAGTGAATCCTACCTCTAGATTGAAGGATAGTTTGACTAGATGGAGAGGTTTGATGTTGGGTTTGCTTGGATCTTGGAAATGGAAAAGAGGTGAAGTGAGGAAAAGGGAAGATGAGAGAAAATGATGGGAGTGGGGTCTGCAAAGGAGAGAAAGCAGAATTGGGTTTGAAGTAGAAAGGAAAAAAAATGAAGTTGTTATGATGTGGGTAGTTGGAAGGCTTGGTTCTCATTGGTTGGAAGTGAGTGGTGATGAGTTGAACAAATCTCTCTTTATGGTTGACATGGTGCCAACCTTAGGGGATGAAGTGGCTAAATTTTTAGCCACTAAACTTAGGGTTTTGGTGTAATAAATTCAGTTAATTCGGTTCCGACAGTTTAAAATACCAAATCTCTATCGATTTCCTTCAAACTGGCAAAATATTACTAAATAGTTTTGTAAGAGTTTCTATATGTCTATTTTAATTCTTTTTAATCCTAATCTTTCTAATTAACTTCTAATCAACTCCTAGTTAACCTTTAATTAACTTTACAAACTCAATAAAATCGAATAAATCGATTAACAGTATAAATTAAACATTTTGCCAATTTAAGGCCTTCTATTTTCTATTTTTTCATGGCTAATGGCATTTTCATAATCTTAAATAAATCTGGGGCATCCCACGTCATTTCACATGGGGACACCTCCGTGGCCCAATTGGCTAAGAATTTAGTTTCTACGTTTCCACTATGTGGTTCTGCTTCATTTAAAACCTTGTTATGCTAATTCAATTGATATAAAAGACCTAAATGTTATTTTTAAAAATATTCAGGGGCAAGACTGTAAATAATAAATGTTTGCCCAAGGACGTTTTCATTTTTCCTTATAATGTTATATGTGGATGTTACAATTTAAGATAGAAACCTTGGTTTGGGTTGAAGATTTGATCCAAAGATCAAAAGAAAACACAAATAGAGAAGCTGTGAGAGCAACTTTAAAGGGGCATCTGCACAGCGAACTGTTTTTCTCATCCTATAGGTTTCAAATTTGAGTGAAACTATTTTTATATGAAACAAAACTTCAAGAACAATCCAACCATATAAATTATAAGTCCATTATTTAAAATGGATTAGTTATGATTTTTAGAAATAAAATGTAGAATTTCACTCTCTATTCTGACCAGAGTGTGATGTAAGGGATATAACTCGCCTTATATAACTTCAAATTGAGTTAAACCAATTTTATTAAAAAGATAACACATAGAGAATTATAGCCAAAAAATTTTAATATTAGAGCATGAGTACATTGTTCCCAAAAATTCTTGAAACTTGACTCATGCTATGTTTGGGTTGAATCAGGATAGTCTACTTGAGGAGCTTATAACTTGAGCTCTACTTACCCAATTAGAGTGAAACTTATTGGAATTGAAAGATGATCCAAATATGTACATTTTGAAATAAGTTTTGGAAAAATGATGAAAAATATAATTTTAGTGATTTTCTAAAATTAGGTGCATAAGTCTGTTTTGAAATAGGGCAACCTTAAGTAAAACTTAAATAACCTAAATTATGCACCTCAAATGGTAATGGGACCAAAAAGGTTTCAAAATGGACTAATAGAGCTACAACATATTAAATTTTTAGATGAAAATGAATTAAAATAGAAGTTTAAAGTAATTTAGAATTTTAGGATAAATTTAAAGAAAATGTGATCACTTGAAGCCTTTATACTTTAGAAGCTCCAAAACCATAAAGAGCCAAAGGGTTGAGTTATGTATGATATTTCTTATCAAGAATGAGATGCTATTGATATATTATTATCATGATGATGATACCGTATATGGTAATCTAGGATATTCTATTGAGAATTTATAGCTTTCACCCCAATGTATGTTCCCATGTCATCTCCAGATAGCTCAAGAGATATTGAAGATGGTCATCCTAGACAAAGTTGATTGAGATTGGAGGACGGCAAAAAATTGTTGTCAGACAAGATCCATTTATTTACTAGTAATAACTTTTGAGTGTGATATTGTGATTTAAGTATGGTATTATGCTTGGGAAGGTGTTATATTTTGGTACCAGAGCAGTTCGTCATAACTGGACTTGGGTGGACCAACTATGCCTTCAAAACATACTCTAAGGGTCTAGAAAGGCCATGCTTTAGGTCCTTATAAGATAAGCACATAAGTGTTTGTGCATGGCAGCCTTGATATGTGTTGTAGCTTATTTATCACACTTGACTACATATTGAGCTTGATCACCTTAATTTGACGTTCAATGTAGGCAGGAAATCTACGACATCCATCTAACTTATTAAGGATAATGGAATTTTGGGGTCAAAATTCTTTTAAGGTAGGTAGTAATGTAACATCCCAATTTAGCTAATTAATATTATTAGAGAATAATCAACATCAGGAAATGTTAATTATAGGATCAAACGAATTCAAGTCTTCTTTATAAAAGAAAATGGCAATGTTTGGTTTGCTGGAGAACATTTGCCATGGTAACAGGATATCTTGGGATGCAAGAATCGAATTGATAAGGACTTGTACTATAGGATAGCATAAATATCAGTTAAAAGCACTTGGATATGTGGCTAGATAGCTACACCAACCCCATTGGTGGCCAAAGGATGGCCACATAAATGGAAACTTAGTAAAATTCAATTTAGGTCTTATGTCCACCAATAACATTCAAGCTCCAACTTAACAAGGAAGGAGGCTCATCATTTTTCTCTCCTTTTCCTCCCCAAATTCATACAGCCACCACCCCCCTATTCTCTACTCTTATTTTCTTTTCCAACTTACTTATACACACCCAAAACTCCTACATTTGCTCCCTCTTGTTCAAATCTTCCACTTTTTCTTTCTGTATCATCACACAAGCCTTAAGACAAGCTCAAATCATCCTTCCTTTGATCATATATCCTCCGCCAATTTAAAGAGAAAGAGGGGAATTACAACTATCTTAAGGATTTAAGGAAGTAGGAGCATCAAAACTTCAAGTTGAAGAGCTCAAACCTTGGAATTGAGGTAGGATTTCTTGGATTAATTAGCTTTAGGGTTTTTGGGAGTGTTAGGGTTTCTTGTGTCATCCTTTATTTAATGTTGTATGATGATAATATGACTTATTTGTAGTGATTTAAAATAGAAAACCTTTGTTTGGGTTGAAGATTTGATCCAAAGATCAAAAGAAAACACAAACAGAAAAGCTGTGAGAGCAACCCTAAAAGGGCATCCGCACAGCAAACAATTTTTCTCATCCTATAAGTCTCAAATTTGAGTAAAACTATTTTTATATGAAACTAAACTTCAAGATCAATCCAACCATATAAATTATAAACCCATTAGATTTAAAATGAATTAGTTACAATTTTTAGAAGTAGACTGTAGAATTTCACTCTCTATCCTGACTAGAGTGTGATGCGATGAGTATAATTTGCCCTATATAACTTCAAATTAAGTAAGACTAATTTTATTAGAAACCTAACACATAGAGAATCATGCCTATTAAATTTTAGTATCAGAGAGTAGATTGCTTCTAGAAATTCTTAAAACTTGACCTATGCTCTGTTCGGGTTGAAACAGGGGAGTCCATTTGAAAAGCTTATAACTTGAGCTCTACTTATCTAATTGTAAGGCCTGGAAAATTTTAATCGTTTTTAATCGAAGTGTTCGATTTTTAGCAAATAAATGTGATTAATTAGGATTCGATTTAGCATTCACTTAAATCTAATTAAGTGTGATTTAAGATGATTAGTTATGATGAAATTAGATTAGGAACATAGGAAACCTCACAGAAAATTTTCAAACCGGTTTACCGATTTAAGAGAAATCGGAAGATCTCGATATTTTAAACTGTCGAAACTGGACCAATAGAAATTTTTCCATGAGTGCCCTAGGATGAATAGCTAAGATTTAGCCAAACAACCCCCTCATGTGGCACCTTGATCAGCCCTTGAGGATAGGAAGCCAAGCCAAATTGGAAGGTAAGGTGAAGTCCACCAACCAACATGAAGCTAGCTACAAAAATCTTCACCTTTTCTTTCCTTCTTTCCTTATAACTTCGACCAGCATAAGGAGCTGACCACTCTCCATTTCTTCTTCTCTTCATACTCATCCCACTCCATCTTCATCCCCTCTTCAAGTTTCATCAAGAGTTGCTTCCATCTAAGACACCAAATCAACAAGTTTTCAACTAGACAAGGTAGGAATCCTACTTTCTTCTTATTTTCCTTGGTTTGGAGTTGTGTGTGGGTCTTGTATACCTTGTGATACTGATGTTATGTGAAGTGATGATGATGAGTTATAGTTGATTATGCATGTATATTATGATTAGAATTAGAATTGGTATGAAAGAACTTGAAGGAAGGAGAAAACTCATAAGCTGGAAGGGTTTCTCCTCGGTAGTCTGTACGGTGGAGTGTACGGCTCCGCCTATAGCCGTTTAAACTCCATGAATCTAATTTTATGTGAAACTAGACATTCAAGGCTTTCCATACATATATAATATAAGGTCATTGGATTAGTATTGAGAGAGATATGAATTTTTGAAGTTTGACCTAGGTTTTTGAGTTTGATTCTGGGCAAACTAGGTTGTTTAGGGAAGAACTCGCCCTATACGACTTGGAATTGAGTAAAACCAACTTTGTTAGAAAGCTTACATATAGGAGAACATCTTATAAAGAAATTCTAAGTTAGTTAAGGTCCCGTTTGTTCCCATTGAGTCGAGAAATTTACCCTATGTCCAATCCAAGCTAGAACAGGGTAGTCCAGTAGAGTCAAGTTTTAGAGCATATATCTCAAATTACACTCATTCAAATGATATGAAACTTATTTCATTTGAAAGCTTGTTGTGTTATCTTTACATGGATATAAATTTTGGATGATTTTAACTAGATTTCTATTTTTAGTTAATTTTCTCTCATAAGAGTGCAATTTTGGCTAGAAGTAGGATAAGTCTGAGATAAGGCACAAATAACTTGAGTTTATGTTGGAAGTCGGGAATTAGTGAACAGAGAGCTAGGTTAGCACACTTAAGGTTTAAATCGGGAGGTCATACTTGAGATTAAACTCAGAAAGCACACTTAAGGTTTAACTCGGGAGGTCATACTTAAGGTTGAACTCAGAATGATATAATTAAGGTTGAACTTAGAAGAGTGTACTTAAGGTTGAACTTGGAATGATATACTTAAGGTTAAACTCGGAAGGGTGTACTTAACGTTGAACTCGGGGCTTAGTAAATAGCAAACCCGATCAGGTATAGTTAATGCCGGAACTCGGAACTTGGTAAATAGCAAACCCGATCAGGAAGGGTTAATATCGGAACTCAAAACATAGGAAACATTCATAAAAATGTTGAAAGACTGATTGTGGCTTAAGGTCGGATGTCGAAAATCACTTAAAATCTAGAGTCAAGGACGAGAATATGAAATCTAAGATACTTAAACCTGGAAGTCTAGAGTCTTCAATACAACCTCGAAAGTCGGGAATCAAGATATTGACCTTACATATGATACTAATATTATCTCGGAACTCAGAAATCGGGAACATCAGTAGAAGTTAAAAACTTGTGAGATAGATTAAGGCTTAAGACCCTAAAACTTGCACCTAATGAAATTGCTATATTCTTGGTATGATTACGATGTTTTATCTTGCGATTTGATTAAAATTTCTTGATTGCCTGGCACTATTCATAGGGAAGCGGACATGATCCGTTATGCTGCCGAAATATTCGGTAGAAATATAAGGAGGTTATCAATATTGATGTGTTAAGATTGATTTAAGTATGATAGGAAGTATAATAATGATATTATGATAGTTTCTGTTATGAATACTCATGATGTGAACATGAAAATTTGATATGCAAGGATATACGAAAGTAAATGATGAAGCATACGTATAATTACATTCAGCATGTCTATGCTTGATTATGTATGAGAATGAAAGGATGTGAATATATTAAATATGGATCCCTTCACCTGGAGGCAGTTATGAGATATCTCCTTGTGAAGACAGTTAAATAAGATAAGATTAGGTCCCTTCACTTAGGCATTTATTTGGGTCCCTCCTTATGAAGGCAGGTAAAACTTGGGTCCCTCTATGTTGGAGGCAGATGACCAACTGAGTCTCTCTGACCTAGAGGCAGTGGGTCCCCTTGTGGGTTAGTCTGTGTGACGACGGTCATGAGTTGAGTTGACAAGCTCACTCCCAGATTAGACTACCCAAGGGCAGTAAAGACTAAAGACTAAAGACTAAAGATTAAAATATATAAAAGCACCCTAGGGATGGCAATACGTAATGCCTATGTATGCCAAGTAAATATTAAAGATTAAACATATGCAAGCACCCTAGAGACGGCGATACGTAACGCCTAGGTGTGCCATATGAATTCAAGATGAGTAATGCTGCACTTGAGGACGGTAATACGTAGCGCCTAGGTGTTTCAAAGGAAGAAAATAAAGATATATATTATGGGAAGACAAAGAAATAAACAAAGAAAAGTAAATCTTATATAGTTGCATAACTTCAAAGGCATGTGTAGATGTTATATCTCTAGTATATTGATGCTATCGTATTTTAATATGTTATAGTTGTTATTCATAGTATAATTCATAAATTGAATTTGTATAGGCTCTCCCAAATGCCAAGTGTATGAGTAAAATGAACCTTGCTTCGGATAATATATTTTTGAACTATAAAATTTAACAGTTTACATAACATGTTCACCTATTTCCGTATGATGGTTAAGGAATCCTACTAAGAATTCAAAATTCTCACTCCTATTTCCGTATTATCTCCAGATAGTTTAAGAAGTTGTAGAGACGGCTGAAGTTGCTATCAGTTAAGGTCTGCTCAGGTAACCGTAACAACTCTTGAGTGTGGTACTATGACTTAAGCATAGCACTGTATGAAGGAGGACGTTACACTAATCAAAGTGAAACTTATTGGGATTGAAAGAGGATCCAAAATGAACATTTTAATGTAAATTTTGGATAAAAGATGAAAAATAGATTTTTAATGATTTTCTAAAGTTAGGTGTCCAAGTCTATCATGAAATAGGGCAACCTTGAGTAAAACTTAAATAGCCTAAATTATATGCCTCAAATGGTAATGGGACCAAAAAGGTTTCAAAATGGACTAATAGAGCTACAATATATTAAATTTTTAGGTGAAAATGAATTAAAATGGAATTTTAGTATAATTTAGAAGTTTAGGATAGATTTAAAGAAAATGTGATCACTTGAAGCCTTTTATGCCTTAGATGCTCCATAGACCATAAAGAGCCAAAAGGCTGAGTTATGTATGATATTTCTTATCAAGAATAAGATATTATTGATATATTGTTATGATGACGATGATATTGTATGTGGTAATCTAGGACATCCTACTGAGAATTTATAATTCTCACCCCTATGTATATTCCCGTGTCATCTACAAATAGCTCAAGAGATATTGAAGATGGTCATCCTAGACAAGGTTGATTGAGATTATAGGACGGCCAAAAGTTGCTATTAGACAAGGTCCGTTTATTTACTAGTAACAACTCTAGTGTGTGATACTGTGACTTAAGCATGGGATTGTGCTTGGGAAGGTATTACACGTGGGGCAGCAGGATTGAATTGATCAGCTTCCCCAACAAGGTTGTGCATGCTGCCTAATGCCTCTAAAGAAATTGAGCTTCTACAAGACAAGACGGCTATATAGCTTTAATTGGGCTAAATATTGGTTTTTTAGGCTTATTATCCACCTGCGCTATTTCACAAGTTAATGGAGTAGTTAATTTGGATGAGATTCAAGCCTATAACACCTAGTAAATTTAGTCTATCTAATTAGAAAGGAAAAAGAAATTAAAGTTATCAATTCAAAACTCTTTTTTGGTGGACATCGATTCAAAAATTTTATTAGATTTAATCTTAATATAAAATTTATATACTGTTATTTAATTATATGGAGAGAAAGAGAGACAGAGAGAAAGAAATGATTTTCATGTGTATTCAGCCATCATTGTTGATAGGAAATCACTAATGTGAATTGAGTTTAGTGGAAAGGATTAGTTTTCTAATAGTGACAAATTATGATTCAAATTCTAAGAAAAATGCTTATATTTACTACTCAAACATACCTCAATCATAAGAGCTCTTCTAGAAAGGAATTGGAGCTGTGAAGTGAATCATGTCTACTATGAGGTATGTTGGGTACTAGAGTTATGGAAATAGTATAACGTAACTAAAATAGAGTTGAGAAAATTGGAACTAACACAAAATTTTTAACATGAAAAACTCCCTAATGTTGAGGGAAAAACCATGGTCAAGATAAAGAAGGCTTTCACTATATGAAAATAAAAAATTACAACTTCTCCCTAAACATAAGGAGAGAACTACAACTCTCTCTCTTATACTAGGAAAATACTACTTTCACTATAGGAAACTCTTTCAAGACATTAACACTCAATGAGATACATTGCTCTAAAGTGGGATGCCAAAAACCATTGAGGAAGGCCTCTATTTATAGCCGAGCTTCCATGCTTCAATCCATTGTTGCATCGAATGGAATATGCAAATTTTCTTTCTTAATTTGACACAAGCATAGAAAAAAATTTAGCATATCCCCTGCAAGCATTTAAGCACCGAAAGCATGAAGGAATTTCTTTCTCTTATAACTTCTAACATGCACAATAAAATGGAGAAGATTTTATCCACCATCCAACCACTCATTAATGCTTTAGCATTTCTTGACTTTTCAATGCCACAAAAGTGGCTTTATACTTACTGTATGTTCATAATCTACCACTTAAAGTCACTTTTGTGAACTTTCAAAATCTTCCTCATCTTGCTAGTTCCATGTTGCTTACATTTCTGATAGGCCATAGGAGGATCTACACCATTTAAACTTGTTAGAGTTTATCGGCTTTGTCATAACATCTACTAGGTTATCTTTTGTGTGAATTTTTTGCATATCCACACTTCCTTCTTTTACTACTTCTCAAACAAAATGATATTGAACTCCTATGTGCTTTGTCTTGGAATGAAAGGCTAGATTCCTTGCAATATGCAAGATACTTTGATTGTTACAATACACAAGAATCTTCTTCTGTTTGTGCTCGAGTTCCTCTATTAACCTTTGAATGCAAATTGCTTCACTGCAAGCTTGTGTGGATGCCATATATTCAACTTCTATGGTAGATAGAACTACAACAATATGTAACTTGGATAACCAATTCACAGCTCCACATGCAAGTGTGAACACATAGCCTCTCTCGATGAATTTGCATCCATAAAATCTTATTTGTAGGTCCCAGGTCCTTCATATCAAACTCCCTAGCCAATTGTGCCTTCAATTCCTAGATTCAAACTTTGTTAAGGCCTACCACTAACATGTCATCCATGTACAACAGCAAAATGATGAAATCATTATCACCAAACCCCTTGTAGTATGTGCAATGATCTGAAGTCAGTTTGTTATATCCGAGGCAAATTATGAATTAATCAAATCTCTTGTACTAAGACCTTAGTGCCTGCTTTAGACTGTACAGAGATTTAGTTAACCTACAAACCAAGTTTTCTTTTCCTTGTTCCTCAAAGCCTTTTAGTTGGAGCATGTATATCTTCTCTTCAAGTTCTCCATGAAGAAAAGTAGTTTTCACATTTAACTATTCAAGATGTAAGTCAAATGCAACACACATAGCTAGCACTACTTTGATAGTGGTAAGTCTGACAACTAAAGAAAATATCTCGTTGAAATCAATGCTTTCTTTTTTAGCATACCCTTTTACCACCATTCTTACACAATATTGTTCCACCTGATCATTGCTATCTCGTTTGATCTTATAGACCCATTTGTTGCCAATGGCTTTTAGACTTTTTGGAAGTTCAACAAGTTCCCATGTCTAGTTCCTATGCAAAGTTTCCATTTCTTCTTGCATTGCTATCATCCACAGAGAAGCATATTGACTATTCAAAGCCTCATGATAGGTTGATGACTCTCCCTCTTCTGTTTAAAGACAATATGCATCATGGCTTGCATAACATAGTTTGAGTGCCATGATAGTGGTCTTGTTTGGCATGTTAATCGCCAAACTTTTGTATCATTGACCTTCTTTTGTACTTGTTCATCATGCCCTGGTTCTGCTTCAAAAGAATCATCTCTAGATTTCTCATCTATCTAAACCATGGCAGTCTCCTTAACAATGCTATCATTTCTTTGCTATCTTTGCCATTCATTTTATGGAAATATCACATCTATGCTGATAATAACCTTGTGGGCAGTGGGATCCTACAAGTGATACCCCTTAACACCATTAGCATAACCCAAGAATATACATTTCTTGGACTTTGGGTTCAACTTTGTTCTTTCCTGGGAGTTAAACATCACATATACAAGACATCCAAACACATGTAGTGAAGAATAATCTGCAGGCTTGCCATTCCACATCTCCATTGGTTTCTTTAAACTAATTATAGTTAATGGCAATCAATTTATCAGATAACAAGCAGTTTTGATTGCCTCTACCCAGAAAGACTTGACTAATCCTACAGTTCTTAGCATAGCTCTTGTTCTTTTTAGGAGAGCTTTGTTCATTCGCTCTGCTACACCATTTTGCTGAGGTGTATACGCAATTGTGAATTGCTTTTAAATACCCTCTTGCTTACAAAATGTAATAAAATCTCCATTTGTACATTCTCCTCCATTGTCTATCCTTAAACACTTGACCTTCTTTCTAGATTCAAGTTCTACTCCTATTTTAAATTCTTTGAATATCATAAACACATCTGACTCCTTCTTAATTGGGTACACTTGCAATCTCCTGGAGTAATCATCAGTGAATTATATAAAATATTTTGCTCCTCCTAGAGACATATCTGGTGACTCCTATACATCACAGTGAATCAAGTCCAATGTGTGCTTACTCCGGGTAGTCGATCTATCAAACTTCAATCTATGTTGCTTGCTTGTAACACAGTGCTCACAAAATGGTAAATTAACCGATTTGAGCCTGAGAATGAGATTACGTTCCACAAGAATCTTTGAACCATGTTTCAACATGTGGCCTAGTTTGCAATGCCACATTATTGTTGTTTCTTCTTGGCTTGTTAATGTAATTGATGCCTCTACCTTCTGCAAAGTATCTCCCAAAAGCACGTATATATTTGTGTCCATCTTTTCTGCCTTCATCACCACAAGAGCACCTTTAACAACTTTCAAGATCCCACTTTCAATATGGGTCTTACACCTAAGGTTATCCTATTGCCTAATAGACAGTAGATTCTTCTTTAAGCTCTGCACGTGTCTCACTCCTTGAATTGTGTGAATGGAACCATCAAACATCTTTATTTTGATAGTGCTAACACCAATAATTTCTAAGGCATGATCATCTCTCATGAACATAGATCCTTTCGAGACAGGTTCATAAGTGCAAAGCCAGTAGCGACATGGAGTCATGTGCCAAGATGCTCCTGAATCCATTATCCAAACATCAGTGAGTTGTTTACTGCCTTTAAAACCAATTGCTACTTGGCTATATAAGATTTCTCCATCACTAGGGGTACTCGCAATGCATCTTTGAAAGGTTTCCGGAGGTTTCCGGAGCCTTCTCTGTATTCTTCTTCTTATTCTGACAATCTTTCTTAAAGTGCCCTCTCATGCCATAATTATGGCATTTGAAGTTCTTCGTTCTTCATGACTTTGATCTACTTTGACCATGACTCCCGTTGAAGTCATGCTCCATTGATCTTTCTCTTGTCACTATCAACATCCCTACTTGTTTTGAGTTCTCTGATCTATCTTCCTTATTCTTACGCTTGGACTTTATCAAAGGCTAGATGATCGGCAATATTATTGTTTGTGATGTTGATGACTAGCTGATCTGTAACATCCTCCTCTATACAGTACTATACTTAAGTCATAGTACCCCACTCTGGAGTTGTTACTGTTACCTGACGGACCTTGTAACACCCTCCCAAGTACAGTACTATGCTTAAGTCATAGTACCACACCCTGGAGTTGTTACGGTTACCTGAACGGACCTTATCTGACAAAGAACTCATTGCGCTACTTTGATACCTCTTGAACTTTCTGGAGACAACACGGAAAAATAGGAGTGAGAATAATAAATTCTCAGTAGGATTCTCTATGATACACATGTAATGTCATCGTTGTCATCTCCAGTTTGCTTCGGTTTATTATGCAAAAGAGTGAGCATGCTGCACAAACTGTTTAATTTTATATTTCAAAAAAAAAATGTCTTATCCGAAGCAAAGTTCATTTTTATTCATATACTGGTCATTTGGGGAAGTCTACACAAGATTAATTCATGAATAATACCAAGGATAATAATTTCAACATATAAAACGCACATAGCATTAATCTACTGGGAACATAACCTCTGTACATAACTTAACTTGCACTTCAATTCATACATATACATAAAATTTTACTTTTCTTTCATTCGACACACCTAGGCGTTACGTATCGCCGTCCCTAGGGTGCTTGCATCTGTCTACACTTGAGCGTTACGTATCGCCGTCCTCAAGTGCAGCATCATACCACATCCTAGAGTATGATCACCATGTCATACCCCATCAGAGCGTGATCGCCATGTCACGTTCCTTAGGAATATGGTATCCTCATGCTATATCCCAGAGTATGATCGCCATATCATACCCCGTCAGAGCGTGATCGCCATGTCACGTTCCTTAAGAATATAGACTCATCATCATATCTTTGCATGCCACATTCCAGAGTATGATCGCCATGTCATACCTCGTCAGAGCGTGATCGCCATGTCACGTTCCTTAGGAATATAGGACCTTCATTCGGTACTTACACTAGCTGGGTCATGCCATGCCTCATGTAAGTCCTACCCCCCACATACTCACACTAGCTGGGTCGATGCCATGCCTGATGTGAGTAGGGCATATACTTAATTATTTGGTCTTTAAGTCTTTACTCTTTAACCTTTACTGCCCTTGGGTAGCCTGGCCTTAGAGTGAGCTTATCAGCTCAACTCGTGACCATTGTCACACCGACTCACCCACAAGGGGATTCACATCTTTATATTTACATTTAATATACTTATATCTTTTCATTCTCATGCATTGTCAAGCATAGTCATGCTAAATGTACTCGTACATATGCTTCATCAGTATTTCTCATATACCTCATGTCATACTGCTTTTTGATTTAGTCTCATATATCTCATATCACCCTTATATCATTCTTGCATATAAATATCCCTAGGTTCATAAACTTCTGCCGTAAAATTGGCAGCATAATGGATCATATTCGTTTCCCCATGAATAGTGCCAGTTCCCACGGACAAACCAGTCATAGCAGCATAAATCAACTTAACACACATATATATCAATGTCAAACTGGCAATCCTCAACTCAAACTTTTTATGTTTCCATAATACTTATGAAATCTTCAATTGGGTCACTTTGTGATACTATCACTTTGGCCATTCTGCTACCTTCTATTTGGTTCTGCCCGAATTTCATATGATCCACTTTTATTTCTATTCAACTCATTTAGATATGAAATTTGGATATATCATAGCTCTGTATGTCTACTTTCTAACCTCTTTGGTCCCATACCATTTTGATTTATATAACTCCTTATATTTAACTTTTACCTCAGCCTGTTCAGTCTCTAGCCCGAATTATACTCCTGGAATTATAAATTCACTAAAAATCGAAACTAGGCTCAAACCATACGAAATTGGTCTCATATTGAAGCTAACAGGACCACCTTTCATTTGCCACAAGTTTCACTCCATTTGCTGAAATATAGCTCGAGTTGTAAGTCCTGAAAGTCGACCTTCCTGAGCTACCCTATTTTGGCTCGGTTTGGACATAGAGTAACTTCCTTGGATTACTGGGAACAATTGGGACCATAAAAAACTCGGAATCTCATATTGGGATGTTTCCCTATGTGTAAGCTTTCTAACAAATTTGGTCTCACTCAATTTGGAGTTGTATAGGGTGAGTTATACCTTCCTCATGTCACCCTACCAGGATGAAAATCCTAAACCCTAGGTCAAACTTCAAAAATTCGTATCTCCTTCAATACTAATCCAATAACCTTATATGATATATCTATGAAAAGCCCTGAATGTCTACTTTCATCTAAAAATGGTTTCATCGGATTTGACCGATTGTAGGCGGACCCGTACACTCCGCCGTACGGACTGCCGTGGAATCTCCACCAAGACAGCACCCTCATCCATCCATTTCTCTTAGTTTTCTTCTTCTAATTCTAATTCCCACTCAAGATTTCATATTAATCCCATATTAATCCAATCATACACATCCAATATATCATCAATTAATCATAAAAAGGAATCTTTCATGCATCCTTAGTTTAGAGAAATTAAGATTAGAGATTGAATCCTACCTCTTTGGAGTATGACTTTGCTGAATTTGAGTTTGGATTGATGGAACTTTGCCAAAGCTTGGAGATTTGATGGAGTTGGATTTGAGAGAGAAAGGGAAGACGAAGGCTGGAGCAAAGAGGAGAGGGAGACGTAAATCAACTGGGAATGAAGAGAGAAGTCTGACTTAAATAGATGAAAGTTGTGGTGTTGATTGGCTGAAGTTTTGTGGTTGAAGTTCGGCCATGTCTCTCACTTTTGTGGCCAAATTGCTCTCCACATCACCTAAAAGTGAAACTCGTTTCCACTGCATTCTGAAATTGGAACTCGTCTCTTTTCTGCCTAAAGTCGGAGCTTGTGCTATTTTACACTGCTTGAAGCCGAAGCCGGATGTCGGAACTCGTACCACATTGTTTATGACTTGAGGAAATCTTTGTTTACTTTGAGTCTTGGAATCAAAGTCGGAAGTCGAAAGTCATGCAGCTGACAATCATAAAATCTCGGAACTCCCTATTTGAACTCGGGAATGTCAATGCTGGATGTAAAATAGGAGATCGGAACTCGGGAATTCGAATCACATGGCCAAACCCAAGTACTTAAACCTGGAAGTCGGGATTTATATACAGTGTGGTTGATGAGATCGGAAACCGGGTATATTTGTCCTTGAAACATGAAGTCGGAGCTCGCATGTATTTTACTTGAAACTTGGAGATAAGTTACGAGATCGGAAATGGGTCCGTTTTCCTCTGATGTGAAATCGGACATCAGAAATCACTCACGTTGTTCGGACTAGAATGTTAAACTCGGAAGTTGTAGAAATAATCTAGATGAAGTTGGAAGTCGTGGACATAGGTGAGATGAACTTGGAAATCGGAGAATATCATAAGATGAAGCCGGAAATCATGTACTTACGTAAGACTAACTCGGAACTCGGAATTTATCCCACTTTGTGTAGAATTCGAAGATGAAGTCGGGAATTGAAATTGATCAGTCTTGAGGGCGAAGTCGGATCTTGGAAATCGGGACGTTACAGATCTTACTTGACAGCAACTTCAGCCGTCTTAGAATCTTCTCGAACTGTCTGGAGATAACACGGAAACAAGAGTAAGAATTTTAAATTCTCAGTAGAGTTGGCTAAGAAATTTTGTATGATGTCATCATTATTATCTCCAGCTGCTTCGGTTTATTATGAAACATGTGAGCATGTTTACTAGACTGTTCAGTTTTATAGTTCAAAAAATACATTGTCCAAAGCAGAATTCATTTTATTCATGCACTTGTCATTTGGGAGAGCCAATACATAAAAAAGTCATGAAGCATATTGCGAATAGTAACTATAACATATTAAAATACAATAACACTAGCATACTGGAAACTTGAAATTTGCATCTGCCTTCACTTGTACTTGAATTTATGTAGATATACATAATTTTCTTTTCTTTCTTGGTCTTTCTTTACTTGTCATGCACATTCCAGAGTATGATCGCCATGTCATACTCCATCGGAGTGTGATCGCCATGTCACATTCCTTAGGATGTAGTTATCATGCCATATTCCAGAGTATGATTGCCATGTCATACCCCATCGGGATGTGATCATCATGTCACACTCCTTAAAATATATTCATCCTGCCACGTCCCAGAGTATAATTGCCATGTCATACTCCCTCAGGATACGATCACCATGTCACATTCCTTAGGGGTGGGATCCTTATGCCACATTCCAGAGTATAATCGCCGTGTCATACCCTATCAGAGCGTGATCGCCATGTCACGTTCCTTCGGAATATGGACTCATCATCATATCTTTTATCATAAAATCATAAATACGTAGGCTTCGTACCTTAATCTCAAACAATAATACTTGCTTAGTATTCATACACGTCACATAACAATATTAACACTACAACCTTTAGAACTATCACTAACTTCTACTGGAAATTCGGCAGCATAACGGATTGAGTCCGCTTCCCTGTGAATAATGCCAGGCTACCAGTAAAACCAATCAAGCAAAAGTTCAACATAAAGTAACAAACATGTCTCATTAATGTCAATCATGTAGGGGTTAGACCCTTATATATCACAATAATGTCAATTATGTAGAGATTGGATCCTTACATCTATTCTGCCCATTATATCTATTATGCCCGGTTTTTGTAACTTAGGCCATAAATTCATTTTAATTCATTTAGACCTCAATTTTGGATATGTTTAATTTTCATGTGTCTATTTTCTAACCTCTTTAGTCCCATCTAATTTTGATGACTATAACTCAAGTTATTTAGGTTTTATCCCGGCCTACCCTGCAGCTGGCCAGAATTGCACACCTAACAGTAAAAATCTACTAAAAATCGAAAACTGACTCAAATCATACGAAATTGGTCTCATATTAAAGCTAACAGAACAAACTTTCATTTGCAAAAGTTCCATTCCATTTGATTTAGTAGGGCTCGAGTTATAAGCCCCGAAATTTGACCTTTCTGAACTGCCCTGTTCTGGCTTGGTTTGGACATAGGGCAACTTTCATGGAACACTGGGAGCAAACAAGACCTTATCTAACTTTGAAATTTTTATGGCACATTCTCTTATGTGTAAGCTTTCTAGCAAAGTTAGTTTCATTCATTTCCAAGTAGTATAGGTCGAGTTCTATCCTGAACAACCCAGTCTACCCAGAATCAAAGTAAAAAACCTAGGTGGAAGTTCAAAAATTCATATGTCTCTCAATACTAATCCTATGGCCTTATATGATATATGTATCGAAAGCCATGGATGTCTAGTTTCATTTAAAAATGGTTTCATTAAATTTAATTGGCTATAGGCAGAGTCGTACACTCCGTCGTACGGACTGCCGAGGGTTTTTGGTTCTCTAGCCCGTCAGCTCTTCCTAATTTCATCCTTTCTTGCTTCCAATTCGAGTTCAACCTCACAAACAGCCAATAAACCAGCCATATATCATCATAATCTTTCAATCAATTCATCAAAAATTGAGAAAATAAACTACCATTCAGCCACTCAAATCAGAAAATCAAGACAAGAATTAAACCTCTACCTTTATTTGGATGCAACAACTAGCTAGTCTTGAGTTCTAGTGAAGGATATGATTAGTTTAGAATTTAAGGCTGATTTCAGCCAAGTTTCCTCATGCTTTGTGGCCTTGTTTACGCCACTTTGAGGGGTTAAGTAGCTGAGTTCACAGTCACTTAAAGTAGGGTTAGTGAGTTAAAATTCTATTGGTTCGGTTCTGACAGTTTAAAATACCGTAATCTTGCCGATTTTCTTTAAATCAATAAAACGGTTTTGAAGAATTTTGTGAGGTTTTTATAAGTTTCTATCTTAGTCCTAATTTATCTAATTTTAACCTCTAATCAACTTCTAGTTAACCTCTAATTAACTTTTTAATTAACTCTACAAACTCAATAAAATCGAGTAAATCGATTAATAATGTACATTAAACGTTTTGCAAATATTAGGGCCTTCTGTTTCTGTTTTTCAAGGCTAATGGCATTTTCATAATTATGGGTAAGTCTAGGGGCATCCCATATCATTTCACATATGGATGCCTCTGTGGCTCAATCGACCGAGATTTAGGTTTCTATGTTTTCGCTACGTGATTTTGCTTTGTTTAAAACCTTATTCTGCTAATTCTATTGACATAGGGACCTAAATGTCATTTTCTAAAAAGTTTAGGGGCAAAGTGGTGAATAATAAAAGTTTGTTGTTATTACTTCCTATTACGTTATATGGGGATGTTACATGATCAAATGAGTTAGGTAGACTTTAAAGTAGAAATTCTGCACGTTCATTCTCCATTATCGTATAATATGGTTTTCTAAGCTAAGAGAATAATGTATTCAAATTATTGATGTGATTTGTCACTGACGTGGAGTTACTCATCCTAAGAGAATATAGTCTCCTCTTTAACAATATTCAGTTGTGAAGTGACTTGACCTTGTATAGTTTGACAAGAGCATTCCAAATTTCCTTTGCAATCTTCTCTACACTTGACAATATTGAATCTGCTAATACTAGATGTAGATTAGTAGTAACATTGTGATCTATCTGCTTCCACTTGTCATCAGCTAACCCAACGGGTGATAAGTAATATTTTATACATTGATTAACCCTCATATTTAGTCTATTAGACCTCTTTTGTGCTTAATTGATCAATATTGGATGCGTGAATTTGGGCTATAATTGGGCTTAATTGTAATTTTTAACACTATTATAAATTTATATTATTTTTATATTTTGAGCATATCTTGAGTTGTAGACCTCTAAATGTTACAAATTTTATATTGTAGAAAAGCTAATAAGAGAAAGATCTACAACTTTGATGAAGAAGTCGAAAGCTAACTCAGATATCTGGTGAATCGAATTGGGCTAGGAAATTGGAATAGGGATGCTATCGTTGGAATTTGAGTAGTGTGCAGTAATTGGCCATAACTTGAGTTTTAGACATTGAATTGAGGCAAAACCAGTTCCATTTGAAAAATAAGACATAAAGCTTCAATTCATATGTAGATCACTTTTCAAAATAATAACATCTTGGTCAGTTTCTTGGCTGTTGAAGTTGACTGATGTGAATAGAGGAACAACCTGGATATGTAAATTGGGTGTCCACTTAAAGCTAAGAGACAGAGGATTAATTTGGATTCAAGGACAATGTTTGATTTTTACATTTGTGGCTTGATAAGTAGTGAGAAAATAGGGATGTGAAAAGGAAGTCTCACTTTTAGGATTATAGTTTCTCTCTTTAGGTTAGAGTAGATTAGTTTTCTCTATTTTTTCTTTCCTCCTTTTCTCCTGTCTTCTTCTCACCCTCTCATATTTCCCATCATCACTCTTTATTTTCTGTTTTGGTCGTAAATTCTCATGAAGGAGTCGATTTGAAGGCTAGCTTAGGGATTCTTCAAAGGGCTTTATGCGTTGTATCTTGAAACTTTACTCTCTAATTTCAATGCATGATGTGTTTTCTTAATTCCTTGCCTCTCTCTTTTAAATGCTTGCATTGAATAGTATTGATATTTGGGTTTATGAATGAGGAATTAATTGGGTGATTACTAATTGGTTAATTGGTATGAACTTGATTAATTAAAGAATTAGGAATTGGGTTTGGGTTTAACCTAGGCTAATGCCATTGGGGCTAAAAATTAACATGGGTTAATTAGAGTTATGGTCTTAATTATCTAATCAATTGTATGTTGGTTGAATGCCTAAAGGTTTCTAGGTAGAATTGTGGAGTTGTTATTAGAGGTCTTTGTAATAGCTCAAGTCAGCCATACACCATGTGTTTGGTCATATGTGTGTTTATGATAGATATGCTTTTAGCCTTAGGAAATCCTTGAGCTAGTGTCCATTCTAGTTGTTAGTTTCTTTTCTCAATTAGTTTTCTTGCATTCAAACAAAACCCCCTTATTACAATCAAATAGTCATCAACATCCTTATGAGACGACCTTGGTTGCACTATCTTACAAGTAGTGTAATTAAGTTTTAAAATTGTAATTTGGAGCGGGCTATGACACTTGCTAGCGGGTCTGCCTTCAATTGTTGGTAAGCAATTATCCTTCCTCAAGATTGCCTTTATCTTCAGTTTCCACAAGGAAAAATTATTCCCATTGAACTTGTCCATCTCAATTTTTGTTGTCATATTATTTACCAAGACCTGTTTCTCTACTGAACTAGATCTCACTTTTTCAACATGAATAGTATCATATACACGAGCAATCATATATTTATATTGTATATGAAACAAATCCAATACATGTTAAAAATATTGCAAAAGTATACAACTACACATATGAACAACAACCGTGAACAATAACTCGCAGCATGTACAATAACTTGGCTTTGATACCACTATTGGGTGCCAAAGTGATAAAAACAATATAATACAACTAAAATAGAGTTGAGAAAATTAGAACTGACACAAAATTTTTAATGTTGAAAACCCCCTAATGTTGAGGGAAAAATCATGGGTAAGATAAAGAAGGCTTTCACTATGTAGAAATAAAAAATTACAACTTCTTTATAAATATAAGGAGAAAACTATAACACTCTCTCTTATACTAGGAGAATATTACTCTCACTATAAGAAATGCTCTCAAGTAACACTCAATGAGATAAATTGCTTCGAAGTGGGATACCGAAAACCATTGGGGAACGTCTCTATTTATAGCCGAGCTTCCACACTTCAATCCATTGTTGCATCAAATGGAAGATGTAAATTTTCCTTCTTAATATGACACAAGTACAACAAAAATTCAACATACCCCCTGCAAGCATTTAAGTACTAAAAGCATGAAGGAATTTCTTTCTCTTATAGCTTTTGACATGCCCAGCAAAATAGAGAAGATTTTCTCCACCATCCACCCACTCATTAATGCTCTAGCATTTCTTGACTTTTCAATGCCACAAAAGTGGCTTTATACTTGCTACACATTCACAAGGTGTTATGGGGTGGTAGTGTTCCCTTGTGTCATAATGTTCTAACCATTAGGGTTTAGTCATGAAGTTATACTTAATTAACTTTGATGCATATTTCACTCAATTAGCTTTCACTCAATTCACAAGCTCTTCTACTGATTATTGCTAATGGGAGCAACCTCCTCCTAGCTTCGATGTAACATCCTTGATTTTTGCTGCATTTATAACTCTGTGTTACAAATTGAATAAATAATACTGTGTAAAATTCATTAAGGGATAAAACACATTTAAATTAAAAAATTAAATTAATTACCTACTATAAATTTTAAATAAAAGCTGACAGGAGAATTATTTACCAAAATACAGTGAATAAAAATTAAACAGAGAATAAAATAAGATAGAAATAAATTAAATTTGCACAATTAAATATCCTATCAGGAATAAAAATTTAGTAAATTATATTTTAAGGTAAGACATTTAGAAACAGTTCTGAATTTCTTCCGGAACCTCTTAAAACTCGGAACTATTTAATTTAAGGATTTTGGATACAATAGCGTAAACGTATCATGTCACAAAGTACCGAAGATTTAATGTGAGGTTGAGGTTCTTATGAGTTTAAATAACTTAGTTGACCATAAATATAAGTGTGGTTATGAATACAAACTTGTTAGAATCCTTATCTTGGGCTTTGTCACAAAAGAGGTAGTTAAATTATAGCACTAGCAACTTAGAAAAAGTGGGAAATTAATTATCTTACCAATGTAAACAATGAAAACTTATTTTACCTCTTAAATTAGATATTATATAGAGTCTAAAACTGCCTTTGAGTAATTGGTTTGGTGGAGGAATAAATAGCAATAATTTTAGATTTAAACTCTAGTTCTGTCAAGCCAATAGAATAGTGGATTTCAGTTCTTATCTCTCAATGGATAGTAAAACTATTTTTGCACTTGGTTATTTGGATCATATAGACCTTAGAAATGTCCTTGAATAAGTGGAATTGGTTTAAGGTGAATTATGGAGGATTGGGGATTAACTAGTCAAATTTCCTAGCTCATAAAGATATTTTCGGCCATATGCTTGGTGGATAACTAAAACCATGTTTTAATTGAGTATGTAGAGTCATTATGGTAAATTTAAGTGCCTTGGACCATATGTAATAGGGTGGGGTAAGTTTGAGAAGTTTTGGAGTTGGTTTCAAGGTGTTTATGTCAAGGAAAGAGTATGTTACTATGACTAAGGTAATGAGGATGTTATAGTATTCCTTTGGCATGAGTTAAAGATTTGGAACTTAAACTTAGTTATGTCAAAAGTACTAATTAAGTGGAAATAACCTTCTTTAACTAAAACTCTAGTTGAAAGTTAAGTACTTCTTAATAGAAAGTGTTATGAATCCATTCTAGTGTTTTCTATGTGTATATTTAATATGTGAAGTATGACGGTGGGAAACCACTTGGAATGGAATTATTGGATGATTTCTTATCGCTAGTAAGGCCAATGATGGAAGCTAAGGTATGTGTTCTATTCTTGATTTTTGGAATATTGGTGGTCTATCTTGAATTGCTTTACATATATGACTTATGCTGATGAAGGATTTATTTGTTATAAAGAATGTATTGGACTTGTAAATTGATAAGTATTTATTGATTTATGCTTTGACTGGGAACTTTTCTGGCTATTTGTTAGTGTTTTCAATTTTTCGATTTCTCCCAGTATAGTCATTAGGCTACCGATTTTTGCCAAAAAATCTCTTACATGAGTTGCATCATAATCCATGAAATTAAAGAAGATTATGCCATGAATCATGAACTCTATTTTAAAGAAGATTATATGTTAAAGTAAATTAATGTTTGGAAATGACCCTTCAGTAAGGGAAGACGATCCTGAGCTCTGAAGTGATCATTTGGTAAAGGAAGGTGATCCACAAAGACAAGATAATTGGATATGATCCTTCAATAAAGGAGGATGATCCTAATTAAGACTTGGAAGTGATCCTTCAATAAAGGAAGGTGATCCACAAAGATAAGAGAATCGGGCATGATCCTTCGGTAAGGGAATGTGACTCCCAAGATACCCTTCTACTTTGGAGGCAAACAGCCGAAGACCTTTCGAATTGTAGAGGCATGAAATCCCGTTGACAGTCAGAGTTTGATTTAGATAGTACTATGTAATGATGGTCACAGAGTAAGCTCACATCCTAGACAATCTATCCAAGGGCACTTTATAATAAGAAGAGCACATGCTAAGAAAAAGACCCTAATGGAAAAAGAATAAAGAGCATAAGCATCCATCATGAAACTTGCATAGCATTCATTGCATGAGTGATAATTTAATGTGTTATCAATGCTATTATATTCTAGAGTCTTGATGTAAGTGATTGAATAAAATAAACCCACTTCGGAGTTATGTTTTCAAAAGTTACAAAATGAAATCTTTATTCTATTTATGCATGTTCACCAATTTTATTAAATAAACTGAAGTGGCTGAGACAATGACAATGTCAGTTGAGTGTTTAGTTAGGAATCCCTACTAAGAAATACTTTATTTCTCATCCTTGTGTGTTCCCATGTCATTCTCAAACGAAGTTGATAGCATCCGTGGTGATTTTCCTGGAGATGCCTAAGTGGACTCGACACTGTGATCTTGCCTTGGACTTGCTGATTTTGGTAGCCTGCAATAGTTTTAAAGTTTATATTTTCCTAGCAGCTAGTTGGACATATTTGTAGGAGCTAACCGTGGTAGATTCAATCTTTTGGGATGATTTTATATGTGTTTTGTTTAGCTTGGCTGAGGGCCTTGCTATTTTCACTTACTTGGATACTTTTGAGATACTAATATGAAAATATGTATGCCCAATACTTATGTATCTAAATATATGAATTTATTAGTTATCCATCTAAATTATGTTGCTTCTTTAACTTATATTATTATGATGTGAATCAGTTGCAAATGCTAATACTGTATGCCATAACGATATTATTCAGTTCAAAATAATTGTCATATTGAGTATAATTTATTTGTTCATATTATTTGTCACTCTCACATTTTAATGGAACATTTATTGCAAATTTTTCTATTTTACTCTTCACATAATTCTAAATACAACAAATTAAATATTAATATAATAAATTAGTTATTAAATAAGAATATTTTAGTAAATATTTTTATAATCAATCCTTGATTTTGGGTTTCTTAATACTTGTGCAAATGGCCAAAGTGACAGTTTTGTTGAACCGAAAGCAATATTAATATTTTTCCTACTACAATATTTTCATAGTGTTTACCTTCTTCTATGCTTCTATTTGTCTCCTCTTCCTCCACTTGTGGTCACAGTTAATCATTTCTTGCTCTACTCCAAAAATCACAACTAATCCATTCTACCATCATGTGAGCACCCATACAACCATTTCAATTTTTTGTTATTGTATATCTTATACCTATCAAATTTCAACTCGTAGGCTTAAAACATTTAGAATATGATTTCAATTTTATTTTCAAATTAATATGTTTACAAATTCTGATTAATTTTCAAATTAATAATATTTGTTTTATTTTGAAATCTAGATTTGTATGGGTTGAAACAAATTGATACATGATTTAACAGATTAATTTTATTTTAAAATTATTGAATTTAAAAATATGTAATTTTTATATTTAATATTAATTATTATAATTAATAAATATAATTTAGAATATTAGAGTGGCAATAGAGACAATTGTTTAACCCACTTTTTGATGAAGGATATTTTAGAAATTTCAAAATAAAAACAATAAAAATGAGTGTAGCAATAGATAAGAGGCTGTAGCCATAACCTCTCCCTAATATTCTTATATTATATTTAAAATTAAACTTGATCCCCCTCATCTTGGTGATTCTTCGGGAGCATGCTTTGTAAGATTGTAGTTGATCTTATTTTCTTTTTGGTTTCTCTTTTAGATGGAACCAAAAAAATAAAAAAAAATTAATGAATCTACTAAATTCCAACTAATTTGATTTGAGTCAAATCAATTTATTATTGTCGTAAAATACTTCCAACATTTTTTTTTATTCATAAGATTTGAATTCAATACCTTATTTAAAAAAAAATTCAAATCATTTAAAATAACTAAATGTTCATAAATTAAACTCATTTTTGTATACTTATAGTGATATTTGGCATTTTTTTAAAAAAATTTTGGTGAAAGGTGATGTTTGACATTTTATTTATACTTCATGATGTTATCAGAACACTTTATATTAAAATAATTAAATTGATATTAAATCATAATAGCGTAATTATTTTATGTAAAAATAAAAAAAAGTAAACAGTTAAATAAAAATCTAAGGAATAGTTGGGTTTTTCTTTTTATTTCGTGGGTTGGGAGGAAGTTAGAACGTAGAGAAAGAAAATGGGATGTAGGTTGTCCAATATGAGAAGCTTTTTAAGGAAAAAGAATTAAATTTCTTTAGCAAGATAAGAGAAGCTTTAATCTTAAACCGTACATTCTAGGATTCAGTTCATTAAAGCACGGTTGATTGCCAAAATAAGAAGAAAAATGCTCGATAATCATAATTTTTGCGAGAATGATATGACATTGTCATTAATCATTGAATGCATAAATGAATTCCATCATTTCATATCATCCAAACACCACTTCATATTAATATTTTGCGAGTGACTATTGCCACATCCATTTTTTATGATTGAAAGTTGAAAGATATATTTTAGATGACAAAATATATGTAATAATTGGTGAAATTTGAGAAAAATAACTTTCTGTGAATTTATATTTATTGTTTATAATAAAAACTAAATTAATTGCATTTTAATGCTTTTTAATTGTTAAGACTTATAAAGTAAGTAGTCACAAAATATTAATTGAAGTGATCAGCAAGCTAAATTTCTACAATGAATATGTAACTTGAAATACCAATAAAATAATTCTTATTAAAAAATTATATATAACTCTTATAATTCTACAGTTAAACCAAAAATAGTTTTTAAAGTAATTCAAATAGGTGAAAATAGATCAGAGAGTTGGTAGAAGTAGGATAGGATATGGCTCATAAATGAACAGCAGAACTAGCATGTAATCTATTGCAGCAAATGCAGATGGAGGTAGAGAAGGATGGTAATTGTAATTAGTAGTAGCGCACCAGAACGAGGGACCTGCTATGCCAATGCATGTACTTATGGCGTTTCAGATTAATTTCGGGGAGATAACTATTTTTTGTGTTTTTCTGACAACTGAGTTTTCGGATCAGAGAAGAGAGCATTTTCCATGACACGTTGTAGACATGCACAACTGGTACCGCTACCTTCTCAATGCATGCAGCCACTAGCAGTCAATCTGTCATTGCATCATACATGTTCTATTACCTGCATAGATCTTAGAAGAACTGATGGGAAACTTGCTATTTGTTTATTTCTCTAATGAAAAAAAAAAAAAAAGTGTTTATACTCACTTCAGGAAACTATACTGAAAACAACTTGACATTAGAAGCTCTTTGTTTCCTAGAAAATCTAGGAAAAGGAGTTATCTTATTTATTTTACAAAACTAGCAATGAGATTCCAATCCTTAATTTTATTCATACTATTCAAACGTGTTATGATTAAACCACTCCTAATGGTTTAGAAGAGTTATCCTATTATTTAAAATTAGGAGTTATCCTAATGTAAACACCTTTTTCAGTAACAGTCTTGTTTTCTCTATTTTGCTTATGTTTTTTATTAAAATAAATAAATAAATTGTTAAGATTTATTAGATCATAAACTTGATTGTTCAAGTATGTTTCTTTCTATGTGTGTTGTTCTTTTTATAGGTTTTTGTTTTTCCTTTTTGTAGTTTCATTTTTTTTTTTTAATGTTAACAATTTTCTAATGAGCTGGAAGTAAGGGAGAGATTCAAATTTACTTTGAAAAGATGGCGCAGAGGGCGCAAATTTTAGTACTCCTCCGGGAAATTAAAAAAAAAAAAAAAAAATGGAATCAATACGCTGCAAGCCTGCAGCACTTCTAAACTGCTACAATTTAGTATACGAAAGTTATATTCATAATGACGTTGCAATGTGGACTGAGTCCCAGCGTGCACTCTCTAAAAAGCTTGCAATCTATACGGTAAATATCGTAATTTTTTATTTTCATACTGTGACTTTTATATCATAAATTGTAAAAATATTTTTTGAACAGGCTATGTATCAATATAATATAGATATAGTTTATGAATGTGAGCGCGAATATATATCAAGATACACATATCAAAGTGAAAAAAGTGTTGTGTGTGTGTATATATATATATATATTTCAAAGGTATTCTCTCTCCTTATTACTAAGGAAGGAGATTATTCCCTTTCGAATATAATCAGACTTATCCTCCCAACTGATGTTCTATCTAATAATCAAACCAAAATTCTCCCTAAAATTGTAATATATCTCTACTACTACATCAACTCTCTTCTTGGTTGAGAGATGTATTTAATATTAAAAGATCATATACAAATAAGATGACTCAAACTAAAACTTTTTAAAAACATTACAGCTATTAATTTTTTCCAAAAACATTACAGCATATTACCTAGTTAAGAGATATACTAGTTTTTGCCATGAAAGATGCACAAGCTACAACTGCATTAATTACTTCAAGATAAATTATTAATTCATTTTTTTTTTCAATTTGATATATATTCTCCGAAAATAAGTTGTTTAGCCTTCGTTCATAACAAATTTTTTCTCTTAAAAAAATAAATGACTCTTATAAGAGCATTGCTACTCCGCTCGAAAATTTGAATGTGGCATCAATGTTATCATAATGTTCTTGTGCGTATCTGATAGCTATATATATTTTTCAAATTATCCACTAGCACCCCAAAGTATAGATTACCTCGTGACCAAAAATAGTAGTATAGATTGCTTTGTTAGCATTTTAACTTGATATGATATGTGTGTTCAAGCTAATAGGGTACAAAATCATGAGTCAGGAGTCACACATTCGCTTCTGCTGCGCAGCAAGAATCTTCAATCTCAAAAGATGAGACTTGCCTACGAGGTGGAGCATTTCTTAACTGATCAATTGTGTTTGGCATGTTCTTTTCCACAAAGGTCATAGCTGAATTTACATTACCTTCGCTTTCATGCTCTTCCCTTTCCAATGCGACCTTGCTTTCTACCAATTTGGTCTTCCACTTAATGCCAACCGCCTTCGCCTGATCAGCAAACAGACCTTCTGAAAGGGGCGAACTGCAGATTTCTTTGTAAGTATCATAATCCGCAGCACATGTACTGCCACCTTCCAAAAGTTTTGCCAGAGGATGCAACACCAAGATTGGACCATCGCTTCTTTCTAAAGTGTCCTTCAACAAAAGAAAGTCGGAAACCAGTTCATTCTTGCTGAACTGAACGAACACTGCAGTTGCATCCAAGTGGTAGACAGAAACTACAGAAGTTGGACCAAAGACTTTAGATATACACTCTCTTGCTTCACTTGCCTTCAGCTGAGAAGGGAAACCCCAAATAATAACAATATTTTCAAACAAAATCTTTGGGTATCGCCTCTTGAGGCTATAGCTTGGTGAAGAATCTGCAACCTTATCACCAGTATTTAGATCAATAATGTCCCCATGCATCCAACTAAGATATAGATGGTTAACATAATTCTGTAGTTTCTCATTGAGGGCTAGTTGTTGTGAAGAATCATGGAGTTTATAATCAACTCCTAAATCACTGCATATCTGGGCAAAGATGCATCCAGTCATGAAAGCATCATATCCAGCCTCATGCTTGCCCCCAGGGTTCCAGCTGGATGACCTGCAAATATATATATCTTATGTTGGTATGAAAGATTCATCTAAAGAGATAGCTTGGACAACATATGAAATGGAAGGCAACATTATTTTAAGTGTAGACAAGTAAGACACTAATTTCTTCAGAGTTTAGACTCGGCCGTCAAAATTTCGAAGAACTGCCTCAAGCTATATGCAGATATGCAGACAACAAGTGACAACCATTGTAAAAATTTTTCACACGACAAAAATGAAGGGAAATGTGCATACTTGTATATGTATGAACTTTGCATTGCCGGGGTCAGATATCAGAAAAGGAAACAAAAAAGAAGGGGGAAAAAATGAAAAAGGAAAGAACTCTGTCATTCATGAAAACTGTTGAAAAATGTATGACTACAATCACACGCAAACTAAGTTTGAACATAGACTCCATTGTCATAAAGTTGAGAATCACTGATTTAGTGTCCACTCAATACACATGAAAAGAATCACCCTGACTTATGTAGATAACACCATCTTCCACAACCACTAGACTGGTAAACTTAAATTACATGTTGCCATTTCAGGATTTGTAGAAAAGAATGCAGAAACAAACCTCGAATCATTCACTTCAACATTCACTTTCACATGTGAGAGCGAACCTAGATCAGTGCTTTTGGGACCTGCAGCAATTTGTGGGCAAAACATGGCAAACGCAGAGGCCAATGACTTTCTGGACCTTTTCATCTTTTCTTGGAGCATATGATTAGTATTCAAGAGTATTTTGGTGTCAACAATGTGTGGAAAGTACTTGTTAATAGAGGTGACAAACTCTTCAGGAGTCCCTGGAAGAGGACCTATAAATTTGCTGTGGACATGAGCAATATCTGCATCATGGAATGATATCATCTTAGTATCTTATAAAATTAAATAGCAGTAAGAATTCAGAATATCATTGATACCCAGAAAACAATTGTGACCAACAATCAACTTCTTTTCTGCGGAAAGGAGATCAATAACATGGCGAAAACCCACAGCATCTTGGATCTTCTTCTCTTTCACCTTGCGATTTTCATCTTTTACCTCCTTCTGCAAGAGATTAAAGAACACTTTTATAATGATTTAATATGGTGCTGTGGTGTTGGTAAAACTTCTCTAATTTAGCTTTCGCATCTGTTGGCACCATTGTACTAGGCTTTATACATGAGATGGCAAATTCTAGCTAATAGAGCATAAACGCATTATCTTTTGAATATTTAACTGTGCCCATTTATAACTAAAGCTAGGATTAAGCTCTGTTTTCAGAACAGGTTTAGCCATCTAAAGATTCTAAGCTAATACAAGGTCAATTCAAATTTTCATTTTTGGTGGTAAGCAAAACTTAGTTAGTTAGCAGCATCATCATTTCCAAGGTGAAGAAAGAGCAATTCACTTCCAAAAATCATTGGCAATGTAGAACACACATCACAATTTAAAAAGGCAAAAAAATAATAATATCAAGATTTAAATAGCTTCACAATTAATTGACAGGTTCTCAAATTCAATAATATATATTACCAGAAGTAAGTTCAGTTCATCCTTTGAGTCTGTATATACAACCGTATGTTGTGAACCGGAAGCCTCACTATTCACACTAACATAAGACAGATCTTTGAAGTGCTTTCTGATGACCTGAAATTTTTTCAACTTATAATCAGAAAAATTCAGCTATTGTTTTGTTTCAAACTTTAAAGAACTTCAAATATCTTTTACCAGAGGACATTCATAGATGACACAAAAAATTAACAATACATGAGAGACAAAATGTGAACATAACAACTGAGGGTACAAGATATAACAACATTACCGACTGAATCAATTTAAGCTGATGAGAGGTGAATCCACTAAGTCTAAGAGCAGGATGCATCTTAAAGAAAATCACTTCAAATTGCTGTTTTGAGTCTTTTGAAATTCCTTGAATTTGTTCTTGATTTTGCTCCTGTAATAATCCATCACGCCATTTACTGAATTTGTTTTTCATTCGTTCAGTGAACAAAATGTCTGCCATGCTGACCAATGGTATGTCTCTAACATCTTTTAATTTACAAATGTCTGACCACTCACTATCATATGTAGAATTCAAACTCTTTATTGCCTCCCTTTCTTGCTCTCTGGATAAATAAGATATTCCTGACATTATCCAAGGTTGCAAATTCTCAAACAAGAGAAATCATTGAAGTCATGATGGAATTATGCATACAGACCAAATGCCTATTCTAAAAATCAATGATAGAGAATATTGGATGATCAACAAACACCAAAATCCCCCCCCCCCCCCAGAGATTGAAATTTCGGTTAGTGGTTAAAGATACAGAAATTATTCTCCAATTAAATACACCAGATAGATAGTGGCATAGACCGCACAGTGCACACTGCAACAAGGATATGGCTTCCTTCCTTTTCCCAAAGCCAGCAAAACTTGTCAACAATAATTGGTTCAAAGTTCTAGGACCCACCGAGCAATCACCAAAGATATCAGACAAAATGTTCCGTAACGATTCAGCCACAGAACAGTGCAAAAACAGATTTGAAACAGATTCATAATTCACACCACACATAACACTCACATAGGGGAAGATAACCCGATGTGGCATTTGAAAATGCAACAAATCATTGGTGTTAATCTTGTTAAGTACTACTGTCAAAATAAAGGATTTAACCTTAGAGGGAGTTTTGGATTTCCAAACTCCTTTTATGGCAAATACTGATGCAAAAACTCCTTTCTTCTTCTAGTTAGCTAACTAGTTACTAGCTTAATACCAAAGGCAATGGCAGGAAATAAAAGGATAAGAAAGAAACCTTCATGTATGCATGCATTAAAATCAAACTGGTATTTAGCCAAGAAATCCATTGAAGTTGTCTGGCAGAGAAATTCAGAACATGGAGCAAGACCCTCAAGCTCCTGACGCGGGAAAACATAGAAATTGTGCCTGTCAAAGAACATTTGTCTAAATCAGAACAGTAGCAGTTCATTCATCAAATGAATAAAGAAAACAAAGAAAAAAAGAGTAAAATGAATCCATTTCCAGCAGCAATAGTAATTAGAATCAAACTGCTAAGGAAATCTGAAGCAGAGAGAACAAAAAGCATAAAAAAACAAAAACAAAAACAAAAACAAAGACGAAAAAAATTACATAACTCCGGTAAACTGTTTTTGGATGCTCATAATTCCATATCAATTACCAAAACAGCTAATAATAGCAATAAAAAAACATTCTCTCTTCTGTTTTTGAATGAATCGGGTTATGTTTCTCATTTCATTAATCTCATAGCATTATAAATACAGAGCCATGTCATCATCTAGCTAGTACAAATTTACAACGTTTTCACTTATCACTTACATTTCAGTGGCCAACATCACCACATTTAATTGCATGGTTCTGAACACTATCTACCACTAAAATTGCTCGTGTCAAGCACACCATTTAATTTTCGCTGAAACTTGATTTGGCTAACACTAATAATATTCACTCTGATTAAAAACATAAATTCTCAAAACTTAAACTAAATATACCTGATTAACATACAATCCAATTTCTCTTTCCCCTATTTTTCTCAATACACTAAACTCAATTACACAGCTATTATCACAATCCCCACATCATCATACAATTTCCCAACGGGTTCAGAATACTATCTACCATCAAAATTGCTTTAAGGGCACCAATTAATCTTCCACAAAATTTGATTTGGCTAATGCTAATAATATTCACTCCAAATAAAAACAAACACTCTTTGAAACTTGAGCATGTATCTGATTATCAATTTACCATGCAATCTAAGTTCACCTTTCCATGAATTTCCTCAACAAAAAAGAGTCAATTACAAAAGTATTATTATAATTTACACCACAATCAGCTAATTTCCCATCAAAATTCTTGAAACTTAACTAAAAATATCTGATTAGCATACAATCTAAGTTTAACTTCCCCCAATTTTGTCAGCACACTAAGCTGAATTACACAGCTAGTATCACAATCCCCATCCAATTTTCCCGGAAACAAAACTGTGGTGCAGAAATTGAGCAATAAACTAACTAAGGAACAAAACTTAAGTTCCTTTCCCCTAATTTCCTCAACACACAAGAAATCAAGAATCAATCACATTACACAACTAATACAATAATCCGCATCCAATCAGTTAATCCTCCATCGATTATTGTAAACCAGTAACTTAGTGCCTGAAATTATACTTCACTTGCAATTCAGTCACAAACTCACCTCAACCCAGTACTTCGTATGGACTAAACTATAAGGCGAGCCAAAAAAATCAAGTTGATTTGAAAGCACTAACTCGCACAATAATTAAACTCAAGGACTAAATTACTAATTTACTTTCTTTCAATTACTAATTTACTCCTCTCTCTCTCTCTCTCTCTCTCTTGTCCTTTTTTTTTTTTTTCAAAATCCAATATGAGGGGCGCAAAACAAGTAAGAAAACCCCAACACTTAGCTCAAATAATTCGGTACTTGTTCCCTTAAGTAATATATCAGGTTCGATCCTTGTGAATGAAAAATAGTAGCACCTGACAACTTAGTGCCTGTTTGGTTTACCGTTTGACAGCTGCAAAATTACGTTCGAGAAGTAAGAAAATCGGTACTTCCTCTAAAAATACCTCGGCAAGATAAATTTTTCCAGTTCCATTTGCAACAACTCTTTAGTAGAACTGCTATAGACTCTACTTACTGCGGTTGACAGAGGACACCAAAAAAAAAAAAAACAGTGAGGGAAGGAACAACTTACGGATAAGCGACGAAGGAGTGGTTGGAAGGTTCCCATCGGAAGGGACAGACGCCGAACTGAACAACAGCGAACTTGTGCGCCGAGTCCCTGACCTTCAGGTACCGTACGTCGGACCGGTCGAACTCGAACGACTCCCGCCACGGGGCGCTGGTGACGCCGGTCATCTCCAGGTCGATGGCCACGAAGTCGGAGGCTCGGACATGGTGTCGGAGCTCCGCCAGCGAGGCTTCGAAGTTGGAGGTGGTCACGGTCTTCAGTGGGAACGCCGATCCAGATTGCGCGGCGGTGGTAGCGGTGGTCGTGGTCGTGGTCGTGGTGGTTGTGGTTGTGGTCAGGGCACGTGACAGCGCACGTGATAGCGCGAGTTTCCGTGCTGTTGCCTTCATCGTGCTGGACGCATTTTCCGTCGTTGCGAGGGGTTTAGAGGAGGGATAGCGAATTAGCGATAATTAGAAGAATAGGGAGTGCTAATTTGCTAATTAGAATAGGGAGTGCTGTTTGCCATGGGTATTGAGGAAGGCAAAGATGGAAGCGCTGTCGTTTTGCCTGATTTTGTTTGTGTGTGTCTACAGTGTCATCTGCGCGACGATGTTCGTGATCCGTCTGGACCTGAAACATTTAAGGTCGGGTTTAGATAGTGAAATTTGATTCAGTATACTTTTGAGCCAAATTAGGATTATACTTTAGGTTGGCCGGTCCCAGCCGAAGTCAAATACCTTTTTGGAGGTTATGTTTCCTTAAAATAATTAATAATAAATTATAAAAATTTTATACTTTAATTAATATATTTTATATAATATGATGTTAGTATTAATTCACTTTTGTATTTTAATAAAACATCTTTGTTGGCGCCATAATTAATTGAAGATTAATGATGGACTGGTAAATAACTCAAAATTAGACTTGGTTGGAGGTTGAAATAAGCTAAAAGAAGTGATTGGGTCCAAGACAAATACTCATTAATTGAGAAGTAATTTTGGGGTTAAAAATTATGCATTAGCTGAAGGGAATTATGAACTAAGAAAAATGATTAAGCTTGATTGTCGAAGGAAAGAAGGTAGTTTAAGACCGGAGCCTTACTTGAGCAACGGTTACCACTAGTAACGAACGTAGGTGCATGGAATCAAGCTAAGGAACACCATGTGCATGCAAGTGGTGAAAACTTAAAAAGGATATAAGAGCTCAGGCATATAGAATAGAGGAGACGAACAACCCATCCATCATGCCACTTTGATTATTAGTTTTAATTTCTTTTATTTTCAGCACCATGTTATTTCTTTGTGTTCATTTTTTAGAATTATGCTTGTATGAACTCTTATGTTGATTAATACAAATTCCATTCCCATTCTAATTTTCATTTATTGATCTTGCTCAAAGAATTGCTCTTATGAATCAATTAAAGATTCTATTTACTAAGAGTCAGAGTACCCTTCTTAGCCTAAATTACCTGAACATTGGTAATTTTTGAGAGTTTATTTTTGAATAAGTTTTCTTAGAAAGATTTAGTCAATTATATTTTTAACCCAACATAAAATTTAGCACACTTGGTGGAACCTCTAGGGTCAGATTAGTGAAAGTTTTTTGCTTCAGGGTTGGATCATACTTGGCATGAATTTAAGATCCAGGAAGGTCATCAACATGAGTTCAACAAATCCAAATTCCGCCTCAAAGAAGAGAGTAGGGGGCAACCAGCTACATATGCGATTGCCTTAACTATAACCTAGGCGTAACATCCCAAACTCTGAAAATAGATCAGGACAAAAGAAAGCTCGGGTTCGAAGCAAAGGCAAAATTGTAAATTGGCAAATCGTAGAAGAATTAAGGATGAAATTGTAATTATTAGGTTGTAATGAGAGGATTATAATGATGACCTTACAGTTGTTAAGAGGGGCAATTATTGAAAAATCCCGATGCTAAAATTTTGTGGGCTTTACAACATTGGGTAGCAATTAAAATACCTGTAATAACTTTAAACTGAGATTTTCTACTTAAAGTTTTGAATGAAAGTGTGGGATTACTCACACAAAGTTACATTAACTCAGGTAGTTTAGAATACTCAAATTGATAGTCGAGCACCTTAAGTTAATTCTCAAGGATCCTATATTGTTTGTGGGCATGAGCAGTAGTTAAAAACTCCAAAATGTGTGATTAGAAACTAGTCACACAAACCCTCTTGGTAACTAAAAATGAGTCACTCAAATTTTAACCTAGGAGAATTTAATTTTTACTCAAAACCCACCAATGAAATTTAACATATCAAACTTAAACTACAAGCCACTCCAACTCAACTAATAAGTCATCATTCTTTCCTCCTTTGCCCCTCAAAAATTCAGCCTTTCCCCCTCATTTCCCCTACATCTTCATCTTCTTCCAAACCTCCATGGTTGAGAGCTTCAAGCTCAAAGTTGGAGGTCTTCTTGGTCTCAAATTCATTTGCTCCTTTTATGAAAATTGATCCTAATTTTCTCCTCTACAAAATCCCTTCATCAATTTGAGGACCAACCATCAAGTGGAGTCTCTCCCACTCCATGTGAGCTGCAGCCATGATGAGGAAGAAAGGCTAGGATGTTGCTTTTGTTTTCTTTGCTTCCATAATTTCAAGGATTTTGAGGTACGTAGCTCAAATCCTTAGCTATTTGATGTCTTGTGTGGTTATGTGGTTGATGTAAGTCTCTTATGATATCCTTGGTTTTATGATTGTTTGGTAGTGTTATGGCTCTCTTCTAGTGATTTTAAGATAGGAAAATATTGGTTTAGATTGAAGATTAGATTAAAACACCAAAAAGAACACAAAATAGAAAACTGTTGGAAGGAACCCTAAGGCAATGTTAGTACAGCAGAGCCCATAACTCAACCTATAGAAGTTAAATTAGAATAAAACTAATTTTTAATAAAACTAGACTTCAAGAGAAATCCAACTACAAAAATTATAAGATCACTGAATTTAAAATGAATTAGTTATAATTTTTAGAAGTTGGCTACTGAAGCCTACTCTCTATCTTAACTAGAGTGTAATGTGAGAGGCATAACTCACCCTATATAACTTCAAATTAAGTGAAACTAATTTTTTAGAAAGATAATACATAGGAGATTATGCCATAAAAATTTCAGGTCTAAATCAAGAGTGGATTTTCCCCAGTAATTCCTTGAAATTGACCTATGCTTTGTTTGGGTGGAAACAGAATAGTCCACTTGAGGAGCTCATAACTTGAGCTCTACTTATCCAATTAGGATGAAACTTGTTGGGATTAAAAGATTATCCAAATAGATATACATTGGTATAAATTTCATATAAAAATGATTAAATATGGATTTTTAGTGATTTTCTAAATTTAAGTATGCAAGTCTATCCTAAAACAAGGCAGCATGGAGTAAAACTTTAATAACTCAAGTTATACATATCAAAATTTAGTGAAACTAAAGAGGTTTTAAAGTAGAAAAATAGAGCTAAAATCTATTAAATTTTTAGATTAAAATGAATTAAAATAGAATTTTAGTAAAACTTAGAAAAACAAGACAGATTTAAAGATAAAGACATGACTTTAGAAAATCTTGATTTAAGGATCCCATAAGCCATGAAAGATTCAAAGGCATGAGATTGATGCAATTTCATACTAATACAATGTTATATTGATATATTATCTATGATGATTATGATTGATATGAATGGCTGGTTAACTAAGTACACCATCTATTTTAGGACCCTCCATGTTTTAATTGTTATACTGTTGAATTTCTGGCAGAAGTGTATGAATGCTATGAATGTTTATATGCTATGTTCATGGAAATCATGCATGTAAGAATGTATGAAAACAAGATATGAAGCATGTGTGTAAGTGCATATAGCATATGTATGCATGATCATGTTCAAGAATAAAGGAAGATAATAAGAACTTTCAAAGGGATGTACCAAGCCTCCATCTCGTAGTGGGCTAGGGTGTTTTTATCTAAGAACTTGGGCCTGCCTTTGACCAGATTTAAGAGGTATAGACCAGTGTGAGGGTTGGGGAAAGTAAACCCGTTACTCATGTATAGTACGAGCTCAAACCTAAGAAGCAAGCTATTACCTAGATATGAGAGAAGTCATTCACCTCTAAGGGACCAAGTATAGAAGATCAAGTTGCAAGTTAAAGAAAGAGATAAGAAAAGTCAAGTGCACTTATATATGTTAAAAATATGCACTAGCATATGCATATTTAAACATCTTATTATGTTATAATGTTATTATGATTATGATTGAAATGATATATTGTTATTGTTATTATACTTGTCATGAGGTATGCCAAGTGATTGCTAAGAGTAATCTCACTTCAAGAAATATGTTTTCAAACTTGAAATTGAACCAGTACCTATGTATACATTTTCATAATAAATTGAAATGGCTGGAAAGTTTATGAAGACACTCTGTATGATTAGTGGTTTGAGTTTACCTGTTAAGAACTTTAGGTTTTTACTACCTATTTGTGTATTTTTCTGTAAATATTCCAGTACCTAAGCTAGACTCCAAGTATAAAGCAAAGTCTTGGGACATTCACTAGGCAAGACCCAAACTTGAGATTAGTCCAAAAAATAGAAGCGGGAGTTCGATATCTACAAAGTGACAATCTCAGGCCGAGTATGTGCTTGACGTATAAGATTATTTAAGTTTATTTTAAATTGCAATTCTCTATTTTTATGTAGAAAATATTTTTGGAATTGTAACTTCTCATGTAGCAATGAAATATGAAATTTAAAAGCTATATATATATATTCCTCATCTTAAAGTCTTTTACAAAGCAACATCTAGATACAGTCCCATGACTCGAGCATGGTGTATATGTTTGGAGGGTGTTACACCAAATGGTGACTCCAGAGTAACCAAGCACAACTGCTACCTCCCCGTCGCTCAAGGCCTTGGCAACATCTCCAAACGTGTTTAGCTCAACTCAAACTGGATGAAAGGAGAGGCAGCCGTTAGTAATGTTTACATCTTTCATCAGATAGCATATTGAAGCAGGAGTAAATGATTTGATGCATGAAGTGTCTAAGCAACTAGCCGAGCTAGTGAAACCAATGGTGCAAAATGAGATGCAGTTAGTTCAGCACCAACAAAAGGAGATGTCACAAGTTCATGGCTATTCGGTTGAAGCCATGCCTAGGAATGCGCTTGATGTTTTTAGTGAAGCAATTGCTTACACTAAGGGGCATCAAGGGCCTTAACTTGGCTAGGTGCAGTTAACCAAAAGACCTCCCAATGTTCTAGGGAACTTAGGACTCCCTTTTGGCAACATAGGTTATTAGAGTAGCTCTAATAATAATTGGGACCAGCCTACATGTACCAATCCTCTTCCAATGGCCAATGGTTTAAACGAATTGGCCTTAAGGAGATATGTAATGGAATGTTCACAATTTAGTCGATTTGGGGATATGTGACTCAGCTTGTAGGATTATTTCAGCCTATGTATGCAGCACCACCAATTTATATCCACAATCGATGAATACACCCTAGCAGCCAATATATCCTCCACCCTATATGCAACCCCCAAATAAGGTGCCTCAAGGAATCAAACAAGAGGCTAATCAGCAGGTAGTACCCATTTAGTCTCAGTCATATGCAGAACCTAGAGGGGCTATACCTCAACTAATTGGCCCCAATATAATAGTTGAGGCTATGAAGATGCATTTTGGTATACAATTAAGACCCTTGGAGAAACTAGTATATAGGAAACCATATCCAAAATGGGTGGATAGAGTTCAATTCCCAAGAGATTTCAGAACTGCATATTTTACTACATTTTCTAAAGAAGATGGCAAGTCTACAATGGAACACATCAGTCGATTTATAACTCAGTGTGCTGAGGCTAACTTGAATGATTTATTGAGGCTACAACTTTTCCCTTTATCTCTAACTGGGGCAGCATTCACTTGATACTCATCATTACCCCCAAATTCTGTACAAAGCTAGGACAATATGGATCGATTATTCCATGATAGATTCTACAAGCCCCAGCCAAAGGCTTCTGTGGTAGACTTGTTGGGTATTAAACAACAAGCTAATGAGCCTGTAATAGAATTTTTGGAAAGATTTAGAAGAGTTAAAAGGAAATGTAGTGTGCAATTACCTGAGGCTAAATGTGCCTCTATTGCCGTGAATAATATGAATCCTCAGCTGAGGGAGAAGCTAATTGTCTTAGAATATTGTGATTTGGCCCATCACTCTTGGAGAGCATCTTAAGTAGAACAATTCATAGTAGAGAAGGAACAAAGGAGGGCTAACAGAGTAGGGCCTAGAGGCTCCCAATAGGTTTCATAGTCAAATGCAACTCAGTCGAGGAGGAAGTAAGGGATGAGGAAGCGATTATGCAAGGAGAGATTATGGCCATCAAGTTATTAGGAGGCAACCCACATACTTGTCCTACCCTTACCCCTACTAAAGGAAAAGAAAAAATCAAAATTGAGGAGAAGGAGGCATATATGTTTGAGTCTCAAAAGTAGATCAGATCTTGATTTCTTAGTCAAAGACAGATAGATTAAGCTTCTTGAAGGACATAAGCTGTCTCCAATGGATCAAATTCAAAATATTAAGTATTGCAAGTGGCACATTCATATTCACACTATACGAATAATTGTATCATTTTTTTTTAACATTATTCAGAAGGCCTTAAAAGAAGGAAGGTTCAAACTTGTAGATAAAAAGGGGCTAGTATATCCATAGATACTAATACTTTTCCTTCAACTACTATCAATATGGTTTCTATCTTAGCCAAGAATAAAGGTGCTAAGAAGGAGGCTTTATCCTCTCGACACGCAATATTCTAGGCAAGTTTGGAGGCCAAAGTCGATAGTGATTAAGGAAAATACTAGAACCTTGAGTCATGATGACTTAAGGAAAATTGAAAGAAAAGAATGAAGGTCTAAACTTGAAAGAAGATTAGAAACTGGGGGGCAATCTAAGACACCTCAGCAAAATGTATTTAAGAGGTTACACTTTCCTCAACAAAAGGCTCAAACAAGCGGAGGAAGGTATGAACAAAGATAGGCCCCACAAATCTCAGACTACCCAGTACCTAAGAATGCTAAACATCATGTGGAAGTCAGTTATAGCCAAGGAAATTCATTCTGAGAATCAGTACGGGGAATGAGGAAATGGCAAGAGGTGCTAGGATGATTAAGTTTAAGGTAGAATCCAAAAGGGAGAATGGAACTTAAACAAATACTGTAAAGGAAAGCAAGCTAAACTACAACCAGTTCAGTTGACTAGCACTCAAAAGAGGAGAATGTAGAGGAAAAGGTCCATTTAAAAGATGAGAAACATGGTAGCTATGCTAGATCAAGCCGAGCATATAGAAATAGAAGAAGTCTCTAGCCCCAAGGCAGAAATCTTACAGGGAATCTAAAAGTATATCCAAATTCAGGATCAGGCTTAAACAGCTGAGTCATCAGCTAAGAGAATCTGGGAAATAGAGGCTGAGTTGTCAGAAAATTTAATTGACCAAATTCTCAATGATGATGATTTACTTATTCTAATGGACGATCTTGAAGATGATGTAAACTTAGCAGTTACCATAGGAGTTTTGCCTATTGAATTTGCTGTAAGGGAAGATCAGCCGACACAATTAGATGGTGATGTCTTAGCCAAGGAAGCTATATAGGCTACTTTAGCCGATGATATAGATGCAGCAGGAGATGATTTGGAAAAGAAGAAATCAGATGACACAAAAGAAGTCATTATGTTTGAAAAACCCCAATTGGCAAGACATTTAAGGCCACTCCATATAAAGGCTTATATTGATGGCAAGCCAATTAGTCGAGTGTTGATAGATGGTAGCACCATCATAAATGTCATGCCATTGGGAATCTTGAGAAAGTTAGGTAGAACTCAAAGGGACCTTAAAGAAACCAATATGAAAATGACCAACTTCACAGGAGAAACCACAGACACTTTAGGATCCTACATTGCTAAACTCATAGTAGGGACCAAAATAGCTAGCACGGTCTTTTCTGTAGGGAATGCAAAACTAGGATATTCTGTGCTTTTAGGGAGAGACTAGATCCATTCTAACATGTGTGTTCCATCTACGTTGCATCAACAGTTGATGTTTTAGAATTATGGTAAAGTAGAAATTGTGTCAGCTAACTAAAATCCTTTCTCAACTGATGTGAAGGTGGTTGAAACTATGTATTACACCCCTAAATTCCAGCCAATAACATGGCCTTTAAAGATCCCTTAAGATGCTATTCAAGTTGTGAATTTTTCCAATCAAGGATTTGTGGAGGTAGAGGTCGAGACACAGCCTGAGCAAGGAATTGTGAATGAATAGCCACGAGATAGTGGCAAAAGATATCTTGCAACGGCTAGCCATTCATTCAGCTAAGGTAAGACTTGAGGAGTACCTGTTGATTAATTAGATTTTATTTAATTATTTTCTCTCATATTTAGTTCATTATTCCTCTTTTGTGCCTAATTGGATTATTTTTGGACCATTTTGTGTTTATTGGGTTTGTGGTTGGGTTTAATTTCAATTTTCCAGCATTTTACAAATTTTGACACTGCTTCATGGTTTTAGTCATATCTTGTGTTATAGAGCTCATTTGATCATGATCTTTGATTTGTAGAAAGCTAAGAGATAGACCTACAACTTTTATGAAGGAGTCAGGGGCAATTTTGGAAGTCTTGGAGTTAGAATTGGACCTGGAAGTCAAGTCCTAACTGCAGCCGCGGTTTCTAAGTAGCCTGCATTGTAGAAGCCATATCTCAGTCCACAGAAGCCTAATTGAGCCCGTTCTAGTGGCGTTTTGAAGCTGACATCCAAAGCTTTAAGTGATCTTCTGACCACAAATCCAAACTGATGCGTTTTCATTGCCAAAATGTGGACAAACATTACTGATTGGATTAGAGAACTTACTTGCATGTTTTTAGCATAACTTTCTTTATGCAATTCAGAATTTAGCAAATAAGGTGTCCAAGTTCATCTAAAAGACAGAGGATTAATGTCATCAACAGTTTTGGTTTGTTTTTAAACGTTTTGATTATGTTTTGGCTGGCTGAAGGGGGGAGGTCAGAAACTTGGAGAGTTTAGATAGATTTTGGGTGGAATAAGCAATTTTTGATTTTTACTTTTCTTCTTCTCTCTTCTCTCATGCCCCCCCAACCTTGCCAATTTGTCTTCCTTCATTCATGGAGGCTTGAACTTACATCTGATCCACGAATTAAAGAAACAACAACAACTCTCTTGAGAATTGGTTTAATCAGACTCGGCATACAATCGGTTTCATCTATTCCTTTTTCTTTTATTTCAATCTCATTTAAATTGGAGTTCTTCATTCTGAATTGATGATTGAAATTTGATTGGTTGCATAATATTCGGTAGATAAATGTAATCAGATTGTGGAAGGAAATGAATTAGAGTTTCAGGTTTGAATTCTACGATTAACTGCATTGGCATATGAAATTAACATAATTCATTTAGATTCTAGAGGTTTCTGAATTTTAATTGAAATTCTATTAATCAAATGCATGAAGGTTTTCATGTGAATGCTGAGTTTGAATTGAGGTTTCATTCAGATTCAATGTTAATCACTAATTCTGTTTGCTGAGTTATTTCTAGAATTCAATGATTGAGTGTCTGTGGTTGTTCCTTTGATTCTTGGATTAGAGTTTCAATTTCTGTTCATTTCCATTTTAATTAGCTACATTTTTATTTGATAAACAAACCCCCCCATACGAATTTCTGATCATACAACATTGTCATCCATGTGAGACGACCTGGATTGCACCCTTTACTGCAAAGTAGTGTAACTTGGTATTATTGTAATTTGACCGAGCTCGGCACTCGAGTCACCTGTTTCAGCAAGAATTGGCCAAGAAGGATGAAGAGTTGATAAGATTGATGGAGGATAATGATTAATTAAAAGGAAAAGGAGATAGGAAAAATCAAATGGTAGATTTAGTAATGCCACCTATCAGAAGGGAACTTTTGCATTTTGAAGCTCAAGATCCTCAAAATATTTTGGTGGCTAGGCATGAAAGCAGACATAGCAAGTTTTGTGAACAAATGCCTAACTTGCCAGAAAGTAAAAATAGAGCATCATAAGCTAGCAGGGACATTATGACCCTTGGAGATTCGTAAATGGAAATAGGAAAGCATTTCCATGGATTTCGTAATGGATTTATCGAGGATATCTTCCGGATACGATGCTATATGGGTTATAGTGGATAGACTAACTAAGTTTGCTCACTTTTTACCCATCCGAGTGAGTTATCCTTTGGAGAAATTAGATCAATTATATATTCAAGAAATAGTGAGGTTACACGGTATCTCTTCAACTATCATCTCGAATCGAGATCCAAGATTTACCTCGTGATTTTGAGGAGATTTCAGATTGCTATTGCTATTAAGCTTTGTTTGAGCACCACTTATCATCCACAAATGGAATGAACTATTCAAACTTTGGAAGACATGCTGCGAATATATATATTAGAACAACAAGGAAACTAGGATCGATACCTACTGCCAGTCGAGTTCGCCTACAATAACAGTTACCATGCTAGTATTGGCATGGCCCCGTATGAAGCATTGTAAGGATGGAAATGTCAATCTCCGTTATGTTAGTATGAAACAGGCAAGTAGAGCCTGTTAGGACTGGAGCTGATCAAGCAAACCATAGACCAAATTAAGAAGATTCGTAGCAAGATACTTGCAGCCCAGAGTCATCAGAAAAACTACGAGGACGTCAGAAGAAAACCATTGGGATTTCCAGAAGAAGACCACTAGGATTTCAAGAAGAAGACTATATGTTTCTAAAGATCACGCCCACGACAGGGATAGGTAGAACCATTAAGGTTAAAAAGCTAAGCCCTCGTATTATCGATCCTTTTCAAATCCTAGAGCGAATTGAGCCAGTAGCATACCAAATCGCTCTACCTTTGCACTTATCCAATCTTCACAATATTTTCCAAGTTTCTCAACTTAGAAAATATCACCCTGATCCTACCCATTTCCCAGAACCCGAGTTAATCCAGTTAAGAGACAATATGACCTTCCAGGTACCCTTGGCTCAGATTATAGACAGAAACATCAAACAACTTTGGAATGAGACTGTGCAATTAGTAAAAGTAGCATGGAGAAGATAAGGTGCAGAGGATTATACTTGGGAGTTAGAATCCAATATGAGGAGGGAGCATCCTGAACTATTTTCAAGGACTAAAATTTGAGGATAAATTTTTTTTTTAGGAGGGTAGTAGTGCAACGTCCTAAAAATGCATAACATTTAAATTGCACTAATTTCTTATCTGTTTTATCTCATTAGGGGAAACAAAGTAATTATAAATGAAAAATTAGGGTTGATGTTACAATATTTTGATGTTTGGTATATAAGAATTTATGACAACCATTAGTGGCATTTTGCTAAGTAACGAAAAATCGGTTAAGTTTCAGTTTTATACCTGGTATGTAATAGATCAGTAGAAATTATACTGTGAGAATTCTAATTTGGATGGTTTAGATTTAGCCGCTCATTCCCTCCTTCTCCGCTCAAAAATTTCGGCAGCCTTAAGGAAGAAGTTTCTCTTCATCTTCTTCATTTTCTCTTCCTCTTCACTTTCTTTCAGCATCTCACCAAGTTTCCTTCACTCTAAGCTTTCTCTAGTTGGCTTCCTATTCAACTTCTAAGTAGGATTTCATGACCTTTTATGGATAGGGATTAACATGGTTAATTAGGGTTTCTTGTTTCCTTCCTTATTATGATGATATTTGATGTGTTCATATTGACTTTTGGCTGAATAGCTATGTATGTTGTTGTTTTTGGTTGAGAAAGTGAGTGAAACTGGCAAAGATGAGAAAATAGATTTGGTCAGAAAACAAATTCCCTAGGGTTGTCCGTAACCATGTGATGTATGGCATCACGTATGGCCTCCAAAGTTCTATAAAGCTGAAACTAGACACCTAGAGCTTTCCGTGCATATAAATTATAGGATCATTGGATTAGTATTGAGTGAGATATGATTTTTTGAAGTTACCCTGAAGGACCTAATTTTCATTCTAAGCAGACTAAGGTATCTAGGGAATATCTTTCCCCATACAACTTCAATTTGAGTGAAACCAATTTTGTTAGAAATTTAAGACATACATCAACATTCCATAAAAATTTCAGAGTTATATTTAGTCCCAATTGCTCCCAGTAATTTAATAAATTCATCCTAAGTCCAAACTGGGTTAGAATAGGACAGTCCAAATTAGTCAATTTCAAGAGCTTATAACTCCAGCTCTGCTTATGTAAATGAGATGAAATTTCTTGGGAATAAAAATCTGTCCTATTACCTTTACTATGATATAAGTTTCGTGTGATTCCAACCAAGTTTCTATTTTTAGTAAATTTTTACTTTTAAGTGTATAAATTTGGCCAGCTACAGGGTAGGCTGAGATAAATCCCCAATAACTTAAGCTACATTTATCAAAATTGGATGGAACTAAAGAGGTTGGAAACCAGACAAGTAGCACTCTAACATATTCAAAGTTTAGGTCTAAATAAATTAAATAAAATTTATGGTTGAATTTACCAATCAGACAGAATTGAGTAGAAGTAGCAGAAAACTGATTCATGTGTGAAATATACAAAATTTGTATAAGTGTTGGATGCTTGATGCTCTATGTTGGTCTTGTTGTATGATTGACTTTCTGGTAGCCTAGCACTGTTCATAGGAAAGTGGACTCGATTCGCTATGCTGCCGAAATCCGTAGAAATTGTGCATGACATACGGAATATTTATTAATGTATATGATACTCAAGGCAAATTAGTCTTGTTTATGTAGTTCATGAGGGTTATAAAAAATTCCATATTACTTGGGTCAACCCTGGAATAAAATTAAGGGGAATAGATTGGTGGGAAAGTCTGAGAAAGTAAACTCGGCAATCCTGTATAGAAATAAGCTCATTTCTAATAAGCAAACTATTACCTAGGAGTCATATGGCCAAAGACTCCCAAGGGACCAAGTAAATGGATTAAAGATATAGGTAATCATGTATTGTAGTGGAATCCTAATTTCTGAAGTCATGATTTTTACTTCAATACATGATTTTTGCTTTGTGGAGAAATAAACAACTACTTCTATACACTAATACATGTAGTGGGGTAGAAATAACTGTAAGGAGGGAAAAAAAAAAGAGAGAGTATAAAGTTACAATTTTATCCTGGTTATAAAATTTTAGAGTAACAAATTTAAACATCAAAGGACATAAAATGTAATGGCAAAATAGGAAGGGGGCAATTAAAGTGTTGCGGCCCCTTTGCAAAATAGTATAGATATTTTTAAATAAATCTTCTTTTAATATATCATGATTTGTGTTTTTTTTGTTTTTTTTATTTTTGCGAAAAACTTCATAATAATTTTATTTAAATTTTATTAAATAAAAATTAATTTAACTTTAAAATGTTTAATATTGATTATATTTTTATTTTTATGTGACCACTAAATATTATAAGTATTTATAATTAATTTATTTAATATAATTTTTTAGATATAAATATAAATTACTTTTAAAATTTTTTATAATATAATAATTATTTATAGAATATAGTAGTAAGTATGGTAGATAAAAAATAATAAAAAAAGTGAACAAGTAAATTGTAATGGACAATGTACAAAGTGAGAGATATAGAAAATTTAGGTAGTTGGGTGAGGGCAAAGATATACATAAAAATAAAAGAAGTATTATATAATTTTTATCTTAGTATGAGATCAAAATTAATAAAATAGTATGAGGTCAAAATTAATAAAATAATGAGAGCAAAAAATATATTTACCTATATACTACTAAAAAACTCTCAAAATTTAATGGATGCATGTGCCTCCAATTTCCTCTAAGTAGATCCACCCTAAACATACATAGCCAAGATTCTTTCTTCTTATGTTTATACATTTAATTTAGTATGAAATGAACATATTGTATTAGCATTTGTCATGTTAATCAATTGATTTTATTATAGTTTTTATTTTTTCATTTTTATTCCCAAATATTAAGGTAACTTAATATATTAAATTAGTTATTTATTTGATAATTATATACATTGTTAGGATAAAAATTGTATACTAACATTTGATGCTATATTGTTACAATATTTAAAGTGTTTCAATAATATATGAGATATTAAACTCATTAAGTAAAAAAATTATTGGATGATAGTACATTTTTTTTACATTGATAGTGAATATTAGTTAAATTTTAAAATTATTATTAATAATTACTTTATTTAATTCAAAATTTATTATGTGTAAAAATAATTTTCTTAACTTAATTTTATTTCATATCATATTTGTAGAATATTAAAAGAAAAAAGAATAAAAGTACTATTATACTTCAAGAAAGTGATGTGAAGTGAAAATTTTAATTCAATTTAAAAACTATATTTAAGATTAAGAGAATCAATTTGTTGCATAATTATATTTTCTTTGTCTTTATGTGAAAGTATAACTTTAGTTTGTTTTATGAGAAAAATGAAAAGATTTTTATAAAATAAAATATTACAAAAAATTGAGAAAAAATATTAATAATATTAAGTATGAATAAAACTGCAAATAACAATAGAATATTAGTTTAATTCTAAAACTGAATATATGTAGAGTATTTTTGGACAATTAAATTAAAGCACGTTAAATAGGTAGCGATAACAGATAAAAAGGTACATCATTAGCCACTTTCATTATTAATATGAGCCCTGTTATTTTTACGTATAAACGCAACGCATTCATCAACTCCAAGAAAGGAAGAGGGGAGAAGAAATTAAAAAAGAACAGAATAAAAAAGAAAAAACACATCATGGGGGGAGAAAGAATAACGGGGGTGTCGAGTGTACGTCGATCAAACACGTACAATTATCTTTTCTCTTATTATATATATGCTTTTTAAGGTTAAAAAAATCGACATTGGATAAACGGAGAGGCAACCAGGCAACACAATCCCAGGAACTAAATATTTCAATACAAGATAAAAAATGAAAAGAGAGCAAACAGAATTTCAGCAGCAAGTGATAAAATTTAGGATACTGATATATAATTATCATTCATATTAAATTATTATTAATCAAATTCATTCTAAAAAATATAAAGTACAAAATTTTAGACATATTCAATTATATTATAATTTAATTTTAATATATTATTAGTGTAAAAAATTTTATATAAACATTTAATCATTTATTATCACATTAATAATAATATTTAATTTCCATTTTTATTATCTTAAGAGTCTTATAAATAATAATATGTGATTAAATAATAATATAAAATTCTTTTTATATTAATAATATATCAAAACTAAACATATTAGATTAATGCTCAAAAAATTAAAGATGCAGGTTGACAGCCACGACAGTGCTTGTTATCATGCCTATCAACCCGTTAGTTCAAATAAAGGGAATTCTAGCTCTAAATTTATCATTTTATTTTTACCTTTTTAAAGAGTAATTTACTTTTGAGTATTGGTATATCTTTTTAACAATTAGCTTAAATATCTTCCTAATTTAAAATTTCACTTATAATAATATGAGTTGTAATATACACAATATCCAAGTATTATTTAATATATATAAGTGAAATTTTAAGTTAGAAAGAATTTTGGATGTACTAATCAGGAGGATTTATCATTTCTCTTTATTTTTATTTGAAAATTTGTTGTTAAATAACAACTTCTCATTACTTTCGAAATTAACCTTGAACAAAATTAGTTAACTATCAACTTGTAATTTATCACAATTTTATAAGATGTTATATTTTTTTTAAGTCAATAAATATTACTTTAATTTAAATTTTGAATCATAAATTATTTAATCTTCATGCATATTATATGTTTATCTTATTATATTATTATATTATTTTAATATTTTATAAAAATATTTTTATTTAAGTACATTTTAATTAAAACCTATATATTTGTTTATCTTATTTTAAAGATTTTTAAATTTATTTTATTTTATAAGAGATTAATTTTGATATATTATCTATATAAAAGAATTTAATATTATTATTTAATTATATATTTTTATTTATAAGATTTTTAGAATAATAGGTAATTGAATTAAATATTTTTATTAATAATAATATAATTAAATATTTATATAATTTTTTATACTAATAATTTATTAAAATTAAATTTATTTTATAATTATTACACAAGTTAATTTATAATTTAATAGGAGATTTATGTGACACTATGTTTTTTTTTAATAAGAATTAGCCACATATTTGACTAACTCAACGACTAAGTTTTAAAAATCTACATATAATATCTATAAAATATATGATTAAATCACAATTATAAAAAAATACTGATACCGTTAGAGAAATAAAAGCATTAAAAAAGTCCCAAGCGCGTTTCGCGTGCGACTGCACTACTTTGAATGCAGTCCCCGCCGTTCTCCATCAAACGTTTCAAGTTTCAACCCTGACGTTTCAGTGACAGTCTGCACCAGCCATTTCAATGACAGTGACCAGTGAACCACAATGGATAAAAGCAAGTAATAGTGGCCGGATAGACGAACTCTGAGGGGGTGTTTGGTTTGGCATTTCTTGTTTCCATTTCTAGTAAAAATGAAAAATAGCAGTGGAAATATGTTTGGTTGAATTGTTTTGAAAATATTTTTAGAAAATATTTCCAAAAATTAGTGGAATGTTGAAAACGGTAGATTCACGTTTTCAGCATTTTATATCTGATGATTGAAAATATTTTCACAAGACATACGGTGGCACGCTGGTAATATTATCAACATTTTTCTCTTTGCTTGTCACTTGCCTGTGTTCGAATCTCAGGCAGCACACAAACAATTTTTTTTCCTCCCTAATGCCCCCTTTTCTTTTGCACCGTGTTCAACTGCTCCCCCCAAATTAAAAACACCCTACTCCTCTTCCCTCAACCAAAGGGCACGCTGAGCTCACCCTTCAACGATTGCTCTCCACTGTTCAGTTTGGAAGACCGCCGCTCACAGCCGCCGGCGTTGAGACCAACAAAGACCACCACAAATTCTTCCTTCTCTCACCACGGTCTCGGTTGTGTTTTCGTCCTTCACAGTCGCCGTTCAAACGCGAGGACCACCGCACCCCCTCCCTTCCTTCCCCCTTATCTCCCGCTCAGCTTTCCTTGCTCACAGCCGCCGTTCAGATTGCGAGCACCGCCACAAACAAAAGGCACGCTCAGCTCACCACTCAAGGACTGCTCCCCACTGTTCGATTTGGAAGACCGCCGCTCACAGTCGCCGGCGTTTGGACCGACAGCACCACCGCAGCCTTCCCTTCTCTCACCACCGTCTTGGTTGTGTTTTCCTCCCTCACAGCCGCCGTTCAAACGCCAGGACCACCGCACTCTCTCCCTTCCTTCCCCCTTATCTTCGGCTCTGCTTTCCTTGCTCACAGCCGCCATTCAGACCGCGAGCACCGCCACAGCCCCTCCCTTGAGTCACCGCTGTTTGGACTTTTGTTTGGTATGTATTTTTGGCTCCCCTCGTTGGATCTGCTGCTTCTCTGTTTTATGATCTTTGCTTTTGAGTTGTATGATATTCTGCTGCTGCTCTGTTTGTTTCTTCTGCTTCTGCTTCCTTTTTTGATATTCTGCTGCTGCTGCTCTGTTGTTTGTTTCTTCTCCTTCTGCTTCCTTGTATGATATTCTGCTGCTGTTGCTGCTCTGTTTGTATCTTCTGCTTTTGGTTTATTTGTAGATTAGTTAACCTTGCTTATCCATTGTTAGTTGCCTTACTAGATCTACCATATTTATCAAAAAATTAACCAAAATCTTTAATTATTTATGTATTGATCCCCATATAAGTGGTGTATAAAACATATGTTAAAAATACATTTTTCACTATGAATATATAAGCAGTTAGTGCCCACATGATTTGTCACATTTGTTGTTCATATATTCTTTGCATAGATAGCCTTAATTACTTCAGATTTTGGATCCTGCTTATACTAATATGAGATCTGCTGGAACCATAATGAGAGGCTAGCATGGCCTTTTTCTCAACAGCTATATCAAAACAAACATAGCTAGCTATATATTATACTGTTATCTTTGAAATTATGTTGTCATAACAAAAGAATAAAAGATATGGTGAACCGTAGATGCTTGATCATGGGGTGCTTTTCATCTATTTCACAATTTTAAGGATGTAATCTAGCAGAACTAAAGTACATCAATAATGAATGTGCTCATTTCATTCACGTGGAATGAAAGCAACATCTAAAGGAAGTTAATTAGGCTAGAAACAGAATCTTTATATCTTTAGACTTGGACTCCTTTATCTCTTTGCTTACATGGATGGACTATAACTAGGCTCATCAATTGGTCACTGAATTTCATCCTTAGAGCCACCAATGGTGTTCAAATGTTCATTATCATTGCATATTAAATTTTGAAGCTTATAAGTATATAAATTATTCTTTGATAACATAAATCAACCTGAAAAAACATCTCTACTTTATTCTCTGTCCAATCAAAATTTTCTTAGATGTTTATAATATTAATGTATATGTTGGGAGTCACAAGTTACTGGGGATTGGTTTGGTTCCTTCTTTAAGAATTGTCATGAGTTAGCATTTATAATTACCTAGCTTGAATCGAAACTTGCACTTATAGGATAGTAACTACCTCCAATTTCATACATGCTTTGGATTTTGCATAATTACTTAGCTTGAATCGAAATTTGCACTTATATGTTGCTATGGTTTCTCTTGTTTTCATTTTAGGCTCTAAAGTGATTTTGGTGATAGGTTCTTGTCTTCTCTTTTTTCTGTTGGAATTACATACATCTATTGCTTCTTTTTTATTGTTTTTGCATATATTTATGGCCTTCTATGAGTTATTTTGATAGTAATGCCTTCTTATGTGTTTCTATACTTAATAAAATACGAAATTATTAGCACAAAATGAGCGAAAAAAGTGTCAAGGGGGATAATAAGGAATGGTCAGCACAGAACACAAAAATGTTCATTGAAATTGTTTATGATCGTGTCAAGAAGAAGTTGTTACAAGCATCAACATTTAAGAAGCCAATATGGGAAGATATCAACAATGAATTGACTTCAATTAGTGGAGAAAATTATGGAGTGGAAAGGTTGATGAGCAAGTTTAATCGCCTGCGCATGCAATATCGCGAATTTTCAGCTTTGCTAGCTAGAACTGGAGTTACATGGGATTCAGAATCTAATAAAGTGAATGCTCCAGAAGAAGTATGGGAAGACATGTATACGGTATATTTGCTTTAGTTTTGTGTTATTGTTATATTATATTGGTTTACGTATTGACATATGATTGAAAATATTTATTTGTATTTTGCAGAAAGGAAGGTTTTACAAGCAATTTAAGAAGCATGGATTTGAGTACAATTATGAAATTCTTGGTGAAATTTTTAATGGTAGCACAGCAACAGGGAAACTAAGTCATGCCTCCACTAAAGAGCCACCGACATCAGATGAAGAAAGAGAGTTAGAGGAAGATTTTCTTTCAAAAGGTATACATGTAGATGCAAATATTGTTGATGTTGATGGTGATGACTCAGAAGAAACAAGCAAAAGAAAGAAAACCATTGGATCTTCAAGTGAACGTTGTCATAAGGAGGCCAAGAATGCAAGATTAGATAAATTTGAATATGCATTGGAGAAATGGGCTGAGTCAGTGAATATCCGAACAGAAGTATCAAAGGCAAGGATTGAGAAATATAAATCGCATGGTAGTCAGGCTACTAGTCCATCGTCGGATCCTTATTCTATAGAGGCATGCATGGGGGTGTTACATTCTATGCAAGATATTTCAAGAACAATGTACAATAGAGTTATGGCGAAGTTTGTACAAGCAGAATGGAGATACATATTTATGACGATGGAAGCGGATAGAAGGATGGAATGGCTTGCTGATCTTGAGTAGTTTGTTTTAGATAATTTGTATCAGTTTATGGATATTATGTTTTAAAGGCTTGCTTTTTTTTTTTTAAATGATTGCTAGACTTTATATTATGTTCTAGTATTTTCCAGACTTTATGTTATGTTTAAAGATTTTATATTATGTTATGTTACATTCTAGTATTTGTATTAGTTTATGACTTGAGTATTTGAAGAAGTTGTGCTATGTTAGTTTTAATTATTATTGTTATTTACATGTCTATTTCATTACTATTGTTATTAGTATTAGTTGATTGAATTATTTATTCATTAGAGCAGGAAAATATGTCTATTTCTGGATCACCTGATAATTCACATAGCACGAGTAGTGATGATCCAAATGAATTAGATGATGAGATAGGAGATATTATTATGGTTCGATTAATGATTGAATATGAAAGGAGCTATGTTGACAGGAAACCTTGCAGAACTTCTACCTTGACTGGAAGGATGTATACCCTTGAATTTTTGGTAGGCCATGAAGCTAGATGTTATGAAAATTTTCGGATGGAGAAACAAGTGTTTATAAATTTCTACAATGCTTTGAAGGAAGTTGCAAATTTAAGTGACGGTAAAAGGGTCAGTGTAGAGGAAGGAGTTGCTATATTTCTGATCATTATCTGTCATAATATGCGTCATCGGGTTGTTGCTGAACGCTTTCAACATTCTATGTATACTGTAAGCAAATGGTTTAGGATAGTTTTAAGAGCAGTATGCCAGTTGGGCACACATATTATCAAACCCTGGAATCAAGAGACTACTCATCCACATATATTGAGTAACTACAAATACTTCCCATATTTTAAGGTCATTATGCAATTCTGTTTTAATATTTATTAAATATATATAGTATCCATATTTGTTACAATTTTAAGGTAATTATGCAAGTTATAGCTATTTGAATATTGAATATATAATTAACTTGCTAAAATCACATGGTAGTTTGCATAATATAGATATTTGTTATGTTGTGTACCAAATATAGTTTTGTGCCTAATGGATTATAATCCTATAAACAGAATGATCACAAGCATGGTAGTTCATATAGAGTTAATTATATAGATTGACTTTTTTTTTTCATTTTTTCATGAAGAATTGCATTGGTGCTATTGATGGTACGCATGTATCTGCTTGGGCTCCTGCTTCCAAACAAACTACTTTTCGTAGAAGAAAGGTTTTGATAACACAAAATGTGTTGGCAGTTTGTGATTTTGACATGTTATTCAGCTTTGTTTATTCTGGATGGGAAGGAACAGCAAATGATTCCAGGGTGTTTTTAGATGCATTAAAACCTGAAAATAATTTTCCAAAGCCTAGTGGAGGTAATATTATATTAGTATATTTTTTTTCCCCTTTCTCATTATTAATTTTACATTATCTAACATGTTCTTGGTTTATATGGCAGATCAATTCTATCTTGTTGATTCTGGATTTCCTAATATGTCTGGTTATCTTGCTCCATTTCGTAGTACAAGATATCATTTGTGTGACTTTCGTGACAGAGGACGAGCACGGGGTAAACATGAATTGTTCAATTATAGACACTCTTCATTGAGAAATGTTATTGAGAGGTGTTTTGGCATTTTAAAGGCAAGGTTCCCAATTCTAAAAATGATGCCAAATTACCCTGTTAGAAGGCAGAGGCAAATTCCCACTGCCTGTTGCACCATCCATAATTTTATTAAAATGCAACATGGAACAGACAAACTATTTGCTGATTATTCAGGAGAAGACATGATTGTGGATGGATAAAGTTTAAGTGTAGATCAAGAGGATATTGATATTAATGCTACTGAAGCAACTCAAATGACACAAATTAGGGAGACAATTGCTAATCAAATGTGGGATAATTATCGTCGATGATTGATGATTATCATTTTTTGTATTTTCTTATAGGATGATGTAGTTCTCTTTCTTCTTCTTTTTTTGGGTATGTCTTAGCTGGTTGATAAGCCAAAATATAACAAAGACTGAAATTATAGATTGTACTAATTATTTTGTTTAATTATATCTCTTTTTAATGTGACTATAATTTACTTACAAATCAAATGTATTCCAAACATATTTTGTTATTACAAGTTTTTGCAGTTGTAGTTTCCCTTGTAGTATTTAATTATATAATAATTGATAATGATAATAAAATTACTTGAAAGTGTTATTTTATTCCTAATCTTAAAATTTTATAGAATTATTTTATTTTCATAAATACTTTTAAATTCATCTCAAATTTGTAAATAATAAAATTCATCAATATGCAAAAAAAAAAAAAATAACATAAGTTATTATTTAATAATAAATATAATTTTATTATCTCAAATTTGATTTTGAAAATGTATTTTGAAAACAGACAAACCAAACATATTTTCATTATTTTTCCTTTTTGAAAATAGACAAACCAAACGCATTTTTTAAATTCAAGAAATCTGAAAATGAAAATCCTTTTCAGAAAATGAAAATAGAAAATGAAAACAGGAAATATTTTCATAAACCAAACGCAGCCTAATGTTTTGAAAATCTGGACCTCATATGAGATAAATAAAAATTATTAAAAAATCAAAATTATTGCATGAGGTCATATTAACATAATTAATTAAAAAAATAAAATATTAAATCTTATATTACTTAAATTTTAAATTTTTTATTCTTAAAATTATTATAAAATATTTAAAAAATCTCATATTATTTAATATAGAAATTTTTTATTTTTAAAATTTTTATAAATAATACCCATGTGTCATAATTTTTTTTTTATATTTATCATCTTTAGGCTCTTCTTTAAAGAATAAGAAATATAATAGTTTGTGATTTGATTAACCAAATATATTTTTGGTCATTTATTATTATAATAAAGTAATTAATTTTATCATTAATGATTAAAAAATAATTTTATATTTCTATTTTTCACAAAAAAAAAAATCAACAAACTTGTAAAATGGGTTCGATATGGCCGATTTACCAATTTTTAACCAGTTTAGCTGGTTTAATGCCAATTTTTTGATATGGCAATTTCTTAGGTAAATCGAACCATATACTTGGCTAATTTCCGATTCAACCAGCTAAACCGGTTGGTTCGGTACGATTTTCAGAACATAGGTATAAACACAATTTCTATTTTTAAGTGACCCTTTTTTGTGAATAAAATATAGGCATGCAACCTATCCATTTTAAAGTGTCTTTTAAATTTTGTGTTAAAAAAAATTTAATTTATAGACATTATTAATATTAAAATTTTTTATAAGCAAAAATAATAGATTTACCTTCTAATTTATTTTTTATTTTTTATTTTTAAATTTGTCTTTTAAATTATAAATATTTCAAATTTACCTTCTAATTTTTAAAAATCGAGCATGGTTATCTTCTTCATAAATAATGTTACATATATTAATGAAAAAAATTCTATTTAACATCTAATTAAAAATAAAATACATGATATCTTGTATGATAAGTTATATTTTCAAATCTTTCATTTAATGAAACAGACAACATTTACGAAGAAGTTACGAAGAGGACAAATTTGGAACGTTTGTCACTTTGAGGAAGAATTTGAAAACAGAAAAAAAGTTAAGGGACGAATCAATTATTTTTTTCTATTTTGTATAGATATCTAATTATATATTAGTACATCAGTAAAAATATTTGACTCAATTGTCCATTACTCTAAAAGTCTTATAAAAATAATTATTTAATTAGATAACAATGTAAAATTCTTTTATATTGTCAATATATAACAATTAAACTAAAAAATATCTTTTAAATATAAAATTAATTTTTATATATTAATAGTATAAAAATTTTATATTATTAATCAATAAAATTATAAAAATAATAATTATAATAAATAATTTCCTACTCTTATCACTATTCACAATTATTTATTATTTTTTTTATAATTTTATTTTTCTTGATGAAACTATTGGTATCCAAACCCTATTATCAAGAACTCAACTAATTCGACTCGACCTGACTAAGGTTCCTAAAAGGGTCCTATTATTAGCAAAGTATTTAATTCAATTACTTAATATTTTAAAAATTTTACAAATAAAAATATGTGATTAAATGATAATATAAAATTCTTTTATATTAATAGTGTATTAAAATTAATCTCACTTAAAATATCATTATAGTAATTAATATATCTCCAATCGATTCACTAATCAATAAAGTAAAGAGTAAAACTATACTTTAATCCCTGAAAGATTTATATTTTAACACTTTAGTTATCAAAAGATCATTTACATACAATTGAATCCCCCAAAGATTTGGTGTTATAATTCTTCAATCTATTGTTAACATTTTCGATTGAACTAAAGTGTTATGATGCTAAATCTTTTAAGAATTCAAACGTATATAATTGATTTTTTGAGGATTGAAGTGTTATAACGATAAATCTTTGAGGAATTCAAGTGTATGTAATTGATCATTCAAAAATTAAAGTGTAGTTTTACTCTTTCTTTTATCATTAACTTAGAAAAGTGAAACCTAGCCCTAGACTTGATATTTGATACAAGAAAATAGTAATAATTTATGATCCTAAACCATCTTCTTAACTATTTTTCTAATTTCTAAATAAGAAAAATAATAAATACTTTTTATGTTTTTAATAAATATAGGATTTAATTTATATATATTATTAATATAATATATATATATATATATATATATATATATATATATATATATATATATATATATATATATATATATACATATATCTAATTATATATTATTATATTAATAAAAATATTTAACTTAACTATTTATTACTTTAAAAATTTTATCAACATAAATATTTGATTAAATAATAATATAAAAAAATTTTATATTATTTATGTATAATAATTAAACTTATAAATATATTAGTAAAATATTTAACATTTTCCATATTTAATAATTAAAAAAATTATTAAAAAATATTTTAGTAAGATATGGATGTATTAATTTGATATTACTTTGATAAAAAAATATTTTTTATTAAAAAATTAATTTTTATATATTTTGATAAATTTTTAAAAAATAATTAAATTATCAAAAAAATTTATTTTTTAAATATTAAAAAAATAATTTTTTTAAAAAAATTATATTTTAACTTTTTAATTATATATATAAATTTTAAATTTTAAAATCACACTTTTTTAAAAGCCGAACAGACCCACCCTCTATGATTCCCACAACTAAAAGCAGGAGAGTTCTATTATACCTTTGTAAAAATATGTATTTTGTGCATTTTTTGTGATGAGTGGTGAGGATCATGCCATAGATTGTGAGTGCGTCAATCTGTGATCAACATGATGCGTTATAAAAATATCTAATTTTAAGAAAATTTAAAAATATAATTAAATATATTTTAAAAATTAATTATCATAAATGCTGGATATAAAGTTATATTGACAGTATAAAATAATTTTGCACTATCAGTATAATCAAAAAATTTTATCAGTGTAATTTTATACTAGTAAGATAAAATTTTTTGATTACACTGCCAGTGTAAAATTATTTTATCTTGTAGTATAATTTTACCTTTGTCGATGTATGATAATTAAATTACATGATAAAATTTTTGATTATCTTTGACAGTCTGAAAATTATTTTATATTGTCAATATAATTTTATACTGTCAGTGTATAATAATTAAAATTATACTACTAAAATTTTTTTATTATATTAACAGTATAAAATTATTTTATATTATCAATATAATTTTATACTGTCATAATAATTAATTTTTAAAATATATTTAATTATATTTTTAAATTTTTTTAAAATTAAATATTATTATAATATATCATAAATAATTAATATATTAATACATCTCACAATCTCACCATAAGATATATCACAATATAATCGTTCGTCACAAAATATACAAAATGTACGTTTTGTGCAATGTACCATACCATGCACCCTAAAAGCATCCCTCGGGACGACATCTTGTGAAGATTCCACATTATCCGCTGCTCTATTACGCGGTGTCCTCTCATTCGTCACTCTCTTCTCCTTTGAGCCCAGTCGACCCATCATCGGTCCATTACGACTTCTCAGGAAGAATACGGATCTCACTGGTGTGTGTTCTTCCTTGCTTCATTTTATGTTCTATTTTTAATTATAAATATCTGAAACTTTGCCTGTAATTTCTAAATAAACTAGATAAGAGAGGTATACCAAAAAGGTAAAAACTAGATGACTGAGGAGAGGGAAAGAAACTGGCACAGAAATCCTTATGATTGCCGCTGAAATAAGTTCTATGCATCTCTTGTTAATTAGAGTAGTTTTTTTTTTTTTCGGTAAACTGGTATTTAAAATTTAATCCTTACGTACTAACTGCAACTTTTATCATTATCTTGACATATTATTAAAATAAAGTTTCTCATATTATTAGCTTTTGTCGCAAAAAAGAATAAGGTCAACGTGTTTGATTAAAGATAAAATAATTTTAAAAAATTAAAAATTTCAGTTTTATTAATTTTTAAATTCACAATTATCGAACACATTAATATTTAAAAAGAATAAATATGACCGAGAATTTCAGCTTTTAAATAATATATTGAGAGTTGTTGTTTTTCAATCTTTTTTCAGCTGGCATCTTTCAAAAATTAAAGTATTCGGCGTTGTTTTTTTCTTGAATGAACTTTGTGGTTGATTCATTGACTTTTTAAATAACATATACCATTTTCAAAATTATCGTTTTTGATATTACTATTGCTGTTCAAGTCAGTATGATAAGCATATAATAAAAGCAGCCAAATTTTCTAGTGTAGCGCCAGGGGTTGGAGATGTAGCGGCATTGTCATAACTGTTTTACTGCTTCTGCCCTTTATGGCTTCTCCCAAATCTATTGTCAAGAGCCTCCCGGGTTATGATGGTGATCTCCCATTCAAGCTTGAAACCGGGTGAGATCATTTTGCTTTTATTCAATTCATTAATTTTTTTATTTAAATTTTATGTAAAGTAATCTTATAAATCATAATAACTACTCACTATTATTTATTTTTTTTAGATTATATTATTTAATAGTATAAAGTTATTTTCAGTTCATAAAAAATATTTTATTTTGTTGGTACATGTTTTTATGAACTGAAGAGTGTCAAAAACCAATATAATATGATTACGTATTTAATTTAATTCACCTAAATATTCATTTACTATTTTTAATTTTATGTTTAAATCCACATTATTTTTGTTTGGTTACAGTTTAACTCCAGTTTCTTTCTAATCTTTATATCAAACATCGATGATTATCTGAATCCATGAAGCTTTGCCATAGCTTTGTCATCATTCGAGAGCATACCAAAGGAAGAAGCTTTGGCATAGTTTCCGTTCCCCAATTGTAGAAAAATGGTGCTGTTACATACTGAGCACTTACAGTTGGCACTCCTAGAATCTCATGAGCACGAGCACTTCTAGCCTCCGATAAATTCCTGAAAACCATGTATTGAAGTGGAATCCTAATTTCTGAACAAAGCAAATACATAGGGGTAATTAAATCAATTAGTTGGAGACTTCAAACCTTTTTATATATTAAAAAACTTGCAATAGTTGATGTTTGAAACAAATGTGGATGTTTGGAATAAGGATTAGAGTAGAGATTAGGGTAAAATTGTAACCAAATAAAAATAGTGTGAGCCTAAACATAAAATAAAAAGTAGTGATAAATGGGGGTTTACGTGGGTTAAATTAAATATATGGCTACATTGTATTGGACCAACTAAGAAGATTTGGAATCCTTTATTTTAGAGTTTCTTCTTTTCTTTTTTTCTTTTTTTTTTATTTAACCTTTATTTTAGAGTAAGAGATGACAAAATAAGGTTAACTCCTCAAGTTGACTTGCTTGACTTGTCAAATATAGTGGGTTGAGTTAGTATTTTTTCTCCATAAAAAAATTTTAACCCGCTTAACCTGCCTAGTCTAACTTGCAGGTTGAGGCAGGCCGGGGCAAGTTTGACCATGGCTTGGAGGCAATTTTATATTTTGTTGTGAACTATATCATTGATTATGCTTTATGAATTTATAGACTTCTTATTAGTTTTTATGGTTAATTCGTAAACATACTTATAGTTAATTATTATTTGTAAACTTTTTATTCATATATCTTTATTAGTTTATTATATTTGTATTTGAAATTGAATGTAAATTATGTAGTTGAAAAATTCTTTTATGTTTATATGGATATTATTCTATTATATTAAATGAAATTTCTATAAAATATTTTTTTAATCTTATATATATATTTTTAACTTTTTTAGCATACCAATATGCCAATTCACCCACAAATAGGGTGAGCTAACATATCAAACCTATTTTACAAAGGTGAGTTGGCCCATCTCACCCATTTTAGGCGGGCTTTTGGTGGGTTAGGGCAGAGGTGAATTAGCCCACTTTATAATCTATATTTAGAGTGGGTATCATAGAATCCATCCCTTTTTTCTTCAAATGCTTGAGTTAGTTGCTCATAAATATATCAATAAGGGTGTTAGCATAGTGATAGAGACACACTACGACTCAAAGAGGACCCTAGTTCAATTTTTAGAAAGGACGGGAGGGTGAGTATGACTATGGTCGAAAGGGATTAGCTTCCTTCCCTAATAATAGGAAGGGGATATCCTCGACCAAACCCCCCTCCCAAAAAAAAAGTTGCTCATAAATATGATAACATTGGATACAAGTGATGAATTTATCAGGGACAAGTGGGGGGGCCTTGGCCCATTCTCCCTTCCTTCAATTTATTTACGTATTTTAAAAAAATAAAGATATAATTTTATTTTTTAAAACTCTATATTTACTATATTTTTAAATTTTAAAGTGATATTATATTAAATAATATATATATTATTTAATATAATATTATTTATACATAAATAAATTAAAATGTCTACATATTTAATATATAAAAGATTAATTTGATAATATTGTATGTGATTTATAATCAAAAGAGCATTATTTTATTTTATTTTTTAATATTTTAATTTAAAATTTGAACTTAATCCATTTAGTTGTAATGGTCATTAATATTTTAAAACTTTTATATATTTTTCAAAACATGTAAATAAATTAATAAACTAAGCTATTTATTTAATGATATATATATATATATATTAGCTATAATAATCAATTATTAATAAATTTATATATTTATTCAAAAAATATGGGATTAAAAATAAATATAATTAATTTAAATTTTTTATTTTATTACTTAATTTCAGCCCTGCAACGTTCATATCCTAGATCCATCCCTGGATCCGACAAATTGAAATATCATGGTAACAAATTGCGCATATTTTAGAAATCGTAATTCCTTTACTACTTTGCTATTATTATTATTATTATTATTATTATTATTATCTCTTGTCTTCGCTTAAATGATTTTACTCTCACTAATTGCATTCGGGATAATGAAACTACACACTATTCCCACTTTTTATATCTTTAATTTATTTGAGCTTAATAATATTAATTTTAAAAGCTTATTTATGACATTAAAAGATAACATGACCTGTCTAGTTCAATCAATTAGGAGAAAATAATGTTATTTAGTCAAAATTTATATAAAAAAGATATATAACTCTAAAATAAAATATCAAGCACACACTCAAGTTTTAGTTAAATGTGCAAAATTAGAAAAGAAAAAATGACATCATTTTGACATATTTTACTAGGCTAATATGTCATGTTATCTTTTAACATTACAAATCAACTTTTGTAATCAACTTCTAAAGTTAATAGTATTGAATTGAAAGCTCATTCAAACTTGGTCTGCATTGAGTTTTGGACCTAGATGATCCTTGGGGTCGTTTTAAATTTTTAAAGAGTAGGAGGTGGTGGTGGGAATATTGGTGAGTACTGTGTTACACGTGGATTGCAATCTTTATGTTGATTTTGATGCAAAATAATCAAGACTAAACATTTTAAAAAAAACACTTGGAATAGGGTAGAATGAAGGGAGCAATCCGTTGTTCCATGAGTGGCCAGGTGGTCTAAGGTCTATGTTGTGAGGGGGAGGTTATTGTCTTCTATGATGGAGGCGAGAGAGACGATTGCGTCCTTTCGGCCCCCGCTGCCGGAAAACTTCTCAGCATTGCCGTACAACATGCTGGTGAAGATCACGGTGTCGTTCAACGACTCAAGCCTACAAGCGGCATTGGCAGTGTGCCGGTCATGGCGGGAGGCGCTGCGCACATTCAAAGGTCCATGCTGGGAGGGGGAGGCTAGGGGGAGAGGACCTTGTGGAAGTCGGTGGCGGAGATGATGGTGACGACACGGCGGAGGAGGCGGTCTACCTGCTTCCGAGCACTCAGCTTTGAACGAGTCCGCCACCTATTGATCTTTATTATATTTTTATGATCATTTCTAACTCTCATAGCTTCATCATGACACATATATTAGAAATATATCATACTTTCTGCATCTCAGATCATGGAACTAAGTATGATTCGCAAAAAATCCACCTCTTCTTGCTTGAACAACTATATAAGACATGGATTTTAGTCAACCACCACCTTTGTCATTGGCCACTTCAAAAAATAGTACCCATAAATTGTAGGAAGTGCAGCTAGATTCATCGCCAACAACAATGGAAGAATATGATGAAGAAAATTATAAAAGATTTAACTCATGTTATCATCCAATTACCACTGATTAACCTTTTTATTTAAATTTTTCACATTGATTCTAATGACAAATATAGGCTTCAATTCAATTCCATCATTTTTATTTTATTCTCTTTATGGGGTCAGTTTAGAATTTTAACACATTTTGCCCTTCTTTATTCACTGTTCAATATCAACCCTCCATTCTCAAATTTGAGGGGATGTTCTGATGATGCTATCGCAGGAGTGGTTTGATTAGATGTTTGGTGTTCTCTATTTATTGGATGTACTTTTGTCCTTTTAGCTTGGTTTTGATATTTGTGTACTCATGTTTTTTGTGACTTCTTTCTTTTGAAAGGTTCTCTTGTGCTCGTGAAGTATTTAGGTCGGTTATGCGTTATTTAATAATATAGTGATATTTTAAATAGAATTAAGGATGTTATTATAATTAATATTAAAATATTATTTTTTCTTAAATAAAATATAATTTATCTAAATACTTTCTAATTATATATGAATTTTTTTCGCTCTTTTGAGAGTATTTTGAGCCATATCTAATTATTAAAAAATTAATTAATTAAATTTTTTTAAATATTAAGGACCCTGAGAATTATTTAAAAGGATATACAAGCAAGAAATGTCATTTTTTAGGTAAATTGTCTTTAAAAAATATAATACAAGAATTGAACTTGTGAATTCAAATTTCATAAAAATTGTCTAATAAAGCTTTTTTGTTTTTCTTTAAAATTGATCGATTTACTCGATAACAACAATCACGATTAGCAAAGGTATTCCAATATAATTTCAATATGTACAATAGCATTATATCCCTTTTGCTTAGCAAAGGCAAGATTTTAGCATCACATACGTAAAATTTATATTTTTTGAGTGTATACAATTACAACTGTGTATTGGTAGGTTTTTTTTTTCTTTTTTTCTTTTTTTAATGCGGGAAACTGTGTATTGATAAGTTGTTTACAGCATTCTTTTAAAAAATTAATGAAGTTTAGGTATATTGTTTTATATGAGATGCCAGATCGATGCGAATGTTTCAACTTTTAATTAATTTTTATTGTGTATATACATAGGAGTGGGAGAAGAAAAAGAGGTGCAACTATTTTACTTATATGTGGAATCTCAAAGAAACCCTTCCATTGATCCACTTTTAGTTTGGTTCGTTGGAGGTCCAGATTGCTCTGCCCTTTCTGCATTCTTTTTAGAAAATGGTAAGTCACTTTTAAATTAAATTTATTTGCATAAACAATAAGCAGGTTTCACATAACATGCACACACAAATAATAACTTATTTTTAAATATGATGATTACCACGCACTGAAAAAGTATGAGCCCAAAGGAGATATTATATTATTTAATATAATGTGTTATACTAACTCGAATAAAGTGCATAAAAAAATTAAACTAAGCATGGAATCATTTGGATAAATTTATGAAAAAAATTGTTTTAAAGTAATTTTTAAAAGGAGTTATTTTGACAAAAAAATTTTGCATTTGATTGCAATGTTATCACTTATATTGAAAACAAGTTATCCTTAATCAAACATACCTAAAATTATTTAAAAGTACTAATTGATAGAAAATAAGTTAGTACTTTTTTTCCAAAAAGGTGAATCACATTTTTTTTTTTTGAACAGGGAATCAAATGACCTTTTCTATACAATATGATTAATACTATCCATTAAATGTTATTGTTAGATATTCCTACATTCTGTCCAATAATCGTGGATCATGTGTATTGGGTTGGTGGATCAAATGATAGCGGAATCAAGATTTAACCTATCTATTATCTAAACCAAATCTCCCAAATATCAAGATATTCAAGGTGAAATCCCTCGTAATCAAATGATGACCCTAACAAAAATGGAAATGGGATAGTTCTTAAGTAGCCACCTTATATAACTAAATCACTAAAATATGTATTTATTTCTTTTATTATTTGCTCTTTCGGGGCAAATTCTAATTAATATAAACAATGGAGACTAGCTCCTTACAAAAATAGAATACTGGGCCTTTATGACTTTCAATTAGCAGCATGAATATTTTCTTAATTTTTCATTCTATCCTTTTTAGAGTCATAGACATAGAATGCATATTCTCTTTTTTTTTTTTCAGTTGTTACCTTTTTTAATTTATAAAAAATTATTAAAACAATTTTTTGTCTTTTTAGGTTTTTTTTTAAAAGACTTATTATTTATCTCAAACTTTTTTTTATATATATATAGGTCTTTTAATTAAAGATTAATATTTAATGAAAAAAATAAACATGATTATAACATAATATTAGAACCTTTATAACTAACTGATTTAGAATTGGGTACTTGTTGATCCACGTCATTCCTTAAGCAAGCTTTTCAACATAATCAGGAACCTCATTATGGAGTTTTGTCTTCTACATTAGTGGCACCCAAGAATACTGTAGTTTGGAAACCCATTTATGATGTTTTTCGATTGCTCCTTTATCTAAGGTAACTAATATAGGTATTCATAAGCTGAGAGGCAGTTCCACTCTCTAATTCTTCCATACTACCATTCCAGCTCTAGAAGAGGTGCCTTGGCTCCTCTTGGGTCAACAAATCCCACCAGTGTGGTTTCCCTTTTACTTGGTCTACCAATTTTGGATCTTGTTGAGCCACATCGATTCTTTGAATAATAGCTTACAACTAGTGGCTTATGCGGAACATCCTTCAAGTTTAAGTCTACCAGGGAATCTTACATTTTTTAATTTTTTGATCTTTAATAAAATTATATGAATGGTTTTAAAATAGATATAATAGTTAATTTTTTTTAGTTATTAATCCAACATTAATTTTGCTAGTCTCATTCTCTTGTAAAATCTCAAACCCACAAGATTCTGGCTTGGCATAGCCAACTTTGGTGATCATTGTAGTCTTGACGAGAACAGATCAAATTAGGTCTGCGCAACTTGCACAAAGAATTTATCATTCTCTACACAAATACACTACTAGAGACACGCACAAAATCGATGAAATTACCGACGGAAAAGTCAGTGATATAACAATTTGACCAATAGAACCACCAACATAAACAAAAAAAACCATCGATAAATAGCATGTTGGAAAAAAGAAAATTAAACATTACCAAGGGATATACTTATCCCTCGGTAATATTGATAATTATAACAACAGAATTTATTGTTGGAAATATTAAGTGTTGGTAAATGAACATCAAAAAGTGTCAAGGAGGCATTTATACCAACGAGATATTGATAATTACCGACGAAACATTTGTTGGTAATTTAAAATTATTTTATAGATTATCGATGGATATTAAAAATAATATATATATATATATATATATATATATATATATATGTGTGTGTGTGTGTGTGTGTGTGTGTGTGTGTGTACTTACGAAAAATCTGTCACAAAATATGGAATATAATAATTTTTATTTTAATTATTACCTATGAAAATTTTGTCGGCAAGGTAAAATTTTGATTTCTTTTGGCAATTTTATATTATTAAAAATTGAAATTAGTAATTAAATATTTCAAATTATTATTTTAATTATCCATAAATTCATATAATTTGAAATATAATAAAATATAAAATATATAAACTATCAAATAAAATAAAAATTGTCAATAACAAAAGAAATAAAATAAAATTGTCAATGTACAATTCTAAATACATACAAAAATTCTAAAAACTACAAATATTGATCAACATCAGTATCCAAAATGTCCTCAGAGCCATTGGATGCGCGGTCATGGGGAGAATATAGAGGTGATGGAGGCTGTGCACTAGACAACAAACTGCCACTCTGCATCTACTCGAAATATGTGTACATAGTCGTCATCCTCTGCTCCATGGACTGCAGTTGTTCGTTCAACTATTCTTTTTCTTTCTTGTGCCGCTCTTGCAGCTCCATGTACCTTCGGTTGGTCTTCCCGAGCTGCCTTTGCATTGGTTTGTTCAGTGTATGCACCTGATTAGGAATGTCCTCCACATTGGTACTAGCAGGCCCAGCTCTAGACACGAAGGCTGGAGAATAAGATCTGCTATATGTGGTTCCCATCTCATAAATTTGCCCTTGTAGCGGCCGCTAACCGTCTGGACCCATATATCGTCGTCATCAACAGCTGGGCCGATAGGAGTGCTTCCGTCCCCTACTACGACTAGGCCTTGGTCAGTTGCTAGATGAACTTATGCTACAATTGGAACAAACAAATGAAATTAAATTAGATTTAAATAATATAAATTATAATAAGTTAAAAGTATTGGAAACCAAAATTATAAGTATTTACGTATGTGGTCTTTGACCGAGTATCAACCCACTAGGATTTGTCCTGCTTCAGGGAATGGATCTCCTAGAACTACTCCCCCTGAGTTGGCAGCTTGTTCATCATCTTCTCTTATATTTCAAATAATTTTCATGTGATAATATAATATTTAATGCAAAAATTAAATAACCAAATAAGCGTAAAGGATGATATTTACCGTCTTTAGCCGCATGCCATCAACGGTGGTGGAGCCTCCAGTGCGTAGCAAGTTACCTCGGGCTGATCCTATACTTGCCCGGGCTTTCACCTGCTTCACCTTATACTTGGGTGAGTCCCTGTATGCCTTAAGTGCTTAGAGGATGTCCTTAGTAAGCTAGTGGGTACTAGCATTATTTTCGCAAATATCGTGAAACATATCGTAAAGTCGCTTGTCGGCTCTGGTCCTCCATGTGTTGTAGATCAAGGCCTCATCGCATGGATTAATAGTGAAGGAGCGTTGCACACAAGTAACATAATAGTCAACTCCCTTATAATAAATAAGCATGCATCAGAATAAAAAAATAAAATTAATAATAATAAAATAATTATTTTATCCTTCACTCTTATTACCGTATCTACTGTGTAGCCTCAAGCTCCTTCAAAAAACTCTTATACAAGCTATGGAAGTTTTCTTGGAATACCTTGAGAATCCTGTGTAGGCCTGGAGCTGATGAAATCCAAAAATAATGGACTAAGTTAGATATCTATTAATTAAATATTTTTATCACAATTAAAAATTCATAATAAATTTAAATTGGAAAATACTTACTAGGATTTACCGTCATATTTGAGCTTTACGAGTTGGTTGTGGAGCCTTGTAAGGGGGCAGATAATAAGGCCTGGGCACCCTATGAACCAGGCTGGCTGGAGGTAGAGGAAGGAGTAGAACCAGGTATGGGTGAGGTGCGATCCTCACCACCTGGAGGTGGAGGTGGAGAGGCAGTCAACTAAGGGGTGGGCTGAAGGGGGAGTGAAGGCTAAGATCCTGGCTCCATATACCCAGGGTTAGGTATCATAACAAACTCCTAGCCATGTGGAAGATGACTAGGAAGGGTGAATGTAGCAGTAGTGGTGGGAGTGGTAGATGCCAATACAGTGGAGGTGGTGTGTGGAGCCTGAATGCGGAGGGTAGACCATGCTTCCTCGATCCATCTCTGCCTCATCTAGAATCAAATCCTCATTCTGCTGTAGATGATATGTATAATATTTGTGTAAATCAGTAAATGTATGCAACAAACATAATATGTATATAAATATAAATGCAAAGAATTAAACTATAATACTAAAATAGATATGCACAAAATTGAAAATATAAAAGATATTTTAACTAAATAAAGATGCAACGCACTTAGCACCTCGATAATCTGAAAGTTGAGGACTATGGTCATCACTCTCGGTTTCAACATTGTTATCGAATTCCTCATCCTCATCTTTAGTGCTGCCCCTTTCTTATCATACTGACTCTTGAATATTGCCTTAGGAGTTCAATTATGTTAACTTTCCCTAAGACGGAACATAGATTGGAAGGGATGTCGATATCAATAACAGCTTGGAAGGACGACAATCATCGATTTGATAAGCTTACTTAGATGTTTCATCAACCTCTACTTGACCCCTTGGTTTGCATTTTATTACTACCCTCTAATTATATTTGCACCTTCTAAGATATGGCAGGCAATAAACTTGCCTTGCATTTTTGGCGACGATAAATGGATCAAAATTTTCATATCTTTTAGTATGGTTAATCTTAATTACTTTGTAACAGTTGTGTTATGTGTTCCCTTAGGATATGTCGGATTATACCATTCGTAAGTGAATAGCACAACCCGTTTATGGGGTTCACCACGGTACTCCAACTCAAATATTTCATTAACCACTCCATGCTAGTCACTTTCTCTATCTCTAATATCTCCCCTAACATAAACTTCAGTGTTGTCTGTTTTCTTCCCTCTTCTCCATTTAGTTGTATGAAATTTGTAACCATTAACACAATACATTGGCTAATTTATAGCTCTGGTTTTCAAATCCCAAGCTAAATTGTACAATTGAGGATTGGTTACACCATTCCTCTGATCATGCATCTAAGTATAAATATTGGAATATCATTCACATAATAATACAAAAACAAAGACATGAATAGTAAAACAGATTCACTATGTGACATAAAAATGATTTGAACTATTCGGAAAATTATTCAAGGGATTGTTGACTATGTAATTGTCCAAAATACCTATAAACTTTGAACAAAGTACAAGAAAAGACACATTAACATAATTTATCATTATACATGATTTAGCGAGTTAGATAACAAATCACATAAGAAAATAGTTTACAGTTACCTTCTGAATGACTCTACTTCATCACAATTTTGAAAGATATATAAACATGCAGACTTTCATGCACTCCTAGTCAACCATTGATCTTTGCATCGTCTAGTAGTACGGTCAAGTTGGTTGAATACTGACAAGGTTACTTTGATTGAGCTTTCATCACCATCGTCACTCTAACCAACTCTGATTTTCCAAGATCGGACATGCGGCTTAAAGTAGTTGGAGCAAAAATTAGATGTCTTCTTCAAAATGTATGCCTGACATATTGATCCCTCTATTTTATCTCTATTCTTTACCATTCTTTTGAACCTTCCTATTTCCTACTCAAACGGGTACATCTATCTATATTGGACTAGCCACATACCCGTGCTTCATATGCCAAGTGTACAGGTAAATGCTCCATAGAGTCACAAAAATCAGAAAGAAATATTCTCTCTAACTTACAAAGAATAATGAGAATATTCTTCTCTATCACCAAGAGATTATCGACTCTAAGAATGGATGAACACAAATCTTTGAAATACTCACTCAACTCAATTAACGACTTCCAAACATGATCAGTCAGTTCTCTCAATGCAATAAGTAACAAACACTCAATAAATACATGACAGTCATGACTTTTCATGCGAAAAACTTCCTTTGTGCAACATTCACACACCTACCTCAGTTTGAGGCATAACTATCAGGCATTCTTAACTCTTGCACCCACTTACATATTTTTTGTCTCTGCATAGAGGTCAACGTATAACTGGCCTTAGGCTTAGACTAACAACTATCTTTTAAGGGTTATAAATTTAACTCAGGACGTCTACAATACTCTTCTAAATCCATCCTTGCTTTCTTATTATCTTTAGTTCAATCACTATTCATCATAGTATGGATAATATTATCAAATATGTTCTTCTCAACATGTATCACATCTAAACAGTGACGAACTAAGTGATCCTTCTAATATGATAGTTCCCAGAATATACTTTGTTTGGTTTAGTTTTGTTCTACCCCATAGCCAAAGCCAGCCAATCTAATGGATTTCCTAACCTCTATAATCTTTAGAAGTCGCATAACCCTGTCTTAAATTTGCTAACCAATAAGTCTAATAGGAGCCTCCTCACTCTTTATAGTGTTCTTTCTAAATCCATACCTGCCGCGTCTATAACTATGAGCTATATCTAAAATCCTTCTATGATAGTCAAATCAAGAATTTTTTCTGTCATACTTCAAAGTAAATACTATTGTATCCTCCATACAAATCAGACACTCCAATTTTTCTTGCATCATCCATCAAGACAACATCTCGTGAGCTGGAAAATCATTAATGGTCCACATCAATGATACCCTTAGCATAAAATTCTGCTTGGTTCAGATGGCATATCAAAACACTATTACACCATAACTTATTCAATTCATCAATTAAAGATTGGAGATAGACATCAATCTTGGCCTTGGGATTATCGGGATCGGAGATTATACAAATTAAGAACAAGTAAGGATCTTTAATGTTCATTTTAGGTCAAAGATTATAAGGAGTAACAACCACAAGTCAACAAAAATATAGTTTATTAAATTAATTGTTAGGAGTAAAACCATTGGCAGATAACTTTAAACTAATATTGTGAGGATCAGATGCAAAGGCAGGATAGGTTCAATCAAAATGTTGCCAAGCTTTACCATGAGAATGATGTGTCATTACACCATTACTTCTTCGGTTCTCAAAATGCCACTTCATGTAAGGTGCTAAACTCATTGATGCATACAATCTTTTAAGTTTAGGGATGAGGGGCAGATAGTGCATTTTTTTATGTGGAATATCCTTATATGTCACATTTCCCCCTTTCTTTGGCTTAAACCTAAGCTCTCCATAGAATTGACAATGAGTCAGGATAGCATCATCTTTGTAATAAACCATACACCCATTCAAACAACAATCAATCTTCACTTCATTCAACTCAAGCTTAGAAACTAATCTTTTGGCTTGGTAAAAGTCCTTTGGGATAGTTTTTGGATGTGAACTAATCTCACTCATTAATGAAGCCCACTGATCAAAGGAAATTTGATTTTGATTTGCCTCTAACTTATTACTCAACATTCTTACCACTAAAGACAACTAGGAATGCATACACCTTTCCCATAAAGGCTTATTCACTGTCTCTAAGAAACTATAAAATCTTTTATCATCCAGATTAGGAACCTTTTCAAAAGGCTCTGAATACATTCCAAAGTCATGGCCAGTAGCATCGAAAATTATTCCCTGATAACAAATACAATTATCCTCCCAAATCATATTACCACCTTTGTTACGTACATGGGCCCCAGTCGAACTACTTCCAACATAACTCATATCAAATTGATTCTTTAGTGGAAGGACTTCCCCATGTTCAGTTCAAACCCAGTAATCAGGCTTAAATCCATCCTTGCATAAATGATATTTAATAGACTCAAGTCTAAAAATCTCCTACATTTACATTTACAACAAGGACACTTAATTGTCCCTTCACATGTAAACTACTCTGTTTGAACATAAGCCATTACGAATTCTTTAACCCACTCATAAAATTTAGGTTTAATCCCACCTCGACCCAGGTGTAATCTATCATACATCCATGCTTGATTGGACCAAACATTATATCTCAATAATATCTTACACACATAGACCAATACAATCACACATCAATCAAAAAAATTGAGCGGAGTCTTCTTGTAAATTAGGAATCTCCACTAATTATTTATGCAATAAGTTTTTAGTCAATATTAATATTTTAATATTTTAGTCCATACTAACAATATTTATTTGATTGAAGTAGTATTGTAAGTGTTCAAAAAGATTTGGGTAGAGTTTTCCCTTAAATTAGGGGCTTCCATAAAAATTAATTCAGTAATTTAACATAAATAATAATTATTTATTGTATAACAATAATTATTTAATTCAAAAAATATTCTAAATGATAAAAAAGACTTGGACAGAGCCTCCTCTTAAATTAGGAGCCTTCACAAAAATTAATTGAACAATTCAATGCAAATAACAATCATTTATTGCATATAAATAACTATTTAATTTAAAGAATATTTTAAATGATCAAAAATATTTGAGTAGACTCTCCCCTTAAATTAGGAGCCTTCACAAAAATTAATTCAGCATTTCAACATAAATAATAAACACATACAGTCATGTAAATTAATCAATTAGTCCTAAAAATCGTTCTAGAGCACATCCTCTTACTTCACATCATGCAAGCAAACAAGACTATAACACACAATTTAAACAATGGGAAGAAACTCTAAGCCTTCTCCCAGTCATCCATTTTCATCCTCGTTCTTCCATCCTACAATTCTATCATAGAAAATTTAAGTCTCTAATATTTCAAAAAACATAGAGTTAAAAATATTTCAAAAAATATAAAGTTAAAAACAGAGTATAATATACATACCTAACAGGCCATAATACTGAAATCAATGAATATACCATAATAGAAGTGCTCCAAGTGCTCCCGAAAAGATCTTTAACAATAAATATAATACAATAAGTTAATTAACTAACAAAGAAACTAAAACTTTGAGTAAGTAAATGGAATTAAAAATAAAGGCTAAATAAAAAAATTAAAATGATTAAAATACTCAAAAACATACCACGAATATAATGGTAGTTTCCAGCGGTGAAATAGAAGCTCCGATTGTGGTGAAATGGCCAATGGCCATGTGGAGGGGCGAGAGAAAGAGGGAGAGGGAGAGAAAGTAAAGAGAGAGAGAGAGAGAGAGAGAGAGAGAGAGAGAGAATATTCGAATAAGGAATTAGAAGAAGATGGCCTACATTTTAATGTTCGATATTAAAATTACCGACGGATTTTTCATCGGTAAAAAGTTAGAGAAACGAATTGTTTCATTAATCAAACATTACCCATAGATTTTCTGTCGGTAATATGGACACCAAAAAGATAGTGGCGGGTAATCTAATTTTCAAATACTGACGAAAAAAATCTATTGATAATATTAAAGAAGAAAAACAAAAAAATGATAAAATAATTACCAACGAATTATTCGTCAGTAACATGACCATATTAATTTATTTACTGATGAGAAATTCGTCGATAACATATTAATTTTTTAAAGATTATTTGTTCAATAAATAATTTCATATCGATGAATATTCCATTGATAATTTTTTTAATTTATCAACAAAAAATATGTCAGTATATATTCAAATTTTAGAAAAAAATGTAAAATAAAAATTCAAAAAAATTAGTGATGGAATATTGTCAGTATAATTGTGGTGCCATTTTGCACGAACATTAATGGACGCCTTTAATGATGAATCATTTGTTCATCGGTAAAATACCACATCAACTCTTGTTTTTAGTTTTTCTGACGGTTACCGACAGATTTCTTTCGTCGATATTATCGATGGAATAATCTGTCGGTAGTTTCCATCAATGTTTTGCTGTTTTTTAATCGTGATAATCAACCAAAATTTAAGAAGACCCCACTTTTCATTATAGTTTCCCTTGCGACCATCATCCTCTCCCACCATCCATGCCTCTCATCCGAAGAACCTATAAATCAAATCAACTAAAGTCACTGAGTTTGCCAAAATAGCATTCTCAAGCATTTCATCAAAAATCTTGCATGCATCTCTAATTCCACTAACCAAGCAAGACCCATTAACCAAAGTGGTATAAGAAACAACTTGTGAGCCTTACGTTGTAGGTGCGCTCGTTCAGGGAGCAACTGGAGTTAAGGAAGATTGAGAAGCATTAGTGGGCTTAAAAGAAACAATAAGTCGCAAAGGGCATGGAGGATGATGGTGAGGCAGAGTATGACGTCAACGTTGTAGTGGTTGAAGGTGGAGATGGTGATGTGTTGGAGTGTTTGATCATCTTCACCAAGCTGTGGTGGTTGAATGGATAGAAGTTGATAGTTGTCATGGATGATAGTGGATTAAGAAATAAAGACTGAAGTATAAATACATTTGGCCATTTTGCAAATATTAGAGATGTCTATCTGTGAACTCAAACTCAAAGTATCCACAATATATGCTATTGCTCACAACCCATTAGATCCAGAAGGAGACCAATATCCATCAATTGCCCTACTTGGATTTAGATGTACTCAACCCTTTATTCTTGTAAGAAATGCTAAGATCATATCATGTAAGAAAAGAAAATGATCTCATTATACAAGAAAATTAGTTTCTATTGGTTTGTGCAAGAAATATGAAAAGAACATAAATGCTTTTTGCAAGATATTAAAACAAAGGAAAATGTAACAAAAAAAAAAGTAACATTTTGATTTAGATCAAACTGGCTTATTGGTTAACTATTTGCAGGGCCATTAATAATGGATCACAATGATATTGGGAACATTCCTAAACTTGAATTGAACCCATATGCGTGGACACATATGTTGAATATGATATACATAGATATACCTGCGGGCACTGGATTTTCTTACTCAAACGCAAGATGGCTACTATAGTAGTGACATACTATGGGTGGAGCAGACATATGCTTTTTTACAGAAGGTAAACCATGGAGCTACTTATATTGTTTATAAAGTTCATGATTTCATGTTACTTTAATATTAATGTAAAATTTTGCACTATTATTTAATTATGTATTGTTATATCATAATATTTTTTTAACCTCTTGTTCTTAGATATAATTGTTATCATAGTTAAAATGTTTTAATAATGTTATAATACATGTCACATGATTAATTAGATGATAGTGTAAAATATTTTCTATAATTTAATACTAAATTTTAATGTATATTATGTGCACCCAATTAAAATGGTACCAAACATTCCTTTGAGTTAAAGAATGCAATTTTTGGTTGATTATTTATGCTAGATTTAAGAGATAATTTATAGTTAAAAAAAAGAAATTAAAATATAACAGTGTATAATGCAATCTAAATATAATTTCTTTCGCATGTGACTTTTCAAGCAATCCAAATTTTGGAATGATATTTGATTTGGATCAAATTGTGACCATTTGACATTTAAAAATTGCGGGAGCATCTATTATACATGTGACTTTTCTTCTCTTGTAATTATTTTCAACCTTCTTTGCAGTGGTTTATAGATCATCCAAAGTTTGGGTTGAATCCATTTTACATTGGTGGTGGCTCATATTCAGGATTACCTATTGCCCTTCTTGTTCAAAAAGTATATGAAGGTAAATAGTAAATGGTAAACAATTAATTTGATAGTCTAAATTTGGCCTTAAACTAAACTCTTGCTGAGTTTCTTCAATGCTTTATTGAATGGCAGGTTATGTAGCAAGACTCGTGCCACACATGAACTTCAGAGTACAAAATATTACAATAACTTCAATATTTTTGGAGTATTTTCCCCTTGTGTTAGATGTTTTTACTAAAATATTATATACACTTTTATGTCATTAAATAATATGTCATCAGGGTTATGTGATAGCAAGCCCAGCTGTTGACTTAAATTTGGAGCAGAACATGGCAGTCTTATATGCATACCATAAGACTCTTATACCAAAAGAACTCTATGAGGTTATTTTGTGAACATTGTCTACTTACCCATTTATTCAAAGTTTAATCAGTTTTTCTATAACTTAACTAATTTTGTAGTTTTCTTTCTTTGCATTTGGTTATTGTTGTGGCTTTGCCTTCATATATTTATGCTTAACTAACACATATGCCTTAAAGCTTGAAAACATTTTTGCAGTCGTTAAAGGAAAATTGTGATGGTAATTATGTAAACATTGATCCAGAAAATATAAAGTGTGTCTTGGATTATGAAGCTTACTCTGAGGTTAGTATAATACTAGAATTTTAGTTGTGAATTTATTTCGTCTACTCATACTTAGTTTTGCATAAGATGAAAAGTACTAATCAAGTGTTGCATTGATTTGCAGCTAGTTCGCTATATAAACCCACAACAAATTTTGGAACCTTATTGTGTTGTGTCTGGAGTGAACCAAGGAATTTTACAATCAGTACAAGGTCGTTCAAGATTCTTGTGTAGAGTTAAGTAAATTTATCTATCTTTCTCTCACCTTGTTTGGAGCTCAAGGAGATGGTATTTAAAGCTCTTTTTAAAACAATAGGAGATGATTATGAATGACATATTTTAGAGAAGAAAACGAGGGAAGGTAAATTTTATCATGAAACCATTTCCTCATCTTTTATTTAGGTTTGTGAATATTTTACAAATCTCTTAATTCAAAAAAATGAAAAAAAAATATCTTTCCTTTTCTGTTTTCCTGAAACGCTTCCTCCAAACGTATATAACTAAATTGATCTTGGCTACAATTCCGAATTGCCTTTTATTAAAACTGCATGAAATATTTATCGTTATTACTTGATTAGTCTTATTTCTCCATCTCACTTGTTAAAACTAAGTGTAAAGTAAGATAAAGTATACATATTTCATTAACTTTCAAAACTATAGATAAAATATAACTAAAATAACTTTTTAGAGACACAAATAAAAACTAACAAATAAAATTAACGGTGTGTCATGTTTTAAAATAGGAATCACTTATAAATGGGTTTGAATCTAATGTTTACATAAGTCAAGTAGTGGAAAAACAGAGAAAAAACAAGAATGTAAACTCCTCTTTCTTAAGACTGAATAGTAGAGCTAACTTGATGATATCAATTGTCTTTTAGTTTTATGATAATATCCTCATTGAGATGTGGGCAAATAATGAAAAGGTGAGGAACGCCCTTCAGATAAGAAAGGTAATGCTGCTTTGGGTCAATTATTATTTTAATAATTATTTAGTGAAATTAATTGAAGTTGTTCATGGCACTAAATATTTATTGAACAATGCCATCTAAATAGGGAACTATGGGACACTTCTTTAGATGCAACAGGACTTTGGTATACACAAGTGAACTAGACAATGTTGTAGAATATTATTCGAATTTGACTAAAGCCAACATCCAAGCTCTCATTTACTGGTAAACTTCTCACACTTTTTTTTTTTTTTTGGGTTGAGTACAATTGGAATTTTGATTTCTTGGTCTCTTTCTCACTCCGTGTATGTTATTTAACTAGCATGACTATTGAAACCTATTGAAATTCATTTTTAAATCATGATAGGATTTAAAAAGTTACAATTATTAGCTGATGGCACTTAATTTTGAGTTGATAATTGCAGTTCTGATCTTGACATGTTGATACCACACTTGGGCACACAATATTGGATAAAGTCACTGAACCTGACCATACAAGACAAGTGGCGTGCATGGTTTGTTGATGGTCAAGTGGCCGGGTAATTAAGCTATAATTAAATAAAACGCTAAGTAGTTGGATATTCACTTATATGGAGTAGGTCTCTTCCTATATGTATGATTTTACCCGGAGTAGGACCTATATGCATTTGTGTATCTGAACTCTTTTAAATTGGATCGAGACCCACATGGGTAACATGTTTTTTTTAATCAATAAATACTAATTTCAAGATTAGTTTAGTGTACAAAAGTATGCTTATGGTTACAAAAATTTATTGTGGGTACCCACTAGTAAATAGTATAGTAGGTTTATTTTTATTTGTACTCCAATTCCTCTAATAATAAGTTATGCTTAGACTCTCCATCATTCTTGACAAATTTCGCAGCTCAAAATTTTGTATTTTAATTTTTAGTGAATAGTCAATATGTGTATTGTTAAATTAATTACATGCTTCTTTTAATGTTTCACACAGATACACAGAAACATATAAAATGAAACAAGACCACTACTTAACATACGCGACTGTTAAGGCAAGTACAATCCTTTAATTTTATAATGTTATTTTTAAGTTATTTTTCACTTTGACCAGAAATTTGCTTTCGAAATATATAACTGGCAATTTTATTTCTTTGTAAGGGTGAGTTTGGTAAAAGAGTAAAAATAGGGGGTAAAATTTTATAGATTGGATTTATATGTAAAATTGCACATAAACCCAGTCCACGAAAATTTATCTCTTATTTTTAATCCTTTATTAAACATACACTAAATGAACTTATTTTGGTTGTTCTCTAAATCAAATTGATTATATATATCTTTTGATTCTAATGAAATGTAGGGTGCTGGACATGTTGCTCATATATATAAGCCCAAGGAAGTTTATCATATGATCGATAGGTGGTTTTCATTTTCTCTTATCTAAGATTATGCTTCAATTTGACGCAATATTTTACCCTATTCAAGAAGTAATTGTTTTGAGTAATTATACGATAGAACACCATGGCATGATTTGATATATATAACCGATCCTATCTAATAGGACAAAACTTTGATGTTATTGTTGATGTTGTTGTTATATTTTAAGTAATTACAATTAAGGGACTATTTAAATCTCTACTTATTAATCGATGATAAATGTACATAATTTTTTAATATTAATTTAGAAATGATTTCTTATGCTACAGAATCATAGAAAGAATATATTTTCATGTTAAGATAGGAAATTATAATAAAAATTTAATTTGTAAAAACATTTTTAAAAATTAATTGTCCAAATTTAAATGCCTTAACATGCTAACATATTTACTTTAGTATATTACATTAAAATTTATAAATTCCATTTACAAAATGAGCAAGCGTTAGGCGTGATAGTAAGTTTTAACTTTAGAAAATCTAATTGTTAGAAAAAAAATAATTAATTATAGTAGCCAAAAATAAACCAAATAACAGGTAACCCCTAATATGAACTATGCCCTGAGCATCCAATAGAAGCAAAAGTGACAACGTAGGTGGTGGGAGACTCCTAGGTACTCTTGGCATCGAAGATTTGGCACCCAACTTGGCCATGAATCACTCCAAAGACTGCTTTATGGAGGATATGAGTTATTCTAATCTCCCAAGTTTTTTGGATGAGAACTTGTATGTCCACAATGACAACCCCATACAAGTTAGATGTTGGTGTATCCCATAGTGAGACAGGATGCACTGGCTCCTAGGAATTAGATCTACATCATATACAAACAAAAACGCGCTCATTCAAGGAAAAGACCGTGTCTAATTATCAACAACTCAACCAACAAACTGTTAGCCATCCAAATGTTTTTAGAGAAGCCCTCCAACCAATTTGCAATGATATCTCATAAGAGATAACCAAAGCCCAATCAAGCAAGAGCTTGGCAAAGTTTGCGCTAAGTATGAGCTAGGTAATCTACCTTGACATGCTAGTCTTCATATCCTGCACATCTTCCATGGAAAGTATATCTTGGTGCATGAGAAGAACAATACGATGAATAGTCTAGTGTATATCTCTTAGATTCTAATGGTTTTCCCACCTTCAAAGCCACCGTAGCCTTGCAAAGAACCATTTGGCATAACTCCCCAAAGCATTGGATCGAATCCATATTCCTAGGTACTACTCAAAGAAGGTTATTGGAAGTTCAGCACCAATCGTCAACCACACCCTTTTAGGGCGCCGACTTCGGTGCTCTTCATTTAGTCAAGTCTTAGTCTTGTAATCTGATAATTGAGATTATGAGGTGTATCGATGTCTCAAATCACATGATGCCTTTATAGTAATATCTAATTTTAAGAAAATTTAAAAATATAATTAAATATATTTTAAAAATTAATTATTATATATTGATAATATAAAATTATACTGACAGTATAAAATAATTTTATACTATCATTATAATAAAACAATTTTATCAATATAATTTTACTCTGTCAGTGTAATTTTATCTTGACAGTATAAATAATTTTACACTGTCATTATAATCAAAAAATTTTATCGATAATTTTACTCTGTCAATATAATTTTATCTTGTAAAGGTAAAATTATTTTATCTTGTCGATGTAATTTTACACTACTAATGTATAAAAATTAATTTTTAAAAATTATAAAAATTTTATCAAGATAATTTTACTTTCTTAATATAATTTTATCTTTGTCTATCAGTATAATATTACATTAATAATATAAAATTATTTTATATTATCAGTATAATTTTATATTATTAGTGTATAAAAATTAATTTTTAAAATATATTTAATTATATTTTTTAATTTTTTTAAAATTAATATATTACTATAATGCATCATAGGTAATTGGTATATCGATACACTTCACAAATCTACACCATCCGATCTTACTGATCATAGTGCACTAAGCATGGACACAGCACCGAAGTCGGCGCCCCCTTTTAGAGTGGGGACAATTTTAGAGAAAGTGCAAGATATCATCCTTAATAGCTGAGCACTTGGAGTAGTGCGGAGAGCGAGCCAAACATCTCTTTAAAAAAAGAAGGTTTGTAGGGAAACCATTGTTAGTAACCGACTAGATTAGATGTGAAACTTTCTTAGGGGTTACAAGATGCAAAATTCACATCAAGAGGTGTTCGTATTCCATCTTGACTCCTCTCTAATTATAAGATATACCAGCAACTACAGTGCAACAACCAAATTAATTGATATTATAAAAATGCTATCCATCAATGAAAGGAATAAGGGAATCAATAAGGTTACGAACGGAGGGAGTGATGGACATGCACTCACTTGCAACTCCTAACAACTATTCATCCATACATTAGAGGCTCCAAGATGAGTATAAAAAATGTTGACATACTTTACCAAGTTGTACAAGCAGTGATTTTGAAGCTAATAGTCATACTAGAGAGAACTAGTTCGATTACCCAATCTGACAGAGAAATCCTCCATGAGCAAATGAGAAACCTTAATGGTGCTCTTCTAGGTGAAAGATGAGTTAGTTGAACTTGTTCGCTGAAGTATAGTGTCGTGTTGATGGTATTTGTCAGCTAGCACTTTAACCCACAATTTGGAAAAATTCTGACATACTTTAGGGAAGAAGAGCTTTTCTTCCGCAACATTGAATTGTGACCTTTGAATGCTTATATGAGACCCACTTACAAGTACAAAATTCAAAAATCTAATGGTCTACACAGCTAATGGAGGAAGAAAATTTTTCCTTCCTGGTGTATGGAAGAATGACTCCACAATTTGTCCTACTTCTAGAGAAGGTACCACACCAATTTTCGTAATAAGACCACCTTAGAAATTCTCAATTCACACATTCTCAATCCACCAAAATTTCTTGGAGATGTGACAGTCTCCCAATTCATCAATATCTATAGCTCTACTCACATTATTTTTGCTTCAATTAAAATGGCAAATTATCCTATCCAAAATATCACATACTGATGAGTGTCTTTTATATACTCATTTATTGCTTGATTTGACATAATTTTGTACTTTAATTGTAGAGATCTTAGCTTGTTTTATATGATAATTGGACTTTGTATAGATTTTGAGTATTTAATGTTAATTTGGTGAATATTAGGTTATTTTGTAGGTTTTGTGGTTGATTTTGCTCAATTTTACAAGAAATAAAATTTTGGCAATTTATCAGAGTATTTTGGGACCAAATCTAGAAGATTATGGGAAGGTGTTAAAGAAGAAAAATACATATCTCTCTCTATAGAGGTCAAATTAAGATGATTCAAGATGTCCCAGAAAGATCAAAATAAGATCTCTAGCTTTGCTATTGATCTCAAATTCCAATTCTAAAAGATTCCTTATGAAAATCTAGTTACAAGATTGAGGTGCAAATTTATCCCGATGCTATCTAGCTTAACCTTTGCCCAATTTCTCACCAATATCTTGATACAATTCTTCTGGCATCGAAAAGCTAACTCAGAGACCTACAATTGCTATTTCTACCTTTGGAGGTTAATTCTAGTTGTGTAGAGTGCTACAAAGCCTATAAGTTGACAGTCCAATGTGAGCCTTAGACTAAAATGTGATTTGGGCTTCTCTAAATTGTAATACAACCAAGAGTTAATTGGACCCCTTCCTTACATTCTCAGCTGTGGACCTCACCTCATTAATAGGGGAAATTATTACTTTGGCCCCAAGCACTTATTAGGGGACAAACCCTAGTTATCAAAGTCTACATATACAATTTTTCAAGAAGTAAAGAGTAGTTAGTCTTTGGTTGGCCTCTTGGTCAATCTCTTGGACTATGAAGAGGAGCACAATAAGGTTTTGGCTAGAGTTTCTTGGAGCTTTTTGAAGAAAATGAAAGTTGCAAAAATTGATACCTATTTCTCTTCTCTTTTTTCTTCTCTCATGTTTAGAATGTTTGTTTCTTTATTAAAATTAGATAGTTTGCCAATAATGATGGGTGTAGTTGGTCAAGGTTTGGCTCATATCTCACAAAGGTGTGTGTTCAAATCTCGTTGACCAATGCAAGGACCTCGTTGGTGTTGCGATGTGTAATCCTTTCCAGAAATCCTCAAAGAGATTGGGGGATCTTTCGCGACCTTAGTGGGATATCGATGCTTATCCCCACCTAAACTTTTTGGAACAAAAAAGGATAGTTTATTAATGAGTGGCTAAACTCTTGTATGTTGGGGGTGAAGATGTAATATAAAATGATGATGATGTATTGACTATAGTTATGTTTAATTGAGTCTTTTATATTTCGATTGATCTTTTATTTCTATGCTTAATGCTTTCCTGGCTTCACGACCCATAGGATTGATTTTAGAGTTATGTAGATCAAGAGAAATCTAGGTACATACTCATATGAAATAAGAGCCTTTATTCACCTATTTATTTATGAATAGTGTAGAATACTTGTGGGGCATTGTAAGGGAAATCATAAATCATTTGTGCCTTTAGCCTTAGGATTCAATTTAGTATGCTGGTTGTGTTTTAAGGATTTAGAGTGAATTAGTACATGAGAGGAATACGATACTAATTAGGATAGGATCCCTCCCCATCAATTAAATAAATAGATTTAGTTAGATTTTAGGAGATCAATACTCATTGGAAAACTAGATGAGATCAAATCCCTGGTGTTTATTTTCATCTTATCACTTTTAAATCCTTATTTTCAATATTCTCTTTTTTATTGCATTTTTATTCAATTTATATTTGTTTTAATACATTCAATTCTTTTAGAGCCTAAATAGAAGCTAAATTAGGAAATTGGTACTTAGCTAATGTAATTCTTGTGGGAACAATACTCTACTCATTTTGTATTACTTGGTTCACTCGGTGTACTTGTTAGAATCTCATCAAGATTTCGGCGCCATTGTTGGGGATTTGTTTTTAGTTAGTACCATTAGTACCTAACAAGTATATAATTTAGGCAAAACTCTCTTTTATTTTTATTTTCATGTTTCACTTTTATTTTCTTTTCACCTCTATTTTTAACTTTTTCTTTTGTTGATTTGAGATACTGTGGAATGGATATTTTTGGGCTATACATGGAACCGTAGCTAAGCAGATGGAGCTAGGTAACACCTTCTCATTGGAAGTTGCATTAGAAAACTTAATGGAGAACACAAGAGTTTCATCATGGGAGCTTACAAAGCCAAAGACATCGTTGGAGGCCATAATTGAGAAGTTCATGGAGCAGACCAAGGCTTTTATGCAGTAGACTCGAGGATTTTAAAATTCAAGGAGCTTCTCTTCGAAACTTGGAGATATGAATTAATCCATTCTCAAGGGCATAAGCAAAAGAACAACATTGCACACTCCCAAGTGACATGATGGTGAAGATGAAGGAGCATTATGATATTGTCATTAAGGAGGATGATCAACCATGTAAAAGCCCGAGAATGGAGGATGAGCTTGAGGAAGATGAAGAAGCTACCTACACTGCTCAGTCAAAAGTTGATGTACCTCTAAAGCAAACATTTGATGAAGAATCCATTCCAAGAGAATGATTTGAAGGGAGGAAGGAAGAAGAGCTAGAGTTAATTATACCATATAAGCCTTCCCTACAAGATCAAATCTTGTACTCAACACTACTCAAGAAACATCATCATGAGGATCGGGTTGCTAAAATTCTTGAAGTAGTTAAGTTGCAACTGATCACCATCCCTTTCGTGGGATCCTTCAGGCACTCATGCTCACATAGTAATTTGATGAAGGAGAAGGAAATGATCAAGATATGGGATCCTAGCATCAAACAGTGAAGTCGAGCTAAAGATTATAAATGACACTTCTTAAGAGGCAACCTATCACAATGCACCTAAGGGCGCCGCAATGAGAGGCAACAAAAAATATTGAAAAAAATTTCAATGGCGTCACCACTGATTTTTATTTATGAAAAAAATCAGAAAAACCTTTTAATTTTGAAAATGCTAGTCTTTCAAAAAAGATTGGGTTCGGGAGTCTAATTCTTAATTCCATTGCACCCTTGATACATCCATCTTATAACGATTACCCTGGAGTTTGTTATGCAATTTAATTAATAACTTTAATAATTTTATTTTTCCCCTTAAAAAACTAATAATTATTTACAAAAAATGCAAAAAAAGAAAAAATTTAAGAAAATTTAATTTTGGCTTGATTGGGATTATCCGCTCCTACATATCCTTTGATACAATAAAGAACTCAAAGCCATTGTCGTTGTTATAGAAAATGATTGTATGTTGGTTAAGTTTATTTATGAAGGATTTTTTAAGGAAAAAAAGAGAAAGGTGGAAGAGAAAAGACAAATCCACTCTTGTGTATGATTTAGGATAGCGGAGTTATACAATAAGCCCTTATAATTCTTACAACTTTTGAGGATGGATAAGCCATACATCAATGTCATAAGTTTGTTGCGTGAATTTAAAAAAGCTTTTGAAAATATTTTTATCAACTCTTTTATTATTATTATTATTATTATTTTACTTATTTCTTATTTTTGTAGATATGAGTACTAAAAACACATTCAATCTTACACTAAAAACACTAAGCCCAAATTAATGAATGGTTAAAAAATAAACACAAAAGGGAAAGCTTAAGAAGCAAAGCCTAAGAAGCACCCATAGCTATTTTTGTTTCCCAAAGAATAAGAAAATGAAAAAAAAAAGAGAAAAAGAAAAATAAAGAACATTGAAAAGACAAAAAAAAAAAGGGAAAGGGTAGATTTGCCCTAAATCTAATTGTTGGTGACTACAACTAATACAAAGCTAGCAAGTATATTAGTTCATGCAAGTAATAACATGATGAGAAGATATCATCCTACAAGGATAGATCAAGTACCAAGTAACCAACACGAATGATTATTTGGACCAAAGGAATCGAATGGATAAAGAAAACTAAAAATCAAATAAACAAGAGAACAAAACTACACTTAAAGATGACTTAAGTTCACTAGGATGGACACTAGGGCTAATTGATTTCACCTAACTATGGATTTAGCTATCATGGATCTCAATTATCTAGTTTTTACCTTAATTGATTAATGATCAGATTCCCTAAACTAATTCTAAGTCTTTCTCAAGGCCAAGTAATTCTCTTTATCCTAAATTGATTGCCTAATCTCATATTTACAAGGTAATTTAGGAAAAGGTTGAAGCTATGATCACGTGAGTCGTATTTCCCTATCTCTAGTTTTTGCTCAACTCATAATGTTTACAATGAGAAGCCTTGTTTCCAAACTTTATCTCTAGTTATTGCAAACCAACAAATCAATTGAATAGTAGTCAATTACTCAAAAGCATTAAGATCAATCATAAATAATCATTAAGATAAAAACATAAATAACATCAGTCCATGAGTAACATCATCACATAGAAGGATCCATCAACACCCTAAAAATGAGGTTTAGTTCATGATGGAATCATAAACAACAAAAAAAGTAGAAGAAGAAGCATAACTAAAGATAGCCATGATAAAACCAATTAAGAAGAAAACAAGGATTCCAATATCTTGAGATTGAAGGAAGTCTCCAACTCTTGAAAAAGATCCTTAAATCTCCAAGCTTCTCTTCTTGGGTTGTCTCCTATGTCTGGAGCCTCAAAAAGTGTTAAAGATCCAGGATAATGCTTTTGAGTAGGATTTTATAGGCTCAAAAGTCTTTAGCTTTGAATGCAAGTTATGTAACAACTTTCCTGATTTATGTTAAATCACATGCTCGAGCATGACTTACTACACTAAAAATTCACCCATTTTATTCTAACTTGCATTGGAGCGCAATTGCTTGACAACAATTCTACATATTTGTTGCTTTTGCCCACTTCCAAACCTAGTTTGAACCCTAAATGCTTGAATTGGCCCTTGGTCTCCTTATGAAAGCTGTAGATCTTTAAGTTAGCTTTCTAATGCCCTTGGAACCACCTCATTTGGACCTCTGTAGCATGAGATATTGGTAAAATAGTGATAAAAAGGTCAGACTTGACAGCATGAGAGGCAAGATGAAGCTTTAATTTTGTTTCATTTTTTTATCCTAGAAGACTCGAGAACTATAAAAAGTGTCCAACAACAAAGTTGGAGATCTCCTTCTCTTCTTTCCAAAGAATCTTGAATCATCATAATCTGACTACTAGAAAGCTAGATATTGAATCTCCAATACTAAAAAGTCCTGAATTCATGCAAGTTAGGCTTTCTCATGGCTCAAAATTTTGGTTCCTTTTTCTAACTTGAGTTTTTGTACCTAATCAAAACACAATAAAACATAAGTAGCTATCTAAAATATGAGAAAATGACAAACAAACCAGAAAAGAACATAAATCAAAATAATCGACTAAAAGTAAATAAAATAATAATTAAATTTAAGTAACTAAAGCCTAAATCTAAATAAAACAAAACAAAAATAACTCATTACGGGGAGTTACTACGTCCTCCAACTTAAGAAATTGCTTGTTCCCAAGCAAGAAAGAAAATGAAACAATAGAATTGAGAAAAAAGAAAATCTTTTTGTTCCAACAAAGACTGCAAAACTCTAGGAAATACTTAAGCCGACAAAACACTAACTACTAAAAAGAAAAGAAAGAGAAACAACTCAATAAATTCAAAAGCAAATACATTCAATGCCTCTAAGTGTTGTTGGCCCATGTTCTACACATCTTGCTCCACAACTTAACCCAAAAGTTACTAACAATTCAAATCTAAACATCAAGACCATTCAATTATGCAAACACATTAAAAAGGAAATAGATCATATGTGTGTGTGTGTGTATCTGCAAGGCAAGCAATGAAGAATTGATTCACTTTATGCCGATACAATGTTTAAGAAGAGACAAACAATCCTAAATTCACAATCCTTCTTCTCTATATCAACATGAGTTTCATCTAGCCAAAGATCAATTGGTCTTTTTCAAACTTGTAATGTAAGGCTAAAGGTAAAAGTATATGATGGAAAGGCATTTAAGCTTCGTATTACCCTCAACTTGAGGAACTTTTATTCCTAAGTTCACTATCTTGGGTCACCCCTAACTTAGTTGGGTTGTAACTCTCATGTCTTCCTTTGATGAAACTTTGGGCCTTAGTGACCAATTTGGAAGAGAGGTTACTCCTTCTTATCCCATTGAAACCACATTTTTGCTTGTATTGCCATTCTTCTTTCTTTTTCTTTTTTTCTCCCACTTTTTCTTTTCTTTCCACCTTGAAATATCTCTACCCAGTTTTATGATGAAAAACATGTAGTCATTATGGGGGGTTATCACATTATTCTCATGAACCTAGAAGTTGCAGGTTTAAGGGTAATCTAGGGTTCAAAGATAGATAGAAAGAAAAGGATTCTAGGCTCATAATATGGTTCAATAAAAAAAAATAGTCCATAAAAGGTCAAAAGGGATGATTATAGATCAAAAGTCATACAGTAGGCACTAAGGCACAATGAGCGCTCACAAACATGGCTTAATTCCTCTCCAAGGCTAGAATTCACTCATATTTATTTGAAAAGGAATTCAAGCAAAAAAATAGATGCATGTCTCAACTTAAATAAAGCATTAAAACATGATGATTATCAATCCTAAGTTGCTAATTGCTAAAAGAAGTGCATAAGTATATGATCTTTTCCAAACAATTATGGGTGCATAAGAGAATTTTCATGGCTCAAATTGGAATTCCTAGTTACTAAGGGATTAAGGAGCAAAACAATAAATCATATCAAAGGAATGGACCCAAAAACAACAAACAAACACAAAAACACTTGAAAAGAAGATCTTTTTGGTTTCTTTTTTGGGCATGAAATAAAAACATAAACTAACAACCTAAACTAAAATTTCCTCTATTTGATTATCATTCATAGCATTTGCATTTGCAGAAACAATTTCCTATGTTTGATTATCATTTCTGATTATGATTATTTATTTTTCTGCTCTGATATCCATCTTAGAATATTTTATTTTTTGCTCTAATATTTTATCTTAGATTATCTTATTGTTTTGCTTTGATATTCATCTTTTGCTCAGCTATTTGTTTTAAGCTATTCTTACTCTATTAATGCTATAATAATTTATGCTAATTTTGGCTCTAATAAGTTAATGCTCTGATATTTCTAATTTTCGAGTATGCATATTCTACTCTGATGTATACAACAATCTTATTGCTTTGATATTTATCATAGCTTTATTGATCATTTTATTCCTCTAATTATGCATATTTTATTCTTTGTGAAGTTTAAATTATTATATATTATGCTCTAATTAATATATTACAATTCTCAAAAGTTTTGATCTTTAAGTACTTTACCTTTTAAAGTTGAACATTTTTTAAACCATATTGTGAAGTGATGATTTTGCTCATATTGCTTTGATATATTATAATGTTCAAAATGTTCTTAATAGCAAATAATTTTTTATTAAATTTTGTTCTTATTACCTATATTTTTTTTGAAGTTTCTGGATAACACAATAATCTTTTATTAACTTCAGAAAGTATAATTTCAAATTAGAAAGATTAAAATTAACACAAACCATATACTGATGCGCTTTTAATTCTTTTAATAAAACAAAAGTTTTTCTTAAGTATTGGTTTGCCATCATCAAAAGGGGAGAGATTGTAAGCTCCAATACCCTTTAGAAGCCACTTAATGGTTTAAGTTATATCAAGCTAAGGGTTTTGATAGATAACAAATTAATTCTTAACAAAATCTTTTATGTGGACTAATGGTTTATTGCAATGTTTGTTCTCATTTGTACTAGATCACAATATATGCACGTTGATGAGAACTGAATCATACAATTTTCCTTCGTTAAATCAATTCTCTAAAATCTTCTCATAAATCTTGCATATATAATCCCAAGGAATAACTTTATCATAAGATAATCTATGATTCTAAGAAATTCTCTCACAAAAAAGGTGTATTAGAAGCATCACAAGGATGTATCCATGTCATCAGAAGGATAACAAGCCATCAGAAGGATCACAAGCACTTCAAAAGGATGATTTGACTACATGGCTTTGACCAGAGAAGTGATCTTCAGAAAGATGATCTTCATGAAGTACCTCACTCTCAAAGCTTGCTCTACACGATTCATGGATCATTCCTAAATATCAAACTTGACAAGACAAGATCCAAAAGAAGTGTTGACAACTTTTAAAAGTTGGTGGACCTAAACAGCTACTTTTCTTCTTTGGGTGATGCACTTGCTTGCTTTGAAAAGCTGGTGGACCTAAACAACTAGTTTTCTTCTTTAGTGATGCACTTACTTGTTGAGAAAGAAAGCAACTTACATCTCTTTCCAGTCCTAGACCAGTAGATCAAAAGGTTTTAGGCTTAAGGTCCGAAGTCTCAATGGCTAGATTTTTAAGTCTATATAAACCTTGAAGATGATGAAGAAGCAGTTGGAACTTTGTGCATTTGAATATCTTATCAAGCTTTCATCTTTCTCAACCTTGTAAATATCCAAAAAGTTACTTGCTATAACTTCTTGTGAAGAAAATCTTCTCATTTTCTTTGTAATAGCGAATATACTCCTAGTGAGATTACTAAGAAGTCACTCCACACTGAACTTAATAGTTTCATACACCTTGAGTGATTTAGTGTGAGTGTTGTTCAAATACAAACCTTCAAATCTATCTTTGTAACCTGAGCTAATAATGGTCATTGTGAGTTTGGAGAGGTTAGGATAAAATACTACTCTGTTTGATTAGCTTGGAGAGGCTACAAAAGACTACTTGATTGTAAGCTTGGAAAAGCTTGTAATAAAGAATACTTGTGGCTATAAATCTCGACTAGTTTGTTAGGGATTGGACGTATGCAAGTGGTTTGACTAAACCACTATAAAATCTCCTTGTGTGAATCTTCTATTATGTACATTTTTATAGTTTTTATAACTTGTACATCATTCTGTGTGTTTAATCTTTTATTTCATAACAAAGTTATTGTAAATACAATAACTTCTATATCTAACATAAAATGCTTCCACATTCCAAGTCCAAAGACTTGAGAAAGTTTGTTTAAGTTTTTCAAGGACGAAAAAGTTTTTAGAAGCACAATTCAACCCCCCTTCTCATGCTACCTCCACCTTTAATCGCCATCAGAGCTCGGCCTATGAGGTTGAGCTTTGTAACGGTTGTAGAGGTCAAAGATCCTAAGAAATGGTATAATAGATTAATTACATTGATGAAGGACACTCCATCAATCATCTTCCATATTTCAATGGAGAAGATTATCCTTATTGGAAGGATATAATGAGACTCTTCATTTAGTCTACTAGCATAGACGTGTGGAAGATTATTAAACATAAAGATTATGTTCCTACCATGGAGTAACATGTGCCTCAAGTTGCTACTAATCCTAACCAAACACCTCAAATGATAGTTAGAGTGGTGCCTAGAAACTAGTGGACTGACCAACATTAAGCAAAAGTGCAGATGAACGCCAAGGCCAAATACCTTCTCACATGTTCTTTGAACAAGAGTAAATATGACAAGATCATTTCATGTGACTCTACTAAAAGAATATGGGACAAACTTCAAACTCTTCATAAAGGAATTGATCAATTCAAAGAAACTAATATTGGTATGTTGATACATCAATATGAAATATTCAAGATGCTAGAACATGACAATATTGATGAAATGACAACAAGATTTATGCACATCATAAATTAGTTGAAAGCGTTGGGAAAAAGATACTTCAATGCTGAAATGGTGAGGAAGATCTTGAGAAGCCTATCCAAGGCTTGGCGCCCTAAAGTGACAGCCATTCAAGAAGCCAAAGATTTGAAAGTGCTCAATCTTGATGCTCTTATTGGATCTCTAAAGACTCATGAGATCGAGCTGAATGAAGTTTCTAAGGAAACTAATAGAAGAGGCAAGGCTATTGCCTTAAAATCCACTCATAGAAGATCTAACTTTTCTAAGGCCATAAAGGCTTTAGAAGAACTAGATGAAGATGAAGAAACACCTTTTGGTGATGAGGATGATGAGAAAGATAAGATTGCTCATCTAGCTGAAAGGATTTCTAAGGCCTAGATTAGAAGGAAGAAAAAAAAAAGAATTTGTCCCCAAAAATTACAAGAAATGAAATGCCAAGTAGAGTGAAATCATCTTCTTCGAATGTAAGGAGCATGGACACTTGAGATAAGAATGTCCAAAGCTAAAAAAGAGTTCCAAAAAAAAAGGCATCCAAGAAGAAAGTTATGCTAGCAACATGGGAAGATCTAGATAAGGAACAAGAGCATGCAGAATCTCAAGAAGAAGAGGAGATAGTTGCAAATCTCTGCTTTATGGTAGATATAGTGTTTGATCAAGAGACTGAGGTAATAGATTCTGAACTTGAACTCTCTTATGATGATCTTCAAAAAGCTTATGATGAGCTTTTGAATGATTCTCAAACACTCTCTTCTCATTGGTGAATGTGAAGAGTCAAGGCAGTTTTGAAATGTGAGTGATTAAAGTAACATCCCACGTTACCATGTTTCAATGAAGCGCGAAAGCCAAAAGCCATCTACACAGAATGCCATCATTTTAGCCTCAAACCTTTCACATGTCCAAGACCCTTGGTTATTTCTTTTAACTAAAGGATTCATTTACTTACTTTGAAACCCCTTTTTTCTCAAGTTACTAAAACCCACAAACCATTCAAACACTATTCATCTTCCCTCGAAGATTCAAACTTTGAGAACCTCTTTGCCTTCGCCTTCAACATCAACCCAAACACATTCTTTTTCTTTCAAGCTCCAACCTTTTGTTTCCACTAAATGGCTGGCAAGAGTTATCAAAGTGTTCCCTACATATTTGAGAATGACAAAATGCAAGCCAATTTTAAGAACAATTTCTTCATAAGACTCATTGCTAGAGGAAGAAGTTTTTACTTAGAGAACTTCACCTCTTTTCCATAACTCTTCAATGTCTTCAAGTTTCAAAGATGGGGTGATTTTTTTGAGAATCTTTGAGGACATTTACACCAAAGTGGTTCCTGCCTTTTATAGCACTCTTGTTGCCTCTGATGAAGATAACACTTCTCTTAGAAACATCATCGGAAGCTTTGAACTCTAGGTTCCACCTTCTGATATCTCTGAGATCATCAATACCCTTAATGATGGTATTCTGTGTTGTGGTGGAGAAAACTTATGGGAGGAACTTGGTGCAACTGAGGAATGTAACGTCCCATTTCTGATTTCCGACCTTATTAGTAAAGGTTAAAAAAAAAAAAATTCCCGATTTTCAATTTCATTAAATGGACTGGCTGGATTTTTCCAATTTCCGACCTTATGCATGTAACACACGATTTCCGACTTAACACGAAATCTGACATCCGAGTTGATCTCAACCAGAAATGGATGCAAGATTAGATCTTTGAATTGGTCTCCAAGTTCAAGCAAAATTTGCACGAGTTCCGATCTCGAGCTTATTATCAAGAGCTTTTCATTTCTCTTATTTTCCCGAGTTCCGAGATCGAGTTTGGAGTGCCGAGATCCTATAAGTTCCGATTTCCTGATACACAAGATTAATGTTTTGAATCCCGATATCTAGTGTTATGCTTAGAATCGATTCAAGTTTACATAATGTCCCCCGACTTCCGGGTTTGAGTGTTTTGGTTTCACATTCTGGCCCTTAACCTTCGATTTTAAGGTGATTGTGCTTTACGATTTCCGATGTCCGACTTTACTCTCAAGTTTTGAAAAAACCAGACGATAATTCCGAGTTCCAACTTCATCTGAATAGACATACACGAATTCCAATTTTAAGAAGTGTACGAGTTCCGATGTCATGTTCAGATACGCTGGAAGCGAGTTTCACTTCTTAGGCGACATGGAGAGAAATTTTGTCACAAAAGAGGGAGACATGACTGAACTTTGCCTACAAAAATTTCACCCAATCAAAGCCACCCATTCTAACTACCACTTCAAAGCCTTGTTTATATATTCTCCTCCTGCCTCTTCAGCCCAAAGTCTATGCCACTTCCCCTCTCTCTTGCTCAGCTCTCTTCTTCTCTTCCTCACTCACTTAACTCCATCAAAGCTCCAAGCTCATCAAGGTCTTGCTAGCCCAAACCCCAAAAGCAAGCCAAATCACTCATAGTAAAAGGTAGAGATTTTAATTCTTGTCTTGATTTTTTAATTCTTGGATGATTGGTGGTGGTTTAATTCCTTAATTTTGATATATTGATTGAATGATTATGATGAATTATAGCTGGTTTATGGGCTGTCTATGAGATTAAGTTTGAGTTAAAAGTAAGAAAGGATGACGATAGGAAGAGCTGGGAGGCTGAAAAACTAAAAACCCCCCGGCAGTCCATATAGCGGAGTGTACGGCTCTGCCTACAGCTAGTTAAATCTGACGAGAATATTTTTCTATGAAACTAGACATCTAGGGCTTTCTATACATATATATATAAGGCCATTGGATTAATATTGAGAGAGATAGGAAATTTTGAAGTTTAACCTAGAAATCAGGACATTCACTCGAGCAGTATGGGTGGAAAAGGTTGTAACTCACCCTATACAACTCCAAATTGAGTGAAACTAATTTTGTTGGAAAGCTTATACATAGGAGAACATCATAAAAAGAAATTCCGAGTTTGTTACCATATCATTTGTTCCCAGTGATTTGAAGAATTTACCCTATGTCCAAACCGAGCCAAAATAGGGTGATTTAGAAAGGTCAAGTTTCGGGGCCTATAACTGGAGCCCTACTAAGGAAAATGAAATGGAACTTTTTGCATATGAAAGTTTGTTCTGTTAGCTTTGATAACAGACCAATTTTGTGTAATTTGAGCCAGATTTCGATTTTTAGTAGATTTTTACTTTTAAGTGGGCAATTCTAGCCTGCCACAGGGTAGACCGGGATAAAACCTGAATAACTTGAGTTATGGTTATCAAAATCAAATGGGACCAAAGAGGTTAGAAACTAGATACATAACACTTTAACATGTCCAAAATTGGGGTCCAAATGAGTTAAATAGAAATTATGACATGATTTACAAAAAAAAGGTTGAATAGAAGTAGTAAGACAGTGCACATGTTTTAATTGAAACACTAGTGCCTTAAATTTGACAATTGAGACATGAATAAAATATGTTGCATTATGAATGGAATAATATGATTTCTTTGATAAGTTGATATGCTGAGTACTGGCACTATTCATGGGGAAGTGGACACGTTTCGTTATGCCGTCGAAATTTCGGTAAGATCTGTACATGAGTTATGATATACATGTTGATACATGTGCGTTTATAAGAAAATTATGAAAGCTAAGTTATGATGAACATAAGGAATATGTTATGATGAAAGTTCCATGAGACTTGGGCCAGCCCTGGATAAAAAGTCAAGGGCAATAGATCGGTGGGGACGTCGGGGAAAGTAAACCTGACATTCCTGTATAGGAACGGGCTCGATCCTGAAAAGCAAACTATTACCCAGGAGTCTAAAATAGCCAAGAACTCCCAGGGGACCAAGTAATAGAAAAGTTTATGAGAAATGGAAGAGTTTATGAAGAAAGGTTCAAGAACGAGATTTGCATGATTACATTAGGTGCATGATTGCATCGAATAGTCATTACAAGATGTTTACAGCTTGTCTGTTATATTTACTTACTGTTGTTTATTCATTTATCCTACCCTTTATTCTATGTTTTACTGTCAGTAGTTTATTCTGTTTCTTATGCTGCTTTAAGTAAAATTGGACCTTGCCTCAGACCAGACATTTTCCCAACTTTATTAAATATGAATAGTTGAGTTTGATCTCATATTTTTATAATTAAATAAAACCCGAGGCAACTGAGAATGAATGTGACGTCAGTCAAACGCCATACACGAACCCTACTGAGAATTTCTGTAAATTTTCACCTCGTTTTGCATTTTCGCATCATTCTCAGACATGGGCGATCGACTCGACGACCACTCTTTTTATTGAGATTCCAGACCTGCAGCTTCACCAAGACCTCGAGATGCACTCGCCGTACTTAGCTGGCTACCGCCATTTCTGTCCCTACTTTTTAGCACCAGAAATTTGGCTGTTCCTTTTGTTCACTCTGTTTTTGAAACATATATAAACTGAAGCATTGGCTTCCGACTTATATTTGTAAATATACAACTGATGCTATATTACTTGTCATTATTCCCTTCTGTGGTGCTTTTATTAAATTCTGTTACGTTCTAAATTATTGATCACGTTTATTATATACAATGCGCCGTTTCGTAGGTATATTCATCACATATATTAGAGGAAAAGCAAATGTAAAATAATGAATACAACTTTAGACAGAAATCTAACATGGTAACGCGACCTATCCAATTTCATGCTATGACTTAAGCATAACATAAGTTGGTAGGGTGTTACAAGGAAGATGTTGCAGAAACTCTCACGAGAAAAAGAAGCATGAGAGTAAGAGATATTTGAACCTCTCATTTGCTAACTCTGTTAGGATAACTTATTTTGTTATTCAACACACTATGTTACCTAGGAGTGGCAATACAGATGTAATGACTGAAGCAGATCAAATGGTCATATTCTATCTCATGACCATAAGAAGAGTCAATCTAGTGAGATTCATTCTTGATTTTATCATCTCTGTTGTTGGTGTTCAAAGTAGAAGACATACTACTTTATCTTGTGGCATGTTTCTCACCAGATTGATCACCAAGGCATAGTTGCCTCCGGATGAACAAAGATATGACATGAAAAGACCTACTACTATGATGAAAACCTTATCTGCTCTGGGATTGAAGCCTTAGGTTCAAGAAAAGGGGAAAGAAAAGGAGAAAAAGAAGAAGAAAGATATTATTGTTGCTGCTGCTGTGGTGCCTAGCACCAAAAAGTCCAAGTCTAAGCCTTCTAAGGAAGGTAAGAAAAAGAAAATAAAGAGAAAAGGAAACCTTTCTCCCATCCCCAAGGAAAAATAAAGCAAGAGAAGATGGATGAAACTTGCTGAGGAGTCCTCTTCTTCCTCGAAGGTTGAAGATGAGGTATCTGCAATTGCTACAAACCCCATTAATATGGCTGACACTACCACCACTTTTGCTACCCCTCCTATTCCTCATGTTGTTAGACTTGCTAAAAGAGGAATTATCATAAAGGAGCCTGCACTAGAAGAGCTAACACCAAAAGAGGTTCCAGAAGGAAAAAGGAAGAAGAAGGTAAAAGGAGCTTCTACTATTGTTTCCAAAGATCCCATTCCTTCTCCCATTAGAAGAGCCAAAAGGGAAACAAAAAAAAAAATAATAACAATAAGATGAGAGAAGAAGCTTGGCTCCAAAAGTAAAGAAATAGAGCCATTGGTGTTAGAGCATATGAACAAAGGAGTTCTTCTATCTCTCGAGAGGTAGAATAACACTTTGTTGTAATAGAGGAGGTGAATCCTCCTTCTAAGATGAGAAGAGTAGCAGTGCCCTTTGAATAATGAGCTACAGAAATTGTAGCTTAACCACAAAACCTGCAAATTGTTCCTGCTAGTCCAGAAGGAACTGTGGTTGAAAATACTATGACTAGAATTGAAGTTGCTGCACCGAAAGGAACTTTGGTGACAGAAGCTGGAGTTGATGTTGTTCCTACTTCTGAGGTTGCACTCATCTCCACTCCTATGCAGAATCTAACCTATGCTTCTCAAGACATTCTTAATACCCCAATTACTGCCAATGCCCTATTGGTATTAACTACTGGACCTAAGTTTGACAGAACAACTTATGAAGCTGTTTCTGAATCTACTGTTGGCACTAAAAAATTATCAAGTGCCCTCGACCAAGGATAAAACTTAGCGAAGTATGATGTTAACTTTGCCACTTACACTAATCGAGCCTTAAGCTGGCATAGCCGAATAAGGTTATTGTCAAGGCCATAGCAAAAGCACTAATTGGTTGAATATAAATTAAAATGGCTGGTTGGCTCAGATGAGAAATCAATCTGGAATACAAAATAGCAGATCTAAAGGAGCCGAGTCCTAGGAGAAAAAGGTCTCTAAGTCCAGTGCTTGGGATGTAAACACAGAATAAGCAGACGCTTGTCAACCTCTCCACAACACAGCCTGGAAGCATAAGCTAATTGAAGGCACCAGCAAGCAGCTGTGGCACTTACCCTAGAGCAGTTATGGAAGAAGTCTTGTTTATAAATAGAACAAGACTTAGCCATTTCAAGGAATCCCCAGAATCAATAACATAACTTATTTACTTTACTTTACTTCATTTTATTTTATTTTATTTGTACCTTTACCCTTTTCATGCCTTTTTAGTCTTTTAGCCCCTCACTTGTACCTAACTCTTTTAATAAGCTTTCCACACAGATTGGCCATAGAAGCTTAAGAAAGATACTCATTGTAATTGGTTAGAAATTCAATACAAGTTCTACTGATTTAATTACTTCCACTTTTTTGTTATGGTTTTAGTTATACTTGTGTTTGATCTTAGCCAAGTACTTTTTTTGAGTAACTTGGGAACCCATATTCAAGAAGCAGATTTCCCTCCTTAGAGTAATCATTTGACTCTTGGAATCAAAGGGCTTTGGCTAGCCAATTTCAAAGTCTACCACATGTAGCACACAAATTCATCCATAGACAAGAAATAGCCCAAACATATTTTTTGGCACACCCAATAGGACTCTGCTATAGATCAAGTGAAATTTCCAAAACTAGGGTTTGATCATACTTAGCGTATAATCCTAAGAGTAAGGAAAATAATTATGCCAAGTCCATAACCATCAAAACAGAATAACCAGAGGACTAGAAGTCCACAGGTGACCACGTCGGTAGTACCTTATACCTCTCTAAGTGGTGTAGGCTCATAGCCGATGCAGGATAATGTGGCCCAACCTGTGGATAGCACAACTACTTCTTCTTCAAGTAATTCCTTAGCATATGGGGGAAGAAGAGGGCAACCAATTCTTTTGACCATGTCTTTCATATGTGAGCAAATTGATATAGGGCAAAATGACATAATGCTTGAATTATCTAAGCAATTAGCCGATATTATTAAGCCCATGGTTCATACTGAGATTGAGGTGGCTTAATAACAGGCTAATATGAGGGATAATTCTACATTAGCCGTGCCGTGGGAAAACATCACTAGTGGTAATGCCTTGGCTAATCAACCAAGGGAGCAAACGGCCCAACCACCCAATTGGAAATACAGACATGTGAGTCTTATGTGTAGGCCACCCAATATTCCAGGAAATGTTGGATTGTTAACATTATCCAGTAATTTGAGTAGGAATGCATGAAACACAACTAACGATCCACCTATAATGGGTGGTTATGGAATGAATAGGAGTGTGGATGCAGCTTTGTACAATGGTTATACTATGGCCCCACCATACTCAGAAGCGATTAATAGCACTAACATGCCATATGCGAAGAAACTGCCCATAATCGCTATGGGAGGACCAACATTTACTTCCACAACCCCAAAACTTCAATATGCAAAAGCTTAATAATTAAGTTGTTTATAGGTAAGAGGTTCCACCACAAGTTCCATCGCTGGTCAAAGTGGACCCTCAAGCAAATGGACAACCTTTGATGGACCCTAATATGATTGTCGAAGCTATCAAGCGACATTTTGGTGTCCAACTGAAGCTGTTGGTTAGGCTAGTTTAGAGGAAGTCATACCTTGATTGGGTTAATAGGATTCCCTTACCAAGAAGCTATAAGACTCTAGACTTCTACATGTTTTCTGTTGAGGATAGGAAGTCTACGATGGAACATGTCAGTCGCTTTATGGCCCAGTATGGTGAAGCTAACCAAAATGAATATTATAAACTATAATTATTCCTATTATCATTAACAAGGGCTAATTTCTCTTGGTATTTGTCATTGGCTCTGAAATTACTCCAAGGCTAGGCTAACATAGAGAGATTGTTTTGTGATCGCTTTTACAAGCCCGAGCCTAAAGTATCTATTGCCGAGTTGATGAGTCTCAGGCAATTACCAAATAAGCCAGTCGCTGATTTTCTGAAGCAATTTACGAGAGTGAGGAGTTGATGTAGCATCCGGCTGCTTGAGTCTGAGTAAGCTACAGTTGTCTCAACAATATGCACCCTCAATTAAAGGAAAGATTGGTGGCCATAGAATATTCAGACCAGGCACAACTATCATCCAGAGGCTCCAAAGTGGAGCAATGCATTACGAAGCAAAAGCAAAGAAAATCCAACTGCCTCGGGCATTGAAGACCATAGATGATCTCAGTCATTGACAATGACTCAACCAAAGAGGATGTTTCGGAAGAGCTTGTGGTACAGGCTGATATCATAGTAGTCAATTTTGTACATAGCAAGCCATATACCTATCCTACCTTGACACCTTTGATAACTCCCTTTGATGAGTTATATTTTTAGTTAAGTTTTGTGTAATTTAAGTTGTGGTTATTTAATTTAGCTTTTGTTTTGTTTTATTAGATTAATTGGTATTCTTAGTTTGTTGTTATATTCTTATGTGTTTGGATACTTATTATGGATTTATTTGATTTATTATAAGTGCAGGTGGGCTTGGAAGAAGTTAGAAGAGGCCAAAGAGTGAATTCAAACTCAATAGCGCAAGCCAATGTGCTATAGTACATTGTCGCAGAAGGAAGAAAATGGCTGTTTCACATTGTGCTATATTGCAACCAAGTGCGCTATAGCACATTCCAGTTTCGTCAACTTCCAGCACAACAAAGCGCGCTATAGTGCACGCCCGCGTTCGCAGACTCTATCAAACTTTTGTGTTGTACTATAGCGTATAACGCGCCACCATTTTTGCAAGTGACACCAAAAGATAGGTGTTGCACTATAGCACAACTTCTAGAGGTAAAGAGATTGCCAAGCCCAATAAGAAGGCTTATCTGTTTGATATTTCTAAGGCAGACTAGATATTTGATTGCCTTATGAAAGACAAGTAAATCAAGCTTCCCGAAAGCCGTAAGATACCTCCAGCCGATGAAATAAAAGGCAAGAAGTATTGTAAATGACACTATTCTTGGACCCACATCACTAATAATTGCACGGTCTTTAGGAACTTTATTCAAAAAGCCTTAAAGGAAGGGAGGTTTAAGTTGGTTGAGAAAGGAGGCATGACTGTTGACACCAATCCGTATAGTCCATTTATAAATATAGTGTCAGTTTCTATTTTTAGGAAAGAGAAAAAGCAAGGTAAAATCCCTAGATAGGAAAAAAAGCTACAAGAGAAGGATGAAGTTGGACCTTCTAGAAAGACAATATGGAGGGCAAAGACTGTGAAGACCTAAGAGACTAGGGGTAGAACTTGAGCCAGAGGGCAGTGTTTTCCAAAGACTACAATATCCAGGCTAGCTTTAAGGGAGGACTGGGTACCATAGCCAATTTAGAAAAGAACTTAGTCACCTCAATTTTGCCCAGAAAATCACCTTAATTTAGCCCAGAAAATTCATGATAAGAAAGGCAAAAGGCCTAAATAGGTTTCAACCCACAAAATCACAAATCACCTTATACCAAGAAAGTCTAAACAAGCTACAAAGTTTCATTTTGAGAAAGGGGCTCTTTTTCTCAAAATTACAGTACTGAACAATAGGTAATCTCAAGCAAGGAAAATGATCAAGCCATAAGGGAGGTCAAGGTAGAAGAGTTTGTGGTAAACCAATAACTAGAAAAGCAAAAAATTAAGGAAGAATAGAAACCACCGCTGACCAGGATCCAAAAAAGAAGGCTGCAGCGAAGAAGGACCAAAGAAAAGATAAGGGGTATAATGGCTATGCTTGATCAGTCCAAAAAGGTTGAAAAAGAGTCAGTGAAATCCCCAATTACCACTCCGAAGCCGAAGTAGGCCATTGAGTTGTCCCAGGATTTAAACAAAATGGTTACCAAGTTAACTGAGGAGCTAGATGTTGAGGCTCTATTTGTCGAGCCCACAAAATTCATCTGAGAAGGTGAATATTTGGAAAGTTTGCTAGATGATTTGCTGAATAATGATGATTTATTAGATGACCTTTAGGATGACTCAGCTGCTACAGATACAGTCAGGATTATTCCTTTGGAATTTGCCAACCAAGATGGTAACTCGTGGTATTTGGAAGGGGATATAATGGTAGAAGAGGCTGAATTTGCAGCTTTGGTACAAGTAAAACCAGAGAGACAAAATTCAAAAAGTAGACCAAAGCTGAACACGTCAAGCCTCTCTACATTAAGGCTCGTGAATAGAAAGCCCATCAGCAGAGTTTTGATTGATGAGGGAGCTATGCTGAATATAATGCCTTACACTACAGTTAAGAATCTTGGGAAAAGCCACAAAGATCTCATGGAGACTAATATGACCATGTCCAATTTCACTGGAGGAAGTACTCTAGCATTGGTTTCCTTATTACCAAGCTCATAGTAGGGTCCAAGATAACTAACACTGTAACATCCCCAATTTTTGTCTAAGCTAATTAGTTCAGTGATCCTGACTAATTAGAGAGGTTAACGATTAACTGAGAATTAATCGGCTAATCTCGATGAGCAAGAGCTTAGTAAATTAAAGGCAAGTCAACAAGATAAGTAAAAGTCAACAATTGAAACATAATGAATTAAAAGTTATAATTAAAAGCCTAATTGCCCAATCCTTATTAATCCATGATTTAGAACATAAAATCAAGGTGATCTAATCTAATTAACTAAGAGCATATAAGTCTCAAGACTTAATCACATTAACCCTTACATCTTCTTACATAATTAATGAGGAAAATCCTTCTTAATTAAAATGTGCTAATGAGTAATTTAAACCAAGTGAATTAATTAACATTTAGATAATTACAACAATTAGAAAGATGTAGAAACTTCTCTTTATTTTATTGTTTGAATGTTTGGTCAAAGCAAGAGCCACATCCAACCATTCAATTACTTTCTCATCATACACCACTAGATCAAGAGTCCATATTAGTAGCTTCCTTAAGTCATGACAAGAGTTGTGCTCTTCTTCACCAAGATCATGACACTTGGTGTGATCCTAGCCATCCAATGCCCAATCCTAAGAGAGCTCATGCTTTTAACCACTTGACAAAAATACTACATAGTCTTTACCCAATTGCCAAGACTCAAAGGAAACACAACACACTCTTTTACCCTATGGTTTTTCCCACTCTCTTACTTGTTGTAAGAGGCAAAGTCACCTCATTCCTCCCCCCTCATTTGCGCCAACTTCAGCCTCTCTCTCTCCCTCATTTTCATTTTTCATCTCCTCTCTCAAGACTCACACACAAAGCTCTCTCCTCTCTCCAAGTCTCATACCCACTCTTCTTCTTTCACTCTTCCTTGTTCTTCTTCCAATCTCTACTACTCCTCACCTCATTTCCATCACCACCATCACTCATCCCTTCAAGGACCACCATTTTTGGTCTTTGGAGAAACAAGATCACTCATACACAAGCCCCATTTCCAAGCACTCAAGGAGGAAGGCTCTCCAACCTTTCTCCACCTTCAAAATCCTTCAAGAAAACTCTTTGGTAGTGGCTCTAAACTCTTTTTTTCTCTTGTTTTTCAAGCTTTAGAACTCCTATGCTCTCCATAGCTAGGTGGTTTTAAAGATTGATTATGGGCATCATAGCCATTCTTGTCATAAAATGAGATGTTGTTGCTTGTATGTAGGTTTGTTGAAAACATGTTTTCGGTTTGATGTGCTGTATGGGTGAACTCAATATTTTTGTACTCCAACATGTTAGTTTTTCTCTAATCTTTCATGGTATATGAGTGTTTTATAACTTGAGAATGTTTTCTTGAAAGTGAGGTTGAGTGTTTTGGAGAAAACATGAGGAAAATCAAAACGTGAAATCTGGATTTTCTGGCAGTCTGTAAACCGAACGGTATAACTTTTTCCAGAGAACTCAGAAATTAGTGGAACCAATTTTATATGAAAATAGACTCAGAGAGCTTTCCATACATATAAAATACATAAGATTCGGAGTTAAAATGAGTGAGATATGATTTTTCAAAGTGGACTGTTCTCGGATTGGTTTCTGTCTGGGCAGTCTACACTAAAATGTGTATAACTCGAGCTACAAAAATGATTTTTGAGTGAGACCAAGTTTAATTGAAAGCTAAGACATAGAGGAATAAGCCCATAAAACAGTTTTCTCAGATTCCTTCTGAGTAATTATAAGGAGAAGTAACAATCCACTGTACCGGGAGTGAACTTAGAAACTGAACAGTCAGAATAAAATGTGTATAACTCAAGCTACAAAATGAATTTTTAAGTGGGGTTTCTTTTGTTTAAAAATAGACTCAGAGAAGTATATCCACACAAAAATTAGAAATAAAAGAGTAAAAGATGAAATTATGATGAATTTTCAAAGTTACTGCCCCATTGTAAAAGTAAAACTGGTTAGGGTAAAAGTTAAAGAATAAGGAGAAATAAGCTTTAAGACATTAATACCCTTACATTAAGCATTAGAGAACCCTCATAATTCAACTTAAAAAGTATCAAAAAGGACATTAGACAAAAAGTGGCATTATGCTCAATAAGAGAAGTTTACATAAGAGACAACCTCAATTAAAAGCTTGCACCTAATTTATCAAGCTAAGCTCATAAAATGTTGCTTGTGAATATGCCTATGTTTATGTGCAAGCATGATGTTATGATAATGATCATGATGATATGATGATGTTATGATGATGATATGATAATGATGATATGATATGATGCTTGATGTTGTATGATATTGGTTTCTCTGTTTGGCAAAATTTTGGGAAGCTTCGGTTTAGCCGTTATGTCGCCATAATAAATTTTGTAAGAATTATGGACTTAGAAATATTTTCAGATCATAATACTTAAATAAGAAGAAGTTTAATTCAAGTAAATGATCCTTCAAAAGTGGAAGGTAACCTAATTTAAGCTCCTCACCCACGACTACATGAGGCATGGCATGACCCAAATTAGTGTGAGTATAGGGATAGGTCTTACATGAGGCATGGCATGACCCAAATTAGTGTAAGTACCTGAATTCTATGGTGGCTACGGCCACTAGAGATGAGCTCATTACCACTTACAAGCAGCGTGAAAAGATAAAAGTCAAGCTTAAGAAAAGAAAAGGACTTCGTCCAAACCCTGAAAGGGAAGTTTCAAGAGAATTTCATAGCTTGATATGGCATGTTTCATGTAAATACATTGTGTTCATGTGTATTATGAGGTAAAATGATTAGAGAGTATGTAAAATTAAATCCGCTTGATATTCATGTTTTTTAAAACCAAGAATTGAACCCTATGCATGCTCATTTATTTTCATTAATAAAACCAAGTGGTCGGGACGATGACGATGACACTTTCGTGCCTGTTCGAGTCCCATCGAGAAATCTTATTTCACCCTAGCTGTTTTTCCGCCTCGCCACCAGATTCTCGACTACAAGATCCTGGAGTGGAGTGAGCGTGATCCCCAACACGGTGAGCGGACGTGGTGACGCAAGGCAAGACGGTTGCTTTGGGACTTGTAGCGACCATCGCTCGCATCTTCGTGATATTTCTTTTTGAGTTAGGCTTTGTCATTTAAATTTGTACTTCGTGATCTAGTATTTGATCATGGCTCAACCAAGAGTCTCCTTGTTGTAATGTCAAAATATATGTATATATATATATTATGAACCCATATGAATGTAATAGTTAGTTATTTAATGCAATATATTTGTGAATTATTATTTGTTTACCTTATCCTTGTTTTATGATATTGGAGTATATATTTTATGCAACACGCTTTTTCTCTGTCTAGCTTCTCGTTCAAGGCTTTACTTTTCAAAACGCTGCAAAGCGATGACGTATTTCAAAGAAAAATCTTATCGTATTTTCCACGTAACTTAATTTCAAGCAAAGATTAGTTTCCCACGAGCATAAGTAACAACTAATAAAACGCCGTAATACGACTTAAGCGTAGTATGGGTTTATTAGGGTGTTACAAACACCGTGTCCTTTGTGGTGGATGCTAAGCCAAGGTACATGTCTTGCTGGGTCGAGAGTGAATCCATGCTAATCAATGCATACCTTCTACACTTCACTAACAACTTCAATTCTAGAATGGAGAGCAAGTTGAAGTGGTAGATATAGACTTTTTCCCATTCATAGCCGATATAAGGATGCAGGATACAATGCTCTATTCTCCAAAAATTGAGCCTGTCTCATGGCCTGAAGATGTTACCCTAGACTTCAGCAAGTCCTTTGACTTATCATTAGATGGGTTTGAAGTCACAGTAGAGGCCACCCTACAGCCTAGGAGGAACCACAATGATGGAGCCTGAGGAACAAGTACTACAAGAGGTCTTGCAATGACTAACATGTTATTTTGTTGAATCTAGAATTCAGGAAGGTATTATTAAAACACAATTAGCCAAAAAAGAGCCAGCAAAAGAGTAGAATAAGGAAGAACAGAATGAAGCAGCTATGGCAGAAAAGAAGCCAAATTTTGAAGCCCAAGATCCTCTGGTGGTAGTAAATATGGGAACAAATGAAGAGCCAAGGATGACAAAGATTAGTAGTTTGCTACCAAAAGAGAGCCATGATCAAATAGTCCAACTCATCAGAAGGTATTGAGATTATTTTACCTGGGATTACCATGAGATGCTAGAACTATCCCGAGAGCTAGTAGAGCATCGGCTACCTATCAAAGTAGGGTATAAGCTACATGAGTAGCCAGCAAGCCTAGAGCTCTTGTCGAAGATTAAGGGAGAGATTGAAAGGTTGCTTAAGGCAGGGTTTATTAGAATAGCTAAATATGTAAATTGGTTGTCAAATATAGTCCCTATAATTTAGAAAAATAGGCAAGGTTGCCTTTAAAATTGTGCATATCGGCCATTGATGATTCTGCCTGTTAGCTTAAGATGTCGAAGATGCCATAGAGAGTAGTGTATTATTTTAGCCCGTTACTCAATGATGTCGAGATAAGGCATGCACTAATTGAAAAATTATGTTTGTCCTTGTTCCATGTTTGTACCAAGTTGGAGTACTATTTGCTACCAAGGGAAGTCTTGTAATGTGCAAGATAAACATTATCATGTACTTGCTAAATCGACCAGTTTTACTTAACGCTTTTGCTTTAAAGTATGTCCCTCTAAGAACTGTCAAAGGCCAAGCTCTAGTCAATTTTCTCGTCCAACACCCTTGTGTAGATATCCAAGATCTATTAGATAATAGCCAAGAGTATGTTCAGCCAGAATCCTAGGTGTTGGAATTTGATGGATCCAAGCACCAAAAATGGAGTAGGAGTCGGAATTGTGATCACTAGCCCAAATGGAGTGGAAAGCAAGTACATATGTTTGTTGGACTTACTCCAATAATCAAGTTGAATACAAAGCTCTGGTTCTCGGCTTGAGAATACTATTGTCCATGGAGGTTAAAGTGATCAAAATTCTAGGAGACTGCTAACTTGTGATCAAATAGCTGATCGAGAAGTATAAATGCAACAATCTAGTTCTGATGGAATTGTTGGACTTAGCTCGTTCTTTGCTACAACAATTTGCCGAGGTAACAATTTCTCATGTCCTTCAGAGTGACAACGAAGTGGCTAATGAGCTAGCTCAACAAGCCTCTCAGTTTCAGCTAAGATTGAATGAAATAAATAACATAGAGATAGTCGAGATATAGCCAAGGGAAAATAAGGATTGGAGATTAGAGCTCAAGTAATATTTGAGCAATTCTTCATCAAAGATCGAATACAAAGCTAAAGCAAAAAGCTTTGAGGTACATATTGGTTGACGATTAATTATTCAAAAGGAGCCAAGAAGGATTGTTGCTAAGGTGTGTAGATGACGTTGAAGTCAAGAGAATCATGCATGAAGTGTATGAGGGCATTTGTGGAGCATATAAATTAGGCCCAAAGATGAGATGGCTAATCCATAAATATGGATATTATTGGCCTACCATCGTAGTTGACTTTTTTGCTTACGCAAAAGGATGTGAGGTTTGCCAAGTGCATGGATCACTACAAAGACTGCCAGCTGAGAAATTACATGCAATTGTAAAACTTTGGCCATTTAGAGGTTGGGCCATGAACTTAATTAGCAAAATTCATCCTCCATCATCCAAATGTCATGTATTCATTATAATAGCCACTGACTATATTACTAAATAGGTTGAGGCTCAACCATTAGTCAATGTGACCCAAGTTGATATGATCAGATTCATTAAAACTTAAATCATATATTAGTTTGGAGTCCCTAAAACCATAACTACAGATCAAGGTACCATGTTTACAGGGGAAAAGATGAAAGCTTTTGCCCAATAATTTGACTTTTGGCTAGTTCATTCTTCTCCTTATTATGCTCAAGCCAATGGGTAAGCAGAGGCTAGCAACAAAGTCTTGATCGCCATGATCAAGAAAACAATACAAGACAAACCAAAAAAATGGCAAGAAATCTTGTCCAAGGTCTTATGGGCCTACATGAACTCTAAGAGTAATGCCACGGGTTTAACTCCTTATCAACTAACATATGGGCAAGATGTCATATTACCTTTGGAACTAGCTGTGAATTCATTCAGGGTAGAAAAACAATAAGAGCTATAGCCAGAAGAATATTTGCATGCTATGTTCAAAGAGTTAAAATCGGTCGATGAAGATAGATTGATGGTCTTGGAGAACATCTAGGCTAACAAAGCTAAGTTGTCTAAGTTATACAATAAAAAGGTCAAGTTGAATCTACCGAAGGTGATCTAGTATAGAAGGTGATATTACCTATTGGAGCTAAAACTACTAAATTTGGCAAGTGATCACCAAATTGGGAAAGCTCTTTTATTGTTACTAAAGTTATTTATGGTGTTGAATACAAACTGTTTACTCTCAAGGGGGAAAAGTTGGCAAGAAGCATTAATAGAAAGTATTTAAAGAAATACTACCCCATGATGGGGGGTTAGCCATAAGCCAGCTGAATAGCTAAGAGAAATACAAAATGAAAGAAAAATGATAAAACCTAAGCTACTAAGGCTATGTTTCAAGAGGATCAACGGATCGACCCTTAGTAGCAGTGTCTTTTGCAAGACGGCTGGTGTCTTCTAGTTGAACTTCCTTAGGCTAATCTTCTTCTTCGGCTCTTTGAGTCTCTTACAAAGTAGGAGCAGGCTCGAGTACACGAATAGGCTCAGCAGCCAAAGTCTCGACTTGTGCCTGCTCTAGGGAGACTAAAGCAGTGATCATGGCAATCACCACCAAGGCCACAACAATATTAAAAGCTTTCTTCTAGGTTGAGGCCATTAAGCTCCTATACTTGGCCCAAAACAGCTCTACGTCAATCATGCCTTGAACACTGCTCTCCACTTCATGTTGCAGGATGAGTTCTCTTTCTTCAAGAATGTGAATTTTCCCATCTAGTGCCTTGGCCTAGTTGTACAATTGCAATTTGTTCTTAGAATTAGCTTTGAGATCAATTGTGATAGCAGATAGCTTGGGCTGCAGTTGATTAAGCTTTGCCTGAAGTCAGGCAATTTTGGCGTAGATTTTGTCGATACAGCCCTACACCACTTGCTACCATTGTTACTTTGCCTTATGGCCGATGTCTATAGTTTGGAACTGGCCCTTAAGATTTTCCTTCTGTGCTCTTAGATCCAACAGCTGGTTCAGACTCTTTAGGCCTGAAGACATGTGTTCCTTGTACACCTTGTAGTTAAAGGCTTGCATCTTTTACTTCATTGCCACATGCTAATAAGCTTCCTTGACCTCAGGAATGACTGAGGGATTAGTCAATTTGGTGACCCTCAGAAGGGACTTCTACAGCTGATAATACATTGTAGGATCCGGGGGGAAGGTCCCACTAAAATACTTGTGCATGGCCTCCAACTTCTTGGATATGGTAGAGGAAGCTAAGCCAGTCGAAGAAGATAGCAAATACCTATCCAGCTTCTCAATAGGCACTGTTATATCTACCTCCTCTTCCATAATAGTAAGGATCGGATAGGTTGCAATTACTGCTGGTGTGGAATCTCTTGGTATTGGATGAGTTCCCAGAGCGCTCAACCCTATTTCTTCATCTTCACCTTTAGATTGGAGTATCATTACTCTCCATAATAAAGATTGGACTTTGACTTTCTTGGTCTTAGTAGGCTGAGAATGAGGGGTGGCTGCTTTTGACTTCTGTTTCTTCTGCCAAAAGAAGAATAAGATCCAAGTCAGAAGAAATATGGTGACATGTCTATGAGATTTGACAAAGGGCGGTTCATATAACTTACCATCAGCCGGTTCTGGTGCCAAAAAAGTCTTGGTCAAAGGAACGACAACCTCTAAAAAAGCCACATTAATGGGCTGAGGAAAAATTAGTGGTCGAGGACTCTTTCATAGCTTTTAGGTATTATTCTCCTGAATAGCAAGCTTGCTAGTCCCTATACCTTTGGCTTTTGTGGGAGCCTTTGCAAAACGGAGTAAGAAGTAATCATTTACAATGACAAAAAGTGCAAGTACTTACTCTTGGAAGTCGAAGCCTCTTTAGCAGCAGTTATCTTAGCTAGGGCAGAAAGGCTAATCGCCTTTTTGCTGTTAGGTGGTGGCAAGTACAAAAAGCACACTTGGGGGCTGGTTTAGTAGCTTCTTGAACATTGCTTACCACCATGAGGCAAATTCTAGGATAGCTGAAAGAGCAATTCTAAACTTCTCAAAATAGAAGTTATTGATCTTTTTGTTATTGTTTAACTCTAAATCTACCAGCTCGTTGGTATACAAATTGGCCTGTTCATCAAATTTGGCAAATGACTCATAGGGAAGAGGAATCCCTTACACTAGGCCGAACTGCTAAGCTAAGCAGTGAGAGTTGTAGGGCTCAAAAGAGGTATGTTTATATCTGGATCTTGGCATTGAGAAGATAACAAGCTATGAGCATGTTGCGCCACTAAAGAGTGACTTCAGATAGCTTGAAATTGGAGGCTAAGAGAAGCCTCTACAGAATTCAAGCTGGTCCACATCCTTGGTCCTGATATGGGAATAGTCGAAGGTATGTTTGGACTCTCATCTTAATGAGGGTATTGGCCACTTCATATGCTGAGAAAGATAAGAAAGGAAAATAGGTGTAGTAATCTCTATACACAGCCATTTGAGTAGTGTGTGTGAAAGTGGCTTCAGCAAACAACTTTGGGAAATACTGTTGAATCCAAAGTTGTAAAAGCCAGAATAGGCCGAATACGATCCATTGACTCTCCTTTCTTCATCCAGTACAAGATGGTAAATATGCCTTTGTACAACAAAGATAAGAAGAGTAGGCCAATATTAAGGTAACTCCAACTAAGGATGGTTGACACATAAGGAGCGAACTTTGCTACCATGGCCACTGAGCTGGTGCAGACGAAAAAATGGCAAATCCAGAACAAGAGAAACGCCCTATGCTTTGTCTCGCCTATGAGGCCACTTCTCTTGTTAAAGGTGTTTGTAAAAGTAGAGTAGGCGTTGTTCTTCTTGTTAACTTAGAAACCCAAGTCAGTATTGAGGACATCATGAAGGTATGACACCTTACCCTTATCCACTGGCAAACCAGTAATAGCCACCACATCATGCAGTATGGGCCTCATCATGCCAAATGGTAGGCAGAAGGCATTTACTAACATGTTCTAGAAGCTGAGAAAGCCGTACAACATCCCAAAGTTAGGCGAAATCTCTTTCTTAAAAGGAAGGATCATATTGAAGATCCCTATACTCTTTCCATTCCTCCCCCGTTTCAGCGACCACCCTATCGAGCCATTAAGTGTCTGAAGGGCTAGGCTAGGTAATGAGCTCAGATGGTCATTAATGGATATGGAATGATAGAGCGGCAAATGACAGTTTATACCTAGATGAGGAAACAAAGGAATTAGCCTCAGCCATCCCATGGTCCAGGGAATGAAGAATAGGGTCGAGAATAAACCTTCAATTCTCTTTGTCAAACACTATGAGAGTGAAAAGGTTAGAAACCTTGGATGAAGAAGCCATCATCTTTTCCGGCGAAAGATCAATAGAAGATGATTTCTGGGTAAAGAGTTTGTGGCTAAAAGTAAGCTTTGCAGAATCTGAGAAGGTAGAAGACATGATAAATAAAATGGCTATTTTGAGGCATAGTAATAAAGTGCTAGAAGTTCAATAAAGGGAAAAGTGGAATAAAGAATGTTTACAGGCTAGATACTCTCCATGTAAAAAGCCAACTAGCCATTACTGTAGCGAGAAAATAGTTAACGGATAGACTATTCATGACCGTCATCACACAATACTAATCTAAAATTAGATTTAGCTAACATGGGCTTCACATGCCTATAAACTGGAGGGATCTATTTCGGCCACATGCCTCCAATGTAGAGAGGTCTCTTGGTAGGTCACTTTCCTTTATCAAAGGATCATGCTCGATTATCTTGTCATTGTGGGTCACTTTTCCTTATGAAGAATCACACCCAAGTATCTTTCTTTAATATGGAACTTGGTATTAAGTCTTATGTCATGAGTCTTAAGTGTATAAGTCTTAAGTCTTTCTTATCTTAACACGAGTTGCTATTGTACACGTGACAAATATTTTGGTGAAAATTGTAACACCCTCCTAAATGCAACTAGTGCTTAAGTCATACCATTGCACTTAGAAGTTGCTACCAATTCTTTAGCGGACCTTGTTTATTTACTTACTATGTTCTCAAAGGATTTGTATAAAATTTATTCATTGTACTAAATAAAGTATATCAAGCAAATTGAAGAAAGTGGAAACTTTACTTAAGACATAGTAAAATCCACATCACAGTTGCATTTATTAACATACATACCAAACCTTTAGTCTTAACAACATGTCAAAAATAAAAAAGAGCTCCACTAAGAGCTTCAATTATGATATCAGTTATTTAGTATTATAATACATATACTTGACTTTGACCTTTCATTGATGAGATAGTCTTTGTTAGAAATTCCTAGGAAGTGCTTTCAAGGGTCACCTATGCTATTTGGAGATATCATGGGAGCACATGGAGGTGAGAAATATAATTTTTCCATTAGATAGCCTAGGATAATAGCAATAGTGCCATCATTATTGTCTCAGCTTCTTTGGTTTATTATTTAAAAGGTGAGCAAACCAAGAAAAACAAGCTTCATTTTAAGAGTTTGAAAAGATGATCTTCCATAGTGGGTTTATTTTATCAAGCATCTAATCCAAAGAACTTAACAGTTAATAAGCCTTACTTATCTTGGTTCAAAATTAAGGTAAAGATGCTTATGAGAATGAAGTAATATTCCTTGAACTGCATGTCCTTCTTCTTTTTAATTGTATTTTAACCTTCTTTGCTTAACACACCTAAGTGTTACGTTTTGTCGTCTTTAGGGTGTCTATATTTATCTACACTTGAGCATTACATATCGTCGTCCTCAGGTGCATTTGTCTTAACATGACTGGGCGTTGTGCTCCGCTATCCCCAAAATAACTTTACATGACTGAACGTTATGCTCTGCTATCCCTAGAATAATAATTTATACCTGCTTGAGTATTATGTATCACCATCCTCAGTAGACAATCCTCTTTACATAACTCGGTGTTATGCTCAACCATTTCCAAAATAATAACTTGCACCTGCCTGAGCATTACATATTGCTATTCTCAGTAGGCAAATGCCATCATATGTGATCGTATCGACCTAGCCTACTACTTGGTGGAGGCCGACACTTCACTTGTGATCGTATCATTCCAGTCTACTACTTGGTGGAGACCCAACATGTCTCTTAATTAACTTATGATATTCTTATGTTCATACTATATACCTTTCATGTAACTATATTATCATATAATCTAACATAATTACATCTTGCAATTGTACTAGACCTCATGAAATTATCTTTCAGAAGTAAACTTGGCAAAGCTCTGGCAACACAACGGCTGTACCGGGAGGTTCTCCAAATTTTGAAATAGCAAATAACTAGCCATAATTCCAGAGACATGGTGCTAGTAATGACATATAGCAAGAATTCAATGTAAATATAGTCACATAGGCACATAAGGTTGTACCAATATCATAGAGTTCAAGCAATAAGCATATCATCTTACACCTCCCAAGAATGCATCAACTCAATGCATTATACTCAATGCCACCAATTGTTTTGGTTGCAAGTCCTTTAGAGACCTCTAGTTTTAAGTTAAAATCTTGCAATAGTATAGTTCTTCAAATCTGCCCAAAACTTCTAAAATCCACAATAATTTGGGTTTAAGTCATTTTAGTCTTAAAATTTATAAGGATAATGCTCTACTAGTCTATTTTTAAACCTCTTTGGTCCCACTAAATTTTGAGGTATATAGCTTAAGTTATTTAAGTTTTCTCTACTACTGTCCTATTATGGGACAAACTTTAGCACCTAAAAGTGGAAAATCACTAAAACAAGACCATAGAGCATCATAATCAGCCACTAACAAGTATAAAAAGTAAAGAACATGAAACCCTAGCTTTATGACATAACTCAACATTACACAAGTTCTAGGATATCTATCTTGGTTCCAAACCTATAAGCTTTTCAAAACTTATGCCTTTGGACTCCAAGCTCTCTTAAACCAAGCAAGCAACCACCAACCCTCTTCTTTCTTGTTCAATGGCAGTAGCTTCCTTGTACCAAAAGAAGAGGTTTTTGGCTTTACTTTAAGTCAAGTGAAAGGGGTAGAGGTTGGGCTTTCGGTGGCATCCAAAAAGAACAAGTCAAAGTACACGTTTACAGAAGAAGAAGAACAAAAATGGAGGTAGACTGGGAGGAGGAAGTTCACGGCTTTGAGGAAGGAAAGAGAAAAAGATGATGGCTTTTCTTTGTTTTATTTTAATTTTATTAAGTTGATGATGAAGTCAATTTAAATTTTGTGGTCAAAATTTACTCTTTTTTTTTCCAAGGTGGTTAATTCTTAACTGCATAAACTAGTTTTTGTTGCATGATAATTAGATTCTCTTGTATTTTAAATTCCTACCAAATGAACTTCTTGTGTCCCTAGAAACTGTTCTTAAAATTTTTACGGTGTAGTTAAGATTTTATTACTAACAAAATGTTTTTTGTTTTTAACCTATGACATTATTTTTAATATTCTACACTCCCCTCTCCTATGAGTAAATTTAGCATTAATTAATCCTTATTAATGTTAATTATAGACATGGTTAAATTCAGATATTACAAAAATATGGCAGCATAATGGTTAGACCGAGAGATTCTCCAAAATTGAAAACCTGCACATAACAAGCATACATAGCATTCATATCATAATTAAACATTCATGAAAATTCATCACATGCATAGATCATGATTCTTGTGGATTTCTCCTAAAAAATCCCAATACTCAATCCTAAAATAGTTATAATACACAGATCAACATTTGCAGTATCAAACAACTTCATCATTTTCCCACATGATTAGGGAATAAAGCACACTAATACACTCAAGACTCTTATAAACATAGATAGGTGATTAGATACAATCTTCTAAATTACATTTTACCCTTAAGTCTTGAATTAACCTTGAAGAAAGATTTTTAACTTCTTTTCTTTGCTTATTAATAAGTTTGCATTCTTACTCAATATAGTCTTTTAACTCTTATGCTTACTCTTCAAGCTTAATTCCTCAAGAAAGTTATTAACTTTATTTGATTAGATATTTTAAGGCTTAAAATTCACATATTTATTAATTAAACATTCGTCATTTCTTAATTGAGGTATATGGGTCGAAATCCTCTTTTAATATGGCCTTAAGCTCCTTTTAATTTTTATTTTTCTCATAATCTTAATTAATCACTTAGTTTTATCAAGTTTTAATCTTAATTTAGTTAAAAACATTTCCTTTATTTTTTGCTCCTTAAGGGTCGAACCTAAACTAAAATTTTATTCCAAGTTCTATTTTTGCTTTCTTTGTTACAAAATGTGTTAATATTACATGTAGATTAAAATTAAAGGTCAACTCTTAAAAGTCTCAAACCCTTTTCCCTTCTATTTTTCTACTGCCAAGCCAAGCATCCATTTTTATTTTGCTTTTCTTCTTGATTTCACTTGCTTTAAACTTGTTAAAGCTTATGGAGCATAGATCTAAGCTTAAGGATTAATCTTATGAGATACTCAATAAAGTTTGAAACTTTTTCATGTTTATGTCTTAGAGACCACTTTCGCATGGTCATTTTTCCAACAACCAACCAAACAAGCTCAAGAAAGTAACTTCAATATAGATTTGGTCTTAAAAATGATATATGAGCCAAAGAACTAAACAAACATTCAAAAAGGTGACAACTTTAAACTTTTTCAAGAGGCAAACACAAGGATAGGCCAAGAGCACCATAGTCATGGTTAGGGCTAAAGTGTTCTTGCCTCAAAGTAAGTAAAGTTTTAAAACTTTCCACACTTTTTCAAGAGATAAACTAACTAGAAACTCAAAGGAAGAAGTAGAATCCTACAAGGTAGCATTTTTATCAACCTTCAAGCAGCTAGAATCCTTTAGACAAAGCTTGGAACTCAAAGCTATAGACAAGCTTGAGCATCCAAAGCCTTTGTCATAAAAAAAAAGGCTAGATAAAGATTCCTACCCACTCAAGATGATGAACAAGACAAGGAAGGTTGAAGCTTGCAGTGAAAATCCTCCTCCCTCCTCCAAAGAAGCCCACGATTTTGGCAAGAGAGAAGGGTGAGGCCTTGTTGCTCTTATGCTTTGAAGAGAGTATGTATTTGTATGTTTGTAAGAGCTAGCAGATGTAGCCCTTACAATGTTTGAAAGGGGTGGTTATGGAGTCTCAAGAACTTGGAGAGAAAGGAAGAAGAAGATGAAGAAGTAGAGAGAGTTTTGTCTCTTAGGGATAAGAGAGTTTAAGAGAAACTTGGAGAAAAAGGAGTGTTGATTTTTCAAAATGTGAAGGAGTGTGTATGTTGTGGCCATGGGGTCTATATGGTATTAGGGGGTGAGATATTTTCATTTGTCTCTTAAGGGAGACAAAGTGTGTGTTAGCATTAGGTAATTAGATGATTAGGTTGATCACTTTAGACAACACTTTGTACCTCTTTTACATAAAGCATTTTTGTCTTTTACTTTTTGCTTTTGATAATGTCATGTGTACTTGGTTGTCTAGTTGATTTTTAATTTAAATTTGATAATGAGATTAAGTGTTCTTGCTACTTACGTGATTTAATTAATTAAGGATTAATGATTAACTCATGTTTCCATGATTAATGAAATTAAAATCTTAATTATGCTTAATTAACTTTAATTAACCTTAATTAAGTTAATTATTAGTAATTAGTACTTAATCAGTCTCTTTGAGGTTTGATTTCCTTGATTAGCAAAATGTCTAATTCTAATTAAGTATTCTCTTAATTTTTCTTTCCCTATTACCATTTTAATCCTTAATTAAGCCTTTATTTTCTTAATTATTCATTAAGTATCTAATTACTCAAGATTATCGAGGTAATTAGCACAAGAGAAATTGGGGATATTATACTACATAGGGGAAGCTGTTCCGGGAGGCCTACACCCGTCGCGGTGCAGTTTGGATCAATTTTAAGGAAAAGATTCATTCAATCCAAATAATAAAATATATAGCGGTAGGTCGATGTTCGATCCAAGGCCACATACATAAGTGCTTAATTTTAGTTTCAGTACTTTTAATTTATTATATTTGATATTATTTAAATGTAATTTAATTTGTTTTGTTTCATTCAATTATAGCATAAGTTCACCCAATGCCTGACCAAGTCTCGATCACAGCAAACCCAACAGGAAGATGAGACCACTATTGACTACACACCTATTAGTGACAATGAGAGATGGACCCGAACGGTTCGCGGTCACTATGCAGATCGAATGTATGGCATGGGAATAGCCTATTGTAGCAGCTCATATTCTCTAGCCTTTGTGTCTGGATCTGGGTTTGGCTAGGGCTGATATAGAGGATATCTAGGATCGGGTGCATGCACTTAATGAAATAGTGCAGAAACAACTCAAGGAGGTAGATAGGACATATATGGAGCTGCATGAGTGACATGAGAAGGAGAAGGAAGAATAGAGGCAGCAGATGCAATCTGTAACATCCACCGAAATTTTCTTATCGTTTTTTGTCCAATTGTTCGGTTTTTATCGAATAATTAAGATTAATTAAAATTCGACTAAATATTTATTTAGGATCAATTAATTAGCAATTAATTGAGTTTAGATATGAGAAAATTAGGTTAGAAGTCTAGAAGTTTTCATAAAAATTTTCTTGAAACCAATTTACCAATTTAAAAGAAATCGGTAAGATTACGGTATTTTAAATTGTTGGAACCGAACCAACAGAATTACAAGCTTAAAACCCTATGAACTAAGGCTGATTACTCAGCCACATTAACACATGAAAGTGACACCACTTTGGCCACAAAAATAAGGAAAGTTGGCTGAAATTCAGCCTTGGATTTTAAACCAATCAAAAGCCTTTATTTCAACTACCTCCTCCATGCTTTTGTAACACATTCCTTCTCTTCCTTCAACCCAAAAGATCTGCGCCCCCTTTCTTTCTCCCTTTGCTCCAGCTCCCTTTTTCTCTTCTCCACTCACCCAACTCCATCAAACCATCAAGCCCAACCAAGTTTTATTCATCCAAACTCCAAAATCAAGCCAAATCACACATAACAAGAGATAGAGGTTTAATTCTTGTCTTGGTTTTTTGATTGTGGGTGGCTGGTGGTGGTTTATTTTCTCAATTCTTGATGTGATGATTGAGTGAATATGATGATATTTGGTTGGTTTGTTGGTTGTTTGTGATATTGGAATCAAATAGGAAGCAAGAAAGGATGAAAATAGGAAAAGCTGAGGGGCTAGAGAACCAAAAACCTTCGGTAGTCCGTACGGCGGAGTGTACGGCTCTGCCTACTACTATTTAAATTTGATGAACCATTTTTAAATGAAACTAGACATCTAGGGCTTTCCATACATATATCATATAAGGCCATTGGATTAGTATTGAGAGATATATGAATTTTTGAAGTTCGACCTAGGTTTTTGAATTTGATTATGGGCAGACTAGGTTGTTTAGGGAGAAACTCGCTCTATACTACTTGGAATTGAGTGAAACTAACTTGTTAGAAAGCTTACACATAGGAGAATATCACATAAAAATTTTAGAGTTAGATAAGGTCCTGTTTGTTCCTAGTGGTCCAAGAAAGTTGCCCTATGTCCAAATCGGGCCAAAATAGGGCAATCTAGGAAGATTAAATTTCGGGGCTTATAACTTGAGACCTATTAGGGCAAATGGAATGGAACTTTTTGAAAATGAAATATTGTCCTGTTGGATTTAATATGAGGCCAATTTCGTATGATTGAGCTAGTTTTTGATTTTTAGTGGATTTTTAAGTGTGTAATTCTGGCCAGTTGCAGGGTAGGTCAGGATAAAACCTAAATAACTTGAGCTATATTTATCAAAATTAGATGGGACCAAAGAGTTAGAAAATAGACACATAACACTCTAACATATCCAAATTTCAGGTCCAGATGAGTTAAATAGAAATTTTGGCTTGATTTACAAAAATCGGGTTGAATGATTATGCTGAGGCAGTAACCCTGTCTTAATGTAACTAATGTTTCTATGAGATTAATGTTGAATTGTGAATGAAATATCATGATTTCTTTGATAAGTTGGTATACTGAGTACTGACATTATTCATGGGAAAGCGGACACGTTCCATTATGCTGCCGAAGGGAAAGCGGACACGTTCCATTATGCTGCCGAAATTTTGATAAGACCTATGCAAGAGTTATAAGATACATATGCATTTTCAAGAAATTCATAAAGATTATGTTATGATGAACATAAAGGTTAAGTTATGATGAAAGTTCCATAATACTTGAGCTAGTCCCGGAATAAAGTTAAGGGGAATAGATCGGTGGAGAGGTCGGAGAAAGTAAACCCGGCATTTCTGTATAGGAACGAGCTCGATCCTGAAAAGCAGACTATTACTCAGGAGTCTAAAATGGCCAAGAACTCCCAGGGGACCAAGTAATAGAAAAGTTTATGAAGAAAGGTTCAAGAATAAGTTTTGCATGATTATATTAAATGCATGATTATATTGAACAGTCATTACAAGTTGTTTATAGTTTATTTGTTATATTTACTTACTGGTGCATGTTCATTTATTCTGCTCATTATTCTATATTTTACTATTAGTAGTCTATTCTGTTTCTTATGCTGTCTTAAGTAAAACTGAACCTTGCCTCGGACCAGATGTTTTCTTAAACTTATTGAATATGGATAGTTCAGTTTGATCCCATAGTTTTATAATTAAATGAAAACCGAGGCAACTGAGAATGAATGTGACGTCAGTTAAATACCGTACGCGAGCCCTACTAAGAATTTCTTCAAATTTTCACCTCGTTTTGCTTTTTCGCATCATTCGCAAACGCTGATGATGGACTCGATGGCCATTCTTTTTATTGAGATTCCAAACCTGTAGCTCCGCCATGACCCCGAGGTGGACTCGGTGAACATAGCTGGCTCCTGCCATTTCCATCTTTACCTTTAGCAATAGGAATTTTGTTGTTCCTTTATTTCACTCTGCTTTTGAAACATACGTACATATATATATATATATATATATATATATATATATATATATATATATATATATATATATATATATATATAAATTGAAGCGTTGGCTTCCAGCTTACATATGTATATATAGAGCTGATGATATATTACCTGTCTTAATTCTTTTCTGCAGTGGTTTTTATTAAATTCTATCACGTTCTATATTGCTGATCACGTTTATTATATTAAGCGCCCTGTTTCGTAAGTATATACATCAGTATATACATATTTATCAAAGGAAAAGAGAATATAATATAATGAATACTGTTATAGATGGAATACTAACACGGCAACGCAACCTATCCAATTTCATGTTATGACTTAAGCATAACATTAAGTTGGTAGGGTGTTACATTTTTGGTATCAGAGTAGTTCGTCCTAGCTAAGGCCTGAGGATTGGACTAACTATGCTTTGCGCATATTCTGTATTTTTAGCTGATAATATGCACTAGATCTTGCCTGTACGATTGAGATATAGATGTGCAAGTGTATGAAGTGCCTGACCATATGAGCTGTTATTTACTAGCACATTAGACTTAGTGTTGAGCCTGATCAACTCAATAACTTTTGTTCAGTGTGCTCAGAACTTAATGGCTTCCGGAAGGCGAGGTAGACCATGCACAGAACCTGCTCAAGGGGATCCCGCTGACCTTATGGACATGGTACAAGAGATGGCTCATGCGATGTGGGAACAGGCCACAACAGCTCACCAGATGATGGATCAATTAGGTAGGTGACTTGAGGCAAGTTGCGGAGGAAACCCACATGGCCCAGGAGCTGATCTGGACCACCTTAAGTTTGCTGAGTTTAGGAAGGCAAATCCGCTCAGCTTTTGAGAGGTGTATGATCCTGATAAAGCTGACGAATGGATCAAAGCTATGGAGAATATTTTCTCTGTCCTAGATTGCTCAGATCATCAGAAGGTGACCTTTTCCACCTACATGCTCGAGGCAAACATCGAGTTTTGGTGGAATGGCGTACGAAGACTATTTGAAGAATCTCAGACAGCAGTCACTTGGGTGGTGTTTAGGGATGTATTTTATCGAAAGTACTTTCTTGCTTCCGTTCGAAATGTCAAGGAACTTGAATTTATGCAGCTGCGTCAAGGAAACAGGACGATATCCGAATATATTGCCAGATTTGAAGAATTGTGTAAATTTGCTACAATTTACCAGAGGAACCCAGATGAAGCATGGAAGTGCATCAAATTCGAAGGAGGGTTACGGGAAGATATTCTTATCGTAATAGGAGGGCTAATGGAGATTAGAGATTTCCCACGTTGGTAAATAAATGCCGACTTGTGGAAGATTGCAACTTAAAGTTAGTGGCAACCAAGGCATTTGGTGGTAGTTTTAAGAAGGGATTAGCACCGTAGGGCCCAAGATTCAAGCCCAACTTACAACAACAGAGGAGATTCCCGCCGGTAGGCAACAAAGGCCAGCAACCCCAAAGGCCCCTTCCGAATCCAACCTGCACAAAATGTGGAAAGAATCACAGTGATCGACCGTGTTTGACAGGCTAGAATGTATGCTATGGGTGTGGTAAGCCAAGCCACAAAATTTATGAGTATCCAACCAGGAATCGACCACAGCCGTCTCAACCACGACGGGTTTTTACGATGAATGCAGAAGAAGCTGACAAGTCCGAGGGACTAATCCAAGGTACCTGTGAAGTGGACGGTGTGACTTTAATTGTACTCTATGATTCGGGTGCCTCACATTCGTTTATTTCTCATAATTGTGTGGCTATTTTGCAATTACCAATTTCTGAATTGCCTTATGATTTACTGGTTTCTACTCCTACCAATGAACCTGTTAAAACTAGTCAAATTTGCATCAATGTTCCTCTTCGAATTGAGGGTAAGACCTTTGCAGCCAATTTGATTTGTCTCTCTCTCTTTGGACTTGATATAATTCTGGGCATGGATTGGCTTTCCGCCAATCGAGTCATGCTCAATTGCTCTGATAAGGCGGTGGTAGTCCCCTCTATTTTATCTTCTGAATCCCAAGCCTCAACACTCTTCTATCTGAACTCTTTATTAGTAAACTATAGTGGGTCGAAGAGTCAAGGATACATCTTCTTGTCAGCTAATGTGACGGAAGTTGAACAGAAACTAGAGGAGATCCCAGTTGTTAAGGAATATCCTGATGTTTTTTCAAAAGATATTCCTAAATTCCCCCGTGAAAGAGAAATTGAGCTCACTATCGAGTTGTTTCCAGGTGCGAGACCAATATATATAGCTCCGTATCGAATGTCACCTTTGGAGCTGAAAGAACTAAAGAGACAAATCGAAGAGCTTTTGGAAAATGGATTCATACGGCCAAGCGCATCGCCATGGGGAGCTCCAGTCTTGTTGGTCAAAAAGAAAGATGGGAGCATGCGCCTATGCATGGATTATAGGCAGTTGAATAAAGTGATGATCAAGAATAAATATCCACTGCCAAGGATTGATGACCTCATGGACCAACTATAAGGTGCAACGGTATTTTCCAAGATCGATTTGCGTTCCGAGTATCATCAAATTCTGAGTTCGAGAACAAGATATCCCTAAGACAGCTTTTCAAACTCGTTACGGACACTATGAGTATACCGTGATGTTGTTTGGATTGACAAACGCACCAGCAGTATTCATGGATTACATGAATCGAATATTCCACCCATATCTGGACAAATTTGTAGTGGTTTTCATCGACGACATATTTGTCTACTCGAAGACGAAGCAGAGCATGCGGAACACTTACGGCTGATTCTGCAAATTTTTAGAGAAAAGAAACTCTATGCTAAGTTACCCAAATGTGAATTTTGGATGAAAGAAGTAAAATTTCTCGACCATGTAGTTTCCTATGGAGGAATCTCCGTAGACCCCAGCAAAGTAGAAGCAGTACTAAATTGGGAAAAGCCGACCACAGTCACTGAAGTCAGAAGTTTTCTGGGCTTAGCTGGATATTACAAGCGATTCGTTAAGGATTTTTCTTGGATAGCCTTACCCTTGACCAAGTTAACCAGGAAGAATGTTCCATTTGAATGGACGCCAGAGTGCGAACAGAGTTTTCAAGACTTAAAGAGAAGGTTGACTACGACGCTAGTGTTAGCCTTGGTAGACCCTCATGGACCATTTGAGGTCTATTGTGATGCTTCTAAACAAGGATTAGGGTGCGTGTTGATGCAAACCGGAAACGTGGTCGCATATGCCTCCAGGCAATTAAAGCCACATGAAGGGAATTATCCTACACACGATCTCAAATTAGCTGCAGTAGTATTTGCCTTAAAAATATGGAGACATCACCTGTATGGTGTAAGGTTCGAGGTCTTTTCTGATCACAAGAGTTTGAAGTATCTCTTTGATCAAAAGGAATTAAATATGAGGCAACGGAGGTGGATGGAACTTCTTAAGGACTATGAATTTGAATTGAAATACCACCTAGGTAAGGCAAACATTGTGGCAGGTGCTTTGAGCAGGAAATCGTTGACCATAGCCTAGATGATGATTAAGGAGACAGAGCTTATTAAGAGCTTCCGAAATCTTAATTTGGGAATCCTTATAACTCCCAACACCCTTTAGCTACACCAAATTAAGATAGCCAGTAGCTTTAAAGAACAGATTCAGCAAGCACAGCAGCAGGATGCTAATTTTCAACATACAATTCATCTTGTGCAATCAGGGAGACTAACGGATTTTGCTCAAGATAAAGAGGGCATATGGCGGTGTCGCGACAGGGTGTGTGTACCCGAGGGGAATGATCTCCGGAGGAGAATCTTGGAGGAAGCACATAAGGGTGAATTTACTGTACATCCCGGCATTACTAAAATGTATCAAGACCTCAAGAAAATATTTTGGTGGTCAGGCATGAAGTCAGATGTGGCAAGTGCTTGACCTGTCAGAAGGTGAAAGCAGAACATCATAAACCCTCCGGGATGCTACAACCTTTGGAAATCCCTGAGTAGAAGTGAGAGAGTATCTCCATGGATTTTGTAATGGGATTACCAAGAACGTTAACATGATATGATGCCATATGGATCATTGTGGATAGATTAACCAAATCTGCTCACTTTCTACCCATCCAAGCAAATTATCCGTTGGAAAAATTAGCGCAATTGTATATCCAAGAAATTATCAGGCTACATGGGACCCCTTCAACCATCATCTCTAATCAGGACCCAAAGTTTACCTCATGATTTTGGGAAGCCTTACAAAAAGCATTCGGTGCTAAGTTGTGCCTAAGCACTACATATCACCTGCAAATGGATGGCCAAACAGAAAGAATAATTCAAACCTTAGAAGACATGCTGCGAGCCTATATATTGGAACAACGTGGGAATTGGGATCGATACTTGCCGTTGGCCGAATTTGCATACAACAATAGCTATCACGCTAGCATCGGCATGGCTCCTTACAAAGCGTTGTACGGACGGAAATGCCAATCTCCACTGTGTTGGTACGAAATAGGAGAATCGACTCTATTGGGGCCTGATTTAGTTGAGCAGACCACTGAGCAGATCAAGAAAATACGAAATAAGATGCTTACCGCTCAAAGCCGTTAGAAGAGTTACGCGGATACTAGGAGGAAACCTCTGGAATTTCAAGAAGGAGACCACGTATTTCTAAAGGTTACACCCACAACAAGGATAGGTAGAGCCATTAAGGTCAAAAAGCTAAATCCTCGCTTTATTGGTTCATTTCAAATCTTGAAGCGAATCGGAGCAGTTGCGTACTGAATCGCTTTACCTCCACATTTGTTAAACCTTTACGATGTTTTCCATGTTTCTCAACTTAGAAGATATCAGCCCGACCCTATACACTTTCTAGAACTCGAGTCAATACAGTTAAAAGAGGACCTGATCTTCCAAGTATAACTGGCATAGATCGTAGATAGAAGCAGCAGGCAACTTCAAAACAAAACTGTGCAGTTAGTAAAGGTAGCATGGGGAAAAGAAGGTGCTGATGACTACGCTTGGGAAGTAGAATCAGACATGAAGAAAGAGTATCCTGAACTATTCTCAGGTACTAAATTTTGAGGACAAATTTTTTTTTAGGAGGGTGGTAATGTAACATCCACCGAAATTTTCTTATCGTTTTTCGTCCAATTATTCGATTTTTATCGAATAATTAAGATTAATTAAAATTCGACTAAATATTTATTTAGGATCAATTAATTAGCAATTAATTGAGTTTAGATATGAGGAAATTAGGTTAGAAGTATAGAAGTTTTCATAAAAATTTTCTTGAAACTGATTTACCGGTTTAAGGGAAATCGGTAAGATTACGGTATTTTAAACTGTCGAAACCGAACTAATAGAATTACAAGCTTAAAACCCTATGAACTAAGGCTGATTACTCAGCCACAGTAACACATGAAAGTGGCACCACTTTGGCAACAAAAACAAGGAAAGTTAGCTGAAATTCAGCCTTGGATTTTAAACCAATCAAAAGCCTTCATTTCAACTACCTCCTCCATGCTTTTATAACACATTCCTTCACTTCCTTCAGCCCAAAAGATCTGCGCCCCCTTTCTTTCTCCCTTTGCTCCAGCTCCCTTCTTCTCTTCTCCACTCACCCAACTTCATCAAACCATCAAGTTCAACCAAGTTTTATTCATCCAAACTCTAAAATCAAGCCAAATCACACAAAACAAGAGGTAGAGGTTTAATTCTTGTCTTAGTTTTCTGATTGTCGATGGCTGGTGCTGGTTTACTTTCTCAATTCTTGATGTGATGATTGAGTGAATGTAATGACATTTGGTTGGTTTGTTGACTGTTTGTGATGTTGGAATCTAATAGGAAGCAAGAAAGGATGAAAATAGGAAGAGCTAAGGGGCTGGAGAACCAAAAACCCTCGACAGTCCGTATGGCGGAGTGTACGGCTCTGTCTACCGCCGTTTAAATTTAATGAACCATTTTTAAATGAAACTAGACATTCAGGGCTTTCCATACATATATCATATAAGGCCATTGGATTAGTATTGAGAGAGATATGAATTTTTGAAGTTCGACCTAGGTTTTTGAATTTGATTCTGGGCAGACTAGGTTGTTTAGGGAAAAACTCGCTCTATACTACTTGGAATTGAGTGAAAATAACTTTTTTAGAAAGCTTACACATAGCAGAATATCACATAAAAATTTCAGAGTTAGATAAGGTCTTATTTGTTCCTAGTGGTCCGAGAAATTGCCCTATGTCCAAATCGGTCCAAAACAGGGTAGTCTAGAAAGATCAAATTTCCGGACTTATAACTCAAGACCTACTAAGGCAAATGGAATGGGACCTTTTGAAAATAAAATATCATCCTGTTAGCTTTAATATGAAACCAATTTCGTATGATTTGAGTTAGTTTTCGATTTTTAGTGGATTTTTACTTTTAAGTGTGTAATTCTGGCTAGCTGCAGGGCAGGCCGAGATAAAACCTAAATAACTTGAGCTATATTTATCAAAATTATATGGTACTAAAGAGGTTAGAAAATATAAACATAATACTTTAACATATCCAAATTTCAGGTCCAGATGAGTTAAATAGAAATTTTGGCTTGATTTACAAAAATCGGGTTAAATGATTGTACTGAGGCAGTAATCTTGTCTTAATGTAACTAATGTTTCTATGAGGTTAATGTTGAATTCTGAATGAAGTATCATGATTTCTTTGATAAGTTGGTATACTGAATACTGGCACTATTTATGGGGAAGTGGACATATTCTGTTATGCCACCGAAATTTCGGTAAGACCTATGCATGAGTTATAAGATACATATGTATTTTCAAGAAATTCATAAAAATTATGTTATGATGAACATAAAGGTTAAGTTATGATGAAAGTTCCATAATACTTGGGCTAGCCCCAGAATAAAGTTAAGGGGAATAGATCGGTGGAGAGGTTGGGGAAAGTAAACCCGGCATTCCTGTATAGGAACGAGCTCGATCTTGAAAAGTAAACTATTACCCAGGAGTTTAAAATGGCCAAGAACTTCCAGGGGACCAAGTAATGGAAAAGTTTATGAAAAAAAGGTTCAAGAATAAGTTTTGCATGATTACATTAAATGCATGATTACATTGAACAATCATTACAAGTTGTTTACAGTTTGTCTGTTATATTTACTTACCGCTGTATGTTCATTTGTTTTGCTCATTATTCTGTGTTTTATTGTTAGTAGTCTATTCTATTTCTTATGTTGTCTTAAGTAAAACTAAACTTTGCCTCGGACCAGACATTTTCTTAAACTTATTGAATGTGAATAGTTCAGTTTGATCCCATGTTTTTATAATTAAATGAAAACTGATGCAACTGAGAATGAATGTGATGTCAGTTAAATACCGTACGCGAGCCCTACTGAGAATGTCTTCAAATTCTCGCCTCGTTTTGCCTTTCCACATCATTCTCAGATGCTGACAATGGACTTGACGACCACTCTTTTTATTGAGATTCCAGACATGCAACTCCACCATGACCCCGAGTTGGACTCGGTGAACATAGCTGGCTCCTGCCATTTCCGTCTCTACCTTTAGCAATAGGAATTTTATTGTTCCTTTATTTCACTCTGCTTTTGAAACATATATATATATATATATATATATATATATATATATATATATATATATATATATATATATATATATATTTTCCAAATATATATGTATATATACAGCTGATAATATATTACCTGTCTTAATTCTTTTCTACGATGTTTTTTTATTAAATTCTATCACGTTCTATAATGCTGATCACGTTTATTATATTAAGTGCCCTGTTTCATAAGTATATACATCAATATATACATATTTATCAGAGGAAAAGAGAATATAATATAATGAATACTGCTATAGATGGAATACTAACACCGTAATGCAACCTATCCAATTTCATGCTATGACTTAAGCATAACATTAAGTTGGTAGGGTGTTACACAATCCATGGAGTATAGGGTGATGTCCATATATAGTTACCTAGAATAGATGTGAAGTGGAGGTTCATCATCTAATGCACAGGTTCCACCACCTCCACATCCGCCCCCGTTGCACGACCACAGAAGCTTTGAAGGCATTTTGGATATTGACAATAATCAGTATTCGTAATTTTTAAGATTTTTTTTCTTTCCTAGAATTTTATGTTAACAATTTATACTTTTATTTTTTGATTTGTTAAAACATTGGTTACGAATTATATTTGTACATTTTTGCATTTTCTTATATTTTTAATTATATGAATTCTATAGATTTGTGAATAATTAAAGCAATAGTTTCAAATATTTAACTACTAATTTCAATTCTTAATTATATATTCCAGAATAAAAATAATAATAACAATTTGCCATTGCCAATAGAAATCATATTGGTAATATTTAAAGTTTAATATATTAATTTTTTAATTATTGACAAATTTTTTGTTAGTAATTCTAAAGATTAAAATATTATTTCTATAATTATTGATAGAAATTTTATCGATAATTATGTTAAATTGTTAATTACAAATTAAAATTACTGTCGGTAAATTCGTCAATAAAGTTAAATAATTCGTCGATATAAATCCGTTATCGACAGTGTTTGACAAAAATATTGCTGATTATTTTTTTTTAATTACATCAATGAATTTTTCCATCGGTATAATTTTAAAAATTTTCGACGAAATCATGTTTTTGTCAGTAAAAATAGAATATATTATTATTGACGTGTGTTTTATCGACAGACTCATTCCATCGATAAAATACTTACCGATGGATTTTAATATTTTTTCCATCGATAAATAGCGTGTTTCTAGTAGTGAGCATATCCACCTTTTGTGTGTTAACTGGGCTTTGAAAACCTTATTCTAATGATAATCATTTAAACAAAACATTAGTATAACACTAAGTTTTTGAGACTTGTTCATTATTCATCAAAACCACACAAAATACACATTCAAAACAACTGTCATTGGCTTCTTAAGGGCTATGGAGCTAAAATCTCCCCTTTTTCAATAACGACAAATCAAGCTTAAAAAATTAGGCAAAAAATAAAACTTGCGGGTGATATGTTGCTAATCAAATGGATCTTTCTTTTTCTTTTTTCTTCAAAAGGGTACTTAATTTCTAAAGGTTCTTTGTGATTTAAACTAAGATATACATATTCAAAAATTTAAGGTGTTAGAGCTTAAATAAGCTTAGTTAAAGTAACAAACTTAGATATTTTAATATTAGAAACTAAAGATAAAACATTTAGAAAATAAGGTATGAACAATAAAGGGAACAAAAAGTAACAAATATATAGTTCTTTCCAAAAAAAAAAAAAAATACAATAAAGATGTATATGATGCATGCAAGTGTATTCATAAAATGGTGATGATGGTGGCTCCCACTTAGTTTTTGCTCCTTCATTTTTCCCCTTTTTCGTTATTAGCAAAAGAAAGTAAGAGGAAGAAAATAGGCATAACAGAAATGAGCTTACTATAGTGTTGCTTACTTCATGTAACCGAATTCACCTGATAGAATAAGGCTTAGATGATGATGTTGTTGTTGTTGTTGTTGTTATTATTAATATTAAATAATTTAAATTTAAGTCATTATATTTATTTTTTAAACCCTAATATTACTAACGTTACTCTTTTGCCTTTATTCTTCTTCACCTCACCTAGCAACATCCTTCTCTAGCCGCTATTGCCAGCCTTCGTGCCTCTCTTGTTTCTCTAGCCACCCTGTAACATCTCGAGCTCTAAGGGTAGGCCAGGATAGAAGGAAAGTCGGGCCCGAGGTAAGCGTAAAACTATAAATCAGAGGTCGTAGAAAAAGGAAGGGCAAAATTATAATTTTTAGCTTATAATGGCATAGCTATAAATAAAGGTTTACGGCTGTAATAGACAACTAAAACTTGATTTTAAATTAAAGTGTAATATTATTCACACACACACATACACACACACACACACACACACACACACACACACATATATATATATATATATATATGTATGTATGTATGTATGTATATTATCTCGAGTAACTCAGAGTATCCAAATTAATATCTAGACACCTCGAATTAATCCTCAAGGATCTATATTGTCTATATGCATGAGTATCAATTAAAAAGCCTCCTGGTGGCTAAAAAAAACCACTCAAATTCAAGCCTAGGAGAAGTTAATTTGTGCTTCAAACCTACCAATAGAATTTGGCCCACATATGTTACAAGCTAATTCAAATTAATAAGAAAGTTAGCATACCTCCCGATTTTACCCTCAGATTTTAGGTCCCTCCCTCTTCATTCACCTCTTTCATTTTCTTCATCTTCCTTTCCTTTTCTCCACCTCCATGGCCAAAGAGCTTTTAGCTCAAAGTTGAAAGCCTTCTCAGCCTCAAATCCACTTGCTCCTTTTATGAAAATTGATCCTCATCCTGTCCTCTACAAAACCCCTCTAATTATTTAATGATCAAACATCAAGTGAAGGCTCTCCATCTTCAAATAGGTCACTGCCATGAAGGAGGAAGAAGGCTAGGATGTTGTTCTTGGCTCTCTTGCTTCCAAAGTTTCAAGGATTTTGGGTTTGGTAACTCAAATCCTTAGTTTTGTTTATGTTTTGTAGTTATGTGGCATGATGTGTTATTCTTTGTATCATCCATGAATTGTTCTTGTATGATATTAATATGACTTGTTTCTAGTGATTTAAAATAGGAAAACTTGGTTTAGGTTAAAGAATAGATCAAGAGCAAGATAGAACTAAAATAAAAAAGTTGTGAGATAGAAACCCTAGACATTTTTCATACGGAGGAGTCCATAACTCACCTTAAAAAGCTCAAATTTGAATAAAAATAATTTTAAATAAAACTAAACTTCAAGAAAAATCCAACCATAAAAATTACAAGATCATTGGACTTAAAATGAATTGGTTATGATTTCTAAAAATTGGCTATTGGAACTCACTCTGTATCCTAACTTGAGTGTGATGTGATGGGCATAACTTGCCCTTTATAACTTCAAATTAAGTGAAATTAATTTTGTTAGAAAGCTAATACATAACATATTATATCGTAAAAAATTTAGAACCAGATGATGAATATATTTCCGCCAGTAATTCTTGAAATTTTACTTATACTCTATTCAAGTTGAAATAGGGTAGCCCAATTGAGGAGTTCACAATTTGAGCTCTAGTTACCCAATTGGAGTGAAACTTATGAGAATTGAAAGATGATCCGAATATACATGATGATATAAATTTTGGATTAAAATGATAAAAGATGGATTTTTAGTGATTTTTCTAAATTTAAGTATGCAAGTCTATCCTGAAACAAGGCAGCCTTGAGCAAAACTTTAATAACTTAAGTTATATACCTCAAAATTCAGTAAAACTAAAGAAGTTTAAAAGTAGACAAATAGATCTACAGTTTATTAAGTTTCTAGACAAAAGTGAATTAAAATAGAATTTTGATGCAATTTGGATAAAGGCATAACTTAAGAATTGTCTTGACTTAAGGGTCTAGAAAGCTATGAAGAGTTCAAAGGCATGTTTTATGAAATTTCACTAATATAATGTTATATTGATATATTATCTATGATGAATATGGTTACCATGACTAGCAGACCATTTGTATATTGGAACGCCTCCATGTTTTAACTATTATGCTGCCGAATTTTCAGTAGAAGTATATGAATGCTATGATTATTTATATGTGATGTACATGAAGATCATGCATGCATGAATACTTGAGAATGAGACATAAGACTTATGCATAAGTTCATATAGTATGTTCATGCATGATTATGTACCAAGATGTAAAGATAATAAAAACTTGCAAAAGGATATACTGAGTTGGCAATATTATCTAAGACTTGGGCCAACCCCTGAATAGATTTAAGGGAAATAGATCAGTATAAGGGTTGGGGAAAGTAAACCCATCACTTATGTATAGGTATGAGCTCGGACCTGAGAAGCAGGTTATTACCTAGAGGTAAGAGAGGCCATTCACCGCTAGGGGACTAACTACAGAAAAACAAGATGCAAGTTAAAGAAAGAAATAAGAAAGTCAAGTGCACTTGCATAAATTAAGAAGATGCATTAGTATATGCATATTTGAGCATATTGTTATCGTGCTATAGTACTATGATCATTTATGATTGAAATTTTATACTGCTACTACTACTATACTTGATATGAACCATGCCAAGTGATTGTTAAATGTAAACCCGCTTCGAGAAATACATTTTCAAACTTAAAATTGAACTAGCACCTAAGTGTATATCTCCATGTTTTCATAATAAATCGAAGCAGCTGAAATGTTTATGATGACACTATGTATGCTCGGTGGATTAAGTATACCTACTAGGAATCTTAGATTCTCACTACTTGTGTAACATCTCCATTTTCATCTAAGCTAATTAGCTCGGTGTCTCCGGCTAATTAGAGGGGTTAACGATTAATTGAGAACTAATCGACTAATCTCGAGAGCAAGGGCCTAGTAAATTAAAAGTAAGTCAACGAGATAATTGAAAGTCAACGATTAATTAGAAAATTCAACAATTGAAGCATAATGCATTAAAAGTTACAATTAAGAGCCTAATTGCCCAATCCTTGTTAATTCATGATTTAGAACATATAATCAAGATGACCTAACCTTATTAACTAAGTGCATGACAAGCATTACATCTTAATCACACATGACAAATTAACCCTCACACCCTCTATACATAATTAATGAGGAAAATCCTTTTCAATGAAAATGTGTTAAGGTGTAATTGAACTAATTGAATTAATTAGCATTTAGATAATTGTAACAATTGTGAAAATTTAGAAACTTCCCTTTAATTATTGTTTGAAGTTTGGTCAAGGCAAGAGCCATATCCAACCATCCATTTGCCTTCTCATCATGCATCGTTAGATCAAGAGTCTATGTTAGTACTATTCCTTGAGTCAAGACAAGAGATATACTCCTCTCCATCAAGATTGTGCCACTTGGAGTGATCATATTCACCCAAGCCAATCCCAAGAGTGGTCATGCTTTTAACCATTTGAAAAATATTACATGGTCTTTACCCAAGTGATAAGACTCAAAGAAACACAACTCCCTCTTTTGCCTTAAGATTTTCCCCCACTCTCTTGCTTGTTGTAAGAAGCAAAATCACATCACTCTCCCCCTTCCTTTTTGTGCTAATCAGCCCCCTCTCTCTCCCCCTCATTTCATTTTTCATTTCCTCTCTCAAGATACAAAGCTCTCTCCTCTCTCCAAGTCTCATGCCCACTCTCTTGTTCTTCCAACCCTCTTTGTTCTTCTTCTAATCTCCTTACTACCTCCTACCTCATTTCCATCACCACCCTCACAATCCCTTCAAGGACCACCATTTTTGGTCTTTGAAGAAATAAGACAACCTATACACAAGCTCCATTTCCAAACTTTCAAGGAGGGAGGCTTTCTCCAACATTCTCCACACTCCAAATTCTTCAAGAAGCTCTCTTTGGTAGTGACTCTAACCCTTCTTTTTCATGTATTTTTCAAGCACTAGAACCCCTAAGCTCTTCATAGCTAGGTGGTTTTAGGACTTGCTTCAAGGTCTCATGACCATATCTTATTCTATGAGCTTTTCTTGCCTTGTTAAAAATGTTGTCTTAAAATGAGATTATGTGGTATGATGGCTTTTATGTATCTTACTTTATTTTTATTCTAAAATACTGATTTGGTGATTAAAATCTTGAATATGATGGTGAGATAAAATATAAAAATGGTGATTTGAAGTGGCATAGCAACATCTCCACAAGTTTGAAATGGAAAACATAAAAACTACATGAGCTAGAATTCTGGCAGTCTATAATTCGTACTATATAATTCATTCTACAAAATTCAAAATGTGATGAAACTAATTTTTTATAAAAATAGACTCAGAGAGCTTTTCATACATATAAAATACGTGAACTTTGGCTTTGAAACGTGGGAGATATGAATTTTTGAAGTGGGTTGTCTTTAGATGTGTTTATGTCTAGGCTGTCAGTACTAAAACATGCATAACTTGAGTTATACAAAATATTTTTGAGTGGGACTAAGTTTTTCTGAAAGCTAAGACATAGGGGAACAGCCATAAAATAGTTTTGTCAGATTTCATGTAAGGAACTCCCAGTGGAGTTGACAAGCCACTGACCCAAGATGAACTTTCAAGTCTGAGCAGTCTGAGCAAAAAGTGTATAACTCAAGCTACAGAAGGAATTTTTGAGTAGAACTTATTTCATTTGAAAATAGACTCAGAAAAGCACAACCCTACCAAAAATTAAGATAAAACGATAAAAGAAGAATTTATGGCGAATTTTTAAAGTTACTATCCTGCAATAAAAGTAAAAACTAATTAAGGTAAAATTGCTAGCACTAATGAGAATCTCACTTAAGCACACTAAGACTCTTAATTTAAGGTAATGGAAACTTTATAATTCAACTTAAGAAGGTTTAAAAGAAGTGATAGGCAGTACTTGCCCTATAATTAATGAAACAACCAAATGAGATGCCAATCAAATTAAAAAGCTTGCACCTAAGTTACTAAGCTAAGCTCATAACACTTTAATGTGGTATATCTATGTCTATGTACAATATGATATGATTATGATATGATTATGATGACAATAATTATGTTGCACACAATGTTGATTAATACATATGATGATATGTTGTGATTGGATTCTCTGTTTGGCAAAAATTTTGAGAAGCTTTGGTCTAGCTATTATGCTGCCGAAATTTCGTAAAAATTGTGGACTTAGAATAATTTTGCATCATAAGCCTTAATAAGAAGAGATTGAACTAAGGGTGTAATCCTTCAAAAGGGAAGGTGACCCGTAATAAGAAGCTCCCCTCACTCACGACTCACATGAGGCATAGCATAGACCCAGCTAGTGTGAGTATAGGGGATAGGGCTTACATGAGGCATGGCATGACCCAACTAGTGTAAGTACCGAAAATCTATAGTGGTGACAGTCACGGTATGAACTCATTACCACTTATGTTTAGTGGGTGAAAAGAAAAAGACCTAAGATAAAGGTTAAGTGAAGAAAAGAAAAAGACTTTGGTCCGACCCAAGTAAAGAATGAAACTCTCAAGATGTTCATGCATGATACGAATTGTTATATAAGCTTCTATGTATACCATGATGTTGTTATTATAATGAGAATACGTACTTAAAGTTGAATCCGCTTCGAATATTTATATTTTCGAAATCTAAGAATTGAACCTTATGAATGCTCACTATTTTCATTTATAAAACCAAAGTAGTTGGGACGATGACACTTTCATGTCAGGTTCGAGTCCTACTGAGAAATCTTATTTCTCACTCTAGTTATTTTTCGTTTCGTCACCAAATACCTATGGCTCGCTCGGTAGAGTGGAGCATGGACCCTCCCCAAGAGTGGACCTACGATGTTGATGCCCAAGCTATCGTGGCTACAACCACCACGGTAGTCTGCGCCTACTTTTACTTGGGTCGTATACATGAGGGAGAGGAGCCCGCTATTCTACCAGCCCCAGTAGATATTTCTTCAGCATACCTTGGACAGTTGCTGGGTCCTTGGGATTTTTCCCTTGGGCCCTTGCCAAACGTTGAGATGGAGTCGATGTCTCCGGACCTGCCCACAGCTTAGCCCATGCAGCAACCTGTGATTCCCGTGGTCGACGTGAGCTCCACGGCCACTCTGAGGGCCGCAGCTGCTTCACTGCTGTAACGTCCCGATTTCTGACCTCCTTACACACACTTTCTCAATTTCCGACGTTATTCAACTCTAACAACGGACGTCCGACTTCACCTTCAAGTTTGATCAAATCCCATTCCCAACTCAATCTTCGAATTTCAGATAGAAGGGATTATTTTCGAGTTCCGAGTTCATCTTGCACAATTTCCGACTTCATGACCTCCGATTTCCGATCTCATCTAATCTTGACTACTCCTGATTTCCGACTTCATCTTATGGATATTCTCCGATTTCCGAGTTCGACTCACCTATGTCTACGACTTCCGACTTCGTCTAGATTATTTCCATGACTTCCGAGTTTAACCCTCAAGTTCGAGCAACATGGCGTGATTCCTGATTTTTGACTTCGTCTTCTAGTTACGAGTTAAATGAGAGGCTTCCGAGTTCCAATATTCGACTTAATGTATCCGATTCCCGTTCTTATAATGTAACTTCAAGTTTCAGCCAAGGTACCCGATTTCCGGTCTCATGCTGTGGCTTAAAGTTTCAGATGAGGTTCCCGAGTTCCGACCTCGTACCTCATGTTTCAAAATAGTCTATGCGGTTTCCGACCTCAGAAGTAGGTTAACACAATGATGCATGTACCGACCTCCGAGTTAAATGTAGCGAGTTTCGGCCATAAAGTTGAACTCAATGGACATGAGTTCAAATCGTTGAGTTGATTTCAGTTATACACGAGTTCCAAGATTATATGATTGTCGGCTGCATGACTTCCAATCTCCGACCTTGATCCAAGATTTCCTCAAGTCACAAACAACATGGTACGAGTTCCGACATTCGGCTTCAGCTTCAAGCAATGTAAAAGGTCACGAGTTCCGACTTAAAGTGTTATAGGGGCGAGTTTTGATTTCAGGTAGAACGAAGGCGTATCCCAGTTTTGGGACGATGTGGAGAGTAATTTGGGCACAAAAGTGTGAGACATGGCTGAACTTCAACCACAAAATTCCAACCAATCAACACCACAACTTTCATGTATTTAAGTCAGACTCCCCCTCCTCATTCTCAGCTGATTTACGTTCCCCCTTCCCAGCCTTCTTCTTCTTCCTTTCCTCTCTCAATCTACTTTCTCAAACCTTCAAGCTTTCTCAAGTCTTCTTTCAGTTCAAATTCAAATTCAGCAAGATCACACTCCAAAGAGGTAGGATTCAATCTCTAATATTAATTTCTCTAAACTAAGGATGTATGAAAGATTACTTTTTATGATTATTTTATGATATATTGGATGTGTATGATTGGATTAATATGGGATTAATATGAAATCTTGAGTGGGAATTAGAATTAGAAGAAGAAAACTAAGAGAAATGGATGGATGAGGGTGCTGTCTTGGTGGAGATTCCACGGCAGTCCATATGGCGGGGTGTACGGCTCCACCTACAACTGGTTAAATCTGATGAAACCATTTTTAGATGAAAGTAGACATCCAGGGCTTTCCATACATATATCATATAAGGTTATTAGATTAGTATTGAGAGAGATATGAATTTTTGAAGGTGGACCTAGGAATTAGGACTTTCATCCGGGCAGGGTGACTTGAGGAGGGTGTAATTCACCCTATACAACTCCAAATCGAGTGAAACCAATTTTGTTAGAAAGCTTACACATAGGGGAATATCCCAATATGAAATTCCGAGTTTGTTATGGTCCCAATTGTTCCCAGTGTTTCGAGGAGGTTACCCTATGTCCAATCCAGGCCAAAATAGAATAGTTCAGGAAGGTTGACTTCCAGGACTTATAACTCGAGGTATACTTAAGCAAATGGAGTGAAACTTATGGCAAATGAAAGGTTGTCTTGTTAGCTTCAATATGAGACCAATTTCGCATGATTTGAGCTTAGTTTCGAATTTTAGTGAATTTATATTCCCAGGAGTGTAATTCGGACATTATATTTTTGAACTGTAAAATTAAACAGTCTACATAGCATGTTCACCTTTTTTATAATAAACCGAAGCAAACTGGAGATAACAACGATGACATTATTAATGATACTTTAGATAATCCTACTGAGAATTTATAATTCTCACTCCTATTTCCATGTTGTCTCCAGATAGTTTCGGAAGTTTTCGAAGACGGCTGAAGTTGCTGTCCAACAAGGTCCGCTCAGGTAACAGTAACAACTCCAGGGTATGGTGCTATGACTTAAGCATAGTACTGTACTTGGAAGGGTGTTACAACCACCACTCCCTGAGTATCACCCTGTTACATCTGAGGAGGATTTCTCCAAGGAACATTCTTTGATAGCTAGCTGTACTTCGGGTCATCGTGTTCATCGCATCGAGGTGATCAGCAGGCACCCTCGTATCATCTGTATTCCTCACGTTGCCGAGGCCGAGGAGTGAGGGTAACTAGGCATTCAAAGACCTGATTTCATCTGATCGAGGAGCGCGGAAGGGGTAAAGGAACTAGAACGTCTCTACTTGGGCCTATTTTATTATTACTTCTTATCTTATGTATTTCATTTTGTGATAAATTTTGTCATATTAGCTTATGCTTGATATTTTGGGGCCATGGCATGACCATGAGTTTCCTTTTCATGTATTGTTGAATATTATGAAACTTTATATATGGTTATTTAAGTAAGGTGAATGCATTATATTTATCCATTGTCCCCTTTTTTTATGACTTAAATTTATGCGACACACTCGTTTATATCTATCTTCCCGGTTAAGGCTTTACTTTCCAAAACATTGCAAAGTGATGATGTATTTCAAAAAAAAAAAAATTTACCGTATGTTCCGCGTAACTTAATTTATAAAAGAAGTTTATTTTTCCACGAGCATAAGTAACAACTAATAAAACGCTGTAATACGACTTAAGTGTAATATGGGTTTATTAGGGTGTTACAACTTGTTTTTATGTTTTTCGTAAACATTCTAGTATATAGATTGGACTTCAAGTCTGTAATAGATATCTTGGGATATTAGTAAAGCGCAAGACTTGGATTTGAGTCTAGCTCAAGGAATTAAAGTGCACCGATACAAGCTCTGTGTACAATATTAGTTAAGTATTTATTGAATTGTAACTATCTTATTTTATATGTATTGAATATTTGGGATTTTAAATCCTTACTCAATAAAGAAGTGTGAAGTTTTAAGGGCCAAATATTATATTTTACTATTTAAGATTATTTTTTAGCACCTATAGCAACCTCCAGATATAACCCCATAGCTCGAGTATGGCGTATGTGTTTGGAGGGTGTTACACACCCTGCAAGCCTTCTCAACCTGCCTCCTCCATCCATTATTGTTAGTCCATCTCACCCTATTTCCCTCTCTAACCTAGCAAGAACTTACTCTCTCATTTGCTCCTCCTTTACTACCTCCTCCATCTATCATGACCAATAAGCTCAAGCAGCAAGGGGACCCATGACAACTAATATGTTATTCTTTTTTCGAGATCTTCTTTTTGTCTTGATTTTTAGTTGGTTTGAGTTGTTAGGGTTATGTGAAATTTGAAAAATCTTAGCTTTATGACCTTTGATTCTTAGTCTAAGAGTACCCATGTTAAAGTTTTTGGAAAGCAAGTTATGAATACATCAAAGCAAGCCTTTTGTCCTTTAAGAACATTAATTTTGTTTAATGGATGAATATAGAACTGTCCCTTTTTTAATGAATGAAATGAAATATGCTAAACTTGACTCATTTTGTTTTGGCTATGTATTGATTGGATTTTGCCCTATTTTTGGCTTGTATGGTACCTTCCAACTTAACATGTCTCATGCATAGCTTAGCTTTGGATAATTACTATCGTTCATGGTGTATTGTTGAATTTGAATTTTCTATTTCCTTGAATTGAGAATTGGAAAGTATAGATGTTAGGTTCTATTCAAGGACGGGTCCAAGTGTATAGTGTTGGGGGCATATGCCCCCACTAAAATTTGTGAAATTTCTTAAATGTATATAGGTATATATACATTTTTCCCCCATTATCTTATTATGTTTGACCACACACTAAGATAAGAAATGTATAAAACTTCTTGTTATGCATATATATTGTCTTTACCCTATTACTTAAATTTTCTGGATCCGTTGTTGGTTTTGCTCCTAATACCATTATATTCATAATGTTTACGTGCCTTCTACATCTATGGAAATATTTGTTATACATGTATATATATTTAGGAAGTTTTTTTGACCCTTTTAAGAAAAGGCTTTTAAGCTATTTAAAGGGTCCATATTACTATAGAGAAGTGTAAAACTTCTCTATCCTATGGTGTTACCATAATAAGTCTTGATGTTGGGCTATACTTTTAAAAAAGTTAGGTTAAACTTAAAAGAAAAAATTATATTGGGTAATGAGTCAAAATTAAGTTTCATATTTAAAAATTAAAAAATAAGTTAGACTTATTTAAGTTAAATATGAGGAGCTTAGCCAATATGCTCCCTTACATATAGCCTTAATTTTTTGCATTCCCAACAATAAAAAAGATGTCACTTTCCTATACATTCACTACATATATGGAAAAAAAAAAAAAGGAAAAAGGAGAAGAAGGGAGAACTATCATTTTAATCCTTAAAATATAAATTCGCTGACAAATTAGTCTTTGAAAAATGTTTTATTAGTTTGTGGTACTTCAATGATAAATTCCATTATTACTAATGGGCTCTATTACTATTAATTAAAAAAATTTTAGGACTAATTTATCACCATATTGATCTTTTAAGGGTTAATTTGTTAATACGTTACTCTTTTAGGGATTGATTGTCAACATGCTATAGGTATTACAGGCTAATAAAATATTTTTTAAGGATTAGTTTGCCAATATATTAATCTTTTAAGTGCCAAAATGGTGATTCTCGTAAAGAAGAAAATATATGTGTATTCAAATAAACTAGATATTATGATTTTGATATATGCTAAGGATGTGTTTATTTCAATTTTTAAAGAAAAAGTATTTATAAAATTTAAATTTTTTATATAGCTAAAATTGTTGAAAATAATTTTTTTAAGATTCTAGTTATTTTAAAAATTATTTAAATATATAAGAATGATTTTTTAGTTGAAAAGGTTATTTGGCATGATTACCTTCTTTATAATAAACCGAAGCAGCTGGAAATAATAACGATGATATAGTATATGGTAGTTTAATGAATCCTACTGAGAATTTATAATTTTCACTCCTATATTTATTTTCTGTGTTATCTCCAGATAGTTCAAAAGTTTCGAAGAAGGTCCTCCGAGGTGGAGTTGACTAGTAAGATTGAAGGTGGCCGAAGGTTGCTGCCAGATAAAGTCCGATTAACTGACAGTAACAACTCTTAGGTGAGGTATTATGACTTAAGCATAGTAGCATACCTGGGAGAGTGTTACACTGGCAAAGAAGAAAATATCCGTGTATTAAAATAAACTAGATATTTTGATTTTGATATATGCTAAGGATGTGATTATTTCAATTTTTAAAGAAAAAGTATTTATAAAATTTAAATTTTTTATATAGCTGAAATAGTTGGAAATGATTTTTTTAAGATTCTAGTTATTGTAAAAATTATCTAAATATATAAGAAGTGATTTTTTAGTTAAAAAGGTTTTTTTTTTTTTTTTGAAAAAAAAGGGGAACAAATGTAGGCTTTTCAATTTTTTTATGGGCATTATGGATTGAAAATATCATAATATGCAATAATTTGCACAAATATAAGATTGTGGGTGGATTAAACATATTTTGCCTTACACTAAGTAGGGTTTAGTTTTATTAATTTTTTTAGTGAACCCTACCTGGAGCAAGGCGGAACCTAAGATAAGAAAAACAGTCAAAAAAGCACATTATATTGCCCAAAAAATGAGCTGCAAAGCCTGCAAAGCTGAAGGAATCTCCGAAGCACATAGATTTCTACTTCTTGCAAGGAAAACTGTAGCACCATGCCTACAACTTTTGTAGAATGTCTAACCGGAACTCTACTTGGTTAGGGGTGAAATGTGGTACATCACAGATTGAGGGAATCTCTGTCCTCCTGTTGTCATGTCGGTCATGTTTTACTGCATGCAGCAAGGTGAAATGTGTAATGCATGCATAGTAAATGAATCTTGACCACTGTTATTGGTTGCACTCGAGTGCTCTATATGCGAAGGGGAAGGGGTGTTAATGTTGTGCATTATTAAAATTTCTGGAAGAGGGTTATGTTTTTGAAGTGTTGAAGCAGAAGACTATGAGTTTTTTATTTAGCTAGAGTAAGGAGTTTCAATTTTGAGGGTGTTGCTGGAGTGAGAAGAAAGACCTTGAGAGTGTGGTCTAGTTTGGCGTGTGATCGACAAGGAAAAGAAAGAGATTACGAGAATGAGCCGATGCAATCGATGACATGATTCAACAATGGATTCAAGCAGTCATATTTCCAGTGTGAGTTCCTAATGTAATATATTTATTTTCAAAAATTATGTTTGTTATGCTTGGAATTTTGTAGAGATATTATGTTTAAAATTAGTTTTAACATGTTAGGATTTTATATTAATAAATTATATTATGCCAAAGAGTTGTATATTTTTCACTATAGGACCGGCTATTTTTTAAAAAAGGTTATTTATTTTTTTAGAGGTAGTATTCTTATGATAAAAATATATGAGATGGATACCACTAATATAGACATATAAGGCCCCCTTTTTTTTGGAACCAGTGATATAATAGATTTCAATTTAATAAATCAATGAAAGTTTTTTTACCTGCTTGAGTAATTTTTTTTTTTTGACTTTTTTCAATTTAATTTATTTTTTGTTGGTATTATGATTATGATTATTATTATTATTATTATTATTATTATTATTTTGCAAGAAAGGACCAATAACATAAAAGTAATGTTGAATATATAGTTTATAATTTAAATAGTTAAATTAAAATGACATTTAATTAAAAAGTAGATTATTGAAAGGTATTAAGTAAAATAATACAAATATTATATTAATTAACATAAAAATTTAATTTATAAAAACTATTAATCAAATTACTACATAATTAATAAATAAATTGCACCATAATAAATAAATTATTTACATAAATAACTTTGAAATAAAAAATTTAATAAACTATCACATAACTCACTTGATACGAATTGGGGACAGTGTCTTCGTGTCGTCCAACAGAATATGCACTTCGAACAGTTTTGTTGTGATGCAAACTAGCTTGACTAGCTCCAGCAACAATTTCTTCAAAGTCGACGTACAATTCAATAACAGTAATATGCTACATATACTGTCTATATGTCCTAAACATTATTTGTATCTCTTTGTCACAGCTTATTTTAACTAATTGAAACTATATTTTGTTGTTAAGATTTGAGATTGACCACCTCTATCTAATTCTCACCACTTTCTTTAGAGTGCTAGCATTTATGCCTTGACAAAGTACAACATTTAATTTCTCAAACAACATGATTTGAGGAATGACAATGATAAGTGATTTATCAAACATAAATATCACATCTTTCTCTATATTTTTAGTAATAAAATCATTAAAATATGCAACAATAATAATATTTATACTATTATCCATAATTTTCTCGCATATTTTTTATACTATTATTTATTTTTACTTTAAAGAAAAAGAGCAAGACACATTAATAAAAGGAGAATAACAAAAATATGGAGAAAAGAGTAATAAAGATTTGAGAGGACGAGTTTATATATAAAACTAAGCAAACAGTCGTTGAAGCTTTCGACCCCTTTAAATATGAACGTTAAGGTTGTGTCAGGATCCCCCATGTTGCGGGTATGTATTGAAAACATTTTTTCTTTCCACATTCCTACATGTCACGGGACAAATTTTCTAATAACTTTTTTGTCTCAAATTTGGCCCCTATAAATAGTAAATTATGTGAATTCTGTCTCAAATTTTGCCCCTTTTTACATAGGAATTTGTGTTAATATATTTCTACTTGCTTGGGGTGAAATCTCTAATACTATTCTTATATTCCTGTAATAAAATTTAAAACACAATATTATAATTGTATTGATTCACTAATCCCGTATTCAAATATCGGAATCACAAATGCATTCTCTGTCGATCATTCTTCAAAATCCAGGACGCTCCCGTCGAAGAAAGGAAAAGCAAAAAAAGAAAAATAATTATCAAAGTAGTACGGCACTTCACGGCGTTACCGTTTGCCAGCTCACCATTCCGTTAGTTTCCAAACCCCCAACTCGATCGATCTCCAACTCCACGTCACGGGTGACGCTAACTCTAACGGGGCATCGCTCCGTTCCCATCGACCACGTAACGGCTCTTGCAGAGTCCCCGTTATCATGTTCACCGTTTCCGTTAGGCCCAGTTCGGCCCAACTCACACTCGCCCGAGGTCTTCATCATCAGTCACACCAAGCACTCTCTCGCTCTCTCTCTCTCTCTCTCTCTCTCTCTCTCAAAATTTTCTCGTTTTTGCGATTCCTTTTATTTATCAGCGTTTTCGCACTCCTTTTCTTTTCCGAGAAAAGTTTTCCTCAAAGTATTGATGTCGGTATGTGTTCTCTCTCTTTATTATTTTTTTGCCGCAAACTTTTTCGTAGAAGTTTGTTTTTATTTCGTTTCGAATTGATACGATTTTCTTTCTGATAATTGTATTGCTACGTCGTACCCAATTCTTCAATCGCGGATTTGCGTAACTTTTTTTTTTGGGGGGGGGGGGAATTTTGATTTATTTGTTCTTTCTTTTCTGGACTTTGGGTACTGTGATCCTTCTTCTTCGATTGTTTCTCGTTTCGGGTTCATGTCTTTGATCAAAAACATTTTTCGTTTTAAGAGTTGGGTTTGAAATTTGAATATGAAAATAGAGATGTGTTGGTTTGTATAAGGAGCTCCATTGTGGCAGGGAGTTTTTCTGGAATGTTATAATGTGATAGATTATGATTTCTACTGATTAGCAAGCTTCCCTCTTTTTTTTTTTTTTTTTTTTGCTTTTTAGGAAAAATGTTTTTTATTGTTTGGTGCAGTTTGTTTACGTTGTGATTTGATCCTCAAATGTTAAGTGGAAAACAAAGTAGTCTTAGGATGCTGTTCTTTAGCATGTCTGGAAGTCAAATAAACAAGTTGGGTATGTTAGTTCAGTTCTATCTTGCCTTAGGTAGGGACTTAGGGTTAATGGAAGTCAGTTTAAATATGAGAATTTTTCTTTCTTGGATCGCCATGTGCAGTTTTGGGGCCTTTGTTCACTGTCCTGTTAACTTTGAAATAGTGAAGGCTGTTATCAGTATCACCGGTGCTTGTGGATCAGATATTTTATAATTTTTCAGCTGATTTCCTTTTGTTTCTTCTTTGTGCGTGATGAAATTCCAGAATTCTTAATTGTTCTATTCTGGTTCAACCTACCATTTTTTTGTCTCCCTTTCTTTATTTTTCTTTTTCTGTCTTATTTATGATGATATGTCAACTTTAGTTCTTGTAACTTAAACAACTCAGTTAGAAGAAGCGGCTCCCACACCAGTAGCGGTGGCAAAAAAAAAAAAAAGAATACAAAATTTTATTAGAAATAGCAAGTAGGGGAGTAGATCTGTTGAAAATGTGTAATCTCTATAAAGAATACAAGAATGCTCACAACTAAACTCTAAAAGAATTCTATCAAATAAATAAATAAAAGACAAATCAACTAAGGAAAGGCAGCCAAATAATTGCTTACACTGCACAGGGCCATATGAAATGGTATATAAGTTGTTTCAAAGTGGCAGGACAGCTCCAACATTTCCCATAGGTAATATGTATCTGCTAGACGGTGTAGCAATAAATGACTACCAGTCAGAGTAAAATTGAAAACACAGAAACATGAGGAGGGTACTGTGTGGTTTGTGAAAGTGCAGCAAATCATTTGTGTTAGTTATGTCAAGTACTGCAGTCCAAATTATGACTTGACTTTTGAGGGAGCCTGGATTATGGATATGCCAAGGAAAAGAGAGAGAGAGAGAGAGGGGCGGGGGGCTGGGTCACAGTTAGAAAGGCGCCCCTTTTTTTGGAGAGTGGAGTTTGGATAAGAATTCAAAAGAACAATTTACATGAGTAGACCCCAGAATAATGCAAAGAAACATTCCTATGATCATCAGGGATTTTGAGTTCTGAACTAACAACGAGGATTGCAATAATCAAATCAAGACATTTTTAGCAAACAGGGTTGTGTGGTCTTCATTCTTCTATGCATAATAGTATCTTGCACCCAACATTTTTTTTTTCTTTCTAATTGTATTGAATTTTTGTAATTTGTAGAGAATCTATTCCATTATTAGCATTGCTTTCCAATTATAATTAGTTCTAGAGACTTTAAATTATCAAGTTCATAAGCATAATAAGGAAGTTTAAAAATTGAGTCTTATATTTTACATTAGCTAATGTGATTATCCCACAGGAAAAGGGTCAGCCTCTACCAAAATTTGGTGAATGGGATGTCAATGATCCAGCTTCAGCTGAGGGGTTTACAGTGATTTTTAACAAGGCTAGGGATGAGAAAAAGACAGGTGGCAATCCTGAGTCACCAGGGAAGGCTGCTGCTGATCCTCATACCAAACCTGCATTAGATCCTGGCAAACCTCAGAGTGTAAGATGTTCTTGATTAAATCTCTCTCTCTCTCTCTCTCTCTGTGTGTGTGTGTGTGTGGACTGACACACTGGTGATATATATAATTTAAACACCAGGCATTTTCACCCATCTGGAGAGGAGAGTTTTGAGCTTGCACAGATGCTGATTGTGATGTGTATGCTTGTGTGTTTTGTGCATTTTTGTATTTAGGTAATTTATGTATGTTTCTTTTTTTAATGAACTTAGAATCAATACCGTGGAAATCTAAGAGACCTAGTATACAAGTTCACAAGATACAGTAGGCTAGAAAGCATTGGCCAACTAAATAAGAAACCTATTGAGACAATGACTTATAGTTTATAAATAATAAACTCTGCTGAGTGTTTTATCCCCCAATCTCTGTGGTGTCAGTCATAATTACCATGAGTACTTTTATCCATTTCCTTTAGTATCACATCCATCATAATCTCTTGTATTTGAGATTAAAGTATATGCATTCTGTATAATAATAAACTGTGATTAGGAGAAAGTTAAAAGGATTAAATTTCAAAATCCAGATATGAGAGAGAGAGAGAGAGAGAGAGAGAGAGAGAAAGGGGGGGGGTGTCTGTCTTTTATTTGATAGGATTGCACCTGGGTGTGTCTGGTAGTAGTGCTTGAACCTGCTAAGTTTGGTCTATGGTTGCTGGTTTTATTTCAGATAATTTGTTGACCTTAAAATGAAATAGTTGGAGCATTCTAATACGTTCTCAGGCTGTATGTATATGCCTTTTGTCACTCATGAATGACTTCACTCGGTTTTCAGAAAAAATGGTTTTGCTGCATACAAAACCCTCCTGCAGAATCATAGCAATGGTTGCTCCTGTGAAAAGCTTGAACAGAAGAACAATGTTTGTGTAACTAGCTCCGCAGTATTTTCCCAAAGATAGGAGCTGTAGAGCCATAAATGAATTCTGCTGGAATTTAGATTATGTGCTGTAAAAGTGAGCTGCATTGCGGGAAAGCAAAGAAGACAGACTATTATGTGTATGTTGTGTGTATCAGTGTTGTGGTTTATTGTTAGGAGCCAAGGTTGCTTCCTGTTTTGCCTTGTCTTGCGCTATGAGCTATAGAGCGTTGCTCGTTACACTGTATTTCCTTGTTGTATTATCATACAAATCTTATTTTGTGAACTGATTTGATCCCTTTGGTTTCGTTGCCTGGACGAAGCTTGCAATTTGATACGTTCCTTATCATAAGCTGGCTGTTATTTCCCAGTTCCCTCTCTTCTTCCACACTGGAAAAGAAAGAAAAATAGAAAAATCAGGGAATGAAATACAGAGTTATTTGCTTATTTCGCTCATTATACATGCCATATTGGGCATGGATGATGGATCCAAAACTCCAAAGGGGTATTTAGCATTCTAAAGAGCTCTTTGCTTGTCGATGGGGCAGAGAATATTATATAGGTTATGGCGATTGGTGTGTTTATCATGATGTATATATAATTAGTTTTGTTTCAGTTTTTGTCTGTTGAAGTTTCAAATTTGTATGAAAATGAAAATGCGGGTAGATGCATTAGACGACGTTAGAGACTCAGTCTGACGATTGTTGGTATGCTGCAGCTTATTTGTCCTTGATGTATATTACGTGTGTGCGCAGTCGAAAAATCAATATTGCATTTTTCATAAGAAACTTGTGACTCGAAATGGCAAACTGACAAGGCAGTCGTATGGTAGCAAGTTACGCAGAAATTTTTTTTATACTGTAAATTCTGGCCATATTTATTTTTTTGGTGTTTCATCCATATGACCTTTTCTTCTGAGAAATTAAAACGAACTCGGCAAGCAAGCACGGAGACAGCATTGTTAACATGACGTAACCTTCGCTCTGCGACCAGAATGCATGTCCATGTGCCTCAAAGTCAAGAAAAGCCTGGTTACATGTAACTCTGCCCGATAAATTTTCGATCTGGTTATTCATATTGTGAATTCATTGGATTAAGCACGTGCATAAATAATGGAATAGTTAGTTAGGGAAGTTTGTCAGAATGCAATTTAACCCAGAAATTCAGACAAAGTTTAGTGGACTAGGATGTTCGCCCCAAAATCTGAAGTTCATTGCAATGTGGTCATTATACTCTTGATACTCCAAGCTTTCTTTCAAAGAGGCGCCGAAGGAGACAGACTTGGAGGGTGCTTGCACCGATTAGTGCTGCTGATTCAAGTACGGCCTTGTGAATTGCTCGAGCACATTGCATTATTGACTGTAATTGCAAAAGTAAACTCATAGTCAGATATAACTTGTCTTTTTATCCAGCCACATGTCGATGAAAGAGAGAGTGGAGAGGAAAAATTCAGTGTATTTCATTTGAGACCATTTACTTGGTAAAGGACTAAGGAGTATTATTAATGGACTTTGATCAAAATATTATTAACATGCACTAACGGGAATACTTTATGCTAAACATCGAATTCACATTAAATACAGCATAAAATTTAGATATGCCGTTGGTCAATAACTATGAAATCTGAAATCACATGTTAAAGAAAATAACGGGCTTGTGAGAAGATAAAAATCTCAGGTATGTAGTTTATAAAATAGATTCGGCAGAAAGGCACAATTTGCTGAATTGATATTAATTTCAGTTAGACCAAGGTGCATTGTGAAACTACAAGGCCTCATTCCGTCGCTTTCATCAATTACACTAGAAAAGGAGCAAGGCCAGTGTCTTAAACAGATTCAAGATTTAAAGTGGACAAAAACTGAGACTGACATGCTTCCTAAAGTTGGTTAGTTTTCTAAGACCAAGTAGGCCAGTTCTCTACCAAGTCAACTTTTGAACACAAATGAGTAATGGTTCTACTAATCAACTGTTATATTCAGAAAACCAAAACTTTTTTCTTTTTATTTAGGAAAGCAATTTTTTCCCCCTAAAATAAGCAGCTTAAATAGTTTATTACTAGTTTACTTTTCCCCTTCATCATTCTCTACGGCGATGCTTCCACATTTTTATTTTAATTAAACATTAGCAGTCCTCCTTAGACATTTGAACCCATGCAATTGAACCAACAGAACCTTGTTGTGACAAAATGTACCTATTGCCTGGCGTTCTGTCTGAGCCTCAAGCCAATGCTGTTCAAACTGAATGTTGTAAAGAGCTTCCTGTAACTTTGATATGTGTTCTAACAAAGGATTTAAATGCTCTGCAAAGATGAAGGTACCAACAGTTACTCTCACCAATTCAGAAGGCTTAACAGTTGCAAACTGGACCAGCATAAACTAAACTGTAACAAATTAATTAGCTCAAGAATAGCTCACCATCTTTTGCATGCTGATCAATGTATGAAAAGTGGTTAGAATGCACATCAAAATCAATTGTTTCATGATGGGGTGACTTATTGGTGAAGCAGAAACGATGGACTCCTCTATTTCGAGCCACAAATTCAAATTTTTCACTTATCTTGTCATGAAAATCTTGAATATGATCCCCAGAGGGTCCCATCACCTAATGATTTCAACAAAACTATTAATAGTTGACTTCGGAAACATTCTAATGTAACATATATATTTTGAAACAAGGAAAGTAGTAATCATTATTTCAACAACAGTTGAAAGGATGGAATTTCTGTATCTCATTTTTTCCCCCATGATCATTATTATGCCTTCCATGAAGAAAAGGTACTCTCTCATCGCTTCTAAAGACCCACACTTATTCTCACAAGGCAAGTAAGCTTTTAATTGACACTGCACAGAAAATAAATTGAAAAAAATGAACATCCTATAATTTTTCATCTTTTATATCCTATATATTTATAACAACTAAAATAGTGTTGTTGAAGAGCCATCTAAGGCACCAGAGAAGAGAAGCATGGCACCAGAGGCAGGGTGGGGAGCCCCGAGGGGCCAGAGGCAAGAAACATGACACCAGAGCCATGAGGAAGCTCTCCCCATGGCGCCAGAACTAGGGAGGAGGGACCCCTAGGGCGTCAGAACTGTGAAGAAGAAAGTCCCCCATGCGCCAAAAATAGGAAGCAAGGCACTAGAACATTGGGAAACCTCCCCAAGGATCCAGAAATAAAGGAAGGAGGGGCCAGAGCTTGAAAGGGGAGGTGCCAGAGCCAGGAGAAACAAAAAGCACCCGAGAAGAGCACGGAATGACATACAACCCTTACTGATAAGCTGACAGAATGGGTTTGGGCCTGACATTTATAGGACCGTGGTCCAAATGATTAAGAACCAATTACAAAACAACAGTTCACCATTTATTATCTATTACAGTGCTGAGACAAGGAAAAGATCATTATACCATTTAGCATTGCCTATAAATAGGGGTGCTACTACCCATTTGAGGGATTCTTCTTAGTTTTAGAGAGAAGTTAGAGAGGAATTAGAGAGAGAGAGAAAGCATTGTCATTATAATTGAGAAGGATCAATCAATACGAAAGGAAATTTTCTCTGATTGTTCTTGTCACATTTTTATTACTTCACTATTTGATCTTGGTTAATTCACTTTCCTTGTCTCCTTGGTGTTTATAGAACCTGAAACAAGTGTAAAGTAAAATTTTGATGTGGAAGTAACATTTTTGAGAGCAATTGCAGGCCCATAAACTTCCCTAGTTCCATATGCTGGGAAAAGAAATAGGAGAGTTAAAGCACTAGAGATGCCTCAATCTGTATTTTTCAAATCATCTTAGATCACATAATTGCACAATGCTTGCTAACAATTTTTAGCACTCAGCCAATGCATCATTTAAATCATAAAGACCCTTTGTAGCAAGAGTTACACATAAATTTATAACCGGGAATCTCCAAGATCAGGAAAGAAATTTTACCCAAAAAGGTTTACGAAATATAGTTCATAGTGCTTACCACAAGGTCTACACCTTCTTCTGTTTATTGCCAAGTCGTCTCAACCTTGATCACAACAAATGAAGCATGGACTGTATCCCCATCATACTTCACATCATGAGAGAAGCATTCTTCTCTGTCAATCACAAATCTAATCCCAAGCACAGCATTCAGGCTGCATAAGCTTACCACTGCAATGGCCATATTGGGCAGCCCCAACTTCATCTCTATCTCTACTTTGACACATTCAACAAAGACTCAAGTGACTATGCTAAAAACTTCCTTTGCTTTATGAGTTCTCCCCATGTCCAATAGCATCATGTCCCATGCAGTTTCTTATAGTGGTAGACACTAATCAATCAGTTTTGTAAACTATCTTAAGAAAAAGAAAAATTGTCCTTTCCGCAATTATCACATTAATTGTCATCTTTTGAAATGATGATTATATAAGAAAAAATATTACATCAAGTAAGACAAATATATCACATCAACAAGGTATGAGATTCATAAGTTACAAGTGTTATATATTATGACATAAATGAATTCCAAATTCGGAATTTAAGCAATCAACGGAAATGGATCGCTTAAGGACAAATCAACATGTTTAGAAACATGCATGCAAGAATCGAACAAAGAATGTTACCATTTTTATATCAAAGACCTTGCTCCAAAACGAAAAGAGTTAGGATCCGTAAAATAATACGTAAGACGTGTTGTTTTGTAGTGGTTCGACTGAGCAGTTTGTGAAGCTCGAGGTTTACGTTAGAGCTGAGATCCTACAGTGACTCAGTTTGGAACAAAACATGCTTGGGCCTACAAGTGAAAATAAATGGGCTTAGCCTGTGATTGGTTTGATTGATTCCTAAAAGTACGTAACATTTATAAACTGTTTTCCGCCCAAGAAAACAAAAAAACGGTTTTAAATATAAAAAGGAGAATTACCATTTGAACCCTTAAAAGATTAATTTACTGATAAATTAGTTCCTGAAATATGTTTTATTAATCTGTGGTACTTCAATGATGAATTCCGTTATTGCTAATGGCTTTATTAATGTTAACAAAAAAATTTTAGAAACTAATTTGTCAGTATATTGATCTTTTAAAGACTAATTTATTATTGTATTGAATTTTTAGGGACTAATTTCTTAATATGCTAATCATTGAAGTATTATGGGCTAATAAAACATCTTTTAAGGACTAGTTTATCAGTATGTTGATCTTTTAAGCATCAAAATGGTGTTTCTCTTAATATAAAATAAATTAATCTAAATACAGTTTTAAATTTCTGTTATTTTAAACCCAATATTACTTGTTATACATCACGTAGTATCTCAAGTCTCTCACTTTGGTATAGGTTTCAGAATCAGTGTAGGCGCAGGTCGGCAAAAATTTTCATGAAATAAAAAATGATAAATACGGTATAAGTATAAAATAATTTGTATTTGAGTGTGTGAATAAAATGGTATCAAAACGACTGCTTAGAGTCCTTTCGAATTTAAATTAGTGCTACTTTTTAAAGTTAATTTTTTTTAAAATTATATATTACTTTACAAAATATGAAAAGTATAGAAGATAGGAATAAGTGAGAAGAATATTAAGGAATAGAGAGAATAAAGTAATGAGAGTAATTCCATAAAACAGAGGGTATAGTTGGTTTAATTTTTGGGAGAATTATTTTTGAAAGAAGGTCTTTTAAAAAAATTACTTTTAGAAAAATTATTTTTAAAAGAATTAATTTGTGTTTAATTTAAGTATGTTAAAAGTAAGTTTAAGAGAATGATTTTTATTTAAATAAAATAAAGTAAAATTATTTTTGGTTATTGATATGAGAGTAATAGTAAGATTCCCTCTCAAAAGGTCATTTTTTTAAGAATGAAAAGTAACTTTAATAATACTTTCTCTCAAAAAGTCTTTTGGATTCTAAAAATAACTTTAAAAAAGATCTTTACATATTCAAACATATCAATTACTATGTATTTTCATTCTCATGTTAATAAAAAACTTTTTGCCCCACACAAACTACAATAGAAACGGGTCCTTAATCTAATGTCTTTGATATTGAAGTTTATTTAATATTTTTATAATTTTCATAGATATTTAAAAGGTGACACTTATTAAAAGTAAGGGAGTATTTGATCCTGAGGTCGAGCAATCATAGGAGCGGTATGACTTACCTATGGCTCTAAATGATGAATTTAGTTTTTTGCTAGTGCCTTCTTCGGTGCAAAATAATTCTTACATTGCTTTCAGCAATATAAGAGTGTATTTGTTTTGAATTTTTTTAGCAAAAAAATCATTTTTTTATCCAAAAAATTCAATTTTCGTATATTTGGATAATTTTTTAAAATAATTAAAATTAAAAAAAAAACATATTTTCAACTTTTTTAATTTTTTTGTAAAAATTTTTAAAAAATTAATTTATGAAAAAATTAATTTTTAATTTTTTCAGCTCTATATAAAGTTTAAATTTTAAAAAAAAAAATTTAAGTTAAAATAAATGCACCATAAATCTTGCACATCTAAGAATATCTACCACACACAAATTTAAATGACCCCCACCCTTTGGTGGGTCTAGTACAGATCCGATCAAATTTTGTTCTTTTATGAGAAAAACCAAAATATAATATATTGTTGATTTAGGTAATTGGCGGAAAATTAATTAAAATAATAATTTTATTTAAGATATTTGATGAACAAAATTTGCAAATATGGTAGTATAATATAATTATAAAAAGCAGTAAACAAGTATAATCAAATAGAGAAATCATACGGTACAAACCATTCTCCAGTTAACAGTGCTATGAATGATATTACAATGAATCTGGAATCGGAACAAAATCCAGTATCTAATGTTCACATCACTACATAACCTAAACAAGGAATGAATTGGTCTAATATTTTCCTCCGCAAGAACTCACGAAACCAATTCCTATACAGAAACGTAGAAAAGAAAAGATTTAAACACAATTTTTAGCTGCAAAATCATACATTATCACATGCAGTAGTGTATACAAAGTATGCAGGCATACTGCCAATAACATAATTCTCCACCAATTGGTACGTTGAGAAGAATTAAACACACCTAAACTAAACTTAGTAAACGGATTTAATATGAGGAGAATTAATTGTTCAGCACTTGAATGAATAGCGCGAGGCTATTGGTGACTTGGTGCCTAATATATTCATCTTTAAAATTATTACACTAGAACAGTGAAACTATTTTAGTGAAAAGAATAGGCTTTTGTTATTGAAGGCAGTAAAGAGGGCACATGCACCTAAAGCTACTGCTGTTGATTTAAATGCTACAGAGCTTGGCAATCTTCCATTGTCCTTCCTTAGGAAGAGGCCTTGGTACACAGGCATATTGATGAGAACCAAAACCCCACTTAGTAGAACCTGTAATGCCAATGTTTCACAAATTCTAAGGCTTCCTTCGCTTATGACTATAACTGCTTCCTTCAGTAAGGCACCAAGAAGACAAAACAAATTGAGCATTGCCAGTGTTGCAAGTAAAGTGAGCATTGGGGAGGAATTTCCAAACTCCATAACTTCTTTCTCAAATCTTTGAGAGACGTTATCTTCTGCCACCTTGGCTGAGATTACAAAGGCTGATTCTGAAAACCCCAGAGACTTCAAGATGGTATCAACAAAAGCAAATAAGTAAGAGCTTGTTCTCTTATAAAGCCATATCCTCAGGTCATTCCACAAACCTTTGATTGTGCCTCCTGACCACAAAAATTCTAACAAGCTTTGAGTAGTTTCCCCAAGCGTGACATATGCGAAAGGTATGAACCATGGGCTTGACATCTGATGAATCCACCAAAAAATTGAAAAAACAGAAAAATTAGGAAGTATATCATTGGAAACTAGAAAAATTAGCCCCAGAGGAGAAATTTTAAGCTATTAGATATATATTTCTCTAACTACAAAAGGACGGTGCTTCATTAGTTGATTTAAATGTTGAGAGCACTAGTGTTGTTAATAACAAGTATCAACTCTCCTAAAAGCTTTCAATAATAATTAAGAGGTGACACATAAATAGTTTTATATCTCTAATACTCTCTTATAGATCAAGAACCCTTAGGGCCTAAGCATAAACAGTGCATAAGCCCGCTAGAGCATTTTTCTGAAATTAAACTTAAGTATGAAGAATAAGTTAAACAACAAAATAGAACCATGAAGAATGAAAGTAGCAAGGATCAAGTTCTTGATCCGAGGTCATAAAAGTTCTTGTATGGCTCACATAGAAAAAAAATGCTTTGTATCACGTCAAAGATGATAAATTAAAGTTTCATGTAGGTTTATGCAACAACTTAAACAATAAAAAAGAAATTGGGTCCTTGACATATATGCTTATGATGCTAAGAGGGTCACATTCATACCTGTGGAAACAAGGGAATGCCTTTGAGGAGATAGAGTGAAGGGATGATGGAATAATATAGAATTGGCCAGCAATTAAACACCCATAGATTGTAGAAACAATATGTCATTTGAAGGCCTGGGCTGATCAATCCATAAGCATACCATGCAGGACTGTACTTAGAGAGCAAAATTTGAAAGCCTCCTTCGGACCATCTCTTATGCTGAACTAGTGTTTCTGGCAAGGTTGTTGGAGATACTCCTAAGAAAGCTTTCCTTGGTGGATTATAGTACACTGATTTCCATCCTCGGCACTGTATTGCTAATCCTGTTATCACATCCTCCACTGAACAACCATATAGTAGCCCCATCTGTAATCAAATATCATGTTCGTGTAATTGATAAGTCACCACATTTTCAGTAATACAATAATTAATATTATAACTAGTCTTATTATTACTGTTATTATCATTATTGTTGTTGACATTCGCAAATAAATTCGTATTTTTTTAATATGTATTTTTAATGATAATTACTTTGTTTAAAATAGATAAAATCTAATATATGAAATAAAAAGTAAATAAAGCTAATGTAAATCAGTACTTCAGAATAGATGGAATGGGTAAATGAGCATAAATTTGTTGTTTTAAAAATTTTTTGAAAATGATTGCGACTTTAAACAGTAACTTTGTGGAAGTTATTAAACAGTTGCAGGCTTTTGAATTAGTAAAATGGGTAAAGAGGTGGATGGGTGATTGACAAAAAATATGGAATGAGTAATGCTTAGAAATAGGCAATTTTAATCTTCTTTTTAACGTAAAAAGAATGAAGTATAATGATAAAGAGAATAATTTTCTAATAGTGTGAATTAATTTTGCACTAACAGTCAACAAAAATTCAAGAAATTAGCATATAATCTCTCTTTAAATTAAGCACATGTAACTATTTAACACGGCTTGATAATTTCTTAAATTTCTATTGACTAATAATATAAATGTTAGTATATAAAAATTATTCTCAATGATAAAAATAAAAAATTAAAGTTAGATACCAAAATCTAGTATGACCTTTATCTATAGTACTCTTTCTGGACATTTATATATGTCTTTAGAAAAAGAAAAGTATAATATTATTTATATATTAAAAATAGGAATTATTTTTGTAGACACAATTTACTGATGTATGAGACCAAAGTTTTGACGCTTTCTCTTTATATATTATCTATCAAGGATCTTCATTTTTAATATATAAATAATATTACTAAGAAAAAAAAGGTGTATCTCAAATTATATGTCATGTGAAAATATCAAAGAAATATTAATGATTTTTTTCAACGATATCTTTATCTTTTTATTCTCTCAACTAATTAATGGAGAGAGAATGGATAATTTAGTTAAATTAAGTCATATTCGTTTTATATCTAACTCCATTTAATAACATCTTTATTATTATAAATAGATGGAGCGAGTAACAAATTATTATTATTATTATTATTATTATTATTTACTGTACGTCAGCGAGAAAGAGTGTGACCTCTTTTCCCCACAGTGTGTTTTCCTCGTAGGTGCAACTTGCAAGAGCCTTTGACTTTTCTTCTAATTCATGCAAGCTTGCTTCTATCATTTGGTCATTATTCTCCTTCTCACTCTTCCAATCATTCTTGTATTGGTCATTGAACTTTCTTCCGCAAAGCGTATCCCTCCTGTGAAAGCAGCCAGTTCCGATGTACATAGGCCCACCAAACCCATCCATGCCAGGGAATTCCCACTTCATATATAATCAAGCCCATGACAAAATATTAGGAAAGGTATAGAATAAGTGCTATCTAACTTTGAAAGTGAAGAAAGCATTGCAAATTTCCAATCTTTGTAAAACTTTGATTTTATGAACATCAAATAATTTACCTCATAAATGACTCGTAAAGCACCGCCGTATAAATCATTCTTTTTGACATTCCCAAAGCCCTGTGGAGTTTGCACAAAAGCGATTTCATGGCCTTTCTCTTCATCCATGAAGAAGCAGAGTGCATCCCTTAGAGATTGGGAATTGCTTGAGTACATGTCACAATCTACATTAAGAATGATGTTCGCATTGCTAATCATTGATGACACCCTTATCTACATTTAGGAATTAGGACAAAAAATTAATACAACCACTATTAATTTCATAAGAACATAAGCACAAACCTAATCTTTACCATACCAGTGAGTTCATGGCTCCAGCTTTGAAGTTATGTGGAACATGGGGTCTCTTCTCGCGAGCTAAATATATCACGGCTGGCAAAACAATCCCATCTACATCTTTGGCACTCAAGTCCTTTCCATGAAGTAAAATCTACAAAGAAATTAATGCATACCATATATAATATATTAGGCACAAGATATAGGAGTGAAGAAAAGGAAAAACACTGTTTCATGCAAATTGACATAACGATATATAGTTCTAAGGCAGAAGAACATAATACATATTATTATTTATATTAAACCTCATTCTGCACTATTTTCAAGCACAAATTTTAGTATTTGTGTTGGACTTACATATATGAAATCCCCCTATGAAAAAAAAAATGGATTTATTATTGTGTAGAGATTGGAAAATATTGTAAAATGTGGTGGTGGGCCCAAAAGGCACAAACAAAGTAGTACAAAATAAATATGGGAAATATAAAAAGAAGACACAAGAATTTAATATGGTTCAGCAAATAGCCTACGTACACAAGCAAAGACGACAATCAAATATTTCACTAAAGAAATATTAGGGATATATAAAAAGTGGTCACACTCCACTCAACCCAAATCCCAAATAATCGGGATACCAAAGTGATACCACTCTAATCAAATCTAAGTCCCAAATACATCCAAAATACTTCACAGTATTTTCTCATTAATGTATATACTCAATATACAAAGAGAAGTAAAACAATGAACAAAACAATTCTCTTATGCCCAATGAACTTGGAGATAATCGTTGGTGGTGTTTAGAGCTCAAAGTAAAAGCTCTATTTATAGAGCTCTCTGGGCAAAAATTTCAAAGCACCATTTAATGCATTTGGTGCTCAATGCTTGCTTTCAAAATCGATTATGCAACATTTGAAATATTATGATCTCCAGTTAACATTGGGTGCACCAAAAACATGGCTTACAACACTATTTGCTTCTTACAATTGGATTTGAAAATCAAGCCACCCAATCACATTAGCAAATCTCCATCTTGACTAGATTTTCATCAAGCTTCAAATTTTCAAAGCCACCTTCTCCAATATGCCCGTAAGAACAAGTTCACATACGAATGTTATCTCTTGATGGAACAAGCACTAGGATCCACAAATCAAAATCAATATTACCCTTGGTCCTGTGAATGGTAGTATTAAACCTGATTCTAGTTTGCTTTTCGCAAACTTGATGTTTACAAAAATCAGGCATCACAAATTTTTGATTACATGGCAAGCCATACTTGCTCAACATAGGCATCCTTGCCTTACTCATACGACACAAGGGAGTAGTATCCAAATTAGATGAAGATGATACTGATGAAGCGCCAATAACTGTGCTACCTTGAAGTACATAAAGACTATTAACCAATCTACCTTTGAACACAACAAGAGCACCTTTGGAGACTTTTAAAACTCCACCTTTAGTATAACACTTGTACCCTTTAACATCAAGAGTACCCAAAGAGGTCAAAATTTTCTTTAAGTCTGGAATGTGCCAAATATTAGATAAAATTCTCATAGCTCTATCATGTGAATGGATTCAGACTAATCTAATGCCAAGAACCTTACAGGATGTATTATTTTCCACAAAAATAATACCACCATTAATTGACCGGTAAGTAGTAAACCAATCTCGATTAGGACAATATTGGTAAGTATAGCCTGAATCAAAGATTCAAGCATCACCAACAGAAAATGGTTGATAATGAGAGAACATTTTCGACACCTTCAACAACACTTGCTTCATCACTTAAGTCTTTCTCTTTCTTGTTTTTGAGTTTCAGATAATCTGCTTTCCAATATGCTTCTTTCTTGCAATATCTGCATCTGCCTTCACAATATCTAGATTCGAATCTAGACTTTTCTCTACTATTAGTTAAACCAATATCTTTCCAATCACCTTTAGCAACCAAGCCAGATGTAGTATCATCACGATCACCGCTATCGTGCTCCATCTCTTCACGACTCAAAAGTGCAAACTTAACCTCATCAATTTTGAGGCTTTCACAACCAGAAATGAGCGTTTCACGAAAATGCTTGTAGGAATGAGGTAAAGAACAAAACAATATCATTGCTTGTTGCTCACTAGAAAATGTCTTGTCCATATTTTTTAACTCTGTGATGAATGATGCCAACTCGACAATGTGGGATCTGATCCATGTCTCTTTTACCATATAAAGGATATACAGACATTGCAAAACACCGAGACGGTTGGCTACCATCTTAGTCTTATATGACGACTCTAACTTGGTCTACAGTGATTCTGCTATTTTCTTCAAAAGGACCTCCTGCAATACATTATCTACAATGTATAACTTGATAGTGGTAAGAGCAGAATTCTTCATTGTTGCGGGCTTCTTATCCTTTTCATCGAGAGCTGCTTTTAAGCCTTGTTGTGCTAAAACAGCTAACATACGAACCTTCTACATCCCAAAGTTGATGTGACTATCAAAGTTTTGAATGTCAAATTTCATGGAAAACATCTTCAAACAAATTTGCCCAAAATTCTATAAGAGCTCTGATACCAGTTTGTTGTAAAATGTGATGGTGGGCCCAAAAAGCACAAACAAATAGCATAAAATAAATATGCAGAAGTGTAAAACAAAGACACAAAAATTTAACGTAGTTCGATAAATAGCCTACGTCCATGGACAAAGGCGACAACCAAATATTTCACTAAGGAAATATGATGGAAATACAAAAAATGATCACACTCCACTCAACTCAAATCCCAAATATTTGGGATACCAAAGTGATGGCACTCCACTCAAACCCAAGTCTCCAATACACCCAAAATACTTCACAGCATTTTCTCACCGGTGTATACAGTCAATATACAAAAAGAAGCAAAACAAAGAACAAAACAGTTCTCTAATACCCAATGAACTTGGAGGTGATCGTTGGTAGCGTGTTTATAGCTCGAAGCAAAAGCTCTATTTATAGAGCTCTTTGTGCAAAGTTTCAAAGCACCATTTAATGCATTTGGTGCTTAGTGCTTGCTTTCCAAACCAATTATGCAACATTTGAAATATTGTGATCTTCAATTACTATTGGATGCACCAAAAACATGGCTTACAACACTTTGCTTTTGACAATTAAAGGCGTTCACGGGTCCAGGTAGACCTATAAACCTGATGAACTTGACCCGACCCAAACACAAAATCTGGATTGGGTTAGATAATTGGGTTTATTGTAGTAAAAATTGATCAACTCATCTACTATTCAGGTCGAGTATCGAGTATAAAAATAATACCCATTACCCAACCCGTACCCTTATATATATATATATTAAAAAATATCATTATTTAAATATCAAAGCACTCTCTCTATCACCTAAATCAAAAGAACCCTAAAACCTCACACACTCATAGAGTTGCCGCCACTCACCTTATCTCTTTCAACATTCATCCTTGTGTCATCACTGCTTTGCTTTGCATTTGTTGCCATTGGTGATCGTGTTTGGTGCTTTGCTTTGTACTTCCATTTGTAGCTACTTACACACGAAGGCCGCCATGAGAACAATGATGAAAGCCATGTTGTTCAGCTGTGGGATGAATGGAGGGCGTGACTTGCAATGGTTCATGGTTATGGAGGTTTGCGTGTGGAGGTGCTTCTAGGTTGGGTGTGGTGGTGCCATGGAAGAGAGTGTTGAGGCCTAAGGGTGGAGATGTAGATGGTTCTTGCGAGTGATTGTATGGGAGGGATTATTGGTGGTTGAATGGGATTATTGGTGATTGATGAAACAACCATTGTGTTGTGTTTTGGTGGTTGCCAAATTCTAAAGGTGGCTAGGGGGGATTATTGGGGGATGCGATTTGAGTGGCCGATTGGATTTTCTTTGTCCCCGTCAAATGTGCTTCTTCTTCTTCTTTTTTTTTTTTTTTAAGATAATGAACCTGATTACCCGAGCCGACCCAATCTAACCCATGGGAGATCAAGTTGGATTGGTTTGGGTTGAGTGGTAAAATTTTAGAAATCCAATCCAACCCAACCCGACCTGTGTACACCCTTACTGACAATTGGCTTTAAAAATCAAGCCACCCAATCATATCAATAGAAAAGCATAAAGGAATACATTGAGATTTTGATGTGCAATTGCTTAAGAAGGAGTTGCATACTTGAAGAATTGTGTCATGGTCACGTCGAGAAGAATATGAATCCCACTGAGAAAATCCCTTATACTTCGAGCGTACTTCCTCCGGTACTTGATCTTGCTTGGCTGCATTTTCGATTCTACTTTCCATATCTTGGTACAATTTCTACACCATGTAACAAATACAAATTTCCAATCTATATGTTAATGATTTCTATTTTTAGGGTATTTCTGCAAAGAATTAACGCAACATAATGAACTTATAGTAGCAAAATGGTATATGAACTCATTTTTCATCCAGTTTATTCAGATGTAAATCTAAACCAATGTATTTCAATTTTATGTATTGAATAAATAATGAAGTAGTTATAATCTATTAAGATCTACCGCTTTAAAAAAGGCAACAGGCAACATTTAAAAATATATATAACTTTAAATAAATAAATAAATTAGATATTCACATAAAAAATAATTAATTAATAAGTTAAATAGTTATTTATTAAATAGGTTACAGATAGATTAAATCTGTTTAATACTTTTTATCATATCATAAACGAATTAATGATTTTTAGATTAATTTTTGATAGAATCCAAAATCTATTGAATCCTTCAATTTTCTTCTCCTACCAAGGTACCGACGATAAACAAACTAATTTCCTTCCCCTACCACTGGCACAAATTAATTTCGTCCCCCTACGACCACTGATACTGACAGTACATTAACTCACAAATTAATTTTCTTCCCCTACCTACAGACATTACACACCAAAGTTAAGATTGTGACATAATTAAGAACAAGGTTTGAGGCAGCCACAAGTACCGCGATATAATAATTTCAATATTTTTGTTCATTGGATTCAGTCATATACTTGCATATTGGTAGTATTAGAGGTACGGATCCATGCAGTCCAATAGCTCAATGCCTCCCAAGTTTACTTTATTTGGTGTGAAGTATTTTCATTCGGGAACGCCAGGTTTTTCTTATATGAAAAATGTTAGGTGAACTTGTTTTATTTGTAATATCGCACCGATTTATTTATTATTCATTATTAAAAATAATGAGTATTTGTTTTAATTTGTTTTTATTATTTTTAATAATAAATAATAAATAAATCAGCATGATGTTAAGATAAAATGACCTATTATTTCTCTTCTTATATAGGCAAATAATCTATTGGATCACAATATTGTAGTCAGAGGTGGAGCTGGGAGGGACCAGGGTTGGCACGGCTCCCCCTAAGTTTTCTAATTTATTTTAAGATATATTAATATGTGAAGTGTTTGGCTCATATACTAAATAAAAATTTGTTCTCATATACTCTCTTTCTGTGTGCATCCTCAAAACTAAACAGCCCAAATGAGACTTAAAACACACGGGTCTGACTTTCACATCCAACAAGAAAGAGAAATTAAATTATTGAAAAAAATATATATAAAAGAACCGCTAAACTCGAAAACTTTTTACCGTTCACATTTTACTCTTCTTCTTTTACTAAGTAATTACTATTCTTCTCTCACTGTTACTCTCCACCTCATCTTCTCTTCATTCTTTTAATTAATTTAAAGTTAAAACTTGAGAATTGAGAAAATTACAAATAGAGTAAATTTTTTTTTTTTAAAAGGAAAGACCCACAACAATATCCTAGTTAAAGTTTGAAGCAATAAATTAAATCAGTTGTTTTTTTCTTAATTTTTTTACTAATGTGGCTCATGCATGATATACAAATGTCTCTAAAATAGCTTTATTAAATTTTTTTTTATATCTAATTTTTTATATGATAAATAATTTTACCTTTATTTTAAATTATATATATTTAGTTTGGCTCCCTTTTTGTTATATTTCTAGCTCTGTCCCTAATTGCGGGTTTAGTATTGTCAAATAACAAGCTATCATACGTTATTACATTTAGAAGTTAAAATATTTGATAAAGAGGCGAGTATATTCTCTTTCAAGTTATTTTACATAAATTTCAAAAAACTGCTTTAATATTATGAAAAAGAGTCTTTAATTTAACTATGTTTTTAAATATATAAGATACTTTTGGAAAATTGTATACAAAGTTTTTAAATTCTCGTGGTTTGTAGCTGTTCTAAACTTTTAAACCCACTATTTCTACTCTGCAACTGTGAAAAATATTGTCGTTATATGATGGATTCTTTCATTCATTTATTAATTGTTAAAACACTAAAAATTTCTATTAATTAATCATGCGACTATCAATAACTGCTTTTACTTGTATCGTCCAAATATTAATAAAGAAAAAAGAGAATAAATTTCTTCTTTATGATATCAAATTAAAAAAAACAAAAGACATCAGAAACACAACTGTTATTCGCATGATGAACACGTCACCATGAAGTAGTTAATTAAAGAAACAGTACTATGAAAATTAAATAATCCTTATTAAAGTACTGAAATGACAAGAATAAATTGACCGGCCAAGAGCAAAGTACTTCAAGCTGAAATATTCCCTCCATTTTACAATAATTGACATTTAAGGTAATATTACTAAGATAATTTTAAGTTGTATGTTAATAAAAATATTAAAAAGTAATAATTTATAAATAATATAAAATTATTTTATATTATTAATATATATAAATTAATTTTTATTAAAATTAAGAAAATAATTTAATAGGTAGTTAATAAAAGAACTGATTAAAAAGTTGTATTTAAGTAATTTGTATAAAATTATAGATTCAAACCTTACTAATACCAATATACCCAAAAAGAAGTGATAAGATAAAGAGATATTATAATTGGGAAAATTCTTATATGTGAGGAAATACTTTTTCTCCCCTCGTGTAAATATGAGACAAGAAATGCTTAAGAAAAAATAAAGAAGGTATAATAAAATATTTAAATGAGTGGTTATAAAATAAAGTGGAGGAAGAATTTTTTTCTCTGTGGAGGAGGATAGAAAATCTCTTAGAATTGATACAAATAAAGATAAAATTAATACAAGTTGTCAAAATTTTTCAAATTCTTAAATGATATTTCAAAACGAATACTATTATGCAAAGGAGGATTAATAACGTTATGACTTGAATTTTTTTAGTGGTAGCTTCTTCTTCTTCTGAACAAAATAGAGAATGGAACCAACAATGTACGTTACCTTGATGGCGACCAGCTCTTTGGCATGGATAGAATTATTTGGGTAAGTAGCTGATGAGGTAATACTCTTGAAATAAGCAGCCGGTGACCTGGGTTCCACCTTGAACCTCTTGCAGAATGGCAACCAATGCTTGGCAAAGTTGGATGCCTCTATGAGAGCATAAAAAGTAAGATCTGATCCAGCATCGTCCGAAAGATACACACTTAGCTTCTCAGTTGGATATTCATAAGCCATAACAGATAACACTGTATTAATCACCATCATGGGTGGCTCAATCACTGGATCTGCTGTGCACACAAAGATGTCCACTCTTGGCAACTTATTCTCATATCTGTTTCAAAACATACAAATCAACCTTTCACTCAACCTAACAAATAAAAAAAGAATAAATAAATATATATGAGTAGTGACCTATTAATTATTTGATATGAGTATCATTATACAATTTTTATAAATGCTAATCAATCTAGCCATTGGATAGAAAATATTCATTACACCAATTAATTTCATAACATGTCACAAAATTAAAAAAAAAATTAATTGATCACGTCAAAAAAAATTGATATTTTATTTAATTACTTTTATATTAACATAAATACGTTTTTCTAAAAAAATAAAAATAAAAATAAACTGTTGTTTATGGAACCTTTGAGAGAGTCTGTGGTTGAAGGGTTGCCTGAAGACAGGGCTCCATCTGAGTGCAAGCCGGAGGACGCAGTAAAGACCAAACCATAGCTCAGCAAAAAGCATGCCAAGCCAAGCCCATTTCGCATCTTCACCTTTTCTGGGTATGTAACTCACTCTGTAAACCCAGATGAAGCAAATACCTACAAACATGGAGAAAGAGAATACTCTATGGATGAGCCTTCCTCTGGTTCTCCGTGTCTCGAACAACGGATAGTTCTCCTCATCGGCCATATGTTCTTTCTGCTATTGTTTCTTTGGCTGTGGTCAGAGTTTACTGCGTAGTCTATTGATATGATATTTTGGAGCGAACGGATGACTATAGATTTTTATACATAAACAACGCTATTCATGTAGTATTTTTCCAACTATCTAATATACGATATTAGATGATATATGACTGAAATGTTTTAAATTCATAAATTTATGCCAGATGATAATTATTTATAGGAGTAAATATTTATTTTGGATCATAAAATTGTATATGTAATTCACTTTAATTCTTAAAATTAAGAAATTTACCGTTCAGTCTCCAAAGTAAAAATTGATTCAAATTAGTTTCTAGAGATTAGTTCATAATAAAAAATTTGAATTATTAAAAGGATTAATTTGAATAATTTTTTAAAAATTCAAGGACAATCGCCAGTTTTTAATTTCAGCCATTAAAATGAAGTATGTATACAACTTAAGGATTCATCTGTCACAAATGATCAACCTGAAAAAAAAAAAAATACATATCTTTCAACCAATTTCGAATAATTTCAAGATTTACATATCTTTCAACCAAACAAAAATTTATCCAAAGGCAGCAAGTACTATAAACCAAACATAATAGTCCACTAATATTATTTGAACAAAGTTCATACAAATAATATTAAGCATTTTTACTATAAAGTTCATACAAAGTTTAACACAAATAACAAAGTTCATACAAAAGATCATACAAATAACATGCAGAAAATTTAAAAAATAACAGAAAAAATGGAGTAAAGTCTTTAATTCTTACAATTACTGTACTGAAATTTCATATAAATAATGATATATGATTGAATGATAATACAAAATTATTTACCCTGATAGTACCTGAAAATTAGTCTCTTATTTTGATATATTGTTAGTATAAATTTTTTTTACATGGTCACTAAATCTTGAATGATCACATCATAAAAGTATTTAATTTTTATAATAATTATTTCAAAATTTATACCTGTAATAATATATAATTAGTTAGTAATATAAAAATGTATACTAATAATAATGTATCAAAATTATGCTCGTGAATAAGATTCAGTTTATTAACATATATGTGCCTATAAAACCTAAGATTTATAGCAACAAGGGATTGAAGGTTGTAAGTAAGGGTATTTATGATCTAACTAAGTCTGATAATTTGTTTTGATCTAAAGTTTATTAGATCGATTTGTAGTTGTGAAATTTTGACCCAATATATTTTTAGGTTGTGTTCAAATCATAATTCAAGTTGACTGTGTTCAAAGTTATACAATTCTTTAAAAGTTATATTTTTTGAAAAAAAAAGTGATATATTATAAGATTTTTATTCTTCATTTATTATATTTTATATAATATGATATTATTTTTATATTGATATAATTTGTTTCAAAATATATACTATAAATTATCTCTTGAATTTTCTTTTTCAAAGTTTTATAATTATACAATGCACAATGTACAAATTTTTACATATAATTTAAATATTGAGTTGACCTAATCATTAATTAGTTGGTTATCAAATTGAATTTTAGATTAAAAAAAATAAATCGAATCGTAAAATTGATGAGTCAGATTTGATTTCGGTTAAACTCGACCAAATCTGTATTTTTGTACACCCTGTTTGTAAGTCATGGTGGGAAAGATTCTTTGCGAATAAATCTGTTAATGTCAGAGGGGTGGTGGATGAACAAAAAGCTAAGCTAGTGGCGACAAGCATTAGAGACAATCTCTGAATAATTTAAGTATCCTGTAATGATTCTATCTTGTGAGACAATTTCCTTGTCCTGATTGTGTGTCTTTATTCCACGGTTGTGATCAAATAGCTGATAGCTGATACTTTAGTTAATTATGGAAGGATATATGATTATAGTCGTATTTAGTCGGAGGATCATTTATAATTTAATTTGGTTCCTCTTCCGAGCTTGGTTTCAAGCCACTAATAATAGTTTAGTAGTTTTCATATTGAGAAAAAAAAAAAAAAAGTTTCTCTCTTCTATTTTGGTTACGCAATTTCTCACTTTATTAAAAGAAAAACTGATTTTCTTTTATAGAAACTGCATTGAAGTTTAAATTTAATCAAAATTTTTAAAATTAAATATGCTAACAAAGTTTTATCATATTTGTTTGTAACGGATTAGTAGTTACTTTCTATTTAGGTGTTTGTGTCCGTCGGGCGAAATTGCTATCCAGTGACATGGCGGAAAGTCATAGATTAAGTACAAACAAATTTTGCAGAGTCACCATTAGTGATTTGCACATCCAAGTTGTTTGTTAAAAAGAATATATTGAAGAATAAGAAATGAAGATTGCTTGTGCATGATTTGTTTATTTTAAGGGTTACCTACTCAAAATGTGGCGTAAACTTTGCGCTTACGAGTGGCAAGAATGGAAGTTCAGTCTTCCACGGCAATAATTGGATAGGTGTTAAAAACATGAGGATAAAATACATTAAGGAGTCAAATGTGTGGCCTGACTACAGCCATTTGGTTAAGGAAGATACTGAGGTGACAGTGTGATACTCTCATGATGAGACCTTGCGATAAAACTTTACATAATTGACGCCCAATACACGGCAAGATTTGAAAATCTATGTACTGGAGATAATATGTTGTCGGATAATTAATAATATCGAGTTATTTAGAAATAATGCTTCAAATAAATTTAATAATTAATTATTTGTATGAAAGTTGACTTTGTTTTTTATGGGCTGAACCATTTTTATAGCGGGGAAAAAAAATGCTGAGCCATTTAAATTAATTACGTGTTGCATACTATATTATTATATTAAAATATAAATATTTGACAAATCATATATATAGTTATAAGAACATTTGAAAATATCTTGATGATAAAGTTACTCCATCTATTACTTGATTATTGTGATGTTTACTCTTTTTCGTTCACTTTCTTTTTTCTTCTCTAGCTCTTCCCTTTTCTGTTAATGCCTGTTTGGCGCATAAAATTGAGTATGGTATTGATGCTTAAAATTCTAATTGGGCTAATTAATCCTAAATTTTATGTTTAGTAGCCCTTTTAGATTTAGAATCATTATTCTACATAACAATTCCATGAAATTAAAAAATAATTAGCCCTAGCCCTTTCTAATTCTTAGCCCATATCCTAAAAATTGCCAATTCTATATCTCAAAATTTTTATGTTTCTCTCATATTCCAATATGACCACCTCTCATCTCTATCAAAAGCCCCAAGGTATGCTTTTTCTTCCTCATCTCTTCATTTCTATTTAAGTTCTCATCTCTATCTCACAACAATCACTAGTTTTGCCAATTGAGAGAAGATATTTATAATCTTATTACATCTGATAATTCAGAATGATCAAGATGTGGTAATAGTCCAAGAACATATAAAGAGTTATTCAATCTTCATCATTCTTTAGCAAGAAATGTGATAGAGAGAACATTTGGCTTGCTAAAAAAATGATAGGCCATATTGCACACTCAATCTTTTTTTGACATAAAAACTCAGGTATAGTTAAATTATTTTTTTTCCTTAAAAGAGATATATGCATTGTCATTATAATAATTTACTTAAATTAAAACACATAGGTGTACAAATCATGATTGCTTGTTGTATATTGCATAATTACATTTGAGACAAACCACAAGGGAAGGATGATTTTTCATTGAATGATGTAGATAATCAACCTATCCTAGTCCTTACTTATTCACTTCATGAAGATATGAGTCCTATCTATCATGATTATCCTTCGAATCATGCTTAACTACATTGGATTAAACTTAAATCTCACTATGCCAAACTCTTACTTAATACCAACTTATATGTTCATAAGCAATCAAGGAATCCTTTGCATCCTTGTATACTAAAACTCAAGTCTTAACATCTTCAAACATATATGACTCATCATCTATATGAGAATCATAACCAACAATTCAAGATCAAGCGAAATCTTTCATCTTTGGCAAGTTCTTATATTTATAGGAGAATAGAAAGGAAGTGAATCCTTTAACTCACCAACTATATCATGAGTCATAGAAGAAATTTACTCTTTTCTAACTTCTCACTACATGCGGCAAATCATACTTCCATCACGTTTTATACTCTCAATGTCTCATAAATTCCCATATTCACTCATGAGCTTGCAAGCCATGCAAGACTATGCATTTCATAAAAAGAAATGAAACCTAATGATAGGTTTGGAGTAAGTAGTTCAGTTTAAAACTGACATCATAAATCAAATAGGAGCAATAACTCCTAGATTACCACATAAACAATATGCACGATATAGCGGAATATCTAGAATAATCAAGAAACAAAGGATAAGAACATCATTCCTATAGGCCTTTCATAGCACCACAATCTGTGGAAATGGGCGCACTTCCATTTACATAGTTGTAATCCTATTAAAGGACACTTGCTCCATTAACCAAAGGGAAACCAGGCTTTGATACCAAGTTTGTCGCGACCCAACCAGGACCGTGACCGGCACATAGGGGACATGTCCTCTAGCAGGCCTAACATACAATTTCTCACTAAGAAATGAACAGAGTTTCCCCTATTTTTGGGTCAATTCCCAAATGCCAAATCCTTTCCTACATAAGACAGTACACACATTCATTCATAGGGGATCTAGGTAATCTCTTATTGCACCACACAGAATGCATATAACAGTTATAATAATATAATCTCAACTTTCTATCATAGATTCAACACAGCATAGGTTTAAATCAACTAGGAGATCAATTTCTACATTTAACCACACAACGAAAGCAAGATTCTGCCTGTGGACTAATGGAGTAGTACTAAGATTACATATACAATTTGTATACAAACAAACATAAACCATAAATCTAGATAACCTTTGGAACCACACGAACAAAAATGTGGGTTTACTAGAAATCCAATGTCTTCAACTAGCCGGAGGCACGCATGCATAAAGTTGTAAAAACATGAAGAGAAGAGAAAAGTGAGTCATATGGACTCAATGAAAGATAATACATATATACCTACAGTGAGACAAGCTTAAACATGAACATTTCATCAAATAAATACTTATTATGAAAATACATTGTTGAGGGATTATTGCTATAAAACTTGAAACTTAAAACCATTTAAAAGTTTCACTACTTCTTTGTGATCTCATAATCCACTCTACAAATCCTTTTCAAATAGGCTTTTAGCAATGCAAAGTTTTGTAAAACTTCTTAAGAACCTCATATGTCATTCCTCAAGTAAAAATACTCATCTGTATATATATAAAATACCATAAAAAAAACTTCTGGCAAACATATCTAAGCATAATACTTTTAAAACTAGCTATAATAAATCATATATAATAAGGATATAGAAACTGGGATTAAGATACAAATACTTTCTCATAACATAAAAAGTAAATACTTGTTTCAAATCATAATAAAACTTAAGGGAGGATCCTATTCAGAATCTATATTCTAATCCTTTCCACATCTGGGCGTTACGTATCGTCATCCCCAGGGTGCTCATATTCAGTCCGGATATGTCGACCAAACATGTCAGGCTAGAAATGACCCTACTAGCTAGGTTATTCGAGATGCACCAAGGCTAATGCTGCTACCATTAACAAACAGTTTCTGTTACAATTTCCTCCCTTTAGAAAAGCACTCACACTTGCTGGGCCTTTACCATGCCTCATGTGAGCCCTTGACTTAAATTATCTTTGAAACACATTTCCTTTCTTTAAAACTTTTCAAATTTCAAACTACTTTTATAGTATCACTTAAGTACACTCTTAGAACATTAGAACATAATAGTTCTCAATATAATCACAGGATAAATTTCATAATTCCTTAAAATTCTAATAATATGAAACTATCCTTCTTCTATCAGAAATTAATTTCCAAATTAGCTTGTCTCACACATATATATAAATATATGCAAAGGAGTAATACACTTTGCTTTTTTCAAGAATTCAATGAGGTCATACATTGAAACGCTATTTCACTTTCTTTGAACTTTAATAACTTCAATCGTAAACTTGACATTTATAAAATTGTGCATATACTTAAAATTAGCTAGGTATAGATATATCATCAACTCATAGTTCAAGCTCAGAATGGCAGGAGCTCCAGCTCTACAAAACCTCGGAGCCACCAGAGGATCCCAAAGAGTATCTAGTATGACAAATACATATATTAGACTTCCACCACTTAACTATTGCAAAAATTTACTAAGATTAGCCTCATAGGGGCAAAAACCCCAATTTCTAGAACCTTAACCCTTCCTTCATAAACTTAAATATGGTATTCATGGAAAAACTAGCTAATCTATGGTCTAATAAGGAGGGTTAAGCTCAAGAATCACCTTAGAAAGTAGAGGAAGGCAATGGAGCGCGAGGAGAGTCGTGGGTCTCCCCTACCATGATTTTCTCTCTCTAGAAAGAAGGACAGAGAGAACACCAAGAGAGAAATTCCCAAACTATCATAATGAGGATGAGGATTAGATGAATTTGATGGTGGATTTGAGTGAAATTTGATGAAGAAATTATAGATTCCATGGAGAAAGAAGGAGGATGAGAGAGGAAGATGAGAATGAGAAATTTGGGTGAAAATGGTGGAGAAGGGTCAAGACACTTTCTTTATTTCCTTCCAGTGGGCGCTTGGGTGTCGCGACTTGGCCGCCTAGGCGCCCACCTGCCTAAAATTGCTTGTTTTGTAGTAGGCACTAGCCTTGGGTGCCTAGACACCCAATCCTCTCTTTTTTTTTTTTTTTATCTACATCTCTCAAATATCATTATACACTTATTTACAAGTTAATGTCCTTATTTATTTTACTCTCCATTACTTTAAAATATAAATATAAATAAGGAAATATCCCCCATTTGAATCTAATAAAAATATTGAAAAAATCAAACTCCTTAAGAATCAAGATTCAACTTTTGGATTTTAGTACAAATTTTCGAAAACTTGCATTTTCTCAAACTTCTGAGCTAAAAATGAAAGGTTTAATGGATTCCTAAAATTCCGTAAAAATCACTCTTCGACTCTTTGATATTTAAAGACCAATTACCGGGACTTTTAATTCCCTGGAAATGTTCCAATCATATGGCCTTCCAAAGAGGCATAGGATCTAAACTTAGAGCTTTCGCGGGGTCCGATAGGATAAAGTATCATAATTCATGCACTCTTGACTTGGGTGTTACGGTGATGTTTTAATCACTAAGGACAACATTGTGTTTTGTCTTAAAACTTGGGATAAACATTGTGTTGTCATTTCAAATAAGCTTGGTAGTAGTGGATTTGGTTGGGATTGGAATCATAACATGGTGAATGTTTGACAGCAACCAAGTATGGGAAGACTATGCCAAGGTATTATAAATAAGAGCCTAGTTTTTTTAATTAATATTTATAATAAATTAATATTATTTGTTATATTATTTTTAGTCTCATCCAAAAGGAAGTAGTTACAGGAACAAATAAATTGAAAATTAGCAAGATTTAAAAACCATTTGTGGACATGACCGTGCCCCATGAGGTACGACTAAGACCAGTGTCAAAGCCATGCAAGAGATTGAACAAGGAGCAAATGTGAATAATACAAATCCAAATATCATTGAGGAAATGCTTCATGATACACCTGAGTCTACGCCAACTTTAACTAAGCAACCAACTTTTTCTACATTAAGCCCCAAATGCAGGTTCATTTCTTTGTTAGAAGGAAGGAAATGGTTTTCTCCCTTATTACCAAGGCCAGAACTGGTCTTTTTGGCTCCCCATCTTCTAGATCCATGCTTTGAGTTGTGTGCATCTTGCTCACTATAAATCCCAAATTTCACATAAGTAGCATTGTCGAATAATTAAATTTTTAGATACATAATAGATATACGAGTAAGCCAAATTGAAATGTCTCTATTAGGGTTAGAGAATCCAATTTTCTTTATAGAAGAAATTTTAGAAAGACAATTAGAAATGTTTAGCTAATTTAAAGGAAATCGATTGGTTTACGGTATCTTGTAAGACAAGAACTGAGTTGATAAGAATATATACTTTAAGATAACATGAATACTAGTTTAAACCTAAAATCATCTGGCTAGAAACTAGCCATCTAACCTTTTTTGTTGGCCAAATCATGTCATCAATTTGAAAAATTAACAAAAATTAAAATGCCACTTAGGACCACCAATCACACCCTTTTTCTATTCTTCCAACTTAGCATACAATTCATCAAATTCTTCCTTCCATGTCCCCAAAAATTCAGCCACTTCTTTTTCTTCTCATCTTCTTATTCTCTCCTCCGTTTTCTTCGTCAATTTCAGCATCTTCTTTACTTTCTCCATCTCCACCCAAAAAGCCTAAGTGATCTTGCTTCTTTCTACTCAAAATTTTCACTTTTTCTTTGTGTTCTTTCAAGAAACTTCAACACAACTCATAATCCTCCCTGTCATGACCCTACTCAGGCCATGACCAGTGCATAGGGACACGTCCCTAGCAAGCCTATAATAGACCTTTTTCTAAAAAATTGGGCAGAGTCTTTCTTGTATTTAGGACTATTCCCAAATACGGATCCTCCACCTACACAATAATCCAAACATTAATTGGGGATCCAGGCATTCTCCGAATACACCCCACAGCACACAATATAGGAGTTTAAAACACAATCATACTTATGAAAATATATATACATATATATTCCTGAGGCTTAATTCATAAACATTAAAACTCAAGTTGGTTATAACTAAATTAACATACTATTACTACAAATTATAAATGACACGGGAAGGCCCCTGCCTGTGGGTTATTGGAGCATTACTAGAGGTTCTACCAATTTTACTCAATTACAAAAAAAAAAAAAAAAAGCATCTAAAACTCCACACGAACAAGTGTATGGGTTGCTAGGAATTCAATACTTCTAGCTAGCCATAGAAATCCGAGGACGACTGGCACCGGTATAAAAACATGGAAAAGAAGAAACGGTGAGTTATACAGACTCATTGAAAGATAATATATCTATAACAAGAGTGGGACAAGCCTAAATATACAAATTTAGTAACATATAATTTATAAGCATTTTTTGAAAACTCATATGTCATTCCTCAAATAAAATACTTTATCTATGTAGTGAAATTACTATAAAAACTTATGGTAAGACATATATGATATTTAATCTATCTTTAAAATCTCTCTATGGCTCATCAAAGCACTTTTCAGTTCAACTGAATATAAACCTCATTATATTAACTCGTATGTATCTTTACTCATGACTTTAAACACATGATAACTTTAAGGAATTTCCTTAAATTTCAATTTCAACTAAATATAGTTTCAACTAGTAAATAAGGATCTTAAACACAAATGCATAATATAGAAATACTTTCTCAAAACATAGAAGATAAATACTTGTTTAATTTCATGAAAAACTTAGGGGAGGATTCTATTTCAGAAAATAACTGCCTAACTAGGCTTGCCCAACAGTAACTGATCTCACATCTATGCGCGTCTATATCTACCAGACATGTTAGTCGATATGCCGGGCTAGCAATCACCTTGCTAGCTGGGTTATACGAGGTGCACCAAGGCTAATGCTGCTGCTATTAGCAAATAGTTATGTTATAGTTTCCCCCCTTAGAAAGCACTCACACTTGCTGGGCCTTCGCCTTGCCTCATGTGAGTCCTTGAAAACACATTTCCTTTCTAACTTCATGACAATAACACTTTTCTTTATTCCAAATCATATAGTTTCTTGCTCATAACTTTAAATGCATAATAAGGTTCAAGAATCTTTCATATTTTTAGCAAACATAGCTATCAGACTTTTCAAATATCCAAAATAATTGTACTATCAAACATAGGTTCAAGCATAGCGTTTTCCAACTATTCAACTTAAAGTATTTAAAGCTCTTTCTCAAATTATTGAAATGTAACTATTTCTTTCTATCAAATAGCTCATAAACTTTGCTTTAAGAACATCACAATTTCTATAAAAGCTTGTCCCATGCTTTTATGCTCAAACATACATATGCATAACTAGCATGATTACTTCAAGAATTCTATAATTATGGAGTAAAGCACATTGAATCTATTCTTTCATAGAATTTCACTAAAATATAATTTAGACATGTGTTTAGGATATTAAGGATAAGAATCATGCTATAGATATACTATCACTCACAACTTGAAACCATGAGGAGGAGATTCAAGCTTAACGTGTCATAGAACCCATAGTCGATCCTCACGAGCATCTAACGTCATAAAAGAACATAAATCAAGCGCCAATTAGTTTCTAGAGCTAAGGATTAATTTAAAATTCCTCCAAAAGTACAAAATCCCCAATTTGGAACCCTGGATTCCTAAACCTTAACCTTAAACTTAATCCTCCAAGAAAATTCTTCCATACCCATGAAATAAAAGAAGATTAGAACTTAGAGAGTTACCTTGGGTTGCAAAAGAAGGAAGAAACTTGATGGAAGATATGGGTCTCTTCCCACCTTCACTTTCTCTCACTAAAAGAGGAGAAAGAGAACTCCAAGAGAGAAAACCAAACCCAAAGCTATGATGATGATGAGGTAATGATGGATTTGGTGGTGGATTTAAGTAAAAATTGATGAAAGATGGATGGGTTTCATGTGAGGAGAAGAAGGATGAGAGAGAGAAAAGAGAGAAAGAGATATATATATATATATGGTGGAATGAGGAAGAAGGGATGAGATTTCTTATTTAAAATCATCCAGTGGTGCACAGGCCATGACTTTGGCCTGGTCACTGGCGCTTGCTTGCCTGGAACTCAGCAAATCTTGTAGCACAGGCGTTGGCCTTGGGCGCCTAGGCACTCGGTCCCTTTTTTTTTCTTCCAAATATTTCTCTCATATCATCATATACTTATTAACTTTAAAACATAAATGTAAATAAGGGAATACCCCCCATTTGAATCCAATAAAAATATTGAAAAAATCAAACTCCTTAAGAATCAAAATCTAAGTTTTGGATTTTAGTACAAAATTCCAAAAACTTACGTTTTCTTAAACTTTCGGGCTAAAAACGGAAAGGTTAATGACTTATTAAAATTCATTAAAAATCACTCTTCAATTCTTGGATATCAGGAACAATTACCGGGACTTTTAATCCCATTAAAATATCCTAAATATATAGGCCTCCAAGAAAGTATAAGGTCCAAACTTAGTGCTTTTGTGGGTCCGCTATGACAAAGTGTCATGATATGTGTGACTCTCGACTTGGGCATTACACTCTCATCCTTGAATCATATAGTTTCAGCCCCCTAAGGACAATAAGAGAAGCTATCATCATCTTGGAGCTTTATTGAAGAGCAGCCATCAAGAACTCCAAGTTATAATTCACAAGTGATGTTTTTAGGTAGGATTTCTTAGATTATGTGACTTCTATGGTTTATATGGCCACTACGGTTTCTCATGTTATCCTTTATTTGATGATATTTGATGTTAATATGGCTTGTTTTGAGTGATTTAAAATAGGAATCATTGGTTTAGTTTGGTAATTTGATCAAAAGACAAAGAAACTACAAATAGAAAAGCTGAGGGAAAATTCTAAGGTAGCTATCTATATAGAAATGGGTGTTTCTCCACCCACAAGTATCAAATTTGAGTGAAATGAATTTTATATGAAACTAAACATTTAGAGCTTTCCAACGATATAAATTATAGGTCCATTGGATTTAAAATGAGAGAGTTATAAATTTTTGAAATAGACTATTGATTTTCACTCCCTATTCTGAGTAGTACGCCCATATGACTTTAAATTTAGTGAAACTAATTTTATTAGAAAGCAAACACATAGATAATCATTCTCTAAAAATTTCAGATTTAGATTCTAAGTACACTACTCCCAGTAATTCCCTAAATTTACCCTATGTCCTGTCCAAGTTGGAATAGGATAGCACAACCACCCTAATTTAGGAGCTCGTAACTTGAGCTATACTTATCCAATCAAGATAAAAATTATGGGATTGAAATATAATTCAATTATCTATAGATTGATATAAAATTCGTATAAAAATGATAAGAATTAGAATTTTATTGATTTTCTAAAGTTAGGTGTTCTAGTCTATCCTGAAATAGGGCAGCTCTGGGTAAAACTTTAATAACTCAACTTATACACCTCAAAAATAACTGGGACTAAAGAGGTCTAAAATTAGACTAATAAGGATATAACGTATTAAACTTTTAGATTAAAATAAGTTAAAATGAAATTTTGGTGCAAATTATATGAACAAGGCAGAATTGAAGAAGTTAAGGTGAATTGCAAACTTTAAGTGTTAGAAACCCTATAAATCATAAAGAGCTAATGGTTGAACTTTTGATGGAATTCCTTATTATATTAATGTGATATTGATATATAAATATGATGCTTCTATTTACTATGATTGGCTTACTGAAATGATAATATCTATGTATTAGGAAATCTCTTGTTTTTAGCTGTTATGCTGCCGAATTTCTGGTAGACATATATGAATCATGCATCATGATTACAAATTCTCCAAGCATATGCACTCATGAGTATATGATCCAAGATATAATTAAGATTCCGTATTACTTGGGCCAACTCTTAAATAGATTTAAGGGAAATAAGTTGGTGGGAGAGTTAAGAAAAGTAAACTCGGCAATCTTATATGGGAACAAGTTTGGTCCTGAAAAGTAGGCTATTACCCAGAGGTGAGAAAAGTCATTCACCTCTAGGGAGCCAAGTAAAGAAGGATAAGAAAAGTTGCACTTTGAGGATGGCGATACATAACGCTCAAGTGCAGACCCCGGAGACACCCTAGGGACGGTAATACGTAACGCCTTAGAATGTTAAGTAAAGTAAGCTAAAGAAAGATAAGAACACTTGCATCAAGAAGTCATTTGCATTTATCTATGCCTTTTATTTAGTTGATCTTTAACTTGTTATCTATCTATGCACTTTATTCAATTGTTCTTTATTATACTATGTTAATGATTAGATTCTTTCTCTACATACTAAGTGTATGAATAAAATGAACTCTGCTTCAGAACGATATTCTTAAACCTTCTAAAATGAAATTATGGTTTATATGGCATGATCAATTTTTCATAATAAACTGAAGTAACTGAAGATAATGATGATGACACTATATGTGGTAGTTTAGGAAATCCTACTGAGAATTTGTAATTCTCACCCCTATGTATATTCAGTGTTAGCTCAGGAGATATAGAAGATGGTTATACTGGGCAGAGTTGTTTAGGATTAGAAGAAGGCTGAGGATTGCTATCAAACAAGATTCGTTCATGTAACTGTAACAACTACTAGGTATGGTACTAGAACTTAAGCATGATACTATGTTTGGGAGGGTGTTACACTCACCCCCCACAGTACTAGGATCTGTGTTGCAGGTGTTGATCTGCATTCAGAAAAGGTTGCAAGCATCATTGGTAGTGCTGGCTTGGTCGGCAATGACTTGATCGAGGTCGTGGATTCATCACAGGCAAAGATGGGGGCTCTTGTCGATCAGATGGTTTCGATCTTAGGAAGCATTTCTCTTATCACCGGCATGATTGCAATTGCAGGTTCTCCAGCATGGAGGTGACAACGAGGATGACGCGGCCAGTGAAAGGGAGCTAGGTGGTGAAGTTTTGGTGGGGAATTCTAATGGAGATGAAGAGCGGAGGCAAAAGGTCAACAAGGGTTGTGTTTCGGAGTGTGTTGTTCTAGTTTGAGGCAAAGCATGTAGGTGATGACGACAGTGACATTCCGAGGAAGAGAAAGTGGAAGACGAGTCACTATCGTCATGCTGCTATATCTATGTGTTTATCGTGTTTATCGAGTTTACCATGTTTATCAAGTTCATTGAGCTGGCGAGGTAGTGAACAATGTAGCAAGTTAGTGCTTTTTAGTGTGGATCTGCTCGTGCTCTTGTAGAGCGGGAGCGAGTCCCTTAGCAAAGGAATCTCATATTATTGGCATGCTCTCGGCATTGCCTAGAGTTTGACATGATCTATGTGGCTTGTAGAGTGGTTTTAGTGTGATTTTGCTTGTCCCTTTTGAGTTTGTTAGTTTATGTGTACGCCTTAGATGCTGGATTAAGAGTGCTATGTGTTTTTCTTTTGATGCTTTGTGTCTGTCTGGATTTCTAGAGAGTTTAAGGTGTTTTTTTGGATTAATCTGTGCTATACTAGACTTGGCTCCTCTCTTTTGAGAGTTTTGAGCGCTTTTCAATTATCGAAAAAAAACTTCTTCTACATTATTGAGTCCAAATCTTCAAAGAAAGATAAACAGCTCTAGTGACACACTTACAAATGCTATTAGTCATATGGCTAACACTATTGGTAAAACTTATTCGTCTGATCCTATTAAAGCAAGTGCTGAGAAAATATTTGCTGATAGTATTCCAGCTTCAGAAGAATTACAACTGCTTTGAGCTTATGACGTTATTATTGGTTATTCAAGAAAGTATGAGTCATTTAAAGCTCTCTCTGTTCCACTTAGAAAATCTTGGATCTTGATGCAAATCAAGAGTAGATGAAATTATCAATGTGCACTTTTTAGGATTTTTATTGTCTAGTATTTTTCAAAGACTACGTTTAATTTTGGATTAATTTCTAAGTTGTGTTTAAATTGTTGTTTACATTTAAACACTTTATATGAAAAGAAAGTGCTTCATTTGATAGTAATGGAGATTTTTAAGTTCTTATATCCATTTTGTATAAAATTTGATAATTTTATATACTTATTAATTAATTAATTAATTTATTCACAAAATTTTTAATGTAAAATTCAATATATATATATATATATATATATATATGTGTGTGTGTGTGTGTGTGTGTGTGTGTGTGTGTGTGTGTGTGCACGTGCGCATGCGCAATGTGAATATTTCAAAGTTATAGATCATACATCTAAACAATGGAATTGGAATTGAATTTAGAATTTTAATTCTGTATCCAATTTCTTTGTAAAAGCCAAACATAAAATTTAGGATTCTAAGCTAATTCCAATTCTGTTAGAATTGGAATTGAATTTAAAATTTTGAACTCCAATTCCAACTCCGATGTCCAAACGAAGCCTTATTATGATCTCTTCTTTTGTGAGTGTTATGGGGGGGGGGGGACAAAATTCTTCTATTCCATTTTGGTGTCAATATATGAGTGGAAAACATAGAAGGGGATAAGAAAATGTGAAGGAAGGTCTATATCTGGAAGTGTAGAGAAGGCTTTTGTACCAAATTCCAATTAGTTGGAGTGTTACATTGCGAACAAGCAAACAATACGTGGAAAAAAAGGAGAAAAAAAAGTAGGAAATCCAAAACCATCTATACAAAAAGTAAAGTTATAAGATTTATAGCATGATTGGTTTTGTTTTCGAAACTTCAAAACTATAATTTAGATAAAAGTTATAAGAGGTAAGTTTTTACTCAAACTATAGTTTAGGGTTTTCAAAAGTAAACCTAAACATGCTATTAGTCCCATTTTAAACATATTAATAAAAACAAAATTAATCTTATACAAATAATTATCATCATTAATGACTCGTTTAATGATTTAAAGATAAATATAAAAGAATAATGGAGAGGCTTAATAAAAGAAGATGGAGAACTAAATGAGAATAACATTGTTTTTAAGAACTAAATGAACATCTTTAATGAAGAAAATTGTGAGATTTTATAATAAAGTAAATACCTATTTTGGTCTTTGATAAGATTTTCAGGGGATAAATTAATCCTTCAGAATTTAAAAATTTCCGGATGATCATTCACTACTCAGAAAAAGGCTGACACATTAATCTCTTTGTATAGAATTTTTTAATGATACAGATCTGTACAGAGGGACTAATATGTCCTTCATTTTGAATAGTGAAAGACTACTTAGGAGTTTTTAAATCTTAAGAAATTAATATCCTTCGAAATTTTCATCAGGGCCAAAAATAGATATTTACTCTTTAAAATACTAAAATCATGATCAAGCCTTTAAAAATTAAAATACAAATACAAATGCAAAAAATAAAAATAATAAATACTCTTTTATTCTTTAATTACAATTACATTCAAGTATTTATTCTTCAATTTTATCTTTTTATTATTAATTAATCATTTGATCTCTTAAAAAACATATAAAATGACATAAGTGGTAGCAATCTAAGACTTACGGAGCCCAATATTTTCACAAATTAAGTTTTGAAGTAATTACCACTTAACTAAAGAAATATTACATGAACACCAAATTGAAATGATACAAATAAAATGTCATAATTTTTTTTGACTAAAATGAAAATTTCATTAAAAAGAAGCCTAATAGCACTTATAAAATTCAAAAATTCATCAAATTTAAAATTAATAAGAAGCAAATGGATTCTACATTGGAACTAACCAATGATTTATAGCTATATGCTTCTTGTTCGAAGACCATCGATATTTAAGTACCTTTTAGATCGAAGTCAACATGAAAAGTATCGCAAGTTGAAGAATATATTATGCTTTCTTTTAAAATCAATCTAAATGGATAGAGATCTTCTGTCATAATTTTTTGTTTCCATTTCATGTTCCCCATTCATATCTTAACAACTTTAATATTATATAATACTATTCATGATTCTTCTCAAAACCAACTTTTATAACTAATATTACACATGGTGTAATATTATTAGAGGGACAGGGAAGGAGATACTAAAGTAGGACAAATGAATTTTGCTCCTACACTTCCTTATCAATTTGCCTAAAAAATGCCAAAGAGAAAGACACCTTCCTTTTGTTAGTAACTTATGCTTTCAAGATATTTTAGAAAATGAGGATTAAATAAAAATTCATAATAATTGTAATATTATATATATATATATATATATAGAGAGAGAGAGAGAGAGAGAGAGAGAAACACATGAAAAATCAACGGATATTACTGATGGGGAAAACTCCATCAATATTACCAATGACAACAACGAATAATTAACGAATATGGAATTTACACCAACATGAAAATATTTGTTGGTAAATTTGTCGGTAACAATTGGCGCCACATGGTGCTAATAATTACTGATAACATGTCACAACCCAACCCGGGCCGTGATTGGCGCATAAGGGATAAGTCCTCCAACAAGTTTTCCATAAAACATTTCTAGAAAATTGAGCTGAGTCTCCTTTATATTTAAGGCAAATCCCAAATACGGATCCTCTCCTTGCGCAAAATAACATATATATTCAAATCATTAAGGATCCAAGCATTCTCAGAATGCACCCCATAGCACACAATATAGGAATTAAAAACATATCAACAGATCTAATCCTCCAAAGTATATAATATACATTTCTCCCCAATTCATACAATAGTATCTAGTCAATTAAGAAAGAAGAGCACCAATAACAAGTAGTCATACTTAAATATACCTAATACCATATTTTCAATACAGACATAAGCCAAGCAAGGGTGATCACAATATGCCCTTGATCAATAAGGGCTTACCCAAGGAAATAAACAAGAAGTCATTGTTGCGGAGCAGGAGGATTAGATTCTAATTCAGAACCTATATATGAAAAAGAGGAAAAGACGATAGAGTAATTTTATGTAGCTCAGTGAGAGATAGGACATCCTTAACCCACATAGGACAACATACACAAAATTAAAAAAAAAAAAATACTTATGTGTGATGTTAAATAAGAACCATAGTTTCAAAATATTATTGAATTACTTTATCTAATCTAGGATGGTTCGTCAAGATCATATTTAGGCGGTCTTTCCTTCATGTGATCTCGTATTCATCACGCACCACTCTTTAAGTGGCTATGTAATTTGTCACACTTCACATCCTATGTGGCTGTGTAAATAATAATTCAAGGTGCACCATGGGTAATGTTTACTGCTGTTAGCTGTAGATCCTATTATAGACTTTCCTAAGCCTTTCTATTACCATTATATATAACAATTCTCATTTTTAGATATGGAAAATTCCATAATAAAATCCTAACATTAAGTACACATAGCCATTTCAATATAATCTCATGTTAAAACCTCAATCATGCGTTCTCATTTCTTTTCAAAACTAAACAATTAACATATCTCCATAGAAAACAAGTTATTGTCCCATGTGCAAAATTTGGAAATAATATAATTAAGGAAAGAATTTAACATCATAATTCCTTGATAATTGTTAGAATATGAGCATAGACAAGATAATTAAGTTAGAAAACTAGTTAATGATATACTATCTACTCACAAACTTATCCCGGAAATGGAACTTCCAACTCTACGAAGTTATGGATTCAAGAGGGCAACCCTTGGGGTAATATAGCACAAAAGACTTGACAACAATGTCATAGACAAGCTAACAAGGCTATATTTCAACATCTAACTACTCAATTGAATAACACCCCCAATTCCTCCAACCTAGGGTTTATAGGAAGTCTCCAATTATGCAAGAATCAATAATTCTTAGGAAGAAAAAAGAAAAATAGAAAGCAAATGAGGAAGAGGAAGGGGGTGGGCTCCTTAATATCTCTTCCCCCAAGCTCCAAGCTCAACAATAGTAGAGGTAGAGAAAAAAAGGGAAGGATTTAAAGGGGGATTTGATGTTATAGAAAGAATAAAATGTGTAGTTGATGTGGATTTGGTTGAAAAAGTTTGAAATAGAGGCAAAGGATGAGAAAGGGGAGGGTTTTAGAGAGAAGGGAGAGTTTTCAAAGTTACAGAGAGAAAAAGTTGCATAAAATGAGGAGAGAAAAAGAGCGTCTAGGCTATATATAGCCTCGTGGTGATTAATTACCATTATGTGTAATCGATTACAACTACGAAAAATTGAGCCTGTGGGCATCTAGAAAGGTTAGTAATTGATTACAAGTCCAAGGGTCAGCGGTTACACACTTCAAAACTTAGTTTCCTCACTAATACCCAAGAAGCCAAACTCTCACACCTCAATCTCAAAACCCGAATCTCAGAACTCACCTTAGCCCTCCACTATTCCACCTATACTATCACACTTCCAGTGCACAACTTTAACCCTGGACCATTTGCCCTGAAACCCAAATCCCGAACCTTCGATCCCAGACCCCAGATCTTGGTCACAGTAGATAAAAGTGAGTGAATCATTCAATATTCACTTTTCTAGGGTGAGTATCTAAAACTTATATTGTACAAAACTTTGGGGCGTTACATTCTCTCCCTTAAAACAATTCGCCCTGCGAATTCAAAACAAAGCAGGAGATTTCGTCTATACCTCAAGAATCAAATAGGTGGGAATACTTTGCTTGTATTACTTCTTTTGCTTCCCAGCTTGCTTCCTCTCCTGAATGGTTCTTCCAGATTACTTTCATAGAGGCTACTTCCTTTGAGTGTAGCTTCTTCACTTGACGGTCAACTATGGCTATAGGCTCTTCCTTGTAGGTCAAATCTTTACCCAACTAAATGGTATGTGGAGCAAGCATATGCTATGGGTCGGGGAGGTACTTCTGCAACATTAACACATGGAACATAGGATGAATCATGGACAATTTAGGTTGCAGGGCTAATATGCCACTGCACCTACCCAATTTAGAATATTAAAAGGACCAATGTAACGAGGGCTAAGCTTGCCTTTCTTCCCAAACCTTATTACACCCTTCATAGGCAACACCCGAAGAAACACATGGTCACACACCGAGAATTCTAGATGTTGCCTCCAATGATTGGCATAAGCTTTCTATCTGCTTTGAGTTGCTAGAAGTCTTTCTAATTAAATGAACTTTTTCAATTGAATCTTGCATCAAGTCGGGTCCCAAAAGCTTAGTTTCACCAATCTCAAACCATTCGATGGGAGATCTACAATGTCTCCTATAAAGGGCTTCAAATGGCACTATTTGAATACTAGCTTGGTAGCTGTTATTGTAAGAAAACTCAACCAAAGGCAGAAAACTATCCCAATTCCCCCCATAGTCTAGAATACAGGATCTCATCATATCCTCTAACGTCTTGATCGTTCTTTCGGATTACCCATTTGCTTGAGGGTAGAATGCCGTATTAAGGTCAAGCTGGATAAGGCTTTCTGGAATGCCTTTCACAAATGAGACATGAATTAAGCCCATGGTCTGAGACAATGGACACCAAAATCCCATGAAGTTAGACAATCTCATCCACATAAAACTTAGCATAACGAGAAGTGCTATAGATAATATTAATTGGGAGAAAATGAGCTAATTTGGTTATTCTATCTACTATTATCCAGATAGAGTCAAAACCTTGAAAATTGTGGAGTAAGCCGGTTACAAAATCCATGATGATTCTCTCTATCTATTGTTGCAACTTGGTGGGTCTTTGGTGTTCAGCTTTAATTTATCGGCACACCAAACAGCAAGACACAAAGTCTCCTATGTCTCTTTTCATGTCTTCCGATCAAAACAATTGTTTTAAATCTTGGTATATCTTAGTATATGATGTGTTTGGCACATATACTAAATAAAAATTTATTCTCGTATACTCTCTTTCTCTGTGCATCCTCAAAACTCAAACAACCCAAAGGAGAGCTGAAACACGCTGGTCTGACTTTCACAACCAACAAGAAAGAGAAATTAAATTATTGAAAAAAAAAACATAAAAGAACCGCTAAAGTCGGAAACTTTTCACCGTTCACATTTTACTCTCTTTCTTTTACCAATTAATTACTATTATTCTCTCACGGTTAGTCTCCACCTCATCTTTCTCTTTATTCTTTTAATTAATTTAAAGTAAACTTGGGAGTTGGGACAGTTACAGTAGCGAAATTTTTTTTGGCAAAAAAAAAAAACAAGGAGAGACCCACAACAATATCCTAGTTAAAGTTCAAAGGAATAAAGTAAAACAATTGTTTTTTTCTTAATTTTTTTACTACTGTGGCTTGTGCATGATATGCAAATGTCTCTAAAATAGTTTTATTAAATCTTTTTTATATGTAATTTTTTGTATGATAAATAATTTTACCTTTATTTTATATATATATATAGAGAATATCAAACAAACTACTTTAACATTATGAAAAGAGTTTTTAATTTAACTATATTTTTAAATAAAATAATAATAGGTAAATTTATCTTTTTTTTAAATACCGTATCAACTCACATCCCATTTATTGTTAGATAAAATGTAGATTCAATTCAAATGAAATTCATACCTTATCTAATAATAAATAAAAAATAAATCAATATGATATAAAAAAATAAATTTACCGAATATTCCTTTCCTAACTATATAAGATACTTTTGAAAACTTGTATACAAAGTTTTTAAATTCTCGAGGTTTGAAGCTGTCCTAAACTTTTAAACCCACTATTTCAACTCTGCAAATGTGAACAATATTGTCGTTATATGATGGATTCTTTCATTCATTTATTAGTTGTTAAAACACTAAAAAATTCTATTAATTAATCATGCGACTATCAATGACTACTTTTACATGCATCCTCCAAATATTAATAAAGAAAAAAGAGAATAAATTTCTTCTTTATGATGTCAAATTAAAAAAAGAAAAAAATGATCAGAAACACAACTGTTAGTCACATGATGAACACATCACCATTTTCATCAAGTCTACCTCTCATGCATATAAAAAAATTACACTGATCAATAGTATTATGAAGATAATTAAAGAAACAGTATTATGAAAATTAAATAATCCTTATTAAAGTACTGAAATGACAAGAATAAATTGACCGGCAAGGAGCAAAGTACTTCAACAAGCTGAAATATTCCCTCCATTTTGCAATAATTGACATTTACGGTAATATTATTAAGATTAAGAAAATAATTTGATAGTCTTAATTTTTTAAAAAATAATTTATTATTTGATTTATTGAAGAGAAATATTAATTAAATTATATGAACTAAAAAATTATAGGTAATTAATAAAAGAACTGCTCAAAAAGCTATTAGAATTGGAGTAATAATAAAGTGTTTAGGTAGTTTATACGAAGTTGTAAGTTTAGTCCTTACTATTATCAATATACCAAAAAAGAAGTGAAAAAGACAGAGAGAGAGATTATAATCGATAAAAATAAAGATAAAATTAATATAAGTTGTCAAAATTTATTGAATTCTAAAATGATATTTCAAAACGAATACTATTATGCAACGGAGGATTAATAACGTTATGACTTGAATTTTTTAATGGTAGCTTCTTCTTCTAAACAAAATAGAGAAAGGAACCATTAATGTACGTTACCTTGATGGCGACCAGCTCTTTGGCATGGATAGAATTATTTGGGCAAGTAGCTGATGAGGTAATACTCTTGAAATAAGCGGCCGATGACGTGGGTTCCACCTTGAACCTCTCGCAGAATGGCAACCAATGCTTGGCAAAGTTGGATGCTTCTCTGGGAGCATAGAAAGTAATATCTGATCCAGCATCGTCTGAAAGATACACACTTAGCTTCTTAGTTGGATATTCATAAGTCATAACAGATAGCACTGCATTAATCACCATCATTAGTGGCTCAATCACTGGATCTGCTGAGCACTCAAAGATGTCCACTCCTGACAACTTATTCTCATATCAGTTTCGAAACATAAAAATCAACCTTTCACTCAACCTAACAAATAAAAAAAGAATAAATAAATATATATGAGTGGTGACCTATTAATTATTTTGTATCATTATACAATTTTAATAAATGCTAATCTATCCAGCCATTGGATAGAAAATATTCATTAGACCAATTAATTTCATAACATCTCACGCAATTAAAAAAAAATTAATTGATACTTTATTTAATTACTTTTATGTTAACATAAATATTTTTTAAAAATAAAATAAAATAAACTATTGTTTATGGAACCTTTGAGAGAGCCTATGATTGAAGGGTTGCCCGAAGACAGGGCTCCATCTGAGTACAAGCCGGAGGACCCAGTAAAGACCAAACCATAGCTCAGCAAAAAGTACGACAAGCCAAGCCCATTTTGCATGTTCACCTTTTCTGGGTATGTAACTCACTCAGTAAACCCAGATGAAGCAAATACCTACAAACGTTGAGAAAGAAAATATTCTATGGACAAGCCTTCCTCTGGCTCTCCTTGTCTCAGACAACGTATAATACTCCTCATCGGTCATATGTTCTTTCTGCTATTGTTTCTTTGGCAGTGGTCAGAGTTTATTGCATAGTCTATTGATTTGATATCTTGTAGTGGACGGATAACTGTAGCTTTTTATACATTAACAGCGCTATTCACGTAGTATTTGTCCAACTATCTAATATGCTATATTAGATGATATATGACTTAAAATTTTGTCACGTAGCAATTGTGATTAAGAACTGAAATGTTTTAAATTCATAAATTTATGCCCCATGATAATTACTTATATGAGTAAATATTTATTTTGATCCCTAAAATTTGTATGTATAATTTATTTTAGTCCTTAAAATTAAAAAATTTAAAATTTAGTTCCTAAAATTACAAAAAGTGATTCAAATTAGTTTCTAAAAATTAGTTCATAGGAATTAACTTGAATTACTAGAAGGACTAATTTGAATCACTTTTTGTAAGTTCAAAAATTAAATCGTTAATTTTTAATTTCAAGGATTAAAATGAAGTATATAGATAACTTTAAGGAACCATCCACCGCAAATGATCAACCTAGCAAAAAAACAAAACATATCTTTCAACCAATTTCAAACAATTTTAAGATTTATATATCTTTCAACCAAACAAAAATTTATCCAAAGACAACAAGTACTATAAACCAAACATAATAGTCCACAAATATTATTTGAACAAAGTTCATACAAATGATATGAAGCATTTTACTATAAAGTTCACGCAAAGATTAAACAAGTAACAAAGTTCATACAAAAGATCATAGAAATAACATGCAGAAAATTTAAAAAAAAATAACAGAAAAAAATGGAGTAAGCGCATTTTACTATCAATGGCTGGACGTGGCAGCGACGGTGGGCTAGTTGCAATGGTTGTTGGGTGCGATGGTGGTTGGTTCTCGTGGTGGCGGTGATGGTGGATAAGTGGTTGTTATGGTGGTGGGGTGGTGGTGATTGTGGTGTTGGATGGTTGGTGGATATGGTTAGTGGGTGGTGATGGTGAGAGTGAAGAGGTGGTGGTTATGGTGGATGGGCTGAGGGGAGAGTGGAAGAAAAGAGTTGGAGAAGATAAAATGATAAGGAAAAAAAGTGGTCAGGGGGATTTAAAAGATTTTCACACATTAGGGTTAAAAAAAAAAATTTAAAACATTTTTCATGGGAACTTCCAACTGAAAAATCAAATATTATTATTTCAAAATTTTTGGCACATGGATCTGCCAAAAATTCCAACGGAAAATTGAATATTACTATTTCAAATTTTCTTGTAGATGGATCCATTGGAAAACATCCTAACCCCTTTTTTTTAGTGGTTGCTGATGTAACACCCTCTCAAGTATGGTACTATGCTTAAGTCATAATACCTCACCTAGGAGTTGTTACTGTCACTTAATTGGACCTTGTTTGGCAGCAATCTTCGGCCACCTTCAATCTTACTAGTCAACTCCGCCTTAGAGGACCTTCTTTGGAACTTCTGAACTATCTGGAGATAATACGGAAATAAACATAGGAGTGAGAATTATAAATTCTTAGTAGGATTCATTAAACTATCATATGCTGTGTCATCGTTATTATCTCCAACTGCTTCAATTTTTTATGAAAAATGTGAACATGTCAAATAGACTGTTCAATTTTATAGTTTGAAAATATATTGTCTGAAGCAAAGTTCATTTTATTCACGCACTTGAGTCACATTGGCAATATTTCATATTTAGAATAATAATCACAGTATAAGAAGATAAAACAGTCTCAACATCAATAAAATATGGGATATAATTATGCAAATACTCGTACTTGAATTCATACAAATGCACTGGTATTTTTCTTTAACTTTCTTTGCTTTCTTTTCTTAACACACTTAGGCGTTAAGTATTGTCATCCCTAGGGTGCTTGCATATAGTTTAATCTTTAGTCTTTACTACCCTTGGGTAGTCTGATATAAGAGTGAGCTCAACTCGTGACCGTCGTCACATAGTACTGACCCACAAGGAGACCCACGTGCCTCTAGTCTGGGAGGGATCTCATTTTGGTCACGTGCCTCTAAATTGAAGGGATCTCTTCTGGTCACGTGCCTCAAGAATAGAAGGATCTCAGCTGACCACTTGCCTTCAATGTAGAGGGATCTCATCTGACCACGTGCCTCCAAGGTAGAGGAATCTCATAGTTTTATATTACCTTCACAAGGAGGGACCCAATTAACTGTCTCCAAGTGAAGGGACCCAATCTTATCTTATTTAACTGCCTTTACAAGGAGGGATCTCATAACTGCCTCTAAGTAAAAGGATCTATATTTAATATGTTCATATTCTTTCATTCTCATGCATAATCATGTATAGACATGCTAAATGCACTTATACATATGCTTCATCATTTACTTTCATATATCCTTGCATGTAGAATTTCATGTCCATATCATGAATATTCATAACAGAACCTATCATAATTTTATAAAATTCTGTCGAAAATTCGGCAGCATAATGGATTAAGTTCGCTTCCCCATAAATAGTGCTAGTACTCAGAAAAACAATTTTTAAGAGGATTCATAACATTTTATTCACAATTAAAACATCAAATTCGTGGGCACAATTGTTGCATTTTAAAACATGGTTGCTGCCTCAACGCTTTCATTCAACCCATTTTTTGTAAATTAGGCCACAATTTCTATTTAATTCATCTGGACCTAAATTTTGGATATGTTAGAGTGTTATGTGTCTATTTTCTAACCTCTTTGGTTCCATCTAATTTTGATAAATGTAGCTTAAGTTATTTATGTTTTACCTCGGCCTGCCCTATAACTGGCCAAATTATACACTTAAAAGTAAAAATCCACTTAAAGTTGAAAACTAGCTCAAATCATACGAACTTAGTATCATATTAAAACTAACAGGACAAGCTTTTATTTGCAACAAGTTCCATTTCATTTGCTTTAGTAGAGCTTGAGTTATAAGCCTCGAAATTTGACCTTTCTGAACTGCCCTATTTTGCCCCGGTTTGGATATAAGGCAACTTCCTCGAAGCACTGGGAATAAACGGGACCGTATCTAACATTGAAATTTTTATGAGATATTCTCCTATGTGTAAGCTTTCTAACAAAGTTAGTTTCATTCAATTCCAAGTTGTATAGGGCAATTTTTGCCCTGAACAACCCAGTCTACCCAAAATCAAACCCAAAACCTTAGGTCAAATTTCCAAAATTCATATCTCCCTCAATACTATTCCAATGGCCTTATATTATAATGTATGAAAAGCTCTAAATGTCTAATTTTACATAAAAAAATAGTTTCATCAAATTTAATTGGCTGTAGGCGGAGCCGTACACTTCGCCGTACGGACTACCGAAGGGTTTTAACCTTTCAGCCCCTCCCTACATCCCACTTTCACTCCTTTCTACTTCTAAATCGATTTTAACACCAAAAACAATCAACAAACTAGCCAAAGATCATTATATTCATTCAATCATCACATCAATAAGTGAGAAAATAAAGCCCCAAATCAGCCACCCATAATTAGAAGAACAAGAATAAGGTTGAATCTCTACCTTATTTTGATGCAAAACTAGCTAGTCTTGAGTTCTAGTGAAAGATATGAGTACAAGAGACTTGAGGGAGGCTGAAAATGGAAGAAGATGACGAAGATGAAGAGAAGAAAGAGAGAAGCCTGCTGGAGGAAGTAGGATGAAATTCTGCTGAAGGGAAGGAAATATGATGTCGGTATAAAATATGGTTGTTGGAAAAGTGGCTCCTCGTTGGTGCCAATTCTTGTGGTTGAAACTCAACCAAATTGCCCCCCTATGTGGCTGCCAAGGGCATCACTTTTAGTAAGGTAGGTGACTAAATTTTTAGCCATTGGATTGAGGGTTTTCATCATATAATTCTAGTGATTTAGTTTCGACAGTTTAAAATACCGAATTCTACCCAATTTTCTCTAAACCGGCAAAATGATTAGGAAGAATTTTATGAGGTTTACTATATTTCCATTTTAATTGTTTCTAACCTAATTCTCTCTAATTAACATTTAATTAACTCCTAATTAACCTTTCACTAATGTCTAATTAATTCTACACATTCAATAAAGTCAAATAAATCGATTAATAACGTATATTAAACTTAGTGTAATTTCGGACATTATACTAAATAATTTCTCACAGTATTTTACATAACAATCTAAATTTTTCTTTAGCCCTAGTATTTATAGTTCATCCCTAATTATTCTTATTTTTATAATAAATTGATTAATAGCACAAATTAATTGCACTATTTCTTTGGGATTGTTATCTTTTCACTTTTTCATAAATCCTTTAATATTTTCTGTTTGGTTTCCGTAATTAATGGCATTTTTTTTGTAATTATGGGCACATCTAGGGGTATCCCATGTCATTTCACATATGGATACCTCCGTGGCTCAATCAGCCGAGGTTTAGGTTTCTACGTTTTTGCTACGTGATTCTGCTTCGTTTAAAACCTTATCCTACTAATCCTATTGATATAGGGACCTAAATATCATTTTCTATAAAGTTCAGAGGTAATACTGTAAATAATAAAAGTTTGCCCAAGGATGTTTTCATTATTTCTTATAACGTTATATGGGAATGTTACATCCTACATGTAAATGTAGTACTTATTCACATCTGGCCAATTGTCATCAATTTGTCATACTAAAGTAATAGTGTGCAAATAGTCAGGCTAATGCGGCCTCATGGGTATAGGCTGATCCTGGCCAAACTGACGCATGATTGTATCGAGTTTGTGCCATTCAACAATGTGGTAATTTATCATAAGGACTAATGATCGTCATATGTTTACACTAGCAATACAAAAATCAAGGAGCATTGCCATATAATCTAGAAAAAAATGTATGTACAAAGTAAAATTATTTAAATATATTTAAGAGCAAAATCTCAAATTGGTCATCAAAAGAGTTATGATGTCCCAATTGAAATAAATTTTAATTTTTCAATAATCAAATTGATATAACAAATTTTTCGCAGATTAAATTAATATCCCACAACTTGTTCAAAGACCAAATTGATATTATAAATCTTTTAAAGACTAAATTAATATCCCACGACTCTTTTGAATAACAATTTTTGATTTTTCTCTATATTTAACTACACACCCCTCGTGTTAAAAGCCCCCCAGGGGACATGCCCTCGCTATCGTGGCCTCCGCAAAAGTTCACTTCCTCTGTCCTAAGCCTTCGCTATCATCGTCTTCTAGCGAGATTCTACAGAAGCTATCTTCAAACAAGTGTGATTCGGTTGATCTATGCCTTTTACTCCATTCTCATACAACCTTGAGTTGCTCGAAAGTGGAATCTTTTGTGAATCCAAACTTGACTTAGGTGATTTCTTCATTTCTTGTGAAATTGCTTCTGCCTCTCTATCTTTTTATTTTCTTGTTTGAAGCATTTCTTAAGGTTTTATTGTTGTGATAGGCTTCATGCATTTCTTGTTGTGCTCTGACTAATTTCATCAATCATCAAGAACTTTGTAGGATTGCTTTTAATTGATGTTTTCCTTTTAATCTAAGTATTTTAGTTCCGATTCAATATGAGAAGATGATAGCAGTAGTATTAGCTAGTTGTAATGACATCTTATGACATTTTGATTCTTTTGCCCAGTCCATTCATTTTGATTAGCATTATTCATTCCAGATGTTTGAGTTGACACTTTTGTACTCCATTGCTTGTGGCATACCTATCTATGTGAAAGGGATTAAGAAATTAGAAGGGAAAACTTCTTCAGATAAGGTACACAATTGCTTACAATAGTTTGACACATTTATTTCTTTGTGTGTTCCATGCTTAATCTTCTGTTTATTACTTTTGCTTGCAAGTGGGTTTGAAAGACCTGTCTTTCTTTATCAACAAGGATAAGGAGCTTGTGATTTCTTAGTTCTAAACAAGAGCACAAAAGTTTGCCATTTGTTGTCTATTTTCTTTATATGCTGTAAGAATGATTGACCTTATTCTTCCATGTCTTTTTTCTCAGGGATAACATTAAGGACAGGCATTTAGTGAGATTTATATGTAAATGAAAATTGGAATTACCTGTGTCAGAGGTTGCTAATAAAACCTCTTTTCAATTGGGTTATTGTTGCAGTTACTACTTAGATGGCATGCGTGCCTTTTGATTATTTCAGAATTGAAGGTTTGAAGGATGAAATGGTCAACTTTTATTTTGTTTGGGTATGGAATCAATCAAATTTGTTCAAATAGCCTTATCACATAATCAGAAAGACTGCTTTTCTTGTCTACAGGTGAAAGCTTTGAGTGTATCATCCAATGAAAATGTATTGCCTACAACATATGGAGAATTGCAATCTCTATTTGGGAAGCATTGATTAAAGGTTTGTTATTATGTTTTTATTATGAATTTGATGCGCATGGCTATCCCCATTAGAAATAGGTTTTGCTATTTGATCAGTTGAGGCTGAATCCTTTTTCAAACAACCACCTTCACTATTACCTCAAAGTTCAAATTTTTTAACACAATTATATGTGCTCTGAATTGAACTTTGAAAGTATTTTCTTTTCTAACCTATCTGCAATTTATTTCAAATTGTCAAATTTATGGCAGGACCTTTAAAAATTGGAAATGAAGTAGCAAAAAAAAAAAAAAAATGAAATGGCCAACTTACGCAACCATTCAACGAGTTATTAATCTTTTCTTTGAGTAAGCAACTAGTAATTTTCTTTTTATTTGACAGAGTTATTGCTTAAACGACTTATTCAATGACCTATCTTTTCTTTGTATTTGACAGATATTTATAGAAACCTTGATGTCTTCTATGAATCTGTGTAGATATTGCTTAAATTCATTAATGATGACACTTTTTTGAACTGGTCCATGTGTGCTCTACTGATACAGGTATCCATACTATAAATTGTTACACCAACATATAGAAATGAATCATATTGTCATGTTTGGATAGCAAAAATGATGCCATTGTTGATCATCTTCATAAAGAGTGTGATTTAGTTGGAAAAGTTATTCAAGTAGATAAGCATTCTATTCTCTCTACCGACAAAAATTGAGTAAATGAATGCTTTAAATTGATTAATTAGAGGTTGCATCTTGATCATTACTTTTTTTCATTTTGTTATAGTTGTACCTTAATCATGGAACTCTTAAACTTTGGATGTGAAGAAACATAATTTGCTTCTAAGGTTTACTTTATAGCATACTAGATTTTTGTTATCTTGATTTTCTTCAATATTTTATTGAAGTAAATGGGAAAAGAAAGCATGGATTAGCTAAAGTGATAGCACCTATATGCAGTGCAGAGTACTTTATCTCCATGCTACCACTGAGTTTATTATACCTCTTCATTAAACTCGTGTTGATGAGCAGGTAACATTGGGCATGTTACTTGAATTACTAATGAACTTGTTCACTTGCCACATAATTGAAGCAACATACTGTCATATCTTCAGGTTAGTTGTGTATAGCATATTTGTCGGTGCAGGAAATGCTTATGGTTTTCACAATAAACTTCTACTATTTGTATAAATTTCTTGGCATCTCGTAGGAACCCCTCTTCCTTTTTGATGATTAAATTTCTTTTGTTTCCTTTCCATTTCCTTTGGGAATCTATTTCCCCCTGTTCCCATAAGGAACAGGATTTAGGCTGTAATTTTGTACGGTATCAAGTTAAATTTTTCCAACAAAAAAAACTGTTCTACATGACTTTTTGCTACTTGATTGTTGGCTCTGGTCAATATTCACGATATTGTAACCTTCAAGGAGAAATATGGTCCATCTATGTCTAATACTCTTGTCAGATAGGTTGATAAACATAATAATGAGAAAAAGAAAATTAGCTTGACCACCTAAGAGTAGTGAATTCCTGTTTTCATATGTTATTCATGGAGATATAGTCTTAGGGTTTACCTTATTTTGCATTCCATTTTTATTTGCAATTTACTATTAGTTGAGAAAGACTTCAAAGCCATTAAAGAAGCATTAGAGGAGTTATTTGTCTAAGCTATCATGAAGTTGCTATAGTCGTTAGTCAATAAACTAGTCTATAATAGATCGTCTCCACAAAATGCATCCAATTAAATGGTTTCCATATGATTTTAGATTTGGTATGATTGCATTAATGGTTAGACGGTATTTCATTTTTAAAGGCTTGAAACGAAGGGAAAGGAGGACAAATTATGTGCTACAGCAACTGTAATGTTCATAAGAGATGAGTAAGCTACTTATTTCATATATTGGTGACTCATCTATGGTATGATGTATTATCAATCCTTATTGTGGCCCCGGATGTTACATTTCCAGATTCTACTGAAAAAGATGTACTTCTTCACATATTCTATTTCCAAGAATTATCAAGAAAAATCTATGATCCAGACTATTCTAATTTTTGTTGAAAAAATTATATCTAGGGGAATGTCTTCTTAATTGCATGACTTCTATTTGAGCTTATTTCTTTTTACAGGTTCTATCTAAAGTTCAAAAGGAAAAAGTGCTGAATAGTCCTCACAGACGATATGGAAGTAACAAGGTTTCTCTTCAAGAAATCATAAGAATTAGAGTAGCAGGTGGATGGGTGTGTTTTCCTTGTTCCTTAATTATGTTTACAACTTTACATACATTTTGATAATCTTTGCTAGTCAATATAAGCTATATAATGAAATTAAAATTCTCATTGGAAAATTGTGACAATTTTGGGTGAGATATAACTTTATGTATTATGGAGCATATAAGCATTTGTTTTTTCCTCGTATTGTTATTATTGTGGTGGTTGGAGAAACTACATGTTACATAATTTGGCTTTTCCAATAAGGAAATCGTGGTAAAATACTTTCACTCTAACATCAATATAGCTTCTTCCCACCACAGCCTATCTTGTGAAAGGAAAATTGTCACTTTTGAATTTTATTGATATTTAGGTTTTCTTCCCATCAATTATTATAGAATATGCCCATAACACCCGACTCTGTATTGCTTTACCCGGAGCTTCCTTCTAATGTCTTAATGGTTGATCTAGTCCAACCATTAACCGATGCAGCAAAGCAAAATCTTGCTAGATTTTTATTTTTTATTTTTTATTTTTTGCTTGTATGTAAGTATATGAGAGTTTATGTAAGTTATTGTGGTTTTTGATTTAAGTATAAACTAATATGCTAGGCAGATGCAAGTGAGACTCACAAAAGGAAGAAGCAGAGGATCACAAAAGACAAAAGCAAGGGATCCAATGGAGGAGGATGGAACTTGAAATGAAATACTGGGAGGAAAGAATATGATGGCCTCTATAATCAAGTTTGCACCCCAGATTGCTTAAGTGGGTCTTGAGTGTTCTATTCAATTATTGATGTCAATTACAAAATGAGTACAGGGAAGAGAGAATATGATGAAGTGAGAATGGGGTAAGATCAGTAAAGAACCAATAACCTTTGTGTAGTGGTGAGGGCAAAGTCCATCAACAATTACACCACATGCATGGCGTAGCAAGGTACATGGAACTATAAGTAGGTGGTGGATGTGCCCATGCATGCAAGTCCATATTCGAAGTGAATTACAAGACTTCAACAAAAGGCGTTAGGGAAGTGGGGGTGGCAAGGTTGCAGTGTTGGATTGCATTGGAGGGGTAATGGTGCCCAAACATTGTAGTTGGTGAGTTATACATTGAGGGACTGGGAAAGAAAAGGGGTGCTTAATTTCTCTGATAGTATGCTGCACTCCCAGAATATGCGTCCTCTCCGGCGATGAAAGCAGCAGTGGTGACAGCATAGCAGGGGAAGTGGGCTCATGTGGCTTTCAAATGAGATGGTTTATGGGGAGTGAGTTCTTCTACTAGTGGTATTATTACTAGCGGTCCTATTTCTTGGAGCTACACTTATAGCAATGTTTGAACTTTGAAGAATATTATGGTGGACCTCTTTTTTTTTTTTTTCTATTTTTCGTTTGCTTCTTTTTTTTTTTTTTTGCTAAAGAATTTGACTATACATAACAATCATTTATACGGTGGCATCTAATTTGGTCCGCAACATCTTCTAAACTATGTCAACTATGTCATGGTCCATCTCCATAAATTGTTTAATTCAATTTAATAAAAATTTGATGGTCTAGATAAAACACATGTACATAGACTCTAATTGGTATAGAGCTTGTCAAGCATTGCTACATCACAATCTCCTTGACAACCTCTTCTCCAACACGTCGGTCTCTGCTCCACCTCCAGCCACCGCCTCCACTACACGCTGCCACCTACACTATAGCTCATTGTCACCTTGTTCCTATTGTGTGCTTCGCAGTCATGTCCCTCAGCACCATCATCACCACTACCAACTCCCTCAACACAACCATCAGAATTCGAAGTAGATGTTCAACTCCAACCCCCTTGACATTCATGTTGAGCTCATCAGTTTCAGTGCACTCTCAAAAAGCTGCCTTGCTTTAACCCATATAATCACCTCCTGCTTCACTTCTCCACTGCCAATCCTGTCCAAATCACCACACCTTTCTTGAGCATCCATATTTACCCATCAGCAAAAGGTCTTTGATTGGCCCTTCGAGAATGCCTCAACGTTGGCCTTTATAGGGCATTAATGGTAGAAATTAATTGCAGTTGTTCTTGTTGATTTAAAGCCCACTCAATTAATGAACTATTTGATTGATTGTGATTATTGGTGGGTGAAGTAAGATAAAAGCCATTGAAGAAGAAGCTCAAGATTGGGACGTTAATGCCTCTCCTCTCCCTGGGAGCTAAAACAAAAATCTTTTGTTGTTTGATAACCACCATATTACCATTAAAAATTAAAAAACAAATCTCAGTTCGAAACCAAGAACAATCATGGTGTTAGCAAAGGAAAGGTTAGAGGGCAAGGGAGAGGTTCGAGAAGAAGGGAAGATGATGCGAAAACATATCGAAGAGGTCAAGTTCAGTGAGGTTGACAGTGATGACATGGTGGCGACACTTACACGTGACTCTAGGAACAGTAAGGGGTGGTGGCATTCCACGAAGAGAAAGATGGTGGTGTGGCGTCGGTGATGGAGGCTTGAAAGCTGAGAGGCTGAGAGAGAGAGAGAGACTAAGATAGGCTAATATTTATATGCTTTATGTTAATTAAGGTCTATGTACGCACATATTTTTCTCCACTATTAGATGTTCATTTAATTATATCTAACCGTCTAAATATCTGGACCATGACATGGTCAAGAAGATATTGTGAATCAAATTATACACCACCTTATTCATACACATAACAATCATATATATTGAAGTAGATTGATAAAGAAAAAGAAAGAAAAGCAATTGGAAAAAAAGAGAGCATATAGTTCCAATTGAGAACAGAAAGCTAACTTCTTAAATGGTTCTTGTTATTGTAGTGGTCTTTAGTTAAAAAAAAAATGATAACAGAATAATTAAATTACCATTTTACCCATATTAATATCCACAAAATTACTAGTCTATCCTTGCAACACTCTTCTCCCTCTACCTCCCGCCCTTTCACATAACTCTATCACTGAGCTTGTTTTCTGTTTGGGGTAACCCTAACAACAAACAACACAAAAAGGTGGAGACTTTGGCCACAAATTACCATCTAAAGAAGAAACAAACAAAACCATGCAGATTTAGAAGGAGGGTCTGGATGAGTGGTGGCTGTTGGAGGTTATGCGTGGTGGCCATTTGGAGCACCTTCACCCCATTCCTCTTCATCTATCTATGATTGGAAACAACGACCACGACATGTCTTTGGGATTTGAGGAGCTCGCCGACAATGGGATTGCATATGGTGGTTCTGGGGTTGCAGAGTGGGTTATGCGGTTTCTTTTCTTTTTCTTTTAACTTTTTATGTTGCCTCTATTCAAAGGCAAATTATGTTTTATTGGATAAATCCATGGCAATGAAAACCATGTTATCTTGTTCAAAGCAAAATTCAAGATTGTATCAATCCTTGCAAGGACTATTGGTTGCCTATTGATTTATTTTTTTCTTGCAAAAAATATATCTACAGCACCTCTTTGACCCAAAGGAAGGTGCTCCACACAGATAATCTTCATTCTTTTGATCATTAACATTACTGATAAATAAATCGTGGAGCTGTGTGGGGATCTGCGTGGAGGACAAGAGTTATAAAGGTAAAAGGGTGTAATAGAAAATCGGCATTTCATCAAACCTTAAGATATAAATTTAAATTATTATTGGATTACTTTTTTATAATAAAAACTTTCCATCTCAACCATTGATTATAGTTTTAATAGTTAAGATTCAAGGATCATCAAAGTTATTAACACAACCAGGACCATTGCAGAATTGGGCAAAAAAGAAATCGCTTGAAATTGCTTATTCTATTCACAAAGGTATAAAGATAATCCCCTTAAAATAATAATATAATGGTAGTTTAGCAATGTCACAGTAAAATAATTAATCTTTAGAAATTTGTAGTGATTCTCAAAATAAGAAAAAAGTTATTAATTTAGTATTTATTATATTATTTTTATGAATTATTATTTTTTGTTTTATTCATATTTTAATATTATAATTAAAATAAAGAATAATTATCATACATTAATGATATAAAATAACTTCATATTAATATTCAATAAAAATTTAGTAGATTGTCAAATCATGTATTTTAAACAAAGTTATGAAAATACCTGCCATGATTTAGTAATTTTTAAAATTTTTATTTTCAAAACACATTAAAATCGGCAGGTATATATATATATATATATATATTCTAAAACAATTTTTTTCTCATAAAAGTTACTTTTAATACAATTAAACATGTCTAGTAAATACAGACAGAATTGATTTTTTTTGTTTATTTTATTTATACTGAATTTTAAGTCATGTAATAATGAAGTTGAGGTTGAACAAAGTTTAAGCTCTTTTCTTTTCCTATCTGGCATTTCATTGTTGTTTTTTTTTACCTTTTGGGTTATTGAAAGGTGAAATTATTGAAAAAAGGTAAAATTTTGACTTAATTTTAGGTTTGAAGATTCTACTAACTAATTTTAGCGACCTGAAATTTGTCTTTGAAATACATTAATATAATTTATGATTGTTCGTATTATTTTGTTTTACTATATATTGGCTATTTCAGATTTGCAATAACAGATTGAAACTGAAGTATTTTATTAAAATTCAATACGATGCTTTAAAAAGAAAAACAATATTCATTCAATTTACAGTTCTTTTTGTTACATCAGTGGTACTGAGGTTTAAACCTATAACCTCATACAAGCTATCCAAACACTTCACCACTAACCCAATCTTAATGATTTTTATTCAATTTGGAGTTTAAAACTACTTGTATATTATTTTAAATTCAAACATTTTCTCGACAAATTGAATATATATGAGTTTGTAAGAAATGTTTTGACACACATTTTTTATGAAATGTGTGCTGACAAGGTAATGTAACTAACTTCTCTTTATTTTTAAAATCATTTAAACAAATAACGCATTCATTTTGATTAAATTGAAGAGAGTTAGTTGAGTAATAAGATAACTCAACCACTCTCTCTCTTAGCTCGGAAGAAATTAAAGATTCCTTCAATTTTCTATATAAATGAACACCTATTGCTATCATTATTAATAAAAATGCTAGTACAGCAAATACACTAACTAATAAAATTTTAGCTTGATGATCAGCAAGGTCAGAAGTATAATTGACCGTCATATTTCCTGAAAAAAGAAATAAAAAAATAGTGCTAGCATTGATTAGCGATTTCTCCAATAACCCAATCTTAAAAGAAAAACGTAAATAAAGCTTTTACGGTACATACATAAATTATGCTTTTTTATTGTATTATATGTAAATTATGCTTTACACCTTGACGTTTTTGACAAATTAAAAAGCATACACTATGGCCCCATCAATACTCAGAAACACAGGTAGTAATCCTTCTTACATCACAAAGAAATCACCAGATGCATTGAGGAGTGTAAATACCAGTAAGAGATAAGTTTCTGTATACAATGAGTAGAGGAAAAAAAAAGACAATACAAATTCTGATTGTATATGGTAAAAAAATAAAGGAATTGCAAAAATTTATGTACTCTGAATTTTTGGCAGAGAAAAGTACCGCATGCACAACAGATGAAGTCTCCAAATTTTGCTTCCACACACATGCAAGCACTATTGAAACAATAAACTTATATTGCAATGCATCCATATGGCAGCATATTTTTTATGCAAGAGCTTAGTAAGCTTTAACTTGTGGGCAAATACTAGTCCAGATTCATTAACTTAGTACTATAGATAGATGGGCATACCGTAAAAGAATATTGGCACATTCCTTGAGTAGCTCATGCACTTGAGAACTTATCACATTCACAATACACAATTTCTTTGGAGAATTCTTAAATGGTCCTTGTAAGTTAAAGGACCAAAATGATCGTTGTTAATATTTAATATAAAAAATTAAAATATCAATAAAACCGTGTTTTTACTGCGTTATTATTTCGCTCTCACCACCACTTCCCATCATGGCCTACCCCTCCTCATCCTCTTCCATCCGCCATAGGACAACCTGTCCAAGGCAAAGTTCAAAAGATGTGATAGAAAGAAACACACACGAGGAAGAGGAGGCTACTGAAGAATGTTGGATGATTTCCTTTTTACTTGTCCCCCTTTAAGTACGAAGAGGAGGAAGAGGGTGCTAAGGTGGATTTTGGGTCTACTTGTTATTTCCAGAAGGCTCTACCAAGATTTGAAAGGAATTTTATTTTTTTTTTTCAAATTTTTATGTAGACACTCTTAAGAATTGGTTTTGTTCTTTGCTCTTTCTCTGATCAAGATAGAAACTTGGGCTATGGGGGGTTTTGTTCTCGTGCAGCAACACAAGCAATGTGGATGTAATGGTTGGTTCTCGTGGAGATATTTATAGGGAATAAACCAGTAGCGAGGGCCAAGTTTTTTTCCCCCCAAAGAAAAATTAATCGTTTTCACAGGTTTATACTGCTGAATGGCAACAACATGATGTAAGTTATCTTATACTCTAGGTGGGGGATGAGATTTTGTAATGGTTGAAGTGAAGATGTGTTGGATCTTAGTGGGTTTGTCCCTATTCTGTATGAAGGAGAAAGAAGAAGATGATGTGAAGAGAGGACAAGCGTGGTGGCACCGGTGGGTGAAGGGGCACTGAGAAGGGGAGCGGAGGAGAGTGGCAGGATAGAAAACTTGCAACAGTGAGAGGTTAAAATAGGTAAAAGGGTTATGTTATTTGTACATATCCAAAACCCCAACACCTCAACACCCTCTCTCAGTTTTTTCTCTCTCCATCAATTATTTCACTCTTTTCACTTTCTTTTATAATTTTCTTTTCTCCTTTTTATCTCTGGGTGTCCAAGATATCTACCTAGTCTAGTGGTACAAAAAACATTCCTCTAGGTAAAATATATAATGATTATTTTTATATTATAATAATTTTCAATCATAATCGTTAGAAAAAGATCGAACGGTTAAAATTCAAGGTTTACGGTGGTCCTAACTTAGCTTGACCAACATAGAATTCTCCTCTCTCTTTAAACACATTGTTTCTACCACTCTGTATCTGCATTCTATATTTCCTCACTTGTTAATTAGAAGTCTGTAATCTGCATTCTATATTTCCTCACTTGTTAATTAGAAGTCTGTACTCAGATTTGTGTACTTTATTCCTCAACTCATTTTTGTCCCTAGTTTCCCTTTCGCATTAGATACTTAAACCTAAAGATTTCAAACCTATATCATATAAGAACAACAACACAGAATTCGCCTAACTATTTGGTCAAAAATAATGCAATTTGGTAGGAAATAATACAATTTTATGAATCGTCATACAAGTAACCAACTAATTCAATATCACATCGAACAAATACTCTTGATGAGCTAATTCAAAACTCTCTAATTAATCAAAATGTTAACAATGATAAAGCAAGACATTATGAATAAGAAAAGAAATACAAATTAAAAGCTATACCTCCCAATTCTTCCATCTGGACGAGTTCCTCTAACTTTGAATTTGTTCCAATAAAGAATTATTTTCTGCCACAAAGTTTTACTCTCATGAAGAGGGTCAACCAATTTATAAATTTTTTTCCAAAGTCTATTCACATGATGTTATGCATCGAGTTATCCATTGAGTTATTACTATTAATGCTATTGTTATACATGAACAAAACAAGATAAAAATCAATTTATCCTCTCATTTTAGAATAGTTTATGTGCCACTAATATTTTTGAAATTATGCATTGAGTTATAAGCCACTAATAATATGTATAGAATCATGTGTGGAGTTATACATTGAGTTATTTTAGTACAATATATGATTTCATTGCTATACTATTTCCTTCATTTGGTATAATCTTTGTTCTTATACGAACATGGTTGGCTTTCTAGCTTTTTTTTTTGCATCCTAAATTTTGGAGCCCCAATTACCTTCAGCTCAATCTTTTTCCTAATTTTCTCTCTCCCTCCCTCTGGCTCTCTCTTTCTCTCTTTCTCTCCCTCTCTCTCTCTCTCTTCTTCTTTTTTTTTTTTTTTTGGGTCTTTGACCAAAATATTTTTATTGATATTATTGTAAAACTAACTTCAACAGCATTGTGATTAAGATAGCCTCTCATTTTAGAATATGAAGAGTTATACACCACTAATATTCTTGAAAGTTTGTATTAGAATATTAATCAAAAAAGTTTGCATTAGATACTTCCTAAACTGGTAGGTGCTTGTGAAAATCTACATTATGCATTGAGTTGTACACCACTAATATTATGCATTGAGCTTATTGATGCTATTTCTATACATGAACAAAACAAAATAAAAATGAACTTAGCTGCTCATTTTTTTTTTATATATATAGGTAAAAATCAGGCTCAAGAATCAAGATACTCTAAATAAAGGAGAAGAGCATAATATGAAAAATACAAAGAGAAACAAAAAGATGTCATCATCACACACCTAATATAACATAGAAAGACTGTGAAAACATCTAACCACACCCACACCTATTGCGTAAAAAACCAAATAGATATGGCTATCCTGCAATCAAACCACTAATATCAGAAAAAGTGCAGCTAGTTCAAGCTTTCCATCAACATCATGTTCTTGCTGATTTTGCAGACAGAGGAGTAAACACCTTCCAAGAATAGCCATGATTTAACGTTGATTTTATGTAGATTTGCATGCCACCACTCCCAAAAAACTCCTTAATTTACGGACATAAATCCTACCAAAATTTTCGTTTGTCCAGGCACAACATATCTCAAACATAGAAACCCATGTTGTGAAGACCCGGATAAACCAATCAAATGATATCATAGAAACCATCATTCACTCTAATGGAAAAATCCCCCAAAAATATAATACTCCACCATTACCTATTTGAAAACCCACAAACCCCATAGAAACCCCTCGTAGCCAATCATTTTAAAATGTTGAGAGTTATATGCCACTAATGTTATGCATTGAATGCTATTTCTATGCATGAATAAAACAAGAAAAAAAAATCAATTTAGCCTCTCATTTTAAAATAGTTTGTATGCGAATAATATTTTTGAAATTATGCATTGAGTTATGGACACTAATAATATGCATGGAGTTATAAATTGACTTATTTTAGTATAATCTCTAGTTTCGTTTCTATACTTTTTTTCCCTCATTTTGTATAATCTTTGTTCTTTATATGAACATGGTTGTCTTTTGGGTCTAAGTCGGAATCGCACGGGTGGTGGATTTCAAGCGTATTTTTTGCATCCTGAATTTTAGAGCCCCAATTCCCTTTAGCTTAATCATTTTCCACCCTTAATTTGCTTTTTTTATTTTTTCTTTCATGAAGATATCTTTACAGATGTTATTGTAAGACTAACCTCTCAAGCAATATTGCAATCAAGAGACTTTTTTTACTCTATTTTTTTGTAATTTGAATTTTAGTCCTCTTCAAAAGCATAACTTAATTTTATCATTACATTCAACTCTTGTTGGTCAATAAGGGTGAAATTAAAATAGGCTAGATTACCCATTAGAGCCTTTGGCCTAGCTCATATATTAGGTATTGTTTGCCCTAGCATATTTAGTAAACAAGTTAGGTCAAGACTTTTCAAAAAGTGATTTTAACCAAAAAGGCTAGGTAAATATGATAAAATAGGTCAACCCATCCTAATCCACTTCAACCTATCAAAAGCACGCCTAAAACAAGGCGGACCACTTTAAGAAAATGGGTTAAATATGCTAGCCAGCCCTATTTATGGTAGCCCACCAAAAAAATTAGAAGAATATAAATAAACTTGTTTAAAGTTTTTTATGAGTTAAATTACTTTTAAAAAATTTAAAAATTAAAAAAATATATTTAATGAACAATTCACTTAAATATAATTGAATAATATCAATATAAATTTTTTTAAAAATAATTAAATTACATAATTTATTTCCAAATTTATTCAAACACAAACATAATAAATTACTTATGATGTATAAATAAGAGTTCCACCAATAATAATTAATCATAAGTCCATAACGTAAAGTCCACATATTCACAAAAGCATAATAACAATATATTCTATAACAAAACGTAAAGTCCACAATATAATACATAAACATTAAAAACCCATGTGTAAGTGTAAGTTGCCCAAAACTTAAAAAAAAAAAAAAAAAAAGAACAATTCTAGCTTGCAGGTTCAACCCGCCCCGCCTCAATCCACGGATTAGGCGAGGTGAGTTAGGTAGGCTCAAATTTTTGTGTGGTTTCAATATATCAAATCAACTTACCATTTTTGACGGGTTTGGCGGGTCAAACTGGTGAGTTGAACCCGTTTTGCCATCTTTATGGCTAGGTTACAGGTAATACCTATTTGGCTTAGCAGATTAGCTTATTATTATTATTATTATTTAAAAACCCTTAATAATAATATATGTCTTTTGGTCTATTTAAAAATAAGTTTCTTGACCTATTTATGAAATATTTAGTTTTATTTAAAAATATGTTTTCTGGTATAATTAGAAATTTTTTTTGCCTATTTAAGAGAAGATTTTTTTTATTCTATTATTAAAAAGCCTTATTATCAAATATGTCTCTAAATAGTCTTTTAGGCCAAGCCATACTTTTAAAACATCATATTAGACCTAAAAGCCTATATTAAGTAACAAACTCATATTCAAGACGCATATAAAAAATACAAGCCAAACCTATCTGGGCCAAAGCTTAGCCTAACTTAATCTTCTTCCATCCATATTGATCAATTAAACTAAAATGCCTAATATTGAAAGCACTTTATTCAGCTGCATTCAAGTGGGACATATCTTATCTACAGCGTCATTGTAAGCCTCACGAAAGAAACATGCTGAAAAAAGTGCAATGTAACATTCATGAAATCCTTCCTTTTTGGTCCTCTGCTTAAGTGTCTAAAATGATTAAATTTAGTATGATCTAGGATTATGAGAGAAAAAAGAATCAAGTGAAGGACAAGGTGATGCAACCTTCAAAACAAAGGCGTTGGCATCTAAGGCTATTCATTTGGTGCGCAGCAAGTAATGAGGTGAAGCGTATTTGTCTACTAAACTCTTTTGTACACTCAAGCATGACAATCCACTCAGGATGTATGTCTGTTCTATACACTTATAAAATCCTTAAAATTTTTTACCTCATTTTATTTTCATTTTTAACTTTCATTCCGAGCATTCTCTATTAATTAAAACAAAAACTAGAAAAGGAGAACCATGTAAAAATACATTTGCCATTATGACGACACTTTGCTAATAGATATCTTCCTCTTCTCACGGGTAGTTTCATAGTCATTAATGCCTTGCAATGGTTACCATCTCAATGTAGATATTCTTCTTCTTCAATCATTTTCCATTTTTAGAAGCACTAGACTTGCACTTGTCCCATGACGAGTGAATATTTTTATTTTTTCACATTAATGATTTTTATGTTAATTATTATTTATTATTCATTAGTACTTAATTAAAAATATAATCTGATATTTATTATTATTATCATTATATTTATAATTAGTATGAGAATTAATATTATTATATAATATATTTATATAAGATAAAGTTTGATATTATCTCATTCATATTAGATAAATAAGAACTTCTATCATGTTTATGGAGAAATAAAATTCTTCTTTCATAAAGTGTCACAATTATTCTTTTCTTCTTTTCTTTTATTCTCTCTTTGATTCAATTTTATAAAATGTTTGAACATATTAAAATTAAAATTAAAATTTAGTTTTGATGCACTCTCAGGATATAGATATTTTATATGGATATTCAATTATGTATTACCATATCAACCAAAATGTTTAACTTACACCCGCTACTTTGAAAGTCTCACATATCATGATATATAATTGAATGATATTATAAAATTCTTTTACATTGATAATATGTTAAAGTTAATCTCTTCAAATTATAACAAATAAAATAGATGACATTAAGTTAAAATTGAAAAAATAAAATCAAATGAAAAAAATAGTAAAAAAATATAGAGCATATTGATATGGCTATGAATCAGGCAACTTTGGTAGTGCATTCAATAAAAATAATATTAATATTTGATAGGATAGGACACAACAATATATGACATGTTAAAATATTAATGTTATATAGTGTTTGGTAGTATAAGATACCCCTTTGTATAATATAACGCTGTCTTTTTATGGTCACAAATAATTCTAATCATAAGTAAAAATTTAATAAAAAAATAAAGTTGTAATAAAATAATATTTTTATTATAAAATAATATTTATAATTTTCACAAAATGATTTACATAAACATTATAAATATTTCTTAATTTTAAAAAATAGCAAATATATAATACTCTCTTTCTGCTACACATTTTAATATTTTTTACTTGTACTTCTACTCGACACTGCTTAATAGTTAATGAAACCATTCACTTCACAAGAATCTTTCAAAAAATGATTAACTAATATTATCAATAAATCTGAATGATCTGTTATTAAACCACGGTATTTGATTTGCCAAATACATCATTATTGTATACACTTTCATATGTATGGCGCAACCCCATAGAAAATAGAGATGGTATTGTCTATAATTGTAGACAAATGAAAGACTTTCGAAAGATTTCATCTTATATATATATATATATATATATATATATATGACTTGATGGAAATTTAAAAATTCAATCATTGAAATGGAGTACGTTAAACAATTGAATTGTTTGGATGATACCAACAAAATGGAGTACCAACTCCGATTTCTTATTTATTATTGAATTAACTAAACAACTTACTTTGTTATCGAGCATTTCTTTTTTATTTCAAAAATCTTCTAATCTGAAAAATGGATATATTTTAATATGAGAATAAATCCTACCACTTTTGGTTCTAAGGTTTTTGTGCTTGAAAAAAAAGAACTTGGGACGTATCGACCAAATAATTGGTCTGGTATTGGATGTAGCTTTCTCCCCAAGGAAGATGCCAAATATTTACAACACTTTGGTAGTAAAAGGTTCAGATACCGTTAGTCAACAAATTAACGTGACTTGTGTAGTACAACAATTATTAGGAAATAATCGACTTAGAGCTATAGCTATGATTGCTACAGATGCTCTAATGAGAGGAATGCAAGTGATTAACATGGGAGCTACCCTAAGTGTTCTAGTCGACGGAACAACTCTAGGATGGATTTTTAATGTGCTTGGCAAACCTATTGATAATTTAGGTCCTATAGATACTCGCACAAACATCTTATCTTATTCACAAATTCGCGCCCACCTTTAGACACTTGACAGAAAATTATCCATTTTTGAAACCATAATTAAAATAGTAGATCTTTTAGCTCCTTATCGATGTGGAGGGAAAATTGGACTCTTTGGCAGAGCTGGAGTGGGTAAAACAGTACTTATTATGGAATTTATCAATAATATTGCCAAAGCTCATGGCGGTGTATCTGGGTAATGTATTTGGATTGGCCATGCTTAGTGATTTGGAGGAGATTTCCCTATCAATAGCCATACTAGTGATTCAGAGGAGATTTCCCGAAAAGTATTTAGTGGTTATGTCGGCCAACTATCTATCATCTTTCTTTGACTAAGTGGCATGTATTTCCATGAATTTTGTTATCTATCCGATCCCCAATAATATAGGAATGAGACTTCCATTATTCTTTTATTCTCTGTCTAATTTAACTTTGATTACTTTGTCTAATCTACAAGAGAACCTACAGACATTCCTTGAATATTTGGGGTTGTATAAATGCGGATTTGTTTCATATTTTTATCCTTTAGTAAGCATCTTGTATTTCATAAAAATTGGGGCCGATATAATCTTTATACAAAGGCCATCCTATCCAACTTTCAGGCATTAATATACATTTTAGACATGGATGATTTTCATAAGAGATTCCTAACATATCATAAGATTCACTCTCTTGAAAATCCGCACTTTTCCAAACCCATAAAATAGAAGCAATTCGGGGATTTTTCCTTGGGACATATACTTTTATGCATATCTCTTCCGATTAATCTATCCCAGCTCTATTCTCATAAGATGATACACACTAGCTAACAGTCCTCCTAGTGCTATATCATAGGCACATTGAGAACATAGATAATTGTAACCATATACATATAAAATGATAGTAATGGAATGCCAATCTTCAGGCTTTATTTGTAAAGTTTCTATTCCTTGGTAGTCCAAACCCAAAGATCTATGAACTAGTCCATGTTTGACTAGCCAAACAGACAAAGGAGCCTACATTTTTTTTATTTCTCCTGCAATTGTTTTTGTATAAGTTTTTTATAAGTATTTTCCATCATTCAGATTATGGTGAAATTTTTGAAGATTGACTTGCTATTTATTATTGTATTTTGTACAAAAAAGATTCTATCAAATTAACTGGTTTACTTCGTGTAAGGATACTGAACCTTTTTATATTTGAAAAATGTGTCATAGGGTATCTTAGAAATGGATGGTGGTTAATAGAATAATCCTTGATCATAATTGTCAGTATGAGTGCTGCGTCCAACATGAAACTTGTGATTGGTAGTAAAACACCTATTCTCTTGTTGAGACCTAATATGATCATTGATTTCTTGAGATATTTTCTTGCGAAATTTTGTTATAGCATTTATAACGGCCTCCGGTTCAGGTGAACAGCCCGACAAATAGACATCCATGGGAATTAACTTATCCACTTCCCAAACAGTACTATAAGAATTGATACTAAACATTCCCCCTGTAATTGTACAGGCTCTCATAGTAATAACATATTTTGATTCGGGCATTTGCTCATATAATCAAACTAAAGAAGGAGCCACTTTCGTAGTTACCGTGCTAGCAATTAAAATTAGGTCCGCCTGCCTAGGACTAGATCATGGTACTAGTCCATAACGATCAAAGTCGAATCGTGATCATATTAATGAAGCAAATTCAATGAAGCAACAACTGGTGCCATAGAGAAGCGGCCATAAACTGGATAGTCTTGACCAATTTGAAAGATCATTTAATGTAGTTCAAATAACTAAATTTTTGGTTGCTTAATCAAGTAAAGGAAACTCAATGAAATTCATAACTGTCTCAATTTTTTTTTATTATCTAAATAGTCAAGAATTAAGACCAAGTTAATGCCTCTTTTCGCCATGCATAAACTGAACAGACAATTAGGATAAGCATGAAAATTAAAGCTTCTATAAATACAGATACCCCCAATATATCAAAACTCATTGCCAATGGATAAAGAAAAACCATTTCAACATCAAAAACAACAAAAACTAGAGCAAACATATAATAACAAATTCAAAATTGTAACCAAGCATTGCCCATTGGCTCTATTCCCGATTCATAACTAGAAAGTTTTTCTAGCCCTTTGCAAATCAAGGCTAAAATTCCAGAAGTTAGAAATGCCAAAATAGGAATAAGGCTGGATATTATTAGAAATGCCCAAAAAATATCATAATCGTAAAGCAAAAACATAAATGTACTCCTATGAATGTGAAAAATCTAACAGATTATTATTTGTTATTAGTCGACTTGAATATAGAATTTTTTAAAAGAATTCTATATTCAAAAAAAATTCAAATTCAAGAGTTTTATAATATTATGACATATATTTATTTATTATAATATTATAATAAATAAATATATATTATATATACAAATATAATTAAATATATTAAATAAATATAATTAAATATGTTAATTTAAATTTAATAATTAAAAATAAAAAAATTATTTTTATACTAGTATACTAAACCATTAATATTAATTATTATCTAATATTAATAGAAATTTAGAGATTCTTTCTACTAGAAATAGAATTTATAATAGTAAAAATGTATACTATTACTAATATAGAATATTTAGTACTAAATAAAGTACTAAGTACTAAGTACTCTATATTTAGTAATGAGACACTATATTTAGTAATGAGAGATATTAGATACTCCATTTTAATAGTATCTTTAGCAATAAATATTACGGCTATACGGGCTCGAACTGTAGACCTTCTCAGTAAAACAAATCAAACTGATTATTATAAAAATGATTTGAATTGTTTTAAAGGCTCAACATGCATTTTTTTTTTTTTTTTTTTGCATTGGTCTTCTTCATTAACTAATATTTCGATCAGTTAGTTACTGTCCGTTTTCTTGACAAAAAGAATAAGATGACTCCTTGGGCTCTAATTTTTTATTTGGATTACAATCTAAGAGCACTACCAAAGTGCTTCAAGAAGGAGGGGTTATCCTAACATAGGTATGCTTCTGGCCTAGATCAACTTAAGTTTAATGGACTCTCTATCAACTTACTAAAAAAATGAGTATCAAATAGGAAATGAAACCTTATACACCTTTAAGTTCATAAGACAAGAATAGAATTTTTTTTTTAGGCCCCTTTACTCATTATGCCTAGTATTGAATAGACTAGGTATTCACCTTATCAATATCTCAAATCAATGATGGATTCTACTTGACGTCTAAACCCTTTGTCAGGCTATTGTTCTCTGGTTTTGTTCCCTAAAGTGGACTAAGACATCGATTTCTTAATAAGATCAACTCTTTTGATTACATGATGGACTCCTCTGAAAAAAAAAAAAACATTGACACACGTGTAAACAAGGTGCTCTTCCTAAATGAGCTATAGCCCTTGTGCTTTTGATACATATGTTTTCATATCATATTATATAAAAAATTTCTTGTCAAGATGAATATTACATGATAATATTACATGATAAAATCTTTTTGATTGATATTACATTAGTATTGCTTATAGTTAATATTAAATTTATAATCCATTAATCTAATACATAGGTACCCCTCTTCTCTTTTCCATTTTGGTGAAAAATGACCTACTTAACTTAGTGGTTAGAGTATTTCTTTCATATCATAGGAGTCATTGGTTCAAATCTAATAGTAGGCAAGGAGGTATAGGTAGAACTTATTAGCTACCAGTTCTGCTCTACGTACCTATATTTTTTTTCCCTATATTTTCTTACTCTTTATTTCATTTTTGTTCTTTTTTTTTCATTTCAATTTTTAGAATTATTCGTACACACCAACTTGCTTGTTACGAAATCATATTGACCGCTTCTAATCGTGTCCTAGCTCGTCGAAGAGCTAGACTTGCCTCAATTATTTGTCTCTTGCCTTCAGCTTTACTCAAGTTAGCTTATGCTATTTAAAGAGTTTGTTGAGCTTCTTGTGGATCAATGTCACTACTCTTCTCCGCATCATTTATTAAAATAGTAATCTTATTATTGCCTATTCTAGCAAACCGCCCATCAGAGCCATCGTTAACCATTGGTCATTAGGGCGTATTCTCGAAATACCTATATCTACAACTGTGGCAATAGGTGCATGATTTGGTAATACTCCAATTTGTCCACTATTAGCAGATAAAATGATTTCCTTCACTTTTGAATCCCAAACAATTTGATTGGGGGTCAATACACAAAGATTTAAAGTCATTTCTTCAATTTTCCCTCCATTTCTAAGTTCATAGCCTTCGTAGTTGCTTCATCGATATTACCTACCAAATTTGATTGGGAAGACCATCTAATTCTCCAGAAAGAATCAATTTGAACCCTGTAATTGTTTCTACTCGACCAACACATTTTCCCAGCGAACCGGTTAATACTTCTGCTACGAAAAAAAGCTGTGATAAGAAATGCTCAATTTTTCGTGCCCTTGCTATAGTTAAGCGATCCTCTTCGGATAATTCATCCAACCCAAGGATAGCTATAACGTCCTGAAGTTCTTTGTAATATTGTAAAGTTTGTTTAACTCTTTGCGCAGTTTCATAATATTCTTCAACATCGATCTAAGGTTAGAGCATAGTTGACGTTGAATCTAAAGGATCTACAGCTAGATAGATACCTTTGGCAGCCAATCCTCTTGATAGTACGGTAGTAGCATCTAAACGTGCAAATGTCGTAGCTGGGGCAGGATTGGTCAAATTGGTAGGATAGTAATATACAAAAATTGTATTAAAATGATTATTTTCATTAATTATTTAAATTAATATTTAAAAATAAATATCATTATTAAAATACTTATTCATTAGATATAATTATTTGAAGTAATCTTATTTTTATTATATATAATTATAATTTATTTTAAATATTATTTATTACTAACTATTATTTTTTATAAAATATTTAAAAGATATTAATTATTTACAGTTTTTGTAAAATTGTTTATTTTTGTTATTTATTTATTTTATAATTATTTTAATTAAAATATAAAAAATTAACTTGGAGAAGTAAAAAAAAAAATAGAAATAGATTTCAAAATTGTGCAACAAAACGACCATAACACCCTTAATATAATGACTATACTGACTCCTACTTCGTTGATAAAATAAAGTCAAAGTCAATAAAATAAAGCAAAAAATTAGATGAAAATAGATATAACACAAATTTTTTTATTTTTGTTATTTATTTATTTTATAATTATTTTAATTAAAATATAAAAAACTAACTTGGAGAAGTAAAAAAAAGATAGAAATAGATTTCAAAATTGTGCAACAAAATGACCATAACACCCTTAATATAATGACTCGTAGTTCATTGATAAAATAAAGTTAAAGTCAATAAAATAAAGCAAAAAATTAGATGAAAATAGATATTAAAATTATAGAACAAAATAACCACAACATCCTTAATCTAATGATTCTACTCCATCAAAAGAATAAAGTTAAGGTCAATAAATTAAAGCAAGAAAATAAATACAAATTGACAAGAAAAAAATTGACTAAAATTACAATTTCGCTGTCAAAATGGGCGGGGAAATGCTGTGCTTGTAAGTTAGCAAGTACACAGCTTTTATTCAATTAGATCATCTTAGATTATAATCATAATTAATATGAAAATAAGTATTACTATACAATATATTTTGATAGTATATATAATAAAGATAATATTATATTAAAGATATATGAGAACTTATAACAAGTTCACCTCCATAAATTATCTCAGTCATTCATTTCTTCTTTTCCTTCATTCTATTTCTTTTTTTTTTTTTTTTCAAATCTAAGGAATAAAACACTCGAATTCCTTCTCCGGAGAGCAAAAGAATTTTTTTATATGTACAAATGTATGTACCAATTACTCATGTGTTGTTCACATAAAAAAAAACAAAAACTAATGTGTTGTTATATTTATGTTATTTGACATCAATCATTTTGTAAAAGTTTTAAAATATTAAAATTATAACAGATACAATTGATAAAAATGCAAAAAAGATAAAAAAAACCATTGACAAAAAACAGTAAAACTATAAAGCATATGGCTATGAATTCAAGTGATATCAATAACGTACTCAGTCAAAATAGTATTAACTTAAGGATGCATTTAGTACATTGATAAGATAGGGTGTGATAGTATGAGATTTAATAGTATAGGACTTGTTAAGATTTTAATATTATAGAATATTTGATATGGTATTATATTATGTTATATAATATAATATTATCCCCTCACTTTCATGAATGATTCTAAGCATAAGAAAAAATTTAAAAAATAAAATTGTAACAAAAAATATTAATTATTAATTATTCAATTATAAATCTAAAAATAAATATTTTTATTAAAATATTAAATATTGTTCTTTTTAAATATTATATATATATATATATATGTTTTTCCATGTACTTTCATCATATTATATAAAAAATTTATATAAATATAATAAAATTTTAATTATTTATTTTCAAATTTAAAACTAAATATTATATTTAAAATATTTACTAATTAATCATAATTTTAATATTTTCTAATATATAATTTTATTTATATTAAATATTTTTCATGTTAAAATATTATTTATAATATATATACTTTTTATAATGAATTATTACTTATTTATATATTTTTTAAAATTATTTTGAATATTTATTTTTATGTTAAATACTATTTATGATAAATTATTTGTTTATTAACAAATATTTTATTTATAATAATTACTTACTTTTATTGATATAGGTATTCGTTATTCATTATTTTTTTAATAAATATGAAAAATCTTAAAATAAAAGACGTAGGCTGAAGAATGGGAAACCTTTTCGATTTCTCATATCATACTAAAGAAGAACACATCTGAAAAAAAAAATAAATAAAGCATTCGATAGGTGAAAAGAAAAAAAAAAAATCTGGCAACATATGTCCTATGCTCATTCTATGTTTATTTATTAAGACAAAAGTACCCTTCATCTAATGGCTATTATACAACATATCGAATAAGGTTAACGGTAATAAAGTCAAGCAATTAAAAAATAAATGAAATTGCATAAAAACTGTGTAATGGATCGGAATGACTGCAAGGGCCTTAACTTACTCCATCAACAAAATACAGAGGTCAATAAAATAAAGGAAAAAGAAATAAATATTAAAGTAATATATATACTCTTCTATCTGAAATTACAAATATGCCATTAAATAGGTAGCAAGTTCATAGCTTTCAAATGTATAAATAGATTTATGTGGGTTTGGGTGAGCTTTTTTCTTTTTGGACAAAAAAATTATTTTTTATTAAAAATTACTTTTAATATATTTGGATAAAATTTTTAAAAAATTAAAATTAAAAAAAAATTAACGTCAACTTTTTAGTATAAACTGAAAAGAATATCTTTTAAAAAAATTATTTTCAATTTTTTTAATCATATAAAAAAATTTCAGCTAAATAATTATTTTTAAAAAAATGTTGAAATAAATATATATTAGAAATAAGGTGAATGTTATGGTGCCTTATGAATATTGTATATTTGGTGTCATTATGGTGTGAAGGGAAAGGATATTGCCACCTGTATTAAGTTGTATAGTGGATCTGCAAGAGAATAAGTAGGATTATCCGTAATGATGTTGTTACGTGTTATTAAGAGGTGGTAATTTTCAATTAATCACACTGTTTCATCTGGTTTTTAAAATTTGAACCAGTTCTTTTTTCCTTCCATGTTCGATACAATCACGTTTGATGAACCCTAATCCCCAATTTGCCTTTGTCCTCTACTTTCTCTTTGAATCCCAGTCTTCGATCCCTCTCTTTCATCTACCCAATTCTCCGTCTACCCTTCTAAGCTCCGTTAGTTTCCTTCAGCTGACTTGTGCCTCCCTCTTTTCTCCTTCCAGCCTTCTTTTTCTCTTCTCCACTCACCCAACTCCATCAAACCTTCAAGTTTTGACAAGATTCCATCAATCCAAACTCCAAAATCTAGCAAGATCATATACAAGAGGTAGAGATTCAACTTTGTTCTTATTTCTTCTAGGTTATGGGTGGCTGATTGGAGTTTTTGTTTTCTTATTTCTTGATATGGTGTTGGATATATATGATGATTATTGGCTAGTTTGGTGGCTGTTTTTATGTTTAAAACCGATTAAAAAGTGAAAAGAAGTAAGAGTAGGATGCAGGGAAGGGCTGGAAGACCAAAACCCTTCGGCAGTCCATATGGCGGAGTGTACGGCTCTGCCTACAGCTGTTTAAATTTTATGAAAATATTTTTATGTGAAACTAGACATTCGAGGATTTCCATAAATATATAATATAAGGCCATTGGATTAGTATTGAGAGAGATATGAATTTTTGAAGTTTGACCTAAGTTTTTGAGTTTGATTCTAGGTAGACTAGGTTGTTCAGGGCAAAACTTGCCCTATATGACCTGGAATTGAATAAGACCAACTTTGTTAGAAAGCTTACACATAGAAGAACATCTCATAAAAATTTCATAGTTAGATACAATCTCGTTTGTTCCTAGTGGTTTGAGAAAGTTTCCCTATGTCCAAATCGGGCCAAAACAAGGCGATTCAGAAAGGTCAAATTTCGGGGCTTATAACTCAAGCTCTACTAAAGCAAATAAAATGGAACTTATTGCAAATGAAAGCTTGTCCTGTTATCTTTAATATGATACTAATTTTGTGTGATTTGACTTGGTTTTCGATTTTTAGTGGATTTTGGCTGCTAAGTGTGTAATTATGGCCAGCTGCAGGGTAGGCTGAGATAAAACTTAAATAACTTGAGCTACATTTATCAAAATTAGATGGGACTAAAGAGATTAGAAAATAGACACATAACACTCTAACATATCCAAAATTTAGATCAAGATGAGTTAAATGGAAATTTTGGCTTGATTTACAAAAACTAGGTTGAATGAATGTGCTGAGATAGCAACTATGTTTTAAATGCAATAATTGTTCCTATGAGATTGATGATTGAATTGTGAATGAAATGTTATGATTTCTCTAAAAAATTGTTTTCTTGAGTACTAGCACTATTCATGGGGAGGTGGACACATTCTATTATGCTGCCGAAATTTCGGTAAAGTCTATGCATGACATATAATATACATTCAGATACATGTGCATTTTTAAGAAATTAATAAAAGTTATGTTATGATGAAAGTTCCATAATACTTAGGTCAGCCCCGGATTAAAGTTAAGGGGAATAGATCGATGGGAAGGTCGGGGAAAGTAAACCTACATTCCTGGATAAGAACGAGCTCGATCCTGAAAAATAGACTATTACCCAAGAGTCTGAATGGCCAAGAACTCCCAAGGGACCAAGTAACGGAAAAGTTTATGATGATAAGTTTAAGAATGAGTTTTTGCATGGTCGCATTGTATAGTCATTATAAGTTGTTTATAGTATGATTGTTATATTTACTTACTGCTGTATGTTCATTTATTCTGCTCATTATTCTATGTGACACTATAGTAGTTTATTCTGTTTCTTATGCTGTCTTAAGTAAAATTGAACATTACCTCGGACCAGACCTTTTCTTAAACTTATTAAATGTGGATAATTCAATTTGATGCCATGTTCTTATAATTAAATAAAAATTGAGGCAACTGAGAATGAATGCGACGTCAGTTTAAGACTGTACTCGAATCCTACTGAGAATTTCCTTAAGTTCTCACCCCGCTCTGTGTTTTTGCATCATTCTCAGACTCTAGTGATGGACTCAACAGCTACCCTGTTTATAGAGATCCCTGACCTGCAGCTCCACCATGACCCCATAGTGGACTCGTTGTACATAGCCGGCCCCTGCCGTTTCTATTTCTACCTTTTTAGCAATAGGAATTTTGTTGTTCTTTTATTTTACCTTGCTTTTGACCCTGCCACTCCATATTTTGCGGTCCCGTTGCATGTAGCACACCCTCCTCCAGCACCTCCAACGCCCACAGCACCTGCAGCCCTTGCCGGTCCTCCACCAAAGTCCCCTCCACAGATGGTTCCAGATATTCCGCTCAGTTCTGAGAGTGATCCTTCCGAGGCTACCAGCTCATCATCCTCCTCTTCGGGACCGAGTGCTAACTACTCCCCAGCCGGGCCTGGTATGGCCAACGGCTACACGACCGAGTAGGTCCCGGCCCGGGTTATATTGTACAGTATGGCCCTTTTTTGGCAGTGTGTAACATTGGGCCATAGGCTCAGCCATAAGTATATTAGCTAGTTTGAGATGTCCTTTGAGGACCTCGTAGGACTGTTTTGACTAACACGGGCCTTATGTCTTTTTGGTACACCGGCCCCACTTATGTATCCTCTTTTGATGCTGTATATAAACTGAAGCATTGGCTTCCAATATATATATATATGTATGTATACAACTGGTAATATGTTACCTGTTTTCACCTTTCCTGTTGTGCTTTTTATCAAATTTTGTTACATTCGGCGATGCTGATCACGTTTATTATATACAGCGCACCGTTTCTTCTGTTTACATATATCTATGTGATCTCTGCGCCTTGAGATGTGTTTCGTCAAATATATAAATATACATATCAAAGAAAAAGAGAATATAATACAATAAATACCGCTATAAATGGAACACTAAAATAGTGACGCAATTTATTCAATTTCATGCTATGACTTAAGCATAACATTAAATTGGTAAGGTGTTACACACAGCTTCTACTGCGTCTTTTGCCTTTTGCGAGATATCTACTGTTCAATGTACCAGGAGCATTGTGTGGACAAGTTCCCATGGAGACCCATGTCTAATCTTGGAGGGTTACCCGTCAATGTCATTCCCCCAAGCATAGCTTTGGGTAGGGTGGAAATAAACTCGTAAGGATAGTGCCTTGCATGATTTGTGATAACCTTGTTTCAGTTCCTTTCATGTTTACCACTACTATTAATCTTGTTAATCTATTTTATTTGTCGCTATAGCTAAAATATTACTATACTGTATTTTATTTTCCAATAATCTTAAGGGTTTATTTATGGATGCTAGTATTTTAGCTACTACTAAGATTATTCCTAATGCTTCAAGGATTGAAGCCTTTGATGAAAATAATTTTAAATGATAGCAACATAGAATCTTAGAAATTTTGGATTTTTCATTGTGAACACCGTATTTTGTCCGAATCATTTTTCAAAAACAAAAAATAAAAAAATAAAAAATAAAAAAATAAAAATATAATATATATAATAATAAAGGCCAATCTTTTGGTCCAAATCCGAGTAGCATCTTAGTCCAAAAATTAATAAATATAAAAATAATAAAAATAATAAAAAATAATAAAAAATAAAAAATAATAAAAAATAGAAAATAATAAAAATAAAAATAAAAATTGCATCCACTTAGTATCAATTAGTATAAATCAGCATCTTTTAATTGGTTTTAATTTATATCAATCAAATCAAATTTCACAATTAGCATCAATTAGCATTTTCAATTAAATCAAATCTTGCAATCAATCAAATCAATTTGTTTCCAATCATAATCAATCACATTTAATTTCATGTAATCCCCTTCAACACATATAAATAGACCAAGCAATTCAAGGAAGAGGGGGGTTTTTTTTCTTGGGGAAGAAAAGCAGCAGAGATTAAGAGGGAAGAACTGTGATTGTGCGCAAAGGGGAACAGAGAGATTGGGACAAAAGGACGAGACAAAAACATTGCAGCAATAAGGTCCAAAGAGCAAGAAGATTTACCTGAGGGCAGTCATATCGATATCAACGTCATTCTTTTAGTTCTTGCCTATTGTACCTGATATCTTTTCTAATCTTCATCCTTCCCTGTGCATCAATTTATTTAACGTCATAGACGCTGCCAAGCATTTTTTTTCTTCTTTGCAACACAGTGCTTTATTCTTTTGCCTTGTGATCGAGCCGTTTCCTTCTCTCTCACAACACACATTTACCTTGGCTTTCGCATCAAAGCACGCTTCCTATCTTAGTTCAGTACACAACTCGTTTTGGGTTGATAAAGCTATTGCCTATGGTAGACTACGGTAGACTAACTTCATGTGGGAGTATTGGTGTGCCTCTTTTTTTTATTATTATTTCCTTTATCTTTTTTTTTCTCTTCATGTTTTGTCATTCCTTTTCAAAATGTTGGTTCTTTATTGTTCTTCAGCGTTACCTTTTTAATTTTATTCCTTTTTATTTTTTATTTTTTTAAATATACACAAAATGAGTTTTGTTTTTACTCAAATAATAAAAAATAATTCTTTTTTAAGTCTTTAAAATTCATGCAACAATCTCTAACATTGATATATGGTTAGACCATTCTCAAGGGTTATGAGAATTGTAAGGGTTTATTGTATAGCTCAGGCTATCCTGAATCCTGTGCAAGAGTGAATTTGTTTTCTTTCTTTCCTTTTTTTAAATTCTTTTCATAAATAAAATCAATCCAACCCACAAATATTTTCTACAAGAACTACGTGATTTTGAATTCCTCATTGCACCGGAGGATACGTAGGAGCAGACAATCTCTGTCAAATCAAAATTTAAATTTTCTTAAATTTGGTTCAATTTTAATTCCTTAAATATTTGTAACATTAATTTCACTTCCTTTTTAGTTTGTAAATAATTGTTATATAAATTTCTCTTTTTTGTAAATAATCATGACATTAATTTACTTTCCTTTTCTTTTTTGAATAATTGTATATTAATCTTACATTTTTTGGGAATAATTATCATATCAATCTTGCTTTTGTTTCCTTTTATAAATGATTATCATATTAATTTTATTTTTCTTTTCTTTTTGTAAATAATTATTGTACTAATCTAACTTTATTTTATTTTATTTATAAATAATTACCATATCAATCTTGCTTTTCTTTCCTTTTATAAATGATTATCATATTAATTTTATTTTTCTTTTCTTTTTGTAAATAATTATTGTACTAATCTAACTTTATTTTATTTTATTTGTAAATAATTACCATATCAATCTTGCTTTTCTTTCCTTTTATAAATGATTATCATATTAATTTTATTTTTCTTTTCTTTTTGTAAATAATTGTTGCACTAATCTAACTTTATTTTATTTTATTTGTAAATAATTACTATATCAATTTAGCTTTTCTTTCCTTTTATAAATAATTATCATATTAATTTTATTTTATCTTCCTTTTTGTAAATAGTTATGGTACTAATTTTGCTTCATTTTATTTGTGAATAATTATTATATTCTTAAGGGGAAAAATCAATATTATTAAAGTTATTAATTTGCATGATCAGCTCTAGGGTAACCGTTGCAAAACGGATGTATTAGGGGTGCAGTGGGATTAAGTTTCCACCCTTCCCTATGCATAATTGGACTCCCGAATTCAATCTCTTTAAAAGACCAGTTTTGCAAAACTAAGGTTTTTCCGATTTTTTCCATAAATAAAAATTGGTGGCGACTCCATTGAAATTAATTTTTTTCAATATTTTTTGTTGCCTCTCGTCGCGACGCCCTCCGGGCACGTTGTGACATTCATAAATCAGTTTTGTTTTGAATGATCCTAAACCAGAACAAGATTCTGAAAATTATCAATAAGCCTTGAATGATTGGGAATTGGCTGACAAATTGTGCAAGTATAATATTTTAAGAGCTTTATCAAATGATTTATATGATATTTTCTGTCACCATGTTCATGCAAAAGATATTTGGGATGCTTTAGTTCAAAAATATATTTATGAAGAAGAAGGTAGTAAAAAGTTTCTGGTTCATGATTATAATGCATTTCAAATGGATGAAAATAAATTTGTTGCTTCTCAAATTAATGAATTTACCAAGCTTGTAGATGAATTGGCAAAGGAAGGAGATATCCTGCTCGAAAGGTTTGTCTCTCAAACTCTTGTTTATAAATTGCTTGAATCTTGGAAGGATTATAAAATGAATTTCATGCAAAAGAGAAAAGTTGTGACATTGCAAGAGACCATTGTGCTTATTAAAAATAAGGAGAAATATAGGTTAATGGCTAGTGAACAAAATGCTAAGAAAATGCATGCTAGATAACATTGCTAAGAATATGCACTCTAAACATTCATCTCATGGTTCTAAAAATCATAGCATTAGAGTTCATAAACCTCATTTTAAACATGATACTAACCAACAACAAAAGAAGAAGGATACTTGTTTTATTTGTGGTAAAATAGGTCATTTTGCATCTACTTGTAGATTGAAAAAGAACAACCAAGGAGGTGGAAACATAGGAGGAGGATCATCGTTAAAGGAAAATGCAAATGTGGCAGAACAGCAAGATGATGTTATAGTGGCGGTGGTGTCCAAATGCTTCTTAGTGAAGGAAGCCAAGGGTTGCATTGTGGACTCCAATGCCACAAAGTATGTTTGCACTAAGAAAGAGATGTTCTCTAATTTTTCTCCCATAGAAGATGGGAAGGATTATGTTTACCTAGGAGATTCAAGCAAAGTCTCAATCCTAGGTAAAAGGAAAGTGTCATTAAAGATGACATCTAGAAAAATCCTTCTGCTATCCAAAGTACTCTTTGTACCTATCATTAAACATTATCTGGCGTCGGTACATCTCCTTAACAATGCCAATGTGAAAGTAACCTCTGATAGTAATATAGTTACTTTGTCTAAGAATGAGATATATGTTGGTAAAGGTTATCTTAATGATGGTCTGTATGTTTTGAATATAGTTACTAATAACAATGAAGGAAGTTCTTCTTTTGCTTACTTGGTTGACTCTCTTGATGGTTGGCATAGTAGACTAGGACATGTAAATGTTCCTTATATCTTAAAAATTAAAGGTGGGACCAATTAACAAATTGGATAACAGTAGCTTGGATAAATGTGAAATGTATGTAGAAACTAAAATAATCAAGAAGCCATCCAAACAAGTGACAAGACAAAGTGAATTACTAGAACTAGTAGATAGTGACTTAGGAGACTTAAAGCACACAATGACAAGAGGTGGTAAAAGATTTTACATAATCTTTGTCGATGATTATTCTAGGTACACTAAATTATATTTATTAAGAACCAAGGAGAAGGCTTGTGAAATGTCTATCAAATATAAAAATGAAGTAGAAAATTAACTTAGTAAGAAAATTAAAAGATTAAGAACAGATAGAGGAGGTGAATATGAATTAAATTCCTTTAATGAGTTTTGTGAACAATATGGTAAAATACATGAAATAACTCCACCTTATTCACCTGAATCTAATGGCATAGCCGAAAGGAAAAATAAAACTCTTAAAGAAATGATGAATGCCTTGCTTGTTAGTTGTATTATTAGTTGTTACTCTTAACTAGTGAAAATTCTTATAGTTGAAATTAGCATAATATAAGAAAATAGCTTGTAAATTTTTTTTTTGTAAAACATTTATGCTTGAAAACTGAGCCTTTAAGCACTTACTCACTCGCATACATATGGACGTTGTTCCTTATATCACGAAGATGCTAGAAAGATGTATGAAAATTGAAATAACATAACACAATACCTTAAGCCAATAATGTAATCATACATAATTAAGAGTCATCATTACACTTAATAATTATCATTTATGTAATAGGTCAAATTAAGTAGCATGACTTCCCGCATGCTCTTTGTTACACATAAACTGCCTAACTAGGGCTCTTAAGAAAGTGAATATACTATGCTACTGTCTCGCTCCTCCTTAGCTAGATGAAGTAACATAACAGCTCCTAATTTTATCCACTCAGGCACCACCAGAAGTGCTACTATGGATGCCATCAACTCCATCTGAAGATGACACGGAAACGTAGGAGTGAGAAATACAAGATTTCTTAGTAAGATCCTGACTAGACCATTAATGTGTTCATCATTGTCGTCCCAGCCACTTCGGGCTTAATTATAAAAACAGTGAGCATGCATAGATTTCATTTTTAAAGGGTTTGAAAACATAAGTTCCCAAAGCGAGCTGCTTTTAAGTTTAACATCATAGTCAGAACATCATATGTAAGCATACATACTAAAACATGGAATGAACATTCATAATGCATATAGATAATATAGATGCATGCATTTCTATGCAACTTCATTAACTTGACCATGGTTCTAATTTGACTTTACTTTCATTTTTAGCACGTGCTTAACATTCTTTACTTCTCCTTTGAAATAGACTATTTTTGGACATGAGCTCATTTCGTGGCCGTCATCATGCAATACTAAACCAAATCAGACTAAGCTGATAATGGTTACGTCTAAGTTGGAGGGTCCTCTATATCACCCTTGCCTCTCCCATAAAGGTTCCTTAAGTCTTTATGGATTACCATCTCTCACTTACCTTACTGAAATGATTGAAGGGTCATGTCCCATTCTTTCTTTTCTTTTGTTATGACCATATCTTTCATGCATTGCAATCATTGATAAGACACATGTGGGTATGTAATGATATGGCTAAGTTCATAATTTCGACGAAAATCCGGTAACATGACGGCTAGACCGGAGTTTTTCCAAAATGCCAAACATGGAAATCCAACCAACAACCAATAATATCCATTTCACACCATCATACCAATCATCCACAATCATTCCATCATAAGTCAATGCTTAATCAAATCAATCATACATTACGCTCAAAGGCATCATACCTCCATCCCCTAAAAGGAGTTTATAATTGTGTCAGTCTTTGTGAAAAGTCTTATGAGCCGTGATATAGTTCTTCATGTCTACTAATGAGAAAACCACATAGTTACAATAAATGTGTATAATCCTTTAGTTACTTCATCCGTATGTGAAATTACTTTTTACTTATGTACACGTCTTATAGAATACTTGTTCAAGTTAACTAAGTTAGGTAATTAATTCCTTTCCTCGAGATAGTTACACTTAGTGATTCCTAGGTTCATGGTATGCTTAGAGGCCCTAATCATACTTCCGTTGCTAAGGATTTTGAGATCTCTTTAGTCCTTAAGTCATGACAACCCATAACCACACTCATGAACCCAACAATACATGTTCACCAATCATCAAGAGATAGTTTTTATTTTCACAAGTTATAAGATTCAAACTTTAGTAATTAGAATAGCAAGATTTCACCTTTATGATTATAAGGTTGCATACTTTATGAAAGTGATTATAAAGTTTTATCCTTTATGAAAGTATGAGCCTCTAAAATTTTATTCTTGTCTTAAAGATTCAACCTTTATAAAAAGATGATACAAGATGCTAGCTTTATGACTTAAAAGTCTTATTCTATAAGAAAGTTGACACTTTTAATCATTATAGGACCATCAAAATTCCAACTTTGTAATTTAGAGTTGTCTTAAAGTCTAAAAGATTCTTTCTTAAAGAAAGATTGGAACTTTACTCAACATTTCTATCTCAAAGTTTAACTTTTGCAAGATTAAGGTGCACATGTACATCATTATGACTTAAAAGTTACATTCTTGATTTAAGTTTGAAACTTTATGAAAGGTCTTGTCTTTAAGATTCAATCTTTAAGACATAAAGTGACTAGTTCTCATTTTTATGACTTAAAAAGCTTCATGTTCTAAAAAGTTTGGACCTTTATACATAACCTTGTCTTAAAAAAGAACAAAATGAAACTTTAAGGAAGCATGAATGTAGTGCCACTTTCATACATCAAGAAGCAAACCTTTTTGAAGTTTTATGCTTTTAGAGTGTTCATAGTCTTATCAAATCATGCAAAACATGTAAAGATGAGAACTTTTCCAACCATAAGCTCATTATAAGAGAAGAAACAAACTTTTAACCAAATACCACCTAGAACATCTTTCTTTTTCAATAACCCACGAGAAAACATCAAGAAACTCATGCATCAAGAAAGAAAAATAGAAACTTTAAAGCATTCAAAGAGTGAAACTTTCAATAAACAAGAACAACTCATGAACAAGATCAAAACATATTGTATTAAAAATAGAAACTTTTAGGACATTCATGAAGAAAACTCAAGACATCCACATGAACACTCATGAACAAGGTTCAAAAAGCAAAATTTTTTCCAAAAAAAAAAAAACTTTCTCAAGTTCTCACTTGAAGATCTTGGCCATGGTGAGAGCCAAGTTTCAAACTTCCTAAGTAACAAAAAAAGAATAGTAGAGATCAGTACCTAGAGCAAAAGTGGTGTCCTTGCAAGAAAGGAAGAAGAAGATGAAGACTCCTCCTTGGTGAATGATACTGGCGGTTTTGAATGAGGAAAGAGGAAGCTCTTGCGATCTTGTGAAAATGGAGCTTGTAGTGTGTAGATCTTGTCTCCAAAGACTAAAAGATGTGGTCTTTGAAGGGCTTGGTAAGAAAGTTTGGTTATGGTAGTGGTGGAGAAAGGAAGAAGAAGATGAAGAAGGAGAAAAAGAATGTAGAGAGAAGTGTGAGAATGAGAGACTTTGTGAGAATCGAAGTTGAAAAATGAAAAATGGATGTGTGTGTGTAAGTGAGAGTGGTCGTAGCATATAGGGCATAGAGAGGGAGATATTTTCTTCATTTTATTGTAATTAAGGGGACAAAATAGTTAATTAAGCAGTTAACTTTAGGCAAGCTCTAATGCTTTTATTTCAAAAAGCAACATTGTCTTCTACTTTTTCGCTTTAGTGATGTCATTAATGCTTTATTGTCTAGTTAACTAAATTTGAATTTTAACGATATGATTAAGTGCTCTTACAACTTAATTAACTTGATTAAGCAATGATTAATGATTAATTCACAAGAACATGATTAACAACATTAAACTTTTAATTAAATTTAATTACCCTTAATTAAACTCGATTAGGCTAATTTTTAATGATTAGTGCTTAATTAGGCTATTAAGTGTTTGTCCCACTTAATTAGAGATTCTCTAATCTTAATTGAGCATTCTCTTAACTTTCACTTCCAATCACCACATAAATTCTTTAATCAAGCTTTAATCCTTTAATTTCTCATTAATTGCCTAATTATTGAGGGTTATTAAGGTAAATTAACAAGAAGGAAAATTGAGGATGTTACAAAAAGTGTGGGGGTGTTTAGCTGAAGTAATTTTGCCAGACTCTAAAAAAAGAAAACTTGGTTCTGGAGCATGTGATTGTGTATTTATGGGATATGCTCAAAATAGTTGTGTATATAGATTCCTTGTTGTGAAAAGTGATGTGCTAGAGCATAATTCCATAATAGAATCTTGTAATGCATCATTCTTTGAGCATGTATTTCCTATGAAAACTAAAGAAAAGCATGTTAGTAACTCACATGATAATTTATCTTATGATGCAGTTGAGAAGAATGATAGAGCATTAAGAAGTAAAAAAACTAGGAAAGAAAAAAGTTTTGGTGATGACTTTTACACTTATCTTGTTTCTGATGATCCTTTGTCTTATAATGATGCTATTACATCTATTAATGCTCCCTTTTGGAAAGATGCTATAAATGCTAAAATTGAATCTATGGCTAATTATGCTTGGGAATTAGTAAATTTATCACCTAAGACAAAACTTATTGGATGTAAATGGGTATTTAAGAATAAATTAAAACCAGATGATACTGTGGATAAATATAAGGCTAGATTGGTAGCTAAAGGATGTAAGCAACAAAAGAATATTGACTATTTTAATAATTATTCTCTTGTTACTAGAATTACATCTAGTATAGTTTTATTTCCTATTGCATCTATCTATAAACTTGTTGCGCATCAAATAGATGTAAAAACTACATTTCTCAATGCTGACCTTGAAGAAGAGATCTACATGGAATAACCTGAGGGATGTGTAGTTAAGGGAAAAGAGAACAAGGTATGCAAACTCGTTAAATCTCTATATGATTTAAAACAAGCTCCTAAATAGTGGCATGAAAATTTTGATCGTGTTATGATTTCTAATGGCTATTTGACAAATGAATATAATAAATGCATATATAGCAAGTTTAATGATGGTGTTGGTGTTATCATATGTTTGTACATTGATGATTTACTAATTTTTGGTACATGTTTGGTGTAACATCCTCCAAGCATAGATGCCATGCTCGAGTCATGGAGCTATATCTAGAGGTTATTACTGTTACTATACAAAAAAAAAAAAGAACAAAAGCTTTGTAAATAAGGAGACACCAATGCTGGTCTTACCGTCAAGTCCAAGAAAATTCTCAGTATATTATGATGCTTCACGGGTAGGACTTGGCTACGTGCTAATACAGCATGGCTGAGTCATTAGTTATGCTTCTAAACAACTTAAGAAGCATGAGCAAAACTACCCCACTCATGACCTGGAAATGGTAGCAGTTATCTTTGCCTTGAAGATTTGGTGACATCATTTGTATGGGGAAACTTGTGAGATTTACACAGATCACAAAAGCCTAAAGTATATATTCCAACAGAAAGATTTGAATTTGAGGCAACAAAGATAGATGGCTTATATCATCATGGCAAAGCTAATGTGGTAGCTAATGCCTTAAGCAAGAAGTCAATGGGTAGTTTAGCCCACATAGCTCTCATGAAGAAGCCCTTGGTAAGAAAGATTCACCGATTAGAAATAGATGGAATGTGTTTGGAGCCAGGGGAGACTGGGATGCTCTTGGCTCATATAAGAGCCCAGTCCTTTCTAGTTAAACGACTTAAGATGGTTCAAGGAAGACATCCAAAGTTGGGTAAGCTAATGAAAGAAGTAAGGTGGCAAGCATCCTAATTTTGCTATGGATTGAAAAGGTATCTTGCGCTATGTCAATCGCTTTTGTGTGCCAAATTGTAAAGGGCTGAGCAAGGCTATTTTAGAAAAAGCTCATAGTTCAAGGTATTTAGTTTATCCATGTTCTATAAAAATGTATCAAGATTTGAAACAACTGTTCTGGTGGGAAGGTATGAAAAGGGATATTGGAGATTTTGTATCTCATTATTTGGTATGTCAGCAAGTTAAAGCTAAACATCAACGGCCTACAAGCTTGCATCAACAAATCGAGGTTCCAAAATGGAAGTAGGAAAGGATTACCATGGAATTTGTAATAGGACTTTCACATACTGTCAAATGTTTTGACTCAGTATGGGTAATTATAGATAGGATGACTAAATTAGCACATTTCCTTCCGATCAAAATGACTTTTAGTGCTTCCCAATATGCTTAATTGTGCATAGACAAGATAGTAAGGCTTCAAGGGGTTCCAATGTCAATTATTTCTGATCAAGGGTCACAGTTTACATCTCAGTTCTAGAGAGCTTTTCAAGAAGCTCTAGGTATGCGCCTAGATCTAAGTATAGCCTTTCATCCATAAATAGATGGTCAATCGAAGAGAACAATACAAATCCTCAAGGATATGTTAAGATCTTGTGTCCTGGACTTCGGCGGAAGCTGGAGTGATTACCTTCCTTTAATTTAGTTATCTTATAATAACAGTTATCAGGCCAGTATTCAAATCACATCTTTCAAAGCCCTATATAGAAGACATTATAGATCTCTTATAAGATGATTTGAGTTAGGTGAAACCAAACTTTTGGGGTTAGACTTAGTATAGAAATCAATGGACAAGGTTTGAATAATCTGAGAATAGTTGTTAGCGGCCTAAAGTAGGCAAAAGGCCTATGTTGACCACCAGAGGTGGGATCTTACATTTTCAGTAGGTGATCACGTATTCCTCAAAGTCTCTCCCATGAAAGGAGTTATAAGGTTTGGAAAGCGTGGGAAACTCAGTCCTCGTTATATCAAACCTTTTGAGATTCTAAATAGGGTAGGTGCAGTAGCCTATAGGCTAGCTTTGCCTCCCGACTTATCCATGATTCACCTTATTTTCCACATCTCTATGCTTCAAAAATATGTACCCGAACCATCTTATATCCTAACACCTTAAGCTATTCGGCTAGATGAAAGTTTGGCATATCAAGAAGAACTCGTAGCTATTATCGATCAACAAGTGAAAAGGTGGGGGCGAATAGTGGGTCGTCTTCAAGAGCCCAGAATAATATCAGTGTCCCATTGGAGATCTGGCAAGTACTCCTCAAGAAGCTAGAGAAGAATCAAGAGCACGAGCATGACATGGGTAGGGAGATGAGCTACGAGAAGGGTAGGCCCAACAAGGAGACAACGTTGGAGTCTTAAGAGCGAAGTGAGAAATAGGTGACCCAGGAGGAGTGATAAGGATTCTAAAGACTTGTACGAACAAGCAACCTAATGCCTTAGATTTAGATCCCCTATATCCCCTAGAGATAGCTCGTAGACCTAACCCCTTATGGATACCAAATCCCCATATTTAGGAAGTTTGATGGGAGTAGGAATGCAAAGGAGCACTCAATGTCATTTGTGGACAAACTTAATGTCCATAGAGTGAATAGAGAGCTCAAACAAAAAGAGTTCTCCAAGTTGCTCACAGGGTATGCATTTATCTGGTACATTGAGCTATGCCTAGGATGCATCCATACATGGGAAAAGTTAGCCATGGACTTTTGCAACAAGTTCTTAGAGGAAGAAAGAGTAATCCATTTTATGGACTTGGGCAAGGTGATACAAAGGAGCAATGAAGGGTTGACTGCCTTCATTAAGCATTATAGAGACAAGGTGCTCTAATGCAAGGAGATATTACTTGAGGCAGACCTTGTATGTGGTTATATCTAGAACATTGAAGATGAGTCTTAACTCTTCCTGTCTATAGGAAGAATATACATGTTCATTGAGCTGTTGAAGCAAAAATGGAAAACACCTTACCCTAAGATTGCTGGGTAAGTGGCTCGCCCTAAGATTGTTTGGTTATGGCTTAAAAAATTGAAAAACACTCCACTCTAAGATTATTAGGTAGATGCCTCATCCTAGGACTGCTAAGTGATGGTTAGGAAAATCGAAGAAATCCCACTCATCAAAATACGAGTGGAAACCCTAACCCTTTTTGGCTAAATGAAGGCTAGCATGAGCCTACATCCGCTCATCAAAATACAAGTGGAGGCCCTTGCCTGTTGTAGTTAGGTAGAGGCTAGAACAAGTCTAGTACCATCTTGTCAAAATACAAATGGAGGCTTGTGCCTTGGAAAGCTGGAAAAGAAAGCTACAACGATCGAGGAGGGGGCTTGAAGTATGCTTTATAGAGAGCTGCGCTCCCTATCAAGTAGGGGGCTAATGATAGAGATGCCCTAACACAAGTGGCCAAGTGGGCAAATGGTCTTGAAGCTTAAGAAGTAGACTAAAAGTAGAAAACAAAGAAGAAAAAGAAATAGCTTACCCATGAGGCGGAAAAGCAGATAGAGCTTAGCTAAAGTGAGTATTACAAAGAAGAAGAAGAAGAAGAAGAAGAAAAATATTACAAAGGAGAAGAAGAAGAGGGAAAAGAAGATTTAGAAAGATCCCTTGTGTCACGACCCACCCCTGAGTCATGACCGGAGCTTGGAGGTGACAGACCTCCAGCAAGCCTAAAATGTACATTTCCTGTGACAAACAAACAAAGTTTTCCCTCTTTTCCCAGCTTCCTCGTAATATCCAGACCTGTATTAGACAGCCAACCAGCCAACCAGCCATAATTCCAAAATTGAGGCTCTCAGAGCGCTCTCAAATAGTTTGCATATATATATATTTACACATACGTACATAACCATTAAACTACTTACAGAGAAACATAATTTCAAAATAAAAGACTTATATATGAAGATTTCATTCAAAAAGGAATATCAAGTTGCAGTATCCTGTCTATGGATTGTGGAGCAACTCTAAGCGGCATCTATAACCAAAGTATTAAAATGAAAGTCTAGAGAAGACCCTCACGAGCAAAAGGCTATCAAAATGTCTGATTTCTAAGAGAATGGGAGAATGGAACCAGGTGCTGCGCTAGGATCTGAAACAGGAAGGGAAAATGGGTGAATTCAACCGACTCAGTGAGGGACAATAAAACTATGACATATGAGGACAATCCCCAGTAGCAAAACAAACTATGATTTAATAAGGAATATACTATCATAAATCAAGTTTAAAAAAGAAGTTATCATTTAAATGATATGTACATAAAGAACCAATAGTATGTCATAAACCAGAATTTATATTTCTCAAATGTAAGTGCCAAACGGGGAGGCTTCCGATTCTGAGGAATTTTTAGATAATGGTTAGTCCCTTTTCAGATTCATCAGAGTTGGCAATATGCGTTGGTTATACACATATGCACCGAGTTAGCAACGTCCCTGCTAGCTGGGTTCTAATCAAGGTGCACCAAGGCTAATATCACGGCCACTAGCTACCGATGGAATATGAATCCTCCCACCAAAATACCAATAAAATTTTGAAAATATAAATAGAATTTCACAAGCAATAAAACCAATTGGGTTTCCCAAAATCACATGAATTTCTCAACAACTCAATTTAGTAATTTAAAAATTGTTTAAAGAGCTTGTCCTAATATTTGTTAAATTTGTAATCTCCTCCAAAAGTTTTCAGAATATTTAACGAATGAGTATTAGTAAGATTTCCTCGAACTAAATCGGATATCCACAAACAGATATATCAAGTTATAAGATAATTATATCATTAAACAAAATATTCATAACTAACTAGGTATATAAAATTAAGCTATCAATAAGTATGTTAGAATCAAACCAATGTTAATGCATAAAATAAAAACTATATGCCATAGAGGCACTGTCCACTTACAAAATATCAAGGAACGTTCGATTTAGGCCCTTGGAGCTACTGAACTTGCAGGTTGATCTCTTGGAGGATCTGAAATCATATATAAGTGATCATTTGCAATTTAAACACAAATTTGGTTTAGAATATAATCTTCACCCTCTTTATTTAACTCTATGATTAAACTTTAAATTCCTTGTCATTTACTAAAACTCCTATTTAATTTATTCCCAAAATCAATTAAAACACCTTTTTGCTACTTTTGATGCTACAACTAACTAATTAGTTACTTGTACAACACTAGTTTCATTTCTTCATGATTTGATTCCACTTAGAGAAATCTCTCACCTACCAGTTTCAACCCTCACTCTCACATAACCACTACTATTAATTTAACTAACAACTAGTAAGTCAATCTAATTTACTTCCAAAGTCAAGTAAAATCCAATTTATTAACTTGCAAACTCTTTTAATCTTCTCAATTTAAAATCAAGGTTTCCAAGTGCTATCCACTCTTTACAACAAATTCACCCCAAAATCTCTCTATCCACCATTAAAATTACAAAGTCACAAACTAGTAACTTACCAAGAAAGGTCGTGAATTTGGAAAAAGCAAAACCATCCTAGCCACTTAAAAGCAGAGCAACCAAAAATTGAAAGAAAGAGAAACTGGTGAGAGAGAGACGCAAACAAAGAGAAAAATGCAAAAGAAGAGGTTCTGTGGTGGTGGAGGTGGCGAAGATAGATGGCATGGCAGTGGTTGGTGAGTAAGAGGAATGAAATTGAGAGCAAAAGGGAGGAACAAGGTTGAGAAAGTAACAGAGAGAAAGAATGTAACAGAGGGAAAGGAAAACAAAAGAAAGAATGAAGACATGAAGCTGGAGAAAGCTTCACGCGGTGGAATCAAATAAAAGGGGGCCTACGGTGTGCCATATCAGTTATGGTGCACCGTGGTTTCCCCTTTTTATTTTTTTTTTCTCTTTTACAAATACTTCAAAAACTTCACCTAACAATTTTAATTCCTTTGTTACTATATTCTTAAAAGTAAATAAAGGAAATACCCAAAGCATAAGCTATGTAAAATTTTTAAAATTTCAGTTGCTAATGTTTTATTCTAAACAGGCATTTTATTTTTAAACAGGATATTACACCTTGAAGCCATCCTGAAACCATGCTAAGACCATCTCAGAAGGCCAGCACCCAAAACATGACTAAAAGTGCCCTTATGTGGCACCAAGAATTATCATAGCGCCTTCCATGGGGTGCATGAGCACCAAAAGCAAGCAAGTAGGGCGCCAAAGTGAGAGAGAGGTGCCCTGAAGATGCCAGGAAAAAGGAAGGGAACCTGAGGCATGCTGAAGTCGCCAAAGAGAGGAAATGGCACCCTTGATAAGTGACAAGCACCCACGAGGCATGCAAGAAAGAGCTAGGCGCCCTTGCAGGAGTAAAAGTACCCACGAGGTGCTAGAGAAAAAGAAGGCACCTTCAAGGGAGCCAAGGAAGAGGAAAGGCGCCCGTAGGGGCACCAAACAAGATAAAGAACACTGATAAGGCATCTAAGCCAGGTTGTAGGGCCCTTATTAGATGAGACAAGAGGCAAGGCGAGGTGAAGCTACAGACTAGACAAGGCAAAACAAGGTGAGAAGAAAAGAAAAGAGAAGAACCCCCAAAGTGAAGATAATTTAAGATCATCAAAGTAGACAAAGCTCAAATGCATCAGAGCGACATCAGAGCAAAAGCACAACAAGAATTCTAAGAACCTAAGTGTTTCAAGTGTTCTAAGGACCTAAGTGCTCCACTGTCTTCAAGGCATACCATTGTCTTTAAGAACCATTGGCCATGATGATCGATAATAAAGAAAGAGCAAACACCACCTCACACCATAGCATTTAAGAAGATATTAAAGACAAGAATGCTCAATGGAGAGCCATGCTTCCCCGTTGAACAGGGGCTAATGTTTTGGAGCCACCTGTAGAGGCACTAGAGACAGGGGGTTCCAGGGGAGAGCCAGAAATGGGGGGCTCTAAAAGAGAGCTAGAGATGAGGTGCCCTAGGGAGGCGCTAGAGACGGGGCACTCTAGGGAGGTTTCTAAGGTGCTAGAGACAACTAGTAAAGTGGAATGGGCCAAACTTAAAGGCCCATAGACCACTGATTGGAAACTAATCAAAATATGACACCTCAGCCCTAATTACTTAAAATAGGAAAAGACAATTGCCTATAAATATGAGGTGCTACTACTCAACTCAAAACCATAAATTCATTCGTGATTTTAGAGAGAAGCTAGAGAGAGAAAATGCTATTGTACTCAATGAAGAACATTATTCAATAAAAAGAGGAATTTCGGATATTTTTCTTATCACGTTCTTGTTATGTTATTGTTTGATCTTGGTTAGCTTACTTTCCTTATCTCCTTGGTGTTTATAGAACCCAATCGACCCCAAAACATAGAGCTAAAAGGTTAAAGAAAGAGGTCAGGATAAAGAGAAAAAAAAAAAAAAGTCTTACGCTTTTAAGAGATGGGCCTCTAAATCTAAGAACAGAAGTGGTAATAACAATGCTTTTGGTATCAAGAATCAAGAGGGAAAGGTAAGGAAAACTTGGGAGTTTGGAAAAGAGATAAGATTGATAGCTAATAATGAGGATGAGGTTATAGCTGCTCTCTTGAAAGACATGGAAGTTGGTGATAGTGGTCCCAAGCAGAGAAAAGGAAAGAGAAGCAAAAAGAAAAGGTGTGCTATGATCTAGGTGGTCTCAATAGGATTCAAGAGGTCTATTTGCAGTTGCTCCTACTAGTCATGTTCCAAGTTTGCAGTTAGTGTAGTGTGGGGATCATGCTGTAGTACCCAGTGGCTTCTTGTGTGTTGTCTTAGTGCATCTTAACTTGTTTGTTGGGTGACCTTGATCGCCTTGTGTGGCTTTTAGTGTTGTGTTTTGTTGCTTTGCAGTGTGGTTCTTTGTTTGTTTTTGTTCTTTGCTCCTCTCCTTAGGGAGAGTTTTGAGTGTTTTATCAATTACCGAAAAAAAAAAGTTGGTGCAAATATGTCGCAGCTCCAGTTATCATTGGAAAAAAAAAATACTGCTATGATAGCACAAAAATGAAACAATAGAGCTTATTTCACTTAAAGATAAAACAATACAAAAAATGATATGTAAAATAATATTATTATTCATCCAATTAAAAGAGAAAATTAAGCTAAATGTACATCTTATAGTCATAAGGCTTTGAAAAAGATAATTAGACTTAGAGCTAATGCTGTTGATTTAATGGCAAGGGAGCTTGGCAATCTGCCCTTGTCCCTTCTTAAGAAAAGGCCTTGGTATAGAGGCAAATTGACAAGAACCAAAAAGGCGCATAATATAACTTGCAAAACCATTTTCTCATAAGCTTCAATGCCACCTTCCCTGAGGACTGCATCCTTTAACACACTAAGCAAACAAAACAAATTGAGCAATGCTAGTGCTGCTAATATAGTGAACATTGGAGAGGAGGTTCCAAACTCCATAATTTCTTTCTCATAGCGTTTGGATACATCTTCTTCCGCAACCTTTGCTGTGATTATAAAGGCTGAATCTGAGAATCCAGCACGCTTCAAGATGGTGTCAATGAAGGCAAATAGGTATGAACTTGTTCTCTTGTATAGCCATATCCGTAGCTCATTCCACCAACCTTGAAATGTGCCTCCGGAGAACAAAAACTCGAACAAACCATAAGTTGTTTCCCCCAGTATAACATATGCGAAAGGTATGAACCATGGACTTGACATCTGAATAAATCCAATAACCAATTAAACACATGTATTCTTAATACAAACTGTGCTTTTAGACAAATCAGATGCATAATACACTGTTATATAGGTACATATGCATACACATTAACTAAACCTAAGTATAAGTCATTCTGAATATGTATGCTTTAGGGAAAAACTGAGTTAGTTCCTTGAAGTCGCATCTTATCACAAATCAATCGCATCTTGAAATCCCAAATTGAAAAAAAAAAAAAAAGAAAAAAAAAAAGAAAGGGGTAAAATGTAATTAATGTAACAATGAGTTTTAAAAAAAAACAAACAGCAGAAAAAAGAAAAAGAGTTGCAGTAATGCATGCTTTTCTAACACATCTCTGAAAAATTGAGAGTAAATAAGTAATTATCCCCGTAATTAAAATGAAACACTAATGAAGGGGTGTTGTTGTTACCTTTGGAAAGAAGGGAATGCCTTTAAGTAGATAAAGTGAAGGGATGATTGAATAATATAGTGTTGCCAAACAGTTAGGTGCCCATAAGCAGTAAGTAAGATATCCCATTTGGAGGCCCAAACTGATCCTTCCATGTGCATACCAGGCAGGACTGTACCTAGAAAGCAAAATTTCAAAGTCACCTTCTGACCACCTCTTGTGTTGAACTAGAGTTTGAGGCAATGTGGTTGGAGCTACCCCTAAGAAGGCTTTCCTTTGTGGGTTGTAATACACTGATTTCCATCCTTGGCACTGTATAGCCAATCCTGTTATCACATCCTCCACTGGACACCCATATCTCAAACCCATCTGCAATTCAGAATATATATACATATATATAAAAAATTAGTCACACTATATTTCTCTTAGCAGGTATATTATTTGAATATAGTAATTTAGACATTTCAATCGATATTTGATAAATCATGTGTATATAAGTGTGGATTTTAATTATGTAAATATTGAATTGATATAGTATCTTTAGTAATATTTTTTATCTATCATTAGTTAACATCATATATTTAATACTTATATAACTAATATCTACATTTATTTACGCATGACTCACTACACACTGATTTGGGTGTGTAACAACTATGTTCAAAACAAATTTCTCTTCTCTTACTCATATATAATAGTGTGTGTATGTATGTGTGAGTGTGTGTGTGAGAGAGAGAAAGAGAGAGAGAGAGAGGCACCTCTTTTCCCCATAGTGTGTTTTCCTCATAGGTGCAGCTTGCAAGACCCTTTGATCCTTCTTGCAGTTCCAGCAAGCTTTCTTCTATGATTTGGTCATTTTCACTTGTCCAGTCATGCCTGTGTTGATCACTGAACTTCATTCCACAAAGAGTGTCTCTCATGTGAAAGCAACCACTTCCTATATACAAAGGGCCACCATGACCGTCCGCACCATGGAACTCCAACTTCATATTCATACAAAATTACAAAATCGAACATTATATAAAGTTATGAAGGTAATAGCATAACGCTAGTTATGTAAAGTGAAAAATAGCAGAAAATTTTAGCACCAAACCATGTTATAAGTTATCAACGATATTATACCAATAGAATTACACTTACTTTCTACCAAAAGAAAAATTATACTGTCATTCTTACTGGGGTTGAATAGAATTTATTTTTAACATAATTTATTTAATTTCACAAGTATTAACTCACCTCGCTAATTGTTAATAGAGCACTCCCATATAAATCATTCTTGGTCACATTCTCAAAATTCTGTGGAAACTGTACAAAAGCAATTTCATGGCCTTTCTCTTCATCCATGAAAAAACAGAGAGCATCTCTCACGGATTGTGAATCGTTTGAGTACATGTCACAGTCAACATTCAGAATTACTTTCCCATTGCTGATACTGGAAGACACCCTTAGCTGCATTTGCGACCAAAGAAAAGAACGTTAGTTAATAATTCAAAATAGAGAAAAGATCATGTCAAAGCCACTTGAACTCCCCCCTTTTTTATTTAGAAAAAAAAAAACACTTGAACTCTTAGTCTTTGTAAACTGCTGTCATGAACTTTAATTAAAGCTTTCTATTTCGTCCTTATACTTTAACTTATGACTCACTAGATCCTTCCGCATAAAAATTTGTTAAATTACTAATAGTAATAACAAATAGTAAGATCTTATCCATTTATTAATATAGATTATTGATCAATTTATAATATAATTCATCAAAATAAATAGAATTAGTCATTTTTTTATAATATAATTTTTATTTGGTTTATTAATTTTAGAAATTAATAGTACCATTATTGCATCAACAAATTTAAAATGAAAAAGTCCATTAAAATATTACTTAAAGTTTAGGGACTAATTGAGAATATTATAAAGTATGTAATGGTGATTGTAAAAGGATAAAAATTTGGGGTGACTCCATAATCTTTTCCCTAAAACATTATACAATTAGAATTTTTATCAAATTGAGTTATTACTATTAACTCTTAGTTAAATAAATAGTTTCATTTTTTTGTTTGACTTATCTAATAATTATCTTAATTTTAGCAAATTATATTCTAATTGAATCTTACGAAATTTTATGGATATATTGCATATCAATAAGCATATTTGATATATACTACTCTCTCATATAAGCCACCTCATGATTTCGGTGATTGGATTAGTGAAAGGATATATATATATATATATATTAGATTTTTTTATATAGTTATTTAATTATGAATAGCTGCATTATTAAAATATTTAATTTTTAATATAATTACCTCAAAATTATATAAAAAATAAGATATAATTACTTGACAAAGTAAAATATATAGTTTACTAATAATATACCATAATTACTCCCGTATTGATAATGTGTCAAATGAAATATTTTTATTGCAAGAGTGATCTAATGGCACCTATAGTGCACATTTATTGTGGACAAACATTTTGTACAACTATATAGCATTAATTACTCTTTCCCCGGTTTTATTTATAGAAAAGTATGAGAATTTTATAATACAATACCAATGAATTCATAGCTCCAGCTTTGAAGTTGTGGGGATATTGGGGCCTCTTCTCCCGAGCCAAATACACCAGAGTTGGCAAAACAAATCCATCTACATCCTTCGAACTATTTGGGTCCTTTTCATGAAGTATTATCTAGAAAGAAAATCAAAACATAAGAGTAAATAAGCATCAGCATGTCTAAGTAACGATGACAAAGCTAAGGCACTGATCAATTGAATTAAAAATGCTTAAGAAAAGAAAGCAGTTTACTTGAAGAATTGTGTCATGGTCACGTCTAGACGAATATGAGTCCCATTGAGAAAATCCCTTATGCTTTAAATGTGCTTCTTTGGGTACTCCACCCATGTTGATTGCGTCTTCAATTCGTTTTTCCATTTCGTCGTATAATTTCTACAATAGAGAATAAGTTTAATGTGGGAAGGAATTCAACTAGAGAACTATGATTATCCATAACAGTACATAAGAAGAAAAATCATATATCAATATCTTAAAAATAAGAAATCTTTAAATTTTTATGTTTATAATATATATACATAAAAGTATGGAATTGGCCAAGCATTAATTCTAATAATCCACGAAGGGGTTTGATTTTTTTAAATTTAATATTAAGATACTCTTAATATAAAAGTAATTTATATAATTATTTAATCATACATTGTCACGTTAATAAAAATATTTCACTCTTGCAATTGTTACTTCAAAAATTATATATATAATATATAATTGAATAATAGTGTAAAATCCATTAAAATTAATCTCTTAGTATTTGGTTATAACTTTGCTTATATGAGAATGCAAGTTTTTTTTTTTTTTCAAAAAGAAAAAAACACTAAGGAAACAACTTTTATATGGAGACTTATAATCTTTATCCTCTCAAAGTCAAACTAGAATTAGTCTTATAAATAATTCAAATAAGTTGAACTAGTGAAGAAACCTTATGATTAAAAAAATACAAGTTTAAAGTGAAAATGAAAATTTAACATGTTGGGCTTACTGCTTCCAATTATATTGAATGCATAAAAAGAAGGTTGATATAGTTTATATCACCACCTGATTATGTAAAATTATGTAAGCTCCGTTGCAAAAGAGAATACCTAGAGAAAGATATTTGTATGTAGTTTTTCGCCATCCATTAAGACATCTATAAAGAAGACTAATAAGAAATGTAAAAAGACAAAAAAAAAAAAAAAAAAGAATTATGATGGATCCTATCTTTTATTTCTTGATGTCAATAAGTATATTAGGCTGTCAAAAAATAAACAAACCTCAAATTTATTCCCAAATCTCTTTTCCACGTCTCTTCGTGTCCAGTATCCACTAATTTATTTTATAATTTATTCTATTGAAATAACCCAGCAATTATAGATAGAAGACTAAAGAAATGTGCATTTTTTGTTTTAGTGGAGACACAAGCTATAATAATCGCCAAAAACTCAAGAAGAGTGACATCATATACGAATGATTAAATACTAATTAAAATGATATAGATATATGGCGGCATGGAATATAATTCAACCGAAATAATTGGTTCTTTAATACCTTTACAGTTGCCGACTCCATGGCTAGCTCATAGTCATTTTGGTGGGCTGTTGATAAAATGCTATTAAAATACGCGGCAGGCGACCTGGGTTCCACCTTGAACCTCTTGCAGAATGGAAGCCAATGCTTAGCAAAATTGGAAGCCTCTATGAGAGCATAGAAGGTAATCTCCGATCCAGCATCATCTGAAAGATAGACGCTTAGCTTCTCAGTTGGATATTCATATGCCATAACAGATAGCACTGTATTAATCACCATCATGGGTGGCTCAATTTCTGGATCTGCTGTACACACAAAGATGTCCACTCCTGGCAACTTGCTCTCATATCTGCTCCAAAACATACACATCAATTTTCAGATCACCACTATGAAACTTTGCCATATCCATTACCCATATAGATGTTACAACCTATTATTAATTAGATACAAAATTATTCCCAAGTCTTTACCTTAAACTTTTTGAGATAATTAATTCACGACATGATATAATATTATAATGAGTGATACATTACTTAATGCATAGCTTTATAATATGTATAATAATAATAGTATGTAATGATTGATTTAGACTATATAATAATAGTATGTAAAGGTATGCATAAGCATAGGACCTTTGAGAGAGTCTGCTCTTGAAGGGTTGCCTGAACACAAGGTTCCATCGGAAGGCTTGAGTGAGGACCCAGTAAAGGCCAAACCATAGGTCTGCACCGAGCAAACCAAGCCATGCCCACTTCTCATATTCTTCGCCCTTTGTGGGTATGTGGCTCAATCTGTAAACCCAGATGAAGCATATAGCCACAAACAATGAGACTGCAAAGGGCCTATAGATGAGCCTTCCTCTTCTCTTCCTTGTCTCAAACAATGGAGAGTATTCCATACCTGCCATTTCTGCCTTGATCTGCGCAACTTGTTTATTATGCTTTTAATAGCCAATATTTATACGCATGCAAAGACATTGGACATGTGAAAGTTCCAAGTTCCAACGTTATCCGTTAGGCTTTTTCTGAGTATTCTGAAGACCGGCTCAAAATTTAGAGATAATGTCTAATTTAATTTCAGAGGTAAAGTTTTTTAGCATTAATTTTTTTTATTTATAAAACTTGAACATAAAACTTTGTTTAAGAAAAATAAATATTAAGCCATTAAACCAACCAAGCATCTATTAGGCGTCTTTGGTATACCGTTTAGTATAAATTTCACAGTATATTGGAAGTTACATGTAGAATAAATTTTTATATTATTTATCACTTAGTGTGCTACATATAATTGTATAATTTTATCTCATATAATGTTTATTTTATAATGATTTTAATTAATAAAATACCCTTTTTATAAAAAGAATATTAAAAATTTACTGAATAATAATTTTGAAAATAAATGAGTTTTATTTAATCTAATAAAAAATAATCCTATTAGGTTTTATCAGAAACTATGAGGTCTAATAAATTGATCTCATAATCATTAGATAAATTTATCAAATAAACTTTATCTTATCATATATCATACTTATAATAAAGAATTTTTCTTTTATCTTTTGGAGGAATAATTTTTTTTTTCCTCCACATAGTTCTTAGACCATGTTGTGTGGAAGGAAAAAAACAAAATTAGCTGCAGGAAGAGAAAAGAACTTCTCCACAATAAAGAGCATGCTTGGTTACACTTTTAGAATCTCTAAAAGTATTTCTGCACAGGAACTCTATTTATTTGACAATTTTTTTTTATATCATTAAAAATACTTTTTAAGTAATTAAAAGCTTTTTTAAAAAATATTTTTGAAATTATTTTTCATTTTAAGAAAAGTATTTTTGAGAAGAAATTTTACTATTATTCTCATATTAATAATTACAATTAATTTTATTTTATTATATTCAAATAAAAATTATTCTCTTAAACTTACTTTTGATATATTCAAATCAAATGTAAATCAATTTTTTAAAAATAATTACTTTAAAAAAATTCTTTTAAAATTTATTCTCCCAAAAGTAAGTCAAACATAACAAAAATGAACAATATAGTATAACATAAACATATGTTAATTCTTTACATGTGCTTGGAGTTGGTGAGTCTTTATCTTTCAAAGATTTAATAATGATACCTTGGTCATTGGTGGTGGTTGTGAAAAGAGGCCAAAGTCAATGAGAAACAGCCATTACGAATGCGCTGATCAGGAATGACGGTGTCGGATGAAATTCAAAAAGGTTTGCTTGAGGAGGTTAGTTGATAGCTTTGGCATCCAATTACAATCAAGACCGAGAAAAAAATGATTGCTTTGGTAAATAAGCCAGAGTGAAAAGGCACGAGGAAAAATTTGTGTTATTGATATGACTGTAATTAAGTGCTAGTTACACTAGTTTACATTGCAGTTCGCTGAGACTTGGTTGGCTAAAAACTCACATCCTAGGAAAGGAGAAGGGAGGCAAGGAAATCGCGGTCAGGAGAGGAGGTTATGCATTATTGGCTCGGGTACAGCGACCAGTGGAAGGATAAGCGCTAACGTTTGGTTTGAAAATGCTTTGGCTTTTTTTCATATCTATTGAGCCATTTTGAACTTTTTAAAAGTTATTTTTAAAAAATTATAGTAATATTATTTAATAAAATAATATAAAAATTATTTTTAATAAAAAATATATATATAAATAATATTTAATAAATATCTTATAAAATTGTTATTAAAATTTAAAATAATTTTAATGGATATAAATAATAATTTGAACCCTTAATAAATGAAAAGATAAAATTAGATTTTTATTAAAATTTAAAATTAATTAGTCTTCTAAATTTTAAAATATATAAGTCAGATGTAAAAAATATTCCATGAGATGCTGTCAAAAGCACCCACAGCTATTAAAAATTAAAAATAAAAATATTTTAATTTTTTTATTTATTAAACATAAAAAAAAAAAAATGATTTTTTTATAAGTATGAGCATCCCCTCTAACAGCAGTACTAGCTAAACCTAAGAAGGACAATAAGATATTTAGGAGGATTGAAGTCGCAACATACTCAATGTTTGTGGATAGTTTATCTCTAACGCTGATAATACTGTGGTTATGGCAGATATTTAAATTTCAAGGCACGAGTATTGACGATTTGATTTTTGCAAATGTAGAAGGAAAAGGAGGACAACGGTGATGTCCATGTTGCTTTTAATATAAATAAGATTGAGTTGAATATCTTATAAAACTAAAAACATAAAGAGAACTAATTATAAAGGTTTTCATATTTAAAAATACTAATTTAAAATATTAAAATGAATATAGTCATTCTTTTATTTAACTTATATTTATAAAGTTAATAAATACATATAAATTTATTCCAAACAAACAAAAACAATCAAATAATTATTTAATTTTTAATATAATTTTCAATATATTTTAAATTATTATAATTACATATACATTAATTTATTTTGTATTAAATGAAACTCTGGTTAAATTAAGTTTTTTTTCATATATTTTACATCAATTTTTAATTTGGTCTCTACACCGTTTTTTTTTTAATGCTAATAGAGTCTCTATAATTGTAAATATTTTTAAATAAGTTCCTCTCCGTTACATGTGGTTATAACACTGTTAACTATGATCAATGGTCAATTAATTCGGAGTGTTATTATTTCATGTCAAATATCAAATAAACTTTCTATTTGACTTATTAATCCATATCATTGTCCCCTCATCTAAAATATAACAAAAATATTTTGACCGAACAAAAACCTAAAAGGTGTCGTATTATTCTTTCTCTTGCTTTCGTTCACCCACATCCGTTTTTTTTCCTTCCTCTAATGTTCTAAGCGAAAAATAATGAAACATTTATGATTCTCTCAATCCAAAGGTGATAGTGTTATAATTGAGGATAATAGGCTGCAATCTATTTGGAAATATTCGCAACGGCAGGAACTCAATTATAAAAAATATAAGGACCGGGCCAGTTTAAAATTGACATAAAGTGGTAGATAATAATTATCCAATAATTACGACATCATCTTTCACGGCTATTTTTATTATAATTGTTTAAAAATAAATAAATTTAAAATCATATTAAATATTTATTTATCAAATAAATATTTAATTTATATAATCCTAGCAATACACGAAATAAAATGAGTATTAGTTGAAATAAAATTTCTCTTGCGTATCTTGCTAACTAATAATAATGATAATAATAATAACAATTATAAGCAAATATAAATATGAAGAACAAAAATTTATAAATATATTTTTTTTCCTACTCAAACTTTTAATATAACAATTTAGGACGAATCTCTATATACAACGGAAAAAGCAGGTTGGATGTTATTGTTTGAAAAGAGCCAAAAGTTTAAAATAAAGCAACCAAATGCCAAAAGAGCCGCAGTCTACACAAAAACGGGTGTAAACTAAGGCGCCATCTACAGTGCTCTTCGCTGGTCAAGGAGCATGATGCTCCTTGCAATCTGATGGTGAGATTGTAAAGTGTATCAATGCACCAATCACCTATGATGCACTGTAATAATATCTAATTTTAAGAAAATTTAAAAATATAATTAAATATATTTTAAAAATTAATTATCATATTAATCGACAGTGTAAAATTATACTTGACAAAGATAAAATAATTTTACCCTATTAATGTAATTAAAAAATTTTATCAATAAAATTTTACTCTGTCAGTATAATTTTATACTGATAGTATAAAATTATTTTATACTATTAATATAATTTTACATTATTAATGTATAAAAATTAATTTTTAAAAATTATAAAAATTTTATCAGTATAATTTTATTCTATTAATATAATTTTACACTTCTATCAGTATAATATTATACTGATAATATAAAATTATTTTATATTATCAATATAATTTTATACTATCAATGTATAAAAATTAATTTCTAAAATATATTTAATTATATTTTTTAATTTTTTTAAAATTAATATATTACTACAATATATCATAGATAATTAATATATCGATACACCTCACAAATTTAATCCATTGGATATGTTACAGTCACAAGGTGCATAATACACCTTTTGACTGCGAAGAGCATCGCAGTCGACGCCGTAAACTAAAACAATAAATCACGCACAAATTGACCCCCCAACTTCTCCTTTTTGTTTGTCGTACACACAAAAATTGATTTGATGTTGCGGACGAGAACATCGAATTTGGCCACTCTGACCCCGCAATTGTGTATAGCGCGGGATTTGTTGAAAATATCAGAACAGGACAACACGCTATTTATGTACTTGGATTATATCTGTTATTTAGAAATTTTAAATCATCACTTGAATAAAAGTTATTTCAAAAAGCTTTTTAACCTAAACTATATTTTATAAATTTATTTTTGAAAAAAAAACTAAGCATACTATTAATAACTTTCAAAGTGCAATCAAGTGCGGGTTAATGGCATGGTCTCTTGAGGCTTCAGCATGTTTGGTGCGAGTCAGACTCACAAGAGGCAGTGAGATTTGCATGGGGCCATCATAGTGGATATCCACAAGCTAAAAAGCAGAAAATGGCATGTTGCAATCGCTCGTGCAATTCATGAAGTTAATGAGTGCGCTGATCTTTTGGCTAGACCAGGTGCTTCTACAGTTGATGAGCTAACTTTGCAACTGTTTGAATCAAATCATCGGTTGTATAATTTATCACTTTTTAAAAAGTTACTTTTAGTAGTTTTTAAAAAGTTATTATAAAAAATTTTGCACAACTTTCTAATAACAAACACCGCAAATTCAAAACAAATATTTTAATTATTGCACATATAAATAAATATAGAATAATTTATTTATAAATTATTTTTCATATGAAATATTTTGTCAAAAATTCTTTTCATAAAATATCTTAATTAAGTATTTTACTTAAACAACATCTTTATGGTATTCCCTTTCTTTGGATCTCTATTGGCAAATTGCTCAGTTCACCCATAAAACCAAAACAAAAAGAAAAGAGCTCAAATATAAAATTAGGCAAATCGGAGAAAAAATTTAAGAAAAAAAAAGTAAAAATATGGTAAAGGCCTTGTCTACAAACCACAAGTAATAATTAGAAAGTCTATCTTAATTAATAGAGTAAATTTATATTTTACTCCCTAAAATATTTTTATTTTAACGCTTTAGTTTTTAAAAAATTAAATACATATATTTTAATCCTCAACAATTTCACATTAAAATATTAATCCCTTAACAGTAAAATCACATATACACTAGTTCCTAAAACATTAATGTTTTATTTTATTGAGATTATATACAAGATTCTAAAATGAGTACTGAGTATTGAGCCGATCAAGATATTAGTTTAAAAGTTTATCGGTTCAACTGATTCAATCGGAGATTCAACCAAGTTGTAATAAAATGTATATATTTATATATAAATGTATATACATATGATTAGTTACATGTTATGAAATAAATAAAAAATATTAAACAATACAAATAAAGAGTAAAATAAAATTTTGACATAATAAAAATAGTTTTAAAAAGTAAAAACACTATATTAAGTCATTAACATAACTAATATAAGTAAAATATCAAGTTCCACAGTGTTTAGCCTTTAAAGCTTTTGCTCTTAAAACTATTATAAAGTATTCAAGAAGTTTCATATTCCTTAGAGTAAAAATTTTTTACTCTTGAAACTTCTATAAACAATACTTATGTTTCATATTTCTTTATTCTTTATTCTTTAGATTCTTTATATATTTATCACCTCTAGACTCTTTTTAAAAGAGTAAGAGGTATAATATTCCTTGATTTGGACAGTTAAGGTACATTTTTTGCCTTCTTTCATCATAATGAATTATTAACTTTATTATTGATGATTAAGTAATAATTTTTTTTCTATTTTACATTTTTGAAAAAAGTAAAAAATGACCAACCGGTAAAATCGATCCAATTTGGACGATTTAGCCGGTTTAAGACCAATTTTTGATAGGGTAGTTTTTTAGTTATGACCGAACTGGATACCTGACCGATTTCCGAATCAATCAATCGAACCGATCGGTTCTGTCCGATTTTCAGAACTATAATTATATATGAGGTATCCTCATAAATTCGACACATTCAAATTGTTTGTAAACTTAATTTTCGTTCAACGTTCAACTGTGAAAGATAAAAGAATTATGTTGTCTCCTCAATAGAGTTTTTTTATTAGAATTTAATCGAAGAACAATAACCTTATTTAATCGTCGTGTGGAGAACATATATCATCGTTCGTTAACAGTGTGCTATTAGCTATCAAGAGATATTTTAAGACGCATTTATAATGCTCTACTGAAAGATCTGAATATTGATGATCCAGTAGTTTGTAGTTGTTTAAATCAGCAAAAAGTAAATCTAACGGTTTACATTGCTTGAGCAAATCTTAGATGATATTACAAGGTTGAATCCCATATTAAGACACCTGATTTATTTGACGTTAAATTTACTTTTTGTTGATCTAAACGACTGTAAACTACTGAATTATTAATATCCAGATATTTCAGTGGAGTATTGTAAATGCTACCAATATTTTACACTATTTCAAAATGAAGATCATTAGGCTATCTTTATAGGGGAATTTTAAAAGGGCCCAGTGATATACCTGGACACTAATGATCCAGTCAATTTTGGTCATTCAGATATTATTAAAATAAATTAAATTGTTTAGATTTTGTGTGGTAGATTTATCAAACACACCATGGGTGGAGAACCAATTCTTGGGTAATTCGTTTATGGAATAAAAATTAAAGCATTTTTCAAATTACCAAACTGGATATCATTAGCTGTAGACTTTGCCTACTGTTTTGCAAACTTGCAAAAACAGCGCATCGTAAGCAGCGAAGCAATTTTTTGTGTTGCTAATATACACGTGTCATAAAGGAAAAGCAACATGACTTGATTGTAAATTTCTTTTAAGTAAATATACTTTTTTAGTTTTAATAGTTTGAAATTGATATTACTTTGATTTCGAAAAAATTTTTTATATCAATTTAATCCTAATATTTTAAATTTTGATATCAGTTTAATTTCAAAAAAAAAATTGACATTAATTTAGTTACAACACTTTAAATTTTGATATCAATTTTATTATTCTAATTTATTTATTTTCTAAATTTTTTGTTAATTTCAAGTTGACAAGACAGAAATTATCCACCATCATTAATCAAGGAAAACAATTAAACAAATAAGTAACAATAGTGCACTAATGTGCCAACTAAGATGATAATATACTATATTATCATCATCATCATCATCTCAAAAACCCTAATGATAATATAAGTATTTTAGTCTATGCAGAAATAGTTTTTTTTTGCCTATTTAGAAATATGTTTTTGACATATTTAGAAGCCTCTTGGCCTATTTAAGAGTAGAATTTTTCGTCTATTTGCAGGCCTTGTTATCAAGTAAGTCTGTAAATAAGCTTTCAAACTATACCAGATTTTAAAAAGATCAGACTTAGGCCTTACAAAAAATTCTATATCAGGTAATAGGCACAGATTTAGATCACATATTTAAAATACAAGCCAAATCTATTTAAGACAAATCCCAACCTATTTCCATCCCCATAGAAGACATATAGTTGCCGGAAGGTAAGTACTAAAAAAAATTCTATTAAAAAAAGTATCAAATAAGATTCTATTATAAAAAGTTTTGATTTAGTTTGTAAATGAATTGGGTTTAATATAGGGTGCATGCTGTCATGCACCTGACAAAGTAATGCGCCATTTACTATCATGCACTTATCGTGATCCATGACTGGTAGTTAGCGACTTGTCTTCCCAGAGCTAGTTACTTCATGTTTTTAATACTTTTTTGGGCTTTAGTTACAGTGGTGAATCCAAAAATTCACCGTACAATAGGCCACTCTTTTAAACCATGAGATCCATAAGAAAAAAGTTAAAATGAAGGGTCGGGATTGATAATTAATAAAATTATTAATAATTTACAAAATTACAATTCTAATCGAACGCTCCTCAATCATCCTCTCTCACTCCACCGTCTGTCACACCCTTCATGATGGCCGCCACCACCACACCATTGCTGGTGGGGCACCACCGCTTGCATTGCTGCCACCCCAACCTCATGCCCATTGCCTAGCAAGTCATCAACTACAAGCAAAGAGAGAAGAGAAAGAATGGGGCCAACAAAAAGAGAAAACCAAAAAGAGATGAAAGAAAGCACTGTGTTTAATGTAATACCCTAATAAGACCACACTACACTTAAGTTATATTGCAATATTTATTAGTCGTTATAGCTGAGCTAGTGGAACATTTCTAGTTATAAAGTATGTCAGTAACGAAAATAGTGTATAATTTTTTTTTCTTTAAAAAAAAATAGTAGTTTCAAAAACTAAGCCTTTAAATGTATTTATTTGATAATATCATTTCAATGTACAGCATTAGGATTCGTAAATAAAATTGACAATATAAATTTCATGGATAAGTGAGCATTTCTATATATAACTATGAATATAAGTACTAGGCATACACATTTACTTAAAAGTATCTCAAAATGTACCCAAGTATGTCAAAGTAGCAAGGTTCTAAACCATGCTAAAAAAATACATACAGTGATCACAAAAGAGTGAGTATGCCACAATCAACTCTTACAGTCATTAGGTGATCATCACCAAGCATGCATAAAAATCATTGTGATATCCAAAATATATAGTTTTCAAACCACAATTTAAACAACTCAGCACAGGCATGCACTCACTAGCTCATTAGCCAAAGATCCATAAGTATATACATAACAAAAAGCCTAGCCCATAATATAAACATAAGCTTATGGGGTGTGAGATCCAATCTCCAACACAGGCTCCCCAGAATCCTCCTTCGGCTGCATCTCAGGCAAAACCTTAGCGTCGACAGAGGAAGAACCGGAGCTACATGTAGGATAAAGTGAGATGAACTCCCTTCAAAGGGGTCTGTCTCCATGGAAGATGCAAAAGGAGCAGGCTCCGGAAAGTACAGCGAGTGAGCAAGGTGCAGTAAAAAGTCAGCAAACGGGTGGCGAGGGTCGAAATGTCAGCTAACTGCAGGTATGCTAAATGGGTAGCTGAAAAAAATATAAAGTCTAAAACTATTGTGGGCTACCAGAACTAGTGAGTCCAAGGCAGGATCATAGTGATAAGCCCATTCAAACACCCCTAGGAAAATCACCGCAGATGCCATCAGCTTCATCTGAGGATGACACAGGAACATACAATGATGAGAAATAAAGTGCTTCTGAGTAGGGATTTCTAACTAAACACCAAGGAAGAGAAAATCAGACCGGATTGGCCGGTCTGACCGATTAAATAGGGAGCCAGACCCCCATCCGGTCTGATCCACTGATAAAACTCGATGGCTCAAAAAACTGGTCAAAAATTGGTGAACCGCACAAACCGAAGGCGGCTCACCGATTTGGCGATTCAACAAAAAAAAGAAAGAAAGAAAGAGTGATGAGAGATGAAGGGACCGCTACTCAAACCACCACGAGAAGAAGCGACCATGGCATCCATCAGCTAGTCTTCGAGCTTGTCGTCGCCGGTGAGAGGGTGTCGCGGCTTTTGGTTGCGAGAAAAGCGAGCATGGCAGTCGCCAATCTTCAAGAACATTGCTACAAAAGAAGCCATCAGCTGAGATAGACTTGATCTCACCAGCAATCCTCTACAAACAGAACACTGAGAACAAAAGCTACAGCAAGCAGCAACTGAGAAAACAATATGAATGTAAACCAAGAGTAGAGGAAGGAAGTGTTGATTTCAGTATCATGAACAAAGGGAGGGGATTATGGCGTTTTGTTAGGGGTTCGTGAAGGAATGTGGATTCAGGAGAATGATGACGCGTTTGGAGGTGCACCATAGAGCTGTGACTAGGAAGGCATTATAGCATCACGTTTTTGGGAAGCAAACTCATGCGAGGTGTTGAGGCGTGCAGAGCACGAACCAATGAGGGTAAAGGTATGGAGCGAAGTGTGGGCCACCAATTAATTAGAAATGCTTTCAATGTCATTGGGTTCTGACAAAAAAAATGCCATTGGGTTATATATATGTATTAATTTTATAATGGTATTTTTGGAGTAAATATATATTTTATTATATTCCGGTCAAACCCCGGTTGAACCAGTTGGACCTCGGAACATTTAAACCAGTGCCTTGATCGATTTGATATCTAGTTCGATTTTCTTAACCTTACTAAAAACACAACTGATGTCGTCATCACATCAACTACTTCAGTTTATTTGATAATTTCAGTGAATAGGCTTAAACAAACAAAGGTTCATTTTTAATGATTTTGAAAACATAATCTTTTAAATGGGTCCTTTTTTATTCAATCACTTAAATCAAGACTCTAAGGCATAGTATCTTAATGGCAAATAAAATCACCACTTCACTGTCACAAATGCAATGGATGCCATGCAAATCTTATAAATGAATTCTTATGCACTTTATTCTTTGCCATTAAGACCTTCTTTTAGCACGTGCTTTTGTTCCTGCATACTCTTGAATAGATTGTCCTAGGATATAAGCTCATTCCATAACCATTATCACACAATACTATCTAAATCAGACTCTAGTTGACAAGGGGCTCTAGGATCTCCTTCCTTTTCCAAAGGGTCATTTCCAAAAGTCTTATTAAAGAATTGTGCGTTACTTTGGTATATATTATTCTTTAAAAGAATCTCATACTTCATGGCACAATTTCCATAATATTATGCACTTATGCATTATGATGCAATACATGAGGATTTCTAGCAAAAATCTGGCAACATAACGACAGTATCAAGAGCAATCCACAAATTTGAAATACTAAATAAATAGCAAAAAATTTCCAATCATAGCATCAATTCAATATATACTCATCAATCCATGATTCCAATTCATTCTTTCCAACAAATAATATCATTTCTAAGTGTCATCATCATAAAGAAATAGGATAGAATAAATCAAAGTAAATCCATCAACAGTCCAAGATTCAAGAATAGGAGCACGTACCTTGACTTCCAACTTTGGCTTCAATGGCCATAAACCAACCAAATATTTCATTCTCAAGTGGCTTCCCATCATATTGTACATACAGTATTTGATAAAAGAAACAAAACACTCGAAGTAATATAACACTTTCACATGAGATCTCTCAACCTCAAAATTAGAATTTTGTTTAAAGGAGAGCATTCCAATCTAATTAATATTGTTATTACAATTAAATTCGAATTCTAAGTCTTGATTTAGACCAATGAGGTGCCTCACACCCTTTCCTTTCTAGTCTTAGTTAACACCCCTTCTTTCTTAGCGTAACACCACTAAACCAATTCCAAACTTCCTCAAAATCATGCCACATCATTATATATGGTCCAAGGTACCTAAAATCACCATAATAACACCAAATACTCAATTAAAACTTAGTATTGGTTAACCTCCAAGTACATAGCTGAAAATTGCTCTAAGACCTAGGAAACTTGACTAGTTAACACCCAACTTCCCAATAATTATCCTAAACTAATTCCAATTATTCAAAGGCATTTCTAAGGTATATATAACCCAAATAATCATGCCTAAAAATAGTTTTGCTATCCATTGAGAGATAGGAACCGAAATTCATCCTTTTAGTGACTTAAAGGAGCTAGTTTAGGTCCAAAATTGTTTGTACTTATTCCTTTACCAAACCAACTAATCAAGCACAATTTTAGCCTCAATACATCATGTATTTTAATGGTTAAAATCAATTTGCACTAATTCCTTTGGCTTAAGAATTAAATTCCCACCTTTCCTAGTTGTTAGTGTAGGATTCTAACCACATCTTTTATTACAAAGCTTAAGATATTGATCCTAACAAGTTTGTCCTCGTAAATACACTCATTTTTAAGGTCCACTAATTTATTTGAACCTATATGAACCTCAAACTCACATTAATTCTTGGGGTTTCAAGTATTGACACACCATAATCCTACCTAGTTTATGCCATAATCAAGTTAATTGCCTTCCCAAGAGTTTTACCTCACAAAAAGCATTTTAGAGTACTCACCTAGGCTAACATAAGCTAGATCTAAGCTCTAAACACCCCACTATGTACAAGCTTGTCAACCCTAGAATAGTAACTCAAGTATAAAACACATATTGCTTCATGAACCATAACAAGAACGTGTTAGAGATCCCTAGCTCTTCTTCGTAGCTTAAGACTTCTTCTAAAACTAAGCTCCAAGTCTTCAAGAACCACCACCACACAAGAGAGAAAATCTCTTGCTTCCCTTGAAGCGCCTAGCCATGGCTTTAAGAGGGAGAGGGAGAGGAGATTTGTGCCTAAGCTGAAGGGAAAGGAGAGGGAATGGGAAGAATAAGGTGAAGGCTTGAGGTTGAGGGAGCTTTAAGCTTATTTATGGAGGTTTGATGAGAGAAAATGGTGAGGGTTTTGGAAAGGAAGAGGGTCGAAAGTTATAGAGAGAAGCGAAGGAGAGTGTGTTTGTTTTTGTGTTATATTTAAAGAGAGTTTGAGAGCTTAAATGATATTAGTTTTAATAGGTGTCTAAATTCTAGCCTTTAGATTGAAACACAAGACTTATGACTTGCTTAAGGTCCTTAATTAAAAGGTTTGAAGTGACATGTCACTCATTGGTACTTTGTGACATGTCATGAATACTAAATTGTACTTTAAATTCTTAAATTAAACAGTTGCAAGAGCTCTAAGAGGCTTTGTTAGTAAATTCTAAACTATTTCTAAATGTTTTTACTAAAAATATAATTTATTTAATTTCTATCTCCAACAAGATTTTAAATGTGTAATTTTGTTGTTATTGTTTTAGTTTATTACTCTGTTTAGTTTATTAACTGTAACACCTTAGTAGACAAAGTATTATGCTTAAGTCATAATAATCTATCTGATAAGAGATTACGTGTAATACTGATTAAATTTCTCTTTCTGTATTAGTATTAAGGTTTCGCATAAGAATACTTGATCTCATAACAAATTTTTCTGCGTGATGGCGAAATAGATACTAATCAATCGGTAAACTGAAAATAACTTAACATAAATAAAAATACAATAAGAACAGAATAACTGCAAACGGCGTCATAGATATGTACATAGGTATCTGATTTTAAAGTTTGTCAAAATGAGGCCGCTAATGCAAAATGAAACGGCCAGTATCTATGAACTGCACCCTGATTGGTCCCCATGGGACATTTCATGTACATTCCTAATATCTACCCATCCAACCATGACCCAAACTGTCAAAAGAGGGTCACTCTGTACATCTAACCCTACTACAGCATGCACACTATCTAAACAGAGTCCGATGAAAGGAACTCGTTCGCCATGGCGGCGTCAGCTGGAGGATGCCCGGCACCGGGAGCAGAGGACGACGAAGAACTAGCTGCCTCGGACGGATCCTCCTCTGGGGTCAAGGCCGACGACATCGGCTGCGGTGGTGAAGCAGGAGGGGCCATGGGAACTGGAGCTGCTGGTGGCGGTGGAAATGGATGGGCCATATAAAGAGGTATAGCAATGTAGGGGACAGCAGGATCAAAAAGAGGGTGCATAATCGTACAAAGAAAGTCCCTTTGGAAGAAGAAATACAAACGAAACTGGCACCTGCCAGATATATATATAGAGTCCAGAAAAGGGTCGATGTGGATGTGAAGCTCAGGAAACTCAATGAATAGAACCTCGGTCGCCGCGTGCTCCATGGTCTGAGAATGACGCGGAACATACAATAGGGTGAGAAATGAATATTTCTCAGTAGGAAATCCTAACTTCTATACATCTGTCATCGCTGTCATTCCCAATTGTTTCGGCCGTACAACATTTTCTTCAAATAGTATCATAAAACGATAATATTCAATTTAAATATTTGCTTGTACAACATACACCGAAACAAATTCAAGTTTAATTAACAGATATACTAATGTACTCAACAGTAATCACTGCGGTACAATAGCATGTTATGACTAATAAACAGAGATCTAGAATAATCAATACCGTACATATGCATGTGCAATGAGAAGATGCATCTTATTCTTGGAGGCTTTCGCCTGTTATAACTTACTTCCATCCTTGGTCCCCTGGGAGTCATTGGCCATATACTCCTAGGTAATAGTCCGCTTTTCAAGACCGAGCTCGTTCCTATACAAGACGACCGGGTTTACTTTCCCCGACCTTCGCACTGATCTATTCCCCTTAATTTATTCCGGGGCTGGCCCAAGTGATATGGAATTTCTTGTAATATCATGAAAAGAATGCACATCTAGTTTGTCTCTTGAATATGATGCATTCAAAATATCATAAAGTTTCACAACATATGAACTTCTTACCGAAATTTTGGCGGCATAACGGATCAAGTCCGCTTCCCCATAAATAGTGCCAGACAATCAGTACAGTCACACAACTAATAATTACAGTATAGGCCAGCAGATATGTATAAATACTTATAACATCATTCAACAATTGCAAATCAAGCATTAAGAAGGTTTCAGCTTGTCCTTCCCTGCTCTGCCCGATATTGGCATGCTCCAATTTTTATTCAATTCAACTCATTAAATTCTCATTTTTGGATATGTTATAGCCTTATATGTCTAATTTCTACTCTCTTTGGTCCCATCTCGTTTTGAGTTGTATAACTCTAGATATAAACATTTTATCTCAGCCTGTCCTGTTCCTAGCCAGAATGGGGTTCCTATGGAATAAAATTCACTAAAAATCGAAAAATAGATGAAATCATGCGAATTTTATATCAAAATGAAGCTAACACAATAAGCTTTAAAATGAGTTAGGTTTCATGTCATTTGCTTAAGTGGATTTTGAGTTATGAGTCTCAAAACATTACCCTACTGGGCTGTCCTATTCTAAGCAAGTTTTAATCTAAGCCAACTTCATTGAGGTGCTGGGAACAAATGACAACGAATTAAATTCTAAAATTTTTATGGGATGTTCTCTCATGTGTTAGCTTTTAAACATCTTTAGTTGCACTCAATTTGAGGTTGTATAGGGTGAGTTACACCCTTCTCAACCCATGCTGCCCGGGTGAGAACCCAGATTTCTAGGTCTAACTTCAAAAATTCATAACTAATTCTATACTAATCCAATGACCCATTATGATATATGCGTGGAAAGCCCTGAATGTCTAGTTTCACCTAAAAATGGTCTCGTTAATTTTTAACGGTGGAAGGTGAAGCCGTACACTCCGCCGTACGGACTGCCGAGGGTTTTTGAGTTTTCCAGCCTCCCAACTTTTTTATATCTTCATTCCTTCTCACTTTCAATTCAGGTGTTAACCTCATAAACAGCCCATAACTCAGCTATAATTCATCATAATTATTCAATCAATATATCAAAATTAAGAAATTGGACCACTATCAATTCTTCAAGAATCAAAAAGTCAAGTAAGAATTTAGAACCTCTACCTCTTACTATGAATGATTTTGGTTGAGTTTGTAGCTGGAACTTGAGTGAATCTCAAAGTTGGGTGGAGTTGGTTGAGTGAAAAAAAAGAAAAGAGAGAGCTGAAGTGAGTTCTAAGTTACGTAGAAGGGGGTCTGAATCAGAGGAGGAGAGAGTGTTATATAGGCATGAGTGGGAGTTAACTTGGAAGGTTTTGATTGGCCTCAAAACATAAGGCTGAGTTTCAGCCAGCCTTGCTCTCCACGTCGCCCTCTTTGTGTGGTAGAATTGCTCTCCACGTCGCCTAAAGTGGGACTAGTTTCCAGTATATTCTGAAAATGAAGTCGGAACTCGTATTCTTTATAAAATCGGAACTCGTGAACATCCCCATATGAAGTCGGAACTCGGGGAAGCGTATCCAGTTTATTTGAAACATGAAAGCAAAGCCTGATGTGAAGCCAAGCACTTAAAGTCGGAAGTCGTGAATTGTAGGACCTCGATCTCGGAACTCGGAAGGATAGAGAAATGAGAGCTCTTGGTATCTAACCCGAGATCGGGATTCGTGAAAATTTGACTCGGACCGGGAGACAAGTTCAAAAATCTGATCTCGTGTCCATTTCTGGTCGAGATAAAATCGGACGTCGGACTTAGTGTTAGGTCGGAAATCTTAAGATCGGAAATTGGAAACATCAGCCACTTGAAATTAAATCGGAAATCGAAATCCATACTGATGAGGTCGACATTCTTACACTCTTACACAAGGTCGGAAATCGGAAAATGCAGTCGGCCCTTAAGCCTTGGAAACGAAGTCGGAATTTGAAACTATGACTAAGGTCGGAAGTCGGAATTTACAAGACAAACTCGGAAATCGGAAATTTCAACATTAAATGAGATCGGAAGTCGGAAATCGGACGTTACATTACCACCCTCCTTAAAAGAAATTTTGTCCCCAAAATTTAATGTTGGAGAATAGTCCAGGATACTCTTTCCTCATGTCCAATTCCAGTTCCCAAGTATAGTCCTCAGCATCTTCCTTTTCCCACGCTACTTTTACTAGCTGCACGGTCTTGTTTCGAAGTTGTCTGGTAACTTTTATCTACGATTCGTGCTGGTTGTAAGCAGAAAGTCAGGTCTTCTTTTAACTGTATTGATTCAGGTTCTAGGAAGTGTGTGGGGTCAGGTTGGTATTTTCTGAGTTGAGAGACATGAAAAACATCATGAAGGTTTGACAATTGTGGAGGCAAAGCAATCCGATAGGTGATTGGCCCAATTCGCTTTAAAATTTGAAAGGGACCTATAAAGCGGGGGCTTAGCTTTTTGACTTTAATGGCTTTACCTACTCCAGTTGTGGGTGTGATTTTCAGAAACACGTGGTCTCCTTCTTGAAATTCCAAGGGTTTTCTTCGGACATCCGCGTAGCTCTTCTGACCGCTCTGAGCTGCAAGTATTTTGCTACGGATCCTTTTGATCTGCTCTGTTGTCTGTCTGACTAGTTCCGGACCTAGGAGGCTCTGTTCTCTTGCTTCATACCAACATAGGGGAGATTGACACTTCTGGCCATATAAAGCCTCATATGGAGCCATGCCAATGCTAGCATGATAACTGTTGTTATAAGCAAATTCAGCTAATGGTAAGTATCGATCCCAACTTCCCTGTTGTTCCAGAATGTATGCTCTCAACATATCTTCCAGAGTCTAAATCGTTCGCTCCGTTTGACCATCCGATTGTGGATGATATGCAGTACTTAGACATAGCCTAGTACCAAACGCCTTCTGGAGCGCTCCCTAAAACCGTGAGGCGAACCTTGGATCTCGATCGGAAATGATTGTCGAAGGAATACCATGTAGCCGAACTACTTCTTGAATATATAGCTGAGCCAACTTTTCTAAAGGAGAATTCGCTCGAATGGGTAAAAAGTGAGCTGACTTGGTTAGTCTGTCCACTATGACCCATATAGCGTCATATCCTGAGGGGGTTCTTGGTAAGCCCATCACGAAATCCATAGAGATGCTCTCCCATTTCCATTCCGGAATCTCCAAGGGTTGTAGTGTCCCTGGCGGCTTCTGATGCTCTATCTTCACCTTCTGGCAAGTTAAACATTTATTCACAAAATTGGCTACATCTGTTTTAAGGCCTGGCCACCAAAACATCTTCTTGAGATCTTGGTACATCTTGGTAATGCCAGGATGTACAGTAAACTCACTCTTATGGGCTTCCTCCAAAACCTTCCTCCTGAGATCGTTCTCCTCAGGTACACATATTCTTTCATGATATCGCCATATTCCTTCCGCATCCTGAGAGAATCCTGTTTGCTTGCCAGATTGCACTAGTCGCACTGTGTGTTGGAAGTTATCGTTCCTTTGTTGTGCTTGCTGGATTTGATCCTTGAAAGTACTGACTATCTTTAGTTGGTATAATTGAATGGTACTGGGAGTTACAGAGATCCCCAAGTTGAGGGTTTGAAAGCTCTCTATAAGCTCCGTTTCTTTGATCATCATCCACGCCACTGTCAAGGATTTTCTGCTTAGGGCGTCTGCTACCACGTTTGCCTTGCCTGGATGGTACTTCAAGTCGAACTCGTAATCTTTAAGGAACTCCATCCATCTTCGTTGTCTCATGTTCAATTCCTTCTGATCAAAAAGGTATTTCAAACTCTTGTGATCAGAAAATACTTCAAACTTTACTCCGTAGAGATAGTGTCTCCACATCTTCAAGGCAAATACTATCGCCGCCAGTTCGAGATCATGGGTTGGATAGTTTCTTTCATGAGTTTTCAATTGCCTGGAAGCATATGCCACGACGTTCCTATTTTGCATTAACACGCACGCCAATCCTTTCTGAGAAGCATCACAGTACACTTCAAACGGTCCACGAGTGCAGTAAAATAAGTACTGGGGTGGTTGTTAACCTTTCCTTTAATTCCTGAAAACTCTGCTCGCATTCGAGCGTCCAGTCAAATGGGGCGTTCTTCCTGGTCAACTTTGTTAAGGGTAGGGCTATTTGAGAGAAGTTTTTAACAAATCTTCTGTAGTATCCTGCCAACCCTAAGAAACTTCTGACTTAGTAGAATCGCTGCTGGTCGCTCCCTTTAATCGCTTCTACCTTCTTGGGATCTATCAAATTCCCCCATGGGATACCACATGGCTAAGAAATTTTACTTCTTCCATCCAAAATTCACATTTGGATAGCTTGGCGTAAAGTTTCCTTTCTCTCAAAATTTGTAGAACTAATTGCAAGTGTTCTGCGTGCTCCTGTTCTGTCTTCGAATAGACAAGTATGTCATCAATGAATACCACCACAAATTTATCAAGATATGGTCTGAATATTCGGTTCATGTAGTCCATGAATACTGCCGGTGCATTTGTCAATCCGAAGGACATCACGGTATACTCATAATGTCCATAACGAGTCCGAAACGCCGTCTTCGGAATATCTTCTTCTTGAACCCGAATCTGGTGATATCCAGACCGTAGATCAATCTTGGAAAATACAGTAGCCCCTTGCAGTTGATCCATAAGATCATCAATCCTTGGTAACGGGTACTTATTCTTGATTGTCACTTTATTCAACTGCCTGTAGTCTACACAGAGTCGCATGCCTCCATCTTTCTTCTTAACTAACAAGACTGGGGCCCCCCACGGTGATGCACTTGGCCTAATGAATTTCTTTTCCAAGAGTTCTTCAATCTGCCCCTTAAGTTCAGCCAGTTCCAAGGGCGACATGCGGTACGGCGCTAAAGATATTGGTCCCACTCCTGGCACCAGTTCAATAGTGAACTCAATCTCTCTCTCAGGAGGGAACTCAGGAATATCTTCGGGGAACACATCAGGATATTCCCTAACAACTAGAACATTATTTAACTCCTGATCAACCTCTGTCATGCTGGTTGATAAGAAAATATACCCTTGACTCCTATTCCCACAAGGGTGTACTATTAAGGAACTTAAATAAAGACTTACAGGAATTACGGATTCAGAAGATGAAACAGAAGGGAGTGTAATGGATCTATCTGAGCAATTTAATAGGGCTTGATTGGCAGAGAGCCAATCCATACCCAAGATGATGTCAAGTCCGGACAAGGGAAGACAAATTAAATTAGCCGGAAAGATCCGACCTCCTATTTGACAAGGGACATTGATACAAATGTGATTGGTCCTAACGGGCTCACTTGTAGGAGTAGAAACTAACAAGTCATAAGGTAATTCAGAAATAGGTAGCTGCAGGGCTGTCATGCAATCATGAGAGATGAAAAAGTGAAGCGCACCTGAATCGTATAAAATGGTTAAAGTCTTACTATTTACTTCACATGTATCTTGGATCAAATCTTCTGACTTCTTGACCTCCTGTGCATCCATAGTAAAAACTCTTCCTTGGCGTTGTGGCCTAGGAGTCGGTTGAGGATTTCGGGTAGGGCATTCATAGATTCTGTGGCCTGGTTTGCCACATCCAAAGCAGACATTGTGACCTGCCAAACAAGGGCGGTCGCCATGATTCTTGCCGCACTGGCTGCAAATCTGGTTCCCGAAAGGCCGATGAGGTTGCTTGCCTTTGTTGTTCGCTGGCTGGAACTTCCTTCGCTGTTGTAAGTTGGGTTTGAACCTCGGACCTTATGGAGCTAACCCCCTCTTAAAGTTGTTGCTAGATGCTCTAGCAGCAACTAACTTCTTGTTACAATCTTCTACCAAGCGGCACTTGTTCACCAAGGTAGAAAAGTCTCTGATCTCCATTGGCCCTATGGTGGCAAGAATGTCTTCTTTTAGTCCACCTTCAAATTTCATGCATTTCCATGCTTCGTCAGGGCTTCGTTGATAAATAGTGGAGAATTTGCATAGCTCCTCAAATTTGGCAACGTACTCTGACACGTTACTGTTTCCTTGACGGAGGTGCATGAATTCCAACTCCTTGGCATTGCGAACAGACACAGGAAAATACTTCTGGTAAAATGCGTCCTTCAATACGTCCCAAGAAATTTCTGTCTGGGCTCTTTCTAATAATCGTCGTGCACCGTCCCACCAGAATTCTGCATCAGCTTCTAACATGTAGGTGGCAAAGTCACCTTTTGATAGTCTATGCAGTCTAATACGGAGAAAATCTTTTCCATAGTCTCAATCCATTCAGCTGCTTTATCTGGGTCAAAGGCTCCCCTGAAGCTGGGTGGGTTGGCCTTCCGAAACTCAGCAAACTTAAGATATTCTAGATCCATTCCAGGGCCGTTATGATTTCCACCACGACCTATCTCCGACTGTCTTCCTATTTGGCCCATCATCTCAGTGGCTGCAGCTGCCTGCTCGCGCATAGCGTGCGCCATCTCTCGCATCGTATCCAGAAACTCTGTAGACTCCTCTTGGGCTGGAGTAGTTCGCGGCCTACCTCGCCTTCCAGAAGCCATTAAGTTCTGAACACACAAAACAAGAGTAATTAAGTTGATCAGGCTCAACCCTAAGTTCGGTGTGCTAGTAAATAATAGCATACAGTTAGGCAAACTACTTCATGTACGTCCTATCCATATGGACAAGACTCAGAACATAATAAGATCTAGGGAATACAGAGCATATGCGAGGCATAGTCGGTCCAATCCTCAGGCCTATATTAGGATGAACTGCTCTGATACCAAAAATGTAACACCTTACCAGACAAAGTACTATGCTTAAGTCATAATAATCTATCTGATAAGAGATTACGTGTAATACTGATTAAATTTCTCTTTCTGTATTAGTATTAAGGTTTCGCATAAGAATACTTGATCTCATAACAAATTTTTCTGCGTGATGGCGAAATAGATACTAATCAATCGGTAAACTGAAAATAACTTAACATAAATAAAAATACAATAAGAACAGAATAACTGCAAACGGCGTCATAGATATGTACATAGGTATCTGATTTTAAAGTTTGTCAAAATGAGGCCGCTAATGCAAAATGAAACGGCCAGTATCTATGAACTGCACCCTGACTGGTCCCCATGGGACATTTCATGTACATTCCTAATATCTACCCATCCAACCATGACCCAAACTGTCAAAAAAGGGTCACTCTGTACATCTAACCCCACTACAGCATGCACACTATCTAAACAGAGTCCGATGAAAGGAACCCGTTCGCCATGGCAACGTCAGCTGGAGGATGCCCGGCACTGGGAGCAGAGGACGACAAAGAACTAGCTGCCTCGGACGGATCCTCCTCTAGGGTCGAGGCCGACGACATCGACTGCGGTGGTGAAGCAGGAGGGGCCATGGGAACTGGAGCTACTGGTGGCGGTGGAAATGGATGGGCCATATAAAGAGGTATAGCAATGTAGGGGACAGCAGGATCAAAAAGAGGGTGCATAACTGGTACAGCAAAGTCCCTCTGGAAGAAGAAATACAAACGAAACGGCACTGCGGATATATATAGAGTCCAGAAAAGGGTCGATGTGGATGTGAAGCTCAGGAAACTCAATGAATAGAACCTCGGTCGCCGCGTGCTCCGTGGTCTGAGAATGACGCGGAACATACAATAGGGTGAGAAATGAATATTTCTCAGTAGGAAATCCTAACTTCTATACATTTGTTATCGCTGTCAATCCCAGTTGTTTCGGCCGTACAACATTTTCTTCAAATAGTATCAAAAAATGATAATATTCAATTTAAATATTTCCTTGTACAACATACACCGAAACAAATTCAAGTTTAATTAACAGATATACTAATGTACTCAACAGTAATCACAGCGGAACAATAGCATGTTATGACTAATAAACAGAGATCTAGAATAATCAATACCGTACATATGCATGTGCAATGAGAAGATGCATCTTATTCTTGGAGGCTTTCGCCTGTTATAACTTACTTCCATCCTTGGTCCCCTGGGAGTCATTGGCCATATACTCCTGGGTAATAGTCTGCTTTTTAGGACCGAGCTCGTTCCTATACAGGATGGCCGGGTTTACTTTCCCCGACCTTCCCACTGATCTATTCCCCTTAATTTATTCCGGGGCTGACCCAAGTGATATGGAATTTCTTGTAATATCATGAAAAGAATGCACATCTAGTTTGTCTCTTGAATATGATGCATTCAAAATATCATAAAGTTTCACAACATATGAACTTCTTACCGAAATTTTGGCGGCATAACGGATCAAGTCCGCTTCCCCATGAATAGTGCTGCACAATCAAGATGCAGTCACACAACTAATAATTTCAGTATAGGCCAGCAGATATGTATAAATACTTATAACATCATTCAACAATTGCAAATCAAGCATTAAGAAGGTTTCAGCTTGTCCTTCCCTGCTCTGCCCGAGTTTGGCATGCTCCAATTTCTATAGCCTTATATGTCTACTTTCTACTCTCTTTAGTCCCATCTCGTTTTGAGTTGTATAACTCTAGATATAAACATTTTATCTCAGCCTGTCCTATTCCTAGCCAGAATGGGGTTCCTATGAAATAAAATTCACTAAAAATCGAAAAATAGATGAAATCATGCAAATTTTATATCAAAATGAAGCTAACACAATAAGCTTTAAAATGAGTTAGGTTTCATGTCATTTGCTTAAGTGGATTTTGAGTTATGAGTCTCAAAACATTACCCTACTGGGCTGTCCTGTTCTAAGCAAGTTTTAATCTAAGCCAACTTCACTGAGGTTCTGGGAACAAATGACAATGATTTAAATTCTGAAATTTTTATGGAATGTTCTCTCATGTGTTAGCTTTCAAACATCTTTAGTTGCACTCAATTTGAGGTTGTATAGGGTGAGTTACACCCTTCTCAACCCATGCTGCCCGGGTGAGAACCCAGATTTCTAGGTCTAACTTCAAAAATTCATAACTAATTTTATACTAATCCAATGACCCATTATGATATATGCGTGGAAAGCCCTGAATGTCTAGTTTCACCTAAAAATGGTCTCGTTAATTTTTAACGGTGGAAGGCGAAGCCGTACACTCCGCCGTACGGACTGCCGAGGGTTTTTGAGTTTTCCAGCCTCCCAACTTTTTCATATCTTCATTCCTTCTCACTTTCAATTCAGGTGTTAACCTCATAAACAGCCCATAACTCAGCTATAATTCATCATAATTATTCAATTAACATATCAAAATTAAGAAATTGGACCACTATCAATCCTTCAAGAATCAAAAAGTCAAGTAAGAAGTTAGAACCTCTACCTCTTACTATGAATGATTTTGGTTGAGTTTGTAGCTGGAACTTGAGTGAATCTCAAAGTTGGGTGGAGTTGGTTGAGTGAAAAAAAAGAAAAGAGAGAGCTGAAGTGAGTTCTAAGTTACGTAGAAGGGGGTCTGAATCAGAGGAGGAGAGAGTGTTATATAGGCATGAGTGGGAGTTAACTTGGAAGGTTTTGATTGGCCTCAAAACATAAGGCTGAGTTTCAGCCAGCCTTGCTCTCCACGTCGCCCTCTTTGTGTCGTAGAATTGCTCTCCACGTCGCCTAAAGTGGGACTAGTTTCCAGTATATTCTGAAAATGAAGTCGGAACTCGTATTCTTTATAAAATCGGAACTCGTGAACATCCCCATATGAAGTCGGAACTCGGGGAAGCGTATCCAGTTTATTTGAAACATGAAAGCAAAGCCTAATGTGAAGCCAAGCACTTAAAGTCGGAAGTCGTGAATTGTAGGACCTCGATCTCGGAACTCTGAAGGATAGAGAAATGAGAGCTCTTGGTATCTAACCCGAGATCGGGATTCGTGAAAATTTGACTCGGACCGGGAGACAAGTTCAAAAATCTGATCTCATGTCCATTCCTGGTCGAGATAAAATCGGACGTCGGACTTAGTGTTAGGTCGGAAATCTTAAGATCAGAAATTGGAAACATCAGCCACTTGAAATTAAATCGGAAATCGAAATCCATACTGATGAGGTCGACATTCTTACACGCTTACACAAGGTCGGAAATCGGAAAATGCAGCCGGCCCTTAAGCCTTGGAAACGAAGTCAGAATTTGAAACTATGACTAAGGTCAGAAGTCGGAATTTACAAGACAAGCTCGGAAATCGGAAATTTCAACATTAAATGAGATCGAAAGTCAGAAATCGGACATTACATTAACTGCATTAATTACATAAATACTTCTGCCAAGTATTTATTTAAAATGTTTGGCCTCTAAATATATTTTTGTCCCTTAATGATTAACACAATATTATTTATTTAATTTGTAACACAAAGTTACAAATGCTGAAAAATCGAGGATAGTACATTCCAAGCTCCATTTTGTCTACCTGCAGATACTACTTCATTACAATACATATCCCGATAGGTTCAAGTTCAACTCCTTCCTATACTTGAGCTTGCTAGATATTCACTCTTACTTTATTTTTGGGAATCATCACCACATAAGTTTTGATCAATAAAGAAAAATTAAGTAGCACAACAGAAGGAGGAAGAAAGGAGGAAATCATAACAATTAACATAGATGTTAAAGTAGAAGACATATTCCCATGGCTTCCTATTAGTCTTTTTCTTGATCCTTCTTTTAGATACTTACCCAAAATTCCTTTTTTTAAAAAAATAATTCCTTTGTTATTCTTTGGTGGATTTCATGTAGCATGTGGTACATGGTTGTGTGGGTACCTCAAGCTTGAACTCAATGAAGGAGGACAACGACGTGAGCTGAGTAGGTAGAGCGGGAAGAGTTTTGGTGGAAGATGGAGCATGGGAGACGTTGGTGGCAAAGCAATTGAGGGCATGGTTGGCGGCAAAGGGGAAGCAGCAAGTGGTAGTGGTACAAAGGTGGATGGCGTTGGAGGAGAGGTGGTGTTGGTGTTTTCGATGGAACTTCCTACAATGTTATTTTGTTGGGAGGGGGAAGTGAGAGATAGAGAGTAGGTGCTGCATTGTTCAGGTTTCCAACAACGCTCATAGCCGTCCTATTTTACTTAACTCAAACCAACGCCTCATATTAAACTGCAAGTCTAGGTACATCTTAGGAGCATGACAAAGTATGGTGTATTTAAGAAAGTACCTTAATATAGGCTTAATTTAATAGATTAATTTTATTTTAAAATTATTATATTAAAGACAATTAATTTTTGTATTTAATATTAATTAGTATAATTATTAACTCTAATTTAGAATATAGGAGTGGAAATAGAGAAAAAATGGACATAACATTTAATTAAAAATATTTTTAAAAATATAAAAAACAAAGGCAATCAAACTGTGCAACAATAGACATTATAAGGATTTTTTATTTTATAACATCTTAGTCCATATATTAAGAATGAGATGACAATTATGGAAAAAACTTTGGAAAATTAAGGGCATTATAGTCATGGCAAGTGCCATGATTTTCTTAGTTTTATTTTGTTAAGGAACAAAAGAAACAGTTGAATTATTTTACAAAGGAAGAAAAGGTTTAAAAACATTTGTTAATGAAGTTGAAAAGAAAAAGTGTATTAAAATTGTAATTATTTATGTATAGGTGAAAAATGAAAGTAATAGGGGGAATTTTTTTATTTTTTAATGTTGCATATAAATTAGTATTCATATTGCCGTCCCATATTGCAGTGTACTTAACACGTTGAAGTGCTTTCTTTAATTACTCTTTTTAAAATTTACTTTTAAAAATAGTGTCCCCTTTGGCTTGTGAAATATTCTCATAGAAAAAACAAGTACAAACAAGAGCAAGAGTGCTAATTTCAAACGTTGTTCTATGGGCTTTTTTACCCTTTCAAAATAGAAAAAAGATTATTTACGTATATCCCTTTTTTGGATATTAATTTCCAAATGTCCTTTTTTAGTATTATAGGAAAATCGAACAAGGCTGGATTGATTTCTATACTAGCCTAGACCAATTTCCATACTATTCACACTAGTATGAAAATTAATCCAGCCTTGATTGGTTTCCATACTGGTGTGAATAGTGTGGAAATCGATCCAAGATGGATTGATTTCAGTGGAAATAGCCCTTTATATTAAACCCTCACACAAACAGTCCCATGCTCATAACAAAGTTTTGTAAAGTGTGGACAGTGAGTTTTGAGAGAAAGTTTGAGGAAAAAAATGGGTAGGAGATATTATATATTTGTTCATCATGGTGGTGAAATCACAAATACAAATGAGGGTATAACTTTCTACAATCAAAATCCCTAATTTATGGTTGTTCATCCATTTATTACTCTGTTAGAGTTGTAGAGCACAATTATGCAAAAATTAGGCCAATAATGTAACAAGCAAATCATGCAAGTGTTTTATAGGGTGCCCATAGTGATTAGGAACAGTGTGATCTGCTACAAAAGTTGCAGCTAAGTAATGACGACGATATTAGTCTCATGTTTGATTACCACATCCAATTTCTAGAGATGCACATCATTGAGTTGTTCGTCATTCTAGAGGAGTCGCACTTTGGCTCTAGTGAATCTGCTCCCAATCTAGCACATATTAGGATGTCACAGGCTGAGCGTTCTCTGACCTTTGTAGTGGCAAATCCTGTGTAGAATGAAAATGTTCCGAACGAAAATACAGATGATTTAATAGGTGGTCCAAGCTTTTGACAAGTTGTGATGCAGATTGCAGAGTTGTTCTCATGAAATGGTCCCATTACGGGTTATGACTTTATTGTTGATGATGGAGATAATGAAGAGGAGTCGGTTGAAATACCATTTAATAGTGACAGTGGCTCGAATAGGGTGGCAAAGCCTGTTACCCAAAGGCAACCGTCAAGGACCCTATCTCAATTCCAATCTCAATCAAGTGAGCATGTGGGTCATTATTTGTCTCTAAATTTGGAAGCAATGCATATGAGCACTTTTCCAGGGTTCGACATTGTAGATGGTGATGACATTTCAAGATTGGTATGAGAGAATGAATTGCAGGTGGGGCAATAGTTTCGTGACAAGGAAGCTATATATTTGCGATTAAAAAATTACAACATTGAAAAATCGGTTGAGTACAAGGTCTTGGAGTTAGATCATATAAAATATCACGACAAGTGCAAGCACTTTAAGAATAGGTGTAATTGGAGCATATGCATGACATATCACTGAAAAAAGGAATTGTGGGAAATTTGGAAGTATAATAGACCACATACATATGTGTCCGCATCATATTCCCCCAGTTGGATACTAATGTTATCTATGCCACCATATTTCCCATGGTGCAACCTGATCCGACTATTTCGATTAAAGTACTGCACGGATCAATGGATACAAGGTTTGGCTTCAAGACATCGTATAGGAAAGTATAGCTTGCCAAGAGAAAGGCTATTATTAGGATTTTTGGTGATTAAGAAGAGTTGTACAATGAGCTTCCAAAATGGCTGTAAGGTCTACAAACATTTATGCTAGATATAATCATCCAGTTGTCAACTCTGCCATACTATGTGTGATATTTTGTTTACCTTAGCTCTATGATGTTCCATGGTTTGTTCTGGACTTATTTGCTATGCATAGAAGCATTCAAATACTACAAATCAATCATTTTAGTTTTGGCACGCATTTGTATGGCAAGTATGGCAAGACACTGTTGATGGCAATTGCCCAAGATGGTAACTCAAATATTTTGCCCATTGTCTTTGCCATGGTAGAGGGGGAGACAAGAGAAGCGTGGTCATTTTTCTTGACTAATCTTCGCCAACATATGACATCACAAGAGGACATTCTCATAATGTTTGATAGGCATGGTGCTATTAAAGCTGTTATAAATGCGGAAGGCAATAGATGGCATCCTCCAATGGCCCCTCATGTATACTGCATACGCCACATCATCTCAAACTTTGCAACAATATTTAAGAGCAAAGATGCAAAATAAGCTTGGATGAATACGACATATGCAAAGACTCGTCAATAATATCCTTATTACTACGGTTTGTTGAGAGATGAGAACCTAGCCGTCTATGAATGTGTAACGTCCTCCTTCATATAGTACTATGCTTAAGTCATAGTACCACACCCAGAAGTTGTTACGGTTACCTGAGCAGACCTTAACTGATAGCAACTTCAGCCGTCTTTGCAACTTCTCGATCTATCTGGAGATAACATGGAAATAGGAGTGAGAATTTTGAATTCTCAATAGGATTCCTTAGATATCATATGTACTGTCATCGTTGTCATCTCTAGTTTGCTTCGGTTTTACTATAAAAAAGGTGAACATGTTATGTAAACTGTTTAACTTTATAGTTCGAAAACATACTATCCAAAGCAAAGTTCATTTTACTCAAACACTTGGTATTTGGGAGAGTTTATACAAAATCAATTCATGAATGATCTTATGAATAATAATAATTACAACATAGTAAAATACGGTAGCATTATTATACTGGAAATATAACCTCCACACATACTTTTGAATTTATGCAATCATATAAAATTTACTTTTCTTTCATTCAACACACCTAGGCATTACGTATCGCCGTCCTTAGGGTGTCTTCATCTGCCTACACTTGAGCGTTACGTATCGCCATCCTCAAGTGCAGCATGACCCATTCCAGAGTACGATCGCCATGTCATACTCCATCGGGGTGTGATCACCATGCCACACTCCTTGGAAATATGTTCTTTCTGCCACGTCCCAGAGTATGATCGCCGTGTCATGCTCTATTAGGTGTGATTGCCGTGTCACATCCCTTAGGGTGTGGGATCATTATACCATATTCCAGAGTACGATTGCCATGTCATACCCCATCAGAGCGTGATCGCCATGTCATGTACTTTAGGAATATGGGACCTTCATTATATCTTTTAACTGCCTTCATAAGGAGGGATCTCATAACTGCCTCCAAATGAAGGGATTCACATTCTATATGTTCATATCATGAGTATTCATAACAAAAACTATCATAATATCATTGTTATACTTCATATCATACTTAAATCATTCTTAACACATCAATACTGATACCCTATTTACATTTCTACCGAATATTTTGGCAGCATAGCGGATCATATCGGCTCCCCTATGAATAGTGTCCGACAGCCAGGAAACTTTGAATCAAACAGCAAACTCGAGATAGATTGTTATAGTAATCCCAAGAATATAATAATATTCATAGGTGCAAGGTTTAAGATCCTTAGTCTTAATCTATCTCGCAAACTCGTATCTTCTACTGATGTTCCCGAGTTTGATCTCACCAACGACTTTCGAGTTCCGATGTCATATCTGCTTCAACTTCCGGAGTTCCATGTTTTGGTTCTCGAGTTCCAGGATCATGCATTCAATGTCTAAATTCCCGACTTCCGACTTTAATCCATTTAGTCCTCAAGACTTTTACGGATGTTTTCCTAATTCCCAAATTCCTACATTTACATAATTTTCGAGTTACGACTTTAACTATATCTGACTAGTTTCCTATTTGCTCATTCCCGAGGTCCGGCATTAACTATACCTGATCGGGTTTGCTATATACTAAGTACAGAGTTCAACGTTTAGTCACCCTTCCGAGTTCATCCTTAAGAGTTCAACCTTAAATATTCCCGACTTAGTCCTCTGTCTACTAAGTTTCGAGGTCAACCTAAAGTATACTAGACCTAGCTTTCTATCTGCTAGATTTCCGAGTTTAACATCTCCGAGTTCAACTTAAGTTCACCATTTCCCGATTTCCGACACGGATTAAACTTAGTCTAGTTTTCACACATGTCTCTAGCCCGAATTACACTCTTATGAGAGAAAATTCACCAAAAATAGAAATCTAGGTAGAATCATACGAAATTTATATCTCTATAAAGCTAATAGAATTTGGATGAGTATATTTTGAGATATAAGCCCTGAAACTTAACCTTCCTGAACTACCTTATTTTGGCTTGGTTTGGACATAGGGGCAACTTCCCCAAACCACCGGGAACAAATGGGATCGTAACAAACTCGAAATTTCTTTATAGGATGTTCTCCTATGTGTAAGCTTTCTAACAAAGTTAGTTTCACTCAATTTGGAGTTGTATAGGGTGAGTTACACCCTTCTAAATTTACACTGCCCAAATGAAAGTCTAGATTCCTAGGTCAAATTCAAAAATTCATATCTCTCTCAATACTAATTCAATGGCCTTATATGATATATGTATGGAAAGCCCTAGATGTCTACTTTCATATAAAAATAGATTCATGAAGTTTAAACGGCTGTAGGCAGAGCCGTATACTCCGCCATACAGACTGCCGAGAAAAAACCCTACCAGCTTCATGAGTTTTCTCCTTCCTTCAAGTTCTCTATACCAAACTCTAATTCTAATCATAAAATACATGCATAGCCAACTATAATTCATCATCATCACTCCACATAACATCAACAGCATAAAGAAATCAAGTCCCACACACAATTCCAAACCAAGGAAAATAAGAAGAGAAGTAGGATTCCTACCTTGTCTAGTTGAATTTGAGTTGATTTAGTGGCTTTGATGGAAGCAACTTGTGATGAGACTTGAAGAAGGGATGAAGATGGAGTGAAATGAAAGTAAGGAGAAGAGAAAGGAGATGAGCCTCAGCAGCTTTGGGCAACCGAGAATGACAAGAAGGGAAAAAGAAAAGGTGAAGATTTTTGTAGCAAGCTTCATGTTGATTGGTGGATCCCATCTTACCTTCCAATTTGGCTTGGCTTCCCATTCTACATGGCTGAAAGTGGCACCACATGTGGGGTATCTTGGCTAAATCTTGGCCATCCATTCTAGGGTTCACACAGTATAACCTTTATTGATCCGGTTCCGACAGTCTTAAATACCGAAATCTTACCGATTCCTCTAAAATTGGTAACCCGGTTTTGGAAGAATCCTATGAAATTTCCTATAGTTCTAATCTAATTTCATTATAACTAATCATCCTAAATCATTCTTAATTAGTTTTAAGTGAATGCTAAATTGAATCCTATTCAATCACAATTATTTACTAAAAACCGAACACTTTGATTAAAAACGGGCGTTACAGAATGGATCGACAGAATTTCCATTGAATAGTTGGCGCAACATGTTGATAAAGGATGTAGACTTGGGCATATGATGATTAATTTGTCAAAGTGCATTAATGCTATTCTCAAGGGCACTAGGAATATTCTAATTGCGTCTCTAGTTAAGTCCACTTACTTCCATCTTGCTGAGTTGTTTGTTAGAAAAGGGAGAGAGGTGGAGGCCCAACTTGCAGTTGAAAAAAATGTTTTCCTAGGCCTTGCAACGAGCAATTGAGAAGAATAGCCAATCAATAGGTAACATGATAGTGTCTAGATTTTCACAGTCGAACGAGTTATTTGTCATTGAAGAACTCGCACCAATAGGGAGTTAGAGTCAAAGAAGTTATAAGATGAGGTTAATGGATCGATGATGCAACTGCGGGTACTTTCAAGCATTGAACTATTCATGTTGCCATGTACTCACTGTATGTGCATATGCATGACTTGATTGGGCTAGTACGTTGATGATGTTTACCGTATTCAGATTGTATTTAATGTCTACAGAATGGAGTTTGTACCTATTGCAAATGAAGATTACTGACCTCCATATAATAGACCTTGAATATGCCTAAATTCGGAGCTTAGGTGAGCTACTGAGGGTCGTCCAGTTTCAATGAAAATCCAGAACAAAATGGATGCTGTTGAACCCAAGCAACTAAAGTGTTATGGCTTGTGTAGGTAAGAGGCTCACATTAGATGAAAATGCCTAACTTACATGCTTCATCCTCCAACTGGATTGGTAAGGACAATCAGTATTTGTTATTGTTGTGTTAGTCTTCAGGTGTTATGTACCTCTAAATGTTTTGTGTGCTTTGTGTTAAGTTAATCTCAATATGTTTTATTGATGTAGTTTATTTTGTGTGTTTTGTTGATATAAGTTAAATGTGGACCCAGTTAATCTAATCTAAGTATGTTTTGATTCTAATCATGGCAAATCTAATCTTTACTATATTTTAGGGTTTCTACTGTCACTGTGCTATGAGCGAGAAATATTGGGTACTTTTTTTTTTTTTGTTTATTTATACATTTGGATGAGTGATTGATGGGCTAGGTTGCAAATCCAATAAAGCTACATTTTTTGATTGATATCTCACTATTTTTCAATTACTCTTTGGGAGATATTTTCCACCTATATTTTGTTCTATTACATATTTATTTATAAATTTATGCGTTCATAATATTATTAAATTAAAATTAAAATAAAAAATCTTAATTCATTTATTTAAAAAATAATAAATAACCTACAAATAATATCGTACATAATAGGGAACTAATCTAGTATTTATAATAGCACTGTTCTTTTTACATAAGTACCAAACGTTTAACAATGGACATCATACCTAAGTAACTAACATGAACAAAAGGAAAACACTACAAAATAAAGGTCAGATAATAAAAACTTCACATCATATCCAAGTCTACCTCAATCACGCCTGCAAAAGGAAAAGTAAAATTTCAGACAAGCTAATAACCAATATTACAACCAATATAAAACACTTAAGAATTTAGACATGTTAATACCATATACCTGAGTTAGGTAACATCTAACGACCTCTCCTATCTCACTTAGGAGCAAGTAGACACCCACCTGTGTAGCAGCGATGACCTCGAATCTACCATGATGGCCTGCCCCTTCCCTGCTTTTGATATTGATGCTAGTCCTGCTCCTGCTGATAGTCCTCAACAGTCTCTCGAGCAATGTGGTTTGTTGTAAATGTAGAGGGTGGAGTCATGCCAAAAAGAGCAAATGCATCACGGCCTAATAAATGGGGTCATGCATGGGTGACTATGATAGTTGCATTAGATAAGTGCTCATTATCATAGTTGCCAGGAGCACATTTAGATCTAGTTGATCCAATGACAATCGGTAGTAATTCGATGTCAGTATCTGAGTCGCTGTCATAGTGGCCACTGCCTCATGATACGTCTGATACATGTATGTCACCTCAAGGCATGTCTATGATTATGTAGATGGCATGGGCTCATCCAGAAAAGCCTGTATATCAGCAAATGGAAAACCCGGACTGAAAAGACTAGTCATAAATTAGTGGCTGGGAGGGAACATGTACTAGTGGCTAGGACCCTTCATGGGCTGCGAGCTAGAGCCTAGCCACCACTGATGGCTATGACCCGTTGTGGTCTATGAGTTAGAGCTAGGCATGTATTGGTGGCTGGATTCAGCATGGTCGGGCATATGCTGGGAAGGCGAGTTACTAAGAGATGGGTGGGGTTGGGAGTCACTGCGATCCTCATCATAAGCATCGTCCTCACCACTACCCACATCCACTGGCTACTGGCAATGCTTTGCATTTGTCCCGACACATAATCAATGCTCCTGACGCCACCGATCTAGAGCCTGAGCTGGCTGGGGCACAATAAACACTAGTGGGATATGGGTTGGAACATCACTTGGCAATTCAACTTGCCTCTGGCTACAAAGGATCCTTTCTGTAGAAAAAAAAAAAAAAAAACCTTTGTGCAACTTCTAAGCACCATCTGTTGTACTCAGCTGATGGACGAAGGTTTGACGCAATAAGAAACTGAACCACCCACTCGCTCTGTGTGCTCCAAAGTGCGTGATACTCACTATGATAGTCAAGCCACCAATAGTTGTTGCCACGTGCAACCTATTAACGTTTAGCTACTCATTTGGTATGTGTTGCTGTCTGCTAAGCTGTCGGAGAATACGATCCATGTGTTGCCACTAAACAACAAGGAAGCATATCAGTGCTATCATAGATGTCCAAATACTGGCATCGTCATAAACTAGCTGTGGTGTAACCTGCATGACGCATAGGTCATCATATGGGGTCCAGATAACTGCAATGATTAACAATAATACATTAGATTTCATGCTAAAAGCATCAAATCAAAAAGTCGATAATAACAAGCAAATGTTACATATCTTACCCTTGTAATACTAATCTCATCAATCCATCTCCCATGTGCCAACAGTTGACTCTCATCCACATCAAGTGTGACCTTTAGCATGAAATCAAAAAGTCAATAATAACAACCAAATGTTACATATCTTACCCTTGTAATACTAATCTCATCAATCCATCTCCCATGTGCCAACAGTTGACTCTCATCCACATCAAGTGTGACCACCATTTTTGGCCACATGAAAAAAAAAAACACATATTAAGAATTTTAATTAAGCAAATGACAAATGTAACAAAAATAAAAGATCACTATTATTCGAAGACCTTATCTTGCAACTAAAGGAAACCTGAGTTCGTGTCTATCTGGAGCATTGAACTTTGGTAGTTTGTACCATATCCATGACTATAGTAGGGCCAGGCACCCAACAATTTCACTCACTCTGCTATTAGTAGTGTGACATAGACCGCGATACAGCACGGAGTAAAGGCAACCAGCTTAAATGAACTCTTAACCCTGACTTATCTCCAAACAAGAAGTCCCCAAGCAAATGCAAAATGTATGCTCGAGTGTGGTGTACTACTACATCCACAGGTGCACGATTGTTCAAGTTACCAAATGCATTCGTAAGCCAAGTGAAATTTATAGAGTTTCCTTTTTGATCTAGCCAACCCAGCATAACCCCGAGCAATTCATCACACATGGTATCTATATCACTGTTGTGTTATCGCTCCCATGACAACATACATATGCTGACTGGCTCCCCATTGGCACACAACCCTAGCTAGAATGCAACATCTTGGAGTATGATGGTGCACTTTCTACACAGCAGATGGAATGCGTGCATCTCTAGGCGTCAGCACTCAACAAATGTAGTAATGAAGGCGCGATCAACTTCGTAGTAGGGAACTTGTGCTACATACCACAAGCCTACTGCAAGTATGGCTTCATAAGCACATGTGGCTGAGATATCCTGTGACGCATACTGCATAGCACTCGAGCAAGCTATATAGCATGAATGAACATTGTTATTATACCCATGCAATGCACAATCACCATACTCTATAATAAAAACTAAATAACCACATAACTAGATAACCGCAAAATAACTAGACCATACTCTATAATAAAAAGTAAAACTAAATAACAAGACCATGCTTTGCTTTTGCTTTATAATAGAATAAAACTAAACTACATTGATAAATAAATGAAACTAAAATCCTAACTAAAAGAGGTGAACTAAAATGTTCTAAGACCTAACTAAATTTACCTAAACCTTTTATGCTCTGGAGTAAATTAAAATAAACCTCCACATTTTGCTTTATAACCAAATAAAACTACCTTAAAAAAATTTAAGTAAAACTAAATAATGAAAAAATAAACATATAATTTTGCTTAATCAGTTACCACTCAAATAAATGAACTAAACTAAGTTACCAATTAAGTATACTAACATAAACTAAACTAAATTAACGCTAACTAAAATATTTAAATTTGCTTTACTACTTAAATAAAGTAGCAACTAAATTAATAAAATAAACTAGTAACTAAATTAATAAAAATCATAAACCTATAATTTAGCTTAATCAGTTACCACTAAAATATATAGTCAAATGAACTAAATTAAGTTACCAATTAAGTAGATTAAGTATACTAACATAAACTAAACTAAATTAATAAAATAAACTAGTAACTAAATTAATAAAAAATAAACCTATAATTTAGCATAATCAGTTACCACTAAAATATATAGTCAAATGAACTAAAGTAAGTTACAAATTAAGAATATTAAGTATACTAACATAAACTAAACTAAACTAAATTAACGCTAACTCAAATATTTAAATTTGCTTCACAACTAAAGTAAACTAGTAACTAAATTAATAAAAAAAATTTGAACTAAACTGAAAAACAATAATGAAAAGTAAATTAAGATAGAAAATTACCTCTGTATTAAGATTTGCAATGATATGTATCCTAAGCAGTCAAGTCACGTAGATTATTGTGTTCCATCACTCTTTCTCTCTCTCAACTAACCAAACACTTTCTCTTTTTATACTTTCTCTCTATCCACTAACTTTTTCTCTACCTTCTTTGTACCCATCAACTTTTTCTCTATCTTCCTCTACGTACCAACTTTTGCTCTACCTTCTCTCTACTCATCCACTTTCTCTACGTTTTTTCTGTCTAACAACCAACTCCACCAAACACAAATGAAACGAACAAGCCTTGGATGATTACATATATATAGGGGTAGGGTAGTGTTGAAATTGATCCAGCCTTGATCGATTTTCCAATAATACTAAAAAAATGAAAATTTCAAAATTAATCTTCAAAAAGGGGATATATGTAAATAATATTTTTTTTATTTTAAAAGGGAAAAAAAGCCTTGTTCTGTGCTTGTCAAGCTTGTAATATAGCATTCAAAATTGGTTAATTTGGTCTTTGTACCAAAAAAAAAAAATTGCTACTTACTGGGACAAAAAGAGAGCATCAGTGTCTAGATATATAACTGGACCATTTTAAAATCCACAGTCTTTATATGAACCAGGAAACTTCCAAAAGCAATTTGTGACACATATGGTTGGGTATGGAAATTTAACGGGGTTGAGAGAGCTTAAGGTTCTTCATATTTAGCCGTAAGAGTGATGTATGAGATGGACTTATATTGTACTTCTCATCTTCAACAATACTTATAACTCTAGGCCCCTATGGTTGAAATTGTTGGTGAAACAGGGAAAGAAAAGAATGATATTCCCTTCAATTTATAATATTTGTTACTTTAGATAAATTTTTTTTGTTCAATTTATCTATCATTCTCACATTTCTATATAGGATAAATTGCTGAGTTTTCAATTATATTCTCCACACAATTTTAAGTATAATAAATATTAATACAAGAATTAGTTATTAAATAACAACATTTTGGTAAATATTTTTACAATCAACCCTTAATTTTGGATACCTCAATACTCTTATAAATAGTTAAAGTGACAGATATTATAAACTAAATGTAGTATTTGATTTAGAAGCATCAATCGCTCATTATTTGAGAAAATTATAATAAACTAAGAAATATTGAATGGAATTGCTTATTTCTCAGGTGCTAAAAGCAACTATCTAATTAGGAGCTTGTTTCATGATCATCTGAAAGACTTGTCACAAGCAAAGTATAAAGAGAAAAGATAGAATATAAAATGAATAAATTTGGTGTGTCAACTATATAGTAGTAATAAAAGCATGAATAGTAGTAATCATACGGGTGCCTGATGATGACGATCATCGCTACAAGATACAGCTATAGACAAAGGATCACCTAGCTATTCTTTTGGTAAAATGGACTATCAATATTGCAGGGAAATATTGCCAAAGATCAGCCCATTATAGCCCAAAAGGTGAGAGAGGTAACCAGGTCAAGGTTGGGCTTCTGAGAACTGCATCAATGCTTGAGGTTTACAGTGTACACGAGTTTTTGGCAGTTGGGCTACTCAATGATAAATCCATTAAAAAGAAAGGACAGAAAACTCCATTATAGGCTTAAAGCTTCGGCCCAAAAAACTAAAAGCCTTTTGAATCTGCATCATTGTCAGCCATCGTCTAATCAAATTCTAATCGTTGATTTTTTATTAAGGGTTTAAATCTCATTTTACGTTCTAAAATGTATTCCCCAATATTAGAGGAGCTAAATCCTTATTGGATAAGAAAACTTATCAAGTATTTGAGATACTGTTTCTTTAAGTTAATAAGTTAATTTTCCTGACTTAAGGTTTTTTCTTTTGTAAACTTATGTCATCATAATTAATGATTTCATCAAAATCAGCTCATACAGAAGACATAACCTGAAAAGAATAACTAGAGAAAATATTACCTACACTAAGAGTTGACGCCTAATTGTTAGTCTTATCTTAGTTCGAGCTCTCTCCATTAAATCAAGCAATAACATATGCTCTACTATGCTTTTCAGATCCATTCTTTCCCCCTTTTCCCTCAGTTCCCCTCTCTTTCTTGTAATTTTAACCACACACAATGTAGCTGGCATGATCACAAACTCATGCTACGGGTGAGTAAACCGTTCTCCTCGATTTCATGAGAGCTCTTAATTACTCTTTTAATGGGGGATATGTTCCCTCTTTATAATGAACTTTATTTGTCTTCAACTCCATGGTTTTTCTTCTTCTCACCCATTATGTCTTTGTACCTTTTTTGTCACTATTCAACTTTAAATGTCTTCTTGATCCTCATCTATTAATCTATAACTTAAACGTAGCGTTTAGAAAGAGTAAACTGAAAATTAAATTGACAATTTTTTTAATTTATAAGTTAATTAAACTAATTAAAATAAATGAATAGTTAAACACAAATTAAATTTAATTAAACTAAATATATAATCAGTTCATAATCAATTTAATCTTAATATTTAAAGTTGTGTGCGTACCTATTTTAGTCCTCAAAATTGAGTAAATAATAATTTAGTACTTAAAATTGTAAAATATAATTCAACTTAATCTTTAAGATGATTCAAGTTATTTCCTAAAACTAAAATTTTAAAGAATAGCTTAAATTATATTTTATAATTTTAAGAATTAAATTATTAATTTTTTAATATCATGAATTAAAATAAAAAAAAGTAATAATAGGTGTACTCATTTTTTGTGGGATATCGTATTGATTTATTATCCATCTACTATTCAATAAGATATAGACTTAATTTAAGTTAATTTTACACCCTATTTAATAATAAATAAATAATAAATTAATATAATATTCTAAAAAAGAAGAAGTGATTACACTCGACATTTCCAATAAAGACCAAATTTAACATTCACTGTTTCAGAATCTAATCAATTAAGCAGAATGCTTAGATTTGACTTTAAAAGCATCCCTTGAATGTACTCATCCCAGTTGGATCACATTTGATCTTGTTGGCAAATATTAGAATGATGGTCATACCTTCTTGCTCATGACTTTTACCTATCATAATGACCTGAAGGAACACCACCATTATCGTGACCTCATCACCATAATTGCTTGCTAAACTAACGCTACCAATTTGACTACTCATGGAGCCATGGTTGGCCACCTGATTTGGTGTACCAAATGCCAATCCCTTGCTGTTTCCCCTACTTTAGGCTCATAGACGTGCGTTCCTAAAATTCACGTGTCAATCTTGAAGCCTCATCCTAGTTTTCAGTCCTTAAGTATGGTCCTTCGTTGATGGATACGCGTCATGTCATGCTACAATGAAACATAACCATCGCATTTTGTTTTATTACAATACTAGTGTTTTGCCCGAGTTAAAATATATTACTTTAATTAGAAAAATTGAAAAATTAATTTAATTAAGTTGTAAGTTAAAATTTTAATATAAAATAATAAATTATTTTTTAAATATAAAATTAATACATATTGTCATATCAAATAAATTACTAGTAAAATATAATATAGAATCTAATAAGAAAAAGATAAGTATAGATCGAATAAATTTTTATTATCCTAAAATATTATTTGGTACGAAGTAATATTTGTACGATTTTTACGAATAATGTTAAAAAAAGATAAATTTGTAACTTTAAACTATAAATCACCCCATAATTTTTACAAAATCTCATTTTTCATTAGCTATATATTGTTTCATACGCATTCGTGCTATTACTGTTGAAGCTAAATAGCAATGCTCTTTATTATTTTGCATTCATTTAAAATCTTCAACTTATCATAATACATTATATCATATAAATATAATTATATAAAAATAATCATATATAATGTTCAACTATAAACTAAAAATTAAAATTAAAAACAATAATTATTATTAAATAAATACATTTTAAAATAGAAAATAAAACAAATAAGTTTTATGGTTATATATCTATATTATGAATAAACAAAAAAAGTTAACATGAAAAATTTTACACGTATTGCAACTAGGTTAGCTCTACATAAATGCATTTATTTTAAAAATTAAAAAATAAGTTCAAAAAAGAAACAAAGAAAATATAAATATATTCATTTATTTTAAAAAAATCATCTTTACATAAAGATAAATTTTGAAAAGATTAAATTTACTATATTTATAAAGATTAAATTCAAATTTTTTAAATAAAAATTTTCTTTTATTAATTTAATAGGTGATATTTGATTAGTAAGATATTTAATATTTATAAACATTATGTTGAATCTCTATATAAAAATTTGTAAATAAATATTATGGATATACTTTAACTTTTCATTATTCTTTATTACATAAATATTAAAAATTTTATACATCAATAAAAAAAAATGTAAATTTTTTTTTATCTTATACTCTTAAAAATTTATACATATTAACGTTATTTTTTCAAAATCATGTCTATTGCACAGGTAAAACACACTAATTTATATATAATTTTATATATAAATAAAATTTATAAAAATTTATCTATTATTTTTATTCTTATATCAAATATATTCTAAAAACCTCCTGCTCATCCTCCATCCATTTTAGCATAGAATAAATAAATATTAAACTATTTTCCTTAAAATATTTTTGATTGATATGCAAATAGATTTGTCTAATTAAACAAAAAATAAATAAAATATTTAATTTTTATTTAATTGTATCCTTTATATACTCTGAAATCAATAACATATAACTAGAAATTTTTGAATGCACTTCCTTTCTTTTGTCTAATTTCAAACATATTTAATCTATTTGCTTAATTAGAATTTTTTAAAATAAAAATATGTAAAATTCACTAGGTTTTGATATATGTAAAATTTCCATATATATCAACCTTTGTTTTATAAGTAGTACAGATATCATTGAAAAAAATTTAAAAGATTTTTTTTTTGGTAACAACAATTATTTTTTTGTTATATATTGTAATGTTTGCTTATTTTTACATACAATTCTTAAGTTATGAAATATTAAAATTTGATTGAAAATAGATTTTATTAATTAATGTAAAATGATATGATAATATCTTTATCGTAGGAATAAATTAATATTGAGATTTTTGTCTTTTACATAAAAATAATTAATTTAAACGAAGAAAGAAAGCAAGAAAAAAAATCATTTACTATGTGTATAGTAGCATTTACTATGTATGATTTTTGAAGACATTCACCTTAACAAACACAAATATAATTTAAAATGATCACAGTATTCGTATTAAATACATATATCATCGGATAACTTATACATACATTTAGACATATTCATAAAAAAAAAAGATACATCTAGATACTCTTAATTATATTTTATAAAATTTTATTTTAAATTTTAGAAATTTTTTACATTTATATTAATAAAAAATTTATAAATTTAATTTTGATATATTATTAATATAAAAAATTTATACAAATATTCAATCATATATTATCACATTAATAAAAATATTTAACTTAATCACTTACTATTTTAAAAGTCATAAAAAACTAGAAGCATATAACTATATAATAATATAAAAATTTTTATATTGAGTGTATTCTATTATATTTATAATAATTTACATTAATATTATAATAATTTTTTATACTGACGTACTTAAAAGTCTTAATCCCAAATTCTATTACAATTAAGTAAATAAGTGTATTCTATTATATTTATAATAATTTACATTAATATTAAAATTATTATCTTCTCTTTTAATTTAAAAATTTGCTTTTTTAGTATGAATTTTGTATATTATTATATTATAATCATGTTATATTTTATAAATTTTAAATTTTATCGTACCACTGTATCTATTTCGTACCATATCTTAATCTCGTTTCCGTATTCGTGCGTTACCGCCACACAGGATAGTGAGATGGGAAAATTTCAATAATACCACTAGAATTTAATTTAAACGAATTAACAGTATAAAATAGTTTTATATTATCAACTAATAAAAATAATAAAAAATATTAACTCATACAAATAATTATTTATTATAATAAAAAATTTATCATAATTTTTTAATTTTTTTTATTTTTATTAATTAATAATATAAAATAATTTTATATTATCAATACATATTAATTAAACTTATAATATTAATGAAACTTTAAATATACTGTAGGGTCCAACGTCCTCTACAATCCAATTGTAGGTCAAGCCGACCCTAATCCAAACCCCACTCTAGCTCTGTCTAAGTTTAGAAAGCGATGTATAATTGTATATATATGCTCAATCTGTGAGCTTTCGGCCCCAAAAGAGCTCCGAAATGATAAAGAATACAAGGACATAAAACCATAAAGAAGTCCCTGCGGGTTGTTCACCAACTGGACAATGCTCATTTTGTCTACTTTCACAAAACAAAAATATCATATCTCACATAGAAATTAACTTATTTTTATCGGTGCAGAAATTAACCTTTTATAATTGATATATTACCATAAAAGAATGTAAGATTTTTTAATATAGTAGATTTTAATACGAGTATAGAATTTTTGTCTGCAAATGATAAGTTTGGTTGAGGCTGAGAAAGGAAAATGGAACTCACGACTTGTACCTTGGATGGAAAATTCAATCATGTGCGCTTTGTGAGGGTAATTATATTAATAATATAAAAGATATTAAATATAAATATAAATTTATCATCAAATATAGGAAAAACTATTGATTTGGCCTCCAAAAAATTAAAATGCTAAAAATTTAATCTCTAAAAAATACTATTTTTTACTTCGGTATCCTAATAACAAATATGTTAACAAATTAGCCACTAAAAAATTAATATATTGATAAATTAATCTATAAAAAATTAATTAACTAATAAATTAGTCCCTGAAGCATCTTCTATTAATCCTAACAAAATCTATTAACAATAATAGAATGTATCATTAGAGTAGCACGAGCTAATAAAACATCTTTTAGATATTAAATTGTCAGCATTTTGATATTTCGGCAACCAAATTGGTAGTTTCCGTCAAATATAAATATAAAAGATATTAACTATAAAATTATCATTAAATACAAAAGATATTAAATATAAATGTAACATAAAAGATATCAACTTTATTAAATAATTTAAAATTATCATTAAATACATTTATAAAACATCCTTTATATTTATCATTATCATATATATTAAAGCTGATTGTATTTTTGATTTAGAAGAGGGCTTTATTTATTTAATTTAAAATAATTTTCATTTTACCTATATTCAATTTTGTCGCAATTATTGGGAGACAAAATTCGAGAAATAAGGAAAAAAGGGGAAGTACTTGCCTTGTTGTTGTCTAACAACTCTTTCTTTAACCGTCTCTTTCATTTCTTTGTTTTTGGTCCTCGTCACCCACGAGGGTTTCTGTGGACGGTGCAACCGATGACGTGGCACCCCTCCCTGTTTCATATTTCCTCTCCTACAATCTTATGCTACGCCGCACCTATCATTGAGATTGCTACTCGAAGGACAGAAACGTCATTTCACTAAAAGTTCAAAGACAATAGAGTACAAAAACTCGGCATAAACTGGCATTTTCCTTTTTTTTTTTACCAATGAACTGGTAATTTCAGATAGAAACGCCCGCACAGGATTCTGCACTCTTATCTCTCCGAACCTGACTTGTGCTGATACAGAAATTTTTGTCTTGAACAGCTTTCGGATTTTCAAACCCACCCCATCACTTTTCTCTCTCTAACTTGCTCTCTCTCTCTCTCTTGATTCTCTTGTTAGTATCTCGAGATTTTCAATGATCAACCCTGAAAGGTAATTTTTTTTTTGGTTGGTTTGTTTGATGAATTTTATTTGCGGGTTTCAGTGAAAGTTGAAAACTTTGTTGGTTTTGGGATTGTGGGTTTTGGAAGTTACTTTCAGGTTTTCTTCGTGTGTTTTTGTTGAACTGTCTGAACAAGCTACTTTTAGGTTACCTTTGTCGTCGTTTTTCTTCGCGTTCTGCTTTGTCGGTTGTCGTTTCAATTCAAGCTCTGTTTGCCGTGTTTGATGATGTTTTCTGTCGTTTTCAGGTCATTTTGACCGGGGGACTTCGAATTTGCAGTGTTCTTCACTCTGCCGTGTGCGGTTGTTGTGACCTGTGAGTATCAAAATTTTCTATTCAAATTTTAGGATAAAAATTATTATTTTTTAATAAATTGTTTGGGTTTCCTTTTATTCTGAAGAGAGTGCTTGGAACCGAAAGGCCTTTGGAATCAAATTAGAGAGTGGATTTTGAGCTTCTGTTCTTTGTGACAATGAAAGTCTTTCAGTTAATTCTGGTTGAAATTTGAAGTGTTTTTGGTACTATTTTTGCATGCAAAATTTTGAAGTCCCTGCAATTTTTGGATTTTGTGTTTGGACCCTGAACTTCTTAATTCATTTTAAAGAATTGGTTTTGTTTGTAAATGGAATTGTAACAGGCATTATTAGAGGTTCAATATAATTAGTTGTTTGGTGAGTTTATGCTCTGAGGGTGTTATTGTGTGAGGAATGATCCTATGTCTTTCACAATGTCTATGTGAAAGTGTATTTGGTATGTGGAGTTTAGTTTCTTTAACTCACTTGCGGTGGTCTTTGTGTAGGTTTGGAAATAGATTTCTGAAATATGGAATTGATTTGAGTTTGATATGTATAGTTTACCAGTTCATGATGATGATTATTTGATTTTGGCTTCTTTATTGTAACAAATTGTTTTTAACAGTTTTGGAGCCAGTAATATTTAGATATAACACACAATGGTAGCAAAAATCCGGCAAAGTGCTACTGATTCTCCTAACCCGACAAAACCAGAGGTTGGAGAGATTGACACCAGTCCACCTTTTCAGTCTGTTAAAGATGCTGTCTCTCTCTTTGGTGAAGGTGCTTTCTCTGGTGAAAAACCTTTCTTTAAGAAGGCAAAACCGTATTCTGCTGAGGTAACTTTCATTTTCTGTATTTGTATGTCTTCTAAACTACAACTCCCTTGTTGTAAGCAAAAACTATATCTGAAAGTTGCATATCAATAAAGTTTATCCTGTAAACTTAATGAAGTGTTAACTGCAGTATAAACCTAGTATGATTTTCAAGTTAGTCAGTCTTTGTAGCCCTTTCACCCAAAAAAAGAAAGCTTCACCAAAAATTTTGTCAAAAATGCATTTTATCCCCTTAAACTATGAATCATGTGTACTTTAGTCCTTGAACTGAAAAATACGTGGAACACGATTCCTAAGCTTTCTTGAATTTGTACTTTAGCCTTGTTGTTAAGTTTTCATCTATTGTTAAAAGTAGTAGTCATATGTTGTGCACGTGTCTACTTTTAAGACAAAATTGCCCTCACTAACTAATTCAACAGCCCATATTCAAATGCCAAAATTGCCATCATTTTCCATCAAGTTCAGAAGCTTGGACAAGAGCTATGATGACAATGGTGGCACAGCCAAACCCACATCAAAATTTGAGTGAATAGATAATATTGGTGGAGAAGGTGGCAAGCAAGGAGGAGAGAGACATCAAGATGCATGAGAAGAAGATCATGTTCTTGCAACTAAGTGAGGAGTCAGCAAGTGTGGCCAAGACGATCCCATCCACTAAGCAGCCCTTGAAGAACAAGGAAGCTGGAAGGCTGGTGATGTTGTTCAGATATGATGGTGGCCTGTGTGGGTTCATCCCACGGCCATGAATCCTTAGGAAGGTTGCAGATATTGTTGGAAGTGGTGGTGGCTACATTGCAAGACTCACCACCTTGTTTAGTGCAGTGCCGTGATGGCTGTACATTCGTGAAGACACTGACGAATGTTTGTTGAGCAGCAAAGAGCCAAGAAAAGGAGACAAGAACAGCTTGGGGGAATTGAGTCCAATTGAATTTCCCTATGCACTTCTCGATTGTGGAGCCAAGATGAGGAAGATGTTTATCTAGCAGTGGAGTTTGAGTCAGAAGACTCAGAATCATTGGGCTGGGAGAGAAAGGGGTTGTGTCAGCTGCGGAGGCAAGTTTTACACAAACAGGGTTAAGTCTAGCATTAAAATTTGGAGAAATTACTTGCGACTATTTTTGTTAACAATAGACAGAAAATTTAATAGAAGGACTAAAGTGCACATTCAACTATTCAAGTAAGTTAAAGTGTCATGTTGCATTATTTTTTATTTTTTTTTTCAATTCAGGACTAAAGTGCACAAGTTCAGGGAGGTAAAATGTATTTTTAATGTTTTTTGACTTTATGAAGGTTTATAGTATGCTTTGGAGCAGATAGTTATCTAGTTTATTAAATAAAAGTTTTATGCTATTATATTGTGATAAGAATATTGGGAGAACCACATCACAAAGGCTAGCTATTGTGATGGGAGATCCCAAAGACTTATAAACCCCCCATTGGAATCCCATACTTTTGATGTGGGATTCAAGTCCCATACCTTGCAATTGGGTCCTAACATCCTACCACGCTCCGCAGCCCCAATGCCCACGCAGGCTGGCCGGGCGAACACTGCAATGCCAGCATCACCACCCGCGCCGCTCGATTGCAGTGGAGAGACATGGTGGAAGCATAGTTGTCAATCGCGCGCGATAGCGGCGCGATAGCGGTGAAGCGGAGCGGAGCGGAAAGTGGACGCGACAGAGCTGCCGACGCGTCGCGTTTCTTCGTCGCGGGCTGTCGCGGCCGCTATTTGATGTCGACGGCCAAAATCGGTTCTTCCCCTCTTTCTGGACCCTCATTTCGAAGCTTCCCCCCTCTTTTCTTCGATCTGACTGTTGGTTAGGGTTATTTTCTCTGTTCTCTTCCTCTCTAATCCATCTGTCTCTCTCCCTCCTCACCCCTCTTGCTTCGACGCTCCTCCAACATCCGACGGCGGCGAGATTAGTGGCTGCAAGACCTGCGCCGACGGTGGTTTGAGTTTCCGGCAGCGGCGGTTTGTCCTTCCTGCACTCTTTGTTTTGTTTCTTTTATCTTCCTCGGATCGGGAAAGAGGGAGAGAACGAGAAAGACAGAGATGAGGTGAGAGAGAAATTGAGAGAGGTAAGAGACGGACACTCACCGTGAAGAACTTGGAGAAGGAAAAAAGGGGGGCTTAGGGTGGACCACCTCACTTAAAGCGTTGGTGGTCCTTACCCCTTCTTTCCTTTTTTTGTTTTTTGTTTTTTTTTTTTTCTGTTTTCTGTTTTAACAAATGGCATGTTTTGTTTTGTTGCTTTGTTTTAGCAATGATGATGATGATGATGATTAATTTATTGGAATGTTTTGTTAGTTTTAGAGTATAGAGACTTAGATTTAATTAAAATTTGATATTATTTTTTATATTTTGCTGTCTTTGTGCTATTTGATGATGCTATTTTTTCTGTTTTACTGCCTTTACAACTTCATGTTTATGTATTAGATTAATGGTGATTACGTATTTTTAGAGTATGGAATTGATTATGAATTTTCATTATTGGTATGAATAAGTTTAATTGTAAATAATTTCTTATTTTTGAACATTTATATATGTTATATGAATTGCATGATAATTATATATTTTTTATCAAATAGCGGCCAGAACGCTATCCGCTATCCCGCTATAGCGTTTTGAGGCCACGCATTCTGTATCCGTATCATGTTGACAACTATGGGTGGAAGGCTTTGATACAAATTGATAAGAACCTTGGGAGAACCACATTACAAAAGCTAGCTATTGTGATGGGAGAGCCCAAAGACTTATAAACCCCCCATCGGAATCCTATACTTCCGATGTGGGACTCAAGTCCCATACCTTGCAATTGGGTCCTAACATATTGTGTTGAGTTTTTTCCCATTTTGCAAGGAGGCTCTTTGACTCCAGCAAATGTCAGATACATAGTGCTTACTTTGAAATCATGAATATAATCGATCATATTAAACTTCCCTATTCCCCCCCCGCCCTTCACCATTTCAAGCATGCTTTATGTACACAAGACATTGTGCTTCTTTTTACAAATTGAATCTATTACTGCTTTTGAGAGTACATGTGCTTTTTCTGTATTTATACATCTTCGGATTGTAAATCTTATGTGATTAGTGATAACTTTTGAGTTTTAATTGCTTCAAGTCTTCATATAGCATTTTCAATGTATTTATATTTTTATTTAAACAATGATGATTCTGAGTTTGACTATTTAGAGGTTGTAAATGGTATGGAGAATAGATCAGATTACTAAAATGGTCTGTACTCTGTATGAAATTGCTTATGAGGACCAAAAACCCAATTTCTAGGTTATCCTAACAATGTTGTAGGGCAACATTATACCTCTTTCATGTAACATTATGTGAAATTATCTCTGCATATTAGATAATCAAATTCAATTCCCAGAGGAATCTTTGTTTATCTGGACACCATAAAACTCAAGTTTTTCTAATTACTCAGGCTGTTCTAACCACTAAACTAGGTTATCTTGTTACGATTTTTTTCCCCTCCTTTCAAGTTAGTTGTGAATGTACTTTATCTTCTGCATTTCGCAATTTACAAGCTTTGTTCTTTCATTAGAGAGTTTTGGCCAAGGAGACACAACTTCATGTTGCCCAGAAAGAGCTGAACAAGGTAAAGGAACAAATAGAAAATGCTGAAACTACTAAGGCTCAAGCTCTTGTGGAGCTTGAAAGGGCTAAAAGGGCAGTTGAAGATCTGACACAAAAGCTAAAAGTTGTCGATGAATCCAGGGAGATGGCGATCAAGGTAACAGAAGCTGCAAAGGGTCAGGCAAAACAGCTTAAAGAAGAAAAGTATGGCAACCCTGATGGAGCAAATGGTGTTTGGAAAGAAGAGTTAGAAGCTGCAGTTAAACGGTATGCATCCGTCATTACAGAACTCAATGCGGCAAAACTAGAACTGAGCAAGATTTGTCAGGAGTATGATTCATCCTTGGAAGCAAGAGGGTCTGCTTTCAATCAAGCAGCAGAAGCCGAAAATGCAATGAAGGAAGACTTAGAAAGAGCATCTGAACTGTCTAAAGAAATTTCAGCTGTAAAGGAATCAATTGAACAAACAAAGCTTGCATCTGTCGAAGCACAGCAACAGCAAGCAATGATATTAGCTGAGAAAGATGTTCTAAGACAATCATATAAAGCCAGCCTTGAACAGTCCGAAAAGAAATTGCTTGCCTTAAAGAAGGAATTCAATCCTGAGCTCACCAAAAATCTTGAAGTGCAGCTGGCTGAGACATTGAGTGAAATTGGGGCTCTGCAAAAGGAAATGGAAAGTAAAAGGACATCAGACTTGGACTCTGTGAAGAGTGTCACTTTGGAACTTGATGATGCTAAGGAGTCACTGCAAAAAGTAGCAGATGAGGAAAGCTCTCTTAGGAGCTTGGTGGAAGCTCTTAAGGTGGAACTAGAGAATGTAAAGAGGGAACATTCAGAGCTGAAGGAGAAAGAATCTGAAACTGAATCCATTGTTGGGAATCTGCATGTCAAGCTTCGAAAAAGTAAGTCTGAGCTTGAAGCCTGCTTGGCAGAAGAATCTAAAGTTAGAGGTGCATCTGAGGAACTGATCTTAACGCTGAACCAGCTGTCATCTGAAACTGAAAATGCACGGCAGGAAGCAGAAGATATGAAGAACAAGGCAGCAGAATTGAAGAAGGAAGCTGAAGTTACCAAGCTTGCATTAGAAGATGCAGAGGAACAGCTTAAAGTAGCACTGGAAGAAGCAGAAGCAGCAAAAGCAGCAGAGGCAAGTGCTCTTGACGAGATTACAGTGTTAACTGAAAGGACGAGTGCTGCACGTGCGTCGACATCTGAATCTGGTGCTAAAATTACAATATCGAGGGAGGAATTTGAGTCGCTAAGTCGGAAAGTTGAGGAGTCTGATAAATTAGCGAACATGAAAGTGGCTGCTGCCAAGGCACAGGTTGAAGCTGTGAAGGCAAGTGAAAATGAGGCTCTCAAAAGGTTAGAGACAGCTCAGAAAGAGATTGAGGATATGAAGACTGCAACACAGGAGGCCTTGAAAAGGGCCGAGATGGCTGAAGCAGCAAAGAGGGCAGTGGAGAGTGAGCTACAAAGGTGGCGTGAGCGGGAGCAGAAGAAGGCGGCAGAAGCTGCATCTCGAATATTGGCTGAAGCACAGATGTCATCTGAATCATCACCTCAGCACTATAGGATTCAAAAGCAGAATCCTCCTCATAAAGCAGTGGAGGTGAGGAAGTTAGAAAAAGAGAAGGTTTCAATTTCAAAGAAAGTTCTTGTGCCTAATATTAGTGGTATCTTCCACAGGAAAAAAAATCAGGTTGAAGGTGGATCTCCTTCATATCTGCCTGGTGAGAATCTTGCATGAAATCTGAAATTTGTAGTAGTTTGTGCAGCTCTTGAATGTGAGAAACAAAATGATTTGTGTGTAGTTGAGAAATGTGATTACATTTTGTCATTGTAGTATGTTTGAAGGAAAGGATTGCGGAAGTGTTAATAGTTAGGTGACAAACGCGGGGATGCATCATGTAAATGGAACCAAGTGGATTATAATCTATTGGTATTATGTTGCTTATATTGAGCTTTCATGTTTGGTAGTAACAACTCTTTCAAGGGACGCAATATAATGATTATTAAATTATTAAATTTGTATGCATAGTTGCATACTTAGGAAATTTGGTAGGGCATATGGTGGCCTCACCCCGAGTATGCTTTGGGATCTTCTTGACATGGCCATTCAGACATTTGGCTTAGTATAATCTTTGTAAGGTGAATGCTTGGAACATATCTCTCTGTCTGTCAGAGTTACATTTCACGTTGAGACTGATGACAGAACCAAAATGTAAGTATGTAGGTATAGAATTCGCCGTAGGGTATAGATATAAAATGGTGAAAACTGTACAAATGTGAGGTGGTGTATGTACAAATGTGTCATTATTTCTGGTGTAATATTGTATTAGCTATAAATATAAAAGTGGTTGAGGGAAATCATGAATCTTTTTTTTTTTTTTTTTTTTTTTTTTCATGGGGAAATGATGAGGTTTTGATTAGGGCAGTGTTGCCTGTTTGAATCTCTTTCTTAATCTTGTGAATTTGAGTCCCTTGAGTGCTAACAATTTGGAGTTATTCGAGTCATTATAAAACTAGACATACAATAAAAGAAAAATATATTAGAAGTGGTGGATCCGTCACTTTTTTTTAATAAAAAGAAAAATACAATAAGCTTATTTGAGATTTCAAGAAAAGATATTAAACTCTCAATTTATTGAAAAATGGACACTCCATTTCATTAATAAAAATATTTATTAATAATTAAAATAAAAGTAATATTATCATGCAAAGCCTGAAACTCTCTCTAGCATTGGCTTTGTCTTCTTTACCAAGTGGCCGACATCAAATTTTGTATTTTGAATGAGAAGCTCAGGGTGTCTTTCAATTTAGAAGAACAAGTACTGTTGAAAGCACTTAACAGTAACCAAAGGGCGTGCTTCGTGAATGAGGACGAACTACCCATTTGCTTGACTGAAAAATAAGGAATAATAAATGCAAACTTTTAATATAAAAATTGTATGCTGTCATCTTGACCAAAAAAGAGGGAAAAAAAAAAAAAAAAAACCCCACAATCTACTTGGTTGTGATTGTACCATTAAATTGCATAAGGGTATGTTTGGATAAGTTTTTGCATAAGCTGTTTAAAATAGAATTTTTTTCTTTAAATTTTTTTAAATAAAGTTTTAATTTAAAAAAATTATTTTATATTTAAATAGACTATTTAAAAAGTATTTTTAGTTGTTAAAAATATTTATAAATTTATTTAGATATAAAAGAATAAAAGTACTTCTTTTATAACCAAATTATAAAAAAAGACATTCAGAAAAAGAAAAAAAAACTAAAATTTGATCAGAAATAAAAAATAAAAGATATGTATTATAATTTTGAATAAAAGTAAAGTATATTTTTGGAAAATAATTTTATTAAAAGCTACCTTTGTTTCTATTTTTTTTAGAAGTTAGGTATTTTTAGTTTTTAAAAAAAATGATAAATTAATTTTTTTTAATTGAAACACTTTTTTAAAAAATTATATTCAAATTTATATAAAAACTTATAAAAGTATTTTTTTAATAAATACCTTTTTCTTGAAAAAAGTCAATCCAAATATGCTTTAAGATTCTATTTGGATAAGGTTTTAAAAAAAAGATTTTTTCCACTAAGCTTTTTTTTAGTAGAGTTTTAATTTTTAAAATAAGTTATTTTACATTTGAATAGATATATAAAAAATATTTTTAATTATTAAAAATACTTATAAATTTGTTTTGATATAAAAAAATAAAAGTATTTTTTTTTATAACTAAATTACAAAAAATATTCAAAAAAAGAATGAAATAAGATTTAATAATGGATAAGAAAGGAAGGATATGTATTGTAATTTTAATTAAAGATAAAAGATATTTTTAAAAGATAATTTTATTAGAAATTACTTCTGCTTTTTTTTTTTAGAAATTAGATATTCCTAACTTTTAAAAAAAATAATAAATTAATTTTTTTAAATTAAAGCATTTTTTTTAAAAATTATATTCAAATATCCATAAAAACTTATAAAAGTATTTTTTAAAAAATATAAGTAAGTTTTTTCTTCAAACGAGCTCTAAATCATTCTGCCGAGTTGAATATAATGAGCTGACGTTGATCCCAAAAACTGCTTCTCACTCCACAATCTAATTGGTTGGACCTGGGATTTTTGTGGTGAATGAAATTTGAGATTACGGTCTATGAAATTATGGATTTTGAAACCCGATTGATGATGGGGGTCAGGTCCAATAAAATAGTTGGACAGCAACTGTAGAGAAGGAACGACGGTTATAGATACAACTTTTTGGACAATTTCCTTCCATAGAGAACGAGACTTCAGCTACTGTAAATTGAACAGGAATGGTGGTGGTGGTCATCAGTGGTGTACTTATCTTGGTAACTTCGCTGGTTCACTTTGCGGTGGCCGTCGGTGGATACTCGGAGGTGATGTAGAGAGAGAGAGAGAGAGAGAGAGAGAGAGGCAGTAAAAAAAAAAATTACAAAAGAAGAAAAATTTGCTCCACAGATTGCTAGCAACAATCCTGATCGTCCACTTTTTTTCAACTTCAACAGATGCTTTTTATTAAACCTACGCCCTACATGCACCCCAGGGAGCTACTTTACACAATGCATTGAAGACAACGCCTTCAATGGGTTATTGAAAATTTTTCAGTGTTAGAAGTTGCCATCTCTACCAATGAGAAATTTTTCTGTACTGCCGACTTCTACTGTTTCGTTTAGTGTGATGTTGCCTTAAAGATAAATTGCCGACTTCTGCTTTGTCAAGTCTCATTGTTTTAAAGATATGGTTAAAATAATCTTTATAATTATTTAAGATAGCTTTTATAATCAATTTGACAGCCTGCCTCTCTTAAGCTAATTTTGGTATTGAGTAAGACTCAATTTTTAAATAGTCTCAGAACTTTTCTATGATTAATATTAAACCATCCATATATGTCAAGTCTTATAAACTTCATGATCCAAGTTCCAGTCCTAAACATAAGGAGAAAGTCATAAAGTTTCATATTGCTTAAAAATCTAACCAAGATAATCTTTGTAATCACTTGAGCAATCCTTTATTGAGCTGACTTTTGGAATACAGCTCCCCTCTCAATTTTAATACACTTATTGTTGGGCTACAATCTTACGGAGTTGTGGGCTAAAATGCAATACTTTGATTCAAATGCATCTAATTTTGGGGTTATGGAGCCACAACACCAAAATTACACGCCGTCTTATTGGCCGGATGTCATTTCGACACAAAAGGAACTCTACATGCATAGTTAAAGAGGTTAATTACAAGGTAAATAAATATAAGAAAGGAGCAAAAATTAATAGAAGCTGGTGTATGTTTTAAAATAGGTGCATATTGAGCTTTAGTAAGCAGTAATCTCAGGAAAGTGTGCAATTTTTCCTTTTTCTACATGAAGGAATATCATATGCTCGTCATCCCAAGGTGGTTACAGAAATTAGATTAAAAAGTAAAATTTGTGTCTTAAGATATTTGCATCGAGATGATGCAAACATTGCATCATTACATCTAATAACTGGATATAACCCTTATAAGGAACAAGTATAACCCTCCTTAAAAGGGATCATAAAAAGTAATAACATACAAAAGTGGCTCACAAGTCTGAAGGAAGCGAAAACCGGTGTTAACTAGCTTTCAATGCCCATTACCTGCAACACCATTCATTGACTTAGTAAAACCACTCCGATTTTCCAATTTGTGGAGCTCGGATTCAATGGTCTCGGCGATTTTGGCATCATCAGGGTCTGGCTCTGGTAAGTCTACATAGAAGGACCCCTGTCTGATTGGTGATATGGTTTCCATAATGACAGCTTGCTGCTTGATGAAGTTATAGAGTTGTTGATGGAAGACATGATCAAAGGAGAAGCAATTTTCGGAATTTCCTGCTGCATTGTGTCGCGAGGACCTGGAATCTTCTTTTCTGCAAAAGTGTGGGAGAGATGCATAGTCCATTACCTGCTCACAAGTTTTAAAAGAAGTGTTAAGGTCAAATGTCTTGTAGTTGCAACAAGTCTAAGAAAAATGGAATAAATTTGATTTCGTAATTAGGGGTATAAGCGGATCGAATTGATCTAATGAACTCGAAAATCCAAACTAAACCAATGAAATTGATTTGGATCAATTCGGATAATTGGTTCATCTTCAAGGTGGAACCAAACTAAATTAATTATTATTGGTTCGGTTTCGAATTTACCCAAACACCCAACCCGATCACTCGATCAACTATTTTTTTTTTTATTTCTAATATTTCAAAATTTTACACTTAAGTTTCCAGTAATATAGTCACTTTTTATATTCTTTGTTAATATTTGTTTAAGAAATTTATTTATTTACATCATTATTAATTACATCATAATCAAATTTTATATTATTGTTAGTTGTTATAGAAATAATTTTTTTAAAAAAATACAATTCTTTATTTTTTTACTTCAATCCGATTGCCCGAACCAAACTAATCTAATTTTAATCGGATCGGTTTGGTTCGGATTTGTTGAAAAAAAATTTAAAATCTAAACCAAACCAATCCAATTGAATTTGATCAGATCGGATTTATTTTTTACTTAAACCCGATTAAAACCAACTCATTTACACCCCTATTGGTAATTCTCCTTTTCAAGTCCCAAAATCAAATTCAATCAGCAGCATGACAGGAATAATTTAGGATGGAGAAATATGGAAGATTTATGATATACTACATCCTATATAATGCAGAGGTAGGACAAAAAGCTGATCTGATCATTTTTCACTTAAGACTTGTCTAACCAGTTATAAAGAAAATTCGCAAAATCTTGTTCCTTATGATAAAATGACAATTTAAAACTAAATGTTAGCATCTTCTTTAGACTAGTAATTTCACAGCAGTGAATTAGAAACTGGCAAACTAAAATCCATAGGCATGATGATGCTGTTATCACCACCAATACTACCAGTAAAATAACGTGCAATGGATTCAGTTAGACCTGGAGCTGTAGCAAAATATAACTGCGCCACTTATCTTCATCAATGTTACTTTAATTTAGTCAAGAGAATCAGGAGGCAAATTCATATGCGTAGGTTGTAGAGTGCAGAAATATGTTTGAGGATAATGTGAACCTTTACCTTCAGTAATTCCTCCCTTCCACAACCTTGCAGCACCTGAACTTTCTTCCTTGTTCTTTCTTGCAAAAGGGGTTTTACAACCTGCCAATTGTTATTGAAGCAAAAAAATTTCAGCTGTTAAATCTTTGGATTTTGGATTTTGAATGGTGTGTACGAAATTAAAGATAAGAATGCACAGCCACAAACCTTCCAACATGCTGAGAATACATATGGCACATTAACAATATAATATGTGTCTGTCTTTTCCGGGTAGTTCAAGTCGTCAATAGTAGATATAGCAGTCAAAAGCTGCAGAAGGTGGTAAAACATTAAGTGACAGCTATAAGAGTATCAAGCAGAGGGAAGAGGTGAGAAGCCTTGATTGCAAGGACAATGGACATGGGGGGCAACAAAGTTCCAAAACAAGGGACTTTCACATGATTAAAAAAGTGAAAAAAGAAGAAATTTTTTTTCCATAATTATGGGCATACCCTCAGTTGGTTCAGTGCTGAAAATTTCAAACCGGTCATATCCAAGACTTTCACACAAGTGCCAATGTAACGTCCATGCTTCTTTGTAGCTGTTGGCTAAAACAAAAATTTCAAATAAGAAGCCAGGCATAGAGAGTTTATGAAAAACGAAACCATTATTAGGTACTCACCAAGATCACTCGATCCCTATATTCATTCATTTGGATGTGTGACTGTACATAGTATTTGTCCTGAACAACAAGAACTGGCTATTTAATATCGAATAGAACATTCAGAGAAGTTTAGATGCTACACTGAGAAATATAGATGGATAACTGGCGGGTGTTGAACACCGAAGCATTCATGTAGAGGCATTTAATTGTTAGTGTCTAAATGCAGAAACTTTGTAATGTGCTAAAGTTTCTCAGAAATTAAAAAATCCTCAGAAAAATAAAAATAAAAAAGATCACTAGTCCAGTGATAGTATTGGTTCAGAGAAATTAGAAAGTATGAATGTAAAAAGTAAACAAATGTTAAAGAATAAAGCAAATGGGTATGCAGTGTATTCTCTGGAAACCAATATGATTGCCAAAGCAGAACATGTTATAGTATATACAAGTCCATCTTGAGGGAATTCTAGAGCGTTCACTCTCCTATGCCCTTAATTCCTAACTGACTATCTCCTTTTGCCCTCTCAGCCCTTTTATCGACTAACAAACCAAATAACTCATTGCTGATCACTAACTACCTCCTTCATGAAAGGCCCAATCCCCTTCTCTTCCCGGTGTAGACCCTTTTAATTATAGCTGTGCTATCATCCAGTAAGTAATCTTCAATGAATTGGTGCAGTTTGTCTTATTGTAAAGGTAAAAATGACAAAAGATGGTATGAGATCCTTACAGATGCTTTGTCAAATGTGCTGAGCCCAACACCAATAGCAATGACAGGTAGACCCTGCATAGTTAAGCCAAAAGTGAAATAAATTAGCAATGATGTATAGTACAAGCATTTCATATTATTTATAAAGATGCCATTTCTTATTTCTTATTATAATAACATCATCCATATAGGCTGAAGAAAAGGAATGGTAGATGAATATAAAACTTATATCTGAGATCTAAAGTTCTTACAAGATCTATCTAAAACACAATAGTACCTCTTTTGAGTAACCAGACATCCCTATGAGTTGAGAATCTCGCACAGCTCTATACACATCTACAGGGATTGGCTTCTGTTGCAAAAAAATTAAAAATAAATGAATCAAAATAAGAGAGAGAGAGAGATCAAGAATGCAGCACAATTATGATCAGGAATATGTAACCTGGAAAATAGTACAATTCAGAAAATAACCGCATATATGCATATTGAAGGAACTTACCGCTAAAACATTGTCAATCTCATTTTCCACTCTCCATTGTAAGCAATCAGTTAACTGTAACACTTTAAATCATCAGCAAAGTATACACATCAAAAGATCAAGACTCAAGAAGAACAATCGAATGGGGAAATTTTCCAACTAAAGGCTTTAAGCCTTTAACTAAACATAAAAGATCTAACTAACCATTTTATGGGCTTTGGCAACATTCCAGGCCCTTGCTTTGAGAAACCGTACTAATGTTTCAGTTGTATGGCCCTGGTGCATATTCTGAAATAAAAAGAGAAAGCTTTTAGGAAAAAGAAAATACTCAACTCAAGATTGGAAATAAAAGGACATATTTAACTCTCAGTCTCCCTAGTTAGCACAAAATCACATAACCATAATAGATAACAGCACAAAAAATGAGATTTACTAAATAATAAGAGGAGAAAACCAGAAAAGACCCTTATATTGGTGCATAATCACTAAAACCCAGTATGATTTTCTTGAAGAGTGTTGAATAAACATGAAAAGATCGATTGCACTTCAAAGAGTATTTGACTTCAAATCTTGAATTCTTAAGCCCAACAAATATATGACAAAAGTTGAAGACACCCTTTACTCTCGTGATATGACAGCCATCCACAAAAAACTTCCTAGCAAATGTGAGGTAAGAACAGTGATCCAGATCAATTTAACAACAAAATTTAATTTACCAAAAACAAAAATGCTTTCTCTTTATTTTATGTAATCAGGTTGCAGATCATGAATCATAAATTCAATTGATTCTTTTTCCTTATATCTTTCTCAACATCCAAGATCAAGCACATCTAAGAATCTAAGAACATTAAAAAAAGCCAAACCTGGAATGTGATCTTCTGTTGCTCATCCACTGCAACAAGAGACAAAAATAGGAGCCTTTATCAGCAGAGATCATGGAAGTAACACAATAATGCAAAGTGAACTTTGTTAAACTTTTGATGCACACACCATTGTCCATCAGGGACTGCAACTGCTTGACCGCATCCTGGTTGCAAATACCCATCTTCTTGTTTTTAGCCCTCTGATAACTCAAGATTCCAAAAAAAAAAAAAAAAAAAAAAAGAAGAAGAAGAGGAAGAAAACTCTGAAACTATGAAAAATCAGTAACTGTGTCTTGAAATTCTGATCTTTTTTACTACCCCAAGAAGTTTCTACCCATTATAAAAAAATAAAAAAAAAATGGAATTGATTCACCAATTCAAGTTGAGAGACAGAAAGGGTGGGTTAGGCAAGAAGGCGAGGGTACACCCTCCCCCTTCAAAAGATTCTAGCTTTGTTTTGTTCAACTCTTTTTCTGGCTCTGTGAAAGCATCAAAGCATAGAATGGAGGTGTTGTTTTTGGCCTTTGTTTGCAGCTTCCTTTGTACTTGTAGGAACTGAGTGGTCAACATTGCGAAGAAAAAAGGGGGAAACTGTTAAAAACGAAATCAATTAAAAAAAATCATGACAGCATGTAAGGAAAATTTAATGTTTGCGAAAAATGGGGAAAAAATCTTGGGGCCTCTACAATTTTTTTTATTATCGTCATTCGTGAAGGGCATTAATTTGCCGGTTTAGAGAGAGCATGCGCCTCCTCAACTGATACATTTGAAACATTATTTTAGTATTTGCTAATGTTTACTTTCTTTCCTTTTTTCCCGTAGAGGCTTGTTGTTAGGAGAGTAGGTACATTGACACAGGAAAGTATTTACATTAATAGCTGAGATTTCATATTGATTAACGGAGAATCGGATAAATTGTAATGATAGGTAATAATGATGTTATTTATTAAAAATTTATGTGTAAATAAATAAGAAATTTGGATGCATGACTAAAAAATTGGAATGATAATATTTTTACTTATCTTTATAATTATCTGATTTCTCATTAATTAACATAAAATCTCTATTATTAACACATACACTCCTATATTAATATACATCCGAAAGGGCTATATATAAATATGATTATCCATTTTAATGTTTCTCTTCCGGTAACTTTCGGTTGATTATTGTTACTATGCTAGTGGCATAATATTTTATACATAAGATTTAACAAATAAGCAATCTATATAGAAGTTATGATAATTATTCAATAAATAATATGACTTGCTTATTTATTTTTTTGATAAAACTTACTTATTTATTTAAGAGTTAATAATTTTTTACAATCTGGCAAAAAAACAAAAATCTTGTACAACTAAATTTTAGTAAAGTTTCTAACTCTTCTTTTTGTATTTTATTATTTTAATTTAAACTTTTGAATCAATGTAATTTTGGTATATAAGTTTAAAATTTCAAAATTTTCTCTATTTGTGTTTGAAACTATTTATATTTCTTTTTTTTATGTGAACTATTTGTATTTCTTACCGTTTATCAATATCTCTAATAGTAAATAAATAAAAGTCATGGCATGTATGTACACAAGCAACGACCCTTTGAATGAAAAATGAAAATGAATTTTTTAATGTGCAAAATAATTTAAAAAGTGAAATGTACAATTATAATTATTAGTTGAAAAATTAAATATTTAAAATTTTATAATACATAAATATTTATATAATATATTATACATGTGCAATAATCTCTTTAATTTTTTTCATTGGTGATTAAAAAGTCTTTTTTTTTTCTTAAAATATGGGATTTGGTTTATAAATGTACAAAAATATGAGATTTGGGGAGATTTTAAGCGCCATTAAGAGAACTGGACTGGACCGGCCAATCGGATTGGTCCAACCGGGAATCGGACCCCAAGCCGGTCCAATCTTCACCATCAAATCAGATGTGGTCAAAATCAGTCAAGACAGAGAAATACTAGTGAATCGGTATGAACCGGGTTGATCAAAGAGGTTGATCGGTTTGGTTTTTTTTTTTTTTTAAATTTGGTAAAAATACCATTGTTTCTTTTATAAAAAAAAAAAAAGAAGTTCAGTTAAAATAAAAATTTATTTCTTTTAGAACCTTGATTTTTTTAATATGCTTATTTGTTATATACTATTAAATTAATTTAAAAATAAAAAATTAAAAATGATTGTTATACTATCTGTGAGTATTTTTCAAAAAAAAATATAAGTAAAAATTAATATAAATAAATTTTATATTTAAGATATTTGATAAAATTCCTCATAATAAATATTATTTTGCATTAGTTATGTTATTATTATTAATTTAATATATATTTTTTTAATTAATCATATGTATATATTTATATATATAAATAATTAAATATATATTTTTATTATATCCCGATCGAATCCGTGATTGAATCTCTGAATCTTTGAACCTCTACTTTGACCGATTTAATGTTCGGTCTAATTTTTTTAACCTTGATTTTAAGTAAATGATTTTTGCATGAAATCAAAAATTTCAATTTCTGTTCGTACTGAAATTGAAATTTCTAATTTGATCTTAACCAAAATTAAAATTTTTAATTTTATTGTACACCATATTTTTGTAAATATTGTCCAAATCTTATAATACAAAACACTAAACTCAAATCCCATATTAAAAATAAAAAACAGTGATTTAAAATTGTTTAAACTGTATATCTTGGGGTTATACTTTTTCAACTGTGCTGCAGTTGAATTTTGGAGGATTCAAATTTGAAATGATAAACAAACTGGCGATATCTAATTGGACATAAAAGTGATGAATAGGAGGAGAAATTAAAAGAAGAGAGAAAGAGATGCACCTAGTTAACTGCATCTTTGCTTTCATCATCATCTCGGTTAGCTGTTGCTATTAGGTACTACTTCTAACTAATCAAATTCCCCTTACTTTTGGCCCCATAACGCAGGACACATGGCTATTAGCACCAATGTTGTGGCCAAGACTCTTCGACCTTTATTGTCACAAACTTAAATGTCAAATTTCATTAAAAGCCCCAACAAAGGATACTTGCTATATTTAATAATTTATTTTTCACACGGATTCCATTCCTCTATGATATATCATTTTAGGCATATTCTACTACAGTGCACTAGATTTTAGTCACGTTTAATAAATACGGGTAAATGCATTTGAAATTTTGGCTAATTGCTTTTGGGTGGAGCACTGCACCCACACAAGTTCTTGCTTCCGTACAACCTCGTAAGTCATAACACATTCGACAACAACAATGATGACTTATTTATCTTCTCTCTCACCACCTCTTTGCTACGCATTTCCAACCCAACAAGTTGGTGGACTCCGTGGCGTGAATGATGAAGATTATGACATGTGTCCTTAGAAGGATATATATAAGAAAAATATGGTGCATATTAGAAGACTTTCAATTAATGGAACTTGGAACTCGAATCAAAGTGTAACTCAGAACTCGATGGGAATCTGGAAATGACATCAAAGTAGAACCTGAAACTCAATGAGAACTTGAAACTTGATTCAAGTACAATCCCAGCTTTATTATCTTTTGAACTTATACCAAAGTGGAGCTCGGAACTTGCATCGAATCAGTCTCATATTTCTCGTCTTAAGAGATTTATATTGTGCACCATACTTATTTAATGTGCACCATGCACAAACAACCACTTTAACACATGCATCCAATCTCCATGTGCTAAATTATAAAAATCCATAAAATTCAAGATTTTACATGTCCACCAGAAAATTAGTCTCATCAACTATCAACCAGCACAAGGGTACAAACACACAACACACCTTACAAGGAAACAATTCGAACTTGATGGAGCACCAAATAATACGATACCCCTCCTTCTTCCATGCGTTCCCCACCCTCTTCCAATTTTAATTATTACTCAAATGCTTCCGCCTCACTGTCACAAAAGGAGAGCACATAATCAAAATCTTGAGAGACCATTAAATACGAATGGAAAAACATGAGTTTTTTTGCACAAATACTCAAATACCCACCTAGGATTTTTTACGACACAAATTAGGCAACAGGAAACAAAAAAACAAGGCAACAAAAGAAAAAAAAAAAGAGACTTAGTAAAGTTTAGAATACTGGAAAAAATAAAGAGGGGAAGAGAACAAAGAAGTTACCTCTTTGTTTGAGTTTGTGTGATGATATTGATGGTATGGTTGTGAACTAGGGGAAAAAGAGAGAATATGGGAAATATTAGAGAAGGAATGCCAAAAATTTCCTAGCCTAATTGAGATAGAACTTGGACTGTAAGAACGCGAAGAGGTTCCGTAGAGAGTGAGGGTTTGAAGGAGCTGCGGTTTGGATCAAATCGGGGAGTATGGATGAAGCTGTAGCGGTGGGATCCTGATAGGAGTGTGGAGGAAAGTGAAGGAACACAATGGACATGTTTTTTTTTTATAAATGGTGCCCCATCCACCATAATTACTTTGGTGCATGATAGAACTGACCATGATTTTATAGGATAAAAACATGCCTGTTTTAACCATTAAAAATTATGGTTAAGATAGCCAGCCACAATCCTTCATTTTTCTTTCTTTTCTCTTACTTTGGTTTTTCCCTTTAAGAGTGTTATTAAGAAGGTTTGTCATCTTCTTCTTTTTTCTTTTTTTTCTTTTTTGTGATAGCTCCATCATTTTTTTCCCCTTAAAATGTTATGCCTTTTGTTTTATTTTTGTTATCTTTTTTATGGGTGTTTTTTGTTATCCTTGTTGTGAGTGTTTTTCATTATTTCTTTTGTGGGGGGTTTTGGTTTCTCCTTATGGGTACTTGTATTTTGATGATCTTACAAATAACAGAAATTTTAACTCTATTGAAAAGAGATGTAATACACTCTTCAAATTGTAACACATTTTGTGTTAGTCTTTAAATTAAAAAATACTTAAACATCTATAGTCCTGGGATAAAGAGCATAGACACAGATCGTTAATTAGTTAGTACAAAATGTAGAATATATATGTTTCTTATTAAATTGAGGTCTGATACATTATTTTCAATTTATCAGTGCCATTAGGCATATTTATGAATAAATTTTTCTTTCTCATCAAGAAGAAAAAATTACAATTAAGATGTTGACAGATTAATATGATCTATTAAATGATAATAATAATAAATGGAAGTTGATGTCCATATTTAATGTTTGATAATACCTCAAACAAAATTACCTCTAATAAAAAATACTTGTGATAAACTAAATAATAATAATAATAATAATATGAAAAAGATACATAGTATGAGCAACTAGAATCCTTAAGAAAAGAAGAGTCAATTTAAGTATATAAATCCCTTCAACCCATTTGATTCTGTAACATTTTTTTTTTCAATAAAATACTTTGTATAGAGAAATCCAGGTTCATTTTATATTTTTTGATTTGTTTGAACAATTTATTAATTATTTAAATCTTAATTAATAAATTTCTACAGCAAAGCAATAAATTAATTTTTGGAGGAGGAGCCAGAAAAATAGACTGGCCAAGACATTGCTGTTCATTCCTTCATTTCTTCGCTGTATTGTTATATAAATGAGTTCATAAACTGCATTTATTTAGTATAATTAATGTTGCATTTATTTTAAGCAGCATAAGTTTTGTTCATTAATACAATTTATACCATGTAGTCATAACTTATATTTATATTTTAGCATTATATGGTAATCGATATTACACATTATATATTATATTATAATTCCAGGTAATATATTGACTCTATGTTATATTAAGCTTCAATTGTTTTAACTATCAAAATTTTGTCCGGTTCAAATATCCTAACTGTAGACTTTTATAGCCATATGTATACATGTATGTTTTTTTTTATAATTGTTGACTAACAAGTAAATGATGTGTTTAATGATATATTCAATAGACTAAGTGACAAGTAGCAAACCATGTGTCTCCATGAAGATGAAAAAATGAAGACAAGTGACAAGTAGCACGTCATATGGGAAAGTAAACCCGTCACTCATATATAGGCACAAGTTCAGACCTGAGAAACAGGCTATTATTCAGGGGTGAGAGAGGCCAGTCATCTTTGGGGGATCAAGTACAAAGAAGCAAGTTGCAATTTATAGAAGGAAAGGCATAAAAATGTCAAGTGCACTTGCATAAAGTCAAGTATAAGTATTTGTATATGCACATTTAAGCATCTCATTTTACTATAATGTTATTGTGATTCTAATTGAAATGCTCTATTATCACTGTTATTATGCTTTTCATGGAATATGCTAAGTGGTTGCTAAAATATAACCCGATTCGAGAAAAGTGTTTTCAAACTTAAATTGAACCAGTGCTGATGTGTATGTGTTCATGTTTTCATAAGAAATCGAAGTAGCTAGAATGTTTATGATGACATCTTGTATAGATAGTGGATTGAGTTTACTTACTGAGAATCTTAGGTTCTCACTGCTTGTTTATTTGTTTTCCATAAACATTCTAGTATGTAGCATAGATTCCAAGTTCGCAATAGATGTTTTGGAGATAATTTCAAAGCTCAAGACCCGGACTTGACATCTAGTTCGAAGGACTAAAGTGGCGACCGATAACCATCAAGAGATGATTGCAGACCAAGGCATGGTCTGTATGTAATATTACTTTGAGTTTCTATTAAATTGTACTTATATATATATATATATATATATATATATATATATAAGAGATTTGTAATTATAAACCCTTATTCAGTAATAAAATATGAAACTTCGGGGCCATATGTATAATACAAAGTCTTTTACAGTAGCAGTAACAACTTCTATATATAGCTCCATAACTCGAGCATGACGTGTATGTTTGGAGGATGTTACAATCACCATCACCACCACCATCATCAAACACCTAACCATCATTGCCCCATCCACTTCTCTTCCTCCACTATCAGTGCCCCCACCCACCTTATAAATTAATGGTTGAGCCAAAGAAGTTCTCTAAGAACTTTCCTTTTTGCAAAAGCACACTTGAGTAATAAAAATTCTTTATTTCATTGTCTTTCATTGAAAGAAAGCATATATTTTTAATTTAGAAGGCACAATAATCTAATACAATCAGCACTCATTTGATGTCATCTAGAGTTAAAGTCTTCTCTCTTGAAGATTTGACTAACTTTCTGGATATAATTTTAGGTTAAGATTTGAAAGTGTAACCACCAAAATACTTACAAAAGGGATTAATCATGCAAATTTAATGCAGTTTAAAGGTTAAGGATGTTGTGTTGATTATAGGGTAGGTGTTGGAGCTTTTGGAGAGAAGAGGGTGCAAGAAGGGTGCTGTGCCAGGAGTGGTGATGCCGGTGGAAGGTGGTGTGATGGTGGCCACTTCTATTTAAATCAGTACTTCTGTTTCAACCTTCGCCACACACAACCAACAACTTTGTCTCGGTGAGATTCCCTTTACACAGACAACTTAAACCCACACCCACATACAAATTTGGAACAATTTTCACAGTTCAACAGAAAGCAAATTGAAATATAGGGGCAAGAAAGAAACTAGCCACCGACCAACAACAATGGGAAAGTTTTTTCTTGGCTAAGAATAACAAAATTAGGCCATGTTTAACCAACCTCTCTGCCCTATGTACTCATTCTGTCAACAGCACATCTCTGTAACTTATACCCAGCCGATATTACTCCTTTCCATTGCTTTACGAAGTTGAACAATGAAGATGAATGTCTTCAATTTAAGGCTAGACAAAAGTGACTCACCGTACACATAAAAATACTACCTCAACACCAATCGCAAAAAGTAGGCAAACTTTACAATGCTCTAAGTTGATTGACAACACTAGTTTCTCTTCTTTCATCTCAGCCATTAATTATTATCAACTTTTATTCAATGCCTATGATGTGCTATAGTAACAAGGTGCATAGCGCACCTTCGACCGCAAAGTGCATTGAAGACATAGCCTAAAAACAAATCCACACATTTGAGGTAATTCGATAAAGGCGCAAAAAAGAGTGAGGGATTAATTAAGAGAATAGTGAAGAAGAAAAGAGATAAGAGAGAGAAAGATAGGGTGCTAGGCAGGTAGGAAGAAGAGAAAAAAAGAAGGGAAAGGAAGAAGGGAAATAAGGGTAAAATAACTTGGCACACATAATTTTGAGGTAGAAAATGAGTTATTTTTAAAATAAAATCAGGGCTACACTTTATTGTTATAAAATTACTCATTTTTATATATTTTTTATTTTTAAGTCAAAATTGTCATTTAAGTCATTAGTTATTATTTTTATGATAAAGTTTATTTTATATAACAAATTTTCAGTTTCTTTATACTACCTTAAAATTATAATGAGTTGGTATTCTTTTATAATTAAGTTATTATGTGAAAATATTTTACTTAAACTAGATACATTATTTATGCCTAAAAGGAAAAATATTCTTGAGATATTATGATTACTTAAAAATTTATTTTATGATGGAGTTATTTATATTGCTCAAATCCATGATGTTTTAAGTTAATATGCACTATTATAAGTTTATTATTTATTCTATGTTGATTATCTTTATGCATAATGCCAAGGTTATTGCATTACTTGAGTTCTATTTAGTTAAATATGCATGATGTTGAGAATTTATACATAATGGCAAGCAAGTATTTTTTAAAAAGGACATTTAAAACTTGTTGATAATTGTCAAGAAAACAGGGGATAGATATAAGATTCTTTCATGTTACTTAACATAGTTAGTTTGGCTTGCTTTATTGTGACGACGTTATTAGTAACACCAAAGAAAGGAAATTCCCTAATAGAAGACCTTCGACAATGTGTGAGATAAGTAGATAAAGGAAAGTGGAAACTAAAGAATTAGATTATAAGCCAAATAAGGCTTGCTTATTTATGTTACTTTTTGAATTGCATGACATACTGTAATTAGTACTAATTGCTCGTATTATTGTGAATTATTATTTTCCTAAAATCAAAGTAATGTGATTGTGGTCTAATAGCAATGCGATTTCCCGTGCAATGACATGGTTGGAACTAACCATAGTTTGAAAACATTTTTAGAACTATTTATTTTCTACTTAGAATTTTTAATTCTTACTAGGAAGGAAGACTTTTTCAACTACTAGAGATGTATGGACTAGTGCTCTAGTAATCTATAATTTTTATTCCTGCTTAGGGATATTTAGCCTATAGCTAGTAGAGCTATGTTTCTATTTGCAAACAATCTAATATACTTATGTATATTAATCTATGAAGCACTTATTAAAAATACAATACCAATATGATGATTCGTTAATTTTTTTATTTGTAAGATACGTAGTATAAAGTATTTTTAAGAGTTTTTAGATATTTAAATGTTCACGGTATGTTTGGGTAAGGGATAAAAATGAGGTGAAATTTTTCATGGATTAGCTCCATATGTAATTACACATGAAGCTCATTCATGAAAAACTTCCCTCTGTTTTAATTACATATAGAACTCATCTATAAAAAAGTTTACCCCATTTTTATCCCTAACCAAACACACCCTTAGTGTTAAATTTTCTATTTAAGTTTGTGTCATTAGCTTTATTTTGAATGGGGTATTACAAGTTTTCAAATGTAGTAATATTTGCATTAGGTAATGCTGGAGTGTTCAAGGGAGTTGAACTTAACTTGATTGAATCTTTGTTTGATACTTTTAATCAAGCTAATTTTTCAAATGTAGTCATTTAGATCAAGATCAAGTTAACCTAAAATTTGTGAAAAATATATGAATTTGAATATCATATATAACCAAGTTATAAGTATTTTAGAAAACTATAATACGTGTTTTCAAATAAATTATAAGACATTAATTTTAAGTTATAAAATTTTATAATTTGTTTTTCTTTGTTAGAAAATGCATGTTTTGAAATATTCTATAATGTACTCAAAAGTGATTGGTCACATTAGAATGTGACTCCAGAAAAACTTTACCTGCAATGTCGAAGGTTTGAATTCTAGAGTCACCATTTTGAGAAAAAAAAATTACCTAATCTCCATCTCTGACTTGAAATTACTTATCTAATTCTTAAGATAAAATAAAAAATTACAACCTAAAACTACTTGTGCAATATATATATATATATATATATATATATATATATATATATATATATATATATATATACGAAAGTGGAAAAAACTTTTTTTAGCTATCACTTCTAATATAAAATTATGTCAATGACAATTCGCAAGAAAAAATGTAACATCCTCCCGAAATGTAGTACTATGCTTAAGTCATAGTACCACACTCTAGAGTTGTTACTGTCACTTAATCGGATCTTGTCTGGCAGCAACTTTCGGCCACCTTCAATATTACTAGTCAACTCCACCTCGAAGGACCTCCTTCGGAACTTCTAAACTATCTGGAGATAACACGGAAAGAAATATAGGAGTGAGAATTATAAATTCTCAGTAGGATTCATTAACTATCATACATACTATCATCGTTGTCATCTCTAGTTGCTTCAGTTTATTATAAAAAAGGTGAACATGTTATGCAAACTGTTTAATTTATAGTTCGAAAATATATTATCCGAACTAAAGTTCATTTTACTCATATACTTGGCATTTGGGAAAGCCCATACAAAACAAATTTATGATTATACTATGAATAATAACTGCAACATATTAAAATACGATAGTATCAATATACTGGAGACATAACATCTGCACATGCCTTTACTTGTATTTGAATTTATGCAGATACATAAAATTTACTTTTCTTTCTTTGTCTTCCTATAATATTTATCTTTATTTTCTTCATTCGACACACCTAGGCGTTACGTATCGCCATCCCTAGGTTGTCTGCATCTACCTACACTTGAGCGTTACATATCGTCGTCCTCAAGTGCAGTATTACTCATCTTCCCTTACTTGTCATACATATTCCAGAGTACGATCGCCATGTCATACTCCATTGGGGTGTGATCACCATGTCATACTCCTTAGGAATATGTTCTTCCTGCCATGTCCCAGAGTATGATCGCCATGTCATACTCCATCAGGTGTGATCTCCATGTCACATCCCTTAGGGTGTGGAATCATTATGCCACATTCCAGAGTATGACCGTTATGTCATACCCCATCAGAGCGTGATCGTCATGTCACGTCTTTCGGAATATGGACTTATCATCATATCTTTCATCATAGAATCTCTATATGCCACACTCCAGAGTATGATCGCCATGTCATACCCCATTAGAATGTGATCGTCATGTCAGATTCCTTAGGAGGTACTTATCATGCCATATTCCAGAGTATGATCGCCATGTCATACCCCATTAGAGCGTGATCGTCATGTCACGTCCCTTAAGAATATGGGACCTTCATTCATATGCAGATATGCATGCGCTCATAAGAATGATTTATGATCATGTCATCGTAATATATTCATAATTGTATAGCTGTTCATATCATAAATTTCTTGTAATATAAACATTCGTAGTTTCATAGACTTCTGCCGAAATTCGGCAGCATAACGGATCGAGTCCACTTCCCCATGAATAGTGCTAGTTTCAGCAGACAGTCAGTCACAGTAAGAGATCAAATATAATGCATTAATCTTTCAAGCACTAACATGGAATTGCAATACTTAGGCTTTACTTGAACTCATATGTGAATTAAGATGCCAATCCTTTAACTTTGGGAATCCTGCTCATATTCTTCAACTCTGCCCGTTTTTAGAAATTAAGCCTTAAATTCGTTTTAACTCATTTGGACCTGAATTTTGGATATGTCAAAGCGTTATGCGTCTATTTTCTAACCTCTTTAGTTCCATCTAGTTTTGATAACTATAACTCAAGTATTTTCGTTTTAACCCGGCCTGCCCTATGGCTGGCTAGAATTACATATCTAAAAAAAAAAATCTACTAAAAACTAGCTCAAATCATACGAAATTGGTCTCATATTAAAGCTAACAGGACAACCTTTCATTTGCAAGAATTCCATTCCATTTACCTTAGTAGGGCTCGAGTTATGGGCCCCGAAATTTGACATTCCTGAACTGCCCTATTTTGGTCCGATTTGGACATAGGGCAATTTTCTCGAACAAATGGGAACAAACAAGATTGTAACAAACTGGGAATTTCATTATGAAATGTTCCCCTATGTGTAAGCTTTTTAACAAAGTTGTTTTCACTCAATTTGGAGTTGTGTAGGGTGAGTTACACCTTTCTCAATTCACACTGCTCGGAGGAAAGTCCTAATTCCTAGGTCAAACTTCAAAAATTCATATCTCTCTCAATACTAATCCAATGGCCTTATATGATATATGTATGGAAAGCTCTGAATGTCTAGTTTCATATAAAATTAGTTTCATTTTGTTTCAACAGCTGTAGACAGAGCCGTACACTCCGTCGTACAGACCGCCGTAGGTTCTCCTAGGTTTTTAGTTTCTGGTTTGCTCTCTATCTTATGTTCCATGCAAGATTCAATCTCAATCCCTCCAAATACTTAAACCAGCCATAAATCATCATATTCATTCATTAATCACATCAAGAAGTAAGAAAATAAAATCAAAAGCAACCATCCACAATCAGAATAACAAGAACTAAATTGAACCTCTACATCCTTGGAGTGTGATTTTGCTAGGTATTGAGCTAAGTGTTGAAGTTTGATTTGATAGAACCTTGTTAAGCTTGAAGGAGTGTTGGAGTTTGTTGAGAGGAGAAGAGAAGAAGAAGGCTGAAATCAGAAGAGAAAGTGGCATAATCAGTATGAGGATAAGAAAGAAAAATCTGATTTAAGCATTGAAGAGGTGGTTGGCTTGGTGTGTTTTGATTGGTTGAAATTTTGTGATTGAAGTTCAGCCATATCTCCCTCTTTTGTGGCTAAATTATTCTCCACGTTGCCTAAAAAGTGGAACTCGCTTCCATTCTATCTGAAATCGGAACTCGTCTCTATTCTGTGTAAAGTCGGAGCCCGCGACCATTTTATTTGAACTTGGAGCTGAAGTCGGATGTCGGAACTCGTGCCCACCTTATTTGAGACTTGGAAATAAATTCGAAGATCGGAAATCATTCCGTTTTATTTGAAGTTTGGGAATAAAGTAGGAGATCGGAACTCGTGTAAATTTTGATCGAACTTGGAGATCAACTCAAAATCTGAACTCGTGTCCATTCTAGTTGAGTTCAACTCTAAGGTCGGAACTCGTTACATTCAACCCGGTGTCGGTACTTGTGACCATTCTGTTAAACTATCAACTCGGTAATCGAAAACCATGTACACTTTATTTTGAACCATGAAGTCGGAAGTCAAAAATTATGTACAATATATTTGAAACTCAAAGTCGAAGTTTGGAACTCGGAAACCACTCCATTTAATTTGAAACTTGAAGACAAAATCAGAAATTAAAAATAATCCATTTTATTTGGAGCTTGAAGATGAAGTCGGAAATCGGAACTTGTGGTGGATGTTACATTATCACCGTCCTTAAAAAAAAAAATTGTCCTCAAAATTTGATTATAAAACTAACTTGTTATAATCATAACAGTTTAGATAAGGTTCATATATAAGCACACAGTAGATGTAAAACCACTTAGCATAATAGGATCGACTAGAAATAAATTAGCCAATTCCTTATTCTGGTTTATCCCTAATTCTCGCTATGGCTCCTTCTGGGTGTCGCCTCCTCCACGTTTATAGTGAAAACTTTTCCCGAATGTTGCGGTTTAGGAGTCGGTGGTTAGTTTTCAGGGCATTCTTTGATCATATGTCCTGGCTTGCCACATCTAAAACACACATACTATTTAACCAGGCAAAGCTTATTTCCATGATTCTTCCCACACTTTGGACATCGTTGTTTGACCACCAATTCATGCAGCTGCTTGCCCTCATATTCACTAAGGTGAAATTGCTTCTTTGGTGGTGAGGCATATTTGAGTTCCTGGTTTTCAGGTGCAGGCCTCTTTCCATAAGTATCAAACTAGGAAATCTCCAATTTCTGGTTATACTCTTCCATAAGTCTGCACTTGTTTACCAAGGTAGGAAAATCCCTGATCTCCATAGGGCCTATTGCTGCAAGGATATCTTCCCTCAATCCTCCTTCAAATTTGACGCACTTCCACTCCTCATCTGGATTCCGCTGATAGATTGTGGAAAACTTGCATAGTTCCTCAAACTTAGCGATGTACTCTAACATGCTACTACTTCCTTGGCAGAGTTGCATAAATTCCAACTCCTTGGTGTTCCGAACTGATAAAGGGAAGTATTTCTGGTAAAAAGCGTCCTTGAACACAGTCCAGGTGATCTCTATCTGGGACCCTTCTAATAGTCATTTCACACTATTCCACTAAAATTCTGTGTCTGCTTCGAGCATATAAGTGGCGAAGGCCACTTTCTGGTGGTTAGTGCAGTCTAGAACGGAAAAGACCTTCTCCATTGTCTTAATCCACTCGTCAACCTTATCAGGATGAAAAGCTCCTCTAAAATTGGGCAGATTCGCTTTTCGGAATTCTGTGAACTTGAGGTATTCCAGGTCCAGTCCGGAGTTATTCGGGTTTCCACCATGACCAGCTCCAGGTTGTCTTCCCAGCTGGTCCATCATTGGTGTGCTGTAGTAGCTTGTTCATGCATAGCATATGCCATTTCTCGTAGAGTGTCCATGAAATTAGTGGGGTCTTCTGAAGTGGGTGCAGTTTGTAGCCTGCCACGCCCCCTAGAAGCCATTAGTTTCTGATCACACACAACAAAATATTGAGTTGATCAGGCTCAATAATAAGTTAAATATGGCAGCAGCTAATAACAATCATAGTTAGGCAGTCATGCATATCTAATTTCCTATATCTTATCTGGGCACATAAGATTTATCGCATGACATTTTCTAAGGATTCCAGAGTGAACTGGAAATGTAGTCAGTCCAAATCCTCAAGTCCGGAGAAGATCGAACTGCTCTGATACCATTTTGTAGCATCCTCCCGAAATTCAGTACTATGCTTAAGTCATAGTACCACACTCTGGAGTTGTTGCTGTCACTTAATCGGACCTTGTCTGGCAGTAACTTTCGGCCACCTTCAATATTACTAGTCAACTCCGCCTCGAAGGACCTCCTTCGGAACTTCTGAACTCTTTGGAGATAACACAGAAAGAAATATAGGAGTGAGAATTATAAATTCTCAATAGGATTCATTAACTATTATACATACTGTCATCGCTGTCATCTCCAGTTGCTTCGGTTTATTATGAAAAATGTGAACATGTTATGTAAACTGTTTAATTTTATAGTTCGAAAATATATTATCCGAAGTAAAGTTCACTTTACTCATACACTTGGCATTTGGGAGAGCCCATACAAAACAAATTTATGAATTATATTATGAATAATAACTGCAACATATTAAAATACGATCACATCAATATACTGGAGATATAACATCTGCACATGCCTTTACTTGTACTTGAATTTATGCAAATACATAAAATTTACTTTTCTTTCTTTGTCTTCCTATAATATTTATCTTTATTTTCTTCATTCGACACACCTAGGCGTTATGTATCAGCGTCGTTAGGGTGTCTGCATCTGCCTACACTTGAGCGTTACGTATCGTCGTCCTCAAGTGCAGCATTACTTATCTTTCCTTACTTGTCATACATATTTCAGAGTATGATCGCCATGTCATACTCCATCGGGGTGTGATCACCATGTCACACTCCTTAGAAATATGTTCTTCCTGCCATGTCCCAGAGTATGATCGCCATGTCATACTCCATCAGGTGTGATCTCCATGTCATATCCCTTAGGGTGTGGAATCATTATGCCACATTCTAGAGTATGACCACCATGTCATACCCCATCAGAGTGTGATCATCATGTCATATCTTTCGGAATATGGACTCATCATCATACTTTTCATCATAGAATCTTTATATGCCACACTTCAGAGTATGATTGCCATGTCATATCCCATCAGAGCGTTATCGTCATGTCACGTTCCTTAGGAGGTACTTATCATGCCATATTCCAGAGTATGATCGCCATGTCATACCTCATTAGAGTATGATCGTCATGTCACGTCCCTTAGGAATATGGGACCTTCATTCATACGCAGATATGCATGCACTCACAAGAATGATTCATGATCATATCATCGTAATATATTCATAATTGCATAGCTGTTCATATCATAAATTTCTTGTAAAATAAACATTCGTAGTTTCATAGATTTCTGCCGAAATTCGGCAGTATAACGGATCGAATCCGCTTCCCCATGAATAGTGCCAGTTTCAGTAGACAGTTAGTCACAGTAAGAGATCAAATATAATGCATTAATCTTTCAAGCACTAACATGGAATTGCAACACTTAGGCTTTACTTGAACTCATATGTGAATTAAGATGCCAATCCTTTAACTTTGGGAATCCTGCTCATATTCTTCAACTCTGCCCATTTTTAGAAATTAACCCTTAAATTCGTTTTAACTCATTTGGACCTAAATTTTTTATATGTCAAAGCTTTATGTGTCTATTTTCTAATCTCTTTAGTCCCATCTAGTTTTGATAACTATAACTCAAGTTATTTTCGTTTTAACCCGGCTTGCCCTGTGGCTGGCTAGAATTACCCATCTAAAAGTAAAAATCTACTAAAAATCGAAAACTAGCTCAAATCATATGAAATTGTCTCATATTAAAGCTAATAGGACAAACTTTCATTTACAAGAAGTTCCATTCCATTTGCCTTAGTAGGGCTCGAGTTATAGGCCCCGAAATTTGACCTTCCTAAACTGCCCTATTTTGGCCCAGTTTGGATATAGGGCAATTTTCTCGACCCAATGGGAACAAATGGAATTGTAACCAACTCAAAATTTCATTATGAAATGTTCCCCTATGTGTAAGCTTTCTAACAAAGTTAGTTTCACTCAATTTGGAGTTGTGTAGGGTGAGTTACACCCTTCCCAATTCACACTGCCCGGAGGAAAGTCCTAATTCCTAGATCAAATTTCAAAAATTCATATCTCGCTCAATACTAATCCAATGGCCTTATATGATATATGTATGGAAAGCCCTGAATGTCTAGTTTCATATGAAATTAGTTTCATTTTGTTTCAATGGCTATAAGCGGAGCCGTACACTCCGTCGTATGGACCGCCGTAGGTTCTCCTAGGTTTTTAGTTTCTGGTTTACTCCCTATCTTATGTTCCATGCAAGATTCAATCTCAATTCCTCCAAATACTTAAACCAGCCATAAATCATCATATTTATTCATTAATCACATCAAGAAGTGAGAAAATAAAATCAAAAGCAACCATCCACAATCAGAATAACAAGAACTAAATTGAACCTCTACCTCTTTGGTGTGTGATTTTGCTAGGTGTTGAGCTAAGTGTTGAAGTTTGATTTGATAAAACCTTGTTAAGCTTGAAGGAGTGATGGAGTTTGTTGAGAGGAGAAGAGAAGAAGAAGGCTGAAATCAGAAGAGAAAGAGGCGTAATCAGTATGAGAATAAGAGAGAAAATTTTGATTTAAGCATTGAAGAGGTGGTTGGCTTGGTGTGTTTTGATTGGTTAAAATTTTGTGATTGAAGTTCAGCCATGTCTCCCTCTTTTGTGGCTAAATTATTCTCCGCGTCGCCTAAAAAGTGGAACTCGCTTCTATTCTATCTGAAATTGGAACTCGTATCTATTCTGTGTAAAGTCGGAGCCCGCGACCATTTTATTTGAACTTGGAGCTGAAGTCGGATGTTGGAACTCGTGCCCACCTTATTTGAGACTTGGAAATAAATTCGGAGATCGGAAATCATGTCCGTTTTATTTGAAGCTTAGGAATAAAGTAGGAGATCAGAACTCTTGTAAATTTTGATCGAACTTGGAGATCAACTCAAAGATCTGAACTCGTGTCCATTCTAGTTGAGTTCAACTCTAAGGTCGGAACTCGTTACATTCAAACCGGAGGTCGGTACTTGTGACCATTCTGTTAAACTATCAACTCGGTGGTCGGAAACCATGTACACTTTATTTTGAACCATGAAGTCGGAAGTCGAAAATTATGTACAATATATTTGAAACTCGAAGTCGAAGTTTGGAACTCGGAAACCACTTTAATTTGAAACTTGAAGATGAAGTCGGAAATCGGAAATAATCCATTTTATTTGGAGCTTGAAGATGAAGTCGGAAATCAGAACTCATGGTGGATGTTACAAAAAACACTGTTTAAAAATGCACCAAGTCTAATTTTAAAAAGAATTTAATATTTATACACTGATATTATAAAATAATTGTACACTATTAGTTAACAAAAATTTAAGAAAGTGCTAAGTTATGGTAAGTAACTACCCACTATGATAAATATTCACCATAATTTATCATTTTCTTAAATTTTTATTGACTAATAATATAAAGTTGCTTTACATTTTCAATACATAGAAATTATTTTCTTTTAAAAATTAAATATAGTTTAAATAATTTTTACTCGAATTTAGTTAGACTAGAACTAGAACTAGAATGTCCCTAAACAAATAAATAAAAAAATTTCTGTTTTGCTTGGATTTTTGTTGAGGAAACAAATAAAATCGACAAGTTTGCTTCACGGATCACAATTTGGGGAGTGGAGGCAACTTCTCTTGTGAGTTCTCAAGAAATGAGTTTCGTCAAACAAAAAGAAATACAATTCTCAACATTTTGGTTTTGTTAGGTTTTCATAATGTTTTAGTGGCACACCTTGACTAATATGGCATACTTTGACTTGAAGTTAAAGAAGAGAAACCAATATTTTTAAATGGATTTTATAATGAAGAACTTGTAAATGTAAAGAACCAGAAATGAACATGACAATGCAAAGGGAATGCAAAGAAAAAACTCAAATGAGCAATTAATCCTAAGAAATTAAATAACAAAGATGAGTGTGGAGACTTTACAAGATTTCCTCTTCACTCCTGAATGTCCGCATGATGAATAAACTTTGAGTAAGTTCAAGTAAAAATTTCCAACTACTGCACTAATCCTAAGAACTCTTATTTATAGACAAAAATTCTAGCTTAAATTGGTGTCATTTGTTCCTGACTGTTACCACAATGTTAGTAGAGTGCTAGTAACAACCCATATTCTCTTGAGGCTCTAGTAACCGCTTCTAGATGTGCTTTGATCTACACGTGCTTCAAATATTGGTAACTACCTACGTTCTCCACTTCTCATTCACTTGTGCTTCTAAAAGAAATAACTCAATGATACGTCGATGAAGACTACTTTGATAGCCATGCATTTTCTCGACTTTTGTCATCTTATGATTCAATTGTGCTCCTTAGCAAACTATCACGTTGGGACTTTTTCTAGCACTTCTCAACATTGCCAAGTTGCCTTTCAATACTACTATTTTCTATTAACCATCATTGATTCATGCTAAGTTACGAGGCATATGAACCAGTCTCCAAAAGGTAATTGCCAGATTATTTTTGACTTTGACCAAATTCCTGTAGTTTTGACCATCTTTCAGTCACATGTCCTGAGGTTTATTTGTTTTTGCCAACTCGAGCCTTCAAATCTAGTCAACATCATTTCTTGTGATCAACAAGTTGTTGTCTTTCGACTGAATTTGTCGACCCAATATGATGCCCCCCAAAATTTGGTTGTTCGACTTCATGTTGTCCAAGGAAGAACCAAATTTTAATTGTTGACATTTTCTATGCTTGTGCTCTTCTTTTTTATCATTTCTTTTTAGATGCCCCACAAGAAGGGCTTTTTATTTTCTTTTTTGTTTGCCCTACAAGAAGGGCTTTTCGACCAATTTGTAATGATAATTTACCTTTTTTTAAGTTGAACTTTTATAATGAAATGCTTATTTCCTACAATGTTGGTTTATATTTTTTTAAGTATTTTCCATTGATCAACTTAACCCTCAAACCATCATTGACATTGACTAATCTGTAAGCATTCCCTAAATATAATTTATCGACTTAAAAAGGTCCTTGCCATGTTGGAGACCATTTTCCATATGTTCTTAACTTCTTTTCAAATGGAAGAATCAATTTCCATACTAAATTGCATAAGTTAAAACTATTTTAGCTTTTGGCCATTACCTCTTTTTGTTAAATCAATTTTTCTAATGCAATAAGCCACTCTTGATCAAGTTCATCCAATTCATCGAGCATTCCATGCCAATAATCTTCAATTGCCAATTCATTTTTCTTTGCCACTCTAATAGTTTATAAATTAATTTCGACAAGCAATACAGTATCGTGCCCATAGACCAACTTATAGGGCATTGTTCCAATTGACCTCTTAGGTGAATTCTTATCGGCCCATAAGAATTGGCTAAGGGTATTATGCTAATTTCTTGGCTGTCGACCCATGTTCTTCTTAATAAGAGCAATTATAGTCTTATCCATTGCTTCAACTTGACCATTAACTTGAGGATAATATGGGGTCAAAGTAATCATTTTTATTTGTCTAGGGTTGCCATATTCAACTACCCTTTTTCCTGTAAACATTGTTCCTTGGTTCATTGTCAAAGTTTGAGGAATTCCAAACCTATGAAGTATGTGCTCTTCGAGGAAATTGATAATTTCATTGAGTCATATCTTTTAAAGGCATGGGTTCGACCCACTTCGCAAAATAATCGATAGACACCAAAATAAATTTGTGTCTTTTTGATGAAGGTGCTGGATTAAGCCAATTAGGTCTAATGCCTATCCCTTAAATGACCAAGGTTTCACAATTGCATTCAATTCTGATGTTGGAATATTTTGCACGATCCTGTCTTTAACAGTCTTCACATGATTTGGCATAGTCCATGCAATCTTTAATCATGGTTGGCCAATACACTCTTTGCCAACTAAGGGTCCATTTCATTTTTTGTACTACTTGATCGGCACCACATATGCCTTGTGGACCTCTGCCAAGGCCAAATAAGCATCATCTTTTCCTAAATAGGTGAGAAGGTTGCCATCAACACTCTTCTTGAATAAAGTATCGCCTACAATTATAACTGATAGCATGATACTTAATTTTCCTGCGGACTTGGGTACTAGGATTCTTTAAATACTCAACAATTGGCATTCTCCAATTAGAAGAATCTAATTGATTAAGGAGACAAACTTCCCTTTTCTTCTAAGGGAACAAAGGCTTGTTTAACTTTGACTATTTTATCGAGCATTGTAGGTGTTTCCTTATACTTAGAGACTATTTGAGCTAAATCATTAGCTTCTTGATTAAACTCTTTAGAAATATGTCGGCTAATAACATTGTTGAATTCAAAAGGTAATCTCGTAGCGACAGAAAAATACTTAGTCAAATTTTCACTTATGCACCTATATTCTCTTGTCACTTGCTCAATTAATAATTAGGAATCCATCAACATTGTTTTAAATCAACATAATAATTTTCTTTTTCCTTTGTCGACACATGGATGGTCAACCAAAAAATCAGCCAACACTTGGCCTTTGACAACTTTGGCTGGAACATAAAATAAAGAAAATCATCCATTTGCCCACTCGACCATGCAAGATTGTATAAAACAAAATATATTTTATAACATCTATATTAGAAATAACATAAGCATCTTTAGAAACTAAATAGTACTTAAGTTTGGTACAGGAAAAGTACAAGGCCAAACACAACTTTTCTATTGGACTATATCTAGTCTCAACATGATTCAACATTCGACTAAGGTAGTAAATTGCTCTTTCATTTCTTTCTTTATCCTCTTGTGCTAGCATACTACTAATAGTTGATTTTGACGCCGAGATATACAATTGGTCAACCTTGTCTTGGAGGGGCCTTTACATGTGTATCAGTCATGTACTTCTTTATCTGGTTGAAAGCTTGCTGGTGCTCCTCCAACCATACAAACTCTTCTTCTTTTTACAACTTGATAAAAAATACAAATACTTTTATTTTTCCTGACAGTTTCGAGATAAATCGTTGAAGAAAATTCACCTTGCCAACAAAAGACTGTAATAGCTTCTTGTTTGTTGGTGGAGTTGCCTCTAGGATTGCCTTAGCCTTATTTTGATCGATTGCTATCCCTTTCTTTTGGATCAAGAATCCTAAAAAGTTTCCTGCAGCCACACCAAAGGCACACTTAAGTGGATTCATTTTCAAACCATGTTTTCACATTCGACAAACTTTCTAGATGGATGTCCATTGTGTCAGCTTTAACAACTACATCATTGATGTAAATTTCCATAATTTTTCAATGAAATCATGGAAAATAGTATTCATAGCCCTTTGATAGGTGGCACCAACATTTTTTAGCCCAAAAGGCATAACCATCCACTCATAAGTGCCAAAGGCACCAGAGCATCTAAAGGCTATTTTCGACACATCATCCTTAGCTATGTATATTTGATTATAACCTGAGAATCTATCTATAAAACTCAATATTTCATGGCCTGATGTCGAATCAACTAACATATCAGCTATAGTCATATGATATTCATCTTTTGGTGTGGCATTATTTGAATCTCTAAAATCCATGCAAATTCTAAGTTTACCATTCTTTTTCATGACAAGAACAATATTAGAAATCTAGTTGACGTACCTAGTTATTCGAATGAACTTTGCCTTAAGTGACTTCTTGATTTCTTCTTTTATTTTGAGTATGATTTATAGTGCAAAGCATCGAGGTGCTTGCTTGATAGGTCAAACATGTGGCTTCATTGGCAACCAATGTTCGACGAATTTTCTAATTAAGCTAGGCATTTCATCATACTCCCAGGCAAAACAATCTTTATATTCTTTTAAAACTTCAACCAATTTTATTTTATACTAGTCGGGAAGCAACTAGCTTATGTACGTTAGCTTATTTGCTCCATCTTCACCAAGATTGACCTCTTCTAAGGGATCTTGCACTTCAACTTTTTTGTTATGTATATTGTTAGAATAAAAAGTAGAACTTTCAAAACCTAATGGATCTAAGTCATATATACAATGTAATTGTGTACCATCAAGAGCACATATTGTATAGTTGACCATATATGCCGACAGACAAGTTAGTTGGCTCGCAATATTCGTGACTAAATTTTTTCTAAGGCTAATCCTACACAAGCCTTTGGCACCAACTATAACTTGTCAAGCCCCATAAGACAACCTTTGATGATGGATGGGTCAAAGGTGTCTAAATCTACTTGAATAGGCTTGACTTTTGTGTTGTAATCTTTAAAGCTAACATGCATTTGCTCCAAATAGCAAGGGCTATCAACACTTCCCATCTCCTCAATCCTTCATTTTTCATTCCACAATATTAGTTTTTGGTAAAGCGTAGAAGGAATGGCTCCAACACCATGAATCCAATCACATCCAAGCAGCAAATTAAAGCTAGCTTTGGATGGCACTACCAAAAACATGGTTGGGCTATCAACACTTCCTACCTTTACTCGCAGTGGAATCATGCCCTTGGCTATTGTCGATTTACCATTGAAACCTGTAACTACTACATTGGTCCTTATGAGGTCAAAACTTATTTTCCTGAGCTTGGTCATCATGTTTTCAGGCAAAAGTTTTATTATTACACTACTATCGACCAAAACTCAATTTATTATTTTAGCTTCAACCTTAGCCTTAATATGCAGAGGTCAGAGGTGGCTCTTAATTACCTCATCAAGATGCTTTAACAGCCCCTCACTACAGAATTCTTTCTCGAGAAACTGACATTCACTACCTGGGAAGATATCATAGCAATCTTCGTCTAGATATTCTACCTCCTAGACTTCACTATATTCCACTGGCAACATAGAAACTACTCTAACAAATTATGTTGCAAAGATAGCTTCTAAGTCGTCATCAAAGCTTGATGAGAAGTTTTCTTTGAGCAAGTTATCATCATCCTCGTCAAAGATTGGTGTTCGAGCCTTAGCTTTATTCTTTGGTGGCTTTAGGCTCGACACAAAATTGGCTGTCAAGGCTCATTTTTGTACCTCAATTAACTTAGGGGTGCATTCAGGATATGGCCTATCAGAGGATGACAAAGGGATATATTCAGGTTATTTTTCTTGTTTTTGTGGCATCCGCAATGTTTGTGGCTTCATCAATAGCCTCAGAACAAATGGGGCAACCAGAGGCTAGACTTGAATGTTAACAATTGGGTTTACAGGGGCCGACACTTGGTTAGATTGACACCACGCATAAGGATTTGGTGGATTAGGTGGTGAGAAATACCTACCTATAGACTATTGATTCTTGACCCACTTACTCTTTTTCTTATAATGTTGGCACTGAAAGTGTTATTGGAATTAGCGCAGTGGTGATTATGGCCATGGCAAATTCCTTTGTGCACAAAATTTTGCACCCATTTGTTTTTCATAACCTAGGCCGGAGCCACCCTTGTTTTCAACTGAATTCCTTCTGGTCGACTATCCACCATAACAACAGTCTTCATTTTTTGCTTGATGGGATTTAGTTTGACCTTTTTGGCATTGCTTGATCCAGGCACATCTTTTGTGGTGCCTTTTTTGTGCTTTAACAGTTTGAACACCCTTGCCAATTTTGACCTTGTCAATAGTTTGACTAATAATTGGTTTAATAGTTTTGCCTTCTGCCATCTTTTCTTTCTATTTTTCATAAGTCTTTACAATTTTCTGATCAAACACGACATTGCATCTTGGGCAGAAAGCAACATTTTCTCTAGACTCCTTCTATTTTAAGAAAAAGTCAAGCAAATCTTCCCTAACCTTGGGAAAAATAGGCTTTTCAATGACTTCAAACATATCAAGATCCATGTCAATCATCATCTTATCATTTTCTCCTATTTGTTCTTTTTGACTTCGACAATATTTACTAATAAGTTTACTAGTTCAGCATAGTTTGAGGTAAGCTCGGATGGATCAACATCAACCTTCATTTAAGCATTTTTGTCTTCAAACTTCAACCTTCCTTCTTTGATGGCTTTCTGTATTAAGTCCCTGAAAACGAATGAAATTATTAGTGCTATGCCCAACCATTTGATGAAATTTACAAAAATTTTTACCTTTCTATTCATTAATGGATGGCATTTAAGGAGAACTATTTGTTTTTCCTTTAAAAGCACATCAAATATTTGTTCAGCCTTTGTTTCTCCTTGCCTTTAATAGGTTTTAGTGAGCAATAAAAATAAGGTGGATGTAACATCCTCCAAACATAAATGCCATACTTGAGTCATGAACTTTATCTCGAGGCTATTACTGCTACTGTAAAAGGCTTTGATATATATATATACACAAAGTATTTATATATATAGAATATTTACAACTTAACAAAAAGTCTGAATAATATTACGTATAGACCATGCCTTAGTCTGCAATCATCTTTGGCTGGTTATTGTAGCGAACACTTTGGTCCTTCGAACTGGACATCAAGTCTAGGTCTTGAGCTTTGTAATCATTTCCAATACCTCTGCTGTGGACTTGGGATCTATACTACATACTAGAATGTTTACGGAAAACAATAAACAGGTAGTGAGAACCTAAGGTTCTCAATAAGTAAACTCAAGCCACTATTTATACACAATATCATTATAACCATTCCAGCTATTTCAGTTTCCTATGAAAACGTGGATGCATACACATAAGTACTTGTTCAATTTTAAGTTGAAAATACCTTTTTCGAAGTGAGTTATATTTTAGCAACCACTTAGCATATCCCATGACAGACATAACAACAACGATAATATAGCAATTCAATCAGAATCACAGTAATATTATAGCACAATGAGATGCTTAAATGTGAATATGCAAATGCTTATACTAGACTTTATGTTGGTGCACTTGACTTTCTTATCCCTTTCTTTCTTTAACTTGCATCTTGCTTCTTTGTACTTGGTTCCCTGAAGGCGAATGGCCTCTCTCATCTTTGGGTAATAGCCTGCTTCTCAGCTCCGAGGTCATACCTACACATTAGTGACGAGTTTACTTTCCCCAACTCTTATACCGATCTATTCCCCTTAAATTCGTTCAGGGGCTAGCCCAAATCTTAGACAATACTGCCCTGACCCATTACGAGGTGAAGGCTCGGTTCGTCCCCTTGCTTGTTCTTATATCTTTCTCCTTTCTTGACATTATCATGCACGTATCATGTATATGTCTCATAGTTTGCATTCAAATATTCATGGTTGTATGATGTTCATGTACATAACATATAAATATTCATAACTTTCACATATTTCTGCCAGGTTTTCGGCAACATAACGGATCAGGTCTGTTTCCTTGTAAATAGTGCTAGCTTAAACAGATAATCGGTCATAGTAGCAAAGCCAACACAATATATAAATCTTTCAGCATCACCATAGATTTACAGCATTCACATCTTAATTGAAACTCATGCATGCATTAAGGTGCCTAAACCCCCAATTTGGCAATTTTACTTACATCACTCAATTCTGCCTTGTTTTATTAGTTATGCCACAAATTCTGCTTAAATTATTAAATTTCGAATTTTTGATATGTTGAAGTATTGTTTGTCTAGTTTTTAATTTTGTCCCATTAAGTTTTGATAAGTATAAATTGAGTTATTAAAGTTTAACCTAGGCCTACCCTAGTGTTCGATATAATTAGTGTCTAAAATGTGAAAATTTACCAAAAATAGATATATTATTGGATTTGTTTGAAACTTATGTCATTTTAAAGTTTACAAAACCATTTTAATTCACTACAAGTTTCGTTTCCTTTGAATGAGGAGAGCTCAAGCTATAAGCTCTCAAAGTTAGTTGAATTGGCTTGCCCTGCTTCAGTCCAGTCAGGATATAAGGTAACTTTGGTGAATTACTGGGAGCAAACTGCTACGGGTTAAAATCTGAAATTTTTATGGCATGAACATCTATGTGTCAGCTTTCTAATAAAATTAGTTATACTCAATTTGAAGTTATATAGGGCAAGTTATGCCCTCCATAATCCAACCTACTTAGGACCAAAATGCAGAAATCCAGGGTTAAATTCAAAAATTCATATATCATTCAATACTGATCTAATGACCCTATAATTTATATGGTTAGAAAGCTTTAAATGTCTAGTTTCATCTAAAATTAGTTTTATCAAATTCTAATGGCCATGGGAGAAGCCGTATACTTCGCAGTATAGATCATTGAGGGTTTTTCATTTGGATAGAATCTGTTTGCTATTCTTTTGGTTTTTCTCTCAAATTCCAAACCCAACGTATACATATTAATCCCACCATAAAAACTGATATGAACATGGTATATCATCATATAAAAGAGAGGAAACAAAATACCAATCAGCTACCTTATCACAAACAATAAGAGATAATCATGAATCCTACCTCAAATAGATGTAGAAACAAGCTAGATTTGAGTTTTTGGTGAAAGATGTGGGTAGGGCTTGAAGATGGAAGTAAGATAAAGTGAGGTAGAAGAAGAAAAGAGGATAGAACGGCAGCAGAAAGAGGCATCCAAAATGAGGGGAGTGAGGAGCAATTGTCAAAGTTTATAATATGATGATTTCATGTGTTTGTTGGAGGCTTGAGTAGAGGAGGTTTAGGCCACATCTCCCCCCATTTTGTGGTTGCATATTGCGCTAGCCAAAGGGAGGTGTGTAATTCTATTGATTCGGTTCTAGCAGTATAAAATACTGAGTTTCAACCGATTTCTTTCAAACCAGCAAACATTGCTAGAAATTTTTTGAAATTTTTTGCATGCTTATTTTTAATTCCTCCTAATCCTAACCCCTTCTAATTAATTCTACATACCTAATAAAATCGGATAAATCGATTAACAGCATGAATTAAAAGTTTTGAAAAATTTTAGACATTACAGATCATTTTTTAATTTTGCCACATGAATCTCATCAAGGTCAGAGTTATCTTCCTATGACTCCCACATTCAACATAGGCTACTTTTTCTTTTCGAATCAGAGTTTTCTTTTATAGATACTCCTTTTCTCTTTTTAATTGTTCGACTTATCGCACTTTTTTTGCTAATTGGGCTAAAGCTAAAAGCTGTTGGTTGATCAGTTTCTTTCGTATGCTATAGTCGAGGCCATTCAAAGCCATCTTGACTACCTCTAACTCAAGCACCAGAGTATAGTATCTGTTTTTTAGGTTTTTGAATCTAGCCAAGTAATCAACAATAGTTTCACCATTAAACCTTTGAATAGTGAATAGGTCGATTAAATTGACCTTCATTTCTCCCTGAAAGAACTGGTCATAAAAACTTCTTTCTAATTGTATCCATGAATGGATAGAGTTTGGTGTTAGGGTAGAAAACCATGTAAAGACATTTTAGTCAAAGATGAAAGAAAAAACCTCATCTTTAAATATTCATTTGTTGCTACCTAGCCAATTTAGACGATATAATGAGCGATGTACTCTATCATCAACTCGCCATTTTCCACAAAGAACTTGGTCAAGGACTTTGGTATTTTCAACCCTTTAGGCACTTCCACATAAAAGACCTGGTCTAGGAAAGCAAAGACAATGAAAGGCTAGTTAGCATAGCCAAAATTGAACCCAAAGCGGTTCAACACTTGTTCGATAGTTTGAGTGATGTTTTAGTTATGATTAGGATTAGGATTATGATTATGATGCCCCCCAAGATTATTTTGTCTAAGCCTTTGGACTATGCGCTTTGCATCCTATCCTTGATTGACCAAGTGAATGCCTTGTCAAAGGGGTTATGACCTCCGTCCTCATGTAAATAGGGTAATGCTATCTAATTATTCTAGTCTTCCTCTATATTGACAACCTCAACTATCCACCCAACCTGTCAAGCCAATTGCTTGTATCTAGTGTTGGTAGTTTCTATTAAAGGTATTAGGATGGTTGTCATCTGTGTATCAGTATGTTTACCAAATCGTAGTGACATTCCTCAATTTGTTGCCTAAAAGTAGCTAATGACTCAATAGTGTTTGAGGGAGTTCCTATTGGCATGGGGAGTTTCCAAAGCATATTTGAAAATATGGGTCCTACATTCCTTTGTCTAATTGTGATGGGGTTTGTTGATGATGTTCCTCTTGTATCCCCTACTAGACCCATATAAAAGGTCCAATCGTTGGCATATTAGCCATGATAGCATTGGTATATTGGGGATTTTCGTATATGGGATTGTTATATATATATATATATATATATATATATATATATATTCAGGAAAGTTCCTGCTATCCCTTAAGTGGCCATTGGCAGAACTTACCCACGAGGTAAGCTATACATTAGGCAGGTACTGGGAGTGTGGTTGGCATTGGTACTATTTAGCAGATTGTTCACCCCACTTGTGTTGACAAGCGTTAGAATAGGTTCTATTGCCTGTGAAGGGAGCACACTTTCCCCTTCATTTCCGGCTTCTTCCATCGAAGAAGATGCTCAAGACATATTAGACACTATTATGGCACTACGCAAGAGCATAAGTTATGGACCACAGTTGTTAGGTATTTTTTAACACCTCTTTTTTTTTTTCTTGGTCCAACCAGGCGTGCCAAAGTTATTTTGCTTGGATTTTCGTCAAGGAAACAAATAAAATCGATAAGTTTGCTTCATGGATCTCAATTCAGGAAATGAAAACAACTCCTCTTAAGAGTTCTCAAGACAAGAGTTTCATCAAAAAATACAATTCTCGACACTTTGGTTTTGCCAAGTTTTCATGTTTTAGTGGCACACCTTGACTGATATGGTATACTTTAACTTGAAGTTAAAGAAGAGAACCAATATTTTTAAATGGATTTTATAATGAAGAACTTGTAAACGTAAAGAACCAGAAATGAACATGAAAATGCAAAAGGAATTCAAAGAAATGAAATCAAATGAGTAATTAATCTGAAGAAATTGAATAGCAAAGATGAGTGTGGAGACTTTACAAGATTTCCTCTTCGCTCTTGAATGTCAATATGACAAAAGAGTTTCGAGTAAGTTCAAGTAAAAGTTTCGAATTACTAAATTAATCCTAAGAACTCTTATTTATTGACAAAAATTCTAGCCTAAACTAGTGTCATCTATTTCTGATAGTTACCATGATGTTAGTGGGGTGACAATAACTACCACGTTCAACTTTGAGGCTCTAGTAACTACTTCTGGACATGCCTTGATCTACAGTACTTCAAATACTTATAACTATCCACATTCTCCATTCCTCATTCACTTGTGCTTCTAGAAGAAATAACTTAGCGATTCGTCGACGAAAACTACTTCGACAGCCATACATTTTCTTGACTTCTGTCACCTTATGATTCAATTATGCACTTTGCCAATCTATCACCTTGGGACTTTTTCCAACACTTCTCAACATTGCCAAGTTGGCTTTTGACACTGTTATTGTCTATTAACCATCATTGATTCATGGTAAGTTATGAGGCGTGTCAACTAGTCTCCAAGAGGTAATTGCCAGATGATTTTCGACTTCGACCAAATTCTTTTAGTTTCAACCATCTTTTAATGTCATGTCCTAAGGCTTATTTGCTTTTGCCAACTTGAGCCTTCAAATCTAATCAACATCTTTTCTTGTGTTCAACAGGTTTATGTCTTTCAACTGAATTTGAGAATTTGACCCAACAATTTCAAAAACATATCTTCTTATAATTTCATGGATTTGGCCCCTCCTTTGCCAATATTGTTACTTTCCTTGCTCTCATCATCACTAATTATTCTCCAATCAAGAGAGAGGAAATATAAACTAGGAATTTTCAAATTTAAGGTATTATTACTGCATTTTTATACCACACATGAGAGACTAGGCAAATAAATAGTTACAATAATGTATGCTCAAACCTGAAAAATCCCAAATCTTTCATTTTGTGAACCTCTTATTCCACAATCTTAGCAAAATTGGGCAAAACATGGCCATTTGACACAACACACTAGATTTCGTTTGCAATTGGGCAGATTTTAAAGTGCTCCTACTAAAAGTGAACATTCAATGTTCACTAGATTTTTAACTGTTGATCAAGTGAAAAAAAAATCTAATGGTTAGAATTATACAAAGATTAATTATGGTGCTCTACATCATGATCAGAGAATAGGTACTCCTTCTGGTTAATTGGTAATTTGTGTAATAATAAAAAATTTATAATAACTCAAATTACTTAAATAACCCCACCATCCTCTCAATGAGCTAAGTCAGATCTTCAACCCCCACCTACCACCCACCTCATCACCACCTGCTACCATGCACCTCACCACCACTTTTGACACAACAGTGCCATCTTCACCAATCACCACCCATCCATCTTAAAAATACTGTCACAAATCGAGACCCAGCATTACTTTGTTATCAACATAGTCTGAGTCCAAGAAGCAGCAAACCACGACTAGAACAATGACATCGCAAGAGCAACACTAACAACATGAAACTATGTGGGGAGGGAGGTGCCTCAGGGTGAGGAAAAGGTTGTGGAGGAGGTATGCCGCGGAGGTTCAAGACCCTTCCACTATAGAGAAGCACAGGCGGGGCACCTTTAACACTACAAAGGAGGCCACCTTGGCTATGCACTACTTCATCATGGCAAGCCTTGGACCCTTGGTTGTCTTGCATGGCCATTCTCAGTGGAGTTACATGGCTGGGTTACCACAGTTGGCCGACTGCAAATCTCCATGGTGATCTCAAGCTGTAGTCCCGTGAAGCTCTATGACCATTGCAAGCGTAAGGGAGAAAGTGCTATTGCAGTGGAGATTCATATAGGGTGGGAGTGTGTGCAATGGAATGAAAATTTGATATATAAGGAGGGAGAATAACTTCAATTTTGGTGTTATTTTATGTAATTTAAGTCTATTTGTATTCTATCTTCTGATTATATTGTATTAGTTTGTTTCAGGTCAAGAATCTATTATCATGGTTTTGGGAGATGGTTATTTGGTTATTTGCAATTACTGTTGGTGTATGGTAGTGATATATTTGGCAATGGGAGATGTGTAATTTAAATGTTTGATCGGTTTTATTGTTCTTGAAGAGTGGTGTGAAAAAGAAAATTTGATTTAAAATAAAGGGTAAAAGAGTCTTTTTATAATTGTTGGGAAAAAAGAAAAGAAAAAAACAAAAACTTGTTACAATAGTTAAGAATAAGGTGAGCATTTAAAGTTCAATTTTTATGGTGAGCATTCTATAATTTTCTGAAAGATTGTGGCTCTAATTTTCGATAGACTTTGATATTATCTTAAGATCATAGTTATTAAACTTGACTTGGTGATTGACTCGGTCAAGTCACCAGATCACTAGGTCACTGGTTGAATCAATCGAACCAAATATAATTAAATAAATCTATAAAAATACAATAAAACTCAAATAAATATAATAAAATTAGTCAAATGACACAAGTAATTAGCAATTTAACACAATTCCCCATCCCTATCCCTATTGTTATTCTTTTTAGAAAATAAATCTTGAGTAGATGCTTTTTGGGATGATGGTGTTTGTGATGAATGTGTTTGATTAGAAGACATTTCCAACCAAAATAAAATAAAAATACAACTAAAAAAAAAAACTCTATAAAACACAAAACACACATCAAGTTGTCAAAAAAAAATTATAAAAGCCCAAAAAAAAAAGATTGCAATACTTAGTACTTACACTAAGTTGTAGTAGTTAGAAACTTACAAAAAAAAAAAAAAAATCTCATAATCCAAAATGAATGTGGATGTGGGAGTATTTATAAATCATATCACCACGGTCTCACTCTAGACAACCCTATTTGTTCATTTCAATTTATCCTATAGTCATCACTTACCACCACTCACTCAAAAAAGCCTCTTTTCTTTGCCTCTGTTTGTGTTCTACGTGATTAGGTTCCACCCCAACAACAACAACAACATCAACTTCCAAACAAACAATCTGAATAAACCACAACCAACATTCGTATCTCATATCTCACAAATATAATACAAGTCATATTGCTAAACCAACTCAGATCAACACAAAGGGATCAAAATAATCCCAAATCTATATTTTATAAGTCAAAAATTTCAATTTCAATAATGCTTAAAATCCCAAACAGTGAGAAGTGAGAACATATCAGTATAATCTATATTACCACCAAACCAAAGCACCAACAAAGAAGAAAAACCACATACCAGCGATGGCGAACAATGGAACAATGATAGATGGTGGCAAGGGGCGAACGGCTAGCGGTGACACGACTGGGGCTTCCTGCTTCTTCTTCCTTTGGAACTGAAGTTCCCCTTCGCTTCTCCCTTCCTATGTTCGCATTCTATTCAGTTTCTAAATTAGATTAGTTAGCTTTTTTTCTTTTGAACTGAGAACAAAACAGTGTAGTTTTTAGCAAAAAAAGAAAAAAAAAAAACTTGGAACAAGCATGACCAAGCCAGTTTTTTCAAATCCGACTGGGTCACCGGTTTTTAGGATAACCAACCGAGTCACACCGAGTTGGTGCCATTCTGTAGTAAGGTCGATCCAATAAGCAACTAGGACCGATTAGACCACTGGATCATCAGTTTTCCTATTGAACTGGTCAGTTCGAGCTGAGTTTCACAGCTATGCTTGAGATTGTGTACTTAACTTCACCTTAAAAACTAACTCAAAAAAAGAGAAATGTCTAAGTACTTATAAAAGTTATCTTAACTATATTCTTAAATAATATAAGACTCATCATTATAAATTCCATCACAAGAAACCAACAATAGGCATGGTAGATAGTAACTAATTGCTTTTTTACATTTTGCGAACAAAAGAAAATTGCTTGTCACTGCAGCATACCTAATTTAGCATTGTTGCGGATTGAGAATTGATCAAGGTTTTCCAAAGAAATAAGAGATAACACTATTGTGTGTGTGTGTGTGTGGCTGATATATCACAAATCATGTTAAATTCATATGTATGCCACATCAACATTATTTATGCTATATCAGTATTTTTTATTAATTATGTGAAAAAAAAAGTAATTAGGGACTAGATTGAAAAAAAAAAAAAAATAAAGACTGAGAATCAACTTGAAAAAGTAAATAAAGGATAAAAAGCTTTTTCACTCATATGGATATGTTGAAAAACTTTACTTTAAACAATTAATTAAACTATCACATACGCTTTAAAACACACAAAGTCTACAATCAAGCTAATTGCAAAAGCCAAAAAAAAAAATTAAAAAAAAAAGGATAGTTAAGAAAACTAAGTTAGATAGTGCTTGTGGGAATATGCGCAAGATTTTTGGATTGTTTGCCAATATTATAATAAGAATAATAATGGTTTGTTTCCTCTCTTCTGTCAAGAACTAATAATGGTGTCTGGATTTTTGGATTCCAACGCAAGAATAATTTATATATGGAGGCCACGCGTTAAATGCAGATCATGTCGTGAAACATATTAATTATTGAAAGAGACCTCACTCGATTCGCACTCGGGGATAACATACGTGCATAAAATTCAGATGAAGCAATTTTATAATATTAACCCTAATGTAAATAAATATCAGTAAAGGATGACAAGCCTACTTTAATAACTTTATATATATATATATATATAAAACAAACTTTTAGAGATTCAATTATAATTATTTATTATGGGTATTATTTGTGTCATTTTTTATTTAAAATATAAACTTTAACAAGATTGGGTTCAAATAACTCGTATTTCAACATTTAAATATATGTATTACATTGTTTGGGGATATATATATATATCAAAAGTATAATAATTTTATATTAATATATAATTTTATAAATATAATTTATAAGATATAAATTTTTAATTTAAATATGAGTTTTGTAAAAAAATTTATAATAATAAAATTATTTGATGGTGTAAATTTTATTTAAATTTATAACGATATAACTTTTAACTTTATTAATGTTACACCCTATTTCTGCACACACATATTGTATCCCCAAAAGAAAACGTCACTAGCTATAACAATTCTTTTGGGCCTATCAATGAAGGAGTTTGGATTTAATCTAACTCTTTTACAACCAATCTAGTAACTTTTTGATGTTGGGCTTTGATTATGCTTCTAAAAATGTATTTTTTTTATCAAGAAATGGAAATTAACTTTATGAAAATTAAGTTTTGTAATAAATTTGAGAAACTCTAAAAAATAAAATAAAAATTGACCAAGAAAACAAGAAAGAAAAGTCGTGAGAGAAAACCAATGGGCAAAACTTGAGTGGGACAAAATAGTAAAACTAGCAATTTTTTTTTTGGGGGGGTCTTTGTGGGCATACACTACTTTTGTTTTGCAAGAGATAAGTGACGGTGCGTCGGACTGACACTTACTAAGAAACTTTAAAAGTTGAAACAATCTAGGCTAAAAAAGGGTTATAATAAGTAAATTTATTTCGTATAAGATATCATATTAACTCACATTTTATTTATTATTAGATAGGATATGTGCTCAATTCAAGTGGAGTCTATATCTCATGCAATAGTGGATGGGGTGTGATTCAACACAGTATCCCATATAAAATGAGGTCACCAAACGATTCTCGTTAAAAAATGATGAAAAATTCTTATTTACACCTACATAAAGAATATTTCTGCCTGTAAATTTTATTAACATGCGAGTCTTATAGTGATGCTCATTAGTTAATCAAATAGTTGAGAACTTCCTAAAGAAGCAATAACTTTTTTCCTCCTAGATCATATGAGAACTTCTCAAAATTGATGCAGTTGGAAAGCAGCTAGCAAGAATTGTGAAAAAGAAAAACCAAGACTTGACTTTGGTTATATGGACCTTTTTCGATTAACGTTGCATTGCATGGATAGAAAAGACTATACAACAACATTTGTTCAACATTAGCAAAAAAAAAAAAAAAATTGTTCAACAAATACAAGTTATGGGTTTAATTTATATGTACTAACTATCATCTAATCAAACCTTTCTATTTATGTGATTTTTGGAGTAATGGTGTGAAAATTAAACATGATTGCTAATAGAAGGGAACATATTATAGATAATAGAAAGAAGAATGATTAAGAAAGAACCCAACTCACAAATGACGTCCTCCTGGATGCCCTCCAAAAACCCATCTCCTTAACCTCAAAGCTATCCATTCCAGAATCCTGCATAAAAACTCTTTCCTCTAAAATAGAAAACCTCATAGAATACTCCTATGTCCTTGAAGATGCCCAGATAGAAAGTTCTATCCTTCATTTCCTTAGTCCTTATAATGTTTTCATAAGAGAAAAAGGTCCTTTAGGTGGCTCTGCAAAAAGCTTATCTCAACTCCTAGACCTGATATAAAAAAGTATATTCAGACTACAAAAATGGATGAATGTGCTCCTCAAGCCACCAGCGCTGAACAGTATATTGATATGGAAATCAATCATACTCTCATCCGGCCTTGGCAGAGAGAAGGATGTGTTAGCCTTCATCTTGGGGCTATTAGGCTAATCCTTTCTCTTCATGGGAGAAAAAGGACTTCCTATTACCGCCAAGGTAAGCGTATTGGACACTACTTTCTAGAATATCGAACATACCACAATTGGAACTGTTTTGACAACACTAAATGCAGGTAGTGTTGTTTTAACTATGTTCCCCAACTTTAATGTTCATCTTAGAGATCCTACGTTGACCACCAGATTCAAAGTACATGTCCAACTCATAGGGGCTCACAAGATGGAGTTGCTCTAGCCGCCTCACTTCAGCACCAGTTAAACTATAGGCTTCAAGATTATTGTTTTGATCTGCCTACTCCAAAAAGCTTCAATGAAAATGTCTTGATGGTCCTAGCCACGTCAAATGATAAAATACCATCCATTGTTCAAATTCCAAAACAGATCCCTAGAAAAGATCTCTTACAGCTTATGCCACTTGAATGGATAAGTAACTATGATAATTTCAAAAAGGACAACACTCCTACTGTATCTACTGAGGCAACTTTCCGAAGATCTGTTGATGGAACTGTCAGAACCATTTTCAAAAGGCCAGATCAAGAAGAACCCTCTAAAGGGAACCCTCCTATTTTTCATACAATAATGATCACTCTTGGAGCAACAGAGAAGAAACTATCGATCCATGCCATTGAGCCAAATGGACATATTATTTATTCTGATAAGATTGATGGTCATTTTTTATGAGATATTCCTAGATCAGGAATGTGTGAACCTGATTGTGACTACGATTCGTGGTTCTATCCCATGCTAGGAAATGATGAATGGCGAAGGGTATGTACAGGAAACTGCAAGTATCCTGCTACTCCTTGCATGCCTCCTCTTAAGCCACAAAGAAAATCTGATCCAGATAATGGTCCTTGGGTAGGGATCCGAAGGAAAAAGGAACCCTTGCCGATTTATGAAGAAGCCCTTAAGATACTCAGACAAAAAGGGTATCCACCACCACCACAAAATACTACAAACTTTTTTTCCTTTAAAAGCTCAGAACCTACACCTTTTGTCCCGATAGTACCAGAAATTCCATGCATGATGTTTGCCTCCACTGCAGCCACTTACAGAGCTGATTTTCCAGCTTTGGAAAGAAAATCTAATCCTACCACCCAAACATACACCAAGCCTTTTGTCCAGCCTACTAAAGTACAACAATATGGGAAGTTGAAGCCTCTGACCCAAGCTGAAGAAGTTCTAAACTGGTAAATAGAGAACTCCTTAGCCCAAAATGGCCTACTGACAAAGATAAACCAAAAAATTGATAGCATCATGATTGCCGTAGAACAACGGTTGGGGATATTGTCAGAAAAATTGCAAAAGTATTATAAGGAGACAAAAGCCAAGATTGAAGTCTTGGAAATGGGAAATCCAACAACTTCCTGTTCAGAACATCCATGACCAGGCTTTTGATCAAAGAGAAAGAGAACTTCAAAAGCTTAGCTAGGGTATTGAAGAACTTTATGAGCATACAAAAAAGCCTTCAAAAATAGTCAGAGTTAGACCCATTTTTTACTCCACTGCCAAAATATTTCCTAGCCTTCTACCATCCTCATAACCATACAAACCTCCACCTTTATTACTGTAACATCTCTAATTGTGTCTAAGCTAATTAGCTCAGTGTCCCTAGCTAATTAGAGGGGTTAGCGATTAACTGAGGACTAATCAGCTAATCTTGATGAGCAAAAGCTTAGTGAATTGAGTCAAGTCAACAATTGAATCATAATGCACTAAACGTTTTAATTAAAGCCTAATTATTCGAACCTCATTAATTCATAACTTAAAAATATAATTAAGCTAATATAATCTTATTAATTAAGTACATGACAATTATTTTATCTTAATCAATTGAGATAAATTAATTCTTACACCCTAAATATATAATTCATGAGAACAATTCTTTTAGAGGAAAAATGTCTTAAAAGTGTAATTAATCGAAATTGACTAATGAGCAATTAAACTAATCAAATTAATTAACAACTTAGATAATTCTAATAGCTTTGAAAATTCAAAAATTTCTCCTAATTATTGCATGAAAATTTTGGTCAAGAAAGAGCCAAATCCAATCCTCTATTTGTCTCCTAAATCTTGCACCCTTGGATTTAAGCTTGTGTTAGTAGCATCACCTTAGGCAAGAACAAAGAAGGGCTATCCACCACTTGGATCTTGCCACATGGGTAAATCCCAAGAGTAGTGCCTTCCTTTAACCCTTTGAGAAAATACAAAATGGTCCTTGCTATGCACCAAGACTCAAAGGAAGCATAACCACCCCTTTTACCCCAAGGTTCTTAACTCTCTTGCTTGTTGAAGGAGGCCAAAATCACCTCCTACCTACCCCTTGTAAGCTGCCATACAACCCCCTCTCTCTCCTCATTTGCAAGTTTTTATCCTTTCACTACAAGCCCAAGCTCTCATCTCTCTCTAACCTTCATCCTAGCTCTTTTGTTCTTCCAACCTTTCTTATTCTTCTTCTCACTTTCTCACCTTATTCAACCCTCTTTCCTTTTACCACCATCACAAACCCTTCAAGGACCACCTTTTTTGGTCTTTGGAGAAGCAAAGTAATCACACATTAGCCACATTCTTCTAAGCTCTAAAGAGGGAGGTCATCTTCAACCACTTCCACCCTTCAAGCTTCCAAGAAAATCCTTGTGGTAGTGACTCTAATCCTTTTCTTTTTATGTGTTCTTGAGCTCTAAAACTCCTAAGCTCTTCATAGCTAGGTGGTTCTAGAACTTGCTCTAAGGCTTCATGGCCATACTCCTTGATATGAAGTGTTTTCTTATGATATGGCTCTTTTCTTGTAAATTGTTTCTAGTTATGTCCATGTATTGCTTGAACCCAACATTTTAGAACTCAAAATATTGATTTATCATAAGGATCTTAAAGTATAAAAGTGGTTTGGAAGAGAAAAGTGGTCACTTGAAGAAAAGACTTAATGTTTTTACAAGAAAATTAATTGAAACAAAAACTGTTGAAGTTGAAAATTCTGGCAGTCTGTATTCCACAACCAATAACTCATTTGATATAACACGAAATGCAATGAAACTAATTTTAAATAAAAATAGACTCATAGAGATTTTTATACATATAAAATAAGTGAAATTTGGCTTTAAAATGAGGGAGATACGAATTTTCAAAATGAGTTGTCCCAAATGTGTTTCTGTTCGGGCAATCTATACAAAAATCTTAATAACTCAAGCTATATAAAATGTTTTTGAGTGGAACTAAGTTTTTTAGAAAGCTAAGATATAAAAGAACATCTCCATGAAACGGTTTTGGCAGATTCCTTGTGAGGAGCTCCCAGTAAAGTTTACAATTCACTGTTGCGGAATAAATCTAAGAGACTAAGCAGTCAGATTAAAACATGCATATCTCCTATGACAAAATGAATTTTTGAGTGGGGTTTGTTTTGTTTAAAAATAGACTCCAAAAAGTATAATCATACCAAAATTCAAGTCAAATAATAAAAGATGAAGTTATGGTGAATTTTTGAAGTTACTGCCTTACCGTAAAAGTAAATCTAGTTATGGTTACGTTTAAAATGTTAATAAGAAACAAGCTTAAAGACATTAAGACCCTCAAATTAAGATATGGAAAAACTTCATAATTCAACTTAGAAGTTTCAAAATGGATAATAGACGAAATTGACCCTATGCCTAATAAAAGAATCGCCACTAGAGGCAAATTCAATTAAAAGGTTGCACCAAATTTACTAAATTAAGCTCATAAGACTTTGTGTGTTATGTATGCCTCTATGTGCCAATATGATGATGATGATGACATGATGATGATAATAATACTTAATTATATGTGAGATTTAAACTCTCTGTTTGGCAATTTTGGGGAAACTCCGATCTAGTCTTCATATTGTCGGAATTCCACAAGACTTATGGACCTAGAATAATTTTGCATCATAATGCTTAATAAGAAGATATTGAACTAAGGGTATGGTCCTTCGAAAAGAAAAGTAGCCCGTAATAAGAAACCTCCTTCACCCACAGACTCGCATGAGGCATGGCAATGGACCTAGGTAGTGTGAGTACTGGGGAAGGACTTACATAAGGCATGGCAAAGGACTTAGCTAGTGTAAGTACTAGAAACTTATGGTGGTGACAGCCACAGTATGAGCTCATTACTAACTATGTTTAGTGGGTGGCAATTAAAAAACTTATGATAGAGTCAAGTCTAATGGAAGAAAGGGACTTCGGTCTGATCCAAGTAAAGAACGAAACTCTCGAGATATTCATGCATGATACGAATTGTTATATAAGCTTTTATGTACACCATGATTTTATTATTACAATGAGAATATGCACTTAAAATTGAATCCGCTTCGGATATTCATGTTTCGAAAACCTAATAATTGGACCTTATAAATGTTCACTATTTTCATTAATAAAACTGAAGTGGCTAGGACAATGACGATAACACTTCCGTGTCAGGTTCAAGTCCTACTGAGAAATATCATTTCTTACCATAGTTATTTTTCATATCTTCACCAGATTCCGATGGCGCATCCGATGAAATGGAGCATGGATCCCCCACACTGCGAGCGGACGTATGATGAGGAATGCCAGACTATGTTGTTTTGGACTTGTAGTTATTGTTGCTCTGCACCTTCACATATTCCTTTTTGCGATGAACTATGTCATTTTAGTTTGTATTTTAGTATTTGGGCTGTGGCACAACCATGAGCCTTCTTCCATGCATTCGTTAACATTATGAACCCATATAGGTGAAATGATTAGCTATGTAATGCGATGTATTTGTGATTTCTTTTTATTTATCTTTCTCATGTTTTATGATATTGTGTTATGATTTATGTATAGCATGCTCTCTCTATATCTATATTCTCACTGAAGGCTTCACTTTCTAAAACGCTGCAAAGCGACAACGTATTTGAAAAAAAAAAAATTTACCTTGTTTTTCATGTAACTTAATTTAAAAAGTGACGCTTCAGTCTTCTGCAAGCATAAGTAACAACAAATGAAATGCCTAATGCGACTTAAGGGTAGTATGGGTTTATTAGGGTGTTACAATTATTACCAATCCTACCACCAAAAACAACATTTTTTGGAGAAAGGTCTCGACCCTCTAGAGAAAATCCAAAAAGAAAAGAGGTTGTTGAGTCTGCCTTTATTTCCCCAAACCAACCACTTCAAAATCCAAAATCTCCTGAGCTTGAACTATCTCCAAAGAAGACTCAAATATCAGATATTGATCCCAATATAGTACCATTGTCCCAAGCCATGATAACCTCGCATACTTACCAAGAATGAGCAGATAGCAATGACCAAAGTATCGAGGTTTCTTGAAAAAGCTAGACCTAGAACGCCATCTCAAAAGAATGGCTCAAAGGTTTTATCAATTGAATGGCTATAATGACCTAGCCTCAAGAACACTTATATCAGTTTTCTTCTTGAAGAACTTCAAGCATAGATATACCGGATGATCACTACTATGCAAAGAGGTGTTGTAAGCATGACTCTTGGAGAAATTCACTAGACATGCCTTGTTGCATTAGACAAATTATGCAGTCAACAAGTCCTCTTTGAAAAGATCCTCAAAGATAGAAAGAAGTACACTAAAGCTTGCAAAAAGAATTACCTGGAAATCAAGTGCAAAAAGAAGGATTGCAGCTCTTGTTATAGACCAACTGCCAAGAAGAAAAACAAAGTCTTCATGAATAAGAAAGGAAAAAAGAAGAAAGTCAAGTTTTTCAAAAGAAAGCCTTATCCAAGGAAGGATGGCAAAAGATGTTTCATTTGTGGCAAAAAAGGGCACTTTTCAAAAAGTTGTCCAAATAAAAAGGAGAAAGCCTCCAAGCTAATCCGTTCTCTTGACTTAGTTGCAGACGAAGATATTGAGTCCTGGAATGATGAGCAAGACCAACCAGATGCCTCTACTATCTTTGGACTTGAATACACAGATTTCGAAGATAGCAGTGAGTCAAATTCTATCGACTCTATAGAACATTTCCCTGTCTTGCAAGCAGAAGAAGTCCCTAGACCTTCAAATCTAGATATCAGTTCATTTGATCCTATTCCACCATTACCAAATATAGAAAATCACATTCTTCCCTCTAAGAATGATGTACCAATCAAGATCATTGCTTTTATGGACACAAGGGCATAAAAGACTTTAATGAATCCTATAATCCTCCTATTCTCTACCTGGGAACCCGATGTTCATTACTTTAAAGCATCAGATGGAAGAATCTTCCGCACATATCTGATTACTGGACACAAGATTGGCATCAAGTTTTTCCCAGGGTGTATTATCTGGACTAAGGTCATTGGAACAGATTTGCCTAACAAAGATCTCATTATTGGCATGGACGTTTATACTCAAAATCATAGACTCCAAATTCTTTCTCAAGGGATTAGATTCAAAAGAGAGTTCAAACCTTATTCTACTATCCCAAAATTGTTTGCTCTTGCAGATGCACCATTGGGATATAAAGAAATAAGGGACAAACTTTTTAAGATAAGTGCTGACAGCCATAATCTCTTTAAACATCCTCATCCATTTTGGAAGAATGAAAAATTCTTTGTAGAACTACCATTCAAACTGAATGAAGACATAAATCCAATAAAAGCGGTTCATCCCGGAATGTCACCATCTGACAGAGCAGCAACATTTGAAGAATGTCAACAATTGCTAAAACAAGGATTGATTAAACCAACCAAGTTGATTTGGCATGCCAAGTTTTTATGTGAATAAGAGATCTAAACAAATTCGAGGAAAAAAGAGACTTGTCATTGACTACCGCCCGCTAAGCCAATTCCTTAAAGATGATAAGTTTCTTCTTCCAAAAATTTATTCTCTTTATTCTTATATCCAGAATGCCCATACCTTCTCAAAGTTTGACTTGAAGTCACGATTTTTGCAGTTGGAACTTGACCCAAAAGACAGGCCAAAAATTGCATTATGCATTCCTAATGCACATTATCAATGGACCGTTCTATCTTTTGGGCTCAAAGTCGCCCCATCATTAATCCAAAAGGCCATGACCAGAATTTTTGAATCCATCATTGACAGTGCTTTCATTTACATTAATGATATATTCCTTTTATCCCCAAATGAAAACAGCCACAAACAACTCTTGGAAAAATTTCATAGAATCAGTGACCAATACGGAGTAATGCTATCATCAAGAAAGTCCTAGATCGGAACCATTGAAGTATATTTTCTGGGAATGCACTTTGCTCAAGGAAAGTATGTGCCTCAGCCACATATTACTAAAGAACTTCCAAAATTCCCTGATGAAAACATGTCCACAAAACAGATCCAACAATTATTTGGGATTCTAAACTATATACGAGATTTCATTCCTCATATTTCCAAGCACACTACGAAGTTGTCCAAACTTCTTAAGAAAAGTGCTCCTTCATGGGGAAAAGAGCAAACTGAAGCTGTAAAAAGTCTAAAACAAGTAGCAAAAAATCCACTTCCTCTCAAAATACCGAGAGAAGGAAAACGGATTTTACAGACAGATGCTAGTGATCAATACTGGGGAGCAGTCCTCATAGAAGAAGTTGAGGGTAAAAAATTCTACTATGGACATGCCAGTAGATAGTTTAAGCAGGCAGAACTCCATTATCAGACAACCTACAAAGAAACTCTAGCAGTAATGTATGGAATTCAAAAATTTGATTTCCATCTTAGGAGACACCAATTTGAGGTACATCTTGATAATTCCTTATTTTCAAAGTTGCTTGAGTTCAAGAACAAAGTCCCACCAAGTCCTCAAATTCTCAGAATAAAAGAATAGTTCTCGAGGTATGATTTCTCCATAAAACATATAAAAGGAACTCAAAACCTCGTCCCAAATTTTCTCTTCAGACCAAACCAAGTCCAAGCCAAACCAATCACCATCATCGCCTCTACCCACTGTTATCCATTAATCATGATGTACACCTATCCAACCAGCTCCTCTGAAGAAAGCATAGCCCAACGAACCTTCCCGCTTGAAATACCTCTTGGCACTCCTCTCAGTCCCATATACCTACAGGAATTTACAAAAGCACACATGTCCCTTTACCTTAATAGATCTGTCCAAACACATAACCTTATTCCTTAACCCACCTGGGTAAATCCTAATGCACCCTATCTCACCATCTTCACCATCCTTATGAGAACAGCATTCGTAGAATCTGACATGTGGTACCTATGGTGTGTTTCTATATTATATTCTTATCCTATCTTATGTCCTGCTTTCAAATTAAGACAATTCCTCTCAGATCCAGAAAATCGCTCTTCACTTCTATGGAACACTCTTCAATGGTTTTCACCCATTAGTTGGTGGATTAAAGAACTTGACAGAGAATTATCTAGATTCAATATTTGAAAGTTAGATGAAAATTAGGTTAATGACTTTATCTCAGTTTTCATTATCCACCGTTCATACTTCTAGCATCCTCAGACAAAGCTCCTTTGGACACAAAACCATGCTAGGGTGTACATATTACTCCCTAATTTGAAATCGCTTATCCAAGAAAATAAACCTCCATTTTACAAAGAAAACTTGATCTTTCATTAACATGAAATCAATGGTGTAGAAGAGGATGATGCCACCTATACTCAACCACTAGACATTATTTGTCTACCATCTGAGACGGCCCACATAGGTGAAGCACTAGCCAGAGGATTTGAAACAGGCCAAACTAGCACAGCTACTATAAAAATCCAATGCAAGATCTTATCTTGCAAGATTCTCAAAACCCAGATGAGGACATGTAAGAAATAGACATTGAAGCCGTATTGGAAGAGATAGACCTGAGAGAATACATAAAAAGAGAAAGCAAAGATGAAAGAGCTAACCTGTCACTTTCTCACGAACCTATTTTCAAGAACTGGTAAATAGGAGCAGGTGTCATGCTACTTACCACAAAAGCAAAGAAAAGACAAATCATGCCTCAATGAGTCATCAAGCACACCTCAAGAAGTCTTCAAGTCCACATGCCTAGTATAAAAGTTTGATAGGCTTTGTAATAAAAGTTTAGTCTAGAAGACTAGATTTTGACTTTTGTTGATATAAATGTACGTAGGAAGATAAATTAATAGTCAAGTCTATAAAAGTCTATAGATGTCATAAAAAGTCTAGTCTAGATGTTTAGGTAGATATAAGTGCACGTAGCGAGATAAATTAGTAGTCTGAGTCTATAAAAAGTCTATGAGTCTAGCCTTGTCTTTTTTCAAAGACTTTATAATCTTCAAGAACAACGTAGAATAAATCTGTAACAGTGTCAATGTAAAAATATTTTATACAAACATCAAATTATGTATTACTATATCAGCAAAAGTGTTTGACTCAACTACACACTACCTTAAAAGTATTACAAATACAAGCATGTAATTAGATGACAATATAAAACTCTTTTGTCCTATCTGTATATACCAATTAAACTCTAATCTATTAATTTAAACTTCAAATATTATACATTTGTACTTTTCTCTCTTTCGTTTTTTTTTTTTTTCCATTTTATCAAGTGGTTGAATTTTCATTAACAGCTTAACTCTTTCCCTTTACTTATTTTTTTTAGCCAAGACTTGTATTAATATTTTCTTAGCTTTTTCCCATGATGTAAGGGAAAAAATTGTTATAATGCACGCCGCTATCCCATAGATTTATCTCTAACTTTTCCCCTCTTTACAAACATATGAACTTCAAGTTCACTGTTCTTGACATGATTTGAGATAGTGTTTCACATGTTTGTCATCAAATAGTAATATTTGAAGCACCTCAAAGTTCAGAATTTTCTGGCGTTGGTGCTCATCTTTGTCTCCATCCTGTGATTATTAGCGGATTGTATCAAAGCACCCATGTTAAAGTTAATCGCCAAGTTCTTAAATCTGTGGAAAAAGATAAGAGATTAATTATTACATTGATTATCAGGCTTTAATTGTTTAGAGAAAAAGATTGCATTTCTGTTTTGTTAAGAATATTGAAGCCATGTAATTTAGGTATAATCAATGTACTATTTAAGTGAGGCCATAGTCTATAAAGTTCATATTTTCCTGCTAGACATTATATTAAAAAGCGGGCATGTGCTTGAAAGTTTTTAACTAGGTCGAAACAAAATCTTATCTCTGAAGTAATTTCATGATTTTGGTTTCCTTTATGTATCTCTACTTTTTAGTACCTTTCCTCTTATTAATCATAGATAAACCTGAAGTTTGGCCGTTGTTTTCCGAATCTAATTAGAAAACATGAGAAGAATGGCTGGGTTGCACAAATTAAAGATTCAATAATGCCTTTTACCAGTTGTAAGAAAACGTAATACTTAAGTTGCATTAGATATATATGGTAACCTTTTCCTTTTGCTTAAAGTTTTTCAATGGCCAACAGTATAGAGATACTGATTAATACAAGATGGAATTAGGAAAGAACAGAGAAACATGGAAAAAGGGGAAGAAACAGATAGATAATGACAAAATGACACACTAGTCACTAGATTTTTAAGCTTTTCCATGTGAAAGATGCTCGAATAATTCAGAATTGTGTACTTCAGTTGTTTGTCAAAAGGGGGAATCACCTCATTAAAATATTGAAAGGTGTTGCGCCTGCCGTCAGAACAGCACAAGCTATGTTATTATTTCTCTATTGTTTCGGTGTGATATATAGTCATATTTGCATTATAGAAACTATCTACCTATGCCGTTTCCGTTATAATATCAAGGTCCAATGACCGACTAATTCAATGATCATGGTTTCCTCTAAAGCATGTTTTGTAAAGATTATTTTGGGGTAAATAATTTCTACTTTTTTTTGTTGAAAAAAAAAATGCCTCCAAAATCTCTTTATTGTACACAGGAAACATGCACTAACTCTCTTGACATCTCATTTTCTTAGTAAGGTGGATCAACTTCGTTTATGGGAAACTTCGTTACAAACACTTTATCTTAGATCTTAACAATCCAAAACATACTGCGGAACAGAAAGTTATGTTGCACCTCCTACATGTAAAGCGCAAACCGACATGGATTAGTCCGTGTATTGGATCTAGTTGGTCAGCCACAAGTTCAGTAGCATAGCTTGCTAGATGCTTGAATCGGTTGGACTGGCTATTGGAGGGACCAGATGCAGTGAATGTCAGCAACAAATGAGCTAAGAGTCGATAATTAAACTATTTGATTTTCAGAACCAAAAAATAAAAAATTAAATTAAATTAAAAAAAAAAAAACTATTTGATTTTAAACAGCTCCTACAGTAACCAAAAGTGATTGGTTACCATAAAAATTTATTGCGACCCCAACAAATGTTATCTACAATATCAAGGGGTTCAAATTTTGGAGTCACAATTTTGGATAGAGTTTTGCCTGGCCACCACTACTAACCTGAAATTGAGTGAGCAATTTTTGACATATAATAACAACTATTTAAAAAAATAAAAAAAACACGCTGCTGTTTCAACCTCGGATATTAATATGCTGATTGCTATATGGACAACCGGTGGTGTTGCGAGCAGAAATATTCAAATGCTTTCAGGATCAAACAAATGGTGTTTCTTCTACAAAATCTATCTCACTGGGGTCAGCAAAATTTCAATGCATCCTCTTTGATAAAACCAATTATAATTAGCCACCAGGATTCGAATTGACTACGAGGAAAGGAAGGGCTTTCATATCAAAGGAAAAAAAATATGTTCTTAGAAGATAAAATAAAATAATATCAGAGCAAACCGTATATCATGCGCAGCACTTTTACATTTCTTTCATTATAATATATGGCAAAAAGAAGAATCAAGAAAGCTCAGTAATCACACGTTCACACTTATCTTCCAGAATCTTCACAGCTTCAGTAAATAGCACTTCAGGGGATAACGCTCCAGTTGATTCAATAGTAACTAGAGGAAAAAGTCAAAAAAAATAGATGTAAGAACTTTAGGAAACGATCAAACAATAATAAAACTTCAGGGGTTAATGCTCCAGTTGATTCAATAGTAACTAGAGAAAAATGTAAAAAGAAATTGATGTTAAGAACATTACGAAACTATCAAACAATAATCCCTATGAGAACTGACAAGTCTTGTCGAACGCAAATTTGCACAAAATTAAGTTGAAACGTGGTAGATATTAAGACAATTCCAGATAAAAATTTTAAATTAAGAAACAAGGCTTTGCATGCATCTCTTAAATTTACACCTACCAAAACATATTTGGTGTGTTAAACTGTCAAGGCATACTATTATTTATATTTGCTACAACCACTGGTTATCTAATCTACCAACATTCATAAAACTACTTCATTGGACAATCAGCCTCTGTAAGGCCATTTTATTTTTTTGGTACTCTTGGCACCATGATTAGGCTCTAGGCTGTTAGGTGGGATATTGGGAGACCCAAGGTAGTTTGAGGCCCAAGGAAAATGAGCCGATTGATTTGGACTAGTGGAGAATGGGCTGAGGGGAATGATAAAGCCCAATAATGGAAGACCCAAACTAGTTGGAGACTGAGGCTGATCTCATGGGCAGAAACAGTTACCACCAGATTATGAATATGGGAAAGGTGGTTAGTGCATGATCATGCATGGAGAGGTAGCCATGGACCATGGAATGCATGCTAGAGAGTGGACATGAGATTCTCAGAAGCATATAAGGAAGCCTCGGAGTGCAAATTGGAGACAGAACACTCATTCTCTCACATTATGTCATTTTAGCTTTCATCTTAGTCTTCAGTTTGTATAGCATTCACGCTACATCTTTTTGTTCATTTCCTAGATTTTGGGTTGTATGAACCTTTTACCATAATAAAAGCTTAAGTTCATGTTCAATTTTCATTGATTGATCTTTCTCAACACTTATTCTTTGAGTTAGTTGAGGAATCTATTTGCCAAAGGGCAGAGTACCCTCCTTGGCGTAAATCGCCTAATTATTAAGGTAATCATAGGACTTGTTTTGGATAGATTTCCTTAAAGGAGTTTAGCCGATTAAATTTTAGTCCAATAGGTATACAAGAAACAGTATAGATTAGAAGGCAGGAACTTTCGGCATCTGCCAGGTTGATCTGAACAAATAAAAAAAGAACCCGGTTTAGGAATTATTATTACTTCTTAACTGACCTAAAAGAAGTTAGTTACCTTGAAACTGGAAGCAGTTTATTTATTTATTTGTTTGTTTTGGGTATGTTCAGACATTTCCAAGTTCTAACCCAACGAATTCAATAAGCAACATATTACTTACAGATGAAATGATCTTTAACACGACGTAATGATATGCGATCTTCCCATTCTTTCCCTCCTCTAATGCATTCCCTACACAAAGTGCATGCTCGTGGTCTAGTTACGGTTGCCCTTCTTTTACCTACTCAACAATCAAATCAGCAAATTAACGAAATACCAAAGAGTGGAACTTGAGATCATACATGTAATTTAAAATAACACACGTTGTATACAACACAAGGCAGGCATAGATGCAAAAGCAATGGCAATTTTTGGAGACAATAATCCCTCACCACTATGGTCCACAATTGAAAGATAAATCTGATGCCAGGAGCACAGATCTAAAAACCAAATTACCTTTCCCAATATCTTCAATGTCAAATACTCCAACTGGACATTTTTCTTTTAGTTCTTCGGCCAGCTCGTCCTCAACATTTTCCAAGAGGACAACCTAGAGAAGAAAAGTTAAACATACACACGCCAGGTTTTTGTAAGTTTTGGTAGTGAGTGAATGTGAGCAGCAGACAAGATATATGATATCCCCTTACCTCTGGAAGCATCCGATACCAAGCAGTAGCAACTGGGGACCATTTTGCATGCGTCCTACCAACGCCTTTAACAGCATGAGCTTCAAGTTCGATTTCCTACAAAAGAATGTATATAGTCACTCAGTATTTGGTAATAAATACTACTTCTAGTTCTAGTTTTCTATATGAAGCCATGTAAGTAATAATAAGTTTGCAAAATCAAATAACTTTTATAGAGCCTTGCATGATACAATATAGGACTGATAATATAAACAGAGGTTGATGAATCATATGTATTCAGGAATGAGCCATTAATGACTAAACTGATATGATTATCCAGTCCATGATCAGCAGAGAAAAGGAAATTAGCCAGAACTATAACCAATTTTAATAACAGAAATGGATTCAGGTGGGAAGAGAACAACACAAGGACCCAGCCAAAAAAAAAAAAAATGCCAAATTTAAATAAATGCTAAAATTTATCATTTTAAAGAGAAGAGAAGAAGAGGGGGGGGGGGGGGGGAACTCCTCTAGCATGAAATAGGCACCCAAGAAATAAGAAAGTAATTGCTTATGGGATCTTATGGTCTAGCAAAACAAGCAGAGAGACATGCCTACCAAACCATGCAAGGGTGGTTGGGAGGTGGATAGGAATTCCTTTTTTTTTTTTTTGTCTTTTTCTTTTGTTTTTTGTATTTGAGGCTTTTTTTTTTTGGTTGTTGTTTTTTTTTTTTTTTTTTTTGAGGGGGGGCAGTGTCTCTCTCTGGTACATTGCAAATAAACTTCAAGAGCACATGATGCTTGCGAAAGAATATACCTTCTAACAACAATCTCCCCTGATAGGAGTCTAATTTAAATATGCTGGTTTAAGCACTCTGCTCAATAAATTCCAGTTAGGCTTATAGTACATCAGTACACAGAGATGACATATTGTATATGTAATATTCTTTCTCTCTTGGCACCCAAAAGTCACCCACTCACAATGAAGAGCTATAGCTTACTTCCTTGTATCAGTTTATTTATCACAAAAGCACCAATAATCTTTTACTAATAATCTATTATAGCAGCAGCAGTAGTAGTCAGATAGAAAGAAGGGTTACCTGCCCAGGTCCAAGTTTAGCTAATATAATATCCAAATTTTTGGGACCAAGTGGATTGCTGGAAAATTCAGGAAGTGAATCTTGGCTGCAACTAAAAGATGTAAATGTTTTTGGTTTTGAACTTGCACTTGGTTTGGCATCTTCAGAGATAAGCTCGCTCCCGTTAGGCAACCAGTTTAGTTGATCTGATTTAACTGCATGTATTTTGCAACATCATCAGACAAGAAAGATTGCCACCAGGATTAAGTTAAAATAGCCGAATAAGAAATTGAACATAACATACAAATTAAGCAACAGCTTAATTTCATTTACCAGTAATACGAGGCTGACCCAAACGACAGCGAACATGTAGTTTGAAGACAATGGTGTTCTTTTCATTCCTGTCATCTCCAGCATTTTCTATTCATAAAAAAATAGACAAAGATATAACAAATATTCAAGTCAGCCATATAAGGGGTGTCCAGAAAACAACATATATAAAATTTCCATTTTATCACACAAGAAATTCATATAAGTAATCCGAAATAAATCGTGTATGTGTCTGTGTAGAAATTAGACCTGGATATTCAAATAGCCTGGGATCAGCACTGATTGGTATGAGGCCCAATCTATGGGCAAGAACTTCATCTTGTATAATTGATGTATTGTTTGCAATATATACTCTTTCAATAGCCATTGTTGGAACCTAAGTTTATCGCAAACACATCAAAATTTGATAGTCTCCATTAGGACTTTTAATAACTAACTCAGTTAGAGTACAAAGGGCAACACATCAAGGTGAAAAACTGAAAATAAGACTGCTGCAAGAAACATACATAACCAGAGTAGTTATAGGTTGCGGGGTTGAAAAAACAACTCATTAAAGAAATTTTTATTCAACAAAAGCGTCAAAGCCAAGTGACTTATCCCTCTTTCCCACTCTGTCTCACTATCATTTCACAAACTTAAAGAAATCTTTTGTATTGTAAAGGGCGTCACATTTTTCTAATTTCTACAAACTTGCTTCTTATATAACATTTCACATTAAGTAATTATTTCCATAACTATCTTTATATTGAAAGTTGCCTTAAAGCATTCAAATATGAGAAACAATTTATGGGAGTAAACAAATTTACAGCTGATGTATGAAGGAAAAATGTCAATTTGAATAACTACGCTACTATGCAAGACTGTCAAATTGCATTTTAGCCTACGGCAGATAGACGACAACACAATAATATCATATAACTATGAATATTTTACAAACAAGATAAATTAACTTAGTAACCTCCAGGAAAACAATACATTGTACAACAAAAGAATTACATAATAAATCATCGTCTCTGTACATAATTATGGAGAGTAAGCATGATTTAGATTTAGATTTGACGGTGAACATGATTTACAATAGGAGTATAGGACACTATGGTGTAGTCTAGTCCATGTAGCAGATCTCACATGGTGAGACACGGCTTAGTTATTGTAGAACTTAGTTATGGAGTGTCACACTATAAGGTATCCACAAATCTTCATAAAAGTTGAACCAATTCTGCTAGACGAGAGAGAGAGAGAGAGATAATTCACAGGTTATCCTAATGCTAGTACATTGAATAACCAGCTGAAGTCATCCTTCTATTCTTATGAACCTAATATTTCAAACTACAAAAATTAAAAATATTGAGAAAAATAAGTTCTTGAGATTTTGGTAAAGCACCTAACCTTGATAAATTGTACTAATAAATGACACAATGTTTAAAACCAAGCAGTCTGAACACACTGACTGTAAATATCTGAGGGAAGCATTTAAATAAATATTTCACCTCTGCTATAAGGATTCTTCGAAATGCATTGGCAAGTGCAGGATCAATACCAATCATGTCAAACTCTATGTCATCATCTGTGAGCCGCTTCACTTCAACTTTGAAGTTTTGACAGAAATTATCCAACCGCAGACTGTTATCAACTCCCAACGCTGCATAAGCGCCAGAATATTGTATGGTATCTGTCTACAAACATCAACACAGGAAAACATAAATAACAAGCAAACACCAAAAAATAATTTAAAAAAACAAAAAAGCCAAACCACCAAAATTTAGAATCAGCGAATACTTCAACATTCTTTTGTTTTTTGTTGTTGTTGTTTTTTTTTTGTGGGTTTGTTTTTGGGCGCCGTGGGGGGAGACCAAAATAAGAAGCGGGGAATATAGAGGCATAGGAACCCAATCAATCAGAAGTTCCATAAGCTCCAAGAAAGTTATGTTTTTTTCATTGAAACTCACAAACACGCACTCTTCCAAAATACCAAAGACAAAGTTTTAAGGGAAAAACAATAGGGTCCATCTGGATTCTGTTTTCATTTTCTATTTTCATTTCTTGCGTTCCCTGTTTTCAGAATTTTGTGAAGCAAATAGTGGATAAAGGTAACACAAAATCCTAAAAACAGGAAACAAAAAACAGAAATCAAAGAAGGCCTAAGAGTTTCAATATAGAAACTTTAAACTGGGAACTCAGAAATCAAATATTAATATAATTTAAAAAAAAATGAACCATAAGAAAACGAAATATAGATAGAGAGCGAGGTGGCACATGCTGTGGAGCATCGTTGTTGCAGAGAACGCGGGTCCTGAGAAGGTCGAGGTGCGGAGGGAGCTTCGGTGGAACACTTTCCAAGCTCATTATGTAATCAAGCACTCCTCCATTATTTTTCTCGTGCTTCGTTTGCTTCTTCTTCTGATTATTCTCTTGTTCTTCCATCTCCGACATTGACTCGTCTTCCTCGGACGACATCGTTTTAGCTTCGTCCTAGGTAATCTCTCTCTCTCTCTCTCTCTCTCTCTCTTGCTTGGAGCTTCTTTGCGGTCGAAGGTTAGCGACTGCTTGGAGTTGAATGGGGGAAAACTGCAGGGGGTTCAGGGTTTATGATGCACAAGCCAAAACGGTGTCGCTTTCATTTTTTTTTTTTTCGGCATTTCTTCTTCTTAGCATGGAGGCTCAGAGGCTGAGACTTTTTTCTCCCCGTCCTTTGCTTAGGTTTTGTTTTTTGGGTGAGTTTTGCTCTGGTGTTGAGGCCGTGAGCTCGAGCCTCCAAGCCCAACAAATGACAAACCACATTGGTGTAGCTGACAAACTTTTCTAATACGTGGTTGAGGCTAGAGATGGCAAAGCGGGCCGGCCTGCCCCGGCCCGCCCCAACCCGCCAAAAGCAGGATGGGGCAGAGCAGGTTGAATTAAGAAGGTTGGATCAATACTCTGGTTAAAGGCTTTAAGAGTAGATTAGTGGGCTGATCCACAAAAATAAAAAAATATAAATAATTTTAAACATTTTTTATGAGTTAAATTATTTTAAAAATTAGAAAGATATAATAAAAAATTTATTTAAATAAAATAGAATAAAATAATTAAATTATATAATTTGTATTCAAATTTAACTCAAATGTAAATATAATAAACGAATTAAGATATATAAAATAGTTTATAAATAAGAATTAATTATAAATTTATAATATAAAATCTATAGTATAAAGTTCACAAATTAATGAAAGTATAATAAAAATATAATTTATAATAAAAATCTAAAATTTGTTTTTAAAAATATTCTTAAACCTAAAAAAAAGAAGTGACAAGTTTGGCGGTAACCAACCCGCCTAATAACTAAAGCTCATGATTAAGCGAGCCGAAAACTTTTGGCGGGCTAAATGTTTCAACTCAATCCGTTATTTTTTGCGAATTTGGCGGGCCAATCTGGCGAGTTAAACCCATTTTACTATCTCTAGTTGAGGCCGTGAATCAACTAGCTAATCTGCTAGCCTCTAAAAAATCACACCTGGGTTCGATCGTGCTAGAGGTAGGTAGTAGTAAATGAACCCATCCCCCAATCTCCCCCCACCCCCCCTCCAAAGACCAAAAAAATAAACTTTTCTAATACTTATTTGGACTTAGAAATGATAGGGTGAAAGTAAATTAAATTACACTAGATTTTAGCTTAAATGGATATAACCTGTATTTTAAATATACAACTCGAGCTCAAATTTATTATCTGATGTAGGCTTTTTTTAAGGGCTTAATATAACTTTCTTAAAAGCCATTGATATTTCATGTTTATAATTCGCAAAATACAAGGTGCAATGCACGATGCGTTATAAGTTTGAATATTATAATATAAAATAAAAATTTTCAAATTGTATTTATGCACCATTTGTAGCAATACAATTTATTATAGAAAAAGAGCCTTACAATAATGAACACTGCATATAATAATTAGATTGATTACGTGCCCATAACCTGCTCAAATCAATTATTTGAACAAAAATACATAAGTCATCCAACATTAAAACATAGTCCTAAACAAAATAAATTGCGCAGCAGATCATATCCAAATATAAGGAAATAAATTAGAATACCTAAGCCGACCTCCAAAACACCTAATTACCTAATAAAAACCGAATATAAGGAATTAAATCAACGAGAGATGATAGAATATAATTTCTTAAATTATTAAGTCTGTAATTAATTTACTCAACTATTAGCCTTTTTTTTTTTTTTTTTTTTTTTGCCGAAGATAGACTTTATTCGATCAATGGGAAAGATCATAGGTTGGTCCTTTAGACAACAGCATAACAAAAACAAAGGGAACTCCCAAGAAAACAAAACAACTCTAATAGCATGTTTAGATCTGCTTTTGTAGAATTGATTCTAGAGATAATTGATTTTATAGAATTGATTTAAATATAATTGATTTTGAGATAAAGTGATTTATGTTCGATAGCTCATTTAAAAGTGATTCTGATATAAAATAAAAAATTTTCATTTCTCCTAAAATTAATTCTAAAGACAAGAATTGATTCTAAAAATATATAACCAAATAACACAAAATTTGATCAAAATCGATTCCAGTGCTGTTGAAAGTTTTTCCAAACATGCGGTGTCTGGAACAAGATTGTTAAGGAAGAGAATTTAGACTAAGGCCATGGTTCTTGAATTCATCTCTGAAGGAGAGGGCAGATGAGTATATCCCTTGGGGAGTGGAGTCTTTCCCTTCAAAGGTCTTCATGTTTCGGGCTGTCCAAAGCCTCCATAGACCAAAAGCCATTATTAGATTGATCCTATCTTCTCCCTCCAGATGTCATTCTTCCAAGATTCCACTAGATCTTTCTACCATTGCCAAAAAGCAAACATTGGCATTGGCTTTAAGACTAGTAGGGATGCCCATTAAACTCCAAACCTGATCCGAGTGAGGACAAGTGGCTGTGCAGTGGATGACCGATTCTTGTTCAACTAAGCACCAAGGGCAGCTAGCATCAATGGATGGAATTATCGAGTGTAGTCTTTGATGGACCGGGACACCATTGTGCATAAGTTTCCATACCGATGTTCTGATCTTAATTGGAATTAAGACCCTAAACTACACTCCAAATCTTTCTAATAGCATACTGCGGGGGCAGGCTCTCTCGTGGTGGGTGCTAAAAGCTGAAGGCTATGTCATATCCAAAAGCAACATAATACTCTCCATTCTTAGTGAGAGTCCAAATTAGTTCTTCATTTTCCCTTGATGGTTGTCCCTTCAGAATCTCATCAGCAATGTTAGGGGAGAATTGTGCTCTTATTAAGGTCTCATTCCAACTTCCATCTTCATGGATCAATTGCTTCACGAGAAAGGTGTTGTTATTCTGACATCCTCCAAGAGCCAGATAGCGTGGGTATTTGTTGAACAACCAAGGAGCCGAACGAATGGAAAATATTATCACCTCCGCCAAATTTCCACTTTAACCCTTTCTCCAGCACCTTTCTTCCTTCAAGCAAGCTCCTCTACCTTGAGCTAAAGATTGGTTAGAGAATGCAAGGATGGTGTGTCTTTCTATTATGGACTTTTGAGCAAGTAACAAAGATCCAATCTCTACACAGTGTAAGAATATGATCTTAAGAACATAAAGGTCACAAGTGCATCATATTCAGCAAGGCGACCCTCTAATATCACATCAATATGCTTTTGCTTAGAAACAAAATGACCAACCGAAAGAAAAGAATGAATCAATGCCTTAATGTGAAGAAGATACTCTAGAACCCTCAGTTGTCTTTTGCAATTCAACGATGAAATGCCGCTGCAACTTAGTATGCATCTAAGAAGAGAAGAACATTCTGCATTTGTTCCTAAACCTGCCAACTATGTCGCAACCAACGATGCAAGGCAATGTGTAGTACTCGCTCATGGTGGCTAGAAGCCATGAGAGGAGAAGCTAGTCCTATTGCTCCCAGAGTTGATTCTCTTCACTATCATTTTGATTAAGTTCATCTTCAGTGGAGAAATATATACTTCGATGGTACAATGATTGTGCAATCAATGAACTTGGGAGTCTGTGGCCACAAATTGCCGTTGTAACTTGCTAGCGCATGACAAAATTGCAGGAAATTTTGTAGTTCTAAAGATAACTATTGCTTACAAGTGCACAAAATCAATGTAGTAGAAAGCAAGTATGAGAATGTCGTACCCACACAGGGTGAATATATAATATTGGTGTAAGATTTGATATACTTATACTTTTAATAACTTTTTATAAAATATAATTCTTATCAATTCAGCCATTAAATTATAATTATATATCATGTAGATTATCTGTATCAAATTTTAAAAAAATTGAACATCATTAAGGATGTAATCAAATTGTTCTTTCTTACATACATTCAAAAAGTATTTATTATATTAATTTAAATATATATAAAAAAATATATTAAATATTTTTAGATTAATATATATATTCAACCGATTTCCGGCCCAAACGAAAAGTGAGCAATTCTACCCATTTTCTTTTAATGATTATTACAATCATAGCAAATCAATTATAATAAAATTATTATTGTCAAATCAATTATATATTTCTTTTATTTTTTTTTCAATGCATATCATAAAATTATTATTTCAATTTCAAAATTCAAATATATATATATATATATATTCAACCGAGTTCCCGCCCAAATGAAGAGTGAGCAATTCTAACCCTTTTCTTTTAATGATTATTACAATCATAGCAAATCAATTATAATAAAATCATTATTGTTAAATCAATTACATATTTCTTTTATTTTTTTTTCAATGCATATCATAAAATTATTATTTCAATTTCAAAATTCAAATATGTGAGAGAGAAAGAGGATGCTTCTATAATAAGCTTTTCCACACCTCCTTTTGTCCAGCATTTCTTTACACTGTTCTTCTTTCTACTTCTGTTGCATTCTTCTTTTGCATTTCCTCTTTTATATATTTTGTCTCCTTTTCATCTTCCTTCTTCTCTCGTCATGTGCTTAGTTTTTAGTATTTTATATTGGTAGATAAATCCAATATTTCCTTATTCTCTTGGCGCAGAGCCATAAAGAAACATACTTTTGCTTAGTCTAAGAATCCTTTGTCAGGATTAAACTTACAATGATGCCACGCGAATTTTCTGGTGACTAATCCGGTAGTTAAATGAAACATTATTTGGTGACTAATTTAGTAGTTAAAAGGAACATTGCAAGCTTCATTATGGCCATCAGCGGTGTTAATACGTTCAAATAAACGAAAGTGACTTAAAGGTGGAATTAACTGATATTACAAGTTGATCATTCAGACACCTCGATTTTAATTTTCGTCAACTGAGGACTACTATGATGGGTTACGTATCTTTCACGAATTAAAAGATTTACTCGAAATTTATCAAGTTAACTTGATTTGAACAGTGGTACTTGCCACATTGGTCCAACTCTAACTTCCGCTGCAGAAGTTTTAGTTTAAGGTACTGAGATGCTAAAGTCAACCAGGGAATAGTCCTTCAATTCCTTTCTTCAAGGTTTGATTTATCTTGGTTTCTCTTCAGTTCAGTTTTACTTGTTTATCTATATTTTCCAATAGGAAGCAATTAATGATAGACTCTGTTTGAATAAATATTTTTTTAACCCTATCATTTTGAAGTTGACAAAAAATTTTGATATTAATTTAATTTTAATATTTTAAATTTTGATATCAATTTCATTCTTCCATCAAATCACTCAAAACTTCCATTTATCCTAATTGGTATGTTAACTATGAGCTATATAACTTATTTGTCTTCCTTTATTGATAAAAAAGAGACAATTTCCACCTTATTAACTTCATTGACCAATTTTGTCACACTTGTTACACTCCATGATAAAGTAGAAGTTGGCTCTTATCATTATTTAAGAAAGATAAATAAGTAATATAACTCCAAACTAATATGCCAATTAAGATAAATAATAACTTAAGTTGTAATAATTTTACAAAAGGGTAAAATTATCGTCAAAATTTACATAATTCTACATTCGATATTCTTATATTTTGTAAAATATAATATTGAATACTACTATAAATATAACACTAAACACCCCCATAAAGGAGTATTAGTGTCAAAAATATCATATATAATATAATCTATCTTCATGTGAGGTCAATATAATTTACCCGAAAGATATTTACTCAATTTTCATGCCTCTACTGCTTTTCCCTAAGGTTTAATCTCAACCATCTACTATATTCATTTTCGAGCCCCTCTAAAGACCTAGGGCACACTGAATACAACAAAATACCAAATTAAATTCGCTTGAGGTGGAAACTTAAGGATGACAAAATAATAGTACTTAAGGTACAACCTATGAAAACATAACAATATTATAATATCATTTAGCAAGTGTCATTCTTACAAAGGATAACTAACGCAGGACAACAGACATGAAGGCAACAATTAGAAACAAAACTCAAATTAATTAATACCCCAAAAAGAAAAAGAATACTTTTTCTTTCTGATTTACAGCTTTGCAGATACCAGTTAACACATCGTACCTTACATAAATAACTAAAACAAAACAAAATTGGCCCTGCGATTACGGCAAGCAACTGACTCCAGGACAAGCTTTTAAGGCAGACAATCACCCCAGCACTCCCATCTTTGTTGCAGTCTGAGTCAGCTCTGCACCAAAATTGCCTAGCTGGCTATTTATACAGAAAATAATGTATAACCATCTCTGCCTCATGTATTGCCCAACTTGTCAATGGTCATTTTCCTCGCTGTCGGTTCTGTTGCTTACCGGCTTTTCTCCTGTTTTCTCTCAAAGCGTGTCTCTTCTCCTCCCTGCAGGCAGGCATCACTAAAACCTTAGCTTTCCAAATGTTGACATGCATATTATAAACTGTTTTATATTTATTGAAGATAAACATATATTCTTGAAAGTATCAATGCGGAACCAAAGAGAAATGTCAAACATGGAGAAAACTTTTAACCTGGCATTTGAAATTTCCTCCTTGGATGGAAATTGCTTTTTCTTCCTCTTTTTGGGTTCAGATTCAGAGGATTCTTTGCCATTTTCTTTTACGCCATTAGTTGGTTTAGATGGAAACTTCCTTTTCTTCCTCTTTTTCATTTCAGATTCAGAAGATTCTTTGCCATTTTCTATTACACCATTACTAGGTTTCTCCTCTTCCTTCACAAGCTTGGTACCTTCTTCCTCCTTTTCAGATGGTTCTGATGATTTTACACCTGGCTTTGAGCTGCTCATTTTTTTCAACTGCAACATATATATTTAGAGAACATAATATTAATAACAAAAAGTTCACTCTGAACCCATGGGAATAACTGCATTTGAGCTGCTGCCTACAATCAATCCATCTAATATTCAACTTAGCACCAGTAAACAGTGGCCACTAAGGACAGTGAGAGGAAAATTTGATATTTTCTACATCCGCACTCCCGTAGATACAATTAAAACTCAAACTCCAATAAAAATGTTTTGAAGATTTTCAAAATTCAAATCAACAAGATTTTATGGTTAATTATTTTAAAAAACTTAGCAGTGCAGCTACCTTTGTTTCTGTGAATCAAAATTTCACTAATCAAATTGAACAAGAATTAATAGGACTCAACATTTTGCCAACATCTTATACACGCCTACAACAATTAACCAACTAAAATAGCATACTCCCCAATCAGTCTACAAATTTGTTGCTGCTTGCTAGTCTGGAACTCTCAAAAATGCATTACTGAAGCTAACTTCTATAACAGAAATTTTATGGCAGAGTGAGTTCTATAAATGTGTCATGCATAAGATGTGAATGTGGACATGTAAATCAATTTCTGAATATAAACGAGCATATATACCTTTGCAACAAAGAACCCATCCATATTGTGCACATGAGGATAGAACCGCCTCGTCTTTTCTAAAGAAGGGTGAAATCTTTGTTCTCTAAACCTTATAAACCTGATGGGAAGGAAATGTCACAAAATAAACAATTTCTAGTAGCTAAAACCTACATAAATAAGGAATACAATCATTACCCTGGGCGCCCAAAGTCAAGTCCACATGGAACCAGCTTAACATCCCTCTTTTTGAGTGCATAGTCAATAACTGCTTCATTCTGCAGATGATTTATCAAAAGAATTTTCAGAATTATAGGACATAAAAAAGCAAGCACAGAAACTAACTATATGCAAATGAAAAACAAACCTCAGCAACCATGATTGAACAAGTGGAATAAACAATGTATCCCCCGGATTTTGAATTAGCATCCACCATGTCAATAGCAGCAAGAATGAGTTCCTATCGAAAAGAAAGGAATCTACTCAATAATAGTTAAAAAGTATAAGATTACAATATGAAAAGTTACTTATCATTTAAGATATGATTTTACTGATAAGAATTTTTTGTAGGAAAGAAGATGAAATTTTTGCCAACATTTTATGGCAGAGGACAGGAGATAAAATATTCAGTAGTCTTGGTCTGTTTCATTTGATTTCAACTTTTTCTATCCCAAAAAAAAAAAAAAAAAGACTACTAATAATAATAATAATCAACTTTCAAAGAATAGGGGCAAAAGTAATCTTTCATAGTTAATCACACTTCAGCAAAAGTAATCTATTCAACATGAAGGAGAAATGCCAAACGAAAAAATATAAGAACACTTATCAGGTTTCAAAAACCATATGAAAAGTTGAAAACAGCAATTTACTCCTTAAATAAAAAAAAAAAAAAAAAAAAACTAGTGTTTCTATTGGAACGGTGGAAGACAAAAGTGACAGAAGTAATGAAAACGTGCTGTTAGATACGTATTTCATTCCTCTCACAATCCCACCTTCATTTCTCTCCTCTTGAGAACAAGAACAAAACCTTCAGAAAAAATAAATTTACCTTCTGTAGATGGGCACATTTCTGTATGTCTTCCAAACTTTTAGAGGTTTTAACAGACTCATCTTTGGATATAACCTGTAGACAGAGATTCTTTCAGTGCCTTTCTATTTTCTACAAGAAAAATAAACAGATAAAAGAAATCTAACTAAACACAATCCCCATAATATTATTCATTGTTTCGTACCCCAGTTCCACTGCAAGGAGCATCCAATAATACTCTATCAACAGAATTGACACCCAAAACCTTTGGAAGCTGAAATAGAATAATATAAACATAAAACAGAACGGATGTTAGCATTCATGGTCGTGCAATGACATTATAAGATATAAAGCTATTCTTTTGCTTCTACTCAAGGGAGAGTGAACTCATGACAGACATTATACGACTTATAGCATGTTTGTGTGGGCATTCCATCCACTCAAGTGGGGGTTTGCTGATTTAAATGTGATTTTGACCATGAGGTATGCTTGTTTGGCTTCATGTTGGAACCATTCCTCAAACTTGATTCCACCCCTAAACCCCGTTCAGGGACTTGCTTTTGCATTGAACCTAGCAATATATGAAGAGTTATATTCTCTCCAAAATGTTATTTTCCCAGTTTATCCCTAACCCTCCTGCTCATTGAATGTTCCTTCCCAGTATCTAGTGTGCCCAAAAATTTTATTTCACTCTTCTTTGATCACTTTGCTTGTTTTTATTTTTTACTCAATTCATTTGGACTTTCACCTCACTCTCTACAATCTAATGAATCTGTCAGTTTTGTAGCACATGTAACTCTTTCCCATAATTACCTCTTTTTTCTTTGTTGTACTAAATTAGCATGTTACATTCATCCACTAATTCAGAATTAGGCAGGTGTTTTTTTTTCCCCCAAAAAAAAAAGGACATTATCTTTAATTTAATAATATTACCAATGATGAGAAAATTGATAATTATAACATCATATGTCATTTCTTAATTAAGGGTGCATTTGTTTCAACTTTAAAAAAAGTTATTTTCAAGCTTAAATTTTATATATAGCTGAAAAAACTGAAAACTGATTTTTTTTATAAACTACTTTTTTCAGCTTCTACAAAAAAGCTGAAAACAGATTTTTTTGAGAATCTGATTATTTTTAAAAAAATTATCCAAACATACGAAAACTGATTTTTTTTCGATCAAAAAAGTGATTTTTTGCCAAAAAAATCTGAAACAAACACACCCTTAGCTTATTTTGACAGAAAAAGTGATTTGTTCAACTTAAAAAATCACTATTATAGAAGCTATTCATTTGCGTTTGTTTGTGGTTATTTGGGCAAAAATCCCTTTTTTTCACTTAAAAAAATCACTTCTCATATATTTGGATAGTTTTTTAAAAATAATTAAAATATCAAAAAAATCTATTTTTAGCTTTTTTAGCTATATATAAAATTTAAGTTTCATAATCACTTGTTTTAAAAGTTGAAACAAATGCACCCTAAGCTTCTACTCAAAAGCTAAGAGAAAAAGGCTGTTTTTAACTTTTGAGTAGAAGATGAAACGAATAGCTTCTATGAAAAGTGAAAAATTTTTTTAATAGCTAGAAAATCCTTTTTGTCAAAAAAAGTTGAAACAAGCACGCCCGCCCTAAACCTCCAAAACAATTATATCAATAGAAGGATAATTTAGAAATAATAATATGGATCTCACGCTTTTAAGATAATTGCACATTTAAAAGTAATTTTAACCAAAACTATTCAAATTGTACTCATCCTATAAAATTCTAAGAATTCCAAACATAGTCAAGTTCACTTAAGTTTGCAAACTCTAATCCAAATACACAAAAATCATAGTGCAGGTGAATCTCTGGAGCTGAACTAAAATGCCATATAGTGTTACCAAGGATCACTGACAATAAAAAATATAATAATTTTACATTAGCTTCAATGAAATGGGGAAAAAATCAGCAACACTTGTAATCAAAAGGGATATTGCTTTATCTTCAACAAAAAAAAGGTCACCAACTCATTAAACAATTTTCCAAACCAAGGAAATTATGCAGGGCACCACACAAGCCAGATGGATAGTCAAGCAAAATACAGAACCAAATGACAATTCAATCTAGTAGCAGTAAAGACATTGAAGTTTTTTTTTTTTTTTTTGTAATAAACAATAATTGATTAGGGGGAAGATGCTAACCTCTCTCCCGTCGTAGTTACAGACTACAGTATTTGACACACCCATACGATGCAAATTTGCAGTCAATGACTTAAGCCGTGGCACCTTCATCTCATTTGCAAAAACAATTCCTGCCATACAAAAAATATTATGAATGGAAAATACATTTAAAACCAAAAACTAGAGAAATTGATATATAATAAAGGACAATCGATTTCTTCAGTGATCAAAATTACTGAATCCAACAAACTTAGCAATACCAGCTCAAAAACAAGGAAAATACACACACAAATATTCCAGGAATTAACATCTCATCATGTTTTTGTCTAGTGCCACAATTTGATAGGATAGTCCAATGCAGAAGCAGAACTATGCATTAATGAGCAGACTAATAGCACATCCTTCATGGAGAAAAAGCAACTCAACTACTTTAAATTACAGATGTAAAAAATATCCAAAATAAAGCAAAATGTCTGGTTCATCTTTCTGCTAAACATTACTTTTTTTTTTTTTCCGGGTATATCGGTGGCACTAAAGCTTTGAATCTATGACCTCATGAAAACTATCCAAGTTCCTCACCATTAGCCAATCCTAGTGCCTTTCTGCTAATCAATACTTATTATTACAAATATTCAAATCATCCCAACCAGATTTCATACATATCATATATATGGGCAAAAGGCAGAACAAATATACACTGAAATAAAGAAATGAGAATCATTTATACGCTGACTTAAAGAATGAACTTTAGCAACAAGAGAACACTATTATAGCTTTGTCCTTCAAGAAAACACGAGAGAAATAATTGAGTATAAGCTCCTCTCAAAATATTGGCTACATATAGATGATGTCGTGATATATAAAGAAACATTTTACTTGTTTACAGCAGAAAAACCATATATATGGTCCAAAATGCACAGGAAACTATAAAAACATAAAAGAGTCAGAAATATTTATTCATACCTGTATTCTTCATAAGAGCAGCAATATAAGTTGTTTTACCTCCAGGTGCAGCCCTGCAAAAAGCATAAAATGCCTTCAGCGTGATGACAGAAGTATGGCAACAACAGAAGTATGTTCTGCATTGCTACTGAAATCAAGAAGTGTTTATATTAAAAATTTCAAACATAACAACATCTTCTAAGAATCCATTTGAGAAAATTCTTTGACAGAGGAAGCCTTCCCACTGGGCAACAACAACAGTTACTGGTACTGAAGAACTAGCTTTAAGGGCAGCCTAATAGAGATCAGATTAATAATGAGTTAAAAGAAACTGTAAGTTGGAACTTTCTCAAATTGATTTTTGTTTTGACTCAAATAATTAAAATATTATTTCCTAAGGTTTCCCAATACAAGGTGGGCCAGAATTTCAGTTTGTGACAGTTTTAGTTAATTTTAATTCAGTTTTATAAGTTATATATCGGCAATTAGAAGTACACAACATTTCATACTTGCATTAGATCATCCATCACGCAGGAAGACTATATGACACCAAGCTAGAAACAAAAGGCCAGCCACTAGCAAGATATAATAAATAAGGCGGAGCTTGAATCAATTGTCATGCTTGTCATTTAACTGTTAGAAGTGGCATGGGTAGCAAGTGTAAGGCATTCAAAAGACTTCTTGCGGTCCTCGTTGCATTGAATTACAAGGGAAAATTGCTAAAGGTCTATCTACGACAACAGATAACGTCGCCTTCATCTTAAGTACTAACAACAATGAGGATAATAAAACTAACTTGACAATTGCAGCAAAAATAAATCATCTCCCTGCAATATGCATTAGAATTTTATTGTTCAGGATTTGGCAATATACAGCATTATAAAAATTATCATAAAAATAAAAATAACCATGGCTTTTTGGTTTACTCTATTTTGTATGGGATAATGTAAATATACTGCAAATTTGAGCCAAATATAACTTTGAAGGATTTTTACCCAATAGGGTAATTGTCCAGCATATGAGAAAATTCTAATATTTGGATAACAAATGACATCAATACAATATATTCTTTGGAATTTTATGTTATAATTAAAAATTTTAAGGTAAACTAATGAATATATGAATTTAGAATGAACTGTGTCCTTTCTTTTTGGCTCTATTTGTTGGAGAAAATGTAGCAGAAACATTTACACAAGTTTCAGAAGGATTTTAAGTTGTCAATAGGCACATCATTAGCTGAGAGCACCATGAGAAAAATGAAATCATTGGATATAATTTCTCTTGATCATTGTCATACGAAACTCATATTTATAATCTGTAGACCAAAAATTATTACTTACGCCATATCAACAACCCGTTCCTTCTCTTGAGGAGCCAATGCCATCACAGGTAGAAAAGAGCTTGCACTTTGAAGCTGCAAACAGTTTAAGAATTAGTACTAAATAAGTGCATCATTTAATACTAAATGAAATGAAATAAGGAACCACAATAATAAGAAAACTACCCACCATGTAGAAACCAGCCATATACTCCGGAGTGGCACCAATTGGTACTTGAGAATCATACACAACAAGTCCAACCTGTCACAAATTTAGATCGCTACTTGTATTTATGCTAACAATAACAGAAAGGGAATAAAAGAAACACTAAGTAAGACATGAATCCTTACTTTTGACCATTTGCTTAAAGGATCTAGATTTACTCCTCTATTTATTAAAACATCTGCCAAATCCCGTCGGCGTGTCTGATTGTATCGAGAGGAAAAAAATATATATAAACTCAATCAATAAGGAAGATGGATAATTCTGTATTAACATATCAACCCACAATAACAGAAAAGGACATGCTACCTTCAAAGTGTTAGTCCTCAGACATATAGGCCGAGGCTTTTCAAAGGCTTCAATTAGTTCCATAAGTTCAACAACTGGAAATATCTGAGACAAACAAAACATGAAATTTTCATGCTAACCCTCACTTAGAAAAACTGCTCCCCTTTCTAGTTTGATGTAACAGTAAGTACAAACAAACAAAGAAAAAGAGATAAATCAAATAGCAAACACGGACCAATGGGCAATCAATTAGTAGTAATAATATAATAAATGTCCAAACCTCCGCTAAAGCGCCAATTAGAAACTCATTGTAGCCATAGTACGAACATATATCTTTCTTAAGCTGATCAACGTAATCCTTCCTCGTTGATCCTTCTTGCTTCAAGGCCTTAAAATTCGAAAGAACACGAACAACTAGAAAAACAGACAAATTCAAAACAATTACTACAGCAACAACAAACAAGATAACCCCACGAATGGATCATGAGAACAGTCAAAAATAGTCAACTGAAAGTCAACTCACTCTCTTTAATCCTCCTCTGGAGTCTGGGTAGATCAGGTGGACGTAGAGCCCCTTCCTCAAGTTCCTACCAGTACCCAAAAAAAAAAAAAAAAAAAAAAAACAACAACAACAACTTTTACCAAATTTACCAACAACTAATGTAGAAAGCCAAGCATAACAGATTAAGGGCCACAATAAAATTTCAAAAAATAAAGAAATAAATAAATTCATTAATTAAAAAATAAAACAAAGAAAGAAACCTCTTTGGTTGGTAATCTAAACTCATCAGACTCTTCTTTAATGTTGAGCTGCATTTCAGCCTCAGCATCCTCTTGTTCCCTCGCCCTTTCTTCATCAATAATTCTCGACTTCTCTTCAATGTCATATTCATCCGAATCAACATCCGAACCCGAACCTGAGCCTTTATCTGCAAATATCAAACGAAAAAAACAGCATAAGCATCAAAACACAAAAAACAAAAAAAAAAATTTGCAACACAAAAACACAAATAAACACGCACCTTCAGCTTCGTCGTCGGTTCCTTGGAGGAAATCGTCGACTAAGGGATCATCGTCCCCATCGGAAGATAACTCCGAAGCGGAACCCGAATCATCATCGACGTCTCCGAATAGTTCGTCTTGTTGTTGTTGTTGTTGCAGCGTTTCTTCTTCTTCTTCGGATTCTGAGGCGCTAGAATCGTGCTTGGAAGCGAGGATCTTGCTCTTCTTCTTGGTTGCAGGTGGTGGTGCATTGCGTTGCTTCTTCGAAGCTTTCTTCTTTGTTGCAGTTGCAGGAGCCATGTTCTATGGGAGGAAAGTGTAGCGTAGCAGCACTGCGGAATAGTCGGATTTGCGGTTTAGGGTTTTTCTTCTTGTCTCTTCTTCAGAAAAATTAAATTCGGCTGGGGTTTAGGGTTTACGAGAAAGGAGTGCCGCGACGTCGTTTTGGGAAACAGGTCCAAAGGATTGAATTACTCTGGGCCCGACAGTAGCCTTGTACTCAGATTTGTAGCTGGGGCCTGGGGTGCGGGATATGGGCCACACAGCAGGGCTGGCCCGAAAATGTTCGGGGCAGTTATGACCCGGATCCAGCGAGAAAAATGATTCGGATGGAAGTTTGAAATACGTTGACCGGACCAAAAACAAAATTACGTTGACCAAAAAAAAAAAAGTTTGAATCACTACAGCGAAGGCCGAGGCACAATGGTGGAGATAAATTCTTGAGCGCTCCTATAGCAATATATGAATTGTACTTACAGTTAATAATAAAATAATATTTTATTAAAATATTATTTTATTATTAATTATAAACACATCTACATAACATTCTATAAACATTAAGAATTTCTTCAATAGTAAATGTATAGCTTCATAAATGTTGCACAAGATTGATTCTTATCTCCACTCTCTTCCCCCTCCCCCAAAATCCCCTCTCCACCAATACTCTAGAAAAAAAAGAGTTTGAATTACTTGATACAATACCCAAAGAAAAAAAAAATTACTTAGCCCAAACAAGTAAAGAATGTCTCTATTTCTTTCATACACAATCCATTACTTCACACAAAAACCCTAATCCCTAGTTGCATTCCTTCTCATTCATCTAGGTTTGATGAATTTTTTCTATATTTCCCTCTTTTATTATTATTTTGTCAAATTGACACCATCTTAACAAGACACTTATTATCACACAAGGACATTATGTGTCATCTTTATGTATTCCACTCCAAAATTTGGAGCCAATCTCTAGTTGATAATTTTTTTCTATTTTACATATTATTTTTTTTCTTTTCGACAAATTTGTTATTGTGGTTGGTTCGTTTATGTAATATGCATACAATTATTAGGTTCTTGCATCATTTAATTTCTTAATTCTTAATCATACTTATCCCATTCGATGGTGGTTGAAAACCTGATAATTGAAACCATAATATTCTTCTTTCCACTTTTTTTATATATACTAGTATTTTGAACATGTGTAATGTAAAATAATTTTTAAAATTAAATTGTCATTAACAAATATTTAGTGCAAAAGTAATTATCATAATTAAAATTAATTTAGAGAAAATAGATAAGTGGCTCACAATCAAAATTATCCTTTTTTCCACTGCTTTTATATATATACCCTTTTGTTATATGATTTAATCTACATATCCTTCTTTCTTGTGCTTCTGATTTAGATATATTTATGTTACTTATTATCTTTGTTTTCTTTTTTCCATTTTTTCGATCTCAATGGAACTATCAGTATCCGGGTTCTATTACTAGAAATCCGACTAATCCGACCCAACCCAACAGAGGTCACTGAAGAGGGTAGGGGGTCCCAATAAGAATTTTTTTCATATCTAATATTCGAACCCGAGATGTTTAGTTAAAGGGCTAAGGCACCTACCCCTTTGACTAACCATATGTTGATCTTTATTTTCTTATTTATTTCTTTAAGAAACCGTTCTTTGTTTTACTTCTTGCTTGAAAATTTTCAACTCAAATTTTATAAGTAGGATATGTTTTTTGATAACTGACTTTTCCTATTGGACTTTAGATTTCATTTGATTCTATTTTACAGTTTTGTAATTCATATATTTTTCTTTTTATAAAAGAAAAAATATTATTAATAAGAAGAGAAAGATATTACAAATAGTATGGAAGATAAGAGATCCTCAATACAAAAAGTAGGACAAGACAAGAAATATTATTAATTCATATTTTGTCAGGGTTTGCATTTTATTATTTCATACTCTGATACTTTCTAATGCCAATTTTTTTTGTGCACTATGAATACTGTAATAAATTTTCCAAGCTCTTTGTATATTAACATACTTTCCATAAGTGTATGAAATCCCAAATTTAATATAGTTTAGGTGCTAGGCTTTTGAGATTGGGAAACATTCATTTCGATATAGTATAGTATTTTAAGGATTAAAATTTACTAACCTCTTACTATTATGTTCTTATTTAAAACTGAGTTTTTAGGAATTAATTCATCTTTGTTTTTATGTTTCTATTTCAGAAATAGTTGTTTAATATCTCTGTGTACTCCAATAATTTCAAATTAATAATCCTTTTTGTGTTTCTTTATTATATACTGGTGAATGTATGTTATGCTTTCTAATATTTACTATAATCTATTGTAATAATTACTTTCCGTTACGTTATTTGTTTTATGAATATTACTAATGACGAATTCAATTTCAATAACAATGATTATTTTAATTTTTCTATTATTAAATTTTTACTAAAATTATGCATAAACATATATTAGAAAAAATTTTAGATTTTAAGATTAAAATATATTCTTTTCAGGTTGGTTTTAGCAAATAGTGGGAGAGAAAAATGAAATAAATTTTATGATAAGTGGGTGAGAGTGGTAAATTGAATTAATTTTTTATTCTCACATAAAAATTGGAGTAAAGAATCTAATATTCAATATCTAATATCTAATATAATAATTTATAAAAGGAAGACCTTGGCTCAATTCTACCATTTGGACTTTGGTTTTGACATTTGGAAAAGATGCTTGCTTTGGTGGAGATTGTTTTAAAATCTTCACATGAAGATCTCACGTGGTTCTTGTTGGGAGATGACACGTGTTGCGTGTGGGCCTATGTTTATTGAGTTTGCTACATAAGTAAACTTGATTAAGTTGTTGGTGTAGACATAAATAAAGTGACAGTTAATAGATGTGTGGGGCTCACGAGTAACGTCTAAAAATTTGCAATACATTTAAATTATGCTATTAACTTATTTATTCAATTTTACTAGATATGTAAAAGTAATTAGGAGAGAATTAAAAGATAATTAGAAACTAATTAAAAATTAAAGAGATTGGGATTAGGAGAAATTAAAATCAACATGCGAAAAAATTTCAAGGACTATTAGCAATGTAGTGCTGGTTTGAAAAAAATTTGGTATTTTATACCGTCAGAACCGAACCAATAGAGTTTTACATTGAAAATCCCTCACTTGAGTGGCTAAAATTCAGCCACCCTTACCCCACATACAAGGTGCCAATTGCTACCAAAAGGAAAGGAGAAACTTGGCTCATTACACATCGCTAAGAGCTCCACCAATCACAAGCCATTTTTGTGCTTTCAAACATTACAAAAATCCCCTCCAATTCTTTTCATTCTCGGCCCCCCATCAAACTGAAGCTCTTCCCATTTTTTTTGCTCCTCTCTTCCTTCATTTTCATTCCTTCTTCATCTCAACTCCAAGCTTCACCCATATACTTCAACACAAACTCAAATCGAGCTAGTTTTACATCACTAGAGGTAGGATTCACTTGTTTTGGTTGTTGTTCTTAAATTAGTGATTGTTTTTAATTCTCTTTCTACTCATGAAGATGATATTATATGATGTGTATGAGGTGGTTTAAGGCTATTTTGATATGGTTTTGTTTGGTTTAGCTTGAAGTTTAAGTGAAAATAACTAGAAACACCAAAACCGAATCAAGATTTTTTAAGAAAACCCTATGCTGTTTGTACCTGTGAGGTGTATGGACCATCTTTCGGCCATTAAAATATAAAAAGGCTACTTTTATATGAAACTAAACTTCTAGGGCTTTTCAACCATATCAATTATAAGTCCATTGGATTAGTATTGAGAGAGATATGATTTTTTGAAATTTACCTAGGAATCTTGTGTTCCGTTTCGGGTAGTATGGGTTGTGAAGGGTATATCTCACCCTACATAACTCGAAAATGAGTGCAACTAATTGTGTAATAAAAATTTCAGAATTCAATTCAATCCCAGTTGTTCCAAGTAATTCATGAAAATTGCTTTAAATGTCATTCGGGCTAGAACAGGGCAATGCAGGTTACCCAGATTCAAGAGCTTATAATTTGAGTTCTACTTATTCAAATGGGGTGAAACTTATTCAAAATAAAAGCTGGGTCAGTTAGTTTTAAAACGACATAGATTTTGTAGGAATCCAAGTAGATTTCGATTTTTAGTAGATTTTTACTTGTGAAGGTGCAAATCTACCCAACTACAGGACAGGTCGGGGTAAATCCTCAATAACTGAAGATATACTTATCAAAATCAAATAGGACGAAAGAGGTTATAAACTAGACACATAATACTCTAACATATTCAAAATCTGGGTTTAAATGGGTTACACAAGAAATATGGCTTAATTTCTAAAAACGGGCAGGATTGAAGAAATTGGCAGAAACCCAATTTAAATGCCAAGGTTGCTAGTTTTGTATGAGTATTGAAAAGGTTGATGTATTATGTTGGTTTTCTATATAAATGATTGTCTGATTGGTTGGCACTATTCACAGAAAAGCGGACTTGATACATTATATTGCCGAAAATTCGGCAAAAGCTATACATAATGTATAATATACTTGTACATGCAAGCAATATTCAAATTAAGTACCCATTATTATGAGACTTACAAGAATGTTTGAAGATAAGTATATTGAAATGCATATGAACATTGTATGATGATATGATCATGATCCTTTCATTACATATTTGCATGCAAATGAAGAAAATATATGATTATGTAAGATTGGGTCCCTTCACCTAGAGGCAGTTATTTGGGTCCCTCCTTGTGAAGGCAGTTAAAATTATAAAATCCCTCTATTTTGGAGGCACGTGGCCAAAATCAGATCCCTCCAAGACTAGAGGCACATGGATCCCCTTGTAGGTTAGTTCAGTGTGATGACGGTCACGAGTCAAGCTCACTCCTAGATCAGACTACTCAAGGGCAGTAAAGTTTAAAGACAAAGACATATGCATGCAGACACCCTAAGGACGGTGATTCGTAACACCTAGGCGTATCAAGTAAAGGAAGCAAAGAAAGTATAAGTGCATTCACATGAATTCATAATGAGCCATTACACATGTACAATCTACTATTGTTATTATTCCGAAATTACTCACAATCTGCTATGCTTATATTTTAGTTCTTACACTGTTTATCAAGTTATGAATAAAATTAACTCTGCTTCGGACAATATGTTTTCGAACTATAAAACTAAATAGTTTATATAACATGTTTACCTTTTTCAAAATAAACCGAAGCAGCTGGAGATAATAATGATGTCATTATGTGTGATAAGTTTAGAGAATCCTATTGAGAATTTTAAATTCTCACTCCTATGTTTATTTTCGTATTATCTCCAGATAGTTTAGGAAATATCGAAGATAGCCAAAGGTTGCTATCAAACAACAAGGTCCATTCAAGTAATAATAGTAACTCTTGAGTATGGTGCTAAGGCTTAAGCATGGTACTGTGCTTGAGAGGGTGTTACACCACGTCTATTAAAGAATGACCGTTTGAAGGATTTGAAAAAAAAAAAAGAGAAAAATGACGTGTTGCCTGTTGAGCCTGCAAGAGGGAAGAGAAGCTTTTGGCTCTCAACAGCGTAAAATAGATTTAGTGCCTTCCATGAATAATCTGGCAAGTTTTGGAGTCATTGCTGTTGAGAGATGCAGTTGCCAATGAATAGGGCCTGACTACAAAGCAAAGGATCTGTCGCACCCGACAACATTTTTATCGTTGAAAGCCTGTAGCGGTATTATTCACTATGATTTGGGGACATTGCATTTTGTTATTACATTTGGGAAGGAACTTGGATCTTTGTATGAATGTGATTGGTTCAGTTAGTTGGAATATCCCACATTTAGGATTTGTTATATGTTAGAATAATGTGGTTGCAATTTTGCAAGTGATGGCTAATGTGTGTGAATAGGATTGTAGGTCAGAGGTGGGTTAAGAGTACTTGAAAGAGAGTAAGAAATAAAGTGCTGCAATGTGTGAAGCACAATAGATTATTGTATATTACAAAATTAGGAAATTGGAGTCATTGATGCTTGTATATTAAATAATAAAAGAAAGCATGCTGGGATTAATTAAGTGTCGTATATTGAATAATGAATTGTAAGTGTAGATGTAACCTTAAAAACTTCCACTTAGAAAATTAATGTGATGAACAAAGCTCATTGGATCAATGTAAGTTAGGAGTTGTCAGATGCAGGTTTGTTGTTGGTTAGTTGTTTAAATGTGGGTTGTTTGGTGTTTTGAATGGAAGTGTAGGCATTGTATTGTGTAGACTATGCAGGTGGTTAAAGTTGGGCATTGTTAGCTAAATTTATTGTTTGTACATTTGTTGTTTTTCATTTAGAAAATGGAAAGCGAAAAGAAGGAGCCATTTGTTGAGGGGTAATGAGGAGTCGAGCAGCGAGGATGAATCAGAAGAGTTGAATGGAAGCGGGAACGAGGAAGCCACTAATCCAAGGAACATAGTTGAGCTAACGACTGATGACTTTATGAATAAGGAGTTTGAGAGTGCTGAAGCTAAATATGAGATGCATATAAAATATGCCAAGTTTATTGGATTTGGCGTTCGAAAGGAGATGTGGTGATGACGATAGGAATTTGGTAAAGCACAGATTTTTTTGTAATAGGGTAGGGTTGAAAGAAAAGAAGCATTACCTGAGAGTTGATATAAAAAGGGACCACAAACCAGAGACCAGGACAAATTGTATGGCAAAGTTGTCAGTTTATGTTGACAAAAGCAATGGAAATTGGAGAATGAGCAAGATGGTGGAAGCCCGTAACCATGAGCTGACAGTACATAAAGTTGTTCACCTAATTCCTAATCATCGTAGGATGACAAGTGCAGACAAACCACAAATTGATAGCATATATTGACACGGTATCCCAACCTCTCAAATTATAGGTTTTATGGCCGAGCAAGCAGGTGGTTATGTTGGTATAGGTTTCTCAAAGAAGGACTTATACAATGACATTGATAAAAGTCAAGGGGCTAATATAATTGGGGGGTAAGCCATAGCAGCTATTAGCTATTGGCAAGAGAAGGCAAATGCTGAATCGATAACAGTTGGAAGGTACAATTCTACAGATGGTGATCAACTTGAGAACTTATTTTGGGTAGATGGTTTAAGTCGGGTTGATTATCAGTACTTCGGGGATGTAGTTGCATTTGATGCAACTTACAAAGAGAATAAGTACAACAAATCGTTAGTAATATTTTCTAACACTAATCACCATCATCAAACTTGTATCTTTGGGTTTGCTCTATTAGCTAATGAATGGGAAGACACTTATAAGTGGTTGTTGGAGAATTTTTCTAGATGTGATGATGAATAAATAACATAGCATCGCGGTTTTGATGGCGATGAAGGAGGCAATAAAGGTAGTATTCCTAAAATACAGCCCACCACCTGTGTGCTTGGCATCTCCAAAAAAAATGCCACATTGAACATCAAGGACTCAAGTCTGTGAGGCCTTTAAGACATGCATATATGCAAACTTTGATTGCAATGAGTTTAGGGAGTATTGGCATGACATGGTTGAAAAGTTTGACAAGCATGAGAATAATCGGGTGAAGAAAGCATATAAAAGGAATGAGATGTGGATAAATGCATACCTCCAAGATAAATTATGTGCTGGAGTAAGAATAACTTCGCGATGTAAGGGCCGTAATTCTTTCATCAAGAGATTTATAAAGTCAAGACATAACATAATTGAGTTGGTGCAAAATCTTGAGCATGCAGTGCGAGACTACAAGAACAATGAACTAGTTGCGCAGTTCAATTTGATATACGGTGAGCCTGTGCTGACAATAGGATTAGATTCTATTGAGCGGAGGACTGCAAATGTGTATATGAGGGAAATATTCAAAGAGGTGAAAAAAGATATAGAAAGTATGGCATCACTATGTGTTGTTGGATGTAAGAGCATTTCAACCATGGCGATATACAAGTTAAGCAAGTTTGGCAAGCCAGGTTGTGAGTACAAGGTTTTGTATGGTCAAAATAGACATAAATTTGAATGCCAGGGTCAGCTATGGAATAGTCATGGCATTCTTTGTAGTCATATGCTCTGTATGATGAAGCATGAACAAATTTTGTAGTTGCCAGATATGATGATTATGAAAAGATGGTTTAAAGATGTGAAAACCTTCGATGGGCCTATAGAGAAAGATGAAGAGGATAGTGAAAAAATCATCTAGCTTTGCCATGGTGCATTGTGTGCTGTGAGTCTGTGGATATCATTCCTTGGTTTTAAAAAGTTGTCGTACTTCCGCCATACTATAGATGAAATTTGCAGAATCTCAAAAGAGTTAGAAAATAAATGTGGTCTATGCAAGGGTAAGTTAAAGCATTGGTGACCCAATGACGGCAAAGACCGGGTGCATTGAAAGCCCACAAGGATGTTAATAAGAAACAACGTTTCTCAAATTGTAACATGACGGGGCACACGAAGAGGAATTGTCTAAGTGTCAAGGCTAGGGAGATAGAGCTTTGTGAAGATGATTTGAGGAATGGTGAAGGTCGGATGGTCATCTAGACATAGATCTTGAGTAAGACAATAAGGTGAAGAAGAAGTTAATTATTTTTTTTTAAAAATGAAATGTACATAAAAATGAAAAAGTGTAATTGATATAGCATTCCACTAATTTTGTTATTTAAATATGGTGCATAGAATGGTGTAGAGTCAGTGGCCTCGATGGCGAAAGAAGTTAGGGCGAAAGAAGTTAGGGAGAACCAAGCAGAAACAGGTGGTTGAAGTGCAAGTAGGGGACCACAATTTAATCATCCTGATCAAAATACAGTCTTTCTTACTAGGCTACAAATTAATCAGTACTATCCTTTACATTTCTACCCATCATTCCCTCATGTTTATAGGTAGAATGATCCAATGCACCAATTTGTTGGTGAAAGGGTGGGTTAGCATTTTTATGGCAGAGTTCCCAACCATGCATATCCAGGATATGGCCACCATCAGAATGTCATTATTCCTAGACATCAATGGTATCTACAAGTAAGACTTTTAAATAGAAATTATATTAGATGGTAGAGTTAGGAATGGAAACAAGTGAACTATGTGGGAAATGGGTTAGTTATGAATTTGTGCGTGACAGGTTGTGAAAAACATAGTTTTGAATAGGTAAGAGTGTGTTTGAAATGTAAAAAAAAATGGAAATAATTTGATTTAGAAATAAAATCTTGTGTTTGGGTATTTTAAAAATACGAAATAAAGTTATTTCTAATTCCCATGAAATTTGATTCTTTTGTATTTGAGATCCTATCAAAATTGAAAGGACTTGCAGAAATTGATTTGATTTTAAAATTTAAGTATAAATCAAATCAAATCAATTCCATTTTTAGTCATTTCAAACACAATCTAATATATTATAAACATAATAATTGATTTCTAAATCAATTCAAATCTTGTTTTTACATAATTATTCCAAACATAAGATTTAATTTATAAATCAAATTAATTCAATTTAAATCAAATCTATTCCAAAATTTTGGACTACATCCATCATCAGAAAGTGGCCTTTGCCACTTATATGCTAGAGGCGGATGCAGAATTTTGATGGGATGGTGCAAGGAGGCTATTGGAAAGTTCCCAGATGGAGATCACCTAGGATGTGTTTAAAGAAGCCTGTTATCAGAAATATTTCCCTGCATCGGTTTGGAATGCTAAAGAGTTGGAGTTTATGCTACTCCGTCAAGAAAACAATAACGTATCAGAGTACATCGCCAAATTCGAGGAATTATGCAAGTTTTCTACAATCTATCAATGGAACCCAAATGAGGCATGGAAATGCATCAAATTCGATGGTAGGCTGAGAAAAAATATTCCCACAACTGTAGGATCGATAGATATTAGAGATTTTCCTACTTTGGTGAATAAGTGTCGACTTGTAGATGATTGTAACATGAAGTTGGTAGCTACCAAGTCGATTAGCAGTAATTTTAAGAAAGGATTAGCATCGCAAGGCCCAAAGTTCAAGCCCAATTTCTAGCAACAAAAGAAGTTTCAGCTAGTAGGCAATAAGGGCAAGTAGCCCTAGAGGCACTTCAGGAGCCAGACTTGCACGCAGTGTGGAAAGAATCATGATGATCAACCGTGTTTGGTGGGGTAGAATGTTTGTTTCGGATGTGGCAAGCCAGGTCACAAAATTTATAAGTGCCCTGCTAAAAACTCGTAATCAACCCCTAAGTCTCAATGTCAAGGAAGGGTCTTTACTATGGATGTAGAGGAGGCCGAAAAATCTAAAGATTTAATTCAAGGTGCATGTGAGGTGAATGGTAAGACTCTGACTGTACTGTATGATTTGGGTGCTTCGCATTCCTTTATTTCTTATAACTGTGTGATTGTTTTGCAATTGCCTATTTCTAAGCTACTCTATGATTTATTAATTTCCACTCCTACAAATAAACCTATTAAGACTAGTCGAATTTGTATGAATGTCCTTTTTCAAATTGAAGGCAGAACCTTTGTAGCCAATTTAATCTGTATTCCACTATCTAGACTCGATACAATTCTGGGCATGGATTGGCTTTCTGCCAATTGAGTCATGCTCAATTGTTCCGATAGAACCATTGTGTTTCCTTTCGCCTCATCCTCTGGATCTGTAACCCTTGTAAATCTCTACTTAAGCTCCTTAATAGTAAACTATTGTGGGCAAAGAGTCAAGGATACATACTTTTGTCAACTAAGGTGACAGAAATTGATCATAAGTTGAACGATATTCCTGTTGTTAGGGAATATCCAGACGTATTCCCTAAGGCCATTTCTGAATTCCCTCCGAAATGAGAAATTGAGTTCAGTATTGAATTGGTGTCGGGAACGAGACCAATATCCATAGCTTCATACAGAATGTTGCCTTTGGAATTAGCTGAACTCAAGAAGTAGATTGAAGAACTACTGGAAAAAGGCTTCATTTGACCAAGTGCATCACCATGGGGGCTCCAATCCTGCTAGTCAAGAAGAAAGATGGGGGTATGCGGCTATGCGCCGACTATCGACAGTTGAATAAGGTGACGATCAAGAGTAAATATCCTCTACTGAGGATAGACAATCTCATGGATCAATCGCAGTGGGCGACTGTATTTTCTAAGATTAACTTACAATATGGTTATCACCAAATTCGGGTTAAGGGGAGGATATTTCCAAAATAGCCTTTCGGATATGTTATGGACACTATGAATACACAATGATGTCCTTTGGGTTAACAAATACCACAACAATATTTATGGACTATATGAATCGTATATTCCAGCCATATCTGGACAAATTTGTGGTAGTTTTTATCAACGATATACTTGTCTATTCAAAGACTGAAAAAGAACATGCAGAGCATCTGAGGCTAGTATTGCCAATTATAAGAGAAAGGAAGCTTTATGCTAAATTGTCTAAGTGTGAATTCTAGATGAAGGAGGTGAAATTTCTTGGATATGTAGTATCTCAGGGGAGAATTTCTATAAATCCCAGCAAAGTGGAAGTAGTATTAAATTATGAACAACCAACCACGATTACGGAAGTTAGGAGTTTTCTAGACTTGGCCGGATACTATAAGAAGTTTGTCAAAAGCTTCTCCTAGATAGCTTCAACCTTGATAAAGCTAACTAGAAAGAACGCTTCATTTGAATGGACGGAAGAATATGAGCGGAGTTTTCAAGCACTAAAAGAAAAACTGATGACGGCACCAATGCTGACTTTACCTGACCGGCACGGACCGTTTGAAGTCTACTGCGATGCCTGAAGGAAAGGATTAGGATGCGTGTTGATGCAGAATAGAAACGTGGTCGCATATGCCTCAAGACAACTGAAACCCAATGAGAAGAACTATCTAATACACGACCTTGAATTAGCAACTATGGTGTTCACCTTGAAGATATAGAGACACCTCTACGGAGTGAAGTTTGAGGTATTTTCTGATCATAAGAGTTTGAAATATCTCTTTGATCGGAAGGAATTAAACATGAGACAACAAAGGTGGTTGGAATTCCTTAAGGATTATGAATTTGAATTAAAGTACCATCTTGATAAGGCCAATGTAATGGCAAATGCCCTGAACAGAAAGACTCTAAATGTAGCTTGGATGATGATCAAAGAGGCGGAGCTTATCGAGAGTTTCTAAGACCTTAACTTGGGAATCTCTTTAACTCTTTGGGCTATACAGTTAAGCCAGATCAAGAAACCTATGAGTTCAAGGAGCAAATTCAACATGCATAGCAATAAGATGCTAGACTCCAATGTATCCTAAGCCTGGTGCAATAAGGGAAATTGACGGGGTTCGTGTAAGATAAGGAAGGAGTATGGCGAAGTTAAGGAAGACTATGCGTATTTGAAGGAAATGGTCTTTGGAACAAAATTTTAGAGGAAGCCCGCAGAAGCGAATTTACCATCAATAAAATGTATCAAGATCTCAAGAGAATATTTTGGTGGCCAGGCATGAAGTTAGATGTAGCAGATTTTGTAAACAGATGCCTAGTCTATCAAAAGGTAAAGATAGAATATTAGAGACCATTTAGAACATTACAGCCCTTGGGGATTCATGAATGAAAACGGAAAAGCATTTTAATGGACTTTATAATGGGATTACCAAGGACACCAACAGGGTATGATGCCATATGGGTTACAGTGGACAGATTGATCAAATCTGCTCACTTTTTACCTATTCAGGCAAATTATCCCTTGGAGAAACTAGCTCAATTGTACATTCAAGAGAAAGTGAGGTTGCACGATATTCCTTCTACTATTATTTCCGATCGAGATCTAAGATTCACTTCACAGTTTTGGAGAGTACTCTAAAAGGCATTTGGTACGAGACTTTGCTTAAGTACCACTTATCATCCTCAAACTAACAGGCAAACAGAAAGAATCATCCAAACCTTAGAAGACAAGTTAAGGGCATATATAATGGAACAACGAGGAAATTGGGATCAATAACTGCCACTAGCATAGTTCGCATACAACAACAGTTATCACGCTAGCATCAGCATGGCTCCCTATGAAGCGTTATATAGACGAAAATGCCAATCTCCATTATTTTGGTATGAATTGGGAGAATAGAACCTACTAGGGTCGGATCTAGTCAGACAAAGCATGGAACAAATAAGGAAGATCTGAAGCAAGATACTTGCTTCCTAAAGCAATCAGAAGAGTTATGCGGATATAAGAAGGAAGCTGTTAGGATTCCAAGAGGGAAACCACGTATTCCTATAAGTCACGCCTACAACAAGAGTAGGTAATGCCATTAAGGTAAAAAAGTTAAGTCCTAGATTCATCGGCTCCTTTCAAATCCTAAAACAAATCGGGCCAGTAGCATATTGAGTCGCCCTACCACTATACTAATCCAACTTTCATGATGTTTTTCATGTCTCCCAACTTAGACAATATCACCCTGATCCCACACACTTCCTAAAACCTGAATCAATACAGCTAAGAGATGACCTAACCTTCCATGTACCCCCAGCACGGATAGTAAACAGAAGCATTAAGCAACTCCGAAACAAGACCGTGCAACTAGTAAAAATAGCATGGGGATAGGAAGGCCCAGAGGACTATACTTAGGAATTAGAATCAGACATGAGGAAAGATTATTCTGAACTATTTTCAGGTATTAAATTTTGAGAACAAAATTTTTTTAGGAGGGTAATAGTGTAATGTCTAAAATTTTTCAAAACTTTTAATTTACATTGTTAATCGATTTGTTCGATTTATTAGATATATAGAATTAATTAGAAGTTAATTAGAAGTCAATTAAAGATATTAGGATTAGGAGAAATTGAAATCAATATGTAGAAAATTTCAAAAGATTACTAGTAATATTTTGTTAGTTTGAAGGAAATCGGTTGAAATTAGGTATTTTGTATTGCTAGAACCGAATCAGTGAAATTTTATACTGAAAAACCCTAGATTGGGTGGTTGAAATTGAGCCATCATCCCCACCTAAATGGCGCCACATGCAGCCATAAATAAGGGGAGATTTGGTTAAATTTCAGCCACTCAAGCTAACCACCAATGAGGAGCAACAATCTTAACTACCTAGTGTTATAACATTTCATAATTTCCTTTTTAATCCCACAAATTTTGGCCTCCTTCTTTAGCTGACTTCTCCCCATTCTCTCTTCCTCCATTTCACCTCATCTTCCTCCCCACCCCAAGTTTCAACCACTTCCTCCACCAAGAGCTTGAATCTAGTCACTCTAAACATCAGTTCTAAGGTAGGATTCATGGTTTTCTTTTCCTAGTTATGGATCAGTAACTGATTGAGATGTTTGCATCATTCATTCAATTGCTATTATATTGTGTTTATCTGAGTTTTTATGCTGAATTAACATGTACAAGTTGGGTCTTGGTTAGGAATTGAGAGAAAAACCAAAAGAATAGCAAAACCGATTCTGCCCAAATTGAAAACCCTCAACTTTCCATACTAGAAAGTGTACGGCTTCGCCTATAAACATCAAAATTTAATGAAACCAAATTTATATGAAATTAGAAATTTAGAGCTTTCCAACCATATAAATTATAAGGCCATTGAATTTGGATTGAGTGAGATATGAATTTTCGAAGCTAACCTTAGATTTTTTCCACTAGTTCTGACTAGACTAGGTTGTGCAGGGCATAACTCGCCCTATACAACTTTAAATTAAGTGCAACTAATTTTGTTAAAAAGCTAACATATAATTGTTTGTGCCAAAAAAATTTCATATTCAAATCCTGAGTAGTTTGCTCCAAGTTATTCATCAAAGCTGCCCTATGTCCTGATTGGGGTGAAATAGGGCAAGCCAATTCAACCAACTTTGAGAGCTTATAACTTGAGCTCTGCCTACACAAATGAAACAATACCTATTGGAAATTAAAGCTGGCTTTCTTAGCTTTAAATTGATAAATGGTTCAAGCAAATCCAATAAGATTTCTATTTTGTGCAATTTTTCACATTTTAGACCCCAATTTTATCCAATACAAGGGCAGACTAGGTTAAACTTCAATAACTCACTTTATACTTATCCAAACTTAGTAGGACTAGCGAAATTAAAAACTAGACACATAATACTTCAACATATTAAAAATTCAGATTCAAATAAGTTACATGGGAATTTTGGCATCAATTAAAAAATTAAGCAGAATTGAATAGTGTAGGCATAATTGTCAAATTGAAGAGTTAGCTTCCTTAATATATGTATAAGTTGCAATTAGGACTTGAGTGTTGCAAATAGATGATAATGTTGAAAGGTTAAGGTACTATGTTAGTTCTGCTGCTATGACTAATTGTCTATTTTAAACTAGAACTATTCATGGGAAAGTGGATCCGATTCGTTATGCTGCCGAAATTCTGGCAGAAATTGTGTACATAATATGATATACATGTGGAAGCATATGACATCCTAGTTGATTCAATCATGATTATATAATTCATAAGAACTATATGGATTCCATATTACTTGGGCCAGCTCCAGAATAAAGTTAAAGGGAATAAATCGGTGGGAAAGTCGGGGAAAGTAAATCTGGCAATCATGTATAGGAATGAGCTTGGTTTTGAAAAGCAAACTATTACCTAGGAGTTATGTGGCCAAAAACTCTCAGGGACCAAGTATGGAAACTCATAAAGTATAAACTTAAGCAGTGATTAAAGTGAAGTGAATTCTGTTTCAATAAAGTTTCCTCATTGATGCATGTATGTAGTTTACATAATCAATTTGATTTGCTTGTACTATGATATCTTTTGTGATTGTCTATTATTTTATTACACTGTGTAATATTTTGTATGATAATTATTCTATGTCTTAGATGAATTTCTTTATGCCTCTTACCTCTTTAAAGTAAAATAAAACCTTGCTTCGGGCTATATTTTCCTAAACCCAAATAAATGGAATTGTAAGATCTGTTATTCGCCTTTCCATAATTAAATAAAAACTGAAGCAATTGAGAACGAATGCGATGTCAGTGTAGACGAGTTATAAGAATCCTATTGAGAATTTTACAAATTCTCACTTTACTGTATGTATCCGCGTCATTCTCAAACTATGGACATGGCAGCGATGGCCATCCTCTTCATTGGGTTTCCTGAGCTGCAGATTCACCTAAACCCGGTGATAGACTCTGTGTATATCACAAGTTCTTGCCATTTCCATTTGTATTTTTTTTTCTATAGAGACTTCGCTGTTCCCCTTTCTCACCTTTTATTCGACCCCACTGCACCCTTCATAGCCATTTCACTATTATGGCACATCCTACTTGACTATAAGCAGCACCAACATTACCATCTGCCTCACCACCTCAATTAGTTCCTTCTTTTTCCCCGACAATGATGACCCCTCAGAGGCAACGGACTTATCCTCCGGCTCATCCTCCGGACCCGGCGACGGCTATATCCCAGCGGAGCCCAGTATGGCTAACGGGTTCCTATCCTCAAACTCCAGCTAGAGGCATCATCCACCCAACTAATCGTAATATACAATGTGCCCCTCTTTTGGCATCGCTAGGCATAGTTACTTTCGTGTTCTCATAGAGTGACTTAGATGAAATGTCCTTTTTGGACCATATAGAGCTGCACATCAGGAATGCGAACTGGATAATTTTGTTTGATGGTTCTGATTCATGTACTCTCTTCATCATATGTAAATGAAATCTTGAGACTCTACACACACACATACACAGATATATATATATATATATATATATATATATATATATATATATATATATATATATTTATGTATGTATATGTATATGTATATATATATGTATGTATGTATGTTAGATGTTATGTTATTTATTTTCTGCTAGGTTATTTAAACATTTTCATTATGCCATGTCTGTACAATATCTACATATTGGAAAATCCTGATTTCCGTCTAGTTAATAATTGCATCCCAATTTAAGAATTTGATCAATTAAGTTAATGTGAACCAGGTAAGACAGATAAAGAAGAGTGTTTGTACGTGACATAACTATGACGCGAAATATAATGACTTAAGTATAGTGGTAGGATGTTACACAAAGAAGCCTCCACTCTTGCACTACCATCTTCATCATTACCACCTTCATCTATAAGTTATAATCCAAAAAAGTATATAATTAAATAAAAATTAATGATAAATGACAATGAAATAAACCCAAAGAGAATAATATTGCAACATTAAATAAGTTACCATTACTAACGAAGCCATGCAACCAATTTCGAGTACAAATTAAGGCTTAAACATTTTTTGGCAATAAATTGCTTCTATACTTGTTAAGAACTCTTACACCAATACTAAAGGTAGATTCAGAAGCCACATTGGAGATAGGAATACTCAACAAATCACGAGCCATTATTGATAAATTCGAAAAACATTTTTTAGTATCCTTCCACCATTTCAACACATCTAAATCCTAATCATACTCTATCTCCAAATTTTGCTCATCCAAATAAACATCAAGTTGATTCTTTCCATTTCTCATTGCTGCTTGATAATTATGTAATTTTAATGCCTTTCATATATAACAAATAAATAATCATGAATTAATTTATGAAAGGAAACAAGCTTAAAAATAAATAGAAGATAAATAAACTAAACAATCAATAAAAAAAATTATACACTTACACCAAACATTCTTTGTTTCCTTTCATTTGATCCGAATAATCATGGCAAACTTGAGCTTGAAGGTTAGGAAGGATTAGTAGTAGCTCTTTGCACATTGGAAGTGGAGGAAGTATTATTGTCACTCGTATACTTTTCGAAAAGCTTGTACAACTTTTCTCTCACATATTCTATCTTCTCACTAGTTGTAGAAAGATCAATTTTGGAGTAGCAATACTCTAACAAGCTAAAGTTAATTTGAGGGTCAAGAACAGCTCCAAGTGCAAGCATAACATTATATTCATTCCAATATTTCTTAAATTTTATCAACATTCTCTCCCCCATGCTCCTTATAACTTTATCGCTATTACTTAAACTCTCTTGTAAGACATATTGAATTTGCCAAACTTGTAGAAAACACAAGTTAGAAGTAGGATAAAAAGTGTCCAAAATCAAATTAATAGTGTCACAAAAGGGCAATAAAAATTCACATATCTTTTCTGCTCTTTTCCACTCAGATGTTAACGGACAATACTTTTATCCATTGTCTTTTACATGAAAATTAGCAAAAGTCTTTTGATATTTAAGAGCACTTTCAAGCATCAAATAGGAACATTTAGTCATACTCCAACCCTAGTGTTTATACCACCAAGTGTCACAACATATTCTTTAAACTTTATCATTTTACTCTCCGATCCCCTCACAAATTTGATACTTTCTCTAATCTTGTACAATGCATCACTAGCTATTTTTAATCCTTTTTGCACAATAAGATTCAAGATATGTGCAGAACAATGCACATGAAAAAACTCTCCACCACATAACAATCAATTTTGCATGCTTGAAATATTTATCAAATGTTCTTGCATATTATCATGAGTAGATGAATTATCTTAAGTGAGGGAAAAAAAATCTGTTTCTCATTCCCTAACAACTCAAAAATTGAAAAAACTTGGAAGACAATTCAAATCCAATATGAGAAGGAGGCATATGGCAAAAATTAAGAATTTTACTATGCAACTTCCAATCTGAGTCAATAAAATGTACATTCAATCAAATATAAGCCTCTATAGTACAAGATGTCCACAAAGTAGAAGTCAAACAAATCCTATTAGGAATGGCAACAAGTGTTTGTTTAAGTTTCTCCTTTTCCCTCATATGAATACTCAATACATTAGCCTTAGTAGTATTCCTAGATATAAGCATCACATCCAGCTTCAAATACTTCATCCAACTCCTAATCTCTTATATATAACAAAATTAAATGGTAAATCATGCCAAATTATAGCAGTAGCACACATCTCACATGATACCATTTGGTCTATTTTAGAACACTTTAACTTTCCTTGCATGTGCATAATCATTTAACCAACATCTTCAAGCTTAATTTCTTTACATTTTTTAATATGTCATTTTAATGATGATGCTCCATATAATTTCCCCCAACTTTATAATCCTATTTACAAGCATTACATCTACCTCTTTTTATTTCATCCTTTCCAACACCAAGTTCTGTGAAAAAATTCCCAATGTTAGATGTTATTGACTTAGCCCTTTTCTTACTAGGTTCATCAGATTGAGATTCTCCTATCCCCACTTCCAAATTTTGCAAATCATTATTAACAGGATTATTAGCTATAGCATATTCCATTTTAACTATTAAACTAGGATGACCCAATTACTAAAAACAAGAAATTGCAACACACAAAAAGAAAAGATCCATTTCAGTTTAACTTAACACTTTAACAAGTAATAACAACATTACATGTTTTCATATTCATATTCACACAATATATAATCCAAGACAAAAAGAAAAAGAATGAAAAAATTAGAATTAATAACAAAATCAATATAATAAAACTATTAATAAGCAACAATAAATCATAAACCATCAAATTAGAAGTCAGAACATATCACATATAATTTTCATTTTTAAAATGCAAGCAAAATCCAATCCAAGTTTGAACAATAAAGCAATCAGTCAATTTGATTAATTAAAAAATAATAATAAAAAAATAAAACATTATCACTGACCTAAAAATGGAGATGAGGCTGCACACTGCTTTTGCTATTGTTGGTTGATATTTTGCGTAGCTTCTGCCTCTTAGTAATGGACTAGAACCAGATCGTGTCTTGCTTCTTCATGTTGTTTGCGTTCGCATTTGGCCTTTAGATCTGATCGCAACTTGTGTCTTGCTTCTTCTTTTTCTTCTTCTTTTACTTGCTGCCTGCTAGTCACTAGCACTAACGTTGTAGCTACTGTGAGATACTAAGATGAGAGTAAGAGACGAGATTATGAGTAAGATAGAGAGTGAGCGTAAGGGAGATCAAAATTGTGTGACCTAAATTCAATGATGAAAAAAACCTGTGCAGTGAAGTGTGTGTGACCTGTGACGGATTGACTATGAGAGTGATGGATTGACTATGAGAGTGTGAGTGTCTATTGCCTTAAGTGGGCTTAGTTTAATGGGTCATAAGATCAGAAAAAAAAAATTATCTTGCAACGGTCAAAACAGTCTAAAAAAAAAAAATGCATTCTAACCTACGGGTTTAACTCACCTCGCCCCACCTAAGCCAGTGGGTTAATCGGGCTCAAATGTTTGGCAAGTTTAGTATATCAACCCAACCTACAATTTTTGATAGGTTTGGCAGGCTAACTTGACGGATTAAGTCCATTTTGTGATTTCTATTTTTAGGATACACCCACTTCAGGCCTAAACTATGCTGTTTGCCAGGATCCATTACATTTACCAGGCACCTTTAACTTGAGCCCATCCTAGAACTTTAGACCTTTTCAATTACTCCTAATCCTCTTAGCTATCCAACATTTTCATTTTGCATATGTTGGAACCATAAAAGAATCCTGATTAGCAATTGGATTATGAAAAATCACTTTATTCCCATTCCTACATTGACCATATAATCACAAAAAACAAGGACATCCATAACTTTCTTTGGCATTTTTGCACCCTAGCCAAATCGTTAACTTTTGTTATAATAATTTTTTTCTTGTTAATCTGTACAGTCCATGCTCTTAACTCTATTTTAAGTTTCATGCTTTTCATGATCATAATTAGAGTAACAAAATGTTTACTATGGCAAACAAGAAATGTCAAGAGATTTAACGGAACCAAAACAAAAAAAGTTTGAATGTTTAATGTCACTTCCATCCTTCTACCCTAATCGTATCCTTCTAATGCCGCATTAAAAGAAGTATTTGTCAAACTAGTACTAATTAATAGTAAATTAAAGAAAATACTTTGAAAGTTACATATCTTGCAGGCATCTTGAGGTTCTACACTCTTCTCGTGTATGGACATGTAGTCTCCAGTACACAACCATTCTCAATGATCCAGTTAAATGTATCAGGTATTAAAAATCCTTCTTCCTTATCGGCTCTAGTTTTTATCATATTATTCATCAAGTCTTGGGGAGAGAGTTGAATATGATCTTGACCTTTTGTTTGGATGTTATGTAACCTTCCGATTGCTCCACATGCAACAAAGCTCGAACAAGTGCTTTAAAATAATAAGTTAGCTTGTAAATATTGTAATAAAATAATAATATTTTTAAAAATTAGATATATGTGAGATGATAAAATGCTTACCGATAGATCCTTAATCTCTCACTAGGTTTAGCAACTCTAATGATCCCCAATCACAGAAAATGTGATCCACATCCTAGTAAACCATAATGAGATGTGAGAGACAAATTGTAGATTTTGAAGGGCTTAATAGACTTCAAAAGGACATGCAAGAGACAAATTGATCCCTCTTTAATAAACCTCCCTATTCTTGAACTTCCCCCTAACACTCTTTAACAATGCTCATCACAATTGTAACGTAGTCTGCTCTCCCTCCTCTACTTAATCTCGACAGTTGTTAATCGCATGTATGGAGGATTATTCACAGACCCTTAACTAGTGATTATTAAAGTGTTCCCTTGTTGATTGAGATTAGGAATAGAACTTGGAATTCTGTTAACTAGTTTTGAAATATATATGGTCCCACGAGAACCTAATGAACTCAAGTATTTTTGATAAACCTTCACTACTAGTTTTAACTCCTAAAAACTTATGGGGTTGCTACAACCAAACTAGCTTCCATTCATACAGCTTAGCTAAGGAAACTACTTGTATGTAAATCATTGGTTTAGCCAGGATTAACTCATATAAATATTTGATATGTATATAATAATTTTTCTACAACTTAATATTTGGTAATTTGCTGAATAAAATCACTTTTTAATAAGTTGTAAGATGATACACAACAATTTATTTTGGGGGTAGAACAAATAACTACACAATTGCACATACTAAGAAATTCCAAATTTTGTTTGACTGAAAATTGTGCTACTTACCTCATATGAAGTATTCTTCTTTTTTCTACCAATGGAAAGTTGGAAACCTATAAGACACATAATTATTATATTAAAAAAAGGACATGTCAAAATTATGAATAAATAAAATTTCCATGTATTGATTTTAGAAGACACATTTTTATACAAATTATATCACTATGAAAATTTCAATCAAAGTAACAAACTCAACAATAAAATAATACCAAACAACAAGATGTCATAATTGCTTCAGTAGCTCTAAATTATACAAATAGTTCAAAACAAGTTATACAAAAACGAAACAAAAACATATGTAATAATTCAAGTTCTACGAGAAAAAAAGAAAGCACAATTAATCAAGCAATGTTTGCGCCATCATGATCTCATGATGATCATTAATTCTTCTCTGCCTTGCAATGATGCTTGTGACGCAAAGAGGCAAAAGAAAGAGTAAATCCCCATTTTAGTCCCTAACAAAAAATGGCAAGGAACAAAATAGTCCCTTAAGATTTAAAAGTCCAATAATAGTTTGTCACCATTCAAAAAAGGAGGACACATTAGTCCTTCTATGAACTTGCTATTATCACACTTAACGAAGAAGCATAAGTGGCACGTTAACTCTTTGTTAGAAGCTGCTTTCTCATCAAAACGATAACATTGAACTCTCAAACTCTCTCTCGTTAAACTTGGAATTAGGAACTCAAAAACTTTGAAATTTATCTTGGTTTACTGACATGTTGAACTTGGAACTCAAAAACCTAGTGAGGGAGAAATGACACGAGTCACATCGTTGTTGGACTTGTAACTTGGAAACTTTGAACTCTATCTTGGTTTAGTGATACATTTCTCCATCACCAGGTTTCTGAGTTCCTAGTTTAATGTGTCACTAAACCGAGACAGAGTTCAAAGTTTCCAAGTTCTGAGTTTCGAGATAAGATAGTAGCTTTTAACAGAGAGTTAACGTTTCACATATGCTTCTTCATTAAGTGTGGTAATGATAAGTTCACGGAGGGACTAATATGTCCCCCATTTTGAATCTTTAGGGACCATAGTCAGACTTTTAAATATTGAAGGACGAATTTGTCCCACACAAAAATCCTCAAGGACGAAAATGGGGTTTTTGTCCAAAAAAAAATTATTAAAACAATTTATGGAATCACTACTAAAATCTATTTAGGGAAAACTATATATAAAAACATTTTGAATTTTGCAAAATTGATATTTCAGAAACTAGGTTAGATTCAGAAATTTCATTCAAAAAACCATGTTAGAGTTAGGAATCCGATTATATTAAGGGAAATTTGAAAACTAACTTTCCTATTAAGAGAATCTAATTTAGAGAAATTCTTATATAGTCTGAGAGCAAATCAATCATTGTGCTTTCTACCACTCAATTTCTTCCATGTCAGCATTGTAGATCAGTCCTGTTTCTATGAATTAAATTTTTAAAGATTAGTGAAAAAAAAAATTAACCATAATTAAATTAAAACATAAACTAAATCCTAATTCTCTACTACCTTAGGAACCTCCATCTCCTCCTGATGGTTACACCTAGTTGGTGACCAATGCAGTTTCGATAGTCGAAAAAAACGAAAATGCATTATTACTGTGTTGTTGTTGCTCATGCATTATTATGACTACACTAATTGCATTGATTTTTTTTTTCTTGTTTGATTTTAATGAAAAACTTGAAATAGATGTAATAGGGCTTCATTAGAAATGGTTAATGCTTCAAGTACCATGGCAAGAAACGTGGCCAAAGAACTTGTGAATAGTGGACTTCAAAATTTGTTTCTCAAAAGCAATTAGCTTTGCAATACTTCTGGTTATTCACTAAGAAAAGAGGAATAAAAAAAAGCTTTTATTTCTATTGTACTAACTATGGAGATGAATGCTGTCAAGAAATAAAAAAACAAACATGGAGATGAATAATGTTGTAAGAGGGAAAGACTGGCTTTGGCAAACGGAGATAAAATAAGAGAGATTTGGGATTAAAGTGAAAACATAAGGGTTAGTTTATTCTAACTTAACTATGGTTAATTTTGCTAATAATCTTTAAAAATTTAATTTAACGAGACATGGCTGGCCCATAATGATGAAATGGAAAAAAATGAGTGTTGCAGAGCAAGAGGATTCATTTGCTCTTATAGCATACAAGAATTTCTCTCTAATCTATACTATTGAAGTATTAATTAACTAACAATGTAACAATTCCTATTTATATCCCTCTCCTTCAAAATTCAAACTAACATTTCCTTGTAGGTTACTATATACATCTCTCTTATCCCGACAACATCTGATTCTTTTTTTTTTTTTGCCCCATGAATTAGCACCCAAACAACTAAAAGAAGCACTACGTATCTTGTGGGTATGTAACCCTATAACATCTTCCATCGTATAAGCCATGTTTGAGCTATGGAACTATATTTAGAGGTTGTTAGAATGCTATGGCAACTTATTACTTAATAATACATAATATATATGGCCCTGACAGCAAATATTTTATTACTGAATAAGAATTTACAATCTTCAAGTATTTGAAAAATATATTTATAATTTAAAACTATAACATTATGCAGGACATAACACCATTATACACAGAGTATGTGTCTCACTCTGCATCCTTCACTTTACACTTGAGTCAGAGTTTTTGGTGCTGGATTCAAGCGATCCACACTCTGTAGTTCATAGAAGACCCGAAGCCCTGCTACCACTTGAAGTCTATTCTTTGTACTGGAATAGTTATAGGAACACACAAATAAGTAGTGAGAATCTAAGATTCGCAATAGGTACACTTAATCCACTAAGCATATAAGTGTCATCGTAAGTATTCCAATCGCTTCAGTTTATTAGGAAAAGGTGGACAAACACACATAGGTTCAATTTTAGGTTTGAAAAGATATTTCTCGAAGCAGGTTACTTTTAGCAATCACTTGACATCTTCTAGAATAGATAGAGAAGCAATAACAATAAAATTTCTAATCATGATACTGGTAGCTATGTAGCATAATAATATGATAGAATATGCATATGTAGATGCTCATAAACTAAATCATGCAAGTGCACTTGTCTTTCCTATTTTTCTTTAGCTTTCTTTAATCTTTACTGCCTTGGGCAGCCTAATCTGGGAGTGAGCTCAGCTCATGACTGTCGTCACACAATACTGACCTGCAAGGGATCCATGTGCCTCTAAATTAGAGAGACTTAGCCGGCCAACTATTTCCAAAGTAGAGAGACCCAATAGTTTTAGCTGTCTTCACAAGGAAGGACCCAAATAATTGCCTCCATGTGAAAGGACTCATATCTTATCTATTTAACTGTCTTCATAAGGAGGGACCCAATAATTGCTTCCAAGTAAATGGATCTCATCTTGTCTATTCATATTTTTCATCGTTCACATGCTCATATATTTATGCATGAATATGTTAGAAAGGCTTATGCACATGCTTCATATCTTACTTTCAAATATTCTTGTATGCATAAGTTTCATGTGCATAACACATAAACAATCATAACATTTATATATTTCTGTCAAAAATTCGGCAGCATAACAACTGAAATATGGAGAGTCCCAAAATAGATAACATATCCAATCAACATCCAGTCATAGCAATTATATTCATCATGCATAATTTATCAACATGACATCATATTAGTGTGAAATTACAAAAAACATATCCCTTTGAACCTTTCATGACTTATGGGACCCTTAAGTTAAGAAATTTATGCCTTTATCCTTAAATTTGTCATGTTCTTTTAAATTGTACTAAAATTCCATTTTAACTCATTTTAATCTAGAAATTTTATAGCCCTATTTGTTTACTTTTAAACCTCTTTTGTCTCACTAAATTTTGAGGTGTATAACTTAAGTTATTAAAGTTCTATTCAAGACTACCCTGTTTCAGGACAAACTTGCACACTTAAGTTTAGAAAATCACTAAAAATTTATCCTATATAATTTTTTATTCAAAATTTGTATCAAATTGTAGCTATTAGAACCATCTTTCAATCCTAATAATTTCATTTCAATTGGGTAAATCGAGCTCAAGTTATGAGCTCCTTAATTGGGCTACCTTGTTTCCATCCGAATAGAGCATAGGTCAAGTTCAAGAAATTATTAGGAAAAATTCACTTATGATCTAATCTTGCAATTTTTATGACAAAATATCCTATATATTAGCTTTCTACCAAAATTAGTTTTACTTAAATTGAAGTTATATAGGGTGAGTCATGCCCTTCACATCACACTCTGCTTAGGACAGAGAGTGAAATCCAATAGCCAACTTCTAAAAATCATAACTAATTCAATTTAAGTTCAATGATCTTATAATTTATATTCCTGGATTGATATTGAAGTCTAGTTTTATCTAAAATTAGTTTCATTTGAATATGAACTTTGTAAGATGAGTTATGAAGTCCGCCATATAGATGAAGCCTAGGGTTCCTATCTCATAGCTTCTCTGTTTTGGTTCTAACTTGTTCTTCTAACCTATCATTCAAGCTAAACCAAGTTTTTCCTATCTTAAATCACTAGAAACAAATCATAACACCATTATACAAGCATAAAATCAAGGATAGCACAAGAGAATCACATCAACGACATAACCACACAACACATCAAATAGGTAAGAATTTGAGCTACCTACCTCAAAATCCTTAAAACTAGAAAGTAATGAAGCTAAGAACTAACTCCTAGCCATCTTCCTTCCTCATGGCAGCGACATCGATGGTGGTGGAGAGACTACACTTGATGTTAAATCATCAAATTGATAGAAAGATATTTTAGAGGAGAGCATGAGGGATCAATTTTCATAAAAGGAGCAAGAAGATATGAGGCTAAGAAGGCCTTCAACTTTGAGCTTTAAGCTCTTAACCATGGAGGTGGTGGAAGAAGAAGATGGAGATGGAGAGGGATTAGGGGGGAGGCTAAATTTTTGAAGGCTAAAATTGTAACGCCCGATTTCCGACTTCCGACCTTAGCAATAAAATGTTAGAATTTCTGATTTCCGAATTAATCTCAAAGTCTCATGGACTGACTTGATTTTCCGATTTCCGACCTTATGTGCATAATATACGATTTCTGACCTTAGGCTCGAGTCAGAATGGACACGAAATCCAACATCCGAGTTTATCTCAACCAGGAGTAAACGCGAGATCAGATCTCTGAATTGGTCTCCAAGTTCAACCAAAATTTGCACGAGTTCCAGTCTCGAGTTTATTACCAAGAGCTTTTCATTTCTATGATTTTCCTGACTTCCAAGATAAAGTTTGGAGTTCCGAGATTCCATAAGTTCCAATTTCCTGGAACATAAGATAATGTTTTGATTCCCGATCTCTGGTGTTATGCTTAGAATCGATTCAAGTTTTCCTAATGTCCCCGACTTTCAGGTTTAAGTGTTTGGTTTCATATCTGACTTTGCTTTCAAATTTCGAATAAGCCATACAATATTTCCGAGTTCCAATTTCATATCCAAGATATGCACGAGCTCCGACTTTAAGGAAGTACGAGTTCCGATGTCATTTTCAAAATACAATGGAAGTGAGTTCCACTTTTAGGTGACGTAGAAAGCAATTTGATCACAAAAAGAGGGATACTTAGCTGAACCTTACCCACAAAAATGGGGAAGGTTGGTTGAAATTCAACCTTGTATTTTTAGACCAATCAAAACCCTCCAAGTTAACAACCATCTCAAGCTTATATAACTCATTCCTCTCCTCTCATGCAGCCCCATTTTTCTACGTTGCCTTCTCCCTCACTTCAGTTTTCTTTTTCTCTTCTCCACTCACCCAACTCTATCCGACATTCAAGTTCAACCAAATTCTATTTCTAAACTCAAGCCTAATAACAAGAGGTAGGGGTTTATTTCTTGCTTGATTTTCTGATTCTTGGATGATTAGTGGTGGCTTATTTTCTGAATCTTTGATGTGTTGATTGATTGATTATGATGATATATGGCTGGTTGATTAGCTGTTTGTGAGATTAAAAGCAAATTGAAAACAAGAAAGGATGAAGATAGGAAGAGCTGAGAAGCTGGAAAACCTAAGATCCTCGGCAGTCCGTACGGCAGAGTGTATAGCTCTGCCTACCGTTGTTTAAAATCGATGAAACCATTTTTATGTGAAACTAGACATCTAGGGCTTTCTATACATATATCATATAAGGCCATTGGATTAATATTGAGAGAGATATGAATTTTTGAAGTTTGACGTAGGAATCAGGGCATTCACCCGGGCAATATGAGTTGAAAAGGGTGTAACTCACCCTATACAACTCCAAATTGAGTGAAACCAATTTTGTTAGAAAGCTTATACATAGGAGAACCCCCTACAAAGAAATTCCAAGTTTGTTATCATCCCAATTGTTCCCAGTGGTTTGAGAAAGTTATCTTATGTCCAAACCAAGCCAAAACAGTGTAGTTCAGGAAGGTCAATTTCCAGGGCTTATAACTCGAGGTATACTAAAGCAAATGAAATGAAACTTGTTGCAAATGAAAGTTGTCCTGTTAGCTTTGATATGGCACTAATTTCATATGATTTGAGCCAGTTTTCGATTTTTATTAGATTTTTACTTTTAGGTGTGCAATTCTGGCCAGCCATAGGGCAGGCCAGGATAAAACCTAAATAACTTGAGTTATGGTTATCAAAACCGGATGGAACCAAAGAGGTTAGAAAATAGACACATAACACTTTAACATATCCAAAATTGAGGTCCAAATGAGTTAGATAGAAATTATGGCATGATTTACAAAAATCGGGTTGAATGATTATGTTGAGGCTGTAACTCTGCCTTAATGGGACTAATGCTTCTATGAGTTCAATGATGAATTATGCATGCAATATTGTGACTTATATGAGAAATTGGTGTTCTAATGTACTGAAACTATTCATGGGGAAGTGGACATGTTCCGTTATGCCACCAAAATTTCAGTAAGACCTATGCATGAGTTATGATATATATGTAAATACATGTGCATTTTCAAGAAAGTTATGAAAGTTATGTTATGATGAACCTAAAGGCTATGTTATGATGAAAGTTCCATGAAAATTGGGCCAGCCCCGGAATAAAGTTAAGGGGAATAGATCGGTGGGGAGGTTGGGGAAAGTAAACCCGGCATTCCTGTATAGGAACGAGCTTGATCCTGAAAAGTAGACTATTACCCAAGAGTCTAAAGTGGCCAAAAACTCCTAGGGGACCAAGTAATGGGAAAGGTTCATGAGTAATAGAAAAGTTTATGAGAAATGGAAAAGTTTAAGAAGAAAGGTTCAAGAACAAGTTTTGCATAATTGCATTAAATGCATAATTACAAGATGTTTACAGCTTGTCTGTTATATTTACTTACTGCTGTATGTTTATTTATCCTGCTCTTTATTCTATGTTTTACTATTAGTAATCTACTCTGTTTCTTATGCTATGTTAAGTAAAATTGAATCTTGCCTCGGACCAAATATTTTCTTAAATTCATTGGATATGGATAGTTTAGTTTGATCCCACGTTTTTTTATAATTAAATAAAACCCGAGGCAGCTGAGAATGAATGCGACGTCAGTTCAACGTCATACATGACCCTGCTAAGAATTTCCTTAAATTCTCACCTCGTTTTACCCTCTTCATTGAGATTCTAGACCTGCAGCTCCACGATGATCCAATAGTGGACTCACTGTACATAGCCGGCTCCTACTATTTTTGTCTCTACTTTTAGCAACAGGAACTTTGTTGTTCCTTTATTTTACTCTGCTTTTGAAACATATATATAAACTAAAGCGTTGGCTTCCAACCTATATATGCATGTATACAGTTAATGATGTACTACTCCTTCTTATCTCTTCTATTGTGATTTATTGAACTCTATCACGTTCATTATATACAGCGCTCCGTTTCTTCTATTACAAAAAAAAGGGTGATATGATAAACAAAACATAAGCAGAGTATTAACATGGTAACACAATCTACTTAATTTTATGCTATGACTTAAACATGACATTAAATTTGTAGGGTGTTATATTTTGGTATCAGAGCAGTTCGTCCTAACTAAGGCCTGAGGATTTGACTGACTATGCTTCGCGCATATTTTGTGCTTCTAGCTGATGATATGCACTAGATCTTGCCTATATGGTTGAGATATAGGTGTGCATGTGTAAGAAGTGCCTGACAGTATGAACCGTTATTTACTAGCACATTAGACTTAGTGTTGAGCCTGATCAACTCAATAACTTTTATTTTGTGTGCTCAAAACTTAATGGCTTCCGAAAGGCGAGGTAGACCGCGCATAGAACCTGCTCAAGAGGATCCTGCTAACCTTCTGGACACGGTACGAGAAATGGCTCAGGCGATGCGGGAACAGGCCGCAGCAGCTCACTAGATGATGGATCAACTAGGCAGGCGACCTGAGGCAAGCTGTGGAGGAAACCTACATGGCCCGGGAGCTGATCTGGACTATCTTAAGTTTGCTGAGTTTAGAAAGGCGAATCCGCCCAGCTTCCGAGGGACGTATGACCCTGATAAAGCCGATGAGTGGATCAAAGCTATGGAGAAGATTTTTTCTGTCCTAGATTGCTCAGATCATCAGAAGGTGACTTTTGTCACCTATATGCTCGAGGTAGACGCCGAGTTTTGGTGGAACGGCGTACGAAGACTGTTTGAAGAATCTCAGACAGTAGTTACTTGGATGGTGTTCAGAGATGTGTTCTACAAAAAGTACTTTCATGCTTCGGTTCGAAATGCCAAGGAACTCGAGTTTATGCAGCTTCGTCAAGGAAACCGGACGGTATCTGAATACATTGCCAGATTTGAAGAGCTGTGCAAATTCTCTACAATTTATCAGAGGAACGCAGATGAAGCCTGGAAGTACATCAAGTTTGAAGGAGGGTTATGAGAAGATATTCTCACCGTAATCGGGTCAATAGAGATTAGAGATTTTTCCATGTTGGTAAATAAATGCCGACTTGTGGAAGATTGCAACTTGAAACTAGTGGCGGCCAGGGCATCTGGTGGTGGTTTTAGGAAGGGGTTGGCCCCGCAAGGCCCAAGATTCAAACCCAATTTTCAACAGCAGAGGAGATTCCCGCCGGCAGGCAACAAAGGCAAGTAGCCTCAAAGGCCTCTTCCGAATCCAACTTGCACGAAGTGTGGTAGGAATCACGGTGATCGGCCGTGTTTGGCAGGTTAGAATGTCTGCTATGGGTGTGGCAAGCCAGGCCACAAAATTTATGAGTGTCCAACCAGGAATCCACCACAGCCGTCTCGACCCCAACGTCAAGGACGGGTCTTTACGATGGATGCAGAGGAAGCCGATAAGTCCGAGCGACTAATCTAAGGTACCTGTGAAGTGGACGGTGAGACTCTAACTATACTTTATGATTCGGGTGCCTCCCACGCATTTATTTCTTATGACTGTGTGGCTGTGTTGCAATTACCAATTTCTGAGTTGCCTTATGATCTACTGGTTTCTACTCCTACTAATGAACCTGTTAAAACTTGTCAAATTTACATCAATGTTCCTCTTCGAATTGAGGGTAGGACCTTTGTAACCAATTTGATTTGTCTCCCTCTCTCTGGACTTGATATAATTCTGGGCATGGACTGGCTTTCTGCAAATCGAGTCATGCTCAATTGCTCCGATAAGGTGGTGGTATTCCCTTCTGTCTCATTTTCTGAATCCCAAGCCTCGACACTCTTCTATTTGAACTCTTTATTAGTAAACTATAGTCGGTCGAAGAGTCAAGGATACATCCTCCTGTCAGCTAACGTGACGGAAGTTGAACAGAGACTAAAGGAGATCCCGGTTGTTAAGAAATATCCTGATATTTTCCCAGAAGATATTCCTGAATTCCCTCCTAAAAGAGAAATCGACTTCACCATCGAATTGGTTCCAGGTGTGAGACCAATATCTATAGCCCCGTATCGAATGTCACCTTTGGAGCTAACAGAGCTAAAGAGATAGATCGAAGAGCTTTTGGAAAAAGGATTCATACGGCCAAGCGCGTCGCCATGGGGAGCTCCAGTCTTGTTGGTCAAAAAGAAGGATGGGAGTATGCGCTTATGCGTGGTTTATAGGCAATTGAATAAAGTGACGATATAGAATAAATATCCACTGCCAAGGATCGATGATCTCATGGACCAGCTACAAGGTGCAGCGGTATTTTCCAAGATTGATTTGCGCTCTGGATATCATCAAATTCGAGTCCGGGAACAAGATATCCCTAAGACAGCCTTTCGAACTCGTTATGGGCACTACGAGTACACCGTGATGTCGTTCGGACTGACCAACGCACCAGCAATATTCATGGATTACATGAATCGAATATTCCGCCCATATTTGGACAAGTTTGTAGTGGTGTTCATCGACGACATACTTATCTACTCGAAGACGGAGCAAGAGCATGGGAAACACTTGTGGCTGGTTCTGCAAATTTTAAGAGAAAAGAAACTTTATGCTAAGTTATCCAAATATGAATTTTGGATGAAAGAAGTGAAATTTCTCGGCCATGTAGTATCCTACGGAGGAATCTCCGTAGACCCTAGCAAAGTAAAAGCAATTCTAAATTGGGAAAGGCCAACCACAGTCACTGAAGTCAGGAGTTTTTTGGACTTAGCTGGATATTACAGGCGATTTGTTAAGGATTTTTCTCGGATAACTCTACCCTTGACTAAGCTAACCAGTAAGAATGTCCCATTTGAATGGATGCCGGAATGTGAACAGAGTTTTCAAGACTTGAAGAGAAGGTTGACTACGACACCAGTGTTAGCCCTGCCAGACCCTCGTAGACCATTTGAGGTCTATTGTGATGCATCCAAACAAGGATTGGGGTGCGTGTTGATGCAAACCGGAAACGTAGTCGCTTATGCCTCCAGACAATTAAAGCCACATGAAAGGAATTATCCTACTCACGATCTTGAATTAGCTGCAGTAGTATTTGACTTAAAGATATGGAGACATCACCTGTACGGTGTAAGGTTCAAGGTCTTTTCTGATCATAAGAGCTTAAAGTATCTCTTTGATCAGAAGGAGTTAAATATAAGGCAGCGAAGGTGGATGGAACTTCTTAAGGACTACGAATTTGAATTGAAGTACCACCCAAGCAAGGCAAATGTTGTGGCAGATGCTTTGAGTAGGAAATCTCTAACTGTAGCTTGGATGATGATCAAAGAGACGGAACTTATTGAAAGCTTCCGAAATCTTAATTTGGGAATCCTTATGACTCCCAAGACCCTTCAGCTACATCAAATTAAGATAACCAGTAGCTTTAAGGAGTAGATTCGGCAAGCACAGCAGCAGGATGCTAATCTCCAACATACGATCAATCTCGTACAATCAGGGAAATTAACGGGTTTTGCTCAGGATAAAGAAGGCATCTGGCGACATCATGATAAGGTATGTGTACCCGAGGGGAATGATCTCTGGAGGAAAATCTTGGAGGAAGCACATAAGGGTGAATTCACCGTACATCCTGGCATTACTAAGATGTATCAAGATCTTAAGAAGATGTTTTGGTGGCCAGGCATGAAGTCAGACATAGCGAGCTTCGTGGGTAAATGCTTGGTTTGTCAAAAGGTGAAAGCGGAACATCAGAAACTCTCCGGGATGCTTCAACCCTTGGAAATCCCTGAGTGGAAATGAGAGAGTATCTCCATGGATTTTGTGATGGGATTACCAAGAACGCCAACAGGATATGATGCTATATGGGTCGTTGTGGATAGATTGACCAAATCTGCTCACTTTCTACCTATTCGAGCAAATTATCCGTTGGAAAAATTGGCACAGCTGTACATTCAAGAGATTATAAGGCTGCATGGAACCCCTTCAACCATTATCTCTGATCGGGACCCATGGTTTACTTCACAGTTTTTGGGAGCCTTACAAAAGGCGTTCGGTGCTAGGTTGTGCCTGAGCACTGCATATCACCCACAAATGGATGGCCAAACAGAAAGGACAATTCAAACCTTGGAAGATATGTTGCGAGCCTATATACTGGAGCAACGCGGGAATTGGGATCGATACTTATCGCTGGCCGAATTTGCATACAACAATAGCTATCACGCTAGCATCGGCATGGCTCCTTATGAAGCGTTGTACGGACGGAAGTGCCAATCTCCCCTATGTTGGTATGAAACAGGAGAACCAACTCTATTGGGGCCTGATTTAGTTGAGCAGACCATTGAGTAGATCAAGAAAATACGGAGTAAAATGCTTACCGCTCAAAGCCGTCAGAAAAGTTACGCAAATACCAGGAGAAAACCCCTGGAATTTCAAGAAGAAGACCATGTATTTCTAAGGGTTACGCCTACAACAGGGATAGGTAAGGCCATTAAGGTCAAGAAGCTAAGTCCCCGCTTTATTGGTCCCTTCCAAATCCTGAAGCGAATTGGAGCAGTTGCATATTGAATTGCTTTGCCTCCACAATTGTCAAACCTTCATAATGTTTTCCATGTTTCCCAACTTAGAAGATATTAGCCTGACCCTACACACGTGTTAGAACCCGAATCAATAAAGTTAAAGGAGGACCTGACTTTCCATGTACAGCCAGCATGGATAGTAGACAAAAGTAGCAGACAACTTTGAAACAAATCCGTGCAGCTAGTAAAGGTAGCATGGGGAAAGGAAGATGCTGAAGACTACACTTGGGAACTGGAATCAAATATGAGAAGAGAGTATCTTGAACTATTCTTAGGTACTAAATTTTGAGGACAAATTTTTTTTTTAAGGAGGGTGGTAATGTAACGCCTGATTTTCGACTTCCGACCTTAGCAATAAAATGTTAAAATTTCCGATTTCCGAATTAATCTCAAAGTCTCATGGACTGGCTTGATTTTCCAATTTCCGACCTTATGTGCATAATATATGATTTTTGACCTTAGGCTCGAGTCAGAATGGACACAAAATCCAACATTCAAGTTTATCTCAACCAGGAGTGAATGCGAGATCAGATCTCTGAATTGGTCTCCAAGTTTGACCAAAATTTGCACGAGTTTCGGTCTCGAGTTTATTACCAAGAGCTTTTCATTTCTATGATTTTCCCGACTTCCAAGATAAAGTTTGGAGTTCCGAGATTCCATAAGTTCCAATTTCCTGGAACATAAGATAATGTTTTGATTCCCGATCTCTGGTGTTATGCTTAGAATCGATTCAAGTTTTCCTAATGTCCCCGACTTCTGGGTTTAAGTGTTTGGTTTCATATCTGACTTTGCTTTCAAATTTCGAATAAGCCAGACAATATTTCCGAGTTCCGATTTCATCTCCAAGACTTGCACGAGCTCCAACTTTAAGGAAGTACGAGTTCCAATGTCATTTTCAGAATACAATGGAAGCGAGTTTCACTTTTAGGCGACGTGGAGAGCAATTTTGTCACAAAAAGAAGGATACTTGGCTGAACCTTACCCACAAAAATGGGGAAGGTTAGCTGAAATTTAGCTTTGTGTTTTTAGACCAATCAAAACCCTCCAAGTTAACAACCACCTCAAGCTTATATAACTCATTCATCTCCTCTCATGCAGCCCTATTTTTCTATGTTGCCTTCCCTCTCACTTCAGCTTTCTTTTTCTCTTCTCCACTCACCCAACTCTATCCAACTTTCAAATTCAACCAAGTTCTATTTCCAAACTCAAGCCTAATAACAAGAGATAGAGGTTTATTTCTTGCTTAATTTTTTTATTCTTGGGTGATTGGTGGTGGCTTATTTTCTCAATCTTTGATGTGTTGATTGATTGATTATGATGATATATGGCTGGTTGATTGGCTGTTTGTGAGATTAAAACCAAATTGGAAACAAGAAAGGATGAAGATAGGAAGAGCTGAGAAGCTGGAAAACCTAATATCCTCGGCAGTCCATACGGCGGAGTGTATGGCTCCGCCTACCGCCATTTAAAATTGATGAAACCATTTTTATGTGAAACTAGACAGCTAGGGCTTTCTATACATATATCATATAAGGCCATTGGATTAATATTGAGAGAGATATGAATTTTTGAAGTTTGACCTAGGAATCAGGGCATTCACCTGGGCAGTGTGAGTTGAAAAGGGTGTAACTCACCCTATACAACTCCAAATTGAGTGAAACTAATTTTGTTAGAAAGCTTATACATAGGAGAACCTCCTACAAAGAAATCCGAGTTTTTTATCATCCCAATTGTTCCCAGTAGTTCGAGGAAGTTATCTTATGTCCAAACCAAGCCAAAACAGGGTAGTTCAGGAAGGTCGATTTCTAGGACTTATAACTCGAGGTATACTAAAGCAAATGAAGTGAAACTTCTTGCAAATGAAAGGTTGTTCTGTTAGCTTTGATATGACACCAATTTTGTATATTTGAACCAGTTTTCGATTTTTAGTAGATTTTTACTTTTAGGTGTGCAATTCTGGCCAGTCATAGGGCAGGCCAGGATAAAACCTAAATAACTTGAGTTATGGTTATCAAAATCGGATGGGACTAATAGGTTAGAAAATAGACACATAACACTTTAACATATCCAAAATTGAGGTCCAAATGAGTTAGATAGAAATTTTGGCATGATTTACAAAAATCAGGTTAAATGATTATGTTGAGGCTGTAACTCTGCCTTAATGGGACTAATGCTTCTATGAGTTCAATGATGAATTATTCATGCAATATTGTGACTTATATGAGAAATTGGTGTTCTGATGTACTAGCACTATTCATGGGGAAGCGGACATGTTCCGTTATGCCACCGAAATTTTGGTAAGACCTATGCATGAGTTATAATATACATGTAAATACATGTGCATTTTCAAGAAAGTTATGAAAGTTATGTTATGATGAACCTAAAGACTATGTTATGATGGAAGTTCCATGAAACTTGGGCCAGCCCCGGAATAAAGTTAAGGGGAATAGATCGGTGGGGAGGTCGACGAAAGTAAACCCGGCATTCCTGTATAGGAACGAGCTCGATTCTGAAAAACAGACTATTACCCAGGAGTCTAAAGTGGCCAAGAACTCCTAGGGGACCAAGTAATGGGAAAAGTTCATGAGTAATGGAAAAGTTTAAGAAGAAAGGTTCAAGAACAAGTTTTGCATAATTGCATTAAATGCATAATTACAAGATGTTTACAGCTTGTCTGTTATATTTACTTACTGCTGTATTTTCATTTATCCTGCTCTTTATTCTATGGTTTACTATTAGTAATCTACTCTGTTTCTTATGCTATCTTAAGTAAAACTGAATCTTACCTCGGACCAGATGTTTTCTTAAACTCATTGGATATGGATAGTTTAGTTTGATCCCACATTTTTTTATAATTAAATAAAACACGAGGCAGCTAAGAATGAACGCGACGTCAGTTAAACATCATACACGACCCTATTGAGAATTTCCTTAAATTCTCACCTCGTTTTACCCTCTTCATTGAGATTCTAGACCTGCAGCTCCATGATGATCCAATAGTGGACTCACTGTACATAGCCGGCTCCTGCTATTTCCGTCTCTACTTTTAGCAATAAGAACTTTGTTGTTCCTTTATTTTACTCTGCTTTTGAAACATATATATAAACTGAAGTGTTGGCTTCCGACCTATATATGTATGTATACAGTTAATGATGTACTACTCCTTCTTATCTCTTCTATTGTGATTTATTGAACTTTATCACGTTCATTATATACAGTGCTCCGTTTCTTCTATTACAAAAAAAAAAAAGGGGTGATATGATAAACGAAATGTAAGTAGAGTATTAACACGGTAACACAATCTACTTAATTTCATGTTGTGACTTAAGCATAACATTAAATTAGTAGGGTGTTACAAAAATAGAAAGAAAATGTTGACTTCTCACTTAAGTTTGGCTTGGCTTCTTGGTTAAGTTTGTGGCTTAATTACTATTGGTGGGTTTGGAGAAAAATTTAAATTCTTTTAGGCTTAAATTAGAGTGGCTTATTTTTAACCACTGAGAGGATTTGTGTGGTTAGTTTCTAGCCCATATCCTAGGATTTTAACTGATATTCATGCCCACAGGCAATACAGGACTCCTGAGGATTAATTCAAAGTATTTGGCTATCACTTATTCTAAGTTACTTGAGTTATTGAAACATTGTGTGAGTAATCTCACACTCTTATTAAAATTGTAAGTACAAAATCTCAGTTTGAAGTTATTACAAGTATTTGTTATCTTACTAGTGTTGTAACAAAATCTATGAATCGAGATTTTTTTACGACTGCCCCTCTTGACAATTGTAAATCCTTAATTACAAATTTGCCATTATCATTAGACAATTCCCTTTTGGCCCTTTATTTTTCTACAGTTTATCTATTTATAGTTTTGCCCTTGCCTTGGGCCCGAGCTTCCTACTATACAGGGCTATCCCTAGAGTTGGGGATGTTACAAACCCTAACGAGGTCCCAGGAAGCATTCCTTGAAGAAGGATGAACCCTACCAAGTAGCTGAACATTACATAAAATGTGGGAAACTTCAAGCCAACAAGCGACACAAGTATAAGCCCATTAAACAAACCCAATGTAATTCAGATTAAAATAAGAAGGATGTTTATTAGCGTGGAAACTATAATGAGAGAGAAAGAGAAAGAAAAAGAGAAAGAGAAAGAAAGAAAGAACGAAAGATACCTCATTTATGTTTTAATATATTAGAAATACTTGGGTAGTCCTAGAGTACTACGTGGCTGTGTTTATAGCCAATAATATCACAACATTTTAGATAAAAGTGTAAGTTAGTAGTGGATCCCATCTGAAATACTGTGATATTATTGGTTATGAGTACAACTATGTGGTACTCTAGGAGCACTCAAATATTTCTTTTAATATATAAACTCTCTTAGTTTGTTGTAGGCTTGCAGCTCAGCTTGCCTCTTTAAGGAAAGGGAAGAGATGGTAATGAGGTCAAGTATACATAGAGGTAAAGAAAATGACCAAGAAAGTGAGAGAGCAAAGAATACAGAGGTGAAGAAGGTGACCAAGAAAGTAAAGAGAGCAAAGTATCATGTGACGCCATTCCAAGCACAGTATCATGCCTAAGTCATAGTGCCATGCCTAGGAGTTATTACTGTTACATAGCGGACCTTATTTGACAGCAACTCTTGGCCATCTTCCAATATCAAACAACTCTGTCCAATATGACCATCTTTTATTCCTTCTGAGCTATCTGGAGATAACATGAAAACATATATAGGGGTGAGAATTATAAATTCTCTATAGGATTCCCTAGACTACCACATAAAATGTCATCATCATTCTCTCTATCTGCTTCGGTTTATTATGAAAAATTGATCATGCCATATAATTATAAATTTCATTTTTATAAAGTTTAAAAAATATCCTTCCAAAGCAGGTTAATTTTATTCACACACTTAACAATTAGAAAAACAATTTCATGACAGAAATAAATAGAATATAACTTATGCATATGTAGATGTACATCATACAATCATGTAAGTACACATGTCTTTCAATAGCTTCCTTTACTTAACACACATAGGTATTATGTATCGCCATCTCTAGGGTGTCTACATGGGTCTGCACTTGAGCGTTACATATCATCATCCTCAAAGTGCAGCCTTTACTTATATCTTGCTTCTCTGTACTTGGTCCCCTAGAGGTGAATGACCTCTTTCATCCCTAAGTAATAGCCTGCTTCTCCCGTCCGAACTCGTAGCTATACATGAGTGATAGGTTCATTTTTCTCAACCCTCACATCGGTCTATTTTCCTTAAATCTAGTCAGGGGCTGGCCCAAGTTTTAGACAATATTGCCCTGGCCCACTATTAGGTGGAGGCTCGGTACGTCCCTTTGCAAGTTCTTATTATCTTTTCATTTTCATACATGCTCATGCATGCAAATACTTTACATTCATGCATATGTCTCATATGATATCTCAATCATATTTGTATGCATGATTATCATGGACATAACATATATATACATATACTCATAGCTTCTAATATTTTTGCCGAAAATTCGACAGCATAACTGGTATATCATAATGCTTCCCAAAATGCAAACAAAGTGCTTTCAGCCAGCCAATCAAAATATAAGAATCATCATACTGATATATCAATATCATAGTATTAAGATCGAAAATTTCATCAATACTATCAATCATTGACTATTCATGGTTCAAGAGCTCTCAACTACTTGAAGTTGTTGGTGCAATGCAAGAATTCTAAATCTGTCTTGTTTTATAAATTATGCCATAATTTCATTTTAACTCTTTTAAATCTAAAAATTTAGTATGTTGTGGCATTACTAGTCTATTTTTAGTTCTCTTTAGTCCCACTAAGTTTTGATAAGTATAAATTGAATTATTGAAATTTTACTCAAGGCTGCCCTATTGTTGGGCAGATTTGAGCACTTAAATATAAAAATTCACTAAAAATACAATTTTCATTAATTTTATCCGAAATTTATATCAAAGTGTTGAACTATATTTCATTTTCTATAAGTTTCATTTCAATTTGATAAGTAAAGCCTAAGTTATGAGCTCTCAAATTTGACTAAAAGAGTTTGCCCTGTTTCAGCCTAGATAGGACATAGGGTAACTTTGAAGAATTTCTGGGAGCAAGATACTTAGGATATGAATCTGAAATTTTTATGGCACGAACATCTATGTGCTTACTTTCTAATAAAATTAGTTTCACTCAATTTAAAGTTGTATAAGGTGAGTTATACCTTTCACAACCTATACTAGTCAGAACAATAGAGAGAACTCTAGGGTTTACTTCAAAAATTCATAACTTTCTCATTCCAAATCTAGTGGACTTATAATTTATATGGTTGGAAAGCCCTAAAAGTCTAGTTTTATTAAATATATTTCATCAAATTTTGATGTCTATAGACGAAGTCGTACACTCCGCCATATAGACGGATCCTAGGATTTTGATTTCCAGCAATTTTAGTTGAGTTTTTTCCTGAGCTTTTGGTTCCTTTCCAATCCAAACCAAGAATTTCCATGTTTAATCACTTGAAAAGCAATATGTTCAACATATATCATCATATAAGTGAGGAACATGCAAACCCAAATCAGCCACCTATGTCTAATATTAAGAAAAACTCAATAATCCTATATCAAAGCTTGAGTTGAAGTTGAAAGGAAGCAAGTTTGGGTGAAGGTGTGAAAGTGGGGTGAAGAAATAAGGATGAAGAGATAGAGATGATGAAGAAAATGAGAGGAAGAGGTCTGGTATTGAAGGAGGCCGAAAATTGAAGGAGAAAAGTGGAAAAACATTTGTGTTGAGTCATAAAAGATGAAAATGACTCATGACTATCTATTGGTAGATTTTGTGTAGTATGAATTCTAGTTAAGCTTCTACAATCCAATGGCTAATTTTGCGCCAGCCCTAGGGGTGTTTTGGCTCAATCTTGGCCACTCAAATTAGTATATTTTAATTGGTATTCCAGTAATCATACAGTATAAGTTTCTATTGACTCGATTCTTGTGTTACAACATATCGAAATCAATTCGGTTTTTTCCTAAATTAGCATGACATTGTTAATAGTTTTTCATAAAATTTTCTATATTGCAAAACTAATATTTCAAATCCCAACTTCCATGTTTCAACCCTAATTAAGTGTTTTTCTCTAACACAATGGAATAAATTAATTAACAGCACAAATCAGATACACTGTTCTTGTAGATGTTGCACATTAGATGTTGTTGACTTAGTCCTTTTCTTACTAGGTTCTTTAGATTGACATTCTCCTATCTCAACTTCCAAATTTTCCAAATTATTATTTACAAGATTATTAGCAGTAACAGATTCTATTTTAACTATCAAATTAGTATAACCCAATTACTGCAAACAAGAAATTGCAACATGCAAAAAGAAAAGATCCATTTTAGTTTAACTTAACACTCTAAAGTAATAACAACATTAAATATTTTCATATTCACATTCACACAATATATAGTCCAACAACAAAAAAAGAATGACAAAATCAAAATCAGTATAATAAAACTATTATTAAGCAACGATAAATCATGAACCATCAAGTTAGAAGTTAGAACATATTACATATAATTTTTTTTTAAAATGCAAGCAAAAATCCAACTCCAAGTTTGAAAAATAAAACAATAAGTCAATTTGATTAATTAAAAAATAATAAAAAAATGAAACACTGTCACTGACCTGAAAATGGAGGTGAGGTCGCATGTTGCTCCTACTATTATTGGTTGATATTTTGCGTAGCTTTTGCCTCTTGCTAGTGAACTAGAACCAAATCACGTCCTGCTTCTTCTTGTTCATTTGAGTTCACGTTCGACCTTCAAATCTGATTGTGACTCGTGTCCTACTTCTTCCTCTTCTTGTTCTTCTTTTGCTTGCTGCCTGCAAGCCGCTGGCACTAGCACCATAGTTGCTATGAGATACTGAGATGAGAGTAAAGGATGAGATTATGATCTGAGAGAGAGAGAGAGATGAGATAGAGAGTGAGGGTGAGGGAGATTAGAATTGTGTGACCTAAATTCGAAGATGAAAAAAACCCTGGGGAAGTGAAGTGTGTATGACCTGTGATGGACTATGAGAGTGTGAGTGTTTATTGCCTTAAGTGGGCTTGGGTCAGTGGGTCATGAGATTAAAAAAAAAAAAAACACATTCTAGCCCATGGGTTCAACCGCCTCGCCCTACCTAAGCTCGCAGGTTAGGCGGAGTGAGTTAGGAGAGCTCAAATTTTTTAACGTGTTTAATATATCAACCCAATTTGCCATTTTTTATGGGTTTTGGCAGGCCAACCCGGCGTGTTGAGTCTGTTTTAGCATCTCTACTTTTTATTTATTTATTTATTATGCTACTCATATTCAAACAATTTGTATGGTGAGATAAACATTAATTGGATTATGAGATGTCTTTTGTTATCATAATTTCTTAATAAATATTAATTGTGTCATTTTTATTTGCTGGACACTGATTTAATCACATTCTATAGTTGTGTTTTTAATAAAAAGAGACGGTATAATAACTCTATTTGTTGTAGGTTATTACAAGTGTTTATTTTTCAAATTATGTTTGTAACTTAAATTATTTGACCAAAGATGGGTGATTAAGTATTTGTAATATTTTGTTAATAGATATTATTTTGTGTGAGCTGTGTGTAGCATGGGTTCCTACTAGTACTCAACCATATATATCTCCTTAGACAAGCTACAGTAGACAAAAACTGTATTGAAGACATAAATAAGTTGATTATCATTAATAAATTCTCATTGTTCCCCCATTAATAGTTATTCATTGTTCTTATTGTTAAGAACTACAACATCTATAATAAAATATATATTAAAATTTGTATTTCTCATTAATTTTTTTCGATAACTTCTTAAAATTGTAAATGACTGTCTTTTTATTATTTGAACAAATATTCATGTTATAAAATTTATATGTCATACAATTTAATTTGGTTATATCGTTTTCGGACACTATTTCTTATTTTACGGATAAAACTATTTCTTAATACTATTATAAACTATTTCTGCATGTAAACAATTATAAATAAAACCATTGATTATATTTATCTCATTCAATTTAATTTGGTTATATTATTCATATTATAATTTAAATTAATTTATAATTTTACATCTCATACAATTTAGTTTGGTATTATTTTGGTTTTTACCACATATATGATACCTTTAAAATATTTTAATTTGTTATTTTTTGTTTTTAAAAATTAAATAACAAAAAAACTTACTTTCTTTTTTCTCGATACAAAGTCAAGCATGCTCTAGACTAAAATGCAAACTATAATAGTTTGATTGAGTTCACTATTTTACATACGCATTAAGAATTATATCAAAATAGATATTAAAATTAATAAAAAATAATTATTCATAAGAAATATAATTTGAATCTAACATATTTTTTAAATATTTATTTTTTCATATTTATGTATTGTTCAATAAAATATTTACGTGTCTATTAGTATATTTATCTATGAGTTAGTTGATGAAGATAACTTTCTAATTTCATCGATTTATAAATAAATTTTAAAAATAGTTATTTTATAATAGTCTTTTACTTGAGCGATTTGGAAAAATTACATGTCAAATAATTTATGCTTGGTAATATGGTACTATGAAAATTGATAATCTTACTATTTTATAATTGGATATCTGGATCTTTTGTATATGTTAGAAAATTTACACGAAAATATTTATATCTACATAATTACAACTAAAAAAAATTAAATTATTGTACTTAGTATTTTTACATAATCTTTTCTATAAATATTTATGTTTTGTTTCTTAAAATTTGAATTTTTATATGATATTTTGTCACATTATAAACTCTGCATATAATATAACTAAAACAATTTGTATGAGATATAAGAAAAAAAAAGTAAGATTTTTTTCTTGAATTGTTAAGTTTCAACATAAAAATTAGTATTACATATTCAAATAAAATGAATTTCAACTATGAATCTATAATTTTCTATACTTTAAAATTTATATTTTGTTCAACTAGAATTTCTCTCTTTTTTCTTTTGAACGGTAAAAAATTAGCTAATTATGTTCAAATTATTTTTTTAAGTCAATTTATAATTTATAATTTAAATTTTGAACTACAAATATTTAAACTTTGTGCATATCATAAATTTATGTTGGTGCTTATCTTATAATTTTATAAACAACATATGCTTATTTAAGCATTTTTATATCAGAAATTGTTATATTTTGATTATTTTATTTTAATTTTTATTTAAATTAATTTTATAATTACAATTTAAATTAATTCATAATTTTGTATTATGATAATAAACCGTAAATCACACGGGTCATTATGCTAGTTTTTTTATAGAACATATTTGAATTTTAATAATAAGTTATTATATAAAATAAATATGTATAAATATGGCTTAAAATAATTAATTTATTCAATAAAAATTTAACAACTACTTTTCATTTATATAAGTATTTTATTTTACATTACTTTAGTTAAACAATATTTAAAATTGATTTTTATAACTATATTTTATTTTACTTATACAATAAAGTTGAATATCATTAATAAATTATTATATCAAATTATATTATATTATTTTTTGGTATGGATGGAATTATTGATATTCAGTCCCTATTATCAGAAATCCGATTAATCCGGTATTGACCTAATGAAGGTTCCTAAAAGTGTAGGGATCTCTCAGTGAAGATTTTCTCTATTCTCAATACTTGAATCCCAAAGCATCTAATTAAGAGATCAAGATATTTATTACTTTGACTATCTCTATGTTGATATATTATATTATATGTATTTCTCATCATTTACACTCAGGCATCACTCGTATTAAATATACTAATACCTTAAATACAAAAAGCAAAAAAAAAATTGATATTTCATTTTATCTATATGTAACAAATTTCTTTTTTACGAGAATCTTATTAAAAATTCTATTAGTTATCTTATTATTTATTATCTATTAGTTATCTTATTATTTATTAATGCTAATAAAAATTTTACTAAAAAAAAAACTTTCTTTTCACTAGGAATTTGTTTATTGGACCATTTTTACTTTGTACTTTGCAATATCAGAAGTATTGTGTAGAGATTTAGAATAATAGAAAATTCTATTTATATGTTCTCTTTTTTATTAGATCATACATCTTTCTTGATATATCTAGAAAGTAGATAAGAGAATAAATTAAAACATTCTAGAGTTACAAAGATAGTTATTAAATTGTTAGCATCGCAATACTCGATAAATACCTAATCTAATAATTAGAAATAATATAGAATTAATTTTTTAGCACTCAAACCCTTTTCAAAATTGTTAAATAAAAAAAAGAATTAGAATTCGCAGAGACAAAAGATTTTTTGTTCATCCCTCCCTTTTTTTTATTTGAGAATATGATTAGAGTGCATAATAAAGCTTATATTTATTAAACATGTCCCATTCGATTGGGATAGAGCATGTTGGGATAATTTTATATTTTCTATTCCATTTATTTAATGAAAGAAATTGTTAAAAAAAATGGGTTCCAAATCCTTCCTTTCGAAAAGGAAGAACATAAAATTCTTTTTTCTTTATGTAGAGACTAGGAAATTGGATCTATTTATAAGAAGAATAAAATGCTTGGTTGATAAATAATTCACTTCTTCATTTTCGACCCTCTTAGTCACTATGAACACTCTCGATCAATGCAATGATATGTGTCTATTTTTCAATGCCTTCAATCAGTGCAATGAAAGATGTCTATTTATTTATCTCTTTACTTGAAATGGGAGTAGGTATATATATATATATATATATATATATATATATTTGAATTTATAATAATTTTGATATATAATAATATACCAACCAATAATTTTTATAATGTTTATATATTATAATTATAAATTATATTTTAAATAGTCGACATCTTACTATCAAATATAAAGTTTGTGATGAAAACCGAGACTATAGAATATTATTCTTTGAAATTTTGCCTGTTTACTATTCAAGTCTTTCTATGCTCCTCTCTCTGTGTCAACAGTCTCCCGCACACGCAAAGAAACACACACACTCTCTCCCCATTCGTCTTATTGTTGTTGTTGTTCTTTCTTTCTTTGGTCGTGTGTTACCGAAACAGAAGAGAAGCATGAGCAGCAGCGATAGTGAGTCTTGTAGGGTTCCGATCCCCAGCAATGTGCGGAAGACCATCCAAGACATCAGGGAGATCACCGGCAAGGAGCACAGCGACGACGAAATCTACGCCGTCCTCAGAGAATGCTCCATGGATCCCAATGACACTGCTCAGAAGCTTCTCTATTTAGGTTTTTCCTCTTATTCATAATCCTCTGCACAATAAAAAACAAAATATGAACTTCTCAGAATCATAATCACATGGAAACTTTAGTTATTTTTTTAAATAATAATTTTATGTTTGATTATGGTCAAATGAAGATAATGGTTGAAAGTTGGAAACTTCAGTTATAGCGTAGCTAGTGATTATGGAAGCTGAGTTATTGTTATTATCAAATTCAGTGATTGTTGGACTTCAAAAGGTTGTTTCTTTATAGTTTGGGGGTGGGAAAATACTGGACGTTGGGAATTTATTATCAATACTTCAGTGCTTTTTTTTTGTGTCTGTGGTTTGGTTTTTATGAGGGAAAGTTAAGTTGGCAAAATCATCAATCTTGTGTTGAGAAAAGTAATTAATCCCTTTTGCTTTTGGTGGGCGTAGATATAAGCCATTCTTGCTAATAGGATGTAATTTATCTTCGTAGACATTCTTTCCGTGCTGAGGAATCGGCTGAAGTGCTTAATCTATAATGTAACTTGCACTCTTGATACCTGTCGCCATCCATAAGTGATGCTTAATTTAATGGCTTGAGTATGTTTTGGTTCATATTCATTTTTCTTGTATCTTGAGAAGAGATATTTTTGAGGCATCCGTAAGATTCTCTCATTTTTTAATGATTGTGATTTGATTTCTTTTTCCCTTCACAGATACTTTTCATGAGGTAAGAAGGAGACGTGACCGAAAGAAGGAGGTGAGTTTTTCCCCCCATTTCAACGTTCAGTACTTCTTCCTGTTACTACTTGACATATGTTTATAATTGAGCAGCTACATAGCCGTTGCTCATGAAAGTCGAGTTTAAGTTTGTTTTAATGAGTAGATCAATATAAGTGATGAATATTTCATTTGTTTGCCTCTCGTAGCCTGCTTGGCAACCTAGTATTTTATTATGAGCTCCAATTGTGTGGGCTTATTAACAGATTGACTGCTAGACTCCATAGTTTAATTATATAAGGATTCTCACTTACTTGGAATGTCTATGTATGCATACTATAGGAGGTATCTGATTCCTGTGCATTAGAAACATGTAATCGTGCAATATTACTTACTGAGTGTAAAAGACATCTTGGTTTTGTTTGTAATTGCTCGTGTATAGGTCATTTAATGTGGGTTTATTTTTATTTAGGTGGTTAGATTACCCTCATTAAGGTTTGTCTTTCTATTATACCACTTTACCTCTTATCTCTGTTCCTTATTCTAGTGGGGTGGCTAAAACTATTGACAAGATCATGAGGGCTTTTCTTTGGTCAAGTGCTTTAGATATGAATTGTGATCAACTTGTGAGTTGGGAGGTGTGCTATCGCCCAAAAAAGGAAGGATGTTTGGGTCTTGGCAAGTTGGTGTCAAAATATATTACGTTGGCAACTAAATGGTTATGACATGTTCTGTTAGAGCCTCATTCTTTGTGGTACTTGGTAATCTGGAGTAAGAATGGTTTGGACAAAATGGATGGGATGCTAATATTGCTGCCCAAGCTTCTCATTCTAGTCCTGGAAATTTATTTCTCAAGGTTATATTACCTTTAAGTCTTTGCTTTCCTTGAAGGTCGATAATGAATCTCATTCTAACTTTTGGCAGGAGGACCATTAGGTAGGCAACACCTCTTTTAATCTAGCCTTTCGTCATCTTTATTGCCTATATTCTTTATACAATTGCCCTATCTAAAATTTTCACAGCTTGGATTTCAATTATTCTTGGGACTTCCACTTTTTTGAAATCTAAATGAAAGAAAGTCCTTCGAATTAGTTGTCCTTTTGTATCTCCTTCTTTCTGTTCACTTGTCTCCTAGTCGAGATAAAAGATTTTGGTCTCTTGATTCCTCTGGGTTGTTTACTTGCAAATCTTGCTTTCAGCTCCTAATTCATTCCTTGAATACAACCTTTTTTCTGTCTTGATAAACCTCTTTGGAAGTCCAAAGTTCTCTGTAAGGTTAAATCCTTTATTTGGACAACTGTGCTTAACAGAATTAATACCAATGACATGTTGCAAGTTTGAAGGCCACACAAGGCTATTACTCTGATGCATGTGTTATGTGTGATGCGAATTGAGAATCAGTTGAATATGTTCTTGCACTATTCTATGGCTGACTTTTTATGGAATACTTTGTTTGGTATCTTTGATGAGTGCTGAGTATGCCCTGCAACCTTACTTCATTTCTTGTTTACAAGTTATGCTGGTTTTGGGAAAAGGAAAGAAGCGAATTATTTGTGGTAGTGTGCTATATATGCCATTGTTTGGTGAGCATAATTCTTGCATCTTCACAGATTTTCAAACAAGCAAGATTTGTGGGATAAGATTAGGTGTTTTGTCTCTATTTGGTGTAAAGCACATAATCTTTTTAGAGGAATTTCCCTCTCAGATATGTTGAGAGATTGGAAAGCTCTACTTTGTTGATAGTTTTTCTACCGTTCGTACTTGTTCTTGTAAAGAGGATCTCTTGTCCTTCTATCTTTTTGTATTCTTCTTTTCATCTCAATAAATTTCTTCGTTTATCAGAAAAGAAAATTGTGTGCTTTGTACATGTGTAAGTCTAGTTGGACATGAGTAAATATTTTTGTATCTTTTTTATCCATTTTTCTTTTGATATTTTTTTAAAGTGATTTGTGTTACTATTGAACATTGCAGGGTTTGAGCAGTAAGGCTTTAGAGGAACCTAGATTAAAGCAAGGAGGACAAGGGAGAAGGGGAAAGGGTGCTTCAGCAGGCTATTCATCCAATTTGTCTGGTACAGTTTTATGCACAATAAAGGCTCAACTTTAGGCTTCATTTTTCTTTGTCTTCTGGCTCATTTATGGAGATCTGTTTCCATAAATAGTCTCTTGGAAACCATCTCTCTCCAAAAATAAAATAAGGTGCCATTAATTTTATGTGCTTTCCTGAAAATCTCTGCATTTAACATCATAAAACAAAACAGACCCCAAATAGAGAGTGAACACAATCCAATGCCTATACATAGTTACCAACTCTTCCTCTCTTCATCTTAATAAAATTATTCTTTTATCCATAAAAAACCTAGTTACCAACTAACAAGGATGAGTTATCAACTTTGCTTGGGGAACAAAAATGCTCTTACAAGCTACAATTATTATTTTGATTCCTTTACTTCTGTCAGTTTTTAGTGAATTAAGTCACATCCAAAGTCAGTTCATTCCAGGATCTGTGCATAAAATATCTTTGTCCTCATAGCCCAAAGAATGCATAGGTTGTTGTTTTTCTGAGTCCATGTCTTATATTGGCCATCATGAATCGAAGTTCATAATTTCTGCAAGGTTAATGTCCATGGTCCTTCCTTTATGTCCAGTTTTAATCAAATAACTGTAAGGGCAAATAGTTCAACATGTAATAAGCATGGTCGTGAAAAGTTGTTATATACAGAACCATAGTGAATCCTTATTCATTTGACTTAAAAACAGTCCATACATCATCAAGTCAAGTTTTAGCACCAAATATGCATCTTCAAAATAAATGGGGCACGCTACATTACCCCGTTGCTTGGAGGAGGAGAGAAAATGAGGAGAGAAAATAGAAGGAAAGAAAATGGAGAGAAGAAAAATTTAAAAAGAATAGTTTATTTCCTCTCCTGTTGCTTGGATGAATAGAAAGAGAGAAAAGTGGGAAGAAAGAAAATGTAATCATATTAAATGACTCCTTTATTCTTAATAATACAATAAAATGCAGAGAATGTGGGCAAAATTAATATTTTGAATAATGTCTCTCTTTTCCTCTAGTTTTCTTTCCTCTGTCTTTATGTTGCAACGAGTTTCCTGCACTTTATTGACTTGTTAGTTGTTACCTTGTCTTGTAAATATCTCATTTTAGATGGTGGTGCTGGGAGGAACCTTGCTAGTCGTAGGGAAAATGGAGTCAGTCACAGTGCAGAGAGAGGTCATGAGCCTTCCACTCGGCCGGTTTCGCAGAAGCCAAAAGATAATATTAAATCTCAGGCCACAAGGTTTGTTTGTTTTCCTTATCCTGTTTATTTGATCATTAAGAGCTAGGCGAGACCAAGGATAAAGAAAAGCAAGCAAGAAAGGAATAAACAATTCGTGTTAATTAAAAGTAATTTTGTATTTTTTTTTCATTATTTTGAGATTAGCATATAATAAGAAATCATCCTACTTGATTTTCAACTTACTGATAACCAATTTGTTTGAAGATTGGCATGCATGATAAACTGATGATATATCGTAAGCTTACATTTTTAGATGAGTTATTTAATGGTGTGAGTATGATATGTCTTTAAACCAATGCCAATGGATCTTAACCATAGCATTCGTATATTTGCTTCAGTGCTTAGTTTTTTCAGAATTACCACTTATATGTATCCTCTTCAAAATTGGTTTTCTTCAACTCTAGGGTTTCAGCTGTTGCAAGTGGTCCTGTGAATCAATCCAATGGGAGTTCTAGTTATGGTACAGCTGATCAATCAGTCATAGGTAGTGACAGCATGAGTGCCTCTAAAAGCAGTTCAGCTGTTGGTGACACTAACAATGTAGAAAATGTCCAGCCTCAAGCTGCTGTTGCTGCAGCCTCTTCCCCTCTTAAAATCTCTGGCTTAGTTACCTGCATTGACCAAGGAAAGTCCTTGTCAAGTTCTGATGAACTACCAACTTCTGCTTCTGTATCTGGTGTCTCTTCCTTTTCTTCGGATCGTGTACTGGCGCCATCTATCTCTGGGAATCCTGGTGTCAGTGCAGCTATAGATAGGGAGGTTGGGAGCCAGCACATCTCTGTTGCTGATTTGCCATCATCCAAGAACGAAAAATCTGGTTCTATGAAGTCAATAAGCAAAGATAAGGCTCCAAACAGGTTGAATGAAGTTGAAAAGAATCATTTATCTGAGACTTCACTGCTTTCATCCTCTTTACGATGTAATGTGTCTTTGAAGTCATCTTCCAGTTGTGGCAGCCAACCTCCTCCAGGTAAACATTTTATTCCATTTGCTAAATCGTATGAGTAACAGGATTGGTCTATTTCCCTGTAGGCGCTTTCTGCTCTTGGTTTGGAATCTCCCTAGAATTTTACTGGTCAAAATAATTTTATCAAGTGGATAACATAATGTGTTTCCTAGTATGGAAAGGAGTATAATGTAAAATTCTCAGATTAGAAATTGAAAAAAGCATACAAAAGGTATCTTATAAGAAAATAATTGAGGGAGAAGATCCCAGGAGTAGTGATAACCTTTACAAAAGGCAATTTAAGGGAGAACCTCCTGACTAAGCCTATAAGTTAAACAAAGCTCAGTCGCTCATGTCTAGATTCTACTTCCATAACCAAACCTCCAGGTTTAAGTTTATGATATTCTCTGTTGTTTTCTTTATTGCAAGAATTCATAAGTAAAAAAGAAAAGAGGATCATGTAAATTTTCTGTTTTTATCAGTTTCTGAAACAGCCAATGCCTCTGAGGCTTTTGTGCAATCTACAGCTGAGTCGAGGCAACATGTTACTTTTCCAAACCATTTTCAAGTACCTGAGACTTTAAAATCTGGTCTGACATTTGGAAGCTTTGATAATTTTGGTCCAAGAGAAAGATCTAGTGGTGGAACTGGCGGTGACAATAACACTTCTGCTTCTCTTGAATCTTCTCCTGGGATTGATGAAACTGTTACTTCTGGGTTTGTGATCCATATACTGCCTGTGTGATTTTGTGTGCATCTCAAATTATAGCACTTTTTCCCCCCTTTGCAATGGTGTGTAAATACTGTATGGTTGGTAGGACTTGGTTGTGTCTATAGGTGTCGAATTTATTCATTAAGGGTATAACTATGTTGTCTCTTGACTTGTTTTTTTTTTTGATAGAACTGTTGATTTTTATTGTCCATTAATGGCCACACCTAGTGGGAAAAGGCTTATTAGTTGTTGTTGTTATTACGGCCCAGTGGGAGTGTGTGAACAGAGAGGTTATAGACATTGTCTCTGATTTGGGTTGGGAAGGGGTTGGGGTTGAGACCTTTGTTAAGGTAGTCTAAGTCAAAAAGCACCCTTAAGGTGATATGGCCTTCATACGCCTTGAGGCAAGAGGTGCTAAATGGCACATCCCTCACTAAAGAAAGGCATTAAAAAACTGTAAAATATTTAACTAGCATGTATAAACTTATCATATAAATTGAATACTTCATAGCAACAATTAAACATTAAATGCTTGGTAAAGCATGATAATCGGTTGATAATAAGTATAAAGACTAGAGTTCATATTGAGGATAGATGTATGACGGGTGTAAAGTTAATAAAATAGTAAAATAGGAAAAGAATACGTAGGAAGCCGGAAAAGACAAAAAATAGAGCACCTCTGTTTGTAATGCAAGCAGCACAATCGGATAAAAGAGTTGAGGTTTTAACACTTAAATTATTAATGTTACAGAACTACTGAAGCACATGTGAAGTAATAAAATAACAAATAACGAATTGGAAAACGTACATGTTCTTTGAGATGGAAGACTTTTGGTCAAATGGTGGATAACTTTATTCTCCTCTCACCTTTGTTTGACATAACTTTCTAGTGCTGACTGTGATTGACCCTTTGGATGCCACTCTTTTTTACTATTAAAACCTAGTTTTTCATGGCCCAGGCTTAACTAATTTCCTAGTATACAACTAAGGTGCTCCAGGTGAGCACCTCAAGGAAATGTGCCATTCAGGAGCGATAGGCGCATGCTTGTGCCTGAATGAATGAAAAGCATTGGGGCCTTGGTACGGCCTGTCTCAGCAGTCAGCTCCCAAGGTGCACTTTTTCCCTTAAGCTGGGTGCTAGATAGGTAGAAAACTTCTCCTTCGAGAAAGTATCAGACTTCTTTCATGGCTCTTTGGCAATCATACGGCTTGGTTATTGTTTTCTTTCATCAATTGTTAGGGTTGAATTGATTTATCTTTATTCCTATTGCCAAAGGTGTAATTTGTGTGATGATGTGCTTCTGTAATCTCCATTTTGATGGTATCTCATGTTTGGATGTAGCAAACCAGGGGCATCATTGTCTGCACATGAAGATCATGCTGAGCATCCACATTCTCCATCCCATCCTATTGAAAAGACATCAGCTTTAGGAAATTCTGTAACTGTTTCTGACTCAAAGGGTGACCTGCCAAAGCAGGAGGCATTGTCGGCTCCAGAGGGCCCTCCAATTCCGAATGTTCACAATGCTCAATACTATGGTTTGAATTTCATGTCCACCATGTTAGGGACTCAGCAAGTTCAAACTGAGGGTGCTGAGTCCCAGGCACATGAAACATCCCAATCTCCTAACTTTATTGTAAGTCTCCGGACTCCAGCTCAATTTTGTAAGATCATCTATCTAATATTTTAAAATTATGCTTCCATGTTTTAATTCTTCGTTCTAGGTTTGATGTTTTGCTATTGGCCTTCATTATTTCTTCTAATTTCTTTTCATTGTCATTTTTATGTCTGTGTGTATGGATGGATGGATGTTATGTTTTTGTTTATACTAAAAACTGGTTGCTCAGCCAAGCCAACAATGCCCAAGGAGTTAGTCTCATAGTACTGCCTATAGGGATGGCCTAGTCACTCACACACAAAAACTGGTCGCTCATGGGTAATTTCCTCAAATATATGCACTTATATTACAGCAGTAAAATCATGTATTTTGACAAGGAAAGGACTGGTTCCCAGTTAATCTCATCTTTCTTTTATTATTATTATATTATTATTATTATTATATAGTCTAATGCCCCTACTATGAAATATCAATTTGCTATTTCTAACTGACTATTTATTTCTGTAATATACTGTTTGATGAGCTAGGAACATGTTGCGTCTATACTGTGCCTACTTGGACCATGCTTAGCTACGTGACTGGTTCTGCATAAATGTTACATGGAAATCCTTTGTTGCTTGGCTGTTGTATTTCTTGAGTTACAGAGTGTTGATTGATGTTTCTCTTCATATATTTACATTTAAATTTTCTTGTATTCATGCGCAGCAATTGCAATACTTCCAAGATATTGACAATTGTTATGCTTAAGACACAAACTTCATATACTAGGTGTTCCAGTTAAGATAGAAGCAACATGGAACTGACCAGTAAAGTTTAGAATGTATTTGATATGTCTGTATGTACTACATTGAAGCCTATAACTTCATGGCTCAAGAAATATTTAGGGAAATCGATGCCTTTACTTTATTTTTATGTTGCAAGAGATATCAAACACTTTAACAATTATTTGTAAAAGAAGTTGTGAAAGTAAAGCTTGCTTGGGTTGGATTATGAAATTTTAACAGTTTAAAATATACCTACTTCATTTATTGTTATTTTAGGTGAATGTGTTCTAAATATGTAACATGTGCATAAACTGTAGTATTCATTTAATTGCCAAACTGGCTTATCCTGATGGAAGACGTGGCATTCAGTTTGATTTATGGTGAATGATCTTATCTGATGTAGGTTGTCTATTTTGATGGAGATTGAGGGGAGATTTATGTATTTTTCTTGTGTGTGTGTATTTTTTCCACCCTCCTCCCAGTTGAGTGTCTGGGAATTATGAACTTGCGAAATTTATTTAGAGAATATTTGTGGTTGGCTTTCACCATTAAGGGTCAGTTTGGTGTACATAAATCTATGTATACATAAATTTCATGGATTAGATTTATACATAGATCTAATCCATGAGATATTTTTTGTTTATTTTTACCCCCATACCAAATTCACCCTACTCTAATTGAAAAAAAAAAAAAAGATTTTTTAGACGAATAAGCTTTGGCATTACATTTTATTTTAATTCTTTGAAGAAATTTATTGGTTTCCTTCGGATTTATTGAATTTTCAATTATCAATGTATTTGTTTCCTTTTATTTATGTTTCTGTTATACCTTCTAAATTGTAGAGTGCAAGTTCTCAGGCTGTGTCTAGCCCTAGCCCAACTCCCGCACTTCAGGGCTCCATGCCTCTATCTCCACAATCAGTTTCTCTTTTCAGGCTGCCTTACCATCCTAACTTCTTCGCATATGGTCACTACTACCCTCCATTCTATGTGTCACCAATGCACCAATTTTTGAGCCACAATGGCTTCCCTCAACAGCCATCAGCAGGCAATATGTATCTACCAGCAGCTGCTGCCGGAATCAAATTCCCTCCCCCTCAATTCAAGGCTGGGGAAAACACTGGAAATATGGTGCACTTTGGAATTCCTTCTGGATCATTTGTCACCGCACCTATTGGATATGCTCCTACCCCTTCAGTGAATCCTGGAAGCTCCACTGGAAATGAAGATCTTGCAGTGTCTCAGGTGAAGGAAAATCATATCGAAACAACTGGACAGCTGGTTCGTTCACTTCCTTATTATTGTATTTCTGTTTCACCCTTTCCTTTTACCAGATATGATATAGTATATCATCGTTCTGTTATTATGGGTCTTTAGCTTCAACAAAATCCAGTATATTTTATTTTTGGTCTAAATCACCGGTATCCGAATTCCATTGAACTTGGACTAATCTTGCTTGCCCACTCTGTTTTGGGTCTTTAGCTTCAACAAAATCTAGCTTATTTTGTTATGTAGTTTATGTTTGCTTAGTCAGCATCCATCCAAACTCCTGGGCTTGTGTAGTTATTATACTTATTTATTTATTTATTTATTGTTGCAGAGTGAAGGCTCTGCTGTGTGGATACCTGCACCAGGCCAGGATATAACCAGTTTGCAAGTTAATTCTATGTATAACCTTACCCCCCAAGGACATATCAGCTTCCCCCCAACACAGACTAGTCATGGGGCATTTGCTGGCATCTATCAACCAGCGCTGACAGTAGCTTCGCCTTCAACCCTTTTGCAACAGTCTCAGGCAGTGGCGGGGCCTGTTGAAAATGTAGGGCCCCCTTCAGGTGCTTATCAGCAGCCTCAGCATGCACAGATCAACTGGAATTCTAATTTCTAGATTTGAAAGCATTTGTTGTTGGCATAACCTACAAATGCACATGGTATGTGCTCGAATCCAGAAAGTATGGAACACTAGCCTCATTCGAGTGTAAATAAGAATTGCGGCCAAAAATGAGAAGAAAGAAAATCCGTGCTCTCTTTTGTGGAGATATTTGATCCTAACGATTTTGAGGGGTGCTAAGTTGCGGCATTTCTCCTAACCTTTTTGAAATTTTTGAGCTTTTGTTTTATTTGGCCACCGCCTGCTCTTTTGCCCCATAAAAGAACATCTAGTTGTTGCTGTATGGAGCTTGGTGTCCTAGTGATATTATAGGAAGCCAAGAGTTCAATAGTGTAGGTGAGATATATCAATTTTTCCTTTCTGATTCTCACCTGTACATTACAATTTGATAGAAGACATTGAATTATACAATTCTATTTGGTACATGAGAATTGTGATGTGGTTCTTTCCGTAAGAGCAGTGTAATTCTCCCGGTTTATGTTCACGATAACGTGCTTTCTCTTGGTTCGGGACGTCCTAACCATTATGGAAGCCATTGCGTGGTACTGGTAACCATCCTTGATAATGCCTAGGAGAATGAGAATGTGGATGTGGATATTTTAGTTTGGAAGTCCTAAATTTTCATACACCCATTGGTTCATATATCACTTTTCATTGCAAGTCGGTTTTGACTATCATGTATTGTGCTGGAAAGTGCCTCATTTGCCCCTTTTTTGACACATTCATGTTTTCGTGAATCATGAGAGAAAATGGTAGTTATAATCGTTCTCAACACATTAAACTAGAGAGAATTGCTGGTGGGATCATATGTGTTGATGTTACATATTTATTCCAGGCAATTCTTATTGATTCTATCATTTAACAATAATATTCGCATCCTCATCTGTGCTTCTCGGTTTAGTGAAGCCAAAATTGCTCTTGGAAGGTGTTTGTTTATGTTTGCCTAGGATTGACAAACAAGGGTGTCATCAGTCAGGTTAGTTTGATTTTAGGGAAAAAGAAAGTTCCAAAATTTTGTTGTTCTAAAATTTTGTTTTGATTTGGTTTTGTATAATCTATTGATGACGTCTGAACTAATTAAAACTGGGTTGATTCAGGTTGAGGGAGAATGGGATGAGGCTGGCGGCTAGATTGGTTTTGTAACCACGAGTCCACAATTGTGTACCTTACAACTACCAAAGGTATTGGAGCTATCAGCCTCTTCAAGCTTAAAGTATTCTCGCATATTACTATAATCTTCACTAGGATATACAAATCTTATTGATGTTTCACATGTGGCCTCGCAGCATTTGTGTATGAATGGCAAGCCAGTGTAGTTCTGGTTCAAGTTTTAGAAAAATTAGTCACAAAGATAAAAGCCAAAATCAAGACTCATAATCATAATATAATTCAGGTTGTACTTGGGATCCCCCTATAATACTTTATAAATTAATAGCCCAAGCATAAATTACTCCATTTCAAGCTTAACTACGAAGCCACTCGATACACATTCTCTCTTTACGACTGAGGCTTGTACAAACAATCTGCTCATTCTGAAATCGGTTTTACTTTAACAAAATTTATTAGACAAAGCACAAACAAACAGACAAGAATAGAGACGCACAACATAAGTTCAAATAACTCATGTCTTTCACACTGACTCTATTCCATAACTAACAGAAGTGTTACACAACATTTACTTCCCAGTTCAATGCCTGTCTATGAGTTCCTAACTTAGCCACCTTATGATCAGTACAAGCCAAGAAAAATATTCGACAACAAACAAGATAGTTTCATTTCCTTCCAGCACAAAAGATGGAGCTACCACGTGAAGAACTACAACAGGTATCTCCAAACAGAAATTCTTCGATCCTCTCTCTTGTTCTTTAACACTAAAAGCATACCAACAGCATTAAAGAATGTTGTTAAACCAAGCGACAGTAATGACTTACAGCAACAAGAAAAATACCTTTTTTTTTTTTTTCATATTTCTTAAATCTGTGTAACTTCTTCAGAATTAGAGAATAATTTGAGAAGCAGATCAACTTCTGCTTCTGCTTTTTGTCTTATAAATATCTTTTTTTAAAAAAAAGAAAAAAAAAATTTCCAAACGACACACATGAAGCTTATGCAAACGAAACCCATTTTGAGTGGCTAAGAATTATCTCCTTATCACTTCATATTTGCCTAACAACACACAAAACCCACCAATGCATCAAATTCCACAATATAAAGCCACATTACCCGCCTTATACTTTTCAAAGTGCATCAAAAACTTCTAATGGACTCAACAAATCCACTAATAATGGATATTCTCGGGAACTATTAGTGATGGATTCGTTGACTCCATTAAGAGTTCTTGATACACTCGGAAAGGTATAACACGGGTAATGTGGCTTTGCGTTGTGGTGGATTATCTTGTTTTCCATTTTGAAAAGCTAACAAAAATTGGATGCTCTGTCTGTTGTTATGCAAATGCACTCCAACTAAGAAACAGTATTAGAGTAACTGCCAATGCGTAACAGCAAATTAGCTCAAACAGGTTTTGAAAGTGAAAGGGAGAAGAAAGTTCTTGAACATGTGAAACTAGCATCTCATATCAAAATCAATTCACTGTTGATTAAATTGATAATTGACAATCACAGCAGCCTGTTTAAAGTTTGAATACATGTCAAATAGTCCTGCTCTGATTTGCATAAAATTGAGCAGAGCGTGGACTGTGGAGCTTTGATTTCCCAGTGGAGACTTCTACATACTGTGACTACAATTATTATTTGATTTGATTTCCTATAAAACTGAAGTTTAATTAGATTATTCCTGAATGCAGAGTGTTCAAACATGTAACTTCAATTTTTGCTTGGCCACATCATAACGATCTTGGAAATTCCCATTTCATGTATATTACAGTTAAATTAAAGAATCACCTGCATTTCCATTTTGTAACCATTTACCAACAACTAAGCATCACACAAATAGAAAATTTACATATCTGAGAAAGTAAAAAATGAAATAAAAACATGATATTTGGATTGGCAGTGTGAGAATGTGCATTTGATTATTTTGTACGGTTAGGCCATGTCAGCATAACCTAATTGAAATATTTTCAATCCTGTTTTATTCCTTATTCTACAAACGATTGGATTTCAATGATCTTTTGTTAGATTGTAAGAGACCTGATACCACATGGTGGGATTAAGGTGTATAGAAGGAGGAAATATAGGGGTAAATTAGGAAATGAGGGGGGAATGCACGTTGTAAGATCAACTCAGCCTAACAAACTTGCTGAGTCAGCAAGTGAGGGCGCGAGTGAGGCCTTGGGAGGGATTCTGTTACATAGGCTGGAGGGTGTAAGAGAGTGGAGGTAGGCATGAATTAGGATTGCCCTTGGAGAGTTGAGCTGCTGAGTGATCAGGATTTTCTCTCAACTTCTTGCATATTTCTATACGTTCTTCTCTTCCCTAAGCTAGAGATTTATTGCTCTTAGCTTAGAGTGTGAATAATACACAAACCTTTGCTCTGGTTATTTCCATTGTTGTTTTCTTTCAATTGGTATCCAGAGCCTTTTCCTGGGAGCTGCGCAACCTTTTAGGGACATTGCGATGGATGATAGAGTGGCAGACTTGGTGCGAAGGATGGACGAGATAGTGCAGCTTTTGAGAGGACGTGATCGCGCCCGACCTCGGGGTCGGTCTCCTCCATGGCGCGAGCCCCACTGGGTGACGACGAAGGATCAATGGTCTGGGGGTTCTAGAAGGGGAGGGGATCAACACCACTCTCCCTTTCGCAGACAGCGACGCAATGAGTGACCTAAACATCGTGAAATGCATCGCTCCCCCCATTCCGAGAGGAGTCCTTCGCGTAACTGGGATGGGTCGTCGTGGGGTAGCCGACCACCCAACTATGAACGCGATAGTCCACTGCCCCGCAGGCGCTGCCACGAACAGAAGATGGAACTTTCGATTTTCTCCGGCGATGATGTGCTTGGATGGCTTGTGCGCATTGAACGTTACTACGTTGTCAACGAAATCGTCGGCGATGAGCACCTTGAGCTCGTGCTCGTCGTGATGGAGGGCAGAGCACTACATTGGTACCAAGCATGGGAGGAACAAGTCACTTTTCCGACATGGCGACAGTTCCGCAACGCTGTGTTACGGCATTTTCAGCCAAGAGTGGCGAAGGACCCGTACGGACCCTTACTGAAGGTGAAGCAAAATGGGTCCATTATGGAGTACATTGAGCAATTTGAAAGGATTTCGGGTCCTCTGAAGGACATTGATAGGGAGATTATGAAAAGCATCTTTGTCAATGGCCTTAAGAATGAGATTCAGGCTGAGGTGAAGAGCTTGGAACTCGAGTCCTTGGCTGCAATTAAGGACAAGGCTCTGATGCTAGAAGACAGAAATAGGGAATGGAAGGGGAGCAATGTTCACCCTTGGGAGAAGGCTTCTAGCTCCCAGCGCCCACCTTTGGTCCCCAAGGTGGGGCCGTCAATATCGAGAGTGAATGGGGTGATCAAGGAGGGGGTGGGCCCGAGATTTTCTGAGTACGTGGAAGGAGGGAAGGTAGGTGGAATAGGGAAGAGGCTCTCCCAAACCGAACTACAAGAACGTAGTAGAAGGGGGCTTTGCTTTAAATGTGGAGAGAGATGGGGTCTTGACCACGTTTGCAAATTGAAGAACTATAAATTAGTGCTGGTGGAGGGATCTGATGAGGACTTCCAGGGCGAGCAAGCTCCATATGAGGAAGAAGATGAGTTGGAAGTAGAGTTGAAAACACTCCAAATCTCCCTCAACAGTCTCAAGGGGTTGACATCAAATAAATCTTTTATGGTGAAAGGTAGTTTGGGGGGCAAGGAGGTGATTATTCTAGTAGATACAGGAGCCACTAATAACTTCATTTCCAAAGGTTTAGTCCAGTAGCTAAATCTTAAAGTGGACAACACACCCCAATACTTGGTGGAAGTGGGCTCGGGTCAGAAGGAGAAGGAACAGGGGATATGTAGAGGTGTTGACATTGAGGTGCAGGGTATCCACATCCTGCAACCTTTTTTCCTGATGGAGTTGGGGGGTGTTGATATGGTGTTAGGGATGGAATGGCTTTCACAGCTGGGGTGGCTTGTTGCCAATTTCCAAGAATTGACCATGAGGTGGAAGGAAAATGGCAGGGAAAGGGTGTTACAAGGGGACCCCGCACTGAGCAAAGCTAAGGCCTCTTGGAAAGCCACTCTGAAGGCCCTTAAGGCTGATGGGGAAGGGTATTTCATTACCCCAGCAAGTGGAGAGCCTGAACCTGCCATGGGGATACAGGTATCAGCAGAAACACAGAAACTTTTGGAGGAATTCTAGGATCTTTGCTAGCTGCCCCAAGGATTACCCCCCAAGAGGGAGATGGATCATGCCATTAATCTCAAAGAAGGTGCTGCAATACCACATGTAAGGCCCTATAGATATCCGTATTTCCAAAAAAAATGAGATTGAGACTATTATTGAGGAGATGTTGAGTGCGGTAATTATTAGACCTAGCATAAGTCCATACTCTAGCCCGGTAATCCTAGTTAAAAAGAAGAATGGAGGGTGGAGGTTTTGTGTAGATTATAGGGCCTTGAATAAAATTACAATACCTAACAAATTCCTAATTCCTGTGATTGATGAGTTGCTAGATGAGTTGGGAGGGGCTAGGGTGTTTTCCAAACTTGACCTCAAGTCCGAGTACCATCAAATACGTATGAGAGAAAGGGATGTGGAGAAGACAGCATTTCAGACCCATGAGGGACACTGAGTTTCTTGTCATGCCGTTTGGCTTAACTAATACACCTTCAACCTTCCAGGTATTAATGAATAAGGTACTGAAACCATATTTGAGGAAGTTTGTACTGGTTTTCTTTGATGACATACTAGTTTACAGTAAATCAGTGGAGGAGCATGGGGAGCATTTAAGAAAGGTGCTGGAGTTATTAAGGGAAAACAGCTTGTACATTAATAAGAAGAAGTGCAGTTTTGAGCTGGGCAAGCTGGAATATTCAGGCCATTTAATTTCTGCAAAGGGTGTTGAAGCTAATCCCAAGAAAATTGATGCCATGGTTACGTGACCCACACCCACAGATTTGAAGAGCTTGAGAGGTTTTCTAGGCCTCACTGGTTATTACCGGAGATTTGTTAAAGGGTATGATAAGATGACTTGGCCTTTGACACAACTATTGAAAAAGAATAATTTCCAATGGACTAAAGATGCTCAAGAAGCCTTTGAGGGGCTAAAACAAGCGATGACAACTCTCCCTGTCCTTGCTGTCCCATGGTTTGATAGGGAATTCGTGATAGAAATGGATGCCTCCGGGAAGGGGATTGGGGCGGTGTTGATGCAAGATGGCAAACTAGTAGCTTTCATGAGTCGAACTTTATCGGACAGGGCCCAACTTAAATCAGTCTATGAAAGGTAACTCATAGCTATTGTGACAGCTATACAAAAGTGGAGGCATTATTTACTCAGAAGGAGGTTTGTGGTGCATACTGATCAAAAGAGCTTAAAATTCCTAGTTGATCAGAAAATGATAGGAGGGGAACAGCAGAAATGGGTGGCTAAGCTCCTTGGATTTGATTTTGAAATTAGATACAAGGCTGGAAAAGAAAATAGGGTAGCAGATGCTTTGTCTCGCAAGATGTACTATAGTGCCATATCTTCAGTAACCTTCTATGACTGGGAGGGTTTGGAAGAAGAAATTCAAGGGGACAGCAAGTTGAAAGCGATTATGCAGTCTTTGTTACATGGGGGGGACAGTTTGGAAGGGTTTCAACTCAAAGGAGGGAGGCTTTACTATAAGGAGAAGTTGGTAATTCCCAAAGGATCACCAACAATTCCTTTAATCCTTCATGAGTTTCACAACACAGCTACGGGGGGGACACTCTGGATTCTTTCGAACCTACAAGAGGATAGCGGGGTTGCTATGGTGGGAAGGGATGAAGAAGTCCATCCAACAGTTTGTACAAAACTGTGACATATGCCAAAGAAATAAGCATCTAACTCTATCTCCAGCTGGCCTGCTCCAACCTCTCCCTATTCCGACTCAAGTTTGGCAAGATATTTCCATGGATTTCATTGGTGGCCTCCCAAAATCCAATGGATTAGATACCATTGGTAGTGGATCGGCTAACAAAGTATGCCCACTTTATAGGGATTTCACACCCCTGCACTGCAAAGGAAGTGGCCAACAGTTTTGTCAAAGAAGTGGTGAGGCTTCACGGGTTCCCCGCGACTATAGTTTCTGATAGAGACCGAGTTTTTATGAGTACCTTCTGGTCTGAACTATTTAGACAAGTGGGAACCAAGCTGAAATATAGTTCAGCTTACCACCCACAGATGGGCAAACGGAGGTGGTAAACAAATGTTTAGAGACATACTTAAGATGCTTTGTGAGTACCAAACCAAAACAATGGAGTAAGTGGTTAAGCTGGGCAGAATTCTGGTTTAACACTAATCACAGTGCATCTGCACAAACTTCACCCTTCAAGGCATTGTATGGGAGGGATCCTCCAACTCTCATCAAAGGAGACATAGCTCCCTCCCCATTTGAGGAGGTAAATTTGCTGCTGCAGCAAAGAAATCAGATCCTAGATGAGTTGAAGTGGCAGTTAACTAAGGCTCAAAATAGGATCAAGGGACAAGCGGACAAAAGAAGGAGGGAGGTTGAATTTGCTGTAGGAGATTGGGTTTACTTGAAGATACAGCCGTATAGATTGAAGTCCCTAGAAACAAGAATCAACCAGAAGTTAAGCCCAAATTTTTATGGCCCATTTGAGATGTTAGAGAGAATTGGGGCTGTAGCTTACAAGTTGAAACTGCCTCCGGATTCCATGGTGCACCCGATTTTTCATGTTTCATTATTAAAGAAATGCACCACTCCGGATGTCATTAGCCAGCCTTTACCTTCCGGACTAGCAGAGGATTGGGAGCTGAGAGTTAAACCCTCCAAGGTCCTAGCTGTGAGGATTGATGCACAAGGGGAATTGGAGGTTCTGATTCAATGGGAAGACATGCCAGAATTTGAAAGCTCTTGGGAGAATGCAGCAGACATCAAACTGAGTTTTACCTCTTTCCACCTTGAGGACAAGGTGGTAGTTCAAGGGGGGAGTCATGTAAGAGACCTGATACCACATGGAGGGATTAAGGTGTATAGAAGGAGGAAATATAGGGATAAATTAGGAAATGAGGGGGAAATGCACGTTGTAAGATCAACTCAGCCTAACAAACTTGCTGAGTCAGCAAGTGAGGGCGCGTGTGAGGCCTTTGGAGGGGATTCTGTTACATAGGCTGGAGGGTGTGAGAGAGTGCAGGTAGGCATGAATTAGGATTGCTCTTGGAGAGTTGAGCTGCTGAGTGCTCAGGATTTTCTCTCAACTTCTTGCATATTTCTATACGTTCTTCTCTTCCCTAAGCTAGAGATTTATTGCTCTTAGCTTAGAGTGTGAATAATACACAAACCTCTGCTCTGGTTATATCCATTGCTGTTTTCTTTCATAGATCATAGAAAGTTGATTCAATGTCTTACAAGTTACAACAAGAAAACTTCAGTTAACTTAATCAAAGGTCCAAGTCTGCTTTCCCAATTCCCTAATAGTCCTTTGATACTTTTTAAATCCAAATGTGAAGATTAAATCTTTAATTGTGCAAGATTATCTGTGGTACTTTTTGCTAATTCTAAGAAACTACTTATACCAGATTTTCCAATTGATATGGACTCCATACAAAGTACTGACCACTATTAATGCAGAAGGAATGACAAATTCGGAAACCTTAATACTATTAAAATGAATATAAATATAACATGATGCTTCAATTAAGTTCATGTGTCGCACTAAAGTAACCCAAAATCGTATTGAAGAATTTGGGATACCAAAACATCTACAATCTACATAAGTGCACCATAAGAAATTGAAGCATGATAAACATTTGTCAGATTCACCCTTTGATCCAACTATACTAATGATATAATACATTAGATCGCTTTTTGGATTTCATCACATTTGCCATAGGATCCCAAACCAAATTCATTAACCAGGAAGAAAACAACCTAAAAAGCCAAAAACAGTTCTGAACCGAACTCAAACAAAATCAAAGACACCACCATACCAAAATAGAACCCGAAATGGGGGTGGTGGGAGGTGACCTTGGCGAAAGGAGCAACACTGTGACCAGTGCAACACAGGTTGAGGGAGGAGGTCCGAGGGTCTTTCTCACCCATGGATCGAACATGATACACTGCAAAAGAAAAAGAAAGGAGTTTTATTAATTACCCACTCTCATATACTTCCTTCTCCCTTTCATGATTCAAGTCAAAGCAGAAGTAGGAAATCCATTTCAAATTTCAATATAGTGTTGCAAAATCCATGACAAACTGGACACCCATCTTTGTAGTAGCAAGCATCAGTGACACAAAAATGCACAAGGGATTCATACATGTATGATGATGCAAAGGAGATGATGGTATTGGTTGTATACTGAGCGGGTTTCATGATGTTATGCGAATCTGCTCCATCTCTTAACACAAATTTTTATATACTCTCTCTTGCTCTTTTCAACACTGAAAGTATACCACCTTCACAACATTAAATATGAGAAGTTTATCTGCTTCCCAAATTCTCTAATTCCCTCTTTTTTTCTTTTTTCTTTTTTTTTGAGTTTATCCAAATAAGTTACACTAATTTTGCATAACAACACACAAATTCTCTAATATTGTTTCTTAGATGGAGTGGATTTGCGTAACAACACACAAACCATCCAATTTTTGTTAGCTTTTCAATACGGAAAACAAGATTATCCACCACATTATGTTTATACCTTTCGAGTCAACAATTCCACTTCTGAGGAGCCTCTCCACTTGCTTCCCGAGAATATCCACCTCCAGGTTCACCTTCTGCCCAACCTCCTTCAACGGAATCACCACCTTTCGCTGCGTGTAAGCCACAAGCACGAAATTAAAACACCCTTCATCGTCAAACACGTCCACGACGGTCAAAACTAGTCCCATCCACAGCAATATACCCCTTCGGCACCACGTACCCAAGCAACTCCTTCTCAACCTTCACCTTCACCCAAAGGGAATCCCCTTCTGGAACCTTCGAAACGATCAGCCCCGTGCCGTCCACGTGACCTTGCACGAAGTGTCCGCCCATCCGGCTCGTGGGCGTCACCGCTCTCTCCATTTGCATTTTTGTGTGTCCACTGAACGAAAGTGTGTCGAGTGTAGGTAGCAACGGGCAAAGTCTAGGGTTTTCCGTCTCGCTCAAGCAACAGGTGCATCCTGTTTTTAGGCATAAATCTATGAGAATAAAAACGGTAACAAGGCAGAGACATCAAATTAGCAACAAGCATCACAGATGCTACACAAAAAGCATTTTTGCCAGATCATAAAGTTCATGGATCATATGACTAAAAGTTCATGTCTAGTATAGTGCATGTTTTGATATTTAACAACTCAGGGAGCCTCAGTTTTGCAATGACACAACAAACCTAACTTCTTACAAACATGAATGCTCTCTTGGCCTTATTAGTAATGCAAAATGCATCAAACGGTACGTGTCTAGAATGAAGATTAGCTTATTTCTAATTGCAACATACTGACATATTGGTCCTTATAGAGAGATAAATTAAGTCATCAAAAGATAACAATGCAGAAGAGCAATCTGGTGCACATGGTTTGATTTCAAATCATAGCTACTAGATTAGGGGAGTGTTTGTTTATGATCTTCTTGGAAAAAAAAAAATTACTTTTTTTATTGAAAAAATTAATTTTGTTATATGTTAATAATTTTTAAAAAATAATCAGAATTTTAAAATAATATTTTTAATTTTTTTATAAAAATTAAAAAGGATAAATTAAAAAAAAAATTAATTTTTAAATTTTCTTGATTATATATAAAATTTAAATTTCATAATATTTTTTAAAAATAAATTGAAAAAATAAAATAAAATAAAATGATGTAAAGAATTATTGGCCGTAGTTTAAGTAATGTCACTCACTCACAAGTAACTTGCAACGATTATAAACAAAACTGAACAACACACGACAGAATACCATTTACAGATTGAAAAGTAAAATAAAAAGGGAAAAAAAAACTCATCTTTTATTGTTTCCCAATTCCCATGTTTTCTGATAATCCAAACACCGATTCATAAGTACAAAATTTTTAGAGAAGAAATAAAAAACACACACACACATGCAGAATTGTCACACTACCTTGGGGAAGCTGATATCTTCAACGTTGGTCGGATCAAAACATCATAAACTATCGATCGATTTCAACAGCATCTCATTCGACTCTTCAATAGATCTCTACTTCTTCTTGGTTTTATGATTGTAAAGTTTCAAGCTTTGAATTTGGGTTCTGCTATTGATAATCGCCTCATGTGGGAAAAAAAACGACGTCGCACATGCAAGGCTGTGCTCTGCACGTGTTTTTGAGTTATTTATTTTGTAAATATTCAATTTTGATCTCCTGTCGACCAATACCCTGATGAACTCAATTGGTTGTGACAACTCGCGGTTACATCATTATGGTGCAAAAATTTTAGGATTAAAGTTGAACACTTTGGTAAATAATTGTGAAAGAGGTTAATTTTCATACTGTAAAAAATTTTGGATTTAACTTATATATATTATAAGTATAAAATTTTTTTACATAAATATTCAATCAAATATTGCCACATTAACAATAAAATTAGAAACATATATATAATGGAAAAATGCTGATTACATAACATTCACATACAGGTACATATGTAACAGAATTGGAGAGAAATTGTGTTAAATAAAGTGACTGAGTGTTAAACATAATCTAATATCAAGTTATGTATACGAATACGCATGCAGAATTATTGTTGTAAACTAAGGAATAATTCAAAGACATTTTAGGGTATATTCATTTCAGAGTTTAAAAAAAGTAATTTTAAAATTTAAATTATATCTAACTGTAAAAGATAAAAATTGATTTCCTTTTTTTTAGAAACTATTCTTTTAAGTTCCTACAAAAAAAATTAAAAATAGATTTTTTTTAAAATTTTGATTATTTTAAAAAAAATATCTAAATATATGAAAATTAATTTTTATAGTAAAAATAAGTGAATTTTTTGCTCAAAAAATCTCAAATAAACACACCCTTATTAAGAGAGCTTTTTACGGTATTTAGATATTACTATAAAGACATCATGATTAAGAGTATATTTGATTTAACTTTTGAGATAATGACTTCTAAAAGAAGATATCTTAGAAAAATTACTTTTAGAAAAAGTATTTGTGTTTAATTTGAGTATTTCAAAAATAAATTTAAGAAAAATATTTTTATTTAGATAAGATAAAGTAAAATTATTTTTAAAGACATAATTAACAAAAAAAGATATAATGTAATTTGAAGTGAATGTGTTACGGTGGTTGGGAATGTGTAAATGAAGATAGTTCTATAATTTTAATTTCTCTTTCTCTTTCCTCAAAATAAAAAGTATGTCAGAGGCTACTTTCATTAAAAAGCCTTCTTTCTGTCATAAAATGATGTTTTAAAATAAGAAGTCAAACTACGTTTACTACTAGTAAAAGGCCTCCTACCACTGCCCAACATTAGTGCAAGGGCAGTAAGTAATGGTAGGCGTATGCCACTATGGAGTCCAATTTTTTCCCTTATTTTTATTTCTTTCTTTTAGTATCCATTTTTAATGCCTTTATTTAGTGTTCAAATAATACGATTATCTTATAAAATAGAATTCCTGTCATGGCTCAACTGTTTAATTGCAATCACATTCTTTTCTACCCATCACTTTGCAAAGAACTGTTGGTAGTATACGAAAGCAAACCAATGAATGGCATCTATCTAATGGAATGCTAAAATGCCGAACTAAGTGAATTTTATAAATGTTCAGTTTCTTACCAAACCAAATTTTATTCATTTTCTTGACATGTTCAGAGATGTTCTTATAGCATATCATATTGGCTGAAAGGGTATGTGAGGTTCACTCCAACAACATGCCATGAAAAGTATGTGGCACACCAACCAAAATTCTGCCACCATATAATAGGCAAGCTCTTGGTCTGATGCAGTTGACTCAAAATCATCTAAATTTTACTATTAGACTTAGCTTCAAGCTATAGCTTTTTAGTGACTTCCCTGATCATGGAAATTAGGAGAGAGGATGAGATTGAGGACATATCAATGTCACCCCCATTAGTGGGTTCCATGAGGATTGGAGGCTGCAACAATGTCACTGACTTTGGTCACAACGAATTCATGTCTCATGCATACCTAAAGACTAAGTGCTCGGAGATTGACATACAAATTGATGATTCCAGTTTCAACCAAAATCGTCCCCTCCCCATATTTCTCAAGGTACATAGGAGTAATGGCTTTATCATGTATCTGTACTGTTACTTGTACATATCTGTTTAGACGCACTAATCGATATTTATGGATCATAGCTCAAATAAATTTGGATTTCAGTTATGTAAGTATGAAATCGATATTTTACCTTCATTAATAGTGTATATGCATTTTTAGTTAACATCACAATTCACATTTACATATCTGAAATCTACACTTATTTGAACTGTAATCCACAAATGTCAATTGGTATCTCTATACACTATGTCCAAATTACATTTCTCTAGTTGTATAGCTTGCTATGTGCATTTATGACTATAGTATTCTGACCATTTGAATCCAGCTACATTTTTTCAATTCTCATTAATGTGCAGTTTGAAGATGTAGAGTATAGGGTGAGAAATAGTAGCCGAGCAGCCTCCAATAACCCTGTGAAGACAATGGTGTCAAAAGCAGCTACACAACTCACTGTGGGGGAAGATAAATACAAGAAGATTTTGAAGGGTATCACAGGAAGCATTGGCCCTGGTGAGATTCTAGCTCTGATGGGTCCTTCTGGCAGTGGGAAGACAACCTTATTGAGAGTTATAGGAGGAAGATTACTTGACAATGTAAAGGGAAAAATCACTTACAACGATGTTCGATATACTCCAGCTGTCAAGAGGAGGTTAAGTGGTTAACCAGCTTCATAGGCATAGTCATGTGTGTTATGGCAAGTACTTGTTCCTATTGTAGAACATAAATATGTGCTAATATTGCAAATTTTTTTTTTTTCACTTGCCTTATAGGATTGGATTTGTGACACAAGAGGATATTCTTTTCCCCCAATTAACTGTAGAAGAAACATTAGTCTTCTCTGCACTCTTAAGGCTGCCAACCAATATGAGCAAGCAGCAAAAATATGCAAAAGTGGATGCCACTATCAAGCAGCTAGGCCTTGAAAGGTGTGTTTTGCATCAGGTCTTTGTGTACATATGAAAGTTAACTAAAAGTTCCTTCAAAAGAATGACATAAAACTGTTTTCCCTAATTAATCTCTTGAATAACTATAGATGCCGCCACACGAAAATAGGTGGAGGATATCTCAAAGGCATATCAGGAGGAGAAAGGAAGAGAACCAGCATAGGCTATGAAATTCTTGTTGATCCTTCATTGCTGCTACTTGATGAACCAACTTCAGGCCTTGATTCCACCTCAGCAAACAAACTCCTTGTCACTCTTCAGGAACTTGCCAAGGTATCTGTAACTAAAATTAGTCATGTGCCATCAGATGCAGAACCAATAGGCTAAAAATCACAGAACATATGCTGAAAGTTACATCTGATTTATTTACCTATAGGCTGGAAGGACCATAATCACAACAATACACCAGCCATCCAGCAGAATCTTTCACATGTTTGACAAACTTCTTCTGATATCAGAAGGGTATCCAGTTTACTATGGAAAGGCTAGAGAATCAATGGAGTACTTCTCTTCCTTGAGGTTCATGCCGGAAATACCGATGAATCCTGCGGAGTTCTTGCTTGACTTGGCAACTGGACAAGTGAATGACATAAGTGCTCCAGCAGATATTTTGGAAGATCAAGACTCTGCTGAACCTTCTAAAGCTGTTATTAAAGTAGGAATTCATTAGAAGTACATATTATGTTCATGCTTTATCTCTTTACCCCCCTTGTTAACTGTGTCTTTTTATCATGTTAGTACCTAAAACTCAAGTACAAAGCTTTGCTGGAGCCCAAAGAAAAAGAAAACCATGGAGCAGCAAACATACCGGAACATCTTCAACTGGCAATTCAGGTTAAGAAGGAGTGGACATTGAGTTGGTTGGATCAATTCGTGATCCTTTCTAGGAGAACATTCAGAGCAAGATGCACGGACTATTTTGACAAGTTAAGGCTAGTTCAAGCGCTTGGAATTGCACTTTTGTTGGGGCTACTTTGGTGGAAATCTTCGACCAACACAGAGGCTCAACTCAGAGATCAGGTAATTTCCATGGCATTTTTCATCCCATATTACAAGATTGTGCCGCTACCATATTTTCATTTTGTCTCCTATTTTTCGGATTTTGTGAAGGAAACAATAAAAACAAAACAATGTTGTTTTTACTGCTTCAGTCACAAAATTCTTGAGACACGAAACAAAAAGAAAATGGGGTGACATTTTTACAATTAATATTGAAAACAAGAAATGAAAATAGAAAAAGTCTTATGAAATCAAATAGGGCATAATCTCTTCACTATCAATTTATTTATCTATCTCTTTTAAAATAGAATGGATCACTATCTTTTTTCTTAAAAAAAATTCCTGCTGCAGGTTGGTTTAATGTTCTATATCTGTATATTCTGGACATCTACGTGTATTTTTGGAGCAGTCTATGTCTTTCCATTCGAAAAGATCTACTTGATAAAAGAAAGGAAAGCTGACATGTATAGGTTAAGTGTATACTATGCATGCAGCACTCTGTGTGACATGGTGGCACATGTTTTCTATCCTACTTTCTTCATGATCATCGTGTACTTCATGGCTGGCTTTAAGAGGACTGTGGCTTGCTTCTTCCTGACACTGTTTTCTGTTCTATTAATGGCTGTAACAAGTCAAGTAAGTTATGTCAACACTCAGAATATCCTAGAAGGTCTTCATTTTCTTCAAACTTTCAACACCTATATTTTTTCTTTTACCAGGGTGCCGGAGAACTGTTTGGAGCTGCAGTTATGAGTATTAAAAGAGCAGGGATGGCTGCTTCTTTGGTACTAATGTTGTTCCTTCTTACAGGTGGCTATTATGTCCAGGTATGTACAATCTCTTCTAGCGCAAAATCTTTCCCAATAATAAGTTGCAGCAGTGTTAATAAAGAGTCCATTATTTGAACATTAAATAACGGCATCAAAATGTGACACTTAAGAAAGAGATAAATATAAAAGAAAAGTTAAGTCTTACAATAATGCATACCTACCAACACTCATATTACAAATCTTGGTGTTCCCACAGTCATATTTAACAAATGGGTACAAAAAAAATTTCTCCTAGAAAAAAAATCCAGTAATAAGTAGCAACAGTGCTAATAAAAATCAATGTTTGGTCCCATTGGATAAACAATTCCCAAAATGAAAGTGTAACATAACTAGATAGAATATAAGTTACTTGTCCGTGGAATGAGTTATATATTGGTTCTTATTATCTCCTCTGGATAAGACTTACACACTCATTTACTATATACAATATTTTGAGCACTGACAGAAGGCATGTTTTTCTTGCAGCACATACCAAAGTTCATGCAGTGGTTAAAGTATTTGTCCTTCTTGTACTATGGGTTCAGGCTTCTTCTAAAAGTGCAGTATTCAGGGGACCAACTATATGATTGTGAAAGCAAGGGAGGGTGCAGGACCCTTCAGAGTTCACCAACATTTAGCACTGTTAACTTGAAAGGTGGTTTGAAAGAAGTATGGGTTGTGCTAGCCATGGCTCTATGCTTCAGATTGTTGGCTTACTTATTCCTCCGTAGAAGAATTGATGCCTACAAGTAATCTATGATGAAATATCTTGATTGAGATCTATGTTGGTGATTTACCACATTAGGATTTGAGGGAAGTGTGAGAACTCATTTGAAGCATGGGGTGGAAAAGAATCAATATTAGTTTGTCAGTGTCACTCAATAACTGTTTTGTTGCTGAAAAGCAGGCAATGAATTCATTCTTTATTACCAACCAAATCACAAAATTGCATTTCATGAGTTTCGTATTGTATTTCATTTATTATCTCTAGGCTAGTTTTTCATCAAACAATTTGCTTGATTTCACCATTTTTTGCCAAGACTAGATTCCACACTTTCCCTTTCAAACTTGTGAATCCACATTTAGCTGTCAATCTGTCACTAACAAAGGTTATCATTTTTAATCAGTATTATGTTTGACACTTATATAATTGAATTCACAATTATTTACACTGTGATTCACAAATATTGATGACTATATCTAAATATAATATACAAATAATATTTCTATTTCTTAATTATATGGTACTGACTTGTTGAATCGAAATATTAATTTCATGAGAAGTGTATATGTAATGTCACTATGTAAAAGTAACATTTATACTTAACAATCTCAAGCAATAAAAATACAGCTCAGAGTAAGTGAATCTGTGAATGAACTAATAAATAAACTTCAAAAACTAAAGCCATAATACATAAGCAGAAGGTGTAGGTGTATCAAATTATTGACTACACAAACACGACCTTTCCATTTTTCGTTTTCCCATCGGGACAACACATGGGCAAAGTAACATTACACTAGCCGTTCATAAACTTGTAACCCAAAAGAAGAAAGTCATTCACAAACAGACTATACGTGCTTTTTTTTCTAATTAATCCGTAAACTCTATATTTGGACTCAATTTTTAATGCATCACTATTCACTAATATAATCTGACAATAATTTCAGATTATTTATAAAAAACTCCTATACGATATAATTATTTAGTAATAATTAAAACAATTTTGTATTTTTCACATCAAAATTAAAAAAGTTTGTATTTCAATCAATATTATATTAGATACATAATTATTTATGTCTCTTACTTAACAACTTAAACTTTTCATAATGATAATTCATGATATAATATTTGAATTTTTATAATCAAATAATTTTAAACTTCATTTTTTCAAATAAAAATTAAATTTTGGTACAAAATAAGATGGACATTATTTATGCTTCGAGTCCAATAAATTTGCATCTGCCTCTATCTACCGGTTTTTTGAGGAATGGTTAACGACTTTGACACCTATTTTAGGCTTTTAAGCTGGCATATGATAATGATGATGAACGTTCAATAAAAATGGCCATAATCAAAATATCATAAAAATAAAAAAATTTATAAATTAGTGTTCCTCTTACAACTAATTTAGTAATATTCTTTGAAGGGGTATTCTGATTTGTAAAAAAATATAATCTAATTTTTTTTATTTGATAAATAAAAAAATATAATATTTTTGTTCTTAACTTCTAAAAGTCATGATATTCTCGAAAATTTTCATTAGATATTTTTTAGAGTTGATTTATATTTTTTAAAATTTAAAAAATTAATATAATTATATTTTTTATTATAATATTAAAAATATAAATTATTTTTTTTAATATTTATATTTATTATTATTATTATAAATTTTTAAGAAATCTTTATCAAATATTATTTTTATAATTTTTATTTATTAAAAATATTTTTTATATTATTTTATCAGATAATATTATTATAATTTTTTTAGAGTTTTTAAAAAATTTAAAGAATTTAACACTTCAACCAAAAAAGAAATATATATACTACAATATCAAACCCAAGCCTTATGGCCTCTCACTCATCGCATTAGTTGTGAGGCCTGCTGGTTCGAGGTGACTGCGGGCTTAGAATTACTAGTAACACAGAAGCTACTGAAGCAATGTCATCACTGCAGGAGTTGACCTGACTGATTTTTTTCTATCCAATCCAGGCCTAAAAATACTCCGTCACCAAAAGAAACAAAACAAAAGGCTGTAATGTACAACTTTTTCCACAGACAAAGAAATAGAGAAGTGTAGTATTCAAGCTTTAACACCCTTACTTAATCATGATTAAGAACAATTTGATCAATAACCCCCCCTTTTTTAAATTCTCCAGCAACGTGAGGATAAATTATTGAGCTTAGAGACACAACACACAAAAGGAAAGCTCCGTTCTTTTATTCCGCAGTTTCCTTTCCTTGTTTTTGTTTAACCGACCCTGCCATGTTCCTAGCAGGTCCGCACCTAAACAACAAAGAAAAGTAACATTATATAAAGAAAGAAAACACGCCCAAAATTGAAGCCGTTCATTCATCATCTCCTTTCATGGTCAAAACTCCTTCTGATAATAACAACACCATCACCAATTCACCGCCACCATCACTCCAACAACACACACATCACTGATCACACAAACAACGTTCCTGTTGCGTTGTTCCTATTCTGTCCCTTGCTTCTGTCAGCTCAGAACTGGAACCCAAAAAAAACAAAAAACACACACACACACACACACACAAAAGGTTAAAAAAACACACTCTCATCTCTCTCTCTCTCTCTCTCTGTGCTGCAGCATCAGCATGGAACTCGTTCCTTATTCCGACCCAAACTCCACCACGCCAGCATGGCAAGACATGTTCCGATCCGCCTCCACCAGAAAACCCACCTCCACCCCTCAACCCCACGCGCCGCCCCAGCCCCAAAATTCTACCAACCCAGCTGAAAAAAACACATTTTCCGGCGACCCAGCTGGCAAAAACGCATTTTACGGCGACCCAGATGGAAAAAACCGATTTTCCGGCAACCCAGATGAGAAAAACACATTTTCCGGCGATCCCCAGGTACGCCTCTCACTCTACATAGCCATGGCGCACGCGGGCCTCGCTTTCGCAATCTTCATCCTCTACACTGTCTCGAAGCTTCTAGAAGGTTACCTAAGACCCCTCCAATGGGCTGTGCTATGCTCAATCCCTCTAAGGGGCATTCAAGACACCCTAGTTTCCTTCTGGTCTGAACCCTTAAAGCTTGGCCTCACAGAAACCCTTCTTGCTATTCCTGTTTATGTTTTCAGAGTCTTCGTTGGTACCCTTGTTGAGATTCGAGAAGCTTCCTTCAGATTCCTTCTCAGAAAACCAAAGCCTGAGAACTACACTACAAGGAAGCGTAGTGGGTTCTCCAATATGCTTCGTTTGCTTGTGTCTTTTGGGATATTCATTATTGCTTATGAGAGGCTCGGAGGGTTTGGTGCTTTGTCACTATTGGGTTTGGGGTTTGTGTTCAGCTCGAAGAATGTGGATTCCACTATGTCAACTTTGAGTTCTTTTAGGAGCAGCAGTTTTAGAAGGAGTGCAATTAGTGCTTTTTTCACGAGAGGGATATTGAAGAGGCTGAAGACTATTGTTGCTGTGGGGCTAATTGTTGGCATGATTGTAGGGTTCTTGGTTGGTGTGATATTCTTTTCTTATAAGATTGGTGTTGAAGGGAAAGATGCGGTGATTTCGCTGAAGTTGCATGTGGAGGAGAGCAACTATGCTGAGAGGATTGGTGTTAAGAAGTGGATGGATGAGAATGATGTAGCTGGAATGGTGGATAGTTACACTACAAAGTTGTATGAGACCGTTTCTGATCAGATTGATGGATTGGCAGTGCAGTATAATATGACTGAGTTAGTTACTGGAATTAAGCAATTCGTGATTACTACTCCTGGCAATTCTTCTGTACCATCGAAGGCTTTGATGAGGCCCTCCCCATACACGGAGAAGTTCTTGAGTTTGAAGAGCCGGGTTAGGAACCGGGAGTGGAGCCAAATTTATGCGGAACTGGATACCCTTTTCAGGGAACTTGTGATCACCCGTGATGATTTGGTTGAGAAGGCAAAAGGGTTTGCCTTTAAAGGAATCGATGTATCTCAGCGTGTTTACGCAAGTAGTAGAACTGTACTTGGAAGTGGTGCGAAGTTTGTGTTCTCCATTGCGAATTCCATAATCTCTGGAGCTGCGGAGGTTTTCAATTTTGTGTCGCAATCGATGGTGTTTATTTGGGTTTTGTACTATCTCATCACATCAGAGTCTGGTGGAGTGACAGAACAAGTGATGTGCATGCTTCCGATGTCAAACTCCACTAGGGTCAGATGTGTTGAAGTTTTGGATAAAGCTATTTCAGGAGTCCTTTTGGCCACAGCTGAGATAGCATTTTTTCAGGGATGTGTTACTTGGCTCTTGTTTAGGTTGTACAAAATTCATTTCTTGTACATGTCAACTGTCTTTGCCTTCATCAGTCCTCTGTTGCCGATATTTCCGTCTTGGCTTGCAACAATCCCAGCAGCTATGCAACTAGTGCTGGAAGGAAGATACATTGTGGCCATTGTTTTGTCTGTTATTCACCTTTTTCTCATGGATTATGGGGCATCCGAAATTCTGGAAGATGTGCCTGGGAATAGTGCATATCTCACTGGACTTAGCATCATTGGGGGAATGACATTGTTCCCATCTGCTCTAGAGGTAAATATTTATGCACCATGATTTGATTTTCCGATGATTATGTAAGCAATTTGTGCTTGATAATAGTCTCTCATCTTGATGCATCATCATTTAGCTGAATCTCAAGGTTTCAACCCGTATTGTTTCAGCATGTAACAATTGACAGATCTTTGTCATTTAGGCATTTTATGTCAACTTGCTTCTTTTGGAAGATTCTTTTTTTAAAATTGAAGATAACTTGATTTTGTCAAATTTCTAATTTTGAGCTTTGAAATTTGACTACTTGGTTGATGTGGCCTTCTCTAGACTATACTTTGTTAGCTACTTTAGTAAATAATGTGCGAGGTCCAATGAACTGCTCAAATAACTCTGATAGAGAATAGTAACTTTTTTCAATTTTGTTTTTTGGAGAGGGAAAGGAGAGTAGTCAACTTACTAAGATCCCCGCATGAAATTTCCTGTGAGATTTTAATTTCGAAAAGTTCTAATGGCTTCATCTTGATCATGCTTGGTTTAATATTTCAGTGAACTTGTATAGACACACTTTTTTTGTATCCCGTGACATTGTTAGATTGACTGAAGGAGTCTGTTGTTACACAGGGGGCTATTATGGGGCCATTGATAACTACAGTTATGATTGCTCTGAAGGATTTGTATGCTGAATTTGTTCTGGAAGAACCTAAAGACAGAGCCAAGCAGAAAGCAAGCTAAGCCTCAACTCTTGTCTATAATATTATATTTTTGCAGTTGAAGTTTGCTGCAACTGCATTGCTCTTTGCTGTTCTGTTAGTGGAGTTTACCTTAAGATTTGTGATTTGCTCATAGTTATATATATGTATTTTTTATCCGTATCTTTAGATTATTATAATTGAGAAAAATAGGACTTTCTTTTACCTTTTCATTTATCCATTTTAGGGGTCATCAAATATATTTTCAGTTGGTGGCAGTGTTTGATAATTGTACATTTAGACCCGTATTTTATTCATGTAACAATTTTTCCCATTCACCCAGAGAAAAAAGAAAGAAACAAAAACTCATGTAAGCTTGTTCGAAATATTATATTATCATTTCATTTTCCATCTATTTTAGCCATTGAGATGAGGTTAGCTAACAAGCATCACTATTTTTATTATGTGCATTAATTAGCAACTGTGCCTAGTTCAGAAAATAAACATCTAATAGAGGTCATGAAGTTACAGCCAGAACTTTGCAGTTGCCTGTAAATAAATGACATGAGTACACAATGCGTCTAATCTATTTTCAAACATATTTAGGTGATTACTAGCACCGAAACATATCTTAACATGGCAGTTTTTTATTGACTACTACTGTTATTACGTTAGCATCTATTCAATATCCAGTCAACATCTAGTCAAAATATTTACAATCTTGGATTACCCAAAGATCATTTAACAAATATAAAAAATTAACTAAATTACCAATTTATCCTAATCCTAATACAAAATTCTTACTTTAACTTAAACTCATAATTTATCCCAAATCCTCAAATTACTTAACCTAACCTTAATTTTTTTTCACCAAGCCTAATTTACTTATCCTAATAACCTAATTTTACAAAAAAACTCAATTGGGATTCAACATCATCTCAACTTCTTCATCATCCCAATCTGCCAGCCCTGCCACGCGCTATCCTCCTCTGCCTGCCATCGCTGCGCCACCACCCCCCTCTGCCTGCCGCCGCCACTTCAACATCATAGGACCCTGACCCACCCTTGTTGCATCCCCTGTTTTGCATCCCTGCCACCACCCCCCGCACCATCCCCTCTGTGGCCGCCATTGCGCCGCCATCCCCTCTGTCGCCGCTGCCACCGCCCTCCCATCACCCCTCTGCAACCACACCACCAGCAAGCTGCACCTGTCACCATGAGAAATATTTCCTGCATATTTTTGCTTCTTCAAACTCAGAATTCAGGTTGGTGTGTTTGTTTGTTTATTTTTTTTTGAAATTAAATTCTCATGTTCCATAAAAGATCAAGTGGGATGGGTGAATGATATCTGTAGTTGCAAACAGGCACAGAGCAATTTCATTTCTGTTCTCTGAAGGAGAAGACCATGAGTTGAATGAATGCTTTACAAATAGTGGATTCTGATTCTCTTCCACAACATTTCTTTGGATTGAAAGAAGAAGTTGGCCTTGCTCCAGCTGCAATCGTAGAATCTCGAAGGGAATCTTAAAATGCATTATCTTTAGGACAAGTGCTGCTATGGGTTAGTGCATGGCTGCTAGACAAAGTTTGAGTTGTTAGCAATTTCATTATCTTGATTTGAATATATATAAGAGAGACAGACAGACAGACAGACAGAGAATTTACATCTTAAGAGGCCTATGTTTGCAAACTTTTTAATGTTTTACAGTGGCTTCAACAAAAAGCAAAGGCAATCTTTTGAAAGAAAATGAAGATCCAGAGTTTGATAAAACCCCCTACCAAGCCATTGTCACGGCTAGAGATTCCCTAAAGCAAAGAGAAGAAAGTGCAAGAGTGCAGGCAGAAATACAGAAGCTAGATAATGAAGTGAATGACATAAATCTCACAAATGAAGAAGAAAAACTCATAATTCAGGACCTGGAGTCGGAGTTGATAAAATGTAGGCGAAAGGCAGAAAAGCGCAGGCGGTTAACGGAGGCTTAATACTCCTACAGGACCATGCTAGAGAAGATGAATGATTAGGGACACAATGCACCAGTAAGATCAGTGACTAAAACTGAAAATGATTAAATTTCTTTAGTTTATTCTTTGGACTTTTAACGGGCAGTTTGTAAATTCTTTTTTCTTGTAGGAGTGTCATGTATAAGGAACAGATTAGATTGAACCTGGCTGCAACTAATGCACTAATGGCTAGACTTGAAGTGCAGAGGGAAATTTGTGATGCTGCAGAGGAAGAGCTTCACAAGAAGTATAAACAAAGAGATGAATCAGAACCATCTGCCCTGTTAATTTAGCAAGCTATCCCCACGTTAGGGACATAGTCCTTGGTACCTCACTCTCTGCATTGTGTCGTTGAGACACATTTTGCTTTAATGTTTCTTTGACTTCATTTACAAGACCCAGTTCTTCTCGATGGGCTTGTCTGCTTCTAACTTCCGCTCGAGATAATTTTCAGGCTTGGCTCTTCGATCTCAGCGTGAATAACATCTACTCCATACACAAGCTTGAAGGGTAACTTTGTAATATCCCGATTTAATTTTGTATAATTAACACTATTAAGTATTAATTAACACTAAATTTATAAATAGAGAAGAAAATGTAGAATAATAAGTGGTAATACAATATAATTAAAATTTTGTCGATACTAGACTTTTAAGCCCACTGTAAAAGTTTTTAAAAACAGTTTCTTGGAACATAGGAAATTGATTTAAAATGAATTTAAAATACAAGAGAGTCTAGTTATTATAGGACAATATTTATTATGAGTGGTTAGAAATTAACCATAATAGCCAAAATTCAAGAAGTAATATTGGCCTCAAAAATAAAGTTTGATTACATCACTTTTGTAATATCTCAATTTAGCTGAGTCTATAATTAATATTATTAGAGATTAATTAACATTAAATTTGTAAAATAGAGATGAAAGTGTAGAATAGTACAAGTAGTAACAGTGTATGGTTAGAATTTATAGGGAAATAGAATTTTAACCGCATCGAAAAAATTTTGAGAATAGTTAGGAACATAAAATACAAGATATTTTAATAATTAAGAAATCACACTTATTATATTTGGTACAAAGTAGGCCACACGACCAAAATTACATGGTGCAATATGAGCCACATACCGATGGTGAGTCACTAGGTGAGTCACTCTTACTTTTCTATAGATATCTCCCCAAAAATCCTAACTTTCTCATCCCTTTCTCTCCCTTCAACCACCCACCAATCAAACATCTCTCCCTCTCCTTTCTCCTCCATTTTCGCTCACACCATCTCATAAACTCTTGGTTTTTCCTTGTTCCTTCAAAATCTATTTGATTCTTGAGCTTGATTCCTATCGTTGAAACTATTTAGAAGTAAAAACCTTTCCTCTTTGGGTTATATTCAACTTCAGCCAATAAGAAAAGAGAAGGGTTTAAGTGTGGTTTGTGGGTCGATGGAGTTTTAGAGGTGTTGGATGCAAGACTTGAAGCTCCTATAAGCTTGAAAGTGAAATAGGCTCCTAAACCACCTTATATTTGGTTATATGATTAGATGAGTTAGAGTTTTCATTCTTTTGGTTTCTCATATATTTTGGTTTATGATGATATTTTTTAGGCTCATATTAATGAGTTAAAACTAGTGAAACTTGAGTTAGTAAGGAAAGCAAGCTAGGGACTCAAAGATGTTCATAAACAGAAAATAGGACAACTAGGATAATCCTAAGTAGTGTTGGATTCGTGGACCATATCTAGAGCTAGTGACCTTTAATTAAAGTGAAACCAATTTTAAATCAAACCTAACTCATAGACAAGTATACCCACTAAATTTGAGGTCCATTGGACTTAAGATAAATAAATTATGAATTTTTGAAGTATACTGTAGGTAAAGTAACACGTAATAGAGCAATATGTGTTCTAATAGGCATAACTTGACCCATAGACCTTCAAATTAAGTTCAACCAAATTTTTTAGAAAGCTAACACATGGAGGAATAAGCATATAAATTTTTATATTAAACTCTTAATGGATTGCTTCCAGTAATTTCACAAAATTACCTCATGCTTTTTGAGTACCAAAATAGGACAACAACAATGTAGAGCTTATAACTCAAGCTCTGCCCATCTAACTTGGGTGGGACTTAGTTTTTTTCAAAGAGAGTTTAAGTGAGTATAAGCATATAAAATTTCAAAGCAAAATGATAAGAGATAGATTTTTGGTGATTTTTCCATTTCTGATCTCTGAATCTGCCCCAAAAGTGAACCAAAAGTAAATATCTTAAATTTTATTTATCAAAACTTAGTGGTATCAAAGGGGTTTTAAAATAGATTAATAGAGCAACGTTTCTCGAGAATTTGAGCTTAAAATAATTTAAGTTGGGATTTTGATGTAATTTATAAGTTTAGGTAGAATTAAGGGATCTAAGTCTAATTACCTATAACTTGATTTGAAGATCTCCAAACTATATGAGACCAAAACTAATTGAAAGGATGAAGATTATTTGTTGAGTTCATTGCTATGTTATTACATATGTCATAATACCACTATTCCTTGGAATTTTATGATTGAGGTATTCTTTGCTTTATGTGAACTTATATGTGCTAGAAATTGTTCTTTTATATGATTGGTTATAAAATCTACTATTGTAAATTTTGGGGACTCTCATATTACAACTGTCATACTGCTAAAATTTTGGTAGAAATGTTTTAAAAGCAAGTATGTGGCGTGGCGTGAGCATATATGCATTCAACATCCCCATGAATCATGATGATCGAGGAATGCATATAAGCATATGAATTAAGAAAGCATGTGAATAGATAATGCATGCTAATAATATAAGAAGATGAGATCCCTTCACTTTGAGACAGTTATGAGATCCTTCCACTTAAAGGCAGTTAGTTATAATAAAACTATGAGATACCTCTACTTTAAAGGCAGTTGGCCAAAATGAGATCCCTCTAATTTAGAGGCATATGGATCCTTTTGTTGGTTAATATTGTATAACAACAATAACAAAATGAGCTCATTTCCTATATCAGTCTATCCAAAAGCAGTAAAGATTAAATGCACATGCTAAATAAGAAAGTAAATGAGAAAGTGCATCAAGTCATGTATTCATGAACATGTAGCTTATTTGCTTTTTTTGATAGCTTAACTTGTTAGACCAAAGCATCTCTATCAGTTATTGCCATGCTTGAACTAAGTGTATAAGTTAAAATTAACTTGCTTTCGAATGATATGTTTTCTAAACTTAATAAATGAACCTTTATCTTATCTCTATGCATGAGATCATAATTTTCTTAATAAACTGAAGCAGTTGGGACGACGATAATGACATAGAATGTCTAATAGCTTAGGATGTCTACTAAGAATGTTAAATTCTCACCTATATGTATGTTCCCATGTCGTCTCCAAATAGCATAGGAGATATTGATGATGACCATCCTGAAAAAATCAAATCAAGAGTAAATTGGTTGCTGAAGGTTGCTATCAAATATATTTATATTAGCACTAGATGACTATTTCACTAGTTAGAGCTTTTAGTAGATCTGTTTATGTATTTGAATGGCTGTTATGCAAGTCTAGTGACTTGATTATGTAACCTAGCAATTGCTACTATGATGTAAACATTTGTGTTTATAAGAAAATTTCTGTTATCCCTATTCGCTTGTTTATATATTTACTCCATGCTACGATAATGGATATTATGTCATTTTCTCTGAAATAGAATGAATAATCAAATATGGTCCGCTAATTTATTAGTAGCAACCCCTAAGTATAATGTTATGACTTAAATATAATATTGTATGTAGAAGGGTGTTACAATTTTATAAAATCAAAATTAAAAGAACAAAAAAGAAACCCAAAAAGAGCTCATCTTTTTTTTTCTCTCCTCGTTTAAAATTTCTCAGCCTTCTTTCTCCTCCCTACATCCACTTTTGCTTTCTTTCTCCTTCAATCTTGCTTTTCTACTTGTTCTTTTATTAAATCACTCAAAACCCAAGCTCAATAACCATCACTAACACCAAAAACAAACTAAAAAGCTCCCTCTTCTAGTGATAATAGCTAATGCCATTAGAGGAAGGAAAGGGTTGTTTGTTGTTGCTTGGTTGTATTAGAGAGTTTGGAGCTTGAACGAGCCAAGTTTTGAGGAGTTTCTAGCTATGAAAGTAAGTCAGGAGTCTTAGAACTTGTGTTCTATTGAGTTATGTCAGAAGTTAGGGTTTCATGTTCTTTACTTCTTATGCTTGTTAGTAGCTGATTACGATGCTAAGTGGTCTTGTTTTTGTGTTTTAGGGCTTGTGAGTAATATTGAGTTAGAAAATTAAATGAGCATAAAACAAAAATTCTGTTTGGAGAGTCAAACTAGGCAATCATGAATACGTGGATTATAAATCAAGCTAGGAAACTCAAAATGAGATGAGGCTAATTCATAAGAGAGCATGTTGACAAAATTTAAGGGTCATTGAACTTAAGAAGAATAAGTTATGAATTTTTTAAGTAGGCTGTGAGCTTAGAGGAATAAATATGAGCAGGGTATAATCTAATGAGCATAACTCGCCCTATAGACCTTCAATTTAAGTGCAACCAATTTTTTAAGAAATATAATAGGTGAATAAGCCTATACATTTTTAAATCCAAAATCCTAGTGAGTCGGTCCTAGTAATTCCACAAAGTTACTCTATGCTCTGTGAGTATCAAAACAAGGTAGACCCAATTTGGAGCTTATAACTTAAACTCTTTACGGTCAAATTGAATGGGACTTGACTTGTTTAAAGGAGGGTTCACATATGTATACTCATGTAAAATTTCGGAACAAAATAATGAAAGATGGATTTTTAGTGAATTTTTACTTTTAGGTGTCTAAGTTTGTCCCAAAGCAGGGCAATGGTAGATCAAACTTGAATAACATAAGTTACACATAACAAAACTTACTGCAACTAAAAAGTTTGAAAATATACTAATGTAGCAATATTTTTGTAAAATTTGAGATAAAAAGGGTTTAAAATGGAATTTTGGTGTAATTTACAAATTTAGACAAAATTGAGGAAGTTTAATCCAACTTGTAGTTAAATTGTATATAACTTAACTTAGAGGTCTCCAAACTATATGAGACCAAATCTATTTGAAAGATTGAGGAATCTATGTTGGTTCTAGTATCATATTGATACATACATACATACATACATACATACATATATATATATATATATATATATATATATATATATATATATATATATATATATATATATATATATATATATGAGATTGGACAATCTGTATCTTATATGATTGTAAGTGTGATTGGAATCTAATTACATGTTCTGGAATTACTTTCTCTATTAACTGGCTGGTTAAATTACTGTCTCAAATTTCAAGGGATCTTTGGGTATAGCCGTTTTGTTGTCGGAACTTCGCCAAGTTTACTTCTAAAATATAATTCTCATAGGAATATGGTTACATGAAAGATATATAGTAAGAACATAAGAATTTCATAAGTTGATTAAGTGACATGCCGGGCCTTTACCAAGCAGTGGACTAGGATAACACGATCACGTATAATAAAATTTGACTACTGAGGACAGCGATACATAACGCTCAGGTATGCAGAAGTTATTGTTCTAGGGATAGCGAAGTGTAACACCCAAATATGTGAAGAGGATCGCATCTTAAGGGTGGCAATACGTAATGCTCAGGCATGTGAAAGGCTGCATTTTGAGGACAACAGTATGTAATACTTAAGTGCAGATACATAAAAGCACCCTAGGGACGGCGAAACGTAACACCTAGGTGTGCTATTGACAAGGAGAGTGAACCTAACCACTTAAAACATTTACTACATCCCCTTGCTTGAGTCAAAGGGATATGTCTGATTCCCAAAATAAAGATCCTCTTATATAAGGTTAGAGAAAGTAAATTTGACAAGGTCTCCTTGCTTGAGGCAAGGGCATGATAATATTTTAAAGCAAAGGTACATACAAGAATGAATAGAAAGCTAAAAGTAATTAGATCCCTTTGCTTAAGTCTAAGAAAAATGTCTGACATAAGTTAAGGCATGATGAATTAACAATAAGTATTAAAGTCAAGAAAGTAGGGAAAACTAAGAAAAAGAAGAAGGTATTTAAGTTAAGAAAGTACAGCAAAGAAAAGAATATAAAGACATATATCAGGAGAAATATTTCATTAATTTATTTCCAACCTTATGTTCTATTTTAAATGTGTATTAATATAAATTATGTTAATGTTACTACTCTTTTATTAAGTGCTTGAATAAAAAAAACCCACTTTGGAAGCATAGTTTTGAAGTTTATATAATGAATCTTATTTTGTTATAGCATAATCACCTTTTTATAATAAGCCGAAGTGATTGAGGCGATGACGATGAAACTGTTTATGTTAGCTTAGGACTGTCTACTGAGAATTTATAATTCTCACTCCTGTGTGTTCCCATATCATCTCCAGACGGCTCAGTAGGTCGTATCAGTGATCCTCCTAAGGTATGTGATCGAGATTGAAACATCCTGACAAGAAGGGTCTGGTGATGCTAGGAACTGCAAAATTGGACAATAAGCGGCTAATGCTATGATGGAGGATGTTTTGCTACACTATAGCTCTTAGTGTAACTCTTTTATATATGTTGAAACATTGTTAAGTAAGACTAGAAATTTGGTTATGTAAACTTGTAAATGTGACTATATATATATATATATATATATATATATATATATATAAGAAACGTATCACACGAGAGGAGTGATTTATTATGAGAGTAAGAGGAGCAAATCTGGGCCGTATAACCATACATGGATGGTCAAGATTTAAAATTGTTTAAAGGTTACATGATCACTTAAAAAAGTCATGTGATTTTATGTTTTAATTTTGATCATTTACAAAAAATCTAATGGTCAAGATTTGCTCCTCTTACTCTCATAATAAATCACTCTTCTCATGTGATACACTCCCTATATATATATATATATATGCTTGATCTAACCTTTTCTTTAAGCCTCACAAGATGACTTTATTAGCTACTTTAACTTGTTTGTTAGCTTGTAGGTGCTCTACTGAGGTGAAGTGCTATTTAATTGAAAAGTAGGAGAGAAATCCTTAGAAACATTTGTCATCAAATTGGGTTTCATTGTCAGTTACAACCAACTCTAGAACTCCAAATTTGGTGAAGATATTGCTCCATAGAAACTTTCTACACTGAGCTACAATAGGTAGAGAAAGGTTTTGCCTCGTTCCAATTAGTGAAATAATCAATCATCACATTAAGATATTTGACTTGGCTTGGGGCTAAGAGCAATGGACTTAGGAGGATAATTCCCCATTTGCTACGGGGTTGAGGGTCAATTATGACTGTGATCTCTTGTAGTAAGGTGATGTGGAAATGGCTATACTCTTGACATTTTCTGTATCACCTAACAAAGTCCATTGAATTCTTCACCAAGGTGGGCCAATAGTGTTTGACCTTTAACGCTTTTAATGCGAGTTCACCCCCTTCAAGAAAGTGTCCACATGACCCCTCATGGACTTAAAACATTTGAAAAGTGGTTGAGAGAGACCTCTTTTATATAATTGATCTCCCAATAAAGTAAAGTGTGCTACATTCCAAGCTAATCTTTTTGCTTCCACAGCATTAGTGGGTAGCTTGACCTCCTTAAAAAATAAAAGGAAAGGAGTCATCTAGTTAACAACTTCCTCTACTTGTTCCATTGTCATTTCCTTGGAAATCTTAACGTTTCCTATATTAAGCTTCTATTGTTAGCTCCAAGCTTAGTGCTTGCTAATTTTAAGAAGACATTAGCTCAACCATTTTTTCTAAGGAATGTGCTCGACCTTTGAGAATTCAAAATTGCTTAGGAGCCTTTGAACCTTGGGTAGATACTTCTGCAGTAAAGGGTCTTTAGGCTGGTATACCTTTTGACTTGAGAGGTTATGATTTAGGAGTATTATTGATGATGAGGTGCTTCACCCTTATATCCTTGGTTAAATTCAATCCAAAAGGGTGATTGATAGAAATGCTACCAATCCACTTCATGTATGGCAAATCGGTGGATGTGTACCTGCAAAGACTTTGACATTCAAGTTAGGTGCAAAATGAGAAGCGCTAAACTAAATTGGATTAAGGTTACTTACCTAAGCTATTAGCTCAGAATTTGTTATATAGGCATCTTAGACTCGAAGGAGGTGGTGTTATGCTCTTCTTCTCGTGGGATTTAGTTCCCACGAACAGTGCTTCCCTTTTCTTGGAGCTCGAGGGTAAATGGATATGGGATGGTGGAGGCCGAACACCACAAATGCTACTTCCATCATTTGTGTGAGAAGATGATTAATGTGGCTTTCCATATTAGGCTCGTGTTAGCTTATTTCAGAGCCCATTTAATATTGGGTTGGATGAAAATTGCTCATAAAAATGTGTATTCAAAGCATAGACAAATCTTTTGAGGTATGTTTGTAGTTATTAGAGTAGATCATTGGTTATGATCATTTATACTGAGTGATATTAGACTTATTAGGAATGATGGAGGTGGTTAGGGTGGGGTTAGAAGGATTCATACCCTTAGTAGATGTGTGTTTGAAAAGAAAGATTATAGTTGATAATAAATAGATTTAGATTATACGAGAAATATGAGGCTAACATGATAATCAGATTCTTGAGAGCAACACTGATAAAAGTCAATCAAGTCTAAATGGTAAAGAAAAACATAATAACAGAAAAGGATTTGTGTGGATAACAACATTTACAAGTATTTAATTAGTACTATTTGTCATTTGCAATAAAAAGTTTCCATTGGTTGGTTATATACAAGGCTAATTAGAAATCTACAATTTCATATAAAAGAGAAGAGTAGTACCTTGCACATGAACAAAACCTAAGTGTAAGAGCACAATTGCTATTAATACAATTACTAGTATCTGGAGATAATCAAGCATAAATGTAAGGGTTATATGCTAGAACGATTAGCTGCAAATCTTAGTTGGATTTTGTAATTAAGTTGGATATATTTATAAGTTGTAGAGCATCGTATATGTGTTTTGGTAAAGAACCACATGTGGTCATTATAATTTGCAATTGTTACATTGTAGCCATTTTCAATGAATGTATTTTGATTAGTAATAACAATGAAAATATTTGCAACTTTGAGTAGTACCAAAGTATAGATACAACCATTGAACTGACACATCATAAATCATTGTAACTTTAAACACCAAATATGAATACATTTGAATTATGAAATCAAAATACAAGGCACATTATCAAAAGATCTTACATTAATTAAAGGGTATATATTACATTTATCAGAAAGCAACACTTTAATAATCAATTACATAAATTCTTCAATACAAAACCAAAATACTAGATATGATTGTCTACATAAAATCTTCTAGTTCTCCTTCCTATCCTCTTAACTTCAAGTGATAACCATATCCAATGTTCTCTCCATTCAAGTGACTATTTTGAATATGCACTGATGACCTTCATGTAGGTGATGCTTTTTCAAAAATGCACTCCATCCACTCATTAGTTTTATGTCACTTGGTCTATTTTTACTTTGACGGATTTTGACAAATGTACTTATCTAATTTACTCTTAAAGTCCACTTGCCTTCGATAGGCAACATGAACTTTCGAGCAAAAGCAATGGGCACATATTGCAAGAATAACAAAAGTCTATTAGATCAATTATACTACATTTAAATCATGAACAAAAAATTTATATATTTTCATATAAAATTTAGAACCACCTACATAAAATAGTTGTATCCAATAATTGCTTTGTTGGCCATAGAACTCTTGTAGTTTGGTCCATCTAGAGATAAAAAAACCTTCATAATAGCCAGTTCTTTCAAAGTCAATCTCTTTTATATTTCCTTTAGAGTCAATAAAATGAAGAATTGGTTCAAGATCATTTCCAAGAGTGCTAACAAATTCTTCTAGCAATTCACCAATTTTCTATAATACCACAAATCAAATTATGTTACCAAAATGCAACAATAGAATATAAATAATGATGATAGAAGAGTTAGGTGGTTCAGACGTCTTCAAGGTTAAAAAGAATAATATAATGCTTTTGCGATGGAGTTTTGTGAGGTAAAGACATCCTGTTAGGTGAGGGTGAAGACATTTTAAAATCAATTAACAAGCTTAAACAAACTAATGTGCTTAAATAAGAAAAGGAACAATAAACAAACACATGGGATGTTAATCTAAACTTGTAGTTCTAATGTTTGTGTGATAAAAATGTGACATGTATGTTTGTGAAATCTTTTGCAACCAATCTTTTCACAAATGTGTTTCCTTAAACTAACCAGAAATTGTAAACCACAATATCTCTTTCTCTAAGACAATTTAAAATGCAATATACACGTTCATCATTCTAAAACACAAACTAATTCTAAAAAAATGCTTTATCATAAATCACATCCCTTTTTTTTTCCATCCTAGTTCACCATATAATTTATCAAAAAAGTTCAACATAGAAAATTTCAAACCAATCCTAAACTAAGTTCAATCACAAACTACATCATCTCTTTCTCTATCCAATTCGTAATATAATTTAGAATACCAATGTAGCGTACAAGTCTAGCATACGAATCCCCTCTTCTAAAGCACAAACCGATTCTAAAACAAACGTAAATGACAAAGGATGATATCTCTTTGTCCATCGCTAAGGATGACAAGGGGTATTCATGGGGTGAAAGACATGTCATCCACCTCTATCTTCGTTTGGAAATTTGCTCCCAATCCCCGTCACGAGTCCTTAATCAACGTTCCCCGCGAGATTTGAATCTATGTAAATATCCATGAGTTTATGTAAAAAATTCAAAAAAATCCAAAAAGAGCACAAGTCATTTAAAAAAAAATCTTAAACTTAAATAAAATATACATAATATCCATAATGTATTACAACTCTACTAACACAATGCAATTCCAATTAACAATGAAAATACATGATGAAAATCTAGTAGTTTTAACAATTATAATCATAAAAGACAGTTATGAAAATTCAAATCATAAGCATTCTCGCTAAAGCTTGGGTATATGTATTAGTGTATGCGTATTTAGATAATTTCACATATAAATAGGAACTTAGCACATATCTATAGATGGGGGATCTCATCCCCTATCCCGCCCTATTTAGTAAATGGAGATAGTCCCCACCCCCATGGGGATTAAAACAGTCTCTGTACCTGCCCTATCATGGATAACCCCCACAGGTTGCAATTCATCATAAAATTCAGCATACATGTCCATCAAACAAAATCTAAACCAATGTTAAACTAAGCTTAAATCACAAACCATAATAACTATTTGTCCATCGCAATCAAACATACAATTCAATATGCCAATTCACTATTCAAGTAATAAACTACAAGCATAAACCACTGAGTAACAAGGAGAGAACTTAATCTGGATCAATGGATGGTGGGCCTACCTTTAGTGCAAGTCCTTGTAATGATGTGGGTGTTGTCCTTAGAGAGTAATAGTGTTGCTGTCGGAGATGAAGCAATACTAAGAAGGTTTAAATACACCAAGTGCGATCAGCTTTTTTTATCTGACTTACGAGCATACTAACGTATGAATCTCTTTTTTAAAATGAAAAATTTATTAAATTTTATGAAATATATTATTTTTTAAATATATAGTTAAGATGCTTTTATTAGTTTATTTATTAGTATTTAATTTCTTGCTAAGTTTTGCCAATTAATATTAAAAATTATAGAATCTTAATTTGTTGTTTTTTTAATAAATTATTGATTATTAAATTGAATTTAAGTCTAATAAATCTCATGTGCATGATTTTCAAATCACGATTCAACTTGTAAAAAGTACACTTTAAGCCTCCAACACTTAAAAGTGTTGTGGAATTACCCAAAAACTTAGTTTGTTAAAACTATTAAAATCGCAATCTTAATTGCAGAAGCTATGATTTTATGTTTAAATTATAAATGGGCTAGAAAAATGTGAATTTAATTAGTTCTTTTTCTCTTGGACTCGTGGTTTGCCCTGCGTTGGAAAATGGCCTGGTTTGACTTTCAGCTTTTCACAATCTTTTTTTGGACCAAATTGCTATTGCCACCTTAATCCATTGCTCTGCCTCCACTCGAGATTGCTCTATTAATGTTCATTGATCTAGTTTAGGAAGGAATGTGAAGTTAGACCCCATCACATTGCTAGAAAGGAAGGGTTCAACTCAAGTTTGTTGACCGTTGACCACTAATCTTTAACTAAGTAAATTTGAAGATTTTTTTTCCGATGATAATGAATTGCAATCATAATAAGCTATGAAATTTGTGTGATTTAGGACACAAATATGACGTAGAATTGTGTTGAGCTTGTATCATGGGCCAAAAAAATTGGTATAAGAGGAAGATTGTGTCATTAAATGTCACAAAAAACTAGTGGTAAACTAATGGTAACTCTATTGATGCTTGTTTATATGCTATGAACTTAGGGTTGCTGTTACCTTATTGACAGAGGGGGCGGTTTTGGCATCCATGTGGTAATGAAATAATTTTGTGCTAATAAATGTAATATCATGTTAGTGTCATATTCACTGCTTAGCAATAGTAATTGCAGTTGCACACAACAATAAAACACACACACACACACACACACTAAAAATAGCATTTACATCTGATAACATGTTTATGTTATACTTTAGACTCTAAACTTTCCCTCTAAGAAGCCCTAGTTCAACTAACACCTTCCTTGCATAATCAAGTTTTATTTCTGGTATAGTCACACTTCTTCCATTGTAGTCAGCGCAGTTGTTGTTTTTGTTCTCCATAGGTTTAATCCACTCAAAAAAATTATATTTCCTCTCTTGACAATTATAGTATAGCCAATTTTTGTGTGCATCTGACTCTAAGCATGTTGTAGCTATCCTCTGTCCATAATGACACAACTTGTTCACAAATCTCAATTGGGTTGATCCTCTACTTGAACTCCCTTGATAGCTTCTTCCCCCACTTGTAGCCATTAAGCCTTCTAGTGCTATGTTTTTGGCTCCTTCCGTTGTTTTTATGGTTGCTTATAATGTTCCTTGCTCTCATGTGGTGATTCTTACTGTTGGGTTTGAAATTCCCCTACCTCACTTTACAATTTTGCTGAGTGTTTGGATGATTACTATGTTTCTTGCAGGTGCTCTGTTTTTCTATCGATGGGTGCTGCCAATATATAACCCAACAGCACTATTCCCCTTAATGACTAGTTTTTGGATTAATGGTCACATGTTTTCTCATCCATAACATGTAACATAGGTTAAGTGAGAATATTCCATCGTTATTGGGGTTAAGTGCTTCGGGCAGAGTGCAACTTTTGAGATAGTTTAGGATAGGCTCCAATTTCCCTATACCTTAGGGGTACTAAGTGCTAATTACCGTATTATTTAAATAATATTAGTTAAAACTACTTTTAAATATGCAATTTCATAAAAATAATATTTAATTATATTAAGTTTAGATATAGAAAATTAATACTCTTTTTATAAAATATGCATCTAAATTAACATGATTTTCTATCATGGATGTTTTACACAAATAATTATGTTAGATAACTGAAAAGTGTGATTGTGTATCATGAATAATAAACATATTATTTCAAACAGACTCAATGTGGGTAGATTGTGGTTTGGGGATTTAAAACACATTGAAAATATCTTATGATTAGGTAAAATTGACATTTGATAAAAATTAGATTCATACTACTAAAAAAAAAAACTTTTCTAAATTGTCACATTAAATTGATGAAAATATTACATCCAATTCATTTTAATTGCCACTTTGAGGAGAATTTTTTATCCATAATATTTGTCATTTTCACACATCAATGAAGAATGTATAGTTAAACTTTCAATTTTACTTTTCAAAATTTATAGTTAATTGAAAACCATAGCGTGGCATTAGTAGAGGAATATAATTGGATGTTGAAAAAGCAAATAAGGGTATTTTGGTTTAAAAATTCATAAATAAACCTTTGTTTTAAGTTTCTTAACTCCTGTGTACTATTTATACCTCAACATATTAGCTTTGTAAACCATAATTATTTCTCACTTTCACTGCATTTTGAGTTAATATACATTTTGATCCTTCAAAGAATCAGGATTTAATAGTCCCTCATAGAAAATTTAGTAACCCTTTTATCTTTAAAGTTAAACACGTTGTAACAAGTTAGTCCTTCCATTAACTTCATTCGTGAACTCTTAACAAAGATGATGGCATGGCCATTAAGTGCCACATCGTAACTGACTTATAACTAATTGAAATTTTGCATTTCAATAATAAATATAAGAACATATTCATTATCCTTCTCTTCACCTATTTTTTCAGCTCTTTCTCCGACAATCTCTACAAGAAAGGGAAAATCAATGTTTTCTTGTTTGTATTATTGAAATGCAACTTTTCAATTAGTTTCATATTAGCTACAACATAACAATTGACAACCATGTCATCATCACCATTAAGAGCTAACGGGAGGATTAAATTGTTATAGTGTATTAATTTAACTTTATGTATGAAAGTGTTGCCAGATCTTTTGAGTGACTACCTTGTTAAATCTTGGTTCTTTTAGAGACCAAAATATATATATTAACTCCTACATATTTAATACAGTAGCTGGATATTAAATTATAAATAGTATAAAGCACAATTTTTTTCTTACTCTAATAGCATCTAACAATTTCTTAATAAAATGGACTGAAAAGAGTAACTAGGCATATATATATATATATATATATATATGAAGGTTGAATTATGAGATATTAAATTGAAAATGTAAACCAATGAAAATTGTCTACAAGGGTTTGTAATATCACTATATGTATACTTTCGTTATGGAGTGTCGATCAAGTTGGGTCAACTTGTGAATACGCGGGTTTCAACCCAACCCAAGGTACGGGTTGGGAAAGGGATTTGAAAATTTTCAACTCATATAATTCAACCCAATTCAATCCATCTAATTTTTTTGTTTTTTTTTTATTTTTTTTAGTGGTCTTAAAAAGACCTTGGAACTAAAGACATGTCGGCTTCTTTTATTTTTTAGCTTCTCCAACAAAACTTATCCTAATACAAGACACCAATCCAAGTCTAATGATGGAGCTAGTAAATTGTTGGGCTTGGATTTTCTCGTTGATCAACACTATTCATTTTAGTGAATTAGGCTTAAAGAGTTTATTAAAAAATGTTGAATTATGAGGTAACTTGGTGGACAACTTGTTATATTATTTCTTTTTAAGTTTTAGGAAATTTTTCATAGTGAAGTTAAAAAAAAAAAACCATTTTGGTATTTTAGAATGCTTTTTCCTAACTATTTAGGCATTTTGATCGTATTGAGAAATAAGTTGATGAAGCATCTAACGAAGTATTGTGATGAGAATCCAATGAGCCATTTAGATGAAAGTGATTATTTTAAAAATATTGAGAGTGAAGTTAATAATTATATTAATTTATATGCTATATAAGATGACTTTGACTTTAATTGTTTCATGTAATTTGTTATTTAGGACTTATTTATGCTTTCTAAAAATCTTTTAGGACTCACGTTTATTTTCTTGAACTTTTTTTTTTGGATAGAATTATGTATGCTTCTTTTAAACTTATGCATATTGAGACTTATAATTATTATACTTGTTTAAAGACTTGATATTTATGTTAAAACTTATGTTATATATGATCAAACTTTTTTTTTATAGGAATATATATGTTCACACTTATTGTGGTCGATTATGTATTTTTACATATATTAAAAAATAAATTATTTGTTATGTATATTGGATCCAAAAGTTTGACTCAACCCCCATGCCGCTCATAAATGATTTGAGCTAGGTCGAGTTAAAAAAAAAAATTTTGTTCAACTCAACCCAACCTTAATCCACTGCTTACATGAATGAATCAAGTTCAAAAAATATTACAAACCCATTCAACCCAACCCTTCAAACACCCCCTACTCATGGCATAGCTCAATCTTTAAACAAAACAACCTCAGTCCCGGTAACTTATTACTTAAGTTTGTTGATTTGAAGTAGCGCTTGGCATTGATGACCTGAAGGGCACAAGGGCAACTACATGAAACATCGAGGGCATTATTTTTCTAGCTTAATCAACCTTTTGCTTAAACTTAAAATCCTTTTCATTTTCCATAGATAAATAAATTAAATAGAGCAAAATCAGATAAAGATTTGGAATGGCTTTACCTGTTGCAATAATATCCATTTATTTTATGAATTTAATTCTGATACACTAATATTATAAAAAAGTCTAACATAAATATCTATTTATATATTATCATATTAGTAAAAATATTTGATTCAACTATCCATTATATTAAATATCTTATAAATAGAAGAATGTGATTGAATAACAGTAATAATGCATCAAAATCAAACTCTCATTTTATTTATATTTGTTTTGAAAGTGATTGCTTTCCTTTGCAAGAAATGTCAATATTAACACATGTCCCACCCGCCAAATAGAGTCAAATTTGAGTCAAATACGTTACAAACAAGCCTAAACTATTTCTTTTATTTGTTAATTATAGGCTTTTTCTTTCAAATACAGCCACTTTATAAGCAACTTGTTGCCAATTTTTATTGGTTAACACAAGGTTGAAATCTAGATATTCAAGTAACATACGTACCCAAACAACCTGTTTTGATTTAATTGTGTATCCCTTTGTTGTGAGGTCATGTCCCTAGTTTAAATTATGTTCATGTTAAAGTTGATGCAACCACTTTTCCAAATCAAGTTTAAAAATTGACCCTAGATTGATATTTATTTGTATTGTTAAACATGGAAAAGCATGTTTTAGTGTCTGCATGCTTTCCAGCCCCCATCGATGACTAATGCATGAGTATGACTCTCACCCATCAATATTTGGGCCTCAATTTAGACCCACCCACATTTGATAGCCAAGACGAAAATTATGTATATTTTTATTGGGTGCAGCAGAAAAACGAAAGCATTGCTGAATAAATATATATTTCCGCTTCTATTTCAATTTCAATGTCCATTTCCAAGAATTGCTTAAACATATGATCAAACTCTGCTTTCATTTCAGCAGATAGACCTACTTTCAATCACATTAATTAGGGGATGTTGACCTATTCAGCTTGCTGCTTGATTGATCCCAGAATTTTACTCTGGCTGCCATGAGAAAATTTCCTAGTTATTGGCGAATGAGATTGACCCTAACGTCCAACTTCTTATTATGGAAAAAAATGGTGCCTGGTATTCAGTTTGCCAAACATTTTTTAAGGGAAAAAAAAAAATTGTTATCATAGCTTGCAACTTTTAGTGAAGAATGTTAATATTCATACGTCTTTTACGTTGAACATTTAGCCTGTGAAGCAAGAAAAAGGTATTATCTCTTTAGTATATAAATTTGACATTTTAGTTTTGTGAGTCATGACTACTTTTCACTTTCGTTAAATTTTTAATAAAATAACTGAGATATCAAATTGTGAATGGAACAACATAATTTTTATTTTATTTTTCTTTTGAGGTAACTAAAAAAAAATATTCTTAAATGCTCTTAGTATAAAAAAAAAGTTTATATTTCATTAAATGCTAGACATTTCAATAATTATATTAAAAGTATAGTTATGATAGAGGATAATGATAACGCATAAAACTAGAGTGTTAAATATTAAATAGATAAGAGCATAATATTTTTCTTCTTCGAGGAGCACTTGAGCCTAAATTCTCTTGTACCTAAGAATCTCTCTTATTTTATCTGATTTTAACTTGAAAAATATTTGGGACCACTTGAACTTGGAGAATACCACATGTAAAGTTAGTTAACCACAATATGAGAACACAAGAACTATATATTTTTAATTAGTTATTTATATTTTATATAGATATCTAATTATATATTATTATATCAGTAAAAATATTTTATTCAAATATCTACTATTTTAAAATTTTATAAATAAAAGCATGTGATTGAAAAATCGTGTAATTATAAAACTATTTTACATTGACGGACGTAAAATTAATCTCTAACATAATTTGGTAAAAATCCTATACATGCCCCGATATAAGCCGCATGAAACTTTCGACATCTATGTGCACGGTGTTAATCCAAAGAACGGTGTAGTAACAATACCTGGATGTTTCGTCTTCACTTCACTTAAAATATCAGAAACAGGTAACAAAACAAAGCTACCCCACAGGGTAGTAGTGTGGCTAATATGCAAAATTGTAACAATCATTTCTAGGCTCAAAGGAGGGCCACATTCCACCCCCAACATGACACAAACTACTTGTTGGATTAGGTGGCCAAACCTTCAACACAGAAAATCTCTGATCAACTGTACCCGCCAGAATTCAAATCAGTTTTTTCGTTTTACTAATCATCTAAACAATGCATTTTTTGGAGGCCATGACATATACAAAGATTAGCCCTTTGCACACCTATGAGTCAGATAATCACTTGAGTCTTATCCACTTGAATTCAAATAGAGACAAACTATTAAACTTTACTTCAATTTCAAAGAAATAAAATAAAATAACAAAAAAAAATGAAGAATCTTTGCGTTGGTCCTAATTTTCTCAAAGGAAGAGAGAGAAATTAAAGGGGAAAAAGTTCTGAAAAATTGAACTCCAATATTTGCTTTCCTCAACATCTCTTCCTTCATAGAAAATATAGCTAGAGGAAGTTTGGCCAACGGTTAACTTCCCTCCGAACCCTTCAGAGTCACTTGTAATCAAAGCAAAGTTCAGTAGTCGATTCTTGGTCACCGTCTGAGACTCAAACTTCACCTTCTCTGACATACCCTTCATACCAATCTTCCCCCTCCCATATCCTTCTCCAGCACTATATACACTTCAGCTCCATGTCTTATGCTTCATATTCATTTTCATCCATGAAACCCCCCACTAGACTTGATCACCTCTAAGCCTTTTCTGTTCAGTTTGTTATAGCTGAAAGGTTCATGTTATAGTAGAACCTTTGGTTTGTAACATGAGTTTGATTTTGTTGCCAAGTTTTTTGAGCCAGTGGTCCAGACCCAGAAAAGTTCTTTCAATATAGGTTCTGTTTCTTTTGTGGGGTTTAGAAATATAGACAAATTCTCAGGGCTATACTTCTAGAGGGTTTGGCCCCACATAGCAAATTTTGTTGCCGAACCTTCTGTCTGCTCATGTGCCTTCAAACATATGGTATTTTTAAATATCAAGCCTAGTTGAAATTTCTTGAATCTTTCTTAGAACTAGTTTTAAATTATTCTCTGAGACTTCAAAAAAGTTGGCTTGTATATTGAGAATCAAGGAAGACTCGGTCTCTGACACACGTTTTTCAAATTTTGGACTGATTCTGATTCGCTTATTTATATAGGGCAAAAGGGGTATCCTCTCTTCATTATCCTCTATTTCTTGTTTAAGGAATTTGCAAGCTTTTGGTTTAATTTCAAAGACATCACAACATTTTTCAATGAGTTCTCCAATCCCTTCAAGTTCTGAAGCAGGAGAAGACAGAAATATGGCCAGTGCACAAAACAGGCCTTCTTTTATGACAAGGGTGGCCATGAGAATCTCTAGAGCAAGATGGTTCACCTTCTTGAGGAGAGTGTTCCATTACCAAAATGGGTCAGGGTCTGATCTTGGCTCTAACCCTTTCAACTCCAGCACCTGGATGATGCTGGAGTTGATTGCATTGGTGGTCCAGATAACCAGCACAACATTCACTTTGGCAATTTCAAAGGGTGAGAGACCAATTTGGCCTATGAGGATATGGATAGCAGGTTATGATATTGGATGTGTCCTTAATTTGTTGCTACTTTGTGGCCGCTACCATCAAATTCATGTGACTCATGGAGATGCTCTTAGCCTTTCTGAGATGGAGCAGCAGAGAAACAATGAAGAAACCAGGTAAACTTCTAATTCACTTCAAGAGTTTCCCTTCAAGTAATTTTGTTATTAGTGATTGGTAGTAGTATTTAACTATTTACCGGGAATCTGGAGGGTACTAATTGGGTCAACGTGCTAAAAAATTTGGCTAGATTCTAAAATGTTGATAGCATCGTTTCTAGGCTGAATATGACTTCAAGAGAGAATATTGCGGTCGTATATAAAAATAATCTAATAATTATCTCCTTTGATTTTAATGGATTATATTGACCAAAAAAACACTTGAATTGATTATTGGATTCCACAGATATTGGATTTCAAAGATAAGAAAAAAAATTACATTCTTTAAGTATAAAGTAATCATAATTTCCATTTTTAGGATTAAAAAGTAAAAGAAAGAGGGATGACTAATTAATTCTAATTTTTTTGGTCAACTAATTTCGATTTTATTCACTTAAAAAACGTACGACAGCAGATAATTCGGGCCAGCCCTCATTAAAGTTGTTTGATTTGGCCCAAATTGAATCTAGTCAATAACTGGCATATTAACACTCCTCTCTCCTTTTATGTTTTTGGCAAATGGGATGCCCCTAAAAAGAGTTGACCCAAAAAAATTAAATTAGAAAATAATAAAACAAAAAAGACAATTTTCGAACAGGACCAAATTTGGAGTGAAAAGTAGGTTGTCCAAACGATTTGAAGTATCTATTGAATAATGTCCATGGTCGTTTATCTAAGTTTAATTTTAATTAGGGAGCACTTTCATTCTATTGTTGCAATTTAAAAAACTAATATTTAGTTTATAATATTCAGTGTATACAGGAGCTCACATTTGATGAATAAATGCCGGAGTTCACTAGAGCTTTTCTTTGCCATGTGGTTTGTGATGGGCAATGTCTGGGCTTTTGACTCGCGTCTTGGATCTTTCCAACAAGCGCCAAAGCTCAATGTGCTATGCATCATCCTCCTTGCTTGGAATGCAATATGTTACTCTTTCCCTTTTCTATTGTTCTTGTTGCTATGTTGCTGTGTGCCACTAGTTAGCACCCTCCTTGGATACAACATGAACATGGGCTCCTCTGCTAGAGGGGCATCTGATGATCAAATTTCACAACTTCCAAGTTGGAGATATAAACAAGTTCATACCCAATTAGACCATGGCAATGACTCTGAAAGCAGTGAAAGATTGATCAATGAGGATCCAGTAAGTAATATCACTATTATACCTGTAATGAGTAATGATATGAAGTTTTGTTTATTTTATTTTAGTATTTAGCTTATCAATCTAATTTTGATATATTATCAGTATAAAAATTATTTATATAAATATCTAATCATATATTATTATTATTATATTATTAAAAGTATTTGACTCTTATAATAATTATCTCAAAAGCTATTCATATAAATCTACTATATAATTGATTGACATAGTAAAATATTTTATATTGACAGTATATCAAATTAAAGTTTTTAGCTTATTCCTATCTATATTGGTGATTTTACATTGAACTGATAAGTTTGTTCTGGCGGGTGTGATGACAGGAATGTTGCATTTGCTTGACCAAGTACAAAGACAAAGATGAAGTTAGGCAATTGCCTTGTTCCCATTTGTTCCACCTAAAATGTGTGGATCAGTGGCTAAGAATTATATCGTGCTGCCCTCTTTGTAAACAAGGATTACAAAGGTAGCAATCGCAGAGACAAATCAGACAAATGACAAAAGCAATTTATTCTTATCTGGTCATATATATACCAAATTTTATTTTTAATTTTTTTAATTTATTTTTATATACTTCACATGGGTTACTTGAGTGCGTTTGTACATGTACAGAAGACGTCACCAGTAACCAATTCTACATTGAATACTTGGTTCTTAGGAGTGAATCACAATACTTTGGAATTAGAGATTGCCCGAACAAGAATTTATTTTATTCTTTTCATGTCACATAACATATTGTACTGCGAGCATCTATGTACTGAATATATTGGGGCAAATATTCTGTTTGATCCTTCTTATCAATGCTACTATCGAAGGGGATTATCCTAAACATTTGGATTTTGTTGACGATTTAATTATTTAATTTTTATTTTATATTAAATAAGGGATGTCTAGCATATGAGCCATACTCATCCGCATCTACGATAGGGGAGTAAGATTACTTCCAAGCTTATCGTTTAATAGGAGTGTAACGGTGTCGCTTACGCCGCGCCTACACACGCAGGAACTCGCAAAACAAAAAACCAAATTAAAGCAAAAAAAAAAACCTATCAAATCAAATTAAAAATGCAATGCAATCTATATTCACTATTAATAAAGGAAGTTTCTTATTTTGATGTTTAATTTTTAATTTTATCATCATTAATTATCAATTTGAAAATCCAAAGAAAAATTAAAAAATAATAAATATCCCAAGACTTTTGTATAATAGTATAGATAGTATACATCTTAGATTATAATAATAATGTAATAATCTATCACTATTATATTAGAAAAAATAATAAATACTTCTTATTAATCATTTAAAGAATTAGAGATGAGTAATATAAATAATAACTTAATATGAATTGTTCAATCATGTTGGTTTATAGATCCTAAACTACCGATGACAAACATTGCATTGAACTATTTGATGCATTTGTTAAATGTTTTAGAAAAATGAATAAAATCTCATAGTCCAAGAGGAAACTACATGAAGCAAAGTCTACTAAAGAGAGGGAAGCAAATCAAGGAAAACTTGAGTAAAATGAGTTGCACAAAAAATGTATGATTATATTAGAGGGAAAGGCCTTGATATTTTCCAAGGATAAGAGAGCAAGCGATAGGTAAAAATGAGGATATTTCAAAAAGTAAAAATAAGAGAGAGAAAAATTAGAAAAGACAATATATGAGCCAATCAGAATTTGAAAAGTGTCCAATAAGAATAGCACACCCCACAAAACGGCTAAAAGGACAGTTGAGCCCACCTGTAATGTTCAAAATCCTTGCCCATACAAGAAAACATTGTAGCTATTGAAAAATCAGAAAAGAGAGCTAGAAACATTGGTCATCAAGCTGCCACTTTCTTCGTACTTTGAGCCTTCTATTTTCATCTCTTTTCTTCTTTGATTTTTTGTTTATTTTGTAAACACTTTTAGTGTTTTATTTTGTGAGCTGTAGAGCTTTGTTTGAGTGTGTTTGTTAGTTTGTAAAAGACTCGAGTGCTTGTGAGTTTTTATTTTGGAAAAAGCCTTGAGCAAACTTTGTTATTATGAGTGAACCCTTGTTTGTGAGTGATTTTTTAAGAATCTTATTTATTTTATGAGATTTTGTTTTAAGAGTTTTTGTTCTTGAGATTTCATTTGTGAGTTTGTTTGTAAGCTTGAAAAATTATTTGTAAGATAAACTTTTTGTTAGTAAAAATCTTACTTTGTTGGTGGAGACTGGATATAGATTTCATAATGAAATCGAACTAGTATAAATTTCTTGGTGCAATCTTCTCAACTCTATTCTCTTTACATATCCTACATTCATTTTTATGAACCTGCTCACTTATCATCTTAAATCATCATTTCCATCTTTGTTTATCTCCTGTGACATCAGAAGATTTCTTAGACAAAATCTTCTAATCAAATATAAGATTTTGCATGAACTTTTCAATCTATTTTTAAAGTGTGTATAAACTTTAAATCACTTAAGGCATCAATTCAACCCTCATCTCAAGACTTATGATGCCATCAAATCAAAATATTTAAAGATAAATACTATAATTTAAAAATTTCATATCTCCTATTATTATTATTTCAATAATTTCTTAACTTTTCACTATATAATTATTTATTTCAAATAATCCTTATTTTATTTACTTTTTTTTTATCTTAACAAATAAAAATAAATTGATATTCTCTAAGGTTGCTAGTTTAGATTAGGGATACCCGTAGTTCGGTCTTGATCAAAGTTAATTTTGTTTTTGACCGAAATCTCTAAATTAATTACTAAATTTTTTACATATTTGTAACTTTTAAATCTAAACTAATTATTAAAATTTATAATAATGTTCAATAATATAATACGATAAAGTTTTTCTTCTTTTTTTTCAAAAAAAAAAAGGACACTGTTCATAAACTTAAAATTATTAAGTAAATCAAATGAATTAATATATAGTAAATGATGAAATATCTAAAACATTACGTTGACATATAATAAAAATATAAGGGTAATTTTAATATTGAAAATATTATAAAATATAGGTATGTAACATATTTTTAGTTTGATTTAGTTTAAATTAGTTTTAAAAAATAAAATAAAGCTCTAATACCCAATCAGTATTCAAAAAATAAATACCAATCCATACTAAACGTTTCTTTTGTCGATTTTTTTTATATCAATTTTATAATTTTTATTTGCCTGAAATTGATCATTAAAGCCTCAAGTTTTGATACATTATTATAAATTAGGTTGTGATAAATATTCCTCAAATATAGAAAACAAACCAAATTAATTATCACCTTCGATATATTGTTGGATATAATAAGAATATATCAGATACAATCACAAACCATCTTATCATGAGTGGAGTCAAAATTTTAATATGCGGGGCATGTATGTATTCAAATGTAGGGGGACATGGCCCTCACATCTCCCCTTAACTACGAACATCTTTTATTTTTTGTTCAAAATCACGAGTATCTACCTATTGGATGCAATCTTATTTGAGTCGAATAGGATTATTTGAGTGGCAAATAGCAGTTAAAATAGGTCAATTGGCTCATCAATCAAGGGCCTTTGCCCTTTGGCCTAACATAAATTAAGCATATCCTAACCTAGCTTATTTAGTAAACAGATCTAGTCAAGGCCTTTTAAAAAATCTCTTAACTAAGATAGTTGAGTTACAGGCTATGCAAAAAATCTATTAAGCTAAGCAGGCAGGTCTATTTATATTATATTATTATTGTTATAAAAATAATATAATACAAATTAAATTATTATTTTAAAAATCTAATGATAATAGAAGCCCTCTAAATTTATTATTGTTTGGTAAAATAATATAAGAGTTACTTTTAATAAAAAGAACCCACAAGAATAGTACTCAATAAATTATTATAAAATTATTCTTAAAATCTAAAATAACTATAATAGACATAAATATTAAAGAGAGTAATTTATATTTTCACTGTCATTAAAGAGAATAAAATTATATTAGTTTTTTAAGCTTTAGATAGCATAAATTATCTCTGAAAAGCACTCTCAAAAGCATCACTAACTTTTAAAAAATAGGAGCAAAAGCATCCTAACTTTTTTATTTACCAAATAGAAAAAATTAGCTTATATTTTTTATAAGTAGAAATACCTTATTCGAAAAGTACTACCAAATTAAATCTTAATCTATTTAGAAATAGGCTTTTCAATATGTTTAAAAAATTTTTTGATCTATTTAGAAATATGTTTGTAATCTATTTAAAAGAAGACTTTTTAGTCTAGTTAAAAGTTTTATTATCAACTAGATCTTTAAATAAACTTTCAAGCTAGAACAGACTTTGAAAAAGATTAAGGTAGAGCAGGCTGTGAAATGATGATAATTAACAAAATGGCGATAATACAAAAGGTTTATATATATAAACGAACACTAGGCTTTTTTCTCGAACAAATGTGGGTGCTCCTTACGAAATCCCTCTTCCTCATCAGGAGTGAAACCATGATCTTTGATCTTGAAGGCTTTGCGTATCTCCTCTATGCTCCTCCCCTTCATCATATTTGCTATGGTCTTGCATAATAGATCCAAAAGAATCCTAATTTCAAGATAATCTGCTGCCTGAAAAAAATAATTAATACATATACCATAATTAACAACAGCGCAATGCCAAGAAAATCTAATATGCAAGCCCAATTGAATGCGACAATCAAAATACCCGAGTCATTTAAAACAAGTCATTGGTTTAAACCTTCATATCATGATTGTATCGAAAGAAAGAAATAAAAAGAAAAACAAGAAAACTAATTCTTGATTATATAGCAATCTTAAGGTCAAACGCGCGTTATCATGTGTCAAACTAGCTAGGAATGCAATAACAATATATAAAATCTATCAAGAACTGTTTATTAAATAAAGAACTATGCTATTTCAAATGTTGTAATTCTACAACCGGCCTATATTTGGTATATAATGTGTATTATTTAGTCAACGATTAAATGATCAACTCATTATTATGTAGGTTAAGTGCAGAATTCAAGAAGTAAAGAAACTTTTTTTAAGAAAAAAAGAAAGAAAGAAAGATATTCCATTCTCAACAAGATACATAGATTATTTTCTAATGTGTTTAATTTGTGTGTGTATGAACATTCATATACTTGTAAGATGTAACAAGATGCATGCATGGTGCATATATGTGTGTGACACTCACCTTCAACAAATGGAGGAGGGTGTCGGTGTCAACATTGACAAACTCAGCATCCAATGTCTTAAGATCGTTCTCAGAGCCCATTTGGTGGGTGTGCATGGTGCAGTACTCGATGACCTTCTTAAGGGTCTTGGCTTCCACGTTAGGTACAGGGAACTCGCTATCCTCGCTATACCCATCTTGGATCATGGGCTTGATGACCTCTGAATGGAGCATCACTTGTTCCTCAACCGTGATGATCTCCTTGTCAGAGCTGCGTAGCAAGATCTTCCGCGACGAACCCATATTTGGTTGAATTGCTGAGAGGCCAAAATGGGTTGCAAAGATGAAAGAAAATATGGGTCTCAGAGAGTGTAGTGTGTGTGCAAGCGTGGAGGGGTTGTGTTCTATATATAATGCTGTTGAGCGCCGCCTCCACTTTTTCCTTTAATTTAAACTTTTAGCTTTTTGATGATTTGGATTTTGAAAGATAATCTTTAAAGATCTTGGGTTAACATCTTTCTCCGTACGAAAGTTCAAACATTAAATGTTTATGTACATCGTTATTAAACGGTTTAACTTCTTTTAAGTAAATTTTATCTAAATCTTCTTGATGATGATTTACAACGATAATTACATTGGATGAAAGATTGGAATTGAGTAAGGATCGGATACTTTGTTTAAACTATTTTCAGAATGATAATTTGTTAAACTTAAAATTATCTAGACAAAGAAAGATGATAAATATCAGTAACAAATCACTTGCAAACGATCATCATAGTTTGGATAATTATCTTTTATTTACAAACATCGGAGAGTACTAAAAACTTTCAATGCGATAAAGATCCAGAGTTTATCATAGATGTCTTTCAAGTTTCCATGATATAAAGCTGAAGGTAGTGAAATTTTTTAGGATGCTTCTGTATGCTGTTACCTGGTCTTCGTATGAAGTGGTTAACATGATAAAGGAATTGTGAGTTGGGCTATTGACTCATTTAAAAAAAAAAATTATTTGTACTCTATTTTTTTCTTTTTAAATGGAAAAGGTAAATTTATTTAAAGGCACGCCTCAAAGACTAGAACATCTATAATATAGCTAGGAGGCTCATTAGCCCAAATTTAATTGTTCGTAACTCAAGTTAAGCTTGCTAATTTATCAACAATTAAATTACAATATCTAGGGACAAATTGGCCTTTAAAGAAACTAAAATTAGAGGCAATACCATAAGCTTCTGTTAATATAATCCCGATATGGGATAGATTACCTGAGCTCTATTCAAAACTTTCTAGTATAGTCTTGGCATCACCCTCTAGAATTAGTAATCCCCAAATTTTGAGTTAAAAGCAACTCTTCCTTCATAACTATGACCTCTGCTCTAACGGCTTCAAAATCACCATAGAATTTCTGCCGCGATGAAACTCCTTTTCTAGTCCTTGATGAACACTCCTACTCCAAAGGCGTTCTCATCTGCGAAAGTGGCCCCATCCATGTTCAACTTTAGGACCCCTTGTGGCGGTGCTATCCAATGTTCTGGGTGATTGTTCCCTTCTGGATTGTGTGGTTCGCAAGTCTAAGCATGACGATAGCTTCTCAACCTGGCTCTGGCTTGCAGGAAGACCTGTGCTGGGGTTTTCTTAGGCTTGCCTTACCAAACCTGATTCCTCTAGTTCTAGGCTTCTTCCCACAATGTTGCAATCAATTGTGTCTCCAATTGGAAGATTGCTGAAATGTGTTTGTAGGAAGTCTAGCCAAGATTTGGTGTCTTGTACATTCAATTGGACTTGAACCTGCACATTGGAAAAATTGAGAGCAATATGGAAGAAAAAAATGGAATTCAACACATGTCATACCTCTTCTGTGTTTGCATCACAAGGTAACATTCGTTAGCCACTTGAATGTTCTTAGAAAGTAGTTGACTTTTGGCAGGTAGGATGTTCTTGGCTGCTCTCCATGTGAATATTCTAGTTTTTGGTCGTATTTTAATTTCCTAAATTGCTTTCCATGTCTGTTTAATTACATTGAGACAATGTAGCAAAAATTGATTATACTCCTGATCTTCTACTCGATGGTGGAGTTGCAATAGGCTTTGTACCCACTTTTTACTGTATACAACCCTTTTATATCAAAAGCCCAGTACATTTGAGTCTTGACTGTCCCCTTGTAGCAAAGGAATTTTTTGAATCACTGCTGCCTCATGTGTCAAAAGTTTTCTTAATTAACTCAGCATTCCATCTATTAGGGTTATTTAAGAACAGTTGATTTACCTACTCAATGTCTATTGTTGGGTCTTCTCTCATTTGCACTTTGAAGTTTGGAAGATTAGGAACTCATGGAGATTCTCTTGTGTATGTTGGCTCTATTTCTCATTCTCCACATCAGCCCCTTTTCTAGTACTGATCTACCTTCAATAATACTTCTTGATTATAAGATGGATTATTCCCTATTTGTATCATGAAGTCTCCATTTGCATAGTATTTAGCTTTTAGTATCCTTGCTAATAGTGAGTCTTCATGCTGAATGAACTGCTAGCCTTGTTTGGCTAACATGGCTAAATTGAAGGAGTGTAGGTCTGTAAATCCTAGTCCTCTTGCATTCCTAGGCAGGCACAATTTCTCCAACTCACCCAGTGGATTTTCCTAGAATCCATTTGAATAATTTGATCACCCCATCATAATTTGGCCATAAGACCCTCTAATTCTTTACATAGAGATATAGGGATTTTAAAACAGGCCATAGAGTAGGTGGGAATAGCCTGTGCAACCACTTTAATTAGAACTTCTTTACCCTTTTTTGACAATAACTTTTCCTTCCACCCCTGAATCCATTTCCATACCCTATCTTTAAAAGATTGAAAAGAATAATTCTTTGATATGCCAATCATGGATGGAAGCCCTAAATACTTTTCAGAGAATACTACTGAGCTAATTCCAAAACAATCTAAAATCTGGTCTTGGGTGTGTTAACTCACTTTTAAGCTTAGAAAAATGGAAGACTTTTCAAAATTGATTCATTGTCTTGAAGCTTCTCCATATTTATGTAGAATTCCTAGGATTTCCTCACTATCTCTCATATTAGCTTTAGAAAAGACAAGTATGTCATTCACGAAAAATAGATGGGAAACTTTAGGGGTAGCTCTACTTGCCCTAATTCCAATAGTTTTCTATTCCAATTCAGCTTTTTGCAATAAAGCTAAAAGCCCTTTACACAAATGACAAACAAGTAAGAGGACAATAGATCTCCTTGTCAAAGTCTCCTTTGGGGATTGAAATAGTCTCCCAGATATCTATTTCGTAGAATCGAATATGAGATTGTTGAAATGCATTGGTTTATTAGAATATCCATCTCTCACTAAAACCCATCTTTTTCATAATTGCCAATAGATACTGCCATTTAACTCGATCGTATGCCTTACTCACATCAAGTTTCAGGGCAAAAAGGCTATGCTTTCCCACTCTCCTATTCTTAATTGCATGGATCACTTCATATGCTATTAAGACATTGTCAAAAACTAGTCTATCCTCAACAAATGCACTTTGAGATTCCGAGATTAGCTTGGGCAGCACCACTTTTATCCTATTTGCTATAACCTTGCTAGCCAATTTATAAAGCATGTTGCATAGGAATATAGGCCTAAAATGGGATAAATCTTATGGGCCTTTAAGTTTAGGGATTAGCAATATATATGTGTGATTAATCTCAAAAAGGGAATCATTACCATTCAAAACATTGAGAGCCTCTCTAGTAACATCTTTTCCAACCATGTTCCAATATTTTTTATAGAAGAAAGTGGGCATACCATCCGGTCCCAGAGATTTTGTCAGCCTTATTTGCAAGAAAGCCTCTCTAATTTTAATTATTTCAAACTTTAATTGTATAAAATAACTTTCTTTAGTTTGTCTATTTAATTATTCAAATCTTTTGGAGAAAATGGCATTTTAACCCTGAATTATTGGCCATGTCAATTTTGTTCTTTAAATTTAAAATGGTATAAATTTATCTCTAAACTTTTATAAATACGTAATTTAATCTTTCTGTTAAGTATTTCATTCATTTTGTTAGTGATAGGCATGTGCCTAATTGCAAGACAAAATTGCTCTTAACTAACCATACAAGCTCTCTCTCTCTTTCTCTCTCTTTATTTCTAATCATTTATATATAACTATATAAATATCAACACTTAGTTAATTCAAATGATTCATCACTTGTTCCCTTTAAACAGGGTCTCAGGTTCAAATTTTATGGATTAAAAAAACTAAAGTTGAGAGAGCTTTACCCTCATAGCGGGTTGACTCAGCTTGAACTAGATTAGTCAGAGTCCAGTGGATTTTTGAATATTGGTGATCCATACAATACATACATACATACATACACACACTTCAGAATAAATATTAAAAATAGATCAAATTCATATTAAATATTAGAACAAGAGAAATCAATTAAATATCTAACTATTTAAAAAATAATATTAATAAATTTTAAATCTCAAATTTTTGTTTTAATATTTTTTAGCTATTACTTGAATTATTCAATGTAATTTCTTATACTAGAAATGCTAATTGTGACATATTTATTACTTGTTTTCATTTTTGAATTATTTGAATTGATAATATCATGTTTATAGAAAAGTAATCAATTTTTTTTTGAATGAACTATGGGGCTTACGCCAAAAGAAAAGTAATCAATTCCTTCATTAAGAAAGCTACTTAAATTTTTATAGATTTAATTTAATTTAATTTTATCTAATATTGTTACCATTTTTTTATTTTTGTTAAATATTATTCCGTGCATTAAAATTCTGGTTCAGAATAATAGAAAGATAAAATAACTGATTGAGTATATTAAATTGATAAAGTTCGTCAAAAACTAAAAATATAAAAGCTAAAGGTTTGAATTAAAATATTTTTATATAATAATATTTCTTAAGGAAGTTTAAAACTTTAAAAGAAGAAACATTGTTCATTACAATTAACATAAAAATCTCAATTAATAAGTGAATAATATATAATGATTAAATATAAGGAGCTAAAAAGTTTGAATTATTAAATAGAAAAACTAAAGACTGTTATTTTGAACAATTAGAATTTTAAGGGCAAAAACAAAGTTTTTTAATCCCTTATCTTTTTTTCTTTCTTTTTTTTAATTTAATCTCTTATTTTTATTTTTTCCAATTTAGTTTTTTATATTTTAAATTATCTTTAATTTGATACTTAGTCACTTTTTTGTTACATTATTAATAGAAAATCCTGACATGACAAACAATGTCGATGTGATGTATACATGGATCTGACATAGACTATGTCATATTAATATTTTAATTAGTTATGTGATGGAAAAGTGAATTGAGATCAAATTAAGATGATTTGAAATATAAATGATTAAATTGAAAAAAATTAAAAATAAATGACTAAATTGAAAAAATAAATAAAGATGAGAACAAAAAAATCTATTTGACCAATTTTAAATAATTAACAGCTAATATGAGTAGATAAAAAAGAGTGTTAATAGATAAAAAGGAGTGTAAGTAATCCCACCCCAAATAAAGACTCATGATTCAAACTTTTGACATTATACCATAAGAGGGTAAAGTTCACGAAAAGTGGAGACCACTTTTAATGCAATCAATCATTTTTTAAATATTCTTTTAACTTATTAACCACTTTCCTTAAATTTTAATAATTCTTGCAAAAATTCTGATATATATTATTTTATATAAAATTTTCCACCCTTATATAAATATGAAAGCGACTTGCAAGCATTTCCATACATTGTTTTTTAATAGAGTAGTTTTTTTTATAATTTTCTATTAAGCGACAAAGAGTGAAATTTAAATAATTTTTTGTCCTTCTATTATCACTTTGAATATTTTTCGTTTCCTCATTTTTAACAACCTTAAAGTGTTCTTCATTCACCAATGTAATGAAGGTGATAGATGTCTTGACCTCTTAATCAAAGATTTTGGGTTTAAACTCTAATAATGGAAAAAATTCTCACTTGAAGACCCCTACCCTTTTCAAAGGCCTCTGTTGAATTGGGTTAGACTAGGCAAATTCCTGATAATAGGGACTAGATACAAGTGGTTCTATCTAGACAAAAAAAAAACGTGTTTCTATTCCACAAAATATCTCTCAAAGCTTACTCCACCCTTTTTCTAAAAGTATTGAAACAAGAACAAATTATATTCCTCCCCACTGAAAAGTTAGATTAATTGATCATTCCCATGCAAGCATAGACAAAATTCACACGCAAAAATGTTGTTTTCTAGTTTTATCATCCTCTACCTAGTTTTGCTCAGAAACATGACTATTTACCATTGAGATCAATCATTGATTGATCATTTCCATGTTCGAGGTGGCAAAAATGTTGAACCAATTGTAGAAGACATACTTCTTTATTTATTCGTTGAATAATGAAGATGACCTCCATGCCACCATTGTGTATATCGCTTGTCAATGGAATAACCAAACAAACGAAACAAAATATACAGCTTATACTTCAAGTTCTATTTAAGAAATGATTTGCTCGCTTAGCTGAATGCCCCACCAACATAATTGAACTTGAGAAAACAAAGCAAGGTGATTATTGGTGGTGGTGGTGGTGGTGGATTGAGAATTGAGACACTTTAGTTGCAAAAAAGAAATGTTGGAGAGTTTCGCAGATGCAGCATACAAAGTAGTAATGGCTGCACAACAAGAAGTAAGTTTTTGGGGCACAAATATATCAGCACAGAGCACATACTGCTAGGGCTACTTGGTGAAGTGAGTGGGCTGGCTGCAAAAGTTCTTCATTCTACTGGAATTGACCTTAATATTATGAGGGAAGCATAGAAGTTGAGTGGGAGAGGTGGTGGTTGTAGCAGTTTGACATGTTCAGAGTTGTAGTTCACTTTTGATGCTAAGAGTGTGCTTCAACTCTTACTCAAAGAGGCTAGGCACAGGGCAATTAATGCTTTCTTTGTTGTGTTGTTTTGTCTTTTCTATTTGCCATACTTCTGTCTACGAGAAATTCTTAGGTTCTTGCCCAAAATTAAAAAAAAAAAAGAGTTGCTATGTAATTCAAAGTGTAACACCTCAGTTATGCTAAGACTATGCTATGCAACACTTTTTTCTTACTCTGAGCCAAAAAAGCAGCCAACTGCACATTACTCCCACTAGTGAGGTCTGGAGAGGGTAAATGTATGAAGTCTCACACCCGTAAGCAGAAAGGTTGTTTTTAGGATTTAACATCGTGACCTCTAGACTCACCCTCTTTTCTTACTTTTTGAGTACCAAAGAATTTTTTGTTATCTATATTCCTCTAGCTCCTCTTTTTACCACTATTCTAAATGAATGCTTTTAGCATTTTTGGAAAGTAAAGAGATTAAGATAAGCAAATAAAATGAATGTGATTGTTAGCCAATCTAGGCATGATGCAAAGCATATTGCATTACTAGCATTCATTCCTCTCACTTTGTTTCCCCTTTCATTTATGATCTAGTGTTGTGTTAAGGTCTCGCATAGTTTATATGCCTCAGGTCATCATTACATTGAGCCAATACATCTACTTTTGGGCTTGCTTCTAGGGTTTGATGGTGTGGCAACTTGTTTGATTGAGAATCAAGGTGCTGATGTCAATAAAATTCGAGAACAGGCAAGCTATAATGCATTTACCTAACCTTTGATGTCCATTGTAGAGCACCTACTAGTGAAACTAAAATTTTATTTATACAAACAGGTAATTAGACTAGTAGGAGGCCATATTGAAGAAAATATTTTCACTAATTATGTACCTGCTGAAGGTTCTTCTAAGTATTGTGTCTCAAAACAAAGATCTCATTGAAAGAAAGGTTGATAAGAATAATAAACCACCCACTCTTAACATTTTCGTAACCGACCTGACAAAATTGGCGCAAAAGGTAAGTCATTAAGCTTAGATAGTTAGGGTTTGCTTGTTTGAACAGGATGAGGATGTAGTGAAAATTATTTTCAACCAGATTTATAGCACAACTGCAAATAAGTACATTTTATTTTCCACCTTCTCGTACTTTTCTTGCTATTTCAAGAGATATGAAGTGATTTTCCATCTCAATACTATGTTACTAGCTCCATTTTCTTTTCTTGGGCAAGGATTACAAGTTCAATTTAAAGAAATTAAAAGTCACAAATCGTATGGTGCATGAGAGGTTAATAAATTAATGAAAAATATTAAACAACCAGAATTTTTTACCCAAAATTAAGCGCTAGAATAATATGGCACGAATAGTGACCTTTGGACAAATAAGTGGACCCTCAACAACATTTCATCTAAAATTCTTATCATGTTATTCTGGCTTAATAGCATTGCTCTAAATTTATTTGTCCATCCTTTTAAATTTGGGATAGTTCAGAAAGTCAATATTAGATTGTTGTGTACAAAAAATGAGTTGCTATATGATTAATAGTGCTTGAACTTCAAATGTACTTTGTTATAGGGTAAACTTCGTCCTTTTTTGGGAAAGAAAGAGCAAGTGGAACATGTGATTCGGATCATTTGTAGACTAATGGAAAACAACCCTTGTCTTGTGGAAGAACCTGGAGTTGGGAAAACAACAATCATAGAAGGCCTTGCTTAGAGGATTTTGAGTGTATCTATTCCCGTAAAACTTAAAGGAAAAAAGGTAATTGATATTATATTTTACAAATACATGCTTCATTCCAGAAGTAGTAAATAATCACTATTCATTATTCACTTATTCATTAGTTTGTATTAGTGCTATGGAGTGATATGAGCAGAAAGATTATGCAACATATTAATTTCCGCTCATTTTGTTTCATAGGTGATTAAATTGGATGTTGCTAATTTTTTATATGTTGCACAAAGTCAAGGAACTTCTGAGGAAAGAATTAAGAATTAAGTGTATAATTAAGGAAGTCAAACAAATTAGTGATGTAATACTTTTTGTGAAGGAAGTTCAAAACATTTTTTAAGCAATGTCATCGGGGTCCACAATTTTGCATACATTTTGAAACATGCCCTTGAAAGAGGTGTTATTTAGGTAGGGATTGCCATTTTGATATTTTATAGGACTAGTGCAAGAACTTCTAAGATATCTCTTGATCCTTTATTTTCACAGGATGTCATGCTATTTTTAACAAGTAACAACATATAACAATTGTTACTGGATATTATAATAAACTTCAATTTGTATATAGTGCATTTTTGCTACAACAGTGGATGAGCATAGAAGGCACATGGAGAATGATGCAGCACTGAAAAGAATATTTCAACCAATTAAAGTGCTTGAACCATCTGTTGAGGAAACAATACAGATTCTAAAAGGTCTCCGTGGAACATATGAGACTCATTGTAAACTCCGATACACAGACGAAACTCTTGTTGCTGTAGCAAACTTGTCTCAACAATATATAAGGTAAATCTATAATTATTATGGGCCTTTGTGCTCAATATATCTGTGTGATGTTGTTGCATGTATATAGAAAATAAGAATTTCACTGTTTTGCTGATTGATCATTTGAGAATAGAAAAAAATCATATCCTTTTGCTGGTGGCCTATTCATTACAAGTTTAGACTGGACTAGTGGAGAAGAGAAGACTTTACTAAATAACAAAAATGAAATTTTGAAAGTCTTCAAACCTGAGAAAAATGATTTTATTTTCTTGTAAAGACTGGTGCTGCTGTGTATTTTCATATATTTTCTTTTCTAAATTCTTACATATTCGTTCTATACAATAAATTTCAATGATAGTTTCTTACTTGATAAGGCAATTGACTTGACTGATGAAGCTGGATCTCATGTTCAACTTTGTCACGCAAAGATAAAATGGTAGTCAATATGTTGTAATTCTTAAATGTTTTATAGTAATCAGATGAAGCTAAAAATTACCTTGGTAAAGATATTAGGCACATGCCCTACAAGAAAAAAAATGTTACAAGCTAGAGCATTACCGTGAAATGTGTTTAGCATTTGCTCGTGTCTGGGATTGTCTTTACGCAACAATTTCAACAAATAATTTTGGCAATGTAGCAATACTATAACAGCCAGATTAATGTTGTTGCCATAGTTTTTTACTAGAATGATGTGACATTGTTTCTAACCTTTACATGGATGAGTAATTATCACTCTTTGGACTTATCCAACCACCCTTTTTTGATTTTAACAAATTCAAGCAACAATTGCAACAAATAGTTCTGGCTACACAGCATTACTTGAGATTAAAGAGTTCTAAAGGTTATAACAGTCTACAGCCTTGTTTCTCATACAAACATAGCCCATGAGCTCATTTCTCATTTTTAACATCAATTCACATACCTTATATTTTCTATATAATGTCTACCAGCCAAATTCTTTAAGTATTACATTTCTATTAGTCCCATTGGAAATTTACAAGCTAACAATGTAACTACAATATCACTTTGTAAGGTAGCAACTATATTTACATGTTCTTCTGTTTGAAACTTGTACACTAATATATTCTTTGACTCCATTTTTGGCAAGTAAAAAATAGACATATTGGATCTTTTCTTTCATTTCAAGAGTAGCATTTTTGCTTCAACCATATCAAGTGCCAATCAACTATCATGTTTTTTATTTCTATTTCGTTTGTGCTAATAAATTACATGTTCATTATTCCATTCATTGAATTTCTTTCATGGATACATTGCTTCTCTATGCTAAAACTTGACATGTTGAATCTTTTTAGCACAAGCCAAAAAGAAGTATGACATTAGTGTGGCGAAATTTGATATTTAGGATGTTGTTTCTTTTTAGACTGGAGTCTTAGTAAAGGATGTGTCAAGTGAGGAAGGTGAGCACCTCCTCAACTTGAAACAAACACTTCACAAATATGTCATTAGATAAAATGAAGCTATCAGTTCTGTTTGTTGAGCAATTCGGCATGCTAGAGTTGGTCTTAGAAACTCCAAAAGGCCTATAGCTAGTTTTATGCTCACTGGCTCTTTTGATGTAGGGAAGACTGAATTGGCAAAAGTACTAGCTGCGCACTATTTTGGCTCAGAAGATACATTGATAAGATTTGATATGAGTGAGTAAATGGATAGATCCACAACATCTAGATTAATTGGAGCACCCCCTGGCTATATTGGTTTTGATGAAGGTGGCCAATTGACTAAAGCCATTGGGAATCGGTCTCATGCCACCATCCTCTTTGATGAGATTGAAAAAGCACATTCAGATATTTCAACCTATTGCTTCAAATTTTTGAAAATGGAAGGCTCACAGATGGCAAGGGACAAATAGTGGACTTTAAGAGCACACTCATCGTAATGACTAGCAATGTTGGTAACAACATCATTATCGAAGGGAATGGTCAAACTAAACAAGTGATTGATAATGATGATTCCTTTGACAATATAAAGAACCTAGCGATTGAGGTAGTGAAGCAGCATTTTATACCATAGTTTCTGAATAGATAATTGTGTTCAAACCACTAATAACAAGGCTTGAGGTGGAATAGATTGCAAATCTAATGTTGAGAGAAGTGTGTCATAAGTTGAAGGCCAAATATATTCATCTTTCTGTGACTTGTAGGTTTAGGGACAATGTATTCCAAAATGGATACAATCCTAGCTATGGTGCTAGACCACTAAAAAGAACAATTTCAAGATTATTGGAGGATACACTTGCAAAGAAGATGTTAATGAAAGAAATTAAAGAAGACTTAGCTGTTGTAGACATTGGTATTGAAGGAAATGTGGTATTGCTCAACCAAAATAGTGCTACAAGGGAAGATCTTTCTATAAGTTATATTTATTCAAATGGGAATAATGTAGCTGATGAGAAAAGAGAAAAAATGGTTGGAATCTCGTGCAATTTGATGGGCAAGTTGTTAGACTTGCTGGGCCATCAAAAAAGTCCATAACCATATGAAGGCTGCATAATGTTTGTGTTCAATTTTGCAACTAAGACATTGACAACTTCCGATGCCCTATTAGAGAGTACACTGATTTCACTTGCCATTTACAAGTACTTGAAAGTATCTTTCAAGAATAGACTTTTAATTCTTCTCTATTGCCTATGCATATGTTGTAATAGTTTAGTCATGTAAGATTTTTCAAATTTTGACATTACAATGGCCAATTGTTATCTGACACTATTTAAAATGAAGTTTTCAATAAAATTCCAAGGACATCTGTATTAATCTTGTATAATATATATCACCTTGAATTGAGTTTTGCCTTTTGTGCCCTACAAATGTTTTCTCTTCTCTCTTTTTCTCTTTTTTTTTTGGGGGTATATTGGTGACAATAAGATTTACACATATGACCTAATACAATATATTCAAACCCATCACAACTAGCTCACTCCTAGTAGCTTACTTACTTTTCTCTTTTGAATAATATTTTTAGGATTCTCATAATAACTGTATAATAATTATGAAAAATACTAAATGGTAAGAATGAAATTTCTTATTACGTCATATGAATATGTAAAAAAATAACAATAAATTTGTGTTTTTGTGTACCGTTAATTTTCTGTCTCCTCACTTCACACTATAACCCCACAGTGATTGGTAACATTTGTCAAAAAATAATAAAATCAAGGCAAAATGGGAAAAGAGTCCTTGTACCAGAGTTAGATAATGAGAAATTTTCGAGGCAATATCTAACTTCCTTTCTAACAGCATTGACACCTTAGAATGGTTAAAAGTGCCAGCAAAACCAAGTTGAGTGGCACCCCCAATAATGGACCTTCCCTATATTTGCCATTCCTTCCCCCTTATTTTGCGTTTGATGAAGGTGAGAACTTGTGGTCACAATTTGTATATATGGTAAATGCCACATATTTGAAACAACAAAATTGAGTTTGTTAACACCACCAAGATTTTAGCTGACACATTGCTATGCAATTTTTCTCAATTGTTTCTCATTATCTCCTCCTTTGTGGGAAGCCCAATAGGTGACAACATCAGGAGCTTTCTTCTCTCTCTCATCTTGCAGAGAATCCAAAGCATCTTGTATCATCCATCAACAATTTTTTACATTCTCATAGGAGGACTTCACTTAACATTCTGAATGCCTTCTCCGGTACTAAGGTAAAGATCACTTATGGCATCCATCAACAATTTTTTATGTCTATATATATATATATAGACATATCAATGAAGCATCTTTTCATGAAAGATTATTTGATGCTGAGTTATTAGCATTGTTTCGGTTCTACTCATATATATAGATTATAAATGCATATATGATTTTTTGTTTGATAAACAAATTATTCATAATATAGAACACAACTTCAATAAAATAAAATCATAACAAAACAAGAAAGATAAAGGAAAATGATATTAACCTTTTTTTTTGGTCTAAAGATTATGTTACAAAGTAGGAGATTCCAACCCTAACCCTAATAGTAATGGAATAACTAGCACTAAATCCACCTAAACTTTCATTCACCCAAAAAAGTATGAGGTTCCAAGGCATAGAATTTTACCAGTAGAATCAATTAGAACTTGGAATAAGGATCTAATGTATATTTCAATTATCATTTGACTGTTTAGTTGTTAACTTCATCCAAGATTCAGATTCAGACAAGGTATAATTTATTGATAATTTATTGATAATTCATTAACAAAAGAAGCTTTGACAGGACAAATATGGAGCAAAATGTAGACAAAAAGCCCCCAAGGCTCAGTGTGAAACTCCCGGATATCGATATGGAGGGTCTAAAGAAGCATTCACATATGCTTGTGTCACCAACATCTCAAGCTACAACAAGGAAAACTCCTAATGGAAAGTTGAATTGTCTGTGCTCCCCTACAACGCACGCCGGCTCCTTCAGGTGTCGGCACCACCGAGTGACAGGAATGCCTCGTGGTAGATCTGTTGGCTCCAATCTCTCTGAATTGGCTAAATCAGGCTCAATCAGTGACTCATTTCATGCTTAGTAGCTTGCTCTGCAAGTAATGGTGGTATATATACATACATATTCTATACACCATCCAAATGAATGGCACAAGATGGGTGCCTAGTTGTTCAGAGTGTTCTTCATACGTTCTTACATTTTTCAAGAATATGAAAATTTCTTCTCTTGAACCAACTCATCAGTAATGCTTACAATTTGTTTGTGTGGTGATTGGAAAATTCATTAAAAATTGAGCTCTTGCAAATTTGGAGGCCTTTTAAGTGAATTAATCCTAATTTGACTAGCTTTATATATGGAATGGCAACGAGAGTAGAATTGACAACACTAATAAATTTTCATAGCTAGATTGCATCTTTCAATTTATCTTATTATAAGAACACACATAATTTTGTGTTCAAGAGATAACATTAACCAAAATGAACATGCCTTAATCCTTTTAATCATTCTTGAACTCTTGTATGACAACTAGTTTTAAACAAATTACAAATGTTGGGATATTGTTATTCAGTTTTTACACACGATTCTTTAATCATCTTGTCCAAAGGTATTGGTAACTAGCTCCATGGATTCAACTTCAAGTTGCACTTTTTTTTTTTCCTTTTTTTTAAACTCCTGTTTGTTAACCCATAAACCAAGTAATTTCAAGAGCATGATGCACCCCAGAACTCTTATTTCATTGTAGTGCAACATTGACGCCAACAATTTTATAAAAGCCTTTATCAACCCATTGGCCACACTCATGTTGAAAGAACACCTCCGCAATCGCCACCTGATAAAAGCCATCAAAGGAGTCATATTCCTCACCATTCACCAAACATGGTTCCACTGATCCTGAATCTAATTATTATGGGACCTATCGGTTGTTGCTTGTTGCCACCCGACTTGGAAGCTTGAACAATATGTTGAACAAAAACTTTGATGATACGAATGAAAGCAACAAAAAACAAGTAGTTATTATTATATAAAAACACTGATGGGATGGAGTTGTGGTCTTGACATCGGAGTATTATTTCCTCTCCCTTCACCACACTATAGTATTTGAATAATGCTTAGTAGCTTAGTTTTGAATAAGAGCGTTTGCGGTGCAGTTTGGATCGGTTTTGTTTAAAAAAACAAATGAATCCAAATAATATAATTTATAGTTGTTTGGATTGAATTAGTTTTATTTAAACTTTGAATCCAATTCAATCCAAATTTTATCGATTTGGATATTGGATTGGTTTGATTGGTTTTTTACAAAAGAAAATTTAAAATTTAAAATGTTATAAACTAAAAGTAACTTCGTCAATAAAATGATTAAATGAATAAATAAGAATGAAAGATGAAAATAACTCATTTAATAGGTATAAAATTATATTTAAGTAAAAATAATATACAAATAAAAGATTATGTAATAAATTAAAATTATTGTAAGTAAAAGTATAACCTTATTAATAAAAAAATTATATTATATAATATTATTCGATTTATATTGGATTGAATCGGTTTTAAAAGTTAAATTCAAAATTTGATCCAATCCATGCAATTTTTAGAAAATAAGATCCATTCGAATCCAAATTTTTGCTATTTTGATCGATTTTTTCTTTTATCAATTTAACAGTTTTGATTGGATTAGATTAATTACCATTGCAATATTGTTAATGTAGCTATTTCTGCAATTTTATCATGATAGTAATTGTGATTTCATCAGTCACATTTTTCTTTTTTCTTTTTTTTTGAATTATAGCAATCGCAATGCAATTGCAACCATGAGCCTATGACTGCATTTTAAAATCATGCTTAATAGTACAAAAAGGCATGTGGGCATTTTGGACGAAGATTTCATTGGAAAATAGTTTTACACTTCTAAACTTTTTACTCTTATCTACTAGTGTTGTGCTTTTTGTTTTACGCTTTTTTTCTCTGTATTTTTATTCGAGTTTCATTTTTACTATTTTTGTTCGATTATTCACTTGTGCACATTTACTTCAATTATATATAAAAGAATTTTTAATAAAAAATTAGTCAAATAATAATGCTAATCGCTCTAAAATTTCATTGAAAATTCATTGCAAGTGATATGAAAAAAAAATAGTACTCTGATATCATACAAAATAATAAAAAGTATGGCATGTAAATATGTGAAAGAAAAAAAATTCCAAATTTTGAAAAAATTTTAAAGTAATTTTTAAAAATTAAACAGATTGGTTAAAAACTAGTAAAAGAATAGATCAAGCTTTAATTATTTGAAAAGTAAATCATTCAAATAAAGGGAAGGAAATATTTATAAAAGAAAAAAATGATGAAAAAAATTCTTGATATTATTATATATCATGAGTTTTGATGTGCTCATATCAAATTTTTTATACCCTCATTAAACCTGACTAATTAAGTATAAAATTTTAATTAATCATGAATATTTTGTAATTGATGCCACAATATTAATTCTTATCGAATTAACAATATATAAAAAATATATGATTAATAAAAAGAAGATTTAAATATATTTTTAATCTCTACAAATATATATTATTTTAATTTTAATCCGTCTAAAAATTTTTCTTTGGTTTTTGGCCCATTTTTTTTCCATTATTAGGATTTCAAACAATATTTATATGGACCAAAAATAAAATTTTCAATATTTGTAAAATTAAATATATATTCGAAGATGCTTATAAAGAACAAAATTTAAAATGACAGAGACTAGAAACAAAAAAAGTTAGAAAAAAAAGATGGACCAAAATTAAAGCAAATTTTTTTTTTTAAAACAATAAAATCAAATTGATTTATATTTACAAGGACTAATGTAAACATTAGTGTCATAGACAATCCATGGAAAGCGGGGTATAGGAGGGCTTATACATAATGGAATGGGTGCATGGGAAATAGGCTTCTATGGTTTCATATTTGTATATTGGTCACACAACCATCACTCATGCAGAATTATTGGCTTTCAAAGTTGGACTCCAAATGGCTTGGGAGCATGGATTTCGATCAATAGATTGCGCCTCAGACTCCAAACAGATTGTAGAGATGATTCACTTCACAAGGGCGTGGGAAACTTCCATAGGTTTGCTGCTATCATTAATGACATCAAGAACCTGATGATACACTCCGCGAAGGAAATCAGTGTGCTGGCCAAGAAAGGAGCACGTACAGATGAAGACTTGGTTATTTTAGAGTCAGCCCCCTTTGGATATGCATGAAGGTCTATTACCTCATGCCATGGGGGTAGAGTTTGAACGTTAGTCCGTTGGTTTTGTTGCCTTTTACTTTCTACCGCACCAAAAATAAAAAAAGCTAAAAAAATTATGCATGATTAATCAATATAAAATAAAATTAATTTTGATAAACTGTTAGTATAAAAAAATTTTATATTAATATCTAAGTATAATGTTATTATATGTTAAACTTTTAAAGTAGTAGATACGAAAGTCAAACACTTTTGTTGACGTATTAATATATTATTAGATATTAAAATAAAATACTTTTGTATTTGTAGTATATCAAAAGTAAATATTTATAATTTTTTAAAATAAGTAATTTTGTATTATCAAACATTATATAGGAAATTTTATATTCATACTTTGTTTGCAAAATATGTGAATAGAATAAGGCCTATTTCAAAATTTTATAAATAAAATATCAAAATTAACTTTGAGTTTGTTTATAAATAAAATATTAAAATTAACGTTGAATTTGGATTTGTTATCAATGAAAAATGAAACGAAATAAATAAAAATAAAATAAAGAAAAGAGAAAGAACCGAATCTTTCCCCTTGTTTAAAACATTAATATAAGGAATAAAATATAATGAAAAGTAAAATATTAATTCTTTTATCTACAAAATTAATTTCTCATCTCAATATTATTTTGGAGAATAAAAATTTTACACTTGAGAAAAGGGGAGCAGGAATAATTATCATTTTTTTCTTATTCTATTTATTATTAAACTAACAATTAAGCAAGATTATTTCTCTTACCCTTGTCTTATTGTTTTTATTTTTTTTTAATTTTTATTTTTACGTGTTATACTAACACAAAGTAAGTTTCATTTTGTTTTACTTTTCGAGATATAAATAGGTTGCTTCAGGTTTATAATTTGAATCAAATCAAATCAATTAAATTTAATTCATTTTTGGTTTGAATGGATTACCTATTTAAATTTTTTTTAATTTTTGCCAAAAAATAATAAAAAATAATCATAAAACATCAAAATTTTTATATAATTAAATTTTATATTCTATTTTAATATTTAAATATTAAATTATTCTAATATTATCGTTAACATAATTAAAAAAAACACAAACATCAAATAATTATCATTTTAATATATAATTTTGTTACCACAAAAAAAAGAATACAGGTTTCAGATCGAATATCAAGTTGCAAAACCCCAAATCTAATGATCAAATCAAATTGATCAGTTCATCAAGTTGACTCAACCTTCTTACACCTCTACTTTTTCATTGATTTTATCAGTAACAAAAAAGAATTACAAAAAGAAACTAAAGTGCTTAGTGAAGAAAATTATGTCATTTAATTAAAAATTACTTTTTTATTTTTTAAATATTTTACAACATACAAATTAAATAATACAAATTAACCGGCAAGGTAAGGTCGGTTAATCCTAGTCAATTTCAAATAAATAAATAAATAAGGTGGCAATAATAAGTCTACATTTAAAAAAAAAAAAAAAAAAAAAAGCTTAGTTAATACTACAATCTACAAAAATAATTTTTTTAAAAAAATATAAATACATAAATAAAAAAATAAGTGGGAGATGTGGTTGCAATTAAACCTTTGGGACCAAGTTGCTTGTGCTCTGTAATCTTCTTCCTCCATACCATTGCGCTTGAGGGGCGCCCTTTCTTCCACAGTTCCCTCTTATCTTACCGAAACCAAAGCTCCGAATAAATCCACTGTTGAGCGAGTTTCCCAATTCCTAAGTAATCTTCGTTACACGACAACTCGCGAAATCAAAAGGCATCGACGGCTTCGCTTGACACGGTACGATGTTTTTGTTCCTCTCTCCAATTTTTTTTTTTTTTTTAAATTTTACCTTGCTTCCATTTGTTACCATCTCAAAAAATTTTCAATGGATGGTTGTTCTCCCACAAAACCCTAAGTTTCCTACATCTCACTTTGCCTTTCTCGTATTCTTGCGCCGCCACGGCATCCTCTTCTTGTTGTTGGGAGCGAGAGAGTCACGTGAGCTTTTTTGCACCGATTCCGTGAAGTCACGTGGGGTGAGTCTGTTATGATCCTAGGAGAATATGTGTGTAGATGATGATGACCGGTTGCCGCTGCTGTGACGCCTCGTTCGACTCCCGAAAGCAGTGATGATGATGATGATGATGATGATGATGATGATTTGTTGATGTAATTAAGAGTCCCTTGTTGACGTTTGTGGTGGTTTCTGTCTTTAGATGCAATGAGCGTAGGGTTATGGCTCTTCTGAGAGCTCCAATAATGGTGGTTGACGGAGCGGTCGGCCATGGCGGCAGGGCGGTGGGGAAGGCAGAGTGTGTGGGGGCGGTGGGGGGAGATGGGGTCATAATGTAAGTAGAGAGAAGAAAAAAGAAAAAAAAGAAACTTAATTTCTTTAGGGTCAATTTTATGATTTTTCAGCTTTTAAAATTATCTAATCTCAACTGTTCGTTTTATTCTTGATGGCTGTGATTCAGTGGCCACCGTGGTCGCTAACTCACAGTCACCATGTAAGAAGCCACCTCAGAGAAAGTAGACGGGAATTAGAAAGTATTACAATTTGTTTTGATGACAGGTAATGGGGAAAGGGAAGGGGAACTTGTTTCCTTGTTTTGGAGTTTAATAATATGCAGGAAGGGAAGGAAATTCACGGGGAATACCCCCTCTTTTCCTCTCAAAAGCCCATTATATTTCCCCCAAGATTAGGGTGGAATGAAGGGAACTGAAAATTTGGAAAGTTCATTATTATTAATATTCTGTTATATTCCGTTCCTTTATAATGTAGTTTCAAAACACGATCAATGAATTTACGTTCTGTCCCCTTTTTAATCTTCCAATCAAATAGGAAGGTAACTTTGTTCCCTTCCTTTCCTTCCCTTTCCAATCCCTTTCTGCTATTTTCGGTTTATTCTGGTAATGAAAGAACATCCAAACACAGTGGTGACTTTTGTCTTTCTATGAATGGAACTGAAGTGGGAAAAGTAAATGGGAAATTGATTTATTATCTGCATTGCACAATAGGGTCTGCTGGCACTGTAATTGTCAATTAACTACAAATATTGCGTGTTAGTTGTCCAGTCTCTGTTTTTTTTTTTTTTTTTTTGGGCCCCTCTATCTATTACGCTTGCGTTCATCCTGTAAGTATGTTAGAGAGAGAGGCATGAAAAGATACTCGATTGAGCGTTGTATTTTTCTTGACATCCACTCTTGTGTGACTTCTCGGCCTTTGTTAGTGATTGTAGCCAACATGCTAGATGATATTATCTTTTATTTTCTTCAGTTTTACTTGGAACTTTTTTAAATTTCTGATGCGAAATATATTTTCAGGCCATTTCTCTGCCTCATCTGGATATCAATGTTGACCACTTGTGCAGTTACATCTTTGCCCCTATTACCACCAGGTAAATGATAATTTCTGCCTTTTTCTGCACTTCAAATTGAAGTGAGATGCTGTATTTACATATAAGAATTAGGAAATATGAGTTTGGAAAAATTTATAGTTGCTTGTCGCCTTTATTTTGCATCAGCATCATAGTTCCTGGACAGAGAAATTCTTGGAACAACAGACATAAGTACATAAGTGAACATGTTAGTTGTATTCTGTTTACACATAGCAACCCTGTTACAGGCATGAGAACTTGACAATAAAAGTGTTCAGCTTTGGTTGTATGACCAGAAGTCCTGATTGAGCAATCTCGATTGTAAATTTACTTACTTGACAATGTATTTGATGCATGGACTATTGGTTGCTATCTAATCTAAGGATCAATATATCTGTGTTTTATATTTGTAATAGAAGTGATTAAAAGTGTAATTCAAATTTTTAACTATTCTGATGATAGTATAATGGTCATATTTTTTTTACCAGTGAGAAGAGGTGGCCACCACAACAAAGAGAATATTGTTTCTACATCTAACTTACCAGGAGGATTACGGACGACTGATAATTCAAGATCACTGGGACTTGCTTGTACATGGTTTCCGTTTGGTACAAAAACCTATTCTGCTCAGACTGCAACTGTAATATGTGCTGCAGCTTTGGTATGTTCTTTACTCTCTTCCTTTTTTTTAATGTATCATCTTTGTTGTATCACCTTTGGCACTTCCTCTTTACCTCAAGATTGTGATATTTTCCAATTCCAATAGTTTCAGTTTTTCAAATTGGAGTATAATCATCATGTAGGTTTGTTTATTTCATTCTCACCTATAATGCATGTATTGTCTAGCCATACATTTGGGAAAACAGCTTCACTAGAGGCAAGATTGTCTTTAACAGTCATTTATGACATTAATGGTAAACGAAATGAGTGGCTGAAAAATTCACATCTTGTTTGTTACTTTTGATTTGTGGGCTGAAAGTCTTGAGAAAACTTAGCTGGTGTTAAATATCATACATTACTGCATCTGTGATGTACGTGTTTTGATGTGTTATCCAAGTGTTCTGTTATCTTTAGTATGAAACTTCCTAAGCTTGACAAGTTCTCTCCTCGTTGATCGTGCTTCACCGATCAGACACTTTTAGTGCTATTGTGTTCCCCATTGTTATGCCATACCTACTGTGGTTGAATACTAGAAAAACAGAAATTACTAGGGGTTTAAATATAGGTAACTTTTACATGTTGTGTTCAGACTTATTTGAACGCATCCTTGATATCATCATAATATAAAGAAGATAATACTTTTACCGATTTTCCTTTACTAATGTCCTCCAACATTTCCAGAATGCAAGATGCGGTGCAGAGCAAACTCAAACTGTTACTCGCCAGGCTCCTACAATGACTCATGTTCCTGGTAGTTGTTGATTCCTAACATTTATGATTTGTTGAATTATTTTTGTGTCCCTATAGTAAGTGAATTCCTTCTTTTCTGCTATTATCCTCTGTTCCATTTGTCACACTGCTTTTGTATACTTTTAACTAATAATTAAGGACCTTAAAAGTATTTTGTTCTCTAAACATGGTAAGACACACTACTGAATCAAATGTTTAAACAATTAACTGTAATAACTGTGATTTACTCCATCGTCCCCGCCTGCCCGCCCCAGCGGGGGTTCCTCTATAGGGAAGTGTACTTTCTGACTTTGTACTGTTGAAAAGGTCTCAATGTTGTTGCATGGTTTAGGATTTAGCTTTGCTATTTTGTGTGTTCTCCTTTTTTTTTTTTTTTTTTTTTTGGGGGTCCTGATGTCTCATACTCTATTGTACTCCTTCCTTCTGTTCTAATAAAAATTCTTTTTCTACCCCAAAAAAAGAAAAAGGTCTCAATGTTTTCACACATTGCAGACGTCCAGATAAGCAGAAGTCATTCTAGATGGATAAGGACCCTCTCATGTTGAAAATGAACATAACCTCCACCATTGATTAAGTTATCTGAGAAGGGTGAAAAATTAAGAAGGTAAAAAATCAATGATAGAGATGTGAATATGACAAGTTCATGTTCATTTTCAACATAAGAGGATCCTTATACCATTCTAGATAAATTTAACTCCTTTATCCGAGTTACTCATCAAAAAAAGGATTATGAAACATTGCAACTAAATGCATTACTGTTAGACCCTTCCAAAACACGTTCTAAATGGCTTGTCATGGTTTAACTCAACTTTCAGGCAAGGAGAAGTCACCACAACTTGATGACGGTGGAACTGGATTTCCACCTCGTGATGATGATGACGGTGGCGGTGGAGGAGGTGGAGGTGGAGGCAACTGGTCTGGTGGATTCTTCTTTTTCGGGTTTCTTGCTTTTCTTGGCTTCTTAAAGGATAAGGAAAGTGAAGACACATACAGGAGTAACCGAAGAAGGTGAAGAAGTGGCTTAGACAAATGCATGCTTTGTTTGAAGGTTTTGCTGCTGAATTCTTTAATTTCCTTCCTCTTATATACATACTGTAGATTATATTGGTTAGCTGGTGTATTGAGCATCATTAAGATGATGTATACGATCAGAATTTTGTGTTATTGTACAAATTAAACTCCACTTAAAACTTCACTGTAGTAGCTTTTTTATCATAATAATGAGCTTCAAATCACTAAGTATCTGGTTAATATTGGTTGAATTGTAGTAGGTATATTGAGTTACATGTTATGTTAAAAAATAATGAGATTAATTTTGATATATTATTAGTTTTAAATAATTTGACATTATCATTCAATTATATATTATTATATATGATGTTTTTGAGATAGCGTGTGTGAAAGTTAAATATTTTTATTAACCTGGCAATACATAATTGGATATTTGTGTAAAACATATTTATACTGTTAGTGTATTAAAATTAAATTTAAGATTAATATGATGCCCAGCAAGAATTTTCGTTTTCCACCTTTCCCAGTTGCTGGCATACAATAGGAAATGCTTAGCCCAAGCAAAACTATTGACGCAGATCACATGAGCTAACGTTTTCCTGTAGTTGGCAAGTTTAGCCTTTAGTATAGTTCTGAAATTTTCCTTAACACCTGGCTGCTTTTCACCTTGTTTAGAATGATAATGGTAGATAAAATTGAATTTAATTCTATTAGTAATTGAATTTAATTTTATTATGTTTTCAATTTTTATGTTTGGAATAAATCAATAAATTATATAATTAAATTTATTTATATTGTTTAAAATATATATAAAAATAAATTGAATTCTTTATCTTGATTATTTTACCTTTTATTAATAGAAAAGGGGAAGAGTGAAGAGGTTAAAAGAAAGATATTAAATAGAGTTGAAGGTATTTTTAATATATCATCTTTTAATATCAAATTTATTATGATAGAAATTATAAATTAGATTTATTTTGGTCTGATTTACATTCGGACTATTTTAAAGAATTAAATTCTATTTATATTCCAATTCTATAGTATTAGTTAATTCTGAATCAAGAAATTAAATTCAATATCTTAAAGAAATGAATTTAATTCTATGGGTTCCAAACAACCTAGTTGTGATTCTTGACCGCATCTAATTTTCCAATCACTATTGGTCAATTTTCCCACTACTACCAACAAGTTCAAATCACTCTGGACGGTTAAAAAATTAATGGAATGAAACAGAACATTGAGTACTGGGGATAGATAGATTGAAAAGGTAAGAGTTCTCGAGGTGTATAAAAGAAAATAAATAGGAAAAGGTGAAGGCTTTGGTGCACCTTACTTTAACAAGGTGCACCGAGCACCGTTTAATGTTACAGTTTATTAAACTGGTGAATCCCCCCCCCCCCCCCACCCCCCTCTCTTCTTTTCTTTCTCTTCTCTTCATTCCAAAACTTCCTCTTGCAGCCGCATCCTCTCCCCACCCACTGTGGTTTGTCGTCATCGCCATTTTTTTTTTATCTAACACATCCTTCCCAGCGGCACCACAATGGAGGAAATGGAGAGTGATGACGACGACTCGTGCTCCATGCGCCGGCGACAGTGACATCTTCATCTTCAATTTTGATATCCTCAAGATGAAGTGCGAGAATGACTGTGACCTTCAAAATTCGATCTTTTCAGTAAATATAAAAAGCTATTTCACTTCTTCGAACTAGGACTATGGGAACGACATGTTCTAATTCTGCGTACTTTCCATATCATTCATTCAACCGCCTCAACAAAGATAAAAGAAACTTCAAGAGGACCGTGTCTGATGCCAACAACTATAAATGGCCCGAAGAGTTCCATCGACTATGGACTTCATGGCCGCCGTCATTCTAAAAAGGGGAGGAGCAATAGAGGGCATTAAAATTAATATGATAGTTCTGAAATTTAGTATAGTTCTGAAATTTTCCTGTAGTTGGCAAGTTTAGCCTGCAGTATAGTTCTGAAATTTTCCTGAACTCCTGACTGCTTTTGTGATTCTTTACTGCGTCTAAAAGGTTGGTCAATTTTCCCACTACTACCAATAAGTTCAAGTCACTCTGGATGGTTAAAAAATTAATGGAATGAAACAGAACAAGTGAGAACTGGGGATAGATTTAAAAGGCAAGAGAGTTCTTGGGATGGACAAAAGAAAATAAACAGGAAAAAGGCCAGTTTCTCACCTGTTTTAAAAATTATTAAGTCCCGACCAAAAAAAAGAACCTTAAGTGAAATGAACAGAATTTTATTATAGATGTGTTTGGCATGGAGTAAAAATAAGGGATAAAATTTTATGAATAAGTTTTATGTGCAAATTTATATATGAAGTTCATTTATGAAATTTTACGTTTTAGTTTTATCTCCATACCAAACATGAAATAAATCTTTTTATGTAAAAATCTCACATGATCTTGTTAAATGTTAATATTCACCATTGCTTAGATATTTTTTGGAGTTCCATATTTGGCCCCACTTTAATCAATAATAAAAATTAACATATAAAAAAGTCATATAAGATTTTTATATGAGAGGATTCACTATCTACCAAACACACACCTAAAGTTAAATTATATGGTGAAAAAGGAATGTAATTCTATTCACTGACAGTATAAAGTATTTTTATACTTTCATCCCATAGGAATCCAAGAAACTATTGTGTCACCGTGAATAGTTGCATGGATTTAAATTTAAAAAATATAACCTAATAATTTATTATATTTCTATTGGATAACAGTATAAAAATGCTTTATATTGTTAATGTATACGAATCAAACTCATTATTGATCTATAATAATTTTTTTTTTCAATTCTACCTCAATTTAGAAAAGAGAGGGAAATGTTTCCCATGAATTCATTGCCTTTCCTCTTTATTTCCAAGTTGCCAAAGAGAACTTATTATTTATTTTTCATTTCTCTTTCTATTTCCTTCATGATTTAAAAACACTAAAAAGGTCTTAATGTAACCTTTTACATATCAGTCAAATCCAATAATGTCTTTTTGACTAACTCTTTTTTTGGTAATGAAACGGGCAACAGCCCAATTTTTTGACACTAACTCTAATATAGGTAGTAAGCTGCAATGTTGTTTAAAGTTACAATTTAGAACTAAAAAAAATCACAGCACGAATAGAAAAGTTACGATGTCGGGACTTGAAAAGTGCATGGTAGGATTTAGTTCACGATGTACCGTAACTTTTGAGATCAGAGTGAAACCTTTCTATAAGTTTTAGTTTTATTACAAGCTATAACTTCAATGTTATTTTTTTTTTAAAAAAAAAAAACATTGCAATGTACCTTTTTCAGAAGGTATACGAAGATTTAAAGAAAAAAAAAATGAGAGGAGGTTTTTAATTTTGTGGAACTCCATATATTCTAATAGCATTTCACTTTCAAAACCATCAAATAATCATCGATTGAAACATGTTATAACGAAGGAGTTATTATTGTACTAATAGGTACTTTGCTCAGTGAAATTATCAATATTATTGGTTGTTGATTCTATAATGTTTCCAAATTCATCAAGTACAACTAACAAGTAAAAAATAATGGGCAATTCACATCCAGCGTTAATATACCTCAAAAAATGCAAGTACGGAAATAATCCCTCATGATATAGGTGCTAAAGTCGCTCTTCAACCAGAGTTATATTGTGAACAACTCCCTCCAAATGCAGATCAAGTTTAGGCCAGTACCAAAAACATGATGTTTAAATTATCTCCAATAACAAGAATCCCAGGGGGCCCCAAAAATAATTCCTAGTCATTGCTTATTTAACCTCAGCCTCTTACAATGGAACTCGAAGCATTTGCTAATGACCAGAAGCATATGGGTTTCACATCCAGGTACGTACCCAATGTTTTTCCCTTTTAGTTTGAAAGCACACAATACGAATAGATAATACTATTTGGGCAAAATTTTGTCTCTACAGAAAATTCTCACATCATTTTACACCATAAAATCTACAGAACTAGTAAAATATCTTGATAAAACTTTGAAACAAATGCACATGCATAGCTATTTTCAGTTACATGTCTCCCTAATGATTTGTCCATACATCATTTCTCACACGACGGGAATATAGCTTAATATTCACCTCCTATGTTTCATATCATTCTTTCACCATGTATTAATTTAGTACTAATTATGGATTAGTAAGTGCAGTAGACATAACGATTCATATCTAAAACATCTCAATCGTCAATGAAGACAAGATCTTACATGCATTTTTTTTTTTTCACTTTTTACCAAAAAGATATCCCTTCGTTTCCTTTGGCTAGCTCAAAAAACTGGTCCACAATGACAATATTCACCACGGTGCTATTACAATAAGCACGGTAACGATAAACCAAAAATTTAGGAACAGATCGACCATGGACATCATGTCATCATGGATTTCTAATAAACTCTCAGAAACTACTTAGAACCAGAAGATGATATAATCAGAGGATTTCTAATAAACCCCATGTTAGCCTGTGTAGCCATCCGTACATAGATAGCTGCTCATTTTGTTGGCCGAGTCCATGTCGTCTCCAATGTGATAGTGTTACCATAATAAACCTGCTGTGAAGTCTCATCCCAATAAACCTGAAAGGCAGGTAAACATTGAAATGAGCAAGGTCAAATGTGGCATACAATAACACGATGTTAACCTCAACCTTCCCCCTCTATTCAAGGACATCATTTGTGTATATCACAAGGATGAGTAATACAAGTCATGCAATAATAAATACCTACATGTAAAAATCAAATATCAACAGTCTCCAAAAGCTGTAGTTTCAAAACATATACCATGTTGCATACTTTACAGCACTGTCTGCTTTTACTAGTATTAAGTGAATGAAAGAAACTGCCAAGCGTACAAAAGCAAAATAGCAAGAAGTTCGAAGAGTAACACTTGAAAGAAGAAAAGAAGGCAAATCCAAGTTAGCGCCATTGAAGCAGAAGAAATATAAGTTGTGTATTCAGAAATGCTACCAGTCCGGCCTCAAATCATATTTCACCCTCAAAAAGCATGCTTACAACAGACAACACAACAACAGAAGTTGCAGCTATTCACAAACTAATAAACTACACAAGATTTCCCCATTCAAAAATAGCACAGGATAGGGCCTGTATACACACCTGCCAATTAGATGGGAGACCCTTAGAGAGTTCAGTCAGATCAGGCTGCTGCTGGCTACGCTCAACTGCATCTTGTATGTCAATGGATTCTCTTGCTGCTTGTGCCCTTTTGCGCTTGACCCGCTCCCGCCTACATTAATATAAAGAATTGCATTATTGTATATGTATGTAAGCTGGACAAGTGATGGATGAGAAATTAAAGGATTCTGGAGTCCCATACCAATCACCACCAAGAGGTTGAAAGTTAGCATTATCTTTGGCCTCTCCACTAGCAATTTGCTTTGCACGCCACTCCTAAAATCAAAGGAACATGAGAAACAAAAAATTGGATGACTGCAATGTTCTGCAAAGACAAGTTCCATGTGCAAACCTCTATTTCCCTTTGGCGCTTTCTTTCTAAGGCCTCATACACACTCTCAGGTTCTTCCTCTTCTTCAAGCAACTCCTCTTTAGCTGCCTTCCACTAATAATAACAATATACAACAGAAAACAATGCAGAAAAGTCAACCTAATATAAATTGAGATGAGTTTCACGTTGAACTGGAAAGGTCCAGGGTATTTAATCCAAATCCACTCATTTTTAAATTAAAAAAATACCTTGTCCACCAAACTTGAAACCTTTTTATTAGACTTTAATGAGGATCCAACTGCAACTGTCCGCTTTTTACGTACAGCTGAGGAAAAGGTGAGGAAGTTAAGAAATCATGCAATGCAGGATAGCTTAATATTTTGTAGCCTCAGTGAGGCATGAAATTACAAGTACATTTAAAAATTTAAATGCATGAACAAGTAAGAGCAGGTAGGAATAAAGAGCACACAGATGCTAGTCAATAGATAACATAAGAACACAAGGGATGTACTGTCATATAGACTGATAAAAAATTCCATACATAATAATTGAATCTCACCACAGATTGAAAGGCATACTGAAAAATAAAGCAATAATATTAATGGATCAACCCATCACAAGAAGGGGGAGGAAGGTTCAACCAACACTACTGACAATTGTAACTGATTGTGATTTCTTCTGAAAAGGATATTACCTGATAACCTAGGATTATATGTATGTTCTTGAGACCCAAGTTTGCATTAAGTCCAATAGATCAGGCCAGCTCAACCTTAACAGCTAAATTTGAAGCAGAATAATCGAGTAGTAACACCAGCATTGCTCAGAATCTTTACCTTTAGTTTGGGCTTTAGCAACTACCAATGAGGTGGCACTTCCTGCAGCAGCTTCAGCAGTAGCTGGTGGCAATGAAACACTGTCATCAACTGAAACAGTTGTAGGTGCACAGATGCTAGATGAGGTAGATGGAACATCACTAGATGCCCTGTCTGCTCCACCAACACTAGAATCATTCAAATTGTTAACAGGTATGGACTTTGAACCAACTCCTGGCAAAATTCAAAGAAACCAGAGTGATAAAAAGTGGTTGTAAGACAAGATTCACAGTAATAACAAATACTGATATGTTGGTACAAATACTAACGTACCATCTTGAAGCTCATAATAAGCAACAGGACCAGTTGGATTGACCACAACTTGAGGATTTTCATTATACAAGTTAGGAACTGCACTATAGTAGAGCTGTCCAGGTGGCATAGCAATTTCTCCATATATATTACTTGTTGGCACTTCAGAAGCTGTCTGCCCATAATACTCAGAGCCAGCACCAGGATAAGATAGACCATATTGAGCGTAAGAAAGGGACTGCCCTGTCTCGGTGTAAGATGGGAGAGCATGATAAGAAGGTGCTAGCGGATCACCAGGTGGAGGAGGGGGCACCTGTTCATTATCGGGTGGTGGTGGTGGAGGCACCTGCTCGTTATCAGGTGGTGGAGGAGGGATCCACTCATCATCTGGGGGAGGAGGAACAACAAACTCATCCTCTGGCAACAAAGAATGGTAGTCAGCAAGTGGATTCGACTGAACCTGTTGGTCTGTTTGCGCAAAACCCTTTGCAACTGATGCATCCAAACCAGTAGCATTGCCTGAGGAATTCATATCTTCAACTTCCATGTCCACGTCCATATCAACATCATCTCCAACATTATACCCATGTTTAAGAGTTGATTGCTCAGGATTTACAGTTGCTTCAAGTTGTGTATTATCTTCTACACCACTTTGCATATGACTACCAGGAGATTTAGACAAAGGAAAATGCTGAGTATCGGTGGGAATTTTACCATCGATATCTTTTAAAACTACTGCTGAAGCATCAGCCTGAGATCCATTAGAAACTTCAGAAGTAAGAATGCTCTCTTTGCTCTTATCGTGATCTAATTCAGAATCATGTTCCATGCCATTTTGCTGCTCACCCAATCCTTCAGAGACAGGGACATGTTTATCCTCAACTTCATCATGTGCTAATTTAGCAGTTCTGAACAAATCATCATTGATTACACTTTCAAGTAGTTTTAACTGCTTGTCAGAATGCACCCAGAATGGAAGCAAAGACAATCCATAGGAAGCAAGCGACCTAATATCAGAAAGCCTAATCTCAATCTCTAACATATACTTTGAGAAACTGCCCTGACCTTGCAAATTGCCCTTTGCCCTGTATAGTATTTTCAAAGTTACTAAATTCAGGAAGAATCGAGTTTTTAACACCATTGAAAAATTAATCAAACAAAATACCACAAACAAATGATGATAGCTAAAGCTATGTACTTACTCTCTTAGTGACTTCAGCCTCTCTAACAAACTCTCACTCTGTTTTACAAGACGAGAAGGAAAATCAATTTGTGACTGCTGTTCTTCAACACTAGAATTTGAAACAAATGAATGATCTCCACCATAAGATAAACTCATGATACCATTATTCCTTATCAATTCCTTTCCATTAACATCACAACCCTGATTTTCATTTGTATGTTCACCACTACATCCATTCATTTGGGACCCATGCCCATACAATTCTCTATAAGAAGTCACTGAGGTCTCCACAGAACCATCAATTGTGAAAGCAGCTGAAGTGTCCTGCATCACAGCTGAGGGCACAGTGGAATTATCTACACCAACAGCAGCACACACTGTTTTTTCATCAATGGACGCAGGAGGAATTGGATCATTAGATAACTGAGCTGCTTGAGCCAAAACTTGGGGCACTTCCCATGAAGTTTCCCCAGTTTCAACATTCCAGTAATAATAGCGTTGGCTTTCCTCATGCATCACCATCTTCCATCCTAAACTATTATCAGTGACAGCTTGTTCATCTAACCTTTCAGAAGCAGACATTTGGTCTTTGGAAACCATTTCCTTTTGCAAATTTAGAGCAGCAACATCACTTTCATTTTTTTCGCTGCTTTCAGGATCAAGTGAAGTAGAATTTTGCATTCTATTCTGTTGTCCATCATTTTGAGAAACAAGATCTACAGAGACACTGATGTCAACGTCTTTGGATCCTTCATCAAGACAACCCTTAACCTGACAAATGTAAAGCACCTCAGTATAAGTAGTACATAAAAAGACAAAGCCTAATCATTATACATTAAGTACCATACACATCTATTCAACAGCCAATATTTTCTCTATTTCTCATATGAGTGACACAGCAATATAACCTATTAATCAAATAGTGCAATTACTTGTAAAAATGATTGCCCAGAGTCATACTTTTAGATAGTACAAAAAATATGATCATCATATTATACTAGGAAAAAGTTATAATCTGGATTCCCTTCAAAGAAGTAGTTATCAATTGCTGGAAATCATAAGCCTCCAATCAAAAAGCCATTGGTGAAGCCATGAAGGGGAAAAAAATTATATTACAAGTTACAACATCTTCAAAAAGGACCTCAAACAAAGAAGCCTAGAAAAATAAAGGAGGCAAAATAATTTCACAAAAATGCTAACAAATGCTAGAGATGCAGAAGCATTGGTCATTTTAAAGCTGAATCAGGAAGGATCTCACTCTCCCAAATAACCCCAGTCTGTCATGCCTAATCCATCAAATACACAAACAGAGGAATTGAAAACATATACCGATAGGAGTATCAATTTGATCACCGCATCAAGACCAAACACAAATATGAGCACCAGATTTTTATCTCTCTCTCTCGCTCTATATATATATATATATATATATATATATATATATATATATATATATATATATACACCAGATACTTTATGTGGTATAGCAAAATCAAACTTTTGGGTTAGAAAAGATATACAGGTAGCAGAATACCTCTTCATTGAGCATGGGACTCTGCACCTTAGCATCATTACGTCCTTTGCTTGACCCCTCATCAACTTCATCATCACTATATTGCCCAAGTAGCAGTAGTGGATTCTGTGGTTGTTGACCTGAAGACAAAATGGCAGCATGTCAGATACTACAAAAACACTGGACTATTAACAGTAAAATAATAATAACAAGAAAATTTGAAAAAGATGCCAGAAATTTTCAAAAACTATAAAAGCAAGCACAGCAAATAACAAGAAATACAAAAAGAAACTTAAAAGGAAAAAAGAAAAAAAAAAAAAAAAGATTAACAAGCATTTTAGCTTGTATCATCTGATTCACCTGTTACATATGGGAAAATGTTAGTAAGTCACTAAGCAAACAAAGCCAGAAACATACGAACCGCTAAAACTTTCTACCGTCTGAACCTTGAAATTCCCTTGATGCTGCCAAAAGGGGGGAAAAACCATTGGGAGTCATTCATATTTCAATGTGGCAGGGCCGACCTCATCTGAAATGAATGTTCCCAAGACCACAGCAGCCCTACAGTCTGAGAACAGTTTCTTGGGGCAAACAACATAATATGTCTTGTATATATAGTTCCATATTTCCACCAATTTAATGTTGAGCACTCATGTCGTCTAAATATAGTCCTTTTGAAGAAAACTGACAGAACCCACCTGAAGAAGAGGGTGAATTGGGTAACCCATCACGATGTTGCGAATCGATATCTCTGCCAGCGTCACCATGTACATTGGAGCCACCCAACTCTCCTGGAAAAGCATATCATTGTGAACTTGATACATAACAGAAATGGATAAAAAAAATCATTTTCATAATTTGATTCTCTAAGAATTCCCTACCGTCCTTTGTTTCTTTAGGATGAAAATACTAAAGTAAAAATAAGAATATAACAGATCCATTATGTTCAACATTCAAAACATATTTTAGATCACAAATGTAATGCTTCACATTGCAAAACATGTCTTAGGTACTCAGTACTCCAGAAGTCCTTTTCATATTCCAGTGTACAGCACCAACTATTTATTATTTACATGCATATAAATTAACCCTACGAAATGGAAGCACATCTCTGCCCTAATGTACAACAACAATAAAAAACATCAAACATCGCCTTTTCCCACAAGTGGAGTCAAGAACATGGATCAAACAATGCCATCGTGTTCTGTCAAATCTGCCCAATTGCAAAAATTCAAATTTTCATTTCCCTAAGACAAAGCTTAACAAACATAACTCCATACAGCTTCAATTTTAATCACTAATGTATTAAGCAAAGTATAAGACAAGACCAAACAAGAAACATATATGCAAAACCCTGAAAAGCATAAATAACACAACATGACACAAGAGTCGTAGGAATATGTATATTATCTGGTTTGATAAAACAAGCGCCAGAAAATTATATTTACAATTATGAATTTTACACCCAAGTTATATCTTATAACATACATGAACACATCTCAATGGAGTTCAGTAACTTCAATTTGAACTAAAATAGTAGTCGGTGACAAAAGCTGCCGCAGAAGATTCTACCTCCCATGCAATACAAATATACAATTCACAACCACTCACCAAAAAATATATATAAAAATATTTCTAAAGAGCCAAAAAAAATTATAAATATTATAAAATTCAACAAGGAAATTCCCAATTGCAAACATCACCAGGAAAAAAAAAAAAGACCAGCTGGTTTCCCAGATATATGGGAATTAAACCAAACTGGGGTTTCTCAATTCGAAGAAATCGGAACAAATAAACCCTAAAACTAGAAAAAAATAGAAAATTAAGAACCCAGGGAGCGAACGATGGGGATTGAATACCAGAGGGTTCCGCAAAGAGATCGAGTTTAACTCTGCGACCAGCGTTGCTGAGAGCGGCAAGGCGACGCTCTTTTCTCTTCCCCATTCGTAGATTCCGAATTCGGATTCCTTTGTATTTGTTTCTGCGTGTGGAATTTGGTACTCCGAAGAAAGGAGCTTCGGATTTTAGGGTTAGGGTTTGTACTTTGTAGTGTAATTTGAGACTCTAAACTTCCAATCTCTGAAACGAAAAGAAAACCCCAACAACGAAAAAGGAGCAGGGTCGGGTCTCGGGTTACTAGTTTGGGTCTTGACCGGTTCCTCTACGATTAGCAATCTGCTTGTTCGTGCAGTGCCTTGAATGAAGAAGGCCACGTGGACAAAAAGTTTGATTGCGGGTGGCCCTAACTCTGACTTCCTAGTAATTTCCAAATAGAAACAGTTAAATAGACTCAAATCTACTAAACTAGTCAACCAAACCCACAAACCATAGTAAGTTGGATTAGTATTTTTAAGCTACCAAAAAAATTTAGCGTGCCTAACTAGCCCCCTCTAATACGCAGACTTACGTGGGGCACGGCGGGCTTGGCCCATAGATTGGAGATAAATATTTTTGTGAAAAGTAATAAAATTAATGAATTTATGGACTTTTATTATTTTTTATGATTAATTATTATTTGTTAATTTCTTATTCATACATCATAATTAATTTGTTGTGTTTGTGTTTGAATTTGAATATAAATTATGTAGATTAAGTATCTTTTAAAATTTAAGTGGATTTTTAATTAAGTATATCTTTTAAATTTTAAAATTTTTTAGATAATTTAACTAATTAAAAATATCAAAATAAATTTATTTATATTTCATATTTTTTTATTTTTTGGACGAAACAACTTGTCAACTTGCCAACTCGCATACAAACAAAGCAAGTTGGCAGATTAATGTTATTTTGCCCACTCTTCCTTCGATATATACGGTTGACACCATATAAAGTAGTGGAAAAATGACAAAAGAGGGGTAGAGCAGGCACAGATATACTGGTGGTAAAAAAATGAAAATTAACAAAATTTTCCAAAAATTTCAAATAGCATAGGGGAGAAAACCCACCCGCGTCTCATTTCCTTTCCCAACCCAATGCTCCTTCACTCACTCTTAAACTCTCCTCTTAACTCATGGCTATAGAAATCCTTGAAGATCACAAACCTCAATGCCAAGATCTCAATGGAGTAGCTGGCAAACATGAAAATCAAGCAGCAAAACTCACAGCAGAAAAAGAATAAGAACAACAACCACAAAAATGGAAAAATCAATGGAAACATCGCAACCCCCAAAAAGCTAGAATGAAGCTGCACGGGACCTCGTAGCTGCTAGTGACACCAAAGGCGCCATCACGCTTCTTGAATCGATTGTCTCCAATTTCGAAGAAACCCTAACATATCCTTGTTCCGATTCTTCGATCATCATCTCACAACTCCAATTGGCCTTCGCTCTCTCTGAATTGGCCACACTTTACTCCTCAAACAAACAACCCAACTACAAATTCTCCTTGCTCTGTGCCCGCCCCTCTCTCTCTCTCTCTCTCTATTCCTTTGATTTAGGTTTAAAATTCAAGAATTTAATTTTGGTGTGGGTTTTAGTGTTTTTTGTTTTCAATGACACATGAGTTATGAAAGAGTCAAAGAAGGAAAGGGTTTTACCGACCAAATAGCTACAACTTGGCAAGGAGGCTGAAGCTACTAACATTCATGTTCAAAGAGATTAGAGACATGAAGGGGACTATCATCCCTGAGGAGACTTCGAAAGCCATGGCTGACTTTAGGAATGCTCTTGAATCTGCCAGAGACGTCCTTAGGTTCGGGAGTGAAAGCAGTAAGAATTACATGGTTTATCCCTAGCTAGTAATTCCCTTCTTGCCAATGATCCATTTTTTTTTTTGTCTTTTTTTTTTAGCACAAATCATTAGTTGTGCTTTTGTAAAGAGCTATTGCCTACTAGGGATGCAATCAGAAGAGTTTCTAGCAATACTAGTTTTCAAGCTACATTGAATTTGATATTTGTATAAGCTTTTTTTTTTTTGAGCAATTTTTTAATAAAAAACTTTGTTTGGGGATGCTCTTAAGCAGTGTTCAGTCTCTACCTGCTGTCTAACTATAAATTAGTTGCAATTCAAAGTAGAATGTTTATCCCACGTTAGTTTTCTTTTATATATTTTGGTTTTTAAGTCAATAGAACACTTGTTTTTTTTTCTTTTGTGATTGATGTTTCTTTCTAATGCATATTGTTGATGATTTTGTATTGGCCCTTAATCCTTATGATCGTTCCATTTTCTCTTCAACTTTTGTGTTTTCATTGCATTTATATGTGCTACTTGAGTTTAACCTTCATAATTATGGCTATTCCTGCTAAATTGGGCATATTATAGTTTACTTGAAGTTCCATAGGACATATTCTCATTTCTTATGCTTGTTTTGACCTTGGTTCCTTATGCTGGAGGTTGCTTTGATAAGTGCCTGGTTGGAAAATACATACGTAGATTTGGAGAAAATGTGAATGAGGAACATCACCTTATAAGAGAATAGCGAGGTTTGAGAAGGTGGTGGGATTTGGATTTTTACACTATTTTTATGATTTCGCAAAGGTCTCGTGTTACATTATTTCCAAAATCTCATGAAGGGAATATAGGGATTTCTTTATGGATTGATTGTTTGTTTTTGCTTTATCATTTAGTAGAAATAGGAAGTTGTTTAATAAGAGTTTTATGATGTATCTAGGTAGTATAAAGAGTATGTTGTAGCACACACAACAGCTACTATCACTTGTATACAAGCTGTTTGATCGAATGTTTAGTACAGAGACAAATTCATTAAATTGGCTCTATTCATTTTGAAGTCTATTAACAAAATTGCAAGTGTGATGAAGTTAGAGCTAATGGAACAGTGAATTATTTCTCATCTCATTTTCTCATATTTTATTTTCAGTATTTGTTGATTTACTTTTCTAGTGACATAGGACTCTGATTCTATACTTTTGTAGTTGTGGAATTTGTTTTAGTTGTATAATTATGATTTGACTAGTATTGGTACTTATAACAAGAGAGGTATCATATTTTGATTTAAGGATTCTATTTATATTTGGAAAGAAAACTAATGAGAAGAAAGAGTTCGGAAAGAAAAAAAGGACTAGTGGAACAAAGAAGAGTGTATGATACCAATTGCCTAAAGATATTATTCTTAACATGTTTGAAATTTCTTTTATTTGCTTAATATTGTTGTGGTTGTTCTTTATTTATGAACATGTGTATTGATTTCTACTTAGTAACTTATAAGGGCACAATTACTTATAAGGTTTAATCCTACTGTGATATGTGACTATGTGCCTTGTAGTAAGGTGCAACAAGTATTGGAATTCTGTCATTAGATGAATTCAGAGTGTTGATCTTTAGTTTGAATTCGTAGAAAAAAGAAGTTGCAATTTGATTTGTTTCAAGTGGACTTCCTTCACTAATTCTTTTTCTTTCCCGAAGGTGCATCAATTTTGATACTTAGGGAAGTTTAGTATGAGTAACAGGTGTATGGACTACTAATCTAATAACTTATTATCCCACTATAAAATGCATTAAAAATTATTGATTCAATTCTGGAAGTTAATTGGTATTTATGCAAAGTTAACTGCAAAGTTAAACTTGAAACTTACACTGTGAAAGTGGGATGCATTATATGAGGAGTATAGGAAGGATATGACTAATGCCTGCTCTAAGGCGAAAGATGAGGTCAAACATAAGGCAACTGAAGTCCTTAAAATTTATAAGTTGGTGAACTTTTCAGGTCCTCCCCTTGGTCTTTACTTTCAGATTTTTCATCATGTTTGATATGCTAATGGGAATCTCCCTTTGTGGAAATTGTATAGTGCGGACAAGATGGAGGATAGTCTAGAGGATATTGATGATATTTATAATAAGGCTCTTGCTATGTATCGCATTACTTATGACTACACCATTCAAACGAATTCAGTTGGAAGATGCGGCGACCTTGCATGGAAGGTTGCAAATTCAGCTCTCATGACTTTCTAGACCATTAAACAAAATCCAAGGGCTTCGATATGTGCCGCATGTGTATTGTGCGAGATTTTTGGATCATGAAATACTGTTAAAATGTGTCAAATTTCGTGATTGTATATTTGTCTAGTGTAGCCTAGTTATATCGACACAAGTGCATCATATCCTTTGATAATATTTATGGTTGATTAAATCATGCCAAAGTATACCATAGCTATGCCGAACTTTCCTATCTTGTTGTCATATAATATTGGATTCATGTTATTGACCAACAAGATTGGTTAATGGGAAGAAATTTCTATGGATGGTAATAGGGAAAATGCGATTTTGCATGTCATTGCAAATTTTTACATGGTAAAATATCACTTAGCAATTGATTACTGTTCGTTTGAAAAGCAACCGAGGGTGTAAATTTCAATTTTCCTTTATTTAATACATGTTATCAACATCTTGTTTCCCTTCTTGTTGGTTATAGATGTGTCATTTTGTTTATCCAATTTCATTGTTTTATAACCATCTTCTTTTCTTTAAATGTAATACTTACACTTGGTTTGAATATTATTTTATTAACGAATTCGAAATTAATAAGAATGGACTGGAAAATAAAAGGAAGGAGTGGAATAAATTAGTGATAACTTTGTTAGATAAGGTGGTAACTTATGAAAATAAGCTGGTAACTTATTAGGTCAGTGAATGAACGAAGCATAATTTTCTATTTGTGCTTTGGGTTGGTAAATAGAGTTGAGAAGCTGGTAGTTTTAGTTAAAAAAGCTTGTAGCTTTTTTAGAAAGCCGGTAACCTTAGGACTTTCCACTTCATAGCAGCACTGGTCTTATTGAAGAAATTTGTGCCACCAAACAACATAGAGAAAGAGTTGCAAAGCCATAGTGAGCACCTCTTGGTCTTCCACTTGGTTGGTAACTAAACCTAAAAGGCTGGTAAATTCAGCTCAACAAGTTGGTAAATTTTTAAAAAAGCTAGTATTAGATCACACCCTTCTATACATTCCCAAGGGGACTCTCAATCCAACATAGGGAGAGACTTCCAAAGCCTTAGCGAGCACTTCTTGATCCTACACTTAGTGGGTAACTTGGGTCAAAAAATTGGTAACTTCAGCTCAATAAACCGGTAACTTTTTAAAAAAGCTAGTAACTTCTCAGAAAATTTGAAATCTATTTTATTTGGGCTTTCCGAATGAATTAGTGTACCCAGACAAGTTTAGATCTTACCTTCCACTATTAGATTGATGAGTGGACCCTCAACCCCACATGTGGAGAGACTTGCAAAGCCTAAGTGAGGTCGTGGACATGGTTAGAATTTTGGTAAGTTGTCATGCTTAGAATTTTGGTAACTTATTCAATAAGTTGTCAACGTTTTGAAAAAGTTAGTAACTTATCAGGAAATTAGAATTTTTGTTTCATAAGGCTTGTCGAATGGATTGGTGCAACCAAACAAGTTAAGATCACATCTTAGGATATTCGATCACATGAAGAGAGAATTGCAAGGCTGTGGTAAGCAAGGCTCCGTCCTGCTCTTGGTTGGTAACATAGGCCAAAAAGCTGGTAATTTAGTTCAATAAGCTAATAATTTTTTCAAAAAATTGGTAACTTATAAAGAAATTAGAATTTTGATTTCATTAGGCTTTATTGAATTGATTGGTGCAACCAAACAAGTTAAGATCACACCCTCACATATTAGATTACATGGGGAGAGAATTGCAAGGGCTTGGAGAGCACCGCTCCGTCCTACTCTTGATTGGTAACATGGGTTTAAAAGCTGGTAACTGATTAGGAATTTTGATTTGGGTTTTATTGGCTTTGGGTAATAGATTGATGCAATCAAACACATTAAGATCACACCTTAGAATATTAGATCACATAGGGGAAGACTTGCAAAGCCTAGGTCAGCACCTCTCCGTCGTGCACTTGATTGGTAATTTGGGCCAAAAAGTTAGTAACTTTTCAAAAAAATTGGTAACTTATCAGGCAATTGTTGTTTGCGTCCTATTGGGCTTGCAGAGTGGATTGGTGCATCCAAACAAGTCAAGACCACACCTCTTCATGCTAGATTAGTGAGGAGAGCCTCATTCCCACGTAGAGAATGACTTGCAAAGCCTAAGTGAGGACTTGCACTTAGTTAGTAATTTCATTAAAAAAAATGGTAACTTAGTTCAATAAGCTGATAACTTGAGCAGAAAGGTGGTAACTTATCAATTAATTGTTGTTTTGGTTCTCCTGGCCTTGCAGAATGGATTGGTGCATCCAAACAAGTCAAGACCACATCCCTTTATTGTAGATTAGTGAGGGGAGCCTCAACCCCACATGGTGAGTGGCTTGCAAAGCTTAAGTGAGCAAATGTGGGCTCTGCACATGGTTGGTAACTGGCCACAAAAAGCTAGTAACTTTAGATCAATAAGGTGTTAACTTTTACAAAAAGCTGGTAATTTATCAGGTATTTGTAGTTTTGTTTCTATTGGACTGCGGAATGGATTGATGCATCCAAACAACTTAACACCACACCCCTTTATATTATATTGTTGAATGGAGTTTGAACCCCACGTGGGGAGTAACTTGCAAATCCTAAGTGAGGACTTACGCTTGATTGGTAACTGCACCCAAAAAGCTGATAACTTATCAATTAGTTGTTGTTTTGGTTCTACTGCCTTGCGAAATGTATTGGTGTATTCAAACAAGTCCCTTTCATCGTAGAACTTGCCAACTTTTTCAAAAGTTACCAACATATTGAACTGAAGTTACCAGTTTTTTAGCCCAAGTTACCAACCAAGAGCAGGACGAAAAATTGTTCACCAAAGCCTTGTAACTCTCTCCCCATGTGATCTAATATCCTAAGGTGTGGTCTTAAGGTGTTTGGTTGCATTAATATATTGCTTAAGGCTAATAAGACCCAAATCCAAAATTCTTGATAAGTTACCAGCTTTTTAAAAAAGTTATCAGTTTATTAAATTGAAGTTATTAGCTTTTTAGTCCAAGTTACCAACTAAGAACAGGACGGAGTGTTGCACACCAAGGGCTTGCAACTCTCTCCCCATGTGTTCTAATATCCTAGGGTGTGAGCTTAAGGTGTTTGGTTGCACTAATTTATTCCCCAAGGCCAATCAGACCCAAATCCGAAATTCCTGATAAGTGACCAGCTTTTTCAAAAAGTTACTAACTTATTGAACTGAAGTTACCAACAAAGTGCAGGACAGAGTGTTGCTCACCAAAGGTTTGCAACTCTCTCCCTATGTGATCTAATATCCTAGGGTGTGATCTTAAGGTGTTTAGTTTCACCAATCTAATCCCCAAGGCCAATAAGACCCAAATCCAAAATTTCTTATAAGTTACCGGCTTTTGAAAATGTTACCAACTTGTTGAGCTAAAGTCACTAGCTTTTTGGGCCCAGTGACCAACCAAGTGAAAGACCAAGAGGTGCTTAATATGGCTTTGCAACTCTCTCCCCATGTTGTTTGGTGGCACAAACTTTTTCAATAAGGCCAGTGCTGCAACGAAGTGCAAGGTCCTAAGGTTACCAACTTTTTATTGCTTATTACAAGGTTTTTTAATTGAAACTACTAGTTTTTCAACCCTAGTTGCCAACCTAAAGGACGAACAGAAAATTATGCTTCGTAATTGAGTCAGCCTTTAATTACAACAACTTTCGTTGACTGACGTAATAAGTTACCATGTTATTTTCATAAGTTGCCACCTTATCTAACAAAGTTATCACTAATTTGTTCCATTCCTTCCTTTTATTTTCCAATCGATTCCTATTAATTTCGAATCCGTTAATAAATAACATTCAATCATTTCATTGAAATACTTTTGTTGACTAATAAATAGCCAATATTTTAATTTAGACTTGGTGATAATATACTTTATTTTCTGGTATGCCCATAATAAAACATCAATTTAAATTACATACCGTAATAGTATTCAAAATTTTAACACAAACGTTTAATTCAATTATATATTGTTAAGTTATTAATAATACTTGACTTTTATAATAATTTCTTTAACTATCATACAAAAGCTAATATCTAATTAGTCAATAATGTAAAAAATTTGAATATTAAAATTAAACTCATGAAACAGTTTTATTGGTTGTTATAACCAAACTTTCATGGTGATTAAAATTAAACCTATTTTGAACAATAAGAAAGTGTTGAGATATAAAATGAAATACATTTTGCATGAGCCGAACTAAATTATTATAATTACAATCTTCGAAAGCGTAACTCCGATGACCATGACGAATAGACCATACCAATGCTGTCAGGAAACAACCAAATGCAAAATGTTAGAACTTAGAATCATAGTGTGAAACAGACAAAGTGTAAAAAATTGCAAAAAGCAATAAAGCCAATTCACAAGTAGAGTATTTTGCTAATTGCATGTTAGATGCCAAAAGTTTGAACTCACTTGAAATAGAAATTACATTTACATTTACATCATTATCCTTCCCCAAAAAGATTAGCCAAAAAAACAAGGCAAGTGCCACACAAGCTTAACTCACTCATATATAGCATCAAGAGCTTAAAATAACCTCCTTTTGCTTTTGGTTAATCTTCAAATCATAAAACACGCTTAAGTAGTAAGACTAGTTAAAGTAACCCCATTTGCTATAGTTTACAATAGGATTATGGGGAACCTCAGTTACTGCAAGAGCAGTAGTCTCGTAGTTGCTTTGGAACCAATTAGCAATTACAGCAACAAGAGTTGCACATGCACTCTCACTTGCTGCACGTTCACTGCACTGAACAATAGAGGCAAAGAAGACTTGTGTCTAAAGCTTCATGTGACCATCACGGCTCATTACTTCTTTGTTCTCCTAAGTCCTTATAATGAAATTGTCATCCCCAAATTCAAAGACCGATGATCAATTTGAACATGAATCATCCTCAGTTTTCTGTAACTGGAATACAATGTGAAACATCAGTATTGTATGCTAATAACCACAGTATGAAAGTGCAGCAAAAGTTGCAGAAAGGTTCAGAAATCAGTAGTAACTGTCACTAATTTCTTACCAATACATATGGTTTACCATAAATGTGAGATTCATTAGTCACTAAGTACTAATCAAAAAGACCTTAGTATCAAGTTTCAGGATACCCAGCAAACCCAATCTTTTGTAACATAAACATCCAGATCATGAAAGAAATAGAAAGAAAAAAGTCAAGTCTTACCCCCATGTGAAAGGGATTCATCAGAGTTAAACTGCCGATAATCAAAATCAATGTCATCACCACCTTCTTTTCCATAGGCCTTCTTAAACAATGGCTCTCCCTTCTTTAACCCCACCCCACATTACGTATGTTACAAATTTACAATTAACATTAGATGGTTTCCACATACTTTAAAGCCATAATACTTGAATATAGAACTTTACAAAATAGGGCACATTTCATAGAAAATTCAATACAGCCCTACTGATTAATTCAAAAACAACAATCAATTAAAGCACCCAGCAACACAAACCAACCTAAACCCTACACCCAACACATATTTTCCACTTTCAAAACTCACTAATCAATCTAAAATTCCAACCAAATCAAAAAACGTAACACAAATTAACAAGGGTTGGAGGCAGAGACAGCAATAGAGACTACCTCTTGTGGCATACTAAAACCTCCCTATGGTAGAAGACCAAGCCACGCCAACTCAATGTTAGACTAAGGAGTCCAATTGAGTGAGGGAATGCTGATCTTTGAGATTGAGGGCATAGTTAAGGTAGTTGGAAATAGTTTATAATTAGGATGCTGATGAAAGTTACAGAAGGTTAGAAGAGAAAAGTATAATATGATGGGATTTGCTAGTTTCAATGCCAATTGCTTTTTGCTAATGTGATGATAAGAATAACTAGCAGGCAATGTAGTTTCATGGTTTGGTCGGCATAAATGTTAACATGGTTTATCCTTTATGTCTAGAAGGAAAAAGAAAAAAAACTGAATAAAAAAGAAAAAAAATAAAAGAATGACATAGGAAGAAAAAAAAATAAAAGTAAGAGAAAAAGAAAAGAAAGAAAAGAAAAGAAAAAAAAAGGGTATGCATGTGAGGTGTGATTTTGACACAGGGTTGATGCAAGAACAAGACAGCTTAATTACTTCATTTGAATTGAGACAGGGCAGTCTATATGTCTGCTTTTGAGTCATAAGGCAAATTTTAGGTTAAATTTGAAATGGGAAATTGTGTAATCCCCATGCAAAGGAATTGAATAAATGGAACTATATTACGAGCCTTATTCAAGCATAAAAATTACTAGGAATCCTAAACCATAAATGTGCATATTAGAAATATAAACCCAATACCAAGTTTCATGATATAAATTCTTTCATGTTATTGAAAATATTGTCTTAACAAAAAAATTGATCACCTATACCAGAATTGCATCATGACATTTTGCTCTGATTCTCTATGTCTATTGAGTATTATACTCTTAACAAAAGCTTTGATCAACTATAATAGACTTGGATCATTACATAATGCTATGATTCTCTATGTCTATACTTTCATATCTGAGAGAAAGTCATTTATGCTCGGCACTAAAATATAATGTCAAAGAAAAATTACTTCATTCAATATACTTAATCCTTCATGAACATTCAGAAACATGAGTGAAAGGATCAAATAAAATATGTTAGTTAACACTTTTTTGTTACTAAGAAAAATTCAATTGATCAAACCACTTAAACTGTAGATGTTTTGAATAAAACAAGCATATATGAACTCTTTACTTCTCCACTATCCAAGAAGTACTATATAGTTGGCGAAGAAATATAGAGCTTCCATAGAACAAAATATATGTCAATTGTAAAAGGTGATATGTTAGAAAAAGCTTTAGTAAAGGTTTCCTTGTTTTTCCCTTCCCAAAAGTAAAGGACACTCAACATAGAAAAGTAAATGGTAGGGAATTGATTGCTTACTACTAATTTATGCCAAAAATAATAGAATAATTAAAGTGAGAACATACATAATAATTAACAAATGATATGCCAAAACAAGAAATATGTTAGCGACATAGCACCCAAATTTCTAAAATTCAGCCAATAAACTTTAATACCATTTCTTCCTTTCACTATCTAACTTTCCACAAAGAGAGAGGGAAAGAAAAAAATAATCAAAATTGAGCATTCTAGAGCAACTGTTTTAGCTTCTCAATCATGAAATCAATATCTAAAACAATCAATCACACATAGTCACATCATCACTACCCAAAAATCAAAACAAATCAACATAGCATTCTCAATTCAAATATCAAAAAATAGACTCATATTCATATTTGGTACAATCACACACACACCCCGGAATCCCAAATGAGGTTGAATCACAAACCAAAGATCCAAACTAGTGGGATTTCTTCAATCCCAACCCGACCATGTGCATGTTTTGTTGTGGGGTCTAAGAGTTCAATCCCAAATAAGCAAAAGAGAGGCACTTGAGGCAAGGGACTGTGAAAGATGCGATTTTGAACCAACCCTATGAATCAAAAACCCATTTTTTTAATGCTTCTAAGCTCAAATGGCGCTTTGATATGCAAAAAATGGTGGAAATGGCGAAGTGGGTTGGCGAGAATAGAAGGGTTTGTTGGGGCGCTGAGGTTAAAGAGGTTGTGAAGAATGGTATGAGAAGAAAGGGAAAAAAGGGAATGCTTATAGTGGATGATGGAGACTACAAAGGAGGAACACTCTGGTTTTTTACACTGTTGCTTAGTTTCGATGATAAAGGAGCCTCGCATTCATGGGTAGGGGAGGAAGAAGACTCTCGTTCGCGGGTGGATGGTGTTCTTTATTTTTGCCCGAAGGTTCAAAGAGTGAGTGAGTGAGCAATGGGAAGGGTGGGGTTTCGCGGGGTGGCAGACAAAAACTTGAGGTTCTCACAAGTGTGGTTTTTTGTTTGTGTTTCTGAAGTTTTCACTTGCCTTCTCCTTATCGCTATCTCCATAGTTACCCTCTTCTTTTGTCGTTTTGCTTGTTTTACTACGATTGACACCATTTATGTCATTCAAACCGTGGGCTAAATAACATTTCTCAAGTTGGCATGTCCAACCCATTTTAGTGAGGCGGGTTAGCCCACCCCATTTTGTGAAGAATGAAAATGGAAATTGTCAATGCCATCATCTACATATTGGAAAGTAATGTGGTGTTTGATGGTGATGATTCTCCATTGTGCCAAGTCATTGTTATCAACATTGTTAAGCCTCTACCACCACCATTGCATCATCATTCGTAGCCAAGATCACCATATTCATTTTCCTTATGTCAATTTCCATTAGCCTTATATTGCTAAAGTTCATTGCACTGCTAAATTTACCAATTAGACACATAGGCACTTCGCCCTCCATTGAACGCATGTCACACCACTATTGCATAATAACGTCCCATGCATCAATGCCTCCATCATCTACTTCATCAAGCCAAGATTGAGCCAAAATTCCTCTTTTTTGTTTGTGCTTTTGATAGAAAATGAGAGAAAAGATACTTTATAAGTGTATAATATACACTCATTTAATGATTGATTTGACATAATTTTGTACTTTAATTGCTAAGAAATTAGCCACTTTTATAGGGAATTTAGATTTTTGTGAGATTATTGGAACTAATATTAAATTGATAATTTTTAGGTGGATTTGATGGCTTGAAAACATACTTTTACTCAATTTTGCAAGAGAGGAATTTTTGGAGCTAAATAGAAAAATTTGGGAGCTTGTTTGATATGATCTTTCTGAAAGTACTGTAGTGGAAAATTCATATCTCTCTCTACAGGATCGGATTAAGACAAATGAAGATATTCAAGAAAGCTTAAGAAATGCTTTACAACTTTGATATTCAGCCCAAAGCCCAGTTCTTAGAATTTTTTGGTGAAAATCTAATTGTAAAATCGAAGGTTGCTATTATCCTAATGCTATCTAGCCTAACCTCTATCCAATGTTTTGCTAATATCTTGAGCTACAAAAGTCCAATCAAGGTGTTTATTATGGTGTTGGAAAGCTTATTCAGAACTCTACAACTTGTATTTGTACTTTGGGAGTTAACTCTAACTATATTAAGCGCCATAGAGCCTAGAAATTAATGGTTTAGATATTGTCCCGTGTCAAAATGTGAATTGGGCAAATTTTGGGCCCAAGAGAGCACAAATTGGAATTAGATGGAGTCATTAATGATTTTAAAAGACTGCAAAGATTAGAATGAGCCCAAACCTAAAAAAGCATAACATTAGAAGGCGTCTCTTGGATTCTATCATTGGATCTGAGAATTTGGAATTTGAAGACACAAGAAGATTGTGAGATTCTATACACTTGTCTCTATTAGAGTTTGGTTTCTTCATCAAGAAAGGAAGATCAATGCTATTAGAATCATCTTTTCTTCTCTTGATTCATATTTATTATGTTATCTTTCCTTTTGAATTTGGATATTATAAACATGTTTAGTGGCTAAAGCCCCTCTTAGCTAGTGTGCTGATGTAACCAATGTTGGGATAATGAGTTATTGGTTTCTTTAATCTAATGAATGTTTCTTTCAATTGAGTTTCTATCTTTATTCTTAATGCTTTCTTGGATTGGCTACCCATGAACTGATGAGTTGCGTAGACAACTGGGAAATTGATACAGAGCTTAGACTAAGGGATGGGAACCATAATTATTAATTGTCTAATAATAGAGATTAATAATTGTGTAGAATTAATCTATTTAGGATTTCATAGAACATAAAGTCTTTAGCTCTAGGGTACAAAATAAGGAATTAATTGAATCTTAGAGATTAAAGAGGATTAATATGGTAAAGAATCGGGTATTAATTAAATAAAAAAATCCCCTATCAATTGAATTAGTCGAAATTTATTAAATTAAGAATTTAATACTCATAGGATCAGCTAGGTGAATCAAAGCCTTAACATCTCATATTTTATTGAATTTTCTAATACTCTTTGATTGCTTGAATTCTACATTAGGCAATTAGAAGTTAGTTTAGATTAGATTTAGTTTATATTTAATTAGATTTGCTTTTAGATTGGCTTTTTGTTATTTCAAATTTTGTAGTCTAGATAGTGTTTAAATTTGAGAATTGGTACTTGGTTACCCAATCCCAATGGAACGATACTCTTACTCACACTTTTATTACTTGTACGACCCAATATATTGGCCGATTTCGCATCAACACTGGTGTATGGTCAATGTCATCCAGTTGTTACAAACTCACTAAAGAGGATGTCCTTAACAAGAACAACCACAAAAGATGGGGGGAGAGAATGAGGTGAGAAGTTTTACTTTGGTTGAAAAATGGGTAACATTTACCCTTAAAATTGGAAAAATTATTCCTCCTTTTATTCTATTTTTTTCACTTTTCTTTTTCTAAGAAAAATTACATACTCTAGTCAAAAAGAGAAAAAAATACATAGCCTAAATGTTTCAATGCATTTTTTTTCTAAATATTTTGGTAGTATGCAATATTGTTCTAAAGGGAAAATGAATGACAAAATAACACTGATAACAATAAGATACTCCTCTCTTCGAGTTAGTGAAGACTGTAATTCTATCCTAATGAATTCACTCTTACTTCATAGTTTCCATCACCTCACACTATCCCTCCCCCCGGCACAAATCACCTATTGGTGTAGAAATCACGCACCCACATTATTGCTTCCCTCAAATAATGCGCTTTAGGCCTAATAGGGAGCCCACTAGTATCTCCACTTATTAATTCATTAACATTAGCTTTTGGATTCGTGTTTCCAACAATTGAGCTTGTAGTTCTCTCACCTACACTTGAGTCCGTATCATTAACCTCCAGTTCGAGAATGACCTTGCCCTCAAGGTCCAATTTAGGGCACAATTGTATAAGATCTAGCCAATCTACCTACATCGCTTCCTCTCGCAATCGTCAAAGCCACTCAATAAGCACCTGTAGCTAGTATTCACCATTGACATCTTTGGAATAGCAATTAACAATTACAATTGGGGTTAGGTGGTTTACCTTTGGCAGCTTAAGGAATGATAGTACTTCCTTTGGAAGGATTCCACCGTACGCCTGCAAGATTGCCACATGAAATATAAGTGGATTCAACTACCCTCTAGTAGTTTCAAGTGGTAAACCACCTTCCCCACTTTATGTCTTATCTGGTATGGATTGTAATAGTGCTTAGATAGCTTAAAGTTGAGTCTTTTAGACAAAGGTTGTTGCTTGTTTGGGTGTAGTTTGAGTAGGATCCAATCTCTATTGTAAATTCCTTGTCACTGCAGTGTGTATATGTTGTCTTCTTCATTTTCTCTTGAAAGCGTTGTAAATGATAAGTGAGCTTTGCATTGAAACATCCCTACAAGTAAGTAGACTGTCCATTTCTACTGCCATTGATGCCGTTGATGTGTATCTTGGAATGTGTTTGATGGGGAACTCATAGAGAGCCATATTGATGGAAGAGTGGAATGAACTATAGTAGTAAAGTTCTGCCCATGGTAGGTAGGATACCCACTGTTGCAGCTGTAAGTAAGTAAATGCTCTTAGGTCCTGCTCTAAGAAGATATTAACCACTTCATATTATCCATCACTCTGTGGGTGATAAGCTAAGCTATAATGAAGTTTAGTACCACTCTAATTAAACAAGTGCTAACAAATTTGACTAATGAAAATAAGGTCAAGGAACCCATGTAGTTTACCCACTGAATTAATGAACGTTTGGGCTATACCCTTGGCTATGAAGCCTGGTTGATTTATGAAATTGCATAACAAAATCCATTGTAATATCAATCCATGGTTTGGAGGGAATTAAGAGCGATGGTAGGAGACCTTGAGGGTTAGCTATAAGGTATTTACTTAGCTGATATGTCTCACACCTATTAACAAAGGCCTGCATCTCTTGTTTCATGTAAGGCCAGAAGAACACCTTGCTCAAGCTTTTGTAGGTTTTCAAAATCCCACGGTGCATTGCTTGTTGGAATACTGAAATTCTTGTAAAATCAGTTGCTTGAGGCCTATGTCATTAGGGATTCAAAGTCTATCCTTGTGAAACACCAAGCTACCTCTCACCTTGTAATCAGCATGTAAAATTCCTTAATTATATCTATTGTGCAAGCGTAATAAGTTAGGGTAAATTTGGTTGGCCTGAAGTAGGGTGGATAATAAGGATGTGTGAATAGTTGAAAAAGCATTTAAGGAATGTCCCATACTAACTTTTGCTTGTCTGGATAAAGCATCTGCATTGGGTTCAATTTCTTAGGTCCGAAAATTATGTCATAATCATACCCTATCAACTTAATGACATAGTATTATCACTCTAGAGTTAGCATCACCTAATTTTAGAGTTCCTTTAAGTTTTGATGGTCTGTTTTGATTGTAAACTGCCTGCCAAGGAGCTAATGTCTCCATCTACTGATTGGTTTAGTGATTGCATAGAGCTTCCGAATATACATGAACTCTAAACCCACTGCTATCTCTTTGTTTAGTTTCTTATTAAAATACACAATAGGGTGGCCTTCTTGGGATAAAACAGCCTTTAACCCCATACTCAAGGCACCAGTCTCCACAACATAGGGCTTATTGAAGGTCAATTTAGCGATGGTTGTCCATCCAAAAAGCATCATGCTTCAACAACTCAATCAACAGGAATACAATTTGGGCGTACTTAGCAACAAATTTTCAATAGTGCCTGTCAATCTTAGGAATCCCCTCAATTACATAACTATTATAGGTCTCAACAAGGCCTGAATAACTTCAATTTTTTTTTGGATTTGCATGCACCCCTTTGACACTCAGTATATGACCTAAATACTCAATTACTGATGAGCAAAAATTACTGTTAGATCACCTGGTAAAAAACTACCCTTCTCTAAAACTAATAGAGTAAGATATAAGTTCCTCAAATATTCCTTTCTAGAAAAGTTGTAAACTAGTATGTTATTAAAAAAAAATTGTAATAAACATTCTTAAATAAGGTTGAAATATCCTATTCATAGTCGCCTAGAAGGTAAAAAAGGCATTGATCAGCTTGAAAAAGCATGACCACAAATAGAATGCCCTAAATGGGTATGAAAAGCAATCTTTGGTATGTCATTCTCAACCATTCTAATCTAATGGTAACCAAATTGAAGATTTATCTTCAAAAAGTATTCATCCCCATGTAACTTATCTAGTATCTCTTCAACAAGGGGGATAGGAAATTTATCGTTAACTATTATAGCATTTAGGGCCCAGTAGTCAACATAGAACCTCCAATTCCCATCCTTCTTTTTCATTAGCAGTACTAATGTCATGACCCAACCCAGGCCGTGACCGGCGCATAGGGAACGGGTCCCCTAGTTAACCTCGATCACATAATTTCTTACAAATTTGGGCAGAGTCTCCTCTGCATTCAAGACTATTCCTAACTACAGATTCTCTCCCTGCACAAAAGAAACACAAACACACAATTCATTGGGGATCCAGGTATTCTCATAATACACCCTACAGCACACAGTATAAAAGTAGAATATATAATTACTTTATTCATCTAAAATACATAACTTTAATTCTTTAGAAAACTAAATCCTTTTTAAACAACTTTGATTCAAATATCTAATTCCAATGCTTTAGAAAATCCAACAATTTTGATAAATATAAATAAAATACAACAATAACAACAACAATCACGATAAGGCCGGACCCTGCCTGTTGTACCATGGAGCTATCATAATCTAAGAATTTGTCAAACGTAAATAATTTACAAAATGGTCCTTGAACAAAGAAGAGCTCACCCCGATTACAGAAATACTCTATTGAGGGACAAATGCTCAGATCGATTAAATACCTGCAACTGAAAAGAAAAAGGAAACAACTGAGTGAGTTTATGAAACTCACTGAGAGATAGAGTGTCCCTAACCCACATAAGACAATGTGCAAACTTATAGATATTAAGGTAATACAATAATATGTATAATAAAACCAAAATAGAAATTTTAATCAAACATTATCCAAATTTCCTTTTCCAAAAACATAGAGTCCATCTATTCCAGGATAATCAGGCAGGAATCATACTTAGGTGGCCCTTCCTTCGTGTGAATCCTGTAATCAGGCACGCACTACTATTAGAGTGGCTGTGAATATCAAGCACGCACTACACTATATGTATGGCTGTGAATATCAGGCACGCACCACTCGCTTGAGTGGCTGTGAAAATCGTAATTCAAGGTGCACCAGGGCTAACGTCTACTGCCTTTAGCAGGCAGATCCTGGTCTAAACTTCCCAACTCTTTCCTTTTCATTATACATAACATATACTAATGATTCTCATAAAACATACCAATATATCATAAATAAAACATAAAATCGTATCCTCAGAGAAAATAAGCTTTATTCAGAAAACCTTTTATTTCATCTCTTACTCAATCATTCACAATTCAGATGCAGAGCAAATTCATACCAAGCTATAGACCATTAAGTATATTAAATCCTTTCAAAACAAGATTCATTTTCCAAAGTTTAATAGGAAACCAATATAACAACAATTACTTTACTTTTTGAAAATCTAGTCATTATCTTATGTGGTAAATTTTGAATAAATAAGCTACCAAGTTTAAATCAAGATTCTGAGGTAAACCAAATCAATTGCACACACACACACACATACCTACACACACACATATATACAAAATATATTGGAAACTAAGATAGGGATAAACTATCTACTCACAGTTCACCAGCCCAAAGGTGAAATTCGATCCTACAGAGCTCCGAGGCTCATATAGCGATCATTGGAGTCACCTAGCACCATGATTTCGATAGATTTACTAACCATCAGTTGTTGACACAAGGAATTACCGCTAACCACCCCCCAAAACATAAAATCCCCCAATTCCTAGCTTAGGGTTCAAGAACAACTTCAATCCAAGCATAGATTTGAATTTCTTGGAAAAGGAAGGAGGAAGAATGTTGGGATTTATCTTTAGGAAGCCAATGGGAGTGAGAATAGTGGTGGATTTCGAGTTCTTCCTCCTCCAAGCTCCAAGCTCATCCATGGAGGTAGAGAGAGAGAGAGAGAGAGAGAAAGAGAGAGAGTGAGATGAATTGATGATGATTTTAGGTAGATTGAAGTGTTTAATTGTTATTTTGAAGTGGGTTTAATGAAAAGATTTGATATGGAGGTGTTGGGGTGAGGTTAGGGTGAGTTTAGAGAGAGAGAGAGAGACGTTTTCGAGTAGAGGAGAGAGAAAAATGTGAGGAAAATGAGTGAGAGAGAGAGAGAGAGAACGAGCATCCCAAATGTATTTATAAACGGCCGGTAATCGATTAAAACTCCTTGTAATCGATTACCAAGAATCCAGAAATTGTAATCGATTACAAGCCTGTGTAATAGATTACCAGAGAGCATCAAGAACCTAAGAACCTATTTAGTCATGTGTAATCGATTACGTAATCGATTACAAGTGAAGAAAACTTTATTTTTGTATATCACCAGTCACTGGTAATTGATTACAAGTCCCTTGTAATCGATTACCATAGGGAAAAATACCACATCAGAACACCTCAAAATAGACTTACAACTTAGAGACATGGGTATCATACACTTATTTACATTTCTTAACTTTAAGTTAACAATTTTAAAACATAAATATAAATAAGGAAATACCCCCCCATTTAGATTAAAAAAATCCATAAATTCAAAATCCTTAAGATTCAGGACCTAACTTTTGGGTTTTAATTCAATATCCGAAAACTCACATTTTTATAAACCAGTGGGTTGAAATCGAAGGGTTTACCCATTCCCTAAAATTTATTAAAAATCCCTCTTCAACTTATTGATGCCCAGGGAACCATTATCGGGACTTTTGCTCTTAAGAAAATGCCTCAGTCTTATAGCCCTCCAAGAAAACATAGGGTTTAGATTCAAAATTTTCAGAACCCGATATCGACAGAGCACTGCAACTCATACTGGGGTATTACAACTAAACTAGAGTAAGCACCCTTACTATCCCTGATGATCCTAGCTTTTAGCATTTCTCCCACCAATCTTTCTGTTTCTTTTTTTTGGTAATGGGGATACTAGCAAGGCTACACATTCACTAGTTTTGCTTTAGGAACCAAATGAATGTAATGATCAACTTCTCTATGAAAGGGCAAGGAATTAGGTTCTTCAAAAACCTTGGCACGACTGTTCAAAATTTCTGAGACATTAAGGGGCAGTGTACTATTGTCAGGGGCTTCTTTAAGCTCTTCAAGTACCTTCAATTAGAATAAGAGGCTATAGAATTTGCAAATACCTTTTTTCTGCGATTCTTACACTTAATAGAATTTGCTTTGAGCAATCTTCCTCACTATAACTTAATTTTCTACTGGCCCCACTTAAACTCCATAGTCAAGTGGTTGTAATTAATGTGCACGGTCCCCAAATGCTCTAACCATTGCACCCCTAACATTATATTGGTCCCATTCAAGTCTAGTACAAAGAAGTCAACCCAAAATAAGTACCCTTGGACATGAATATATAGATTATCATACTTGGCACGACATTCAATTGATTCCTTATTGCCCACGTACACCTTGTCAGGCTTAATCTCGGTCAGTAGCATAGCCAATTTCTTAGCTATGCTGGATTTCACAAAATTGTGAGTACTTCCACGGTTAATCAAGATCATGAGTGTGTGATCCTGGTATTTGCCTTGCAACCTTATAGTGCTTGGGTGATACTGACCAACCATATCATTCATGTTAATTTCAAGTATTGGGTCGGTTATTTTTCCCACTTGCAATTGTTCCAACTCTTCCCTTATAGAAGCCCCCTTTAAGGGTTCTTTTATTTCTTCTTCCCCAATCAGCAACATGGGAGAAATCTTGCACCGGTGGTTAGGGCTGTACTTCTCCTCACAATAATAACAAAGCTCCTTCTCCTCTTTTTTGTTGAATTTCAATTGTAGTTCATTTTTCAACACTAGGATTATTAGAGCTCCTAACACTGTTACCCCCATAACTCCTTGATTTGACAGAGCTACTACCCCCACTCTTGACTCTTAAACTTCTTCCCACTTGTTGTAAGGCAAGGTGATTTTGTTCATACAATTTAGCCATAGATACAACTTGCACAAAAGTGGTGGGTTTGGCCAACAAGAAGTCACATTTTGGATAAGCATTCAATCCAGCAATAAAGAATGCAATCAACTATACTTCAAAGAGTCTTGTTATCTACTTAGAGAGTTTCTTAAGCTGAGCTTGGTACTTGGCTACTATTAAGGTCTATTTGAGCTCCTTAAGAGCTATTTTTGGATCATGATAAATGTTGGCCTAAACCAAAATACAATATTATAAAATGCTGAGAAATATAATGTTGTATTGATATATTGATGTATGTTTTTGGATATTTGCAGGAATTACAATTGAGTCCGAAAAAGGAAAATATGAAAAAAAGAAATAATACTAAAAATAAGAAGATATTCCTCTCTTTGAGTCAAAGGAAGACTCCAATTCTCTTCTAATAAATTCACTCATATCTCACAATTTGCATTACCTCACACTATACCCCCCCATAAACTCCCTTATTGCCTATTCTGTTGCAACCAACTGGTTAGCTGACCTATTGGAGTAAAAATCACACGCCCACATTGGTGCTCCTCTCAGACGTTGTACTTTCGACCTATTAGTGAGCCCACTAGTGTCTCCACTCACTAGCTCATCAACATTAGCTTCTAAAGTGGTGTTTCTAACAATTGGGCTTGTACTCCTCTCATCCACACCTAAGTCCATATCATCCCTCATTTCCTCTTTAGCCTTTGGCCCCACCACAACTAGGGCCCTTCACCATCACTCCCGTGCTCGCCATTCCCTTGAAGCCTACCTAGTTGCACCCAAGTATGCCACTCATGCACATGTTGATCAAACCAAGAATGGTAAATCCATGTCTTTGATCTTGTCAAGTATTGTTGCATCTATTTGGTTAAGCATCTTCAAGGTAAGAGAGATAAAGAATTTGGGGATGAGATAAGGGGTGAAGTAGGGGTGAAAAGGGAGTTGAGGAGGAGGGTTGGGAAAAGGAAGGGAAAGGGGAAGGGGATGAGGTGGCAAACCTCGTTGGAGATCTATCGTTATCGTGATGGAAATTCATAGTGATTATAGAGGTCACCAAATATGTGCCAGAAACAAACAATTTAAATGACAAATATGTAATTTTGAATTATTAATAATTTTTATTTTTATTTAATTTATAAAATTTGAGCCATTGAATTGTTTAGTATTAAACCTAATGGTAAAATCATGTTAGACCACGGGTGTCCAAAACTCATGTACACCACCCTATTATTCACCTACATATCATTCTTAAACTTCATTATTTGAAATTTTAAATTCAAAATCTTTTAAAATGATTACTTATATGTTTTCACTTGTTAATCTAAATTTTAAAATTCTACGTTAATAAATTGTCCATATCTCTTGTAATTTTAAATATTTTTACTCTTAGTTTATAATTTAAATATTTTTAAATTATGTTAGTTTAAAAGTATTGGTATACTATATAAATATACTTTTTTTTTAACAAAAATAGAGGAAGAAAAAAATAAGAGTCAAATACGAGATATTATAGACTCAATAAAATATATAGGAGATAACTATTAGGTTACATATTTAACTATTAGTGTATAAATATACTTACTAGTTATAAGCACATGAGTATTATAAAACTTATTAAGTATATTGTTACATGTGGAGTTTACCATAAATTCCCAGATATATTGATTAATACTGACCTAAAAAGTTTAGTCAGATAATGGAGATAAGCACCATGCATCCATAAAATATTCGTTGATGAAAATAACTAATGATTCCAGCTTTTATAAAATAAGTAATGCAAGTAAGTAAATGAAAAACAAAATTAAATACTCAGTTTCCACAAAGTTTTGCTCGAGGTTCTTTTTTATCTGGCTTTTACTCGAGATATTATTATATGATAAATAATTAATATTCATGAAAATTAGGATGCTAGCTAGCTACTATCTTCGCTCACATGTCACACTATGTTCCATTTTCTTTGATGCACTATTTCTGACTCATAATAATAGTTATCAATTCTACTATTTTTATATAGATAAAAAAATTTAAAATTAATCTATAATTATGATATAAATTTATTAAAATATTCTTATTAAATTTTATTATATGGTGAAAAGCATGATTTTATTATGTAGTAAAAAATAGCCACTTCTTTTAATCAATAAAAATAAAGGATAAAATTAAAAAATTAATAATAAATATTATATTAATATGTGAGAATGAAACTATTATAAACAAAAATTCTTTATCCAAATTAACAATTATTCTAAAACAAAGAAGTATTCATTACTCTCTAATCGATAGTTGGATATGTAATTGTCTCGTCACACGAGACTCTTTTATGGGTTTTAATATTAGTCCTGGATTGTATAAGCCTCATGTCTAGCTATAGTTATGTGACAAGGTTACCGCATTGCCATAGTTGTGTGATTTAACTATAGTTATGTTGGAGATGCATTTTTTTATTTATTTTTTAAAAAGGTAGGGGAATGGAAATTGAATATGAAATATTTTAGACTCAATGAAATATATAAAAGATAATCGTTAAATTATGAATTCAACTACTATATGAGAGATACTTTAGTTGAAGATAATTGAAGTGCTTCGTTTATAACATTTATGTTCAATTTTGGAATGATCCTCTTATATAAAAATTTCACATGACTTTATCAAATGTAAATTTTTATTATTGATGAGATTCTTTTATATGTCTATATTTAGATCCATCATCCTAATTAATAATAAAAACATACACATAATAAGATTATATATATATATATATATATATATAAAATACAAATCCGTTCATCACCAATTATACCAACCGTTATTAGGAGATCATGCGTAATTTTTACAAAAGATGATGTATTTATTTTCACTTCAAACAATCCCGATTTCTTAAGGTAACTTACTCCCCATTCTTCAACATAATTTGTTAACAGACCAAAAAGAAAAGTGGTGTTGAAAATGGTCACTTGGTAGCTGTCCTAATTATCAACCCTTGCTCAAACTTTTTGCAGGGATTTGATGGGGACACATTGGCATGTGTACAACGAACTCAGTCGAAGTAGATAAAACGAGCTGGATGACCAGGAACTCAACCTACCAGTTGCAGGGCAACACAAAAGCATGCGTGCCATAGGAAGGGCTAAAATAAGTAAACAATAATCTTAATATTTATTTCACCTAACATAAAACTAATTTTAGTCTGCGTCTAGGAAAATTTCACCCTAATTTTATTATTGTTTTATATATATGTATAGTCAGCCAATGTAAAATTATTACATAATCTATTTCAAAACCAATTCTAATTCAAATTTCTTAAAAAATGCACATAGTGAATAATTTGTCAACCTTTTATTGAGTGATAATATAAAAATATTTTATATTATTAGTATATAAAAATTAATTTTTATATAAATATAATTAAATAGTTTTTATTTATATATATTTAATAATATTTATTGAATGAATTTTGATATATACAAAACATATATTAAATAATTTTAGATTAATACAAAGTTTTATATACATAATCTATTATATATGAATTTTAGGTTTGATAATCTATTAAAAGAAATTTTAATAAAAAAATTTTATACCCTCATCTAATTATATGCTTCTATTTATAAAATTTTTAAGATAGTAAATTATTAAGTCAAATATTTTTATTAATACGATAATATCTGATTGGATATTTTTGTAAAACTTTTTTATATTGATAATGTATCAAAATTAAATTCTCATAACTATCTAACATATTGGTAATTTTTATTAAATCTTAACAAATTGAACATCAATAAAAATCAAGAATATGATCCTATATATATATATATATATATATATATATATATATATATATATATATATATATATATATATATATATTACATTATTTTTTAATGCTAAATACAATTTCCCACATATAAATATACATAACACTTTTTTAGCTTGATAATATATACATCCCAATATTTACTCACACTCATATTTTTCTTCTCTATTTATACTACGTCTATACATAGAATGCTAAAATAATATTTCTCAAAAATTTTATAGACAGATCACAAGAGGCTTGAAACTTGTCCACTTGGACAATATCTCAGCTCGAGTGTTGATAACTGTCTGATTCAGCTTTCAGTCGACGAACTTGATACATTTATTTGTGTCGAAGGCTTGTGTTGTACTCTATCTATCTGTTGTCTACCATATCACTTTCGTCACCTTTCACAAAGAGATTCGTTGCAGCCACCCTTAGTTGCAGAGAACCCTGTAAGTTGTAATCAAAGTCTTCACAACACTAAACTATATTTCTCATCATAGATTCTGCACTCTTTTTCAGCTTATCATCTGCTTCTAACGTTTGATTTTTCTCCCTACCCACTTCAGATTGCTTTATATATCGTATAAGAGACTAAAGAGCATGGTCTTATCATATATTTTGATATGGGTTTCTTGACTCTTTTTTATAAGTAAATTTAGTTTCTTAGCGTTGGTTTATTGATGGTTCACATATATCAATGAGTTTTCCATGCATGTGTGTTACTAGTTATGTGAATTGCCTTGAATTCAGAATCTAATCACCTCTAGAGTTTGCCAATTTCAATTTTTTCTGTTCAGGGGTTGTTGAATTTTGAACCTGCTACTGCTCCAAGGCAGTTCTGTAAGATGTAATTATGCATGATGACATGTGATAAAGCTTTCATTTAAATACAAAAGATATTCATGTGCTTAGAAGAGATAGGAAGAAAGCGATGCAAGTTATAGCCTTTGAATGTTGGTGCTTTTAGTATTATGTAGTAAGTAATTTCTAATAAATTCTGCTCATGGTTAACTCGGAAATCGTTATGTTGTGTGTTTCATTTTAAGTACTTTCTAATATCAGTGTGATGGAAATTTTATTTCAATTGTGAAACCAGATTTTGTTCCCCTTGTTACCTTTCAAGTTTTGCAAATCTTGTCATCTGGGATAGGTGACGTTACTTAATATCAGTGTGATGGAAATTTTATTTCAATTGTGAAACCAGATTTTGTTCCCCTTGTTACCTTTCAAGTTTTGCAAATCTTGTCATCTGGGATAGGTGACGTGAAGTTGAAAATAGTTAAAAGATTCACTAGTCATGTGCTCACTTATGACGAGTTTTTGAGGAATAAACTAAATGGAATATCTAACTGATATATTCTTGGAACAGTTATGAAGGGTTCTATATGCAAGAGATATCATGTTGCAGTGCATAGAGGGATTAAAGCGTTTATTTCCTTCTCTATTGCGTTATTGTGACCTTGATGCAAATAAGCAGTCAAGAGGCCTTGAAGATCCTGAACTTCTTGCCAGGGAGACAGTGTGTATGCTATCAACCTTACTTTATGCTTATGTTCCATTAGTTGTCCCTTTTTTCCTTTCAAAATCAGATTAAAATTTACAGATGAATATTGATTCATCAATCTATGTCTTATGATTGAGAATATGTGCTTTCCAAGGGTGTGTTTGGTATGGGGGTAAAAATGGGGGGATGAAAGTTTCATAGATAAGCTCCATATGTAAAATTACATATGGAACTCATCCATGAAATTTTCACCCCCCATATCAAACACACCCTGAGTGTTATTCTCTTTTAGTGGTGATGAACTAGAAAAGAAAAAGAACACTATTGAAGATGTGACTAAATATCTTGTTTGCATTGCTGGATTTTATTACCTTTCACAATACTCTTTGGAAATAAAGTCATCATATTTGTAGTGAAGTAGCTATTTATTTTGCATGTGTACGCAGTCAGTGTAAGTGAAATAGAAGCGCTTTATGAGCTATTCAAAAAGATCGGTAGTGCTGTAATTGATGATGGGCTGATTAACAAGGTTTGTCTGCTTTTTCATTGGACAACTTGTGTTTTGAGCATATTCTATTTCATTCTTTGAGCTTTTTCCTTTTAATGAAAGGAAACATGTATCATGTTTAAATTTTCATTTATCATTCTTTGTCTATGCCTGAAATTCTGTTGTTCCCCTATTTCATTGTTTTCTTTCATTAGAAGGATCAAGTTTTCAAAAATCTATCAGGTATTATATTCAATTTTAGATCACATTTGCAGGAAGAGTTTCAATTGGCGTTGTTCAAGACAAATGAAAAAGAAAGTTTATTTACTGATCGGGTATTGCTTTCCTTTCTTCTTATCTGTTTGTGTGCAAATATCTTTACTTTGAAGCGTGAAATCTCTTTCTTTGATAATATCAGTTTGTGTCCCTGTTTAATTCTAAATTAAAGGAATTTTGTTTTTCCTCTTTCTTTTTTTTTATTTGTTTAATTGGCTGTTGTGATCTTGTAAGGTACTTTGTTAACAGTTTGTCATCTATATCAATATCCTTGTCTAGTCAAATCTAAATGTTCTGTTGTACCCTCTACTTCACCATTTCTTCCTTTGGAGCCAGAAAGGGTTGGAGAAGGTTGTGATCTATACATACTGAAGATAATTTTGATTATGAGCCTTTTTTTTTCTATTTGGTTCTTGTATTGAGGTTGAGTCAGGTGGTTATTTTGGGGGTATTCCTGGAAGGGGTTAAAAAACTTAAATGCATCATTGATGCATGTATTTGGCGTATATTATCGGATTAATTTGTGTTCAACTTTGTATCTTGAAAGCATTATAGTCTTAACAAGCACGTACATTCGAGAGTGTGTGCATGCTTGTTTGTGTAACTAAAGAGTAAGATGATAATCTATAATATGATTCAAATGTTAGTTAATTTGCCTGAAAAACTAATGTAGGTACACAACGTATACTGTGGTACCTACAACCTCTGGCTTAATACACAATGCATATTTCTCACATGATATCATTCCAAGATGATATTTGCTCCTTGTAACATGTTCAAAGATTGATTCATGCTACTCCTTGTGGTTGGTATCTCATATGAGCTTCGCCGTTTGTATGCAAACAGGTGTTTGATTTGTTTGACACAAAGCACAATGGGATACTAGGTTTTGAAGAGTTTGCTCGTGCTCTCTCCATCTTCCATCCAAATGCCCCTATCGATGACAAGATTGAATGTATGTTGTTTGAATTTGTTTTTCATAATTACTGTTTAAGATGAATTTTCTGTACTTAAGGTTTTATTTTTAAGAGAGGGTGAGCTTTGGCACAACTATAAGGTTGCTGCCTTGTGACCTGGAGGTCACGGTTTCAAATCTTGGGAACAACTTCTTTGCTTGTGAGAGTACTTTTAAGTTTTTGTATTTAAGAAGGATGCACAATTGGTATCAATTATCAAATTTACTTACATGGACCTTCTTGGTTAATAAACAAAAACTAAACCTGTACTAATATTGTGTTTCAGTTTCTTTTCAGCTGTATGATCTGAAGCAACAGGGTTTCATTGAAAGGCAAGAGGTACTTAGACTTCTTAGATCTGATTCTAAGTTTTTGCTTCTCATTTAAAACCTGCCTGATTTTTATGAGTTTTTTTTTTTTTTTAAATAGGTGAAGCAAATGGTAGTTGCAACACTTGCTGAATCTAGCATGAACCTATCAGATGATGTTATAGAAAGTATAATTGACAAGGTGCTACCAGATTCTCCTGTCACATTTCTAGTTGTGTATAGGAATCCTAAGAGTCTCTTTCTTTCTTTTTGAAAATTCACTTGGATAATTTCAGCATTAGATTTTTTGGATTTCTTCAGACTTTTGCAGAAGCAGATACAAAGCATGATGGCAGGATTGACAAGGAAGAGTGGAGAAACCTCGTTTTGCGCCATCCATCGCTTTTGAAGAATATGACCCTTCAATATCTCAAGTATTTTCTTTTTTTCTTAGTTTACTTTCTTCTAGTCAACCTCTGTGGTTACTCTTTCCAAAGTGGAGAGAACCAATCAAAATTGTTATCTATGAATGCTTATGGCCAAATCTAAGTTAAAAAAATAGCTGAGAAGTGATATGGTCTCTGCTTCCCTGGAAAACCTAAAATTAACTTCAGCTCAGCATTTATATGCAGTGTAAATTTATGGTATTAGCATAACTTAGTCTACAAAGAGAAAGGGCATGAATTAGAGAAGTCTTTCTTCTTATTTAAGGACAACTACATTGCATTTTAGTAATTCATATTTTGGAAATAGTGCCACAAAAATGAAAACTTAACTTTGAATAATTCAAAAAGGAATCAGCATCAACCTCTTGATACATGCATGCTTGCTGTGTTTAGGTTTCCTCTCCCCTAACATGTTGATGATCATGGAACATTATATGAGTGTGAATATATGAACTAGTTCCTTTCTAGCCTCTTGACCATACATGAACAATACGTTGATATGCCTGCAGTGAACCACTAGTATGCTTTTTTTTCCTTTTTATTGTTTTTCCTTTGTCTTCGTCTTTGTCATTGGCCCTTTGTGACAATCCATTTTCATGTGTTTGAGCAGGGATATCACTACAACATTCCCAAGCTTTGTATTCCATTCACAAGTAGACGATACATGAAGCTCAAGTATATGTACTTGATAATTTTGACTCTGGGCTACAGAGCCACCTCTCAAGTTAAAAAGGGCTTCATTGGTTTTATCTTTGAATAAGATACTTGGTCTTGAGGATTCGTATGATGTGGTTAAACTTCATCAAAATACCTTTGATTTATTGCTTGAAACTTCCTGACACCATGGGGTTTCCATAGAACGAATCAAGGCTTTTGTAGCATAATGTTTTATTATATATGAACTATGGCCAATCTGGTGTAGACTTAGAAACTTAGCTTTTTTTGAGTTATCCACTTTCCCTTAACATGACTTATAATTAGGAGGGCAAGTAAGCTAAATAGTTTATTAGAAGACGATGGTCTAATATAACTTATTTTGGCATAATTTACTAGGATGATCTACATTCTCATCATGCAACATAACATTTGGGACAATTTTTTTTTTTCCCCACAATCTAAGCTTATAAGGAAAGTCCAAAACAGAAGATTAGGTTGGAGAGCTTCATGACTTAAATGCCATATTGAAATTGTTTATTTGCTTAATGTAACACTCATAACATTTAATACACCCTTTAAGAACCGATATTTGGTGTGGCTTCATTCTTTCAACATTGATTTGATGGCAGTTTTTTCTTTTCTTATGGCTTCATTCATCTATCAAGTTTGGCACAATATTTTTATTATTGCACTTTAATATAGTTTGTAAGTAACTTTTTTGGTAGTTACTCTGGTACCCTGGGAATTGGAAGGGTTTAGATACCCTTCGTAGTTGACACCTCTAAAAAAGTGACATGCATTAATTTAACTGCCACATCATTTAAAATTGGTCAAATTTTATATATTTACTTTAAAATCGCTAATTTAAATTTTGATTATATTTATCACCAATAAATTATTTTTATTAACTTTTAAATTTTTATCTTTAAGTCCCTATACTAATTATTAGTTGTTTTGCTAATATCCATTTCTCATTAAGATTAAAACATCAAACTTAATGAAATTAAAATTAACAAAGTTCATAGAACATAAAGAACCCTAAATTCTCAAATTGAATCAACCACCGTCACTGTTGATTGATTGGACTATCAAACCCAAAAATTCCTTTTCTTGTTTGTAGGACCCACCAAGGGGAAAAGTGTGCCCCATGTATCCATCGAAAGCGTGATAGTACATATCACGAATCTACGAATTTTAATGTAACTTAATTGAGATTTTCAATTTTGAATTGAAAAAAGAAATGAAAGAGAGAGTGTGAAGGTATTTATTGAGGTAGGTAGGTATTTGGCTTCATTGGGGGTAACGGAATTGATGAGAGTGATATGCAGAGAGGACAGATAGAGTAATAGTTATAGTAAGATTTGAAATTGAATGCAGAACCTTCTAGCTTCCATTTTCCCTTTGAAAGTGTGAGGCACTCACTATCGCTCTTCGCATTCAGTAAGTAGAAATTTAAAATCACTTCTTTCTTTCTTTAATTACTATCACTGATTTGATGGGTTCTTACCGTTTCATTTATCTTGAGCCTTGAACTCATTTCCAGTTTCAAATCGGAAAGAGATTGGCACTTGGTGACTTTTGATTCGGGTTCTTCCTGTTCTATGGATCTAATATTAGTGACTTTTGATTTTCCTTTGAATAAAATATTTTGATCTGAATAAAATATAGAGATACATACAATATATGAAATAGATGAACGGATTTATGTGTAAATTTAAAAAGTAATTTAAATAACATTTAAGGTCAAATAAGAAAAATTAAATATTAGAGATTAAAATAAAATTTGACCAATTTTAAATGATGTGGCAATTAAATTAACACATATAACTTTTTTAGTGATGCCAACTAAGAAGGGTACCTAAACCCTCTAAATTTCTACGGCACCAGAGTAACTACCAACTTTTTTTGTAGCCTAACGCTTAATAAAAGCACAAATTATTATGAATTAAACTCATAAAGGAGAGGTCAATCCAAATAACTAGAAACAGAAAATACTGGAATTACGAAAGGAAGTTCGTAAAACGACGCACAAAAGTTGTAAAACAACTGTTTTATTCATGTTTTTGTTTTATCAATTTTTTTTCTCCTTAATTTCTGCACCTACTCATGAACAGATATAAACCATTCATAGCTTTGTTACCAAATTTACTCATATCAGCTAGCACTTCTGAAAGACTAGTCTCCTGAATAAAAGAACCTCATGATTTAAGTATTATATTAAATTTATTTATTTACTGACTTAACTCATCATAGTCACCTTCAAAATAGATGTTCAAAATTATCTAAAAATAAAACATGGGTTGTTTATATTCATATAAAGAAGTATAAATTTATAATACTTAAATAATTTATTAATCACATTTTATTATATTTATTTCATAAAATAAAATATTATTTTTATAAATATTTTGTTTACGAAAAAAAAGAATAGACTTATTCTAATATTTAAAAATATAATTTTAATATTTAAAAATCTAATCTATCTAGTTCATAATATCTGTTACTTTAACTATTTGCACATGTATCCAAAATTGAGAGTTAATTGTAAAAATGTTTACCAAAACACCTTTATGTAATAACTAATATATTATATTAATATTTCATTACTTATTGTATTTAGAATTTTGTGAAGGATATAATTGAAAATTTTATAATAAATTCTTTATAGAAATGTGAAAATAACATATAAATTGAAACAAAAAAAATTACCTAAAGTGACAAATATTATTAACCGGAAGAGTAATTTCTTAACTTATTTCATGTAGTATAAACATTGAAAAATTATATATCCTCTTAACAATCATCCTAATTACTAAACATAGAAAATATTAAATATCTTATAAATACATTTATTATCTTGAAAACATAAAAAAAAATTATTATTTTCCTTGTTTAGAAATTATAAGGATATTTTAGAAGGATATATCATTACTCATAAATATTAAGTTTTTCAGACAGTGACTATTGACTCCTTTTGTCTATTGTCACTCCCATTCAACAAAATATCTTTCTTTATCTTTTATAGTTGACAAAAATATTCAACTTCACAAATTTTTTATAAAATACATTAGATTAAGTTTTTAATTAACAAAAAATAATGTAAATTTGGCCTATATTTATTATTATGATTATGAAAAAAGTTTAGAGGTTGAATTCAACCTTTATTTCATATATTTTTTAAGATATAATAATTTTTATACATTTAAGGAATGTGAATTGTTACTCCTATATATCTATTGTTATTTTTATTTAACTAAACTTTATTTAATTTTTCTAAAATACTCTTCTTTATTCGTTAATAAAACTAACTATTTAAAATTATTTTTTTTATAAATCCTAATTTTATTTAAATCTCTTGATTTTTAAATTTTTTTGAGGAAACTAAATATTTTATAAATTTATAAATTTACTTATTTAATATAAATTTAAATCGAAAGTATCAAGTTAACATGATTTTAAGTTTCTTAAAAAATCTGATAAATTCATCTATTCAGGTTATTATATAAACAATTCTTTTAAATTCAAAATTTTATATTTTCATAAAATTTATCAAATTTTCCTCTTATATATTTTTTAAAATTATATTACAATATAAAGTATAAAAAAGGTTATATCTTAAAAAGTATATGAAATAAGGATTAAATTCAGGCTGTAAACTATTTTTGTTATCATGATAATAAATATATGTCACATCTAAATTATGTTATTTATTTCATGATAATTTGATATGCTTAGGTTATTAAACACTATTCTTTTGAAATTGAAATTTAACATGTTAATAAAAATTTATCAAAACTCTTCTCTTTTTATAAATAATATTACAACATAAAAGTATAAAAATATGTGAAGTAAATATAAAACTCATCCTCCAAACTATTTTTATTATCATGCGAATAAAAATGGATTGAATCTAAATTATTCTATTTAACTTTTTTACGTATAAATTTAATCTAATGTATTTTATAAAAAATTGGGAAATTAAATATTTTTATTAAGTATAAAAAATAATGAAAGATATTTTAGATAAATTAGTAAAGAGCCTTGTTGAGTAATAGTGATAGTAGACCGAAAAAAAAAATGGCAATAACCACTCTTCTTTTTCAAACTGGATTAAACATTTAAACTTCAAGTTTTTCACAAAAAGCGAAGGTGGAGTTTCACAGGGAAATGCCCCCAAAAATCTATGAGGCCACATTTTACAAGGCAGAGAGCCTAATTAATCCTATTTACAACCGCACTTATTAAGTGACTCTAGCCATCATCTATTTCATTTATTTACAACCGCACTAGCTATTCTATTACAGTGGCTACAATAACAAGATTACAAGCGCCAAAAGAAAAGCCTTCCGAACAAATGATCCAGTCGTTTATTTGCCAATATTTTTGTGCCCATTTCACCGTACAAGGGACAAGGACTAAAAACTTTGATCAATTCCTTATATACTTATCCTACGTCAGGCAGTCCTCAGCTTGAGCAATATCATATAAAAATTGGTTTTCAACTCGAATAAAAATCTAGGTCTCAAGTTTAAGAAAGTCTACATGAGAGCTTAACGATGGAAGATGTATAAAACATAATTCAAGTGTCAAAAAGGAATAGGAATGAAGCTGAATACATCGAGTACTAACCATTTAAACAAGCTGTCCATAAATATGATGAGACAATTTTGATAGTCATAAAAATTATTAACAGCTTTTGAAACCATGTTATCACCGAGTTCGCGAGTCCGTCCGAGAGAAATTGAAAAAAGGGCAGAGATAACTTCAATTTTCAATAAGCAGAAAACTAAGACCAAAATTTACCGCATCAGGATCATAAGAAACTTAAATATAAATCCAGCAAATTAAACCTAGTTCGCATTAAATAATGTCAAACATTCCAAAATAGAAAGGCAAAAAACATAGCAAAAAGGTAAAAAAGATTCCCCGCAATCTCACTAGTTGCTACTAAAATAAAGTGCAGTTCAGTCAGATTTAATCAACTTCCTCCATCTTGCTTCCCTCAGCATCAGCATCAGCATCAGCATCAGCTTCCTCCAATGGGGGCATGTCAGCATCTACATCACCAGCATCCTCATCAATGCTCAGCCCAAGCTTCAGCATCCTGTGGATCCTGTTACCAAAGGTGTTTGGATCATCAAGGCTGAACCCAGAAGTGAGAAGTGCAGTCTCAAAGAGCAAGAGAACAAGGTCCTTGACAGATTTGTCATTCTTGTCAGCATCAGCACGCTTCCTCAGCTCCTCCATGATGGGGTTCTCAGGGTTGATCTCCATTGTCTTCTTGCTTGACATGTACCCAGCCATGCTGTTGTCCCTCAAGGCCTGAGCCTTCATGATCCTTTCCATGTTTGCAGTCCAGCCATATTCACCAGTCACAAGGCAGCATGGTGAATCAACAACACGGTCAGATACCACAACCTTCTCAACCTTGTCACCCAAGACATCCTTAATCACCTTGCAGAGATCATTGAATTTATCCTTCAATTCATCCTTCTTCTTCTTCTCATCTTCGCTCTCGTCAAGCTTGAGACCTTCCTTGGTTGCAGAGACCAACTTCTTGCCCTCGAATTCCTTGAGCTGGCCAACAGCATATTCATCAATGGCGTCAACCATGAAAAGAACCTCATAACCCTTCTTCTTCAGCTTCTCAAGGAAGGGGGAGTTCTCAACAGCCTTCTTGCTTTCACCAGTGATGTAGTAGATATCGTTCTGGCCCTCCTTCATCCGGGTCACGTAGTCCTTGAGGCTAGTCATCTCATCACCACTCTTGGTGGAGTGGTACCTGAGCAGTTCAGCAATCTTACCCTTGTTCTGAGAGTCCTCGTGGATACCCAGCTTCAAGTTCTTAGAGAAGGCCTCGTAGAACTTGTTGTAGTCCTCCTTGTTCTCAGCAATTTCGAAGAAAAGTTCAATGCACTTCTTGACTAAGTTCTTGCGAATGACCTTGAGGATCTTGTTCTGCTGCAACGTTTCTCTAGAAATGTTCAGTGGAAGATCCTCAGAGTCCACAATACCCTTGACAAAGCCAAGATATTCAGGGATCAACTCCTCACAGTTGTCCATGATGAAGACACGGCGAACATAGAGCTTGATGTTGTTAGGCTTCTTCCTTGTGTCGAAGAGATCAAAAGGTGCCCTCTTGGGAACAAAGAGAATAGCCTTGAACTCCAGCTGACCCTCAACAGAGAAGTGCTTGACAGCCAAATGCTCTTCCCAGTCATTAGTAAGACTCTTGTAGAATGCAGCATATTCCTCCTTTGTGATCTCTTCTGGCTTCCTCATCCAGATAGGTTTCTGCTTGTTCACTAAGGACCATTCATGTGACACCTCCTTAATCTTCTTTTTCTTCTTCTCCTCCTTCTCCTTTTCCTCGTCAACTTCCTCCACTTTACCCTCTTCTTCCTTCTTCTCTTCCTCGTCCTCATCATCAGAGATCTCCTTCTCAGTAGTCTTCTCAATCCAAAGAGAAATTGGGTAGCTAATAAACTCAGAGTGCTTCTTAATCAAGTCCTTCAGACGGCGCTCCTCCAGGTACTCGAGCTGGTCCTCCTTCAGGAAGAGAGTGATCTTGGTACCCCTGCCGAGATTCTCGCCGGTAGTATCCCTCGTGACAGTGAATGACCCACCAGCTTGTGACTCCCACACATACTGCTCATCATCATTATGCTTGGTGGTAACAATAACCTTCTCGGCAACCAAGTATGCTGAGTAGAACCCGACACCAAACTGACCAATCATGCTCACATCAGCACCGGCAGCCAGGGCCTCCATGAACTCCTTAGTACCAGACCTTGCAATTGTACCAAGGTTGTTCACCAAATCTGAAAAACAACACAAATCACATCATCGATTAGAGACGGTTAATAATCATACAGAGAAACAAAAACAGATTCAACCAAGACGTTTAAAGAACCATATTATCTTACCAGCCTTGGTCATCCCAACACCACTATCAACAATGGTTAGGGTATTGTTTGCCTTGTCGGGAATAATGTGGATAAACAACTCAGGCTGAGCATCGAGCTTGCTCTTGTCTGTCAAACTCTCAAATCGAATCTTGTCCAAAGCCTATATCACACAGTCACAGACACATATTGTTTGTATTAGAACAAACCAATTAAAGGATAAACATGCTATTAACACAGCAGCAAACTCCACAAATAAACCGTCCAAAAAACCCCCAAAAAAAAAAAAAATTAACTGCAAATTTCAGATGGCTCTAAAGTCTAAATGCAATACAATTTTGGGCTGAGAATGATAGCAAGTGGATATTAATTGGAAAAACCAAAAAAATCCAATTGCATGCAATTATTCTACTCTTCCCAAGTAAAAATCCAATTTAAAAAAGAAAACAAAATTAACGGTAAGCATACTAACATAACAAATTTCATCAACCGCACCTATTACATTCTAGAACCACACATCAAATCAATCAACCGCATGCAAACTTTGACCAAGAAAAAAAAATGAAGTCACATCCATCGAAGCATCACTAAAAATCCAAACCAAAAAACTGAATAAAATTATGAATAATCAGCTAACTAAAATGGTAAACCTAAAATACATAACGAGCAAAAGGAAAAAAAAAAAAAAAAAAAGAACAGCATAACAACTTTCATAACCCACACCGATTACGTTCTGAAACCATAACAAATCAATCAACCACATGCATAACTTCTGACTAAAGATCCAAAAAAATAAAAAATAAAGCATCACTAAAAATCCAAAAAAAAATAAAAATATGCACAATCAGCTAACAAAAAGGTAAATCTAAAAGATATTTTGAGAAAAAAAAAATGAAAAAAGGCTAATGTTAATCAAATTGAACGGAAAAACATAAACAGATTGCAGATCGAGCAGAAAGAAACCCAACAAAAAAAAAAAAAGAGAAAAAAATTGAAGGCAGGTTATATACATCGGAGGCGTTACTGATGAGTTCGCGAAGGAAGATCTCCTTGTTGGAGTAGAAGGTGTTGATGATGAGGCTGAGAAGCTGGTTGATCTCTGCCTGAAAAGCAAACGTCTCAGTCTGCGCCATTTTTTGCGCCGATCTACAGACACAAGAGACGAGACGAAAGGAAAGAGAGAGAAGAGTAGAAGTTAGGGTTTTTTGGGAGGGTGGGAGAATGAGTGTGGAGGCGTTGAAGGAAGCGAGCGAGGGTTTTACGCTTTATACAAAGGAAGGGTTGCTTCTAGATCCTTCTATGCTACTAGGTGGGGTTGAATATTCAAATCTGCCTTGGCCACTGCTTTGAATTGGTTTAGCTTTGGGTCACACTAAACACATTAGAAAGAATAATTCTGCAACGTATCTTTTGATTTGATTGCACTTATTTAACAAAAAGAAGTAATTTTTTATTAAAAAATATTTTTTAATTTTCATAAATTATTTAAATAATTTTATGAAAAATATAATTAAAAATAATCAATTTTTTTTTATCATTTTAAGAAGTAGGTAGAACTTGTTGAAAAAAAAATCATAATATTGTTTTAAAATAATTCGTTTTAAAAAAAATTATTCAATCGCATTATCTATCTTATAAAAGGTTTATTACTATATATTAAGAAAGTATTCAATATTTTTTATATTTTTAAAATATTTAAAATGTGTTTGAATTAATTGTAAAGAATTACTATTTTAATGATTAATTATATGTAATTTAAGTTTTTACAATTGACTATGCAATAAAGCTAATTTCATCTTTATGTTAATATGTGAACTAAAAAATTTAAGATAATATATTTTGTGGGTAAGGCTTTTAATTGCGTATGTGGTTCTGCTTTTGTAAAATTGATTTTGAGGTAAAGTGATTTATGTTTGATAGTTTATCTGAAAATAATTTTGATAAAAAGTAAAAAAAATTTATTTCTTTTAAAATCAATTCTAGAGATAAAAATTGATTTTGAGAATCGACAATCAAACATTATAGAAAATTGAAAAAATCAATTCTAAGAGTCAGAATCAATTTTGGGGGGCGGCAAACTTGCTCCCAAACATGCTATAAGACTCCAATTATCTATCTTCACTTTCTACAACCAATTTATGGCTCAAATTCTCTAAATTACACCAATTTAAATAAATTTCATTCAAATTAAGATTAATTAATTATATTACTATTAATTTATTAATCTATATTTTTAATATAATATTAGTAACCCTTAATTTTTTATGCACCAAAATTCTTTATTTTTTGTTCTTTTTCTAATTTTTTTCTTCATTATTATTTTATTTTATTTTTTTGCTTCTCAAGATAAATTCCAAATTATAAATTACAACAAACTAAACTTTAAGAGTTTGTTTGTAAGTTAAAATTTTAGAGGGAAAGAACAGAAAGAGAGGAATTTGAAGAGTAAAAATAACATATAGTTATTTTTCAAACCATTTCCTTCTCTTTCAAAATCTTAACTCACAAACACATCTTAACGAAACTTATTATCCTAATGATAAAAATTGTTTAGATAACACTATAATAATAATTATAATATAACATCATAATAATTATATTTTGTAAAAAAAATAATTAAAGGATTAATATGATATATTTCATATTTTAAGACAATTGAATTATTAATTTAACATATTATTCTATTAGTATTTTTAATTATTTTATTCTAATAATTATACTTAAATTTTAATAATTATATTTTAAAATATTATATTTTTAATAATTAAAGGAAAATACTAACAATAGACTAAAATGTTATAACGTGAAATTTTTAAAGGATTCATGTGATTGATATTTCAAGAATTAAAATATTAAAATAAAAATCTTTTAAGGATTAAAATATAATTTTACTCAAAAATAAAAGGTGTTGAAAAAATCTTCTCCTCCAAATTTTATAAAAGAAAATCTTATATTATATTATATTATATTATATTATGTATATATACGTAGTGACCGTCTATTTGTGTTTTTCTACCAAAATTTTTAATTACGGATATATATACAGTTTTAAATGATTAAATATTTGAAAAATATTTTAATGTTTTTAACATTAGTTGAAAAACTTACTTATGACAACAAAACTCTAAAAAATAATTCCGTAAAACATCTTTCACCATTGATCAATAAGAAATTTGTGGGAATGTGCATTTTCTAAACTGGAAAAACACAGAAAGAAAAGCGAGGTGTATGCTTGAGTGCATGCATGTTTGGGAATGCTTGATTATTTTTCGGAATAGTTTTTCTTAAAAAAATTAATTTGGATACAATATGGTATGTTTGGTAAATATAGATAAAATTAATTATAATTTTAGCTTATCTTATTTATAGTAGAAATACCTTTTTCTTTTCAAAAAGTAATATTTTTGAGCATTTCAATTACAAGAAGAAATCGATCATTTTGAAGTTGTGAATTTTTTTCTTAATTAATTTTAAGTATCCAATATCATATAATATAAATAAATTATTTCATACAATTTTCGGCAATTCACTATACATAAGCTATTTTTTTCATACATATTCAAATAAAACACATTATCTTAAAATTATTTTTCAATTAATATATTCAAATATAAAATTAATTTTATCATAATCTATTGTAAAGAAAACTAATTATACTTATAATTATTATTAAAATAATTTTAATTTTACAACTAATCTAAACACATCCCTATAGCACTTGAGCATTTAGTAGCCAAATCTTTTCTTTAAATTTAAACAAACACATATATAAAATTAAGAAATATAATAAAAATTCTAAAAACTTTTGTATAAATTAAGTGGCACTTCATAATTAAAGAAAAAAATTAAATAATCATTAATTTTTTTCAGCTTAATGAGGGAACTAGCATGGTTATCGACTCTTAATTAGATGAGTAATTTCTATTACTTTAACTTCTTCAATAATTATCATTGCATCTTGATAAATCTTTACTTAATTCTATCAATTTTGTTAGTTGTGTAACTTTGCAAAGCATACCATTATAAAAGTTTTCGTGTATATAGGAATTTAACTTAAAATTATTTTTGCAACATTAAAGTAAATAAACAGGTTAGTCACTTTGTCACTTTCCGAGCTTATCTGTAACTCAATTTCATAATAACATCACTCGAACTTTTTTTCGGGTGGGTAACGTCACTCAAACTCTCTTTTTTGGTCGGAAGCATCACTCAAACTTTAAAGTGCTCATCCGACCCAAAAAAAAAAAAAACTTTAAAGTGCTCCATACGCTGAGCAGGGAAAGCATTGCAAGTCCAGTCATACATCTTTTTTATAGAAGTAAAAAACTAGAATTTAATAAATATTATGGGACTAAAGCTTGCCAAACATAGATGAAATAACTATTAAGCAAAATTGCACTTTTGTTTCTTCGAGTATAAGTTATATGTAATTTAACTTTTAAACTTTAATAATGTATAAATTGATCTATTAAACTTTAACAAATATATATTTTATCCAAAATAAATGTATTATACCTGTTTAAACTTTGAATTATGTATAAATTAATCTCCTAAATTTTTTTATATGTGTAATCGGATATTTTAAATTTTTTTAAATATATGATATTTTTATTAATAATTGATAAAAAAATAACAAAAAGATTAATTTATATATTAAAAAAAATTCAAAAAATTGATCTATATTTTTTTAAAATTTAAAAATTAAAATACACATAACCTAAATTTAAGAAGGTAAAATACAATTTTTCCTCACTATTACAAATAAGAGAAAGTGGGGAGGGGGGAACTAAAAGTGACAATAGTCATGATTTTTGTCTTTTCCTTTTGAACTTATGTCAATCAAAAGCAGAAGAATAAGGCGATTTTAAGAGGTGTAATGTAGAGACATCTTCAATCGTTTAATTCCTTCATGCGGTAGTTAAATGCCAATGACACGCCTTGCCGAAAGGTTAAAGAGAAGAGTATAGACAAGAAAGTGAAGAGTATAGTTACTGCATAAACTTGTACACCTGACACTTTTTTTATTATTATTTTTTATCATTTGATTATAGTGGGTTTTCACCTAAATTTCTACATACTATTGATGCCACTACTTGCTGCGTGACGTAAGTACATGAAAAATTGACAAAGAGAAACAATTTTGACATCTTAAAATGGGGATGTGAGTTTAATTTTCTCTTTTAAGAAAAATATGGTAAGAAAAATACACAACTCTTTTAAACGAAATTTAATCTGGGATATACATCTCTCGTCATAAAAAATAAAGACTAAACTGCTAATTTAATTTTCCAAAAATATATGTGATATTGATTTAGTGCTTCAAATACCTATAATATCAAATAAATCATTTAAAACTTTTAAACGATATTGAATTAGTCCTGTTGTTAATTTCCGTATTACTGTAATGTCTATGAGTCTGTAATAACTATGGATCACATTATTTTCTGTTATGACAAAACTAATTTGACATTTTTAAAAATTTTAGAGGACTTACACCAAGTTTTGAAGAACTAAATTAGATTACATTTGTGCTTGTAGCACAACAAAAGTATTTTTTATTTTTTAAAAAAAGTACTTCTAATAATTTTAGTGGTATTTGTTCATACTTCTGAAAGAAAAAAGAAACAGTAGAAGAAAGAAAATTATATTCTACAAATTTCAAGACAATCATATTTTTCTTTTTTTATGATTTTACCCTCTCACTTTTATTATTGTTCTTATTCTCTTACTCTTTAAATTGTAATTTTACAAGTAAAAGTATTTTTATATTAATTACATTTAAATAATTTAACAACTTCTAATTTTAATAAAAGCTACTTCTATAATTATATCCAAATATAAAATAATTTTTGAATTTAATTAGTATACATTGATAGTATAAAACTATTTTACACTGTCAACTAATAAAAATAGGAAAAAGTGAGAAATCATGGTGGATCTCTCATTATAATGGGTAGTTATTTGTGTGAGTTGGTATTTTTTACTATTTCTATTGACTAACAATATAAAACTATTTTACACTATCAATACATTCAAATTAAATTTATAATTTTTTATTTCTACTTTTACTTTTATTTGTGATTCTACTTTTAAAAAGTACTCCACTCAAAATTTTAATCCAACGGCAATAAATATATTCCTGAATGACCAAAGTAGTAGTTTAGTCTAGACATAAAACGTAAGCGTATTTAAGCTAAAGTGTAGACGTAGTGATAAGAATTTTTCTGAACCGAAAGCTGAAAGTTAATTAACTACAGCTATTGTGGGCCTCGGTGGGTCCACAGTCATCAATGTATAGCTTTACGTGATTACCTCTGGATAGAGATAATGCTCTCCTCAGCTTTTGGCCTGGCTGGTGAAGTGTCTCAACCTGAATTCTGAACTTCCAAATTGAGTATGGTAGTTTTAACATTTCGCTTGGTTTCACCTCCATGTGCTGCTTCTGTATCTGCATCTTCAAGGTACAAATTTTCCCTCTAATTTAGTTTTCTTAGCAATTATTATGCCCATGACCATGGTTTTGTCATTGACATAGCCAGTGAACTGTTTTCCCAAATCATCATTCACACTCTTCCTTCATACTTATCCAAATTATGGGGAGTTCAGTTTTTCACGTCATCTTTCTCTGCACCCTCGAAATGCCTATTATATTCATTTATTGTTCTCATTTTTATTTATTATTTATATTTGTTTTCCACAAACGTTATGGATTATTCCTGGCATTTGGTTTTATAAATACCAATATCTCCATTATAGTTTTGCCCTGCTTTATATTGCTGTGAAAGTTCAGGTACATTCTATTTGAAAAGCTAAGCTAACTTTGTTAGCATAGATAAATTTGGAGGATTTCTATCATTTTATTTATACTGTTATGTTTTCTGAAAATGGTTACATTCCAAGTAAGAATAGATTATTTTAATGCAAAAAGTTATCATGCTTCTTGAGAAGCATTTCTCTTGAGTGACAATGTCCTTTGAGCCTTAAATCCAGCTGCATAGAGAATGCAAATCTCAACTGTGCTGTGTCTAAGAGCTCACATGATAGAGTCTCAGCAATAACACTGAAGAGATTTTCAAGAAGGCTAATTCTGCAGTTTCTGGGTCTTAACCACATGTTATGTTATGCTTCTCCTGTTTTGGCTGCACCAATTATGCCAGATATGAAGGAACCTGAAATCATACGGTTTGTGTGTCTTTTCCACTATTTTTATATCTATTCTTATTTTTGTGAATTGACAAAATTGTCAGTGTATTGTGACATGTAATTTATTGGTTTTTTATGTGAAGCACCTAGGACTTTGAAGCTACCCAGTGGAGTGAGAATTCAAGGTAGAGAGTTCTGAAACTTGCAGATTATATTTCATGAGAACAATGTTGTACATATGAGATAAATTGTTGGCACAAAAACACTTTGAGGTTTCACCTGATAAATCTGATTCCTAATTTGATTCTTTGATACAAAAGGCTTACAGTAAAATTTTAGCTCTCAGGGTGTGTTTGGTTGGGAGATAAAAATTGGGGGAAATTACACATGGGGTTCATTTATATGGAAAATTTTCCCCCATTTTTACCCTCCAACCAAACACACCATGTTTTCTTTTTCTCCCTTCATCCCACTGTATGACAGTGAGAGTAAGAAGCATCTGATTCCTTCATGCTTCTTCAAACTAGGAGTGCAAATACTTGGTTATCTACCAAAAGTTGAAGCATTATGCATTTTGCTAGCCCTTTCAATTGAAAGGAACCTGGCTGTCAATACAACTTTTTGTACATAAATAGGCATACATAAATGGTTATTCATATGAGTTTTCAAATTAGATATTGTTGAAGGGGAAGGACCGGAGGCACATGATGGGGATTTGGTTCAATTCAATTATGTATGCAGGCGTTCGAATGGATACTTTGTTTACAGGTAATTGCCTACCGTGAACGCTTTGTGTACAAATTAATTTACAAAAAATCTTGATATTACACTGGTTGTTATTACCCAAAACATCATAATGGGATTTCCTTAAAAAAATAAAAAATTCATTGCATATTTTACCACTTTCTTGTCATTAAGCAAGTATATCTAACTCATGACTGTCCAACTGTTGCTTGGTTTCATACTCTAATCTGGTTCATAATAGTACGGTGGAGCAATTCAGTGGAGAAAGTAAACCTGTTGTACTTCCTTTGGATGAGAACCAGGTTAGTTTCTTTCATTCAACATGTGAAGTCCAGTGAACTCTTAAATGTGTTTACCATTCATTTCAGACGAGGTTACTCATATCTTTACATTTTTCAGACATATTTATATAGTTAGGATTTCTTAATTCAATGGATAAGTAAAAGCAACAAATGTAAAGATAAAAATATGAGAGGGTTAGAAGGGAACTCATGTAATCTAATCCTTTGTTTTTTGAATTATACTGTTCTACAATTGGTCTATTTATAGACATAGATTACGATTAGACAAAATGACATTGTTTGGTCCATATAGTTGACCCGACCCCACCCATTGGGAAAAAGGCTTTGTTGTTGTTGTTGCTATTGTTGTATCGGCCAGCAATTATCATCATGTCAGTGATAATGCAGCATTTAGCAAGCTCTGTCATTGTAGACAGTGGCCTTACCAGTGCTAACTTTATGTGAGGGTGACTACTAGAGGGCTCTTAGTGTGGGCAATCATAGATAAAGATCCTTCTTAGTGCGTTCTTTTCGGGTGTTATATATTTTTCAAAGGCTTCCAGCTTCCCGATTTGCAGTTTCATTTCTAAATTCCAAAGTATGTTGATGCCTGTAAAACGAAAGAAACAACGAAAAATGTAAGACATGCGCAAGGTTTTTTAGTTGAGTTACTAATAATATCCTATGTATTCAGATAAAAAGTCCTATTTATTATCATTTCTGAACTGAACCATACAATATTATAAGGAAAATGACGAACTGATAGAAAGAGAAAATAGAGAGAACTTTAGTGAAAGAAATGAACTCAGATACTGAATTATTTCATCAAATGAATCTGTTACATGGTGCTTTTTATATAGAGCAAGGTGCAGTAGGGAAAGTAAGGTGTACATAAAACGTAACTCCAGCCAACTGGCTTTGCGTACCCCCGATCAATTATAACCGAAGTGATCGTCTCATTCGATGTGGGACTCGATGGTTGAGGGTCTGACTCAGAGGGAGCTGGCTCGATGTGGGGCTAGATGGAGGACCTTGAGACTGCTTCTCAAGTTGGGACTCTTGTTCTAACACGTTGCCTGATAAATATATAATCCATAATCTATATAATGGCATGCATTATAGATCCATAATCAATCAGTTTTCAATTGAATGTCGTTCAAATTTGAGGATTGAATTAACCACAAAATTTGACTTTATGACTTCTGATATTCTTTAGTTAAACCCTTTTCCTATTCTGCCTTGTTCTTATTCTCTGCATTTATATTGTAACAACTTTGCCTATTAAATATATTTGATTTTCGGCTGCTTTTGTTTTGTTCTTTGGTGAACAAATTACTTAAGAGGTCTCACTATGCAAGTTGCATGTTTAAACAGATGATTGTGGGCTTAAAGGAGGTTCTGACTGGCATGAGAGTTGGTGGTATGTTTCAAGATATTGTCATGATTTTCCTGACCAAACCATATTGCCTCATGATGTTTTCTTACATGACAATCTGGTCTGCATCTTTAGCACTTTTAACTATGACGAGTGGCTAGGGAAAGAGTTGGCATAATATTCAATTCTTTTTCTCTATGTAATTGTGTCATGGCTTATTAATTGTACCTCTTGGATGTTATTGTTGAAATTTTTACTCTTTTCTGGGTTTCATTTCTAGGAAAGAGAAGAGCTCTGATACCACCTTCAGCAGGATATGTGAATGAGAACTTGAAACCAATACCTGATGAGGTTAGATATGCACTTAATTACTAAGTTAAATGTCAATAGTGATTTTTTTTTTTTTTTATGTGAAATGTCAATGGTGATATTTGAGTATAGTGATTTGTAAACATTTTTTTGGTAATTGCAGTTTGGCCCTAGACGCAGCCTTTTTTCTCACGCACAGGAGCCTTTGGTATTTGAAGTTCAACTCTTGAAAATTTTGAGTCTTCCACCACCATCTGCAGCTAACTAAATTAGCTTAATTCTTGTGCCAACCCGCATTAATTTCATTTCTTTATGCTAAGCAACAGAATCTAGATTCTTTAAAACCTTAGTGGGAGAAGATTGAACGTTTTATAAGGAAATGGAAAGAAAGGAGATAAAATGGGAGTTGTGTTTGACATGATCAAAGGGGGGAGGGTAGGAGAAGAAAGAGTTATAACTGTAAAGAGCACAGTATTTTGGTCTTTAAATTATGCACTACCCAATGCAAAGATGGTATCGGATTTCTGACACAATATCCTATTTCCTAAGACTTATAAATTCAATTTTGCTCGATTAAATTATTTTACATGTATATATGTATTTGTTGATTTATTTGAATATAACTCATTAAGTCCAAAAAAGTTAATTCATTAAGCTCAAAGAATCCACAAACTTAAAAGTCAGTCAAACTTGATCCAAGAAAAAATTTAATTTTTTTTAGTATTAAATTAAAAAGAATTAAGTAGAATTAGACTCAACTGGATCGTTGTCAATCTTATTTTTAAGTCACAATTTTTTATTTTATAATATTTGTTTATCGAGATCTTTTTTCTCAAATTATCTGTTAATTTCAACTATGAAGAAGTTATTAGTGGTTGGGGCTGTTGGCAGTTGGCACTCCTTTTTTTCTATTTATACTCTCTCATAATTGTTTTTAATTTTTATTTCCTTAATTACCCTATGTGATTTTAAAGATAAATATTTTTTTATTATAATTAAGAATCTACTTATTTGAGTTTTTAAGGAAAAATATTTTGTAATTAAATATATGAATAAAAAATTCAAAATAATTAGATATAAAAAACTAAATTCAAAAAATAATTTAATATTATTCACAAGATGAACATACTACTTCAAAAAATTCTCCAAAAAAAAAACTTATAACCTAATAGTGTTATATTTTTAAACTTAACATACACGTTATTTAATATTTTTCTTTATAATAAAAGAAAATTTATAATCTTTCAGTCTTAAGTCTCTTAAATTAAATTGAAGATTTTTCATTTTATTATAATTGAAACCTAAAGAATTATAAATACTTATAACAAATATTGACTAAAAAATAATGTTAATAAATTATATTAATGTAAAAATAACATGAAACTTTAAGTAATTTTTTTAAAGATGTGTAATAGATGACGATTACTGTATTTAATTTTTTGATAAAAGTATAGCTGTATTTTAATTTTTGACAAAAATAATTATAGTATTTTGATATAATTATTCATATATATTTAGAAGTATTTGGTTGTAGTGGAATTGACTGCAACCCCAAACAAATCTTACTCGCAATGTTAGGGGTATAAATCTTAGAGTCACTATTTTGGGCAGGACTTTATTTAGTTACCATTCTGGCACCAAAATTGCATGAGTAATTCCTTAAGTCAAACAAAACTTCGTTTATTGAAAAATAAATATAATAGAATTATGTCAATTATTTGGTATTAGACTATAAGGGATATCTTTATGTATTTTCTAGTTGGATTTTTTTTTTGGGGTTAAATTTCTAATCTTGATATGAATATATTTATCTTTTACCGTACTATATAGACATAATTTAGTTGAGTTGTGCCCAAATTGATACAAATATCGCTATATCACAATCTAATGGGAAATACCATGAGTTTAAAGTAATATTTTCAATTGTGAAACGTCCATTTGAAACAAAATTTATCTTAATTAATTAATATTAATTTATTTTAAATAAGCATGACGATAGTTATAGTATAATTTTTTTTTTGAAATAATATAGAGTGTGAATTATTGATAGTATTTGAAATATTCGATTTTACAATTATTTAATGGATGATTTGAAAAAAAATTATTTACCATTTTATGGAGAATTATATGATCATCTAAAAGTATTTTAAAAATTATTATAATGCCCTATAATACTACTAAATTATGATTAATATGAAATGGAAATAGACAACAATATAAAATGTATAAATGTATAAATAAAAAAATTTTTGACTTTGAAATCACTTAAAGGTAGTTAAGGACATAAAAATTAAAAGCAATTATGTGGAAGTGTAAATAGATAAAATGGAGTGCCAATAGCCTCACCGATTATTAATATGTTCTTTTCCAATTCTATCTTCACATTGATTATGTTTATCAATGTTATGAGTGAAAAATATAAATAAGATTGTAATTTACAAAAATAGTTTTATAAAATTATTTCATTTATTATTATGGATTTAATTTTGATACATAATCAGTGTAAAAGATATTATAAAAGAATAGTATAAAAGATTTTTACACATATATCTAATTATGTATTGATACATCCATAAAAGTGTTTAATTTTCACACTTATTATTTCAAAAGTTTCAGCTACAGTAGTATGTGATTGGATGATCGTGTAAAATTCTTTTACGCTAGCAATATATTAAAATTAAACTATGCTATTATTATTAATGTAATTTATTGACTTATTTAATATATTGTAAACTTTAAAATGATAGATATATGAAATCAATGGAGTACAATATTTTACACACACACTTTAGATATATGAAACTAATTTTTGCCTATGTGTCATTTTAGCCTAAGATGACAAGGCATAGGTTTTAAAATATACATGTATGTTGCAATCACAGATGTTTAGGGCCATTGTTAAGCAAACATATGTTTAGCCTACTGGATAAACTTATTATTAAAAGATTTAGTTTTAATGCTTTACATGTAATAATTCTTTTGCTCAAAAAATATGAGCTTTACGTCTGATTCGGACGAAGATATATCTAAAGTGATAAAATAAAATTATCATTCTTTGCAATTATTTTATTTTATTTGGAAAAGCCATTATATACCTATAAATATTTTTTAATTTAAAATAAATATAAAATGATGAAAGTAGTAATAATTAAGAAAATTAACAAATATAAAAAGTTCAGTGTAATGATAAGCAAAGTGACAAACAGTTAAAATGTCATTTGTGTGGAGAATCTAATCATATTAGTGTGCATTTAAAAATGAGAAAAATTATAATTTCATCATCCCTAAAATATTGGAGGTATAACACCTTGGATTAGAAAACATATATGATGGTTGTTGAATTTATCCACGTTAGAGTAAAAATTTGGTCCTTGAATTTAATAGAATGATCTCCCAAAAAGATTAACATATTCCAACAATGTAGGTAAATCCAAGGATCAAAGTTTATGTATTTTCTAATTCATGATAAATTTATTACACCTTTAATATTTCAGGACGAAAATGCAATTTTTCTCTTCAAAAATAATAGGGCATATTTGATTTATACTTCCCAAAGTATGATTTGATTTAATAGAAATGTAATTTTTTTTATTTTTTTTAAACTATAATTTTTTTGACCATTTGTTTAAACTATAATTCGAGATTAAAAATTATACTAAAATGTAAAACTTGGTTGGTGGGTTTTGAATTGAAGTCTCCTAGGTTAATACTTACCAATAAGCTACAACTACAAGTTATGACACAACCTCTTATCAATTTGAATATATCTTTTGTTTTGTTAAAAGGCATAGACAAGTAAGTTAGCAAGTTGGTTTGCTGATCGCGAGTTTACAGAGCAGGCCAAAAGTCCACAAATTAATACGTTAAAAAATTGGTTTTAACCTATGTGAATTGCTGATTAAATGAACCAACCTCCCGATTATGGCCCATATACCAAGTTATAACAATCGCAAACACAAGTGTAGAGAGAGATTCAGAGAGAAAACAATAGGTGGTAAGAAAAGTATAAATAACATGTATATGAGAGAAAGAGTTTATATATCATATTTATCCTATGTAATTAAAACCCTTTATTTATGTGATTGATATGAGGGGAAATAGGGCCAAAAAAACTATATGAAAAAATTAATGGAAGATGAGTAGGAAAAACGAATGGGAAGGGGTAAAGGAGTGCAAAAAGAGAGTGGGTAACAATCGTTTCCAATTATAGGTTTTAATATTTAAGTTTAAAATTTAAGTTAAAAAGTTTTGAACTAAAAAGATTAGAACAAAATTCAATAAGTTTCTAAAAATAGAAAGGTTGTGTTTTTGGAGGGAAAAAGTTCACTAGTAAACAATTTCCTTTGAATAACCTCTAAATTATTAAAAGCATAGACAATGACAAAGGGTTCATTTGGCTTACATTTTAGCATAATTATTTTTAAAAGAGTTAAAGTTGGAAGAATTATTTTTAATAGATTTGAAGTTGAAAAAATTGATTTATTTTTGGAAATAATATTTCAAAAGTATGTTTAATTATATTTTGTTTGGATAGAATAGGACAAAACCACTTTTAGAGACAGAATTAACAAAAAGGACATAATATAAGTTTAGGGTAAATTAATATATTTTGAGTAAACATTTTGACACTAACAATATTTTAGTATTAGCTCTCAAATAATCATCAAAGACATTTTATTTCAATCTTTTAGTTAAATACTACCTTTAGTCGTACAAAAAAATAAAAAAAAAATAGAAAAGAAAAGATACAAACCTAGTGAGAAAAAAAGAATGGAGTGGTACTAGAGTTAAGAAAGAAAATTAGGTAAGGTAAGAAATAGGGATAGCAAAAAAAAATTGTTTAGATGGATACCTACGGGGATTATTCGCAACTAGGCAAGTATAGGAATGGTTTTCGTCCCTACGGAGATGGGGACTATATTCCTATTTACTGAGCGGGGCATGCAACATCCCGAATTTTATTGCATTCGTAACTCAGTGTTACAAATTAAATAAATAATATTAGATTGATAATTGAGGAGTAGAATCATTGTAATTTTATTTAAATTGTTAAAATTAATAAGTTATAAAAAGAAAGGCAATGAATTTAATTAAATTAAAGTAGTTATTGGGTTAAACATTGAAATAAAATAATAATATAGTTAGACATGGCAAAATAGGTTGGACTGTCGGGTTGGCCTGTGACTTGTACAACTTACAAATTTAGGCGGAATGGGTAGATATTTTCAACTCGCAAAAAATTATTAATCCGCATAACCCGTTCCGTTTGACAAGCAGGTTGAAGTGGGGCAGATTTAGCTTGCGAGTTGCTCTTTTTTTTTTTTAATTTGTCTCTATATTTTTTAATTATGCACATAACACACTTAACATTTTATGCCTCTTGTTGGCTCACACACACATGGTCAACATTAAGAATTCTACTTTTTTTTTAACCCTTTTGGAGTTAAGTAAATAGTTTAATACTTTATGACTTGCTATGGAATGGGCAGTTCGATACTCTAAAAGAAATGGAGAGATAATGATATGCCTTTTTGTGTTTGAATGGGTGCAGTAGGATATGTATTATGGGTAACTTGGTATTGAATTATTAACAACTAAGTTTGTAGATGCCTTCTAATAGCATATTGCAATGCTAAATAATATTGATTGTGTAGCAATTTTATGGTTGTCTTGGATCTTTTCAAATAAGATACTCATAAATTAGGTGATTGAGAATTTTTTGTAAATTTATATAGATGTTATTTTGTTGTAATTTAAGCAAAAATTTCTTTTTTTAAAAAAAATTAAATGAATTAATTCACTTAAAATAAGATTTTTTTTAACTTTTTTTTGTCGGCCAACCTATTAACCCGGCAACTCGCGCATAAGTGAGGTGGTTTGACATATTTAACCCATATTACTAATACAAATTGGCCTGTCTCGTCTTGCTTAAGGCTTGACCCGTAGCGCGACAAGGTGAGACGGAGTGGGTTGGCATATTTAACCCATATTACTAATGCAAATTGGCCTGCCTCATCTCGCTTAAGGCTTGACCCGCAACGGGACAAGGTGAGACGGAGTGGGTTGGCCTATTTGTCAATGTTAAATACAGTAACACAATTTAAATCCTATTAGAGATAAAATAATATGGTTTGAAATTATAGTTAAAAAAACATTTCAAAGCAATTTAAATTACTGACAAAGCCTTTTAAAACCTTTGTAACTGATTAGTTTAATAATTAAAATACAAGAGAGTACTAATAGTATGTCATAAAGTATAATTAAGTGATATAAAGTGATACACATCACTATACAACTCAAAATCTATGGCTAAAAACAAGCCACATCACCCCCAAAAGAGAACCTAGTGGCTAGAATCAAGCCACCTCTTAAGTGCATAGTATTTTACTCTTGATATTTTTTCCCTTTAAAAAGAGAATTAGCCAAACACAAACCCTTCCCTTTCCTCTTCTCCCCAAAACCGTGACCCTTCTTTCTCTTTCTCCATTTCTCCATTTTCTTTTCTTCTTCTTCCTTTCTCTCTCAAAGATTCACACTTCTTTCACTGTCTACCTCCACCCAACACCAAGAGAATAAAGAGAAGCTCTCCCTTGGACCTGTACTAGGCCACAATTCTTGCAAAGAAAAGGAGGGAGCTAGGCTTGACTTTTGGTGGTCTTGGAGCGTTAAGAACCAAGGTTTGAAGTTGTCTTAAGCTTGGACAAGAGGTAGGGATTTCTAAGCTCCATTCTTAACTTGTGTTAGTTTAAATCATTTCCTATGTTCATAACACTATTCTAGGGTTCTAAGCATTTAACATAGTGGTAGATTTTAAGTCTTGAAATAGTATATTTCAGCTTATGTGGGTCCTTTTAAAATAAGTTTAGTGAATTAAAACTCAAAGAAAAGTGTTTTGGGAGATTGAGACATAAACTAGCTTCAATCTAGGAAATGTGACAACTAGAGAAATCCTAACGGGTTAATGAAGGTTTGAGATTCGTATAGACTAATTTAGCTTAGGTGACTTTTAACATAGGAAAAGCCACAAGAAAAACTTTGTTAGGGTCAATTCCCCAATATTTTGCATAAAAGAGAAACTGGTGGCTCAAACTAGTAACAAGAAAAGAATTGAAAATTTGACCACAAACCAATGGAGTTATGAAAAACTATTTTAACCTCTAGTTTTGCATAATATAATGACCATAAATTTGCCCTTAAATGACTTGTTAGGTTAACGAGCAAGTAGAATTAAAATTTTACCTCAATTAGTTCTTTTAGAGCACAAAGAGATTGATTTTTGGGCCTTCCTCTTAGAGCTAGTACAAACTATTTTTAGGCCAAGTAAATTATGATATATTAGTAATAAAATTGTCCTCAAGTGGCCGGAATTGGTTAGCTATGAGTTGTGGAGGAGTTGAATCGAAACTAGCCTCTTTTCACCCGAATCTAGTGAATTTTAGCCGAGTCCTAGGAGTTCTTAAAATATATGTTAACATCCTAATTTTAATGGTATTATTGGGGTTTTAAATCACTTAGATCATTCATTGCGGCAAGGAACAAGTTTGGGGAAAAATTGGAACTTAACTAATGTTGTTTGACTTATAAGAATGTAGTTAAACCTTTGATAATGGTGAGTAATGCCAAAACTATCATGTACTCCTATTATGAATGATGTAATGATATATTTAGGCCTTCTTGAATACTTGGTTTGGCTTGGTAAGTATTGGAATACCTTCATGCCTTATTTGGCTTAATTTGGAGCATGTTGTGCTAAAGTATATATGTGGTGGCTAGCTTACTACTTTGATTAAAATGTTTTAGCTCTATATTTTGTATAATTGACGAAGCTTGATAGTTATGGGAAGTTAATGCTTGAGATTGACTGTTGAGATATGATGAATTCATGTATATTCTTGGACTTGTGCTTTTGTGGCCATGATGGTGTTTTCTATTGAGTTTTGGTTTGGACATTGATATTGAGGTGTTTAGTATATATTACTAGGTTGCTGACTATTTATATTTGACCATTCAAATTTTTGGGATGCTCCTAGTATAACTGTTATATTGCTGGATTTTTGCCAAACATTTTCATGCTTGCATCAAGAATGAATCTTGCATAAGATATGTGAATTGTGCCATGTTATGAAGATTCTTAAAGAATATCTAAAGTTAAAATTTAACGCATAATTCCCTAATCAAGACACTCGGAAATGATCCTTCGATAATGGAAAGAGATCCCATGGAGATTCCCTTGTCAAGTTTAAGTCTGATTAATACTAGTACTATATGATGACAGTCATGGAATGAACACATTTCTTAGGACAATCTATTTGAGGGTAGTAACGACTAAATACACGTGCTAAGTAAGAAAGTTAAGAAAGAAGAGTGCACAAAGTCATGCATTCATGAGAAAGCATTACATTTATTCGTTATTAATATTATGTTATGTCTTGATGATGCACTATTTTTGATTAGGTGAATATTGTAAGCCTTGAACTAAGTGTCTAAACAAAAGTAATCCACTTCAGAGGAATATGTTTTCAACCCATTAAAATGAAACTTTATTTCTATTTTAGCATGCTCACCATTTTTAAAACAAACTGAAGTGCTTAAGGTGATAACAATCATATTTAACTGTTTGGCTAAGTTTCCCCATTGAGAAATTGTTTCTCACCCTCGTATGTTCTTGTGTCGTTCTCAGACGAAGGTGATGGCATCCATTATGATCTTCCTAGAGGTACCTAAGTGGATGTGGCACTATGATCTCGCCCTTAATTCACTCGTTCTGTTAGCCTGCAATAGTTTAGGCTCTATATTTTCTTCCGATGCCCTTTTAGCACTTCGGTTGTTAGTGGGAACTTTGACCCGTAATACCCATATGAAGATTTTCCTCTGCACTATGTTCATCCAATTCACTTCCCTGCACTTGCTTTTTTCACATCTTCCATGGAGTCAGATCCTTTTGAGGAGAGCTCGCCCTGCACTGTCTTGCTAGCTGCTAAGACTAGTTCATCCTCTGCTGGGACCCAGGATGTGCCAAAGATGTGGGAGGAGTAGGATGGTTTGGTTCTTGTGTTGGAGAATAGGTTTCAAACCCCTTGATTTATGACTATACTTAGACTTGGGCATATGTTTGTATATATTTTAGATTAGGGCTAACGAGTTTATGAGTTGCATGCCTGCAATGATTTGATATATTTGTGGCTTTTGGAATTGTATATTTTAGCACCACAATAATTTGTGCATGATGGACGATAGATTGACTTGCTAGATTAGTCTCTAACATTGTCGTTGCTATTCTTTTGGGATGATTGTATTCTTTTTGTATAGCTTGGCTTGAAGCCTTGCTATCATGACTTACAAGATAATGACTAGGGTCCTTGGCAATAGATGATGTAAATATTTATACCCTAACATATATATATACATGTAAACCTATGCATAGTTATCCATATATATTGTCTATGTGCTTATCACTCTATTTCTATATGTTATTTAATTATTTTACCCCCCGCTGATGTATGATTACAATAATATTACCCTTATTATGCCTTATATGTGTGGAAAGACTCAGTTTGTATAACAACTATGTTAAAAAAAAAAAAAGGGAAATAAAATTATACACTATTTTCTGTATTAAACTAAGTTAAAGTTACATGAGTTTCCACTAGATTATCCATAACAACTAAAAAATGCCATAATATGACTTAAATAACATGCATATGACAGAGAGAAAGAGAGTTTATTTATCATATTTTTCTTTTATAGTTAAAATATGTTATATTATGGTTAATATGAGGGGAAACGAGGAATGGCAAATTCTCTCCATGATCAGGATCCTAGTGGGGATTGCGCCGAATTTGAGGAATTTATCCTTGTTAGGGCGAGGATGGGAGCCAAATTCCCCTTGAAGCAATTTGGAGATGGTGATAAGGATCATTCTTCCTGCCTCATGAGGTCCCTATATAGATGAAATGACAAAGTTATCTTTATTATAATGTACATTGTATACATAAAATATATATTTTTTTGGTTTATTTCACATTTCACATTATACTTATATTTGTTTTAAAAAATAAAAGAAATCCCCAATTTTAACTCCCAAACCTTAAATGATACATCCCCTCGTCCTTATTCTTACTGCTACACCTTTACTTCCAAGCCACTTGAGTCCTCCAAGAGCATCTCACCTTGCTGCCAAGCTCACTACCTCACTTCCACTACATGAACACTTTCCTCCGCTACAAGGCCATTCCATGCTGTGAGGCCACTCTCCATCATGCAATATGCTCTTCTCCACAATCAGGTGTCAATGTAGCGTGATTGGTTCCCATTCTTCATATCTCATCTCCATTGCGTTCTTCTTCTTCTCCATTATGTGGGTACTAATATGTGTCCATAGTGCAATCAACTTTTAAAGCCTCAAATTGCAGAAAGGTTATGCTTTTAGATTGGATGATGAAGTGCTCTGTTGGCTCCTGCTTTTTGTAAGGTGCTTTACTAGTCCTGTTGTTAGTGAGGTACACTATAAGACTTGGAATTGTTTGGAAGGGAATTGGGGTTGAAGATAGAGAAGAGTTAAGCAATAAGGGATGTGAAGTTTTGTGGATGTGACTAGTATGAGTCTTTAATTTAATTTGTTTAGTTGTGTTTGATAAGTATGAATAAAGTAGTTGTTCTTTGAATTTTTTTTTTTCATCAAATGATTTTGTATTTTAGTTCCTTACATAATTTTCATATTTGATGTTGATGGTTATTGTCTAAAGAGAGAAATGTTTTTGTGATGGGGATTTGTGGGGAATCAGAGCTCAGTGATAAAGGGTAAAAAAAGCCCCATGGCAAGGATTAGAGATGGGGACAAGAAGGAAATAGGATGGCAAAATCCTTGCTCCAAATGGGAGCCATCTTTAAAGGAAACAGAGCCAAAAAACTATGTTAAAAAAAATTAGTGGAAGATAAGTAAGGAAAGCGAATGTGCAAAAGGTGAGTAAAGAGGGGTTCAATTATAATGAACCTTGTATAGAAGGTTCAGTACTAGCTCTTCTCCTTTTGCCCATTAGATAAGTTAAAAAATTAATCAGTGGATGTTGTACTTCATTAGGAACTAGGAGAGTAGGTAATGGGATAACATAACATAATGTGCTTCCCTACGTCTTTCTTTGACATCGACTCTTTGTTTCTTATTATTGCCATCATAGTGGCTACTAGATGTCCCTCCCAACTCCTTGTAGTTGGAGACATGTTAGCTCTTCCTATTTTCTCTATGATCAAAAACTCCTCATTAGATCCTTCAATTATTAATTAATAATTATTTACATTTTTCAATGAATCCATGGCAAGCTGCAAGTATATTCCAAATCTATTTTGCTTGAGTTTGAATGCAAGTATGTCCGTTTTTATGAAACATTCTCCAATGGTTGATGCAAATTAAAGAAAAAAAAATAGATGACTCAAATAAGACCCAAATTGGAGAGGAAAAAAAAATGAGGCCATATGTTCATGAGAAGGCAAGAAAAGTGTGGAAGATTAGTGGTTTTAGCTATGAGAAAATAGAGAAAATTTGAGTTTTGTCTATGATATTTGATTGCCGGAGGCGCTATGATGGCTTTTGCTCTCAACTTCATAATCAACTCCTTCCTACACTCATTGTTTTCTTTTGTGTTGGATGTTAATTAGAAGATGAGATATGGTGGTTATGAAAGAAAGGGATAGTGGTAATTGGTCTGAGATAGGTTAATTAACATTGATAAAGGAGAAAAAGAGTGTGTTAAATGTCAAATCTTAAAATAAAAATAAAATCAATTTAAAGATAAAAAGAAACATTAAAACTTGTTATATAAATGTTTGATAACTTGTTATAGTAGGTAAAGCCAGAGGGTTTAGTACTGAACCTTTGACTAGAGTGACCAAGATAATACAACCCAATAAAGAGAGTGGGTAACAACCTTTACCAATTGCAGCCTTAAATACTTGAAATTTAAATTTACTTTAAAAGGTAAATTACACTAATCACCATTAACGTTCATTATATTACATCTAGGCCCTCTTAGATTTTAAGTTGACACCTGACTCTCTTAATTTATTTAATTTTAGTACAGTAACCTCCCTTGATACTAACAGATCGTTAGCTCTATTAGTGACATGTGACTTACTAATTTTCAAAAATTTAAAAAACATATGAAGTATTAAATTTTCCCTCTTTATCTATTTTTAGAAAGTTTAGTGCCCATCGTTGGCCACCCAGCAATCAACCCTTCCTCCCCACGGCACTTTATCCCTACCATTGCCACCCCCAACTTGCAGTCACGATAGCCTTTGTCAGGAAACTCAACTCTATTACCACTACCCACAAGAGCTCCCCTTAAACCCAACAATCAGTTTCGCTCTATCTTAAACCACTATCTTTAAAATCTCTTCCCTCATTGAGATAATTAGGAACCAATGATTTTACAAAATCACAAAGAACTAAACAAAAAAACAAAAACCTATAATAAAAACTATTCACCATGCTTAGATTAGATTTGTTTTTCGTATTTTTGTTTTTATTCAATTAAGAGTTTAAAAAAAATTAAAAAATAAAAAATGACCTAAATTGTTGTGAAGTCTAAGTTAGGTTTTGAGAATTGGGAAATTTGGGGGTGACAAAAATTGCCAAAGGGGGAAGCGCCAAAAGCTCCATGCCAATGAAGGAATCAATTCTAGTGATGACAAAGATGGCGACATCGATGCTGGTGGGGGGGTGTGGCTTGTGGTTTAGGACAGATTTGGTTGTATGGCTACTGCTAGTGAGATTGCTAGCATGATGGTGAAGGATAGTGGTTTGGAGGGAGATGCAAGCTTACAATGATGGGCGGCATCGACGCGACTTCAGCAACAATGAGAAAGTTAGGCCAATGACACTAATGGGAAAGTGGTACAAAAATATAGCGCGTTGGTGATAGTAAAAGAAATAAGGATGCTTACTTGCTATGGAGGACAAAATGAAAAATGGGTCTTAGGGTTTTGGGTGTAGGTGAAGGACTAGAGGTAGGAGAAAATAAAGTCGTGGAGGTGCTATGATTTTATTTTATTTTTAAGGGTAAATTGGTAATTTTTCAAAATGTGTTAATGAAGATTAGCACCATTAGTGCTTAAGATAGTTGAGTGTCATGTTAAAAAATTGACAGATTTAAATGTAAGGGAAAGATTAGTATCATTTGTCCTACTTTAAAATATTTTAAATTAAATATATTGTAACAAAATGAAGGAGTTTCTATTATTAAAAAAATTGAGTTTTTGAAGAGAAAAAGCTTCATTTATAAATAATATTGGTAAGAAGTTTCCTTTAAATGATCTCAAAATTATTAGTAGCACAGATAATAAATGTTTAAAGCTATTGGTATGTAATAACGTATCTTTAACCTATTATTTATTGGGAGTGCAATATTAGTAGTTCAGATAAAAAAATATGTATTTAACATTGGATAAACTTATTCTTAAAATATTTAGTTTTAATACTTTATAGATGATAATTTTCTTGCTTAAAACAATGTGATGCATTATGTAAAAGGTTACTCAAAAAAAGATATTACTAAAGTAATAAAATATATTTGCAATGCTTTGTAATTATTTTATTTTATTTGGAAAAGCCATAAAAAACCTGTGAATAACTTTTTGACTTAAAAGAAATATAAAACGGGAAAAGTAATAATTAAGATAATAATTGAATAAATATAAAATATTAGATGTAATGATAAACATAGCAATAAAATTTGCAAAACAGTTCTATTATTTAAATATAATGATTTAAGACAAATTGATATGTGATAATGGAAATTTAAATAAGTGCAAATTTTAATTATGTAAATATTGAATCAATATATTGTCTTTAATAATGATGTACATCTATTATTAATTAATATCACATTCAATACTTATATAAATTATCATCATATGTGGATTGAGACTACATAAAAAAGAAAATTCTCCTATAAATATGTCACTTGTCCAAAGACTCTAATCATATCACTCCACCTTCAAAAGTATTCGAGTGTGCTTGGTTTATAATTCACCATTAAATCTAATGGAATTTTTTGTTTGTTTAAACTATTAGTTGAAACAAAAAATGTGAGCTTTTGGGATGACTACTGGCTTCAACACAGCCTAAATTTAAGTAATGTCGATTTGCTTTCTTTGTCCCATGAGGAAGAAGGTTTAAAGGTCGCACATATGGTCTCTAATAACGGAAAGCGGGCCACTACTATTTTCTCCAGCCACCTCCCAACTTTTTGGGTGGACAAAATTCTTCAAGTTCTTCCCTCTAGCACCCTTGGCGGAACTGACCACAAAATTTGGAAAGCCTCCTTAGATGGGACGTTCATAATCAAGCAATCTTACCGCATGCTGGCCAACCCCAAAGGAAACCAGAACAACATTTGGAGCCCAATTTGGAAATGGAAAGGGTGCTAGTGTATTAAATTCTTCATCTAGATTCTTGCTCATAACAAGCTCCTCCCAGCTTCCAAGATTGCTTATTAGGGAAATGGAACAGATCCCACCTGTCCCTACTACTAGAGTGACATGGAATCCCCCATTCATGCAATCAGAGATTGTCTAGAAGCTTCTTGCACACGGATCAAAGTCATAAACCCCCAGCATATTGGCAATTTCTTTTCAAGTGATGCCAAAAGTTAGATCGCCAACAACCTCAATCATCAATGGGGTTGCACAAGCGACGATTGGTTTGATACTTTCATGATCACTGCTTAGGCCATGTGGAATCATAGAAACATATATTTTCCATGAGGGCTTTGCTCCTAAGTGCAGTGTTGGAAATCCAAGCCATCATCCTCTACATTCAAGCAGCCAAAGGGAAAGTGCCACAACCATTACTTTATCTATGAAGACCCTTTAGAATATTATTTGGTCCACATATCCTTTGGGATGGGCCAAACTCAACACAAATGGTGTTGTTAGGGGATGCCCTGGCCCTGCTAGCTACAGAGGAGTTTTTCGTGATAGCAGTGGAAATTGGCTTTTCGGCTTTGCGAAATTTGTTGGTCAAAGCCATGCCCTTTTAGTTGAACTCAAAGTTATCCTTAAAGGTTTAGAATTTACCTAGGAGAAAGGCTTTCGAAAACTTCACATTGAAAGCGATTCTCAAGTAGGGATCAATTTGCTTCAAAGCCCCTAACATTCATTCCTCTTATAGCCGAATTGTTAGGAGGATTAGACAATGGTTGAGCAATGACTGTGAGACTGCGCTCCAACACACCTATAGAGAAGCAAACAAGGTTGCCAATGGCCTTGCAAATTGGGCACTTCATCATGGTTGTGATCTTCAAATATGGTCAACCCCTCCCCCAACTAGTCTCTTACATGTGATTGGTGATACCTCAGGAGCATCTACACCTCGTATTGTTAATCTGTAGTTTACTTTCTTTTTTTTGGGCCTTCGGGCTCTCTCTTGAAAAAAAAACAATTAATTGAAATTAACAATCATATCATATTAAAATACATTTTAATGTAATTTTGTTAAATATATTATAATTTGAATACAATGTCAGTGTAAAAAACTTTTACACAGATATTCAATTATATATTGCCACATCAACAAAATCATTTGACATAACCACCTACTACTTGAATAATCATGCAAATAGATGACAGTATAAAAAATTTTTATACTGTCAAGCAACCAAATTAAACTCAAAAAATAATTTAAAAAATTTATCTTACACCTCTCGAATTACCGTGTGAGAAATACAAATTTAAGTCAAGACATCTTGCTAATCTTAAAATGTTAAACTATCGTTTGAAAAAAGTAATTAATTTTTCAAATCGGTTAAATTAAAAAAGAAAAGTCTTTTTATTTTTATTTTTTAAATCATCTTCATCGGCATCGCTTCGATTTCTCGGAGCAGCACCAAACTATTCCTTAATTGCTAATCCAGCGTAAAACAACAGTGTGATTCCAAATTCCACTAACCCAATCTAACAGCAAACACACACACAGAAACCTCCTAAAGTCCTATTCAATTTTTTACATTCCTCTCTCTCTTTCTCCCAATCACACCAAAAACCTTTCTTCCTCCAAACGATCGCGTTCCCATTTCTCAAGTTTGTTGCAAGTTTAGGGTCTGTTTGGGAGCCAAGAAAAAAAGAAAAGAAAAAGAAGGAAAAATGCAGGGTTGGTTCTCGGGACAGAGTAGCAGCGGCGACGATCAGCTGAAAACGTCGTCGTCCTTGCTGGCCGATTGGAACTCATACGCCTCCGCACAATCCTCTCAGGAGAGCTCCAATTTGATGCCCTTCGATCTCGAATCTGCAGTTAGGTCCGCAAACGACACCGTTTCGGGAACCTTCAGCGTGTAAGCCCCACGCCCCCTCCCTCTACTAAACATTCACTTCAGTTTCGATGTGGTTTTGGTTCATATGCATTGAGAAGTGAAATTTTCTTTTTTAAGGGTTTGTATGATTGTATCTGAGTCTCCGTGTTTGTGATCTGGGGATCTATGTGTTGTATTGGATATGGCATCGTTGAATTTGAAGTGATATGAAGATACCGACACTTGATTTGTTAAACTGGTTCGACACTCGTTTCCGCAAACTGTTGGGTTTGAGTAACTTATAGTAGATCCAACTCAAGTCAGATTAATTGGAGTTATTTAGACCAAAAATAAAATGAAATAATATGAAGAGCTTATTTAGTTTTATTTTGATGAATCTTCCATAGTAATTGTTTCTTGTGTTGAGGAAATTGCAGGATTTTTTCCACTTGGATTTTTGTCTATGTGGTGAATCATATGGTGAGATTTCGAAGATTTAAAAAAAAAAAAAAATCTTTTCAAGTATGCTAGTTTCATTAAGGACATCTAGACTGTCAACTATGAAGGTTTCATAACCTGTGTGGAAAAGTAGAATTTTGGACGTCATGAGAGAATGACCAATTGTTGTAGTGTAGACAACTCACTTTTGTTTTGTTTTGTATTTTGCCCCCATTTTTCTGATTACTCCTATTGCCAAAAAGTTAAAAAAGTTCTTGCTCACATTTTATGTTTCCTATTTTTATTTCCTAATTCCTATATACTACAACAACAACAACTAAGCCTTATCCCACTAAGTGGGGTTGGCTATATGGATCATATGAGTCTATTGTGTCCTGTCATATATATATATATATATATATATGAGAATGAAAAGTGCCTCATCTTTGTGCCTCCCCCCTCCCCCAAGCATAGAGAGACTAACCCGATGATGTCTCTTGGTTTCTACTTTCTAGTTTTTTTGTGGATCATACATTCATACTTTGCTGATTCATGAGACTGAATTGGCTAATTATTTATATCTTGAAAATGAGGATATGGCATCCAGAATTTAGATGTCTTTGGATAAGTACAATTGAGACTGGCTGGATGGTGTGTAAAATTAATTGAATTGGGATATGAAATAAGTCTGGAAACTTAAAAATGAAACGTTGAGAGGTTTTAAGAAGATGAAAAGTCGAATGGATTACAAAGTTCTCTGTGAGAGATTTTGCACTAATGTTCCCTTATCCCCCCTTCTTCCATTGTAATATTTGCAATGATGACTTAAATTTAACATGCTAACTCCTGAACTTAATTTATACTTTTTAAATGGAGAAATGTGGGGTCAAGACTTAAAAGATACTAGTTGTCTTTTGTCGGAATAGAAAGAACATAATTTTCAGTAAAGAAATCTAAATTGTTAACCCATCCATTGACACATTTTCATGGATATCCAACTCATCCATTCAAAATCATATTATTTTTTCTTTAATGGATATATTGGGCGGTCTGTTATCTATCCAATAAATGAATTGGATTTGGTAAATCCAGCCCATTTAAAACCAATACACAAATTAATGGATTGGATCTATATATGTATGCATGGACTGTATGGATAATGGATCATTTTGACACCTGTTGTGTGTGTATCTCTTTTTGTTAATTACCCAGCTGTCTTCTCTCTCTCTCTCTCTCTCTCTCTCTTTTTAATTATAATGTGAGGCTGTGTGATTAAGAACAAAGGTGGATTATGTGAACAAATCAGGAAAAGCTGAAGATAGCTATGACAGCTTGGTTGGTGTTGATCTAAAAGATTATCGCTTGCTAGATGCTTTAGAACAGTGAATGTGCATTTGCAACACAATGAGATTTGAAGGAAATAGATCAACATGAATTATAGCTTAAATGTGGAAATGATTCAAGTATTAGAGACCCAAGGTCTTGGGTTATGAGAACACAACTCAAACAAAGACTGAACAAGTCTCAGAATTGCAGAGAATGGAGAATGTTCACTGTCATTCTCTCCTTTTCAATCTCTTGCTCGAACTCCTCTCTTTGATAGGTCATCTGCCATTTATATGTAAAGCTATGGGTAGATGAGCTGTTGTGGGCCCGGCGACTAAGCTACTGCCACCCTCAGCTTTCCATGATGCAATGATACGGCGCACGTCAGGACAAAAGGACCATTTGTCCTATTTGCTAGTTTGTGCTTTTAAGGTACAAAGGACAATGTTGTGGTGCAAGCAATTGCCTGCTCCTTCTCTTTTGTCGGGCATCAGAGAGGTGGCACAGTTGGTGGGTCGATAATGATGTTTATCCTTATGGCTGAAGACATTTCTTCATGACTCTTGGTGTCTTGGTGCGAGCTCCCCCTCGTACATGCACAGCTGAGGACTAAAGCACCTTCGATCCACGGCGGTTTTCTTCCAACACGGCTTCTCTTCAAGGGTGTGGGATATCTAGGAGGCGCCTCCCCTAAAACACTAGGCAAAGACAAGAGATCTTAAATGGAAAGCAAGGAAGAAAGCATGCCAAACAGTAAGTTTGTGTTCCATATGTTGTACAGTCAGGTTGGCTCAGCTAGACCTCATCACTGTCCTGTTATTATGTGGCCAGACGGCCCAGAAGAGAACAGTTGGTAAGCTATAAAACCTTGTTTTTTGTTTTTCCATTGAGGCTGAACCTAAACATCTGATCGCGAGACAGCTCTACATATACTGATAAGAGATGTATGTTCAAACCTCTTTCCAGTAAAGATATGCTTTAAGCGAAAAGTTTATTGGTTTCATACAGTCATACTCGTATTAGTGAGAGGCTGAGAGTTATGAAGCTTATTCATGATTATTTAAAAGATGGGCCCTTTGTGCTGTTGTTAATGGTGTCTTTATGGGGGAGTAGCATTATTCATAGCTGTGATTAAGATTCTATTTCTGATGATTGTAAATATGTAATGCATAAAATTGGTCATGTCTTGGATGATATCAATTATTTACTCTAACTCAATGTTGTCTTCATGTGAATTGATGCTTAGATTGGATATACATTTCAAATGCTGTAGTATGTGGAAAAATTATCTGTTTTTCTACCTTATCTGAGTGTGGCAGAGGTCATTGTTATCGTTCTTCAGTTTCTTTTCTTGACGGTATAAATTGCAGCAAAAAGAACAGACAGTGCATATTTGCAATTTCCCCAAATTTTTTTAAATGGATTTCCGGCATCATGGTTAAATAAAGAACATGCTATCCTCAAGTAGTTAAGCTATTTATCTCTTATAATTGTGTAGGGTTTCTAGAGGTGTGAGAGATTTACCAGGCAACTTCCAGTCTGCCACTAGTAATGTTCCTTCTGGCAAAGCACTTGTGTATTTTGGTTTGCTTCTGGCAAGCGGGGTCTTCTTTGTTTTCATAGCATTTACATTGTTCTTGCCTGTAATGGTGGTTATGCCCCAAAAGTTTGCTATTTGCTTTACACTTGGGTGTGGATTTATTATTGGATCATTCTTTGCTCTCAAGGGTCCAAAGAATCAGCTTGCTCACATGTTGTCAAAGGAGGTAACTTCCTTCAATTGCATTTCCTGTTGTTTGTATAGTGATAATACAGCTTGACCAGTAATCATATGTTACTTCAAGTATTTCGTTGGGCTTCTGGAAAATTCCCAGTCCCCTTGATTTGATTGCATGTGTTTGTTGCTTCTCTCTAACTGTCTCTCTGTGTGATTATTTTTCAGAGGCTTCCTTTCACATTGGCTTTTATAGGCAGTATGATCGGTACCATATATGTATCAATGGTGCGTCATAGCTATGTTCTTTCTGTGGTATTCTCTGTTGTACAGGTATCAGTTTCTTATATCCTTAAAATACTTCTTTGTAGCTTTGCCCTTCCTCGTGTGCTATGTGTAGCAGTTGCTGTTGATTTAAAGTATGCTCAAAGGGTTTTTGACTTTTGTGTATGATACAAATTTTTTTATAGCAATTACCAACAATTACTTCGACGTAGCAGAGCCAATCTTAATTTAAGAGACCCTATTTCCGGTTTCCACACACCTGGTGGCTGGGTTTTTGTGTTTGTATATATTTAGGGTTAGGATCAAGTTAAACTGATGTAAGATTTAACACTTACACCACTTAATAACCATTTATAAAATATATTTTCTATTGATCTAACTGTTGAATTGTAATTATCTATTATGTATATTGTTTGTATCAAATTTTGAAAAAATTGAAAATAAATAAGAATATAATCAAATGGCTCATATTTTTGTATATTTTAATGATGTATATTATGTTGATTTTAATGTATACAAAAACCATATTAAACTATTTTGAATTGATATAAAATTTTATAGATATAAATGTAATCTATAAGATATCAACTTTCAATCGAACAATAGATTTTGTTCCAAAAAAAAAAAAAAGAACACCAATAAAAAGTTATTTAATGGTGTAAGAGTTTGTTTAAAATTATACTCGGTGTAATTTGACCCTATCTAAATATATATTCATCTTTCTTTCTAGAACTACCAATCTTACATTAAAATTTTGATTATATTTGCAGGTACTCTCACTTGGATACTATGCTATATCATACTTTCCTGGTGGATCTGCTGGAATGAAATTTCTGACTACTACTCTTACGTCTTCTATAATGAGCTGTTTTAGGAGGTGACCTGTTTTTGGTTGATGGGAGGTGAGGTCAGATCTTTGTCTATATGGTAGCTGACTTGTAAATTTTGTCTCTTGAGATCCAGCGGTTGAAGCTTTAAACTGAACTAAGAATATTGCTGAGCTGAAGCATTATCTAACACTTTCAATATTGCCACCTCTGAATGGAAAAATTGATTTGCCTCTTAGCGTCTAGTTTCTATTTGCAAATTAACTTTAAAGCTGATACTGTTGCTTTCTTCCTGTTCCCATCGTTCTGCAAAATGATATTTAAAATAGTCATAAATGAGAGTTTAATTATGGCCTTCTATTATGGAACTTTTGTTTTGTTCTGTTTTTTTTAACCTCCCCGCGCTTAGCACGTCAACAAAGTGTCTCGTTATCACTTATTTGTTATGTATATATTCAAATGGTTTTGTTAAGGAAAAGAATAAAAATTATTAAATGCAGTATATGTATCATTTTGGAAATCTGGAAGCATTTTATGCTTTTTTTTTTGGTTGAACTAATTAAAATGGATAACAAATGTTATTTTTATTCTTTAACGTATGTTTTAGGAAACATTTAACAAAATCATTATGGGTTACATAGGTGTAAGCACATGAGTAGGGGAGATAGAAAGATGGTCTTTGTCGTGTAGCGGATTCAACCTTTGATTTCATCATAACGCCCATGTCTTCAAAGGGCAAGGACTTAAGTCGAGAATGGATTATTTTATGTAAAAGTTTTATATGATTCGGCCATATATACATTTTTATCATTAATTTGACCTTTTATATATTCTTTTCGGGATCTATTCTTATTTGGATCGTTGCAAACTGAGTTAGAAGCTCGGTTTTATAGTTTTTGTTTTTTTTTTGAATAATTATTAAACTCCGTAGTTATGCTGCTCGGGTGGTATTTTGCAAACTGCAACATCTCTTCATGTTAGGGGTGTGTTCAGTTTGGTTTATTTTGATAGAAAAAATAATTTTTTAAAATAGAAATTATTTATTTTAATTTTTATTTAAAAATTAAAAAAATTATTTTCAATTTTGGAATAGAAATTAAAATGAATAATTTTTTTAAAAAAGAATTAATAATTAGAAAAAAATTTATCAAGAAAAGATAAAACAAATGCACCCTTAAATAGCTAAAAAGCCTTGAGGAGACAAACAAAAAATAGAGGCTAGAGGTAATGCCACCCTTCAAAATTCATGGATACTCAAAATATCTCGAGCAGACGGAGGTAAACAAACTTTCAACTAAGTCCCTCGCTTGTAGGGTTTTTGGTTAGATCATGAGTGCTAGGATGATGGTCTGTGGTCGCGTACATGGGTTATAATACTTCATTATTCTGTTTTTATGTTAACCATTTTCAAATCTTTGAGCAAGTTTGCGGTGTCCTTTGCTGAAACGGGGAGCCACATTGTTAACTCGTCCTCATCTGCTGCCTCTTGGTGGGCAAAGAGAAAGGGTGCTTTGCAATGATGAACAAAACACATCAAGAGAAATATAGTTTATAACCTTGGGGCTGGAAATAAGACTATAAGATTAAAAAAGTGTGACTATACACCTCATTTTCTTGTGCTGATGATAATCAAATTCTAGTAACTCTAAACCATCATGCCCCTATTAAAGTTAGACCTAGCAGACAAGAAAATTTTGGCACCTTGAGCCTCAATTGGACTCTGATGCTCATTGGCTGGGTGGTACAATCAGTGGTTAAAGTGATTGGAACAAATTCTTGCCATTTTTCCTGATTAAAATGCATTGTGATGATGCCTAAAACTTCGACCCCCCCTCCCCCCCCTCCCGTTCTCCGACCCACCTTGTCCCCGCTTCTTGTTTGTCCTTCCTCTTTTAGTTATAGTTGAGTTGGATACTACAAAGCGACACAACATTTTCCGGGTTTAAAGGACTAAAGTATGTTTACCCATGGAACTTTTTGACCTGGCTCATAGATTTTGGAATGCATTGGCCTTTGCTCTAGGGCCAGGGGGGTATATTGAATCGTTCACTTATTTATTTTTATTTTTTGTTTAGGAATTACTCACACAATTTCGGATCAGAAGTGATAGTTAGATAAAATATTTATCAAAAGTGATGACTTTATGATTCAATTCGTTGATAATGCAGGTAAAATTTGTCACGAGTTGCATTCAACTTTTTCCATAGCACTGACCACTTTTGATGCAGTTCAATTTTTTCTTTTTTAAAAAAAAACTTAAACCGCTAGGAGTGTATTTGGTATGAGATAAAAATAGAGGTAAAAATTTTATAGAATAAATTCATGTGTATTTTTACTCATTGATTTATTCCATGAAATTTTCACCATCTTTTTCATCCTTATACCAAACACCCTTTAAGAGTCTATTGGACCCTATATGATCTGACTCGAGCTGAGTTAGCCCATTATAGATATAAAGTTTTCTTGGTGCCATTTTTTTTTTTAATCTACAAGATTCAAACCTAAAATTTTATTTAAGAGAAATAAGTGCTGAACCACTTGAATTAAACAAACTTTGATGGCAAAGGTGGAGCTAGAAATTTAGTAGGAGGGGACCAGACTAAGTATGTATAACAAAAAACAAAATAATGATTGCCATATAAAAATATCCTATATACAACAACAACAACAACAACAACAAAATACCTTTGTCCCACTAGGTGATATTAGCTATATGGATAGACGATGCTATATAAAACTAAAAGTGAAATTTTTATTATTTTATTTTTATTTATTTTTAGAAGGCCAATAAATTAATATATAAGCTTATAGGGACTAAACAAAATGCTTAATATTTGTAACAACTAAATATATTTTCTAAAAAATTATGGAGATCAAAATTTAAAATGATAGGGACTAAAAACTTAACATTAGAAAAAATAGGGACCAAAAAGTCAAAAAAAAAAAAAAAGAAATTCTAAAGAAATTCAAACCAAAACGATCTATAGGCTAAAAACATATTTAAACTTTTATATAAATAGAGTGAAAAAAAATGGCTAAGTTAGGAGAACCAAGGTAACCCTGATCCCCCTTCCCTTTGCCCTGATTGGTGGTACAATTCACTCATTTACGAAATGATGTAAAAGTGTAAAATAGAAAATGTAGTAATTAATAAAGAATAGGTTTGAAGAGCTATTTGTACTTAATGGCTCAAGAAATTACCAATAGCATAATATATTTTATCTTACGATTTAAGGCTCAACTCCTCTCCTTAAAAGACATAAACTGTTATCGCACAAACGATGACAACCTACTAGAATATTTGGATTAGCATTTCGTTCTTTACTTAGACGTGATTCAGCCACGAAATAAGTTTTGTTAAAAGCAAGAATTTCTTGCTTTCACTTTAGGTGCTATTCTAACAACATTAAATTTATCAAAATTATTTTTTAAATGAGTATCAAATATAAATTATTTTATTTCAAGATTATTTTTAACTAAAATTAACTTTGAAAAAATTAGGATCATTAAAAATTAAGTTTGCAAACAAAAAACCAAATAGACACAGTATCTTTTAAGGAGAGAATAAAAATCTTATAAAAAAAATTATTCATTGCACTCCTAATTCGAAAAGAGATGGGATTAATGGGAAATACTCACTCATAACATTTGGCCTCAATCCCAAACCTATTTTAAAAATGAAATAAGCAATAAAAAGTAGATTTAAGGATTAATCATGGTGAGTTTTGTTGGGGTATGTGTAGTGGAACGGTCTTACAAACACTCTTGTATAAATGTAATAAATTAAATATAAATACAAAATATCAAGAAAAAGAAATTAACAAAATGACAATGAGTGTAGAGATATAAAAATTTATGTGGTTTGGCAAATTCATACCTACATTCACCCTAGAGGATAAACAATTTTATTATGAGAAAAAATAATATAAAAATATCACTTTGTTCCCATATTCAAAACCTTTTACACACCTTTTGTCATAACAGTATCTTTCATTCTCTCATACACCTAAGCCATTAATTTTATTTATTAATCAAGGGTCCTTAGGTTTAGTTTGGTAGTGTTATCTAAATGGATACTTTGGCTTATGAAAAGTATAAGCCAATATTTTCTATTTGATAAATTAAAAAGCTGGGATGCTTTTGCTCCTATCTTTTAAAAGTCAGAGAGTACTTTCAAAAGCTTTCATAGGGTATTTTTTATAGCTGACTTTTGTTATCTAAAATTTAAAAGATTAATATAACCTTACTCTTTTTTATAACATTAAAAATAAAAATTATTCTTTTTAGTATTTATGTCCATTATAGTTCTTTTAGTTTTGAAGAGCAATTTTATCAAATACTAGTTTTGTGATTTCTGCTTATTGAGAGCAATTTTTATATTATTTTACTAAATATTTCTACTATAACTTTTTTAAAGCAACTTTTAAAGAACTCAATAGCTCTCAAAAAATCACAGCAGTACCAAACCAAGCCTTAATCTCTAAGAGTCCTTATCCTATATTCTAACAGATTTTCCATATCCTAACAGATTTTACATATTCTTAATTAAAATATTCCTAAATATGAGGATACACATTTTAATGACATACATAAATAAAACCAATCATATCCTATCAAGATATATACATGAGCTAACTTTCCTAATAAATTTCCATGTTGGCAAATGTCCTACCATCTTGGAAATCATTAAAAGCTCCACCTTGATCAAGTGTCAGGTCACGTGCAAACCTTCATAAACACTACGAAAAACCCTTATTAATAAATACCACAAATAAGTACCATTGGGCTCAACATGGACGAGCTACACATAACCCGAATCAACCATATAACATAGCTTCACCTGATTCTAAAAACTCGGCCAATGAATATGTGTAGCCCCATAATCCATCATCAAAACTTGATGATACCACTCAGCATCCATCATCTTCTTTGGCTTCCCATCCATTCACTTCAAGGCCTTTTACGAAACCTTTTTGAATCAGGATGTCTTTCACCCTTCCGTGCTAGACATATTTGTTGGATTGTACTTAACTCTGATACTAGTTGTTGGGGATGCGTTGTGGAATTGGTCCCACAAACACTCTTGTACGAATCTAATAAATCAAATATAAATACAAAATGTCAATGGAAATAAATCAACAAGATGACAATGAGTGTAGAAACACAAGAATTTACGTAGTTTGGCAAATCCTATGCCTACGTCCACCCCAAAGGATAAACACTTTCACTATGAGAAGAAAAATAATACAAGAATATCACTTGGCTCCCATATTCAAAGCCCCTTATATAACCTTTCTCATAATAGTATCTGCCACTCTCACTTTTTGTTTGACTGTCACATGCCTAGGCTATTGATTTTATTTATAACCAAGGGTCTGCCTTTAAGAATCTTTATCTCATATCCTAACATATTTTCTATATCCTAACAAATTTCACATATCTTTAATTCAATTATTCCTAAATCTAAGAATATACACTTAAAGATATATATATATATATATATATATATATATATATATATATATATATATATATATATATATAATCAATCACGATCTTATTAAAATATGTGCATGAGCCAACTTTCCTCACAAATTTGATGTAAAAGACATAAGGTAATGTTAAATCTATCTTCCCGTTCAAAAACGATTTGAAAAAACTAACATAAATTGGGTATAGTGGAAATAGTTAGTTCCCTATAATATGCTGAAATACAGTTCGAATCTTAATTAAAAAAATGTGTTTATATTTATTATTTGATTGTGTCTCAAACACAATTATCTCTAATAGAGGATAGTTGTGAGAAATTGTATATATATATATATATATATATATATATATATATATATATATATATATATATATATATATATATATATATATATATAATCAATCACAATCATATTAAAATGTATGCATGAGCCAACTTTCCTAACAAATTTGATGTAAAAGACATAAGATAATGTTAAATCTATCTTCTCGTTCAAAAACGATTTGAAAAAACTAACATAAATTGGGTGTAGTGGAAATAGTTAGTTCCCTATAATATACTGAAATACAGTTCGAATCTTAATTAAAAAAATGTGTTTATATTTATTAGTTGATTGTGTCTCAAACACAATTATCTCTAATAGAGGATAATTGTGAGAAATTGAATCAAAATGTCGATATGAGAAAAGCAAAAGATCATAGTAAAATGAGAAAAAGCAACGCCCTCAAGCACCAAAACATGACATAAATGACATAAGGTAATGTTATTTTTTGTTCAGAACGAAAGAGAAAAAGGTCAAAGTGAAAAAGAAAGAAACGTCCACAAGCCCCAAGACCAGTGAAGCTTTTTATTCCAAACTCCAAAGAAGCAAAAAGACTTGGCATACATATAGTGACTCGTGGTGGTGATTGGACAGGTTCAACGTAGTATGGTTTAGGTAAAAGGAAGATTTTTTTAAACTCCCCCTTTGTATCCCTTGCCTCTCTTTTTGTAATAATTTATAGCCACTGGAAAGTGATTAGGGAGCATAGACCCAGAATTTAAGGAAATATTTAGACACCAAATAATGGGATGAAACAGTGATTTGACCTTTCAACATGAAGATTATGTATGACCAAGAGGTGTTTCTATGCGGTATAATCTTTTAATAATGGAATTATTGGAAGGCACAGATCATCTTCATCGAGAGAAAACAAAGCTGACCTCAGTGGAGCACTTTGAACGGTTTTAAAAACTAAAGTGAAGTTAAGGAGAAAAAACCAAAGTTGGAGTCAAATTAATGAAAATGAACCCATTATGTAAATCATTCACTCAGTGGGAGGGTGGCAAATGCAATGATCTGAATGAATCCCTCTCAAACAATTTGCAAGATGGTGGATCTCCGGGTCTCAACTAGAGATAAATGGCAAAGCTTAAATGTTTGTGTAGGATCAAGTGCTTGCTATTAGGTCAAATTAAAATTATATCTATTGGCAAAGGTATAATTTTATTTTTTTATAATTTTTCAAAATTACATCTAATATAAGAGATTGCATCCATTATAGGCGTTATGAGCCGGGATGTTAAGTTTATCGAATCCTAAGAGTGATGCTGGTCAAATAAAATCAACAATCTCTCCCCAATATCAGCGGGGATTCGAATCTATGAACTTATTATGATACCACTTGGAGGATCAAGTACTTACCACTAGGTTAAAAACTATAATTATTGGTAAGGGCGTAACTTTTTATTTTCTTATATTTTCTCAGAACTACATCTAATATAAGAGACTGTACTATTACAAGTGCTATAGAATGGGATATTAAGCTCATTGAATCCTAAAAGTGACATTGATCAAATAAAACTAATAGTTTGCTTTGCATATTATCTATGAAATGACAGTGTTTTATGTTGGTTGTTTTATTTGATCAACATTATTCTTAAGATTTGATGAGCTTAATATTGCAGTTTTTGATACTCATAGTGGGTGTAGCTCTTAATGTTAGATGAAATTATGAGAAACTTTAAGGAAATAAAAATGCACTCTTACCATTAAAAATAATTTTGATATATTGATAGACGTAAGATCCAACAAGTGATATCATACCAAAATAATAAATCTAAATCCTTAGGTGACATTGGGAGAAGGTTGTTTGTTTGATTTGGTCAACAATACCCTTACAATTTGATAGACTTGACTTCTAGGCCCATTGCACTCATAATGAATGCAACTATTTAAACTAGATGTGATTTTCAAAAATTTGAGTAAGCAAAATTACACTCTTATCATTAACTATAACTTGAATTAAAAAAAGTAATTAATCTAACATTTTTGATCCAGCATGATCGATTGGCGTGTTTTCTACAAGATGTTCACTCAGCTAATCTTATCTCTATGGTTTTAGGCTGTAATCACATGTTGGAGGCAATTGGCCAAATAATTAGAAAGAAACAAAGATTCTTATTGTTTCTAATAGACAAGCATTTGTCATATTGACAATTGAATCAGGATTAAGCCTCACCATACGTGTGTAGATTGGTACAAGGCAACTTTGGCAATTCTTCTCACATATGATGGACCCTATAATTGCATTTTGATGGGATTTCATTGTGTCAATGACAAATCTTGTTTTGGATCCATCAATCTGTACACTGTTTGAGATTCAAAAAGTCCACTTGATGTACATCCAATTTCCAATTGCCGATTTCAGTGCACGTGTGCCATGCATCAAGGACAAAAGCTCTCATATCATGGTACAATAGTAGACTAAACCAAAGGGTCCACCATGAATGCAAGTCATAAAGTCTCTCAACCTCTTTCTTTCCATTTTTTTTTTTTTTTGGTGTAATCTTTCTTTCTATTTTATTCTCAGGGTTGTATTAGGCATGGGAAGCTATTCAATTTCATAAGGACAAATGGTTTCAAACTAAATTTGCTTCTTTTTTTTTTTTTTATGTGGCAAATTATACTTGCTTGTTATATATTATTTCATATAGCCAAGTTATTCCGACGATCGAAATAAAAAAAATTATTTGAGCAGATCGTTAATTTGATGAAAAGTTGATCATATATAAAGACTAATGAGTGGAATTACTCTATTTCACATGAAGTGGACCCATCTTCCAACACCCCTAGAAGTAGTGGCTAAGCTATAAAGTTTTACGGACACAACCAACATGAATTGGAGACCTAATTATTGTTGTCAAATGGAGTGGAGCTACTTTGTTCGTGTGCAAGATTAATGGCCTACTCTCCTGATGTTTGGTAACACGTACTTAGCATCATTCTATATCATGTCAGGCAAATCTGAAATTTCCTTTCAGCTTTTTCTAATAGGTTCTCTACCCTCGTGAATATGAGCTCCTGGCTAATACTTGGGGATCCACTGAAAAGTAACCTTTCATCCAATTCGCTCTTTTAATGCAATTTTTTTTGGCTACAGAAACAACCGGAGGCCTGACAACCTATGAAGCACGGACACGGCGGTGACACCGACATTGCACAAACATGCCAGACACGCGGGTCAGAGGCGTGTCATGCTCCGCCGCTTTATTTTTCGAATCTCAGAGTCTTCAATACGGCAACAACATGAGTTGGGCTATGGAGGACATGCTAACTCGAGTTGAGGCAGTGGCGGTGACGGTGACCTCCTTCCAGCGACTGTGCGACCACCATCGCAACAACCCAAAACTGCAAGCATCATGATCTCTCTTCTCTCTATTTTGTTCATTTAGTATAACCTTTGTTTGAATTTTATGCTCTCTCTTTGTTTAAATTGTTTACTAAAAGGAGATGACTCCTTGTGATTTTTTTAATTGTTATTTTGTGCACTGTGCTGTGCTGCAAGCCTCACCTAATGCAAGTTGTCACCAAAAGGAGAGAAATTTCTTTTTATTTTTTTTGTTGTTACTTATTTGCAATTTGCAACTTCGTGATGCAAGCTGACATGTATGAGACTCCTCTTTTATTTTTTTTCTTAATTATTTTGTATACTATGCAATATAGAGATAATTATTACCATAAACTTACTTATCATACTTTGATTGTTATGTATTTTTCTCTATTATTATGTTACTATATATCTTATATTTTTGTAAAATAGATCTATTTTTATGTTTTTAATATATATTTTTTATTATAATATCTTATTTTTATGTTTTATTATGCAACGTATCCTACTCGTGTCGTATCCTATTTTTTATAAAAATTGCCATGTCCCGGTATCTATGTCATGTCGTATTCGTGTCGCATGCCGTACCTGTGCTTCATAGCTGACAACAAAATAATATTTTATATGGTAGTAATAATTGCAAGTACTTAATAACATTCTGAACTTTATTATTTACTTATATGCACTTATCATTTTATTTTGACAAGTTAATTAATTCCAGTTCATTTAGGATTGGGTGCAGTGGTGATTGAGTTCAGCGGTATCTGTGCTACACTTGTAGGAAGTTAACTAAGATTCAACCGCGAAAAAGGCAGCTGTTAAAGAGGGTTTCTTAATTGTAAATAGTACCCGAGAGTATATATTAAAGACCAAAATAAAATTTATATATATTGCTAATAAGAGTTGATGCAATTGGTAAGGAGTAATTTCTTATACTATAAGATGTGAGTTTATTTTCTATGTCAATATGAAAACTTTTTTAGTTAATGATTTTGTAATTAAGTCTCCTATAAGTATTCTTTAAATTAGGAGGTTTTGCACTATTCATTATGGGATGATTAGTGCTGAAACGGTCTAAACTTTTATGTGAAAAAAGAAAAATATGTATGCCGTTACCGCTTTTACTTATATATCCTTCAAGTTAATACCATGACGTTGATAACAAAGCTTTGATCAATTCAAACATGCAGTTCAGGCTTCAAATCCTCTTTCAAGTTTCTCTAAGTCCTTTAATGTCTTCCAATAAAAATTTTATACATATAAAGCTATGACATCACCCATATTTCTTTGTCAAACCAACTTCTTCAAAATCACCTATAGTTTTTGTACATGGCAATTATTTATTACATGGACAAGAATGAGGACGAGCACGAGAACAAGGACAGAGAAACTAGAGAGAAGAATTAAATCGTGAGGTGAAGTGCTTTTGATTTATGTGCCATAAGAAAATCCAACGATGTTGTTTCGTGTCATGTGCCTAGCACCCTTATGTTTTTACTATATATTAAATCTTTGGTAGTGACTGTTTTATGCCCGTTGCTCATGTTTTAATATTCAAAGTTGATGCATTGGTGTGGTAAGATATACTGTCCAACAGTAGGAATGTGATATAGATCCAATCATACCAATCAAAATTCCGACATATGTTTGTCATACATCTTAAATGACATTATCCATAATTTATTTCTAAATCGTGGAAGGTTGTGAGTAAGGAAAGCATAAGAAAACAAAAGAAGAAAAAGAAAAGTGATAGGATGAAAGGAAAGTAACAATTTTTTTTTTTTTTGGAAAAAAAAAACATAGCTCTTGAATTTAACAGGTCTGCAGAAAAGAAAAAGAAAAGGACTTGTAAACTATGTTATCAAGACCGAAAGGAATGGAGAGAATTTTGTCTTTGTAGATGGGTGTACTAAGTGCCTTAATATTTTGACTCTTGATTAATTATAATTCAAGTGGAGCTAATAATTATGTTTAGTTATTTAATATGTTTGGTTAGAGATAGGAAGAAATTATATGGGTGGGAATGACCATCACACTTTTTCTTCTTGTTATGTTGTTTTTATTGCAGTTGAGACGTCAGTTTAGTGGTGGATTTATCAGGCTCTCACTAACTATATCTGATTCAATATCAAGTAAAGTCTAATTTGTGTTGTATGATCCCTTCTCACTCTGTATGAAAATTTGTGTGCATTGACAAAAAAAAAAAAAAAAGTTGTTCTTGTCTAATCTTCCCTTTATATTTGTAGAATTCATTTTGCCTCGGAATTATCAAGTTATGATGCAAAAGGGTCTTCTTGTTTTTCATTGCTACTAAGTGAAGAATGACATCATGCCATTCGTGTGCTGCAAGAGATTGATGTGCAAATATGTTATAACATGCCCCAAGGGAAGACTTAATAACCTACCTTTATTGAACTCAACAATAAAATGGTGGGGCTAGTGGAGGGACCATTTCAAACTATACAATATTTCCCATCCACAGAGGTAACCGGTGTCTTTTGTCCTTTTCTTTCACTCCCCCCCCCCCCCCCCCTCTTTTTTTTTTCTTTTCTCTTTCGCCTCTCTCATCTTTTTTTGTTTTTCTAATGTCTTTTTTATTTTTTTTTTCTTTTCTTGAATGTTATTGATGTCCCTTTATTTGGCCTATTTTGGACCGTTCATCTTCTTCTTTATCATGAAATACTTCCTCCTGCCTTTTGTTTTTTCTAATGATCTTTTTACTTTTCGACGGGCAAGAATGTTCATATTAGTTATGTTGATTGAAGAAAAGTTAGAATGGACCCTTATTTTTTTCTGATGGATAGAATGAACCCTTAATTTGATCTTTGAAATATTTTATTATTAATTCAGCTCATTGTTAATGTAAAGTTATTTAATTTATTTAATATTCTTTAAAAAATATATCAATTTAATTTATCAGTCATGCAAAATATAAGTTATATAAAGACTAAATTAAAAATAGGTATCATATATACAGACTAAAAGACATATTTTTAGTTCTTATACATAATAATTATGAGATTAATTTTGATATATATTGTTATTGTAAAATATTTTATACTGTCAATTGATTAGATATTATAATTTATGTGACTTTTGAGATAATTATTACAAAAATCAAATATTTTTAATAATATGGCATATAATTTATGATTGGATGACTGTTTAAAAAGTTTGTATACTATAAATAGTATATTAAAATTAAATCCAATACTTTTTTTTAATTTTTTTCATATACTTCAACTTATTATAATTTTAAGTGATAGGTTTACGATAACAATGAATAATTACAGTATACATAGGAATCACATAAAAAATATGTATACATATAAAACTAAAATGAAGATTTTTTTATATGGAAATCGAACTAAACCCAAATATTACTTGTGAAGGATAAAAATATAACTTAACCCTTACAAATGATCGTAAACTTGTCCTCAGTTTACAGTTTTCACTTTTCATGATTCAAGATGCGCAGTGGCAGCAGCTGCTGAAACTTTCCCATCTGTCTGCAAAATGAAGAAATGGGGACCATTGGCGAAGACTCTGAGATCACGCAAGATTCATATGGCACATAACAGAGTCATCGGAAAAGTTATTAACTTTGATAAGGCGTTAGGACCTTCAGTCAAATCAAGGATAATCTTCTTCAAGATGCATTGATACGGACAAGGGTGAGAAAGCCAGTACCTTATGTTATGTGTGCCCTAAGGTTTATATAGACTTTTTCTTTTTATTTGTTTTTAAGGATTATTTACGTAATTTTTTTATTAGAGGTAGTGGTTAAGTAAAATTACCGTAAAGTAATGAATTTAGAATTTGAAATTTTTAACATCACAGATAAAGTTCGTTAGGATCATGCTCACTTCCAATACGGTCAAGCACTTTCAGATGGAAAGGATGACATAGATGTATCTATGTATTACACATATTATTATGCAAATACTTCGAATTTTATTACATGTAAATTTGTATTCATTACATTTGATTTGATAATAAAAAAACACAAGTTCAAAGATGAGAACGTAAAAATATCAGTTATGTTTACAATATTGTTAAAATATTAATTTTAATATATTAATAATATAAAAAATGTTTTATATTATGATTCAATCATATGGTATTATATGTTAGACTTTGGAGATAGTTGGTGTAAAAGTCAAATATTTTTATTGATATAATAATATAAAATTAAATTTTTTGATAAAATATTTTACACTAATAATATATTAAAACTAAACTTTGTTGTTAATATATAATTATTTATAACTTTTTCTCATAATATATTGACTCAACTCGAATCAGACTAATTATAATACAATGAACTACAAATACTGTGATTATATATATATATATATATATATATTTACACACACACACATATGTGTGTATGTGTAATGTACTATAGCTATGATTATTTATAGTTAAGCTAATTTGTAGATCCTTATAATTTCAACATATTTTCAAGTAAATTCTTATAGTTAAGTTAATATGTAGATTTTTATAATTTCAACGTATTTTTAAGTAGATTCTTCTATTTTAATAGTTTTTATAGATTCTTATACTTCAAAAATTGGGTACAACCCCACACACACACACACACACACATATATATATATATATATATATATATATATATATATATATATATATATATATATATATATATATATTGTATAGCTATGATTATTTATAGTTAAGTTAATACGTAGATCCTTATAATTTCAACGTATTTCTATGTAGATTCTTCTATTTTAATAGTTTTTATATATTCTTATACTTCAAAAATTTTGTAATTGGGTCTTTCTGATAAATTGATTGTCCATTATCCGTCATATCATACACACATAACCATTAACCACGTTGAGGTATTACCATTTAGTGAGTTGGAGGAAAAAAAAAAAGAAAAAAATAATATGTATAAAAATTAAATATCATGATTTTTAATAATATTTAGAACATATATGATGAGAAGGAAAACAAGAGGAAATATTATTTTAGACAAGCATATTTGTATTAGTAAATTTAATTAAAAGTCAATCTGGCATGTATAATATACATAGTATGGTTAATGGCTACATGTGTATGGGGTAACGAAGAATAAATGGGCAACTGACAGTAGATATCCAATTACAAAATTTTTAATTTATAAGTACTTAATCAAAAAACTTTTAAAATATTGAGATCTATTTAAAAATACACTAAACTTATAAAGACCCACAGGGGATGATAATTTCTTAAGAAAATGAATAAAAGCATAAAGAAACCCCTATTTTCCTTCAATTTTTTGTTCTCCAAATTCTTATTATAATGTTGAATATGATACTACAATATAATCTTTTTGGTTCGTTTCTTTTGCGGCACTAGACCAGCCTGATTCTTTTATTTTTCCTTAAGGCAAATACTCTATGAAGAAATGATCATCAATGTTCGTATTTTCTTTTCAATTCTTTTTTCATAAGAAAGAAAAATTATTACAATAAACATTAACAATAATTAAAAAGAAATAAACACAGTTGATACATCTTTAATTAATTTATTATTTAAAGTTATGCCCTTCGTCATGTTCAATGACCAAACATTTTTCATAACTGAAACTAATATATAAAAAGGATTGTAACTTAGGGTGTGTTTGGTTGAAAGGTAAAAGTAGGGGTAAAAATTTTATTGATGAACTCCATGAAAAGTTTATACATGGAGCCCATTCACAAAATTTTCAACTTCCACTTTTATCCCCCAACCAAACGCACCCTTAAAAGTATATTTTGCCTACCTTCAAAATAAATATAAAACTTGGCTTAAGTATATTTTTATTTCCTATAAATATAAATTGTTTTACTTTAAGTCACTCTGAAACTTTTTCTAGACTTTTGGTCCCTCTTCTTTCCTACGTTTGGTTTTTGATCCTTGCTATATCCGAATGGTTAAGTGGTAACAAATTTATAATGATTAAAAGAAGATTCTTAAAATATTTATTAGATCTAAAATCAAATCTCCAATATTTGCAAATATTAAATGCATATACTTAAATACTTCCATAGACCAAAATTTACAACATTAATGATATAGATAAAAAATCAAACACTCAAAGAAATTAAACACGGACCAAAAGTTAAGAAAAACATTTTAAAAGAAATAAAACTAAAATGATCTATATTTATATAAACTAAATATATTTAAACTTATAAAATTCTTTTCCGCTTGCAAGACATCATGATAAAATTTATCATAAAAAGTAAATATAAATTACTCTGAAAAAACTCAAACCCCTCATAAAAGATAACAGAGATATATGATCTATTATTTAGAGAAATAATTTCTTAAAAGAAATTTACCAAAAAGAGAGACAATAAGGCTTTTAATAACATATTTCATTTCTTGTTGGGAAAAGGAAATCTATAAATGATTTGGATAAAAACTTCTTCCTTACAATATTTGTTTTATAACTTTTGTTTAACATAAAATTTTGAAAATTTAAAGGAAAATATAAAATACACTAAAAAGAAGACGGCAATCACTACTATGCATTCTTATAATAGAAAGACTTATGACAGGAGAAAAAAGGAGGACCAAACAAAAAAGAGAAAAGGAGGACGACAGTTTTTATTCCCATTTCTTAAGATTCAGTGATTATGTTATTTATATCCCTGTGTAATTTTTCATGATGCATCAATTTAAACAAACTATGAAGTAAAAAATGTAAATATTATGGGAAAATCTTAAACACTTTATCTTCTATTGCAGTGCACCAAATTTACGAGTACATGTATAGTTGTACTGATTTTATATACAGTCTCTCTCTCTCTCTCTCTCTCTTTGGGTTCCAGATTTGTTTGGTGGAGTACAACGTTAGAAGTGCTTATATGTAAAATATCTTTACTAATTATTGTTAGAGGTAACTACCAAAATTTATTTGGATGCTTGGAAAGCCTTGGAATTAAATTTCTTAAGAAATTAAATTCAAATTCCTTATTTAAAAGCATCTAATGACATGAAATTAAAATTCAAAGAGGATTTAATTTCGTAAAAATATCCAAAAATAAATTAGACCAAAATAGATCTGATCTACAATTTCTTACTTGATAAATTTAATATTAAAAATTGATGTATTAAAAATATCCTTAATTTTATTTAATATCTTCCCTCTTTTTCTTCTCTGTAATATCTAATGAAGGGTAAAATAATCAAGATAAATAATTCAATTTATTTTTATATATATTTCAAATAATATAATTAAATTTAATTCTATAATTGACTAATTTATTCTAAATATAATAATTCAAATCATAATACAATTAAATTGAATTACTCATATAATTAAATTCATTTTTTTTCATTTCAAACAATCTGTGAATGTCTGACTCAAAAAGCAGAAAACATCTTTTACACCATTCCCAAGTGCTTTTGAAATCTAACCTAACCATAAATCGCAAATCTATACCTTTTACTTGGAAGACATCGTTTATTTATCTGAAAAGGATGATTAGATTAGCCATGAATCAAAAGGAAGCGTACACCACACATATTCTCTAGCAAAAAAATTACTTTTGACATGTCTTATATCTGTAACTAAATTATTTTCAGTATATTGTAATACAACAATAACAATCACACTTTATCTCAATGAACTCAGCTACATAGATAAAATGATGGAGTTTATTATAAAACAAGAACATAAAATTATTTTTAATGTCATTGTTTCCTAGTTTTAACCCGTGATTCATAATGGCCGCTATGGTACAAAGAGGCTGATGAGTGATGAACTATATAATAATTAAATAGATAATTCATCTTTAGTTTTCTGCAATCTGGTTTTGATTTGTGAATTTATCAATTTAATAGTTGAAGATGCTGAAATGCTGTCCCTTCCACTCAAGGCCAGCATGCCTTTCATTGTTTTCTATTCATTCTTTATAGCAAAGGGCACCCGACAGTGTGACCAGATCTTGCAGATTATTAAATCCTTCTTTTTAACATATTCCTCAACCCCATGTGCACTTCACTTCTCCAACAGATTCCTCAAGCAATTCCTCCATCTACATATAAACAAACTAATCCAAATGTATCTCAATTAATTCCATTTTAATTTACTAAAATATGTCATTTGTCACATTTGTGTCAAAAAAACAAAAGGATGGCCCAGTGCATGAGACTCTTATCAGACGAGATCCAGGAATGGTACATTTACACAGCGTTACTCCCCGTAAATGGATAGGCTATTTCTTGATTAGCACCATGACCTTCAAATCACAATACAACAACCTTATTGGTGTATTAAGATTCACCCGCAAGTAGTGCCAAAAATTTGTGTAAATTTATTTTACAGTAAACTTGGATACCAATTTTTACATTTTGACAGTGGAAACAAATCCAACAGCAACCCCTCTTTGCATTCTTTGGAATCTGATCCAAATATGTAAGTTGGATGCTTAGTTATAGTTTGGAAACACAGAAGTTAGCAGCGACATGAATGGCTCATCAACATGAACCACAAAAAATAGATGGACCACAGAAAATAGGCCTAGCTAATTAAGGGAATGAGTTATCTTCTTGGCCAACCAAATAAGAGAGCTATAAGCTGTAACATTCAAAATATCATAATGTCCCTTCTGTTTGATGATCAGCCTATCACTATCGGTGAGATAATCAACTTAAATGTCCCATTAGTGCTAAAGCCATTTTCCTATCTAGCATCTACATTTTACTAGTCTAGTGCTACTCAGATATACCTTGTTTCCTTGCAGATAAATATAAGAGGATGAAAATAATAATGACCAAATAATGCAGGAAACATGATAATACAAGTGTCCACATGGGGAGCAACAACATGGAAATCTTCTTTAAATGATTTTCAGCTCCACCATTTTCATTTCTCTCTGACATTTTTACTGTTAGTGAAATAATAATAGCTAACAAATAGTACCAAATTGGAACCCATTCAGGGTGAAACATCCAAAAGATTTTTCAACATACTAGTTGAGATGTTTAAGGTGAAGAACCATTGTTAAAAAAGAAAAGTTTACCTGAATGAAACAAGAAAAACCATTACAATAATAAAAGAATAAAGAACCTGGCTCTTGGATCCAGATCTTCTGCTCTTCTTCCTCTATAAACAAAAACATGGGGTTTCCCCCTCTACAATCCCAAAACAGATCAACCGTTCTATTCTCTCAGCAATGCCTGGAAGTTTAAGGAATCTGTCACTTTCTCCCAAAATCTTCTCCATCACCTTGCTTCTCTCATTAAACTCCCTTCTCTTTCCATGTTGTTACTCCCTCAATAAACAAGGCCAAGCTCTTGCAGCATGGAAGAACAGTTTGAACAGCACTTCAGATGCATTAGCATCATGGAACACTTCAGCTTCAACACCATGCAACTGGTTTGGAGTGCACTGCAACTCACAAGGAGATGTGATCCAGATAAGCCTGAAATCAGTGAACTTGCAAGGCTCATTACCTTCAAATTTTCAACCCTTAAGGTCCTTGAAGGTTCTTATCCTCTCATCAACCAACATCACAGGAAGGATTCCAAAGGAGATTGGAGACTATCAAGAGCTCATCTTTGTTGATCTCAGTGGCAATTCTCTCTTTGGTGAAATCCCAGAAGAAATTTGCAGGCTAAGCAAACTGCAAAGTTTAGCTCTCCACACAAACCAACTTGAAGGAAACATTCCATCCAACATTGGAAATCTATCAAGCCTTGTGAACTTGACACTCTATGACAATCACCTGAGTGGTGAGATTCCAAAGAGTATTGGCTCCTTAAGCAAGCTCCAAGTGTTCAGAGCTGGTGGCAATAAGAACCTCAAGGGTGAGCTTCCATGGGACATTGGAAACTGCACCAACTTGATCATGTTAGGCCTTGCAGAAACCAGCATTTCTGGGAGCCTCCCTTCTTCAATTGGAATGCTGAAAAGAATTCAGACCATAGCCATTTACACAACTCTATTGTCAGGACCTGTTCCAGAAGAGATTGGCAACTGCAGTGAGTTGCAGAGCCTTTACTTGTACCAGAACTCTATCTCAGGTTCAATCCCAAGCCAAATTGGAGAACTCAGCAAGCTTCAGAATCTGCTTTTGTGGCAAAACAACATAGTTGGTACAATCCCAGAAGAGCTTGGAAGCTGCAAGGAGATCAAAGTCATAGACTTATCGGAAAATCTTCTCACAGGTAGCATACCAAGGAGTTTTGGTCAGCTTTCAAATCTCCAAGAGCTTCAACTTAGTGTCAATCAGCTCTCAGGTACCATACCCCCTGAAATCTCAAACTGCACTTCTCTGGCTCAACTTGAACTTGACAACAATGCTCTCTCTGGCGAGATTCCGGAACTTATCGGTAACTTGAGAAGCTTGACTCTATTCTTTGCTTGGCAGAACAAGCTAACAGGAAAAATCCCAGATAGTCTTTCACAGTGCCAAGAGCTTGATGCACTAGATCTTTCTTACAACAATTTGATTGGCCCAATACCCAAACAACTATTTGGGTTGAGGAATCTCACCAAACTTTTGCTTCTTTCCAATGATTTATCAGGTTTTATACCTCCTGATATAGGTAACTGCGCTAGTCTCTACAGGCTCAGGTTGAATCACAATAGATTGGCAGGTAATATTCCACATGAGATTGGCAACTTGGAGAATTTGAATTTTTTGGATATGAGCAACAATCATCTTGTAGGGGAGATTCCTCCAACACTATCTGGATGCCAGAATCTTGAGTTTATGGACCTTCATTCAAATAGTCTCACAGGTTCTGTTCCAGATTCTCTTCCCAAAAGCCTGCAGTTAATTGACTTATCAGACAATAGGCTAACAGGTGCACTGAGTCCTACCACTGGTTCATTGGTTGAGTTAACCAAACTCTACCTTGGAAAGAATCATCTCAGTGGAAGAATCCCATCAGAGATCCTATCTTGTACTAAGCTACAACTTCTAGACTTGGGAAGCAACAGTTTCTCAGGAGAAATACCGAAGGAATTAGGCCTAATTCCTTCACTAGAAATCTCTCTCAATCTTAGCTTTAACCAGTTTTCTGGTGAAATTCCATCCCAGTTCTCTGGTCTTAGCAAACTAGGAGTGCTTGATCTCTCACACAACAAGCTCTCAGGGAATTTAGATGCTCTCTCAGACCTTCAGAATCTTGTTTCCTTAAATGTTTCCTTCAATGGCTTCTCTGGTGAATTGCCTAACACCCCATTCTTCCATAAGCTCCCTCTTAGTGATCTCGCCGAAAATGATGGTCTCTACATTGCTGGGGGTGTTGTAAGTCCTGCTGACAGAATGGAATCAAAAGGCCACACCAGATCAGTTATGAAATTTGTCATGTCCATTCTCTTAAGCATCAGTGCAGTACTAGTGCTGCTTACAGTCTATGTCTTGGTTCGTTGGCATATCGCCAACAAATCGCTCATGGAGAATGAAAGTTGGGATGTGACTTTGTATCAGAAGTTTGAATTCTCCATTGATGACATTGTCTTGAATTTGACATCAGCCAATGTGATTGGCACTGGAAGTTCTGGAGTTGTGTACAAGGTCGCAATTCCAAATGGCGAAACGCTAGCAGTTAAAAAGATGTGGTCATCAGAAGAGTCTGGAGCATTCAATTCTGAAATTCAAACACTTGGTTCAATTAGGCACAAGAACATCATCAGGCTTCTGGGTTGGGGATCCAATAAGAATCTGAAGCTGTTGTTCTATGACTACCTCCCCAATGGAAGCTTGAGCTCTTTACTTCATGGTTCAGGAAAGGGAAAAGCAGAATGGGAGACAAGATATGATGTTATATTAGGTGTGGCTCATGCACTTGCATATTTGCACCATGACTGTGTGCCTGCTATAATGCATGGAGATGTCAAAGCAATGAATGTGTTATTAGGCCCTGGCTATCAACCTTACCTAGCTGACTTTGGCCTGGCAAGAATTGCAACTGAAAATGGCGACAACACAAATTCCATGCCAGTTCAAAGACACTACCTTGCTGGTTCATATGGATACATGGCTCCTGGTAATTTTTTCCTTTTTTTTTGTCAATCTAAAATTGAATTAATTAGAATATAAGTCTTAGCGCAACAGTAAGGTTGCTATCTTATGACTTAGAGATTATAGATTCAAATTCTAAAATAGCCTCTTCAATTGTGGGGGTAAGACATCGTATATTTATCCTTTCTAGGCCCTCCCAGGTGGAAGTCTCGTGCATAGGGTCATCCTTATTTTTTAAATCTAAAATTGAATTAATTGAGTAATTCTAGTACTTATTAAACCCCCAAAAGTACTAATTTCAATTGTTATTGGTTTATGCACAGAGCATGCATCTATGCAGCCTATCAATGAGAAGAGTGATGTGTACAGCTTTGGTATGGTTCTACTTGAGGTCCTCACAGGAAGGCACCCATTAGACCCAACTCTACCAGGGGGTGCACACTTGGTTCAATGGGTTAGGAACCACTTAGCTAGCAAAGGGGACCCATCTGACATCCTTGACACAAAGCTTAGAGGGAGGGCTGACCCTACCATGCATGAGATGCTACAAACTCTTGCAGTGTCATTTCTATGTGTCAGCACAAAAGCTGGTGACCGGCCAACAATGAAAGATGTTGTTGCAATGCTGAAGGAAATTAAACCTGTTGAGGCCTCAAGGGGCGACGCTGATGTATTGAAATTGAAGGGAGGCTTAACAGCACACAGTTCACCACCACCACCACAACCTCCTAAGAATGTAGTTTCACATGGATCTTCTAACTGTTCCTATAATTTCTCAGATGAGTCAATCAATTAAGCAAATTAAGTGTATCTCATGGAGAAGCTGTGTTTCTTACCAATTGTATATGATATATAGTCTAATGCAATGTCAATTAGAGCTGGCTTGAAATATTAATTAGTGGTGTGCTAGTAATCTAGTGTCATAATTTTTCTTTTCACCTTTTCGTATAATTTCATATAGACAATGCAGAGTAATAGAATCCAATCCATATTTTGAATATATAAATAAAAATGATTCATAGACATTTATGATTTACCTAACAGATTTAGCTTTTATACTTAACTGATTTTCTTTTGTATGATATCAAAGATCTCTTTGGCCAAAATAATATCTTTGCAACCTTGTGCTTTTATCAAACAATTTAGCATTTAAAACTCTATTTTAAGTGTAAGTGTTGAATTGATGACTATGTTAACAAATTAATAACACTTTCGTTGGGTGAAAGTGTTGAAGGTTTCTTTGTTGTTACTGCCACCAGGGGGATTTCTAGGGAATAGTGAAGGCTTATCTGTCCATGAAGAAGAGAGCGACCTCAAGGCTTGTCGAAGCTGAAACAATGATTGGCATTTTTGGATATATGTATTTAGAATTTATTTGATACAGAATATGATTCCTTGGCTGCATTCTCTCTCTCTCTCTCTCTTTCTCTCTCTCTCATCCCCACACAAACACGGCCAAGCCAGCCTTTCAAACAGTACCCACATGGTCCCATGTTCAACGCCTCACATGACCATGTGCCATATGAGAGAGACTTACATGACAATTGGAGATATATATATATATATATATATATATATATATATATATATATATAGCATGAGAATAGTGATTAATTGTGAGAATAAGATAAATAAATTTGACTGTTAGAATTTATATAAATAGATTAAAATATAAAATTATGTATCATATCTTTAAATAATTTTTAATCTTAATAATCTATGGATATATTTATTTTTATTTGAGAAATGAGATGAGCAAATTTTGGCAATTAAATTATATATAAATGATTAAGAAAAATTATTTAAACGTCGTATAATCATTTTAAAAAAATCCCATAATTCATGTGAATCTTGTACATCCATATAAAATCTTGATTATATATATAAAAGATTAATTTTGATACACTAATAATATAAAAGAGTTTTATATTATCATTTAATTAAATACTTTTATTTGTAAAATTTTTAAAATAGTAGATGATTGAGGTAGATATTTTTACTGATATAGTAATATATAGTTAGATATCAATAAAAAAAATATTATATATATATAGGATTAAAAGGCTGTATCCTAGTCAGTGCACATGCATCCGCAGGACCATGTCACCGGGACAGTGAAACACGACATTAATAACAAAATATAGCTAGTGAGTAGCTACTACCAAGCCAACTTCACTGAGCCCCCTCCAAATAAATAAAGCAGCTTTTGAAGTAAAAGTTTCTGACCATAATGAGCATAATGTCAATGCTCAGGTAGAAGAGCAAAATTACAATCTCTCTATGCATTGAAACATGTAAATTCTACTACGGAATCTCGTCATTTTATGTGTTCCGTGTATTTATACTGATTTGTGGTGCTTGTGAGATCCACATGCTTTACACGTTATCCAATCACCAACAACTGCTGAGTCTTGCAGGCTTACAAGGGAGTTTTCCATCATTTGCAAAGTTCCGCAAAGTTCTCTATACTAACCAAAAGACTTGAACAATATTTGATACCATCCGTAAAATGATTTTGTTTATGTGTGTTCTTGAGTAGCAGATTAAGAATTAAAAATAGTATTAATTATTTATTAAATCAATTTAATTATTTTGAAAAATATCAATATTAAATATATTTAAATTTTTAAAATAAATATATTTATTTTATACATATTATTTCTAAAAGGCAAGGGAGCATATTATGGATATTAGTTGAAAGAATAATTAAGGGAGAACCCAATCCACAAATGGCGTTCTCTTTAGATATTGTCCTCTAAAAATCGCTAACTTTAACCTCAAAATTATCTATCTTAGAATCCTGAATAATAACCTTTTCTTCTAAGATAGAAATAAAATATTCTTATGTCCTAGAAAATGCCAAAATAGAAAGCTGTATTCCTCCTCTTCTTAGTCCCTATGATATTTTTAGAAGAGAAAAAGAACCATTTGGGTGGCTCCAAAAACCTCATCTCAACTCCTCGACCAGGTGTAAAGGAGTACACCCAGACTACCAAGATGGATGATTGTTCCGTCTAAGCCACCAGTGTTGAATAATATGTCGATCTGGAAATTAATCCTACTCTCATCAGATTTTGGTAGAGAGAAAGATATGTCAGCCTTCACCTTGGGGTTATCAGATTAGTCCTTTCTCTTCATGGGAGAAAAGGACTTCTTATCACTGCCACAATTAGCCTACTGGATACCACCTTTTAGAATCTTGAGCATGCCACCATTGGAATTGTTTTGACAACACTAAATGGAGGCAGTGTTGTTTTAACGATGTTCTCCAACTTTAATGTCCATATCAGAGATCCTACTCTAACCACAAGATTCAAGGTACAGATCCAACTCATAGGGGCTCCATAAGATGGAGTTGCTCTAGCTGCCACACTGCAGCACCAACTTATCTACAGGCTTCAAGGTCATTGTTTTGACTTACCTGCTCCAAAAGGCTTCAATGAGAATGCTTTAATGGTTCTTACTATCTCAAATGATGAAACACCTTCTATTGACCAGATCCCAAAACAGATCCCAAAAAAGGAACTCTTACAACTTATGCCGCTTGAGTGGATAAGCAGAAATGAGAATTTCAAGGCTGTAGTCACCAAAGCAACTTTTAAGAGATCTATTGACGGAATTGTTAGAACCATTTTCAACAGGCCAGATGAAGATGAATTCTCTAATGGAGAACCTCCTGTTTTCCATACCATGATGATTACCCCTGGAAGAGCAGAAAAAAAAAACTACCGATCCATGCCATTGAACCAAATGGATAGATCATTTATTCTGATAAAATTTGATGGTCACTTTTTGTGGGATGTTCTTAGATCAGAAATGTATGAACCAAGTTGTGACTGCGATTCATGATTCTATCCTATGCCAGAAAATGATTTATGGTGCAGGGCATGTATTGGAGCTTGCAAAAAGCATCCTGCCACTTCTTGCAGGCCTCCTTCTAAACTACAAAGGAAGTTTGATGTCACGACCCAACCAAGTTGTGATTGGTGCGTAAGGAGCCGAGGTTCCCTAGCAAGCCTCGACTGAAACTTTATGAAAAATTGGACATTTTTTCATAAATAATCCTTGAATACTAAATCAGGTGTATATATATATATATATATATATATATATATATATATATATATATATATATATATATTACCATAGTTTGGGACCCTGCCTGTAGTTTAATAGAGCACTAGATATACCATAAACTGTAATTCTTATGACGACAAGAAAGGGCCCACTCAAGTGTTGGGCTTATTGGAAGATAACTGGCTGCTGAACTCAAACTTAACCTAGCACCTGAAACATGGGGAGGTAATTGGGTGAGTTAAATAACTCAATGAGAGATAATTTACCTATAGTTAGCATGGGACCAAGTCAAAACATTTATTCAACTTCATAAATACAACAAAAATATTCTCATAACCAAAGGGTCCTTGAAAACTTGTTTTTCATATAAAATACTTGGGGAAAATAGTTCCCCTGTTAATATTGAAAACCACTAGAGAAAATAATCCTTATAAACATTTGTCTTGAATAACTAAAAATCTGCCTGCTTTACAAGATGTCTGGTAACTTCATTTTAAATGCTGCAAAATCATTGGAGGTATAGCCTTCCTATACATTTAGTAGACAAGAAAACTATTTGAGACAACTGTAAATAATTAGAATTCATATTTTCTTTTAGAAATCTCATTGAACCACATTTGCATAAAACTTAGGAATCTAAAATATGTACTTATAGCTGGTGAAAAGTCGCAACTATAGAATTTCTCCTGTAATTCCCAGAGCTACAACAATGGCATAGCCCTCAGTGAACTACAGTTGATATACCTTGAGCGACAACATCGGCGCAGCCCTCAGGCACTTAGCGGCAACAACGACACAACCCTCAGTGATCTATAATCCGGACATGTCAGCTTAACACACCGGGTTAGCACCTCCCCTGCTAGCTCGGGGTCATACAAGATGCACCAAGTCTAATGTTTACCGTCATTAGCTATGGTTCTATGAAATACTCATCCTACAAAACTCATTCCCTTTTCTAAATATATCTAATTTTGAAACAAGTCTGAAACGTAACATAAATAAGCTCTTTCCTTCAATAACCATAGTTCAAACTTTTCTAACATAATATAGCTAGAAAATCATTTCCTTCTTTATATAATTAGCTAATAACTTGAAATTTATAACAATTTCAAATCAAGTTAGAAGCTGTGCATAAATAAGCTAGTCCCATGCAAATTTTCTTAAAAATCTATAGCATATAGCTATTTCTTCATTAACTTCATTAATTTCTTAAACCTTTATTTTACTGTCTAAATTCCTTGGTAAATTCATATAACACATATAAAAGGTATCTATTTCAAAATACACTATAGATAAACTATTTACTCACAGTACTCTAGCTCTCAGAGGTGGAAGCTTCTTGGTGAAGCCATTGAGCCATCCAATCGCTCTAGGAGCAGATCTTTGAGTTTTAAAGATTGGAAAGGGACATGGTGGAGATTTTGGGTCTCCCCCTAGGACATCCCATAGCTTCCCTTACTTTCCTAAATAGAAAAATCAATCGGTAGAAAGGCTAGAAATATAGCGAATAAGAAGTGGGTAAGGACAAATTGTGGAAATAGATGGTAAAAATACCATATATAAGAAATTTTTGGGAAAAGAAGAGGGAGAGATCAAGGAAGGAGAGAAAGGAATCAGAGAGGAGAGAAAAGTGAGAGATTTGGGGTTGGAAGTCCTGTTTTTATTTTTCTCGCCAACTTAGGCATGTTGGAGCGTAAGGGGCCGCACTCGAGCGTAGCCAGGTTCTAAATTCTTCCTTTCGCTGTCCTAGGAGCGCACTGGAGCGTGACTCCCAAACTTTCAGAATTCTAGTTTTTCCTTCCCTTTCTAATCTCCAATGCTCCTCAAGGCATAGTCTTACACTTATTTACATTTATTTTAAAACATAAATGTAAATAATGGAATATCCCCCATTTGAATCCAAGGAAAATATTAGAAAAATCCAACTCCTTAATAATCAAAATCCAACTTTTGGATTCTAGCACAGATTCTCGAAAACTTACGTTTTTTTAAACTTCCAGGCTAAAAGTGAAATGATCAATGACATCCTAAAATTTGTTAGAAATCACTCCTCAACTCTTGAATATTTAGGGAACAATTATTGGGACTTTTGATCCCATAAAAATGTCCTAATTATATAGCTCTCCAAGGAGGGCATAGGGTCCAAACTTAGAATTTCCACAAGAATCGACAGGACAAAGTATTACCATTCATATAATTCTCTACCCGGGTATTACATTTGACCCAGACAACGATCCCTGGGTAAGGTTTCAGAAGAAGAAAGAGCCCTTGCCAATTTATGAAGAAACCCTTAAGATACTCCGGCAAGAAGGGTATCTACCTTTACTTGAGGATCCTGACCTTATTACCTGACCACCACAACAAAATGTTTCAAATTCCTTTTCCTATAAACACTCAGTAACACCACCTTCTATTCTGATGGTACAAAAAATTTCATATATGATGTTTGCCTCCTCTTCATCTACATATGGAATTGAATTTCCAGCCTTGGAAAGAAAAATCAATCCTATCACTCAAACACACACTAAGCCATTTGTCCAGTCTACTGAAGTCCAACTAGATGGAAAGCTAAAACCTGTGACTCAAGTTGAAGAGGTTCTCAATTGGCAAACAGAAAACTCTTTAGCCTAATATGGCTTGCTAGCAAAAATAAACAAGAAAGTTGATAGCCTCATGCCAAAACAGAGGTTGGGGATATTATCGAAAAAACTACAAAAATATTATAAGGAGACAAAAGCTAGAATTTTGAAGTCTTGGAAATGGAAATTCAACAACCTCCTGTTTGGAATGTCCATGACCAAGCTTTTGATAAAAAAGAAAGAGAACTTTAAAAGCTGAGCCAGCATATTGAAAACTCTATGAGTATACAAAAAGTCTTTAAAGATAGCCAGAGTCAGACCTATTTTTCTCTCCATCACCCAAAATATTTTCCAGTATTTTACCATCCTCAAAATGACATAAGCCTCCACCATTATTGCCACTAGTTTTGCCACTGAAAACAACATTCTTTGGAGAAAGGTCTCAACCCTCTAGAGAGAATCCAAAAAGAAAAGAGGTTATTGAATCAGTCTATGTTTCTCCAAACTAATCTCTCCAACATCCTAAATCCCCTAAACCATCTCCAAAAAAGAATCAAACCTCAGAAGTTGATCCTAACACAGTACCTTTGTCCCTAGCCATGATGACCTCACAATCCTATCAAGAACAATTAGATAATGATGGCTAGAATGTCCAAGCTTCAGTGGAAACTCCTAGTAAAGAAGAATATGTTGATATCACTAGGATCTTAATGGCTACATCCATAAAAACTAGGATAGCCAGAGGACCACAGGTATCATCCTTGAACCCTCAAGAAATTAACACTTCTCCTCCTTCTGGAATTATTCACTATAGATGACATCTCTCAATCCTAATGGAGGAAAAGATTTTTAGATTTCAAGGCTTGGATAAATGCCTAGATGATTGCACTAGACGTTGATCAATACAGAGTCATTGAAGAATTTTGTACCCATATGATTGGCATCCTCAAAGAATGGTACTGTAGCCTTGGTCCTGTAAGATAAGATGAGCTGCATAGATTAGACAATACTAATACTATTATTGCAGCACTTTACCATGAATTTCTCGGTGATGATAGTCTTGTTCAAAAGGAGATTCAAAAAGAGTATTTTGATATGAAGTGTTGTTCTATGAAAAAGCTAGATCTTGAATGCCATTTTAAAAGAATAGCTCAAAGGCTCTACCAACGAAATGGCTATAATGATCCTAGTCTCAAAAACACTTATGTCAGCTCTCTTCTTGAAGAACTTTAGGCAGAAATGTATTAGATGGTCATTATCATGCAAAGAGATGTTGTAAACATGACTTTTGGAGATATTCTCAGGGATAGAAAGAAATACGCCAAAGCTTGTAAAAAGAATTACCTTGAAATAAAATAAAGAGGTAAGGATTGCAGCTGCCACTACAAACCATCTACCAAGAAATGAAATAAGGTTTTCATAAACAAAAAGGGGAAGCAAAAGAAAGTCAAATTTTTCGAAAGAAAGCCTTATTGGGGAAAAGATAGCAAAAGATGCTTTATCTATGGCAAAAAAGGACATTTTTCAAAGAATTGTCCAAATAAGAAGGAAAAGATCTCCAAGTTGATCCATTCCTTTGACCTAGTAGTGGATGAAGACATTGAATCTTGGTATGATGAACATGATCAGCCAGATGCCTCTACTACTTTTGGACTTGAATACACAGACTCCAATTATAGCAGTGAGTTAGATTCCTCTAATTTTGAGGAACACTTTCTTGTCATGCAAGCAGAAAAAATGCTAAAACCCTCAAATCCAGAAATCAAAGCCATTGCATTCATGGACACAAATGCACAAAAGACCTTGATGAATCCAACTATTCTCCCGTTTTTAGCATGGGAACCCGGTGTTCATTTTTTCAAAGCAGTAGATGGAAAGATTTTCCAGATAGATCTAATTACCAAACACAAGATTGGTATTAAATTCTTCTTAGGATATGTCATCTGGACCAAAGTCATCGGAATAGACCTAACAAAGATATTGTTATCAGCATGGATGTTTCTACTCAAAATCACAAGCTTCAAATACTTTCTCAAGGCATCAAATTTAAAAGGGAGCTTGAACCTTATTCTACTATCCCAAAACTATTTGCTCTTTGCGGATGCACCACCGGGATATGAAGAAATAAAATACAAACTCCTCAAAATGAGTGCTAACGACCATGATCTTTTTTAACATCCTCAACCCTTGTGGAAGAATAAGAAATTCTTTATAGAACTACCATTTAAACTAAATGAAGACATACATCCAACTGAAGCAATCCATCTTGGAATGTCACCATCCGATAGAGCAACAACATTTAAAGAATCCCAACAATTGTTGAAATAAGGACTGATCGAACCAACCAAATCTGATTGGGCTTGCCAGGCATTCTATGTGAATAAGAAATCCGAACGAGTTTAGGGAAGGAAGAGACTTGTCATTGATTACCATCCGTTAAATCAATGTCTTAAAGATGATAAGTTTCCTTTTCCAAAGATATACTTTCTTTATTCTTACATCCGAAATGCCCACATTTTTTCAAAGTTCGATCTAAAATCAGGATTTTGGCAATTGGGCCTTGACCCAAAAGACAGGCCAAAAATAACATTCTGCATTCCTAATGCCCATTATCGATGGACTATCCTTCCTTTTGGATTGAAGGTAGCTCTATCATTGTTCCAAAAGGCATGACTAGAGTTTTTGAATCATTCATTGATAGTGCCCTTATTTACTTTGATGACATACTCCTCTTCTTACCAGATGAAGACAGTCACAAATAACTCTCCAAAAAATTCTATAAAATTTGTGACAAATATGGAGTAATGGTTTCATCAAGAAAATCCCAAATTGTGACCACTGAAGTAGACTTTTTAGGGATGCATTTTACTCAAGGAAAATATATGCCTCAACCATACATTGCTGAAGAACTTCCCAAATTCCCTTTTGAGAATGTGTCCACAAAGCAGATTCAACAGTTCCTTGGAATCCTAAACTACATACAAGATTTCATCCCTCATATCTCCAAATACACTATTGAGCTGTCCAAACTCCTCAAGAAAAATGCCCCTCCATGGGGAGCAGAACAAACTGAAGCTGTGAAATTTCTAAAACAAGCAACCAAGAATCCACCTCCTCTAAAAATACTAGGAGAAGGAAAAAGAATTTTGCAAACAAATGCCAGTGATCAGTACTTGGGAGCAATTCTTATAAAAGAAGTTGAGGGACAAAAGTTTTACTGTGGACAATTCAAACCTACAGAACTCCATTACTACACCACATACAAAGAAACTCTGGCAGTTAAAAATGGAATTAAAAAATTTGATTTTCATTTTCGGGGATATCAATTTGAGGTACACCTTGACAATTTAACTTTTTGAATTCAAAAACAAAGTTCCACCAAGTTCTCAAATTCTCATAATAAGATAATGGTTCTTAAGACATGACTTCTCTGTAAAACATATAAAAAGAATTCAGAATCTCATCCTAGACTTCCTCTCCAGACCAAACCAAAACCAGGTAAAACCTATCACCGTAATCTCCTCCACCTATTGTTATCCTCTAATTATGATGAATATTTATCTAGTCACCTATTCTGAAGAAAGCAAGACTCAAATAACCTATCTTCTTGAAATACCTCCTGGCACCATTCTCACTCCTCAATACCCACAAGATTTTGCAAAGTCTCACATGTTTCTTTACCTAACCACCTCCATCCAAACACATAGCTTTGTTCCTCAATCTACCTGATTTGACCTAAATGCACACTATTTCACCATTTTTACCATTCTTATAGCACACCATTCATAAAATCTGAAATGTGGTATTTATGGTGTGTCTTTATATTATATTCCTACCCTATCCTATGTCTAATTTTAAAACTGAGATAGTTTCTTACAAAAACTGATAGGCACCATTCACTCCTCTGGAACACCTTGCAATGGTTTGCACCAATTAGTTGATGGATTAAAGAAATTAATCAAGAGTTGTCCAAATTTAATATTTGGAAATTGGATGAAAAATAGATTAATGATTTTATCTTAATTTTTATCATTCATTGTCCTTATTTCCATTATCCTCAGACTAAACTTTCTGGACACCAAACCAAGCAAAGCTATATAGCACCTTCCCAAGCTTGAAAGCTTTTGTCAAAGACCATGAACATTCTTTCTACAAAGAAAATTAAATGTTCCGCTTGATTGAAATTAATGGCAAAGCAGGATCACTTGTACTAAGCTCAAGCCTTTAGATATCATTTGTCTGCCATCAAAAATGGAAATGGAAATGGAGTTTGCTCATATAGGTGGAGCACCAGCTGAAAAAAATTGAGTGGGGCTAGACTAGCAAAAGCCCTGACAAAAATCCAAGGCAAAGTCTGATCATGCAAAACTCGCAAGATCTAGACAAAGATATGGTGGATATTGGAGCAACACTTTTGGAAGTAGAATTAAAACAGCACAGAAAAAGAGAAAGCAGAGATGAAAGAGCCCACATATTACCTAGCCATCAGCCTATCTTTAAATGGTAAAGGTGTCAACAATATAAAAAGCCCAACATCCAAAGACGTCAAAATCAAAGCCACAACAAAAGTGAAAAAAAAAAAACTTTGTGGTAAAAAAGGCTACTCTATAGGCATTATAAAGACTAGTCCTTGTCTTTAAATGTCAAGTCCTTGTTTTGTCATAAGTACCAATCTAGTCTTTATTACTTGATAATAAGTTGACTTAATATTTGTCTTCTTCTACTGGATAGCCATAGCTAGGTAGCAAAGTTGTAAAAGTCTTGTCTAGTCAAGTCTTTTGTCCACTTGTAGTAAGTATAGTGTCCTTCTGTAATAAGTGGAGTGAGGTCCTTGTTCCCTTGTAATAAGTAAACAAATCCTTGCTATCTTAAGATAGAAAAAAGAAAAGAGGCAAGTGTCTTACACTTCTCCACCTATAAAAGGAAAAGCTCACAAATTGTAATATCATTGAATACTAGAAATAATACTATAAAAATATTTCTATAACCATGATTTTCTAAACTCCTTTTTTTCTTCCTAAAAGTTCTTACCTTCTTACTTTTAATATGCTTCTATAGTCTTAAACAAAATAAAGGAAATAATGAGGCTATAAAATATACAAAGTATGCTCTACACTTGCCCCTACTAGAGGAACCTATGCATCAGAAATATATCCTACGAATGATCTAGTCTTTTCAGTCCTCTTTATTTTTAGTATATGATCGTTATGAGTAACTATGGCTAGAGAAGTAGGCTAATGTGTTAATGCCGAAATACTTGCCTTGCCAAAATAAGGGTTATATATTAAGAATAAGGAGGCTCCCCGCAGAGAGCCTAATTATTTAAAAAAAAAAATTGGCTAAGAAGTGAAAAGAGTAAAGATTTACTTTGGTCCCTAAAATCGCAAGCATGCTTTACTTTAATCTACAAAATTTGGAAATTAACTCTTTAGGTTTCAAAGTTATGTTCTGTCTATCACTTTAGTCATTGATTATATGGACGTTAGTCTATCGTTACTATTTTGCTAACGTGTTAGTTAACGTGACATGGTGGAAATCTAGGTAGGTTATTTGATATTGCATTGCTTTTTAAAAGGTTCATTTGAATCCTCGAAACTTGTAAATGTGGCAAAAAAGTCCCTAGTTCCAAAATTTCCCTTCTTTCTCTTATAAACCCTAATGCCCAAAGCATCTATAATTCTTATCCTATTTTTGCATCCAACCAAACCAAATTCTTCCCAACTAGTTCCATTTTGTTATCGATATGATGGGGGTGGAAATCAACCCTAAGGTTTCTCAAATTCATCAAACTTGAATAGAAGATGGACAAGATCTCCTATGCAGTTTAGGGGTGAAGGAAGGAGGAAAGTTTGGTTTTGTGGGCTGAGGACAGTGCTCAAACTATCCAAAATCATAACTAATCCCGGTAGACCATTCTATGGCTGCCCTAATTATGAGGCAAATATGAAAACTTTATGGTATTTTGTTTTATTTTAACCTTGTTCTAAAATGTTTTATGTTCATTGTGTATTATGAGTTGTAAGGTGGTGGGAACTACTCCAATTTTTTTTGTTTTTTTTGCTGGGCTAATAATGTGATAGATGATGATATAGTAGATGGTGTTGAATCTTCTAATGGAGGTGTTGCAAAATCTTCTAATAAGGCTAGTGCAATTAACTTGGAAGATTGGAAGATGAATGTAGCATGGAAGATTGGATGTTTAGAGGTTGAAGTTAGGACCTTAAGAATGTTGGTGATTATGATGTGTCCTGTGATCATAGTTGCTATCCTAACATGTGTTCTAATTTGTTTAGGGAAATAGCGAGCTTGGATGAAGAACTGTGTTGGCTCTTTTACTGTTTATAAAATTTGACATGTAATGAAAGTTTATGTTAATGAGATTTAATATTTGGCTTGTTGAAATGCTTTTCCTTTCAAAACAAGAGAACAAGAGAATGTATAACACAAAGATTCGGCAGCCATTTTAGAAAAAAAACAAAAAAAGGTTCAATATGCAAGCTTGTTTTTGGTCTATATACCAAATTCACAACCTATAACACTAAAAATCAGCAACAATTCTACTAAAAAAAAAGATTTGATATGCAAGTTTGTTTTTCAATTGCATGACCAAATTCACAACCTGTTATTGACCAAAATCAAAATCTATTTGCATATTATAACTAATCCTTAAAACACATAACCAAATCAGTAATTATTCTTAACATAAATGTATTCCATAATTAATAGTCAAGAAGAACAATATCCTAATTGTCACTGGTCTCAATAGGCCACTACAAACCATATCATGTTTCGCAAAATAAAAAGGTTGTACCCAAATAAAGAGCTGTACAAAATAATGGGCTATACCAACCTTTAAAATAACATTTATTCCAACTATGGGCCATATACAAAATAATATGCCCTGAACAAAATATACAAGCCCTTTATATAAAAAAAGGCCAAGCTTTACATAAACTTCAATTCTTCTTTCTTAGAGGTTTGAAACTAGGATGATCCATCTAGTCTCCTGATCCCCTGATTCCCTGACCTTTCTCATTCGGCCTAAGGTATTTCTTAGCCTCTTTGCCCTTTTGGAGCTTAAGATTGTGGGGCTTTTAATCTGTCTGGTTTCTGGGTTCCTCGATCTTTCTCATCCAGCCTAAGGCATTTCTTAGCCTCTTTGCCCCTTTTGGAGCTCGCGGCTTGGGAGCTTGTAATTCGTCTGGTCTTCTGATCCCCTAATTGTAACACTCTAATAATACCATACTATGCTTAAGTCATTTTATGGCATTATTAGTTGTTACTCTTAACTAGCGGAAGTTCTTATCGTTGAAATTAACGTAATATACGAAAATCGCATGTAATTTTTTTTTTGTAAAACTTTTATGCTTAAAAACTGAGCCTTTAAGCGCTTACTTACTCGTATATACATGGATGTTGTTCCTCATATCGCTGAGTTACTAATAAGACATATGATAAAATTGAAACAACATAACATAATACCATAAACCAAGAATGTAATCATAGATACTCAAGAGTCATCATTACACTTAATAAGTATCACATATGTAATAGGTCAAATTAAGCAGCATGACTTCCTTCATGCTCTTAGTTACACATAAATTGCCCAACTAGGGCTCTTAACAAAATGAAAATCCTATGCTACTATCTCGATCCTCTTTAGCTAAGTGAAGAAATATGGCAGCTCTTCATCTCATCCAGTCAGGTACCAACAGGAGTGCTGTCGAGGATGCCGTCAGCTCCGTCTGAAGACGACACGGAAACATAGGAGTGAGAAATACAAGATTTCTCAGTAGGATCCTGACTAGACCACTAATGTATCATCGTGGTCGTCCTAACTACTTCGGGTTTAATTATGAAAATAGTGAGCATGCATAAGTTCTATTTTTAAAGGGTTTGAAAACATAGGTTCCCGAAGTGGGTTTCTTTTAATCTTTCCCATATAAACACGATATAAAGACACTCAAAGCTACCATATAAGAGCATATACATGTGAGAGCATGGTATAAACACTCATAATCCGCATGAGAAATATAGAAATATGCATGACTATGCAACTCATCAATTTCACCATGGTTCTACTTTGACTTTACTCTCATTTTTAGTACGTGCTTAACATTCTTTACTTTTTCTTTAAAATAGACTACTTTTGGACATGAGCTCATTCCGTGACCGTCGTCACGTAGTACCAAATCAGACTAAGATAATATTGGTTACCTCTAAGTTAGAGGGTCCTTCATGTTACCCTTGCCTCCTTCATAAAGGTTCTTTGTGGATCACCATCTTTCACTTCCCGAACATGATCGAGGGATCATATCCCATGGTTTCTTTTCTTATCATTATACTTTACATGCATAGTACTTCTTTGACTAGACACATGCAATGTGTAATGCCCTCCCAAGTACAGCACTATGCTTAAGTCATAGTAATCAAGCACCCTAGAGTTATTCTTTGTTACACTGGCGGACCTTATCTAACAAAGAACTTGATAGTCTTCGAAATTTCTTGAACTATCTAGAGATAACACGAAAATAGGGGTGAGAATTATAAATCCTTAGTAGGATTCTCTAATTATCATACATAATGTCATCGTAGTCATCTCCAGTTTGCTTCGGTTTATTCTGAAAAAGGTGAACATGCTTTACAAACTGTTTAATTTTATAGTTCGAAGATATATTGTCCGAAGCAAAGCTTATTTTAATCATACACTTGGCATTTGGGAGAACCCATAAAAATCAATTCATGAACGATACCATGAATAATAATTGCAACATATTAAAATACACATAGCATCTGCACATAACTTTACTTGTACATGGATTTATGCATATACATAAAATTTACTTTTCTTTCATCCAACACATCTAGGCGTTACGTATCGCCGTCCCTAGGGTGCTTGCATCTGCCTACACTTGAGCGTTACGTATCGCTGTCCTCAAGTGCAGCATCATACCACATTCCAGAGTATGATCGCCATGTCATACCCCATCAGAGTGTGATCGCCATGTCACGTTCCTTAGGAATATGGGATCTTCATGCTATATTCCAGAGTATGATCGCCATGTCATACCCCATCGGGGTGTGATCACCATGTCACACTCCTTAAATTATATTCATCCTGCCACGTCCTAGAGTATGATCGCCATGTCATACTCCCTCGGGATGTGATCACCATGTCACACTCCTTAGGGGTGGGATCCTTATGCCACATTCCGGAGTATAATCGCCGTGTCATACCCTATCAGAGCGTGATCGCCATGTCACGTTCCTTCAGAATATGGACTCATCATCATATCTTTTATCATTAAATCATAAATACATAGGCTTCATATCTTAATCTCAAACAATAATACTTGCTTAGTATTCATACACGTCACATAACAATATTAACACAACAACTTTTAGAACTATCACTAAATTCTGCCGAAAATTTGGCAGCATGACGGATCGAATCCACTTCCCCGTAAATAGTGCCAGACAACCAGTACAATTGTACAACTTGCAATTCAATATAAACCAGCAATTATGCATATACATTCATAGATTCATTCAACAATTCCAAATCAAGCATCAATAAGGTTTTAGTTTGTTCCTCCCTGTTCTGCCTGAATTTGGCATGCCCCAATTTTTATTCAATTCAACTCATTTAAATCTAATTTTTGCATATGTCATAGCCTCATGTGTCTAGTTTATAATCCTTTTAGTCCCATGTCATTTTGATGTGTATAACTCTAGATATAAACAATTTATCTCAGTATGTCCTGTTCTTAGATAGAATTGGGTTCCTATAGAAGAAAATTCACTAAAAATCGAAAACTAGATGAAATCATGCGAATTTTAAATCAAACTAAAGCTAACAAACAAGCTTTAAAATGAGTTAAGTTTCATGTCATTTTCCTAAGTATATTTTGAGTTATGAGTCTCGAAACATTACCCTACTGGGCTATCCTATTCTAGGCCAGTTTGAACCTAAGCCAATTTCATTGATGTGCTGGGAACAAAGGACAACGAATTAAATTCTGAAATTTTTATGGGATGTTCTCTCATGTGTTATCTTTCAAACAACTTTGGTTGCACTCAATTTGAGGTTGTATAGGGTGAGTTACACCCTTCTCAACCCATGCTGCCTGGGTGAGAACCCAGATTTCTAGGTCTAACTTCAAAAATTCATAACTAATTCTATGCTAATTTAATGGCCTTATATTTTATATATATGGAAAGCCTTGGTTGTCTAGTTTCATTTAAATATGGTTTCATCAAATTTAAACGGTGGTAGGTGGAGCCGTACACTCTGCCGTACGGACTGCCGAGGGAAAAACCCTAACAGCTTCTTGAATTCTTCTTGGATTCATGTTCTTCTCTAATCAATCCATCCAATCTTCAATTCAAACTCATATATACACCTTAAACCAACCTTAATTCATCATACCCAACCAACATAACATCAAAATAAAGAGAGAAGGAGAAGCCCTAGGCAGCCCCAAATCAGAGAAAAGAAGGAGAAAGTTGAGATTCTTAACTTGGTGGTGTGAAATCTTGATGGAACTTGATCTTGGAGTGAAGTTGATGGTTAGGGCTTGAGCTTGGGGATGAGAGGAAGTGAAAGAAGATGAAGAAGAGTGAGGAAATGAGGCTGCTAGTGGGGAGGCCGAAAATGATAAGAAGAGAAGGAAGGGAAAGGTAGAGATATTTGGAAGGTGAAGGCATGTGATTGGTGGACTCCATCAAGCTCTTCATTTTGGTTTGGCTTCGACCATCAAGGGCTGCCCTAGGCGCCACTTGGGTGGTTTATTTGGCTAAATCTTAGCCATTGATCCTAGGGCACTCATGGCATAATTTCTACTGATCCGGTTCCGATAGTTTAAAATACCGAAATCTTACCGATTTCCTTTAAATCGGTAAAACGGTTTTGAAGAACTTTGTGAGGTTTTTATAACTTTCTATCTTAGTCCTAATGTCTCTAATTTAACCTCTAATCAACTTCTAGTTAACCTCTGATTAACTTTTTAATTAACTCTACAAACTCAATAAAATCGAGTAAATTGATTAATAGTGTACATTAAACGTTTTGCAAATTTTAGGGCCTTCTGTTTTCTATTTTTCATGGCTAATGGCATTTTCGTAATTATGGGTAAGTCTAGGGGCATCCCATGTCATTTCACATATGGATACCTCCGTGGCTCAATCGGCCGAGGTTTAGGTTTCTATGTTTTCGCTATGTGATTCTGTTTCGTTTAAAATTTTATTCTGCTAATTCTATTGATATAGGGACCTAAATATCATTTTCTAAAAAGTTCAGGGGCAAGGTTGGAAATAATAAAAATTTGTTTTTATTATTCCCTATTATGTTATATGGGGATGTTACACAATGATATGACTAAGTCCATAATTTTGACAGAAATCCGGCAGCATAACGGCTAGATTAGAGCTTCCCCAAAATGCCAATCATAAACTTTCAACCAACAGTTCATCATATCTATATCATGTCATCACACTCATCATTCAATCATGAGAGAAAGCTCAATTAAACTTGTCATTCATCATGCCGAATAGCATCATACATTCATACCCTAAAGGGGTTTCATAGTTGTTTTATTCTTTGTGAAGAATATTATGAATCATCATATGATTTCTCGTGGTTACCCATGAGAGAATCACATAGTTAAGATATGTGTATATGGTCTTTTAGTTACATAGCTCTCATATGAAATTATTCTTTACTTTAGTTTATATCTTGTGGAACACTTATTCAAATTAATTAAGTTAAATGATTGTTTTTTTTCCTTGAGATAGTGCCCTTAGTGATTCCTAGGTTCGTGGTATGCTCAGAGGCCTTAATCATACTTATGTTCCCAAGAAGTTCGAGATCCCTCTAATCCTTGGGTCATGACAATGCATAACCACATCATGAACCAAACAACACCATGTTCACTAATTGCCAAGGGTGATTTTTAACTTAACCAAGTTACAAAATTTCAAGCTTTTATCACTAACATAACAAGATCTTACCTTAAGTATTATAAAAGTTATCATTCTTATAAAGAAGTCATAAAGTTTTATTCTTTATGAAAGTAAGTGCCTTTAAAATTAAGCTCTTATCTTAAAGATTAGATCTTCATGAAATAATGGTACAAGTTACTAGCTTTTTAACTAAAAAGTCTTGTTCTTTATAAAAGTTGACTCTTTTAATTATTCTAAGACCATCAAGATCTCAACTTTATGATCTACAATTGTCTCTACATTAAAAAGATTCCTACTTTATCAATTAGTGATATAAAACATTAAAGTTATAAAGTCTTGATCTTTATAAAAGTTAACACGTTTAAGCATTGTTTTGATTCAAGATCTAAACTTTATGAATTAAATGTTGCAAAACAACACTTTTATGACTTAATGGTTTTATTCTTGACTAAAGTTTGAAACTTTATGAAAGGTCTTGTTTTCAAAACAAAACAAGATAAGACTTTATGAAAACTTAAAAGTTGTGCCAATTTTAAGGAATCAAGAAGCAAACTTTTTTAAAGTTTTAAGCTTTTAGGATGTTCATAGTCTTATCAAATCATGAAAAACATAAAAAGATAAAGCTTTTCTAATCATCAACTCATCATACGAAAAGGAACAACTTTAAACAAGATACCATCAAGAACACTCAATAATAAGAACATATTTTTTCAAAAGTAGAAACATCAAGAACACTTGAAGAACAATAAGAATATATTTTTCCAAAAAGGGAAACATCAAGAATACTTGAAAAACAACAAGAACATATTTTTTCAAAAGTAGAAACATCAAGAACACTTGAAGAACAACAAGAATATATTTTTCCAAAAGTAGAAACATCAAGAACATATTTTGCCAAAAAGGGAACTTTTGCTCATGAAGAGCATGGAGGATCTTCTCAAGTTTTCACTTAAAGATCTTGGTCATGAAAAGAACTAAGCTTCAAGCTTTCTTGAGTAAACAAAATAAAAGATGAAGATCATTATCTTTCTTGAAGATGGCACAAAAATAAGAGAAGAGGAAGAAGAAGATGATGGCTTATCTTGATGATGATAGTGGCGGTTTTGCAAGAAGGAAGGAGAAGCTCTTGAGATCTTGTGAAAATGGAGGTTGTCGTGTTTAAATCTTGTCTCCAAAGACCCAAAGATAAGGTCCTTGAAGGGCTAAGTGATAGGTTTTGGGTGGTGGTGATGGAGAAAGGAAGAAGAAGAGAAAGAAGAAGAAGAAAGAATTTTAGAGAGAAGTTGAAGGAGTAGGAAACTTAGAGAGAGAATAGAAGTTGAAAAATGAAAAGTAAGTGTGTGTGTGTGTGTGTTGTGTATGGCCGTAACTTTGAGTAGGGTGAGGGGGAGATATTTTTGCTTCATTTTGTATTAATTAGTGATTAAGGAGACAAAGTGGATGATGGGGGAACAAAGCATGGTCAAACTCTTGCATAAAGTACTCTTGTCTAATGCTTTATGCTTTTATGACATCACTCTTTACTTTATTGTCTAGTTGAGTAAATTTGAAATTAATCATGTGATTAAGTGCTCTTGCAACTTAATTAAGATGATTAAGCAAGGATTAATGATTAACACACAAGAACATGATTAACAAAAATTAATCTTGCGATTAAGCTTAATTAATCTTAATTAAACTCGATTAAGCTAATTAAGGGCAATTAGTGCTTAATTAAGCTATAGAGGCTCTGACTTACTTAATTAGAGATTATCTAATGTCGAGTAAGCATTCTCTTGACTTTTCTCATCCGAGTTAACTCATAAACTCTTTGTTGACCCCTTAATTAAGCCTTAATCTCATAATTTCTCATTAAGTGCCTAATTACTTAGGGTTACTAAGGTAATTTAGCATAACATGAAATTGAAGATGTTACACTAATCCTCCGCCCTTCCTCACTCAACCAAAGGCATTTCTTTGCCTTTTTTCTCTTTTAGAGCTTGAGGCTAGAGGGCTTGTGAATGGTGAGGTGGGACTGGGCCAATTGGATAGGACACTCAAACGGATCACAGGAGTTAGTACAAATCTCATGAAGTTAGCCAATCTTGATGTTGTAAGTGGTGGAGATGAGCTTGCTTGTGTTGATGCAGTAGATAGTGTTGGAGGTGCATGCAAACTTGGTGTTGTAGTTGTTGCTATTGGTCTTATGACTAGTGATGTTACAGCCTTGGTTGTTGTTGGAAATGGGGTCCATATAGCAGGGGGCCTTATAGGTGATGACTTGAAAGCAAATCTATCCTTAGGTACCAGAAGCTAAGGATTATAAATTCTCATAGCTACACTTTCCTACACTTTCCTATAAAAAGAAAAGAAACAGATAACTTTATTTCAAGTTAACATAAATTAAATGAAATGGATAATAATAGGTCATGTGCAGTGAGCAAATTAGTTGCACAAAATGTTGCCCCAGGTGTAGCTTTTAGAGTTGACCCTGCTCCCTACTGCAGCTGCCAAAAAATAAAACATTAGTGTTTAGGGAACTAATAATATTTATTATAACAATCTCTATGAAAACCACATCCATACCTTTACATTAGTTGCACCTTGAGAGGGCTGCATCTGAGAGCAAGGATAAAATTGAGTTAACTTAATCTCAGTTGTTGCCCTAACCTCATGTCTAGCCACTAATGTTGCCATAGTCTAGATAAAGTGCCACTTACAGCCACAACTATTGCCATAGTCCCAATTTCATTCCCAACCACAGCTACAGTCCTTGATCCTGATAACTCTTCGGCAAGTGCACCAAATCGTTCAAGCAGTAAACACGATAAGTGAGTATAGTCCCACGAGGATTGAAGTTACCAAGCAACACTTCACTAATTCAATTTCTATTCAGATGATATCAACTATTTGGATTGAAGACAGCTCAAAACTCAAACTTAAAACAAAGCAAAGATTGAAAACTAAATAAATACCAGCTTAAAACAAGCAAAGGGTGATATCAAAGTTTCAAGACACTAGAGGTTGGGATGGTTTGAATTTTCTTAATCTTGGTTGAATTTCTAAAACACTTGAATTGAAAATCAGATTAATGAAAGGATTTTTAGTGAATTGAACCCAATTCCTTGGTGAATCAATTCTCATACTCATGCTAAAATATGACAATTCCTTGACTAAATTTCAACATAAGTTTGGATTAAGCCTAGAAATCAATCCACATGCCATACAAAACTCAAGAATTATTCCTAACTCTTGAAATTCATACTGCTCATCCTTGGAGCTAATTCATACACAATTTTCCCAAACCCTAGGCCAATCATGAATAACAACTCATAACTTATTGCATATAAACACAAAAGATGAATAATTAATCCAAAAAATCCATATCAAAGTATCAGAAATCCAAACCCAATACAATCATTTCAGAACCAATCCCTTCCCCTAGCTATAGTTTCTAGCAACTCATCCTATGAAAGAGCAAAGAGAGAAAGAGTGTAGAAAAACTCATGAAGAACCCAAGAAATGGAAGATGAATCCTCAATCTCCACTCCTCCTCTTGTTTCCAAGGTGTTCCTGTAACTTCAGAGCTTCCTCCCCTGTGTTTCTCTTCAAGTTCCCCTGCTGGATAACCTAGAAATCACGTCGTCTCTTATTTAAATGTAACAAAAATTTGACAGCACGCCATGGGCCTCTAGGCGCTGGGTGTTGGGCGCCTAGGCCCCAGGTCACCTGACAGCAAAATAAAATCAACAAATTTAGCACCTAAGTGGTGGAAGTTTAGCACCTGAGCGCTCATAAATCCACAAAAATGCTAAAAGAAATGAAATAACATAAATAATTAATAAACAAGCATAAAAAAAACACATCAAAGGTAATTTTAAAATGGTGTTGGATTGCTTTAAGCTCTTAAAATCTCATCACTTTGATGGAACTTCACACCCCCAAACCTAAGATGTTGCTTGTCCTCAAGCAAAAGTAAGTAAAAGAACAATATTGACACCTAACAAGAATTGTGTATCATATGTGCTCTCAGAAAAACTCCTCAACATCATAGTTCAAAAATAAGCATAAGGGAACAAACAAAATCATGCAATCACTACATACATTTCTTATAACCCAATCCAAAATGCACAAAACCATAGATCAGTTCTAGATCAAATAATCTAGATTGGGTTATGCAGATACTCAAGAAATATCTCAAACTTAGTACATATTTTTCATCCCTATCTCCACTAATGTAGAATTAATGCACCAAAGTGATCAAAAGGGTCCTTTAAAGCTTGTAATGTCAGGCCAAAGGTAAAGGTCAAGAAAGAAAGGAAAAGGAAAATTTAAACTAGGTTAAGTAATTTAAGTATGCATCACAGTCCAAAATAAAAACAAAGCAGTGCCACAATTCTTTATTTTTGTATTTTTGTTTTTGTTTTTGTGTGTTTTTTTTTTTAATAATGTGCTTTGCACTTTTTTTTTTGAATAACAAAAATAGCTTGATTTGCAAAAACTATGGCACTAACTATAAGATGGACAGAATATGTAATGCATCACTCAAAGAACTCAACAAAAATTTATTACAGGTGGGAAATTTTTTTTTTTTAAGGGTTAAAGAAAGGTAGGATAAATGAAGGTTAAAACAAAGAAAAAGGTCTTTTTATCATCATTTTTTTTTCAGCTTCATAGGGGACCTAAGGATATACATTATCGGGTTGGCTAGAAAGACTCAAACGGTCCAAAGAATGCCCTGATCATTTCACCATGATATATTATCCTAGGATTTCGCCTCAACAGGGAATCAAAGATGGTCCAAGATAAGGATCAATCCAAATATTCCACATAATCTTTCTCTAGAAAATTAACCCAGTCCATCCCCAAGAAAATGCACATCCTAGATCAAAGCAATAATAGGCATGATGAATGAGAGTATGATCCATTGAAAACATTGTGCTCATGATACTCTAAGTTTATGAAAATTCATATAATCATTGAGCACTCAACACAATTCTCAAAACAAAACTTTTTAAAATTGTACAATCGAAAGACTCTTTCTTTAAAAAAAAAAAATCATTTTTATAAAGAAAACATAAAAGACACCTAAACTTCTAAACTCCAACCAGAAAAGCAATAAACTAAAAATAATGAGCAAAAGAAAAAAAAAACAAAATAAAAAGAAACAGCAAACTTTCCTCATTTTTCTTTGACTTCAATCTTTATCAGCATCTTCTTCTTCTTCTCCAACCTCTTGCTCTTGCTCAAAATCAGCTGGCCTTAAAAGATCCTCATCTGGAACTAATGGTTCATCTAGTTCATCCGGTCCCATTCCTTGCTCAACAGCTATTCGTCTCACCATTACTTCTAATCCTTGAACAGCTCGAATGAGATATTGATTCTGACAGATGCTTAACCTTTGAAAATTCTCCAATTGTTCTAACCTTTGAGCGGTGGTGAGAGGATGCCTTAGCCTACTAGAACTAGGCTGTGTAGAAGATGATGGTTGCTCTTGTCCTCTCTGTTGAGTTCGGGGTCTCCGAGTCTCCTGGGCTATAGAAGCTGCAGTTATTGGCCGCTCAGGTAAAACTGGAATATCTCCTTCAATATTCACTCTTGCTCTCCTACACAACTGTGTACTTAAACTCGGATACCCCAAACTTCCAGATGATGCCTGAGCCATTTCATGAATTTTCGAAGTAATTAAACTCCCCATATCAATTTGTGTACCTCTCATTATATAATAAATGAGGACAGCCTGTTCCACATGCACTTCTGAATGATTCAGCTTAGTGATGAGTCTGGACTGAACAAATGTACACCAAGCCCGTGGAACTGGTATTAAATCAGCTTTCCTTAGACATAAGGGTCTTCCATGAGCATCCATTTCCCATGTTGCACCTTCCTTGCATAGATCTCTTAACACAATAGTAAGTTTTTGTTCATGCTCCATCCTATGATCATAACTACAATAATCAGGGTAATGATATCCTATGCCAAAGAAAGCATCTATGGCTCTTGGACTGAAATTAATTTCTTTCCCTCGAACAAAACTTTTGAATTCGCTTTCTTCACTTTGCTCTTGCTCATCATTGGGCACCACATGTGCATTGGCATAAAACTCCTGAACCAGATTCATTTTTCTTGTTGGAAGACCCGCACATAAAGCTATCCAATTCCTTTCTTTAATTTGATCTTGGATCGCAGGGTTTCTCCTTCTTGCAGACTGAATCCTCTCTCTCGCACCAATGACTGAGTCAAGAAGACGTTCTTAAACTGTTCTTCATGTGCACGGGTCTTGAAATGAGTATGATCAAATTTGCTTGCTGAACTAGAGCCAGCCTTGTCAATTCCCCTTTTCTTTCTTAAAGGCATGAGAATTAGTCACGTGCAAATCAACCCAACAAATTGTCAAGATAAAAGTCTCAAGTTCATTCAAAATGAATTAGATTATTCATTTAACACCCACTTAGGACAACTTGCTAAAAGTCTATGTTTGAAAGATAATTAGCAACTCATCAAGCTAACATGGACTTTTGTCAACTCAAAGCGTGCCAAACTCAAGTTTTCATTCACAATGAACTTATGAAACATGAATTCTCTACTCCTTACCATTAACATGCCATTCCAATCAACACAAAAATTCAACATAATATTCAAACAATTTGTATGTACATTCCACTGGGTTCATGGCAACACTACATGAAGGAAGAGAAAAATTATCCAGCTTAAATTCAATACCCATTCACAAACAATTTCTATTCACCATGAATACACAACTCACAATTCTTCCAAACCAATGCTTTTATCACATCCACACCCACATTCATTCACATTCTAAATTTATTCCAAGAACATACCACTCTAGTACAATTCCTCAATAAATTTTCAACAACACCACACCAAATCATGCTTAAAAACATATAACCAATTCAAAATATGCACTTGACCAAGTCAATTCTACCAAGCTCATCACATTCAAATCACCACCTTGTCATTTCTTCAAACACTAAGTGCTCACTCATCAAACATGTTAATTCTATGAATATGAAACAAATAAAGTGCCCAATATCAGTCATGCATTGCACCAAACACAAATTATAACAATTCACACCCAATGGCACCCATTTTTTCAATTTCTTATTTTCCCCAATTCGCAAACCCTATCTATGATAGAGAACCATGCATTGTAACATGCTACAAGAATTAAAGAGAGTTGGAAGAGAGTTGAAAGAGAGGGAGATCTTACCTCAACAAGAAATCACCATCAAAGTGCAGAAATTCACAAAAAATCCCCCCCAAACCTGTGGTTACAACTCGCAGGAAAATTTTTGCAGGAAATGGAGGTTCTTTGAAAAACAATGGAGGTTATGGGGTAAGAAGGTGAAAGCAGAGGAAGAAAGATGGATTGAGTCTCCTAAATAACTATGAACATGAATGAGTTTAGAAGAGAAGAAGTGAAACTAAAAAGAAGCTTTTTACGTAAAAGAAGGAAAAGAAAACAAGGGTTGAGGAGAAGAGAAGACCGAGCAAAAGAGAGGCTGCAGCTTTTTACGTTTTAAAATGTGTGTTTTTTTTTTTAACCCCAGCGCTTGGGTGGTACGAGTACAACGCCTGGGTGGCAGATCACCTGAATGTGATTTTTTTTCCTTGTGCAGATGGCGCTCAAGCAGTGGCACGGAGCGCCCAGGCGGTGAACAACCTGAAACCAATTTTTTCTTTTGCACAGTGAACACCTAGGCGGAGAGCATTGAGCGCTTGAGTGCTACACAGCCTGCAAGCGGCTTTCTTTTCTTCCGCAGGGAGTGCCTGGGCGGTTGGCTTTTACTTTTTTTTTTCTTTTTTTTTCACATATATATAAACAAAATAACAATTAAAATCATAAAATAAAATAAAATAAAATAACTAAGGAAAAACATAAAACAACTAAGGAAAACTAATAAATAGAAAAATAAAAAAATTAACTAAAACAAAACAAAGAAAATAAAGGAAATAAAATGAAACAAAATAAAATGAAAGGATACTAAAAATTGGGTTGCCTCCTAATAAGCGCTTTTTTTAATGTCATTAGCTTGACGTCTTGCAATTTTTCAGGACAATGTTAAGATTGATCTTTACCTATCAATCTCTTCTCCAAAATAATACTTCAGCCTATGCCCATTTATTGTGAATTTTCTTCCAGAACTTGGCTCAAGTAACTCAACAGCATTAAATGGAGAAACTTTGCTTATCACAAATGGTCCAGGCCATCTTGTCTTCAACTTCCTAGGAAACAACTTTAACTTTGAATTAAATAGTAATACCTATTGTCCTTGTTCAAAACACTTGCAAGAAATCTTCTTGTCATGCCGTTTCTTTATCCTTTCCTTGTACAAGTGAGCACTTTCATAAGCCTTGGGCCTGAATTCCTCAAGTTCATTGAGTTGGAGGAGCCTCTTTTCCTTGACAGCTTTAGCAACAAAATTCAGAAATTTTATTGCCCAAAAAGCCTTATGTTCCAACTCCACTGGCAAGTAGCAAGATTTTCCAAATACCAATTGATATGGAGACATTTCTACGGGAGTTTTAAAAGCTGTTCTATAAGCCCAAAGTGCATCATCAATTTTCCTTGTCCAATCTTTCCTAGATGCACCAACCATCTTTTCAAGAATTCTTTTTAACTCCCTATTAGACACCACAACTTGACTACTCGTCTGAGAATGGTATGGAGTAGCTATCTTGTATTTCACTCCATATTTCTGTTGTTTGTTGCAAAATGACTCCCTCCATCACTAATAAGTGCTCTCGGAACTCCAAATCTTGTGAAAATGTTTTTCAGAAAATTCATAACAACTTTTGCATCATTAGTGGGTGATGGAATGGCTTCCACCCATTTTGACACATAATCCACAGCAACAAGAATATATAGATTAGAGTATGATGAAGGGAAAGGACCCATAAAATCTATCCCCTATACATCAAACAACTCCACTTCCAAAATGTAGTTTTGTGGCATCTCATTTCTTCTTGATAAGTTCCCCGTCCTCTGACATCTATCACATTTTTCAACAAAAGATCGAGCATCTTTAAAAATTGTGCGCCAATAAAGACCACTCTGCAAGACCTTAGCTGCTGTTCTTTCCCCTCCAAAGTGTCCACCATACTCAGAGCCATGACAATGCCATAAAATACCTTGCACCTCTTCCTCTGGAATGCACCTTCTAATCATCCCATCAGCACACCTCTTGAATAAATAAGGTTCATCCCAAAAGAAATACCTTGCATCATGTAAGACCTTCTTCTTTTGATTCCAACTCAAACCTTCTGGAAGAACCTTTACAGCTTTATAATTGGCCATATCAGCAAACCATGGAAGTGCCTGAATAATAAACAACTACTCATCAGGAAACATTTCTTTAATTGGTAACAGCTGTACATCCTGACCTCTTTCTTGAACAATCCTAGACAAATGGTTAGCAACCAAATTTTCTGTGCCTTTCTTGTCCTTCAACTCGAAGTCAAACTCTTGTAACAATAGCACCTATTTGATCAACCTTGGCTTTGCTTCCTGCTTAGACAAGAGATACTTAAGAGCAGAATGGTTAGTGTAAACAATTAGTTTTGACCCAACTAAATATGACCAAAACTTGTCAAAAGCAAAAACAGCAGTAAGCAATTCTTTTTCAGTAGTTGCATAATTACGATGTGCATCATTTAACACACGACTAGCATAATAGATCACATGCAAAAATTTATTTTTTCTTTGACCCAAAACAGCACCTATTGCAAAGTCACTAGCATTACACATCAATTCAAATGGCAACTCCAATCACGTGCAGAAATTATAGAAGCAGAAACCAATTTTCCTTTCAAAGTCTCAAAGGCATGAAAGCAATCCTCATCAAACACAAAAGTGGCATCCTTAACCAAAAGACTACACATAGGTTTTGCAATTTTTGAAAAATCTTTAATGAACCTTCTACAAAAACCTGCATGTCCTAAAAAACTTCTAATGCCTTTAATATTCATAGGAGAAGGCAATTTTTCAATAATTTCAACCTTAGCCTTATCTACCTCAATACACTTGGATGAAATTTGGTGCCCAAGAACAATACCTTTAGTAACCATAAAATGACATTTTTCCTAGTTTAGAACAAGGTTTGTTTCTTGGCACCTTTTTAAAACCAAAGATAAATTATACAAACAGGCATCAAAAGAACTACCAAAAACAGAGAAGTCATCCATAAATACCTCAATGAATTTTTCTACCATATCAGAGAAAATGGAAAGCATGCACCTTTGAAATGTAGCTAGGGTATTGCATAACCCAAATGGCATCCTCTGATAGGTAAAAACACCACAAGGACAGGTGAATGCTGTCTTCTCTTAATCTACAGGATCTACCACAATCTGGTGTAGCCTGAATACCTATCCAAGAAACAATAGTAGGCATGCTCTACTAACCTCTCCAACATTTGGTCAATGAACGGCAAGGGAAAGTGGTCTTTTCTTGTTGCTGCATTCAGCCTGTGGTAATCTATACACATCCTCCAGCCTATAACTGTTCTTGTAGGTATCAATTAATTATTTTGATTAGGCACAACAATGATACCTCCCTTCTTAGGTACAACCTGTACAGGACTTACCCATGCACTGTCAGAAATGGGGTAAATAATTCCAACATCCCACAATTTCAGAAATTCTTAGAACCACCTCTTTCATTGTTGGATTTAGCCTTCTTTGAGGTTGTACAACAAGCTTGCTATCTTCCTCCAACAAAATCTTGTGCATACACATAGTTGGACTTATCCCCTTCAAATCACTGATAGTCCAACCTATAGCAGTCTTATGCTCTCTCAAAACTCTCAACAATTTTTCTTCTTACAACTCACTCAAAAATGCACTAATAATAACAGGATATGAATTATTACCTCCAAGAAATGTATATTTGAGAGTTGATGGCAAAGGCTTCAAGTCAAGCTTCGGAAGCTCTTCTTTCACAACTTCCTTTGTCAAGCACAAATTCTCCTTCTCCTTCAGATGCATGATTAGTGGCAAAGCTTCCAGAAATTTAACACACTCAACAACTTCTTGTTTATCTTCATCATTTGTTGACATCTTTGCATTTACCAGAGTTATTTCAAGAGGACATGCTAACACTTCTTTATAAAAAGTTTCTCTTACCAACGGGTCAATCACATCAATTCTTAGGCAATGCTCCTTCTCTGCTGGATGCTTTATAGCCTTAAACACATTAAAAATTACTTTCTCATCATGCACCCGTAACATAAGCTCTCCTTGTTGGACATCAATCAATGCCCTTCCTGTTGCCAAAAATGATCTTTCTAGAATTGAAGGCATCTCAAAATCCTCTTCCATATCCAACACCACAAAGTCCGCAACGAAAATGAATTTATCAACCTTTACTAACGCATCTTTAACTATCCCATACAGAAACTTGATAAACCGATCAATGATGAATTGGATTTTTATACTATTTTTATCCTTCATACTTGTCTCATTAATCCTCCTTTGTGCTTAATTGGTTGAGTTTAGATCATTTTCCTTTTTTTGGATCTTAGTGAGACTTAGTTAATTTTTGCAGCATTTCAGTTATTTTGACCTACTTCAGTGTTCAGATCATATCTTGAGCTCTATACCTCATTTTATTACGCTTCTTGATTTGTAGGAAAGCTAAGAGATAGAGTTACAATTTCTATGAAGAGGGCAAGGGCTAATTCTGAGATCTTAAAGCCGAAATTGGGCTCGGAACTGAACTGAAGTGTTTGGGCGCGGTTTCTGAGCAGCCTTCAATGATTGGACTATATCTTGGGCTACAGGGACTCAATTGAGCCCATTCCGGTGGCATTGGAAAGCTAACATCCAGGGCTTCATTTTATGTTCAGAGAACTAAGCCAAGAAGAACCTTTATGAGGCCCAAAAACGTGTTGGAAGTCGCTGCTGAGTCTAAGAGAGCCTACTCAACTTGTTTTGGGCACAACTTTCTCTCTAAGCATCCAAATTGGGCAAATGAGCTATCCAAATTTAGCTTAGGAAAAGAGGATTATTTTAATTAAGTAATTAGTGACTTTTAATTAGAGGTATATATAGAAATTCTGATTATGCTTCAGGGACCTTTTTGCTCATTTTGTAATTTTGAGTTTTATTAAATAAGAAAAACTCTCTCTCTCTCTCTCTCTCTCTCTCTCTCTCTCTCTTTTGCGTTTTCCTCCATTAATGGAGGGGTGATCCTCCTCTGATCCAAGGCATCAAGAGAAGCATTCAAGCTCTTGAGGATTGGTGCATCAAGACATGGAAATTCCAATTTCGGTTTCACTCCTCTTCTCTTCTTCTTAATCTCGTAATTGAATTAGAGGTTTTCATTCATGCATGTTGACTAAGAGTCAATCAAATCATGTATAATTCGGTTGATATATGTGATTCGATTGTTCAAGAGTGTGATTCATATTTCGGATATGAATATGAGATTAGAGCATTGGTTTGGAAGCTAATCCAAAATCAATTCGGTTTTAGGGGTCTCTAAACCGAATTGCTTGAGTGATTAGTTGAATGCATGGAGATTTTCATGTGAATGCTAGGTTTGATTTGAGGTTTCAATTGAATCTAAAATTAATCATCGAATTGGAGTGTGCATGTATATTTGAATCCAATGATTGAGTGTTGATTGCTTTCTTCTTGTGTGTCTTGGATTAGAATTTTAATTCGGTTTAGCCTTTTTGTTTTCTGTTTGCTTTGGAATTCAGCATTGCATTTTAAGTGTTTGTTATAAAAACCCCCCTGAATTTTCTGATCAAATAGTGTGTTCATCTTTGGAAAACGATCCGAGTTGGCTACTATACTATAGTCGCTATTCGGTTTAATTTGCTCGTGTTACGACGCGCGAGTCAATCAACTACTTGCAATGAAATCATGGTAGGCTTTGTAACACCCTCCTCAGTATAGTACCATGCTTAAGTCATAGTACCACACCTTAGAGTTGCTACTGTTACCTGAACGGACCTTATCTGACAGCAGCTTCAGCCGTCTTCGAAAACTTCTGAAACTATCTGGAGACAACACGGAAATAGGAGTAAGAATCATAAATTCTCAGTAGGATTCTCTAATCATCATACATAATGACGTCGTTGTCATCTCCAGTTTGCTTCGGTTTATTATGAAAAAGTTGAACATGTTATGTAGACTGTTTAATTTTACAGTTCGAAAAATATATTATTCGAAGCAAAATTCAGTTTTACTTACAGACTTGTATCTGGGAGAGCCCATACGACACCAACTTATGAAATATACTATGAATAACAATTGCACATATTAAAACACACATCAATACACTGGAAACATAATGTCTATACTTGCCTTTACTTGTATTTGAACGTATGCATATACATAAAACTTGCTTTTCTTTCTTCATCTTTCTTTTTTATCATGAAATCTTTACATGCCACATTCCAGAGTATGATCACCATGTCATACCCCATCAGAGCGTGATCGTCATGTCACGTTCCTTAGGAATATGGGATCTTCATTTGGTACTTACACTAGTTGGGTCATGCCATGTCTTATGTAAGTTCTGGCTCCTATGCTCACACTAGCTAGGTCGATGCCATGCCTCATGTAAGTGGGGTGTCTACATATACTTTAATCTTTAGTCTTTAGCCTTTACTTGGCACACCTAGGCATTACGTATCGCCGTCCCTAGGATGCTGTTACTACCCTTGGGTAGCTTGGCCTTGGAGTGAGCTCGTCAGCTTTACCCGTGACCGTCGTCACACCGACTTACCTGCAAGGGGACCCACTGCCTCTAGGTTAGAGGGACCTAATGTGCAACTGCCTCCAACATAGAGGGACCCAAGTTTTAGCTGCCTTCACAAGGAGGGACCTCAAATAATTGCCTCCCGGTGAAGGGACCCACATTTTATGTTATTTAGATGCCTTCATAAGGAGGGACCTAAAATAACTGCCTCCAAGTAAAGGTACTCACATTCAATATATTCACATTCTTTCATTCTCATGCATATTCAAGCATAGTCATACTGAGTGTACTTGTACATATACTTCATTTATTTTCATATATCATTGCACACATGAGCTTCACGTACATATTCATGATATATAAAGGCCCGCAGCCTCTTTACCATTCTACCGGCACTCATATATATGCTACATCATTTACCCTCATATACCTCATAACATACTTATGTCATTCTTGAGTATAGAGTTTCCATATACATATTCATACTTTAATTCATCTTTACACATAAACATTCATAGTCTCATAGATTTCTGCCGTAAATTTGGCAGCATAACGAATCCGATCCGTCTCCTCATGAATAGTGCCCATTCTCACAGATAGTTCAGCCATAACAATATAATCAATCTAACATATATATATATATATATATATCAATGTAAAACTGGCAATCCTCACTCAAGCCTTATATGTGCACTAACACTTGTAAAATTATTAATTTGGCCATTCTGCCAATCTTACTCAGTTTTGCCCGAATTTTGTATAATCTACCTTTATCTCTATTCAACTCATTTAAACCTGAATTTTGGATATTTCATAGCTCTATATGTCTATTTTCTAACCTATTTGGTCCCTTATCATTTTCATTTATATAACTCGAGATATTTAACTTTTGCCTCAGCCTATTTGGTCACTGGCCCGAATTACACTCCTGGAGATATAAATTCACTAAAAATTGAAAAAATCATACTAAATTGGTCTCATATTGAAGCTAATAGGACAACCTTTCATTTTCCATAAGTTTCATTCCATTTGCTATAGTATAGCTCGAGTTATAAGTCCTGAAAGTCGACCTTCCTGAACTACCCTATTTTGGCCTGGATTGGGCATAGGGCAATTTCCTCGAATCATTGGGAACAATTGGCACTATAAAAAACTCGGAATTTCATATTGGGATGTTCCCCTATGTGTAAGCTTTCCAACAAAGTTAGTTTCACTCAATTTGGAGTCGTATAGGGTGAGTTAAACCCTCCTCAAGGCACCCTGCCCGAATGAAAACCCTGATTCCTAGGTCAAACTTCAAAAATTCGTACCTCTCTCAATACTAATCCAATGACCTTATATGATATATGTATGGAAAGCCCTGGATGTCTACTTTCATCTAAAAATAGTTTTATCAGATTTAACTGGTTATAGGCGTTGCCATACACTCCGCCGTACGGACTGCCGTGGAATTCTTCACCAAAATAGTATCCTACTTCTCCATTCCTTCTAATTTTCTCCTTCTAATCATAATTCTAACTCAAGATCTCCTATTAATCCAATCATAATCCATCATAATACATCCAATAATTCATCAAATACATGAAGAAGAGTACAATTTCATGTAATCATAGTGCAAGTAATTTAAGAATAGAAATAGAATCCTACCTCTTTGGAGTGTGATCTTGCTGAATTTGAATTTGGATGGATGGAACTTTGCTAAGCTTGGAGATTTGATGGAGTTGGTTGAGAAAGGAAGGGAAGAAGAAGGCTGGAGCAAGAGGAAGAGAAGGAGCCGTAAATCAGCTAGGAATGAGGAAGGAAGTCTGACTTAAATACATGAGAGTTGTAGTATTGATTGGTTGGAGTTTTGTAGTTGAAGTTCGGCCATGTCTCTCACTTTTGTGGCCAGATTGCTCTCCACGTCGTCCCACAAGCTACTCTCCACGTTATCCCAAAAGTGGGATACGCTTCCGTTTTACCTGAAATCGGAACTCGTCTCTATTATGCTTGAAGTCGGAACTCGTGCCATTTTACTTGAGCTTGAAACTGAAGCCGGATGTCGGATCTCGTCCCATCTTGTTGGTGACTTGAGGAAATCTCGTCTGGTTTATTCGAAACTTGGAAGCAAGGTCAGGCGTCGGAAGTCATACAGCTTGCAATCATATGATCTCGGAATTCCCCATTTGAAGCCGGGAATATCAAGTTGAATAAACTCGGAGATCGGAACTCGTGTATGACTTGGAATCAACTCAAAGATTTGAACTCATGTCCATTGAGTTCAACTCTAAGGCGGGAACTCGTTACATTCAACTCGGAGGTCGGTACTTGCATCATTGCGTTAACCTATGACTTTGGATGTCGGAAACCGTATACACAATTTTGAAACATGAGGACTGAGGTCGGAACTCGGGTACATCTCACTGAAACTTGGAGATAAATTATGAGATCGGAAAGATGGTACATTTTCCTTGAAACATGAAGTCAGATATCGGGAATCACATCAGTGCAAAGTTAAGTCAGAAATCGGAAAGTTAATACCAGATGAAGTCAGGAATTATGCAAACCAACTCGAAAATCGGAATTTATACCATTTTGCCTGAAATCCGAAAGTGAAGTCGGATGTAGGATCTCGTGCTCCTCTTATTTGAGACCTAGATAGAAATTTGGAGATTGGAAATCATGTCCGTTTTATTTGAACCTTGGAAGTAAAGTATGAGGTTGGGACCCATATAAATTTTGGTCGAACTTGGAGACCAACTTAGAGATTCGATCTCGCGTCCATTAACTCGTAGGTCGGGAATTGTGTGTCATTCCGGTTTGAACAATCAACCATGAAGTCAGAAATCATATCCCTTTGTGTTTGAAGCATAAGATCGAAAATCGTAAGTTTTGCCATTTCATTTGGGATTTGGAGATGAAGTCGGAGGTCGGAGCTGTGACCATTTCGCTGAGATGAGGTCGGAAGTCGTTGATTAACGTGAAACGAACTCGGAAATCGGGACGTTACAGGCTTCACTTCCTTAATCTCCAACTTATGCATGATAGACAATGGCATCAAATTGATGCTTGCCCTAAGGTCACATAATGCTCTACCAATGGTCAAATTACCAATAGTGCACGAAATATGGAAACTACTTGGATCTTTCAGCTTCTGTGGTAATTTCCTCTGGATGATAGCACTACACTCTTCAGTTAGCATCATTGTTTCATCTTCCTTTAGTTTCCTCTTCCTGGAAAGCAAGTCTTTCATGAATTTGGCATACAAAGGCATTTGCTCCAAGGCTTCAGCAAATGGAATGTTAATCTGCAACTTTTTAAACACTTCCAAAAATTTAGAGAATTGCTTCTCTTGATTCTGCTTCTAAAGCCTCTATGGAAATGAAACTCTAGCATGTGGAGACACTTCAACTGGCTTGTCCCAATCTACTTCTTTATTTTTCTCCTTCAAAGGCTCATTAGATTGCTTTTTCACCTGTTCTTGAGAATTGGTTGGAACCTCAGATGAAGGATCTTCAACTTCCACAGCATCATCTACTAGAGAATTTTCAGCTTCTTTACCTTTGCTCTCCTTGGGATGCACCTCCAATGTCTTGCCACTCCTCAAAGTAATCGCCTTGCAATGCTTCTTTGGATTTGGCCTAGTGTTGCTAGGGAAGGTTCCTTGTATTTTCTCTGCCAACTGTTTAGCAATCTGCCTAACTTGATTCTCCAAGTTTCTGATTGAGGCCTCTTGATTTTTAAAATTGGCCCTTGTTTCATGCATGAAACTAGAGGTCTGTTGCACAAAATTTGTTATTGACTGAGATAAGTTTTCCAAACCAATTTCCAATGCAGATGGTTTTGGTTGAGCAAGTGGTTGAGTTGGTGGTGCTTGAAAAGGTGCATTGAAATTTTTCTGAGCACCCTAATTACTCCAGGAAAAATTTAGGTTATTCTTCCACCCCGGATTATATGTGTTAGAAAAGGGGTTGTTCTGCTGCCTTAGAGGATTTCCCATGTAGTTTACTTATTCAACAGATGACTGAGCTGCTATGCTGGCTTCACATTCTCCATTTCCATGTTCACCACCACAAAAGTCACACATTAAAGGTTGAGAACCCACAGCTCCAACTTGCATTTGCCCAAACTGTTGAGTGAGAGTAGACAATTGTTGAGACATGAGCTTATTTTGAGCCAATATAACATCAAGTGTCTCCAGCTCCATAACACCTTTCCTTCCCACTGACCTCTCATTTGAAGCCATGAAGTTATTTGCAGCCATGGTCTCAATCAATTGAAGGGCTTCTTCTGGAGTTTTACTATGCAAGGATCCTCCAGAGGCTACATCCACCATTGATCTGACAGATGGTATCAACCCATCATAGAAGGTTTGAATCTGAAGCCAATCTGGAAAAGCATGATGTGGACATTTTCTCAACAACTCCTTGAACCACTCCTATGCATCATAAAGTGACTCTCCATCCTTCTGAGAAAAAGTGTTAATTTCATTCCTCAGCTTTGCAAGCTTCTGAGGTGGGAAAAATTTCATAAGAAATTTGTTGACTAGATCATCCCATGTGGTAATGCTCCCTTGTGGTTGAGATCGAAGCCATACTTTTGCCTTGTCTCTTAGTGAAAATGGGAAGAGCCTTAGCCAGATTGCATCTAAACTTGCCCTATTAACTTTGAAAGTGTCACACAGTTGCAGAAAATTTACTATGTGCAAATTTGGATCATCTAATGGTCCTCTACCAAACTGCTCCTGCTGAACCAACTGTAAGAGTGCAGGCTTCAACTCAAAATTATTAGCTTGAATTGGAGGTCTTGTTATGTTGGATGTACACCCATCAGCACTAGGTGTGGCATACTACCCCAACGTCCTCCTAGCAGTCTAGTTCTCATTCTCGTCAGCCATTTTTGCCTCTTTTTCTGCTTGCCTTCTTACTTTAGCTTCTTTCCTGAGTCTCTTTGCTATCTTCTCAATTTCTGGATCAAATAACAAAGACTCCGGATTAACAATACCTCGCTTACAAGAAGCTAAACAACTGTGAGAACAATGCCACCAATTAAAATGAAATAAAATAAACAAAATTACAAACAAAACTAAAGCAGATAAAAATAAAAATATAGACAAATTATACACAAAAATTAAATATCTAAATTAGAAATTTCCTTAGCTACTAATATTGTTGATAAAACACTCAATTCCCGACAACAGTGCCAAAAACTTGATAACTCCACGGCAACAGCGCCAAAAACTTGATAACTCTTCGGCAAGTGCACCAATTCGTTCAAGCAGTAAACACGGTAAGTGAGTATCGTCCCACGAGGATTGAAGTTACCAACAACACTTCACTAATTCAATTTCTATTCAGATGATATCAACTATTTGGATTGAAGACAACTCAAAACTCAAACTTAAAACAAAGCAAAGATTGAAAACTAAATAAATAACAACTTAAAACAAGCAAAGGGTGATATCAAAGTTTCAAGACACTAAAGGTTGGGATGGTCTGAATTTTCTTAATCTTGGTTGAATTTCTAAAACACTTGAATTGAAAATCAGATTAATGAAAGGATTTTTAGTTAATTGAACCCAATTCCTTGGTGAATCAATTCTCATACTCATGCTAAGATATGACAATTCCTTGACTAAATTTCAACATAAGTTTGGATTAAGCCTAGAAATCAATCTACATGCCATACAAAACTCAAGAATTATTCCTAACTCTTGAAATTTATATTATTCATCCTTGGAGCTAATTCATACACAATTTTCCCAAATCATGTAAGAACCCTAGGCCAATCATGAATAACCACTCATAACTTATTGCATATAAACACAAAAGATGAACAATTAATCCAAGAAATCCATATCAAAGTATCAGAAATCCAAACCCAATATAATCATTTTAGAACCAATCCCTTCCCCTAGCTATAGTTTCTAGCAACTCATCCTATGAAAGAGCAAAGAGAGAAAGAGTGCAGAAAAACTCATTAAGAACCCAAGAAATGGAAGATGAATCCTTAATCTCCACTCCTCCTCTTGTTCCCAAGGTGTTCCTGTAACTTCAGAGCTTCCTCCCCTATGTTTCTCTTCGAGTTCCCCTGCTGGATAACCTAGAAATCACATCTGTCTCTTAATTAAACACAACAAAAATTTGATAGCACGTCACGGGCGCCTAGGGGCTGGGTGTTGGGCGCCTAGGCGCCAGGTCATCTGACAACAAAATGAAATCAACAAATTTAGCGCCGGAGCGGTGGAAATTTAGCGCCTGAGCTCTCGTAAATCCACAAAAATGCTAAAAGAAATGAAATAACATAAATAACTAACAAATAAGCATAAAAAAAAAAACACATCAAAGGTAATTTTAAAATGGTTTTGGATTGCTTTAAGCTCTTAAAATCTCATCACTTTGATAGAACATCAGATGCCGCCATAGACCTTAATTCAGTCCTAGATGGTGCCATAGGTGTATTCCCTATTGATTGACCACTGCCAGATGCTTCCCTTTGAACTTTTCTTTTCTTATTTTTGTTACATCCCCTACTGGTGTGGCCTTCAGCATCACAGGTATAACAGAGAAAGGGAGGATAACTTCTCTTAATCTTATGTTGGCTTACAAGCTCCTTATCTACATCTTTTTGCCTAAGCTTTTTGGGCCTTCCTACCCGTTTCTTGACTGGTAGTGGAACAGGCCTTGGATACTTAGTTTGCTGCCAATGATTATGACCTTGCAATGGCTTAACATAGTATTGATAGGTTGCTCTATAAGCTCCCATTGTTAGCCATGCATGACAATAGTCTTTAGGCTTTTCATCGTTATAAGCTACAATAGCTAAAGCATGCATGCATGGCATACCTATGACATAAACAAAAATACAAATCAAAAACAAAGAAACAAGCCATAAAATAATCAAATTACCAAAAAAAAGTAATAAACATCAAAATAAATAAATAAATAAATAAAAATACTTGTGAGTTACCAAAACCTACAAGTGCAAGTCTGCTTCCCTATATCAACTACCATGTCAAAAGGCCAACTTCAAACTTTTGCTCCTAAAGGTCCCTAGACCAAAGTGGTGTCCATTTATTGCTTTCCTGTTTCTCTTTTTCAAGCATACTTGGTTGCAGTGGAGCTAAATTGTCTCGGTAGTTTAGTAATTTTAGCTTATTTTCAATCATGGTCTTGATGATGTACCTCCTAACCTCCTTAGCTAATGTTAATTTTGGTTTTCCTCTAAATTGACCAATTTTTCCATTGAAAACTTCACAGACATTGCTGCAAATATTGTCCACCTTAGGCCACTCATTGAAGTAGACCTTTGTCCATGCCCTTTGTGGCCACTTATCCAAATATGCCCATGTTTTCTTATTCTTCATCTTCAACCTCACTATGTTTGCTTTAAACTGATTTACAGCCATTGACCTGGCACACTTCTACACCATCCTTTTTAACTCCTTATCCTTCCATTGTTTTGAAAAATTCCTCCACACATGCCAAACATAGAACTCATTATGCACTTCAGGCATCACCTCTTACATTGTTAGAATTAGACCCTTACAACATAAATTATTCCCATTAGTCCTTGAACGAAAACTACTTAATTCATATGAGTCTTTGAAGTTGTACAAAAGACATCAAATTAGTCCCTGATTTTTGTAAAAATGATTTAATTTAGTCCTTGCAACTAAATTGAAAATGATTTACCTTTTGCATGTCTAAAATAAAGTGCCAACCACTTTCCTTGTAATCTCCAAGGTCATCATGCAATAGGTTCAAAAATGACTTCCAGTTATCCTTGTTCTCCACATCCACTATGGCGAAAGCGATAACATAGATGTGGTTGTTGGCATCTTGTCCCACAGCAGACAAGATTTTCCCGCCATAGCACCCTTTCAAAAATGCACCTTCAACCCTATTAATGGTCTACACCTAGCTATAAACCCCCCTCTTACATGCTTCAAGACACACATAGAATATTTCAAATTGTGGAGGTGAATCATGGATAGGAATCACACTCAAGTTCATAGTAGACCTTGGGTTGCTCCTATGTAACTCATCATTGTAATCCCATAACCGCCCATATTGCTCCTTTTCATCACCTTCCATTATGGACCTAGCCTGTTTCAATGACAAAAAACTACTGTCCTACTCAACTGCACCTTACACTTCCTTCTCATGTACTCAACTGCCTCACCACACTTCAAAGTTAGTTATTTCCTAAGTTTATCCACAAGCTTTTCAATAACCCACCTCCTATTGGCTTACTTATTCTTAAATCCTCTACTACAAGTAGGGTTAGGAATAAAAGTCTTGATATAAAAACAATTATATTGCTCTATGCATAATAAATCTACCAACTATATTCTTTGTTCTTACACTTTGCTTTAGCCCTTAACTTATCATTCTTCACCTACTTAATCTCTGTTCGTATTTGAATAATGCAGTCCTTGATACCTTTCTTAAATGCTTCTAAGAAATTAAACTCTATCCTTAGCTTTAAATTCACATTACCAAATGTGGCTTCCTCTTTGAATTATGGATTTGTATGTTTACTATTACCTTCATCATAAGAAATAATATGTTTCTTTAATTCCTTACAAATCCATGATTTCGGTCGATGCATGCTCACCATCATTTGTAGGTGGGCTAGGATATGCTAGGATATGAAAGATATGTTTCCCTATGCCCTATTATTAAAGTCATCAAACAAAATAAGCAATTAAATGACATAGTAGGGTATATAAACATCATGATATATTAAAAAGAAAAAAAAAAGACCTAATCTAAATATATTAATACCTATCCCCATTATCCATTGGCATATCAGAATTCGTCGAGGCTGCATCTCCATCAGATGACAGTGCATCATCAATAGGCGTATCCTTTTTTCTTTCTCTATTTGATGCACTATCAATTTTAACACTTGCACTAACCTTCAGATACTTTCCCTTAGCTTTTTTTGCAGGTGATTTTACCTTCCCCTTCTTCACAGCCTGTTTCCCCTCCTTTTTTTTTGTAGGTGATTTTCTAATACTTGTTTGTACAAGTGATTTCCCTTTGCCTTTCTTTATAAGACTTTTAACTACTTTTCTCTTACCCTTTTTATTTGTAACTGCCTTTCATTCTCATTTCCTCTTCACTATTAGTTTCATCAACACCAAATGGGGGTCTATATGGGCTATCCTTAACACTCTCATAGTCATTAGTGGATTCACTCTCACTATCAAGGTCAACAAAGGGTTTATAGGCTAGAACTATTTTGTTTTTCTCTTTACTAATAGGGGCAGATTGTTTTTCATTAGGAGTGGGACTCTTAGGTAAGTCATTAGCATGTGTTTCCTCTTCAACATCTATTTTAGGCTCAGGTTGGATTTCATGACCATCCACAAGTGCATCTTCATCCTCCAAAGCTATCACCTTTGGTATAAACTTTGGGTTCTCAACCACATGCCCTACAATCTCTACACAAATCCAAAAGATCCCTATCTATTTTTAATATCCTTAAACCATTACTCAACTGTCTTCTTGGTACCAACCAAAAATAATTATCAAGTTTATGATAACCCAATCTCTTTTTGTGATCAATTATAGAAAAGACATCTAAGATGTCCTTATCAACACCTAACCATTTCTCTATATGACCCCTTCATAAATTGGCTTCCCTTGAGAAATTTTAACAAATTTCCCCCATGGCGAAACACAAATGTCAAAGGATCCTCCATCTACATCATGCAAACAAAAACTTTTAAAATATGTATTATGTATCATATACAAATAACTCATTCATTTTTTGCAATCAATCTTCTCCTTTCTCTATCTCTTTCTCTCTCTCTTTCAAAAAAAAATTCATTTTTCCAATTAGTTTAGAAACTCTAAATACCTTATTGTCACAAGCAAGTCAACGTTAAGCATATGTTAAAAAAAAAAAGAAGACATCATGGACCACCAAACCCAACAACCAACAAACCAATCAATATCATGGACCACAACTATCACATTTAAAAAATTTCATCTAACAAAGCATTACACATACACACATACGTGAGAGAGAGAGAGAGAGAGAAGGGGATAAGGAGATAAGAAAAGGACCACACAAACTAAAAAATTTAAGAAAGAGCACAAATGGAAGACTGGAGCACCACTGCACAGTAAAATAACTGAAATAGACCACCCCAAAAGAAGAAAAGGAAAAGTTATTCTAGAACCCAATTACATGGAGCAAGACAAACATCAAGTCATCAAATAGAACATATGTAAGAATAAAAATAACCATTAATTAGGTAAGACTAGACCTCAAAATTGTTTTTTTTTTTTTAACCATTTTAGCAGCACATGACAAACAAACACAATTACACAAAATTGATATAAGGGATATGCTCTTCTATATTTAAATTTTCATTCGTCCTTTGGTGTGCGTCAGTGTAAATGCTTCATGAACTACAAATGCATGAGTTCATAATCGATGTTAATACCTTGAAGCAAGCAACACGACCCTTGCTAAAGAAGGAAAATGGAAGACAATCAATTGGGTAGGAAGTGCACGTGACTATTGGGATGGAATGAGGCTAGAATCAACGATGGTTTTGGTGACTTTGGGGAGAATTTGTGAGTAAAAGCAAATGGGGTTAGGGTTTCATCTAGTTTTTCTTGGGATTTTGTGGTGAAAATTTGTGATAAATCAACAAATGGTTAAATGGGTTTGGGTTTTCTTTTTTTTGTGCATAGGTTTAGTTTAATTAGGGATTACGAAGTAAAACGACGTCATTTTAGTTAGTTTATGGTGAAGGTTACTTTAATCAGAAAATGAACTATTTTGAGATTGGCCATGTTGGATCCAACATGTCAAGTTAATTGACACATCAGGAAAATAGTAACAGTAGACTAATGTCCATCTAACTAGGGACTAAAGTGATCGATGAAACGAAACTTTGGGAACTAAAGAGTTAATTTCCAAATTTCAGGGACTAAAGTAAAGCACGCTTGCAATTTCAGGGACCAAAGTGAACTTTTACTCGAGTGAAAATTATAAATAGAGATATTACAATGTTAGAAAAATCAAGAAATATGTAAAAATGAATATAAGAAGCCCTTTAAAATGAATGTTCCTCATATAAAGATAATAAAGTTAAAGCATGAATTTGTCATATTAGAAAGTCATAATGACTTCCATCAAGATATCATTTCAATGGAGAATAAAAGATAGATTTCCTATCCCATATAATAAAAAGTAAGTTATTTTCGATAATTATTGAAAATGGCTCAAAAACTCTCCAAATGGAAAAGAGCATAGTACAGATAAACACCACACTACACACCTGCAACACCGTAATAATAAGTGTTGTAAGCCAAAATACGAAAGCTACCTACCCTTACCAACCTCTAGGAAAAACAACATCCCCCCAAACTAATAATACAAGATAATGATTAGTATGTACCTTCAAATCAACACCAAAAAGCATCTAATCTACACTATATCACAAATGCCCCATTGACACACCAAAGAATCTCCTACAGCATATCAACAATTTAAAGAAATCATTGGTTACTTACACTTGAGAAAATTTGTGCCAATTTGCCTCTTGATAAATCTACCTACTCTCAAATACCATCACCCAAGGAAGCACTAAAGCACCATTAACACCAAGCTTATTGACTTGGATTTACCTTCCTTTCTTCCTTTTTTCCTTCCTCCAGAATTAATATTTTTCTTCTTTTTTTAATCTCTTCGATTCTTTGCCAACGCCCATATGGCCTCAACCTTGTTATCAGTAGAGAATCCTCTCTTTTTTTCTTAGCTCCCACACTTTCCTGGCTTCCTCCAGAATATCATCCTTGCCATCATCTACTAAACTTTCGCTATGCTTCTTGTAATTAACATGATCACCATCCTGAGCCTCATCCGCATATTGAAATACTTTCTGTTGCCTGTACCTACCTTTTAGTGTCCATTGAATTCACCTATCCATCTTGACAAATATCATGATCATGTGGGTTGTGCACTATAAAATTGCCCTTCTTGCATAAGACCAAACCTGGGCAGGAAAGGCAAGGAAAATGAGCTTTCCCTTTCCCTTTGGGCATCAAAAACATCAACAATAATCTCCAGGCCATATTCATTCCTTTCAATGCCCGTTTTACTTCAAATATTGTTGTGGGCCATGCACATACCTTTTAAGAAGTTGGAATCTTTGAAGTTTCAAACCCTGGTGAACATGATAGCCTAGTGATGCTATACCCCTCCTTTTCTTCATTGGGCCCAATTATCTCGTTATGCCCATAATGGATGTCATTCTTCTTCACAATATCTGCTATTATTTTCCTAGTCGGCCCAATTGCAAGTTAAGGACCTCCTCTTCCATTCTTCTCTCATCCTCATGAGTCATCGTATGACTTCTATTATTCGCATCATTGTAATCATCTTGAGTCTTATCATTGCCTACCTTGGGACCATCATTATCAAATGTTTTTCAAAATTCTATTCCCTACTCCACTCTTCAATGAATTTGCACTACCCAAACCGCATGCATCATTAATTCCTTCTTGTCACTTGTCCATCATGGATGGGCTCATTGGAGAGTTGTCACCTAGGTCATCATCCTCCCTCTGTGAATCACCTTCAAGGTAAACAATCCACCATTGACTTGCTTATATTCACTTTCAAGTTGTTTCCTTCTAAGTACTAAATTCGTACAGTGTCCTTTCTAACTTCTTTAACATAGATTTTGGATCCTGTATCCATAACAGAAAAGTATACCTAACTTTGAATTGTAGGAAACATGCACATGTCAAGCAAAATTTTTGTGCAATTTTAATCGGCCCCTTCCAAAGTTTATCATTAAAATAAGCCATATTCCCCCATACACTAGCGATTTTTCTTAAGTTCTTTAATGACCAAGCATGGGATGGTAGCCCAAAACACTCAATCCACACCTTACAAGCTTAACTAAACTCCTCTTCTGAGCATTTTCTAATCTCAGCAAAATGGTTCAACATGCATTCATTGCACTAATTCGAAGCATCTTCCATATGCTGGACTGTTTCTAATACATGCTCAGGAGGGTAATTTGGTTTTTCCAACATTGAAAAAGAGCTTGTTTCTAGCAAGTTGGTTCTGCCTTGGAGATCAAGCAAACCAAGAGCTTATTTCAAGTTACTTGAAAATCAAGGAATCAAGCATAATTAAAGTAACTTGAAGAGCAAGCAATCTGATCATATTGGAGATATATTTAGATTGTGTCTAGATTCATTTTTTAATTTATTTTGACTTAGTATAGATTTGTTTAGATTAAAATTGAATCAGTTTATTTTTTAAGATTTAAATCAAATCTGATCTAATTTGTAAAGATCAAATCTGATTTAATTTTGTTAGGAATAAATCTTTTAGAATAGAATCATATATTTAATTTTAAATTTTAGTTTCAAATCAAATTTTTTATATAGGATTAGATAATTTCCATTTTTAGGATTTATGTATAAATAGGCAACTTGGCCTATAGACAAAGGAGAGAATTTATCATATAGTTTTGATCGTGGTTTGACTACCAATACAGTTGTGAGGTTTTCTTCATTTTGTTCTGTGTGATGTAGAATTTTCTATCTTTTCCCTGTTATCTACGTTTCCAAGGACAGGTTTCTTGGGGGTTTAGTAGGGAGGGTCTTTATCCTAAATCTTGTTTTCTATCAAAGTGTGTGCCTTGGGTTTCTGGATCTTTATATCCACGTGGTTCCTCCTCGTTTGATATTCAGAGCAAGGTCTAAATAAATTCCTATTTGTCTTTATCTTTTATGTTTCTCTTTTATCTTCTTTTCTTGTCCGTTAACGTTCTTGTTTTTTGTGTTTGTGCATTCTATCCTTTTGTGTTGCTGTCGCATCTTTATCTATCTCTATGTTTCTTCTCTATCTGGCATTTGTCTTTTTGTTGTTAGTTTAGATCCAAAAGAAAAAAGGAAAAAAAAAAGGAGAAGAAATCAGAAAAGGTGAGGATTATAAGCATAATTTTTTTTCCCTTTGATCTAGGTTGTCAAGGACATGTTCTTTGGAGGTCTAGTAGGAAAATTCTTTCCTTTGATCTAGATTGCTATGGATAGGTTTCATAGAGGTCTAGTAGGAAAATCCTTTTCCGATGACCTAGGTTGCTAAGAACAAGTTTCTTTGAGATCTAGTAGGAAAACTTTATGTTTACTCTATGATAAATTCTCTCCTTTGTCTATAGACCAAGTTGCCTATTTATACATAAATCCTAAAAATGGAAATTATCTAATCCTATCTAAAAAATTTGATTTGAAACTAAAATTTAAAATTAAAGATATGATTCTATCGTAAAAGATTTATTCCTAACAAAATTAAATCAAATTTGATCTTTACAAATTAGATCAGATTTAATTTAATTCTTAAAAAATAAATTGATTCAATTTTAATCTAAACAAATATATACTAAGTCAAAACAAATTAAAAAATGAATCTAGACACAATCTAAATATATCTTTAATGTGATCAGATTGCTTGCTCTTCAAGTTACTTTAATTATGCTTGATTCCTTGATTTCCAAGTAACTTGAAATAAGCTCTTGGTTTGCTTGATCTCCAAGGCAGAACCAACTTGCTAGAAACAAGCTCTTTTTCAATGTTAGAAAAACCAAATTACCCTCCTGAGCACGTATCAGTTTCCAATGTAATCAAGGTTTTGTATGCCTCTATTTGTCTAACCCCATTAGTCATATACCATTCATTTTGTAGTCTATCTCTCATGACATTGAGGTTTGCAGAGTATAATGTTTCCCCCATAATGCTGCTTGACAACTTCTCCATCATTTTGTCATTAACCTCCCTATACAACATTATCATTTTGCCGTCTTATTCTTATTCTTTGTTCACCCTATTGTTGTCTCTAGTATTCAGTTTTTCTTGAGCATTCATATTGGGTTTGGCAGCATTTTCCTTCCTCTATCCATTTTGCACTACCTCTATAAAGGATTTTCCATCTACCAGATGGTACATTATTTTGCCATATTTTTGCTCTTTTATTATTGGTTTGAATATTTTGTTGCCATTGCTTTTCCTTTTGGAGTACGCCATGAATTTTGCTTCATTCACTTCCATGGCACATCCTCTAATTGTCATATGATTTAGCGCTTCCATAGCTTTCATTGCTTCACGCTTATTAAGAAAAATAGATCAAAGTAAAATGGAGATGGCTTAGCAGCTCCTTTTTTTCTCGACAAAAATACTCATGAGTTATATTAAGAGGTTGTTACTATGTTAGGAGATCTTTAAAATACAGAAAGTATAATATATGGCCCTTTAACTGCATACTATATTACTGAACAATGGTTCATAAATTTTTTCATTTCTAATACATATAGAATAAAATAATTACACTTTAAGAAAAAGTTTTGTAGCTAACATTATACATAGAAACTACTTTCGCACTGCAGCTATCGCCCTCACTTACTTTAGCCGATCTCCATAGTCTCCCGGGCCTACTTATGCCTGAGTCTTGCACGATGAATTCTCCAGAATTTTTGGCTCGTTATTAAATATTAGCCTTGGCACTGGAATGTTTATGGAAAAGAAAAACATATAAGCAGGCAGTGAGAATCTAAAGTTCTCAGTAGGTAAACTCGAGCTATTTCTCATACAGTGTCATCATGAACATTCCAGCAGCTTCGATTTCTTATGAAAATGTGAGCACATATACGCAAGCACTGGTTTAATTTTAAGTTGAAAACATCTTTCTCGAAGCGGGTTATATTTTAACAAGCACTTGGCATATTATGTGATAGACATAGAAATAAGAATAGTGTAACATACTTCAATAAGAATTATAATAACATTATGATATAATGAGAAAATTAGAGATACACATGTAGATGCTTGTACTTGACTTAATTCATCTCTTTCTTTAGCTTGTAACTTGATCTTGCTCTTCTGTACTTGATCCCTCGGAGATGAATGGCCTCTCTCACCCTTGGGTAATAGCCTACTTTTCAGGTCCAAGCTCATACTTATACACGAGTGACGAGTTTACTTTCCCTGACCCTCACACTAGTCTACTTCCCTTAAATCTGGTCGAGGGTTGGCCCAAGTCTTAGATAGTACGCTCTGGCCCATGCTAGCTGGGTCTATGTCATGCCTCATGTGATAGCTTGGTAGGTCCCTCTTGCAAGTCCTTATAATCTTTTATTACCTCTTGGATATATTTATGCACATGAATGCTCTATACGTTCATATATATATCTCATATCATTCCTCAATCCTATTTGCATGCATGATTTTCATAGACATGACATTCTTATGAATACATATATCCTGATAATCTTAGCACAATTATTCATAATATAAGTCCTCATAAACTTCTACCGAAAATTCGGTAGCATAACGGATCGAGTCTGTTTCCCCATAAATAGTGCTAGACTACCAGAAGGATCAATCAAGTAACAAATCCAACATAGAGCATCAAGTTTTATAACAATAATATCAATCATATAATATGTCAACATAAATACATAACTTTGGTTTTCTGCTCATTCTACTCAATTTTACCCAATTTTGTAAAATTCACCAAAATTTCTATTCAATTCAGTTGGACTTAAATTTTGAACATGTTATAGTGCTACGTGTATAGTTTCCAACCCTTTAAGTCTCATCTCATTTTGATTTATGTAGCTCAAGTTATTGAAAGTTTACTTCTGTCTGCCCTACAACTAGCCAAAATTGCACTCTTAGAAGTAAAAACTCACTAAAAATAGTAAACTAGGTGAAATCATACGAAACTTATGCCAAATTAAAGCTAACAGGACAAGCTTTTATTTGAAATAAGTTGAATATCATTTACATAAGTATAGCTTGAGTTATAATCCCCGTAATTTGACCATTCTAGACTGCCCTGTTCTAGTCTAGTTTGGACTCAAGGCAATTTCATAGAATTACTAGGAATAATTGGGATCAAAGCAAACTTTGAAATTTTTCTGGGATTCTTCCCTATATGTTGGCTTTCAAAGCCAATTGGTTGTACTCAATTTAGAGTTTTGTAAGGTGAGTTACACCCCTCGAAACTCATACTGCCTAGAAGAGAACCCAGAATTTCATATTAAACTTCAAAAATTCACAACTAAATTTGATACTAATCCAATTGCCTTATATTTTATATGGTTGGAAAGCCCTAATGTCTATTTTCATATAAAAATAGTTTCATTAAATTTAAACGGTTGTAGGTGGAGCCGTACATGCCACCGTATGGACTGGCATAGGATCTCCTAGCTTATCCTATTCTGGTTGTTCTCCTTCATGGATTTTCATGCAAGTTTCAACCAAAACCCAAGAGTTTCATGCCAAACCAGTCATGAACCATCATATGTATGTGATATATCATCTAATAAAGGGTGAAAATCCCAACCCTCATTAGCCACACATAAGAGAACTATGGGGATTATTGAACCCTACCTTCAATTTTTTATACAAGACTAACTAGTTTTGAGCTCCTCTTGATGGGGAAGTGATGGAAGCTTGAAGATGAGGTGAAATAAAGTGAAATGAAGAAGAAATAGTGGAGAAGAAGCAGCTAAAGGGGCAGCACGAAAATGAAGGGATAAGGAAGGAAAAGACTCACCTAAAAGCTAAATGAAGTGCTTGGCAAGTTTCATTCTTATTGGCTGAAAATTTTGTGGCTAAATTGCAGCCAACCGCACTCATTTTGGGGCTGATTTGTGCCACCAATTAAGTGGTTATGTGGCTGTGTATTTAGCCATTGAACATAGGGTTTAGGGTGTGCAATTATATTGATTCGATTCTGCTAGTTTTAAATACCGAAATCTTACCGATTTCCTTTAAATCGGTAAATAGGTTTTGGAAAAATCCTATGAAGTTTCCTATGTTTTCAATCTAATTCCCTCATATCTAATTTCTCTAAATGATACTTAATTGGCTCTAAGTAAATATTTAATCAAATGTTAATTAATCTTAAGTTGTTGATAAAATTGAACAACTTGCTAAAAAAAATGATAAAATATTTTCGGACGTTATACTAAATAATTTCTCATAGTATTTTACATAACAATCTAAATTTCCTTTAGCTCTAGTATTTATAATTCATCCCTAATTACTCTTATTTTTTTGATAAATTGATTAGCAGCACAAATCAATCACACCATTTCTTTGAACTGTTATATTTTCGCTTTTTCATAAATCCTTTAGCATTTTCTGTTTGGTTTTCGTAACTAATAGCATTTTCGTAAATTTGAGCAAGTCTAGGGGCACCCAATGTCATTTCACACTTGACTACTACCGTGGCTCAAACGGTCGAGACTTAAAATTCTACGGTTTCACTACGTGATTCTGCTCCGCTTAAAGCCCTATTTTACTAACCCTAAAGATGAAAGGACATAGATGTCATTTTCTAAAAAGATATAGGGTCCTCATGGAAATATGCTTGTGGGGTCAAAGTGAAATTTTTTAAAAGTCCTAGGCAACCCTACAAATAACAAAAGTTCACGGGGGTATCTTTGTAGTTTTCTAATTTTTAACATATGGCAGCGCCATATTCTCAATGGCAGTGTTATGCTACCCTATAGTTTTAAGTGTAAGGATTGTCAGAGTATAGCACTACCTGAGAAATTCTCACACTACCTAAGGGAAATAATTCAAGATTTCTATTATTCTTTATTTAAGAAAGTGGGGATGTTACATCAGTAACCTATCTTTCCCTATCGAAAATTTGTCAGAGTCGGGATTTTGTCATTGACATAGGCAAATTATCGACAAAGACTGAGTATGATGTCTCTTTAATTCTCCTCAGCATTTCCACTTTGTCATTTCCATATCGAGTCAAGACCCCTTGAATAATTAGTTCCACTGAAAACTTCATTGTGTGATTTCCCTTTCACCAAATTCCACCATCGATCCATATCTACAATCAGAGCTAGTCCATTCCATCTATCCTCTTTCAACCCACGTTCTCTCTATTCCCCTACCCTTTGTTTTCTTGCTCTCCATTTTGTTTCTTTATCTGCAAGAAAAAATACATTTTGTTTCTTTTCATCAACTCATATTAATCTCTCTGCCATTAAGAAGTTTTCTAATAATTTTTTTTAAGATTAAACCTTGGTCTTCTTTAAAAGAGTGCGGCTTATTAGTTATCACTATATTCAACCTTTATGATTGAAGTAACACCCTTTTAATTAAGTTACTTAGCAAATTTTATCGATTGCTCTATTTTTTCTCCTATCAAGAGAAAAAGAACTTCTTAAGTGATTATGCATTTTAATTCTCAAATTAATATTATTGATTTTGTATTCAAATTCATTCTATAACCAGCTAATAATTAATAATACTGCTAATTAGATAAGAATGTCAAATTTGTAGCAATACCTAATAATTAATAACACATTCACTTATTTATGCATACTAATAGTTAGAGCCCTACATTGTTTAAGGATATGGTCAAAATAGCCTTTATAAGAGTTTTGGCAACCTTTCTCCCATGAGTTAACTTTTAAGGTTGAGTTAGACCCATTCAATTCTTAATATGGTATCAAATCTTATCCTATGGTTCTTATTAGGCTACTTACAAATGTCCAGTCTTGCAAATTTCATTGTCTAGATGTCTAGTTTTAGGTGTAATGGTGTGTATTAGAATCCCATATTGTAACACCTTACCAGATAAAGTACTCTGCTTAAGTCATAGTAAATTATCTGACAAGTGATTACGTGTAATACTGGCAAAATTCTAATTTCTATATTAGTATTATTTACGCGCATAAGAATACTTAATTGCATAACAAAATTTCCTATGTGACGGGGGAATAAATACTAATCAATCAGTAAACTGTAAATAACTTAACATAAATAAAAATACAATAAAGACAGAACTACTGCAAAAGGGCATCATAAACGTATACATATATATATATATATATATATATGATTTTTAAGTTGTTAAACTGATACAAGGCGACAAAATGAGGCCGCTAATACAAAACAAAATGGCCAGTTCTATGAACAATACCCCAAGTGGTCCCCATGGGACATTGCATATACATTCCTAATATCTACCCATCCAACCATGACCCAGACTGCCAAAAGAGGGTCATTCTGTACATCTAACCCCACTACAGCATGCATGCTATCTAAATAGAGTCTAATGAAAGGAACCCGTTTGCCATGGCGGCGTCCGCTGGAGAGTGTCCAACACTGGGAACAGAGGATGATGAAGAACTAGCCGCCTCGGATGGATCCTCCTTCGGGGTTGAGGCCGACGACATCGGCTACGGCGGTGAAGCAGGAGGGGCCATGGGAACTGGGGCTGCTGCTGCTGCTGGTGGTGGTGGAGGTGGGAATGGATAGGCCATATGAAGGGGAATGGCAATATATGGGACCGAGGGGTCAAACAGTGGGTGTATAAGTGGTACAACGAAGTCCCTCTGGAAGAAGAAATACAATGAAACTGGCACCTACCAGATATATATACGGAATCTAGAAACGGGTCGATATGGATGTGAAGCTCGGGAAACTCAATAAATAGGACCCCGGTCGCTGTGTGCTCCATGGTCTGAGAATGACGCGGAACATAAATAAGGTGATAAATAAATATTTCTCAGTAGAAAATCCTAGCTTCTATACATCTGTCATCGCTATCATTCCCAGTTGTTTCGGTCGTGCAATACTTTTCAAATAGTATCATAAAACGATAATATTCAATTTAAATACTTGCTTGTAAAAAACATACACCGAAACAAATTCAATTTTAATCAACAGAAGCACTGAGGCAATTAAACAGTAATTGTGAAAGAGCGATAGCATATTACGATAAATAAACAGGTATCTAAGACAGTTAATTAATAGGCATTACACTGTGCATATGAATGTGCAATTATGAATGCATCTTATTTCTTGAAGGCTTTCACTTATTAGAACTTGTTTCCATCCTTGGTTCCCTGGGAGTCATTGGCCATATACTCCTGGGTAATAATTCGCTTTTCAGGACCGAGCTCGTTCCTATGCAGGATGGCCGGGTTTACTTTTCCCGACCTTCCCACTGATCTATTCCCCTTAATTTATTCCGGGGCTGGCCCAAGTGATGTGGAATCCTTTATAATATTATGAGATGAATGCACATTTGGCTTGATTCTTTAAATATAATGTACTCGGGCTATCATAAATTTTTCACAACATATGAACTTCTTACCGAAATTTCGGTGGCATGACAGATCGAGTCCGCTTTCCCATGAATAGTGCCAGATAATCAATACAATTGCACAGCTAATAATTTCAGTATAGACCAGCAAATATATATATATATATATAGCATCATTCAACAATTGCAAATCAGGCATCAATGAGGTTTCAGTTTGTTCTTCCCTGTTCTGCCTGAGTTTGGCATGCTCCAATTTTTATCCAATTAAACTCATTTAATTCTCATTTTTGGATATGTTACAGCCTTATATGTCTAGTTTCTAATCCCGTTAGTCCCATCTCATTTTGAGTTGTATAACTCTAGATATAAATATTTTATCTCAGCATGCTCTGTTCTTAGCCAAAATTGGGTTCCTATAAAAGAAAATTCACTAAAAATCGAAAACTAGGTGAAATCATGCGAATTTTATATCAAACTAAATCTAACACAACAAACTTTAAAATGTGTTAAACTTCATGTCATTTTCCTAGGTAGATTTTGAGTTATGAGTCTCAAAATATTACCCTACTAGGCTATCCTGTTCTAGGCCAGTTTAAACCTAAGCCAATTTCATTGATGTGCTGGGAACAAATGACAACGAATTAAATTCTGAAGTTTTTATGGGATGTTCTCCCATGTGTTAGCTTTCAAAAAACTTTGATTGCACTCAATTTGAGGTTGTATAGGGTGATTTACACTCTTCTCAACCCATGCTGCCCGAGTGAGAATCCAGATTTCTAGATCTAACTTCAAAAATTCATAACTAATTCTATACTAATCCAATGGCCTATTATGATAAATGTATGGAAATTCCTAAATGTCTAGTTTCATTTAAAAATGGTTCCATTAAATTTAAACGGCGGTAGGCGGAGCCGTACACTCTGCCGTACAGATCGCCGAGGGAAACCATATCCTGCTTCTAAGTTTATCTCCTTCCTTCAAGCTATTCGCCCTCAAATCCAATTTTAATCACAACATACATGCAAAATCATTCATAAAACATCATCATCACTCTATAAAACACCAACATCTCAAATTATACATGCCCAACATGCAACCCCAAATCAGAGAAACAAGAGGAGAAGTAGGATTTCCTACCTTGTCTTGTGTAATTTGTGCTGATTTTGTGTCTTTGATGGTGGTGGCTTGGGATGGGACTTGAAGATGGATGAGAATGAAGAAGAAATGAAAGCAAAGAGGAGAGAAAGAGTAGAGCTTCAGCAGCTGGATGAGAGGCCGAAATGGATGAGAAGAAAAGGAAAAAAAAAGTGAAGATATTTAAAGCTAGCTTGGTTTTGATTGGTGGATCCCATTTACTCATAAAATCTAATTTACCTCCCATCATCAAGGGCTGTCTAGGTGCCACTTGAGGGGAGTATTTGGCTAAATCTTAGCCGTTGATTCTAGGGCATTCATAGAAAAATTCTACTGGTCCGGTTCCGACAGTTTAAAATTCTGAAATCTTACCGATTTCTCTTAAATCGATAAATCGGTTTGAAAATTTTTCTGTGGAGTTTTCTATGCTCCTAATCTAGTTCCATCAAGCCTATTCTGTCTAAATCACACTTAATTGACTTTAAGTAAATGCCTAAGCAGATTCGGATTAAATTCACTTATTCGATAAAACCGAACAACTCAGTTGTTAACGATAAAAGTTTTTCGGACGTTACACATATTTCTTAAAGACATGGGCAAGATAGCTGTTGATAATCAACAAAATAGCCTCTTAGTCGCAACAATGCTTAAGGGATTAATCTCACAGCAATGTCAGTAGAGGCATCCTAAAGACTAAAAAAATAGGTATGTTTCAGTAATAGTTAAGGTGAAGAATTTAAAAAAAAATGATGAAAAAGTACATATAAAGAAGAATGGAAAAAAATAATGGAAAAGTGAATGTTCTTTTTCCAAGAGTTCAAATGTAATTAGTAAAGGAAATGAACTTAAGAGAGTTTATTTCTCACATATCTTTTTGGAGATTCATTTTTTATTCTCAAAATTGAAGGGAGATGAGAAATTAAAAACTATAACTTGCAAAGAATATAATTATTCTATTTCATTCCTTTACATTATAACTCAAACAAAATTAGTAAAGTTCCATTTTGATGCTTATTAATCTAAAAAATAAGGAGGATTGCAACTTTATTTAATTCATTCTCTTCCATGTTCAACCTCTCTTACTAATTTTATTCTATTTTATTAATAATAAGATACCCAAACACACTGATAGCTTAGAAGGCATCCATTTATGACATGTTTAGCATTGCTTGGTGTTGATTCAAGAATTGAAAAAAGAGAAAAAATAAAAATAACGGAGGTTCTATGCAATATCCTAAAAGAAGAGTTCCATACACGCATATATAGCTACTTTATTACTTAATGTTAGAATAATCACCTAGCACCTTCCTTTCAATGTAAATAAAATGATAGCCATTCAAAAATATTATCTAGAGAGCTACTATGTTCATATAACTGAATCCAACTAGGCCTTGGACTTCTCCTTCCCATTATGAAATAGCTCAATTAATGTCAATCATTTGAGGTAATAACATTATATCAGTAATGGCAGTCACTGTGTGCTAGAAGACCCTTTAGTGCTATAGCTCTAGTTGGACAGTAATGTTGATAATTTTTCTAGCATAAGCATACATTGAATAAACACAAAATAATTCTTTTTAGATAGAGGAATTTTTTTTGGAGATAGTGTATAAATATATTGATTAATATCTATGGATCATAATTTAAATAAGTGTAGATTTCAATTATGTAAGTGTTGACTACAATATTAACTAAGAAAATATCTATACTATTAGTGGAAGGCAAATGTCAATCCCATACTTATATATTGATATTCACACTTATTTAAATTATAATTCACAGATATTGACCGGTATATCTAAATATCTATGTGTACATATAACATTACTGTTTCAAATAATATCATCACCATATTTCCTAGAATGAGAATGGCAAGTAACTGACTCCACAAGAAACCTCTCCTTAGTGGTACTTGTTATTTTATCTTAGCCTGTATGTGACAAAAAGTAGGCTTCATTGTAGCCAAACATTGTAACCTTATCTATTTGCCATACGACCTTGAGCAAATTGAAGCAGTAATATGACTAACTATGTTGCCATAGCATTATGTGTCAATGGAGGGCTTTACCCATATCTATATTACATATATCTTACATTTTCAAGAAACATATATGGACCCTAACAATGGATGTCCAAATTGGCACCACTTTGGGTATCTAGTGTCCTAATTGTGCATTATGGAGTGCTTGTCTAGTTTCCTCAATGAAGTTCATCACATTCCAGTCAAAGCCATGATATTAAATTTACTCCTTCCTTTCCTTGTTTCTATGGGCACATCCTGACATCGGATCCATGATTTATGCCTTGACCATATTTATAGGGAAATATGTTTTTTTTTCTTCAATATATGTGTGTGTGTGTGTGTGTGTAGCTCTTAGATACCTAAATCGACATGTGGTAAATGGTGTACAAATAAGTATGAGTTTTAGTTATGCAAGTGTTAAACATGATGTTAACTAATAATGGATGTACTTTGTTATTGAAGGCAATATGCCATTTGGCATTTGACATTTGACATTTATATAACTAAAATCTACACTTATTTGAGTTACAGTCAACACATGTCGATTTTAGTGTCTAAATCACTATGTTAAAATGAAGAATATGTATTTATGAGTGATCTATGTAATGCTTTGACAAGCTAATATTTGACTTCGGAACTACACTACCATTGTTCTTAAAACCAGTTCAACTGCCTTGTTAGCATCAATTTGAGTAACTCCCTTCTTGAATAGTGCCTAACATAAGAATTGCATAAACACTTCCCTTGATAATATGAAGTACATTGCTATTGAAGGCATGTGTTGTGTGTAGTATAACAAATTAATACTAAGACACAAAAGCCTTTGTACTTGTTCTGCTTTTGTTTTATTGACTAAAACCTCTCCTAGCATATGAATTTGGAATATACAAAGTAACGTTACACTTATTGCTTTTACTTAGTAGATGAAAACGAAAGCAATAATTGATGATTGAGTTGAATGAAAAATTATGTTGTGAGCTGTATGAAATCAGCTACTTCAAAGATGAATTAACTTGCTAACTTTAGGCTAGCATGATTTTGCAATTGTAACATACATTTATCAAGGAATTGCTGAGTATAGCCAACTACCAATTGCAAAAAACTTATAAATAAAATTGTAACTTTTTTAAATAAGACCAAAGTTACATGATTTTAACAATATATATAAAGAAAATATTACCTAGTAAATATTGATTACTCATTTGTCAAATATTGTAAAAATACCTTGTCAATAAAAAATTGTACTAGTAGAAAATTAAATGACTTTAGAAAGAGCTATATGTATTGATATTTGAGGTTTCAAATTACAAAGCATACTCAAAAAACAATAGATAGGTGGCATAAATTAAGTGATTAGTCTCAAAGGCCTCAAAAGTTTGCATGAAATTATGTGAGCTAGAACTCCAACATCAGTAGTAGTTTCTATACAAAAATAAGTAATATATCAAAATCTATCTCTTCTTAACATAAAATCCTCATGATAAACCAAAAAACTTTCCACGTGGGGTAGATCGGCTTCTTCTAAATTCAGGCATGTTTGTGTTACTTCCTTCTTTAAGATTACTACCTGAACCAGTCAAAAGTTTGTTATCAACTTTGCTAGCTGAAAAAGGCTCTCCTGCTTGCAATATTCCTCTGCATATGACAAAAATGCTTTATTATCATTACCAATGAGGCTATGATCATGAACATAATCTTTTTTAAAATGAAACAACTAGTGAACTAATAAGCAAAGTTTCTCAATGCTACTTCTAGCCATACCTTGCTCTATGAGAATTCCTTGGAAAGTTCTCATGTATCTTATTCAGATTTAAAGCACCACGAGCTGTGGATTCGACAAAGCTAAGATTGTTTTCTGGCTCAGAGTAGTCACTCTTCCCAGGTGACTCCAAAGCCACTTCACTAGCACTTTCCACGTCAGAAATATATGTAGGGATCAATTCAGGCTTTTGAATCTTGAAAGGTGACAGTTGGTGATGCTTGGCCTTACCTTTATTACCGTCAGCCTTAATTTTTCTAATACCACCTTGTCTTACTACACTTAGTGCTTGCTTGAATTGTTCCTCTTCATTCTCTTGATGAACTTTCCTGGAGTTCATCTTGTGGAGGTTGAAGAGTGCTTCGGATATGTTTTCTTGCTTAACTGGCTCGTGTGAGTTCACATACACCCTTGATGTATTGTTAGTAGATGGTGCAACAGGCATTGTGACAAGAGATCTATTTTCTGGTACTCTAGCTGGAAATGGATGCTTTATTATTGGTTGGTTATCTGCTGTGTCAATTTTGACCTTGATTTTGATGACTGACCCTCTATCAGTGGATTGTGATCTCCTTATTGGAGGTGATGGTGATCTTCCTTTCATTGAGATTATTGATTTTTCTTCAGTCACAAGAGATGTCTTTAGCATTGACTCCTTGTCCATAAATGTTGAGGGAAACCTTGACCTTCTTTGCTTACCTGAAGAGCAACTTCTAGCCTGAAAATAGAACTCACATTAAGTTAAGAAAAAGTATAGATTACAATTCAATATGGCACATCTTCCAAATGTATTTCCACACAATTTCTTATAATTGTGTATAGTTGCATTCAATAACCTCAAAGCTTTTATCATCTATTGGTCGCTGACAAGTTTCAGGCTTCATGCAGCCACTACTATTGTATTTAGGCAAACGAAAAGGTGAAACAGCTCTTAGTTTCTGAGATTCTATAGCATTTCGAGCATTCCCGGCCTTCCATTGCTCCAATTCTGTTTCCTTCCTTTCCAATGCGAACTTGAGATTTGATATCTAGAAAAAGTTCAAACTATTTATATATCTTGTATAAGTTACATTTAAGATTGCATTACTTTATGTCTAAAAACCAACCTCTTCCTTTAGTTCTCGGATTTCACCAGTTTCTTTATTAGACTGAGCAGCTCCAAGTGAAATGGATGAAACCCTTTCAGCAAACTTGAGTGTGCTAATTGTCTCCCCAATAGCATTAAGTTCAGGATTTATATGAACAAACATCAAAGTCTTTGCATGCCCACCTATTAATATAACACCAAAAGAAACAACAAGTTAATTTTTATACAAATTAAAGCTAGCAAAGTACAATGGCAATAGCCAAATGATATAACATCACTATTCAACAATTCTTCACCAGAATGCACACCTTCCTCCTTCATTTCTTCTTTGTTACCATGTGTCTAGGCAATTACAAGAATATCCCAAATGCATACTATATTTATCAACCCCCTAATGAAATATAGTACACATAGGACTACAATATGTAGAACAATATGAATGTAGAAAAAGAGATGGAAAATGACCCCAAAACTTACTATGAGCAATTTGCATTAAACAAAAAAGGAAAAAAGCATTGAAAGTCTATGTCTATTACCTAAAGAATCTTGTAACACTTGTGTGAGCTTGCTATTTCTGTAAGGAATATGAGGACTTTTTTGTGCCAGAGCAGAGATAACATCCCCAAGTGCAGAAAGTGATCTATTTATATATTGGGCCTCCTTTAGCCTCTCACCAACAGCCTCAGATTTGTCAACCCTTTCACTTCCAGCCAGATCAACAAGATGGAGACAACCCCTAAGAATGGAGTTAGAAACTAACTCCACCCCTCGAACATGAACAGTAAGAACACTGCAATTGGATGGTAAAAACTTTTGATAAATATATTTCATGGTTAATAGTTCATCCCTTTATATTCATGACCACAAAAATTTACCTATGAGAACGGCTACTTCGTACATTTAGAGCTGTAGCACCCACAGCGCGATTCTTCTGACCGATTCTCATTAAATCAAGAACATCTTGAGTACAAGTAACCGGAACTATAAATGCATCAGGCACATTCAAACCATTTAGTTGAGAATTGTTTCGTATATCTAATGTATATCTTGTTAAGGAACTGAAGAAGCTATAGAATAAATGCTATTGCTGATATCCATGAATAAGTGGATTATGGTGAAGTATAAAATACAACAAAGTACTGCTTGAAGGATATCTTCTATTAGAACCATCATTGACTAATAAATCTCTCACTTGTTCATTGTATATTTCGATCATCTGGACATAGACTTCATACTTTATGGCATCTGCCTTTTCCTTTGATATATAAAATAAGTCGCGCAAAGCCCTATAGTTTACACCCCATGTCTCTTCATTTGTTAGATCAGGGCCACTCTATACAAGTAATAAATTAAATTAATATACATAAATAAGAGAAATGATGATGAAACAATAATACATATACTAATTGAACTTGCTATAACAACCAAGCTAACAAGAAACTAACTTAATGCATCAATAGTATCTGAAACATACTAGAGCTACTATGCATGTAGCAATACCATTGTGTAGGTCTTTCCTGAGCCAGTCTGTCCATATGCAAATATGCACACATTATAACCATCTAAAACAGACCTGACCAACGGTTGAGTGTCAGCATATATTTGTTCTGCAAATGATTAAAAAAAAATCATCAAGAAAAACTTCAAAGAAGAAGTAATAAATCTTAACTCCAAACAACATAACATTTACTTTTGTGACAACATAATAAATGTCTACATAGGATATGATATCATGACTGTTGACGTATAGAGACTCAACATACAAATCTAATAAACTAAGTTTTACTCTTTCTTCAGCACATAACCATGCCTTTCCTTTTCTTTAGAAAAAACCAAAAAAAAAAAAATGCAAAAAAAAATACAAACAAGTACTGTCAACCAATTACTACTACTACTAATGTTTTAATACAAATTCTTCAATTAGAGATTCACATAGGAAGATCCATGTAGAACAAAGTATATGCTAGCCTTATACTTTTTGTAGCAATATGTTAAAAAATAAAATAAAATACCTTGTGTTACACTTGTTCCAAGCACCTTATTGAATGAAAATACCCTTCTAGCATCTTTTCCCTGCTTAAGGGGATTAACAATCATCATGTCTCCATTTTCTCCAATATAGTCTACTGTAGATTGTCCATTTGATTGTCCTGGTAAGAAGGGCCTCACTCTACAGTAGACCTTAATGGTTCCTGTAGGACAACAAAATTTACCAATCTTAATATTATAAGTAAATAGATCCATCAAATTCATTATTAGGAAATTTCCTTGATTCTTATGCACCTTTGAGGTCTTGTATTTGATTGTAAAGATTGCGGTTCTCCTCCAAAACTTTGTGATAGGAAGAGGAGGCTACTTCAAGGCTCTTGATATGTTCCTCTAAGTAGGACATAGAACAAGTCAATCTCAAGTGTATTATATTAAAAGCTTTTACATACATGGAGGAGATTTATCATTGGAAAACAAAGTCATAGATGGTTACCTAGCCTACTATATTCTTGCTCCCACTCTATTTGAATTTGTTTGACCTCCAGTTTTGTCTCTTCAAAAAAGTATTTCATTTCCTATAGCAAGAGAGCAACCCTTATAGTGTATGGTGCTAATATGAACTCATGATAAACAAATAAGGGCAGGAATTTCTACCTCCAGTTGCTTCTGTTGGGTATTGATTACTTCGATATGATTGGCAGAATAATTGACATTCTGTTGAATAGTATCACGTTTTCCACCACAAATGCAGAATTTGGAGAAATCATTTGATGCCAAACTACTTCTTTGATTAAGATATAGTGAGATAGCTTCTATGAACTCTCTCTTTGAGAGACATCCAATATCACCTTTCAATATTTTCTTTAGGAAAAGTCCAAGCTGTAGAAAATTATAGAGAAATATATTTTATAAAATGAGTTTACAGTTAGAAAAAGGAAAATAATAGATTAATGGCAACTAAGAATTTGGGAAACAATTGCAAAAACCAATGGATAGAGAAATTGGGAAGTACCTGAGTGCCTTGAGAAACAAGCAAAGATGAGAAATCCTTGACTACCTTGCTGAGCAAGGTATCAATTACCTATAAATTGTCATCCATATCACAAATAAGTTTGCATGAAGCAAAAGAATTTTTATGCAGAAGCTTATTTATTTAAAAAAAAAAAGAATTCTAAAATAGTAGCCTCTTAAATATTAAACAGCATTACTGTATTATAATTTCAATATATTTTTTTGAGAGATATTACAATTTCAATTAAAACAATAGCTCATTCCATAAACTTAGTGAGAAATGTAACACCTTTTTTAGATATGCATCTACAATTCATATAAGCCAAGCAACAGTTTTTGTACAAACTAGAATAGAAGCAACAAGCCTACAATAGTACAACAAACTAGAAAGATTCTTACCGACCATTGCATTCAATGGTAGATCTTCAATCCCATCGGTCTCTCTAAGGTATGCCTGAAGAAGTCTGAGTCCAAAGTGATCAAAAAGGAAAGAAAGAGTATTGGCAGTTCTGGCTTCTTCAATCAAGAACTCTTCAGATAGCTGAAGAAATTCTAGTAGCTGCTCATACTGTGATGACTCCGACTCATCAAGTGATTCATCAGCACTTTCACTACCAATTGTGGAAGAAGGAGACCTCTTTGGGAAGGAAGTAATCCTCACAGTTCCACCATACCTCCACACCCCAACTCCACCAGATTGCTTCCATTCATAATATCCTTTCAAGCATAGAATGCAGTCCACAACTTTACTTGATGAACCACCCTGCATTGTCAAGTTTCCCACATTTAATAGTTGCAAACAAGTGAAAAACACAAAACCACTCAAACCAAAAACTCAAAACTAGTGCCAAAAAATACATACACATAGACAAATTATATGGTAATTGAGAGAGACAAGGTATCATCTTCAATCTCAAAATGTGTTTGAATTATGGATGCAAGCTTAAAAAATAAGAGAAGTAAGAAAAAATTCACTCACCACTTACTTTTAGAAGCTAATGATCTTCAGCATATGAACTAAGCAAAAGTATAAGTGATTTTACTTTATTTTATTTTATTCTTTGACAACAATGAAAATTACATTTCATGTCCATTCTCTCTTTTTTCCCCCTCTATAAACCTTAGTCAAGTAGTTTTGCTATAAAAAGTGCTCATATTATTTTTCATCCTTAAAAATGTTCAAAAGCTCTTTTATTATTTATAAGCACTTTTTAAACATTATAAAATAACTCTTTCTAAAAAAAATTAAAGAGGAAAACTCAAAATAAACCCTTCTTTAATAAGTTTAACAAAACAAGCCCTAATTTAGTTTGCAAACCAATTCAAATCTCTTTTTTTTTTAACCTGAACCACAAGTTTTCAAAGTTTGATAGACCAAGACTAATTTGGATTAAGTTAGGTCTCTACTATGACATAAAACTCTTATAAAGTTATTGTTTCATCTACAATACCCAAATTATAGATTTTACTTAAGAAAAATAAGTGTCCAATTACTCTGTTCAACTAAATTCTTTTTTAACGAATGACAATTGAATTAAAGCAACAAAAGTCAAATTTATTTGATTTTATAGTAACAAAATTCTATTTTCAGTCAAACAAATTCAAATTAATTTAATATATGAATGATTCCAAATATAAAAGAAAGAAAGAGTGGACATTCCAACCTTCTCCAAATCAGATGCTTCAAAAGTGAGAAGCTGCATATCCTTGACGGCCTCCAGAAAGTTCCTGACATTCTCAAAATACTGAATTGCGGAGTGTGCCGCTCCCTCTGCACACTGAACCGCAAGCCCACCATTCTCGACCACCTTTTCCAATCCAATGCCCAAAACAATGGCTCAGAAAATGCATGCAAATACGATAGTACCAAGGGAAAAAGAAAGAAACGCAGAATTCAGAAGTGTGCCAGATCCCCGCCAAAAAAAGATGAGATGCTATCATTATACTATCTAAACATGCAACTATCTCACTATCATGTCATAAGAGCGAAAGACATGCAAATGAAATTAATAGGTCAATTCAAATAATCACATCTTATTATAATAAAATTTGTCTCATTCTATTTTGAGAAACAATTTTTTTGCATTAATTAGACATTGTCATAAACATTTTATAAAATTAAGTGAAAAATAGATACAACGAAAAAAATATGAGTATTTTTTGGTGGGGTAAGGTTAAGTGCATGTTTTTAATATACATGATGTGAATTTATGGATGTGTTTCGATATACACCCTATACCAGTAAACCCTACATTTCACATAGTCCGGCTAATTAGCGACTAATAAGTATGATGAAATAACATACCACAAACTCTAGTGTTAGGATTTTTTTGTTCAGCTTATTTTGAAGGAAAAGTAATAAAAACTATATATATAGTTTTGGAATAGAAGCTGAAATGAGTAACTTTTATAAAAAGTAATTTTTTTTTTTTAGTAATTGAAAAATCATTTTTTTTATCAAAAAAAGATGAAATGAATGCATCCTTAGTCAGAAAAGTGGGTGCGTACCCGTTAAAAAAAATAGAAGAAAAAAATAGATTAATTTCTATGGACTGATACTCTCAATTATTTAGGAAAGTGACAAAATTATGATGGATAATTATTATATTTGAGAGTTATTCATTATGATTTGACAATTTCTTAAATTTTTATTGAATAATAATATAAATATATTTTACACTCATTTACACTGTAAGTAAGTTTTTTTTACACTATTAATACATGAAAATTAGATACAAACAACAATGTTTTAAGATTAAAAGAGAAAAAGGACTCAAATGCATGCAAATAAGATAGTAACAAGGGAAAAGTAAAGGAAGCCAGAAAGTGATAGGAAGTGGAAGAGTTGAGAGTGACCTTGAGGACAGCACCGGGGTTGACCTTGTTGAGGACATTGCAGAGAATGAGGCCATTGCGTAGTGCAAGGCAGAAATCTTCCTCGGAAGGTTGTTTGGAGAGTGATGCTGATGCAACTTCGTCCATTTGCCGCAGCCATTCTGCTGCTTGGTATCTCCTTGAAGCTTAATTCAACCATTCAACAAAAAAAAAAAAGCACACACACATGCACACTAGTTTCAGAACAACAAGAAGATGATGATCATCATGATGATATGATGAAGATAATGGCGAGTGAAGGATGATAAATTCTCAGGATAATATAGTCCTCTTGTCACTCTATGCATGGCATTGTTTACAATGAGCATTTAATTTCAGGTTTTTTAAAAAAACATTTCGTTTTTCCTAAAGAATTCGTGTGTCAACTGAGTGAAAATCCATAGTGGTTTTGATTTTAAAAGAATGAATTCAGATTTTATATAAGAAGAGTATAGTATTATTTTGTGAATTGTAATTTAAGTAATTCAACTTTTATCATTCAACAAATTAGTAACTTTATTTTATTTTATTTTTTTCAATTAAGGATCTTAAGTAATTTTCGGTCATTCAAAAAATTCATGTGGTAAATTAAAATTACATGTCATTAATACATATATTTGCTAATGACATGTCAACAAATCAATATCAATTTTTTTTTGGTGCATTCAAATCAATATCAATGAGAATATTATTTTGCCACTAAGATTATTATTATTATTATTATTATTGAGGTGACACACTAAGATTAAATGTTTTCCACTATAACATCAACAAGTACAATTATTATTACTATAATTTCAAAGATAATTTCAGAAAAATAATTGCCATTTTAAATAACAATTGTGGTGACAAAATTTAAAGGAAAAAAAAAAAGAAAAAGAGCAGTAATCTTGAGGAAAAAGTTGCTAGCTTTGTAAGATGATTTTGATCTTTAAGTTATTTTAAATGCAAATTAAGTTAATATACACAGACTTGTGAAATCTTGTAACTGGTGTGCGGTTCATTAATTTCATTAGTAAAAGTGCAAAATTTAACTCAAATTTAATGGATTAAAACATAATATTTTTGTAGTTTTTATAAGAAATTAAATTCAACATTTCCACTCTAGTTTTATCCACTCTTCGTCTCTTATAACTTTAGATTAGTGAAAGGCCGGAGAGAAATGACATCTGATACTATTAAATCTTTGTCTTCTAATCCTGTTTGCTTCAATCTCAATCAAGAAAGATTAAAGTTAAAGTAGGCTAGCAATAATTAGTTGCCGCAATTTGGCATTTGAGATGGTACCAAAATTATGGTGCTTCTAGCTTTAATGAAATGGCTTAATCAATAATGTCATAGATTATGCTCCAAGATTATATATAGTTGAGAATTCTTTCGGCTATGATACTTGATATCACAAAATTTGGACCCATCCCTGCAAGACAATGCTACAGTTCCACGCCACTATTGAGTGGTGGGGTGCTATCCCATTTTAGTACACAACGACACCCCAACCCACTGCCCTTCATCAATCACCATACTTTGCTAAACAATCTTTTGATGCAACCCACTCTCTTTCTTTTATAGCCACAAGTTGTTTAATATGTAAAACCAAACTATTACTTTTTTGTTTTCTTCTCTTACTTTTTCTGCTTTTATTAAATAAAGGGGTCCAAGTAATGATTTGGTTGACCAAAAGGAAAAAGTAAGTAACAAATAAATTACTTTAAAAGAACAAAATGAAATTTGTTTCTTTTCTTTGCCATGGGTCATAAGAACCAAATATCACACCGAGAAATGTGCCTCAACTCAAGCATTATTTTTCCTCACTTACTTTCTTTTGACAGATAATTATATCACTTTTCTGGAGTAGGAACTACACCACCAGAGAGAATACATGAGTAACCATTTCTGTTTAAGAAAATTATTTGGACTTCGGAAATGTGGAGACAGTGTTCTGTTCCTACTTCCAGTCAGCTTTTCCAATTCAATCTGAACTCTCATTTATGTCAATAATAAAGTCATAGTTACATAAAGCTCAAAATACTACTCGGACGAGATGTTAATACAATTGTAACCATATCTTAAATTTTTTTTTCCCGTGATACTACTTAGTCAGAATAATTTATAAGAAAAATAATTGCCAAATATATGTGACAAATTTGTGAGTGGAAAAATAGTAATCATAAGTGAAAAAAAAAAAAATATGAGGTGTTCATTTTACATTTTGTTACATAATTCTGCATATAGAATTCGGGCAAATTTTTTGGTCGGCAAGCATTTTTCATTTTCTTATAATCTTACATACATTATTTTCAAAAGATGAAAACAAGAATCATAGTTATCCGTTTATTACTTTATTGCATTTTACACATGTGCTTATATTAATGTAGATATCTATCTAACATGGTGTAACTAAAATGGAGACCAGTGATCCTCATATTACTAGTTCATACCTGCTTCCTCTGCCTTCCTTTGAGCCAATTCATGATCGTTGAAACTCTCCTCCGTGGCAGTAGTCTTTGAAGCCTCATTGTTGATAGGAACCAAACCCTTCAATCCTCTCTTGGAAGGAGAAGTGAAATATGGGTTTGGGAAGCTCTCCTGCGGCATCTTTCTCTGATATCCAATGAATTGAAATTAGATAACATTATACTTAATTTTCTATGCAGCATACACAATTACCAAAAAATAAAAAAAATCAAAGACAATTCTTATGATTTCCAATAGCCAAATAAAATAAAAAAACAAGAATAAAAATAAAATTCTTGGTGGGTATGCAGCTATCAATCTACTAATCTAGCCTGACAGCCTGCATAGAATTAAATTGGAATTATGCATTGTTTGTAATCGTAGTGTTTATAATCAAGGAACATATGATCAGCATTGAAATGAAAATGAGAAGGCTGAGCAACGAGGAAAAGAATTGATGAGACTTATGATTAAAAGAAAGAAAGAAAGAAAGAAAGAAATTACCTGGGGAAGAAGTGAAGGTTGAGCCAGACACTGAAGCTTTGTGATTGAGTTGAGGCTATGGAAGTGAAAACAGGTCCAACCTGACCCAGAAACCGAAGAAGAAACGAGGTTAATTTCTGGTGGCTTTGGTGAATGAATTATGATGAGCGTTCGAAAAATGTGAAGAGGCTTATATTGTATGCTTGGCTTCGATGTTAGTGCCTGTGTGTGTGTGAGAGAGAGAGAGAGTTGAGAGAAAGATATAGTGAGTGTGACAGAACAACTTAGAAGAACAGAAGGCCTTGTATTTCAAACGTAGTCATTGCAATTCACACGCATAACGGAGGAGAGGGAGGGTCACGGTTCGTTGACGACGTCATTTGACGGAGGTTGGATTGTAAGGTCGTATCCGACATGGCGCGAAATCATGCAAGGAGAGATTCTATGCTGTGTGAAAAAGTAATGCTACATGGTAAAAAAAGAAAAAATTACTATGATTTTGAATAAAAATAAGGGTACTTATTAAATAAAATGAAGTTGTATAATTCACGAATTTATTTAAAACCAATATGAATCTACCAAAAAAAAAAACAATTAAAAGCCAATATGTATGGTACATTTTAAATATACATAAAAGATAATTTTAACTTAGTTTTTCAAAATGAAAACTTTATCTCTGTACTTGATTTTTTCTTGTGCTCTTATTTTATCTAAAGAAAAAGGAAAAAAATAAGTTTACCTTTTTAAAAAAAAAATGAATGTGTAGAATAAAGGGGTAAAAAAATAAAATATAAAAAAATTATTTTTAGGGAAAAAATATTTTATCTCTTAACTATGGGTCATGTTCGCTTTTACCCTTGCATTTTAAAAAGATGTAAATTGACTCTTTGAACTTTCCAAAATATGCATTTTAGTTAGAATAAGTATACTATATCTCCTGAACTTTGAGTCATCTGTAAATCGACTCCTGAACTTTCCTAAACGTACAATTCGACACCCTAAATTTTCTTAAATGGGCACTATTTTCATTAATAATAGATGAAAAAGTTAATATAAAGAACAATTTATATATTTAAAAAAATTCATGAAGTTGATTTGCATCTTTTTAAAATGCAGAGGTAAAAGTATACATTAGGGGGTAAGTGGTTTTTTTTCTTTATTTTTGTATATTGGATAAGCACAACTATCCCTAATAACATTTATGTATACCAGTATAAGTCCTCAAAAGCTGACCTTATGTTCTTAGATAAGTTCAAATATGGTTTAGTACATAGCCCGCAAGCTCGGACATAATCCTAAAATCTGAGTCAAGCTTAAAAGGCCCAAGCTCAAAATGTTCAAGCTTAAAATGCTTAAGCTTGCAATGGTCTATATGCTTGCACAATCATGTGCTTGGCTATGGTTATAGAAGGATGTGCTAGAATATGTGGCACATTTCTTGTGGCTCGCTCATATCATGCATTCAAGGAAGTAATCATGATAGTTTCTATGAATTAATCTTAGCTGCTTGATTTTCGTCTTTCAGCTCCTTGTTGTGGATTTGTTCAGAGGCTAAGATCTACTAAATTTTATTGTGAATAGGCCTCAATTGTTAAATCAAAGAATTTTCGTCTCTCTTTAAATTTCGAAGGATTGCTTACTTCCCTTCACTTGTCTTTTTTCTTCTTTATTTCCTTTCTCTCAAACTTCCATCATGTGTCATTTCTTAGAGCTTCAAAAATCTCCTTCTTCTTCTCTCTTTATTTGGATTTTGATGTTCACATTCAAGCTTCGAATCCAAGCTACTTGTTATTTCTTGGAATTTCCTATTCTTCGTTTAGTTTTTATCCCCATGCATTATGATTCTTGAATCACTTTTTATCCTTCTTTTATTGTTCATGTATATTCTTGTTGTTAACTCTTGTCTAGACCTTAAGTTAGATGTTGTCTTTAGCTTGTTGGAGCTTCATCCTTAGTTACAATTTTGTTAAGTCTATTGGATTTTTGATATCTTGGTCTCTATAAGATTCTACGGCTGTTGTTTTTTTCATCATTTTCCTATCAATTTAATAATAGTCTAGGTCTTTAACTATATGTTGTTGTAGGGAGCTCAACTCAAATTTTGTTGAGTTGTTGTCTCTTAGGATATTGTAAGTAATGGATGAGGAATGGCTACCCCAAATCCCTTTTGATTCTGAGGACACCAGTATCAAGGTTGGGCTTGAAGTTCCCTCTACTTGTGTCAGTTCACTTGTGAAAAACAAGATCTCGATTTATGCAGATAAGGGCTTTATAGAGGACATGAGGAAGTCGATGATCATGTCTATAAATGGTGACAAGTCAAACATTGTCCTACATACCCAAATACCAAGTTCATCTTCAACAACCTCTGCAGACGAGCTTGAATTTGTCTATATGTATTAGTGCTTCTTTACCATGCTAGGGTTTTATCTCCCAGTTATCGAGTTTTCATGTGTTGTTATTGATTGGATAAGTGTAGCCTTGACCCAGTTGCATCAAAATAGTTTAGCCTTCATATAGGCTTTTGATATACTACTAGAGTACTTAGATGTTGTCCTTACCCTAGGTGTTTTCTTCACCTTTGTACAAGTAATGGTGTTTATAATAATAGAAAATGGATTTTCCTTAGTAGTAATTATAAGAGGTAGCTATTCACTCCTTACTCCAAATTCTTTTAAATACTTTAAGTACAAATTTTTTAAGGTTAGGTCACTCGAGTTCGAGCTTCACTTTTGGCTAGATGAGTTTGACTTAGAGAAGTTCCCCCTGTATTGGTATCATCAACCTAAACATATACTCAAAAAGGAGTGTCGACCTTTAAATATGAATGAGCCCTCTTGATTGACTTCACAAGTCAATCTAATGTCATTTTTCATGTTGAAACTTTCATATCATGCAAGTCTAATAAGGAAAAGATTGTCCATCATGTTACTAAGCCCAATCTCTTATTCCCTACACTACGTTATTTTGTATAGTTGATGTTTTACATCTATCTTCTTGCCTTTGGATCCATGACTCAAAAAAGGATGACCCCATATAAGATATAGAGGTATTTTGAACACAAGAAATAGGGTCAGGTCTTACTTCTAGCTCCCTCACCAATGAAGTCCCTAGAGAAGACCCTAACAATAACCAAGGTTCAAGCCAACTATTTTCAAAAGCGCACAAGAGAATCCTGATATGTGTCCCTGGTGATGACTATCAACTCAACTCAAGCTTCTTATTCTATTAAAGCTTGAGAATGTTATCCCTCAAGCTCAAATCCCTCAAATCCCTTCCATGCCCAATTATTTCTTCAAGGATGCATTGCATCCATGCATGAGCCTTCTATGTGAAGCAAGTAATTTCCATTTGAAGGAGTTATTGACTAGTGTTTTTCCTCCTTTTCAAACATAGAGATGCAAGTTAGAGCCACTCGACTTGGCCAAGTAGATAGAGATCTCTTCTTTGAGGGCAACACCATTTCAAGGAAGCTTAAAAGAAAAAATGCCTCCTCTTCTTAGGAGAAAATGTCCTTGGCCCCTTTAGCACACTTATCCAAGCTTGAAAGAGTGAAGGCAAGCTATGCAAAGGTGATGGAAAACCATCCATAGAAGCTTCGGGTGCAGGGGAGAAGCTTAAAAGGCAAGAAGATTGTATGAATAAGGTATATAGCTTGAGAAATCTTTGTTGCCCAAGAGGTTGAAAACAAAGGTTAAAAAGCTCGAGAGGGAGCTAAAAGAAGGAAAAAGCTTCCTTGCGAGGAACATTGACAGGGGTAAAGGGGAGGACGAAGATATTTGCTTCCTCAAAGGTGAGGTCAATATCTAATTCATTGATGAGTTTTCCATTGTGGTTAAGTAGTCAACCTATCTCTATCTTGAGATAGATAAGACAACCATGGGTTCCTTTAAAACCATCAAGGATGGAAAACTTGTGGGTGCACCAACCTTGCTTGAAAAGGTTACATCATCTAATCCTGTAGACGAGGCATCTGATTTGATGAGCACAAGGTGTCCAAACTTATCTACCCTCTGGTTTAGAGCTTGCATCATTGTTTTTTCTTGATTTTGAATAGTATAAGCCTATTTGAACTTCATCTAGGCTCATTTTATTTGAGTGACATTTATATAACATCAATTTTTTTTAAAATTATCCCCCTTACTACTTTATAGGTCCAAACTCATGTTGAAAATTATCCAAGTTCATCATTGGGATGAACTTATTTCATTAAGACTTATTTGAGCCCATTACATCCAAGCTCATGTCTTAATTTATTCCTTTGATTTGCTATTTGAGCTCATTGTTTCCAAGTTTGGAGCTCATTATCTAAACTCATTGTTTTCAAACTAAGAGTTCATGCTTATGAACTTATCCTATTGGTTCACCATCCAAACTCATTATTTTTTAACATTGAATTTGTGTATATGGACTTAATTTATTACTCGAACTCAAATTTTTTTGAGCTTCGAGTTCATGTTTATGAACTTATTTCCTTAATTCATTATCTAAGCTCACTATTTCCAAGTTGTGAGTTCATCTCCAAATTCATTTTGTTAATTCAATTTTCAAGCTCTCTACTTTTGAGCTCTAAGTTCATCTCTAAAATTATTTGGTTAATTCCTTTTACAAGCCCTTTGTTTTCGAGCTTTGAGTTAATGTCTGACCTAATTTCCTCCAAAGCGCTACTTATTTCTAAAAAAATTAAAAGGTGTAGAATATTAAAATTTTATTGATTCTAAAAATACATCACCTATTCCATTGGTAAAGATGTCAAAATGAGTCTGACTCGCCGAGTCAATCCATTAGACTCACCGAGTCAACTCACCGAGTCAACCCATTGGACTCGCCATTTTTGTAGGTTGGGTTGCATTATTTAACCTGTAATCAAATTTCAACTTGTCTAATCTACAGGTTTAAGCAAGGCAGTTCAATTTGCCAGGTTATTTTCTTTTATCTCTAACTTTCTTACTGGCTAGAGCCCATATACCACCAATGGCCTTTAACCTTTTAATTTACAAATTAGGTTTCACTCTTACACGTCACACTCTCATAATTGTCTCACTTTCTTTCCTCACTCTAAGAATGACAAAACCTCTTTTTCATACTCTTGAACCATCTTCCTTTTTCACCTCTGTGGCTTACTCTACCACATATGCTCATCTGCCTCTTTTAGCTAAGATTAGAAGCTCTAAACCAAAAAAAACACATTTATGGGCAGTGGCCCAGTAGACAAGATCAATAATGACCACTGTAGATGAAAGAAGTGGTGACTATAATATATGGGCAACCATAGTAAAAGCAACCATGGCATACGAGGTACCTTCTTCCAACAGTAACCAAGCAGGTCAACCTAGAATTGGGTATACAACTTGCGGCTCATGAGTTAGTCCGTTAAATCCGCAACCCATCTAGGTTAAGACCAAATGTTCTACTAATTTGATTGCTTGCAAATTTATTGGCTAGGTCTACTTAATTCACGGGTTAAATAGGTTAAAATCTATGGATTTGTAGGACAGTCCGCTAACCCTCTTTTTTTTAATACTTTTTTTACGTTACCTAACCCCACTAAAAGTTAACCCTAAAAAATTACACCTACCCTGACCTTCTCTTCTCAATATCGTCAATCCCAGAATTTTTCATCCATTCTTTTTTTTTTTTTCTCTTTCTTCTCCATCTGTTCCCCTACTTTCTTCATCTGTCATCCCTTATTCATCCTTTCCACTTTCTGCCTTTATTGCACATTGTTTGTCTCTATTACAATTATTAACGCCACCTCCATCATGTTTGTGTGCCTACCTCCAGCTCTCCTTCATGCTTGTTTGTGCTGTCTCCAATCCATTGTTGTAGTTGTTCACACTACCGTCATCGCGACTATTTGCACCACCTCCATTACAATTGTTTATGTCATATCATCCCATCTATTCATGCTACTTCCTGCCCTCCATCGTAGTCATTTGCGCCACTATCATTGTTGCTATTCGTGGTTGATCATAGTTGTCAAAAAACCCTAAAAGAGAATCACTTTTGTGGGCTTGCAGTGCTTACAATTGTTATCATCCAAAAAAAGCCAAAAAAAAAAAATATGTTGTAGCATAGACCAACTTGCTAACTGACAGACTTATATGGCAAACATGGGCTAGCTTTGGTTGAGTCCATTTAGATTGCAGACCAACCTAATTTAGTGGACTAGATTTTCCTGTTTACCCACCTATAGGTCAACCCTTTTACTATCTCTTTCCACTGGGTTGATTACATGTATGGCCTAAATAGTCTACCTCATAATAACCTCCAAAGTAGAAATTGAGTAGAAAAAATCTAGTAGAGGAAAAAAAAAAGTACATTATCTTTTACCAAATAGAGCTATCAAATCTACCATAGGTTGCAAATTTCTTATATGAAAATGACTTGGATCACTATAGTGGTAAGCCATAAAAATCCTAACTCAACTCAACTCACCTGAGTTGGTAGGTTAAATGGGTTAGCTCACCAAAAAATAAAAATAAAATAATCTATAGAGACTAAAAAAAATTAAAAACATCCATATCAAAGCTACATAGGCACAATATATCAAAGCCATAACTAGAAGAAGCCACAATGTATTAGCCATAACCATAACCACAAGTCTAGAATCATAGAAAATAACCATATTAGCAAAATAAGGAAATTTTTTTAAAACAACCTTCAAGCTTTAAGAAACTTCTGCGAGACTATGACACTAACTTTAGGAGGGTTCGCCTGTGGTGGCTGCAAAGTCTAAATGGATGGTGATTTGTAACACTTTACCAATTTAATGTTATGCTTAAGTCATAACATGAAATTAAGTAGATTGTGTTACCGTGTTGATATTTAGCTTACTAATTACATATCATGTCACGTCTCTCCTTTTTTGTTTTTTTTTTTTTAAACGGACGAAGCGGAGCGCGGTATATAACAGACATGATCAACATCGCAGAACATAACGGAATTTACAGAAAGGCACAACAGAAAGGATACAGATAGGTAATACATCATTAACTATATACATATAAATATATAGGTTAGAAGCCGATACTTCAGTTTATATACAGACTCAAAGTAGGATACATAAGTGGGGCCGGTGTAACAAAAAGAACATAGAGTCCATGTCAATTAAAACAATCCTACAAGGTCCTCCAAGGACATCCCGAACTAGCTGATCCACGTCTATGGCCCAATACTACACTACCAAAAGAGGGTCATGTTGTACATTGCCACCCACGACTGGGACCTACTCAGTCAGATAGCTGTTGGCCACTCCAGGCCTGGTTGGGGAGTAGTCTATACTAGGTCCCGAGGAGGAGGATGATAAGTCGTGGCCTCTGAAGGATCGCTCTCGGAGCTGAATGGGATGTCTGGAACCATCTGTGGAGGGGACTCAGGTGGAGGACTGATAGGTGCGGCAGGTGCTACGAGCGCTGGAAGTGCAAGAGGAGGGTGTGCCATATGCAACGGGACCGCAAAATATGGAGCGACAGGATCAAAGGCAAGGTGAAAAAGGGGAACAGCAAAATTCCTATTGCTAAAAAGGTAGAGACGAAAGTTGCAGGAGCCAGCTATGTACAGCAAGTCCACTATGGGATCATGGTGGAGTTGCAGGTCTGGAATCTCAATAAAAAGAGTGGTCGTCGAGTCCATTACCAGCGTTTGAAAATGATGCGAAAATACAAAGCAAGGTGAGAATTTAAGGAAATTCTCAGTAGGATCCGTGTATGGTATTTAACTGATGTCACATTCATTCTCAGTTGTCTCGATTTTTATTTAATTGTAAAAACATGGGATCAAAACTGAACTATCCGTATTTAATAAGTTTAAGAAAACGTCTGGTCCGAGGCAAGATTTAGTTTTACTTAGGACAGTATAAGAAACAGAATAAACTACTAATAGTAATACACAAAATAATAAGCAGGATAAATGAACATACAACAGTAACTAAATATAATAGACAAACTATAAACAACTTGTAATGACTATTCAATGTGATCATGCAAAACTTATTCTTGAACTTATCTTTATAAACTTTTTCATTACTTGATCCCCTGAGAGTTCCTGGCTATTTAGACTCCTGGGTAATAGTCTACTTTTCAGGATCGAGCTCGTTCCTTATACGTAAAATGCCTAAGCTTACTTTCCCCGACCTCCCTACCGATCTATTCCCCTTAACTTTAATTCAGGGCTGGCCCAAGTATTATGGAACTTTCATTATAACATAATTTTTATGTTTATCATAACATAACCTTTACTTTCATCATAATATAATTTTTATGTTCATCATAATATAACCTTTATGACTTTCTTGAAAATGCACATGTATCAGAATGTATATTATAACTCATGCATAGAATTTACCGAAATTTTGGCAGCGTAGCGGAATGTATTCGCTTCCCCATGAATAGTGCCAGTACTCATAACACCAATTTCTCATAGAAGTCATAGCATTTCATTCATAATTCAAACATCAAATTCATAGGAGCATTAGTTACATTTAAGACAGGGTTGCTGCCTCAGCACATTCATTCAACCCGATTTTGTAAATCAAGCCAAAATTTTGATTTAACTCATCTGGACCTAAATTTTGGATATTAAAGTGTTATGTGTCTATTTTCTAACCTCTTTGGTCCCATCTAATTTTGATAAATATAGCTCAAGTTATTTAAGTTTTATCCCGATCTGCTTTGTAGCTGGCCAGAATTATACACTTAAAAGTAAAAATCCAATAAAAATCGAAAACTAGTTCAAATCATATGAAATTGGTCTCATATTAAAGCTAACAGGACAAGATTTCATTTGAAATAAGTTTCATTTCATTTGTTTTAGTAGAGCTTGAGTTATAAGCCATGAAATTCGACCTTCCTGAGCTATCTTGTTTTGGTTAGGTTTGGACATAGGGTAACTTCTTCGAACCACTGAGAGCAAATGGGACCATATCTAACTCAGAATCTTATTATGGGATGTTCTCCTACATGTAAGCTTTCTAAAAAAGTTGGTTTCACTCAATTTGGAGTTGTGTAGGGTGAGTTACGCCCTTCTCAACTCACACTGCCTAGATGAAAGTCCTGATTCCTAGTTCAAACTTCAAAAATTCACATCTCTCTCAATATTAATCCAATGGCCTTATATTATATATGTATGAAAAGCTCTGAATGTCAACTTTCAATAGTTTCATCAAATTTAACTGGCTGTAAGCGGAGCCGTACATTCTGCCGTACGGACTGCCGAGAGAATTTGGTCTTCCAGTCCCTCACATCTTCCTATCCTCACCCTTTTCTACTCCTTAATCAAGGTTAAACACAAGAATAGCCAACAATCAGTCAAAGATCATCATAATCATTCCCTAATCATATCAAAAATGAGAACATAAAGCCAAAATCAGCCACCCCAATCAGAACAACAAGCACAAAATTGAACCTCTACCTCTTCGGAGTGTGATTTTGCTAGGTGTTGAAGTTTGAATTGATAGAACCTTGTGAAGCTTGAAGGTTTGATGGAGTTGATTGAGAGAATGAGAGAAAAATAATGCTGAAATTAGAGGAGAGGGTGGCGCAAATCAATATGGGAATAAGAGAGAAAAAATCTGATTTAAGCATTGAAAGGGTAGTTGGCTTTGTGAGTTTTGATTGGTTGAAATTTTGTGGGTAAAATTCAGCCATGTCTCCCTCTTTTGTGGCCAGATTATTCTCCATTTTGCCTAAAAGGTGGAACTCGCTTCCATTGTATCTGAAATCGGAACTCATCTCGATTCTGCTTAAAGTCAGAACTCGTGTCCATATCTTATTTGAAACTTGAGATGAAATCAAGATCGGAAATCTTGTCTCTGCTTTATTTGAAACTTGAAATAAAGCTCGATGCGTCTAAATCATGTACAATTTAATTGAAACATAAAGTCGTAGGTCGGAAATCATACAGCACACAAATCACCTCAAAATTGAAAGTCAAAGACAAAAATATGAAACCTAAAATACTTAAACCCGGAAGTTGGGAATGTTAACGTAAACTTGGAAGTTGAGAACTAGGACGCTTTAAAACTCTTATTGTACGTAATTCTAAAACTCAATCCAGGATCAATCTCGGAGATCGATTCTAAGCATAACACCGGAAATCGGGAATCAAAACTTAACCTTATGTACCGGGAAATCGGAACTTATATAACCTCGGAACTCCCAATTCAATCTTACAAGTCGATCATAGGTCAAACTCGGGAACAACAATAGAAATGCAAAGCTATTGGGAAATAAATTCGGAGATCGGAACTTGTGTATAACTTGGAAATTAATTTTGAGGTCGGAACTCGTTTTGGATGTTACATGATTTAGGTGGTTGGCCCACAAATGACTCACTAGTGTCATTACACTAATGATAGATGAAGGATGTGACGACAATTCATGACAAAGCACAATGACTAAAGATCATTGTTGGGGACACGACAAATAGGGATGATGTTGGGATGCCAGATGGAAAGAAATAAAGGATAAGGGAGGATGAGATAGTGAAGGACTAAAGGTGGCTATGAATTTTGGGATTGAGAAATGAAAAATGTTAGGGTTTAAGAAGTGAATGAATAGTAAAGGAAAGGTTCATGTTCGCAAAGTTGGCTAGCCCAATAATTGAAAAAAAAATTAAAATATAATAATAATAAAAAGAGCCAACTAGCTCAATTTGACTCAAACCTGCATAACCAATGGGTTGAGTGGGTCGAGTCAAATTGAACTGGGGTCTAAGTAGGTTGTATTTTTACAATCAAACTCACCAAAATAGTGGATTGAGCCAAATTGGCTCACAAGTTGCATCCTACATTGACGACTTTACTACCAATTAAAGGAGTATTCTAATATCATGAAATATTCAATAGCTACGATTAGATATTTTAATAGTCTTAATGCGAAGGGAAAGGCCAAGTAGATATATACCTTACTTATAAAAAAAGCCAAGTAATATTTGAGCTATGTAATATTTCAAGATATTGGTTTTGTAACTTTGAGAATCATTAGCATTTGTCACATTGTCAAATATATTATGCATAGTACAATTTCATAGTCAGTGAAAAATAACCTGCTTCTAAGATTTTTGCTGCGAGTGATCATCTGCCGTTGTGGCTCCTACAAACTCCTCTCTATAATTCTTCCATCAAATATAATACTTATTGTTTTCCTATACATTTTAAGAGCGAAAAGGAATATTCTTGCTTATATAACTCACCTACAACAAGAGTATAAAACTAATTGTTCTCTATGGTTTTTGGGTCTCTTTTTCATCTTGCAATAGCTTTCCATTAAGCTAGTATTCTGTAATAGGTTTATTGCTAGTCCTGGGGTTGTCCCTCTTACTCATTGCTCAAAAACTCTTTTTCCTCAATGTTTTGTATGTCAATCACCTGTTATATGGCTAACTTGTTGTTCTTTGGGCTCTTAGTGTTGATCAACTTTGATAAAAGGTCAGTTCTTAAATTCTACTCCAGGTATATGTTCAATGATGTATTAGTCAAACTTCTTTATCATTATTTATACCTTCTATAAGTATTTCATCAATCATGGTTCTGGAGTTTGAAACTCTCCCTTCAACTAGTCGATGTCAATTGTGAATTTCCCTTAGTAACCAATGGCTAAGCTCCTATTTTTTCTACAAGCTTAAGCCTAACGATCAATACTTCATGCTCGGTCTGATTATTGCTAGCTTTATAAGTAAAGCACAATGACTACTCGACTATCACTCCATTATTCCATTCCAAGATAATCCATACTCCACTTCCCTTAGTGTTGGAAGGTCCACCAACATACAAGGTCCACATTTTATCGTGCTTATCGTCATTAGAATAAGGGTTAATTTAACTATAAAATTGGACAATACATCAATTTTAATAAGTCACCATGGTTGATATTCAATGGCGAACTTGGAGAGTTTGACCAACTAAGCTATAATTCTTTCTATCAGTTCTAATTTTCTCAAACCTTACTTGATCAGTTGCTCAATCCTTACTATGGTGACTCTGGAAGTATGTGTAAAGTCTTCCTGCTATGATAACCAGAGCATATGCTAACTTTTATATTCTTTGATATATAACCTCATGCCCCTATAACCCTTTGCTGATGAAATGAACTAGCTTTTGCTCTTTTTTATCTTTTCAAACAATGACCAACCTTATAGCTTGCTCAGTCATGGATAAGTACACATGCAAATGGTTTGTTGGTTCCACCCTGGTCAGTATAAGAGGAGTTGTTATGAACTATTTTAACTCTTGAAAGCTAGTTCACACTTCTTCATCCATTCAATAGTCTGCTACTTCAATTACTTTAAAAATGGAGAAGCTTTGTCAACAAATCTTGAGAGGAACCAAGATAAGTTGAGATCTTTTATGTCTGCCTTTATACTTTTTTATTTTCTAAGGGATTCTCATTTCAAATATAGCTTGACATCTATCTACTTTTGCATTGATACCTTAGTACGTGAGCATGAAGCCTACAGTGGTAGTTTTTTTCTCATTATCTTGGCCACCATATCATCTACATAGACCTCCATGTTCTTTCTGATATGTTTCCTGAAGACTTTGTTTATTAGCCATTAGTAAGTTGCTTCTGCATTATTTAAATCAAAAGGCCTTACTTGGTAACAAAAGTTGGCTCATTCTATGATAGAAGGTATTTTATCTTCATTTGTCAGGTCCATCCTAATTTGATTGTACCCAAAGTAAGCATGCATGAAACTCAAATAGTTAAACCTAAAGGCACCACTAATGAGCTTATCTATACTTGGCAGTTGGTACACATCCTCAGGAAAGGCATAATTTAAATCCGTGAAATCAGCACTTATTCTCCATTTCTTTGATGCCTTCTTTACCATCTCCATGTGCACAAGCCATTTGGTGTAGTGGATTTCTCATATGAACCTTTCTCTAACAAGCTTCTTAGTATCCCCAACCATAATTTTTTGCATTTCTTCCCTTACCTTCCTCTTCTTCTAAGCAATAGGTTTAACTTTCAGATTGATTGAAAATTTGTGACAGATGATATTCGAGTCTATGTCGAGCATATCCTTGAGTAAACCATGCAAAGAAGTTAGCATTACTATCCATTAGCTCAGCTAAGACCTTTTTCATCTATGGTGGTAGCATTGACTCCATGTAGGTGACTTTCTCTAGGGTAGAGCCAATGCAAATCTCCCCTAGGTTCAATCTATGTAATCTTTGGAGGATGTACAAGCTCATTAAGGTGAACATAATGTGTCTTTTTTCTTTCTTTTTCTCGAGGCCGTTGTCTAAGGTACTTATTATGACACTTCCTACATTTTAGTTGGAATGTATTTCCTCGACATCCATGTTAGAGACTAATGCCAAATGTGAAGTGGACACTACTACTCTCAGGGTCATCAAAGAAGGTATACCAATTATCATATATAGGGTATGACATCTGACAATCAATTCCCAAATACTGCTCATCAATAGTTTGAGCTTTGAATATATGGCTCGATTATGAAAGTCGTGTGGAACTCTACATATCCTCACACATTATTCCTCTTACTCGAGAACCCAACAAGTATCCCTTGTACAACTTTTATGCTAACTCTAGAAGCAACATTCTTTGAAGGTGGAAAGCTAGAGAATATGTATGGATACAAAAAATTTTCTTATAAGTAGCCATTGCATTAATTAGTGCACCTACTACAATATAATTTATAGATTTGGAAAGAAAATATTAATTACTATACGATTTTATGCTAAATAATCCTTCAAATTTCTATCATATTTTTAAGAATTTTTAGGTGTTGCATTAGAAAAAATTAATAAAGTATTATTACTTTTTAAACCATAAATTAATAAATGAGAGAAAAAGTAATGAAATAATAATATTTTAATTTTTTTTTACTAAAGATAATGTAGTTAACTAATTATTTTCTTATTATCATTACTATTCAATATACAATTAATCTTAAAAAGAAAAGAAACTAAAATTTAAAATAATAGCGTGACTAAAAATTAATAAAAAATGAATAATCAATAATCAAATAGTAAAAGAACAAATAAAGAAAGAATTTTGACAATCTTTTGACTAAAGATTAATCAACATGCTCATTGGTAGCACTGATTTCGATTAATTTGGTTGATTGTTTCTTGACAACTAGATCATGGAAGAAAGTGACAATTCTCCCCTCGGATTTGATGATCCTTTTCTTTTGTTGAGACTACTGCGAAGTGATTTGTTTGGTAGAAAGAAAAAATAAATAAAGATTGTAGGCAAGAAATCCGCGGAAAAAATGAGACAATTTAGTGTAATAAGATCGGATTAATTTTTTATTTGAAATGTCATAAATGCCCCTCCATTCCTCGAGTTGGAAACTGGAAAAGGTGAGTGCTATTAGGTCAAAATGACATGATAATAACATTGCTTCACCAGAACAATAAAGGCAGAAACATACATGACACCAGTATTAATAGTATTTTAACTAAAAAGAACAGGAGCCAAATGCCCAAAGTCGAATGTTTGATCCCATTTCCTAACGTTGGATCCCCAAATTTTGAATCATTGCGGAGGTTAGCTTTATGCTTTTTCACGTTTTCGTTTTACATTTTGCACCCTATTTTATGGACCACAAAGAGGGCCTTCTCGTTTTGATTCACTTTGATAGCCCTTTTCCTTAGGTTGGTTGGTTAAAGATAAAAGAGACTTCATCTACAAGCATGCATGCTGTAGCCATTGCCTATTAGCATTAAAATTAGAGTTTGTTCTTTATCAACAAAGTGGGAGAAATTAAAGGATCATGGCTAATCATAAAAAGATTTTTCCACTAGATAATGCGTGCCTAGTATATGCGAATCTCATTATACGTATATGCCTCTCTTATTCTCTCTTTTGTCTTGCATATTTACATTACATGTTTAGCAAATTCTAGGGTATAGAAATGAGAATCATGAACGTTAAGTGGAAAGCTTCAAGTTTTAACTCAGGTGTACTTGTATATTAGTATGTTGGTCAATGGTCAGTGCATTCGCATGTTTATGTGATATCATTAGGTTTAAAATCTTTTTCCATCAAAATCTGTCGGCCATAGCATTATTTAGTAACAAAGTTGTTTCTAATTAACTTCGATAAACTAAATTCGCTACGCTAAATAACAAGAGTACGGTCTGTGATTTTTGTACATAAAAAGAGTAGGTACAAATTGTATCTCAAACTTCACTTCACCTACTCTTTATTTTTTTATTTTTTCCTGCAGACATATCAATATGTATAGATCCTTCTTACATATTTCAAATTTATCTATCGCTTTTGTTTTTCTTTATTTCATGGTACCACATATGATTAAGCAAAAGTTTTAACACGCATACATTATGTTGCAGCTTTACCAACACGAAATGATGCTTCTAATTCAATTAAACTCCTAAACTATAGAATTATCAACAGTAAGATTACACATAACGTGCCTCAACACGCTATGTGGAAGCTATATTTCTGTAATATTTATATTTGAGTAATTATAACTTGCGTATTTTGTATTCGTACTTGTATTATATTGTTTAATAATTTTTATTTTATTTTATTTTTAAAATTGTTTAAATTATATATTTTTTCGGCTATTATTCTAGACAGTCGACTATTGAGATCCGACCGGTCTATGAGGTCTTTAAATAAAGGATGTGCATTCGGCAATAGATGTAACATGCCCTGCTTATCAAATTACGTGGTTTTTTGTTTTGAAACTGAAAAAAGTGCAATATACATATATATATATATATATATATATATATATATATATATATATATATATATATACATATATATATATATATTTAATCACTTGACTTTGGATGAAAGTAACCAACATGATGAAGAATCCTTTTTTCTTCTTTTGACTTTCAATATTCTTTTAATTACCTGGATTTTCAGTATGTTGGGAAAGATGGATAAATTAGATTAGTTAAACGGCGTTATGACATAGAATGTGACCCTTGATGAGTGGAGAAAAGATGGGGTTGAAAAACTAGGAACACAGCCTCACAGAACGCCAGAGTTCTGTACTTGTAAATATTACATTGAATAGCCTCAATTTCTTCGCTGCCAAAAAAATAAAAAAGAAAAAGAAAAAGAAAAAGTGGAACTTTATTATTTATGTTAGTGTGAAGTTGACAATGTTGTTGTTCATAATTGATTGGGGTCCATTGGCATTGCCACTGCACACTGAAATGGATTCATATATTATCATTCACGCATGCTAATTTGCTATATATGCTGTTGCTATGCGTTTGACACCACTCTTTTACTCATCACTTGGCTTGTTAAATGTTACCCACTTCTCCAGACCATACAACACCCTTCTTTTTTCAGCTCATGTTCATGTATAGAGAAAGTTGCTTTCTTAGAATTTCTTGCGATAAAGAGGTACATAAAAAAGAACATGTATTATTGCAAGTGTGAGTGGAATTAAGCTATATACTCAATATTAAAGTCTAGAGTAAAATTTTGAATTGGCTCTCAAAAGAGTTGTGGGACATCAATTTGATCTTCAAAAGATTTGTGATATCAATTTGATTTTCGAAAGGTTTATAATATCAATTTAGTTTCTGAAAGATTAAAATTTATTTCAAGCTAGTTTAAATATCTTTTAATTTTTTGGACTAAATTGGTTTTAACCTTTCAAAATTTAAATTGATGTCACAAATCTTTCGAAGACCAAATCGATGTCTTATAAATCTTTTGAGAAATAAATTAATGTTATAATTTTTTTAAAGACTAAATTAATGTGTCACAACTCTTTCGAAGAGCAATTTAGGGTTTTACTCTAAAATCTAGGGTTTTCTTGAATTTTTTTTCACTTGAATTTTGTCTTAATATTGAATGGAGTTTTTTTCTTTTTTATTTGAAATGCACAAGGTCAAAGTGGGAGCAATATGATTGTTAAGAAAAGAACTAATTAGTTTCGGTCAACGCAAAAATTGGTTTCGATCAACATAAAAATTGGTCTGCCCAAAAATAATCTTAATTCAAAATCCTAGTCTGTACATATATTGAATAGTTCTTAAATATTGTATAAATTACAATTTATGTCAATTGTGAGTAGGATTTTGAATTAGAAAAATTTTTAGGCTGATTATTAAGACAATATAGCACTTTTCAATCAATCTTGTATAATTTGAAGACTGTGATAAAATAGAACAAGTTGAGTTAGACTTTTGTTTTTTGTTTTCTCGGGTGAGCTAGATGGGTTAATTTGAAGGTTGCTTGTTTTACATTTATTTTTAAGATAAGCACTTTAGTTGAGCATGTTAATTTGTAAATTAACCTGTATAATCTAATATTTTTAATTTTAGATAATTTGATTAATTAATCCATGTATACTAATGTATCTATTTATTGTTACAATTTTTTCTTAATCATTTGTATTTGAATGATTCAGTTTGAGATGTGAAGGTCCACTATATGAATAGAGCTTTTCTAATGCTTGTTTTCTTTAAGTGTATTTGTTTGTGATTTTTTTTGGCAAAAAATCACTTTTCATTTAAAAACTCAATTTTTACGTATTTAAATAATTTTTTAAAAATAATTAGGATCTAAAAAAATTTCTATTTTTAGTTTTTTTGTCAAAGCTGAAAATAATTTTTGAAAAAAATCAATTTTTAACTTTTTCAACTATATATATAAATACTAATTCAAGATTTTAGAACAAGTATGAAACTATTTAAACCAACAAAATATTGGTTATTATTTCAATTCATTTTTCAAACTAGATCAACTCACTCATCTTATTTTTATACAACTAACTTTTGATAACTCAAAAGTAGGTGGTCGCAATGGAAATCTTGTAAACCCACACAAACTTTACTTACAACATTAATGTTTTAAATTCTAGAGTCCTATCCCCATTATGCAACTTTTTTGAGATCAACACATCAACCACTGCTTTGAGGTTCATTTGCACTTGGTATCTTCTTAATATATTCTCTCTTTTTTTTTGTCGAATATCTTATTAATAATCGAACCTTCCAAAACTGCATGAAAGTTTAGACTCTGTCATTTTTGGGCCTTTTGACTCATTCTTTGTATCAATTAAGAGAATTGCACTTTTCTATGGGCCAACCCATGAAAAGCTAAGACGTTGGAAATTTCATTCATGTTTTTCTCTAGTCGTGAATTTTCGTTCATCAAGGAGGTAGGACTATTACACGACCAAAAAAATGCAAAAGAGTTAGAACAATCCTAACAGGAAAAAAAAAAAAAGAGGAGGACCAAAAACTTAAAAGAAGCTAGAACTATCTTGTAAACCCACAACCAAAAAATGTCGGTAATTCTTTCTCGGTGCTCTATGGCCCATTGTTTAGGCTTGGACTTTCAAGATTTGAGACCATACCGGATAAAGTTGCATATACACGTACAACACTACTTCATTATCGTTTCTTCTAGGAAGCTTCATTGCAATTTTAACATTATTGCTCACAATTTAGCTATTTGGGAAACATCATCATCAGATTGCATTGGTCCAATTTGCTATCTTCTGCAATGCTTGTGACAGCAATGGACTTTTGGTCAACAAACACCTAGTATAGCTATCTCTCACCGACCTTTACACCTCATGTATTGAAGCAATAATCTAGATTCAATATATTTTGCATCCTCATATTACTAATATCTAACTCAACCGTCCAAAACATTTTAAAGAAAATAATATATATAGAAACTTTAAAGTTATAAATCTTTCTTCATTTATTGAAAGTGCTTATTTGCCAAGTCAAACATGCATTCAATTTATCCAAAAAAAGGTCTTATCAGGCTCTCCTGTTCATTGAATTATCCAAAAAACAAAGACAAGTTACCAAATCAAAAAGCGACACATGCCATATTCCATAAGGATTTTAACGAATACACATGATACATCGTTGTTTTCTGCACCTAAAGAATCCTAACACGTATATCTAATTAAATTTTATATTCTTTCTGATAAATATAGAAATCGACTAATTCCGTAAGTAAATAAATCTTCTTTCATGCTCTGTAAGGATTCTAACGAGTACACATATGAGACATTGTTGTTTTCTGCACCTAAAGAGTTCTAACAAGTATGTCGAAATTTTATATTCTTTATGATAAATATAGAAATCGAGTAATTCCGTAAGTAAATAAATCTTCTTTTCGACTTTGCTACATTCCGGATAAGGGAAAGTTTAATTTTGGATATGGTACTTAGACGAAGGCATAAACAATCTGTGATAAAAATTACAAGCACATTTAACCCAAAACCTAACAAAAAGACAAAAAGAAGAAGACGGAATTAAGAAAAGATGAAAACCCAGAAAAAAAACAATCGAAATAGATAAGACATACCATAAAGAGACAAAAGGCACATATACTATCGAGAGCCCAGAAAAAAAAAAAAAGCGAAAATATATTTAAGAAATGATGGACTCGGTAGATTGACATATTAGCAAGTTAAACTTGTAGCATAATAATTTTATATCTTAGTAACATATAAGATCAAAGATATATGATATTATAACCTCAAAATATAAATTAATGACATGTATTTTTTAAAATATTAGATATAAAAAAAATCTACTTCTATATCAGAAAAATTGGGTGTTATCATATAGCTTTGTATTGGCTAATGTCAACGGTTCGAGTCCGCTTATCAGCTAAGTTCACGAGTTGAAGATAAGCGGAATCGAATCGCTGACATATGGAGTAGATTTTTTCATATCTAATATTTTAAAAAGTACGCATCATTAATTTATATCTTGAGGTTATAATATCATATATCTTTGATATCATATGTTACTAAGATATAAAATTTTTATGCTACAAGTTTAACTTGCTAATATGTCAATCTTATATAAACTAGGAATATGATTAATGAATAGCTTGAAAACAAGGCAGCTTCTTATATTGGGAAGGATAAGTTAGTGACTATGATGGTGACTAAATTTTAACAGTCAAAAATTGAATGAATGGTTGAGATTAAAAATTTATATTATAAAAATATAATTCTATAATAATTTATATTTATATTTTAATATTCATATGTTTGTGATTTATCAATTTTACCCTCTACCACAAGCATTCCTCCTCCCACCGCCCAACGCCACCCTTTACCTCCACTCTCTCCAACCTCCATCACTATGCCACCGGCTTCGTCCACTAGTGCCACCCCCTCCACTAGGAACTTCCTCTACTCCTCTTGTCCCACCGACCCTTTCCACTGGTGCCAACCTTCATGAACACATTCGTGAAGAGCTTTGGCGAGCTCATCAGTGTGACATGCCCAATTTAAGAGCGAACACCTCTGAGCCTGAACTTCATGATCTCCTATTTGGTTGTCCCACAGCTTCATCTTCTTCAACACCAGCATGAGGAAAACAGAAACTCAATAATCCTAAGAACTAGTTGGTTGCCAAGAAAATGAGAGAAAATCAAAATCAGTGTTTTGAAAATAATGAGGTGTTTAACCATGGCTGGAAATGAATGAGAATCAGTGCTCTATCACACTACCCAACTAGTTTTGATTAGGATTTTTTTTTTTTTCATTTTTATATGAATGCTAGATCTATAATGGGGCTTAGAGTAGACAATGTTTAGGGGGAAGGGGAGAGGCTAGGGTGGTGGTAGCAAGGGGCTATAGCGAGATAGAAAACAGTCGTAGTTGGTGGGGAGAGAAGGGGAGAGGAGGGACCAAGAGGGGAAAAAAATCATAAGGGCAAAAAAATAATTTATCACTTTTATTCTAATATATTATTAAATGGAACCATCATGGTCCCAAACTAACAATCCCCAAGTGAGAACCCGCCTTGAAAACAATGTCATTGCCTCTTTTTTTATTTAAGCTTGTTTGTATAGCATTTTAAAAAACACAAATGAAACTTGAGAAGAAGGAAGGAGCTCCTTCCTTTTGATAAAAGCACATTGGAAATCGGGAATGTACATAGGAATTCCCATTGCTTCATTTGCACGGAATAGCCAAACAGTTGTTAGTGGCTTCCTAGCGACTTGTCTGCTTAGAACTCTTTCATCTACTCTTTCCTTTTTAGGTTTTAGGTCAGTTCTCTGATACCTTGTAAGGAATGTACATTTTGTGTATTTTTTGCGATTATCTAATGCAAAACAGACGCGTGTATTGATGTGGGTGCACAGTAGACAATGCCCACATCACCCGCTCCTTCTTTCTGAAAAATTGTCATATCTATGGCTTATGCTTATGTCCTATATAAAGACAAAAGAGTTACAGCTTACTTGCCCGAGTAAAATGTGGCTTCACATGCTTGGTGAAAAAAAGATTTAAAAAGATAAAGCTTGAATAAAAATTTTAATATTAAATACATGTGGTTACATATATTTCAAAAAAAAAAACATGTATTGTTTTTATACTTAACTGTAAAAATATAAAAAATGAAAAAAATAACAAATATGTTCTTATTTTAAAAGAAAAACAACACAATTATTGTTCCATAAAAAAAGGAAGATAATATGTCCAAATGATAGACAATAATCACAAGTACAAAATTTATTAATCAATCAATACAATACATGCAGAATCTCACAGGCACAAGAGCTTTCAACTCACAGGGACTGGGAGTAATATATGCACTAGCAACATAGAATATATGCAGGCTTTATGGTGGTCACAAGAAAGGGGAGGGAGCAAAGAAGCTCTCATATGCCGTTCTTATACTTAATAGTTTTGTCCACTTAATTATATTAATTTTTATCAATAAATAATTTATATTAGATTATTTTAAAAATTAATGATAAAATAAATCTAAGTTATTTTATTGTATACAATTTATTTGTGATTATTTTAACTCTAAATTATTGTATAATTAATTTTTAAAAAATAATAATGTGAGAAATATTATCATAAAATTATTCAAAAAAATTATTTATGAAAGGCTGAAAATATTAACAAAAAAAAATGGTTTTATGTTGATTTGAATTCATTTATTTATTTATCTTTTTAAAATGAGAACTTATTTTTTTATTTTAAAAAAGAGTATTTATAAGCATTTTAAAATGTGTTAGGAGTAATTTTTTTTTTTTTGGGAAGAATTCAAAGTTAGAAAATAGTAATTTATTTTAGAAGTTAATGGTTCTTGAATAATTCTACAACAAGAAAAAAGTGATTTTTTAGTATTAATACTTTTAGTATAAAGTGTCTCTTAAATATCGTATCTAAATATAAAATAATATTTTTCTAAAACATTTGAAAATAATTTTTTATAAATATCTCCGGATCATTCATACTTAGTTGTTAACATTATCAGTAAAATTAGTAAAAAAGAGACAAGTTGCACTTTTTTGTAATTAAAAAATATACAAAGTGTTAACGAAGATGAAAAGGAACAACAACAATAATAATAATATTAACAAAACCTCCTTAGAGCGACTTCCTTAACATTTGATATCCTGCCTCCTATACTTAAGTTTGTCTTCAATGAAATTGATTCGCATTTATATTTGTGTAATTGTGTTTGAAAGGGAAAAAATAAAAAGGAAAAAGACAAAAGTTCATTTTTTTTAAAAGCCTTTAACCACCGCAATTACTGCTTGGCCCACGAGATTCAAGAGTGAGATATATTAACATCTTTACAATCTAAAATAAAAATACACAAAATGTACATTTATAATAAGGTATTAGAGCATTCACCCTTTATTAGAATTATTATTGTTGTTCCTTTTCATCTTCATTAGCACTTCGTATTTTTTTAATTACAAAAAGGTGTAACTTGTCTCTTTTTTATTGATTTTAAGATAATGTTAACAGCTAAGTGTGAATGATTCGGAGATATCTATAAAAAATTATTTTCAAATATTTTAGAAAAACATTATTTTATATTTAGATACAATATTTAAGAGACACTTTATGCTAAAATATTAATACTAAAAAATCACTTTTTTTCTTGTTGTAGAATTATTCAAGAACTATTAACTTCTAAAATAAATTACTATTTTCTAACTCTGAATTCTTCCAAAAAAAAAATGTTACTCCTAACACATTTTAAAATGCTTATAAATACTCTTTCTTTAAATAAAAAAATAAGTTCTCATTTTAAAAAGGCAAATAAATAAATGAATTCAAATCAACATAAACCATTTTCTTTGTTAACATTTTCAGCCTCTCATAAATATTTTTTGTGAAGAATTTTATGATACTATTTCTCACATTATTATTTTTTAAAAATTAAGTATATAATAATTTAGAGTTAAAATAATTGCAGATAAATTGTATACAATAAAATAACTTAGATTTATTTTATCATTAATTTTTAAAATAATCTAATATAAATTATTTATTGATAAAAAATAATATAATTAAGCGGACAAAACTATTAAGTGCAAAAATGGCACATGAGGGCTTCTTCGCTCCCTCCTCTTTCTTGTGACCACCAGAAAGCCTGCATATGTTCTATGTTGCTAATGCATGTATTACTCCTAGTCCCGGTGAGTTTAAAGCTCCTGTGCCTGTGAGATTTTGCATGCACTGTATTGATTGATTAATAAATTTTGTAATTGTGATTAGTGTCTATTTAATGAATGTGTTATCTTCCTTTTTTTTATGGAATAATAATTGCATTGTTTTTATCTTCTTTTTTATGGAAAAATAATTGTATTGTTGTTTTTATTAAGAACATATTTGTTATTTTTTTTCATTTTTTTTATACTTTTACAGTTAAGTATAAAAAATAATACGAGTTATTTTTTACATATATATATAACCACATGTATTTAATATTTAAAATTTTTATTCAAGCCTTATCTTTTTAAATCCTTTTTTCGTTAAGCATGTGAAGCCACGGTTTCTTCGAGCAAGTATGCTATAACTCTTTTGTCTCTATATAGGACATAAGCATAAGCCGTAGATACAACAACTTTCCACAAAAAGAGAGCAGGCATTGCCGACGTTGTTTACCATGCACCCATATCAATACACATGTCCATTTTGCATCAGATAATCATAAAAAATGCACAAAATGTACACTTTTTAGGAGGTACCAAAGCATTGACCTCCTTTTTATGCATTAAACTTCCCAGGCAAAGTAGGAAGTTATAAGGTGGTCTCATTGGAGATACATATATTTATATGGGAATAATGAGAGATTTGTCCTATTATGGAAGATTGTCTTGTTTCCTCTATTACTCCATCCGTTTTAATTTATTTGTCAATTTGGATAACTTAGTATATTATTAAATTAATATATCTAAATATAATTAGTATCTAAATATATTGATTTAAGAATGTATCAAGTTGTCCAAATTAACAAATAAATTGAAATAAAGGAAGTACATATTAAGTAATCAGATTAACACATATTTAAATACATTAATATGCTAAAGCCTGCCATATAATTTCCAATGATTTCTCTGATCATAACATTTAGTAATGAATTTTAGAAACTATTATGTTACCATTTAACCAATTTTTATAAATAAATAAATGATAATTCAATGAATTTCCAACAAAAGTTCTTTTTGTACAAAGTTTAAATTTATTATAAAATAAGTCACGCCTAAAAATTTATTTTTATATAAAGAATTATTACAATCACAATATTTATTATTCTTATTGTATTTGTTGGTATATGTTCTACAAAATATTTATTGTATTGTGTCAAGTATATTTTATAACTTTTGACAAATCTATTTAAGAGTTTAACTTCAATTAATCATTAATGAAAGTCTATTCAGCCACGTTGGATCCATATCACTTTTCCTCAATCAAATTGACAGCATTAGTAAAAAATAAATAAATAACATAATATAATTTGGCAACCTTTAGGACAAAAAGAATGTTTGAGACTAAATTAAACCTTTAGGTAAACTTTAATGATAGAATAGAATATTATCCTTCAATTATGTTTCATTATACTATTAAAAATATTAAATTTACATTTTTAATAATAAATAATTAAGTAATAATATTAATATATTTTTCACCAATTATTATTGATATTAAGATTTAGGATGCGTTTATTTCATATTTTAAAAAAATTTATTTTAAAATTTAAATTTTATATATAATATAAAAAATTAAAAGCTAATTTTTTTTCAAAAATTATTCTTTTTAATTTCTTCAAAAACACTGAAAATTAATTTTTTTTAGAATTTAATTATTTTTAAAATTTTATTTAAATATATAAAAACTAATTTTTAAATAAAAAAATAATTTTTTTGCTGAAAAACACATAAACAAACACACCTCTATTGACATTTCATTAAAAAGTTTGACACTTCAAAGACATCAAATAAAAATAAAATCCTATTATTTTTCATAAGCTTTTGTATAAAATTTTTTAAAATAATTTATAATTTTTAAATATATAAATTTATATGAAAATTATAAATCATAGCAATTATATTTTGAATTTTTTTATAAAAATTTTACATAATTTTATTATATTAATTTTTATTACTAACTAAAAAAATGAAATCTAATATAAGATCCCAAAAATACTTAACTAACAATAAAAATTAACACATAATTAAATCATTTAAAATTTTTACATGGTACACGGGGTGACTTCAAATCAAATATGCAATGATTTCATCTTTGGTAGAGGTGGATGATTGTTACTAGTGGGACCCATGTGAAGCTTCTACGAGGTGCAAGTAGCACGAAACTTCCTAAAACGACATGCCGTATAGTTAAAATATGGCTGGAAAAAGCACGTGGGCCCCAAATCTGATTCAGTGCCAACGTGGATTTCTCAAAAATCTGATCAGCTTTGAGGCACCCACACTGACATGCTGAGACGCACAACAGTAACATTTCAGACATAATTCGTAATAAATATAAATAAGAAAAGTAAAAAAGATAAAGCGGATAAAGATTAAAAATAAACCGACAATATGGAATATGCAATTTTTCAATTAATAATAATATTGTAAATAAAAGTTTTCTCAATATTACAATTTATTTTACTGTAATCAATCACTTTTGAAGAAATATTTATGTATTTGTTCTTGATTTTATATATATATATATAAAATATCCAATTAGATTTTAATAATTAAAAATTAAGCAAAACAAGAAAATTCAACTTGAGGATTAAAATTTTTGTAATATTAGAGATTGTTTCTAAAAGTAATAATATTAATTATATACACATTCTTTCATATTTATATAATTTTATTAGTGAATTATAATTAAATCTAATTTATTTTTGCCTACGATTCTGTCCCATAAATAAATGTAAAGAATATGAAAATATAGGTACTATGTGACTACATTTTTCTTGCATAAGAGGAAGAGGAAAAAAACAATTTAATGAATGTTTTAAATGAATAAAAAATTAAATTTAATACATTATTAATGTAAAAATTTTATATATAATCATTTGTTTATATATTATTATATTAATAAAAATATTTAATTTTTATAGTTATTATTTTAAAAGCTATATAAATAAGATAATTAGATTAGGGTATAATATACTAACACATTATTGGTTGAAGTGATAGGAAATTCCAACCTTTTAATCAATTATCTCAAATTTAAATTTTTAAAATAAACAAATTCTTAAAGATTTTTCGATTACTCAACTCTAATTTAGTTGATAAGTCAAAGGTCAACTAAATACTAATGGCTAAAGACCAAAAAATAGATAAGGGTGTAAGATTTTTTATTTATTTATTTATTTTATTTTATTTTTGGTGATTGAAAGGGTAGATTCTCTATATTCAAAATGTATCAAATTAAACTCGCGAATAAAACATGTTGCATGTCTATTTTTCGGTGAAATGGAAAATGACAAAAAAGAAATATGTTGCAAATCTTTTTTCTTTTTAAAAAGAGTAAATATTTGCTTTTAAAAACCAAATAAAAACATAGATATTTACCGTTTTTTGGCTTTGAATTTACATTGGTGAGGGTAAGATGGAATTGGTAATTTGAGCGGAAAAACAGGGTCTATTTACCAACGATGAGTGTATATAATGCAAAATAAAAAACAGCACAAAATCCTTCATCATCGTTAAGCGTTAACATCTACACTACCCTGTCGCTGTGATAACTCTGAAGCCTCCTTGGTTTTGCACTTCACCGCCTTTCTCTCTCTCTTTCCATTTCTTTCCCTTAACTTAAATCCCTGTGTTCACTTCCAAGGTGAGTTTTGGATTCAGCATTTGGTTATTTGATGCAACCAATCCTTGTGTGCATTGCTTGGTTTTTCTATTATTTGGTATTCAATTTTGATCAAACATGCAACCTTTTTTTTTTTTTTTTCATGTTTCCTATTGGATCTGGAAAGCCCATTTGACTATTTGCTCTTTGGTTACTGGGTTGTGTGTTTTTTGTGCAATGATGAAGTCGGTAAGCATAAAGTTTGTGTTTTATTTTTCATTTGGTTCTTTTTTTTTCCTTGTGCTTGTTGAATTGGAATGAGCTTCTTCTTGCTTGAGTGCTTTTTTTGTTTTTTTGTTTTTTGGTACCAATAGATATTTTATTTACTTTCTGTATGAAGCTGGAATCATTGTTTGTGCGCTACTTTGTTGGAAGGGTTGTCATGAACCTAATAAGATCATGTACATTGGATAGCTGCAATAGCTGTTTTATGAATGTTCTGGAAAAGAGATTAGAGGTCTTGGTTTTTACTCTTATATGTTCATTATAGACTAAGGGAAAATGAAATGGGGAAAAAATGAAATTTTGTGTTTTAGTTTAGGAATTTGAGTGCTTAGTCTAGTTATAGGTTTTTGGGGGAAGATTTAAGACAATGGTGTAGGGAGGTGTAAGAAACCCTCATAGTCTTCCCTCGGTATGCTTTAGGAATTGAACACCCTTGTTTAATCTTAACCAGAGTAAGGCGACATGTAGAGGGTGAGTATTGGCGCAACGATAAAGTTGTTGCCTGGTGACCTAGAGGTCACGAGATTGAATGCTGGAAACAACTTCTTTGCTTGTGGGGTTAAGACTGCATACAACTACTTTCCAAGACCCTTCTAGGTGGGAGCACTGGGCCACACTCTAAGGCCACACGTGGTACGAAAATTACTAGACCCAGAATGAGTGTTCCACAATCTGTCTTTATCTGCAATGTGCTAATGCCTTGAGAAGGCTGAGAAACGGCATGCTATTTTAAGCTAATTTACTCAATACAAAGGTCTGGATATGCAATTAGCATAGACATAGGCTATAGTCTTCTATCAGAATGACCAAAAGTAACCGAGGGAAAAACTGTTGACTTGATCCAGTCAGCACATTTTCAATTTGTTAAAACCAAATGTTAATGCATTTGATGGTGGCAATCTGTATAAACTCTCCCTATCCTTATTTAGTGCGTTTGTTAACTCTGCTTGAATAGTTGTTTGTGTTATTGATTTCTCTATATGTGATTGTCAGCCATTATTTTTATAGGTCTTTGACAATGGATACTCAATCAGCTGTAGATTTAATGGAGTCTTCCTCTGAGGTTCATTTTTCTGGATTTCACATGGATGGTTTTGAGCAAAGAGAGGCCAGCACAGTTACAGAACAACCAACAACATCTGCAACTGACATGTATAAACAACCTTTTGTCATAGGTGTGTTTTTGCATGGCAAGCTATCAATGTTGTAATAAAGTCACCAAAATTCCTATTTGGGTCCTGGAACTTTTTGGTTGTGGTCTCTGACTTTGTGCTGTGTTTCTTGGGTCTTATGAGTAAAGGTGCTAGAGCCCACAGGTGGATTGATTTTTGTTCTGTTATGGCAGAGAAAATTTCAGCATCCCTCTTCTGTCACTTTTTGATGTGGTTCACATGAGCTATTATGTTGTGTTTCAGAGTACATGAACAAAATTATTGTTGAGGATTATCACACGTTAACACCTTTTTTTTTTCCGGTTGAATTAATGAAATTTCTCAGAACATATGTTTCTCTAAAATAAAAATGACTTACTTCAGGTCAGAATTCATATTTGTTGTCAAAAGTAATCACAATTGTTTTATATGAAACTAATAAGAAATCAAACTAATATGAAGAGTAATTGAAACTTAACTTGAAATTTACTTAGCATTCTAAATGCCATTCTAGCATCATAATATCATTTCACCTAGTAAGCCCTGTGATTTCGTCATTTTATCCTTTTTATATTGTTTCAATTTATTTATCATGTTATGTTTCTAAAATATAGCTACCTGCCTAATTATTATTGAAGTTTTTTTATTTTATTTTATTTTATAATTTTTTCCAGAATTTGAAACAGATCTCTTTCCGGAAATTATCATACATAATGAGATCTTAAGTTTGAATGCCCTTTGGTTTCAATTTTTACAAATTTTTCCATTTTCTTAATGATTCTAATTCATTCATTTGTTTTTGTTTCATGTTCCAGGTGTTGCTGGGGGTGCAGCATCGGGCAAGACAACAGTCTGTGATATGATTATTCAGCAGCTTCATGATCAACGAGTTGTATTGGTTAATCAGGTAATGAATTCTCTGTTAATACATATTGGTGGTCAATTTGAGAATAAATTGAGATTTATTATCTACAGCAAAAATTATCATTGAAGGCAACAATTAATTGCAAAGTGCTTTAGGTCTCATAAGCGTCCCATTCTCTCCATTCTCTTTCTTTATTACTTCTACTAGTTGTTCCTTTCTTCATTTTGTCACATTTTTCTTCTCCGGAGGAGGTGTGATTCAGAATTTGGGCTAAATGTTTTTTTATTGTACTTATGTTTGTACAGCTTATTAATGAAGTAGTTAATTTATGACAGGATTCTTTTTACCATAACTTGACTGAGGAGGAACTTGCTCACGTACAGGATTACAACTTTGACCACCCTGGTCAGTATAATTATACTTCATAGTCTTTCATTGTTAATGAGTAGTGACCTTCTTATATGGTATGAAATATTCTCTGCCCCAAAACTTCATGATCTTTATTTAGTTCTGTTTATTGACAAAATCTAGAGTTCTTTTTTGCTAAATGTGCTTTGAAGGCAAGGTTCCAAAGCCTTAAATAATTCTCATGTTTTTGTCATTCCAGCAAACCAAGGGTGAACTTATTTGCTATGGCTACTTGTTAGTAAATAATAATACTCCTGAAAATTGATAGGATAGCAGGACAAGGAAAATATATGGCATTTTAATGTTCTTAATGCATATGTCAATGTTCTTATACTGCTGTTGGTGTATCATCAGATGCTTTTGATACTGAGCAATTACTACATGTTATGGACAAGTTGAAGTGTGGTGAGGCAGTAGATATTCCGAAGTATGATTTTAAGAGTTACAAGAGCGATGCATTTCCAAAAAGAAGGGTATGCATGTGGAATTTTTTATTAGCAGTTTTACCCTCTATTTCTTAAAATACTTAACATCTTAAGATTGAAATTCTATTTTGGAGTTGTGAATATCACACAAAATAGTTTTCTTTTAGTGCATAGAGCTTGTAAAATATTATATTTGGCATGATAATCCAAATGCTGAATTTGGACATAGTTAAGCATACAATTACGAAATTGTAGTCACTATCATTCCATTTTATGTTCTGTAATGTATTTTTTAGGTAAACCCTTCAGATGTTATAATTTTGGAAGGCATCCTTGTTTTCCATGATCCACGTGTTCGAGAGTTGATGAATATGAAGATATTTGTTGATACAGGTCCTTTATTATTGTTGTTCCACCTTTAACTCAGAATTTATTTACTGAATGCTTTCTGTAGCTTTTGTAATTTATATGGGATCTGATGTTATATTCATTTTCTTTTTTATTTCTCACAGAATTTATTTATTGTATGTTTTCTGTAGCATAAGTAATTTATATGGGATTTACTGTACAATTCAGTTTCCTTTTATTTCATTCCCTCCCTAATAATCCACATTGTGATATAGGAAAATCGTTTGCTCCATATTTTTCCATGTCATAAATGAATGTTATTTTTGGATACTATTATTCTAGACACTCTGACTCTCTATATCTTCATATTTGGTACTTTATTTTATTTTATTCACTTTCTTGTTAGTTTGTTATTATTTATTAAATTTTTGCTGGTGTGTTTCTTATAGTTATTTTATAAACCAGCATATTTTATGTGTCTGTTAAAATACTAAGTTAAGCTGTCACTTTACATTTTAAGATGTTCGGTGCAGATTCTGATGTTCGTCTGGCAAGAAGGATTAGGCGTGATACTGCTGAGAAGGGTCGGGATATTGCAGTAGTTCTTGATCAGGTAGCAACTTTCTGCCACACCATTTACGCTACCATTAGCATTTGTTGATTGTCTCTTGTTTTTCTTTTTCCAGATTGGTTATTACTTCATTGTAAAACCTGGGAAAACTTATTTTAGTATCATGCTGCTGATCAGCTACACTGCAAGTTCCTTATTTATGAAACTTGTGATTCTTTCAGTTTTTCTGGAATGAAATCATTAATGACTGATTTTGTGCTTATTATAACATTGATTAAGCTTGCATATTCTTTACCCTATTTTGACAGTTAATTAATTCCTTCAATTCAATGGATGTTGGTAGTTGATTCTTATGTTATCCTTCTTGCAGTATTCAAAATTTGTGAAGCCAGCTTTTGATGACTTTATTCTTCCAACAAAGAAGTATGCTGATATAATTATACCCCGCGGAGGAGATAATCACGTGGCCATTGATTTGATTGTACAGCATATCCGCACAAAACTTGGTCAGCATGACCTGTGTAAAATATATTCAAATTTATACGTTATTCAGTCAACTTTTCAGGTACCATTTTCTTGCTATTTATTGACCTTTACAATCGTACTACTGAGAGCTCCAAAATTTAATTTGTTATAAAGGTTTAATCATTATAATTTGTAATTGTTACTATGCAGATACGGGGTATGCATACCCTGATTCGTGATGCTCAGATAACGAAGCACGATTTTGTATTTTATTCCGATCGTTTGATTCGTTTGGTAAGTAAACAGGGTTCATTTGTTGCTTTCTTAATTTAGTGGTGATGTGGCATTTTCTTTAATTATTATTAAATCATAACTCCTGCACTTGACCAGGTTGTCGAACATGGCTTGGGGCATCTGCCATTTACAGAAAAGCAAGTAATCACTCCCACTGGTAACCTATTCTTTTTCAATTCTTGCCTTGTAAGATTATTGTGCTGTAAAAGTTTTATGTGCTATTTTTGTGTTTTTGATCCTTGCAGCTAAAGGTTTTAGTTGAAACTGTTGAGCTCTGCAGTTTGTAGTATATTTGCCTTCACAGACGCTTCATTCTCCTACTTTCACTGCGTAGTGTCATGGATGATTTGTATATTGTGTATTTAGTTTCTTATGTGCTGGCAAATTTTAGGAGTGTAAGAACTACATGTTCTCAGCCATCATGTAAATATCTGTGGCTATTGCTTTCGTTTGTTTTCGTTTTGGTGGTAAATTTCCATTAACCTTCATCTTAGACCTCTAGTCTTGGCAACGCTTCAACTATTTCCAAATGAAATTGATTCAATAATTTTGTTGTTCTTATATGCCCCGAATATTTTTTTTTTTGGCTTACATGTGTTTTTAGTCCCTATATATATAAGTTGTTTAGATTTGGTCTCTTTAAAATTTTTGCTTTGGTTTTGGTTCCTCTTTTTTCCCCTTTTTTGTTTTTGGTCTCTATCATTCTAAATTTTGGTCCCTATTTTAAGTATTTTAGAATATGTATTTAATCCTTACAAGTATTGAAAATTTTGTTTTTGGTCAATATAAATATCATATAAATAGTAGGGACCAAAAACCTAACAATGGGAAAGAGGGACCGAAACCATAGCAAAAATTTTAGAGGGACCAAAACTAAAGCAACTCATATTTATGAGGATTAAACATGTTTATGGCCTTTTTTTTTTTTTTTTTCATGCCTTCTTTGCCCAGTATGAAACCAGGGTATGCTGGCACAATATTCTACGTGAATCCATGTTGAAAGGAGACTACAAATCAGGGAACTTTTCTGGATAAATTGGGAAACAAATGTGTTTCAAATTATAGTACCTAAAGACATGTTCTGTTTTTCGTGATGTTAATTGCAGCTATTGCCATGCTGAACTAATAGCTTTTGTGTCTGTCTCCATGTGGTTGTCATTCTTGTTCTTCTGTCTGCAAAATAGAATTATTTTGTTTTGTGTTTGAACTTTTTCATGGTAACTGCTGATTATTGTCCTTCAACACAGGTGCTGTATACACTGGTGTGGATTTTTGTAAGAGGTTGTGTGGTGTCTCTGTCATCAGGAGGTATTTGTCTAGTCCAAAGCTGAAGTCATTTGGGAATTATTAGCTTAAGCATTGTCATCCTTGCTTCCATGTATTGACTAAAGTATCTATGCTTAATTGTCCTTGAATAATTTAATAAAGAAAGGAATGTTGATTTGGGGTTAGAAATTGATTACAATGCATATGGTGGCATTTCGTTACCTTGAAATCATAGTTCAAACTGCAAATTCATCCCTCTGTATGTCTAAAGGGAACTAGTTGTTTTCCCCTGCTCCTTGGTTTGGTGTGGACTTATATCACTGCATTTCATAATTTATTGTTTAGCAACACTTTTCTGTAATTATATCTTATATTTGCTAATTTCAGCGGGGAGAGTATGGAGAATGCTTTACGAGCATGCTGTAAAGGTATCAAGATTGGGAAAATTCTAATTCATAGAGAAGGTGACAATGGGCAGCAGGTTTGTCCGTCTGCATGTATATTTTGGCACATGTCTATGTCTGTTTCGTTTCAGGATCACTGACTGTTTATCCTTTTGATCAATGAGCAGCTAATATATGAAAAGCTTCCAAATGATATCTCGGATCGGCATGTGTTACTGTTGGATCCTATCCTTGGCACAGGTTTGTCATTCTCTTGTTTGTTTTCATGGTTGTTCCGATGTTACTTATTGTCCGCGGCCTACTGCAACCTAAAGTTGCACATAATCAGCATAATAATAGTGAATTTAAAACTTTGGAATTTGGTGTATTGGTTTTCCTTTCAATTAACCTTTCATCTTTAGGTAATTCGGCTGTTCAAGCGATTTCTTTACTTATAAGAAAGGGTGTACCAGAGTCCAACATTATATTTCTCAATCTTATATCTGTAAGTCAATGATGCCTTTGTTCCTCTACATAGTTCTTTTATAACCTTTTGCTTTTTTCAACTTCACATTATCATTATATTTCTCATGCTTCTTTCTTTTTTTGCGCCCTATTGATGATTTACAATTATCTTCTCATCTTGCCAGGCACCTCAAGGAGTGCATGTGGTCTGCAAAAGATTTCCAAGAATAAAAATAGTGACATCTGAGATTGAGATTGGTTTGAACAAAGACTATCGTGTCATACCGGGCATGGGCGAGTTCGGGGATCGGTACTTCGGGACAGATGATGATGAGCAGGTGGTGACTCCTTCACAGTAGTTTTACATGGGGAAAGTCCACAATATGTTTCAGTTGACCATCATTATAAACAAAAGTTCCCTCGAAAATAGGTTGAAATTTGCTGAACCATTACTATGCTGGGGTCTGAAATTTAGTGTTAAACCAATTTTGACTCCGTTGGGCCTTGGATCATAATTTCATTATCCTTTTTGTTTTGATTTACAAAAAAGACGTATTATTAGAATGGTCCAATGAAAATCTCTCGTTACCTTTTACCATATACCAGAATTGTTCTTTGAACTTTTGTTGGTTTCTTTTCTGGATACTTGCTTATGGAGATGCCTTCACAGACAAGCATATATGTCCAGTTACTCTATATAAGAAAAGGAATGTATAGATTTAATGAATATTTTGGTGGGGCTGGTTTGTGTACAAGTTTCTGTTGCACTCATAGTGAGGGAGATATGCATGTGGCTGAAATATTAGAAACATTAAGATATCCAAAAGTAAATTTGTCAGAACTCTGTCATGGTGAAAAAGATATCCATTCTAAATTTGGGAGGGTTTGTTTTTGTACATGTTTCTCTTGCACTCTTAGTAGGAAATCAAGATTTAGAGCATTTGAATCTTGCCCTTAGGCTTTCAGCTGCACGGCAAAAAAATCCGTGACTGCCAAAATTAGTTCATAAACAAAATCTCGGGAAAAACATCAACTCTCTGTTCTTTCTCCAGGGGCATTCACACATATTGCTCATTCCTTACTGTCAGTAACAACTTCAACCGAAAATTCTCGGAGTTACTTTTGCCCTTTTTCACGTTGCAACATGACTTTGATGTGTGGGTTTGATTGTGATTATTTGGGTAGAAAATAATTTCTTCAATAAAAAAATTATTTTCTATATATTTGAATAATTTTTTTAAAATAATTAGAATTTTAAAAAAATTATTTCAGATTTTTTTATAAAAGTTAAAAAGAGTAAATTCTAAAAGAAAAATCAATTTTTTTAGCATTTTTAGTTATATATAAAATTTAAATTTTGTAATTTTTTTTTAAAAGCTGACATAAATGCGGCCTAAGAACCAAACAACTAGAGCACCGCATTGAGTCGCATGCTTAACCTTCATGCCAAACATCTCCTCGAGACGCCCTCATACTTGAGACAAACAGTTTGTGCAAGTATGAAATTAAACTTAAAATATGATCATTTTCAAGATATATTTGTCATGAAAATCATAGCACTTAATCTCTGTTCTTCGAGCTTAACATTTTGCATTCTCAAAATTAGAACTTATGAAAATCATTCTTTTACAAGCCAAAGTTCCTGAAAATTCCAGCAGCACATAAGTAGTATGTGAACCAAGATTTAAGCTCAGTTTGTGAATGAAAAATGAAGAGAAATAGAAGATGAATGTGTTGTAATACAAATAGGAAAAACAAGGAAACAAAGAAACAAAATAGCCATGTTTGAGTTGAAAGCCGCTTGATTCCTACCAAGAACGCTTGGAAAACTTCAGCAATGCAAGGGGCGTGATTCCTGCTAAGAACTCTTGCAGTGTGTTTGGAATATATATATATATATATTGAAAATGATTTGATTTGGAAATCGATTCATGTGTTTGGAATCGATAGAATTTGCTTTGAAATGCATTGGTTCTAAATTTAAATATTTGAAATGATTATTTTATACCTCTAAATTTTAGAAATCTCCCAAACACACATAATGCAAAAACCGTGACTCTTCTTTCCATCCCTTTCTCTTTGACCTGGGAGTGGGACGGCATGATTGTATATCGAGTATTAACAGGTTTCGTCAAAATGTGTATCTCATGCCACAATCGTATGTTACATGTGTATATAGTATGGTGAAAAGTGAAAATTACGGTGTTGTTGCATCAAGGTATCAGGAAATATGTCATTAACTAGTGTGTTTACTATTTACGTAGCATGTTGGCTTCAATTTACACGACCGAAATCCATTTTTAGAGGATGCTGGGGAAAAAAGAGAGAGAAGTAATAAAATCAAACCAAATTGATTTTAATTTTAAATAATTTCAAGTATAATAATTCATTTTTAAATAAATTCAATTCCTATTTTTTATAATTCATTCCAAACATGATATTTAATTTATAAATCAATTCAATTAGAATCATTTTTTTTTAATTTCAAACACAATTTTGGAGAATTATGTAAAGAGGATAAACAACGAGGACATAAAAGGCTAGTTAAAAGAAAGTCTCCCAACTAATAATCCTCCTAAAAGTGAAACACAAGCGACATTACCTACTTTCAACGAAACCAAACTTTTAAAAGTAGTATAACATTAAGTAATGAATTTCGAAGGGGCTACAAAAGTTAGGGCAATTACATTAGCTCCTCACCCGTTTTTGTACAAGTCATACTCCAGATAGCTAGATGCCATGATAAGTGTTCTAAAGTAAAACACTATTGCCATTTAGCTGCCTATGCAATATTTTAAGAAATCAAGTCGAGACCCAAGCCCCTTTCCTAGGGATGGCAATGGCCTCCATTTAGAAATTTGCCCCTAGTCATTGTTTTCGTCCTCATCCCCATCATGAGTTCTCATTTCCCGTTTCTCATGAGGATTTAAATCCCCGCAAATATCTACGGATTTATGAAAAAAAAATAAAAAATAAAAAAGAGAAAAATTATATATATATATAAAAAAAAAGACTTAAACTTGAATAAAGCATTCAACAATATCCATAATCCATTATATTGTTAATAATACAATACAATCTAAATTAAAAATAAAAAATATGATACAAATCCAAGTTATTATAAATTTGATTTTGACAAAAAGTTTAGCCTACCATATATTGGCTCTATTTTAAATAAACTTGATTTAATTGTGTATTATTATCAAAGTGTATTATTATCAAAATATATTTGTAAGTTAGTGTGTGTGTGTGTGTGTGTGTATATAGTACATAAATAAGGATTTAGTAGGTTTCCATGAGACGAGGATCTCATCCTCCACCCTCGCTCCATTTAGTAAATAGGGACTTTGTCTCCATTCCCATGGGGATCAAACTAGTCCCCATATCCATCCCTATCATGGATAATCCTCGCAGATATCGCTTTGGTTGGTTTTTTGCCATCCCTACCCTTTCCTTCTTTGGACATAACAGACCTCGCAACTCACCAAGTGATTACAACTCATATCTGAAGTAGTAAACAAAAGAAAATTCTTCATAGTCTTTCAATAGTATTAGTCACATCCATTTGTATACAAAATAAGAATAAGTTGAGTGATATACTAGAGAGACAAGTCTGAATGAGGATAATTTGACTACCTATAGAGAAACAAGGGCAAAGGTGCAAAATTGGTTTTTAAAATTTTTTTCAAAACTGCATCAAATCTAAGGAGTTATATCTATTACAGGCTATGAATTGAGAAGTTAAGCCCACTGAGTCCTAAAGATAACACTAACTAGATAAAGTTAACAATCTCCTCGCCTCCACCCCTACCTCTAGTGTCACTTGGGAAATTCAGACCTATGACCTTACTTTATTATCCTTTGTTGGGTCAAGTACTTACCACTAAGTTAAAAGCTAAAAGTTTACGGCAGTAGTGCAACTTTATTTCTTTAAAGTATCTTTGAATTGCATCTGGCATAAGGGATTGATCCCATTACAAAGACCATCAATCGGATGTTAACTTCATCAAATCCCAGGGGTAACTTTGACCAAATAAAGCGTTTGCTTCTAATTAGCATGCTCAATTTTGGGTACATATCATTATGAATACTAGTTTGTAATATCGGAGCTAATTGTAATGTGAAAAATGAGCATGGAGTTCCACTCAAAAAAATAAAAGCCAATCTCTAATTTTATTAAAGAGATAATTTTGTTTCCCGGGATGCCTCACATTTCATTTCATCATTCATGTTAGTAATGACAAAGTGATTTAAAGGAAGACGGGAAGATTCTGAACAACATATGGGATGCAATTCACTCCTCTGTAGTTTTCTTTTCTTTATCTGTATCTTTCTGGATCTGATGGAATCTCTATAATTGTAATTTAAAATCTTAGTTAAAGTAATTTTGACTTGTCATATTCTGAAATGTTAGTCAAAAGTATGTCGTTATTCTCGAAGAAGTTTGTTTGATAATTATCAAGTGTGTGCCTTTGTAACCAATTGAGCAGGTGAGATCTAGTTTGGAAACAGATTTTCTTCTACAACATGTACTTTGGCAAAAGAAATCCATCATCGTCATACCAGGCCACACAATGAAATTTGACATCTACAGAACAGCAAGAAAATATATTGATGAATGGAATAAAAAATGCAATATTTAAAATGGTAAAATTGCCCCAGGAATGAACCTGAGTACTGCCAAGTTACTCACAGGACCTGTTGCACAATTGTTTATAAATTTTGTGATTGTTTAACTTCAAATAATTCATATAGTTTTGAGAGCATATAATAAGTGGAGGTAACCAAAGGCAAAAAATACTCCTTCGGTAGGTCACTAGTAGGTCAAGGATATTCCGTTCAACTTCTGATCATATTTCTATCTGTGAACAAACTAATGTGAGTGTCTGCTTTGAAGATTCTCTTTTAAGTCGTGAATTTGAGATATAAGGCTCACCACAATAAATTATGCAAGTAAAATTTTTGAAATCTTAGTTGATACCCCATCAATCTTTGCAGGACCTTTTCCACACTTTGCCTTTAACCGCTTTAGACAGTCAAAACGGCATCTATTAGTGCAGCTGATACAAATAAACACTATGCAACTAAGTAAACAAAACAGTATAAAGAAGATTAACCAATATTATTCAGGAAGAACTATTTAATTGATATTAGCAGATGAAATGAAATCCTCCCACAACATCTTTCTGATGTTTCTATCTACAAACCAAAACATCCAAAATTAATCCTCTAATCATCTTTCTTTTTCATTCTTTTGCCATCTGAATCATATGGTATGTGTATCAAATAGTTTATAGAATCATTCTTTTGCACACTGGTATGGTATTTACCACAAGCTGTAAATCCTAACTGTGTAGAAAGCAATAAATCAAACAAAGCAAAGCCGAATTCAACGCTGCATCTTCACCTCTTTGTGATGCACTTCCTGGCTACTAGGACACCAGTTGGTGGACTAGTCATCTCAATCTGGCATCTACTATGCAGCCAGTAAGATATATGAATTAGACCAACAGTGACTTTCACTTTAAATGTTCCTCTCACGTTGTAATTGATCCTGTTACTTTGTACCTGCCTCTGAAGTTTCATACCAATATCCTGAGGCAGAAACACCAAGCTGGATATGAAGTGCACTGATTGCAACTTGCTTTCCCTTCTCCTCTGAGTAAAAGGCTCTATTGACTGTGCTGATATGAGCCTATCTGAGAAAAAAAGCTCAACATCCAAAGACTCAAATCTCAAATCAATTTTCCTGTTGGGGTTGGAAAAATTTGCTAGGAGGGTGAAGTCACCATTGATGTATTCTGGTGAGTCAAAATACACCACATTGAGGTTTGCATTGGGGATGTCAAATATGGGGGTTCTTGGTTTGATGGCAAGGAATATGATCAAAGTTGCAACACCAAAGAAGATTAGTACAAGGCTGAATGCGAGGCAAAGCACTGCAGCAAACCATATGATTGGATTGGTCCTCTTAGGTGGAGGTTGCCTCAGTGTAGTTGGTGGCCTGCTTAACTTTGTTGTAGCAGAATTTGGTGCATCTGATTCTAGAGAACTTTGGTTCCTAGGTTGTTTTGATATGACAATTTGGTCAAGAGAGACTGGTTTGGTTTGCTTTGTTGGTGGGGGTTTGAGTGGTGGGGGTGGTGGTGGTGGTGGTGGAAGTGAAAGCATGTTTAAGTATTTTGGTAGTGTGATAGAAAAGGCTACTACACTTAGGCAAACCAATGAAGCAGAGATGGATGTGGAGATTAGTATGGTGATGTTTATTTATTATTCTAAATAGAGTGATGGTATTACGGAAAGTGAAGAGGGGAAAAAGAAGAAGCTTTTATAATGGGGACAATGTGTTTTTTCTAGGTATTAGCAAAAGGTGAGTACAGGGTGGACCTAAAGTTGGACCAGATTAAGGATTGGATTTTGAATTGTAATGATTTTTATAGGTTGTTTTGAGAAAGTACCAGAGAAGTTTCAAGTACTCAAGAGAGCCCTCACCTCACATTCTTTATCGATCCTACTTTAAGGCTGTTAGAACTAAATGGCTGTCAGAGTTGGTCAAATGGTGAACGCATATGAAAATAGCCTATTCAATTAAGGTCTTGGATTAAGCATGTCTATATAACTTACTGTTTTCCATGATATGAAACCTATGTTATCTGATGGGTAGGATATTTAAGCACTAAGGAAGCTAGCTGCTAGAAAGTGTGAGACCTCCCGGTAAATGTCCCTGTTTCATATAAAAGAAAGAACAAAATCATGTTGGATAGTGAACCCTTCTTTTTATTGATAGTGATGAAGGTCATGCTCGCTTTTCTGCTGAGCCTCAATCACAAAAATTGAACATGGATGCGAATATGCTAATTAGCGCTCATTTCTTCTACCAGGACAAGATAATGTCCGGAAAAGCTGATACCTGTCTCGATTACAATGCTGAGGAAACAAGAAATAAAGCTAATTTTCCTACGAAAATAGGTCAGCACATAAAAGGCAATACGACTTTTTATTATTATTATTATTTTATGGTCATTAAAGCCTTAAGATTAAACGATTCAATATGCCTCTAAAAAATGTTAGTAGGTATACCGTTTATCAAATTGGTTATATTTGAAAAAATTATAGGAATAAAATTATTTTAATAATAAATTATAAGTATAATTGTCATTTTTTTATAATTGATTATATGATAATCAATCTATAATTAAATATATTCACTTGACATCAATTTATGCTTAAATAAAAAATTTCAGAAAATTACTTATAATTTTAGGCTATCTTTTAGCTTAAAATTATAAATTTTGGCTTGTTATCCATTTGTTTCTTTTTAACCAAATATAATAACTTTATTTTAAAACAGCTTTTATTCTTGAAAGATGAGCTTATTTTAGTTTATAATCTGATCTTCCAAACACGCACTCGATCGATCTGATAATTTGAATGTCGATTATTTTTAGTGAAAGTGTACTGGGCCAAGTTTAAGCTAATTTACATCAAACACATGTCGGTGTCGGTGTGCAATTTACCGACATTCAACCACTGGTACAGGCATTGGAACCAAACTATGCCTTATTTTGAGACACTTATTAAAGCTGAAGGTCAACATCTATTTTTCAGTAGTCCATATCACATGCATGCATGGTAGATTTCCTTATGGCCTGTTAAACTTTATTCAATCCAAATTTTATATTTTAATCGAGTAAATTTTTTGGAAATTGTCCTAACAAGATTAATGATCAGGTAAGGATCAAGTTATATTATATTTCGATAAAATATATAAATTTGGAAATTATGCATGTTTAATTTATAAAAAAAATTAATAAGAAACCAAACTTTAAAGATATTTAAATTTAAAGATATTTTACAAAGTGTATTTTAAAATAATTGCATCACTATAAAAATGTTATCTCGTTATGCATGATGTATTGATTTATAATTTATCTTTGACATACCAAAAGAGTTTAACTCTGAATATTTTGCAAAAACTTCTTAGACTATTATTTAATCTTGTATTGACACTTAATTTAATGGGTTTGGTTATGTTAACAACTACAAAAGCTAGATTTTAAGCTCATCACATCATTAGCCCTCCTCCTTGCCTTTGGATAAAACCCTAACCCCCACATCTGAAGTTTAATTAGTGTGTTTGTGTTAAAATTACTAGAATAATGTGCTTCAATAATTTCCAAGTCAGATACAACATGACAATTAACAATCATGTCATCATTTCCATTAAGAATTGACAAATGTAATTCAATATAAAGAGTAACATGCTATGATGCAGTACATACCAATTTGATGGTGTATTCATATGTCTGACATAAGTGGGATACTGATGCGCATTGGACACCAGTACAATACGTGTCCAACACGCAGTCTTACATGTCCTATTTAAAAAACTATTTTTCAACTCGGATACGCATCGGACATAGCTGCACATACATTGGACATGTATCAGATGCAACCAGAATGCGACCTAATATTTTTTTTTTCCAATTATTTGATAGACCAAAAAAGAATTCAAAGGCTCAAAGACCCAAGTTCATTTAGGATTTTTTGTTTTTAGATGTCAATAGAAATAATATCCCATATTTTTTTGAAAGAAATAAGAAGTATACATTACATATATTGAGAATACTCCTTTGTTTTTTTGGAGGGATTTCAAAAGTAATAAAAATTAGTAGCTTGACATTTATAAATATCTAAAAATATTGTAAGAATTTAATTTAAATGCACTAAGAGTGTAAAACAGTTTTCCACTGTCAACCAATAGAAATAATGAAAAATGCCAACTCATACAAATAACTACCCATTATAATGAGGGACCAACTATAATTTCTTACTTTTTCCTATTTCTATTGATTGACAGTATAAAATTGTTTTACACTATCAGTGCATATCAATTAAACTCATATTGTAATATGATATTATAAATTATGAATTTTTCTTAAATTTTTAATATATATATATATGCCGTATCCATGTTCTACAATTTTATGAATTTAATGTATCTCCATATCCGTGTCTGTGTCATGTCAAGTGTCCGTATCCGTGTCCAAGTCTGTACTTCCTAGCTAACTTGTTACATGTCTAATTTTAGGAATGAAAATGTTATCAAATTTTTTTAAAGGACTAATATTGTAAATCCTGATATTTTCAGGTATCAAAATGTATATAAACTCTAATTTAAATCACTTGAAACATTGCAAGATGTAAACACCTTGTGTCTTGAAACAAATCAAATCTTCAAGGCACCGTCACCCTTTTGACCTTGCATTCATTAAAATTGTTATAAGCTCAACATTTGACATATATGCTTCAGTTTAAGTGATGATGCTGGAAATAAGAGTAAATACTAAAATAAGAGTATATGTTAATAATATTCATGTATTTGTTATCTAAATAGATAGTTTTAGTCTAATTATTGCAAAATTATTTTAATCGTTTTTTGGTTATATTTTTTATTGTATATAGCTTAGTTAGCGCTGAAAACTCGGTCAACTTGAATTTAGTGAAATATTTTCTCTAAAATTATCCAAATTCCTTCGTAACTGTTATAAATACAAGAGAACATGATTTTTCAAGATAGTGTTACTGATTATCCAAGCATACTGATATCAGTCTAAAAAAACAAATATTTGCTGGATTTTCAACAGGTACCGGCCAATGAAAACCTTACTCAATTTCTTTGATAATTCTTCTTCGCCGCAATGGCTGTGTTGTAATGCTTCCTGGGACACTGTGAGCTTTCCTCCTCTCTTCCCTTCTTCTCTTAGCATCCGCCATGACGCGCAACAAAGTAGCAGCTTTGTATATTGGCTTTGGCAAGTGCCTATGCCTGTTAAGAAAAACCCAAAAAAGAAATAAGAACAAAGTAGAAAGCACTGTTTGCTAAAATTTAGAATTTACAGCATAATTGTTTGTCAGCTGTGGCTCACAAAATTGTTTGATCAAATCTCACCTTGCAATACGTTTAACTTCAGGGAGGTGCTTATAGCGTTTCTTAATGGCCTCATGATATTCATGCTTCTTCTTTTCCCTTGGGAGAATCTGTATCATGACCATAACAAAGTAGTCCTCAGGAATGAGGGGTCTTGCAATAAAATATGATACTTTAAAATTCTTAAACCAAGATGCTTCATAATTAATATTTAATAGATGACAACTCTTAACATGAAAATAGAGGATGAATCAACAATGAAAATCAACTAAGCTAGATACACAGTATTTGGATCTCATTTTAGCTCTTAACATGACCTTGTGATTTCAGGAGAGAGATCAACACAAAAATGGATCCTTGAGCAAGAATGTGGGACCTGATGCAGAAAAGGTGGATCCCCCCCTTATACAAGATGGTGTTTTCTCTGATAGAAAAAAAAGTGACAAAGTGCTGCCACAAGCTAAAAAGAGATCCAAACCCAAGTAGAAATGAAGAAGATGAAAAATAGACAGACATAATTAGGATTTATTCTACCAACAATTTATTTTATTTTTTAATTTTTATTTTTATGAAGCTGTGGTTATGGCTGTATGCATCCATGATATGAACAAACCACGCGATACAAGAAGATGTAAGTAAGAAGTCTTACTACTCCAAGTTGTTCTGATGCCTTAGCCTTCCAAAGCCTGAGGTTAGTGTCATCACTTCCAGATATCACATAACTTCCATCGCCGCTGAACTTGACACAGAACACCCTGCACCACGAAGAAGATGATCAACCTACCATAAGGCAACATAGAGATCTTCCAGTAAAATTTGCACAAACAGTAACGGAATTCTGTTACAAATCCAAGGTTTAGATTGTTCAAAAGGAAGCGTGATCAATCCAAAACAAAAAAAAAAAAAAAAAAATGCTCAATTCAAGATGTACAAAGTAAGTGAACCTTTGCATTCTCTTAGTATGATAAATCTCCTTGCTGTGTCCACCATTATACTGGAAAAGTGTCACCTACAAAAGACGAATAGTTAAAGGATAAAAGTTTAATTCAGTAACAACATATGTCGAAGGATTAAAATGAAATCCAAGGCAACTAACTGTTCTATTGTAGGATCCAGTCACAAATTCTCGACCAGCTGGTGAGTAGTCAATGTCCATCCTGTAGAATGAAATATAAAAATTATGGATGATAAATTATAGAATTACAAAAGAAAAAAAAAAGTAAATATTTATAGAACATTGATCTCACACTGCAGAAACATGATCTCTATGAATATATTTGGCTTCATCCAACTTCCTAGCATCATAGCTATAGCAGTTTCCATCTTCATTTGCCTGCGTGGTAATGAAATTTGTCTATAAGAATACAAATATTAATTCCAAGATATAGCTTCAAAAACACATCTGAACAATATTGTTGACAATATTAGCCAGAAGCAAAACCCTAAACAATAATAGCTTCAAAACCACTAGCTAAATTCATCTGATAAAGTTACAACAGTGAAATTTATTGGTTCCATTGGATTCCATGCTATAGAATTTGTTTTGGTCTGTCACAATGAAGTAAAGGTCAGAATAGCCATGAATAATTTAGATAAAAATGTAAAAAGAGAAAAGAAATTCTTGGCCCATAGCAATAATGTAATAGAGAAATGAACAAATGATATAATCTAATGTGAAATTATAAGTAAATTAAAGAATAATGAACTCAACTAACAGTAAAAGCTAGAAATAGCAAAATGAAAAGTTACACTCATGTTGAAATTTAAACTTATGATGAGGAATAATTACCATCATTATCATTTTTCTCATTGGGGAAGCCATAAGTAAATCATACAACATTATGCTTCGGTCACTACAATAATAAAGCAGGTTAGACAAATAGATAACTCACACAAACACAAACTCAAATAGATAGAAGGGGCAGCACTTCAAGTATCATGAGGGGAAAGGAGAAGTAAAATGACACAACTATTGTTCTTAGTTTACTAGGCAAGCATAACAGTAACTTGAACATGATTTATATCTCAATGAACAAGACTTCAACAAAAGGCATACCAAACAAACATAAACAAGTTCCACTATTATATATTCCATTTGATAAATGAGAAGATTACATTATTCTCCAGATTCATCCGAATAGCACCATAGTGCCACTAGATCAAAACTAATGTCTACCACCCATCAATAAACATGATAGGACATTTTTCTCATAGCCAGGCACCTATTAAAAATAACAAATTAACCAATTAAGTACCTATTTGTTTTATATTTTAGGCACCTCAAAAGCAAGCTTATTCAACAAAGCCTAGTTCATCAGCAATGTGTATATAGTTGTTTTTTCTAGTTATGGGACACACGGATGCATCAAGTAACACCAATTCTAGCTGCTGTAACATTTTCAAGCTTTTCCAGCAGGAGAAATCCATTCCATGTTACCTTTAACAATTTCATATTGCTCTCCCTCAACCTAAGTTAAAAGTCATGGCACAGTACAAATATGCAGTGCAGGATGGTCCTTAGAATTTTTGCACAACATCCAAGGAAAATAAAGTGAATAGTATACTTTTAATTATTTTATTTTTAAACATGATTCTAGTTTATATCATTCATACAAATCAATTATTCTAAAATCACTTTAAAAATATCAATCTCAATTCTCAAACACTAATAAGTTCTTCTAACATGAATTCTTTCCACATCAATTCTAATAAAATCTAAACATACCCAAGTTGACAGTAACAGGGTTTAAATCTTAGAAATGGAACATTTGAATGTTATATTAAAACAAGCAGATTTTCAACTCAATAAACACTGGAGAAGATAACAAGTTCAAAAAAAAAGAAAAAAAAAAAGAGATCAGCGAATAATAAACAAAGCAACATAGAAAAAAAGATCAGGACATTTACAGGGAAAAGAAAGAAAATCTGAATTTCAATTATTGATATCAACAATTTAGTGGTTGATCTACGAGCAACCGCAAATACCTAGCTGCTGTTGCTAGGAGATTTGGTTCTCCAGGGTTAAACCAAACCAAAATTATTGTATCCATTCCCCATTGAAAACTGTTTATAGGCTGGGACCTGGAAGGCATACCAATATAAAATAGATAATTCAGAAAATTTGTAGGTTCTTCATCTAAAAGTAAATTGATAACAAGTTGAAATAAAAAACCTGTTGTGATTCCATATATCTACTTGAGTGCCGGCTGTGGCAAAAATCGCACCATCCCACTGGTGATCAGCAACCCTAAAATTCAAGAGCAAGCTAGGCATAAAAATAATTTTAAAACAAGTTTCAATATCTTCCTGGATAATTCACACCAATACTTACCAAAGTGCGTTCTTCCAAACATAAACACTTGCTGGCTGCAAAAGAAGTTGTTTATAAAATTGTGAGAGGAAGAATACCCAGTGAAAAAAGAGAGAAATAAAGCCTGCATCATAACATCCCACCTCGACAGAATTCTTAGTTGGGTCACCTGACTCTCTATAAGATTAGCAATAGAAATATTCCAGAGTATGATATTGAACACAAAAATTCCAGTTTACATTAGAAGAATTAGTCATTGAAGGCTAAATGTTAAAGACATGCCAGCTTGATGTAATAGGGAAAAAGATTGAAAAGGTGATCTTACGTGTAATCAGTTGCACATGGCACAAGAATGCCCCCATCTGTAGATACTATCAGGCCTCGCACAGCACCTTGAGGACCAGGAAACTGACAAACTGTTCGCCTTTTTTGTTTATAAATAGAACAAGCAAAAACATTTAGAATATACATTGGGTAAAGTTGCAATAGTAGTAATCATGAACAATCTCTCATGGTCGCATCCCTCCCTGAAGTTTAGTTGAATAGGCTAACATATATATGGCACTCCCTAAAGTTACAATTCTGATGTATTATTAAATAGTTCTATCATATAATAATAACTAAAAGATACTTGTGATGCTGATCAATCTTCAGAAAGCCAATAAATCTTTGGAATGAATTATGAAGAAATCCTCAAGTCCTATTTGATACAGCCAACGAAGGTTCATTCATAATTAAGAACAGAGAAATCATTAACATTAATTTAGATTTACCTATTAACTATGATAGTCTTATTCCACAAATGAAAACAGAAAAGGAAAGAAGGAAGAGGCAGCTCCAGTATCACAATTGCTCATAATAGAAATGCATGAACCTATGTAAAACAAAAAGAGAGAAAGAGAAAGAGAGAGGGAAGAAATACATGTACATTTATGTAATTACATCTGTAACGATTTTTTCATTTCAAAGAAAATATTATACATCAGCTAATCAATTAGTAGTTTCAGATAAAAAACCAGAAAAATGAAAATAAAAAATCATATTACCTGGAAGCTATATCCCAGAGACGAATATCTGTACATACAATAAAGACAAATGTCACTTGTTTTCAATATATAAGCTGCTCTCAACACATCCAGCATAGTTTAAACCATGAAGTTATGGTTTAATATCAATTGAGCATAACATGAAGGGAAATGGGTGATGAATATTACCCAACAACTATATAGAAGGAAAATCAATGCGAAAAACCAGCAAAACTGACACAGGCAGATGTAATAAAAATGAGCAAACTCACATGATATAGAACGATAGAAGAACGATAAAAGTGAATTGATATGCAAGGCACTTCCCATACCATTACTTTCTATGATTTTAACCTGGGAATATTGTATTATTATTTGATTGCTATGAATAACAAATCATCCAAAGAAAATCATTTCTGGCTTGATAATGGTGCAACCATGACAACACAACATTTACTTTTATTCTCGCCCCACTTAATAACGATGCTTAAAAACAAAAAACAAAAAATCTAGACAATTATAATAGGTGTCTCAATGTTAGAGTGTATAGCAGTATATGGTTAGACCTGAACCAACAGTCCAGTTGCTCTTCATCTTTTAGTTAAATGACAGCTGTACAGTTTGTGTTAGGGAAACTAACTTTCCGCCTAAAGTTCACTCCCAATACTTTCCCCCAATGTACTATATAAAGCACTAGTGTGTAGAACACTCTTCATAATCAGAATATTCAGATCTTCATATCAGAATTCTTTCTGTTTCTAAATTTTCCTTTACTTTCTCTGTTTCTTCTGCACTCTTCTACTAGGAATTATAATATGGTAATAAGAGCTTGAAGCATAATCACATCGATCTTGAGACCACACCTTCGATTCAGTGATTGCATCACCATCTGCATCGCAAGATTGCAGCGATGGAAATCTTTGATCACAAGACTGCAATGAAGAAAATTTCGAGCACAATCTGAGATTCAGGATCCTCAACCTTGTGATGGAAATCACGATGCTATCACTGGATCTATGGATGAGGCAGGTTCTTGCTACCGTCAGAGAGCATAAGCACGCCAGATTCATTGATTGGAATACTGAAACTTCTCCTAAATACATTTCCTGAAGTAGCACGTCAAGATCTGGTCTCTGAAGAATTTTTGTTGGGGGAGTAGCAAGACCAACTTCTTCCCTTGTGGCTCATGGCGTTGATGATTGATTCCATCCTAACTCTGGAGGCTGAGTGCGAATATTGTTGGCAGGTATAGTTTCTGGTTTGTGGCTGTTCAAGCATGGCCCTGATTTTATGGTTGATCCTTCCTTGTATCGGTTAGTTGTCGGGGCTCTCCAATATGCAACAGTTACAAGACCTGAGATTTCTTAGTGTGTTAATAAAGCCTGTCAATTAATGTCACAGCCTTTGTAAACACATTGGAAGTGGAAGGTTGTGAAGTGCATCATTCGGTATCTAGCAGGGTCAACTCAGCATTGGCCTACATTTGGTTAAATCCTGTCACGACCGAACCCAGGTCGTGACTAGCACACAGGGGACGGGCCCTTAGCAAGTCTTGATCACACAATTTTAAGAAAAAAAATAAAAAATTGGACAAAATTTCTTCTATATTTAGGACTATTTCCCAAATATAAATCTTCTTCTTGCACAAAAGAAACACAAACACACAATCCATTGGGGATCCAGACATTCTCAGAATGCACCCCACAGTACGTAGTATAAAAGTAAAATATATAATTAAAATTATTCATCTGAAATACATAACTTTGATTCTATAGAACACCCATCCTTTTTAAACAACTCTAATATACAAAAATAAATACAACCACAACAACCATATAATCAAGATAAGGCTGAACCCTGCCTGTAGTACCATGGAGCTACAATAATCTAAAAATTTCTTAAACTTAAACAATTTACAAAAATGCCCTTAAAAAGAGAAGGGCTCACCAAGATTACAGAATTAGTCTATTGAGGACAAACGCTCGAATCAATAGAACACCTGTAACTGAAAAAGAAAAGGAAACAACAGAGTGAGTTTATGAAAATCAGTGAGAGATAGAATGTCCCTAACCCACATGAGACAATGTGCAAACTTATAGATTTAAAGTAATACAATTATATGCATAATAAAAACCAAATAGAAATCTTAGTCAAACATTATCCAAATTTTCTTTTCCAAAAACATAGAGGCCATCTATTCCAGGATAATCCGTCAGGAATCACATTTAGGTGGCCATTCCTTCATGTGACCCTGTAATCCATCATGCACCACTCTATGTGTGTGGCTATGTAATATCCGTCACGCATCACTCCCTTAAGTGGCTGTGTAATATCTCATCCTAGCTGCACTTAGGGCTAACGTCCACTGTCATTAGCCTACAAATCCTAGCCTAAACTTTTGCAAGTCTTTCTTTTCCATTATACATAATCATTCAATAAAGGATTCTCATAAAACATACTTTACATGAAATCTAAAATTATATTATTAAAGAAAAAAAAATGAAACCTTTAATAGCTATATCCAGAAAACCTTTTATATCAAACCATATACCATTAATTATGTCAAATCCCTTCAATCCAGTCTCATATAAAATCCTCAAGAAATTACTTTCAAACAAAACAATTTCCAACCTTCATAGAAAATCAATATAATAAACATTTATCATACTTTTCGGAAGTCAGAGCATTGCCTCATGTGATCAAATTAGAATAAATAGGCTACCAAGTTTAAATCGTAATTCTAGGATATCCCAAATCATTTGCAAACACACACACACACACACACACACACACACATACTAAATACATTGAAAATTAAGATAGGGATAAACTATCCACTCACAGTTCATCAGTCCAAAGGTGGAATTCGATCCTACAGAGCTCCGGACTCATATAGCAGTCATTGGAGTCATCTAATATCACAAATACGATAAATTAACCCCATAATAGTTGTCGATACATGGAATTAACGCTAATTACTCCCAAATCTTAAAATCCCCAATTATCTCTAACCTAGGGTTCAAAGAGATCCCCCAACTATGAAAATAATCGAGATTTATAGGTAGAGAGAAAGGAAAAGCGTTAGGAATCACCTTTAGGAGGCAATGGGAACGAGAATGAAGGTGGAATCCGCGATTTGTCCCCCTCCAAGCTCCAAGCTCATCCATGGTAGAGGTTGAGAGAGAGAGAGAGAGAGAGAGAGAGGCGAATTTGAGGATGATTTAAGATAGATTGAAATGTTTAATCGGTGTTTTGAAGTGGGTTTAGTGAAAAAATTTGATATGGAGGTGTTGGGTGAGGAAGAGAGTGAGTTTAGACAGATAATAGAGAGTTTTCAGGTGAGAAGAGAGAAGAAAACGGAGAGTGAGGAGAGAACGCTAGCCCGTCAGAGCGTTTATAGAGCGGGGCTAATCGATTCTGATTCTATGTAATCGATTACCTGCTCAAGATTTGTAATTGATTACCAAAGGGGTTGGAAACCTGTTTTGGACAATGTCGATTCTATTTTATGTCGATTACCAGAATCAATGGAAGTTAGAAACCCAACCAAGCAATTGTAATCGATTACAACCTTATTGTAATCGATTACAATTAAGATAAACACATCAATAAAAAGGCAACAATAAGAAAGGCTCAAAACTTGGGGCATGGGTGTTACAAATCCTCTCACTCTCTTGGCCTTCATGGGTTTTATGATGCTGACTGGGCGACTGATATAGATGATAGCAGATCAACTGCAGGGGCTTGTATCTTTCTTGGACCAGATTTGGCATCATGGTGGTCAAAGCAAAGCTTATTGCTAGATCCAAGTCTGGAGTGGAATATCGAAGTTTGGGGTAGACTGCTGCAGAAATCATTTGGCTACAATCTGTACTTGAGGAATTAGAAGTTACTGCAGCCAAACCTGTGATTTACTGGGACAACTTGAGTACGGTTATGCTTGTGCACAACCTTGTCCTACACTCAAGAACCAAACACATGAAGCTCAACTTATTCTATGTGAGGGAACGAGTTATGCATGACAAGTTGCACATAGCTCATATTCCTTCAAATGAAAAGCCCGTTGATGTCTTAACCAAAGCACTCTCCAAAACTAGGTTTTCATGGCTTAGAGACAAACTTGGAGTAAAAGGCCTGCAGCAGCTCAATCCTAAGTTAGCACCTAGCCAAGATTAAGGGGGCGTGTTAGAGTTTAAAGTAGTATACGGTTAGACCTACAACAATAGTCTAGCTGCTATTCCTTTGTTAGTTAAATGATAGCTGTATAGTTGGCTGGGGAAACTAACTTTCCCACCTACAGTTCCTGCCCAATACTTTCCCCCAAATGTACTACATAAAGCACTAGTATGTAGAAAACTTTTCATAATCAGAATATTTCGATCTTCTTCATATCAGCATTCTCTCTATGTTTCTCTCAAACTTTCTTTTTCTTTCTCTCTGCTTCTTCTGCACTTTTCTCTGCATTCTTATACCCTACAACCATGTATCTTCAGTTCCATTGTCAGAGTATAAAAAATATATAGCCCATTAAAAGGACAGCCCGGTGCACGAGGCTTCCGCCCAGTGGAGTTTAAGGAGGGTAAATGCATGCAGCGTTACCCCATAAACAAAGAGGCTATTTCCAAGACCATATAACCTATTGCGACAAAATTGTAGGATTTACTATCCAACTCATCCATGTTGTAAAAATATGCTAAATGGCAAAATACTTTAAAAAAAATCCACATTCCACCTTTCCCATTCCCAAAGCAAGAGCTCAATAACATAATGTTTCAGGCATTTTTCCTATACAATTGCACATAAAATCACACTCATATGACAAAATAGGGAAAATTGAAGTACCTCCATCCATTGAACCAGAAAATATCCCTTTCAACTGACTAGGATTCTTTGCCATACATGAAATGGCATCTATATGCCCATCCATAGCTCCTATAAACGGTCTCTCATAAATCTAAATCCACAAAAACAAAAAAGATATTAAGTACATATCCAATAAGTATAGGGCTATGTTAGTTGCACATAAAGACCAGCTCACATAACTCGCGTAAAAAAAACAAAAAAATCCCTCTTCTTCATCAAAAAATCATCAGTGCACATTGCTCTATGTGAGATTATGTGCACAAATTTTATATGCCACTAACATTTTTCTCCAATTAATTCATATATTCTCAAAAAAAAAAAAAGCAAAAAAATCTGACCTTGTCCAATTTGACAGAATTGAGAGCGCGTATATACTCCACGGCCTTCTCTTGAGTACGAATGCCAGGGTCATAATTGTGAAATATCCTCTTCATTTTTATTTGAGTTCATTTTTATTTGAGTCCAAATTTAAAAGGGCACATTAGAAACAAAGTAAGAGGAATGTTAAGAGGTAGTGAATAAGGGACTAGCGACCAATGCAATAGAAACATAATAGTAGTTTTTGATTCGAGTTTTGGAAGAGGCTGAGAATGATGATTAACTGAAGGTCTTGGCTTCGTTCTCAGGTGAACTCATCAACATAGCGTGATATAACTTTGACCTTCATTCTTCTGCCCTCCCTACTCTACAAAAGCTTCAACAACATCAACCACTCTATTATGCTGAAAGTGTGCTTGGGATTTACGAAAGGATTTTCATTTATTAATTTATTTATTTTTGTTTTACTGGCTTTTTTCTTTCCCCCCTCTTTCTTTTTTTATTGGTTTAGGTGACCTAGAGAGTGGCGGTAAGGTGTGGAGGGGACGGGCTGCAGTGGGAGGCTTGGACTGGCTAGAGGTGGAGGGTCGGTGCTGTCCTATCAGGCTCGCGGTGGGAGGCTTTGACAGAAAGAGTTTGAGGCACGTAATAGTGATGAAATACGTTTAGGGTTTAAGATTAGATTTTAAAATGGGACAATATAAGGCTTTAGGGCTTTATGAATATGAATTTAATTTGTATATTTTGTTGTGTAAAAATGTTTTGAGTAGATTTTTTTTTTAATATTTTAAAGTTGATATCAATTTAATATTAAAATTTTTTTTATATCAATTTGGTAATGAAAAATTTTTTTACATTAATTTAGTTCTAATTTTTAATTTAAAAATATACTGATGATTTAATAAAAAATTTGATTTTACAAAAAATTTACTAGAATTATATAGATGTCAAAACTCAAAATATTATATCTAAATTATTGTCAAAATTCAAAATATTAGTACTAAATTGATATCAAAATTATTTTCAAGAGCAAATTGATGTCAACCTTAAAGTGTTATGACTAAATTGATGTCAAAAAAATTTTTAAAACCAAATTGATGTCAAATTTAAAATGTTAAAACTAAAAAGATTATTTACTCAAAAATTTTACACAGACATCTAATCATGTATTATCACATCAGTAAAAATATTTGACTCAATCACTCATTACCTTAAAAGTCTTGCAAACATGAGTATTTAATTCGATGATAATAAAAAATTCTTTTACACTATCAATACATAACAATTAAATTCTTATAAACAAGAGTTGTTGCAACTTAAGTGGTAAAATGATTACTTGATATGTCATGATCATGGGTTCAAGACTTAAGTTTCACACTTCATAATTTTATACGCTAGCCATAATAGGCTTCTAAAGAGTCTAGGCCTTAAAAGGGGGGGGGGTTAAATGGATTGGTTTGGGTTCAAATTTGTATGAAAAATAAATTCAAACATATTAAATTTAATTGATTTGGTTTAATTTTTAAATTTTTTTGCCAATAAGTCTAATACAAACTAACTTGATCCGATCAAGATCAAGTTATTTGGTTTGGTTCGAATTATTGGATTGACCTAAAAAATAAAAAATTGATTTTTTTTATAGTTTTTATTGTTGTAACAACTAGCAATAAGTAAAACTTGATTGTGATATACTTAATAGTGGTATAAATAGATAAATTTTTAAATAAATATTAATAAAGAAAATAAAAGGTGACTATATCACTAAAAACTTAAGTGCAAAACTTTGAAAGTTAGAAATAAAAAAAAATTAGTTAATCATGTGATCGGATTGGATGTTTGGATAATCGAGTTGAAAAATCATAAATCTGAAACCGAACCAATAATAATTAAATTGGTTTGATTCTACTTAAAAATGAATCCACTGCTCAAATCAATCTAAACCAATTTCATTTGTTTAATTTGAATTTTCAGATTCATTGGATCAAATTAATCCATTTACACCCCTACTTAACCTGATCTCTTTATGTAAATAGAATTTCAAAGAAGATTGAGGCTCCCTTAATTTTTAAAAAAGTTAAGCTCAATTTTGCATCCCAACCCATAGTTTGGATAAGTAAAGACAAAAATGTTTTTTTTTTCTCTTACTTTTTTTTCTTTAAATTTAGTCTCTTATGATTTTTTTTTTTCAATTTGGTCCTTGTATTTTAAATTATCTTTAATTTTTGGTGAAAATTAATGATCTTTAGTCATTTTTTGTCATATATTTAAAAGAAAATGCTAATGTGGCATAAACGGTGTTGTCGTGGCGTACACGTGAATATGATATCAATTGTGCCATATCAATATTGACAATTTGAAATATAAGGGACCAAATTAAAACATTTAAACATAAGCAACTAAATTGAAAAAACAAATAAAGATAAGAGTCATAAGTGAAAAAAAAAGTAGAAGGAAAGAAAAAAGATAGAGAAAAAAAGGGGGTGATTTTAATTGTGCCATATACATTTTTTTGAAATCGAAAGTCTCAATAATTGTTCTTTAAATATTAATGAACAAAAGACTGATTTTTAATAAGTTTTAGAGAACTATTAAATTATTCATTTTTAACCCAAAAATTTTTTAAAACTCAATTTTTTTCCAAATTTGAATTAGATCCTAAAATTTGAATTTTGATTCTTAAAAATTTTGATATTTTATTTTATTTTATTCAAACTCAAATTGGGGGCATCTATGGTGGGCTCGTGTGGCTTTTGTGCTAGGCAATAAGTTATTGGAATTGCAGGAGATTCTTCATAAGATCAATTGATTTGCAGTGGACATCACTCATGCTTTTATGTTGGATTCTACATAGCCTTACTCTCTAAGGTTTGTGACATGGGAGTATCCACCCGTGGGTTTCTTCAAGTTGAATGTGGGCAAGAGTGTCCAACTAAGTAAGACAGGTTACTGGGGTGTAATTTGGAATGATGCGGGCTAATGATTAGTTGGCTTCTCCAGGAAATTGTGACATGGCAGGTTGAATAACTTGCTGAAAAGAAAATTTTGGGGTGGGCCCCACATAGATTAGTTTTCTTTTCGGTGGTTTTCTTTCCTAAACCAAACAAAAGGAAGTAATCAACTCACCACATTTTCTTTCCATCCTTTTTATTCCTCCCATTTTCTACTTATCCAAGCGATGGATAAAAGTTTAAGCATCGTTCGGTTTCATCCCTAATATTAAAAAAATAATGATTTATGATTTAGTTCTTGAAATTACAAATAATTCAAATTAATCCCTAATACAAACTTTATTAATTCAAATTAATCCCTAAAATTTACCACATTAAGTCAAAATAATCCCTAAAAATAGCCAAATCAGTCAAACTAGTCATACAATTGAGCTAAACTTTTGTTGACTAAAATGAAATGTAACTTCATTAACTAAATAAGTTTTAAATATCAATGGCTAAATTGAATGGCGCCTACAACTTTATTAACTAGTTCAATGTTCTACTTGAATGAGCATTATTGTATCTCACAACATGTAGATGTAGAAGTGACAAAGCAAGAAGAAACTTATATGATGATGGAGAAGTCTTCATCTTACATCATGCCTTATTAACATGAGGTGCTGTTTAAGAACCAAATCTTAGACTTCAGCAAGTAAGTATAGGTGTCAAAGAAGGTTGTCTTATAACTTATATAATATTATTATTCATATTAAATCATTATTTCATCTATACTCGAAAAATATTTTGTGTTCTTACAATAAGTTTAAAGAGTAAAAATAAAAAATTGTTAGTAGCTTTTTTTTTTTAATTTGAAAAGAAAATTTTATATGATATCAACATCTTGCCTTAAGGCTATGCTTGGGAATTTTACAAATAATAGAAGGAAATGGATCATAATTAATGGAATGGAAAAGAAAGGTGAGGAGTGGATTGGAATAGAATATGTCATACCTTTGTTTGGATGTTTAACAAGTTTAATGAGAAAAGGAAAGGGAAATGAGAACTATTCCCTCCTTGACCTCCAATTTGGAGGATCAAAAAATGAGGGCTTTGACTGGCAAGGGAGGGACACATTGTCCTTCATTGGCCATTGCAACCCATCCTCCTAAATTGTTACTAAATATGGGTCATTTAAGTTTAGCCACTCCACTCCTTGCCACTTTCCCCATTGTCACCCTTCCAAACAACCCTAAGGCATACAAAATACACGTTGGAGCACTTTTTCTTCATTCTTCACTATTCAAATCCTTAGCTAAAGAGGCCAAACAATCGGCAACTTTGTTACACCTCCTCTAAACATATTGTGCTCTGAAAAAGTAGAACCTACATGCCATTTCAAACACCTTAGTCATGGCCAAACCATCATATGATAGCTCTTCATTGCCCCTATCAAAATTGTTATAAATATTCATCATGTCTCCCTCCAACACTACCAATTTGATGGTAAGCGAATATGCAAATCACAATCTATCCCTAGCTATGAAGATCTCAGCTCTGTTGGCTTCAACTAGACCTTGGTATTTTTGGGTCTTAGCCACAACAAATTGACCATGCCAGTCCTTGATTATTCCCCCAACACCATAGGTGTTTCTTTCTCTGAACATCAATGATGATCTTGCATACTGATGGAAGAGGACATTTCCTAGATAGTGACTTGCACTTTGTGTGTTTGTAGAGTACTTGGGTTGGATTTATTGCCCTTTTTTCCTGCCACACCAAATTCCTCTGGTACCAAACTCCATCCAAAATACCTACAAGTAATTCACAATCAAATGTATCTAGAGTTAGCATTATGTCTTTCAAATAGTCTAGCTACATTACTACATCCCTATGTTATCTAGATCTTGTATGTTAATGCCTACCTCTAATATTATAGATTTTGTGTATGTATACTGTACAAGTAGATGCCACATTGATTCCTCCTTGTCCACATAAGTTGCATATATTTTTCAATTGGATATTCTTTGATTGTAAACTGCTTCATGTGGGTAAAATGTTTCTCATTAATCTACATAGGAACACCCTTATCCTAGGCTGAAGCTTTATTTTCCATACTTTTTCCACAACTCCTTAAACTGGTGGAGAGTTCTATACAGGTTTTCATCTTCATTTTGAGTTTGGATTTGGTATGCCAGCTTTTTGATCCATATGACGTTGTAGCTACTCTTGATTGAGTAGGTTCCTTTTGACTCAAATTTCCAATAAATGGAGTCTTGAAAATTCCTTTGGCTAAGAGGAATAGCTTTGATTAATCTTACATTTTGAGGTCCGAATAGTCAGTTTAGGAGCTCATACTTCCATCTTCTAGGGTTGTCTAGCATAAGCTAGCTTACTCTATTCACATTAGGTAGTAGATTTCCTCTCCTAAATGGTTTAAAATTTTTAGCTCCAAGAATCCATGGATCATTCCAAATATCTATGTTCTCTCCATTCCTTACCCTCCAAAGTATACCTTAGTTGACCACATTCCTCCCCTCTATCAAACTTCTCCAAGAAAATGATGGATTTGTTCCTTTGATGTGCCATTAAGAAATCTAAATTTGGGTAGTACCTTGCCCTTAGAAGTCTTACCACTAAAGAGTTAGCAAAGTGCATAAGCCTCCACCCTTGTTTAGTTATCATACTAATTACATGTATTAAATAAGAGTTTTAAATAAAATAAATTTATACCTTTACAGTGCCTAAAAAATGATGATATACTAATATGAATGATAATTTGTCACGGCCTAATTCGAGCCCTGACTGGTGCATAAAGGGAGCCCATCCTCTAGCAAGCCCAAACTTAAACAAAATATTTGGGATTCGGGAATGCTTAGAAGGCACCCGACAACATGCAAGCTACATTCATATGATTATAAATCCACACATTATTGATAATAATACAACACTTTTCGTTACATATATATATATATATATATATATATGTGTGTGTGTGTGTGTGTGTGTGTGTGTGTGTGTGTATATACACTTATTTTCGAAGATAAAAAACAAAACATAAGCTACAAAAGCTAGACCCTGTCTATGAGTAATGAAGCACTAGAGACAACAACAATAGATTTACTCCCAAAAGGGGTCCTAACTATTGGGCAGATAGAGGTATGGAACTCGAGTCAACACCTATATCTGAAAAGAGGAGGAATAACGGAGTAAGTTTTGCAACTTAATGGTAAACAGAGTATCCATAGCCCACATAAGGCGAGCAAATCATAAAAGAAGTATGCAAATAGGTGAAGTACGTAAACAAGAATTCATAAGTCATATAAAATTGTTATACCAAAATATATACTTCACAAGTAATACCATCAAACTAAGTGGGAAGTTATCTCATATAGGATGTAACAAGCAGGTATTACAGTTAGGCAGTCTTTCCTTCATGTGACCCTGAAATAGGCATGCACCACCACTTGGGTGGCCACAAAACCACAATAGTCAAGGTACACCAAGGCTTAACACCTATTGTTATTAGCTACAGATTCTGTCAGCAACTTTTCCAAGACCATTAAATAATGCGCACACACGCATACACACATAATAATAGTCACTTTATGAAGGTTTCATGAGTTAATTGGTAATGTATAGGGAGTAATCTCAACCCATGTATTGCATATGTTATTCGCGGGCTTTTCCTCATTTGAAATATCAACATAATCAAGTGGGGAGTAGTCTCAACCCAACAATTGCATATATCAATTGGGGGCTTTTTCTTACCCAATGTCTCAACAAACCAATGCCTCAATGATACCTTCAATTCATGTATACTTTCAAAATCAAATTAAAGATATTAAGACTTTGTTTAAACAATATGCCAAACCATTCTCATAATTCATAGAAAATATGTACCTGCTACTAAGAATCAAACCGTAGTCCCATAACAAAATAAGAGATATCTCTTCAATGTCTCATGTCTCATTTCGTACTCACAATATGCATCAAGAAAAATCTCATTCAAAAGCTCATAATAATTTAGAAGATATCTTGTAAAGTTTTAGGAGCCTTTCCAAGATTTCAATCAAAGCTCAAACCAAATGCATAATAACATATTTCAATTGTCTCAACTTTCCAAAACAATTTCCATATAAATCATAGAAACTACATTCTTGTCCATGTGTAAAGTTTACATAAAATATAAAATAAAAGGGCTTTATATCATATAAATCATTATCATGAGCCAAATTCAAATCGCATAAGTTTTCAAATCATTTCTCACATTTACAAAAAGTAAGATATCTTAGAAAATAACTAGGGATACAATGTGTACTCACAGTACACAATCCAAGAGAGGTGTGATTTCAACTCTTCGAAACCACGAAGCCAAGAAAGGGTGCTTTGGGAAGATCTAACACCATAGATATGACAAAATGAACACCTATTAGCTATAGGAGTCATGGACTAGTATACTCTAGTTCAAGTCACAAAACCATCAAATTGAACCCTAGATTCTTAACATCAACTATTCATACCCAATATTTATGATGAGATTTGGCTAACCTAAGCATTAAGGAAGAGGTGGAAGTCTTAGGAATATCTTGGGAACCCAAGGGAGAAGCAACTCAAAGTGAGTGTTGATAGGTCACCGTCAAACTGTAGTCTCCAAGCTTCCAAGCTCATTCAATGGAGGTTTTTAGAGAGAGAGATGATGGTGAAGAAGAAGAAGTGCGTCTTGGGTAGGGAAGAGGAAAACCAAAAATGAAAGCAGAGGAAAAGGAAGTAGGAAGAAGAAGAATACAAAGAGAGAGAGAGAGAGTGCTAGAGTGTTGGGGAGGGGGGGAAGAGAGAACCATGGGGGAAAAAGTGAGAGAAGAGAGATGTGGTTCCACTTAAAAGTTAAAATATTATGTCACCAAATACTTATTTACCTTCCTCCAATTTTAGTTAATGTTTCAATTTATTTTACTAACCATAAATTTTAAAACATAAATATAATTAAGAAAATTGGGGTATTACATAGTTTATAAAAGTACTCATATTAATACTTATGTGTTTAACTTCATATATTATATAACGATACTACTTTTTAAAAAATATAAATAAGCATTTTAATTATCCAAATTATAATTATTTATAAAATAATAATACTAATAGTATATCATTACAATATTATGCCTATCAATCTGCTAGCTCTCATAATTTGCATAGCTATATTTAAGACAAAAAATTGAAAAAGGTACACATAAACACTGGGTCAAGTCTTTATAAATGTATAACAATAACAACTATGACAAATAAATGAAAGGGGCAATATTAAATCATGAAATGTGAATCATGATTGTTACTAATCCCAAAACGTGATTTTTAGTTAAAGAAAGCTTCAAATACGTGGTTGTTGGCTTTATCTTCGAATTACAATTTCAATTTTTGACACTCCCATCTAGGCCCCAACATGTAGGCCAATACATCTGTTTAACTATCTCAAACCATTCTTACCCAAATTACATTGCATAACACAAATAAAGATCCGCAAATTCAACAATCTAGGTTTGAATCTTGCAAAACCGATGAATCAAAGTCAACAAACAATAAGAAAAAAATACATAATGACCTAGTATACGTTGAGGGTTCCTCAAATGTACTTCGGATCTCTTACTATTTCTAATGATTCAAAATATTCCAGAGGGCTTCTCAGTGCAGTCAATGCAGCTTTCTTGAAAATGGTGCTGGTGTAGAATTTATAACTGATATGAGTGTTTCTAATAGAAGATGTAAGAAAAGTTGGTGCAATTGCCTATGCAATCTCTAGCCCAATAGTGAGTCAATGAGCTAAGGTGTGTTTGTTTGTGATTTTTTTTTTTGCAAAAAATCATTTTTTGACTGAAAAACATCAGTTTTCATACATTTGGATTATTTTTTAAAAATAATCAAATTCTCAAAATAATTTGTTTTTAACTTTTTTATAGAAGTTGAAAAAGAGTAATTTATGAAAAAAAAAAAATCAATTTTCAACTTTTTCAGTTGTATATATAATTTAAGTTTCATAATCACTTTTTTTAAAAATTAAAAAAAACCCACCTTTATTGCCATTTTTAAGAGCAACAATGTAAGAACTAAAAAAAACTTCCACTACAATTTGGTTCCATGAATCTTTGACCCTATTACTTGTGACATAAATGTTTTGGGGCACATTATGCTACACACTGCCTCAAGAATGGTGCACCACGCACCTAGCTAATCCAATGGAAAGATTGAGGGTGTATCAGTATTTTAATTTGTTGTTATACATCATAGTAAAATCCCTTTTGGTTGTCCTTTATTGGTCGCATCAGATCGGAACTCGGGTTCCCACTTGGAGGTCGGGTTTGCTAGCAAGAATAATGTCGTTTGTCAGTCACATCATATCGGAACTCAGGTTCCAAATTAGAGGTCAGTTCTGCCAACAAGATCAATGTCCTTTGTTGGTCGCATATGATCGAAACTTGGGTTCAAACTTGGAGATTGGGTCTACCGGGAGGATCAAAATGGGGTAGGGTCTTCTATAGTGCTTTGGTACTATTTAGCATAAGTATACTCCAATGAAAATTTCGCTGTCACATCACTCAGTGCATAATGCACCATAGATAATAGGGAGCATAATGTATAGCGCCATGTTTTGGAGAAAGATGTTATAATAGTAAGCTCTTCCATTCTTGGAAATGAGAAAATGGATATAAGTTTTTCATTGTGAGCTGTCATATGTTATATCCTCGATCTCATATGTCTGCAGTAACAATTCAAAAGAGGCAAAAAGAATTAGATTATTTATATATTAAACAAATATATATTTCACCATTGCAAAGTTAAAAGTCCTAATGATTTACTAGAGTGAGTTAATGACTTATCTTTAGAACATAATTATTAAAGTTAATACAATTCCACTATAACTGTCCAAGATATTTAAATTCTTCTATTTCCCTTTGTTGCTTGAGTGGATTGTATACAAATATATTAAAATATGCTCATAGCTCACTATGTAATTGTCATTATAAACACTTAGTAGGGAAATTTTGCTTCATCAATAACTAATCCAACAAGTATCTAATAATATAATTTTGCCTGCTTAAGTATAATATGAGAATAATGATAGGAAGGATTTGATTGGATGACAATATAAAAATTTTTTACACTTTCAGTATATCAAAATTAAATCGTAATATATATGTATTTCTTGAAAAATACATCTCTTTACATGAGTTATATTCCTTAAAAAATAAATTAATTATTGTTAATGCATCTAAATGCTAATTATGTTTAAATAAGTTTCAATAATATATGTAAATAATATAGACAAAATGCAAAACAAAAGAGAGTGTTTAAATAATGTTCATAGGAAGGTATGAAGGTTCGCAAGCTCTATATTTTATTTTGGACAAAAAATTTACTTTTCTCTATTTTTTGGAACCAATTTATGATTCTGGATAATTTTTTAATTTCATTTTACTCACATTAAGTTCCATTTTAATTTTTCTCTCATCTAATTAATATTCACTTTCTGCTATTTTTAGTTACCTAAATAATATTATGTTTATTCTATTTGTCTCCTATCTAAATAATATATTAATAATTAAAAATTCAAATAATATTGATATATGCTACAATATTTATGCTACAATATATATGATTAAATAATTATAAAAATTTATTTATGTTGACAGTATATTAGTTTTGTTTTAATGTAGATAATATATTAAAACTAAATTCTTATGATTATCTTAAATTAATATTATATATAAAGATTTAATGTTGACAAAGATATCTTGTTACTATGAGATTAATGTTTTAGTATTGCTATAACAATAAGATCTATTTAAGAATAGCTTTCCAAAATATTAGGTACTAATTAGTTTAGTGAGTCTCATGTTTCATATATTTTGAAGTAATTTACATATATTGTTACAACTTACAATTCATACATTATATGCACTAACAAATAATTAATTTATTTTTAAGGGACATAATCTATATGGAGAGATATACTCTTGAAAAATACGTATATACTAAAAAAATTTGATGATAATTGTTCATGAGTTTTATAAAAAATTTTCTGTTAGATTATTATATTAAAATATATATTTATTTATATTAAAATTAAATTCTTATGATTATCTTATATTAATATTGAAAAAGATTTAATTTTAATTAAAGTATTATGATATTAATTTTTTAATATTGTTGGAACAATTAAATCTTCTTTAATAATATTAATTACTAGTTAATTTAACGAGTCTCACATTGGAACTTATTTAAACATAATTAATATATTAGATGGACTAAAAATAATTAATTTATTCTTAAAGAAATATAACTCATATGAAGAGATGTATTTTTCAAAAAAATATTTTATTGATTATTATTAATAATTTTTAATGATAATTATTTATAAATTTCAAGAAAGTAATATTTTATTAATTTATTATTAGAATATATTTATTTAGAATTTTTTGCTATAATATTTTTTAGTTTATAATAATATTATTTTCATTTTAATTATTAATATATATTTTTTGATAGAGTGAAGTGCCTATTTTTTATAGAATAAATTTAAAATTTAGTTAAAACTTTGAAGGAGTTGGAGTTGTTGTCCTTTTCTAAAAAAAAAAAAAAGTTTAAGAAACAAATATATAATAATTATGCCTAAAATCTCTCATTTCATCATATTAGTTTTTATTTATTTAATAGATATTTATTACAGTGTCTGAAAGCCATTTTTTTTGTTTTAAATCACCCATATATAAAATTTAGACTAATGATAAGGGACACATGAAATTACAGCACATACAAAAAAAGCGAAGAAAGTAATAAAAATATTTAGTTCTATATGATTATTATTCTTTTTGTCAAGTTTTTTTAATCCAAAAAGTTATTTACTTACTTACCAGCGCTTTCAGCAATATGGTAGTAAGTTACTAAAAAAAAAAAATACCAAAACTTTTACTTACTAGCGTATTATTAAAAATGTTGGTAAGTTTTGAAAAAACAAACTCTTACTTATCAGTATTTTCAGTAATACATTGGTAAGTTTCTGAAAAAAATAAAAAAAAGTTTTACTAACTTTCTGAAAAAAATATAAAAACTCTTATTTATCAGCGTATTGTTAAAAATATTAATAAAATTTTGAAAAAAATAAAAAATTTTTAATTATTAACATATTGCTAAAAATGCTAGTAAATAATTTTTATTTATTAGCATTTTTAGTAATATATTGGTAGTTTTCTTTTAAAAAAAAACTCTTACTTATCAATATTTTTAGTAATATATTGGTAATTTTTTAGATTAAAAAAAAATCTGACAAAAGGAATAATAATTATGTGGGATCAATTATTTAAATATTTTTATCATTTTACTCAATTTTTTTTATATACATCACAAATTTGTGCATATGCCAACCATTATTCTAAAGTTTATTCTAATTAATTTGCTTCAAAAAACTTGTTACCCTGGAAGGGACTCTAAGTTTTGACCAGAAATTCTTTTCTCCTTTTCGAATATAATTTTCTTTCGTCTGCATAAAGCATCATCAGCATCCCTTCTTAATGGTTCTATTACTCTTACAGTACAATACTTTGATTGAAATAAAATATAGGTAATGAAAAATTTTATAAATTCACGTTAAGTTTTATTTTAATGGAGGAATTTAATTAATTTAAAAAAAATAAAATTTTAAATATAAAATGTATGTAAATAGGGGAAGGATCACCAATACTTTAAAATGAGGTTATCCACCCTAAGCCCCTTTTTGGCTTTTCCATTCTTCACGGTGAGCACTCTCGCCAACTCCTGTGTCGGTCAACTCTCTCTCTCTCTCTCTCTCTCTCTCTCTCTCTCACTCACCACCACACTTTACGGCTCTCTCCCTCTGCCGTAGCATCACCACTTCGCGGCCCATCTCCGCCAGACCACCACCACCACCTCGCGGTCTCTTTCTCCGTCCCCCTATCTCTGGCGAAGCTTTCTCTCTCCGTTGTGGGTGTCTCTCTCTTTGCCGCCGGTTCTCCTTCTCTCCGCCGCGTAGTGGTGGCTAAGTACAATACTGCCTTCCCCACTCAAACTCTAGCCCTTGGTGAGCTCCTCTTCCTCAAGCTTGGTGTCCCACTCCCTTGAAAATTTGATTATTTTGCCTTATTGTTGTTTATGGGTGGGAAGAGTCTAACAACCCCAAAGGGGGGAGGGTTAAAAGGAATTGTGAGCTAGTTAGTTTAATTGGGTCGGGTATACGAATTTATTTTAGACAGTTTTAATTGTTACTGTAACCTTCCTTGTGGAGAAATCTTGTAATTGATGAATTATAAAACTTATTAAAGATGTTATTAGTATATATCTATAGAAGAGATTAGAAGATTGAATGCCATGGAACATGTTTTTTCTTAATCCTTATTCTTATAGATATAGGAATAAAACTATAAAATTATTAGTTTTAAAAAGAATTAAAGAATGTATAATAAATAATAGGGAATTTAAATTTTAATCGGTAAGGTTGTAGAAGGTTGGGGATAGATTGTAAACCATAGTGTTATGTTTAAATTGGAAATAATGGATCTGATGTTGATTACAGATTTTCCATGTGATCAACTTTTGAGCTCAGCAGCTCCTAGGACGTAGATTTGACGTCTCTTGTTCAGTGAGTGGACAGTGCCTCTATGGCATATGATTTTATTTTATGCAATTAATATTGGTTTGATTTTAGCACACTTTTTGATAGCTTATTTTTATATATCTAGTTAGTTATGAATACTTTGTTTAGTGATATAATTGTCTTATGGTTTAATATATTTATCTCATCATGAACCTTTAATTCAATTTTGAGAAAATTTTACTAATGTTCAAGTGTTGAATGTTCTAAAAGCTTTTTGGAAAAAATTACAAATTTTATGAATGAAAGGACAAGCTCTACTTTGTTTGGATTACTGAATTGATTTATTGAGTAAATTACATTTTGGACTTCCAAACTTTAATGAATACTTGGTGCTTTGAAAGTTTGATTTAATATTTGTTACTTAGCTTTTATTAATATTTATTACTTTAGTTTCCATATATTTTGTGGAAGGATTTTTAGTTAATCGGTAGCTAGCGGTTGTTGACACTAGTCTTGATGCACTTTGGTTTGAATCCAGCTAGCAGCGGTGTTGCTAGCTCGGTGCGTGTGCATTGAGGCCTACGCATATCGCCAACTTGATCAAATCTGAAGGGGGTAACCCTCATTTGAAAATTTCTCTGAATTGGAAGCCTCCCTACCGTAGATTTGTATTTGAGAATTATGTTGAGGTTATGAAGTAATGTTTCTTCTTTTTATACCTGCATAGTATTTAATTTTGATTTTTTATGTATATATTATTTAAAATGATGATTTCTTATTTAAACTTGATTTATGATATTAATTCCTTATTTAATCATAGTTTGCTTTATTTCTAGAGTTTGTCCTCATATGTTATAGTTTCATTGCTCCTCACTGAGTCAGTTGGACTCACCCCTCTTTTTCCTTTCCTATTTCAAACTTTGGTTTAGCACCTAACTCAGTTCTTCTAACTTTTTAGAGTTGCTCCGCCATCCACAGGCAGGATCTCACGACTTGATAATGTATTTTGTAAGATATGTATATATAGGCTTTATGGGTCTTGGAATTTGTTTTATTTAGTGAATAGGGTGCAAATAACTAATATAAATGGGGAATATGTAAATAGATGCTATGTATATAAATATGAACTACCGGATAGTGCCTTGAGAGCCTCAATTTGTATTTGCTGACTGGTGGTTTGGAATAGGTTTGGCAAATATGGGAAAGATAGGAAAAAGAGGGGAAGTTCTATTTGTTAATAGTCATAGTAGGCTTGCTAGAGGTTTGCTACCTCTCAGCGCTGGTCACGGCTCGGGGTGGGTTGTGACAAAGGTGGTATCAGAGCCTTAGGTTTTCCTATGGTTTTTGGAGCAACGGTCCTTTAGTAGGATCATGATTGTGTAAATGGAAGCCGACCTATTTTCACAAGATGTGGCACTGCCAAAGCCTTGTAGCGATGTTATTTTTGTTCCTCGTTCCTCGACTATCCTTTACACTCTTCAATGATTTGTCTATCTTATTCTTATGCCTTGGTAGTCCAACATCTCTTGACCTTGCCAAGTGCCTATGTATACTTGCATTTCATGGTGTTTGGTGCATCAAGTAATCACTTGCTTTACCTGAATGCTTATAAACACATGTACCATTTCACAACTATGCTTTCTACGATTTGCTTGGCTGTTCTAACTATTCTATTTTTTTAATTTTTTGTTGTTGATGATAGAAATGATTAGGTAAAAAGAAAACCATCCTAATACTCTAGGTTGTTTGATTGGAATGTCTTTTTGGTTGTTTTATATTTGTTGAATTCTATTACTTGTCATTATCTTAATTCTTGCATGGTGATGATGCCAATTGAAGGAGGAAACTCTGTGTTGTTATTGCTGTGTTTGTGGGTATATGAAACCAAAAATCTCATGTCCTCACTAGTTCATGTATTGGGACTTTGCCCTTGTGATTGTATGAGTCTTGGTTATTTTCCTTGCTCTTCGTGAAAACAAATTTTTTGCTGATTTTACGTGATGAGTAGCCAAGATTTCTAAGGGCTGATGGGGCTAAATTTTTGTGATGATTTATGTGTTCATGTAGTGTTGATGATGTGGAAATTGTGCTTTATGTACTTTTGATCAAGTATACACACTTAAGAAAATTTTTAGAAAGAGTAAAGGAACAATTATAGTTAAATCTGACTTCCATTTCCACTATTTTCAATATCCGGAAAAAAAAAAATTGTGAACTTGCAAGTTCTTGTTAGCAAGAATCTCTTTTTCTGTGACTAGACCTAACTCTTTATCAGGTTTTCTCTTGGATACATTTTCCTAGTACAAAAAAAAAAGTAGCGCCAGTCACTTTAATGAAGCTTTTTGGAGATACTGGGCTTTCTTCATTTCTGCTGAAGTGTCTTCATAAGAAAATAGGGGTTCTCATCCTCTTCTAATTGTTTCTACCAACCCAAGGTTCAACTCTTGTCTCTACTCATTTTTTTTTCTTGATCCGGTTCTTGTTTTCCTTGTTCTAAGTGTGTATAGAAGTTTGTTGAGCTATCTAAGTGGCTGAAAAAAAATTTTCTGCATTAGTGCAGTAATTGATGTTGAAATTATGTAAACTAGTTGTTTGATGTAACGACTAAGGGAGCCAAAGTGTATGCCGCTTGGTCATTACCTTGATGTGGGTAAAACTTGGGTGATCTCATGAAATCAGGGAAAATAATAATAATAAAAAAAATTTCTGCTGCATAAGACAGCAGATATAAAATTCTGTGTTGATGCCTCAGAATGATGTTTTGAGGCTGGACTAAAGCTTAGTTGATGGATTATTAATACATTGACCATGGTTGTGCTTAAACTAGTAAACTAAGGTGAATTGGTGTGCAAATCTTCCTTTATGCCACAAATTTTAATTCTAAAATGGTTGGACAGCAACCAAAAATTTTGATTTGTAATTCTATAAGGATGATTATGTCCTTGTTAAAGTGCTAGAATATTCAGTTGCCGCATATGAAATTGATTTTTTGAGAAATACTTCAATTATGCTTCTAGAATTGATTGGTATAGGATAGGACACCATGTTTTCTTCCTTGCAATTTGGCCTTGTTGGTGACTCAGGTTTTTTTTTACTAACGTTTAAATCAATGTAGTAATGGGAAGCGTTACAGGAGTTAGATACTAGAAAGAGGTAGGAGTGTTGGTTTTGATTAACCTTTTGCAAATTTAATGAGTTAAGCAGGAGAAAATCTTCTTAAGGACACAACCATTAATAAGCTTTTGCAACCCTTCTTTTGTATTATGCTTTGTGAATGCTATATTTGGTTTTGTGTCATGACCTTAATGCATGCTTCTGTGAGGATTGGCTTGGTGTGCATGTTAGAACTACTATTGATACAAGATTTTATGCAGATTAGAGTTCCTCTATATATATACTTTGCTTTCCGTATTCAAAGCCATGTTATATTTCGTATTAATTATTTAATGTGCTATGTTCTTTTATAATTCAGCCTTGCAATGTAAGTGTTGTTTCATATATGACCTTGCTGTACGGATTGCGACCTCTCTTCATAGATGACCTTGTTATATCAATTAGAAGCTGATATTCATGTTTGCTGTTAATGAATTCTGAAGTTTTAGTGATTTTTTTACTTATATTTGTGAATTTTAAAAGTTTGGCCTATCAAAAAAATATTTAGCTTGGTTTGAAATTGGAACCCCTCTTGATATATGATATTAATGTATTATACTCTATCTATTAATGTCTGTTGAGGCAAGGGACTTTTTGCTGAAATGCTTCTAGAAGTACATACGTATAATGCTTTTAAAATATTGAGTCTCTATTTTATTCTAATGGGAGTTCTTTTTGAAAAGGCTAGTGGTAGTGCTGATATATATCAGATACTTTATGAGTTTTAATCACTATCCATTAAATGTTGGTGGCAAGGAACCAAATTTAAGGCTTTCTGCCTTAGGTTTGCTATGGTATTTTGGGCATTTTTTCCTCTTCAACCGTCTTACTTAATGTTCAGTTATAATCACATGCATTAAATTCATTTGCATTTACATAGCTTTTTCTTTATAGTTTGACTCCGTAGTCCTAACTTCTTCTTCTTCTTCTTAATATTATTATTAAAGCTTGGGATCTTATTAAGCTTCCTTCACAAAGCGTTCTTGCTCCTCAAGTCATTCATTATTATCACCTTAGGCAATGAACAAACTGCACAAAATTTATCAATTGTCATGATGGACATTTACTTTGCCTCTATTGTAAAGCTTTTCATTTTTCTTCTGGGGTTGTGTGGGGTTCTCATGCCTGTATAATTAGAATTGTTTTCATAGTTATGCTGAAATTTTGAAAAAAAAAAAAATAGTGTTTCTAATGTTTACTCCTTCCTTGTACCTTTCTTATCTTTTCATACCCTTTTTTCCCCTGTAACTTCTTATCAAAAAGCGTCTATAGTCTATAGATTGTTTATTTTGGTAGTGTCTTATTTTTCCACTGGCATTTACAGCCTGATATGGGGTAGTGTTTTTATTTTGATTATTCCAATCTTCCTCTCTCTGCATTTTATTAATTTGGTTCCAGAAGTCCAATGATATTTTGAAAGCAATCATGTGGAAGTAGTTATCTCATGCTCTATTTTTCCTTTATCTCATGCTCTATTTTTCCTTTCTCTAATTAGCGGCCATAATGCTTCCTTCTTTTCTTTTTCCTTTTCTTTTCATTTTTTTAATGAAGGCATTTGTGGTTCCTTAACTAATAATCAAGCGGTTTGTATGCCCCTGCACATCATTCAATTTATTGCTTTTGTGCATTTAAGGACTATAGTTGTAACTTTCTTGTCTATAATATAGGTTTGCATTTTGTTTTCTACCTTTGCTTTCCTTTTGCTTTCCCTGCTTCTGCATCAACACCAAATTTGGGAATGAAAAAAAGAAAAAGTTCTTTTTATAATGCATTTTTTTGTTATATGTCCTAATCTGATTGTATGCCAATATTTTTTTCTTGCCTACCTTCTTTCTACTATCATCTGCATTTTGCGATTGTTTAGGAAGCAGGATGTTTAGTACTATCTTTCACCTACTTGATAAGTGAATTAAATTGAGTATAGAGCTGTAGTTCATTGTATAGCAACAACGGTATTATATGTAATTACCTTCTGGACCTTTTCTTTTTAGATAGAAGACCTTTTAGATATTTCTAATAATGGTACCACTGTAGTACTTTACCATCAGCACTTTTCATTTCATATGAACATATGGACATGGGGTTACTCTTAGTTTATATATACTGGTTCAAGTAAGGATTGACAGAACTCAGCTCCTCAAAATGGAAAAGAGGAATATAAACGGTCATGATAACTGATATGGGGCCCTGAACAATAATCCTAGACGCAGCACTGCATTCACATTAAGTTTTGTTTGCTTGGTTTAAAGGATTGTCATTTAGTTCAATTTCAATAAAACTTAAAGGACTCTGTTAGGTAAGCTATAGTTTTAGGCATGCAGGTTCATAAGAAATTTTGCTTTTGTTGAGCTTTGACATTTAAATCTAAACCCCACAAAACCAAAGCAATTCTTCTTCCTCTAAATCTATCCTTACATTCTCATATGCTTCAAAAATTGTGATGGATTGTATAAATTCTATTTTAGCCGAAATTTATCTTAAGAGAAGTCTTAGAACTTTTGCCATTACAGCTGGCACTCTCTCTTCCAACTCAACCTTTCTTGGCATGTTATCCTAAAGTAAGAAAACATTGACCCATATTGCTTGCATATTCTCACTTCCTATGGTGTTAAACATAATGGCCTTATAGATGGTAGCCTTTGCACTTGTTTGAGTTTAGAGGTGAGTTCTCTTCGTAAAATTCGGGGACCGAATTTCTTAAGAGAGGAGAATGTAATACCTTGTTTGAAATAAAATGTAGGTCATGGAAAATTTTATAAATTCACATTAAGTTTTAGGCTAATAGAGGAATTTAATTAATTTAAAGGGGGATAAAATTTTAAATATAAAGTGTATGTAGAAAAAAAAAAATTGAAAGAGATAGGGGGAGGACCACCAACACTTTAAGTGAGGTGGTCCACTCTAAGCCCCCCTTTTGCTTCTCCATTCTTCTTCATGGTGAGCACTCTCACCAACTCCTATCTCTATCTCAACTCTCTCTCTCACCTTATCTCTCTCTTTCTTGCTCTCTCCCTCTCCCTCTCCCTCACTCACCACCACACTTTACGGCTCTCTCCCTCTACTGTAGCATCACCACTTCGCGGCCCCTCTCCGCTAGACCACCACCACCTCACGGTCTCTTTCTCCGTCCCCCTATCTTTGGCGAAGCTTTCTCTCTCCGTTGTGGGTGTCTCTCTCTTTGCCGTGGGTTCCCCTTCCCTCTGCCGCGTAGTGGTGGCTGAGCACAATTCTGCCTTCCCCACTCAAACTCCAGCCCTTGGTGAGCTCCTCTTTCTCAAGCTTGGTGTCCCACTCCCTTGAAAATTTGATTATTTTGCCTTATTGTTGTTTATGGGTGGGAAGAGTCTGACAACCCCAAGGGGAGGGGTTAAAAGGAATTGTGAGCTAGTCAGTTTAATTGGGTCAGGTATATGGATTTATTTTAGATAGTTTTAATTGTTATTGTAACCTTCCTTGTGGTGAAATCTTGTAATTGATGAATTATAGAACTTATTAAAGATGTTATTAGTATATATGTATAGAAGAGATTAGAAGATTGAGTGCCATGAAACATGTTTTTTCTTAATCCTTATTCTTATAGATATAGGAATAAAACTACAAAATTATTAGTCTGAACAAGAACTAAAGAATGTATAATAAATAATAGGGAATTTAAATTTTAATTGGTAAGGTTGTAAAAGGAGGGTTGGGGTTAGATTGTAAACCATAGTGTTATGTTTAAATTGAAAATAATTGATCCGATGTTGATTATAGATTCTCCAGGTGATCAACCTTCGAGTTCAGCAGCTCCTAGGATGTAGATTTGACGTCCTCTCTTGTTTAGTGAGTGGATAGTGCCTTTATGGCGTATGGTTTTATTTTATGCAATTAATATTGGTTTGATTTTAGCACATTTATTGCCAGCATATTTTTATATATCTAGTTAGTTATGAATACTTTGTTTAGTGATATAATTGTCTTACGATTTAATATATTTATCTTATCATGGGCCTCTGATTTAGTTTTGAGGAAATTTTACTAATGTTTAAGTGTTGAATGTTCTAAAAGCTTTTTGGAAAAGACTATGAATTTTATGAACGAAAGGACAAGCTCTACTTTGTTTGGATTACTGAATTGATTTATTGATTAAATTACATTTTGGACTTCCAAACTTTAATGAATACTTGGTGCTTCGAAAGTTTGATTTAATATTTGTTACTTAGCTTTTATTAATATATATTACTTTAGTTTCTATATATTTTGTGAGGGGATTTTTAGTTAATCGGTAGCTAGCGGTCGTTGATGCTAGCCTTGGTACACCTTGGTTCGAATTCAGCTAGCAGCGTTGTTGCTAGCTCGATGAGTGCGTGTTGAGGCCTACGCACATTGTCGACTTACTCAAATTTAAAGAGGGTAACCCTCATTTGAAAATTTCTCTGAATTGGAAGCCTCCCTACCTTGGATTTATATTTGAGAATTATGTTTTGAGGTTATGGAATAATGTTTCTTCCCTTTATACATGCATAGTATTTAATTTTGATTCTTTATGTATCTATTATTTAAAATGATGATTTCTTATTTAAACTTGATTTTATGACATTTATTCCTTATTTAATCATAGTTTGCTTTATTTTTAGAGCTTGTCCTCATATGTTATAGTTTCATTGCCCTTCACTGAGTCGGTTGGACTCACCCCCCTTTTTCCTTACCTATTTTAGACTCCGATTTAGCACCTGACTCAGTTTTTCCAACTTCTTAGAGTTGCTCCACCATCCATAGGTAGGATCTTGCAACCTGATGATGTATTTTATAAGATATGTATATATAGGCTTTATGGGTCTTGGAATTTGTTTCATTTAGTGAATAAGACGCAAATAACTAATGTAAATGGGGAATATGTAAATGGATGCTATGTATATAAATATGAACTACCGAAGAGTGCTTTGAGAGCCTCAATTTGTATTTGCTAATTGGTGGTTTGCAATAGGTTTGGCAAATATGGTAAAGATAGGAAAATAGAGGAAGTTCTGTCTATTTTTCGTAAGAATAGTCATAGTAGACTTGCTAGAGGTCTGCTATCTCTTAGCGCCGGTCACGGCTTTGGGGTGGGTGGATCATGACATACAACTCCTACAATCAATTAAATGGTGTAAGATCCGACATAGAGGAAGAAAAATTATTCCTCCAGGAATACACAAGAATTTCCATGTTTGACTTTCATTAGACATGTTCACACATGAAAATTTCAGTCGAAGCAAATACGAAACTAAAGTAACTAGAAGCACAGTTTAAGAGCAGGTTAAGACATCTTCCAATATAACTCTAATACAGACCTCGCTGTAAAATCAACCACATAAGCCCCATTTTTATATATTGCTTGAAGAATAGAATCTAAGGCACTTTGACCTTTAGAACATGGTTTTCCTCTACCTTTTTAATTAGCCAATAAGGTCAGTTTCCCTTCTCATCTTCCGGATGAAATATTTATAAAATGGGTTAATAAGGCTCCAAGTAGTAACTGTCACGTCTTTAGGGTAATTATATATTTGCTAAGGTATGAAATTTGATTGGAGAATTGAATGTGTTGAGGTTATCTTTTCTTATTATGGTTCAAATCTGAATTGTGTTCTTTCTTTTTAAGTAAGTTTCTGTTATGCCATATTTTAGAGATTAAGTAACCAGTGAGTTCCATTCCATCTTTGTATTTTGTGTCTTGAAGATTTAAATTGTTTTGAATCCATGAGCTTATATCTTGCTATGATTTGAGTGATTTAAATTTTGCCATGGCTAGGTTTTGCGTATTATGTAAGATATGGACTAGATCTAGATGAGATTGATAGTTCAATATACTGTAGGTTTTTCAAGTGAAAGTTGATTTTCTCTGTCGGTTTAATTAGATGAAATTGTTACAGATTGATTAAGAATGATTTAGATGTTGTTTATAGCTAAAAATTGAGCTATTGTTGATGATTTCAAGATTCCCCATTGAGATTAAACTTTAGAATAATACCTTGCTGTTTGTAATTTGACTCTAACTTCTGTCGTATGATAAACATTGTAAGGGTTTAGGGATAAAATTGTGAGTTTTTATCGTAAGTAAAGACTAAACCTTGATTGTGTTGCTACTTGCTGCTATTAGAGGGCTCCTAGGTGCAAATACAGAGGTGGTTTTAGTTGAGATTACCTGGGTGTTACAAAGTGTGGTGGAAGGAAAGTGGTTATTTGTTAGTAGACCTAAAGTTAAGGAAACTTTGTTTTGCCAGCTACTTCCATCATGCTCTAGCACACTACTCTGATTAGGGGCTACCGAGCCACTTTTGTGACCAATTTCACAGCTGTTGTTTTGAATCTTTTTCTTGAAGTTATCAGGTAGCAGTTTTTGTTTAATCGCTTGATTTTTCTCCTTCTTTTTCCAGTTGACAATCTCTTAATTATCTCTTCCATATAATTTCTTAGAACCATCATGATTATTTCTTCTCATTATAGACTGTTTCAGATTAGTCTTTGTTATTTCTTCCTATCATAGCTATGCCTGCTATATATAAATATATATGGCTGCAACTTTATAAGGAAGCTAAGATTTGTTACTTTCTTGTCTGATGACAGCTTATTTCATTCATGAAATGGCGGAAATTGCAGTGAATCTTTTGATTGACAAGTTGATCCCTTTACTGAGAGATGAGGTAAACCTGCTGAGAGATGTACGCAGCCAAGTTATGTCTGTCATAGAGCAGCTACAATTGATACGTGCTTACCTAAAGGATGCAGATGCCAAGGCAGAAGCTGATAAGTCAAATAACCTGTTGAAAGAGTGGGTGACACAAATGAGACAAGTTTCTTTTCGCCTTGAGGATGTTACTGATAAGTACTTGCTCAAAATGGCCAAGCATCCTCAAAGGCGTGGGGCTATAGGCATTTTATGCCAAATTTGTGACTTGCTTAGAACTGTAAAGCCTTGGCACGAGATTTCATCTCAGATTGGTGAAATTACAGAATCAATAGAGAGACTCAACAATGCAAGGGAAACTTATGGGTTCAATCCATCTGCTCCAGAATCAAGCAGTGTTGGTGGTGCTGAGATTTCCTCACGGCATTACCTTCGATTGGGTGCCCATTTCCTTGAGGATGATCAACTTGTCGGGGTTGAACATATCAAGCAAGTACTCACTGGTTGGCTGTTAGAAGGAGAAACAGGTCGCACTGTGATCTCAGTGGTGGGTGAAGGCGGACAAGGTAATGTCTTATTTTGTATGGTTCTAGAACGAGAATGAATTCTGTCATATGTGATTTTCACATTACAAAGTTACGTGAAGCAATAGACACAAATGTGTTCTAAATAAATGGTTATTAGTTGAATTCCTTTGAAGTTGGTTGAGTCCTATATATGGTATTTGTGTTTAGTTTGCTTTTCATTTTTTGTGAAAAATACATAACAAGATGCATCTCCTTACACAAGTTTTACTTTGTGGGATAGTTGATCTGCTTTGAGACTCATGCATTGTGCAATTTAGTTGATCTAGAGAAACATGTTAAGCCCCAAAAAACAAAAAAAAAAAAAAGATACAAGCATTGTGTGTATTTGAAGGATATAATCACACATTGTCGACATTAGAGTTTTACTTTATACTACTTTATATGCTACTCTGTGTTCCAATAAGGAAATTAATTTCTACACTTTCTAGGATTTTTGTGACATCGTAAAACATTTCTAACTAGATTTTCTGTTTTTGTGAACATTTTATCAAGGCAAAACAACTATTGTGAACAAGTTATACACTGAGCAGAGGAAGGAAAGATCTTTTGATTGCTATGCTTGGGTTACTGTTTCTCGATCAGTTAGGAGGGAACATGTATTGCAGACTTTGATAGAGAGCTTTTATGAGGGTGCCAGCAACAAAAATGCAACCAAGGAAATCAGTGAAATGGACCACAACACTCTGATAAGAAAACTAAGAGGATATTTACAAGAAAGGAGCTATATGATTGTGTTTGATGATGTATGGGAAACAGGATTTTGGGGAGGTGTAGAATTTGCATTGCCAAAAGACACAGGTAGGATAATCATCACTACAAGGGATAGGAGAGTTGCTGAGTTTTGTGGAAGTTATGGACCAATTCACATCCACGACATGGAACCACTGAATCCAGATGATGCTTGGAACCTTTTCTGTCTTAGGGCATTTCCAGGAGGTTGCCCTGAAAATTTGATGAGATTGTCTGAAGAGTTTGTTATGAAGTGCAATGGAGTGCCACTGGCAATTGTGGCTATTGCTGGTCTCCTATCAACCAAAAATAAAAATGTCTTACAATGGCAGAGGGTATATGATAGCCTACGCTCAAAACTTTCAAGTGATCCCCATCTTAGCAGTTTTCACCAGGTTTTATCAGAAAGCTACCATGATCTTGGTTACAACCTCAAGTTATGCCTCTTGTACTTTGGCCTTTTTCCTGAGGACTATTCGATCAGTTGTGTGAGACTCATTAACTTGTGGATAGCAGAAGGCTTTGTAGAGAACAAAGAAAATGAAGGTCAAACACTAGAACAAGTAGCAGAAGAATACTTAGCTGAGCTTATTGCTAGGAACTTGGTTAAAGTGGCTAACATGTATTCCTATGGTAGAGTTAGAACCTGTAGGGTTCACGATTTGATGCATGACTTTATTCTTAAGAAGTGTGAGGAGCTGAACTTCTGCCAGGTGAAGAAAAGTGAGGGATTTACATTCCATGAATGGACACGACGCTTATCAATCAACACGAACATTATTGAGGATGTTGCTGTGAAGAGAAGCAGTGCAAATTATGGCCTAGTGCGGTCTTGTTTTATTTTTAACATTCAACACATGCCCGCTACTATGGTCGAATCATTGTTCTCTAATTTTAAGCTCCTGATAAGATTAGACTGTGAAGATGCACCTCTTGATTATCTTCCTAAAGCAGTTGGAAGCTTGGTCAATTTGAAATATTTGAATTTAAGGAATACTAAGATCAAAAAGATTCCCAAGTTCATTGGCAAGCTGCAAAATCTAGAGACTCTAGACTTAAAAGGGACTCAAGTGAGTGAATTGCCAGTAGAGATCAATAGACTTACCAAGCTGCATCATCTTCTGGCGTATTCTTCTGATAGGATTCAAGGTTGTGTGAAATTAAAGGAAGGGATTGGGCATTTAAAGGCTCTACAAAAGCTATCCAAGGTTGATGCAGGTGATGATGGGGGTGGCGTTATCAATGAGTTGAAGAACTTGAAGCAGATGAGAAGGTTGGGCATTAAAATTCTAATTAGAGAAAATGGAAAATCATTATGCAGTGCCATAGAGAGCATGACCCGTCTTTGCTCATTGTCAATTGAAGCAGCCAGCATATATGACTATGAAGTTCTTGACTTGGAATCGTTAACTGATCCTCCTCCGCACCTACAACGCCTTTACTTAGATGGATGTTTGGAAAAGTTACCATGTTGGATTCTCAAAGTTAAAAACCTAAGCAGGTTGAGATTACACCGGTCAAGATTAAGGGAAGATCCACTGCCCCTTCTTAAAGACTTGTCAGAATTGTTGGAGCTTGAACTTTGGAAGTCATATGAAGGTGATGAGCTTCATTTCCGAGAAGGATGGTTTATGAAACTGGAGACATTGCAAGTATCTGGCATGCCATGGTTGAGAGTCTTAAAAATAGATGAAGGAGTATTGCCTAACCTCCAACTATTGTGCATAAATCCACGCCCTCAAACGGTGGAGGTGCCAGCTTATGTTTGGAAGGTGATGATATGCTAATTATGGAGATTTTCCCTAGTGATGGTGCTGGAAATGATGAATGATCAATGTTTATTTTTGTAAATTAAGGTGCGTTCTACCATGCACCAGAAGTATGGTATTTGATGCACCTTGTGTGCTAACTTAATCCAAGCCTTTTATTTATGTATAAAACAAGTCAATGGTTTAAATTTTTTGCCGGTAACTTGTTATCCATCTTTTGTGAAGCACTAGATCCTCACCCCTCTCCCCTCCACCGTGCTCCTCACAATGCATTTGACTATGCGTTCCACGTGGATGAGTTGTGGTGGTGTTTGGTTTGTGGGCAGGTGAACTATTTCTCACATGAGTGTCAGGCTTAGGCATTGTTTTTATTAAATGACTGACAATGAAGAACTTTACTTGAATCTTGTACTTGAATATGTTCCTGAAACTGTGATCGTATTGTTAGGAAATGTAGTAGGATTAATCGGCGAATGCCTTTAATGTATGTAAAGCTTTATACCTAAGGCTGCCAGCTATGTAGTTGATTGCTTCTCAATTATATATGGGAATGGAATGCTAGATATACATATAAGAATAGTAGAGACAGTCACCCCCAAAGTATTTAATGGTTGTAAGCTGTATGTTAAAGATGATGTTAAAAATAATATATGATTGGCCATGAAAAGCAAACTTGTCTCTTTCAATCCCTGCCTAATTGTTTTTCTTAATTTTTCTACATTAAGTTTCTTATTCTTAGATTTATCTCTTTGAAGAATTTTAGTCCCTGTTTTACATATTTAATTCTTTTTCAGAAGAATTGTAAGAAAAAATGGAAAATTTTCATAATGGATTTTGCCTTTTGTATGTGGGTATTAGTTTCTTGTTAGTTGACATATTTCTTTGTTTTTTTATCTCTGTACATGTCACATCTTTATGCACACTGGTAGTCTTATTTTGTTGTTTTCTTGTTGGACATTATGCAGTTCAGATTATTTGAATTGTCCGACCTTGTTTTAATATCTCGCCTGCACTTTTGAAGTCTTTTCTTCTCTAATGTGAAACATATATGTGGAGGTTTAGAATCTCTATTTACTACAATGAGGGAATACACAATGTTAAGGAATAGTGCCATTCTGAAGGATTTGTTCATTGTATATCAATTTAAAAACTTCATTCTTGAGACCACCTTGCTAAAACAAACGTGTAGTTGGGATGCCTTGTGATCTTTGCTCCTTTTTTTTCCTTGGTATATAGATTGTAGGAGAGGAAGCCTTAGAGCCACCAAGCAAGAAGTCTGACCTGTAGGGGGAATGGATTCTCTTATATGAAATTTTCATATGATTATGCCATGTGGTTTTTCACTATTAATATAAAAAGTGGGATCAAACAAAACATATAACATAAGAGAATTAATGATAAAAGATCATACATAATTAGCTTATGTAAAAATTTTATGAAAGGATCCATTCCCGCCTGGTAAGTGGAAAGATTGAATATGCTAAAATGGTTTGGTCCTCATTCACAAGGTTACCTTTTGAATAGAGATATTCTGGTGGTTGTCTTGCTTCTCACTTGTGCAAGTGTTCCACTTGAAAGATCGATTTGGATTGTGCAAATTGACTTGAACGCAAGGTATGATGCTATTTCATATTGAGTCCCTAAAGTAATGTCCTTTAATGTTAAGGTACTAAATTTCATTATTCCTCCGTGAATTTCCGATACCAGTCGCTTTTTGTTTTCAAATAATGTGACAAAATGAAGGTGGGGAAGGGAAAAAGGCTTCGAGAACATGAGGGATTTTCCAAGAGTTAATTGAAAAACTAGAAGCAACATCCCCTTGTATTATGATGAGTAGTATAACTAGACTCGGCTGCAGAGATAAGCTTCTTTTAAATATATGATATATCTCAGTTAAGAAATTATTGGAATCAATAGTAGAAAATCTCAAATCTAAAGACGTGCCTCTCTACAAGAACATGCAGGAGCAAAGTTGAAATTACAAAAAGGTGCAAGTGTACAGATGAATCATGTAGAAAAAACAATGGGTTTTAATTGTGTCACCCATAATATTTTAGAGGGTTGATTAATATGTCGATCTTATAGTTTGACTTAATTTTTAATTAGGTATCTACAATTTAAAAATTTATAATTAGATTTTTGTATTGAATAATTTTTTTGTAATCAACTCCTTGGAGCAACTTACCGTTTTAGAAGTTTTAAAATTTTTGTATAGATTAATAGGTATCAGTTTTGTAAGGTCAAATATAAAAATTTATTCAATTTATCCAAAAAATTTGTAATGATGAGTTGTTTTAGAGACTTGATTACAAAAATTATTCAATCTGAGAACCTGATTAAAAATTTTTAAATTGTAAAAATCTGATTGAAAATTAGGCCAAATTATAGGTACATGTAAATTAATTAAACTTACTTTAGATGGATCTTTCATTATGATCTTCGATATCCTTGAATAACAGCTTGATATGTGGAGAAAGATGGTGATGGTGATGGTGATGGTAATGTTGGGTGCCAACTTTGATCTCCTAGAGTTGTGTCACTTATAGCAAAGCTTCACGTCCAGTACCTCGCAGATTGAGTCATGGGTGGTGGAGATCGATGGTGATCGTGGTGATGTCCAAGTTGAGCCATGTTGGTGACCGTCGATTGAGCCATATTATGCATGTTGATCACCTTCACACCTTAATTCTACGCTTCTCGCACCGTTCCTCCTTGTTGCTTCTTCTGTTTTGTTATGCTTCATTAGGTAAGAGATGAACATTAAGTATAAAACTTGTATTAGAAGACAAATGAATCATCTTTGCCTTCCCTTTCTAGTAGAGGGCTAAGATGGTTTGCATGAGTTTATTGGATTGAATTTTAATGCTACCAAAGATGGATCCATTGATATTGGTATAAGAATTAACATACTTTTTATAGAATATAGTTCTTATCGATCCAAATGTTAAATTATATTTATATATCTTGCAGATCATTTGTGCCAAAATTTTAAATAATTGAACATCAATAAGTATGTGATCAAATAATTCTTTTTTACATATATTTAAAAAATGCTTATTATATATATATATATATATATATATATATATATATATATATATATATATATATATATATATATATATATATATATATATATATAATGTGTATTAAATAATTTCAAATTCATGTGAAATTTTATAAACATGATCTATAATATATGAACTTTTAATCCAATTGTTAGTTTTGTAAAAAAAAATTTATTCAATGGTGTAACATATAAGGTGCGTTTGTTTGTGCTTATGGCACAAAAGAAGTACTTTTGTTTTCAAAATTTTTCAAAAAAAAAGTACTTTTAGAGTTTTTAATTTTGTTTGTTTTTTCTTAAAAAAATAGAACTAGTAGAAGAGAAAGAATATTGAGTGCGTTTGATTGTGCTTCTCATTCGAAAAGTACTTTTTTTAAATGTTTTTTTAAAAAAAGTACATATAGAATTTTTAATATTATTTGTTTGTGCTTCTAAAAAAAGTAGAAGTAGAAAATAATCAATTTTTCTGCTTTTTTAAGAAGCAGATATGAAGCTGCTTCTCATAGAAGCAGTAGAAAAGAGAGAATATTGCTCCTTAAAATTAGCAATCACTTTTTTCCACTCAATTACGATTTTATCCTTAAAATTTTTAAAAGCTACTACTTTTTTCTGACTCTCATGCTCTCTCTCTTTCTCTCCCCTTATCTTTAATTGTAATTTTATTAAATAAAGTACTTCTATATTTATCACATCTAAACAATTTAATAAATTCTAATTTTGATAAAAAGTACTTATACAATTATATTCAAACATAAAATAATTTTCTATCTTTGCTTCTACTTCTACTTCTGCTTCTACTTCTACTTCTACTTCCGCTTCTTAAGAAGTACTTCTCCTAAAATTTTAACCAAACGGGCCCATTGCTCCTTAAAATTAGCAAGTACTTTTAAAAAATATCACTCTTCTCCCACTTTTACTCTCTCTCTCTCTCTCTCTCTCTCTCTATCCATATTCTTAATTATAATTTTTTAAAATAAAGCACTTTTATATTTATCATATCAAAACAATTTAATAACTTCTAATTTTGATATAAAGTACTTATATAATTATATTCAAATACAAAATAATTTTTTGCTTTTGCTTCTACTTTTGTCTCTATTTCTGCTTCTTAAAAAGTACTAATCTTAAAATCTTTACCAAATAGGCCCATAAAGTTAACTTATATTAATGTAAATTGATCCTCTCCTATATATATAGAGATTGTAACCTCTATACCTTCATATAGAGGTTAATAAGCTCCATATTTTATTATGGACATAAAAATCCACCTTTTCTTAATGAATCAACTTATAATTTTGGTTAATTATTTAATTTTATTCTATCTGCATTAGTGACACTTTTAAACATTATTGTTTAAAAAAAAATGAAAAGGCAATGGTGCACTCACAAGAAAAGAATCAAAGTTTAGACCCTAAAGAAGACAGTTATTAAAAGGACCTCTTATTTATAATAGTATGTGAGGATAGAGATATTCTAAAGATAAAGAAAAAAAAAACAACAACTAAGCTTTATTTCGTTAAGTGCAGTTGGTTAGCTATATGGGTTAGACAATGTCATAATATCCTAACATAAATCATGTCTTCATTCAATCCATTAAACTAAACTACTTTTGAGGATAGAAAATTTTGTATTATTTTATATTAACTATTAAATATGTAATTTCTTATATAAATAAAATGCATAAAATTCTTCACTTTAAGATACATGGTTTAATGCTATTCAAAGTTTGAATATATGGAGATAAAATGACTTATATATGACCTATGTTATTGTCAAAAATATAAAATTGAGTCAAAAAATTATTAATCAAGGGCGAAAAATATTTTTTTTATTTCATAAAACTCTAATACATCATGACAATAAAATTAAATTACTTATTAGAATAGAAAATATTGTATTATTATATATTAAGTATTAAATGTATAATTTTCTTATCTATACCATTATGTTATGGAGAGTGACTAATTTGGCCTCTAACTTTTAGTTTTTCAAAGCGCCACTAATATTTTTTAAATTAATTTTAATATATCTTCCATACAATATATGATGGTAATTTAAGTTTTGGTGTCCAATTTTTTCTTTGAGTAAGGAGTAGTTTGTTTTCTAGTAAATTAGTCATTGATTCTTAATGAATATAAGAGTTCATAGATTATCCTTACATACATAAAAAATAAATAAGATACAGTAAATAATTTTACATTAATTGATGGTATATAATTGACAGAGATTTAATCATATATATTAAATTCAGGGGTCAAATTACTTTAATATTATAAGATTAATAGTGAAGTAAATAAAAATAATATGATTAATAACATTCAGTTAACTCTAAATAATTCTTTTTTTTAACACTTGAAAATTATAAAAGGAATTATGACATATCATATCTTATTCATTAAAGGTAGTTATATATATTATATTTAAGGGTCATAGAACTGCAATACTATATAATTAATATAGAAGTGAATAAAAAATGATACCATCTATATTTAAGTGACTCTCAATAAAAAGATTTTTGTAGCCATATAAAAAAGGAAAATTGTACCAATGATTAAATCTAGTGGAAGGGGCTAATCTCCTACAATGTGACAGACTATAATCTAAATTCCAATTAGAAGAGTACCCACATTTAGTGCCCAGCCCTCTCTCGAACAGGATTGTCCCATATGGTGCTGGAAAAAATAAAAAAAGATAATTATCTTATTTATTAAAGACAATAATATAAAATTATATATTACATGTAATGGTCAGAAAACATTAATGTTATAACATTAATAGTGAAGAAAAAAAGCAAATGCACGATTCGTATTCAATTGATTCTGAATAAATAAGATTTTCAAAACGAATATAAAAAAGGAAAATTATGAAAAGAATATTGTATATCATATGCTATTTATTAAACATAATCATATATATTAGATGTAAGGGTCATATAAAATTAACAGCGAGGTAAATAAAAAATAATATAATTTGTATTCAAATGAATCTAAATAGAAAGGATTTTTGAAACAGATATAAAAATGGAAAATTATAAAAGCAATTATGATATATCATATCTTATTTATTAAAGAAAATCATATTTATTAAATGTAAGGGTGAAAAAATTTTAAAATTATAAAATTAATAGTGAAGTAAAGAGAAAATAATATGATTAGAATTTAACTAAATCTGGAAAAGGGAAGATTTTTTGAAAGAAAATTAAAATAAAAAAGAAAAGAGTTAACATGCAATTTGGTCCTTGAAAAATGCACTTGACACTAATTTAGTTCCTAAAAATTTTTTGATATCAAATAAGGCCCTAAAAATTAAAATGTGATATCACATAAGTTTCTAAAATTTTTTGATATCAAATAAGTTCCTAAAAGTTAAAATATGATATCAATTTGATCCTTGAAAAATGCTTATGACATCAAATAGGTTCCTAAACACTCATACTTTATTAAAAAGAGAGTTACCTATTTGATGTCATATGCATTTTTAACGGACCAAAATAGTATCATATTTTAATTTTTAGGGATCTATATGATATCAACATCTTTTAAGAACTAATATAATGTCATATTTTAATTTTTAGAAATTTATTTGATGTTAAAAAAATTTCATAGATTAAATTAATATCACGTACATCTTTTAAAGATCAAAATGCATATTTACTCTTATCATATGTTATTTATTAAAGGTAATCATATCATACATATTAAATGTAAGGGTCAAAAAACTTTATTATTTTAAAATTATTAAAAAATTATATGACTAGTATTTAACTGATTTTTAATAAATAAGATTTTTTTAATTATAAAAAATTTAGAAAAACACTAGAAAGCAAATTTTTTTTTCCAGAATTGAGTTGCTAAAATAATATAATATGCTATTGTTGGTTGGATGAATAAGTGGACCCTATTATTTTATTTTATCTAGCAACTTCCATTATTTCAGATAAAGATTTTGACAAGCTTTTTTTAACTAAGTAGTATTTCTCAAAGATTTATAATGTATCATTTCTTATATATTAAATATAATTTATTATTTATTAATTGTAACGATAGCAATACTTAAATATGATAAAAAAAAATAAAGCATCACATATGCATAAAAATACAATATATTACTCACAAAGGAACGTAATAAATAATATACATTTATGACAAAGAAAAAAATTAAAAAATTAAAAAGACATTTAATGAATAAAAAAAAAATCAATGAATAGATTTTTTTGGGTAGATTCAATGAATAGATTTAAAATAGATTAATAAAAAAGACATTCAATAAAGAAATTAATACACAACGTTAAAATTTAAAAACGGGTATTCAATGATTTTGTAAACAAAAAATGAAATTCAAAGTGGGTGTTGTTGAATAGGTTTTTACAACCAAGAATATTAAGAAAAATGTAATATGTTAATGATAATATTTATAAATAAAATAAAATATCATATATAATTAAAAATCTGAGCAAATAAAATATTAAGGAAAAATACTTCCCAATAAATGAGATGAAAATTTCATGCCAAAGTTTTCCCCACCCATGACCCTCAATTATAATATATAGAATCTAAACCACATTTCAAATCTCAAAATTAAAGACCATCCAAATTCAAACCTACATCTTTCCATGGCATATCAGATGGCACCCCTGAAGCTTGACATGAAAGATGTTGTACTTGTCCAACCATCTAAGCCCACGCCTTCCTCTATTCTTTTTCTATCTACACTTGACAACATACCTGAACATAACATCCTATGCCAAATGATTCATGTATACCAATCAGAAAACCATGATTCACCAAATGGTGAACTAGATCCTGCTATTGTGATCCAAGAAGCGCTCTCAAAGGCTTTATTTTATTATTACCCTCTTGCAGGTAGGCTTGTGAAACACACTGATGGGAAGCTTAGAGTCAACTGCAATGCAGATGGAGTTCCATTTGTAGAGGCAATTGCTAACTGCAAGCTTTCTTCTATTCATTACTTGGATGGTAGTGACACAGATATTGCAAAACACTTGACCTTTGATCTTCCTTCACATGATGAAAATGGTTACCAATATCCTTTGGTGTTCAAGGTGACCAAGTTTCTATGTGGGGGTTTCACAATTGGAATAGGGGTCTCACATGCCCTTTGTGATGGGTATGGAGCATCTCAATTCTTGCAAGTGGAAAAAGTGAGCCCTCTGTGAAACCTGTGTGGGAGAGGGAGAGATTAATGGGATCAATCACTGAACAACCATTGCCAAGTCCCATGGATGATGCCTCAGCTGCAGTTTCACCATTTCTACCTACCACAACTCTTATGCATGAATGCTTTAAGGTGGATAGTGAGAGCATAAGAAGACTCAAGACTAGTTTGATGAAGGAATTAGGTGATAATGAGACTATGAAGGAAAGCATCACAAGTTTTGAATCTCTTTCTGCTTATGTTTGGAGGTCAAGAGCCAGGGCCTTAAAACTAAGCTATGATGGGAAAACTTTGCTGATTGTCACAGTGGGGGTAAGAAGGCACTTGATGGATCCTCCTTTGCCTGAAGGGTATTATGGGAATGCTATTGTGAATGCAAATGTTGTGCTAACAGTAAGGGAACTCAATGAGAGACCACTCTCACAGGTTGTGAAGCACATTAGAGAGAGCAAAAAGGTTGCTTTTACCAGTGATTATATCAAAAACTCAATCAACACTTTTGAGACAAAAGTAGATGACTTTAATGTGGAAGGTACCGGTGCATTCTTGACTTTGACAGATTGGAAACATCTGGGCTTCTTGGAGAACATGAATTTTGGAAGGAATGTACTAGTGAATGCATTACCCTCACCATGCTACATGTTTGGGACAGTGGGTTTGTGCATTTTCGCACCTCCTAGTAAATTGGATTTATCAATGAAAGGAGGAGTTAGGATTTTTGTATCCCTCCCCAGTCCTGCCATGCCGAAGTTCAAGGAGGAGATGGAAGCTCTCAGGCTTGTTAAACCATAAGAAGCTAAATCAAAGAGCATCATGTATATCATATCTATTTCATGTTTGTTTCTTATTAAGTCTTTTTGTTTATTAATGCCTAATGAAATAAGATTTGGTTGGCAATGGTGTTTGGCTCACTTGATTGTGTCGCCGTAACTTTGTGTTTGATGCCTAAATTCTTGTTCATGTATTATTTGTAAGTATTTCTATAAGTCTTTGATGAAGTCCAAGACATATTATGTCTGTGAATAGAGATGAACTTGGTTTTCAACCTAAATTTTTATTATTCAAAAAATAAGATTTGGCTGTTTTAATTATATTATGATAATGATTTTAAGAAAAATTGAATTGTCTAATATTTATTTGGATTTATTGTTGACAAAGAAGATCTGCAGGCATCATGCTTTTACAAAACAATACTGAAACATACGTGCACCTCAGCCATGTGGTTATAGATTCTGGTTATTGCAGGTGAGATATATATTGGATCTTTTTCGTTAATGGAATGGAATAAAACTAATAAGAGAATGAAATGGATATATTTATATTGTTTAGAGATTATAATTTGTAGCTCCCTTCATTTTCCTCCATTCTACCCCAATCTTGAGGGGAATTAAAAATGGTACTTTAAGAGGGAAAGAGGGAATTAGTTTTCCACGAGTTACTTTCCATTCTATCTAAATTTAAATTTCCCAAGAGGACAACTAATTCCCGTCCCTTAATTTTCTTTTCCCTTTTTTTTATTACCTGTCAACCAAATATATTGTTAAGATATCTTTTTCTATAGGCATAGAAAAACACCACATTTTTATCATTTTTTCATTCTTCTTTGAATAGGAATTGATTTTACCCCTTTCATTTAGCTTTAAATTGTTTTTGTTAACACTTGTGATTAAATATTAAGAGATCATTTTTTTGAAAAAATAAAAAGAAGACTTATAATTAAGAAATAAAGAACATTGTAATATGATGATATTAAACTCTTAGATATCAAAGAAAAATAAACAAGCAAATGAAGGTGGGATATGTTTGTTCAATCTGCCTTAAAAAAAACAAAAAAGAAAAAAAACTGAAAAGGCCAAAGAAGAGAGATTCAAGTGGACTCCTCATTGGTTTGGGGATTCAGATGACATTGATGAATATAAAAATTAATTATATAAGAAGTCAATAAGTATTTAACACTAGATAGTAATCAATAATAATAAATTTTTCGTTATGTAAGTATTTAGGCTTTTTTTTAACAACTAACTTTTAACGGATAAAATTTAAGTTTTTTTAAATACGTTGTAACACTGTTTTCAAATACAAACTAATATATGATTATTCTATTTAAATAATACAACAATTATATGTTAAAGTTTTACCAAAATTTTCTCCTAATTTAAGCACCTCAAATTATGCATCAAGCCAAAGCAAATGAAACCATCATATTCACACATGTGGGTTAAAATAGATATCATTGTGTTATGTGTATCAAAAGAAAAAGAAAAAAGTTATCATAGTGTTACATGTCGTTGGCTCCTCATTTGTGCTCTCAACAAGAACTACACCACAGGAATTGTAGAGGATGTAAAGACCTTGTCAATGGTCACTACTGTGGAACAAAACTTGGCAATAGTGGCAGTAAGTAAATGAGAGAGAATGACAAATATAGATTAAAGAGTGATGTAAGAGAATGTAGGGATGTAACAAATACTTTTTATTAAGTTTTTTGATTAAGTTTGTAAGTTTTTATTACACTATAACTTTTTGAACAAGACATCATAATACAATCTTCAAAGCAAAATGTTGCACCGAAATAAACCCTATATCATGTTTATTGCAACTTGCAAGTGACTATTATTAAAACAACTAGAGATAATACCCGTACATTATACGGGTTTGATTATATTTTTTATAATTGCTTTTAATTGTAATACTTTTAGAAGGAAATTGCGATATTGATTAAAAATTATATATGACATAATATATTGAAAATTTTTCTTTTATTATTTTACATTATAAAACAGATCAAAGATAATTATATTAAGGGAGTTCGTTAAACACTTCATTGTCAAAAATATTTTTAGTATAATTGTTATATTTCTCCTCTTCCGCTATATATGATAATGCATTACAAAATGCAGATTTTGAAAAATATATAATCCCTTACAGTTTAATAATTAACTTTGACTTTTATTATTGTCATTGCATAATACATTTTTATTAGTAATTGTTTCCTTTTCAAAATAAATGATGTACTTTTGTATCGATAATTATGCAAATATTTTTACTTATATTATCCAGACTTCTACCCATATAATAACTTATTTGATAGAGTATTTTAGTGGTTTATTTTAATTATTTATGATAAAATTACTTGTATTTTGTAAAGAAAGTATTAATCAAGTATATTCCAACAAATAAATAGATTGATATTAACATATGAAAAATAACTACTCGCACAAATTATATGAATATATATTATTTGCACTCATTGACGATAAAAAGGGCATAGAATAATTTGTTTATATTATATAATATTTAATACTTAATATTAATTTGATAAAAATATCACAATTTTAAAATAATCAGCTTCTACTTATAGACAAAAGTTTCAAAAAATTGTTTATAATTATAAGCTATTTTTTTAAATTAAAATTATAGTCCTTTGATTATGATTCATATTAATTTTTATTTTTTAACAACATATTTTTTTTAAAATCTCTTTTGATAAGTTTCCAAACACTCACTTAGTAATTGGTATATATTATTATTATTATTATTATTTATTCTCAAAAGTAATTTGTAATCGTGTCGTATTAGTTTTTTTGTGACGTAAATTTATATATAATTTTTTATCTTTGATTAATAATTTTTTGACTCAAATTTTATATTTTTGACAACTATTCTATTAACAAGTAAACAAAACTCATTTAAAATTATATATATACTTCGATGTTATATAAGTCATTTTATCTCAAAATATTCAAACTTTAATAATTAACTAAAATAATGTATCTTTATGAAGAATTCTATGTATTTTATTTACATAAAAATTATGCAAATAATACAATTTTTTTCTCAAGAGTAATTTATTTATTTTTATTGTGAAAGAGTAATTTAAATTTTGTAATGTTGTGTTATTGAAATTTTACATGATCCTATATAATTTTTCACCTTCCACTAATATGTTTTTAGAATATTATATTTTAATTTTTTTTCCATTTAATTAATATATATTTGGTCAATTATATTTTTTATATAAGAAATTATGCATTTAATATTTAATATAAAATAATGCAATATTTTCTATTTTCAAAAGTGATTTAAATTTTTTAATTTTGTATTAGTGATTTTTTACATAAAAACCTATATAATTTTCTCACCTTTAATTACTAAGATTTTTGGTATAATATATCTTAAGCTTTTTCACCATTTGATTATTATATTTTAGTCTTATATATTTTGGCGACTTCTGACTTAAAATCTTCAAATTATATATACACATTAAGCCACATATCATTCATTTTATGGAAAAAAAGGTAGTTTATCTCGTTGAATTATAGATCATATATACTTTACCTCATATATTTTAAAAAGGTGAAAATTGACCTATAAATTTTTTTGAATATGCAAATCGACCCTTCTATTAATTTTTTCATCTATTGTTAATAGAAATAATATACGTTCAAAAAAGCTTACGGTATTGAGTTGCACATTATTTTTCAATTTAGGGACTAAAGTGCAATAAAATCCAAAATTCAGGAGGTATAATACACTTATTTTTCATTAACTATGAATGAAAAATTTAACAAAAGTATTAAAGTGTATATTCGAAAAAATTCAGTGGTTAATTTGCATATTTTTAGAGGATAAAGTGTACATTACTTATAATTTAGGGAGGTAAATTTTTTTCCTTTCATTTTATCTTGATACATTCAGTCTTTTTTTTTTCTTTTTGGATATTGATACATTTAAACTTTAATAATTAACTAAAATAATCTATGACAATGTAGAATTTTATTCATAAATAATAATAATAATATATTGTTAGAATATTATTATCAAATAATGTTTAAGAGTGTCATTAATGACTTGTTAAAGTGAATTTTACTATATATATTTATATGTATGTATATGTATAGAGGTAGATAGATAGATATCGAAATAGATGAGCCTCTATTAAATATGCTTTTATATAACTCTTATTCTCTTCTATGCATACTAAAGTCACAAAGAAATATCATATTTGAAGGTACCTGTTTAAGGCACTGCAGGAACCTAGTGATCTTTGAAGGTAATACTAATGCTCACTTCCTTTTGTCTTGCAGGGTTGTAAATTTAGCCAGAGACTATGACAAGAACATGAATATGATGGCAGCAGCGAAAAAGAGAGTCCCATCATCCCCCCCCAATGCTGAAGAGGTGGCGCGGAGCCCTCCCCTCCAAAACTGAGTAAAAATCAATGTTGATGGCTCAGTGATTGAAAATTCAACTGCAGCTTGTGCGGGGATTATCAGGTCCCATGATAGATTCGTAGCTGCTTGGAATGTGAACCTGGGGGCTTGCTCTATATATCACTCTATCGGAAATATAGGGAGCTTACTGGGGTCTTTATATTGGTATGTTAGTGGGTTTTAGAAACATAGTATTAGAATTGGACTCCATATGTGTGTACCAGTTTATCTCTCAAGGAGTCAAAAGGTCTCATACGCATGCATCAATTGTGAACGCAGTAAGAAGTTTGCTAGAGGAGTGTGATGGCAATATTGAAATATAGGGCGGCTAATACCTCTGCAGATAGAATGGGTAAGCAGGGTCACGATCTCCCCTTGGGTGTTAGTTTCTTTGACATGCTCCCTCTGTATATTTCGCTAGATTTTCTAGCTGGGCATGTTAGACCCCGAATAGAGAATGTGTAATCCTTTGGCTCGGGCCCCATATTTTATCGAAAAAAAAAAGAAATATCATATTTTTGTTGTATTTGAGTTTTACTTTTAACACATTATCGGCATAAAACTTTTTATACTATTAATTAATCATATATAGCCAGTAGTATATTTTTTAAAGTAATTATTATAAAAATAGGTAAAGTCTCATTTACGCCCCTCATGTTTTATGACGATTTTAATGTAATTGCAAAAGCTTTTTTTTTGTTCTATTTATATCCCTAATATTTTCAAAATATTTTAATCTTACTATTTCAGCATTTAAATTATAAATAGAAAAAATTAATATGAAGGTCAGGTTATAATGTTAGTGATAATGTTTTCATTAGTTACCTGAATGGCATTATTTTATTTACCATTATTTTTTCTCATATTGTGTAGGATATGAAAGTTTTTCTTTATAATTTAAACTTATTTAATGCTCAATTAATCTTTCACATATTAAAACTCATATTCGAAGCTTTTTCTTAGAGAATCGAAGGCAAACAATATCTATTGGTGGTGTTTGGATATCATTAACATCAAAATTTGATCTTAATATCAGTTTTTTTTTAACAATTTAGATGCCGTTTATCAAAAGAGTAAAATTGGAACGTTTTGAAAATGTTAAGAACATAGATAGAATAAAAAAAAGTTTTTGAGACTAAATTGAAATTGCGATAAAACATGAAAGATGTAAATAAGACTTTGTCTTATAAAAGTTAAATACTTTTAATAATATAAAAAAATATAATTTTTTGTTTAATATACAAAGTCTACTGAATTTCGATTAATTTAATTTGAGTTAGATTAGTCCATTATATAATTTTTTTAAAATAACAATATATTAGAATTAATTTATTATATTCTTCATTTTCTTTGAATAGAAATTAGATTTACCCCTTTCGTTGAGCGTTAAAATTGTTTTTGATAACATTTTTTTATTAAATATCAGGCAATCATTTTTGTTTTTTTAATATAAGGAGACTTGTAATTTAAGGGGGAAAAAGGAATATAATAATAAAATAATATTAAACTCATGATTTTAAATAAAAATGAACCAGCAAAATGCAGCCAATGGTGAGATATATATTTACTAGGCCTTTAAAAACCTGGAAAGGCCAACAAAGAGTTTCAAGTAGACTCCTAATACAGGTTGGGGATTCAGATGATAATAATGAATGAGAAGTGTTATTTGTGCCCATAAAATATATTTATTGTGGACATATATGGAGAAAGAAAAATATAAAAATGATGGATCTATCACTTTTTTTTTTCCAACGGCGACCACCTTTGTGCCTTTTTCTCTGTTTATATATTTACAATAAATCTAGTTTATGAGTATAAATATCATTTTTTAATAAATTTAAAAATAAACTAAGATGAGAGGTAATTCGATGTTAAGGTTACACAATAATAATATTTTATATATTATCATGCAAGCATTTGGGACTTCTACCCCTAAAAGCTAAGAAATAAAGTTTTATTTTTTTGAACTGTAAAGCTATGTTTTTCAAATGTTTATGATACTATTTCATAATTGTTGAAATCGTAGAAAAATAAAAGGGAAGGAGAAGAACAATTGAAGCAAGTCTATGAATTAATTTTTAGGTTCAATGCATGAGTTCTTAGGTGCTTAGTGTTGAAACCCAACAGCACTATATATACTCATAGAAAATAAATGCATGGTATATTTTCAGTACTTAACCACTAGCTATTTCAATGTTTCCAATGGCATATAAATATGCGACAAGCATTAATAACATGATATCTGCACATTTAATGGCACATGTGCTAATTACATGCATCATTTCTGAGACTCCTCCTCAAGCTAAAGTTTATAAGGTGTATATTTGTTATAAATTAATCCCTTAACAATAATAAAATGTAAAGAAGACACCATAAAACATGATTGACAAGGCAACGAATATTGGAATGATCTTCAGCATAAACTTCCTCTCAGTTCAACGAGGACTATCAAATAACCGGGCCAGAGTGCTTGGGACTGCTGTACAATGGGGTGAAATTGTTGGGGAAGTTGTATAACAGCGGCCAGATTATTGGAAATGATGTGTAACGGGGTTGGATGGCTGAGAATGCCATATAATGAAACTAGAATACTAGAAATGCAATGTAACGAGGCCACATTGATGGGAATGCTATGTAACAAGGCCAAGGCGCCAGGGAATGCCGAAATCAACAAAATAACAACAAAAAGAGGCTGAAGACATCAAAAACACAGTTACCAGGGAAAACAAATGATTCAGAGGTGGCAGAGGATAAATATGAGGGAGATGTCACATGTGATGACTAGAGAACAATCAAAAACTCTTCTCAAAGGATTGAAGCACAAACTTGAGAAACCAAATGGAAGATGGGTATGATAGACCCGTGGCAAAGATGAACCTTAAAACCAAATGTTAGAAAACAAAGAATAGGTATGAGAGATCCATTATTCAAAAAAAAAAAAAAAAAGATGTGTGTGTGGTTTGGGAAGAGAAATAATGGAGACTCTATTTTAAACGAAGAATATAGGCCTCTATTTTTTTTTTTTCAAGAGGATAGATGTAGAGCTGGGTGAAGCTGACTTTGAGATTGAACTAAAGACTTGCTTTACTAGATTCGATACAAAATAGACAGACTCAAAGTATAGTAAAAGCAAATTATAGTAGGTGACCTAGTATGAATAACAAATAAGTTTTAAATTATAGGAAATCCTTTGCAGCCAAACAACGGGCCCTCGGGACATATGGGACGCTACTACTCTGACATCATGTTGAATTTGTAGAAATAAAAGGAAAAGAAAAGAACAAGTGAAACAAGTATGCGAACTGATTCCTAGGTTCAATGCTTGAGTTCTTAAGTGCTTAGTATTGACACCTAGAATACTCATTAGGAAATAAATACATGACATATTTTCAGGATACAATAATTAATGGCTAGCCTAATATTTCCAATGGCATATTAATTACATGCAGCAACATATTCCCATGCCACATACATTAATCACCTGCATCATTTCTAACACTAATATAAGCACATATATGCGATTTTGTTTTTTTTTATAAAAATGATAAAATAATTTTAAAATGATTCATATACTATTTTATCACATACACGTTAAAATTTTTGGGGCCTACTAAACTATTTTTTCTTTTAGAAGGATTATCGTACTACTTCCTAAAAAATTACACTCCGCGATAAAATATATAGTTACACTTGTAATAGTAAAATTTATCATGTTGAGAGTATTTGTTACATTTTGAATAGGGTGAACAATAAACACAATGTAAAAGTTATCAGAACATTTAAGATATAACAAATAATCCCAATGTGATAACTTTTTTTTTTTTTTTAATACCAAAATGTTACTTTTTAGGAGATAATACGACACTACCTAAAAAAAGAAATAAAAGATATGTAATGAAAAAAAAATTTACCTAAATTTTATCCTAACTCAAGCATCTCAAAGTACATACGCACATGTATCAAGGTAAATCATAAGCTAAGCATCTCAAGGCACATTGATGGGGTTTTTAGTGTGGTTAGGATATTTCTTTCTTTTCGCCCATTATACTGGCAAGTGTACTAGATCAATTAAGTAATAAAGTAATGAGTGGAGTATCATTCCCATGAGGATTGATTAATCAACTACTGCAATTACCAATTAGAAGCTATTTATACTACTTGAAAGATAATTGGATCGCAAAAGTGTGATTAGAATTAAGGACTTATTTAAAAGAGAGATGTGAACGTAATAAGAATGTAGAAAATCAATAGAGATAAGTACTAGGGTCTGGGAGCACCATGTGGCTATGCTTCCAGCCAATCATATAAGTGCATTTTGTATGGGATTGTTTGTTAGTGGTGGGTTCCATGTAAAATACACTTACATGATTGGTCCGGGAGCACATTCATGTGGTGTTCCTGGACCATGCAAGTATTTCTCTAAGTAATAGAGTTCCAATTTCACCTAGATCTTGATGGATGTTAACTTAGAATTTAATTAAAATTATCTATTCAATTGGAGGGAAAGGATCCTATATTAATTACTACTAGATTTCTCTAATATACTAATTCGCTTAGTTCCATGAGGAATTTTGACTCTTGAGGTAGAGGCATGAATGATTTGTGATTCCCCGTGATTTATGTCCTATGATTATCCTACACTACTCACAGAAAAATAGGTAGATAATGATTGTCATACCATATTTTAAGCGTATATCTAGATTTCTCTCAGCTTACACAATTCTAGAATCAATCTATGGTGGTACCAAGTCCATAAATAGCATTAAGTAGAGATATAAAAACTCAATTAGAATAGATAAGATTCAAAAAAACCAAACAAAGGTCAATACATCATCATTTACAAAGGCTACATCTTCACCCTAGCAATAGAGAGTTAGCCTCCCATGAATATACAATATTCATAATTAATGAAGAAACAAATATCATAAACATGAGAGAAGAAGAGAGATAGGAAAGATGTTAATTAAGGAGATGAATCTTCTCTTCTTCCAAGCTCCAAGGATTTGTGACCAAGTGTGTAACTCCTAGGAGGCAAGAAGAATTCTAAGGCCAATATATCTAGGGTTAGCCTCTAATTCTCTATTTATATCTAAGGATTAAAGCCAAGATAATAATTTTCTTCAGTTGTGAGGTGTGGATGCTACTACAAGTGTGTGAAAGAGACCTAATTAACTTTTGGTTGGTCTTAATTGGGCGAAGAAATTCCAATTCACATTTTGGTACAAGATTAAATCTAAACCATTAACTTGTAGGCTTTGTAACGCTCTCCACTATTGGAATTAGCCCTTGGAGGTCGAATAGCAATAGTAGATCATTTTGTTAAATTTCCAACGATACAAAAATCACCTCAATCAGACTTCTTTAACTCGAGATATTGGCAAAATACTGAGCAAAGACTGGTCTAGATAGGATCTGGATATATTTGCTTTGCAATCTTGTAACATGATTTTCACCAGGAATCTTTTAGAACTAGAATTCATAGTCAATAGCAAAGTTGGAGATCTCTTTTTAAGATTTCTAGAATATCTTGAATCATCTCGATCTGACCTTCGTAGAGAGAGATATGGATTTTTCTTTATCAACATTTTTCCGAAATAACTTCGATTTGGTCCAATATCCTCCAATTAATTATCATAAATTCCTCCTTTTCAATAATTGAGCAAAATCATCTATAAAACCTACAAAATCAGTAAATAATTACCAAATCAACATTAAACCCAAGAATTCTATGTAATATCCATTAATCACATAAATTTGACCAAAATTTCTTCAAATTAAGCACAAATCTATATCAAATATAGCAATAAGTGAGTGTATATTTTACACTCATCACACATACACACATATCAAGTTAAAGCAAACTACATGTCATTCATTGTGTTATTCAAACCAAAAGCAAAAGAAAAAAGATATCATTGTGTTCCGTGTGGTTAGTTCCTCATTTTGGCTCTCAAGCCTCCCATTGCTTGGTTTAAAAGAAAATGAGAGAAAAAAATTTCTGTTGCTTGGATGTGGAGAGAAAATAAGGGAAAAATGGCTATAGAGTGCACCAAAATAGTTTCCCACACATTTAGAGAAAAAAGGAAAAAAACTAGAGAGAAAGTGAGATTTTATCCAAAATATCAATTTTGAATAAAAAGACACTTAGGGATAAAAAAAAGTGTTGGTTGCTATATGAAAAGTTACCACATTGAGAGTATTTATTACATTATGAATGATGTATACTGAGAATGGAATGTGAGAGTTACTGTGTCGTTCAAGATGCAATAAATATTTCCAAATGTAATAACTTTCAATATCATAATTATAATTTTTTTATACTAAAATATAACATTTTAGGAGGTAATATGATACTCTAAAAAGCAAAAAAAAAAAAAAAAATGTAAGGTAAATATTCTCTTGATATATGCACCTCAAAATATACACACATGTATCAAGTATCAACCTAAAGCAAATGAAAAGATATGTCATGTCAGGACCCAACCAAGATCGTGACCAGTGCATAGGGACACGTCTTTAGCAAGCATATATTAGACCATTTCTAGAGAAAATTGAGCGGAATTTTCTCTGTATTTAGGACTATTCCCAAATGAGCATTCTCTACTTGCACAAACAGTACAACTACACAAAATTATTAGGGATCCACGCATTTTCAAAATGTACCCCACAACACACAATAAAGGGGTATAAGACACAATCATGCTTATGAAAAAATGAATACAAATCCATAGTTATTACTAATCAAACTGGTCATAACTAAAACAACTACACTTTTATTACAATATATAAATCCATATAGGAGGACCCTACCTGTAGGCTAATAGAGCATTACTAGGATTATATATACAATTGTATACAAAATAGTATAAATCTCCATGTGGATAACCTTTGGCAACCACACAAACAAGGGTGTGGAGTTATAGAAGTACCCAATGACTTCAGTTGGTTGGGCACAAAAGCTTAGCTTATACCTGTCTAAAAATGTGATGAGAAAGAAAGACTGAGTCATACAAACTCAGTGAGAGATAATATATCTATAACAAGAGTGGAACAAGCTTAAATATAAACTTTTAGCATATATATCTTTATAAGTTTCTTCAGAAACTCATAATTTCTTAATCACAATGCTTTGTCTATATGTTAATACTATAAAATTCCAGTGAAACATACTTGAAGTATATTTTGTCCTTAAAACATCCATAGGCCTCAAATCAGCTTTTTAATTCAATTGGATAAAAACTTCTTCGTAACATATATAAGCATAATACTTTTAAAACTAGCTGCAATAAATCACATATAATAAGGATATAAAAACTGGGCTTAAAGATAGAAATACTTTATCATAATATGAAAAGTAAATACTTGTTTTAGATCATTAAAAAACTTAAGAGAGGATCCTATTCGGAATCTATATTTTAATCCTTTCCACATATGGGCGTTACTTATCGCCATCCCCAGGGTGTTCATATTTATTCTGGGCATGTTGGCCAAACATGCCGGGCTATAACCACCCTGCTAGCTGGGCTTTTCAAGGTGCACCAAGGCTAATGCTAATTGCCATTAGCAAGTAGTTTCTAACATAGTTTCTCCCCTTAGGTAAACTTAACTCTTTGCTAAAACCTTGTCACTAAAACTTTTCTTTATCTCAATTTATATACTTCCTTGCTCATATCATTTAACGCATAATAAGATTTAAGAAAACTTCTGTATTCTTAGCAAACATAAGTTCAGAGTATAATGCTTTCGAACTATTCATCTTAAGGCATCTAGAGCTCTTCCATAAAATATTAAATTCAAACTATCTTCTGAAATCAAGTCCTTGATTCTAGATACATTGCTCAAACTCTTTAAAACTTTAGAATTTCATGGAAATCAGTATTAAACTTGCTTTATAGAAATCTATAAATTCTAAACATTATATTAGTTTCAAAACCTTTATATAATCAATTTCCAATAACATGAACTACATCCTTTCCATCAAACTATTCAAGTATTAGAAATCAACTTCTAAGGCAATTGTCCCACATACATACATAATCATATATAAAGAGAGAGAGGAGTAATATCTTTTTGCCCTTCAAGAATTTAATAAAATGTAATTTCAACCTTCAACATTTAATAGTATAACCATTCATAATATTTTTGAAATCATGCATATATTCAAAATAATCTATAGACATATTGTCACTCACAGTTCAAGTCTGGAAAGGAAGAAGCTCAAGCTCTACGAAGCCTTAGAGCCACCAAGGGATTCTGGAGAGTATCTAACATGACAAATATATATATTTGACTCCCACAACTTAACTATTGTAAGAGTTTACTAGGATTAGCCTCATAGAGCAAAAACACCCAATTCTAGAACCTTAACCCCACTTCTCTCATGCCTAACTTGAATCCATAGGAAAACTAACTAATTCTCAAGGTATTATAAGGAGGATTAAGTTCAAGAATTATCTTAGAAAGTGGAGGAAGGCGGTGGAGCGCGAGGAGAGCAATGGGTCTCCCTCGCACCATCACTTTCTCTCACTAGAGAGGAGGAGAGAGAGAGCTTCGAGTGAGAAACTTAACTAAAGTGATGATGATATGAAGAAAAGATGGATTGGGTGATGGATTTGAGTAAGAATTGATGAAAGATTGATGGAATCCATATGGGGGAAGAGAAAAATGAGAGAGAAAGAAGAAAGAGAGGTTTTGGTGTAGAATGATGGAGAGGGTTCTCAAACCCATCTTATTCTTGTGCAATGGGCACCTGGGTGCCCACCTGCCTTAAAGCAAAATTATTTTGCAGCGCAGCCAATGCCTAGGTGCTGGCTAGGCGCCCAGTCCCCCCCTTTTTTTTCCAAACACTTCTCTCATATCATCATATACTTATTTATTTTATTCTCCGTTAACTTTAAAACATAAATATAAATAAGGAAATACCCCCCATTTGAATCCAATAAAAATATTGGAAAAATCAAACTCCTTAAGAATCAAAATCTAACTTTTGGATTTTAGTATAAACTTTTGAAAACTTGCGGTTTCTTAAACCTCCGGGCTAAAAACGAAAGGGTTAATGACTTCTTAAAATTCCTTAAAAATCACTCTTCAATTCTTGGATATCCAAAGACCAATTATCGGGATTTTTGATCCCATGAAAATGTTCCAAACATATAGCCCTCCAAGGAGGTATAAAGTCCAGACTTAGAGCTTTTGCAAGGTCTAGCAAGACAAAATGTCATAGTTCATGCACTCTTGGCTTAGGTGTTACATGTCATTTAATAGGTTTTCATATCAAAAGAAAAAGAAAAAAGATATCATTTTTTTTTCTATATTGTTAGTTCGTCATTTACACTCAAGTTTAAAGAACAAGAACTACACACCCAAAACTATAGATGATGCATTAACTTTGTCAATCGTCACTACTGTGGAATAAAACTTGGCAATGGCAACATATGAATGAGAGAGTGCAACATCCCGAATTTCACTATCAATTAAATGAAATTTTAGATACATTATAGAGATACAAATAGACAACAAGGAAATACAAATTCTTGGGTAATAATAGTACAAACCTTCTTGTAGAAAAAAAAAAAAAAAAGAAATGACAAAATGTGCCTATAAATTTTATTATTTGCAATGTTGCCCAAGACTTTTAGAAATTACACTTTGACCCTAAATGGTTATTTGCACAATGCCCTTAGAACTTTTCAAAAAATGAAATTTGGGTCCTCACATTCGTAGGATTAGTAGAATAGGGTTTTAAAGGGGGTATAATTACATAACAGAACCGTAGAAACCTAAACCTTAACCAATTGAGCCGCGGAGGTATCCATATGTAAAATGACATGGGATGCCCATAGACTTGCCCGAAATTATGAAAATGTCATTAGCTGCAAAAAATCGAAAATAGAAAGGCCTTGAGTCTGCAAAACGATTAACTTACGCTATTAATCGATTTATTCGATTTTATCGAACAAGTAAGAATAATTAGAAGTTAATTTAAGGTTAATTAGGAGTTAATTAGATGTTAATTAGAGGGATTAAGCTTAGGAAAAATTAAGGTAGATATATAGAAACTTTTACAAAACTATTTAGTAACGTTTTGCCGGTTTGAAGGAAATCAGTAAATATTTGATGTTTTAAATTGCCGGAACCAAATCAATAGAATTATACATCGAAAACCCTAAATTTAGTGGCTAAGAACTCATCCACTTCCTCCCACAAAGTGGCGCCACTTGTTGCCACACATGGACAGAAAACTTGGGTGAATCATAGCCACCCAAAAAGCAACCAATGAGGAGCAACTGTCCCACCAACCTAAAGTTATAACAACTTTGTATTTTCGTTTCTACTCCCAAACAAATTCGACCCCCTTTCTGTAGAGAACTCTCCTTCATCTCTTCATCTATTCCATCTCCAACCTCCAACAACATCTTGCACTCCAAATCATCAACATCTAGCTAGTTTTGTATCAACTAGAGGTAGGATTCAAGTTCTTGTTTGATTTTAGTGAATTTGTGGTTGTTGAGAAATCTTGCTCTATTCATCTAATTGAGGATATATGATGTGATTATGATGATTTATGGCTAGTTTGGCAAGCATTTGGTTGAATTGGGATTGAATCTTGCATGAATAATAAGAAAGGTAGCAAATTAGAATCCAAAAACCTAGAAAGCTTCACGACGTTTGTACTTTCGAAATGTATAGCTCTGCCTACGACCACCGAACTTAATGAACCTATTTTTATATGAAACTAGAAATATAGAGCTTTCTAATCATATAAATTTTAAGGCCATTGGACTAGTGTTGAGTGAGATATGATTTTTTAAAATTTACCCTAGATTTTTGCCTCTGAATCTTACCAGAGTGGATTGTGTAGGGCATAACTCGCCCTATACAATTCAAATTGAGTGCAACCAATTTTTTTTAGAAAGCTTACACATAGAGTAATATCCCATAAAAATTTCAAGGTTAAATTCAGTCCCTGTTGCTCCTAGTAATTTATTGAAATGCCCCAAGTCCTGACCGGGCTAGAATAGGGCAGTTCAAGTTAGTCAATTCAAGAGCTCGTAACTTGAGATATATTTACTCAAATGAAATGAAACTTCTTGGAAATGAAAGCTAGTTCAGTGAGCTTTAAAATGATATAGGTTTCATATATTCCAATCAGTTTCCTATTTTCAACGAATTTTTACTTTTTAGTGCCTAAATTTGCCAAGCAATAGGATAGACCTAGGTTAAACCTTAAAACTAGAGGTATTCTTATCAAAACTTAATGGGACTAAACAGGTTAAAAACTAAACACATAACAATTCAACATAGTAAAAATTCATAATTAAACAAGTTAAGTAGAAATTACGACATAATTTACAAAATCGAACAGAATCTGGAACATAAGGTAGGATGAGCAACTCTATGAAATAGCAAGCTCTTGAACTCCAGCTTGTCAACTTAGCTAGTTTCTTTGAACGAAACCTTTATTAAACCATTGAAATGATGATATATGACTGTGATGTTTCTGTCATGTGGATTGGCTGACTGTCTTTCCTGAAGGGCACTATTCATGGGAAAATGGATCTAATCCATTATGCTGCCGAAATTCTAGTAGAAACATGGGAATGTAAAACATGTTTATATGTTATGTATATGAAGATATGTAATGCAAGCATGAATGTTTGAAAATAAGGTATGGACCATGTGCCTAAGGCTCTCAAGCATATGTATACATACATACATGAGCATATGAACGATAAAGGAATATAAAGGATAAAATGAGATCCTTTCACTTGGAGGCAATTATTTGGGTTCCTCCTTGTGAAGACAGTTAAACTATGAGATCCCTCCGAATTAGAGGCATGCGGATCCCCTTGTAGGTTAGTTCTGTGTGACGATGGTCACGAGTTGAGCTCACTCCTAAACCAGACTATTCAAGGGTAGTAAAGATTAAAGATAAAGACATATACATGCAGACACCCTAGGGACGGCGATACGTAACGCTTAAGTGTGTCGAGCAAAGGAAGCATAAATGCATATGCATGATTTTATGATGAGCAATGGTATATGCATAAGCTATGTTTTTGTTATTACTATAAAATTGCAAATATGTTCTTGTTATTACTATTATGAACTGCTCTCTCAAATGATAAGTGTGAATAAAATTAACCTGTTTCGGATAATATGTTTTCAAACTATAAAATTGAAAAGTATATTAACATGTTCACCTCTTTCATAATAAACCGAAACAATTGAAGATAATAATGATGACACTATGTGTGATCTTTCAGAGAATCCTACTGAGAATTTTAAATTCTCACTCCTATGTTTATTTCCATATTATCTCCAGATAGTTCAAGAAATAATGAAGATGGCCAAAGGTTGTTGTTAGATAAGATCCGTTCAGATAACAATAACATCTCGAGTATTGTGCTATGACTTGAGCATGGTACTATACTTGGAAGGTTGTTACAGAGAGATACAACAAAATTATATTACAGGCTAATGTAATAAGATGTACATATAGACCAAATACTTTCAAACTCGTAACTTTTGATACTGTGGTTGTAACTTTTATATCATGTTTATTATTTGTGGCTATTATTAAAATAATGATCCTCTACAAAATATGTCCTTAATAACTCTTATTCTTTTCTATAAGCATTATTCTTTTCTATGAATGCAAATTAATGTCATAGAGAAAAATCATATTTTTATTATATTTGAGTTTAGTTTTGATATATTATTAGTATAAAATTTTTTATACTATTAATTAACTGTATATAATCTTTTTTTATACTTTTTAAAGTAGTTTTGTAAAGAAATTAATTTGGATACATTGTTAATGGAAAATGTTTTACACTATTGGTCTATCCTAAAACATCATATATATGACTTTTGAGGTGATGGCTATAAGAGTAAAATGCCTTTGGGGCCTATTTGACACATTGTATTATGTTTGATAGGATAAGTTAATATAATATAATATATTATGACTTTATGATAGTAGTATTGGCAAGTATACCGAGTTATACAAGTAATAAAATGTGAGTAGAGTACATTCCTACAAGGATTGGCTCAACTAACTACCAATTTCCTAACTTAGAAACTATTTAGGTGTGTTAAACGAAGAGAGTATTGTAAATAACAAAACAAAATCTAAGAGAGTGCAATAATTAAAAATTACATAAAATAAAAATGTAAAATAAATATGGATGATAAGAAAGGAAAGAGCACTAGGGTTCAATTTCACCAAGTGGCGGTTCCTAGAATTGATTAAGCTCCTAGATCTAATGAATATCTATCTAATCAATTGATGAAGAGGGATTCCTAATCTAATTGATGCCCGATTCCTCTAGTGCACTAATCATCTCTAGATTTTAGAATTCAATTGATTCTATAATTCAACCCCTAAAACCCAGGCATTACCAATTTGTGAATCGTCTAAGAAATCCCCATGAAATCCATCATCTTTATTTCAAGACAATTATGAATTAAGGTTTCTATTTCATTGTCTCAATTATGCATCATGGTTTCACACTGCCTACATAACTCTAATATGAATTTATGGGTCGCAAATCGACAAATAACATTAAGAACGGATAGTAGAAACTCAATTAAATAAGAAAGAATTAATTAAAAGTAGAAATCTCAAACAATCATATTCATAGCATAAGTTACATCATCATCCTAGCATAAGGTATTTAACCAACTAATATATTTAACCAACTAATCCATAGATAAAATATATATGCTAAACATAAATCAAGGAGAGAAAAAAGAATAAGAATGGATCCCAACCATGTGACTCTTCCTCCTTGATGTAGCTGCCAAAATCGTAGCTCTTGCTTGATGTTTTCCAAGAGAATTAGATGAGACGAGGATGTAATATGGTTAAGAGATAGCCAAAGGTGGCCAAGACTATAACATCCTGAACTCCAAGGGTAAATAAAGATAGAAGGAAGTTTGAGCCCGAGATAAGGGAAAAATTATAAATAGGTAAACTGTGGTAAAAGTAAGGGCAAAATTGTAATTATTAGGTTGTAATGGCAAAATTGTAATTAAAGCTTTACGATTGTCGAGAGGGGCATCTATAGAGAAAATTTGATGTTCAAGGTTATTTTTAGGCCCCGCGACACTGGTAGATAACTAAAATATCTGTAATAATCTCAAATTGAGATTTTCTACCCACAATCTTAATTAAAAGTATGAGACTACTCACACAATCTTACAATATCTCAGGTAACTTGGAATATCCAAATTGGTAACTAGACACCTTGAACTACTTCTCAAGGGTCCTATATTATCTGTAAGCATAAATATTAGTTAAAAATCCTACGATATATGGCTAGTAACTTGCTACACAAACTCTCTTGGTGGCTAAAGATAAGCCACTCAAATTTTAGCTTAGAAGAATTTAAATTTTATCTCAAATCCAACAATAGGATTTAAGCCATCAACTTAAGAAGTAAGACACACGTTTTCTCTTCTTTTACTCACAATTTTCGTGCAGCCCCTTCCCCCTCTCTTTCTAATTCCATCTTCATTCTCATACTACCCAAACTCACCTAAAAACTCATGTCTTGCTTGTGTTGCTCAAATTTCTAACCCTTTCACTTGTTTATCATAAAAAAGCTCTAATACAAGCCATCAAGCTCCTTCTTTTGAGTCACATAACCTCAGCAAGCAAGAAAATCGAAGTGATTTACAACCATCTTGAGACTTTAGAGGAGGAAAGACACCAAAAGATTCAAGTAGAAAAGCTACATATCTTGAATTTGAGGCAGGATTTATTAGATTAATGAATTTTTTGGGTTTATGTATGTGCTAGGATTTCTTATATCATCATTTATTTGATGTTGTTTGATGTTAACATGACTTGTTTTTAGTGATTTTAGATAGGAAAACATGGTTTGGGTTAAAGATTAGATCAAAAGAACATGATAGAACTAAAACAGAGAAACCCTAAGTATCATCCATACAGCGAAGTTAATAACTAAACCTGTAGAACTCAACATTTAGTGAAACTAAATTTGAATAAAACTATACTTCAAGAGAAATCCAACCATATAAATTATAAGACCATTGGAATTAAAATAATTAATTATGAATTTTTGAAGTTGGCTATTAGATTTCATTGTCTATTCTGACCAGAGTGTGATGTGAGGGTATAACTCATCCTATATAATTTCAAATTATGTGAAACCAATTTTTTTTAGAAATTAATACATAGAAGATTATGCCATAAAAATTTTAGAATCAAATAATAAGTGAGTTTTCCCTAGTAACTCCCTAAATTTGACCTATGCTCTATTTGGGTGGAAACAGAGCAGCCCAATTGAGAAGTTCATAAATTGAGCTCTACTTGCCCAATTGGGATTAAACTTATTGAGAATGAAAGATGATTCAAATAGCTACAAATTAATATAAATTTTAAATTAAAATGATGAATAATAGATTTTTAGTGATTTTCTAAGTTTAAGTGTGCAAGTATGTCTTAAAACAGGGTTGCCTTGAGTAAAACTTTAATAACCTAACTTATACACCTCAAAACGTAATGGAATTGAAGAGGTTTAAAAGTAGACTAATAACGCTATAACATATTAAATTTTTATATTAAAATAAATTAAAATACATTTTTAATGCAATTTATAAAACAAGACAGATTTGATATAATTAAGACATCTTGATAGCTTCAATAACTAGAAGCCCCATAAATCATGAGGAGCCAATAGTTGAATTATTGATGAAATTCTTTATCATAATGATGTGATATTAATACATTGATATGATGATTCTGATTACTGTGATTGGCTAGCTATATGTATATTGTTTGTATATTGGAAAGCCTTATGTTTTAACTGTCATATTGCTGAATTTTTGACAAAAATATATGAATTATGAGGTATGATCATAAGTCTCTTGAGCATATTCACATATGAATACATGAGCATATGATTTATGAAAGTATATGAACATAAGAAAATGATATCCCTTCATTTAGAGGCAATCATGCAATCCTTCTACCTTGGAGGCACATGGTCAAAACGAGATCCCTCGAAATCTAGAGGCACACAGATCCCCTTGTAGGTTAGTACTATGTGACGATAGTTACGAGTTAAGCTTACTCCTAGATTAGGCTACCCAAGGGCAGTAAAGATTAAAGACATAGCAGACACCCTACGGACAGTGATATGTAACGCCTAAGTGTGTTAAGTAAAGAAAGTTAAAGAAACCATAAGTGCATTTATATGATTATATGATATGCATCTGCATATGCATAAATTATATTCTTATTATTACTACTATGAAACTGCTCTCTCAAATGACAAGTATGTGGATAGAATGAACTTGCTTTGCAAGGATATTTTTGAACTATATAAAAATGAAATTTATAGTTTATATGGCATGATCACTTTTTCATAATAAACCAAAGCAACTAGAGATAATGATAATGACAATGACACTGTATGTGGTAGTCAAGGAAATTCTACTGAGAATTTATAATTTTCATCCTTATTTATGTTCTCGTGTTATCTCTAGATAACTTAGAAGATAGTAAAGATGGTCATCTTGGATGGAGTTGATTGAGATTAGAGGATGGCCGAAGGTTGCTGTCAGACAAGGTCTGTTTATATAGTAGTAACAACTCCTAAGTATGGTACTATGACTTAAGCTTGATACTGTGCTTGGGAGGGTGTTATAGAGACAAGTCAAAAGGCCAACCAAAGACCAAGACCCTTCTTACTTCTTGAAAAGTTGTATATATAATCTCCTTAATAATAAGGGTTTGTTGCAAGAGATAAGATAAGATCTCCCCAAATTCTCTCCTAATAAGTGCTTGAGATCAAAGTAATAATTTTTTCATCTAATCTAATCAATTTTTGTACATGAGAAAACCAAAAAAAGGCCAATTAACTCTAGGTCATGACACAATTTGGCCAGAGTAGCCCAATTGACATTCTGGTATAGGTGTAGCACTAGATTGTCAATTTCTAGGCTCTATAGCACTCAATATAGTTGGAGTTGTCTCTCGAAGGTGAAATATAAGTTGTAAAGCATTGACTAACCTTTCGAACATCACAAAAATAATCTCATTTGAACTTCTGTAGCTCTAGATATTGGCAAAATAGTGAGCAAAGGTCGAGTTAACAACATCATATCTCAATCATTTTTTCTAAATTTTCTCCAGGAATATGTGAGAATTGGAACTAGAGATACATAGCAAAGTTAGAGGTCTTTCTCTTAGCTTTCCAAAATATCTTGAATCGTCTCAATCCGACCTCTATAGAGAAAGAATCAGATTTTTTAATATAGCAAGGTCATGGAATCTTGTGAATTAAGCTCATTAAGACTCCAATTGAGCTCCTTGAAATTGTACTTGGAAAGATTGAGCAAAATGAGCCTCCAGACTTTAAATTCACCTAAAAATCACCAATTTAATATTAGTTCCAATAATTTCACAAAAGTCTAAATACCATATGCAAATTGGCAAATTTTTTAACAATTAAAGAACAAAATCATATCAAATTAAGCACTAAATGAGAGTATATTATATATTCATCACTTTATACATTGTTTGCTATAGACATTGTATTATCCATTAGTCCTTTTATATATCAAAATGATGCATAACTTAATCAGATTTGTGGGAATGGTGGACCAGACCGGTCTCAACTCCAGCCTATTCGACTAGAAGGTTCATACCAAACATCTCATAATATTGGTGGCCCGCCCGATACTCTACTATTCAATTTATCTTAAAACAATTGTAGTATCAAGGGATTGAACTTTGACTATTAGTTTTGAATAATTTGACCGGTAATGATATTGTCCAGAACTTAATTTAATATTTAGGTAATACAAAACTAACGAACTTAGTAAAATAAACCCCTAATGCCTCTTTTTATTGATGGTTTTCTATTTTTTGCATTTTTTTTATTTATATTCTCAATCTTAGTAGTTTTTTTTGCCCAAATAGTAACTATTATAAATGAACTAGTACTTGATTAATGATTCTCGTGGGAATGATACTTACTTGCTTTTTATTACTTGTGATCTGGTATACTTGTCGAAGCTGATTTCATGAATTGGCTAACACCCTCAGCTTCAACTTCCACCATCACCACTCTCTCCCACTTTTACCTTCCACCACCATCTCCCTTTCTGTCTCTGTCTTTCTCTCTTGCATTGCTGTAACAATAAGTGCCATAGTCTAGAACCTACACAAACTCTCCATAGTCCATGCATATGCTCAACCTCAACAAAATAAATAAATAAATAAATAAAGAAGAAGAAGCATATTCAACCATTTCAACCTCAACCAACAAAGTAAAAGCAAAAGTTGAAAACCCTAAAATACATTGAACCGGAATATTTTGTCTTTTTTCTTTTTCTTTTTTTGAAAGAAAAAAGTTCCTTAACAAAGCCCAAAATCACTCTCACATGACCACAAATCTCAACCTCAAAATCTCATAAAAACTCCTCTTTTAATAAACAAGTAAAAATCCAAAAATCACACTAACTCTACTAATTGCTCTCTATCTCTTCCTCTGCAAGTCCCCTTCAATTGTGACTTTCCACCACTTACCCATTGTGTCTTTCTCTTTCTTGTATAAAAATTAAATCCCCCAATTTTTTTCCTTTTAGGTGTAAATCAAATTAGTGGGACAATGTAGGAGTGGATGAAGGAGAAGGGGGATGCGATAATGATGAGGATGAGGTTGAAGGTGAGGTAGGAGTAGCAGTGGTATGTAGTGGAGGGTGAGTTGTAACATCCTTATTTCTTTAATATAGCAAAGTAGAAACTTTGAATTATTTCATCTAGGCAGTGTGAGAATTTCTCAAGAAACGCTATGCCATGATAATCCTCACACTCAGAACCATAGGGTAGTGTGGTACTGTCATTGAAATTACAGCACTATCGTATACTAAAAATTACGAAAAGATGAAAATGCCCTTGTAGTGTAAATTTTTGTTATTTACAGTTTTGTCTTAGACCTTTTGGTAATTACACATTGATCCTAGAGGTTATTTCCACAATAACCTCAGAACTTTTTAAAAAATGACATTTAGGTCTCTCCATCCGTAGAATTAGCAAAAAAGGTTTTAAACGGAGCAGAATCATATGACAAAGCCGTAGAAACCTAAATCTCAGCCTGTTGAGCCACGGACGTATCAAAGTGTGAAATGACATGAGATGCCCTTAGGCTTGGTCAAAATTATGAAAATGCCATTAGTTATATAAAATAAAAAATACAGCAGAAACTCAGATAGAAAACACTAAAAGGCTTACGGAAGCCCAAAAACTACCTTAAAGACCCTGAAAAATTCCCAAAAAATTATAAATACATCTTTAATATATTTTTGAAGATAAAATTTTTTTTTTTAGCAAATTTGACCATTATTTGCATAATTACACAAAAATAACCTTATGGGATGCAAAACAGGCCCCGAAAACCCTATAAGACCCCTTAAACTTGCAATACGACAAAGAATCAGTGGAGTTCCAGGCCTGGGCTTGAGGGACCACGTGATGGGCTACTAATTGGGCCTATGCAGCTACTGGTTTGGGCCATGCCGTTTTTGAAAGAATTTTAGGCCTAATTATATCTAATTACAACAAAAGGCCAAAAATACATCATAAATCATAAAATAAAAATGAAAAACTCTAACCCTAACCCTAACTAAACCCTAACCATGCCCCTAACCAATCCCTAACCCCCTGGTTCAGTTTGAACCAGATTAGAATACAATTTGGTCAAAAACTAACTAAATGTCACTTTCATGTAATCTTTACATTAATTACGTTTTACCAATTTACATACCTTTTTGACTCAAATAAGATTTTGTAGAATTCCAACCCTCAAATCTGATGAATCTAGCATCCAAGCACATGGGGTGCTGAAGGATTTTTTTTATTTTAATTATTAGATAGTTAATTGGGTTAATTGACCAAAAATAGTCATATTTAAGGCTAAAATTCATATAAAATACTACAAATTATAGAAAAATTCTGAATATTTTCTAACACATAATTAAAATTAGAATTAATAATAGATTAAATAAATTTAATTTTTTACTAATAACATTACCATTAAATACTATGTTTTGTCATAATATATTAGATAAATTACCACTAATTAGCACTAATTCCAGGTGTCTCATTAGTAACCAATATAATCTTGTTCATTTCAATACCTTAATCTATTTGACCATAGAATAAATATAGAAAATCGTATGTATATCATAAAGTAACATAAATCAGTTTGAATTTATATCCTTGTTAGCTAATCATTAGCAAGCTTTAAAATGAAACAAGTTGCATATTACCTAATGAGTATAATTCAAGATATAACTAATTAAATGATTGAGGCTATATAAAACCATCATTTTTCTATAAAAGGACACACCCCATCAGACCTACACACTCTTTAGAAGCCCTTAGTTAGCTCAAACAATGTTGATTCACTAATTTGGAGTTGTGTACAGTTACACTCTTCTCAACTCACACGCCTTCTTGAAAGTCTTTGATTTCTAAAATCTTCATTAAAACACCACTCTAAATCCAATGGCCTCTTTTCAATCACCTAAATTTTATCGCACCACCTCATTGTTCAACTTTTATCGAATCAAAATCAAATTGATTCAAGCCTCTACAAGCCAATCAAGTTATGATTTAGACAAGTTGACTTTCCTAATAAGTTTTGAGTTTCACAATAGAAGAAAGTAGGGTTTTCTTTCGATCTTTTAGGTTCATGCATAGAAGTTTCATTATGCTAATTCAGAATGAACGGTTATTTTGAAATTCCCATTGGCGTGTTTATTTTTAGACCCACATATGATATAACCTATTTAGACCAATCTAATAGTTTGAAAGTTTGTGTCTAATTCCTTCTTTGCCCTTGTGAAATTCTTAAGAATTGGGCTGACTCTTCTAATAATTCTTCCTTATACTTCATCTACATGCCTTAGAACATGGTTTCTTGCATGTATTTGAATCAAATCTTCTTGTGCCTCACTACATCACTCATGGTCATATAAGGCTGAGGGGTGTTTAGTTTGTTTGATGTATTTTTGGATATTTCTACTGATGATATGTGGAGTGATGATGATATTTTATGGCTGATTTGCATGTGTGTTAACATGATTGGAAATAGAATTGGTATGAAAGAATCTTGAAGAAAGGAGAAAACTCAAGAAGCTAGTAGGGTTAATGGCAATGGATAAATCATGTGTTCCTTCATGTGTTAAACTCATGAATCTATTTTTTAGATGAAACTAGATGATTTAACTTCTTATATAATATAAGGCCATTGGATTAGTAAAGAGGAAGTTATGAATTTTGAAATTTGAAACATTCAGGATTTTCATTATGACTATGAGTTGAAAGGATGTTAACTCACCCTATACAACTCCTGTTTGAGTGCATCTTGTTAGAAAGCTTACATTCATAGGAGAACATTGTTAAATGAAATTTGATGTTATAATCAGCCATTTGTTAGTTCGAGGAAGTTGCCCTTATGTTGATTTTACATAGGGTAATTTAAGCATGAGTTTACGGCTTATATCTCAAAATATACTCAGTCAAATAATATGTAATTTATTTCATTTGAAAGCTTGCCCTGTTAGCTTTATAGAGATACAAATTTCATATGATTCCACCCATATTTCATGTAACTTTTCTTGATAAGAGTGCAATTTAGTTAGAAGTAGGGCTGGCTCGATTTAAATACAATCAACTTAAGTTTTATATCTGAGATATTGAACTCTAAATCTAGAAGATAGAGAGATAGGTCTACAACAATATTCTAATTGACCTCAGTTAGTAGATAGAGGACTAGTGAATTTTGAAACCTTTGGCGACTGTAATGTTATGCTTAAGTCATAGCATGAAATTAAGTAGATTGTGTTTTGGGACCATTTAACGATTCTTTTTTTTTTTTTTTTTGAGCAAAGAAATCCATAAACTTATGTTAAAATGTGATTATTATCTATGCTTGGATATCATGACCTTGCAAATAGTACACAATATTACTTTGTTGTTTATGGACTTATATATATATATATATATTTATGTATATATTTATATATATATCGTAGACCTATTTGAGTTTATATACAAAGTATCAAAATATGGTCATACCTATGCATTGGAGGACCTTTGCTTGTCACCAATCTGGATCTGTGGACTTTGGACAGAGGACATTTGGACTATAAATCCTATTAATTCTATGACCCAGAAGCTTTACAACTTGCCAAAAAGTGCAGTCATGCCCATTACAATGTCCTCGTTAACTACCTAGTTCCTTGCTTGAAGTGATTTTCTAAACTTGGATTTAAGTACAAGTATCTTGAACTATTCTTTGGATTATTTTCGAAGCCTTGTTTTGCATAAGAATGTGTTCATTTTCGTTCATATAGGTTTCGAAACCTATACATAAGAGATTAAGAGAATTAGTGTTATCATGAAAGTAGAATTCTATAAGCTTAAAAAGGTATTAATATCGCAAATATCTATATATTTTTAAATTTTGCATGATGGATCTTCTTAATTCAAATTAAGTATCATATGAAAGTTGTGAAGCATATATTTAAATGAGACCATGAACTTGATCTTGAGAATTGAAGCGTATGTCTTGATTGTGAGCCAGACATTTAATGCATGAAAATATGAGATCAAATTTAACCATTCATATTTAATAAGGTTAAGAAATGTCCGTCCGAGGCAAGGTCTATGTGCACTTTATGATATGATAAGAAATTGTCTAAACTACATGCACTTTAAGATATAAAAGAACTCGAACACATGCTTATAAGTAAAGATAATAGTTAAAGCGTAAAAGAATGAAAATCATGACACTTGCTCTTGAATTTTCCTTCATAAACTTTTTGCTAGGACTTTCTTCATTACTTGGTGATGGATTCTTATGTGACTTGGTCCTCGGGAGTTCTTGGCTATGCTAGACTCCGGTACATAAACTTATCGTGATCACATAGTATTGTAGTGGCTAAGCGGCATTCCTCCACTGATCTATTCCCCTTAATGTTATCCTGGACTAAGTAGCTTGGAACTTTCATAGTGATCATCCTTTCATAACTCATAACTTTCTTAAGGATAACGAATAAATAATCTTGTGCATGGGTTCACTGCATTCGACTGGGGATGTCCACCCAGCAATAAGGCCCACAATACAGTTACAGGATGGTGGTACAAACCCTACATACATTCATAAATTCATTAGGAAAGCTTCAATAAGGAGCGATAAAGGTCTATTTCTGCCCGGTTATGGTATACCCACCTTTATTTCAATGTAACCTTTGATGGATTTTTGGATATGTTGTAGCCTTTATATGTCTAGTTTCTAACCTTCCATCTAATTTTGACATCTAATAAATGGCTGGAAGATGATTCAGATTTATCCCTTATTAGCTATGGCTTGAATTATTTAACTAAGCGTAAAAATCCACTAAAAATATTCTCAAATGATTGATTGACTCATATTAAAGTTAATAGGTGTTTCATTTACAAAAGTCCCATATTGGCTTGGTAGGGCTCGATTTATAAGCCCTTTTAACCTTCTTGAACTGCTCTGATTTGGCTTGGATGGACATAGGTTAACTAAGAACACCACCTTGAACAAATAGGATAGTAACAAACTCGGAATTTCTGGGTAGGATGTTCTCCTATGTGTAAGCTTTCCAACAAAATCAGTTTCACTCACATTTGGAGTTATATAGATGAGTTACACCCTTTTCAAGCGGATCTTGAATAATATAGGTCAAACTTCAAAAATTCATATCTCTCTCAATATTAATCCAATGGTCTTACTATATATGTAATGGAAAGCCCTAGACTTTAGTTTCACATATGCTTTCATGTAGTATGAACGGCGGAGGATGCCGTACTTTTTGGCATCTTCACGGACTGCCGATTTTGTGAGTTTGTAGGGTTGTATATGGGTTGGGTGGGGATGATTAGTAGTAGTATAAGCTTTAATTTCACAAATAGTGTAACCATTCTCCCCATTATGAATCACTATCAATATATCAGAATTGAAGTACTCAAACCACTCGATAATAATTACAAAATCGGATGGACCTTGTAGTTAAAACCTCACCTCTTGCTTTGGGTTTGAAAATAGACTATCTGGAATAGGCACAAAAATAGAAGAGGAAAGAGAAATTCTCAGAATAAGTTCCTTAACTTATACCAATGAGCTAAAGAGGCAGGAGAAGGATATATAGACAAGGCGATTCAGTAGTTAAATGAGTGGCTTTGATTGGGTGAACATGCTTTGAGGGCAATTATGAAGCAGTAATAGAGTCAAAATCAATAATAATAAGAAGTAGCTAGCAGATAGAGATGTATGCAGATGCACAAGTTTTAAATCATATTGTAACAACCTCATCTATTCATGAAGCCATAACCTGAAATCATGGAGTTATATTCACAAGGTTAAAGTCGGACTGAATCGCTAAGATACAACTTTAAAATCTGGAAAATATAATATATGACCCTTTAACATAGCAAACTCAATCGATTCTAGGATGACACCGATACCTGGATTCATAAACATTAATCAAGTGTACCATAGAGGATAACTCATAGATTACAATTTAAGCAATTGTGACTAACATAATACCAAGAACTTGCTTTAAACTCAGATTGGAACTCAAACTTAATAGCTTCGGAATAGTCTCTTGAGTGGTTTGCGTCAAGGTCTTGTAAAAATCTGTCGATATCTGTTTATTCTAATTTGAGCATAAGGTCTTGAAATTTGACATCGATTGGGCCTGCATACATGCTTTCATAAGGTGGAAAAGAAAAACATGCAAGGCATCCGCGGTGAGAACCTAAGGTTCTCGATTTAGTAAACTCAAACTATTACTCCTTTCTCATTGCCATCATAAACATTTCAGGTTGCTTGATTTCTTATGAAAATGTGAGTCGCATGTAGCGGTTTAATATTTAAGGATGAACTCAATACACTTTCGAAGGTTGAACTGGATATTTTAACATCATCATATTATATGACAAACATAGAAACACAAATAGTGTAAATATACTTGATGAAGTCATGTTAACAGTTGAACATAATGAGTGTAATTAGAAATGCACATATGGAATGATGTGTACTTGATTGTATGCGAAGGGCATACTTAACTATTGAACTCTTTAACTTAGTAGAAAGACAATCTTATATTTGATGCTTGGAACTCGGACTTAGTGAATGACCTCTCACCCCTGGGTAATGCAGCTAAAGTCCGAACTTGTACCTATACATGAGTGTGGGAACCACCAATCTTTTAACTCAGAACTTTAATAGAAATTAAAAGTTTGCAAGATAGATTGATACTTAAGATTCTAAATCTTGCACTTATTGATATTGTCTATATTCTTGGTATGAATATGATGTTTTGTATTGAGTTTGGTTGCTTGATTAAAAATTCCTCAGTAGTTTGGCAAGTTCTCATAAATCTTATTCTTCAAAATTTTGGACATGATTATACATGCATATGACTACATGGACATTTATATGTTATGCTCATAAGCTTCATATATCAAAGATGACTTAAGTATCATATGAATGAATCTCATGAATGCATGTAACATATAAATGTATAATCATGTTCAAAGAAGAATAAGATTTATGAGAATTTAGTGACATAACGGATCAGTCATGGCATTTCCCAAGTGCCAAACTACGGAAGGCATTAATTAGACTGAGCCCTCAAAACCAATATATAGCATCAAGTGGTGGCTCATAAGTAATAATTGTCATCATGTCATAGGTACGTATCAACATAAATACCCATAACTTAAGTTTCACCTCATGGGACCAAGCATAGAAGAAAAAGAACAATTTTGCAAAGTTGAAGAAAGAGATAAATTAAGTCAAATGGACCTGCATACAATCAAGTATAAGCATATTTATGTGTCTAGTTTCCAACCCTTTTAAGTCCCATAATGTTGATTTATGATTCGGCTCAAGCACATTATACTATTTTACTCTATGCCCTATATGACAAGTGATTGTTAAAATATAACCGTCTTAGGAAGATATTTTCAACATAAAATAGAAAACCTAAGTTGTGAAATATGTGCTCACAATTTATATCAAATTGGAATGATATGACGGGACATTGTATGGTTCTACCATGAACATTTTTCATCTCATTTGCATGTATGTTCTTCTTTGATAAACATTCAGGATCATAGCCTAAAACTTAAGAACGAGGTAGAATCATCTTTGAATGCAAGACTTTGTTCCATTGATTATGAAAGCCGGTTGAAGTTTAAGTCAACCCATTGATGTGCTTTGGGAGCAACATTGGCATTTTATGGGATGTTTATTCTTTATGTATCAAACAGCATTGGTTATCTATTCGATTTGGGTTGTGCGTGGGCCATATATTATATTTTTCAACATTTCAAAGATTTTGCCAGATGAGAATCCTCTTAATCAAACTCCAAAAATTGTACTAATTTATATAATCCAATGGCCTTATATATTATATATGTATGGAAATCCCTGAATTTCTAGTTTCTCATAAAAATAGTTTCATCAAAATTTAAATAGGCTGTAGGCGGAGCCGTACACTCCATACGATGGATCGTCGAGGGAAAACACAGCTACTAGCTTCTTGGATTCATGTTCTTTTCTTCAATCCATCCAATCTTCAATTTCAAACTCATAATCATGCAACACACATGCAAACTTAATCATAAACCATCAATCACATTAATATCATGAGATGAATACGGGACTATAAACGGCCCCAAATTCAAAGAAGAAGGAGAAAGTTGAGATTCCTGCCTTGGTCTGGTGTGATTCTTGATGGAACTTGTCTTGGAGTTGAAAAATGGTTGGGGCTTGTAGCTTAGGAATGAGAGAGTGGAAGAAGATGATATGAGGAGATGAGATAGATGGATAAAATGGAGGCTGGTCTATATGGACTGAAAATATAAAGGGAAGGAATGAAAAAAATGAAAACTTATGAAGCAAGTTGGCTCTTGATTGGTAGGCTATTCAACTCATTCAAACTTGGCAACTACCCTCTTTTATGGAAGGCTGATTTATGCGCCACTTGCATGAGTAAGTTGGCTAAATATTGGCCATCATCTAGGGTTTTCACAGTATAATTCCTATTGGTCAGGTTCCGGCGGTTTAAAACAGAAATCTTCTTAGATTTCCTTTAAATTAATGCTTGGTTTTAGAAAAATTACTGTGAGGTTTTATGGTTCTAATCTAATTCCATCAGCCTAATCATTCTAACCATTATACTTAAATGGCTTTAAGTGAATGCTTAATCGAATCTAATTAAATCCCAATTATAAAATTGAACAACTTCGATTAATAATGATAGAATTTTCATTGTTACGTTACTAATTATTTTATTAATTAAAGCACCATCCATTGTTTTGACTAGTTTTAGAAGTGGCTCGATAATTAAGCACTAATTAGGTGTTGGTTAAATTAGTTTGGTGTGGTGGTTATGTTAATTAATCATTGGTAGTTTAATTAGTTAACAAAACTACCTAATTAAGTCAATAACTAATTAAATTCTTCAAATCGGCTATAAAACCATCATTTTCTATAAAATAACTGAAATTTCTATATCTCTTTACAATTGTTCCTAAACACCCCTAATCCCTCACCATCCCCACCTTCTTTAACCTTCTAATTCCAAAATCTACTTAAATCTCCATTAAACGAATAAATTTTGATCACTTAAATAATCGTTCTTACAATTTAGAACACATATTACACATATTTCTATTTTAACAAGCAGCAATGGAATCACATATGTCACGTAATTTTAGCCTTGAAGTTTTTGGGGCACCCCAGCATTCACACAAGTAGGGTTTTTCTTTCACTCTTTTAGGTTCATGCATGAGTTTCATGCTAATTCTTGGGGTTATTTTGAAATTTTGGGTGTTTATTTTTAGAATATATGATATTATTTTGAACCTCTAATAGTTTGAAATTGATTGGGTTTATGATGAATTCTTGAAGGAATTGGTGTTTCTAATCATGTATATTCATGTTTTCATGCCTTAGAACATGGTTTCTTGCATGTATTTGAATCAAATCTTCTTGTGCCTCACTACATCACTCATGGTCATATAAGGCTGAGGGGTGTTTAGTTTGTTTGATTGATTTTCATGAGGTTTCTATGTTATTTGATGTTGCTAAAGATATAGAAGCATGTTAACATGAGTTTTGCGCAACTAAGTATCATGAATCTTCGATTTTGGTTGTATGAGCTCCACAGCTTCATTAATGGCAATGGATAAATCATGTGTTTTCATGTGTTTTTACGTATTATTAGATGATATAAATGATGATTTAAACTCTTTATATGGTGCACTTGTCATATATGAGCTTAATTCTTTGAAACATTCAATTTTCATTATGTGCTTTGTGAATTTCTTATGTTCAAGTATGTGTTCTGTTTGGCTGCATCTTTTAACATGTTAATTCATATTTTTAAGTGTGGAACACTATTCATTTCAATGATGTCACTTCAATCAACATTAGTTATATAAAGCACATGTTGATTTTACATGAATTTAAGCATGAAAAACTTTGATTCTTGTTGCTTCATATTTTGCCCTGTTTTGGACAGCATAAGCCATATTTATTTTCTTGATTTAGTGTTTTATAAATTCATTTGGATGCCTTAAATTTTGGTTATTTTCTTGGAGTGTTGTGTGTCTATGAGCAGTTTTGAAACAAAATGCTTGGTTTTTTACCTTATATACATTTTAGCCATACACCATTTTTCTACTAACAAGTTATTCTAATTAGTTTGTTATGTTGAAGTGTTTTGAAACCTTTGAGCGTGTAAGAATTCACTAAAAATGTGAAAACTAGTTGAAGATTATGAGGAAACATATAAATCCATTAAAGCTAACATGGATTATTATCTATGCTTGGAGTTTATGACCTTGACCTATGCTATTGGAGTTTTATGGACTCGTTTGCATGAGCAGATCTTGAGACTCATATTAGCTCCGTAATTTGAGACCTATTAAGGTGCCCTGCATTCTAGACCTAGTTTGGACTTGAGATTTCATTGGAATTATTGGGACAAAAGACCTTGGACTATAAATCAAACATTAATTCATGTTAAAGAACTTTAAACTTGAAGATGTAAGTCAAAGGTCCCATTAGAAATGTCACGTTAACTACCTAGTTCCTTGCTTGAAGTGATTTTCTAAACTTGGATTTAAGTACAAGTATCTTGAACTATTCTTTGGATTATTTTCGAAGCCTTGTTTTTGCGAGTGATTTTCATTCATATCAAAAACCTAGTTCAAGAGATTAAGAGAATTAATATATCTTGTGTTATCAATGACTAATTGAACTATGCGCTTCAATATGTATTAATATGTTATATTATATCTATATATTTTTAAATTTTGCATGATGGATCTTCTTAATTCAAATTAAGTATCATATCAACTTTGTAGGCCTGGATATTTAAATGGGCTGTATGAACTTGGATCGAGAATTGTAGGGTCTTTCTCAAAAATCCTGAAGACATTATGTGCATGATTATGTCTTGAAATATGATCATCACTTGGTAGTGAATACAATCTATGTGAACAATGTTCATAAACAAAATCAATTTATGTTAAATGCACCCAGATATAAATCATACAACATCATATGTGATGCACTATAAGAAAAAAAAGCATCAATAGCCGCAAGTGCAATGACCAAAACAATGTGAAATCCTACCTCCCCTAGCAAATAAGGTGGCTTGATCCAAAATAGTGTTGCAATGGGACAAATGAGCACCCTGGCCCCCATGTTAGAGCTTGAGAAGAGTAATTGATAGTAGGATAAGATAAGGACTTGGCATTCATCGAAGCTAGGAAGGAAAGAAAGAGCTCTCAACCATTAGCACTCTAATCATCGTGAAAGGAAAAGGAGAAAGATCAACGAGCTCTATTGAATTATTTTATTGATGGATGGTTGCTTTATCGCTTATTATTCTTGCACTTCCATCTTGGACACTAATAAATGGATGGAAATGATAGAATGAAGCCATTAATCACCTAATTATTTTGGGACAGCCATTAGGTGTCCAAATACTTGGTGATGGTTTAACTGGCCTAATTGTTATACCCACTTTTTATTTTTAGTGTTTTTTAAGCGGGATCCCCTGAGAACACCACCTGCATAGATTTGGTTCATCCTAGGTTCTGGGTTTTACAAAATCATTCTCAAGATCTATAGATTTCCTTGAATAATATGATTCTACTTCACACTGTGGATAGAGTCCTTACCATTACTATTATTAATGACTAGACTTTAAATATGCTTTAATGTAGTATGATTCGTTCAATCTTTACCCATGTGATTTGATCCATCTAATGGGGTTGTAACATCAATTAGATTCTAGTTAGCCTTTAATTCTCCATCATATGGTACTATACTTAAATCATAGTTTGATTGATTTACTATTACTTGATGGACCTTGTTTGACTAATTTGTTAAAATGAACAAACTAGTTAAGCGAGTGAGAATTGAAAATTCTCAATAGGACGTTACACCCTATACTACCCTCCTAAGAAATTTTGTCCTATTAAAATTTAGTTACAAAATTTAATTTAACAATTCAAAAACATATTGATAAAAGGTTGTTTTATTCACATATTGATTAGCACACAGGGAAATTATGATAAGCATAGTCGTAAAATCAATAATAATTAAATAGCTATACAATTCAACATAAAGCATGCGCAAATGTTTTAAATCATATCAATACATTGGAATTGTCCCTAATTTCACTTTAGAAATCCAAACATAAGTGTAGCAGATTAAAGTAGCCTCTTCAATATATATATATATATATATATATATATATATATATATATGTATGTATAGGGAAGCAATTAGGCTCCTGACAAGGAGAAAGTAATTGAAGCCTAAGTATAGTACATTCACGAAAACCATATGCACTGAATGCAATAGGAATTCTTGATGTAGCAAAATGCTTTGTCTAGCTAGACTTTATTTCCATGATTTCTCGCCATTCTTGGTGCATTGTTCTTTATCCTTATCCATACCCTTGTGGCTGCTTTGGCCACTATAACTCCGAAATTACTTTTCAGGTGAACTTGTTCCTTTATACTCGAATGTTAGTTCTTTCCTACCGACATGACCTCTTTAACTTTAATCCAGGATCAGATTATGGAACTTCTCATAACATTTATCTTATACTTTTCCATGCAAGCATGCTCATATATTCCAGGATGTGCATCTCATAACCTTATCCATGGGTCCTCTGTTGCTAGGATGTGACTTCGATGCACTTTCAATACTTAGACAATCAATTATCTCAAAAAAAAAGACACAATAGACATATTCATTTTGCACAACTCCTCAATTTAGCGATGTACTAAAGGCACAACATTTTTCACAGCGAGTTTGCATGTCTATGTGCTTGGCATTTCTGCCCGGAATTTTGTAAAATAACCATAATTTTTATTTAATTCATTTGGACCAAATTTGATATGTTGGATTCTTCCATTTTCTAACCTCTTTAGTCCCATTTAATTGTGCGTCGCTTCTAGCATATAAATTAGTAAAGGCCACTTTTGGCGATGCACATCAAATAGTAAAATTCACTAAAAATCAAAACATATGCCTTAATCCATATTAAAGCTAACAGAACAAACTTTTATATCCAATAAGTGTCATCTTATTTGCATGAGTAGAGCTTGAGTTAGAAGCTTTGTAATTTGACCCTTTTGGACTACTTCGATTCATCGGGCCCAATGGTGTGGTTACTTAGGAGACTTTAATCGCTTCCTGAGAGCAGGATCAAATCTAACTCTGAAATTTTTATCGCTTGTTCTAGCATGTGCATAAGCCATCTTCCTAACAAATCGTTTTGCACTCCATTCAAAGTCGTGTATAGGACAAGTTTTGCCTACCATGCCCCTTAGAAGCCATTAGTTTCTAATCACACACAAAATTGATACATCCCTCAATACTAATCAATGGCTTATATTTTCTATGGTTGGAAGTCCCTAAATATCTAGTTTCATCTAAAAATAGTTTCATTCAATTAGGGCGGTCATGCATATGGCTAATCCGATATATCTTTTCTAAATAGATCCATGATTCTATCGTTTGACAATCATCACTTAAGTCTCAAGTTAACCCAAACAAGTTCATACCAAATCAACATTAAATCACCCAATAAACATCATACAACATCATTTTCATAAAAAAAGAAAGAAAGCATCAACAGTCACCAAGTGAAGAACAATGAACAAAACAAGTAAATCCTACCTCTAGCAAGTAAGTTTCTTGATCAAAATAGGTGTTTGTGGGCAAAAAGAGTGGATGAGAGCTTGAGAAGAAGTAATATGAAGTAAGATAAGAAGAGGAAAATGAAGAAAGGAAGGAAAGAAAGAAGCAACCGTAGCACTTTAAAAGAAAGGGAGAAAAGGGCTCTTTTAATTAATGATGGTGGTTGGATCCTTTGCATTTGATTGGAAGAAAATGGATGGTTAGAATGAAGCCAAGACCACGTCATTTGGGACAGCCATTAGGCGTCCAAATACTTGATGAGAATGGCTAACTTTTAGCCACTCATTTTAGGGTCATAGGTGCATAGTTTGGTTGATTCGATTCCGGCAGTTTAAAATACCGAATCTCTACAGATTTCCTTCAAATTGGTAAAATGTTTGGAAATTATTTTTTTTTTTTGTGAGGGTTTCCATGTGTCTATTCCAATTCCCTCAAGTCTAATCCATCTAATTAACATCCAATTAATTTCTAGTTAGCCTTTAATTGCCTTCCGATTAAATGTTTGATTGATTTTTAATTAATTTCACTAATTCTTTAAAACTGAACAAATTGGTTAAAACGATAAATTTTTTTTTTCGGATGTTACATTACTACCCTCCTAAAAGAAATTTTGTCCTCAAAATTTAGTTACAAAACTAACTATGTATTACTGTAAGAGTTTGATAAAAGAGTTCACATATAAGCACACAGAAATTCGATAAGCATAGTCGAAAAAAATATAGTAAACCTAAGTACACAATTCAACATAACACCGTATGCAAAAAGTAACATCCTTGTCTTGGGTTGTCCCTAATTTTTTTTTTTGGATGTTACACTATCTCTTATTATATTTTGGGGTTATGTATTCTGAACTGCTATATGTTCTCTATGATGCAGTAGTAGTGATTTATGCTTTTCTGTAGTTGATGGTTGCCTTATTTGTGGATTTTACCGACTAGCATATGGTAGTATTATCTCCATCATGTAGAATAATTAGTTAATGACTAGAATTGAAAATAGAAATCGGTGAAAAAAAATTTACCCACATAAAACTTAAAGGAAATAAGTTAGTAATACTTTGCTAACTAATTATTATCAAAATTAGATAAACAAATTAAGCAGTACGATAATAGTTAGTAATAGGGTGTTATATGAGTGATAATTGAATTTTTAATATTATTTTTAAGTCTCACATTTAGTGTGATAGTCATCTTATGTACCTAATTGTATGCCAAAAGTATTATGTTTGGTTGTGGTCATTCATTTATACTTTAATTAGAACTCTTGCATAATTGGGCCATATACCTTACTTTGGCATTTTAATTTTACATTTAATTCAAGGTCTCTAATAATTGTGTGATTATAGGAGGACTAAAATGTCATTTCATAACTTTTATGAAGGCCCAAAGGACAAGTTCACAATTTTGGAGCTTGGAAGTGGAACAAGAGATCTTGGATTACTACTTTTTAGGTCATTTGTTATTTGTAAAGCCCATTTTGGTGTGTTATAGAGGGCAACCTGAAAATTGCAACCCATGACCCATTAACCCATGATCCATTAGTTTAGTTTTCATAAGTTAGATTTTTAAAAAAGTGTGCCTATTATTATTCTTAGGTAGAACACACATACTCTGCATCTTCTTCTTCCTCTCTTATTTGCTCATTTTTTGTGTGTTCCTCCATTAATGGAAGGGCAACTTTTAGCTCATTCAAGGATCATTGAAGTTGTGGTTTGTACTCTTGAAGCAATGGTTAAATTTCGAATTTCAATTTATTGATGTATTTGATTCTCTTCTTTCACCTCTTTTCTATTTCTGAAGGAATGCATGACTATGGTTATTATTTCGTAATTGAAATATCTTTAAATCCATATTTGTTGACTAATGAATGTGGTTTTAATTTGGAGTTGAAAGGATTGGTGTTCAAATTTGAATGCTAGGTTGATGCATGCTCTGATTCATTGGTTAGCATGAATTTGTTTGTATTGAGATTTCAATTTTGAATTAATTGTGTTGCTAATCAAATCCTTAGAGATATCCTTGTGAGAGTATTTTTCAAATTGCTAGGATCCCAAATTTGAAAGGATCAACTTCATATGCACATAAGCTATTTGTATTTTGATATTAAGGATAGAATATACCACAATTTCCTTTGCACCTTGAATTGGTGCTCATTATTATTTGAGTTTTGTTTTTAATTGTTCTGTTTAAATTCAGTTTTCGACTATCAAAACCCCCTAGTTTTTTGGTTGGATAACACTAATATTCTAGGGAAATGACTTGGTTTGTGCCCTATGCTATAAGTTCTTTCAAACCAATTTTGATTTATTTGCACTAGCTTGACACTCATGTCAGTGAGGAAGGATGGGTGGCAGTGATGGTGAAAGTTGACGGTGAGGAAAAGATGGAGGGTGGGGATGGGGGGTAGAGGGTGAAGGTGAAGGGGTGGTGGAGGATGAGGTGAGGTGAGGGAAGGTGAATGGGATAGCGATAAGTTTGTCCCTAAGAAACCCTAAAATGACATCATTTTAAGCCACCATGGAAGATAATATTCCAACTCAAATCATTAATATGACACATGTGCAAATCCATTAATTTTAATAGTGACAAGTTAATAGAGAGACTAACGTGTCTCACATTTTTCATGGTAAAATACTTTGTAATAATTTTTTTTAGGGACAAATTTATCAAGTGATATTTTTATTAGGGACCAAATTAAAGATTGACTGATTGACTCTAATAAATAAGTTATGATCGTTTAGAGTTTGAGTTTAGAGACAAAAGCAAGTGGAGCAAAAGTGAGCTGGATTGATGCATCACTTTAGGTTGTTCATGGGGAATTAAAAACGACAAAGAGAGAAAGCAAAAGTGCAGCATTCATGTGTACCCTATTATCGTATCCAAATCCCTCAAAAAGTGTACAGATCTGCAAGTTTAGTTTATGGCCAAAGTATTTTTTGTCTGTAAGCTCATGCTGTTGTGCATTGGCCAACTTTGGATGTATGGTGCACTTTCATTAAACCACACTTTTGAAGTGTGATTAAACAAAGAAGCACCTTACACTTAAACTTACAAGGTGCATAATAAGATGCATAATAGAATCCACCTTATTTGTAATAGAAAAGCATAAATATTAAAATTATATATGATTTTAATTTACTAAATTACTATCTTCAATTGAATGATTAGTCTTATGAATATTTTTAAAAATACTCTTGATCTAAAACCAAAAAGTATTGTTTGTGATATTATCATTTAAGAATATTAATATAATTTTTTAATATATTAATGATCGACCTGTTAATATATTAGCGAGAATTTGACTTCTTAAATAATTATTGTAATAATTAAATGCTTTTAATAATCTAATAGTTCAGGAAGTCATCCGGCCTTTTTTCATGAATTCTTCAAAACTACTTTAAGTTTTGTTAGCATGTTGTATTAGGTATCATAGGATAAACTAATATAATACGTTATTTTTTATCTGTTGTTTGGTATAGATAATGTATTATACAATTTTATCCATCAAATTTTTCTTATATATTAAACTAATGGATAACTTACTTTAGCATTGGGAAGCTATATTAGGCTTGATTAATTTTAGATATATGAGATATCTTTTACTCTTATATATATATATATATATATATATATATATATATATATATATATATATATATATATATATATATATATATATATATATATATAAAATTTTAATAAAAACATTTAATAATAAATAATTATTTTAAGTAAATACTCCTTCTATTTCAATTTATTGGACAATTTGATATATTATTAAATTCTTAAATCAATATATCTGGATACAATTGTATCCAAATTCATTAATTTAAGAACATATCAATTAAAATGGAGGGATTAATATTTAATATAAAAATAACTATTGAAAATAATAGAAATAATAATTAATTATTAAAATATATAATAAAAATTAAACAATTTAAAAATAATCATAACTAATAAATATATTAATTATAATATTTATATTTGAATTAAATAAATAATTAATAAAAATTATTATTTCAATATTGTTTTATTTTAATATATAATTAAAAAAATACAAGTAAAAAATGTTAAATATCTAAGAGAAAGAGGATATTATATGTTCGTTAATATTTTATATTTTATTAAAATAAGAAATAGTTATTAAAAATATTGAAACAAATAATAAATAAAATTTGATGTTTAAAATAAATTAAAACCTAAAATACTAAAAATTAATAAATATTTATAATAAATATAATTCAAAATATTAAATAGTTAAATCAAAATATTTATTTTTAAATTCAAAATTAAATAATTATAAAAATTTATCATTACACTATAATTTTAGTTTTGTTAAATATATACTTATAATTAAAATTATATTTATGATCGCAAGAGTTTAGTTTTATATTATATAATATCTTACATAATGTCATAACAAACATTATATAGTATTAAATTTTATCAGGCCTTATGCCTTTAGGTCTTGTCTTATCAAGTATCATCTTTTTAGGCATACCAAACGGACCCTAAGAGACATATGTGTAGTCCATGGTTTTATGCTTGTATATGTAGGGAAACTTAGTAAACCCTCATTGTTAATGCATGGCATTGTAGTTTAGTGATGATTTTATTTGCCATAGAGATCGAGGTTGTGATGTATTCACTTCAATATGGTGTTCAACGTGAATGCATGGTTAGATATTTTTTGAGTAAACTTTCAAAATTATCCTTGTCGAATTTTGTGTCGGAGAAATTAGTTCCTCAAGAAAAAAAAATTAATCTCGTGGTCCCAAACCATTCAAAACAAAGGACAAGTCAAGTTAGTCCCTCCATTAAGTATCTGCTATTAAGTGGCTGATGTGCCCCGCTTTGAACCACCATGGCAAATGACATGGACAAATTGGCTCTTAACGAATTATAAAGAATTCGAATTGGTCCCTTATTGAACCAAAAACGTAAAACTGAAATCTCATCTTTCTCATTATCATCATTGAAACAAAAATCTAAACTGCTATTATCATCTTCTTCCTTCTCATATCATAAAAAATAGTCACTTATATTATATGGGAATATTGGGAACCTTATTATCTTCCCATTCTCAAATCTTAAAACCCAAATCTCATATTCTTCTTCCTAGTTGAAGTAAAAACTTAAACCCCTATTATCATCATGTTCAGCCTTATGTCCTAAATAATCAGCCTAGAAGGATATCCTTAAATGAGTTACAACCACTACTTTAATAGGCATATATTTTTAATTCAAAATACTGAAATTAGGCAAAACAAATTGAAAGAGAAAAAGCTATCATCTCCTCCTTTCTCACATGCTAAAAACTCCTATTCCACCTTTTTATTTCTCATTGAAGCATGAGAGACACTGAAAACTCACACAAATTAAAGCATGAGAGACAATAAAAACTCATGCCATTTATATGAGGAAGTTCCTATTCCCATATAATATAAACAACTATTTTATATGATATAAGGAGGAAGAAGAAGATAATAAGGGTTTAAATTTTTACTTTAATGAGAAAGAGGAAGATGAGATTTGGGTTTTATGTTTTCGCTTCAACAAGGGACCAATATGAACATTTTATAATTCTACAAGGACCAATATTTGTCCTATCATTTGCTATGGTAGCACAAAACAGGCCACATCAGCCATTTAATAGTGGATGCTTAATGAAAGGATTAACTTGGCCTATGTTTTGAATGGTCTAGGACCATGAACTTTTTTTTTTTTCCCGAGGGACTAAGCGAAATTTGACAAGGAATACTTTGGGATTTACTCTTTTTTTTTTAATATACATTTCTTTAATTTTTTATTGGCCTCAGTAACATCTTTTTTTAAAAAAAAAAACTACTCCTTTTGGTTCAAAATATTTGTCATTTTAGGCAAATTTTTTATTTCAAATTATTTATCTTTCATATTTTGATAAAGAATTTATTATAAAGTTTTTAATTATACACTTGATATTAATACAACAACACAATAGTATGTCAAGCATTAAATAAGGATAATTTGTTAAAATTGTTTCATAATAAACTATTGATTTTGGGTTCCTAATATCCACGCAAAAATGGCTAAAGTAATCAATATTTTAAATGGGAGTAATAATTAGAAAAGAACAAACCTTGAAGATGATAAGAGCAAGTGTATTTTGCTAAAGAGAAATAATTTTCGAATGCATGATTTAGATTTAGACACTATTTTTTTGGGTAAATGTAATAAAATAAATAATAATAAATATGGAAAGATAATTAATAATATATGTAATGTCTTTTCACTAAATTTATTAATAAAATAATTAAACTTTTCAATTATTATTCTACATCTCTTTATATTGTCTTCACGCACAAATTTATCAGTAATACATCTAAAATTTTCAATAATTTATGGGGCATTTGACAAACTAGAAAAATCGGATAAGTAAGTACAATGGGTCCTGGTTTTTAAATATTGTTTTTTGTAACTATTTAAATATTTTAAAACTAGTTTTTATCTTAACCGATTCTTAAAAAAATCAATTCTAAATTTATTTTATTTCATGCCAAAATTTTCTACTTTTATTTTATATCTTTTGACTATTTGTCAACTATCTTCTACTATTGTCCACCACTGTTCACCACCACGGTCCACCATCATCTACTGCCAACTGGCGCCAGCCACTACCGATTACCACCGCCGGCCCCGTCTGACACTATTTGCTGCCGTTGATAGCCACTGTTTGCCACCATTCATCGCTGTCGGTACCCACAATTCGTCACCGCTAACCGCCACCATTCGTTGTCGTCGTCAGCTGCCACCGTCCTTCATCGCCGGTCACCGCCATTCGTTGTTATCGCTAGCCACCACCATCCGTCGCCATCGCTGCCAGCCACCATTGTCGGTTGCCATCGTCTGTCGCTAGCGACCACCACCACCTACTAGGGGTGTGCACGGGTCAGGTTAGGTCAGATTTGAAGGTAAAAAATGTCCAATCCAATCAAAAGAGGTCGAGTTTTTAAAAATTTTGTTGCCAACCTAAACCAAACCAACCCGATCTAAATTGGGATGGATTGGGTCGGCTAGTTGGGTTGCTAAAAGAAGAAAAACCATAATCCTCGTTTAACCTATCTTAGATCTCAGATCTGGAAAACTAATTTCAATTTTCAACCAAATGCCATCAACAACAAATAACCAAACTCAAATCTTGAACTTCATTCCAACAAGTCAACTAATTGAAAGTTTACAAATTCTTAAAAAATGAAAAATACAAAGCTTGAATCCCTGAAAGCCATTTACTTTCATCATCATCAACAACAACAACAACAGCAGCAACAACAGCATTACAACAGTAGCAGCAACAACAGCGGCAAAACAACAATAACAACAATAGCAACAGCAACACCACCACCACCAGACCTTACCTTTGCGGCTGACAGTGAGATGACGTCCCAAAATCTCATTGTGTGGCAGCCTCTTTCTCTCTCTGTCTTTGTGTGTGCGTGTGCCTTGTGGTGACTAGCGAGGCCATCTTCGTGGTGGTGACGTGGAGACCACCAAATCTGAGAGTCTGTGTGGTGGCGATGGCCTTTTCAAGGCGGTGATGGTCTTCTAGCGGGTTTGCCTTCTCACAGCGAAAATGGCGATGGCAGAGGCTTCGAGTGACTGCTTCCTCATGGCAGCAGCTTCCTTCTTGGTGGTGGTGGCACCTTCCTCTGTGAGTTCGTGTAGGGGATGGTGACTTCCTTCGGTTGCGTGTAGCGGGCCGATGACAACAAGGGCGGGATGTGACAAAGGGACTGAGGGAGAGGGAAGACCGAAAAGGGGAAGGGTCGAAGGGAGGATGGAAGAGAAGAGGAGTGGTGGCTGTGGGAAAGAAAGGAAATTAGGGATTTAGATTTTAGGGTGAAAGTGTGAATAATGGATAAGAGAGACAAAGTGAGAGTAAGTGGGATTTAGAGGGGAAAAAAAAAGGGAAAAGTGGGGGTTCGGGTCATTGGGTCAGGTAACGGGTTTAATTTTTAAACCCATTACCCGAACCAAATATTGGACGGGTTAATCGGATTTTACCCGAACGAACCCAATTATCCGACCCAAACCAGATTTTTCTGTGCGGGTCGTTCGGGTTTGCGGGTAAACCCTTACCCATGCACACCCCTACCACCTACCATGGTCTGCCCCTGGCTGCCACCATCAGCCATCCCCAACCATCGATATCTGCAGCCGTTTACTAGATTAGTTTCTTTAATGGCATAGTAAAAAAAGAGGCAGGTATAAAAGAAGAATAAGAACTTATATTAAAACTAATTTTTAAGTTATGGAACTAAATAACGTTTAATTAAAAATTAGTTCATTTTTACAACGGTTAACATAACCGATTTTATTTTATACCATATTAACTTAATTTTTTATATTGTCAAACACTCCCTATATGTGATTCGTCGTATATTTCAATGGTGTCTAAAAAGCTATTGTTCATATAATTGTACTGTTTGCCATTGTACAAGCTCGATTCAAACATTAGTTGCGACGATGGCCCACGTAAAGTAAAAGCGAAGCTGCCAGCTCCATTATTTTCCATCTTTTGCACGGAAAACCACTTTTTCTAATTATCTTTTCCATTTGCTTTCTGACTTCATTCTTTTTATGACCTTCGTAGACTCCCTATGCAGCAGATGTTTACATCCATTTTCATGTGGAGATGAAACACATCATGCACCATTTTGATTAATAATGCTGCACTTTATTGCACATCACCTTTGCCGATAGAATAAGGGTGTAAGAATGTAGAAATAAAGCAATAATTAGATGTAATTAAATGATTTATGTTGTATACAAATGTGAAATGACGTGTGTATAAATAATGTGTATTTAGCATTATTTCATCATTTCCTACGGTATGATACAAAAATTGATCACCATGAACAGTATCCTAAATTATTCCATTAAAGTGTGTTGCTTACAATAATGCACTTCATACAATAATATCACAGATGATCGTGTGAGAAAATCATGGCCACATATTACAAATTAATTTTTTCCTTTCCTCTTTTGGTGTTTTTATGTGATAAATTTTTATGTTGAAGAATATATTTTCCAATTTTTCAGTCTAAATTATCGGTATCTAAAATTCAATAAATTCCAATTAATTTAGTTTGAACTGAGCCAATTTATTACAGAGATAAAACTCTCCTTCCTACTGGTTCATCTGTCGTCTTCCTTTGTCCTTCATCGTTGGTTCATCACTGGATTGCTGATTCGCTAGTTTAGGTCCTTCGTCGTTGTTTCATGCATGCTGGTAGTTTACTTTGCTGGTCCATCCATTCGCCACCACTAGTCATGTTCTAATTGACTTAGATCTCAAAGGTAGGAATAATTAAGTTGAGATATGAATGTGATTTAGAAGCATTATTGGAGACATCTGGGTTAGGGTTTGAAGCACTGAGGTAACTGAGGATATAGCTAGAGAAAGGTTTAGAATTGGAGTTGTGGAAGAAAAAGAGAATGCATCTTCGTTAGGACTTTTTTATAAGAGCCATTGCTTCAAACCAACTATGAACTTTTTCTATTCAATATCTCTTTGTGTTCATTGCTCATCCACTCCTGGAAGCTCCATTGTTGCTTTTTAATTTTTCTTTTTTTAATATCTCGGTGCTGTCTTTTTCCTTTTTAAAAAATACAATCAAAATAAATACCTTACGCAATCCAACATTTTTGTTTGAATATGGCCCTGACCATATCCATGTGCAACCTTACCAGAATATTTTTCTATGCTCTTTTTATTTTTTTGTCTTGTTGTCAAAGTCTCTACCCTACAATCTTTTAATTCAATCCTTCCACGCAAGGAGTGTGATCAATTCTTTTTTCTTTTGAATGATAGAATGTGATCATTTTGAGCAAAAATGAAATGGTTATACAGTGTAGATTACAACTAATTTAATTCAAGTCGGGTGGATCTAATATAAAAGTAAAGCTCTTTTAATTTTATTTTTTTATTTATAAAATTCGAATTGAAAATATTATTTAAGGTGAATAATTAGCGGCCAATCACTTGAATAAAAATAGTGTTGGTTTTCGACTGAGGACTTTTCCAGCATATATGGGAATAAATGGTGTTAAATATTAGCGGATTCTAAAACAAATAACATGTCATTTTTTTTTTCCCTAATTTGGCAAACTAGTTGGAGAAACATAAATCGGAATAGATAGTGAAGACAATATATTTCCATCCATCATTAGGCAGCAGAGAACTGTTTTTGGAAGGTGATGGATCATGATCAATAATTTAGTGTTATAGTGGATTGTCTAGCTGTAAGTGTCTCATTCAACACGTATCTTTTTCGGGTGAATAGAGAATCATTAGACATACTCAAAACTATAAGTAGTGCCTGCAAATTGACATAAAACATGCTCAGCATGATTCACACAGCAAACAATTTCTTCCTTCCTTCCTTCCTTCTAATTAGACTCCACATGTTTTTGTAAATTAGCATCTACTTCATCACATAATTAACATGGCTGAGTCTATTGACTCACCTGATAGCATTTCATTCATATATCTTCATAACTTTGATTTGATTCTTAGATTTTCTTTAGTTAAACCATATGTAAGTACTTCTTTAAATACTGATTGAGTCTAAGGTCATGTCTTAATTAATCTTGATCTGAAACGAGTATTCCTCTAAATAAAAATTTTCTGCTAACCACGAAAAAAAAAAAATGGCCGAGATTGCGGTGAACCTAGTGATTGACAAGTTGATACCATTACTAAGGTACGAAGTGACACTCCTGAAAGAGGTGCACTCCCAGGTGGCATTCATCAAAGACCAGCTAGGCCTCATAAGAGCATACCTGAGAGACGCAGACGTGAAGGCAGAGCAAGAGTTAAAGAGCGACGTGGTGAAAGAGTGGGTGAAGCAAGTGAGGGAAGTTGCACATCGCATAGAAGATGTCATCGACGAATACTTGCTCCAAGTCGCCGAGCGTCGCCAGAAGCGTGGCCTCGCCGGCGTTATCGAGAAGATAGCACGGTTGCTGAGGAGCATCGAGCCGCGACACGGGATTGCGTCGGAGATTCGTGAAATCAACGACGTGATTGCCACGCTCGACAAGAGGAAAGAGACCTTGGGATTCATCCCTTCGGGTGCAGAATCAAGTCATGGCGGTGCTAAGGCTAATTCTTCAGGTGGCACAGGGCATGACCTTCGAAGGGGTGCACTTTTCCTTGAGGATGCAAAGCTTGTGGGAATCAATGATACCGGGAAGAAACTCAAAAGCTTGCTGCTTAGTGAAGATTGCATACGCACGGTCATTGGAGTGGTCGGCACAGGTGGACTAGGTAAGGAATATGATGCTCGTACATTATTTTTGTTACCCTAAATTTACACTTGTAAAGTTACATGTTAATTGGAAAATTTTTAGGGTGCATGTGAAGAATAATGTGTCACTAACCGTAAATTTTGGTTATATTAGTAAATTTAGTTAAAAAATTTTGCATTTTTTATCAATATTTTACTAAAAGTTAGCAATACATGTAGTTCCTCACAAAAACCGTAAATTTAAGTTCACCAGTAAAATAACTAAATTTCCTATTTCCTAATTATTAATATATAACTTTTTATATTACAAAATATCGTACATCACTTAAATGTACGAATATACTGAGTAAGATACGTGCTTACAAGTATTAATATTCTTCTTTAAAGTTTATAATTTCAAGCTCTATATTTTTCTCCATTCAGCTTTTGTTAATTATTAGTAAATATATAACACGGATAATCTTTTTAATATTTGCAAAAGGTTCACATGCCAGCCTTTTTCAAACAGTTAATCTTAGCTCTGGATCTATGTATGGTTACATCTTAATTGCACAACTTTGTACTCTAACTATCTCATTTAGCTTTTGTAAGAATTGATTATCTATATAGGGTTAATATTTTTCCTGTCATATATATACCACGCAAGAACTTTCGTCTCATGATTGTCCACAACTTCAAACTGATTCGTTATTCTTTTTCTGACCGAACTAGTGCATTAAGAGAAATACTTAGGTGCTTTGAAAACAATATATTTATCTTTTTCTAATCTGTTCAAAATTTGTCAAATCAATTTGATTGAAGAAAAAGGTAGTGGATGATTAAGAAGAAATCAATGACTCACAAAATTAATTTGACAAATTACAAATAAATCAGAGCAGGAGAAATATCTTGTTTAGAGCACCAAAGAAACTTCTTATGAATTAATTAGTACCAAAATAAACAAATTAGAGTAAATAATGAAATTGTTTATATTATCACTCGTATATATCTATTGTTACTTTTATTCAACTAATTTTTATGTAGTTTATCTAAAAGATATTTCTTAACCTTTTTAAACAAAATAATAGTTTAACATTAAATCTTTTTATTATCAATCATATTTTTAATTAAAATTTTATTGTTAATTTATCAATAATTAATTTGATTTTCTTACAATATTTTATATTGATGATTTTTTATTTTTATGCAGCCACTAAATATTACAAGTATTTATAGTTGTTTTATTCAATACATTTATTTAAGTTTAAAAATTAAATTATATCTTTAAAGTTTTCTTAGTACAGTAATTATCGAAATAATATAATTGTGAATATTTTAGAAAATATAATATGAATAGAAATGAATAAAAATAAAGGTTAACTAATAAATCGTAATATACACAACACACATATCTAATATTTTAACATCTAGTATTTATATAGTTTAAAAAGTTAAATAAACATATGATACTAGTATATGTTGGTAGCAAACCCTTGATTTTTGTTACAATTTTTTGTTTGTCATCTACATTCTTAAAACTTAAGGTAACTTAATACATCAAATTATTTTTATATTTTAGTTAGCACGCACCATAAATATGTACAGAAAAATTCTACACTAATATCTAATAATATATTGCCACTTTATTTAAAACATTTGACAACACGAGACATAAAACTCATTAATGTGACAATATATTATATTGAATAACGGTGTAAGCTTATTTACATTGACAATGTATATTAATAGCATGTTTGGATTTTGCTCCCCCAAAATGCTGTTCTCCAGCCAGTTAAAGTGATTCCATGCTTTTTAAACATGTTTGGATGTTTTGTTCCAAACTTAATTCTAGCTACAAAATTAATTTTAGGTGGAAGCAACTAATAGCTGCTTTTGTTTCTAACACTATCCCATTTGGAATATTTTCAATGAAAAACTTCAACTTTATCCCTTAATTATAGGTACATGTGTCACATCAAAATGGTAGAACAACTATCAGCATTATACTTATTTTGGTAATTATATATCTAAAAGTGATTTATAAATACTATTCAAATAATATTTATTTTATCAAAATTATTTCTCAGATTAAACTATCAAATATAAATTACTTCATTTCAAAATTATTTTTAATTAAAATTAATTATGACAAAATTAATTTTATGAGGAATCAATTTTATAAACATAAAACCAAACACACTATAAGTTAATTCTAAAGTGCTCTTGTAAAAATGGTGTTAGCTTTTGTCTTGTAAAAAGAAATGCCCACTAAGGTGAAGGAAGAGGATTAAATGAGAGAAGTCAGTTCTTGTTAGTGAGAAGAGTAAATCTTGAGTATTGAATATTACATGATTAGTCAAGATTAAAATATAAAATTTTAATTGATTATTTGACTTTTAAATAATTTTTAATTTTGATTATCTATATATAATTATATAGCTAAGATTAACCTTTTTCACTCTCATAATAAACTGTTCTTGTCACTTGATATGCCCTTTAAGGCCAATGTGCAAATAATGCTAAAAAGATGTGTATATATTTAAGGATGTTCATTGACCACTTTCTTCCTTATTAAATTTGATAAAGAGCAAGTAGTTAAGTGAAAAAAAAAATTGGATTTGGATCCTCTAAAGTAAACAAATTTGTAAAGTGAGAAAGTGAGGGGTTTATCGCCTTTGGATCAATAACTTTTATCATGTATGGGTCCTATCTATTGATTTAAATGTAATTAATCTCTTACTTTCTTATTTTATAAATATACTCACTTTGGAGGATCCAAATCCAAAAAAATTAAATTCTATTGTGTAAAATAGGAGTGGAGGTTAGGAGATGTTAATATTTACTTTAGTCGTAACTTTAATTTTCATTTTATTCGTCATTATATTTGTCTATGAAGGTAAAACAACAGTCACAAAGAAACTATATGAGAAGACAAAAGAGAAAAGGTTCGATTGTGCTGCTTGGATCACCGTGTCTAGCACATTCAAGGAGAAAAGGATATTCAAGTCAATATTGCAGAGCCTTTATGATCACGAGGACGAAGATGATGACTCACAAGCCATGTTGATTGAGAGAATGAACAAGGCCACTCTAATAAGAAAAGTGAGAGAATTTTTACAAGACAAGAGCTACATGATTGTCTTTGATGATGTTTGGGCAGAAGACTTTTGGGGTCTTGTGGAAATTGCATTGCCAGAGAACAACAACAGAAGCAGGGTAATCATCACAACAAGGCACAAGGGTGCTGTTGAATTTTGCAAGCGTTCTGCACAAGTTCATATCCACGAATTGCAACACTTAAGTTCAAGTGATGCTATGGAGCTCTTCCTCTACAAGGCATTTCAATTCAAGCCAGAAGGGTGTCCCAAAGAGTTGATGAAATTGTCAGAAGGCATAGTAAAGAAGTGTGATGGGGTGCCATTAGCAATTGTGGCCATTGCTAGCCTCCTTTCCACCAAAAACAACAACTTCTCTGAATGGAAAAAGGTTCATGATAGCCTCGGTTCAAGGCTAGCAAGTGACCCTCATCTTAAGAGCTTCCATCGGGTCTTATCAGAAAGTTACCATGATCTCCCTTTCCACCTCAAGCCATGCCTCTTATACTTTGGCCTTTTTCCTGATGACTACTCCATTACCTGTGCTAGACTCATCCGTTTATGGATAGCAGAAGGTTTGGTGAATGTCAAAGAGAATGAAAATCGCACCCTAGAGGAAATTGCAGAGGAATACTTGGATGAATTGATACGTAGGAGTCTAGTCACGGTTTCTTCTAAGTATTATGATGGCCGGGCCAGAACTTGTAGGGTACATGACCTATTGCATGACTTTATTAAGGACAAGTGTGCAGAGGTCGACTTTTGCCAAGTGATAAAAAGTGATAACTTCACCTTCAATTCAACCACTAGACGCTTGTCAATCCAATTCCAAGCTAGCAGAGAAGATGCTAGTTTTGGGGGAGTTGACGCAGATCATAGTCGAGTGCGGTTTTGTTTTGTATTCAACTTTGAGGAAATGCCGAGGCCTTTGGTGAAGTCCTTCATCTCCAATTTCAAACTATTGGTAGGACTAGACTTCGAAGATGCCCTGCTTGATGATCTCCCTCAAGCAATTGCTAACTTGTTGCATTTAAAGTACTTGAGCTTAAAGAACACTAGAATCAAGACTCTTCCTAGGTTTGTTGGCAAGCTTCGAAACCTAGAAACTTTGGACTTGAAGTATACTCAAGTGTGTGAATTGCCTGTAGAGATTAATAAGCTCATCAAGTTACGCCATCTCCTAGCTTACTCTATCAATGTGGAAATCGATTTCAATTCGGCATCTTTCCAAGGTGTGCTAATAAAGGAAGGGATTGGGCGCCTAAAGGCCTTGCAAAAACTATTGAGGGTTGATATGACTAATGGGGATCACATCATCAAGGAATTGAAAAGTTTGAAGCAATTGAGGAGATTTGGTGTTATCAAGCTAAGAAGACACAATGGCAAACCATTATGTAGTGCAATAGAGGGCATGGCACATCTTCAGTCATTGAACATTGCAACAGCAGAAGAGCATGAAATTCTTGATTTGCATTCATTGGTCAATCCTCCTCACCAACATCTCCAACGCCTTTACTTGTATGGCCGTTTGGAAACATTGCCAAAATGGATTCAAAAACTTCATGTTCTTTCAAGGTTGTTCTTGAGTTGGTCAGGACTAAAGGAAGATCCACTACCAATTCTTAAGGACTTGCCAGAATTGCTGGAGCTTGAGCTTTATAATGCATTTGAGGGTACTGAGTTATATTTCAAAGAGGGGTGGTTCAAAAAATTGAAAGCTTTGCGGTTAGAAAAGATGATAGCCATGAAGACCTTAAAAATAGATAGAGGAGCATTGCCTCTTCTTGAAAGGATGACCATTGGACCATGTCCTCAGATGGTGGAGGTTCCCAGTGATATCCAAAATCTTGAAAATCTCCAATATCTTCGATCCTATGAAATGCCTATAAATCCAACGGAAGGAAAGGGCTGTGACATGTTTAAGAACATCCCATTTGTGATTTACTCCAAGGGCTATAAGTTCTACACTCTTCACAGTGATGCAGGCACTGAAACTGATGACTTTTAGATATTTGATATATCATATTATATACGGGTGGACTCCTATTTTCAGGATTGTATCAAGTTTGTGGATTGGATAATGTTTATGAGAAGCCATATAAGTGACTAGTGCGAGTGATATGAGTTATGTGTAGCTAATTGATCCAACGTAGTGAGTTGGATTGGTGTTAATGTTCTAAGTCTTGGTTTGGTGATATCTACCATCTCTAGTTGCTTGAGTTCGAGATGGGTTAGGTTGTTTTAGATCTTGTTGTTCACTATATTCTATTTGTATGTTTACATGTCACGATGTGAGACATTTGTAAGATTGTGTTTCTATAAGAATAATAGTATAGGTTTAATGGTATACTTAGGACATACTAAAATATTGACCAACTATAACTGTGACTCCAATTAATAATTTTTTTTTTATGATAATTGAGAAACTCTCAGCCCACAAGACAGTGGGGAGAACTATATAACAAGGTACAATAAAAAAGGCTATAAACAAGATCACAATCAAAAAGGCTATAAGCAATTTAGTATACTACTATAATTCAGAAAGGAATACCCTTCTAAATGCAAAAAGCAGAAATCACACTAAATTCTTTCACTGATAATCTGAAAAAACTGCTTGGCACTTTGATTTCTTTCCTCTTTGTTCCAGTTCTGCATCAAGAAAGTTGCCACTTCAACACCACTTCAATTTTGACTTGTTTTTTCTCAAATGCAGATCTGTTCCTGCACCTGTAGATGAACCATAACACCACCAAAAGCAAACATCAATTTCTTCTTTAAATACCTCTTGATCTTCACCCCCAACCAAGCCTAAAAAATCTCTATTTCTCATAAGGACAACCTAACAAATCTGCCACCTGCATTTTGATAACTAACACGGAGGATTTAAATAGCGGATCACATCATGTGATGTGGCTGCAATATTGTGATGTGGCTGCAATATTATGGTCGCGGTTGACACAGCCGCATCAGACTGCAATTGCAGTGTCTCCCAAATGCACATAAATTGATCATAATGTAACCACATTAGGGCCACAACAAACCACATCAGACTGCAATAGATTTATTTTTAACTTACAAACACACAAAAATTTCACACCACAATAACTGCAATATGCATCGCGATGGCTGCAATACTCACAATCACATCAAGAGCAACCGCAATTTAAAATCTTGCTAACACCAGCTCAACCCACACAGAATGAAGTGGGTAGCAAGATCCTCGTTCAGATTACATCACCTATCAGCTAGTGCCCAGTAGAGTTTCCGACAATCCACAAAATATCACCACGAGGCTACTCTTGCAATTCCACCAATTGGTAGCAACCTTCTTAAAGCCATAGAACCGTTCTTTGCTAAAACAACAAATCCTGCAATACGCCTATCAAAGCACTTCTGCCAAAACTCCACTAGAGCTACACCTTGAAACAGCAGTTAATAATTGTTAATCGGTTAGCCCTTTTATTTGATACACTGACAACAATGTATACATAAAACGAAATGTGCATAAGGTTTATGGTTTATTTGAAATGCTCTATTTTAATTCCCATTGAAGATAAAGAAAACTCAATTTTAACAGCATAAAAGATGCGGATAATATACAAAGAAGGTTTTCGACAATTTTTATCTATCTTCTTTGGTCTCCCACGAAACGGGAAAAAAAAAAATTTCTTCAGTAACATTTTATTATTTTACTTTTTGTTCTTTATATTATTATTTATTATTAACAATAAAGACAATAGTCTTAATATAAGGATATATTTATTATTAATAACAACTATTGATATTCTTACCTCACTACTTTTCGAAATTGCTTGGGAGTTATACTTTTTAAATATTAGTGAATAATTACTTTAAACTTTAAAAGTATTATTTTGTCCTTTGTTGTATCACACATTATCAAACACTTACACGCAGTTCATAAATTAAAAAATATAAAATATTATAAAAATCTTAATTATATATATATATATATATATATATATATATATATATATATATATATTATACTTTATTCACTTATAAATAAATAAATTATTATAAAAATAGTAATAAATAAAACATTAAAGTAAATATAATTATAATTTCAGTATTTTGATTACGATTAAAGTACATTCGTTTAAACCGCTGCAGCTTGTGATTTTATGAAAGCAATATATGAATTAAAAGGACATAAATATTTGTATCCATAAAAAACACACAGGGACATAAGCATCTTAAAAAACCAAATCAATTGAAAATAAGGCACCACTACAAAAATAAAACTTTATTGTTATTCACGCTTAAAGATGTCAATCTACATTTCTGAATGCAGCTAAAAGTTTTATCACATTTGCTTTTGGTGTGGCTAATTAGTCACACTACTAACTTCTATGCTGTTATATGTAGGAATGAGTCATGTACCAGATCGCCGGCGTTCTAGACCGCTGCAATGTCTCCAACCGGCAAACTCCTCTCCGCTTTGCTGTTCACCTAAACGACCTGTTTGCGTGCGTGCCCGCCTGAGCACTGGCTACCTCCACCGCCAACGTCTCCATCCATTACTCCGCTGGTTGGAACGCACTCCAAGAAGCACTCTGTCGCTGTGCCTCCAAGATTACGCTGGTCCTCCACCTCCGAGATTGGGAGATGTAATCGAAATTGACATGGGGAGGTTGCAATTGGAGCTCCGGTTCGGTCATGATGTTGCACTGACACTGGAGGTGGGGTTGGGCAGTAGTGGTGGTGCCATCGATCATAGGGTGGCGCTGGAACGTGGGCAGTTCACCGATGAGATGGGAGGGAGGAGGAAGAAGGAGGGAAAAGAGCAAGGAAGAGAGAGAAAAAACTTTATGACATATCATAGTTGTTGGTTGCATCAATGCACCATCCAGTCTAATCCACTATATCACAAGGTGCATGAAACACCATTTATAGCAAGGTGCTTGACAGTTATCGCCTTACATATATGGCTAATGTCTTGTTAGTTAACCTCACATCTTATTCTCATTTACATTTTAGATATGTAACTATTGTCACTTTCATTTGATTTTGTGTTTTAATAAGTTTGAAACATTTTATTGTAAAAACATCATCAATTGAAATAGACTTTAGCATAATAGTACTAGATTGCATGAAATAATGTTGAATTGCATATGCCATGACCAAGAAAATGCTTTACATAAGGGCAGAATCTAATATCTAATGGATCATAGTAAGTATAAAACCTTACATCCACATTTCTAGCTAGTCCTACTCAGCCAAGAATGATATCATTAGCAGCACTACTTTCCTTATACCTTTCTAGCTCAAGAATGCAAGCTTGAATCACCTTAACTAGATCCTGGCATTATAGGTTGTTGTTTGAAATGCACTGTAGAACAATTCCCGAACTAGCAATTTCTTTGTCTTTAGCCTGACTTGAGTTCATGTTCAACATGTCACTAGCATACAACTATATGAAATAATATAATGAAATAGAACTTGAATAGGAAAAAAGATCCTTAATTTTAACTGACTTGGATTTCTTGCAATTGCTCTCACAAATCAGCTTGCCTTCTACATGTTCTCACAAGAGATCAACTGGTCGATTTTCCTTAGCCAACTTCTTTTTTTTTTTTTGATAGTTCAAGAAATAAAATGCTCAAACACCTTCCATAAGAAAGGGAGCAAAAGAGACCAGACAAAAAAATAAATAAATAATAAAGCATCATACTCTATTCTACACCAACCTACAAAACCAAAAACTATAACTATAGCAATCAAGACACCACATGCAACCAAACCATCGCTAGCACACTCCCAAGTAACATAACCATATAACAGAATAATAGATTGGGTGCTTTTGTAATTTTTCAATTTGCTTCCTTCCCTCCTACACCAAGTAATGCCCTTAATAGCAAACAACTAAAACCAAGCCTAAGCAAGAGATTCTAAACACTCTACATTGCAATAGCCCAACCACCATCATATCAGCAAAATATTTAATGCATTTCCCATTTGTGGATACTCAACTCCTTTCAAAACTATCTTCTACTCCATACCATTAGCATGTCAGTGAATCAAACCCAGACCCACAACAGCAAACCTACCTGGGACTAAACCAATAGAATTAATGCATCTGATCTAACACTTATTCAATCTGACACCATTTTTTGATAGGAAGTATATAGCAAATAGTAGTTGGCATCTAGGACCATATACTCCAGCCCAAAGTAAAAACTGCATCTACATCAACCTAGATAATTAGGAGCATTTACGAACGAAGCCAAACTTTATCTTGCATACACTCAATATTCATGCCAAAGTTTGCAAGAACCTCTCCAAATCCTGTGGAATGAAATTCATATACCAATGCATCTGGAACGAAAAATTTTCTTATTTACTCTCCCTTCCTTGAACATCCTGCTACTACCATAATGTATCTACACCTTCCCCCAATGCTCACGGACTCACACATGGATTCTATACCGTTCCTACCCTCTTCTATAACCAAACCCCATGTGTAGTCTTACATCCCAATCAATTTCTAATATCATCAATAGTGGAATATTTCATTTCTACAAACGCCATTACAATGGGTTTATCATATCTTTCTCACCACCTCCACCATTTTTCTCCACCTCTCCTGTAAACTTCCTTGAATATGCTTATTTTCACATCAACAAATAAATATCTCACACCTTACCTGGGTTTAACCTCATTAAGCCTTGATTTTTACTTTCTTCCTTATTCCTTACAAGCTCCCTGTGCTTTTTAGCTGATTCTTGACTCCTAGATGTTATCCAGCCGCCTTCCTTTACTCTTCTTCCATTGTCTCTATATCCTCTTCCCTTTCTTCATTATTCTATTATCTGTAATTGTCCAAATCACTACCTCCTCCTTCTCTGCATAAAGTCCTAACAACTTGCCAACGTCCCATGCCCTTTTAGCCTTCTCTTCATGTGGATTTTCTAACACATGAAAGTCCTATTCACCTCGACTCCTAAGGACATCCTCATGGTGGTTATCTCCTTCCTCATTTTGACTTGTAATCATCCCTTTGTTAGCTTATAAAATTATTCATATGTCTCTACCTAACAACTTAAATTTTTGGCAGAGATAGTTCATGATATGGCATCAAAGCTTTTATAATCAAGTGGCACATTTGCCTCCATTATTTTAATTGTGTACAGTTCTAGCACAAAAGGGCTCTTGCATGAAGGGGATGTGTTAGGAAATAAAACAATTTATATATCTCTATCCAATAGTTTAAACTTTTGGGAGAGATGGCTCATTACGTATCCAAGTTAGGCTAAAACCTGGCGATACTGAATTGGTGGATGAGGCTATCTCTATTTGATTAGTATTAAATCTGTTTGAACTTTGAATCTACAAGAGGGGCCCACACTTGTGCCTCTATTACTTCTTCATTCATTTTCTCATTGGGCTCACTTTGGCCCACACTTGTTCCTTCAATAACATTGGATTCTACTGGATATCGATTTAGTCACCACTCCATAACCCATATCTTGCCTATGAACTTTCCTATCTAGAAATTCATCACCTTTCATAAATGCTATCATCCTTTTCCAATGAGTTTTCATTCATTGCATTGCCAACCATTTCCCCATGTTCTTCTAAGGAGTCTCTCTTTGGATTGGTGGTAATTAGTGTAATGAAATAAAATGGAGTGGAATAAAAAAAAAAAGTGAAGTGACATAATTGTTCTACTCTATCGTTTGAATATTTTAGTAATGGTATGGAGTAATGTTCCATTCAATTGCTTTGACATTCCAATGGAATGGAACATAATGGTGATAATTATGAGAGTTTCATTCTTATGATATTCTTGTATTAGATAGTGATAGTATGATAAGTTTTTGTTTGGGATGGGTAAATAGATAATTAGATATTTTAATTATTTCCTATCAAATGGAATTTCATCTTAATCCCCCCAAACTGGGAAGGAACAGAAAAAAAGGGTTTTGAAGGAATAGATTGGAACCTATTCCATCAGTATTACTCTACTTCATTGCAAATTTGCCAATCCAAATAATGGAATCTCATTCCATTCCATTGGGTACTATTCCATTCCACTCTACTATTTAACACCAATCAAGACATACCCTTTGACCTATGAAGCATGGATACTCTTACGTGGCTACCTTACCCATACCGAGTACGTATCGTGTACCAATACTTGTTGGATACATATGGGTACTCGTTGATCAAGCATTATAATAAATACATGTTACTTAAATCCAAATTAGTCCTTATAAAATATCAAATTTTATAAATAAACTATTTGATTTGCTTTTAAATAAAATAAATTACTACTTCATTCTTCGGAATCTTGTGTTGCTTTGGATATTTTTACTTAAACATTATAAATTTAATATATTTTATGAATTAATTACTTTATTATTTATTATTTTTATATACTATATCTTCTCGTACTCGGATTTTAGTTTTAACAAAGTTTTTGTAACCCATACTCATATTTGGTACCAATATTGTACTCGTAGCTGTACAACATAGATAGGACTCTATGGACACATATGAATCAAACAACTTTAATATTATGTTGCAAGATTCTCTACAAAACCTATGAAACATAAGAACACTCCCACTTCATCGACATGAACCCAAAAATTCCCTATGCCCCTTCAGAAGAGATGATGATAGTGTGCATGGTTCAAGGCAAAGAAAGAATACAAACAGAAATCAATTCTAGACCATAACCAGATAGAACTAAATGATCCAAAGTTCCTTAAGGGGAAGAAAAGAGAACATCTCATGCCATTTTCAAATATGAGAAGAGAAGGCATAATGAGAGTAAAGAAAGAAAGAGAGACATTAACATCCTGTCCAAGAACTAACAAAGTAAGGCTTCAATCTACATCTACATACGATACATACAGCGAACTGCCATGGCTAGTGCTCAAACCACGTGTCAAGCCGAGGGTCACTTTTAGGAATATTTTGTTTTTCCAATTTCTTTTTTTGTCTATAGAGGAAAATCGATAATCACTTTAAGTCTAATCATATCACTTCCCACTGGTCAAAGCTTAACTTGGTGGTCTATGTGTTATAGGCTTTGGAGTTTTAGAGTAATAATATTACTGTCTCGAATTTATCATAAAGTTTACATATAACAAAATTTTAACCATTTAAAATATAATTTACAATTATAATTAAAACATATAAATATTATAAAATTTATTAATTGATATATTATGATATGTCAAATTTTATACTATCATTTTTCTTTCAAAGAGCTTCAAGCACTCTATCCACCACCACTGCCATGAAATACGACAGCCGATCTTGACTACAAAGGAAACTAGCCATGCTTTTCTTCCTGCTCCCCTTCCTTCATTCTCTCTCTCCACCACCCATCACTCTTTCTCTAAACCAAGACGGCCCCTTCCTCTTCCAAGCCAAGCAGCAACTCTCCCCTTCCTCCTCCACTCTCTATTCCCTTTCCTCCTGCACCTCCCTCACCCACCTCGAGCTCCCCCAAAACCTCCTCACAGGACCCATCCCCTCAACCCTCCTCTCCCTCTTCTCACAAGACCTCGCAGACGACACCACCGCCACCTCACCTCACCTCCCCTCACCGCCGCTGCCGCTGCCCTTACTCCTTGCTGCTGACGTAGATAAGCAATGCCAATCCACCTCCGTCATCGCTAGGCTCACGAGTTGGAAGAGCCTTCCCCGGATTCGGATCCTAACTGGAGCATAAATCGGAGCTCCGAAGATTCGCTTCGGAGTCCAGGGTTCCTAGAGATCTGCATCCCCAGCCAATACTATTTCTTTGGCACCAAATCAAACAATAAGAGGGATAAAGAAATAATAAAACTCAAAATTAAGAAATAATTTGAAAACAATCGTATCATATTAGTGAATTGCGTGCCTTTCTATCCACATTTTGTTTTTACAGTGAATTTGACAAAAAAAAAATATTTTTATCTAAAAAAAATCTAAAATTAAGAGATTAATTTTTATGCACTAATAATATAAGATAATTTTACATTTTTAAAAGAATTTGAGAAAGATAATAAATTATAATGAGCAATTATTGTAGTGAATAGTTATTTATTATAACTTGATATTTTTCTTAAATTTATTTGTTGATAGTATAAAATTATTTTATATTATTAGTTCATAGAAGTTAAATCCCTAAAACTAAAACTAACTCAAATATATAAGAAATAAATCTTTTTAGTTAATTAATTTGTTATTTTTTATTACATAATTTACCCTTTATTTTTATTGTAGGCTGAATGAGAGGTACCTAAGAATCCGAATGATATCCATGGAATGGTGAAGCAGTTCTAAGCTCAAGGTAGATGGTATTTGTAAGGACTCTGTTGATTTAGGAGCTGTTTGGAAATGATTTCCCAAAACTATTTTCAATTTTCAAAAATAAAAAAATAAAAAAAAATTGTTTGGTAAGTTGTTTTATGTGTGTTGGTTTTAAAAATAAAAAAACAAGATACGGGTTTTAAAATGAGAAAGTAGAAAACATTTTAAAGTTGTTTTTGGTTTTTTTGTTTTAGAAAACAGGTGAAGAGGCGATGGCAACTTTGTAAATAAACTGTTTTGTGTTATGGGCCTCCTATCGAATCTCATATCAAATATATATTTCTCATCTTTCAAACCCTCTCACTTTCCCTTCTTCTTCTCTAGTGCAGTGTTCGATCTCCTGCCTCTGGTACAGTGGTCGCACTCGCCCACAACTCTTCCTCATGAATCTCTCTATCCCTCTCTTTATATCTCTCTATCTGCTCTGTATCTACTCTTTTTATCTTGGTTGAATATTTCGCGTGGCAGCCTGTGGTTTCTGGATTTGCCTATATGATATGCCTCAATTGTGCTTTTTGAGGTGTTATTATTCTAGTTTTGGTCTATTTGATGGGGTTAATTTTTGTTGCATGTATTTCTTTTGGGTTGCTCTGCTAATTTGTTGTTTAATGTTACGGGCAAGATGGGCCCAATGGGAAGGGGAGTCAGAATTAGTAATGGACCAAGTGATGAGGCCCAAAAACAGATTGAGTTAGACAAAGGAAATAAGGGCAACACTAGCAAAAAAGGGAAGTTAGTTACAGCGGAAGGTCACGTGGGAATAGATCCACAAGCTAAGGACCTCAAGAGAAGCAGCAAGATTCCTAAACCAAATAAGAAGTGGCAAGAATTCGTGTAGAAGGGATGATGCTGGTATGATCATTTCCCCTGAATATTCTCTCTCTGAGACTCCTTCCCTCATTCTTCTTTCCTTCCTTAGCTTATGGTTCTTCATCATTCTACAGGTGTGATGTTCGATACAAGGAGATTGTAGAAGCTTGATTTCAATCTTGTTATTCCATTCCTCGTAGTGATACCCATTACAGTTTCAACCATTCTTACTTAGATACTTGTTTTCATACCGTTATACTTGTTGATTGGAATCTGTTGGAATTTGTTATACGCCTATATACATATTACCATTATACACTGTTGAGTGAGACATTTGCTATTGCTTCTTACAAGAGAATTTAGATATACCTTTCATTTAGCTTCTGATGTGATGCTATCTTGATAGTGGCAGGTTAGATTTTTGTACTGTCTAGGTTGTCCATAGTTGTTTTGTAGTGGGTGTTGGTTTTGGAACTTGGTTCTCCCAACCTCAGTATTTTTGTGATGGGTTGAGATGTTGTGTCCTACAAATCGAAAGAAAAAAATGGTATGGTCCAACAAGCAATTGAAGAAAGGGAAAAAACTTGATTTGGAGTGGTTAGATTATTGGAATAAACAATCCTAAATAGCACCACACCTAGTGGCATATGGGCTAAATGTCAAAGCATTGCAGTGCATTTAACTTGAGTTCATGTTATCTTGAAATAAAGGCATGCATTTTTACTACACTCCTAGTAAGTAAAGAAGGAAAACAAATAGTTATGGACTTTCCCTGTGTTTGAAGGAAAACCACTACTTACTTTTTTTTTTTCTTGCACTAGTCATTTCTGGTTAAATAGATTAATAAAACTTGAAGCATTTTGGTGTTATGCTGCTAGGGAGTAATTTGAAGACAAAGTATCGATATTGCCATATTGAATCTTCGAGTGGCATTGCAATTATTATGATAAAGCAATTGAAAAAAGGGGAAAAAAAAAAAGAACTTGGAAATGGATGTGCATGAGATAGGCATTGATTCTCCATATTATAACATATATTTTTTTCACTCTAAATAACTGCACATGCACCATCCATGACTGCATAAACTTAACTAGTGAAGGTTTATTTGCAAGTTGGATGACTCTAAAATAGAACAAGTATTGGGTTTGTTTCTCAATTATCTTGATGCAACAATTTATCAGGGATGCAAGCTTTAGTCAGATTTGCAATACAATAGATATGTTTTCTTTCATTTTTGCAACTATTTCTGCATTACATGATTTGAGGTGGGATAATGTATGCACATGGGTGATAATAGAGATTTTTTTTTTTAATTACTAAAGTTCTATATTAAAATTAGTCAGATATAAGAATGAAGTGTTGTTTATATACCATGTGAAAAATGTGTGAACTAATACATTTTTTTATGGGTTAATTTATAAGCATATTTTATTGATAAAGTTATTGGATTTGATATTACCATTGTAGATGGAAAATGAGAAGAAAGATACCTCACTCTGGCCCTTATCAGTGGTCAAAGTTTATATAGACATTATCATCGAAGAGGTTAATACGAGAAACATGAGAAATAATGTATTTTCACCTAAAATATGGCAAAGCATATTGCATACACTTAATGAAAGAATTGGGCGTGACTTTGATATGAAACAAATAAATCAAAAGTTTAATAGGTTGAGGCAACAACATGGAACCTTTTCTCACTTGCTGCAACAAACTAGATTTCGATGGGATGCAGAAACTAATACAGTCACTGCTACCAAAGAAGTTTGGTCAACCTACCTTCGGGTACACATCAAATAGAAGTTATCATGCCATTTATATTTAATATTTTTAGATGTAGTATATATATAATTTATTTTTATTTTTTATAGGCACATCCTGATGCTATACCATTTAAGAAGAAAGGTTTGGAACATTATAAACTTTTAGGAGTGATTTTGAATAAAAGTCATGCAACTGAAGTGCTTCACCATTCATCCACCCAAGATCCGCCTAACACAGATGATGAAAATGAGCTTGACAATGAATTCTTGTATGGTGGGATTCATGTAAATGTAGATGATGATGAAGAGGAGGAAGAGGAGCATAGTGCAAGAATTGAGAGAGTCACTCGCAGTGATAAGCAGACCATTAATGTTAAGGTTTGCAAGTAAAAAAAAAATAGTTTAGGGCCCTTTAAGTGGAAAATGCACTTCATGCATGAATTGAGTCATCCAAATTGAAAGCAGACACTGTAGTTGAAGCATCCAAGCTGAAAGCAGAAGTGTCATTGGCTAGAGCTGAGAGGTATAGGGCAAAGAGTGTAGAGGCCACAAGTTCTACAGTTGCATCATCTAAGTACACTATAGCTAGATGTGTAAAAGAATTTAATGAAATAGACGATATCTTGGATGACTCTTATATGAAGGCAGTGGAAAATTTTAAAGATGCTGATTATAAAGAAGCATTTCTAAATATGACGGAGGATAGGAAAAAAGCATGGATTAATAGGTTTGTGTGACTACTTTTGTCATGCCTTAGGATTAGATATATGTGTAGAAAAGTGTGTGTATTTAAAAAAAATAAAAATAAAAAAAAAAAAAAATTCAAAGTGCCAAGCGCCTGGCGCCAGATTTGGCGCTGGCGCGGCCAGTGTTATCAGCATGTTAGGTTTCAGGGGTTTGGGCGCCCAGGCGCTAGAAACCGCCGCCCAGGCGCCCACTGTCAGCATAATTGAAAGCATTTCAGGTATTGGCGTGACTCAAAGATGACCAGCCCAGGCGCCATTGTCGGACATAATTAGAAGGTGTTTGGTGTTGGCGCCAGCGCTAAAAGAAGATGACCGCCTAAGCGCCTTGTCCGACTTTTTGAGAAAGTTTCGGCTCTCTCTCCCTCATTTTCACTCAAACTCTCTCTCTCTTAGGTTTATCTTTCAAACAAAACCCTCCACTCTCACTTATCTCTCCAATCCATCATCCTTCTCTTTGGATTTCCTCATAAATCCATCCTCTCACATCTTCTTCTTCATCACCATCATCCTCCTTGAGCTCTCTCTCTCTCTCTCTCTCTCTCTCTCTACCCTCTTGAAGTGAGAGAAAGAGGAAGGTGGAGGAGACCCAAAACTCCTCCCTTGCTCCTCCTCCTTCCAAGGCTTTAAGGTAAATTATCATTACTCTACCTAGTTTTAGTCATAGATTGGTTAGCTTTTTTGTTGCTTGGAGTGGAGTATGGGTTTAAATGGTGAAGAAAGTTAGGCTCAATTTGGGGATTTTTATGTTTGGGGGTTGATTGGGGTTGCGTTTGATTTCTAGAAGCTTATTATGTTAGTTTATATGTTTTGTAGCTTTGGACTGCTTCCGGGAGGCTCAGGTTGGCTCAGGGCACCACCCACTTAAATTTGTTGAATTGAAATCTTGGTGTGAGTGAATAGTGTACTCATAGATAAATTTCATATGAATTTATGCATGTATGGTACAAGTTCATGTTGTTAACCACTTTGAAAAATGATTCAAATTTATATTGTTTTTAGTTTGGAACTAAATTCTTCATGAAACTATGTTAAACTCTAGTTTAATAATTAAATTTACATTAGGTGTATGTTAAATGTTATGAGCATGAGACAAGACTTAAAATTTCATGTATAAGTTATATTTAAAGAAGAGTTGTTGACAAGGATTTTATTATTAGTAAAGTTTTCCAAAAGGGAGGAAGGCTATGAGCTGTTTGCTAATGGCGGTGTCATTGCCTTGGTGCACCTCGTATAACCATTGACTAGCGGGGTGATTGCTAGCCGGCATGTGTCACCAACATGTCCAGGAAGATTATGAACATACGCGTAAAGTTAGTATTCTTGCTGGAGTTAGGCCACAGGCCACCCAGTCGATGCAGCTATATGCAGAATAGGATTCTCCTTGAAGTTTTATCATGATATGAACTTAATATTTGAACTTCTTTTGTTGAGAGAAAATATTTATATTCTGTCTTCATAATTTAAAGTATGGTTTGGATATTTTGCTTGTCTCATGCCACCTATGAGTACCTTATTTCTCAACTGTGGTTTATAACTCACCTGTGGTTTCCTTATCTATTTCAGATTTGGCCCGTTGAGGCGGAGTTCACGCTCCTCACTCACTAGAATTACCTTGCCCTTTATTTTGGTGAGCCCTTTGGAAGGGCCTTGGCTTCTCTTTTGGATTATTGTTTGTTTAGCCATGGCTTGTGTTGATATAGTGCTCCATGAACTAACGAGGGTCCGGGGTTGAACTAGAATCATGTTGTATCAATCTAGTTTTCATTTTGAGCCTAATAAAGCAAATATGTTATTTTGTTGAACTTACTTTAGCTACACAACTCTTTTTGATAGCCTTATGTATGTAAGGTTTCCAAACTATAATTATATGTATGTACATAGACATGTGTAATTGTGTTTAGTTGTCTTTGGATTGTCTGGACATTTTTGCAGATTTTGTATATTTGGGAATGTCCTAGTTTTAGGGGAGACTCCGTCAGTTTTTACATAGATTTTTTTTTTTTGGTTAGGCTTGCTGGGAATGGAAATTCCCTATGCGCCGATCACGGCTATGGAGGGTCGTGACAGAAGTGGTATCAGAGCCTAGGTTTCCCTGTGATTCATGGAGCAAGTGTCCTTAGGTGTAGTCACGACTGTGTAAATGGAAGCCGGCCCATTTTCACCAGACGTGACACCATCCCAGGCATTTAGGATGTTCATTCTTGTATTCTTGTTTTAAGTATTCGTCTTGGTCTTGTTAATCTTAGAATGTGTTAATCAAGCTCTCTTTTAATAGGTGGAGATGCCACCAAGGAGGCGTGCTCGAGGCTCGAAGAGCCTCAAATCAAAACCCACGATCTTTGAGTCGAGACCGAGCCTTCTCCGATTGCTAAGAGGAGGGGTTGTGGTGGAGCCAAGGGCGGAGGCCGTGGAAGAACGGCCAGGCAAGCGAGGCTTTGCCCTGCGGGCTATGCACGAGGTGGTTGCGGAGATCACGCCCGAGTCCACCGCAGGCTATTGAAACTCTGGTGGGAATTATGGGCGATCGAGGCGGGTTGGAGGACAACCCAAGAGGCGTTGCAACACCGGTAGCCTCGGAACGAGTGCAAGTTTTACCTCCAATGGGACGGGATGTCACGGTCCAAGACTTTCTTAAGTTAGACCCCCCCTACTTTTACGGGGAATCTTATGATGGAGGACCCTCAACTATTTTTGGACAAGACTCTCAAGGCTCTTTGAGTCCTTGAATGTTCAACCACAAAGGCGGTGGAGTTAGCGACCTATCGTTTTGGGCGGGATAGCGAGCGATGGTTTGAAACCCTCCAGAAGGGGAGATCGATTGCTTTGCCTCCTCTTACTTGGGAGGAATTTTGAGAGATTTTCATGGCTCGATTTCTCCCTGCTAGTAAGAGGGCAAATCTTGCAGCCGATTTTGAGAAGCTCAAGCAGACACCAGGAATGTCAGTTACAGAATATGACATGGAGTTTACACGGCTCTCTCGCTATGCATTTCGTTTAGTGGCCCTTTGAAGCATTCAGTCGAAGATTCATTAGCGGGTTGGTAGATCCTTTATTCACCACCTAGCTCCTCGCAGTTAGCAAGATTACATATCTTTGAGCGGTGAATGCCGCGTGTACTATAGGTCTGGTAAAATGGAGAGGAAGGCCTCTAAGGAAGCAACTAAGAAGCCAAAGACTAAGGGTTTGTTTTCTGGTGGTTCGAGTTCTGGAGGAGTTCAGGTTCCTCGGGGCGACAACGGGTTCACTTGGGAGGGCTGCACCATCTGAGGCTAACCAGTGAACTTTCCTATCCACGACATCTCAAGCGGTGGTGCATCATATCAAAGTACACTAGGACTCTGAACATTCGGCCAAGCCCGACCACATTGCGAGTTGTGGCAACCGCATTGACGGCGTGTCGTAAGGGATCAACGGCTTGTTTTGGCTGCGGTCAAGAAGGCCATTTTAAGAAAGATTGCCCCCAACTTATAGGAAGGTCTAGTCGAGGTTCTGCTCCGCTAGTTGCTCCATCTACTTCTTTCTCCCCACCATCTCGGTGCTACTTAGGGTATCATCTGGTAGGGGGTGGTGGCGGGGAATACCGGTGAGAGGAGCGGGAGGAGGCGGGAAGAGGGCGACCACGCCACTATGCTTTGACACGTCAGGATGCTCAAGCTTCTAATGCAGTAGTGGCAGGTATACTTCAAGTGCATTCATATAATGCTCATGTGTTATTTGATCCGGGGTCTACACATTCATATGTGTCCCCTTACTTTGCCTCTTGATTTGGTGAGCGTCCCATAAAATTAGACGATCCATTCTTGGTTGGTACCCCTATGGGGCAATCACTCTTAGTTCGATTGGTATTCAAATCTTGCGTGAATTACATTATTGTGCGGTATGGACACCCTAATTAATTTAATGCTCTTAGATATGGTTGATTTTGACGTTATCCTAGGAATGGATTGGTTAGCTTCTTGTTATGCCACAGTGGATTGTCATTCGAAAGAAGTGAGATTTGAGATTCCTGGGCAGTTACAATGTGTTTATAGAGGGAGTCATTGTATCACTCCTACTAGCTTAATTTCTTCTTTTAATGCTCTACAGCTTATGAGCAAGGGAAATGAGGGTTATATTGCTGTGGTTAAGGATGTTAAGGCCGAAATCCCAAATGTAAAACAAGTTCCCGTGGTCAGGGAGTTTCAGGATGTATTTCGGAGAAGAATTGCACTGGAATGCCGTAAGCAGAGAAATTGAGTTTGGAATCGATGTATTCAGGAACACTCAACTGTTCTATACCCCCTTATCGCATGGCAAGCGGCAATTAAAAGAATTGAAAGAAGCGGTTGCAAGACTTGTTAGACAAGGGTTTCATACGTCCGAGTACTTCCCCGTGGGGTGCTCCCATCTTATTTGTAAGAAAGAAGGATGGGTCTCTAAGGTTGTGTGTGGATTCAGTCAGTCAGGCGAACAAGGTGACGGTCGTAATAAAGTACCCTTTGCCTCGCATAGATGACCTGTTTGACCAACTCCAAGGAGCTTCTTGTTTTTCCAAGATCGACCTTTGTTCTGGGTATCACCAGTTGAAGGTTAAAGAAGCGGATATTCAAAAGCGCTTTACGTGCCGTTATGGACATTCACGAGTTCCTAGTAATGTCCTTTAGGGTTAACCAATGCAATTTGCTTTTATGGACTTGATGAACCGTGTCTTTAAACCTTTCTTGGATCGCTTCATAATTGTCTTTATCGATGATATCCTTGTATACTCCAAAAGCCAAGAAGAACATGAGCAGCATTTGCGAATTGCCCTTCAAACTCTAAGAGATCATCATCTATATGCTAAATTCTCTAAATGCGAATTTTGGTTGGACAAGGTAGCATTTCTAGGTCATATAGTGTCTAAGGAAGGAATTATGGTGGACCCTAAAAAGGTTGAAGCTATACAACAGTGGCCAAGACCTACCATAGTCACAGAGATCCGTAGTTTCTTAGGGTTAGCTGGCTATTATCGTCGTTTTGTCAAAGATTTTTCCAAGATTGCAGCACCATTGACTCAGCTAACCCAAAAGAATGTGAAGTTTCAGTGGACGGATGCTTGTGAGGAGAGTTTCGAAGCTCAAGACTTGTAACCACAGCTCAGGTTCTTGTTTTGCCTTGAGTCCAGGTGGATTTTGATTGTATTGTGATGCTTCAAGGGTAGGTCTTGGGTGTGTTTGATGCGCATGGTCGTGGTGTAATTATACGCTTCAAGACAACTTAAGCATAAGATGGCAAAATTATCCCACCCATGACTTGGAGATGGCGACAATTGTTTTGCCTTAAAGATATGGCGGCATTATCTATATGGCGAGGCTTGTGAGATTTACCACGGATCACAAAGCCTTAAGTATATTTCTAACAAGATTTGAACTTGAGGCAGCGGAGGTGGGTGGAATTGTTAAAGGATTATGATTGCTCAATATTGTACCACCCGGGAAAAGCAAATGTTGTGGCAGATGCTTTGAGTAGGAAATCAATGGGTAGTTTAGCCCACATAACTCCTATTAAAAGACCTTTAATAGAAGAAATTCACAAGTTGGAGTTAGAAGGTGTACAGTTTGAATTGAAGGAGTCTGGAGCACTTGTGACTTGTCTTAGAGCTCGATCTTCTTTAATTGAACAAATTAGAGAAGCTCAAAGCAAGGATCCCAAGTTAAGGAAGCTAATAGAAGATGTTCGAAGTGGCAAGAATTCTAATTTCACCTTAGATCAAGAAAGGTGCTTTAAGGCATGGTAACCGTTTGTGTGTGCCTGATGTGAGTGAGTTGAGAAGAATCATTCTTGAAGAAGCTCATAATTCCAGATACACCATTCATTCGGGTTCGACTAAGATGTACCAAGACACAAGCAATTGTATTGGTGGGAAGGTCTGAAGAAAGATGTTGGTGACTTTATTTCTCGATGCTTAAGTGCCTTGACAAGTCAAGCGAGCATCAAAGGCAGTGGTCTTCACCAACAAATAGAAATACCAGAATGGAAGTGGGAGCGCATTACAATGGATTTGTGCTGGATTACCAAGAACCTCTAGGGATTTGATTCCATCTGGGTGATAGTTGACCGATTGACAAAATGCTCATTTTCTCCCGGTGAAAACTACTTCGATTAGTTCGGTATGCACAAATGTATATTGATAGAGATAGTTAAATTGCATGGGGTACGTATCCATCATCTCCAGATCGGGGCCTCAATTCACCTCTCATTTCTGGAAAGCCTTTAGGAAGCCACGGGCACCGCGTGCGGATCTCGGCCTTTGCTTTTCATCCTTGACGGATGGACAATGCAGAGGACTATTCAAATTTTAGAGGATATGCTAAGGGCTGTGTCTTGGATTTTGGTGGGAATTAGAGCCGTATCCTGCCTCTGATTGAATTCTCCTATAATAATAGCTACCAATCAAGCATTCAAATGGCACCTTTTGAAGCTTTATATGGAAGGCGTTGTCGATCTCCGATTGGTTGGTTTGAAATTGGTGTGGCTAAGCTTAAGGGCGATTTAGTCAAGACTCCTTGGAAAAAGTTCAGTATCATAAAGGAAAGACTTTTAGCCGCTCAAAGTAGGCAAAAAGCGTATGTGGACAATCGAAGACGAAAATTAGAGTTTTCGGTTGGAGACCATATTTTTCTTAGAGTTTCTCCTATGAAGGGTGTGATGAGATTTGGCAAGAAGGGAAAACTTAGCCCACGTTATATCGGTCCCTTTGAAATTCTTGAGCGGATCGGTCTGGTAGCTTATAGATTAGCCTTGTCACCCAATTTATCCTTGATTCACCCAGTCTTCCATGTTTCTATGCTTCGAAAGTATATGCATGATCCTTCTCATGTCCTTGAACCACAAATGGTTCAACTAGATGAAATCATGCTATGAAGAAGGCAGATAGCTATAGTGGATCGGCAAGTAAAAGCTGGCTCAAAGAGTAACTTCAGTAAAGGTGATCTGGAGGAATCACACAACTGAGGAAGCCACTTGGGAATCTGAAGATGCAATGCGTTTTAAGTATCCATACTTATTTAAGCCTCAAGGTAAATATAGCATAATTTGGAGGACCAAATTTCTTTAAGGGGGAGAGAATGTCATGCCTTAGGATTAGATATATGTGTAGAAAAGTGTGTGTATTTAAAAATAAAAAATAAAAAAAAAAATAAAAATAAATAAAATAATTTGAGGTGCCTGACACTTAGGCGCGGTTGGGCGCCTAGGCGCAACGATGTTATCGGACATGTTAGGTTTCCGAGGTTTGGCGCCCAGGCTAAGCCACTTGACGCCCATTGTCGGCACAATTGAAGCGTTGGTGGTTAGCGCCCAGTAGCCCAAAGATGACCTTGAGCGCCATTGTCGGCATAATTGAAGGCGTTGTTGTTGGGCGCCAGCGCTTAAAGATGACCGCCTAAGCGCCTTGTCGACTTTTTGAGAAAGTTTCGGCTCTCTCTCCTCATTTTCACTCAAACTCTCTCTCTCTTGGGTTTATCTTTCCAAACAAAACCCTCCACTCTCACTTATCTCTCCAATCCATCATCCTTCTCTTTGGATTTCCTCATAAATCTATCCTCTCACATCTTCTTCTTCATCACCATCATCCTCCTTGAGCTCTCTCTCTCTCTCTCTCTACCCTCTTGAAGTGAGAGAAAGAGGAAGGTGGAGGAGACCCCAAACTCATCCCGTGCTCCACTCCTCCTACCAAGGCTTTAAGGTAAATTATCATTACTCTCTACCTAGTTTTAGTCATAGATTGGTTAGCTTTTTTGTTGCTTGGAGTAGAGTATGGGTTTTGGGGTGAAGAAAGTTAGGCTCAATTTGGGGATTTTATGTTTGGGGGTTGATTGGGGTTGAGTTTGATTTCTAGAAGCTTATTATGTTAGTTTTATATGTTTTGTAGCTTTGGACTCTTAGGGAGGCTCAGAGGTTGGCTCAGAGAGGCACCACCCACTTAGTGTTGAATTGAAATCTTGTTTGTGAGTGAATAGTGTGTACTCATAGATAAATTTCATATGAAATTAATGCATGTATGGTACAAGTTCATGTTGTTAACCACTTTGAAAAATGATTCAAATTTATATTGTTTTTAGTTTGGAACTAAATTCTTCATGAAACTATGTTAAACTCTAGTTTACTAATTAGAATTTACGTTCAGTGGATGTTAAATGTTATGAGCATGAGACAAGACTTAAGAATTTTATGTATAAGTTATATTTAAAGAAGAGTTGTTGACAAGGATTTTATTATTAGTAAAGTTTTCCAAAAAGGAGGAAAGCATGTGAGCTGTTTGCTAATGCAGTATCATTGCCTTGGTGCTCTCGTATAACTTGGCTAGCGGGGTGATTGCTAAGCCGCATGTCGACCAACATGTCAGGAAGATTATAGACACGCGCAGGCGTGAAGTTAGTATTCTTCTTTGGAGTTAGTAGCCACCAGGCCACCCGGTCAGAGCAGCTATGTGCGGAATAGGATTCTCCCTTGAAGTTTTATCATGATATGAACTTAATATTTCAGAACTTCTTTTGTTGAGAAAATATTTATATTCTGTCTTCATAATTTAAAAGTATGGTTTGGATATTTTGCTTGTCTCATGCCACCTATGAGTACCTTATTTCTCAGGTTTATAACTCACCTGTGGTTTCCTTATCTATTTCAGTTTAGCGTTGAGGCGAGTTCTCTTCCCTCCTGCTCACTAGGAATTACCTTGCCCTTTATTTTGGTGAGCCTTTGGAAAGAGGCCTTGGCTTCTCTTTTGGATTATTGTTTGTTTAGCCATGGCTTGTGTTGATATAATTGCTCCCATGAACTACAGGCGGTCAGGGGTTGGACTAGAATCATGTTGTATCAATCTAGTTTTTCATTTTGAGCCTAATAAAGCAAATATGTTATTTTGTTGAACTTACTTTAGCTACACAACTCTTTTTGATAGCCTTATGTATGTAAGGTTTCCAAACTATAATTATATGTATGTACATAGACATGTGTAATTGTGTTTAATTTGTCTTGGATTATGAACATTTTTGCAGATTTTGTATATTTGGGAATGTCCTAGTTTTAGGGGAAACTCCGTCAGTTTTTACGTAGATTTTTTTTTGGTTAGGCTTGCTAGGGAATGGAAATTCCCTATGCGCCGGTCACGGCTATGGAGGGTCGTGACAACTTTTGTGTTATGTAGTGCTCTTAGGTTGGCTTAATCATGTTGTGTGTTTGTGTTAGAGCTATTTATTATGTATGACTTTTTTAAAATTGTGTGGTTGGTTTGTATTTTGACTTATTTTGTGTGTTTGGAACAATATGTAGTGTTTATTTATATCTATGCTTAGATATTGAAGTTCGTAACAATATTTAATGGTTATTCGTACTTTTAATTGAATGTGTATCATGTCTAATGGCAAGTCTTATTGTGGTGGAAATAGATAATCACCTTTCAGGCAGTGATAGTATCTCAACAGATAGTTTTGAAAGGTCTTCATCCTCATCTGACTCTAGTGATGATGATTCTGAATTTGCTGAATTACTAGTGCTTAACTTGATTCGTGATTATGAGTACAAATTTTATACTAAAGTTCCAGTTAGAATATCTGCACTAAGTGGTCAAGAATTAGTCAATGAGCTTTTAAAGGAATCTAGAACAATTTGTTATTATAAGTTGTTACGAATAGAAAAGGCATGTCATGTCAATTTGTGTGTTGATCAAAGGAGAAAGAATTATCTGGAAGATTCAAGAGGTGTGTTTTTAGAAGAACAAGTGGCAATGTTCTTATTTGTCATAGGACACAATGTACGTCATAAAGTAGTAGCAGATCGATTTCAACATTCCACTTAAACTATTTCTCACCATTTCAAGAATGTCTTAAGAGCAATTTGTCGCTTAGTTAAAGAAATCATAACACAGGTTTCCACTGAATTGGCTCAGCATATTAAAAATAATCCAAAATATTATCCATTTTTCAAGGTTGGTACTTTTTTGTCACATGATTAACTATATGGTGTGTGATGTTATTTTATATTTTCAAATAGAGATGGTAGGATCAATTGATATGTTTGTGTCATATATTTTTACATAATTGTTTAGGTGCAATTGATGGAACACATATAAGTGCATGGGCTCCAGCGGATAAGCAGACATCATGTAGAAGTAGAAAAATAAGTATAACACAAAATGTCATATGTATATGTGACTTTAATTTGCTATTCACATAAGTGTACTCAGGCTGGGAAGGTAGTGCTCATGATTCAAAAGTTTTTCTGGATGCACTTACTAATCCAAATGCAAATTTTCCTTGGCCTTCTGAAGGTGATATGCTTTTATTTAATGCAATAGTTGTTAGTTGGTTACATGTTAAATTTGATGGTGTTATACTGTGGATAATTTTATTTAAAATTTGCTCTTTGATTTAGGTTCATTTTATCTTGTGGATTCTAGTTATCCATATACTGGAGGCTTTCTCCCACCTTATAAAGGTCAAAGATATCATGCACAAGAATTTTATGGTCGTGGTCGACAAGTTAGAACTCCTCAAGAGTTGTTTAATTATAGACACACCACTTTAAGAATGACAATTGAGCGTTGTTTTGGAGTGTTGAAAGCAAGATTTCCCATTTTGAAGCTAATGCCACCATATAAGCTTTCCAGACAACATCTTATTATTATTGCTTGTTGTGCAATTCATAACTATGTGCATAAGTGGGGAATGCATGATAAATTGTTCAGAGAATGGGAGAACATGTATCCTTCTGAAATTGAAGCTTTGAATAAAAATAGAAATTTATAGGTGAATTTCAATAATGATAACACAACAAGATTAACTGATGAAGCTGGAAGGAAAATGGTAAGCAAGCGCAACCAAATTGCAAATTGAATGTGGCAACAAGAAAATAATGTAGGAAGGGAATAGATTGATGAATATTCAAGTACACCAAATTGTATTAGACTTTATTTATTGAGACTATATAAAATTATTATGTATCAAACTTAAAATTTTATGTTAAATTTGGTGTCTATGTTATATTTATAATAACGCATCTATGTTATAATAATACATTTATGTTATATCTATGTATCAAACTTTAAAAAAAATTAAAAAGTACTTTTAAAATTTGATGACCATAACTGAATTGCCAAACAAATTTTTTATTTTATTACTTTTAAAACTTGTTTTTAAAAACAATCATCCAAATAGATTTTTGTTTTTGATCATTAAAAAATTATTTTCAGAACAAAGTTGCCAAACAGATTTTTTTGTTCTTTTAATTTTTAAAATTGAATTTAAACTTACGTTTCAAAGCTGTTTTAGAAAACATAAAAACAAAAACACTTCTAAACAGGCCTTAGATACCACGGATTGAAGAGACAATAAGTAAGAAGAGATGACTTACCTTAGTCGTTGATTCAATAAATAACATTATATATCCTAGGGAGCTCAAGAGTATTGGAGATGTTGAGTCAAACTTTTCGCAGGATTCTGAATCCATGTTCCATGTGTTCCTTCATCTTAGAGATCCTAGGTGTAGAGATAAGGCTCAATTCATAGAAAGCACTCCCCTTATTTGAAATCAAGTAAAGGAATCAGTGCGTTTAGATTTAGGCCTCGTTTAGCCATTCCAAAACTCATTATAATTTGTACCTTAGGAAATAGTCCATAACAGTATTCAACTTTTAAACAATAATTTTCTGGAAGTTATTAAGAGAAGTAGAGGTAAGTGATGACAAAGAATGAAGGTTATCTATTAATTGGAAATAGATAATTTTAACCCTCAATGTTAATGCATGGTATTGTAGTCTAGTGACACTTTTATTTGTCATGGGCAGGTTGTGATTTGACATTAATTAATGCTAAGGTTGGACTTTGTTTTTCAAAAACAAAATACTAAAAAGAAAACTAGAATTTTGTTTACCAAAATTTTTGTCGAAATTATGAAACAATAATCTTTAATCTCTCTCTCTCTCTCTCTCTCTCTATATATATATATATATAAATAAAATAAACAATAGGGCAAAGAGTTCGAACTACACCGCAATAATCCTAGGGAAATTAATCCCCTTAAATCAACATTAAAAGGTAAAGAGAGAAAACTAGGCATGGTAGACAACACCTCAACAATGTTGGCCTGATGGCGACCATGCTTTGCAAGAGAATCTGCACAATGGTTAGCTTCTCTATAAATGTGATGCACTTTAGCTAACAAACCACTGTCCAGCAAACTTGTAATCCCCTGGATGAGAGAGACATATGGATGGTATCTATTGAGATCATCATTGCACAATAGCAGCACACACTTGGAGTCAACTTCCACAATAATATTAGTTAAACCCAAGCTCCAAACTAGTTGCGAACCAAAGAATATGCCCTATAACTCAACACAAGTGATCGAGCAAGAATCTAATTTGCAACTGAAACTTGTTATAAAATTGCCTTAATAATCACGAACTAAACCACCACAAGCAGCAAAATGATTATCCAAGACTAAACCATTAGTATTCAATTTCATTCAATGTTCCAGAAGGTGTTGCCAACAAATCTGCTGCAAACGGAACTCTGAGACTTTCTTTCGACCTGAAGCTAGAGCTGTCAATGCCAAATTATAGTCTTTAGCAAGCCAATTCACTTTGAAAATAATTGATTGGGGATCAAGAACAATTTCCTCAAAAATAAAGTAGTTCTGGCTATATAAAAGAGTGCTGCAAGCAGTTGAGAAAAAGAGAGGCCAAGCCACCCCATTGATAGTACGAGTTGATTCTCAAATATTTGTTTCTAACCAAGTTTGGAGGGGACAATTAAAAAAATTCCTTGAGAACCAACCGATGCCAATGCTCATCCATGTTGTATGTGCCAAATGACAATCCCTCATCACATGGAGCATTGATTCTTCTTCAATCCCACAAATCATACAAGTTGCCTGGTCAGTCATGTGCCACCTAACTATTGACAAATTTGTCAGCAAAGCATCATTAGCTACAAGCCAAAGAAAAGCTTTCAGTCTCTGCGGGGCTTCAATCTTCTAGATCAAATCAAATAAGTTTCTTTGTCGCGAATAATGCCATTTACTGCGAACCTCATAAGCCGACTTACAAGAAAAGGTTCCATCACTAGTATGCATCCAAGTAACTCTATCACTCCTATATCAGTCGTAGGGGCCCTAGTGGGAAGTAAAAGATCCACACAGTCTGTCTCAAGGATAGAATAAAGCTTTCCCCAATCCCAATCTCCCTCTGGTGTAGCATAATTAGCCACGGTATAAGAGGAAATATCAGAGTTTACCTTCACAGAAGCAAATTCTTGGAGGCAATGGACACCTGGCAATCAGTGATCCTTCCAGAATAAAGTGGTCAAACCATTCCCTAACCTCCAAATAATATTTTGCTTGAGGCGAGGCCAAACATCATAGATACCTCTCCAAGCATTGGAAGCCTCTCTAGGCAATCTCATAGTAGGCATCATGCTTTGGGTACAGTGATATTTACTATGCATCACTTGAACCCAAAGAATGTCTTTTTTGTTTACTATTTTCCAAGCAAGCTTTATCAGATTAGCATGATTGACATCCTTTACTCTGTGGAAACCCAGTCCTCCATTAGCTTTTGGCATGCAAATCGCATCCCAATTTACCAAGTGAACTTTCTTTTTATCATCACTTCCCTCCTAGATAAAATCTCTGCAAATCTTATCTATTTTCTCACAAACATTCATAGGGAGCTTTGTTGTCTGCATAACATAAATGGGAATCCAGGTAAGGCTTGATTAAGCTAGAGTAACTCAGCCTACCAAAGATAAACTACAGGCTTTCCAAGAATTCAGCTTGCTAGTCATCCTATCCATGATGTTTTGGAAGTAACTCTTAAGGCAACGTTCATGGAAGAGAGGCACTCCAAGGTATTTTCCAATATCAGAAGTCAAACGAACTCCTAACACACCACTGATTTCTTGCTTCCTAGCCATAAGAAGATTTTTCAAAAAGTACACACATGACTTTGCATAGTTTATTTTCTGACTTGAACTTCTGCAAAAAATATCAAAAACTCCTTTGATGACCTAGGTTTGATCCAGAGAAGCTTTCCTAAAAAGAACATGATCATCCACAAATAGTAAGTAGGAAAGCTTAGGCCATCTCTGCTAAGAGTAATAGGTTCCCAAATATTGTGATTCACCATCATAGATATAAATTGAGACAGCTGCTCCATACACAACACAAACAAATACAGGGACATTGGATCCCCTTGTTTTATCCCTCTAGATGGAAGAAACAATGCAGTAGCTTCACCATTCCAAAGTAACTTCATTTTAGCTGAAGTAATGCACCACCGGATGATGTTAACTAAACTTGCTGGCAATCCAATATCATATAAGGTGTCTTTGATGAAATCCCAGTTCAACTTATCATAAGCTTTTTCGAGATCCACCTTTATGGCCATGAACCCTATACTGCCTTTCTTACTCCTCATAGTGTGCACTACCTCCTGAGCTATAAGGATATTATCAGCACTTTGCCTTCCAAGCACAAAATTACATTGGGTGTAACTAATAAGTTTTTGTATCACACTTCTAAGCCTGGTAACTATGATTTTTGTCACAAGTTTGTAAGTTATGTTGCATAAACCAATTGGCCTAAAGTTTGCAAGAGTCTTCAGGTTTTCCAACTTTGGGATCAAAGAAAGGAAAGCATGATTTACTGAATTGATCGTACCTGGATTCTAGAAAATTTTCTACACCCAGGCAAAGATTGACGCCTTAACATGCTGCCAATTGCTTTGATAAAACATCGCTGGGAGTCTGTCTAGTCCTGGAGCTTTCCATCCTCCCATAGAAAACATAGCTTTTGTAATTTCCTCATCCGATACAGATTTGGAAAGGAAGTTTACTTCCTCTTCTATTAGGCCCAGAAACATTCTAGAGATCAAGTACGTCTCACAACCATTCTCATCCGCATATTACTGAGATTAAAAATTAATTCCCATATACTTGAGATCCTCCTAATTTTCCACCTAGTTGCCATTGACATCTTGCAACATTAGAATCTTGTTTCTTCTTTTTCCTAGCTATTGCTAAACCATGGAAGTAAGCTAAATTCAGATCACCATAGTTTATGTACTTGCAGTGGAATTGTTGTTTCTAATATATCTCTTCTTGAACTAAACAATGTAACATCCACCGTTTTTCGCCTAATTATTCAGTTTTATCGAATAATTGAGAATAATCAAGATTCGGTTAAACAATTAATTAGACTCAATTGATTAGCAATTACTTGAGTTTAGATAAGAGAGAATTAAGTTAGAGTATAGGAGATTTCATAAAATTTTGTTGAAAACCGATTTACCGATTTAAAGGAAATCGGTAAGTTTACGGTATTTTAAACTGTCAGAATCGGACCAATAGAATTGCAAGCTCAAAACCCTAGAATCTAAGGCTGATAACTCAGCCACTTAAGCCCCAATGTGGCGCCACTTTGGCCACCCCATGGAGAAGTTTGGCTGAATTTCAGCCAAGCATTTTAAGCCAATCAAATTTCAAGAAGAAAGCCACCTAAACACCACCCATTTGATCAGATTTTCAGCTCCTTTTATCACATATTCTGACCTCTTCTTGCGCCACTTTTCTCTCCTCTCATTCAGCTCTCTTTCTCTCTTCTTCACACACAAAAACTCCAGCCAACACCAAGCCAATTCAAGCCTTGCTCATCCAAACTTCAAAAATCCAGCACAATCACTTGGAACAAAGGTAGGAGTTTAATAATTGCATCAAATCTGTGGTATTGGCTGGCTGATCTTGGATTATTTTCATGATTCTTGAGGTGTTAAGTGGATGATTATGATGATATGTGATTGGTTTTGGGCTGTTGGTTTGGTTAAAATCGAATTTGAAGCAAGAAAGAATAGAAATAAGAAGAGCTGAGGGGCTGGAGAACCCAAACCCCTCGGCAGTCCGTACAGTGGAGTGTACGGCTCTATCTAAAGCCTATAAAATTGGATGAAACCATTTTTATATGAAACTAATCTAGGGTCTTCCATAGATATATCATATAAGGCTTTTGGATTAGAATTGAGAGAGTTATGAATTTTTGAATTTTGACCTAGGGTTTTGACTCTGGCTCCGGGCAGATTAGGTTGTTTAGGGTAGAACTCGACCTACACTACTTGAAAATGAATGAAACTAACTTTTTTAGAAAGTTTACACATAGCAGAATGTCCCATAAAAATTTCAGAATTAGATAAGGTCCCAGTTGCTCCCAGTGATCTAAGAAAGTTGCCCTATGTCCAAACCGGACCAGAACAGGGCAGTTTAGGAAAGTCAGAATTCTGAGCTTATAACTCGAGCCCTACTAAGCCAAATGAAATGGAACTTTTTTCAAATGAAACTTTACCCTATTACCTTTAATATGAGTCCAATTTCGTATCATTTGAGTCAGTTTTCGATTTTTAGTGGATTTTTACTTTTAGGTGTCTGATTTTGGCTAGCCACTGGGTAGGCCGAAGTAAAATCTAAATATCTTGAGCTATAGATATCGAAATTAGATGGGACTAAAGAGGTTAGAAACTAGACACATAACAATTTAACATACCCAAATTTGAGGTCCAAATGAGTTAAATAGAAATAATGGCTTAAATTATGAAAACCGGGTTGGTTGATTATGCTGGGGCAGAAACTCTGCCTTAATGAATTTGATGTTGATATGAGTTCAATGTTGGAATATGTATGTGATGTTGAGTTCCTTGTGATAAATTGATGTTCTGGTATGCTGGCACTATTCATGGGGATGCGGACACGTTCCATTATGCTGCCGAAATTTCGGTAGAATCCATGCATAAGTTATGAATTACATGTTAATACATGTGCATTTCAAGGAAAGTTATGAAAGCTATGATAAGGATTATGTTACTATGAAAGTTCCATGCTACTTGGGCCAGCCCCGGATAAGAAGTTAAGGGGAATAGATTAGTGGGGAGGTCGGGGAAAGTAAACCCGGTATTCCTGTATAGGAACGAGCTCGATCCTGAAAAGCAGACTATTACCCAAGAGTCTAAATGGCCAAGAACTCCCAGGGGACCAAGAGATGAAAAGGAATGAAAAGTTATGGAAATTGATGAAAAGTAATGTAAAAGGCATATGAAAAAAGGTTTATGATGAAGTCTGCATGATCACATAACTGCATAGTTAAATGGGATAATTATGTCAAAATGTTTACAGTTGTCTATTACGTTTGCTTACTGCTGTTTATTATTTGCTCTGTTTATTATTATATGCATTATTATTAGCAGTCTATCATGTTTCTTGTGCTGTCTAATGTAAAACTGAACCTTGCCTCGGACCAGACATTTTCTTAAACTCATTAAGATGGATAATTCAGTTTAAACACATGATTTTGAAACTAAACAAAACCCAAGGCAACTGAGAATGTATGTGACGTCAGATAACCACTAAACACAACCCTACTGAGAATTTCTTGAAATTCTCACCCCGTTTCTGTATTTTCCGCATCATTCTCAGACGTTGGCGAAGAGCTCAACGGCCATTCCTTTCATTGAGATCCCGGACCTGTAGCTGTCCTAGGACTCCGAGTTGAACTCTTTGGACACAGTCGACTCCTGCTATTTCTGCCTCCGCTTTTTAGCAATAGGGATTTTGCTGTTTCTTTGTTTCCTTTATTCTTAATATATATATATATAGATGGAAGCGTTGGCTTTCGACATACATATGTACATATACAACTGATAATATATCACTTATCAGTATCTTTTCTGTTATGTTGTATTAAACCTTATTATATTTTATAGTGCTAGTCACGTTTATTTAATAACGTCTTAGTTTAAATGTTTTATGATGTGATACTGATTACGAAAGATAAGCAGAGTGTTAACACGGTAACACAGACTACCTAATTTCATGCTATGACTTAAGCATAATATTAAATTAGTAGGGTGTTACAAACAACCCTCATACTCCTTTCATAAATCGCTCTAAAGCTTCTCTAGAAATTTATTTTCTTGAAAGGAGAGTTTCTTGGAGATACCTTCCAATCACAACAAGAGCCTATTCTTTCGCCTTATTATATTGTCAAAGACATTCTTATTCCATTCCTTGGCCTCCTCTACAAAGGAATGAATGTTCTCCTCCAAAATTCCATCTTTTAACTAGGCCCTTTCCAATATATCTTTTCCATCTTTTAACTAGGCTCCTTCCAATATATCTTTGAAACCCCCATGAGTCAACCAAGGAGAAAGAAAATGGCAAGGCCTCTTGCCCATGTAGGCATTGGACCCGTTTAGTTAAGATTTTGGGAGTAGTATTTCTTTAAAAGCGGAATTAGAAGCAAAAGTAAAAGTAGAAGTAGAAAATTATTTTATGTTTGGATGTAATTGTAGAAGTACTTTTTATGAAAATCAGAAATTGTTAAACTATTTGGATGTGATAAAATAAAAGCACTTTTTTCTTATAAAATTACAATATTAGTAGTAGAGAGTTATATTTTTAAACAAAAGTTAAGGATAGAATGGTAAAAGTGCGAAAAAGTAGTGAGTTAAATTTAAGGACCACTTTTCTTTCTCTTCTACTGCTTCTGCTTCTGAGAGAAGCAGCTCTGTATCTGCTTCTTAAAAAAGTAGAAAAACTGATTATTTTATACTTCTGCATTTTTTGAGAAACACAAACAAACAACACTAGAAGTATTTTTTTTCAAAAATTTTTTAAAAAAAATACTTTTTTCCCTTGAGCAGAAACAAGCGAGCTCATTACTAGCATTGCCAAAATTTTAAAGTCGAGGGTTATGGTTAGATTTCAATTTTGGTAGATGCCTAATACAAGCTTCTCCAAAACAACAAGACCAACTCTGATTAGCTACAAAGCGATCTAATCTCCTACGAGTATTATTCCGCTGCCAAGTATAAGGCTGACCTTTAAAGCCTATATCATTCAAGCCACATTCAAACAGACATCTATTGAAAATACCAGAGTCACAAGATAAATTCAAACTACCTCCAGTATCATTAACAGAAAGGATGGAATTAAAGTCACCTCCAACACACCATTCCCCAGAAACCTGAGTAGCTATATTTCTTAGTCTTGCCCAAAGTTATCTCCTCATTGCAGGTTGGGGACTTCCATAAACAATAGTTAGGTACCAAGGGGAGTTCTGATTATAAGCTACCTTCAAATGAACAAATTTTCTTTCAAAATATAACATGTCAACAGGCCATATATTCATTCTCGACATACACCAAATTCCACCTGAAAATCCCACACCATCTACTATAAAAGTACCATCAAAATTGAACTTCTTAATCAGTTGTTTAGCTTTCTCCCCACTAACATGAGTTTCTAGCAAGAAAATAAGGTAAGCACCATACCTATTAGCCAAATCCTTCACCAAAGTAGTGAAATTAGCACCAGACATCCTCTACAATTCCAAATTAGCACATTCATTAGGAACCAAAGTGAGAAGAGAAGAAAAAGCACAAGACCTTGACTACAATGGTGGAGCCAAAGCTCCTTCCACCACCGTCCTGTTCGCATCCTGATTTGCAAGAATTGCTGGGTTATCCCTATTATTAATACTAGTTGATGTCTCACCAAAGGGGTTTCGATCTCCATGAGAATTAAGGCCTTTTCTATAAAGATTTTGAAGTATTTGTAAATCTTCATTCGAAGGACCATACACTTGCATGTAGCCATATAACTCCACCTCTTTCCCCTCTTGATAGTCTTGCCAATTGTTCCAAGATAATCTTCTAAACATTTCCCAAAATTCATTATGTTTAGCCTCTAGATCAGCCTTCTTATTTTGGGAATCAGTAGCAAGCCCATTTCATTTTGTAACTTGAGCTTCCAAAACATGTTTACCCTTTCTTTCTTGTTTTTTGGGCTTATTTCTTCCCTCATTTTGCTGGCCCAATTGTGGCTTGGATTGTTTTTGGCCTGTCCCATGTTGAGAATGAGTTTGGGCTCGAGTTCTGCCCTTCATAACTTGCTTGTTGTTCCTTTTTTTTTTTCCTATCCAAAAAAAAATCCCTCTGGTTGAGGTCAACGCCAATCATATCTTTGTTAGATTCCGCATAATCCTCCAATGATAGGATTGCAAAGCGAGATTAATTAGTGCCTCCAAGATTCGCCTGTTTTTTATTCTTCCCATGGTTCTTGTACGTGGGCCAATTTGACATCTCCTCTAATTTTTGACTAACATCCAATGTCCAAAGCATTTAGGACCCACTATTTCCAAATTTTTTGGAATCTCATGGAGATCTTTTTGCTGATTCAAATAATGATTATCCTGATTTGAATTATTTTTCCTGAGAATAGTGGGATTGGAATCGGATTTGTTGGTCTCTACCTCCCCTGGGCTTGTTTCCACTGCCAAACATCTGCCACCTCCGATGTCTACCTCCAAAGGCTGCTGCATGTCCTCTTGGGGTTGTTGCTTTGAAATCTCAATAATATAAGAAAGAATCAATCTTATGACCATATCGACCACATCTGAAACACATTAAATGGAGCCCTTTATATTCAACATAAAAGACCTTCCCTATTATTGTGAATGATGTAACCAACTGCCTTTGTAAATCAATTTCAACACAAATTCGAGCAAACTTGCCACGAGAATGAATAGAAGTATTCTCATCAATTTTTACCATAGTTCCTAGCTTTGCCCTTGCTCTCGATAAAAATTTTGGATTATATAGTTCCATAGGTAACTTTGGGATTCAAATCCAAACTGCTATCTTCTGCACTACTTTATCTATAGGTTTGAATAAAGCCATCCAACATTTTATCAAAAGATAGTGATAAGCAATCATCCAAGGCCCCTCATATAGGGCAAAATTATAGTCTTCTTCCTCTGCAAACCTGACAAGATAGAAATCATCCGTCAGGTCCAAGACTTTAACATTGCCCTTTTTTTCCCCATTTTTTCATGATCCAAGATCCATGAAGTGAAAACTCAACCTTTTCCCCATAAGCTTGACTATTAGGGACATCTTCCAGGCTCTACACCATTCATCATATTCCTCCAAGGTCACCGATAGCAATGGTTTCGAATCAAATTGAGTGATAGATTCATCCATCTCCTACTCAAGCATCTCCAAGACCATATATTCTTCTACCACCATTTTGGCAATCTCTTCTGGCGCCATGCATTGATTGAGGTCATTCGCTAGCAAGGAATCCTTATAGGACATTTTGTTTGAAGGCATCCCACCATCAACTTTTCTAGGGGTTTCTAGATCTACATCCCCTACCTCCATTATCACCCCCTGGTCTTCATTCTCAGCGATGTCCTCTATTTCAACCATATCATTCTCCTCTCCCTGAGTCTTCACTTTTTTCGTACTTCTCATCATTAGGTCTTCTTCTTCTATCGATTTCCCCGTAGTCCCTTGTCCACTTGACCCAGAGCTCATAGCTACTTTTTCATTGAATGATCATTATACTTAAACTTATATAATTATTTTTTATTGAATTTAAAAATGCTAACAATAATTCTAGCTATATCTATAGTATTGCTATTTTTTTAAGCACCTTTCGCTTTAATTTTTAATGAGTTTAATTTTGATATACTGACTGTGTAAAATTTTTTTACACAATTATCCAATCGCATTGCTCCATCAGCAAATAGGTTTGATTTTTACACCCACTATTTTAAAAAGATATGCATGTAGGAGAATTTGATTAAATAATAGTGTAAAAAAGTTTCACTCTTAATGTATCAATATTAAAACCATTTCTTTAAAAATAATAATTAGAAAAATAAAAACATTGACTATGATAAGAGTGAGTATCTTTTGGTATTTTACAAGCTTGATTCGAAGGACCAGCAAAGTAAAAGCAGCGCTGCCAACACCATTATTTTCCATATTTTGCATGGAAATATACCTTTCCCGATTATCTTTATTCTATTCCATTTGCTTTCACCTTCAAAAACAAGTGATTAAACAAATGTGAAACATATAAAATGCAGTTATAGTGCGTGTCTGAAAGAAGCTAATATGTCAAAATTTGACAAATACAAGCAACTACCATTAAGAATCTTATCTTTGGACTAAAAATAATCAAAGGGGGAAATACCACAAAGAAAGAATATACCCATTAAAAAAGCAATTTCTTTGTAATTGGCCTGTATCTTGTTTTACAATATTCATTAAATTTTTTGGATGTAAATTCACCTCTTCAATCAGATTTTACATAACCACTCTCCTTTTTTACAAAAATTATGAAATTTTTAAATGTCAAAAAAACATTAAATTTATGCTTGAAAATATAAACTCGAGTCTTCCTACTAAAATCACAAAAAATAAATAAAAAAAACACTTCTTTTTATCAAATGAGATAGGATTGATTGGACCACACATAGCGATATGAACAAGTTGCAATGGCTTAATTTAATTTCTCTTGTAGTTATTTCTTTCGAAAAGCTCCCACTCATATATTTACCAAAAAAACATGCTAAATATGATTGATTGGGATGATTAACGAAGAGTATTCTGTTCACCATCTTCTTTCTCTCAAGATTTTGAGTGCATCAAAATTCAAGTGATCAAATCACATATGCCAATACCATGATTCAGCTCTTACATTGGTCTTTAAACATCTTGCTTCAATTATGTTGATATCCAACAAAAATAATGTATTTCTTGTCATACACGTATCTTTGCAAACAAGTTAGCATTTTGTTCTCTAAACCAAATAAGAATCTTAGCATTTTGTTCTCTAAACCAAATAAGAATCTTTCATATGGATTTCGTACCTATTCTAGATAAGTTGTCAAAAATTCAAATGGAATAGAATATATAGCGCTCAAAATTTTAAAAAAAAAAAATTCCTTTAACTCAACATTATTCTCCCTAACTCCATAACCCCAACATTATTCCCCCAAATAATAAAATATATAACTCACTCTCATTCTAATATTATACTTCCTAATGCGCAGTAACTAACACTGAACATCACATAACTATCAATCCCCACTCACTTCAAATTATTAAATTACTATTTTATTTTATGTTTAGGGTTTAGACAATGGTCACAACATATTTCCATCCGTCACAAGAGACCATGGCATTTATTTTGGAAGATGATGGATCAGGATCAATATTTTATTGTTATAGTGGATGATCATTAGACGCTGTCAAAACTATAAGTAGTGCCTACAAATTGACATAAAACATACAAGATAGTTTATCCTGGAAGCTTGTCTATTTAGATCAGATAGAATAATCTTTGGCTCGCGGGCCAACCCAGTTTAACCTACTAAAATGAAAATTATGGTGCTTGTATTTCGTTTGAAGAAAATGTGATTTTGTAATTAATTAGTTTAAATAATGTTTTTGGCTGCAACTTTTTCTAACTTACGAAAAATGTAAAAAAATATTTTTGTAGTTTTAAATTTTTTTTTCCAAAAATCTTATCTATTTATCTCGAATTTTTTAATGCAAAAATACTTTTCTTTAGGAAAAAAAAAAAATCAAACAGACAACGTACAAGAAAATTGGACATTTTGACCCAATTAAGTGAGTTTGGTCCATATTATCAGTCTGTTAAATTAATGAGTTGTTTAAATTCTAAGATTTTTATTATTTTGTCTTATTTAATTAAGCTCATAATTATAACTTTAACTAGATGAGTATAAAAATGTTTTTGGTTTTTTCATAACACCTGTTACACGTTTTTCTTTCTTTTTTTTTTTAATAGTTTTTAGGTTATTTGAATCCCTTTCTGATCTTAAAATAAACTGACTACATGAGGTTTATTAATTTTTATATGAGATTTGTGATTTTCTCTCACAATCCACTTTGCACCATATAAAATACGTTTTTTTATTATTTTATTTAAAATGCTGTAGGAATCCTACAAGAAGGAAGGCAGATTGTGTAAAAGAGTGTAGGGACCGTGCAGTGTTTCTTTACTACAATCATTGTATGTATATTGCATTATCAATGTACTTCATTTAAAACTTCTTTATTTTTAATATTTTAAAATGAATAAAGATAAATTACTATAATGTGCAATTGTCTTAAAAAAAAAAAAAACCTACGAGGAGCAATCATTAGAACTTAAAAATGTGTAATAAGCAGCAGGGGTGTATAAAGGACATGTTAGGCTAGGGTTAACTGGATTCAAAGGTTAACCGGATTCAAACTCAACCCAATTTTTTGATCAAGTCATCTCTTTGAATCCAAATACAACTAAATGATAATCTGACTAATGACTGAGTTAAATCGGGTCAACTTAACATTTAGAAAACATATAAAAATTTATTGATTGCAAGTGAGTTAGGGACCCAACCATCATTTTATCTTTACATCATATTTTTTATTGGCTGTAAGTGAGTGAGGGATTATAATGTCTAATTTTTGCAATTATTAAGAATCAAGGAACTAATTATTCAATGATTGATTTGGGGATTCACTCATAATTTTAAAATTAATTGTATTAAAATCAATTTTATATTTGGATATATTAATTTAAAAGTAGTATATTGTATTTAGATTGTATGAAAATTAATTGTTTAAAAATAATTGCTTTCATACAAAAGCAATTGTTTTAATACAATCTAAACAAAATACACTACTTTAAATTTTCTTTTAAACTAATATATCCAAACATAAAATTAATTTTTAAACAATTAATTTTAAAAAAATTAGTAGATCCCCAAATCAATGACAATTGCATAAATTGAACACTATGATCCTTGACTCACTTAGATCCTGTAAAGAGTATAATATAAAGGTAAAATAATAACTAAGTTCCTGACTCACTTATAATCAGTAAATCTTTACATGTTTTCTAAATATCGGGTTGTCCCATTCATTATTCAGATTATCATTTAGTTAGATTTGGGTTCAAAGAGATGACCCAATAAAAAAATCAGGTTGAGTTTAGGTTCAGTTTCACCTAGCATAAACCTTCCCTTATACATCCTTACTGCTTTATTATGTATTTTTAAGTTCTCATAATTGTTCCTTATAGTTTTTTTTTTATTTTTTTTTTTAGACGATTGCACATTATACTAGTTTATCTTTATTCATTTTAAAATGTTAAAAATAAAGAAGTTTTAAAGTGAAGTACATTGATAATGCAGTATACATACAATGATTGTATTAAAGAAGAAAAATATCTGGGGAATACATCTTTTGCGATGTAGTATACAATGCATTAAAAAAAAATGAGTAAAATGATAAAAATACTTGGGTAATGGATTTTACATAATTATTGTTAATTTTATTCCGCTTTTTTTTTTTATCCAAAAACTTACCAACATTGTTAAAAAATATTGGCAAGTTTTGCATTTTGTATATATATATACAAAACTTACCAGCGTATTATTCAAGATGCCGAATAGTTTTGTATATATATACAAAATGTAAAATTTATCAGTGTTTTTCAATAATATGCTGATAATTTTCTAAAAAAAAAATTAAATAAAAATAATAATGATCATATAAGACCTATTATTCAAATATTTTTATTATTTTTTTAATTTTTTCGTATGTGTCACGTATTACATTCCAAAAAATATGCTCCCCTGTCACTACTCGTTCGATAAACGCTGCACAGGTTCTGCACGCTTTTACACAATCCGCCCTTCTTGTAGGATTCCTACAGGGTTTTAAATAAAATAATAAAAAAATATATTCTACATGTTATAAGGTGGATTGTGGGAGAAAATCCCATACTCCGATAAATCTTTAAAATAACCCATCCTATGATAATTTTATCACACAAATCTTATATAAAAGTTGATAAGGCGACTACCTGAATATAAATCGATTTAATTAGTTCAATTTAAATTTTTAGGTTCACAGCATCAATCTGATCAAATAAAAACCCCTAATTAAAAATGCTCTAAAAGTATATAATAATTGTTTGAAAATATACAATCCTCTATGTATCTAGGTATTAATGTAAACCGTTTCCATTTTTTTTTTTTCCCTGCATAGAACCACTTCTTTATTAAATGAAGAAACACATATCTAACTAAGCTTTGATATAAACTGCTACTTTGTTAAATGGAAAATCTTGCATCCACCACGCATAAAGAATGTGACTTAATACTGGTAGAATTATGCCGATAGACCAAGAGATTTGCTGTATGCGCAAACTTTAGAGTTGTACAACTTTTGCTATTTTATTATATATATATATTACTAAATGATATTGTACGTTGTTGACAGAAATTAATGTTTACAATTAAGATTTACTTCAACCATAATATTAGAATTTCTTTTGATTCCTTATCACATATGTTCGTGAAGGTAAAACAACAATCACAAAGAAACTGTATGAGAAGCGAAAAGAGAAAAGGTTTGACTGCGGTGCTTGGATCACTGTGTCTAGGACGTTCAAGGAGAAAAGCATATTCAAGTCAATGTTGCAGAGCCTTTATGATAAGGACGGTGACGACGACGACTCCAAGGCCATGTTGATTGAAAGAATGGACAATGACTCTCTGATTAAAAAAGTTAGAGAACTTTTACAAGACAAGAGCTACATGATTGTCTTTGATGATGTTTGGGCAGAAGACTTTTGGGGTCATGTGGAAATTGCATTGCCAGAGAATAACAATAGAAGCAGAGTAATCATCACAACAAGGCACCAGGGTGTTGCTAAGTTTTGCATCCGTTCTGCACATGTTCACATCCACGACTTGCAACACTTATGTCCAAGTGATGCTATGAAGCTGTTACTTTTCAAGGCATTTCAATTCAAGCAAGAGAGGTGTCCCAACGAATTGATGGAATTGGCACAAGACATAGTGAACAAGTGCAATGGGGTGCCACTAGCAATTGTGGCCATTGCTGGCCTCCTTTCCACAAAAAACAGCAACTTCGCTGAATGGAAAAAGGTTCATGATAGCCTTGGTTCAAAGCTAGCAAATGACCCTCACCTTAGGAGCTTCAACCAGGTCTTATCAGAAAGTTACCATGATCTCCCTTTCCACCTCAAGCCATGCCTCTTGTACTTTGGCCTTTTCCCTAATGACTACTCCATCAGCTGTGCCAGACTCATCCATTTGTGGATAGTAGAAGCAATGGTGCATGTTAAAGAGAATGAAGATCGTACCCCAGAGGAAGTTGCAGAAGAATACTTGTATGAATTGATACATAGGAGTTTAGTCACAGTTTCTTCTGAGTACTATGATGGCAGGGCCAGACCTTGCAGGGTACATGACCTATTGCATAAGTTCATTAAGAAAAAATGCGCAGAATTGGACTTTTGCCGAGTGATAAAAAGTGATACCTTCACCTTCAATTCAACCAGTAGACGCTTGGCAATCCAATTCCAACCTAACAAAGAAGATGTTGCTTCTGGTAGAGTTGATGCATGTCATGGCCGAGTGAGGTTTTGTTTTGCTTTCAACTCTGAGGAGATGCCAAAGCCTCAAGTGACATCCGTCCTCTCTAATTTCAAGCTCTTGGTTGGACTAGACTTTGAAGAAGCACCTCTTGATGATCTCCCTCAAGCAATTGGTAAAATGTTGCATTTAAAGTACTTGAGCTTAAAGAACACCAGAATCAAGACCCTTCCAAGGTTTGTTGGCAAGCTTCTGAACCTGGAAACTCAGGACTTGAAGTATACTCAAGTGTGTGAATTGCCTGTAGAGATTAACAAGCTCATCAAGTTGCGCAATCTTTTGGCTCACTCTATCAATGTAGACATCGATTACACTTCGCCATATTTCCAAGGTATGCAAATAAAGGAAGGGATTGGGCGTCTAAAGGCATTGGAAAAGCTAGTGAGGGTCGATATGACTAATGGAGATAACATCGTCAAGGAATTGGAAAGTTTGAATCAGTTGAGGAGATTTGGCGTTATTAGGCTAAGAAGACACAATGGGAAACCATTGTGCAGTGCAATAGAGGGCATGGCGCATCTTCAGGCATTAAGCATCGTAGCAGCAGAAACACATGAAATTCTTGATCTGCATTCATTGGTTAATTCTCCTCATCTCAAGCGCCTTTACTTGCATGGCCATTTGGAAACAGTGCCAAAATGGATTCCAAAACTGTGTGCTCTTTCAAGGTTATTCTTGAGATGGTCAGGACTTACAGAAGATCCACTACCAGCTCTTAAGGAGTTGCGAGATTTGTTGTAGCTTGAGCTTTACGACGCATTTGAGGGTGCAAAGTTATATTTCACAGAGGGGTGGTTCGAAAAATTGAAGTCTTGCGCCTCGAAATGATGCAAGCCATGACGACCTTGAAAATGGACAAAGAGGCATTGCCTCTTCTTGAAAGGATGACCATTGGATCATGTCCTCAGATGGTGGAGGTTCCCAATGATATCCAAAATCTTGAAACTCTCCAACATCTCCAATTCTATGAAATGCCCATAAATTCAATGGAAGGGAAGGGCTATGACATGTTGAAGAACATACCATTTGTGATTTACGCTAAGGGCGACAAATTCTACACTCTTCACAATGATACAAGTGCTAAAATTGATGACTTCTACTTAAATTTGATATTATTATGCGTGGATGGACTTTATTTTTAGGATTGTAACATGTTTGTGAATTGGATAATGTTTATGGCAAGCCATGTAAGTGACTATTGCAAGTGATCCTTGGAGTTATGTGTACCTAATTGATCCAACGTAGTGAGTTGGATTGGTGTTAATGTTGCATGTCTTGGTTTGGTGATATCTTCCATCTCTAGTTGCTTGAGCTCGAGATGGGATAAGTTGTTTTAGATCTTATTGTTCACTTTTTTGTGTTTGTATGTTATATGTTCATGTCAAGGTGGTAGATATTTGTAATATTGCGTTTGTATTATAATAATAGTATAGATTTAATGGTATACTTAGAACATACTAAAATATTCGTGAACTATAACTATCAATGTAGTTAACAGTTGGTAATTGACTATCCCTTCTATTTGATACACTTGCCAATAGTATATACAGAAAAAGAAATGTGCATAAGATTTATGGTTCATTTGAAATATTCTATTTCAATTCTCATTAAGGATAAAGAAAAACTCCTTTTTTTTTTGGGTTTGAGGGAGCTCCTTCTAGAGCTAAGGGGAAAATAAGGAAGGGAATGGATAAATAGTGATAAAATCCTTAATGCAATATCAACAAACCCGTAGTCAGTAGGACTAAAGAAGATTCCATTTGAGCTACAGCTCTTTGGCTAAAAAACTCAATTTTAATAGCATAAAAGGTGCGAATAGTATAAATGAAGGTTTTGGACAACTTTTAACTATCTTCTTTAGCTCCCACCAAACAAAAAAGAAAAGTATTTTCTTTATTCATATTTTATTATTTTACATTTTATTACTTCACATTATCATTTTATTCATATTTTATTATTTTTTGGTATATTAACAACAAAGAGGATTAAATCTAGGATTTCATGTAAACTATTCAAATTTCTCACCACTAAACCGCATTTAGTGGCTTAAAATAGTCTTAATATAAGGATGCATTTATAATTATTCTAATAATAACTATTGATACTCTTATCTCTTTTTTTCAAAATTGCTTGGGAGTTATACTTTTCTAGGTAATATCAGTGAATAATTACTTTAAAATTTTTTATTTTTTATTTTTTTGGTCTTTTTGTTGTATCACACATTACCAAACATCCACACACAAATCAAAAATAAAAAATAAAAAATAATAAAATACTATAAAATCTTAATTATATGTTTAATTTATATATATTATACTTTATTCATTTATAAACAAATTAATCATTATAAAAATAGTAATAAATAAAAATTGAAGTAAATATAATTATAATTTCACTATTTTGATTACAATTAAATTACAGCCGTTTAAACTGCTGCCACTTATGCTTTTATGAAAGAAATTTAATCTTAAACTATATTTCTTCCCCTTATATTTTTAAAAATATATAAAAATGATGAAATAAAAATAATTCTCACAAATAACTTTATTAAAAGAATAAAGTATGTACACTGAAACTAAAGCGCAAATCATAAGATGGACAATAATCTGTTTTCCTCTCTTCTTATCCCGTTTCTTGTCTATCCAATTAATCTTTGAGAAATCAGGGGGAAAAAATGACAAATCATACACTGTCATTTTTTGGTTGGTTACCATCTTGTTCTGCCTTAGGAAAGGAACAAAAGGTATTCATACTGCACTTTCCCTCCGAATCCTCCGATTCTCCACCCCTCTTCTCACCATAATATTTGTTATGCTGTCTTTTGTTTTTTCTTGCTGTTAAGGTTTTTACTTTACAAATCTCTTAATTCAATATCCCTCCAAAGCATACAAGTAGGGTGGTCATTCTTTTTTGTGGTGACGGAAGTGTGATCATTTTGAATAGAAACGAAATGTTTATACAGGAAAAAGATAGTTAATTACGAGGAATGAAGGTTGCCTGGAAATTTTATTTCATAATTTACATATAACAGGAAGAATGAGTGGGCGAAGTTCAAGTACAGTGTAATAAATCTTCACGTATCATTTATTAAATATGAATAAAACTCAAAATTAAGAAATAATTTGAAAACAATTGTATCATATTAGTGGATTACATGCCTATCTATCCATATTTTATTCTTAATGTGAATTTGAAAATAAAATTATTTAAAAAATTAGAATTTAATTGCTATACGCTAACAGTATAAAAGAGTTGTACATTATTATCCAATCGGATATTTGTGTTTGTAAGATGTTTGAAGGTGGGTTACCGGATTCTGGAAAATGAATGCTCCGAACAAGATTGGGACACCAAAGTTGTTCTTTCTTTGTTAAAATAGGTTAGAGAGTCGAACTCCACAGTGTTGAGGGGTGTGTCTACAAGGACTCCGACGTTCAAGTCAAGAAGTGCAAGAGATACTTTTAGAGGGATGTGTGTACCTAATCTTTGAGGTGTTGCATCTTATTTATAGACGAGGTTGGGTCATAGTTGGTTCGGCAGGGTTTTGTGATTCTTGCGTAATCGTCGTGGGATCCTTAACGGCTTCATGCACATTAAGGAATCCGAGTTGCATGTTAATGAATCCGGATTTAAATGTTGATGTGGATCATGCAGAACTTATTACATTATTCATGACCAGGGCCAAGTTGGGCTTCTTGGCCCTATTTTGGGGCTGGGTCTTAATAGGAGATATGGGCATTCAAATTTTTGTCCAAAACGGTGTCCCCAACTCGCTTCCGAGGTTACGACCTCAAACACCAAGTTTAGTGATTTTACCAAAGAGATGCTCATTGTTGGAAATTGTTTCTATTCCTCTCCCTTATAAGGCTTCCAAAAGATGCGTCCTTGCTCGAGAAGACATGACTTTTCTAACCTTGACGTCCCATCACAAGTTGAGCCACTCGACCCTATGCGAGCACGTGCTAGGTTAGCGCTTTATTTCCAGTGTCACCATCACTCGAATCCACTTGTTTTACTGAATATGCCCCCAACTTGTTCATGTTGAAAGACATCTTTGCCCTCGCATCGTTTAGAGTTCGCGACAAGGGACTTAAAGGCATCTTTAAATGCATTCTTCATTCATTCAACCCACTTTTTGCCTTTTACTCTCATGTTTTATCCATTGATGCACTTGCAGTTCCAAAAAAAGGAGAGGCATTTCCTCTGCACTCCCCTTTGTTCACTTATCTTTCTTGAAGAAGGTATGTATGACCCTTTCCTCCCTCTTTTTCTATGTTATTTTTCAATGAGTAGATGAAATATGTGTGGGCTTTCTTCTACAATTTGCTCTGTGGTGGTGGTGGGTTGAATGACACCCATTGATATTCCACCACTACGAGGCCTGACTGTGGCCTCCTTATTTCCTTATTTCCGCCTATCTCTGACAGCTTTATTCCCTAACAAGGGAACCGCCATTAGGCTTTACTGCTATTTCCCTTTTTCTTTTCCAACTTTCGCATTTGATTTGACACTTGGTTTCCCTATGTATGTCTATCTTGGAGACAGAAATAGGTAAGAAACAGATTCCCAAGGTACTCCGATTTCCATCTTTGATCCATTGGATATACAAATGGGTAGAACATGAGGTTTTGGGAATTCCCTCAAGGGTGAGCTCCGAGTTTTTGAGGTCATTGAGGGAAGAGAACCTAATCACCCGAGATGGCGAGTACAAAGAGGACTACATTCTGGAGGTTCCTGATGTCAATGAAAGAGTGTGCTACTTCAATCATAGGAACTGTCTAAATTGGATGTGGATGTATGAAGTTTTGATCTCAAAGTGTGGGGTTCGTATCCCATTCACTGATTTCCAATTTACCATTTTGGAATGAACTCTAGCCGCTCCCTCCCAACTGCATCCGAATAGCTGGGCAATGATTCAGGGTTTTGAAATTATCACCAATATCTTGGAGTCTATGCTTCCCTGAATGTCTTTTATCTATTTACCCTTACTCGCCCTAGTGGGGGAGGTCTAACCATGGGACCTGTTGTCTTTTCGTGCTCACATGAATTGGAAAGTATTTCTACTATATGAGGAACCTTTCGATCACTTCACGCCCATCTATTTTAAAATGTTTAGAGCTCCAGGTACAATTCTAGTTTGGGAGACCAAGAAGGGGGAACTCAAAATTAATAATTATTGGAATAAGAATTTTAAGGTTCCTTGGGTAAATGAAGATAACCTTACGTTTGAGGAACTAGCTGTAGTAGAATTCTTCTTGACTTGCTTTAGGAAGAAAAATCTCAACTTGAAGTGTATCGTCGGCATAGATGCTTAGGCTGCTAGGAGACACTTAGGTCTTTATATATATATATATATATATATCTACTTCCTTTTTGTAGATGAGATGGCTCCAAAATCTGCTATGGCCAAGTTCTGCTGCTGCCTATTAAAGAGGCCACACGAGGAAGAAGGAAGCAACAACCTCGAGTCAGCAGGTTTCAGGGAACCGAAGTTCTCACCGGCCCCCATTTGCTGTAAATGGGTATATTGCATTAAATACAAGTTAGATGGCTCGATTGGTTGCTATAAGGCCTCGCTTGTTGCCAAGGGCTACACTTAAGTCAAAGCTATGGACTTCATGGACATCTTCTCACCTATTGCAAAGATGACCACTCTTTGAGTTTTCTTGGCCATAACAGCAACTCAAAATGGCATTTGCATCAACTCGATGTTGATAACGCCTTCCTCCATGGTTCCTGTAATGAGGACATTTATATGACTCTCCCTAAAGGCTTCTAGTCTTCCAAGCCTAATCAAGTTTGTCAACTTCGGAAATCCCTCTACGGCTACAACCAAGCTAGTCACCAATGGTTTTCTACTCTAGCCACCACCCTACGGTCACTCAATTATCACCAGTGCTCCTCCGATCACTCTCTCTTTATGAAGTAGACTGCTACCTCTTTCACTGCTCTTCTTATATATGTAGATGATGTGGTGCTCATGGGTGATAGTCTTGCTGAGTTTGATGCTGTAAAATCATTCCTCCATTCCAAATTTCGGATTAAAGACATTGGTAAGCTCAAATTCTTTCTTGGCTTGGAGATTGCTCATTCATCCACCGGGATTATTCTTAACCGGCGCAAATATGCCATGGAGTTATTATTCGATACTGATTTGTTAGCATCCAAACCTTTCTCCATGCCCATGGATGGTGCATTGAAATTATCTAAGTCTGCTGGGACTTCCTTCTCTGATCCTTCGTCGTATCGAAAATTGATTAGCAGGCTCATTTACTTAACCATAAGCTGCCCTGACGTTGCTTACTTCTTCGACCAATGTAATTAGTTTTTCTCCTCTCTCACTGATTCTCACCTGAAGACTGCCCATGAGTTAGTTAATTAGGAGAATAGTTGGATCAGTTATGTATCATATTCCAAAATATTTTTTTATTCCCTTGTAATTGTGCTTGTATATATAAGCCGAGTGTACACACATTCTTTACTCGTTGAATTCATTTCTCGGTTTTCACCACTTTTGTTATTCTATTCCATTTGATTTCATCCTTCATGAAAAAGTAAATAAATAGATCCAACACATATAAAATGTATTAAGCTAGCTGTGGAACAACTTAATATTACGAAAATTGGTGAATATAACCAATTATCATTAAGAATCTCATCTTTGAACAAAAGAACAAGCAAAGGCTGGAATATTAGAAAGAGAGCATACCCATCCATTCCAAAAGCAATTGTGTAATTGGCATATGTGTTGTTAACTCACTTGTCCAATCATATTTTAACTTTTTGGAGAATATCCAACATTAGCTTCCACTGAGTGAATAATGGATCCAATTCCAAAGAACGACAATACTTTTAAATAGCTATGAGTACTAATCAAATGAAATAAAACGACTTAACAAGAGCCCTTACCTAAAGCTAACATCACATAAACTAATTGATGAGACTTGCATGATAGGCATAATTACTTTTAGTATCTTTTTGAGCAATAGGTAAGTAGTTCTTCCATTCTCTCCTCACATCCAAAAGCTCCCTATGAAAATGTTCGCATACATGCATATTCACGTGAGATGAAACACAACATATCTAACACCGTTTTGAATAAAGCTGAAATGATGTGTGCGTCAGTAATGGGCTGTATCATAAATTATTTCACGAGGCTCTGATGTTTACAAAAATGCAACCTTGACGATATTTCATAGATGATTATTTTTTTTAACCATTAATATTCAAAATTTATTAGACTCTAATTAACTTGATTTGCGCAAAATTAGTCTATTATAAAGAACAAATTCTCATAATACTATTTTTTTCATTCATGATATTTAACCTTAAAATCTTACTTAAGAAGAAGGAGAACAAGTGCGAGCAATTTAAACCAACCAAAAGTTGGTCATAGGATACTATCAAAATTTAATCTTGAAATATATTTCTTCTTGTTACATTTTTGAAAATATATAGAAATGATGAAATAAATATAATTCTCACAAATAACTTTATTAAAAGAATAAAGCATCTACACTGAAACTGAAGTGCAAATCATAGGACAGACAGGAATCTGAACTCCTCTCTTGTTTTCTCATTTCTTGTCCATCCATTTAATCTTTGAGAATTAAGGAAAAAAATGACAAATCATACACTGTCGTTTTTGGTTGATTACCATGTCGTTCTGCCTTAGGAAAGGAACAAAAGGTATTAACACTGCAGTTGCACTTTCCCTCTGAACCCTCCGATTCTCCACCCCTCTTCTCACCATCATATTTGTGACGCGATTTTTCTTTTTTCTTGCCGTTAAAAGTCTTTACTCTACAAAGCACACATGGAATGTGGTCATTCTTTTTTCTTTTGGATGACAGAAGTGTGATCATGTTGAATGGAAACGAAATGTTTATACATCAAAAAGATCATTAATTACAAGGAAGGAAGGTTCATTGGCAATTTTATTTCATAATTTACATATGAGCTCTGTTATATCAATGTGTGCAAGCGACGTACATGCAACGCAGGTTCAAAAGAAAGTACAGGTTGAATGGCCCACAGTAGATCAAAATTTTTATAGTCCACCATAATCATCACAATTTTTTTACATCTTTTGCATAGAAATGTACCTTTTTCCAACTATCTTTATTCTATTCCATTTGCTTTTATCTTTATTCCATTTGCTTTCACCTTCAAAAACAAGTTATTAGACAAATGTGAAACATATAAAATGCGCTCAGTCCTCCTGTGAAACAAGCAAAAATGTCAAAAATTGACCAATACAACCAACTACCATCAAGAATCTCATCTTTGGACTAAAAATAATCAATGGTGGAATACCACAAAGAGAGAATATACCCATTAAATTTTTTATTATTATTATTATTATTATTATTTTGTAATTGGTGTATATCTTGTTTCACAATATTCAGTAATTTTTTTATGTGAATTTGCCTCTTCTATCACATGTTAGAACTTTAATTACATAATCACTCTCTTTTTTTATAAGAGTTTTGAAATTTGTAAAGGCTTAATTTCAAATTTATGCTTGAAAAAATATACTTGAGTCTTCCTCCTAAAATTATCAATAAAAAATAAGAAATGCTTATTTTTACAAATTGAGGTAGGATTGATTGTGCCACACATAGCTGTATGAACAAAGTTACAATAACTCAATTTTGCCTGTAGTTGTTTCCTTTGAAAAGCTCTCTCTCAAGTAACCAAATCACATATTCCAATGCCATGCTTCATTTCTTGCATTGATCTTTAAACATCTTATTTCAATTGTGTTGGAGTCCAACAAAAAAATTATATTTCTTGTCATAGGCACCTCAAAATCAAGTTAGCATTTTTGTCTCCAAACCAAAGATAACAATCTTTCGTATGAATTTCATATCCATTCTCAAGAAGTTGTTACAAATTCAAAAGAATATAGAGCACTCACAATTAACAAAAGTAATTTTTCTTTAACTCAAGATAATTCCCACTAGCTCTATAACCCTCACATTATTCCAACTAATTTCAGATAAATTCTTTCATGCTTATAGAGTGGCACATACTCAAACCCAACAACAAAATCACATTTTAGATAAAAATGCAAGTTAATAATAGTTCCAACTTTAAAAAATTATTCTATTATTGGTTATGAGTATATCTATGTAGCGCTCTATGAGATCTCAAGAATTTCTCCTAACTCCATAGCCCCAACATTATTCTCGTAAATGATCAACAACTAATACTAAACAAGTCAATAACCATCAAAATCATCAATCCCCACTAACTTCAAATTATTACTATTTTATTTTGTGTTATTCAATGTGAGTAATAGGAATCGGAATAGACAATGGTGACAACATATTTCCATACATCATAAGACACCATAGCATTGTTTTTGGAAGATGATGGACCATGATCAATATTTTATTGTTGTAGTGGAAGGTCTAGCCGCATATATCTTTTTCTGGTGAATGGAGAACAGTAAACGTACTCAAAACTATAAGTAGTGCCTACAAATTGACATAAAACATACTAAGCATTGATTCAAACTGCAAACAATTTCTTCCTGCCTTCGCTCCTTTCTATCTTTTCGTCTGATTTCACTTTTTTTTCTTTTTCCTGCAAATTAACTTGGTTTAGCCATTAGGTTGACCTACATGTTCAGCCTTTAGCCTTCAGCTCCTTCATCATCATAACTCTGTTCAATTCCCGAATTCTGTAAGTATTTCTTTAAGCACTCATTGAATTTGAAGCCATATTTTGACACTAGATCGATTAGATTCTGAAAAAACACAACATGGCTGAGATAGCGGTGAACCTAGTAATTGGCAAGTTGATACCATTACTAAAGTACGAAGTGACACTCCTGAAAGGGGTGCACACCCAGGTAGCTTTCATCAAAGACCAGCTAGGCCTCATAAGAGCGTACCTGAAGGACGCAGACGTGAAGGCAGAGCAAGAGGAAAAGAGCGTCGTGCTCAAAGTGTGGGTGAAGCAAGTGAGGGAAGTTGCACACCGCATAGAAGATGTTATTGACAAATATTTGTTCCAAGTCGCTCAGCGACGCCAGAAGCGTGGCCTCACCGGTGTTATCGAGAAGATAGCGCGGTTGCTGAGGAGCATAGAGCCACGACATGTGATCGCGTCGCAGATTCGTGACATCAACAACGCAATTGACATGCTTGATAGGAAGAAAGAGACTTTGGGGTTCAATCCAACAGGTGCAGAATCAAGTCATAGTGGCACAACAGCGCATGGCCTTCGAAGGGGTGCACTTTTGCTTGACGATGATAAGCTTGTGGGAGTCAATGATACGACGAAGAAACTCAAAAGCTTGCTGCTAGACGAAGATAGCAGACGCACGGTTGTCGCAGTTGTGGGCACAGGTGGACTAGGTAAGACATCTTATATTAAATTTTCACATGTTATTGTTATGTATAATTTTTCATCATTAATTTTATTAGGTTATATATTTTATTTAGATTTTACCTTTTAAATTAAATTCTTAAATTAATAATAAAAGATCACATATTACAAGATAACGTGAGAATCCAATATGAGAGAATCTATATCCGTACTAATATTAATATTCTTCTTCAAACTTTATAATATTAAGCTCTATATTAGTTTGAAAGATTTTTTTTGAGTAAAAATATGACATAAATCGTTCGTATTTGTATGTCCAAAAAGTTCACGTGCACCTTTTTCACACTTCTGGACCGATGGTGAGTGGCGTATGTCAAAACTTTTACTACAAATTCATACGTGTAATTAATTACAGAACTGATTATCTCATTTAGCTATTTCGAGAATTATATACGGGTAACTAATATTTTTCTTCTCATAGGTATATGAAAAAAAATTCTAAAAATTCTTATATACCTTAAAGTAAGAAAAAAAAGTGGTGTTTTACATTATTCACAGCTCAACATAACTATTTTTCAGGTCATTATTATTTCTTAATTATTTCTTATTTTTAATTTTTTTTAAAAAAACAATAGTAGTTTTTTTTATTTTTTATGGTCACTTAAAAAAGTTAATCAAAAATGATGAAATTTGAATGATTTGCATGATATCATATGTTTAAACCCTTTGCCACTGATGTCCCAAAAAATGAAAATAATTCTAAAAGCATATTATGTAAGATAAGTAGTTAATTATGAGAATTAAAAGAACAAATCATAACTATTAAACCACACATAAATGCATCAAAATTCGATTCATAATCCCTTTTCCATGTTTATTTTCTATTTTATAGTGGGTCAACCTGTTTGGTCCAATTCTAGTAACTTGAGTCCCGTTATTTAATTAATTGAGAATAAAATAAATTTTCATAAATTTAAGTATTCGATTAATGCATAAATATCCAATAAATATGCTATTGGTTGATGCACTTCATATATAGATTGATAACAATATATTAGCATTTGTTTGGTTTAAGAAATTTTTTTTAATTTTTAATTATAAAAATGTAAACTTATTTTTACTTTACTTCTTGATTTTAGAATTTTGTAAAAAAAATAATGAAAATAAAAATAGCTATTTTCACTATTTCTTTCATAAAATCTTAAAAGTCATAAACAAAATAAAAATAAAATAAAAATTTTTAAATTAAAAATAAAAACAGGAAATATTTTCTCAAAATTTTAAAATATATTTTCCATTTTTATTTTTTGTTTTCACTTATATTTACAAAAACATTACCTTATTTTCACTTTGTTTCCTATATATTTTTAGGATTTTGTAACAAAAATACTAAAAACAAAAAAATGTTGATTTTAATGTTTTCTTTATAAAATCCAAAAAAAAAAAGGATCAAAGTGAAAATAAAGTGACATTTTTGAAAATAAAAATGAATACAAAGGAAAACATAAAATATTTTCTAAACCAAATAGACCCTTAATTTCTTTATTTCATAATTAACATTTAAACATTAATTGGCATAAAAAACACAATTAAACATTAATTATATATTCACACTATCACATAATTGAAATATAGTAATATTTATAAAAAAATATATTAATAAATTATAAAAGTGTCGTTAAAACTCTTTAATAATATAGTTTTAATACAACACTAATAAAAATATTGTTAAAGAGTTTTAACGACATGTTTTAAATATATTTTTAATAGCTTATTAAAATATTTTAATTTTAAAAAATATTGTTAAAAATTAAATATTTAACACTTCAATAATTTTTTTAAGTGCCATCTCAACAAAACAACTTATGTGGCATTTAACACTATTGAAAGCCGACTTTAATATTATGTAATTTTTGTTTTCTTTAGTTTTAAATTAGGTAATCGATTAACAGTAAAAATAGATTTGGGCAAATTCAAATTCTGATGAATGTAAATTTTCAAATGTACTATGATTTAACGATCCTCGAAAACTTTAAAAATTATATTTTTCATCCCAACGATATGGTTTATTTATGCTTATTTTTAAAAAATAAAGAACTTAAATCAAATTTTTTTAGAGACCAAAGCTTTATTTTTAAGATGTCACAACGCTTATGAGACATCTAATGCTTTGGGGAACATATTTTAATAATATGTAATAAACAGATAGATGTGCCAAAAATGCTAAAAGTAATAATAAAAAAAACAAATTGTTGCGTATTTTTGGAGTGTATTTTAATATCTATTGTAGTATTCATTACTGTTAATTCTAAACAAACTTAAAATAAATTTTAGACAATCAACTTACAATCAATGATAGAGATTTTTTTTTTCAATCATATGTTCAAATTTAGGGGGCAAACAGGTTACTTTTGTTTAAGTTTGAGAAAAAAAAAAATTGAACTAATCAATTTAAGTGAGTTAGTTTGGTTTAATTTTTGAAAATTTTTTCAGCAAATTCCAACCAACGTATATCCGTCTCATCAGGTTGGAGCGAATAATAAAAATTTGTATTTTTTTAAAAACTTTTTTGTCCTCATGACAACCCATAATAGTGTAGTAGTTGCCAATGAAATACTTAATAATAGTGTGAATAGATAAACATCTTAAAAAATGTAAATAAAGAAGATAAAAAGCAACTTAATCACTAAAAGTTTAAGTGTAACTAACAAAGGAGTTAGCACAATAGTAGAGATATACTAAATTCTAGAAAAGATCCCAATTTAATTTTTGGAAAAAACTCTAGTTGGGAGAGCAAGTTTGACTATCCTCAAAGGAATTAGTTTTCTTCCTTGGTAATAAGGAGAGAGATACCCTTGGAAAACCAAAAAAAAAAAAAAAAAAAAAAGAAAGAAAGAAAGAAAAAAAGGTTTAAGTGAAAATTTTGAAAGTCTAGAAATAAATTAAAAAAAACATAGTTGTTCGAATGATCGGGTTTTGAGTTAAAAAAATCATAAATTTAGAACTTAAACCAATAATAATTTATTTGATTTGATTTTGTCTTAAAATGTGTCAACTATTTAAACCAATCTAAATTAATTTCATTAATTCAGTTTGAAATTTTGCCTCATCGGGTCAATCCAATGAAATAAATACCCCTAATAAAAATGCTCTAAACGCACATAATAATTCCTTGAAAATATAAAATCTTCTATGGCTCTAGGTATTAATATAAAGCATTCCTTTTTTTTTTTTAAGAACAAAACCACTTCTTTACTAAATGAAGAATCACATAGGTACCTAGGCATTGATATAAACTACTACTTTGTTAAATGGAAAATCCTTGCATCTACCACGCATAAAGAATGTGACTTAATACTGGTAGGATCGAATTATGCCTGTAGGCCATGTATAAATATTTTTACATGCCATCATTGATGCTTGAGATATGTCCAAGAGATTTGCTCAATGCACAAACTTTAGAATAATATTACTTTTGCTATATTATTATATATATTATTAAACGATATGAATGCCTTGTGATTGATATGTTGCAAGTCATATTTTGAATACCTTATGCAGTTTCTTCATATTACTGAAGTCAGTTGATCCTCGGGCGTGATAGATAGGTGCGTGATGGATAGGTGTTATGTTAATCTTAGTTGGTGATTAAGTTAGTTGATTTGTTTGTCTTCGGATTTTAGATCTAGTTTAGTAGTACTTTATGAAAGAGTATTCTGGATTATGAAAAGTATAAATCAACTTTTTTCTATTTTGAAAACCAAAAAGTTAAAAGTGTTTTTGCTCCTGAGGGGGTACTCTCGGGAGTTTTCATTAGGTGCCTTTTAAAATTGATTTGTATTTTTTAAAATTTAAAATATTAATATAACATTCCTCTCTTTAATAATATTGAAATTAGAAATTATTCTCTTTAATATTTATTATGTATTTTTTATTTTTTCAAAATAAGAATATAGTATTTGAGAAAGAAAATGTAATTTAAAAAAATAAAAGAAATTTCAGCAAGAAAACGGAATTTAAAGAAGTTATTGTGAATGTGAAAAGTTAGAAGAGTTATTATGAAAGATTTAAAAGAGTGGATAAGGGTAAAATGAAAAATATAATTATGACCAAAAGACAATTAAAATGCCTCAATGCCTTGATAGAGTAGTATAGATGTCCATTATAATCATTTTAAATTTTAAGAGTAACTTTACTAAATACTATTTTTGTAATTTCTACTTATTAAGAGTAAGTTTCACATTATTTTATCAAATGATACTTTTATAGATTTTAAGAACAGTTTTTAAAGAATTTAGAGAGCTTAATAGCTCTTAAAGAGTCAAAGCAATACCAAACCAAATTTCAATACGTGATGCTCATTCTTTTGTATGAATTGTGACCTCTCTCCGTCCTTAAGAGTTTTGATTAGCCATCTTGTTTAATTATCCAAAAACAAAAATTGATATTGTACGCTGTTGATATAAATTAATATTTACAATTAAGATTTCCTTTAGCCCTAATTTTAGATTTTCTTTTGACTCCATATTATATATGTAATACGTCTGTGAAGGTAAAACAACAATCACAAAGAAACTGTATGAGAAGCAAAAAGAGAAGAGGTTCGATTGTGGTGCTTGGATCACTGTGTTTAGCACTTTCAAAGAGAAAAAGATATTCAAGTCAATGTTGCAGAGCCTCTATGATCAGGAGAAAGACAACGATGACTCCCAGGCCAGGTTGATTGAAAGAATGAACAAAGCCCTTTTGATGGAAAAGGTGAAAGAATTTTTACAAGACAAGAGCTACTTGATTGTCTTTGATGACGTTTGGGAAGAAGACTTTTGGAGTCTTGTGGAAAATACATTACCAGAGAACAACAATAAAAGCCGGATAATCATCACAACAAGGCACAAGGGTGTTGCTGAGTTTTGCAAGCGTTCTACACAGGTTCACATCCACGAGTTGCAGCACTTATGCTCAAGTGATGCTATGAAACTGTTCCATTTCAAGGCATTTCAATTCAAGCCAGAAGAGTGTCCCAAAGAATTGATGAAATTGTCAAAAGATATAGTGAAGAAGTGTGATGGGGTGCCACTAGCAATTGTGGCCATTGCTAGCCTCCTTTCAACTAAAAACAACAGCTTCTCTGAATGGAAAAAGGTTCATGATAGCCTCGGTTCAAGGCTAGCAAGAGCTTCAACCAGGTCTTATCAGAAAGTTACCATGATCTTCCTTCCCACCTCAAACCATGCCTCTTGTACTTTGGCCTTTTCCCTAATGATTACTCCATTAACTGTGCTAGACTCATCCGTTTGTGGATAGCAGAGGGGTTGGTGCATGTCAAAGAGAATGAAAATCGTACCCTAGATGATGTTGCAGAAGAATACTTGGATGAATTGATATGTAGGAGTCTAGTCACAGTTTCTTCTAAGTATTTTGATGGAAGGGCCAGAACTTGCAGGGTACATGACCTATTGCATGACTTCATTAAGGACAAGTGCACAGAATTGGACTTTTGCCAAGTGGTAAAAAGTGCTGACTTCATCTTCAATTCAACAACTAGACGCTTGTCAATCCAATTCCAAGCAAGCACAGAAGATGCTACTTTTGGTAGAGTTGATGCAAATCATAGCCGAGTGAGGTTTTGTTTTGCTTTCAATTTTGAGGAAATGCCAAAGCCTCTAGTGAAGTCGTTCCTCTCCAGTTTCAAGCTCTTGGTTGGACTAGACTTTGAAGATGCACCTCTTGATGATCTCCCTCAAGCAATTGGTAACTTGTTGCATTTGAAATACTTGAGCTTAAAGAACACCAAAATCAAGACCCTTCCAAGGTTCGTTGGTAAGCTTCTGAACCTAGAAACTTTGGACTTGAAATATACTGAGGTGTGTGAATTGCCTGTAGAGATTAACAAGCTCATCAAGTTGCGCCATCTTTCGGCTTACTCTATCAATGCGGACATTGATTACACTTCAGCATCTTTCCAAGGTGTGCTAATAAAGGAAGGGATTGGGCGTTTAAAGGCATTGGAAAAGCTAATGAGGGTTGATATGACCAATGGGGATAACATCATCAAGGAATTGAAAAGTTTGAAGCAGTTGAGGAGATTTGGCGTTATTAGGCTAAGAAGACACAATGGGAAACCATTGTGCAGTGCAATAGAGGGCATGGCGCATCTTCAGGCATTAAGCATCGTAGCAGCAGAAACACATGAAATTCTCGATCTACATTCATTGGTTAATCCTCCTCACCAACATCTCCAACGCCTTTACTTGCATGGCCGTTTGGAAATACTGCCAAATTGGATTCCAGAACTTCATGTTCTTTCAAGGTTATTCTTGAGTTGGTCAGGACTAATGGAAGATCCACTACCAGCTCTTAAGGAGTTGCCAGAATTGTTGGAGCTTGAGCTCTACAATGCATTTGAGGGTGCAAAGCTATATTTTAAAAAAGGGTGGTTCAAAAAATTAAAGGCTTTGCGCCTAGAAGAGATGCAAGCCATGACGACCTTAAGAATAGATAAAGGGGCATTGCCTCTCCTTGAAAGGATGACCATTGGACCATGTCCTCAGATGGTGGAGGTTCCCAATGATATCCAAAATATTGAAACTCTCCAACATCTCCGATTCTATCAAATGCCCATAAATTCAATGGAAGGAAAGGGTTATGACATGTTGAAGAACATACCATTTGTGATTTACTCTAAGGGCGACAAATTCTACACTCTTCACAGTGATGCAGGTGCTAAAATTGATGACTTCTAGTTAAATTTGATATTATTATGCGTGGATGGACTTTATTTTTAGGATTGTAACATGTTTGTGAATTGGATAATGTTTATGGCAAGCCATGTAAGTGACTACTGCAAGTGATCCTTGGAGTTATGTGTACCTAATTGATCCAATGTAGTAAGTTGGATTGGTGCTAATGTTGCATGTCTTGGTTTGGTGATATCTTCCATCTCTAGTTGCTTGAGTTCAAGATGGGTTAAGTTGTTTCAGATTTTATTGCTCACTATGTTTGTATGTTATATGTTTATATGTCACGGTGTTAGACATTTGTAAGATTGTGTTTGTATTATAATAATAGTATAGATTTAATGGTATACTTAGAGAGTTTAATTGGTATATACTGATAGTATAGTTTTACACTATCAGTCAATCACATATTTGTGTTTAAAATACTTTTAAGATAGTGGATAGTTGAGTTAAACACTTTTACTGATATGACAATATATGATTGAATGTGACAGTGTCTACAAATTAAATCCATACTTAGATCATACAAAAATATTCGTGAACTACAACTATGAATGTAGTTAATAGTTCGTAATTGATTAGCCCTTTTATTTGATACACTTACCAATAATATATACACAAAAAGAAATGTGCATAAGATTTATGATTTATTTGAAATACTCTATTTTAATTCCTGTTAAAGATAAAGAAAAAGCTCTTTTAAAAAAAAAATTGGGTTCTAGAGATCAGCTCATAGTAGAATTAAGGGAGAAATAGAAAAAAAAAATTAAATAAATGAGAATAGAATCCTTGATCCAATACTAATAAACCCTAATCACTTAGATCAAAGGCAGTGCCATTTGAACTGTAACTATCTAACAAATCAAAAACTCAATTTTAACAACATAAAAGGTGCGAATAATATATAATGAAGATTTTGGACAACCTTTAACTATCTTCTTTAGTCTTTCACCAAAAAAAAAATATTTTCTTTAGTCACATTTTAGTACTTTACATTATTATTTATTATTTATAATAATAAAGAAAATATTCTTAATATTTTTTTGGTACATGAGTAGTAAAAAAATTTAAACCTAGGACTTTATATAAACTATCCAAATCTTTTACCATTAGATCACCCTCAGTGACTTAAAATAGTCTTAATACAAGGATACTATTAGAGATAAAAATACTCTTTTTGACAAATCTGGCTAATAGTTAAGACCAATTGTCAACAAGAAGAGTGATCAAATAACAAAAGCAAATTGAAGGATTCGGGTCTATGTTGCATGATGTAGGCACTGGTTGGTTTTTATAATATGAGGACAAGTATGGATATATGATGAAAATTCACTAAAGTGCATGTTAGGCTTACTGGAATTCACTCAAGTCATAAGTGAATAATAAAATAATGTTGGTTGAAGACACTTATGTGAAGCATGGTGAATTTGCTGCAAAACCATGGGCATGTTTTTTTCTCTTATATGGCTTATGAGTGCTTGGTTTCACATAAGCGATTTATGTCCAAGAACACATATACTCTAGCTACCAACAAGTTCAACAAGTTGACAAATGTCAAGGAGAATGAAATGATTGATTTTGACAAGTTGATCCTCTAATGGAGAAGCTATGGTCGAGGAGAAATATACATGGCTTGATTGCTTGACTGTCGAAACAAAGAAGGATATCTCAAAGATAAAGTCGAAATGAAAGCATTGTTGACACAGGATGAAAGTATCATGCATGTAATACAAAAAAGTCCACTAAAATAATATATGAATAATCTCATGGAATGCATGCACGATGGGGAATACAAGACCATGTGTCAAAGGGTGTCATTTCTTGTGTGCACTCCTAGATGTCAAGGAATGAGTGCATATTGAATTGAAGCAAAATGTCGAAGCACCTGAAGTTGAAGTGTTAGATAGCTCATGGGAAGCAACGAGAATGTCGGTACGTGGTGGAAGTTATTCCAAAAGGTGGATAAGTGATTGCTCAAGGCTCCATAAAATAATCGCTTAAAGCTATTAGGAACTATGATTGTCTATTAATAGAATTTGTAGGAACATAATAGAGGAGGGGTTTGAAATATTTTGAGAAGTATCTTTCACATTCTTTCGTTATTCTGACATCAAAGGATACAGAAAGGAAAATCAAGTACTCCAATTTCATCTTATTTTCTCTTTATCTTTTTTCTAGTTTTTTTTCATTACTTTTAATTATCTGTTTCCACTTTCTCTTTTCTCTTAATTCCAATTTATATACATCTTATATTTCAATTTTATGATACTTTTATTTCAATTTTTCTTTCTTTAATTTATTTTATTGTTTTAGTTTATTGACGCTATTTTTACTTAGTTTTGTCAAATTATTTTTTTGCTTCATTTTGTTCTTACATTGTTCATAATTTCCTTCCATTCAAGTTTCTTTCATTTTCTTTTTTATTTTATTTGAATTTATTTTTTCATTTACTGCATTTATTTTATTTTCTTTTTTTTTTTTACCTATTATTTAAAAATTCTGAAAGTCCATAGGAGGAACCGTGTCTATTCCCCAAATTGAGATCGAGAAGCAAGGTTATTGTCGTTTATTTATTTACCGACAAAAAAACTAACTAAACAAATACATTTATAATTATTCTAACAGTAACTATTGATATTCTTATCTCACAAATTTTCGAAATTGCTTGGGAGTTATACTTTTTTAATTAATATAATAATTACTTTAAAATTTAAAAATATTTTTTTGTCTTTTTGTTGTATCACACATTACCAAACACCTGCACACAAATCAAAAATTAAAAATTATAAAATATTATAAAATCTTAATTATATGTTTAATTTATATATATTATACTTTATTCACTTATAAATAAATTAATCGTTATAAAAATAGTAATAAATAAAAATTGAATTAACTATAATTATAATTTAACTATTTTGATTACAATTAAATTACATCCGTTTAAACTGCTGCCACTTATGCTTTTATGAAAGAAATATTTGACTTAAAAGGACAAAAACATGTGTATCCATGAAAAGAATGGGGTCATAAACATCTTTAAAAACCAAATTTACAGGAAATAAGGCATTACACAAAATTGTCTGTTAACCACGTTTAAAAATGTCAATCTATATTTCTGAATGCAACTAAAATTTTTTATCGATATTAATTCCTGGTGCCGCTATTTTATTTAGGAGAAGACTTATTAGTTAGTCACACTATTAACTTTTATTTAACCACTTTTATGCTATTATATGTATGATTAATGCGTTGTTACTTAACTACACATTTTATTCTCATTTAATTTCATTTTTGAAATACAGCTATTGTCATTTTTATTTTTTAAGATAAGTTTCAAACATTTTATAGAAAAACCATCACCAATTGAAGTAGGCCTCAGCAGAACAGTATCGGACTGCTCGACATAATGCTGAATTGCAAATGGCATAACTAAGGAAATTCTTTACATAAGGGCACAATTTAATCAGTAAACTGATACAAGGTTTAAAACCTTATACACATTCACCTTTTCTAGCTCAAGATTGCGATCTTGAATCACCTTGACTAGCTATAGATCCTGACATTATAGGTTGTAATTGGCTGAATACACTGTAGAACAACTCCCAGATTAGCAATTTCTTCACCTCTGGCATTGTTGTTAAAATCTCATTTCAAAACGTAAAATCTTATGATTTTATGATTTGAAAGCAGAAAAACTTGTTAGATATTAGGTAAAATCTAATGAGATTAATTTTGATGAACTAATAGTGTAAATTAAAAGAGTTTTATACTATTATATAATTAGATGTTTGTATTTATAATACTTTTAAAGTAATAGGTGGTTGAATTAAACACTTTTATTAATGTAGTAATATATGATTGAATGTTTGTATAAAAAATTTATACTAATAGTGCATATAAATTAAATATAAGTAAAATTGAGGTAAAATATTTTGAAAAAAATGTTTTAAGGCGTTGAAATTCTTTAAAAAAAAAGTGTTTTACGAAAAAAGATATTATATTTTTACGTATTTGAGTCATTAGATTGGTTTTAGTTGGTTTAATGGGTTTTGGATCTCAAAATTGGGCTTCAAATTTGCTACAAATAGCCAACATCTTAGTCTTAATCCTACTATGTTGTGTATCTTCTATATAATTTTTCCTCAACAGCTACAAACGTTCGACGTTACCAAATTTACACAAGAGTTGATCTCTTCAGAATATTTTCCATTAATTAATGTTTATAGACAGAGATATGTAATAAGACCAAGAGGGGGTGTACTGGCTCTATGTGTTCAATAAGAACATTAGCAAATGAAAAATATTTATGCAATATATATTTAAAATTAAGTCCCTTTGTGGATATAAACTTAGGATTTAATTTAAATACACTGTCAGTGTAAAACTTTTTTACACAGACACCCAATCATATATTGCCACATCAGCAAAAGTCTTTGATATAACCACCCACTACTTGAATGGTCATGCAAATGGAAGGTTTTGATTGGATGACAGTGTAAAAAAATTTTACACTATCAGTGCACCCCAATTAAACTCATAAACTTATCCCTTCTTCTTGAAATCTTCAAAAGTTCTTTAACGGCCGGCATGTAGTACATGGTCTTGTGCTTGTGAACTTTTGAGAAAGCTCAAGTATACCCTCAATGTTAACGCATGGCATTGCTATGTAGTGAGACTTTAATTTTTCATGGGGAGGTTGTGGTGTTTAACATGAATGCAAAGGTTTGATTTAATAAATATATTAAATAACCAAAGTTTTATTACAGAATTTTCATTGGAACAATGTGACATTATTTTTAGATTTTGGATAAATGACTAATCATTTTTCATATAAGATAAATGACCTTTACTCCTATAACTTATACAACTATTTTTATGAGATTTTAACAAATGCTAATAATAATCCTGGCGATACATATACTCTTACCTTCTTCTTTTTTTTTAAATAACATCGCACGCGAAGTAAAAGAGGCACTGTGCCAGCACCATTTTTCCATCTTTTGCATGGGAAGCACTTTCCAAGTTACCTTTATTCTATATTCCATTTGCTTTTTCATCCTTCGCAAACAAGTAAATAGACCCAAAACATATAAAATGTGGTTAATCCAGCTGTGGAACAAGTTAATTTTACAAAATATAAAATAACTAGAATTTTGTTTACTAGAATTTTTATCGAAGTAATATGACATTATTTTCCATCTTTAAATAAATGAATGATTTTTCAATAAGATGAATGATGTTTAGTGCTTTAACTAATACAATTATTTTTTATTGAATTTTAAAAATGCTAACAATAATTCTGGCTATATATATAGTATGAATTAATTTTAATACATTGTTAGTATGAAAGAGTTGCACACTATTATTTAATTATGTGCTACTATATCTATGTGTTTTATTAGTTTTATAGTCGATAACAAATAACAACTAGTGTGACAAACCAATTCACTTCAAGATCTCAAATTGGGGAGTTGAAATTATTCATCTAATTAGTTCTCAACTCAAATTAAAAGTTTTTATCAAATTCAACGTATAAGCTCCAATACCCTCCAGGGAGACTCTTCTTTGATCCCTATAGAAGCTCATTATAACCACATTAGAAGACTTCATCTTGATAATGCCATTAAAGAAGTCTACACCTTACAACTCTATGACAGTTTTACATCAGCAGAACCTTTGTTGAATTTACTAAAAGCATTAGAGCCTAAATTGGCTTTACTATTGCATAAGTATAGATAGGTCTTTGATACTCCCTTTGGTTTACCACCTCCCAGAAATCATGATCACTATATTCCTTAGCAAGAAAGGTCAAAACCCGGTAAAGGTTAAGCCTCACTAGCATCCCCATAGTTAGAAACAACAAATTGAACTGATGTTCAACAAATGCTCCACGAAGGGATTATACAGCCAAGTAGGAGTCCTTTCTCATCTTCAACCTTGTTGGTCAAGAAAAAAGATGGAACTCGGCATTTTTGTACTGACTATAGAGCCTTAAATCCCATTAGAATTAAAGACTCATTTTCTATCCCTATACTCAATGAGCTAATTGATGAATTATTTGCAACCAATTACTTTTCAAAACTTGATCTATGATCTAGAAATCACTAGATTTTGGTGAAACCCGAGAATAGGTTCAAGATTCCATTTTGGACACGTCAAAGACACTATGAGTGGTTAGTCATGCCCTTTAGGCTAACTAACACACGTGCAACTTTTTAGGTACTCGTGAATGACACTTTTCGAGGATTGCTAAGGAAATTTGCCCTAGCTTTTTTCGATGACAATTTGATGTACAATCGAACCTGGGATCTCATTTGTAGCATTTGGAGGAAGTTTCAAAGATTCTATAGTAGGCGGCCTTCCAATTCTTCTTGATATTGTGGGATCAATTCAATGATTTGACCCCACATACAAAGCATAGTTGAGGCTAAATTTCTAACCCTTAAACAGTAATTTAGGAGAGTATTTTATTTAAGATATAGATAAATATTTAAAGTTTCTTTTCAACAGGATTTAGTTAAGTTAATGTGACTTAACACAAAATAAATTTTTCTTTATTCAACCATCTCATTTTATTCAGAGTCCTTAACATGCTAAATTAGAAAATAATCCACAAGATATTTAGCAAGAAACCTCATAGATTATCTATTATTACCATGCCTATTTCAGAGAAAATTTACCATCCCAACCTAATAATTTTGATTTTTCTAGCCCATTAACTTTCTCCTTCTAACTTAAAATTTTAAAATTTTTCCAAAGATAGAAACATATTTATTTTTAAATATAAACAAATCACAGCTTATAAAATCAAAATTAAAACAAAGAAAATATTTAATTTTCTCACAAAGTTGACTCCACATAACAATATCAACAATTACCAAATGATAATCACATATTTGTCTTGGAAAATTTTCTTTTATAATAATTTCAATTAAGAGCTCAATTTGGTTGTCAGTGCTATTCATGGAAAAATTCACAGGAGCAGAAAAATACCAATAATTTGATTATTTACATGGGCAATCAATAGCAATATGTATTACCATAAGCAAGGACTCAACATATCATATACACTCACCTGTAGGTAGAGAATTTACTATATAAAACAATAATTACAAAAATCCAACACCTATGGATAGAAGAATTTTCCTGTCAAAGTCATCCCAAATATCATGCCACACCAAATTAATTAATGAACTAACTACCTGTGGGTGAGTCAATCCACAACTAACTAGGTGACAAAACATGCCACATCAGGATCAATTAACAAGCCAACTACCTATGGATGAGTCAACTCATAATCAAACCAAGTGGTAAAGTATCCTAAATAAATAAATAAGTAACTCCGTCAATTTTTGCAAGTAATCCACTGTGGTGTAGAAACTCACTCGACCAACAAAGCTCTTAATAGGGATAAATAATTGCCCAAATAATCAATTTTTAACTCAACTCCAATTTTTCAAACACTTCTAACAATACAACAATGAGACTCAATAATTATAAATAGGCATTTTCAATTCTATAATTTTAGTAGAATTCAAATTAATTTTAATAATCATAAAATATCTCAAATTCTATATAACTATAGAATTTTAAACCAATGTTTTAATGATTGTAAATTTTATTGGAAGAAAGAAAAAAAATTTAATTTAATTTCTCTCTTTTCCCACCTTTCACACTTTTAGATTTTTTTTTTTAAATAAATAAGAAATTGGGTGAATCGGGTCAATTTTAACCCATGAGTAGTTCACTGGGTCATCATCAACTGCGCTCTTTTCTCGTCTCACTTCTGCCCCGTTATTTTATTATTACTATCAGGCCATACATATGGGTTGAAAACGGAACACTTGACCCATGCGTGCTCTTGACGCGCGCAGGAAACGCTTGGACATGGCCACTTGGGGCACAGCCCCTTTCTTGTTCATCTCCCTCGCACAACAGCGAGATACGCCCTGCAACATATATGGAGCCTATGACACGGGGGCAGCGAACTAGCATCTCCACGACCATGACGCTGAGCATGGTAGCAACGGCATGGAGGATCACCTTTCCTTCCTCACCACGGGGCCGCACAACCATGATTCTGCTGCTTCAGCGACCAAGCCTTCCTCCTGATCTGCTGAGACAGACTCGCAAAGGCGACCCTTTCGGCTGCATTGCGGCGGCGACGCAATGACTCACGATGGCAGCAAACCAGATACGTGAGCGGCCACCCCTGCTTCACGGTGAAGGCGCAACGACGACGACCCCGGTGCGATGATAGGAGGCGGTGGCAACAAGTGAACACTACCACTAGAGAGCAGGGGCTGTCTCCCTATTGAAATATTCATGATTATAATAAAGAAGGGACTTTTCAGACCCCAGTAGTTCAATCTTTTATCATCTGAAAACGCACCAAATCATATCACGATCTCAAAATTTCAAACACAAAATTCATATTGAATTTCAAATTCAGAACCAAAACAAAACAATCTTGGTTCAACTCAAGGATTCGATATTGAAGAAAATAACACAGACCTTGCACCTTTTCATCAAGGTTCAGTTCTAATTCAAAAACGAATATAAGATCAAAAACAAATTTTGCAAATTCTAAATTCCTATTTTAAATTAATTTGAGAAATTCTCAATATAAAATAATTTGGAAATTTTCAATTGGATTCTAATTTTAATATAATTCACTCTGATATCACATGTAAGGATTTTACGGATCAAATACCATGAATTTAGAGCACCAATCATAATAGGAATTTAGATAAATAATATTGTGGACTTGTCAGATCCATATTATTGAGAAATATTGTTTATAAATCCTGTTCCAAAAAGAAAATATACGCACATACATACACCAGGTACAGGAGAATCCACTCCTTTTTCTTCTTCTTGCAGAGGGCCGCATCAATGGAGTAGTGTCCGTCAAGAATGCAAAGTGTGGAATGGGGATTCTGCCTATATATAATAATCTAGTTCTGTTCATCAAAAACTTAAGTCATCCATGACTTATTACACCCTCCAACACATTTATAATTGAGCCCAAGTTCAATAATATATAATAAATCTCAAATTCATAATAAATCATATAATAATATAAATTTTTAAAAAAATATTAGACTATCTATTTAACCCATTTTAATAAAAAAAAAAATTTACCAATCAATAGAAGTTCAAATCCATAAAATTCTAACATCCCTGGCTATGAAGACATCAGCAACCTCTCCACAGCGATCAAATAGATCATAGAACCACCGCTTTGAGACTGTAGCAAGGAACCGATTGAGAAAATGGAGAATCTTCCATTCTCCCACTTACACGCACTAAGGCTAGCAACTTGCGTAGATGTTGTCCTTGACCCCTGTGAATAGTGAATGCCGGTTTTCTCAGATACCCAGATTTAGTTACGTGGGCGCATTTAGTCCCCGAGGAAGTGCCACCTCTTTGCAAGTCAGCGGAGGTGTAAGCAACTAAATGTAAACACCTCTTTTGTAGTTGAGATTCGTTATGTTGCAGGACATTTCCTTATTTTATATATCAATTTAGTCCCTATATTTTGTCGTACAAGATTCCAGACGTGCTATCTCTTTCGGTATTTGTTACTGTTTCATCAATGTTTATATCAGTGCTTGTTTCTTGTTGCTTTAGTTATGTAGTCTCCCTAGAAGCGATACTTAGTCACTCTTTATTACTTGTCGAAATGTCTTTCCTCAAAGGTTAACATGGTTAATAGTATAAACAATATTTTTATCGTTGAGAGAGTATTTGAGATGTCGTATTAGGCATGGTAAGATAAGGTAATACAATATATCATGACCTTATCTATTGTTTGGTGTAGTTAACGTATTTTATAATCTTATATATCAAATCTCCCTTATACGTTATAATGATGGATAACTTAATACCGCCTACGGAGGCCATATTATACTAGATTAGCTTTTAATATATAATAGTTTTTTCACTTTTTTATTTTTTAATATATTTTATTAAAAAATTAATTATTAAATAAATAATAAAAATATATAAATATATAAATAAAAATAATATCATTTAATAATAAATAAATATGTTTTAAAAAATAATTATAAAATAACTATTCAAACTAAAATAAAAATATAGGAATAAAACTTTATTATTAAAATATATAAATAATAATATTTAATATAAATTTAATTATATATAATAAAAAATACAACTAAATATAGGAATGTGATACTAAGCCTACTTAAATTTTAATGTATAAAAACTCAATCTCTATTTCACTCTTTCTCTCTCATATTTTTTATATTTATAAAAAAATATTAAAAATAAATAAATAAAGAATTTTTAATATAAAATTATTTTTATATATAATAAAAAATAGCTAAAATAATTATAATAACTATTTAAAAATTATATTTATTATAATCTCTTTTTTTTGTTATATTTTATATAATATAATATCTTATACAGTGACATACCAAATATTGTATAATATTAAATTTTTATCAAACTTTATACAATCAGGCCTTATATTATCAGCCCTTATTCTATCAGACCTTATACTATCAGGTATACCAAATGAGCCCTAAGTATTATTCTATACAAGTTAGATTATTTAGTCCATCTATGTAAGTAACCATTATTGACAATCCTTTCATTAACTTATCGAATTTTTTTAATTATTTAATGATGAGTTAATATATCAGTGAGAGTTTGACTTCTAAAGTAATTATTGTAATAGTGAAAAGCTTTTAGTAATTGACAAAATACTTATTTTGATTCTGATAAAAATTTTGGGAGACAAATATTTAGTCTCAGGATTTATAAATTTATGGATAGTTCTTCACTACTTAAAAAAAAGAGGATATATTAGTTCCTCCATATAGAAATTTTAAAGATTTTTTATTAGTATAGATTTACACAGAAGGACTAATATATTCTTTTTTTTTGAATAATGAGGGATTACCCATAAATTTTTAAATCTAGAAGGACTAATTTACCTCTCGAAATTTTTGTTGGGGATCAAAATTGGTATTTTATCTTAATAATTTAACAGTGTCAGATTAAATAACTATATATTTAAAATTAAGTCCATTTATGAATACAAACTTATCCCTTTTACATGAAATCTTCAAACGTCCTTTAAAGGGCATGTAGCACATGGTTTGCTCAAGTAAACCCCTCAATGTTAATGCATGGCATTGCAGTCTAGTGAGACTTTTGTTTGTCATGGCGAGGTTGTGGTGTTTAACATGAATGCTAAGGTTGGATTAAACAAAAATATTAAATAACCAAAATTTATTACAAAATTTTCTTGGTATGATGTGATATTATTTTTAAAATTTTAGATAATTATTTTTTGTATAATATAAATGGCTTTTACTCCTCTAACTTATACAACTATATTTTTATTAAATTTTAACAAACCCTAATAATAATAATAATAATAATAGTAATAATAATAATACTTTTTTTTTTAAAACATCCGATGCAAAGTAAAAGAGGCGCTGCCAGCACCATTATTTTCCATCTTTTGCATGGAAAGCTTCCTTTAATTTTTCGAGTTATCTTTATTCTATTCCATTTGCTTTCATCTTTAAACAAGTATATAAATAGATCCAAAACATATAAAAGACAGCTAATGTGGATCAAGTTGATTAGTACTGCACAAAAATTGGAGAATATAAGCGACTATATCATTTAAAAATCTCATCTTTGCGAAAAAGAAATAAACGCAAAGAATGGAATACCATAAAAAGAGTGTAACTATACAAAAAGCAGTTTTTGTAGTTGGCAAATGTTTTGTTAACTCGTGCCCATACGAATCATATTTTAAATTATTTTAAAAAAGAATATCTAATGATAGCTTCCATTAAGTAAATAACGAATCTGATATGAAGAACAATGCTTTTAAATAAGAAAAGAAAGCACTTTACTCTTCTAACTATAAGTCATATGTACTTTAACCTCTTATATTTTAAAAATGTACAAATCGATCGTCTAGACTTTCTTAAATATGAAAATCCACCCATTCTATTAACTTTTTGATCAATTGTTAATTAAAATAGTGCATATTCAAGAAAATTTAAAATATTGAGTTGTAGGTTTAGAAAAGTTCAAAGGTCGATTTACACATGAACTCTAAACTCGAAAACATAGGAAATAAAAAATAATATGAAGAAGCTCAACATTTCATAATGACATGTAATATGAACTCTGAAATGGCACTAAAATCGAAAATTGGTAAAGATTGTGAAAAAACTCAACAATTCACATCGTTTCCGATTTCAGTGCCATTTCCCAGTTTAGAGTGTCAATCCAAGGCACATTTATAAATTTATTAGGTCATGTGAGTGACACATGATTACTAATGATGGTATCTAATAGTAGAGTTAATAGAATGTCTCATTTGTATAATTGGAAATGACAGGATGTCGAATTGCACAATTAGGAAATAAATTGCATATGGGTTATACTTTAGGGGATAAAGTATATTTTTCCTTATTTCAAATATATATAGGTCACGATTAAGTTACACCAGTATAATTTTAAGTATAGCTACTCCATTTAATAATTTTTTATAAAATACATTTTCAATCAATCCAACTATTGAATTATAATTATCTATTATGAAGATTATTTGTTCCAAATTTTATAAAAATTGAATATCAATAAAAATGTAATCAAATAACTATATTTATGTGTATTTTAAACATATATATATATATATATATATATATATATATATATATATATATATATATATATATATATATATATATATATATATATATATATATATAATATAATATAATATAATATATTGATTTGCTATGTGTATAAAAAGTATATCAAATAATTTTAGATCAATATGAAATTTAATAGAGATTATTTATAAGTTATAAACTTTTAATCAAATGGTGGATTTTGTAAGAAATTACATCAATAAAAAAACTATTTAATGGTATAATAATTGCTTAAAGTTACGTAAGCGTAACTTAATCTAAACCTAGAGTCCATTTGGATAAAGAAGGATATTTTTCTCTTAACTTTTTTTGATAGATTTTTAATTTTTAAAAAAAGTTATTTTATATTTAGATAGATTATCAGATAAGTACTTTAAAATGTAAAAAATTTTTATAAATCTGTTTAGATACAAAAGAATAAAAGTACATTTGCTATGAAGAAAAAGAATTAAGGCTTAGTAAGGGATAAGAAAATATATATATATATATATATATATATATATATATATATATATATATATATATATATATATATATAATAATAATAATAATAATAATAATAATAATAAAAGTAAATGATATTTTTAAAAGATAATTTTATTAAAAATCACTTCTATTTCTATTTTTTTTAAAAATTAAGTATTCCTAACTTTTAAAAAAGGTAATATATTGACACTTTTTTTAATTAAAACACTTTTTTTAAAAAATTATATCTAAATACATATAAAAATTTATAAAAATATTTTCTTAAAAAAAATAAGTACTTTTTTCTTAAAAAAATCAATACAAACGAGCTCAAAGAAAAGTACAACCGAATACAGAGTCATTACAAGTCGTTACAACCGAATACAGTACACAACCATCAAGATCAAAATCAAATCAGCAAACAAAAGAAGCATGTATATCAGAGAGAATCCTATTCTCATAAGAAACATCAGGAATAAATAGCGACACATGCATTTGTTACTTGTATGTCGAATAATGGTCCTCCACTACAGGCGACTGAATCTGTTCAAACAGTGTCTGTCATACTCCAAACTACAAGTAGTCCTACAAATATAAATTGACACAAAACATGTCCAGCATTGATTCAAACTGCAAATAATTTCTTCCTGCCTTCTTTCCTTTCTTCCTTCTCATCCGACTCCAGATCTTTTAAAGAAAAAAAAAATTCTGTAAATTAACTTCAAGTTCACCACATATCAACAATTCAACATGGCTTAGTCCACAGAGGTTGACTCATCTGCTCGGCCTTCAATTCCTGCATCGTGGTAATTCTGGTTTGATTCCCAACTTTTTTTTTTCTTGGGTTAGATAAGTATTTATGTAAATACTCACTGAGTTTGTAAACTTATCTTGACACTAGATTAAAACAAGTCTTTCCCTCAAGGTAAATTAAGATGGCTGAGATTGCAGTGAACCTAGTGATTGGCAAGTTGATTCCATTATTGACATATGAAGTGACACTCCAAAAAGAGGTACACAGGCAAGTAGAATTCATCAAAGACCAGCTAGTCCTCATAAGAGCGTATCTGAAGGACGCAGATGTGAAGGCAGAGAAAGAGGAAAAGAGCGACGTGGTGAAAGAGTGGGTGAAGCAAGTGATGGAAGTTGCACACCGCATAGAAGATGTCATTGATGAATATCTGCTACACGTCGCTGAGCGACGCCAAAAGCGTGGCATCGCGGGCGTTATCGAGAAGATAGCGCGGTTGCTAAGGAGCATAGAGCCGCGACATGTGATTGCATCGGAGATTCGTGATATCAACAACGTGATTGCCACGCTTGATAAGAGGAAAGAGACTTTGGGGTTCATCTCAACAGGTGCAGAATCAAGTCATTCTGCAGCAGGGCATGATCTTCGAAGGGGTGCACTTTTCGTTGACGATGCAAAGCTTGTGGGAATCAGTAATACTACCAAGAAACTCGAAAGTTTGCTGCTCGCTGAAGATTACGGACGCATGGTCATCGGAGTGGTAGGCACAGGTGGACTAGGTAACATACTCAAACTAATATTCTACTTCAAACTTCATAATTTTAAGCTCTACATTACTTTCTCTGGTCGGTATCTTATTATCCATAAAAATATGAAATTTTGTACACTTATTTAATTGGTCAATTGACATTGAGGACTTCCCGTGTGGGGATTTCATGATGATGAGTGGGAAATCAGATAAATTGAAGCTGTAGATGATAATGTTATCAATTGCGTTTTTATAGTTCCCAACTTGTCAAAGTGAAATTCGCACTATTTACACATGAAGTTCCTAATATTGATGCTATCTAAATAATAGAACTATATAAAAAAGTTACATGCACCCTTTTTCAAACTATTAAACTTCTGAATCAATGAATGATTATCAAAACTTTTACCATAAATTCACACACCAAATTAATTATACAACTGATTATCTCATTTAGCTTTCGTAAGAATTATGTTTGGGTAACCTTTACTTAATCTACTTAGTGTCTAATAACTTGTGGTCCAGCTGGATCAATCTATGTGAGTAAACATATTAAAATGTTTTGAGAGTTGTGAGATAATAATATTTGTAATTTTATTTTGAAACATATGTTTTTGTTTTTTTCTTTTACAATTTCTGGTTATTTAATTAATTAAGGATAAAAATAAATCTATATATATTTGAGTACTCGATGAATGTTATATATATACACTTCAATAAATGTTTTCAGGCTACCACGTCAGCAAAACAGCTAATGTGGCACCTAATACTTTTGAGAGACAACTTTAATAATAGAGAAAATTACAAGCATCCCATAAAGATTTTTTAAAAATACAGCAAAGTCTAAAGTTTCATTAAAACTGACGCTTTATTCCACAATATTTTTCAAAAGTAACATTCTACTCCTTAAACTTAACCAAAGTCCAATTTTTTTTTTGAAACTAACACTTCTCCTTTCTTTAGTGAATTATTTTATAACACATTTTATTTAATAAATTTAAAATTGCATTAAAATAAAATAAAATATAATATAAAATACAAAACAAGAATGCTCGTCATGTATTGCAACTTTCTTTTAAGCCTTTTGATGATGTTAAGAGAAAAAAAAAAAAAGAATAATATACAAGAATTTTTTATGAGGATAATAAAAAAATTTATTGACGAAAGAATAATAAATTACTTGTGAATGATAAACTAAAATTCATAGTCATATATTTAGTAATACCAACAAATAATCCATGTAAGTAACTTATAAGTGATCATTGTCAGCCAATTTAGAAAATCAGCTCTAACATGTATTTGGGTTACAAGTAATAAGGAGTGAGTAAAAGAGTACCGTTCCTATAAGAATTGTAAATCAAGTATCAGTTTGTTTAAAACAGCTGCTATTTGGGCAAAAGAAAATCTTAGATTGAATATAAAAATAAATAAACAAAATCAAATAAATAAAGTTTTGTAAAGAATAGAAGAGGTGTTAGAGATTGATTTCATCTACGTTTCTTAGTTTTGCATTTCTCAAATATTAAATTAATTCCTTATCAATATCGTTACCAGTCAAATTACTCAAAACTAATAGTCAAAGCTTAATTGCTTGATACTAAAACCCTCTTAATATAAATTGAATAATTTAATCCCTTTAACTATTCGAAACCTATTCCAAAGATGAAGAACAAGAATTCAAAAGATTGTACAAGTGAATATTTTTATTTCTAACTACTCTAAGCTATGGTAATATCTAGATTGACTTTTTGCAATCCGTCGCATAATCATAGGCTACTAATCATTTCAGGGCACAAATGCCTGAATCTCCCTAACACCAAAAGGAATTTAGGAAGCCATAGTCAAAGAAAAGAAAATAATAAACCTTAGAGTTATGTAATTTGGCAGGCATGTGATACCTTTGAGGTAGAATCTTGATTCTTCAAATCTTCCCCTTCTTGACACTCACAATACTCTCAGAAAACCACAAAACTTAAGCCCCTCTCTCTCTCTCTCTCTCTCTCTCTCTAGCCCATGATTTTCTCTCCTTTTCAAATCTTCAAGTCAAATCTTTGATCTTGACCCTTTTTAAGCTCTATTCCATATCTCTTCAAATCTTCATTTTTAAGTTTTAAATTCTTCAAATCTTTATCCAAATAATTTCCTTTATCTTCCATCCACTGGTACTATAATTTATTCTGCATTCAAATTAACTTACTGAAAATATATTCTGCACTCAAATTAACTTACTAATGAAAATATTTGCTAATTAAGCTCAAAATAAATAAACTCTCAATCAAAACACCAATAATTAAAATTTATCAAAACAGTCTAGGGAAATAATCATAATGAGAACAAATTTTTCAGAAGTTATCAATTACTTGTTCCAACTAAGAGTGTAATTTTATATTAGCTTTAAAAATAAGAGGAATTGTCTAATTAAATGGTTATTGATTATTATTGAAAGGTTATGTATTCTTAGTTAATGGTTAAAAGAAATAAATGAAGTTTTCTTATAATTAAATATATGAATTCATAAAAAACATTCATTGAATAACTATTGTTTACTAATTTGTGATTATTCATTTTTACTGAATGATTGTTAATTTTATTAAATTTATTTTAATATATATAAAGTAAAATATAATTATACTTCTTAATAATTTCAATATTTTATGTTCTTAGAATTAAATATTTGGTGGCCCTTTCTTGACATTAACATTTCCTATATTTTAAACTCAACTAAATATTATATATTAATTGGGATTACTTAATAAGTCTATATTATTACATTTTAGTACCTAGCGTGACAGAATACACTTATTATTTATATTCGTTTTGGAAATATTATTTTTTTCGATAATTAAAACCAAAGGCTCGATCAGAAGATTCACACAGAAAGGAACCAAGAAAGAATGAGTATAAAGACCAATCCAACACATGAAGGGTAAAAGCAGAACAAAGAACAAAATACCTACCAATCACCATTTAGATTATTTTTGGATGTATTGTATGGACAATTTGTGATACTATATGCTAAATATATTACTTTATAATTTTAATTATATCATTCATATAAATAATTTATTATTCTTTAATTCTTCTTAGTTAAAACCCTTATTATTTTTTCTCTCTTAGCACATTCAATTATAAAAATAATTTCACAATAATTTAAAAATTTTTCTTGGCTGAATAATTACATAATAATCCTAAAAAAATTATTTCATCTGAGTAATGAATAGCAGCAGCAGTAAAAGGCTTAAAAGAATATTACCGCAAAGGACCAATATATCTTTTATATGTTTTACATTTTATTTTTTTAATTTATTAAATAAAATATGTCATAAAATAATTCACTAAAAAAGTAACTATGGTTAAGCTCAAAAAGTGAAGTGTTGCTTTTAAGGGAAAATTTTACAGTAGACAGTGAAGTACTGTTAATATAGTATCAGAGAGGTTTTAGAGTTTGATTTAAGTTCAAGGAGTGAAGTGTTAGTTGTGAAAAATGTTTGGGAGTGGAGTGTTAATTTTAAAGAAACTTTAGAGCTTGTTATATCTTTTGGAAATCTCAAGGAGTAACTGTAATTTTCCCTTAATAATATGTAATTTTAGCTGGCTCTTTATAGTTTTACAATAGGTAATCGATTAAAAGTAAAGATAAATTTGTTAAAAATTCAAATTTTGACTAATGTAAATATTCAAATGTATTATAAGTTGATGGCCCTTAAACTTTAAAGAGTTTAATTGATATGAACTCAACCAATAGAAATAGGGGAAAGTGAAAAATCATGGTGAGTCTTTCATTATAATGGGTAGTTATTTGTATGAGTTGGTATTTTTCACCATTTCTATTGGCTAATTATCAGTGTATTTAAATTAAATTCAACTTTAAATGTTATTCCCTCAAGAAAAAAAAATTAAAAGTTATGTTTCTCCTGTGATAAGGTCTTTACGATCATTTTTTTTAAATAAAAAGAACATACATTAATCACTTTAAGCAATCAAAATTAAAAAAATATTATATTTTTAAGAATGAAAAATATATTTAAGCTTTTATTTTTAAAATATCACACGTCTTTACGCTCATTTTTTAAAAAATAAAGAATTAAATTTTTTTTTTAAGCAATCAAAACTAAGAGAATATTATATTTTCAAGAACGAAAAATATATTTACTCCTTTATGTTTAAAATGTCACATCACTGATTCAGCTTATGTGATATCTAATATTTTTAACATGTAATAAGTAGATAGATGCGTAAATAGTGCTAAAAGTAAAAATAAAAAAAATAGAAGATAAATTGTTGGGTATTGTGTTCTAGGAAATATCTTTAACTATTGTTAATTTTAAACAAACATAAAATAAATTGTGTGCAATTAATTTAAAATCAATTATAGGGATAATTTTTTTACTGTATATTAAAATTTACGGGTGTAAACTGATCAATTTAGCTCAAATTTGAGGGAAAAATAAATATAAACCAATCAAATTTAATTTAATTAATTTTTTTTGGCTTTTAATAATTTTTTCATCAAATTCAAACCAAATTAATTTGGTTAAGGTTAGATTGTTTTGGCTTAAGCCATTAAGTTGAAGTAAAAAATAAAAAATTATATTTTATTTAAAACTTTTATCTTTATGACAATCAATTTGTAATAATATATTACTTGCTCATGATATACTTAATAACAATTTGAATAGATAAATATTTTTAAAAATAAAAATAAAAAAGATAAAAAAAGTAACTTAATTATTAAAAGTTTAAGTGTAAAATTTTGAAAGTTAAAAAATAATTTTTTTTTTAAATTTCAAGTTAGGTGTTTAGGTTGAGTTGAAAAATTATAATCTGAGAACGAAACTAATAATGTTTGATTTCATCTTGAAATGAACTAATTATTCGAACTAATCCAAACTTGTTTCATAGATCAAGTTTAGATTTTTGAATTTATTCGTCAAATAAATCCAATGAATATCTCTAATTGAAAATTCTCTAAAAACGTGTAATAATTCCTTGAAAATATAAAATCTTGTCTGTATCTAGGAATTAATATAATCGTTTACCCCTTTGCATAAAACCATTTCTTTGTTAAATGAAGAATCACATATGCATAGGCATTACTATAAACTACTATTTTGTTTAATAGAAAACCTGGCATCTATCAGGGATAATGAGTGTGACTTATAACTGGTAGGATCGAATTATGCCTATAGGCCATTTATAGACATTGTTACATGCCATCATTGAGCCTTGTGATATGTCCGATGATATTTAATTTGTGGGATGTTTTGCCATATATGATAGCTCAATTAATATAAATTAACCGCTCTTGTGATTTGATCCCCTCTTTCTCTATATATATAGTCCTTAAAAATATTCAAGCCAATTAATTTTGGCTTAGACATATTTAAGTCAATTAATCAATATTTTATTCAGTCCCAATTTTAGATTTTCTTTTGATTCCAAATTATGTCCATGAAGGTAAAACAACAATAACAAATAAACTGTATGAGAAGCAGAAAGAGAAGAGGTTCGATTGTAGTGCTTGGATCAATGTGTCTAACACGTTCAAGGAGAAGAAGATATTCAGGTCAATGTTGGAGAGCCTTAATCATAAAAAAGACGATGACGATGACTCCCAGACGATTGTGATTGAAAGAATGAAAAAGGCCACTCTGATAACAAAAATTAGAGATTTTTTACAAGGCAAGAGCTACATGATTGTGTTTGATGATGTTTGGGTAGAAGACTTTTGGGGTCATGTAGAAATTGCACTACCAGAGAACAAGAACAATAGAAGCAGGATAATCATCACAACAAGGCATAAGGGTGTTGCTGACTTTTGCAAGCGTTCTGCACTTGTTCACATCCACGACTTGAAACATCTATGCCTAAGTGATGCTATGGAGCTGTTCTATCTCAAGGCATTTCAGTTCAAGCAACAAGGTTGTCCCAAAGAATTGATAAAATTGTCAGAAGACATAGTGAAGAAGTGTGATGGTGTGCCACTAGCAATTATGGCCATTGCTAGCCTCCTTTCCACTAAAAACAACAACTTCTCTGAATGGAAAAAGGTTCGTGATAGCCTTGGTTCAAAGCTAGCAAGTGACCCTCATCTTAAGACCTTCAACCGAGTCTTATCAGAAAGTTACCATGATCTCCCTTTCCACCTCAAGCCATGCCTCTTGTACTTTGGCCTTTTCCCTACTGACTACTCCATCTATTGTCCTAGACTCTTCCGTTTGTGGATAGCAGAAGGATTTGTTAATGTCAAAGAGAATGAAAATTGTACTCCAGAAGAGGTAGCAGAAGAATACTTGGATGAATTGATACATAGGAGTCTAGTCACAGTTTCTTCCAAGTATTATGATGGCAGGGCCAAAACTTGTAGGGTACATGACCTATTGCATGACTTTATTAAGGACAAGTGTGTAGAGATGAAGTTTTGCGAAGTGACAAAAAGTGAAAACTTCGCCTTCAGTTCAACTAGTAGGCGCTTGTCAATCCAATTCCAGGCTAGCAAAGAAAATGTTGAGTCTGGTAGAGACAAGGTTGACCACAGCCGAGTGCGATTTTGTTTTGCATTCAACTTTAAGAAAATGCCAGGGCCTCTAGTGAAGTCCTTCCTCTCTAGTTGCAAGCTCCTGGTAGGACTAGAATTTGAAGATGCCCCTCTTGATCATCTCCCTCAAGAAATTGGTAACTTATTGCATTTGAAGTACTTGAACTTGAGGAATACCAGAATCAAGACTCTTCCAAGGTTCATTGGCAAGCTTCAGAACCTAGAAACTTTGGACTTGTTATATACTCAAGTGTGCGAATTGCCTATAGAGATTAACAAGCTCATCAAGTTGAAACATCTTATAGCTTTTCCATTCAATGTGGACTTTGATTACACAATACCATCATTCAAAGGTGTGCTAATAAAGGAAGGGATTGGGCGTCTAAAGGCATTGCGACTGTTAGTGAATGTTGATATGACTAATGGGGACGACATCATCAAGGAGATAAAAAGTTTGAAGCAATTGAGGAGATTTGGCGTTGTCAGGCTAAGAAGACACAATGGGAAACCATTGTGTCGTGCAATAGAGGGCATGACACATATTCAGTCATTAAGCATTACAGCAGCAGAAGAACATGAAATCCTTGATCTGCATTCATTGGTTAATCCTCCTCACCAACATCTCCAGCGCCTTTACTTGAATGGCTCTTTGGAAACACTGCCAAAATGGATTCCAAAACTATATGTTCTTTCAAAGTTAGCCTTGACTTGGTCAGGAATCAAGGAAGATCCACTGCCAGCTCTTAAGGAGTTGCCAGAGTTGTTGGTGCTTGAGCTTTACAACGCATTTGAAGGTGTTGAGTTATATTTCAGAGAAGGGTGGTTCAAAAAATTGAAGGCTTTGTGCCTAGAAAAGATGCAAGCCTTGGAGACCTTAAAAATAGATAAAGGGGCATTGCCTCTTCTCGAAAGGATGTTCATTGGACCATGTCCTCAGATGGTGGAGATTCCTCATGATATCCAAAATCTTAAAACTCTCCAACATCTTCGATTCTATGAAATGCCGGTAAATCCAACGGAAGGAAAGGGCTATGAAATGTTGAAGAACATACCATTTGTGACTTACTCTAAGGGAAACAAATTCTACACCCTTCTCAATGATGCAGCTACTGAAATTGGTGACTACTAGATAAATTTGATATTATGTGTGGCTGGACTTTAGTTTCAGGATTGTAACATGTTTGTTATTGGGTAATGTTTACAACAAGCCATATAAGTAACTATTGTGAGTAAGCATTTGAGTCATGTGTAGCTAGCTATATATTTTCGAGTTGTTGTACTAATTAAGGCTTTGTTTGGGGATCTCTATTATCTGTATAGTAGGCTCTGTCTGTTTCTTTATATGTCATAATATGAGAGATTTGTAAAATTGTGTATCTGTTTGAAATCTAGTATAGGTTCAATGGTATGCTTAGAACACACTAAAATGTTAGTCAACTATATATAATTATGATTTTAGTTAATAGTTGTTAATCAATAGCCCTTTATTTTTTGGTATAAATAAACCCTTGTATTTTATATCCTTTAACAAAAATATAAAATAAAAATAATCATATATAAAATTTACGATTTCTTTGAATACTGTTTTTTAGTCAAGGTGATCAAATTTAATCTAAACCAAATCAAAATTGAAAACTAATCTGAAAAAATTAAATATGGATCAAAACTAAAAAACACAAAGAACTGATTTAAGTAGTCTAATTTTATGAAAATCGATCAATTTAATTCAGTTTTCAATATTATTTTTTAAAATCAAAACAAACTAGATTGAACCGATAATATATTATACATACATATTTATACACATATCCATGAGATATATATTAGATATTAATAATATTACTTATCTATAAGTTTTGCACAAGTTCAGTAAACAACCAACCAGAATCAATCAAGATAACATCACAATAAAATGGTCATACAAATAAGAAAAAAAATAATTTAAGACTTGATAATGGATTAGATCAAAACAAGAGAATAGACAACATAGTATGTGCTGAGATTCAACTTAAAAGATAGAAATTACTCCCAAGAGTAGGCTACAATTACTCAAAAAGGTTTACCATTAAAGTCAGCAACCCTTTTTTTTTTCGATAATTACACCAGGCTCTAAACTCCCAGATTAAAGAGAGGAGCAAAGGAAATTAGCAAAAGAACAACAGACAACACAAAAACCAAAAGCTAAGACCAAAAGCAAACACAAAACTGATATACACCAAAACCAAACACCTGAGCTTAAATCCTAACTGATCTACATCAAGTCACCTATACAAACATTGTAGTTGCTCCACACCAGACACAAAATCCTTTTGCCAAGTTCTCTTGACTTGTTTCTCTATTCCAAAAAAGCCATTCTTTTGCCCTTTTTTAAAATAGACAACTAACCTCCTCATAAAACTTCTCATGAGAAGCTTATCCATTTCCAAGTATTTAGACTAATAGGCAACCACCTAAAGTCAACTCCATCCACTTATAACAAAACCCTACTACTAACAACTACTAATAAAGACTGGGACCCTTTTCTCCAATTCAATCCCTAGCATTCAAAAGCTATAGACACAAAAAGTGATATTCCCAGAGAAGATTTGCCAAATGCCACAAAAACTAAGCTTAACTGTTGAGTAGGATCACCCAAAACAAGCACCAAAGAACCCACGTATATTGTCCCAACCAACAACCACAAACCCCAGATCTTACCCCAAACAGAAACTCCTAGAAAATCTTCCAGGTGCTGTAACTGTCAAACCATACTCTATATATATGTTACTATGTATATAGGTTACTTTACTTGTATATAAAAAGAAGATATGGTTAGCAATTAGTTAATTATTAGTTCTGCCAGATGGCAATTCAATTAGTTAGTATAGCATATTGGGGATACTATAAATAGCTATTTTGTATCACTTTCCTATTCAGAAGAGGAATCATTTTCTCTTAGAGTTTGTTCACTCTCTCTTTGCGTTCCTCTCTCTCAATTCCTGATTCCACTATTTCTATTATGGTATCAGAGCACTCTCAATTAGAGAGTTTCGCTGTGCCATTCTCTGATCCTTCTTCTTCCTCTCAGTACTTCTTCATGTTCGTTTACGGAAGCTTGAGCTGCATCAATGGCGGATCAGGTTCAAGCGATTCCTCAAGCTAGTGTTGTGCAAGATGATATTCAATCGGTGGTTTAGGCAGTGGTTCAACCGATCGTAGATCGCGAACAGCAGTGGTGCCTCCGGCGTTGAATCCATTGGCTAACATCTTGAGCCCCTACTACTTGCATCCTAGTGAGAGTCTAGGTTTGGTGTTAGTCTCTACTCCTCTCACAGAGACGAACTATTATGCATAGTCCAAAGTAATGCGAGTGGCATTACATTCAAAGGACAAGTTAGGGTTCATCGACAGTGTGATTCAGGAACCTCCGGTTGGTGATCCGCTCCGGCGAGCTTAGGAACGCAATAACACTATGGTTATGGCTTGGATTACTCGATCCTTGTCAACAAAGATTGCTCAGAGCGTCATGACATCAGCAAGGTCTCGGATCGATGGATTGAATTGAGACAGCGTTTTGCTCAAGGAAGCCATATGCGAATTGCGGATTTACAAAAAGAGATCTATGCAATGAAGCAAGGTAATCTGACTGTTACTGGTTATTTTACTCAATTGAAAGTTCTTTGGAGTGAATTGGAGAATTTTTGTCCATATACACCCTGTGTTTGCGAAGCTCAATGTAGTTGCAAGGCTTATAGGGATCAGAATCGCATTATACGTTTCCTAAAGGGATTGAACGATCAGTATTTCGGAGTAAGGTCACAGATCTTGTTAATTGATCCGTTTCCTTAACTCAATCATGTTTTTAGCTTAATTGTGCAGCAGAAATTGCAATTTATGAGTGAGAATGGTGAGGTCTCGAAAGCCTTGTTAACTAGTACTAGTGCAAGTAGTAATCAATCTGGTGCTAGTGTTAAGAAATCCAGCAAGGGCAAGTTTGTGAAGAATCAACAGGGAGTGAAAACCTATAGTTTCTGTGGCAAGAATGGCCACACGGTGGAGACTTGTTTCCGCAAACATGGATTCCACCGAATTTCAAAAAGGGACAAGGATCGATTGTAAATACTGTTTCCTCTGATGATTGTGATGAGGAGAATGAGGTTTCTTATGAGGAAGCTTAACATTCTTCTAGTTTTAGTTTGACAAAGGAGCAATATCAAGGTCTCCTGGCTTTGCTTCAACAAGCTCAATTTGTTCCTACATCTGTTCCATAGAACTCTGCCAATAGCCAACCTCACATGACCAATCAAGTGTTGTCCAAACTTGTTTCTAATACCTCCACCTTAGGTAATCATTTCATTTTTAGCCTTCAATCTCACTCGAACAATTGGATTCTTGAAATAGGGGCAATGGATCATATCTGTTGCTCCTTGAACATATTCATAACATACACTTCCATTTCACTTATACAGATTCATTTGCCTAATGGTAGTCACACCTATGCCTCACTTGCTGGATCTGTATGTCTTTCTGATAATCTTGTTCTTCATAGTGCCTTATATTTACTTTCGTTCTCTTTCAATCTCATACTCGTTACTAAACTTACATCCTCTTTGCATTGTCAACTAGTCTTTACTGATTGTGCTTGTGAAATTCAGGATCTAAGCTCTTCGAAGATGATTGGATATGCTAAGGTTGAGCATTGCTTATATGTCTTGGAAGGTCCTGGTATTTCACCTTTGCCTTCAACTTCAATAAATTCAGTTGCCGCCTCAAATATTGATGTTTGGCATTGTAGGTTAGGTCATTTGTCATCATCTAAGCTTTCTATTTTGAATAAAATGTATGAGTACATTCCTCACAGTTTGATAGATACACCATGTACCATTTGTCCTATTAGCAATACTGTGGCTACACATGCATTTCAATTATTTCACATGGATATTTGGGGCCCTATTTCGGTGACTTCAATTTATGGCCATAAATATTTTCTGTCTTTGGTTGATGATTACTCTAGATATACATGGCTTTTCTTACTTAAACAGAAATTTGAAGTCAAAAATCTAATTGTCCTTTTCATTGCGTTCGGATAATGGTTCGGAATTTTGTTTTCCTGAATTTTATAGCCTTAAAGATATTGTGTATCAAAAGTCTTGTGTTAAGACTCCACAATAAAATGGTGTTGTGGAGCGCAAATATCAACATATTCTAAATGTTACTCGAGCATTACTTTTTCAATCCAATGTACCTAAGATTTTTTGGAATTTTACAGTAAATCATGTCGTTTTCTTGATTAACAGATTACATAGTAGAATATTAGATAACAAATCACCATATTAGCTATTGAATAATTCACTTCCTGACATATCCTTTTTGAAAGTTTTTGGTTGTCAATATTTTGTTACCACCCTTGTTCATAATAGAAAGAAACTTGATCCTCATGCTAGACGATGTGTGTACCTTGGTCACATGTGTGGCATTAAAGGTTCTGTTGTAATGGACTTAAAAACTAGAGAAATTCTCATTTCCAGAAACATTATTTATCATGAGTCAGTTTTTCCTTTCCTTTCTAGTTCTTCAAATGTGGATTCCATTACACCATCTTATTTTGATTTTAATTTATCCTTGGCACACTTGCATATGCATCCATTCCTTGCATCTGACATACATCATAATGACCTCATAATGACCTCTTTGCACCTCCATAGCATGTATCTACATTAGCTTTTGACCTTCACAGTTCCCATCCCCAACCAAGCCCTTCTCTTCACGCATCTACATCTCATTCGCCGCATAATTATGCACAAACACCCCCCCACATCACACGCATTACCCATTGACCTTCACCAGGCTGCTCCTCCACTCAGACAGTCTACTCGAGTTAGGAAACCACCTACCTACCTCAAGGACTTCCACTGTCATATGGCTTGCTCCTCCCAGCATCTCCTCCATTTGAGAAAGCTTTGTATCCTCTTTCACAGTACATCTCATACTCCAAGTTGTCCCCCAACCACAAACACTTTGCCTTGACCATTTCATCTTATGAAGAGCCCAAAACTTATCATCAAGTGGTTCAATTTGAGTGTTGGAGGCAAGCTATGGAGGCTGAGATTAATGCTCTTAGGTGTTAGTTGACTTACATCCGGGGAAGCATCCGATGGGGTGTAAGTGAGTATATAAAATAAAATACAAAGCCAATGGTACTATCGAGAGATACAAGGCACACCTTGTCGCTAAAGGTTTCACACAAACTAAGGGCATTGATTTTCTAGAAACCTTTTCTCCTGTAGCTAAGTTGAGTACTGTTAGGCTTTTGTTAGCCATTGCTTCCTCTCAGCAGTGGTTGTTGGAACAGTTAGACGTGAACAACACCTTCCTTCACGGCACTTACATGAGGAAGTCTATATGGATCTTCCTCCTAGTGTTGTTCCTCCACAACTTGGCTAGATTTGTAGATTACGAAAGTCTCTCTATGGTTTGCGTCAAGCTAGTCGCCAGTGGTATGAAAAACTATCCGAGGTTCTTATAGCTTCTGGTTTTCATCAATCACAGGCTGATTTCTCGCTGTTCACAAAGAAGAAACTAGATGGCTCTTTCATAACATTGCTGATTTATGTTGATGACATGCTGCTTACGGGAAATGATCAATCTGAAATAGATGTTGTTAAGTAGATTCTTGACAAACTATTTAAAATCAAAGACCTTGGTCAGCTTAAATTTTTCCTTGGCTTAGAGGTTGCAAGGAGTTCTAGTGGCATTTCCTTATGCCAAAGAAAATACACCCTGGAACTCTTGCAAGATGCTGGACTACTTCTTAGTTGTAAACCACTTTCCACTCTCATGGATCCGAACATTTGATTACAGAAGGATGATGGTGCACCCTTCTTGGATCCTGCTACATACCGCCACCTAGTTGGATAGCTCTTGTACCTTACCACTACCCGACCGGACATCAGTTACGCTGTGACAACTCTAAGCCAATTTCTTCATGCTCCAATGGCCTCTCATTATCATGCAGCACTACGATTCCTCCAATATCTGAAGAATGCTCCATGTTCAAGTTTATTCTTCCTTTCAGATTCTGAATTACACTTGAAAGGATTCAGTGACAGTGATTGGGCCACTTGCCCGGACACTCGCAGATCTATAACCAGGTTTTGCATATATCTTGGCAACTCCCTTATCTCTTGGAAGTCTAAAAAGCAAGATACAGTTTCTAGATCATCTTCAGAAGTGGAATATCGCGCCCTTACTAGTACTACGTGTGAGATTCAATGGCTCACCTATCTGCTACAAGATTTTTAGGTGCCCTTCAAGGCTCCTGCACTTGTTTACGGTGATAGCCGTTCAGCTTTGTATTTGGCTTTTGGCTTCCAATCCTGTTTTCCAAGAAAGGTCCAAGCATATCGAGTTAGTCTGTCATGTTGTTCAGGATAAGATTCGCTCCGGCTTGATCCATCTCCTACCCATCCGTTCTCACTCCCAACTTGCTGATATCTGCACTAAAGCACTTCCTTTGAAGCAGTTCTGCAGTTTGCATGCCAAGCTGGATGTACACTCTAGCTTGAGAGGGGGGTGTCAAATTATACTCTATATATATGTTACTATGTATATAGGTTACTTCACTTGTATATAATAGAAGATATGGTTAGCAGTTAGTTAATAATTAGTTCTGCCAGATGGCAATCAGTTAGTTAGTATAGCATATTGGGGATACTATAAATAGCTATTTTGTATCACTTTCCTATTCAGAAGAGGAATCATTTTCTCTCAGAGTTTGTTCACTCTCTCTCCGCATTCCTCTCTCTCAATTCCTTATTCCACTGTTTTCTGTTACTAACCACCATATGCGATCCATATGCGATCACCGAACAACACAGAATAGTTTCCTTTGAAGTTAATTTAAATAGACTAATAATTAAGGATTAGGGATGCCCTGGCAATTTTAGGGAGGACTCTCGCACGGTAACGCTCTGCACTTCCAATCTCTTTTGAAAATAATTCCTTTATAACCATTCATCTCGCCTTTTTCAAGGCCTTAGCACTGAAACACAAAATTAGATAGATATTAAAATTTAGCATGAATATTTAATTAAATTAAACATTTTTATAGGTGTATATGCATATTATATTATTTTAATAAATATACGATATACGATATGATGATAACGAAAGTGAAATGGAATTAACCAAAACTAAATAAAGATCTTGAAGATAAAATTAGCCAGAATACAAATGTCTGAGGCGTTCTGGTCGTTGGTAGCTTCGGTCTCTATCTCTAACTAACTCTTTCAAAGCCCTTATTAAAGAGAGATCAAATAATTAGAATTTTGTGGTATGCAATGCTCAACAGTCAGAATGTTAATAAATTGTACCTCCAATAACAGAAAAGAGAAAAATAAATACCGATAATTAGGTCCACGTATACCCTGAGAATACGCAATTGACCCACAAGAGGAGAGAGAACAGAGAAGCGAAAAGGAGGAGAAATAATTAGTTAATTATTTTTATATATGAAATTTTAAATTTTTTTTTTTTTTTTTTTTTTTGTGGTATGAAGGCAGGGCGGAGGGAATAGAAGAACAAAGAATATATCAGACTCAAAAAGAGATATAGAAGACAACTACCAACCTATAGACTCAACTATGTATAAGAAGGTAAAAAAAAATGGAAATAAAAAACAAACCTTCTCTTTTACTTTACTTTTCTCAACCTTTTAAAGAATCCTTCATTCGAAAAAGCAAAAAACATTGGCTTTGTGGAGAATGGAAAGAATAAAAAAACAGGGAACGTTCAATTCGATGAAATACAAAAGGAAAGATATCATATATGACAGGCACACAGATTAAAATCAACCAAATGAATAAATAAAAATAAAATAAAATAGTATCACTAAAAAAAAAAAAGAAAATCAAACAAATTCCTTACCCAGTCTCAGGGTCTACAGGTAAACGTGCGATTGGTTCCATCGGTGACCGCGCCTTCAAAATAAGATATATATATATATATATATATATATATAGTTAATAAGTATATGAGGACGAAACAGAAAAATTGCAAACAAAACAAAAGAACTGGATAAATAGCTCTCACACAATGACAACATTCGTGAGACAGATAGTGAGTGGAGGCCATGAGGCAGAGAGGACGAAAACCACCGAGAGGCGCCGAAACCCTAGTAGTAATGTTACGTAAAATGAGCCTTGGAATTGAACCCACTCTTGGTTTACAACATTATTATTCTGTTTTGAAACGGCTTATGTTCTTTTTTTTTTTCCTTTATCTAAATCTTTCCTTTTGTGATTGATTGTATCATGAATTAACTGATCGTGATCTGTTCGGGATTTTTTTTTTTTTTTTATAGATATGATCTGCTCAGGATTTAGTTTACTTATTTTTGGAAAATGCTAGAAATCCAGACTTTTTGCCAGAATGATATGACATTGTTATTAACTCTTAGATGAGTAAGTGAGTTCCACTACTTCATATCATCCAACCACCACCATGATTTCTGGAAAAAGTTAAGTTTACATCGTTCTGACTATGTAGCATTGCTCCTTTTTTTTTATCTATAAAAGATTTAGGCTTAATTTGATAATGTTATTTAAAATGGTGTTTTTACTTATGAAAGGCAACCAAATTTTTGTTTGATAAACCAAAAAGTGGTGATACTTTTGCTCCTAACTTTTAAAAACTAGAGATGCTCTTAGGAGTCCTCATGGGGTGTTTTACAGAGGTGGTTTATACTCTCTAAAATTTAAAAGACTAATATAAGTTACTCTTTTTAATGATATTAAAAATAGAAATTATTCTCTTTAGTATTTATATCCATTACAGTCATTTTAAATTTTAAGAGCAACTTTACCAAATATTACTTTTGTGGCTTCTACTTATTAAGAGCAACTTTTACATTATTTTACCAAACAATACTACTATGACTTTTTGAGAGCAACTTTTAGATAGCCCAGTAGCTTTCAAAAAGCCACAGTAATACCAAATCAAGTCTTAGTTTACTTATATAACTAATTTGCAATTTTTAAAAAATTTAATTTTGATATACTATCAATTTTTACTGTCATTCAATCATGTATTGTTGCGTCAACAAAAGCATTTAACTAAACCACCTACTACTTTAAAAATCTTACAAATAGAAGCAATGAAGCATGTGGTTGGATAATAATATAAAAGTATACTTTTACACTAATAGTGCATCAAAATAATGTCTTTTTAAATAAGTCTTTACTTTATAAAAGTTTGTAGGGAAAATTAATGGAAATTAATTTTGATGCACTGTGAGTGTAAAAAAGATTTTTAAAGATATCCAATTATGCATTGTCATATCAGCAAAATTGTTCGACTTAATTGCTTACTATCTTAAAGTCTTATATTTAGATGTATATGATTGGATAATAACGTAAAACTCTTTTATATTGACAGTGCATCAAAATTAATCTCAAATTAATATTAAGGATAGTTAAAAATGACTAGTTATATTAAAATTATGAAAAAGGACATATTAAATAATATTTAAGGAGAAAGACCATAAACTTTTTATAAGTAGATAATAATACCCTTAAACTATCTCTTTCCTTTTACTATTCTTCCTATGTCTCCTCACACCTTCATTTGTGGCTTCTCTGGCAAACCATCATCTATCACTTTGACCACATCTACTTGTGCAATTTCATTTTTCCTTTATCACCATTTGTAAGTCCTCCAACAATTTCTTTCACTTTGAGTTTCTTAAAGAGTTAGCCAAACACATCCTCAAAAAGTGAAATAGATCAACAAACTTAAAAAATTAGAAGCAACAACAAATAGAAGGGGGCATGCAAGGATAGGGATGGAAATAGGCTAGGCCACGCTCTAAATAGACCAGGCTTGTGTCATAATAATTGGGGTTGAGCCTAGCTTATTATTTGTTAAAGGCTTTATTTTCGGCCTGACCTAGCCTGTTTGGATAGCTTGGCCTGGCCTGAAACCTGTTAACAAAGCTTGTTACAAATAAAACTCTTAATAGGCCACAGGCCTAAGCCAGCATGTAAGCTTAAATAAGCTCAGCCCTTTGAATACATACTAAACAGGCCTTCACATTGCCATAAAAAAATTACTAGAGTAAAAAAATTGAATGATAAAAATGATAATGTGATTATCTATACTATGCCACCAGCCCAACACAAAGGGAATAATCAAAACTAAAAAGGGGATGCCCATTTTCTAATATACCAAATTCGATCCCAAAGGGAATAATCAAAACTCAAAAGGGAATAATCAACACCACAAATTAATAGTTAGTGAACAAATAAAAACTAATAAAAGAATAATCTAGACTCCAAAGTAGATTCACAATAGTCCAGAGTGATAAAAATAGAGTTCATCACAAAAGAGTTTCAAAACTCAAAAGAGAAGGACACTAACTTCATCTGAGTGATGACAACAAAGGCAATGGTGCTGCCGCGCATGCTGGGGTCGCGATGCGGTGGTAGTCCTACCGAAGATCAACACGATGGTGGTCCTGGCGAAGGTCGCCGCAGTGGCGGAGAATACTATAATGGCCACTAGCCAGTGGATGTGGAGCTCGACATGGTGAGTGGAGAACGGCGTTCTACGGTGGACGGGGTGGCGAAGGTAGATGCAGTGGCAGAGGTGGATGTGATGGCGGTGTTTCTTAGGTTAGGGATGGGGAGCTATTGCAGTGGCCACTAGCTAGTGGATGCGGAGCTCGACGTGGAGAGTAGAGAGTGGCTTTCTAGGTGGACGGGGTGGTGGAGGTAGATGTGGCGGCAGCGTTTTAAGGTTAGGGATAAGGATAGAGCAGGCAAGGGTGCAAGGGTTAGGGTTTCACATTTAGTGTTTGAGTTTCTTTCATGATAAAAAACTAGATCTCAGTGTGGGAAATCATTTTATATATGGGAAAATAGTGAAAAAAAAATGGGAAAAATTTGGCAAATATGGCGAAATTGGAAAAATGTGGTGTTTTGGGGTAAATTCGGATAACCCTTACTCGAATCCCTGCAAAAGCCAACCAAAAAGCGGGAATAGAATTCGGTTGTTTGTAGTCTGAATTGGAATCGAGCCCAACATTCAGCGGATTCCTTGCCCTTCCGCCCACCCATGCAGATTAGAAGGTTCTCTTTGTATTTTATTTGTTTAAAGATTAATGATATATTTTAATAATTAATATAATATTTAATTATAAATTTATTAATTTAAAATATATATGTTTTTATTTTTAAAGAAATAAAATATATATAACATAATAATAACTATTAATTATTGAAAATACTTATACTCTTATAAAAGATGAGAATATTAAAAACTCATAAAAAATTATGAATAGCATATAAATAATTGTCTAAAAAAATACCACATAAATATTATTAAAATCAAATTAACAAATTTAAGTGTAAATTATGAAATTAATAATAAAAATTTGATTTTAATATATTATTAATATACTTCTTTTTACACTGTTGATTAATTATATACAAAGTTATTATAAAAATATTGCACCTTTAGAAAAATTAATTTATAAGATATACATAATAATATAATTTTTTTTGGGTGATGTGATATACATAGTGATATGTTGTTATTAATACTATTAAAATTTTTATATTAATATTATATTAAATTGATCTAATCATAATTACGGAACTTTTAAGCAATAATTTAAGAATACTGATTGTTAAATAAAAAATTAATTGATAAGTAATTTTCTTAAAAATGTCGATAGATTATATATATATATATATATATATATATATATATATATATATATATGGTAGTTCTAGATATCATGATGGATCTGCTCAAGCATATTTCAGAGGCGATTTGTCAAAACAATGTAATAAAATTATTTTTTTCAAAACATTTATTTATTATTTATTATTTATTCACCATAATTATAAATTTATAATTTATTATTTTACTTTATATTTGTTGTTATCAATAGTTTGTAGAAATAATTTATTAGTGAATGGTAAAGTAGAATAGTAGGTCTTTGATTTGCATAGATTAATGATAGAGCTTACAGTTCTTGACCATAATGAAATAGAATAGATTAATTTAGTTTATCTATCATTGATGATAATTTAAACTAGAGTATAAGTTAGTTATTATATTATTTTAAGTATATGGCATTAGTTTAATTATACAACATTGATGAGAACTCAAATTAGAATATATAAATTATGTTATTATTTATTTTTAGTAATTTATTATTTTATTTTATTTTATATTTTTTATTATCATTAGATTTTTAATAATGTTTCTTAATGTAGAGTATAATAGACTAGACTAGAATAGAATAGAATATGTTGCTTTTGATTTGAGTAGATTAGTGATAGAATTTAAGGGTGTTTAATATAAAAAAGTAGAATAGATTAGTCTAATTATCAAATATTGATAAGAACTCAAATTAGAGTACAGTATAAGTATAGACAATAATAGAATGGAATATGTTGCTTTTGATTTGGGTAGATTAGTGGTAGGGTTTAAGGTTCTTTAGTCTAATTATCCAACATTGACAAACACTCAAATTAGAGTATAAGTTAGCAATTTAATTATTAATTAATTAATTTTAGCAATTTACTAATTTATTTTATTTTGTGATGGTTATTATAATTAGATTAGTAATGGTGTTCTTTAATATAGAGTATAATAGACTAAACTAGAAATGAATAGGATAGTTTACTTTTGATTTGGGTAGATTAGTGATAGGATTTAAGGTTTTTAGCAATTTACTATTTTATTTTTGTTATTATGGTTAGATTAGTGATAGTGTTGTTTAATGTAGACTATAATAAACTAGACTAGAATAGGTTGTTTTTTATTAGGGTAGATTAGTGGTAGGATTTAGGATTTTTAGCAATTTACTATTTTATTTTATTTTATTTTTGTTATTATTATTGGTAATTTATATTATTATTTATTTTTAGCAATTTACTGTTTAAGTTTGTGTAATATTTGTCATTTTTTAATTTTATTTTATATTTGTAATAATATTCTTATGTTTTTAATAACATATGGTTTAATCAAAATATTGGTCAAAAGATTCAAGTTTTGCAAATTTAGCACAAGCTAATGGAGAGTAGGGTGCTCCTGATAGAGCACTATTTAGAGATAACTGGGGCTCTAACTCCCTTGCTTATCTATATCGATGCTTATGCCATACAATGCGGAAGACATGCTAGGAAATGAGCGAGTGCATGGTCTTCATTCTTGGGTGTGGTACCGCCTGCCATTTTTGGCTCCCGTTTCATGTCCTACAGATAGATTTCCCCTAGCTTCTAAATACAAACACTTTATATATTTTGTTTAGAGTACTTGATATTGTGGAATTTATATCTAATTAAAATAATATGCCACAAGTGGGCGGGCACATCCTTTCCAATGCAGTATGAATATCAGGTAGTGAGCAATATTAGACTAGCCATCGACCTTATGGAATATAATCAGGTAGGGACTAAAATAATATATGCTTTAATGTAATAGTTACTATCATTATTAAAACTTTTTTTTAATAATGCAATTTTAGTGGTGACCTTATGGAAACATTATTGGCTAAATTTCGCCGGATGTGAGAGGATGGCAGACACAATGGTTGACCACCGTGTCACTTGTATGCTTTGAAATTGTTGAGTGGCATTTGAGTGACCGTGTGATGCGTAGTTTGGGTGTGCCACAGCATCATCAGGGTAAGGACGACCACACGGACAAGGAGGAGGACAATGAGGAAGAGGATGACAGGATAAGGACCAGGAGGACCAAGAGGACCAATAGGGCAAGGATGAGCAGGACCAGGAAGACGAGGACGAGGATGACGATGGTGGTGATGATGATGACATACATGGTGGAGGAGGAGGTCGAGGGGGAGGAGAAGGCCGAGGTAGAGACCAAGGGGGAGACAAAGGGGAGGGGGAAGTCAGAGTAATGGAGGGTCCTCAAAGAATGCATGATACTGGCTACAATTAAAGATTAAGGCGCCAAGGAGGTTCGCTCCTGGCACAGTGTGGGGGAAGAAAAAGGGGAAGAGCTAGGCTGAGTAGATTAAAGTTGTTGTGTATTTATTTAAGGATTTGTTATTATTATCTATTATTTTGCAACTTGTAGTATTCGCAAATTTTTTATTTCATATACAATTAACTTATTTATAATAAGTAAAAGTGAATAACAATAAAGAAATAGTGAATAATTAACTCCATTCTTTTTCAACTTTTAATAAATTAATCCCTCACTTATTCTTGTTTCATATAACACATGCTAAATTTATATTTTCTCATAAAATAATAATTTTTTTTAACTTATACCTGGGTACAGTGTAGGGGAAGAATTAGGCTGACTATGTTAGAGTTGTTATATATTTATTTGATTTTTTTAAAAAGAAACTTTAAAGACAAAAAAAAAAAAAGTGAATAACAAATCAAGTTATTTATGTAATAGGAGTGGTGAATTAAATAATTTGTATTCTTCATGTTTAAATAATAGAGAAACGAGGAATTTTGTATACATGACTCTGATTGGAAGTTTCTTAATTCCGCTAATTATATATAAAAAAAAAATTGTGTGTTTTTGTAAAAGGTAAACACAAAATGAAAATAATCATGACTAAGAATTCATAAATTAAGAGTAGCACATGATCATATGAACAAATACACTGCAGTGTTATTTACCTTTTCATTTTTTTTTTCCCCTTCTCCTGGTGATCAGACGAAACATTAACAATTTAAAAAACATTGATCATAATAGGAATTAGTTTCCTTTCTTAGTAATAAGGTGCGGATACCCTTGGAAAATTAAAAAAAATTGCCAACTCTGTCTAAGAAAAATGTGAAGAAATTCCAACTAAATATTTTGAAACTAACCTTCGTCAATAGTACTTTCACTAATATCTTCACATAAAAAAACTTTCACTAATATTTATTCATTTAATTTAAATAATTTTTATATTTCTTAATTAACTTCAATAATAATATTTATTTTAATAATAAATATTTTTTAACAATTACTAACTTTATAAGTAATTCTTCTTCTTTATGACGTTTTAAGTATTTTTTAACAATTATTAACTTTATAATTATTTTTTTATAAGTAATTCTTTTTTTTAATTTATTATGGTTTTAAATTTTTTTATTGAATCCGGTTAAACTTTTGCCGGATTGCTTTTTTTAATTTTTTTCATTTTAAATTTTTTTATTGAATCCAGTTTAGTTTTATTATAATCCGGTTAATTATTTGCCCGATCCCTAATCCATTCTTTCCCATTGTTTTTAGTGACAAACGATCCACTTCAAGCTTAAGCGGATCCAATTTTTTCACATTAAATATTAAAGCAATCCGTTATATGTATTATTGGACAGCTTAAAACATCATATTTTTCCAAATTTTCCACAAATCCCATATTCATCAAATATCACGTTGAGATCTCCATATACTAAAAAATCACCCTTTGAGTGCTACTTCAAGTTATTATTATTTGATTGTTGATTTTTAATAAAAGGTAATTTTAAAAATATTAAATATACACTATTAGACATAAAAAAGCTAGTTGGTTCAGTGGTAAGTGTTAGAAGTAGCTCAATAGCTTGGGTTCAAATCTCAATAGAAATTTTTTGTATATATATATATATATATATAGGGAGCGTATCATATGAGAGAAATGATTTATTATATATATATATAGGCCGGCCTAACAAGTCCAACAGAATTCACAAATAGCCTAGGGGCGTCTTTTTAACTAAACAGGTTTTGAAAAGAGCCTGAGCGTGACTTATTTGCTAAAAAGGCCAAACCTAATGAAGGCTAGGCCACAGGCTCTTATCAAGTCACCTAACCTGTTTCCATCCCTATGCAAGAGTCTTGCCCCCGACCCGTCTATGTATAACAAACTATATAAATATTTAAGAAAAAAAAGAAGTTTACTACACTTTCTTGTTATCTTTAAAATATTTTTCATATCCATATTTATTAATTTCTTTTAAGTGTATTAATTGATCGATGAGATAAAATTTCAAAAGTTTTAATAAAAATTCCTTCAATAACCACCTTGAGTAAAGTATTACACCTGTTATATATTCATTAACAACCAATCTCAAAATGTTAGTCTCTAATATAGATGAAACGGCATACAGAATGACCAAAAAAAAAAAAAAAAAAAAATACTGAAGTTCTCAAGTAACCATTATGAGTGACACAGAGACAAGATATTTGTAATTTACAATTTAAAATCTCAGCCTGAAGTGATGATCTGTGCAGGTATAATTATTTTTTAATGACAAAACAATCATTTTTAACGATTTATTATTCATGAATTTTATAATTGAAAAAATAACATACTTGATTTCGTTGAAAGTATGATATTTACCGAGGTTCTGAAAATTGGATCGAGCAAGGTATTGGTTCAGAGGTTCAATGGTTCAATCGGAAGTTCGATCGAGATGTAATATATATATATATATATATATATATATATATATATATATATATATATATATATATATATATATATATATATAATTAATAACATATTATGAGATAAATAAAAATAATTAAAATTTTTTAATATAATAAAAATAATTTTAGAAATCAAAATCACTATATTAAGTTATATTAACATAATCAATATAAGTAAAATATTAAGCTCCATATTGCTTAGATTTTGAATTTTTTATTCTTAAAACTATTATAAAGCATTCAAGAAGTCTCACATTACTTAGAGTAAAATTTTTTTACTCTTGAGACTTCTATAAATAGTATCTACATATCATTTTTTCTTATATTTATCACCTTTAAGCTCTTTTTTAAAGAGTAAGATATGTAATAGTTTTTAATTTGGCCAACCAAAATGTATTTTTGGCCATTTTTCATCATAATGAAGTGTTAATTTCACTATTAATGATCAAAAAATAATTTTTTACTTCTTTAAAAAAAAACTGGCCAACCAGTAAAATTGATTCGATTTAGCCGATTTATCGATTTTTGGCCGATTCAGCCGGTTCAATTCCGACTTTTTGACAAAGTGATTCTTTTATTATACCTGGCCGGTTCCCGGTTCAACCAGTCGGACCGGCCGATCCAATCTGGTTTTCAGAACATTGATATTTACACTAATTTTGGTATTATGAAACATGTCCTTATTAATATATTATGATATTAATTTAATAAATACGATACGTTACTTTTTCCCATCCTTAATCCATGTGCTCTGGATTCGTCCCTAGTTGCAAGTCATTCCTGATGAAAAGAGTGTCATAAAGCTTTCTGATATACATGCTCAGCACTATACAATCAAAGCAATATTATGTGCCTGTTAAAATAAATTAAAAGCCTATCCAAATTCTCTAATTATATTAGACAATATCTAAATAGTCACATCTAAGATTAAAAAAACAAAAAAGTTATGAAATAAAATAGTGAGTACATGTCATCACCTGATGAAAATGAAATAAATATTTATGCAACCCGCAAATGCTAGAAGCAAATATTGGGATAACTATTAAACAATTGGGAGTACAATGAAAAACTCTTGAGTATAATCAAACAGGTTATGTTTCTAAATCTAGTCTTGGCAGTTTTGGTTCAATGAAGAAAGGAGAATCTACACTACAAGAAAAATATTAATTAGCGGCAGAAAAATTGCGGTGGACACAATCCCTAGCTAAGTTATGGCAGATTTGCAATGGATATTGACCGCAACAAGCCCAAAAAAATCAAAACTAAAAATAAAATTGCAATGGATAATTCCACCGCTAATATTAATTTTTGTTTAATTATTTGCTTGAAATTAATTTGCGATGACTTATGTCACTACTAATTATTAAGAGAATATATCCAAAAAAGTGTGGAGGCATTTGCAACAGCTCAGGCTGCCGCTAATCAGCACAACCGTTTGTAAATCAAACATACAAATTCAAAAAACAAAAATAAATGAAGGAGGTAGCCAATCTTGTACCGAAATTCACAAAAAAAAAATTACATAAAGGATTTTGTGGTAGCTTGGGCCACCGCTAACAGTTGCATGCCACCACTAATCTTATACCGGAATTCAAAAAAAAAAAAAATTACATAAAGGAGTTTGCAGTGACATAGGCCGCTACTAATAATTTAACCGTTAATCTAATACTTAAATTCAAAAAAAAAAAAAAATGAAGAGCTTGTAGTGGCTTCGATTGTTGCTAACAGTTGAATAATTTGCAACCGCCAATACTGAAATTCAGAAAAATAATTACATAAAGGAGTTTGCGATGACATGGACCGCTGCTTATTGTTTAACCATTTGCCGCCATTGATCTACTTCCCCAATTCAAAAAAAAAAAAAAAAAATACATGAAGGAGTTTGCATACCAAATGTTTGAAAAAGATTCGTACAATTTGCAGTGAATTTTGCCGCCACAAATTCATTTTTATTAGACACACATCAAAACAACCTTCCTTCAATTTCTCCTATTCTCTTCTCTTTTCTCGTCCTTCTCTCCTCCCTCTCTTCTTCCCTTCTTCTCCTACACTATTCCAGCCACCACCCACCACCCTTCTCCTCCTCCTCCTCCCCCCCCTCTCTCTCTCTCTCTCTCTCTCTCTCTCTTTCCCTTTCCTTCCTCTCTCTTCCTTCTACACCTCACCAAGCACCTCCACCCGCTACTGCTGAGAATAGCGCCGCTAGTCACTACTAGGTTTTCCTTTTCATCTGTAATATATATATATTTCTTCTACCTTTTTTAGCTTTATTAATGTTGTTGAAATTGTTAAGTATGTTAACTCTTGTTAATTTTATATCCTATATTGTTTTTATTTTTGTTGATAATTGTTGCATTGTTGATGATCATGTGTTGTATGGTATTGTAGTCTTGAGTTGATTATGTATTGTAAATATGTTAACTTGTGTTTATTATAGATGGTATTTTTTCTAATTATTGCATTGTTGATGATTTTGTATTGTATGGTATTGTGGTCTTGTGTTACTACTATCAATTTAGGAGGAAACATTTGAATAAAATTTTTTGCCAAATTCGGTGATTTGCAATGGACTTAGTAGCCGCTAATTAGAAAAGTCTACCACTAATCAAAGAGAGAAAAATTCACCGCTAATTTTGATGGGGAATAATCCACTGCAAATTAGAGAAGAAAAAAACTGCCGCAAATTAATGACGAAAAAGTTTGCCGCTAATTTTAGAGGGGGACCGGGCTGCCGATAGTAATGAGTAGTTTATGAATATGTGGCAACCATGCAAATAATCATATTGTGGCTGATTTTAGCATATTTGTGGTGGATTCGTCTGCTACAAACGACCGATTTTCTTATAGTGTTAAACAATTTCTTGAAGGTGAGGATGAGGATTCCACTAGAGAAGGATGTGAGAGAGTAAGTGACAAGAGGCTTAAAACGAATAGACAAGGAAAAGAGATAGTTTATAATTTAAGAGTATTGATGTCTACTTATAAAAGGTTTTTGGTTCTTATTGTTAAATATTATATAATAGGTCCTTTGTAATAATTTTTAATATAACTTGTTATTTTCCTAAAAATCCAATTAAATTGAGAATGGGTACATATAATAAAAGAATTTATGAAGGTAGAGAACTATAAAATATATAGAACAAACCTTTGACCCCTTATAAATAAAATTTTCTAATCTATCTATACATATAATATTTCAAATGCCTAACATGGAATATTCTGCCAAATGGCAGCGTCTTATGCTTCTAAATCTCTCCAAATTCACATAGTTTTTTCTATTTAAGAAAACTATTCAAAACTTATTCTACCTATTGAACAAAAGAATAAAATGAATAGATTAATTTTATTGGTTAAAAGATCTACAATCCATTTAGTTTCCACTCGTCTTTCTCAATGAATCCACTATCCTCACTATCACATTTCTAAATGAATTAATTTTCCCAACCTTTGGTGAAACTACGACTTACTCAATGAATTATTATCAGCAATTAGTTTTCCGTTGAGTTCAAGAACTTGCACTTCAATTTTCTTCCGGCAAATATATCACGTATGTAATTGGGCAATGTAGGGATACTTTTCAACTTTCGATTAAAAATCTAAATTAAGAATAACTTAATAAATGATAAATATTTTGGTTAAGCTGAAGATAATATTTATAACTAAATTATAAAAAACTTTAAAGTAAAAAACCTAAATTTAAATGTTTGGAATTAAACTGAATAAATTTCCAAATTGGGGTAATAAAATGATTTTGAAATTTCAGGAAAAAGACAAATTACCTAATGCTCTGCAAGATACTATATTCTTTAAAATTACTTTACTATATGACTGAAAAATGGGAATAAAGAGAGGAAATGTAATATCTCGGTATAAAATAAAGCATTTGGTTTAAAATAAAATATTAGTAACAAAAAAATATAGTTTAAGTCTATAATACATTGTTAGAAAATAAAATGCTTGTTTAAAATAAAATATATATAACTTAGAACTCTTAAAACAAAAAAGAAAATTTCATAGCTTATTCTTTGGGGTTTTTCTTTAATTACTTTTAGGAATATAGTGATAGAGTAATTAAAATTGTTGAATAGAATTTTTGAAGTGTTTGTTTTTAAAAAAAAAAAAAAAGAAATGGGGATCATGGTGCACCATAAGTGATATGGTGTACTATAGACCTCTCTCTTTCTCCACTTTCATGTCTGAAACATTCTTCCTGACGCCTATTCTTTCATTTTCATTTTTCTCCTCCGTTACTCTCTTTCACTTTCACTTTCACTCCCTCTCTCTTTCTCACTTGCCATCTCATCCCTCTCTTGGCCCCTCACCCACCGCCGCTTTCTCCCTTTCTCTGCCGCAATCTCTCTCTCTCTCTCTCTCTCTATTGCGGTCTGCCTCTCCCTCCACCGCATTTTCTTCTCTTTGCGGTACCCTTCACCGTTTCAAATTTGTTTCTCTTTCATGGCTGGAAGTTGATATGCTTCCTCCAAACCGTAGCTCTTGGATAAGTTCCCTCTTTATGTCTTGTTTTCATCCTCTAAAGTGGGTGTGGATGCCTTGCTTTGTCTCTTTTTGCTGTTTAGGAAAATTTAAATAGCTAATGTGAAATTGAATCTTGGTTGGTATGGATTTGGGATGGATTCGTAATTTTCACTTGGGCAAGGGCTTTAATTTGTGTCTATTGTGTTTGTGTTAATTCTATTCACTTTCAATGTGAGTATAATTATATACTATGTTGCTTGTTTGGTTATTTAATTCTAGTGTAGATGCATCACTTGGGTTATTGGATGTTAATTGTGCAATCAAAGTTGGCACTAGTTAGTTCCTCAAAGATGAAAACAACGGCACTTAATTGTCATTTAAGAGCTAATTTTGTGGTATTATACGGGTCATAAGTATAGATTTATGTAGACTGTTTTTAGTTGCTGTGGTTGATTTAATTAAAGGTTATAACCAAGTAGTTATAGATAAGGGTACTTATGCGTAAGTCAGCATTGATGTAATACCTTCTTAGTGAAAGAGATATCTTGGATAATTCCTAGCTCTACAGGTTATTTGGCATGTAAAAGGTGACATTTTGGTGCTGGATTCTCTTAGGTAGCGATCGAGGCTTTGAGATGCTATAATCTCCAGCCACCACTTCTCGGTTTAGTTTGTGAGTAATAGTACATTATAACTTGTTTTATGTTCTTCTTATTTTCCTAAATATATGTTTTGAAGGCTACTTGTTTTCTAACCGAATCTTTAAAGCTACTTATAATATTATTATATTATTAATTCTATGCATCCGCAGGTGGGACAAGTATTTTGAGGAATTTACTCTCTGATACTCTATTTTGGTTTAAGAATTTCCTGTATTGTTATCAATTAAGGTTTGAGATCTGATTATCTAAATGTTTTGAAATCGATATGATGTTTCAAGTTAATATTATGAACTTGGACACTAGAAATTATAGATTTTAATATAGTAAGTTTTGAAATTGATTTTCTTAAGCTAATTCTAAACTTAATATTATGGGGATGATTGAAAAGGTTTGGAACTTGCATATTAGATTTAGAAATTTGATATGCTTGGAAATTATATTGGATTTTATTATTATAGAAGTCTGAGACTCTAATGAATTTGATTTCTGAAATAAAGTAAATTATGAACTTTCTTTGAGTTTTGGATAAATGATTTTTTTGGGAGGGATCTTTAACAGAACTGTATGCTAACGGCAGTATACGTTAGCCCTGGGTGCACCTTGGTTTGGCCAACCCAGCTAGCAGGGGTGTTGCTAGCCCAGTGTGACAGTCACATGTCTGGCTCTGTTTGTTGATCCTTCGGTATAGGACTATTGTAACATCCACCAGAATTTTTATCGCTTTTCGCCCAATTGTTCGATTTTTATCGAATAATTAAGATTAATTAGAATTCAACTAAATATTTATTTAGGATCAATTAATTAGCAATTAATTGAGTTTAGATATGAGTTAATTAGGTTAGAAGTATAGAGTTTTCATAAAAATTTTCTTGAAAATCGATTTAAATCGGTACGATTACGGTATTTTAAACTGTCGGAACCAAACCAATAGAATTTCAACTCATTAACCCTACTTTAAGTGGCTGAGAACTTAGCCACTTAATCCCTCAAAGTGGCGCAAATAAGGCCACAAGAAAGGAGGAAAGTTGGCTGAATTTTAGCCTTTTGATTTTCAACCAATCAAAGCCACCCATTCCAACTACCTCCTCCATGTTTTATAACACACTCCTCTCCTTTCCTTCAGCCATTTTCTGCGCTGCCATTCTCCCCCATTTCAGCTCTCTTCTTCTCTTCTCCATTCACCCAACTCCATCAAACCATCAAGCCCAACCAAGTTTTGTTCATTCAAGTTCCAAAATCAAGCCAAATCACATCATAACAAGAGGTAAAGGTTTAATTCTTGTGTTGATTTTCTGATCTTGGGTGGTTGGTGGTGGCTTATTTTATCAATCTTTGATGTATTAATTGAATGATTATGATGATATATGGCTGGTTTATTGGCTGTTTGTGAGGTTAAAACCGAATTGGAAGCAAGAAAGAATGAAAATAGGAAGAACTGAGAGGCTGGAGAACCAAAAACCCTCGACAGTCCGTATGGCGGAGTGTATGGCTCCGCCTATCGCCATTTAAATTCAATGACACTATTTTTAAATGAAACTAGACATCAAGGGCTTTCCATATATATATATATATCATATAAGGCCATTGGATTAGTATTGAGAGAGATATGGATTTTTGAATTTCGACCTAGGTTTTTGACTCTGACTCTGGGCAGACTGGGTTGTTCAGGGTAGAACTCGCCCTATACTTTTTGGAAATGAATGAAACTAACTTTGTTAGAAAGCTTACACATAATCAAATGTGCCATAAAAATTTCAGAGTTAAATAAGGTCTCGATTGCTCTCAGTGATCCAAGGAAGTTGCCCTATATCTAAACCGGGCCAAGATAGGGCAATGTAGGAAGGTCAAATTTCGGGACTTATAACTCGAGCCCTACTAATACAAATGGAATGGACTTTTTTAAATGAAAGTTTGTCCTATTAGCTTTAATATGAGACCAATTTCATATGATTTGAATCAGTTTTCGATTTTTAGTGGATTTCTACTTTTAAGTGTCTAATTCTGGCCAGCCACAGGGTAGGTCGGGATAAAACCTAAATAACTTGAGCTATAGTTATCAAAATTAGATGGGACCAAAGAGGTTAGAAAATAGACACATAACACTTTACCATATCCAAAATTGAGGTCCAAATGAGTTAAATAGAAATTATGGCTTGATATACAAAAATCGAGCTGAATGATTATATTGAGGCAGTAACTCTGCCTTAATGGGACTAATGCTTCTATGAGTTCAATGATGAATTATGAATGCAATATTGTGACTTATATGAGAAATTGGTGTTCTGATGTACTGGCACTATTCATGGGAAAGCGGACACGTTCTGTTATGCCATCGAAATTTCGGTAAGATCTATGCATGAGTTATGATATACATGTTGTTACATGTGCATTTTCAAGAAAGTTATGAAAGTTATGTTATGATGAACATAAGAAATATGTGATGATAAAGGTTCCATGATACTATTACTTGGGCCAGCCCCAGATAAAAAGTTAAGGGGAATAGATCGGTGGGGAGATCGGGGAAAGTAAACCCAACATCCTTGTATAAGAACGAGCTCGATCCTGAAAAGTAGACTATTACCCAGGAGTCTAAAATGGCCAAGAACTCCCACGGGACCAAGTGATGGAAAATGATGGAAATATGGAAAAGTTTATGAAGAAAGATTCAAGAATGAGTTTGCATGATTACATGAATGCATGATTACATGGAATAGTTATTTCAAGATGTTTACAGTTGATTGCTATATTTACTTACTGCTGTATATTTGTTTATTCTGCTCAATGTTCTGAGTGTCACTATTTATTAAATTGTTCTGTTTCTTGTGCCGTCAAAAGTAAAATTGAACCTTGCCTCAGACCAGAGATTTTCTTAACCTTATTAAATTTAACATCATAACTACATCATCATAACTAGACATACATTCTAAAGCATAGAATAAGCATTCATAATGCAAATGGACAATATTAATACATGCAAAGACATGCATCATCATAGACTTAATCATGGTTATACTTTGACTTTACTTTCATTTTTAGCACATGCTTGACATTCTTTACTTTCCTTTGAAATAAACTATTTTTAGACATGAGCTCATTCTGTGACCGTCGTCACGCAATACTAAACCAAATCTGATTAAGCTGATATTGGTTACCCCTAAGTTGGAGGGTCCTCCATGTCATCCTCATAGAGGTTAATTGAGTCTTTGTGGATCACCGTCTCTCACTTCCTTTGTCGAAGTGATTGAAAGGTCATGTCCCATTATTTCTTTTCTTATCATTATACTTTACATGCATAATACTTCTTTGACTAGACACGTGCAATGAAATGACTAAGTCCATAATTTTGATGGAAATCTGGCAGCATAACGGCTAGACCGGAGCTTCCCCTAAAATGCCAATCATAAGCTTTCAACCAACTGTTTATCATATCACAATAATCAATCAATCATGAGACAAAGCTCAATCAAACTCATTATTCATCATGCCAAATGGCATCATATATTCATATCCTAAAGGGGGTTTATAGTTCTGTTATTCTTTGTGAAGAGTCTTATGAATCATCACATGATTTTCCGTGGTTACCCATGAGAGAATCACATAGTTAAGATATATGTACGTGGTCTTTTAGTTGCTTAGTTCTCATATGAAATTATTCTTTACTTGAGTTCATATCTCATGGAACACTTGTTCACATTAATTAAGTTAAGTGATTAGTTCCTTTCATTGAGATATTGCACTTAGTGATTCTTAAGTTCATAGTATGCTCAGAGGCCCTAATCATACTTCTGCTCCCAAGGAGTTCGAGATCCTTCTAATCCTTGGGTCATGATAATGCATAACCATATCATGAGCCCAACAACACCATGTTCACTAAACACCAAGGGTGATTTTTAACTTAACCAAGTTACAAAGTTTCAAGCTTTTATCACTAACATAACAAGATCTTCCCTTAAATATTATAAAAGTTATCATTCTTTATAAAGTAGTCATAAAGTTTTATTCTTTATGAAAGTAAGTGCCTTTAAAATTAAGCTCTTATCTTAAAGATTAGATCTTCATGAAATAATGATACAAGTTGCTAACTTTTTAACTAAAAAGTCTTGTTCTTTGTGAAAGTTGACTCTTTTAATTATTCTAAGACCATCAAGGTCTCAACTTTATGATTTAAAGTTGCCTCTAAATTAAAAAGGTTCCTACTTTATCAACTAGTGATATAAGACATTAGTTTTAAAGTTATAAAGTCTTGATCTTTTTAAAAGTTAGCATTTCTATGATCCAAAAGTGACCTTTTTGATTTCAAGTTTCAAACTTGATGAAAGGATTTGCTTCCAAGGATCAATCTTTGAAACATAAAGTGACAAGACATCATTTTCCTAACTTAAAAAGGCTTATTATTCTAAAAAGCTTAGACTTTTATATGTATTCTTGCCTTCAAGACAAAACAAAATAAAACTTTATGGAAGCTTAAAAGTTGCTTCACTTTAAGGAATCAAGAAGCAAACTTTTTAAAGCTTTAAGCTTTTAGGATGTTCATAGTCTTATCAAATTATGAAAAATATGTAAAGATGAAACTTTTCTAGTCATAAACTCATCATAAGAAAAAGAGCAAGTTTAAGCAAGATACCATCAAGAGCATCAAGAACATTCAATAATAAGAACATGAACATACTTTTCCAAAAGTAGAAATATCAAGAATACTTGAAGAAGAACAAGATCATATTTTTCTAAAAGTAGAAACATCAAGAACACTTGAAGAAGAACATGAACATATTTTACCAAAAAGGGAAAATTTTGCTCATGAAGAGCACGAAAGATTTCCTCAAATTTTCACTTAAAGATCTTGGTCATGAAAAGAACCAAGCTTCAAGCTTTCTTGAGTAAACAAAATAAAAAGATGAAAATCACTACCTAGGCTTGAAAATGGCGAGTTCTTGAAGGAGAAAATGAAGAAGATGATGGCTCCTCTTGATAATGATGGTGGCAATTTTGCAAGAAGGAAGGAGCTCTTGAGTTCTCTTGAAAATGAAGCTTGTAGTGTTTGAATCTCTTCTTCAAAGACCAAAAGATGTGGTCTTTGAAGGGCTAAGTGAAGAAGGTTTGGTGATGGAGGTAGAGAATAGAGAAGAAGATTAAGAAGATGAAGAGAGAATTTTAGAGAGAAGTTGGAGGAGTAGGAAACTTAGAGAGAGAATAGAAGTTGAAAAATGAAAAGTAAGTGTGTGTGTGTGTGTTGTGTATGGTCGTAAGTTTCAAAGGGAGGGAGGGAGATATTTTTGTGTTATTTTGTGTTAATTAAGGTTTAGGGAGACAAATTGGATGATGGGGGAACAAATAAGTACTAACTCTTACATAAAGTACTCTTATCTAATGCTTTATGCTTTAGTGACATCACTCTTTATTTTATTGTCTAGTTGACTAAATTTGAATTTAATCATGTGATTAAGTGCTCATGCAACTTAATTAAGATGATTAAGCAGGGATTAGTGATTAACACACAAGAACATCATTAACAAAAATTAATCTTGCGATTAAGCTTAATTAACATTAGTTAAACTCAATTAAGCTAATTAAGGGTGATTAGTGCTTAGTTAAGCTATAAAGGCTCTGGCTTGCTTAATTAGAGATTATCTAATCTTGATTAAGCATTCTCTTGACTTTTCACAGCCGAATTAACTCATAAATTCTTCGTTAACCCCTTAATTAAGCATTAATCTCATAATTTCTCATTAAGTGCCTAATTACTCAGGGTTATTGAGGTAATTTAGTACAACACAAAATTGAGGATGTTACATACTGAATCTTGAGGGTATTTTGAGATTGCTCGTTGTTCTTGAGTTTGTATTTTGATATTATTGATATTCTGGTTCTATGGCTGGTCTGTATCTTTCTAGCTTGTAGCAGGAACCTTTTGTACTTTGGAAAATGCTCAATTTTTAGGGAATATTCTATCCATGTTGTAAAAAATTCTTGGGTAGGCTTGCTAGGGAGTTGTATTCCCTAAGCATCAGTCATGGCCCTAGTTGGGTCATGACAAGAAAAGAATTAATTTATTTTTTAGTTTTTCAATCTTTACTTAAAAATTGTAAGTCTATATCCACTACTAAAATTAACCGAAATAGTGACCGATTTAGAGATCGATTAGTGAGCAAAATATGTGGCGGGAAAATCGGTCACTAAATAAAATTTAGTGACCAATTTGGTGAAGGCAATCATATGCGTATATAAACAAAAATTGGTCACTAAATTGGTCTCTAATTGAAAATTTAGAGATCGATTGATAAATGTAGGAATATAGCCTTAAGTACCAAAATTGGTCTCTAATTTTTCAATTAGAAACCGATTTAATTATGTTGTTGGAATATCTTAACAAGCAAAATCAGTCACTAAATCGGTCTTTAATTGGAAATTTAGAGATCGATTGATAAATGTAGGAATATAGTCTTGAGTACCAAAATTGGTCACTAAATCAGTCTCTAATTTTTCAATTAGAGACCGATTGATAAATGGAAGAATATAGCCTTGAATAACAAAATCGGTCACTAAATCGGTCTCTAAATTTTCAATTAGAGACCGATTTAATTATGCTGTTGGAATATCTTAACAAGCAAAATCGGTCACTAAATCGGTCTTTAATTGAAAATTTAGAGACTGATTTAGTGACCGATTGATAAATGGAAGAATATAGCCTTGAATAACAAAATCGGTCACTAAATCGGTCTTTAATTGAAAATTTAGAGACCGATTTAGTGACCGATTTTGTTACTGAAAGTTCTTTTCTTTTATTTATTAATCGGTCACTAAATAGGGCTCCAATTTTTCAATTAGAGACCGATTTTAACTTTCCCAAAAATTTAACCTAAGGTTCAGCCGCCCCTTCCCATTTTCATCTTCCTTTTTCCCCCTTTTTTCATCTTCTTCTCCCTCCTCCATTTCCCCCTTCCTCTGCCTCCAAGCTTTCCCCCTTCCTTTGCCTCCAACCATGTCCGCCACCGACCCAAAGCCGTCGATGCCATCAATCCGTCGCTACAGGTTCTAATCACCGCCGTCTGCACCTCCGTCATATCACTTGGCTATAGCAAAAGCAGAACGACATCATCCGCAGGGAGGAGCAGAACAGTGTTGTCTAGCTCCGTCGTCCATCGCATCGTGTGGCGTCATCCGTTGTCCAACAGGAGCAAACCTTGGTTTTGGTTCCTTTTGCTGCTTCCTTTTGCTGGATTTGGTTCTCCAAACCTTGTAAGAATTGGATGTTCCATCATGATTTTATTTGTATTTACTTGTATATTGTGTGTAAGATGATGTTTTGTTCCTCATTTTTGTTTTCCATTTGTGCAGACTTTGGTTTTCCATTTGTGCAGACCTTGGTTTTCCTTTTCATACTTGAATTTAATTGAATGAAGAATGAATTGTGTCTTTGTTAATAAAGAGAAAGATTAGCAAAATGCCTACATGGAAGAAAGTGTAATGTGTCTTGGATGGAACTCATTATGAATACTTTTGATATTCACTCATAGATGCTATATAGATTTACCACGAAACAAATTTGTTACTCTCTGCTACTTGTATTTCACTTCTTGCTATTGTTGGTTAATTTAGTCAAATGTTATTTAACGAAATAAAATTTTCTCAGTCCCTCTATGCCTTAATAAGTCGTGATAATAAACTTTCCCTCTGTTTTATGGTTATTTACTTTCTTTATTTCCTCTTAGTTTATAATTGAAATATCCTTCCACCTTTTTTCTAGGTGTTTATTTCTGATCATATTGAAATTGAACTATTGTAATGTTGGTCACCTATACTAAATTAAAGTAGGCCTTTGAAAAAATGATTTTAATGTTAGATGAGAAAGATACAAGAAAAAAAAAGTAACCTGATTCTTTAGCAAAGGGTTAGGCTAATTGATTTTGGAAAAAGATTCAAAATGTGACCTCATAATAAATAGTTTAGGTTGGTAGCTTGTGGTTCGTTGCAAGGGTCAATTACATTAAACTAGAAACATCATGAGTTTGCCTTTTTTTGAAAAGTGCTTATTCTTATTGTTGTTTCTGTTGGATAAGAAGAAATTAAGGAGTAAGTGATTAGTTAAAGTAGAATTAGTTAACGTGCAGTGTAACACCCTTCCAAGTACAGTACTATGCTTAAGTCATAGTACCACACCCTGGAGTTGTTACTGTTACCTGAGCGGACCTTATCTGACAGCAACTTCGGCCGTCTTTGGAACTTCTTGAACTATCTGGAAACAACACGGAAATAGGTGTGAGAATTATAAATTCCCAGTAGGATTCTCTAATTATCATAAAGAATGTCATCGTTATCACCTCCAGTTTGCTTCGGTTTATTAAGAAAAAGGTGAACATGCTTTACAAACTGTTTAATTTTATAGTTCGAAGATATAATGTCCGAAGCAAAGCTTATTTTAATCATACACTTGGCATTTGGGAAAAACCCATAAAAATCAAGGCATGAATTATATTAGGACTAATAACTGAAATACAATAAAGTACGATAGTATCAATGTACTAGAGGCATAACTTCTACATATACTTTACTGGAACTACAGCATATTAAGACATCCACATAACATCAATATGCTGAGAATGTAATATCTACACATAACTTAACTTGTATTTAAATTCATACATAGACATAAAACTTGCTTTTCTTTCTTTATCTCTCTTTTCATCATAAAATCTTTACGTGCCACATTCCAGAGTATGATCGCCATGTCATACCCCATCAGAGCATGATCGCCATGTCACGTTCCTTAGGAATATGGGATCTTCCTTTGGTACTTACACTAGCTGGGTCATGCCATGCCTTGTGTAAGTTCTATCCCCTGTACTCACACTAGCTGGGTCGATGCCATGCCTCATATGAGTGGGGTGCTTGCATATGCCTTAGTTTTTAGTCTTTAGTCTTTAGCTTTTACTTAGCACACCTAGGCATTACATATCGCCGTCCCTAGGGTGCTTTTTCTGCCCTTGGGTAGCCTGGCCTTGGAGTGTACTCGTCAACTTCACCCATGACCGTCGTCACACCGACTCACCCGCAAGGGGACCCACTGCCTCTAGGTTGGAGGGACCCAATGTGCAACTGCCTCCAACATAGAGGGACCCAAGTTTTAGCTGCCTTCACAAGGAGGGACGACCTCATCTGCAACTGCCTCCAGGTGAAGGGACCCATGTTTTTGTCATTTAACTGCCTTCACAGGGAGGGATTTCAAATAACTGTCTCCGAGTAAAGGGACCCACATTTTATCTTATTTAGCTGCCTTCACAAGGAGGGACCTCAAATAACTGCCTCCAAGTGAAGGGACTCACATTCAATATATTCACATTCTTTCATTCTCATGCATAATCCAGCATAAACATGCAGGATGTACTCATACATATGCTTCATAATTTATACTAATGTGTCTCATGTTGTACTTATGTCACTCTTGCATATATGCTTCATAGTTTATTCTCATATTTCTCATATCATACTTATGTCGTTCTTGCATATAGAATTTCCATATACATAATCATAATTATGTGGCTGTTCATATCATAAATTCCTTGTAATCTAGACACTCATAATCTCCTAGACTTCTGCCGTAAATTCGGCAGCATAACGGATCAGTTCCGTCTCCCCATGAATAGTGCCAGTTCTCACGGACAAATCAGTCATAGCAATATAATCCATTTAACATATATATCAAGGTAAAACTGGCAATCCTCGACTCAAACCTTATATGTTTCACTAACACTTGTGAAAATCATCAATTGGGTCACTTCCATTAATTTTATTCGATCCTGCCCGAATCTTATATAATCCACCTTTATTTCTATTCAACTCATTTAAACCTGAATTTTGGATATATCATAGTCCTATGTGTCTACTTTCTAATCTCTTTGGTCCCATATCATTTTGATCTATATAACTCAAGATATTCAAATTTTGCCTCAGCCCATTTAGTCACTAGCTCGAATTACACTCTTGGAAGTATAAATTCACTAAAAATCGAAACTAAGCTCAAATCACACGAAATTGGTGCCATATCAAAGCTAACAGGACAACCTTTCATTTGCAAAAGTTTCACTTCATTTGCTTTGGTGTACCTCGAGTTACAAGTCCTGAAAATCGACCTTCCTAAACTACCCTGTTTTGGCTTGGTTTGGACATAGAGTAACTTCCTCAAACCACTGGGATCAATTGGTGCCATAAAAAACTCAGAATTACATATTGGGATGTTCCCCTATGTGTAAGCTTTCTAAAAAAATTGGTTTCACTTAATTTGGAGTTGTATAGGGTGAGATATACCCTCCTCAAGTCACCCTGCCCGGATGAAAACCCTGATTTCTAGGTCAAACTTCAAAAATTCATATCTCTCTCAATACTAACCCAATAACCTCATATAATATATCTATAGAAAGCCCTGAATGTCTACTTTCATCTAAAAATAGTTTCATCGGATTTAACCGATTGTAGGCGGCACCATACACTCCGCCGTACGGACTACCGTGGAATTCCTCAACTAGATAGCATTCCAAACTTTCACTTCTCCTAGTTTTCTTCTTCTAAACTTAATTCCAACTCAATATTTCATGTTAATCCCATCATAATCCATCATAATGCATCTATTAACTCATCAAATACATGAAGAAGAATACAAGTTCATACATCCTTAGGGCAAATAATTCAAGAATAGAAGTAGAATCCTACCTCTTTGGAGTATGATTTGAGCTAAGTGCGGAAACTTGGGTGTTAAACCTTGCTAAGCTTGAAGGAGTAATGGAGTTGATTGAGAGAAGGGAAGAAGTAGGCTGGAATAAGAGGGAGAGAAGGAGGCGTAGATCAGTCAGAAATGAGGGGGAGAGACTGACTTAAATACATGGGGGTAGTTGGGATTATGAGTATTGATTGGTTGAAATTTTGTGATTGAAGTTCGGCCATGTCTCCCACTGTTGTGGCCAAATTGTTCTCCACGTCGTTCCAAAAGTGGGACTCGCTTCCACTCTATTTGATCTCAGAACTCGACTCCAACATACTTGAGATTGGAACTCGTGCCATTTAACTTGAGCTTGGAGCTGAAGCCGGATATCGGAACTCGTCTCATCTTGTTTGTGACTTGAGGGAATCTTGTCTAGTTTATTCGAAACTTGGAAGCAAGGTCGAAGGTCGGAAGTCATACAGCTCGCAACCATATAATCTCGGAACTCCTCATTTGAACTCGGGAACGCCAACAGAAATGGAAGGCTTCTAGGAATAATCTTGGAAACCGGAACTCGTGTGTGACTGGAAATCAGCTCAAAGATCTGAACTCGGGTCCATCCCAATTGAGTTCGACTCTAAGGTCGAGCTCGTTACATTAAACTCGGAGTTCGGTTGTAACCATTGTGTCAAACTATTACTTTTGAGGTCGGAAACCACGTACACTATCTTGAAGCATGAGGTCTAAGGTTGGAACTCGGGTGCCTCGGTTGACACTGGAGGCTACATCATGATACCGGAAATCGGGAACATTTCTTTGAAACATGAAGTCGGATATCGATAATCACGTCCGTGTTATTTGTACTTGAAGGTTAAGTCGGAAGTCGGGAATTATGCTGAAAGTTGAACACGAACGCGGAAATTGGGAATAATCTCATTGAGACCTGGACATAAGTTTGGAGATCGGAAATCATGTCCAAGTATACTTTAACTCGAAGTCGGATATTGGAGCTCGGAAGCCGCCATTTAACTCGAAACTAAAATACGAAGTTGGAAATCAGGAACAATCAAATTAGACGAAATCGGAAGTGAACTCGGAACTCGGAAATAATCCCTTCTATCTGAAATCCGAGGATGGAGTCAGGAACGGGATTTGATCAAACTTAAATGTGAAGTCGGAACTCGGAAATATCACCAACTTGCTGAGATGAGCTCGGAAGTCGAAAAAATTAGCCAGTCCATTAACAAAGTTGGAAATCGGAAATTCTAGGTAGAAGGTCGGAAATTGGGACGTTATATGCAACATATTTGGTAGAGGTTATTTGATTTGTCTTGCTATGTAAACCACAAATGAAGCTCCCTTTCAAATTTACTAAACAAAGTACTTTTTCTTTTATTTTGTGTTTTTCTTTTCTTCCAATTGGTAGGAAAGCTAATTGAGGCTATTTGCCACTGTATAAAAGAAGAACTTCTCATCACTTTATCATCAATGAAACTTTCAGAGAATACTAATTGTTTCTTTTTTTTTTTTCTGATGTAAAGTGGCTAATATTTTCATATAACGATTTCCCTTATTTTGCTATCAAATCAAAAGTTGCAACTTAATTTGGCACATAGTCTTCATTAATTTCGTCATGCACAACAACAACAGAGGGCTTTATTTTAGTGTGTAAAATTTCGTGTAATGGCGCAGTAAAGTACCTAGTTTAGTTATCTAGATTTATTGTAACGCATTGTAGCAGGATAAGCCATAAATCTATCACAAATGTTAGAATAAGGGCCAATAATTAATAAACTAATGCATGTATGGATTCCAAACATGAAAAGATAATATCAACTAATTTTAACTTTATTTTGTTGATTTTGACAAAACTTTATAACGTTTAAGCTAAAACGACATAAGTTTTGCAGTTCAGCTAGCATGCAGCCAAATATGTTGCATAAATTTAGCCATACAAATGAATTAGAAGAAAATGCATTAAAGTATTGATAGAGGTTAACATGATGTTCGATATAGACAAAATTAAGTAGTGGGAAAGTCTTTGTTGTTGTTGATTTGTATGCATTAAGTGTTGTTGCTGATTTTGTTTCACCTATATTTACAAAATTTTCTTTTGGCCTTTTGAAAAATGTATATGATGTTCTCACTAGGAATATGGTTTACTAATATTGTTCCCATGTAGGTTGCTACATTTTTTGTTTTAGTTTTCTTGTGTTGGTTTGGTGCATTATTATTCTTGATTTGATTTTTTTTCTCTTGTTTATTTTTAGTGATTAGAGAATATGAAACAAGTGATTTAATTGAAGACATTGTCAAAATTGTGAGGAGTTTCTCATGTAAGTTCATTTATTTTCAATTGGATAGATTTCCTATTTGGTTTTGGTGTGTTGTTGTTTTTAGTTTGATTTTTTTCTCTTTTGTGTTTGTAGTGATTAGAGAAAGGGAATGAAGTGATTTAACTTACATAAGGACATTATCAAAATTCTGAAAAGTTTCTCATGTAAGTTCATTTATCTTAATTCTCAAAAATTGTGAGTTTTGATTTACCTCATGTTAAAAGTTTTTAAAACATAAAAATATAGCTGATATTTATATTTTGTAATTCTTTTTGTAACTAGATTCACATTTGAAATTGATTAAAAAGCTGGTGGTGACCCGTTTTTGGACTTTATGCATTTATCCTCACTTTGGTGTATCTCACAAAGGTACATTAATTTGTTTCATTGGCCATACAACCTCACTTAAATTATGACTACTAATTATTTGTCAATTGATGTTATGCTTTGATTCTTGACTTTTGTGTTATTGTATAATAATTTGAGTGAAGCCTTAGATTCCCGTTTGAGATTCAATATTGTGACTTTGTGTACATCTTTGTGTCGTTCATTGTATTGAATCTTGAATTGTCCAAGTTGGATAGTTTGGAAATAAACTATTTCTTCATTTATTTAATATTTGTTATTTAAATCTCAAAACCTTATACTTATCGAAATTTCATTTGTTGTACTTCCTTTTGGTTCTCTGGGTGCATACTTAATTTATTATGGTAAATGATGCGACCCTTAAGTCATGCACTTGGAGATCAATGGGAAGTGCTGCCGAAATTTCGTCAAGTATAAGATATGAGATTTAAAGAATAAATATTAATTAGAGGAAGGAATAGTTTATTCTTGAATGGGATAGGGCCACACCAATTAGGAGTTTATTTCTTACTAATCAATATATATATATATATATATTTTAAATTTCTATTGATTATAATATGTTGTTTAATAATGATACAGAACATGGATATATGTTAGTATCGTAGTTGGATGTATAATAGACTTATGCCGAGTCGAAGGGGTTATACTAATGAATTTCTAGATGGGGTAGAAGAGTTTATTTCTTTTGCATGTCAACAGGCACATTTAGGAAATGGAAAAATTAGATGTCCTTGTTCTAGGTGTAAAAATATGAACTACATTCTCCCTGAAGAAGTTAAAGTTCACTTTATAGAAAAGGATTTGTACCTGATTATTAGTATTGGACATGCCATGGTGAAAATAATCCAACCTTTCGTGGAAAATTTTATGCTCAGTGTAGTCCTTCCACTGGAGAAACTAGTAATAATGAACACCTAAGTCGATTTGAAACCATGGTTTATGATGCTGTTGGTCTAGAGCATGAAATGTACTATAATCAAGCGATTGAAGAGTCTCCAAATGCAGATGCTACAAAATTTTATGATTTGTTGCATATAGCACAAAAGCCATTGTGGCCGGGACATGTTGATCACTCTGAATTGTCTTTCACTATTAGATTATTGACAATTAAATCAGAGGGAAATATTTCTCAATGGTCTTTTAATTAAATGATCCAGCTTTTGAGAGAGACATCCTCCCGGTAATCTAATCCCTCAAGATTATTATGAAGCTAAAAAAATAGTTTCAAAACTTGGACTTACTGCAATAAAGATTGATTGTTGTGTTAATGGTTGTATGTTGTTTTATACTAAAGAGTGCAAAGCATTAAAAGGATGCAACTTTTGTGGTGCACCGCGGTATAACTTAAAAAAGGTCGATAGGGGAAAATACAAAGAGATACCCGTGAAGAGAATGCACTACTTACCCCTCATTCCTAGATTAAGACGATTATATGCTTCGATGAATTCTGCTCCACATATGAGATGACACTATGAAAATAGACGAGAACCAGGAGTGTTATGCCACCCATCAGATGGAGAAGCTTGGAAACAATTTGATCTTAATTATCCTGATTTTGCAACTGAACCACGAAATATTAGATTAGGTTTATGTGCTGATAGTTTTACACCATATAGCCAATCAGCAGCACCTAATTCTTGTTGGCCAATGATTGCCACTCCTTACAATCTTCCACCAGAACTATTCATGACCACTCCTTATATGTTCTTGACCTTGATCATTCCAGGGCCCCCATAATCCGAAAAGCAAGATAGATGCGTATTTACAACCTTTAATTGACGAGCTGAAGTTGTTGTGGAATGAAGGTATTCTTACATATGATATTTCAAAAAAACATAATTTCATGATGAAAGCTGCACTAATGTGGACTATTAATGACTTTCCTGCATATGGGATGCTATCAGGTTGGACCACAGCAGGAAAAATGGCATGTCCATATTGTATGAATCAATCAAAGGCTTTTACTTTGAAATATGGTGGTAAATGCTCTTGGTTTGATTCTCATCGTCAATTTTTACCTTTGGATCATCCATATCGAAGAAATAAGGATGCATTTTTTAAAATTCAAGTTGAAAAATCTCAACCTCTGCTTAGATTGTCTGTGGATGATGTCAGCGAGAATGTTTGTTATCTTCCAAAAATTACCAAGGTTAGATCTTGTACATAGCTTGGCTTTGGTATTACTCATAACTGGATAAAACAAAGCATATTTTGGGAGTTATCATATTGGAAGACCAATTTAATAAGACATAATCTTGATGTGATGCACACTGAGAAAAATGTATTTGATAATGTCTTCAATACAGTGATGAACTTCAAAGTTAAAACTAAAGATAATGTCAAAGCAAGAATGGATTTGAAAGAATATTGTTGGCGAAAGGAATTAGAATTGCAGTAATTATCCAATGGAAAGTATGTGAAGCCGAAAGAAAAATTCACATTGTCCATAGAGCAAAAAAAATGTTGTATGTAAATGGGTTACTGAGCTCAAAATGCCCTATGGATATGCATCTAATTTGCAAGATGCGTGAATTTGAGTGAAGGTAAGTTCTTTGGAATGAAAAGTGCAATTGCCATGTGTTCATGGAGTGCTTGCTCCCAATTGCTTTTGCTGCACTTCTGAATCAAGTGTGAAAGCCCGTAGCTAAGTTGAGCAAATTTTTTAGAGATTTGTGCTCAACAATGTTGTGAGCAGATGACTTATTGTTGATGGAACAGAACATTGTCACCATTATATGTAAATTAGAGCAGATTTTTCCACCTGGATTCTTTAATTCTATGGAGCATTTACCCATTCATTTGCCGTATGAGGCAAGAGTAGGAGGTCCAATTCAATATCAGTGGATGTATCCATTTGAAAGGTAAAAGTTTATGATTTCAAATCTTTACTTGCTAAATATTAATGCTCTTATCAATGCAATTATTGCTCATTGATATAACATTATTATAGGTACTTAAATAGATTGAAACGCATGGTTAAAAATAAATCCCATGTCGAAGGACCTATATGTGAGGCATATTTATGTCAAGAGACCTCTCATTTTTGTTCATATTATTTTGAATCTCATGTGCAATCAATCAGAAATAATATCGGTCGAAATGATGATGGGGGTGTTGATGAGACAAGTCGGCTAACTCTATCAATATTCAACCATTCTGATCATTCAGCTTGAACTTGTAAGAGCCAATATTTGAATGACAAAGAATTAGCTACTACGCACTTACATGTTCTACTTAATTGCGAAGAGGTTCAACCATATATTGAGTAAGTTCACAAATGACATGTTTGGTAAATTATCTTTATAATTATTAGCATATTTATAAAATTACTGTGAATTTTAGATTTTTTGTGCAACATCTGGAGGCAACTAATCCAAACATCAATCGCACAGATATTGATGGTAGAAAACATCTGAATTTCCACTTTGGTTTCAAAGTTATGTAAGTTTATTAACACTTTCTATTTTTAAAGTGCATTATGCACACATATTAGTTATTATACATTATTATCATAAGTTTATTGTTGTTGTTAGGTTCACGATAAAAACAATTTGGTATCAAATCAATTTTCACACCACTTAGCTTGGGGTCCTAAGAAAAAAGTTGATACTTGGCTTGTTTACTTTGTGAACGGTTTTAAGTTCCATACAGAAGAATGGAGCATTGGTAAGAAAACTATTAATTCTGGAGTTTGTGTCAAGGGTGATGATGATGAGAGTGAAGAGAATTATTATTACGAGATCATTAAAGAAATTGTGCAAATAGAATATCCTGGAGATCTACTGAAACAATTAGTCTTGTTTAACTGTGAATGGTTTGATGTTAGACTTAATCGTGGAGTAAAGATTCACAGACAATATGGTATTGTGGAGGTATGTCATACAAAAAGATATTCAAAATATGATCCCTTCATATTTTCCAAAAATTTCAATTCAAGCATATTATGTTCCATATCCACGAATTATAAAAGAAAAGATTAATTTGTGGGTTGTCATCAAAACCAAACTAAGAGGTATAGTTGACGATCAATTACACTAGAGCTTGCATATCAAGATGAAACAACTCTTGTGGATTATTTGGTGAATGATGACCCACTAGGAGCTTTGAGAGATGAAGAAGGTACATGCGATGAGGTTGAAGTGAATGTAGGCCATGATCAAATCTATAAGGAAGATGATGATATTGAAGAGAAAATAGATGATGAAGAAGATGAATTTAATTTTGACAATGATTCTAATGAAGAAATTCAATTGAATAGATTGCTTGATGATAATGAAGATGATGATGATGACAATGTTGATAATGATGATTATTAGTCTAATTTTTCATTTTATGTTAAAGGTAAATTAATTGCTTTATTATCTTATGCGTATGTTAGTTTTTTTTATTTGACATACATACTAATTAGTGTTACATTTAATTGCAGATGTCAGACAGACAAAAGGAAAGGAAAGATGTCAACTTCTGAGAGTCGGCCCAAAAAATTGCAGCCGACACGATGTGTTGACAACTCTCAACAGACACCTTATTCACTTCCAGCAGTTACCCCATCTCCTAGAGCTACACCATCTCCAAGAATTCCTAACAATGTACCTAATTCTTTATCAACTTCACCTCCATCAGTGCCAGGTGTAAATTCACCTAACAACCAATCCCATGGAGAACCTGCACAAGGATTGATTTCTTCCCATGACTCTACAAACATTCAGACAAACAATGGCAAGAAAGTTTTACATCTTGACGGAGCAGGGTATATGAAAGTCTTTGAATAATTCAAATATATTTAATATATTTTAATTGATAACATGCAATGCTTGTAGATTTTTGCCCTCACATATTGCTACTGGTGGGATCGCTGAGGTTATCAAAGGTCATTACTTAGAACCATGGGCATCTTGGAAAAAAATACCAGATGATGTAAGAAGGTTGTTGTTTGATGAATTTATGGTAAGATTCAAACTTTTATTGTGTGTAATTATTATGCGTTCAAATTTATATCTTGATATTTATTTTGGTTATTGTAGAGAAAGTTTGATTTTGAGCCGCTGGATTATGGTTGGACTCAAAAGAATTTTGAAATGTGAGCTGCAGCTTTATTAAAAAATATGCTCATGAAAGCCCGTATCAAGCAGACCAGGCCAAGATAGCTAGGAGAATATGTGTAGGATAGACTTTGTGAGCACTGGGCAAGTGAGACCTTCAAGAAGAAGAGTACTCAATTAAAATTAAATGGAGCATCTGATTATGGTGGATTTGTAGGTTCTTTTCATACTAGTGGCTCAATTACCACTTATCAACATAAAGCAAATTTGGTTAAGTTTTCAAATAACTTACTTATTGTGTTGACATTTTGTTTTCATATTAAGTTAGTACATTATTAATTTACATTATTATTGCATTTGTAGATGAAATTGCATGGGCAAGTTCCTATGCCATCAGAGTTGTTTCACCACACACATAGATATAAGGATCATACTTAGGTGGATAGGAGATCAGAGCATATAGATGTGAACAACTTCTCATTTGTTTAATTTCTACCGCATGTGTATATTTTATGTTAGAATATAACGTATAGCTACATATTGTGTTAAATTATAATATATGCTCTAATAATATGTCATGAGTATGACTAAGTTATTTAATATATATGCTGATGTCATATTGGTATTGATAGGCCGAATTTACACATGCCATGGATGAGGCAACCTAAAAGACATCTGAGGAAGGAAGTTCTGAGCCTAGTGAGCTAGATGTGTGGCATGACACTATTGGAATTAAAAAAGGGAGAATTTATGGTCTTGGCTTAGAGTCTACTGTGGTTGATAAAAGACCTTATTACTGTGGCTCCAGCTCTCAATCAACTGAGTGGGTGCGTAAAGCAGAACATGAAGATTTGCTAAAAAAAATGCAAGATGAAAACAACGCACTTATGGCAAGGTTGGAGAGCACAAATAGTCAAGTTCAATTCAATAACAAGCTGCTACAAGAAGTGATGAAGCAAACGAATTTTCAGCTTCCTGAGTTTCAACCACCAGCAGGAGCCACAAATTAGAGGGAAGAGGATTATGATAAGGAGGAAGAGGGAGATGATGAGGAGGACTTCAGTTACTAAGTACAAGAGAGAGACTAAGAGTAGGACTAGTATTAGAACTAAAGTAGAACTAATTATTTAAACTTGAGTAGCACTACTTATTAAGATTTGAATGGAATTAGATATTAAGACTTGAATATGATTAAGTATTATTTAGCTTTTAGTTTTGTAATTTAATGAATTTTATTTGTTTGTGTAATATTTAATACTTGTTTAGAATTAGGAGTTTATTTGGTTGGACTGATATATAAAATTTCTATCTCTTTGGTGGTTAAATTGTCTGAATTTCAAGTGTTTAAAATTGGGAATTACAAAAATGTAAAACTGTTCTTTTCAACATCATCAGGCATTAACGACCGATTTTGACAATAGCGACTGATTTAACAACCGATTTTGTGACAAAAATTTTTTTAGTATAGATTAGAGACCAATTTAGTGACCGATTTTAGAGACCGGTTTAGTGACTAATATATCAGTCGTTGCATATAGGTTTGGTTACAAATTAGTGACTGATTTTAAAGACCGATTTAGTGACCGATATATCAGTCGCAAAATTAGAGACCAATCGGTTGCTGATAAATTTGGTTACAAGTTAGCGATCGATTTAGAGACCGATTTAGTGATTGATTTAGAAACCGATTTTTTTGTCTCTAATTTAGCAACTGATTTTTTTGTCTCTAATTTAGCAACCGATTTTCCAGTAGCTAATTCTTCACGAGGACACCCATCGAAATTGCTTGCAGGTTATTCAAATCGGTCGCTAAATCGGTCTCTAAAATTTGGTCGCTAAAAAATTTAGCTACCATCATTTTAGAGACCGAATTTTCGGTCACTAAATCGGTCGCTACCTAGTTTAGCAACCAATTTTCTTAATTTAGTGACTGAAAATTCGGTCACTATTTACTAATTTTGTTGCAGTGATGCTTATAAATTATGAAACTATATTATTCATTTTCTATTTGAAATCATTTTACTGAGAGATTTAAGAATAAGAGGAGAAGAAAATGGAATAAATTTTTTTGAGTTGCTCAATCCTCACTAAAAAATTGTGAGGCAGTGCCCTTATAAAATAAATTATATTTTCAATAATGAGTTATTATATGAAATGTTTTAGTGAAACTTCTTCCTAAAATTACTTTCCCTTATGATTAAAGAAAGGAGAGGATGAGGGAAAAGAAATTAATATTTTTTATTTTTTTGATCTGCATTTAAAAATTTGAAGTACATTTTCTTATTAAACAAATTACACTTAAATAGTTGTTATATGAAGTGGTTATATTGATTTTTTCATTAAAATTACTTTACTTGAAAGCTAACAAAAGAGAAGAGAGAGAAAAAAATCAAATGAATTTTTTTTTGTTGTTTGATCTTCACTCAAAAATTGGAAATAGATATGCTTATAAAAGGAATTAGAGTTTTAATAATGAGTTATTATATGAAATCCTTTTATAAAATTTTTTTCTTTATAAATTTTATTCTGAGGCTAAATGAGAGAGACAATTGGAAATGGATTCTTTTATCCTATCTGGCTTGGGAGATTTGAAATTTGAAATTGAGAGGCTTGAACTATATTGCTTCTAATCATAACCCCGCTTTTGTTGGACTCAGTAGTAGTTGACTTCGAACCTAAACTGTTTAGGAGTCATGATACTTGGCTATCCCATCCTAGGTTTAAGCAACCGATTGAGGAGGAATGGAGAAAGATTGGTGATGTTGAATTTGCTATGAAGTTAAGAAGGCTAAAACTTCCGATTAAGATATGGAATAGATAAGTGTTTGGTATATTGACACTAATATTGCCAAATTTGAGGAAGAAATAGCTTGTGTGGAAGGTTCGTTGGAGAATGGAGTGGATGGGGAAGTAAATGTTGCAGGACATAAGGCCTCAAAAAGTCTTATACCGATAGGTGGTATGGAAGAAGAATTGAATATTGGAGGCAATTATCCCAGGAAAAGGTAATAAAAGACATGGACAAGAATGGCAAATATGTTCATACAGTGGCATCTATCAAAAGGAGAAAGAAGCAGATGGTGGAAATCAAAGTGTGGAAAGAAGACTGTGTAGGAATCTAAGAAGTATAAAGAAGGAAGTTCAAAAACTTTATAAGCAACTTTACCAACAAGATGATATTTCTTCTATTGAATTTCAGGATGGTCTTGTACGTAAGATTTCAAAAGAGGAAGCTGGGAGACTAGAGCAACATCCCTCACAGGGAGAAATTAAGCATGATGTTTGGGATTGTGATGCATCGAAAGCCCCAAGGGTCGATGGATACAATATGAGGTTTGTGAAGGAATTATGAGAGGTGATAGGGAAGGATTTCACAATGTTTGTTAGCTCTTTCTTTGAATTTGGATAATTATCGAGGCAACTCAACATGACATGATGTACTTTATGTCAAATAAAGGAAGACTGTAACATCCCCACTTTCGTAAACAGAACATAATAGAAACTTTGAATTATTTTCCTTAAGCAGTATGAGAACTTCTCAGGCAGCGCTATGCCATGACGATCCTCACACTTGAAGTTATAGGGTAGTGTAAAACTGCCGTTGAAAATATGGCACTGCCATATGTTTAAAATTAGGAAATAACAAAAGTACCCTTGCAAACTTTTGTTAATTACAATGATACCCAGAATTTTTAGAAACTATATTTTGACCCCAAAGACTTATTCCCACAATAACCCTAAAACTTTTCATGAAATGACCTTCATGTCCTGACATCTATAGAATTAGCAGAATGAGATTTTAAATAGAGCAGAATCGTGTGGTGAAACCGTAGAAGTTTAAATCTCTGCCGATTGGGCCATGGAGGCAGTCGGGTATGAAATGACGTGGAGTGTCCCTGGACTTGCTCAAAATTACAGAAATGCCATTAACTATGAAAAATAGAAAATAGAAAAGCTCCGAATTTGCAAACACAATTATTTCATGTTAACAAGCAATTTATTCAATCTTATTGACTAAGTAAGGTTAATTAGGAGTTAATTAGATGTTAATTAGGGGGATTAGGCTTAGGAACAATTAGAATAGAGATATAGAAATTATCTCAGAGTCATTTAGTAAAGTTTTGCCGATTTGAAGAAAATCAGCGAAGATTTGGTATTTTAAACCGTCAAAACCGAACTAGCAGAATTTTCTACTGGAACCCCTCACTTAAGTGGCTGAAATTCAGCCACCCCTACCACATATGAGTGGCGCCAAGTGTTGCTCAAGATAGTGGAAAAACTTGGCCTCACCTCCATCAGATTTTATCGTTTTCGCCTAGTTGTTTGGTTTTATCAACTACTTAAGATTAATTAGCATTCGATTAAATTTTTACTTAGAGCCAATTAAGTATCATTTAGAGAAATTAGATATGAGAGAATTAGATTGAAAGCATAGGAAACTTCATAGGATTTTTCCAAAACCGATTTACCGATTTAAAGGAAATCGGTAAGATTTTGGTACTTTAAACTGTCGGAACCGAACCAATAGAAATTGTACTCTGAGAGCCCTAGGATGGATGGCCAAGATTTAGCCAACACACCCTACAAGTGGCACCACAATCAGCCTTCAATGAAGGCAGCCAAATCAGATTGGAGAAGGAAAACACATCCACCAATCACATCTAATCTTGCTCCAAAAGTCTCCAATTATTTCCTTCCAACTCCCTTGATTATTTTCGGATTTATAACCTACTGAACCCTCATTATTTCTCTCCTATCTCAACTTATCTTCACTCCATCTCCATCTACTCTTCAAGCTTCATCAAGATTCCTTCAATCCAAGGCACCAATCTAGCACAACAACACTTAGAAGAGGTAGGAATTCCAACTTCTTTTCTTCTTTCCTTTGAATTGGGCTGATTGGAACTCCACTTTCTTCATACTTTCTTGTATGATTCTGATGTTATCTTGAGTGATGATGATGAATTAAGGTTGGTTTAAAGTGTATATGTGAGTTTGAATTGAAGATTGGATGGATAGATTTAAGGAAAACATGAATTCAAGAAGAATCCAAGAAGCTGGTAGGGTTTTCCCCTCGATGATCCGTATGGCAGAGTGTACGGCTCTACCTACAGCCATTTAAACTTGATGAATCTATTTTTATATGAAACTAGACATTTAGGGCTTTCCATACATATAAAATATAAGGCCATTGGATTAGTATAGAATTAGTTATGAATTTTTGAAGTTTGACCTAGAAATCTGGATTCTCATCTGGGTAGTATGAGTTGAGAAGGGTATAACTCACCCTACACAACTCCAAATTGAGTGCAACTAACACTGTTTGAAATCTAACATGTAAGAAAACATCCCATAAAAATTTCAGAGTCAGATTCATTGCCATTTGTTCCCAGCACATCAATGAAATTGACTTAAGTTCAAACTGGGCTGGAATAGGGTAGTCCAATAGGGTCCAGTTTCGGGCTTATATCTCAAAATATACTCATGCAAATGAGATGAAACTGATTTCATTCGAAATCTTGTCCTGTTAGCTTTAATTTGATATAAATTTCGTATGATTTCACCTAGTTTTCTATTTTTAGTGAATTTTTACTTCTAAGAGTGCAATTCTGGCTAGTTGTAGGGCAGATAGAAGTAAACTTTGAATAACTTGAGCTACATAAATCAAAATGAGATCGGACTAAAAGGTTTGGAAACTAAACACATAGAACTATAACATATTCAAAATTTAGGTCCAACTGAATTGAATAGAAATTATGGTGAATTTTACAAAATCGGGCAGAATTGAGTAGAATGAGCAGAAAACCTTAGTTATGTACTTATGTTGACATGTTATATGATTGATATTATTGTTAGAAAACTTGATGCCCTATGTTGGTTTTACTGCTTGATTGATCGTTCTGGTAGTCTGGCACTATTCATGGGAAAGCGGACTCGATTCAGATTATCTTGCCGAAATTCCTAGTAAATATGTGAATTATATGAATGTTATACATTTATATGTTATGCTCATGAGATTCATATATGCAAGAATGATTTAAGTATGATATGAAGTATATGAATGAATGCATGTAGCATATGCATGTATAATCATGTCCAAAGAAGAATAAGATTTATGAGAACTTGCAAGAAGGACGTACCAAGCTACTACGTGAGGCATGGCATAGACCCAGCTAGCGTGGGCCAGAGTGGTACTGTCTAAGACTTGGGCCAGCCCTCGACCAGATTTAAGGGGAATAGACCGGTGTGAGGGTCGAGGAAAGTAAACCCGTCACTCATATATAGGTACAAGCTCGGACTTGAAAAGCAGGCTATCACCCAGGGGTGAGAAAGGCCATTCACCTCCGAGGGACCAAGTACAGAATAGCAAGGTTAAGTTGCAAGTTAAAGAAAGAGATAAAATTAAGTCAAGTGCACTTGCATACAGTCAAGTACATGCATCTTTATGTGCATCTTCAATTATCTCATTAAGTCATAATGTTATTATGATTCTTGTTGAATCAGATTATGTTATTCGTAACTCTATGTCTGTCATACAATATGACAAGTGATTGTTAAAATATAATCCGCTTCGAGGAAGATGTTTTCAACTTAAAATTGAACCACTGGTTTGTGTATATGTGCTCACGTTTTTATAAGAAACCGAAGCGGCTGGAATGCTTATGATGACACTGTAAGATTGGTTTGAGTTACCTACTAAGAACCTTAGGTTCTCACTGCTTGCTTGTATGTTTTTCTTTTCCGTAAATATTCCAGCACCCAAGTTGGAAATCAAGTGCGAGGTGGAGTACAGGGCCTTTCATTGAGCAAGAATCGGGCGTAAACCAGACCAAGAGACTATTGAAGCTAGCTAACGACTAGTCGGATGTAAACGCTATGTACTATGTCAGTCACAATTTCTTTTAAAGTCTAATTATTTTATTCTTTATGTATCAGAGACTATTAGTCAGTAATAAAGTGAGTAGTTAAAGGGTCTTGTATTATATTTTCCATATTTTAAAGATTATCTTAGCATAGTGACAATCTCTTAATATAACTCCATGACTCGAGCATGGTTTATATAATAGAGGGTGTTACAAAGATGACCAAGAGATAAAAGACTGCTACCCCATCAGTATGGTGGGGTGTCTCTACAGGGTTATTGCTAAGGTATTGGCAAATAGATTAAGGGGTGTTATCGATTAGTTGATTGGTGAATCCCAAACTACCTTTGTTTAAGGAAAGCAAATTCTAGGAGGGGCTCTTATGGCTTGAGAAGCTGTTCAAGGGCTTAAACGATAAAAAAAGAATGCAGTCATTATGAAACTTGATTTTCACAAGACATGCAACTTGTTAAGGTGAAAATTTGTAGATCATGTTTTGGTAAGAATGGGTTCAGGGCAAAATGGAGAGGTTGGATAGAAAGTTGTCTTTCGATAGTTGAGATATCTATAATCATAAATGGCTCTCCTATTTGACCATTTCAGATGGAGAGGGGACTAGGACCTTTGTCTCTCTTTCTATTTGTAATAGTTGCAAAGGTGCTTAATAGACCTCTTTGAAAGGAACAGGATCTTGGATTCATTGATGGCACCAAAATTGGTAGGGATAGAATGACTTTGTCTCATCTGCAATTTGTAGATAATATAATTCTCTTCTACCTAGCCAATTCGAATGTGTTGATTAATTATAGACATATTTTGGATTGTTTCGAGTTGATGTCGGGCCTCAAGATTAATTTTGAAAAATCTGCTCTAATTCCATTGCATTGTGGTGAAGCATGGGTTGTGAAGATGAAATCAATTCTAAATTGTGATGTTTTATCTCTACTAATTACTTATCTAGGTGTTCAATTGGGTGCTAACACAAGGAGAGTGAAGACATGGAAACCAATGATAGATAAAATCAAGAAGAAACTATGTGGGGCTGGAAGTGCTTTAATAAAGTCGATTATTAATAATTTGCTAATCCATTATTTAGGCAATGCCTAAGAAGGTAGCCCATGAGATAATTGCCTTGCAATGGAGGTTCTTTTGGGGAGAAAATAAAGGTGGAAGATATATGCCGTTGGAAAAATGGGATGTTATTCAACTTCATAAGAAGTTAAGAGGATTGGGAGTAGGAGATATTGCAATGAAAAATAAAGCACTAATGTTCAAGTGGTGGTGGAGATTCTCGGCTGAAAAGTCCACATTTTGTAAGATAGTGTGCTCTTGCAACAATATGATAATGAATAGGCCAATTAGAGAATAATCAAATGTTTAAGGAGGTGGTCCTTGGAAGATATTTGTGGCATTAGATAAACAATTCTGAGATGCGGAGATTCATGTCCGAAGGTATTTGTATGATGGTGGAAAATGGCTTGGAGACTTACTTCTGGGAAGACTTATGGCTAGGTGATACAAGGTTGAAAGACAGATTCTCTATACTATTTCCAATGTCATTACTTCAGAATATTGTCATTGTAGATTGTGGATACTGGGACGGGCTACTATGGAATTGGAGCTTAATCTGGCGTGACTTCTTTGAGTGGGAACTTGAGAGTCTCAATGAGCTTCAAACATTACTAAACCAGATGGTGCTGCAAAGAGATCAAGAGGATAAAGCAGTATGGATTCATCACAACTCAGGTTCTTTCATCGTTAAATCCTTTCTTAATATATTGCCTACTATACAGGTTGTTGATACAGGATTTAGGGTTGCAAATTGCAGGCCACATCTTTTGATGTGGCTACAATATTGCGGATGCGGCTGTTACCGCAACGACATCGCTCTATAATTGCAATGAGAACAAAAATCATAGAATCAAGGCGCATCAGAACGGTTTTGCAACCGAATATAATGGCATTGCGGCCGCAATAGAAGGCAATTCATCCCTATTCATCTAGCCACACCCAAGCTTCTGACTTTCTTTCTCATCCCCACTTCGCACAAATCAACGACCTTCAACTCAGCATGTTGTAGTTGTAGAGGCATGTTCTCCATTCCATCTTGCTATGGCTTTGGAACTTTGTTTGTTGTTAGGGAAAGATAATGAGAGAGGGAAAGTAGTAAGGAAAGGGGAAGAATATTACTCAAGTTTGGGGGCTTTAGGCCCTTGTTGTGCTGCCTGACTGGATTGCTATTTAGGATAGGGAGTGAAGTGAAGCCTCACATTGAGAAGGAAGAAGGGAAGAAGGAAAGGAGAAACGTAAGCTTATTGAGAAAAGATGAGAACTTGAGAAGGAAGCGTAAAAGAAAGGATCAGGGGCATTGGTTTAGGGGTGGAGGATGGAGTCTAGGGATGTCAACAGGGTAGGGCGGGGGTAGGGGATAGGCCCCCATCCTTTTCCTGTGGATAAATACTCACTCCCGTCCCCTGCCCCATATCTATACGGATATCTATTTTTGACTTCCTTGCGGATTTACATGTACCCATGGATATCCATGGATACTTGTTAGAATGTTAATAATTAAAAAAATTAAATTAATAAATAAATTCTAATATTATAAAATGCTTAAAATAAGCATAAATAGTAGTCCAATTCTACAATTCAAATTCTAACAACTTAAGATAATTAAAATAAAAACAAACACATAAAATAAACATAAAATAAGCATAATAATCTAATTCGACAATCTAAATTCTAAAAACTTTAAATACTTAAAATAAAAATAAACGTATAATAATAATGCAACCATTTGTCCAACATATAATAAGTACAAATAAATATAATTTTCAAATTTAAACCTTAATCCAATCAATTTAAGTAACAACAACATTAACCTAACTAAGTTAACAATTTAAGACTAAAATAGTAATTTTATATCGAGCATCTGCGGGTATAGAAACAATGATTCTCGCCCTTAGCCCCATTTAATATACGAGTATTTAAAATCCTACCCCTATTACCTGCGAGGCAAAATCTTGCCCCTATACCGACCCCATTGCAGTGTTACTTGTGAGTATTCGCAGGGTGGGTTTTTTTGTCATTCCTAAGATGGACAGAGATTTGTGGGTGTGATATTGAGAGAGAACAGGGGATAATGGGTTAATAAAGAGGGAAAGATCCAAAATGTTTAGTGGGGCTTGTATTTTCATTTTATTATTATTATTTAGGTAATGCATGATAAATAATTAAAAAAAAAGCGGAGCTTTTAGAAAAGACGTGCAGGTTGGGTTTTTTTATTTGTCGTAATGTGTGGGAATAAATAAATTAGAAAAGGAGGAAAATTTTAGAAAAAAAGGAAAGTGAGAAAATTAAGAGAGGATAGATATGAAAAAAATTTGAAAAAAAATAGTATGAAAATTTAAAGTTTAAATTTTCAATTGTGAAAAAAATTAGGAAAGTTGAAATATTTTATGAGAATACGATTAAAGATTTAGAGATAACTTTGATATGTCATATTAGGCACGATAGGATGATATAATATAATACGTTATGACCTTATCTATTGTTTGGTACAATCAACGTATTGTATAAGCTTATCAATCAAATCTACCTCATACATCAAAATGATAGATAATTTAATCTAATCTACGAAAGTCGTATTAAGTCTAATTAGCTTTTAATGTATAAGGATTCTTTCACTTTTTATTTTTTAATACATTTTATTAAAAAATAATCAAAATAAAGTTGTATAAATAAAAAAATATTATTTAATAAAAATATTTAATAATAAATAAATATTTCTAAAAAAATAATTATAAAATAACTATCCAAACTAATATAAAAATATAAGAATAAAATTTTATTATTAAAATACATAAATAATAATAAATAATATTCAACATAAATTTAATTATAAAAAATAAAAATAATTATATATATTGTATAATGCAATCAAATATAGAAATATAATATCAGGCTTGCTTAGATTTCGATATATAAAAACTCCCTCTTTATTTTTCTCTATCTCTCCTTTTTTTTATATTTATGAAAAATATTAAAAATATAAATAAATAAATAATTTTAATATAAAATTATATTTATATATAATAAAAAATAATTATAATAATTATAACAACTATTTTAACAATTATATTAATTTTTAAATTTTAAATTTAATATTTAAAAAATTATATTTATTATAATTTTTTTTCTAGTTATATTTTATATAATATAATATCTTATACAATGACATATCAAATACTAGATAGTATGAAAATTTTACTAGGTCTTATACTAAAAAATTTGTTTCATTTATTTTAGTACTGACAAAAAATCCATCAGTAATGAGATTAGGGGCCATTAAAATGCAATGCCCCTTCTTCTTCTTCCCCATTTCTCTTTCTCTATTTCTCTTCTCTCTCTCTAGTTCCTTGGCCACCCAAATGACCCACGCCTCCCTCATTGCCATCAGAGCCCCGACAATGCTATTGAAAACCACCATTGTATTCCAAGTATCTTCTAGAGCATTTTAATCGATTTAGTTTTTTTATTTTTGTTTGACCTTTTTTTTCATTCCATCTCTTTGATCAAGGTTGTTAGTTGAAAACCTTGATTAACTAAAGGTTTTTCTTCTTTTGTTCATTAGGGAGCACATTTGGAGCATTATTTGGTGTTGTAGCTTAGAGAGCTAGCATACAGTTTGGAGTATTGCTAAGTACAATGTTTCATTCTTAGATTTATATTTTCTGATAAAATTAGAAACTTGTAATTTGTAGGATGATAGCATTGTAGAATGCAAGAAGGAAAATGGGATCACATGACTAGGGAAAGATTTATATTTTCCAATTATTTGAATTGTGTATTGTATTGTTGTGTACCTGTATATTGTGGAGTAAGTGGGTGCACTCTAAAATAGTTTGCAGGATTAATTAAATTACATGACTACATGTGTTTCTTCACGAATGTTGGATCCAAATGTTCAACTAATCTAAGGGAAAACTCCTAATCTAAAGGGAGATTGCAAAAATTTTTGTTATTATTTAGATTGTTGTTTTCATTCAAAAATTGTGGAGTTGATGCTCACTTTGGTCTTTGACTTTTCCCACGTGAATCACTTTGGCTCCTAATTTTATGAAATTGTCAAATTAGTCCTTGACTTTGTAAAACGTGAGTTACATTAGTCCCTCCCTCTATATCCGTTAGTCAATTGTTAATGTTTTGGTAACATGTCACATTAAGTGACACGTGACATGCCATGTGGCCTTCGACATGGCATATTAGTGCCATGTGTCATTTGACATGACACAATTTGATATAGGTTAAATTAGTTCTTGAAATTTCCCAAATAAGTAAAAAAAAAAAAAAGGCCCTAAAATTTTGAATGAGTAAAAAAAAGTCCTTGAAATTTCTAAAATATGTCAAAAAAGTCATAAATCCCAAAATCTATCCTCTTCACCTTCATAAACTCTAAATTTTCAATCTTCCTTAAACTTACTAATTTCTCTCCTATTTTCATATCTACCTAGAGCATATCCTCCCTACATAGAATAATAAGAACATAATACATAGAAATGAGACAATGAGATGTAATATACAATTTTAATGTAGCTCAAAAGATAATACATAAATTAGCTTTTAATTAAAGGAGCTACTGATTTGTCTATTGTAGGAGTTTTAAAATAATTATGAGAAAAGATAGATAAAAACTCATAAATATCAAACATTAAAAAAGTAGAAAAAAGGGGAAAAAAAAAGAGAGAATTAAAGAAGTGATTTTAGAGCCAACAATATTAATTAATTAGGACACAAGATCTCCATCCTAAAATTGTTTATTTTGGAACAATCCTTGTTTAGATGAGAATGTGTTAATAATTAACTAGTTCAAGAGTGTACCTCAAGACAGTGTTTGTAATTAAATAGTAATTAAGATTTGCCAATATGAAGCATCCCTTTAAGAGTATTGTTGTTACTATTCTCACATTACTATTGAGATATCAGAGTTATATTATTTCAATTCTTGCATGGGAATATTTATTTATATGAAAAATCAAACATGTGTAAGCCACTAAGAACTAAAAGTATAAAATTTTGATTATATATGCTAAAAAAAAGTGGGAAAGAATTATTTGCTTTTAAAGGCAAATGAAAAAAGTCATCAATTTTAATTTGTAATTGTAATATATAATCATATATGAATCCCTATTTGAAAAATAAAATTAGAGTTAAAAGCATATATAAGTTAACTTGAAATTTATACCCTAGTCCTTCCATTTCAATTTATTTGTCAATTTGGATAATTTGGTACATTCTTAAATTAATGTATCTAGATACATATCCACATATATTGATTTAAGAATGTACCAAGTTGTCCAAATTAATGGATAAATTGAAACAAAAGGGAGTATTGTTTAGTTGCAAAATATACACATTAGTATATTAATACAATAATAGGAAGAGAATGTGTTGAACAGAATTTTCTGCAAGGATATTTACATTAATTATTGCATTTTGTTGTCTCATTTCTATACATTTTATTCCTATTATTTTATGTACGGAGGATCTGATTTAGATAGGTATAAAAATGGGATAGAAATTAGTAGGTTTAAGGAATATTGAGGATTTAGAGTTTATAAAGGTGAAAAGGATAGATTTTGGGATTTGGAACTTTTTTGACATATTTTAAAATTTTCAGAGACTTTTTTGACTCATTCAAAATTTCAAAGACTTTCTTGACTCATTTTAGAAATTTCAGGTACAAATTTAAACTTATATAAAGTCACACCACGTCAAATAACATTTGGTATGCCATGTGGCACCAATATGCCACATTAGAGGCCATGTGGCATGCCATGTGTCACTTAACATGACATTTTAGCAAAACAGCAATGGTTGACTAATGAATATAGAGGGAAAGACTAACATGGCTTATGTTTGATAAAGTCAGGGAGTAATTTGTCAATTTTTGTAAAGTTAGGGACCAAAGTGACCTATATGTGAAAAATCAGGGACTAAAGTGAGAATTAACTCAAAATTGTATTAATCTAATAAGTAGAAGCTCCTAATCAAAGGGAAAACTTTGCCAAATTCTAGTCATTCCCTGTTTTTAATGCAATTAATAGGTTAGATTTCCCTTCAATAGCTATGTTTCATACAAACTAATTATAGATGTATGATTGCACCAAGGCTAGGGGGGTTATACCAAAATTTTATGCAGGTATAGATGACTTCATGAGTGTTTGTGTCAATCAAAACAGTTCATAAGCAAAAATAATAATAATAATAATAATAATAATTTAGGTGTCTTTGTACTAAGTGCATATTGAGACTATTAGGTATCACTTATACAAAGATGACTTCAAGCCTGATTATTGGGTTTGGACTAAGTATGAAGAAGTAGTCGCTACACAAATGTCGAAAGTAGTTTAGGTAGGCTCATGTAGGTGACCATGATATAGATAATGTGAATTGGGAGGATAACTTTATGCATTATCAAGAAATGATTTATGATGTATATTACCTTGCATTTGGAATGTTGTCTGAACCTTCTATAGACGTTCTCAATCCAGAGGCATCAAAATTTTATAGTGTGTTAGAGACAACAAAAGAACCTTTTATGGGAAGGATGCATGCACTCGGAGTTGTCTCTTGTGGTTAGGATGCTAAAATTAAGTCACAAGGAAACTAGAGCCAAAGTTCCTTCGATCAATTGGTTGAATTGAGTAGTGAGCTTAGTCCACAAGCTAGCTCCATCCCTAAAGACTATTACCAAGCCACAAAAATAATTTTTAAACTTGGGTTGCAATAAGAAAAGATAGATTGTTATTTGAAAGGGAGTATGCTATATTTATAATCAATCATTTTATTAAAAATTACTTTTACCGACAAAAATTCCATCCATGAATAGCATAATTTGTTTAATTTACATTAAACTACCAATGGATTTTTTTATTAGTATATTTTTGTCAATAATATTTAGTATTTTGATGAAAATTCTAACGAAATGCTACAAATTAAACTGATGATAATTATTATAATTATCGTCGTGCATTCCGTCGATAAGTTATTGACAGTTTTTTTTGTCAGTAATAATTACCGATGACACTACTTTCGACGAGTGTGTTCCGCCAAAAATTTTGTTGGAAAATAAATTACCAACAAAATTTAATTAATATTCATCAGTAATTCCATTGAAGATCTGCGTGCTTATGGTAGTGGTATCCTCACATAAACTATTAGAAATAGTTACCCTCATAAAATAAATTTTAATTTCAATAATAAATTATCAAATAAGATGCATCTATGAATTTTTTTCCCCCTTAAGGTTATTTTACTACAAGGCTGAAGATAGAGGAGGTGAGAGAAAATGAATTATTATTTCTTTTTAGTTGTTCAATCCTTTAATAAAAATTAGATGTAGATATATTTATAAAATAAATTATACTTTTAATAATGAGTGACTATATGAAATGGTTTTGTACAACTTTTATTTAAAATAATGTTATTTAGAGGATGGAGAAAGGGAAGAAACACACAAACGGAATAAAATTTCTCTATTTTTTTTCTAAGTTGTTCAAACTTCACTTAAAAACTAAAAGTAGATACCTTATAAAATAAATTATACTTTAAATAGTTAGTTATTGGAAATGCATTTATGACATTTTTTCCTTTCAAATTACAAGGCTTTAAAAAATGTAAGGGAAAGGGAGAAAATAAATGTTTTAGTTGTTCAAATTAGAAATATACATCTTTATAAAGTAAATTGCACTTTCAATAATAAGTTATTATATGAAATGAATCTACAGGAAATATCCTTTAAAATAATTCGTTTATTCAATAAAATTTTTATAATTATACTTATTTGTATAATTACTAGCTAGTATAATTAACTAGTGCAATGCATAGATGTGAATTAGTGAAATATATAATATAATTTAATATAATAATTTATTTTTAAAATTTTATTATTTTATTGTATAAGTTTAACAAAATAACCAAAATTTGAATTAAAATTGTTATATAAAGTAATTTAAAATATTATAGAATTTAAAAAATGTAGAATGAAATAAATATAGCTGTGGCAAGTTAATAGTACAAAAATTGGCGAATATAAGCAACTATATTGCTAAAAATATCATCTTTGGACAAAAAGACAAGCAAAGAACGGAATACCACAAAGAGCGTACCTATTCAAAGAGCAGTTTATGTAATTGGCATATGCTTTACTAACTCGTGTCCAAACGAATAATTTTTTTCTAGATGATATCCGACAATAGCTTTCATGGGGCGAATAAGGAATTTGATTCAAAGAACAACAATGCTCTTAAATAAGTATAAGTAATCCAACGAAATCAAGCGACTCTGACGAAAGCCCATGACTATAACTAACGTCACATAACCCGATTGATTAGACATTGTACAATAGGCAAATTTCTCTTAATATCTATTTTAGCAATAAAAGTAGTGCTTTCGTTCTTCTCATCTTCAAAAACTTCCTATGAAAATGTTCACATACATGCATATTCACGTGTAGATGAAACACATCTTATCAAACACCGCTTCGAATAATGCTGAACTTTAGCTCACATCACCCTTGCTGATAGAATTATGGCGTAAGAACGTGTAGAAAATAAAGTAAAATTCATTGTCATAACAAAGTGATTAGAGTTGTATACAAATGTTAAATGACGTGTATGTAAATGTAATCACACTTCGCTATATATATATATATATATACATATCACTGAAAAGAATTATAGGACATCAATTTTATATTCAAAAAGATTTATTATATCAATTTAATTTTTAGAAGATTAATTTTTATTTCTTGTTAGTTTAAATATTAGTTTCTATGAATTTTTATCAGTATTTTTTAATTTCTTATTACATAATTTTCTCTTTATTTTTTAACTGGAATTTAAAAAAAAAAATTAAAACGGTATTCAACTTTAAACAATAACTTTATTTCTGGAAGTTATTAACAGATGAAGGAGATTAGTGACAAAGAACACAAGCTGTGTATTAATTGGAAATAGGTAATTCTAACTCTTAAGTGTGTTTGGTAATAGGGTAAAAATAGGAGTGAAAATTTCATAAATTGAATTTATATACATAGTTTAACAAATAAATCCAATCCATAAAAATTTCTCCCTCACTTTTTCCCATACCAAACTCACCTATAGTATAAACCCTCAGGACAATTTTGTATAGGGATAAGAATGAGATAAAAAAAAAATCCGATCTGTGAATTTCTTTATTGCCATTTTCTTTTTCACCGGATATAGCCATTTATCAGTAAAATGTTAATGCATAGCACCATAGTCTAGTGACACTTTCATTTGTCATGGGGAGGTTGTTCAACACGAATGCTAAGATTGGATTCTTTAAAAAAAAAAAAAAAAAACTATTTAATAGAATTTTATTATCAAAAATTTCTATTGGAATGATATGACATTATTTTTGACCATGACATCAATGAATAATCATTTTTGTATAAGAGAATAATCTTTACTCCTTTGACTTATACAACTATTTCCATTGAATTTTGACAATTGCTAACAATTATTCTGGCTATATATATATATATAGTATTACTTTTTTATTTTAGCATCCCTTTAATTTCTTTAATATTTAACCAGTTCCAGTAAGGGATTTTCTTAAAAAATAGTAATTGAAAAAAAATAAAAAAACGTAACCTTGACGATGATAAGAGTGAGTGTCTTTTGCTATTTTGAATGCGTAATTCAAACTTTACGAGGATGGACCCAAATATAAGTAAAAGAGGAGCTGCCAACCAAAACCATTATTTTCCAACTTTACGAGGAAAAACGGTGTTAAAAATTAGCGCATTCTAAAATAAATTACATGTCTTTTTTTTTTTTCGTTTTTTCGTTTCGGACATGTCATGGTTTTTTCCCCCTAATTAGTTGGAGTAACAGGAATCGGAGTAGACGGTGGAAACAACGTATTTCCATCCATCAGATGATTCCAGAGCACTACTTTTGGAAGATGACTGAGCACGATCAATATTTTATTGTTATAGCGGAACATTTTCTAGCCGCATGTATCTTTTTCGGATGAATAGAGATTAGAGAAACATTTGACACATACTCCAAGCTATAAGTAGTGCCTCCAAATATGAATCGACACAACATGCTCAGCATTGATTCACACTGCAAACAATTTCTTTCTTCCTTCCTTTCATTCTTTTCTTCCTTTCTTCCTTCCACATCTTTATTTTTATTTGTTTGTGATTTAACTTCTATTTCACCACATAACTACATGCATTAGCCGAAAAGTTTGACTCATCTGTCTAGCCTTAACTTCCTAAATCGTGGTAATTTTGGTTGTATTTCTGATTTTTATTTATTCAGGAGTATTTCTGTAAATACTAATTGAGTTTGTAAACATATAATCTTGGCACTAATTAAAACGAGTCTCCCCCTCGAGATAGATTAAGATGGCTGAGATCGCAGTGAACTTTGTGATTGGCAAGTTAATACCATTACTAAGGTACGAAGTGACGCGCCTAAAAGAGCTGCACTCCCAGGTGGCATCCATCAAAGACCAGCTAGGCCTCATAAGAGCGTATCTGAAGGACGCGGACGTGAAGGCAGAGAAAGAGGAAAAGAGCGACGTGGTGAAAGAGTGGGTGAAGCGAGTGAGGGAAGTAGCACACCGCATAGAAGATGTCATTGATGAATACTTGCTCCAAGTCGCTGAGCGACGCCAGAAGCGTGGCCTCGCCGGCCTTATCGAGAAGATAGCGCGGCTGTTAAGGAGCATAGAGCCGCGACATGGGATTGCGTCGGAGATTCATAACATCAACGAAGCGATTGCCACGCTTGACAAGAGGAAAGAGACATTGGGGTTCGTCCCATCGGATGCAGAATCAAGTTATGGCGGTGCAAAGGCTAGTTCTTCAGGTGGCATGGGCATGGGGCATGACCTCAGAAGGGGTTCACTTTTCCTTCATGATGCAAGGCTTGTCGGAATCAATGATACGACGACGAAACTCAAAAGATTGCTACTAGACGAAGATAGGAGACGCAAGGTCATCGCAGTGGTGGGCACAGGTGGACTAGGTAAGGAAAATGACCTTCACACTAAATTTACACTTTTAAAATTATAACTTAATAATTGAAAAATTTATTTACCTTGTAGTGAACTTAGGTTTAGGGAGCATGTGGAGAATTTTGTTATTAAATGAGAATTTTGGTTACTCTATTTGTCAATTTAGAAAAAAGGATTTCGTATCGTTGATTACCTTACCATATTCACTTGTAAGATAATCAAAATCAGCAGTTAGTATACTTCTTCATTAAATTCAAATTCATTAATAGTACAGCTAAAATTTCTAATTATTGATATATGATTCTTGGTATGTCAAAATAGTGTACATCATTCAAATGTACAAATATCAAAGTTGACTAGGTAATATATGTACTGATATTAATATTCTTCAAACTTTATAATCTTAGAAAAATGTTATTTATATATAGCTTTTAGACATTTCTTTAAATATCTAGGAATTGATGTATAAAATAAGGGGATTTCAATTACGTTTCTGTTGATTAATTGTAGTGAAATTAATAAAATAATTGATAATATATAAGAAATAATTTCACTATAATCCCTATTGATTTATACATGATTCATAGATGTTGAAAAAAGTGCCCATCTTGACTATACATAGATAATAGTACTCTAATCTTATTTATGTTATCATGAAAATAAATTTAAGCGTGTAAAATTTATAATTTAATTTTTACTTAAAAATTTAATCTAACGTATTGCATAAATATTTGTGAAGTTGAACATGTTTGTTAATTTAAGCATGAAAATAAGGAATGGTATTATAGTGAAATTAGTAAATGCGTTTTCCGAATTTACTCATTACTTCAGATATTTTTTTCCGGATATAATATTTTGTAAACTTTTAAGGAGGTATTATCATTTCTATATGTTTATTGTCACTCTTATCTAATTAAGTTTGAATTAATTTATCTAAAATAATCTTTTTCATTTCTTAATCAAATTAAATAATAACTCCTACTTTTATTCAAATTCTTAAAAGTATTTTAAGTTTTTTAATCATCACTCTTCATTTTTAATTTTTTCCCCACAACTAAGTATTTTATGAATTTACAAATTTATTTATTTAATATACATTTAAACATTAAGTATAAAATTAATGTGATTTCAAGTCTTTTTAGAAAATCTTTGAAACAAATGGTAAATTCATATGCTAAGCTTATTAAAAACCAATCTTTTGAATTTAAAATTTGACATATTAATAAAAATGTATCAATTTTTTCTCATATATTTTTCTAGACAATATTAAGTAAAGATTGAATTCAACATCTAAACTATTTTTATTACAATTTATTATATAATAATAATAAATATAGCCCACATCTAAATTATTTTTATCAAATTTTATATTACTTAAACATATAGCATAATGTATTTTATAAAAAATCGAGAAGTTCAACAATCATCTTAATTTAATATTGAAAGATAAGGAATTATTTTTTAGAGAAATTAATAAATAAATTTACCAAATGAGAGAGCCAATAGACCAAAAAAAAAAAAAAACAAGTAACTGTCAGTCCCCTATATTTTTCTACATTCTCTCTTCGTTAATTATCAGCAACAATATTCTCTATCAAAAAAAATTATCGGCAACAATATTACTTAATGTACCCAAAAAAAAGGTGACAATATTACATAGACAGTCTTTTATATATTTACAAAAGGTTCACACGCACTCTTTTTCACTGTCAAACATGATCCTTGACCTATATTTGTTACATCTTAATTACACAACTTTTTACTCTACCTATCTCATTTTTTTTTTTTGTAAGAATTGAATATATAGGGATAATATTTTTCCTTTCATATATCTACACGTAAAACTTTCTTACTCATGATTGGCTGCAACTTCTAACTGATGCATTTTTTGTGACGCTAATAGTGAATTAATTACTACCAAAACGATCAAATTAGAGTAAATAATGGGATTTGTCTTTATTGCTATTCGTGTATGCCAGTGGTTAGTTTTATTTGACTAATTTTAATTTAGTTTTTGTGAAATTTTCTTCTTCTTTTTTCATCTATATATGTTAATGAAAATAATAGTCTAACATTAATTCTTTATTATCAATCATAATCTTAATTAATTTTTTGTTAATTTAATAGATAGTTAATTTAGTTTTCTTACAATATTTAATATTGATCATATGTTTAAATTTTTATGAGGTCACTAAACATTACACAAGTTTTGATAATTATTTTATTTAATATAGTTTTTTAAATTTAAAAATTAAATTATTTCTTCAAAGTTTTTCGTCTAGAAGTGTGCTACTGCCATCCAACTAGTATAGCTTTTTATTATTCATTGCTACAGGTCATGTGAAAGGTATATCTTCTGATATGTAGATGAAAACTAATTATTCTTTGATTAATTAGACAGATATTTTATCCCCCTCTTTTTCTTATCTAAATAATATAATTGTGAATAATATTTTAGAAAATAATGAGTGAAAATAAATAACAATAAAGATTAACCAGTAAATCACAATATTCATATAGATTAAAAGAATATTAAATAAACATATAATAACAGTACCTATTGGTAACTTCTGACCCCTTGGTTTCTAGAGTAATTTTTTATTCTTCATCTCTTTTCATAAAAGTTATGATAAATTAATACATTTAATTAATTTTAGCACTGCCTATATATATACAAAAATTATACACTAACATTTAATGATGTATTGCTGTAAGCATGAAAATCAAATGACGTGTTGGTATGTTATTTAGAAAGTTTGACAACGCATGAAGACACCAAACCTATTAAATAATATGACAATATTATATTGAATAACGGTGTAAAGTTATTTACATGGAGAATGTATATCAAGTAATTCTAAAGTTATCATCAAGAATCTTTTTTTGGTTAAGTTCAAAATTTAATATGGTAAAAAATTATTTAATTATTTTTCTTTCACATAATATTTATAGAATATTAAAATAGAAAAATTTCGAAAACTATTATGTCAAAGAAGTCACGTGAAACAAAGGATTTTGTCCGGAACATTTATTAACCGTGTGTAGTTTTTAATGTTTACATCAGTCATAATTTTAGATCTTCTTTTGATTCCTTATTTTACATGTCTACGAAGGTAAAACAACAATCACAAGGAATCTATATGAGAAGCAGAAACAAAAAAGTTTCGATTGCGGCGCTTGGATCACTGTGTCTAACACGTCCGAGGAGAAAAGCATATTCAAGTCAATATTGCAAAGCCTCTATATTCAGAAGGGCGACGACAACGAGGACTCCCAGGCCATGTGGATTGAAAGAATGAACACTGCCACTCTGATAGAAGAAGTAAGAGAATTTTTACAAGACAAGAGCTACATAATTGTCTTTGATGATGTTTGGGCAGTAGACTTTTGGGGTCTTGTGGAAATTGCATTGCCAGAGAACAACAAAAGAAGCAGGATAATCTTCACAACAAGGCACAAGGGTGTTGCTGAGTTTTGCAAGCGTTCTGCACTTGTTTGCATCCCAGAGTTTTGCAAGCGTTCTGCACTTGTTTGCATCCATGAGTTGCAATGCTTATGTTTTAGTGATGCTATGAAGCTGTTCCTTTTCAAGGCGTTCCAATTCAAGCCAGAAGGGTGTCCCAAAGAGTTGGTGGAATTGTCACAAGACATAGTGAAGAAGTGTGATGGGGTGCCACTAGCAATTGTCGCCATTGCTGGCCTCCTTTCCACAAAAGACAACAACTTCTCTGAATGGAAAAAGGTTCATGATAACCTTGGTTCAAAGCTAGCAAGTGACCCTCATCTAAAGAACTTCCACCAGGTCTTATCAGAAAGTTACAATGATCTCCCTTTCCACCTCAAGCCATGCCTCTTGTACTTTGGCCTTTTGCCTGATGGCCACATCAGCTGTACTAGACTTATCCGTTTGTGGATAGCAGAAGGGTTGGTGAATGTCAAAGAGAATGAAAATAGTACCCTAGAGGAAGTTGCAAAAGAATACTTGTATGAATTGGTACAAAGGAGTCTAGTCACATTTTCTTCTGATTATTATGATGGCAGGGCCAGAACTTGTTGGGTACATGACCTGTTGCATGACTTTATTAAGGACAAGTGTGCAGAGGTGGACTTTTGCCAAGTGATAAAAAGTGATAACTTCTGCTTCAATTCAACTACTAGACGCTTGTCAATCCAATTCCAAGCTATCAAAGAAGATTCTGATTTTGGTATAGCTGGTGAAGATCTTAGCCGAGTGCGGTTTTGTTTTGTATTCAACTTTAATGAAATGCCAAGGCCTTTGGTGAAGTCCTTCCTCTCCAGTTTTAAGCTCTTGGTTGGACTAGACTTTGAAGATGCTCCTCTTGGTGATCTCCCTCAAGAAATTGCTAACTTGTTACATTTGAAGTACTTGAGCTTTAAGAACACTAGAATCAAGACACTTCCAAGGGTCATTGGCAAGCTTCAGAACCTACTCACTCTGGACTTGAAATATACTCAAGTGAGGGAATTACCTGTAGAGATTAATAAGCTCATCAATTTGCGCCATCTTATGGCTTATTCTATCGATGTGGGAATCGATTTCAATTTGGCATCTTTACAAGGTGTGCTAATAAAGGAAGGGATTGGGCGTCTAAAGGCATTGCAGAACCTATTGAGGGTTGATATGACTAATGGGGATACCATCATCAAAGAATTGAAATATTTGAAGCATCTGAGGAGATTGGGTGTTATCAAGCTAAGAAGACACAATGGGAAACCATTGTGCAGTGCAATAGAGGGCATGACACATCTTCAGTCATTGAGCATTGCAGCAGCAAAAGAGAATGAAATTCTTGATCTGCATTCATTGCTTAATCCTCCTCATCTACATCTCCAACGCCTTTATTTGTATGGCCATTTGGAAGCAATGCCAAAATGGATTCCAAAACTTCAGGTTCTTTCTAGGTTATTCTTGATTTGGTCAGGACTAAAGGAAGATCCACTATCAGCTCTTAAGGACTTGCCAGAGTTGTTGGAGCTTGAGTTTTACAATGCATTTGAGGGTGTTGAGTTATATTTTGGGCAGGGGTGGTTCGAAAAATTGAAGGATTTGCGCTTAGAAAAGATGCAAGCCATGAAGACATTAAAAATAGAAAGAGGAGCATTGCCTCGTCTTGAAAGGATGAGCATTGGACCATGTCCTCAGATGGCGGAGGTTCCCAATGATATCCAAAATCTTGAAACTCTCCAACATCTTCGATTCTATGAAATGCCTGGAAATCAATCAGAAGGAAATGACTATGACATGTTGAAGAACATACCATTTGTGATGTACTCTAAAGGCAACAAGTTCTACACTCTTCACAGTGATGCAGGCACTGAAATTGATGACTTCTAGAAAAATTTGATATTATTACGTGTGGGTGGACTTTATTTTCAGGATTGTAACATGTTTGTGAATTAGTTGTTGTTTATGACAAGCCATATAAGTGACTATTGCGAGTGAACCTTTGAGTTATGTATAGCTATATATTGATCCAACGTAGTGAGTCGGTTTAGAGCTGATGTAGTAATTAAGTCTTTATTTGATGGTCTCTACTATCTGTAGTTGCCTAAGTTTGAGATGGATTAAGTTGTTTTAGATCTTGTTGTTCACTTTTGTTTGTCTGTTTATATTTCATAATATGAGAGATTTGAAAGACTGTGTATTAGTTAGAAATCTAGTATAGATTCAATGGTATACTTATTAGTCAATTATAATTATGATTTTAGATAATAGTTGTTAATCAATAGTTTTTGGTATAAAGTAACCCTTGTATTTTGCACTCTTTAGCAAAAATACTAAGATTTACGATTTCTTTTGAATAATCTTTGTTTTAGTTGGGTGTTTAAATTTAATCTAAACCAAATCAAAATCGAAAATCTATTTAAAAATTTAAATACGGATCAAACTTGGTAAACAAAAAATTGGTCTGAAACCCTAAACCCTATATATATATATATATATATATATATATATATATATATATATATTCAGAAACCAGACAACCATAATCAATCAAGATAACATGCACATCATGATAAAGTCATAAAGAAGTGAAATAAAGATATAATGGTCATACAAATAAAAAATAAAATAAAATTTGATAACAGATTAGATCAAAGTAAGAGAATAGACATCATAGTATGTGCCGAGATTCAACTTAAAAGATAGAAATTACACCTAAAAGTAGGCTGCAATTACTCAAAAAGGTTTACGCTAAAGTCAGCAACCCATATGCCATCACCAGACAACACAAAATAGTTTCCTTGGAAATTAATTTAAATAAACTAATAATTAGGGATTAGGAAGTGTTAGGGGTGCACTGGCAAGTTTAGGGAGGACTCTCGCACAGAAACACTCTGCCCTTCGAATCTCTTATGAAAATAATTCTTTTAGAACCATCCATCTCGCCTTTTTCAAGGTCTTAGCACTGAAACACAAAATTAGATAGACATTAAAATTTAGGGTGAATATAATTAATTAAATTAATCATTTTTATACGTGCATATGCATATTGTTTAAATAAATATAGGATATATGATATGATGATAATGAAAGTGAAATGGAATTAACCAAAACTAATAAAATTACCCTGAATACAAATGATTGAGGCGTTCTGGTCCTTGACGGCTTCGGTCTCTGTCTCTAACTAACCTTTCAAAGCCCTTATTAAAGAGAGATCAAATAATTAGAATTTTGTGGAATGCAATGCTCAACAGTCAGAATGTTAATAAATTTTAGCTCCAATAACAGAAAAGAGAAAAATAAATACCGATAGTTAGGTCCACATATTCCCGAGAGTATGCAATCGACCTGCAAGAGGAGAGAGAACAGAGAAGTGAAGAGGAGGAGAAATAATTAGTTAATTATTTTTAGGATTTAATTTTTTAAGAAATTGAAAGCCAATAAGAAGTGAAAAAAGATGGAAACAAAAAACAAACCTTCTCTTTTCCTTTTCCTTTCTCAACCTTTTAAAGAATCCTTCATTTGAAAAGCGAGAAGCCTTGGCTTTTGTAATGTCTTGATTTAATTATGACCGTAAATAATATCACTAGAGATTATTATTATTGATTATAGATAGAAAAAGAGAATAGAACAAAAAAAAAACAAAATAAAACAGAAAAAATAAAAAGAAGAAGAAAGAGCGGAGAATTTTAAGTGGCAATGGAGCTAATATAACTACACTATAAGATTTATATTCATGTGACATAATATGATGTGTGGTTATAAAATTGACCACTTAGTTAGTTGATAGAATTAATGGCCAAATATTTAACCACACACCTTGGTAAGTAAGATTAAATATTATCCACATAATAAACCAACCAATTTTACTATTATTTCATCATAAAATATGACTAGACATAACACAAAACTTCTCATTTTTCCTCCCTATTAACCGCAGCTTCTTCTTCTTCCACCCTCCATTTTCTTCCTTACTCATCCATCTTTCTCATCCTTTTTATCTCTAAGAAAAACTACATCCATCCTACCCATTATTACTCTTATAAAATACAAGATTCAAGTCAAAAACTCTTCCCTTTAGCCAACTAGGATTTTTGGCCAAGGCAAGAACTAAAAAGAGTGACCATATTTTGGGTTGATTAATTAAAGGTGATTAGGGCCTCAAGGCAATCAAGCTAGAAGGCCACAAACCATAGAAGTAAGGTAAGAAATCCTAAAACTTGAATTGCCCTTATATGTGTGTTGATGAGTACTTTATAATTAGGGTTCATTAGTCTTCTTGATATGAATATCTAAGTTAGGTATTGATGATATTTATCCCTGTGTTTCCATGTTTTAAAGCTTTGAGATTTAGCTATTGATAAATTGTTGTAGTAATTAAAGAAAGACTAGAGACAGAATTGTTTTAGGAAGTAATTTTGGCAATAGCAATTCGACCCCTAGAGCCATAGTTTTTAAACCTGAACAAGACCAACCGATGAACCGGCCAAGTGACGAATCTGAGCTACTCTCTAGACCAAATATGCATCAAAACCAGTGTAACCCAATCCAACTTGGCCGAATCTAGAAAAAGCTGGTGACCTAATCTGGTTTAATAAAATCAGCCAAGTCATGCATATTTTCTTAAAAAAAATATTCTAACTTTTTTTACCATATTGATGAGTTTTTCAAGTCATGATGGAAGTAATTGGCCTTTGCTATACTAGCATTCTCATTTTATAGCAAGAGCCTTGACTTCCATTTACTTCTATTTTCAATGTGGGACTAACCATTAATGGGAAGTATTTTGTAACATATGTCTTAGTTTCCACTTCCTTCCATTTTTATTGTGGGACTAAAAGAGAGTGAGAAGCAATTCATTTATGCTATAAACTTACTTCCACTTATCCTCTCATGGGCTAAAGTTGATTCATAAGTGAGATTTTAAAAAATCAAAATAAATTTTCTTTTAGATGTATGATTGGCAAGAACTACAAACTGCTAGAAGGGTTGTGCCACAACATGCACCCATTAGATATTGCGGGAAAGCCCTTGAAAGATGATGAAGCACATGCAATTGCCTCCACAATGCCTAAGCTCAAGCATCTTGAAATGGCTTACCATTTAATCAGCACATTGAGTGTTCTTCAAATACTCTCAAACTATCCTAACCTTGAGTTTTTGGAACAGAGAGGGTGTTGGGGTGTCATACTAGATAGCATGTTCTTAAAGCAGAAATTTCCAAAATTGAAGGTTTTGGAGCCTTTTGTTCTTGACACTTACAATAATAATACTTGATATAAAGCTTACGATAGTGATCGATGTATTAATTTACTAAAATTGAAGGTATTCAAAATTTAGTTTTTGAATTATTTCTATTAGATACTTATAACATTTTATTGTATTTATTTGAATTTCAATATATTTTTATATATCTATTTAATCATATTCGGTTCAACCAGTGACCCACTGGTTGAACCAGTGATCCAGTGCTATAGTCGAGTCGATCACCAGGTAATTGTGCCCAAAGTTGAGGCTAGAAAATCTAAAATGAATTGAGGCTAATTTTAAATGAAAGTTAACTCATAAAGAAGTTTATCCATATAAAATACGAGTTCATATGATTATGGAGAGAAAGTTATAATTTTTGCAAGTTGACCCTATTTTGTAAAAACCACCACCGAATTGTCTAGGCTTGAAACTTAATATCTTGAGTTATATAGATCATTTTTTTTGTGAAACTAATTTTATTAGAAAGCCAAGACATAGGAGAATAACTGTAAAATCTTGTGATTACATTCCCTTTGTAAAGGTCCCAGTAATTATATGAAGTGACTGCTACCTTATTAGCACAAAAAACAAAACAAGTGTAATGCAAGATTTATAACTCAGGCTTGACTTAGAATTTTTTAGTGGGGTTTCTTTCACTTGAAAGGGGGTTCATTAAGTTATAAGTCCATAAAATTTTAGGGCAAAATAATAAGAAATGAATTTTTTGTGATTTTCCTAAATTAAGTACTTGAATTTGCCCTAGCTAGTAGAAAAACATGCATACTTTGGTTTGTACAAACTCAATTTGAGTAGGACTAAAGAAATTTGAAATTAGAGTAAAAGGGGATATTCTTTGTAAAATTTGAACCTAAATTGACTCAAAATGGGATTTTAATGAATTTTCTAAATCTTGGGTAGATTCTAGGTGTTGTGTAAATTATGTCTTCAATTAAGCTATCTTTAAGACAATTTATATTCTTTCATTTTCTATTTGAAACTTGGAATATGAGAGTTCAATTTACATGCTACTATGACTATGTTCTCTTAATAATGAAATGCCTTCATGAGAATGTAATTGTACATAATTCCTTATATGATTGAGAAAACCAAAGTTAGTGATGTGCTTCGGTTGGAGAAACTGAATCCGACTAAGTCAAAGAGAGTTTGACTCCTTTGGATTAAGTCAGGGAGAGGGAACCTAACATGGCTATGTCAGAGAGTGAATCTGACCTTCTTATGATAGGTCAGGGAGAGTGAACTTGACTAGGAATAAATTTGCGTAAAGGTCAGAGAAGGTGAATCTGGCAATCACGTATAAGAATGAGCCCCATTCTGTAATATGGACTATCACCCAAAATACATAAATGCCACTCAAAGTCAAGGGATTACTAAGCCAAGCATGTGTATTAACTCAAAGATAAAGAGAAGAATCTGAGCAACGATACACTCCATGCATGCCTAGTTTTACATATATGGTTCATCTAATGCATGCTCTACTTCTCTTATGATGACATTGATATTGTGTAGTATATTTGTCATGGTTGTACATATAAAAATGAATCTGCTTCGGATAGAGTTTTATCATTTAAAAATGAGTTTCTTATCTCTATAACTGTTGAGAATATGTTTTATCGTTATAACCCAAAGTAGCTGGGGTTGATCACGATGACATTACATATAATAGTCTAGGATTTTCTGCTGGGAATTTAAATTCTCACATCTATTTCTTTCCGTATCATCCTCAGACACTATCGATGGCATCCATAGTGATTTTCGAGACTCCTGACTAAACCTGGCACCATGGTCTAGCATTAGACTCAGTATACCTACTAGGCCACGCAATTATTAGAGTGTACATACTTTTCAGCCGCTCATTTATTGTCACAGTGCTCAGCCCATAGTTTGACCCAAATTTTCCATTTAATGGTGTCTCACTACATGCAGCTCACCCACCTTACCCTTCACCATCACCCCTATCTTCACTATCCACTGAAACATATCCTTCGGAGGATAGCTCTTCCTTTTCCTCTTTATCTTCTGGGAGGGACCAAGAAGTGCCAGAACTCACACCAAAGGGCTTTGCTGCCATGGGAAATGGATTCTATAACCCATAATGGGGACATGGCAGATACCTTAGGACACTTTTTGCTGATAGACCTATCTTCTTCTATAGAGATCTTGCATATACTGCTGACAGCTCACTGACCATTCATGTACATTCTGTGGTTTCTTTTGAAATAGTTTTGAGCCACAGATACAGTTGAGGGCTTTTAGCATTATAATTGAAATAGAATGTACTGGAATCCTAGTATGATACAAATGGGTCTGTAACGACTATGAACACACTGTTGTACATATTTATTATAAAAGTATCTTCGGTATTGTGGACTTATGTCATGTTATATGAATTTATGCTATATATATATATATATATATATATATATATATATATATATATATATATATGTATGCAATGAGTACTAGCTTCTAATTATAATATAATAACCTAGGCATGATATTATGATTAAAAGGGTGTTATATTTTGGTATCAGAGCTGTTTGTCCTAGTAGAGCCTGAGGATTGGACTGACTATACTTCTAACAGCCTTTGAAACTCCTTAGTATTACCATGCATTGGATTTTGAATAGAATTAAATATGCATGATTGTCTGATTGTGAAAGTAATTAGTTGCTATCATATGTACTCAATATTAAACCCGATTAACTCAATATCTTTGTTTGTATGACCAAGAACTGATGACTTCCTGTGCGCATGGTAGGCCAGCTTGTGGATCTACTTTCGAAGACATGGAGAACATCATGGACACTTTTTGTATGATGGCTTATGCCATGAAAGATCAAACTACTGCCACTAATTGTTTAATGGAAAGAGTCTATTATACACAGAGAAAATCCTGGCCAAAATCCCAGAAGAAAAGGAGTGGATCAAGAATATCAAAAGTTTGCTGAATTTCGCAAAGCAAATCCATCGAATTTTCAAGGGACCTTCAATCTAGAAAAAGCTTAAGAGTAGATTAAAGCTATGGAGAAAATTTTCTCCATGTTGCCATGTACCGAGTAGCAAAAGGTAGCCTTTGCTACTTATGTGTTGGAAGCCGATGCTGAGTTTTGATAGGTTGGTATGAGGAGGTTACTTGAGCATACCCAAACTCCAATCATTTGGGAAGTATTTAAGAATGTGTTCTATGAGAAGTACTTTCCTACATCTGTAAGGAACGCTAAGGAATTGGAGTTTATAATGCTCCAACAAGGAAACATGAGCATGTCTGAATATGCAGTTAAGTTTGAAGAACTCTGCAAGTTCTCAACTATCTACCAACGTAACCTAGATAAAGCATGGAAATGTATTAAGTTTGAAGGTGGCTTGTGGGAGGATATTTTAGCATCAGTAGGGCCAATGGAGATCCAAGATTATGCAGCACTAGTGAACAAGTGCAAACTAGTGGAGGAGTACCACAAAGAGCTAAAGGTGGCCAAAGCCACTATAGACAATTTTAAAAGGAAGCTAGCACCCCAAGGACAACGGTTTAAGCCCACATATCAGCCAAACAGAAATTTCCAAACTCGTAATAGTGAGGGCAAGCAGCCATAAAAGTTGCCTGTAAAGCAAGAGTGCCCGAAATGTAGCAAGAACCATGAGAGTAAGCCATGTTTGGCCGAGCAAAATGTATGTTTTAGTTGTGAAAAACCTAAACACAAGATCATGGAATGCCCGAACAAGAACCAACACCTTGCTGCTAGACCATAACATCGAGGACGAGTTTTTACTTTGAATGCAGAGGAAGCTACTCAATCTAAAGATTTGATACAAGGTGAGTGCTGGATGAATGGTAATGCATTAATTGTGTTATATGATTCAGGTGCTACCTATTCCTTCATTTCCTCCGATTATGTAAATAGACTTAAATTATCTATATTTGAATTACCTTATGATATGTCTATTTGCATTCCCATTAGTAAACCTGTTAGGATAGCCCAAGTTTGTATGAGGTGTTCCTTTTGAATTAATAATAGAGTTTTTATACCTAACTTGAGCTTGGATTTAATCTTGGGTATGGATTGGCTCTTGGCCAATCATGTTGTCTTAAACTGTTCTGATAGATCTATCATATTTCCTTTTACTTTGCCATTTGAACTTGTGACTTCTATAAGTCTATATTCAAATTCCCGTAGGATAACTGGGAGTTGGGGATATCTCCTTTTTTCAGCAAGTGTACTTGAGAGTGAGCAAAGATTAAGTGAGATCCCTGTGCTCAAAGAATATCCCAATGTCTTTCCCAAAGACATACTGGATTTTCCCCTAAAAAGAAGGATAAAGTTCTCCATTGAATTGGTACCAGGAACAGGATCAATCTTAGGTGCACCCTATCATCAAATGGACCCTTACGGACCATGTGAAGTCTATTGCAATGATTCACAAAAAGGGTTAGGGTATGCAATGATGCAGAATTGAAATATGGTTACATATGCTTCCAGGTAATTAAAACCTCATGAAATCAACTACCTAACTCATGATTTGGAGCGCGCAGCAATAATGTTTGCTTTGAAAATATGAAGACATTACCTCTATGAATTTAAGTTTGAAATATTCTTTGATCATAAGAGTCCAAAGTATCTCTTTGATTAGAAGAATTTGAATATGAGACAATGGAGGCGAATAGAGTTTTTCAAGGATTATGAGTTCGACTTGAATTATCATCCAAGCAAAGCAAATGTTGTGGCTGATGCTTTAAGTAAAAAATCCTTAAGTGTGTCATGGATAATGATTAAAGAGGTTGATCTGATAGAGTTTTCGAAATCTTAATCTGGGAGTCATTGTAACTTCCTAGAGTATTCAATGGAACTAGAAAAAAGTCGCAATCAGCTTCAATAGTCAAATTACCCAAGCCCATTGAAATGATCCAGAGTTCAATAAAATTGTAACCATGATTCAAATAAGAAAGCAGAAAGGATTTCTTTAAGACAATGATGGACTATGGAAGTATCAAGGAAGGTTGTATGTCGCTGCAAAAGACGGCCTCAAAAGTAAGATTGTAAAAGAAGCCCACCAGAGTAACTTCACTATATACCCAAGGATAGGCAAGATATACCAAGATCTTAAAAGGATGTTTTGATGGCCAAGGATCATATTAGATATAGCAAAATATGTAAACAAATGGTTGGTTTGCCAGAAAATGAAGATGGAACATCAGAAACTGTTTGGCATGCTGCAACCTTTGAAGATCCCTGAATGGAAATGGGAAAGCATCTCAATGGATTTCATAATGGGATTGCCTAGGAACCCTACAAGATATGACTCTATATGGTTTATAATAGACAAATTAATCAAATCTGCCCACTTTTTATCCATTAAAGCCAATTATTCTCTAGAGAGATTGACAAACTTATACATTTAGGAAATAGTAAAGCTCCATGGGATTCCTTCTACCATAATCTCAGATCGAGACCCAAGATTTAACTCAAGATTTTGGGGAGCCTTACAGAAAGCATTTGGGACCAAACTTTGTTTAAGTACAACCTACTATCCCCAGACTAATGGGCAAATAGAGAAAACCATTCAGAAGTTAAAAGACATGTTAAGAGCCTATGTGATGGATCAAGGAGGGAGCTACGATAAATACTTGCCTTTAGTTTAGTTCGCTTATAATAACAGTTTTCACACCAGCATTGGTATGGCCCTGTATGAAGCTTTATATGATAGGAGATGTCAATCCCCTCTGTGTTGGTATGAGTTGAGCAAGGCAAGTCTTCCAGGACCTGGTCTTGTTAGGTAAACTACTGAACAAGCAAAGAAGACTCACAACAACATTCTCACTGCCTAGAGCCAACAATAGGTGTGATATCTTGTTTAAAATAAAATGTTAACAGCAGAAACTTTATAACTTCACATAAGCTTGAGTCTTTGGCGTACATTCTCTATTCACTTTAAGACTTAAAATGATAGAGGAATTAAACTCAAATTAATGAAGTTCTTGAGAAGGGTATGTAAAAGGAAAAAAACAAAAACAAAAGAAGAAAAAAAGGAAAAGATTACCCAACAACTTAAGTGGTATGACACACACTAAACTCCTCCCTTAATATCTTCTTCCGCCTCTCGATACTTGTTTCTCTAATTTACTCTCCTTCATTATTCTTTCTCTGCATCTTGTTCTCTCCCTCTTATCCCTCACTTTATCTTTTTTCTCAATTTCTTAAACCTAGCTCCCAAATTCCCAAACCAAGATTAATATACCTCAAATTAGGAAGACCGCTGCCATGAGTTTCTTCTCCCATGAGCCACCTAGCCTCGATGTCAACATCAGCAGTGACAGTTCCTTCCCATCTGGCTAGCAGCAACAACAGAAGCAGCTTGTGATTCACACCGCCCAAGACCACATTGTCAAGCACCACTACCTACACCACCGACAAGAATGTGCGGCGGTCTGTTTTGAGCAGTGACCCGTGACCACTGCTGACTCTACCTCAGCTACGACCCTATCTTCCGATGTTGTCTCCCACTGCTACACTGGCTATGCACCTCCAAGCTCTAATGTCGGCCTGGCTTTCACCTTTGGGTTATGAATTCTCTAGTCAGCTTGAGGATGAGCTCTAGATGGCTTTGGTCTTTTGGCTAATTCAATGTGAATGGTGATGTTGTGATGCTGGACTCCTTTGGGGCAATGATTGCGACTCCAAGACACCATAACCTCCCACTATTCATTCTTGTTTAGTCTATGAGTGATAATATATTTATAACTTATTTTCTATCCTTATTTTCCTAAATATATGTTTTGATAGTTACTCATAGATGCAATTTACTCAAAATTCGACCGAACCTTTATTGACTCTTATATTATTATTATGTTATCTAATTCATTATAATTGTAGGTGGGACAAGTATTTTGAAGAACTTGCTCTTTGATGCTTCAATTTAAGTTTAATGATTTCATGTACTGATATCAATTGATGTTTGAAATCTGATTATCTAAAGGCTTTGAAGTTGAGAGGTGTTTAGAATTCTATTTGAGTTTTGTATAAGTAGTTTTCTTTATGGGAGGAATCTTTAACAGAACTGTATGCTAACGACAATGAACATTAGCCCATGATGTACCTTGGTAGAACCTTAGCTAGTAGGGAGTGTTGCTAGCTCGGTGTGTTTAGCCGACATGTCTGGACTTATTTATGGATACACTAGGGTCAAGTTGTTGGGGCAGCTCAGATATAGAAACTCAGACTAGGGATAGGTTATTAGGGCTACCTATTTGTGAAATAGATTTGGTATTGCTAGGGTTAGGTTGTCGGGGTCGCCCAGCCAGGAAGTGGATTCTAGAATAGAAACCTCCCTTAAGGTTTATAGTCATAATTCTTTAAGAATGTATTTTCTTAATAAATATATGTTTTATGAAAAATTTATGTTTAAGTTTGTGCCACTCTTATTATAGGTATATTATCTCTCACTAAATTTATGTGACTCACTTCTTATTGCTTCCTTATTTTGGGCTCAGGTATGGTATATGAACCACATCTCTCAGCTGGTTAGAGGCCTAGGGCCTTCAATAGACCCCACACAGCTGTCTGTGTAGTTGTAAGGTTGGTTTTGTATTTACCCTATAATTATTTCAAATAGCAGTTTGTATATAATTTGTAGATATGCTCCATTAATCCACAAGTAGGGTCCTAATTCTATTTTTATTTTATGTAATAAATTTTGTGATGGTTAATTTGTGGATTCTACGGTTGGTCTAAGTCATAAGGATCATAACGGGAAATTGTATTCTTTCGGAAAGGCCCCACTTGTAGGGGAAATCTTGTCATTTTCTTTATAAATATTCTAGTAGGCTTGTTGGGGGTAACTATAACATCCCCACTTTTCTTAATATATCATAATAAAAACTTTGATTTATTTCACTTGGGGAGCATGAGATTTTCTTAGGTAGCATTATGTTATGACGATCCTTGCATTGAGAACTATAGGGCAGTATGACACTACTGTTGAAATTACAGCACTATTGTATACTAAAATTAGGAAAAGAAGAAAATGCCTTTATAATGTAAACTTTTGTTATTTGTAGAATTTTCGTAGAATTTTTAGTAATTACACTTAGACCCTAGATTCTATTCCTATTTAGACCCCATAAGTGTTAGAAAATGACATTTAGGTCCCCACATTATTAGAATTAGCAGAATATGGATTTAAGCAAAGCAAAATAACATAACAGAGTCATAAAAACCTAAATCTTAGTCATTTGACCCGTGAAAGTATCTAGGTGCCAAATGACAAAAGATGCCCATAAACTTTTTCATAATTACGAAAATAACATTAGTTACAAAAAACAGAAAATACAATAAAAAACTCTGATAAAAAGCAAATAGAAAAAATTAAAGGGCTTATAAAAGGCCTAAAACTATCCAAAAGACCCCAAAAAATTTTAGAAAAATTACAAATACATTTTTAAAATATTTTTTAAGATAAATACCAATTTTTAGAAAATTTGAGCAATGTTTGTATGATTACCCAAAAATAACTACATCGGGATGCAACATAGACCCCAAAAACCCTATAAGACCCCTCTAACTTGCAGTTCGGCAATGAATCAGTAAAGTTCTGGGCTTGAACTTGATGAGCCACAAAATTTGGGTCTCTAAATGAGCCTCCATAGCCACTGGACTATGGTGGCCATTTTGGAGACAATTCTTTAGTCAATTACCCAAAAAAGGTCAAAAATACCGCATAAAATCTAAATAAATTAAATAAAAAATTATTGAGACCCTAATCATAATGCTTAGATGCCTCAACTAGCCCCTCTAACCCCTTGGTTCAATTCTAACTAAATGGGAATGGAGCTTTGTTGAATTCTAACCAAAGAGTCAACATTAAGCTATTTTTCATATTAAGTAACTTTTACCAAATCAAGTCATTTGACCATAATCTATGACTAAGCAATCTTGCCCTGCAAATTTGATGAAAGAGGCATAGCAAGCACATGGGCAGCTGCAGCATAATTTTTATTTTTATTTTAGATAATTGATCATGATAATTAACTTGAAAGAAAGCTAAATTAAGGTAAAAATGCACTAAAATTATTAAAAGTTGTAGAAAAAATTCTATAAATTTTAATATATGACATTACACATATTTAAATGAGATTTTGATGATAGATTAAAGAAATTTAATTGTTTGCTAATTATTTGTTAACTAAAGGATAAATTGCCTAATCTAGTTTTTAGCAAAAATGCTAATTATGCACTAATTAAACACCAAATCACTTCAACTCTTTCCTAATCTCTATTAGACACATAAGATGAATATCAATATGTCTCTAAATCAATTTAGAATTGTTCTTAAATTAATTAACTAAAAGTGAGATAATTAACTAATTAAACTAACTAATTAGGACAAAACTGATCATATGATTAACTCTAACTAATTATAGCCTTTTTCTATAAATAGAACCTCACCCCACACACCTTCACACTTTTGAAATATAGCTCAGCCTCTCCAAACTCTGCCCCTTGGTTGCAGCCTCTTAATCCACCATCAACCTTCATTTTCTTCCAAAAATCTCTAAGAAAACTCCATCAAACCAACACCAAACTTCATCAACTCTCATCACCTTCAAGCACCATCAATCCTCATCCATTTAACTCAAGTTTTAGCCCTTAGAAGCGAGTTAGAAAAGCTAAGGAAGTTGCTACCCCAGCCTTGCACATATCGAGTTTCAAGAGCTCAAGCCATGTAGGGTTTTTCTTTCCACTCTTTTAGGTTTCATACATGAGTTCTATATGGTTGATTGTGTTGTTTGAAGCTTTTCAGCATGTTTTCCATAATATAGAGTCAGCTTTGACATCTCTAAATGTTCATGATAAATTGTGGGTTCCATAGATTTCTTTAATGATTCGAAGCTTTACTCATGTATAATTGTGTTTTAAAGCCTAACACATGTTTTCTTGCATTGAACATGTCACAACTGCACCATGGTATGTGAGGCATCATGTGATTTTTGATAGTTTGATGATAATACTTTAGTTTCTCTGTGAGTTTATGCTATGAATAATCATGCTTTAGAGTTATTTGAACTCAAATGCTTGAAGAACTTCCTATGAAACCCTATGAAGCTCACAGTTTCACCAAGAGGCTGAAGGTAAAAGTTTGTTTTTATGAGTTTTAATATTGCTTCTATGTGATTTTGATGATATCATACATGTGAGGATATGCTACCATGAGTTTTGAGTAGTTTAGGATTAATAATCTTTGGTGTGTTCTTCTTGAAACCTCACAGCCTCACCATGGCAGTGGGTGTTCTTTATGTTTTCCTGTGTTATATGGTATATTGATGATGAAAGAAAGACTTGAACACCTGTAACTTGGATCTTGGAACTCACCTTAACCCCCTGCCATCCCACCAATACTGTGTGCCTCCAATGCACAACTTTGACTCTAGACCATCTAACCTGGACCCAGGACCCTAGACCCTTGATCCCGGACCTTGGACTCGGTCACAACAAATAAGTGAGTGAACATTTAGCATTCACTTTTCCACGGTGAGCATCTAAAACTCACCAACATTCAAACACTAATAATAAACAAATCCTATGTAACAAACTATTTAATAAACTTTGATAAGATTAACTAACGTAATCTACTGCCCAACTTGAAATCCACTTCACCCGTAGTCCTAAACTCGGAACTTACTTCACCCGTAGACCTAAACTCGGAATTCACTTCACCCGAAATCCTAAACTCGGAACTCGCTTCCTTTGTTAGTGTGTATCACTCACATAGCCTTGTCCAATTGTATGTTCTACCCTTTTTTTGCCATGGCTTTTCAATATGAATTTGGTGTGTTTTAACATTCTTAAATGATGGTTTAATACTTAAGAATCTATATTATCATATTATGTGCTTGATTACTAAGTTTCTTGTATTTTTGAGTTGGTTTTATAAATTAAAAGTTCAATTTTCAAATCGACCTTGTTTTTGGACAACAAGCTTTCCTTTCAATTTTCTCTCATTTTAGTGTTTACTAACCTGGTTTTATGTCTTAGTAACATGTATTTTCACTTAATAAAGCCTAAAGCCATGAGTAATGATACCAAACCCTACATGTATGGCTATGCCTATAGAGAGTCTCAATAATGTTTGGTTTTCATGAGTTTCAAAGGCTAGAAAACACATATGATAACCATATTTATTGATAAGAATGTCTTATAACTCATCTTCAATATATTGGATTCTTTGAGCTGGAGAGCACTCGGAACCCTAGCACCATATGTATGATTATGCCTATGGTGAAATACATGGCGGATTAAGATTTCCTTGTGTTCAAGAGCTTAAGGATGAAGATATAAGTATTTTATACATGTTTTATGAAGTTTTGAATTAAAATAGCCAAGATATGGATTTTTGAAGGATTCGGCCACATAGGTTTATAGCACATGAAGCTATAGGTTTATATCACATGAAGCTTTCTTTTCTTAGGTTTCTTAATCTAAGTGTTTTCAAACCTTTGAGCATGTCTAAATTGGCTATATTTGTAACATCCCCTATTTCTAATTTCCGGATTCCTCTTCAAGTTTGATCAAGTCCATTTCCGACTTCACTTCAAATTCCACACAAATGGGATTATTTCCGAGTTTCGAGTTCGTCTTGGACAATTTCCGACTTCATGTCCTGTCCGATTTCTGATTTCCTCTTCAATTTTGATTATTCCTGATTTCCGACTTCATGGGGTTAAATGGAATGGCTTCTGAGTTCCAATATCCGACTTCGAGTTGATACAATTTCCGACCTCCGATTTCAACGGGCACAATTTCTTACTTCCCGCCTTAGCCTTCAAGTCCAAACAACATAAACGTAATTACCGATATCCGATTTCATGTCTTGAAGACAATGTACCCGATTTCCGATCTCGCAATTTATCTCCAAGTTTCAAGCATATGTACATGAGTTCCGACCTTAGACCTCCGAAGTTATAGTTTAACACAATGGGTTAAGATTTTAATATAACGAGTTCCGGCCTTAGAGTTGAACTCAATGGACATAAGTTCGAATCTTTGAGTTGATTTTCAGTCACACACGAGTTGCAATGTATGAGTTCATTCCTAGAAGCTTTCCATTTCTATTGGTGTTCCTGAGTTTGAATGGGGAGTTCCGAGATTAGGTGATTGCAAGCTGTATGACTTCCGATATCCGAATTTACTCTCAAGTGTCAAATAAGGTTGGACGAGTTCCGATATCAGGTTTCAGCTCCAAGCTCAAGTAAAATGAACCGAGTTCCGACTTTAAGCAGAAACGAGACGAGTTCCCAGTTCAGATGGAATGGAAGCGAGTCTCACTTTTGGGACGACGTGGAAAGCAATTTGGCCACAAAAGCAGGCGACATAGCCAAACTTCAATCACAAAATCTCAACCAATCAACACTCACAATCCTAACTACCCACATGTATTTAAGTCTGACTCCCCCCTCATTCCCAGTTGATTTACGCCACTCTCTCCCCCTCTTGCTCTAGCCTTCTTCTTCCCTTCCTCTCTCAATCTACTCTATCAAATCTCCAAGTTTTGTCAAGGCTCCATTCAATCCAAATTCAAATTCAGCAAGATCACACTCCAAAGAGGTAGGATTCACTTTCTATTATTGATTTCTCTGAATTATGGCTGCATGTGATTCCACTTTTCTTCAGGTATTTGATGATATATTGATGTATATGATGGATTATGGTTGAATTAATATGAAATATTGAGTTGGAATTAAGGTTGAAAGAAGAAAACTAGGAGAAGTGAAAGTTTGGAATGCTATCTAGTTGAGGAATTCCATGGCAGTCCATACGGCGGAGTGTACAGCTCCGTCTACAGCTAGTTAAATCTGATGAAACTATTTTTAGATGAAAGTAGACATTTAGGGCTTTCCATAGATATATAATATAAGGTTATTGGATTAGTATTGAGAGAGATATGAATTTTTGAAGTTGGACCTAGGAATCAGGACTTTCATCTGGGCAGGGTGACTTGAGGAGGGTATAACTCGCCCTATACAACTCCAAATTGAGTGAGGTCAACTTTTTTAGAAAGATTACACATAGGGGAACATCCCAATATGAAATTTCGAGTTTTTTATGACCCCAATTGATCCTAGTGATTCGAGGAAGTTACCCTATGTCCAAACCGAGCCAAAATAGAGTAGTTCAGAAAGGTGGAATTTCAGGACTTGTAACTCAAGCTATACTAAAGCAAATGGAATGAAACTTCTTGCAAATGAAAGGTTATCCTTTTAGCTTCAATATGAGACCAATTTCGTATGATTTGACGTTAGTTTTGATTTTTAGTGTATTTATACTTCCAAGTGTGTAATTCGGGCTAGTGACCGAATAGGCTGAGGCAAAAGTTAGATATCTTGAGTTATATACATCAAAATGATATGGGACCAAAGAGGTTAGAAAGTAGACATATAGACATATCCAAAATTCAGATTTAAATGAATTGAATAAAGGTAAAGGTGACTTATGCATAATTCGGTCAGAACTGGATAGGATTGGCGAAATGACCAAATTGATAGTTTCACAAGTATTAGTGGACATACAAGATTTGAGTTGAGGATTGCCAGTTTTTCATTGATATAAATGTTAGATTGATTATATTGCTATGACTGAATTGTCTGTGAGAACTGGCACTATTCATGGGAAAGCAAAACTGATCCGTTATGCTACCGAATTTACGGCAGAAATCTATGAGGTTATGAATGTTTATATGTAAGGATGAATTAAAGTATGAATATGTATATGGGAACTCTACATTCAAGAATGACATAAGTATGATATGAGGTATATGAGGGTAAATGATATAGTGTATGTATGAGTGCTAGTAGAATGGTAAAGAGGCTACGGGCCTTTAGATGTTATGGATGTGTACGTGAAGATCATGTGTGCAATAATATGTGAAGATAAATAAAGTATATGTACGAGCACATTCAGCATGACTATGTTTGAGTATGCATGAGAATGAAAGAATGTGAATATATTGAATGTGGGTCCCTTCACTTGGAGGTAGTTATTTGAGATCCCTCCCCGTAAAGGCAGTTAAATGATAAAAAATGTGGGTCCCTTCACCTGGAAGCAGTTGCACATTGAATCCTTCCTTGTGAAGGCAACTAAAACTTGGGTCCCTCTATGTTGGAGGCACGTGGTCAAATGAGATCCCTCTATATTGAAGGCACGTGGTTAGATGAGATCCCTCGGTTATGAGGCACGTGACCAGAAGAGATCCCTTTAATCAGAGGCACGTGACCAGAATGAGATCCCTCCAATCTAGAGGCAGTGGGTCCCCTTATGGGTGAGTCAGTGTGACGATGGTCATGGGTGGAGCTAACGAGCTCACTCCAAAGCCAGGCTACCCAAGGGCAGTGAAAGCACCTTAGGGACGGCGATACATAACGCCTAGGTGTGCCAAGTAAAGGCTAAAGACTAAAGACCAAAGACTAAAGATTAAAATATATGCAGATAGAGAACTTACATGAGGCATGGCATGACCCAGCTAGTGTAAGTACCTAATGAAGGTTCCATATTCCTAAGGAACGTGACATGGCGATCACGCTCTGATGGGGTATGACATGGCGATCATACTCTGGAATGTGGCATGTAAAGATTTCATGATGAAAAGAAAGATAAAGAAAGAGAAGTAAATCCGTATGTATATGCATGCATTCAAGTACAAGTAAGGTTATGAGTAGATGTTATGTTTCCAGTATATTAATGCTATTATATTTCATTATGTTTCAATCAGTATTTATGATTTGATTTGTATGGGCTCTTCCAAATGATAAGTCTATGAATAAAATGAACTTTGCTTCGGACATTACATTTTCGAACTACAAAATTAAACAGTTTGTATAGCATGCTCACCTTTTTCATAATAAACCGAAGCAAACTGGATATTGCAACAATGACATTATGTGTATTATAGAAAATCCTACTGAGAATTTGTAATTCTCACTCCTATTTCTGTGTTATCTCCAAATAGTTCAAGAAGTTCCGAAGATGGCTGAAGTCGCAGTCAGAAAAGGTCCATTCAGGTAACAGTAACAACTCCAGGGTGTGATACTATGACTTAAGCATAGTACTGTACTTAGGAGGGTGTTACAATATTTGTGTAATAGTTTCTTTTGGGACTATAAAGACTTGATAATTCTTAAAAGACATTTAAAACTTAATAATTGAACCATGACCTATTTAACATCCACAACGAGTTCTGACCTTCGAATTGATTTCCAAGTTATACACGAGTTCCGACCTCCGAATTTATTCCCAAGAGCTTTTCATTTCTATTGGTGTTCCCGAGTTTGACCTATGACCGACTTCCGAGATTGAATTGGGAGTTCCGAGATTATATAAGTTCCAATTTCCCGGTACATAAGGTTAATGTTTTGATTCCTGATTTCCGGTGTTATGCTTAAAATCGATCTCCGAGATTGATCCTAGACCGAGTTTTTGAATTACGTGTAATAAAAGTTTTAAAGCGTCCTAGTTCTCGACTTCCAAGTTTACATTAACATCCCCGACTTCCAGGTTTAAGTATTCTAGGTTTCATATTCTTGTCCTTGACTTTCGATTTTAAGATAATTTGTGTGTTGTATGATTTCCAACCTCCGACTTTATTTTTCAATTAAATTGTACATGATTTCGGACATCTTACTTCATCTCCAATTCAAATGAAATGGACATGATTTCTAACCTCCAACTTTATGTTTCAAATAAATTGTGCATGATTTCCGATATCCGACTTTATTTCCAAGTTTCAAATAAAACAGACAAGATTTTCGATATTCGATTTCATCTCCAAGTTTCAAATAAGATAGGCATGAGTTCTGACTTTAAGCAGAATCGAGATGAGTTCCGATTTCAAATACAATGGAAGCGAGTTCCACTTTTTAGGCAAAATGGAGAATAATCTGACCACAAAAGAGGGAGACATGGCTAAACTTTACCCACAAAATTTCAACCAATTAAAACTCACAAAGCCAACTACCCCTTCAATGCTTAAATAAGATATTTCTCTCTTATTTCCATACTGATTTGCGCCACTCTCTCCTCTGATTTCAGCCTTCTTTTTCTCTCCTCCTCTCAATCAACTCCATCAAACCTTCAAGCTTCACAAGATTCTATCAATTCAAACTTCAACACCTAGCAAAATCACACTCCAAAGAAGTAGAGGTTCAATTTTGTGCTTGTTATTTTGATTAGGGTGGCTGATTTTGGCTTTATGTTCTCACTTTTTGATGTGATTAGGGAATGATTATGATGATCTTTGACTGGTTGTTGGCTGTTTTTGTGTTTAACTTTGATTAAGGAGTAGAAAAGGGTGAGGATAGGAAGTTGTGAGGGGCTGGAAGACCAAATTCCCTCGGCAGTCCGTACGGCGGAGTGTAAAGCTCCGCCTATAGCTGGTTAAATTTGATGAAACTATTTTTATATGAAATTAGACATTCATAGCTTTCTATAAATATATAATATAAGGCCATTGGATTAATATTGAGAGAGATATGAATGTTTGAATTTGACCTAGGAATTGGGACTTTCATCCGGGCAATGTGAGTTGAGAAGGGCGTAACTCACCCTACACAACTCCAAATTTAGTGAAACTAACTTTATTAGAAAGCTTACACATAGGAGAACATACCATAATAAAATTTCAAGTTAGATACAATCTCATTTGCTCTTAGTGGTTCGAAGAAATTTCCCTATGTCCAAACCAGGCCAAAATAGGATAGTTTAGGAAGGTTGAATTTCGGGGCTTATAAATCGAGCTATACTAAAGCAAATGAAATGGAACTTGTTGCAAATGAAAGCTTGTCCTGTTAGCTTTAAAATTATGTCAATTTCGTATGATTTGGACTTGTTTGTGATTTTTAGTGGATTTTTACTTTTAGGTGTGTAATTCTGGCTAGCCATAGGGCAGGCCAGGATAAAACTTAAATAACTTGAGCCACATTTATCAAAATTAGATGGGACCAAAAAAGTTAGAAAATAGGCACATAACACTTTAGCATATCCAAAAATGGGGTCCAGATAAGTTAAATAGAAATTATGGCCTAATTTACAAAAATCGGGTTGAATGCAAGTGTTGAGACAACAACCATGTTTTAATTGCAGTAATCGTGCCATGAATTTTGATGTTTGAAATATGAATAAAGTGTTATGATTTTTCTGAAAATTTGATGTTTAGAGTACTAGCACTATTCATGGAAAGTGGGCACGTTCTATTAAGCTGCCGAAATTTCGGTAAAGCCTATGCATGAGTTATAATCTACATTCAAATCCATGTGCATTTGCAATAAGTTCATAAAGGTCATGTTATGATGATATGATAAACCTAAAGGTTATATTATGACGAAAGTTCCATAATACTTGGGCCAGCCCCGGATTAAAGTTAAAGGGAATAGATCGGTGGAAAGGTCGAGGAAAGTAAACCCGACATTCCTATATAGGAACGAGCTCAATCCTGAAAAGCAGACTATTACCCAGGAGTCTAAATGGCCAAGAACTCCCAGGGGACCAAGTGGTGGAAAAGTTTATGAAGACAAGTTCAAGAATAAGATTTTGCATGGTTGCATTGAATAGTCATTATATGCTATTTACAGTTTGACTGTTATATTTATCTATTACTGTATGTTTGTTTATTCTGCTCATTATTCTGTGTATCACCGCTTAACAGTTTATTCTGTGCTAATACTGTCCTAAGTAAAACTGAACCATGGCTCTGACCAGACGCTTTCTTAAACTTATTAAATATCGATAGTTCAATTTGATCCGATGTTTTCAAAATTAAACAAAAATTGAGGTAACTGAGAATGAATGTGACATCAGTTACACACCCTACTTGAACCCTACTGAGAATTCCTTTAAATTCTCACCTCGTTTTGCATTTCCGCATTATTCTCAGGCACTGGAGATGGACTCGACCGCCACCCTATTTATTGAGATTCCCAACCTGCAGCTCCACCATGATCCCATAGTGGATTCGCTGTATATTGCCGGCTCCTGCAACTTCCGTCTACACCTTTTAGCAATAGAAATTTTGCTGTTCCCCTTTTTCACCCTGTCTTTAATCCTACTGCTTCATATTTTGCAGTCCCGTTGCATATGGCACACCCTCCTACTACACCTCTAGCGCCCACAGCACCTGCCGCACTTGCCAGTCCTCCGCCCGAGTCCCCTCCACAGATGGTTCCAGACATCCTACTTAGCTCCGAGAGCGATCCTTCGGAGGCCACTGGCTTAACATCCTCCTCCTTGGGACCTAGTATGGACTACTCCCCAGCCGGGCCTGGAATGGCCAACGGCTACCTGACTAAGTAGGTTCCAGCCGTGGGTGGCAGTGTACAGCATGACCCTCTTTTGGTAGTGTAGTATTGGGCCATAAACGTGGATTAGCCAGTTCGGGATGTCCTCGAAGGACCTTGTAGGATTATTTTAATTGACACGGGCCCTATGTTCTTTTTGTTACACCGGCCCTACTTATGTATCCTACTTTGAGTCTGTACATAAAATGAAGCATTGGTTTCTAACCTATATATTTATATGTATACAGTTAATGATGTATTACCTGTCTATATCCTTTCTGTTGTGCCTTTCTGTAAATTCCATTATGTTCTGTGATGTTGATCACGTCTGTTATATACTGCGCGCTGCTTCGTCCATTTTAAAAAAAAAAAAAAAAGAGAGAGACGTGACATGATAAGTAATTAGTAAGCTAAGTATCAATACGGTAACACAATCTACTTAATTTCATACTATAACTTAAGCATAACATTAAATTGGTAGGGTGTTACAACCTATGCATATGGCGTAATGGACTATGTTGGACTATATTGAGCTTATGATGCTTTTTGGACTTATTTGAGGCCTTTAAGGTCTTACCTTATGCTTTGGAGTACTTATTCTATGGATTTGGACTCTTAAACTTGATAAAGACTGTAATCACATTAATAAACACTTAATATGAGGATTAATGTTCAGATCCCATTAGAAATTTCATGTAAGCTAGCTAGTTCCTTGCTTGAAGTGATTTTTCTAAGGCTTTGGTTTATGAACAAGTGGTTTTCTTAAAAGCTTTAGTTTATGATTACAGGGTTTTCGTAAATTGTTATTTGAAAGTTGTTTTAAGGCTTTTATCTTATCTATGTTTGCATTCCTAAAGTTGCATGAGAATATGTCAGGTGTGGAATTGAGCATGTTCGAATACGAGTATAAGAATCGACTTTGAATATGTGTTACTACATGTGCACTTGTAATATGAATTATTAGAGAATGATATCCTATGTTTAAATGCTTTGAATTTGTGCAAGTTATGGTAAATAGTGAGATTTGTCATGGATTGAATATGATTAGTGAGTGCACATGGATATAGTTATGAATTGAACTTAGAAATTGATAATATGTACCCTTTGATGAGATTGGAGTTTCCTGGTTGATGACATTATGAGATGAGTACAAAAATTTATATGCACTATGTGAAATGGTTGCTATGTGAAAGTAAATGAATAAATGATGCCTTAGGGCCCCATCTTGTAGTAGATAAGAACTTGGTAATCACATGGTCTTGCAAAACAGTGAGATTCTGCGATTTTAATCCTATTAAGTACACTTGATGATTTATATATGATGAGTTCCTTGAAATAATTATATGCATGATGTGTTTGATGAAAATTGATGGCAAGTCTATGTGGAAAATGGAGCTATGAGTGAATATATCAACCCTATCTTGTAGTGGACAAGTGGTATATTCACATGGAGCTATAGCGTGAATGTATCAGCCTCACCTTGGAGTAGATAAGTGGCGCATTTACCCAAAGTGACATATTGGCTCCTACCTTATAGTAGACAAGGGATATGTTCACCATCTAGCAGTGGTCATGGTAACGCATTGGCCCTACCATGGAGTGGATAAGTGGTGCATTTACCTCAGCAATGTCTTAGCCCTACCTGGGAGTGGATATGTGGGACATTTGCCTAGTGACATTTTGGCCCTACCTTAGAGTGGATTGGTGGAATGTTCACTGATTTGACTAAGAGACACCCTAGCTAAGAGTGCTCTTGCATATATGAACTCACTATGGAAGACCCTGCAGACTTCAGCCATAAGAAAATATCAATAAGCAATAGAAAGAAATTTGACAATATACGTGTCTCGCCATTACTTATGAATTATATTAATGATTATGATATTTATAGTGCTCCCTATAAAATGGTTGGGAACGATAATTTATCTTATCTACTATCTGTGACCTATTATGTGTTATTTTACTGCTAAATATTTTGATCATCTTACATGAAACCTGATTTATTATGTGTTATGCATATTGCTATACTCCCCCCCCCCTGATTCTTAGCATTTTTGGGAAGTAGTGGGACTTCCCTGGAAACACAACCCTACTAGGAGACTTCACCCACCCTGTTTTTCTTGGTGTTTCTAAATAGAAGGACTCGACATAATGGTGGAGATAAAAGTAGCACGAGACCTTGTCCCTACGAGGAAGTAGATTATCTAGCTAAGTTATATTATGTTAAGTACTAGTTTTATGAGAAATTATGAGCATCTATCCTATGGCTTGTAACTTAGGTGTCTCCATTGTAATTTTAGAAATGTATTTGAATAATAGATATTTATGGTGGTCAATTGTTTAAAATTTAGGCTACTTGTGTGATATAATGTAAAGTAGTTATTTAATTTATGGTTAGAATTGATAAATAGATTTAATATATAATGGATAAACCAATTGAAGAGAGAAAAAGGTTTTGTAGCTACTGCAAATTTAAAAAACAAAAAAATTACTCAAATTTTGCTTAAAGATAGGGTGTTACACAAACTACTTGCTTCTTATTATACAAGGGATAGTAAATGTTTCAAGATCTTTACATTTAGGATACATGTTTGGTTGGATGAAGACTGAGACACTTCTACCGATGCTTACTCTCTCATTTCCCTTAAGCTTCCTTTTGAAAGTGCACAATTCCTTTAGAAACTTTTCATGTTTTGGAATCTTCTTGATTACGTTTAGGAAAGATATATTGACTTCTGCTTTTGGAAAGGTTTCTATAATCTCCTTGTCTAAATTTTTCTTAGTTATATTCTTGCATTGAGTCATTCTATTTGCAAAAAGGAAGGGGAATGCCAATTGCAAATTTCTGGGTGCTTTTCAAAGCTCTTGCATATTCCACATTTTGCTGTGTTGGTTTTGATGCAGACATAGAATTGCCTGATTTATCTACAAAATTTTGTAGCACAATTTTTGCTTGAAGAGGAACTTGCATGGGAATGGACTCAGAATCATTTGCCAACTGCTTATTTATAGCAGTTAACCTATATAATAATTGAAAAAAAATCATTTAATATGATAAAGTTCTTAATATATTATTAAAAAATTAAAATCTTACATAATTCCTGCATACTCCCTCAACCAAATGACGAAGATGACATCGCACAATCAAATGTCATTGTAGAACCATAAAGACGCCTATAATGAAAAGAAATCTAAAAATAGTCTGATCCATAGTGACAACCAAAACCATTGTCACCCCAGTCTAGTCCACATGATACATGCTCCAATTTTGCATCACCATGAGTTTTGGTAGATCCAACGTTCCTTTCCATCATGGATCCCCTATTTGATAGTCATGACTCTACAAGCCAAACAAGTTGATAAGCATATCCTTCTCATAGTTGCATTATCTTACCCTTTGCCTTCATATACATGAGTTTGTACCATAATAAGAGCATGACTTAAATGTGGCGACACATATCCTTTTAGCTGAATTTCCATTTTTATGTTGGGAAATGAGAACTGGTTGAATGATTTGCCAACTACTTATTTTATAATTGTAACCCAGAAAAATAATAAAAAGAAATATATCATTTAAGGGTCCGTTTGGTTTAACTTTTAAGGGAATTGCTTTTAAAAGAATGAAATAGAAAGAATTACTCTCACAAAAATTAAAGTTGGAAAATATAATTTGTGTTTAGTTTGAATATTTCAAAAGTAAATTTAAGAGAATAATTTTTGTTTGGATGTGATAAAGTAAAATTAATTTTAGATATATAATTACCTAAAAGTAGTTAAAGAGAATGGTTGAAAAGTGATGAGCAAATTAAATAGGGGTACAATAGTAAAAGTATATTTTCAGTTTACAAATCCAAAATGAAATGCATCTTCAATTTCATTTCCACCAAAAGTAATTTTAAAGGGCGAGTTTTGTCATGCACCTTACAAAGTAAGGTGTGTGATGCACTTTGTTTGTGTACTGTAACTATTTTTTGCCCATATTTATGTAATGTGGATAAATGAAATTAAGCATGTGGCTAAATACGTCCAGAAAATGTGGTTAAATGAATTAGTGAATGTGGCCAAAGGACATCCTGTCCATCTCCTTCCTTTCCTTCCCTCGATCCACCCCCTGACTCCTCCTTCATGGCCGGCGGCTTCTCCTTGTCTCACCACAAACGAGGTGGCTCCAAGCGACTCCTTCTAGTTCTCCAACTCCCCCTACATATACCTTTTCTTCTCCTTCATCCAGATGCTGAAAGCCCACATGCCAGTTGCCGTTTACTCCATCGGCATCCTCTTTAAGAAGGAGACCTTAAAAAACGACACCATGGTTAACATGCTCTCCATCTCCCTTGGCATCGCCATCGTCGCCTATGGTGAGGACAAATTCGACACCTGGGGGTCTACCTGCAAGTTCTCACCGTCGCATTTGAGGCCACGTGCCTTGTCCTAATCCAGATTCTACTCAATTCCAAAGGGATCTCGCTCAACCCTATTACCTAGTTGTACTACATTGCTCCCTGTTGTTTGGTTTTCATGTCAATTCCTTTTGTTAATCATGGAGTACCCTTCGTTGAGGGATAACTTGAGTTTTCATTTGGATCTTGTGATTTTTGGGACTAATTCGACTTGTGCTTTCACTTTGAATCTTGCCATGTTCTTGCTTGTTAGGAAGACTTTGGCTTTGACCATGAATGTTGCTGGAGTGGTGAAGGATTGGCTTCTGATTGCGTTCTCTTGGCTGGTGATTAAGGACACCGTGACCCTTATGAATCTAATTGGGTGTGGATTGGTGTTGAAAAGAAGCTTGTCATAAGTCGCCAACATCGCCTCCATCTGCTTAATCGTAAACCACCGCCCTTGCTCAACCAAGTCACTCCGTCAGTTTGTGTTCCATTGCACCACCGCACCCACATCCTTAGCCATGCTCCAATTGCAGTGCCTCTGCCCTTGTCCAATCGCACCACCACCTCCTGCACCACTTGCATGATGGCAATAATGACTCTGGGGAAGTAAAGAGAATGAGAAAATCGAAATGAGGGACGGGAGCACGATACACCTGATTTTGTGTATAAGGTGCATGACAAAACTCGCCATTTTAAAAAAGTCAAAAGTAAGTTTGAAAAAATGAAAATGAAACCAAACACCAATACGTTACTATTGATTTTCATTCCCGGTCACTAAAAGTCATTCTGAGCCCCTTAAAATGATAAAAAACAAACTCTAATATGATAAATTATTAATATACTAAAAAAAATAAAATATTTACACCATTTTTGTGTGCTTTATGTGCTCGTTCTACCAAATGATAAGGATGTGACATAGCATGAGCAAATGTCATTGCACGACCATAAAGTCACCTATAACAAAAAGAAATATCAAAATAATGTGATCCTTATGTATAGAACCAAACCCATTTTCACCCCACTCTAGTCCGTATGAGTTTGGGTAGATCTAGTATTCTCTTCCCTCATGGATCCTTATTGGATGATTATGACTCCATGAACCAATAAATTCCAATAAGCTTCACCTACTCATAATAGCAATTTCTTCCCTTTTGCTTTCATATACATGAGTTGTACCTAAATCAAAGTGCAACTCAAATGTGGCAAACACAGGTTCTCATAGCTGAATTCCTATTTTTATGCGAAAATGAGAGTTGGTTGAATTGTTTGCCAACTGCTTCTTTTATAGTAGTCAACCTGCAAAATAATTAAAAATATATTATTCAATATGATAAAATTATTAATTTGTTATTAAAAAAGCTAAATACTAACATCTTTCTTGTGTACCTTGTGTACTTCCTCCATCAAACGACAAGGTTGTGACATCGCATGAGTAAATGCCATTGAACGACCATAAAAGCATTGATGATGAAAAGAAATATGAAAATAATATGGTCTATAGCGACACGACCAAACCCATTACTCCTTAATATTAAACATTAATAGATCCCTTACCTCGATAAATATTATACTAGACGCAACACAGAGAATTCCAAGATTACGACCCCATATAGTCCTACCAACAGGTTAGTCCGGCGAGAAACGGGGGTGCAGAGGGAAAGAGGAGATACATAGAGGGAAAGGATTTTCAGTGAAGGGAGGGAAAAAGTGGAGAAGGAGATGTAGTTGAGAAAAAATTAGAGAGAATGGGGGTGATTTTGAAAATTATTATAGAATATTTTTTAGTTAAAATTAGAATTTTATGAATAAAATGTCAAATTAATCCTCGAAAGAATTGTGAAACATCATTTGGCCCTCAAATGATTTGTGACATCAATTTGATTTTCGAAAAATTAATAAAACAAGAACATCCACATGCACTATTATAATAGCGAAACCAGCAAGACCTCATTTTCAATAAAGAGAATAATCAACCTTTGTTTGGCTATAATAAGAGGAGATGAGAACTATGATGTCACAGCTCAACCTAGGGTTTGTGACCGACACATAGGAGACGCTGGCCCTCTAGCAAGCTTATTGAACATTGCACAAAAAAATGGACAAAATTTATCCTAACATCTTACAATCCCCATAAAACACGAAGTTGCTATTACAGCCTCAGAATATCAATGCAACCATAGAATCAACTAGGCATTGTCAACATAGATTACAAAAACCAAAAGATTAAGCTATAACACCAAATAAAGCAAGACAAGGGCACAATATCCTACCTATGAGCTAATGGAGCTCAACTAAAGAATAGGTGCAAGAGAATAATCCAATTAATAACAAATAATGACAATATAATCCTTTAACAACCTTCATAATCCACACCAACAAGTGTGAAGGGCTTCCAGAAAACCTTACACAATCCACACCAACAAGTGTGAAGGGCTTCCAGAAAACCTTACACCTCACCCAACTAAGACAGTAAGTGAGCACCTACATTTAATTCTGAAATAGGGAAAGATAAGGAATGAGTCAAATGGACCCAGTAAGATATAGATATCTATAATGGAAGTGGGAGATGTTCAAGCATGTATGTTTAACAAAACGGTTTTATCAACACAATAATCCTAGTTAATATAAAATACAAAAACCATAGTTCAGCCCTATGCCAAAATGCAAGGTAATTAGCACATATCATATAGGAACTATAATAAAAAATTTAATTGCTATTATAATTATGTTTCAAATTCAAGGAATAATAAAATAATTACTAAGAACCCTTTCCAAGTAAATTATATAAATATTAAGTTCAAGATAATGGGAAATCGAAGGAGGAGGTCTCAAATCCAAAATCAAATAAAACTAACATCTCACCAATGGGTTCTTTCCAATGGATAAACGAGTTCCCTACCTATCTGGGCTTAACAAATCCGAACGTGTTGGCCAAATATGCAGGCTAGCAACACCCCTGCAAGTTGGGGTTCAAACCAAGGTGCACTGAAGCTAGCATTAGCTACCATTTTCTATCAATGATTCCTCCCATAGAAAGCCTTTTATCCAAAATTAAATATAGTTCCAAGATATCAATTACAGTTCAAAATATCCAAACTCATAATCACAAATCGTAACATATCACTCACATCAACTAATTATATTTTAGCATGTCAGAATCCATAATGCCAAAATTTCTTCATCAACCCCAAACTTTCCAACATCACAAGCTCAAAGGAATAGAAATTCAATCAATGACAAAAAAAACTATATTTCTAATACTTTCGCATCCAAAACACACTTCCAAAACATGGTAACTTCACTTCTATAAATAACCTTCAAACATTTCAAGTTACTTAAAAACACTTAGATTCGATATGATAACATTTTCTAATACAAGAAATCAGTTCTTCTTATTAAAGCCCTTCAGAGAATTAGAAAACAATTCGTAAAGTTGCTTTTCTTGTTTACAGGTCAATAGATAGCAAAATAACTTGAATAGCCTTCAAAGAACCAAAATAGGTGACAAGGAAAATGATAGAATAAATAAATCCTTCAAACATACATTAAACATATAGCTATACACACATATTAAATCAAGTCGGAGTACCAAGGGTAGATTTTTGAAAGACAGTTGTCCCACCTACATAGCGTTAGATGACATAATAAGATAAATGATTTTCAAAGATTCAAATAACATAATAAGATAAATAGCCAAACTAACATTTAACAACTTATCAAAACATATATTAGCTTGGGTTCAAGGAAGAAATGACATTAAAACAATTTAAGGCGAATTATAGATACACTATCACTCACAATACACTCCAACAAGTGGTCAAATAATCCCTCGTAGTCCCGAAGCCAATGGTTTGTTCTTGAGAAGGATCTAATCACACAGACGTGACAATAATAATCAAATATTAGTCATTGGAACTAAGAATTAGCATATTTTAACCCAACTCTCCAAAAACCCCTAATCCTCTACTAGGAGTTACTTTGACTTCTGTTCATTATGCTTACACAATATTTAAGTCAAGGAACACTTTGACTAATCCCAAAACACAAGGCCAACATCTAGATGCATCTTCCTCCATTATTTAATGACCATAGAAATAAAAGAACCACAGTGTATCTCAAATTGTCATTTCACCTAATGTAAAGACTCAACAATAATTAACTAGCCACCTAATCCCAAATAAAGTTTCAGTCATAATGGCTCTATTAACTTAAGTTAAAGTATTTCTTACAAGGCATTATATATGAAACTTGGTAGGACTCTAGTAGTTGTCACAAATAGCTTTAAACAATAGAAATCAACTTCCAATTTATTCCATTGCTTCATTATAGCATTGCCCCCCATCAGAATAGTAAATAGTGGAAAAAGTAGAACACATTAGGAGTTGAACCGACAAATAGTAAATAGTGGTTGGGTGGACTATAGCATTAAGGCAGAGAGAAAAGAAAAATGAGGTAGAGAGAGAAAGAGAGAAGAGAGAGAGAACTGACAAATAGAGATGATGAGGGGAAGAGAGACACAACGATGATGGAGGGTAAGGGCCACGTGCAGTGGTAAGGAGATGAGGTTGCTAGAAGTGGTGAAGCAAAGAAAAAATTTGGGAATAAAGAAGGAGTGGGAGGGTAAAGCTGTGAGAGAGAGAGAGAGAAAGAGAGAGAGGAATAGTGAGAAAGAGCCTGAGTTGATCTTTTCCTTCAAAAGAAGTATGCCATATATATATATATATATATATAAAATTGTGTGGCTGAAATTTTTCTACCCACATTTAAAAAAAAAAAAAAAAACTCTTCATCTAATTTTAACTTTTTTTATTCCCTCTATCACTATATAATTTAAGTTAAATAAGAGAAATCCCTTAAAGACTTAAACTCATGTGAAATTTTAAAATTCCCACTACCAACGTTTGGTTTAAACTGGGTATTACAATGAGTTTAGCATTCCATTGGCATCTGGTTTGCTTCAAACCATATAATGATTTTTCTGATTTGCAAACCAAGCTAGGAGGAAAATCTAAACCTGGGGGTAGCTGCATATAAACCTCCTTTCAAGGTCACAGTGTAGAAAGGTTGTATTAATATCTAATTGATACAAAAATTGATTTTTCGTTGCAATTATAGACAAGAAAAATTTTTAGGGTAGTGATCTGAACTACAGGACTGAAGGTCTTTAATAATCCAATCTTGTAGTTTGGATATAGCCCTTGGCAACTAAGTGAGCTATATGCCTCTCAATGGACCCATCTAGATTAAATTTTACTTTGAAGACCCATTTGCAGCTAATGGTCTTCATCCTAGGAGGTAATGGAGTAAGGGTCGTTGTCTTACTAATCGCAAGAGAATTAAGCTCGGCATTGATGGCCTCCCTTTAACAAGCTTAAATCATAGCCTCTTGATAGGATTTAGGTTCAGTATTAATGGAGATAGCAAGTGGAAAGTCTTTTGACAAAGGGACAAGGAATTACAAGAAAGGACATCAGATAAAGAATATTTAGGTTGAGATTATGGTACAACAAGTTTTGATTTGGAGAGTAGGAAGTGATATTCTTGAAAGTAAGTGGGAGTCCTCCTCAGTCTCTGTGGTCTTCTGGTAACTCCAAGTTGCTGTGATGATTAGGGGGATATTATTTAAAGTATCTTTAGTAGTAGAATATGGTGGCCCATGGGCAGGCATCATTTGGTTAATGGTTTCTATCATTGTAGGCATATGGTGAAGGGATCATCAAAGTAATAAGGATTTGGTGCAGGTTTAGGTAATGGTTAAGAAACTGGTTTGAAACTAGTGTGGACAGATTTGAATGGAAAATTATCCTCATAAAAGGACATGTCTAGATATGAAAATTTCCCATGTGGTTAAATCATAAAGAAGAAAACCATTTGTCCCACCCTTAAATCCTTAAAAAATGCATTTGCAAGTCCTTGAATCTAATTTCTTTATATAGGCTAACAATGTACATGCAAGGGCTAAGTAACCAAACACTCGAAGTGTAGATAGATTAGGAACTATACTATGTAATATCTCATAAGGTGTTTTGTTATGTAAGTAAGGTGTGGGGTGCCTATTGATTAAGTGAATAACATGAGATATAGCAAAGTGCCAAAATTGTTTTGGCAAGTATGAATGAGACAGAAGTGCCCTAACTATGAACGGCAATTTTCCTTGCCTAGTAGGGATCCCCATGGGAACTGCCTAATTTGGGGCCCCAATCTTGGGAATTTTTCCTCGTAAACGGGGATAAAATTCCCCCCATAGCAGATTAAAGGACATATGAGGGCAGGGATCACTTTTCCTACCCCACGGGATTCCACTTCATATATGAAAATATCAAATTATCGTTACTAATAAATACATTACATATATAAATATATATTTTTGACATTTCACATTATATTTAAAGTTACATTTATATTAATTTTAAAAAATAAAATATTTTCAAATTTTATTAACTTAAACCCTAGTTGCTTACTTCCTTCCTTTCTCATTCTCTACCCCTAACCTAGCACATCGTCTCCAAGTATTGAAGTAGTCACACCCTCATTCTTTAATTCACTAGCCACCTGCGCTCCCCCAAATCGGCCGCTCTACCCGACCGCCCTCGGCCTTAGCCCCATCCCCATCCTCATCCTTGCATTCCCCTAGCCTGAGATTTATCCTAGTTCGCCTTTACCTCACGCTCCTCTCCAGCCACAGGCTCTACCTCTGCTGTGTGCTATGCCTACACTCTGCTCGTGCTCTGCCAACTAGGAGTAGCTTCACCTACAACTGCAATCGCTTTGTACAAGATCCATGTGTCACTCACTTTGTTTCACTATGCCTTCATCTCCATCTCTCAATAGCAATATCTTCTTTTGTTTTTTTCTCTATTAACTCATCACTCTTCCATTTTTGGCCACTGAATGTGTATGTCTCTGGTTGAAACTCTTTTTTTTTTTCATATGAGTAATGTGGCACAAATAATTGTGTTGAATTTTTTATTATAATTTTTTTTCTTGAGTTTAAGGATCCCCACATAACTTGTCGGGAGGTGGCAAATGAAGAACTTGGAATAACTTATCTTGAGCACTTTTATAATAAGTGAATTCCTATCCTTAATCCTTATATGTATAAATACTTTAATAAAATCTCTGCATTGCTTATTTTTGGAAGGAACATATATTTAGGATGTTAAGAAATAAAAGAATAAGAATAAATATAAAATTAAATCGCGTAAAAAATATTTTAATTTAATGAATAAGAATAAACTTATTATGTTCATCTTATTTTAGTAATGATGTTAGGTGATAAATTGAAAGATTTAATTTGATGGACTGCTAGTGTATTATGGAGGCGTTTGGTAGGCGAAATAAATTTTTATTGCTAGGAATGCTATTCTCAGGAATGCTATTTCTGGGAATAGCTTTTCTGAGTATGACGTTTAAATGCGTTTAGAACGCAAATTGAATTCCCAAGAATCTTGTAATTTATGATTGGTTGACACTAGCATTTTCGATAATATTGCATTTATTTCCAAAAATACACTTGACTGTGGCTAATGGTAACAATGGACGATTGCCTGAAGTTGGCTAGGGGCAGCTGGCAGTGGTGACAGATGGCAGTTGGGGGCGGTGGCACTTGGTGGCAATAAGGGCATTTTGATCTTTTTGCCAAGGAAAACATTTCCTTCCTATAGAAATGTTGAATTTCCATAAAGGAGATAAGAACATTTTTTGGGATTTTTTCCTTTGCAAGAATCCAATATTCCCGAAAAAAAATTTTCAAACCTTGTACCAAATATAGAATCCTAGATTCCCATATCACATTCCTGGGCATATTTTTTTGTGCCCCATACCAAACACCCCCCATAGTTACAGCATTAAATCTATTTGGCTATTACTTTTACTATTTCAAAATTTATATAAAAGATTTAATCTCCAAATTGAATTAACGAAACAAATGTTGATCGTAAATGTTCAAAAATTGTAGTTATGTAACACTTTAAAGCAAATAAAATTTTAAATGCTTTAATAAAATAAAATCAATAAGAAGCTTAAAGGTTTTTTTTTTTTTTTTGCACTCATCATTTTCACGTTTTTCATTCTTTCAATTGTGAAGTTACAAAATTGTCCCCAATGGGCAATGCCAATGGTTTCACTATGGCACACTTGACATACATAAAACAGCATCATGGTCAAAGCCCATCAAATTGACTTTTCTCTAATTTTATCACGAATAATGTTTGATAAACATATAAAACAATGCAATGCATATGTAAAACATGAAAAAAGTGAGAAAAATGACAAAAATATTTGAATAATGAGTCTCACATAATCATTGTTACTTTTATTCAATTTTTTTAATCTAAAAGCTTACTATCACAAACAGTATAATCGTTGATAAGTTTTGTAAAATATTTTTTTTTTATTTTTATGAAACTTACCAGCATAAACATTATAAGCCCCTAGTAAGTTTGTTTATGTTCACAAAACTCTTTAGTGTTTGTACTGTTTGTGCTTGTAATTTTTTTTTTATAAAATTTACCAGCACAAACAATGCAATACTAGTAAGTTTTTGGACAAAAAAAAATTGAACAAAAATAATGATAATTATGTAAGACTCATTATCCAAATATTTTAATCATTTTCCTCATTTTTTAGTCGCACTATTTGTGCATCCCCCTATCACTACTTGACGGACATGCTCAAAAATTGTAGTGATGTAACACTTCAAAGCAAATAAAATTTTAAAAGCTTTAATAAAATAAAATCAACAAGAAGATTATAGTTTTTTTTTTTTTTTTGCTGCACTTTTCATTTGGTTTTTCGTCTGGATAATAATTCAATGGACTGAAAATCCAACTAAAGTGGGACAAAAGCACAACCAAGTTCCAGATAGCCCACAGCTGGGAAGTTTTTTTGGTCTGCACTTATCGTTTTTACGTTTTCATTCTTTCAATCATGAAGTTACAAAATTCTCCCCAGTTGGCAATCCCAAATGGTTTTGTTTTTTTGGTCAGAAAAGTTAATTTCATTGAACATGAGGGCCAACTGCTACATGCCCAATGCTTTCAATATGGCACACTCGACGTACGTAGGAACAGCTTCATGATCAAAGCCCATCGAATTGAATTGTCTCTAATTTTATTACAGTGACGGATAATTTGGCCCGCCCTCACTTCTAGACCTTTCATATGATCCTTTAATGTTAATCATTGGATCTAAAAAAATAAAATCAATGGTTAAGATAGATAATTAAAAATATTTTAATTGATTTTTAAAAATATAATACAAAGATAAAAATACAAAAATAATACCCCCTCCCTTAAACTCTGCACACTCATTCGGAAAATATCTACCCAGATTGCAACAACCACTTCGCCACATACATCATCAGTGAGCACACTGCCGACATCACATCCCCTGGTCGTCCCCCACTATTGGCCTCACTATGCTGCACTATCCTCTTTTCGCACAACTGTTACCTCACAACCACGACTACTGCTGCGACAACATTCATCCCACCGGACCTGTAGGACCTTCTTGTTGCGCCAAGTTTCCACCACCAAATTTCATAGTTGAGTTACTAGTAATGGTGGGTGGCGATAGTGAAGATAACCAATCCAACTTTCCAAACTGTTTTTTTTTTTTTTTTTTTTTGCATTCTCTGATTTGGTTTGTAAAGTTTTCATTTTTCATTTTTATTTTTTGTTGGGTTCTCTGATTTGGTATGTAAAGTTTTGATTTTTTTTTATTTGATTAATTTTTGAATTTGGGATTATTGTGTGTGTGTTAAAATGTGGGGATTCTGGAGTTTGGTGTTCATGTGAGGTGGTGGTCATATGAGATGGGTGAATTTTGCTCACTTTTGAGGTTACATAGACATTAGAATTCCATTCTTTGTAATGATGCTACCTTGTGTGGTCAATGTGCATTACTGGCAATGGAGGTGGAAGATGAAAGGGTGAATTGGAGTTTGAAATATGGTCAATTTAGTAATTTTAGAAATAGATAGACATTTATGGTAAACTGAATTTTTATCACAACAAAATACAGGTCAAAGAGATAAATATTATGTTTTAGTGAAGGAAATAGAGATATATTATAATTTTAATAGATTTAGTAAAATATGGTGTTTTGAAAAAAAAGAGAGAAAAAGAAGAACTCGCAATATTGCACCATAAATTCTAAGAATTTGTGGTTTACTGATGCGAATTCTAATAGAACTCGCAGTAAAGCCCAACAAATTCTTAGAATCTGTGGTGTAGTACTGCGAGTTCAAAGTTTTAGCTCCCTCTTGTTGTGATTTCAAAAAAAAAAAATTAAAAAATTAACTAAACTTGCCTATAACTAGCATGGCATTCTACCGAATTTATTGCAAAGAGTTTCTCAGTATTCTCAGTGTTTGATAGGCAGTTTATAGTATTTAAAAGTATTTAAGAGTGTAAGATAGTTTGAAAAAAGTGAGTGAAAAAAAATATGGATAGTAATATAGTTACTACTATTGTATATTTTAACGGTTTTATTGTAATATATGATGAAAGTGTAATATTTGGATGTAATTATCCTATATGGGTATATCTTCCATATACTATATCATTAAAAGAACTAAAAGTGGAGCATTGTCAATGTATAAATATTGGTTTTGAGAAAAAAAAATGGAAAAAATACGATATAAATGTCCAATTTCAAATGTTAATGGGAATCTAAAATTTCGAGCAGTTACAATCAACAGTGATAGAGATATGAGAGTATTATTTGGAATGTATCGCCAATATCAAACTTTCAATGTAGTCATGGAGTTGTATGTTGACTTCAAAAAAATTATTGCTGAAACTAGCCCTAACTCATATCCAGATAACCAACATTACAATAAATTTGTTACCAATTTATACCCGGTAAGTGCTATTATAATTTGGTGTCCTAATTTTTTTTTCCGAAATTAATATGTATTTTATTTTATTATAATTATTATTGTTTATTGTTATTATTATATGACGTATAAAGTATGTTCTATACTTGCCTCTAGTTGAGGATCCTGTGCATCAGAAATATATATGGTTAATGATCTTTATTAATTATTATTCCTTTTATTATTGTTGTTATTATTATTTATATTACTATTATTGTTATTGTTATTATTATTATTATTGTTATTGTTGTTGTTATTGTTATTATTTTTATTAATATTACTATTAGTATTAGTATTATTATTTTTATTATATTAGATAATAATAATATTACTATTACTACTACTACTATTATTATTATTATTGTTATATACAAAGCAGCTATATTATTATTATCATTCCTATTAATTATTATTATTATTATTATTATTATTATTATTATAGTAGATATTATTATTAGTATTATTATTAATCTTATATTATTATTTTTATTGTTATAATTGTTATTGTCGTTGTTATTAATATTTCTATGATTTTTACGATTATTAATATTAGTATTATTATCATTATTTTATTATATTAGATATTAATAATATTAGATACTGCTTTATTATTATCATTATTTCTATTATTATTATTACTTTATTATTATTATTATTGTTGTCGTTATTAATATTTGTATTATTATTACGATTATTAATATTACAATTATTATTAATATTATTAATAGACTACTACTATTACTACTATACTACTATTATTATTATTATATACAAAGTAAGCTCTACACTTGTCTCTTGTTGAGAATTTTGTGTATCAGAAATGTATATAGTTAATGATCTTTATTAATTATTATTCCTTTTATCATTATTATTATTATTATTATATAATTATTGTTAATTGTATTTTTATATAAGATACAAAGTATGCTCTACACTTGTCTCTTTTTGAGGATCTTATGTATCAGAAATGTATCAAACTAACGATTTTTTGTGTTTACAAATATTAATTGTTAGTACCAGCATCATGAAGAAGGTCTGCCAAACTCGTTTCATAGGGTGCAATTGGCTTGTTAGGGTCAGTCTCAAAAAAAAGAGGGGCATTTAGGAGGTCAAAAAGTATAATGGCCCTCATACTTGTATTGTAGCGATGATTTCTCAAGATCACATAAAGTTGGATGCTGACATAATTGCACATTATATAGAGCCCATGATACGAGCTGATGTATCCATTAAAGTAAAAGTTGTGATTGCAGAAATTCAATCTCAGTATGGATACACACCAACATACTGGAAAATATGGACGGCAAAGCAAAAAGCAATTGAAAGAATTTATGGTGGCTAGGAAGAGTCATATGTAGTTTTACCCAAATGATTGGGAGCAATGTGTGCTTTTACAAGAGGTTCATATGTTGAGTTCGATACTAGTCCAACTTACCATGGCATTGATGAGCAACCAAATGATCGAATATTCTGCTTAATATTTTGGACTTTTGGTCCTTACATCAAAGCTTTCAGACATTGCAAACCATTAGTCCAAGTTGATGGGACACATTTATATGAAAAATACAAAGGCACTCTATTAGTGGCGGTTGCACAAGATGGCAATCAGAATATATTGTTAGTTGCATTTGCCATAGTCGAAGGTGAGACTGCAGATGCATGGTATTTTTTTCTGCATTATCTATGCAGATATGTGGTAACTCGAGATGGAGTTGGCATTATTTCTGATCGGCATGAGTCAATTAAAACAGCAATTCAACATTGCCATGGACAGTGGGAACTTGCAAGAGCATTTTATATGTACTGCATTAGACACATTGCAGCCAATTTCTTGCTGAGATTCAAGAAACCTTACCTACACCGACTTGTCGTGAGTATAGGTAATTTCCAACTTAATTATCCCTATTTATAAATGTGATTTTATTCTTTTTTTTAATATACTGATCATATTATGATTTGTAGAATATTCAAGGACAGAATGTGAATTTAATCTTCACTATGAGCGGATGCGCCAGCATGGTGAGATTTATACAAATTGGCTTAATGAAATTCCAAGAGAAAAGTGGGTTCAAGCTTTTGATAGAGGATATCGGCATGGACATATGACCACGAACCTGGTTGAGTGCATTAATTCTGTGTTAAAGGGGCTCGTAATTTACCAGTTACTGCCTTAGTTAAAGCAATGTACTTTCGGTTGGCTAAGTTATTTGCTATTAAAGGAAGGGAGGCATATGCACGAAAAGCTACAGGAAGTATTTTTTCTGAAACCATCACGACAAGATTGCGAGAAAACTTGCAAGCAGCAGGAGGTGTACGCGTTACTACTTTTTCAAGGCAGTATCAGAGTTTCCATGTTAAAGATCTATCAAACGGATCACAATTCAAAGTTGATATGAAGGAGAGGTACTGTGATTGTGGCGATTTTCAGACAGATCGAGATCCATGCCATCACGTAATTGCTTGCTGCTCTAATCAGTACCTTGACTGGCAAGCTTATGTCGATGACATTTATAGGATGGACAAGATATGTAAAGTGTACAAGCAAGAATTCGGGGCTGTGGGACATGAAAGTACATGGCCGCTATATAATGGCCCGAGAATTCATCCTAACCCCTAGTTAAAACGCACAGAGAAAGGTCGGCCCAAATTAACTCGTTTCCTCAATGAAATGGACATGAGAGAAATGAGAGGACCAAAATATTGCGGCCTCTGTTGAGGTAAAGGACATAGCCGCAAACAATGTCCCCATAGAAATGGGCCAAGTTCTTAGATATGAGTGAAATGTTGTTATCCTATATTCACTAATGTAATATGGGCCTCTAGCTAGTGACTAATGCTTTATTATTTCTTTTAAATCCTGTCACTTTAAAATATATTATTTTTAATTTTTGTATCACTAACATAATATTATTTAGTTATGTTTACCTATATTATTAGTTATTTTTATTGAATATTGAAACTATAACTAAATAATTGTAATTGATCTTTTTTCTTTTAAAACTATATTATATCATATGATTACTTTATTATTTCTTGTAAATCTTGCCACTTCTAAATATATGATTTTTAATTTTATATGATTAAGATAATAGTTAAATTACATTTGTAATATTCTAATACTAGTCAATTTTGTTGCATACGTATTGAAACTATAACTAAGATAATTAATACTCAAACTAAGATAATATTTAAGTAATTAATTTTGGAATTAATTGTAAAAATAAAGATTCTAAAAAATACAAAGATATTACAAAAAAACATAAAGATATTACAACATCATACAACTAGATTAATATTACAAAAAAATATTACAAAATAATACCATTAGACTATTATTTCTTCTTCCATGCTGACCATGTTTTTGGGGTAAATTTCACCAGCGCCTTAAGTTTAAATTTATCCCGCAATCTTTGACAAGCATGATTTCAGACGTTGTCGCTCCTTTTTTGCCTTTGATTGGCCTCATTGCTCCCATCACCTTCCTCTTGTTGTTCCTCTTTGTCGTCCTCATTCTTCTATTCTGCTTCCTCATTAACTTGTCCCCTATGCTATGGCTCTTGAGCAGATGTTGTCATCAAGCGTGAAGTGGCTTCGACATTGCACGTATCTCCAGGATTCTGTAGTAATTCCATTATCATGTCATTTACTAACCCTGAAGTTTCAGCAACCATAGGCACAGGCAGTGGAAATTCCTGTTCATGCATAGGTAGGATTGGCCGGTATACGTCCCCATGGGCAGCTGAAGCAACACCTCTACATCTAGATTCATTACCACGAGATCGACTATGCTGATGCGAGCCGGCACCATGATGGTAGTGCACTCCACTATCAACCGACCTTCTTCCACGTGAATGACCTTCATCACCGTGAGTTGATCTAGATGATGATACTGAAAAGCTCATCCGATTCGGCTCCATCCTATGTGAAAATGGCATGTGCCCATAAGAATATTGCGGGTGTGTCGGAGGCATGTAACTGTGCGGGTGCTGTGGTGATGCCAAGGCCATATGAGTGTAAATAGGATACTGTCATGGTGCTGGGGGCATATAGCCATAATGAGAATATTGCGGAGGTGGCGGGTGCATGTTATCATAATAAGGATATTGCGGGGGTGGCAGGTGCATATCGCCATAAGGAGGATACTGTGGAGGTGGCAGATGCATCTCAGCATGATATTGATGTAAAGGTCGTTATGGAGGTACTTCGGCATGTTGCTGCCTTGGAGGTAACTCCCGTTGTCGTGGATCTTGCAGTAGTGCCTCAGGTGATAAATATTGACCCATAGCAAAGTGAATATATCAATTCCAATAATGCTGAGACGGAGAAGGATCATCGAAAGGATGACCATACGTTATATGCTGCCATCTATGGTTCCAATCTCGTAACCACTCTGCATATTTTTCAACCCAATTAGTGTTCTGTTGTCCCCTCAAATCTTTATTATGAGGGTCTAATAGGCTTTTTGGATTATCAGGGATATCTTGCTCAAGCCAAAATTGACGCTTTATGCGGTCAGCCGAGTGCCACTCAATAGGCTCAAAGCAGATAAGTGGACTGGTAGTTGACCACAATGGCTGCTTATCTACCAATATATGCGGAATAATCTCCTGAATGCTTGGATGGTGATATGGTCGCCATTGAAACTGCATTATAAAATCAAATAACATCGGTATTAGTAACTATATTGATAGCTATAATAATCTCTATAATTTTTTAACCATTACCTCATCATGTGTCATTAGATCTATACACAGCCTTATACTGTCCAGTGTCTTAAAGGAAAATTCTGCCGGAATTGACGTATTTATCCACCTGTGGAATATTATATTAATTAGATACATATTTAGCTATAATAAATTGCAAGAAATTATTAAATTATGATAATTGTACCTGGATGCTAGAGGAAAACGTGGCACGGGATTTTCAAAAATAGGTGCCAAGAATGGAAGTCGATGCCATGCCTACGACTGTAAAAGCTGTTAGCAGCCACCAATGTCAGAAATTTTATATCGCGTTACACGGCATAAATTTCGATAAAGTACGGCGAAGCATGCTGAGCCCCAACTATACTCCCCAATCTCTTGCAAATTTTCAATTAATGGAAGAAATTTGCAATGAATTAAAGATGTGGTCTTGTCCGGCATAAGTTGCATCCCCAGTAGTCGGAATATATAGCCGCGAGTAAATTGCTGTAAGATCTCATCAGGCACATCTAGCCCAAAGCTGTCTAATCTTTCTTCCTTAAAATGGTCATATAGCCAACTTAATCTGATTGTGGATTTTTTAATGTCACCCTCTTCAGGCCTAATGCCAAGAAGACTTTCACATAAACTCTCAATCCTTTCTCTGGTAAAAGATGTAGAACCAATAACGGGTTGACCATTGATACGGACCCCAAGTTGCAGTGCCACGTCTTCTAATGTGACTGTACACTCGTCAACCGAAAAGGGAAATGTGTGAGTTTTTGGCCTCTAGCATTCGACCAACACACTGATAAGTTGGTCGCTTGATTCAAACTGGTCTATTATAGAAACATCTAGTAATCCAACATTTCGTAAATAGTTATGTATTTTGGATGGCGATTTCTCCAAATGCAAGACTCGAGGTTGCAGTACTCTCATTTTCTATTACAATTTGCAAAAACACAAAAATAAAAGAATTAGGATATATCAATAATAATAAAGAAATATATAAACAAAAGAAAACACAAATATTATCAGAAATAACAATATTATTATAACAACGATAATATTAACTATTGATAATTTAGTGTTTCATTTTATATTTATTTACAATGTCTAAATTTCTTAAAAAATATATATCATATATATTTTTTATACACAGGATGCTCATAAGAGGCAAGTATAGAGCATACTGTATATCTTATATAACCAAAGTTTACCAACAATAATAAACTAAAGTCTTAATCTTTAGTTAAAATTATTAATTAAAATTTCTTAAACGATATAATAACAAGATTAATAATAATAATAATCATCATAAAACTAAATAATCATAATAATAATAATAATTACATTAATAATAATTACATAATAAAATCAAGATTATATTACGATTATAAGATAATAACAATACTAAATAATAATAATAGTAATAATAATAATCATAACAATAAGTATAAAAGAATAATAATATTTCATTACTACTCCAGCCAATATAATAACTACTTTTAATATATAGCAGATATATTTCTGATACATAGGATCCTCATAAGAGGCAAGTGTAGAACATACTTTATATCTTATATAACCAAGGTTTACCAACAACAACGATAAACTAAAGTCTTAATCTTTAGTTAAAACTATTAATTAAAATTTCTTAAATAATATAATAATAAGATTAATAATAACAATAATCATCATAAAACTAAATAATCATAATAATAATAATTATTATTATGTTAATAATAATTACATAATAAAATCAAGATTATATTACGATTATAAGATAATAACAATACTAAATAATAATAACAGTAATAATAATAATAATCATAACAATAAGTATAAAAGAATAATAATATTTCATTACTACTCCACCCAATATAACTACTTTTAATATATAGCAGATATATTTCTGATATACAAGATCCTCATAAGAGGCAAGTGTAGAGTATATTTTATATCTTATATAACCAAGGTTTACCAACAACAATGATAAACTAAAGTCTTAATCTTTAGTTAAAACTATTAATTAAAATTTCTTAAACAATATAATAACAAGATTAATAATAACAATAATCATCACAAAACTAAATAAAACTAAATAATCATAATAATAATAATAATAATTACATTAATAATAATTACATAATAAAATCAAGATTATATTATGATTATAAGATAATAATAATACTAAATAATAATAATAGTAATAATAATAATCATAACAATAAGTATAAAAGAATAATAATATTTCATTTCTACTCCACCCAATATAACTACTTTTAATATATATAGCAGATATATTTCTGATACACAGAATCTTTGTAAGAGACAAGTGTAGAGCATACTTTATATCTTATATAACCAAAGTTTACCAACAATAATAAACTAAAGTCTTAATCTTTAATTAAAATTTCTTAAATAAGATAATAACAGGATTAATAATAAAGCTAAATAATTATTATTATTATTATTATTATTATTATTATTATTATTATATTAACAATGTGTACAAAATAATAATAAGATTTTATTATGATCATAAGAAAAATAATAATACTAAATATTAATCAAAATAAATAATCAAAATAGAGCTAACTAAATAATAATAATGATAATAATAATAATAATAATAATAACCGATCAACAATAGGTAAATAATAAAATAATACTAATTTTTTTATTATTATTGAAAGAAAAATAATAATACTAAATAATAGTCGTAGTAAATAAGAAAAATTAAATTATATTATTCTATTATTACTCAGCCATTATAATTACTTTAAATATATAATAACAATAGCAACAACAATAATAATAAGCAGAATAATAATAACAATATTAAATTCAGAATAATAATAATAATATATATCAGATATATTTTTAATACACAAAATTCTCATAAGAGGCAAGTGTAGAGCATATTTTATATCTCATATAATAATAATAATAATAATAATAATAACAACTAAATATTACTTCTTTACTACGAATCTTCAATATGTGATCTTGTGCTCTCATTGTCTTATCTTCTGCCATTTTTTCTAAAAAAATAATTTTTTTATTGAATCAATTCAACTCACTTTCACAACTCTTTACTGAATTAATTCTCTTTCTCTCACACTGAATTCTCAAATTATCAATGTGTATTATGATGAAGCTATTTATAGAAAGGTAAGTTGCTGTATATTAGACTATTCAACCCGTGAGATGCTTCATTATTGTCCTATAATACAGTGTCTATCCCAATTATCATGAGATGTGGTTCAATTATTATTACAGATATAATAAAACGTGGGAAACTGTAGACGGAGAACTCGCAATACATCACCACATTTTTGGTAGAACTCGCAACACATCATCCCAATTTCACCAAAAATGTGGTGATGTGTTGCGAGTTCTATCATGTTCCGTGTCCCTATACTGCGAGTTCTATAACATCTAGTTCCGTGTTGCAAATTTAGTAATACAATCACCATATCTCGCTAATATTTTTTCAAATACAATAAATCACTAAATATCCATTTCAATTACAATAAACAATTTATAAAACCACAAAATACATCATATACATTTTTAGCCATTAGATTTTCTTGATCTGACGATGAGTAAGCATGGATCATGTGATGGTCCAAAAGTGAGGTCGAATCAAATTGTGTTTGTTTAGGTGTTATTATTTTAATAAAAAAAAAGGTATTTTTGTATTTTTAATATGTTTGGGACTTTGAGTAAAATTTTTTAGTAAATGTAGAATTACTAAAAAAAATATTATTTTTTTTAGAAGCTATAATTTTTATCTTTTAAAAAAGGATCTTTTAGTGATTATTTGGATGCTATTATTTTGATAAAAAAAATATTTTTAATAATAAAAAAACGTTCTTATTTTTTGATATGTTTAGATAAAATTTTTTAGTAAAAATAGAATTACTAAAAATACTACAAAAAAATCTTTTTTGAGAAGTAATAATTTTCATCTTCTAGAAAAAAGATCTTTTTTATCAAATAAAAATATATATTTAAGGATAAAAGAAGATATTTTAATATTACATTTAAATATAAATCAAGTTTGCACCCAAATATACAATAATTTTTACTTTTTTAAAAATTTTTTTAAAAAGGATTATTTAAAAAAATTATCCAAATGAACCCTTAATATTATATTTAAATATAAATTAATTTATATTTAAATATAAAATAATTTTTACATTTTCAACAAAATTTTAAAAAGAATAAGATAATTTTAGAAAATCTATTCAAACAAAGGGATTCTGGAATTTGGTATTCATGTGAGATAGTGTTTATATGGGGTGGGTGGATTTTGCTCACTTTTGGGGTTACTTAGGCAGTAGAATTCCAATCTTTGTGGTGATGCTGTCTTGTGAAATCGATGTGCATTAGAGGCAATGGAAGTAGAAGATGAAAGGGTGAATTGGATTTTGAAATATGGTCAGTTTAGTAATTTTAGAAATAGATAAACATTTATAGTGAACTTGATTTTTATCATGGAAGAAAAAATTGGATCTAATTGGCTAGTTGAATAGGTCAAACAAGGAATCGGCAAGTGTCGTATTACTAGTTAAACTGCCATATTTAAAAATCGCTTTCAAGCCGGACTGAACCGGTTTACCGGTTTGATTTTCTTTTTATTTTTGGTTAAAACTAAAACAGCCATTTACCATTGTTTGTTGAAAAGAAAAAAAAGAAAGGAAGCTGCAGTGCAAAACAGTGTTGGACGAGCCATCTATGAAGGAGCATCGACAACAACAACAACAACCACAAGAGAATAATGGCTTCACTGCCACACCCTTTGCCGAGTTCTTCATGTTCCTTTACTACTCGACGCTATAAAAAACACAGAGAGAGAGAGAGAGAAGTTGACAGAAAATAAACCACCCGCTATACCAAACACAGAGAGACAGAGAGAGAGAGGCCCCACCACCATCAAGCTATTCCACCCCCCACCAAGCTTTTTCAATGTTGTGGCACTGTGGCAGTTTCAAATTTCTTCCTTCAAGAAAGAGAAGAATGAGTTGATGAATATAGCGAGAGAGAGAGACGAGAGTGAGAAAAAGAGGGATGGCTGGCAGCTGATTAAGACTTAGGTAGTAAAGGAGTTAAGTTTTCTAATTATTATTGTCATATGGCCATTTACATCATCATAGTCCATGTTTTTGTTTTATTTTATTTTTAAATTACAATCAGTTTATAAAGTTTAAAATTAAATTAATTATTAGAATAAAATTAAATAATAATCAAGATTTATTATTCTTTACTTAAATTACTTAATAATATATATATTTTATTATATTTCGATTGAATCTTCAATTGAACTGATTAGATCTCTGAATCTTTGAACTCTTATTCTGACCAATTCAATGCTCAATCCAATTTTTTTAATCTTGATTTTTATCACAACAAAATACATCAAATACATTTTTAGCCATTAAATTTTAATAGAACTTGATCTAGCGATCAGTAAGTATGGACCATGTGATGGTCCAAAAGTGAGGGTGAACCAAATTGTACTTATTTGGGTGTTATTATTTTAATAAAAAAGATATTTTAAATAAAAAAGTATTTCTATTTTTTTTATATATTTGGGACTTTGGATAAAATTTTTTAGTAAATGAAAAAATATAAAAAGATATTTTTTAGAAACTACAATTTTCATCTTCTAAAAAAATATCTTTTAGTGATTATTTGGATGCCATTATTTTGATAAAAAAAATCTTTTTAATAATGAAAAAAAGATTCATATTTTTTTATATGTTTAGATAAAATTTTTTAATAAAAGTAGAATTGTTAAAAAAATTACAAAAAAATATTTTTTGAGAAGTTATAATTTTCACCTTCTAGAAAAGGATCTTTTTTATCACATAAAAAAATATGTTTAAGAATAAAATTTTTTTTTCTAATATTACATCTATATATAAATTAATTTTACATCTAAATATACAATAACTTTTACTTTTTTTTAAAATTTTTTGAAAAAGGATTATTTAAAACAACTTATTCAAATGAGCCGGTAATATTACATCTAAATATAAATTAATATTATATTTAAATATAAAATTACTTTTACTTTTTCAAAAAAATTAAAAAAAGAAGAAGATAATTTTAAAAAAGATACTTTTAGAAAAGCTGTCCAAACGAGCTTATTATCCAAATTCAAAAAGACAAAGAAAAAAAACGGAAAAAAAAAAAAAAGAAGAAAACGTACCGTTGTCAATGTCTCGGTGACTCTTGCGTTTCCATTGCAAGAAGAAAAAGCAGAAGTGTGTGCAAGAAGCCAGTGAGTATGGAACAAGAACAAGGAGGAGAAGAAGGTGCAAAATGGGTGATACACTATTCAAGTGATCACCAAATACTGTTGGTGGGTGAGGGTGACTTCTCTTTCTCCCTTTGCCTGGCCCACTCTTTTGGTTCAGCTGCCAACATTGTAGCTTCTTCTCTTGACTCCTATGGTCTCTCTTTGTTTCCCTCTTTGTCATTTTCACCCTGACCCTTTACTGTTGTGATTGTGTTTTTGCATTTTGCAGCATGTTTCAGTGTAAAAGTTTCAACCTTTGATACATGGGGTAGAATAGAATAGAAGGAACATGTATAACAATGACGTTGTTGCTTGGCTTGGTTAAGGATGTCCCTTTTACCCTTTGGAAATGTTATTAATGCTTGATCGTGCGTGATTCTTCTTTCAATCGGACATTCCCTTTTTATTATTATTATTATTAAATTAAATGTTGTGTTCATATAATAATCCAGTTATCTGTTTTTTTATCCTTATTTTTCCTTGAAAGTATTATGATTTTTGCTTGGTTGTTTTGGAAATGATGAAAGGCATCTACTTGTTTGAAGATTTTAAATTTGTTTAATTCTTATTCTTGTTTTGTTATGTCCCTAGTCTTTACGTTTCTTTTACAATCATGGAATGAAGCAATGTTTTAGTAATTACATATATATTACTCTATCTTTTTATTAGTGAGTAGTCTGTAGTTTCGCATTTGTGATGTTTCTATCTAAACTAAGCACTTTGTCTATTGGGGTTATTTTCTATGGTTTGTTAGCTTCCTTTGAGCTTGTGAGAGCAGTCAAAGGGGTTTAAAAAGTTGACTTTCTTTTTGTATTATATTATTGTTTTAAGCTTTAGGAATGAACTGCACCCAAATTTGTATCTTTTTGCTATTTGATTCAACCTTTCAACCATGTTCTCCACAACTTGTGGATTGATTGTGATGATGTATGTGTGTGTGTTTTTATTCTTTTTCATTCACAGGATATTTTCTCAATGGACATCATATGGATTTTTGCTTCTCTTTTTATTTCCTTAATGGATTGTTAATTTTTATGATAGTGCTTGTTTATGTTATTTACACTATCGCTATCTAGTTTGCTGTAGTTCTAAAATGTTCTGGCAAGAGTGAGAATGCAAAGTTGGAAAAGGGGTAAGCAGAAATAAGGGGCACCCTATAGCTTATAGTGTTCAAAATCAAATGCCTTGTACCTTTGTCAGTTATTGCTCTGCCTATTTACACCTTCAATCTAGCAAAGCCTTAATTAGTGTCAATATATTTTTTACTTTGCAAAATGCTTCTGCTTGGCTTTTTTCATCAATGCTGTCTCTATTCATGAAGATGATGTTAACAAGAAGTACAAGCAAGCAAAGTCAAATTTAGATGAACTAAAACAGCTGGGAGCGTGCTTGTTACATGGAGTGGACGCAACCAAGATGAAACTTCATTCAGATTTGAAAATGCGGAGGTTTGATCGAGTTATATTCAACTTTCCTCATGCAGGCTTTCATGGGAGGGAAGACAACTTGGCAGTGATCAAGTGAGTTCTCTAGTAGAATTCAATTTAATGACAAAATTTTATTTGAAATACTCAAGATTCTGCTTTGTGGCCCTTAGGCGAAAATAGTGGATAGATATGAGTAGCATGTATATCCTGGCTCTGTCTTCTGGCCTTTGTGGAGGACTGCAATTGACATTAATTCAGTTACTCAGTATGTGTTTATGTAACATGAAAACACGAATTTAATTAATATGCACATTTCTAGTTATCATGTGTTTTTTTTTTTTTTTTAATTGGATTATTGTCAACTAGTCTTTTTTTGTTTATCATGAAGCTCCTTTATTTTCTTTCTCTTCTTCTGAATTTACAGGATGCATAAAGACCTTGTGCTTGGTTTTCTCAAGAATGCAAGTCACATGCTTAGAGCAAATGGTGAAATTCATGTTAATCATAAAACTAGTGCTCCTTTTAGTGAGTGGGACATAGAGAAGCTTGCTATGCAAAGCTTTTTGACATTGATTGAGCGTGCTGACTTCAAGAAAGAAGATTACCCTGGCTACAACAACAAGCGAGGCAATGGTTATAGATGTGATGAACCCTTTCCACTTGGTAAGTGCAGCACTTTTAAGTTTATTCACAATTCTAGAGCAATGGGAAAATGCAAGAAGAGAAAGCAAATGATGGGTTCAAGCCAACAAATAAGTCTCCCATTTCAAGAGATGCAAGATGCTGGGAAGCAATTGCCAACTACATCAGTTGATCTCAATTATTATCCTCAATCAAGTAATGTTTCAAAATTGAGTGAAATTGTGAAATCACTATTTGGCTTGTCAAATGGATACACTTCAATCAGTCGTGACTACTTGAATAATGTGGCACACACAAGAGCTGCTCCTTGTGCTGGCTATTCTGGTCACGGTATGATTTCGGGCTCTCAGAGATTGTTGCAGCCTTTGCAGCCAATGGAGTCACTAAATTCTGTCCAACTGTGGCCAACATCAACTTATGTTAGGTATTCTCAGATAAATCATGTTAGAACAATGGATATTGTTCCCCTACCACTTGGTACTAGAAATGAAGGCTACCAGGTATGTGTTTGACTTTTAATTTATTTTGACTTCAAAATTGCTTATAATCAAAGAGATATATTATCTGTACGACTAGAAGTGGACATCCTATAAACATAGTAGACAGAAAAGGACACAAATTCTTAGGTGGTGGTGGATGGTAAGGAAAAAAAAATAATTGAGTTTCTGTCCTTTTCTCTGTCTTATGTCCATAATATTTTTACTTTTGAATGTACAAATAATATTTTTCATAATGCAATCATATCCTCAATATATATTTTCCCAAACATGTCTCAGGTCTTTAGTGGCAGCTCAAATTATATGCAAGAAGCACTTGGTGGAACATCACACAGTGCAAGTTATTCTTGTGAAGTGCCAAAATTCGAGAGCTACATTTCTGAAGTGGAGAGCTGTAAATGGTGACATCTATGCTCATAATGAGGTTTCCCGAGTGAATATGTTGATGAAAGAGAGAAGGATGTTTGATGGGTCCTGATAACGTTGTTAATGGAAGTGCAGTAGAGGAATTGCAATACTAATTAAATTAACACTTCTTTTTTGGGGTTTTGGTTGTCTTCTAAAAGCGTTTTTGTTATACAGTGGCTAGCTGGAGTTATGAAGCTACCAACATTTACCATGTTGTTGTTAGCTGGTACTTTTGTACATTAACTATATGTTGTTGATCTTTTCCAACATGCTCTTGTTGGATCAATTGTGCTGTAAGAAATTTATCTAAATGTCCTAAGTGAATTGCTCTAGTAGAAGACGTAGAACAAATGCACTACGCTTTTTTCTCATTGTTATGACTGTGAATATGTCTTTTCAAGTCAAGTAGCTAATTAAGTGTGTGTGTGGATTGGAGTTTGTAAATTGATTTTGATCAAAAGTGAGTTTAAGTCAACGTAATTTATGGTTGAAAATTTTTATATTAAAAGTGAGTTTGGTAAAATGAATATTGTTTGGATAATATTGATTAACATTACTTTTGCTACCAAAATTACTAAGAAGGGCTTATATTATAATGTTAGTATTGTCTTTCTCTTTTCATTTCATTATTTTTCAAAAATAAATTGATAAATTATATAAATATTATTATATAGGAAATTATAATTTAATTAAAATCTTATTTAATCTAGTTATATTATTTTTATATAAGAAATAGTAATATGTATAAACCAACATAATTACTTTATTTTTTATTTATTGAAGATATAGGTAAACAAGTTATAAAATAAAATAATATAAATAATTAATTGAAACAGTTGGCAACCGGCAACGTACACCTGTACTTCAAAGACGAATTCTTGAATAAAAAGGTTAGAACTGTACTTCATGGATAGAGATGGCAATTTACAGCTCAATTTTTGAACGTGAAAACCAGCAACCCAAAAGCAACCATATCTAGCTTTGGACTTAACTGCAGTTTAGGGATGAAAACGTGTTCACATTGATTGACTGAGAAAACATCCAAACAACACTGCATTGCGCTCTATGAAGGTGAACGTGAGTTTGGATGCCCAAAAAGCCAATCCAAACATGCACTAAGGGGGCATTTGATAGAGGGCTTAGAATAGAATTCTCAAGAATCCCATGGAGATGCCTATATTTGATACAAGTTTTGGAAAAATATTCCCGGGAATATTATTCCCGGGATTGATTTTGGAGTAAGATTCCCCCTAAAATAATGCCATCTCATACATGGGATTGTAACATTCCTATGACATGGGAATATTTTTCCATATAAAAAGATCAAATTACCCCTATTACCACCCACCACTAGCTACCCTCCACTGCTACCTTCCATCGCCAAACCGCCATTGACTACCGTCGGACCACCACTGGTAGCCGCCAGACCACCGCAAACCACCGCCGGCTACCGCCAACCACCATCGGGCAGCCATTGGACCGCCATCGATCGTCATTGGACTATCTCCGTTTGCCACCAAACCGCCATCTTGAACCACCACCGGCCATAGCCGGACCACCGCCGACCGCCGCCAACCACCGTTGTTTGCCGTCAGACCACCATTAGCCACCGCCGGACCACCATCATGCACCGCCGAACCACCGTCATTTGTCGCCGTGAACCACCATCAGCCATGGCTGGACCACCGCTGACTACCGCCAACCACCGTTGTTTGTCGCCCAGACCACCATCAGTCGCTACCAAACTACTGTCGTTTGCCACCGGACCACTATCAGCCACCACCGGACCACCATTGATCGTCACCGGACCACCGTGGGCTGTAACGTCCGATTTCCGACTTCCGATCTCATTTAATGTTGAAATTTCTGATTTCCGAGTTTGTCTTATAAATTACGACTTCCGACCTTAGTCATAGTTTCAAATTCCAACTTCGTTTCCAAGGCTTAAGGGCCGGCTGCATTTTTCGATTTCCAACCTTGTGTAAGCATGTAAGAATTTCGACTTCATCAGTATGAATTCCAATTTCCGATTTCATTTCAAGTGGCTGATGTTTCCAATTTTCGATCTTAATATTTCTGACTTAACACTAAGTCCGACGTCCGATTTTATCTCGACCAGAAATGGACACGAGATCAAATTTTTGAACTTGTCTCCCGGTCCGAGTCAAATTTTCACGAGTTCCGATCTCGAGTTTAATACCAAGAGCTCTCATTTCTCTATCCTCCCGAGTTCCGAGATCGAGGTCCTACAATTCATGACTTCCGACTTTAAGTGCTTGGCTTCACATCAGGCTTTGCTTTCAAGTTTCGAAATAAACTGGATAAATTTCCCGGGTTCAGACTTCATATGCAGGATGTTCACGAGTTCCGACTTTATAGAGAGTACGAGTTCCGATTTCATCTTTAGAATATACTGAAAACTAGTCCCACTTTAGGCGACGTGGAGAGCAATTCTACCACACAAATAAAACGACGTGGAGAGCAAGGTTGGCTGAAACTCAGCCTTATGTTTTGAGGCCAATCAAAACTTTCCAAGTTAACTACTACTCATGCTTATATAACACACTCTCCTCCTCTTCTTCAGACTCTTCTCTCACGTTGCATACTTCACTCCAGCTCTCTCTTTTCTTTTCATCACTCACCCAACTCCATCACACTTTGAAATCCTACCAAATTGCAGCTACAAACTTAAACCAAAATCATTCATAGTAAGAGGTAGAGGTTCTAAATTCTTACTTGACTTTTTGATTCTTGAAGGATTGATGGTGGTCCAATTTCTTAATTTTGATATGTTGATTGAATAATTATGATGAATTATAGCTGAGTTATGGGCTGTTTATGAGGTTAAAACCTGAATTGAAAGTGAGAAAGGATGAAGATATGAAAAAGCTGAGAGGCTGGAAAACTCAAAAATCCTCGGCAGTCCGTACGGCGGAGTATACGGCTTCGCCTCCTGCGGTTAAAAATTAACGAGACCATTTTTACGTGAAACTAGACATTTAGGGCTTTCCACACATATATCATAATAGGTCATTGGATTAATATAGAATTAGTTATGAATTTTTGAAGTTAGATATAGAAATCTGGGTTCTCACCCGGGCAGCATGGGTTGAGAAGGGTGTATCTCACCCTATACAACCTCAAATTGAGTGCAACTAAAGATGTTTGAAAGCTAACACATGAGAGAACATCCCATAAAAATTTCAGAATTTAATTCGTTATCATTTGTTCCCAGCACATCAATGAAGTTGGCTTAGGTTAAAACTGGCCTAGAATAGGATAGCTCAATAGGGTAATGTTTCGAGACTCATAACTCAAAATCCACTTAGGCAAATGACATGAAACTTAATTCATTTTAAAGCTTGTTGTGTGAGCTTCATTTTGATATAAAATTCGTATGATTTTATCTAGTTTTCGAATTTTAGTGAATTTTCTCCTATAGGAACCCAATTCTGGCTAGGAACAAGACAGATTGAGATAAAATATTTATATCTAGAGTTATATAATTCAAAACGAGATGGGACCAAAGAGAGTAGAAAGTAGACATATAAGGCTATAACATATTCAAAAATGAGAATTTAATGAGTTAGATTGAATAAAAATTGGAGTATAACAAACTCGGGCAGAACAGGGAAGGACAAGCTGGAACCTTCTTAATGCTGGATTTGCAATTGTTGAACGATGTTATACATGTTTATACATGTTTGCTGGTTTATACTGAAATTATTAGTTGTGCAACTGTACTAATTTGTTTGGCACTATTCACGGGGAAGCGGACTCGATCCGTTATGCCGCCGAAATTTCGGTAAGAAATCCATAAGTTATGAAATTTATGATAACTTGAGTACATCATATGAAAAGAGACAAGTTAGATGTGCATTCATTTCAAGACATTATAAAGAATTCCACATCACTTAGGCCAGCCCCGGAATAAATTAAGGGGAATAGATCAGTGGGAAGGTCGGGGAAAGTAAACTGGGTCATCCTGTATAGGAACGAGCCTCAGTCTGAAAGCGGACTATTACCCAGGAGCATATGGCCAATGACTCCCAGGGGACCAAGTATGGAAATAAGTTATAAAAGGCTAAAGCCTCCACAAATAAGATGCATCTTTTCATTGCACATGTATATGTACAGTGGAATACTTTACTATTGATGGTTCTAGATCCCTGTTTATTAATCATAATATGCTATTTTCCTGCCGTAATTACTATTTGAATCCTTTAGCATATCTGTTAACAAAAATTGAATTTATTTCGGTGTATGTTTTACAAGCAAGTATTTAAATTGAATATTATCGTTTCATGATACTATTTGAAAAAAATGTTGCAGTACCAAACAACTGGGAATGACAGCGATGACAGATGTATAGAAGTTAGAATTTTCTACTGAGAAATATTCATTTCTCACCCTATTGTATGTTCCGCGTCATTCTCAAACCATGGAGTACGCGGCGACCGGGGTTCTATTCATTGAGTTTCCTGACCTTCACATCCACATCGACCATTTTCTAGATTCTGTATATATATCGGGTAGATGCCAGTTTCGTTCATATTTCTTCTTCCAGAGGGACTTTGCTGTACCACTTATGCATCCCCTGTTTGATCCTGCTGTCCCCTACATAGCCATACCTCTTCACATGGCCCATCCATTTCCACCACCACCACCAGCAGCACCAGCAGCTCCAGTTCCCATGGCCTCTTCTGCTTCACCGTCGCAGCCGATGTTGTCGGCCTCGATCTTAGAGGAGGACCCATCCGAGGCGGCTAGTTCTTCGTCGTCATCCGCTCCCAGCGCCGGGCACCCTCCAGCTGACGCTGCCATGGCAAACGGTTTCCTTTCATCAGACTCTGTTTAGATAGTGTGCATGCTGTAGTGGGGTTAGATGTACAGAATGACCCTCTTTTGACAGTTTGGGTCATGATTGGATGGATACATATTAGGAATGTACATGAAATGTCCCATGGGGAACAGTTAGGGTGCTATTCATAGATACTGGCCGTTTCATTTTGTATTAGCAGCCTCGTTTTGACACCTTGTACTTTTTAACAAACCTTGAAATCAGATATCTATATACATATCTATGACGCCGTTTGCAATTATTTTGTTCTTATTGTATTTTTATTTATGTTAAGTTACTTATAGTTTACCAATTGATTTGTATTTATTCCGCCATCCAGCAGAAAGATTTTGTTATGAGATCAGGTAGTCTTATTTGAGAAATTAATACTAATACTGAGGGAGAGATTTATTCAGTATTACACGTAATCTCTTATCAGATATATGATTATGACTTAAGCATAGTACTTTGTCTGGTAAGGTGTTACATGGGCTGCTGCCAGACCACCACCAACCACCGTCAAATCGTCGCCGTTTGTCGCCGGACTGCCAAGGGTATTTTTGGAAATGAATAAAATTTTCTTGAGAATTTAATCCGTTTACCAAACACCTCAAAATATATATGCCTGGAAAAACTATTCCCAAGAATAGTATTCCCAGAATTAAGATTCCCAGGAATAAAAATTGAAACCTCCTATCAAACGCCCCCTAAGTAGTCAGAATTTAGTTTTGAACGTTTAACATTTTTTATATTATCTGAAATTGTATATTAGATCAATAAAAGAATTGAATATTTCCAAAAATAATAAAGAATTGAATTAATAATAATTAAATAAATACTCATAATTAATGAAGAAATTTAAGTAAAAAAAATCATATTTTTAAGAATTTATTTTTGATATAATGTCAATTCAAAAATAATCTCTTGTGCAATGTAAATTCTTTAACATTAATAATATATCAAAATTAATTTCTATTTTTAACGGTATGCAGACACATAATTCATAAATAATACAAGATTTTATATTAATTAAAAAAAATTTTGGGTCGAAATATTAAACAACTTGGGCTGAAGGCTTTATATTGTTTACGGAGCCCAAGTTAACAAATGGGACTGTGGGGAAATATAAATAACGAAGCCCAAAAGAGAAAACAGCTTTGCATGGGTCAAACTAATTTTTGACACTGACAAAAAAATGCTGCATGTGACCAAAAATATTTCTAATTTTGAGGAGATCTTAAGTCGCTAGCTGAAATAGCATGCGTTGATAAAGATTAACAACTAATTAACCACAAATCGTCAGGATGGCCGAGAGGTCCAAGGCGCCAGACTCAAGTTCTGGTTTTCGGGGGAAGGCGTGGGTTCAAATCCCACTATTTCACACGCGCGCATATACACACACACACACACTATATATATATATATATATATATATATATATATATATATATATAAGTAATATTATTATATTCTAAATGAATATTGTAGTAAAAAATGCTAAATAAGTATATTTTAATAATAATTTAATAAAATATTAATTTCTTAAAATTCATAAATAATTATCATTAAAAATTTTAATATATGTATTTTTGAAAAATATATTTTTCGATGTGGGTTATATCTCTTAAATAATAAATTAATTATTGTTAGTACATATAATATATTAATTAGGATTTAATTAGGATATATTGACAGTATAAAATAATTTTATAATATCAGTTAATAGAAATATTAGAAAGTGAGAAATCATAATGGATCTCTCATTATAATATGTGATTATTTATATGAGTTGATACTTTCTAACATTTCTATTGGCTTTAATGCATTTAAATTAAATTCTATTAATTATGTTTAAACAAATTGCAATGTGAAACTTGTTAAACTAATTAGTAATAAATATTATTGAAAAGTAACTCTAAAAAAGATATAATTATTACAATAATACTAAAAAATTATACCTTAGTCAAGATTAAATTTTTATAATATTAATATGGGATAATCATAAGAATTTAATTTTCATATACTTTAGTATAAATAAATATATATTTTAATAATAATTTAATAAAATATTTTCATAAAACTAATAAATAATTATCATTAATTTTTTTTAATATATATATATATATATATATTTTTTTTTTTTCAAAAATATATCTCTTCATATGAGTTACATCTTTTAAAAAATAAATTACTTATTTATTAGTGCATCTAATATATGAATTATATTTAAATTATAAATTACAATAATATATGTAAATAACTTCAAAATATAGGAAACATATGAGACTTGATAAATCAATTAGTATCTAATATTGTAGGCAGTGAACTTCAACTCTAGTGTTCCAACATTGACGCCCACTTTGAAGGAGGATGATAGGTTGCAACTTGCAATTGGCCTGCCTCATTCGATTGCATTGCTGATGTTATTCTATAATGAATATCGCTGTCAAAGACTACATATATTATTATTTATTATTTATTGTTTTTCGAAGACCTTATGGCGTGTCCTCTTCATCCGGAATGGGACCCATTTATGTGGATAGGGGAATCATGATTTTGAGACAAAATCATCAGCAGGCCTTTATTAAGATGCTGAAATAATAAATATCATACATACTCTTCAATATAATAATATAAACAATAATAATGCATGCCTTAATTCGACCGGAGTAACTACTCTGGTAGTAAAACCAGAACTTACACAGGCACTTATCATCATTCATATGTTATGTCGACAATGACAATTTATGCCCGTCAATATTCTCTCAAACGTTCAAAGATGGGTGTTTTTTCCCCCCACAGACAAAGATCAAAATCACTTTTTTTTAAATACAAAATTATGTGAGAGTTTTAATAAACATTAATAGTGGACTACACAGAGGAAACAACTGAGCAAACACATTTAAGCATGCCGAGGATATAGAGAGATTCTAATGTTACTTGTCTCTACTTATTCGTTGAGACGGTAACAACCCTAACGGAGAAATAGATCATGTCCATACTCATTCATGATGCAGGATAAACAGATTGAAAAAATAAAAGCTATAGAAAAGATATGGCTATTGATGGACAAAATGAATGGCTGCCAACCTATCCCCTAGACGTTATGTGGCCAATTGACCATACACATTAAAATAATAATAATAATAATAGGACTTCCAAAAACTAGGAATGGATGAAAGGCTCATCTCTTATCACCTTGCATCGTTTTTCACCTTACTCTATACCCACCAACCAAACTGTTTATTTTTTGGTAAAGAGGAAATTAAGTTTGGACTTTTCATAGAAGAAAAAACCAATTGAATCTCAAGATTCCATCTTTCTCAATCAATCAACTTCAGCACCATACTTTGCATTGTCCCATTTTCTGTATTTTAATGTAACATTGCTAAAAGACATCAATTTCCTTTCCTTTTTTTTTCTAAATGTGGACTAATCATGTTGAATTGCATCAACTTGGATACAAGGGAAAGCAAAGTTAACAATTGGGTTACTTAATCATCACCATTAAAGCAAGCATAAAATAAACGAATAATGGAAATTTGATGAATGGCAGCCGTGATAACACATTTTGTATGTGCTATTGCTCGCAAATTGAAACCTTTCCTTAAGATGAAAAGCTGCTTTTTTTATGTCCTTTTTCTTCATCAGCTCACTTATTACTCACACAGCATAATTGAGAAAAAGACTAAACTCACCTACCTAGGACTAGGAGTGGTTAAAGTGGGTTTGAGTGAAGACTAAACATAGATGGACTTTTTCGATTTCTTTCTTGTAGATAAAGGGCATAAAATCAACTTCAGTTTAACTATATTTGCACCAAGGGAATGGCTAGATACAGCACAAAATTGACACACCTAGGTCAAGTTGCAAGCAAGTGACACCGGTCCACTTGCAACAGCAGGAAAAGGGTATGGATAGATACAGCACAAAACTGATTTTTCTGTGGAATCACTGATCCCGGCCCATTTCAGAAGGCAATTTGTAACTCAGATATTAGCACAAAGTGATGCAGAATGAAATAGAAACTAGGGATGCCATATTACTACAAGAGGATCATTTCATGGAAAAATCGTACATGATCTAATTATATGCACATCTTTACTGTTAATTATGTTAGAAAAATAAGAAATCAATGGTGAAAAATATGTATAATTTTGACATGAGAATATTTTCTCTCCAAATTACTGAATAAATCAGTACAGGAGTCACACAAATTAAATATCACAAGGTGAAAGGTAAGAATTTGGACACGTGGAGGGGGAAATCAAAGAGGGGGATCTAGTTAGGCAATATCAATATGTTTATATTTTGGTTGGCAACCCAAAGTATATTGTTTCCACAATCCAAGAATGAAGGTAGTTTAGGAAGTTAAGACAAATTTTCAAGGAACATATACTTTGCTTCAAAGCACCGAAAATTAAAATATTCTTTTCCCTTCCAAGCACACCCAAATAGGATCATTCTTACTCCACACATAACCCAACACGTATATCTCATACCTCATGCCTTTCCTAATGATATAAGCCACATTAATGTGAGACCTTCCAGAACCAAACCAATAAATAGAGCATTTTTTCATCAACCATCACCATCCCATACCAATAAAAGTGCTATGTAAGGCGAACAGGTCACCCCCCCCCCCCCTTTTCTCTCTCTCTCTCTCTCTCTCTCTCTCTCTCTCTCTCTACACATAAAAATATATCATCCTTTTTGTATATGCAGGCAAAAGCTCACCATCAAATATCAAAGGAGTAAAAGCAACCTCTCAAGTCCTTGCGTGCCGGAAACCATTTGAAGAAATTTCAAAATAATCAAAACCCCCCATATTGAATGTATTTTTTTTCTTACATTTCATTATTATCTGAAATAAACAAGAAAAAAGAAGTGGTTAAGTAGTAGTGAACAGAGAGAGTGAGAGAAACAGGGGAAAGAAAAACAGAGGGAAACAGAGAATCTACCTTCATATGAAGAGTGAAGAAATTTGCAAGAGAAAGAGGCAACCTGGGAAAGCCTGGAGAGTTCTTGTTGGAGGGTATTTTGGACTGCATCCATGAGATCACAACGGCACTGGCTTTTGCTGATAGGATGAGCGATTCTGCATACAGGGTAGACACCACATCACGCCTTGCTCAATGGAGAATCGAGAACTTGGCTTCATGCACTTACCGCAAATCCGATCCTTTCAAGATCGGCAAGTGGAATTGGTACATATGTATCTCTCTCTTGTTTTCTCTCTCTCTCTCTCTCTCTCTCTCGGAGAAAACTCAAAAAAGTGGTACCATCTTTGAGACAAAACAGTAACATAGGATGATGCAAGAACAACAACGTAGGACGCAACACAAGTGGGGTTGTGTTGGTTGATCAGTGAAAGATGAAACCACCCCACATGGCTAAACAGCTTTGGATATGTGATACGTGTCTTGTATCTTTGAAAGTTGTGTGTTTTTTGGACTTTCATTGATATTGAAGACCATTCTATGAGAATTTTTAGTTATTGGTGTGGCTTTCTGATTTCTTTACTTTCTTTTGGTTTTGTATGAAATGAAGGCATTTGTCGGTGGAGAAGAACAGGGTTTTGTTTGTTAAATTGTATCCAGAAATATCCAATCTAACAAGAGACAACCCTCCAGTTGCGTCTTTCATCATTAAAGTGGTTAGTTCTGTTGGAGATCGCAAGGCCCTCACACATCCAGGTGATCAAAATTCTGTTTTTCTTTTCTTTTTTTTTTTTAATAGGAAATTATCAATCTTTGATTCTGGCATGTAGTTATATGTTGCTGTTCTTAGTAGAAACTGCACGATAATTGCATGCATACAAAAGATAGCTAAGGTCTTTATGGTTATGTCAACTTTTATTTTTAGGGTTTAGGGCAATCATTCAGTTATCTTTTGCTGTGAGGTTCAGTCATGTTGATTGTTTAGTCTTTTCACCATGATGCAGAAATAAGAGATAAATTGATCAAGAGCAACGAGGACTTTGTCTGGGCAATTGAGGTTCCACTAACTGGGAAATTCATCATTGATGTTGAGTTCCTTGATTTGAAGACTGCATCCCCAAACGTACATATATACTACTTACACATCTCTTTACCTCTAGTTGCCTTTGTAGTAATGATTATTATTTTGAGACAGGTGGAATGTGAAATTCTAGCCACAATCAACTGAGGTTACTAATTGGATTTTGTAATCAAATGTTATAATCATGATATGAGAGCTTAATTAATCCCTTTGTTCAGTCATGATGGATAGTCAACAATGAATAAGTATGATGATAACTGATAATATATTTAGCTGACTGATAATTGCAAGTTTGAGAATAGTACACTAAGTGGTCTAGATTTTATTATTATAAACTATTACAAAGTTAATCTCACAACAGATATTCAATTTCTGTGTCATATGTTAAGTTCTAAATTGGTGCATTACTCTGCGAATACATAGTATGTTACCTTATTTGGGACACTCTTATTAAATCCAGAGTGGAGAACCTTGCTCTATTTGGGCTGACAGTTTTGCTCAGAAAAGATCAAATGTGAAAGCCCTTGAGTCTCTTGGTAGAATGCTAACAGAAGGGATTCACACAGACATCACCATCAATGCTTCTGATGGAAGCATAGGAGCTCATCGAGCTGTTCTTGCTGCCCGGTCATCTGTATTTCGCAGCATGTTTTCGCATAATCTTCAGGAGAAAGAGCTGTCCACCATAAACATCTCAGACATGTCAATTGAAACTTGCCAGGCATTTCTTAATTATCTTTATGGGATCATCAAAAATGAAGAATTTATGACACATAGGTTGGCCCTTCTGCATGCAGCTGACAAGTATGACATATCTGACTTGAGAGAGGCTTGCCATGAGAGTCTTCTAGAAGATATTGACTCCAAAAATGTACTTGAGAGGCTCCAAAATGCATCACTATATCAGTTGATGAAACTAAAGACGAGCTGTATTCGGTATCTTGTGAAATTTGGTAAAATATTTGATATTCGGGATGATTTCAATACCTTCCTCCAAAATGCAGACAGGGATCTGATTGCTGAAGTCTTCCATGAAGTTCTTGATGCATGGAAAGGCTTCTGAAGATCTTGCCATTTCAATGGACGGGAAGACTTGCTGTTATTTAACATACCTACAAAATAGATTGTTTGAATTTGTTGTGCAGGATTTGTTTTGATGAATGTTTTTCTTTAGCTCAGATGGATTCTTTCTATCATTTCCATGTACATACTTATGTCTTGCTCTTCATAGATAAACTATGAGGCATTATTGTTTGGAAAAAATGTACATTGTATGAAAAGAAAATGAACATGCATTCATGAATGCAAAAGATTTGGTGATACTTGACTATTGTATTTTATTTCCTTGTTTTAGAGAATTTTACATAGTTAGATTTTACCCCTAGTCATTCAATACACAGAAAGAGAATCACTATACCTAGTAGTATATTGTTTAGAAAAAGATGATATATCTCTTATCATATTTCTACTAATTAAGCATAGTAGAGGGACATCATTGCATTGGATCAAGCACTTATCACTAAGTCAAAAGCTTAGTTGATGGCAAGGGAATAACTTTATTTCTTTAAGGGGCTGAACCTGTTAGAGGCACCATAGGCTAGGATGTTAAGTCCATCGAATCATACTGTGACTCTAGCTAAATAAAGTCAACAATCTCCTGCCAATGTAAGCCAACACCAAGGATTTGAACCCATGACTATGATACCACTTATTGGATCAAATACTTACTACTAAGCCATGAGTTATAGTATAGCTAATAGTAAGGATGCAACTTCATTTCCTTAAAATTTTTATAATCGCATCTAGCATAAGAGACTATCCCCATTACATGTATTATAGGGCTAGGATGTTAAACTTATCAAAACTTAAGGGTGACGTTGGCCAAATAAAGCCAACACATTGTCCCATGCAAAAGTTAATGTCTTAAGATTTTGAGGCACCTTGTTATGTTAAAGAGCGTATGGCAAAGTGAGATGAAGAGTTTTTCTATAATTCAAATTTGAGACAAGAATATATTGAAATCAGAATTGGTAGTAATATATTCTAATTTTTATCATAATTTTTATCACAGTATCTGTGCTGAAGTTCTTTTCAGTTTTCTCAATCGTTGATAATTGCATACATCAATAAAGAAAGAAATAAAGGAGCACAACAGGTGAAAATGAGTGCACATACCAACATGATGAAAGGGAAAGCACTAGGTAAATCATCAAAATCATCAAGGGCATGACAGTGAGAGAACATGCCTCCCACAAAACGGCAAGCACTCATAAGTGCTTCAATCTATTCTCATTCTTATAAGAATTTAGATTCGTTCTCTTATCATTCACTGCATATTTAATTTATCCACTACAGTCCAAAAATTTTAACTTGATTGAGCAAAACTCAAAAACAGTGGCTTCTTATATGCAAGTAGAAATATTATGATTTCTCATAAAGTAAACTTTTCATATAAGACAGATTGGCCATAAGAGGTTAGTTAGTGGAAAGAAAACTGGAGTAATATCTTGTGATTTCGCCCATGTTACATAGACCGTTATGTTGGAGAGAGCATGGAGAGATTAATAATTTAATTAACAGAAGTCTTTCTCTCAACCATAAGAATGGTCGTGTAACATAAAAGGATGCAAACAATGGCCAGACTAAACATAAAATTCATAGATTTCCTTGTGTTCTTGCAGTATTCTTATGAAGGATGGCATGGACTTACATACAAAAAGGAGAACAAAAAGAGCAATGAGAACTTGGAAGCCAAACCCCATAGGAAGAAGTGGATTTTCTCTTTTTGATAATTAATATTTAATAGTGTTTTCATTCTAATATCTAGCACAGTGGCACTGATCATTTATATTCTTCACTTTCCGTCAATTTTATCTTTGGAATGAAACAAATAGAAGGGAATGTTGATAAGAAGACTTTCCTTAATGTATTAGACTAATATCACACATAAAGGAGAAATGTAAAATCTCTTGGTATCTAAGAAAAACCTTCCCACTGTCTCCCAATAATTAAACAACTATGATGGCTAAGAAGAACGACACCCTCCTCACCTCTCCTCCCCCCACCTTTTTTTCTTATCCATTTGATTTTGATGCATATTTTGTTTGCCTTCCAATTTGGCATGGAAGCTGCAAATGTGGACCACAATTTTTGCTTACATAATATATAATAAATGAAACACAAATTCCTTTTAGCTAAATCAAGAACAAAATCAATCAGCGTAATACAAGAAACTAAAACAAGGGTGTTCTAACATGAAACTTTCAAGAAGATGAAAAGTAACAGCACAAAAAGTTGATGAACTACTCACCTTTTTAACAGAAAGTCTTGGGGGCAGGTCATCATCCAAGTCTTCACCAGAAGTAGTTTGCCTTGAACTTGAAGAGAAAACCGCAGGAACAGGAAAAGCTAACAAGCAAGTGCATTATGCTTTATGTTAGGCGCCTTGGCAAGAATATGGAATATTACGAGGATCTTCTAGTTGCTGGTGGTGTATGTTATGTGTGCCACTGACTTTGGATGATTTTGTCGACCGTAGGCTAGTTTTCTCTTAGCCGATTCAACTTTCACCTGCAAAATAGTTAGTTTCTTTTATTATTCAGTCATAACAATAATAAAAATATTTAAAAAAGAAATGGTGACTGTCATACCTGAGCTAATATATATATATATGTATACATACTAGTATCTGTTGTATAATAATATTAAAATAAGAGTATTTTCTTGCATTTTTTATGTTCACAGTAAATGTTTAAAGTGAGTGCATGTTTTATTGGTGATTTTTGGGGGGAAAAAAGATGTCGTTTTATTTGGCTTCGACTTACTAGATTATGCCAGGTTAGAATACGTGCATGTTTAGATTTTGCTTAAGTTTAAAAAAATACTTTGTTTTTTCAGTAATCTTATCAAAAAGATTTTACTTATAAAATAAGCTAATTTAATTAGACACAATAATTAAATTTTATTAATTTTCATTAACATCGTTGTTTGGAGGTGGGTCACAGGAATCTAGAAACCGGAAGCTCCGAATGAAGTTGGGACACTAAGGTTGCTTTGACTCAATCGTTGGAAGGATGAAATTGGATCTCCGAGGCGGTGGGAGGTGTACTTGCAAGAACTCCAACGCTCAAGCTAAGGAGTACAAAAGCTACTAAGTTCATGATGTATTATACATACATGATTTCAAAGGTTGGATCATGTATTTATAGAAGGCAGTGGATGAGAATGAGTGGAGCATCCGCAATCATAGGAAGCAATCTCGAGATCCTTCAACAACTTTGTGCTTGTTGGCACGCCCAAGATGCACGGCCGCACGTTGTGACGAGGGTCGTTCCTTCTCAATCGTGGGTCTCTTTTGGTCATCTCGTCTCATGCCATGATAACTTCCTGTGGTGGGTTCTAAGTTAAGCCTTGGCAATATAACATGTGGACTTTGACTTGGGCCATTTTGTGCCTTGTCTCTATGTTGGGCTTCAACGAACAGACTAAGACATAAGCTCCTTGATCTAGTCTAGAACAATGCCCCCAACTCCGCTTTCAAGGTGACAATTTCGGATGCCGAGTTTCATCATATTTTTGTGCTCTTGGTTAGGACCTCAGAGAGCAAATATCTACCTTGCGTTTGAGCCAACCTTTTCCTTGGGATGTGTCCCTTCCTTTTCTGATGTGAGGTCATGTCATAAGTCGCATCTCTTCACCTTGTGGAGATGCGTGGTGTTTTGGCACCTGGTTTCATGCGCCATCATTATTTGAATTGATGCACTTTTCCAAATTTATCCGCAAGCTAATGATATGAAAATACGTCATTTTACCCCTCGCGACCTTTGAGTTGTGCGGTAAGGGATAAATAGCCCCTCTACTCTTCCTTCCCCGTTTTTCTATGTTTGCCCAAAACTTGTGAGTGTGTGTAAGGCTTCTGAAAGGGACAAAGGGGAGAAACTTGCAAAAGATCCTCAAGGCCAATTCCATGCATCTTCTAATCTTCCAAGCCTTCATCACTACCAAGGCATGCTTCTTTTTTTCCATTATTTTCTTCACTTTAGTATTTGTAATCCGCTATAATGGTGATGATATAGTTTTTGTGGTACTAGATTTGATATCTCTTTACCTCATTTTTGCCACTTTGCACCATTGGGGGGTAGTTACTGCCCTTTCTTTTCATTTTCCTTTCTCTTCCACCGCTCACCGGTGGTTTTTGCTCTCTAGTGAGGGAAACCACCGTAGGCTTTGCTTTTTAGGTAGTTTATACTTTTCTTCCAAGTTCTATTTTCTGTCTTATTACTTAGTGGTGGTTTCCTTTTGTAGGTTGCACCCTGGATCTGAGTATGGGCAAAAAACAAGCTCAAAAGGTCAGTGGGTGGAGTTGGAGGTCTTGGGAATTCTTTTGGTGGTGACTTCGGAGTTTCTTTGGTCTCTGTGAGAGGAAAGTCTAATCACTACAGAGGGTGAGTACGAAGAAGACCACGCCTTGGGAGTCCTTGGCGAAAATGAGAGGGTATGTTATATTAATTACAGACGTGGCCCGAACTGGATGTGCATGTACGACATCCTCATCTCAAAGCTCAGTGTCCAAATCCCATTCAACAACTTCCAATTCTCCATTTTAGAATGGACCTTAGCTGCCCCTCTCAACTACACCCGAACAGCTGGGCCATGATGCGGGGCTTTGAGATCATTTCCGAGTATCTCGGAGTCTCTCCTTCTCTCAATGTTTTCTTCTACCTTTTCACACTCACCTGTCTTAGTAGTGGAGGCCTAACCATGGGCTGGCTATCTTTCCAAGCTCATGTCAACAGGAAGGTGTTCTTGCTTTATAAGGAATCCTTCTATGACTTTAAGCTTGTGTACTTCAAGATATTTGCAGCTTTGGGGGCGACCTCTTTCTAGGAAATCGCCAAGGGTGAACTGCTAAGGTCAACATCTATTGGAACAAGAATTTTGAGGCACCTTGGATAAATGAGGATGACCTTACCCTCGATGAGAGGGCTATCGTCGAGTTCATTTTTTAGAGATACAGAAAAAAGCATTTAAACTTGAAGGGAATAGTCGGCATAGACATCAAGGTCCCTAAGAGGCATCTAGGTTTTATCCTTTTTAATTGCGTTTGATTGTATATATTCGTTACTTACTTTCGATCACTTTGCAAACGAGATGGCTCCCAAGAATACTTTGGCCAAGCTTTGCCGCAAGGACCTGATGAGGCCACATGGGGATAGTAGTAGCAAAAGTCCTGGGCCTACTGGATTTGATGAACCAAAGTTTACCTCGACGAGGAGGTCATCTAGGTCGACATCGATATTTCTCTGACTTCTCTAGACAAGTCGGAGATCAATCTCATGGAAAAAAGCTTTCGTTATCCACAATTCATGGATAATGAGTTAATGATCCTAGCCTGCTTGGAACGGCTTCAGGGAAACTTGGATGACCTGCTTAAGAAACTCCAGTGGGCCGGTCGCACTCTTCTGAAGTTAGCGGCTTTATGTCGGTACTCTGAATTGGTGATATCTTTTGGGGTCCAGACCCAGAAGGACTTGGAGGAGAGTATAACCCTCCTCCGGAAGGAGAAGATGGCCCTAGAAGAAGTCAAGTAGGATCTGATGTCCAAGGAGGAGCTAAAAGAGCGGGTCAATGCTAAGGATTAGCAGTTGGAGGAGTTGAAAGCCCAACCGGAGGAATCTAAAAAAGATCGCTCCACCAAGGACAAGAAGATTTCCGATCTCCAAAAGGAAGTTAAGCACGTGAAGAAATAGTGGGCCACCACCATCAAAGAGGTCAAGGATAGCATCTTGGCTCAATGTCAAGTTATATGTCTCGAGGCCAACTTCAGTGAGGTCGGGTTGCATCACCACATTATTGATGGGTATATTGAAGACATCCTCGAGAAAAAGGACGACGAGGATGGCAACCCAGAATCTGACCCGACCAACTTTGTCGCTGCCGATCCTTAGCATTTTCTTTCTTTTGTGTATTTTGTATTTGTCATTGTGTGGGCTTTTGTAATGAACTTTGCCCCAATTTTTGGGATTAATGAAACTGACTTTGCCAATTGTATAGGCCCTTTTTTTATTTTCACCTAAGTTAAACAACTTGAAGGAAAATTATACGACTTCTCGAGGTTACACAAATTGGCTACTTAATTTTGTTTAAGTTGAAACTTAAGGAATAAAATTAATCCAAGGTTATAGAGAAAACTTGACTTTTTCGAATTGGTTATGACCCGAATCAAATGATAAGTTATTCTGAGGTCTTTAATAACCTAGTTTTACTTCCACTTAAGTTAAAACCCAAGGAATCGATCCCTGATTCCTTCGACTACTCCCGAAGTGCACTATCATAGAGGCCATGGATGTGACATCTGCTATATGCCTCCAAGTGCTAACAAAGTGTGATAGAGAGTTAGATTGGTAGACGACTTAAAATGCAATGGATTAAATTAAAAAAAAAATAAAAGAAGAGACTTAAATGAGAAAAGAAATAAAATAAGGTGCCAAATAATTTATTTTATTATTTTTTATAATAAATTTTATTTAATATTAATACATAATTATACGATAGTATAAAAATAGTAAAATTTTTAAATTACTCCTAATGTGATTTGATATAACATGTGTCATGTTAGTTAGCAGCGGTTATTATCCTCTATTTTAACTATATTTGCTGGCGACTTCACATACACGCATTTTTCATCTTTTGGGTGATAGCATAGCCAAACGTGCCTATAAATTTAATAATTGCATATTAAACTTTATTCAATTTTATATTTTAAAGAAACCTTATAAATAAGTTTAGTAAAAGTTTTTACCCAGTAAATAATCTATCTAAAATAATAATAAATTTAATTTTAATATATTATCAGTGTAAAATTTTTTTATAAAAATATTCAATTATGTATTGTAATATCAACAAAAATGTTTTGAATCAACCACAAATTATATTAAAAATCCTTTAAATATAAATATAAAATTTTTTTATATTAATAATACATCAAAATTAATCTCAATAATAATTATGGATTTAATATATTTTAAAATATAAGGTCGTGATCAATAATTAATATTAACTATTATAAACCAAATAAAACAATGGAAACAAGATGGCTTCACTGAGAGTGACGACAATAAAGAATGATTGAGGGTGAGGCTCTCATAGTTCAATTTTGTCTCTAACGTTTAAAAAATATCCTAGGCCCTAAAATTACATTTTGTCAATCAATTTAGTTCGTAAAATCACATATGGTTTAAATTAATCCTTGATACAAACTCAATTGATTCAAATTAATCTATACAGTTTACCACATTAAGTCAGATTATTAACCCCTAAAAATAACAAAGTAGAGTTTTAAATCGAATAAATTTATACCCCCACAATATCTGAAAAAAATGATAATACACTAATCTGAATGGTAATATTAAAATATTTCGGATTAATACTTTAAGTGTTTAAATTCTTATTAAATAACTATAACAATGTCGTAGCTATAAATTTGTAACTAATATTGTGATTGAGTTAAGTACTACTTTAGTCTTTGAAATTATATACGTGCATTATTTTAGTCCCTGAAATTTGGAAATTAACTCATTAGTCCTTGAAGTTGTATTTTGTGAGTCACTTTAGTCCCTAGTTAGTTAACTGTCAGTCAACTATTATGATTTTGCTGATATGTCATGTTAAGTGATACGTCAGCATGCCACATGGTGAAGTACCATGACGACATCTAACGTGTCATGCCACATGTTATCGATTTAAACTGGTTCAAATTAATCCCTAAAATTTCTAAAATATGTCAAATTAGTCCTTGAAATTTTTAATTGTCCCTGAAATTTTTAAATTGTGTTAAAATAGTCCAAGATTCCTAAGTTTCTTCTCTTCTTCTTCACAAACTCTAAATTTTTTATTGTCTTTAAACCCACTAATTTTTTTTTTTTCCATTTTCACACCCTATCTAGACTAGATCCTCCACACATAGAAGTTTGTGTATCTTATTAAAGTGACAAGTAAATTTAAATAGATTAAGATTGGTAAATTACAAAATTATTGATAATTATTAAATTCAAACTTAATATTTAAATATATTTGATTAATATTCTAAATATTTATTGGTCCCATTTAATTTAAGATTTAAGGTTTAAGATTAACTAATTTAAAATTCAAAATAATCTATAATCAAAAGTTTTTTATAACACGTCACTAGAAAATGGTGAAAGATTTAATAATTAGATAAGATCATAATTTAAAACTTCAATGCAACCCATGCATCAAAATTTGAAGAATGATTATTTTTCTCGAAACAACTATTTTCAAACATGCACTTAATTGTTACATTTCTCATAAAAGTTCAATCAATGTAGCCTAATCAAAACTAAAATCAACTTTTTTTTTCTTTTTATTTAAATAAAAGACTATAATTTAAGGTAAGAAAAAAACTTAACCTAATTTTGCCGTAGAGACTATGTTCAAATTCATTAAGTGTCTATCTATATAAGTACTTACAAATAACTAGTTAATAAAATAATAACAAATTAAACCCAATTTATAATAAAATATAAGTAAAAAATCAATCAAGTGAATCAACTCTTGGTGAATGAATAATGACTAATTAGTCCATATACAAATAATAACTCAACCATGTTTAATATTTTAAATATTTTAAAAATTTTCTTTTAGTGTTATATTACTTTTGCCTTTATAATCTATTATTTGTTAATTTTTATTGAAAAATTAATTTTTTATTTATTTAATTTTTTATAAAATGTATTAAATTTATATTTTTTACATAAGTACACCTATAAATATTCGTTAAATCTAGAGACATTCTTGGATCTTGAATTAGAATGAGCTACATTAAAATTGTTTATTGTATTTCATTGTTTCATTTTTACATATTCTCTTCCTATTATTCTATATGGAGAGGATCTAGTATATATATGATGTGAAAATGGAAAAGAAATTAGTAAATTGAAGCAAGATTAAAGATTTAAAACTTGTGAAGAAGAAGAAGAGAAATTTAGGAATTTTGAACTATTTTAACGTATTTTAATAATTTTAGAGAGTATTTTGATACATTTAGAAATTTCAGGGACTAATTTGAACCAATTTAAATCGATGACACGTGATATGCCACGTCGGATATTGTGCCACGTGCCGTACCATGTGGCATGCTTATGTGTCATGTTATGTGGCATGCTAACATGTCACTTGATGTGACATATTAGCAAAATCATAACAGTTGACTGACTGTTGACTAACCAAGAACAAAAGTAATCCACGGAATGCAACTTCATAGACTAAAGAGTTAATTTTCAAATTTTAGGGACTAAAGTAACGCACGCATATAATTTTAGAGATTAAAGTGGTACTTAACTCTACTGTTATCTCTAAGGATGGAAATAGTGTTTGATCCAACAAAAGAGGCTGCAGTATAAAATCTGCTAAGTACTATCATCCTTGTGTACTGAAATATGTTACTCAGCAGAAAGCATCACTTTCAGCGAAAGAGAAGGCAACAATAATATTAGCAGCAAGAATCGTAGATGTTCCCATGTTCACTCACAGGCAGAGACACTAAAACTGTATTATATCCAACCAAATAGTTCACAACCAACAAAATTTCCTCACTAAAAGTTGTAGTCTATTTAACTTTGACGCATAAGAAATCATTGGTGGTTATCTGTGGAATGCCTTTCTGAGTGAAGTCCTCGTCTCCTTTTAGCACTTCTTGTTGGTGATGTTTGCAAAGCTATGATGATTTACCTGTGACAAACAGGGCATAAAAAAAAAGGGGATTCGAAAATATAGCAGTTTAAAAGGGAGCCTCAGTCACAGTAGATAGCACCAAAAATTAAAAACAATGGAACTGTGAAAATAATGGCTTGAAATTTATTTGACAGGGTAAATGCTATAGTGAGGGCAAATATAAAACATACAAAATTTTCCAATGCACAAAGAAAAGGTTGCTAATGCTATGATGTCAATACCCAGTTTTTGTTCTCCTTTTCATTTCATGCAATTTCCACGTACACCACCCAATTTCCAAAAAGTCAGTCCATCATACTGCAATTTTGGTAATTTCACTCCAAGAAATAATGTTGTCTTAACACTTTCTAAATAACTGTCACTCTTACAATACTTTTAAATGATTAAACCAAACATGAAAGTCATAATTCCAAAAGTACATCTTTACAAAATTAATTCTGCACCATTTATACAGACAGGAACATATTTCATTTAAGACTAATGAAAAAGCCAAGTCTTTTAGACTCGAATGTGATGTTGATGTCAGAGGTCTGATCCGAAGCAAGCCCCCTTTCCCATTCCTTAGCAAGGTGCATGCACTTCCTATGTAACCAAAATAAAAGAAGACATTCTTGGATGAACAACTTCCGGAGTTCAATTATATCTTCCCTGTCAAGGGATCTCTTACATCCAAAACCAGTGTCTTCTATGCTTTCTTTTAATTTGTTTGCCTACAACAAATTTACAACGTAAATATCATCACTATTAAACACTTGCAAGAATGACAGTGTAAACTTAAAAGGATAAATATTCAACGACGACATTAACATCAGTAGGAATAGATCATTAAAAGAACAAGGCTTTCAGTCTTAATTCATGCATCAGATTCTGGGCATGCCTATGAAAAACAGTTGAAATATCATAATTTTTCTTTTTTGGAAAATTAAAAGAAAAGAGTTGTGTGTACCTATTAATATAAAGCTAATCAAACTCATAAATTATGAAGGTTGACTTACAGTAATAAAATTTGGGATATATTTGATTGTAGCTAGGTCACCAAGTGGTGAAATCATGATGATGATTACACCCTTAAGGTTTCTAACATTAGATTGAACACATTTTTCACAAGATTGAAGTCTGCAACAAAAGCATGTGAAGAAGATCATCGATCCCATTAGCTTCCTGGAGACCAAGATTTCATTGATCCTACCGAAATGATTATATAAGCAAGCCATAATTCTTATTTGGGGGCCTTTTCTCTGGATATGAATAAGTTCCTTTTGGTTTGCTATGTAATCTGATTTATTCAAGATTGAAAAGGCGATGCTCTATGTCAGACATTTGTGGCAGCTTGCAAGTGGGAGGGATCTTTGTTGTTACAGTTTGAATGTCTTGCGAGGCTGCAGGATTGAGAGGATGCATATTGCCAAGTGCAAGGAATAGCACTGAAGGAGATCTTGGATGACATGCTTTCACTGAATTGTTTTATCAAAGCTTATGAATATGCAGAATATTAACTGAACTCTGTTTAGTATGATCATGGAACGAAATTGCAGATTTGGTTTTTTGGAATTGGTGCGGGTGTAGTTGTTTGAAAAGGGAAACAGTATAAATTTCGCTTCCTGGAAGGTCATTGTGATGGGAGAAATTATTACTTATTAGACACTCATAAAACATCACATGTAATTTATTGATTAGAGTACAATCCATATTATGCTTACCTAATAATTTCTCTTGTGACTGTGTTAAAATGAATTTGGACTGATGAAATGCAGTGCAAAAATAATGCAGAATGATGGTTTTTCCTGACATGATCTGATTTGCATGGAAGATGCTTTGGGCCTATATGTGGACGGGCAATTAAATTAATCATAGAAGGCTTTTGTTTGTAGGTGTTAGTCGGGGATGTATTGTACTGATGTGAGTGTTGGTGTTGGTCTATTTGGTGCTTAGAGACATGTCTTTATTTTGCTTTGGATGGACTGTGTACTTAGTTAGGCTCCCTCACTTTTCGGCGAGCCTCAGCCGATTTGTTGCTCAACCACTGAAATGACCAAAAAAAAAAAAAAAACAGAGAAAAATTGTAGAAAAGTACATCAACAAAAGAATAATAAAAATATCTATTTTACTTCCTTACAAAAATTTCAAAAAAAAAATTAAACTTTTAGAATTTAAAAATTTTTAAGCCACATTTAGAAAAAAAATACTAAAAAAGAAAAAGGTACGGATTCTAAAGAGGAAGGTAGTTACTCGAATAATAAAGAGACACACTTACTGACAGTTGTGGAAGAGAATAGATCGCTTGATGAAGAAGAGGAGGGGGAGGAGGAGAAGGTAGCACTGTCAGCCTTGGCGGTGATTGGGATTTTCCGAAAGGAATTTAGATAAATTAAACATTAGACAGATAAATAAATAAATAAGGCAAAGGATGGCAAGGAAGAAAAGAGGAGGGACATGGGTTGAGAATTTGCGAGAGTAATGATAGGACTTCATAGGGGCGGTTATAACGATTCAGAGATTGGAGAGGTCGCAGAGTGTGAAGATGATGAAGTGAATCACCCTGGAAGGGAACGCAGCGGGTAGAGTGAGCGTGAGTGTGAGTGTTGAATGTCGACATTAATCTTTCCTTGGATGAGTAAAATAGCAAATGAAAATTACTTACGGACGTGAAAGGGAGTTTTAATATAGTTTGCAGATAATGCCGTGAATGATGTTGAATTGTATATTTGGATAAATTTCTTGTTTGGGGAGCACTTGACAATAATTTCTTCCAAAGGTACATCGGAAGCAGGTGAAAAGCTAGAGCCATGCATTGGCCCCCCTCCGCACCTAACTTACTCCAAAATTAGTTGTACTGTTTTTTTTTTTTTCGAAAAAGAATATGTTTGCGCCAAATTTTTAAAAATAATAATTCAGAGCACATAGGAGAACTTTTGTAATAATTTAAAGATTTAATTAATTTATAATTTTTTTAATAATTTGACCTAATTTTTAATTAAATTTTTATAATTTAAATTTTTTTTATTAAATCTCTATATTAGATAAATATTTATAACCAAGTTTTAGAGTATTACAAAAATTTTTAAACTTTTTATATAATGAAGTAATTCTTCATCCAATTTTATAAATTTAATTGTAAGAATTTATTCAATTTAATTAAAAATTTTGTAATAAAAGGTTATTTTAGGGGTTTAATTGTAAAAATTTATTAAATATAGAGATTTGATTAAAAATTTTTAAATTATAGATGTCTAATTAAAAATTGAGTCAAACAATAAAGACTTGCAATTAATTAAATGTGATTTAAATACCTTAAAGATATATAAATTACATAAAAATTAGTGAGTAACTTTAAATATTTAGTAATTCACGAAGTATGATTCTGAGAGTTTATTTCCGTGTACGATTGATTGTGTCCCAGGTAGGTTGCTTTCAGAACAAAAACCACTCTTATCACACTACGACTGGTAAAAGCCATCATTGTTGGCTTCAAAGAAGAACCGAAGATATAAGCAGTTGAAAGGAGGGACTCTTTACACATCACTTCGTGGAACACAATAATGACTTTCTCTATTTTCCACCTTATCCCCTTGTTTTTGCTTTGGCTTTCTTTGCTGAAACCATCCCATGCCATTAAAAAGGTGAGTTCATTTCCCTTCATATTTCGAATTCTGCTAATATTTGGCTTACCTTGCTGAACTTCCAATTACAATGACCAGTACAATTGTTCTTTAAGTAGCTGATCATGTTATACATTTTTTTTTTAATTTCAAAATTAAACTTACAATAAATTTGTTTTGTGCTTGCACATTTCAGTGGTTTGTAAGTGTTTCTTTTCTATGTTGCAGTCTTACATTGTGTACTTCGGATCACACTCTCATGGCCCAAACCCTTCAGCAAATGATCTCAATTCTGCTACAAATTTCCATTACAATTTGTTAGGCTCACACTTGGGAAGGTATAGAATCCATTGAACTCATGTAGAATGTTATGGGAAATATGAAATTGACTAGTGATGAGAGAAATATATATTTACTTCACAGCCATGAGAAGGCTAAAGAGGCAATATTTTACTCGTATAACAAACACATCAATGGTTTTGCTGCTGTACTTGAAGAGGAAAAAGCAGCAGAGATAGCAAGTAAGTGAACATAATTATCATCTTTCAATTATAGTGTTTTTCCACTTTTTTTACATAATTTTCATCTTTGAACATTACAAAACAGAAAACAAGTCAGTTTGAATCTAGAAAATGTTGTGTTGTTTTTGGTGGGTGCAGAAAATCCAAATGTGGTATCTTTGTTTGAGAACAAAGGGCACAAACCGCTAACCACCAGATCATGGGAATTTCTTGGGCTAGAGAGTAATAGTGGAGTAGTTCCCAAAGGCTCCATATGGGACAAGGCAAGATATGGTGAGGGTGCAATTATTGCTAACATTGATACAGGTCAGTTTCTTTTCCTCAAGCTCATAGATTTCTAGTCAATCTTCATTTAGATTTTCAAAGAAGGAGGCTGCTTCTTTTTTTTTTTTTTTTTCCTCCTGTGTAAGATATTTTCTTAACTGTTTTGATCAGTTTGAAATTCATGAAAGAGGACTGACATATGAACACATACGATGAGATGCATACGGAGACACCCACTCACAAAAAGTGGGGTCTATCATATATATTATCACTTTTCTCTTTCTACTACTTTTCCTCTCTCTAAGAACCCATGTGTTCCCGTATGCGTCTAAAGGAGAAGATATATAAATATCTTTTCTCTTCATGAAATGAATGAAGAGCTATCATTTGATCAGATTGGCATTCAAGCACCCAATCGCTTTGAACACTTTCTGACTTTCTGTGATATAGAAATTGTATGTTACATCATTGAATCTTTAATGAAGAATAATTTCAAATCTTACTCATCAATCTCCTTAATAATCCTTTAATTATTGAATAGAAAATATGAATTTTATGCTTTTAAAATGAAATTAATTTTAGATTTAAATATATTTTTAATTTTTATAAATATATGTTATTTTGATTTCAATCCATCTAAATTTTTTACTTTAATTTTAATACCTCTTTTTTTCTTTGTTTATTTTTAGTCCTTATCATTTTAAATTTTGGTCATTTTAAATACTTTAGAATATGCATTTATCCTTACAAATATTAGAAATTTTATTTTTGGCCATTATAATTATTTTTTAAATCTTCTATTAATTCTTATAAATATCATTACTTAATATTGGATCTAAATGATAGGATCAAAAACCTAATAATAGAAAAATGAGGAACCAAAATTAAAATAAAAATTTTAGTGAGACTAAAATCGAAACAGCTCATATATATATATATATATAGAAACTAAAAATATATTTAAATCTTAATTTTAATATATTATAAGTGTAAAATATTTTATATTATTAATAAATAATATTATATTTTATTATATATGTGATTTTTGGGACATATAATATAAAAGTTAAATATTTTTAATTATGTAAAAAAAATTTATACTAATGATATATCAAAATTAGTAATATTTTTGAAATATTAAATGTCTCTACTCTTTTATTTAATATTTTTTTATTAAACATTAAGACTATTTAAGAAGTAAAAGAGTCCGACAAAAAAGAGAAGATATTTTAAATATCTCAAAACTCATCTTTTATTCATGTGTGTTGTACTTTATTGACTTGACCACATTTGTATTTCTCATTTCTATTTTTTTTCCTTTCCGGATGACATTATATCTCTCGTTTTTCTTTTTATTACCGACTAATCCTTGTAAAATATGCTATAACTGTAAAATGTAAGTTTTTGTTAGTGTCATTAACGTTAAATTCTGTTAATATATAATACCTTTTACTGTAATTACTGTAAAAGTCTTTCTTTGATGGGAATAATTATTGTAAAAGTGAAATGTTTTTAATGACATAACTATAATAATTGGATAATGTTTCAAATTGTTATGATGTTATGGAATTAATAATTATGCTCTTTCTTTTTTTTTTTAAAAATCAATTTAGATTGTGTTTGGTTTACAGTTAGGCTCACCAAAAGTATTTTTATTAGTATGAAAATGAAAATGTATAATACTCATATGTATTTGATTTGATTTTTCTGTAAATAAATGTACTTTTCAAGTAATTAAAAGTACATTTGAGAGAAATATTCTTAGAGTTATTTTTCATTTTAAAAAAATACTTTTGAGATAAACTCTTATATTACTCTTACATTAATAATTAAAATAGTTTTATTTTATCCTATTTAAATAAAAATTATTTTCTTAAACTTATTTTTGATATAATTAAACTAAATACAAAATAATTTTTTTAACTTAATTTTTTGAAAAAGTAATTCTCTAAAAAATTAAACCAAACATAGCCTTAATCTACTAGCACTTACATAGTCGCATAGATGCTAGCAAAAATCATCAAGATTGGTTCCCAAACAGAAAAATGCATGTTGTGCAGGAAAATGTGTGTGTCGCGTTTGTTTGTTCTCAATTATGACAGTTTCTGTGTTGAAAATTTATTTTGTTTTCTTCTTGGCCTCTGAATAGGAGTTTGGCCTGAATCTAAGAGTTTTAGTGACGAAGGAATGGGCCCTGTCCCATCGAAGTGGCATGGGATCTGTCAACTTGACAATTTTCGCTGCAATAGGTCTGTTCTATTGTTTCAACTCACGAAACATTTTAAATTGGCTTAAAAGGTTATATTAATGTAAATCGTTCATATTATCTCTTCTAAAGAAAAGGTTAACAAGTTACAGCACGCCACATTATCGATAATTTTATCATAGACAAAGTAATCTTGTACTTATAGGCTCATAGCTAAAGAGACTAGTTCCTATAGAACTTGGATATACAACGCAATTATTCACATCAAGTGATCTTAACTGTGGATACTGCTTGCCATCTATTTTATACATCATGCATGCATATTAGATTGAAAGGATGATTCATCTGGCCCTTAGTACATCCAAACTTCATCTTTTGGCTTGCTTCTTGGAATTAACATAACAAGCATGTTTCGATTAATAACAAGTTGGTTGAATGCTCATTATCCACTGAATTTACTTATAAACAGTAGCGAACACTTTCTTTTATATTTTTATATTTTGGTACGTAACACAAGAATTTCACTGCTTTCAAGCTGAAATCAAAACATTCATTAATATATAACTTAATCAAGTATCCTAGTGTTATTGATTGACAAATAATGACTACATAAATGTACTTCCACTTGATCTTAAAGACTTGATCACAGCAACACTGAAATGCGTATGTCAAGAATCTACAATCGCTCCACCCTCCCCCAGTTTCCTTTTGTTGTTTTAAAATAAAATCTTTAACCTTTCTACATATGTTGTGTTCTAAATGTCGCAGGAAATTGATAGGAGCAAGATTCTTCAAAAATGGCTATGAGTCAAAATATGGCAAACTTAACACTTCTCTTTATACAGCAAGGGACATACTAGGCCATGGCACCCCAACTCTGTCAGTTGCTGGAGGTAATTTTGTTCCAGGAGCAAGTGTTTATGGCTTTGGCAATGGCACTGCCAAGGGTGGCTCCCCCAGAGCCCATGTTGCATCCTACAAGGTATGCTGGGAAAATATTCAGCTTGATTGCACTGATGCCGATGTGATGGAAGCCTTTGATGCTGCCATCAGTGATGGGGTTGATGTGATTTCTTTTTCTCTGGGCAAGCCTAATCGTACAGAATTTTTTGAAGATGGGTTTTCCATAGGGGCCTTCCATGCAATTGCCGATGGTATAATAGTAGTTGCTGCTGGAGGCAATAGTGGACCAGTACCTGAAACAGTAACTAATGTGGCACCATGGATGTTTAGTGTTGGTGCCAGCACTATAGACAGAGACTTTTCTAATTATCTGGCACTTGGTGACGGGAAGCACTTAATGGTATATCACTTTTTTTTTTTTTTTTTTTAATTTTTCGTTTCTTCCATTTCAATTTACATTCAAAGTTGTGTGAGTAATAAGTTCCAATTGTGCTTCAAATTGAGCATAATTTTGCTTCAAAACAATACAAACATTATGGAATGCTCTAACTGTTTCTCTATAAATTTCAATTTGAACTGCCAGGGAGCTAGTCTTTCTACGGGCTTGCCATATGAGAAGTTTTATTCTTTGATCAGTTCCGTGGATGCTAAATTTCCTAATGCAACAATTGAAGATGCGTAAGTTCACAATGTTTCCAAGAGAGTATTTCAGTTTTTGCACTTTGTTTAATTATTTTTTCTTGGAATATTAATTAGTCTTTAATGATTTCTTGCAGCCAACTTTGCAAAGTTGGAACTCTTGATCCTAAGAAGGCAAAGGATAAAATCCTCGTTTGCCTCCTGAGGGAGCTTGGTGGATTAACTTACTCACAAGAGGAAGCTCTTTCTGTAGGTGCGGTGGGAATAATTTTGGCAAATGATAAGCAGCGTGGTAATGATATTCAGGCATATGCTTATTTGCTACCTACTTCACACGTCAATTACACAGATGGTGAATATGTTTATTCGTACATCAAACACGCCAAGTAATTCTTAATTTTTCCTTACACCAATATTTTGAATTCAAAAATAACAATAATCATAATAATAATAATAATAATAATAATAATAATAATACTTCTAGAAACCAATTAATCAAAATCTATGTCTATGCATATGTTTCAGGACCCCCAAGGCTTACATGACTAGAGCAAAAACTCAACTAGGAGTAAAACCAGCTCCGCTAATTGCTACATTATCATCTAGGGGACCTAATCCCATCCAACCAGCAATCCTCAAGGTCCACTCTTTCTTTCATCACCAACTCTGCCATTAGTAAATTCAAGTACTCCTTAATTTGCTTCTTTGACATAATCTTTAGACAAATTGCTATTTACAGTTTTTGTTTTCATTTTCAGCCTGACATCGTTGCGCCGGGTGTGGACATTCTTTTTGCATACTCAGAAGCTGCAAGTCCGATTGGTCTTGCATCGGATAATCGCCGGATTCCATATAATATAGGGTCTGGAACTTCTGTTTCTTGCCCTCATGTTTCTGGCATTGTTGGCCTTCTCAAAAAACTATATCCAAATTGGAGTCCTGCAGCTTTGAAATCTGCAATCATGACTACTGGTATATAATGCAATACATGAGTCATTTAAACATATATCTCAAGTATCTTAGCAACAAAATGTGCTATATTAATTGTGCATTGTTGTCATTTCTACACGAGATCTTACACCTCCCATATACATGTTAATGATGTGCAAATTATTAGTTAATAACATATATCCATTAGTTGTAACTAGTAATCAATTACACGTTAACCAATAATTTACACATCATTAAAAGGTGTATAGAAAGTGCAGAACCTCATTGTTGAAGAAACATTTCCAATTTTTTGGATGCTTTCCTAACTAACCAAAATTTTTTCAATTTCAGCACAGACATTAGATGACAACAACAGGCCACTTTTGGATCAATCTAAGCAAGAAGCAACTCCATTTGCTTATGGTGCAGGACACATCCAACCAGAACTTGCAATGGACCCTGGGCTTGTATATGATCTAAACACTGATGATTACTTGAACTTCCTGTGTGCTCATGGTTACAACCAAACACAAATTACAATGTTTTCTGGGAGGCCTCACACTTGTCCAAAGTCTTGCAACATATTAGATTTTAACTACCCTTCAATCACAGTGCCAAATCTAGGGAAACACTCTGTAGAAGTAACTCGTACAGTCACAAACGTTGGGTCACCAGAAACATATAAGGTTTATGTGAAGGCACCTTATGGGGTTTCAGTTTTGGTTAAGCCAAGATCTTTGACATTTAACAAAGTTGGTGACAAGAAGACATTCAAGGTTATTTTGAAGGGCACAGAGGCTGGCAAACCTACAGCAAGTTATGTGTTTGGAGAGTTGTGGTGGTCAGATGGCAAGCACAAAGTTAATAGTCCTCTTGTAGTGAGGCATAACTAGAAGAACTATTAATTTTCTAGTCTTCAGATATATTATGGACATATTACATGTGAAATAAAATGAAAACAAATAACATGTGGGGTCAAATTCCGGCCCTCATCTTAGTATTTCTGAACTATGCTTATGTTTGTAGTGAACTATGCTTTAAGCTTATATAAGAATCTCCTGTATGGAGTTTGTTCAGTGCTTCGAGTTTTTAGTCTATTTATATAAATAGGTTGAAAATGGTGAACCTTATCCCCATGACTTTTGAAATTTTTATTTGTATGCCTATTTTTTACATGAAAAAGATTATAACTCTGTTAACATATTGGCTCACTTAATTAATCTTCTAGTCACGCATTATCATAACTTAGATTCTATTCCTAAATTTTTCCGTTAATATATTATCTAAAAATAGCTTGTAAGTGCTCATAAATCTAAAAACATGTCACGATTGTGGATTAAAGTGAATCTTCTTCTCTACCTACAATTTACCTACTAAAAGAAAAGATTATAACTTTTTTCATTAAATAGACATAAATATAAAAGTCATTAACCTGAAAATTCAGGGCTAACTTCACATTAAAAGTGGCTTTAAGTTTAGAATTCACGGGAAATTGGCCAAAATCACCTAAAAACTGCCAACCAACGATTATTTGAATATAATATTTTCCTCAATATTATTTACAAGTAAATTTGTAATTTTTCATCGATAACAAACAAATATTTCAACTATAAGCCTTGGGATTCAAATATTTCGTCACTATTATTAGTATTTTTATTAATTTCAATTTTTTAATCATACATTCAAATGATAAAATTAGAATTAAGCTTATAATTATAACTCATGTTTTAATTTTTTAATGACACCAAAGATAAAAATTTAAGATTCTAAATCAATTCCAATTCTAAAAAGAATTAGAATTGAAATTGAATTTCTATATTATAATTCCGATTCTGATTTCTAAACGGATGATTATAGAATTATAATTTACTAACATGCTGGACATTGCATAAAACAAAATTCCAATTATTTGATCTATCGTGCGTAAGGGCTTTGAAACAGTTAGTCAGAGATAAAGACCGATGCTATGAAGGACCAGAACACCTCAAACGTTCGTATTTTGGGTCATTTTATCTTCATCTCTATTTAATTTTGATTAATTTCATTTCACCTTCATTATTATCGTCTATTTAAATAATATGCATACATGTAAAAAAATATTAATTTAATCAACTATATTCACCCTAAATACTAATATATATCTAATTTGTGTTTTAGTGCTAAGGTCTTGAAAAAGTAAGACGTATGGTTAGAAAAGAAATATGATCAAAGGAGCTTGGAAGGACACTTGCCAGTGCACCCCTAATCCCTCCCAATCCCTAATTATTAGTTTATCTAAATTAACTTCAAAAGAAACTATTTTCTGATGTTTGGTGATTGCATATGGGTTGCTGACTTTGATCGTAATCCTTTTTCAGTAATTATAGCTTACTCTTAGGAGTAATTTCTATCTTTTTAAGTTGAATCTGGGCACATACTATGTCGCCTATTCTCTTGCTTTCATCTAATCTATTATCAAGTTTTATTTTTTTTTTTTCATTCGTATGACCATTATATCTTTATTTCACTTCTTTATGACTTTATCATGATGTGTTAACTTGTACGTGTAATTTTACTGTTGATTGATTGTGGTTGGTTGTTTTTTGAACGTGTGCAAAACTTATAGATAAGTAAAATGTGGTATGTAATATATCTTATGGATATGTATATAAATATGTATGTGTAATATATTATTAGTAGGGTGTTCGTAGTTTGATTTGGTTCGATTTTGATACAAAACTCCAACAAATCCAAACAATAAATTTTATTTCAATTTAATTCGATTCGATTTGATTATAATTGAAAAATCAAACCAAATCAAACTAATTTAAATCAGTTTGGATTGGTTGGATTTTCTATTTTTTATTAAAATTTTTTATAAAATATAAAAAAATGAATTTCATGTTGAGTATATTAAAAAAATTAATAGATAATTACAAATCTAAAATATTGGGTTAAGATATAATAAGAATATTCGAATAATTTTAGTATTAAAATATTATATATATATTTGTAAAAGTATAGATATAGATAAATAATATATGATATATAGTACATATCATATACATATATAATTATTAATATGTAATATATTATCAGTTTGGTTTAATTTGATTTGGTTTTGTTCGATTTTAGAAACCAAAACAAAAAACCAAATTGAACCGATCTATTTTTATAAAATAAAAATAATTAAAACTGATTTATTTCGATTTTAATCAATTTTTGATTTTTTTGAATCGATTTTTAGTTTGGATCAATTTTGAACATCCCTAATTATCAATTCAATTTGATTTGTTTTGGTTTTAAAAAATAAAGCCAAAAGCTAAATTGAATCAATTCGATTTTTATAAAATAAAAATCACTTCAAACCAATTCGTAGTTTTTCGATTTTTATTAAATTTAAATTTTATAAATTGGTTTTCAATTTTAATTCAATTTCGATTAAATTTGAAATATCCTTAGTTAAAACAAAGAGTATTCAAAAGAAGTCGTAAATCTTATACATATTTCTTTTTATTTTATATTTTTGTTAGTGCGTAAAATACAAGGGTTAATTTATACCAAAAAATAAAGGGCTATTGATTAACGACTGTTAACTACAGTTCAAAAATTGAAAAAAAAAAAAAAAGCAACTATTAACTACAATTATAATTATATAGTTGACTAATATTTTAGTATGTTCTAAGTATAGCATTAAATCTATACTAGATTTGTAACAGATACACAATCTTACAAATCTCTCATATTATGACATATAAACAAGCAAACAGAAGTGAACAACAAAATCTAGAAAAACTTAATCCATCTCGAACTTAGGCAACTACAGATAGTATCACCAAACAAACATTTAATTAGTACATAGACTCCAAACCAACTCACTATGCTGGATCAACAGCTACACTAACTCTAAGGATCACTAGCTAGCAGTAGCCACTTACATAGCCTGTCATAAACATTAGCCAAGTCACAAACACGTTACAATCCTGAAAATAAAGTCCACCAACATATAATAGTATTAAATTTATCTAGAAGTCATCAGTTCCAATGCCTACATCACTGTGAAGAGGGTAGAACTTGTTGCCCTTAGAGTAAGTCACAAATGGTATGTTCTTCAACATGTCATATCCCTTTCCTTCCGTTGGATTTACAGGCATTTCATAGAATCGAAGATATTGGAGAGTTTCAAGATTTTGGAAATCATGGGGAACCTCCACCATCTGAGGTCCAATGGTCATCTTTTCAAGATGAGGCAATGCCCCTTTATCTATTTTTAAGGTCTCCATGGCTTGCATCTTTTCTAGGTGCAAAGTCTTCTATTTTTTGAACCATCCCTCTCTGAAATACAACTCAGCACCCTCAAATGCATTATAAAGCTCCAGTTCCAATAACTCTGGCAAGTCCTTAAGAACTGGTAGTGGATATTCCTTTAGTCCTGACCAAGTCAAGGATAACCTTGAAAGAACAAGGAGTTTTGGAATCCATTTTGGTAGTGTTTCCAAACGGCCATACAAGAAAAGACGCTGGAGATAATGGCGAGGAGGATTCATCAATGAATGCATGTCAAGAATTTCATGCTCTTCTGCTGCTGCAATGCTCAAAGTGTGAAGATATGTCATGCCCTCTATTGCACTGCACAACGGTTTCCCATTGTGTCTTCTTAATCTGATAATGCCAAATCTCCTCAAATGCTTCAAACGTTTCATTTCCTTGACGATGTTGTCCCCATTCGTCATATCAACATTCAGTAGCATATGCAATGCCTTTAGACGCCCAATCCCTTCCTTTATTAACACACCTTGTAAAGATGTCAAACTGGAATATGCCAGAAGATGGCGCAACTTGATGAGCTTGTTAATCTCTATAGGCAATTCGTGCACTTCAGTATATTTCAAGTCCAGAGTTTCTAGGCTCTGAAGCTTGCCAATGAACCTTGGAATGGTCTTGATTCTAGTGTTCTTTAAGCTCAAGTACTTCAAATGCAACAAATTAGCAATTTCTTGAGGGAGTTCATCAAGAGGAGCATCTTCAAAGTCTAGTCCTACCAAGAGCTTGAAATTCGAGAGGAAGGCCTTCATTGAAGTCCCTGGGATTTCCTCAAAGTTGAATACAAAACAAAACCGCACTCGGCTATGATCTTCAGCAACTCCACCAAAAGCAACATCTTCTCTGCTAGCTTGGAACTGGATTGACAAGCGTCTACTAGTTGATTTGAAGGTGAGGTTATCACTTTTTACCACTTGGCAAAAGTCCATCTCTATGCACTTTTCTTTAATAAAGTCATGCAAAAGGTCATGCACCTTACATGTTTTGGCCTTGCCATCATAATACTTGGAAGAAACTGTGACTAGACTTCTATCTATCAATTCATCCAAGTATTCTTCTGCTACCTCTTATGGAGTACGATTTTCATTCTCTTTGACATTCACAAATCCTTCTACTTTCCATAAACGGATGAGTCTAATACAATAAATGGAGTAGCCAGCAGGGAAAAGGCCAAAGTATAAGAGGCATGGCTTGAGATGGAGAGGAAGATCACGGTAACTTTCTGATAAGACTCGGTGGAAACTCTTAAGATGAGGGTCACTTGCTAGCTTTGAACCAAGGCTATCATGAACCTTTTTCCATTCAGAGTAGTTGCTGTCTTTTGTGGAAAGGAGGCTATCTATGGCCGCAATTGCTAGCGGCACACCATCACACTTCTTCACTATTTCTTCTGACAATTCCATTAACTCTTTGGGACAATCTTCTTGCTTGAATTGAAATGCCTTGTAAAGGAAGAGCGCCACAGCATCACTTAGGCATAAATGTTGTAACTCATGGATGTGAACATTTACAGAACGCATGCAAAACTCAGCAACACCCATCTTCCTTGTCGTGATGATTATCCTGCTTCTATTGTAGTTCTCTGGTAATGCAATTTCCACAAGACCCCAAAAGTCTTCTGCCCAAACATCATCAAAGACAATCATGTAGCTCTTGCCTTGTAAAAATTCTCTAACTTTTGTTATCAGAGTGGCCTTGTTCATTCTTTCAATCAACATGGTGTAGGAGTCGTCGTCTTCGTCTTTTTTATGATAAATGCTCTCCAAAATTTGCTTGTGTATCCTTTTCTCCTTGAACGTGCTAGACAAAGTGATCCAAGCACAACAATCAAACCAGCTCCTCTTTTTCTGCTTCTCATACAGTTTTTTTGTGATTGTTGTTTTACCTTCATAGACATAATTAGGAATCAAAAGAAAATCTAAAATTGGGATGGAAAAAATATTAATTGGTTTAAATATATTTTTAATCTGTCAGTACTTTTTGGTTTTGGCTCCTACAAGAATTTTATCATAATTTTAGTCCTTCATTTTTTAAATTTTACCATAATTGGTTCTCAATGTTAATTAACTTACTTATATGAAGTAATGATGTGGCAAACAATAATAAAGACATGTGGCAATTTTGATGATCATTAGAAAAATGAGGGACTAGAACTATACGAAAATTTTTAAAAGACTGAGAGAAAAGTATTATATTTTTAAAGATTGAAAATATATTTAAGTCATATTAATTTATATCAACAGAATAGTAATATCATACAGTAATATATTCTGTTGATATAAATTAATATGACTTAAATATATTTTCAGTCTTTAAAAATATAATACTTTTCTCTTAGTATATATATATCTCATTGGACATATTACAAGCCTCCATGATGGCATGTAATAACACTTATAATTAGCCAATAGGCATAATTCGATTCATTATCTGTGGTAGATGCAAGGTGTTCTATTTAAAAGGGTAACGATTTATATCAAGATTTTGAAAATCGAACTAGATATTGAATTGGATAAGATACTAGTTCAAAGGTTCATTGATTTAATTAGAGTGTAAAACACACACACATGTTAGGAAATAAATAAAATTATTAAACAATACTAAAGACTAAAATAAAATTTTAACATAATAAATTGATGATATTAATATTGAGCTCATGTTTTTTCGAAACTTGCTTATATAATTTATAGCTTATATCAACTCAATATTAACATAATAATTATATGCAAATATAATTTTTTTTTTAAATTACATTTTGAAAAGTTTACATTGATATTTTTATGATGCAAGGTCATTTATCTAGAGGATTTTAAATTATAGAGTACTCAAGTCTAATTTTACTTAGACTAAAAGTTTTATACTCCTAACATTATTATAAAACACTCAAGTTTCATAGTGCTAGATTAAAAGTTTTTATTCCTAACACAACTATAATATTCATGTATTTATACTTATCTATTTTAGGCTCTTTTCTAAAAATTAAGATAATACTATTTGATTTGGCCATTCATAAAAGCCTTTAAAAAAAAAAAAAAGAGAAAAATGTAAACTGGCCAATCGAGAGAGCTGTCCAGTTTACCAGTTTGGGTTCAAACCAATTTTCTCTAAGTTTTTATTTTTTGGTAATTGGGCTAGTGTGGGGACCAGTTCCGATTTTCTTAACCATGGTTTATAATAATGCCAAGAAACATGCTATTCTTTGTTTAATAAAGAAATGGTTTTATGCCAAAGGAAGGAAATGTTTATATTAATTCCTAGATACATGCAAGATTTGTTTTTTTTAAGGAATTATGATACGCTTTTAGAGCATTTTTAATTAACAGGATTCATTAGATCGGATTAACCAATGAATTCAAAAATTCAAACCTGACCAATGAATCTAATTTGGATTGGTTTGAATAACTAATTCACTTTAAGTCGATTCTCATTTATGATTTTTTAATTCAAAACCTAAATATTAAACTTGATAATCTAATTAATTATTTTTTTAATTTACTTATCTGCATTCAAAGTTTTATCCTTAAACTTTTAATAATTAAGTTATTTTTATATCTTCTTTATTTATATTTTTTTAAGTATTTATCTATTCACATTATTATTATTATTAAATAGCTTGTAAGAAAGGTTTATATTATTAATAGTTGGTTATCATATGGATAAAAACTTGAAATAAAATACTTGTCAACGTTGATGGAACAAGGCAACTAGAGGGCCGTGCAACGTCACGGTAACCAAAGGAGGGAAAGAGGCAGATGGAGAGTCATGCATCATCAAGGCAATACTTACATGGTTCGGGAGCACAACGTGGCTGTGCTTCCAAACTAATCATATAAATATATTTTATATGGGACCTACCACTAACATACAATTTCATGTAAAATATACTTACATAATTGGCCAAGAGCACAGCTACATGAGAAATACTTGCATAGTTCGGAAGCACCACGTGGCTGTGCTCCCGAACTAATCATATAAGTATATTTTATATGGGACCCACCAGTAACATACAATTCCATGCAAAATATACTTACATGATTGGCTGGGAGCACCGCATGACTGTGCTCCTTGACCAATCATATAAGTGCATTTTATATGGGACCCACCACTAACACGTAATCCCATGCAAAATATACTTACATGATTGGTAGGGAGCACAACCACGTGGCTGTGCTCCCGGACCAATCATATAAATATATTTTATATGGAACCCACCACTAACACACAATCCCATGCAAAATATACTTACATGATTGACCGAAAGCATAGCCACATGGTGCTTCTGGATCATACAAATATCTCTCATAGAAGAAAGAGCAATGGTCACAGGTTTCGAAGGCCAAATCACAAAACATGGGAGGATGCAATAACCTTGTTTGTGTATGACCTGCCAGCAGATATTACGTGGGAAAACAAATTTTCAAGTTTGAAGGGGACGTAATGGACGTGTTTGTATCCCACAAGAGAAGGAAGAATAACAACAATCATTTTGGATTTGTCAGATACAAGAGGAAGGAGAACGCACAGAAAGCAACAAAGAACCTCAACGGCATGAAGATCAGAGGAAAGGAAATCAAAGTCTCCAAAGCTAAATATGATAAAAGCAGTAAGGCTTGGACTAACGAAGAGTCAGAGGAAAAAGTAGGCGAGTTAGACTTGAAGGTGCAAAAGATGATTTACAAGGAAGCAATGAAAGACAACAGAAGTTATAAAGAAGTCGTGGGAGGAATAACTAGCCAAAACAAGGGTCACATCAAAGAAGTTAGGAGTGTGCAGAAACCCCAGTATCCAAACATTTTTATGGTACAAGGAGAGGTCAACTTAGAGGACATGGAACAGCTTGCAAGGAGTCTGATAACGGAGGTCTATGAACCTATTAGTCTTGTTGAGGTAAGGAAGAGAATCTCACATGTTGATGCTAAGGTGCAGAATGTGAGCATCATGGGAATGTATAAATTCCTCATAACCATGGAATCGAAGCAAGAAGCTGAAGAAGCTTTGATGGATGCTCAAGGTGAAGTAAAAAGAATCTTTAATGAGATTGTCATTTGGTCATCGGAGGAAACATGCCAAACAAGAAGGGTTTAGCTTGAATGCTGGGGTCTTCCTCTACATGGTAGATCAGAAACAAATCTGATGAAGATAGGGGAGTTATAGGGCAAAGCGATTAGGGTGCAAGTTGATTCGATTAATGATCTCGGCTTTGCCAGTGTGTTTGTTGACACAACAGTTTTTGCACCCATTAATAATTGGATTAGTCATTCTTTAATGGATAAACTCTATGAGATCCTTGTTAGAGAAGCGAAGGAAGAAACTTCTAAATTCTTTGTGGATCAAAAGGAATTTGATGTTGAGAATAGGAATGATATGACCCTGAATGATACCCATGCAATTTTCGAAGAAGATGAATCGTCAAAAAGTCTTGAGAAAGAGAACAAGTCAAGGACAAAATTGGAATTGAAGCTGGTTGATTCAATGCTACTCAATGTCCAAGATAATTGTGGCCCTAACATTAGTTACATTGATCCTATATGCAAATTAGATTTTAAATATGTGAAAAGTCAACTGGACGGACAGGTAGGAGTTACTAAAGATGCCAATTGTCACTCTTTTGGACCGCAAGGACAAGCCCAGTTAATAACTCCTGGCACTATGGACATTGGTTTCCTAGCCAGGGTAGAACTAGAACCAAGTGGGCCAAAGATCCCATCGGGTTTTGAAGCTTGCATTCATAAAATTAGGGAAGTATCTTGCGCTAACTCCCAGAAATGGGATTGTGTAATAGTTGCAAGCTAAACACAAGGAGGATTGTGCAGCCAAGAGATAGATGAGTCTGATCAGAATCGATGTGTTTCGCCTCGTGCTGACTCTTGCTCTGAAGATATGGTTCCAGAAACTCTATGTTTGAATCTGTAGCTATACCACAGGCAGAGATTGATGTAGAAGAAATAATGCCAAATGAAGACGATTTGGTGGAAGCACATGTGACATGGGACATGGGTAAAGAGCTCGGTTTGAAGGTTGGGAGTGAGAAAACTATGATTGAGGCTTTATTGAAGGTCTGTGAGCATCAAGACTTTATGGTGTCCACAAAAAGGGGGTCGAGCTAGAAAGAACAAGGGGAAGACGAAGCCTTGAGGTACCCATTTATATTGATGTTTCTTTTTATGATTATTGATGAAGTTGTCATGTTGGAATGTTCGAGGGATTGGTGGTAGAGGGAAAGATGGAGCAATTAAGAAACTAATGTATGAGATTAAACTAACTTTTCTTGGCTTGGTTGAGACCAAACATTCAATGGTTAATGATACCAAGTTAAGGAATTAGTGGGGTGATTGTAATTATGAGTGGGAGTAGGTGCTTGCTAAGGGAGGGAGCGGTGGCCTAATTTGTCTATGGCGTAGAAATTTACTGGATGTTCGGGATATTACGATGGGCAGGAGATGGATTTGTGTGACCACATCTCTGAGGGAACTATCTTTTGCTTGCACAATTTTAGTTGTATATGCACCAAATTGTGGAAATGAAAGGAGACTTTTATGGATAGAATTGATCACTGGAAAAAAGGAGGTGGGTGAACCAATGCTGGCAATGGGGAATTTTAATGAGATTCTCACACTAGAAGAAAGAAGAGGAGGCTTGGGTTGTATGCGAAGTATGGATGAATTTAAAAATTGGGCTATTGAAATGTGTCTCTCAGATATTCAAATTCTGGAAAGGAAATACACATGGGCTAGGGGAAATTCAAGTAGAGAATAGACAGGATGTTAGTGGAAGTAGATTGATGGATGAAATTTCCATATTTGAAACTTACAGCTCTGAGTAGCAAGTTATCCGATCATACCCCTCTTATTTTGGAATTGATGAACAGGGCTAATGATCCAAAGCCATTTAGAACTTTGGATGCTTGGTTTTCACATCCAAATTTTGAGAAAGTGGTTTAATAGGAATGGCAAGTAATGGGCCAGATTTCAGTAATGGAGAAGCTTCGAATGTTGAGGAATCCTTTGAGGAGGTGGAACAAAGAAGTGTTTGAAAATATTGATAACATGATTGGAAAGTTTGAAAGAGAACTGAATGATGTAAGACAAAGATAGATAATAGCGGTGGTGATGTTGTTGATCTAGCTCGTGTTAAGGATTTAAAGGGCTAACTGCTACTTTGGTATAACAGGAAGGAAAGCTATTAGAGATAACTGTCCAAAGATAGGCATATAAAATTGGGAGACAGAAACTCCAAATATTTCCATTCTGTTGCGGTCAATAAAAGACGACGTAAGCAGATTTTGCAACTTAAAATCAAGAACCGGGTAGTCAAGAACCCAAGGGTAATTAAAAGAGAGATTGTGAACTTCTATAAGAGACTATATAGTGAGAAATCTTTGCCCTATGTATCTCTCCCAACAGGATTCCTACCAAGAATTGATGATACAAAGGCTGAAGCTCTTGAAAGAATGCCTTCTAAGGAGGAAATCTTGGATGTTATCCGCTCATGTGATCCATCTAAAGTAGCATGTTATGATGGCTTCAACTTCATTAAAAAATTGCGGGACAAATTCGAGAAAGAAATATTCAATTTTATTTCTAGCTTCTTTGAATCTGACTCGTTTTCACCATAAATAAATTTAACTTGGGTTGCCTTAATACCAAAAATGGAGGAAGCAATTGCGGTGAAGGATTTTCAGCCTATAAGTATGGTAGGCTGTCTCTACAAATTGATTTCCAAGATCCTTGTAGTAGACTCAAGACTATTTTGGTAGAACTTATTAGTGAAACACAATCAGCCTTCATCAACGGAAAACAAATATTGGATGGTTCCTTGATTGCCAATGAAGTGGCATGGTGGCTAAAGAAGTTAAAGACGAGTGCAGTTATGTTCAAGCTTGATTTTCAAAAAGCCTATGACACAGTGAGATGGAGTTTCCTTGATCATGTACTAGATTGCATGGGTTTTGGTACTAAATGGAGGGGTTGGATTAAGAATTGTGTGTCTATAGCATCTATGTCGATCCTCATTAATGGGTCCCCATATTCTCCATTCAAGATGCATAGAAGACTGAGACAAGGGGATCCTTTGTCCCCATTCGTATTTGTGTTGATTAGTGAAGTTTTTAATAAAATGATGGAAAAAGCCAAACAATTACATCTATTACAAGGTATTCAGGTTGGTCATCAGGCTGTTGAGCTTTCCCATGTACAATTTGCTGATGACACCTTAGTAGTCTCTACGAAGAGCAATAAGTGTCTTGTGAATGTCAGGCGATTATTAGATTGCTTCTCTGTGATGTTAGGTTTGCATATTAGCTACATCAAATCTGCATTAATTCCTTTCAATTGTGATGATAGCTAGGTGAATGAAATGCAATAATGTCTGGGGTGCTCGATAGCTCACTTACCGATTCGGTGTCTTCACATTCCATTGGGTGCAAGCCCTAGAAATGCATCAATGTGGCAACCAATTTTGGAGAGGATTCAAAATAGGATAGCACTGTGGAAAGCAAAATTCTTATCTAAAGCAGGTAGGCTTGTTCTTGTGAAGTCTATCCTTAATAATTTACCATTATATTATTTGAGTCTTTTCAAGATTCCAAAGGTGGAAGCATAAAAGATTATTAGTATACAGAGGAAACTTTTCTAGTATGTTGGTGTGAGACAAAAAGGGATCTTACTTGTTGCATGGGATTTGATCCAAAAACCTAAAGAGTTGGTTGGCTTAGGGGTTGGAGATTTGATTATCAAGAATCTCGTTCTACTTTTCAAATGGTGGTGGCAATTCAATGATCATGGTGACTCACTGTGGAAGCATATTATTCAATCAAATCGTAACATTCCTGCTACATTATTTATTGGTACTATGTCTCCGCAGGATCATGGTAGCATTTGGAATCAGCTCTCTGATTTGTCTAGTATAGCTCATATTATCTAAAGCACTGCTCAAAATGGCTTAAGGAAGAAGGTTGGGTGTGGAACATCTTCCAGGTTTTGGCTTGACAATTGGCTAGAGATTGGGGTTCTGAAAGATAAGTTCTCTAGGTTATTTTCTATATCTACTCAACAGGATTGTCACATAGCAGTTATGGGGCATTGGAGCCAAAATGTGTGGCAGTGGAGCTTTACTAGGAGAAGACATCTCTTTATCTGGGAAAAGCAACTCTTCCATAAAACGTTGCAGATCACTAACCAATACAACTTATGGAAGGATTGGATGACACAATATTATGGAGGTATGATGCTTCTAAGGAATTCACTTTCAAGTCTTTTTCCTTATAGATTTTTAGAGGCGTTGCATCATCTTTATCAATATAGTCTCGAGAAAGAGTGGCATGGAAGGATGTAGCGCCACCTAGAGTTGAAATTCTGGTGTGGTTTATCCTTCTTGAATGCCTGAATACAAAGGATAGGCTTTGTAGATTTGGTTGCATAATAGTAAGTGATTCACTATGTGTTTTTTGCTCTAGCAATGGTGAGTCAATTCAACACCCTTTCTTTGACTGTCCTATTGCTTGGATGTTTTGGCATAGCTGCTTGTAGTGGTGGGGGATTAGTTAGTGTTACGATAATTCACCCATGTTGTTCTTTGAAGCTTGGGAAGGGGCTCCTTTTAGAGGATTTGAGAAAAAAACTTTGGATGTTAATGATGTATGTAATCCTCTAGTCGATTTGGAGAACTAGAAATAGAATCATCTTTGAGCAGTTTAAGCCGAATTGGGCATTTGAAATTGATCAAATTAAGCTGCGGATAAGCTATTGGGTAAGAGCTTGGTGTGAGGAATTCACATTTACACCATAATTTGTAGCTAAGAATTTAAACCAGGCTAGGCAGTGGTCGATGTATGCAAGAAGGAAGCTCTTGTAATTCTATCATCAATGTTGCAATAGCAGTTTCAACTTCCAATCATGCTTGGAGGAGGTGGTGCTTGGTTTATTCGATTGGTGGTGTGTGTAGAGTGCTAGCCAAGTGGTTTTCTTCTAGTGTTTTGTCTTTTTTTATTTTTGTTAGTTATATTATGTTTTTTCTTTGCTCTGGTTTAATAATCTGTCATAAGTCTGAATGATATATTTTGGATTGTGGATCCTAGCTTCCACTATGTTTCTTAGTGGTTGAGCATTGACATCTATAAAAAAAAAAAAAAAAAACTTGAAATAAAATACAAATTTTTATTTTTTATTTCAACCTAATGGCCTAAACTAAATCAATCTAATTATAACAAGATTATTGGTTTGGCTTGGATTTGCTGAAAAAAATTTTCAAAAATAAAACAAAATTAATTCAATTAAATTTATATGATTCAGATTTATTTTTTTCCTCAAACTTAAACCAAATCGGCCAATTTACAGCCCTAAATTTTAATACACGATAAAAAAAAAAATTAGGTATTAAAATGGACTTCAACAATACGCAACAACTTATTCCTTTAAAAAAAAAAAATACTTCTGGCACAATTTGCGCATCTATTTGTTACATATTAAAATGGGTTCCCGGAAGTATTAGATGTCACATAAGTTGAATTATTGATATGACATTTTAAAAATAGAGGCAAATATGTTTTCGCTCTTCAAAATATAATTTTTTAATTTTGAATATTAGATGTCACATATTATTGATTTTGATGCCTAAAAAAATTAATTTAAGTTCGTTATTTTTTAAAAATGAGCATAAATATCTTATCACAGGGACGGAAAAACATAATTTTTAAAGTTCTTTAAGGGCCATTAACTTATAATACATTTGAATATTTACATTAGTCAAAATTTTAATTTTCAAAAACTTTTCTTTACTCTTAATCGATTACCTAATTTAAAACTACAAAAAATTGCAGCAAGCTCCAAAGTTTCTCTAAAACTAACACTCCACTCCAAAACATTTTCCAAGAGTGACACTTCTATCCTTAAAGTTAACCAAAATTCAAAACTTCTTTAAAACTAACACTCCGCTCCAAAATTTTCTCTAAAAGTAACAGTCCACTTCTTGAGTTTAACCATGTTAAGTGAATAATTTTATGACATAGTTTATTTAATAAATTTAAAATTGAATTAAAAGAAAATAAAATGTAAAGCATATAACAAGAAAATTTGCCCCTTATTGTAATTTTCTTTTAAGCCTTCTACTTTTACTGCTATTTTTTTTTTTTTTTTGGATTATCATGTAATTACTCAACTAAGAAAATTTTTTAAATTATCATGGAATTATTTTTGTAATTGAATGTGCTAAGAAAGAAAAAATAATAATAAAGATTTAAACTGAGAAGAATTAATAACTAATAAATTACTCAAATAAATGATATAATTAAATTCATAATGTCATATATTTAGTACTGTCAACGAATTGTCCATACAATACTTCCAAAAAGGATCTAAATGAATTTTAGGTGATTTATTCTTTGTTCTGCTTTTAATTACCCTTCATTTGTTGGATTGGTCTTTGTACTCTTTCTTTATTGGTTCCTCCTAGTGTCAGAGTTTTCTGATTGAGCCTTTTGTTTTTAATTATCGAAAAGGTTAATACTTCCAAAAAGAAACTTACTCTTATTTATAAACAATAAGTATACTCTGTCATGCTAAGTAAAAAAAGCAATGACGTAGACTTTTTTAATTCCCAATCAATATATAATAGCTATATAAGTTTAAGATATAGGAAATTTTATATAAAATATATAAATACTGAAAAGAACTATATAAAACCTTATTAAAAGTAACAATTATTAGGTGAAATGAATAATCACACATTAAAAAGTAATAATTATTCATAATTTTTTTTATAAATTCTTATATTTAATTAAAGAGCTTTATTTATTTCTTTTAACCACTATTCATGAATAAATAACCTCTCAATAACAACTAATAACTATTTAATTACAAAATTCCTCTTAATCATAAATCTAACATAAAATTTTATATAAAAACACAAGCCACTTGGCACAAATAATCACTTATAAGTACTTAAGTGGATCATTTGTTGGTATTACTAAATATATGACTACAAATTTTAGTATATCATTATATGAGTAATTTATTATTCTTTATTCTTAGTCAAAAATCTTATTATTCCCATATAAAAATTCTTATTATTCTTTATTTTTCTTAGCACCATCAAAAGGCATAAAAGAAAGTTGTAACAAAGGATGAATATTCTTTTTATATGCTTTATATTGGTTTAATTAATCTACAAGTTCCTATAGTTTGATCTAATTTTCAATTAGGTCCTATAGTTTAAAAATTTTCAATCAAATTTCTATATTAAATAAATTTTTGTAATCAAGTCTCTAAAGCAATTCATCATTACAAAATTTTTGGTTAAATTAAATATTTTTTTTCTTTTTACATTTGAAATTACAAAATTGAGTTGGAATCTTTTAAATTATATAAAGTTTTAAAAGTTTTTATAATATTAGATTGGTTCAAGGATTTGATTATAAAAATTTGTCTAATATAAGAACTTGATTAAAAACTTTTAAACTGAAGGGATCTAATTGAAAATTTAGTTAAATTATAGAAATCTACAAATTAATTAAATATTTCATATTTTATTTTCTTTTAAATCAATTTTAAATAAAATATGTTATAAAATAATTCACTAAAGAAGTAACCATGGTTAAGTTTAAGGAATGGATTGTTAATTTTAGAGAAGTTTTGAAGTTTCGTTAAAGTTTAAAGAGTGGAGTATTACTTTTGAAGAATATTTTAGAGTGAAGTGTTAATTTTAAAGAAACTTTAAAGCTTGTTTTGTGTTTTAGAAACCTCACAGGGTGATTGTAATTTTCTATTTCTATTCTATTCTATATTATTAAAGTTGTGCTTTCAAAAGTATTAGATGCCACGTAAGCTGTTTTGCTGATGTGGCAGCCTGAAAACATTTATTGAAGGGAATATATTATTAAATTTTAAATGTTAATTATCAAACAAAGAAATTAATATATTGTTATTCAACTACGACGTGGAAATACCTGTAATATATTAATTGAATATTTAAACATTCATCGAATATTATTATGCTCACAACTATCAAAACATTTTACTGTTGACAGCTAGGCTGGTCGACCGCCTGGCTGGACCACAAGTTATTAGAGACTAAATAGATTAAGTTAGGTTACCCCGATATAATTCTTACAAAAGCTAAATGAGATAATCAGTTGTGTAATTTTACATGTGTGAATTTGTAGTAAAAGTTTTGATGACCACTCATAGATCTAGATGTTTAATCATGTGAAAAATGATGCATGTAAACTTTTTTGTATAGTCTCTATTTTTGGGACACACTTGTTTAGTGTGTGTATTCATATTACGAATTTCGCGAGTACATAGTGAGAGTTTCACGTTGATGAGCGGGGAATAGGAAGAACTGCAGTTGATAATATTATTATTTAACTGCTTCAATCTGCCCGATTCCTTGTTCATTAACGTAAGATTCCACTATTTACATGCAAAATTCCCAATATCAATTAATACATTAAATAAATGTATATAAATATCATTATTCTTATGTATGTGTATGTATACATACGAATAACAAGACAGTGAACAGAGAAAGTAGTATAGAGCTTAATATTATAACGTTTGAAGAAGAATATCAATACTAGTTACGTATATTACCTGTTGTATATATATATATATATATATATATATATATATATATATGGGTTTAGTGTGTTTCAAACTTAGTTTGTCATAATCGTATTTAACTACAAGAGTTTCTTCGTGAAAATGTTCTAATAAACATTTATATATTTGCTTAACCTAAATACCTTACGATATTGGCGACAATCATGACTTGCCTAGTTAAATCATACACGCCGCTCAGCCTCTCTCGTCTCACAAGGTGTGGTCTCATGCTTTTACTCCTTCAACGCCATTCCACCGAAGATAGGGGGCGGTCCTTAAACCCTTGGGCGATGGTCGCGATTATTAATCTTGTTCTACGACGTCATCTCATCTTTGTCGCCATTTTATTCTTATTATTTAAAGCTAAATTACTAGTGTTCAAATTATTTTTCCCAACATTACCTAGTCCGCCTGTGCCCACCACTGCGGTGACCGTGCGTCTACAATCTGCATCAAGCAGCAAACTTTTGAGTTTCTTCCAATTAATGTCGATTCCCACAAGCTCTGCATCCTCAGCGAAAAGTGCACCCCTTCGAAGATCATTCCCTGCTCTAGAATGACTTGATTCCGCACCCATTGGATTCAAACCCAAAGTCTCTTTCCTCTTATCAAGCGTGGCAATCACGCCATTGATGCAACGAATCTCCGACGTGATCACGTGCCGCGGCTCTATGCTCCTCAACAACCATGCTATCTTGTCGATAACGCCGGCGAGGCCGCGCTTCTGGCGCCGCTCAGCGACTTGGAGCAAGTATTCGTCGATGGCATCTTCTATGCGGTGTGCTACTTCCCGCACTTGCTTCACCCACTCTTTCACCATGTCGCTATTCTCCTCTTTCTCTGCCTTCACGTCTGCATCCCTCAGGTACGCTCTTATGAGGCCTAGCTGTAGCTGGTCTTTGATGAAAGCGACCTGGGTGCGCACCTCTTTTAGGAGTGTCAATTCATACTTTAGTAATGGTATCAATTTGCCAATCACTAAGTTCACCGCAATCTCAGCCATCTTAATTTATTTTGAGAGGGGAACGCTCGATCGCTTTAATCTAGTGTCAAGATATTACAAGCTTAATAATGAGTATTTACGGAAATATTTATCCAATAAAAAAGAAATTGAGGAATCAAACCAAAATTACCACGACGTAGGAATTGAATGCCGCACATATAAGTCAACCTCGGCTGGCTAAGCCATGCTGTTATGTGTTGAAATAGAAGTAATTTTACAGAAAAAGAGGCAGATGAGAAGGAAGAAAGGAATGGAAGGGAGGAAGAAATTATTTGCAGTATGAATCAATGCTAAGCATGTTTTGTGTCAATTTATGTTCGTAGGCACTATTTATAGGTTGGAGTATGTGTCTAATGATTCTTTAATCTCTGTTCACCCGAAAAAGATGCGTCCGGCTGGAAAACACCAGAAAGATAAAAAAATGATATGTCTGAAACAAAAAGAAAAAAAAAAATGGCGTGTCATTTATAATAGAATTCGGTAATTTTAACACCGCTCTTCCCACATATGATGGAAATAATGGTGTTGGCAGCTCCTCTTTTACTTGTACCTGGGTCCATCCTCGTAAAGTTTGAATTACGCATTTAAAAAGGCAAAAGACACTCGCTATCATCATCGTCAGGATTTTTTATTTTTTATTTTTTCAATTATTATTTCTTAAGAAAATCCCTTACTTGAATTGGTTAAAAATTAAAAGAAAGGGATGCTAAAAAAATGTAATACTATATATATAGCCAGAATAATTGTTAGCAATTATCAAAATTCAATGGAAATAGTTGTATAAGTGAAAGGAGTAAAGATTATTCATCGTATACAAAAATGACTATTCGTTTATGTGAAGGTTAAAAATAAAGTCATATTATTCTGATCAAAGTTTTGGTAACAAGATTCTGATTATTTAGTATTTTTTTAAAAGAATCCAACTTTTAGCATTAATTCAGGTTGAACACTACAACCTTCCCACGACAAACGAAAGTGTCACTAGAGTACAATGGTATGCATTAACATTTTACTAGTAAATGGCTGAATTTGGTATGGGAAAAAATAGAGAAACAATTCATGGATTAAATTTATTAGTGAAATATATGAATTAGTAATTCGTACAATTTTATTAATAAATCTAATTCATAAATTTTTTATCTCCATTCTTACCCCTATACAAAATTTATCTTGAGGGTTAAAATTATCTATTTCCAGTTAATACACAACCCATGTTCTTTGCCACTTAACCTATCTTCTTTGTCACTTATCTCTCCATCTCTTAATAACTTTCAGAAATTAAAGTTATTGTTTAAAGTTAAATACCATTTTAATTTTTTTTATAAATTCCAATAAAAATAGAGAAAATTATGCAATAAAAAATAATTAATTAATTAATTAATTAAAAATATCTATTACTTACATATTTGGGTTATTTTTAATTTTAGTTTAACTTTTTTCAAAATTTAAATAAAATATTTTTAAAAATCTACACTAAAAATAAAAAATTTGGATTTATAGGAACATTAGTGCCTATCAATTAATTGTTTTCAAATTAGTTCTTAATGTTTAGTAAAAGAGAGAATAAAGATTCAAACTCTAAAGAAGATAATTATTAGGAGAAGAATACAAGAGTGCCTAGAATAAAATTATATGGCGACAGTGTGATTATGCTGTATTTCAGTTTTGCCCACTCATTCTCTCTATTATATGTAAATTATAAAATAAAATGGCAATCTCAACCTTCATTGCTCGTAATTAATTGTGTTCTTTTTCCTGTATAACCATTTCGTTTCTGTTCAAAATTATCACGCTTCTATCGTCCAAAAGAAGAAAGAATGACCACACTCCTTGTGTACTGTGGAGGCGGCTGCATTAAGAGATTTGTAGAGTGAAGACTTTGACAACAGGACAAAAGGAAAACAGCATAGCAGAGGGCCTGTTTGATAAGGGTTTTCAAAAACAGTTTTCGACCAACCAAAATATAACAGTGTATGATAGCGCGTTCTGCTATGCACCGGATTAAATATGGTGTATGGTGTACTAATTTTTTACCACATTCGACAAAATGCGTGCAAATGCACTGAAACTGTGGCTAAATACATCTCGGTGGAGCACTGCACCCGCGCCCACCTTCTCCCGATATGTGTCGTGCTCCTTTCCTCGTGCAAGCAGTCACCATAGGAGAACATGAGCGACAAGATCCAGTCAGCGAGCACAACAGCATTGGGTTTTGCCATTGCCGAAGCAACAAACCACCAACATTCTCATGGAATCAAAATCCATTGTTTCTTTGTCTATTTGATGGGTAAGATGGAAAATTGGAAACCCATGCTAGTTGGTGACGGTGGCCTTGGTAGGAGGAGGCGGAGAGCTTGGTCCCTTGGCAGCAGCTGGAGGCGGCTCTGGGTACCACCGGCGCGTCGACAGGGAGGACATGATCGCTAGCAACATCGAAGACCGTGGTGGACACTAGCGAGTGGACTGCGGGGTAGAGGGAGGAGGGGCACCATATTGAGATAAACGGTGCACCATGCACCATATTTAATCTGGTACGTATCAGAATGCGCCGATTTGGCCCTTTTTTTTTTTTTTTTGCTGATTTCTCGTTGTTTAATTGCATGGACAAGAAATGTGATAAAAAGAAGGGAGAATAAATTCTTGTCCGTCTTATGATTTGCCTTCATTCGGTTACGGCGTAGATACTTTTTTTCTTTAGTAGTGTTATTTGCGAGAATTTTTTTTTTATTACATTATCTGTATATATTTTTAGTAATATAACGCGAAGAATTATATTTTAAGATTTAATTTTGATAATGTTCTATGACCAACGTAAAACTAAATTTTAATTAAAAAAGACATATTACTTATATTTGAATTAGATTTAGTTTTAATTTAATTTTTTCAAATCAAAATAAAAATATTTTTCTAATTCACACTAAAAATAAAAATGTGGATACGTAGGCATGTTAGCGCCTATCTATCCAGTAGCACGATATAATTGTTTTCAAATTATTTCTTATTCTTTTTGTGAATTTTACTGATAGAGTTAGATTATGTGTATATATAGGGTGTATGATACTGTGTTGATTCGTATCTTATCCACCATTAGATGGAGTATAGACCCAATTCAAATGAGATCTACATCTCATTTAATAGTAGATGTGTGTGAGTCAGTACAGTGTCCCATATCCCATATATACACATAATATTTTTCTTATTGATATATCAAATCTACGAAGTGTAATCAATAAAAATTAGATGTAGTGGTAAGTAAGCTACATTAATCTAAAGAGAGGATAAAGGTTCAAATCTTAAACAAAACAATGGTTTCAAAAGCATCTTAATCACAACATTGCCTGGACTTTTGTGCGTGCGTAGAGAGAGAGAGAGAGAGAGAGTCAATTTATACCAATGTAACTTAAATTCATATTTTACATCATTGACTAACTTTTTATTGAAAAAATCTTTTATAAAACTAGTTGTTGGATTGAAAGTCATATGTTATATATCATGTCTATTAAATTTCATATTAATCGAAAATTGTTTAATACATTTTTTATATATATCTAAATCAAAGTGATATATACTTAAAAAAGAACTATTGGATCACCATATTTTTATTGATGTCCAATTTATTTTTTAAATTTGACAAAAATGATCTACATAATATATAATTATAATTTAACGGTTAGATTAATAAGATATATATTTTATAAAAAGTTATTGAATTATAACTACATATTATGTAATTCTTATCAATCTAACCATTGAATTATAGCTACATATTAAGATCATTTGTGCCAAATTTTGAAAAAATTAAACATTAATAAGAATATGATCAAATAGTTCTTTTTATCATACTTTTAAGAAGTATATTATATGCCAATTTAGATAAATTTAAAAAGTGTACTAAACAATTTTAAATTAATATGAAATTTAATAGGCATGGCCTCTATATATATATATATATATATATATATATATATATATATATATATATATATATATATATATATTATGCAAAATGTGATTACGTTGTACTTGAACTTCTCCCACTCATTTTTTCTGTTATATTTTTATTATGAAATAAAATTGCCAATGATCCTTCACTCCTCGTAATTAATGAACTTTTTGCTGTATAAACATTTTATTAATTTCTATTCAAAATGATCGCACTTCTGTCATCAAAATGAAGAAAGAACGATCACACTCCTTGCGTGCTGTAGAGGGATTGAATAAGAGGCTTCTAGAGTAAAGACTTCGACAACAAGACAAAAGAAAAACAGCTTAAAAAATATTTGTCTAAAAGATATTAAGAGAAATTTTGGCTATTGTACAATGGGCTCTTGTCGAGTTGCTTTGTATCATTTGATTACTCATACTTTTTTAGAAATATTGGAGTTCTTTGGATCCGGTTCCATTATTCCCTCAATCGAGGCTATTGTTCGATATCCTCCAAAAAAACAATATATAAAATAAAATAAAATATGATTCGCATGGACATCAGTAAACAAAACATACTCCAATTACAAAAACTGCTTGCTCTCTTTCTGGTTTTTCACCCTTTTCTTGTTCTTTTGTCTAAATGTAAGATTCTTAATGATAGTAGATTATATGTATTCATCAATTTTCGTAATATTAACTTGTTCCTCGGCTACATTTTATATGCTTTGGGTCTATTTACTTGTTTGTGAAGGATGAAAGCAAATGGAATAGAATTAAAGTAAATGGGAACAGAATAAATGATCACATTTCTGTCATCCACAAGAAAAAAGAATGATTATATTACTTGGGTGCTGCATAGATACTATATTCTTTTAATAAAGTTGTTTGCGAGAATTATTTTTATTACATCATTTTTATATTTTTTTTAAATAATATAACGAGAAGAAAAATATTTTAAGATTAAATTTTGATAATATTTTATGACAGACTTTTAATTAGTTTAAATTGCTCGACACATATGTCCTCCTTAAGCATCATCTTGAGTTCAACCTTTGTGAATAAGGAAAAAAATTAGCGGTGAGAGAACTTTATTTTTATAGTGGACTAAGGTGGTGTTTGTTTATATTTTTTTGACAAAAAATCACTTTTTTTATTAAAAAATTAATTTTCATATATATAAATAATTTTTTAATAATAATCAAATTATCAAAAAAATTTGTTTTCAATTTTTTTATAGAAGTTGAAAAAAAAATTAGAGTAGCTTCTTTCACTGAAAAAAAATCACTTTTTCAACTTCTATAAAAAAATCACTTTTGTATCTGAAAAAGAAAAGTTTGGATTCTCAAAAAAAATTATTTTTAATTTTTTTTAATAGAAGTTAAAAAGAGTAGTTTTTAAAAAAAAAAATTAATTTTTAACTTTTTTAGTTATATATAAAATTAAAGTTTCATAATCACTTTTTCTAAAAGTTAAAAGAAACATACTCTAAGTTAGCTCAAATCATATTAATTAAAGTCCAATATATTTTGAAGATTGATGGTTTTATAAAAAAATAAAAGAATAAATATCTATTTTAGTCCTAACATTTTAGAGTTGATATCAATTTAGTCTTGAAAAAATTTTTGACATCAATTTAGTCATATCATTTTGAATTTTGACATCAATTTAGTCCTATATTGATGATTTGATGAAATTGAAAACAGATTTGAGCCAAAGTGTTAAGACTAAATTGATGTCAAAATTGTTTTCACGACTAAATTGATATCAACTTCAAAGTGTTAGACTAAATTGATGTTAAAAAATTTTTTAGGACTAAATTAATATCACCTTTAAAATATTAGGACTAAAAGGTTATTTACTCAAAATAAAAATATCATCTATGAAATATCTTAAAGATTGCTTCTTTTAAGCATCACAGCCTTGTGAAATAAGTTAGGACACACATCATTTCAATTGTATACAACTTTAATCATTTTGTGATGACAATGAATTTTACTTTATTTTCTACGTTCTTACGCCATAATTCTTTCAGCAATGGTGATATGAACTAAAGTTCAGCATTATTCGAAGCGGGGTTTGATATGTTGTGTTTAATCTCCACGTGCATATGCATGTATGTGAACATTTTCATAGTGAGCTTTTGCAGGTGAGGAGAACGAAAGAACTACTTTAGCAATTGCTCAAGAAATATTAATAGAAATTTTGCCTATTCTACAATGGGCTCATGTCGAGTTATTTTATTTCATTTGATTACTAATACTTATTAGAAGTATTATTGTTGTTTGGATCCGGATTCATTATTCATTTAATGGAAGTTATTGTTGAATATATTCTCCAAAAAAAAAAAAAAGCTAAAATATGATTCGTATAGGTGCGTGAGCACAAAACATAGGCCAATTACAAAATCTGCTTTTTGCATGGGTACACTTTCTTTGTGATATTTCACCCTGTGCTTGCTTTTTGGTCCAGAGATAAGATTCTTGATAATAGTTGGTTATATTTACCAATTTTCATAACGTATAACTTGTTTCACAGTCTTCTTCTCTCTTTCTCTGGCCTTCTATTGTGTGCATGTCATTGACAGGGCTGTCATCTCTCTTCTTTGATGACAACCCCTCCATTCTTTTTCATTTTTATTTTCATTTTTTTTTCGTTGTTTAGGATTTTTTGTCTTTTATCTTATTTTTGTTGTCCCTTTTGTGAGGTTTTATTATCCCCTTTGTAGGTATTTTTGTTGTCCCCTTTATGGGTGTTTTGATTTTCCCTTTATGAGTATTTTGTTTTCTCTTATGGATATTTTTATTTAGATATTCTTACAAATGAGAAAGTTGTTCCGGCCCATTTTGAAAGGATGTATAATATATTCTTCAAGTTGCAACACTGTTATGTTGGTTTTCAATATGAAAGATGCTTAAATATCGTAGTCTTCAGGCAAGAAATAGAGCCACAGATTGTTAGTTAATTTAAAATGTTAAATGCATTTATTCCTTATTAAATTTAGGTTTGATATATCTTTTTCGATTTATAAGTGTTGTTAGGCTTAATTATGAATAAAATTTTCTTTCATGTATTAAAAAAAGAAAGAAAGAAAGAAACTTGAGCTGAATTAACTACATTTTATATGTTTGGGATCTATTTACTTGTTTGTGAAGGATGCAAGTAAATGGAACAAAATAAAGATAATTGGGTAAAGATAGCTAGAAGTTTCCATCGGGTCGGGCCACCCACGAACCCATGGGATCATGTTTGCTAATAGACTTGTATGCAATTATATATATTAATATATTTTAACAAAAAATTTTCTTTTTAATGTATATCAAGTCTACAAGTTTGACCTAACTCAACCCACTCATGAATGGGTTGGGTCAGGTCAAGTTGAAAGAAAATATTTACTTTACCTAACCCAACTAAACCTAACCATTGATTGAATTAGTGAGACAAGCTAGAAAAGCTCCTTAAACCCACCTAACCCAACCTATGAACATCCTTAAAGATAGTTTTCCATGCAAAGATGGAAGATAACGGTCTCTTTTACTCTGTGTGGGATGTTAATAATATTATATATAGCCCAAATTATTGTTAGCATTTGTTAAAATTTAATAAAAATAGTTGTATAAGTTATAGGAGTAAATATCAATTATTTTATATAAAAAACAACTATTCATTTATAAAAAAAAATTAAAAATAATGTCACATAATTCTATAAAAAAATTTTAATAAAATTTTTGTTACTTAATATTTGTTTTTTTTTTTAATCCAACCTTAGCATTTATGTTAAACACACTACAAAAAAACTGGTAAATGACCTGAGCCTAAAAGTTAATTATTGTCTAAGATTCTGAAAATTAGACCGGGTATTGAATCGGCAAGATACTAATTCAAAGGTTTATTAGTTCAACCGATTCAAATGGAGTATAATAAAATAAATAATTACATAGAAGTATATATAAATTTGATTAATTATATGCTATATGTATAAAGACTAAAACAATATCAAGTCCCACATTGCTGAGATTAGAATCTTTCTACTCTTAAGATACACTTGAAGAGTTAAAATACAAAGCATTTAAGTCCTACATTGCTAAGACTAGAAGCTTTTTACTCTTAAGACAATTATAAATACTTATGTGTTATATTAATTTATACTTAACTTTAGGCTCTTTTTAAAGTAGTAAAAGGCTTAGTAGTTCTTGGTTTGGCCAATCAAGGTGCATCTTTGGCCATCTTTTACTATAGTAGGGTTGTTAATCTTACCATCGGTGATTAGAATTTGAAAAAATTAATTTTTTTTTTAAAAAAAATTGACCGATCCGATTAGTTAACCGGTCGGTATACTGATTTTTTACTAGTTTACACTAGTTTTAATTGATTTTTAAAAATCTGATTTTTGTACCATGACCGGACCAATATAAGGACTGGTTCTCAATCCAACTAGTCAGACTGACCAATTCGACCTGGTTTTTAGAACATGGTTATTTTCCCTTGATTTTTCATTTTGCAAAACAAATGCCTAACATTCACATTATAGGAAATCAGATGCTTACACACCTTTGCCAACGATGATGATGATCCTGTCGAATAGCTCTCCTTGCATCTATTAAGCAAAGCCTCAACCAAATTCGGATCCAGATCATTTTCGACATTCGATGATGACAACGATTGGTGGCCCACTAAAAATTTTAACTTTATATATATATATATATATATATATATATATATATATATATATATATATATATATATATATGTTCTTTTTTTCCATTTGGCCCCCTTTAAAATTCTTTATTTGGTCAATTCTTATAAATCCTATAGTTAATTAGTGTTTAAATAGTACAAATAGATAATATGTTTATGCATATATGTGTATCTCTTTTTTGTTTTTTGGATGAGTGTATATCTTGGGTTTTGATTATAAAATATTTATTTTCTTTTATATATTATGACTTGTATTTGAATTTTTATGTAAGAGTAAAATTTAAAAAATAAATATTATTCTTTGTATAAAATTAACTGTGAAGTATTGGCCTCTCCCATAAAAATAGCCTAGCTCTGCCCCTGCCAACAACACTCCTCCTTGTTGCCTATCAACTTCTCCATTGAAAATTGAATCTCGTTTGCTCAAGATGTCCATCCAACTCATCCCTATCACTCTCCATTGGTGTTCTGGTGAGGTTGCGATTTGAGATTAGGAAAACGGAGAAATCATAGCGCTCGGAGAAAATGCTATTGCAGCCTTTTGAAATGCTTTGAGCTTGAAGTCGTTGTCGTTGTTTCTGTGGTAGTGGTGGTCATCGGCCATGTTTTGGTGTCAAGGATGGTGGCGACAAAGCGCAACTAATGAGTGTATAATATAAATTCATTTTGTGCTTAATTTGACATGATTTTGTGCTCTAATTGTTAATAAATTAGCCACTTTCGTAGTGAATTTGGACTTATCTAAAATCTTTAGAACTAATGTTAAATTGGTAATTTTTATGTGGATTTGATGGGTTAGAACCTTACTTTTATTTAATTTTGCAAGTGAGGCATTTTGAAGCTAAATAGAAGAGTTTTGGAGCCTAGTTAAGGTGATTTTTTAGAAAGCACTACGGTAGAAAATTTGTATCTCTCTTAATAGAGATCAAATGGAAACAAATGAAGATGTTCCAAAAATCTAAAGAAGTGTTCTACACCTTTGATGTTTAGCTCAAAGCCCAATTCTTAGAGTTTCTTGGTAAAAATCTAATTGCTAGATTGAAGGTTGTTGTTGTTCTGATGCTATCCAACCTAACCTCTGCCCAATATTTTGTAACTATCTTGAGCTACAAAAGTCCAATTGAGGTGCTTCTTGTTGCGTTGGAGAGCTTGCTCAGATCTTTACAACTTCTGTTTTTTTACCTAGCAAATTTCAACAATATTGAGTGTTACAGAGCTTAGAAGTTGACAGTTTAGATGTTGTCCAATGCCAAAACACTCATTGGGCTAATTTTGGGCCCAAGGGAGCATGAATTGGAGTTAGTTGGAGTCATTAATGACTTCTAAATCCAAAATAAGAATGAGCACAAACCCAAAAAAGGATAACATTAGAACGGGTCTCTTAGGTTGTAATGTCCGAAAATTTTTTACATTTTCAATCAAATTATTCGATTTTATTGTATAAGTGAGATTAATTAGAAGTTGATCAAGTGATTAATTAAGGCCAATTAGACATTAATTAGAGGGATTAAGATTAGAAGCAATTAAATTAGGACCATAGAAACACCTCACAAATCCTTCTAAACCGTTTTGCCGGTTTGAAGAAAATCGATAAAGATTCGGTAAATTAAACTGTTGGAACCGAACCAATAGGATTTTACACTAAAAATCCTAATATGAGTGGCCAAAATTCAGCCACCCTCATCCACTTTGTAGACGCCATTTGTAGCCTCAAAAGGTGGAGAGTCTTGGCTCAATTTTGAGCCACTCACTCCTCCACCAATCAAAGCCTATTCTCTTACCAACCTCACCCCTATAAATAGGCCTCCAACCCCCTCCAAACTCCTTCAATTTGTGCCATCTTCAGCCCACTTTGCTCCCATTTTTCTTCTTCCAACTTACTCTCCCTCTTCTCCATCTTCAATCCTTTATAGTTTCTAGCCTCCAAAAACCCAAGGTTAGCAAGGTTCTACATTAAATTTAAGGTAGGGCCTTAAATCTCTCTTACTATTTAATGTGGTAGTGGCTGATGACTCTCGTCATCCACTCTTCTTGTTGATGATAATTGATGTTTATATGGTTCTTTATGATTGAATGTCCATAAATTTATTGAGTTTGGGCTGAATTGAGGAGAGGGAAGCAAGAAGAGAGAAAGTAGAAACTATTTCCTATAAAAACCCTACAAGTTCCGTATAGTTGGAGTGTATGGCTCTGTCTATGGCCACCCAAACCTAATGACTCTATTTTTATGTGAAACTAGACATTTAGTGCTTTCTAACCATATAAATTATAAGGTCATTAGATTAGTATTAAAGGAGATATAAATTTTTTAAATTTGCCCTAGGTTTTTATCTCTGGATTTGACCAGAGTGTGTTGTGTAGGGCATTTCTCGCCTTATACAGCTTCAATTTGAGTGAAACCAATTTTTTTTAGAAAAAAAGACATAAAGCAACATTCCATAAAAATTTCAAAGTTAGATTCGGTCCCAATTGCTTCTAGTAATTCAATAAAATCGCCCTAAGTCCAACCCGGGATAGAACAGGACAGTCCAAATTAGTTAATTTCAAGAGCTTATAACTCGGCTTTGCTCATGCAAATGAGATGAAACTTCTTGGGAATGAAAATTTGTCCAGTTAGCTTTAAAACAAATTTCATATGATTTCACCATGTATTCTATTTTTAGTAAATTTTTACTTTTTGGTATGCAAATCTGCCTAGTTACAGAATAGCCCCAGATTAAAACCCAATAACTTGAGTTATACTTATCAAAATCAAATGGGACGAAAGAGGTTAGAAACTAGACAAATAACACTTTAACATATCCAAAATTTAGATCTAAATAAATTAAATAGAATTTATGCCTGAATTTACAAATTCGGCAGAATTGAAAGGGAGTGGCAGAAACGTAACTTAAGGTGAAGGTTATGAATCTTGTTTGATTGTTATGAGATTGATACATTGCAATTGATTTTTTGTATGAATGATTGCCTTGCTGTCTAGCACTATTCATAGGAAAGCAGATATGATCCATTATGCTGTCGAATTTTCGGTAGAAAATATAGAAAACCATGCATCATGAGTATAATTCCACTAGCATATGCATTCATGATTATGACTAAAGTTATAATAAAGATTCTATATGACTTGGGCTAGCCCCTGACGAATTAAAGGGGAATAGACAGGTGTGAAGGTCGGAAAAAGTAAACCTGTCACTCATGTATAGGTACGAACTCGGACCTGAGAAGTAGGCTATCACTCAAAGGTGAGAGAGGCCATTCACCTCCAGGGGACCAAGTGCAGAGGAAAATAAGAAAGTACAGACACTCTAGGGACGGTGATACGTAATGCCTAGGTGTATCAAATAAAGAAAGAAAAAGAGAAGCATAAGTGCATATCAAAATTTTTATGATGAGCAAGTGCATCAAGAAAATATCTACATCCATTTATGAATGTTATTCAGCAATTGCTTATTTTATTTTGAATCTATGCATCTTAGTTAATTATCCTTTATATTATTATATTGATGGTTGAGATTCTTTCTCTGTTTAACAAGTGTGTGATAAAATGAATCTACTTCGAAACGGATGTTTTTGAACTCTCTAAAATGAAATCTATAGTTCATAGAGCATGATTACTTTTTCTTGAATAAACCAAAGCAGTTGGAATGACAACGATGACATGTACTGCCAAGTAACTTAGGAATTCTACTAAGAATATAAAATTCTCATCCCTATGTGTGCCTTCGTGTCATCTCTAGACAGCCCAGACGGTCTTGAAGGAGATCAACTTGGAGGAGCATGACCGAGACTAGATTAGCTACTGAAGAAATTTGTATATATGTGTAGATATGTGTTTATGATTCCTAGTGTTTGAAGGGTTATCTAGTTACCCTCATATTCACGGGATGTAATAGAACTCTGTATTAATTTCTTAGGAAATAAGACAAATAATAAATCAAGGTCCGTTTAATTAATTATAACAACTCCTAATGAGATAATATGAATTAAGCATAGTATCAATTTGGGAGGACATTACATAAGTCCTATAATCACATCTTAGAATTGGAAATTAGAAAACACAAGAGTATTGGGAGATTCTATATATTTAGCTTTGCTACAATTTGGTTTCTTCATCAAAAGAGGAAAATCTATGATCTATGCTATTGGGTTCATCTTTTCTTCTTTCCTTCTCTTGATTCATGTTTATCATGTTCTCTTTCTTTTTGAATTTGAATTTTGTAAACATATTTTGTGGCTAAACTCCCTCGTAGCTAGGGTGATAATTTAACCAATGTTGGGATGATGAGTTTTTGTTTTCTTTAATCTAATGAATGTTTCTTTCTTTCAATTGAGTTTTTGTCTTTGTTCTTAATACTTTCTTGGATTGGCCACCCATGAATTGATGTTGTGAGTTGTGTAGGTAATTGAAAAATTAGTACATAGCTTAGACCTAGGGATAGAAACCATAATTGTTAATTGTCTAGGAATAGAAATTAATAATTGTGTAGGATTAATTTATTTAGGACTTGATAGATCATAAAGCCTTTAACTCTAAGGTTCAAGTTAAGGAATTAATTGAATTTTAGAGATTAAAGAGGATTGATATGCTAAGAAATTGGGTATTAATTAAATAAGGAAATCCCCTATCAATTAAATTGATTGAACTTTATTAGATTAGGAATTCAATGCTCATAGGAACAACTGGGTGAATTAGCGTTGTAGCACTTCATTTCTTGTTGAATTCCTCATCACTCTTTAGTTTAGATTTGATTTAGATTTGTTTTTAAACTCTTATTTGATTTTTGTTATTTCAAATTTGGAAGTCTAGATAGTAGTTGAATTTGAGAAGTAGTAATTGGTTACCCAATCCCTATGGGACGATGTTCTTACTCACACTTTCATTATTTGTACGAGTTGGTATACTTGCCAATTTCGTATCCATGACTGAGGTGGCAACACCATGGTTTGATATTGCGTTTGCAACAGTGATTCCATGGCTTAGCGGAATAGTGAAATGGCAACCTCTTAGATCAAAGAGTATGTAAGTTTTGATGCTATCCTACCATAAACACATGCATTACCGATATTGACAAATATTTTATTTTTGTCAATAATTAATTTTACCAATAGATTTTCAAGCAAAAGGGATCCATTGATAAATCACGCATTGGTAACATTTACCAACAAATTTTTTTCAGTCAGTAATTGTCGACGACATTTTCATTGGTAATTATTTGTTGTTTGTAGGTAAATTATTTGTGAAATTTTTCAAATTTTTGGTTGTTTAGAAATTTAATAACAATAGATCCTTTAATATTATTGAAGGATATTTTCGTCGATAATATTAGCAAAATTAATGATTTAATTACATTTATTGATGAATTTTTTGTCAGTAAATGTAATTAAGAATTATGATAATATATATTAATAGATTAATTATGATGGATAATCCATTGATAAGTGCAAAATTTGTTTTTTTTTAATTGTTTATTACCTTTTTATTAATTTATTAATCATATTACTTATTCGAATTACCTTTTCAATTATTTTATTTAATTATTTCAACATTTGTATAATTAAAAATATAATAATTAAAATAAAAAATAACACATAAAATATTTTATAATAATAAAATAAACATTCAATAAATTGAAATGTTCAAATAATCTAAAAAGAATAAATACAAGGATCCTAAGTAGTCCTGGTGGTCAATATCGGAGATGTCGTCCTCATCATCATCATCACAAGAATCCTAGGTGGTGGCTAATAAGGTGAAGCTGGAAATGATGAGCCAACTAGCCTGCAATTGCTCGAAATATGCATGCATTGTCTTCGTCATCGTCTCTATCTTCTTCTCCACCTACTTCACCATGGTTTTCAACTTCTTCTTCCAAGAAGCTTCCTTCTCCTAGAATCACTGATCTTACTCTTCTAGCCTCTTATGCAGCTCTTTATGGATGGCATGGATATGAGAGTAGATTATGTCCTCAACCTCAACCCCAATAGGCGCATCTCCGACCACAAAGGCAGGACACAAAGCATCATTATAATAGACCCCCATGCCATAGACATGACTGTTGTAAGGACCGCCAACCGTCTGCGACCATACCGTGTCCTAATCAATAAGTTGGTAGTTGGTCGCAGTCCCACTATCCTATGAGGTCTACTAGCGCCTAGCCTCCTCAAGTTTCTATGATTACTCAGCGTACGATTAAATGAAACAAATATTACACTTGTGAAATAGCATATATAATAAGAACTAATGAAATAGAAAGTTTTGAAATTATATATTTGGCCTCGGAGCAAGAGTCCACCCATGTTGCCTTGTCTCCCTTGCAAGTGTGCATCTCCTTGAACACCTCTCCCTGTAGGTGTCCTATTGAGGAGCTTGCCTGTATTTCAAATTAATTTCACATGATTAATCATACATAAATGAATACGCAAAACCCAAATTTAAAATTAAGTGCATTAATTAATTGAACTTATTTACTATCTTGGACTTGGTGTTTTGCAAGGTAGTGGAGCCACCAACATGTAGGGATCCACCGTTAATAGAGGGCTTGTTGGCCTTGGCTTTCCTCACCTTCACCTTGAAGTCCTTGGAAGCCCAATATTCCTATAAGGCCCATAGGTTATCTCTTGTATCTAGTGATTGGGAGCCCCCATCTCGCAGATATCTCAATACATATCCCATAAGTGCTTGACAGCCCAAGACTTCCAAGCTTTAAACATGTTGGCATCATCCCATGGATCAATAATAAAACCTCTGTACACAAACAAAAGTAGCACAATAATCATATATCAATGTGAATAGAAGTAAACATTGAATTTTTTAAAAAAAGAAGTCATTTTACCTTTTACTTCTCATACCACATCTACTTTATGTCCGGTGGAATACTAGAGAAGGTTTTGTAGGACACATCATGTAGTTTTTTTATCACCTCAGTGATATTGTGCAAACCTTGACTATGAAGAAGCCCAATATATCATATATACAAAAGCAAAATGTGAGATGTCAATTAAAAAGAAATCACAATTTAACATTGATATTGAATTAAAATTATAAATTACTTACCAGGTCAACCATTAAACCTCAAATGAGTACACCGCATCATGGAAGCATGTGACTGCCCAGAGAAGGCAACTACTCCACTATCAGTTGCAAGCTGAGAAAGGGTAGGAATGGTAGTAACCACAAGCCGTGGCTCAGTAGGTGCCAGTGGCAATGGTGGAGGAGGCATATACCTAGGAGTAAGTATCATGTTGAACTATTGTGAAGGTGAGTGAGTTAGTGGTGGTGGTGGAGGTATATGGCCTAAGTGCTAAGGTGATGGTGGGCAAGGAGTGGTGGTGGAGGTGGAGGCTAGAGTGGTGGAAGCAAAGGGAGTGTTGGTGGTGTTGGAGGTTCATGTGATGGAGCGAGGAAGTTGACAATCTCTCCTTGGGTAACCTCTGCCTTAACCAAAACTACCTCTGCCTACCATATTTGAATCAAGCACAACATGTGTATAAGTAAATAAGCACGAAACCCTTAAACTAAAATGGAAGAAACTAACAATAAAAAGAAAGAAAGTGGTATACCATTGATGACTGTAAAATATACACTCATTTGTTACTAGATTTGATGTAGATTTGGGCTTAATTTGAGAGATTTGGCTAATATTATATGATAAATGCACTTTATGTAGAATTATTGTATTTAATGTTAATTTGGTGAATATTTACTAATTTTGTAGGTTTTTATGATTGATTTAACTCAATTATTGCTAGGAAATAAATTGGAGTATCTTTGGGCCCAATCGGAGTTATTTTGGAAAAGTGCTAATAAAGAAAAACTTACATCTCTCTTCGTAGGGATCAAATTGAGATGATTCAAGATGTTCCTGAAAGATCACAAGAAGATCTCTAATTTTGCTAATGACCACAAATTCATTTCTCAAAGATTCCAGGTGAAAATTGAGTTACAAGATTGAGAATCAAATCTGTCCATATCTTATCCTATTTGACCTCTACTAAATATTTCACTGGTGTCTTGAGTTACAGAAGATTGTGGTATTGGAAAGCTAACAAAAAAAAGCTATAATTGCTATTTCTACTCCAAAGAGCTAATTCCAACTAGAGAGAGCACTATAGAGCCTACAAGTTGATTGTCCAGATTTGATTCTGCACCAGAACACGAATTGAGCTTCCCTAGCCCAATCGTTATACAACCAAGGTTAATTGGACCCATTCTCTATCTCATAGCTACGCCCCATACCTCATAATAGAAGATCATTATCTTACCCTAATTTAAGTATAAGAAGAAAATTAGAAGCAAACCCTGAAGACATTTAGCATTTAACATCTGACACTACACAGATAGACAAGAACCCTTATTTTGGAGAGGCACAAGGGAGTTTGGAGCCAGAGCATCCTTGGAGCTCAGAAGAAGAGAAAACTCATCTCCTTCACTCATATCTTTTCTATCTTTCTTCTTCTCGCATGATTATGATATTTGTTTCTTCATTGAGTATGAATATTGTATCTATGAGTGGCTAATTCTATTTTCTTAGGGTGATGATGTAGCCTTTTTAAATGATGATATATTGACTTTTGTTTGGATTTATTTGAATCTTATTTATTCTAATTAAATTTTTATATATATGCATAATGCTATTTATGGACTTAGTACCATCCACAGATGGATCCTAAAGTTGTTGTAGGCTATAGGAATCTAGGTAGATATTTGAAACATGGTATAAAAATCGTTATCCACCATTTGCCTATGAGTAGTGTATGATAATCATGGGACATTAGTCAAAGTAGAATCTTAGAATAATAATTTCTCTAGCCTTAAAATTCAATATCTTGGAAGTTCGGTTGTCTTTTAAAGTGTTACAATAGGATTAATATGTAGAGGAATCTGGTGCTAGTTAATTTGTGATCCCTACCTTTCATTAAATAAATATATCTCAATAAATTTCATGAAGTCAATACCCATCAACATTTAGGTGAAATCAAATGCCTAGTGCTCATCTCGATTGATTTACAAACTTTTTTCTACTGCTTACTTGCTACATTGCTCTCTAATCATTCCTGTGACGAAATCAATATTTGGTTAACCTAAATAGATTCTAATTGGTAATTACAATAGTTGGTTAATCAATCATCATGAGAACGATACTTTATTTACTACTTTATTACTTGATTGCCCTGGTGCACTTGCCGATAAAATTGGAAATAAGAAATTAATTATCTAAAACATACTAAAAAACTCCATGAACCATTAAGTGATTCTCGTTACCAAGTGCTAGATAATCAGATAAGTCTCTGTCTATAGTGCTAGCACTAACACTAAAAATCCATGGTGTCACATTAGTTATTATTCCAGTTACTAGTCCCCGCATTGCCTCTAGTAGCAACTACTATTATACCATTGGCTATTGGATGGAGGGCCCATATGGAAAACCCATCTTCAAAAAATTCTTAGGATTAGGTTTGCCAAGGGAAAAGGAAATATCATCCTCATCAGTGATAGCAACATCAAAGGTTTCATAACATGGGCATTGGTGCAATCAAGCTGAATGGTTTGCCAACTTACTTTATAGGCATAACATAGGCTCTGATGGAGCCATCCCTAGTAGTGCCATTGCCAAATCCAAAAAAAAACTTGCTCTTGGAACAAAATTACCTATCGCAATTGACAAAGTTGGGGGCACCAAGGCCTAGTAAGTGCCTTGCTTATAAAGAAATGTGTTAAAGTTGGTTATATTTTGACTCCTAACCATTGTTGAAAAATCTTACTCCTATCAATTTTCTGCATCATTTATATTACAACATATATTGTAAAGTAAGAGATTTATTTTCAAAAAATAAAAGGAAACTTAGGAGGGCGGAAGGATTGTGGATTTCTTAACTTATGCATTTGCATGCTTGCACAACAAACTCCCTTTTGAATCAAGTAGGACAAAAGCCAAACCAGCAATAAGACAACAAGCTTCAAACTTCCTCTTTGGTAAAGTCTTTGCCAACATGTTTGAACCATTATCATCTGTGTGAATCTTTCCAAACTTCATCAACTTAGAATCCAGAACATCATGTTTCCAATGATACCGTACATCAATATGCTTAGATCTACCATGTAAAGTAGGATTCTTGCCAAATAGATTGCACTTTGACTATGACAAGACAAAACATATCTCTGTTGAGTAAAACCAAGTTCTTGTATAAATTTCTTTATCCAAAGCAACTCTTTACATGCCTTAGTAATAGCAATGAACTCAGCCTTAAAGTTAGACAATACAACACATTTCTGCAACCTAGACTGCCAAGCCACAACTCCCTCTACAAAGATAATCAGGTAACTAAAAGTAGATTTCTTGGAGTCAACATCCCCTGTCATGTCTAAATAAGTATAAACAAAAAAGAATAGGAGTCTGTTTAGTTTCCCTTTTTTCTGTTGTCATTTTCATAAAAAATAGGAAATGCCATAGAAAATAAGTTTGGTTCGTCATTTTCATTTTGAATTCTAAGAAATATTTTCAAAATTTTTGAACATTTTGAAAACAACTTTTCTTTATTTTCAACATTTTCAGTTTTAGTGCAGTGGCATTTTTGAAATTTTTACCACTTTCTTTCATTCTATCCCATTACCACCAGATTTCACTACCATCATCCTTCACCATGGCACTGAACCAGCACCACTACTACAAGCCATGGACCACAACCAACCACCACACACCACACACCACTAGAAGCCAAAACTGTCACACACTGTCATCAACCTTTACCATCGTCAACCACCATCACCACCACTAAAACCTCAAAAGCTTTGTTGCAAACCACCATTAAACCACTACCCTGACCTTGAACTAGCCCCCACCACAATCACCGTCCTCTATTGCAAACCAAGCCACCGCCACTGCTACACGATGCCGCCCTGCAAGTTCGTTGTCACGCTGCTGCAAACCTGTCATGCCACCACCATTGTGCTCTCCTTTCCCTCTTTTACCATGGCTGCAACTACAGTCTAATTTTGCATCGCACAGCCCCCTTTTTTAATTCTCAAAACATCATTCAATTAGGCATTGAGGGCATTTTTTCTTTTTTATTTTCATTTTCTTTTTGAGCCTCTTTTCTGTAGAGAATGGATATTGAGCATTTAGATGGGTGGGTCACTTTATGGGGAGAGAACTAGGTTAAGAGGGTGAGTCACTATTGAAGTCTAGGGTGAAATACAAAAAACTTGGAAAAGGAAATAACAAATCAAACATATTTTCAAAATTTGAAAAAATAAAAATGAAAATGATTTTTAAGAAATGAAAATAGAAAATGAAAATAGAAAATATTTTCATAAACCAAACACACCCTAGGTTTCCCATTTCCAAAACATAGGTTCAAATTTGAAGTACCATGAAGAAATCTAAAGATCTACTTCATAGTTTCTAATGCTCAAAGGATTAGAAAGAAAATGATTAACAACACCAACTACATGATCTATATTAGGCCTAGTGCAAACTATTGTATACATCAAACTTCCTTCCATAGATGCATAAGGAACACACTACATGTTTTCTTTTTCTTTATCATTAGAAGGAGCCTATCTAGTGCTAAGCTTAAAGTGTGAAGCTAGAGGAGTACTTACCACTTTAACTTTATCCATGTCAAACTGTTGAAGTACCTTCTCTATGTACTTCTCTTGAGGTAACCACAACTTCTTAGACTCTCTATCACAAGCAATACGCATGCCAAGAATCTGTCTTGTTGGTCCCAAGTCTTTCATTGCAAAAGACTTGTAGTGACAACAACCAACATGTCATCATCATAGAGCAACAAATAATGAAATCATTATCGGAGAATTTTTGCACAAAAACACAATGATCGGAAGTGGTCTTCTTGAATCCTTGCTGGATCATAACAAACTCAAACATTTGTACTATTTCCTTGATGCCTATTTCAACCCATACAAACTTTTCTTCAACGTCCAAACATAATTCTATTTATCTTTTACAAACAAAACACTTTGGCTGCTCCATGTAAATTTCTTTTTCTAAACCAAAACTATTTAAACGAAGAACAACTCGAATGGAAGACATTTTAACAATAGGTAAGAAAATCTTATCAAAATCAACACCTTTTTTTTTCTGATGGTAGCCTTTGACAACTAATCTTGCTTTGTACCGTGGAACAGGACCATTCTCTTTAGTTTTTCAATCTACAAATCCACCAATTTTGTAATGCTTTCTTATCCTTAGGCAATTTGACCAACTCAAATGTATGGTTGTCAAGTAAAGATTTCATCTCATCATCCATTACTACAGCCCATTCTTTTGTATGCTCACTCTCCATAGCTTCCTCATAGTACTTAGGTTCTCGTTTGTTAATAAAGAGTACATCATTAGATGAGTAACAAGTAGAAGTTAAATGCTATCTAGAAGACCTCTTAAGAGGAACAACAAGTTCATTACTATCATCAGCAACATCATCATCAATATTCTCAACTGGATCATCTGGAATATGATTTTGGCCATCAACATTATTACCAAAGTCTGCTACATCATGCGTATTTGTCTCAAGAACTGGATCAAGATCAGCCAAACCATGACTCTGATTTCTTTTCCTTATCAATATCTTCGATGGTTTGATCCTCCATAAAATATCATGACTTCTGACAAGCTTCTTTTCAATAGGACCATAGAATCTATAGCCAAATTCATCATGGCCATAACCAATGAAGACACACTGCCTTATCTTGACATCTAAATCGGACATTTCATTTTTCAGCAGATGTAGAAATGCTTCATAACAAACTCTATCAAGATCATCAACATATAAAGCAACAATAGGAGATAAATTAATAACATGTGCAATAGTGTATAATGCCTCACCCAAAAAAGATGCAAGCAACTTTGCTTCAGAAAGCAAACATTTGACTTTTTCCATCAATGTCCATCCTTTCTACCAAGCCATTGAGCTGAGGATATTTGGGGGCACCTTTTGATGTTGAATACCTTGCTGTCTACAATATTCATCAAAAGGTACATAAAACTCGCCATTATTATCAATGCGAATACATTTTAGTTTCTACCCTATTTCTTTCTCAATGGAAGCCTAAAAGTGTTTAAAGAAACAAGCCCCTAGTCTTTAGCTTCAAAACATAAACCCAAAACTTCCTTGAATGATCACCAATAAACATAACAACGTAAAGTCCGCCACTAAAAGTCTGAGTTCTCATTAGACTATAGAGTTTTGAATCAACCACCTCTGATTTTCTAGAAGGAGGATGGCTCTTAAAGGAGACTCTGTTCTATTTCCAAGCCAAGTAGTGAGCAAACTTTTCTAAGCACCTTTCAAACCTACAAGTATTTTCTTCTTGACAAGTATTTTCTTCTTGGCCAAAGAACTCAGTCCCTTCTCACTAATTTGGCTAGGTATCTTGTGTCATAAATCTGATGAGCTATCACAATTAACAACATTTACAACATCAACAAAAATTGAAACTTTCATTCAATACAATCCAAAAAACTTCTTACCACATGTCATAACCAAAGAACCTTTAGTGAGCTTCCATTGACCACCACCAAAGATACTAACATAGCTATCATCATCAACAACAATACTAGAAATTAGATGCAAATGGATGTCTGGTGCATGCTGATGAGTGTAAAATATACGCTCATTTATTGCTTATTTTAACATGGTTTTGCACTATAATTGTTGGGAACTCAACTATTTTTCATTTGATATTTGGGCTTTTGTAAAATTCATGGAACTAATGTGAATTTGGTGACTTTTAAGTGAATTTGAAAGTTTGAAGGCTAGTTTTGCTCAATCTTGCCGAGTAGGATTAGGAGGAGTTTGATTGGAGTCTTTTGAAGCTTATTTGGTGAGATTCTAGGACCCTGCTGCACTAAAAAATTCGTATCTCTCCCTATAGAAATTGGATTGAGATGATTCAAGATGTTTTGAAAAGATGAGAAGAAGACCTTCAACTTTGCTATTTATCTCGAGTTTCAGTTCTCGAGTCTTCATGGAAAAAATTTAGAAACATAATTGAGGCGCGATATTATTCTTAATGCTATCAGCCTTACCTTTACTCACTATTTTGCTTAATTTGAAAAAGGGCACTTTTTTTTAAAAAAAAATCTTATTAGTTAAAATATAAAACAAGTTAATTTAAATAGACAACTTAATAAGGTTAAATAATTTTCATTAACATGATACTTGGAAAGGATAAGTAAATTGGAAATTCATATGAATTAAAAGAAAAATTGAGAATTTATGTTAAGGGATAAAAATAATAAAAATTATGCAAAAGTAAAATGGTTAATAAAGCATGCATGGATAAAAGGACTATGATGTGCTTCGTATAAGGGTAAAAAATAGTGAAAATTTCATGAAATAGATTTATGAGTAAAAATACATATAGATCTATTAAATAAAGTTTTCACATCCTATTTTTACCCCCATAATAAACACATTCAAAGAAAATTGTCACTCTAAAAATTATATAATAACATTAATGGGCCAAATAGAAGTTGAGGACTTTCCGAATGGATTTATTGTGGGGCTAAAGACAAGTGCTGTAATTGCTTGGGCATAAAAAGTGCCCATTAACAAGGCCGAGTAAGCTCTTTCATGGATAATTGACTTTCTTTATAAGACATGATAAAATGAATAATGTTTGGTGAATGCACAAACAGTGCGACGTATACGTAATGTATATGGAAAAAGTGAGGAAAATGATAAAAAATACTTGGATGATGGGTTTCACATATAATTATTACTTTTGTTCAATTTTTTTTTATCTAGAAACTTACCAGCGCTTGCATTGTTTGCACTTATAATTTTTTTTTTTTTACAAAACTCACCGGCGCAAATAGTGCAAGTGCGGGTAAATTTTTTATATATACACAAAACTTACTAGTGCAAATAATGCAACACTGGTAAGTTTCTAGACAAAAAAAGGTTAAACAAAAATAAGAATGATTATGTGGGACCCATTATCAAAATATTTTTGTCATTTTTCTCACTTTTGAGTTTGCATTGCATATGCGTCATATTGCTTATGCGTCCCCCTATAATTGCTCTAAAAAAATCTTTGACCTGACCGAAAAAAGATATCTTTGACTATTAAAAGAAGACGTAAAAAAACTATTTTTCTTAGTGTATAATTGTTCTATTATCGTTCAGTTATTCAATTTCGTACAGTGGATATATGCTGATTTACTTGATTGGCCCTTTACTTATATCTCATTATGATTGACTTCAATTGTTGTTTTTATTAAGGTCGTGATAGTGAATTAAGATAACGTTTTTCATCAACTCTCAAACAACTTTAGACAAACAAGTAATTGAGTCTCTTATTTTTTATTTTTTAAAATTGTTCTTATTTTTTTTTTTCCCAATTTGCTTTCTTACATTTAAAATTGTTTATTCATATACTTCTTTAGTTATAATTTCATTGTAAATCTAGGTGAAAATGATGACATGTCACTTATTATGATGATAAGAAAATGATATAACTATGGCATAACAATAATGCGATATCACAAGTCAGTAATATGTCATTATTTTCGTTAATGAGACTGACAAAAGTATGACAGAGAATTAGATTGATAAATGATTTACAACACAAAGTGCTAAATTTTAAAATAAAGAATAAGAGACTAAATTGAGAAAAGAAATACAAATAAGGCACCAAATCATTCATTTTACTATAATTTTATTATAATCAATTTCATTTAATATTAATGCAAAATTATATGAGAGTATAAAAATATTAAAATTCTTAAATAACATCTAATGTGATTTAACATGTGTAAGAAACGAGAACCCTAGTTTAGAAAAGGGGAAAGTAATTAAGAAATAGAGAGAAAATGTCTCAGAGAGAGTTTGTAACTAATCACGATGTGCTGTACACTATTTATAGAAGCTAATATTTGGCCCCAAGTCGTACCAGAAATTAGTTACAACAATCTAACTAATCACGACTATCTAATTGACTAATCTAGTTAATTAATCATGTGCTTATAAATTAGCTACAGAAGATGAGATTAGGTTCCAGTGTGGTGATTTTCAGCAGTTGCAGGTGGAGTGTCTTCATGCTCAGATTAGGCCAATGAAGATTGGGCTATTAATGTGCCATGTTAGTTAAGAGTGATTATTATGCTCTATTTTAACAATATTTATAATGTTATGAATGATGTAATACATACTGAATAGTATATTCAAATAAATTTCTATATTGGAGTCTCGAAGAGCACTTAAAAATAATCTCTTCCAAAGATGAGACTTGTTATTTGTATCACCTAATTTTATGGACACCTCAACATCTAGAGAGAAAAAAATATGGGATCCACCATCTTCTCCCTGCCCTTTTTTCTTCTCTCTTCTCTACCCTCTCTTTTTTCTGTCTATGGGTGTCTCTAAACACCCTTTTGTAAGTTTTCAAATCCCTTTTTCCTCCAAAGATATATCACAAACAAGTGAAAAACTACTATTAAAAAAAAGTGAAAAACTAAAGCCATGCATTGCCCCCTTCACCCTCCCAACTTACTCTAGAAGTGGTTGTATTATTTTCATTTTTGCGCCAAATTTTTAAAAATAACAATTCAAAGCACATAGGAGAACTCGCGTAATAATTTTAATATCTGAAAAATGTATAAATTACATAAAAATTAGTCATTAACTTTAAATATTTAATTATTAAAAATTAATCGTTAACTTTAAAATTTTAGTTATTCATGAAGTATAATTCTAAGAGCTTATTTCTCTATATGATTGTGTCCAAGGTAGGTTGCTTTGAGATCGAAGCCAATCTTCTCACACAATGACTGGTAAAAGCAGTCATTGTTGGCTTCAAAGAAGGACCGAAGATATAAGCAAATGAAAGCATAAACTCTTTACACACCACTTCGTGGAACATAATAATGAGTTTGTTTATTTTCCACCTCATCTCTTTGTTTCTACTTTGGCTTTTTTTGGTTGGAACCATCCCATGCCATTAAAAAGGTAAGTTCATTTCCCTTCAAATTTTGAATTCTGCTAATGTTTGGCTTATCTTTTCCGATTACAATGAGCAGAACAATTTTTCTATAAGCAGCTAATCACATTATACTTCTCAATTTTGGACATATAAATTTAATTATGCTTATACATTTCAATGGTTTGTAAGTGTTTCATTTATATGTTGCTAGTCTTATAGTGTGTAATTAGGATCACACTCTCATGGCCAAAACCCTTCAGCAACCTATTCTATCTCTTCAAACATTGGAATGTCTTCCACTTTAGCTTCTTATATATAAGTTTCATAATCAAAATAATCGGATCGTACCTCAAATGCAACATACAACTCTGAGCATAATTGTCTTTTGTATCTCAAAAGTGTTAGGTCAATGCATTCCTCATGGCTTATTTTATAGAGGGGAAAATGCACTTTATAAAAATAAGAATTGAGAAAGGTTTCTTTTTTTTTTTTGTTATTCACTGGAATAAGGTGCTAATACATATAGAGGAGTTTGTTCCTACAAGTCAGGAGCTGAGTACAACATCCTAAAGCTATATTCAAATAGTAGTTACAATAGAGAGCTAAAATAGAAACAAATAATCATAACATATAAGATTCTCTAACAACTTGATAAGATCAAAGTATCATGACTAATTCAAGTCTTGCTTTGCTGTATTACGCCCCCTCAAGATGAGGTTACCATTGGTGACCTTCATCTTAACCCTGAAGTCCTCAAATTTGGATAGTGGCAGTGGCTTGGTCAACATATCAGCCAACTGATCTTTGGTGGACACATAAGACACCTGAAGCTTCCAAGATTGCACTTGTTCTCGCACAAAGTGATAGTCCATAGAAATATGCTTCATCCTAGAGTGAAAAACCAGATTTTTACAGAGATAGATAGCTCCCACATTATCACATAAAAGAAGAGGTGGCTTGGTCAACGTTAATTTGAGTTCTTTTAGGAGATTCATTAACCACATAGTTTCAGCAGTTGTAGAAGCCATTGCCCTATATTTAGCTTCTATGGAAGATCGAGCAATAGTTTTTTGTTTCTTAGAACTCCCCAAGATATGGGACAACCACCAAGAAATGAGATGGAGACCGAGGTGGAGGTGCGGTCATATATGTTGCCACACCAAGAAATGAGAGTGTTTAAATCCTGGGGGTTGAGTCATAAAATCTGCTCTTCAATTTTCCCTTGAAGGAAGGCATTGTTAACATATAGCTTATGCATGCTCCATGAATTGGCTAGTGCAATTGTCAAGACAACTTTAACAGCTTGAGGCCTTACCACAAGTGCCAATGTGTCATGAAAATCAGTACCAGGGGTTTGAGTGTAACCCTTGGCCACAAAACTAGCCTTGTACCTTGAAATTGATCCATCAGGGTACCTTTTTATCCGAAATAGCCACATATAACCAACAACATTCTAGTTCTTAAATGCTAGTACTAATAACCAAGTACCATTTCTTAAGAGTTGATCAAACTCATCTACCATAGCCTTACACCAATGAGAATATTTCATAGCTTCTTTCACATTAAAAGGTTCAAGGTTTTCAACTAAAGGGTGTTTAGTGACTACAAAATCCTTTTTTTTTTGTTTGAAGACAATAGTTTTTGGATCTTGTTACCATGTTATGTTTTCTAGTTGGATTTTGTGAAGGCTAAGAAGGAATTGGAAGTGGGGATAAGTTAGATGAAGAAGAGTGTGAGGAAGGATCATTATTTGCTGATGAATTCAAAAGCACTATCAACACATCCAAAGGAGCAGAAGAATGATCTTGATCATGAGAGGCAGAGTCAAGTTGTGTTTCAGGTTGAGTGGGGGGGTGGCTGGACAGGTAACATTAGATGAGGGGTTTTCAGGATTTGGTCGAATAATAGGATCTGAGGTCGTTTGTTTGGCAAATAGAGAAGGATAAGGGAAGTGGTTGTCAAAAAATGTCACATGGCGTAAGGTGTAAAGTTTATTGGTTACTAGATCAAGGCAAAGGTAGGCATATTGGGATGGTGCATATCCAACAAAGATGCATGGTGTTGATCCAGGTTGAAGTTTGTTGTTAGTATAAGGCTCAAGTCAAGGAAAACACAAACACCCAAATGAATACACACGATGATAATGTGGACTAGAATGATGCAAAACTTGAAATAGAGACAACATATGTAGAATAGGGGTGGGAAGTCAGTTTATTAAATATGTAGCAGCTTGAAAGGCATATGACCAAAAAGATGCAGGGAGATTAGCATGATGCAGTAATGCACAACCAATTTCTACTATGTGGCGATGTCTTCTCTTTACTGTGGCATTATGTTCAAGTGTATGAGGTGTGGTATAATGTGAAATACCATGGCAAGTAAAAAAAAGAATTGAATATAATGAATTCACCCCCATTATCTAAATAGACAGACACAATTAGCAAATTAAAAAATTTTTCAACAATTGATTTAAATTGAGGAAATATCAATGAAACATCAGATTTATTCTTCAACAAGTACAACCAAATGTACTTAGAAAAATGATCAACTAACACTAAATAATAACTAAAACCATCTAATGTCCTACAAGGAGCAGGGCCCCATACATCAATGTAAATGATTTCAAGTGGTTTAGTGCTTATAATAGATGGGACTGAAAATGGCAGCTTAAGTGACTTGGAACTTCTGCACGAAATGCAGGGAGAACTGATGCTTGACTTTATTTGAAGAGTAGATGATAAATGCTGAAGAATAAGTGATGCAAGACGTCCTAGAATATGATGCCAGGGTGGTGTTGTGGCTGAGAACAGAATTTGAGGTGAGGATGTAGTGTGGAGATGATAAAGTCCATACTTATGCTAGCCTTTGAGTAGTGAGACACCTGTCTTCAAATCCTTCTCCAAGACACAATCAGAGAAAAGTTCAATAGATACAAGATTAGTTTGGCATAATTTTGAAATGGAAAGTAACTGTGTAGAAATATTATGGACATGAAAAACATTATTGAGGTGAAATGTGTATGATGGTGTAATGATTTTGGTGTTACCAGTATGAGAGATTGGCAAGTTAGTTCCATCACCTATATACAATTGACCTCTACCATTGTATGGTGTTGTGAGATGCAATTGTTCAAAGTCATTGGTGACATGGTGAGTAGCACTAGAATCCAAGACCCAATCTGAGCTGGTAGTAGATTGCAGGATATGTGTATGATGAGCAGAAGGCTTATAGCCTTATTTGTTGGGATAGCCATGGATTTTGTAGTAAACCTTGGTAGTGTGACCTTGTTTCTCGCAGAATTGACAAATGACCGTCTTTGATGAACCTGGAGAGTTAGATCGAGTGAAGGAAGGAGAGCTAGATGAAGAAGACTGAGGTTTGGCCTTAAAATGGGTGGATTTCCCTTTGTGAGCAGAATTTGCAATAGTAATGTGAGTTATGCCAGAAGAGGGCGCATTATGATGGAGATAAGTCTCAAAATCATGAAGCAAATCATGGAGCTCATCAAAAGTGATAGGAGTTCCATGAGTTCTAATGACAGTAGCAATTTCTTTGTATTAAGAACCCAAGCCATTCAAGGTATGAATGACCAAGTCAACATCATCAACAGGATAGTTTATAACTGCTAATTCATTTGAGACAGATTTAATACCCGAAAGGTATGTGGCAATGGGCTAAGATCATTTTGAGGATCGAGAGAACTTTTTCTTTCAAGTACATGATACGATGTCTTGTCTTACTTGCAAATAAGCAAGTGAGTGTGTCCCAAGCTTGCTTGGAAGTCTTGACTTTCCCAAGCATGCAAATAATTTGTTGATCCATAGAGGAGATTATAGCATGTAGAAGAAGTTGATCTTGTTTGCACCAGTAGTTGTAATCAACATGCGAAGGAGAAGGATAGGTCGTGGTACTATCAACAAAACCGAGGAGATCATAACTAGCAAGGAGAGCATTCATCAAAACTCTCCAAGCTGGAAAGTTCGAACCAAAGAGCTTGGCTGAATGTTGAGTGTTAATAGCTATGACTTTCTTATTTTGGCCAATGGCTATAATGTTGGAATTGTTGTGATCATGGTTGGGATTAGAGTTTGAGATGGTGGAAGTCATGATAAAAAATGGATCAAAATGCTATTAAGCAAGAGACTACCAAGCCATACAAAAATAAGAATTGAGAAAAGTTTCTATTTTTTTATTGACAGGAATAAGGTGCTGATACATATAGAGGACTTTATTCCTACAATTCAGGAACTGAGTACGACATCCTAAAGCTATATTCAAATAGTAGTTACAACAGAGAGCTAAAATAGAAACAAATAATTATAATAGATAAGATTCTCTAATAACTTGATAAAATCAAAGTATCATGACTAATTCAAGTCTTGCTTGGTTGTATTACACTTTACCCCCTATATTTTAGCAAATGTACACTTTACACTCTACATTTAAAAAACGTGCATCCCCACACCCTGCTTTGTATCAAACTTGCCCTTTGACCCTTTTGCCAAGTTCTCCATTTATACTCTCCATTAGTGACACATTAACTCAGATTTCCTTTTTACTCCAATATAAATGGGCGAAGAAATGTACTTTAACTCAGCCCAAGTTCTGAGTTCTGAGTTCAAAAGAGTTCACTTCTTCCTTATCTACGAGTTCTGAGTTCAGGATAATTCATTTCTTCCTTATCTACGAGTTTCGAGTTCCAAGTTCATATGTCACTAACGGAAAATGTGGACGGAGCACTTTACAGAAGGGTCAAAGTGTATATTTGATAAAAGACAAGGAGTCGGGATGTACGTTTTTAAAGTGTAGGGTGTAAAGTGCACGTTTGCTAAAGTACAGTAAAGTAAAGTGCATTTTGCCCTAAAATAAAAATAATATAAGTCAATAAAATGAATAAATAAAAATAACTCATTTAATATTTATAAAATATTATTTAAGTAAGAATGATACATAAATAAAAGAAGTTGTGTAATAAATTTAAATTATTATAATTAAAAGCATAAATTTAATATTAAAAAATTATATTATATAATATTATGCAGTTTGGATTGGATCGATTTTGAAAACTAAATCCAAAATCTGATCTAATCCAAACTTTTGCAGTTTTGATCAATTTTTTATTTCAATTGGATTGTTTAGTGGTTTTGATTTTATTGGATTGATTTTGAACACCTAATAAGTTGATAACAAATGGGGGGGAAAAGTAATAGTACGATGGTTCTTATCCATATCATTAATTTTGAATTTAATCTTGATACCAAAAAAATATTTTTAAATTAGTCCCTAAACTTGTAATTATTTGCAGAAACATCCCTACTATAGTAGTGTGTGACAAATGATATCATACTTTGCTAATCATGTAGGACAACTCATTTACAAAGTTATAACTCTAGTTAACGACAATAGGGACATTTTTAAAAAATTGATTGTGAGCATGGGAACTAATTCAAAAACTTCTTTCTTTTATATAGGAACTAATTTCAAAATCGTTGTTATGTATAGGGAATAAAATTATATTTTGAGATTGATTTTTATGTATTGTGTCACGCCCCAAATATAAGGCATGACCGGTCCATAGGTCAATCTGACTCACTTAACCTAGCAAGCCTAATGACCAAATTTTGTTCATATAATTTAGCAACTTAAGTACGGGGGCTGCCAAAAATTCAGCAGAGTCTCCCCTGAAAATTAAACAATCCAAAAATTACATAGACCTGTTTTGAATCCAATATAATAACTAGAAATCACAGTTAGAATATTTCCAAAGTAACAATCATAGGGATCAAAAGATCAGCTATACTAAAGAGTAATATACACATTATGACTATATCCATAACCCAAAAACAACTGATCCTATGCCCTATAGCTGTAAAGTACTGGAATCAACAAAATAGAAGCCTCTTCCATAGTAAAGGCCTACCAAAAGGAATATCCTAGGTAGAACAGTTAGTCTCAGGAACCTGCTACTCAGCACCTGTAACATCCACCATTTTTCGCCTAATTATTCGGTTTTATCGAATAATTGAGAATAATTAGAATTTGGTTAAACAATTATTTAGACTCAATTGATTAGCAATTACTTGAGTCTAGATAAGAGAGAATTGAGTTAGAGTATAAGAGATTTCATAAAAATTTTATTGAAAACCGATTTACCGATTTAAAGGAAATCGGTAACATTACGGTATTTTAAACTGTCAGAACTGAATCAATAAAATTACAAGCTCTAAACCTTATTTTGAGTGGCTGATAACTCAGCCACTTATCACCTAAAGTGGCGCAACAAAGGCCACACTCCATGGAGAAGCTTGGCTGAATTTCAGCCAAGCATTTTAAGCCAATCAAATTCAAGCAAAACCACTCAAAGCAATCAGAATTTTTTCCACCTTTTAACAACCCTTTTAGACCACATTTCAACGCCCTTTCTCTCCTCTCATTCAGCTCTCTTTCTCTCTTCTTCACACACAAAAACTCCAGCCAACATCAAGCCAATTCAAGCCTTACTCATCCAAGCCTTCAAATTCCAGCAAAATCACTTGGAACAAAGGTAGGAGTTTAATACTAGCATCAAATCTGTGGTCTTGGCTAGCTGAGCTTGGATTATTTTCATGATCTTTGATGTGTTAATTGGATGATTATAATGATATGTGATTGGTTTTGGGCTGTTTGTTTGGTTAAAATCGAATTTGAAGTAAGAAAGAATAGAAATAAGAAGAGCTGAGGGGCTGGAGAACCAAAACCCCTCAGCAGTCCGTACGGCGGAGTGTACGGCTCTACCTATAGCCAATCAAATTGGATGAAATCATTTTTATATGAAACTATACATCTAGGGCTTTCCATAGATATATCATATAAGGCTTTTGGATTAGAATTGACAGAGTTATGAATTTTTGAATTTCAACCTAGGGTTTTGACTCTGGCTTTGGGCAGATTAGGTTGTTTAGGGTAGAACTCGACCTATACTACTTGAAAATGAGTGAAACTAACTTTGTTAGAAAGCTTACACATAGAAAAATGTCTCATAAAAATTTCAAAATTTTTTAAGGTCCCAATTGCTCCCAGTGATCCAAAAAAAGTTGCCCTATGTCCAAACTGGGCCAGAACAGGGCAGTTTAGAAAGGTCAGAATTCAGGGCTTATAACTCGAGCCCTACTAAGTCCAATGAAATGGAACATTTTGCAAATGAAACTTTACCCTGTTGGCTTTAATATGAGTCTAATTTCATTAAATTGAGGCAGTTTTCGATTTTTAGTAAATTTTTACTTTTAGGTGCCTGATTTTAGCTAGCCACTAGGCAGGCCAGGATAAAACTTAATTATCTCAAGTTATAGATATCAAAATTAGATGGGACCAAAGAGGTTAGGAAATAGACACATAACACTTTAACATACTCAAATTTGAGGTCCAAATGAGTTAAATAGAGATTACGGTTTGAATTATAAAAACCGGGTTCGTTGACTAAGTTGGAGTAGGAACTCTGCCTTAATGAATTGGATGTTGATATGAGTTCAATGTTGGAATAGGAATGTGATGTTGTACTCCTTGTGACAAATTGATATTCTGGTATGCTGGCACTATTCATGGAAAAGCGAATACGTTCCGTTATACTGCCGAAATATCGGTAGAATCCATGCATAGGTTATGAATTTCATGATAATACATGTGCATTTCAAGGAAAGTTATGAAAGTATATTAAGACTCATGTTACTGTGAAAGTTCCATGCTCCTTAGGCCAGCCCCGGATAAAAAGTTAAGGGGAATAGATTGGTGGGAAGGTCGAGGAAAGTAAACCCGGCATTCCTGTATAGAAATGAGCTCAATTCTGAGAAGCAGACTATTACCCAGGAGTCTAAATGGCCAAGAACTCCCAGGGGACCAAGAGATGGAAAATGATGAAAAGTAATGTAAAAGGCATATGAAGAAAGGTTTATGATGAAGTCTACATGATCACATGACTGCATGGTTACATAGAATAATTATGTTAAAATGTTTACAGTTGTCTATTACGTTTGCCTACTGCTGTTTATTATTTGCTCTGTTTATTACTCTATGCATTATTACTAGCAGTTTATCGTGTTTCTTGTGCTGTCTAATGTAAAACTGAACCTTGCCTCGGACCAGACATTTTCTTGAACTAGTTAAAATGGATATTTCAGTTTGAGCACACATTTTTATCATTAAATAAAACCCGACGCAACTGAGAATGTATGTAACGTCAGTTAACCAGTATACCCGAACCCTACTAAGAATTTCTTGAAATTCTCACCCCGTTTTGTATCTTCTGCACCATTCTCAGACACTGGCGATGGACTCCACCGCTACCCTCTTCATTGAGATTCTCACTTTACAGCTTCACCATGACCCAGAGTTGGATTCCCTGTATATAGCCGGCTCGTGTAACTTCCGTCTCTACCTCTTCAGCAACAAGAACTTTGATGTTCCTTTACATCATCCCATTTTCGACCCTGCTAGTCCTTACATTGCCGTCCCGCTGCACATGGTGCACCCACCTCCAGCTCCTCCTGCACCTGAGTCACCACCGCAGACAGTCCCAGATATTCCACTGAGTTCAGAGAGTGACCCCTCAGAGGCTACCGGCTTGTCACCCTCTTCCTCCTCGGGACCCAACGCAGACTACTCACCAGCCGAGCCTGGCATGGCTAACGGCTACCTGACAGAGTAGCTTAGCAGCCGGAGATGTTGTACAGTATGACCCTCTTTTGGATAGCACGAAGCTCTGGGTCATAGACTTGACTGTAGGGTTAGCAGTAGATCACGAAATGGCCTCTGAGGACCCTAGGATCCTTTTGGCAGATACAGGCATCATGGTCTTTTGTTATACCAGCCCACTTATGTATTCTACTTTGATACTTTGTATATAAACTGAAGTAGTGGCCCCTATATATATATATATATATATATATTTATATGCATGTATTCAGTAATGTTATTGTCCTATTCTTATCCTTGTGATATTCCGTTAAATTCGTTTCGCTTTTAGCATAGCAGCGCGCCGTTTCATTTGTTCAAAAAAAAAAAATGATGACGACGATTAAGGAAGCATGAATTATGAAAGCACATCAGAGTGTTAACACGGTAACACAGACTACCTGATTTAATGCTATGACTTAAGCATAACATTAAGTTGGTAGGGTGTTACAGCACCCTGTGAATCTGAAGAGAAGGAAAGGAAATAGGATGAGTCATACAAACTCAGTGAGGGTATATGAACAAAGTGGACAAGAAGGAGAAACTAAATCACGCACGAGCTTTTAAAATAACTGAAAACAACTGAATAATCATACATTCACCAAAGAAATTGATTGGGGCAATAGTTTGTCAATTCTATATTTCCATAAATAGAACCTTGTCAACCTCCTTTATTTAAGTTAAAACTCATTAACAGAGACTTAATAATTCTCTATATATTGTCTTAATCAACTTCCTAAATAGACTTTGTCAACATAGAATCAAATATTTCATCAAACTAATTACTCCATGAGGGTTATCCAAGAAGAACTAAATTTTTTATGGGGAGTGGTCTCAACCCATCTGATCATAAATATGAGCTCATCTCAAGCCGGGGGTCTTGCCTCGTCCGGTACTATCTCATTTAAATATACTATGTGCACATAGGCCGTTATATCTCTTCGCTAACGGCGAACGGTACCGCTATATCTCTTCGCTAGCGGTGAACGGCGTTCTAACTTAGAACCCATCATGGTTTTCTCAACATAAATTTATTTTAAAATGAAACACTTAAATTCAATAAGTCAACCTCTATAAAATCCAATTCTTGCAAGAAATAAGCTTTTATAATTCATTATAAATAAACCATAAAATAAGAAAGAATAGCAACAGGTGGCATTGAAATAATAACTAAGAGGATATCCAAAATATTAAATCAGCTATTAGTATCCAAAGAAACTCAATTATTATTTTAGAAAGAAAAATCAATTCGCTAAAATGGCTATCCAAATCAATTATTAGCATAGAATCAAATTATTAGCTTTAACAGGTTAGTTTCTCCTATAAACATAAATTTAAAACTATTGCCACTAAGTAAATAACCACTCACAACAAAGAGGGATCAACCTAGTCAAGCTCCCAACAACTCGTAAGGAGTAACTGGAACCGTATCAGGAGGATCTGATCAACAAAACTATTTTGACAAGCTTAGATAATCTGTTTGGAGATAGTCTAATAATTAACATGCTTATTATTAAGCAAAATCCTGGGATATTACTCACCTACCATTTTATTACTACTCCTTAACTTTGAGATAACCTCTAAAATTTACCCATAAGGAAAAAGATTTGAGATTAGGAACTCACCTCAAGCTTCAAGAGCTACTGAATAGCAAACTTTTGTGATAAAATAAAAGAAAGAGAGCTTTGATCGAAGGAATAAAAAGAAGAAAAAGAAAGAAGAAAAAAAAAATGAAGAACAGAGAACGGAAGTGAGCTTCGGCCCGAATTGCAGAGAAAGAAAAGGAAGGAAAAGATGCTACAGTGGTTTCATTCCCACCTTTAAGGAAGGAAAAGATGCTACGGTGGTTTCATTCCCACCTTTCATTTATCCCCTTTCTTTTTTTTTTTAAACTTACAACAAAAAGACCAAAAGGCCCCTTAACCTTTTCTTCTTTTCCTTTCCTTTGTTTCGAGACCACGGTGTTACAAATACCTCCCCCCTTAAAGAAAAATTCGTCCTCGAATTTTGAGATATCAACGTACCTTGAATATCGAAAAGGTGTGGATATTTCTCCCGTATAATTTTTTCAAGTTCCCATGTGGTTTCCTCGCCAGATGGTCCCCGCCAAATGACCTTCACTGATACTACATCCTTAGAGCGTAGACGCTTCACTTGCCTATCTGTGATTGCCTCTGGTTGCTCACTATAGCTTAGGTTCTCATCAAGCTCAACCAAATTTGCCGAATAATGTGAGAAGGGTCATGAACATACTTCCATAGCATTGATACATGGAAAATTGGATGAACACTTGAAAGATCGGGTGGAAAGGCTAAGCGATAAGCGGCTTGCCTTACTTTCTCCAATATCTCAAAAGGTCCAATAAACCTTGGGCTTAATTTTCCTCTCTTGCCAAACCTCAAGATGCCTTTCATAGGGGAAACACGTAGAAACACATGTTCTCGTACACCAAACTCCAAAGGTTGACGTCTCTGATCTGCATAAGACTTTTGCCTACTTTGAGCAGTCACTAAACGTTCTCAGATTAATTGGACCTTCTCAATAGCTTCCTGTATCATATCTGGGCCAACAAGTTTAGATTCCCCAGTTTCAAACCAACCAATCGGTGATCTACAACGCCTTCCATATAAAGCCTCAAATGGTGCCATCTGGATACTAGATTGATAACTATTGTTGTAAGCAAATTCCACTAGAGATAGATACTGGTCCCAACTCCCTCTGAAGTCTAGGACACAAGCTCGAAGCATATCCTCCAAAATCTGTATTATGCTTTCAGACTGACCATCTGTCTGAGGATGAAAAGCAGTGCTTAAGTCCAATCGAGTTCCTAAGGTCGTTTGAAAAGATTTCTAAAATTGAGCTGTGAATTGAGATCCTCGATCAGATATTATAGACAAAGGCACTCCATGTAAGGATACAATCTTCTCTAAATAAAGTTTGGCATACTGAGCTGCTGTGTAAGAAGTCTTAACAGGCAAAAAGTGTGCAGACTTAGTCAGTCAGTCCACAATTACCCAAGCTGAGTCATAACCCCTTGAGGTTTTAGGCAACCCTGTCACAAAATCTATAGTGATTCTCTCCCACTTCCATTCAGGTATCTTAATCTGTTGGAGCAAACCACCAGGCTTTTGATGTTCAGCCTTCACCTGTTGGCATACCAAGCACTTAGACACAAACTTAGCTATATCCTTTTTCGTCCCTTCCCACCAATAGAATTCTTTTAGATCTTGATACATCTTCCTAGAACCTGGGTGAATGGTGTAAGAAGAATGATGGGCTTCCTCTAATATTTTCTTCTTCAAGTCTACTACATCAAGTACACATAAGCGTTTGCCAAAACGCAAGACACCTTCAGAATCAATCACGAAGTTAGAAATTTTGCCTGCCTGGACCTCTTCCATAATCTTCCTCAAACAAAGGTCTTCTCCCTGGCTACCCTTAACATTATCCACCAAGGTCGAATGAATTTGAACTTGAGCTAATGGTGACTTTGCACCTAAAATTTCAAGCTTCACCCCTTTATCTACAAGTTCTTGGAACTCCTTCACTATTGGTTTTCTAACCTCAACTATGTGGGCAAGATTACCCATAGACTTCCTACTCAAAGCATCGGCTACTATATTCGCTTTTCCTGGATGATACAAAATCGTGCAATCGTAGTCCTTCAGGAGCTCCATCCACCTTCTCTGCCTTAGGTTCAAATCCTTTTGCTGAAAAATATACTTGAGGCTTTTGTTATCAGTATAGATCTCGCATGTTTCACCATATAAATAGTGCCTCCAGATCTTGAGAGCAAATATCACTGCTGCCATTTCCAAATCATGTGTAGGATAGTTTTGCTCGTGCTTCTTAAGAGCAATAACTCTCCCCTGTTGCATCAACATGCAACTAAGACCAACTCTAGAAGCATCACAATAAACTACATAACCACCACCAGAAGCAAGTAATGCTAACACCAGAGCATATGTCAAACAACTCTTTAACTGTTGGAAACTTTGCTCACATGCATCAGTCCATTGAAACTTAACCTGCTTTTGTGTTAACCTAGTCAAACGAGCTGCTATTTTAGAGAAGTCCTTGACAAACCGACGATAATATCCATCAAGTCCAAGGAAACTGCGGATCTCCATCACGGATGTAGGCCTGGGCCAATTCTGCACTGCTTCTGCCTTCTTTGAGTCAACACTTATCCCTTCTTTAGACACCACATGACCTAAGAAAGTCACACTCTCCAACCAAAACTCACATTTAGAGAACTTAGCATATAGCTTATGCTTTCTCAATGTCGGTAAGGCTAACCTCAAGTGCTGCTCATGCTCTTCCTTACTCTTGGAGTACACTAAGATGTCATCAATGAAGACTATCACAAAGTGATCCAAGAAAGGCCTAAAGATACGATTCATCAAGTCCATAAAGCTGCAAAGGCATTGGTAAGTCCAAAAGACATAACCAAGAACTCGTAGTGTCCATAGCGAGTACAGAAAGCTGTCTTAGGAATGTGTATTTTCAGCTGATGGTACCCAGATCGCAAATCAATCTTCGAGAAACATTGGGATCCTTGAAGTTGATCAAATAAGTCATCAATGTGAGGAAGGGGATATTTGTTTTTCACTGTCACCTTATTCAACTGCCGATAATCAATACACAAACGAAGTAAGCCATCTTTCTTCTTAACAAATAGCACTGGTGCACCCCAAGGAGAACAACTAGGGCGGATGAAACCCTTATCAAGAAGATCCTTCAATTGTTCTTTCAACTCCTTAAGTTCAGCTGGAGCCATTCGATATGGGGGTATAGAAATTGGTTGAGTATTTGGAAGCAAATCTATACAAAACTCTATCTCTCTTTCAGGTGGTAACCCTGGCAACTCTTCAGGAAAAACATCAGGATGTTCACATACTACTGGAATCTGTTCCAAACTCCCTTGTGATATACTAGTATCTATCACCACTGCTAAATACCCCAAACAACCCTTTTTTAGCAACTTCTGATCAAGCATTGCTGAAATCAAGTTATTTGGTGACCAATCTCGATCACCTTGAAATGTGAAAGTCGGTTCACCCGGCACACTGAACTTTACCACTTTGTTGTGGCAATCTAGGGTACATTGACAAGATGCTAGCCAATCCATGCCCAATATCACATCAAAATCTACTATATCGAGTACTATCAAGTCTACTATTGAGAGTTTACCTCCGACTAGCACCTCACATGATCTATAAACTAAATCAGCCAATAAGGAATCACCCATAGGCGTGGCTACTATCAAATGCTCACTCAGAAGTGAGGGGTCTCTCTCAAGGCAAGATGCAAAAGAAGGAGACACAAAAAAATGTGTAGCTCCATAATCGAAAAGTGTATGTGCTTCATGAGAACATACTAGAAGTATACTTGTCACCACAGTATTAGATGCCTGAGCATCCTGACGGGTTAAAGCAAAAATACGAGCCTATCCTTTACCAGTCTGTCCCTGACCTCTGCCACTTGGTCTTCTACCACCTCGTTGGGTATTGTTAGATCCTCGACCCCCTGAACCACCAACATGTCCTCCTAGAACTACTGGTGCTAATGCTCCACGAGCAGAAGGCTGAGAGTGTGACATAGGACAATTCCTTGCAAAATTTCCCATCTGACCACATTGGTAACACCCGGGAAAACCCTGCCTGCAATGCCCAAAGTGCCTCTTCCCACATGTGATGCAAGTATCAAGAGCTCTATCAGAATATCTAGAATGCTGGGAGGGTCCTCTACTATGAGTAGTACTAATTGTCTGACTGTCTTGTATGCTCTGTGACTAAGGGGGCCCCTGCTGACCCCGACGACCCTGGCCATCATCACCTCTAGAACCACCACTACTGCGACCTTGGCGGCCACCATGGGCAACATCTAAGCGTGATCTCTTACGTGAGTCACGGGAAGATCCACCTTTATCTCTGCCTCCTCGTTCAATCGCTAAAGCCCTATTCAAGGCCTCCTCATATGTCATCTCAATTCCTGCTAATACTCTGAATATGTAGGGCCTCAAACCCTGAATAAAGCGCTGAACCCGTAATTCCTTTGTAGTCACAAAGTGTGATGCATACTGAGAGAGTCTCTTAAATTGGATATGGTAATCTGCTATAGTCATTTGGTCTGTCTGCACAAGAGACTCAAATTCCCGTACTCTGCTAACTCGGATACTCTTTGGTAGAAAATGAGCCAAGAACAAATTAGTGAACTCATCCCATGCCAAAGGGGGTGATCCTGCTTGCCTTCCACGAAGCACAGTCTGATACCAGCCTCTAGCTAAGTCTTGTAGTTGAAAAGTTGCTAACTCAACCATCCGAGTAAAAGAACACCCTAAAGCTCTACATATCCATGCCACATCATCCAAGAACTTCTGAGGATCTTCACTTGAGTTTGAACCACTAAATACAGGAGGATTATGCCTTGTGAATGCAGACAAAGAAACTTCTGCCCCGTGTGTTGAACAGGTGGAGGCTTAGCTTGAGTTGTCTCCTGACTAGACTCTGAGTCCTCTTAATTTTGATCCACTTGAGGTTGCCAGTTTCCACTGAGAACATTCACTAATTGCTGAACTGTTTGTTGCATATTATGCATCCCAATAGCTAATTCAGCTAAAAGCAGGATCCCCACGCCTAGCCCTAGGAACCACTACCTCAGGCATCCTACCACCCCGTCCACGTCTCCCACGGCCGCGACCACGTTCACGGCCTTGTGGGGGTGCTGCATGAAGTTGAGTAGAAGCCTCATCAGTAATCGACTCCCTAGCAGGTCTTGTCCTTAGTGGCATCGTCACCTAGGACATGAACAAAGAACAAAAAAGGTAAAATCAAGAAAGGAGAATTGAAAGGATAACATTAAACATATTATAATAACTTGGACAATAGACTCCAGTTTAACTGTGGTCACTCAAAGCCTCTTGCCTGTACGTTGTGCCCAGGTACACAAATTACAAGCAAGATTCTATGATTGTCCACATTTTGCAGTCTTTAGGACCTACTACCTACGCTCTGATACCAACTTTGTCACGCCCCAAACATAAGCCGTGACTGGCGCACAGGTCAATCTGACTCACTTAACCTGGCAAGCCTAATGACCAAATTTTGTTCATATAATTTAGCAACTTAAGTACGGGGGCTGCCAAAAATTTAGCAGAGTCTCCCTTGAAAATTGGACAATCCAAAAATTACATAGACCTGTTTTGAATCCAATATAATAACCAGAAATCACAGCCAGAATATTTCCAGAGTAACAATCATAGGGATCAAAAGATCAGCTATACTAAAGAGTAATATACACATTATGACTATATCCATAACCCAAAAACAACTGATTCTATGCCCTATAGCTGCAAAGTACTGGAATCAACAAAATAGAAGCCTCTTCCATAGTAAAGGCCTACCAAAAGGAATATCCTGGGTAGAATAATAGTCCCAAGAACTCATACTCAAAGACCCTGTGAATCTGAAGAGAAGAAAAGGAAATAGGATAAGTCATACAGACTCAGTGAGGGTATATAAACAAAGTGGATAGGAAGGAGAAACTAAATCGCGCATAAGCTTTTAAAATAACTGAAAACAACTGAATGATCATACATTCACCAAAGAAATTGATTGGGGCAATAGTTTGTCAATTCTATATTTCCATAAATAGAACCTTGTCAACCTCCTTCATTTAAGTTAAAACTCATTAACAAAGACTTAATAATTCTATATATATTATCTTAATCAACTTCCTAAATAGACTTTGTCAACATAGAATCAAATATTTCATCAAACTAATTACTCCATGAGGGTTACCCAAGAAGAACTAAATTTTTTATGGGGAGTGGTCTCAACCCATCTGATCATAAATATGAGCTCATCTCAAGCCGGGGGTCTTGCCTCGTCCGGTACTATCTCATTTGAATATACTATATGCACATAGGCCGTTATATCTCTTCGCTAACTACAATCTGCATCATTATATCTCTTCGCTAATGGTGAACAATGTTTCTAACTTAGAACCCATCATGGTTTTCTCAACATAAATTTATTTTAAAATGAAACACTTAAATTCAATAAGCCAACCTCTATAAAATCCAATTATTGCAAGAAATAAGCTTTTATAATTCATTATAAATAAACCATAAAATAAGAAAGAATAGCAACAAGTGGCATTGAAATAATAACTAAGAGGATATCCAAAATATTAAATCTGCTATTAGTATCCAAAGAAATTCAATTATTATTTTAGAAAGAAAAATCAATCAGCTAAAATGGCGATCCAAATCAATTATTAGCATAGAATCAAATTATTAGCTTTAACAGGTTAGTTTCTCCTATAAACATAAATTTAAAACTATTGCCACTAAGTAAATAATCACTCACAACAAAGAGAGACCAACCTAGCTGCTCCCCAACAGCACCAGAAGGAGTAACTGGCACCATATCAGGGGGATTTGATCAACACAAATATTTTGACAAGCTTAGATAATCTGTTTGGAGATAGTCTAATAATTAACATGCTTATTATTAAGCAAAATCCCGGAATATTATTCACCTACCATTTTATTACTACTCCTTAACTTTGAGATAACCTCTAAAATTTATCCATAAGGAAAAAGATTTGAGATTAGAAACTTACCTCAAGCTTCAAGAGCTAATGGGTAGCAAACTTTTGTGATAAAATAAAAGAAAGAGAGCTTTGATCGTAGGAATAAAAAGAAGAAAAAGAAGGAAGAAAAAAAAATGAAGAACAAAGAACGGAAGTGAGCTTTGGTCCGAATTACAGAGAAAGAAAAGGAAGGAAAAGATGCTACGGTGATTTCATTCCCACCTTTCATTTATCCCCTTTCTTTTTTTTTTTTTTTAACTTACAACAAAAAGACCAAAAGGCCCCTTAACCTTTTCTTCTTTTCCTTTCCTTTGTTTCGAGACCACGGTGTTACATATTGGCATTGTAACAAAGTTTTATATTGTCATTCAATCATATATTTCTATTTATAAGACATGATTAAATAAATAAAATATTTTTATTAATATAATAATATATAATTAGATGTCTATGAAATTTTTTTATATTAATAATATATATAAATTAAATCCTTATATTTTAACCAAACAAAAATATAAAAGAAATGGCCATTTATTATCAAAGGACAAAAATACCCTCAAACGAAATTTGAGATGTCAAAGATATCCCTAACTATAAACCCTAGAAGACACCCACTCGTGTCTGTTAACCCCGCAGTTTGGTGTTCTGCTCTTCTATCTGAGAGGAACGGCTATAGCTGCAGTGTTTACCACCCTTTACAATCTTCTGGTCTCCATCACTGGTACGTAATCCATCTTCTTCTTCTTCTTCTTCTTCTTCTTCTTCTTCTCCTCTCTCTCTCTCTCTCTCTCTCTCTTTGTGAACGATTGGTTCGACTCAGTGCGTGAGATTTGGGTTTAAGAGAGAGTGTTCCAAAAGGAGCACACCTCAAATTTGGTTTCTGAGATCAGAGCCAGATTTTCAGTGCGTTTGAGTGTTGGAGTTACGGGAAAACATGGGTTCCTTCAAAATCAGATTTTTTTGAAGCTATTCAAATGGGGGGGTTTTGTTCAGATGTTTTTATGTCTTGTTTGTGTGAAGAGACAGTTTATTATCTGCGTGATGTTTGTTCTTTTTGCTGAGGAACCTGAAATCGTTCTCTCTCTCTCTCTCTCTCTCTCTCTATAATTTTTTGAAGACTATGTGTTTTTGAGGGTATCTTGCAATTTCTCGTAATTGGTCTTCAGTCTCAATCTCAAGCTTCCTCTCTGGTCATCGACTCACTGCTCCATCGCGCGTTGTCTTCGATTGCTGCGTCATCCTCAAAAGGTGAACTTGGTGTTGATTGTTAAGAGTTCGAGCTTCAATTTTACGGTTGCAGCTAAGGAATACTTCTCTCAAGCCAGCACTGTCTCAGTTTCGAAAAGGTAGGCCTCCGAATCGAGCACTCTCACTGTTGACGAGTTCTTATTTTTTTAGTGAATAGAATACCTGTCTGCTCATACGCCTATGACACTTATTATTGTTGATGGTTGAAGTGATTGTTTGAGTGATTTGGATTCTGATTACTTTCTCTGCTCATAATTGATTTGGTTTCTGTTATTGTTATTATTAGTATTCTTATTCTTATTATTATTATTATGCCTCTTTGATGGTCCTTACATGGTTGATTCACCTTGTTGAGTTGTTCGAGAATTTTCAGATATGAGATGTTGAGTTGTTGTTCAGAATTTTCAGATTTGAGTTGTTGAGTTGTTGTTGGCCTGTATTGAAATGCTGTTTTTTAACATAAAGCAGGCTGTTTCTCATCATGGTTGATTTTGTGAGCTACTTTATTTGGTTTTGTAGATATTTTATTTTATTTTTTTAAGAACTGTTTTTTAGTTGTATGATTACTGATTAGTATGCTAACTATATGCTTATTTACTTCCTTAATTTATATTATTAGGTCCTTGGGCCATATAGAAGGAGCTTTATTTCATATATTCTGGGCCTTTCCCTTCAAAACCGAAAACCAAACCAATAAATTTTGGTTTGGTTCAGTTCAGTTGGCCAGTCAAAACCAAATGGATGGGAATGTGCAGGAACCGGCTGGTCTGGTTTGGTTGGGGTTTTCCCCGTAAACCAAATCAAACTAAACTGTGAAAACCCCCTATCTATTAGCATTATATATACATGCATGCTTTCTAAAATTGTTGCTAACAGTAAGAGCTAAGCTTCTTTTTTGCCTTTTATATTGGTTTAGAGTGGTGGTAAGGTGGCTGATATCAATTGCTACAGCTAGAGAGATATAGGTTTTATGGGAAAAGTGTTTTGGTTCTAACCAAAAAAACAAAAAAAACAAAAAACAAAAAAAACAAAAAATAAAATAAAATAAAATAAAAAACTAACTTGTTTTTGTTAAAGCCTAAATCTTTGTCTGGTATCTCTAACACTCGACTTGAAATACTATTAGAATTTGTGGTGGTTTTTTTACCCTTGGTATTCAAAAGATATAAGATACTGCAGGTGTTGGCAGACTTGACTCAAGGTTCTACGTTGTGTATTGTGAAGTGTATTAGCATAATATTTATATATTTGTATTTTTAAAGTTTGCAATGCTTTAGTGGTATAAGTTTGTACTGACATTGGCACCATCATGCTCATAGAAATTTGTTTAATATGCTCTTAATTGTTGTCAATGAACTGCTGATATCTAGACTTGTGTAAGCATAGAAGTAGATTTGGCTTATTATTGTATGCTTTTATGTCTGCTTCTAATTGTGAAGATTTTGATTCAACTTTTATTTTGGGTTGCCCTTGGAACTGTTGCACAATGCAGTCAAACATGGCATCTTCTTCCATGGAAGTCGAAGCTGGCCCCTCTCAATTGAAACCTTTGCCACCAAAGCCAAAGTTTGAGCCTTTGAAGCCTCATGAGATGTCTGATGGTCAGGTTCAGTTCCGCAAGGTGTCTGTTCCACAACATCGTTATAACCCTCTCAAGAAAGCATGGATGGATATCTATACTCCCATATATGAACAGATGAAAATTGACATCCGAATGAATTTGAAGGCTCGGAAGGTTGAGCTGAAGACAAGGCCGGATACACCTGATATCAGTAACCTGCAAAAATGTGCTGATTTTGTCCATGCTTTCATGCTTGGTTTTGATGTCATTGATGCCATCGCACTTCTGCGTTTGGATGAGCTCTATGTTGAGTCCTTTGAGATCAAGGATGTTAAAACACTTCGAGGCGATCACTTGTCTCGTGCTATTGGAAGATTATCTGGTAAAGGTGGTAAAACAAAGTTTGCAATTGAGAATGCAACTAAGACAAGGATTGTAATTGCTGACACCAAAATTCACATTTTGGGATCTTTTGCAAACATTAAGATTGCCAGGGATTCTCTTTGTAGCCTAATCCTTGGATCACCAGCAGGAAAGGTATATTCAAAGCTTAGAGCGGTTACTGCCAGGCTGGCAGAAAGGTTTTGATCTTCTCATAATCATGTCAGGAACTTTTTTCTACTTATATAGATTTTTCTATAGTTATGTTATGAGATGAAGTTTGATGAGCATGAGTTACTGAGGGAGCTGTGTCAGTGCTTGGTTCATTCAATTCTTGATGTCAATTTAGCTATATGTCAAGTTCAAATCAGAATTATAAATGTAACAGCATAGCTGTGAAGTTTTGCTCGTGAACAATTACACATTATTACAAATTTGAGTTATTTATGAATGTTTACTAATTGTTGCAGAAAAACGAGTGAGTTTTCTCGTAATGTACCAGTTAGAGGTCCTGTTAATCTATTTTTCTGTCTTTGAAAAAGGAAAAAAGAAGAAAAGTTGCTTATCATTAGGGTGTATTTGGCTTGATGGAAAAAATAGAATGAAAATAGATGGGAAGTCTTAAAGGTTTCAATATTTGAATTAAAAATAATAATAATAATAAAAAACAAATGGACTGGAAGAAGATTAGACTTAATCTCACTTCATCAATATCAAATGCTCATGTTTTTTGTCCTTTTAATTTGGGAGGAATGAAATGGAATTAGTTATTGTTTAATCATTTATTTGTAAAATTATTATTTTATCCTTAATATGAATATGGTGAATCCAAATTTCAAGCCTTGACAATACTTCTACAAGCCTGTCTCTTAGCAGCCTGTACAGGGTAAGTAATTGCTTAGCTTGCATATATTTCCAAGCTGAGAGAGATATGGTTTAAGCTAAGAAGTAATTGACGCCAAGATGCAAAGCAAAAACCGGGACTTCATCTTTTGATGTCATAGTTTCGATATGCAAAATAAGCCGTGGTGATATATAACTTCTTGTATCCTAGTCTGGGTGTTAAGGTTTAGCGATTCCTCATCCCATATGCAAAGCTTCTCAACGCTTTCGTGTGCTTTTCGATTTGAGGCACATGGCCAAAGCTGTAAATCGAAAATAAGTTACAAATTTGGCGTCATTGGATGAACTGTGTCAAATTTTTCTCAATTTTTTAGCTACTTACACCATTGTGTACCAGGCCATACACAGAGATCCTACCCAATTCGAGTAGGATTACCTACGATACAAGGATACCTGTGATTTTGATCAGGAAAAAAAAAATAATCAACAGCTAATCCGCACACATTCGCATACTTTACAAACCAAGTAGACATCTTACCCAACTCAAGTAGGACTACCCCGATAGAAGAATATATGTGATTTCGATCAAGCAAAAAAAAAAAAAAAAAAGAATCAACAGCTGATCCACACACAATTGCATGCTTTATAAACCAAGTAGACAAATATCAAACTATATTTTTCAAAGCTTTCGCTAAGCTCTTTCGTAAGCCATGACCTGTCCGTTTAATTTGTTGATATTAGAACAATTAAACTATAACTGGCATTTTTCGCATTTTGTTTGACAAAAACTTAAGCAAACTCTTTCTGCAATAAAATTTCTATTTGATATATCAAGCTTAGTCTTTTTCGATATCGCGTTCATGCAATTCTTCCCTCCAAGTGTTAATACACTTAATGAATACGAAACTAACTCCCAATCAATGGTCTCATGGTGTGGCCCTGCCCACAATGTAATGCCACATAAGATTTAGGATACATTTGTTTGTGTGTTTTTTTTCACTAAAGAAAACGCTTCTGATATATCTATATATATTTTGTAAAATAATCAGAATCGAATAAAAAATTTATTTTGAACTTTTTTAATTATATAAAAAATTCAAGTTTTATAAGAGCTTTTATAAAAAGTTGAAACAAACGTACCCCCAAATCCCATCATTGTAGGTAATGTTCACCCACGCCGAATCCAGCCGCAAATCGAGCCAGGTGTTAGCTCATGTATTTTCTAAACTAGTTTCCTTCAACCTATGAAATTACATAGTTAAGTAAGCATTGAGTAACAAGAAATTGGTTCATCAAATAAATAGAAACATTCCTTACAGTATGAACAATTCACAATAAATGTCATCAAGTCTAAAAGTTTCTTTTTTATAGTTTTTAATGAAATTGGGCAGAAGTGAAAAATTATGTCAAGTAATAAATCAATCCTTTCTCATAAGAACAGTTCATTTCAGCCCCCAAAAAGAAACCCAGCTGCCTGCTCCTCATTGCCATTGAATACTTGAAGAGCTTCTATTACCGCATCTCTTCCAAATCCCAACTCAACAAGCTTTGCAACTTTGGCTTCAAAATCAGAGTCCTGCAACCATAAGGATTACATCAGAGAATATTAAAAAAGTGATAAGTCTTAAGAATTAAAAAACAATCACATTTGCAAGCAGAATATTACCAAAGTAATTGGTCCTAGCACAACGAAAAAATAAACAAGGACTACTACAAAACTAGCTTTTACTTTTAAATATGGAAAGAGGGACTCCTAAAGCCAGACCAGTAGCACCCGTGTCAACTATACAAGCATATTGTTCCTTATGTAAGGCCTAATTATTCATCATGTGATTGAGGTGCTACTCACTACATTTTTATTTTATTTTTTTTTAAAATCTAAACTACCAGTATCTGAAACCCACTAGACCCTAACTAATTTGGCTTGAACTGACTTGGCCCGCTATAAGGGTAAGTTCTCCTGGTGCAAGTTTTCTCCATTCACAAAACTCAATCTGAGACCTTACTTAAGGAAACACGTGTCAAACCACTTGAACAAACAAGTGTTGGTACTACATTTACCATTATAGTCCAACTGAACAACAGTAAAACAGATAGTCCCCACCAAAAGCTTATTCTACCCCCCTGCAAGCGAAAGCAATCACAGACAAAGACATAGCTGAAACAGTTGTCGATGCTTGATAGCATACCTTAGACCTGTCACCAGAAGCTCCACCTGAAAAATACGCAAAAATAAATAAATAAAATGGGTATGTTACTAACATTAGCTCTGTTGATAAGTCTGAAGGTGTGAAATTTGACATGGGAAACTTATATGGGCATCTGCGAATTAAATTACTAGCCCATTAAAACTGTATAAAAGTATGGCTATCCAGTAGTTCACTGAAAGTAATTGTTATCAAGATAAATTGCAAGCTTAAAAGGCTTGTTTAGGGTGGAATCTAAATGGAAACCAATTGAAGCCCAAAATAGGACAAATACAAAATGAATTTTTGTGTAAATTTTAAGCTCGAAAAACTAAGATTTTGCTCATAGTACAGGTACAAACAATCTGCAGTACTAACCAGAAGACTGGCCTCCTTTTGCTGGATTATTGCCCCCTGACATAACCTGAAGGTAAACAAATTCATCAAAACAAAATGACAAAGCAAACCAGAAACTCCATAACAATTCATGAAATATATCATGATATCATTTTATTTTGTTCGTTTCAAGGAGTGCACAATTATTGTAGGCACTAAATAATAGAAATCGCAAATTTGATCTTCTACTGGACAAAACAAGTACTTTAGTTCACATTCTAAAAAGCATAATCTGGCATCACATCTCCTTGAATGCAAGGCTTAAGATAATAAGACCTTTTGCTCCATTTTAAAAAGCAAGAAATCAAATTTAATCACCAAAGATCTGTCAACACGTAACAATCAAAAGCGAAGTCATAGGAATGGCCAATTTGAGATCAAGTTAGGAAAACATGCAAGGAAATGTGTTCCTGCTTTCAACTGCCATACTCACGAAGTTCCATTCCTTGCCCATGTGAGAAAAGGATAAGGAAAATGATAGTGAAGGCCAAAACCCAGCTTATTGAACATTTCTCTCCCTTTGAATGCCACAAAAAAATTGTTAAGGATACCGCTGAACACCCAAAGAAACTTTGGTCTGTAAACCATGATATAAAAATGCGCAAAAAGTGAGTCCAAAGACAAAGCCTAATACCCAGCAATGGGATATTTTCATCCCTTCTTACACGAAGCTAAGCTTATCTATTACAACAGAATTATCAAAAGATAAAGAACAATGACTGCAGCCCATATGTTGAAGCAGATTGGAGTATTACTGTTTCAGCTTAGTGCTTAAGAAAAGCTTATAGTTACAAGTATGCTTACCGGGATGCCAGAGCTTGAAGCGTCCTTATACTTTTCCTCATCTAGATACCGAGATGGTATGTCTTTCTCTGAACATAACAAACAAGGTTAGCCGCATGTAAAATCATCAACTGGATCGAATTTAAAAAAGAGCTGTGCAAACACATAAGGAGAAAAAATGGTCACTATTACAAATTGAGGGATCGAAAAACCAACCTGGCAAGAATGGCACAGAAACTTCTCCTCCACCAACTCGCAAAACATTCTCTCTTAAATCAATTATACACTGCATTTTATGAGCCACATCTATAAGAATAAAAGCTAAGTGTAATTACTGAAAGTGATGATATTGAACTAAGGATGGTACCTGGTGCTTTCGGAGCATATCCAGCCCAAAGAGAAACTCCATATTGGGAGAATCCAGCACCAAGAATGAGCAAGGGTAAAATATATTCCCAATCTACAGGAAAAAAAGACATGCACAGAATGGAAATTGGAGTGAAACATAATAGACAGAAACATACTGCAACTCTGCAAGAGAATGGTCACTCATTTTAGTGCATATTAAGAAAAATCAATCTCAAATGATGAAATTGGAAAAATCCTTCACAAAGGACTAGCATTTCTCCATTGCTGACACATGCTGCCATCAAAACTGTAACATACAAACATGACCTTCAGTAGAACTAGTGATGTGGGGAGAAGTCATACACTACACAATAAGTACTCACAAGAAAACCATGAGACATTAAGGCCTCTGCATGATTAAATTGAATCAGTGTCTCCAATTATTTCACCCTTATGAAAGACATTAAAATGAATGGCACAAAATAGTCATATATAATGGGAGGCAGTGGGAGAGGAAGATAACTACCAACATTAAAATTTAAATAAAAAATATCGCGTACCAAAGGGGAAAAAAGGCAAACAACTAAGATCTTTCTCAGTAAAATATGTATAAAATTTGAAACAGTAAGTAGCAACAGACAAAAGCTTTGCACTTCTGTTAATTTTGCTCCCTAATGTTATAAGAAAAAATACAACACCCAATATAATTGATATCCAAAATAGACTCCTATACAATTAAGTTGAACAAATTATCGTTAACCATCAACACCAGCAAGAAATAAGATACACAGGACTTCAGCATAAGACCTGTTAAAACATTACCTTGATTGGAGCTACATGTATTCGTCCCAATATTTCTGATTGGCCAACACCATGAGCAATACCTTTGTAACGCTGATCTAAGAGTCTCAACAATCTGGAAGATAATGTGACCATTAAAAAAATAGCAACATTTTAAAATCTGGCAACTTACAAAACAATATTAACTAGAACATAATACAAGCAATTAAGAAGAATTTTAATTCCTCAATTAATCATCTATCTATCTATGGTAGAGTAGAGTAAATTCATAGGCATTCAAATGTGCTACCTAATAAATTTAATCATATCACATTGTTATAGATGTCTTGGAAACAAATTCTAGTCAAACGGACATACATACCCACAACGCTCAGCACAGCTTTTTGATATAATGGTAGACTGGGCTCCACTATCAACAAATGCCTGAAACAAGGTGAAAATCCATGTACAATTGCTCAGAAAAATAATAAATGAAAGCAGGACGACTAATAGAAATATAGTGCCTCGATCTATCTAGACTCTATACATAAAACAGTGAATTTGAAGAATAATGCATTTGATGTGACAAGCCACTAACCTTCAGTGGGACACCATTAACCTCCATGTCAACATACAGCATAACCTGAAACATTACATAAAAAGCTTGGCTTATATTATATTATGAAAACCAACAAAGCTACAAGCATGAAGCATCTAATACAAAAGTTAAAATTTGTGCATACCACTCTAGCAAAAGCTTCAGGATTATGTTCTAGTGCAGCTGCCCAATTTTCATCAATTCCTTTCTGCAAAAGTAGTTAAAATGTCATTGTTCATAATCATAACAAAACAAAACAAAACAAACATGATATAATGCATCAGAAAGGGGGAGAATATTAAAACATGATCAATAATAGTTATAAACAGTGGCCATTGAGGATAACAAGAAGTAATAGCTTGCATCTTATCAACTGATATTCATTAATTTAAAATAATCTATTGATTATGTTTGCTTTCTTGGATGTATGAGTCTGCCTTGCAATTAATTTGATGAATTCAAAAGCATATTGTTGGCCTAATCATGTCAGTACCAGAGCTAAATGGTCAATCAATACTTGTTCAAATATTGATTTATCTCCCAGGAAAATATTGTATTAAACCTTCTTTGTCCCAATAATCTTTAGTTAACTAGTTCATACTTTGTTACGTGTTTATTGGCTAAACACCAATATTGCCTTATCACATAAACTTCAGCAAATTTTGTAAGTTTGTGCTCATTGGTGCAGAGTGCAGAACACAAATATGTCATTCTCAGTGTCTAGTATTAGATTACCTTGTTACATATGGAGTCATAAATTATAAATCTTTCCTAATGTTAACAATAAACTGTCAAGAGCCAACTCTCCCCGCAGCTTAATGACGAAGCAATTAAAAAAATAAGAATTAATAGTTGGAATAGTTTATAATTTTAAGTTATTTTTGCAGCTTCTGTTTATGGGTAGTATTGCTGGGTCATATGTGTCTTCTAGTGTCTTATTTGTAAATCCCAAGGATTTCTACTGAGTTAGTAGTAAGTGTTAATAATTATGCATAGGGGAATTGTTACTTTTACTCCAATAAATTGTGCCTATGAAGTTGTAGTGAGTAATCATAATTTGAAATATCAATTCCCCAAGGTTGCAATTTGAAAGCTCATGGTTCACTATAGAAGCTAGACCTTACTCCTTGTTTATGCAGCTGTTTCTTAAATAATAATTTAGAATCATTAAGAAGACCTATCTTCTTTTCCTGGTCATTACACCAGAAGACACAGCCATTGGCTGTGTTGACTCATTCTTCTCTCAAGCCTTCATAATCCCTTGGTAGAATTCTAGCTAGACTCTTTGACCTACAACACTTAAGCTGTTAGGCAAAAGTCTGAGAATGATATTTATCTCTAACACACTCAATCAAAGGTCAGCTCTCCCAAATACATAAGCTATTAGGTGGTGGTTTTCGTACATAGCCCCCCCCCAAACAAAAAAAACCAAAAAAAAAAAGAGAGAAACATTTTAAAACAACTGACCTGGCGGATGGCAGCTTCAATCTTTTTTTGTGCTTCAACATCAAAAGGATCCGCATAAAGAAGAGCCTAGTAAAAAGAAGTCAAACAAATTTAGGAACAAAATATACTACAGAAGAATGTCAAGCACGTGGAATCTCTTGACAAATGCAAAGAAAAAAGTTAACATACAGGCTACTTACAAGCTCTTCTTCTTTCTGACGCTGTAATTCTTCCTTTTGGCGATGACGCATTCGCAAAACTTCCTGCAATCTATTAAGATCATTCCCCAGAATAGCTTGTGCCAACTCCGGATCAGTCTGTATGTTCCATTATAAATATGGTCACCATATAACCAATAATATAAGAAAGAACCAAAGAAAAAGCAAGCATATAAAGTGATCAAAACTGTTCAAAATAAATCAAATGATTTGAAATATAATTGCATTTACATCTAAACCACTAATCAGATGCAAAGGAACATGTTTCAATAAATTTATTAAGCATAAGAGTAACATATCATGTATGTGCTTCAAATCTTGATAAAGAAAATGGCTAGACTTTGCAATAAAAGAAACATCAACTAACCTGAAAGAGCTGACCCATCAAATTAGAATCACGTCTAATGTGCTGCTGGAAAGCACCAGGGTTTACAGCAGATCCATCAACATTTAAGCTCAACTCATTGGTAGATCCACTGAAATAATTTAAATTTATCGCACGAAGTATAACAAGTTATTGATAATTTCCATTTCAATGAAAATATATATTTCCAAAAATAGAATATATAAAAATTAAAGTCAAAAGGCAAGAATCATATGTTAATCTTCCAACAGTTCTCTAGCAAGCAATTGCTTCTCTATTTATTCATTTAGTATTTCCACATTCAAAATGGTGAGCAAATGAGAAAGTGTTTGATGTAAAAAATGCTAAGTCTATTTTCAAGTGCATAGACATCTTTGACTGCCTTCTTTGCCGAAGTATCTCCTGATTTTCTTATTTGACAATGTAATTATGAGCAGAACATTAGGGGAGAGAGAGAAGAATAGACTCTCATAAAAATGGATGGAGTATGGAGCCAGCTAAGCTTACAGTTACAACCCAAGATTTTCCAATCAATGAAACTGTCAGAAATTTAACAAATTATATCACTGGTAAATATCTACTCATTACATCAATATGACATAAGCAGGGGATCATAGCCAAGTCACAGAGAATCTCAGTATTCTTTGACTTTTACCTGAATTTCCAGCATTTATTAGTTCACACTTACACCTAAGAACAACTAGACCAGGTGCAGCAGGCATTCCTACTGTGTCATAATTTTGAAGGGCAGCATAAACAGGATGGGGCAGCTCCAGGTAAAATATAGAAGTTCTCAGCATTTTCTCAACAGTGCATTGTAATATAAATCGAAAGGCATACCTAGCACCACCACCACCACCACCACCACTGCCAGAGACCATCATGAGTAAATCATCATCCTTCACGCCTAGCGCACTCAACTTGTCAGAATTTCTCACCTCCCTTCCATTGAAGAGAAGTTGCTGCTGCTGAATAGGGACACTTGTCTTCTCACGAGCACAAGTTTAGCATCACACAAACACTAAAATAAGTAATCCAAGCACAGAAGCAATGTGCCAAAAAAATTTAAAAAGCATGCACAAACTAAAATCAAATAAGGTTCAACATCTCATTGCACACGACATCCACACGTGTCACCTCAGATCAGAAAAGGAAACATGGATCAACCAACAATACCATATAAAAAAAAAATTTAAATGAAAAAAAAAAAAAAACCCTCCCACGTGGGATTCTGCTTGTCAAATAATAAAAAACCAAACGACCCAGAATAGAATTCCTAATGGAAAATTCGGCTTGTTTCCCAAATATCTTCAGCAACATTAAACATGGAAGAAAATTGAAAATAAAAAAGTTAATTTTTTGATTAAAAAAATCAATTTTTTGGAAAGATGGGTAATGATGAACTCACCTCAACCTCGAGCAATGCTTTGACGTTTTCCACCTACCACAAAAAGAAGCACACAAAACCAAAAACAAAAGAACAACAGTGAATGAAAAAGGAGTGATATGAAGAGAGAAAGACGAAGATATTAAAGAAAGGAAAAGCAAAAGTTGGGATCTTTGATGGTTACAGATTCGTGGGGATCGACATCCAACGTGAGAATTTGTTCATCAGCAGTCATGACAGTGATCTTCATCTTGAACCCGTGTTTCTCTTTCTATCTCTAGACTCGTGTGACGATGATGTCGCAACACCAAGAAGAAGACGAGGTTAGTGTTTTTTTTATTTGTTTTTCACTTTTAAATCGTAGCTGAAGGTACAAAGAGTTAAGACTAATCATAGACTAGGCTTTGGATAAATACTTAGAGGAGAAGGAAACTCTTTTTGGCTATGAGTTGTTGTGGTGTGTTTCAAGTTGTATAATGATATACATGCTATAGGATATTGTTTGGGTTCCAGGGTGGATTCAAATGGTGATGTTATTTCTAATTTAGGGAAGTAGGAAACAAATACAAAACTTTTGAAAAAAAAAAAAAAGAAAAGGGGATATCTGGATTCAAGTTCATAAATTATCTTTCTATTTTTAAAATTACCTGCACTATGAAATAGAAGGGTAAAATCATTCAATATTTATAATAGAAGTACTTTGTTTTTTAATATTTAATTTTGATATATTATGAATAAGTAATATTTTTTACATTAAATACCCAATTGTATGTGGACATTTTGTTTAAAATGTTTAACTCTTATCATAATAATTTTAAAAATTATACAAAAGAGACTTATGCTAACTTCCTCCCTTTACCTTTTGTGTTGGTGGAAGTTAACAATTTCTATCACATTATAATTTGATATAAAATATCACATTTTTTATTTATTAAATAACTTATTTTTAGGGATATTATTATAATTTATCACTTGTTTTAATAAAAGTAAACCCAAAAAATTTTTCACTCTCCCCTCTTTTTGGAAAAAATTAATTTTTATGTAAGTCAACTATAAATGAGAGAGAAAATTTTTTTTAATTTACTTTTATTAAGACAAGTGGTAATTTACAATATGTCTAAAAGTAAATTATTTAATAAATAAAAAAGATGACATTATTATCAAATCATAATATGGCGGAGGTCACTAACTTCTACCAATACAAAAAGGAAAGGTACATATATTTGCTCCATTTAATAACTTTTTATAAAGATTAAAAGTTTCCATCAAATAAATCAAGTCTATAAAATTTCATACAATCTAAAAATAATTTGATACTTTAATTATATATAAAACTTTTTGTGTTGTTACACATGGAATATTTATATGATGATACCTAGTTCAATATGTTTGTTTATTGAGCCAACATATAAAGTCTCACTAATTTACTATATATCTAGTTTGATTAGGGCTATAAACAGGTTGGATTGAGTTGGGTTTAGAGAAATATGAATTCCAAACCAATTATTAGAGTTTGTGTTGAACTACATCGATTTTGAAAAAATTGGTCAATCAAACCAAACCAACCCAATCTATATCAAATTAGTATAGGTCACATAAGCAATTTTTCTATATTTTTTTCCTTTTTCCATTTTCCATTTTAAGCAATCTAACAAGAAAAATAATTGTAAATAGGTTAAGAAAAATTCATCTCCAATCAAGCACAAATCCAAAGAAGTTTAGCTAAGAAAAGGTTGCTATAGCAAGAGTTCATAATTAAACCAAATTAATCTAAATTTTAAAAAAAAATCAAAGATAAATTTGGTTTGGTTTACTTTTGTGAGAATTGAGAAACCAAATTTAATTGAACTTGTACAATTAGTTATGTTTTTTATTTTATTTTATTTTGTATAAACTAACTAGTATTTGAAGTCTATTGGGATTTGCTTATCAAGTTGAACTTATAAAGCTTGTCAAGAAGTCTATTGAGATATAGCTAATTTGGCTCAAGTTAGATCGATTCATTATATAATTAAGGCTACCAAGCCTTACTCACCAGGAACAAGTACGTGTTGAACCACTTGAAACAATCAAACGTTGATACAAGTTATTATTTCTTATAACTTACACACCAATACAAGTTATATTTAAATTTATTATTGTTTTATGAAAGGTTTTATGCTAATTTGTTGTTTATATGTATTAGTTATGCTTTTATTAGGATTTTTAAGTGAAATTGTTGTTGATTAAGCCATTGAAAGAAGGAGCCAAAAGACAAAGTAAATAGTCTATTGATTTGAACTTCTAGATTAAATTTTTTTCAATTTAAATTAGTTTAGTTTCATAATAAACAATCCTAAATTGTCCATTTATCACATAGCCAAATGATAAAAATTAAATAAATTATTAGACTATGACTTAACTAGTATCTCCCTTTCCTTTACAAGGGGCTTTTGATTATTTGGTGGGGGTTTAAAGCCTCATATTCCTGTATCTTGTTTCAAATAGGTTCCATATGACCTCCAAAGAACCACAGCAATAATGATGAAAAATGTTTGAATTTGATAATTCTACCCTCAAATATAAAAATGCAATGCTACACTAAAAAATAAAAGTGATTGATAAAATAAAGTGATTTATTTAGCCCACTTACTTTTCAACGAATCAACGTGTATAACAACATCATTCAAGCAAATATTTTTCAACAAAAGTTTTGGCTTAGTATTTTTTTAAATTAAAAAAAACAACAACACCAAAGGAAAAACTATCTCAACTCCTTTCTCATATAAGATCTGAAGTCACAATTTCATGGAGTTCGTGAATAAGTAATATTATGAGTTAGAATGGTCAATACAGATTTTTCTTCCCCTTTCTACAATTTAATTGCAAAGCAAGAGGAAATTGAATTAAACTTGCAACAATTATTATAAATTGGGAAAGAAAAATAATCATGATGGAGATCAAAGTTACCTTTCTTGATTGTTTTGAATGGTGATGCTAACACTAAGCTACTCACGGCTAGGGTTCGTGTTGCAGCGCCGCTGTCTGAAAGAGAAAAGAAAGATGAGGTGAGACGTCTTTGAAAGAGAAGGTATATATATTTCCTTAGATATCATTATTAATATTTGAATATGAGTTTTGGTAATAAATGCCTTAAGAGCACTTGTAAAAGGCTACAAAAGAATAAAAAAAATATTTTATATAAAAAGTAGAAATTTTGCACTGTAGGTATATTTAAAACTTAAACACTCTAATTTTCATGTAAAACTTTCTTTTCTAAATTCTTAATGAGTGTGTTTGGGGAAGTTGTTATCAAATACATACATATGTATATATATTACAAACATTCTCTACATGTAGCTAACTACAACTGCTTACCAAGTTTAAGAAAAACATAATAGAAGTGTATGAATGTGAATTTTAATCAAATCATAAAAATCACATTTGGCATACATTGTTACTATTTAACCCTTGGAGAGAGCCTCTACTTTTACTTGATGTAATATATAAAAATGCATACCTCTTTGGAAGTTGACCTTTGCAATACCACAACTATATACTATATGCCCATCTAGGGTGGCTTTAGCCTCTAGTACTTTTGGTGCATGTTAATTTTTCCATTATTATTCTTTCTTTGGCTACATCTTTTCAAGTTGCCTTTTCTAAAAAGTTTAGCCCTAAATGTTAGTATGTTTTTTTAAAAATTCACCACAAGAATTTCTCATTCCCCAAATACTAGCTTATTAGGTGTAAAAGTTTTGTCATATAAGTATTATATTGAGCCTCTATCATTATTCAATTAGAACATAACATGTATTGCACCCCACTTCAAAAATTCTAGGACGATCTACCTTGACTACGTACCCTAGCCTTTTCCCTTATTGCTCATTGATTGTTTGCTCAACACGCATTAAATTTCTTCGTACAATTTGATTGTGCACTCTCTATTAACATGATGCATTTGAAAAAATATGTTCTTCCAAGTGTTAGCCTAATTTCAGTGATTGCTTTATAGAAAAATCATAAAGTCATACAAATCATAAATAAACTAGTTAGGAATTTGGTTTATGCCATTGTATTAATGAAATTGACACTGTAATCACATTTCTATCAATAAAATTTAAAAATGATACTAGCAATGGCCAATGTGCATAATTTTGAGAAGTCTTCGAACCTTTTAGTGGGCCCTTTCAACCTACTTTTAGCGTCTCCACAACACTCACTCCACGACAATATGAGCACTATGCCTTGCAATGCATAACATGATGCCAAATAATTCCAAATATCGATTCAACCATCAATGCCAATAAGGATAAAGCTTAATGACTCAAACAAAGTGAAATTTAATGTTTAACCAATTGTTAGATGCAAAAAGCACATGAAATGCCAACAAATGACAAAGACTTAACAACTAAGGATAAAAGAATATCAAGTTTCACCATCCATGGCAAAAGCAAAATCTTAATTGAAATTATAAAAACAAATGCAGCAATCTCCAAGTAACCAAACCCGATCATAAGTCACAAGACAAGAATGAAGAACCAAGAACCAAGGTTGAGAACTATATCTTACTTGAAATGGAAAACCAAAGAACCATAACACCAAATCCAGTGAATAACTCTACAATGGGTATGCACATAACATAGCCACAAAGAGCCATGATTTTTTCAAAAAAAATTATTCACTAACACTCATTATCATGCGGCTGACGGAATTCTTTAATAAGCTAGAACAATTGTGAGAACCAACGTATGAACCATACTCGGTCTTTTAGGCCAATCGACCTAAATAAACCTGATTTAGGTCTAAAACCTTCATATATCTCATATTCCCACTTTGGATTCACTTCAAAAGTAACCAATCCATCCTTTGAATGCTAGTGGTGCATTTGATGCTCGAGCGATACCTTTGAGTGATTTTATGATCATAAGTTCACTACTCTTATATAGCTTCTTAGCCCAAATAGAGCTAGGCATGTTCTAATTTAGCGAATACCCTTTGATACTTATAGTCCCTTACCCATCTTCGAATCATTCAATATCAACAACTGTCCAATCAAAATATCAAAACGTTATCATGAAAGTTTGGCGTCGTATGTAGGGATATTAAACAAATTGTCTGGTCGGATATTCCATCCAAATTGGGATATGGTTTTCAAGCCACCCAAACTGAGTGATGATTTCTCAACTTCATCGATTAGAGCGTCCACCCAAAATGGGTGTTAATATTTCAAGCCGCCTAAATCAGATGATGATTACACAAATCATTCGATCGGATATTAAACCCAAACTAAGTGATGGTTTTACAAGCCACTCAGACTATGTGATGATTTCACAAATTTTCTTATCAGAGACTCCGCCTAAACAGGGTGTTAATATTTCAAGTGGACCAAACTAGATAATGATTATACAAATCATTTGGTCGAATATTAAACCCAAATTGAGTGATGGTTTTACAAGCCACCTAAACTGGGTGATGATTTCACAAATTTGTCGATCGGAGTGTCTTCCCAAACTAGATGTTGATCTCTTAAGCCGCTCAAATTGGTGATGATTACGCAAATCATTCGATCAAATAATAAACTCAAACTGGTGTTGATTCAACAAGTCCACCTTAATTGAGTGATGAATTTGTTCATCTTAAGATTACATAAGTTTTTCAACTGGATACTACACCAAAACTAAGTGATCATCGACTGAATATTCTACCCAAGTTGGGTATTCTACATAATTTGTGATGGTCATTTACCGAATTCTTTATATATACATGATTGTTTTATGGTTGGTATTAGTCTAGCAAGGCATACGTCATAAACTTGGATTCATTATTGTGATAACATTTAAGTTAAAGTTGACAAACCAAGAAAATGAGATATAAATGAGAAGGCTAAATGCTAAACAAGAATAAATTAATAAGATTCTAAATAGTAGATATCCAAATTCTCAAACAAGTCAAATGATAAACAAGTCCAGAGCTAAGAATACTAAATATTCAAAAAGCAAATTACTATGGAAAAGAAACATGTGATCCTAGTTTTCTCAAGCATTATCTTCAGCTTTATCATCCCCAACTTCATCTTTGCCCTCAGAATCTGAAAGAGTTACAATTTCACTATCCTTCACTTCCTTCATCAAGTCCAAACTTGACAGATGTAGATTAGGGAATAAAACTTCCACTTGAACTTTACAGTTATTAAAGTCCCCTACCATCTGATCACTCAAGTCACTTTCTAGTTCTTTTCTTTGTTATTTGATTTTAGTTTCCTTTTCAATCCATAATGCAATAGAGGCTTTGTTTTCTAGTGCAGTTTTTGCCTTAGATAATTCGTTGTCAAGTTCTTCGATTTTGATCATTTTTTATTACAAGTCCTTTTCAATCTTATTTTTTCGATCGAATTCTTCTGTCACGCTCTTCAAAAGATACTTTTTCTGTAACACCCTCCCAAATACAGTACTATGCTTAAGTCATAGTACCATACCCTGGAGTTGTTATCAAGCATTGAAGCGGACCTTATCCGACAAAGAACTTCAAATTGCCTTGAAACTTCTGAAACAACCTGGAGACAACACTGAAATAGGAGTGAGAATTATAAATTCTCAGTAGGATTCTCTAGATACATAATGTCATCGCTGTCATCTCCAGTTTGCTTCAGTTTATTTTGAAAGAGGTGAACATGCTGTACAAACTGTTTAATTTTATAGTTCGAAAATATAATGTCCAAAACAAAGCTTATTTTAATCATACATTTGGCATTTGGGAAGACCTACACAAGATTAATTCATGGATAATACCATGGATAATAACTGCAACATATTATAACACACATAGCATTGATATACTGGGAACATAATATCTGCACATAACTTAACTTGTACTTGAATTCATGCATATACATAAAATTTATTTTTTTTCCTCATTTTTCTTTTTCATCATAAAGTCTTCGCATGCCACATTTCAGAGTGTGATTGCCATGTCATACCCCATTAGAGCGTGATCTCCATGTCACGTTCCTTAGGAATATGGGACCTTCATTTAGTACTTACACTAGTTGGGTCATGTCATGCCTCATGTAAGTTATGGTCCCTATGCTCACACTAGTTAGATCGATGCCATGCCTCATGTGAGTGGGATGCTTGCATATTCTTTAATCTTTAGTCTTTAGTCTTTAGTCTTTAGCCTTTACTGCCCTTGAATAGCCTGGCCTTGGAGGGAGCTTGTCAGCTCAGCTCGTGATCGTTGTCACACCGACTCACCCACAAGGGGATTCACGTGCCTCTAGTCTTGGAAAGATCTTATTCTGGCCACATGCCTCTAATCGAAGGGATCTCTTCTGGTCATGTGCCTCAAAATTGAGGGATCTCATCTGACCACGTGCCTTCAATATAGAGGGATCTCACCTGACTATGTGCCTCCAAGGTAGAAGGTAGCTGCCTTCATAGGGAGGGATTGAAAGTGCAACTGCCTCCAAGTGAAGGGATTCCTATCTTTATCTTTTAACTGCCTTCACCGGGAGGGATCTCAATTAACTGCCTCCGAGTGAAGGGATTTACACTCATTATACTCAGGCTTTGTCATTCTCACACATGGTCATGCATAGGCATGCTGAATGTACTCATACATATGTTTCATCCTTTATTTTCATATACGTCATAACTCGTATCATACTTAAATTTACCCTTGTATATAAATATTCCTAGTTTCATAGACTTCTGCCGTAAATCTGGCAGCATAACGGATCAGTTCCGTTTCCCCATGAATAGTGCCAGTTCTCACGGACAAATCAGTCATAGGAATATAATCCATCTAACATATATATATCAATGTAAAACTGGCAATCCTCGATTCAAATCTTATATGTTTCACTAACACTTGTGAAATCATCAATTGGGTCACTTCCGTCAATTCTATTCAATTCTACCTGAATCTTGTATAATCCACCTTTATTTCTATTTAACTCATTTAAACCTGAATTTTGGATATGTCATAGTTCTATATGTCTATTTTCTAACCTCTTTAGTCCCATATCATTTTAATTTATATAACTTAAGATATTCAAATTTTGCCTCAGCCTGTTCAGTCACTGGCCCAAATTACACTCTTGAAAGTATAAATTCACTAAAAATTGAAACTAAGCTCAAATCATATGAAATTTGATCTCATATTGAAGCTAACAGGACAACCTCTCATTTGCCACAAGTTTTATTCCATTTTCTTTAGTATAGCTCAAGTTATAAGTCTTGAAATTCCACCTTTCTGAATTATTCTGTCTTGGCTCGGTTTGGACATAGGGTAACTTTGTCGAATCACTGGGATCAATTGGGACCATAACAAACTCGAAATTTCATATTGAGATGTTCCCCTATGTGTAAGCTTTCTAACAAAATTAGTTTCACTCAATTTGGAGTTGTATAGGGTGAGTTATACCCTTCTCAAGTCACCCTGCCCGGATAAAAGTCCTGATTCTCAGGTCAAATTTCAAAAACTCATATCTCTCTCAATACTAATCCAATGACCTTATATGATACATGTATGGAAAGCCCTGAATGTCTACTTTTATCTAAAAATAGTTTCATTGGATTTAACTAGTTGTAGGCGGCGCCGTACGAACTGCCGTGGAATTCCTCACTAAGACAGTATCCTAATTCTCCACTCCTTCTAATTTTCTCCTTCTAACCGTAATTCCAACTCAAGATCTCCTATTAATCCAATCATAATCCATCATAATACATCTAATAATTCATCAAATACATAGAGAAGAACACAACTTCATGCAATCATAGTGCAAGTAATTCAAGAATAGAAATAGAATCCTACCTCTTTGGGGTGTGATCTTGCTAAATTTGAGTTTAGATTGATGGAACCTTGACAAAGCTTGGAGATTTGATAGAGTAGATTGAGAGGGAGAAAGGAAGAAGAAGGCTGGAGCAAGAGGGAAAGAAAGTGGCGTAAATCAGCTGGAAATGAGGAGGGAAGTCTGACTTAAATACATGAGAGTTGTGGTGTTGATTGGTTGGAGTTTTGTGGTTGAAGTTCGGCCATGTCTCTCACTTTTGTGGCCAATTTCCTCTACACGTCATCCCAAAAGTGGGATACGCTTCCGTTCCATCTGAAATCGGAACTCGTCTCCATTATGCTTGAAGTTAGAACTCGTGCCATTTTTACTTGAGCTTGAAGCTGAAGCCGGATGTCGGAACTCGTCCCATTTTGTTTATGACTTGAGGAAATCTTGTCTGGTTTATTCGAAACTTGAAAGCAAGGTCGGACGTCGGAAGTCATATAGCTCGCAATCATATAATCTCGGAACGCCCATTTAAGCCCAGGAATATCAATGCTGAGAATATACTCGGAGATCGGAACTCGTACCATTGTGTTAAACTATAACTTCTGAGGTCAGAAACCACGTACACTATTTTGAAACATGAGGTCTGAGGTCGGAACCTGGTACCTTTACCAAACTCGAGGCTACATTATGAGACCAAAAATCGGTACATTTTCTTTGAAACATGAAGTTGGATATCGGTAATCACGTCCGTGTTCTTTGTACTTGAAGGTTAAGTAGGAAGTTGGGAAATGAGGAATGCTGGTTAAGGTCGGAAGTAGGAAATTATGCTGAAAGTTGAAGACGAAAATGGAAATCAGTAATAATCCTCATTGGAGACCTGGACGTCAGTTTGGAGATCGAAAATCATGTTCATTTTTATGTGAAGCTCCGGAATAAAGTATGAGGTCAGAACCCGTATAAATTTTGGTCGAACTTAGAGACCAACTCAGAGATCCGATCTTGCGTCCATTAACTTATGGGTCGTGAATCATGTCTTATTCTGGTTGAACCATCAATCATGAAGTCGGAACTCGTATTCTATGTATTGAAGCATAAGGTCGGAAATCGTAAATAATACCACTTCATTTGGGACTTGGGATGAAGCCGAAGATTGGAAATAAATCCAACTTGCTGAGATGAGGTTGGAAGTCGGAAATTTAAGCCAGCCAATTAACAAAGTCGGAAATCGGAAATTCTAGGTAGTAGGTCGGAAATCGGGATGTTACATTTTCCCCTTTGACCACACTTCTTTTTCCTTTGCAAATCTCACTAGTTCTAATTCTATCATTCAAGCCACACTAATCCTTTGAAGGCCATGCAATTCTATCCATCTGCATAGTGCTCGGCCACCACATGGTTCTAGCATGCTCCTTTCACTAGTGTTTATAAGTATCTCGCTTTGAAAGTTCATATCCTATAATGATGAAAATGCAAAATCTGTAAAAGATTTGAAATCTTTCAACACTTGAAAATTAAATTGCGAATTGAATAAATGAAAAGAAATATCCTGACCTCCACACAGCATGCACATACTAGGCTCGATTCTAACAAATGGTGTCTGCTCAGACTCAATTTCTATGTTATTAGCATAAGCCATGTAATCCATAGGAATTTCATTTCTGTCAACTTCTTCTATACCTGCTTTGAAAGATCCCTAGTAATTTTCGTGTTCTTCCTTTTCTTTCTTGTTCTTTCCACTTAGGCAATGTTAGCACTTGCTTTTCCTTCTCATGGATCACTTTTCTCAGCTCTTTAGAAGATATCTTTGGCACCATTTCTACAAAAGATAAGCTCAATTATCATACATATAAATTAGCAATATATAAAGACCAAAGTACACAAACATAGTATCAAGTAACCATAATGTACTTTTAGTTCTTCAAGTATATTTTTGTAATGTATTAATTCTTCACAAGAAAATTTAGGAATTGTAACAAGCTTCTTAGCCTTTGATTTTCAGATAAATCATTCTAACAAAATTTTGGGTATTTAGGGAACCTAATTTAGTATAGTGGAAATTTGTATTTCCCCTCGGAGTCTAAACAATATGGGTGGATGCTTGGTTACACCATCGCTTTGAAGAAATTTATTTTAAATTCTTCATATGAACCATCCAGAGAAACAAGTAGTTTACACTTTGGATAACTTTGTACGCTTCAAAAGAAATACGAGGAACATTGTAGAAGAAAATTTTGGCAGTGTTTGTGTAACGTCTCCTGATTTTTGACCTCCAACCTCATCTCATTCCAGCGAAATGTTCAAATTTCTGACCTCCGACTTAATCTAAAAGTCTCAAATGAAATGGCTATGATTTCCGATTTTTGACCTTATGCCTCAAATAAATAGGATACGAGTTCCGACTTCATGGTTGATTGAGACACGAGTTCCGACGTTAGAGTTGACCTCAACCAGAAATGGACGCGAGATCGGATCTCTGAGTTGGTCTCCAAGTTCAACCAAAATTTACTTGAGTTCCGACCTCATACTTTATTCCCAAGCTTCAAATAAAACAGACATGATTTCCGATCTCTGAATTTATGTCCAGGTCTTAAATAAGGTAAGCACGAGGTCAGACATCTGACTTCAGCTTCAAGTTCATATAAAATGGATGCGAGTCCAATTTTACACAGATTAGGGATGATTTCCGATTTCAAATAGAATGGAGGCGAGTTCCACTTTTAGGCGACATGGAGAATAATTTAGCCACTTGATCCATGAAAGTGGCGCCACCTTGGCCACAAGAAAGGAGGAAAGTTGGCTGAAATTCAGCCTTGCATTTTTGAACGAATCATGTTGCAAGAAGCCAACTACCACTGCAAGCTTATATAACTCATTTCTTTCTCCCTTCAATCTGACTTGCGCTGCTTTCTCCTTTGCTTCAGCTCTCTTATTCTCTTCTTCACTTACCCAACTCCATCCAACCTTCAAGCTCAATCAAGTTCTGTTGATTCAAACTCCAAAATCAAGCCTACTTACATAACAAGAGGTAGAGGTTCAATTTAGTTCTTGTTATTCTGATTATGGATGGTTGCTTTTGATTTTATTTTTTTACTTCTTGATGTAATTAGTGAATGAATATGATGATCTATAACTGTTTTTGTGTTTAAATTTGATTAAGGAATAGGGAGGGTGAGGATAGGAAGATGTGAGAGGCTGGAAGACCATTTTCCTTTGGCAGTCCATATGGCGGAGTGTACGGCTCCACCTACAGCCAGCTAAGTATGATGAAACTATTTTTATATGAAACTAGACATTCAGGGCTTTCCATACATATATCATATAAGGCCATTGGATTAATATTGAGAGAGATATAAATTTTTGAAGTTTGATACAAGAATTAGGACCTTCACCCGGGCAGTGTGAGTTGAAAAGGGTGTAACTCACGCTACACAACTCCAAATTGAGTAAAACTAACTTTGTTAGAAAGCTTATACATAGGAGAATAGCTACAAAGAAATTCCGAGTTTGTTACCATTCCATTTGTTCCCAGTGATTAGAAGAAGTTACCCTATGTCCAAATTGGGCCAAAACAGGGTAGTTCAGGAAGGACAAATTTCAGGGCTTATAACTCGAGTCCTACTAAGGCAAATGGCATGGAACTTTTTGTATATGAAAGGTTGTCCTGTTAGCTTTAATATGAGATCAATTTCATATAATTTGAATCAGTTTTCGAATTTTAGTGGATTTTTACTTTTAAGTGTGTAATTCTGGCCAGCTACAGAACAGGCTGGGATAAAACGTGAAGAACCTGAGCTATACTTATCAAAATTAGATGGGACCAAAAATGTTAGAGAATAGACACATAACACTTCAACATATTCAAAATTGAGGTCCAGATGAGCTAAATAGAAATTATGGCTTGAGTTACAAAAATCGGGTTGAATGATTGTGCTGAGGCAGTAACCCTGTCTTAATGTGATTAATGCTTCTATGAAGTTAACGTTGAATTATGAATAAAATGATATGATTTCTTTGGTAAGTTGATATGCTGAGTACTGGCACTATTTATGGGAAAGCGAACACGTTCCGTTATGCCGCCGAAATCTCGGTAAAACCTATGCATGAGGCATAAGATACATGTGCATTTTCAAGAAATTCATAAAGATTATGATATGATGAGCATAAAAGTTATATTATGATGAAAGTTCCATAATACTTGGGCCAGCCCCAGAATAAAGTTAAGGGAAATAGATTGGTGGGGAGGTCAGGGAAAGCAAACCCGGCATTCCTGTATAGGAACGAGCTCAATCCTGAAAAGCAGACTATTACCCAAGAGTCTAAAGTGGCCAAGAACTCCCAGGGGACCAAGCAATGGAAAAGTTAATGAAGAAAGGTTCAAAAACAAGTTTTGCATGATTGCATTAAATGCATGATTACATTGAACGGTTATTTCAAGTTGTTACAATTTATCTGTTATATTTATTTACTGCTGTTTACTATTGTATTTTCATTTAGTCTACTAATTATTCTGTGTTTTACTATTAGTAGTCTATTCTGTTTCTTATGTTGTCTTAAGTAAAACTGAACCTTGCCTCGGATAAGATGTTTTCTTAAATTTATTGAATATGGATAGTTTAGTTTGATCCCATGTTTTTATAATTAAATAAAAACCGAGGCAACTGAGAATGAATGTGACGTCAGTAAACACCGTACGTAAGCCCTATTGAGAATTTCTTCAAATTCTCAACATGTTTTGCATTTCCACATCGTTCTCAAACGCTGGTGATGGACTCGATGGCCACTCCGTTTATTGAGCTTACTGACCTACAGCTTCACCAGGACCCTGAGTTGGATTCGCTGTACTTAGCTGGCTTCCGCCATTTCCGTCTCTACTTTTTAGAAATAGGAATTTTGTTGTTCCTTTATTTCACTCTGCTTTTGAAACATATATTTATAAATTGAAGCTTTGGCTTCCAACTTATATATGTATATATACAACTGATGATATATTTCCTATCTTTACTCTTTTCTGTAATGCTAATCACGTCTATTATATAAAGCACCCTGTTTCGTAGGTATATTCGTCAAACATATACATATATATCAGAGAAAAGGAGAATACAATATATTAAATACAGCTTTAGACGGAGAACTAATACAGTAACGCGACCTATCCAATTTCATGCTATGACTTAAGCATAACATAAGTTGGTAGGGTGTTACAGTTTGGAGTAATTACCAAAATTTAGCACTCAATCTCAAAAGCCCAAGTGAAATCACAAGTGTTAGGATGTAATTGCGATGGCAACATTCAAAGCATTGAGAATTTCACATTGAAAATTAGAAAATGGTAACCTTATTTTCTACCATAAAAATGACTTTTGGTAAAAATAACATCAATCCCATTCACCCACTATTTTAGGTTGCATATATAGATTATGTTCTCAACAGTGAAGTAGAATATATTCTTCTTTGAAAGAACTATATTGAGCAATCTCACAATTATTTTGTAAGTTTTCAATATGTTGATGTTACAAATGTTGTGGCCGCTATCTTCGTACTCAATAAACCCAATCATAGGAATTGTGGGATATAAGTTCTTCAAGGTCCACTAACCTACACTAGGGGAATTGTATTGAATTAGTGCAATGAGTACAAAAATTTGGACAAAAATAATAATTTTCAATCAACAAGAAAAATATTTACCAAAAGGATATTAATTAGCAAGGAGGTCAAAAAATGAATGTTTTCCTTTCCCTTGGGACTATAATCTTGTACTTTAGTGTAGAAAAGGAAAACAATAACTACACACAAATATAGGTGCCAAATAAAGTACAAATATTTGCAAAAATAATAAATGAGAATAAAAATGCACATTTTCTACATAGCACCACGAACCGACAAAAACAGTACATCAGTGAAATATGCTAAGAATACCATGGAAGTAGAACACGAAGGAAGCAAACCAACAACACCATTATTGAGTTACAAAGTCAAGAACACTAGTAAATGTGGATATTGTCACTACATATCACTTACAAGGTGAGAATAAAGAAGAATGATATAATTGTATTTTGTTTTTCAAGAGATAAGAAAGATGAAGAAAAGAACAGTAAAAATAACTTCTCTTTTCTCATGATTGTTTGAAGTGAGGGAAGAAATGAAAACTAAAAAAGGTGGCACATGGAAGAAGATTTCATCAAAGGGTTAGTATTCAATAACTAAGGGACATCCACGATTAAAAAAACTTAACATGTACCTAATTGTTGAATAAATCTAATGGTTAGGAAAAATGACCATTGGCTGATGTGACATTTTAATGTGGCATTTATGAAAGTGAACTTCAACAAGAAGGTGACACATGTCCCATTAATATAACCATTGTACAAATAAAAAAACAAAAAACATGTGCCCCACTAATTCAACCATTGTATGAATAAAAATACAAGTGTCCCACTAAAAAGGTCAAGAATGGTAGGAAGCTAAAGAGGCTAGAAATGAAAACTTAAGGCAATAGAAATTTGTACAAGAATTTTGGATTAGATAGGCAATAAAGTTTGAACAAATTTCCTATTGGATAATATTATGGGTAGAGCAATTTAACTATTTGGAATATTCTTTATAAAACTTTTAAATTTTATGCATGTTAATAGTAATGTTACCATTTAGAATAATCTTTATAAAATTTTCAAACTCTATGGTTGTTAAGTCTAGTTTGCTTACAACTTATGAGCAAGGGGGTTTATGAACAATACTTAGTCCCTGGGGTTGATCGGCTTAAATAAACCCTATTTGGGCCTAAAATTTTCATTTATCTTGGATTTCCACTTTGGATTACTCTCGAAAGAAACCGATCCTTCCTTTAAATGATGGTGGCACATTTGATGGTCGAGTAATGCCTTTAAGTGATTTTATGATCATATGTTTAGTTTTATAAGTTATTCCTACAAAACTTCTTAGACAGGAGAGAGCAGGGCATGTTCTAAGCTAGAGAATATCTTTCAATGCTCCAAATCCCTTACTCATAATCTAATTGATCAGTATCAGCAACTATTCAATCAAAATATCAAAACTTTGGCAAGAACAACATCTAATGAAACCCTTCTGCCTTAATTATAAACAAGATGATTTCAATTGCACTAGAGCTTAATCGTGTAACATTCCACTAAAATAATACTTAATTAATTTAAAATAATTTAAAATTCGTTGGTCCAGGTATATTAAAATAAAATATTCATATCCCAACTACTCTACTAATTAGTAGTAATAAAATAATGAAAATAGAAATTCTAAATTTGAAAATTTCATTGACAAAAATAAAGGTAAAATTGTCCTATATATCTATATAAAATCAAACCAAGTTAATTAAAATTAAATATTTTCTTATTTTACTAAATAATGCAAAATAAAATCCTTTAGAAATTACTAATAGCATATTATAACTCTATTAAGACAAAAATACATTTAGCGTAATAACCCATGACCTTGGTTCAACTAAAACAATTTTCAAAAATGGTCTCTCTCAGCTAATAGGTAGTTGACAGGTATGCCAGGTAATTAAAAGGGTTAATTGTAGTTTATCCTCTACATTATAGGTTATGTGTACTTTACCCTCTATATTTTAAAAATGTACAACCTGACACCCTGTATTTTCATAATGTCCACTTTGGCCCCTTCTGTTGATTTTTTATCAATTATAAACAAAAATGCAGGGTTTATACTCCCCTAAATTTTTGGATCATGTGCGAATTAACCCCCTGAACTTTCCAAAATATGCAACCTGACATCCTGCATTTTTTGTTTATAATTGATGAAAAAATCGACAAAAGGGGCCAAAGTGTATGTTGTGAAAATGTAGGGTGTCTAGTTACATATTTTTAAAATGTAAAGGGTAAAGTACACATGGCTTACAATGCAGGGGGTAAATTGTAATTAACCCTAATTAAAATTGTGACAAAAATATTATAGTTAAAATAAAATGTAGATATCAATCATAAAATTTACTAACACATTAAGCCTGTTAAAGGTAAAAGCATCTAAAAGCTTAGAAATAATTAGAAATAACTCTGGAAGAATTATAATAAAATTATAATTGATTGTTTGACTCAATTTAAATATATAGAACTGAGTTATAATTATTTTAGAATTTATTTGTGTAATTTAGTAATTTATTAGAAGCTTATGTAATTAAGAATTTATTATTTAATTAAGAAAGTATGAAAACTAATATTCTAAAAATTTAAGACAAAGTGAGATATTATTTTTGCCCATAAAATTAATCAGATCAACTTCAAATAAGCTTTAGAAATCAAAATTGGCCTTAAATCCCAATTTTCTTGTAATAAGAAAATTAATTTGACTAGATTAATTAAATAATATATGTTAATTTATCTAAAATTAGATTAATATCATTGTAGTATCATAAACTAAGAATTAATTTTAGCTCTAGATCATGCCAAGTGGCACCACTCATGAACACTTAGGGACCAAATAGTGTATTAAATTTCTTTGTAACTATTATAACGAGGAAACTTAGTGAGTAAGTTAGTGCAGGAACCACATTACTCCAAGTAATACTGCAAAAATTACTCCCCAGTTTAGTTGGTGTATGCACGTAATACATGAAGAGGGTAGGAGTGGACTATCTAGTTTTACTTCAAAAGTGAGAAACTTGAAGAATCAGCAGTCAATTCCCATTTAATCCTAATTATGGTGATGGGGCCATGTAGCAATGTAACCTTCCTAAGTAACCTCATCAAATAATATCATAAATCAAACCACTTAACAACTTGGCCAACAAATCTATGGTCAGTATTAATTGCTTGTGTGAGGCTATCCTTCACATACAATAAGCCATCGGATCCTAAGTTTCAAGATATTCAAACAAAAATATGAAATGACCTACGATAATGGCCATTTTTAAAAATGTTATCGAAGCAACTGATGGTACATATATCCCATGCGTGGTTAGCCCTACTGAGCAACCCAAATTCATTGGAAGAAAAGGATATCCTACACAAAATGTAATGGTTGTATGTGATTGGATCATGTGGTTCATTTTTGCATTGCCTAGGTGGGAAGACACAACTCATGATGCTCATGTGTTTGATAATTGTAACATCCCAAACCCTAAGAATAGACTGGGATAGAAGGAAGCTCGGATCCGAGGTAAGGACAAAATTGTAATTAGGGAAAATACAGAAAAAGTAGGGATGAATTTGTAATTACTATATTATAATGGCATAGTTGTAAATAAGGATTTACGGTTGTCGAAAGGGGCAATTGTAGAAAAATCCCGATTTCGAGATTTTATGGGCCTCACGACACTAGGTAAATAACTAAAATATAGGGTGAATTACAATGACCTCATTTGAGGTTCAATGTAATTACACTCGGCACCCCTCTGTCTGTAGATAATATACTGAGCAAAGTGAATTAGAGGGGTGTCGAGTATAATTACACTGAACCTCAGGAGAGGTCAGTGTAATTCACCTTAAAATATATGTAATAACCTCAAATTGAGATTTTCTATCCACAACCTTGAATAAAAGTGTGAGATTACACACACTGCATATATGATAACTTGGGTAACTTAGAATACCCGTATTGATACCCAGACACCTTGAATTAACCTCATTAGTCCTATATTATCTTTGAGCTTGACAAATCCAGGAGAATAACTCCTATAGAGACTAGATAGACATATCCTGAGAGTAGCTAGAGTATGTGATCCAGAGTGGGTTATACGGCCCAAATTACACGATGCAATGTGGGCCACACACTCAATATGCTGAGTCAGCCTTACTTTTCTCTAGATATCTCTCCCAAACCCTAAAATTTTCTACACACTCTCCTCCCCCTTCATTTTGTGCCGCCACCACCGCCATCACCACCATCTTCTCATCTTCATTCTTTTCTTCACCGTCTCCATGGCTATGAGTTTCAACTTCATAGTTCATGGATTTCTTGACCTCAAATCTTCTTACTCCTTTTATGAAAATTGATTCTCATTTTCTCCTCTACAAAAGCCCTCCATCAATTTGATGATTAACCGTCAAGTGGAGTCTCTCCACTTCCATTTGAGCTATTGCCATGATGAGAAAGGAAGGCTAGGATGTTGCTTTTGTCTTCCTTGCTTCCGTAGTTTCAAGGATTTTGAGATAGGTAGCTCAAATCCTTAACTTTGTTTTTGTTTTTAGGCTATGTGGCTGATGTTTTCTTCTATGTATCATCCATGGTGTGTGCTTAGATGATGTTAATATGACTTGTTTCTAGTGATTTAAGATAGGAAAATTTGGTTTAGGTTGAGAGATATAGTAAAAGAACAAGAAAAACCCAAAACAGAATATGCTATTGGAGAAACCCTAGGGTGACGTCTGTACAGTGGAGCCTATAACTCACCCTATAGAACTAGAATTTGAATGAAACTAATTTTAAATCAAACTAGATTTCAAGAGCAATCCAAAAATATAAATTATAATACCATTGGATTTAAAATGAATTAGTTATGATTTTTAGAAATTAATTTGCCCTGATCAGAGAGTGATGAGAAGGGCATAACTCACCCTCTTTAATTTCAAATTAAGTGAAATTAATTTTGATTGAAAGCTAATACATAGGATACTATGCCATAAAAATTTTAGACTCAGATCATAAGTGAATTTTCCCCATAAATTATTGAAAATTGACTTATGCTCTGTTCATGTTGAAATAAGGCAGCCCAATTGATGAGCTCATAACTTAAGCTCTAGTTACTCAATTGGATGAAACCTGTGAAGATTGAAAGATGGTTCTAATAGCTACAATTGGATGTAAATTTTGGATAAAAATTATGTATAATGGATTTTTAGTGATTTTCTAAAATTAAAAGTGCAAGTTTGTCCTGAAATAGAGCGATCTTAAGTAAAACTATAACAACTCAAGTTATAGACCTCAAAATTTAGTGAAACTAAAGAGATTTAAAAGTATACAAATAGGGCTACAACATATTAAATTTCTAGATTAAAATAAATTAAAATGAAATTATAGTAGAATTTAAAAAATAGGACAGATTTAAGGATAATGGAGCAACTTAAGAAAATCTTCACTTAAGGGTCCCATAAGCTATAAAAGATTCATAGGTATAAGATTAATGCAAATTTCACATCTATACAGTGTTATATTGATATATTATCTATGATTAACCTAATTGATATGTCTCGCTGATTGTCTATATAATGGGGTGCCTATATGTTTAGCTATTATACTGTCGAATTTTCAGCAGAAGTATATGAATGTTACAAGCATTTATATGTGAAGTACATGGGAGTCATGAATGCCTAAATATTTGAAAGTGAAATATGAAGCATATGCGTAAGTGCATATAGCATGTGCATGTATGAACATGTTCAAGAATGAAGAAAGATATCAAGAACTTATAAAGAGACATACCAAGCTAGCAGTATTATCTAAGACTTGGATCAGCCCTTAAATAGATTTAAGTGGAATAGACTGGTGTGAGGGTCGGGAAAAGTAAACTCGTTACTCATGTATAGATACAAGCTCGGATCTAAGAAGCAGACTGTTACCTAGAGGTGAGAAAAGGCCATTCACCTCCAAGGGACCAAGTATAAAAGAGAAAGATCAAGTTACAAGTTAAAACAAGAAATAAGTAAAGTCAAGTGCACTTGCATCAAGTCAAGTATGAGCATTTGCATATGTATATTTAAGTCTCTCATTATACTATAATGTTATTATGATTATGAGTAGCATATTATATTGTTATTGTTAATATATTTGTCATGAAATGCCAACTATTTGCTAAAAATAACTCGCTTCAAGAAAGGTATTTTTAAACTGAAAATTGAACTTGTCCTTGTATGTATCCATATTTTTATAATAAACTGAAGCGGCTAGAATGTTTATAATGCCACTTTATGTTAGTAGTGGATTGAGTGTATCTACTGAAAACCTTTGATTCTCACTACCTATTTGTTTGTTTTCCATAAACATTCTAGTACATAGAATAGATTGCAAGTCTGCAACAAATGTTGTGGGTTACTTCCAAAGCTCAAGACCTGGACTTAATGTCCATAGTGGAAGACTGTAGTGGACAACTAGTTAAGAGAAGAGTCAATTGCAAGCCGAAGATTAAAGTCTATATACATATTCAGTTGAGTTTCTTCTAAAATGTAATTATATTACCTTATATGTACCGAATATTGGGATTGTAGACCCTTATTTAGTAATGAAATATTAATTTCAAAGGCCTTATGCTATATTTGCTTATTTAAGATGTCTTATACAATACCCGTGATAACCTCTAGATATAACTCTATGACTTGAGTATGACATGTATGTTTGGAAAGTGTTACAATAATGCCCTTACAACACTTAGTATGAACTTCCCACATCCTCCTCTAGTATATTATTTCTCACAATTACAAATGATTGATATTTGCATTAATTTTATAATTGACAAAGTAATTTATTGTTTATTAGGTAAATATTATTTGGTAGATGTAGGGCATCCAACATCTTATTGGATATCTTGGTCCATAGAAATGTGAACACTATCATCTTCTAGATTTCAAGCATCCATTTGGATTTAAAAACTATAATAAGGCATTCAGTTATTATCACTCAAGTTTAATGTGCACAATAGAAGGATTTTGGGGGGTGGAAGAATAAATTTGCAATTTTGGCCCACATGCCAATGTTCAAAATTGAAACTTAAGTTCAAATAGTTAGTGCAATAATGGTAATACACAACTTTATTAGATGAAATTATGACAAATTTTGAGTTCAAGTAGTATGAAGAAGAAAATATAGTTGAAGTTGAAAATGATAACAATGCTCGTAAGGATCCATCCCTTAATTTAACAATTGCCTCTTCCTTAGAAAAAGATCTTGTTCAAGACTTGATTCGAGATAAAATTATAGAGTATATGCAACTTAATTAGCATTGTACTTAAGTTTCAAATTTGTATTATATTTTTCAGATTCTACAATATGTACTTTATTACTATTTTGTACTTTAATTTTAAAAACTCATATGCCTTCATATATTAAAGCTTATTTGTCTTTATATATTAGACGAATCTATTTTCCTTCTTGACATATGTTTTACAATCCTATTAGTCAAAACTTTTATTAAATTACTTCTTTTTGCATTTTCTTTATAAATTTAGTTGTAAATATTTTATTTATAATTTAATGCTAGCACCAATAGTTATTCAAGTATCTTAAAAATAATATTATTTAAAAAATATTAATATAATTATATTTAAAATATTTAATTTATATTATGAAATTTTACATAAACATCTAATCATATATTACTATATCAGCAAAATTGTTTGACTCAACTACCCATTACCTTAAAAATTTTACAAAACAAGTATAATATCTTAAAATAATATTTATATAGTTTTCTTTAAAATAATGTTAATATAGTCTATTCAAATATCTTTAAAATAAAAGTAAAACAAATGGGTAATATTAAAAGTATAATATTAAACTCATGTTCTTTTTAATAATTATACAGCTAAAGTGATTTCGATAAACATCACTGGTCATAATTACTCTTGAGATAAAAGTTTCCAAACACAAATCATGTTGATACTAACTCATTTTTTTTTTATCAAAATCAATTCTGGTAGGATCAAGTTGATGTAAAACTCAGTTTGCAAACTCTAATCCAAACGCACACTTAAAGAGTTTTACTTAGCCCTTGTTTGACAGTGTAAAATGGATAAATGTAAGAAAATAGAAGATTTATAATTTTTTTTTACAATTTTACCCTTTACTAAAAAATGTAGTTACTATGTTTCATAATAATATTAATTTTATAAAGCTAATATATATATATATATATATATATATATATATATATAGTTGATTTAATTTTTTCACAAAACTATTTTCTCTCTCTAAATTTTTCTCCCAAAAAAATCTTTCCTAAAAGTTATATTTCTTAATTTTTAAATCTAAAAATATTTTTCCTTTCAATTTTTTTTCCTAAAAAACCTCTCAAAATTCATTTATATTTTTAGATATTTTTATTATATCTATATGTTTAAAAAGTAATAGTTAAATTCAACATTTTTATATGAATTAAAAATAATTTAAATTTTAGTCATTTTAAAAGCCCACAAATTGAGGTAAAATAAGTAAGGTTTTATTTGTTTTATTTTATTTTTTTTTGGTGCTATGGAATAAAAGAAAACAACAACCTAATTAACACTCAAAGACAACACCTAATGTATCTTCTACCATTAACTTCTTTAATGTTTGGGGAGGATGTATGAACACCTTGGACTCTTCATCATGTCAAGCCTATATCTTGCCAACCAGTTTGTGCACTAGTTTTCTTCGGTGTATGTATGAGCTAGAGAAACTCTCCTACCCTTCTTCAACACCTTGTGAATGTCATGCACAATGCATGCAAATATATAGTTGGCATTCCACTCACTCCTGTTTAAGTGTATGATCAACTTAGTATCTGATGCACATCGAAGAGCATGAACGCCTTGCTCCTAAGCAAGAATGAGGCCTTTCTTAAGGGCAAATGATTTTGCATGGATGTTAGTAGAGTAATCAATGAATTTTGAAATCCTACCTCCTATGATCCTACCTAGGGATGGCAAAAAAAACTCACCACCACGAGTACCTACAAGTAATACCCGCAACGGGGCAGGTGTGGGGGAAAGGTTTTGTTTTATAGATAATAGAGACAGAAATTTTAAATACCTGCATATTAAACAGGGCGAGAGGCAAGGATCACTGTCCATATATATATATTTAGTTATGAAAGCCTAAATCTAAAGTGTGTGAGTGTGAGGCTATCCTCTGCCCTTTGTATTGACTACATTGTGCCTCTCTTTTCCATCACTTCACTCACTCCTCTAACCATCAGAATTTCTACCTACCGCACACTAGCTAGCATCCATCGTTCGTGATAGCTCTGCCCAATAGCAAGGATGCAACCATAGCTTTGCACAAGTCGTACAAGTAGCTGCTCACTGTGACAGCTCCGCCCACCCAGTCCGCTGTCCGTCCTTGACCCACTTCGGCCCTTGTCAGACCTCGTCGTGGCAGCATTGACTAACCACCATACACAGCACATTGTGGCAGCTCCTTCACCTAAGGTAATGTGATCTGACTCTAAGAACTAGGTTGTTTTTCTTTCTTTATTTTTTCCCTAAACTCCTTCTTAGTTTTTAACTACTGGAATTTGAAACTATAGTTAATAGTTCTCTGGGTTTTTTAACTCCTTTTCATTTTCGCATACCTCTCAAATGAAACTTAATTATTGGGTCAACAAATTTAATGGTTTTCTATTTTGTTTGTATGTTGTGGGGAGTGTTGTGTTTATGTGTGTAAAAGGAAGTGGTTTCATTTTCTTACCCTCTTCAACAAATTTTAGGTTCTTAGTTTTGCTTAACATGGCTTAATAGTGCCACCATTTATTCTAGAGTTATGTGTCCTTGACTTTGCCTCCAATTGACTAATGTTTAAAAAATTGGTGGAGGAATGTATATTTTGGGCTTTATGAATTATAAGGTGAAAACAAGTTTGTAAAATGAATTTAATGCTCCTGGTTCTAGAACTATTGTGGCTCATGAGTTATCTCAACTTTTATCTCGTGTATACTTGGATTGGACGTTGGGAGGGACGAAAATCAAAGTATTATAGTTTTGATCATGAATGTTGATTAATGAGTCTAAGTTCGAATGTTATTTGATGAGAATATTGTTTTTCTCTTCTTTATTTTTTTCTCCTCTTCATCCACCACAATGCACATCCAAGCTAAGATAATGATGTTTACTTTCTACCAGAAAAAAAAAAAAGATCCTGATGTTTACTAGAAATTTTTTTATTTAATTTAATATTTTTTGAATATTTTAGAATTTTTAACATTATAATGGGCATCCATGGATACTCGCGGGTAACCATAAATCTGCGGGGGAAGTCAAAAGTAACTACTCGTATGGATATGAGGTAGGTATTTACCTATGGGGTGGGGGACGAGGGACGGGAGGCTATCCCCTGTCCCTACTCCATCTCGTTGACATCCTTAACCCTACCTAATTGTCCTGCATGTTTGGATGTGTGATTAGGAATCGATTTCAGGAGGGCAAAATCGATTTTGTTTGTTTGGTTTCTCGTTGATGCAGTAGCCAAAATTAGAGTGTGTTTATTTCAACTTTTAAAAAAATGATTTTGAAACTTAAATTTTGAGTGCGTTTGTTTGAACTTTTTTGGGGTAAAAAATCACTTTTTTCACTGAAAAAATCAGTTTTCATATATTTGGATAATTTTTTGAAAATAATCAGATTCTAAAAAAAAATCTATTTTCAACTTTTTTGGAAAAGCTGAAAAGAATAGCTTATGAAAAAAAAAATCAATTTTTAGTTTTTTTAGTTTTATATAAAGAGTACGTTTGGATAAGATTATTTACTAAAAAAATCACTTTTTTGTATCAAAAACATCAGTTTTGGTACAAGTTTTGTGTTTGGATAAAATTTTGTGTTTAATCAGAATTTGAAATTAATTTGCTTTTAGCTTTTTTCGAGAAGCTAATGTTACTTGCTTCTAAAAATAATCTGTAAAAGAGAGCTATGATAGAAGAGAGAGACGATGACTCTCAAAACACGGAGGACATTTTTTGGACAAAAATATCCCTTTAAAACTTTTAAAATGACAAATCTTGCCCTTAGAACCATCCCTTCCTCTCTCCCTCCTCGTTGCTCTTTCTTCTTCTAGAACCAATGTTCTTCCTCATGCAGATTTCACCATGATCATAATTCTATAGAGAAATCCCAGCATCAGATCAAATAAAGATAAGGACAAGAACTCGTGTCTCACTCCTCTAGAGTTGGTCTTCAAGTTTCTTTTTTTTTTGTGCCCTGTATGTGCTTTTTTTTTTGCCCTGTATGCAATTTTTTTTTGTTTTTGCTTTTAGAGGACTTTGGTTAATCATGTGTAGCAGTCTTTGTAGTGTTTTCTTTACACTATTTAGATGAGCATTTGCATCTTGGATTTTTTGGTAGCAAATGGGTTTCTGTGCTTGTAATGAGAAATAAAAATTAATTCTTCAATAAGCTGGTTTCTTTTCGGTATTGACTTTAATGGCTTGCAAATCTTATTTCTGCATATTGTACCCATATGACAGGATATTTGCTTGTCATGTATAGATGGCAAAAAAAGAAAAAAGAATCTATATGCCTTCTCTTATTGAGATACTTAGATTCATTGTGGTGGCTTATGTCATGTGATTGAGAATGCAACACTGTATAGAAAGTAATATAAAAGTCCTATTTGCTATTTACCAAAAACAAAAAATCTTATTTGCTTATTATTGTAAATTTGTAATGCAATAGAAGAGGTCTATTATAGAGAAATGTGAATTGCAGTGCAATCAGCAAGTAAAGACTAATAGTGCCATGACACAAAAGTACCTTCTAAATTAGTCATTTTTCTTCTCCCCCCCCCCACCTTTTTTTTTCCTAAATCATATCTTAAAATATCTAACCAAGTAATAGTAAGATAAAACAGGTGAGGATAATCTCAATATGCTTTATAATTTGATCTTCATCTTTTACCTTGAGAGGGACAATGAAGAAAAGAAAAAAGGAAATGTGGATTTGTTCTGACTATTGACAAACCAATACAGTGATCAATAAGTCTAATATCATCTCCAGAACTAAGCAATTTACTTGAGATTTTGGAAGCGATAAGCAGTGAGCATGTTCTTTATACTCTTTCTAAATGCCTGGATTTTATATTCCACATGGAATTGCTTTTAGCTCAATGGAAAATTACTTTTGTCTTTAATTTTAAAATCTATGTGAATTGCTATATTGAGATCCTTTTTGGAATCTTTTGGAAAGCCTTTCTTATGCAATAGTGGTTCTTCTAACTTTCAGTCAAAGAGAATGTTTTTCTAGATAGGTGGAGTTCTATTTATCTTGTTGTATTGTTTTGAATAACTTATACATGTGCAAAATACTGTTTTTTGGCTTTTTACTTTCTTGTTAAGAATTTATGCATCTAAAGCTTTTTTATGCAATAGCTCTTTTGTGATTCATTCCATCCTTCTTTTTGCATAGACAATAGCTTCTTTGTCATCAATAACTTGGAGTACATCTATATAGTGATGGTTTGATTCATTGGAACTTCCTTCTTACCATTTTTTGTGGGGTCAATCCTCCTTATTATTTTAACTCCTTGCTAATGTCTCTTAATCCTCCTATGTTTTACTTTCTTAATTATTAGAATGGCACCCGAAAGAGATATGAGAGGTTGTGAGGGAGATGGGAAAGATAAGGCAAAAAAGGATGATGTAAAAGCTGAAATATTCTTAAAGGTATGTGTTAAAGAGATACTTGCTGGGAATAGGCCGAGCACACATTTTAGCAAAGAAGGGTGGAAGAATGTGCAACAAAAATTTCATGAGAGAGTTGGTCCTAATTATGACAAGACACAATTAAAAAATAGGTGGGATGCCTTAAGAAGGGAGTTTGCATCATTTGCAAAGATGGTTGAAAAAGAAACTGGTCTTGGATGGGATCATGAGAAAAATACCATCCAGGCTCCTGAAGAATGGTGGATCGACAAAGGGAAGGTATGTTTGTGTTGATACTTAGGATAAATTTCTTTTTCAAATATTTTTTTTCTATGCTAATATATTTATTTATTTATTTTTCTAATGATTATAGGACGATCCAGAGATTTTGAAGTGGAAGAATGGGGGACTTAAATTCTTTGACTTGATGGATAAATGTTTTAAGGGTACTATGACAACTGGATTTGCTGTTTTAATGCCATATCAAGATCCACCGCTAGATGAAGGAGATAATATTCATTTTGAGGATGTTGAAGTCAATGAAAATAATCCAATGAATGAGGATAAGAGAGATAATTGTGAAGTTCATGATGAAGTTCAACCAACAACACTGCCAACTTCTTCAAATACGACTACAAAAAGGAGAAAGAAAGCAGGGAAAGGAGAGAAAAAGATCGGGATAGCAGAGAAGCTTCAAGAATCCCTTGATCGACTTATTGGGATGGATCAAAGCTCAAATACTATTATCACAAGAGCATTGCCAGATGACCCCTATGGCTATGACAAATGTTTGTTAATGCTAAATGATGTGCCGGGCTTAGAGAAAGGAACTTCCAAATATTTTTTGGCCATGAGAATCCTAGCAAAAAAGGAAAATAGGATCGCATTTTGTCACTTAATGCACAATGATCATGACTTGACCATTGGTTGGCTAGATACTTTTACAGAGGAGGACATCCCACGTAGTCATCGTTAGAATGTCTATTTGATAATGAGATGTAATATTGAACCTTTTTAAATTTTACTAGACTTACTTGATGGTGTGTTGGACATGTTATGTAACTTGTTTTTGAGCTTTAATTGACTTGTGCTGGACATGTAATATTGAACCTTTTTAAATTTATAGGACTTATTTGATGGTATGTTGGACATGTTATGTAATTTGTTTTTGATATTTAATTGACTTATTTTTGATGAAGTTTGTATTTGTTATGCAGGATGACTGATAGTTCAAGTGAAAGTGATGATAGTTCTAATATGGAAATTGAAGCCGAAAATAACATAAACTTTGGACTTGGAATTGCAAGGAGATTGATTGCAATTTTAGTTACAAGTTATGTATTGAAATACATTGTGAAAGAGAAGAAAAGAACTTCAGTTCTCTCAGGTCATAAGTGGTTAGTAGAGTTGAAGGAAGGAAACGAAAATAGATTTTTTGAACAATTTCGAATGAGAATACATGTGTTTCAGCAATTGGTATGGGAGTTAACCAAAAATTGTGGATTGACACCTACCAAACACATTGGAGCAGATCAGAGTGTAGCTTTGTTCTTATACATGATCGGTCATGGAGCTACATATAGAAATATTGAAGAACGGTTTCAACATTCTGGTGAGACTATCCATAGGCAATTTTATCAAGTTTTAAAGGTTGTACATAAATTAGGAAACCATATAATTAAACCTATTGATCCAATGCACTATGGTGTGCCTGAATATATTAAGAATGATGATCGGTATTAGCCTTACTTTAAAGATTGCATAGAGGCAATAGATGGCACTCACATTAAAATTCATGTGTCCATAGTTAAGCAATTACCATTTTTTAATAGGAAAGGATATACAGGTACAAATGTGATGGTTGTATGTGACTTTAATATGTGTTTTACATATGCATTGTGTGGTTGAGAAGGATCAGTTCATGATGCAAGAATTTTGATGGACACTCTTCGCAAGCCAAATCTTAGGTTTCCCTATCCTCCTGACGGTTAGTATTGTATAACTTGAATTATTTTTCTTTTGAATTAGGAATATTTTTATAGTGTATTTTTCATTTATGTATAGGTAAATATTACCTTGTTGACTCAGGATACTCGTTGTTCAAAGGTTTCCTAGGGCCATATAGGAACACAAGGTATCATCTTCCACATTTTAGATTGGCTCGAGATTTCATATCAAAAGATGAAGTATTTTAATTTTTATCATTCTAGTTTGAGAAGTGTTATTGAAAGGACTTTTGGTGTCTGTAAAACAAGGTGGAAAATATTACAAAATATGACTAACTTCAAGCTTGAAACTCAGATGTCCATTATATGGGCATGTTTTGCTCTTCACAATTATATTAGAAGAATGGATATTGGTGATTTATGTGTTCTTGAAAGTTTTGAGGATCTTATTGCATTTGAAGATAGAGAACAAAATTTCAATGAGGAGAATGATGATGAAATATGTGATCAGGATGAATGGCAAGAGTCAACACAAGCATATGTTAGATATATGGAAGAAATAAGAGATGCTATTAGGGATCAATTGCCAAGACGAATGCGTAGTTAGTTTGTTTTTTATGTATTTATTTCTTTAGATAAAGTTTACATTTACTTTTGACTGCTTTCTATTGCATTACAACTTTTAATGTTATTGAGGGTTAGTATGAAAATTGGAACTCGAAGCACTATTGTTTACAATGAATATCATTTGATGCTATTTATCTCCATTGACATAAATCTTATTGTTGAATTTTTGTTTCAGTTTATGTCATTTATAGTTCTATGAATATTGGGATAAGAAATAGTTACTAGCCTGTATGCAAATTATGATAAGAATGAGTTCATGATTTTTTTTTTCAAATTTTTGTTGTTATCATTGCATTGTACATGACAATTTGAATTTTGATAACTTAAAATTTTTATGTGAATTTAATTTTTTATCATTTATTAATTATATTTCATTATTTTAACATGATTTATATTCATAATTTAAATGATTTGAAAATATAGTTTTTTTTATAAATCTTATTTAAAAAATACTTTTGTTTGGTAAATTAAAAGTAATTTATTTATTTTAGTTATAGATATTTACTTATTATCCATAATCAAAATTTTAATTTTATGAACATATTGGTTACGTGTTCTTACCATTTACTTCTTGGAATATTTTGGTTTATGTCAGTTCTATGAATAATCAAAAGAAAGTGCCTTCTATTTCTGAACGTATTTTTGGAAAAATGTCATATGTCCTTTGGTGTAATTTTACAACAACAAAAAATCACTTTTATATTATTACATCCAAATAGCTTACAATAACTTAAAATCACTTTTTAAGATAAAAGTACTTTTTTATAGTTATATCCAAACACAGTCTACCTTCTACTTTTCATGAAAATTTCTATAAAAAAATCAATTTTTTTTATTACCTTATAATCACTTTTTTTAAAAGTTTATCCAAATATATCCAAAATTTAAGTTTTAAAATTACTTATTTCAAAATCTGAAATAAATGTACTTTTTATATATAATTAAAAAAGTTGAAAATTGATTTTTTTAGAAGCTACTCTTTTCAACTTCTAAAAAAAAGTTGAAAATAAATTTTTTGATAAAAAAATAATTTTTTGCCAAAAAAATCCCAAATAAATACATCCTTAATTATAGTCTCAAAATTGATTTTAGATAAAAGTGAAATATTATTGCTTTTGCGGTTGGCAATGTAAAATTTTATCAAAATTACTTCTTAGATTAAATTATCAAATATAAATTATTTTATTTCAAAATCAATTATAATTAAATTAATTATAGTAAAATTAATTCTATCTAAAATTAGCTCTATAAAAATAAAATCAAATACGCTAGTAGTCTATTGATGAGAACGAGGTTTTAAAAGCTTAAAGAAAATCCTCCAGCATCTCTCTCTCTCTCCCCCTTCAAAAAGAATTCTCAAATAAGAGTTTGATTTTATAAAACCTTTTCAATCATTTTTTTCTCTTAAAATAAAACTTACAAACACACTTGAAATAATTATGTTATATAAATGAAACAGACATATAAATGAATTATCTATTTATATGAAAATTTCATATTAATAGCAGGGAAAAACTATAACATAATAATTTTCTTATAATAAAAACTAGTGTAGATATATTATATAATAATAATAATAATATTATTATTATTATTATTATTATTATTATACTAACAATAAAATAATAGAATATAAAATTTCATAACTTTTATTTTTTAAAATTATCATTATAAACTTTTATTTTTTCATTAAATTTAATTTGAATGTAATTTTAAATAATTAAATTAATGAATTAAAAGATCTACAATTTAAAACATATTTTCATTAAATTATTAATTTTATGTTATTTATTATATAAATTAATTAAGAATTTAAAATAATGGACAAATAAAATATTACCATATAGTATTATTTTTAATAAACTAATAAATTTATGAAAATGAAAATTTTGTTAATAGAATAATTTTATTACTTTAAATTTATGAATTAATTAAAAAATTTCTAAAAAATTATTACAATAATTTTTTTTTATAAAAATACCCCTTTCTCCCTGATAAATAGTAAAAATAAAAAAAGGGAGGTGAAAAGAAAGAATTATGCAGACAAGCAATAGCGTTTTCTTTTTTTCCATGTCCAATCCCAAAGCCTCCCTCAGGTCTCACTTCTCCCATCGTCAGATCTCGCATCACACAACACAACACAACACACGCTACTCTCTCTCTTTCCCTCTCTCTCTGCAAAATTCTGCATCACAAATCTTGTTCTGTTCCCCCCAAACTCCCAATCGCAGTAAGATTCAGTTGATTCATCCATTCCTTCCAAACCCTCCCTAAAGCTCAATTCAATCTGAGAATGATGTCTTCCCCCAGTCAACCCCAACCCCAACAACACCAGCAGCAGCAACAACAACCCTTCGACATGCACTCCTTCTTCAACCCTCCAAACCCATCCCCAAACCCCAACCAAATCCCTAACCCTAACAACCCCACCACCACCCCATTCCCTCCCTCCTCCTCCGCCTCCTATCCTCCACCCTTCTCCGCCGCCACCACCCCTTCCACCACCACCACCACCTCCACCCTCACCACCCCCACCCCCTTTCCCCTTAGACCACCACCTTCAACACCACCGCTCCATCTCCTTCCCCACCCCTCCTCCAACCCCTCCCCACCACCACCTCCTCCTCCTCCTCTTCCTCCCCCAACGCCGGCGCCCGCCTCATGGCTCTCCTCACCAACCACGACCAACAACAACAACAACCTCAACAACCGCAACAACCGCAATCGCAACCGCCTCAACCGCTCCCAACCGCCGCCGCCTCAGCAATCCCCTCTATGGGGATGCTCTCTGCTGCGAATGCTGCCGCGGCGGCGCTGATTCGGGTGCCGAGCAGTAAGGTACCGAAGGGGAGGCACCTGGCGGGGGACCACGTGGTGTATGACGTGGACGTGAGGCTCCCCGGGGAGGTGCAGCCGCAGCTGGAGGTCGCGCCGATAACGAAATACGGGTCGGATCCTAACTTGGTTTTGGGCAGGCAGATCGCGGTGAACAAGTCGTACATTTGCTATGGATTGAAGCAAGGAAACATTAGGGTACTTAACATTCACACCGCTGTTAGGTCCCTTCTCAAGGGCCACAATCAGGTTCGTTTCTTTTTTGTTACTTTGTATTGTAATGAAAAAAATCAAAGAATGAAAGACTATATATGTGTGTGTGTGTGTGTGTGTGTGTGTGTAGATAGTATGTATAGATATTTAAGAATGTGACATGCTCAGGGAATACGAAAGGTGGGGGAGAATCTTGAATTGAGGTCAATTCAAGAAATGGTTGGTTGTTTATGAGTTAGTGAGGTGAAAGAATTGAATTGTTGATTTGATCTGTCATGTACTTTGAGAAATATTAGCTTGTAGTTTTTTTTTTTTGGATGCAAAAGATTTAGTAATGTCGGTGAGCCTAGGTTATCTTTTGAAACGCAGAACCAGGTTTGGTTCTTTTTGTTACTTGTCGCCTCTTTCTTGGTGCCTTGTGGTGATTTTGTTATGAAAAATGAGAATGAAACACTATATATATGTATATGGATATAGAGGTCCATGCTTTGGGGTAAGAAAGGTGGGAGCATCTTGAATTGAGGTGAGTTTAAGAAATGTTGGTTGTTTACGAGTTAATGAGGTGAAATGAAGGAATTGAATTGTTGATTTGATCTATCATGTGCTTTGAGTAAGATTAGCTCGTAGTTTTTTTTATGCAAAAAAATTTTAGTAATGTCTATAACTGAGTTATCTTTTGAACTCATAATCAGCTTCCTTTTTTTTTGGGGATTTCTTGGTGACTTGTGCTGGTTTTGTATTGAAAACAAGAATGAATCACTGTATATATAGGTCTGTGCTTGGGGAATAAGAGAGGTAGGGGAAGATCTTGGATTGAGATGAATTTGAGGCATGTTTGGTTTTGATTATAAGATGTTTTGAACCTGAAATAAGCTAAACCAAAGACACATTCAGGAGTTCAGGACATGGTTATATGCTTGGTTATTGCAAGTTAATGATATGAAAGAGGCAAATGTTGATTTGATCTATCATGTACTTTGAGAAAGATTAGCTTGTAATGTTTTGATACAAAAGATTTTAATAATGTCTATGAGGCTAAGTTGTATATTGAGCTCAGTGATGGGAGTTGCTAGGTGAGTTGTCAAATGTTTGTTAGCTATTGGTTTTTCCATAAATGGATGATATTTCATTAAATATGATCAGTAATTGCTTGACGACTCACCTTCGAACTGATAACCTTGGAAAAAAGATGCGTACTGTAGTAATCTCCCAAAATGTTTCCTTTTAAACATTTGGCTTATTTTTTTGCAATTTATTCTTATATGGAAGGGATTAATCTAGTTTGAATAATAATTATGGTACGAACATGTTGTCTAGATGAATGATAAATTGATACACACGGCAACCACTCTATGTTGGATTTCCTCTGGAGTATTGCTTTGCTTCTTAGGGAAATTTACTTTCAAGTGCTGATGTAAGTTTAGGTCAAAGGTAGCATTTTGTTTTATTCATTGTAACAAAGTTCTAATACTTATAATTTAGAAGGTTGTTGATGGCTCGCTGCCTTTTGACTTGCGAATGGTAGTGCTATACATGCATTATTAGTGGAGAAGTCCTTAAAAGTCCGAGTAATTGATCTGTCACTTAATCTATTTCTTTTTCTTTCTCTTGTCAGAGGGTCACAGACTTGGCTTTCTTTGCTGAAGATGTTCATCTCTTGGCTAGGTAGTTTCTGTTGCCTGAATCAATTAAATTAAATGACCTAGTTTGCTTGTCGATGGTTTATGGTAACGTCCTTTTTCTACAGTGTTGGAACAGACAGCCGTGTCTATGTGTGGAAGATCTCTGAAGGTCCTGATGATGAAGATAAGCCTCAAATTACTGCCAATGTTGTTATTGCTGTCCAAATGGTGGGAGAGGAGAAAGTTGAAAATCCTCGAATTTGCTGGCACTGCCACAAACAAGTAATTGCCCCATTTCCTGTTTCATTGTTCTCTGTTCCAAAAGCTTGAAGAAGCAATGGTTTAACCTTCTTCTTCATGTTCTTGTTATATTAATTCAACCTTTCCTTACAGGAGATTTTGATAGTTGGAATGGGAAAACATGTTTTAAGAATTGATACCACAAAAGTTGGAAATGGTGAAGCCTTTGTGGCAGAGGACCCTCTGAGATGTCCTCTTGACAAGCTTATTGATGGGGTTCAGCTGGTAGGCACACATGATGGGGAGGTGACTGATTTGTCAATGTGCCAATGGATGAGAAATCGTTTGGTATCTGCATCACAGGATGGCATGGTTTGTATTTTTCTTGTTTTAATTAACTGCTGACTTTTGTTTCTTCCAGTTTTGAATTTTTTTTTTATTATTTTGGGTTATGGATTTTATTTGTTTGCGTTGGTATTTTATTGGCATTTGTAAATTACTAAATACTTTTTGTGTACTCTTAACTAACCAATTTGAATCAATCTTAATTCGTAGCATGTTGTGCATAGGTGTGGGGTAAAACTAAAATGAAAGAATCAATAACAAATATCACTGAACAATAAATTATTTCAATTTTATTTTTATTACTAACGTTTAAAAACATATCATTTTTATTGGATTTATTTAACAGGTAAGGATCCTTTGGGATTTCTTGGGAAACAAGTGCTGATAGAATATTACCTCCTTTTCTTGTCATTAATATGTATATTGTCTCAATTGAGTGCACCATACTCATTATGCCTATGTTTTGATTAGTTTATAATTGTTTAGTTCGTAATATGTCTTAATTGTATTTTTTTTCAATTATCCAATGTTACAGATAAAGATATGGGAAGATCGCAAGACACAACCACTTGCGGTGTTGAGACCACATGATGGGCATCCAGTTTTTTCTGCTACATTTTTTACTGCTCCTCACCGGCCTGATCATATTGTTCTTATAACTGGAGTAAGTGTAATCATCGAGTTTTCTAATATGGTCAATTAGGTCTTCTAGCTGATTTTGCGATGCCCAGAAGTCAGTGTAGTGCAATTTTTGTGGTAATAACCAATTTCATTCATGGGAACCTGCCTAAATTTTCATTTAAAAGCTTATAAAGTTTACCAGACATGTATATATAGTTCATTAGTATTATGAAATAGTCCTCCAGGGTACTAACTTTTCTTATATGTAACCATTCTAGTGATATTTATCTTGCTTATATGCCACCTGTTTGTAGGGACCACAAAATCGGGAAGTGAAGCTTTGGGTCTCAGCAAGTGAAGAAGGTTGGCTACTCCCAAGTGATGCTGAATCATGGAAATGCACTCAGACATTGGAGTTGAGGAGTTCAGCTCAACCGTCTCTTAAGGATGCATTCTTTAATCAAGTTGCAGCATTGTCTCATGCAGGTCTGCTTTTACTTGCAAATGCCCAGAGGAATGCTATATATGCTGTGCACTTAGAATATGGTTCTAATCCTGAATCAACACGCATGGATTATATAGCTGAATTTACCGTGACCATGCCCATTCTGAGTTTTACTGGGACAAGTGATATATTACCTCATGGTGAACATATTGTTCAGGTTTATTGTGTTCAGACACAGGCCATTCAGCAGTATGCTTTGGATTTAGCACAATGCTTGCCTCCGCCATTGGAAAATGTGGGACTAGAGAAGTCAGATTCCACCATTTCCCGTGATGCAATTACTGCCGAAGGATTCACCAGTATAGAACCATCTGCTGTTAGAACATCTGAAATTTCTTTAGCCAGTTCTGCTCCCAAAACAATGACACAAGCCAGTAGCACTGAGAGTGCACTTGTCGGAATATACCCCTTAAGCACTGGCCATATCGAGGCACTTACTTCTAAAGATATCAGCAGTTCAAATGCTGAAGGTAAACCTGTTACATTGGCTTCATCCGGTAGTGATGCTGATATTGTTTGTGTTCCATCTCCACCTCTTCCTTTGAGCCCAAGGTTGTCTAGGAAACTGTCTGATTTTAGGAGTCCACAATCTAATTTGAGTGATCATGTTGGGGACCAACCCATTAATGACTATTCAGTGGACAGACAAATGGCTACCATTCATAGGAACTTGTCTGATGTTCCACCGTTGAATAATGATTCAAAGAATGATGAGAAGGTCAAACAGGATGACATTTCTAGTGTACTTAATCCCTCTGTTATGTTTAAGCAGCCAACTCATCTAGTTACACCATCTGAAATCATAAAGTCCGGTTCTTCCCCTGAGACTAATATTATTGATAGAAAGAGCGAGGGAGACACAAAGATCCAGGATGTGGTTGATGTGGGTAATGCCGAAGTGGAAGTGAAAGTGGTGGGTGAGGCAACATCTGATCAAAGTGATGAATTTGGCCGGCAGGGGTCACAACAAAACCTAGTTTCTGATGCTAAAGAAAAATATTTTTGCTCTCAGGCTTCAGATCTTGGTATTGAGATGGCACGAGAATGCTGTGCAATATCCGGGGAAACTTATATTACAGAGGAACCTGGGCAAGTTGATCCTAATGTAGGGGAATCACTGGCCCAACCTCCTAATGCCAGTGAGGATGGACTTCAAGACTTGACAAAAGATGTACATGAAAAGGTTTCTGACTCATCTGCATCCATGACAGTACCACCTTCGCCTGTACCTAATACAAAAGGGAAGAGACAGAAGGGCAAAAATTCCCAAGCATCAGGTCCATCTTCCCCATCTCCAGGTGCATGCAATTCAATTGATTCGTCCAATGAACCAAGTGGAAATGCAAACCTCCCATCTACAGAAAACGCTTTTCATCAAATTCTAGCAATGCAAGAATCATTTAATCAGGTGATTGTTCGAGAGTTTTGTGCTAGTCACATGCATAGCTAATACTTCATTATATTAATGTATTAGTATGTGTTTGGATGGACATTTTTTTGGTCAAAGCACTTTTAGTAATATGTTTTTTAGGATGGTAAAGTTTCCTTTTAGAAAAAGCTGAAAACAGCTTCTTCTTCTTCTTTGTCTTCTTGTTTTTTAATTTTTTATTTGTTTGTGTTCAGAAGCTAGGATTTTTAGCTTCTGTAGAAGTACTTGTTCATTGGAAAATGGCCATCTAACTTAGCCTTTTATTTCCTGATATTAAGGCCTTAAGCGGCATGTAGTGTATAAACAATAAACATATACACTTTACTGGTTTTCTGTTTTGTCAAAATGGTAGAAACTAACAAAATATATTTTACATAATTGTATTTTGTATATTTTAGGCATTTTGACTCGTCGATAATTTATTGTCTCCTCATTTGGCAGTTATTGACAATGCAAAAAGAGATGCAGAAGCAAATGACAATGATGGTTGCAGTTCCAGTTACAAAAGAAGGTAGAAGGCTTGAGGCAGCCTTGGGTAGAAGCATGGAAAAAGCTGTCAAGGCCAACACCGATGCTTTGTGGGCTCGAATCCAAGAGGAGAATGCAAAGAATGAAAAGTTGTTACGTGACCGTGTTCAGCATGTTACAGGTTTGATTAGTAACTTTATGAATAAGGATCTACCAGCCATATTGGAGAAAGCGGTAAAGAAGGAAATAGCTTCAGTTGGGCCAGCTGTAGTCCGTGCAATGTCTCCTGCTATTGAGAAAATAATATCTTCAGCTATTGTGGAGTCTTTCCAGGTTTGCACAGTACTTATATATATATCTAGTGGAAATTAGAATGAACTCAAGGAAGTTGTCTTGCTGGGATCTAATTAGCGCTTTCTGCCAGAGAGGAGTGGGTGATAAAGCAGTGAATCAACTTGACAAATCAGTTAATGCAAAACTTGAAGCTACTGTAGCAAGGCAAATCCAAGCACAGTTTCAGACAACTGGCAAGCAGGTGCTTCAGGTATGACACTTACCTTGCTTTCACTTGAACTGTGTTGTATCTTAAATTCATTCATTGTTGGAGTCTGGTATTTTTTGTATTTCATCATAAAGGTAGCATTTGTTCATTAGTGTGAAATAATTTCTTCTGTAGGATGCACTCAAATCCAGTTTTGAAACATCAGTGGTTCCTGCATTTGAGATGTCATGCAAAGTGATGTTTGAGCAAGTAGATGCTACATTTCAAAAAGGCATGGTTGAACATTCAACTGCAGTGCAACAACGCCTTGAATCTGGGCACACTTCATTGGCGATGACTCTAAGGGTGAGCATACTTGTTGTCTTGTTCCTTTGGTCTTCTGTGGCAACCTTATAATTTTCATTTGGACAAAAATGTCTTACTTCACTCTCTTAGGAAAAAACAAAGTTCAGGGGCATTTAAGACATTTTATTTAAAAGAGATATTGATAATGAGTTGAAGAATCTAGGATTAGGGAGATTAATGGTATTAGAAAAAATTAGATAATTGGATTGCAGAACATTTTTTTGCCTTAATAAAATGTCTTAAATGCCCCTAAATACTTTTATTTTATTTATTTATTTTTACAATGAGGACATTTTTGTCCCCCGGGGGGGGGGGGGCTAGGGTTGACCTTCGCCTAGGCCTTCTATTTGAACCTGTGAATTGTGGAATAAGTTAAATTACTTTTAAGGGGAATTGGATCCACTCCTGTTTGGAAGTATCCTCCTCCCCAAAAGAGGGGAGGATCTGATTCCATTTGTAAGGTAAATGCTTTTCCAATTTTATGAGATTAATTTTTTTATGTTAGTTTCTTCCAAATTTTTGAATGTGGACAATTTCAATAAGAATGTATTATGATACAAACCTGAGGACAACCCTACTACAAAAGCTAGCCATTGTGGTGGCAGAGCCCAAAGTCATATAAATGTGAGTGCCCTGCAGTTGGATCCTAACATTCTAGTTCAAGTTGTGTGTGGACCTGCCAATTGCTAAGTCGGCTAGGGTGATCACACCACCAAAACCTACTGAGGGAAGCTTGCAGACTTCTGCATTTTTCTTGATTGTGATTTTATATGCTTTTATGTCATGAAATGTAGATAATGTATTTATCAAAAATAAAAATCTTAGTTGCTTATTTCATACTTGAACTGACTGGTTGAGAGTGATGTCAAGAAAACTTTTGGATAGGTTACTCTTATTTAGCTTTGCCACTCTCTTTGTATCTTATTGGTAATATTCCTCGTAATGCAATTTGCAGGATTCCATTAATTCAGCATCATCAGTTACGCAAAGCTTGAGTAGAGAAGTGATAGAGGGCCAGCGAAAGCTAGTGGCACTTGCAACTGCAGGAGCAAACTCAGCCACACTAAATCCTTTGCCTGTCCAGCTGAACAATGGACCTTTACTTCATGAAAAGGTGGGGTAGAAGTTCTGACCACTTGTGGCTCCTTGTAGGAAGGGAATTAACTGAAATTTGTACTTTTGAGTGTACATGTTAGTGATTGCTCTTACAATTTATGTTGCATATAAAGGTTGAGGTGCCTCTAGATCCCAAACAGGAGCTAGCAAGGTTGGTAGCTGAACGGAAGTATGAGGAGGCCTTCACCGGAGCTCTACAAAGAAGTGACGTGTCCATTGTATCTTGGTTATGTTCTCAGGTATGCCAGAAACGTTTCTATAAATATCTTTAATTAAACAAACCGTACGTCAGCTAGTGCAAATCCCATGTTGAAATGGATTTCCTTACTTATTACCTCTGCCCGGTTTAGGATACGGGAAATGGTGCTAGGTGGTCACAACTATGGTAGTTGTAGTTTTATTTTTTGCAATTTGAATCATGGTGTTCAACCTGAGTTTAGGTGTCTGTGATTTACGCTATCTTTATGAATTGCAAGAAACATATTAATTGTCATCGGAATCATAGGAATCACCCGATACCTTTAACTCTACAGCGATGCTCAATTTAATTAACCTACATCATCCAATCAGAAAATAGCAGTTCTTTTTTCTTTTCCTTTTTTTTTTGTTTTTGGGGGGGGGGGGGGGGCGCTATGGAAGGCTCTGCTTGCATCAACCTTGCTACAAAATATGCTATGAATTTTTACATTATGATAAAGCATTTGAATTGGTCATTTGATGCATGATTGAGAATATCTTGTCTCGGGGTGGTTTTGTTGGACCTTATTTCAAGGTTGTAACTTAATTTATAGCATTTTATTGTCCAATTTCAGCCAACCATTAACTGAAGTTCTTACTGCTGTGCGTGTGGGGATTAAATGTTGAGCATTAATATCATCACTTCATTTCTGCTAAGCAGGTTGATTTGCATGGACTTTTGTCAATGGTTCCCCTTCCTTTGAGCCAAGGGGTAGTGCTTTCCCTTCTGCAGCAGTTGGCATGTGATATTAACAATGATACATCGCGAAAGATTGCATGGATGACGGATGTGGCTGCTACCATAAATTCCTCAGACCCCATGATCGCAATGCATGTGCGACCCATCTTTGAGCAAGTTTATCAGATACTGAATCATCAACGTAGCTTGTCTACAATGACTGGAGCTGATCTATCGAGCATCCGTCTTTTATCGCATGTCATCAACTCTATGCTCATGACATGTAAATGATTATTTCTCATTTCCGGATATGTGCAAATTAGCCTTTTTGAACTTCTAATGTTACTGGAATTTTGTACAAAGCTCAGTGAGTTTTCATTAAAGGATCCAAATTGGTAGTCAGTTGTCTATGAATCAAGGTAGTGAACAAGTGATTCTTCTGTCAAAATATTCTGCAGCAACGAAATTGTTTTTTTGGCTCAAAATTCTAGCGTTCTTTATTTTTCATTATGAAGCCGTATTTTCAAAATGCGTTAATTAGTTTGGGATCAGAATGGATATATTGAGTTCTACTCGTATTTTTTTTTTTTTTTTCACTATTAGTTCAATCTTGAGAGGTGTATGTATTGTACACTTGTTCATTATTTTTATAATGATCTAACAAACAAGTGTAACTTTTCATTCTTTTAGGGTTATTTTGAATCTCAAAATAATTACATTCAATGAAATAATGTGTCATGAACATTAAAACATAAAACGTCTTACTTTGTATTTTCTTAGAAGAATTTTAATATCTTCCCTACCAGGAAAAAAATTATCATTATAATTAAGTTAAGCAGTTTAGTCTGTATATGTGCAATTTTTCCATTTCTTAATAGAAAATTAAAATTACATTAAGAATTTAATTTTACTATAATATTATGTAAATATAACCTGGCGGTGTGGTTGAGTGGAAGGGATTCATTTACCCTTAATGGTTGAGTGGAAGGGACTCATTTACCCTTAACCAAATATCAGGGGTTCAATCCCAAAGCATCCTTAGCTTTGAGTATGGAGCAGCCTTAAATCTCTGTAAATTTGTCCCTTTGAGGTCTTTCTGGCCAACGGAGGGATTAGTCACTATGCTCGACGATATATATCCTGGTCGTGGACCAAAAAAAAAAAATCATATATGATCACCCCAGTATAAATGTTTTAACTTTTGCATTTATAGCTCAAATCTCACATATAATAACATGTGATCAAGTGATAATTTCAAAATTAATCCTTCAATTATACCAAAATTGTGTATGAACTTTGGAAGCATTGTCAATGAAATTTATCTTAAATACTAAAGTGAATGCCATTTTTGATAATTAAGAGATTAAACTAACATTTTAAGATGACTAACTTAAATTGATGTCATTACAAAGTGGGTCACTTTTTTGTATATGGGTTTTGAAAAGCATATTTATCTAAATATGGGGTTCTGGGGAAAATTACGGAAATATGGTATTCAAGTAAAATCGCCATTGGCAATTTTCTCTTTTTTTTTTTAATTATTGTTATTTCTTAAAAATATAAATCGCCACCGGCAACTTTTGGATATAAAATTATTGTTATTTTTTGAATTTAAAAAACACCATTGGCGATTTTTGATTACATAAAAATTCACCAATTGCAATTTTTGAAATCTCAAGTATATAAACTTGTTTCCTCCTCATTGTAATTTGTCGATAGAAGTTCATATTACAAATGAGAGAAAAGTGTTGGAGTGTGACCAAAAGAAAAAACAGAGAGTAGAGAGTAGAGAGTAGCATAGAATAGAAAATGGATTAAAAAATGAGTGTAAATATAATAATATATTTTAATGGTGATATTCTTACAAACATGAGTGAAGGTGTGACATTTATATGCGAGAAGCCAACATATTTCTCTATTCTATGCAGTTTGTTGTTTGCGGATCTAGAGAGTGGAGAAAATAACATATAGGTGTCCAATCTCAATTCTTGGTGGTTTCATGCAATACTAAGCGATTCCAATAAGCGATGACGACGACCTTCAACAAATGTTTTGGATACATCAGCAGCATCAAGCCCAAATTTCTATCATTAAGTTGTATGTCGATTCCAAAGAAGTTGTTGTTGCCTTTTATCATTAAGTTGACGATGAGGAGGAAGAACCAAGGCCAAGCACAGTTCCAGAAAGAGAGGTAGAATAGGAACAAAACATCAGTGAAAGTGATGACGAGGACTTTGAAGGCAAATATGGAAGTGGCATTGATGGTGCAGATAATGATGTGGATGATAATGCAGATGATAAGCACTTGCACTTATCAAACACAGTGGTGGCTAGTCAGCATCCATTTAGGGAGCCATCATTCATGCATGCTTCAGATCTTGAAACTATGCATACACTTGAGTTTCCAGAGTACGCAAACTTGGGTATGTAGTCACTAACACTTTATCTTAATCATTATCTTTAGTAGAAAATTTATTATCTGAGATTTAAAAATTATTATTATAACATTGGGGATTATGATGTTAGAGTATAGATATAGTTCCACTATATGTTCATTATTATAGTTCATGCACTTTATGTAATCCCTTATTTGACCTCATATTATAATTGTAAGAAAAAAAAGTTTATTGACTTTAATATAATTATTGTTTTGCCTACTTGTAATTTAATATGTGATTTTATTTATTTAATTATTTTGCCTTGTTAATTTTTCTTGATATTTTTGTAATTATTGTTATTTAATTTTTATTGCCCTATTTATTTAATTTCTACCATTTTAATTTTTCTTGTTTTTATTACTTTATCTTTCATAGGTGATCCTGCTGCAGATGGAGAATTGTGTGTTAGAATGCAATTCAGTGACAGAGAAGTTGTTATATGTGCAATTAAGCGCTATAGTATATCAAAAGGAATGAATTACAAAGTGTATGAGTCATAAGCAACGACGTTTTATTGTAAATGCATACGCTATAACATAGATTGTGGATAACTTGTTACGACTAGTTTTAGGAAGAATAAGTATTATTGGGAAATCAAGAAGTACAATGGCTTGCACACTTGCACTAAGGCAAGAATTTCGCAGGATCACACAAAGTTGGATTCAAACCCAATTGTAGAATGTATTAAGCCCATGGTAGAATCTGACCCATCTTTTAAGATAAAATCCGTGATTGCAGAGACTCAGGATGCATTTGTCTCATCTTTTAAAAAAAGTGATTTTGAAACTTAAATTTTATATATAGTTGAAAAAGTTAAAATATGATTTTTTTAAGATTGTGATTACTTTAAAAAAAATTATCTAAATATACGAAAACTAATTTTTTCTATGAAAAAGTGATTTTTTGTCAAAAAAATCCCAAACAAACACACCCTTAGTCTCAGTATGGATAGACAATGACGTACTGAAAAGCGTGGATGGCAAAGCAAATGCTAATTGAAAAAGTATTCAGTTAGTGGGAAGCCTCGTTTGAAGATTTGCCGCAATGGTGTATAGCAATGTGTGATGCTGTTCAAGGATTAGTTGTTCAGTTGGATGTTGCAAAGGCCTACCGTGAAGATGAGCTAGTTCCAGATGTTCGAATATTACATCGGGTGTTTTGGGGTTTCGATCCCTGCATTAAAGTATTCAGAGACTACAAACCACTTGTGTAGATTGATGGGACACATTTGTATGGGAAATACAAAGGAGCTCTTTTGGTGACGGTTGCACAAGATGGTGATAAGAATATATTGCTAATTGCTTTTGCTATTGTCAAGGGTAAGACTACAGATGCATAACATTTTTTCCTGGATAATTTACGTAGACATGTAGTGACCTGATCTGGAGTTGGTATTATTTCTAATCACTACAAGTCAATTCATGCAGTAATAAGGCGAAGCAATGGTTAATGGAAACCTCCGAGAACATTCTACATGTATTGCATCAGGCACATTGCTACCAATTCCTTGTGGAGATTCAAGGCACCTTAGTTGCACAAATTTGTCGTCCACATGGTTAATTTACATTTTGTTTGTACTTGTGAATTGATGAATTTGTAAATGTGGATTTTAGAAAATAATATATCAACCATATTGTGTTTTGCAAGGTATTTGAGGACCGAGCATGAATTAATATTCATTACTAGTGGATGCGGGAACGTGGAGAAGTAAATATAGATTGGCTAAACGAACTTCCATGAGAAAAGTGGGTTCAAGCATATGACGGTGGGTATCGATGAGGTCACATGACCACAAATCTAGTCCAGTGCATGAACTTTGTGTTAAAAAGAGCTTGCAATTTTTTCATCATGGTACTAGTTAGAGTAACTTACTTCTAGTTGGCTGAGTTATTTGTACGAAAGGGTAGCAAGGCACATGTGTGGAAAAATGCTAGACACATTTTCTCCAAAGTTGTGACAAATCGACTTCAATCAAATGATCAAGCATCCAAAAACCTCCGTGTTAGTCAATTCATGAAATGAGGCTTTCAATGTTCAGGAGCTATGTAGTAACCAATATTATAGAGTTGATTTGAGACAGAGGTATTATGACTATGGTGACTTCCAAACAGATCGATATCCATGTCGTCACGTGATTGCCTGTTGCTTTAGCTAAAAGGTTAACTAGCAAGCTTATGTCAATGATGTCTATAGGATTAGTGAAATATGCAAAGTTTACAAGAATGAGTTTAGGGTCGTTAGGAAAGAAAGTACGTAGCGTCAGTATAGAGGCCTAAGACTTTGTCCTAACCCTGCCTTAAAGCACACAATAAAAGGTTGTCCTAGATCAACCTATTTCCTGAGTGAAATGGACATGTGTAAGATGCTAAGACCATGATGGTGCAGTCTTTTTCGAGATGAGAGGCATAGTCTAACCGATGTCCAAATGCTTTTGGGTCTAGTTCATAATTATGACCTACCCATCATGCTTCACTTTCCAATTAATAGATGTTCTAATTCCCCTTAAGTCTTTGTTATGAAATCCCTCTAGAGTATGGGGCGGGAAAGGAATGGATTGGCTAAACCCAAATTGAAGCATTACATAATCAATTACGTGCCACTCTAACATCTCAAAGCAGATCAATGGACTAACAGTTGACCACAATAGCCACTCGCCCCGCACGTCATCCGGAATGTGAAAATTAATTGCAGCATCCCCAAATGGTCGCCAGACAAGCTACATTATTAAAAGTAAATCAAATATACAAATAGTATTAAATGTGATATTACAACAGATTCTATAGTATATTAATGCCTACCTCATGAAGTCCTATATGATCTAATGCCAATCTTATATTCCTAAGATTTCTATATGAAGTGTTCGGTGGATACTGCGATTGTCTCTATCTATGAAATATTATGTTAATTAGATATAATTTTGACTAAAATAGACTTACAATTTATTTAAAGGTAAATTACTTAAGAGTAACAGGAAAAGCAATTGGATCACTAGCATAGGAGCCAACTATGGGAGTTGTTGCCACGCCCACACCTGCAGCAGTATCATGCAGCCGCAAAGTTCTTTCGCATCACTGTGCGTAGCACAATCTAGGCCCCAATAAAGCAAGGCATGCTGAACTCCAACTATAAAGCCCAATTTTGTTCACATTCACCAACAATTGTAAGAACTTTTTATGGACCACTAATGTGCTCTTATTTGGCATTACAATGTGCCCCAGCAGAGATAGTACATAACACCGAACATGTCGTGATGTCAGAATTAGTGGGAAGCGAACCGAGATAGTGTATAAGCCTTTAATTTTAGTTCACCTCTGTCAACATCATTTGCTCTAAGTCAGCTGCCAAGTAGCTCCTCACACGTCCTGGAGTGCGCTGGTGCTGGGATTAGTAGAACTAATTGCTGGTAGACCATGGATGCGGAGCCCTAGCAAAATGGCTATATCTTCCAATGTGACTATGCACTTTCTACAAGGAAAGATGAAATGTGTGTGTCTCCGGTCTCCACCATTCGACAAATGCATTAACAAGGGGGCCGTTTATTTCCATTTCGCAAATCTGTGCAACATGATCAAGATCAGCCTAATGTAAATGTTCATGTATTTTGACCCTAGGTGGCATCATATATAAGTGACGAAGTTGTAATAGCCTCATCTCTTGTTACAAACAGTAAACCCAAAAAAAAAAAAAAAAGGCACGCAATATGATATTTTATTAATTTATTTTTACATCTACAAAATAATAAATTTTGCAATGAATGAATATTAACTTAACTTTAGAGTTAGTAGTAAGAATTATTTTATTTATTTTAAAATTTATTACATTAACAAAAAATTATTTTTCCTTCATAGAGAGGCATAATCAATGCCCCTTTATTTATTGCATATGTTTAAGTTTTATTTATTATTTTTTGAAATTAATTCCCATTTTTAAAATGAATGAAAGTCCTAAAATTATAATAAGATAAAATTTAAAAATATCAATAACTCAGTTAATTGCTAAAAGAAAAGATATAAATACTCGTGTAATCAACATGGATAATTAATTGCTTAATGAACTATGAAATCCTTGCAGCTCTATTATTTGTTGTCTATTGTAGTTCTATTCTTTCAATCATTATTTTCTTGCACCCATAGTGTAATTGACTGGAAAGCGATCTACAATTGTTAGAAAATTTATGCTAACTAATGAAAATTGGATAATATAGCCACATTTAATGCAGATAAGGGGACAAAAAAGCATCTCACACTTTAAACCTTCTTACTGTACATATTACAAGAACAAGACAACAACATCTACAATCAAAAGATAAATCATTCATCTCCTAAGAATAACATAAGACATGACAAGAAGGAGGAGCCTAGAATATTCATAGGAATGCAATAATAGAAAATAGAGATGTCTAAATTATATATATATATATATATATATATATATATATATATATATATATATATATATATATATATTTTAACAATCTAAAAATTGTTAATCATTTTTTTATAACTTCAATAATTAGTAATAAAATTAATTTATCTATCAACACTACTAATAATAAAATTTCACAAACAAAACAAAAACATTATATTCTGAAAAAACAATACTTACATTATGATCATGAATTTGTTATGAAATATGTCTGTGTAGATTCATTATTGAATCACGAACCTTTTTTTTTTTTTGGATATTTCCCTTCTTCTTCCTTAAAAAAATTGTTTTTTTTTTAAAAACACACACTCTCCTCTTCTTCTTCTTTCTCTCTTTCTCTCTTCCTCTCTTCCTCTCTTCCTTGCCTCAAACTCTCTTCGTCTCTTCCTCATCTTAGATATTTAGACAATATGCACACTCACCAACGAACAAGATGTGACATTGTTGCAGAGATTCCTTGCAGCAAAAATCCCAAATGGCAATTTTTTAGGGTTGCAGAAATGGATTCCTATACCTGAGCATCTCTAACACAATCTAACCAGCAAAAATCACCATTGGCAATTTTTTTAGGGTTAAGGTTACAGAATCGATTCCCACACCTATGTCTCCATACATGCAGTAGCTTTTTTTGTTTTCAGAAAAAGTAAAACTTGCAACTAGCGAGTTTTCAGGGAAGCAGAAACAACCACACTTGTCTTCATGCATGCAGCAAAGCAAAACTTGCAACTAGCGAGTTTTCATAATCTCATATTAATGTAATTTGGCTTATAAACCCATATTGGTGTATATCTGTTGGCACCAAAAAATGATTGGGCTGAGAAGGATGGTAATTTGGGCTTAGTAGGAGATTAGCCTTAATTGGTCAAAATATGTGAAATGAGCCACGAAAAGATTATCGGCTGAATGGGCTGAAGAGAGAAGATAAGTCCAACAGCCAAGAGAGCAAGGTAGTAGGAGACTGATGATTTGAGAAGTAGCGATAACCACTACTCAGAACATAGAGCCATGGCAATTAAGACAAAGGCCATTATGCACGTCATCGGAGGAAATGACGACATTTCAGGGAGCTTATAACAAGACCATGTTTTCAAGAGAAGAGGGACACGAAAAATAGACATCATGCCATTTTAAACTATCAGTTTTTATCTTCTACTTTTCAATTTCTTTTTAGCTTTATGTTATTCCTTTAGTTTCGTTGTTCATTTTCAAGGCTTTGTATTAACTCATAGTTGATTAATAAAAATTGTATTTCTATTCCAATTCTTCCTTGACTGATCTTGCTCAAAGGCTTGCTCTCGTGAGCCATTTGAGGAGTCCATTTGTTAAGAAATAGAGTACCCTTCTTAGCCTAAATCATTCGAACATAGGTAATCTTTGGGATGTTGTTCTCGAATTAGTTTCTATAAGGAATTTATCTGATTACATTATTTTCATCTAACATAAAATTGGCACGCTCGGTGGGACAATCAGGGTCAAGTCAGTGAGAGTTTCCTGTTCCAGGATTAGATCATACTTGGTGTATGAATTTAAGATCCGGAAAGGTGATCAACATGAGTTCAACAAATCAGAATCCAAATTCCACCCCAAAGCAAAAAGCAGGGGGGCAATCGACTACGTATGCGACAGCTTTGACTACACCCCAAGGGGTGAATTCAGAGCAGCCGAATATAGCTGGTGCCTCCCAGCCGCTAAGCGATTCAAGTTCTACCCCACGGTCGAAAGCAAGGGGCAATCAGCTACATATGTGGCAGCCTTGACTACGCTCCAAGGGGTGATTTTAGAGCAGCCGAATGCAGCTGTTACCTCTCAGTCGCCGAAGGCTTCAACAGCTTCTCCTGATGTGACCAGCTCTATGCAGACTGGACGCGAGGAAAAGGAGCCATTAGTAATGTCCACATCCTTCATATGGTAATAGATTGAAGCAAGAGTAAACGATCTGATGCAGGAAGTATTTAAGCAATTGGCTGAGATAATGAAGCCAATGGTGCAAAATGAGTTGCAGATATTTCAGCAACAACAAAAAGGAATATGGCAAACTCATGGTCAACTAGCTAAGTCCATGTATACAAATGCCCCGGAGATTAATGATGAGACAATAACTTATGCTTGGGGGCACCAAGGACCCCAACTTGGGCAAGTACAAATAATAAAAAGACCCCCAAATTCACTAACAAATTTATGATTACCGGTGAACCAAATGGGACTGGGGAATGGCTTCAATAGCAATTGGAACAACTTACTTACACAACGGTTGATCTAGTAGGACAGGCAAGTTGGTCTCAAGGAGATAATCGAGAGAGCCCCTATAATCCAGGGCAAAATGTTCAGCCAATTCATGGATGTCCCACCTAACCTGGAGGAATGGCACAGCCAACGCATGTCCAACCACCAAACTATATGGCTTAGCTGATGAATGTGACCCAACACCCGATGAATGTGCCCCAGCAACCGATGTATCCTCCGCCACACATGTAGTTGCCTCATGGAATCCCTCAAGGAGTGGAATAAGGTGCCAATCGGTAGGTAGCATTCGTTTAGCTTCAATCTTGTGTTGAGCTGAGGGGGATTGCGCCTCAGCTGATTGATCCAAATATAATTGCTGAGGCTATAAGGAGGCATTTTGAAGTACAACTAAGACCTTTAGAGAGGCCAGTATACAGGAAACCGTACCCAGATTGGGTAGATAGGATACAATTTCCAAGAGATTTTAGAACCCCAGATTTTACAACATTTTTTTGAGAAGATGGGCAAGTCGACTATGGAACATGTCAGCTGATTTATAACCCAATGCGCTGAGGCTAGTCAGAATGATTTTCTAAGGCTACAATTGTTTCCATTATCCTTAACTGGGGTAGCATTCACTTAGTACTCAGCATTGCCACTAAACTTTGTACAAAGTTGGGCTGATATGGAACGTTTATTCCATAAATGGTTTTATAAGCCATAACCAGAAGCTTCTGTTCTTGATTTGTTAGGAATCAAATAACAAGCAAGTGAGCCTGTAGCAGAGTTTGTGGAAAGATTTAGAAGGGTTAAAGGGAAGTGCAACGTCCAACTACCAGAAGCTGAATATGCCTCCATTACTGTGAATAATATGAACCCTCAACTGAGAGAGAAGCTCATTCTCTCGGAATGCTATAACTTAGCTCAACTCTCTTGAAAAGTAGCTTGAGTTGAACAATTCATAATAGAAAGAGAGTAAAGGAGGTCAAATCGAGCAGGGGCTAGAAGTTCCCAATTGGTGGCTGTAACCGATTATGATTCAACCGATGAGGAGGAAAATGAAGAAGAAGGGGCCGGCCAAGGGGAAGTTATGATAGCTGAATTGCTAGGGGGAAAACCATACACTTGTCCTGCTCTTACTCCTGCCAAAGGAAAAGAAAAAGTCAAAACAAAGGAAAAAGAGGCATTTCTGTTTGACATTTCAAAAGCAGATCAAATCTTTGACTTCTTAGTCAAAGATAAACAGATTAAGCTTCTAGAAGGGCATAAACTACCTCCAATGGATCAAATTCAAAATTTGAAATACTGCAAGTGGCATAATTCATACTCACATTTTACGAATAACTACACAATTTTTTGGAATGTGATTCAAAGGGCCTTAAAAGAAAGAAGGTTTAAACTTACAGATAAGAAGGGAGGAAGTATGACCATTGATACCAATCTACAGAGAACAAGCGTACCAAGAAGGATGCTTCATCCACTCAACCTATCCAAAGTGATAAGCAAATATGGAGACCAAAATCAGTGGTTGTAAAAGAAAAGACCAGAACCATGAGTCATGACGCATTCAGAAAGGTGGAAAAAAAGGAATGGATGCCTAAGCCACGAGGCAAGTCAAAAACTATAGGATAGCGCGAACAACCTCGATAGAGCATATTTCAAAGATTACAATCTCCTCAACAAAGGAGTCAACCGAGGGAAAGATAGCATAAAGGACCTCGGTTGAATGTGTTCCAAAGAATACAATTCCCTCAAAGAGACCAGCCAAGAAAACCATGGTATAATCATAGGCAACTCCATCAAATATCTGATCATCCTGTGCTTAGAGACTCCAAGCAGGCCGTGGAGCTAAGTTATAACGAAGAGAAGTCTGTGTTAAAGATCACAGTGAGAAATGACGAATCAGCTAGAGATGCGAAGATGATTAAACCACAAGTTGAGTCTAACAGGGGATAATGGTCTGTGAACAAATATGGTATAGGGAAGCAGCCAAAGCCATGACCTGTTCAGCTGACGATGACATAGAAAAAAAAGATGCAGAGGAAAAAATCCATCCAAAAAATGAAAAAAGTAGTAATGGTGTCAGATTTAGCTAAACATATGGGAGTAGCAGAATTTGTTAGCCCAAAAAAGAAAGGTCTGAAAGAATTGCAGGGGCAAAATCAGGACATGAACATTATTAAAATGGCTGAGACATCAGCTGAGAGGATGTTGAGTCCAGAAATAGATCTATCGAAAAGTTTGATTGATCAAATTCTCAATGATAATGATCTGCTCATTTTAACTGATGATCTACAAGAAGATGTGAACTTAGCTAGTACCATAGAAATCTTACTTGTTGAGTTTGCTGTAAAAGAAAATCAGCCGATGTGGTTAGATGGTGACGTCTTGGCTGAGGAAGCTGCATGGGCCACTCTAGCCAATGAAGAAGCAACTGTAGAACCTCAGCAAGAAGGAACACAGAAGGAAAAGACGATATAGAAGGAGTTATCAAGTTTGAAATACCTTAACTAGCAAGACATTTGAAGCCACTTTACATCAGGGCTCGTATTGATGAGAGAACTATCAGCCGAGTATTGATTGATGGGGGTGCCATCATGAATGTTATGCCAGTAGAGATCCTTAAAAGGTTGGGCAAATCTCAAAAAGATCTCAAGGAAACTAACATGAAAATGACAAATTTCACAGGGGAGAACACAGATGCTTTAGGGTTCTATATTACTGAACTGACCGTGGGAACTAAAACATCCATCACGGTATTTTTGGTTGTGGATGCCAAGCCAGGATACTCTTTGCTATTAGGAAGATATTAGATCCACTCAAATATGTGTGTTCCGTCTACTTTACATCAATAGCTGGTGTTTTGGAATGAGGACAAAGTGGAAGTGATGCCTGCAGATCAAAAACCATTCTCAGTCGATGTTAAAGTAGCAGAGGCAATGTATTACACCCTTGAATTTCAGTCGATCACTTGGCCTGTGGAGATTACCGAAGACGCCATTCAAGCTGTAAATTTCACTAATCAAGGGTTCGAGGTTAAGGTAAGTGGTAAAAATGTAAAGAATTCTCAGAATTATATACCAAATGATGGTGTCTTATCGGACGAATTCCAAGGGGAATTAGCTATCATAGCTGTGATGGGGATTAGTCCTATGGAGTTTGCTGATCAAGATGGGAATGTTCGGTATTTGGAAGGGGAACTGAGCATGGATGAAGCCGAGTATGAAACTGTGGTGACAGCAATGCCAAGAGGGATAAAGTTTGAGAGATAGGTCAAGGCTAAACATCTCAAGCCCCTTTACATCTCAGCTCAGATAAACAAAGAGCCTATAAGCAGAGTTAAGAAGCTCGGAAAAAGTCAGAAGGACCTCAAGAAGACCAATGTGACCATCACTAACTTCACTGGAGAAAAGACTTCAGCACTAGGAGTCCTTATTGTCGAGCTCACAGTAGGATTCAAAACCACTAGTACTATTTTCTTTGTAGTGAATGGCAATCTCGGGTACAATGTATTGCTATTCATACTAATCAATGTGTGCCTTCCACTCTCCATCAGCAACTTCAGCTGTGGAATAAAGAACAGGTTAAGTTAGTGAGAGCAGACTCATTCTCGTTCACAACTAACACAAGGATGCTAGATGCCATGCTTTATTCTCCAAAGATTGAGCCTATTTCTTGGCCCGAGGATGTTGCTTTGGATTCTGCCAAATCACTTGATCTCTCGTTGGATGGGTTCAAGGTTACAAAGGCCGACTCATGTCCAAAACTAGAATCTTTCAATGAATAGTCATGCGATAGTGGCGAAGGACGTCCTACAACGGCTAGCCCTACATTTAGCTGAGACTAGACTAGAAGACTTCTTGTTTCAGCAGGAGTTAGCTGAGAAGGATAATAAGGTAACAAGAAGCAAGAAAGAACAAGCAGCGAATTTGTGTATATCTCCCATCAAGAGAGAAATTCCAAGCTTTGAGGCTTAGGGCCCCTTGATTGAGGTTAACCTTAGCAATAGCAAGAGCCAAGAATGACTAAGATCAATGGCTTGCTTAGCCAAGGTGAACGAGATCAACTAATTCAGCTGATAACCAGGTATAAAGATTATTTTGCATGGGATTATCATGAGATGCCTGGATTGTCTAGAGAATTAGTTGAGTACCATTTGTCTGTCAAAGAAGGTTTCAAGCCATTCAAACATCCACCCAGACAATTTAATCTAGAGCTGATGCCAAAGATAAAGCAGGAGATAGAGAGATTGTTAGGAGTAGGTTTCATTAGAACGGCTAGATATGCACAATGGCTTTCAAATATTGTTCCTGTAATAAAAAAAATGGTCAAGTTAAGATTTGTATAGATTTTCATAATTTGAATTTAGCTACCCCTGAGGATGAATATGTTATGCCTATTGCGGATATATTAGTTGATGCCGCAGCCAATAATGGAATTTTATCCTTTATGGATGGTTATTCGGGTTACAATCAAATCTATTTAGCTGAAGAAGATGTATATAAGATTGCATTTCGTTGCCTTGGGGCCATTGGTATTTTTGAGTGGGTAGTAATGCCATTCAGTCTCAAAAATGCTGGGGCTACCTATCAAAGGGCAATGAATTTGATATTCTATGATTTGATTGGACAATGTATGGAGGTTTATATTGATTATGTGGTTGTGAAGTCAGTTGATTTCCAAAATCATTTTGCTAATTTAGAGCAAGCATTCCTCAGGATGAGGAAGCATTCACTCAAAATGAATCTTGCCAAATGTGCATTTAGGGTCTCGGCTGATAATTTCCTTGGATTTTCAGTCCATGGGAAAGGAATTGAAGTATACAAGAACAAAGTGAAAGCCATCTTAGAAGCTAAACCACCAAGAAATAAGAAGAAATTGCAAAGTCTGATAGGTAAAATGAATTTTATGAAGAGATTCATTGCTAATTCAACTGGCAAGATGAAGGCGTTTTCACCTTTGTTGCGGCTTAAACAAGCTGAGGAATTTACTTGGGGTAACGAGTAACAAGAGGCTTTTGAGCAAATAAAGAAATGTTTAACAACACCTCCAGTATTAGCATCACCAGCATTTGGGAGGCCTCTCAAATTATACATATCAGCCGCTGAGGACTCCATCGGAAGCTTGTTAGCTCAAGATTCAGAGGATGGAACCGAGCAGGCTATTTACTATTTGAGTAGGCTGCTAAATGATGTCGAAACTAGGTACACTCCAATAGTAAAATTGTGTTTATCACTATTCTATACTTGTACAAAATTGGGGGTATTATTTATTACCTAGAAGGTAGTAGTGGTGTGGAAAATTGACATAGTGAAATATTTGCTTAATCGGCCGGTTCTTCGAGGAAGACTGATGAAATGGGCCATTAAATTGAACGCATATTTGCTCTGAAATATGTACCGCTAAAAGCCATGAAAGGACAAATACTAGCAGACTTCTTAGCACAACATCCATGCATAGAAGTTCAAAGCCCACTAGCCGAGGGCTAAGGATTTGTACAAATTAAACCATGGACCTTGGCTTTTGACGGCTTGAAGCATCAAAAAAGAGTTGGTGCAGGGGTGGTGATTACTAGCCCTGAAGGAGTAAATAAGAAGTTTATGTATCGGCTAGATATCCAATGTTCAAATAACTAAGCAGAATATGAGGCTCTCATAATTGGCTTAAAGCTGCTCAAGTCTCTAGATGTTAAGATGATAGAAATTATGGGGGAGTATAGATGCAACAGCCCAACATTAGAAAGATATTTGGATAAAGCCAAAGCTTTGTTAGAATGCTTTGCTGATTTGTCAATATCACATGTACCCAAATCATCAAATGAAATAGCAAATGACTTAGCACAGCATGTCTCTAGTTATAAGCCCATGACTTTGGAAATCAACACTGCGGAAGATGGAAAAGTCTTGGTAATTAACCATCATATAGGGGTATCAGTCGATTAGAGACAAAAACTGATTCAATATTTGGCTGACCCATCCGTTCAGGTAGATTACAAACTTAAACAAAAAGTATTGAAGTATGTATTGATTGATGGTAAACTATTCAGAAGAAGCCAAGAAGGAATATTGTTCAAGTGCCTAAACAAGGATGAAGCTTTAAAAGTAATGAGGGAAGTACATGAAGGTGTGTGTGGGGCACACAAATCTGGCTCTAATATGAAATGGCTAATCTATCGCTATGGATATTATTGGCCAACTATTACAGCCGATTGTTTTGCCTATATTAAAGGATGTGAGGCTTGACAACTCCATAGACCCATACAAAGAGTGCCAGCCAAGGAATTACATGCCATTGTCAAACCTTGGCCATTTAGAGGATGGACGATGGACCTCATAGGTAGGATATATCCTCCATCCTCCAAAAGATACACTTTTATCATAGTTGCCACGAATTACTTCACAAAATGGGTGGAAGCTCAGCCGATGACGAGTATATCATAAACTGGTGTAATAAGCTTCATTGAAAGACATATTATAAATCGGTTTGGCATTCCAGAAGCCATAACGACTGACCAAGGAGCCATATTTATAGGAGATAAAGTGAAAGCATTTATGCAAGACTACGGGATTAAACTCATTCATTCATCACCATATTATGCACAAGCCAATGGTCAAGTTGAGGCAACTAATAAAGTGTTGCCATTGTCAAACCTTGGCCATTTAGAGGATGGACGATGGACCTCATAGGTAGGATATATCCTCCATCCTCCAAAAGATACACTTTTATCATAGTTGCCACGAATTACTTCACAAAATGGGTGGAAGCTCAGCCGATGACGAGTATATCATAAACTGGTGTAATAAGCTTCATTGAAAGACATATTGTAAATCGGTTTGGCATTCCAGAAGCCATAACGACTGACCAAGGAGCCATATTTATAGGAGATAAAGTGAAAGCATTTATGCAAGACTACGGGATTAAACTCATTCATTCATCACCATATTATGCACAAGCCAATGGTCAAGTTGAGGCAACTAATAAAGTGTTGATTGACATGATTAGGAGAATTGTGGAAGATCAGCCAAGAAAATGGCACGAGGCATTGTCCATGGTGCTCTGGGCTTATAAGAATGCAAAGAATAAAGCTACAGGCTCGACTCCTTTTAAACTAACCTTTGGTCAGGATGCAGTTTTGCCCATGGAAATAAATGTTAAATCATTAAGAGTGGCGAAACAAGCTCACTTGCAGCCTGAAGAATACTCTCAGGCTTGTTCCAAGAATTGGAATCGGTTGATGATGACAGGATTATGGCCTTAGAAAGTATTAAGCTAAATAAGGAAAAGGTTGCGAAGTCGTACAATAAGAAGGTAAAGAGAAAACAATTTGCCGAGGGAGATGTTGTATGGAAGGCAATATTACCTATTGGAACTAAAGATCCTAAACTTGACAAATGGTCTCCAAATTGGGAAGGTTCTTATATTGTTAGCCAAGTTATATATGGAGGAGCATATAGATTAGTCAGCATGCAAGGGAAAGAATTAACCAAAAGCATCAATGAAAAATTTTTGAAGAAATATTATCTATGTATTTGGGAACCAATTTCTAAATAAAGAGTCAAAAGCAATAGTCACAAGCCGGCTATGTAACTGGAATTACAAATACAAGGAATACTACAATAGTCTCCTAGGCTAAGTTTGGGTTGGAATGGTAGGCGCATCAGCTAGTTGACCATCTATATTGGGTGATTCGGCTTGATTCCTTGACTCAACCGAGTGCAACAAGTAGAATTGGTAGCCGCTTCGGCAGCTTGTTCTTCCTCCAAGAGCATAGTCAGAGCATCCCCCACGGCAGCCAAAACGACGTCTTGAAATCTTCTGATCTAAGATCGGGAACTGGAAGAGCAGAAGTTTCTCCCACGTAAGGAACTATGGCAAAGGTAAAATCAGTATTTGTATAAAAGAGAAATAAGTGTCAAGAGATACACTAAACCTAAAGATGCATATCTAATTTAGCAGGGTTAAGTTAATTACTTGGAGGAGGAGGTAGCCGAGTTGCTTGAAACTTTGGGAATATAGAAGCCCAAGAGGATTCAGCCTCGGCTAGACCTCTATTGCCTACCTTAATTGCATGCTCCAATAGTTTCTGCTTCTCGGCCAGCGGCACAATATTGTGATCAAGAGCCTTAGCACGAGAATAAAGCTGTTGTCGTTAAGCATCTTCAGCCTTGATTTAGGCTTTCACACTTGCCAATTCAGGTTCCAAAACTCCTAATGCAACCTGCAGCTTGGCAATCTCTTCATGGATGGATCTGATTCTGTTGGTAAGATGAGTTTGCCACTGCTGATACTGGTCTCGGTTGGACTTTATGATGTGATATTGAGACAAGAATTTGAAAGAGGACAGTTCCTCTAAAGCTTAAAGTCTATCATCATGACGAGATTTGAACCTACAATAATCTGACACAGCATCTGAGAAGATCAGGGTAATGTCAGTGCAAGCCTGCTAAAGTGAAGCAGGTACTTCAGCTCCCTCGGAGTCAAACACCTTCAAGAGGGAATGTTCCAGCTGAGCTGAAGCCGTGGATTTTAGAGGGAAAGGCTTTTGTAGCTCTTCTTCAATAATGTCAAGATACTGCTGTATAGGGGATGATGAACTATTTGGAGGATGAGTGATTGGAGCATTGAAATAAGCATCCAATTCTTCATCAGTAATCGGAGAAGGAGAAATGTGAGATGGAAGTTGCTATGGTAAATCGCTTGACCCCTGTACATCCAGAGGAGCATCGGCCGGACTCCTCGAATGGATGGTGGGTTGGTCATTAGGAGGATTAGCATTGGATGAGGGATTTATCGATGTTGGTGCAGCCGGAAAAGCAGACTGGGCAGCCGGAGTAGTTGCAACAGGATCACTCAGCTCAGGTTTCAATATTTGCTCCTGAGGACCAGCCGAGGAAGGAGCGGATGAAGGCTAAGACCGAGGAATGCCTCTAGGCTGCTTCTGCAAAGGACATTCATCTACCTCTTCTTCTTCTTCCTCTTCATCAGGATCCGGTATGATGACCTTCCGTTTTGAGGATCTGGCAGTGGACTTGGGCAGACGAGGAGGAGGAGAAGTCAGTTCTGCTTTTTTCTTACTTCTCCTTTCTTTCTATAAGCATGTAAGTACATATATTAGATGCGGAGGAAAAGAAGGGGCTAGGAATTAAAAGGAAGGGGCATACCATGAAAGAGGAAACATCTCTGGAATCCGCGGCAATTGAAACGGCAATCTGAAGAGGAGTAGCCGAGACAAGGTTCCTGGGGCTTTTCCTTACTGGCGTTTTAAGCCGTGACTAGGCCTGGGTATGAGTCTCAATGTCTATGACTGGTATCCCTGTGTTTTATACAAATGGTAAGATAAATGTCCAAAAGGTAAAAGTTCAGCCAAATCATATACACGTGCCCTGAGTAATAAGGAGTGCGGGTTTAAATGAAGATTTGGGGTCTGCCGATGGAATTGCCTTGGCAAGGATAGGCCGAGGAGAATTAGCAAGCTTACTTTGGCTGCCGCCTACAAGCTTGGATAAGTAAAAATCAGAGGGATAAGGGAAAGCTATGTGAAAGACAAAGGGCCACCATGATGTATAGTCCGGAGTAGTTTCTGGTTGGGGAATGAATGGCTGAAATTAAAATCGGCTCAGTTTGTTGGTATTGGTAGTAACTAGTTGCTTCAGCTCGAGAAGAAGAAGAGCAGGCTTGGTATCAGTAGTCACCACAGATGGATAATGAGCAAAAACACCCTGAACGAGTCCAAATTGTTGAGCAAAACAATTCAGGTTGTACGGTTCGGCTGATATTGTATTGGATCGAGCTTTAGGACGAACCCCATTTAATAAATCTCGACTAGTCAGGGCACTGCTCCAATGAGGAATGGCTTCTTCTACTTTTTCATCTGAGGAAGAAATTAGATCTATTTGAACCCATTCTGGCTCGTAGGTGTGATAAATAAAAGGACAAATCTCCAGATATAGCCGAGGAGGCATCTTGAAGAGCCGATCAGCCAGTTGAAAGGTAGAGAAGGTAGGAATGGGCACCATTTTGTAGCATAAGCTGTAAATGGGAGCATTTGGAACTGACTCCATGGAGATAGAACAGTCATGGTAGAATTCAGGGAAGTACTTATTGATCCATAAAAACAGGAACCAGATTAGGCCAGGAATGGCCTTATTATCTCGAGTCTTCAGCTGATCTACCCACATTTTCATGCCCTCAAAAAAAGAAGACAAGAACAGCGCCCCCAAGTTCATCGGCTGACCAGATACAACAGCTGAGACATAATAAGAGAATTCATTAACCATTGAAAGCGATTTATTGCAAAGAAAAAATTTACAGAGCCAGAAGAAAAGGAAAGCATTATGCTCTGTAATACTCACAAGACTATGTTCTCACCTGTGTTCTTCAATGAACTTACCATAAGGAGAATTTTTCTTGGACACAGGGCAGCTGAGGTCGTCAAATATTTCTTCATATAGGCTAGGGATATTGTTACCTATAATCGGCAGCCCCAACATGACAGACACATCAAACGGCAAAGGAGACATAATGCCAAATGGGAAAACAAAGGCGTTAATAGCCATATTCCAAAAATCCATGAGAGGCATAAACATGTCAATGTTCGGAGAGAAGTTGAGTCTGGAGAGCATGATCATGTCATAGATTCCCCAATGCTTGAATTCAATTTTCCATTTGGCCGAAACTCTCTCTAGCCATGATTCATATTCTGGGGAAGGTCTGGGCCAACCGCGAAGCTCTTTAGGGCGGGAAGAGATGGAAAATCAGCCAGCGATAATAGGGAGATTGAATCCCTCTAGAAGAATGAATGACTCTGTGATATAGGAGAATAAAGGAGGCTCAATAAACAGAGGACCCAAGATATAAGAACCTTGGTCAGCATCGTGCACAACCAGAGTTTCTGCATTAGGCTCATCTTCCGAAGAGGAATCCTTGGCTGGGTGAAATGACGAAGCCATTTGAGACGAAGTTGGCTTGCCAGCTAAGGATTTGAGAGCTCGAGCAAATTCTTGAAGTCTATTAGCTGATAATAACCTGAGGAGTGACTGGAAGAACTGTCGAAGCTGGAGGAAGAAGAACTCTCAAATGGGGTACGAATAACTGAGCTAGAAGGGTTATTAGAGTCTGAAGGAGTAGAAGACATGGTGAGGAGTGAAGAGCAAGAAAAGGATTTGAAAGATGATGGCGATTTGAGGTTTGCACGAAAGCCTTGAGAAGCTGTTAAAAGGGAAAGAAGTAGAAACTGAATCGCGAAAAAGAGGCGAAAAGAGATAAGGGGTTATGAATAGTAACGGTCAAAAGAAGGCTTTAAATGCAATATCGAGCCTACTAATTAAACCGTTTGCTAGGTATTGCATTGGGAGGCATATGTTAGCACCAAAAAATGATTGGCTCAAGAAGGATGGTAATTTGGGTGTAGTAGGAGATTGGCCTTAATTGGCCGAAATATATGAAATGAGGCCACGAAAGGAGTATCGGCTGAATGGGCTGAAGAGAGAAGATAAGCCCAACGGCCAAGAGAGCAAGGTAGTTGGAGACTGATGACTTGACAAGTAGCGGTTACCACTATTCAGAACATAGAGCCATAGCAGTTAAGACAAAGGCCATTATGCACGTCATGGTAGGAAATGGAGACATTTCAGGGAGCTTATAAAAAGACCATATTTTCAAGAGAATAGGGACACGAAAAACAGATATTATGTCATTTTAAACTATCAGTTTTTATCTTCTACTTTTCAGTTTCATTTTACCTTTATGTTATTCCTTTAGTTTCGTTGTTCAGTTTCAAGGTTTGTATTAACTCATGGTTAATTAATAGAAATCATATTTCTATTTTAATTCTTCGTTGATCGATCTCTTCAAAGACTGTTCGTGAGCTGCTTTTGAGTCTATTTACTAAGCGAGACTCTTCTTAACGTAAATCGTCTTAACATAGGTAATCTTTGGGATATTGTTCTCAGATAAGTTTCTATATGAAATTTAGCCAATTACATTATTTTTATCCGACAATATGATACACTCATTTATTCATATATAAAATAAAAAACCTTAAAAAGTTAACTCTCTCCGTAAAAAAAATTAAGTGATTTCACCCAATTACCGACATTTGCGATTAGCAACCAAAGTTCACTACTGATTGTAAGTGCCTCTTCTAACGTGAAAATGATGGGATCATAATCCTGTCATGAGTTTTACATGACGATTAATTTAGACTTTGGAGAGAGCCACCGAGAAAAACGGTTTTATAGAGTAGATTTACAATTTTTGCAGAGTCACGTAATCTTCATTGTATGTTTAACCCTCTTCACGTAAGAAGACTGAAATGTCTTATTTACATTAAAAGAGCATATCCTAACAGCTTTATTTGTAACGAAATACATAGTTTCAAATCGAGTTAATACAATAAAATTAAAAATAAGCCACTTTAAAAGAAAGCGTCAGACGACAAAAATTATTTAGCTTTTTTTTTTTTTAATTTATTTAGGAAGTTAATGCAGATAGTATATTTTTTGCATTAGACTGTTACCAATTTCTGTTAACGTAAGAGATATGATATAAAATATAACTTAATACATCGCATAATTATTGAGATAAAGATAAATTATAATTTAGCTAAATAAATAGTTAATTAGATTATTTTAACCAACTGGTTTTTCTTGACGAGTTTTTCGGCAATAGGTTACATAAATTAGATAAACAATCTTAATGTATAACTAGCAATATATAAATAAATAAACAAATTTTGTCAATTTGCCATTTGCCAGTTCGCTTTGTATTCATTAACAGGCAGGGTAGTGCAACGGTGCTACGCTATGGAATTTCCATTTGCCTTTCATGTTTCATTGTGCCCATTTTGTTGGTTTCTGCGAAATTGCAGCAGAGATCACGCATTGGAGACAATGAATAATAGCTCAGTAATTTTTTTTTTTTAAAAAAAGGACACAATAAAAAAACAACATTTACATTCCAATTAAAAAAAAAAAGCATTTACACAAATTTTCGTTTTTTTCCCACTTTCTTTCTTCTCCTACATTGCTAACGTTAGTTACATCCGTTACCCTCCATCACTCCCCACGTCTCAACTCAACCAACTCTCAAAAGTAACCAACACCTTCTCTTTCTCCTTAAGAAATCCACAGCTTCTCTTTCGTTAACAAGAAAACCAAAGTTTAAAAATTGAAAACCTTGGAAAAAAACAAGCCAAAGAGGAGTTTGGATTTCAAAACAAAAGGGACAAATTTTTTTTTTTTCTTCAAAAAACAAAACTGTTACCAAAATATCTCTAAACTCTTTCAAATTTTTTTTTTTTGGGACTCTTTTTACCAGCATTGATCTGTTTCCCATCTTCGCGTCGGGTAATACCCGGAATTCCGGTCCACGCTCAACGGCGCCGGAAACCGCCGCAGCTGGGAGGTCAGTGACAGATCGTACATCGCTCTCGCCGACGGATCAGACAGCGTCTCGTACGCGTTCCGTATCTCGATGAAATCACCGTCGCCGGCGACGGCACCGCCGTCGGATTCCGGCGACCGTCGGACCGCGGCCACGTCGGGGTGGTAGAGCTTCGCCAGGCTCCGGAACGCCGATTTGATCTCCGTCGGCGACGCGTTCTGCTCCACTCGCAGCACCTCGTAGAGGCTCGCCGTCGCCCCCGCCGCCGGAGACGCGATGGCGTGGATTGGATAACGCCGGCGGAAACTGCCGTTTGCGGCGCGGTTGTCGCAGGAGGAGGGGAATCGGACGGTGGAGACAGTGGCGACGTTGAGTGTCGCCGGCATCGGAATATTGGTTCGGAGAATTGTTGAGGTTTTTGTGCTTTCCGGCGAGGGGTAAAATGGAAATGTGAAAATGCTCGGACTCAGTGGAGTGCGGGCTACTGCTAATTGTGATGAGCGAGGAAAGAGTTTACGGGGGCTTATATAGCGGTCAAAGTGGGAGGGGTATAAGCGTCATTTCGCGTGCCACGGGGGATAGGCGTGTAACTGCCTGGGGTGAAAAAGAGAGTGGAGTAACCCGAAGGTGGTGACGTGGCCTTAGCTGTGCGTTTTGGGGAAGGGCTTCTAGAAGGCTATGGCTCCTTGGGAAGTGTGGTGGGGCCCACATAGTTTTGGTTGAACTGTCTACATTCCCTTATCATAGAAAATCTTGCTCAAGTATGACAATTTGGGCGAGAAAGCTCTCCCAAATTTTTTTAACTCAGTTGCACATTTAGAGCTTGAATCAAAATCTCTAATTAAGTTTGGATAGCTCCCTCTCACTTGACCTACGCGCTTGTCCGTGAGCCCGCATAGGTTTGGCTGCAAAATCCTTCTATTATTTTTCATATTCATAAAGAGAAAGAAATCATTTAGTTTAAAAAATAATCTTTAATATACGAGCATTTAATATATATCATTGTTATAATATTTTCAGTGAATTTAATTTTTATGCATTAATAATATAAATTAATTTTATACATTTAATTAATAGAATTTGAAAAAAAATGACAAATTATTCACCATAATTTAATATTTTTTTTCAAATTTTATTGACAAATAGTATCAAGTTATGTTATGATGAATACATAAAAATTAAATTTGTTTTCAATTATTTAAAATAATTTAATTTGTATGTACTATTAGTATAAAAAAATTTATACACAGATATTCAATCATATATTATCACATCAATAAAAGTATTTGACTCAATCACTCACTATTTTAAAAGTCTTACAAACACAAATATTTAATTAGATGACAGTATAAAACTCTTTTATACAATCAATGCATTGTAATTACACTATGCTTAAAAATGGAAGTTCTTGAATACATTTCAAGTGTTTATTATGTAAAAAGAATTTTTTTATGTTTTACTTTTCAAGTAACATTTCTTTTTTTTTTTAAATCTATGTAGCATGTCTAAAATTAAACTTTTTTTTTTAAAAAAACAAAAATTATAGAGCCAGGGGATGCTTGGATTTTTTTTTGAAGGGCTCATCTTTGTGATTAGAGGGGAAAAACACCAAGGAAGTGAAGACATCGAAAAATTGGAATGTAGATTGGAGCTTGAATTGGTGAATAATGATCTTTTCAAAGTAGTGCTCTCCCTCTCATCATCCTTTGTATTTGAGCTGGACTCTCCAGGAACTTGAGTACTTTTTTCTTTTGTTAATTGGCATGCACTTTGCCTCTACGCCTTCTTGCTAATAATGGACAAATCATTTTGATTCGTTAAAATGTGTTTCTTATTGTCTTCTACTGTTAATTAAACTATGGTGAGTTATTAAGAAAATAATTTTGAATAATTTACCAAAATTTTTTATGTTGCTATGTAAAAAGAAAACAAAATTTGTTCTTTTCGCTCTAATTATGTAGTTTTTGACATCAAGAAAAAATGGTACAAGTTTTAAAGATAAAAAATCATTTGACCTATTTTCCAATTATGACTTTCATACTAATTATAAGAAGATATTTGTTGATATGTCGTTTTGGGAATAATTGAGATTTTTAATTATAATTTTTTTAAGAAAAAATTTTAAATTATAATAAGAGATTAATTTTGATATACTATCAATATTAAATATTTTATATTGTCAAACAATCGTATAATATTATAATACTCAAACAATTTTAATAACATGACAATACATGATTGAATATCAATATAAATTTTTTTTACATTGATGGTATATTAAAATTAAATCTTTATAATAATACATAATCTTTGAATTGAATTTATGAAAAGAAATTAAAATGATAACATGAAAATGGTAATAAGTATTAAATACATTTAACAAATCTAAAAAAAGGTATTAAATGCATTTATTTTATTGAGAATTTATATTTTTAAAGGAGAATTAAATATAATTTTAAAAATTACTCTAGTTGTTTCATAATATCAGTTATTTTAAATAAAATTACTTGCGTATTTTATTTGTTATTTTAGAAAAGTTAAAACCACATTAATTATTTTTTATTTTATTTTTATTTCTTCATGTTTCCATATGTAAAACGAGAAAAAACATTAATATATGTAGTGAAAGAATAATTAATCTTTTTTTGTTGGTGGTGAAAGAATAATTATTTTTTTTTTTTGGTGCAAGAAGAATAATTAATCTGATTAAATGTAATTAGATTTCTCTAAAATTTATAATATTGGTGACTTTCTTATTTATTAAAATAACTATTATTATGAAGCAGAAGTATATTCTTTTTCCTTCATATAATTGTCCAGAAAGAGAATAAAGTTATATTGATATTAATTAAGGATTGCTATTATTGTTTGTGCCTATATTTACAGCTACTGCTATTCACTTTGCAGATCAAAAACAGAGAAGTGGTCACGTGGCTATAACAAAGGCTGTGGGCGCTAGCAACAATATCACTAACTAGCAGCATTTTTACTATTTAGTACTAATAAGTAAAAATGAATAACCTTGAAAATAATAATAACAATTCCGTAACGTACAATGCAAACCATGTACCATAAAAACAGATGGCTAGGGTAAGTCAGCAAGCAAATCAAAACCATAAACAACATGCTGTCGTTGTTGTCCAAAAGAAGAATTTTTCTGCTGCTACTATGAATATTTAACATTTATCTTTTTACCTTTTATTTCTTCTCTCTATTGGTGTTAAAATTTAATGTTAAGATCCCGTCAAAAAGTTTAAATGTAAGATGCTCCACAGAGAAGAAATTTCTTCCTCCATATAGTATGAAAAAGCATCTCACTGTTGTCTCTTTCTCATTTTGGGTTGAAGAGGCTAATGAGTCATACACTTTTCCAACCGGTAATTAATATTTGCAAAAATGGATATTAGATATAAGTTATTTTTGACATAATTTATATAACTTTACATATATTAATGATTAATTTAAATATGTTTAATAACTTTCTTGTATGGTAGATTTATGTGTTTGTTTGTGACTAAAATTAGTGAATTTAACTGAATATATGAATTAGTGTATTTTGAACTTGAAAATGAATAAAACTCTATTTATTTAATTTTGGATAAAAATATGTAATAATAAATAAAGTAATCAAAACATCTATTTGAGTTTTTTTTTAGTATATAAACATCTTAATACTTTAAATATGTACAGAAATTAGTAAATAATCTATTTAATTCTAACATTTTAAAATTAACATCAATTTAGTCCTAAAAAAATTTTGACATCAACTTAATCGTAACACTTTGAAGTTGACATTAATTTGGTCTTGAAAGTAATTTTGATATCAATTTATTCTAATATATTGAATTTTGATATCAATTTAATTATAATATTTTAAATTTTGACATCAAGTTAGTTCTAACAAATTTTTCATAAAATCAAATTTTTCGTTAAATCATCAATTTAGGATTAAATTGATATCATAATTCTAAATATTAGGACTAAATTGATGAAAAAAAATTTTAGAAATAAATTGATATCAATTTTAAAATATTGGGACTAAAAAAATTTTATTCAAATTTTATATTAGCAAAATAAATTTTTGAGAAGAAAATGAAAAAGGAGTAGTGCTTTAAGGCATAATTTTTCAAAGAGAAGTTTGTATTAATCTTAGAACAGTTGAGAGTTTCAACAATTGAAATAAATATTAGAATAGATGGAATAACTTTACCTATAATCAGTCGGCCTAACAAATTAGATCAATTATAATTTAACAAATTTTAAATACTAGTGGTTTAAATTAAAATAATAATTCATTCTTATTATTATTACGTTTGAAAATATATATTGGTCTGCCAAATTTTTCTTACTTTCCTTAAATGTGAAACTAATCATTATTTAAAACGAATACTATATTTTATTAGAAGAAAACAATGTTACAATTATGACTATGGCACCAAAGCGTGCATGGTCGAAAAATAATTATATGATCCGAAGGTATAATTATGTGGTATTTTTGGATCAATTATATAAAAGTATATTTTATATAGAATTTATTATTAATATATAATTTAATATAAAATACACTTACATGATTAATAAAAAATACCGCCACATAATACTTTTGGACTATACAAATATTTCTTTGCCATGATCTGGCACCACTTTCCATTCCTCCTCCTCCTCTCCTTTTCCAATTAACCGTTACAGGTAGATTCTTTCATTTTTTTTCTTCCCCACACATATATATAAATAAAAATGTTAGGAATATATCGGAATGCATATTTTATATTTAAGTTTAATTGGTATATATTGATAGTATAAAATAGTTTTATACTATTAATTAATAAAAATATTAAAAAAAAATTTTGGTGGGCTCCTTATCATAATGGGTGATTATTTGTATAAGTTAGTACTTTCTACTATTTCTATTATATTATCAGTATATTTAAATTAAATTCTTTATATTTTTATTATGACACAATATAGTATCATAGTACATTTATAAAAAAAATGTAAATTTAATTTTAATTAAATGATAAAAATATAAAAAAATGAATCTAAATATGTGAATTTATATTGTTGTATTAATTAAAAAATATTTATACATAAAAACTAATTTTTTGGTACATCAATAATTTTTTGAACCTATAACATTACCCTTGTCTTTAAACCACTTCTAATGACTTCATATGAAAAAAAATGATTGATTCGCGAAGTTTTGATCTCATTGGTACAAGGAGACCAAAGCTGCGTTTTGATTAAGCATAGAAAATAGGAAAAAAAAAATAAAAGAAAAATGAATAGATGAGATATAATTTACATTATTTCTGTATTGTGATTGTTTTGCATGGTTAACTGAACTCTTATGCACAAATACCTTATTTAACTCCTATTTATTATTATAAATTTAATTTTGATGTAGTGATAATGTAAATTTTCTTTATTACATTGTCATTTAATTATTAAATTCTTTTATATTTAAAATAATGAGTATAAATCAAATATATTTATTAATTTTATAATATATAATTGGATGATAATATAAAAATAATATATTAAAATTAAACTCTTATTACTGTTCCCACAAAACCCTCTTATTATTAATATTATTTATTTATCTATCTTCATTTGTTTTTTTTTTTACTATCAATACTTAATACATTCATACACATTTTTTATTGAGAAATATAGTTTTCACATAATATTCTAAAAATGAAAGATAACAGACACTGAAATCCTCTAATATTTAATTTTCTTGATTAAATATATTAAGTATTTATAAAAATTATATTATACATTTTTCACGGTTAGAATCCCAGTATTTATAAAAAATTATTAAATATTTATATATTTTGATGTAATATAATAATTAAAGACATTATATTTTATTTAATTATTTTTTATTTCCTCAACGAATGCTCTATAAAGATAATGGCTAACCAATCCCTTATTAAAAAAAAAAAAAAATTCAACCAACTTCAACTTGTCATATCTTATCTTAATAATTATGTCAAAAAGAAATGAAACTTATTATGGTGCACGACTTATATTACCCAAGACAAGATTCCACATATTTTCTTCTAGAAGCTCTCGTCCCTAGTCTTCTCTATTTAATTTTTTGTTGATCTTGTAAGTACTTGTTATTGCCACTATTCATCAGTGTGACTCTGTGATGTGACCTGTGAAAGAGCGAGAGATATGTGGAATGTTAGTTAACCCTATATTCTCAAGTTGGTCCCACAATGGTCATAAATGACCCTGTATTCTGAGGGCGCTGCCCTACACGTATGTACTGGTCTTACCACGTGCCAGGACTTCTAGAAGGATTAATTCTCACATTCTTACTTTTCTTTTTACTAAAATATCATTTCGATTTATGAAAAATTAAGCTAATATTTATTTAATTTTATAATTATAAAAATGGCATTAATATTATTATTTTTCAATAAAAATATAAACATCGAGAAATTAAATTAATATACTTTTATTGTTAAACGATTATATTATGGAATATTGTATTTAAGTATGAATTTTTTATTACAGAAAAACTAAATTAATATTATTTTTATAATGCTAAATTAATAGTAATATAATATTTCAAGAATTAAGATAATAACTTATATATATAATTAAAAACTATAATACATTAGACGTTTTCGTTAAGGAATATTCTAATAATATTGTGTTAACAAATTAAAATAAAACATACAAAGAGTAAAAATACTACGCATGAAATATTCGAAAAAAATAATTTCTATTTTCTAATATGTAATTTTTTTTATAATTATTTAATGTGATAAAAATTGCTAACAAAATCTTATATTATAATTTATCTGGAAATCTTATATTATAATAAAGCACTTCAGATGAATTGATAAAATAAAATACATACTATTTGCTCTTATCAGGAGAGTTGGTGCTTGATCAAGGTTGTTGAGAAGAAGCCTAGAGAAACGCAATTTGGTGCGGTTTAGTGGGTTGGCCAACAAAGTGGTGGGGGTATCTACAAGAACTTCAATACTCAAGTTAGTTGGAGTTCAAGAGGTACAATTTGCAATGATAAGCATACTTGATTAATTTGGATTTCCTCTCTTATAACGTCCCTCTTATGACGAGTTGTAGCCGGTTTCTGCTAGTAGTAGGGATTTTCCATTAAGGTCGTTCTCGGGTATCTCGAAGCATTTTAATTTGTCAACCTTTAACTTTGGCCTCAGAAAAGCTTATGGATCTCCTTTCCTTAATGGGCCAGTGACGCCAAGCCATAATAGTGCCCCTCAACTTGAACACAAAATGCCATTTCGGATTTTAAGTGTAAACGCAAATCAGGACATTATTGTGCTAGAAGTCCTCCGAAGTCACAGTTTTCGATATACAACCTTTAAAGATATAAAAGAGAAGGAACTTATTATCTTCCTTCGCAACTTTCTAGATGTGACAAGACATTTCTGTATGTGTAAAAAATCTCGCCATTACTATAACGACATGTGGTGTAGTAGGACCTGCCTTTTCACGTGCCTGGCATCAAATTACTTTTTTGCCCTTATCCTAGAAGTTTGGGAAATGGCCTATTGTCCTTGTCTGTCGTTTCATTTCGCGCAAATGCTCTCTTCAAATACCCACATGCCCCTTCTTTTCCCATTCTCATTTGCTTATTTTCAAATAATTTATCATTTTCTCCGTTTTTCCTAGGTGCTTGTTTAAGAAGTTCTTTGAGGTTTTTTGGACTCTTGCCACCATCGGGAAGTTAGCGTTCGTCCCTCTAGGTATGTCATCTTTTCTCTCCTTTATTTTCTCCTTTTACCATTCATTTTCTCATTTGTATGTGTAGCTTTTTGTCAAATATCTTATGGGTGGATACCTAGGACTATATTTCCTGCCACTGCTTAACAGTGTTTCATCCCCTTCCTTCACCTGACCCTTTCTTTTCCCCTCATTAGTGAGGAAATCCTCTTGGGAAACCACCATTAAGTTAGCATAGGAATTAGATGATATTTTTCTTTTCCTTTTCTTGAGATTTCCTTTGATAGTCAATAAAAACTCTCACTCGTGGCAGTTTTCTTATACGATATGGGGAAAAGAAAGTCTCCTCCTCCCCCAAAAGTTCTCCAATTTCCAACTTCAATCGATCAATCGTACTATTGGATAGACAAGGAGGTGTTAGGTACTCCCTCCCTGATTTCAGGGAGTACCTCCAATCCTTGAAAGAGGACCTGGAGTCAACATCAAAAGATAGGACTGTATATGTATGGGGAGCCCCCCATGATGACAAATGAGTACATTTTGCCAACTCGGAGGGGAGTGATCACTAGCTATGGATGTATGATGCACTGATTACCCACCTTGGTGTACAATTTCCATTTTTTGACTTCCAAACTTTAGTGCTCCAACAAATTTTCGCTACCCCAACCCAATTACATTTGAACAATTAGGCCACGGTGTGTGGTTTTGAGCAAGTTTGTAAGTTACTGGAAATTCTGATTTTGGTGAAGGCCTTTTTCTATCTTTTTACTTTAACTTGTCCAAATGGTAATGGGCGACATGAGGGTGGTTGTCCTTCCAAGCTCATGTGAACTAGAAAGTCATTGATCTCTATGAGTATTCGTACCATAACTTCAAGGAGGTTTATTTTAAAATTTGTGGCTCTCCGGGCTGTACTCCGTTCTTTCTCACCGATTTGGGCTCTCCCAAGTTTCAATGTTACTGGAATAAGGAGTTTTGAGTTCCTCATTTTGGCAACAAGGACTTAGACCCCATTGATGAGGATACAGTCGATTTATTCTTGGCCTAATGGGGCATAAAACATGTCAATCTAAGGAAAATTTGAATGATGACATTGGTTCGGCTATGAAGCATTTAGGTTTCTATATTGTTATGTTCTTTCATCATCTTTTTTGCTTTGTCTGATCTTTGCTTTTACTTATGGTTTTCCCTTACTTTCAGGCGAGATGGCATCAAATGTCCACCTTGCTTGGCTTTGAAGTCGGATGCTAAAAAGGAAAGTCGAGGCAACAGAAGTCCCAGTTCGGCTAATTCTTCCACTCCAACTTTTGCTTAAGGTGAAGGCCCTATTTTAAAAATGCAAAAGGCTCGCTCGTCCTCCCTAACTTAAGCCAAAGTCATCGAGGTTTTTGATTCTCTAGGTTTCTTACAGTTCTTTAGGTCACTCTATCCTCTCCTAGGATTTCGTTTTGCAGATTTCATCGATAAGGAGTTCATGACCCCTGCTTTTAAGAAGCAGCTTAGTGACATCAACTTAATAGGGAGCATCTAGTGGGTTGAGATATGCTTAATAAAAGCTGTAGCCATATGCCGCTATTAAAGCCACTGATCACTGCGGGTTATAAAACCCAAGAGGTCATCCAAGCCTTGGAAGAGAAAATCTCCTCCTTGCAAAAGAAGAAAGATGAATTGGAACAAACCAATGATCAGCTATTGTCTCATTCTTCTGAGTTAAGGTCAAGGGTGGAGCTTATTGAGAAGAAGTTGGAAGATGCCCAAAGCCAAATTTCTAACCTTGGCGATGCCAAGGTGAAGGCAGAAGCTGATAAGGCTAAGGCCGAGAAGCAAATTCTGGAACTGAAGGTGGAGGTTGCTCATATTGATGATTCTTGGGCTAAATCCTTGGATGAGACTTTTAAGAACATCATGGAATAGGTCCGAGTAATCTACAAGGATTTAGCAAGGTCAAGCTTTTCCGTATGTCGTGGATGGTCAGATTGTCAACATGCTGGTGGAGGATTCCCCCTAGAATAAGTCCAACCTGGATGTTGTTTAAGTTCTACTTGGTTCATTTTTAGTTTATTTGTAAAGACTTGTTTCCCCATATATTGGGGTATTTTGCTGATCATGTAGGAAACTTTGCCCTTAAGATAATGGGCTTTTTATATTAATTTATATTATCTCTGTAGATTTTATAGTGTTACTTCCAAGCTTTTCATGATGAACTTAAGGCTTTTGCTTAAGTGTCAAGCATGTATTCCTGGGCTTAAGTTGTTTGCTTAAGGGGATGTTAGTTTAGGGTGAGAGGTGATCAATCCTTTTATCTTGAATGAATGAACATTGTCCAAATAAATCATAGATAGCTTTAATCATAAAACAATGCAACTTTATTAACATGGTGAGTCATGGTTGAGACTTCCTTTAATTACAATCAAGCAAAGTAAAGATAAATTCAAAGGTCCTTCTAAGAAGTCATAGTGAAAGAGTTCCCTTTATTACAAACAAATAAAAAATCGAATACTGTGGTAAAAGGTATTTGCCCTTATGCAAGCTGCACCTTATTAAAACCTCCCTGATGAAACGCAATAGGAAAAACCAAGGGTAGGAAAAAGAGTACACCTACACTTGCATCAGTTACATAATTTTCAACTATAAAATCTTTGTAGATTCGTGGCATTCCATGATCTAAGGATCTCGGAGCCCTCTAGCATCTCTAGCTTGTAAGGTCCTTTGCCTAGGATTTCTAACACCCAATAAGGGCCTTCCTAATTTGCAGCCAACTTTCCCAGTTCGGGAGGTTGTGGTCTGATATCTGCTCTATGAAGCATAGGGTCTCCTTGATTGAAGAACCTTAGGATGATGCCAGTGTTGTATCCTTTAGCCACCCTCTTTTTGAGTGCCTTTTTGCGAATTTGTGCTTCTTCTCGCACCTCGAGAAGTAGATCAAGTTTATGCTTTTTGCTGTCACTGCTAACAACTTCTTACGTGAATAGAACCCAAGGACTGGGTTCTCTAATCTCTGCAGGGATGGCCCATCCGTTCTGTAGGTTAGTCGAAATGGAGTTTCCCCCGTCAACAAATGGTAAGTTGTCTGATATGCCCACAAAATACTTCCAAGGTCATTTTCCCAGGAGCCCTTGGCCTTGTCTAATCACTTCTTCAATCCTTACAATATAACCTTATTCATAGCTTTTGCTTGCCCATTGGCTCGTGGGTGTTTAACTAAGATGAGGTGTTGCTTGATATTAAGGCCAAAAAGCATTTCCTAAAAACCTTTTGTCCACAAATTATTTTTCGATATTCATCATAGTTGATCCCAGAAGACTAAATTGGGTTATGACTTTCTACCAAACAAACTTTTTGCACTGTGTTGCTGTGATGGTGGAAAGGGGTTCCACCTTGATCCACTTTGTAAAGTAGTCCACTACCATAATAAGGTACTCTAACTGCCCTAAAGCTAGGGGGAATGGTCTAAGCATGTAATGCCTGGGTCAAAAGTCACACGAATTGTGACACTTTATTCTGTCGGACCCTGTGAAAGCTCTAAGTTTGGACCCTACGCCCCCTTAGAGGGCTATAGGTTTGGGACATTTTCATGGAATCAAAAGTCCCGGTAATTATTCCTTAGATATCAAAGAATTGAAGAGCGATTTTTAATGAATTTTTGGAAGTTATTAACCCTTTCATTTTCAAGCTTGAAGTTTAAGAAAATGTAAGTTTTCGGAAGTTTGTACTAAAATCCAAAAGTTGGATTTTGATTCTTAAGGAGTGTGATTTTTCCAATATTTTTATTGGATTCAAATGGGGGATATTCTCTTATTTACATTTATGTTTTAAAGTTAATGGAGAATAAAATAAATGAGGACATTAACTTAAAATTAGGAAATGTAAATAAGTATATGATGATGTTTGAGAAGTGTTTGGAAGAGGGGAAAAAAAAAAAAAAAGAAGCAACGACTGAGCGCCTAGGCGCCCAAGGCCAGCGCCCAGGCGCTGTTGGTGCTGCAGAAGTGGTGCAGCTTTAGGTGGGCGGGCGCAAGCGGGCAGTGTCAAGGCCAGCGCTCATTGGCATAATTAAAAGAAGAAGCTCGAAGCTTCTCTCTCTCATTTCGCCATCTCTCTCTCTCTCTTCTTCCTCTCTTATTCTTTTTCTCCCTACATGAAACCATCCATCTTTCATCAATTTTACTGAAACCCACCACCAAAATCCATCATCTCCTCATCATTAGCCAAGTTTTGGGGGTTAATTCTCTCCTTGGAGCTCTCTCTCTCATCTTCTAGTGAGAGAAAGTGATGGTGGGAGAAGACCCACCATTCTTCTCATGCTCTACCGCCTTCCTCCACTCTCTAAGGTAATTTTTGAGCTTAACCCTCATTATTATACCATGGATTAGTTAGTTTATCTTTGAAATCAAGATTTGAGCTCATGAGGAAGGGGTTAGGTTCTATAATTGGGGGTTTTTGCCCTATAAGGCTAATCCTAGTAAATTATCATAATAATTAAGTTGTCGGAGTCTAATTCATATAATTGTCATGTTAGATACTCTCTGGAATCCCTTAGTGACACTAAGGCTTCGTGAAGTTTGAGCTTCTTCCTTTCCTAACTTGAACTGTGAGTTGATGATGTATCTGTAGATAGCTAGTTTCAAGTATATGTATGATTTTCTAAATGTTAAGTTTATGGTTTGAGTTATTAAAGTTCAAAGAAAGTAAAATAGCATTTCAATGTGTGACCTTATTGAATTCTTCAAAAACAAAGTGTATTACTCCTTTGTATTTATTTTTATATATATGTGTGTATGAGACAAGCAAATTTGGAAATTAATTTCTGATACTTGAATAACTGGATAGAAGAAGGATAGTTCCATGCTATTAGAATTTTAAGGAATTATGAATTTTATCCTGTGATTATATTGAGAACTACAAGTTCTAATGTTTTAAGAGTTTAAGCAGTGTAATTGATTTCAGCTATACCGTGTTAGAAAAGTTTTATAAGAAAGGAAATGTGTTTCAAAGAAAATTTAAGTTAAGGACTCACATGAGGCATGGCAAAGACCCAGCAAGTGTGAGTGCTTTCTTAAAGAGAGGAACTGTAACAGAAACTGTTTGCTAATGGCAGCAGCATTAGCCTTAGTGCACCTCGTAAAACCCAGCTAGCAGGGTGATTGCTAGCCCGGCATGTCGGCCAACATGTCCGGTAGATATAGTAACGCATAGGCGTGAGATCGATTCTTCTTTGGGTAAGCCCAATGCACGCTTATTTTCTGAAATAGAATCCTCCCCTAAGTTTTTCATGAGATTGAACAAGTGTTTATTTTTTTATATTTCGAGAAGGTATTTCTATATTCAGTTTAACTGAAAGGTGCTCTAATAAGCCATAGAGAGATTTTAAAGATAGATTAAATATCAGATATACCTTACCAGAAGTTTTTATAGTAATTTTACTACATAGACAAAGTATTTTTACTTGAGAAACAACGTATGAGTTCTTGAAAATGTTTATAAATTATATGCTACTAAAATTGTATGTTTAGGCTTGTTCTACTCTTGTTATAGATATATTATCCCTCACTGAGTCTGTATGACTCACTCTTTCTTCCTTACCATGTTTTTAGACAGGTGCGGGATTGTGCTCGAGTTTTCGCAGCTAATTAGAAGTTCCAGCATCTAAGTTTAATTGTAAAATCTCTAGAAGTGCTCCATTAACCTACAGGCAGGGTCCTCCCTGTGTTGGGTCTTATGTTGTTATATGTAAATTGTTTTGAATTGTAATTAGTTTAATCTAAATGATTATGTATTTAAGCTTCTTGAATAGTTATGTAAACATTTTTTTTAGTGATTATGATTTAAATTCTCATTTTTGTGTGCTGTGGGATGCATTTGGAGAATGTCTGGATCCCCAATGAGTTTGCATGTTTATGTGTTCTATGCAGGGTGAGGATCCTTATTTGGGAATAGTCATAAATATAAAGGAGACTCTGCCCGATTTTCTATTAGAATGAAGTCTAAAGTAGGCTTGCTAGGGGCGTGTCCCTATGCGCTGGTCACGACTTAGGTTAGGTCGTGACAAAGCAGATCCATCCCTTACCAGTCGAATGGCCAGGTTGGAGATATAGACTTCAATTCCTCTAGTGGTGCCATATGAAAACGTGCATGCTTCTGACATTGGGGGCAGCATTTGATGAAATTTCTAGTATCTCGGACCATGGTTGGCCAGTAATAGCTAGCTCTTAGAGCCAATGACATTCCCCTTAAGGGTATATTCGCAAGTTTGATTTAGGAGGGAAAGGAAAGGTTTATGTAAGTTTTACCTTATTCACGAGTTTTACTTTTGGAAAGGGAAGAGGTTTGGGGATTTTAACTAACCCTTCAAGACCCTCAAAAACCCCTATTTTATGGTTCCCCAAATTGGGGGCTTCGTTGAGATTTTAATTTAATTTACTGTCTTATTCCTATTAAAATATTAAAATACCATTTTTACCAATCCATTCTAATTTCATTTCAACTTTTCATAAAAATTATATTTCCCTCCGAATTTTTATTAGCTTCCATTGTTCCTCGTGAAAAATTATTTTCAAAAAGGAAATATTTTTAAATTTACAAAATATATAATATTTTCTATTTTTTTAAATTAATATTATTATAAAAGATTTTAATTATACTCAATTATTTTTGTAAAGGATAAAATTATAAAAACATATTATAAGCCCTTCATTTCCTTTCTCTTATCAATTTTAAACTCATGAACAAGAGTGATTGAAACCCTCTAAATTCGTTCCTTTCTTTAGCCTTCCATTTCCTTTCCTTTATAAAGCATGAACACATCCTAAGTGATGACCATAGCAACCCACGTGGATTCCTATCAACACGTTTTCAGCCTTGTATGGACTTAAACATTTCAATAGAGGTTGAACGAACCTTCTTCTATAGAGTTGATTGTCAATCTAAGTGTAATATGCAGCTTCCCAAGACAATTTCTTCCTTTCTTGCAAGTTCAAGGGTAAGGTGTCATCTTCCAAGTATCTAATAATCGAGGTCATCCAACTTGATGCTTCTTCAACTTGGGCAACTTGAGCATTTAAGAAAATGGAGGGCAACCTCAGGGTTTCCTGAAGGATTGATGGGGCGGCCTCTAACTTAGACCTCAAAAAAGCTTATGGATCTCCTTTCTTCAGTGGGCTAGTGATGCTAGACTGTAACACATACATTAATGATTAATCTCACAATTTTCAATTGCTCCTCCTTACATGGAAGACTAACATCATCTTTGGTCATTGTTGCCTTCCATCAAACTCATTTTTGGATTAAACATTTTCATTTTAATCCATGTTTAGAATTTGTGTGCATCTATCCTAAAAAAAAAAAAATGTCCAGTTATCTTTTTTCTCCTTTGCCACTCTATCCTATCACTTGTGTTTGGCAATATTTAGGCCCCAAATTCACAAAATGTGTTTTTGACTTCCATTTGTACTAGAAATATCTTTTCTTTCTTCTTTTTGAGAAATATCATTTGAATTTGAATGTGACTATCCATGTCTTTATCTGGATTTGGTTAAAATTTGATTAAATAGAATCTGTTATTTTATCTTATCTTGTATCTCTCATAATTTAGTTATAAATAACCCTTTAGGTGCTCCATAAATGTAATATTTGAGAATATCAATAATAGAATCCTCCCTTTCTCCCCCCTCTCTCTATTCTCATTACCATTTTTTTTACAACATGTTATTAGCACAAGACTCTACCATCAATGTGAAAGCTTGAGGTAAGAGATACTTTAACAAAGTTAAGGCTTGAGATAAGACACTTTAACTATGTCAAGCTTTTTCAATTTCGAATTTGTGGTCCTTGATATTTTGAGGAAGGAATATTTGTCTTGAATTATAGATGTTAAAATTCATATTGAGTCAATGGGTCTTGAAAACACCATTAAATAATAAAACGTCGCATCCCAATAGGATCGCATAAAATTCATCTTGATTCAATGGGTTTTAAAAGCACCATTAAACAATAAAATGTCGCATCCCTGTGGGATCACACAAAATCCATCTTGATTCAATGGGTCTTGGAGACGCCATTAAAGAAGGAAATATCGCAGCCCAACAGGATTGAACAAAATCTATTTTGATTCAATGGATTTTGGAGACAATATTAAACAAGAAAATGTCATTGCATCCTAGTAGGATTATGTAAAATCTATCTTGATTCAATAGATCTTGAAAATACTATTAAATAAGGAGACAAACACCCTAAAAAGATTGCGTAAAAGCATTGATTTGCTTTGATTGTCACTTTCGTGAAGGATTAATATTTGAGTATTTAACTCTAAAAGATCCTATCGATCTTCAGAGCTACCTAAAGCATATATTTTAATTGGATTTATTTGCAATTGCAAGATTTTAAATCTATAAGTGAATAAAACTTTGCAATATTATAAAATCACCTCCCAATTTAAATTATGAGAAGGAAATATTACTAATAGAGATATGTTAGAAAAAGACATTTCTTGAATTTTCTTGCTTCAAAAGTGCTCCTCCAGTAACAATATTGAGTAAAGGGCTTTACAAAATATTTTGAACTAATTTCATATCTCATGGTGGCTGAATGAAATAATGAGTTGCTTATAAAAAATCCTGAAACCTGCCCAATTAGCTCTGCTTCATGAAGTCAATGTAACAAATTATAACTCTAGAAGTGACAAAGATCATGGTTCCAATCACAAACGCAATCGAGGTAGGAAGAAAACAAATATTATCATTGTGATATCAAAGTACATGAATCGCGTACCTGTTGTACATTAAGTCATTTTGCTTGATCTTTATCAAATATCACTAAAAAAAATGAGAATGGTAAAAAATGGCTATCACGTATTTAAATATTATTACCCACAATATGACATATTTTATGGAAAGTTTTTGCACAAGATTAAATTTGAATTGATAGCCTTCTTTTTTAATGAATATAATTACTTGAGATTTGAATTTCAATTCACGTTATCAACATTCAATTTATGTTATCATATCAATTTACAATGTGAATATCATTACTTGAGATTGATTTTAATTTACTATATTCAATACATGATGTTATTATTCAATATTAGGGGTCATCATATATTCTTTTTGGGAATACACCTACAAATCATGTATTAATGCACTCAATATTTATTTATTTATTTATTATAATTATCATGTACAAATCTTCATATTGATATATTTCATATCTTCTTTGAAAAAAATGATCAAGATAAATAGTGCAGATATTTGTCTTGCGGATAGTGCAACTATGCACACTATTGTTAAAAGCAAGACATATTTTACCCATATGGTAAGAAAGCAAGCAAGTGTGAATACCATTGTTGGTAGTACAAGATGATGCAAGTGTGAATACCATTGTTGGTAGTACAAGATCATTGAAGGCTCTGCAAAAGCTATTATTTTATTTCCTAAAGAAACTTATTGAGTTTTAAAGATATTCGTAAGCATCGAATGAGCTACTATTTTGTTTCCTGAAGAAGCTTATTGAATTTTAAAGATATTTGAAAGCTCTGAATAGGCTATAATTTTATCTCTTGAAGAAATTTATTGAGTTTTAAATATATTTGTTGAAATAAATATCATATTGAGACGATGAGTGGGAGAAATAATAAGTACCTCCATATTATAACTTATTTTCCAAGAAGGGAAGTTGTATTAGAGAATTTACTTACACTTTTTTCTATCTATATTATACTAATATTAATACAACTAAATCACATGCTATAGTAAACCAGAAGTTTACTAACCCAAATGATTTAATTTATCATTTGACATGATTGGTTGGGACATCTTGAAGCAATAATGATGTGAAAAATTATTGAAATGAATCATTTGTATTGAATTTAGATCCTCGAGTAAGGCACAGTGAACTAAAAGTTCAAAATGCCATACATTTGCAAAGAATAGCAAATGAGCTACTAGATGCATTTCCTGATTTAAAAAGGATAATTAGATCCATTTGCTAGTTAAAAATGGCCCAATTCAATTAATGTCGTTGTTGGACAATCAAGCATGGTAGACCAATCAGTTCCAAATATAAAAATCCTCAAAAAAGAAGCAAGGCAAATGATTTTATGGAGATCAATGATTTTAATGGTGATACTCTTCCTAATGCAGAGGATGAAGACATAGTAAATATTCTTGTTATCATCCAAAAATTTTGACATACTAAAATGCCAAAAGACATTTAGGTACCTAAAAATATTCAAGACATTGGAAATGATGAGATCTCAATAAACAATGTCTCTATAGGAAAAAGATGGAACCGACAAGGAATTATTATTGATAATATATTTGTATATAATGTAATGCTAGATATTATGTATGGAAATGAGGATTTTAAATCAAGAACTATTGCACAGTGTCAATGTAAAAATGATTGGCCAAAATGGAAAGAAGCCTTGTAGACTGAATTAGACACATTTGCAAAATGTGAAATTTTTGAACCTGTAGTCTAAACACTAAATCCTATAGGATACAAATGGGTATTTGTGAGAAAATAAAATGAAAAAAAAAATGGAGTAGTGAGCTAATAGTTTATCTATGACATGTTTTAAGTCTCTATATTCTTGAATATATATTATACATGTTTTTGTTTGGTTAAATGTTAAAGGTTTCAATCTGTCATGTTATAGAATATATCACATTTTTGTTTTGATCCATTTTGTTATTTTATATTGTGAAATTTACATTTGGATTTATTATAATTACTATGTATGATGATGTCTTGAATATTATTGGAACTCATGAAGAGATTCCCATAGTCACAGAAAATCTAAAGGAAGAGTTTAAGATAAAAGATCCTGAAAGGATAAAATTTTTCCTCAGTCTATAGATTGAGTATTTGACAAACAAAATATTTGTTCATCAATCGATTTACATAGAGAAAATCTTTAAGAGATTTTATAGGGATAAATCACATCCGTTAAGTACCTTAATAATTGTAAGATTATTCGATGTGAAAAAGAACTCATTTCGTCCTCGGAAAGGTAATGAAGAAGTTTCTGGGCATGAAGTACCATATCTTAGTGCCATAGGAGCATTTACGTATTTTGCTAATAATACATGACTTGATATAATATTCAAAGTAAGTGTATTAACATGTATATTTCCTCTCCAAAATAGCTAGAGAGGCATTGGAATGGAATTAAACATATACTTCATGGAACAATTAATATGTGGTTATTCATATAAATCCAAGTCACAATTAGTTGGCTATGCAGATGCAGAGTATTTGTCAGATTCACATTAATACTGGTCTCAAACAAGTTATATACTTGTGGAGGCCAATGAATCAATATGTTCAAGTGTCATGTGAATTATTTTATAAGGAAGAAACTTCCACAACTTTATATCAAGATATTGTGCCATACATTGCTCAAATAAAGAGAGATTATATCTCTTCAAAAGTTTTTCTTCATGCATAATCTTCAAAACTAAGGAGTGATTGATGTCCAACAAATTCATTTAAGTGCTAATATGGTAGATTCATTTATGAAGTTACAACCCACTTCTTCTTTTGAGAAATTGGTGCACAAAATCGAAATGCGTTGATTCCGAGTCATAATGCTACTAATAGGGGAGAAACACTGTATTCTTTTTTTCTTAATCAAGGTTTTTGTCTCACTGTGTTTTCCTAATAAGTTTTTTCACGAGGCAATTCTCACTGTGAGTATATGATACTCTTTTTTCTTTATTAAGATTTTTTTCTCAATAGTTTTTTTCTTTTAGTAAGGTTTTAATGATACATATTCCTAATAGATATCCAAGAAGGAGTGTTATATATATATATATATATATATATATATCCATATCTTTATTCTGATTTGATTAAGATTTGATTAGATAAAATCTGTTATTTAATCTTATCATCTCTCACTCTTTGGTTATAAATAGCCTTTTAAGTGTTCCATATATATAACCTTTGAGAGTATCAATAATAGAGATATGTATAACTACTTTTTTTGCCTGAAGATTGTTGCTGGGGTTTGGCTAGGTGTTCCTATTTTTAGGTTCTGATGCTATGCACTCCTGGTTGGGGTTTTCCTAGCTCTCGAAGATCAAGGACTGGTGGCCTTTTGCTACTGTGGCCTGGGGTAATATACATGGGTGGAGTCTTTTTGAGATGAATATTGAGTTTTGAAGATATATATTACCATTGCAAAGTCAAATCAATAGTTGGGTGAGGTGCATGTACGAGAATTGCTTCAAAAAAGATGAGTAATTGATGGTGTTTTGGGCAAATTAGATAAGAGCTTTTGATAAGAGTCGCGTTTGATCCGTTTTGGATGTTTCTGCCTTTTTGTTTTTTATCTGTTGTTTTGTTGCTTTTTGGCCTTGCTTTTGCTCCTCTCCGATCGAGAGTCCCGAGCTTGTGAAACTGTCGAAAAAAAATAAAATTCAATAATAAAATCATCTCTCTCTTCTCTCTTTCTCTATTCTCATCACCATTATTTTTATAACAATTTTAAAATTATTTTTATTATACTCTGTCTATACTCGTGTATTGTAATATAATTTGTTATTTGATGTTTTTAATATCTTTCAAATAAAAATAATGCCGTTTTGAAATTTATTTATTTAAAAATATTAATTAAATAACGTGAGCTGCACAACACGAATGACTTGTGGACTACAAAATTTACATGATTAAGCTAATTAATCTAGCAAAACAAATAATATCACGAGATAAAAATAATACTTTGATTCACTATTTCTAGAATTTAATTTTAATCATTTATTTGAAAATTAAGAAACCTATTTTCCTTGGCTCTGTCTGTCTCTGAATTTCTGGTGGAAACAAACAATCGAAGGTATACATTAAAATAATTCTTATATTATTAACTAATTTTTTATAAAATTTATGATTAGATTAAAAATTTCTAATATAAATTATATGTATGAAAATTTACATTTATTTATAATATTTAATGTACATCAAGATAACATAACATATACTTCCTTTTTATGCAACTGAAAAGAAGGACAAACTATCTTACCCGAAAAAAAAAATAAGGACAAACCATATATATTTGCTGAAGGAAGCTAACACCAGCTGTGTCTGCAAGAAGAATAACATATGCTTTTGAATTAAGTAAAAATAAGAATCATTCGGTTATGATTTTATTAATGTTCAATTTCTTTCTTTTCGTTTTTTTTTTTTTTTGTTTTTTGTTTTTGTTTTTTGCTCAGACTTAATGCCATTGATAGTTACAATGAACGATTCATTTTATAAAAAATCACATCATATAAGTTTGTTAATTCTTACACTCATATAAACTGATCTTCTCCTTTTATATATGGTTGTTACAATTAGCTGCATGCGGCTCCTTAAATCTATAATTTTACGATCTAGTAATAATTGCATGAGCATCTCACAAACACTCAAGTCAAAGGAATAAGATAATGAGTGTGATCCCCACCCCAACATGGATAATGAGCTTGATAGTACCAGCATATTAATGATTTGTAATACCAAACGCAGCTGAATATTTGTTCACTAATCGAATCCTAAAGGCAAAGGAAAGTGCTGCACACTTGGCTGGCATATGCACTGGCAACAAGACTTTGGTTTAAGATGTTGTTGAATATAAAATGCCAATTAGAAATAATAATAATTATTATTTTAAATTTGTGTCAGTTACATTTATATTTTCCTATATAATTTTTAATAAAAATAAAAAACCGAAAAGTAGAAACAACTAACGGGCATCCTATCTATCAGCTACATGCAACATGTTTCATAAAAGAAGTGACGTTGTCACGCGAAGTTTCTATAGAAGACAAATGCGAACAGATGAACGAATACAAATTTACTTTCCTAGTAACGTTATCAATAAAAAAAAAAAAAAACTCGGTTATGTTTGTACAAATTAATTAACTAATATCACTCACTTTCAGCCTTGTGAATACTGTTGATTGTGACTACTCAATTATTTCCTTTGTATTTAAGATAAATTACTTGTGCTGTTATCGCGCGCTGTCGTTTGTGGACGCAGATTAACTCTGAACTTGCCCCCCAAAAAAAAAATGTGAGAGTTGAAAACCATGCTATATATAATTAATATCTAGGCTTTTGAAAATGAGATCAATAACATACTTACTTCCACGATCATCCAAAACGAAATGCAATTCTTTGGTGTCATTTCTGGACGCAGACTTACTTTGAACCTGTGAAAAAAAAATTGTTGGGACTGTGAAAAACCATGCAATAATATGACATGCTGACCTTCCATCAAGATACAAAAAGAAAATGTAATTCCCTTTGTTTTCTATATAGAAGCACTAATCATTCTTCTGCTTTTTCACTTGTTTATGAAAAAGGGTAGCATCTAGAATTGTTAGGAGCACTGGAGCGAAATTCAGCCTATTTTGCTGAGTCAGCAATTAGTTATGAGTTGTGCTAGTTTGTTACCATTTATTGAGAATACCTATAGCTTCAATCACAGTGCAATTATTCAGTCCAGTGATTTAGTTTTCACATTTTGCTCTTTCTGAGCTTCTCTCTTCTCTCATTCATTCTCTCAAACACTTTTCTCTCATTTTCTCATCACTTTCCTTCATTTTCTCAAAAATACTCAAACTATAACATGGTATCATCGAGCCATGAGCAAGCCTATGAGGAATCACCAAATCCTTCTATTGCACTGATTAATGGAGCACCAAGTGCAGCTACACAGTCGCAAATGCAAGTGCAAGTGAAGCATCAAAAGTTAACTTTAGCCATAGCATCATTGAAGCTCATTGAGACAAATAACCTACTCTAGCAGTAGCAAATTGGATATCTAAGGCAATAATTTGCATGATTATATAGATGGAAAAGTTCCAACTCCACCTCGATTTCTCTCTACAGAAGCAGAACGCAATGGAGATGAGAATCCAGCATTTCTTGAATGGAAGCTCCGAGATCAGCTTCTTATGTCATGGCTTTTGTCAACTTTATGTGCTCACAAGAGTGGTAGGTTGTAAAACCGTAGCTCAGGTACGGGATCACATTCAGCTATTTGTGCTAGTTAAACTCATGCTAGAGGACGTCAATTGAAGACTGAGTTGAGAAATGTTAGAAAAGATAATCTCCCTATGAATGATTATTTGCTTTGCATAAAAGCACTTGCTAATTCACTGACTTCTGTAGGATATTCGATATAGTTCAAGATCACTTACAGACAATTTTTGATGGCCTATCTAAAGACTATACTGCCTTTCTTGTTTCAGTTAACAGTAGGCTAAAGCTCTATACCATTGCTAAAATAGAGTCCCTACTCCTAGCTCATGAGGCTTACATTGAATTGAAGCATTGTCTAAGTCTAGCATGGCTGATGTAATGTCCAGCAATGTTGCATGTGTTAATTCAAACAAATCTCCACAAGTTAATGGTAACAAAAATTCTGCCTACCTAGTGCACAAAATCCAAATCAAGGCTAGTATTATGGTAGAAGAGGACCATAGAGAGGTGTTCATAGTCATCGTGGCCTAGGTCATGGTGGAAGTCGTCGATCTTTCATTATTTGCCAAGTTTGCTTCAAGCTTGGTCATCGAGCTTACCTCTGTTATCATTAATTTGATCAAAGTTTTCATCCTTAGATGATGAATGAACAAGCAATTCCACTTGGCCTTCAACCTCGCTGAGCTAATTTTGCTACTGTGTATCCTAATCTGACTCCATCTCCTGCTGTACACATGGATACTCATTCGGCTATGCTGCAAGATGCCACTTGGTTCCTTGATTCAGGGGCTACCCATCATGTTACTACATAAGATTCGCATTTTATGCACAAAACACCTTATACTAGTGATGATAAGGTCTTTATTGGAGATGATAAAAGTCTAACTATACAACATATTGGTACCTCAATTGTCACCTCACCATTCAGTTCAGGCACCTCAACCACAAAATTTACTTCATGTACCTTCTATCGCTACTTTGAGTTTCATTCTTACAAGTGTTATGTTAAATCTCAAGGCTCCCACCAAATCCTATTGAAAGGTATTGCTTGGACTAATGGTCTTTACTGGATTGATCACTTCCCACTCCAGCACTTTAGGAGCAATAAGGAAGCTGTTGTAGTTGCTGCCTCAGCTACCAATAATTCCACTAGAGGTTCTACTACTATTCACTTTGGCATTGCCGCTTATGGCATCCTCAAGCTTTTACTATTTCTGTTGTTCTTAATTCTTGCAATTTACCTATTGGAAATAAAGTTGGAGTAGATTGTTATCATGCTTGCATTTATGCTAAGTCACATAAACTACCTATTGTTAGTTTTGAAATAATATGTGATTCACCTTTAGAACTTATTTTAGTTTATTTGTGGGGACCAGCCCCAGTTACTTTGTTTAATGGTTTCAAATATTACCTCTTTTTTTCTTATGTGCACTCATGATGTACTTGGTTGTATCTACTCAAGCAAAGGTCTGATGCATAGAAAGTCTTTGTTGAGTTCAAAACTAAAGTTGAATTGTAGTTGGTTTGTCATATTAAGTGTCTGCGCAAACTAATTGGGGTGGTGAATTTCTCCCTTCACTACATGCTTGAAAGAGTGTAGTATCACACACCGGCTTAGTTGCCCTCATACACATCACGAACAAGGACTAATTGAAAGAAAGCATAAACAAATAGTTGAAGTGGGTCTTGTGCTTTTGGCCACTACTTCTATGCCAATTGTATATTAGGATGAGGCCTTCTTAACTGCTATGTATCTGATCAATCGACTTCCTACCACCTCTCTCAAAGGTTGAATACCTATTCTGTTTCACGTGCATCCTAATTACCATATGCTCTAGGTTTTTGGCTATGCATGTTTTCCAAACCTGAGGCCATATAAATTCTAACAAGTTGTAGTATTGGTGCTCTTAATTCACATTCCTTAGCTACAGCTCCATGCATTGCAGTTATAGGTGCCTGGCAGCCAATGGTCAAGTTTACATATCTCATGATGTGCTCTTTGATGAAACACATTTCCTATTCTCCACATCTGCACCTCGATCAGTTCCCTTACTCGAGCCTGCACTTGTCCCTACTATCCCTCTTGTTATTGTTCCTTTTAGTACTAAGGCTAATCCCTTATTACCTCTCAATTCACCCCTCCCCTCTCCTTCTACTTCCCATTCACCACCTACATGACCTTCCTCGCCCTCGAGTTCACCCTTACCTCCCTCACCCCCGAGACCACCCTTTCACCCGAAACTCACTCCGCTCCAAAGCCTTCTCACCTTATGATAAGCTGTGCGAAGGCGAGCATGTTCAAACTTCACATTCTTTTAATCAAATTTGAACCCTCCTCTATAAAAGCTACCCTCAAGTCTCCTTAATGGAAAGGTACAATGCAAGAATAGTATGATGCTCTATTTAGGAATGATAATTGGTCCTTGGTTCCACTACTTTCTAACAAGATCCTTATTGGGTGTAAATAGGTGTTCTAGATTAAACAAAACCCAGATGGTAATATTAACAAATACAAGGCCTGACTTGTGGTGAAGGGATTTCATTAATAGGTTGGCTTCGACTTCAATGAAACTTTCTCCCTAGTAGTCAAGCCTATTATGATTCGCACCATTCTTACCATTGCCTTGTCTGAGAATTGGTTCATTCAACGACTTGATGTCAGTAATGCATTCCTCAATAGTGACTTTCATGAAGATATTTACATTGCTTAGCCTCTGAGCTTTGAGGCTAATGACTCTACACTAGTCTATAAACTTCAAAAGGCACTGTCTGGCTTGAAACAAGCTTCTCACGTCTGATTTGACAAACTTGCTATTACACTAATCAAGTTTGGCTTCCTTATCAGTTGTTATGATCCTTCTTTGTTCATTCGTACTACACTCGAGTGCATTACCTATGTTCTAGTCTATGTTGATGACATCATGATTACAGGGAGCTCTTCTTCGTACGTTAAGAATCTAGCTAACCTTCTCAAACTCTAAAGGATTTGGGGGTTTTGGAATACTTCCTTAACATTCAAGTGACTAAACTTCAGGATGGGTCTCTTCATTTGTCTCAGACTAAGTATGTTTCTAACTTGTTGTATCAGGTCAAAATGCATGAGGCTAAGCCCATCTCTACGCCTATGCTCACATCTGAAAAGCCGTCTAAGGAGGGCTTCCTTGCCTTTGATGATGTTTCTACCTATCGCTCAACTGTGGGTGCCTTCAATATGCCATAGTACGTGTCCCTACATTGCTTATTCCATTAACAAAGTCTACCAGTTTATGTATGCCCCTCTTGAATCTCACTAGTGAGCTGTCAAGAGGATTATCCACTACTTTGCTAGCACTCTTCACCGTGGCATTGTGTTCAAGTGTGCCAATTCTCTTTAGTTGTGGCCCTCTTGTGATGCTGATTAGGGCATTGATCCTAAGAATCATCATTTTGTTTCTAGATCCTACGTTTATCTTAGGCCAAACCTTATTTCTTGGTGGTAAAAGAACCAACATGTGGTTGCTCGCTCCAACATGGAAGTTGAGGACCAAAGCCTGGCTAATACTACTACTGAAATTTTGTGGTTGCAATCGTTGCTTTAGGAGCTCTGGGTCACCACTCCTACTCCTATCATTTGGTGTGACACTCTCAATATTGTATTGCTATCTGAAACTCCATTCTCCTTGCTCGAACGAACCATTTTGAATTTGATCTTCATTTTGTGTGTGAATGGATTATCAAGGGTGACATTCATGTCCTTCACTTGCCTTTGTTTGAACATATTGTTGATGGTCTTACTAATCCTCTTGCTAGGGATCCCTTTGTTCGTTTTCGAGACAAACTTGGTGTTGTGGATCTTTCTTCCCCCACTCGAGTTTGAGGGTGGCTGTTAGGAGTAGTGGCATGAAATTTAGTTATTTTGCTGAGTCAACAATTAGTTATAAGTAGTGCCAGTTTGTTACGATTTGTTAAGACTAGCTGTGTATATATAACTTCGATCATAATGTAATTATCTAATCTAGTGATTCATTTTTCACATTTCACACTTTTTGAGCTTCTCTCTTCTCTCATTCTTTAACTCTCTCTCTTAAACACTTTTCTCTCATTTTCTCATCACTTTCCTTCATTTTCTCGAGAATACTCAAACTATAATAAGAATATGTACATATATATCATTGATGATTTTAATTTTTGAAATTTTTTTTATTGTCTGCAATGAGGGAAGCATTTTAATGCACAAAGAGTTTGAGGTGCATCAAAATTTGGATAAACTTATGAGTATTTTTAACCACACAAACCCAAATATTTAGACCAGCATATGTATGTATAAGTGCATCTTTGATATAATTAAAATATATGTGTCAAGGGAAATTAATTTCCCCAAGTTTAAAAGATAGCTCATTTACAAGAACGAAGTGTCGAGAATGAGTAGGGATTATTATTGATGGTATAAATTTCTTGATGGTGTAAAGAATGAAGAGTATAATGAGCTCATGTCAACAAAAGAAGAGAGTCAATTGGTCACATGGTTAAAAGAACAATGTTAAATAGAACCATCAAGAGAGGCATGGTAGGATAGAGATAAGAGCTAACTGCTAAGAATAGTGGACTTAAATGGACCAAATCATTATGGTCGACATGGTTTCATTGATAAATCAATCCATAATATCAGTAAGACAAATGGTTGGTCAAAGGTTGCATAAGATCATATCAATAAGAGAAAGTTTCAACAAAGATACATTGGAAGGTTATCGGTTCGATTATTGGAATATAATATTAAATGGCAAGATCGACAAAGAATGTTTTGTTGATAGGAGAGAGGTCGAAGCTAATCCTAAACCTGTGGACTTAAGCTATTCTTTGGTTAACCCTCAGGTATCAAAGTGTTCAAGAAGGGACACATGTCACAATTGCAGAGCTTGGATTTATTTATAATATGATGGGGGAATTAGGATTACATTGCTAGAAAAACACTTTAAACATCTCACACACACTACTAGTCATGCTGACACACGAGTTGCGAGGAACTCAAATATCATTCTCCCATTTTCTTTTGCTTTTTGGCTTTTGTTTTCGTTTTTCATTCCATTTTGGTTCATTTCAGATTATTTCCATGTTTATTTCTTGTTTGTTTAGTTTTTATTCTAGTCATTGTACAAAACACATGATTCTGCTTGTTTATGCTTACCAATCGAAGTTGCTAGTTTTTATTCTTGCTACAGTTTACTATTAAAAACAACTTTTGATCCATTAGTGCCGAAATTGTTGGTGGATTTGTGTTTATCGACACAATCCTATTATTGTCGATGACCACCGTACTGACAAAAGCTTTTAACTTGAGACTCGTGAGAGAAATCATTTCCGTTTCTTGAATTGAAATCGAAAAGTAAGATTATTATTGTTTATTTGTTTATTGTGAAAAAGGGAAAAAAAAAAAAAGCAATATGTAAATTTCAATCCAAATGTGTTTATTATTATTTTCTTTTGCTTTATATGAAAGTCTTGAGGTGATACAGAGTGTGCTATTATATGCACCAAAATGAACACAGGATTAGGATGAAACAATGTATCTGTTATGCAACTTTTTATCGAAAGCTACATGCTCCATATTCACCAGCTGGGGACATTGGCCATTAATTTCATTAAGACACACTAATATATGTGTACAGATAATGTGTCGGTGTTCTTCCCCATTAAGGAATCATATTTGCCACACATTTTAGCTAGCTGAACCATTTAGCCTAGGAGGGAAAAAGAACCTTTTTTTTCCCCTTTCGGGGAGTTAGACACGATTTATAATTAAATCAAAGTTCAAGGGCCGAAGAAACACAGCTGTATATGGCCATGCATTGCGGCTCACGATTTTGATATATCATCAATATAGCATCCACTAGTCAATTTGACAGCGAGATTTTGTCTAAAGAAGGAGACTTCTGCCAAAATTTGAACTACATACTAACTCAGAAATGTGTTGTAAAAATAGCCATAACAAAAAGCCATCTCAATTTGTTAAACTCAAAGAAAATTATTAATATATATCTATGTATATGTATCTTAATAACTAGCTTCATAAGTCATTTTCGCTTCTAGCATTTTTAATAAAAATCACATAAAGTGTTAATTTAATATTGTCTCGATTAGCAAAGGGCTAGAAAAAACTTTCTAGTTATGAATCGGGTTTAAAAATTAATAATATAATAATTTTATTTTTAAAACTATCATGAGATACATCATTTTTTTTAATTTTATTAGAATAATATAATAATTTCTATATGTATTATAAGAAAATAATGATATAATAATTTATGAATTAGATTTTTTTAATCATTTTTTTAATAAATTTTAGGTTTTTAATTGCTAAGATAAACACAATCATTTAAGTAGATTAAAAGAAGACAAAGAATTTTTAATCTAATTAAAAAAGTGAATGTTATTAACTTTAATGGTCACGTAATCATTTAAAAAAGTCATGTGACTTTATGTTTTAATCTTGACTATTTATATAAAATCTAATGATCAAAATTTACTCCTCTTACTCTCACAATTAATCACTTATCTCATGTGATACGCTCCCTATATATATATATATATATATATATATATATATATATATATGTCAAAATCAATTTATATCGGTGTAACTTTGTAACTTAAATTTATAGTTATACTACTTAATAACTATAAAATATATTTTTCATCACTCAAACCATTGAATTGCAATTACATATCATGAAAATTATTTGTGCTAGATTTTATAAAAACTAAACATTAATAAGAATGTAATCGAATAACTCCTATTCATGTGCATTTTAAACAAATATATTAAGTTGATTTAGATGTATATAAAATATATATCAAACAATTTTAGATTAACATAAAGTTTTATGGAGATGATCTATAATATATTAATTTCTAATCCAAAAGTGGGTTTTATAAAATATTATACCAATAAAAAGCTATTCAATAATGTAATAGTAACTTAAAGTTATATTGATATAATTTGTTTATATTATTAATTTTTATTAGTTGTTTTAACAAATTGATGAATTATTAATTGTTTTTTAAACTTTATTGTTAATGTTATCTTTTTTTTATTTTAGGGAGTCCCTACTAGGGTTAGAGTGAAAGAAGGAAAGCGGTGGATAAATGGAATCAAATCCGAATTTAAAATCTCATCAACCACCTTAATAGAAGGATTAGAGAAAGTGTTACTTGAGCTAAAATTCATTGACACTATATTGTTAATATTAATATGATATGGCTGCTATAGTTTATTTTATGAGTTCCGTTATTTGGCCCACGCTTTTGTCGACATATACGGTGGACACCGTATCTAAAGGAGGAAAACAACAAAAAGCGTATGGAGCCAAGCTTTTCACCTCTGGTAGCAATAATTCAATAGAAATGAAGTACAAATTATGAAAAAGGTAAAAAAAACCTAGCCCCCGTCACTTTCCCCATTCCATTCCCCTCACTCTCACACACACTGCCACTACTTCTAGCAATCTACACATTTTGAAAAAGGAAAAAAGAATCGAACCCCCATCACTGTCCCCATTCCATTCCCCTTACTCATACACACACTGCCATTACTTTCATCAATCTACACTGTAATTTCCATCCCATCCATGAAGTTCAAGGCATTCTTCATCAAATAGGTTCCACATTCCTCAAGAGCCGCATCTATGCTTGTTTTGCTTGAGGCTGCAAAACGGGCATGGCGACCACTGAAGCGAATCGGAAGAAGGAAGGGGGCAAACTACTCGGGTCGCCAACCTTTAGCGAGCTAGGAAATGGGCGTTTCAAGTGCATAGAGACTGGGCACAGGGTCCTTTCCTAGGACATAAAGTCTACTCTCGCAGCAAAAAATGTTGTTTGGGTCTCATCATTTTTGCCTTGTCCAATAATAAACCCCCTCTTAATATGTTCAAGCAAGACTCTCTTAGCCGGTAAATAACCCCCTTTTTACCTTTTCAATCATGTTTAGAATCTGCTATTGCTTGTGCTTGGAGTGTTACTGGTTTTCATGAATTGAAATTTAGGGGTTTCTTTGCCCATAATTATGTGAAAATATTTTTACTTTTACAATATTTGTCTAGCTTACTCTATTTATACCTTGAAAATTTTATCTTCGATGGTAAGTGATAATATATTACAGTAGCTATTGGTTTCTCCTTCTAGTTCAAAGTTGATATGTAAGCTAACTAGAGACAACGTCAATAAGTTAGAGGAACATATTTGGAAGCCTATGAGTGGGAAAAGGTTTCTCAATAAATTGGGTTAATAGTGATGTCTTCTATTCATTGAGTTTTTGGTTCGAATATCGTGGAATGAGATTTAGTGTTACTGCTAATATTTGCAAAATATATGATTTTTAATGCATATGGATTTTGTAACGCTTCATCAACTAATGCATTTTAACTTCTATAAATAGAGCTAGAGGAAGAACAGAAGTTGTCAAGTCATGGAATGGAAGGTGACAAGTGCTTAAAGGATCCCCAAAGTGCAGATGGCGGCAAAAAGGATAAAAAGAAGAAGAAGGACAAGGATAAGGGAGTTAAAGAGAATATTTCTGAAGGAAATAGGAAGCCTTCTAATGAGGACAGTGACATAGAAGAGGAAGATTTTTGGATGCCTCCTGTTGGTGAACATCGGGGCATTGATGATGGGGTAGATTGATGGGGTTCAAATTTAGAGTCAAAATCAGAGCAAGACAGTGAAGAGGGAGATGTGGTTGGTACGTTTTCAAAAGCACTTAGTTATTCAATATCATAAGCTTTTATAACCTGATAAATGTGTGGGTGGCTCTCATATATTATTTGAATTATTATATTATTCTTAATGTGTTTACCTATTGACTAGTATATTTAACTAGGTCAGTTGTAGTTTGGTCTTTACATTATCATCAAGTCTAGTGGATTGATATACTATAAGGTTCTAATGTACCTTTGTATTTTTATCCCACTGGTTTCTCAATATATGTATTGAAGCTGGTATTAAGTTTCTTATAACTTTTAGTATGTTTCAAAAACATGTTTAATATTATGATAATTAGGATATGGGCCCCTAGTGCAAATGGAAGAATTGATAGCTCAACTTTCTTTCATATCTACTAAAAGAAGAAAAAAAGTGTTTTAGTTGTAATTGCAGTAGTTTTTTTTTTCTTTTTGTGATTAGTTTAATTATGATTGGAAAGTATGATTTAGAGCTATGTTAAACTTTTTGACAATTAGGATTATGGATCTGCTACATGAATGGATACCAACAATAGCTTGTACGTGGCTAGTTTATGGCATTCAATACAAGACTAATATTTATTTATCAGTGTCCAGATTGAAGTAGGTTTTTATGGGTTGCTAGCAAGTTGGGGGAATCAATAGAGTTTGCTTTTACATCGACAATATTATTGAGGTAGCAGGTACTCACTTTGATAATTCCCATGCATATGTGTATGCAAGAGTGTAAGATGGAGGACATATTTGGGTTCATTCTTTTGTTCTTAGTAGTGATTAATATAGCCAATCAAGTGCATGTTGTGGTCCTTAAATGATGCGCCAATGCTGCAATAATTTTTCTTTTGATAAGTTGAACATCTTTTGTTTTAATTAATATCTTTTTATATGATATTGGGTAATACTTGCGTTGCAATAGAAAATAGAGGCTTGAATATGGGAAAGACGATGTATAGGGAGTTTACTGGGTTAAAGAAGCTGGTTTTAGACAAAAATAATATCCTTTATTGGCCTGCTCTTCTTCTATATACAGAGGTTATGTCTAGTGACTTCATTGAGGATTTCTATGAGATTGAGCAGAACAAGAGTACAGGGGAGCTCAGCTTCTTAGCTTCTTTTATGAATTTTGGAGGTTCAATGGGTAAGCCACTATGACTTTTATAAAATTTGGGTTACGATTTTTTTTTGTTTTACAAATTAATGTTTTCGTTTATATATGTTGAAGTTAGAGTATTCACCAACATCCAAGAAAATGCACCAAAAAGTGGTATCCCTGCTTCTTATTTTGTTTTCATATTCAATTCTTCTGTCATTGTTATGTCATTGTCATCAATGACAATGAATATTAAATCAGTTTTGGGTGTTGATAATAGTGCTTCTTTGTATTATGTAGGTTAGCTGTTTTTAGAAATATTTATTTGTTTTTAAAAACTAGAACATGTTTTGGAACATGTTTCAATGTCAGTTTTGAAGATAGAAAAATGGAAACAGTTTGAAGATATTTTCTAAAAAGTGTTTATGAAACAATGTCTTCATAGTAGCATTCTTGTACTTAACTGCAATCTGTAAAATGTTTTCACATCTCACAGATGTTTGGGGCTGTTTACTAATTGATTCTTACCCTTCTCTGCTTGTTGAGAGCAACGTACACTATCCGTTCCTTGGTATTAAATACTTTGTGGTCAGGCACCCACAAATGAGAGGAAGAATTGAACTACTTTTCGAGCAAAACAAACTTAGTAAGAAGCATCTCAAGGATATACTTTAGGTATATGTCCTCAGTGACTAATATTTGAAATAATGATTTTGAAGTTTATTATTTGCTTATTTTTTCAATTTTTTTTTTGTTGTGGTTTCTGTAGTGATGATGCATTGATGGAAACCTAAGTCTAAGTGTAATAACATTTTTGTTTCTCTTGAAGCTGTTGTAGTCATTCATTGCTGCTCAACTAGGTGAAGATGAGACAAAGCTATTCAGATTAGCACAAAGCAATTCTTAGAGTATCTAACGTTGTAGACTATGAAAGGAATTCAACCTTTGAGGAATCAGGGCTTGCCAACTTTATGATCTTAGTGACTTGGGACTGAGTTCAAAGTCATTGCTGGGTTAAGTTCATAAGACCTTGGAGAATTTTTATTGGTGATTCCTATCTACAAATCTTTTGAAATCATGAGGATGGTTTATGGTCAAAGACAGGGGGATATATTATTTTAACAACTTGTGTATATTTTATGAATATGAATGATGTGTTAAATTTTAATTAATGGAAATATATCAATATTTTTATTTTTAATTATTTTTTGGTACAAAGAAATATATTAATGTTATTTGTACTCTATAATCATAGGGAGTCTTTAAAACTTATTCGGCCAGACAAATTTATCCGGGAATTTCAGTACTTCTTAAATTCCTATGACTTGAAAAGTTATCAATTTTTTTGAGAAGTTACTAGTTTTTTGAATTGAAGTTATCGGCTTTTGAGCCCAAATTAACAATCAAGTGTGGTGTGGCTCCAACAAATATATTGGGTCATACAAGTAATAAAGTGATAAGATAGAACCTTGAATCCCCTTGAATATTAGATGGAACCTTGCGTATTATATAGCATCGTTCGCGCTTAATCCCCTTGAATCTGAAATAGATTGAGACCCAAATCTCGTTTTCTTTGGAGCTGTGTTAAAATGTGCGGTTACTCGGGTCTTTCCATTAATACGGTTGTTAGTATCTATATTTTTTTACTAACAAATTAATTAGTTCTTCGTCAGGAGTTTTGATTCAATTATGGCTATTTCTATTCAAGGATTGGTAAAAAAAATTTCGAAACAGAGTAGATAATAAATAGTTTGGTTTGGTTTCAATTTAAAATAAACCTGATTACATGAATTAATCTAAATCAATTCCATTGATTAGGTTTTTCATTTGGGTTCGTTGTATCAATCCAAACCACTTATCAGTTAGTTGATGTCTTAGTTCAATTGGCTTTGAGAATGGATTGGTGCATCCAGACCGCACCCATTCATGATAGATTGGTAGGAGAACTTATCCCCATGTCAGGAAGCATAAGTAAGGACCTGCACTTGGTTAATAACTTAACCGAAAAAGCTAGTAATTTCAATTCAAAAAGTTAGTAACTTTTATAAAAAGCTGGTAACTTATCAGTTAGTTGATGTCTTGGTTCTATTAACCTTAGGAATGGATTGGTGCATCCAAACCACACCCATTTATGATAGATTGGTGGGGGAACCCTATCCCCATGTGGGGAGTGACTATCAAAGCCTAAGTGAGGACCTGCACTTAGTTAGTAACTTGATAGAAAAAGTTGGTAACTTCAGTTCAAAAAGCTAGTAACTTTTACAAAAAGCTGGTAACTTATCAGTTAGTTTGATGTCTTGGTTCTATTGGCCTTGAGAATGGATTGGTGCATCCAAACCACACTTATTCATGCTATATTGATGGGGGAATCCTTATCCACACATGGGGAGTGAGTCTCAAAGCCTAAGTGAGGACCTGCACTTGGTTGGTAACTTGACCCAAAAAGCTGGTAACTTTAGTTCAAAAAGCTAATAACTTTCTTAAAAAGTTGGTAACTTATCAGTTACTTGTTGTCTTGTGTTCTAATGGCTTTGGGGATGGATTGGTACATCCAAACCACATCCATTCATGCTAGATTGGTGAGAGGAAGCCTTATCTTCATGTGGGGAGTGAGTAGTAAAGCCTAAGTTAAGATCTACACTTGGTTGGTAACTTGACCGAAAAAGCTAGTAACTTCAGTTCAAAAAACTAGTAACTTTTACAAAAAGCTGGTAACTTATCAGTTAGTTTGATGTCTTGGTTTTATTGGCCTTGAGAATTGATTGGTGCATCCAAACCACGCTTATTTATGCTATATTGATGAAGGAATCCTTATCCACACATGGGGAGTGAGTCCCAAAGCCTAAGTGGGGACCTGCACTTAGTTGATAACTTGACCCCAAAAGTTTGTAACTTTAGTTCAAAAAGCTAATAACTTTCTTAAAAAGCTAGTAACTTATCAATTACTTTTTATCTTGGTTCTAATAGCTTTGGGGATGGATGCATCCAAACCACACCCATTCATATTAGATTGGTGAGGGGAAGCCTTATCTTCATGTGGGGAGTGAGTAGTAAAGCCTAAGTTAGGATCTGCACTCGGTTGGTAACTTGACCGAAAAAGCTGGTAATTTTAGTTCAAAAACTTAATAACTTTTACAAAAAGCTGGTAACTTATTAGTTAGTTGATGCCTTGGTTCTATTGGCCTTGGGAATAGATTGGTGCATCCAAACTACACCTATTCATGCTATATTGATGGGGGAAACCTTATCCACACACGAAGAGTAAGTATCAAAGCCTAAGTGAGGACCTGCACTTGGTTAGTAACTTGACCCAAAAAGCTGGTAACTTTAATTCAATAAACTGGTAACTTTTACAAAAAGCTGGTAACTTATCAGTTAGTTATAAATGCAAATGAATTAAGGTAGCAAATAAATTAATGGATTGGTGCATCCAAACTACTCTTTGAGGTAGCAAATAAATTAAACATACAATGTACAAACCCATTTCAAGATACCAAGAAATGCTTCATAATCCAAATCATACTTTCTTATACAATATTCATTTTTGTTACAGACCCAATTGAAATTGCAAATAGTATATTTGAAGGTACATGAATATTATGCAAATCGAAATTACAAATTTAATGTTAAATCCATGTGCACACACAACATGAAACTGGCATCAGTCATATTCATCGTAGGTCCAACCTCGATCAAGAAATCTATGGAGAGGTTGCTTCCATGCGGCTAGATGACAAGTCCATCAATGGAGTCCTACAGGTTGTAATTGAAAACAACATTAAGATTTATCTCCATTTAGACCATTTCAATAAACATAGAAAAAAGGTTTAAGGCATTATCATAAATAATGTTTATTGTAAATGACCCATAAGTATTACATCACCATGAAATGAGACATAAAAGTTGTAATATAAAAATCAAGCTAACAATATTAAGCCCTTAGACATAAAGTGGCCTTTGTCTTATGTATGAGGAAAAATTTGAGGAACTATTAGAGAACAACATGAACAAGAATAAAGAGTGCCTCTAACCTCATACAGACAAGCAACAAGTTATTCAAAAAGCCCTTCATGTACATCAGTAGCACTAATAGAATGAGGGGCTTCTTTAAGCCCAAGAGACAAAGTACTCCTCAGATTTATTATTTAAAGAAAACCCTTTGTAAATGTAGTCACCTAACATGTACAAGCCTAAATGAGAACACACAACTTCTATATTCCAACCAAATCCAAAACAATGATGAAAATATGGTGGTTTCCAGAATGTAAAAGCCAATTTTGAATAAGAAATGGACCACTAGCAAGAAAGCTTTTAGAATTTGGATAATTAGAATCTTCCAAATCAAAATAAATGAATTCAATATTATAATTAGTTTTACAGAACTTTTGAACAAACTAGGACCAATATTGAACTGATTTTTTTTAAAAAAAGAAAAAATATAGACTTATGAAACTAGTTCTATCTTATGCCATTTGCAAAGGAAGACATGCCTTAAGAGACAAAGCTCTCAGCATTCACACATAGCAACATGATTGACATTCAAGGCCCAATCTAGAACCATTTTTGTTCACATACTACTCACTAACTACTTCTTACTCCTTGCTTCTTACTCTCACTCCTCACCTATATAAGTTTCTGCATACAACCCAACAAGTCCACCAACATTCTAAAAAATTAATCAAGAAGTAATTCAATTTAAAATACTGTTATCAATCTCAAGAGCAGAAAAATAATAAATGAAGCTTATAACGGTACATTTCATGTGTCTAAGTGGTTAGCTATTGTCATAGGCAGCATCACTTATTCACTGGCACCAAATCAGTTAAGAAAATTAATCACAATTTCTTGTACGCACCAGCCCCTGGAGAGTCTGCTGATTGCTGTAATAATCATGTGTTGCTCCCATCAAGTTCAACTAAACCATCAAATAAAAAAACCTTCAATAACATTAATTAAAAAAAAAAAGCTATATAGTTCACTCACTGATATTGAGTAATAAAATATATGAGAGCTATAAAGTATCATATTCATACCATTCCCTGCACACTCTATTATGTTTGATAATAACCATCAAGTGAAACTGCAGCTTTTGTGTTAAACTTGTCCTACAAAAGAAGATTCCTTTTAATTTTTTATACCCTAGACTATAAAATCACAGATTTTTAGACTTTAGAGTGCAAGTTGCCTAGTGCTCAAACACTTATCATTTCTGCTTTGTGAAGGATTTAGTACCTTATGCACACCAAATAAAATGACAGACCTTTACTTTCTAATGCTTCACCTATGGGTGTTGCAGCTTCAAATCCTTTGTCCTATTAATAAAATATGAAAATATCAGAGAACACTATATTACGACAATGTATAAATAAGTCACACTTTTTATGCATTTGATTTGAGACAATTCATGATATTTGATCTACAAAACCTAACCAACAAATCAAATCACCTGAAACATCACAATTACAATCAAGGCCAGAACCAAAGCAAAACCAAGAAATGAGCATCAATAAAAACCTAGAAGCATCGAGCATTTCTCGCATAGAACAGTAAACAAAAGTCACAAAATTGAAAAGACTTCAGCTGTGTCAGCATTGATGAAAGAAAGAAAATGGAAAGGGAAGTGATTATAATCACCTTGGAATTGTCTTGCTTCATTTGCGAGAGCTGGTTCAAGACCTCAACACATTCGACGAACTTGACAGTGATGGTGAGAACGGTGTCGTCGCAATCGATGATGCAAGAGGCTTTGCAGTTGGTGGCAGTGGAGGACGGTGAAGACAACGAATCTCGGCCTCCATGTTGAGATCGAGGATTAGAGCGCGAATTGAATGGTAAGTGAGGGGCCCTACATTCAATGAGAGCAGCTGAATGAATCTGAGTCACATTCAAAAATTGAGATGAGATGTGAGGGGGGAGAGTTGAGTTCACGTGGGGGGAAGGTGAGAGAGTTTCAAAGATTGGGAGATTCACGGATGGGTATTTGCTTTTGTTTTTTGAATTTTTCACTTGACCGCGGTTTATTTATGTGTCAACTGTATTTACGTGGGAGAACTTGTCTTCTCTACATGCCTTTTGTCTTCTTCTGCCCAATGTATACGGTGACACCGTATGTGTCTAAAAAAGAGTGGGCAAAATAACATTTTCCTTATTTTATTCATATTTTTAATAATTTAAAAAGTTTTCTTCGTACTCATAAATACATATAAATTACACATTTCTTCATACTCATATGACATAGCCCTAGAGATCGACCACACGTCCCTGTTCACGAGACTTAATGGGGTTAACCGCTGCAAGCTACATCCTTCTTTTTTTTCTTTTTTTTTTTTTTTGGTCTTTATGCTACATCCTTCTAAGAGATATAAATAAACAGCTGCTGAAGCATTATGCCTGTCCCCTGTTGCCATGCCTAGGTGCCTAACCAGCCCATAGATGAAATTGATAAACGGAATTTGCTAATTGTGACAAAAGATTTTTGTGCCAGTTTTCCGACATATGTGACATTGTTAACTCATTTAAAAGCCAACGGCCCAATAGTGGCCCGTTTTCTCTTCTAACGTTTAACTATGGTTACTTACAAAGCAGCAGAATGTGGTTTTCAAATTAACCAAAATGTGTATTTTACAACATTGATGCAATTTGTGTTTTAAAAAAAAAAAAATCCGTGTTTTTCAGTTTTAGCCATGAATATGGTGTGTAAAAAAGCTGGTCATGTTCATGAGCGGGAAAAAATGTGTGGATGCAGAAAGTAATATTGGGCTCAAAGTGAAGCATAGCTGCTTTCCTCAAGTAATTCAACTGTTTGACGGCCCAAAAGATGAATCTTTTGACCCAAGTCAAGATGAAAGGGATGAATCAAGTTCCGAAGGACCTGAGAAAGAAGGACCAGAAGAAGCTGACCCAAAAAAAAAGAGAAAGGACCAGAAGAAAATGATACATGTTGATAAAAAAAACAACCAAAAAAAAAAAGGATTAATGATACATAGGAAAAAGGTTTCATGCGTGTCTTATATTACATTATAATCGTTTACTTTTCTTCATTTCTCTCTCCTCCTCATGTAATGGTTAGTACATTTCACCTTTTCACTTTTTTCACCTCATATAATGATTAGCAAAGTTCTTGTGAAAATATGTGGACATGTTCTATATTTGTACGAGCAACATTACTCGTAACAAAATTAAAATAAAACTAAAAGAATTAGCCGATGGATCATCAGTAAGAAGTGCTTTAAGAAAATCATTTTACTCATATCAAACACTAATAAGAGTGTGTTTGTTTAAGCTTCTTTTTTTTTGACAAAAAAATATGATTTTTTTATTAAATTTTTTTTTAGAAGTTATTCATCTTATCTTTTATTTAAAAGTTAAAAAATATATATTTTTAATTTTTGAATAAAAATTGAAATAAATAGCTTTTATAAAAAAGTGATTTTTTTAATAGTAAAAAAATTATTTTTTGTTAAAATAAGCTAAAATAAAAGTATTCTAAATTCCTTTCAACGTTCTTTTGTAAGTTTAAAGTTTTACCCATGCTTATACAATAATTAAATATTATATAAATAAAATTTTGTTATTAAATTTTTTGTTCGTATGGTTTGATATTATTTAATTTAGGAAAAAGTTATTTGAAAATTGCTTTTTTTGACATATATATTAATAATGAAAAAATAATGATAAGAGTTATAGAAAATAAATAAATGAGGAAAACACATATGGTAGACCCCACTCTCCTATCTCTCGATGTTCGTATATATGTGTTGCACTTATTGTGTTCAAATAATAAGTCTCTTATTGTTAACCTTAGAAATTAGAATAGATGGCTAGTTCTTACTATATTGACTAACCTAAATACCATCTTTGAATCTTAACAAATGACGGCAAAAATTATAACAAATAGGTCTAGCGGCTTAACATTACTCATATAATAATGAAGCAAACGTATTGCATGGTTCTATATATGCTTATTCAATATGCATATAAATGCTTTTTTCGAAAGACCAACGTAACTGAATGTATCCCCAGCCACAAATTGCTCTCAGAATATCACTGTTAAATGATACATGATGCCATACGCAAGCGTCACCTGTGCTTGGCCTCACTTGATCGCTTGCATAGGACTTGTAAGTAGGAACTTTGTACTTGTTCTTCCGTTGATGATTGGACCGAATTAAAGTGTGCTTATATGCTTATTGAGGGTCTCTCAAGTTTTTATTTGAAGCATGTTAGTTATTGCACTTTTTTTTTATTTTATGAATTGTTCACATAATTTTGTGCTGAGCATAGTGATTAGGTAAAGTTTTTCTAAAAGTGATAATTTTAGAATTTGTACTCTAACATTATAAATAAAGTTCACCTAGAGTCATAATCTATTTCCACATCAACCAACCACTGGAAAGTGGTTATTGTCCATTTTGAACATCAAAGATGAGTGAATCAATTCACGATGGCAAGGTTTGATTTTGATATGCTTTTAACATATTTTTCTTTTTAAAATTTATCATATGATCATATAGTTTATTATAGAATAGTTGTTTACGACATCCAGGCCAACACCTAGGCCTAATTTGGACAATTACATGCAATTGGTCATTGTTTGAACCTAGAGTCTACTATGACAACCCTATTGGAGTTTGATTTGGAGGTTATGAATGGGTTGTGTTGAGATGATGGGTGACTTTGAATAAGATAAAGCCCATAAAATCTGCACATGAGATTTTGATGCAACCAAAATTAAATTGATGATGTCAGTTTTTGAAGACATGCATGATATGAATTAGGTAAGATGCACCAAATATAAATTGGATTGGCATTATTTGTTACTGTGAAGCCTATATAAAGGCTTGATCATGATGCCTCAAACCGTCAAGTTCTCATCCTTGTTTCCAGTTATTGGTAACTGAGAAGAATTTGTTGTTTCCTTTGAATTCTTTTTTTATTTATTTTTTGAGAGTTGAGAGTATACATCGATAAAAAAAAATATTATGAGGTATTTTTGATATATTTGGGATTTGGGTTTTGAGTGAAGTGTGATTATTTTTATATTTTCCACCATATTTTTTTAGTAAAATATTTGGTTATTGCCTTTGCTCGTGGACGTAGGCTATAAACCAAATCACATTAATTCCTCATGTCATTTATTCTTACGCTTTTGCATATATTTATTTTGTACTACGTTATTTTTACCTTTGGGCCTGCCATTCAACAACAAACTAGTATTAGAGCTTTTATAGAGTTCTGGGCAAATTTGTTCAAAGATGTCTATTACAAAATTTAATATTCAGCAGTTTGATGGGTGCATAAATTTTGGAATGTGGAAGGTCCATATAATAGTTGTTCTTGTAAAGCAAGGTGTAAAAGTAGCACTTGCTAGCAAAGATAAGAAGTCCACAACAACGAAGGATTTTGGGAAGATGCTGATCAAAAGGCTTTTTCTATTATTCAATTATACATTACAAATAATGTACTGCAAGAGCTCCTTTTGGAGAAAACAACAAAATCGTTACGGACCAAATTGGAGTCATTATACATGACCAAAATGATAGCCAAACATCTCTGTATATTACAACGTCTATACATGTTTCGCATGCTAGAAGGGACATCAATCAAATCTCATATAGCGTGGTTCACCTCGCTTTATGACGGATTTGAAAAATATGGATGAAACATTTTCAAGTGAGCAACGAGCAATGATGTTGCTTTACTCCTTGCCTCCTTCTTACAAGCATTTTTGTGAAACGCTCATTTATAGTCGAGAAAGTCTTAAAATTGATAATGTCAGATCATCACTTTTAAGTCGTGAAAAGATGGAGTATAATAGTGGCAATCGTGATGATGCTGCATTTGGCTTGGTTGCTAGAGGGAGGTCAAAGGAGATTGGATCAAATAGTAATAGAGGCAAGTCTAGATCTAAGTCTAGACATCATAAAGGAAAATGCTAATATTGCAAGAAGGAAGGGCATTGAAAAGCAGAATGTTCGAAGATAAGAAAGAGAAAGATTTAAGTGATGCAACAAGTGTTGCTAAAAGTGCGAAAAATGTTCTCTTAGTATCAACCAGTTCAGTTGGTAATGCTTGGATTCTTGATTCAGGCTACTCCTATCACTTGTGTCCAAATCGGGATTGTTTTACCACTTACTAGTCGATTTATGGTGGTGTTATCCTTATGGGAAATAATATGTTCTGGAAGGTTGTTAGTATTGGAACAGTTCAAATCAAGATGCATGATAGAGTTGTGAGAATATTGACTAATGTTTGACACATACCAGACTTGAAAAAAAATCTTATATCTTTGGGAATTTTTGATTCTCAAGGTTATAAGTATTCTATTGAAGGTGGAGTTATGAAAGTCTCCAAAGGTGCTCTTATTGTGATCAAAGGCAAGCTGGTCAGTGGCCTTTATTTACTTCAATGAAGTGTTATTATTGGCACTGCATCAGTATTATCTTCATCAAACTCAGATTCAGATACTACTCATTTATAGCATATGCGTCAAGGGCATATGAGTGAAACAAGAATGTCCATCTTGAGCTAGCGTAGGTTGCTAGGTGATCACAAAATTGGGAAGCTTAGCTTTTGTGAATACTATGTTTATGAGAAACAGACCAAAGTCAAGTTTAACAATGCCATCCATAGGACGAAGGGCATAGTGGATTACCTCCACTCTGACTTGTGGGGCTTTGCACCTGTTCTGTCAAAAGGTGGTGTCAGATACTTATTGACATTCATTGATGATTTTTCGAGGAAGGTATATGTTTATTTTCTAAAGCATAAGAATGATGTATTCCAGACTTTGAAGATATGGAAAGCGCTTGTTGAGAACTGAACCGACAAGAAAATCAAGCACCTCCAAACAGATAACTATTTGGAGTTTTGTAAAGGTCAGTTCAACAAGTTCTGTGAAAATAAAGGCTTAGTAAGACACTTTACTATGTGAAAGACACCACAACAAAATGGAATAGCAGAACGTATGAACAAAACTCTTTTGGAGAAGGCTCATTGCATGCTCCCTAATGATGGTTTGTCAAAGGCATTTTGGGCTGAAGTTGTTAATATGGCTTGCTATTTGGTAAATCAATCTCTGTCAATTGTAATCGATTTAAAGACTCCTACTGAGGTATAGCCCGGCTAATTATTCGAATTTGATAATTTTTGAGCATCCTATGTACGCTCATATTGATGATGGCAAGCTTGAATAAAGGACACTAAAATGCATATTTCTAGGACATGCAACTATGGTTAAAGGTTATAGATTGTGGTGTGGAACCTAAATCACCTAAATTTATAATTAGTAGAGATGTCAAGTTTAATGAATCTTCCATGCTTCATTTGAACAAGGAGGTTGCCGATGTAGAAACAAACCATGATCTTTGTAAGCATGTGGAGTTTAAAGCTGAATCACCAAAGCAAGTATAAGAAGATGCCCCTAATCATCCCATTCAAGAGGAAGAACAACAAATTCCTAACAATGTGGATGTCCCACAGCAATTGCAGCATTATAGCCTTACTAGAGATAGAGAAAGGAGGTAGATAAAACCACCACAAAGATATGGTCACGCTGATATAGTCTCTTTTGTATTGTCAATAGCAGAGGATATTGAAACACAAGATCCTACAACATACCATGAGGCTATTTCGAGTGGACAGTAGATTGCTACTATGAGTGAAAAGATGGAGTATTTTCATAAGATCTAGACTTGGGAGTTGGTGAAACCACCAGAAGGACATAAGATCGTTGGCTGTAAATAGATCTTCAAGAACAAAAGGAAGGATCATCTAAAGTTGAATTGGCTCAATACAAAGCACACTTAATTGCAAAAGGTTTTAACCAAAGGGAAGGAATAGACTTCAAGGAAGTATTCTCTCTTGTTCTGGGACACAACTCCATTCGTGTGTTGCTCGCCATGGTTACATTGTTTGACGTTGAGCTTGAGCAGCTCGATGTCAAAACAATGGTTAGCTTGAAGAATAGATCTACATGCAACAACCTGAAGATTTCATCATTCAAGGCAAGGAAGATCATGTTTGTCTCTTAAAGAAGTCATTATATGGCTTAAAGCAATCTCCTCGCTAGTGGTATAAGAGATTTGATACTTTTATGTTAAGTAATGGTTATTCAAGAAGTGACTATGACTATTGTGTATACCAAGGGAAGCTCTTAGCAGTTCATTTGTTTATCTATTGCTCTATGTTGATGACATGTTCATTGCTACTAAGAGTATGTTTGAGATCAAGAGACTAAAGAAGCAACTCAATGGTGAATTTGACATGAAAGATTTGGATGCGACTAAAAAAATTTTGGGTATGGAAATTCATAGGGATCAGCATGCTACCAAATTATATTTGTCTCAAAAGTACATTGAAAAAGTACTTGAGCATTTTGGAATGCAAAGCTTGTGAGTACTCCATTGGCAGCTCATTTCCGATTATCAACTACACAGTCACCACAGTCCATTAAAGAAGGAATAGATGTCACATGTTCCTTGTGCTATTGCAGTTGGAAGCATAATGTATGCTATGGTATGCACTAGACCAGATATTTTATATTCTATTAGTGTTGTTAGCAGATATATGGGCCATCCTTATAAGATGCATTGGCGGGCAGTGAAATGGATACTTCGATATCTTCGAGGTATTGTGAATGTTAGGTTAGTATATGACAAAAGTTATAACATTGATAATAATATTATTGGTTATGTTGACTCAGATCATGCTGGAGATATTGATAAAAGGAGATCTCTGATAGGATATGTCTTCAGGCTGTTAGGTAATGCAATTAGTTGGAAAGCGACTTTACAGTCTACTAGTGCATTATCAACTATAGAAGCCAAATATATGGGAACAGCAGAAGCAGTGAAGGAAGCTATTTGGCTTGTATGTTACGGTAATTTATTGTGGCAATTTAGGCAATTTAGGTTTGGAACAAGATGTTACGGTAATTTATTGTGGCAGTTAAAGTACCATAAATTTGACCAAAAATCAAATGTATCATGAGAGAACTAGATATATTGATATCAAATATCATTTTATTTAGGAGATTATTTTGTGAGGTGCCATAGTTGTGAAAAAGATTGGTACATCCAACAATCCATCAGATATGTTGACGAAGTCAATTACAATAGCTAAGTTCAAGCAATGCTTGAACTTGATTGGGATCCGTATGTGAGTTCACCATTATGGGCATATTGGAAAATGACTTTGGAAATTTGAAGCTAGATGAAAATCAAGCCAAGGTGGATATTTGTTGACATGATGGGTGGCTTGACTTTCAATAAGACAATGCCCATAAAATCTGCCAATGAGATTTTGGTGCAAGTAAAATTATATTGATGATGTTGGTTTTTGAAAATGTGCATGATATGCATTAGGTAACATGCACCAAATGCAATAAATTGCTTTGGCATTATTTGTTGCTATGAAGCCTATATAAAGGCTTGATCACAATGCTTCAAACCATCAAGTTTTCATCCTCATTTCCAGTTATTTGGTAACTGAGAAGAATTTGTTGTTTCCTTTTGAATTCTTCTCTCCTAAGAGTTGAGATTATACACGATGAGAAAAATATTGTGAGGTATTTTGGATATATTTAAGATTTGGGTTTTGAGTGAACTATGATCACTTTTGCATTCTCCACCATATTTCCTTAGTAAAATATTTGGTTATCGTCTTTGTCTGTAGACGTAGGCTATAAATCGAACCATATTAATTCCTTGTGTCATTTGTTCTTACGCTTCCAGCTATATTTATTTTGTGCTACTTTGTCTTTGCCTTTGGGCCTGCCATTCAACAACATGTTGTATTAATGTTTGAAGGTACAACAAAAGACACTAATTGAGTTACTAATTTATAAGAGTACTACTAGTCTTTTTGGATTCAACTTTCCAAAATCATAAATGAAAACTCTTCCATTTGGCAAGAAAAATGCAATTTCTAGTCTTCAAAGTTCTATTGATTTTAAACTCTAAGTGATTTGCTCACATAGTCTTCTTTTGATCTATAGTTCATCAATGGTGGCGAATGTATAGATATTCAACTCTTAATTTGTCACAAGGCTATAATATTTTGAGCTTGACATGTAATGCTTTTGCATGCAAACGTAACTAGAGTAATTTTTTAGCATGTAATTAGCATTTTTCTATCAATTTGATATAGAGTAATACTTTGTTATACCTATAATAACAACTATTAACATTTAGATTATATTGATGTTACATATTCATTCTAAGAGATATAGGCTTTAATATATAAGGTTGCAAAACTTGGTTTTGTGAAATACAAACAAAATCTCAAGCAAAGATATAATCTTAGGGATGAGATTGACCTTATCTCACTCAATAACATTGATGGGTGTGAGTGATTAGTTGCAGAGATGGATAAAGATGATAATAATGCTGGAAATGAATTAGTTTTCAAAGATGATGATACTATAAATTAGGAAACTATGCATAATGCATTTAGGGTTGGAGAGTCTATAGCATATACTAGGTAGCAAATTAAAACAAGAAAGGAACCTTCAAGTGGTGCAGTAAGTACTAGAGTTTGGAAGAAAGGAAAAAAGATGGTGGTTGAAAAAAGATCGAAATTTGAAAGTCTAGAGGAATCGAAAGAATAAATAAATTTTGATGTTTCAGAAGGAGAAGTAGATGAGGGATAACAATGGATTTTATTTTGTCTTTGTGTTAATTTATGTTAATTTGTTGTTGTTTGCTAAATAATCTACTTTCTAATACACCAAATTAAGTTAACTTATGAGACATGATATTATGTCTTTGAGACTTTAATCATGCTATGTTTTTTATTTGACCATGATTATTCTATGTTTTTCCTTAGTTTTGTGATACATTTAATAAATTTATAACTTAAAATATGTTGTTAATTTTATTATTCTCAATATATATTAATATTTTTTATTTTTGTTATATATATTATAGACTATACAAATTTCATGGGCTTGTAGTTCGGTCTAACCATTTGTTGTACGAACCTTTCTAGAAAAGCCCAAACTGAACATAATCGAGCTTATCCGCTAGGCACAAAAGTCGAACCTACCTTTTGAAGCTATGAGAATTCAAATACCCTCTATATCCAAGAAGTTTTGAGATCCACTGAAACAGGCTTGAAAGCTTTCCTAAGCAGGAACCGACTTATTTCCATTTTAAATAATCTTGATCTCAAAACTTTTTGCATGTGACAAATTTGATATACACTAAACACTCAATTTTGAGTGTTATTGGTTGTTGGAGTGATTTTGTAAGCCCCACTGAAGTTGTTCCAAACTTGAAGAAGAGTAGATCCGCATCGACCTCATTTCTTTGGTGAGATTGTGATCCATTTACTCTGAGAGTGGGACTTAGTATACTCATTTCATTGAATAATTTTTTACAGCTTTACATTTCATCGATCACCATTAAATTAAAAGTTCTCACTAATTAGAATAAATATGTAAAACTAAAAATTTTACACAATTCAAAAGTGATTTGATACTTCATTGTCCCACTTTATTTTAATGTATAATATATTTTAAAAATATAAGTAAATGTTAACTTAATTATTAGATTATATCATATAATTCAATAATTTAATTGGTGAATTCAATGTTTATTAAAAAAATTCAATAAAATAAATATTCATGACTTACTGCTAAAATAAGTGGATCTCTTCCCGCTATTAATGGCAACGCCATCCACCATATTTCTGTTGGCGATCATCAAGATGATCTGCCATTGATAACCATGAGTTACAAAAATTACTATATTAGTTTCAAAATTTGACTCGGTTAGGGTGTCGTATGCATTTAATCCTCAATCAAGAGTTACTCCTTCTACCTTCATATTGTTGATAGCATTTTTTTCTTTTGTAGTTAATTGGTAATGAAACCAGCCTTAGTGTAAGGGTAGACGAATAGACTATATACTACTTTGTTGCGCATCTAGCCATACACACCTTGGGTGTGTTTGAAATTAAAAAAAAAAAATTGGAAATAATTTGATTTAATTTAATATGATTTGATTTAATTTGAATTAAGAGTTTAATTGGTATGTATTGACAATATAAAATAATTTTATATTATTAATTAATAAAAATATAAAAATAAAAAATTATGACATATAATAAATTTTTTATTATAATAAATAATTATTTATATAAATTAATATTTTTTATTATTTATTAATTAATAATATAAAATTATTTTATATTACCAACCTATTTTATAGTTTGACTTGGCGAGAAAATATACAAATAAAATACATACGCAATTTTATTTATGTATTGTTGTCGTTGGCAATTAATAGTGCGTGGAAAGGAGATGATAGATCGCAAAAGCTGCAAGGAAACATGATCATATTTCACACGTCACATAAACAATTATTTATATTAAAAACAAAATCGGAGGAACAAGACGGTGGATTGTGACGGCTAATGGGGACAGCAACGTGCAACGATAAAGCTCCATACGAAGGGGAACGCAACCACGAAAGCGATGAATGTAGGTTACAGTGTTTCTGCAACGACAATATTTGGGATTAGGTTAATCAAAAGGGGTAAAATAATATTTTTAAATATTTAAAATTAAAATTAATTTAAATACCATCAAATCTTAATAAAAATAATAGAATTTCAAAATAAAAAAATAAATTTTCATTAAATTTAAGAAATTAATTATTTTTTTATTTTTAAATATATAATTTAATTTATAAATAAAATTATTTTTATTTTTTTGTCATTCCAAACACACTTTAGATAAACATGAAATCTATTCTATTATTAACAAAAATTTTACGTGTCGGTATCACCTTAAATGCTAATCTTACGTGTAGAGACAAAGGGTTGCTACATTGAGATCCAAAACAAAGTGGACACCTGTCAGAAACTTAGAAGAAGCCTTTCCATGCTGTGTCCAAAATACCCATATCATAAACTTTATAATATAAACGTGACACTCACATGAAAAATAGCAAACTTGTGTCACGCACACATAGAAACAAACAACAAAACACAACCAATGGCATATTACTATCATGATTCACAGAGAATCTCAGGCACCATGGTGGTGTGCGCATCAATGGGGGCCATAGCCATAGGGGCACCCTTGTTGGGGATGATGGGTTTTAGTCTTTTAGCATCTTCAATGCTTCTTCTTGTGTGCTCTCCTCTTTTGCTTCTATTCAGTACCTTAATTTTGGGGGCTACGTACCTTTGTGATTTTGGGAGCCTTGGCTGGTTTTGCTATGGCTATTGCTATGGGAATTGTGGGTGTTTCAGCACTTTAATGGGTTGCAAGGGAAGCTAGAGTTAGATTTGGTGGTGTGAGAATGGTGGGGGACACTAGACACAGAATGAAGGGCAAGGAATTGGATTATTGGGGTGATCGTTTTGCAACAACATCCAAAGCATAGTAAGGGGTAATAAACCAATTAAGGCATGTTGATGGATTCATTCATCAAATTATGGGGAGCACAGAAAGTATCTCTTTGTTTTCTTTTTTCTTTTTTTTTTTCTTGGTCTTTTTTGCTTGAGTAAAAATCAAAGAAGGCCAAATGTACCAGCAATGTTTGATGTTTAATGGATTATGTACTGATTTTGTTTTCAGAGTTTTTGTTATTTTGTTAAATTGCAATTTTTTTTTTAACGCGAAAAGAAGTTATTCTATTTCAAGATATTGTGTATGGTATATAAAGCTTATATGAAACTGTTTCATTTACACTTAAAATTTTACAGTCACTTATATATGGTTAATTTTCTATAGTTAATTTTTAGTTGACGACATATGTTTTTACGTTATTAATTAATGGTTTTGAAAGAGATTAATTTTGATGATACACTTAATTAATTAATTATATGTATTATATAAATTTTAAAATAATTATATTAAAAGTTAATTAATTTTAATAACATAATTATATATAATTATATGATTGTGTAAAAAATTTCATATTATATTAAAATTAACTTTTTTGGTGAAATTTTCTATTTATTGGCAAAGGAATTATTTTGGAATATACGTCTTTTAAGGGGGGAAAATAGGAAAAAAATATCGTTGACAATGTGAAGTTATAAAGGATAAACTCAAGCCTATAATTTTATATCTGAATGCATCATTTTGCGGTTAACTTGCTTGTACAATGCTGAATTAAACGTTACATTGATGCATGGTGCAAGCAAAGTTGAGCTCCATACACTCACAAATTGTCAGGTATAATAGAATCACAATGAATAATGCAAGCAAAGTTGAGCTACATACACACACAAATTGTCAGATGTAATAGAATCACAATGAATAATGGGACCTTTCCTTTTGATCATGGGAAGTTGGGAACATATACTCATGAGATACATTTGTATTTTTTGATTGGGATATTTATGAGATATATTATTGTATGGTCACAGAGATGAGAACATCAGCAACCGACCAGGATCATCCAAGGCGGTTGGTCCCCACCAGAAAAAGGAAAATAGAAAAAAGAAAAACTGTCGGTGGCAATGTTCATGTATTTCATTCATATTGATTTTGAAAGTATTTGTGGTTGGATACATTAGAAGTAGATTACAGTTTCAGGCGAATTATATTCATCATATCAAGAGTTTGAATTTTAAAATTGTCATTTTAAAGAGAGTTTTATTTGAAATTGTATTTAATTATTAATTCAATTCTAAATTGTGTGAATAATTCATAAATATTTGATGGGTGTTGATCCTAATAATTAACCTAAAGATTTTTTTAATTCAAAATTATACTTAAAAAAGTATGAGTCACAATTTATACAATATTTAAGAACTATTTAATATATGTGAGTAAGATTTTGAATTAAAAGAATTTTTAGACACACTAAGAGGGTATTTAATTGTTAACATATAGGTGACTTTAATGGCAAAATTTAAATGTTACTAAAGCTACAGAATAAAAAGTGGGTGAATGTATTTGTACTTATAACTAACTATAACTATCTTGTAATCTTTATTGGGTTTTGTAAATGTTTTTATTCAATTGTGATATTAATTCTTCAAGTATTGTTATAATAAAAAAGGTTCTTTTAACAATTATTTTTGTTTAAGTTTAAATTATACATGGTTTAAGCCACTAGAAGTTGTCTAGTAATGAGGGATTTTGGTGATATACATAAAATCCTAAATTTTAACCTCATTTCCACTGATATACCAAAAAAGAATCATACGTAATCTTTTTTTTTAGGAGTTTAACTCACTTATTATTATTGTACCTAACTTTTGTTAATAATTTTAAGATATTATTAATATAAACATTATATTATATTTTACATATATATATATCACATAATTATTTAATGAATTTAATTATATAAAAAAATTAGTTTAGCATAGTCTATTACATTAGAAGGAAAGGCTTGCAAAAAAATGCAACAAAAACATTAAACTACATAAGAAGATTTTAAACGTTTTAAAGTAAGGTGATAAGAAGACTGCGCATTTTTAAATGTGATTCTATTCTCCATGATACTGTAGGGCTTGTTAACTATCACATTGATAAGGGATATAATCAAGATAGTTTTTATATTAATTTGGGCAACTCTGTTTTCTTGAATTAGTTTTTCAAAGTGAAGTTAGATGCATAATTTTAAAATAATAATAGAGTCTATCTTATATTTCACATTGGGCAACTACAAATATTTAGCTCTTTGCATAAGAGGTTTTACATCGAATTGGACAATCATCGTCTTGAGCTAGCTTCTAGACTGTAATCAGGATTACAATTCTAAAAGTGCTTATAAGTAATAGCAATATAAATACTTATGTTTTATTTGGTAATATTGTGATTTTTCAGAGTTGATAAGCTCTCTAAGCTTTAAAAATAGTTTTTAAAAGAATCATAATAATATTATTTAGTAAAATAATATAAAAATTAACCTCAATAATGAGAAGTCACAATAATATTTGGTAAATATTGTTAAGATATAAAATTATTCATGCGCCTCTACCCAACAGCTTAAGTTTTAGGGCTAGATAATTCATGATATGATACTGCATCTATGACCAAAAGGTTTAAAGTTTGATTCCTGTTTGCCCCCATTCTTCAAAATAAAAAGTTTAATTTTAGTATAAGGTAAGATGGAGCTATTCATTGTCTATGCTTCAATCCTAAAAGAAACTTTTACTTGAGAGAGTGTTTTAAGGTACAAAATTATTTATATGCCTCTATTCAACAATTTAAACTTTTGAAAGAGATGATTCATGATAAATATATTATAAAATTATTTTTAAAATCTAAAATAACAATAATAGATATAAATATTAACGAGTGTAACGGCTATATTGGAGCTCTTGATCAATGAAAGGATAAATTTGGGCCTTTATTAAAATTTAAAATTATATTAATTTTTTAAATATTAAAAAATATAAGTTAGTTCTAAAAAATTACCTTATGAAATGTTTTTAAGAACACCTCTAACTTTTAAAAGTTAAAAGTAAAGTTATTCCAATTTTTTTATTTACTAAATAGAAAAAATTAGCTTATATTTTTTATAAGTAGAAGCATATTCTTAAAGAACACTATCAAATCAAACTTATGAAATATGATTGTTGAAATCAATAGAGAAAATTTACAGAGTTCAAAGAAAATATAGAAGATGATCTTTACTGACAATAAAAAAAGGTATGTACTACAAGTGAAAATCAAGCTTATATAGACTAATGAGTGCAACTAATTATAAGCTAATATCTAATCAACACAACTAGCTCTACTAATTTCTAATCCCAATTGTATACCCTAGCAATGTTTTGATATTGATACATATCTTTTACCATATGAAAGGAATAAAGTAGCTTACAAAAAGAGTCGGATCTTTATTACCGTATTACCAATGCGGTGGGACAAGAAGCAAGTGAATTTTTTATTTATTTTTTGACAAGAGACAAGAAGCAAGTGATTATAGTTGCACTAATGATTTTATGATGCGTTTGTTTTAGCTTTGAAAAAAAATTTATTATAAGATTTAAATTTTATACATATTTAAAAAAATTAAAAACTAATTTTTTAAAAATTATTCGTTTTAATTTTTACAAAAAAAAAAATAAATTTTTTTAATATTTTAATTAATTTTAAAAAATTATCTAAATATATTAAAAAATTAATAAAAAATAATTTTTGACCCAAAAAATATAAAACAAACACACTTTAATCTATATTTGGAAAGGTTAATGGCTCATAAAACGTGGCACGAGGACAGTGAGGCTATGGACCTATAATCAAATAGCTCTCTCTAATCTCTATAAGTCTAGACTCAGGAGTTGTTAATTGGAGTTTATCTGCCCATGTTTAGCGGAGTGATTAGTGACATTTGGTAGTTGTCCTCCATTGATCTGTTGTTTATTCTTTGTCTTGGAGTATGTAACGGCTTCATTGTTAGTTAACGAATGATACCATCCTCAGGATACAAAAATCTAACAAAGAAAAATGTTAAATTTAACGCTAATATAATGGCGATCAATAAAAAATATTATTTTAATGACATTAAATGAGACAAAAAAATTAATTTTAATATAAATAAATATTTAATTATATATTATTATATTAATTATAGTTATTAAACTCGGATCGGTGATCGACCTAGTCAAGTTACCCGGGTAGTTTGGCATTAACTTTTAAAAACAGTTTTTGATTTTAAAAAATGAAAAAACAAAAACACTTATTTGGAAAGATGTTTTCTTCATGTTGATTTTAAAAACTAAAGAATATAACATGGGTTTTAAACATAGAAAACAGAAAACATTTTCAAAGTGTTTTTGGTTTGTTGTTTTAAAAGACAACATAAAGCATGATGGCAATTTTGTGAATACAGTGCTTTATTGATTTGAGACACTCTTCGATCCTTATTTCGTTTTCATTGGATTTATTTCTTCCCCTTCCAATTTCTTCTCCATTCTGTCTCTTGCCCCTGGCAGCTCAGGAGGCGACAGCAATGAGATGAGGTGGCTCGCCAATGATGGATTCACGATGATGAGGAGTGTGGTTTGGGTATGCTAGTGGTGGAGCTCATGACTAAAGGGAGAAGCTGGTCATGGTGGCGCGACGGAGGGGTGTGGCTGGCTCATGGTAGGTGATGACTAGAGACAAAGGGGGAAGAGGACGGTGCGGCGGTGGTTGTGTGATGGAAGCAAAGATGATGGCATGGTGAATGGTGGCTTCTGTGGTTGCCAGGTGCTGTGGTGGTCTGAGGCAACGGAGAAGGAAGAGGATGGTTTGGTGGTGGCTCACAGTGATGAAGAACTCGTGGTGGTTGGGTTGGTTGGGGTTTGATTTGTGAATATTGCAAAGAAGATGAATAGTGATGGAAGCGGGATGAGGGAGAAAAAGAGAAGATTTTTAATATAGATCCATCGTATATGGTGTATCATTACACCTTCAATCTTATCGTTTGGAACATGGTGATGTGTATAGCATCCGCCATTTATTTCAAGCCTTATTGAAGGAGTTATGTAAAGTTCATATGCTGTCCAATCCACCATCACAATATTCTATTTTATGTTTTTTTGAATATATTTTGATATTGTTGTATTTTATCCAATTTGCTCTTCACTTGATTTTGTGAGTTCAGTATCTTGAAGTAGTTATTCAATAGTTTAGATCAAATATAGTGGGGAAGTTATTAGATAAAAGATATTTTTTACAATTTTATTCCCTTTTTTTAATTTGTATTTGGTTTACAAGAATATGTTTATAGACTTTAAAAAATAAATAAACTTATGAATATTTCAATGCATCAAGTTGTATTAGGATTTTGATTATTGAAACTTTATAAAAATATTATGTATCAAATTTATTATTATGTTAAATTTTATTTATAATAATTATTTATATTATATTTATTTGCTACTTTTAAAAAATCATTTGCCAAACAGGCTTTTTTGTTTTTTACTTTTAAAACTTAATTTTAAAAATAAGTATTCAAACAAATTTTTTGTTTTTTATTATTAAAAAAACTATTTTGAGAGTAAAGTTACTAAACAAATTTTTTATTCTTTTGTTTTTCAAAATTGATTTTAAACTTGATTTTTAAAACTGTTTTGAAAAACACAAAAACAAAACCAATTTCAAAGAAGTCCTGGGTCCTGGTTCAACTAGTGGATCACTGGTTGAATCGGATTTAATTACATAAAAATACAGTATAATTCAAATAAATATATAATATATATTATTATTGGCATATTATAATATAACAAGTTGCATGACTTAGTGGTAATGGAGCGTGCCCTCCATCGTCCATGGATAGGATTCGAATTCCACCTATCGCAATTTTTGAGCTCTGGATTGATCAAGTGACCGGTTCACCAATTTCCACTTTGAACCGATTGATTTTGATAACTATGATACCAATACAAGTGTTGATTAAACAATTTATTATCTTATATTGATAATGTATTAAAGTTAATCTCAAAAAAAAAAATTAAGTATAATATAACATTACATTGCACTTATATTTTATGCACAAGAATTGTGAGATAATAATGTGGAAATTCAAAATTAAAATTAACAAATCTTAATATTTTTTAAATCTCTATTCTTTTTAACATTCATTACTTCAATTAATAAAATTATGAAATTTAGTAAATATAAACAAAAATATAAATTTTCCACAACACCACATCCTACATTTTCTTCATTTCCATGAATTTCCTAATTTATATTTTTAAATATTTTAAACATTTGGTATATATCTTGTCTTGTCTTGTATGAAAATTATCAATTGGAGATTCTTCTCATACTATTGTTGCAAATGGTAAGCATTTAATTGTGATATACTAACTTAGAAATATCATTTTTATCCTTTTTATTTTTAAAAAATGAAATATATGACTTAACATCATCTACTAATTACTACAATCGGGATGAATCCAATGAACATCTTCAGGAGGGTTGAAAGTAACAGTTCATATTAGTGACAAAAGCATATTTTACGCTACGAAAGTTGATGTAAATATCACACTTTGATCAAAGTCGAATACGACATCTGTCAAATTATAAAATTTGTTAATAATATAATCAATATTAAATTTTTCAACAATAGCATCTCTAAATATAAGTTAAAAGACAGTAAGTAAGAATTTCATTTTTCATCTTATTTTTTAGTCTATTTTTCATAATATTCATAGATGGTTGAATATATAAGAATCTTTTTATTTTCCTCTCTATACATCAAAGAAATTTTTTTAATATAAATCTAATTTTTTACTTTTGTTTTATTTCTTAACTTCTCTTCTATTTTTGTTAAAAATATATTTTAATTCCTTAAAAAGTTAAATAAAAATAAGTTAGAGTTGTATTAAAAAAAGATAAGAATAGAAATATAGTGGATATTTTATATTATTTAAATACGTATTTACTCAAAGAGATTACTTTTGATGCACTGTCAGTATAAACGAGTTTTATATTATTGTCTAATTACATGCTTTTATATAAGGATGGCAAAAAATTCCGTCAACGTAAATACTTGCAGGGTTACCTGCAATTAGGACAGAGACGAGGATAAATTTAATCCCCACAAGGATGGAAGGAAAGCCCTCATCTAGTAAATAAGGCTAGGGATGAGGTCCTCGCTTCATTGGGACTCGCTAAATCTCCATTAACATAAATTTGCTTAAATGTCCTTCTATATATATAAATACATAACCAAAAAAAAAAAAATCTAGTCATGATATTAGTGTTTTTATAATTTGGATATTTCTAATTATCTTTTAATAAGTTTGCATCATGTATTTTATTTTTAATTTGGATTATATTATATTGGATAATATTATAATAAATTATTGATATTTATGAATATTTTATTTAGGTTTGAGAGTATTTTATTTAGATTTTAATTTTTTTTAGATTAAAAAAATTATATAAACCCGTGAATATCCGCAGGGATTTGAATTTTCGCGTGAAATGCAGAATAGGGATATGGGGCAAAATTTTAAATGGGAAAAGATGGGGACATATCCCCGTCCCTATAGATACTCATTGCTATTCTTATTTCTATTTGTAAGACTTTTAAAATAATCGGTGATTGAGTTAAACACTTTTACTAGTATAACAATACATAATTAAATATGTATTTAAAAAAATTACCATGAAAATTAAATTCTTGATCAAATATATGCACATCAATATTTTTTCAACTTTAGAGGGGGTATATTGATCACTTAGTATCTTCGAGGAGAAAAGAAAAATTAGTAAAACTCTAAATCGATTTTCGAAAGAATTGCTAGATATCAATTTAATCCTCAAAAATTTAATTTTGATTCCATGTTTGTCCAAACTTTAGCCTTGATGAAAAAATCACTAATTAATGTCAAATATGTTATTTTATGTGATAATATGATACGTTATCCAAAATAGAGTTGAAATTAGTGTTTAAAGAGTTGCAACACATCAATTTAATTTTTAAAAGAAATAAAAATTAATCTTCTAAAACCAAAATAATGTAATACAACTCTTTTAAAGATTAATATACAATTAATATAAGTAAATAACATGATATATTATCACATAATATGACATAATAAACATTAGTTAGTATTTTCTTTACAAAAGTTAATATTTGGACTAATATAAAATTAGTTTAATTAATATATATTGGCAGTATAAAATAGTTTTATACTGTTAATTAGTAGAAATAGGATAAAGTAAGAAATCATAATAGATATCTCATTATAATGGATAATTATTTATATGAGTTAATATTTTTTATTATTTTTATTGACTAATAATATAAAATTTTTTTATACTATTAATATATTTAAATTAAATTTATATAAAATAAAAATTAACCTTTTAAAAATTAGACTGATAACAAATTTTTTTCAAAACTAGATCTTTCGTAAAACAATTCAAGGTCTCGTTAAAAAAACAAAAATCAGGGACATGGAAAAAAATCTCCAGGTCAATTATTTTTTGCCCTTTCTTAAAAGCCTTATATTATTATTTTTTTCCCACTTGCATCAGGTTCTCTCTGAAGTCACCGCGTCAAAATTAAAAGAATTCACTCTCGAAAGCGACTAGAAAGTGAGGACTTGGGTAAACAACATAAACAGCAAGCAGTGCGGTTACAGCGTCCTAAATTTGCTTTCGTTTTGTCAAGTACGATAACGATAACTGTACTGTGCGGAAAACGGATTGGGGTTTTGACAAACACAAAAGAGAAGAAAAAAATGGAAACGGCTGCAAGAAGAGGAGAGACATGAACCCTCTCTCCTAGTTCTTTAACGAACCCATAACAAAAAATTTGAAACTGAACTTCACCCTTTAACTCTTCTCACCCAAACCCCACCCCCCCCAAAAAAAAGGAAAGCAAAAAAAAAAAAATCAGTTGTTTAATCCTGGCGTTTGGTTGTAAACAACAATGGAGTCTCGAGTTGAAGTGAAACCAACTCTGATGTAAGTATCTGGCTGGGTACATCAAATTTTCTTTTTGACTTTTTTTTTTTCCCTGTTGTGTCTTGTCTTTTAATAAGAAAATTTAATGTCTTTTTTGTCAATATTAATTTTTTTTAAGAAAATTTTCCCCCTAATTTTTAGGGTCTGCATTGCAGTGCATCCGGATTCTTAGATGACTTGTCTGAGACTTGCAAGGTGTGTTCTTTTACTTATCCTTATGACCCCTTTGTTTTTGTAAAATTTTTCAGAATTTTTGGATTGTAATTTTTTTTTTTTCAAAAAATTGTGTTACCATATTTTGAAGACAACTAGGATGAAGTTTGTGAGTATTTATGAACGTTCTATTGTGTTAGACATTGGAAGACTTTTTTTTCACTCCAAAAAAAAAAAAAAAAAAAAAAAGACATTGGAAGACCTTTTGGATTTATGCATTTTCGATATGGGAGTTGCATAACAATGCCGGAGATCTGCAATGTTTATCATTAGGAAAATGATGGCTTGTGAATTATAGTAAAAAGATTGAAATGTCAAAGCCTCAAAGGATATGTTTGGTTATCTTTTTCTTTTCCTTTTCTTTTCATTCCTTATGACTATGAGTGAATGTTTTTCCTTTCAAACATTTTGTCAAAGTAAAAGTCAGGTTCCAAGCCTGTGTGTTGTTGGAAATTCTTGTCGTATAAACATAGTGTTCATATAGGCCATTCTTTTGATGATTCATGAAAAACTTGATGATGTCCATTGTCTGAGTCCCAGATGAATTCTCCAAACGGAAGATTGATGAACAAGTTTGAGGATGACGTTCCATTTAGCCCCGAAATAACTTATCACCAGCCAGAATCTACTCTGGTTGATGCACATGGATCACATTCTGGAGAATTGCAGGCTGCTCATCCCGAAACGTTGGGGGGTATTATTTACAGGAGCATTAGAGTTGTGGTGTTCTCGAACAGACTCAATTTGCTTATGCCTTTTGGGCCTGCTGCGATTGTTGTACGTAAATTGAGTGGTCATCATGTGAGTTGTAGTTCATGCAATTATTCACTTTCCTGCATTTTCGGTTGAATATGTTATATTGATTTGCTAAGGTGGGTTGCAGGGTTGGGTCTTCGGTCTGAGTTTATTGGGTATAATGCCTCTCGCAGAGCGGTTAGGTTATGCTACAGAGTAATATTTACATGTACTCTTAATTTGAATATTTTGTTATTAAAATTTTCACTTTTTATGGTTTCTGATGCTACACTTTTCTTGGTCTTATACAGGCAACTGGCATTTTACACTGGAGATACTGGTAATGTAATAATATAAAGTATAAACAGTTCCCATAAATAGCATTCTGCTATCTATCTTCTTTTAAGCCAACCTGGAACAGATACTGAAATAAGCTAAAGTGCAAATATTGAATGTAATATGATATGTGTGCATTTTGTGAGCAGTTTAGGAGTTGTTTCTTTCCTATGTCTTGCTAACTAATCAATAGGACAAGTCTCTCTTAATTTTGAATTATCATTTTACATGATATATTTCATTTGAAAATATTGATTCCAGTTACTCACTTCAATCTTGCATTTAGTAATATACTTATGATGGAAAAATATGTATTTAATTTCTGCATGTGGTATCTAAGTTGTTCATTCTACTATTTTTGCTTAGTCACATGCTTTTGGTGTTTTATTTCTCACTTTTTTCCATTATATCTGGCAGCTGGGGGCCTTTTGAATGCTACATTTGGAAATGCTACAGAATTGATCGTCTCACTATATGCACTGAATAGTGGACTGACACGAGTTGTGCAGCTCTCTTTGCTGGGTTCAATTTTGTCAAATATGTTGTTGGTGCTCGGATGTGCATTCTTAAGCGGTGGTATTGTTTTTAATAAGAAGGAACAAGTTTTTAACAAGGTAGACGTGTTAGTGTCTGCCTCTTTGATTATTTTTCTGATTTTCATCTTGTAAAACCTGTAGCTGATTCAAATTAGCATGCAGGCAACTGCTACTGTGAATTCAGGATTGTTGCTGATGGCAGTAATGGGCCTACTTTTTCCAGCTGTTCTTCATTATACACACACTGAGGTGTATTTTGGGAAGTCAGAATTGGCGCTTTCAAGATTCAGCAGCTGTGTCATGCTTGTGGCCTATGCTGCATACCTATTTTTCCAGTTGAAAAGCCAAAGAAATCTCTATGTCTCTGTGAACGAGGTTGGCAGTCTCATATGTTTCCTTTTTGCTCCTCTGTCATTCTATCATTTGTGCATATGCAGTATATGGTAATGGTACGCCACTGTGTGGCATTGTTGATTTGCTTTCTACTAAAGTATGGGACTGAGACACGTGGACTGTTTAGGCTAATAGATTTTGGACAGAACGCAGACAGCAAAGTCACATTTATGGTTTTTGTCGTGTGAGGCTTGATTGTTTTAGCCTTTAGGAGAAACTCCTAGACTAAGATAATGCAAGTATAATATATAACGATAGAGATTGCAGACAAGTAGAATTCGATTTATTCAAACAACTTGTGATTTCCTTTCTGATTCTCACTTATGTATTGTTTTATTCTCTTCCTTTTTCATTACTTGCTATGTCTTGTATGTTCCAATAGATATATCTGGCAATCCTGCTCGCTTCGGGGAGGAGGTTTGCAGGGAGGAAGATGACAATTGGCATAATAGGTCTAAACTCTGTTGATCTTTAAGATTGCTTCATATTCTTATTCCTGGGAATTACTATGGAAAAGATTTTATCAGGCTTTCACATGATATTAATAACTGAAAGAGTGAACAAGTGCTGTGGATGATTAACTAGCTTGAGAAGTTTTTTCACTTATGTATAACAAAGTGGTTGTTTACTTTTATATGTTTTTCAAATCTTTTGCAACTCACCAATAACTTTTCTAAGATGCTCGATGTTCACCATTGGATAAGGCATGGCTTGGCTGTTTTTGCTTGTTGATATTCAATATTATTATTTTATGGCAAGTGAATCCTGTATTGACATAAAACATTTTGGCTAACCAAGTTGTGGTGACATGCTACGAATTCAGGAAGAGGGTGAGACTGGAAACAACTCAAATGATGATGAATCTCCAGATATTTCTAAATGGGAATCAATAGTCTGGCTTTTGGTTATGACTGCTTGGATATCAATCCTGTCGGAATATTTGGTTGGCGCTATACAGGTGGATAATGTTCATGTTTTCCTGTTTGACATATTTGATGAAGGTTATGAAACTTGAAAGTAATTGACATAACATTCAGCTGTTTGAGATTTTTCTGTTTCTATTTTCTTTCTACCCAGAAATACAATATTCATACCCTTTCAAAGGTTGAGGAATTGAAGTATATTCCCTTCAGAATTTAGCTTTCTGACTGATTATATATTCACTACTTAATATATCACATTTATATGTTTATATATGTGTGCAAATGCTGACTTGGTAAGCACTAATATTGTGTCATCATGAACAACTTGTAGAGAATGAGGATGATTCGTGTTTGTTAGCATTAGATGGTTAGCCATTACTTATAGATGTGATGTTTGTGAGGTGAAACTATTTCTGTCTACCATTTAATCTTGATTTTGTCCTTAATCCATGCAAGTAGTTTATCTCTTGGTAGCCTTTGTGCTTAGCTATATGAGGTCATTCTAAATGGATGCTTTGATTTTTAATGAAAGGCCGTTTTGTCTTATGGACATGAAACAAGAAAGATGACTTTTCTAAGATACTAAATATTTGTGTTAATGAAGTTTCAGTACCATTCCTTTTAGAGCATTTCTGGATGAAATAAATCTTTCTGTTTGATCAACTGTGTTTCAGGGAGCATCTGCTGCATGGAAAATGCCAGTAGCATTTATTGGTGTCATATTGCTTCCGCTAGGGGCGAATGCAGCAGAACATGCCAGTGCTATCATGTTTGCCATGAAAGATAAACTAGTCAGCTTTCATCAGTTGTTGTACTTCATCAAAAATATTTTCTTTTTACATTAATTATTATTATTTTTCCCACCTTGCAGGACATATCCTTAGGAGTAGCAATAGGGTCATCCACACAGATATCTATGTTTTTGGTAAGTACTATATGGATGAGATTGAATAGCTATCTAGAATTACTTTTGGCGTAGTTCTTAGTTCTTAGAATTAAGTGAGTTTAATTCAATCTCAAAAGGTAGCTCACGGGGGAGAGTTGTCCAAACTCTTATAAAAACTATCTTGACCATATTCCTAAGTAATGTAGGACTCTTAACACCTCCCTCATGCTTAGGACTGGATATTTGCAGGTGGCCCAAAAAATAACCACAGGATAATCTTTGATTCCATCTTAGAATTGAGTGGGTCCAACTCAACCCCAAAAGCTAGCTCATGGGGGAAGGTCGCTCAAGTATTTATAAAATCTGTCTTAGCCATATTTTTAAGTGATGTGGGACTCTTAATAGTAGTAAATACACAATGCTCTCTAAATTAAGTTTTTATGCGGGTGTGGATTTCTATCTGTGTGTAGGTAAGCATGGATGTATTAAGGTTGAATTTAGGTGGTGTCCAGCATATAGAATGTTAGTAATTTTTTTTTTTTTTTAAATGTAGTAGAATATGATGTCAGGTTTGCCCTTGGAATAAGAGAGAAACAAAATTTTGTAGGATTGACATATAACAATAATACCTAAAGGAAAATTTTACCTCAAAACTGTAAGATCGGCGATGTATTATGCAACTAATGTTGGGCAGTAAAGTGCCAATAAGAAAATAAGCCCAATATTGCAGAAATGAAAAAAATGTTGCATTGGATGAGTGACTATGTAGACAAGATAGTATCTATTGTGGAAAAGATGGTAGAAATTGCTTTCGGTGGTTTGGTCATGGGTAGAATGCTGTAGAAGCTCCAATATGGAAAGTCTATGAGATGAAGAGTAGTCCAATAACTAAAGGTAGAAAGAGACCAAGAAAAACTATAAGTTGAACTATTAAGATAAATTCAGATTTTAATGGTTGGACTATAGAAATGGTTAACAACAGGATACTATGGCATCGTTTGATTTATATAGCTAACCCCACTGGTGTGACAAAGCTTTTGCTTTTGTTGTTGTAACATATAACAAAAATAGTAGGACTAAACCAAATAATGAAACAACAGAATGTATTCAGCTTCTTCTATTTAATAGTTGATGGCTTGATGCTGCATTAATGAGCTGCCATCTGCTTTTTTACATTCATAAATTCCTCGTGTCAAAAGCCAACCTTGTGAAATTTCATTTCATTCTTGGGTGGTTTGTTCATTAACAAAGGATGAGAAATTCCTCCTTACAATATTCTCTCACTCAGATCTCTATCAGATGCTGATGACCATCCCCAAATTGGGTGGTAAGTCAGCAAAGCCATCAATTTTAGGATTGCTGCTAACTTGAATTTTAAGAAAGACCTTTTTGATTTTTTGTTCTGATTTTGTACTGTATAATGAATGTGAATTTGACAATTCTAAGAATGTTCTTTTCTGTATTGATCTTCTGCTTCATTATCATTTTTAGATTCTGGTGTTATTTGCTTCTTTTTCAAATTTTATTGAATTATGCAGATACCATTTTGTGTGGTTATTGGCTGGATAATAGGGCAGCCTTTGGACCTAAACTTTCAACTTTTTGAGACTGCAGCACTATTTCTGACTGTTATAGTTGTCGCCTTCATGTTACAGGTTTGTATTCAAAGATAAAGCTATCAAAATTAAATGTGTATAGTATCATGACGGTATTAGAAGCAGAAAATGACGCGTAGTAACTCCAACTTAATTATCACTATGGTGTAATGTCTGGCTTAGTGACATTTATATTTTGCATTTTTGCAGGAAGGAACTGCCAATTACTTCAAGGGGCTAATGCTTGTTCTTTGCTATCTGATAGTGGCAGCTAGTTTTTATGTACATGTAGATTCCCCTTCAGTAGGCCAGACTATTTCCTAATAACATAACTTTCTGGTCATTTTGGTTTTTGCAAATGAGGTTGCAAAGGTTTTGTTCTGTTTACCTGATGCAAATGTAACGAGTTAATTCAGTTTTTATTTCCGCATTCTGGTTGTACTTTGTAAAGAGTAATGTTATTTGTATATTAAAAGTAGACACCAAGGGTGAACACTATAGAGACACACACACACACACACACACAGAGCTTTGGCTCCACCTACTACACTAATGCTTTGTGTCTTTCTCTCTCTTTAGTATCTATTTTTTATGTCCATTTTTAATATACAAATAATTACTCCTTTGTAAGTGCCACAGATTTCGCATCTTGCTTGTTGCAATGCCAGGTGCTATTCGTTACAAGCTTCAGGCTCCACTGATACATTCTTGAATATGAAGAAATGTAATTACTTTTTGGGCCATTACATTTGAATTGGTAAATTCAGTCATTGCAAGCTGCAATGCATATGAAAGTACAACAGTTCTTAGGGAATTTCAGGGGTGCAACCCATAAAACTGAAGTTGCATTATCTCAGCTCTCCCTTATATGCACATAGGCGTACCCGTGAATTTTTGACAATCATATCACGGGATTGAGTGGGAATCCATCGGTGGTCATAACCAGGATGATCTTAAAGAGAATGCCACCCCCAAGTCTTTTTGGTAAATTTGAGAGATCTTTTCCCACTTTGAGGCTCCGCAACCGTCACAATAGAGCTCCTACATGTTACATTTTAATAGAGTAGGTTAAAAGATGAACATCTTTTATGTAAATTTAGAATGGCTAGCATGTATGATTATTTCAGTCCTAGAGTATTTTTGTTATAAGTTTCATATCTAGCAAATAAGTAGGCTCAACGTGGTATTTAAGCCATGAAGTTCTAGCACATATGGACTAATCTTTTGTGTTGAACTCTTCTCAAGGGTTTAAGAGTTTATTTGTTTGCTTGACGTGGAACTCACGACAATTTTCCTAGTTGATTGCTTAATAGATAGCAACTTAGCATGATGATAGCATCTGGGCCAGCACCTGTTCTCATAGCCCGTGATAATATTAACAATGATGGGGAAAGCTGTTGTTATCCAGCATGAATTGTGGTAATAGGTCCTAAACGATTATTTTAACATTGAGTTGTTTGATGGCGTGTTTGTTTCAGTTTTTTAAAAGAAAAATGTAATTTGAATTTAAATTTTATATATAATTAAAAAAATTAAAAACTAAATTTTTTTAGAAACTATTTTTTTTAGCTTTTACATAAAGACTGAAAATAAATTTTTATTTTAAATTTTGATTATTTTTAAATAATTATTTAAAAATATGAAAATTGATATTTATTTTATGAAAAAAGTGATTTTTTCGTTAAAAATTTCAAATAAATATATCCTGAAAGGGAAATGAAGACAATTGCATTCCTAATGTGGCAACTTATAGTTCTTTAATTCAACATAGGCAATTGAAAATTCAAATATTGTTAGGCAACTTCACAGAAAATTTCAGTCTAGCAGCTTCGCTCAAATTTGAAATACTGTTAGGCAACTTCATCCGAAACTATGGCCGTGCAACTAGTATTTAGCTAAAAAAAAAAAGTGGTGGCAAATTGAAGTAGAAATTGTGACTTTGATGTACCATGCAGCATGTTAATTCATGTCCACGATGAGTCGGATACGATAAGTGGCCGTCATTTAATTCATGTTGAGATTTGCTTTTCTGATTTCTAGGTAGTTGGCGTTGCGTGTCGTATCGAGCAACGATCTATGACCATGGATGAGGCACAGGCCTTGTGTTTTTTAGTTTTTGGTCAACCTCAATCGTTTTCAGCCCTTCATTGCACCTTGCCGAGAGGAAAAATCCATAGTATTTTATTATACCGTTGAATTATTTTTTAATTTGTCCCGTATTGTATAAAGGTAAACCTTTTATGTAACAGTACACATCCAATCGAAAGACACCACGACTTAGTATTTTTAAGAGTTGCTTGCATAATATTTTCTATAAATGAGTTCATATAACATTTTTAATTTATTAATATAAAATATGCACTTACGTAAACCAATTGAGGTCTAATCTATTATTAAGGAGTTTGTCCACGTAATACGATAAATCATGATTCAAGTTTTTATTGATAGAGTTGTTTATATTTAAGCGTATATAAATAAAAAATATACACTATTATAACAATCAAGTGGTTGTTAATTTATGCGGTTCAATATTTTATTTTTTTAAAGTAAATTTTTAAATTTGAATTAATAAATTTAATTTAAAATTTAAATAAAGATACAAATATTCAAGTTTTTATTTTGAGAATTTTAATCTAAAGTGCTTTTTTCAGGGATCGCTGCATCGCCTGAAATTCGACATTTTTAGAATAGAAGACCGGCCAAAAAAAAAGGAGGAAAGATAGAAGGGCAGGCCCCACGGGCCACGGCTATAAATATATATGGGAATGGGTATGTAAAAGTATTTATCAGTTGAAGGTTTGATTGAAGGAGGTGGAGAAATGGGTGCGGAAGGAATTGATCGCTCGCCCTTGATTCAAAGCTTTTCTTCTAGCGAAGTGTTAGGAGAGCCCACAAGGAGAACCGGTAAGTATTGCTACGACTCTCCATACTCTTAATCTTCTTCCTTTACTCTTTGGTGAAACAAGCTCTGGAATTAGTTCTTGCTGTACTTGTTAGGGAAGAACGGTGGAATATTTGTAGAACTGGTTAGGGCAGAGATATAATTTGTGTGGTCTCTAAATCTTGCTCTTTTCACGTTTATGTCTGTGGCACTTTTCATATAATATAAAATGCTTTTTAAGTTCCAAATTTCCATTCTAAAGAATCATTAGGCGACGGCTCTCAAGCTCCCTCCTACAGTTAGTGCTCCAAGCACCTCGATATCCAGCGGTGCGGATCTGGTGGTGTATCCATACACCAATTATCGCTAATGCACCCTAGTAGAGATCCTGAAATCTCTCTCGCCCCCCTCCCATCGCGGTGGGTTTCTGTTCTTCCTCCTCCTCCACTTCTTCCGGCGGGCACCACCCACTCGCCGGAGGCCGCGCCGTCACTTCTCGCTCAGCCACCGCAAACCGCCCCACCCTTCCTCCTCTTCTCCACTCACATCTTCCCCACTGCCACAAACCACCCAACACCGTGACCATAGACCCCCACCACCACATCCACCATCTTTCTGCCACAGCCCACCCTCTGGTCGCTCCATTCTTGCCGCGACAGCCACCCCCTGGCCACCACAATGGTTGATCGAAAAACCAACACAAAAAGCAAAACCCATATGGCAAAGATAAGTCAATCCAACAAAACCCGATTCCCAAAATCCAATTCTGAAACGAAATTCAAGTTCCCAAATGTCTTAACATATTTTTTTTTGGGGGGGGGGGGAACAAATTAGATTGTCGGATGTTTGAATGTTTTTTTCCCCTTTAGATCTGTTTAATTGAAAACTCTTTCCATCGGATGGGTTGTTGTTGTTGTTATTCTAGATGGGTTGTTGTTGGTGATAGAGTTTGGTGGCAAGGACCGTGGGCTTTTGGGTGTCGAGGAGCTTGTCGACCACCGTGACGGAGTGCGCGGTGGCGGCATGGGCGGAGTGCGGGCTGTGCTGGGTGATGGTGGCGGTGGCTGTCCGTTTTGGGAGAAGGACAATGATCGCAGGGGCTGTGAGAGAGAGATAGAGATAGAGAAAGAGTGACTACTACAATGGTTTGCAGTGATTGGTTGTAATGATACAACCGTCAAATTTCACCATGTAATCACTATGGTGCTTAAAGCACCTTGCTTGATAAGTAGCTTGAGAGCCGTCACCTTGCTTTTTGTAGTGCTTATCAGCGGAATATACAAAATAAAGATAAACAAAACAATGAATTTGGTGGCAATCGGTGCAAGCCACGGTTTCCGAATTGTCATAACTATTGTTTTGTCGTTTGTGGATTTTTTCTATGTGGTCCAAATTGCTCACCATAGTTGTTACTGTGGCTGTGATATGAAGGGAACGTGTGGAGTGCAACATCCCACATAATAACTGGTCTCATAGGGGCAGGGGTGCTGTCTCTAGCATGGTCAGTGGCACAGCTAGGGTGGATCGCAGGTCCATTGTGCGTCATAGCCCTTGCATCCATTACCACTGTTTCTGCATTCCTTCTGTGCGACTCCTACAGATACCCTGACCCTGAACATGGGAGTATTAGGAACCCTTCCTACAGGCATGCTGTCAAGATGTATCTTGGTGAGTGCGACATCATTTATTTTTCAAGAAGTTTATGTTCCAATGTAATATTAGAAGAGAAATATATTTTGGATGACAAAATTGCTTTTTCTCAAAACCTAATATAGGTGCTTTTTGTGTTCCAAAATATATGTTTAAATCAAGAGTAATGTTATTTATTCTTTTTTGGGATATCTTTATCCCTTAAACATAATTAAAAGAAAAATTGAAATTTACTCTCAACCAATATATATATATATAAGTGGAAAATAACTCAATACCCTCAATTATTTATCTACAACATTGACTTTGTACATTACATGTTGACTTGTGCCGTATTATGATTAACTGTAATTAGGACATTCAAGGCAAAAGGTGTGTGGGGTGCTTGCGCAAATACAATGTTATGGTTCAGCCATTGCTTATGTCATTACAACTGGTGCCTGCATCAGGTAAGCTCCATTTATTTTTTGGTGAAGCTTTACTTTTCTGCAGTGACTTTAAAATCTAATGGCGTGTTAAGGATAATGTCAATAATGTGTGTGGGGAATACATTTGATTTGATTTTTTTTTTTTTTAATTTTTGATAAAGTCAATGCTTTTGATTTCTCGAATATATATATAGCACCTGAATATGTAACACCTACCACCATAGTAATGCTACATAACTAAAAACAGAAAATACACAATTACATAACAAACATATCTGTTTAACGTGGGAGCCCACCATGTGCTGTGCACATGTTATCATGGAGAAAAAATGCTAGTGGTAGTAAAAGGGGGAAGAAAAAAAGAAAAGAAAAAAGCTAATGCTTGCTTGGTCGCATTTTATATCACGTTCAATTTGAAGTTCTTTTTTTGGGTGAATCTAGCCTAATAATTGCTTACTTATTCGCTACATTTGTTTTGGTGAGAAAAGGCTATATTATTTTTCCTTGAAAGGTATTGCTCTGATTTCAAAGAATTGAAAGTTACATATGATGACTGAAGAACATAGGTGATGTTATTTTTCTTTGAAATTTGAATGTGTAAAGACAATTTTTTTTTGTTCCTTATTTTATTATTATTTTTTTTAAATTCAAGATGTATATAGGTATAGAAAATTGTATCAAGATAGCCTTTTACAAGTGCTTAGGCAGCCCTCCTCTATGAGTTAGCTTTTGAGGTTAAGTCTATTTAATTCTAAGATGACATTAGAGCCTGTCCTGTGATAGTTATTGGATCATCCAAAGATGTCAAATCCTGTAAACTTCATGTTCTAGATGTTTAGTCTTGAGTATGAGAAGAGTGTGTTAGGTTTCCATATTGCTTAAAGATATAGCTAAAATAGCTTTTATAAGCATTTGGACATCCTTCCCCCATAAATTAGTTTTTGGGGTTAAATTAGGCCAATTTAATTCTAAGGCCAATCTTTTTCCTTTCATGCACATTAATTTAAATTAAATATTTGAGTTCCTCAAATAGTTATTTGCACCAAAAAAAATAAGGTTAATATGTTTTACGAAGCACTTGAATAGACTTTCTCTTTTATATAGGCTCTCCAATTCAAAATAATTGACATTTTGGCTATTAGTATGAGTATTAAGGAACCTAAAATTAAGGGTTGATTATAAAGATGTTTATCAAAATATCTTTATTTAATAATTAATTTATTATAAGTTTAAATATATTTTTAATCCTTATAAAATTAGTAAATTTTAGTTTTAGTCCTTAAAAAATTATTTTTTTGGTCTTGATCCAAATATGTTAAAAAATTTTGATTTTAGTCCCTAATTTTTTTTATTTTCTGGTTTTGATCCAAATATTTGCAAAAATTTTAGTTTTAATCTCTACTTGAACATTGGAAAGGTGACGTAACTATACATCATTCATATTATCACTTAACGAAAGTAAATTAATGGTAGGGATTAAAATTTAAAATTTAAGATTTTCAAAATATTTGGATCAAAATAATTTTTTTTTTAAGGATTAAAATTAAAATTTGCTAATTTTATGGAAACTAAAAATATATTTAAGCTTTTATTATGTTAATATTTCATTATTTATTGTGCTTAGAATTGTGTGAAAGGTAAAATAAAAATGTTTACCTTAAATATTTCATTAAAATGGGAGAGTAATAAATAATATGAATAAAATATTTTTATTCAAAGTGACAGTAGTTTGAATTGGAAGGGGTATTTGACTTTGTTCAATCTTTTGGGCGGGTGGTGAGCCCACTTAGTAATGAATAAGTGTTCATAAAGTACACCCCGAAAAGAAAAATCATACATTGTTAATAATTTTTGTTGCTATTTCTGATTTACTTCATCTATCATTTTGAGTAAAATTTTTTTTGTCTATTTTATCTGTCATTTTCATATATTAATAAAGTATTTATTATTAATTTAATTTTACTCTTCACATAATTTTAAGTATATAATTAATCAAGAAATATAATATAAAATTAATAGAATAAACTAATTAGGTATTAAACATTAAATAAAGATATTTTAGTAAGCATGTTTTATAATTAAGTTTTGATTTTGAATTTCTCAATTCTTGTATATAAGGCTAAAACGATAGATAAAGTGGACTTGAGATAGTAATATTCTACTACCATTATCTTGAATTTCCCTAATTTCAATTTAATTTTTTTTATGTTCTTATTTCAATTTAATATTATATTACATAGATTAACTGGATGCACATAAGTATATGCACAGATTTTTAGATAATTTACTATATATCAAAATAAATTCAATGATTATAGTGTTATCTACTTAAAAAATAGTTGAATATTTATTATGAATAAAATGTACTAATTGCTGTAATGATATGTCGTTCTCTATTTTTTTTTTTGGGGGGGGGGTGTCACCAGGCAAATCATCTTAACAGGCTTTTTTTTTTCGGGTCGTGGCTTAATATGTTTTGTTTTTTCAACGTGGCTTAATAGATTTTTTGGGCTTTTTTTTTTGGTCAAAGGCTTAATAGCTTCCAAGCTTCTTATTTTCTCGACAATTTAAGAAATGGCACCATAACCATAAGGAGTTTTCGGAAGTGTCTAGTCATTTGGAATCGGCTTAGGCCCAGGATAACCTAGACTGGCCCAATAAATGGTTTTCTTAAGTGGTCTTTTAGTTGTGTCTGTTACAGTTTAACTGGTCCTTATGATGAAGAAACAATGATTTTCAGATGGTTCTTTGTGTTGACCAAAATCAAATGGGCCTTTGTGAAGTGTGAAAGAATAGAGAACTACTACTCCTTCTAGGTCCGGCCCTGTTCCAGTGCCCCATTTTTTTTCGGTTTTTGATGAGCCCAATGTTGCAATATTTTGCGCATCGTTCCTAAGTCCAAAACACATGGAAGTAGGCTCTGAGTGTCGCTTCCTCTCTTTCTTTTGGACCATAACACCCCGTCGTCCAATCTTTGAAGGGGGAGTAGGTGCCATGGAGTTAGTTCTTCCTGGTTTTCCGTGACCTTTTTCCCACCTTTCTCTTGCATGATAGTTAGTTTGATCTCACCTGAGTTTCTTTTAATAGTAGCATTATATGTAGTATAAGCGATAGTGTGATTTGTAAATCTTATGGTAACTGACGCGTCAGACTATATTAGAGTACCATATATTGGTTGGGTTGTTGTTTATTTTGTATTGTGCACATGTGTGACAGCACATGTTCTAAGGCTGCAGGCCTATAACTTTGGCACTTCAGCTGTGTTTTACGATTGCTGGTGTAATGATGCTTACCAATGAGTAGGCTTGTTGACTAGTGTTAGATGCTCTCATTTATGTGTAGTTGCTAATATGTTGATGTGTACCATGGAATGGGCTTAGTGCTTCCGTGTTCAGTGTGTACAATTGTTGGTGTACTGATGCCTATCACGGAATAGACTCGGTGCCCCATGTGCTTAGTGCTTTGATTTTATAAAAGTTGTGGTTGTGCACTTTAGTTGGTGGTTAAGCTCATTGTCCTTCTTTCTATGCAACTAGTTTACTAATTTGGGTTGACCCGATATGACCCGGTCACTAAGCGGGTCATCATCGGGTTGGGGTTTGGGTTCAAAAACATAACGTGGTCCAAAAATTGGACTGGGTCTAGGTTTGATCAAATCCGACCCAACCCGTCAACACCCCTAATTCACTACATGTGGAGGGCCATGGTATCCTTCACCAAGGAGAAATACATGCTTCAATGAGCCATAGAACTGGAAGCCAAGAAGATGGGTAGGATCTTTGAAACATTGTGCGATTCTTTTGTGGGCTTGTCAAGAAGAGAGGAGATGAAGAAGGGTGGTGGAGTCGTGGATGAGATGGTGGGGAGGGTGTGGCAATGGGCTGAGATTGGGGCCAAAATCGAAATTAAAAAAAAAAAAAAAATTCAACGGGATGAGGATCTCTTGTAGTCCCAAATAAGATAGGACCACCATAAAAGTCATCTATGATTTCCTTCTTTTTATTGTTTCTTTCCCCTCTCTCTCTTTGGTCTCATTCATCCCTATCTTCCCTTCAAATACTCCACTCTTGTTTGCTGTTGGCCCGGCACATCAACTCCTCGAGTATTACTTTTACACTTTCCAAAACTACTATCCTATTTCTCTTCAAGATAATGGCAGGTGTAAGGTGGGATTGGGGCCAAAAAGGTTTGGAATGATCTCTTTGCATTGATCATGTGAATTTTTTGACATCTACATGACCTAATCGTATATAAATCTTTATTATTAATTAAGAAGATAGGTCCCAAAAAAAAAAAAGAAAAACACACAAAAGAATCCATTGCCCTTGATTTTCAAACGGTAGTTGAAATTAAACAAAAAAGTTGGAGTTGTTTTGATTTTACTGGCACCAAAGTATAAGGTATAAAAATTAAACAAAATCAATCATGTATATAAACAATTACTGGCACAAGTTTCAGATAGAGAGTCATGGTTGAGTAAAACATTTTAAGTAAAATTTGCCTAAATCACAATTTATTTTTTCTATAACCAACCACTTTTAGCTTTTAAACAAAACCAACCATGTGCTAAGACACCCCTTAACCACACAAAGTATAACCATGCTCTTAATCGCCATTGTGAATGTGCAAACATTATTTAACGTGTATCAAGTAAATTACTATTTAGGTTGCTGCCTCTTCAAATGAAGATGACACTGGCACAAGCAAAATGCTTTCGATATTGACAAAGTCACGGATGCGTTTGGTATCTATCTCTTTAATAATGTGCGTGAAACATTCATAAATGAGTTATACAATTTTTTTATGTAGATGGATGGATAAAATTTTGACAATCAAATCATATATATTTATAAATAATTAAAAAAGTTTTCATATCTCAGTCATTACATAAAAAGATCTAAATATTTTATTTATCTATTAACACATTATTCAATAATAGTACACAAAATTTGATGCTAATAACACATCAAATCAAATTTAAACTCTAAAAGTAATTGCTTAACTGTTCATGTATTATTTTAAGATAAATAAGTATCTTGACAAATTATATGAGATACATCTAAAAGCTGTATCATATAAACAAAGTTTCAATTCAACTAATTTGTTTTCTAATTACTGACATAAAAATATGTAAATTGTCAATGACCGTGAGATTGCATGAACATCACAACTCAACTTTTAAAAGAGATATGAAACTAAATAAAGTTAAAAGTACACAAATTGATGAACACATGCAAGGAGAGGGCGGGTTTCCTGTCTCTTCAATTCAAATGAATAGGACACATGTGACGTATGGTGTGAACAACTTTGGCACCCTTTTTCTATCTCTCTCCTCTCCTCTCTTGCTTTTTCATTTTCCTTTTTCTTTCATAATTTTTTTTATTAACTTTGTGAGTGGGTGTCTAATTGTATATATTTAAAGATATGGACAAATAACACCTCTCTATTATATCAATGATCAAAGGGGTAAAGGACATCATGAAAGGATTGGCCTGTCATAATGACTCAGAAAACAAAGAAAGTGAGTGTGAATGATGCCATGTGTAATTTTGTCATTTTCGATAGAGACCTCTGAATCTTTTTGCCATCCCAGACTTCCAAGTCGTTGTAAAAGAAAATTGGGCCCATAAATTATTTGTGTATCAAAGGTCAGCATATGCTATACCAACCCAAATTGTAGGTAGGTAAATAAAGAAAAGAGTAAGGATAGATGTACTCATTTTTTTGGGACATTGTGTCGACTCGCTCCTATCCAATGGTGGATGGATGATTAGTCGGTACGGTGTTCCAAAAAAGTGATTTTCTTTCTCTAAAGAAAATTTTTTAAGTTGAATAAGTTTTGTACCGTGAAAAATAGTAGTCGAATGAGTCAATAAATAATTGCGATAAGCTTAGATATCAATTTATTAAATTCAGTTAGATCATTAGTTTAAAATTACCTGAGTTCAAATCAAGAACAATATTGTTATTTACTTGAACACTAGTTTTTTGGACACTATTGGGATACTTAGTAATCATGCATAAATAACTAAGAATTTTAGTTATCTTATGATGCATTTTAATGTGCACCATGTTAAGTTTGGTGCATTGTGTATAGTATAGTCTTAAGGGTAAAGATATGATGGTCTATCAATATGTCAATCATATTGCGATGCACCATAAAATTTTTCTTTCATTCTCTCCCCATCTCCCCAATCTTCTCCTATTTGTCGCGCTGCCAAAAACCACCCACTCCCCCGACCCCTCTCCATCTCTAGCGCTGCTAGTCATGCTTGATGCTCAAGAGGTCATCGAACAACTTGCATGAGCTTGAGAACTTGGCAATGCTGCCTTCCCCTACCAGACCCTTGTCGTTCTTGCTTGTTGGCCGGTCGAAGGTTCTAGAGCTTAGGGGACGTGACCTGTCCACCTTCATCTCATGGCATGGTGCGATGGGCCTTCATGTAATGGACGATGTCGAAGGTGAGGGGCGGTGGGGCGACAGCGATGGTGGCGCTGAAAAGGAACAACAAGAGGAAGAAGAAGAAGAAGAAGAGGGGTGGCAAGTAGTGCTATAGTGCATCCTAGTGGATGGTTGCAACAATACACCGTTCCGTGTTTTTTGTTGGATAACAAGGTACATAATTCACCATACCACACAAGGAGCATTATGGATGGCACCTTGTATTATTTACAAAAATGACTGTGAAAAATATTAGAAATTATATATTAATAAATAAGAAAATTTAAATTATTTTATGGGTGAATAATAAATATAAGAAATACTTATCAGCTAGAACAATTTAATGCATTGTGCTCATCCTCTCTAGCACTGCTCAATTAATATTATATGTATTATTAATTTTTTTTCATCCACCATATTAACTAGAAATATAACTAAAATCTTGATCATCAAATTTTTAAAATAATATCTAAATTACGGATTCAAAAAATATTTCTCATCAATAAAATAGACATACACAGCTTTTTTTATGAGCCCAAGTCTTAAATATGAATTTAAACGAGACAGACCAAAAAAAAGTGTATTTTACATGAGAAACTGTATATACAACATTTTTATATTATTTTCACACCTTGTCCTAAATAGGTCATTGCTTCTCAATAAGTCTGATTTCCGTACAAAAAATTAATTTGTAGGAATAAATATTAAAAAATTGTGCAATATTTACACAATAAAAGTTATGATCAAGTATAATGTTATTTGTATTTATTTTATCGGAGAAATTGTGCTAGTTAGTCCATTATCTATTATTGAAAATGATAAAAAAAAATTTAAAACAAGAAACTTATCATTTTCAATGGTGCTTGATAGATAAGTCGACACGGTGTCTCAAATGAAATAAGTACAAATAATATTACTTCAAGGGCAAATATCTAGATTCTTGGCTCATTTCACAACACACACTTATCAGTTATTTAACAATTAAAAAGAAAATTATGGGTAACAACAACATCCAAATAATGTTATACTAAAATATCAAAGTTTTGTTTATCATTTCATACAATAACCATTCCTGCAAAATCCAAAAATTTGTTGGTTTCAAGTTCAGCAGTTCATGTTATTGTATCTACTGAGAGCAACTGTTTATTCATTTCCAAACACCCCTAACAAGAAAACCAAGTTCTAAAACCTTTGTAAAACCGCTTACGTTTGCTAAAATGAGATCATTATCCTGCACGAAGCCACACCACTTATGCACCACTTGTTCTTCGTTTTGTACATTGCACAACACTTTTTTCTTTTAGTGCTCTGATTCGTGCTGTGACAAAACAGATAGCAGAAGCTGGACCTCTTGTATAAGAGCCACTGGACCCCTCCCTGAAAATGAAACCTGCCTTTTTTTTTAGATGAATTTGAAAGTGGGATGGGATGTAGTGACCGGTGACCACTTGGGAGAGTGATTTTTAGCTTGGCATGCGTATGTGGTAGCTATGACCCTAAAATAACAAGTGGTTAAATGAGGATAATGATGCACACTGAATGTGCAGAAGATCCCTTTGATGTGGACTTGAAGATATTAGAGTTTTGATTTTTATTGCTTTTTGAATAACAAAATTTAGGCTGAGGTGAATGTCTCTAGTCTAGGGTTAGAGTATGTCTTCCTATCAAACACAGACGCACCATTCACGTGCCATGCTTGCCTATCTGACATGTGTCTATGTTAGATCTTATATGACGCATTGATGACACACGTGTTTGATTCCAACACAGAAAGACACAATATAGATAAGATTATTTAAAATTTGAAAAAGGAGATAATACATAAATTGAGTTTATTTTAAACTTTTAAATAATCTCTAATATTGAATTAAAAAAAGGCATAAATAAAGTTTAAAAATCATAAAATATATATATATATATATATATATATATAGAAAAAGATTCATTTATATAAACTTTGATATGTCCTTTATATCTGTGTCATGTCATGTTCTATATCTGTGTGTGTACTTCACACATGCCTTTGAACTATGGAGGTACTTATAAATAAACCCTTCAATGGAGGAAATCAGGAATCGAACTCAAGTTATAATGATACATTGGTAGAAAGACTTATTGTCAATATTAGAGTTATAACAAGCGGCTTCTATTTTCCTTCATTTGTTGGTTTTGTCTGTTTGTGTTAATAGTTTAATGAGCAGCCAGTGATGCAGCAAACAGAAATTGTATTCCAGGCCACAGATGCTAAATTAACATATGATTACGAAGCAGTGCGCAGATTGTGGAGCTACATGGGCTTGAAAATAAGTTATTCTTAAGAATTAAAAAATGGTCCATGTACCAGGACCAGGACATTACTTGCTTCACGGACCACAATATCTGTTAAATTCTTCTTCCTCCATTGCACAAATTTTGACAGATAATACTGTGCAAAACGTGAGTGATGCGTGGGTCCTCCCATGCTTGGGAGTTATAATAGTCCCTTTTGAAAGCCGATGCATTATTAATATTCACAACCGTTGGATCAATTTTATTTAAAATCCAATGGTTGTTATTCAACATATGATTACAAGTTCAGTAGTCAATTTAAATTATTACAAGGGGTCAACATTAGCAGACAACCCATTAGGTTTTGTTGGGCGGTGACAGGTTTAGCTGCACAACTACCGTTCCTTGAACATGATCTCATATTACTTTTTCCCTGAAAATGGGCCAAAAGCCAAGAAGAGGGGCAAAGTGGGCACGTGTCTGTGTAGTCCAAACATGCCAAACACATCAAAGGATAGCTACCGCACACTTGTAACGTGTCCATTAAAGGAATGGTGCACTGGGCACGTGTCTGTATAGAAGACCAATATTAAAAGAATCCAGCCTGTGATTATTTAACCATATCCATCCAAGTCCCCACACCCCACCCAAAAAAAAAAAACATATCCACCCAAGGCATCACGCAGGTAGTTGATCTTGTGTTAAATACTCTTTGTTAGTCTAGTGCACCGTGGCTCGCAGGAACGTTGACGGGGGAGACTCTAAGTCCACGCTGATCTGCAAACCAGTCGCGTAGCAGTATCTGATGGTGCCTGCCAATAAAACCTACTCTCAGATTCTCTACTTAGCAAGATGATCACTTAACTATATTTTTAAAATAATAGCTTAGACATGTGTGTCTCCATGCATTTTAGCTAGAATCCATATCTAACTTCCTTTTCCATCACGTCACGTTCCTGATTTTGGCATGTAGTGAGCTAGCATAGTTCTATTTGAATATAGTTTCCTTCGAGGTTCTAACTTATAAAATACGAGAACCATCTTCTGGCTCGTGAACAATCTTTGACAAAACAACCCTCTAAGCCAGCCATGACATCAATTCATTAGAATAATGTGCTACACACACAGTTATTAATTGCTGCAAATGAAATGCCATACTGTCTATTCCTTGAAGTCCCTCAACATCCAGAAATCAGAAACAATCATTACAAATTATTATTAGAGTGAGTTCCATTCAATGACACTGAGGTCAACTAGTCTTTAGCACAAGACGTGACTCAATTGAATAAAGATGCTTCTTTATCGCCGATGGTTCTTTCTAGATATTATGTAATGTCAAAATTACCTTCAGGTGAAAGATGCTAGACGTAATAGTAAGGCAATTTTTGATGTAGAAGTCTGATCTTTAACAATTTAGGTGCTTTCGATTCAAAGGTCCGAAACATATGATTGTCAATCACTTAAATTTGATCCACAGATACTGAATCTCTCTTTCCTTTTAGTATAAAGTAATTTAAAGTAATAAAACAAAGGGTTATAGAAAAAATTCCATGGTGGACATGACAGCTTGATTCCTCCATTATTTGGAAGGTCTTATATAATAGTATCTCATAATCAAACATCATATAGCTTTCTTTATAGAAACTACATCAACCTTAGCATATCTTTTCCCTCCTAGCCTATAATTGTATTGGGCTTGAGAGCTTTAGCATTGGGTCAAGTACAGAGACAAGTTCCTGATCTTCTCTCGTGTCAATCAAGTAAGCTTCTAAAGTAGTCTGTTTTACACATGTTAGTCAGCAAGGACACGGCTTCCAAAAGCTTAGGAGTCCAGTTTTGCATCATGGAGTTATTCATATTACCTCGAATGACTCAGTTGACATTGCACAGCCACCTAAGCACATGTTTGTCAGCACTATTTCCTGCCATTTTTCTTGTGCTACTTTTTCAAGCAGTTACCTTTAGTAGATGATAACAATAATGTATGTGCCATGTGATTAGTGTGTGGCATTGGAAACATAGTCTTAGGAAGTAGCAAAGTATCAATCACCTATTCTTGAAACTATACATGTATTAACTCCCTGAAGACGACATAGAATGCTGCTGGGTAACCTATGAACCTATGCTATTCAGCTATTCGGCCACACATATTGTTCCACACTTCTTCTGTTATAATTTTCTACTAATTCAACAGTAGAGTTGTCATATACTTACATATTGTAAGTTTAGTAGCATCACGTGAAATTAAGCATCCTTTTGCACGTACATAGGCTTAGACTTGCTTGCCATATGCAGGCCAAGTGGATGCAGCATAGTTTGTATTTAATGTTGTAAGCTTAGGCCTTTCTATGGGATTCACGTGCAGTAAACTCCATGTGCTTACACTGAGTTGGATGCTTGGATAAAGATGGATGTGAAAAACTCTCTCCAAATAACTAGAGGTGGCACAGGTGCTCATGATGATGATGGGCATGCCAAAAGGACTGGTAAAATTTTCTAGGATCATTAACCAATCCATTTTCTTATACTTGAATTAGTATCTTGAAGTTTAGTCCTGCTATCAAATACCAGGAACTTTAAAGAGTGCTGTGGCTCATATCATTACGGCTGTCATCGGTTCTGGTGTTCTGTCTCTTGCATGGAGTACTGCCCAATTAGGATGGATTGGAGGGCCAGTTGCCTTGCTTGCTTGTGCAATTGTAACCTATGTTTCTTCGTTCCTCTTGTCTGATTGTTACAGAACTCCTGATCCTGTAACTGGGAAAAGAAACTACTCTTACATGGATGCTGTTAGAGCCTGTCTTGGTAGTAACACATTAAACTGTTTCCCCTACTCTTTAACAATCATTTTAGCCAGACACGAATATAATTTTTATGTACTACGATAGTAATTATAATGTCTAATAGCATTTAGTGTTAGTTCAGGCTATAAAAGGACATGGTTGGCTGGTTTCCTTCAATATTTGATCTTGTTTGGGACTAATACAGCATATGTAATTACTACAGCAACCAGTTTGAGGTACTTCTCCTGTTAAACCCTTCATGAAATGAGAAGTCCACCTATATATATGTATGTATGTATGTATGTTATTTATTTATTTGTTCGTGTTTGTGTGAATATGTAATTTATTACTAGCAACTTTCCTTTGTTTTTGATGATATTAGAGTGAGTGGTTGATGGTTTTTTCCCTTTTTTTTTTTTTGGTCATAACCTAATGACACATGTTTATTCAACTAATGCAGAGCAATTCTCAAATCAAATTGTTATCACAAGGAAGGGCATCAGGCTCCATGTGATTATGGGGATAGTTTGTATATGGTGCTGTTTGGGCTTGTTCAGATTGTAATGTCATTTATACCAGATCTTCACAACATGGCATGGGTTTCAGTTGTTGCTGCAATTATGTCCTTTGCATACTCATTCACAGGACTAGGACTTGGCATAAAAACAGTCATAGGTAATGTTTATTTCTATTCATTTGCTGTTAATTTAAGTTTTTGATTGTCATGAACCATCTCTCCTAAAAAGCTTAAGCTATTGGGTAGAGGCACATGAATGGTTTTATACCTTAATGTGCCTCCTCACGCAAGAGCCTCTTTTGGATTTGAAGTGTGGACTATGCATAGGCCCATCTTACCTTAACAGGAATAACTAGAGACCACTTGATCATAGAAACTTTGATGCCATGTCATAAATCATATCTCTCAAAAATTTTAAGCTGTTGGGTAGAGGCACATGAATGGTTTATTGGTTTTATACCTTAACATTGGTTACTTGTTAATTTGAAGCCTGCTGATGATTAAAGCGACAGGATGAAGAGAGAAACATATTAATGTCCTAAAACCTATATCATTCTGCTATATTGCTAGAACAATAAATGGCAAAAAGCAGGAATTCGGAACTATATATGAAGAAACAAATTATATTACATATTTCTTAGAATCATAGAGATGAAGGTGAAAAATGGTTCATAAGAATCTGGTTGCTCTTACAGAAAATGGAAGAATTATGGGGAGCTTGACAGGAGTACCAACTGCTAATATTGTTGACAAGTTATGGTTAGTCTTCCAAGCACTTGGTGACATTGCCTTCGCCTATCCATACTCGGTTCTCCTCCTTGAGATAGAGGTACCTTGCCCTTTCATATTCAAATTGGGTGGTTAGAGGGTGGTGTACGGGAGAAAAGAAACAATTTAAAGCTGAAACAAAGTATTGAATTTTGTTGTTACCAGGACACTCTAGAGTCTCCTCCACCAGAAAACCAAACCATGAAAAAGGCCTCCATGGTTGCAATCTTCATTACAACATTCTTCTACCTATGTTGCGGATGCTTTGGATATGCAGCTTTTGGAGATGCTACACCAGGAAACCTCTTGACAGGGTTTGGTTTTTATGAGCCTTATTGGCTTGTTGACTTTGCCAATGCTTGCATTATTGTTCATTTGGTGGGAGGATATCAGGTACCAGTGTTACTAGCCTAAGTTGACTTCATTTATACTGAAATCAGGATTCTGATTACTCATATTTAGTGCTTTCTGTATTTTCTTATTGTCATATTAGTGCAACATTAGTGTTCATCCCAGAAGCACAATTTCACTGGCAGTTGTGCTGCCAACAAGAAAAAATTAAACAGAATAGAAGAGAATATTAAATCAATACATCAAAAGCGAATAGTGGGCTTTTTTCTCCCCCTTTTTTTTCCCCCTCCTACTTACACTTTTCAGAAGAACCACCTTTGAAGCAGCAACACAATCAAACCATTTTAATAGCTCTTTGGCAGGAGGACAGCAAAAGCCTAAAATACTGCGAAGATATATTCATAAGATATAGTCTTTTTATTGGTACATATTCATAAGTTATCTTTATATCATCATATCTGAGGCTGTTTATGCCAATAACCATTTCCTGAAATCCTAGTTAGTTGGCATCACTGCTCAATTCAAAAATCACCGGCTGCTTCCTGTATGATTCAATAATTTTCCAAAATCCAACTAGTCCAACTAGGATACTAATAAAAAAAAGCTTAAGAAATTTTATTCCGTGTCCCCTTGTTTCTTCATCAGTAAAAAAGTATCAATTCTTCATACGTATTCTTTTATTGGCACGAACTATATTTTCATTTCATGTGCATATATAATAATATTTGAAGTTTTCCTAATGTATCTGTCCTAGGTATTCTTCAATAGTATTTCTATCTTTTTCCTTATGAATCACTTATCATATCTTCTCACAACTGTTTCAATAATATTGATTAGAATATGAAAGAAAAAGTAAATTTTTTCTTATCTGAATTCTTCTCCATATTCAACAGCAGCAGTACTGAAATTTGTTTAAATAGCAATATGCACTAGTTACTATTGAATGTAGTCTTTATTTTCATGTTATAACTTTTTAATTGATATTTGTGCTTCATCTATATGTCCTTCTTACCAGATTTACAGTCAGCCAATATACAATGCTGCTGATAGATGGTGCTCAAGAAAATTCCCCAACAGTGGCTTTGTGAATACTATCTACAAAGTGAATCTACCCATATTGCGTAGTATTGAGATCAATCTTTTCAGGATCTGTTTCAGAACAGCCTATGTGATTTCAACCACTGGACTAGCAGTCTTGTTTCCTTACTTCAACCAAGTCCTAGGAGTGTTAGGAGCCGTAAACTTCTGGCCACTGGCTATATATTTCCCAGTGGAGATGTACTTTGTACAGAACAAAATTGGAGCATGGACTAGAAAATGGATTGTTCTCAGGACATTTAGCTTTGTTTGCTTTCTTGTGTCATTAGTGGGACTGGTGGGGTCACTTGAAGGAATCATAAGAGAGAAACTTAGCTGAAAGGTTTATGCCACTCCACTTAATAATGCTTTAATTTGTTTGAGTTCGTCTTGCATAATCTTTCATGTAATTGAGTTTCATGTTATTGTTAATGTTACTGTTGTTGAGACTTAGATGGTGGCTAAGCAGTTGTGGGGATGCGTGAAAGAGAATAAGATACTAGTAATGAAATATGTAAGTTATGCTTGTAGAACTCCCTTCAAAGAGGCAGGGTTATTAAAAATCTGCAATTTCTTGGCAGTATCATTGTATTTTATCAAAATTTGAGTTGTTATATATTTTTGGCAAAATACCTATTTTAATCTTTGACAAAAATTTTGCGAGATAGATTAGTTTCTTAAAATTTGAAAATTTACAATTAATTCTTTATCATTAGATATTTCGTATAGAAATTTTAAGGGTTATTTTATGATACGAATTTATATGAAGGGATTAATATGTTTTTTTTTGTTGATTGAATGGTGAGAGATTATATATAAATTTTCAAATTTTAAGAGATTGATTTCTCTTGAAAATTTCGTCAGGGACTAAGTTATTATCATACGGATGGTCCATGTTTATTTCTGGAATGCATCTTATACTCTGGAAGATTTTGATGCGAATCAACAATTTTATGTACGCATACAAAATCTCCCGCCCCTTTTTTGAATCATTTTAATTTTAAATTACTAGGCTACTCTTCTTTATATATTGCTACCTTCACTTAACAAATTCATTTACTAATATTTCTAAAATATCTTTTACTATCTTTCATAGTCAAATGAAAAAAATATTCAATCTCACAATTTTTTATAAAATACATTAAATTAAAATTTTATGTAACAAAAATTAATTAAATAAATTAATTTAGATGTGACCTATTTTTATTAGCATAATAACAAATATAGTTTAGATGATGAATTCAATATTTACTTCACATATTTTTTATACTTTTATGTTGTAATAGTAGTTAAAAAATATATGAGAAAAAAGTTTGATAAATTTTTATTAATAAGTCAAATTTTGAATTAAAAAAATAGTGTTTAATAACATAAACACATAAATTTATCATAAAATAATTTAGAGGTTGAAATCAATCCTTACTTCACATTTTTTAAAAATATAATATTTTTAAACTTTATATTGTAATATAATTTTAAAAATATATAAGAAGCAATTCGATAAATTTTTATTAACATATTAAATTTTGAATTCAAAAGATTTGTTTATAATAACCTTAATAGATGAATTTATCATTTTTTTAAAGATTAAATAAACTCAATACCACGTTAATCTGATACTTTAGGTTTAAAGTTATATTAAATAAGTAAATTTATAAATTCATAAAATATTTTGTTGTTTAAAAAAATTAAAAAGAGAGCGATAATAAAAAATTAAGAGACTTTTAAAAACTTAAATAAAATAAAGATTTGTAATAAACATAATTTTAAACAATTAGATTAATTAATAAATAAAAAATAGTATTTTAGAGAAATTAAATAAAGTTTAATTAAATAAAAATGACAATAGATAAATAGGAGTAACAATCAATTCACTTTAAAAGTATAAAAATTATTATAACTTTTTTCAATAAAAAAAAATGAAGTGAAAACTGAATTCAACATCCAAACTATTTTCATACTTATGACGATAAATATAAGCCACATTTATTAGATCGATAAGTGAGATATACTGATATAATACCTGTGCAACAGCGAGTCTATTTATATTTTTTATAATTATTTTTTATTTGAATGCTTTTAAAAATAATTTTGATAGCAATTAAAAATTAGATATAATATAATATATTAAGATTTATTTTAATTATTCTACACAATAAAGTAGGTAGATTGAATTTATTAAATACTTGTAGGCAATATTTTTAGTATAATATGTATATTTCTTATCCTTATTAATTATAATAATGCATAACCCTCTTGATGAGGTAATTTTTATCAATGCGACATATAACTATGCATAACAAGATACAGGTTTTGCCAAATATAATTCGATATAGTTTAATAATTGGCCTTGACTTCATTTTATTATTATTGCATAATATATCTTTATTATGAACTGTTTTTTTCTCAAAATAAAATGTCACTTTGAGCCTTTTATTGACAAATCTCTGATAAAATAAAATGAAAATTTTCTAATATAATAGTATAAATAAAAAGTTAAATAATAGTTAATACATGATAATACAATATTTTTTATTCTCAAAACTGATTTAATTTTGTTATCTTGTTGTATTAGTTTTTGTTCTGACATAAAAAATCTATATAATTTTTCACCTTTGATTATATTTTTTTGACTCAATTCTAAATTTTGATAACTATTTTCTTAATATTTATATAAAACCTACTTAAAATTATATATACATAGGTCATATATAAATCATTTTGTCTCAAATACATTACAAAAACTTGATGATTAACTATATAATGTATCTTAATGAACAATTTTATGCATTTTATTTGTATAAGAAATTGCACATTTAAAAGTTAATATAAAATAATACAGTATTCTATATTCTCGAAAGTAACATAAATTTTTTTGGTCATTGCATAATTTTTTTTTTTTTTACATAAAAGAACCTACATAATTTTTGTAACACCCTGTTTTTTTTTTTTTAAAAAAAAATAAACATTTGAGGGACTACGGTGCACCATAAATGATATGGTGCACCCTAGACCCCTCCTCTCCTTCTTAGTGCCGTCTGGAGTCTTCTTCACATATGCACAGCTTTCATTCATTTTTTCTCCTTTTCCTTGTTACGCTTCTATGCTTTCTCTCTCTCTCTCTCTCTCTCACGTTCATTTCTCCTTCTTCACCCTCACTCACTCTCGGCCTCCAATCATTATCACCATCGTGTGTCTTCCCTTTCCACCGTACCGTCACTAACTTGCAGTCTTCTCCCCGTCCGTCTCTCTCACCTGCGTCTCTCTCTTTCTCTCTCTCTCTCTCTCTGCGCCCTCCGTTCGCATTTTGCTTCTTGTGGTGGCTGGGTTCTTGTTCTGTTCCCTTCTAAAACCAACATACATTGGTGAGCTTTCCTCTTTGAAATTAGATTCTGATTTTATTTTGTTTATAGTTAGAATTAAATTTGAAGGGTATTTGGATTTTTGAGTCTTATGAGGGTGAAGAAATGAGTGGTGGAATGTTTAAAATTTTAATTTGGGAATTATAGTATAGAATGGTTAAAATATTTTGTTCAACAGGAAGGACACACAAAAATTTAAATTCCTATATTATATACTTGATAGTAGTTCCTAATTAGATTTAATTAAAAAGGTTAGACAGAGGGCAAAGACTAGATTCTAAACCAAATTTATGTTTAAATTGAAAATAATTGTTTATGTATGATTTCAGATTTCTCAGGAAATCAACCTGCAAGTTGAGCAGCCCGAGGACATAGATTGTGTACCCTGACAGTTTGTGAGTGGACAACGCCTCTATGGCATATGTTCTTTTTATACAATTAATATTAGTTTGATTTTAACAATTACTGACGGTTTATTTTTATATATCTAGTTAATTATGCATATTTTGTTTGGTGTTACTATTGTCATATAGTTTAATATGTCTATTTATTCATGGATGTCTGTTTCGGTTTTGAGGAAATTTTACTAGTATGCATTTGTTGAATGTTCTGAAAGCATTTGGACGAGAGTATGAATTTTATAAATGAAAGGACAAGCTCTGATATTTTGTTGGATTACTAAACTGATTTGTTGAGTAAACGGTAGTTTGGATTTCGAACTTTGATGAATACCATTGTTCTTTGGAAATTTGATTTGACATTTGTTACATTAGCTTTTTATCAATATCGGTCATTTTAATTTTTATATACTTTGTGGGAGGATTTTCAGTGAATCGATAGCTAGCGGTCGTTGACGCTAGCCTTGGTGCACCTTGGTTCATACCCAGCTAGCAGGGGTGTTGCTAGCTCGGTGCGTGTGTGTGAGGCCTACGCACACTGCCGACTTAGTCAGATCTGAAAGGGCTCACCGTTATCTAGAAATAACTTTGAATGTGAAGCCTCCTTATTTTAGTATTTATGTTTGAAAAATATGTTATTAATTCTATGAAGTGGTTTAATGCTTTTATATGAATAACTTATAATAGTAATTCTTTATTTGTATAATTTAAAATATTTATATATATATATATATATTGTTAGAGTTTGTCCTCATATGCTATAGTTTTATTGCCCCTCACTGAGTCGGTTGGACTCACTTATCTTCCCTTTCTATTTGATTCTAAGATCTGCACTGCTTTTTGGTCTTGCATTGGTGTAGAGTGCAGACACTTTTGACAGCCCCTCTATATGTGAGGGCTTTTATCTAGACTTTTATTTTGAGGTTTTGAATATAACTGCCGCCTTAGAGTTGCTCCACGATCCACAGACAGGAACCTGTTGCTTGTCATTCTTTTGGGATGGGATATGTATATAGGACTCGTTTATTTTGTAAACTATGTTTCTTGAGCACTGTATTGTTATGCATATATATGCAAAAATGTGTAAGTAGATAGACTTAAATATGTTGTTATTATAATGAATGAATGCCTATATGTCAAATTAAATATAAGTGCTGGTTGATTGCTGGAACAGGTTTGGCTTTTACGGGGAAGCTAGAAAAATAGGGGAGACTCTGTCCGTTTGTCACGGAAAACTTGATGTTTAAGGCTTGTTGGAGGTTCGTCACCTCCAAGCGCCGATCACAACTCAGGGTGGGTTGTGACAATTTTTTTCACCCTTCACTACTTTAGATATGTACTACAGTTCAGTGATTGATCATGGCTAAAGTTTATTATCATTGTATAATATATCTTTATCAAGAACTGTTTTCTTCTCAAAATAAAATACACCACTTTGAGTATTTTGTTGACAAATTTCTAACAAAGTAAAATGATAATTTCTAATGTAATGGTATAGATAAAAAATTATACAATAATACAATATTTTCTATTCTAAAAATAATTTAATTTTGTTATCATATTGCATTAGTTTTTTGTGACATAAAAGAATACACACACACACACATACATCATATATAAATCGTTTTATCTCAATATATTCAAACTTTGATGATGAACTAAATAAATTATCTTAGTAAAAAAAATTTGTGCATTTTATTTACATAAGAAATTACACATTTTATAATTAAAGTAAAATAATATAATATTTTAAGTTCTCAAAAGTAGTTTAAGTTATTTTTGTTGCATTATTTTTTTTATATAAAAGAACCTATATAATTTTTTCATCCGTCATTACTAAGATTTTGAAATAATATATCTCAAATTTTTTTATCATTTGATTAATATTTTTTTTTTTTCACATTTAACTTCACAAAAATTTACTTGTTAGTTTTTTCCTATATGTACACATTTTGTTAGCAAGATACACATTTTGTTTTGGACATAAAATCCATACCTGTCTTTTCTTAATCAACTTATAATTCAAGATAAATTTGTAATATTCTTTTACTTATATTAATTACTTATTTAACTTTTTCTCTCTCCTCATTCATATTCTCTCACCATTATTTTCTTGTAAGGAACTAGGAAATCGAAATAGAAATTACCTAGTCTCAAGTATAAAGTAGGAAACACGAAACTATTGTTGATCCTTGGTTCAAGTGGTGGGGATGTATTTGCAAGGATTTCGACACCCAAGTTAGCATGGAAGATACAATGTAAATAGAAAAGTGTGCATACCTGAACCATTGGATCATAAAGCTATTTATAGTGAGATATGAGGGTTTAAATTGGAAAGATTATCTCCTCTTTTCATGAAAATATCCCTCAATTATGATTCCTTTTAATCGTTTTCGATATCTCCTGAAGTGATAAAATAGGATCCCTTCATTTCCAAGTTAGTTGCTTAGATGTGGGATCGTAGGTGGATCAAGGTGTAATGTCCAGTTTAAAATAAAATGTTAGTAATAATTGCATTTTATAGAAATAGGGGAATTATATTAATTAGAAAGGAATAAAATTTAAAATAAAGAGAAGTGTGTAGCAAAAAATAAAATAAAATAAAATAATAGCGAAGGACCACGGTGCACCATAAATGATATAGTGCACTGTAAACCCCTCTCTTTCTCTATTTTCCTCGTCCAGAGCCTTCTCTGATGCATTTTCATTCCTTTCTTTCGTTTGTTTTTTTTTTTCATTCCTCGTCTCTTCTCGTTACTCTCTCTCTCTCTCTCTCTCTCTCTCTCTCGATTTTTCTTCTTTCACTCTTACGTCTCTACTTCAACCCGCTAGCCACCATCCGTGCTGCCTTCACCTTACCCCCACCACTGCAGAACCTTTTCCCTACGAGCCTCCCTCCCTGCATCTTTCTCATCAGTTTTCTCTCTCCACTCTCTCTCGTGAACGCCTGCTTCTTGTGGGTGGTTAAGCTTGTCTTTCTCACTTTAAATTCAACCCACACCTGGTGAGTTTCCTTCTTCAAAGCTACGAGTTGGTTCTATTTTATTATTGTGGTAATTGAAATTGATGGATATTTAGATTTTGTTGGGTCTTGTAAGAGTGGAGGGTGAGTGGAGAAATAGTTAAAATTTAGATTGATGGGTTATAATATAGCTTGGTTTGAGTGTTTTGTTCACTAAGGAAGAAATTTGTAGATTTTAAAATTTTATGTTACATAGTTGAATATTTTATAAGTTATTATAGTGCTGTGGATAGTAACTCTTGATTTAATTACTAAAAGGTAAAGAGGGTAAAGACTAGATTTTAAAACAAATTATGTTTAAATTGAAAATAATTAATTACGTATGATTTCAGATCCCTCAGGAGATCAGCCCGCAATTTCAGCAACCTTGAGGACGTAGATTATGTCACTGACAGTTTGTGAGTGGACAGTGCCTCTATGGCATATGGTTTTCTTTATGCAATTAATATTGATTTAGTTTTAGTATATATTGGTAATTTAGTTTATATATTTAGTTAATTATGAATATTCTGTTTATAGTTTGATATATTTATCTATTCATGGATGTCTGTTTTGAATTTGAGGAAATTTTATTAGTATGTAATCGTCCAATGTTTCAAAAGTGTTCTTTTGAAAAAAAAAAAAAAAGAGATTACAGATTTTATAAACGTTAGGACAAGCTTCGGAATAGTGTTTAAATTATTAAATTGAGTTGTTGAGAACCTTAATTTGAGTTGGAAACTTTACTTGGGATTTCATCTTTGGAAACTTTATTGTATATTTATACCTTTATTTTTGAAGTTTTATTAATATCTATTACTTCAGTTTTTATATACTTTGTGGGAGGATTCTCAGTTAATCGGTAGCTAGCGGTCGTTGACGCTAGCCTTGGTGCACCTTGGTTCGAACCCAGCTAGCAGGGGAGTTGCTAGCTCGGTGTGTGTGTGTATGGCCAACATACACCACCGACTCTGTTAACTCTGAAGGGGCTGACCCCGATTTGGAAAGTTCTCAGAATTGGAACCTCCTCGCTTTGGCATTGAGATTTGAGAAATATATTTTCAAGGTCGTGAGACAATATTAATTCTATTTATACTGAGAATTATGGTTTCGAACTATGAAATAATATAAATTTTATATACATGCTTAGTTTTATGTTGATTCCTTAATTATATTTAGCTCATGATATTAACTCTTTATTTATGTACAATTTGCTTTATTTCTAGAGCTTTATCCTCATATGTTATAGTCTCATTGCCCCTCACTGAGTCGGTTGGACTCACCCACTTTCCTTTCCTGTTTCAGATCATAGTGTTACACCTGATTCAGTTTCTCCAGTTTTGTGGAGTAAAACATCTTTTGATAGCCTCTCTATACGTGAAGGCCTTCCGTATACTCTATTTGATGTTTTGGATATATCTGCCACTTTAGAGTTGCTCCATGATCCACAGACAGGATCCTACTACTCGACATTCTTTTTGGATGGGATATGTGTATAGAAACTTGTTTAATTTGTAAACTATGTTTCTGGGTATTTGTAGTAATCATAGATGTATATATTTATATGTGCATATGTATGAGTAGGTAGACGTAAATATCTTACTATTATGAGGAATGAGTGCCTAATATGCGAATATGTGCAACTTACTTGGAAGTGCTCTGAGAGCCTTAATTTGGACGTATGCGCTGGTTAAATATTGGAACAGGTCTGGCTTTTACGGGGAAGCTGGAAAAATAGGGGAGATTCTGTCCGTTTGTCACGGAAAATTTAATTATTAAGGTTTGCTGGAGGTTCGTCACCTCCAAGCGCCAGTCACAATTGAGGGTGGGTCGTGACAAAAGTGGTATCAGAGCCTGGTTAGGTCTTTCTGTGGTTGATGGAGCAAATATCCTTTAGTAGTATTGCGATTGTGTAAATGGTTGCCGGCCCATTTCCACAAAACGCAATGCTACCTGAGGCTTTAGGAGTGTTATTTTGTTCTTCATCCCTTAGCTATTTCGTGTGCCTCTTGATGTCTCATCTATCCTATTCCTTCCTATATGGAAGAGTTATGTTCCTCTTTTCTTGTCAAAGATTTGCTCTATTGGGCAACAACGCTCCATTAAACTAATCATAATTTTCTATGCATATCAAGTTCATGGATCATTCATAAGTTTGCATTGTCCAATATCTCTTTGACCTGCTAAGTGCCATTGCATACTTGCATCCATGATATTTGACTCATTATATTATTGCTGGCCTGACTTGGATGCTTAAAAATACATTGTTCTTTGTGGACCTGTGTTAATTGTTTATATTTTGAAAAATGATGAGAATATGTGATTGAGGATTTGACATGAGATCCAATTGAAATGACTATATGTACTTAATGTTATGATTATATTATGGAACTTTTCACATCTAAAAATAAGAATAGTTATATATGATGGTAAAATAAGGGCTTTGGAAAAGTTTATGGCAGGATCTGCAGCTAATGTCAGTAGATGTTAGCTTTGTTGCACCTTAATTTATCATTTACACAGCCACATAGAATGTGGTACGTGAAAAATTACACAACGACTCAAGGAGTGGTGCGTGACGAATACGAGATCATATGAAAGAAAGGCCGCCTAAGTGTGATCTTCATGAACCATCCTGGATTAGATAAGTTCCCATTGGTTTTAAGTAATTCAATAGTATTTTGGAACTATTGTTCTTACTTAACTTTACATATAAGAATCTAATTTTAAGTACATTGTGCTATGCGGGTTATGGATGTCCTATCTTTTATTGAGTTGCATAAACTCACCCTATTATCTTTTCCTCTTTTTCAGAATCAGGTGCTGACTTAGGATCTGATCCTCCTGCCCTTTTCAGTAGTGACTTCTTGTTTTCTTTTGGTGAGCCCTTTTATAATCAAGGGCATGTTTTAGAATTGGGAACTCCTTGTAAACTATTAGTTTAATTTTTGTAGCTTCATAGTGCCACAGGCAGAGTCCGACCCTCGCTTAGCTTGTATTGGCATTAGAACTTAATTATGTATATTCAAATATGTAGACTTGTTATTGGTATTATGATTTTCTTAAATTGACTAAATGTTATGGTATGGATCTTGAAGGAACAAATATCATGTATTTGAATGGATTCATATATGGTTATGCTTTTGAATCTTATAATGTGTGCTGTGTGGGGTGCATTCCTAATGAATACTTAATGATTAGAATTTGAATTAACCAATTAGAGTTAGTTACTTCTTTCTTCTATTTCCTTTTGTTTTATTATAATTAAAACTAAATTTTTGAAGTAACCAATCAGATTTATTCTTTTTTCTCTATATATAATTTATATTGAAAATGAAGATTAAATAATAATTTTTTATTATTAATAAAATTGAAGAAATAACATGGAAAGTTTTACATATGTGGCAACCAGGTTAATTTTATATTAAATGCATTTGATCAAAAGCTTTTACATAGAAAATATTTTAAAGCTTTCTATATATGGAAAGAATAATTCAAATTTTCACAATTAATATTTTTCTTTTTAAAATTTAATGGGATATTTGATTAGCGGGGTATTAGTGGGTAATTATTTATTTGTTATATTATTGTGATTCTCATTCATTATTTTTTTTTTTGTTTTCAAAATAAATACTTAATGAGTAGAATTTGAATTAACCAATTTGATTTAGTTACTTCCTTTTTCCATTTCTTCTTTTTATGATAATTAATACTAAATTTTTGAACTAACCAATCAAGATTTATTCTTTTTTTTATGTATAATTTATGCTAAAAATAAAAATCAAATAATAAATTTTAATAATTTATAAGGAGAGAATTTTTTTTTAATTTTAAAAGTTTTCCGTTAATAGTTTCTAGCTGTACCACATTATTGTTTCGTAAACCAATAATATTATTTCAATTAAAAAATTTTATTCACTTGCCTTTTTTGTTTCTACCATCCTTATCTATTCTATTAGAGACTCCCTTTTTTTAGATTCAATAAAAAGTGTTTTCTAGCTGTATAAATAATTATTGATTGGAAAGTGTTTTCATCATTTTTTTTTTCTTATCTAATTTCAAAATCATTTATGGAAAGATTTCACAAAGGGCCTGCAAGGTCAGCCAGAAAACAATATTTTTGGTGGGTTTACGAGGTAAACAGAGCAAGTTAAAAAAATAAAATAAGTACAAGAAAACCAACAAGCTAAAACTAAGCAACTCGTCTGCCAAACAAGAATAAAAAACTAAGCAACTCTTCTACTCCAAGAAGTTTGAGTTGCATCCTCCATGAGCACTGCATGAATACACGCTGGAGGTTCCTTGAACTGGCACAACCCATTTACTTTTGTTTAGTTTTAATAAAATATACAGAAGGGGTGGGAAAATGCATTGATTTTTTTATTATTAAATTTCTTTTAAATGTTATAAGAATATATTTTTAATTAAATTTTAAATTTATTAATTTGTGTATGTTCTCTTCACTTTGATTTTAATAAATGATGTTTAATATAAAATGATATAATGACGTAACAAATTTATTTTTTAAATTATCATAACATGACTCTTGTTATGTAAATTTTATAAAAATTTAGATATTTATAGAAAAAACTTAAATTACTTTAATCTAATATTCTTAAAAACTTATACATATTAACTTTAAATTTTTTTTTTAAATATGTGCATTGCATAGGTCAAAAATACTAATTTATTAAATAACAATATCTTTATTGTAATTTAGAGTTTATGTTTTATATTATATTATTCTTATTTTATATATTATATTGTCATTTCATATGTCTTATAACTTTCAAATTTTGTATAATCGTGTCCATGTATTAGTCCATACGCAAAAAAAATTATATTATACGGCATCCATGTCCGTAAGTTTTCTAATTAAAAACAATACGTGGAAATACATAGTCTGATTTAATTTAAGATATTATATTATTTACTAAAATTTAGATTAAATCTTTAATGTAAGAGTAATTTAAAAAAAATTATAAAATGTGATGCCTTTGGCTCCTTGGGCTGAGCAGAAGAAATACGAAAATCTCGCATCAAAACCATCACGATCATCTTCCAAAGCACCGATCATCAGAAACGGAATTCATCAAAGATCCAATCAACCATAGCTCTTAAAAATCTTCCCAGAGTGGAGATTGTTAGTATGCTGTTCTTATCTCACTACTCCTCCATGATGCACCATGAAACTGATTTTCTTCTCCAGCCCATTTTCACGCATGGGGTCTCTGGTTCATTGCACCTGGTCTTGTTACTTGTGCTGGTTGTGTCATGGGCATGGGAGAAATTGCATGTGGACCGTAGAGAAAAGAGCCAAAGAAATGGATTCCATAACACTGGCGGTTTCTTGTACTACAAACTTGGTCTGATCTGTAGCTTAGCTATTTGCGTGTTCAACCTTGTGTTGTGCTTACTAAGCTACTTTTACTGGTATGAAAATGATGGCTCAAACGAGGTTGTGACCATTTTGGATTTGGCTCTCAGAACAGTTGCTTGGGCTGTTCTTTCTGCTTATTTGCATTCTAGAAAGTCCAATGTGCAGGAACGGAGTTTCCCTTGCTTCTTGAGAATTTGTTGCTGGGCCTACGCCTTTGTTTCCTTATTTTGCCTTGTAATAGACTTTATAATCTATGAAAAGCATGCTTTCTTGCCCATTATATACCTTGTTTCTGATATAGGTGCCTCTATTTGCGGATTATTTCTTTGTTATGTGGGGTGTTCTATCAACCATGTGGTTAAGCTTGCCCCTCTTGAAAAAGCTCTTTTGAATGACGACTCTGGTGTAATGAACAGTTCTAATCCCAATAAGAACAAAGGAGATGAAAAATCATCTGGTCATTCAGATTCCGGATTTTTCAGTTTTCTTACTTTCTCTTGGATCAGTCCACTAATATCTCTAGGCAATAAGAAGGCTCTAAACCTTGAGGACCTCCCGCTGCTCGATATCAATGATAGTGCCTATGGGGCTTTTACAACTTTTAGTAAAAAGCTTGAGTCAGAGTGTGGTAGTGATAGAAGAGTGACCAATCTTAAGTTGATGAAGGCATTAGTCTTCTCAACATGGCATGGGATATTATTATCAGGCTTATTTGTATTCTTAGGCACATGTGCTTCTTTTGTTGGCCCCTATCTTATTGACATCCTTGTTCAATACCTCAATGGGGAGCACAAGTTTAAAAATGAAGGCTATGTTTTAGTAATGACATTTCTTATTGCAAAGTTTGTGGAGTGCCTTTCACACAGGCACGGGGTGTTTAAGTTCCAGCAGGTTGGGGTTAGGATGCAATCAATGTTGGTGGCAATGATCTATGCTAAAAGTTTGACCCTTTCATGTCAATCAAAGGATGATCACAGTAGTGGGGAAATCATTAACCTGTTGACTGTTGATGCTTCAAGGGTTGGTGGATTTTGTTGGTACATGCATGATCCATGGATAGCTGTTCTGCAAGTTGCTTTGGCCTTGTTAAGTCTCTATAGAAGTGTAGGGATCGCTTCAATAGCTGCTTTTGCTGCCACTGTAATTGTGATGTTGCTAAATCTGCCTGTAGCATCATTGCAAGAAAAGTTCCAAATTAAGTTAATGGAGTTCAAAGATAAAAGAATGAAGGTCACGTCTGAGATTTTAAAGAATATGAGGATTCTAAAATTGCAAGCATGGGAGATGAAGTTCTTAACAAAGATCATTCAGCTTAGGAAGACTGAGGAGATATGGCTAAAGAAATTTGTTGTTGGTTCAGTCATCATTAGATTTCTCTTCTTTAATGCTCCAACTTTTGTTGCTGTGGTTACTTTTGGTGCATGTGTTCTTATAGGTATACCACTTGAATCTGGGAAGATCTTATCTGCACTTGCAACATTCCGAATTCTTCAAATTCCCATATCTAGTCTTCCTGACACAATTTCAATGATAGCACAAACTAAGGTTTCACTTGATAGGATCACATCATTTCTTTGTCTAGATGACTTGCAGGCTGATGCAGTGGAGAAACTTCCATGGGGTAGTTCTGATTTAGCAATTGAAGTAGTAGATGGAAATTTCTCTTGGGATTTATCTTCACCTAATACAACATTGGAAAACATAAATCTTAGAGTTTTTCATGGCATGAGGGTTGCTGTTTGTGGCACTGTTGGATCAGGCAAGTCTAGTTTACTTTCTTGTATGATAGGGGAAGTACCAAAGCTATCTGGGACCGTGAAGGTGTGTGGAACAAAGGCTTATGTTGCCCAATCACCATGGATACGAGGTGGCAGTATAGAAGATAACATATTATTTGGTAAAGAGATGGACAGGGAAAAGTATGAGAAGGTGCTAGAAGCATGTTCTTTGGTAAAAGACCTCGAGGTTCTGCCATTTGGTGATCAAACAATTGTTGAAGAGAAGGGAATCAGTTTGAGCGGTGGACAAAAGCAAAGAGTACAAATAGCTCGTGCTCTTTACCAACATGCTGATATATATCTGTTTGACGATCCCTTCAGCGCTGTAGATGCTCATACAGGATCCCATATCTTTAAGGTATTATTTTCCTATTGTTTTTATTTTTTAGTGTAATCTTCTTGATTTTTCCTCTTATCTTCTCCTCATTATTGCATGTATTGTTAAGGTAATTTGATATTTATGGCTTGATGCAATATTTTGGTCTTCCTAAACATTCTAAATTTTATCGAATTAATAAGTTCATTGTATTCATATACACATGCTGATGTCTCAAAAATTAACTGACATAGTGAATCTAGATGTCTCCATGTTTAGCATAAAATACAATCCTTTCCACATTTTTTTTTTTTGGTGTTGTTGGGTGCTTCTCCGAATGGAGTTACATCTGAAATAATGAGAAGATTTCATGGAATTTTATGGTTCTGATCTCTCTAGTAATTCCAACAGTATGCTATGGACATGGATGTAGTTGTAACCTCCTTTAATTGGATTCTTCTTCTTCTTCTTCTTCCCTTTATTTATTTATTTATTTTTTTGGGCGGTAAATGATATGCTTTCAATACAATTGCACTTGTTTTGTTATGCATTTGGATGCACAGGCAGTTATCTAATTTTACACTACTGCTATAATGTTTCAGGAGTGTTTGCTTGGCCTGCTGAAAACAAAGACTGTGATATACATAACTCATCAAGTAGAATTCTTACCTGATGCTGATCTAATATTGGTGAGGGATTCACTGATTCTCATGTTCATGAATTCGAACTTTGGAATTTTCTATTTGTCTGACTTGGTATTTTTGTCTTGCTTACAATTTATTTAGGTCATGAGAGATGGAAGGATAACTCAATCAGGAAAATACAATGACATTCTCAAGTCAGGCACTGATTTTATGGAACTTGTAAGTGCACATAGAGAAGCCTTGTCTTCAATTAAATCATTTGAGAGAAGGCCCGCGTCTCAAGCATTGAGTATCACCATGGAGGACAAAGATTCACTAAGTTCTTTTGGAATTGAGCAAAATTTGGAAAACATAGATGATCAAAATGGTAAATCAGATGGCATAGTTGAAAAAAAAGGCCAACTTGTTCAAGAAGAAGAAAGGGAAAAGGGTAGAGTTTAGTTTAAAGTCTACTGGAAATACATCACTACAGCTTATGGAGGAGCTCTTGTACCCTTCATATTACTTTCACAGACACTCACCATAGTTTTTCAAATCGCAAGCAATTATTGGATGACTTTGGCAACTTCTGTTTCAGCAACTGTGGAGCCTGCTGTTGGAAGCCTTACGCTTATGGTTGTCTATGTTGCTTTAGCAATTGGAAGTGCCTTATTCAACCTTGCCAGATCAATGCTTACTGTGATAGTCGGATACAAGACAGCCACCATACTTTTCAGTAAATTGCATTTTTGCTTTTTCCGAGCACCAATGTCATTTTTTAATGCCACCCCAAGTGGGCGAATCCTTAATAGAGTATGTCATAATATTTGATAATGCTTCCTGGTTTATTTTGAAGAGACAACTTGTTTACTTTATCATAATTTTTTGAATTATTTTTAACTGTTTGATTTCTCTTTCTTTCCCCAGTGGCCATATTGAGTACAATTGTTATGTCTTCTGCTTTTTGTTGCAGGCTTCAACAGACCAAACTGCAGTAGATATAAACACTCCAAATCATTTATGGGCAGTTACTTTCTATCTGATTTCGCTCATGGGAAATATTGCTGTGATGTCTCAAGCTGCTTGGCAGGTGTTTATAGTATTTATTCCTGTGGTGGTAGCTTGCACATGGTACCAGGTAGTTTTCTGGATAATGTCTAACCTTTACCGTTTGGCATCACTCACATCTGATGTCTCAAAATAAACCCGATATTTATTTTTATTCCTCCTTCAAATTTTTCAAGGCACATGTTTTCTTGATCGATCAAATATTTAAAGTGCATTTAATTTTATCACTCATTCTCGGAAGTTCTGAGAGAAAGAAAAGGAGAAGCATATGAATCTGACTGATTTTATTTGTCGAAAAATAGAATTATTTATGATAACAGAATGCTTATATATAATTTGATATTGTGCAGCAATACTACTCAGCACCAGGACGGGAATTGGCACGATTAGTTGGTACATGCCAAGCTCCAGTAATACAACATTTTGCCGAAACCATTTCTGGATCAACAACCACAAGAGGTTTTGAGCAAGAATCAAGATTTAAGGACATATATATGAAATTGATAGACAAATATTCCCAACCCAGACTATACTCTTGGTACATGCCAAGCTCCAGTAATACAACATTTTGCCGAAACCATTTCTGGATCAACAACCACAAGAGGTTTTGAGCAAGAATCAAGATTTAAGGACATATATATGAAATTGATAGACAAATATTCCCAACCCAGACTATACTCTGCTAGTGCAATGGAATGGTTGGGTTTTAGATTGGATATTTTATCCTCTATCACGTTTGCCTTCTATTTGATTTTCTTGATATCTTTTCCAAATTCAATTGCTGATTCTGGTGAGTTGTTCAGATTAAATACATTCAATGTTCATACTTTACTCCTTATGACACTAGGAAGAAAACTTCATTGGTTTCCTAATTTAATTTTGTTTTTGTCAAGGCATTGCGGGGTTGGCTGTGATATATGGGCTTAATCTAAACGCTCAGTTGGCTAATTTAATTTGGTTTCTTTGCAATTTGGAGAAACAAATTATATCTATAGAAAGAATACTTCAATACACCTGCATCCCAAGTGAACCTCCTCTTGAAATCAAAGACAACCAACCAGATCGTTCATGGCCATCATATGGAGAGGTTTATATCCAGGATATACAGGTGCCTACCAAGAGTTGGTCATTTGTTTTACTCTGAAGTGAAGGCAACATATATATTTGTCGTGAATAATCTCCCTCAAAACACAATTTATATCTTGACATGCCCCTCATACAAGACTCGGCTTAAAGCATCAACAATGCATAAGCCCACCTGTTTTGCACTGCAATTCAACTTATTTTATCTATTACATATATTATCCGTAAAAACATTTTTTGGTATACAAATTTTGTTATTCCCAAAATATCCCCAAGTTAGTGTGAAACACTATAAATAATGTAAAACACAAGTGAGAGAAAAGGATGAGAGTTGAGGATGATGGTAGAGACAAATGGCGGTTGGAGGAAGTTGTCATTAATTGAGTGTGTGTTGAGGTGACACAAATTTTAAATATGTAATTATCCATTCTTCACTTTCTACTAAAATTTGATTATTTTTTATAGTAATAAATATATATTTAATTATATTAATAAAAAATATAAGTTGTAACTTGATAGGCATGACAAGAATGGGGCTAATAAAGATCAAATTCTAGACTACTTGATCATAGAGACTCTTATATCATATCATGAACTATCTCTCTCAAAATTTAAGCTATTGAATAGAGACACATGAATGCCTTTTATATCTTTACAATGTTGTTATTAGGTTGATGGTTTTTATGTAGTATCTATCCTTAACTTGGCTGTGCATAATATAGGTTAGGTATACTCCTCACTTGCCTCTTGTTTTACGTGGACTTAATTGCACTTTTACTGCTAGAGCAAAAATTGGCATTGTGGGAAGAACAGGAAGTGGGAAATCAACTCTAGTTCAAACACTTTTCCGACTTGTTGAACCGGCTGCTGGACAAATATTGATAGATGGCATCAATATATCCTCAATCAGAATTCATGATTTAAGGTCCAGGCTAAGCATTATTCCTCAGGATCCAACGATGTTTGAAGGGACTATAAGAAGCAACTTGGACCCACTGAAAGAGTACACAGATGAACAGATTTGGGAGGTAGTATGGTTTTCCCTGACAAGGTAGTATGGTTTTCCCTGACACTAAAGTACTTGTCTCTATGATTAGTATAGGTTATACATACTAATATATTTTAAGAAATATTTTAGGCTCTAGATATGTGCAAACTTGGAGATGAAGTAAGGAAGAAAGAAGAGAAGCTTGACTCTATAGGTTTGACTTCTCAAAACTTAGAGCATGGATATAGGACATGTTACAAGTCAAATTTATGTGTATATGTAGTGAAAATATATTATATTATATATCATTTTGAATTCTGCAGTTACTGAGAATGGAGAAATTGGAGTATGGGTCAAAGGCAGTTGGTCTGCCTTGGCCGCGTTCTGCTCAAGAAAAGCAAGATCTTGGTGCTCGATGAAGCTACTGCATCAGTTGATACAGCCACAGATAATATTATTCAGCAAACAGTTAAGCAAAATTTTTCAGAATGCACAGTGATTACAATTGCTCATAGAATAACTTCAATCCTCGATAGTGACATGGTTCTGTTTCTTAATAAAGGCAAGTATCTCTTTTCTTTTCTTTGCCTTCGTAATGGCACTTTTAAGGCGGCTTGGAGCATAAACCTGGGAACTTGCTTGATAAACATGACTAAAATTTGGGCTGTTTATTGGGGTCTTTACTTTAATCAAAACCTGAGTTATAGGAATGTCTTAGTGGAAACTGATTTTGTATGTGCTTTTCAACGTGTGACTCAGGGTGTGCCTGTCACTCATATTTTTCCTTCTTTAGTCACGGCCATTAGGAACTTAATGAAGGAGGATTAGAATGTTGAGATTACACATATATTTAGAGAGGTCAATAGTTGTGCGTATGGTTTGGCTAAGTTTGTTCATAGGCTCCTTTTAGGGATAAATTTCTGGTGAAGGTTGCAATGCACCTCACTTTACAAAGTGCACTACACACCTTATAATCTAAACGCTAAAATGTGCTATTTTATCTATGTTTCGTATACTTATGATACACTCTAAAATTTATGTTAAACTCGAAACTTAGAAACTTTAACTCGGAACTTGGAAAATTTAAGTTGGAACTCGGAAACTTTAATTTGGAACTCGAAAAATAGTGTATCCCATCTATGATATATCATAAATTCTTTCTATCCCGAGTTTCAAGTTCAACCGAGTTCCGAGTTCATAAGATAGATCTGAGTTCTGAATTTAAGTTTACGAGTTCTGGGTTAAAGTTTATGAGTTCCATATTTAGAGATAATTTTATGATATGCCATAAATAAAATATACTATCATATTTTAACTATTGGATAATAAGGTGTGTTGTACACTTTTGTGAAATATGATACATAGGAGCCATTTCCGAAATTTCTTTGATAGATTGCACATAAGTATCTCCATAGATTTTCTACGTGATGCCGTTGGCCTTGGCTGTCCTCCATTTGTAAAGACTTAATTTTCTTGGGCTTAATGCCCCGAAGTTTATAAAAAACAAATTCATAATAAAATTATTATCTTAAAATTTTGATTCTGGATCAAGATATATTGTCGAATCTATTGTGACTTTTGGATTACTCCTAATAGTGGATTCACGTAAAGAAAGTTTAACACGAGCTTAGAAGCTTGAAGGATTGATTCAAAGTCTGCGCACATAAAACTCAATCTGTGCCAACTGAGTCACACTTCATTGGTTAATCAAAAACAACTAATAATAATGTATTAAAAGATGAAAGAATTTTTGTATGTGTATATGAAATTTTTTATCTGGATCAAAATCTTATAAATTGTAAGAAATAATTTAGAAAATAAAGCATGGGGCTGATAATCATTATTGATTAAAAAAATTAATCATTTCTATTTTCATGAAATACAATCACATTGATAAGAAATTACATATTTGCTAGAACTCGCCACTTTGAAGGGGGTTCTGCATCAAGCAAAGCTTGTATTATTCCATAACTAGCATTTTATCGCCTTGTTCACTTATGGGCATCCTCACAATTGCTTACCCCCCATCTTACTCTTCAACAACACTAGCTTTAACATGAAACTGAATTACATTAAAGCTTATGCAACCAATCTACAGATTCAGGTAATGGCAGAAACCATTTTACTTAAGTTTCTCTCTTATGATTCCTTCAAGTGACCCCACAAGGCCCACAACTGTCACAATAAAGCCAACAAAGCTAAAGGTCCTGAGAACAATCCATTTTCTAGTCCATGCTCCAATTTTCTTCTGTACAAAGTACATCTCCACTGGGAAATATATAGCCAATGGCCAGAAGTTGATGGCCCCTAACACTCCTAGAACTTGGTTAAAGTAAGGAAACAAAATTGCAAGTCCAGTGGTTGAAGTCACAAAGGTTGTTCTAAAAAAGAACCTGAAAAGATTGAGATGAAAACCTGGCAACAAAGGCAGTTTCACTTTGTGGAAGTTATTCACAAAGCCACTGTTGGGGAATTTTCTTGAGCACCACCTATCAGCAGTAGCATATATTGGCTGGCTGAAAACCTGATAAGAAGATAATACAGATGAAGCAAAAACATGACTAGTCAGGTACCATGAAAACTGAAAAGACAATGAAAGAATGCGTTGACAGGTAACTTGAGAGCATGTTTTGCTACTAAAATGATTTCCCTACCGGTATTGTTGAATATGGAGAAGAATTCATATAAGCAAGAATTTAGTGTCTTCTTTCTTTTGTCTTCTAATCAAGATTATGGAAACATTTAGTTGTGAAATACATGATCAATAAATAATTCATAAGGAAAAACGTAGAAAGTAATTCCTACAAAGATACATTAGGAAAAAGTTCAGCTAGAATTTATTATGTATGCATTTGAAATGATAGTATATTACATATGCACTACAAGAAAAAGGTATATAAGAAGACATAATGCATATTTTTCTGATGAAGAAACAAAGTATATATATTAAAGTTTCTCCACCTTTTTAATTATTGAAGTTTCTTAAGCTTTTTAATTAACAACCTAGTTGGTATTCGATTTTTATTGAAACAAGCAAATGGTGATTTATGAATTAAGCAGTAGTGCCAACTACTTATTTCAAGAAATGGTTGTTGAAGTGAGCAGCCTCCAATATTATGGTATGAACATCACTTATGAATATATATAGCTTTGCTGCATTTTTGGCTTTTCAAATAATCTTTTTGTTGAAAACAGATCGTAGGTAAGGCAGGTTGCTTAACTATAAGCTAACTGCTTGGTTTTCTCTTATCAATATATTTGTATGTTGGAGAGAAAGCAAGATTTTTACAGCTTGCTGCCATTCTGCCAAAGAGCTATTAAAACAGGTTAATTGTGCTGCTGCTACAAATTAAATGTGGTTCTTTAACATGTTCAAATCAGATGATAACCAAAACTATTTTCATTCATGTCCCTTTTGATGTTATTGATTTGGTGCTTCTCTTAGAGTGTTTCTTTAATTTTCTTCCTGTTGGCAACTCAACTGCCTATTGCAATTGTGCTTTTGGGATGAACACTAATGTCTGCTTAATTCTTAAGTGCTCTTAGAGTAAGAAAAAAGTTGTGATCAGATTCATTCATCGTTCAACATCTCGGATATTGTGGGTCATTGCTATTTCCCACTTTCACTATATCTTTAATGCAATAGATCAGGTGTTAAATTGTGAGTGGAGCAGAAGACAACATTTTTCTTTCTCTGGAAGCATAGAAGAAAATCTATCAAGGAAATGCAGAAAAACATCCTTACAAGCAATCAGAAGTTATGGTTTCACCGTTTCACTGTTAATAAATTCAGCTTTGACTGGTAAGTTGGTAACACTAGTACCTGATATCCTCCCACCAAATGAACAATAATGCAAGCATTAGCAGAGTCAACAAGCCAATAAGGCTCATAAAACCCAAACCCTGTCAAGAGGTTTCCTGGTGTAGCATTTCCAAAAGCTGCATATCCAAAGCATCCACAACATAGATAGAAGAATGTTGTAATGAAGATTGCAATCATGGAGGCCTTTTTCATGGTTTGGTTTTCTGGTGGAGGAGACTTTAGAGTGTCCTTGTAACAACAAAATTCAATACTTTGTTTCAACTTCAAATTGTTTCTTTTCTCCCAAACATCACCCTCTAGCCACCCAATTGAATATGGAAGGTTAGGATACCTGTATCTCAAGAAGGAGAAGCGAGTATGGATAGGCGAATGCAATGTCGCCAATTGCTTGGAAGACTAACCATAATTTGTCAGTAATATTAGCAGCTGGTACTCCTGTCAGGCTCCCCATAACTGTTCCATTTTCTGCAAGTTCAACCAAAGTCCTATGAACCATTGTTCTCCTTCATCTCTCTGATCCTAAGCAAATATGTAATATAGTTTGTACCTTCATACATAGTTCTAAATTCCTGTCTTTACACATTTATTATTTCATCAATTTGGCAGCTTGATATGGGATTTAGGACAGTAATTTTCTTCTTCCTTCATCCTGTTACTTAATTATCAGTATGCTTGAAATTAACAAATAAGCATAGTCTTAACATTACCTATGACTTTTGCTATGCCAAGTCCTAGTCCAATGAATGAGTATGTGAAGGACATAATTGCAGCAACAATTGAAGCCCATGCCATGTTGTGAAGATCTGGTATGAATGACATTACAATCTGAACTAGTCCAAACATCACCATATACAAACTATCCCCATAATTGCAGGAAGCCTGATGACCTTCCTTGTGATAACAATTTGATTTCAGAATCGCTCTGTATTAATAGAAATAGAATACGCATATTTCGTTAGCTAATGGCCAAAAGATAAAATAAAATAAATATGTAAACACTCTCTATAAAATCACATGAAAAAGAAATGCAACAGATACAAGTAATGAAATCAAGTGTTCACTCAAACAGAAAAATAGCATAGAAAAATTGGCCTTCCCATTTCATGAGGGGTTTAACAAAAGTACCTCAGACATGTTCCTGTGGTAATTACATAAGCTATACAAACCCCATACATGGTCACATATTGAATCAAACCAGCCAACCATGTCCTCTTCTCACCTGAGCTAGCAATGAATGAAATTAGATGTTATAATTATAATATTAGTTGATGTAAAGTGTACCACTGTGTGGCTACAGTTATTAATTGTTCATGAGCATGGGAATGAGTTTATATGTAAATACCAAGATAGATTCTAACAGCATCCATGTAACAATAGTTCCTTTTGCCAGTGACAGGATCAGGATTTCTGTAACAATCTGAAAGGAGGAATGAAGATACATAGGTGACAATTGCAAAAAAAAGCATGACAACTGGCCCTCCAAGCCATCCTAATTGGGAAGTACTCCATGCAAGAGACAGAACACCAGAACCAATAACAGCAGTGATGATATGAGCCACAGCACTCCTTAAAGTACCTGACAGAAGATATGGCAGGACATAAATTCAGGATTCAAATTCAAGCATATGAAAAAAATTGAAAATATAGTGATTATTGTCCAAGAGAATTTTACCAGTCCTTTTGGCACGCCCATCATCATCATAAGAACCGGTGCCAATTCCTGTTATATGAAGAGAGGTTTTCACATCCATCTTGATCCCACTCAATGGAAGAATATGGAAGATTTTACTGCATGTGAATTGAGAATTCCTCAGTAAAGCCTAAGTTAACAACATTAAAGAAAAACTATGCCACATCTACTGGAAAAACTATGCTTAATTTTGTAACAAAGATTTTAAAATGGTAATATTGTCCCCTCCTTGCAGATCTAGGACAAATCTACTTAGGGTAGCTGCCTGAAAGAGCACCACAGTAGAAGTTGTAGGAAGTAGTGTAAATTAATATGGAATCTGCTGATGAACAAATATCTACTCCAACTTTTTGGAATGCACGTATTTGCTAAGTAACATGTGTAGAGCATACAACATTACCAGCTTACTTGATGCAATAGAAGATTAAGGAAAATGTCTCTGTACTTGCCACTATGATGAAAAAGGCGCAACAGTATGCTAAGGCTAATGTAGTTTCATTGAAGTAAGCTATATGAAGCTGCATGAGGTGAGATTATGAGCTGATTATTATATAAGACCTTCCAAGTAATGGAGAATCAGCTGTCATTTTTTATATACTTAGATAATCTTATTTTATAATATTACTGATTACTCCTTCCATTTTAATTTATTTGTTAATTTGGATAGCAGATATTTAAATCAATGTATCTGATACAATCAGTATCAGAATACATTGATTTAAGAATGTACCAAGTTATTCGAATTGATATTTAGATAAATTGAAAGAGAAGGAGTATTTTTCTAATAGGTATTTATTATTAATTTTTTTTTAACAATTATAGAATTTTGAAAAAATTAATAAAGATATTAATAACTCATTTATGGAAGTTTTTAAATATAAATCAATTTCATATCTCTAGACTTTCTAAAGACTTAAAGGCAAAAAGAGAACACCCTTTATTTATTGTCTATAAATTACACATTTTAGAAAAGTTTATACTTCCTTTATTTTAATTTATTTATCCATTTAGATAATTTAATCTATTCTTAAAATAATGTATCTGAATATAATTATATTTAAATATATTAATTTAAAAATAAATTAAATTATTCAAATAAACAGATAAATTGAAATAGAGAGAATATTAAAGAGTAAAGAATCTCCTAAAGAAGTCTGAATAATTATTTTGAGCCTAATACATTAACTATGCCAATAATTTAAAAGCTTTGAGAAAATTCACAACAATGTCGACCAAGATATTTTCTTGCGACTTTTTGTTTTCACTACTTCGAATATTTATATTACTTTATGATCGAAATAATAACAAAACCCGGAGCGGGCAAGCAATTGGGTGGTCTTCAAAAAACCGAGTGCTTTAAAATCACATGTTTTTGACCTTGGAATTGAAACCACCCCAATCGTTTTAGACCACACTTACGTAACAAATTGACTGATGCCGTAATGGCGACTTTCACTTTCCTCAATCGTACATTAGGCCTCTTGTGTCTTTCACACCAAGAGGAACGAACAAAAAATTATGGAATTTGGACTCACATTACACAATATGCTAACTAATTGGCGTAAAAGCTTCTTTGCTCAGTTGAGCCACATCTAGTGCTGAAAACAATCTCATAGCATGTTTCAATCGTTTGTATATCTTAGACCACAGTTCGAACAGTGAAAATTTAATTTTAATTTATTTTAATATTAATATACGTAATAAAACTATATATAGAGAGAGTTATATTTTAACATTACTTTAAGTCCTAAATCATAATTTAATCAAAGGTAAAAAAAAATTACTATTTAATTATACTAAAATATATACTACTCCAAGTTTGAAATAATTGTCTACTTTTAAAATTTTACTTTTTCATAAATAACTATCTTTTTAGGAAATTTAGATAATAATAATTATTTTTTTCAATTATATCCCCTATCAAATAGAGGAGAGAATATAAATAAAAAAAGATAATTAAAAAAAGAAAAATTAATTAAAAATAATTTTATAAAATATATCTAAATTTCTTTAATATTAAGATTTTTTCGATCATTTCTTTAATTCATATGTATATTTAAAATTAAACTGTTATTTGTATATGAAGCTAATGATTTGTAAACTCTAGACTAAATGCACTCAACTATGAACGATTGACTAAAACATCATTTGGCTCATCCTAATGAGAAATTCTTACATTGGTCGGAAGTATCATGTGACTGTACTCCTCATCAATTATATAAGTGCATTTTTATGGAATTGTGTGTTAATAGTGGATCCTATATAAAATACACTTATATAATTAGTCTGAAAGCACAACTACGTGATACTCCCAGATCATGTAAGTATTTCTCCATCCTAATAGGTGACGATTGTGCTGATTTCTGAATGTTGACGTCTTCCCAAGAAGTTGAAGCCATGGAAGAGACACTAAGAAGCCACAAAAACCAATAAGGCATTCCGTATTCCGTTTGCAGCGATTAATAAATTCGCGTTGTATAGGAAAAAAAAAAAGGAAAAACATAACTGTGTGTGTAAACCCACGATTCGATGAATGGATGACATGGTTGGATGAGAGGGTGGTTTTGTCGAAGGGTGATGACATGAAGCGTTTGTCACATTGCCTAATAGAATTATTTGTAATTCAGATTATTATTTAAAAAAATTGTCATATATTAAATTACTGATAATATTATAATAGATTTATTAATAATTTATATTATCCTATTTGATATAAAAAATATTGCTAGGTAATATTTTTTTTTACTAAAATGCCCTCCAAAGAAAAGGTATTATTATTATTATTTAATAATAATAATAATAATAATAATAATAATAATAATAATAGTAGTTTTATTTTAATTAAATTTATTATTGTGATAATTATAATTATTTTTTAGATATTGATATAATTAAATATATCTATTTATAATAATAAATGGTTAAACTATTTTTTAAAAAAAATTATAAATACAGCATTTTGATAAAATCATTTGCTGTTAGGTCACCTTGCTCATTTGCTATTTGGACCATAAATTACTTATGGATGTTGATTTTATCAAAAAATATTACATGATTAAACTATTTTTTATTGAAACAACAAATTCACAATAACAGTTAGATTTGTAAGAGAGAGCAAGAGAGAGAGGGCATTTTTGTGAAAAAGAATTGAAAGATTATCACTTGGATAGTAATCCAGATAGACATTCTCCATAGAGATAATATAAATTGCCATTTGAAAGATAATGTGGATTAATTTGGAAATATAAATTACCAGTAATGTGGTACAACCAAATAAAATAATCTTGTGGGCTAGGTAATTTAATTTAACATTAGCAGTAATTCAGATAGATTACCTCATACCAAACATCCTCTTAAGGTTATATTCGAGAGGGCAGCGTCTAATATGCTCTTTGGCTAGTTAGGTTGCATGAAGCACCAACCAATCAAAAGGTGCAGATGTTATGGCCTATAGATACACCAAACACTTCTAATTCACTCTAAAATTCTCATAGCTATATCCAACCCCAACCACCTCCCACTTCATCGAAGTTCTCCGCCACCTCCTTCCTTAGCAGTCGACTTTTCCCCTCTCCCTGATGATGCTAAGATCCCCACCAACTCGCTACCAACACAACCCTCCACCCGCTGAAACCACCCACCAACCGAAAACAATAAAGACACATATTTCACAGTTTAAAATGGGGTCAATCAAGAAATTATGACAAAATATCAAAGACCACAGTCAGCAAAACAAGTGCAATCCAGAACAATTACAAGAACACAAGCAATGAAGTGATTCAATAATCAACATAAAACATCGTATATGCAAAACTCTACCAATGATTTTTCACATTGATTTGAAAGGGTTTTATTTTTATTTTTCACACTGACTTGAAGCAGGTCTAGAGGTATTTCTCGTCCATCTCGCAATGCAACTCGCCGATGAAGAGGGTGTGGACCTTGGTGGCGCTATGATTGGCTAGAGAGAGAAAGGGTTGCGCTGCATTGTTTTGTGGGTGGCTATGTGGTGCTATTGTGATGGAACGGAAGTTCCACTTTGTTAAAGTCTCACATCGCTTAAGGATATGGTCTAGATCACTTTTATAAGCACTTAGACAATCCTTCTCCTATGAGCTAGCTTTTGAGGTTGAGTTAGCCCCACTCAATTCTAATATGGCATCAGAACCTATCCTATGGTTGTTATTGGGTCACTTGCAAATGTCCAGTTCTACAAATTTCACGCTCTGGAACTTGTTCTTGTTTGGTTTAAGGAAGCACATTAGGGACTTGAACTACTGCTATGCGAGGCTGAGATTGCCGGCATTGGTGTAGTGGAGCTACAAGACTATGAGCTAGTTGGAGTGGCATCTTCCGGGATGGATCTCAGCGGCACTCAGAAAGTCGGCTCCATTGGAGGACTTTAGATTCAAAACAAAATAACATGGAGAGAGAAAGAGACAGATAGGGAAGATATTATTGCAATATACAGGTAGGGGGAGTATTAATGCTCATTTACATCTTCTTTGTATTGAAGTAGGGCATGGTGCACCTTTGAACATGAAATGCACCATAGAATACACCATTTGAGAGTTTTAGAAATGATAAAAGGCCGTGATTCATTCGGAGCATGCTGTGGTGCACCAGGCTCAGTATGGTGCACCATGCACTATCCTGATCTAATGGAAAAAATGCTATGGTATATTGATACATCAAGTATGTATAATACATGATAAACTTTTCACTCTCTCTCCTTTATCACAAATTGAAGACTCATGTCTGTCTCTTTTTTATGAGAAACCTCATCAATGCCATAGCCATCATCATTGGCATCATGAAGGTGATTCAACTTTGAAATCAAGATCACAATCGAGCTTTGATCATTCTCTTCCTTCCCCTACCTCCTCATGGTTAAGATCTAATAGCTCTATTCTTCTATGAATCCAAAACTTCAATTTTCTTGCACTCCATCTTCAAGTAGTACCACTATACTAAGGGTACTCTTTTGGGTTAGAGAGGACCTTGTAGGCATGCTGTGGCTCTTGGAACTGGCCTATGGAGTTTGCTTGAGAGAGATCGACTGGACCAGGTTGACAAGTTGGCACTGGAAGGCGAGGCAGCGATACACTAACCAGATGCTGAGGACATTGTAGTGGCACTGCTTCACTGTCGACAACGATGTGCCGACCACAATGATGCCATTGATGGTGGCTATGGCGTCGACGAGGTTTCTTACAAAGGGGAGAGAGAGAGAGAGAGATATTGGGTTTCAGTTTCTAACGAAAGGGGAGAGAGTGAAAGTTTACGATGCATTATACATACTTGTTGTATCAATACACCATTGTATCATCTCCATTAGATCTAAGCACTGCGTGATGCTCCTAGTTATGCAAAGTACATATTAGATAGCAACAATTCATGATGGAATAGAATGGAAAGCTAAAGGATGAAGTGGAATAGATAAAACCATCCTTATACTTAAGCGTTGTCTAACATGCACTTCGGCCAAGAAGGTGCAATACGCACTGCCTAATCTTACAGTGAAGATGTATGGTGTATCCATGAACCCAATAAGCTTTAATGCATTATAAAACTTCTCTTTCTTTCCTCCCACTTCTGTTGTAGCTGTGCCCCCTTCTCAGAACCCCTCCTCCTCTGCCTCAAACTCCCCCAAATCTCCAACCCTGATGTCACCACCACTGCCTACCCCTGGTGCCACCACCATCACTAGCGTCCAATTGCGTCACCACCGGTCACCACTCACCTAACAACATAACTACTCAACCTTTTCCTTCTCAGCAACACCACCTTCCCTTCCATGATGATGGCCACTTCATCACCATCATCAATCGCTTCCAACTTGACCCTTCTCCGCCCTACTCAAGAGAGGAAGAATGACGCCATATTGGAAGGTGGCATGGCCCATGTATGGTATTAGTGGTCAGGACGGATCGAGAAAAATTACAAAGGAGGGGCCAAAAGTAAAATGTTGTATTATTAAATAAATATTATGATCTATACTAATAAAGAAAATTTTCAAACTACGAAAATTAATAATATATACATAACACATTTATTGAAGTCGAGCACAATGTTCCTTTAAATCATAAAACTCATCAATAATAGAATCTATATCAAATTTTTTGGCAAACTTTCTCTCGATATAAGAGAAAAGACAATAAGTAAGGAATTCATCTTCTATGTTATTTCTAAGTCTAGTATTCACAATATTTATGGCTGAAAAATAATTGTTATATACTTTTAATAATTATGTTATATACTTTTAAATCAATCAATAGATAAAATAAATAAACATATTAAATTTAATAACTTACAAGACTTATACTAATTTTTATTTATTCTCTCTTGATTTTTGTAAAAATATATATTTTTATTCTTAAAAATAAATTACTAAATAATATAAATAAAACTAAAAAAGAAAATAAAAAATAATTATTTTATCATTAAATATAAATAAACATACCTATACTACACTTTTTCACTTGAGTTTTAAGTCTCCAACTACAATTGCATGAGGGGGGTGTTTGGCAATCTGAAAAATTAAGTTAATATGATACAAAGTAGAACCAGCTACGTTAATATATATAAAAATGAATTAGATTTTTATTAAACGTTAATTAGTTCGATAACTTAAAAATTAGTTTTAATATATGTGTTCTTCTTCTTTTTCTGTATCTCTTTCTTCTTAATTATGTCATTAAAAAGTCAATTTAGCGAATGGTGGTGGTGGACGATGGTAGACAGTGGTAGAGGATGGTAGTGGATGATGGTGGTCGGTGGCAACTGATAGGGGCAGACGATGGCAATCCGTGGCAGTCAATGGCGGTGAACTGCAACGATGGATGGTTGACAAGGTCAGTGGAAAAAGAAATGATTGATGCAAAGTAAGAAGAAAGTAGTAGGAAGAGATAAAATAGAAGAAGAAAAAATTTGGGATGAAATAAGACTAATTTAAAATTGATTATTTTAGAATTGGTTTTAGATTTAAATTAGTTTGAATAAAAACTAGTTTTAAATTATTTAGGAAATTACCAAATAATATTTATTAAAAACTAGATCCCATTGTAGCTAATTATTCGATTTTTCTAGTTTGTCAAACACCCTCTAGATGTGATGTAAATATGTCAAAAGACAAATTTTCAATTAAGAGGAGATAATATGGAAATAAAAATAAAAATACTTCAATTGAAAGCCAAAAGAATCAAACCCTAAACCTCTTGCATGAAGGAATTGGGCCAGCACTACTGCCATCTGAGCTACATTCACTTATTGACATCTATACATATAGAATAATTTCTGAACTCAAAAACTTCCACGATGAGATTCCAACCCTCACCATGCGAGATGCTTGAGCGCTCCACTACCACCAGCCTATGCAAGTTGTTGTGTTAAAATGTATTAATAACAGCATATATTATATATTTATTTGAATTATATTATGTTTTTATATATTTATTTAATTAAATCCGGTTCAATCAATGACCTAGTAACTCAGTACCTTGACCAAGTCGATCACCGATCTGAGTTTAATATATATATATATATATATATATATATATATAGAGAGAGAGAGAGAGAGAGAGAGAGAGAGAGAGAGATTTAATTTGTATATACTGACAGTGTAAAACTATTTTATACTGTTATCCAATCACATTCTGTAACATCTATTTTTTTTTTCTTTAATATAGTGTAATTGAAACATTGAAATTTTCACTTAGGCAGTGTAAGAATTTCTCAGGCAGTGCTATGCTATGACGATTCTCATACTTAGAACTATAGGATAACATAACATTGCCATCGAAAATATGGCATTGCCATAAGCTAAAAGTTAAGAAATGATGAAAAGTCCCTATGTCAACTCTCACTATTTTCAGTTTTGCCCCCAGAACTTTTTGTAATTACATATTGACCCCTAAAGATTCTTTCCACAATGATCCCATGACTTTTTAGAAAATGATAATTAGGTCCCTGCACCTATAGGATTAGCAGAATAGGGTTTTGAACAAAGCAGAATCAAGTAGCGGAACCATAGAAACTTAACTCTCAGTCAATTGAGCTATAGAGGTATCCACATGTGAAATGATATGGGATGCTCCTAGACTTGCTCAAAATTACGAAAGTGCCATTAGATACAAAAAAACAAATAGAAAATACTCAAGGGCTTACGAAAAGTCAAAATTGTACATCCCAAAGAAATGGTGCGACTGACTAGCACTGTTAATTGATTTATTCCGTAGCATTAGAGAAATAAGAGCAATTAGGATTAAAATATAAATATTAGGGATAGAAAGAATTTAGTTTGTTATATGGAAAATTTAATGAGGCAATAAGTAATGTTTTGAGAATTTAGGGGAAATTTGGTAAAATATCGATATTGCATAACATAGAAACGGAACTAGTAGGAATTTACACTGTTAGACCCTAATTTGGATGACTAAGATGTAGCCAAACTCACCCCTTGGTAGCGCCATCTAGGCTATCCAAGTGAGCAGCCCAAGTATTTTGGAAAGAAGCCACAAATCCACCAATCAAAACCTTCCAGTCATTTTCTATATTTATGACCCAACACCCATAATTTTCCTATTTTCTTCTCTCATTTTTGCCCTCCCTGCAGCAGCCCACTCTCTCTTCCATTTTCTTCTTCTTCTTCTTCACCTCTTCAATCTTATAACTTCACCTCACTTCCATACCTTCACCCAAACTTGCTTCTTTTCAACCTCAATTCAAGCTTTGAGGTAGGATTCATCAACTTATCTTATTATAGGTGTTGTTGTGGCTAAGTAGAGCTTCTGTTATTCTTATTTAAACAAATAATGTATTGCGATTATATGAGTTGTTATGGCTGATTGAGCATGGAAATATTTGGGTTAGATTGAAAAATTACTGAAAAGCCCAAAGAAGAGCTTAATTAGAATCTGCTGGAATGAAAACCCTAGATATGTATGTACGACGGAGTGTATGGCTTTGTCTATAGCCATCAAAATTTGATGAAACCAATTTTAGATGAAACTAAACATTCATAGCTTTTCAACCATATAAATTATAAGTACATTGGATCTGAATTCAAGGAGATATGAATTTTTGAAGTAAACCCTTGAATTCTATCCCCTATTCTGGCTAGTATAGATTGTGAAGGGCATAACTCGCCCTATACACCTTCAAATTGAGTGAAACCAATTTTGTTAGAAAGCTAACACATAGATATTCATTCCATAAAAATTTCATATTCATATTTTAAGTATATTACTCCCAATAATTCTCTAAATTTACCCTATATCCTGCTCAGATTGAGACAAGGCATTGTAGAATAGCCTAATTTAGAAGCCTATAACTTGGGCTCCACTTACCTATTTGAAATGAAACTTGTGGGGAATGAAAGATGGTTCAATAAGCTTCATTAAAATGAGTAAGAATTGGAATTTTAGTAGATTTTAACATTTAAGTACCCAAATCTGCCCCTCATCAAGGCATCTTGGAGTAAAAGCTTAATAACTTAGTGTGTACTCATCAAAACTTAATGGAACCAAAGAGAATTAAAAATAGAAATATAATGCTATAACATATTAAAATTTCAGGCCTAAATAAGCTAATATGAATTTATGGCATAATTTACAAAAATAGGCAGATTTGAGGAAATTGAAACAACTTTGCAACTTTAAGGATTAGAAGCTTAATGAACCATAAAGAGCCAAAGGGGCTGAATTATATTTGAAAATTTCATCCCAAAATAATGAAATATTGATATATTGAAGTTATTAAACTCTGATTACTGGAACTGGTTGACTGTTTGTATATTGGAATGTTTCCACGTTTTAGCCGTTTGCTGCCGAAATTCCGGCAGAAATATGTGAAAGTTATGAATGTTTATATGTTATGTACATGAACATCATGCAAGCATAAATATTTGAATGTAAAAGATGAGATATATGCATGATGATGTTAAGAAAGAAGACAGATATAAGAACTTACAAGAGGACGTACTGAGCCTCCATCTCGTAGTGGGGCATAGCGGTATTCTCTAAGACTTGGGCCAGCCCCTGAATGGATTTAAGGGGAATAGATCGGTGTGAGGGTCGGAAAAAGTAAACCCGAAACTCATGTATAGGTATGAGCTTGGACTTGATAAGTAGGCTATTACCCAGAGGTGAGAGGGCTATTCACCTCTAAGGGACTAAGTACAGAGAAGCAAGATGCAAGTTAAAAAAAGAAATAGATAAGAAAGTCAAGTGCACTTGCATAAAATCAAGTATGAGCATTTGCATATACACATTTAAGCATTTTATTTTGATATAATGGTACTATTATTCTAATTGAACTGTTGTATTATCACTGTTATTATGTCTGTCATGGGATATGCTAAGCGGTTGCTAAAATATAACCTGTTTCGAGAAAGGTGCTTTCAAACTTAACATTGAACCAATGCTTATGTGTATGTATCAACATTTTCATAAGAAACTGGAGCGACTCAAATGTTTATGATGATACCTTATATTAATAGTGGATTGAGTTTACCTACTGAGAACCTTAGGTTCTCATACCTGTTTGTTTGTTTTACATAAACATTTCAGTATGTAGCATAGATCCCAAGTCAGCAGCATATGTTTTGGAAATAATTACAAAGCTTAAGACCTGGATTTGTTGTCCAGTTCAAAGGACTAAAGTGTTTGGTCGATAACCACCAAGAGATGATTGCAGACCAAGGCATGGTCTGTATGTAATATTACTTTGAGTTTCTGTTAAGTTTTATATATATATATCAGAGATTTGTAGTTATACGCTCTTATTCAGTAATGAAATGTGAAACTTCAGGGCCATATGTATAATGTCTTCTTATTTACAAAGCCTTTTATAGTAGCAGTAATAGCCTTTAGATATAGCTCCATGACTCAAGCATGGCATCTATGTTTGGAGGATGTTACACATTCTCCCATTTGCATGACTTTTGGAGTAGTGGGGATGAGAGTTATGCATCTTTGCTTATGTTGCAGTATGTGATTGGATGACAATGTAAAATTTTTACATTTTCAATGCATACAAATTAAACCCTATATATATATAAGATAATAGTTAGATTTTGGAGAATTATTGTTGTACCAAATCGATATTTAAGAAAAGAATATTATACTATATGTTTTGACATTGGGATATAAGTCTAGCCCAAACTTTAAACTCTTTTAAAGAGAGAATGAGATTGGATTTAGATAGCACCACTTATGACTTTTTCTTCTTCTTCTTCTTCTTCTTTTAACTTTTGAGTAGTCAAAAGTTATTTTTGTACTTGTTTGGATCAAATTGTTATATAACTTGTAACTTTTCAAAAAACTCTTCTACACAATTTTCTAGGAACAAGCACTACAAATTAAAATAAACACTTTTGTGACTGTGCATCCAAACACGCAATAACTTATTTGTAAGTTGCTTTTTATACAAGTTCTTTTGTAAGAAACTCTTTTTACATAAGGGTTTAATTAAGCTATTTACCTAAATGGGGCCTAAATATGGCAAAAAAATAAAACATAAGACTTGGGCTTCTCTACTCTCATATCACAGATATACCAATTTTTTTGAAGTATTATTTAGGATTTCCGATTTGATAAAGCAATACTTTTTGGTAAAGTAGAATACAACAAATTTTAAACAAACCAAACTCCTCTTTTGCTAATGAACACTGATATTTCAAATTTGTAATTCACAAAAAATCTTCTTACATTTCTTTTACACATGAATTGATACTTATACAAATTTTATACATATACTCAATTTCTTATGTATCGATTAAATTATTATGTTTTACATTAGAAGTGCAAGCATATGAGTATGGGAAAGGAGTAGGTGATAACCAATCTCTAAAGCAGATTTAAGACCCTAAACACTTACAGCAATCGAATATAAATATTTTGCTATTATAATTTCATAGATCAAAACACATAAAGTATCTCAAACAAGTTTCACACAAAAATTGAGTCATTCTCCCTAATGACTTCCATTATTAAAAAGACCCTATTGACCAAAGCATACATAGACTAAGTAAATAATATAATATAGAAGGTCCATAAAAGATGCTATTGATATGCAAAGTACTCGTCCATATAAACTTAACTTACCACAAAGCAAAACACATTTTCAATTCCAATATTTGATTTTATAGTACTTCTTTGTTCCCAATTACAAGTAATGAGACTCCAAAAAAGATCTCAAAAACAAAGAAAGAGCGGGAAATTATCAAGGCATGAAATGAAGAAAAATTTACTCTCCCTTTCAATTCTATTTTCTTTTCGGACAAACAAGATCAGATGAGTTAATATAAAGCTACAAAAAAGAGATAACTTAAGGAAAGAAAACTAATCAAAATTCAAAAGATAGAAGTACGAGATCGTGGTTGACAAAGAAAAGAATTTCAAGAACATGGGCCTTGTGACAATAATTGCACAACACTGGCCACTAAGAAACAATCAATCAAGAAAAAACATGCATATAAATTAACACAAATAGTCATATAGTGATAAATAGGAAAAAATACCTCATGGAATAGTGAAGATATTTATATGAAATTTGAATGAACAAATAAATTTGAGCTAAAATTAATTTAAATTTAAGATAATTTGTATAATTATCTACATTAAAAACTACAAAAACCACTTTATTCAAATTTAGACTTGCATGTAAAATTCAAAACATTATATATTACAAAATTAAAAGTAAAAAATTTCTTTTTGCTAATTGCTAAGATGTGATAAGTTGTAACATTACATTCTCTTTGTTGACCATACTTTTCTTTAATTATCAAGTCCTTCCCCATGATTTGTAGTTGTAGTTGAGCTTTTTATTTATTTATTTTTTTAGCAATAGTAGAAGAGCTTTTTTGTAACATAGCCATTGCTTTCGCCGAAAAGTACACAAACCACACATAAAGAAACTTAAGTTTAAAACATCTATAGCATAGTCCTATTTTTTGAGATTCGTAACATGAGGAACAACTTGAAATAATGTAACGATTTTTGCTGAAAAGCTTATTTATATTTGTTTTAAACAAAAATAAAATATATTTATAAGGAAGTGACATATGCCCTATTTACTTTTCTTTTTCTTATTGCTTCCTTTAACTACATCTAGTAACAACTAGAAAGAACTATATCCAACTTTACAGGAAAGAGCAACCAATGTTTGAAACTTTTTCTTAAATATTTTTTTTCTAACACCAATGAGTAGGAAGACTTTGTTTTTCCACTTCCAAAAAGCACCACAACATTAATATCTAAATGAATTTTTAGAATAATATGAAAATATATAAATAAATAATAATTAATTACTAAAAATAAATAATACACCATAAATAATATCGACTAACAATAAGATTTAATATAAAATATAGTTATATATAATAAAAATTAAAAACATTTAAAAATTAAATGTAATTAATAAATAAATCTTTTAATTATAATATTTTTAAAATTTATTTGTAAATGAATGTTATATATTTTTTAGTTTTTATATTTTATGAAATAAAAAATAATTTTTAAAAAAATTAAATTGAATAAGAAATAACATTTAATATATTTTTAATTTATAATTAAATAACAATATTTATTTTCAATTTATAATTAAATAACAATATTGAGTAAGAAAAAAACATAGTATAGTACTATAGTATAACACTATATAGTATAGCACTATATAGTATAGTATTATAGTATAGCACTATGGTAGTGTTTGAAATGACTGAATTTTAGAATTAATTTGATTTGAATTGAATTGATTTAATTTATAAATTAAATTTATGTTTGGAATGACTATATAAAAATAAGATTTGAATTGATTTAGAAATTAATTTTTATATTTATTATATATTAGATTGTATTTGAAAAAATTAAAAATAGAATTATTTTGATTTGATTTGTACTTAAACTTTAAAATCAAATCAATTCCCATCAATATCTTTTAATTTTAATAGGATTTCAAATACAAAATAATCAAATCCCATATAAATTAAAAATCAAATTATTTTTTATTTTTAAAACACTCAAACACAAGATTTGATTTCCAAATAAAATCATTTCCTTTTTTTTTTTTTAACATTCTAAACACACTTTATAGGTTGTGTTTTTTTAACTATAATATAGCACTATATGCATTAGATTTCTTTATGATTGATAGCTAGGTATAATACTATCGTATAGCACTATAACCTTTGTGTTTTTTATATTTCTTTTTGAATATTTTATTTCAAAAAATTTGGAAATGACATGTCGCTATGAGACTCAATGAGTTTGTATGTATTAATAATTAATGATTTCTACAAATTTTGAGGGGCCAGGGACCTTGCTACCCCACAAATCGGTCTCTATTGGTGGTGCCCGCTTGTTGAACACTTTGCAGTGAGGGTCCGTGGTGGCAGCTCACCCCCTCCAATGGTTGTGGTTGCAGGGTGGTGCAGTGGGTGCATAGTGGTGCACAGTGGTGCTTGGCAGATTGGGGCATAGGGCATCGATGGAGATTGAATATGACATCATACTAAGAAAGGGTAAAGCAGAGGCATATGGCCCCAAGGGGGAGTGGCGTCGAGCTCTGATAAGGCACATTTCCTGTTTGGATCTCCGACTAGGCATCGCCATTGACTCCAATGATGCTAGGTGTAAGGCGGAAGGCAAACTAGTGAAGAATGGGAAAGAATAGGAGAGTTGTAGATGATCCTTCTCAATCTTAGCCATAGATTTCAATTGAATGGTTGAGATTAAAGATAGTGAATGGTGCACTATACTTGGCTCGATGCACCATAACTCGCACCTATATTTAGATGTTCAATAAGTTTAATGATAAAAATGAAAGAAAAATATATTTTATTCCCTCTTTCACCCCGAATGGGTCAACGGGTTAGGTAACAGGGTATAATATTTATACCTATTATTTGACCCAATGAGGGGACAAGTCAGTTGGATTTTACCTAAATAGACCCGTCTACCCGAACCAACTCGGATTTTTGTGTTTAGATAGGGTTGGGTTGGTCAAGTTTGTATGTCTACCCAAATTTATGAACACCCCTACTTATTGCAATATATGATTGGATATTTGTGTAAAATATTTTTACACTAACAGTGTATCAAAATTAAATTTATGATACAAAAAATTAATTTTAATATACTATTGATGTAAAATATTTTATACTATTAAACAATCACACATGTTGAGATAATTGTTGTTAGAGTGAAACACTTATTTTGATGTGACAAAACTAGATTGGGTGAAAGGAAAACTATCACAACATACCTACTAGATGCTGTAGTGAGAGGTAACTAAAATTTATTTAAAAAATTTATGGAGTCGCCCTCAATATTTTATTTAAAAAAATTAAAAAGGCTTCTAAATTGGCAAAATTAGTCTTTTGAAAATGAGATTAGATTCGAGAGTTTGATTATTCACAGGGAATGATGGGAACTGAATTCCACTGCACCCATGACACATTTGTCTTATGTCGATTATCCTAAAATTTACTATGCTACTTAATAACTTTGACAATGTTTATTTTTTCCTAAAAAAATTTAATCCTAATAATTATTTTAAAAAATTATGAAAAATTAATTTTGGCTTGATCGATAAGGGTTACTTGCTCTTGCATATCTTTTAGTGTAATGAAAAATTCAAAGCCATCAATATTCTTCCAGAAAATGATTGTTTGTTAGTGGATTTTATTATGAAAAGAATTTTGATAAATTTATGAGAATACTTTTGATTAGAAAAATTAACTTAGACAAAATCCACTCTTGTATAGAGTTTAAGTTAGTACTATACTACTCAATAAATTCCTATGATTCAGAGAGTAATGAAGATAACACTGTGCTACTCAATCACATTCATTAATCATTGCAGGGATTAAAAGGATTCAAGAAAAGAAATTTATTATATTTATCATTTTTTTAGGGAAAAATATAGTTTACGCTCCTGAACTATAGACCATGTGTACTTTATCCCCTAACTTCTAAAATGGTGCAAATTGGCCCCCTAAAGTTTTAAAACATTGCAAATTGACCCTTCGATAACTAAACTACCCTCATCTTGAAGAAGTGGAGGAGGAGAGCGAGTGGAAAGAGATTAGGATAGTCTAGTCATGGAAGGGTCAATTTGTACTGTTTTAAAATGCTAGGAGGTCGATTTGTATATTTTTAAAAGGCAGAGGATAAAATGTATATAGCATATAATTCAAGAAGGTAAAATATATTTTTCTCTCTTTTTTTATTTAAAAAAAATTGATTGCTAAGGATCATGAGATATTTGATATTTGAAATTAAAATAAAAGGATCATGAGATAATTCAAAAGATAAGCCATTAAACCCAAACATTTAAATAAGAGATCAAACTGACTAAAAAGACAACTCAAGCATTTTTTTTGGGGGGGATTTTTATTATTTTATTATTTATTCATTTAAGAAAAAAAAAAGTTGGATGAACACATACTGCTAAAAAAGTTAGACAAGTAAGTTCAAATATTTAAATAAAAGATCAAATTCACAAAAATAAATTTATTTATATTTGTATTTTTATTGTTTTTATGTTTTTATATTTTTACCATTTTTATTTTTTTAACCTTCTAAAATTGTTTTTGGTTGAAACCTTTTGTATTTTCTTAAAATTGACTTAAGTGGAAGTTAAAAACACAAAAAACCCAACGCAAGTAATCGTAACACAAAAGGAAAAAGAAAAGCTAAAGTTTAATCAACCCAAAATTCAGTAAAAGAAAGAAATAAAAAAACCAAATTCACATTAGAAACAAAAAAAGGGAAGAGACTATGGTCTTTGGTGGCAAGGGATAGTGAGTGGAGTGGAGTGGAGTGGTGTAAGCTTCAATTGAATTCTTGGAGTGGTTTGAAAAAGACGATGACTTATGACTTATATATGTGTGTGCTGAGTGGTGGTCATATATATTAAAAAAAATAGAGAGATTTTCATGATAGATTGTTAATAGATTGATAGGAGAAGATTAAGTTTGTTGAAGAATTTAAAATCGGAGAGAAAGAGGAGATTAAATTTGTCGTAGATTTAAAGGGATTTTTTTTTTACCCCGGGGTAGGGGAAGGGTGTTGGTAAATGTACAAAGATGGAGATAACTGTAGTTATGGGATAGAGGGAAAAGAAAATTGAAAAGTGATTACATTTATATTTTGGAAAATGTTATTTATATGTAAGTTTTGAATACCATTTTAGACACTTAGGAATTGGTATGTAAATAATTGAAAATTTTAGTTAAGTTTTTGATAAATATAATAAGATAATTAATAATATATGAGAAATTTTTCATTGACATATTTATCACTTACATAATTTAAGTCCCCTACTTATTTATACATAATCTACATATATCAAAAAGCGTATCCATCATCATAACATATAAATAATAATATTATTTAGAACATTAATGCTACACTTAAAAAGTTTTGGTAAGTAACATAAAATAAGGGTTTTGATAAAACCTTAAGCAGACTACACAAAAATCACTCCCCTCTTTCATGAATTAAGTTGAGATTTTGAGTAGCGCTGTGATTTTGTTTTACTCACATATATTATTTTAACTTTTTTCTCTCTTAATTAATATCAACTCTCCACTATTTATCTTTATATAAATACTATTATCTTCTTTTTTTTTTTTTTACCTAAATATGATATGAGTGATTATAAATTTGTGTAACATTATTATATGCTAGATAAATATATTTTAATATTAATTTAATAAAATATTTTTTGTATAAAAATCATTTTATTTTGGACATAAAACTCATTCCCATCTTTTCTTAATTAACTTATATTTCAGGGTAACTTTGTAATATTCTTTTGCTGACATTAATTATCTATTTAACTTTTTCTCTCTCCTTATTAATATTCTCTCACTACATTTTTTGAACAATATTATTTTTTTTCTCTTTCTTAAATACTGAATAATATATAAATTAGTTTAATATTAATTCAATATTTTTAAAAGATATAACAATTTTAAAGGATATAAAAATATTTTCATATTTTATAACCTTTCAAAAAAATTGACGCATGTGACAAATTGAAGATGCATATGTGAACGTACATTGACTTAGCATAATAAAACAATTAGAGAAACAATTGAATATTAATATTAAACATTTTATTCAATTGTGACGTCATTGCGTACTTTTTTGTCACGACCCCACTAAGGACGTGACCGGCGCATAGAGGACACGTCCCCTAGCAAGCCTATACTAGACCTTTTCAAAAAAATTGGGCAGAATCTCCCTTGTATTTAGGACTATTCCCAAATACGGATCCTCCACCTGCATAACAATCCAAACACATAAAATCACTGGGGATCCAGGCATTCTCCGAATGCACCGCACAGCACACAATATAGGAATTTAAAACGTAATCATACTTATGAAAATATATACATACGTATCCATCATGAACATTAACCCATAATCATTAAAAGCAACTTGACTTAACTAAAAACAACATGCTTTTTTATTACAAATTAAAATTGATACAGGGAGGACCCTGTCTGTGGATAAATGGAGCACTTCGAGAAATTATACAATTAAGCCTAAATGCTGAATCTTCTAATTAACTGCGGAAGCTTGAGCACGGTCCCGCACCTGTCTAAAAATATAGAGAGAGAGAGAAAAAAGTGAGTCATACAGACTCAGTGAGGGATAATATATCTATAACAACAATGGAACAAGCTTTAACATTAACTTTTAGCAAAAGTATAACTTATACACTGCTTCAAAAACTTATACATCATCTCTTACGGAAAGGCTTTGGCTATATGTTAACATACTATAAACTTTTTGGCAACACATACCTGAAGTATAATCTATCCTTAAAACATCCATTGGATAAAAACTTCTTACAAACATATATATAAACATAACACTTCTACAACTAGATGTAATAAATCACATACATAAGAAGGATATAAGAACTGGGCTTAAAGATAGATATACTTTCTCATAACATAAAAAGTAAATACTTGTTTCAAAATCATCATAAAGCTTAAGGGAGGATCCTATTTCAGAAATAGCTGCCTGACTGGGTGGCCCTGTGGCCTAACTCCAGCAGTAAAAGATAACTTCACGCCTGTGCGTGTCTATATATTCCGGACATGTTGGCCGACATGCCGGGCTAGCAATCACCCTGCTAGCTGGGTTATTCGAGGTGCACCAAGGCTAATGCTGCTGCCATTAGCAAACAGTTCTGTTACAGTTTCCTCCCCTCAAAAAGGCACTCACACTTGCTGGGTCTTCGCCATGCCTCATGTGAGCCCTTGGTTAAAACTCCTTTGAAACACATTTTCTTCCTTTCAAACATTTCTAGCTTTAAACTAGTTTTAAAACATCACAATTTCTAAAAAAATGTGAAAATTCATCTTTTCTAAGTTCTTGTCATTAAGATTCTTCTTTATATCAATTTATGTGAAATTTAACTGTGCTATTAACCATAGGTTAAAGGCATAATTCAAATCTTTCAAGCTTAAAGTATCTAAAGTTCTTTCTCAAAACATTGCAATTTCTATACACATGAAACTCTGTCTTTTTCTATCAAATTACTCAATGTCAGAAATCAATTTCTATAAGAGCTTGTCCCACTTATATATATATATATAGATACACATATGCACATAACTAACATCATCACTTCAAGAATTCTATAAATATAGAGTAAAACATATTGAATCAACTATTTCATAAAACTTCACTAGAATACATTTTAAGCATGTACTTAGGAAATTAAAGATAAGAATAAGCTATAGGTATACTATCACTCACTGTGCTAATCCAGGGAAAGAACAGCCTTAGCATATTGAACCACGGAGCTATGTTCACCACATAAGTTATCTAGCATCAAAATTATTATTATCCAAACACTAATTAGCCTATAGAACTAAAGATTAACTTGAAATATTTTCAAAGCATAAAAACCCCTAATTTGGAACCCCAGGTTCCCAAAACTCAACCTTAAACTTAATCTTCCAAGAAAATCCTTCCCTACCCATGAAATAGAAGAAGATTTGAGCTTAAAGAGTTACCTTGGATTGCAAAAGAAGGAAGAAACTTGATGGAGGACTTGGGTCTCCTCCACCTTCGTTTCTCTCTCTAAAAGAGATGTGAGAGAGAGCTTCAAGGAAGAAGGTTGATGATGATGATAATGAAGAAGAGGGATTTGTGGAGGATTTGAGTATAAAAATGGTGAAGAAGTTATGGCATCCATGAGGAGAGAGAGAGAGAAGAGATAGAAAGAAGAGAGAGAGGAGTTGAGGAAGAATGAAGAAGAAGGAACAGAATCCTTCTTTTAAATTTAGATCGATGGGCACTGAAGCCAAGAATCGGCGCTGGGCGCCGCCTTCACCAAGCTGCATCACTGCAGATGCCACGCCTGGGCGCTAGCCTTGGCCGCCCAGGTGCCCAGTCTTCTATTTTTTTTTTTCTTTACTTTATCTACACTTCTCAGTCCTCATTTATTTTATTCTCTATTAACTTTAAAACATAAATGTAAATAAGAGAATATCCCCCATTTGAATTCAATAAAAATATTGAAAAAATCAAACTCCTTAAGAATCAAAATCCAACTTTTGGATTTTAGTACAAACTTCCGAAAACTTACATTTTCTTAAACTTCAAGCTTGAAAATGAAAGAGTTAATAACTTCCAAAAATTCGTTAAAAATCGCTCTTCAATTCTTTGATATCTAAGGAACAATTACCGTGACTTTTGATTCCATGAAAATGTCCGAATCCTATAGCCCTCCAAGGGGCATAGGGTCCAAACTTAGAGCTTTCACAGGGTCCGACAGAACAAAGTGTCACAATTCATGTGACTCTTGACTCGGGTATTACATTTTTCATCAAAGATCTAATTGTATGTGGAGTTTAATACTAAGTTAATAAAATATTTTTTATAAAATTCAGAGTTTAAGAAAATTAAAAAATATTATTCAAGTAGAGAAATGTTATGAACTAGCCTATAAGCCCAATAATAAATGGGCTGAATGATGGTGTCTTAGGCTAAGGTTGGAAGCCTTGTGTCACGACCCACCCTCAATCGTGACCGGCGCTTGGAGGTGACGAACCTCCAGCAAACCTTAATAATTAAATTTTCCGTGACAAACGGACAGAATCTCCCCTATTTTTCCAGCTTCCCCGTAAAAGCCAGACCTGTTCCAATATTTAACTAGCACATACGTCCAAATTAAGGCTCTCAGAGCACTTCCAAGTAAGTTGCACATATCCGCATATTAGGCACTCATTCCTCATAATAGTAAGATATTTACGTCTACCTACTCATACATATGCACATATAAATATATACATCTATGATTACTACAAATACCCAAAAACATAGTTTACAAATTAAACAAGTTCCTATACACATATCTCATCCAAAAAGAATGTCGAGCAGTAGGATCCTGTCTGTGGATCATGGAACAACTCTAAAGTGGCAGATATATCCAAAACATCAAATAGAGTATACGGAAGGCCCTCACGTATAGAGAGGCTATCAAAAGATGTTTTACTCCACAAACCGAGAAATCAATCGTGTAACACTATGATCTGAAACAGGAAAGGAAAGTGGGTGAGTCCAACCGACTCAGTGAGGGGCAATGAGACTATAACATATGAGGATAAAGCTCTAGAAATAAAGCAAATTGTACATAAATAAAGAGTTAATATCATGAGCTAAATATAATTAAGGAATCAACATAAAACTAAGCATGTATATAAAATTTATATTATTTCATAGTTCGAAACCATAATTCTCAGTGTAAATAGAATTAATATTGTCTCACGACCTTGAAAATATATTTCTCAAATCTCAATGCCAAAGCGGGGAGGTTCCAATTCTGAGAACTTTCCAAATCGGGGTCAGCCCCTTCAGAGTTAACAGAGTCGGTGGTGTATGTTGGCCATACACACACACACCGAGCTAGCAACTCCTCGCAAATTTCTGTTCAACCAAGGCACTGTGCTAGCGTCAAGGCCAACACCGCTTAGCTACCGATTAACTGAGAATTCTCCCACAAAGTATATAAAAACTGAAGTAATAGATATTAATAAAACTTCAAAAATAAAGGTATAAATATACAATAAAGTTTCTAAAGATGAAATCCCAAGTAAAGTTTCCAACTCAAATTAAGGTTCTCAACAACTCAATTTAATAATTTAAACACTATTCCGGAGCTTGTCCTAACGTTTATAAAATCTGTAATCTCTTTTTTTTTTTTTTTTTCAAAAGAACACTTTTGAAACATTGGACGATTCCATACTAATAAAATTTCCTCAAATTCAAAACAGACATCCATGAATAGATAAATATATCAAACTATAAACAGAATATTCATAATTAACTAAATATATAAACTAAATTACCAATATATACTAAAACTAAATCAATATTAATTGCATAAAGAAAACCATATGCCATAGAGGCACTGTCCACTCACAAACTGTCAGTGACATAATCTACGTCCTCAAGGTTGCTGAAATTATGTCGATCTCTGAGGATCTGAAATCATACATAATTAATTATTTTCAATTTAAACATAATTTGTTTTAAAATCTAGTCTTTACCCTCTTTACCTTTTAGTAATTAAATCAAGAGTTACTATCCACAGCACTATAATAACTTATAAAATATTCAACTATGTAACATAAAATTTTAAAATCTACAAATTTCTTCCTTAGTGAACAAAACACTCAAACCAAGCTATATTATAACCCATCAATCTAAATTTTAACTATTTCTCCACTCACCCTCCACTCTTACAAGACCCAACAAAATCTAAATATCCATCAATTTCAATTACCACAATAATAAAATAGAACCAACTCGTAGCTTTGAAGAAGGAAACTCACCAGGTGTGAGTTGAATTTAAAGTGAGAAAGACAAGCTTAACCACCCACAAGAAGCAGGCGTTCACAAGAGAGAGCGGAGAGAGAAAACTGATGAGAAAGATGCAGGGAGGGAGGCTCGTAGGGAAAAGGTTCTGCAGTGGTGGGGGTAAGGTGAAGGCAGCACGGATGGTGGCTAGCGGGTTGAAGTAGAGACGTAAGAGTGAAAGAAGAAAAATCGAGAGAGAGAGAGAGAGAGAGAGAGAGAGAGAGAGTAACGAGAAGAGACGAGGAATGAAAAAAAAAACAAATGAAAGAAAGGAATGAAAATGCATCAGAGAAGGCTCTGGACGAGGAAAATAGAGAAAGAGAGGGGTTTACGGTGCACTATATCATTTATGGTGCACCGTGGTCCTTCGCTATTATTTTATTTTATTTTATTTTTGCTACACACTTCTCTTTATTTTAAATTTTATTCCTTTCTAATTAATATAATTCCCCTATTTCTATAAAATGCAATTATTACTAACATTTTATTTTAAACTGGATATTACATTCTCCTCCCCTTAAGAAATTCGGTCCCTGAATTTCAAGAACATTGCTCATTTTGTAAATAGGGATTCGTTAAATGAAACTCAAAATTGTACTGGGAGCTACAATCAGCAGCAAATAGTAATGTGTAAGCTCAAGGACAAACTATAGTACTCATAATTAATCCAAAATAAAAATCACCCAAAACATAAATCAATGTACATAGTAGTATAATGTTCACGTCCCAATAGAGACCTAACAAAGGCAAAAATAAAGAAATCAACTTATCTTTTTCCCTCCCAATGGCATTAACCATAAAATAAATTGTCTGCACTGCAACTACTACAACTTGACTACTTCCGTTGTATTTCATACAATATTGTAGACAATTATAGAGATATACTAAGAGATATTTAGTCCTTAGCAACAAATGGCTAGTGACATTAAGAAAAGCGAACAATAGAGATCCGAGAAACATTCGGAGACCTAGTCACCAATTTCATGTATGTACATTGATCCACGAAGTACAAAACCTTTATAGTTGCAAGGTATGATACACTCATATTAATCCTTGATTAATAATTCACAAAAAAAAAAAAATTAATTATACCAAACAAGGTATCATAAGCTAAAAAGCACGTTAAAAAGGGCTAAGGACCTTTGAACCCTAGGAAGTTCACATCCAACTTTAAGGGTATGACCATGTAGTTCCCCCTAAAGGATCTCAAAGTATGTGATTTAGAGAAACATAGAAAGGTTTACTTCAATCATTGGTGTATATAGATGTATCAGTTAAACGTACATTGGGATTTTCTTCGCACTAAAGAGTTATTGTGACTAATAGTTAATACTAAACTAAAAATAGCTGTCATGACCAATTTTATTATTATTATTATGCCTATGGTTTTAGTTCTAAAGATATGAAATTTAGTATGAGATCTAGGCGAAAAGAGGGAAAGATTTAATGGACATTTAATGTTATCGGAAGCATATAATATGCAGTTGGAGTAGATTTGGATGGGAGGATTTGGATTGGAGGCAAAGGACGAGGAAGGGAAGGGTTTTAGAGAGAAGGGAGAAAGTTTTAAAGGGCAAAAAGAGAGAAGATCACACAAAATGAAGAGAGAAAATGTGTCCGAACACTACATAGCCCCTTTGTAATCAATTACAATTCCATGTTATCAACTACAATTAGGAAAATTTTAGCCTGTGGACATCCAGAAAGGCTGGTAACCGGTTATAGGCAATTGTAATCGATTACAATTAGGAAAAATTTACCCCATGGACATTTAGAGAAGCTGTAATTGATTACAACCTCAAGAGTAATCGATTGCTCACATAAAAAACTTAGTTTCCACACTCAAAAATATCATCTAAGACTTAGGGTATTACATACCTCCCCCCCATAAAAGAATTCAGTTCCCGAATTATAAACAAGGCAATAAAAACTTTCTTATACCTCAAGAGTCAAACAAATAGGGTTGCTTTTCTTGCATTGCTTCCTCTGCTTCCCAAATTGCTTCTTCTCCTGAATAGTTCCCCCATATTACTTTCATTGAGGCTACTTCCCTTGGGTAGAGCTTCTTCACTTGACGATCAACTATGGTTATAGGCTTTTCCTCATAGGTCAAATCTTTACCTAGCTGGATGGTATGTGGAGTGAGCACATGTGATAGATTAGGAAGGTACTTCCGCAACATAGACACATGGAACATAGGATTGATCATGGACAGTTCAGGTGGCAGGGATAATTGGCATGCCACTGCACCTAGCCCGTTTAGAATCTCAAAAGGGCTAATGTAATAAGGGCGAAGTTTGCTTTTCTTCCCAAATCTCATCATACCCTTCATAGGTGACGCCCGAAGAAACACATGGTCACCCATTGAGAATTCTAGATCTCGCCTTCGATGATCGGCATAAGCTTTCTGTTTGCTTTAAGCTGCCAGAAGTTTTGTCCTAATCAAACAAACTTTCTCAATTGAATCATACACTAAATCTAGTCCTAAGAGCTTAACTTCACCGATCTCAACCCATCTGATAGGAGATCTACATTGCCTACCATAGAGGGCTTTAAACGGGGCCATCTGAATACTAACTTGGTAGATGTTTTGTGAGAAAACTTAACCAGAGGCAGGTAACTATCCCAATTCCCCCCAAAGTCCAAAACATAGGATCTCAACATATCTTTTAATGTCCAGATTATGTTTTAATTACCCATCTGTTTGAGGGTGGACAGCGATATTGAGGGTAAGCTAGGTCCCTAAGGCCTTCTGGAATGCCTTCTAAAAATCAGATGTGAATTAAGGCCCACAGTCTGAGATGATGGACACCGGAATCCTATGAAGTTGGACAATCTCATCCACATATAGCTTAGCATAATGAGAAGCATTGTAGGTAGTCTTAATTGGAGGAAATGAGCTGATTTGGTCGTTCTATCTACTATTATCGAGATGGAGTCAAAACATCTGAAACTACAGGGTAAGATGGTTACAAAGTCCATGGTGATTCTTTTCCATTTCTACTCAAGTATTTGTATCTGCTGTAGTAACCTAGTGGGTCTTTGGTGTTCAGTTTTAACTTACTGACATATTAAGCAACAAGACACAAAGTCTCCTATGTCTCTCTTCATGCCTTCCTGCCAAAGCAGTTGCTTCAAATCTTGGTACATCTTAGTGGAGTCAAGATGAGCCGTGTATCCACAACTGTGGGCTTCCTCTAGGAGAGTCCTTTTCAGGTCACCCACATTTGGTACACACAAACGGTTACCACACCTTAGCACACCCACTTGGTTGAGAGAAAATTTAGTTTCTTTCCCATTGCAAACATCCACTAGTTTGCATAGCTTCAGATCTTCATATTACGTAGCCTTGACTTGCTCAATCAAGGAAGATTGTGCTAGCATATCGGCTAGAAGTAGCCTAGAGCTTTCAAGCTCAAAGTGCACACTCTCAAACTCCAATTTGGGAATTTTTTCTATTAGCGGTCTTCTAGTAGGGGCTATATGCACCAAAATTTCCATAGACTTTTTGTTTAAGGCATTAGCCACCATGTTGGCCCTGCTTGGATGGTACAAGATAGTATAGTCATAATACTTGAGTAGCTCCATGCACCTACGCAGTCTTAGGTTTAAGTATTTTTATTAGAAGATATACTTCAAACTCTTGTGGTCTGTGTAAATCTCACAAGTTTTGCCATAGAGGTAATGCCCCCAAATCTTCAGTGCAAAGACAATGGCTACCATCTCTAGATCATGTATGGGATAATTCTCCTTATGCCTTTTCAGTTGTCTTGAAGCATAAGTAATGACTTGGCTATGTTGTATGAGAACATACTCGAGTCTTACCCGGGATGCATCACAGTACACCGAATAACCTCCAGACCCCGAGGGCAGAACAAGCATCAGGGCTGTGGTCAAACAAGTTTTGAGCCTTTGGAAACTTTCTTCACAAGTATCAGACCATTGGAATTGCAACCCTTTCTTGGCCAAACTGGTCAAAGTGGCAAAGATTTTAGAAAAAATCCTTGACAAATCTCCTATAGTAGCCATCCAAACCCAAGAAACTACGAATTTTGGTCACAATTGTAGGCCTTGGCCACTTTTGAATGGCCTTTACCTTCTTAGGATTTACCATAATTCCCTCCTTAGATACCATATGACCTAGGAAGGCTACCTGGTCTAACCAAAACTCACACTTAGAGCATTTAGTATAAAGTTGATGATTCCTTAGAGTTTGCAGAATTATCCTTAGATGATACTCGTGTTCTTCCCTGCTCCTGGAATATACTAAGATGTCATCAATGAAAACGATCACGAAGTGATCCAAGAAGGGCTTGAACGCCCTGTTCATCAAGTCCATAAAAGCAACTGGAGCATTGGTCAACGCAAAGGATATCACTAAGAACTCATAATATCTATAACAGTTTTGGAAGGTGGTCTTGAGAACATCTTCTTCCCAAATCCTCAATTGTTGGCATCTGGAACGGAGATCAATCTTAGAGAAGCATGAAGCACCTTGGAGTTGATCAAACAGGTCATCAATTCTGGACAATGGATACTTGTTACGAATAGTCAATCGATTGAGTTGTTTATAGTCCATGCACAACAGCATTGACCCTTCCTTCTTCTTCACAAAGAGCACTGGAGCAACCAACAGCAATGTGGTTACGCGAATGAAGCCCTTATCTAGCATATCCTATAATTGAACCTTTAGCTTTGACAATTCTACTGGAGCCATATGATAGGGAGGGATGGAGACAGGTTGGATGCTTAGGACCAAATCTATGCAAAACTTAACTTCCCTATTAGGAGATATTCCTGGTAATTACTCAGAAAACACCTTTGGGAACTCCTTGACCTGGGAACTCCTTGACCACAAGTACTTGGTCAAGGCTTGGCACTACAACCTTAATATCTCAGACTACGACAAGGTAAACTTCGTTCTCTTTGTTTATCAAGTTGCATAGCATTCATAAAAGAAATTAAGTTAGCTAGGGTTAAACAACTATCTCCCTATAAGACAAAGAACGGTCTTTCTAGAGCATTGAACTTCATTGCCTTGGAGTAGCAATCCATTGTGGCATGGCATGAGTCTAACCAATCTATGCCTAAAATAACATCAAAATCCATTATCTCCAGCAGCATTATATTAGCTAGTATTTCTACTCCATTTACACTAACTATGTATGACTGGAACATCAATTGAACCATCAAGGATTCTCTTATTACGGTACTGACCCATAACGGATGGTCCAACATCACCAGTTGCTTGCTGAAATAAGAGGCAAAATATGGGGACACACATGAGTGTGTAAACCTCGAGTCAAATAATACATAAGCCTTAAAAGAACAAACATGCAAGATACCTACCACCATATTGTTCGAGACCTAAGCATCTTGTCTAGTCAATACAAAGACTCTAGGCTAGCCTCTCCCTGATACTCTACCACTAAAGCCTTTGCCACCTGCCCCTCTACCCGATGCTCTGCATGCAGGTCTAGAAGAACTACCCATGGATAAAGCTAAATAGGATGGTGTAGATGTCATGGGATACACGGAACTCTGCCCAAAAGCTCCCCAAGAGTAGGGACAATCCCTCTTGATTTGCCTTGGCTGTCCCTATCTAAAGCAAGCTCTAGTGGCCTTGAGACATGGTGCTGAGTGGTAATTCCCACAAAGATAACATTGCTGTTTGGGGGAGTTCAATTGCCCGGATCATTACATGCCTGGCTGAGACATACTGCTAACCTGAGTCCTTGAAGCAGATACACTTATTAGAGCAGGCCCAGAAAAAGTAGCCCTAACTGATGCTGCCTAGTGTCGGCCCTAATAAACTCTATGCTCCTCCAGTACTAAATCCACTAGAAAAGGATCCTCTTATTTTTTGCTTATTGCCAGACTCCTTGGTGGCCTTTCATTCCTATCTCCTATACTTCCATAAGCGGCATCCACAATCTCAGTATATGACATCCTCCCAATCTTAGGAAATAAGTTGGAGAAGAAGGGATCTACTAGGCCCCAAACAAATCTCTTTATCTTCATGGTCTCTATGAACACTAGGTGAGAGGCATATCTAGATAGCCTAGTGAATTATTCTTCATACTTTATTACAGACATCCCAGGTGTCTACTTTAATCTCTCAAACTCAGTGGTAGCGAGTGTTGTAGCCCGCTCCAAATTACGATTTTAAAACTTAATTATACTACTTCTAGGATAGTGCAACCAAGGTCGTTTTTCATAAGGATGTTGATATTATTCGATTAGGAACAAGGGGGATTTTGTTTGCATGCAAGAAAACTAATTAAGAAGAAAAACTAACAACTAAAAATGGACACTAGCTCAAGGATTTCTTAAGGCCAAAGGCAAATCTATCATAAACACGCATATGATCAAACACATGGAGTGTGGCTAACTTGAGTTATTAGTGCAACCGCTACTAGCAACTCCATAATTCACTTAATGACCACCAAGCATTCGATTAACACATAATTAGTAGATGGTTGAGACCTCAACCTCTAATTAACTCATGGTAACCTTTAGCTCCAATTACATTAGCGTAAGTCTCAATTCTTTAGTTAATTAAATATACATCAATCGACCAATCAACATATATCTAACTAACATCTTAGTCATACATCGTCATATCAATACCATTTAATAAGAACACATAATCAAGATTATCCTAATCATAAACCCCAATCTCAATACCATTCAATCAAGTTTCATAACTAGGAACCCTCAACTAGCCTAGTTCATATTAATGAATCAATTAATATCACCCAATTAAATATCCACACATCAATACTATTCAATGCAAGCATATAAAAGAGCAAGAGGCAAAGAATCGAGAAAGCACATCGTGTATTGAAATTAAAATGTAAGGTTTCAAGATACAACCCTTGAAGCCCTTTGAAGAATCTCTAAGCTAGCCTCCAACTCTATTCCTCCATGAGAATTTACAACCAAAACAGAAAATGAAGAGTAATGGTGGAAAAATGAAAAGTGAGAAGAAGAGAGGAGAAGAAAAAGAGGAGAAAAAAGAAAGAAAACTAACCTACTCTAACCTAAGGAGAAAAGCTAAAATCCAAAGAATGAAACTTCTTTTTTAATTTGGTAATATCTTAGGTATTAGTACATGAATTCTTGAGCCATTTGCTTTCCAAAAGTGGGCCTAAATGGCCAAACTCAATATTATGCCTATTCTACTGTTCTGCACTTTTCTGGTTATGCTATAGCACAACATGCTGTGCTATAGTGCAACAATCAGTAAATTAAGAGGTGCTTCAGCTACAATTTGCACTATAACACAGCCCTTTGTGCTATAGCACAAGGTCTTGATAGCAATTATGTAGAATTAGACATTCCAACTTCCGAGCCCCGTTTGACCCCCAAAATGTCTGAACTAGCTCTCAGTGTCTTCATGAAAGTTGTAGATCTTTCTCTTGGCTTTAAAATGGAAACCTCATTTGCTTCATTTGGATTTGAGATAAAAGAGTTATGGCTTGATCTTTGCATCATGCTCTTGTTGAAATTTTAGCAACATTGAAATTGAGCTTCCAATCACTTCTAAGTCTCAAATCCCTCCAAGTTAGGTTCCTACAAGTCAAAAACAACATATATAAGGATCCAAAACTCTTGGAATTTATTAAAGTGCAAAATCAAGGAAAAAGACATATTTATGCAAGAATTGGCAAAAGAGGCAAATTAGCACCGAACTATGAAGTTCTTGTAATTGGAAAGCAAACATGCAACATAAAGGACTAAAACACTAAATATGAGGAATAAAATTAGTACCTAAATTCAACTCATCACTCAGTAGCAAAATTCTCCCTCTTGTTAATAGGATAAGGACCTCATCATGAAGATTTCAGTGAACTTTTCCTAGGTAAGGGGAGGTAGTCTAAAAGTATTCTTACCCTCGAGAAAGGTCTTATACCATTGCTTAGTAGGTCCATTCAGGTTGTATGCTGCCAAATCTACTACTTTGCCACTCGGATATTCGAGAGTTTTGAGGACCCTTTTGGTATGGTCTAGGAACAGTTGCAGGTCATCCGTTAAAGGATTCCTAGATAAGGTTGGCGGGTTCAACTTGAGGAAGAATTCAATGGTCACATCTGCCCCCGCTTGAAATTGTCCCCTAGCAGGAGGATCTGACTCAACATGGGGTTATGCGCTACCCTTCTTTTGCTCGACCAATAGCTCCACTATTGTGTTAAGGGAAACTAGGTTAGCTGGCTCTTCCTCAAGAGTTGGCTCCTCAACTTGCCTAGCCGATTTTCTGTGGCCCCTTCCTCGACCACAACTTCTCCCTCTTGGAAGAGGAGAGGGGACTCGATCAGATTCCACATCAGAAGCTTCTTGGACTCCTACCCTTATGCACGATTGCATGTCATATATGGCATTTCACCTAAGGGAATAGACAATGAGATTAGGACTAGATTGGATTTCAAATAAGGGACAATTTAAGGTGCATATAACTCAAGGTATAAATATCAAGAATGACGATCTTAAAGGCCTCTGGTAACATCATACCTTGTGAAAATGGGTTGGTTTCTATTTGCACAATTATGATCTTATTAAAAGATACTTGCTCCATAGTACACAGGGAAACCTAAGCTCTAATACCAACTTTGTCACGACCTAACCCGAGCCGTGATCGACACATAAGGGACAAGTCCCTTAGCAAGCTTTGCACATAATATTTCCAGAAAATCGGGCAAAGTCTCCTTTGTATTTAGGATGATTCCCAAATACGAATCCTCTACCTACACAAATAACATACATCTAAGAATTCTCAGAATGCCCCTCACAACACGCAACATAAGATTCAAAAGCATAACCATACATGAATCAAATACGTAATATTTATTCCTTCAAGGTCCATACTATAACATTTAGTCAATTTAAGAAAACCATAACACATATAACAAGTCTACATATTTGAACATACATAATCAAGTTCTAATACCAGCACAAGTAAGCGAGGGTTAGACCCTACCTATGGCACCATGGAGCTACTAAATTAAACTAAAGGTCCATAAGGAGTTCCCAATTCCAAAACACGCCCTTGATTATGAAGGACTCACCAAAGGAAAATAGGAACTCACTACTTAGGGGCAGGATGATCGTATCCTAAGTCAACTGAATTTGAAAAAGAGGAAAAGACAATAAGGTGAGTTTATGCAACTCAGTGAGACATAGGACATCCATAACCCACATAGGGCAATGTGCTTAAAATTGGAATAAAATTCTTATATGTAAAGTTAAGTAAGAACCATAGTTCCAAAATACTATTAAATTACTTAAAACCAATGAGAAGTTATCTAATCCATGATGATTTGTCAAGATCACACTTAGGTGGCATTTCCTTTGTGTGATGTTGTATTTGTCACACACCACTCCTGAACTGGCTGTGTAATTCGTCATGTACCATATTCTATGTGGCTATGTAAATAATAAATCAAGGTATACCAAGCTAACATCTACTACTGTTAGCTGCAGATTCTGTCATAGACTTTTCCAAAGCCTTTCTTTTACCATCATATATAGCTATTCTATGTTTAGATGTGAGGAGTTCCATAATAAAATCATAACATTAAGTGCATATGGTTATTTCAATTAGACCTCATGTCAAATCCTCAATCATGTATTCTTATCATTTTTCAAAACATAAACAATTAACATAGCTCAACAGAAAACAATTCATTGTTCTACGTGCAAAATTTGGAAACAATATAATCAAGGAAAGAATTTAACATCATAAAACATATAATCCAAACATAGATCATAGTGCCATGATAATTACTAGTTAAGGACATATTATCTACTCACATACTTATTCTGGAAGTGGAATTTCATGTGCCAGTTTCAATAGACAGTCAATCATAGTAAGCAATCAAGTATAATGCATTAATCTTTCAAACATCAACATGGAATTGCAACACTTAGACTTTAATTGAACTCATATACGCATTAAGGTGCCAAATCCTTTAATTTTGGAAATCCTGCTCGTATTCTTCAACTCTACCCCTTTTTAGAAATTAAGCCTTAAATTCATTTTAACTCATTTGGACTAAATTTTATATATGTTGAAGTATTATGTGTCTAGTTTCTAACCTCTTTGGTCCCATTAAGTTTTCATACATATAACTCAAGTTATTGAAGATTTACCTATGCATGTCTTGTAATAGGCAGATTTACGCTTTGAAAAGTAAAAGTTCACTAAAAATGGAAAACTAAGTGAAACTATATGAAACTTATATGGATTTGAAACAAACTGAACCAGTTCTCTTTACCAATGAGTTTTACTTTATTTGAATAAGTAGAGCTCGAGTTATGAGTTCTTGAAGTTGGCTAATTTGAACTGCCTTATTATAGCCTAGTTAGGACTTGGGCAACTTTCATGAAATAATGGGAACAATAGGGATTGAATTTGATTCTAAAATTTTTATGAATGTTAAACTATATGTTAACTTTCTAAAAAAATTAGTTGCACTCAATTTGAAGGAGTGTAGGGTGAGTTATACCCTTAGAAATCCAGTCTACCCAAAATTAGGGTTAAAATACTAGGGTCAAATTCAAAATTTCATATCTCACTCAATATAGATCCAATGGCCTTATATTATATATAGTTGGAAGCTCTAAATGTCTAGTTTTAATAAAAATAGGTACATAAATTTTTGGTGCCTGTAAGCAGAGCCGTACACTCTACCAGTATGGATGTCGTAAGATTTTCTAGGTTTCGGATTCTAGTTTGCTATCTTTCTTATTTTTCATGCAAGATTCAATCTCAGTCCTATCAAATACTTGATAAACTAGCATAAATCATCACATAACCATCTTATATCATCAATTACATGAATAGAGAAAAACTTCCTAATAGCCATCAACTCAATAAACTCAAGCAAAGAAGCTGAATCCTACCTCAAAACTTAGGTTGTAATGGAAAGGAAGCAAAGTTTGGTGAAGGCATTGAAGTGGGGTGAAGAAACGAGGATAAGGAGATGAAGAAGAAGAAAAGGGGAGAAAAAGAGGGCTGCTGAAGGGAGCACAAAAAATAGAGGGGAGAAAGAAGGAAAAATCTGGTTTGACGGTGGTGGTAGTTGGCTCCTTTGAATCGTATTGGTTGCTACCTCAATTGGCTCATAAGTGAGCCAACACTGCTTATGTTGTTATGGTATGAATGGTGCCACTTGAGAGGTGAAGTGGCTGAACTCTTAGCCACAAAAGCTTAGCATTTTTTATGTGTAATTTTATTGATTCGGTTTCGGTGGTTTAAAATACCGAATCTCTACCGATTTTCTTTAAATTAGCAAAACGGGTTGGAGAAATTTTGTGAGGCTTTCTATGTCTATTCCAATTTTTCCTCCGATCTAATCTCTCTTATCAACATTTAATTAATTTCTAATTAACCATTAATTGGCCTCTAACTAACCTTGTTCACACAAATTAATCGAATAATTCGCTTAATAACGTAAATCGAGCATTTCAAAAATTTTGGATGTTACAATACTACCGACCTGAAAAAAAATTTTGTCCTCAAAATTTAGTCACAAAGCTAACTATTTATTATCGTAATACTTTAATAAAAGAGTTCGTTTATAAGCACATGGAAAGTTGAGAAGCATAGTCGAAGAAAATACAGTAAACCTAGTTATATAATTTGGCATAACACAGTCGGCAAAGGCTAAGTCCTTATCCCGGGTTAGTTTTAATTTCGTATCAACCCCTCTGGGAAGGAAATCTCTTCAGCATTCAAGATGAAAACCCTCCTTGGATGTTACGACTTAGGTGCAGGTGGTTGTTTCCTGGGCATTCCCTAACCATATGCCCTGGCTTGCCACATTTGAAACACACATACTATTTAGCCAAACAAGGCTTATTTCCATGGTTTTCCCACACTTCGGATATCCTTTTTCCATAAGCATTAGGCTAGGCAATCTCAACTTCTTATTATAATCCTCTACAAGTCTACACTTGTTTACTAAGGTAGGAAAATTCCTGAGCTCCATAGGGCCTACTGCTGCAAGGATATCTTCCCTTAATCCGCCTTCAAATATAACACACTTCCACGCCTCATCTGGATTCTGCTGATAGATTATGGAAAACTTGCATAGCTCTTCAAACTTAGCGATACACTCTAACACACTACTGCTTCCCTCGTAGAGTTGCATAAATTTCAACTCCTTGGTATTTCTGAAATAATGGAGGAAAGTATTTCTGGTAAAAGGTATCCTTAAACACAATCCAAGTGATCTCAGTTTAGGACTCCTCTAATAGTCGTTTCATACCATTCCACCAGAATTTTGCATTTGCTTCGAGTATACAAGTGGCGAAGGTCACTTTTTGGTGGTTAGTGCAGTCCAAAATGGAGAAGACTTTCTCCATTGTCTTAACCCACTCATCAGCCTTATCAGGATGAAAAGCTCCTCTAAAACTGGGCGGGTTCGCTTTTTGGAATTTCGCGAACTTGAGATATTCCAGGTCTACTCCTAAGCCATTCGGGTTTTCATCGTGACCAGCTCCAGGTTGTCTTCCCAACTGATCTATCATTTGGTGTGCTGCAACAGCTTGTTTGAGCATGGCATATGCCATCTCCCACAGAGTGATCATGAAATCAGCGCAATCTTTTGGAGTGGGTGCAGTTTGTGGCCTGCCATGCCCCCTAGAAGCCATTAGTTCCTAATCACACACAACAAAATATTGAGTTAATCAGGCTCAATAATAAGTTAGGTGTGACAGTAACTAATAACAATCACGGTTGGGCGGTCATGCATATCTATTCCTATATCCTATTTAAATAGACAATATTCGTCACATAATACTAATTAAGAAATCCAGAGTGCACTGGAAGCATAGTCAGTTCAGCCCTCAAGTCCGGTTAGGACTAAACTGCTTTGATACCATTTTGTAACATCCTACCCGGTACAGTACTGTGCTTAAGTCATTGTATCCAACTCAAAAGTTGTTACCGTTACCTGGATGGACCTTGTCTGATAGCTATCTCTAGCCGTCGTCAATACTCCTTAAACTATATGAAGATAACACAGAAATAGGAGTGAGAATTGAAAATTCTCAATAGGATTCCTTATACACCATATACCATGTCATTGTTATCATCTCTAGTTATTTCGATTTATTAAGAAAAAGGTGAGCATGTTACATAAACTATTCGGTTTTATAGTCCGAAAATATATCGTCCGAAGCAGAGTTCATTTTATTCAAGCACTTGAATCATATTACAATTAAATGATTAATTCATATTTCATAATTAGCATAGCAATCATAGCACAAATATAGTAAATTTTAGCATAATAAGAATATTGAAATATACATATACAAATACACTTGTTTTTCTTTAACTTCCTTTCCTTGGCATATCTAGGTGTTACGTATCACCATCCTCAGAGTCTTTCTTAATTGCCTTTACTTGTCATGTACATTCCAGAGTATGATCGTCATGTCATACCCCATCGGGGTGTGATCGCCATGTCACACTCCTTAGGCTGCGTTCATTATGCCATATTTCATAGTACGATCGCCATGTCACACTCCTTAGAATGTGCAATCATCATCATATCTTTAATCATAGGGTTCATGGATGCATGTGTTTCATACCTTATTTTTAAACATCTCATACTTGCATGATAGCCATACTCATCATATGAACGTCCCTAACTTTCACATATTTCTGCCGAAAATTTGGTAGCATAACAGATCAGATCTATTTCCCATGAATAGTGCCAATTTCAACAGATAGTCAATCACAGTAAGCGATCAAGTATAATGCATTAATCTTTCAAACATCAACATGAAATTGCAACACTTAGATTTTAATTGAACTCATATATGCGTTAAGATCCCAAATCCTTTAATTTTGGAAATCCTGCTCATATTCTTCAACTTTGCCCATTTTTAGAAATTAACGCTTAAATTCATTTTAACTCATTTGAACCTAAATTTTATATATGTTGAAATATTTGTGTCTAGTTTCTAACCTCTTCGGTCCCATTGAGTTTTGAAACATATAACTCAAGTTATTGAAGATTTACCTATGCCTGTCCTGTATTAGGTAGATTTAAGCTTTGAAAAGTAAAAATTCACTAAAAATGGGAAACTATGTGAAACTATACGAAACCTATATGGATTTGAAGCTAATTGAACCAGAGTTCTTTACCAACAAGTTTTACTTCATTTGAGTAAGTAGAACTCGAGTTATAAGCTCTTGAAGTTGGCTAATTTGAACCGCCTTGTTCTAGCCCTATTAGGACTTCAGCAATTTTCATGAATTATTGGAAACAACATGGATTGAATTTGGTTCTGAAATTTTTATGGAATGTTATCCTATGTCTTCTAAAAAAATTTGGTTGCACTCAATTTGAAAGAGTGTAGGGCGAGTTATACCCCTCGAAATCCAGTCTACCTAGAATCAGGGTTAGAATCCTAAGGTTAAATTAAAAAATTCATACCTCACTCAATATAGAGCCAATGGCCTTACATTATATATGTTTGGAAAGCTCTAAATATTTAGTTTCACATAAAAATAGGTACATCAATTTTAGGTGGCCATAAGAAGAGCCATACACTCTGCCAGTACGGACGCCGTAAGATTTTCTATGTTTCAGATTCTAGTTTGCTATCTATCTTGTTTTTCATGCAAGATTCAATCTCAATTCCACCAAAATACTTGCTAAATCAGCCATAAATCATCACATAACCATCATATATCATCAATTACATGAATAGAGAAAAACTTTCTAGCAGCCATCAAATCAATAAACTCAAGCAAAGAAGCCGAATCCTACCTCAAAATGTGGGTTGTAGTGGAAAGAAAGCAAAATTTGGTGAAGGCATGGAAGTAGGGTGAAGAAATGAGGATGAGAAGATGAAGAAGAAGAAAAAAAAACAAGAGAAAGAAGGCTGCTGAAGGGAGCATGAAAAATGGGGGGGAAAAAAAAGGAAAAATCTGGTTTGATGGTGGTGGTAGTTGGCTCTTTGATTCCTATTGGTTGCTACCTCAATTGGCTCATAAGTGAGCTAACAATGCTTATGTTGTTGTGGTATGAATGGTGCTATAACGTCCGAAAATTCTATCGTTAACAACTGAGTTATTTGGTTTTTTATTGAATAAGTGGGTTTAATCAGAATTTGATTAAACACTTACTTAAAGCCAATTAAGGGTGAGTTGAAAAGATTAGGTTTGATGGAATTAGATTAGGAGCGTAGAAAAACTCACAGAAAAATTTCAAACCGATTTACCGATTTAAGAGCAATCGGTAAGATCGGAGTTTTAAACTATCGAAACTGGATCAGTAGAAATTATGCCATGAGTGCCCTAGGATCAATGGCTAAGATTTACCCAAATAACCCACCCAAATGGTGCCTTGAGCAGCCCTTGATGGTGGAAGCCAAACCAAAATTGATAGGATAATGAAATCCACCAATAACATGCATCTAGCTTCCAAATATTTCTACCTTTTCTTTCCTTCTTCCTTCGTGAATTTCGGCCACTTCCTTTTGCTGAAGCTCACTTCATTTTCTTCTCCTCACTCTCATCTCCATTCCATTTCCATCTCTTCTTCAAGTCTCATCACAAATTGCTTGCACCAAAGACACAAAATCAACACAAACTCAACTAGATAATGTAGGAAATTCTACTTCTCTTCTCACTTTCTCTGGTTTAGGGCTGAATGGTGATCATGGGTAATCTGAAAATCTGATGTTATGTAGAGTGATGATGATGGTTTATGATTAATTTTGCATGTATGTTGTGATTAAAACCGAAATTGATAGCAAATAGCTTGAAAAGGGGAGACAAACCTAGAAGTTGTTAGGGTCTTCCTCGGCGGTCCGTACGGCGAAGTGTACGGCTCCGCCTACTACCATTTAAATTTGATGAAACTATTTTTATATGAAACTAGACATCCAGGGCTTTCCATATATATAAAATATATGGCATTGGATTAGTATAGAATTAGTTATGAATTTTTGAAGTTTAACCTAGAAATCTGGATTCTTACCCTAGTAGCATGAGTTGAGAAGGGTGTAACTCACCCTACACAACTCCAAATTGAGTGCAACAAAAGTTGTTTGAAAGATAACATATGAGAGAACATCCCATAAAAATTTCAGAATTTGATTCATTGTCATTTGTTCCCAGCGCCTTAATGAATTTGGCTTAGGTTTAAACTGGCTTAGAACAGGGCAGTCCAGTAGGGTAATGTTTCGGGACTCATAACTCAAAATATACTTAGGAAATGACATGAAACCTAATTCATTTGAAATCTTGTTGTGTTAAATTTAATTTGATATAAAATTCATAAGATTTTACCTAGTTTTCTATTTTTAGTGAATTTTCTTTTATAAGAACCCAAGTCTAGCTAAGAATAGGGCATGCTGAGATAAAACATTTATATCTTGAGTTATACAAATCCAAATGAGATGGGACTAAAAGGATTAGAAACTAGACACATAAGGCTACAACATATCCAAAAATTAGGTTTAAATGAGTTAAACTGATACAAGGGTGGAGTATACAATAACCGGGCAGGATAAAGAAGAATGAACTGAAAGCCCTATTGACGCTTGAGTTGAAACTAAGGAATGAATCTATGAATATATATATACATATTTGCTGTTTTATATTGAATTGCAAGTTGTACAATTGTACTGGTTGTCTGGCACTATTCATGGGGAAGCGGACTCGATCCGTTATTCTACCGAAATTTCGGTAAGAGATTCATATGTTGTGTGATTTAAAATAGCATGAATATATGATACTTGAAGAATCAAGCTACATGTGCATTCAATTCATGATATTGTAAAGGATTCTATTTTACTTGGGCCAGCCTCGGAACAAATTAAGGGGAATAGATCAGTGGGAAGGTCGGGGAAAGTAAACCCGGCAATCCTATATAGGAACAAGCTCGATCCTGAAAAGCGGACTATTACCCAGGAGTATATGGCCAAAGACTCCCAGGGGACCAAGGATGGAAATAAGTTCTAATAGGTGAAAGCCTTCAAGAATAAGATGCATTTCTAATTGCACATTCAAATGTACAGTGTAATGCTTATTAATTGACTGTCCTAGATACCTGTTTATTATTCATAATATGCTATTGTTCCTTTACAATTACTGTTTAACTGCATTAGTGTATCTGTTAATTAAAATTGAGTTTATTTTGGTGTATGTTTTTCAAATAAGTATTTAAGTTAAATATCATTATTGTGTTGTACCATTGGAAACTATTGAAAGATCGAAATAACTGAGAATGACAGCGATGACAGATGTGTAGAAACTAGGAATTCCTACTGAGAAATTTTATTTCTCACTTTACTGTATATTTCTGTGTCATTCTCAGACTATGGAGAACGCAGCAACAGGAGTCCTGTTCATTGAGTTCTCTGAGCTCCACATCCACGTCAACCCGTTCCTGGATTACTCAGATATATATCCGGCGGTGCCCGCTTGTATTTCTTTTTCCAGAGAGACTTCGCCGTACCGCTTATGCACCCATTGTTTGACCCCGTTGTCCCGTATATTGCCATTCCCCTTCATATGGTCCATCCATTTCCACCTCCCCCAGCAGCAGCAGCAGCACCAGTGGCAGCAGCAGCAGCCCCAGCTCCTATGGCCCCTCCTGCTTCACCACCGTAGTAGATGCCTCCGCCTCGATGTCAAAGGAGGATCCATCTGAGGCAGCGAGTTCCTCCTCGTCCTCTGCTCCTAGCGCGGGCCACCCTCTTGCAAACGCAACCATGGCGAATGGGTTTCTTTCTTCAGACTCCATTTAGATAGTGGGTATACCGTAGTGGTAGTAGATGTACAAGACGACCCTCTTTTGGCAGTCTAGGCTATAAATAGACGGGTATAGATTAGAAGGAATATATGAAATGTCCCATGGGGACCATCTAGGGTGTTGTTCTTAGAGACCGGCCGTTTTATTTTATGTTAGCGGCCTCATATTTTTTTTTACCCTGTATCATTTTGACAAACTTTGAAAGCAGACGTCTATATATATATTTAAGATGTATTTTACAGTAGTTCTGTCTTTGTTGCAAATTTTATTTATGTGATGTTGTTTACAGTATACCAATTAGCTAGTATTTATTCAACCGTCAAGCAGAATATATTATTACGCGAATAGTCACCTTTAGGTGAGTAATTAATAATGATTCAGAAAACAGAATTTAGTCAGCTCACTATACGTAATCACTTATCAGATAATTTATTATAACTTAAGCGTAGTACTTGTTTGGTAAGGTGTTACAGGTGCCACTTCAGTGATGAAGTGGCTGAACTCTTAGCCATAAAACCTTAGGGTTTTTTATGTGTAATTGTATTGATTCAGTTTCAGCAGTTTAAAATATCGAATCTCTACTGATTTTCTTTAAATCAGCAAAACGAGTTAGAGAAATTTTGTGAGGCTTTCTATGTGTCTATTCTAATTTTTCCTTAAGTCTAATATCTCTAATCAACATTTAATTAATTTCTAATTAACCTTTAATTGGCCTTTAGCTAACCTTGTTCATGCAAATTAATCGAATAATTCGCTTAATAACGTAAATCGAGCATTTTAAAAATTTTGGATGTTACATTTGCAAGTAGTATGTGTCTAAGCTAGCTCCTGTTCTGGTGTTTTCAAGTAGCTAAATGGGAGTAGGAAAAGCAAAAGTGATGTGATTGAGTAAGGTAGAGTTAACCAATTCAATGTTGAGTAGGAGATAAGCAAAAGTGAAATCAAATAAGATAGAATAAGCACTGTACAATGGGCAGGTTACCAAAATAGTGATAAAAAATTGGCACTGAGATAGATTTAATAGAAGCAGGGAAAAGTATAAAGGATTATTCGCCCTTTTTTGTGGAAATTTGTATCACTTTTATGTATATGTATGTTAGTGAAAGAAATGAATGAAACCTGATCTAAAAAAAAGGACAAAAACCCTATTTTGGTTTCTGGCTAAAATTTTTGGGGACAAACTAGTCCCTCGAGACTTAAAAGACCCCCATGGTCCCTCACCATTCAAAATATAGGACATGTTAGTCCCTTTATTAACTTGACATTCCAACACTTAATAGAGAAGCAAATGTGAACCATTAAATTGATAATGTGGCTCCGTTAAACTCCAGATGGCACTAGATGATGTCATTTTGGCTTGAGGTGTGTGAAAATGGATGCTTAATCAAACACATCATTTCAACTCTTTTTCTACTCGGTTCTTGCAGAATAAACAAACCTCTATACCAACAACCAGCACTCCACCACAATTTCCTACATACAACAATAGAGAGGGCACCACCTTCATTACCACTTTAGGAGAAGTAGAAGACTGAAGAGCATCTACCATGACTTCCTCTTTCCCCAAGTCTATCTTCCATGTTCGCCCTCCTTCCTCCTTTCACAAATCCACCTTCCTCATCCTTTTGTTCCTTTTCCTATTTGGCCTCTTTGACTTCCTCTCCAGGGATGATGCCTTCATCAAGGCCAACCGCTACCCTAACACCAAGCTTAAATCGGTTATTTTGGTGGAAAGATGAAAGTTTAGGCATTTTGAACTCCTCTAGTCTAGTAATATCCCATTGCCCCTATGGATTAATCAATTTTATGAGCAAAACTCGATGAGGGAGATTTAGAGATTGAAAGGTTTGATTATTGTTTGATATTATTAAGAAATCCATTTTATATCCTTTCTTTCAATTTTCCTACTCTTTCATTGTGTCTTATGGAAATTTAACAATAGTAAAGATTGAAAGGTTTGATTGTTGTTTTATTAAGAAATCTGTTTTATGTTCTTTTCTTTCAATTTTCCTACTCTTTCTTGCGTCCTATGGGGTATTTAACAATAGTAGAGATTGAAAAGTTTGATTGTTGTTTGATATTATTAAGAAATCTATTTTATGTTCCGTCCTTTCAATTTTCCTACTTTATCATTGTTTCCTATGGGATATTTAACAATAGAAAACATACAAGTGAACTAAGGGGTCTATGGTATAATGAGGGTGACGATGAAGATCGGAATATGGGTTTAGGGTTCAAGGTGGAAGAGGAATTTTGGATTTTAGTTTAAGTTTTAAGGAAGATCGGGGATTTTAGATTTACATTTAGAACTTGAGGAAAGAATAAGAGAATAAGGGAAGTTAGGGTCTGAGGATGCAAAACTGTGGTTAATGAAGAAGAAGATCAAAATGTGGTCATTTTGATGAGAAAGATTAGTAATATGCCACCATAGAGTTTAACAGAGCCAAATTAGCAACTTAGCGGCCCACATGGGCCTCTTTGTTAAGTGTTAGAAAAGAGAGTTGACAAAGGGACTAATGTGTCCCCCGGTTTGAATGATGAAGAACCATGCGGGGACTTTTAAGTCCTAAGCGACTAATTTGTCCCTTGAAAATTTTGGTCAAGGGCCAAAATGTAACACCCTCCTAGATATAGTACTATACTTAAGTCATAATACCCTACCTAGGAGTTGTTACTATTACTTAATTGGACCTTGTTTGACAGCAATCATCAACCATCGTCCAATCATATACAACTTTGCTAGTTTGATCACACCTCCTAAGCCATCTGCAAATAACACGAAAATTTACATAGGGTTGAGATTTATAAATTCTCAGAAGGGTTCTCTAAACTACCACATATTGTAACACCTTACCGGACAAAATACTATACTTAAGTTATAGTATATTACCTGATAAGTTATTATGTGTGACTAGCTGGTTAAATTTCATTTTTAGTTTCATTATTAATTAATCGTTTACCGGAAGCAAAGTATACATAAATAAAAATGCGAAATAAATAGAAATACTGGAGATTGCATCATATATATATATATATATATATATATAAACAGTTGTTTTTCAAAGTTATCAAAAGTTATATAAGATAGTACAGGGTAGTAAAAAAAAAAATGAGGCCGCTAATACAAAATAAATTGGCCTGTCTATATGAACAGCCCTTTATTTGGTCCCCACGGGACATTTCATGTATACTGCTAACTCCTATCCATATACTCATGACCCAAACTACCAAAAGAGGGTCATCCTGTACACTTACTACTGCTACAGCGAGTACTCCAACTAGATGGATTCAGAAGAAAGGAATCCATTTGCCATGCCAGCATTCGCAGGAGTGTAGTCCACGCTCGAAGCAAAGGATGAGGAAGATGAACTCTCTGCCTCAGATGGATCCTCCTCAGACATCGTGACCGAGAGCATCTGCTATGGTGGTGAGGCTGGTGGAGCCATGGGAGCTACTGCTACTGCCGGTCTTGCTGCCGCTGCATGTGGAGGTGGAAAAGGATAGGCCATGTATAGCAGAATAGCAATGTAAGGTGTGGCGGGGTCGAAGAGTGGATGAGCAAGGAGAACAGCAAAATCTCTATGAAAGAAGAAGTAAAAACAGAATTGACATCTACCAAATACATATATAAAATCTAGAAACAGGTCCAGGTGGATGTGGAGCTCAGGAAACTCAATGAACAGGATGCCGATGGCCGCGTTCTCCATAATCTAAGAATGACACGGAAACATATAGTAGGGTGAGAAATAAAGATTTCTCAGTAGGGATCCTAAGTTTATATATATCTTTCATCGCTATCATTCTCAGTTGTTTCGGGTCTTGGTTAATTACAAGAAAATGTTATGTCAACAGGATATTCTACTAGATTAGTTATAGAAATCATAGCCCGAAACACAGCTTAGTTTTACTTAAGGAAATAAAGGAAATAAACAGAGAAATAATTAACCAGACTTATGTTTTTGACATAGTTAAGTGATAGCTATAAAGTGAACAATAATAAATATATGTATATATAACATTCAATGGTGCAATTAACTCAATGCATGATAACAAAAACTGTGGATATGCATAAGAAATAATGCACTTGATCTTAACTCATATTTTTCCATACTTGGTCCCCTGAGAGTATATTAGCCATAAAACTCTTGGGTAATAGTCCGCTTTTCAGGATCGAGTTCATTCCTATACAGGGTCCCCGGGTTTACTTTCCTCGACTTCCCCACTGATCTATTGCCCTTACTTTGTTCAGGGGTTGACCCAAGTCACATGGAAATCCTTCCTCATTCTTATAAGGGTAGCATTACTTGTCTAATACTTTGACCAATACATGAATAACTCGTAAATTCATATTAATTGCAATCTCTGCCGAAATCTTGGCAGTATAATGGATCATGTCCGCCTCCCCATGAATAGTGCCAGGCAATTAGGAAATTTTAATCAAATAGCAAATCCAATACAAAACATCATATTCATATCAAGAATATAACAATATCAATAGGTGTAAGTTTTAAAATCTTAAGTCTTAATCTATCTTGCAAGTTTTTAACTTCTATTGATGCTCCCAGGTTTAACTCCCAAGATTAAATGGGGTCCAAGTTCCAAGTTCATATGTTCGATCTTCCGAGATTATATAATTTCCAACTTCCGGGGTTATGTTCAATCTCCGACCTTATTCCACCATCAGTATTCTAAGACTCTTATAAGTGTGTTTCCTAAATTCCAAGTTTCTAACATTAACTATACCTGATCTAGTTTTCTATTCACTACGTTCTGAGTTCAACATCAAGTATATCCGATTTAGCTCTCTATCTACTAAGTTTCTGAGTTCAACCTCAAGTATACCCGATCTAGCTGTCTGTCTACTAAGTTCTGACGTCAACCTTAAGTATACCCGATCTAGCTCTCTGTCTACTAGATTTCCGAGTTCCAATACTAACTCAAGGTATTTGTGTTTCATCCCAGACCGCCCTACTTCTAGCCAGAATTGCACTCTTATAAGAGAAAAGTCACCAAAAATAGAAATCTGGGTGAAATCATGCAAAATTTATATCAATGTAAAGCTAACAGAGCAAGCTTTCAAAATGAAACAATTTGCATATCATGTGAGTATAATTCAAGATATAAGCCCTGAAACTTGACCCTACTGGACTACCCTATTCCAGCCCGGGTTGAACTTATGGTAAATTCATTGATGTACTAGAGATAGTTGGCAACAAATTTCATTCTGAAATTTTTATGGATGTTCCCTCATATGTTAGCTTTCAAACAACTTTGGATTCACTCAATTTGGAGTTGTGTAGGGTGAGTTACACCCTTCTCAACTCACACTGCCTAGATGAAGGTTTTGATTTCTAGGTCAAACTTCAAACATTCATAACTACCTCTATACTGATCCAATGGCCTTATATTATATATATATGGAAAGCCCTGAATGTCTAGGTTCATATAAAAATAGATTCATGGAAGTTAAATGGCTGTAGGCAGAGCCGTACACCCCGCCGTACGGACTGCCGAGGAAAAACCCTAACAGTTACTTGAGGTTTCTCTTTTCCTCAATTTCTTTCATACCAATTCTAATTCTAATCATAACATACATGCATAATCAACTATAATTCATCATCATCACTTCAAATGTCATCAGTATCACAAGATATCCAAGACCTCTATACAGTCCCAAACCAAGGAAAGTTAGAAAAGAAGTAGGATTCCTACCTTGCCTAGTTGAAATTTAGTTGATTTTGTGCCTTAGATGAAAGCTACTCTTGATGAGACTTGAAGAGAAGTTGAAGATGGAGTAGAGAGGAGTGTGAATGGAAGAGAAATGAAGGGAAGTCAGCCTCTTATCTTGACCGAAATTGTCAAGGGCAAAGAAGGAATTGAACCCAAACTTGTGGAGTAAGGAGTTGTGTGATTGGTGGATTTGAGTAGGTTATTCAACTTGGTTTTGTGGCTACTTCTTGGCTCAAAATGGCGCCACCTATGGGAGTGTTGTGACTGAATCCTAGCCCTTCATTCTAGTGTTCTCATAATGATTCTTCTATTGGTCCGGTTCGGACAGTTTAAAATATCAAAATCTTACCGATTTCTCTTAAATCGGCAAACCGGTTTTAGAAAATTTTTGTGAGGTTTCCTATGTTCCTAATCTAATTCCATCAAGCCTAATCACTTCTAAATCACACTTAATTGGCTTTAAGTAAATGCTTAATTGAATTCCGATTAAACCCACTTATTCGATAAAAACCGAACAACTCGGTTACTAACGATAAAATTTTTCGGACGTTACATTACTACCCTCCTAAAAAAACTTTTGTCCTCAAAATTTAATACCTGAGAATAATTCAAGATACTCCCTCCTCATATTGAACTCTAGCTCCTACGTACAGTCCACTGAGTCTTCGTGTCCCTATGCTACCTTCACTAACTATACGGCTTTGTTCCGAAGGTGTTTGATACTACTGTCCACTATTCGTGCTGGGAGTACATGAAAAGTCAAGTCATCCCTTAACTGGATTGATTTAGGTTCCAAGAAATGAGTAGGGTCAGGCTGGTATTTTCTAAGTTGAGAAACATGAAAAACATCATGAAGATTTGATAGTTGTGGAGGTAAGGCGACTCGATATGCCATTGGCCCTATTCGCTTCAAAATTTGACAAAGACCTATAAAGCGAGGGCTTAGCTTTTTAACTTTAATGGCTCTACCTACTCCAGTTGTGGGTGTGATCTCTAGAAACACATGGTCTCCTTCTTGGAACTCCAATGGCTTTCTCTTGACGTCCGCGTAGCTCTTCTGACGGCTCTAAGTTGCAAATATTTTGCTACGGATCCTTTTAATTTGATCTGTAGTTTGCCTGACTAATTTCGGTCCCAACAAACTTTGTTCTCCTGATTCATACCAACACAGGGGAGATTGACACTTCCGTCCATATAAAGCCTCATATGGAGCCATGTCGATGCTAGCATGGTAACTGTTGTTGTACGCAAACTCGGCTAATGGTAAGTATCGATCCCATCTTCCACGTTGTTCCAGAATGTATGCTTGTAGCATATCTTCCGAAGTCTGAATAGTTCGCTCAGTCTGACCATCTGTTTGCGGATGGTATGCAGTACTTAAACATAGCCTAGTACCAAACGCCTTCTAGAGTGCTCCCCAAAACTGTGAGGTGAACCTTGGTCTCGATCTGAAATGATTGTTGAAGGAATACCATATAGCCGTATCACTTCTTGAATGTACAATTGAGCTAGCTTCTCTAGAGGATAATTCGCTCGAACGGGCAAAAAGTGAGTGGACTTAGTTAGTTTATCCATTATGACCCATATAGCGTCAAATCTTGAGGGTGTTCTTGGTAAGCCCATCACAAAATCCATAGAAATGCTCTCCCACTTCCATTTCAGAATCTCTAAGGGTTGTAGTGACCCTGCTGGTTTCTAATGCTCTATTTTTACCTTCTGGCAGGTTAGATATTTATTCACGAAATTTGCCACATCTGTCTTAAGGCCTGGCGACCAAAACATCCTCTGGGGATTTTGATACATTTTGTTAATGCCAGAATGTATAGTAAACTCGATCTTATGGGCTTCCTCCAAGAACTTCTTTATGAGGTTATCCTCCTCAAGTACGCATATTCTCCTCTGATATTGCCATATTCCTTCTGCATCCTGAGTAAATCCTATTAGCTTGCTAGATTGCACTAGTTGCACTGTATGCTGGAAGTTATCATTCCTTTGTTATTCTTGCTGGATTTGGTCTTTGAAATCACTGCTTATCTTAAGTTAGTTTAACTGAATGGCATTGGGGGTCATAGAGATTCCCAAATTGAGGTCTCGAAAACTTTCTATGAGTTCCGTCTCCTTGATTATCATCCATGCCATAGTTAAAGATTTCCTACTCAGGGCATCTGCCACCACATTTGCTTTGTCAGGGTGGTACTTTAGCTCAAATTCGTAATCTTTAAGAAACTCCATCCACTTTCGCTGCCTCATGTTCAATTCTTTCTGATCAAAAAGGTATTTCAAGCTTTTGTGATCAGAAAATACTTCAAACTTCACTCCATAGAGGTGGTGCCTCCATATTTTCAGAGCAAATACCATTGCCGCTAATTCTAGGTCATGCGTTGGATAACTTCTTTCATGAGTTTTCAATTGCCTAGAAGCATACGCAATGACGTTCCTGTTCTACATTAACACGCACCCTAATCCTTTCTTAGAAGCATCACAATAGACTTCGAATGGTCCATGAGGATTAGGTAGAGTAAGTACTAGAGCTGTCATCAACTTTTCTTTTAATTCTTGGAAACTCTGCTCGCACTCAGGTGTCCATTCAAATGGGGCATTCTTCCTGGTTAACTTGGTTAGGGGAAAGGCTATTTGAGAGGAGTTCTTAACAAATCTCCTGCAGTATCCTGCCAACCCTAAGAAGCTCCTAACTTCCGTAACTATTGTTAGCCTTTCCCAGTTTAATACTGCTTCTACCTTACTAGGGTCCACTGAAATTCCCCCATGGGATACCACATAGCCAAGAAATTTTGCTTCTCTCATCCAAAATTCACATTTGGATAGCTTGGCATAAAGTTTCTTTTCTCTTAAAATTTGCAGAACTAGTCGCAAATGTTCTGCGTGCTCCTGCTCCATTTTTGAGTAAACAAGTATGTCATCAATGAATACCACCACAAATTTGTCAGGATATGGTCAGAATATTCGATTCATGTAATCCATGAATATTGCTGGTGCATTCGTCAACCCGAAGGACATCACAGTGTATTCATAATGTCCATAACGAGTTCGAAATGCCGTCTTCAAAATATCTTCTTTTCGAACCCCCTAGACCGTAGATCAATCTTGGAGAATACAGTTGCCCCTTGCAGTTGATCCATGGGATCATCGATCCCTGGCAACATATACTTATTCTTGACCGTAGCCTTATTCAACTGCCTAGAATCCACATATAGTCGCATTCTTCTGTCTTTCTTCTTAACTAACAGGACTGAGGCTCCCCATGGTGATGCACTTGGCCTAATAAACTTTTTTTCTAGGAGTTCTTCAATCTGCTTCTTAAGTTTGGTCAGCTCCAAAGGTGACATTCGGTATGGCACTATAGATATTGGTCCTGCTCCCTGTACCAATTCAATGGCGAATTCAATTTCTCTCTCGGGAGAAAAATTAGGAATATTTTCAGGGAACACATCAGGATATTCCCTAACAACTGGAATATCATCTAACTTCTGATTAACCTCCGCTAAACTGGTTGATAAGAGAATATACCCTTGACTTTTATCCCCACAGTGATGTACTGCTAAGGAGCTTAAATAAAGGCTTACAGGGATTACTAATTCAGAAGATGAAACAGAGGGAAGCACAATGGATTTATTAGAGCAATTTAACAGGGCTTGGTTGGCAGAGAGCCAATCCATACCCAAAATAATGTCAAGTCCGAACAAGGGGAGACAAATTAAATTAACCGAAAAAGTTCGACCTCTTATCTGACAGGGGACATTCATACAAATATGATTGGTTTTAATGGGTTCACTTGTAGGAGTAGAAACTAGCAAGTCATAGGATAATTCAGAAATAGGTAATTGCAAGGCTGACATGCAATCATGAGAGATGAAAGAGTAAGATGCACCTGAATCGTATAAAATAGTTAAGGTCTTACCATTCACTTCACACGTGTCTTGAATCAAATCTTTTGACTTGTCAACTTCCTGTGCATCTACAGTAAAAACTCTTCCCCAGCGTTGTGGCCTGGGAGTCATCTGAGGGTTTCTGGCAGGACATTCATAGATTTTGTGGCCTGGCTTACCACATCCGAAATAAACATATTGACCTGCCAAGCAGGGGCGGTTGCCATGATTCCTGCCACACTGGCTGCATGTCTGGTTCTCAAAAGGCCTCTGAGGTTGTTTGCCTTTGTTGCCTGTAGGCTGAAACCTCTTCTGCGGCTGAAAGTTGGGCTTGAACCTTAGGCCTTGCGGAGCTAACCCCTTCTTAAAGTTATTGCCGGTTAACCTAGCAGCAACCAACTTCTTGTTACAATCCTCCACTAGGCGGCACTTGTTCATCAAAGTAGGGAAATCTCTGATGTCCATTGGTCCTATGGTGGTAAGGATGTCTTCTCTCAGCCCACCTTCAAACTTCATGCATTTCCAGGCTTCGTCGGGGTTCCGTTGATAAATGGTGAAAAATTTGCACAACTCCTCAAATTTAGCAATGTATTCGGACACACTACTATTCCCTTGACGGAGGTGCATGAACTCCAACTCCTTAGCATTACGGACAGATGCAGGGAAGTACTTATGATAGAATGCATCTTTGAATACGTCCCAAGTAATGTTTGTTTGAGATCCCTCTAATAATCGGCATGCACCATTGCAGCAGAACTCTGCATCTGCTTCCAACATATAGGTGGCAAAGATTACCTTCTGACAATCTATGCAATCTAATACGGAGAAGACCTTCTCCATAACTTTAACCCACTCATCCGCCTTATCTGGATTAAAGGCTCCCCTGAAGCTGGGTGGGTTGGCCTTCCTGAACTCAGTAAATTTGAGATATTCCAGATCCACCCTAGGGCCATTATGATTCCCTCCAAGACCTACCTCTGGCTGTCTTCTTAGTTGGCCCATCATCTAAGTTGTCGCAGCTGCCTACTCATGCATAGCGTGCACCATCTCTCACGTTGTGTCCAAGAACTCAGTAGATTCCTCTTGGGCTGGGGAAGTTCACGGCCTACCTCACCTTCCAAAAGCCATCAAGTTCTGAATACACAAAACAAGAGTAATTGAGTTGATCAAGCTCAATACTAAGTTCGGTGTGCTAGTAAATAACAGCATACGGTTAGGCAATCCTTTCACATACATCCTATCCATATGGACAAGACTCAGTGCATGATAATGTCTAAGGAGCACAAAGCATATACGAAGCATAGTCAGTCCAATCCTCAGGCCTTTATTAAGACGAACTGCTCTGATACAAAAAATGTAACACCTTACTAGACAAAATACTATACTTACATAGTAAATTACCTGATAAGTTATTATGTGTGACTAGCTGGTTAAATTCCACTTTTAGTTTCATTATTAATTAATCATGTACCGAAAGTAAAGTAACATAAATAAAAATGTGAAATAAATAGAAATACTGGAAACTGCATCATATATATATATATATATATATATATATATAAACAGCTATTTTTCAAAGTTGTCAAAAGTTATATAAGACAGTACAGGGTAGTAAAAAAAAAAGAGGCCGCTAACACAAAATAAATTGGCCTGTCTATATGAACAGCCCTTTATTTGGTCCCCACGGGACATTTCATGTATACTGCTAACTCCTATCCATATACTCATGACCCAAACTGCCAAAAGAGGGTCATCCTATACACCTACTGCTGCTACGGCGAGTACTCCAACTAGATAGATTCCGAAAAAAGTAATCCATTTGCCATGTCGACATCCGCAGGAGTGTAGTCCACGCTTGGAGCAGAGGAGATAAAGTCTTTGCCTCAGATGGATCCTCCTCAGACATCGTGACCGAGGGTATTTGCTATGGTGGTGAGGCTAGCGGAGCCATGGGAGCTGCTGCTGCTGCCGATCCTGCTGCCACTCCATGTGGAGGTGGAAAAGGATGGGCCATGTAGTGCGGAATAGCAATGTACGGTGCGGCGGGGTCGAAGAGTGGATGAGCAAGGGGAACAATAAAATCTCTACAAAAGAAGAAGTAAAAACAAAATTGACATCTACCAGATACATATATACAATCTAGAAATGGGTCCAGGTGGATGTGGAGCTCAGGAAACTCAATGAACAGGATGCCGGTGGCCGCGTTCTCCTTAATCTAAGAATGACGCGGAAACATATAGTAGGGTGAGAAATAAAGATTTCTCAGTAGGGATCCTAAGTTTATATATATCTACCATCGCTGTCATTCTCAATTGTTTCAGCTTTTGATTAATTATAAAAAAATGTTACCTCAACAGGATATTCTACTAGATTAGTTATAGAAATCATAGCCCGAAACACAGCTTAGTTTTACTTAAGGAAATAAACAAAGAAATAAATAACCAGACCTTTGTTTTTGACATAGTTAAGTGACAACCATAAAGTGAACAATAATAAATATCTGTATATATAACATCCAATGGTGCAATTAACTCAATGCATAATAATAGAAACTATGGATATGCATAAGAAATAATGCACTTGATCTTAACTCATATTTTTCCACACTTGGTCCCCTGGGAGTATATTGGCCATCAAACTCCTAGGTAATAGTCTGCTTTTCAGGATCGAGCTCATTCTTATACAAGGTCGCCAGGTTTACTTTCTCCGACTTCCTCACTGATCTATTCCCCTTACTTTGTTCAGGGGCTGGCCTAAGTCACATGGAAATCCTTCCTTATTCTTATAAGGGTAGCATTACTTGTCTAATACTTTGACCAATGCATGCAAAACTTGTAAATTCATATTAATTGCAATCTCTGCCGAAATCTTTGCAGTATAACAGATCATGTCCGCTTCCCCATGAATAGTGCCAGACAACCAGGAAATTTTAATCAAATAGCAAATCCAATACAGAACATCATATTCATACCAAGAATATAACAATATCAATAGGTGCAAGTTTTAAAATCTTAAGTCTTAATCTATCTTACATGTTTTTAATTTCTATTGATGTTCCCGAGTTTGACTCCTAAGATTAAATGGGGTCTGAGTTCCGAGTTCATACAAGTTCTAACCTTCGGGGTTATGTTCGATCTGCCGAGATTATATAATTTCTGACTTTCGAGGTTATGTTCAATCTCCGACCTTATTCCACCATCGATCTTCTAAGACTCTTATAAGTGTGTTTCCTTAATTCCAAGTTTCTAACCTTAACTATACCCGATCTAGTTTCCTATTTACTAAGTTCCGAGTTCAACATTAAGTATATCCGATTTAGCTCTCTGTCTACTAAGTTTCCGAGTTCAACCTCAAGTATATTTGATCTAGCTTTCTGTCTACTAAGTTTCAAGGTCAACCTTAAGTATACCCGACCTAGCTCTCTATCTACTAGATTTCCGAGTTCCGATACTAACTCAAGTTATTTGTGTTTTATCCCAGACCGCCCTACTTCTAGCCAGAATTGCACTCTTATAAGAGAAAATTCACCAAATATAGAAATCTTGGTGAAATTATGCAAAATTTATATCAATGTAAAGCTAACAGAGCAAGCTTTCAAATGAAATAATTGTATATCATTTGAGTGAGTATAATTTGAGATATAAGCCCTAAAACTTGACCCTATTAGACTACCCTGTTCCAGTCTGGGTTGAACTTATGGTAATTTCATTAATGTACTAGGGATAGTTGGCAATGAATCTGATTCTGAAATTTTTATAGGATGTTTCCTCATATGTTAGCTTTCAAACAACTTTGGATTCACCCAATTTGGAGTTGTGTATGGTGAGTTTCACCCTTCTCAACTCACACTGCCCAGATGAAGGTCCTAATTTCTATATCAAAGTTCAAAAATTCATAACTACCTCTATACTGATCCAATGGCCTTATATTATATATTTATGGAAATCCCTAAATGCCTAGGTTCATATAAAAATAGATTCATAGAAGTTAAATAGTTGTAGGTGGAGCCATACACCCCGCCGTACGGACTACCGAGGAAAAACCCTAACAGCTACTTGAGTTTTCTCTTTTCTTCAAGTTCTTTCGTACCAATTCTAATTCTAATCATAACATACATGCATAATCAACTATAATTCATCATCATCACTTCAAATCTCATCAGTATCACAAGATATCCAAGACCCCCATACAGTCCCAAACCAAGGAAAGTAAGAAGAGAAGTAGGATTCCTACCTTCCCTAGTTGAAATTTAGTTGATTTGGCGCCTTAGATGGAAGCTACTATTGATGAGACTTGAAGAGAAGTTGAAGATGGAGTAGAAAGGAGTGTGAATGGAAGAGAAATGAAGGGGAGTCAGCCTCTTGTCTTGACCGAAATTGTCAAGGGCAAAGAAGGAATTAAACCCAAACTTGTGGAGTAAGGAGTTGTGTGATTGGTGGATTTGAGTAGGTTATTCAACTTGGTTTTGTGGCTACTTCTTGGTTCAAAATGGCGCCACCTATGGGAGTGTTGTTGCTGAATCCTAGCCCTTCATTCTAGGGTTCTCATAATGATTCTTCTATTGGTCCGGTTCCGATAGTTTAAAATACCGAAATCTTACCGATTTCTCTTAAATCGGCAAACCGGTTTTAGAAAATTTCTGTGAGGTTTCCTATGTTCCTAATCTAATTCCATCAAGCCTAATCACTTCTAAATCACACTTAATTGGCTTTAAGCAAATGCTTAATCGAATTTTGATTAAACCCACTTATTCAATAAAAACCGAACAACTCAGTTACTAACAATAAAATTTTTTGGACATTACACATATAGTGTCATCGTTATTATCTCCAGTTACTTTGGTTTATTATGAAAAAGTGATCATGTCATAATAATTATAAATTCCATTTTAGAAAGTTCCAAAAATGTCCTTTCCAAAAAAGGTTCATTTTATTCAAAAAATTGTCAATTGACCGAGCAGTTTCATAATAGTAACAACAAGAATATAATATTTATGCATATGCAATTGCACATCATATAATCATCCAAATGCACTAATGCTTTCCTTAACTTTCTTTATTTTCTTTACTTGACAGACCTAGGCGCTACGTATCGCAATCCCTACGGTGTCTTTAGTCTTTGCTGGCCTTAGGTAGACTGATCTAGAGCCCAACTCGTGACCGTCATCACATAGTGCTGACCCACAAGGGGATCCACGTGCCTCTAGACTTGAAGGGATCTAATTTTGGCCACGTGCCTCCAAGGTAGAGGGATCTCATAGTTTTAGCTGCCTTCACAGGGAAAGATCCAAATAACTATCTCTAAGTCAAAGGATCCATATCTTATTTGTTTAACTACCTTCATAGAGAGGGATCTAATGACTGCCTCCAAGTGAAAGGATTTCATCTTATATTTCATATTCTTTTATGGTTCATATGCTCATATATTCACGTATGCATATACTAAAGAGACTTATGCACATATTTCATATCTTACTTTCGAACGTTTATGCTTGTATTATGTTCATGTACATAACATAAATATTCATAACTTTCTGCTAGAAATTCAGCAGCATAACGGCTTAAAATTCACTTCCCCAAAAATGCAACAGGCAAATTCCTAGCTAACTAGTCAAGATATTAGAATCATTGTCACATCACATCAACATTTTAATAATAAAGTAGAGGATTGTATTATCTAAATTTCAATCAAAGGTCATTAATGGACTAAGAGTGTCCAATTGACTAAACTTGGCAATTTGCACCAAAATCTCCTAATTCAGCCTTATTTTAGAAACTGTACGATAAATTCATCTTAGTTTATTACTCCTAAAATTTTAGTATTGTTATAGAATTATGTGTCTATTTTTAGCTTTTTTTGGTCTCATTAAGTTTTGAGGTATATAAGTTGAGTTATTAAGGTTTTACCTAAAGCTGCTCTACTGTTAGGTAGAATTAAGCATTGAAATGTAAAAATTCACCAAAAATAAATTTCGATTTATCTAAAATTTAATCTACTTAAAGCTAATTAAACTATCTTTCATTTCCCCAAGTTTCACTTTGTTTGGGTGACCAAAGCTCAAGTTATGAGCTCTCAAAATTGGCTAAAATAATCTACCTTATTCTAGTCCAAATAAGACATAAGGTAACTTTGGAGAATTTTTGGGAATAATAGAGGAAAGAGCTAGCTCTAAAATTTTTATGGCATGTTATCCTATGTGTCAACTTCCTAAAAATATTTATTTCACTTAATTTGAAGTTGTATAGGATGAGTTATATCCTTCACAACCCATATTGGTTAGAATCCTGGATAGGATTAAAGGGGAAATTAAAAAATTTATAACTCTCTCATTTCCTATCCAATCCTTTCATAATTATATGGTTAAAAGCTCTAAATGTCTAGTTTAAAAATAGTTTCATTAAATTTTGACCTCTGTAGGTCAAGCCATATACTACACAGTACGGACACGTCCTTGGGTTTTCATTTCTAACATTTCTGCTTGAGTTCTTTTTTAGCTTCTTGATAGATTTTGCAACTTAACAAGGAATTCCCAGCCTAATCAACAGAGACAAGTCATAAAATCATTATATAACATCATACTAAGAGGAACACAAAAGAAATTAATCAACCACACAACTTCAATTATTAAGTAAAAACTCAAGAATCCTACCTCAAATCTTGAGTTGAAGCCAAAAAGAAGCAAGTTTGGGTAAAAATATGGAGGTGGGGTGAAGAAATGAGGGTGAAGAGATGAAGAAAAAGAAGAAAATGAGAGAGAAAGTGGGCTGATGGTGGCTGCATGAAAATTAGGGAGAGAATTGGAAGAATTGTTGGTGTTTTGAGTCATAAATGGTGAAAATGAATTATGGACACTCATTGGTGGAACTCAAGGCATGTTTTAATTTAGTTTGGCTGCCCATTTGGATAGTCTAGATGGCGCCGTCAAGGTGTGAGTTTGGCTCAATCACGGCCATCTAAATTAGGGTCTAGCAGTGTAAGTTTCTATTGGTCTAGTTCCTATGTTATACAATACCGAAACTTTTACCGATTTCTCTTAAATTCACAAAATATTCATGGTTTTCTTAATTTTTCCACATAACAAACTCAACTTTTTTTTTCTAACCCTAATGTTTATATTTCAATCCTAATTAAGTGTATCTCTCTAATGAAATGGAATAATTCAATCAATAGTGCTAATCAAAAGCATTATTTCTTTGGGATGTTATACAAAATGGGATTTTTCTCCCAAAAAAAAGAAATGGGTGAAACCAATTTCACTTCCATTTTTTTAAATTAGCAGTTTTACCTTCTCTCAATTCTTGATTAGGCTAGTCTTTTGTTTCATTTTTAGGTGCGTGATATGGTGCACCAAGTTAAGTGTGCTGCACTACGCACTACATTAATCAAATAGCTCAAATGTTATAGTGTATCCATACACCAACTTACTATGATACATGGTAAACTCACGCACTCTCTCCTTAAACCTATTCCAATAGCTCTCTCTTCATCCGATAATAAGACTTCGACTTCTTCATGAGCTGAACCATCGACTGTTTAAGAAAAAGAAGTTGGTGGTAGAAATTGCTAAATGCACAACTTCTTAAACATCTTGGTGGATGCGAGGACCTAGCTAGTGAAGAAGATCATGAGGGAGTTTGAGTTCATGAACAACATGCTCATAGTTGCCACCATGAGCTCCATCATGAAGCTGGAGTCGCTGCACCTCAACAAGGCTTGGCTAAGCAAGGAGCGAATGAGGGAGCATGCACTCGACATCAAAAGCGTAGTTAGCAATGCACTAGTCTTAGATGAGCAGCGGAGAGTGTGGTGTTGCTAGTGGCCACCTAAGACTTGATGTTGGTGTGAGCAACCCCCGTCACCATTGTGTGAGGAGGAGAAGCGGAGAGGATATGGCGATGACGGCGGACGGGCAGAGAGAAAGAGATTTTGGGTTTAGAGAGAGCTATTAGTGTGCATTATAAGTATTGGTTGTATAGATATTTTATATGATCCTAATCATTAGATTAGACAGTATTGGTTGTATAGATATTTTATATGATCCCAATTATTAGATTAGGCAGTCTATGTGCACCATTCTTCGCCTAGTGCACCACAAACACGATCTCTTTGTCATCTCTAACATGTTTTGGAGTTCGGAAACTCCAAAAACTTTGCTTTGTAATAAAGTGGGCTTTTATTTTAAAATGTACATGTCCTATAGTCTTTGAATATGAACATCCACTTGTGCAAATTAATTAATAACCATGACAATGTTTATTTATTCCTTTTATTGAAAGATTAAAAATTCAAAATTATCTACAAAAACAAACAAATTGAGAAAAATTAATTTTGTCTTGATTTGCATTCCTATATATCCTCTGGTATAATGTAAAACTCAAAACCACATAGTTCTTTATAAAATAAGTGTCAATTAATTTGTTTTATTTTTGAAAAACTAAAAAAATAATGCTCTTTGAAGAGATATTATAGAAAGAAGAAATCATTTTTTGCATAGAGTTCAAGTTAACACAAGTAAGGGTAGAAATGAATCGAGCTAAGCCGAGCTTCTTAAAACTTAAGTTTGGCTCAATAATAATCGGCTTGGTTTGAGGTTGAGCTCAATAAGATGTGAGGTTAATTTCTTGACTCGAGCTCAGTTCATCAAATTCAATGAGACAACTCGAGCTGGATATAAATTAAACCTTTCAAGCTTACTAAATTAGGATATTTAATCATAAAAACATAATCTCGATAATAATAATATATGTAAGAAAATATAATAAATGCTAATCTTTATACCTTTATGTGAAAGTTAGCAAATTCCACATTTTTTTAGACATAAAATCCGTCAATCTCTCTTCTTAATCAACTTATAATTCAGGGCAATTCTGTAATTTTATTTTTGACATTAATTACTCATTTATCTATTTTTCTTTCGTAATTAATGTGCTCTCTCCATTATTTTTGTCTACTTGAATAGTATTATCTTTTTTTTTGTTTTTTTGATAAGTAAAGATATGCTCAGCCACTCCAGGGAGGAGGGAAGCAAAACAGCATAGAGTTCATAAACAAAAACAATACAAAACGAAAAATGCAAAGCAGAGGACAATACAAAGCCAACAACAGCTACGCCATACAAAGCACAGAAACAAGAAAATATCAGACGCCAACACAGCAACTCCAAGGTCAACAAACAAACTGCAAGGGGATCATATGTTGCATGATCTGTATCAGCTCAAGCAATGACAGAGCATCCATCACCAGTGTTTGTAAAACAGCAGCGACAAAGCTAAAGGGATGTCAATCTTATACGAAACAGCAGCCACCAATCAACATCTAAGATCTTGAAGAGGCTACAATCTTCGAAGCTGCCATCGCCATTTTGACAAACATGAGGGGTTTGCACATATCTCATCCACCAACGCATTCTTGTTCACCATCCATGTTTGCAACCAAAAGGCCCATCTCATTTTTATTTGTCTCATCTCAAGGTTCCAATCTGGTGTATAATTCTCAAAAACCACTCTATTCCTTAAGTTCCACACAGACCAAACAATAGTATAAAGGAGAGTAATCCAGATTTTCTTTTCAAGGCCACCCAGCCTAACACCACACCAAGAGAGAAAAAAGACATATGGATCATGTGGACAGCACCAATGAAAATGCCATTAAGATAAGGAATCAATCCAAATTCTCCAAACAAACCAGCATTCAGAAAGGACATGCTCCACTTGAATAAAAAATAAGTGATTAAAAAATAAGTAATATTTTTTTTTTTGATGTGAAGTAATGTTGTTATATACTGGATAAATAAATTTAATACTAATTCAATAAAATATATTATAAGAATTATTAGTTACGATTATATAATTTAGGCGAATTATAACCCAGCACATTAGATACGTAAATCACTATAGAATTATTAAATCTAATTTGTCATACTAACAAATGATGTACCCGTCAAAAAAAAAAAAAAAAAAAAAACAAATGGTGTATATTTACGTGATTAATTTTGCATTTACGACTTAAATATAACTTTGGTTTAATTATAAGTTTTTTTTTTTTGGTAAGTACGAGCTACTATATTAGATACATAAATTGCTATTTATAAATATATAATTTATCACATAGATTATTATTGCAAATATTCTCCATTTTTTTTATGTAAAAAATGATATTGAAAGAAAAACGTGTACATTGTGATGTCTTTTTTGGATTAATTTTTATCGCTTGGAGATCTAATTCTTTATAAATTTTATAGAAAAATATTTTATTAAATTAGTATTAAATTTATTTATTCAAGATATAATAATATTATTTAAATTTTTAATCACTTATATGTTATTCAAGTAAAAGCAAAATCACATTAATCTAATAGAGAAAAATAGTGGAGGCAATATTAACTAAGAGTGAAAAATAGTTAAATAAGCAATTAATGTAGGTAATATAAATTACAAATATAACCAAAATTATGAGTTAATTAAGAAAAGAAGATAGTGAATTTTATGATTAAAACAAAACGTAGAATTTGTTAACCTCCTCATGAAAATGTGGAGGTTGACATTCAATAAACAAATTCAAACCCTTATTTTAAGTTTATGAGCTCATTTTATTGAGCTATTAACAAATCAAGTTTAAAATAGTTTATGAGTTGGTTTGACTCACTTTAAACCCTAAATACAGGGTTACTCAATAATCATTTATTATCTAAACAACATTAAACATAGCATCCACTATTCAGTCAAAATTATTGGTCACATAATAATAAAATTTATTTAACAATGAATTAATTTCATTTGAGCAACTTGTGAACATGATATAATTAATCAAGAGACCAAACAAGCATGAATCAAATGGGAATGAAAAATGTTGAACCTCAATTGAACCAACCAAAGAGAATAACAAAGCATTTTTTTTTAATTTTATATTTTCTATTTTTCTATTTGACATGTTTTAATTCTTTGATTTTTTTTTTATCAATTATCATCTTGTCGTTTTGGGTCAAACAAAGTCCTCTAAAGAACTAGCCCCCCTAAAAAAAAAAACACTTCCTAGCTCCCTAATAAAAATGGTTTTTTGTTTACTATAGAATAAACCCACTAATAGAATAAAAGAGAGGGAGAAGGCTTTAAAGCACCTTCCTTTATAAGGTGTACCAAACACCTTATAATCTAAAGACTAATTAAAATGTGATGATGCCTCCATATTTATCATTCTTATGATGCACGCTAAAACTCATGTTTCAATAGGAACTCGGAAACGTTAACTTGGAACTCAGAAAATTTAAGTCAAAATGCAAAAACCTTAACTTGGAACTTGGAAACTTCAACTTGGAACTTGAAAATTGTGTATCCCATCTATGATATACCATAAATTCTCAAAGGCTTACTCCCGTGAGCTGTTTGAGGAGTCCATTTGCTAAGGAGCAGAATACCCTCCTTAGCATTAATCGTCTGAACATTGCTGATCTTTGGGATGTTGTTCTCGGATAAATTTCTTTAAGGAATTTAGCTGGTTGCATTGTCATTCAACATAAAATTGGCACACCTAATGGGACCATCAGGATCAGGTCAGCGAAAATTTCTTGTTTCGAGGCTGGATCCTACTTGGCGTATGAATTTAAGATCCGGGAAGGTAATCAACATGAGTTCAATAAACCAAAATCCAAGTTCTACCCCAAGGTAAAAAGCCGAGGGCAACCAGCTACGTATGCGGCTGCCTTGATTACACCCAAGGGGTGACTTCAGAGTAGGAGAATACAGTCGTTACCTCTCAGCCGCCGAGGACCTCGGCAGCCTTTCCTGACATGATTAGCTCCACGCAGACTAGATGCGAGGAGAGGCAGCCGTTAATTATGTCTGATTCCTTCATAAGGCAACAGATCGAAGTAGGGGTGAATGATCTGATGTAGGAAGTGTCAAAACAACTAGCTAAGATAGTGAAGCCCATGGTACAAAATGAAATACAGTTGTTTCAATAACAACACAAGGAGTTACCGCAAGTACATGGCCACTCAACTGAGACTACTCATGGAAGTGCATCAGAAACTTTTAATGAAATGGCTTACGCTGGAGGGCATTCAGGGCCTCAATTAGGCTACGTGCAGTTGATCAAAAAACCCTCTAATATCCTAGGAATATAGGACTTTATTCAGGAAATGGAGTTTATTAGAGCAACTCAAATAGTAACTGGGAACAGCTTGTGTACAGCAGCTCCATTACAACTAATTCAATGGGTCAAAGCAATTGGCCTTAATATGCAATGGAATACTCATAACTCAAGGGCTAATACCCAGCCAATTGTAGGATATGTTGCCCAATCGGCAGAGTCGTTCCAACCCATGGGTACACCAACTCCTATGTATGGGTCACAACCGTTTAATGCATACCAGCAACCAATGTACCCTCCACCATACATGCAACCACTGCATGGCATGCCTCAAGGAATCGAACAAAGGGTCAATCGGTAGACTGCACCCATTCAACCTCAGCCATGTATTGAGCCGAAGGGAGCTGTGGCTCAGCTAATTGATCCAAACATGATAGTTGAGGCTCTAAGAAGGTATTTTAGTGTATAATTAAGACACTTGGAAAGGCCAGTGTACAGGTAACCCTACTCAGAATGGGTGGATAGTGTCCAATTCCCGAAAGGCTTCAGGACTCTAGATTTTACAACATTTTCTCTGGAGGATGGCAAATCGACTATGGAGTATATCAACCGATTTATATCTCAATGTACTGAGGCCAGCCAAAATGACTTTTTAAGGCTATAATTGTTCCTTTGATCCTTAACTAGGGCAGCATTCACTTGGTACTCATCATTGCCCCCAAACTCTATACAAAGATGGCCCGATATGGAACGATTATTTCATGAAAAGTTTTATAAGCCACAGCCAAAGGCTTTTGTTTTTGGTTTGTTAGGAATCAAACAACAAATGAATGAGCCTGTGACAGAGTTTCTGGAAAGATTTAAAAAGGTTAAAAGGAAATGCAACATGTAATTACCAGATGCGAAATGTGCCTCTATTGCTGTGAATAACATAAACCCTTAGTTGAGAGAAAAGCTCATCGTTTTCGAATACTGCGACTTGACTCAGCTCTCTTGGAAAGCAACTTGAGTTGAACAATTCATAATAGAGGGAGAACAAAGAAGGTCTAACAAAGCAGGGCCTAGAGGTTCCCAGTTGGTGGCTGTAGTTGAACACGACTCAATCGATGAGGAAGGAAACGATCAAAAAGGAGTAGTGCAAGGAGAAATTATGACAGCCGAATTACTGGGGAGCAAGCCATACACGTGTCCCGCTCTGACTATTGCCAAAGGAAAAGAAAAGGTCAAAATGGAGGAAAAGGAAGCATATCTATTTGACATTGCAAAAGCAGATCAGATCTTTGACTTCTTAGTCAAAGAAAAATAGATCAAGCTTCTAGAAGGGAATAAGTTACCTACAACGAACCAAATCCAAAATTTGAAATACTACAAGTGGCATAATTCATACTCATATTATACAAATAACTGTACAATTTTTCGTAATATGATTCAAAAAGCCTTGAAAAAAGGAAGGTTTAAACTTGCAGATAAAAAGGGAACTAAGAAAGAAGTTTCCATATCTACAGAGAATAAGTGTACTAAGAAAGAAGTTTCATCTTCTCAGCTTGTCCAACGTGTTAAACAAGTATGGAGACCAAAATCAGTGGTGGTCAAGGAAAACCTCAGAGCCATGAGCTATGACGCATCCAGGAAGGTGGAAAGGAAGGAATAGATGCCTAAGCTTTGGGGCAACTCAGAGACTATGGGGCAGTATGAACAACCTCGACAGAGTGTACTCCAAAGACTATGGTTTCCTCAACAGAGGGATCAGCTGGGGAGAGGATAGTATGAACAACTTCAGCTAAATGTATTCCAAGGAATATAGTTTCCTTAACAGAGAGACCAGCCAAGGAAAGAATAGTGTAAGCAAAGGCAAGTCCCACAGATCTTAGATCATCCTATGCTTAGAGACTCTAAGTGAGCCGTTGAAGTAAACTATAGTGAAGGAAGGTCCATGCTAAGAATCATAGTGAGAAATGATGAATCTACTAGGGAGGCAAGGATGATTAAGCCAAAGGTTAAGTCTAACAAGGGGGAATGGTTCGTGAATAAATATTGCAAAGGAAAGCAAGTTGAACCACAACCTGTTCAGCTAACGAGGACTTAGAAAAGGAGAATGCAAAGGAAAAGGTCCATCTGACGAATAAGAAGCCTAGCGACTATGTCAAATCAAGTTAAATAGGTAGAAATAGCAGAAATTGCTAGTCCAAAAGCGAGAGTCATGCAAGAAATACAAGGGCAGATTCAGGACTCGAATAATGTTCGCTGAGACATCAGCTGACAGAATACAAATTCCAGAAATAGAATTATCAGAGAGTTTGATTGATTAGATTCTCAACGATGATGATCTGCTCATTTTGACTGATGATCTGCAAAATGATGTGAATTTAGTAGCTACCATAGGGGTTTTGGCTATTGAATTTGCTGTAAAAGAGAATCAGCCAATACGACTAGACAGTGACATCTTGGTTGAGGAGGCTGTATGGGCTACTTTAGCCGATAAGACAGATACAACAGAAAGTCAGCAAGAAAGAAAAAAAGAAAAAAAGAAAAGGATAATATAGAATGAGTCATTAAGTTCAAAAAACCTCAACTGGTAAGACATTTGAAGCCACTTTACATAAGGGCTAATATTGATGGAAGGCCTATCAGCTTAGTGTTGATTGATAGGGGTGCCATCATGAATGTTATGCTAGTGGGAATCCTAAAAGAGTTGGGTAAGTCTCTGAATAACCTCAAAGAGACTAATATAAAGATGACAAACTTTATAGGGGAGAGCACAGATGCCCTAGGATTTTACATGGTTGAATTGACTATGGGAACTAAAACATCCACCACAGTATTTTTTGTTGTGGATGCCAAGCCAGGATACTCTTTGCTATTCGGAAGAGATTGGATTTACTCTAATATATGCGTCCTATCTACCTTTCATTAGCAACTGATGTTTTGGAATGAGAGTAAAGTAGAAGTAGTGCCAGCAGACCAAAGACCATTTTTAGCCGATGTTAAGGTAGTCGAGGCAATGTATTATACCCCTGAATTCTAGCCGATGACATGGCCTCTGGGAGTTACCTGGGATGCTATTCAAGCTGCGAATTTCACCAATCAAGGTTTCAAGGTAGAAATAAAGAGTGACTATTCAAAAAATTTGTTAAGTGATATGCTGAATAATGATGACCTATCAGATGAACTCTAGGATTACTCAGTTGCTATAGCTACAGTGGGGATTAGTTCTATGGAGTTTGTCGATCAAGATGGAAACTTTTGGTACTTGGAGGGAGACATAATGGTAGATAAAGCCAAGTATGAAGCTTTGGTACCAGCAGTGCCAAGGGAGATAAAATTCGAGAAGTGAATCAATGCTAAACACCTCAGGCCTCTCTACATCTCGGCTTATATAAACAGGAAACCTATTAGTAGTGTTTTGGTTTATGGAGGAGCTATATTTAATGTGATGCCTTATAGTATGATTAAGAAGCTTGGGAAGAGTCATGGAGACCTCAAGAAGACTAATATTGCTATGTCGAACTTTATCAGGGAAAGTGCTTTAGCATTGGGTTTCCTTATTGCCAAGCTCACAGTAGGGTCCAGGACAACTAACACATTGTTCTTTGTGATAGATGGCAAACCAGGATACACTATCTTGTTAGGTAGATAGTGGATTCATGCTAACCAATGTGTGCATTCCACACTCTACCAGCAACTTCAATTTTGGAATGGAGACCAAGTTAAAGTAGTGAATGTAGATCCGATCCCTTTCACAACCAATGTAAGGATACAAGATGCCATGCTCTACTCTTCAAAGATCGAGCCCATTTCTTGGCTCAAAGATGTTTCACTAGACTATGTTAAGTCATTTGACTTATCATTGGATGGGTTTGAAGTCATAGTAAAGGCCAAGACACGGCCTCAACTAGAATCTATCAATGGATAATCATGAGGTAATGGCAAAGGATATCCTATAATAGCTAGCCTTGCACTCAGCGGAAGCAAGACTTGAAGAGTTTTTGTTTCAGCAGGAACTAGCCGAGAAGGATGATGAGGTTATAGAAAAGGAAGAAGACCAAGCAGCAGATTTGTTTATGCCACCTATTAAGAGAGAGATTCCAAGTTTTGAAGCCCAAGACCCCCTACTTGAAGTTAAACTTGGAACTACCGGTGAACCGAGGATGACTAAGGTTAGTGGTGTACTTAGTCAGGGTGAGCAAGATCAACTAATTCAACTGATAACTAGGTATAAAGATTGTTTTGCATAGGATTACCATGAAATGCCTGGATTGTCTAGGGAATTAGTTGAGCACCATTTTCTTATCAAAGAAGGTTTTAGGCCATTCAAGTAATCACCCAGAAGATTTAATCCAGAGTTGATGCCAAAGATAAAGTAGGAAATAGAGAGGTTGTTGAAAGCAGGCTTTATCAGGACCACTAAATATGTACAATGGCTTTCAAACATTGTTCTTATAATTAAGAAGAATGGCCAAGTTAGGATTTGTATAGATTTTTGTAATTTAAATTTAGCTACCCCTAAGGATGAATATGTTATGCCTATTATGGACATGTTAGTTGATGCCGCAACAAATAATGAAATTTTATCCTTTATGGATGGTTATTCTGGGTACAATCAAATCTATTTAGCTGAGGAAGATATGCATAAAACTGCATTTTGTTGCCCAGGAGCCATTGGTATTTTTGAGTGGGTTGTCATGCCATTTGGTCTCAAGAATGCCAGGCTTACCTATCAAAGGGTAATGAATCTAATATTTCATGATCTTATTGGAAAATGTATGGAGGTTTATATCGATGATGTAGTTGTGAAGTCAGCCAATTTCCAAAATCACTTGGCTAACTTAGAACAAGCATTCCTCAGAATAAGGAAACATTTGCTCAAGATGAATCCTACCAAGTGTGTATTTAGGGTCTTGGTTGGGAACTTCCTTGGATTCTTAGTCCACTAAAAAGGAATTAAAGTGGACAAGAACAAAGTAAAAGCTATATTGGAAGCTAGGACTCTAAGAAATAAGAAAGAATTGCAAAGCTTAATAGGTAAGATAAACGTTATTAGGAGATTTATTGCTAACTCAGCTGGCAAGATGAAAGCCTTTTCACCTTTGCTAAAGCTTAGGCAAGCCGAGGAATTCATTTGGGGTAGTAAATACCAAGATGCTTTTGAACAAATCAAGAATTGCTTAACAACACCTCTGGTGCTAGCACCACCAGCATTTGGAAGGCCTCTCATGTTATATATATCAACCGTTGAGGACTCCATCGGAAGCTTGCTAGCTCAAGATTCAGAGGATGGAACCGAGCAGGCTATTTACTATTTGAGCAGGCTACTAAATGACACCGAAACTAGGTATACTCTAATAGAAAATTTGTGTTTATCACTATTCCATGCATGTACGAAATTAGAGTATTATCTATTTCCTAGGGAGGTGTTGGTGCTTTGTAAGATAGATATAGTAAAGCATTTACTAAATCGGCCAGTCCTTCAGGGGAGATTGATGAAATGGGCTATTAAGCTGAATGTATTTGCTCTAAAACATATGCCGTTGAAGGCCATAAAGGGACAAGTGTTGGCTGATTTCTTAGCACAACATCCCTGTATAGAAGTACAGAACCCATTAGTCGAGTGTCAAAGTTATGTGCAGATTAAACCATGGACTCCGACTTTTGATGGTTCTAAACATCAATAGGGAGTTGGTGCAGGAGTAGTAATCACTAATCCTGAAGGAGTGAACAAGAAGTTTATATATCGGCTAGATGTCCAGTATTCCAATAACCAAGCAAAGTATGAAGCTCTCATAATTGGCTTAAGACTGCTCAAGTCTTTGGATGTGAAACTGTGCAAATTATAGGAGATTCACAATTAGTGATCAACCAATTATTGGGAGAGTATAGGTGCAATAGCCCAACATTGGAAGGATATTTAAAAGAAGCTCAAACCTTATTAGAATATTTTGCTGATGTCATAATATCACATGTTCCCAAGACGTCAAATGAAACAGCAAATGACTTGGCACAACATGCCTCTAGATATAAGTTCATAATGCCAGAGATCAATACTGTGGAAGATGGAAAAGCATTGTTAATTAACCATCAGTTGGGGTCACCAACCGATTAGAGGCGAAAACTGATCCAATATTTGGCTAACCTAGCAGTTCAGGTGGATTACAAACTTTAACAGAAAGCATTAAAGTATATATTGATTGATGGTGAGTTACTTAGAAGAAGTCAAGAAGGGGTATTGCGCAAATGCTTAAACAAAGGTGAAGCTATAAAAGTGACAGGAGAAGTCCATGAAGGCATGTGTGAGGCTCACAAATCTAGCTCTAATATGAAATGGCTAATCTGTCGATATGGGTACTATTGGCCAACTATTACAGATGATTGCTTTGCTTATGCTAAAAGGTGTGAAGCCTATCAGCTCCATGGACCCATACAAAGAGTGCCAACCGAGGAATTACATGCCATTGTCAAACCTTAGCCATTCAGGGGTTGGGCAATGGACCTCATAAGCAAGATATATCCTCCATCTTTTAAAAGACACACTTTCACTATAGTTGCCACTGACTATTTCACAAAATGAGTAGAGGCTCAATCGATGATGAGTGTATCACGGGATAATGTGATGATAAGGTTTATTGAAAGGAAAATTATATATTGGTTTGCTATTCCAAAGACCGTAACGGCTGACCAAGGCACCATGTTTACAAGGGATAAGGTAAAAGTATTTATGCAAGACTATAGGATTAAACCCATTCCCTCGTCACCTTATTATGCGCAAGCTAACGGTCAAGCCAAGGCAACTAATAAGGTATTGATTGACATGATTAAGAGAACTATTAAAGATTAGTCGAGGAAATGGCACGAAGCATTATCCACGGTTCTTTGGGCGTATAGAAATGCAAAGAATAAGGCTACGGATTTGACTCCTTTTAGACTGACCTTTGGCCAAGATACAGTTTTACATATGGGGATAAATGTTAAATCATTGAGAGTGGCAAAGCAAGTTGGATTATAGCCTGAAGAGTTTTCTCAGGCCATGTTCCAAGAGTTGGAGTTAGCTGATGATGATAGAATCATGGCCTTAGAGAATATTAAGTTGAATAAAGAAAAGGTTGCAAAGTCCTACAATAAGAAAGTGAAGAGGAAACAATTTGTCGAGGGAGATATTATATGAAAGGTAATGTTGCCCATTGGAACTAGAGATCCTAGATTCAGCAAATGGTCTCCAAATTGGGCAGGTCCTTATATTGTTAGCCAAGTTATATATGGGTGAGCATATAGATTGGTTAATATGGAAGGAAAAGAGTTAACTAAGAGTATAAATGGAAATTTTAAAGCAATATCATCCATCTATTTGGGAAATGGTTCAAAATGATTAAATGTTCAAGGAGATAGCCACAAGTCGGCTATGTAACTCAAATTTTTAGTACAAGAAATGCAAGACAAGTCCTAGCCTAAATTTCTAGATTAGTGGAAGCTGCATCGGCAGGTCTGTCTTCTGCATCAGCTAATCTAGCTGGGTCAGTTGTAGCAGTCGATTCCACCATATTGGATTCAACAGCTGATTTAGCAGCTAGCTCTTCCTCCAAGAGTGTTGTGAAGGCATCTTCAACAGCAGCTAGAATATTGTCCTGAAGGTTTTCAAGTCTAAGTTCCTGAATTGGAAGAGCAGAAGTCTCGCCTACATAAGGAACAATAGTTAGGTTGGGAATTTGAGCTGTTTCTCCATGTAATGCTAAGGGCTAGAAAGGATGAACCATGGAAACATATCAAACATGTGAGAAGATGAAGTAGCTACCTATAGGAGAAGGCAATTGAGCTACTTGGAACTTCTGGAATAGGGAAGCCTATGAGGATTCAACCTCGGCTAAGCCCTTATTGCCAACCTGCACTGCATGCTCTAGTGGTTTCTATTTCTCAGCAAGAGGTACAATCTTGTGATCCAGAGCCTTAGCTTGGGAATAAAGGTGAAGTCGTTGAGCATCTTTAGCCTTAATTTAAGCCTTTACAATGGCCAGTTCAGGTTTGAGAACTCCCAATTCAGCTTATAGCTTGGCAATCTCTTCATGAATGGATCCAATCCTGCTAGTAAGATGAGTTTGCAGTTGTTGATGCTAGTCTCAGCTAGATTTCACGGTGTGGTACTGAGATACATATGCATTCTTTTACCTTTTGAGAGATGCCAATTCATCCAGAGCCTAAAGGATGTTATCTCGGTGAGCCTTATATCTATGGTAATTTGACAATGCATCAGAAAAAGAGAGTGCAATGTCAGTACATATATGCTTCAATGTTGTCGGTACATCATTCTTTGAAGCCTTAGAAACTTTCAGCAATGATCTCTCTAATCTAGCTGAAATTGCAGAATGTAAAGGGAAGGGTTTCTGCAATTCTTCTTCGATTATCTACAAGTATTGGTGCATGGGTGATGAGCTTCTTGATGGAGGTTGAGTGATAGGAGCATTGAAATAAGCATCTAATTCCTCATCAGGAATAAAAGGCGAGGAAATGGAAGGTGTGGCCTGTGGAAGTGGTGAGCTACTAGTTTCCTAAATCTCTACTGCTAGGTTTCTCGACTGGACAATGGGCTAGTTGTTAGGAGAGTCAGCATTAGCTGAGAGATTTGCTAATACTGTTGTAGTAATAGGAGGAGATTAGACAATAGGATTAGCCGCAGTAGGCTCAGTCGATTCAGGCTGCAATGGTTGATCTTGAGGATCAGCTGAAGCAAGAACTGATAGAGGCTGAGGCTGAGGAATGTTTTTGGGCTGTCTCTTTAGGTGACATTCTTCTTCTTCCTCAGAATCTTGTATGACAGCCTTCCGTTTCAGAGACTTGGCTGTGGGGCTGGGTGGATGAGAAAGAGGAGAGTTCAACTCAGTCTTTTTCTTACTTCTCCTTTCTTTCTACAAGCATGAAAGTATATATTAGACTAGGAATAAGACATGTTACTAAGAATAAAGTAACGTTGCATACCCTTATGGGGGAAGCATCTCCTGAAGCAGCTGCTGCTGGAGTGGCAATCCTAAGAGGGGTAGCCGAGATATGGTTCCTAAGGTTTTTTCGCTAGAGTTTTATGGCGCGGCTAGGTTGGAACATGAGTATCAGCATCTATAATTTGTAACCTTGTGTTTCATATAGATGATAAGATAAGTATACAAAGGAAAATGGCTTAGATAACATAAAGATCAGGTATGCTTACCCCAAATGGTAAGAGGCATGGTTTTGGCTGAAGGCTGGGTGCCAGTTGATAGAAGGGCCTTAGTCGTGGCTGGCCAAGGAGGTAGAGCAAGCCTACTTTGGTTGCCACCAATGAGCTTTGACAGATAGTGATTAGGAGGGTGAAGAAAAGCTCTATTGTACACAAACCTCCACCAATCTGCATACTCTGAGGAAGTTCTAAGCTGGGGAATAAAAGGCTGGAATTGAAATTGACTCAGCTTGTTGGCATTGGTGGTCACTAATTGTTTTAGCTCGAGGGGTAGAAGTGCAGGCCTTATATCAGTGGTCACCATAGAGGGGTAAAGAGCAGGAACACCTTGAATCAATCCAAATTGCTGAACAAAATAGTCTGGATTGTATGGCTCTGCTGATATCTTATTGGAATAAGCATTGGGGCAAACCTCATTCAACAAGTGTCGGCTGGTTAAAGCACTACTCCAGTGAAGAATTATTTCTCCTACTTCATCATCTGAGGCAGAAACTAAATCTATTTGAACCCAATATGGCCCATAGGAGTGGTAAATGAAAGGACAGACCTCCAGATACAGCTAAGAAGGCACCTTAAAGAGCCGATAAGCTAGTCGAAAAATAGAAAAAGTTAGAATGGGTATAGTTTTGTAACGAAGACTGTAAGTAGGAGCATTTGGGACTAATTCTGTGGAGATAGAGCAATCGCGATAGAATTCCGGAAAGTACTCATTAATCCACAAGAGCATGAACCATATAGGACCTGGAATGGCCTTAGTGTCTCGAGATTTTAGCTGGTCCACCTGCATTTTCATGCCTTCATAGAAGGAAGATAGCAATAGTGCTCCCAAGTTCATCGGCTTACCAGATATTATGGCCGAGACATAATAAGAAAGTTCGTTGACCATGGAAAGGGATTTACTGCAAAGGAAAAATTTACAGAGCTAGAAGAAAATAAAGGCATTGCACTCTGTAGTACTTACAACACCTCGTTCCTGCCTATGCTCTTCCATGACTTGCCATAAAAGGAGTTTTCCTTGGAGACAGGGCAGCCGAGGTCTTCAAATCTCTCTTTATACAGGCTAGGGATGTCCTCGCCAATAATTGGTAAAATAAAGGCATTGCGCTCTGTAGTACTTATAACACCTCGTTCCTGCCTATGCTCTTCCATGACTTGCCATAAGAGGAGTTTTCCTTGGAGATAGGGCAGCCGAGGTCTTCAAATCTCTCTTCATACAGGCTAGGGATGTCCTCGCCAATAATCGGTAGCCCAACATAACAGCAATGTAAAAAAGAGAGGGAGACATGATACCAAATGGAAAAACAAAGGCATTAATAGCTGTATTCCAAAAAACCATGAGAGCTGCAAACATATCAATGTTTAGGGAAAAGCTGAGTCTGGAGAGCATAATCATGTCATAAATTCCCCAGTGCTTCTGTAACATCCTCTATCATAAAAGCCATGCTCGAGTTATGGAGTTAAACTAAAAGGTTGCTACTATACTAAGAAATATTTAAAATATGAAAAATATAATATATGGCCCTTTAATTTCTTACTTTATTGCTGAGTAATGGCTCATAATTTTTCAAGTCTCTGATACATATAAAATGAAATAATTACAATTTAAAAAAAATTGTAACTAACATAATACACAGAACCGTACTACTCATTAGCCGGCTTCAATAATCTCCCAGTCTGGTTTGCGTCCGAGTCTTGCATAGTGAATGTTCCAATACTCTGCCTTGCACTTGATTTCCAACTTAGGTGCTGGAATGTTTACGAAAAAACATATATGCAGGTAGTGAGAACCTAAGGTTCTCAATAGGTAAACTCAAATCATTAATAACATAGGGTACCATCATAAACATTCTAGCCGCTTCAATTTATTATGAAAACATGAGTACATATACATATGGCCATTGGTTCAATTTTAAGTTTCAAATATATTTCTCGAAGCTGGGTTGCTTTTAGAAGTCACTTGGCACATTTCAGGAAGGACACAATAACAATAATAATATAAATATTTCAATCATGTTTATAACACAGCATAGCAATATGATATTATGAAATGCTTATATATGCTTAGAATTGAGTCTATGCTAGTGCAATTGACTTTCTTTCTTATCTCTTTCCTCTTGGTACACCTAGGCATTATGTATCCCCATCCCTAGGGTGCATCTGTTACTTTCATCTTGTCTTTCTGTACTTGTCCCCCGGAGGTGAATGGCCTCCCTCACCCTCGGGTAATAGCCTGCTTCTCAGGTCCGAGCTCGTACCTATACATGAGTGACGAGTTTATTTTCCCCGACCTTTACACCGGTCTATTCCCCTCAAATCTGGTCGGGGGCTGGCCCAAGCCCTAGACAATAATGCTCTAACCCATGCTAGCTGGGTCTATGCCATGCCTCACGTGGTAGCTTGGTACTTCCCTTTACAAGTGCTTATAGTTTTCTATTCTTCCTTTCCATATCTTATCATGGTCATGCATGCGGACGTTTTGCATTCATGCATGTATCTCATATCATTCCTCAATCATATTTGCATGCATGATTTTCATAGACATGACATATATATGAACACATGTATACTCATAATCATAGTGCAATATTCATAGCATAAGTTCTCATAAACTTCTGCCAAAAATTCAACAGTATAACGGATCAGGTCCGTTTCCCCATGAATAGTATTGACCAATCCAGTCAACAGAAATCTTATAAGCATATATCCTGTTTTCAACAGTTTGATAAATGTCTTGATCAAGGAAACTAGCTAAATTTATAAATTGGAGTTCAAGAGTTTTGAAATTTCTTAGAGTTTCTTATTCTGTTTTATGCCCTTGGTTCTGCCTAGTTTTGTAAATTCTGCCGTAAATTAATCTTAGCTTATTTAGGTCTGAAATTTTAGTATATTTTAGCATTATGTGTCTATTTGTAATCCTCTTTGATCCCATTCAATTTTGATGAGTATAGAATGAGTTATTAAGGTTTTACCTAAGTCTACCCTGATGATAGGTAGAATTGAGCACTGGAAAGTAAAAATCTTCCAAAAATAGAAAGATTATTGGATTTGTTTGAAACTTATGTCGTTTTAAATATAGCATAATGCTCTTTAATTTCCAACCAATTTCACTTCATTTGAATGGTCAGAGCTCAAGTTATAAGCTATTAAAATTGGTTTAATTGGTCTACCTTGTTTTTGTCTAGTCAGAACATGGGCCAAATTTAGTGAATTACTAGGAAAAATTGGGAGAGGATATGACTCTGAAATTTTTATGACATGTTAATCTATGTGTTAGCTTTCTAAAAAAATTTGTTGCACTCTATTTTGAGTTATATAGGGTGATCTAGGTCCCTCATATTCCAATCTGGTCAGGTTTAGGGACAGATTCTTAGGGTTAAGTTCAAAATTTCATATCTCCTTCATCTTATTCCAATGCACTTATCATTTATGTGGTTGAAAAGATCTAAATGTCTAGCTTCAGATAAAAATAGGGTCATCTCATTTTGAGGTCTGTGGATGAGTTCGTACATTGCATAGTATGGACAGTTGTAGGGTTTCTCAATCCCACCAATTCTGTTTGAGTGCTCTTTTGAGTTTTTACTCAATTCCTCAACTCAAACTAACTTTATTCTTTTCAAATCACTAGAAAAACATTATAACACAAGCATACAAGCATGGACTAGCATAGCATAAGGAGCACACAACAACCATATAATCAAACCATACACCAAATAACCAAGGATTTAAGTTACCTACCTTGAAATCCTTGACACTATGGAAGCAAGGAGGCCAAGAACCAACTCTTAGCCTTCTTTCTCCATGATGGCTGTAACATCCCCATATAAAGTAATAGGAAATAATAAAAACAAAATTTTCTTATTCACAACCTTGCCCCTGAACTTTTTAGAAAATCACATTTAGGTCCCTATATCAATAGAATTAGCATAATGAGGTTTTAAACGACGCAGAATCATATAGCGAAAACGTAGAAACCTAAACCTCGGTCGATTGAGCCACGGAGATATCCATATGTGAAATGACATGGGATGCCCCTAGACTTAACCATAATTATGAAAATGCCATTAGCCATGAAAAACAGAAAACAAAAAGGCCCTCAATTTGCAAAACGTTTAATTTACACCTTTAATCGATTAATTCAACTTTAGTGGATAAGTAAAGTTAATTAGAAATTAATTAGAGATTAATTAGGATTTAATTAAGTGTCAATTATAAGGATTAAGTTTAGAGAAGATTGAGATAGATATATAGGAATTCTTACAAAATTATTCAATAATGATTTGTTGGTTTGAAGGAAATCGATAGAGAATTCGGTATTTTAAACTGCCGGAACCAAATCACTAGAATTATATGATGAAAACCCTCAATCCAATGGCTGAAAATTCAGCCACCTCCCTCACCAAAGTGGCGCCACCCAAGCCACAAAGAGGGAGCATGGTTGGCTCACTTATGAGTCACTCCTTCCAACCACCACCTCTAGACCTTTTCCATATAATCCTTTCTTACTTCACCAAATTTTCGGCCTCCCTCTCTCCCCCCACAGACCTCCCATCATTCCCTGTCATCTTCCTTCCTTTTCACTTCATTTCTCTTCCATTTCCAAGCTCCAAGCACCTCCAATATCAAAACTCTTCATCTAGTCAAGCTATCCTTCAATCTAGAGGTAGGATTCCAATTCTTGTCTTGATTTTCTGATTTGGGTGGCTGGTGGTGGTTTGTTTTTTCAATTTTTGATGTATTAATTAAATGATTATGATGACATATGGCTAGTTCATTGGCTGTTTATGAGGTTAAATTCAAATTGGAAGCAAGAAAGGATGAAATTAGGAAGAGCTGAGGGACTAGAGAACCAAAAACCCTCGGCAGTCCGTACGGAAGAGTGTACAGATCCGCCTACAGCCAATTAAATTTGATGAAACTATTTTTATATAAAACTAGACATTCAGGTCTTTCCATACATATATCATATAAGGCCATTGGATTAGTATTGAGTGAGATATGAATTTTGGAAGTTCGACCTAGGTTTTTGACTTTGATTCTGGACAGATTGGGTTGTTCAGGGTAGAACTCGACCTATACTACATGGAATTGAGTGAAACTAACTTTTTTAGAAATCTAACACATAGGAGAATGTCCCATAAAAATTTCAAAGTCAGATAAGATCCTGTTTGCTCCCAGTGTTCCAAGAAAGTTGCCCTATGTCCAAACCTGGCCAAAACAGGGTAGTACAGGAAGGTAATATTTCGGGGCTTATAACTCGAGCCATACTAAGTCAAATGAAATGGAACATTTTGTAAATGAAAGATAGTCCTGTTAGCTTTAATATGAGACCAATTTCGTGTGATTTGAGTCAGTTTTTTATTTTTAGTAGATTTTTACTTTTAAGTGTGTAATTTTGGCTAGCTAAAGGGCAGGCTGGGATAAAACCTAAATAACTTGAGCTACATTTATCAAAATTATGTGGGACCAAAGAGGTTAGAAAATAGACACATAAAATTTCAATATATCCAAAATTCAGGTCTAAATGAGTTAAAATGAATTTAAGGCTTCATTTCTAAAAATCGGGCAGAATTGATATAATGGGCAGAATTAAACATAAGGATCCAATCTCTATATGATTGATATTATTGTGATATGTTTGTTACTCTATGTTGAACTTTTGCTTGATTGGTTTTACTGGTAGCCTGGCACTATTCACGGGGAAGTGGACTCGATCCGTTATGCTGCCGAATTTCCGGTAGAAATTAGTGATAGTTCTAAATGATGGTGTGTTAATATTGTTATGTGACGTGTATGAATACTAAGCAAATATTATTGTTTGAGATTGAGGTACGAAGCCTATGTATCTATGATTTTATAATAAAAGATATGATGATGAGTCCATATTCCGAAGGAACGTGACATGGTGATCACGCTCTGATAGGGTATGACATGGCGATCGTACATTGGGATATGGCATGATAAGCACATCCTAAAGAGTGTGACATGGCGATCACACCCCGATGGGGTATAACATGACGATCGTACTCTGGAATATGGTATGATAAGTACATTCTAAGGAGTGTGACATGGTGATCACATCTCGATGGGGTATGACATGGCGATCATACTCTGGAATATGGCCTGATGACCACATCCTAAGGAATATGACATGGCAATCACGCTCCGAGGGAGTATGACATGGCGATCATACTCTGGAATGTGCATGACAAGTAAAGGAAATTAAGAAAAACCTCAGTGCATTCGCAAGAATTCAAGTATGAGTATTTGCATGATTATATCCTATATTTTATTGATGCTGAGACTGTTCTATCTACTTATGCTGTGATTATTATTTTAAATATGAAATTTTGCCAATGTAACTCAAGTGCGTGAATAAAATGAGCTTTGCTTCGAACAAGATATTTTCAAACTATAAAATTGAACAGTCTATTTAATGTGCTCACATTTTTCATAATAAACCGAAGCAGCTGGAGATAATCACCATGGCACCTGCACATAGTAGTTTAATGAGTCCTACTGAGAATTTATAATTCTCACTCCTATGTTTATTTTCGTGTTATCTCTAGATAGTTCAGAAGTTCCAAAGAAGGTCCTCCGAGACAGAGTTGACTAGTAAGATAGAAGGTGGCTGAAGGTTGCTGCCAGTCAAGGTCCGATTAAGTGACAGTAACAACTCCTAGGTGAGGTATTATGACTTAAGCATAGTACCATACTTAGGAGGATGTTACAATGGCAGCAGCTTATATGAGTGTAGGGAGCCTCCACTTGATGTTTAATCATGAAATTGTTAGAGGGGTTTTGTAGAGAAGGAGATGAGGATCAATTTTTATAAAAGGAGTTAGTAGATTTGAGGCCAAGAAGACCTCCAAACTTGAGCTTGAAGCTCTTGGTTATGGAGGTGAAAGAAAGAAAAGAAAGAAGGAGATGATGGGGCTACAAAAATGAGAGAAAGAGAGAGAGAGAGAGAGGGGTGATATTTCTAAAGAGCAAAAGGGGAGTAATGATAGCTTAGTAATTAAGTTGGTGTGGCTTGGTTGGTAAGCTTTGGTGGTGGGGAATTGGCCAAGTTACCCCTCATCTTGGGCTGCAATGCGGTGCCATTTATAATGGTGGAGGTGGCTGAATTTTCACCCACCCATCTTAAGGTTTTCGGTATAAAATTCTACTGATTTGGTCCTTGTGATGTAAAGTATCGAATCTTTACCAATTTCCTTCGAATCGGTAAAACATTTCTAAACAACTTTGTGAGATTTGTACATCTCCATTCTAATTGTTTTTAAGTCTAATCTCTTTAATTAACACCTAATTAATTTCTAATTAGCCTTTAATTAATTTCTAATTAACCTTGCTTAGTCAGTAAAATCGAATAAATCGATTAACAGCATAAATTAAATGTTTTGCAAATTCAGAGCCTTTCTATTTTCCATTTTCCATAGCTAATGGTATTTCCAAAATTTTGGGTAAGCCAGGGGCACCCCACATCATTTCACACCCGACCACCTCCGTGGCTCAATCGGCAGAAATTTAAACTTCTACGATTTCGCCACGTGATTCTGCTCTATTTAAAACCCCATTCTACTAATTTTACAGATGTAGGGACATAATTGTTATTTCATGAAAAGTTCTAGGGTTATTGTGGAAATAATCCTTTAGGGTCAAAATATAATTTCTAAAAGTTCTAAGCAACACTGTAGATAACAAAAGTTTATGGGGCATTTTTGTTATTTCTTAATTTTTAACATATGACAGCGCCATATTCTCAACGATAGTGTTACGCTATCCTATAATTCTAAGCATGAGGATTGTCAAGGCATAGCACTGCTTGAGAAATTCTCACACTGCCTAGAGGAAAACTTCAAAGTCCCTATTATGCTATTTTTAAGAAAATGGAGATGTTATAGCTTTAGTTCAACTTTCCATTGTTTTGAGACTCTATCAAGCCATTCTTCATATTCTGGAGAAGGCTTGGGCCAGCCGCAAAGCTCTTTAGGACGAAAAGATATGTAAAACCAATCAGCAATGATTGGGAGACTAAATCATTTTGGAAGAATAAATTATTCGGTAATATGGGAGAATAAAGGGGGCTAAGTACACAAAGGACCTAAAATGTATGAACCATGGTCAGCATCGTGATCAATTAGAATATTTATGCCAGGCTCATCTTATGAGGAAGAATCCCTAGCTGGACGAGATAATGAAGCCATTTGTGTCGATGTTGGCTTGCCAGCTAGGCTTTTAAAGCCTGAGTGGATTCTTGAAGTCTGTTAGCTGATAGGTTTGGAGAATCGGCTAATAAATGGATGGACGAACTTTTAGAGCTTAAAAAGGAGGAGCTCTTGGATGGAGTATGAATAACAAAGCTACTAGGGTTCTCAAAGTCAGAATACTCAGAAGACATTAGAGAAAGCGAGTGAGAAAACAGAGGGTGTTGGAAGAAAGAGCTTAAAGTTAGTAAAGAAACAGAAGAATCGCACAAGAAAGTGAGAAATAGGGCTATTGTGAACAGTAACGGTCAAAAAAGGGGTTTAAATACAATACCTAACCTGCTAGTTAACTGTTTGCTAGGTATTGTATTAGGGGGCATATGTTGGCACCAAAAAATTATTATGGTTTAGCAAGTAACCAAAAGTTGGGCTTTGGGAAAAAGTTAGAATGGGCTTGACGAGGTAGGTGCTGGGTTGGCCTTCATTAGTTGAGACATGATAAATAGGGCTAGAAAAAGGGGTATCAACTGAAAAGAAGAATGGGCTGAAGAAAGTAGATAAGCCTAATGGTCAAGAGAGGAAGGTAGTTGGATACTGATGAAAAGAGCAATAGTTACCATTACTAAAAGCATGGGTGCATGGAAGCTCAGCCGAAGGCCACTATGTGCATGACTTGAGAAAGTGGCGAGATTTTAGGAGAACTATAAAAGCTCATACTTACACAGAAGAAGGGGCATCACTTAGATTAACACACATCATGTCATTTTAATTATCAACTTTTATTTCTCTTTGTTCCATTTACTTTTAGCTTTATGTTATTTTTTTAGCTTCATTGTTCATCTTCACGGCTTTGTATGAACTCATTAGTTAATTAATAAAAATTCAAGATCCATTCCAACTTTCGTTGACTGATCTTGCTCAAAGGCTTGCTTCCGTGAGCTGTTTGAGGAGTCCGTTTGCTATGGAGCAAAGAACCCTTCTTGATGTTAATCGTATAAACATTGGTAATCTTGGGGATGTTGTTCTCGGATAAATTTCTTTAAGGAATTTAGCCGATTGCATTTTCATCCAAGAGATAGTTACATGGAAAAATTAATATTTAGCGTCGTTAATAAGCATTAATTAAGAAAATGATTAATTATATTAAAGTATTTAAAAATAATTTATTAAACATTATTTAGGAAGAAGAATCAAAATATTTTTACAAGTAAAGAACAATATCTTTAAACTATTTGTTAATCTTTTATATATATTTTTTAAGTTCTACACCACTCGCCCTCTCAACTTTTTTGTCCAATGGCTCACGAGCTCTCATCTTTAACATGTCTTTGCCAATGACCCATTTGCCTCAATAATATTTGGTCAAACATTTGTGTATAGTCACCAATTATTTTATGCTGTACTAAGATGCAAACACACATTGTATTAAGTTATTTTTGCATATTGTTATCCAATCCAATTCTATAATCATGTGGTAACAATAATCATCCAATGTAGTGAGACAAAATTTTCATTATTTTACTTTAGGAAATCTTTGTTTAATAGTAGGAGGTGTAACACCTTCCCAAGCACAGTACCATGCTTAAGTTATTGTATCAGTCTCAGGAGTTGTCATTGTTACTTCAACGGACCTTGTGAAACAGCGCTCTTCAACTGTCTTCAAACTTCCTAACTCTGCCCGATATACTTATCTTCTAGCCTTCCCAAAATATCTGGAGATAACATAAAAATATACATTGGAGTGAGAATTTTAAATTCTCAATAGGATTCCCTAAACTACCACATATCGTGTCATCACTATTATCTTCAGCTACTTTGATTCATTATGAAAAAGGTGAACATGTTATCTAAAATGTTCAGTTTTATACTTCGAAAACATATTGTTCGAAGCAGAGTTCATTGTATTCATATACTTGTTGAACATAGAGATAATCTTAACATCAACATACTAGCATGAAGGATAATTGAATAAGGTGCATAGATTCATAATAAAATGAGGCACGGTTGATTTCCATGCATAAATAAATGCATATGGCTTCTTGGTGCAAGTGTCTTGCCTTTTTTAACTTCATTTACTTTCTTTCCTTAGCACACCTAAGTGTTACGTATCGCTGTCCCTACGATACGTATACCGGTCTGCACTTGAGTGTTACGTATCATGTAACATCTTACCAGACAAAGTACTATACTTAAGTCATAATAATTTATTTGATAGGAGAATAAGTGTAATACTGATTAAATTCTATTTTCTGTATTAGTATTAATTACTCGCATAAGAATACTTGATCGCATAACAAAATTTCCTGCGTGACGGCGGAATAAATACTAATATTCGGTAAACTATAAATAACTTAACATAATTAAAAATACAATAAGGACAGAACTACTGCAAAAGGCATCATAAATGAATACATATATATTTGATTTTTAAGTTCGTCAAACCGATACATAGTGACAAAATGAGGCTGCTAATACAAAACAAAACAGCCAGTTTCTACGAACAGCACCCTAAATGGTCCCCATGAGACATTGTATGTACAATCCAAATATCTACCCATCCAACCATGACCCAAACTGCCAAAAAAGGGTCATTCTGTATATCTAACCCCACTGCAGCATGCATGCTATCTAAACCGAGTCTGATGAGAGGAACCCGTTCGCCATGGTGGCATCCGCTAGAGGATGTCCGGCACTGGGAGCAGAAGATGAGGAAGAACTAGCTGCCTCAGACGGATCCTCCTCCGAGGTCGAGGCTGACGACATCGACTACGGCAGCAAAGCGGGAGGGGCCATGGGAACCGGGGTTGCTGCTGCTGGAGGAGGTGGGAATGGATGGGCCATATGTAGGGGAATGGCAATATATGGGACCGAGGGGTCAAACAGTGGGTGCATGAGTGGTACGGCGAAGTCCCTCTGGAAGAAGAAATACAGACGAAACTGGCACCTACCAGATATATATACAGAATCTAGAAACGGGTCGATATGGATGTGAAGTTCGGGAAACTCAATAAATTGGACCCCGGTCGCTGCGTGCTCCATGGTCTGAGAATGATGCGGAAAATACAATAGGGTGAGAAATGAATATTTCTCAGTAGAAATTCCTAACCTCTAAACATCTATCATCGCTGTCATTCCCAGTTGTTTCGGTCGTACAATATTTTTCAAATAGTATCATAAAATGATAATATTCAACTTAATTACTTGTTTGTAAGGCATACACCGAAACAAATTTAATTTTAATTAACAGATACACTAATGCACTCAAACAGTAATCATGGTGGAACAATAGCATATTAAGAATAATAAATAGGAATCTAGAACAATCAATAGTGAAACCTTACATTATACATATACATGTGCAGTTAGAAAATGCATCTTGTTCTTGGAGGCTTTCGCCTATTAGAACTTATTTCTATCCTTGGTCCCCTGGGAGTCATTGGCCATATACTCCTGAGTAATAGTCTGATTTTCAGGACCGAGCTCGTTCCTATACAGGATGGCCGGGTTTACTTTCCCCGACCTTCCCACTGATCTATTCCCTTTAATTTATTCCGGGGCTGGCCCAAGTGATATGGAATTCTTTATAATATCATGAGATGAATGCACATCTAGCTTGACTCTTTGAATATAATGCATACAAGCTATCATAAGGTTTCACAACATATGAACTTCTTACCGAAATTTTGGCGGCATAACGGATCAAGTCCGCTTCTCCATGAATAGTGCCAGACAATCAGTACAATTGTACAACTAATAATTTCAGTATAGACCAGCAAATATGTATATACATTTATAGCATCATTCAACAATTGCAAATCAAGCATCAATAAAGTTTCAGCTGGTTCTTTCCTGTTCTGCCCGAGTTTTGCATGCTCCAATTTTTATTCAATTCAACTCATTTAATTCTCATTTTTGGATATGTTACAGCCTTATATGTCTAGTTTCTAATCCTTTTGGTCCCATCTCATTTTGAGTTGTATAACTTTAGATATAAACATTTTATCTCAGCATGTCCTGTTCTTAGCCAGAAGTGGGTTCCTATAGAAGAAAATTCACTGAAAATCGAAAACTAGATAAAATCATGCGAATTTTATATCAAAATGAAACTAACACAACAATATTTAAAATGAATTAAGTCTCATGTCATTTGCCTAAGTATATTTTGAGTTATGAATCTCGAAATATTACCCTACTGGGCTGTCCTATTCTAGGCCATTTTAAACCTAAGCCAACTTCATTGATGTGCTGGGAACAAATGACAACGAATTAAATTCTGAAATTTTTATGGGATGTTCTCTCATGTGTTAGCTTTCAAACCACTTTAATTTCACTTAATTTGAGGTTGTATAGGGTGAGTTACACCCTTCTCAACCCATGCTGCCCGGGTGAGAACCCAGATTTCTAGGTCTAACTTCAAAAATTCATAACTAATTCCATACTAATCCAATGGCCTATTATGATATATGTATGGAAAGCCCTGAATGTCTAGTTTCATTTAAAAATGATTTCATCAAATTTAAACAGCGGTAGGCGGAGCCGTACACTCCGCCGTACAGACCACCGAGGGAAACCCTATCCTATTTCTAGGTTCATCTCCTTCCTTCAAGCTATTTGCCCTCAAATCTAATTTTAATCACAACACCCATGCACAATCAGTCATAAAACATCATCATCACTCTATAAAACACCAACATCTTATATTATGCATGCCCAACACGCAGCCCCAAATCAAAGAAACAAGAGGAGAAGTAGGATTTCCTACCTTGTATGGTGGAGTTTGTGCTGATTTTGTGTTTTTGATGCAAGTAATTTGTGATGGGGCTTGAGGGTGGATGAGAATGGAGTGGAGATGAAGGTAAGGAGAAGAGAAAGAGAAGAGCTTCAGCACTTGCGGAGGGCTGCTGGCTGGTCGAAATTTTGGAGAAGAAAAAGAGAGAAAAAGGTGAGATGATTAAATGTTGAAGGCATGTGATTGGTGGACCTAATTTACTCATAAAATCTGGTTTACCTCCCATCATCAAGGGCTGTCTAGGCGCCACTTGAGGGGAGTATTTGGCTAGATCTTAGTCGTTGACTCTAGGGCATTCATAGAAAAATTCTACTGGTCCGGTTCCGACAGTTTAAAATTCCGAAATCTTACCGATTTCTCTTAAATCAGTAAATCAGTTTGAAATTTTCTGTGGGGGTTTTCTATGCTCCTAATCTAATTCCATCAAGCCAAATCCATCTAAGTCACACTTAATTGGCTTTGAATAAATGTTTAATCAAGTTCTGATTAAACTCACTTATTTGATAAAAACCGAATAATTCAGTTGTTAACGATAAATTTTTCGGTCGTTATATATCACCATCCTCAAGTGCACCCCCTTACTTATCTTTCACCTATGCTTGGCCCCCTGGAGGTGAATGGCCCCTCTCACCTCTGGGATAATAGTCTACTTTTCAGGACTGAGCTTGTTCCTATACAGGATTGTCGGGTTTACTTTCCCCAATGCTTCCATCGACTTATTCCCCTTAAATTTTTTCAAGGGCTGACCCAAGTAACATGCAATTATTATTATATCTTTAATCATGAAGCATGAATGTATATGCTAAAGGAATCATATTCATGATGCATGCTTCATATACTTCTACCAAAATTTCGGTACCATAACGAATCAGGTCCACTTCCTGTGAATAGTACCAACTTAACCAGAAAATTAGTCATAATAGTAGAGCAAACATCACACATTAATGCCTCAATATTGTCATAGGTTTGCAATATCTAACACCAATTGCAGCTTACTCGTGCATTAAGGTAGCCAATTCTCCTCATATCACTCAAATCTGATCATTTTTGTGTCTTATTCCATAATTTCTAGTTAAGTTATTAAATTCTAAATTTGTACTATGTTGAAGTGTTTTTTGTCTTGTTTTTAACCTCTTTAGTCCCATTCAATTTTGATAAGTATAACTTAAGATGTTGGGAGTTTACCTAGGTTCGCCATGTGTTAGACAAAACAAGGGTCAAAAATGTAAAAATTCGTTAAAACTAGAAATCTTATTGGATTTGAGTGAATCTTATATCATTGTAAAGCTGATAGAACCATCTTTCATTTCCAAGAAGTTTTATTTCATTTGAGTGAGTAGAGCTCAAATTATATACTCATAAATTTGGTGGAATTGGTCTGTCTTGTCTCTGTCTAATCAGGACATAGGACAATTTTGATGAATTACTGGGAGCAACAGGAATCGAATTTGACTCTGAATTTTTTATGTTATGTTGCCTTATGTGTCTAACAAAATTAGTTGCACTTAAATTGAAGGTGTATAGGGTGAATTATGCCCTACACAACCCACTCGGGTCAGGTTTAGAGGCAGAAATCTATGGTGAACTTCAAAAAATTATATCTCACTCAATACTAATACAATGGCCTTATAATTTATATGGTTAGAAATTTCTAAATGTCTAGTTTCATTAAAATTAGTTTCAGCATATTCTGATGGTTATGTGAGCCATACACTTCGCAAGTAGAGACATCCTAGGGTTTCTCAACTCAATAAATTCTGGTTTGCTTCTTTTTAGTTTTTCAATCAAGTTTCAATCCAAACCCAATAATCCCATGTTAAACCAGCCATAAATGATCACATAAAACACAATATATCATCAATTAAGAGAGTAGAGCAAAACTCCTCATCAACCACTACATCACAAAAACGAAAGAAATATGTTGAATCCTACTTCTAATGGATGAGAAAGCTATTAGTCTAGATGATTTGGGTGTTAGAGGTTGATGGCAGTTGAAGATGGAATGAGAGTGAAGTGAAATAAAAGAAGAGAGAATAGAAGGGAGTAGCTAGAATGGGGTCGACTAAAATGAAGGCCAAAAGGGAAATAAAGAGATTTTATAAAGCTTGGTAGTTGGAGTTCTAACATGTGATTGGTTGTGGCTTTGAATGGTTGAGATTCAACGAACATTTCTCCTCATCCATGGTTGTTGTCGCACCATTTGGGTTGGAGGTGACCGAGTTTTTGGCCACCCAATCTAGGGTTTTATCAGTATAAAATTCTATTGATTATGTCCCGACAGTTTAAAATACCGAATTTCAACCGATTTCTTTCAAACTGTCATACTTTCACTAAAAATTTTGTTAAGATTTTCTACATGTTTAGTCTAATTTTCTCAAGTCTAATCTCTCTAACTAACATCTAATTAACTCCTAATGAATCTGTAATTAACGTTATGCAATAGGATCAAATAAAACAATTAATAACGTAAATTGGACATTTTAAAAATTTTTGGACATTACAATACTCCCTTCTAAAAAAAATTGTCCTCAAAATTTAGTTATAAAACTAACTAGTTATAATCACAAGAGTTTAAATGAAAGTTCACACATAAGTACACAAAGGTTTAGTAAGTGGGATCAAAAGAGGCACAATAGATGTAGAATGATTTAATATAATAAAATTGACTAAAAACTAAATTAGCCTAATCCTTATCCTAGCTTATCCTTAATTCTCGCTCCAGGGTGTAGCCTCCTCTGCATTTAAGGTGAAAATTCTTCCTGGACGTCGTGGCTTTGGGGCAAATAATCGGTACTTATATGGGCATTCTTTAGTTATATGCCCTGGCTTTTCACATTTGAAGCATATCTTTTGCTCAGCCAAGTAGGGTTTGTTTCCATGATCTCTTCCACATTTTGAACATTTTTTGTCTCATGATCAATCCTTGTAGTTTTTCACCCTCATACCAATCAGAATGAAATTGCTTTTTTGATGGTAACGCATCCTCGGAGTCCTGAGTGTCAGGTGCCATCCTCTTCCTGTGGGCATCGGATTTAGCAACCTTTAATTTCCTATTACATTCTTCTACCAGTCTGCACTTGTTTACCAGAGTAGCAAAGTTCCAGATTTCCATAGGTCCCACGATTACAAGAATATCCTCCCTCAAGCTGGCTTCAAATTTAACACATTTCCATATCTCATCTGGATTCCATTGATAGATAATAAAGAACTTGCATAATTCTTCAAACTTGGCAATGTATTCTAACACGCTTCTATCGCCTTGTCGGAGTTGTAGAAATTCCAGCTCCTTAGCATTTCGAACAGAAACAGGAAAGTACTTCTGATAGAATGCTTCTCTAAATACCTCCGAGGTGATATCCATCTGGGAATCCTCCAATAGTCATTTCACACCATTCCACCAAAAATCAACATCTGCTTCGAGCATATAAGTGGCAAAGGCCACTTTCTTCTTATCCGTATAGTCCAAGATGAAGAAAACCTTCACCATTGCCTTAACCCACTCGTTAGCCTTGTTGGGGTCAGAAGCTCCTCTAAAACTGGGCGAGTTTGCCCTTTTGAATTCAACGAATTTGAGATATTCCAAGTCTACTCCTGAGTCATTCGGATTTCTTTCATGACCAGCCTCAGGTCACCTTCCTAGCTGGTCCATTATCTGATATGCTACAACAGCTTGCTCCTGCATTATGTATGCCATTTCCTGCAGCGCGTCCATAAAGGTGGCGAAACCTTCTTGGGTAGGTTTGGATCGTGGCTTACCACGCCTTCTGGAAGCCATTGGTTTCCTGTCACACACAATAAATATTGAGTTGATCAGGTTCAATATCAAGTTAAGTGTGACAACAACTAATTATATTCATAGCTAGGTGATCATGCATATCTAAGCCTATATCCTATCTAAACAGATAAGATTCGTTGCATGACATCAATTAAGAATTTCCAGAGTATACTAGAAGCATAATCAGTCCAATCCTCAGGTCCAATTAGGACTGAACTGCTCTGATACCATTAAATATAACACCCTCCTAAGCACAATACTATACTTAAGTCATAGTAACACCCTCAAGAGTTGTCATTGTTACTTCAACAGACCTTGTGTGACAATGCTCTTCTTCCGTCTTTAAACTTCCTAACTCTGCCTGGTATACTTATCTTCTAGCCTTCCTAAAATATCTGGAGATAACATGAAAATATGCATATGAGTAAGAATTTTAAATTCTTAGTAGGATTCCGTAGACAACCACTTACCGTTTCATAACTATTATCTCTAGCTTCTTCGGTTTATTATGAAAAAGGTGAACATGTTATATAAACTATTCAGTTTTATAGTTCAAAAACATATTGTCTGAAGCAGAGTTCACTTTATTCATATATTTGTTAAACATAGAGAGAATCTAAACATCAACATAATAACATGAAGGATAATTGAATAGGGTGCATATATTCATAATAAAATGAGCCACAGTTGATTTTCAGGCATAAATGAAAGCGTATGACTTCTTGGTGCAAGTGTCTTTGCCTCTTTCAACTTTCTTTCCTTAACACACCTAGATATTATGTATTGCTGTCCCTAGGGTGTATATACCAGTCTGCACTTGAGCGTTACGTATTGCTATCCTCAAGTGCACCCCCTTACTTATCTTTCACCTGTACTTGATCCCCTGGAGGTGAATGGCTCCTTTCACCTCTGGATAATAGCCTACTTTTCAGGACCAAGCTCATTCGTGTACAAGATTACCGAGTTTAAAACCCAACGCTCCCACTGACTTATTCCCCTTAAATTTTTTCAAGGGTTGGCCCAAGTAACATGCAATTGTTATTATATCTTTAATCATGAAGTCATGAATGCATATGCTAGAGGAATCATATTCATGATGCATAATTCATATACTTCTGCGGCAGCACACTGACTAGGTCCGCTTCCCTATGAATAGTACCAGCTTAACCAGAAAATCAGTCACAACATTGGTGCAAATATCACACATTAATGCCTCAATATTGTCATAGGTTTGCAATATCTAACACCAATTGCAACTTACTCATGCATTAAGATAGCCAATTACTTAATTAGCAATTCTCCTCATATCACTCAAATATGCTCATTTTTGTGTCTTATTCTATAATTTCCACTTAAGTTATTAAATTCTGAATTTTTACTATGTTGAAGTGTTGTTTGTCTTGTTTTTAACCTTTTTGGTCCCATTCAATATTGATAAGTATAACTTAAGATATTGGGAGTTTACCTAGGTCCGCCTTGTGTTAGATAGAACAAGGGTCTAAAATGTAAAAATCCGGTAAAACTAGAAATCTTATTGGATTTGAGCGAATTTTATATCATTGTAAAGCTGATAGAACCATCTGTCATTTCCAACAAATTTTATTTCATTTAAGTGAGCAGAGCTCAAGTTATAAGCTCGCAAAGTTGGTCGAATTGGTCTGCCCTATCTCTATTCAGTTAGGACATAGGGAAACTTTGATGAATTACTGGGAGTAACAGGGGTCGAATTTGACTTTGAAGTTTTATGGCATATTGCCCTATGTGTAAGCTTTCTAACAAAATTGGTTGCACTTAAATTGAAGGTGTATAGGATGAGTTATGCCCTATATAACCCCACTCGGGTTAGGTCCAAAGGTAGAAATCTATGGTAAACTTCAAAAAATCATATCACTCAATACTAATCCAATGGCCTTATAATTTCTATGGTTGGAAAACTCTAAATATCTAGTTTCATTTAAAATTAATTTCATCAAATTCTGATGGCTGTGTGCAAAGTTGAACATTTCGCAAGTACGGATACCATAGGGTTTCTCAACTCAATCAATTCTGGTTAGCTTTTCTTTTAGTTTTCAATCAAGTTTCAATCCAAATCCCATAATCCCTTGTTAAACCAACCATAAATGATCACATAAACATAATATATCATCAATTAAGAGAGTAGAACAAAATTCCTCATCAGCTTCTACATCACAGAAACAAAAGAAATATGTTGAATCCTACCTCTAGTTGACAAGAAAACTAGTTAGTCTAGATGAATTAGGTGCTAGAGGTTGATGGAAGTTGAAAATGGAATGAGAGTGAATAAGTGAAATAGAAGAAGAGAGAATGGAAAGGAGCAGCTAGAATGGGGTTGACCAAAATGAAGGCCAAAAGGGAAATAAAGAGATTTTATAAAGCTTGGTAGTTGGAGTTCTAACTTGTGATTGGTTATGGCTTTGAATGATTGAGATTTAACTAACATTTCTCCTCACCCATGGCTATTATGGCGCCATTTCAAGTGGAGGTGGCTGAGTTTTTGGCCACCCAATCTAAGATTTTATCAGTATAAAATTTTATTAATGTGGTTTTGGCAGTTTAAAATACTGAATTTTAACCGATTTCTTTTAAACCAGCAAACTTTCACTAGCAATTTTGTTAAGATTTTCTACATATTTATTCTAATTTTCTCAAGTCTAATCTTTCTAAGTAATATCTAATTAACTCCTAATTAATCTTTAATTGACCTTACTTATGCAATAAAATAGAATAAATCTATTAATAACGTAAATTAAACATTTTAAAAATTTTAGAACGTTACAGGAGGAGGTTTCTAATCTGTTCCATGTCATGTGCATCCAATTAATGACATTGCCAAACCATGCAGTGGTGGATATATATATATATATATATATATATATATATATATATATATATATATATATATATATATATATATATATGTGTGTGTGTGTGTGTGTAGGCTTCTTGGTGAGGAACTATAGACAAAGAGGTGTCGCCAAGAATGAGAGTTCGAAAGTCAGCTGGACTAAAAGATTAATAAGGTGAGTGGCAAAAAATTCAAAAAAGAAAATAAAAATTAAGAAATAATTTAAATACATTATTATCCATTTTAAAAAAATTTTTAATCCATCTACTTAAATAATATTGAATAAGTTCTTTTTATTAATTTGGGTAAATTACACTGTCCTCTCCTGAAATTTGGTAAAATTTATCTTGACTCTCCTCTATTTACAAAAATATGCATTGACCTCGTTTGAATTTTAAGTAATATTATATCCGATACCCCTGTATTTTGTAAAATATGACACTAAACTCCCCTATAAAATATGACATTAACGTCCCCCAAAAGGAAGGTCAGTGTAGCTTAGGCAAATACAGGAGAGTCAAGGTGAATTTTATCAAATCCCAGGTGAGATCAATATAATTTACCCTAATAATTTTAATATAATATTAATAATTGGTTAGATTACATTAACCTCTCCTGAGATTCAGTGTAATTACATTCAACACCCCTCTGTTAATAGATAATACACTGAGCAAAATGAATTAAAGATGTGCCAAGTGTAATTATACTGAATCTCAGGAGAGGTCATAATAATTCACCCTTAACAATTTCACTTAATTAATACTTGTTAACCATCTCTAATATTAATTTTCTCTACCTGCACCAATCCAGATAGGCAGCGAATCGCCTCATTAAGAACATTATTATTCTCACAGGTGATGTATATGCACCAATGACGATATTGGTACATTAATTTTTTTCTAGGGAAGGGGAGGTTAGGTGGACTTGGGGAGGGGGATTTGAACTCATGTGCGAAGCTTACAGAGGCATACGATTATACCACTTTGCTTTCTAGTGTCTCATCCGCTTGCTACATTAATTTCGGATACATCGTATTAACAATTGGGAAATTATATATCATTGCAGTCGCGCATATCCCAAAAACTGATTTTTTTTACGCCCAATTCTGATGATGTGTATGTCTGTGCGAGGAGCAGCGCGGAGGGAGGGGGTGTCGGGGGACGGCGAGAGGTAATCAGTCATCTTCATGGAGTCACTGTCATCAATGACGAAGCTAATATTTCGTCCACTATTTCTTTGCTCCCAGCCGTGTACCCCTTAGTTATGGCCTTATCATCTGTACAATGTATTGTATGGTGCTTTCCGCTACTTAAGGATGTCGCTGTCAATGGTAGCGATTTATAGTGCCACTTTCACGTATGTTTTGTTAACTTTCTTCACTATATTATGATTGGACAAAAGTGTCATCTTTTTTATTTATTAAATAATATATTTTATCAATTTCTTTCATAAAAATAAATCTAAAAATTTTTTCTTTCCTCTCTCTCTTCATAAATTTTTTTTAGTCAAAAATTAATTCTCGTATGGGTTAACCATAGGTAAAGAAAGAGAGAAAAAATTTTTTAAGTTTATTTTTATTAAAATAAATGATAAATTATAATAATATTTCTAAAAATAAGTTATTTAATAAATAAAAAATATGACATTCTTGTCTAATTATGATGTGAAGAATGTTGCTAACTTCGGCCAACACAATATATATTAGTTTTGCGCCATTTCCGGTTTGTAGTCATTTATATATTTTGTATCATGCCTGAGTTAGAAGAAAAATTATCCTCTTGTATTTTTTCATATTGTTTCTGTTGTACGTTAATTCACCCGAGCTAACATATTTTTATATGTTTTATATATGCTTTCCCAAGATAATTTTCAAACATTTTCTTTGTATAATATCTTTACAAACACTCATGATATTGACGTAGGGCAATAAACACTGCAGGAAGCTACATTTAGCAAATATTAATACATCACAAACACAACTACAAACTTATAGATAGATACATACAATGCGGAGAGTTTTATAAGATAGTGATATCCTCGTGAGCAATATTGAATCTTCAACTCCAAGCTCATTATTTATTTAACTAGGCACACTCCTCTCACACCTGATATGCACGCACAATAGCTTTCATTCTAGTCATACTTCTCCCAAATCTTGATATGAATTCCATCACCAAATCCGAGAATGGGATTCCGAACAACTTTTCCTCCTCTGATTTTTGTCCACCTAATATGAAAAAACTTTCGACATATAACTTTATGAAGAACATTTGATGCGTCATGGCATAAGAAAATTGTTGTGAAATGCGTTACCTATATTTTGTAACCAAAACATGAATAAAGGTGGCCATGAAAGCTCTACTTAACTCAGCTCCTGGACATTGTCTCAACCCTCCACCAAAAGGCTTGAAATTTTTGGACACAGTATGGGAGTCAAGGTCCTTGAACGCATTATAAAAGTATGAAATTTGTCAGCTATGGAGCGAATTAAGATAAGATAAATAAATTAAGAGAAAATTTCATACGCACCTTCCAGCGCCAAGGATTGAAGGTAAGTGGATCCTTGTATATTTCTGAGTTCATATGAAGACTGGGAGTAACAGCCAGAATGATCCAATCCGCAGGAATAGTATATTCTGTAAATTTCATAAAGATTAAGCAATATCACCACTTACAAAACTTAAAATATTTGGAGAATATGAGAGTCTTACCGTTTACGTGGATGTCTTTCAGTGCTATTCTTAATAATCCGGGAATCAAAATTGAGAATCTAAGAGCCTCGTTGATTACCTGAAATTCACATCGTAACAGGTACTTAAAACATGGTTGAGGTGCCAATTTTCAATTTCATGAAGAAAGATTAATCAAATAAAAAAATTAGATTTTTTAAATCACTTGTTGGGTAAATTTCATGGATTTGTATTCATTCCATGTCAGTGAAGAGCTTGATTCATCTCTGCTCCTGAGAATTTCCTCGTGTTCGGCCTAATATACATAGATAAATCATAGTCAGAGAGCAACTCTCCATACTAGATATATTTAGTACAAATACATGATTCATAAAGTAGTTATGAACTTATGTTTGCATACTCTTAGTTCTTCTATAACTGAAGTATACTCTGACAAAAACTTGAAGATTAATGCCACCATAGATGAAATGGACACACAAGTAGCAAACCAGATTCCTGATACAAGGTAGACAGTCTGATCTTCAGTGAAAATCTTATCCGTTGCCATGTCATTGATCGTCTGGTCAAGAAAATCTCCTCGATATTTTTCTGGTGAATTGCGCTTTTCCTCCAAAATATTCTTGATAATTTTAAACGCTTTCTTCCATTCCTGAATGAATCCAGTATCAAAGAAAACATCAATGACATGGGAACCTTTCATTTTGGAAGTTTTAGTTAAGCGAAAGTTCCAGATTTAATTTTATCTAATTAATGCTAGAGCAGTGCTACACAATAAGAAAAAATTTTCACAATTTTTGACAAAAAATAAGTATTGATCATTAAATGAAAAAATTAATAAGACCCCATTACTCATTTAAAGGTCAATAAATACAGCAAATAAATTCTTGTAAAATTCTGACTATAATATTTTTCTCAAGGTTATGAACGTCAGATATTAGTTTTACACTTGTGTTAAGCTTTTAATTGCACTAAAGACTCAGCTACTCGTGTGTGGGTGTGTGAGCTTATAGACATTATTGGGCACTTTCGGAATCTCGTGTTATGCGTGTGTAGATTTTATTGGGACACTTGAGTGTGAACACTATTGAGATATATGAGGAATCATATATAAATAACTAAGAATTTTAGTTGCATTTGTATTGAATTTGCCCGTAAAAAATTATAAAGAATTATGTGTCCAGAAGCGCTGAGATTTTTAATTATTTTATTGTAAATTCAATAAAAGGATATATCACATTCATTAGTGGTTTAACTTTTCTCGTTCATCATATTCATCAGAAAAGTAATTGAACTATCAGTTATTTACCTATCAATCCGCCATGTGTATCTAAAATAGTCTCTAGAGCTTATCCGACAGAAAAAAAAAAAAAAAAAAAAAAAAAAAAAAAAAAAAATAGTCTCTAGATCAACGGTTGAAAATATTTATCTTTGAGGGGAAGGGGGAAGGGCTGTGGTCTAGGTTATATCACATCTAATTTATTGCAAGGCATGTGCCTTTTTTTTCTTTTTTTTGGTTCTAAGAAGCTTCTAATGAAGCTAAGGGGGATGAGGGAAAGAATAGAGCTTCCAAAGATTGAATTATTAACCCAACGGCAACAATCTCTTGATATAATGATTAAAGGAGATGTCACTTAAGCTATAGCTTATTGACATATACTTTTAACAATCGAGACATTAGCATCACTATTTACCTAAATAAAAAAAGGATATTGGCCTCATTTGTATTTCATTAGCTTAAGGAGAATGCCCAATCCCAAGCTCTAAGACCTCTCACGAATTAGTTATTTGTCCTGAAAATGTAAACCACATACTTGATCATAAAGGATTTTAACATCTTGCTCAAAGTTAACTCCTTTAAAAGTTTAAGTTGTTAGATTGAAGCTCATGATTGATTTTATATTTAACATTCCTTACCTCCAAACATTTGTGGTATGGTGTGCCCCAAATGTTTAAGGGAATTGTCTTCAACCCTTCCGAAAAATCAGTGAACAATCTTTCTGATATCCTCTCAGCAGTTTCAGGTAACTTTTCAGTATCATACCCAAAATAATGCTTTGCAAAGAGGTGAAAGGTCAACTGTCACACATGGCAAAAAACGATGAGATTATATGTAATTTTCTTTAGAAATTCATTTTTATGTACTGTCAATATAAAATAATCTTACACCTTGTCAGCCAATAAATTTTAGGAAAAATGACAAATTTTGGTAAATAGTTATCATGGTAGATAGTTAATATTCATAATTTAACATTTTTTTCAAATTGTATTGAGTAATAGTATAAAGTCAGTGTAAAGAAATTAAATTTATTTTCATAACTAAACGTAACATTTCATTTTCTAGTCGATAACAAATTAGTTGTAGCTAGCAATGTACCTTTGTTGCAGATTGTTTAACTTCAACAGACGTCTGAGTTGACCACTTGTGGAGGGTCTTCCCAAACATCTCTTCAAATTGAGGAATCAGCTTTTCTCTGATACAGTCAACACCAGCATGATTTAGAGTTACGCTTCTCGCGTACTTGTGGAGGTAACCAATTGAGGGTATCCGAGATTCAGAGCTCTTCAGGAAAACGTTTAATAAGGGGCCTGACCATAGTTCTACTGATTTACCTTCTTGCTGAATCAAGCAACTGTTGAATTCAGGGTCCACTGATATCACAACTGGCTGGCCAAACAGACTAGTTCGAAATATTGGACCATATCTGAAACAGAATAATTGTTGTTGATGGGTTAAAGTTCTTGAATGCGTGAAATCAATGCTGCAGGTGAAAACACCAATGTCCAAACTAAAATCTGTTTTATTTAAAGCATAGTTTGGCTATCAGGTCAAAATATGCTGTCATTTCAAAATATTGCGTTCCGTTCCTTTGAACTGACATAGGTCTCATAAAAATTTAAAGCAATTCGATGTCATTAATAAAAAGGCTTGATGGTGTAGTTAGAGCCATTTGAACTATAATTGTTCGACTAATCAAGATTTTTTTCAAACAAAAGGATGTTCTTGTTAGAACTTGGAAGTCCTGCTTTCACAGACGGTCGGCTTTTTTCAGTTTTTTTTTTTTCCTTCCCCCAGAAAAGAAATAATAAAATTTCAATTCAATAATAAAATTTGATCAATATAATTGGAGTGAATATCAACGCCAGAGCATTCAGTAGCAATTTCTCAAGACAAAATTATATACGGTACAAAAGAGGTGTGGAAGGTAATTTTTCAAAATTAAAGCATGGATAATCAAAAGATAAATATATAATGAGATAACAATTAAATAATTGACCGAAACGACGATTATTGTTTTAATTATAAAATTTTAATTACTTATATCTTTAGGATATTTTAAAAGGTACATAAACTAAAAGAAACCTAAACATGAATTTAGGGTATAAATTGACCGAGATGAACGGGAATATTCTATAAAATGAAATTTTTTAAGAGCGTGGTACATGCCATATGCATACTTGTATTGAATATAAATAAGAACGTGCTAATAACAAATTATTTCATGAAAGTGAACATTACTAAAAAAAAAAAAAAATTTTGATGCACTATTAGTATAAAAAAATTTTATATTATCATCCAATCATATACTTCTATTTGTAAGACTTTTAAGATTATGCATAATTGAGTCAAACACTTTTACTGATATATATATATATATATATATGGAAAATTTTTTTATATCAGCAATTACATCCTGGTAATCCTATTAGTTAGCTAGGTCCCTTAGTTAGTAAGTCGGGTTTAGTTTGGTGTATAAATAAAGGGATAACCCCCATTATAAATCATTAGAGTCAAATAATTTAAATCTCATTCTTGGAGTTTTTTATACTCGAAGTTAAGGAGTAGTTATAGATCATCTAGAAAGCCTATCACTGATAGTGTATCAAAAATAAATTCTATACGAATAGGCGTTAAAATATAACAAATAATTTGATAAAAAGAGCACATAATTATGTCTATTTTTCTTTTTCATATAATATGATTATATAAATAAAAAATAAAAAATATGACAAAATTGATTTCCTGTAATATATTGCATGCTATTATTTACCGACTTACATGCTCAAACCAGCCAATTTTCAATTCACCGGCAAATTTTCTTATAAATCTTCTTTACAGAACTACTAAGCTTGATCTGTCAACACTCATCGGTTTTCCTTACTCACATACTAGTATATTTATAGCATCTCATGAACGGTGCCTATTAAACTATGCGAAGCGAAACAAGCAGAAGGCCTCTTCATAATAACTCTTACTTTCTGAGTTTCTCGTCAGTGTCCGATACGAGACTTATTGAAACAAATCTACTTCATTTGCCATATTTTCTTATTGTATTGAAGTTTGAATGAACAAATCAAAGAAAAAAAAAATGTTAGAATCAAAACAATATTTAATCTAAAAGTAAACTGATAAATTCAAAATATAATATTTCTATTGCAACTAGAGAGAAAAGAAAGACGAACTTTGATGACCCAATATGTCAACCGACTCAATCGTGGATCAGATTTTAGCAAATATGTTACATACCTCTGGATTCTCTTTCTGATGAAAGGGTGAATGTCCAGTGAGTAACTAGGAATCATTAATTGAAGGGTCTCTCCAATGAATGGCAAACCCATGGAGCCTGGAGGGAGAGATGATCTATTACTAAATTTTGGGTTGGTAAACATGATAATCCAGTGAAAGGCATAGATGACTAATACAGCCACGACAGACAATCCCAGTATCCACATTATCCCTTGATTTGTATATGAGACAATATAACTATCAAGTTGTCTCTCTACCTCCAAGAGGATGTCAATGTTTTTAGAGCAGATTTGCATTCGTATATATAAGGGGAAAAAAAGGTTAAATTAGTCTATAAGTCCTATAATTCTAGCATATTTTTAAATAGGTCACTATATTTTTAAAGTTTATAACTGAGTCCTTATACTTTAAAATTGTTATAATCGAATCCCTTATGTGAGTTGGATATTCATTTTCCTTTAGCCATACACACGTGGCTGTTAATCAAGCTTTTCTATACCATACATACATACCATTTAGGTGGCTTTCAATTAAATTTACTAATACCAATGTTTTTTTTTTGTCTAATTTCTGCATATAATAATTTTTCTTCCTAATTCTTTTCTCATACTTAATTGCTCTAAAAATAATTAAAAATTATTACATTTAGTTTTTATAATATTATATTTTTAATTTTTCATCTAGCTCACTAAATCATTAACACCATAATATGGTTAACATGTATGTGTATATGATGTAACAAAAAATGGATGATTAACTCATCATAGAGACTGAATTACAAAATTTTAAAGTATAAGAACCCAATTAAAAATTTTTATGGGGATCTATTTAAAAATAAGTTTAAACTATAGGAATTTAAAGATTAGTTAAAAGAAAAAAAAAATCAAAACATGATGAAAACTTCTTACCTGTAAAAAGTTATTATGTTGTATCATTTTATTTTAAAATGAAATATTTCTAATATTCCGCTCATTTAATTTAAATTACATATAAAATTAATTCTCACTTCCATAAAAGCAAAATGGCTATTTAATTTATCGCTTTAACTTATGTCCTCTTTTAAAAGTTCGAAGTTGTTTACTTACTATCGTGTCTAACTTTTGTGAATTCTTTCTGTCCACAAAAACGAGACATTAAATAAGTAAAATTTCAAATTGATTTTTGAAAAAATTATGAGATATTAATTTGATTTTCAAAAGATTTATGATATTAATTTAATTTTTAAAAAATTAATTTTCATATCATATTAATCCAAATATTAGCTTATATGAAAAAAATGATAATTAATATTTAATATGTCATGTTATATAATGATATATCATATCATCTATTAAGATAAATTTTATATTGATTCTCAAAAAAGATGTATAATATTAATTTAATTCTTAAAAAATTAATTTTCATCTATTTTGAGAACTCCTACAATCTTTTAAAAAGTAATTTGGGATTATTTCACTAGATAACATGTTACATTATTATAAAATATGATATATTATTACATAATATAATATATCACATATCAAGTGATAGTTTCTTCACAGAAATTAATATTTGAAGAAATATGAAATAAAAATTAATTTTTAAAAAATTAAATTCAGATATTATAAATTATTTAAAAATTAAATTGATATTCTATAACCCACTCGACGATTAATTTGAAGTTTGACTTGATAATAAATGATAAAAGCAAATATCTACTGCTGACTTTGAACACACACAGATTTGTCAGTGATAGCCCCATAGCCTTATTGGGATAAAAACTTAGGCCCAGCATTTATTTCTATCAACCAAACATTTGACGTGGTCACGTACGAGCCCAATAATACTTCATTTTAATCGATGATAGTGATGATGAAGGAAACAGAAAGAACTAGGGGCAATGGTGACACCGAAGCAAACGAGAAACAGCAATCGACAGAAGACAAGTGACTTATCATGTTTGGAGCGCGACGACCAACTCCTAACAAATTATGTCCATTACAACTTCAACAAAGAAATTAAGTAGTTGGTTGCAACCAACAATGGCATTGAGTTTTTACTGTACACGTGTCACGAATAGTAGTCCTTGGCTCAGCCTTTTTTTTTTTTGTTCCACCTTGACCGGTTTGTTTACATGGGCTTCACGGATTGCATTGTCTAGGCTATAAGTAGATCGAATTGATCTAATAAATTCGAAGATTTAAATCAATAATAGAATTGGTTTAGATCGGTTCGGATAAACGGTTCATTTTTAAGGTAGAACCAAATCAAACTAATTATTATTGGTTCGATTTCGGATTTATGATTTTTCAACTCAATTATCTAAACACCCAATCCAATCTCTCGATCAGCTAATTTTTTTTTTAAATTTCTAATATTTTAAAGTTATATACTTAAATTTTTAGTAATATAGTCATTTTTTATCTTTTTGTTAATATTTATTTAAGAAATTTATCTATTTACACCATTATTAAGTATACCATAATCAAACTTTACATTATTATTAGTTGTTATAAAAATAATTTTTTTAAAAATATATAACTTTTTATTTTTTTATGATTCGAACTAAACCAACCTGATCTTAATCAGATTCACTTGGTTCGGATTTGTTGAAACAAAATTTACAATCCAAATCAAATCAATCCAATTAAATTTGATCGGTTCAGATTTATTTTTCACTCGAACCAATCCAAACCAACCCGTTTACACTCCACCACTGTCCAATGCAATTCCCCTTCCTTCTTTATTATTTGGGCTAATTCATTCAAATTATAAAATCAATTTCGAGTATAAAATAGTATAAGGTGTAAAACCAAATCGTCTTTCAAAAGATTTAGGAGCAATTCAAGCAAAAACAAGTAAAATAGTGGGGGATTTGGTGGAAACCAAGACTAAAGAAGCAATTTAAGTTGATGAAAATTAGAATTAGAAATAATAATTCAAGAATCTATGAGAAACAAAGGAGATCTATTATATATTACAAAGGATACATTAAATTTACTCGAATTGTATCAAAACTTCTTCATTCAACTCAGCATTCATGCTAAGAAATCTTTAAGAATTTAACTAACAATTGATCTAATAGATGTCACAACATGCTCAAAAGGTACTACAATAAGAGGCGACAAAAATTAATTGAACAAATTTAATGGAATTGGCGCCAATTGTTATTTATAGAAAAAATTAGAAAAATCTTTTAAATTGGCAAAGCTGGTCTTTTGAGAATGAGATTAGGTAGGAAAGAGGGAAATTGAATCCCACTGCAGCTCTAATATATCTGCTTTTATAATAGGTATCCTAGAACTTGTTATACAAATTTATTAATCACTTTAATAATATTTATATTTTCCCTTAAAAAAGACATTACAGCTTGGCACTATTTACAAAAGATAAAAAGAAAACAAAATTAAGAAAATTAATTTTTGGGTTAAGAAGAGTTACCTGCTCCCATGTATCCTTTCATGTAATAAGGAACTCAAAACCATTGTTGTTTTTATAGCAAATAATTGTGGGTTAATTGATTTTATTTAACAAAATAGAAGATTTTTGATAAAAATTTGTCATCAATTTTTGATAAAACATTTTTATTTGAAATAAAATATGTTCTTACACAAAGACTACTCAATAAACTCTTATAATTCAAAGATGGATGAAAGTAACATTGGACTACTCAGTCACCCTCATTGATCTTTGCATAGATTAAAAAGAGCTTGAAGAAATTTTTTTATTATTGTTTATACTTTAGGGAAAAAAAAGAGAATTACGAGATTGTACAAGAGTAAAAGAATTACAAGAATAGAAGCTTGTAGAACATATGACCTGTACAAAAGATGAGATACGCCATTTAATAGTGACAACTCCATTGACCCTATTTCTAGGCCTAATTTGATCATCTAGATCTTTGAGTTAGCTTTTGGTCTCTTCATCAAAATTGTAAAAAATTGTCTTATCTTTCCTACAAACCTAAGAACATAAATTTTAGAGGCCTAGAACTAAAGATGCGATCAAAATACATAAACAATGTCAAAATGATAATCATGTTGGAAAATGTAATTAGACCCAAATTGATGATTTTAAATATTACGACACTATTCGATGGTTTCTAAAAAATCCTCAGTTCAATGGTTGACGAGCCAAAAATGAGTTCAATAACCCATTCACCCAGAGATGGCTACCTGTGGAGGGTTCTGACTGGCGGAGGGTCTGACCATGATCGAGTAAAGTATCGCCAAGTGAAGTGTCACAGAGCGCAGTCGTTGGGACACCAACTTCTAAAGGGGATGGCTGTTGTTAATAACCCATATTTACATCATTTCTTCAACCAGCTTTTCAATCTCTTCTTTCTATAACTAACGGTATCAATAGGATCTCACACTAACCGGTGGAGCTCCCAACATCAAAATGTATGAAATGATCCACCTCCCTATAAGGGGGTAGTTGCTTAGGCTCCTCACAGACATGATGATACTATTGTAATAATTCTTGGACTTCTAGCTACTAGAAGGATTCAACAGGTGGTGCATCAATCTCTTCCACTACTCGGAGGTGAAAGAATGAAGTAACTGAGTCAGTTGCTACCATTTTTTTAAGGTCCTATTGTTGATAGCCCTCGACCTTAACAGCCTTTCCCTTTGCAACTTCACTGGTTTATCATTTAATAAGAAATCCATTATGAGATGCCTATAATTAGTTCAAATTTCACCTAAATTCATCATCCATTGCACCCCCAACACTACATTCACCCCTCGAAGGTCTAGTACATAAGTGTTCACTTTGAACTCATGACCTTGAATTTGTGAGCACAGCCCCATACATTTAGCATTACATTTAATAGAATTGCCACTGCCCATAACCATATCAAATATAGGATTCTGAACTATAGGTAGAGATAATTGGTTGGCCACTGAAGTTTTAATGAAATTATGGGTGCTACCCCATCTATCAGTACCATAAGTTGTTTACCTTGACAAGTGCCTGGCATCCTCAAGGTGCTTGGGTGATATTGACCTTCCATTGCATTAAGGCTTATCTTCGAATTCTCTTCAACTTTAGTTTCAATTGACTGCTTCTGATTCTCATCCAATTCGTGTTCCCCTACCCCCTTGAGAATCTCCTCTATCTCTTCCTCTCTAATGAGTAATAGGAATGAAGCCTTGCACCGATGAGAAGGGGTATACTTCTCATCACAGTAGTAACACAACCCCCTTTCATGCCTTTGCTGAATTTCAGCTATTGAGAGTCTCTCGAATTGGTTGCCATTAGACCCTGTACCTAATGGTGCAGTTTGGCTTGCCTATGGGGAGATGGCCCTATTGATCGCATAGGCTAAGAAAAGACCCTGGGGCTTGAAGGCCTACTGGTAAGGGAAGAGTAAGCCAAGGTCCTATTGTCATAACTGGTATTACCCTTAACCTACATGTGCTTCAGCTGCTTATGCACTGCAGCATCCTTCTGCTCATAGAGCTTAGCCATTGAAACTGCTACAACATAAGTGCTAGGTTTAGCCATTAACAACTCATATTTTAAATACTCTTGCAAATCAGCAACAAATAATGAAATGAGCCACTCCTTACTGAGCCCAGTTACTTGATTGGAAAGTTTCTCGAATTGGAACTAATACTCATCAATAGAATTTGCCTGGCGTAGCTCCTTAATGGCAGCCTTGGGGTCATGGAAGATAGTCAAGCATTCAAAAAGGACTCCCATGTATATTGAATTTCATTATTAACTCCCCACCAATATCAAGTATAAGTAGGACCAATTAAATGAAATAAAATCATCCTAATCCTCTACTCAACTAGAACTTCATAAACCTCAAAGTATTGTCTCACCCCAAAGACCCATTCCTCTACTCTACTATCAAACACTGGAAGATCTACTTTCATACCTTTAGGCCAGGATAAACTAGTGTCAGGGGAATAAGAGTCATGAGGTTCATCTCTATTTCCTTCTGACTGAGTACTCAATCCATACATCGGAGTTTTCAACTTCAAGGCATCCTTCAGTATTCCCTCTATGTTCTTCAGGGACACTTCCACATTACCCAGTCTCCCCTGTGTCTCAACAAGCTTACTCGAGGTCTCTATTTGACTGTGTTGCAATGCTATGATTTCAGCTCAGTACCCACATCCAACTTCTTCAATTTATGTAAGAAGAGTTCCATCCGCCATATCGAAAATTTCTCTTAACAAGCGCACCATTTGTAACGAGCATAAGTCCTTTGAAGAACCACACCTCAAAAGCTAGCTGTTAGAGTTGGAGAGCCCAAGTCCTTATAAGGCCTCATTTTCAAGGTGACCTCCCCAATATGAGACTCGTTACATTGCCACCCCCTTTGAAAACCAACATCCCAATGGCTGCACTCTGCAACACTTCACTAAGCCCTTCCTCCGGTCAAAAACCTCCATAAGTAGCCTTTTTCGATTAGCCGGCTCTCAACAAAAGCATCATTCATAATGAGCATAAGCCCTTAGGAGAACCTTACCCCAAAAGCTAACTATTGAAGTTGGGAGAGCCAAAGTCCTTGTAAAGCCTCCCTTTCAAGTTGACCTCACCGATATGGGATTTGTTACACTGCCACCACCTCCAAAAGCCAGTGTCTCGACAGTTGCATTCTGCGACACTTCACTCAGTGATGCTTCACTTAATCATAGTTAGCTTTTCTGCCAGTCAAAACCCTCCGCAATTTGCCCTCTCTGGTTGGCCAGCTCTCAATGAAAGCACCATTTGTATCTAGCATAAGTCCTTAAGAAAATCACACCCCAAAGTTAGCTATTGTGCTTGCATCACATTGTCATATGAGTTATGTTATTTATACACCCCATTGCTAGGACACTGTACCGATATTCACCCATCCACCATTAGGTGGGATATGAACCCATTTAAATTAGGGCTTACACTCCATCCAATAATAGATGGGTGGGTGTTGGTACAATGCTCTAGAACATGGAATGTACACATAATATTTTCCTTATCATATTTAAAAAGCTACTGAAAAAACTAATTCAACCCATTATTGATCTGCCAATTCAGATTTATAAACCACTAAAAATAGACAACAACTAAAATTTGCATAGACCAACAAATATAGAAAAAAAAATTAATTAATTAACAAATTGGGAGAAACTCCATTTTGCAATAGCTAAGGGAGTTTAATAGAAAGATGTGATGAAAAAGGGATGAATTTAATAAATTGAGAGAAATGGGGGCCGATGGTGATTGGTGAAGGAGAGGCTATCGTGGCAAAAAATGGCAAGGGACTTTGAGGAGTAGAAGTCATGAGAAACAGAGTGGCGATAATGGAGAGATTGGTGAAAGAGAAATTAAATAAGAATGGAAAAGAACAGAATAGATGTCAGAGAAGAGGGGAGGCAATGGGAAAGAATAGAGAAGATCACATGAGACAAATAAGTGATGGGATTGTATCCATTAGATTTTGATAATTTTAATGGTGAGAATTGGGAGTAAACAAGTAAATTTATACTTGGCATAAATGGATCCCACTTTTCTTTTAAAATTTAAATATATGAATTTGATTAAGGGAGTATTGGTGGGATATGTGATATGTGATACCTGATTAGTGGAGTATTAGTGGGGCATATGTCTTTCTTTTTCCTAAATATAATTATCTTTAAAAGTTTGAATTAACCAATCAGTTTACACAAGTGATAATGGTCAACAAATATAATAATTGCAAAAGTATTAATTTAACCAATCAAGTTTATTGTTGTCTATGTTTTTATATTTTTAACCAATCAATAATTTATATCTCCTTCTTCATCCATCCCATTTTTTTCCTATTTCCTCTTACTTTTATAATTATTTCTTTTTCAAAACCAATAACTCCCTTCTAACCTCAAAAGATTGAAAAAATAATAACTTATTATTTTTTATCCATGCAATACGAATCAAAAAGATCAATTTAAATTAGAAATAAATAAAATTTATTTTAAATTAACAAAATTAATATATTAAAAAATTATATTTCAAATTGACAAAAATGGGGAGGGGAAATATTTTTACGGGTCCCATTTATGTGCAATTTACACATAAATGAGATCCATGAGAATTTTTTCTCATTTTTATTTCCCTATCAAACATACCCTAAATTTGATTTATTATAATTTCATTATTAATTTTTGTCTTCTTGACGTAGCTTTCTTTTTGCTTTACCCGTTGATTCAAGTTATTTTTATATTGCAATTTATTACTTTCGCATCTTATTTATTTTAAGGTTTAAATATATTTTTAGTCTCTATAAATATAGACTGCTTTGATTTTAGTCCCTATTAAAAAATTTCTTCGTTTTTAATCTCTCTTTTTTTAATATTATATTTTTAGTCCTTATCGTTCTAAATTTAAATCCAAAAAATTATTTTAAAATATACGTTTAACTTTTATAAATATTGAAAATTTTGTTTTATCTTTATATATATTTTAATAATCCTCTTTTGGTTCTTATAAGTATCATTATTTAACAATACTGATTAACGATAATGACCAAAAATATAATATTGAAAAAAAGAAGGATTAAAAATAAAAAAAAAAATTAGAGAGATTAAAACCAAAATAATTTATATTTACAATGACTAAAAATATATTTAAATCTTATTTTAATATCATTCTCTTTTTTGTTTGATACTTATTAGTTTCAGATTTATTTTATTTTGACATTTAAAAATTTCAAATTTATTTACCTTATCTTAACTCTTAATCGAATTAAATTTTGTAATTTATATAATGGAAGTAATATTTTTAACCCCATGCATTAGTAATATTTTTAATTGCATGAGTCATAAATAAATATCAAACTAAAGTACTTTAATATTTCATCATTCTGACACTAGCCATGAAGCTGAGGAATGCATAGACAAGTTCCACATGTAGAGTATAAGGCCCTACCAAAGCAGCCAAAATATTGAAAAGGCATTTAGGTAAAACAAGAACATTTTTTTACCTTTTTTGATAAACAAAGCAAAAGCATTTTTAGCCACTCTTATATCAAAGGACTTGTTTTTTATTTATGTATAATGTTAAATTTATATCAATAAGGATAGATATACAATTCATAATTATCACTTTTTTTTTGTGTAACGAAAAATTAAAAGACAAGTAAACAAAGAAAACTAATGTACAAATGCAATACCCATCCTATCAGTTAGAAGTAAGTCTTGCAAGTCCTCTGGAAAAGCTTGTAGAACCACCAACTACTCCTGTTGTCAAGCTCCCTTCTTGGTTAGGTAGTCTGCACATTAATTTTCTTCACAATAAATATGGTGGAGAGACACTAACATGTAATATTTTGATACATTGATTAACTCTCATATTTAGTCTATTGAGCCTCTTTTGTACTTAATTAGTCAATATTAGACACATTTTGAGTTTAGGCTCTAATTGGACTTAATTATATTTTTCACTATTATTGTGAATTTATACTATTTTTGTATTTTAAGTGTATCTTAAGTTGTAAACCTCTAAAACTTATAAATTTTATATTTTAGAATAGATGAAAGAAAGATATACAACTTTAATGAAGAATTCAAAAACTAATTCAGATGTCTAGTGGGTCAAATTGGGTCATGAAGTCCAAATAAAGCTGTTGTCACTGGAACCTGAGGATTGTGCACTAATTAGGCTATAACTTGAGTTGTAGATATCGAATTGAGGTGAAACTGGTGCTATTTGAAAGCTAAGATATAAAGTTCAATTCATATGAAGATCACTCTCCAAAGTAATGACATCTTGAAGGAATTATTGGCCATTGAAATTGTCTAATGTGAATAGATGTATAACTTGGACATGTTATAAAAATTGAGCCGTAACTCTTATTTCAAGTCCAAATTAAGCAAATTGGGCATCCACTTAAAGCTAAGAGGCAGAGAATTAATTTTGGCTTAAGAGCAATGTTGGATATTTACATTTTAGGTATGATAAGTGGTGAGAAATGAGAGACACGAGAAAAGTTCATTTTCTCTTTTCTTTTCTCCTCTCCTCTTCTTTTCTTTTCTTTTTCGTTCATTTTGTAAGATACTTGTTTTGGACTCTATTTTGTAATCTTCATTGCTACAGAGGAGTAAGACTTCAAGCTACTTCAAGGAGACTCTAAGGGCATTATCGTTGTAATCTTAAAACCCTATGCTTAATCCTTCGTCATGTTTGTTTACTTGATTTTTTGCCTTGTTTAATTTGTAAACTTGCATTGAATGGTATTGATACATGAGTTTATGAATGAGGAATTAGTTGGGTGATTACTAATTGATGAATTGGTATGTACTTGATTAATTTAAGAATTAGGAATTGAGTTTGATTAAGTATGGCAGAGAGACAATAACCAATCTCGGACCAGAAAATCCTTTATTTCCTTCACAATGCATGCATATAGATTACATGGCCAACACCTTTCTTGATGATGTCTATGAACACTTGAGAGCCTACATTGCACTCCATGAGGTGAAGTCCTTTTGACCAAGCCAACTTTAGACCTTCCCTCACTGCTACCAACTCAGCATGAACATTACTTGTGTCTTGTGAGACCAATGTGGCCAAAAAAGCCTGATTCCCATAGCCCCCAATGTGTTGCGGATCAAACAGCCAAATCCAGCAATTCCTAGATTCTGGAGAGCACTACAGTATGTCAATGTCTAGTTTATAGGAATCTTGCATAGCAGGGATCCAAAAGACAAGCTTCTTTTCCCTTTGGACTATGTTATGAGTACCATAGGCTCGAATAATATATATCTTGAATAGAATAACTAATATTGCTCTTGATCTCCCATTCAGTCCAGCACTCGTTCCTCGATTGGCCTCTGCCATCTCCGCCACAACTTCAGGCTTTAGTTGCGTGATCTCCGCTACACGATCTCAGCCCTTGTCTGTCGCATCATCTCCACCAACCACCATCGGCTTCATCCCTTGTCCGTCGATCAGTCTCTGTCAACCACCATCACATGATCTCAGCTGTGCGAGCTCCATTGGCCATGTTATCCTCTTCGACGTTGTCTGCACGCTCATCTTCTACCTATTGCTTGCAGCCACCCACCACTGTTGCAGATGCAGTTAGCCAATCGCCCAGATCTGGCCTGCTTCTCCGCTGCCGCATCTCCTCTTATTCTTCCATGCAGTCCCAATCCCTTGTTCTAGCTATATTATTTAGTTTAATTCATATTTTGAGGTTGGGGATTTTGGTATTTATCTTCGTTCTATTGATTTTGATGGTTCTAATACCATAGTGATTGAGAGGTTTTTGAGCATGGGGGTTCATAAAATTTATTTAATCCACATGATCTCAATGATTTTTCTTTGATTTTGCTATTAGATTCTAATTTTGGTGCTTGGGGCAGGTTTTTGAGATCTAGTACCTAAACACCCGAACTAAACCAACCCGGTTTGATTGGTTCGGATGTGTTTTTCCCTTAAACCAGTACCAACTCAATCCAATTACACCCCTACCATCATCTGTGAATATCGATCAGTTATAGCAACACCAAATCCAGCACATGGTGGAAAGAAAGGCTGGACCATGTATCTAGTGCTGTCTCATATTTTGATTATATTTGTAAGAACGTATTTCCATACAAATTATGAAAATCAATGAATCATTTTGATGATAATAAAAAAAAATTTAATTCTATAAAATTATAGTTATATTAAAATTACAATTTTTTTTATAATTTTCACGCAATTTATTAATAAATATAACTAAAAGCATAGAAAAAAATTGAGAAAATTAATATTTTTTTAATATTTAAAATGTATACATAATTTAAAACATAAAAAATCTTAAAATGATAAATATTTTAAAAAAATGTCATAACCATTTTAACTTAAGGTTACGTGAATAATTTAAAAAGATAAATAATAAGTAATTAGAGTCAGACAGATTCAATTATACAAATATAAAGAAAGGGAAATCTTCCGCTTAAGGGCCACATAAATCTAACAGTTGGCATAACCTTAGAAGAAGAAAAATTCGACCACCGCCAATTCATCAAAGGTTGACACATGTCTAACATCGTGCACCGTACAAGTCGAAAAATCGCAAAGGTTGATTACAACTTCTGTCGGATAATTAATTTCATCAATATGATCGGAATTGTGACTTCGCAAGCACACCAGTACATAGATGACAGAGACTAGTTAAAGATATCAATATCAGACCCATTTAGCTGGAAGAAATTTTAGGACGGATTCTTTTTTCAATAAATACTATAAGATTTAGTTCATTAAGATATTTTTTATTCCAGTTGCATACTTAGTTTAACTATCAATCTATTTATTATAATTAACATTTGACAAGCAAACTATTAATTAAGTTAATTTGATAGTTAATTAATTTATATAAGAACTAAACGGAATACTCTTTCACGAATTTAGTGAAAATTATCATTTTCTCGTTTTTTTTTAAGTAAAAATTATTAGATTTGGGGAGCTCAAGAGAAGATGCCGTGCTTGAATAGAGTCAATAAAAATTGGGCAAAATAGACTTTGTCTTATTGAGGGGAAATGATCTGTAGGCATCTCTTGGGAAAGAGTTTTATATTTTAATTAATAATTAATATTTTGAAAATTAAGCTGAATATGATACTTCCGAGACCTTTGAGGTCATGATTTGATTTTTTTTATTAGCTAAATTAACTATTGAATCAAATGATGACAGAGAGGATAACTAGACCGGGGATATAACCTATTCATCGCTCAACAGTCAAATCAAGCAATTCACTCTAGACTCTAGATTTCAAAGTATATATTCTGTGTATATAGCTTATCGCCAGAGATAATCATGTATGATATGATTCAATCTAATCAGTAATCTACTTATAATTAACTATGGCACGACACCTAGGTGTCATTTTGCATTTCTTAAGTGTTCGCAATGACAAGTCATTTGAATCGCACAAGCATTTGTGCTTAGCAAATTTTTAAAATTTTAACTTTTATTAGGTCAACTCAACGGAACTCAATTGGAGAAAATTTTAAGTACTACATACTATAAACATGCAAACCAATTATTAACATGTATAAGATTGCATTAATGATATTAGAAATTGCTTGCACCCAGAAAAAGTTTAATAAGCCAAGCAAGCATGATAGCCGAAAATGTGCACTTTTGTTGAGGAGAGAATAGTTGATCAGCATAAAAGATTTCGTCAGAGACGGAATCAATCATATGATTATTGGGCCTAGAACAGAATATGTCCAAAATGAGGAGAAGGCAAAATCAACTTTCTATTGCAAGGAAAAGCTCAATTGATGCGGGCGATAATCACTTCCTAAAATATAGGACATGAGTTTCAAGTGGAGATAATGGCTCAATGACACCATGGAGCAATTGCAAGCCACAATGTGGAGGACAAGGCAGTTTCGAAAAAGAAAAGACCGGGATGGAATATGAGAACCGGCCGAGTAGCGGTTACCTAAGCATATAATACTATTGACAATTAGCAAGAAATGAATATAAAAATGGAGACTGGTTAGTGAGGTTATGCTTAGTAACTACGTTCTACAGTATAAATAGTCAGTCTAGTGCAAACTTGTAAAAATTACAAACAATCATCGATATAGAAACCTAATTACAAGTTTCTCATTTCTCTTAGCTTTAACATTTTCACATTTAATTTCAACCTTTACTTTCATGCCATTTATTGCCTTTTTTAGCTGCCTCTAGTAGTTTTAGCCTAGTTCAATGGAGGGAATATAGTTGAGCAAGCTTCAAAATATTCTTCGAAATAATTTGGGGACCTGCAGTTAAGGGATAGAGTCTAAGTTGGAAGGCAGAAATAAGCACTGGCTAAGACTTTTATGGAGATGGGGCATACACGGCAAGTGTACTAGCATATGAAAATTTATTGTGACAATTTCATAGTAGTCTTCTTCTCTAAAAATGAAAAGTATTCTAAGGGTGCTAAGCATATGGAGATCAAATATTTTGCCGTTAAAGAAGAAGTTCAGAAACAAAGAGTGTCAATAGAATATATTAGCACAAACCTTATGATTACAAATCCATTAACAAAAGGACTACCGCCTAAGACATTTTATGAACATGTTGAAAGAATGGACATTATTGGATGTCATTGATGATATTGTATTACAATTATTTTGACTTGTTTGACACTCTGAGCTCAATAATAAAGTTTGTTTATGATATTTATTTATTGTTTCTAATTAGTATACATTATTGGATTAGAGTAATGACAACAGGAACAATGGTCTTTTAATAAAGACATTAAAGTTGGACCATACTCTTCATTATGTATCATGTTAAGTAAGAAGTTAGTGTTGTAATACATGGAAGGGATAGTGTCGAGAAAATAGTGACATACAACCACCATGACTGGTATTGATTTTTTACTTAGTCATGATATTATGCTCTAGCCAATGTAATGAGGATTTAACAGTATGTTAATTTGCGCATTATGTATCTTGTTAAACTATAAAGGATTGTTATATGGGAGAAGTGGGAGAATGTAAGATTTGTGTCCCATATAATAGTTTAATAATTATTATATAAATGTTAAATTCATTTATTGGCTTATTGAAGAGGCATCTTTATGAATAGTCATATTGAAAAGTCATCATTATGAATGGTCATACCTATTCAATATAGAGGCATGACTATTCAATTTCTAAAAGCATGACTATTGGAGGTGTCTAATGGAAGCACCTTTTCATTGTCTATATAAACCAAGGATGTGGTCCTCTCTCTATCATAAATAAGAAGCATATTGTCTCCATCACTATTGTGCTATTAAGAAAAAGGTTAAGAGAGAGAAATCATCATCCTCCATATTCTGTTTGTCTAAGGATTATCTTCTTCATTCAAGTTCCATGGAGAACGATACACATTCTTATCTAAACTATGTGAAAAGCATGAAGTTCTAGATCTTAGAATTAATGTATTCATGATAATCTATCCATTCATAAATAGATTATTACTTACAATAATCAATTTCTAAAATATAGGACATGAGTTTCAAGTGGAGATATTGGCTTAACGACGCCATGGAGCAATTGCAAGCCACAATGTGGAGGACAAGGCAGTTCCGAAAAACAAAAGACCGTGATGGAACATGAGAACCAGCCGAGTAGCGGTTACCTAAGCGTATAATACTATTGACCATTAGCAAGAAATGAATATAAAAGTGGAGACTGGTTAGTGAGGTTATGCTTAGTAGCTACTTTCTACAGTATAAATAGTCTAGTGCAAACTTAAAAAAAATACAAACAATCATCGATATAGAAACCTAATTACAAGTTTCTCATTTCTCTTAGCTTTAACATTTTCACGTTTATTTTCAACCTTTACTTCCATGCCATTTATTGCCTTTTTTAGCTGCCTCTAGTAGTTTTATCCTAGTTCAATGGAGGGAATATAGTTGAGCAAGCTTCAAAATGTTCTTCGAAATAATTTGGGGACTTGCGGTTGAGGGATATAGTTTAAGTTGGAAGGCGAAAATAAGCACTGGCTAAGACTTTTATGGAGATGGGGCATACATGGCAAGTGTACTAGCATGAGTTTCCAACTTTTGAATTTCTTTACGTGGGTATTTTGTGTTACTCAAGCCTATCAATTAACCTTAGAACTATTTTCCTGACATGCTTTTATTCGACTAAATAGCTGGCTAGGCAAATTTAAGAAAAACATAAATACATCATATTGTATTGCTTCTACTTATATTAATGGTTAATTCAAATATTTATGATAAGCATTGACTTCTTAAGAGCTTCTCCTATGACCTATATCTTGGCAAATAAATCGATCTATTACATTATCATTAACATTATTATTGCATTTAAGTCTTCAAAGACTTGAACCAGCGCTGGAAACACTAGAGCTAATGATAATTGAGTTATGTTCTAGTCCCAAGTCAAGTAAGTGTAGGACAAGGTGAAGGTCGATTGCCTAAAGGAGGTAATGTCTAATAAAGGAAGGCTAAAAGTTGGGAAATGTCTGTAAGGGGTGGTATAAGTAGCACTTAAGTTCCAAATGAACATGTCTTGTACTACTATTCTTGTAGTTTATAGATTTGACGGGGGTAGGGCCATAAATCCTAATACAGTTGGCTGAGCTATATGATTAGGACAGTTTTTGAATTAAGGGGATAGGAGCCTGATGCCAGAATGATTTACAAGCCTCAAGAGCTCCAAAAAGTCAAGAGGTTAGGAGTTTGATACCTAATGGTTTCGGAACTCAAACAATCTACAAATTTGCCAATCTTAAGCTCCAAGGAGCAAAGAGGATATGAGTTCCAATCCTAGTACTTTGGGAACTTGAATGATTAAAGTTACAATCACCTTAATAAGAATACTCCTTTTTAATAGCTCTAGGCATCTATCATCTTCATTACCTAACTCAGCTTGATTGAAAATGGGAAAGGAAATCAGAATTTTATAGATAAAATAGTGAATGTAACATAATGATAGAAGAGGATATGTCGCATTGACCTCACTTTACACGTTTTCAAGAAAGCATTGTTGATTTACATAGAAGGATTGACCAAAATGAAAAATAAATAAATAAATAACACTACTTTGTAACTAATTCTCCTATATGTACATATCAAGATTACACTCAATACAAGTCAGATTCATGTTCAATCTTTATTTCTTATATGGTATCGGCAGCTTTTGCTTAACAACACACAATCCTTATCATCCATAGCTTCCCCCAATATCTCTAAAAGTATAGTTCACACTGACCCTATTGAGCCTATTCCCAACCTCATCAATTTTAAATTGCTCTAGCGCTCACCACTCAACACTCTTACAAGCTCAATGGCTCCAATTATCCTGCATGGAGAGCACAAATGAATGCTCTCCTTATAGGGTAAGATCTTATTAGCTTGAAAACATAACCAAATGTCCTGCTTCAAATCATCAAGATTGTAGTTATTGGCATCAACAGGATCAACCAATCCTTCATGCCATACTTTCTTCAATCGATCAACATGTCATTACCGTGCTAGGGGATGCTCTCAACAAAGTTTTTACTAGGAAGACCAGATCTCAAATTCTTCATCTCAAGGAATGGCTCTCCAAATCCATCAAAAGGATCAAAATCAATTGTGGATTACTGATTACATTTAAGGAATTAAATCTATTACTAATGAGCTAGCCATTATCAATGCTCCTGTTGATGATGATGACCTAGTCATCCACACCTTCAATGGTTTAGGCTCTAAATTTAAAGAAGTTTTAGATACCCTTCATACTCAGAACCTCATCAATTTTGATGAACTTCATGACATGCATTCTAACTTTGAGTCCCATCTTCTGAGAAATAAATCTATTTCTGATAATTCTATTGCCTTTTATACAAATGCTACACCCAAAGGCAAGCATTCATACCCAATGTCTTGTACTCAGTCTAGCTGCATAGATTTTATTAACCATATTTGTCGGTAGCATCTAACTCTAATGAGTCACCAAAGGAAAATCCCCATGCTCCTAAGATAGCACCACCATTGTCTTCAGATTAGCCATTAGGTAATGATCTTATTCATTCTTCTTCAATACCTTCACTTTCTCTTGATACACCACCTCCTTCCATTATCCCAACTCGAAGGCACCCTATGATGACCAAGTCTCAAAATAGCATCTACAGACCTGAAGACTTTTTGCAACTACCAAACACCCATTACCAAAGAATCTTAAACCATCTAGTGTGAGAAAAGCCATGGAATATCCTCATTATTTAAGGAATTTGATGCTCTATTCCGGAATGGCATTTGGTCTCTTGTGCCTCATCCTAGAAATCAAAATGTTGTTGGTTGCATGTGGTTTTTTTTCACATAAAAAGGAATCTAGATGGATCTATCTCTAGATACAAAGCTAGTCTAGTAGCAAAAGATTTTATAAAAACACCTGCAGCTGATTATCATGATACCTTTGCCCCATTTGTATGCCCTCAAACAATGACGATTATTCTTTCTCTTGCTCTCGGAAACTCTTCACAAATGCATCAACTAGATTTGAACATTGCCTTTCTTCAAGGCACACTAACAGAACAAGATTTCATGGCTCAACCACCCGATTTCAAATATAATTTGCATCCATATTATATGTGTAGACTTCATTAGGCAATATATGGTTTACATCAAACCCTATGTGCCTGGCATGATGCATTGAATCATTTGTCATCTCTTATTGTTTTCAAACTAACAAGAGTGATCGTTTGCTTTTATTTATTCTGAAGGTGATATAAGAGCCTACTTCTTCACATATGTTGATGACATCTTGGTTACAAGCAATGATAATGAGTTTCCAAAATCATTTATTTAAGCTTTGGCTACATGATTTTCCTTGAAGAACCTAGGCATGCCACATTACATGCTAGGGGTCAAAATCATACCACATCAAATGGCATTTTTCTTAGCATAAGTTCATTCTTGATATACTAGAAAAGTTTGATATGGTTGGAAACAAACCTTCTCCCATCTAACTTTCTTCCACTGCCTAATCAAAATGGCGTTGTCTGCAATGCGTTTCGCAGTCCAAGGTACTTGTGCACTTTGTGACTGTAACGCATCATATGGTGAAAATTTGTGAGGTGTATCGATGTACCAATCACCTATGATGCACTATAATAATATATTAATTTTAAAAAAATTTAAAAATATGATTAAATATATTTTAGAAATTAATTTTTATACACTGATAATATAAAATAATTTTACACTATCAGTATAATATTACACTGATAGATGGTGTAAAATTATATTGACAGAGTAAAATTACATTGATAAAATTTTTATGATTTTTAGAAATTAATTTTTATACACTAATAGTGTAAAATTACACTGACAGAATAAAATTACACTGATAAAAATTTTTTGATTACATTAATAGTATAAAATTATTTTATACTGCCAGTATAATTTTATACGGTCAGTATATAATAATTAATTTTAAAAATATATTTAATCATATTTTTAAATTTTCTTAAAATTATATATTACTACAGTGCATCATAGATGATTGGTGTATCGATGCACCTCATAATCTCACCATCAGATTACAAGGTTCACTATGCTCTTTGACCAGCTAGGAGCACCGTAGATGGCGCCAATCAAAATAGCATGATGGCTCTGCTCCAAAGAAATGCAACTCGCTATAGGTAGGTCATTGGAGCTTTAGAATATCTCAATATGACAAGACCATATTTATCCTATGCCATCAATAAGCTTTCATTGTTTATGGATAAGCCTGCTGCTATTCATCTTCAGCATCTCAAAGGCTTCTTCGCTACCTCGCGGCAACCATTAATTATGGACTTCAAATTCAAATGCCTTCTTCCATTTGTTTAGTTATATTTTCAGATGTAGGCTGGGGTGGTAACACTAATGATTGCACATCAACATAAGCTTATATCATCTTTCTTGGTGGCAACCCCATTTCTTAAAGCTCCAGAAACCAACGAACTGTAGCCTATTAATCTGCAAAAGCTGAGTATCGAGCTATTGGCTCTGCTACTACTGCAGTTATGTGGTTACCAAATCTCATGAGTGAACTTAATATTCCCATGTCACAACCTCCCCTGCTATTATGTGACAATATTGGAGCTACATATTTATGTTCCAATCCTATTCTTCATTCTAGAATGAAACATATATACCTAGATTATCATTTTGTTGGGATACAAGCTCAAGCGGGCAAACTACAAGTCACTCATGTTTCTACCAAGGACCAAACAGCTTATACTTTAACCAACCCCTTACCACATTCCAAATTTGTAGATCTTCGGCTCAAGATGACGGTTGCATATGGCAACCTCATCTTGAGGGGGCATAATACAACAACCTAGTTAACATTTGAATGAGTCAAATTTTGTTTATCATATCTTACTTTTTATGATAAGAGTGTATCTCTCTTTCTTATAATCTTACCTGATATTTTCTATTGCAAGTAGTTTTTGGGACTGCTTTGTAACTAATTCTCTTGTATGTACATATCAAAATTACATTCAATACAAGTCAGATTTATATTCAAACTTTATTCCTTATAGACATAACCGCATGCCAAACTTAGGATTTTGCCATAAATTTGTCACTAAATAGCGGATTTCTTGTGCTAAATGCATGGCCGATAAGTGAACATAGCATATGTGACTTTGATCATTAATTTTCATGTTCACTATTTTGATAAAAATTTCTGCTACGATTCTGGAATTGATATTGCGTTCACATATGAAATAAGAACATTGAAGTATGGAACTATAAAGTCGATTATCCAACTCTGAAATCAGTGTTCGATTGATTTTTTTAAGTTACATAAAAGTAAACCATTTGATTCTGAACTTTAGTAGTGTTGGGTTTGCTGGTGAAGATGTTATAATATCATGTGCCTCCATTGAAGAACTACAGAGAACTCCTAATGAAAATCTTAAGTTATAATTCTCCATTATTACATAATCATTTGAAAGTTTCCTGGTATTTTATATTTTTCTTCATGTGTAATTGTATTTATTGGCAAGATCTTTTTGTTATTGCATTCAAACACTTTTAATTTTTTTCGCCCCCACTTTCACGGGATTCATAAAACAATATGATGGGGGAATTTCAGACCTTGAATTGGCACCAAAAACTACAATTGCGTGTCACAATGAAATACTCTTGTCTGAGATTTGTTTTGTTTTGCTTTGTTGTTAATCTTAAACACCTTGTCAATGAAAGGGCCCCTTTTGTACTATATAGTTTGTGACATAAGATAACACGTTGGAGTTGGACATTCCCATCAGCAATTGAAAATCTGTATACTGCAAAGCGAATTTCAAAACGCTGACGGAAAAGCAAATTCCAATCACCTTTTTCGTAAAAGCAAACTATTTTGCCACCATTAGTCTCAGTTGTAAAAGAATATATAATTATACTAAAAATAACTGTGTTGCAATGAAAGTAGAATATAATTCTAAGCAAATTTGTATACAATATCAGGATTTTAATTACGGAGTTATTATTTTGATAAAGACTTTATTTGATTACTATTTTTGACTCAAATTTATACGAACAATTAACCAAAAAAAATTGCACGATCATAAGTTATGTGAAAACATGGCTTTTTAAATTAGGCCATGCAGAATAGAAGCAAAATCTGCGTGTGACAACATCACAACACCCAATTATTAGAGACACAACATGAAGGTTCAATGTATGGCCACCAGCCGCCAATTGATGATGATAGACAAGAGTGGTGACCAAGCAGGTGCCACATGGTAGAGTATGAGGCCTCAAGCATGCGAAAGAATTGATAAGGAACTTCAACCAATGAATATGTTCCAAATTTGAACATGTGAATGGCAATTGAAGATCCTTCTATAATTCTCCATAAGCATACAGAAGAAATTAGAAACCTTCTGGATTTTACAGTGCTAGATTCTGCAGCAGTGGTGAAAGAATTCAATTCGACCATGTTTCGCGGATCAGCGGCTTCATGTTCTTTTTGTTTTTTGCCTTCACAGAATTTCTAAATGCCATTAATACTGTGAGTTTAATTGGTTTGTAGTACAAAAGAATTTATAATGTCAATGTATAATAAAAATGTAATTGGTTATTCATTAGTGCAAAATATTTTATTCTAACAGCGTATTAGAATTAATTTTTTATTATATTATCTAATAAGTTTGACATCTTATTCGTTCTTAAACTTATTAAATGATATGATAACATACTATTAAATATTAATCTAAATTTTTTTATTTATTCTTTTTGTTTTGTTTTTTTTGAAAAATTCACAGAGTTCCAGATAAAATCACTATTTTTATTACATTAGTATTAATCAATCTATAATTAATTGGTTAATTAATTAAGTGAATTGTGAACAAGACAACTCCAAGAAATTGGTTCGATGATTAAGTGGCAAGTGAACATACAATGTTGGAGCTAAGGTAAATTACAAATAGCTTTTATGTAGTTTTAGTCGTCTTAAACTTTGATACATAAAATTTCTTTAATTTTGGTAAAGTCCTTTGTTGTACCCTTTAAATTGACCTATTTGTCCTGATATTCTTTATCACACAACTGCCTCTATACTCCTTTTAATTAGAATTTATTAAGAAAATGATGATATTTTGGATAGAAAAAAAATTAAATACCAGATAAGAACAATTCTCGTTATACATGATCGATAGATAAATTTCTTTCGTTTTTTGGGTAGAATTATCGAAGAAGGAAGGTCCCCTCGTGTAAGTTGCAACCCATCCGAAGCCAAACCTCCTTTGCATGAGGATACTCCCTGAAGCAATGAAGGATGTCCTCATGAGATAAAACAGATTTTTTTTTTTGGGATTTATTGAGAGCATCCCATCCCATCTCTATTTTCAAGGATGGAGGCGAATTCTTTTTAGACGTAATCAAACATGCTCTTCCAATAAATTTACTCTCAATAAAAATTTACAAAATTATTAATTTATATAAATAATTATTTATTATAATTTGTGTCTAAAACAATAATTATTCATTATAATTTAACAAATTTTTTATATTTTTATTAATTAATAATATACAATATAAAATTATTTTACATTATTGATCCATAAAAATTATTCTCAAAATATTCATAGACTACATAGAAAGTTAAAAAATTACCAAAATAATAGGCAACATTTTGTAATTTAAGAGGGAAAAAAAAAGCAATAAAGAGCAAAACTTAGGCTTGGTTTGGTAATATTTTTTGATAAAATGCTCCTACTTTTAAAAATTATAAACCAATTTTTTGTTTAGTAAATAAAAAAATTAGAGTACTTCTCTTCCTAACTTTTAAAAGCCAGAAGATATACTTAAGAATTCTCATAGATATTTCTTTGACCCGACTTGTATTTTCTAAAATATAAAACATTAATATAATTTTTTAATAATAATAAAAATATAAATTACTCTATTAATACTTATATTAATTATAATTATTTTAAATTTTAAAATAGCTTTACCAAATACTATGCTAATAATTTTAATTTGTTGAACATAATTTTTATATTATTTAATCAAATAATATTACTATATTTTTTAAGAGCAGAGAGCCAAAATAGCTTAGCGCAGATACCAAACCAAGACTCAGTATATAACACGTTTGCAGTTGGGCTGTTGGATCTGGACCTTTCCGGTTTTCCCCAGGCCATTGAGAGATCTCTATCTGCCGCCGATCCCACAAATTTAAACGCACTCTCCCAACTCGATCGCTTCTTCACCGAAGCATATGACTCTTCTCTTCTGATGCCATATGCCTCACTTACTCTGAGGAAAGATCACTCACTCTTCTCCCCTTTTTTTTTTTTTAATTTTTTTTCTGGCACTGAACAATCACTTGTAGCATCTGGCTTCTGATCAGAGGCCATGGGAGAAGATTCTGCTTCGGGTGACAGCACCCCATTATTGCAGACCCAATATGCCGAATCCATGCATGTCGAAAGAACTGGTTTGTGCTTTTATCATCTCAAATCTTCAATTTTTCAGTCATATATCATATACTATATATAAATCATATATAGTTATGCTATGTTAATTTCCTTTGTGCTGCTACTACTACTACTACTATTATTATTATTATTATTATTATTATAATATGATCTGTGGAATTTCAGAAATGAAATTGAACTTGTTGTGAATGATGATGATGATGATGATAACAGGAACAGTGTGGACAGCAGTGGCACACATAGTGACAGGGGTGATAGGGTCAGGAGTGTTGTCATTGGCATGGAGCATAGCACAGCTTGGATGGGTTGGAGGCCCAATGGCAATGCTCCTCTTTGCTTCCATCACCCTCCTTTCTTCTTTCCTTCTCTGCAACACATATCGTTCCCCAGACCCTGAATATGGCCCTCGAAGGAGTTCCTCATACCTTGATGCTGTTAATTTGATTAAGGGTAATCTCTCAATTTTCGTCTCAATTCTTTCAATTTGATCCGTTTATAGTTTTGTTCCATGATGAACCTTCCCTTGTTGTTATCATTCTTATTTTAATTTATTTTATTTTCTATATGTTATGTTTGGTTTCTATTTTGGTTTTCTAAAAATAATATCTGCAACTTGTCTGTTTTGATTTCATTGGGTAATTTGTGATCTGATAAGATAGAGTCGGTAAATCATGAATTAAAATTTCTTTTTTAAATAATAATAATAATAATAATAATAATTAAAAAAAAAAAAAAAAACTGTATCTGAAGTAGAGTGATAGTGATCAGAGCGTATATGTGGCTTTGACTTGGACCAATTCGTTATTGAGTGTGGGATGAGCTCTTCTACAATATTTCTGGAGGAAGAATTTTGTTCCTCCAGAGAGCATCGTGGCCATTCATTTATTTTTCAGCATTCTTTCTCTTTTTCATTTTTGGTATTGGATGGCTAGGATTAACCTGGAGGAAGAAAAAGTTTTTCTTCCAGGAGTATATGAGTATTTTTCCCACTTTATGTTCTTGTGAAAGTTAAACTGTGCTATGTGTGATGTGTCACATGTCTAGGTACGTTTATGGCACGGCAGCCATATCCTCCGCTTCTGTTGTTTGCTTTGCACACTCCCTTTCTCGTTTTTTCTTTTTAAAATTTTAAATACTGCCACATGGATCTTGCCTATTACAGCTTCACGGTTGGCCTTCTCCACACGAAACTTCGTAGAAAGTTAGAGAACTCTAAGAAAATTCAAAATGAATCTGGATGTCGAACTAGGGGACAAAAAATAAAAAAAAAATTCATTAATGATTAGTTGTTAAATAATTCGTATAACTAGTGTCACTGATTAGATGGTCTGATTTATTATGGTAATAGATCATTTTATATGAAAATTTTATATGATTTGATTATATATAGATTTTTATTATTGATTAAGAATGTGAAATTTAGAGACCACAAAAGAATCTAATAAACTATAAAATTCTATATATAATCGTATTATGTGAAAATTTCACAAGAGGGATCCATTCCTGATTTATTATAGTCAATTTCGTAGTTTGTGAGTAGTCAAGAATTCTCCTTACAATCAATTTTTTTTTAAATTCAAACTCTTAAGCTTCACAGTGCTATTCTTTTTATAAATAGAATACATAGTAAAATTTTTATTTCGTCCTCCCAATAATGTATCTCTTATTTATCTTATAAATTAATGTTTCCTCCAAGAATTTATTTGGCCCATTTTGTAGATAAAACGTATTCATGGGCTAGAATCAATAATTCTTTAATAATACAAGAACAAAGAATAGGAACCATGCCTTAAGGGTATAGTGTACTTAACTGTATGTTTTTTATACACAAGGAGAAACAAATATTACCTTCTTAATCATCAACTGTTGATACTAAGTAAAAGAAGTAGCCTGAGAAATGTACGATTTACCTTTGCTAATCTAATACTGATAAATATCATTGCTTTTACTATATACTGTTAACATTGTGGTTATGATTAAGACGAGGTCTAGTGAAAGGCATCATGGTGAATTGGTGATGGTGATAATGATGATAGCAATGGTAGATGAGCCATGGTGATATTGATAGTGGAGCTATGGTAGGTTATGTGTTCTATTTAATTAGCGAAATTTTCTTCTTTTGACTTCTTTTATAGCATTAAGCTTAACATTGCGTGTCAGTTTATCAAGTGTAAACATTTCATCTAGTGAGTGTATATCATGTTTGATCAAATATGTTTTTGTAAGTAACTGCTATTGAATGATCCTCATTGTGTGGTTACAGGAGTGGGGAATGGACGGCTCTCTGGTGTTTTTGTGAATGTAAGCCTATATGGTTTTGGAATTGCCTACATCATTACCGCAGCTATCAGCATGAGGTGTGTCCATTGACTTATCACACTAGTTCCTCTCTTGCTTTGTCATTTCCATTTTTAACTTCACCTACATTTATATATGGGATGCTAAATTGCTAATACTATACTACTTGTTGCAAACAAGATGTCTCATTTGTACTCCAACAGGGAAACGTGAAAGCTGTTCCCAGAATCTCACTATACCAACATTGCTAAATAATAATTTTATTAACTTGTACTGCTATTTGTATTTGTGGCTGCAGAGCAATCCAAATGTCAAACTGTCACCAAAACAAAGGGAATGGAGATGCATGTGACTTTGGGGAGGCATATTACATGCTTATTTTTGGGGTTGTCCAAATTCTTCTCTCGCAGATTCCGAACTTCCATAACATTCAATGGCTGTCAATTGTCGCGGCAGTTATGTCCTTTTGCTATGCCTTCATAGGAATCGGGCTTGCTATCAAGCAAATCATAGGTATGTTTCTGATTATTGGTGTCACTCTTCAGGCATAGCATGGCTGGCTTGTGTATGAAGAGTTGCTTGAAACTATAGATTACACTAATTATTTGTTTTGAACCAATACATTTACAAATTTCTGGTAATCATTTGCTCAGAAAAGGGTTATGCTGAGGGTAGCATTGAAGGAATTCCTACTACCAGTGGAATTGACAAAATGTGGCTGGTTGCTCAAGCTCTTGGTGACATAGCATTCTCCTATCCATTCTCAGTAATTCTTATAGAAGTACAGGTATGTACCTTGTGATATCAAATAGTCAGTATGTAACTTTACCACAGCTTTTGGGGAAGACTTAACAATTATCGAGTCTAATATAACTTATGCAATTATTGAAGGATACCTTGAAGTCGCCTCCCCCGGAAAACGTAACCATGAGGAAGGCCTCAGTGATATCAGTCATTATCACAACATTTTTCTACCTCTGCTGTGGGTGCTTTGGATATGCAGCTTTTGGTAATGATACACCAGGAAACCTATTAACAGGGTTTGCATTCTCTAGGCCTCACTGGCTTGTAGACTTTGCTAATGCTTGTATAGTGGTTCACCTTGTTGGTGCATATCAGGTATATATAATACAAAGATACCATCCTCAAATTTTGTTATGGCTTCCATTTCATATATTTGGAGGGTGACTCTTGGCACAACGATAAGATTGCTGCCTTGTGATCTAGAGGTCATAGGTTTAAATCTTAAAAACATTCTCTTTGCTTGCAGTGATAAGGATGCATATATCTATCCTCCCTAGACTCCACTAGATAGGAGTCTTGTGCATTGAGCCACTTTCATTTCATATATCTGCTATCCCTACATTCTCCACCACCTGGCTTGCAAACCAATGTGTCATCTTTCTTGTTCTGGTGCAGGTGTATAGCCAGCCACTCTTTGCCAATGTTGAGAATTGGCTTCGGTTCAAGTTCCCCGACAGCAATTTTGTGAATCAAACATACGACTTGAAACTTCCATTGCTGCCAGCTTTTCCCCTAAATTTCCTCCGGCTTACGTTCCGAACTGTTTATGTTGCATCAACAACTGTCATCGCAATGCTCTTTCCCTACTTCAATCAGATTTTGGGAGTTCTTGGTGGCATAATCTTTTGGCCATTAAGCATATATTTTCCAGTGGAAATGTACTTGAGTCAGTGCAATATTGAAGCGTGGACGACAAAGTGGGTCTTGCTTAGGACTTTTAGCATTGTTTGCCTTGTGGTGGGATTGTTTACTCTTGTTGGATCCATTGAAGGGATAATAACTGCAAAACTAAGCTGAGAATCTTTTAGACCTCTCCCAGGATTGGAACTCAGGAATTAGATTATGGTAGTGTGTGTTTTTTTCCTTCCGTTGGTCAAAAACACATTAGACATAGGACTAGTGGCTTATTAATTTCCCCCTTTTTGATAGAGAGCAGAAAGTATTATGGCTGAAGCATTAGATTCAAGGTTTTGCTGTTCTGCCTGTTCTGGTCTTCTAAGATTGTAATGTGTGATTAAGCTGCAGAAACATAAAATTGCATTTGTTTATTGGATTGGTATTGAGAAACTAGTTAGTTTCATATGTAATACTGAAAGGTAGTTCATAAGATGTAATTTATTATTTTTATTTTATTTTGGTGATGGAAGCACAAAGTTGTGCATGTCCAGTGTTAGAAGCTGGAAACACACCTTCTGCTCACTGCCAACTTGACAAAATTCACTTTGGCCAGCCTGGACTTGAGACCCGTTGTACTACAGGTGTCCTCTACGGCTCTACCTGAATAAATGAACTGTGGAATATTCTACGTCTTGGGAAAATGTCAGCTTCACATGACCTTTTGTTCTTAAAATACTATTAGCTCTATCCACAATTAATTGTCACTTCGATAAAATTGATATATTTTTAAATCAATGTATTTAGAAATAAATCATATTTATATATATTGAGATTGATTTAAGGATGTATCATGGAAGATGATAGTGGTGGTGAAGGCTGGAAAACAGGAGGAGGGAGAAGGGTTGGATGGGTAGTTCAGACTTTTAAAAATTATTTTTTCTTTAATTTTAGAATTATCTTATTTTATAATTTTTTTATAGTTATTATATTTTTAAATCTGAACCATTCAAACAAAATCTAAAAAGACGAATGATAGACTACCAGATTATCTGGATGAAGGGCTGGAACAGCACCACCTTATCTGCCACATTGAGCTAAATTAACGGGAAAAGAAAATTATAGTGATAGTAACATTCAACGGAGTGAGTAAGCACATCAAACTTAATTTTCCGGTCGCCTGACCCTAGAATCCTAGTTACCTACGATGCTCTTTCTGCTTTCAAATGTTCCCCCGTTAAAACATTGAGGAATAAATCACCGTTAAAACTGGTCTTTATTATAGTTTTCTAAAATAGTTGAAAGGAAAAATAATTGTTGCACATCTAATATGTAACTTTGAAGGAAAGAGTGAACTAAAGTCCAATTAAAAGTTTAGATAACCAAACTCAAAAGACTATCATCTGCGGTGGCCAAAATCCCGTGAAGATACTAAGCAGTGTAGATGTGAAAACGAACATCAAAATTTATTGAGAAATGTTGTGCATGTCACCCTACGTGTGGGATCCACCTCACATGGCCTAGCTTAGGATCATTATTCAAATGCATGACTAGGAGTTTGCACTAGAAAGACTGAGACACCGCACGTGAAACAACCTTGACATTTGGTCATTTGTAACGTTAGATTGGATCGAACCCTGCCACTCTGAAGTAAAGGTGAGGTGGTTTTGTGTGATCAAAGCAGAAACCTACCCACCATGATGCATTACGCACACAAACAAACTATGAGCACAAAGCGGTCAACAAAGAGAGAGAAAGAGAAAGGGAGAGGCGTTGACCAAGCATCTTGTGGGTGAGCTACCTGCCTCTCTCACACGCACAATATAGCGTTGAATTCTTTAATAAAATCATGCGCCTTTGATGCCTTTTGGGCCTTTACCATGTTACCACCCAATGCAATTCCAATTAGCGCAACCCCTTTATATATAAAGAATAGAGAGCCACCACCAAAAAATTCAGAGAAGAAACAAAAAAAGAAACCAAAAGAAATATTTTCCACGTCTTCTCTTTTTGCCTCAAAGAATTGAAAGACTGGTAGTTGTTTGGGAAACAAAGAAAGACAATTCTTATACATCTGACACTTCCCTCCATTATTATTCTAGTCCTCACCTGCCCCCTCAAAACTAGCGTTTCTTTTCGGATAGAAACAATTAAGAAATTCAATACAGAAAATGGGGCGCATTCCATGCTGTGAGAAGGACAACGTGAAAAGAGGACAGTGGACTCCTGAGGAGGATAACAAGCTCTCCTCCTACATTGCTCAACATGGCACCCGCAACTGGCGCCTCATCCCCAAGAATGCTGGTTACTCCCGATCCACTTACTCCTTGTCCATATATAATTGATATTGTCATAAACCATATTTTCAAAATGTTTTAAAACCTGTTTGAATTTTATTTTCATTTCCTGCATTTTTCTATTTTTCTAACTGTATTTTCTATTTTTTTATTTTTCTATTTTCACAATTTTATGAACGAAATAGTAAAAATAAGAAAATCATATTTTCTATTTTTATTTCTTATTTTTATTATTCCTTCACAAAATTTTAAAAACAAAAAATACAAAAAATGAAAATAAAAATATGAAAATAGAAAACAAACAGACGCTTAAACCGTTAGATAAGGAAATATGAATAGTTTTATATTAACAATTATCAATGTCAGTAGAAGCAAACTTTTTATACTTAATTTGCTTATGGAAAAAGGCCTCCAGAGATGCGGAAAAAGCTGCAGGCTAAGGTGGACTAACTACCTTCGTCCTGATCTTAAACATGGCCAATTCTCGGATTCAGAAGAGCAAACCATTGTTAAGCTTCACTCAGTTTTTGGCAACAGGTACATTTCAGGTTTACGTATGCATTGAAATTTTTGGTTTTTTTAACCCAAGTGATTTTCTTGATCTTATTAATCCCATAAATGATTAATTAAATGGATGTTTCAGGTGGTCACTAATAGCAGCCCAGCTGCCAGGACGCACTGACAATGATGTGAAAAACCATTGGAACACCAAGCTGAAAAAGAAACTTTCAGGCATGGGTATTGACCCTGTGACCCACAAGCCATTCTCACATCTAATGGCTGAAATTGCTACAACATTGGCACCCCCACAGGCAGCTCACCTGGCTGAAGCAGCACTTGGCTGCTTCAAAGATGAGGTGCTCCATCTTCTGACCAAGAAGCCAATTAACTTCCAAGGCCAACATTCGACTGCGGCGCCGGGAAATAACATCGCCGATTACATTAACTGTAAGCCAGAAGAGAAGGATGACACCGTTGAGAAGATTAAGCTTGGCTTATCAAAGGCCATTCAAGAAGAACCTGAAATGATGCACACTAATAAACCTTGGGACTCCATTGCAGCTACAGCTGCAAGTTTTGCAATGCCATACAGTGTTTTCCCTACAATGCCTGGGTTTCAGTTTAGTACAGCTTCTTTTGGGAGTAAAGGGGATGCATCACCATGGAGCCAAAGTGTATGTACTGGGAGCACATGCACAGCAGTGGACCAGCAAAACCGGTTGCATGAAAAGCTTGAAGAAAATGGGGATGATTCAGAGGCTACGAAAGAAATTAGGAATCTATCCAACATATTCAACTCAGACTGTGTCTTGTGGGATTTACCAGCAGATGATCTGATTAACCCCATGGTATAAGAAAGATTACAGAACAGAGGAAGGCAAGAAACTCAACTTCTGGAGGCTGGAATAAGGAATAAATTATGAAGATAATCAATGGTACAAAATGTAAATAAAGAGCTGTTTTTACAAATCATAGATACACCAAAAATGAAAATCATACTTTCCCTAACTGATATTCTCAGTATTATCCCAACAATATCTTTGGACTATTAGATCAAGCAAAATACGATGATGAAGAGGATGTATCTGCCAGAATCTGTAAATATGGGTAAAAATTAGGAAAAAAAATCAGAAACGGAAGTAATAATAAAATTTTCTAGGACAGGACGCAATATGTTTGGATTCTTTAGAAAAGCTACCTCTAGTTGCTGTTCAGTAAACAACTCTTTCTGAACATTCCACGTATCAGCATGAGTCCGCCGGAACTCTGCGACTGCTTTTGTAACTGTAGATTTCACAGGGGAGGGCTCCCCACTGAAACGAGCCAGTAGCGTAACATGCTCGGGCAACCAACTGAAAGAAAGTAGTTAATGATATCAGATAATGATGAGAAAAAACAGAATGGAAAGAGAATCAATATATGCATGATCAATCCATTCAGATGTCTTCCCAAAAAATAAATAAATAAATAAATAAGAAAAATTATTCCCCTCTGGTCCTTATAAATCTAGTATATAGCTGAACACTGAAGCCATCAAGAATTCAGCAGGAGTAAAGATTTTCATGCCCGGGATTTCATGAAAATCTTTTGAATTTCTCCCTGGTTCATTGAACTTCAGTCAAGTTCAATTACATCAATCCATCACTTAGCGAAAGCATGTTTGACACTGCTACTTTTATACCCGGAGATGAACTTACATAATTACATCTCCATGCGAATGCTGAACTTGAATGTAGATATTGTAAGAATCATGCTTGGGGGAGTTTAAACATAAAAAGGTTCTTTTAAAAAGATATTGAGCCAATGTTTAAATTTTTGAAGCATCTCATATATTGGATTATACAGATCAATTGCATACCAGTACACAATCATATCATATGGATATTACAGCTGGACAAACCTGGGCATATCATATGGAGCTGATAATACAGAAGCTGCCAGAGCTAGCACAGCACCATGAACAGATGCTACAGATGAACCAGAAATTGCATTTCTGCATTACAAAATTTCCACATTATATCAAACATGATGTCTTACAGCTAAACTTAAAATAAATATAACCATACAAGCTATTTAATTGACAAATCATAAAATATGCAAATATCACCCAGTACACAAGCTCTTCACGCCTATACATGTAGCATAAACATTTTTTATAACACAAACTGCATGCACCATGACTTCTATCTCATAAATAGCAAACTTTCTATTGTTAAACAATTATGCATTTATGCTTATTCTCCAAGCAAAGAAAGTCAGAAACCCAGTATATGTTTTAGCTATAATAGAATTTCATGAATGTATGAAAGTGAAACTATATACAACTTGACAAGACCATGCAAAAGGGATAAAGAAGATTCAATTCAAAGAAATGAACCAGCATTTTGGCCTTTTAGCGGCCCATTTTTCTACAACTTAACTACTAAACTTTCCAGAAACACAAGGAAAAGAATGACCTCAACTTCCTTCTCTTATGTACAATATTTGCCTCTACATAAGCTCTATCACGGAAATCCTTAGCTATATCTTCATCTCCACTCTTCATTAATCCTGCTAAGACTGCTGCAGCATGCTCTCTTACCTACACCAAAGATCAAGTCTTCCAAAATGAGATGATTTAAAATGCGACAATCAAAATTGTATAATATTAAACTGTAAATAGCAGCAATCAATAATTGTTGTTACAGAAGCACAAGAAAAGAAGCATCGCAAAAGTCAGCAAATAGTATCCCTAAAATAAATGTTCATTTCAACTTTGTCTGCCCCAGGAACCACAGGCACTTGTAGCCACAGACACATTTTTAAAGTACAACATGCATTTCTCTATCAGGAGGGTTGGTCAGAAAAGCAACCCATTTGGTGTATGAAAGAAGGAAGAAAATCAAATATTTCACATTTATTTTCAATTGACAATTAAGAGAGAGCTTGCCTCAACTTGGTTGTCAACTAGTAACTTCTCAACAGTTCTCCAAATTTCTTGTTTCTTTGAAACTGAGAGAATAAAGGTGTGCCTGTTACAAAAGGAACAAAACTTTATTTGTGACTGCTTCATAAAATAACAGCCTAAAAGCTGAAAAGGGAACCCACAATAAATTATAATGAGAAAATGCTTATCAATGAATAAACTATAAGTACAAGTTGCTAGTATTTCTAAACATATATTAAATAAGATGACTTCGTTAAGAAAACATTACCGACGGAAGCTAGAAAATTATAATTACTAAGCATGCTAGATGCCACAGCAAACCCATCAAAAGATCATTATACCTGTACATGAAAGTGCGCAGATATGTCAAAGTAGCAGATCTAGTTCGCCAGTTGGAATCATTGGCAGCAGAAAGAATCACAGACACAGCCTTCTGGAGATGAGGTTCCCAGACAATCATCCATTTTAGCAATTCAAATGCTGCCTTGGCTAGTGTTGACAAATCCTTATTTGATGTTTCCTGCAAAAGCAAATAAAATTACTCTCAACTGTGATAACCAATACCTTCCCTATCTGAATGATGATGGAATCAAGTAAAAGCAAAAAATAAAAATAACATCTGTGAATTTTTTTAATACAGCTTCTCTAAAGTCTAAATATATATTAATGTGCATTACAAGAAGCACATTAGCCTTCAATAAGTCTTGCAACAAAAAGGACTCATTGTTTAGCATTGTTTGTGTTTCATTAATCACTAAACTTCGTGTAACCAAAAAACTACATCTCAATAGAGGTCTCCTTATATGAACTTAGCATGAGCACAATGGATGGTCTATGGCAAGAAAATCCAACTATTTCTTTTCTTTTTTTTCTCCTGAAAGAAAAATAATTTATTTATGACAGAAGAGGATTTCAAATGCAGGAGGATAATATGTCCTCCATCAGAAAAGAAACTAAAAGCAAAAATTGCAAAGAACCAATAAAACAGTACTCAAGAACAACAGCAGACAATGACAGCCCAATGCCTATGTAAATCAGAAATGATAACCCCCTTTAAAAAGCTGAGCACCAAAGAGAAGCCAAGAAGATTATTCCTTCCCACGACAAATCTAAAGATGCCGAAGGACTTTGGAAAATCCAATCATTAATCTTTAACCAAATGCACCACAGAACACAAAAACTGCACAGTTCCTCATAATCTTGACCTATTTTCTTCTTCCAAACCCTTTAAATCTTATTGTCAAAGAAGGCTCAAGACAGTTTGAGTAAACCCACTCTTCCCCCACAAATAATAAAACTCCACAAAGAATTAGCAACCAGACAATGTAAAAGCAGATGCACAACTGCTTCAGAGTTGTTCATGCACATAACACATGTATCAGGGGAAATGGCTGTTTCAGGTCTTTGAATGTGCAACAAATCAGTTGTGTTAATCCTATTCAGTTCCGTAGTCTAGATCAGAGACTTCACCTTAGGAGCTTTGGATTTCCAAATGAATTTATCAAGAGCAAACTTCTGTCTGTTAGGAGAATGAGTTAAGAAATGAAAGTGAGACCCACAAGAATAACCACTAGAAAGGGTCCAAATTTCCTGTCTAGAATAGGAAAAAGATTGACATTTTATAGTAGCAGAAGGAGGGATTGCAAGTCTCGAGTATATCTATCACTAAGATTCCTACAAAAAAAAAAAAAATGAAAGTTCCAGGAAATAGTACCTTGCACAGAACAAAACACAATGGAGGGCCATGCAAAAGTAATCTTTGACCTCGATAGCCTCAATTTTAAACTCGAGATTTCAAAGGCCTATATTCTAGATTTGGTTATATGATTTATTGGTAGCCATAGTACTGTTTTTCAATTTTGGAGGAACCATAGTTTTGGAAGAAAATTAAGGCTGATTGAAAACCAAGTCAAGATATATCATCGTATAATTAACTATTGGAAGATGACGAGATTCTCAATTTTGAGGTCAGTGTTTTTAGTGAAACTCTGATTAAATGCTAAGAGAATCAAATTAGCTCTTAATACCATGAACAGAAGTCTAAGAGCTTAAGAAAATTAAAAGCATATACAACAAATTATACAAGTGTCAAAATGAAACACATCCATGAGAACCACATCATACAATAGCTGAGAATACAGTCAAACAAGAAGTAAATGATTCAAATTATCATAAATACAGTAAAATATATAGCACAAACCTGCAAGGAAATCACAGGATAAAGAAGTCCCACAATCACATCAAGTAGATAAGAGGATCTCCCAGACTTCATTGATGAGATGATGAAGTAGAGTAACTACACAAGTTTGGGATAGTAAACAATCAGTGAATGGTATAATAAGTAAAAGCAAAACTTATTAAGCTATATGCTTCCATTAGTACCGTTTCCATCCATTTCATATCATCTTGTGAATCACTGTCTATATGCCCATTTTGAGATCTTGTATCTATGGAATTCGTTACTTTCTCTGATTGGGTAGCACTCTGAATGTTCACAACTGCCTCAGCAGCTCGCTCTGTAAGAAACTGAACCCAGCTTTCATCTTTCATTGGAGTATCAACATTGCTGCTTCTACCATCATATGCGTTATCATGATGAGTTGAATGATAAAGTCGAATGTTAGAGCACAAGACAGAAAGGGTAACACCTAGAGCTTCCCTCACCTGTTGCATACACAAATTTAAAGGCCATAACCACAACCAACTAATAAAATTTGTGTCCACTTCATATTAATTGCAAAAGAAAAAAGATATCAATTTCAGCGTCTACCATGTATTTCAACCGCTATCTCCAATTTAAAACGTGGATGTGTTGAGAGACACATATCTCATATGTTCACATACAACCTGACCATTCATTAGTTAACTAAATTGATTCGCTATTTTGATTAAAGTTCTTTCAGGGATTACCCCTTTTATACCTGTCACCTTTTTTTATGAAGGCCTTGCAATGACGTGGTCTATAATTAGGACTATTTCAGATTCAAAAGAACATGCGTATATCATTTTTTATAATTTATGCTTCAATTTTATAAAGAGATAAGCACCGTAACATATACAAGAATTAGATACTTGCTAGTGTATGCCTGAACAATCAACCAAATTGAGTGATTGAATATGCCTGTAAAGTATCAGCTATCCATCCCTCGTCCTAAAACAAATACTAGGAAGAGATCCAGCTTATGAATGTAATATATCAACTAATGGTATAACAAAATGCAGAAAACAACTTGAACGTTGAAGGGAAAAAAGGCATGGTTATGCTAAAACCATACATCAATCAGCTGAACTTCAAAATATGCAAGGATAATCATGAAAGATCAATTACTTGATTGAAGTACGTAAATTGTTATAAAAAAGGAATCTGTGAAAGTAAGTAAAAGAAAATTTCTCACCCACGAAAAAAAAAAAAGTTAAAGAATTTAATATAATTGCCTAAAATCGTATATCATATACCAAAAAAAATAATTAAAACCATATGTCAACATATTAAAATGTAGGTTCTACTTAATAACAATAGGTGTTTGGACTCAACTCTTGAGTGACTAATTAAACAAATAGGATAAGAGGGAATGCTTACTTGTGCTGATGAGTGACACATATTACCAAGAACTTCCTTCAGAAGTGTATTGTGAAGCTGGATTTCAGCAACTGGCATTTTCTGTGGGGATATTTCTATCAGTGCAGCTGCCAGAAAAGCATATCGCTTGGCTGTTACAGTGGTAGCTACTGTTGGAGGTAAAGGTGCCATCAAAGAATCAAGAATTTTCTGCCTCAAAAGAGGAACTCTTGTTCCATACTTTCCTTTACCAGTAACTGCATATCGTATGCAAGTGGCCCACTCAGGAACTGATTCAACAGATTGTGCTAGAATGATATTCCTCAACTGGGGCATCAGCCAGCTTTCCCATTCTCCCGATAGACCATCAACATCAGAATGTAACACACCTGCCAATGCTTCAGCAGCTACACATTGTTTAGACCTCTCCTTGGCAATTGTAAACTCATCTACGGCATCTTTAAGAGCTAATACTACAGGCATGCCACATTCTTGCACAAGCCGCTTGAAAATACGTGCAAAACTTGAGTAGAATGTATCACTGCCTATAAAGGAGATCCAACTTGGAGTACGTGGCCATGAAGCCGAAAATTCAAAGTAGAAGCGGGTTATGGATTTGTCAGCTAAGCTTTGGAAACTGGAATCTCCTTGATTTCCTCTTGAAGCACTTTCAGAATCAGATATAATATGAACATGAGAAAGACTATTCAGTGTCTCATTGAAGAAACCCTCTTCCTGAAAAGTTTGAGTTAAAGTTTCTTCAAGGGATGACTTGGCATTGCCTTGCAAATCCTCAAGTACGGCAGATTTTTTACCAGGCGACAGCTTATAAGGTGATTCCTTTAACAGTGTATTCAAAGCCGAAATTGCAAGTATCCTCGTCTGAGGAAGTTGACTATTTAAATTCTTCAAAAAGTGGCCTATATGAGCAACAACATGAATAGCATAAACATAATGGACCAAAATAGCAGCAAGAGAAAGACCCAGAAGCATATAACAAGCAATACAAACCAGCAGTTTCACTCAGGATATTAGTTGATGAATTTGGGTGGTTTCGAGAAGCCAAAGCCAGCAAGAGCAAAACTCTGTTAGCCATTAAATTATACCTGAAAAACATGAATTTTATTGAGCCAAGGTTTTGAATGTGCAACAATATAGAAAAGACATAAACAAGTCAAAAAATTGTAAAGCAACTAGTAAACTGAAAATGAATAAGAAAAAGGAAGTATGAAAGAGACAGAACCCAAGTATGCATCAGAGGAACTCTATCTATATATCATGAGCATTAGACGACTTTTGAACGAAGTCACATCTAGAAAGAGAGAAGAAAGGTTGTCATCAATTACCGCCAATGCAAGCCTGTAGAATCGAAACTCATAGAACCAATCTGAGAAACCAACTCTGAAAAAGCCATTCCACCAGTACGATTGTCTTTGTCTGATACCCTAAAAAAGCTTCTAGATACTCCAGAAAATTGGATGTTGTACTTTACAAAAAGCTGTTGAAAGTAAGGAAATGTTAAACGATAAGCAACACACAATAAAACTGCAATCATCTGATGGGGTATAAGTTTACCTCATTAATTGCTTTCTGAGCTTTCAACGATTCATGATGAGAACTTCAAGAAGAAACCCGCAAAGTATTATTTTCTTACGTTACACATGATATAGCAATTTTCATCTAAAATGAGAAACAATGAAAATAGATATACCTCGAAAGAATGGCCATTATAAATGAAGAGAATGACTTTGGATCCTGGAATCAAATAAAGCATGTAAGAGACATGAAAGAACTGACCATCCACAAAGACAAATTTTAAGAACATCATCCGTGACAATCACCATTGTCAAATGCTTGAGAACTGTTTGCGAAGCAAGGACTGAACAAGAACCCAGCACTGCATATTCCTTGGCATTGGGATCCCGCAAGTTATTGGTAAGAGTGATAACACAACTTGAGATCATAGATGGCCATCTCTTGATCAGCTTCAAGAGAGCTTTTCCTGCAAGCCTGGCATTAATCAGGCAAAAAGGCACTTTAGTGATATTAAGTAAAACATGTCAGATTCCGAAAGGAACGAGAATCAAGATGAACATTAGCAAGCTAATTAAAAGAAATAAAAACGTAGTGATTAATTTCTATTACACATGATACCTCAGATAAGTATCAAAACATAGTTTGAATTTCACATTAATGCCATTGTGCATATTATTCTTTTTTATTTATTTTATTTTTGTAAAAGAAAAACAAGTTTCAAAAGAGAACATAAAGAAACAACTAAAAGAATAGAGGACAAGATATCCTACTGAGCACCCACTGCAAAGATGATTCAGACTATTTGTTTACTTAAACGAAAATTAGTTTCATTTGCTAGGCTGAATAAATTTGCGGTTGACATAATAGGAAATGCAAGAAGTTTTACCTAAATAAGAAGTATATTTTCTTTTGCTTTAAAATGAGGAATAAAAATTGACTGACAACCATACCACAATCTGATTAAACACATCAGCACTGACTGACATTACTTTCATGTCCCTTTTTTTTTTCTTTTCACTTCTGTTCCCTATAAACTATTGCCCATTTATTGTCACACAACTTAGAAGTCAAAGTATTTGCCGTGTTAAACCATTAAAGATGTAAAACTCTCCAAATGCTAGTTAAAGGACAAATTTTTGAAATGATTTCATTCTTCTAGTTTTCACTCTTTCAAAAGAATTCTGCCTTGTTGTTAATTTAATATAGTTAAAATCAAACTTGTAAAATATAAATACACTACATATTAAATCAAGTGCTTACACAAAAATTAAAAGATATAAAACTTTTATATTTTAGTTAGCCATGGATGTCTTGCTCACTTACAGGCGGACAGTTTCATAGCTATGCAAAGAGAGACTCAACAAATCATCCTTCAGAAGGGTCACTTGATCTGATGGACTGAAATTCCCACTTGTGCGATAAAGATGATAGGATGCTTGTGAAGATCTCCACGTATTGTGCATGAATGCCTTGTCAATAAGAGCCCACCTAGGTCTGGAATAATAATCAGAGTTTTATCAAAAAGTTCATGGCACACTATTCCTGTGATCAAGTGAGACTGTGTGTCAAAGTATTAAACCTTTTCTTTCCTTTAGAATGGGTTGACACAATGAAATTAATTGGAGGTTCTATTATGGCAGCAGATTCCAACTTCCAAGCCTGCCTGTGACTAGACCACTCATCATATTCCAAACTACCTGTGTAGAAAATGGGAACAGAATAAGTTAGGCAGTGCATATACAACAGAAATTGGAATCATATATGATAACTAATCCAGATGAAGCATTCAGTACCATAATTCCCTAAAGCATCCATAATACGAATAATGAGTACCAACAGGATGCTGTCATCTGATTTTTTCTCCAGGATATACCTGTTAATAATCAAAGATCAATGGGATTCATGAAAATTACGAGCAAATAAGTTGAAGGAATCGCATACAGAGGCCGATTAATTGTGATCCTTACTTGCAGGCTGCATGTACAATCACAGCAGCTCTCTCTCGCAGAGCAGTACTACCAATAGTACATCCTGTTGCTCCAGCAATTAGAAATGTATGTTCTGAATCATCAACCATCCCATTCCTAGAGACTGGGACAAAATCAGGCAAGCAAGAAAAAAGTCCTTGCAATGATGATTCAATGCGTAAAAGAGTCACTTTCAAGTGCTCTTTCTCATCCCCTGCATGAGAAATCACATTCAGCATAACGGTGGAAAAAACATACACTTATTAGGCACTTCCTTAATGGAACACTAGCATCCATGTATGTCTACTGATCAACAAAACATTTTATCAGAGAAAGTAAAAAAGGCAATTCCAAGAAACCAGAATAATCAGTATCAACATAGATAATTTCAATAAATGAAAATTTATAATTAGTGCTAGTATTCTAACTTTGTCAAAAAGGAATTCAAATAAGAAATCTTGCTTCATGAGCTAAGGATGATGGGATAACCACTTGATGTAAATGCATGCGTAATATACCTTGATCCACATGGATTTTAGTCTGGCATATTTTTAACAGATCATCCAAAGCTGATTTAAAGTGAATGTCTAAAAGCTCATTTGCGAACTGAACTTCTTCATCGCAAGGAATATGCCACTTTGGGATCAATCTTTCATCAGTGGAAAAATCTTTTGTGCTAATCCATTCTTCTAGAGCAGCAGAAGCAGGGTGACTGAAAACACACCTACAAAACCAAAATTTTGACGATCAGATCATCAGAAAAACAAAACCACAGAATGGAGAAAAAGAAACTAAAATAAACATAATAAAAAGTACACAGCCCTGCTATATACATACTTATACTGATCTATTGGATAATAATGAATCTGACTTCCAAGAAGGGACCGAAGAAGATGATCAGCAGCCCCATTAACCTGTCATTGACAGTAACAATAATCAAATTTTGATATGGACCAAAGGACCACTATCACACCAAGTTTTTGTTTATTAGCAAGAAAACATAATTAACTTATTTTAAGAAACAAGCCAGTGTGGGAGAATTAGACCTTCCAAGATGGTGAGTCAAAAGCCAAGAAGATAGCTTCTTTGAATTGATCCTTATGGCGGAGGATTGCTGGACCGCCATATGTTATGCCAACTGATAATACTTTTAATTGATAGTCGATTGCAGCCTCAAGGGCTGGTGAAATTGTGGACCTAACCTGAAAAAGAAAGTCTCAGCCTCCAAGAGATTCCAACAGCAACATTGCCGAGAAAGGTATCACAACAGGCAAAAAAAGGGTACCTTGGTTGAAGCAGAAGCATCAAAAGTTCCTCCTCCTCCAAATCCAGTGCGTGGTATTCCTTTCAAGGAGGATATCACAGATGCTAATATTGGCTCAATAAGTTGACTAACTGCTTCTTCTGGGTTCGAGTGTACACATGCACAACAGAGCAGTCCAACCTCTGCAATAGCCCCGGGAAGAATATTTGTCCTCACGAACTTGGAGATTTTCTTCAAAGCCTGTTTGACATGTCAGTGACGCGTAAGACAATATATTAGCCCAGAAACTGAAGTATGTATGAAGTACCTTTACACACCTGATTATACAGGGATTTTGAAAGCCTCCCAAGCAGAATTTCAAGCACACAGAAGTAATATGGACCATCATCAACCAGAAAAGTTCCTGATGCCGCTGATGAGTGCAGACCTTCATTTCTAATATAGCAGAAACCAATTATCCAATTGTAAAAGAAATATACACAAAATCCAGTTAAACAATCTCATTGCCAAATAAAGAAACATGTTGCCACCATCACTTACATAACACTACTGGGTTCCAAGTGTAGAAGTAAGGAAAACAGACGGCACAAGAACTCATCCAGCCATTCAGAGAAGCGGATCATCGGCATAAATGATAAATCATCAATTTTATCATCCAATAAAGCCAACTGCAATTACAGGGTAGATAGGTTAAGCTTTCTCTATAGTGATAAAAAGCTGCTTATTCAATATATCTAAAAGTTGCAAGCTCACATTTGAAAAGATGGAACCAATTAACTGCATGGTAGCCAACGTTTTTGGAGGGTCATTAGCATCCATGCCAAGTAATGCATTGGATAATGAAACCCCCACAAGATCAATTAATGTTTCCTCACCACCACCAAGATCAACTGGTTTCGTTGAGGAAGCCGATACAGATGTAAAAAATAGTGAACGCCCAACAAATGCCACTGACATAACTGCAATTTTCAACTGGTGGATGGCAGTCATCTGACAAGGCAAAATGAATATGGTCAGAAAGACAAGCTAATACAGTAAAATACTGTTTGGAGAGTGAGAAAAATATCCTATCCTGCAATAGACATTCTGTCAAGAAGGAAAATTATGCTTTGGAGAAGCCATTGACCCAATATAACTTCTGAAATTTTACCATAGAAGAAACTCATGCAGCACTACTAACCGTCTCAAGGGCCATATGGAACCGAGATGACACAAATGGCAGAACCAATGAGGGTTCCACATAGGACAATATAGAAGTTGCCACAGCTACTGTCTCAGAGAGATGCTCATTCTTGCTGTATTGCCCCCGATCAATTAACTTTAGCACTGAATTAACAAAGAAAACCCTCTCTGATTCCCCAAGATGTTGTTCAGTGGGTTTGCTATTATTTATGCCCCTGTAGTACAGAACTTCTTCAGTTGCATAAAACAGACATCACACAGCAATAGCAGAATAAATGGCTAGTTACAATTGGTTCTTACAACTGTTCATTCTGTAGGCGCTTCTGAAATTGAATCACCAAATGAAACAAAAACCGCTCCAATGAGTAAGTCCATCGACCACCATTTGAGGGATGATAGTATCTACAAGAATAGATGCTGGTAAAAACACTAAGAAAATAACTGAAGAAGAGAAAGCAAGCTTAACTAAGCCAAATTAATGAGAGCACTGTGTGAGTAAACTAACTGCTCCAAAATGTTGATCAATTTCTCGAAGTGCTGTTGTGCTGAACTACCGGGTTTTAATAAATAAACCTGCAGTCGCAATTTCAAGAAATCAATAAACTAAAAAAATAACAAACCAGCAACATGGTTCAAATATTAGAATTGCACAAAAAGTAAGCTGCAGCATATTTGCTTACAATTGATTTGGCGATAGCCTTTGCAGGGGTGGAACTTTTGTTGGAGAACAAGAACCTTGTGTTCCTCGGGACATCCAATGAATAGGGATAAGATCCACTTCCATTTGCAACAGGAACCTGTGATTCACAAGTACAAGAATGAAATATAGGGAGCGATCCAAATGAACTAAACAAATTTTTGCATCTCATAAGGAATAAGGTATGCAAATAAATATCAATTAGCTTGTACAAAAAACTAATAAAATTCACACCAAAATAGCAGAACGACTTAAAGGTGTACCTATTAACTAACTAGTCATATCAGTATACCCAAAGGATGCACAATTTACTTCATACACAGATGTGAAAAATGTATTTTGCCTATTTTGCTAGAATGGTAGGAACTTTACAACCAAAGCTAAAAGTTATACTTTGTTCAGCAAAAACTTTCAATTGAAGAAATGGTGTATATTTGTCTGTACCCATGAGAAGGATAAAACAAAAAATAAGAAATAAATAAAAGAAAGCAGTCAAATAGTATCTGCTATGATACAACCTGGATTTATTCTCAACAGGTACACCCAATTTACTGATCAAAAGACAAGAGGTCTGAATATGTGATCAATAAATATGCAAAAACCTAGCATCCAGCATTACCCCAAACAAGAAATCTCATTCTTTTGCTACTCACCAGTCACCACTTAACACTTGAATATAATTAATTATGTTTCACTACTCAAAAGTGCTACTCCCTCTAATCCATTTTATCTGCCACTTTAGTTATATACACACAAGAATTGAGAAATCCAAAATCAAGACTTAATTATGAAACTATTCACTAAAATACCCTTCGGGTATGTTTGCAAGTTATGAAGGAAAGGTATTAAAGGGAAAGGAAACACAAGGAAAAGGGGCGTTTAGAAAGGTTTTACCATAACCTTATTCATGAGTGTAAAATAGATAAGGGAAAGGAAATAGAGGATTCATAATGTATTTTACAATTTTACTTTTTATTAAAATAATTAAACATAATTAATATATTTCATAAGATAGGTAAAAATGACATTTCAACATTTTAATAGGGATAAGATAGTAAATGATATTATAATTGTAATATCATTAAAAAAAAAAAACCCCAATTTGGGGGAACCATGAAATGAGGGTAATGGAGGGTTTTGACGGGTTAATAAATAAAACCTAAAATGTAAAACTTGTGAACAGGGTAAAACACCATAAACCTCTCCATTCCTTCCCCTCTTCCTCTAAATCAAACTCATGAACACACCCTTAATAGTTTGGTATGCTTACAAAATTGTGACTCATTAAAAGTTTGGTGTGCTTAGAATAGTGTGAAAGGTAAAAATGGAAAGTTAATGATAAATCCTTTATTGATATGTGAGAATGACATATATAATGGACCAAGAATTTTTTTCTCAAAATAAAAGGTAAAATGGAATGGAGAGAGTATAAACATCCTTTAAATGTTCAATAGTTGATATCTCAATTGCAATAACAAATAGGTTATCAATATTAATTTTAAAAGAATAAAAACAAGAAATAATCTTCACATCAAGTGTCTAAGACAGAGATGGCATGGACCTACTTCCTAATGATTTTCAATTAATCTGCACCCAATGCCAAAATATTTAATCAAAATGTGAATAAGACCAACATTGCTGGACGAATTTATATGCTCACCTCAAACATATTCAAGTATCTAGCAAAAAGCAAAGGCAAGAAGCATTCCCACTCAACATTGTGGTAATTTTTTACAACACGAGCTATCACATCTGCCCATTGACTGTTCCAGAATTGGCAATTTGGTATAGATCCCCACAAGTCTATACACTCTTCAATCCAATCACTGCCAATTCAATTATAAAACTTAATTCTGCAGAAAGCCATGTCATGCATCAAAAACAATAAAAATCCCAAGAAATATATGCTTCTTACTGTGAATAAAAGGCCTGATTGTCCAGATTTGTTGGGAGAAACAGTCTTGCAAACCCAGATCCTTCAAAGGACGAATTATGCCATGGGTTTTGCAATAAAGACCTATAAATTATTCATTGACCAAAAGAAAAGGCACTAATAAGATAATATATGAAAACAAAACCTAAAATTTGAAGGGGAAAAAAAAAAAAAAAAAGAAGAGAGAAAGAAATCCTTATGTGTGTCAACCAAGCAATTCAGTTTTAATAACATTTTAGCTCAGCATCAACAGAAAATACAAAATAAATAAAATCATAATCAGAAAAACTTTCACTATAAGTCAACATTATGCAGAAACAATGCCAGAGCACTCACTTAAACTCAGACCATATCTCAAAGGCAGAACCTGATGGGAAGAATCTCCGGCAGGACTGAACAAGGGAAGTTATAGTTTCAAAATGCCGTTGTCTAATTCTCCATCCTTCTGGACCTGTACTTCTGTAACAATAATATAATTCAAAATCACTAGCCCAAATTTTATAATCTAATCTAATATACATAAAAGAAATAAAATGTTCAATAGATAACCAATTCAAATTCAGTATTTCGAATCAGCAAGACATAACTTACGTGTTTCTCAGCATAACAATGATTAAATATTCATAATCTGATTTTCTTTTCTTTTATCTTCCTTTGTTTTTGTCAAGTTAACTAATAAATAACAGATTCCAATGCTAGGTATGGCAAATTTTGGATGCCAAAGGATCTTAAACAACTAAAAAAGTACTGATATAAACTTACCTAGTAAAATGTGTGCTAATCAGTGTATCATACAAAGGCCGCCACTCAACAGTCAGGGCAATCTTTTTCCTATACTTGTTGAGTAGTCTGACTAATAAATTTCCCCATCTAACCTAATAGACAAAAAAATTGAGATAATCATTTAAGAGCATGGAGAGACGTATCAAAATACAAAAACTCCACATCAACTCGGAGGCAAAATGCAGCACCTGTGCATAAAGCTTATTACGGGACAAGTGAAATAGTTCAAGGCCAATTTGTATAAGGTTTTGGACATCTTCCAAAGCTACATCACTTTTCGCCTTTATAAAACTGCACAAGACACACAAAAGTCAGATTTCATCCCACTCCATTCCAGCAAATAACTCCATGCAGATACAAGCCATGAAAGAGAAGGGGGGGGGGACCTTGTCCACTTATACTGTAGTTTTGGTAGTAATAAAGAGCCAGAGGATACTAATAAGAATCTCACAGTGGATAGCAAACTAGCAGTAACAATATTATACAACTGCTGAACAAAGGTAATCGTTTATATATAACCAGTTAAAGTTATGTGGCAACATTCTTAAAGCACATAACTTTTAAACACAGTAACAAAACTCAATGGCATATTCCCCTCCCACCCCCTACCCCACCAAAAAAAAATTCCCAGCCAAGAACTTGAAACTTTTTGATAGCATTAGTGACATTGGAACATGACCTGGATCACAATGCTGTGATATTGTTGACTAGTAACAATATCTCTTGCACTTCTCACTACAATTTGTCCAATTTCATCATCTCATCTAAATTTAGGCTCGTTTGTTTCCTCTTTTAGGAGAGCCAAAAGTACTTTTTTACAAATTTTTTTGGGAAAAAAAAAAACACTTCTTGTATTGTTTGTTAGTGATTCTCAAAAAAGGCAGAAGCAAAAAATAATAAGTTTTTCTAGCTTTTTGAGAAGTAGACAAGGAGCTGCTTCTCTCAAAAATAGAAACAGTAAAAGAGAGAGAAAAGTTGTTCTCAAATTTCGAATCCACTACTTTTTCACACTATTACCATTTTATCCTTAACTTTTTTCTTAAAAACACCACTCTCTATCCATTAACTTGTAATTTTATACTAAAAAAATACTTTTATGTTTATCATATTCAAACATACTTTTGATTAATGATTTAAAGTATTTCTACAATTACATCCAAACACAAAGCGCATGTTTGGATGCGCGTTAGGTCATCTTAGAATCGATTTTGTTCATTTTTATTTGTTGTTTGGTTTATTATGGTCAAAATCAATTATGGTTTCAAAATTGATTTTAAGTCCCAAAATTCATTTTGTTCATTTTTGTTGTTGTTTGGTTTCTCATGATCAAAATTAATTACGGGTCTCAAAATTGATTTTAGGTACAAGTGAAAAATTTTCACATTTTAATTCCACCAGAATTGATTTTGGATATTTCTTTGTAAATTATATATCTATAAGTAATTTTGATCAATGCTATCCAAACATAAATAACTTCTCAAATCAAATTATTAAACATAAAGCACTTTACTTCAAAATCAATTTTAACCAAATCAATTCCAACAAAATCAATTCTATCTAGAATCAATTCTAGAAAAGCAGACCAAACACGCTAAAAACATTTTATGTTTCTACTTCTGCTTTTAAAAAGTACTTCTCCCAAAATTTTAACCAAACAAGCCCTTTGTCCAATTTCATCATCTCACTTCTCGCTTCCCACTCAACTAGAGCAAACATAACAATCAAAAATACTATTACATATTTAGACCTATATAGCTCTCCCTCTTCAAGTTATCTTCACAGCCCCAAAAAAAAAACTTTGCAAAAACCCAAAGCAAAACTCCTCTAGCTCCGCCAGACAGAAATCAGAAAACTCATATCATATGATAAACAAAGCCCCATACATGAATCTCCCCAAACTATCTGCAAAATTGCAACTTGCTCACAGAACCATAAATCTCACACTCCTAAAGCTATAAAACAAAAAAGGCACAAAATCATGTACTTTTCAGTATATTCCATCGCCAAAACTTCACAACCCTTCGATCACAAGCACAATCTTTTCTCTATGACTAAAACACAAAAATAAATCAAAAAAAACAAATACACATACACATACACAAACACAAAACAACTTCACAGAACTACCACATAAAGTGCAGCAAAAACTAAAAAAAAAAATTAAAAAACGAAATTAGAAGATTTTCTGAATGAAGTAGTCCACCAAAAAAAAAAAAACAAATAACTTCAAAAAAAAAACATAAAACAAAAATTAACAGTGATTTAAGAGAGAGAAAAAGACGAATTTGATTGAAGGGAGAAATAGTAGAAAATCGAGAGAAATGGAAACTGACAGGTCAAGGACGGAGATGAATTTGAGAGTGGAGAAGACGGATTCGGGATCGTCGGGGCGGAAGGAGGCGGAGACGTCGGCGATGACGCGGCGGAATGACTCCCTCTCGCCGGCGGTCTGGGCGGCTACCGGCGGCGGCAGCCATGCATTGTACAGATGCATAATATGATATTATGGTAAACGAAGAAGACTCACTGAGCAGACCGAAATGAAGAGAGAGAGCCTTCGGTAACTGGCCCTGACTACTTATAGATAGAGAGTGAGAGAGGCGAAAATGTGAACAGCTTTTTCAGCAAGAAAAGAGGAGAGAGAGTGTATGGAGAAGTGTAATGTTGGTCTATGATAATCGTAATCAATAGAGACGTCGAATTGGAGCAACACATATTCAGAGAAATTCTTAAATATCCCTCAAGTGGCACGTGGATATAAATATGTTAAAATATTATTTTATTATTAATTATAAATATATTTAAATGGCGCTCTATATGTAACACCCGTTCATAATAAAGCTAATGGCACAACTTTACATAAAAAGTTCGAAGTTAAACATTAATATCATGTAGATACTGATCTGAGTTCGGGAAGCGATAAGGCTCGTCACTGCCAATAAACTAAACATTTTTAAATCGATAATAAAGCTATAATTTATTTAATTACAACTCCACATATTTTTGGCGAAATTTGGAAGAGTTCTACCTTGTTTTAAGGTTCTTGCATTTAATCCTGAACTTTGGGAAATAGAGTGAGGAATTGAAATTTTGAGTAGATAATGATTAATTAAAGCATTTTAACTATAATAGTTTCATGTCTTAAGACAATTCACATGCCTACTATATCATAATCTCATCACATTACTTATAAGAAGATCATAATATTATGAGCAGTAATTGGTTAAAAAAAATATATGTTATGCAATACATAAAGTAACAAGCATTAATATCAACATAATCTTTTTACTTTAATTTCATTTCAACTTCTGTATTTCACATATATTCAAGCGCTTTCAGAGGAATTCCTATTCTCTGGTGGTCTTTTAACGTCGTGATTAATAAATGAGGACTTTTACGCCTTCTTAACCAAGCGAAGAAAAAAGATCTTACATCTTATCATACTGCTTTTGGCGGTTAAGCAGAAATCTTAAATATTTTCTTTAAAATTTCTTACTTTACATAATATATAAATTCATAATAAATATACAAATACATAAACTTAAGCAATATAACTTAAATAAAGACTCGAAGAATATAAAATAAACAATAATTTTAATAATAAATTTATCTCATCATGAATCAATAAAGGGAATAAAATATAGAAGCTATAAATTAGTTCATAGCTTAAAAATAACCAAAGTATGCAAAACAAATAATATAAAGCTTGAGTAAAATAAATAACATAATATTTCATTAAAATTTCCCAAATAACATAAATCACAACATAATTAAATTCATCACAATAAATTAAATAACAAGGCATAAAATAAAATGAATAAAAGTGCACAAAATATAATTAAAGTCATAAACTGAAAATAAGAATCATTGCCAAGAATTAAAAATAACATCTATTATTGTATAAACAATATCTTGATAGCAATAATGATAATAATATAAAAGAACATCAATTAAATTAACTTGAAAGGATAATTAAAATCAATAGGAATGATAATCAGTAATAATATAAATTAACATTGATGAAAATAACTTGAATCAATAAATAAAATATATGGTAGTGATTATAATAAAGAGTGATAATATAATTAAACAATAAATAAAATAACTTAAAATGATAAATAGAATAAATTGTAACAAGAATAATGCTAAGCAACTTTTATAAATAAAAGAATTAGGAACATAAAATAAACTGTGATAGTAAATATAAAATAACATCACATGCAATAAGTAAATAAAGTCATGGTTTTACTTCACAAATAATTTTATTATCTACCTCAAAATTTGTTGTAGGGGTAGAAAGATGTGCACCCACTAAATTCTTCTATCCTTCGTTTATTACTGAATTAACAAAATTTCACTTCTTCTTTCGCCTCACTTTGCTAATGTATTTCAATGTGTAGTTCTGCTCGTGATGCACTCCTTATATAGTCACAGGAAATTATTGTTTACTGAGATGTAATTTAATTTCAATGACTTTAAAGTACCGAAACTGCAAACCACCAACGCCTGAATTCTCTCCTTCTCTATTTATTACCATTTCTTTCACCAAGGACTTTAGGTGCCAGTCCTTTACGTCTCTTGACGTGAAATCCTCCTTTCTTTCTTCTTTTTTTTTTTTTTAATTATTATTATTATATTATATTGACACTAATATATGAATTACTATTAATTAGCAAAACATATGTTCACATATCTGATACCCATATATATATATATATAGAGATATATATATTAAATATTATTCTTTCATAAAATCTAATAATATATTTTGAAATTATTGATGCTAATTTATAGTCTTATTTTAGTAGGTTAATGTCCAAGATTCGATTATTGTGTCAATTTTAAATTAATTATTGTTGTAAAATCATTTCAAACATATCAATTAAAATATTTAAATAAGGCAATTGAAACAAAGTAACTCTAAACAAAGTATTTTAAGAAACAGGGATATTACACTATAAGTATTTAAAAAAATTTTGATAGTCAATTAGAATAGCAATAATATTTCATAAGTATTTAAAAAATTTTGTTATAGTTGATTAGAATAATAGATACTCTTTTCTCTAAATTAGTAATCTCATATTCATATTTTAGATATAAAATAATTGGTGTTAAAGAACTAAATACCTCTATAGAATTTAAAATATTTAAATAAATTATTTTCAATAGGATAATATTAATAATTTTAACTGAAAAAATTGATATATTATTAATTTAAATGAGTTTTATTTTATTATTTAATTATAAATAATTGTATATGAAATTTTTAAAATAATATATGTAAAAATTCAGCATTGTATTCATTTAATAATATATAATTAAATATTTGTATAAAAATATTGTATACGAGAAAGAATCAAAATTAAATTTTATTTAATATTGTTATTAATTGTTAATTATTAATTGGAGGAAACGAAAGGCACTAGGGCAAAGGCAGGGGGGGCGTTCACATTGGAATTGACTTTCTGGTTTGTGTTTATGTGGGGGTAGGCTGCGGAAGCCGCCGCATCATTCATCTTCGAGTAACAAATTGGCTGACTAGGTTGTGTTTAGTTTACAATTTGCGAATTACGGTTTAGTTTACTAAAAACACAATTCTATTTATGCTTACTTAGTTTAAGTAATTTAGGATTTGTTGCTTTTAAGCAACACTTTAAATTCAAATTGTTGATAAAAAAATTAATATTAAAAAAAATTTATCCTTTTTCTCTTTTGATCATAAGGACGCCAACGAGGGATTCCAATTCTCATAATCGAACCTGTGGTGCAACTCTTTTGAGACCAACATATCAGCCATTACCTTAGAGTATTAGTTACAAAGAGTTTTATCCTTATATGCCTGTGTTTGGATGGGCGTTGGATGAAGTTGGACCAAAATCGATCCTGACAATTTCTTGTGTTGTTTGATTTTAAATTTTTAAAATTAATTCTTATTTCTAGAATTGATTTTGAGAAAAATAAATATTTTTTACTTTCTATCAAAATTACTTTTAAAAAAATTATCAAATATAAATTACTTTATCTTAAATTCACTTTTGACCCGTTCGTTTACTGGCCACCATGTTAAAACATGTGCTTTGGGACAAATTTTTCCATAGAAAATCGTTCATTCATTTTAACAAATGTGCATCTTAAGATAAAATAAATGGGTTATTTGAAAACCAAACAAGCTTCTAATAAGAGACCAATCTAACTAAAGTTAAATTAATTATAGTATGAAGAACCTTTCAAATTATAGTTTGAGGTATGCAAACTAGAATTTAATCACTTTCACTCAATTGTTATTTGCAATTAATCAACACTCACTCCCATTAACTAAATACTACAGTATTACTGGACCGACCATCTTATCTAGATGTGGGTTAACAACCCAATACCATTCGTAATAGGTTAAAAATAAAAATTAATTTAGATATATTATTAATATAAATTTTGTTATATAATTATTTAATAATATATAATCATATCATTAAAAAATATTTGATTCTTACTATAACTATATTTAAAAGTTAAATAAAAAAATATAATTAATTAATAATATAAAATAATTTACAATAATAATGTATTAAAATTAACCTCTAAAATTAATAGGTTGAACTAAATTAATATGCATTTTAAATAGATAATTAAATCAATAGTATGGTTCTAATTCACAAGTTAGTAGATTGGCGCATGGGCTATCAAGCAGAATTAGCAAGTTAGCGAGCTACAACTTAATTAGGCCCATAAATTCATGTTTAAATGGACCTCCAAAATATTTAGTCATAATTTACGCTAAGAAAAATGTTCGAGGGACGCATTTTTTACGACGCAATACGGGACATATATAGAAAATGTGAGTAAAACAATAAAAATACTTAGAGAATTGGTCCAATATAATCATTGTTATTTTTGTTTTGTTTTTTCTTTATATCCAAAAACATACTAGCATTTTTCAACAATACGTTATATACAAAACTTACAAGTATATTGTTCAAGATGCTGGTAAGTTTTACATTTTGTATGCATATATGCAAAACTTATCGGTGTATTATTGAAAAATACTAATAAATTTTTTTTAACAAAACTTACCAGCGTAAGCAGTGCACATACTAGTAAGTTTTGAATAAAATTTCTAAATAAAAAAAATTTAAACAATAATTATTTGAGACTCATCATCCAAACATTTTTGTTGTTTTTCTCATTTTTCAATATATATTGCATATGAGTCCACTATTTGTGCGTCCCCTGTCGGTTCTCTTGCGGTAATTATGGGTTAAATGACTTAGCTCGCATACCATGAACCATTTACTTAACTTTAATCTCATTTCACTTTTGAAGAGAAAAACTTATACATTTTTGTTTTATTAAAAATTGCTCACATCATTTCAGGCAAGAATAGCAGTTAGACAAAATCTTCCTCAAAGCTGCAACTTAGTATTCCAACTCGTGACATTATACATGCAATTTGTTTGGGGTTGAAATTCACTTTTACTACAATCAATCACTTTTCGGTAAAAAAAACCTTGCACATCATAATTGATTTTGAATAAAGATATTTAAATACAAAGAGCGTCGAGTTCCTTTACAAACCATTCAAGTTAAAATTGATTATTATTCCTATGCAATTCGAACTATTTATGGGATATTGGATCAAAGAAAATGTTATTTACGGTAATTTGTTTCTTTATCATTTTACTATTGACAAAGCAAAAAAAAAAAAAAAAACTAAAAGAGAAATAAAGTTGATATCTAGTTGTCATTCATCTTCTAAACTATTATGTTTGATTTTGACATTTGGAAATTTCTACGAAATTTAATATCAGTACGAGATAAGTCATCTTGCTTGAGAAAAAAGATACGCCTAACTTAAGAAACAAGGCATTATTGTTATGTTCATATTAAAATCAAGAATTTTCTTGCTCACAAAAGATATCTAATTCCTTCTCAGAAAAAAAAATAAAGATTTAACAAAATATTAGGAAATAGAAAGTAAGTTAAAGTGAGGGCGAAAACAGCTTAGTGAAATTTGAACTCAAACTCAAATTATTATTAAAGAAATCTGATGTTTCATAAGTTAAAACCCTTTAGTTATTTGAAAATATTAAAAAAATGTTTTCTGTTATTTTTTTTTAAGGGGCGATGGTAATTTATATATACCTTCAGGTAAAAGATGAATCTGCGGTCGTTATAATTCACACCCCCCCCCCCTTTTTATTTCTCCCCGAAATCCAACGTGCGATCGAAATTCTTCTTGGTGAAGAAATTATTAATCATACATTAAAATAATGATTCTTTTGCGAAAGTTTGTAGTTGCTGAATCTGACTAGAGAAAGACCATCTTTTTTCTTTTTCCGTTTATACACGTAAAAAGGGCAAAGGTCCAGCACAAAAGAGAAACGCACAACTGTGGATTAACAGCAAGTAGTTCTCCGAGGTTCCCAAACCATGGCTTGGAAAAAAAAGCTTATCTCTTATAATTTTTGTCTAAATTATAATTTTGGAGTTCCAGAAACTAAACCAAACATGCTATAACAACTCTCATAGGATGATATACAAGAAACTCCTCATCTCAGCTGGAGCAGTGTACCAAATTATTTTGACTAGGTTTTGATCCATCTTTTCTACTATGTTGAGTTTTGCTTTATTCTTTAACATTCGGATTTTAGCTAAAAGTAAAGTTGTTGACTGAAAAAAAAAAAGATATTATAATTAACAATGGAACACGCATTCTAATAGAGAAATATTGCTATATGTTTCACCGCACTTTTATATTAACTATATTTAAAACGAATTTACTTAAATTACAATTTGTTTATTATTTTATGATTGTTATTTTTATAACTCACTAATTTTTCAATTAATCACTTATTACCTGTATTATTACTTTTAGTTGATTACTTTGATACTCATGTTTCTCGGGGTATTATAAATAATAATGTCTTAATTAACTGTCAGAATTTATTAAAAAGGAATTTTCTTGCCTAAAAAAAGAATTATCAAGCATGAATTAGTCGTTGTTATACTTGATGAACTCTAAATATTTATTGTCACAATAAATATATAAAATTTAGCAACTTTAAGGTATCGATATTAATAATTCTACTATTTAATTGGTACAATAAAAATATAAGAAAAATAATAAAAGAGTTATATATATAATTTATATTTTGCCTTAAAAATTTCAACCACCCTAGAGAATAAATAAAAGTAAGTTAAAAGAAAAAAATTAAAAATTTTCCAATTGCATTATTTTTTTATTCAGCCACAATTTATTTTCACATGAATTTATTATGCACTCAGATATGGTAGTGCTATTATATAGAAATATTATTTATACATACAATATAAACATAGTATGAATATATTAAAAAAGAGAAACACACAAAAATAATAAGTCTATCAGTCTTTCTCTTTCAATATCCACTATTTTTATACCATTTTCCTTTTTATTGTGTCTACTTTATATGTAAAAATAATATTCTTTAAATAATTCATAATATATAACTAAAAGTGGTTGTTCACGGAGTAGATTGCGACCTCAGACAAATTTTCCCCTATAATGCAGGGTTTGAATCTTGTATTCACTACTTTAAAAAAGAGTTTACCTAATTATTATTGAATTTATGAGTAATTTTTTATAAAAAAAAAAAAGTTAATATCTAATGTATTGCAAATAGCTTATTTACAATTAAATATTAAAAAAAAAGCGGAAATGAAGGAAGTGATGTAACTCATGATAAAAGTGGAGAGTGAATAAGGGGACGGGGGTCACGCGTCGGGGGAAAGTGTGGCCATTAAAAGCTAGGAGGCAATTGAGTACCAACTTTTTGTGTTATGAATAAGAACATTAGGCCCACGGGGTTCCTCTGTTCACGCTTTTTTTCCCCTTTAATTCATTTTTGAATGTCACATTGCATTGATACAGCATGCAAAAGGATCTTATATTTGATACCTGCGACTGTTATCTGAAATGTGATATATGATATACTTTGAGATACGAGAGGTTACTTCCGGTCCACAAAATACAGGGAAGACTACTAAGATGCGCATCTGCATCTTTCAACTATATCATATATCTGCTTATAGAAGATTATATTGGAATATACTCCTCGCTGTTCATATGGCCCTCACTTCACTTTCCATTTAACAGTGTATTCTTTCTAGGTTATTCGCAATCATTTGCCATGATAGAAGATTATCCGTGGTATGCAAAAGTTAGTGCTGCCAACTTGTTTGATTAAGATTTCATTTAACTCAAGTGGGATTCTAAAATTTTACAAAATATTTTGCTCAATTCCTGCTTGCTGTCATTTGAAAATCTAAAATAAACATACTGTAAATTGTAGAGTAAGTATTTTTTTTCTTTTTTAAAATTAGAGTAAATCTTAATTTTGATTCTTTAAAATATCTTCAACATTACACTATAATTCTTGGTTTATAAACACCAAATTAGTTTTTAATATATCATTATTCACTAAACCAAAAAAAATAATGATTAGCTAGCATTAAATTTTAAATATTATGTACTTTTGTACAAGACTTTTTATCCCACATATTTTTTAAGTGAAGGATTAATTTTTACTTAGAATATTGTGATCATCCATTTTATAATTTTTTTCTGTAAATTTAGATATATTAAGTTTTTTTTTTCCAAAGGTATCCTCCTCCCTATAATTAAGGAAGGAGACTAATCTTTTTTTAATATAGTTAGATTTACCCTTCCAACTGGTGTTCTATCTAGGAATCGAATCGAGATTCTCTTTGGGACTACAGTAAACCTTTACCACTATATTAACTCCCTTATTAATAAATTATATAATTTTATAAGAGAACAAGATATTCTTGTTTATTTGATTTATTTAAATTATATATTGAATTAATCATTAAGACCAAAAGCGATTATTGTTCAACTATAAAACTGAAAGTACAAAAACTATATAACTTTTTTATGAACATTGAGATTTAAACTCACTATTTTTGCATAATGTGCCAAAATTGTTTATGATCTTAGAACAATCAGGTCCCATTTGGATAAACAAGTTTTGTGCACAAAGATGTGCATAAAAAGTAAGTTATAAATAAATTATTTTGTCTTTGCGTAATAAGATAAGTTCCACCACCTTTCCTTTCTTTATTGTTAGTGTCCTCATCTTCTTCTTCTCCTTCCTTTTCACCACACACATTTTTGAATCTTGTGTCCTTCAAGTTAACTGATGACAGCTTTACTCTTTGGTGACAAGAAGCCATTGCTACTATCAAAGGTCATAAATTGTAGAATCACCTACACAAAGATCTAATTCCTCTTATGTACGTCTTTGATGCTGATGTGGCTGAAAGACAATTGAGTCCTGAATTTTCTAATTGGGAGCAACAAGATTATTTGCTCTTCTCCTGGCTCTTCACTTCTTTGAGTGAACTGATACACATTCGCATAGTTGGATGTGTCTTCTCCTACCAAGTTTAGGATAAGATTGAAAAGTTTTTCGCTTCATAAACCAGTGCCAAAATTCGACAACTGAAGCTTCGATTGCAAAGCACAAAGAAATCCTCATTTATGAATGCCTATCTTCTTAATATCAAGAAGATTGTGGATTAACTTGCCTTGATTGGTTTGCCTATGCCCACTGAGGAGCACATTCAGGCTATTATGGATGGTTTATCTATTGAATACAATCCATTAATAACCTTATTATTTCATGCCTAGATCCCTGTTCCATTGAGGAAATGGAAGCTTTGCTCATGGCTATTGAAGCATGAACTGAAAAGTGCAACAATCTTTAAACTGGTTATTCTAGCTTTAATGTTCCTACAGGTTCATCATGGCAACAGTGCAACTCCAATGGCTCTAACTTTCGAGGCTATGGGAACTCATATTTTTGAGGTCGAGGCAAACCTAGCTATGAAGATGGTAGATTTGCCTATAGCAATAAACTGTAGTGTCAACTATATGGCAAATATGGCCACTCTACTTAGGATTGTTACCACAGGTTCAATCCACACTTTCAGAAGCCATAGCTCAATAATCAGTCTTATACTCTTGCTCCATAGGCTTATGTTGTAGCTCCTATATTGTAGAACTCAGACCTATCACAAGCACTAGTTGTGACTTCGTCAATTGTGTCTGATTTTCTCAATACCTTGATTTTGGTACCTCTCATCACTTAACACCATGTCCTTCTATTTTCAATAACAAACTACCTTCTGATGGAGGAGATCAAGTTCCAGCTGGCAATGGTTTAGATGTGAGTATTAAGCATGTTGGGCATTCTAATATTTACTCAAAGTCTGCTCATACTTCCTCTACGCTTAAGAATTTACTCCACGTTCTTGGTTTTACTAAGAACTTACTTAGTGTTTCCCAATTTGCTCAAGATCATGATGTTTTCTTTGAATTTCATTCTAATTCTTGCTATGTTAAATTCCAGGGTACCAAGGTGATTCTTCTTCAAGGCACTGTTAAAGATGGCCTCTATATTCCTAGATCTGCATTCAATATGTAATTCTTCATTTGTACCTATTGCTTTTCATTCTTACAAAATAAGTAGTGATGATGTTTTTACTCTTTAGCATGCTCAAGTTGGGCATCCCTTTAGTAAAATTGTGTAGCATGTACTCAAATTATGTAACATTCCTTTTGATGTAAATAAAATTGATATTGTACACAAATTCTACTACTATGGCAAGTCTTATAAGTTGCCTTTTTGTCCTCAAATTTTGTTTATTCTAAACCATTACAAATTATTTACATTGATATTTAGGGTCCCCCCTATGGTTTACACTTCTAGTGCTAAATTCTATATAAGCTTTCTAGATGCACTCTCTAAACACACTTGGATATACTTGTTAACCCGTAAGTCCCAAGCATTTACAGTGTAACACCTTCCCAAATATAGTATTATGCTTAAGTCGCAGCACCATATCCAGGAGTTTGCCACGTGTAGAAATGTTTACCTTTTATTTAATTGTAGACAATTCTTGGAAAATGCGAGTCATAAATTTCCATTATTTACATGACATATAGGTTTCGACAATCAATAAAATCGGGGCTTAGCAACTCATAATACTAAAAACTAAAAGACACGAAATGTAGTTAAGTGAATATTTACAATGCATCCATAAACTATATATAGTCTCATGTATTCCGGCACAAGTTTTCTTAATACAAAAATATAAGGGTAACTGACAAAAAGGTTATACATTAGATCCACTACCAACTCAAAATATGTCCAAGCAAGGATAACTACCAGTAGAAATACATGATGGCAAAAGAAACTGCAGATTAGCCTGTGGCCCAAGGTCATATACAAAGGTATCCAAAAGAGGACCACCCTGTACAGGAAGCATCATCCAACCCTATACTAACTAAACGGTCTCCGAAAAGGTCCTACATGATCCCCCCTAATCCAACTCGAGGGAGAGGAAACTGTTCGCTATGATGCCTAATGATTCGAGGTCACCAGGTGGGTGCCCTCTACCTCCAAAAGCATAAGAGGGGGAGGAAGAGGCATTCACCTCTGAAGGATCAGTCTCCATAGATGTTATTGTGAAGGCTGAGGTGATGCCACTACTAGGTGAGCCATATGCACAAGGATCCTATCAAAAAGGGCCGCGGGATTGAAAATTGCATTAAACACTAAAACTACGAAGGGACACTGAAAGAATATGCATAGGCACACACGAGAAGTCACCATCAGGTACAAGGAATCTAAGGCAGGGTTATAATGCTACTGTTATTCAGTCATTTCGACGAAGAATGTCATCGCCGCTATCTCCATCATTTGAAAATGATGCGGATACATACAATAGGTATAAGAATTTAAAATTTCCAATAGAATCTCCTAAACTACCACATACACTGACATCATTATCATTCTCAGCTGCTTTGATTTATTTCAAAAGGTGAGAAATATAAATAACAGAATATAAAGTCCAATTAATAAGTTCCAAAGCCATATTCATCCGAAGCAGATTCATTTTATGCATACACTTGATAATTAGAAGAGCGATTCCATAATGGTGACTATGGATCAATAAAAGAAAAGACATTATTCATAAGTCAATGCATTTGACTAAAGATGCAAGTGCACTTGACTTTTTTTATCTTTTTTTCACTTGTCATGACATCCATACTTGGTCTCCTGGGAGTAATTGGCCATTTTAACTTCTGGGTAACAGCCTGCTTTTCAGGATCAAACTCGTTCTTATACATGATTGTTGGGTTTACTTTCCCCGGCTCTCACACTAACTTATTCCCCTTAATTCATTTTGGGGTTGGCCCAAGTAATATGGAATCATAATCATCTCATAGGTTCATAATTCAAGTATGAAAGTGCTTAATATGCTTATGGCTATGCTATATAACTCATTTTCTCATACTTAAGCCAGGGAATCTAGCAACATAACAACTGTAATATAAAGACTTCTAAATTAATAACATAATTAACAGTCAGCTAGACATAGAAATAATAATCTTAATGTCATAATCAATATAATATCAAGACACATATGATCTCATTGTGGTTTATACTCATGCTATGTTTTAAAATTTACCCAACCTCGTCCTATTTAGGAACTCAGAACTTGGTGGCTGGGAGACTAAAAGTAGTGTTCCATTTAATTCAGAACTCGAAACTAGGCACACGGGAGTTGTTGCCTATCTAACATCTTACCTCAAAAACTAGGGACATGGAAGTCGTGATGCATCAAACTCAGATGTCAGAAACTAGGGACACGGAAGTTGTGGCCCATCTAGCTCGGAATTCAGGGATTAGGGACATGGAACTCGTGACTTGTAACTCGGAACTTGGAAACTAGGGTCATGGAATTTGTGACCTTTCCAACTCGGAACTCGGGATATCTGCCCCGGTTTGGCTTCTATTTCCCTATTAAGAACTCGAACCTCAGATCTCAACTCGCGCTCCTAGTGTACAGCCTTGAACCCCAGATCTAAGACCTTCAATCTTGAACCAACAATCCCGGATCTTGAACCCCGAAACCAGATCATGATAGGTAAGTAGGTGGACTAACATTTTTATAGGGTGAGTGTTCTGAACTCGGGACTCGGTATTTAGCTCGTTGCTACCCTATTTCAAGATAGACTTGCACATTTAGAATTAGAAAATCACTAAAAATACATCTTATATCCTTTTGCTTCAAAATTTTGCTAGAATATACCTACACAAACCTACTTTCAAACAAACTAAGTCCCACTCAATTTTGATTAAGTAAAGCTTAAGTTATAAGCTCTACATTGAGACTGTCCTGTTTCAGCATTCAAGGAACTCGGGGTAATACATGGAATTATTAGGAGCAATTCACAAAAGATTTAAACCTGAAATTTTATAGGCATAATTCATTATGTGTTAGCTTTCTAACAAAACCGGTTTCACTTTATTTGAAGGTGTATAGGGTAAGAAATACCTATTATACCATGTGCTAGTTGAAACTAGAGGTGTAAACTAACAACTCACTTTGAAAAATCATAAATCTATCATCTTAAATCCATGAGCTTCAAATTTTGAGCGTAGACTCCTCTATAAGTGTATTTTCATCCAATATTAGTCTCACTTCAATTAGGGTTTCCTAGCCTGAGTTCTTATCCACGTATTTGGTACTATTCCTGAAACCTTTAATAGCAGATTTTCTGTTTTGGGGTGTTTATGGTTTTCTTGTATGTCTCTCAACACAAATCAAGTTCCACTAACCTTAAATCACTGGAACAAGTTATATTTACATCATATCATCCTCATAAGAATTAGAACAACATAAGAGAGACAAACTCTAATCATCAAATAATCACAAAACAATAACAATTCTAGGAGTCTACCTTAAATCCTAAGCTTACTACCCTCTAGCTTTGATATTTTGGTGCTCTTACTTCTCCAAAACCCTAAGCCAATCACAAATCCCCATTTTGCTCCTAGCTTGACGAAATTTATAGGGCTTAAAGGAGGGAGATTTGGCTTGTATAAGAGTTGTTTGATAAGAAAACAAGTAGAAAGGTTGGAAAAATTGTGTAAGAGCAGGTAGGATACAAGAGTTTGAGTGAGTTTGAGTAGGTTGAAAAAGAAAATGGAAGCAGAGAGAAATGAAGTGAGGCTACCAAATTGAGAAGAAAAAGGAGAGAAGATGATAAGTTTCCTTTTATTAAGGCACCTTACCTAGTGGTTGATTCTTATTGGAGCGGACTTGAAAAGATACTTAAATCTTCTTAGGCTCTATTGAGTGATCATTCTTTGTCCACCAAGATGACTAGTGTGGCTAAGTTTTAGCCACACATTCCAGGGTTTTAGGGAAGATATTTATATTTTCCCATATTATAGATCTATATCAGATTAGTTTCTTATGTTACAAGAAACTGATAGTAAGAGAATTTCTCTAATCAAGTAAAATATCATTATTTTTCTACAGAGAAAATTTATGATCATATCATTCTATGATTAACATTTCCCTATTATCTTCCTACGTATCTATAATGTATCTAATAATTTAATAATTTAACAGTGTTTAGTAAGTGTATTGTTACTCGGGACATTATATACAACCTTTGTAACCTTCAAAATTCTGGTTGAAAACTAATTAGTTAGAAAAATCAAACTTGTCCAAATAGATAATGCCTAGAACTTTTTAGTGTTTTCCGAATATTTAAATGTCAAGGCCCAACCTAGCCGTGATTGGCACATCGGGAGTCCAGGGCTCCCCAGCAAGTCTAACTGAAATTTTGTAGGAAAACGGACAAAGTTTCCCTTAAAACTAGGACCTTCAGAGATGGTTCAACCGGATTATACACAAAACATCATCCAAAATAGCATAGTATATATACATACTTTGTAAATACATATGCCCCCTTCTCTAAGTTCAATATATATATATAACTTTACAACTAATGCAAAACATGTGGCATTAACCAGTTTTCTGCCAATAACCTTGTACAGATAGGACCGTGTCTGGTATTCAATAGAGCTCTAACCCAAAAAACAAAAGAAGATCCACTCTTAAGCAGCGAGTTCACCAAAAATATCTAATTGTTGCTTAAGAGGTTGGTGAAGCTGAACTCGAGTCTACACTAAAATTTGAAATAGAGGAAACAACTAGGTGAATTAAACAACTTAGTGAGAGATAATATATTTATAACATGGGATTAAACCATATGCCTGTCTATGTGGAGATCAATTAAGTCGATTAGAAGAATCAAAATCTTATTTTCTTTTCTGAAAATCCTTTTTGGACACATTTTCATAAAATATGGGAATTAGAATGTGTACATAAATATGGTGGGTGGCCATAAGTATAGAATTTCTGTTGTACCCTAAGCGGCATCATCGACACAGCCCTTAGTGAACTATAATCTGGTCGTGTCGGCCTAATATGCCAGTCTAGCACCCCCTTCTAGTTGTGGTTCATATGAGGGTACCAAGTCTAACGTCTACCGCCGTTAGCTACGGTTCTACGAAGGGCTCACCCTACAAATCCTTTTTCCATATATATTTAGAAAAAACTCCAAATCCCATGCATGTTCCAAAGTATAAGTTCATATTAATTTCCTCTTATAATATGTAGTTGGGAAAAGAATATTTAATTAACTATATAGAATCATCAAAATATGCTTGGTTAAACATAAACACATGTGCATATAGGTAATGGAAAAACTACCATAAATAAATTATTTACTCATAGTATGCAAACCACAAGGTAAGAATTCCTCTATGGAGTTACAGAACCAATAGACTGCTTCTAGAATGGATTTAACACTCTAAATCTAACAATATAGCCATATATTAGCTATAGCAGCAAAATATCAACATAAGTTATTCCTTTATCTCCCAAAAGCCTAGATTCACAATTCTAGAATGTTTGAATTTAATCCCTGAATTAGTTTCATAGGAAGAAGTTACGTAAACCCGATATGGGAGTAACCACAAGCTCAAAAGTTACCTGGGATTTCCGAGAATGGAAAAGAATGAGGTGGGGAGTTAGAGCTTCCTCTCAAGACCTCCCAAAGCTACTCCTTACTTGTTTACCAAGAAAAGAAATCAATAAGAAGGTTAAGAACGAGTGGGTATGGTTAGATAGCGGTAAAAGATGGTAAAAATACTATATGTGAGAAATTTTTAGAGAGAGTTTGAGAAAGAGGAGAAGAAGAAGAAAGAGAGAGAGAGAGAGAAATATCTCTCTTTTTAGGATGGAGGCCCCCTTTTTAGTTTTTTTCCCTACTGCCTTGCTGTACTAGAGCGTAGCCGAGGCCTAGAAAATTTCTCAACTCTGCTAGGGGGCACGCTCGAGCGTAGCTTCTGCGCTCAAGAACGACTTGACACTGGAGCGTGGCTCCCTGTGCTTGAGCGTGGCCTATGCCTAGGAACTCCTTTGAACTTTGGTTGGCAGCACGATCGAGCTTGGCTTGCTATGCTCAAGCATACCCCTTCTTGAGCTCAAAATGCCCAAAGCACTATTCTAGGTGTTCCTACCTTTAATACCACCTACTCTTAAGTCTAATGCGTTTGTTTATATTCCTTAATACCTATGAACATTTCATGGGATTCTTGGCTTGGGCATTACATTAAACACTCATGGCATCCAACACAGACTTTCATGCCCTCGTATTCATGAGCAAAATGGTAGCATTGAAAGGAAATATTGCCAAATCACTGAAATTGGCCTAACACTCCTAGCTAATGCTTCTTTACCTCTCACATTTTTTGGGGAAGCTTTTCTCACTCCTATTTACAGTATAAATTTACTTCCTACACTAGTTTTGCATTCAATTCTTTCTACCAAACTTTTGTTTCACCAAAAACTTAATTATACATTTCTAAAACGTTTTGGGTGTGCATATTATCCACTCATCAAACCTTACCAATCTCACATGCAAGCTAAACTTCAGATTTGATTTATGCCTATTCCTAGGCTACTTAAACCAACATAAGAGTTATAAATGCTTGAGTACTAATGGCAAGACTTATATATCTAGGCATATAATATTTGATGAAACCTTAATTCCTTACTCTTAGTATTTGGGATGTGTCAACACTTCATCTGCTGCACCTCAAATTTCTTATTCTGTATATTTAGTTCCACAAATATCTCTAGTCTCTGCCATCCCTCCTAAGGGTGTTCACAAGTTAGGTTTAAGAAAAAATAAAAAACCAACCCTAAATTAGATCGAGTTGGGTTAGTTCGAGTTTTAGAATTTCTTTTTTAATCAACTCGAACCAAATTAGGGTTAGGTTAGGTCGGGAAATCGGGTTTAAGGCTTTCATAAGAAAAAAATTGAAAGAGAGCAAGGCAAATCACGTAACAATCCTCTATCTCTTTCTTGTGCATGACATAATCAAATGAAGAAGAAAAACTCCAAGATCTACTATCTCATAACTCAAACTTCATATCATATGACAAATAAGAAGATCTCAGATCCATTACTAAGAGGGTTGCCAATCTTACATGATAACAAAAACAAAAATAGTAGTAGATCCCATCACAGCAGTATGACATCTTATCATCAACCACAACATAGTGGCGTAACAATACAAGAGCGCAACAATAGAGTGGCATAATGGCAAAGCAGTGTAGTGGTGAGACAACGACTGACAAATACCCTTGGAATATCATGGTGGCCTTTTCTTTTAGTAGTGGCCAGAGAGTGGAAAAAGGAGGAATATGGAATATTAGGGAAGTATTGATAAGGGGAAAGAAAGAGGAAATAGAAGAACAAGGGAGGAGTAGGGGGTCGGCAGCAATGGTAATTTGGCTAGTGGTGCAAAATGGAGGAAGGTTAAAGGGATAGGGGTTGAAAGATGGGGCAAAAACCAGAGCAGTGCAATAATAAAGTGACAGAGTGAATGAGAACATTAGCATTTCTTTCCTATTTGAAAAATAATAATAATAATATGTATAGGTAATTAGGTAATCGTGTCAGTAAATGAGTATCATTCATATATCCAGTACCTCAACCCAATTAAGAAATGGGTAGATTGGGTTTTTACCAAACCAACCTAACTACTGGCCTAACCCAAAAAATTTGCTATTAGGTTAGGTTGGTCGAGTAGTTGAGTCTATCGGTATCCGTAACACCCCTAATCTCTCCTGATGCTGATAAGAATGCCCCACATGCTCATACTCATCCTATATCTAGTGCAAATTTGCCATTTGTTTCTTTTCCTAACCCTGATGGGTCCAGTCCCTCCTTAACTAATTCTGCAATATCCTCACCAATTGAATCTACAACAGTTCCTGCAGAGCACGTGCTTCTTGTCTCAATTATTGTGAATACTCATCCCTATGATAACTTGGGCCAAAGCAAGTGTATTCAAACCTAAGATCTACATTGCCTCACTAGAGCTAACTTCGGTGAAAAGAGCTATGCAAGGTGCAAGGTGCAAATTGTTTGTGGGCCATGAAAGATAAGTATTCAACCTTTTTATTAAAGAATAACACTTGGTCTCTTGTGCCATTACCTAAAGGGAGATAGCCAATAGGCTGCAAATGGGTTTTCAGAGTTAAATATAACCTCGATGGTTCCATTAATAAGTACAAAACCAAATTAGTTGTGAAAGGATTCTATCAACAAGAGGGTTTTGACTTTCATGAAACATTTAGTCAAGTTGTTAATCCTACCACTATGAGGGTCGTATTGACTATAGTACTCACTATACATTGGCCTATCCATCAAAAGTTCAACAATGCAGCTTTGAATAAGGATTTTGAAGAATCTGTGTTTATGTCACAACCTGAAGGCTTCACTATAGGTGGCAATCATCTAGTTTTCAAGCTAAACAAGGTTTTATATGGACTCAAACAAGCCTCCAGGGCCTAGTTCAGCAAGTTGCACCATGCTCTCACTGCCTTTGTTTTTGTCTCAGCAAAATGTGATTCCTCTTTGTTCATTCGAGTTATGCCACATTGCATTCTCTATGTTTTAGTCTATGTGGATGATGTTATCATCACAAGAAGCTCCAAACGTGCCATTTCAAATCTTATTGCTACTCTGAATTATACCTTCTCACTCAAAGAACTCGAACAACTTCACTATTTTTTTTTGGTAGTTGAAGCCAAGTTCACAAAGACTGGTGGCTTACATCTTTCTCAAGCAAAGTATATCTCAAATTTATTGCAAAACGTTCATGTGACAAATTGCAAAGCTTCTCCAGCTCTAATGACTAGTGGTCTCAAACTCTCAAAGCATGGCATTGATTTGTTTAAAGATCCCTCCCTCTATAGATCTTCTGAGGGTGCACTCCAGTATGCAACCATCACTGGACCAAAAACTGATTTATATGTTGATAAAGTTTGTCAATATATGCACCAACCCCTCACTTCTCACTAGCAGGCTATTAAAAGGACCCTAAGGTGCCTAATAGCGACTCTTTCATTTGGCCTCATGTTACAACCTTGTCTTAATTTGAACCTATTTATATTGGATCTGTGATGCAGATTGGGCCTGTGATCCCAATGATAAGCTATCCACCTATGATTTTTGCATTTATCTTGGTGGGAATTTGGTGTCATGGACTTCCAAAAAGTAAGTTGTGGTATCTCGTTCGAGCACTAAAGTAGAATACCAAAGTTTAGTAGCTACTATTATAAAATTAGTTTGGCTTCAAGCTCTTCTTATTGAACTTCAACTCTGTCAGTTACTTACTCCAACAATTTACTGTGATAATTTAAGTGTAGTCATGCTCATTGCCAATCCCATCTTGAATAGCAAGTCTAAACATTTCAAATTGGACTTTCATTTTGTTTATGAACAGGCTATCAAGAAGCTCATTCTTGTTAGTCACATTCCCTCTGATGAATAAGCAGCTAATATCCTCACCAAAGCTATTTCTAGTTCCAAGTTCTATCATCTTAATTCCAAAGTCAAAGTTGAATATTCTTCCCTCTAAGTTTGTAAGGGGATATTAAGGATATAATCGTTAGGTTAGTTATAGAATTAGTTAGATAGTGAGTTAGATTAGTTAGTGGCAATTACAGAGGAGGTTAACTCTCATAGTGTGTAATCATGTTGTATAATTATAAATCACATGTCTTGATATCACAATCAATTCAATTGCTTACTTTCACTCTCATGTCAAACTCTCTCAGAGCTCTCTGAGCTCTAGATAAATCACTTACTCTTCGATATCTTTCAGAGATATATTTTATAAGTTAGATATTTCAACTTTTCAAAAAGAATGAAAAATAGCTTATCAGAATTCAAAAAGTGATAAGTTGTACAACTAATTTGATCTAAATAAATACAAAATAATTTTTAACTATTGAAAAGTTAAAAAGAAGTTACAAGAAGTGTTATCGAAATGCACCTCGATTATGAGCAATATGTAATTGCTTCAATGTTACACATATATTCCCACTATCTTTATTAGGAATTTTGAGACCCACAATTAATTTTTTTGTAACACGGTCAAAAAAGTAAGCACATTCCTTAACCTTTAAGAATCATATGCAATTTAATAAAAAAAAAGAAATTCAAAATCAATATCTTAAAGCAGATAAAAATGGAAAAGAGTATCTTAAAAAGCATATAGTACATTAGTCGAATGATTTCAACAGAATCAAATAAACATTAGGGAACTGGTCTTTGAGTCTTTTTATTAAATCTGAATCTGATCTTAAAAGTTGTGGATTAGCGACGCCCCTGCGCCGTGTTTCATGCCCATAATAAGCTTATTCTGTTTTTAATGGGGGGAAGAACTCTTCATTTGCTCTAAAAAATGAAGATAACTCTAATTGCTATTAGAATAGAACTTTAACGCAACTTTATGTGTCTATGCGACTGGCCACCTGGTGCGCTGAATAAATTTAGAATATATTATAGTAGTTCCACAAAACAAAAGAATAGAATATCTTATAAACACTGCTGAAAAGAAGGCTGTAATGTTTTGCTGCTTTGCAGTCAGATTGATATATTCCACCACAAAGAAATCGATTCCAAATGTTTTGTTTTGTTGGCCCGAAGAGTTGGTATATAATTTGCCATAGCTATTGGTTAATATTTAAATCATAATTTAATAAAAAAAATTAAAATCTTAATGTTAATTATTTAATTAAAATTTAACATAAATATTTTTGCGATTTTTATAGTCCTAATATTAATAACCCGCCTTTAATGAAATTGAAAAATATGAACAAATTTAATTGCTTAAATGTTAATTCGAACGTCACTTGACATATATATATATATATATATAAAAAGAAATAGTAACAGCAATGTAAGCTATAATGAGAGGCTGCACCAAAAGATAAGAATCGGTTAATGTCGGCCGCAGTCACTGCAGAATGGAATAGGAGACTTGGTATTTTTGAATTGTTTTTGATTTCTTTGACACACCATATATAATACGCCCCACAATATGCTACACCATATGTCATATTCTCCCTAATTACAGCGCACATCTTTACCGTAAAGATTTTTTTTCATCTTTACCAGAGCAACGCCCTTAGTCAAAGTTTGTTGCAGCTTTTTGGCTTTTATTTTTGGATGTGAATGACCATTTGCTCCCCACATCCTTTTGTAGTGGGATGATACATTCTCAAATTATCGGCAAAAAAAAAAAATTGTAAGCTATGGAAAACTGGCCTCACTTCGGTGCTTATGTAAAATAGAAGATTGAAAGTTTGTTTATTTGAGTTTTCCTAAAATTATTTTTAATTAAAATATATAATTTAAAAATATTTAATTAATTTTTGAAAACTAAAATGAAAAATATAATTTTAGCATTTTTCACAAATTTAAAATAATAACTCAAAAAAAATCTAAAAAATATAAAAGAGCACTTTTTTCTTAAAAAAATAATAAGACAACTTAATTTAGTCTACTAACTAAGTCCTCAGGGCTAAATACGCCATCTCACTTTTGTAAGAGACTTCATATCATGAACTGTTTATAACAATAAAATTATTTAGAATTGACTCAAAACTTTTAATTACCTTAGTTTTATAACACATCTGTCAGTGTTCATAAAAGGTATAAATTTAATTTTGATAATATATTTTTAGTATATGAATTATTATACCATTTTCTAATTACATGATGTTACATTATTAAATTTTTTCAATATTTATAATAATTATTTTAAAATTTATAAAAAAGATATTTTGGGACTAAAAAAATAACTAAACGTATAATTATTTAATCTTTTTACAAATTTATGGGAATAATATAGTACGTTCGGTGGCTACTTCTGACTCACACCACCTGTCGTCCCGCCCCCCAAAAAAAAAAACATGTTATCATTAGAATGATAGAAATCGTATTCTATTTCATAGTATAAATTATGACATTTCCTAAGAATATATAATATTATATGTTATACCTCTTAATTTGTCATATTTATATTGATATTTTTTATAAAAATATTTGGTGTTATATTTATAAAAATATTTGATGTTATATTTTATAAAATATAAGAATATTAAATATAATATTATCTATATCTCAAAATAGATTAGTACATATATTTTTGTAAATAAAAAATATTATATATAATATTATCTAATCTTAAATAAATTATTATAATTTATTCTATTTTATATTATTATATTTCCATCGTCACTTTCAAATTTATGTGGCAATGCAGAGCGTGTCTTTGGTTTTATCTTTACAAAATTGATTTTTGATAAAATTAATTTTTTAAAAATTAATTTTAGTTAAAAGTGATTTAAAAGTAAAATAATTTATATTTAGATATTTTAACTTAAAAAATGATTTTGATGGAAAATATTGTTTAGAAGGTATATATTTAATATTTATTTTATTATATTTTGAAAATAATTTTTTCATTCTCTATATTGTTATTATAAAAAGATAATGTATATATGATATTTTAATTTTTAAAAGTCATTTTTTTAAAATTTATTATTTAAATATAACATTTTATGCATTATATAGCTACATAAAATAATCGAAAGAAAGTAAATAATTAAATTAACTTTCGTTAACAAAAAGCTGATAACTCCACTAATATATTGCCAATTGTCAACAAGAAACAAGAAACAATGTACAAAGAGCGGAAAGCGAAAAATGATAAGTGCTTAAAGGAGCATATATTTTAACTTTTAGAAAAAAAAAACAATTATAAAATTTAAATTTTATATATAATTAAAAATTAAAAATTGACTTTTTTTTAAAGTAACTCTTTTTAGTATATAAAAAAAATGAAAATAAAATTATTTTAAAAGAAATTATTTAAATATATAAAAATTAATTTTTTAAGTAAAAGAAATGATTTTTTACCAATAAAATTACAAACAAATACAACTTAAATAAGTATAAGAAAGTAAGGGTAAAATAGGTATAAAAAACTTTATTGCCGTGACTGGGATTTTGCAAACGAGAAAGCAAGAAAATCTTGGTACTGCTCCTTGCTATGATGGAGTTTGGAAGGAGAAAAAGGGGGAAGAGAGAGACGTTGATTATGCTTACCGGCTAACCTTGCTAAGATTGCTATGGCGGGCGGTGGTGGTGGCAGTGACGCCGCGGGGGGGGGGGGGGACTGGGGAGTGACGGTGGACAGTGGCAGCTGGGGAGGCAGCGGTGGTGCCGTGGGGCGAAGGTAGAGAGGGAGAAGGCGTCTGTAATGTATCACAACTGATTAGCCTATCCATACACTATCAAATCTTTAACTATTAACCTTCAAGGTCCATGATTCACCATAGAAAAAACGATGTGCATTGTGGACAGCACCAAGACTAACATGTTTGGGAAGCACGTAAAAAAAAAAAAACTGTTTAACTCAAAAATAGTTGTTTTAAAATTTTTAATTTTGTTTGGATAATTTGCCTGGAATAAATTATAATCATTAGAAAAATTTAAGTTATTTTGAAGCAAATAAACAGAAATAAAAATTTAGACATTATTTGATTATAACCTATTTACACAATTATGTATTTATTAAATTGATATTAAGTATCAAATATTATAATATAGAATATAAATTATTATTTCATATTTTTAAAGTAATTTTATTATATAAAAATAATTTTTTATATAATTTATATAAAATAAATTATTTTAAAATTATTTTTCAGTTAAAATATTTAAATATAAATTGATTATTATATAATCAATTATATAAAAAGACGATTATACAAATAGATAATGAGTTTAATTGATATATATTAATAGTGTAAAATTATTTTATATTATTAATTAATAAAAATACTGAAAAATAAAAAATTATAGTGAGTCCCTCATTATAATAGATGATTATTTATATGAGTTGATATTTTTTATTATTTTTATTGATTAATAATATAAAATTATTTTATATTATAAATATTTTTCAATTAAATTCATAAATAATTATTAAAATAATTTTAATCTAATAATTTTTTCAAACACACATTAAACCCCAATTTGAAGCTAGAAGGGAGTTTGAAATTTTTCGCAAACACAAAACCAATCAAGGTAAATCCGACAAAATCGATTTTGATGCCACAAACCTCATTTTGGGTATCTCAAACGTCCGTCCAAACTGGAATTTGCGATCCCTAATAACAAAAGTCAAGCATGTGTCTTGTTTTTTTTGGTCCGAAAGTCATGTCTTTTGTTTTTTGGTCAGTGAAAGTCATGTTTCGTATAGTCGCATCAACCAAGAACGCTTTATCTTTTGCGTAATGGCCTAAAATATTCCGGTATCCATCTTCGTGTAAAGGTTGAGAAACTATGACCTCTTCGTTAATGGAAGAGATCATTAACTTTAGGAGGAGTGTTATTTGTATCACTTTTTATTGTGGATATTTAGACACTTAGAGATAAGATTAGAAAAATACAATTATAAAAAGAAAAAAAAAAGTGAAAAAGCAAGAGGAGAGAGGAGAGAGATAAATACAATATGTCAAAATATGTTAATTGATAATATGTACAAAAAATATTTCTCTTACCTTTAGTAGCCCAAAAAGGGGGCAAAAAGAAAGTGACCAATGCCTATTTGACAATGATATAATGAAGTGAAGGGAAATATTTATTTAATCCATCTATGTCTATAAAATTGCTTCAATAGGAGAACCCTTTCTTTCTCATACAACAAATATGGGGCATGGTTGCTTTGGATGCCCTCCGCAATAACAAATTTGCATCTATTTGTAGTGGGAAGGATAAAGGGTCACCATGTCCCCTTCATTTATGTAAATTAATTTGTGATAGAAATTTAAAGATGAAGATGCTCCTATCACCGCCCAAGATTGCTATCATAGAAGAGGAACCCAAGCAATAACATGAATTAATTTCTTTCCCTTATTGTCATAGACCATACAAAATAAACAAGCATGCCTAGATAGGCATATAGGGTGCAAGCTCAAAAATATATTCTCTCATTTATGGCACTTATGTTTTTTTCCCCCTTCATAGTTTCATCCTTAAGGTCACTAGATAACAAAGATTATTGCTTTATAGCAACGAATGGACAAGGAGTGTAAATTCAGCAGTCATTAGTAAGGGTTTGCCACATTTTGATTTCCACCATTGATTAAATGTTCATACTTGACCACCACTTTTTTTATCAAGGGTGAAAATTAACAAAAGGTGAAAATCATTAATAAAAAAGATGGAACCCAATATGAAACCCACAAAAATATTTAATCAATAATAAAAATTAACGTATAATAAAGTTATATGAAATTACTATTTGAGATAATCCATTCTCCAAATACTTTTGGTTTGATTAATGATCATGCAACTAGATGCAAATTACATGAAAGAACAAATTGTTGTGGCTGTGAGATAAAATTTTTCACCGACCATATATTGCATGTTATTGTCAAACAAATTAATTGGGAGGAGAGGGGGAGGGGTTCCAATGCAGTAATGCACTAACTCGAATTGTTGCATCTAGAATAGGTAATTGGTAGAGACAAACTGTGTTTTTGGTTTCGCATTACAATACTTATATTATTTGGAAAAACTACAGTGACCTGAGTTATGGTACTTATAATTGTCACTCTTTAATTTGTACCCCTACACAAACCTTCTTTGCTTTGAATGATAGCTAACACCATTAGCCTCACATGTTATTTTACAGTAATCTTCCTATTTGAAATATGTTTCATCCATTTTCTACTACCCAAAAAAAAAAAAAGACCCTTAAGTCTCTACATTTTTTCTTCATCCATTTTTCTAGAAAGAAGCCATTAATCACATGAATCAAGGAATTAATTAATATTCTATTATAATGATTTTCATTGTATTAAACTCTGGAGATAAAGTTTGTACAAACGATTATATACAAACTCAAGGCGAATTTTATCTTTTAATAGTGATAATTGTTTCAAAACTTTACAATTATGCCAATGTAAATCATATGTGTCACACATGCTTCTTTTGCTAGTTTTACAAATGTTAGTTTAACAAAAGGATATTTTGTGTAATCAACATATAAGCCAAGGTTCATGTAAGAGGAGTGCAAACTAGAGAATTGTCGTGTGTAATTACCATAAATCTGGAGAGAGAGGTCAATTTCATTTAAATATGTATCGACAAAACTCATTTCAATATATATTGATAAAAATGTCTTTTTCACCTATACTATAAATTCAATAAATTTTTAACTTAGTCAAAGTAATTCTATTTTACAATACTTAAACTTTAATTATAAAAGAAATTATTAATTGTAAAAGCAATTATTTTCAATCAATTGATTTATAATTAGACTTTTAACATTAATTTGTTTTCAATTTATCCCAAGAAATAAATTTATATTTTTTTAGCAATTATAATTATACATGTAAAAGTAGCTTTTATCAATATTATGCCAATAACATCTATCACTTAAAATCACTTTTTAAATAAATATTCTAAAATATAAATTATATTGGAGTTAACTAACTTATGATTACAATTAAATTTATAAAATTAAATTGATTCAAAATTAAGTTTATAAACTTTAATTTAAACACACAGTGACATGAATAATCAATAATACATTAAGATGGTATATATAGAGTATTAATTAAGTTAAGATCTTATATATATATATATATATATATATATATATATATATATATATATATATATATATATATATATATATTTTAAATCACCTTTGTCTGAAATTTCATTGAGATCCAATTAATCTGTCTCTAATCAAGTCAACTTATCATGCAGATAAAGTTTTTTTAGGACTAATTTTTTATATCCCCAAAACTCGAATATGAGATAATACTTAAGGGAATAAGTATTGAGCCATGTCAACCAACTAAGCACTGGTTGTAATTTTTCTTAATTAAAAATATTTATTTTAGAATATTTTATAATATTGGGTTGAACTAAGTAAAACCAAAATATAATCAGAATTGGACTTGAAGAAATATATTGGGCATAAATTGAACTCCTAAATAAATTTGGTCCCATACTGAGATTTGGTTTGGTATTATTATGATTTTTTGAGAGCTGTCGAGCTCTTTGGTCTAAAAGTTACTCTAAAAATGTCATAGTAATATTATTTGATAAAGTAATGTAAAAATTGTTATTAATAAACAGAAACCACAAAAATAGTGTTTGGTAAAATTACTTTTAAAATCTAAAATGGTTGTAATAAATATAAACACTAAAGAGAATAATTTCTAATTTTAATATAATTAAAGAAAGTAAAGTTATATTAGTTTTTTAAATTTTAAATAATACAAACTAGTTTTGAAAAGTATTCTATGATGGCTCCCGAGAGCATCCACTGGTTTTTAAAAGCTATGTGCAAAAGTATCCTAGTTTTTTTATTTTTCAAACAAAAAAAATTAACTTATACTTTTTATAAGTTAAAGCACTCCTTCAAATAAAAACTATCATACGAGGCTTAAATGTTAGGTTAGATTGGATCATAATAATCCTAATATCTAAAACAGGCTTTAATATAGATTTGATATAAGCAAGGACGAAAAGCTAGAAAAATTGATTTGGAGAACAGACGTATATTAACAAGTTTTCACTAAATACCTTTTTTTGGCTTAATTATGTTTTTGTTATTTAAAATATTACTTTTTTTTATTTAGGTTTTTTTAAATTGTTTACTTTCTCAAAGATTTTATTTATTTATATTTGACCTCTCCATTAACTTACAGTTAATTTTTTTTCACTAATAATAAATTTGTTACCGTAGTAAAAACGAGGAGAAAAAGTTAATTTGGTAATTCTTCCCTGGCTTCAACTTTCAAAGAAGAGGTGGCAAATTTAGCATTGATTTGAGAATTCGGATAGGTTAGGGCTCTTCTATTTTTCTGCTTACAGTTAGGTTGGAAATTTGGTTTAAGTTTTTTTTTTTTTTTTAACTGAAAAAATAAACTTGCATTATAAAAGACTCAAAAAAGTTTTATAAAAACAAAAAAGTCAAAAGGCTTAACAGAGCGAGAGAACGAACATCTTGTGCAGCATATGTTCCATACAAATATGTGATTTTATTGGAAATTTTGAGTAAACTAGCATAAATTAATATCACATTTTAATTTTAAGTTTAGATTAATTGGATGTTAAAATAATTAAGAGTCAATTATTTAAACCCCAATTGTTATAATTGCTATTGATGTTGGGTTTATTGGGCCCATTGGGTCTAAGCACCGTTCATTGGTAGATTTGTTATGAATACCTATGTATGAGTATTGCTGTGATGGGTGGTTTGACTCGTTATTTTGCTAACATAGGGAGAGATCCCTTACTTCTAACCATATATGGAGTATTTGATTGCTCAATTGATATTATGACACATAATATCTATTGTGGAATAAGAGGAGACCACTCTCTCAAAATCGTATTTTGGATTTCTTTTCTATCACTAGAAGTAAGTAGATTGATTACCTTTGATTATGGATTTTTCACATTCAACCTTTCAAGATTATTGTTATTGTAATTATTTTTGTATATACTGTTCTTAGAGTTAAATTGGTCCTTAGGGCATAAGAATTTTAGATTATTGTTTTGTTTCATTCTGACTCAAAATTCCTTCAGATTTATGAAAGGAAGATTGGTTGAAAATTTCTTTAGTGAGAAAACGCTTCAGTTTATCTATTACTGGATCGGGCTAAGCTTTTTTAATTTTTTCATAGTGGACTCGATCTATTTTATTTTTGCATAACTGAAGCCTGTTTTAGGTTAGACCAAGGTTGTTCTTTCTTCATCAATTGGTGTGGGCTTAGGATAATTGGGCTGATGTCTGTTTTCATGTTAGTGGATTGAGTCCTTTCAGTGATGCAAAAACGATGACAATAAATAATTGAAGTGAAAAATAGAATAAAAATATAACAAAGAGAATAACTAAATAAGTAAACTAAGAAAAGAATTGAGAATGAAATAATAATAATATTAATAATAAAACTAAAGAGTCTATTTTTTGTTTGAATTTATTTGCCAAAATAATTTAATATACTTGTTGGCTCTTGAATTAATAAATAATTTACATTACTTTATTTTATCAAAGCACTACCCCTAATGTTTTATGAAAAAAAAATTAGTTGTTCTTTTAGACAGTCTAGCATTGTTGATGTAAAAAATGTGAAATAAAATATAGGGCCGTCAAAATGGGTCAAACCCGTTTATCAGCCAAAAATATGTGGGCTGTACTTAAAAATAATAACCCGTTTAAATTAGCCCTTTTTAGCCCGACCCGTTTAACCCGCGGGCTAAACAGGCTAGTCCTCGCGGATAAACGAATCGGCCCGTTTACCCATGTTTCTTTTTTTTTTTTTAATTTTTTTTAAGGGAGAGCTATATAAATTTAAGATATAAAATATAATTTAATAATCAAATATAGAACATTTTCACTTTTTTTTAATAAGAAATAATAATTTAACCCTTTTTTAATAAAAAATAATTTTTTAAAACCTAAAAAGTAAAAAAAAAAAGAAAAAAAATAAAAAGGCTGCCCCGTTTAACTTCGCGGACCAATTTTAAATGGGTCGGGTTAGTAAAATATGACTCGTTGGCTAAACGGATTAACCCGTTTATTTCGCAAGCTTAAACGGGTTAGGCCGAAATGGGCCAGACCAACCTGTTTGATACCCCTAATCAAAAATATGTTTGACTTTCTTATAGCTTAATTGAAATTAGCTTTTCTTCATGGTTTGACCACATGAATTTAATAGCTTATTTCATTGCTTAAATTGCATGGTTTTTATTCATCAAAATACAAATTGCATAGTTTTTTTACTCATTTTTTTGTGATTATTATTTGTTTTGATATGTTGGTATGAGGTTAGGCAGATCTTCGTCCATGCTTTTACGACATTGGTGGACTTGTAAGAGACTCTCACATCCAAATTAGCAAGTGAACATTAAAGGCTGAGAAAAGGTAACTTGGTGTGGTGGTGGAAGAGAAGCTTGAGAATTTGGTGGATTCGGAAATGAGTTAAATCGGGCACTCGACAGAGAGGAATGATTCATATTTAAAATTGGGAAGGAGACCAATGTGGGATTAGTCAAGGTGGTAGGTGTTTTAAAACCAATGTGGGATGCTTTTAAATTCAAATGGAGGCACACTTATATATATATATATATATAGAGAGAGAGAGAGAGAGAGAGAGAGAGAGAGAGAGAGAGATTAATTATTATGTATTGACATTATAAAAAAAGTTTTATACTTTTATCCAATCAAATTTTTGTGTTTGTAAGACTTTTACGATAATGGATAAATAATTTAAATACTTTTGCTAATTTAGCAATACATGATTATATATATACATATAAATATAAAAAATTTAAAAAATACAACATGTAACTTGATAGTAAGCAAATATTGTAAATAACTTTATCAAGTAATATGCAAATTGAACTTGACCCAACCTTAAATCATGAACCTACAAGACATGAAGAAAACACACAAAGAAAAATATAAAGAAATAATATCGTTACATATTGAGTATGGCACTAGGATGAGCAACAAATATCTTATTTTCTTTAGGACAATTTGGGAGAAACTCCAATAATATCCTGGTACAGTGGGTCATAGTGTGTTACCCCAAGTAAAGATGGCATAAAAAACCCGTTTAGACTATTTATCATATATTTTCATGGTTAATTTGATTGTGTTTGTGTTAGGACCTGTTGGATATATACATGATAGGATAAGACCTGATTATATCAGGTATAATAAGATTTTAATATTATACAATATTTGATATGATATTGTATAAGATACTATGATATGTAATATAATATTATTGTCATGCTTTTAAATATTTTTAATTATACGAAAGATTTTACAAAAACTTAAATTATAATAAAATAATATTTTTGTTAATTATTTAATTATAAATTAAAAAATAATGTTGGTTTTTAAATATTTATTAAAAATATTTATTAATTTTAATTATATAAAATCATAATTGTTATAAATATTTATTAATTTCAATTATATAAAATTGTAATTTATATCTAATGTTATATACTATTCAATTCAATATATTTAAATAATTATTTTTATTTTCATAAATTATAAAAATTAAAGATACAAGAAACAAATTCGATTTTCTATACTCTACTATTTACTATGGCGACGAAGAGTCAAATTATCACTATATTCTATGAAAATTGGATATTAATAAGAATATGAGTGGAGGTGTGAGCGGGGGTGTGAGTGGAGGCGGCTGGGGAAGGAGTGGAGTTGCTGATGGAAGGGGAGAGTGGCTGCAAGAAGTTGATGGTAGAGGAGTGGGAGGTGGCGAAGGTCATGGTGGAAATATGGAGCCGTGTTCATTTAGAGACAAGGTTGTTGGTGGTGCACCTCCAATCCTTGTAAATGTTCCTGAGGACTTGTTGGAACAGAAGTTGGCGGTGCTAGATTGGATGGATGGAGATCGATTGGCTCCGCGGGTGTCTTTTGACAAGCTTGTTATCAGAGAATTCCCACAGTCGTGGAAAGACACATTAGTGGTTAAGCTTCTTGGGAGGAGCATAGGCTTTCTGGATCTAAAGGAGAACTGCAACGGCTGTGGAAGATGGTGGCAGGCTTTGATGTGATGAGCACAACAAATGGCTATTTCATGGTAAAATTTGATGATGCCAGTGATTGTGAAAAGGTGATAGGAAGGGAGCCGTGACTGATTCAGGACCACTATCTTGCAGTTAAAGAATGGTCACCGGATTTTAATCCTGCTGATAGTTGTTTTGGTCGAACCATGGTGTGGGTGCGTCTTTCTAGTCTGAACATGTTATATCATGATTGGAGAGCACTCAAGGTGATTGCTGTTGGAATTGGAAGGCCAGTGCGGGTTGATGTGGTGACGGAGCATATGGGAAGAGGTAAATTCGCACGGTTTTGGTGGAAGTTGATTTAGCACTACCAGTGATCAAGAGGGTTTGGATCCAAGATCATTGGCACAATGTAGAATATGAACACCTGAATTTCATATGCTCGTTGTGTAGGTGTTATGGACACTTGGCTAGGAATTGTTCCTATGCCATGGTGGAACCATTGATACCTCCGACGGCCAAGGCGACAACTGCATCGGAGGAGGCAATAAAACACAGGGAGGAAATTAACGTGGGGCCCAAGCTTAACTCCAAGGAAGGTACCGAGAATTGCGAAAGCGCGATCAATGCAGATTCAATTTTGGATCCCTTTCAGTATGTAATGGATAATGGAAATGATTGGGTTGAAGTCAAGAATAGGAGAGGATCATGGAATTTAAATACTGGAAAGGAAAGAATAAAGGAGGGATCTTAGAGAGTTTAAAGACCACAATTAATATGCAAGGAAGTTTCTCATGTAAATTGGCGTTGCATGATTCTGCTAGGAGGAAGGATGTTGGCGTCATTTTTAGCCCACCATGTTTGTAGTTCTCGAGACTCATGTTGCTTTTGCGAGTTCAGATACTTTTTGGAGAAGATTGGGTTATAGAGTTGTGGGTGTCTCGGAGGCTCAGGGAAGGAGTGGAGGGATTTGGGTTATGGAAAACATTACTAGTAATGTTTGTACTTTAGTGGATGTGTTTCATCAGATGGTGATGTTTAAGGTGAAAAACGGTCAGAAGGATTGGCTTTGTAGTGCCACCTATGCTAGCCCAACGCCATCACTTTGTGAGAATCTTTGGCGATACATGATCCAATACAGGGCTGGTGTGAACATTCCTTGGTTCTTGATAGGTGACTTTAACCAGGTTCTCTCCCCAGCAGAGGTTAAGGGTTGTTTGTTTTCTGCTGGGAGAGCAGATTCTTTTGCTCATGTTTTGGATGTTTGTGACTTGATGGATATTGGATTGACTGGGAATAATTTTACATGGGTTCATCGAGCTGTTGGTATGCCTACTATGATGAAGAAATGGGATAGAGCGTTGGCTTCTCTATCTTGGCGTCATTTGTTTCTTGAGGCGTACATAGAAGTTTTGGGGAAGCTTCACTCTGATCACTTCCCTCTTCTCTTACGTTGCGAGGGTCAACAACTAGTGAGAGGAGAGAGACCATTTGGATTCTTGGCAGCTTGGACTACTCATCCAAACTATGATGCTGTAGTTAATTTAGCTTGGCAGAGGGGAGATCAAATTGTCGCAGATTGTCTGGAGAATGTGAAAGAAGATTCTTTGGCATTCAATAAGGATGTGTTTGGTAATATTCTCTATAGGAAAAGGAAGCTTGAAACTTGTTTACGAGGCATTCAGTGAAGGCTAGAAGAAGTTGATTCTACTTCATTGATTAGACTAGAGGAAGAACTGCAGAGGAAATATAATCTTGTGTTATACCAGGAAGAGCTTCTCTGGTACCAGAAGTTTAGGGAGAGATGGGTCAAGTTAGGTGACAGAAATACCGGCTTCTTTCATAGCCAGACGATTGTTAGAAGAAAAAGAAACCGGATACATGGACTATTTCTAGATGATGGCGGTTGGAGTACTGATGATGCTGAGCTCAGAGAAGCTGCTTGTGGTTTTTATAAAAACCTTTTCTACTTTTCTGAAGCTATTCGGCTAGATGCTCTTAATCTGGTGAGTATTCCTAGATTAAGTGTGATGGGCTTTGATACTCTTGTTGCTCTAGTTACCTAGGAGGAGGTGAGAATTGCTGTAATGGGAATGAAATCTCTTAAAGCTCTTGGTCTAGATGGTTTCCAGCCTTATTTTTATAAGCATTATTGGGGAGTTGTTGGTGATGATCTTTGGCGCTTGTTTTTTGGTGCTTTTGTAGTGGGTGAGTTTGATCCATGCTTAACGGAAACACTCATTACTTTGATTTCTAAAGGGGATACTCCAACCCATTTAAGAAATTTCAGACCTATTAGTCTGTGCAATGTGGCCTACAAAGTTATTAGCAAGGTGCTGGTTAATAGACTCTGCCCTTTTTTAGATGAGCTCGTTGGTCCTTGGCAGACTAGCTTCATTCCGAACAGAGGTATGTCTGATAATGCTATTATTACATGAGCAAAATGAAGGTCAAAAAAGGCTATCTGGCTTTTAAGATCAACTTGGAGAAGGCGTACGATCGCATTAATAGAGAATTTTTACATCAAACTCTTGAGAATTTTGGGTTCCCGAATAGTTTTGTGAAGCTAGTTATGTTTTGTGTTTCTACTTCTTCTTTGTCAATTTTGTGGAGTGGTTCTCGTCTGAATAGCTTTGCGCCTACTAGAGGACTGAGACAAGGAGACTCCTTATCCCCGTATCTATTTGTGCTATGCATGGAAAAGCTCTCTATCTATATTAATCAGCTATTTGAAAATGGTCAGTGGCTCCCTATGTACTTATCTAGAGGGGGTCTGTGCCTCTCCCACTTATTATTTGCTAATGATGTTATGCTTTTCTGCAAATCTAAGAATTCACAGGTTTGCTTGGTGATGAAGGCCCTCAATGATTTTTGTGATGCTTCAGGGCTCAAAGTTAATGTGGAGAAGTCTAGAGTTATGTGCTCCAAGAATATTTCTCATAAACGTCGGGATAATTTCACAGGTATCTTGTCAATCTGGTTTACTAATGATTTAGGAAAATATTTGGGAGTCCCTCTAGTTAAAGGAAGAGTTTCTAAAGTGATGTTTTCAGAAGTTCTTGGGAAAATTCAATCTCGGTTGGCATCTTGGAAGGGCAAGCTTCTGAATAGGGCAGGGAGAATTTGCTTGGCCAAATCTATTCTATCCTCCCTCCCCGGTCATTGCATGCAGATTCTTTGGTTACCATCTAATGTCTGCCATTCTATTGATGCATCTATTAGAAGGTTTGTTTGGAGTGGTCATAGTGATTCCAAAGGCCTCAACTTGATCAATTGGGATATTTTGACTCTTCCTAAATGGTCAGGAGATTTGGGCATTAGAGATGCTAAACTATCCAATGTGGCTTTGCTTGGCAAATTAGTATGGAGGCTTATTCATGAACAACATAGGCCTTGGGTTCAGATTCTTAGACATATTTATGTCCGTAATTCTGATTTACTTAAGTTAAGATCTGGGACTAGCTCTTCTTATTTGTGGTAGAGTATCATGAAGGTGCTAACTATGCTTCGGGAAGGATGGTACTACTGGCTCTGCAATGGTCGGAGTTCCTTTTGGTTTGATTATTGGTCTCAGGCTGGTAGATTATGTCAAAAAGTGCCGTTTGTTCATATCTCCGACACTGAGGTCTTTGTCAAAGATGTTTGGATGGCGAACAACTGGGATTTTGCTTCCCTTTATACTCATGTCCCTTGGAGCATTCAGGATGTTCTTGACTAGGTTGTTAGACCTATTGATACGAAAGAGGAGGATGGTTGGGCTTGGCTTCTTGATGGCAATGGGGTATACATAGTCAGATCTGCTTATCGTTGCCTTCTTCAAAATCATCGCCACTGGAATTTTGGAGACAATTGGAACTGTATTTGGTAGCTTCCAGTTCCTGAAAAGGTTCGTCTTTTAGTATGGTTGATCTATCATCAAGCTTTGCCCACTAATGTGCTGCGGAATAGAAAGGGTTTGGCTTCTTCTGCTTCTTGTTCCCAATGTGATGCCAGCTCGGAGGACTTGCTCCATTGCCTTAGAGATTGTCAGAATTCCTTTCAAGTTTGGCGGTTCCTTGATTTACTAATTTTCCTAATTTCCTCCTGGGTGATGTTTGCAATTGGGTTAAGGAGATGTCTTTAGGCAGAAATTATTTGCTTTTTCTTGCGGGGCTATGTGGTTATGGAGATGGTGATGTATGGATATTCTAGGAACAGAGAATTGGAGCTTATAGTTTGTTTCGAGACAAATTCTACATTCCGCTCAGGAATTCCGTGGGGATATGGATATTCATAATGAGGGGATGGGTCTAGTGTCATGGCATCCTCTTCCTACTGGCTGGGTTAAACTGAATATGGATGATAGTGTTAATCCAATTACTGCTATGAGTGGCTGTGGTGGAGTGTTGAGAGGGACAGATAGCAACTGGATCATGGGCTATTCTATGAGGTCTGCCTCCAATGACATCTTATGTGTTGAGTTAGAAGCAATCAACTAGGGGCTTGAATTGGCTTGGGCTCATGGTGTTAGATCTGTTTGGTGCAAAACGGATAGCCTACGAGCATTCTCCATTCTGTAGAATGTTATTCCTTGCAGTAACGTGACGCTTCGCCAACTACTGCTGGCAGTTCGTGAGAAGCTTGCAAGAAATTGGAAAGTGCAAGTCTGCCATGTGCTTCGTACTGCTAACTTGGCTGTTGACTTTTTAGCCAAGTTAGGTGCTAGAGATGTGGTGCCCCACCGTGTTTGGAACTTAGCGCCTGAAGACATGAGCTTTATATTACGCAGTGATTTAACTACGTAGGTGTGTGCTGCTGTGTTTGTTTTGTTTTCTTTCTCTAGTCTACCCAAAAAAAAATTATCACTATATTTATTCTTTTTTCTACTTCTTCTTCCAAGTGCAGGATAACCCCAAGGAATTGCAGGTTTTTTTCTACCAATTTGGACCCTCTCTTCACCACCCATGGGGATGATCTACAGGGTTCATAACTACTCCTCTTACTACAGGACACTAGTTGATCTAGGCCAGAAGCAGACCTACGTCAGGATAACCCCTCCTTCTTTGAAACACTTTGGTAGTGCTCTTAGATTATAATCCAAATAAAAAATCACAGCACAGGGAGTCATCTTCTTATTCTCTCTATCAAGAAAAAGGATCGTAAACTAATTGCCTCGGGAGAAAAAGAGGCATCCACTTATTACAGAGATGGTGTGATTCGATTATTCTTTTTTTACCGATCTCGACTTAGGAGAAAGACACATTATTCCAAAAAAAAATGGAAAAAACCTGCGCTTGCTGAAGGTGAAGTTTGTAAATAAAACGAAAAATTCCGAGTGTATATTGTCAAGTTGTGAAGTGATTTTTTTTTTCTTTTTTCTTTTGGGTAAAGTTGTGAAGTGAGTCTTTTTTATGTATTTTTTTTTCCATTTTTGGAGTTTTTTTGGTAGGGTTTTATAGACATGACTTCTTGATAGGAGGTTTTGGCTGAAAGAGGAGCTTTGGCATTGACAGTGACTTCACTTTGTTAAGTGGGTTTAATAAAAATATCCATGTATTATTATATAATTGGATAACTTGATGGAATGGAGGTAAGGAACTTAATATAAGTTTTGACCTTTAATAAATTGTACTTGTACTATATATATAAGTAATAATTTTTATTAACCATTTACATATAAATTTTAAAAATATTAATTTTAAATATTTATTCATCGATTACAATTATTTTAGATATTTTTAATTTATATAATATATAATTATATTTTATATTAAATATTATTCGTCATGTATTATTTATTTTTAATAATTCATCATTATTTTATATTTTTTTGAATATTTATTTATATATTAAATATTATTTATTTTAAAATATTTATTATTTAATTTAGTTGATTATTTATTTATTTAACAACTATTTTTTCATAATATATAAATAATCAAATTGTGAAAGAAATTTTATATATTAAAAGCTAATTAAGTCTAATATGGTCTTCTTAGACTTGACAAGTTATCCATCATTTTGATAGATGAGGGAGCTATGATGGATAACCTTATATAATATGTTACCTATACCAAACAATGGATCAAGACATGGTATATAATATTAACTTATCCTATTATGCTTAATACAACATGCTAAATGCACCCTTATGGATAATATATATGTTTCATTTTGGTTTAAGGGTAATTTTTATGAATTTTCCTCTTTTTTGGCTTTTTTTGAACCTACAGATATCTATAGGGATTTAAATCTCGATAAAGAACACAGACCCGTGATAAGGATGGGGCAGAGATTAGAGGCAAATTTCTAAATAGAGGACTAGATACCCATTATCATCCTTAACCCTAAGTCAAGGACAAATCTAGAAAATACTTTATCATTTTATTAAATAAATATCATAATATATGCTATCAGCCGATAAAAAAAAAAATAGCATTAATTTTACATTGTTTTTCCATCACAAATACTCAAAAAATTTTCCTTCTCTTTTATTATCATGTATCAGGTATGAAAATATAAACAACATTATTAACAACCAATTCAATAATAATGTTATATGCTCTTAGAAACAATCAACAAATAAAATAAATAAATAGAGCATACTAAATTTAATAACTAGAATTAATAACTGTTCCGAACTAAAATCCTGTAGCCCATATTATGGTCCATTTACAGTTAGGCCAATATGGCCCAAGTCGGAGCTCATACAACATAGGCCCAAGGCCTAACTCAAAACCCACAAAGGGAGACAAGTGTACTCGTAACGTGTGGCTAGAAATCTCGAACTCCATTTATGAGCAAAATGCGACTATGCACATAGCCCACATTGTTGCGTATATCGAGAGTCTCGAGGTGGCCACCTTCTATCGTGGAACTCAAACGTACTAACCCTTATCCATTCTCATCTATAAGTAGGAGGTAAAACCTCTAAAATCAGGTACATATATATACCTCTACACTCGTATCTCTTGCACTCCCTAACTTGATCGTTGGAGTCTTTGCAAGTACACCCCTCGCTGCCGCAAAGTTTGAATTCCCAACCTACTACAGCAAAGGTCGAGTAATTATGGTGTCCTAATCTTGTTTAGAGTGCTCCTAATTCCCAGAGTCCAAATACCCACCTACAAATATTGGCGTTGTTTGTTGGAAACTAAAATTGCTGTTTCTTCATTCTTTCGACGACTTCAACCACCACATCTACCAACTATAGGCAAGATCCTATGGCGACTCATAGCCTCGTGAACAACATGTCACCACCCCTCCTATAGCAAGTGGACGGACAAACGGCTTTTGAGTCAGCATCGGATGCTGGAGATCAACGCAATGTACATAATATAGTGGCTCATCGTTCCCTGGTTCAATCTCCAACTCACATGCTGGGGTCCAAGGTTGAGTGAACTTCAGAGAACCGCATCTCCTACACCGAAATGGTCTCAATAATACGGGACCAGGCTACTCGTATTCGAGGGTTGGAGTAGATCTTGGAGCGCATGCGGGAAGCTGAGCGACGTCGTCATGGTCAACATCACTGAGATCATAAGGAGCGCGACCATGATGAATTCGATCATCATCGACCACGTCACCACAGTGAAGAGCCAAGCCCCCAACGGGATGATTGACCTTGGGAGAAAGAATGCGAACACTGTCGAGAGCCTCGTAGCAAACACTCTTGCCGTCATGGTGACCATGTTGATTCATGCCTGTCCTGGAGGACAAGCTTGGGTTAGGACCACTCTAATCAATACAAGGACTCTGAGGACATCGATGAAATGCTATTCTTCGAGTACATGATGAGCATCTTGCTCCCCAAAGAGTTCAAGCCCCTAACTGACCTAGAGCCCCATGAAAGGAGCACGGACCCCCAAGAGTATATGGACGCTTTCAAGTACAAAATGACTATAACCTAGTGAAGTGTAGAGCTTTCCCAATTATATTGAAGAAGATGGCCCTCAAGTAGTTCAACTCGCTGCCTCCGAGATCTGTCAACAAGTTCTCGGACCTTGCATCCCGTTTTTTGGCTCATTTTACCACGAGGAGATTCAAGCCAAAATCGATAACTAGTTTCCCAGGAGTATCCCAATGATAAGGAGAGCCATTCCGAGATTTTCTCGAGTACTTCAATGCATAAATGTTATTGGTGGAAAAATTGGAGACTCAGGTTGCAGTGTCCACCCTACTCAATGAACTCCAGTTGGGGCCTTCAAGAATTCATTATCCAAATGCCCCCCAGAAACAATGGTTAATTGAGAGCTTTAATTGACTATTTTTACGTCATTTTATGTGACATCTCATCCTTATCACAACTTCATTTTTTTTTCTTCAGTTTGATTGTTAATAGTTAAATAACATGTGGAACACTTCACTCAAGTAGTTACTGAAGAGTTTTCATCACAACTTTTCAAATCTTATCTTATAGACTAGTTGGCATAAAAGAAACGGATAAAAATATACGTTAGTTGTATTTAAAATATTAAAATAAAAAAGGACTAAAATAAAGTATAGTTAATCTTTTTATATTTTTAAAAAATATTTATACAAATAATATTTTTCTACCCACTATATAATTTGATAATTTTCTTAAATTCTATGCATAAAAATTATTATCATATTATAATGTAAAAATAACATGTTTTCTTCATCTCCTCACATCTCAAATGGCTTGTAACACATGTATATAGAGTTGTCAAACCATAACCAATATACAAGGTATAAAAGACTAAAAAAATGGTGCTTAAACCAATTTGATAGTTAAACTTTTAATAACCTTTACTTTTCTTTTTATGACCATTTATATAATTTAATTTTGTAACAGTTGGTTACTCAATAAAATTGAAACATAATTTATTATAATTATTTATTTTTATAAAAATACTCCAACAACTTCTCATCTATTTTTATGAAAATATAGACATATAATGAAAACTTTATTACTAAAAAAAACTATTATCACTCGCATGATATAAAAAACACTTAAAACTTAAAAGGTTCTGTTTTCATTTTTTTTTTCCATCTATTTCTCACCCCTACTCGCATAGCATTTTTTTTTTCCAAGAGTGTCCAACATGGATTTACAAATTATATTTTTCCTACTCTTAAAATAGTGGTGTTGCACCAAAAAAAAAAAAAAAAGGTGTCACAAATGTGACCGTTGGGGCCAAGGGAATGTGACCGTTATCAAAACGCGAACCATTTATAAACGTTGCCAAAATGTTTCTCTCTTGCTAACATTCTTTGCTTTCTCTCTCTGCTCTCTCCGTTCTGCGCTCTCTATATTCTCTCTCTGAACCCTCTTCAACTTCATCTCCATCATCACATCATTGTTCATTAGAATTTCTTCATCTTCTTCTTCTTCTTCATTTCTTTTGGTTATTTCCAAGTCGTGTTTTTTTTGAAGAAGAACAACAACAATGGCAGAAACAAAAAAAGACACCCACATCGTAGAAATCCCCGTGGACCAAGAACACCAAAACCAACACCACAAACTCCTGTCTTGCATGAGCAACATGGTCGAGGCCATTGAAGACCACCCTCTGACCGAAATCTCCGAAAGCCCCGGCCACCTCCTGCTTCTCAAGCTCTGGCAAAGAGAGGAGAATCTCTTCGCTGCCCGAATTGCCCGAAAGGAGTCCCGAATGGACTCCATCCGATCCGAGCTCTTCCAACTCTCCTCGTTCTTCTTCGTCTTCCACGGCCTCTTCCTCACGCTCCTCTTCACATCATGGGCCAATTCGGCCCAAAAACAACCACACCATGACAGTGGCGTGGCTTGTTCCAAGTGGTGGATACCCTCTACGGTGTCCCTTTGCACTTCCCTCGTCTTTGTGGCGCTTGTTCATGTGAAGGTTCACAGGTTTTGGAAGGTGTGGGGGCAGTTACAGAGGGAGAGGGGTGATGGAAGGGCGTTGAGTAGGTGCATTCAGGAGCTGAGGATGAAAGGGGCGAGCTTCGATTTGTCGAAGGAGCCCCAGAATGGGAAGAGGATGAAGAGCTCCAGCGTGGAGATCAAGTGGAAGCCGGTTGCTTGGTGTTCGCGTAATTTACTCACAATTTGCCTTGTTTGCTTTACAGGTTTGGTGTTTCCTGCTTCCAAGTTTGTGCTGTGTGGCTTGTGATGTGATGATGATGGTGATGATGGGTTGGCATTTCAAAATGGGGTAAGCGTGGATTGATTTGAATGGAATTTGGTTGATGAGGGAATAATAAAATAATGGTTGGTAAAGTTTCTCATTTTTTTTATTTCTTTTTGTTTTTTTATGTCTTCTCTATTTTTTAATTTGTTTTATGGGTTTTGTTTCATTGGCTTGTGTCTTTTTGCACTTTCTTCCGCCTCTCTCAGGGAATGAAGCATTTTCGGTCCGATAAATTAGGCAACAACTCTTTTTAATTTGAAGTCACCATGCTTAGGAGAAGTGTTATAAAAAATGTGCTTCAGATTGCAGTGCATACTTCAAATTTTGGCTAAGGAGATGGGGCTGAAGCACATGTGATACATATACAGGACCATTGAGGGGGGAGACACACTACTTGCTGCCAAATAAAAGTCCTTTTACCAATTTTGGTTTTTTTGAGACTTTGGTTTGAAGACATCATCATATTCTGAGCTCCTGAGGTTTTTACCAACATAATTGTGTTGCTGAGCACTTGATATGGAGGGTCACAAGGCAAAAGACACTGTGACTGGAGATACTAGAATGTAATTCCATTCTGAAGCAAGCAACACCTCTTGTGTGCTGAGTTCCTGAAATCTACAACTTTGTCAACTTATCTGAGATACATAAAAGCTGCGAGCCGCTCCAATTTTGCCACATTGTGTAATGCTATTCTTTTGGAACATCATGAATAAAAGCTGCAATTCATTTTTGGAATTGCTATTTGCTAGTTATTGAAATCTACAATTTTGTCAACTCTGCATCCAGGATGCAGTTAAACTGCGCAATTCATTGTGTAATGCAACTTTTTTTGGAATAATGAATAGAAGTTACAATTCATTTTTGGAACTGGTGTTGCTAGTTATTATTGAGACTTGCAGAATTTGAAATACATCTAAGAAGCACCGAAGCAATCTAGCCATTATTTGAGGCTTCTTTGAAGATATTCTTATCTTACCAAAAATCTAGCCGTTAGGGACTAATGTTTCAAATACGGGTTTTACATGACCGGTTAAAAATGGGAGCAGAAATTATCTTCAACAATAACAAGTACTTATTTTCATACCATTCATAATTTTCAGATTTACAACAATAACATTGTGCACTAAGTGAAATTAAATACACGAATCACATGACATCATGTATCATTTTATAAACCATATCTACAGAAAAGTCACATTTGACACTGTACTCGAACAGTGCGTTGCTTACAAATTACAACCTAACAATACACAATCACATTGCCAATCCATGTCATAAAAATTCAACAAGGTTTTACCTTAATTTTATCAAGTGTCAAACATAACTTTCCTCTTTTATCCAGATTTGAGACCAGTATGTAAAGATTTGCAACAAAGCACAACAAAAGCAAAGTTCCTAAAATGCCTTCATCCTATTCTTTCTTTTTGGTCAATGTATTCATGCAGAGCATTGATTGAGTGTCCCTTACTCCGGGCAAATAAAAACAGCTAGAGATAATAAGTTTAATACAAATAATCTAATTCATAAGATTCCGAGAGCAGAAAATTTAAGTCAATATGCTACACTACACATTTGTCACTTCGGATTACGAATTCTCCATCTGCTTTAGTCCTGTATTGAAAATCTCCTGTCTCTTGAGTTCTTTCCTCCTCTCTTAGTTTACTATGCTAGGTAAAATGATGCGTCGGGCAAAAACTAGGCATTTTCAAAGCCGAAAATTCGGAAAACACCTGCAACCAAAATGCAGACAAGTTAACTGCAGCCTCTTGTAATTCTTGTGTTTTCTAATAACAATTTGCACCAAAAATATACCTTCATCAGCCTGATACTTGTTTTTGTCATCACCAGCATATGCCAGTAAATTGTATTTAGGATTCCACTCAACACTGTTCATGGCAGCCCTGCAAGGAATCTGATGCACGGTTCGTCCCGTTTGAACATTTGACTGTTTCATAAAGTAACAAACCTTTAATATAATCTTCATGCAAATTAATTATCAGACAGTTAGATTTGATAGATGAACAAAACCAACAGGTTTTGCAATAGAGATGTTTCTTAGAAAAGAGTCATAAAAAATGTCAAGTATAACTTACAATATCAATGAACAAGTCTTCACTTGCAGATGCGATAAAATCTCCAGTATAATTGAAACTAATTGTCCGGACAGGCCATCTAAGAAAGAGGAAAAGGGCATTCCATATTCGTCAAAACAAGCCATGTAAAATCAGTATAAGAAAAGAAAATATTGAATACACAAACATGGAAGCCAAGGAAAACTCACTCGAGCTTTGTAAAGGTACGCACACAGAGCATCTCTGAGATATCCCACAGGCTGACAAGGGAATCAGCACTTCCAACAGCAAAATATCTGTCTCAACAACATGAGGTTACTGTTTAGTTAGATCTATTTGTTATGTAGATATAGATACTTTTCTAAGGAATATTGAAGGAAATGAAGATAGAAAATCAAAATGCACTAATAGATTACTTTTAAGAATCAGATACATAGTTGTGCATTTGTCTCCACTTTTGCTGATTCAAATGCAATCAGCAAGACCAGAAATAAAAACAAGAGAAGCATACCTTCCTATCGGGTCAATTGCGATGCAATAACAACCAGCTGTATGAGCCATGAGGGTATCAAGAGGTCGAAGAGATGGATAAGACAGTACTTCCACAGTCCCTATGAAGGTGAGCATGCAATAAAAATATTAGAGATTGTTATACTTGATTTGAACCCAACGAAGTGAAAGGTAATGATATGAGATTCATATTTTGGTTAGAAAAGAAAGTATCAACTCAAGCAATGACCTCACCATTTCCTGTTGTTAGAAAGAACATCTCGCCTGTCATGTTCCAAGCAATCTCATTTACCTAAGTAAAAACAGGAAAAAATACAGGAATCATTGAGTATAGAATTAACTCCAAATGTTAAGTCAGTGTGTGAATTATGTGCTATGAGTATAAGAGTTCAGTTAAATAGTTAAAATTCAATTCCTTTCTATTCTCAACTGTATATCTACCATATAACCAAACTGCAAGGTTGTACAATTTAGTATTAAAATTATTTAATCATATATGTACATTTATGAAATCACAAAAGCTCAGGCACAAATTTAGTATTGTTGAGCAAGAAATGAGCTCCAGAACAGCATCAGAATGAATGATGCTGAAGAAGTTGGAAATTCAGGGGTGATGAATGCCAGAAGAGAAAACAAAGAACCAGGCGAAAACACATTGGAGTGATACTTACTTTGGCTGTAAGTAAAACAACATTCTTCCTATTGTTAACAGGTACATCAGATTTCAAGGCATTGAAGTTGCAAGTCACTCTGATACGACCCCTGTTGATGTGGCTACTCATGCGGGTGTTGAAAAGAGTAATGCTGATGGGGGTTTAACCATATCTAGAATTAGCCAATTATGTAAGAGGAGCCAGGAAAATGAGGAGGGCACCACTCAGCATAACTAACTGTTGATGTGGCATGAATTAAGTGGGAGAGAGAGAGAAAGAATCTAGGAGGATCTGCAAGGAAGGAGGATATTTGTATCGGGGAAGGGAGAGAGTAAGAGGCTAAGCAGAAATCGAGAGGAAATTAGGAGGGTGAAGGGCCCCTTTATGCCCAGGAAATTTTTTCCTTGTTTTCTTCTATCGTTCATACTTGTATACATGCTTCAAATGCTGAATTCCCCACTGGAATCTCAGCTTCTTCATTAATATTCAGCCGTTTCAATTCTATTTTCCCTAGCAAATACCAGGTTCCTATCACACTAATATTTGACCAATAATGAAGTCAAACAAAACAGAAATGTGCAAATCCACAGCTAATTCTGTTCGTTTGAAACTAAGGAACATGGCTCTGCCCATTGACTACAAATATATTATAACAATTTGTAAAGCAATATTTAATTTACACTCCAATCAACAAGCCCTTTATTGGACAATAAATTACAGCTCTGGTTCCTGAACTTAGCTGGGCAGTTTAAAGGATAAGGAAATCAAACTAACATAAGTTATTTTACCATTTAGAAAGATAAAGACTAATGCACATTCACATTTTATGCAAAATTAACAGAATGTGGCATGAAAAAAAGGTTGCTCACAATTTTCAAGGTTAGTTTCATTTTCATAGCCTCAAAATAAGTCTTAACACATTGTCAGAAACAGAACAGATAGCAAGAGTGAAGTATAAACTAGGTACGACCTCATAATTGAACTTGCGCCTATGAATTGGTTTGAACTTCCGAACATCCAATATTGTTAATTCATCATCCTATGAAACACAAGATGACAAGGTAAGACTTCACATGCTGAAAAACAGTGAGAGAATCATAAACATAGTCTATTTAGTAAATAGTAAAGCTCTGATTCCAAACAAGAAACAACTCAAACATACTCGAGATACAGTTGATATTAACATATCCAGTCACAATATATGAACTTCAGAGCTTTAAGTAAATGAAAGGGCTTGTGTAACATACCCTGTTACCTACAGCTACATGAGTCCCATCAGGTTTGTAGGTGATGTTGATATTCTCGCCACTAAGTTCTGCCTGTTGTGAGCATTTTCCACCTGCAGAAACCAAATATGAGCAGTGTTTCTTCAAACCCCGTCCCCAGCCCTCAAAAAGATAACAAATAAATATTCTCTGTTAACATACTTACAACTTGCTTTAAGCTTTACTCAAATTTAGCTAAAAACGGGTGTTCTTTTCAAACTATTCATCAACAAAAGCATTTATCTCCTTGTGCTTGCTTATTTCAATATTTATATCTTGTTTATTGCGTAGATAATTCATGGGATTAAGAGAATATAAAAATACAATGTATTAAAAATCTCCCAAAATATGAAAGGCCATACTTATCCACACTCCTGATGATATAACAAACTAAAATAAATTGTACAACTGAGTAATCACTTACTACGAGCATCCCACAAACGAACAGTCTTGTCACCTGATGCAGTTGCAATCAGATCAGCATGTTTGGGGTCCCAACATAGCTGATCCACACTATCAGTGTGACCCTTCAATTCAATATCTTTCACCTTACCCTGTAACAAACAGAACCACCCCGAGCCCCCAAGAAAGAACACAAGCACACACAAAAAGAAGAAGTCAAATTTCTAACCACAACAAAAAATAATAATAACAATAATAAAATGTTTACAATGACATAAAAAAGTAGCAACCAAAACTGAAAGATAATCTCTAAGTAAAAAGGTGACAAGGAGATGAAGTAAAATTTATACAGCATAAATGTGGTCACCCAAATTTACATATGTAAGAAACAAATTAATAATGAGAATTCACAAATAAATTGGTAATGACTAGACAAATCCTGAGACACCATCAAATCATAGTCTTAAAGATATATCCTCCACAAATCTTGGAAAACATATCTTCCCATAGTCTTAAAGATATATCCTCCACAAATCTTGGAAAACATATCTTCCCCGGTCACTTTTACCTCTGAAAATTCAGTCTTCCCTATCAGGGAGATTCTCAAATAGCATGTTTATAATATACACGTATTAACCAACTTAGATAATTTTGTTGACTCAACTTCATGCAAAGCTGTCATTCACTATCCCATTTTTCCTTACAATGATGAAACTATTTTAACAATCTCTCTGCAGCAATACTTCAGCTTCTCATTATATTCCCCCTCTTTCTCTTCTTCTTCCCACCCTTCTTGTATATAGCCTAATATTTCATTTCTAGAGAGATGCCCATAAAAGAATTCATAGTAGACCATAGTTTTCTGTATAGCTTCAACAACAATTTCCTTTCTGATCATACATAATTCACAATGCATTTCTTGATTTAATACAAGTCCTAATTCTAATAGAAACATCCTCTCCAATATTATTGTCATTCTGGATGAGAGAAGGAAACCAAGGGTGGTGATTCCTAGATACCTCTAAACTTTCAATCTCAAATTACTTCAAGTCCTTCCCCAACTCCAGATACACCTCTCAATTAAATTTTACTCTTTTGTGCCATCAGCTTCTAAGAATTGTAAGTTACATTCAGAACAGTCATATCAATATCATAGTTGAAAGGCCATATTCACCTAAAGCCAAATCCTTTAAAGGCCATCTAGTTTCATCCACCAAAAGTTAAAAAGGAGATTACATAAAATTCATTGAAAGTTCCTGCTGTAATTCGAAAGCAACAAACCCTAAACTAGTTATCAATATTGTGTGGGGCTTCAATTTTTCACAAACAGCAAATGTATTGCATTTCTTTGTAATATGCTTTCTCCAATCAAAATGAAACCATCTCCATGAAGCTAAGATGTTGTTTTCACCCTACCTACCATGAAGCCATATTCAGGTAGAACTAATTAAAGACTAGCCGAAGTCTAAGGCCAATATAAATGATCTTTTTCTCCTCCAATCCATGAAATGAAACAGTAAGATAATTCTTATTGCAAAAACTGAGTCAACTATAACAGGCAAATAGTAAAAAGAAAGAAATAAAAAGATATGAACTTTCTGAGTTCTTGTTCTGCTGAGAGCTATTATGAGAAAGTACATCAATAGAAAATTCAGACAAATAAAAAAGAAAAAAAAAAGATCAATTTGAATGCAATGAGGATTAAGCTTACATGGCCATGTGGCTCAATATGCCAGATTCGAGCAGTTTGATCAACAGAGCCAGACGCAAGTTTTGTGCCAATGCAATTCCACGCCACAGAGTGCACCTTTCAGAAAAAAACAAACACACCCATTTCAGAATTGAATAGTTCAAGCACAAATTAAAGTGTATTCAACCACAAGACTCATAAAAAGTTTTGAACTTTGAGCATGTATACCATCAAAGAAGAAGAGAAAGCAAAAGGGGTACCTTCTTCTTGTGACCAGAGTACTCTCTGCTATGGAGATTCTTAAAGGGGATTTTTTCGTCCATGGTGGAAGCAAAGAATCTGAAGGCACTTTCTTTTTTTCTTTAGGCTTGAAGTTGAAGGGCAAAGATTCGTACAAAGAGTGTGATCGTCTTGGAAGCAGTATCTGATAGTGGAACTGGAAACACAGAGATTGGAGGGATGAGTGTGAGTCCACCATGGAATTATAAAGGTACGCGTAAATATCATAAGAAATAGGTATTTTCATTGCTTTTTTTTTTTAAAAAAAAAATTCTCTTTGATGTTTGGCCGGTATGGTAATTTAAAGTTATATCACCAATAATTTTGATAGGTTATTTCATATCAAATGCTCTCTACAGTAAAAAAATTTTTTTTCTCTTTTTTGGGGCTTAGGTCTTGCATATGGACTTCTAAGATTTTATTTTTGACAAAAAAAAGTTATGTTATTTGTAAATAATAAAATAAGTATAGAGTTTAATTATAAAAATATCAAATCTATATATATTGATTTGATAAACAATGTATATTCTATCATTAATTAATATTATATTTAATATTTATATGACTAAAATTTATATTTATTTAAATTATAATTACTCATTGTTGATTGAATATCTAATTCAGTATGTATAGGTGATAAAGTCAAAGTTAAACATAGCTACTGTTTCTTATAAATTAATTATGAAGGCACGATTATGGCTAATGTCTAATTATGAAGTCCTCTTAATTAGTGCTTATTATCAGTTTTGAATTTTCATCTTTTTAGTGTAAGTTTATCTCGTTTATCACTAAGTTTTTTAACATTTCTTCACTAAAGTTTTAATTTCTTTTTCTTTTCTGGGAAAGCCAAAAAAATTCATTAAGAGCATAAGTCTGATCAACAAGAAAAGGATGGTGTGGTACAAACCAAGCCAACCCCTCATGAGAATGATGGGCTCATTTAGTCGCCTCTGAGTAGCATAATTAACCTTTCTATGTCCAAAGGCAAAGGTAGAAATATGAAAATGGGACTTCAATTTCCTTAAGTCAACATATAGTAATCCCAATTCAGGCAGCAACATTCTTGGCTTATCTACTAACTTCTTACGATCACTTCCAATTATTATTGAGATAAATTGCTAATCAATCGATAGGGCCAATCCGATGAACCTAATCAATCCAAATTGAACCGATTAAATTGATTCGAATTATCGGATACAATCTAATTAAAATTGATCAGTGTTTGGTTTGGTTATTGAATTAAGAGTTTTGCAACTTGCTATCCAACCCAACCCAAACTCCCATTATTTTTTTTTAATCTTAACAAAATAATAGATTAAAATATCAATTGTTTGATGATTATGTTTCTTTTAATTTTAATGACAATATTATAATGATTTACTCTTTGAATATTAGAACATAATTTGAAATTTGATTATATGAAAATTTTGATACTTTATGATTATTTTTTATTGTATTTTGGTAGAAACTAGGGAAAAATATTTAAACAAGTAATCTAGTCATATGAACCAAACCAACTTAAATTTGATTGGTTCGGTTTAGTTTTGATAAAATAATTCATAAATTTAAAACAAACCAAATCAATTAAAATTAATCAGTTAAAATTTATTTTTACTTTTTCCCTTAAATTCCATCCAAATCAATTCATTTACACCCATATTCCACCATAGCACGAGCCTCCATCTGCTCAATCTTGCTTGGAAATCAAACAAGAAGGGACTTACATACAATGCGGGATCCATTTGTATCTATTGCAATGAGTCCCTATCCTTTCTTGCTCTGGCCGCAGCATCTTCAATTACTGAATTTATTGTGCCCAAAAAAAAAAAAAAAAAAACAACCTGCACTAAAACAATGAACCATTGGAACCTATGTAAGATTGGATAATAAGTCATCAAAGTACTCTTTGCAATTTCTGCGTTAAACTTTTATTCAGTAATTACTTGTGAAATTTGAGACTAACGGTGAAATTTGAATTCCTAATATTATAAGATTTGTTTTGTAACAATGTTATTTTACTATGACGAATAAATGTTGAGTCGTAACCAATTTTTCTTGATATTATATTATCAACTTTACCACAAAGTTAAATGTAATAAATCCCTTTATAATGTGGCAATGTGCCATAACTCAATTAACATCTCTGTGAATCTCCCATCTCTCACCCCTTTCTCCTTTCTCCTAATGCCACTGGAGACCCTTATGCCTCACTCCTCAAAGGTGAGACCTCTCCAAAACTTAAAAAAATCTATATTTTACATTGTTATTTAAATAAAGCATAAAAATACGTATAGTCCACTTAAGCCAATTCGATAAAATCAAAATATATTGTTTTAACAAGTGCTTTTCTAAATTTAAGATTAATTGATTTAAGTCTTAATTTATAATTTAATTAATATCAATTTTAATCTTATATCCTTCATTAAAACGTGTATTTGTAATAATAAAATAAGCACAAATTTTAAAATATCCTTCATTAAAACGTGTATTTGTAATAATAAAATAAGCACAAATTTAAAATTTGTACTAGCAAACAATTTTCTTTTGCATAAGACCACCAAACCCACCTCTTTCGAAATTACTGGAGCTACCATCTAAATTAAGCTTAACAACAGGAGGAAGGAAATTTTATGAACTAGTTAGGAATATTGGATCAGCCCATTAAAAGCCCTAAGTAGGAGCATAAGTAGGTAACCTAGATCTATATATTGCAAAGTAACGTTAGGAAAGAGAAGACAGAAAATGAAATCAACCTTATGTTGATGTCTATAAATATATAATCAAACCAAAAGTAGTTTCTAAAAATCTCCAATCAAGTGGAGGATACTTGTTAGGAAGAAAAAAACACTAAATCGTAAAATAATCTAATAAAAAAACACAAACATAATTAGTCACGTACTTAACATTTCTTTAGTAGCATAATCAATGGTTAATTATAGTTGTATTTTAAGTCAAACTTTATTTGGTTAAAAAGTGATACGAATTAAAAAAAGAAAAATTATCCCCTGGTACACCTATATGGATCATTTTGTCGATAAAGTTTCTGAACTAGCCTATTTGGCTCAACGAATAAGTGCATGGGATATTTTTATTGATTTGAAACTTAATTCGAGCATTTTTTTTTTCCTTTTTTCGGCCATAAGCTTAATTTGAGCAAGGTGCAACTATATTTTAGAGAATTTCGAAAAGACGGGCTGGGGAAACAGATTCTTACTATGAAGCGACCCAAAACAGTTAAATTATGCAGTCATCAGAATCCTACCAACTTGAGCAAAGTCATTAATGTGTTTTTATATTAGAATTTAAAATTTTGAAAAAGATAATTCATGATATAGTATTAAAACTTCTATGAAGTGATTTAGAGCATGGAAGAGAAAATCGGATCGGGCCGTAGGTTGGCCAGGTTGGACTAGAAGCGATTCACCGGCGGTCAGTCATTATCCTTAAACTGCTGGCTTCAAAAATCGGTGACAAATCGGATTGAACCAGGTTGAACCACTAAAACCGGTGTGAACCGGATCGGTTTTAACGGCTCACTGGTTTGGTTTTTTTTATTGTAAAATGCTTTTTTTATTTCTTTTTTAAAAAAATAATATATAAATTATATATATATATATATATTATATTAATTATGTTATAATTATTTTGTATTTTAATTAATTATATAGATATTTATATATATAAATAATTAAAATTTTGTATTTTAATTAATTATATATATATTTATATGTATAAATAATTAAATACATATATTTTATTATATTGGTTGAGCATAGATTGAGCAGGTTGGGCATACAATTTTGAGCCTGTGGTGATTCAATATTCGATTCGATTTTCTTAACATTGATTTAGAGTTTGATCCTTATTTACCTCATTCTTTTAAATAAAAAGTTGAGTTTCAATAAGATCATGTTCCTCTATACCCAACAATTTTAAGTTCCTGAAAAGGATGTTTCATGACACAAACAAAATCGAAAAAAACACAGCATCACCGATAATACAAAGGAAAATGGTACGGATTGGCCCAGCATTAAGAAGCTCGAGTTGTTTACGAATAATGTGCTATTTGTCTTTTTATTTTCATTTTAATAAATAATAGATTTTTCTTTTGTAACATTAATCAACGATACAAGATGTGCGCGTAATCATGCGCTGCAGTTTCTATGGTGTATTCATTTGCAGCTGCAATTTTGATCTGGTGTTGAATTAATGTTGCATATCCAAGTTAGTGTAGGTAGTGATGCATTAGGTGAAGTGTTATAGCTTTCTGAAGGCGTGAGTGTTATCATGTAACTTGATCGTGAGACTTTTCCTTATGGTTGATATATTTTCTGTTTGCTCCCCTTCTATTAGAGGGTCATGACCCCCGATTCAATGAAACTTATCGGAAAAAAACTAAATAAAAAATAAAATCAATGATACAAGACAAACCCTTATAAATCCTCATATAGCAACGTTCTTGGGAACGCTTATGTTTATCTCGTATATGCACTAAGTCCTGGAGAGGCTATGATTTATGAACCATCTATTGATGGTTTAATTACAGTATAAAATACTACATTGTAAACTATGGTAAAGAGAACCAGAGCAGCGGCTACGGATGCAAGAAACGAGTCTGAAATTTCTAGCTTCTGATCAGTGTCATGGGCTTGGTCTTTGGTGAGCTTCACGTCTGAAACAGCAAAAAGGTTGAATGAAAAATGTTTAGGTCAAGAATCAACCCCAACGAGAAATTTGAATGCCATGATTGTTGACATAGGCTTTATGGTACTGAGTTATTTATAACAGTTATAACATAAATTAGATATTTTCATATTCTGCAAAATTAAAATGTTATAATATAATATATATTAATGAGTCCTTTATAATTAATTATAACTAGTGAATAAATTATCAATACACATTGAAATATATTAAGATAAGTTATATTTTAATTACCTCCTCAAATTTGTCATGAAAATGAACATAAATGCAGCACACGTTTTATTATACCATACAAAGCATATATGAGAAAATACATCTTAATTTACTATTTGGACATGGAAAATTCTAAACAGAAAAAAATTTGTTGTCAATTTTTTTTTTCCATAATGATGTGGTATTATTTCTAATTTTCGGATAAATGAGCAACATTTATTCCTGTGATTTATTCAAATATCCTCTTAACTCTTGCCAAATTTTAACAATAATTTCGATAAATAATTCCAAATACGAACAATTACTCGTTAGCATAAGGTCAATGATTGAGGTTTATGAAAATTAAGATAAAAACCATAAATACATTTCGCAGCAATAGAAAATTTACGAACAAAAAATACACATGAATTTAAAAAAAAAAAAAAAAAACTCTACAAGAATTAGCAATTTAGTTATGAATTATCAAGTCATGCTCTATATATAAATGTAGTCAAGAACAATAGATAGTACCCCTGACTTTTGGAGAAGAAATTGGTTTATTGGAGGGAGATTGGATTTGCTGGTCAAGCTTTCGGAGGGCTTCTCTGGCTTTATCTGGGTCTACCTCATATTGCTGTGAATCCTCCTTCACTGCATGAGCTATGCAATAACAAGATGAAGATGAAGAAGAAGAAGGGTTTGATACCATCATCATATCCTTGAATATGCCCTTATGGTCACTGTGTACTAAGTGTCTAGAAAGTGATGCAAACAGCGGTGGTGGCTGCTTATAGAAGCAGAGAAGCTGCACAGAGAACATTTGAATATATGGAAAATGAAGGAACTCACTCCTTCAAAACTGTTCACTAACCCAATTCTACAGCACAATCAAAGCAATTGAAGATAATGTTATAAATTTATGCCTTCAGGTTCAGCATGAAAGCGACCTTCTTTGATATTTTGATATAGGTGTTTGGTAATGCGTGCTAGTGTAAACTGATTGTCCCAAAAATGGAGTGGAGGGGGACTGACGATTCCAGATAGGAATATTGAGGGCATTCTGGTCATTTTATCAGTATGATTTTTTTTCTTTTTCCCTTCTCGTTTTGCCTAATAACCCACTCTTCCTAAATCCTACTGATCCAAGGAAAAATTTGAGACAAAAGCTTGGTTAGTGCTGAGAGTTGTATTTCGTACAGTAATAGTATGCGCCCTTTTAGCGAATTTGGATTTGAGAAGTAAATTCTTTTTTGAAAAAGAAAAGATTTTGACATGCTAGTAGAGTAAATTTTTGTTATAATATTAACTAATTATATCTAATTTTAAAAAAAATTATTGTGATATCAAATATTATTAATAATATTTTAATATATTATTAACCTACCATCCCAGCTAACCATGAATCCATATAGATCACTTAGTCACTACTGACAACACAAATAAATTGGCTGGAGCTTGTTGTCTGCAATCTTTGATGCCAATGGAAAAGTAGAAAAATTGTTGGTTTCAACTCCAAATATTGGTCTCCGTTATAGGTACATCACCTAGCTTAGAGGATGTAACAAGAATGTAATGAATACCGTCATATAAGTAACAATGATACGTTAATTCTTCAATTCAGAAGGAGAAATGTTACATGTACATATTTTTTTGTAAGATATCATGTCGATTTACATCTTATTTATTATTGGATGGAATATGAACTCACTTGAATTGGGGGATGGGATGTGAGTTGGTATAGTATTTTACAAAAAATATGTACACATAATATAACTCATTCGAAGGTAACCTTGTGTTTTTCACCCTTCTTTCATTGTACCTTGGAACCTGGTACCTCCACCTTTTTATTTTTTATTTTTTTTTTGTGTTGTTGTTTCCTATAGGTATTTTTTACTGGAGAGAATTTCGTTTGAGACACTATTAAGTACTAAACATAAATAACTCTTTTAATGGAAATTTGAATGACAGTTTGCTATATTGTAGGCTAATCTCTTTCACTAAACAATCCTTATCGGTAGCTCTGCTCATTTTTAATAATAATTATTTATCTTCTTGGGTAAAATAAAAGAAAGAACCAAGCTTACGAGGGAGATAAAATATATTATACAATTTAAAATATAAAAGAATATAACCGTTGGCATGATAACATCAATTGTTTGTGTGCCGTCATGATCAAAGGAACACATTGCTTGGTATTCAAATTGCTACGGTGCAATAATGGAAATTAGGGAACACATTGTTTCATATTTGAGTTGCTAGGATTGCAGGGGTGGCAATGGGGTGGGTTGAAGTGGGTTTTAGCTCAACCCGAACTTGCCGCTCACATTATTAAACAAGTCTCAATCTGCTCTATCCTATCCACGAGTTTTGACTTTCAAAACCCGAACCCTACCCACAGACAACCTATTCCAACTCGTACCCTATTCGTCCCTACCCACCACTCCTTTTAAATACTTAAAAAATTATGTTAAACTTTTTGAGATAAAAATTATTTTAAAATTTAATTTGTGTTTGAGGTATGTTTGATATAGAGGTTAAAAATAAAGTGAAAAATTTCATATATTAGTTTCATATAAAAAATTACACATTAAAAATTTTTTTATATTTATATTTATTCCCAACCAAATACAACCATGATAGAGATATTTAAAAAAATAATCTTATACATATATATATATATATATATATATATATATATATATATATGGGATCTGAGGTAGGAGTAGGCGGATTTGCTTTGAACTCGAACCTGGCCCTATTCGCATCCAAATCTGCCCTGGTGTCTACCCGTCCTGGTGCGGGATGGATTTTAAATTGGACTCAACCGGGTTGGGGTGGGGTGGGTACCCGTAAATAGGGTAGTAATTGCCACCCCTATAGGGTTGCAACATTGAAGCCAATCAACGTATTTCTAAATTCATGACATTCACGTATATGGACATGTAATCAAAGCAATACATGATTTCTTATTCCATTGCCAACTATTGCAAACAATGGAAACGGCATATGAAACATTGGAGTTAATCATTGTGTCCTTTGATTAAAACCAATCCCGTATGGGCATAACTCCCGTAAATGATCATGTGTTTTATTATAAATAACCCCATTATTTAACAGAAAACATATGTTTATTTTGTGTATTTTGTGACCTGAAAATTTTACAAGTCTTATTTTATTTTTGACGTTAAAAAAGATTGAGAAAAATTTCTTTGTTAGTGTCAATTAAGAAATTTATAGATGTTTCATTATATGCTAGAGGAGTATCATCGTCAACCCATTAGCAACTACATGTAGGGGCGAATATTTCTTTAAAGATAGTGATTGACTTTGTGCCTTGAAACCACAGTATTCAAATTCTTGTTTATTTTCCATACTATTTTCCTAACAATTTTAAAGAGGTATTTTCTTGAAAATGACTCAATATTAGAATACTACTTTTAAGATCATGAATCAAGAGTTTGTCAAATTAGATTGGTTCAATGGAACTAATTTCAACCATTGAAAAGATAAAATGATATTTCTTCTTTTAGTACTCAACCTTGCTTACATGTTTAATCTAAATACTATATAAATTTCGAATGCCACTAAAGATGCTATCAAGGAAGAAAAGAAAAGCATTACTCAATTGAAGAAAAAGCACGATGAGGATACTTTTACATGCCAAGGTCATATTTTCAATATTTTATCCGATAGACTTTATAATCTTTACATGTTAATTCAATCATCATTGGAGATATGGAAATCTTTAAAAGAGAAATATAATAATGAGTGACTTGGTATGAATAAATTTATTATGTTAAAGTATTTTGAGTTTAGTATAGCTGATGATGTATCTATCATGGATTAAGTTCATGAGTTACAAATCCTAATAAGTAAACTTCGAGATCTCCAAGTGGTGATCCCTGAATCATTACAGGTTAGAGCAATTATTTCAAAAATTGCATTAACTTCCAATAATTATAGGATGAAACTCTTATATCTTGATGAAGACTTTACTGTAGAGAAATTACTAAGACATCTATGTATAGAAATTTATATAAAATATAATTAAATTGTGGTTAGGTTAAAAAATTCACTGTTTATATATATATATATTGTGAAGATGGGGTTATATTGAATCCTTATGTAATAATCATTAAATAAATATCATGAATATACTTCAGTTTGGTTTTAATAGAAGACACAAAAAAGGTGGGAAAATGCCTTATTTTTTATTTTAATTATTGAATTCCCCCCTTAATTATTGTAAGAATATGTTCTAAATTAAATTTCAAATCTTTTAATTTGTGTATATTCTCTTCACTCTGATTTTATTAAATTATGTTTAATATAAGATAATATAATGACATCACAAATTTCTTTTTTAAATTATCATAATTTGAATTTTACTATGTAAATATTTAAAAAAATTATATATTTATAGAAAAGAACTTAAACTACTTTCGTCTAATATTGTTAAAAATTTATACATACTTACGTTAATTTTTTTAAATCCTGTGCATTGCATGAGTTAAAAACACTAGTTACCTAATAATACTAAAAATAAGCAAATAAATAGAATTGAGAAAGTGGAAAAATTAATGAAATTTGTTTGAAAATAGATAGTGGGCTTGATAGTTGCTGTGCTTTGTTCATACAAGACTCTTAGCTTCACTAAACCTTTGTAGTTTTCTTTAGAGTTCAGACCAAGAGAAAAGAAAGAACTTTGCCATACCCCCCAAAAAAAAAATCGTTTTCACTATAAAATGAGCTTATTTTGTGGCTTATATTTGCTTCCGAATGCACCATTATGTTTTGATAAGGAGGACACCTGAATCCTGATCTACACTTGTTGGCTCTGGCTAATGTAAAACTTCTATTTAGTGAAAATGAGATATCACTTATAATAAGGACTTCAAAAAAATGGTGCTAAAATCATCATCATTGCTTGCACAAAATGGTAAAACACAGGTAAATTCCTATTTGAGATACTAGTTTTTATAACTATGTACAATAAAATGTGTCAGAAAATGGAGTTTCGAAAGGGCCAGGTGCATCCTCCACTGTATCTGACTTCAAACACCAAGTACATGAAGAAAAAAAAAGATCCGGAGATTGAAAGATTTCTCAGAAGGGAGAGAATTAGTATTTACAAATCCTCAATTGTTAATGATTTATTATAAAACAAATTTACAAACACTTTTGCTTTCCAATTTATGAACAATAAAAAAATAGTAGTTAAACATTAGACAATATTTAAGGGGTAATTGTTAGCCATATAGCACCAAAAGAAAAAGCAAAACTAATGAGATGGGTTAGCTGTAGAATTTGTACTCATCCTTCTCTAGGATTAATTCATTGAATGAACTCTGCATGAGTTAAGCACAAAAATCCACAAATATAAGTAAAGGCTATGAATACTATGCCTACCTTTATCCTACTACAAATGCACTTGAGAAACCTGCAAAGTGGCGAATTGATCCAAATAAGAGGGGTGCCATCCACCACAACTGGTGGCAGTAAGCTTATTTGCTTATTTGCTTATTTGCTTATTCAGGAGATCAGAGGGTTGTGGATCAGGTTCTACCAGATGTCTGCTTATGAAAGCCTTTTTCAAGCTTCTTAAACTCTTGAATGTATGCACTCAATGTGTGCGGACCATATAGTGTGGAAGCACCCTGACAACATGAAAATAGAAGTTATATAGTTAACACCAGAATGTTATCATCATTGTAACATTCTCTTATATGCCAGTGTGCCTTGGCGCATGAATTATAATTCCCCCGTGCTTATTTTTTCGCATGACTATGTTTTGTGAAGAGATAGAAACATGCATTTCAAATAAGTAAAATTTTCTTAGATTTTATTCTGTTAGACTTGGTCATTAGCCTTAGATTGCTAGGTTAGTGTCAGATAGAAAGGAAAAAAGATTTGTGAAGAGAAGCTTTTTTTTTTTTTTTTTCACATGACTATGTTTTATGTAAAAGATAGAAGCACGCATATTAAACAAGTAAATTTTCTTACAATTTGTGCAATCCCATTTAAATCTTATTATCTGTCTCCCTCTTCACATGACAGTCTCGTGAATAAGAAACATGAAAGGACGTATTTGGCGCATATGCACAATTGTTAGTCTAGTATAAAGAGCCACACCAGATAAAAGTAGAAACATTTCAATCTTAGTAGAAAAATTGGTCTCTGTCTATGTCTGAATCTGTCTCTTGCCAATACAAAGTTACATAATTCTACTGAGTTTGGATCACTAAGAACAAACTTCCACTAATGTTGCATTTGTTCTTGATATGGCAATAAAAAAAAAAGTTTGCTACAAGATTCATGTCACTTCCAGAAAAGTCACGATTGACCTCATATCTTTGCACTTGGTACTCTTTATATGTAGTCACGTACTGTGAATAAGTATTAGTCAACCCTGCTATAACAGCATGAACATTTTCAAAATCTTGTCACCACTTATCACTGTCTTCAATGCATCAGACGCCTCCCAGCCATTGTTGTGAATTTTGAAAGAATTAAAATATAATTATAACCAAGCATGAATCACCCAAAGAAATGCATATGCCAAAATGGGTTGTTTTGCGAACTTATATATAAATACACAATAATCATCAGTTCCTAAGGGAAAGAACAATAAAAATAGCATATAAACAAACAGCAAGATAAATTTGGTCTTAAAATATTTAATGGACATATGAAAGGGAAAGAGCAAAGTAACTAAGGTCCAGTCAGGCTTTGAGTTGCACCAAGTACTGGCAGAAACCAATTCATCACAAAGTTAGTATCTTAGAGGAATCGACTACTCTGTTGTTGAGGTGTATGCCATTCCTAAGGGGTCAGTTGTTTTTCCTTAGATACCCCTGTTGAGAGTTGAGGGTCCAATTGGCTTGAGTACATGCTACCATTAAATACCCTCCTTTAATGCATTTTTCTATACCTATTTCTTTTAAAGACAACCCATTTCTAACATTAAATTGACATTCATGCTGCTTAGATTGTTCAGTTTGCTAGAAACACCCTTTGTGAATCTTATTATGCATCTTTTTGTTTCTACTAATGCTGCAAGACATCATAATGTTGCTGGAAAATCCAAAACTCTACTTGAGCTCGGACTACAAAGGGCTCAGGTTACAAAGTCTATTACAACACTTTTTAATGGGTAAATTTAGGAAGAACTGACCTTTAGTATTCACTAGAAGAAACTCTTATTTTGAACGTAGGGCCCTGATGGTGGAGTAAGTGCGTCAAAGTACTGCATTGATGGATCTGATGCAACCAGGTATCATCAATTAAACAATTCTTTTCTAGCATGTAGTTACTGTATAATTTGGATGAGGAAATGTTCATTACAGATTTACAGTATGTTGTTCTAACAGTTTTTGTGGACTACAATTTCTACAATGCTCATCTACTCCAGAGTGTTACCAATTGTTTCATTAGATATAGTTCTAATCGGGATTATTGGTTTTTCTTTTTATTCTTTTTTTTTTATAATAAAATAAAGCATAACATGAAAAGATACTTTATTTACTGTTAATTAGATGGCAGGGCATGATTTTGGTAGTTCAGTAAGGAAACTCTAGTTTTACACTACTGGAGCATAATTCCTGTTAGTTTGTATACAACAATACATTGTAATTGACTCCAGGAAAAGTGCCTCTAACATGCTAGACTTTTTTGGGTATAGTTCAAATGATTCAGATAATAAATCCATGATCACAGATCCAAGGATTTTAGTATTACGGTAGAGCTAAATCCACTGAGTGGAATCTCTTACCTAATCCCCTTTTCTATCACATATAAAACTAGTATCTAACAAGATTTCTAGAAACAACTTATTTTAGATGAAGTTATTTATTTAAGTCTATGCCATAGTCGAAACGACAGTTTTGGATATGAAGGATAGAGATTCAAACAGTAACATATTACAGCGAACAAGAGACTAGGCAACAAGCTAGTACCTCTTGGTACATTAAGAATGACAAATCGTCCAACTTGGAGGGTCTGGATTGGAAGTATTGGAGGCTGCAAAATTAACATGAATGAAGAAAGCTTTAAAAAAGTATAATAGTAATCTTTTTAATTAGCATACTATATCTAAATGACTGAAATCAGATGCAGTGAGCCAGTGAGACTTCTATATGGAACTTCAGTTAGCAAAAAACATGACTAGGAGAAAACTTAAAATGCCTTAGATCAATATATGTAATTGCTGTAATTAAAATAATAGACCCTCACAATACCAAAAGCATTTTCAGATAACTGAATTTAGGACAAAAAAAAAACTGACTACACACACAAGAGTTGAAATCCATCAAAACAAGATTCCGAGGCATTTTATATACCAAAATAAAAGAAAACAAAAAAAACTTATATAACATGATGGTTGAGGGAACTACAACTGTCAAAATTGAAGTGGTCACAATTGGACTTTATGTTCATCACTCCATATAAACCACCAAATTTGGTAATGTCCACATAAAATAAAGGTCTTAGGGTACACAAAAACATACAACAGGCACTAGATAATTCATTCTCAGAGACCTATCCCAAAAAAAGGATTATACTGTGAGATGAAACAGAGTAATAATCTACTGAATGTTGAAGATAGTCGCTATATGATCAACATAGAGAAGAAAACAGAACTGAACCAAGGAAATATAAAATCACAATATTCATAAAGTATGAGTAACTTACGGCCCAATCATATGGTGTCTTTATTTCACCGGTATTGAGTAAAACTGGCTTTGGGTGCTGACAATCCATTTGTTCCCTACTTGGTGTTTTAAATAAGTTCCGGACCAGCTTCCAGAAAGGATTGCCCTGGCATACAATCGGAAGAAACAATAACCATACACCACGAAAAATATTTAAGAGTACAAACCTAGGAAAATGAGCAAGCTGCAAGCTCAAGGTATAAATGATTACCTTATCATCACCTTGCCTAAAATCAAAAGCACCAGGATCATCTGTTGTTCCAGCAGCACATGCAAACTCCATTGCAGTAGGGCATGTCTTTACTACCTCAGAAGCTCCATGTTTAGAAGTAGTTACCTCAAGTTGGGAGAAATCTCTATAGGCATGTCAATAATCAGCCTTCCTTCAATCTGTTCATCTGCTGAATTGATAAGATACACTGCTTTTCTAAATTGCCTCTCCCCTATGATGTGTGCACTTTCAAATTCATCTGGGTAACTCTCATATTAGTTATGGGATCAAATTTAACATATGCGTGCACTTGTGATTCGTGAAAACTTGAGTGTGCAGGAAATAACTACCCAGGTCCTCGGCTATAGCATAACTCACTCTCCCCTCCACATGTACTATGATTTAAGTCACAAGGTAGTCCAGTGTCTATACAAAAATTCCAAGCACATTTGGACTAACATCACCACAATTTGATTGACAAAACGTAGATACAAATTTAGGCTTGCAAATTTGCCTACGAGCACCTCTCACTCATCTAGCCACACTCAGTTCTGGTTGCTGGTCTCCCAGGAAGAGATTGGAAGGAGGCAGCGAGTTCCAGTAACGCATGGTCTGCACCAATAAATTTTAAATGAGAACAACATATTCTGATGCTATTTAATTAAGATAGTTATCTTGTCTCTTAAATGTGTACTGGAAAAGAAGCTAAAATTTCACGAATGGATGCATTGCAGCCAAAAGCAATGGCTAAGGAACTTACAATTAACAAGAAGGCTAAGTATTATATTTGAGATTCTTTGGGGCAAGCCATCATCTTCAAATCTAAACAGAATCTATTCTTCCAGAACCTTTTTGCTCAAACCAGTCTTCCATAAATCATGCAGCTGCACCTTTATTATCCCCACTAATCAATGAGTTTGTACGACTCATTTAATTCCCATGAGTAGCAAACCAATTGAAGCTTCCAACAGGTCCCCAGTCATCATCAACAAACTTTAAAGTAGTAATTTCTTTATCAATATCATTGTATTTATATTTCCTTCTACCCACAGCAAGATTATTGAGATAATTGCTGGGACTGCGATTTGTACCAGCATCTAAGAGTTCCCCTGCAAGTCAAAGATAACCTTCTTATGACTAATGAGTAATAAATTATGACTGTCTAATGTCACTTAAAGGAAGGAGAAAATCAACAGAGTAATCATTTATCCAATGATTTGATGTAAGGCATAACATCACTAAAACAGAACCAGCAAAGCAATAGGAATTTAGTACTGATCACTGAACCACTCCCAATCATTTAGAGAAATCAAGGGGGAAAAAAATGGGGCTACTTTATCTATGCTTTGTTTTATTCATATCCTCTTTCTTACTATATATCTTTCCAAGGTCAATAAAAAAACTATATATCTTTCCAAGTTCGGTATTTGGTCAACCAAACCAGACGTACTTGGGACTGAATAGCAGTCAAGTCAACACTACTCAAAAGATCAAAATGTAATAACACAAGTGAAAGTTACAGAGAGGTCTTGAAACAAGAAGTTGAGAATATACCACACTATCTAATTTCAAAATAAGTGAAAATGCGAGAGATACAGTTCAAGAATTGAAAATTGTCACATAAATTCTATATTCCCCAAAAAAAAAAAGTTTACAAAACCAATTTATTGCCCTTGTCATATCCTAACACTGTACTTCAAGGGTATTTTTATTTAGCTGCAGCCAGCTTCTTTGACCAGATTATCATGCATCCTCTGCTGGAATGTGAGAGTTTTAGGACAGAAACGATGACATCAAAATTAATTGCGATCTAGAAGTTTAGTTAAGTGCATTTTGGCAGAGTATTGGAGCTCCGTTGACCCTTATGCTGGTGTATTCTACATTCTTGCACCATCCCTAAGTCAGACCATAAAGCTGGAGCAAGAATCTTCATGGAACATAGCAACAACGCGAAAAGGCCACAAATTTATAGCCTGAAATCAAACAAGATTTTGGTCAGCTGGGATGAAATCGGACAGTGCAATGCCTAGAAGTCATAAGGTGCATCAAATGTGATAATCATGTCTAGCATAGAAGAACTAAGCATATATAGATTAAGCTTCTTGCAATCCAAGAAGCAGACAAAAAAATAGCCCTCTGGTTCTCCTCCAAGCTATCATAGCCTATTCTAAGCATGCTTCAAATCTCTGCATTCGAATTTCTGTCATATTTGGCTGATGTGTATTCACTTTCAACAAAATTTTCCCAAACAAGTGGGAAAACATTTATGTTTAAAGCTGATGGAAGGCCCAAGTGAAATGCAGTACGAAATTTGTAATTGAAGTACACATAACCTGGGGGTATGTTGGCTCCTCTAAAATGCATTCTAAGTTATAAACTAAGAGTTAATGCTCAAGTTGATGCTCCTGCTGAGCACTCAGCAAATGTTTACTTCTCTGTAGGTAGTGACTCTACTACCAGAACTAAACCAATCACCGGTTTATGATCGTAGTTGCAAGTGTTCTACTCTATCAAACACAGGTGTATTCTTTGATATGTTTTTCCCCCCAAGAGTCTCAGCTAAAAGCACATCTTGAAAGTTGGATCAGGCCTTTTATGTGAATTTTCTCTACAATTGGCAAGAAAAGTTGCTCCCTCAAATTGGTCAACAAGGCAGTTACACCAAACTCGTACAAGTGTTGTTTTAACTGTCCCACCAGCTATATTAATGAACACTCACCACATGAACATTATTATCAGACCCAATGCATAATGCCAGAGTTTACATTTGCCATCCTAGAATTCAGTATAAGTATGCATTCAACAATATGTAAACATGCACTTTCTTTTCTCTTTTGTTACAACAAGAAACTAATTAAGATCGGTAGAAAGAAATACTAAGCGTAAGGAGTAAAAGGAATCCTCCTAAACTAAACTATTGTCCGATTTCCCTATATTTTCTGTCACCTGTGCTTCTAAATCAACCATTTGATCAGCAGTATTCAAACTTTGGCGACGAAATACCCTTTGAGAGCATTTAATGAGGAGTCTGCGAATATCCTTATAGTAGCAGATCAGTGCTACCATTAATATAGGCACATTGATGATGATGAACCACAACAAACCAGCAGCGAGGACCCACAAGAATGCTTCAACCGCTATTACAATGCAAACGATTAAGAGACTAGCAGTTAGGCCGCTGGGTCTGGCTGATCTTGCAATCTCATAGCAAATTGTAGCCACAAGGCCGTAAGGTCCGAGGGATTTGAATCTCTAAAGTCACAGTGTTGAATAACTACCAGAGTTTTTCACTTCGTAATGATAGTAACCTTTAAAAATCCTAATCCGGGTTCTAATAAAAAAAATTATGTATTACGAAGTTATATACCAAAATAATGTAACTAATTATGGCTCAAAATTCTAGTTGGGAGAGGTATTCGACCGTGATTACTTCTGATGAAAGTGAAAAACCAAAGTAGAAATATATTTTATCTAATTACTATTAGAATTTTTATTACAAATTTTTAGTTGAATAGCATCATTGAATAAAAATATATGTCAGTTCAATTTTCTTTCAAATATTAAAGTAAAGTTTATCAAAATAATCAAAAATAAAAATATTCGTTATAAATTATAAAGAATAATTTTGAAAATCTAAAAAAATAATAAAGTATATTTTTTTCCTAAATTTAAACAAAGACAATTATGAAAGTAATTAGTACAGTTCAACTATTTCTTTTTCTAAATTATCGTAAAATATTTTATTTATTAAAAAAACAAGTTTTGAAGTGCTTAAATAAACTAATTAGATACTTAACGTTTCTAAATTTAAAGCATTGTGTATAATTGCAAGTATTTCTCACCCAATTATGGCAAGAATTACCTCCCTGTGTACAGGGCGAAGCGATCTTGGACTTGGGACACGGTAGCGTTTGTTGGAATAATTGGGCAGTTGGAGGCAATTATTCAAGATAAGAGAAAATGCCGAGGACCCGCGTTCGCCGAGATAAGTCACGAGTGGTTTTATATGGGGACTTGCTCCCGTGGACTGGGTGGACTGGGTCACGTTAGTAGCGAAGTCAAGAGGTTTTATTCCAGTCGACTCGAGGCAGGGCAACGCACTGGTCATATCATCAAATCCTCGCTTTTTGGGTACGTCTACTTTAACTTTTGGAGGTGATTTTTTAAAATAAGATTTTTTAAAGAAATTATTTTTTAAAAAATAATTTTTATTTAATTTAAATATATTAAAAATAAATTTAAAAAAATAAATTTTATTTATATAAAATAAAATAAAATTATTTTTAGTTATTGATGTGAATGGAATAATAAGATTTTTTTGTAAAATACTTTTTATAAAAATAAAAAATAATTTTAAAAATATTTCTGACAAAAGATCTTTTAGAGTTTTAAAAGATCTTTTAAAAAAAAAGTTTTTACATATACAAATAAATTAATTACTGTATATTTTTATTTTTATTCTAATAAAAAGCCTTCTAAATTTTCCAAAAATATATCCAAATAATCGTTAAGAGAAGGTGGGTTCTGCCATATAAATTTTTTTAATATAAAAAATTAATTTTATAATAAATTATATTTATATTTTAATATTTATAAATAATTACACTACCTATTTTATTAAAAATCGAAGGGACGAGGAGGTGTGACTACTAAGAGAAGAGAAGAAGGGAGTAAACTAAGTAATATAATTTTTAATAAATATTAAAATATAAATATAATATATTACAAAATCATTTTTACATTAAAAATAATTTAAAAGAATAAGTAAATTTTTAAAACTTATAATTATAAATAAAAATTAGTTATTTTAAAATTATTATATTTTTATCAAATTAATCCTAAATAATAAATATTATATAATATAAATAATTATTTCATATTTTTTTAAATAATTTTATTATATAAAAATAATTTTTTATATAATTTAAATAAAATATATTATTTTAAAAATATTTTTTAATTAAAATATTTAAATATAAATTAATTCTCATATAAATAATTATACTAAAAAATAATTATATAAATAAATAATTATTAAAATAATTTTAATTTTTTAACTTTATCAAAAATATATCCTAAGATGATTCCAAACCCGTTGAGATCTATGACAGTTGACAGAATCCGCCAACACGGCAATGCTGTACAGATTGCATTGCTACTGCTGAGAACCCTGCAAAACCATCTATTCACGAAAATAAATAAATACAAAAATACCAACACTCGGGTGACGCTTTAGCAACACCATCATTGTGAAGAAACATGGAAATGTGAAGAAGCAGCTTGCTCTTCATGGTATTGTTTTAGGTGGAATTTACTTGAGAGGTGCATCATATAATTTAAAGATTTAGAGGGTGAAATTTGACGGTATATCAGTAAATTAATCACTTATAATATATTATAATAATTTTTAAAATTTATTTATATAATTTAAAAATAAATAAAATTTTATTTATATGATGTTGAAATTGAACAAAATTTTTGGATAATATTTTAAGATCATATAAATAAATTTTAATTACTTTTAAAATACTTATAATACATTATAATAATTCTTAATTTTATTTATATAATTTTAATATTAAACAGATATTTTTACAAATATTTTAGAATTATATAAATAAATTTTGATTACTTTTGACATATATTTAATCATAATTATGAAATCCGACTAAAATTAAAAAATTATTGTAATATATTATAAGTATTTGGTATATAAATATATCTTTCAATTATATCCATTTATCACATTGTACCTTCACAAAATGCATGGTGCCTCTTGCAAGTAAGGGTCATATAGTATACGTCACTCTTCATAACATTTCTTTCTTTTTTTAGCCTTTTTTTCTCTCTCTCTTCTTTTGTTTTTGGTTTTTGTTCCTTTCTTGTTCTAGTTTTGTTTATATATTTTAGTTAAATCAAAACAAAATCTTAAGGCTAAAAGCTGAGAAGTTAAGTGATCAATAAAAATTGTGGGATTAAAATTATTTTAATAATTAATTTTGAGTATGTTGCTTTTTTCTAATAATTAATTGTATAAAAATTAATTTATATTTAGATGTATTAATTTAAAAGTAAGGATTTAATTTATATATACTATTAGTATAAAAAAAATTTACATAGATATCCAATCATATATTGTCATATCAGCAAAAATGTTTGATTCAACCACTCATTACTTGAAAAGTCTTATAAATACAAATATTTAATTGGATAATAATGTAAAATTCTTTTACACTATCAATACATAATAATTAAACTTAAAAAGTAATATTTTTAACTTATAATTAAAATTTTCAAAAAATTGCTTACAAATAAGCTTTTTTTAGCTTAAATATAAATTTTACTTATGATCTACTAGTGTGATGGATGGGTTAAAAAATGTTTTTAAACTAATATTATTATCAATGTTAGTTTTCTTGAGTTATTAAAATATAAGTATTAAAAACTTTTATATGAAACAGACAAAATAAATTATAAATATAAAATTAAAAAATATTTTGTTGTTATGGCTTGGTGAATTTAACACTAAAGTATAATATGAAAGAAAATAAATAGTAATATTAATTCAATAAATAATTATACTGTTCAAGAACTTGATTTATATATAAATCAAATTATAAATTTAAAAAAGTAATTATTTTAATGAAAAATTCTAAAATAAGAAAAAAAAGGAAGAAAACCATAGATACATAGATATATATTATTAAAAAAACCATTAGACACTATAATTTTAATACATAATTCTAATTCTATTATCTAATTCATAGGTCTAACTTATTGCCATTTTTTCAAAAGTTGAAGGTACTGTTATATTTTAAAATAAATAAATAAATAAATTTACTTGCCAATGGCCATTTTTTTACGTTAGGTTAATGTTGAACTAAATTTTGAGTCAACCTTTAAATTTATGCCAGATTAAAAAGGGAGAGATGTATAAAATAAATATCAAAATAAAAATATAAAAATTTGAGTATTTGAGTAATGTTTATTTTCTATTTTTTTAATAAATCGAGAATTATTCTAATTAATCTTTTCAAGGTAGTAAATTTTTTAATTGTAAATGTATTCAATTTATTTCCTTAATTATTAATTTTAAAATGGAAAAAGGTAGAATTTACTATATTTTGACATGTGTTGAAGTTTCTTTGTAATTTTTTTTGTTTTATAAGTAGTAAAGATTTACTCCTTTTTACTTAAATATGTCAACTTACTTCAAAACATATTTTACTGAAAAAAAAAAGCACTATTTTAAGATTATAATTATGCTTTATACAACTTCAGGGGATATAGTGGCAATGAAAAAAAAATATTTTTGTAATGGTGAGATCAGGTGGTGTTCACGTGCCCTATGTGCCCTTTAATTTAATTAAAAAATAACATTTTCACTTAAAATTTTCTTTTTATCACTTAATATCATCTATTTTCTATAATTAAATCGATTACTTTTAAATATCACATCTCATTTCTTAATTTCAATTAAACAGTAATTTTTTCCTCTAATTCACAATCTTGCGCTGTGCTTGCTCTCCGCTCGAAAAGATATTTTCATTCGCGAGCGACAAGGCTGTCTGTGCAGTGTAACACTATACTCTCCTTCACACCTAATTTTTATAATATCCCAATGCCACCGACAAAAAGTAAAAGAAAAAAACGATATCTCAGTGCCTGCGCTATTCCGTTCATGTCATGGTTGAAGTGCAGTGGCTAGGTACGACTAGATAAACTATTAAAAATGTAATTTAAACATAATATTTGGAATTAATTTTTTATAATTAATTTTATTAAAAACTAATTTATATTTAGATATAATTATAAAATATGTTTTTTATTGTTTAATTTAATTTCTCTTTTTTCTATTGTATTTTCTTTAAAAAAAAACTTTAACTTACTTCTAAAAGAATACAAAATTAAATATTTTCTTATTTCAGTTTTTAAGAAAACAAATTATTTAAACAATTTACACAAATTTAAAAGAAATTATTTTAAATTAAAAAATATTTTCTTATAAAATAAATAACAACAAATGCACACATTTTATCCTATGATGCTGAATATTTTTGCTGCTAAATGTTTAGTGTTCCTTTTTTGGCAGATAAAATGCTTATTATTCGTGCTTCTTGCTTTCTTTTAATTTATATTATTGCGTAAAGATTTTTTCAATTAAAGAAATAATAATTAATTGGAAAGCTAAACTCTTACTGTTTCATGATGTCAAATGATATTTATATTTTTTAGACTTTATGAATAACTTTATTGACTGAGTAACAAAAATAAAATTAGAGTTTAGCTTATATAAGAGTTCCAATTTTTTTCTATACAATTTGTCAGTTTATAGTTAAGCTATAAAGAATTATTTATAGGAATTTGTAGTTTTAATATGGAGGTGTATGCCATTATTAAAAAATTATAACCTCTGTATTTATGGTGTTATAGCAATATTCTATATTGATTATTAATTTCTTTATTGTTACTTCAATTTTATTAATTGATATGTTAATTCTATTCTATAACTTATCAATTATTAATTTTATAATTTTTGAAATTTATATATAAAGTTATATTTTTGTAAGATCCACATGATAATAGAACATAAGTTTTACAACAAGTTTTTTTTTTTAAACTTTTATCCTAATTAATTTACTGATGGTAGATGATTAGTCTATTGTATCATCCATAAATTCAAGTTGGTTTTTAATTATTATTATTATTTTTCGCTTCTAGAGATATCATGTCAGAACTACACTTTTTGCTTATTATAATGATTAACATAAGAGTTGTGATTGCCATTGCAAATTTCTTATTTTTTATATTAAATTTTTTATTAGAGCATTTAGAAATATTAGTTGATCTAAGATATTTTAGATTTTTAGCTTAATAGTTTAAATATTTAATAAGGTTGACTCATAGTAGAAAATGTTTCCACCCCTAGTTGTAGCTCAAAGAAATCGCTTTTGATTACTTTAATTTGTGTACTTAAAAGATTGGAGTCTCTTGTATCAAAACCCGTCTATTTCACACAAGTATAATACTTTTCAATCATCTTCAACAAACTATCAAGTGACTCATTTTAATTCCTAAATCATTATTAAGAAATTGTGATACCTTTCAATATAAAAAAGCTTATTTTGATTTCGTAATAAATGAAATAACATATGGTTTATTTACAAAAAAAAGTGAACAAAAATAATAAAAAATAAAGAAAGCCACTAGAGGTAGTCTAGTGGTAATGGATCTAGATAGTTTGCATGAGGTCTTAGAATCAAAACTCATCGTCACTAATGTACCAAAAAATATAAATAAAGAGGTCAAAACGAACCTATAAAGTCACAAAAATAAATAGTAGTCCTTTTATAATGGGGCAATGTACCATAGCTTAATTAGCATTTCTCTTGATCCCATAATTAAAGAGTTGTTAGTATTGAAGTGGGAGTTTTATCTCCTATCTCTCACCTCCTCTTTCCCTTCTCCTAATCCCACGAAAGACCCTTATGGCTCACCCATCAAAGGAGAGACACCTCCAAAACTTTAGAAAATATATTTTTACATTTTTATTTAAATGAAGCATAAAAAAATGTATAGTCGACATAAGTCAATTCAATAAACTCAAAATATATTTTTTTAACAACTACTGTCTTAAATTTAAGATGAATTAAGTCTTAATTTATAATATCAACTGTAACCTTATATCCTTCATTAAAAATGTGTATTTGTAATAATAATAATAATAAATAAATAAATAACACAAATTAAAAATTCGTACTAACAAGTATTTTTCTTTTGCATAAAACCACCAAACCCAACTATTTCAAAATTATCAAGGGAGTTACTGTCTAAATTAAACTTAACAAAATTAGAAGGAAGGAAAATTCATGAACTAGTTAGGAATATTGGATCACCCTATTAAAATGCCCAAGCAGGAGTAAAAGTAGATTTATTCCTAAGGCACATGCCCAAAAAAAAAGAAAAAACAAATCTATTACTAAGGCAGTTGAGGCCAGTGCCTTGGTGGTAAACCTTCCAATCTCAAAGGAGCTGCACAATCTTGTACCAATAAAAAAAAAAGGAGCCGCACAATCGATGGGCTCTGAATTCAACTCCTAAGATAGAGCCCAGCCCTTCCCCCTGGGCAAGTACTAAAAAAGAATCTATTGCTAATTAACGTTAGGAGAGAGAAGCACGCAAAGGGTTGGTTTAGTTGGCAAAAGGTAGTGTGCCTTTGTAATAGTGCACTCGGAGGAAAGTAAGGGACCGTGTTCGATCCCTGGAGCAGAGCTCCATGTCCCTCCCCCCGCCTAGCGACAAAAAAAAAACATTAGGAGAGAGAATACACAAAATAAATTCAACCTTATATTGATGTCTATAAATCTATAGTCAAACCAAAGTTGCTCGTCATGGGTCGGACCTTTTCTTTTTGTGAATGCTATGGGGGTAACATTTTGTTAGAGCTTTGTTTCTTTGTTTTCCCATGTACCCAAAAAAAAAAAAAAAAAAAGAAAAAAACCAAAGTTGTTTCTAAAAATCTCCAATTAAGCCATTATAAGGTCGAAGATACTTGTGAGAAAGAAAAAACCCTAAATCATTACGTAATCTAATAAAAAAACTCATACATGATTAGTCACAATTAACATTTCTTTATTAGCATATTTAAATGTTAATTATATTTGTATTTTAAGTCAAAATTTATTTGGTAGAGCAATACAAATTACCAAAAAAAAAAAAAAATTCCCCCTAATACATCTATATGGATCATTTTGTCAACAAACTTTGTGAACTAGCCTGTTTGGCTTTGCCAATAAGTGCGTGGGAGATTTTTATTTTTTTATTTTTCATATATATGGGAGAGTCTTATTTATAACTTAATTTGAACATGTTGCAATTTTTTTTTAGAGAATTTGGTAAAAATAGGAAAATAGATTCTTCTTATAAAGTGACCAAAAAGGTTGATTTTATGTTATCATCAGAATCGTAGCAATATGAGCATATTGTTAATATCTAAAGTCATTTAAATGTTTTTACCTAACAATTTAAATTTTTAAAAAAGATAATTTATGATATAATGTTAGATCTTCTATAAGGTAATTTATAGTTCAATTCCTATTTGTCTCATTTTTCTAAATAAAAAAATGAGTTTCAGCACAAGATCATATTACTCTATACCCAACAATTTTATATTTTGAGAGAAATGATTTATGACATGGACAAAAACATGGTCATGATAAGATAAAATATAGCATCACCTATAATAGAAAGGAAACTAGTAAGGAACAATATCCAGCTTGAAACAAACAGAGACGATTTCCCAACTCCTCCCCTCCTCCTTCCTTCCAAACCCCCACCCCACCCTTTGCCACCTCCCCCACTTGATTCCCCTTTCCCTAGCCTCTCCCAAGCCACCCCCTTACGACCCACCTAGCCCTTAACCCTTACCATAGCCACATCTCTTGATCCCCACCTCTCTCCTCTCTATTCCATTACCCCAACCTTGTCTTTGCCAAATTGCCATATCTCCCACCCCTTTCTCTCAACACCACTTTACCCCCACCCTGTTTAGCTTTTAGGCTTTCATCTGGATTTGCAGTTTTGGTGGCCGATAGTGGTGGAAGAGTGCTTTTTGTGCATTGGTAGTGCAGCAACTTCATTTAGTCAATGTTGTTTTATGATCTGCAAGATGGCAGCTTTTCATCCGGCATTTGGTAGCATGGTCCTTCCTAGTGCTCATTAATGCTCGCCGCCGATTTTGGCAATGGTGTGGTTACAACATCCCTCTAGGTGTTCTGTGCTCCTCTTTTAGTTCGTTGCTACAAAAGCCTTTTGGTATCCCTCTAGGTTCTCATCTCTAACACCTTCTCGAGATGTTGTTGTGAGCTTCGGTTTTGTGTACATAGGCGGGTTTGGTTACATGTTCGTGTTTTCTTGTGGCGTCGTTGTCGTTCCTCTCACTTAAGTTGCTATAAGCAAAACGGTGGAGCCGTTCCATGGTCGAAGTTGGAAGTTAAAGGGTAACTTTCGTGGTGATGTTTAAAATGTTCACCTACAAAAAATGAACATTCAATGTTCACCTGATTTTTAACCATTGATTAAGTTAAAAAATAAATCTAACGGTTGATGTTAAGGATCACTCATACTCTAAATATCAGGTAGAGCATCACAATCAAATTTTGTATAATATCAACTGTTAGATTTACTTTTTTTAACTTGATTAATGGTTAAAAATCAGGTGAATATTGAATATTCACTTTTGTAGTTGAGCATTTTAAACATCACTTGCATTTTTCTATTTATTGGCTAATGATAACTTTGGATTCTTAGGTTCGAGGCGTGATTATTGGTCCTGGAATATGTGTTTGAGGCATGTTTAGTTCTTTCGAGTAACGTGATGTTAGGGTTGATAAGGATTCCCTTTGTTCGAGGCATATTTACTTTGTAGTGGGTGCTGTCTGTTGAAAGGCATGTAAGTGGGTATCTTGACTGTAAGGGTTTTGAGGAGTTCGCGGTTAAGCGTGTGTTAGGATGTTTTGTCATATAAGTGTTCGATGGCATGGTTTAAGACATCTCTTGCAGCCTTATTGGTTGTTTCTCATGTGCAATAAGTGGTGGTGTGTGCAGAGTATATTGTTTGTGTTTTAGGTGTTGATGTACTTTGCTATGCTCCTCTCTTTATGATGGTTTAAGCATTTCTCTAATTATTAGAAAAATAGGGGAACGGTCCAGCTTTGAAAAGCTCGAGTTGTTTACAATTAATGTGCTATTTGTCTTTTTATTTTTATTTTAATAAATAATAGAATTTTCTTCTGAAACCTTAATCAACAATGCAAGATAAACTACATATGCTTGTATAGCAAGGTTCTCGGGAAGGCTTATGTTAATCTTCTATACATATATGCACTAGTCCACGACCGTCGATTGATGGTTTAATTACAGTATAAAATAGAACATTATGAAATATAGTAAAGAGAACCAGACTAGCAGCTACGGATGCAAGAAACGAATTTGAATTTTCTAACTTCTGATCACTGCCATTGGCTTGGTCTTTGGTGAGCTTCACGTCTAAAACTGCAAAATGGTTGAATGAAAATTGTTTAGTCAAGAATCATCCATAACCAGAATTTTGAATGCCATGATTGTTAATATAGGCTTTATGGTTAAAAACAAAAATTGTTGTAATGAGTTATTTATAATGGTTTGTTGGCACCATAATTAATTTCTAGGTGATGGTTAATTAGCGAATTCAAGGTAATTAATTATGGGTTAACAAGGGACCCAAGTTAGATTTGATTGAAAGCTAAAATGGGTTAAGGAGAGTATTTGGGCACAAGAAAATGCTCATAAGTTGAAAAGTGGTTTTGGGCCTAGAAGGAGCATATTAGCTTAAGGGAATGTTGGACCAAGAGGTTTGTTTAAATTTAATTGTTGAAGGAAAAAAAGTTAGTTGGAGACTGATACTATGTTTTAGGGATGGTTGCCACTATCCATGATCATGGTTATAAGAGAAATCAGTTGAGGACCACTAAATAGGTGCAATTAGGACGTGGCAGAAATTGAGTAAGGATATAAGAGCTTATGTTGGTAGAATTGAAGAGAAGAACAACACATATACATCATGCCACTTTGATTATTAGCTTTTATTTCTCTTTGTTCATTTTACTTTCAGCGTTATGTTATTGCCTTATGTTCACTATTAAGATTCAAGCTTGTATGAACTTTTAAGTTGATTAATGCATGTCCAATTTCCAGTCTAATTTTCGTGGTAGATAATGAAGAGTTCTAAAGCATTTGAACTATGATAGTTCTAGCCGTGTCTTAACACGGAAATCCATGCCGCTATTGTGTCATAATCATATCGCATTACTTATGAGCATTCATACTTAATAATATTATGAGCAGTAAATGCTAAAAAAAATATATGCTATGTAGTACAAAATATGGCAAGCAATAATATGATTATAATCTCTTTGCTTTAATTTTCACTTTCTTTTATTTGCTTGTCTCACACATATTTAAAAGTCTTCTCTTAGAGAATTCTCATTCTTTGGTGTTACTTATAGTATCGTGATGACAAAGCAAAATCTTTACGCTATACTAAGCAAGGTAGGTAACATAAAAGGATCTAACATCTTATTCCTCTGTCTTTTTTGCCGTTAGCGGCAAAATCTTAAATGTTTTCTTTGCACAATTACTTGCTTGCATAATTCATAATAAATATAGAGATGCACAAACTTGAGCAATAAATAGAACTTAAATAAAACTCAAATAGTATAAAATAAAAAATAAGCTTGAATAATATAAATAAAATTCATCACATAATAAATTAAATAATAGAACATAAAATTAAGTGATAGAATAAATTGAATAAAGTGCAAAGGATATGAATTAATTCATAATCTTAAAATAAACAAAGTACATAAGAACTGAAATAATATAAGCTTGAGTAAAATAAATAATATAATATTTTAATAAAATTTATCAAAACATAGAGTTGGCAAATTTATATGATAATTTTTCAAGGGACCAAATTTAAAATCATATTTATTTAATTTCTTTTAAACTTCTTATCATAATCCATGAGTTTGTCATTGTCGTCATGGTACATTTAACACATATAGGTTATGTCCCTACAAAGTTCACTATAAAGTTAATATAATTTCCATAAGTCAAGAATCATAATATAGTCTATAAATCAAGTTATAAAATTCTAAGTAAAAGTATAGATAATTTAATAGATCAAGTCCATACATAATAAATTTTACTCTTAATATTGGTTCTCTAGATAAATTATCATAAAAATTTAACAACTCAAAGTAGTAGTAATAATAATAATAATAAGCATATGTAAAATAAAAGAACAATAAAATAACTTGTAATTAACTAATGAGCAATATTAATGTAAAGAAACGATAAATAAAATAAATTATAATAATAAATAAATGGGCGACTTTAACGTAAAAGAATAAGAAATAAAATAACTTGAAATAAACAATAGGCAATTAAATATAAGAAAATAATAAATGAAATAAATTTTAATATAAGTAATACTGAGCAACTTTAATATAAAGAAATGATAAATAAGATAATTTAAAATGATAAAAAAACTACAATAATAAAGAATAATAAGCAACTTTAATGTAAGGGAAAAATAACTTGGATCAATAGAATAGAATAGAATTGAAATGAATAAATAATAACAAATAATAAAATAAAAGAACATTTAATAAAATAATTTGTAATATAAAATAGACAGCAATAGTAATGAGTAGAAGTATAAAGTAATATTAAATAATATAATTTATAATAAATAAATAAAACTATAATTTTATTTTATAAATAATTTCATTACCTATCTTAAAAATTTTGCTGAAATGAAAGCTAGCATGTGCGTGACAAGTTTCTCTCTCTTTTTCCTTCACATTGCCTCACCATTCCTTCTTCCTTTCACTCACTGTGGCTATTCTCTCTTTCTCTTCTTAAGTAATTCTTACTCTCTCACTTTGATGTTATTTTTCTTCAGCACTATACCTTTTTTGTGCTTACGATGACTCCTTTTGCCTCTTTATATAGAATTTTTCGACTCGTTACTCATAGTTAAAAACGTCACTGGTTACATTTCACTCTTTTTTGTTTTTCTTTATTTCATATTTATTACCATGGCTTTTTTTTTTTAACCAGATTCATTCTTCTTTTTTTGGTTTCATACTTATTACCAGGTTTCTTTTTTCAACAAGGATTTAATGTCCAAAGATTTTAGGCAAGACTCCAACTCGTGAGTCTTCTGTTTTTGTTTTGTTAATTATATTATGATCACTATATTATTATATTTATCTTATTGATATTATTACTAGTTTATCTCTAAAAATATTTAATTAATATTAATTATTATTATTCTTATTTTAAATATAGCAATGTATTTTGAAGTTATCGTTGTTGATTTATAGTCTCACTTTAACAAGTTAATGCATATGATTTAGTTATTTAATGGTTGTTATATAATAAATTAAATGATTCTACACAAATATTTTAAATTTAAATATATTTTTAGTCCCTCTAAAAATTTGATTTTTTGAATTTGATCCCTTAAAAAAAATTTTATTTGATTTTGGTCCCTTATTTTTCAGAGTTACCAATATTAGTCCCTGTCGTCAATTGAATACTGTTAAGTGCTGACGTGGCAACGTGAGATTTTGACATGTGTTAATGCTTTTAGATCTCACGTTGCTACGTCAACACTTAACAAGATCTTAATCGACGGTAGAATCAATATTGTGAACTCAAAATACAGGACCAAATCAATAAAATTTTTTGAGGGATCAAATCCAAAAAATTAAATATTTAAAGAAACTAAAAACATATTTAAGCCAATATTTTATCACTAAGCGGATGTTACAAGAATCCTCTTGGAGCAGCATCATAAAATTACGCCTAGGGGAATCCTACCCAGCAAACCCAACACCAGAGGTAGTCCCATGACTCGCCAAAAAAATTAGTGCAAGTGTTCCCCGACCTACGCACATGCAGGAAAGAGGCATGCCAGTCCCGCTTCAACAAGCCATGAATCTCGCAAATCAAAACAACACAAGAGTGCTTAGGATGAACAGAAGTTGCGGCCATGACATGAAAAGCATCAAGTGAGTCTGTTTCACAAATTAAGCTTAAGTTGCAGCCACGACATGAAAATCATTGTATACATTTTAAAATTACCCACCAATTACTACTCTCTTAATTTTCGTTTATTTTTCATAAAAATAAAAATAAATTTATTTTACAATTTTATACTAAAAATAAAAAATATGGATTGATAGGCACGTAAGTGCTAATAGTTTGAGTTTGTTTGTTCATTAGTTTCTAGGTTCCTCTATGGCAAATACCAGTTGGTTCGGGCCATATATTTTCTCCTTACCATCATGAAACATGAATTTAAAAATTAGAAGAAAACTCATATTATATCATATTGTGAAATTGAAACTCATACTATTTTATATGAAGGAAGGAATTAAAAAAAGTGCCATTCTTTGGAACACATCTAATAACAAAAAAAAAAAAAAGGAAAGTAAAAACTTAACATAGTGAAAATTAAAATAGTAACACAAGATGATAGGAAGTAAAAACAAAGAAAACAGGAACACAAATGGACTAGGAAAAGAAAACAAAAAATAGAAACATCAAATACAAAGATGGATAAATTTCTAATGATATGGACCCATCTAATTCCACTACAAAAGTTGGCTTAAGAGTGAAGATTTGCAAACCCATATATATAACACCTAAGATCTTATTGCCTAATTGATGTGGGACTTGCATCAGCATCTCACTTGATATCATCCTAACTTGTTATACATTTAGTTTCATTAAATGAAAATGTAAACATCTATTTTGGTTTCTAGAAGATACACGTAATATCAATTTAATCCTTAAAAGTTGTGTAACATTAAATAAGCTCTTGAAATTAAAATGTACATCATATTAGTCCTAGCGTTGGTCCCTATTAAAGTAAACATTTATTTTAGTCTTTGAAAGATGTATTAAACGTCAACTTGGTTCCCAAAAATTGTGTGACATCAAATAGATTCCAAAAGTTAAAATATGTCATCATATTAGTTGTTCCTCTATTATAACTTCTTCTCTTGTTCATAATTCCTTCCCTTTATGTTTGAAGGAATGACAACGGTGCTATAGAATTGAATACCCTATATATTTTGATAAGGTAAAGGCATAGTTTTCTTTATTCCACTAACATCAACTAGATTTTTAATTTTCAAAGATCTATTTGATGTCACACAACAATTTGGGATCACCCTCATCTTCCAACTCCATTACACCAATATTTTATATATTCAAATACACACTACATAACTCAAGTACGCTATCTATCCGTCTCTTAGTTATCTCTCGATGCATATACTAACTTAAGCGTCGAAATATCTTGCAAGTACACTACTTCAGCTTTATGTTGTCGTTCATCACTTAAGAGCTGTAGCCAATCTTGAGTTGCCTAGCATCTCCATTGCTCTCCCAACTTAAGGAAATCTCATTTTTAGTTTGCTCACAAATAATTACAAAATGTAAATCAAGCACACCCTTATTTTTGAATCTTTTATAATTCTCTTGATCTCTTTACTATACTATTTTTTGGGTAATGTAATGGGGCAAAAGCCCAAATAGCACAGAAACAAAGCTAAGAAACTAATCGGGGTATAGCAACCCCAGCAAGGTCATCCCTAAGAGAAGCTCCTAAACAAGGAGGAATAGACAAGTAAAAGGTAGTACCAATGTTCAAAGAATGCCCATGGTAGCTAAACAATCGGCTGACCTATTGGCTTTTCTAAAAGTATGACAAATGCGCACCTGCCAATCACGATTTAATAAATCATGAATTCTAGCAACAACCATACCATAAGGATGTTTGCTGTCCAAACCTTTCTGAATAAGTCTTTACTATACTACATAGAGCATTTGAAGAAAAAAAATATTTATAGTTATATTATAAAGTATTTAAAATCATATGGAATCCTGGTCGAATGAAAAATTTACTATAACTAAATTTTACCTAAATCTAAATTTTATAATTAAATTATATAAATTCAAGATTTTTGGAATAATTTTTATAAATTTTTTACAATATCATTCAATAGAAATAAGAAAATTATGAATATAATCTATTTTTATGTAACTATCCATCATTATATGACAGTTCTTATGATTCTATTAGAAGATATTGTAAAATTATTTTATATTATTAATACATAAAAACTAATCTTTTTTTTATTAATTTTGATATATTATTGGTATAAAAGAGTTTTATTTTATTTCCAATCATATGTCATTATATATAAAACTTTTGAAATAGTGGATATGTATTAGTAAAATATTTTTATTTATATAATAATATATGATTAAATTTCTATATAAAATAATTTTATACTGTCAATATATTAAAATTATTATTATTATTATTATTAGAGTTTAATTTGTATACGCTATCAATGTAAAAAAAATTTATATTTACATCAAATCATAAAATTGTTGATTCTCATATCCATTATCTAAAAAAGAAACCATTTTGTCTATATGATAATATATGATTATATTTTAGTATAAAACTCTCGATAAAATTACTTGTATCAAGACCCTACTATCAGGAATCTGACTAATCTAGTCCAACTTTACTAAGGTCTTTAAAGGGAGTAGGAGTCTTTCGGTGAGTTTCAGTATGAAACTCTTTTACATTAATAGCGCATATAAATTAAACTCTATAACTATTATTATTATTGCTATTATTATTATTATTGAGCTCGTTTGATTAAGATTCTAGAAAAAATAATTCTTAAAAAGTAAAAGTAGAAATAGAAATAAAAGCAGAAAATTATTTTATATTTGAATATAATTGTATAAGTCCTTGTTATTAAAATAAGAAATTGTTAAATTATTTAGATGTGATAAATATAAAAGTATCTTATTTTATAAAATTATAATTAAGAATATGGAGATAGAAAATGAAAGTGAAAAGAGAGTGGTATTTTTTAAAAGTTTCAAAAATAAAATCGTAATTAAATGGGAAGAAAATAATTACTAATTTTAAGGAGTAATATTATCTCTTTTTTATTATTTCTATTTTTGAAAAATGTAGCTTCTGATCTACTTCTCAAAAAAATAGAAAAATTGATTATTTTTTAATTTTATTTTTTTAAAAAATACAAATAAATAATATTAAAAATTATAAATATTTTTTTGAAAAATAAAAAAAAATACTTTTTTTTGTGGCAGAACTATAATCAAAAGCACCCATGATTATTATTATTATTATTATTATTGGGTGAGATAGGGTAAATAATGGTAATAAATTGTAAGTAACTTGCTTTTGTACAAGACAAGACATCACTTTACATGATCTTCACATTTCTCTTAAGATCTATAGAAAAAGAGATAGAGGAAAAAAAAAAAAACAACCAGCAGCGAGAGAGAGAGAGAGAGAGAGAGAGAGTATAGTGTAGGGGGTGCGGTGCTTTGCGCGAGTGTAAACAGACAGGAAAAGGAAAAGGAAAAGGAAAAGAAAAAAAAATGAAGAAATCATCAGGAAGCGCTGCAGAGAAGAAGAGGGTGCGACGCTCCTCCGCCGCACCAGATCCCAACTCCGACGCCCCTCCTAGGGTTTCTCCCTCTTCCCCTTTCCTGTCAATTTAGGGTTCCAGTTTCCCAGTTCCAATTTTTTTTTTTTTTAAATCATGCTTCTTGTGAGGGAAAAAAAAAATGACAATTTCTTTTCAACTTTTTATTTGTTGGAATAAGTCTTCTTAGAAAATGGCGCTTTCAATTTTTCTTAAAATGTTTTTTGTTTTCAATTTTTGTTGGGGCTTTCAGGCTTGTACACTCAAGGATTTTGTGCTTGTGTTGTGTATCTGAATTTCATGGCTTTTTTTTTTTTTTCCGTTGATTGAGAGATTTGTGTTTGTTATGTACTGCAGTGATTTAGTTACCTGCACTGAATGTGTCTTTTGTATTTGGTTGCTAAGGAAACATTGTGGATCAAAATTTCCATTTTTTTTTAATTCTTTTTTAGTTTTTGGAGTTTGGATTTCAGTAATGTACTGATTGGTGTTTTTGTAATTATTTCAGGTCAGTTGGTCTTATCTCTATGATTGAAACATTGGTTAAAGCATGTTTTTTGTGCTAATTATATGTTCGACTTAATTTTTACATGACATTAGGTTGTTCAAGATTGAATTTCTGCTGTAGTTATAAATATTTCTCTTTTTTTGTTTTGTTTGTTTTGTTAATAGAAAAGAAAAATTAGGGAAATTGGAGACTGTACTATAGTTCTTATTGACATTTGATCTGGTATGTGTGTTTGGAGTATGTTGATCTAGGCTTAACGTCAATCCCTGATTTTTTGGAACTTTTTTACCCCCCTCGCGATAGTTTTGTGGCCGTTTCTTAATTTATTTTTCTTTGCACCAAATCTGTGTGACAAGTAGAAGTTGTTTCTGTTATATTTTGTGATTGTGTTGAGATTGTTTTGTTTTCAGAAACAAGCTGCCAAGAAAGATGTGTTTCAAGTGTTTGCTGAGAAGGTTAGGGACCATAAGGACTTGGTTTCTAGGTGGGCCGTTCTACAGGAGACACGTGTTGAATATTTTAGAGGGAAGGATTTTGTGAGCTTCATGAAAAATCATCCAGAGCTCAAAGATATTCTAGAATCAGACAAGAACTTAGAAACGGAAGATATCGCCAACATTCTACTTGGAAAAAATCTTCTAGTGCGCTGTGATCGTGTGGTAAAAACTGTTCGTCCTGGGAAGAAAAAGTTATCTACTTGGCCGGCACATTTAGAAATTTTCCCTGTAAGAACTTTTTATTTTTGGTTGGAGCCTTCTTACTGCAAGTTATTGAGTTGCAATGATTATATTAGAAAGTTTAACATATACGTGCCTGCATGTGGGTCTGTCAAAATTTAAGAATTCTTCTTTAACTGCAGTACTGATCTGTTTGATATTATATTCATCTTTGATCCTCATCGGCTGTTTCTTCTTCTTTTTCTTGCTTTTGCAGGCCTTATTTCTGAAATTCCCAGGCTATTGTTATCTAGGATAAGGATAGAACTAAGATTGATCTATAAATGGGAAGGAATCAAAATAAATTGTTGATGGATTTTAAGAGAAAACTAGAACTGGGGATTTTAAGAAAAAAACTAGAATTGGCTGAAACCTGTACAAATGTATGGTCACCCTCAATGGACATTTGCCTCTGCTTGACATGGTTACTTGTGCTATTTTAGGGAATGGATAACCTGATGGTTTAATCTTTGAATTTATTGGCCACCTTTTTTTCTTGTCATCTTTTTCTTAGGTGGGTTTATCTTGCATAGGTATGGTTTGCATTAATGAGTGTCTGTTTTTTGAACTGCAATTAATCAGTATCTGATGTATTTATGGACGGGTGAAATTTTGTGCTGCTCGTATTTGCTTGATATATCGTATGGTATATTGAGACATATTTACCTTGTATATTTGGCAGTCAGGGATTTTTTTATCTTAAAAAAGAATAAAGTAAATAGTAATTTGTTTAAACTTTCTGGAAGAGATATATACGAGTATTGTAAACTGTACATAGATTTTAAATGCATATTCTTCGTTGACATCATCATAGCATCTGGTTTACTTTTTTTCTTTTTGTCCTGCTTTATCTTTAATTGATTTGATTTCTTTGTATTTGAATCTAACAAAATTTGATTGTCTTTGGCAGGAACAAGTATTTTCTGAAAATGATGCTTTTTTTGCATGGACATTTGTAAAACGCCACCCACTTTGGCAGACACTCCTCTCATTTTTCTGGCCTGTGTTAACATTGGCTATTTGCTTGTTTCCTGTGTATCCTCATCGCTGCAAGCTATTAATACTTTACTCGTGCGCTGGGATTCTTTTTCTTATTCTCTCTCTACTTTTGAGTAAGTTTTATTTTTCTTTAATTTTTTTATTGTTTTGCCTAGTTTCTTCACTTACCTCTGAGTTCTGATTACCCTTTTAGATTCTTATTACCAATTTTCATGTCTAAAGCCAATTCCATTATATGTTATAGTGTTACACCATTTGTGCAAGTACAGTCGTGATTCATATGCTCATAACTATGTTATTATGAATAGAGGAAAAAAGCTTTCATATTAGGATATTGGAAGTCAATTGACCATGACAATAATTTCAGGGATTAAGCCCTTGGATGAATAAGAGGCAACTGAATGTTGTTTTAGCCCTAGAATGGTTAATTGTTCATCCATGATGAAAAATTTAACAATTAAAGACTCTCTATTATCTTTATAACTCTCCTAGATTTTTATGATTTGTCACTAACCTCCCTTTCTATCTTGGGAACCTATAATGAAGAGAGAGAAGGGAAAGTGAATTTAACTGTATTTTGAAGAATGAACTGATAACTAGATGGTTGTTTTTCAAGAATAATAGAGATATGTATGGAAAAAGATACCTTTGCTGCAGTGAATTTTTAATCATGAATAGCTCTCACCCTTTTACTTAAGAATATATGCCTTCATGAATTGAATGGCTTCCTTGGACCCATGAAGTACATACGGAACCCACAATATGTTGTGCCTCTAATTTGAGTGTTTTTGGGTACACTTGGAATCCCACCAGGACCACCTAGGTGTATAACTACAATGCTTTTTTTGGATCTCCTATAGTCATTACTATGTCAACTATATCAAAAAGGGGAAAGGCTCTTTCAGTTTTGATCTAGTTAAATCTACCTTTACTTCCGGATCTTTTGTCAGGAGTTAGCCCAATTTATGATTGTCTTGGACTCATTTTCCTTCCAACTAGTTATCTCTGACTGGTAAGGGAACCAGATATTTTTAACTTTATTTATGTGAACTTGGCACTTGGAACCTTTTTGGTTAGTAGTGGTTGAGTGATTTATGCTTGATTAGTGTACCCCATTCTGCTTTAACTCATGGATGTTATTTTAATATTGTAGTAAGAGCTGCAATATTTGGTGCATTATATATTATACTTGGAAAGAGGGTCTGGTTCTTCCCGAACATCCTTGCTGAGGAAGCAACACTGCGAGAGTTGTTTAGATTTTGGCCTAAGAAAGATGAAGAGGAAAGACCTAAGTGGACAACAAGGCTTTTCTATGCCATATTAGCTGTGCTGTTCATATTATTGCTGAGGCATCATGCACCTGATGAAGCTGCTAGAGCGAGGTGAGTTAGAGTCTTCCACTTTTCTTGCAGAGAATAATACTTTTCGGCTGGGCCAATTACCCATAAGGGGGAAACTATTTGTAGTTCATTCTTGTAGCAGTTACAACCCATTGCATTGTACAAGTCATGGTTTCTTATTAGGCTGTGCTTGGATCTGAAGTTGATATTTGACTTTCTGCAGGTACCAGAAGAGGGTATCTAACATCATCGATGATGTTCTTGAATGGTCTCCCAGTCTAGCCTTGTCCGGGATGATGGAAAAGCAACAAAATGTGGTTAATGCCACAGGCTCCCCTGATGCTGCCTCACAAGCGAGCAAAACCGGCCCGGAGCATGAAGCTCCACCTGATGGTGATGACGCAAATACTTTCGCAGAACAATATGATACTGAAGAACTCAACGTAGAGGATGCAGTTCAAGATGATAAACAGCATGATTAAAAGGTAAAATACCAAAAATTAAATATCTGTAGTGACTAGATCACATTTTTCCTTTGATTTCAAGAGTGTAAAAGTACCATGTATGAAATAATAACAGTAAAAATCGTTCGTTCTCAAATCTATGCTCTTTTAAAGGATTATGCTGCATCCCTAATCGTTCATCCTCACAATATAGTGCTTGATAGTTCTTTTAGGATTGTTGTTGCATGTATATGCATAAGCTGATATCCAAGTTGATAGCAAAGTAGTTATGCTGAAAGAAACGTCTCTGGTTGATAGCAAAACAAGCGTGTTGAGGTATTGAGGGAAAAAAATTAAAACTTTGACAAAGAAATATGTAGCCATGCGCTTGTATTTGCAATTTTATCTGTATAATTTCTGCTTTGATGTGTTTATTCAAAACGAGTGAATTCAGATTCACAACCTACATGAAGTGTCAATTCGCTTCTATAACTCGATATTGGGAAGATCTGTTGGAGTGACCTGAAATTATATTGTGTATATCTAAAGAAAAAATGAAAAGTATTTTAAATAGAGGTACTGCTCACTTTTCAGGTAATGCTTGCATGAAAAATAAGTACTCCCTTTTATTGCCTCTTGGCAATACCGAGCACTTGTTATTATTCTTCAAAAATAAATATTTAAGGATGGTACATTTATCTTAAATTTAGTATAGTCATTATTATTAATATGAATAACTGGTTAGATTTTACAAGAAGTTATTAAAGGAAAATAGTTAAACAAACCGAATATGCTAAGCATGTTGGATTAAAAAAAAAAACAGAATATGTTAGCCCATTTGACGAACTCATTAATATAGTGCAATGTATATACGGTTGAGTCTATTGCCTAATAGTTGTTTTTACATGTTTGATTGGTTCTAAAATATTCCATATTTGACCCTTTATTTTCTCTCCTATTTTTGTAAAATAATAATAATAATAATAATAATTAGTAGCGAGGATTGTGAGAATATGACAATGTCATGTTACTCTCTAGCATAGAGAATTCAAATATATTTTTTATACCCAATTCTTAATGACAAACATGTATTAATGTAGTGGAGCGCTATAAAACATCTTAGAAACTTAAATAAATAACATGAAATGTTCAATAACACAAAAAAAGGAAAAAAAAATTAAATATCATACCAAGAAAAGGGTGAATAAATAGACTAATTATAAAAAATTAAACAAATTGCTGCTATGAAGACATTAAAAAACAATGTAGCCGTCCTACTCGTCTTTCTCATGTGAGAATGCAAAGAGTTACGGGTTATTGTTTTCTTTCTCTAGTAGTGCATCGTCTCATTTCTTTTGCTTCTGTGTGTTTCTATTACAATATTCAATTCCGTTAGATCTCAAGCTTGGTTATTTATACATGCTTCTATCAATCACAAATCTTGTGTTTTTTCCTTGTCCCTTATATTAAGTTTTTCAATTTTTTCGCTTTAAGTGTCCTTTGTCCGTCTCTACCAAGTTGATTTCTTTTGTTATAGTCTTGCCGGTTAAAAAGTTTCAGATATACCATCGAAGGAAACGAAATACAATTTTTAAATTTTTTAACACTTTTCATGTTAGAATTTGTTGTGAAAAATGTTTAATCATCAATAATCTTTGAATAAGTAGCAAATCATGTTGGTTTAAAATGTCGGTCGTACTTATTTCTTTCTTATATCTGATGTATTTTTCATTTATTTATGCGATTGAACATTATACAACCAATGCACCTTTTTGGTTAATCTATTAATGCAATTAAAATTCGTTCGCAATCTTTTTTTAATATTTTACTCTTAACGCATATTCTTTTAAATATTAGATGAGAGAAAGAAAAAAAATAAACTGTAGCAATATTTTGGGCCGAGTGCTGTCAAATCACGCATTAAACCATAGGAATTCGAATTAAATCAGAATGCGGTACACCAATCCCTACGTTCTAATAGGACCATTATTCTCATTTCATACCATAATACAAGTATACAAGCACCTCAGAACCACTTCTAATGGGGTAAAAATTATGGGCTGCGCCCACATAAAATAGAGTAGATATTTTTAATTTCCTTTCCTTTCTTCTTTTTCCCTTACTTAGAACGAAGGCAATGCCAAAAATTGATATCACAAGCCCACCAAATAATAATGTGACTGAATTCATGTCATTGTCCTATGATGTCCCCAGTTAACATTAAACAACCGGTGAGTTACACAAAAGATAAAACCCGTCAAACGAGAGTTGGTACACCAATAGTTTTGTTTCTTCATAGCCTTTCTGATCCTGACCATCCATCTCGGCTTGCAGCTCACTAACATTATCACTCTGTACAAAATGCAAAATATGAGAAAAAGAATGAAGGGTTGATTGACTTCAACAGAAATCACACATCCCAATCATCATTCTTTCCCCCACATCATCATTCACACCATAAACACAAAAGAACACAGCCAAGAATGATTTGCCGCTTGGCATATGTATTGCCAAGAATGTTTTACAGATAACCAAGGTATTCACCTCAATATATATATCACTAGGATACAAACCAACCTCGGCATCTATCGCCCCCATGCAAGGAGGGGTCTACTGAATGGCGAGGCGCCTCTGCGACGCATGCTCGGAGGAGATGCTTCCCCGTTGCTGGCCAGAACAGTCCCCTTCATCCACTCTTTCACCCGAGTGCAAATGATAAGATTGCAAACCATTATGATTGTGGTAGGAACCAGTACCATTTTCATATTTGGGCGCTTTGAATTTTTCGTGCACTTTTGATCCTCTTGCGTCTTGATGCACATTGGGAGAACTCCAAGTTTGGGTAGAGTCGGAAGGTAAAGGTTCAGAACCAGATGAACTGATTGACTGAGATGAGAGGACTGGACCAGCACCATCCTTTTCCTTGCCTGAGTTGTTTGAGCCCCCAACATCAGATTTCTTTGCGAAACGTCCTCCGCTACCCCTTGCCCTTCTCATAGCATGCTGATGCCGAGATTCATGAAGATACGGCTGTGAGCAGAACAGACGTTAGCACAGTGCGGAGAAGGATCACAGATTTGAACGTAGAAAGCATAAAACGCGACAGTAGAACTAGTAAATCCAAACTCTTTCATTCAAAACATTATTTTTGACTAGTTTACATACAAAACTTATAGGAGATAAGGTCCTTTACTTCTAATTTGCCTTCCCCATGTTAAATCAAATGACTGTTCATATACAGGTGACTTCGTAGTTCATACACAGGCAAAATCAGTGGAAACACAGAAGTCGATGTAGAGCAAAGGCATTGTAGAATTTACTTGGTCATAACAAGCTTATTCATGTTTGTGTATTAACATGATTTCCATTGCCCGCATCTGCATGCTTACTATTTACAACCTAATACAGACAAGCATACAATATGGACTTCTTTGATCCTGCAATAGAAATATCAAAGAAAATACAAAGAAATAGGTCCGATTCTCTTTGTAATGTATCTGAGATTAATTTTGACTATTCCCACTCCTGAACTTTCCAAGACTAGACTTTTTGGTCTTTCAACCAATTAATTAAATTTAACCATTCGAATATTATTGAAGTATTAATATTCTTTTAGGAGCGCAGAAAAAAGAGAGGGGGGGCAAAATCGAAAATTCATTTTTTTACATACTTTATTTTATATACATAGAATATACCTATAACATACATCTATTCTTTACTCATCTATAAAGAATCTCCAGTTAACATGCTTCTGCACTCCCGTTAACCTATGTAACTACATCAGCATGTTAAAAATTCCCTAGAGTACAAGTTTAAGCATCAATTAGCAAAGGACAATCCCAATGACAAACCAGGTGCACTCAAAAATCAAGCAAATGAAGCATAAGTTATGACTAAGTGATCTTTTAGGATCCAAACAAACTTCAAAGATTTGAGGTTAAGGAGCCTTATGCTAGGCTCTTTGATTGATTTTAACTAGTTTAAATGTCCGGCACTTACTAGGCTTCCTTTCTACTTATTTTGTATCACTGCTAGATGATCTTCTCACATAAATTGCAATCAATTCATACCCTAACAAAAATTTTTTAGCTCAGCATAGAGCAATAAGATTTAGTGTACTAAAATGCAACATAGCAGAACAAATTTCTCACACCTGAACTGTGGTTAGATATCACTTATCCAAATAATAAAGCAGCAATACAGAAGTAAAATATAATAAATATGCATAAAGAACAATTAGCTATTGTGCATTGTACCTTTCTAGATTTTATTAGCTTCTTTTCAAGCTCTGCTTTTGCACGAGCCTGTCTTCGCCTCAGAATTCCTTGGTATTGTTTAGCATTCACATAAACAGGCTCTTGTGCCATCTCAAGAGGCAAAGGCATTCTGCCATGAGGCATTCCTATAAAAGGAGCATATCCCTAATAGTAAAAATACCATATGGTTATTTATCTCATGATCATCCAAATATCACCATTGCTTTAAAGGAAATAAACCAATCAGAAAGGAACACATTTACTATGACCAAAACCTATCACTTCATGGTTATGCACTTACCAGATTTCTATCAAATTAATTTATGAAAATTACAAATCACCAAACCCGTTACAACCTACATATGAAGTAACGTTTAGTCACATATATAAACAAAGATCAATATCACATACCAATTGCTGTGGTCCATAAGCTGCCATCATGCCCCCATAGTATGGATCCTGATAAGGATTTGTAGCACATGCCTGCATCAAAAGAATTTGAAGAATATTATGAGTCCCATCCATTCCCAAAGCATACAACTATAAGTTCTACAGTAACAGAAATTCCATAGAAAAGATAAGCAAGAATCAGCACGGATTTATGCTATTGAACAAAGTCATTGATATTTACACCATGCCTTTTATAGTGAGAAGAGATAACAAAAAAGGAAAAGACATACAATTGAATGACCAACAAGTTCCAGCTGTGGAGCCTGAGTAAGGCCTTCTTCGCGCATAGAAGGTGCAGCATGCTGCATCCCTTGGTGTTCTTGTCCGTAATTTCCTACCAAGCAAGAAAGAGAATCATATTTCAGTATCCCATATATTTGCAATACTTCTCCAACCAACGAAAAATGTGCATGAATACAATTTTAAGTGCCAATTCATCTGTTTATCTTCCATTATTTCACTGTTTGCTGTAAATAGCTACACAATACGCTAAAGCACCTGATTGATTAGGAGCAGCAGGCTGTGAATCCTTGGCAGCATCATCGTCTTCCTCATTCATCCCACTATTGGACAAAGACTGCCCTTCTTCATTGGATTCTGAATCACCATTAGGGCATTCAAGAGAGGATGAATTGGATGCATTTGCCCCAGGCACTACTTGCGGGACAGTGCTGTACCCAACACCGCGCCACCAAGGCTCAGTATAAACACTGCTAGGTTGAAAAGAATGTGGATCCGACCTCAGTCGATTCGCAGTTTCAGACTTGGACTGCATATCTTCAGGTCCATACAAAAATGATAACAGTTACACAATCTTCATTCCTTATGCTAAAACAAAGCTGAATGATACTAGAACAAGAAGAAACACATCATAATGATAAACATAATATTTTTCAAAGAATGCATGACACAAAAAATTGACAACCCCCAGTGAATTGATTAAGATATATCATGAACTAAATTAAACATACTTCTTAGCCACCAAAATTACAAAAAATCGTGTTCAATTTTAACTCTTCTAACATAACATCAACTATTAGCTACAGCAACAGGTATAAACCAGAGGTAAAAAAAAAATTCTAACACTATGCTACAAATTCTGTTAGTCATATTCAGTGAGTCAACAAAACATAACCGCAAGACATGCCAACACATGCAAATCTAACTGTCGGCCAGACAACCCTACACTAACCAACGAAGCTCTATTACCTAGAATTTCCCCCAAATTTCCTAGTTAACACAACCTTTAACAGTCCCAATTCATCCGCTTTCCCCAACTTCACAACCAACCCTAGCTCACAACAAAGAATCCCTCATCCGCCATAGGAAAAATATAGTCTTTTCCTGATTCAAAACAATAATTCCCACAGCACAAGCCATGCAGCTATAGAATTATTCGACAGAGATTGAAAAAAATAAGAAACCCCAAAAATTCACCGCCTCAAGAACAACTCCAAAAACCCTAATCCCCAAAACAAGCTCAGAAACGAACGAACCACGAAGACGAAATCAAACCAAATTCCCCATATCAATCAAGAAAAACAAAGGAAATTGAATCAAAATCAAAATCCAAGTAATCGACTCACCCGGGAAGAACCAAAAGCCAAAAAAAACCCTAGATTTTGGGTCCTCAGAATCTGACAGAAAATTCAAAAGGGCTAATCTGATTCCTCTCTCTGTCTCTCTCTCTCCCTCCCCTATCTCTCTCTCCTCTCTCAGTTACTACTCTCAATTTAGCACCAGAAAATATTAACAACACCAATAACAATAGAGAAAATAAAAATATAGAAAAAATAAAAAAATAAAAATGGTAACATTCAAAAGTCTTGGTCTTTTTTAAGTCCCGAGTCCTCTTCCTCTTCTTCTAAAGTGTACATTGCGTTATTTTAATCTTTTCTATTAAGAGACAAAGGTAATGATGACGTCACCCACCTGTGGGTCCACGAGGTTCTACTGCTGGGGCACGTGGCAGAGGGTGGGCGGGGAACCGGGTATTCCGGTGGCGGAGCGGAGGGGTCTAGAGCGTGGGAGGGGGGCTAAGGGAGGAACCGGCGATAGCGGGTAGCGAGTGGAGTGAGAGTAGTGAGGGAGTGATGACTGCGGGTGAGGGTATCAGGGCCCATATAAGGAGGGGAACGGAACAAGGGAGAAATTGTGGCCCACGTGACACGCACTTGACTAGCAGGAATCCGCGAAACGCGTGGCCTCTGTGTGGGGACCACATCGTCCCAGACTTGACAGCAACGTTGGCCACGTGTCGTCTTCTTGAGTTGCAAAAACATTGTCCTTTTTACCATTTTCAAAAACTGAATTAATTAATTAATTAATTTTTTCTTGCAAGCAATTATTGATTTGATTCCCTCATTTTATTTCTTCAACACCATTTTTAGCTAAATTAAGTTTTTAATTGCTATGCTTTATTGAGTGTTTAGCAAATCAGGAAAATCATGTATCTGTAATGGAACTGAGTTTTAGATAAACATTGTGCAGTAATTAACCAAATATTTAAAAATTAATTTTTATTTAAATTAATTTTATCTTGTTCAAATTTTCATTTTTCTATTTTATTATATTTTTTTGCACTCCTTCTCATTTCTTTTCTTAAGCTTCTCCTCATTTTATTACTTTTTTTTTCATATTCTAAATACATTTTTATCATATCTTTTTCTTTTTATTTCTTTCATCTTTGAGGGATTATTTTTATCACCTACCCACTTTTTTTTTGCCCAATTCTTAATTGTAGAACTTAACCTTTATTCTTTCATTATTTACGTTTTAAGCCATTAGCTACACTATATGGCAATAAAAAGTTGTCTTATAGCTAAGAATTTGCGATCTTGAAAATAGTCACTTTATCATTTGACTTCTAAGATCTCATGAAGTATTTTAAACAATAAAGTGAGTTTAATGCATGTGGGTAAGTTAAAAAAAAACACATTTGTGGACGCCAATATAAATAACATATTACAGTTTAAGTGCATAGATGCTTATTATCCGAAACAATGTGCTCTAGATTTTGGTCAAATAAATTTTGTTTAACAATATCATGACTAATACAAGAAGAATTTATTATTTATTTTATATGGTAAAAATAATTTTATTTATTTTAGTTATAGATACTTATTTATTCATAATAAAAATTTTATTTTTAATAATTTTATATCAGACAATATATCTATTAAAATTGATTTTAAAGTTAGTTTCGATTCAAACACCGTATAATAAAAAATTAGTTCATTTTTATATAGGTTAATCTGATAGTTTTTATTTTGTATCATATTAACTTAGTTTTTTAAATTGTCAAATATTCCGTTTATATTGATTTTTATTTTTTTTATTTGAACCATTATATTTTTAAGGATAAATTACATTAACTTTCTCTAAAGTTAGGTGATATATTGTAGATGACACCCTTAATTTACAGAAATATACATTAACATCCCCTAAAATATAAGTGATATTATATCTAATATTCTTATATTTTATGAAATTTAATATTGAATACCCCTATAATTATGATACTAAGTACTCTTATAAGGTGTATTAGTATAAATATGACAAATTATGATTAAGAAATATCATATGTAATATTACCTAACTTCATAAAAAATTAGTATAATTTACCCTAATTTTAAATATTTTTACCTTTTAAATAGATACTTTTTTATGACTTTCATTTATAACACTATTAATTTTGGCTTTAGCTAGGATGTTTCACCACTCGAAATAGAAGAGATAAAAGAGAAAGGAAATGGGAGAATGAAGATAGATGGATGAAAGTAAGAGAAAAAATAATATAATACTTCTTAAATTTTAATTGGGTCAAAATGCTTTTGTTATAATTTTTAGTGGGTGAAATACTTTCATTTCACATTTGAGATGCCATGGATAAATAATAAATTTAAATTAATTCCTAAAATTTTAAAAAATGTGTCAAAATGATCATATAAATCAAGTGAGATAGTAGTAAAAGTATTATTTTAGTAGATTAATTTAAACATATTCTTCATCAATGGTATCTCAGAAGTTATGTGAGATGCCACTATGTTACTTGACGTAACACATTAACAAAAAAGTGATGATACAATAACGAAAATAAAAGCAATGACTAACATAGCTCATATTACAACTTTGGGGGTTAAAAAGTTAATTTTTAAATTTGAGATATCAAAATGACTCACACATATAATTTCAAGGACTAAGTTGAGTATTTATTCTCCTCTTATGTTTGATCTTAGTTAATAGTATTACAATTAAAGACAACCGAGTGGAATCTATTTAGGGATATTTATTACCATAGAAACTTAATTTAAAAACAATATAGAAGCTAATTTAAAAATCGATGTTAATGTAGAAACCAAAATCTTAATTTAACAATTTCTTTATAAAGAAATAAAGAGCATTTTTTTTTTATATGGAAAGAATAAAGAGTTTTGAAAAGGACTAAGTTGAGTATTTATTCTCCTCTTATATTTGATCTTAGTTAATAGTATTACAATTAAAGGCAACGGAGTGGAATCTATTTAGGGATATTTATGACCATCGAAACTTAATTTAAAAACAATATAGAAGCTAATTTAAAAATCGATGTTAATGTAGAAACCAAAATCTTAATTTAACAATTTCTTTATAAAGAAATAAAGAGCTTTTTTTTTTTATATGGAAAGAATAAAGAGTTTTGAAAAGTGCATCTTGCACTATTATAAGAACCATATAATTTCATATTTAAGTGTATAAGATAGGATTTTTTAAAAAAAAAAATTAAAACTAATATATTCTCTTTGGCACGGTAAAATATTCTTAAATATCATTATGATATTAATAATTGAAATAAAAAATGATAATTAAATAAAAACTTAATTCTAATAAATTATCATTATAAATTTTTTATACTATTAATATATATAATTCTTCAAATGATTATGTGAAAATTAATATTTTTAATAGAGTTTAATTGGTATACACTGACAGTGTAAAATTATTGTACACTGTCAACCAATAGAAATAAGGGAAAATGAGAAATCATGATGAGTCCCTCATTATAATGGATAATTATTTGTGTGAGTTGGCACTTTCTATCATTTTTATTGGCTGATAGTGTAAAATTGTTTTACACTGTCAATATATTTAAATTAAATTCTTTTTAATAATATATTAACATAATTAATTAATAATATAATACATGTTATATTAATAAATTAAAATAAAATATAAAATAAACCATTTTTCTATATTTTTTAAATATGGATACCCTATCTCTTGTACTTCGCATGGTATACAAAAGATAAGATGTAATATTCTTATAATTAAATAGTAAATCTTTCACACGTCTCAAATAATGTTTGTAGGTAATTGTGTATGTTTGGGAAGTTAGATTATTTTTTCTTTTTTCTTTTTTTGGTTAGGTGAAGTTAGATTATTTTCTAAGAACAATCTTTTTTATTTTAGAAAATTTGTTTATAAATACAGATAAAATTGATTATAATCTTTAGTTTATTTATTTATATTAAAAATAGTTTTTAAAAATGTATTATTTTTAAGTATTTTGATCATAAACAGAATTTGATTATTTTGGAGTTATAATACTTTTGTCAAATTAATCTTAAATATCAAATATTATATAATATAAATAAATCATTTCATATCTTTTTTTTCTTGTTTATAATACATGAAATTTTTTTTCATATAATTTTAACAAAATATACTACTTTAAAATTATTTTTCAATTAATGCATCTGAATATAAAAATAATTTTATTATAATCAATTAATAAAGAATAAACTATACTTAATATTAATTATTAAAATTAAAATAAATTTAATTTCACACCTACTTTAAAGTTTAAACAGTTCCATTGTACTCTAAAGTTTATTTAAATGTTTAAAAATTATGCTTAGATGGGGAAACGTGGGGATCACTTGCTGGTGAGGTTTCTTTATTTCAGTTTGGAGTTTTGGATCGATATAATAATGGACACGTCACATATGATTGATGGGTAACATGATTTAGTGCCTTTTCGAGCGACACAAAATTCAGTCTGAGGAGATTCAAATCGAATAATTTCTCCTCTTAATTCCTTTAACTATGAGTGAAATTCTGATTGAGGATTGCAAATTGCAAAGCAGGGGAGTACTACTACCATATTGCTTGCTATGATGTTTGTCTGGCATCCATTTTTTCCCTCTCATAACCACATCTACATAATTTTGCATATAAATTCAATCCATGAAAAATTCTTTCCCATTTTCATTTCCCTATCAAACGCACTTTTAGGGTATATGATTGTTGTTTTGTGAAAAAAAAATCCACTTACTTTATTAGTTAAATTAGGTTTGAATTATTTATTGCTCATTCCGGATGATCTGTTCATAGGAATTGAATATATGAAAGTTGAAGAACTGCATTCAGATATGAGCTCCACGTGTTAAAAAAGATGGGATGAATTAGCAACTCGTATATTTTATTATTCCATAGTTCGTACTGTGGTTATGTGAGGATCTTCTCAACATTATTTTAAGTTGGATCTCCATTATTTTACATTTTATTGTAGAGAATATTAAATAAAGAGTACATCAATTGTATGCTGTATGCATACATAATCTACTCATATATTCTGAGTTTTGTAATCACATCCAACTATGGCAAGCAACCAAGATTGTCAAACTCAAACGCGTATTTTATTTATTTATTTTTCATATATCGATTCATACTGAGAAGATACTTGATATTAATAAACAAGAGTCCTCCTCAAAAGAAAAATATTAAATAACTAAAATTTTATTTTCAGTTCTTGCCGGAATAATTTACTATTATATTTCAATTTTGAATAAATCAGTTATTCCTACTAATTTAACTTATTTATCTATTATATTAAATGACAAACTATCACTTGATTGGTTCAAATAATTCGTCATTTATTCTCCTTAATTAAGAATTTGAGTTCGAGTTTTGTGTTTGTAAATAAATTGGGAGAACTTTACTTTTATAATCAAATGACCCAAGTCATATTAGTTAAAATTCAATGAACTCCGAATACTGGTAATTTAGAAAAAAAATTATTATTTTTGGATGAAACCTACCCGTCCATCAAGTCCTATTCCAAGAAATCCGATTAATTCAGCTCAACTTGTAGAGATTCCACATGGGGCTTTAGTCTCTCAACAGAAACTTTTTTCATTTCCAGACCTCAAATCCAAAATACTTGGTTAAAGAGCCGAAGCACCTAGCTATTTTGACCAATCCCACAAATGATTTACTAAATGACTTAATTCTAGCCTAAAAAAAAAAAACAACAAATGATTTTGAGTGTGCAGCATTGCTCTCTTGAAAATCCTTTGGCTTAATACCACCACCTAACTTTCAGGAAGATGATGTCAACTGAGCGAGAAACATAATGCCCACAAAACCAAAGCGTCTGTTGCTCTTTCGCCATAATCCGCGAGAGGTTTGATGACCATACATAACCTGCCTAGGGTTAATGCTGACAGCGATGTTGGATTCTAATACCTCGCTGGAGTCTACTATCTATATTTTATTCAGTAATATCAATCATTTTTTTCACAACGCTAGATTGTTTTAAGAACTACATAGTTTGTAAATGGACAAGACTTGCATATTTTTTATATCCATTTCAACTAATTTTTAAATTAAATAATAATATGTGAATATTTTTTTTGGAATGAGTAATTTAAAACTTAAAAATATACACTTTTAAAAAAAAAAAAAGTGCCCACATCATTATTTGATTTTAGAATGGGATGAAATAGATACAAAAAATTTGATCTAATTTTTTCCTTTGTAAATTGTAACTAATTGAGCAACATAGTGGAACCAGACATGCATATAGATTTTTGGTAGATTGGTGGGGTGGTAGCATAAAGTGTAAAAGTGATACCTGGTAATTCCTCATTCAACATATGAGAAACCATTTCTTCAGAGTCATACTCTTTATGCAGCCATTTATGTTCCACGTCCACAGATACGAAAAAAGTCATCAGGAACATTTTTAATGTGGTAATAGGACAACTCCAACTTTGTGTCACAAATATAAAGAGGTATAGATTTTTAGAACCTAAAAGGTACATAATAAAAGTCAAAACTCAAAGCCCTTTACAGCCAAACAAATTACCAAGAACAAGAAATAAAAGAAATATAAGGAGAAAAATAATTGATATGTGTTGATTACTTGAATTATGGATGGTATGCAAGAAATGGAAGGATAGCTCCGGAGTCAGTTCTAACATGTACAAGCTTGGTAGGTATAAATAATGGAACCAATTTTGAAGAGCAACCGGCTAAGTAGGACTCTGGAGAAGTTGCATTTAGATGTTATCAACTTGCAAGCTTGAAGGCATCAATGAAGAGTCCATAAGTGAAACCCATTTTGAAGTTGTTGAGAAGAGCAACAGGGAAAGTAATCGTCGGCCGGCTGTAATAGAACTTAGTCACATACTCTGTGAGAAGAACACAAATCACTGCAGCAATAACATCATTGACTCCTAGAGCACCAAATGACAGAGAGATTGTTTGTGCAACATAAAATCCACCCAACAAGGAGATTCCACCAAATAGAGCCCTGCGAGAAGGACTTTTGAAGTAATTCCTCGAGAGCTCAGGCACGAGTCTGATAATGTCCACTAGTCTCCGTGGTCCACCATTCTCTTGCACAGCTTGAATGCGAAGCCCTGCAGAAGATCTGGACATAAACCTTCTGGAGACGCTGACTTTGGTTTTAGGACTTGGGCCAAATTTAAGACCAATAGGAATCAGACTCATTGAAAGTGCCATTAGTCTCTTCCTTATCAGAAATTAGTAAGTTCAAAACAGAAAGATTGCCAGCCTAGGAAAGATAGTAGACGTAAAATATTACATCTCAGAAAATCACAAATTTGCTCCAACAAGAACAATAGATACAGAAAATATGGAGAAGAATTATCAATTGAGTAGAATAGAAATAGTAGTACCAGGAAGCTAATATGGATTACAATTTCCATATAATATTTTCAGCTAAAAGTGGTTCTTAAATCTTAGCCTTTAATGTACATAATTTGCATTATATTAGCACATAGGTCATAGGTGCAGATCATCCACTGTAAAATTTCCTTAAACATCTTAAAATTACAGTTGAACATATCCAAGCAACATTGGTATTTCAGGATGGTTCTATAATATTTCTCAACGGTTCATAGCAATATTCACATGAATGAGTTAAGGTGAAACAACAGTAAAGAAGTTAAAAGACATCAATGCCTCCTTCTGTATGAATCCTATCTTACAAATAACTTTACGCAGAAAACCAATTATTTGACCAGATTCACCTGAGTCTCACAAGCATGTACATCATTATAGAAAATATATGCGTATTTGTTGTAATTCATTCAGACATTATATCAAGCAATTCATTGGCTTCTTCAACTACATTGTTGTGAAGATACCAAACATAGTTAATTTGGGCCATCATACGAAATAATCATCAACACAAATATCATGGAATTATTTTTCTTTTTCTGGATCACTTTAGATAAAACTCCAATGCCCTCTTCAACTTTCCCCAATTGCCCTAAAAGAATAATATGCATATTTTGGTTGAAGACGACATGTTCAATGTTTTCCGTGTTCACCAACTCGCAGAAGATTATATAATTTCTCCTTAAACTAAGCACAGAGGGAAAAAAAATAAAAAAAAGATTTCCAGAAAAATGTCTATAATAATTTATTTTATACCTGCATAATACATTATTCTGTTACAGCACTACCCCTCAAAAAAATCCATTATCTTTCTTTTTATTCTCACTTGATTTCAATTATCAGAAACCAAAAGTTAAAGAAAAAAGGGGCAGAGTGAAAAATATCATTAGAAAATGCGCTTATTAATAAATGTGAGAACAAGAGTGACCAATGAGTGAATGGTATGATATTATATGCAGAGAAAAGTGCAACCGTAAACACAATTTTTAATTTTTAAATTGAATCTGTTAAAACAGCAGGAGAGAGCAATTCAAATATTGAAAAATGTTAAAGTTATATGCTGATAAAGATGGTTGAAAGTTATTTGTGAGCTTCACCTAATTGCCCAGAAACTAGAGCTACTCGGGTCTGAAGATAGGGAAAGTAGAACAAGCTTCGACTGCGGTGTGTGGCGACGATGCCACACTCAGCGTCTTCGTGGTTCACTGGCTCGTTTTTCTTTTGGTCAAATTACATTCATCTCCGTGAGGACATTTAACATGACCCTTTGCTCCTCTAGTTTTTTAGGTGACACTCGACTCCTTGATTGATTTAAAGACAGAGCAGTTACCTCCGTTGACAGTGTCAAACCGTTTGCTCCGTTAATCTCTTTTGGTTTTTCAAATGTAAAATTATATTTGAAAATACGAAAATCTCCTCACCTTATCCTTGCATTTTCCCATCTCCCCTTGTTCCTCCATTCTTGTCTTCCAACGCGAAAATTGGGAGAACTAAAGAAGTAACAGGTATTGCAGTGGAACCACAACATAGAAACCATAGCACAAAACCAAAGAAAGTAACAGCCATTGCAACAGAGGGAGGGGACGAGACCTGAGCGGGATGAGCGGCGGCGCTTCCTCGTCGCGGAGGAGGAACGTGCGGCGGACGAACGGCGCTGCTTCCTCTGGTTGCGGAGGACGAACGGAACGGAACGGAACGGCACGGCGCTGCTCCCTTGCTGTCGCGGACGAACGACGTGTTTGTCCCTCCCTCTGGTCGCGGGCGAACTGCTGGTGGTGGAGGGCAAAAGCAAAGGGAGAAGAATGTGTGAGAAGAGGAGCACGGTGAGAGAGGAGAAGAAATAGGGATTTTTGGGGAAAGAGTGTTTTACTGAAAAGGGTAAAAATGGATATTTTAAATGAGGTGTTAATGAAGTTATCATCTGTTATGGGTATGGGAGTTGAGTGTCGACTATGAACTTGAAAATTAGGGGAGGACAAATGTAATAATGAATGACCTTAATTTGTTCTTTTCTGTTTGGTCGATGATTTGTTTGTTTGTTTGTTTTGTTTTGTTTTTTTTTTTTTTTTGAGTAATACCTTAAACAGAAACTTTAATTGTACATAAGTTAGTTGTGATATAGTCTCTTGGCGATGGATTTGATATAAAAAATTTTTAAAAAAATTAAAAGTAAATAAAATTGAGTTTTATTGTGGATTGTTGTGTATATCGATCGACACCCTATTTTTTGGGGTTCAAATAATGTGCCTCAACTTTAAAATGTGTCTTTATTAATTTTTATATTAGATAAATTAGTTCATAATAAAAATAAATTGATAAATTGGCTTCTAATATTTTAAAATATTGAGTAAATTAGTTTATAATAAAAAATAAATAGATAAATTAGTCCTTAATATTTTTAAAATGTGACAGTCTAATCTTAATTAAGTCTTTTTAATAAGACTAAATTGTCTAACTTTAAAAAAAAATTAAAGACCAATTTATCTATTTATTTTTGTTAGAAATTATTTTATCTGATATTTTAAAAGCTTAAAGACTAATTCATCGATATATTTTTGTTAGGTATTAATTCATCAAATGTGAAAATTGATAAAAATCACTTTGGGATTCACTCTTTTTTTTTTTTTTTTTTTTAACTTTGGTTGTTGAAATTAAGGTTTTTGTCACTATGATGGGCTTAACCTAACTTTCTAGGTCTCAAAAACAAGGAGACAATATGAGGTCCAATTAACTTTCGTTTTTTACATTTTGGAAGAATTCCTAAACAAATGGGGTGTTCATGAGTCAGGTCGGGTCATATTTATAGATAAATAAGACCCAATCCAATCCAATTCAATCATTTAAGTTTGAGTTGAGTTAGGTTAGTTTTTCAAAAAAATTTTGCTTAACCCAAACTATCGGGTTGGATTGGTCGGCTAGTCAGATTATTCTCTTTTCTTAAAAAAGAAAGTAATAATAATAAATCAAAGTAACATTTCTATCAAACCAAAAGACAATCAAATGAAACCCTAGCTCCAAACTAGGTCAAACCCAAAAACAACGACATTCAAATATTTTTTTTTTCTTTCACCCAAAAATTATAGCATTGGATCTAGAAGAACTTGGCAAAATGAGAGGGGAAAAAAAATAAATCAGAGGAAAGAACATTGAACATTAGATCATTTAGCACGAGATCTAGATGAATTAGGCCAAAAAAAAAGAGAGAGAGAGAGTAAAGAACCACCAGATCCTGCGGTAGACCATTGAGGACCATCATCCTCGATAATCCATATGCCCAAATCATCAACCACGACCATGACCCCAGATCCAAAACCCACTTTGACTCTTTCTTTTCAATAGTTGGAATTGTCACCATCAAAGATGGAGACAATTGTACAAGAGGAAGAGAACGAGGATGAGGAAGAGGGCAACGCTGACTTGCGACACGCCCTACTTACCAGGTGGTGTTGGACAGTTGGGCTCGTTGCTAGAGAATATAGTGGAGATTAACAACCCATGATCAAAAATCGTAATAAAATTGTATACTAAATTTTATATTTATTAGTTATTTTGTTAGTTTTATATTAAATTATATTATTTTTATAATCTAATTATTCAATCAAATTAATTTCTATAATCATTATTATATTTGTTACAAAATCTTTATCTCATGTGTTGCACATGTTTAAAATACTAGTAATTAGTTTAATCAAATCACAATTATTATAATTATGATAGAAGAATCTCATCTAAAGTGGTGGGTTTGCCAATATGGGTGGGAATGTAACCCATGAGATACTTCTATTTAATTCTTCCCCTTTTTGGGCTTAAGTTCCATTGTTTATTAAAAAATGATTAATTACAGTTTATCTCCTTGTATTATAGGCCATGTATACTTTACCCCCTACATTTTAAAAATGTGCAATCCAATACTCTGCATTTTCACAATGTGCACTTTGGCCATAAATAAATGCACCATACTCCCCTAAATTTTTGGGTCATGTGCGAATTGATCCCCTAAACTTTTCAAAATATACAACTTGATACTTTGCATTTTTGTTTATAATTGATAAAATCAATAGAAGAGGCCAAAGTGCACATTGTGAAAATACAAGATGTCGGGTTACACATTTTTAAAATGTAGAGAATAAAGTACACACTGCTTATAATACAGGGGATAAACTGCAATTAACCCTTAAAAAAATGCTATTAACATAAGTCTTGTGAAATAGTGATAACCAAAATAAAATAATGTCTTGTGACACAGGAACTTGCACTTCCCAAGAATCTGAGCAAGCAACATAATCGAAATGGCAAAGTTGGTGTGTGCAATTAGTTTGTAGAATGAGGACAAGTGAAACAAAGGAGAAAGAGGGGGTTACTTTGCAACCAATTATGTCAGAGAGGCTGTTGATTCGAACTAGAGGAGTGTTTCTAATAGCATCAATCATTGCCTTCCTCCTCCATTTCTTCTTTGATGGATTGGAGTGATGGTTGCTATTGTGAATGAAGTATGCAAACACCACTGAGATGATGATAGCTCCCACACTAATAGCATCTATGGCCATTTTTGCACCTACGACCTTTCTTGTTGCCAAACCCGTTATGTATTATCTATGTAGTTACTTTTGAACCTTGCTATATATTAAGAAAACCAAAGAACAAGAAAGGGAGAGGCACGCGTTCGAGAAGGGATGCAAAGTTGCATGAGGTAACAAGGGAGAAGAGCTAAAGATTAATTTTTGAAAATAATGAGAGAGACACTAGTTTAAATAATGATTTCTATTTTTTTTTTGTTTCTTTGTTATCATTATTATAAAAAATTTAGTTTCGTATTTAATTTTTAATTTTAAATTATTGTTTTAAATCAAAAAAATTTATAAAAAAGTAAAAAAATAATTATTTAGATCGTACTATTATTTAATAGTATTATTTAAGAGTTAATAAAAATTCAAATAATAATAATCATATTATTATTTCTTCAAATAATAATAATCATATTATTATTTAAAATTAGTGATTTAGGGTCGTGCAAAATATGAGCAACACATAAGATTAAAATTTTTTAACAAATATAATCGTTATCATAAAAATTAATTTGATTAAATTATTAGAATATAAAAATTATGTAATTTGATATAAAATTAACAAAATATGTAATAAATATAAAATTTAGTATATAACTTCATTATGACTTTAATAACCCTATAAATAAATTATTCATGTTCGATGTTACAAGAGAATTCGAATTTTTGATGAAACATCAAACATGATGAATTTATTTTATTATTATTTTTTATTTTTATTACCTTTCATATTATACTTTATTTATTGGGTTATTAAAGTTATAATGAAATTGTATATTAAATTTTATATTCATTAGTTATTTCGTTAGTTTTATATTAAATTGCATGATTTTTATAATCTAATTATTCAATCAAATTAATTTCTACAATCATGATTATATTTGTTAAAAAAATTTATCTTGTGCATTGTCTTTGAATTGCATGAGTTTTAAACACTAATAATTGGCTTAATCGAATCACAATTATTGTGATTATGATTGAAGAATCTCATCTAAAGTGATGGGCCTCCTGAAATACTTACCTCTTTGATAGTCTGCTAATATGGGTGATGTAGCCCATGACATTTTTGTGTTTAATTCTTCTTCTTTTTGGGCTTGAGCTCCGATGTTCATTAAAAAAGAAATGCTATTAACATAAGTCTTGTGAAACACTAACAACCAAAATAAAATAATGTCTTATAAAACACTCTATAGAGTTTACCTCTTTGATAATTTTGATTGTGACACGATCTTTGACACTGCCACTAAGGTTTAGGAGCCCGCACTTCCCAAGAATATGAGCAAGTAACACATTCGAAACAACAAAGTTGTACAAGGGTGAAAAGGGGTTTTATTTCGCAACCAATTATGTCAAAGAGGCTGTTGATTCAAACTAGAGGAGTGTTCCCTGTGGCATGAACCATGGCCGTCCTCCTCCATTTCTTCTTTGATGGATTGGAGCAATGGTTGATATTGTGAATGATGAATGCAAACACCACCAAGATGATGGTGGCTTCAAGACAAACAGCTCCTATGGCCATTTTTGCACCTATGACCCTTGCTCTTACCAAGCCCATTATGTACTATCTATATAGTTACTTTTGAACCTTGCTATATGTCAAGAGAACCAAATGTACTAATTGAAAAAACAAGAAACGGAGAAGCATGTGTGGATGCAAAGTTGTGTAAGGGAATGAGGGAGAAGAGCCAAAGATTAATTCTTGAAAATAACGAGTGAGACATTAGTTTAAATGATGATTTCTATTATTATTTTTTTTGGTGCTTTGTTATCATTATTATAAAAATTCATTTTGATATTTAATTTTTTATTTTTTAAACTATTTGTTTTAAATTAAAAAATATTTATAAAATTTTAAAAATAATTATTTGGATCGTCCTATTATTTAAGAGTTAATAAAGTTCAAATAATAAAGATCATACTATTATATAAGCAAAAATAATTGATTCGTCTCAAACTTATTTTCTATTTTTAAATTTGTCCTCTAACTAATAAATATTTCAAATTCGTCCTCTAACTTTTAAAAACCAAACACATTTGTTCTCTTTGTAACTTTTTGCAGATTTTTTTGTTGCCTTAGAGGATATATTTAAAAATATAACTTGTCACATAAAATATTAAGTATATTATTTTTGCTAACTCATATATTGGATAAGATTTTTCCATCTATATAACTAATGTCAATTACAAAGAAAATAAACCTATGTAGTTTTTGTAAGTTGGGGAAGAATTTAAAACATTTACAATTTAAAGAGTAAATTTGAAAACAAAAAATAAGTTAGAGAACGAATCAATTATTTTTGCCTATTATTTATGACATGTCATTTAGACATGTACAAAGTATGGGCAACACACAATATAAAAAAAATATAATAAATATAATTGTGATTATAAAAAATTAATTTGATTGAATAATTAAATTACAAAAATCACATAATTTGATATAAACTAACAAAATAAGTAATGAATATAAAATTTAATATATAATTTTATTACATCTTCAATAACCCTATAAATAAATTATAATATGAAAGATAATAAAATATAGAAAATGAATAATAGAATAAATTCGTTTTGTTCAATTTTATAAGAAGTTCGAATTTTTAATGAAATATCAAACATGATGAATTTATTTCATTATTTTTTAATTTCTACTGTAATTGTCGTGTGATTTTTTTCCCTTAATTTTGTACTTTTGAATCTTTTAAAATTAGAATTATCCTTTAATTTCTCATTTCTTTCATTTATTTTTTCATTGCAATTATCATGTGATATTTCTTGCAAGTTTATTTGAACTATTAATTATATTTATTCTATCATGACCTTTCATTTTTTTTTAATTTGTATCTTTTTTACCTTTTCATCTTTTATAATAACCAACCAATGAGCGCATAGTTCAACCAGCAAGGGGGCTATCCTAACATGATCAAATATCATAGGTTTAAATCCTCAATATGTAGTTGTTAAAATTCAAAAGGGAGAGTTTTAACCACCTATAGAAGTCCCACCCGACTTGGGCATGATTGCCTTTGATAGAAGGATACATGTGGTATCCAAAAAAATAAAATCTTCTATAATCATTTGATTTTTTATCTTTTTCTTTTTAAAAATAGTAATTAAAGCATACTCATTTTAATATACATATATATAAAAGATAATATAATAAATTAAAGTCTTACTTAGTGTCTTCACAAAAAAGTTATCAAATACTAAGGGTGTGTTTGTTTAAAATTTTCTTGGGTAAAAAATTACTTTTTTATCGAAAAAATAAGTTTTCATATATTTGGATAATTTTTAAAAAATAATCAAAATTAAAAAAAATCTATTTCCAGCTTTTTTTGTAGAAGATTAAAAGAGTAGCTTTTAAAAAAAGTTAATTTTCATTTTTTTTCAGTTATATATATAATTTAAGTTTTAAAATTATTTTTTTAAAAAATTAAAACAAATGTATGCTAAAAATATATTAAAAAAATAATTCTTATTTTACAATACTTCTGAGCCGTTTTAACTACAATGAAAAAAAACATTCTATTGACAAGTTCCTTAAAGCTGATGGAAAGAAAGTCCGAATCCTTTTTATTTTTTTCTTTTTGAGAATTCGAATTCTTTATTTATTTTCTCCAATCATATATTATGGCCTTATTTGAAAGTGATTTTGTTTTCTAATTTTTTAAAATTGTTTTTAAAAGCAAGTTTAAATTCAATTTTAAAAAATAAAAGAATAAAAAAATTTATTTGATAACTTTACTTTCAAAATAATTTTTTAATGATAAAAAATAAAAAATCTGTTTGAATAAGTATTTTAAAAACCAAGTTTTTAAAGCAAACAAAACAAAAAGACTTGTTTGGCAAATATTTTTTAAAAATAGCAAACAAATATAACATTGATGTATTATTGTAAGAGCATCTTCAATATTGGTCCTATTTTAGATCTCAATTTTAATTTCACTTTTTGCCATATTAATACTATCTAATCAGTGTTTCATAAAAGTTGAGATTTTTCTAAAATTGAGACTATTCTCTTCAATGAAAATGACAACTTTGATCCCAACTTTAGTAATTTATCAAAACTTGTTACTTCTATGGATTCATATTTTACTTAATACATAAATATCTATTTTCAATCTGTCAAGGATCTTTACGTAACCAGTTTCAACCAAAGCAAATACTTTTTTTTGATACATAGATAAATAACTCAACCCACCAATAATAGTGAGGAGTAGAATTTACAACCTGGATTAAAACAAGAAAAGTAACTCAGCTTATTACATCAATACTGACACCATGAGACAAAAACAGCAAACTAAATGTGACTAAACATGGACGCCAATCAGCATTTGGGAAGAAAAACAAGAGGACTCCCTTCAACTTATTCAACCTTCTTGTTAGCTTTGGCATCAGTCCATTGGATGAATTGGCAGTCTTTGACTCATTGAACTCCAACAACTGAATAGATAGAGAGCAAATAAATACTAACTATCTTCGAATCTTAATATCTAATATGTTAAAATGACACAATCATGTCTCCAATAACTTTGAAAATATAGTCGTAATAATTCCATTGCAACAAAAGACATTGTGTGGAATAACCTAAAAGAACTGGTCATAACAGGCAAAGTTGCCATAAGAAGATAGTTTACTTAAGTGCATTTTAAATTGCTGGCACCCTTCTTAAGCTAATCTGAAAACATGGGAGCATATAATATAAATGGCCTTAAAATGTCAAAAGCTTTTATTGCAATATTATAACAATGTGGCACTTTATTGTTATTGATGGGGCAAAGAGTTTTAAACTATAAATCAAATTTACACTCTTCTCATTATCCATAGTTATATACAAAACATGACATGTTATACTCTTGCAAAACAATTACATTTTTTCCACAGATTAAGCAAGCCCAACTATAAGCTCCCATGTCAAAGTATACTGTAATAATCTTCATTGCTCATCCGTATGTAACACATTATGGCTAATACAAACACAAAAAAGGAAGAGAGTTCCATTGCAAGGGCTCCCCAACCAATGACACCAGAATGCTTTAATAAGGTTGGAATGGCAATGCTTCCAACAGCTGAGGCTCCAATTAAGAACTTAGTAGCATTCACCCAACTGCTTCAACATTCATCAGGCCACAAAATAAAAAATTGGTTCATTCAATTCCCCAGCTTGGACTAGGAGAAATCAGATAATAACTTTTCTGTTTCTGGGGACAAAATTCAGATCTTACTGTTACATTCAGTCTAAAGTCAATGGTTTACCTGCTATTAGATTCAGAAGATAAAGAAGAACCATTAGATCCCACAAAGAACAATAAAGGCATTGGAAGAAGCACATATGTTATCGCTGCAAGAGAACAAAAACACCAGATGTAATAATAACATGCAAGGAGATTTTCTGGTCCTATAAGTGAAAAGAAATAATAATGCAGTGTAGTGGGATCAAATTCAATGATGTTTTATCTTACCACTTAGCATTGGCCACCAATTATTATACAAGGCACATGCCTGCCACACAGCACAGAAGTAAGTAGACACTGACAATTTTGCCAATAAGTCATAGCTTGCAACATATTTACACATACCAACAAATAAATATTGAGCAAGGAGAAAACAATATTGACCAAAATTTTGCAAGACAATTCCTCCGGAGACCAAAATTGCCAAAAGGAGAAGCTTCCCTGTGTTCAAGCAGTAACCAACATATCCTAATCAGCCATCTCCTATTTACATCATGTTTTTAGGAGGAATAGCTGAAGCAAAATACAAGTATCATATTGATATGAGGTATTATAGACCAGATGATAAAGCTAAATGAAGAAGCAATTATGGCAAATACATTAAATGCATAATACACAACAGTCATAGTTAAATACGCTATGGAGGCAATTGATTTAATAAACAACAGTTAATCCTTATCTACCATTTAAATTGATAAATCTTAACTCACATATTGATCATATATATTACAGAATGCCTGTAGAAGCACAGAGAGAATGGCTTAAGAACATGAACAACCAAGTAATAATGTTAAATAGAGAACAAAAAGACAGTTTTTGTGAGCCAAACAATTTAAAGAAATATGATTTCATCCCAATCTTTTAAAATGACTCTATATTGACAATTGCAAATAAGAGAAACTCCCATTTAATAACTCAGAATGACACTTCCCACACATTTTTACGAGCCTTTGCATATCTCAGACAATTCAAAGAATTGATATGAAATGATGTAACAAAAATTTGAGCATGAAATGCACAAAATCGCATCCTTTCGTCAGCATCAGCATGATGGTGATTCATATCAGGAATCAATACAAACCTTCTTTCTTCTCCAATTTGCTTAATTGGATAATGGAACACATTATATTGTTCCTTTTACAATGTTTGCTTAAGTAAACGTTAAAAAGAAAACAAATTGATTATCATCCATTGTTTAGAATTAAAAAAAAAAAAATCTTCCCTAAATAGTAAGCAACTATGCTCAATGTCCAGAAGAACTGAGGAAGAAATATAGAAAGAGCCACCATGCAAAAAACAACAAAATGGAACATATATCTGTATGTTTGGAAACAAAAATAGGATAACTGAGCATAAGACAGAAATATGGGATGGCATGTTCTATGTGGACATTGATTGATATAATGTACTTGCTGCTATCTGGTCTTGCATTCCAAATATCATGCCAACATTTGTACACATGAATAGCTCAAGGACTGAGGCCATAGTTAGACCATACCAAATAGCAGCACAAACCCCAACCAATATTAGTAACTAGGTAGTACCTCTAGTTATTGACAAGTAGAGCTTGAAGTAGTACAATAAAACACATGACAGCATGTCAAAAATATCAGATTTCACCATGAACTCTAGAAGAAAGATCCACTCCTTAAAGAACATCGATATTGAAAACTCATAGCATAAACAAGAATCAACCCACTAAACACAACAATATAGCACGCCAACAATATTAGTCCAACAATTCAAACTTTCAACTAAATCTGTCAAACCAGCAAAGTGTTAAAACTAGCATACTCCCGCAACCAGCATCAACCTCATGATCAATCATCAATGACATCGAAACAACATCAACAGTTCATACATCACCATTAGAGTTGAGATCATGAAAGAGTCATCTTCAGGAACACAAACAGCAAACAACATCACACTCAGAACATCGCAAAAACACACCAAAAATCAGCCCTGCACCACCAACCAAACACAAAACAGTACACAAATTTCCAATCCAAAATGTCTCCTAAATCAACAAAACCAAGCCAGAACAGTAGCAGGATAGCAAACCAAAACCAAATTTCATCAAAATAAAATTAAAAAATATAGATAAAAATGTATAAACAAGTGAGCTACTACAGCAGATCTGCACCTCTGCTGCCGACTAGAATCTCGACCACCGCGCATCAGCCGCGGCCTTCACCATGCACCACCTCTGTCCTCCTCTCACCAACCAACGCAGGCGCTGCCGTCAGTCGCATCCTCCACCATCGGCCTCCACTTTTGTCGCACCTCCTGCTCCGCCGCACAACGATGCTGCCTCTAACCCCCTGGGAGCCTCTACCTCTGTACCCATGATTGCTAGAATCACCCTTTCCTTTGTCCTTTTTGAGCTGGTCGAGGGGCGATCGAAGAAGAAGAATGCAGAGACAGAGGAGAGGCATTAGTCAATGAGAGAGGGGGCCAACCCGCTTCTGCTCCCCTGCGGTTGGACTTGAGTGCGAGAACAATTAAACTATTTGTCAAGTTTGCCGCCGTGTTTTCATGATTTTTCCAAAACAAAAAATCAAAAACATCTTTCATCATTTTTCTAATTTTTGCTTTTTGAAACACACAAATTGTTTTTTTATTTTAAAATAAAAATTGAAAACTGTCTTAAAAAAAAACACCTTTCAAACAGGCCCTAATATTCCATTTTTTTTTCTTTTGGTACGATATTCTGGTTTCTTTATTTTATTAATTTCTCTTCTTGTTACTCACTGTTTAACAATTTCCCTATTTATCTTTTAAATCCTTCCTCCAATTACAAATACTACTTAAGATGTAGATTTCTGCTGACTAATATTTAAGTCCACATTAATTACTCGTTTTTCACACATGAAAGACCTCCTCCTCAAGTTCATTTATTATATCTAACAATTTCCTTTGATAGTATCCTTTGCTATAACAGCTAACAAAAGCTCAAGGCCAAAGAGAAAGACTTCCATGCTTCAACAATCAATATAAAATATATTTATATAATTATTCAAAAATATAATTATATGATACTCTTGCATCATACAGCAATTTTTCCTAGGCCGGGCATTGTCTTATGTGATGTTATACTTTTCACGTCCTATTTTTACACGTGGCCAACTTTATGTCACACTTTCGAGGGTCAAAAGTTAAAAAAGGTTGAAGTTCTAATGCGGAATCATGAAGGAATTTCTGAAGGTTACACTATCAATGTGATTTATAGAGAAATTTTCGAAAAGTTGAGATACTACGGTACATATTCCTGTAACTAATTTAATCATAATGCATTCTCATTTTTTTCTTTTAAATTTCATGTGTTGATTTAATAACTACTCATTAAACTTTTGTGGTTATTCGGTTTAATATTTCGTCAAACTAGTAAACGAACAAAAGACTGATGGACTTTCCTGCTCATTAGATTATCTTTAGAAGGTGAAAGTAATGAAATGTTGCAATTAATTCTGTTCGTGCAATACAGCAAGCCTTCCTGATAGCGACGTCGTTTTAATTCTTTGTACTTCAACAAACATAATGTTATTCAGCTTGCTGCATTATGTTTGCCGCAGCAAATTTTCAAGCATTTTTTTAATTTAAATTAAAAAGTAATGATTACTTTATTTTTCTGATTTTTATTATAATATTGCAGATATTATGAATGAATATATTAGTTGATTTTGGCAATCAATTGTACTATGGCATATCATTTTTTTTTTTTGGTATTTTAGTTCCATAGTTTTGATAAATCGTGTAGCATGCAGTACATTCTCCATCTATCAAATACATATCACCAAATATTTTAAGGATTATTAAAGAATTAACTATCATTTAACGGAAAATAACGCATATAATAATTTACAAACTATAAAAAAATTCAGTCATATTTTTCATTTAATATTCAAACTATTGAAACTACCAGTGCATAGTATGAATAAATACACTAATTATTTCTTAAAATTGAATAGACTTAACTAAATTTCAAAAATTAGTTTATAAGAAGAGAGTTGTCTAAACTCTTATAAAAACTATTTTCACTATATCTCCAAACAATATGAGACTTAAGCATCCCGTTATGTCCATAACTGAATATCTAGAACATGAATGTTGCAAAACTGAACATTTACAGGTGGCTTAATGTCAAACATAGGATAAATTTAAATACTATCTAAGAATTGAATAGACGTAATCCAACTTCAAAAGTTAATTCATAGAAAGAGAGTTGATTATCTAAACTCTTATAAAAACTATTTTAACCATATTCTTAAAAATGTGAACTTAAAAAAAAAAATTCTTAAATCATGTGTCCAATGCCAGGGAATCCAAGAATTTCACTAGTAAATACAGTTTGAAAAAGTCTGTAAAGAATCATCTGTCATTAATCAATTCGAAACTCTAATTTTGTACTCAATTCCAAATGTTAAACGGGACATGGTAGAAATTGATATTTTCGAATCTGCCGTTAATCAATACCTGTAATCCTTTCACATGATTTCTCGTGTGTTTATGAGAAAGTCAAAATTGTGGAAGGTTATGGTCTGTTATTCACGAAATGATTTCGTCAATATAAGGGTGCGTATGGATTAGCTTTAAAAATTAAATTATCTTAATAATTAATTATAAATATAATTAATTTTTATTCAATTATAATAAAATCAATTTTATATTTAAATATATTAACTAAAAGTAATTTTGAGACTATGATTTATTTGGATTATATGAAAAATTTACTTAAATATGATAAATTACTAAAAATGGCACAAAATAATTTATTTATATTATATAATGTTTGATAATTAAGGTTACTTTGATAAAATATCATAACTCTATATATATTAATCAACTTATACTTATAATCAAAATATTAAAAAGTATTTTTTTTAAAATGTTTTTTTAATATAAATAAAATAAGTAATTAAAATTTACTCCCTTAAAACTTTTTTCATGTGTGATTTAACCTCTCAATGATTTAAGAATGTGCAATTTAACTTTTTGAGGTGAAAGAGTGACTGTTAAAATCCCTCCCATATAAACATCATTAAACTTTCTTCAGCCCAAATTCTTGAACCCTATTAGATTCCCAAATTTTCAAAACCCCTTGTCAAATTCTACTTTAAATTTCTCATATTTTCTATATTTGAAGTTGTTTGAGTATTCCTCCTTAATTGTTAGTGAGAGTTTAAAAAAGAAAACTTAAAGAACTTGAAATCCATCATCTTCAGTATAGAAAATATATATATTTAAAAGTAAAATTTGACTAGTGATCCATTTGGTCTTTCTATGCCCTGACCTTCCTCACCCAACCTAATATATTTCGTAGCCTCTTTGTTCTTTCAAAACTCGAGACTGGAGGGCTTGTGATTTGTCTAGTCTCCCAATTTCTCGATCTTCCTCACTTGGCCTAAAACACTTTTTAATATTTTCATTCTTTCTGAGCTTGATGCTGAGGTTTTGTGATCCATCTAGATTTCTTATGTACCTAGCTCAAGCCCACCTCATTGTTCATATAAGGAAAATTTTCTTATCTATATCTTGATGCGTGCTTCACATTAATAGCGAATACTATTCTTGTCCCCTATAAATACCGTAGTAGGGGGAAGAGGTTTAGGCAATTTTATCTACAGCCATATACTAAACTCTCCACTCTCTCTACCTCGAGACAATAATAATGGGTTTAAAAAATTGAGTTTTGAGAATTTGGAAATCTGATGTTGTTCAAGAATGTTTGCTAGAACTTATGGGAGAGGGATGTTAAGAAGCACTTTTTAGATTTAAGAGGCTAAAATAAATTGCACCTTAAAGTTTATTAAAGAAGTTAGGAGAATCACTATTTAGGCTCTTAAAATATCAATTTATTAATAAATTAATTATTAAAAGATATTTTATTATTTCGTGGTACTTTATGATAAATTTTGTTATGATTAATAGGTTTTGTTAGTATTAATAAAAAATATTTTAGAGATTAATTTATCATTATATTGATATTTTAGATATTATTTTATCAGTATATTAATCTTTTAGGAATTAATTTATTAGTGACTTAATCATTGAGGTATTATGAATTAATTAAATACTTTTTAAGAATTAACTTATTAATATATTGATCATTTAAGAATCAAAATGATAATTCTCATGTTTAAAGAAGTTTAAAAATGCTAGACGGCGCAACGATTCTTGACGCGAAGTGCAGTACGAAGCATCGACACCGTTAATCCATTTTTTAACTATTATTTATTTATTTCCATTGAAAGATACAAGATTATCACCACATTGGGTGTAGGCGGTTTTGCAATGTTCCAAAGTAAATTCTGCCACATAGGTGAACCAGTTATTTTCAGTTATCCTAAGGGTGATGATTGTTTTGGCATTGTAAAATGATATATTAACATGTAGTTGAGTCATCAGTTCCAGTGCACTTAGTAAGCCGTTATTGGTTGACTCTTAGGCTGTGGGTTTGACTCTCTCTGCCACCCCCGCTTTTTTTTGATCCATTGTTCCCGATTTCCTTTTTTTCATGCTATTTGGTTCTTTTAATTATCTTATTTGTTTCTAATTATTAACGGTTTCACATTTTAATGCATACATATTTATTTAAATTATCTCATTTTTTTCAGTCTTTGTTATTTAGCCTTGATATCAATGTATATTTCTCATGTGTTTCTAATTTTTTTAAACGTACAAAATCTTATTATATTACTATTTTCTAATTTTTCTTATTTTTACAGTGCAATTCATATTTAATGTAATACACTTTTAAAAATAATTTGTTATAGGCAATTAATTTATAATTTTTTTGAGAAAGTTGTCTGATTCATATCAATAAACAGCTGCCCCGAAAAAAATACAAACAAAACTATTATACCTGTGACTAATTTGTTTTGAAAAGTGATTCGTCTAAACAATTACTAAATAGCTATTAAAAAAAAAAAAAAGATCAAACAGCGTTAAAAGAAAAAAGATTATCAGCGACAGTGCAAATAAAGTGAGCATATAAAGGTACATAACTTATATATAATGTCTGTAAATTAAATTATTTTTTTGATATATCAGTGGTAATGAAATTTGAATTTATAATATTATGTTAATTACCCAAAATCTAAAATTGCTTAGTACATTTTTATGTCTGCAACAATCAAGCTAATATATATGTTTAAATAATATAAAAGAGCTACTTTGTTATATTTTTATTAATGTTCAAAATTATGCCAATGTAACTTGATTTTAACTTATTACATAAAACACATTTAGATTATCTTATATCTATAGTTAAATAATTTAGAATAAACTCTCAAATCAATCATTGATAATATTCTTTGTAGATATACTGGTTGTTGACAAAAATTAATTAATTTTGTGACTTTTAACAATTGTAAAAATTGGGCATCGTGATTCCTAATTCATTTGCAACTAATAAAGAGTCTGATTCAGAGATAAAATTAAAATTTTGTAACCTTATCTCATGTAATACTTTTTAGGTACATAATTTACATAACTTGAAAAAAAAAAATTTCCTCCAGCTGCATTATTTTGAAAACTCTCAAATTTTAAAAGGCTAAAGTTAGCTGTGACATCATAAAATAGTGAATATGAGGAGTTCTTTCAAATTATGCAAATTCGGTATTTATAGAGTGTCAGTTACAATATATTATATTGTGTAAATACATCGGTTGACTTACAAAAGTTACTAACAAAACTAAAACACATTACCATCATGTAAAAATAAAAAAAAAAAAGAAGAGAAAGAAGAAAGAACTGTTTATACTGCCCCATGTGCTGTGTGCATGGAACATTGCAAACGGCGCCGTTTAAGGGGTGGCAGGTAAATGACCCTACGTCAATAATTCCTGCTTTTTAAACTTTTCTGGTCCAATGATGAGTTTCTCGATGGTGACCTTTTAAAGGAAATTTCTCAGAAACTGCACATGCAACACTGACATTGGCGACCCACAGAACCCTTATAAATAATGCGAGACTTCAATCGTTGGCCGGTGTGGGATAAAATCTGAATTCCTGAAGTGCTACCGCCAGTTTTCCCTTCAGCCCCATGCCGGATACATACCGGTATTTAATTCTCATTTCTCAACATCATTGTCATGTTCCAGCTTTCATTTTTCATAGCTTGCTTGAAATATTAAAATCTGATATTTACATCCTTTATTTTACCGATTTATCCCTTCCTAGTGAAAAGTTAGTTAAAAAGAAAAGAAGAATTCTACTATAAAATATATATATATAATAATCAAATTCCAATTTCATTGAATATGAATATAATATTATAAAATAACTATTTCTACATATATATATAAAATATTATATGAATATATATATAAAATAATCAAATTCCAATTCCAATTCTACTATAATATATATTAAAGACTTCTTCTTTCTATCCTCATGAATCCGCCAATACTATGCTATTTTCGATGCTTATATTAATACTATTTACTTTGTTTGTTGGGGTCGTAGGAATATCTTTCAGTCAAGAAGGGATCGATTTGGATATATTATCAAAATTTTTAATCAAATTCAAGATCTCATCGAAAATTTACAGCAGCTTGCCAAACAAAAGCTAAAAGAAAAAAGAGTACAGTGTAGCTCTCATGCTATTTTGATCCGTGATACCTGCAGGTTTGTTCTAGTCAACAGCATCAACATAGGTCTCATCACGTTGGAGTTAGCTTCAATTGCAATCAAGTATCAAGGCTCAAACACCAACCCTTTTAAGGAACGAGGACTGGCGATGATCCTTTTCCTGCTTGCTTTGTTTTGCCATGCCATTGCGCTCAAAGCCGAAATCAGCTTGCCAACTGCTATGATCATCCATGTTTCCGGAGTAATTGCATGCGAGACACTTTTGTGGATGCTCGTTGCTGAAATTTGGAGGTGCATCATCATCAATGTGCTTCTGATATTGGTTGCAGCATTGTTTTGGAGGTGCATCATCATCACTGTGCTTCTGAAATTGGTTGCGGCATTGTCTTCCTACTGCAAAGATACTTGCAAGCTCCTAAGTAATGTTCTAGCTTCATGCTTTTCGTGGGTAAAGGAGACCGGTAGAAAAGTTCGACAGAATGCTGATAAGACATCAGACTTGGAAGCACAGCAAGGTATAGAGGTTCAAATGTCAAATTAGTAACCGGCTTTATATGTAACCAGTTCTTAATGTTGCTTGATGAATAGCTTTTGATTTAGTGCTTCTGAAGAAATTTTCTCTTCCTTGGTTAACGTCAAATATATTATAATCCATAGATTTATTGAAGCCACATGTTGCGGGTGCTAGTATTCTTGCTGATGGTAGAGAAATTTTAAATCAGAAGCCTAGCTCCACTCCAATAAATGCTTTTAGTTGGGCAATGTTTAGAAGGGAATCCTATTGTAAAATTAGGCTTTGGCGTAAGGGGGTCCTGTTGGCTCTCTACATTGTTGATAGATTAGACCGTTTACAAATAGCAGCAGTAGCGAGTGATTGTTTTGGTTCTGGTTGTATGATCATTGTAGCATCGAGGAATCAAACATTTGTTGAGTGGTTGAAAAGATATATTGAATCGAGGAGCTTAATGGTCATTATGCTCTTTGACTCTTCAATTGTGTTATTGCAAATTATGTGAAACAAGTTATGTGGTATTGCAAATTGTGTTGTGAATTAGATTGAGGGCATTCATTTTGTTTTTAAAATAACATGTTTTAGTTTGTTTGGAGGAATTTAAATGAATGGATATTCAAATTGGAAAAATATGAGGCAATTCAAATTCTAGATATTCAAAGAATCAAAACATACATAGAATAAGCTAGATAGCTTTGAGGAGAGCTCAAAAGATAATAGCTGGACATAGTTTGTTTCTTCAAAGGACAGAAATTAGAAAATGTGGAGAAGATACTACATGCTTCTAATTTCTACTCAAAGTGTGGTATCAGAGCGGTGAGAGTACTTGTCATTATATGTATAATAGCTAATTAGCTATTCATCATGATATATTGAAGATGTCAAAAATATATAACTGAACTCAACAGAGCTTACCGCAGAAATACAAATGAGCAAGAAAGTAGAAACATCATCTAGCAGTTTTTGAAGTGTCACTGCTGACTTTCATTTACTCAAGGTTACTGGATATATACATATCCATTACAACTTTCACATTAAACAGAGAATTAGTTGGCACTTGGCATACAATTCTGCAGTGTTTGGAAAGAAACAAAAAACTACTGCTTGTTGACTAATCTCACAATCGAGGACTCCTCCTTGGCATTTTTTATTGAAACTCAAGTTCAGTCCTAAAAGATTACAATTTAGCAGATATGGTTAGAGCCTTGTCATTATCATTATTTCCACTAAACAGACAGGTACCAGATCACTAAGATATATATCTTCTCCCCTGAGCTTATATCAAGATGATACCAGATCAATGGGGTCTAATACATGTATACAAGCAGCAAAACTGGCAGAAAAAAGAAAAAAACACTCTGAAAACCCAGGAATTCGAGAGGCCAGGTTCTTTCCCTGATCTCCTTATTGGATTGAGTGATACTTAAACTTCTATATACTTATCTCTTCCGTACCGGACAGGATTACTATCAACTTGCAATACTGTAGCTTCATTTTGAATTTGTCCTCAGTTAGGATTCTTTTTAGCCAAGTAGCACGATTTCCTGCTGTTGCTGTTGAGATATATTGCACATCTGCAGAGGATTAGGCCACCAATTTTATTTATTTAGTTTCATGAAAATGCATCACTTCTGGAAAATATATTCCAAAAGAAAAAAAAAAATCATATGTAATATTAGAATGTTTTCACTTTTCATATCGATGAAGCTTGCCATTATCTCCCTCTATGTACAAGAGACCATAATCTGGGGATTAGGTGAGTGCATGAATCAATCTTGAAAAACAAACATTAGGAAACCACACGTTCTCTAAATTAGGCTTCTGTAGAAAGTAGCATTAGCTCTATTTTCTCCATCATCCTTGGAAAATTTATCATTAACAAATAAGGGTATGGGGTATGGGGATAGGCTTTGACTTTGCCATATGGAAATTCTTTAATATAAAATCTCACAAACAGAGCAAATTTTATTTGTTAGATAAATATGCCAGCGTTACACTGTTCAAACTCATCCCTTATGACCAAGTTCTTGTCTAATTTCAGGTTATACGCTCAATATTCTTTGTGTCACTGCTATATTCAAGGAAGATTCCTCCTTTCTGTTGCTAGCACTGTGCAAGAGTGTAGCATACATAGTTGCACAAGGATCAATGTAACTCTGATACCATTCCAAAATTACATAAGCTGAACAGAGATTATGTAGCAGAAATGATTACGAAACTATCTAGCAGTTTCCTATACTCAAGCCTAAACTTCGAGATCACCAGTCACCACTACATATGCAGTCAAATAGCTGTCCTAAAATCTGACATTCTAGCAGAGGATGCATGACCTATCACATTCAGGTAAATGATGCGTGTTATTGCTTTAGTGAAAATGTTTTTGAAGTATTAGCCCAAGATACGGTTTAGGGCAATAACAACTTTCTTAATTTGTTTATGAAACATAGCATCTGTGTGATAATCAGTATGTAATTGCTGTCACCTGTTTACCACTGGGTTTTAATACGAAGAAATCCATTCTTTTCAACTTGCCTCATAGTTGTTTCACACTTAGTTAGCCATTTAAGGTATATGTCTCTTTTAATTCAACCGTGTTAGTGCCTTTCTAAGTGCAAAGCAATTAACTTCATTTAACAATATTCACAGTGAGAACTCCGATGAATGTTCTTTTTAATTAACACTATTCACATCAAGAGCACATAGTTGACGGACTAAAGAGATTGCAAACTTATCTTGTAGTTATCCTTTTGCTTACTTTCTGTGCTTCCGTTGCTCTTTGTGCTCTGTCTTAGCTTGTTGGTCCTCACTGTGGCTTTCCGTCATCTATTCTTCTTTGCTTTCTTGTCGAAGAAAACAAGGTGAGGTGCAAGCGATGGAAAGAGTAAGAGTTTGTGATCATACGGTGGCTGGTCTGCTTGACAATCCGCCACCTCTGTCCAAGTCTTGTATGATATGGCTCATTCATGTCCGGAGAAGCTGTCTCCTTTATTGTTTGTTTAATCAGATTTTGTCTCTTTAATTTTCAATTTTTTTTTTATTTTTTTTTATTTTTTTAATGAAAAATGAAATGAAATGTGGTAGAATAAATAGAGATTAATTTCTATACACTAAGATTAACATTGGGGTTTTGGTCCACTGCTTGGTGTCAGAATGCTCCTTTTAGTCCACAAGAGGTAGTATCAGACATTGGTGTAGTCAGGAGGGGGCTTAGACAGAGAGTGAATGATGCTTCAATGCTGTCCAGTGAGATATACAGGTTGAGGATCAGGGATGTTTGGCAGCATAATACTACAAGCCATAAAGACTGTTATTTGTGATGCTGCACTTTCTGTTTCTGATGCTGTTTGTAATTGCTGTTGTGATCTATCTCATGCGAGTTTGGTTTTGTATAATGGTCTGTGAAGGAAGTGGCTGAGAACTCACAGGATATGATACAGTGGATAGTTTATGACAGCCACTGCATTTCCATTTCTTTAAGTGCATTTAGCTTACATTTCCGTTTGCTTGTTCATTTACATTACACGTTCATTTACATTTACATTTGTTTACATTTGCTGACGTGTCGCTTGATACATTAGGGGGACTTGTTATTGCATTCTCATCTAATTCTCTGATATATACACATATGGGAAGGAATGAAGGTAACAGATTACACATTCACTCATCCAACTCTCTCACTTTCTCTATCTCTACTCTATTTCCTATTCTTTGGCATTTGTTCACCGAGAAGGGTTCATTTCTTCCCTTTTCCTGATCAAGTTGTGGGAACTCTAAGATTCCTTGCAGTTCCCTGAATTCCTATATCAATTGGTAGCGAGAGCCAGTCGATCCTCGGCGGGTATGGAGGACTCCACGCGATCTCAAACATCTTTGTAGGAGTTGGAAAAATTCTTCACACGGAAGCTTGCTGGCACCACCACTGAGTTGAATCAGAAATATGTGGGCTCTCAGAGTCAGTTTCAAGCCCTCACATCAGCTGTGTTGGAGTTGCAGAGGATGCTCTAAATTCGGCAAAGGGAGCCATCTAACAGCTTGGACACCAGGCGTTCGACAGATCTTTGAATGGTAATTGTACCAGTATGCAACAACATGGAGCTCACTCTTTTTATGCCACTCAAATCTCCAAGGTAGAGTTCCCTAAATTTGATGGTACTCTGTTGAAAGATTGGTTATACAAGTGTGAACAATTTTTCGCATTGGACAATACTCCACCGTAATCAAAGGTTAGGCTAGCTTCTATGCATCTAGTTGGTAGTGCATTACAATGGCACTTGGATTACATGTGGTCTAGGTTTCAAATTTACCCTTATTGGCCGGAATATATATTAGATCCTACCCTGCATTTTGGTGAAACGTTTTCTGATCCTTTGTCCGAATTAGTCAACATTAAGCAAACAGGAAGTGTGCAAGAATATGTCGATGCATTTGAAATGGCCCTAACTCGGGTTAATCTGCCTCAAGAGCATGTTTTAAGCATCTTCTTAGCTGGATTAGAGAGACAAACCCAAACGCAAGTTCGTATGTTCAACCCCTCAACCACCGACCATGCTGCAAAATTAGTTAATTGTATGAAGCCTCACGAAACACCAAGCCAACTCTACTTAATCAGCCCAACCAGTTCCCAGAGAGTTTTATTTCCTCATACTATTCACCCACGTATAACCTTCAAAATGGACCTACCCCACCCCAACATAAACCCTGTAAGCCCAAACACTATCCCTTCACCAAACCACCTGATTGTACCACTCACTCCACCAATCGAAATTCATTCTGAACCTATTCTACAAAAGGCCCCTGGATCTTTCTCTTCTAATGAAGTCGCAGATATGAGAACTAAAGGGTTGTGCATGCTTTGTGATGAGCAATACATGCCTAGTCAATATCTGAAGCACAAAAAAGCCGAACTAGTGATTTTTGAAGGAGATAAGGATAAGGATGGTGAAATGGAGCAGGAAGTGCAACACGCTGAGGTGGAACCAGTTGTTGATTCAGAACCTGCTGCTATTATGCAGTTGTCCATAAATGCATTAACAGGAACCCCAACTTATCGAACAATAAGAGTCTCGGGTTTGTACCAGAAAATGCTACTCCACATTCTCATAGATGGTGGTAGCATTCGTAATTTTCTGGATCCTGAAGTGGCCAAGAAGCTGGGGTGTGAGCTTGAAAGAATCAGTCCGTTGTCAGTTGTTGTAGCCAGTGGGACTAAGTTGCAGGCTCAATTCATTTGTAGAAAGTTTTCATTTGATGAGTTTGCTGATTTGTTCCAAAAACCAACCCAATTACCTTCCACTTGGTCAGGCTTTGATCATAGAATCCCCTTGAAGGGAGGTGCTAATGTTGTGAATAAAATACCTTATAGATATTCAACTGCACATAAACCCTTCACTGATCAACTAGTTGAGAAGATGTTTGCTCAAAGTTTTATCAAGCATAGCAGTAGCCACTGTGCATCCTTAGGAACTCCTGGCAGCATAAACCATGTGCAATTTTTTGTGACTTTTGACCCGGAGGTTGCACCAAATTTGATCTATAATTCAGTGCCTTTGAGTAATTCTGCAGCTAATGGTATATGTGAGGGAATAAAAGTGACCAGCGTACTGCAGAAAGGATTCTTTGTGGCTAATGTGTTCCTGATGGACGTCTATGCTCCTTTTTTCTTCTCACACCTAGCTACAATGCCGGGAAGAGTGTGCGACAAGGTTAACCCCTTTCAACACATTGCAATTGTTTTCTCCCAAGTTCAAGCAAATAGCTGTGAGCTTTCCAAAGATACTATTTCAGCAATACTGGCTAAGTTGGATGGTCTAAACACTGCGCTGGCCGTAATTAAGACATTGCTGAAGATGTGCAGTTCAGTGAGACAGCTTGCAGCATTACTGAAGTCAGCATGGTTCTTCATCCTGGTCATTATATGCAAATCCCATAGCTATTCAATTCGATTTTCATCCTTGGGGACAAGGATGAGCTGCAGCGGAGGGTATTGATACAGTTGATAGTTTATGACAGCCACTGCATTTCCATTTCTTTAAGTGCATGTAGCTTACATTTCCATTTAAATGTTCATTTACACTACACTTTCATTTACATTTACATTTGTTTACATTTGCTGACGTGTCACTTGATACATTAGGGGGTCTTATTATTGCATTCTCATGTAATTCTCTGATATATACACATACGGGAAAGAATGAAAGTAACAGATTACACATTTGCTCATCCAACTCGCTCTCTTTCTCTACCTCTACTCTATTTCCTATTCTTTGGCATTTGTTCATTTCTTCTCTTTTCCTGATCAAGTGTGTGGGAACTCTTGGATTCCTTGCAATTCCCTGAATTCCTGTATCAGGATATTGCTTCTTAGGTGCTGATGCGGGATCAGTAATTGAATCTTGTAACCTCAGAAACAGAACTTCAAAAGTTATAAATGGATGAATTCAAAGCCAAATAACAGTGCTTATGAGTATTCTCTAGTATTCTCTAATCAACAGATCTAAATCCAGAAGGAATGATTGTTACAAAAGAGGTAGTTCAGGACTTCTAGCAACTATCTAATGAGCAAATGGAAATGACAGTCCTATGAATTACAGGATTTTCCAGCAGCATCAGAATCACCTGGATAAGAGAAGTGAATAAGAGTCAGATGAAGGGAAGAAGCAGAATATCGAGCAATAGGGAGAATGCAGAGGAAGCAAGAGTAAGGGTCAAGACTCACAATGGACAACTGCCTCCTTTCCTCAGTTCCGCGCCTTATGTTCAAAATCCTTCAACCATTTGGGTTCTTGGCGGTTTCGGTTACTCTTTCTCACACTTTCCGCCTTGCGCATGTTAGTGTCCCCTTTTCCCGGATCAAAGGCCACGTGTACAAGTCGTTGGTCTTGATTATTCGCGCTCAGTCTATTGCCATCCGCATCATTACACCTCCCCTGGAATTCAACCTTGTCCTCAAGGTTAGGATGAACATCAGTGGCTATATCTGGGGCCGCACTGTCAGGAGTATCCTGCAATAATGCCTCTGGAAACACTTGTGCATGTCCTTCCCCTATGCTCTTCTTGAGTAAGGAAATGTGAAACACCGGATGAATCTTCGCATTCTCTGGTAGTTGCAATTTATAAGCTACTGGTCCGACGCGCTCTATCACTGGAAAGGGACCAAAATATTTCATGGCTAATTTTTGATATCTTCTCAAAGCTACAGAGTGCTGTCTGTATGGCTGTAACTTGACGAAAACAAGATCACCAACTTGGAATTCTAGCTCTTTCCTTTTGGAGTCAGCATACACTTTCATTCGTTGTTGAGCTCGCCTGAGATTGAGTTTTAACTGGTCCAGCAATGCATCACGTTCCTGTAGTTGTTGTTGCACCTGAGGTGTGTCAGTAGGAGTGGCGACATATCTGATCAACTGAGGGGGTTCTCTACCAAAAACAGCTCTGTACGGAGTCATGCCAATCGCTGATTGGAAGGCAGTGTTGTACCAATAATTCGCCCAAGGTAGAAGGCGATACCATTCCTTTGGGTTGTGTTGAGTGTAGCAACGCAAGTACATTTCCAAGCAACGGTTAAGGACCTCTGTTTGTCCATCCGTTTGTGGATGGTAAGCTGAACTCATAGCAAGTCGGGTGCCCTGCTTCTTAAAGATCTCCTGCTAGAATGCACTAGTGAAGATCTTGTCACGGTCAGACACAATTGATTGCGGAATGCCATGAATCTTAACCACATGTTGGATGAAACTGTCAGCTACCGACTTCGCAGTAAATTTTGGTGGCAGGGGAACAAAATGGGCAAATTTAGACAGTCTGTCAATTACAACCAATATAACAGTACATCCGTGTGATAGTGGTAAACCCGTGATGAAGTCCATTGCTATATCCTGCCATATCTGAGCTGGTATTGGTAGTGGCTGAAGCAGCCCAGGTGGAGGTTGTGCCGCATATTTAGCTTGTTGACATACACCGCAGCGTCGCACATATTCCTTAACATCATCGTGTATACCTCGCCAATAGAATTGAGCCGTCAGTCTGGCAAGTGTACGCTGTATGCCAGCATGTCCCCCAAGCAAGGAATCATGAAACTCTTTAAGTAATGTCTGGCGGATGTTTGAGGAAGAGGGAACAAGGATCTTTCCCTTCCAAAACCAGAAACCATTGTGGTGCTGTAAGTGTGAGGCAATGTCTTTGGTAATAACCAAATCGGAATATGGATCATATTGCTGGAGCTCTTGTTTAAGGTCTGAAAGGATATCACACTGGGTTTGAGAGATGGCAAAAAATTCTCGAGACAAAGAATCTGCTGCTTGGTTCTCGGAGCCTTTTTTATATTCTATGGTGAAGTCAAAGCCTAAAAGTTTGGGAAGCCACGCCTGTTGCTCTGGCGTTTGGATCACTTGGGTTTGCATTTCCTTTAAGCTTTGATGGTCCGTACGTATAATAAAATGATGCCCCAGTAAATAGTGACGAAATTTAGCCACGGCTTCAGTTATAGCATACATTTCCCTAGCATATGTGGATTGGTTCTGCATCCTTTGAGAAAGTTTCTTGGAAAAATATGCAATCAGGTGGTGCTCTTGACTCAGGACAGCTCCTATGCCCATGGCTGATGCATCAGTTTCAAGGACAAACGGTTTGGAGAAATCTGGAAGCGCCAAAACTGGAGCCTGTGTCAGCGCTGTCTGCAGAGCACGAAAAGCCTTTTGAGATACTTCTGACCACTTGAATGCCTCTTTTTTAAGGAGATCGGTCAAAGGAGATGCTATCATTGCAAAATGGTGGATGAACTTGCGGTAGTAACTACCAAGTCCAAGAAAGGCACGTAGCTGTTTAAGCGAAGTCGGTTGTGGCCACTGTCTGATACAATCAATCTTGGATTCATCCACTTTTACGCCATCGCGAGAAACCACATGACCAAGGTATTCGACCTGAACCTGACCACATGAGCATTTAGAAAGCTTCGCAAATAAGGAGTGTTGTCTCATTGTGTCCAAGACTTGGGAAAGGTGCTGAATATGAGCATTCCAATCAGGGCTATACACAAGTATATCGTCGAAAAACACAAGAACAAATTTGCGTAAAAAGGCAGCAAAGACAGAGTTCATGAGGGATTGGAATGTCGCTGGTGCATTTGTGAGCCCGAATGGCATTACCAACCATTCGTATAAACCATGATGAGTGCGAAAGGCTGTTTTGTATCTGTCTTCTGGCTTCACTAAAATCTGGTGGTAGCCCGAACGCAAATCCAGCTTAGAAAAATACTGAGCACCAAAAAGTTCGTCCAGTAATTCATCCACGATTGGCATAGGGAATGAATCCCTAATTGTGACAGTATTAAGAGCTCTATAGTCGGTGCAAAAACGCCATGTGCCGTCCTTTTTCTTGACGAGTAACACAGGTGACGAGAAGGGGCTAGAGCTTGGTTGGATAATGCCCTCAGCTAACATCTCATGCACAATCCTTTCAATTTCTGATTTTTGGCTATGGGGATAATGGTATGGGCGCACTTTCACCGGGGAAGTGTTTGGAAGCAAGGGTATACTATGGTCCTGACTACGAGTAGGAGGGAGACCATGAGGTTGATCAAAAACAGCTTTGAAGGTGTGCAGCAATACTGCCATATCTGGCTCAATATTATCCAGAATCAGAACAAATGCTCTGATCGAAATGGAGGTCGCACTGCAGAGTATAGAGCTCAGCGATAGCATCAGTGTCTTGCAATCTGCGAAATTGGTGGAATTGAGCTTGCCGAAGGGAAGGTTGATTCTCCCCGTGTAAGGTGATCACTGCTCCATCCTTGAAGAAAGTAAGGAAGCGCTGGTTATAGTTCACCAAATGAGTATCCAAGGTGGCGAGCCATTGAGTACCCAACACTAATTCTGCAGCAGCAATGGGTAGCAAATAAGCTGAGATCTGTAAGCTGTGGCCTTGGACGTGCAGGGGAATATCCTGCACTTGACCTGCAGAGGTCAATAAATCCCCGTTTCCGACGATAACCCGAAAAGTGGTAGTAGACTGCACCGGTAATTGTAGGAAGGTAGCAATACGTGGTTGAATAAAGTTGTCCGAACTTCCTCCATCGACTAAAATCTGCACCTCATGTCCATTGATCATACCAGTAAAACGAATTGTGCCCCGGCTAGTAATGCCTTTCAAGGCATGGTATGATAAGTGGTGCTCCTGATCTTCGGTCGCATGCATGTCAGAAGCTGGTGGTTCAGTTTGCTCCTCAAGTTCCACAATCTCCTCGTCAGTTTGCAAAAGGAAGTAATGCTTATTAGTTCAACGGTGGTTCGGGGAATAACGCTCATCACAAGTGAAACATAGGCCTTTATCCCGCCTAAATTGGATGTCCGCAGGAGTCAATTTTCTGAGAGAGTGTGGTTTTGGAGGAGTTGGTAGCAGTGGTGTAGTGTTTGGTTGGTTGGAGGGCATAGGCGTGGTGGTAGCCGTAGTTTTAGCTGGTGCTGGCAGGATAGGCTTAGGTTGGGCGTATAGTGGTCGAGGTCGATAGTGTGGGGTGTGAGAGGGAAAGAACTTTTCTTCAAACAACTTAGCAAGATCCACTGCCTGCATTAAGGAGTGAGGATACTTGGATAAAACCTCCTTCTTCAAATCAGGACGCAACCCTCCAATAAAACAATCTAGCAATTGTGTCTCATCCATACCATACGATCGGTTAGCCAAGTCCGTAAACAGATCATAATAATCGGTGACCGAAGAGGTTTGAGTTAATTTGAACAAATCAGATCGTGGATTATCGAAATGAGAGGGGCCGAATTGAAGTTGAGCAGCATTAGAAAGAGCTAACCAGTTTGGTACCTGATTGGATTTTTCCAATAGCTGGAACCATGGGAGAGCCTTGCCTTCGATGTAGATGGAAGCAAAAGTGACCTTCTGATCCTCTGGTATATCATAAATGCGGAAAAATCGTTCTGCCTTGTACAACCATTCCGCAACATTCTCACTAGAGAAGCGAGGAAATTCAAGCTTGAGAGCACGGTGATGCAGAACAGAATTGCTTGCGTGAGAGCCACTATCTCCTGAGTGCCGCCCATCAGTACGAGGCGAGCGATTCGGGGAGTCGTGGTGTTGGTGAAATAGAAGCTGAAGGTTCTCTAGAGTTTGGTTGACGCGTGCAAACATGTCCTGATGTCCACTAACCAACTCAGACAGTTTGCAGAACTCCTTCCTCAGATTAGAATCGGATGCCATGGATGGGTCAATGAAAGCACCAATTGATGCGGGATCAGTAATTGAATCTTGTAACCTCAGAAACAGAACTTCAAAAGTTATAAATGGATGAATTCAAAGCCAAATAACAGTGCTTATGAGTATTCTCTAGTATTCTCTAATCAACAGATCTAAATCCAGAAGGAATGATTGTTACAAAAGAGGTAGTTCAGGACTTCTAGCAACTATCTAATGAGCAAATGGAAATGACAGTCCTATGAATTACAGGATTTCCCAGCAGCATCAGAATCACCTGGATAAGAGAAGTGAATAAGAGTCAGATGAAGGGAAGAAGCAGAATATCGAGCAACAGGGAGAATGCAGAGGAAGCAAGAGTAAGGGTCAAGACTCACAATGGACGACTGCCTCCTTTCCTCAGTTCCGCGCCTTATGTTCAAAATCCTTCAACCATTTGGGTTCTTGGCGGTTTCGGTTACTCTTTCTCACACTTTCCGCCTTGCGCATGTTAGTGTCCCCTTTTCCCGGATCAAAGGCCACGTGTACAAGTCGTTGGTCTTGATTATTCGCGCTCAGTCTATTGCCATCCGCATCAGGTGCTTGGAAGTGCTTTCAATATGCAGGTTTTATTGACGGAATTGATAGTAGAATGTATGAAGCTATGATAGATTCGGTCCTATCAGAGTTTAGGACGTTTTAATATTTTCTTTCATTTTTACTACCATGTTTCATCCTCATTTTTTTAGTAATTCCTTCGTAGCTCCCTCATGTTTTTAGAGTTGTCCATTTTTATTTATCAAAAAAAAAAAAAAAAAAACTAAGGGTGTGTTTGGTTGGAGGTTGAAAATGGGGTGAAAATTTCATGGATCAACCAAACACACTCACAAGACAATAGAATTTGAAAAAAAGTAACAAATCACATAAATAGTTATTCATCATAATTTAATATTTTTCTTTAATTCTATTGACCGATAATATAAAATTACTTTATAGTGTTAATGCATAAAAATTAAATTTGAAGAAAAAATGTTGTGGTTGACATGTTATTTAATTGAGAAATATTATTTGAACACTCTTTGTAAACATATATAGGAAATCTTCATTTTTATGTGTCTTGGAAAAAAAAGCACTTTAAAATGTTTCTTTACAATTTTTTCTTTCCATTTTCCACTTTTTATTCACATGGCGTCTTAAGGATGTTGATAATTAATGTCCAAATAACATTTTTTTTTCAATTAAGAGATAAGACAAAAGTTTAAATTGAATAAGAAATTGGCAAGTTTTGCTCCCTCTAATCTTTACTACTAATAAGTAAGACTCAAAATGTGGAAACTTATGTCGTATGTCAACATCATATCAATTCTAATCCCCACTACTTTATCAAATTTACTGTTAAAGGAAACATTTTTAATTTAAATTATTAAAAAGAAATATTTAATTTTAGAAGTTAACTTATAATAATTATAAATCATAGATTCTCTTCTCCACTAAAATGATCCCCTATCTAAATACCTCTATATGATTTTATTTCAATCACAAAAAGTTGATTAAATTAATTTAAAATAAAAAACTCAAATTTAATGAACTTTAATACAATTGTTATCAACACTACTACTCTTTAGCAAATTATTTCAAATTTTAAGAAAATAATATAAAATTAAATTTGAAAATTAATGTTGATAATGATTAACATCAGTTACTAATGTATTTTACCTAATCAATTTTTACTACTCTTCATTAATTGTCATCATGAGCCAATTTTTAGTCTCTTTAAAAATCAATTACTTTTATAACTATTTTTCTTTGGGTATTTTATTACATAATTAGTTAATAAGTAAAATTTTTCTCCCACTTTTTTATATATTTATTTATTATTTACAAATTTACTACTCAACTATATTGTTTCTTTTTTATTTTTCAAAATTAGAGTACCATTCATTTTTGGAATAATATTTTGTTATCTTTTATTTTCAAAAATGATTTTGGTTATTGACATGAGAACTCACATATGCATGGGTTAGAAGACATCATATATTTTTATTTTTTCAAGTATTGTGGATAGTGATTATTTTTTGAGATATATCATCAGAAATAAGGTACTAGAATAATAATTATTTTTATCTTTAAACTTTCATATCTCTTATATATCTGTTTCTTCTTATATTTCTCTCTTCCATAAAAACCCCATAATTTCATTCTTTCTACAATGGCTATTTTGCATTTCCTATTTTATACTAGATGTTGACATCAGAGTTATTCCTACATAGCCAATGAATGAAATATTAAGAGCTCTTGCGGTTAATAGTAAGAAAATGGAGATTCACTTCACCATTTTTTTTTTCCTGTATTTATGACTACAACCATATAAACTAAGTTTGTATCACAACTTTTGTTTCTATTGTTAAATCTATGTTTTTATTTATATGGCTTCATGTTGTTTTAAAGTTTAGGAATTTGAGTTTGTGGATTTTTTTTTTTAAACTTTTTTCTACTACATGGCTGTAGGTTTGATGTTGTACAAGAGATTTTTTTATTATTCTTTGATATTTGATCGAAGGATACACTCCATGCATATGAACTCTCTTTATATTGTTTTGAACTCTCTAGTTTCTTTTAAAAGAAGGTGGTGCATTCATATTCACACACACACACACACACACACACACAGATATGTGTTTTGCTTCAAAAGAATGCATTTGTTTATTTTCTCTTAATTAGTAATGGAATAATATGTGTATTTTCTCTTTTTAGTTTAAAATAATTTTTATACATATATATATTGAAAAAAGGTTTCTATATGATTTTTATTTTTATATATAAACCATTTTTTTATTCTAGAAATCAAGTTTGAAAAAATGATTCCTATAATATATATTCTTCAAATAATTCCTTTATTTTATTTTTTATACAACCAATTTTTCAAGAATTAATTCAATATAGAGCTTATTTAAATTCCAAACTTTGAAACAAATAAAAATACTAGGTTATATTAAACACATAACTCGACCTTTTCTATTTCTAATAGAGTGTACAAAAACTATATAAATTATAAATTTAATAAATTGATTTTAAGTATTTTTAGTCATTTTTCAAAAATTAGAAGTATATACGGAGAGACTAATATGGCTACTTTTTTAAACGGTGAAGAACTACTTGTGAATTTTCAAATTCTGAGGGACTAATTTTTCCTTCAAAATTTTTGTTAGGATCAAAATTGGTATTTTATCTTTTTTTTTTAATCCCTTTTTACTTTAAAATTGACTCTGATAAAAATAAAGTATTACAAAATGTTAGGAGGAAAAGGAATCCTCTTAAACTAAATTAAACTGTTTCCTGATCTCCTTTAATGCCTGTGACCAAAGCATCTATACCTTCCTGTGCCATCTGATTCGCAATATTAAAACCTTCCTGACCAAATATCATTAGAAAAGGTATATTGAGGAGTTTGCAAATATCCATATAGTAGCAAAACAATGCTACCAATAATATCGGCACATTGCTGATGATTAACCGCGAGAATTGACCAATAATGAACCACAAGAGTGCTTCAAATGCAATTACACCTGAGCCGTAGAAGAGAGTAACAGTTAGCCAGATGGGTCTGGCTGCAGTTTTTGCAAGCCCATTGCAAATTTTAGCCATGAGGTAAATCAATATGGCTGCTCTTTGTTGTTGGAAAGGATTAGTGGTTAAGTCTCGATACATCATTGCAATTGCGTCGTACACCAATTTGATGAGACGATCATATATGCTATGGATCTCACTTACAACACTGCTGCAGGAGTTATGAATGATACGCACTATGAGTAGCTATGACAATATGTAACTGGTGGTAGCGGCAAGGGATTAATAAATGAAGCATAAAAAAGATGGATCTTTAGGTGGAGGCTTTTAATGTACTCCAAGGAGACACGGAGTATCGATCCTCCACCCAAAAAAAAGTGTAATCTCATCACCCGCAAGCCACTAACAGTATATTTGTGAATTTTATTTTGAAAGTGAAGGTGAAGGAAAGAAAAGAAAGAGGCTTTGAAAAATAACATGTGCTAAGTTAATATGGGAGGAATGGAATGAGAGTGAAAGTTTATTGATGGGGGGAAGAAGAAAATGAAGCACAAGAGTACACCACATGTACCTTACTCCCGCTTGACTTAAAAATACTTTTTTTGTAAATTAAAAATAATAGTTTTTTAAAAAAGACAACCATAAAAATAATATAGTTAAACTATTGAAATATTTAGTGCACCATAACTGCAAAGTATGGAAAATGCTACAGGGTTTTAGGTATTATGTATAACTAGAAAGAGATCCGTACGCTTTGCATGTAGATAAAATAATCATAATAAATAGGTACAATAAGCTTTTGATCTCTTACTTTTATCGGATTTTTCAATTTAATCTTTTAGTTTTTATTTTCTCATTTCATCTCTTATATTTTAAATTATTTTTAATTTGATCTCATATTAATGCTCTATCACATAATTGATCGAATAAAGTTGACGTGGCACAATCTAAGGGGCTAAATTAAAAAATCAGGTAGAAGGATTGAAAAGCTTAATTTTCCTAATAAAATTTTTTAGAAAAGAAAAATAAATAATATTAGAGAAGTAAATAGCTGTTATTTATTCTAATACAATTAATAGGAGCATAAAATGAAAAAATACAAATACATCAATTAGAAGGTTGATAAGTAGAGCATAAGAAAATAATGGTTAGTGTCTGTGTAGATACCTTAATATTTCATATAACCACCAGTTGCAATTAATTAAAACCATGATAGAATAAATAAACTATTTAGGTGACAACTTAACTAATATGCTAATGTGACAGTATCACGAAAGGTGGTAAAATACATAAGATTATTTGGGTGATAACTTAACAAATATACTGATGTGACAATATAAAGGTGAGCTAAGTGTCAGTACCAGTGTACATCAACTTTTATATATTATAAATATATATTATGCTTATGTATAGATTCACATTCATTCATTCCAAAAACGAGATTTAAGATATAAATTGTCTTGAATACAGTGGCAAGTGTGTTTGGATAAATAATTTAAAGCACAATCAACTTTAGCTTTAAATTTGATGATTATGAGACTTTAAGAATGAAGTAATATTTTATTACTTTTGAGTTGAGTAAGAATTTAGTTCAAATTGATAAAAATATTATTTTAATTTACTATTCTACTATTATTTAAAAATTATTTAAATGAATAAACTCAATATTTTTTAAATTATTAACATTATATTTTAAGTATAATTTTATTGTATAATGGTTAAATAAAGTTTAATCGTAAAAAATTATTTTTCATCAATATGTTTATAGTTAAAATTTTCAAATTATTTTTTTTTAGTTTAACTTATAAAACAAATTTACTAATAAGGGAGTTGACATAATGCTAGAGATATCTACTGCCCCAAGGGAGACCCTAATTCGATTTCTAGGAAGAACTCTAGTTAGGAAGATGAGCCTGGCTACTGCTGACGCAGATCAATATTGTAATTTTATATGTTAAATAGAGAAGTATAGTAATTTGAATATATATATATATATATATATATATATATATATATATATATATATATATATATATAAAAGAGAATATGGTGTTTTAGGGGGATTAAAAAAAAAAAGAAAGAAATCACTTAGAACTAGCACCACGGTAGTGTTGCGAGTTCAACACTTAAAATTAAAAAAGAAAAACAAATTTTGTTATAGTTTATTGCAATTTCAACCAAGAAAATAATGAAAAAAGGTGAATGCTCTAGTGGAAATGCTATTAAAATCTTCACCTAAAGATCCAACGTAGTTGTAATAAGAAGAAAATATGTCGGCCGCGTTCCAGGTTCATTAATGTGGGAGAGCTCACTTCTTCGGTTTCAATTTCCGAGTTCACTTAACGTGAGAGTTCACTTCTTCCTTATCTCAAGTTTTCGGGATTTGAGTGAACTCTCTCATTGTTAATAAAACTTGGAACTTAGAATTGAAATGAACTCAGAACTTGGGCCCATTTTAATCCTAAAATCACAACACATCACCCTAAGTTCACCAAATTTGGTGTGATATGTTGCGATTTCAGTGTTGTATCACCATATTTCTCTGAATTTTTTTTTAAACACAATAAAACTCCTATTAACAACTAAAAACACAATAACAAATTTAAAAACCTGCCTAACTGCACCCAAAGGGATTAGTCTCCGTTTCTAGTAATAGGAAGGGGGATATCCTCGAGAAAAAAAAAACTATAAAACAAATTTATATCTTTTCTATAGTTACGAATGAAAAGTAATTTTTATCAATACTATTGAAAAACATTTTTTTTGTAATAAAATTATGGAAGATATTACTCTCGCATTTTCGAGGAATGGAGAATTTATGGATACTCCCCCTCCTAACAAGTACGCTTTTTGGGATTTAAACTTGTATCCTCATCCTTACGGGAGATCAAGTTATTTACCACTCATCCAACAAGTATTAATATTACTTTTAAATAAATATTTTCAAATATAAATTACAGTAGAGTTAATTCATTTTAAAATAAAGTTGACTCAACCAAATTTACCAACTCTAATTCAAACATATCTTAGGCATTCTGAATATAAGAATCACTTAATAGAAATTGGAAAAAGCATTAAATTTGAATACATTGTCAATATTAAAAAGTTTTATACAGATATCCAAGCATGTATTGTTATATCAGTAAAAGTGTTTAATTCAATCACCTACCATCTTAAGAGAAATACTTGCATGGTAGTGCTCCCGGACCAATTATATAAGTATATTTTACATGAAACTCATCACTAACGTATAATTTCATGCAAAATATACTTACATGATTGGTCTGAAGCATAGCTACATAATACTTCTGGACTATGTAAGTATTTCTCTCATCTTAAAAGTTTTATAAACATAAGTATTTAATTGGATGACGATATCACATAACAATTAAACTATTGGATAACAGTGTAAAATTTTTTTATACTATTAAATAGCAATTACGCTGTTGGAGAGACTGCAAATAATGTTACTCATAAAGAGTAATTTGAAAAGAGATATAAACCCAAGCTGAACAAACACATGCATTCATGCGCACACGCACATGCACATGCACACGTGCAACATACACAAATCTCCCTTGTGTCATGTTCTAAAGGTAAGAAACAGGGCAAAAAAGGGGAAAATAAGGTTAAGAATCGATTTATTATTTGTTTCAAGTGTGGGTTGATACCAGAGAACTTTTTTGGGTGTTGCCATTTTTTTTAGTTTTGTTGGGCGTGATCCTGCACTACGGGAGTGGTTTTCTCTGTTGCTTCAGATAGAGACATTGGGTGCTAGTTCTCAGTTTCAGGTGTTGCCTGTCCAATTATTTATCAGGGTGTTTCCTCTTGATTTTCAATGGGTGGCTGAGATGGTTTTGTTATCTGGAGGTTTCCGGGGTCAGCTAAGCATTGGTTGGTTTCTTTGAATTCTTTGTTTGGCCCTTGTTGTTGGGTGGTACTCTGCATTGCTCCTCTCTCCTGGGAGAGTTTTGAGTCTTTCTAAATATCTATCCAAAAAAAAAAAAAAAAGTTTAAGCGTCATGTCTATATCAGTAATTAAATGTGTTATTAATTGCAAAATAATCCCTTTATCTTTCCTAATAATTCGCAACTTCATGAACTACTTTCTTTATATTAAATACAAATTTCATAAAATGAAATTATCATATTATTAACTTTCAAATAAATAAGAATAAAATGTTATATTTAAAAATTAAAAATTGATTTTCAAATTAAATTATTATATTATAAATTTTTAAAGAGATTTTAAAAAATATTATATTTTAAAAATAAAACATTGATGTTTCCATATTTTTTTAATAATAAAATAAGAAAACATTTTGAAAAAAAATGTAGAACTCTTTAAAAATATAACGTTTTCTCTTCATAATTTTTATTAAAAATATAAATTGTACTAATGTTACTTTTTAAAAAAATTGTTAAAAAAAAAACATTTATGATGTAAGCAATTGTAGAAGAGAGAAAAAGAAATTTACCAAAATGGATATTATCCTTAAGTTGTTTATGAAAAGGAATAGTTGACATTTTAGTCTAGTTAAAAAAGTGAGACTTGTTAAACGTGAAAGTTAGCATCCCCTTCCAACAAAAACACACACTCTCTCTGACACTCACATGTAGGGTTATGGGAATTGGCGAATAGAATTTTGCAGGGGGATGGATTTAAAAGCAATTCAATGTTGGCATTGAAAGTTCAGAGGTTAGTACATTCATAATTTGGGAGCAGCCTTGCAAATGTAAGATATCATGGATTTCATGGGATTGTGATATTGCGTAGGGGTGTGATTGTCATTGTCGCGCACCTTGAATTGTTAATACTGGACACTGGCTCTTTGGAAAGCGTGTGTAGTTGGTAAGAAGGCCTACGCTCTTTGGAAGAAGAATTTCTTGTAAGATCTGAAAATATTATATTATTATACTTTCAATTAATTATATAAATATATTTTATATAAAATCATATCTTAATAATAAATTTTATATAAAATATATTTATATAATTAATTAAAAATATAATTATATAATACTCTTAGATCGTGGTAATCTTTCTTATGAGAAAGCCATAGTCACAAGTTATGCTTGGATGATGTGGTCTGTGTCGTGATTGTTATTTTTTGTGTTTCCTAGTTCTTTTGTTGTTGCTTGTTATGTACTTGCTTCTCTCTAGTCTGGAGAGCCTGAGTATCGAAAAAGAATATTATTATATCAGGAATTATAAATTATAATTTATCTATATTTTATTAATAAAACAAAAGAAATAATACAGAAAGTTTTATATTTGTCGTAACCAAATTGATTTTACATTAAATGTAGTTCTTTGCAAAATAAAAAATAAAGAAAAATAAGTTAAAAAAATGACAAAGAAAACAAAATAAATATATTCATTTATTTAAAAAAGCCCCATCTTCAAAATTTCTATTTCACTGAACTCCATCTCCGAAATTTCAAGATTTATACAATCACTCATTTAAATCAGTAGAGGTATTAATTATTATTATAATTGTAATATTGCAATAAATATATTTATAATATGGTTAAATGAGTGATTGTAATTTACTGTAGAACAAGCAATTGAGCCACGACTTTGATATTTACTGTAGTCATTATTTATCATTATAAAAAAAATTCATTTTGATATTTAATTTTTATTTTTTTGAATTATTTGTTTTAAATTAAGAAAACTATTTATAAAAAATTTAAAGACACTTATTTGGAGCATAATATAGTTTAATAGCATTATTTAAGAGTTAATAAAAGCTCAAATAATAATGGTCATACTATTATTTATAACCAGTGATTTAGATCCACACAAAGCACGGAAAATGCACAAGATAAACTTTTTTTTAACAATTATAATTGTGACTATAAAAGTTAATTTGATTAAATAATTAGATTATAAAAATCATGTAATTTAATATAAAACTAAAAAAATAAGTAATAAATATAAAAATATAGTACATAATTTCGTTACCACTTTAGTAACCCAATAAACAAATTATAATAAGAAAGGAAATAAAAAAATATTAATAAAATAAATTATTCATGTTTGATGTTACAAGAAGTTCAAATTTTCTATGAAACATCAAATATGATGAATTTATTTTATAAAAGTTGTAATAAAATTGTATATTAAATTTTATATTTATTAGTTATTTTGTTAGTTTTATATTAAATTACATGATTTTTATAATTTAATCATTCAATCAAATTAATTTTGATAACCATGATTATATTTGTTAAAAAAAATTTATCCTGTGCATTGCCTGTGTGTTGCACGAGTTTAAAACACTAGTAATTAGTTTAATCAAATATCTTATCTAAAGTGGTGGGCCTCTTGAGGTACCCACTAGTTTAATAATCTGCCAATACGGGCAGTGCTGCCCACGAGATACTTGTGTTTAATTCTTCCCTTTTTGGGGCTAGAGTTTTGATGTTTATTTAAAAAAAAAATGCTATTATGGTAAGTCTTGTGAAACACTGATGACCAAAATAAAATAATGTCTTGTGAAACACTCAATTGAGTTTACCTCTTCGTTAATTTTGACTGCGATGCAAACTTTGACACTACCACCAAGGTTTAGGAACTCGTGCTTCCCAAGAATCTAAACAACTAACACAATCACAACGGCAAAGTTGGTGAGTGCAATTAGTTTGTAGAGTTGAGAAGAAGTGAAACCAAGGAAGAAAGAAAAGGTCACTTTGCAACCAGTTATGTGAGAGAAGCTATTGATTCGAACTAGAGGAGTGTTCTGAATACAATCGACCATTTCCTTCCTCCTCCATTTCTTCTTTGATGGGTTAGAACGATGGTTCCTATTGCGAATTAAGTACACAAACACCATTGAGATGATGGTAGCTCTCACACAAACGGCACCTGTGTAGTTACTTTTGAACCTTGCTACATTTTAAGAAAACCAAATGTACCAATTGAAAGAACAAGAAAGGGAGAGGTCGTTTTATGGTGGACCCCATACAAAAAGGTCTTTTATCTTTTAGTTAACCTTGTCATTTTGATCATTGGATTTAATACAAAAGGAATTGATGGTTCTAATTTTTCATAGCTAATCTGACGAGGCAGTTGACAACAACAATGCCTTCCTCCTTCTGTGATTGGAGGCTAGTGCCGCCAGCCTCTACACTTCAACCAAGGAAGATGGTGGTGACCTGCTCCCTTTGTTGTAGTGACCAGGGTAACCAACAATGATTCACAGTTGCGGCAGCGCGAAACCGCAACTCAAGTTTACTAGCAGAAAGATGAAAATAGATCTAAGTATGTCTAGACTATCCACCCAAGTTTAAACAAAGTCATCAACTATTGGCCTAGTGACTATTTCAAATTCTTTATAACATCACTAGCTTAGAGAAAAAGACGTTGTGTTATATTCAAGCATATTGACTTTTCTTTTTCCAAATTTAGGGTACAGAAAGGAAGAAGGATAGAGAAAGTGAAAGAGAATGGGGGTAAGGAAGATTAAAAATAAAGTTGGCTTGAACATGCATACAAAAACGCAAATTAAACTTAATGAGGCACTGCCTCTGCCTAAAATAATAGCTAACATGTATGAAAAAAATGAGGCCACAAGTGGTTAAACTATGTTACACATATATTTTATGTGCATTTAAGCATTCTTTTGGCAATTGATTATATGTTTAAATTTGTCTATTGAAGGTGGTCTTCTTGTAATTTAATCTCTCATTATTAATCAAGTGATGCTTTTGCACCAAAAAAAAAAAAAAAAAATCAAGTAATGCTTTAGGGTTTTGTAGCAATGGCAATGGTGGTGGTGATGGTTAGTGGAAAAGAAGAGTATATGGCAAAGCTTGGAGATCTCTATGGTGGCAGAAGGTGAGGGTTCAAATGGCGATGGTGATTGTATTTGTAGTGGTGCATCATAAATGGTGATGGTGGGGATTTGAGCCAAGAAAATCGATAGAGGAAATGCACCAAAGGGAGAATATGGATGAATGTAATTGAAAAGGTCCACCATTAAGGACCAACATAAACGAACCTGGAAGAGGCATGTGTTGGGGAAGGGATGTAGAGTTGTGTAAGGGAACAAGGGAGAAAAGGTAAAGATTAATTTTTAAAAGAGTAGTGATAGGGGGATGTATTTTTTGCGATGCAGTATGTGACACATACAAAAAAAGTAAGCAAAACAACACAAATGCTTAAATGATGGTCCCACATAATCATTATTATTTTTGTTCAACTTTTTTTTTAATCCAAAAACTCACCAGCATATTGTTGAAAAATGCTGGTAAGTTTTGCATATATATATATATATATATATATATATATATATATATATATATATATATATAAACTTACTAGCATTTTGTTCAAGACACTGGTAAATTTTATATTTTGTATATGCGAAACTTACCAGTATCTTGTTCAAGACGTTGGTAAATTTCGTGTGCAAAATGCAAAATTTACTAGTGTCTTGAACAATACGCCGGTAAGTTTTTAGATAAAAAAAAAAGTTAAACAGAAGTAACAATGATTATATGGGATTCATCATCCAAGCATTTTTGTCATTTTGCTCATTTTTTTTGTATGCGTCGCGTATTGTGTCGTAAAAAATACGTCTCCCAATCATTTTTCTTCTTGAAAATAACTTGTGAGACATTAGTTTAAATGATGATTTCTACTTTATTCAATTGCTTTGTTATCATTATTATAAAAAACTTATTTTAATATTTAATTTTTAAAATTAAAGAAATATTTATAAAAATTAAAAAAATATATTTGGATCGTACTATTATTTAATAGTATTATTTAAAAGTTATTAAAAGTTCAAATAATAATGATCATACTATTATTTATAACAAGTGATTTGGACCTGTGCAAAGCATAGGCAACACGCAAGATAAAAAAATTTAATAAATATAATCGTGATTAACAAAATTAATTTGATTAAACAATTAGATATAAAAATCATGTAATTTGATACAAAACTAACAAAATAAGTAATGAATACAAGATTTAGTAGACAATTTTTTTTTAATTAACAATAGGATGAAAACCCAAAGAAGATTACAGATTAACGATTTGGTTAGTACAAGTCCTCAAGGAGTTTGCTACAAACTCCATGGAGATGAAATCTAGAACCTTATTGTACACTACGACACCTAAATGGAAAATGCATGTTTGGCTAACCTGTCCACACAAATTTTAGCCTCCCTATAAACATGATTAAACTCTACAATCCAAGTTCCCTCATACACCGGTTTCCTAATATCATTAATCAAAGCTGCATGGGGATAGGAATCTATAACACCATGGAAAATAAATCGAAAAACACAACTAGAGTCCACCTCCACCAAGAGATTTCTAATATGCAGATTATGAGCAATTTGCAAGCCCAAAAGTGCACCCTAGAGTTTTGCTGATGTAATTGAGCATTGTCCAATGTTTGCACTCATACTACGATGAAGTTGCTGTCATGGCCTCTTATGACTCCTCTACAAGTGACTAAGCCATCCCCTCTGAGATAGGATCCATCCGAATTCATTTTCAGCCAATTCATAGGAGGCAGAGACCAAACAACTTGTATACTTCCAACAGTAGGAACCTTGCTCCTTGCATTTGCCAACATGCTCAAGTTTCTCTCATAGTCCTTTGCAAGTCTCATTACCTACAAGCAAGGGAATCATGCGTATTAGAGATTCCTTCAAAAATAACCAAGTTACGATAATGCCACAAAGAATTGCAAGTCGTAATAAAGATTAATGGCCAGTTCCAACAACATCACAAGTATCATTTAGCAAGTTATTTTCCACCCACATAAGAAGTGGCTGCTGGAAAAAAGATGCTGAAATGAAATTGCTTCCAATGCTCTTTCCATAGCTCCTTTGCTAAGGAACAATCCCACAAGGAATGGAGCATTGTCTCAAATATATTTCCACATAGATAAGAATTATCCTGAGTAGCAAGACCCTTCTAAGGCGAGCATGGTTGGTGAGAAAAGCATCACTGGCCACCACCAACATAAACATCTTTAATCTTTGAGGTTCTTTGTTTCTCCAAATCTCCTTAAATAACCTTGCATAATTAGAATTTTCTTTTTCAAACCAACAACTATATGCTGACTTTAAATTAAATTGCCCTGTCATTATTGGAAATCAAGCTATATAATCAAAACCTGCATCATGGTTAGGCATTTTAATAGGCATTATAATGTTTAAACAATCATTTAGAAGAAATTAACTTAAATTGTCCCAGTCCCAATCCCAATCCCTACATATTGCAGCATAATTTGCCACATTTTCGTTACTAGCCAATTCCTCTAAATCTGTTGACACAAAATTAACGAGGGTACGGAATCCAAGAACCCAATGATTTAGCCAAATTTTCACATTTTGGCCATCTCTAACTCTCCGAATAATGTTTTGCTTGACTTTGGGCGAGACTTGCACTATGCCCCTCCAAGCATTCAATGCTTTGGATGTTAGCTTGACATTATGAATGATGTTATTCCCACAGCCATATTTGCATTTCAGAACTTTTACACATAAACAATTTGATTTGTTAAGTAATCCCCGGGCTAATTTCATCATACATGCCCAATTTAGTTCGTTGGCTTTACAAAATCTAAGCTCACCTTCCTCCTTAGTCCTACATATTTTTCCCTAACTTATGAGATAGATTTTCTTCTTGATATCAGAAGATCCCCAAATAAATTGCCTACATATTTTATCTATTCTATTACAAATAGAATTTGGAAGTTTGACTGTTTGCATCATGTAAGAAGGTATACTTGCTAAAATAGATTTTGCAAGAGTCACCCTACCAACTAAGGATAAGGTATGGCTCTTCTACCCATTAAGCTTCTAAGCCATGTGATCCAAAATAAATTGAAAATTAGAAGTTTTACATTCATTATAAATAAGAAGGACACCAAGATAATACCCTAAATTAGAAGTAAAATGCACACCAAATAAGGAGCTTAATTCTTCTTTGCAGGAATTGCACACATTTCGGGAAAAAAAATACTGGACTTCCCATAATTAATTTTCTGGACAGAGCTAGTGCAGAATAAATCTAGAACTCCTTTTATTGTCCTAACCTGGTCCTTCGAAGCCTTAGCAAATATAATAATGTCATCTACAAAACATAGATAAGAGAGGCAGGGGCTATTCCTAGCAACTCTTATTGGCTATCAAACTTTATGTTCAAACATAAGACTAATAAATTGAGACAAATTTTCTATACAGAGGACAAAAAGATAAGGGGAGAGAGGATCCCCCTTAATGGATTCCTCTAGAAGGGTGAAACGACTCAGTTTGCCTTCCATTTCAGAGTACGCTCATCCTAGCTGAGGAAATACACTCCCACATTACCTCAATGACCTCATTAGGAAGCCCCATATCCACTAATGTGTCTTGCTAAAATTCCAATTTAGCCTATCATAGGCTTTCTCTAAGTCCACTTTAATGGCCATGTAACCAATTCTCCTTATTTTACTTCTCATAGAATGAACTACTTCTTAAACAATTAAAATATTGTCAGAAAAGTACCTACCAGGAACAAAACTGCTTTGAGTTTAGCTAACTAATTTTGACATTAGATCCTTTAGCCTTCTAGCAACTATTTTTGTGACTAGCTCATACATCACATTGCATAGGCCTATAGGTCTAAACTAGACAAGGCTTGTCCACTTTAGGAATGAGAGATAGAAGGTATTATTAACCAGTCTGATTTGATTTAGGCTTCAAAAGATATTTTTGACCCCTTCACATATGAACTTTGTCACATGGCTCCAATTCGCCTAGAAAAACATAGCAGGCAAACCATCTAGCCTAAGGGCCTTCCATCCCCCCATAGAGAAAAGGGACAAATTTATTTCCTCATCTGAAATATCCTTAACTAGATTTTGTTTTTCCTCATCAATCAAACTAGGGAAAGCACCTCTCATACTAAACCTATCATGCTGATCTATATCACTGAATAGATTTTTATAGAACTCAACTCCCATGGTTTTTAAAACATATTGATCATCAGTCCACTCCCCGTTATCGTTCTTCAACATGAGAATTTGATTTTGCCTTCTTCTATTGGCAGCCATTCTATGGAAATAAGTACTATTCTAATCCCCAAAGTGCAACCATTTACACTTAGACTACTATTTCCAATACACTTTCTCCTCTATAATCACATTCTCACATTCTTTCTAAAGTTGCTAGTGGAGATTCTCTAAGAAAGGTTTCTCTTGGAAAGTTAGTTTCCTAGAAATACCCTCAAGTCTTAATAGAATATGATTTTTCTTTCTCCAAATATTTCCAAAGACCTCCTTATTCTAATTCTTAACATTTTCAGTAAAAGATTTAAAATTCGAGATTAACTCCCCATTTTCATCCTAGGACTTACAAAGGCATTGTTTACCATCATCTTCATGCAAAAGCCAAGAAGCTAGGAATCTAAAAGGTCTAGAATTATTCTCAATTAGATTAAATTTACTAAATTAAAGTCAATTAACAAAGGAATGTGAATCAATTTTAATTTAGAAAGATGTCTTGCTATACCCCCTCCAAATCTAGTAGACCACTCACCATTATACTCTATCCTATCAAGTCTTCTCCTCAAAGTTTGTCTTTGCCAAGTAACCAAAAAAGCCAACATCGCACAAACCATTATCCATTAAACATCTATTAAAAACTGATGAGGCACATGCTAAGCGCTAGTCATATCCTACATCATTTAAAGAAAGCACTGAATTAAAATCCCTTCCTATACACCAAGTAATGTTACTAATATCAGACAATTCACATAAAACTCCCCATAATTCTCTCCTCTGACTGAAATGGGGGAACCCATAAACAATAGTGAGAAACCATGGTCCAAGTTATTCCACCCAACATCTAAGTGCACAAATTGCTTATGATGTTTAAGGATACTAATTTGCAAATTTGACTACTTCCAGAGGCACCAAATGCCTCTCGAGAAGCCATCACCACCCACCACATAACAACTATCAAGCCCAAATTTCCTAATTAATCTGTTAGCTTTATTACACGTTTAATGAATTTCAAATTAAAATGTAATATTTGCCCTATATCTAGCACTTAAATCAGCCAATAAAGAAGAAAAGACCTTGTTTTCCATACCCTCGCATTCCAAAATAAAACACTCATCAATAATAAAGGATCAAAATAGAGGAGGAGTTACTACTCCTTTTGGATATTACTAATTGATTGCTCATCTACCACCATATTAAAGGATACCAACTCCCTTGGGTCTGTTGCATTCTTGCAGTCTATTGGGACCCTCGAGCTCTAGGATCAAGGGTAGCTGTTCGTTGCTCCCTTGCTTTGTTCCACTAATCTTTGATTGAAAAGAAAGGAACCTTCTTCATGGCTCGGATAGTAGACATTTGTTGTCCCAAAAGATAATAGAATAAATTCTTCTTGTTTGATGTTATTAGAAGTTCGAATTTTCAATGAAAAATCAAATGCAATGAATTTATTTTATTATTATTTTTATTTATATTACTTTTCATATTATAATTTATTTATTGGGTTATTAAAGTCATAATGAAATTATATATTACATTTTATATTTATTAGTTGTTTTGCTAGTTTTGTATTAAATTCATGATTTTAAATTTATAATCTAATTATTCAATCAAATTAATTTTTATAATCATAATTATATTTGTTAAAAACTTTTTATCCCATGCATTATCTATGCATTGCACGAGTTTAAAACATTAATTATAAGAATATTTAAGATAGTAGCATATTATCATATAAAATATTATAGATTTTCCAAAATAAGATCTTAACGAATTTAGAAGGCTTTTGCATATGACTTGAAACATGATTTTTTTAATTTTTAAACAGTTTTTTTTTTAAATTGGAATGTGATTTGGACACAAAAATTAGACAAATATCATTCCGCTTTTTAAAAAAATCTTAATATAAAAAATCTTCTACTATTATTGTCGTGTGACTTTTTTTTTCTACGTAATTTTTGAACTTTTGAATCTTTTCAAATTAAAATTATCCTTTAATTTCTCATTTCTTTCATTTATTTTTTTCATTACAAGTATTATGTGATATTTTTTGTAAGCTTATTTGAATTACTATTAATTATATGAGTAAAATGCATTTACCCCTCTTCAGGTTTGAAGAAATTGCAATTAACCTCATTCTTCTCCCTAAATTACACTTACCCTCCCTAAATTTGAAGAAATTATATCCTGTTCCAAATTGATATAGCACTTAGTGGTGTTGAAAGAATATTTGAATAGAATATTCTTTAAATTTTAAAACAGTGCATTCTACGTATTTCACGTCGGAACTCGAAACTTAGAATTCTGAGTTCAATGTGTCACTGAATGGGCCCACGATTAATAGCAGGCACCAATGCCTCGCTCATGTGGTTTGATGAAACTTTTTTAACAATGTTAGATGTGTTGAACACGAAACTCGGAACTCAGAAACTTGAAGACAAGGAAGAAATAAAACTCACTTTGCTGAACTCGGAACTCGGAAACTTGGGAAAATGACGAAGGGACTTTGTCGGGTTGGAACTTGGAATACAGAACTCGAAACTCTAACCCTAAACAAATTAAGTACCATGTTGTTGAACTAGAACTCTGAGTTCCGTGTTTTGACATAAACTCTGTAGAATGCACCCTTTTAAAATTTAACACTTTGCTCTGGTTAGGTAGAATATTCTGATCAAATATTTCTTCAAAACTGTTAAGTATTGTATGGGTTTTGGGTGGGATGCAATTTCTTCAAACTTAGAGGGGGTTAAGTGCAATTTAAGGAGAAGAATGGGGTTAGTTGTAATTTCTCTAAACCTAGAGAGAGTAAGTGCAATTTAAGAAGAAAAATAGGGTTAGTTGCAATTTCTTCAAAATAGAAAAGGGGTAAGTGTAATTTACCCTAATTATATTTATTCTATATTGATTGAAATTTTTTTTTACAATTTGTATCTTTCTTATCTTTTCATCTTCTATAATAATTTACCAATGAATGCATAGATCGGCCAATGAGAGGTTGAACTAGTATAACAAGAGATCAAAAGTTCGAACCCTCAATATAAAGTTGTATCAAAACTCAAAATAGAGAGTTTTGATTATCCATAAAGATCCTATTTGACTCGAACAAAATTGCTTTTGATAGGAGAATGCATGTGGTTTCAATCAAAAGAAAAAAAATTTTTCATATATATATATATATATATATATATATGGGTGGAGATCCATTTAATTTAGGTGTAAGTCTAAAGAATTACTTTTAATCATCACAATTCAGTTTATTAAAATCTAAAGGATCAAAATAATACAATTTAATGAAGAAAGATAATAATGGATTATAGCTTTAATAAAAAAAAAAGCAATAAATCCAATAATTAATTAAGAAAAAGTGACATTTTTTTTTGGGGTAAGAGAGGCAATAAATCCAATTTAATTATATAAGGTAAAAATTATAAAAAAAAAATAACAGAAAGATTAGTGAAATAAAAATTAAAAATTTCTATAAAAATATTACTTTTTAAATAAATAATTAAAAATAAATATCATGATATTGAAATTTTTGATAGATAATTATAAAAAATGTAAATGACGTAAAAGCAAAAAAATAAAAAATAAAAAATAGGTCTTTTATAATTATAAAAATTTTAGTAGAAAATATTGCATTTTTAATTATTAATTAACAATAGAAAGATATTTTATTAATATTTCAAAAAATTTCAGTAAAACATTCTGTTATTTTTATTAATGTTTTTAATTTTATTTCATTGATTTTTTATAGTCATTTATTAAATATCATGATGTGAAATATTTTTACGTAAATATTAATTGATTATTTAAAAATATTATAAAAGTAGCATAATTTTATATTATTAGTAAACAATTTCAACAAAAACTTTTTTTTTCAATAATTTGTTGAAAATGTAAATTTTTTAATAAAATTTCTATTTTTATTTCAATTAATATTTTTATTTTTATTTTATTCACATTTGATAAATATTTATTACAATTTTTTATGTGAAAATATTTACGTTTTTAATAATATTTACATCAATATTTTGACATTATTATTATGTTTTCAAAAAATATGAAATTTTTTTATTATTTTTAAATTTTCTGTGATTTACGTCTTTATAATTTTTTTGAAGAAAAATTTAACCTAAAGATTATGAATAAAGATTTATGTTTTTTATTTGATTTACGTTTCTATGTGATTTACGTACAAAATTTTCACTAAATCTTCTTTTTATTATTATTATTTTATGATATTTAGTTTATATAATCAAATTCTCTTTTTTTTCATAATTAATTAATGGATTTATTGCTTCTCTCTTTATTAAAACTATAATTTATTATTATCTTTCTTCATAACATTATATCATTTTGAGTCATCAGATTTTAATAAATTAAATGATAAGGATTTGGAGTAAACTTATACTTAGAGTAAATGGATCCCCATATATATATATATATATATATATATATATATATATATATATATATATATATATATATATATATATATATATTACCTAGTGTCTTATTTTACGAGACTTCTGAGCCATTTTAACTACAGTGAAAAAAAATTGACAAGTTAATTGGGGAAAGAAAGTCCGAATCCAATTTTTTTTTTTTTTAATTTTGAGATTCCGAACTCTTTATTTATTTCCTCCAATCATACATTAATGTTCCATTTTTTTTTTTCATTTGGTACGATATTCTTATTCCTTTATTTTATTTATTGCTCTTCCTGCTACCGTTATGAGGTACATGAGTGACACTTTCCCTGTTTATCATTAAATCCTTCCTCCAATGACAAATAATTAAGATACAGATTTCTGCTGAATAATATTTAAGTCCACATTAATTACGCGTTTATGACACATAAAAGACCTGCTCCTCAAGTTCATTATATATAAACAAACACATTCAAGCACCCCAAACCTGCATTAATCAAATCAAACTGTGATCCAAAGGAGTGGGAATTACGAACTAAACAAAAACAAGAAGAGAAAGATGGTGGGTTCTGATGCCAAATCCACTTGGTTTTTTGCAATCCTTGCAATATGTGCAATGGTAGTGGTGGCTGCAGAGGATTGCGAAACCGACCTGCGTGGCCTTGAAATAGAGTGCTTGATTTACATGCACAAGGGGGAGCCTTCAACATTGCTAGACCCCAATGACCGGTGCTGTAAAGTCATTCAAGAAGCCAACATACCATGCGTCTGCAATAATCTCACTCGGAAAATATGTACACAATTTCTTTTATTTTTCTCATTCTTTGATCTTTATCTGTTCAGTGTTAATTTGTTAGGTTTGCCATTGCAATTTGGTTGCTGCATCTTTTCATTAAATTGTAAGTACTTCAAGCACATAGAAAGAAGAAAACAACGGTATGTGCGATTGGTAATGAGTAACTCTTGTTTGGTTCAAGTGATCATTTATTTTATTTGAAGTAGACTTACCAAAAAAAAAGTTGAAATTATGATTTTTTTTCCCTTTTAATTTTCGTGCTTTTGAGAAAAATAGGGAAATAAATGAAGAGATTAATTTTGATATATTTTATATTATCAACTAATTATATTTTATTATGACTTTGAAGTTATTTATGATTGTTGTCAACTAATTTTGATAACGTTATTATATATGATTGATTTAACTGTGTATTCTTACTGACAGTATATCAAAATTAAATTTATAAATCAAAGTTTAGAATTTAATTTTGATGAATTATCAGTATACTTGTATAATGATTGTGATGAAAAGAAAATGTAACTAATGGAAAAGAAGGAGGCAATAAAATTAATTTTCCATTTTAAAATAAAGCTGTTAATTGTATTGACCAATGGAAGTAATGTTATAAGGAAATTGAGGTTAAGGTTATTGCAAATTAACTGCTGATGTTTTGCTCACTATTTGCAACTAAGGTCTTTTTTTTTTTTAAATTACTTTACACTATGTATTGTGCATAACTGATAAATTCTTCTGTGTGCGAAGATGCTTTCTTTCTTCTGTTAAAAAGCCAAAAAAAAAAATTAAATAAATAAATCACATGTCGATTACCATTTTAATTTTGTGGCATTATATATACAGTTTACCCGCCTGGTTATAGAATGGAAGATATGCTTGACTGGAAGAAGGTGCTGCACTGCTTGAACTTCTGTGGCAAGCCTCTTGCTGTTGGTACCAAGTGTGCAGGCAAGAAATTAACATTCAACTTTAATAACAACTCATAAATTAATATTAATTCCTTTTTATAAGTGCTTTCTAAAACATTCTTCAGTGTTTAATTACTTGATATGTAGAAAGAATAAAATGAATGGCATTATTGACGACAAAAGGAATTTGGGAATGTTTTGCAGATTTCACTGTTCCACCCGGGCCACCACCGAAGGATTGAAAAATGAAGATGGGTGCCTAGCTATCAAATTTGTATGCTCCTTAATAAGGAAGACATATATAAAGAGGGGATTCTAGATGATATGTGCTTAGTAGAATAATGTTATTTGAACATCATAATACATTTATTTTATCTTAATATGGCAATATTCATTTATATTCATATTAATATATAATGTTCATATAATATTTATACAGTACAGGTTTAAAACAATTTCCTTTCTCCAACGGTTAATGACTATCAAAATTCTGTATCATAATCGAGCTTAGGAGGTCACCTTTTTTTTGTTTTGGATCGTGAAGTTTCTTAGAATTGGCAACGCATATAACACTATTTTTCTATCGCCCGCAAAGGGAAACATAGCTGGTACTTTAGTAGTGTGGGCTCCCAGTATTGTGACCCGCTAAGAATAGGCTTTTATACAAGTAATAGCACAGAACATATAACGAAGCCACAGATCACGTCATGCCTCTTGAAACAACGTCCATGACGACCGAAATTGGTTTTTTTTAAAAAAAAGAGGTTCATAGATTATGAACGTTCCCCACTTGGCCGATAAAAACATCCCCCAATTGGCACGCAAGTACGACAGTTTTCCGTGAGCCGATTCATACGTCAATTAAAATTTTTGGAGTCAACAACATTGTCTTTTTATTTATTTATTTATTTTTAAGATAGAAAAAGTACACACCTTCCAAGTTCCAGCAATAGGGGAACAAAGCATCATAGTCACAATAAATTACATCACGAGACTAAATAATACCAGCAAAATGGAAACAAAGTGATTAAGACAGTATTCAGAATTACTTTGTTTTTGTATTGATTTTATAAAAACTGAAAGGAGTCACTTTTATATCTAATAATTACTTTATCTTCAAACATTAACTCATTTTTTAAAAAAAGGTAAAATATTGATCATTTTCTTATTCTAATTTTTTGATAATTTTATCCAATCAGTTTTAAAGATTTATGAAATAAGTTTTTATGAAAAAAAATATTTTTCTTATGAAATAAGCGCAAATGAATGCAATTATTGTATGAGCTTGTAGTATCTACAACTCAATTGTCACTTTTTCAAGTATTAAGTTTTTAGCGTAAAACGAAATGTGGATCATAATGCTTTTGAGGTAAAGAAGGTTTGCATGCAACTTCGCTAAATTTCTGAAGAGATAGTTTTGTTATCCAAATGACCAAACATTGATCGAATAGAAGTATCTCGAATAGGAGAATATTTGTGATTTTAAAAAAGAGAACAAAAGAAGAAAACTATGCTTCCGGGGTGGTTGAAAGGAGAAGGTGATAATTCTGAGAAGATGATTTCCGTTTCTTTATACGAGGTTTTTATATAGTTTTATCATTTTGATCTCCTCGTTTTGTCAAAGTGAATGAGTGCTCCACCCCTTTGTCCTTTTGGAGATACCCAAGCTTGTGGAATTTGTTTATGCTAGACCTGTAACAAGGGTTCAGTACTTGATCTTTGTCCTTTTAATCAATGGATTGAATAAAGAAACATTTAAAACTAAAAACTTTTCTGATCTAATGGCCTAAAAGATGGTGGTCATGACTGGACCCTGATTCCAGGGTCTAGTATAAGCAGTCCCAAGTATCCTCTTGTCTTTTTCTTTATTTTTGTCGGTTTGTGGGGTTTTGCGTTCCTAACCGCTGTCAGTTTTGCCGGCTCAAACTTGGCGGAGTATGTGATGGTCCACCTCGTGTTTGGGACCAATTTGGTCCGTGAATCTGAGCCATTAAAAGTCTATTGTGCGGCTAGGATGAGACATTGTTTAGGCCTTTTAGAATGCTACTAGTCACCCAAAAAAGTTTAAAATTAAAATTGCAGATTTACATTGAGACCCATATTTAATTCTAAACACGATTTATTAATCATCTAAACACCAACTTCATTATCCATCGGCCACCATCCTCACTGCCTTCTACCACCACGGGCGAGTGCTCTTCTATCCATGACTGCACTGACCACCATCACCTTCACCTTCCTCACCTTGGCACCACTTCCTCCCCCATCTTGACCATGGAGTCAACACAATCAAACACCCCAAGCACTACCAAAACCACATTCTCTACCTCAAACATCTCTCTCTCCATTGTTTTCGGATCGAAAAGTTTCTTAATGCCAACAACAAAAGTCCACCATTTTCCATATGTGATCTCTCAATGGTTTAGCCCCTTCTACTGTCCCACAACTTGTTCTAATTTTTGTTGCTTATTTCTTTATTTATTTTTTATGTGTGTTCTGAATCTGGTTTATTCTAAGATGTGGGATTAGAGTGTGAGACAGTGTGTGTCTTTGTGTTTCTGTGTTTGTCTAAGAGAAAGAGAGTGATAGAACACCAAATCTTCAAGGAAAAAAAGCTCACATCTAACAAAAAAAATTGTCGAATCTGAAAGGTATATGGTTATTGGAGGGAGTGCACGGTGCTTTGAGATAGAAGAGATGGATGAAGGACCATCACACCGCGATAATGTTGGTCTGAAACTCTAGCAAGTACCAACTTCTTTGATAGCTTCTCGCGTAATTTCTCTAGTAGCTTCTCAAGGACTCCAACCCTCAATTTTGGTTGCAGAGGAAAAGAGTTAGATGATGGATAGTCAATTGGTGAAATGTTCCCTTGATAATGATGTCCAACAAACCAAACGGGTTACTATTAATCATACTTTTCTTTTTAAATTTTTAAAATTATAAAAAGACCCCACATTTCTTTAAGTCTCCTATTATTCACCAAGGATCAAAATGGTCCCAAACACAATGTGGACCATCACAGACTTCGCCCTCAAACTTAGGTACACTTCTCTGGAGGTAGACATGTCCTCCACCATGAGCTAACATTCTCAAAGGCGCAAATCCCACTTCCAAGCCCGCTAGATTACTGGGCTTGAGAGTTCTCCTAACAATACAGAGTGCCACCCTAGCTTGGCCTAAAGTCTTTTCTCATTGTTTTTGGACTAGGACGTGACTATCTCCTTAGAATGAAACTAAACTCTTTGATTATATTTAATGTTGATGTTAGAGATTTGAACCTCTGACAACCCCAAAAAAAAAAATAATTGATCCTCCGCTCTACCACACGTTTTCCCCTTCCATGCAATTCCCTTATCGTGTTTCTATTCACAATTGTGAATGAAATTGTTGACTTAACTAATTAAGGATGATTGATTATCTATTGATTACAATGCATTTTATATAAACTTCTAAATGTGAAATCCTGGTTTAATTAAGGCCTAATTTGATAGCATTCTTTGAGAAGGTGCTCTTATTTATGAAAAATATAACTCAATTTTTTTTTTAGTTTGGTAAATAAAAAAATTGATGTATTTTTATTCTCGATTTTTAAAAGTTAGGGGTGTCCTTAAAAGCCTTTATAAAATGCTTTTTAGAATTGACTTGTACTATCTAAAATTTAAAAGACTAATATAACCTTATTCTCTTTAATGACAATAAAAATAAAAATTAATCTCTTTAATATTTATATCTATTGTAATTTTTTTTGAATTTGAGAGTAACTTTATTAAATATTACTCTTATAACTTTTACTTATAGAGAATAATTTTTATATTATTTTATTAAGTAATATTATTATGACTTTTTATGAGAAAATTTGGAGAGCCCAAAAAGCTCAATAACACTAAAAAAGTTACAATAATACCCTAAGTATATCACTCTCTATCCTCATAATAAATGCAGAAGATAGAGATTGACTGAGTTTTGGTCCAAATGTTGATGCCATCTTGACAAAATTACGTTGATCGATTAACTCTTTTTTTTTTTTTTAACCCAAATAAATAAATAACTTGCTTTCAATCTTCATCGAAGTTGGAAGTTTTAATTTGTCTATATATGCCTAGAATCATCCTTCAGTTAAATTTTCTTCATCATCTTCTCAATACTCTAGTGTAGCTTCTACGCGAACTAGCTGGGAACAAAATAAATTATAATTATAAAGCGCATTATAAGGAGAAAACTTATATAATTAGAAAAGATTATGATCCTTCATCGGATACGAAAGCTTAATGCCAGTGTGAGAATCTTCATGTAGTGGGTGAGTATGATGCTCTTGTCTAAAGTATACTAAAGCCTTCTTTTCTAAATAAGTAGGGAATGGGAATCTACTGAGTACTGACCAACTTGCTTTGCTTTAGAAATACATACACACCTGGCCTAAGCATGGTTTAATATTGAAAGCGGCTATGGCACTTATTTCTACAATTTATCTCTTTAATTTTTCATTCATATGAGTTCGTGCATGTTCTTTTCACTCTCAATCATAAAAGCAGAAAAGATAATTGATGGCATATATACATATAATGTGTCCTGATGATTGGATCGATGTTATCAACATCAAAAGAAGTTACTCGATCGGTATTAAGTTACTGACTAGTAGTTTATATCAACTAATTAAGACAGACTTGTAAAGTTATTTCTGAATCAATCTTCTTGTACTAAAGATATATTAATTTTTGGCTAAAACTTAATGAGCAAGATGTTAGTTTTTTGAGTAAATTATTATGGTTAAAACTTATGTTTGTTAACATAAAAATTTATTGTAATTTTTTAGCTGAATTTAGCTATGTTGAGCGAAAAACAATGGATGAAGCAGCAAAACTAAAACCACAATGATTGAAATACATGCTAGATTGAGATTATAAGTTGATCAACACTTTAAAGCATGGCCTTAGCTAAAGAGGAGGCATTACGTTATGGGTGGGGTTTTATGCAAGCAATTTTGAGAGATTCTTCTATAATTTGAGGGTAGCTGTTAGAGTCAACTAAAGTTAAGCTCTAAATTTAATGCTGCTCCAGTCTAAAGTTCTATGTCTATCGGTACTTTCTTAATAGAGCAGTGGTTTTCCTATGCATGTAACTTTGCTTTTGTATAGCATTATATCTGAAGAAAAGTTTATATAAAAGTTGGCACAATCTTTCGAGTGATTCTTTGGCTAGGTCTAAAATAAATGCTACATATACACGGTGGGTTCTTCATCTCTTTTCTTTTTATTTCCTTTTCCTTTTTTTATTTCTTTTCCTTTAAATGCAAAAGCATCTAGATACTACTATCTTTGCTGGTATAAGGTGAACGACCCCTAAGAATATACAAACAAGTCCTAATCTCCATTCACGTGCACTAGTGAACTGGTGTCATAACATTGCTTATTATATGGATCTTTGATGTAAGTAATACAATTCATTTATTATAATAATTCTATTTGACTGATTAAGGACCATAAAACGAAAAAACAAGGAAGGAAAAATTGTATTTATTGTTTAGTTATATTTTGTTGAGTTTGAATCCGTAATATTCAATTTGGGGACAGATTTAGAAAGGATTGCAAGAGACGGTGAAACTAAGCCTCTTCTTTTATAATACAATTTGTATGCTTTGCTCTGATGTAAATATTGAAGGTATAGGTGAACAAATAAAATTTGTTCAAGTAAATGTTAAATAAAAATTATGTACTTTGTGTCAATAACAATTAATTTCACTCAGTTTCCTAAAATCCGATTGATCTAGTATTCTACAATGTTTATCTTTATTTTTTGTTAATTTCATTTACGTAGAAGCAACTCTGCTTCTTTAAACCATTATCTCCTCTCTTGAATAGTTGAACCTCTAAGTATCTCTTTAATAATACAAGATTCGATATCAGATCTTTGCACTCATCATCAAAAGAACTTTATCAGCTGAACACACTATTACTTTCTGCTACAATAGGTTAAGCAGAAAGGCAGAATACATTAGTAGAAAACCTTCTACATCACTTCTTTTATCAGGTTATAGGAGATACATATCTTTAAATTGTACATAGGCCTTTTGGCTAAGATCAGTATCTCGCCCCCAAAGAGTGCAAGTCTAATGGCTGAACCATGCATAAAGGGTGTGATTCTACCTATTTTAAAATGTTGTGACTTGTGTATACTTTGCCAAGCCATTTGAGAACACTACTGTCATGTAGCTTAGACTTTATGGATTCCGCTGATTAAAAAATGTGTATGTATAAAGAAGGTATTAATGGTTGTTACTCTTCAAGCAATGATATATGACTGCCTTGTCTGTTTATATTCTGGGATTCTGCATGCTGAATTGCACCTGGCTGAATCGTAGAACGAAGTTAAGTTACATATCAAGTTGATTATGTTGCAAGGAGGCTTTTTTGGGGGAAAAATGATGTTGAAAAATATGACAAGAGGAAATTGACAGAAACTAAAAAGTATAAATATTACTGATAATAAAAGTTATTACTGCAAGTTTAACATATGTTTATATAAATTAATGTATGTAACTATTAAGCAATTGTTAAATCATCTGACTAACTTAATAGACTCTAAGTAATTCTGATTTAAGTGTAACATATGTTAAAAGATGTGTGTTGACATTTTTAATTTTGAATCAATAATACAATATAATTAAGCTACTAGGAATGGTTTAGGAGCGAAAGGCTTGGGTAGTATGCATGGGATTAGGAATTTGTACCTCGACTTTTTGACTCTTTGATTGTACTTTTACAAACATTTTACTAATTTATAGTGCTTTTGAATTATATTTCTTGTCTATAGTTATTTTGGCCACATGGATGGTGGCTAGAATTTTTTAATAGTTTTTTGAAGTAGGTGGCATAGGTTGATCTAACATCACCATTGATCCCAATAAAAATAATCTAACCAAACCACTTTGGCCATGCTACGAGCCTTGGGGATGCACTCCTGCAACTTGCACCACTAATAAGAGGATGATGCTAGTCCAAGTAGCACCACCTTTTTGACAGATTTGACCCAAACTGAAGAGCACCCTTGCAACCTACACCATGCCCCCACTATGCACCTATGCCAACCTTAGTATAAATACCCCCAAAAAAAAAAAAAACAAAACAAAACAGTTCCCATAGCATTTGATGTTATTGTAAGCTATCACTATCTCTGTGTAAAATTCAGTTTTATTTAATTTTATTTTAAATTTTAGTTTGTTAGACAAACCATTAATTTTATAAAATTTATTTTTGATTTAGTTTTAAAAAATCATTTTTATTAATTTTATAAAATTTGATTTTATTTAATCTTGTTTTAAAATTCAGTATATAAGACTACTCTTTAATTTTGTAAAATTTATTTATGAGTTTAGTTTTTAAAAAGTTGTTTGTTTTAATTTTGTGAAATTCAGTTTTATTTTATTTTATTTTAAAATTCAATATAAGAGAGGTCATTAATATTTTAAAAATTTATTTATGAATTATTTTTTTAAAAAAAATATTTCTATTAATTTGATCAAATTTATTTATTTTTAATGTTATTTTAAAATTCAATGTATAAGAGAGGCAATATTGTAAAATTTTATTAAGATTTAATTACTCTATAAGTCCATATAGTTTGACCTAATTTTCAATTAAGTACCTATAGTTTAAAAATTTTCAATCAGATCCCTACATTAAATAAATTTTTGTAATCAAGTCCTTGGAGCAATCTATCATTGGAAAATTGAATAAATTTTTATATTTGGACTTACAAAATTGGGTTAGGACCTATTAAATTATATAAATTTTTAAAAAATTTTGTAATTTGAGGTTGCTCTAAAGACCTAATTACAACAATTTATCTAATGTAGGGACCTAATTAAAAATTTTTAAACTATAAGGACTAAATTAAAAATTGAGTAAAATTATAGGGACCTTCAGAATAATTAAACCTTTTATTAATGACTTAGTTTTAAAAAATTGTCTGATGAGATTGAAGCTTTAATTTGGTAGCAATCTTCTTCTTTAATGCATTAAAATTGAGACACCTTTCTATTTTAATTGATCTTTTGTCACCTTCATATGTGCATCCTTGTGGCCTAACAACATTTTTACCATTTGAGTATAAAAATACAATAAACATACTCATCTTTTTGAAGCAAATCAAATAAGAAAAATGAAAGAGCTGAAGAATTTGATAGACAGACAAAAACTGAAAATTGAGAAAATGTAGAGAGTTTTTAAGAGAGAACACAAACTGGAAGTATGGGAGAATTTGGCTCTAGTAGGGGGGAATCATTTGGGAGGTGATTTATATTGAGGTTGGCGCCCTTTCAATGAGCTACACCAACGTCTTGTCACACCACACATGCTCATTGGGTCAAATATGTCAGAAAGGTGGTGCTACTTAGACTAACATCATCCTCTTATTGGTGGCACAGGTTACAGGGGTGCCTTCCCAAGGGCTTGCCACATGACCAAAGTGGTTTGACTAGATTACTTTTATTAGGACCAATGGTGGTGCTAGATCAACTTGCGCCATGTAACATTCCGAAGAACAATGTGTCTGATTAGCATTATTAATTGATTTATTTCGTTGTATTAGAGATATACGAGTAATTAGTATTGAGATGCGAAGGTCAGGGTTAGAAGAATTTAAGTTGCTTTGTAGAAAAACTTTATGGAAACTATTAATAATATTTTTCTAATTTAAGGAAAGTTGGTTTATTTTCATCATCGTGTAACGCAAGAATCGAGCTAGTAGAAATTTATACTTTAGGATAACCTGAATACCAGCTTAAACCCTAAAATGAGTGGCTAAAATTTAGCTTCCTACACCCCTTGTGTTGGCTCAATCAAGGCCATACAAAATAGAAAGCTCAATAACATCGAGCTTTAATTTCAATTCCACCAATCACCACCCATGAGTCACCTTCACTTTTTATGACCCAAGATCAAACTAATCCCCATTTTCTCTTCTTATTTTCGGCCTACCATCAGACCTTTCTCATTCTCCCATTTTTCTTCCTCAACTTCATCTTTCCATCCTCATTTCTTCATCCTACTTCTACATCTATACCCAAACTTGCTTCCTTTTAGCTCAAACTTGAGATTTGAGATATGATTTCTTGAATTTTGTGGACTTTTATGATGCATGTAATCTACTAGGGTTCTTGTGTTCTCCTTATTATGAGGTTGTTTGATAATTATTTGGTTTGTTTCTAATGATTTAGTATAGGAATTCTTTGTTTGGGTTGGAAGTTTGGTCATGAACTCAAGGGAAACACTAAAATAGAGTTACTGAACATAAAACCCTAGAAACCCGTCCATACTACAAATGATGTACCTTGACTTATAGAGGTCAAAATTTAGTGAAATAATTTTTAAATGAAATAGATATCTAGAACTTTCCAATTATGTAAATTATAAGACTATTGGACCTGAAATGAAGAAGTTATGAATTTTTGAAATAACCCTTTAAGTTCTATCCACTATCCTGACCAGCATGTGTTTTCAGGGGCATAACTTACTCCATATAACTTCAAATTGAGTGCAACTAATTTTGTTAGCAAGCAATATATAGATGATCACTCCATAAAAATTTTAGGGTCATATCTTAAGTAAAATACTCCTAGAAAATTTCTAAATTTACCCTATGTCCTACTCAGGTTGAAACAAGACATTACAAAATAGTCTGCTTTAGGAGTTCATAACTTGATCTCTACTTATTCATTCGAAATGAAACTTGTGAGAAATGAGAGATGGTTCAATTAACTTTATCTAGATATAAATTTAGGATAAAACCAATGAATATTGGACTTTTGGAGAATTTTACATTTAAGTGCTCAAGTCTATCTAATAATAGTGCAGTCTTATGTAAAACTTTAATAACTCAACCTATACACCTCAAAACTTAATGGGACTAAGGAGATTTAAAAATAGACTAATAAGACTACAATATATTAAAATTTCAAATCAAAACAAGTTAAAATGGAATTTTGATGAAATTTATAAGAATGGGGTAGAATTTAATTATTTAAGATGAATTGCCAACTTTAAAGGTTAGAAATCCTATAAGTCATAAAGAGTCAGTGGCTAAACTTTTGAGGTAATTCCTTGTTATATTAATGTAATATTGACATGTAAATATAATGCTTTTGTTTACTATAACTAGTTGGTTGAAATGATAATGTCTATATATTAGGAAATATCCTATTTTTAACCATTGTTTTGCTAAAATTTCGATAGAAATATGTGAATATTTTGCTATGGATGTTTATATGTTATCGTCATGATAATCATGCATGCAAGAAATGTTTGAAAGTGAGACATGAGGCATATGCATAAGTACATATAGCATGTTTATACATGATTATATCTAAGAAATACAAGAGATGATAAGAATTTGCAAAGGGACATACCGAGCCTCCTCCTCGCAGTAGGTCAGGGCAGTACTGTCTAAGACTTGGGCCAGCCTCTGACCAAATTTAAGGGGAATAGATTGATGTGAGGGTCGAGGAAAGTAAACCATCACTTATGTATAAGTACGAGCTCGGACCTGATAAACAGACTATTACCTAGAGGTGGGAAAGACTATTCACCTCCAAGAGACTAAGTAAAGGAAGATAAGTAAATGCTGCACTTTGAGGACGACGATACGTAAAACTCAAGTGCAGACCTATGCAGACACCTTAGAGACGACGATATATAACACCTAGGTGTGTTAAGTAAAGGAAGCTAAAGAAAGACATGTGTACTTATGTGATTATATAATGTGCATCCGCATGTGCATAAGTTATAATCTATTTATTTCTGTCATGAAATTACTTTTCTAATTGTCAAGTATGTAAATAAAATTAACTTACTTCGGAAGGATATTTTTTAAACTTTATAAAAATGAAATTTATAAATTGTATGGCATAATCATTTTTTCATAATAAACCGAAACAGCTGGAGATAATGACAATGACATTTTATGTGATAGTCTAGGGAATCCTACTGAGAATTTATAATTCTCACCCCTATATATATTTTCGTGTTATCTCCAGATAGCTCAAAAGGTATAGAAGATGGTTATATTAGGCAGAATTGTTTAAGATTGGAAAACAGCCAAGAGTTATGTCAGATAAGGTCCGTTCATGTAACAGTGACAACTCCCAGGTGTAGTACTATGACTTAAGTATGGTACTATATTTGGGAGGATATTACACACCACTTGCTTCAGAAAACCATTAAAAAATTCCAACCGCCATCTAAGTGGCTAAAACAACCATAGACAGGAAATATATTTCAAAACCACTATAGATTGGTAAAATGTTCATAAAAGTACAATTAAAGGATCAAAAAGTCTTTGAACTTCATTACCGCTAATATACCAAAAAAGTAATACGATATAATTAATTAAGCAATAAATATGAATGAACAAACTGTAAACACTAAATAAACTAAGTGTGAATGTCATTAATGAAGAAAATTTATTTGTATAAATTCAAAAAATACTTATAGATTAATTAATATAATTAACTATTAATTAATTATTTAAATAATTATTCTATCTTTCATATATATATTTCACTGAATAACTTTTTATTTGCATTAAATTTCATAAGTTTAATTATTAAATTAAATGCATCAATTCACAAATTTTATTAATAAAGAAAAGTTATTTATAAAAATTTATGAGAAAGTCTTAGGTATACATAATGAGAATAATTTTAATATATTATCAATATAAAAGAGTTTTATATTATTATCCCGCACTCACATAACTTAGAGGAGTTAGACACAATTTGTCCTTCACCAATGATTGTGTGCCACATGTCCCATCATAAATAAAAGTCCCATTATATGGGATCAAATTCAGTCTCTTCCATTGAAGAGAAAAATCTCAACTTTGGAAGAGTTTCAATTTTTATGACATATTAATTAGATGGCTCTTATATGATAAAGAGTGAGGCCAAAATTGGACACCTATTGTAGAAGCTATGAGAGTCAAGTATTCTTACTGATATAACAAAATATAATTATATATCTGTATAAAATATTTTTATATTGATAATATATCAAAATTAAATACATACATAATATTTAAACTTATACAGCCAATCTAGCAAATATCAATCTAGTCAATTATAAGTTAACAATCGGGTCGGATCTTAATATAAAAAATGACCTAATCAAACCACAGTGGGCGTACATGGTTGAGGCTTCAGCACAATGATAAAATGTTGCCTCAATAAACGTACATGTCAAGGTTCTTTCCCCATCCCCTCTCCCTCCACCAATATCCCCATCCGTCAAACCCACAAAAAAAAAAAAAAAAAAAAAAGAAAGACCAGGGTGGCTGAAGTTTAAGCTGGCTCGTGAGCATTGCTATTATTTATCATTTTCAATTATAATAATTATGTGGATAGCTGTTATTCTATAATTTTAACAATTTTAATATAGAAAATATTGAAAATAAAAAATTAACGCAGTAGTAATTAAGAATGATACATTTGAATATGAATGTATATTAAAAAAAAAAAATTGTAGACGAATAAAGAATTGTATCTTCATTGAAAAAAAAGAAAAAAACCGTATAAGGGGTTGATGCCATCTTACCTACTCTACTTATTCGAGAAATTCTCATAAGTATATAGTAAATATGTATTTAGATGAAAGATTTTGGAGGAAAATAAAAAGATGGATAATTTTTCACTTTTGAGTTAAGAGGTTTGTAAAGTGTCTATAAAATTAAATAAGAAATCACGAGAATGCTTAATGATAATTTTATTAATTTATTTTAAAAATAATAAATTACAAAATATTACCTCAAAATAAAAATTTATCTGCCTTTTTTTTTTTCTCTTTCTAGAACACTCTAAATCAAACATACCCCAAGTGCACAACATTTTTATTATATTATATCGTTAAATGTGTGATACGTAACCGTATGGCTTATTAATAATATATATTAACGTGTAAGTAGAAAAGAAATAACTAGCATACACGTGACGCATAGCTTCAATGGTACAGTGTAAAAACTTATCTTACATTCAGGGGAAAAGCTTTTACATACTTTATTTCTACCCCTTTTCTTAGACTTATACTTATTTTTTAAAAGAAAATATGCATATTAATTGGGATTTTTTTTTCCAATTTATAACTTAAGATGAAGTAACATAAAGATAATCTGAAAAGAAAACATTAATTTACACTAAATGTATATAAGAATCTTTAGTTAAAAAGGCATAATACTTACATAAGGCAATTGTTGTAATCCCCTTATGAGTTCAAAATGATTTGTCAAGCTTAATTAACTGCGAAGTTCATTATAAATATTTTTTTACGTAAATCCGTAGCCTAGTAACTTTAGATAATCTAGTTCCAACCGGATAAAATTAAAATGCAAATTCATGAACTAGGTCATGGGTAAAGTAGTGCAAGCTGAGGATGCAAGAGTTTACGGAACGATGCTCAGTTCATGGAAGTCAACTGAACGATGACATAGCATGAAGTTCTTGTTCCATTGCACATTGTTAAGATACCCAATAACTTAAACTATTAGGAGGGACAGTGAACACGGTATCAGAGTTTTTATGATTAAATAATCTAGAATTTGATATTTATTTATCCTCATTTTTTTAAATAAAAGTTAAATTTCAACCCAAGATAAAGTGAATGTGTGTATAGTTTATATGCGTCAAGATCAAAGATCTTCTTGCGTGAGGGAATGTATTAAGTTATGAAACTATTCATGTGCATGTACCTAACAATTTATATAGGCTTTTGAGAGAGATGGTTTGATTAGAGAACATTTTCCCCCATGCCTAATAACTTTATGCTTCAGCCAAACAGAATGCCCGGTGTGTGAAAAGAGCATAATTTTCGTTTGAATATTTGAGTCTCACCATTATTATTAATTATGATTTATGATCTATAACTGTCGCCAAAGAATTCAAAAGCCATGCACATTAACTAGTGGAAGATAAAGAAAGGAAAGGGAAAAAAATAAAAAAATAAAAATAAAGCAGTGTCCCATTGGTCAGCACTCTATACCTATTCTGGATTTAGTGGGACTTGACTCTTGAATGATTCAACATAAGAAAAACCTTTCACTAAACCTTTTGTTTGAGTATGTAAGAAGAAGGGAAAAAGGATTAACACAAATGCTGACCACTAACATATACTACTACTTTTTTGTCTCACTGGTTAGAAGCACAACTCAGAATATCGATCGTTTCACATGAAATCAACTAGGACGCATAGGATTCTCCTTTTGATTCCGTGTTCTATGCCTTCGACGGCTCAATCTGCATATATAAATCAATTTTAATCTGCTGTCTAAACTATTAGTTTTTTATTCAGCATATGAAATTTTCTTTTGTATATGATTAGAAAAAAGTTTTTATATGTGATAGAAAAAAGATGAGCACATGATTGAACATATGTAGATAATTGGGTTTTAAAGGGAATTGTCCAACTCAAAAGACTTGATAACTATATAGAACATGCCCTTTGTCCATTACCACTTGAATTCCTCGTTTATCTATTTAATTTGAAATCCAATAGTGATAATGGCAACAATGCGGGCTAGTGTAATTATTTTTAACTAAGTTATGAAGGGACAAGAACTACTGACGTGTTATCACTGACATTTTTTTTAATATATCAAAATCACTGATACTTATTTTTTATAGAACTTAATTAATGTGGTTTAAATTGAATCGGTTTTTAAAGTTCTTTTAGTATTAATTTTGTTCAATTACAAAATTTCAACTCAAAATTTTATTTAATAAATATAAGTAATAAATTACTTATACTAATTAAACAAGATACTAAAAATAGGTTAGTGAAGAAAAATTTAAATAATATGTATGAAATTATAAGTTTTTTAGCCAGACATTCGTATCACTGACATTTTCTTATCATAGAATAGACGAATTAGGCTAATGTACACAATCACAAGAGGACAAACAATGGCTTGATCAACAAATTGAAACCAAAGATGTTTGAGTACATCTGTGTATCATATTTTCTCTTTCAAATGTATACAAAATAATAAATAAATAGCTCAATCCCATATAAATCGAGGAGACTATACATGCCATGCTCCAAGTTTAAAATCCAACAGTTGCCTATGACAGTGGTTTCATCCTTTCATCACTTTTTGATACAAATTAAACGAGTGATTGTTATTTGATTGCGGTCAAAGTTATCAAATAGTACTTATAAATTATGGAAAACAAAAGGAAAGTAGCATTTGCAAACAATGATGAGAGTTGAAAAAGAATATTATTTTCTCTTGATCGATGACATCTACATATAATCCAAAGCGCGTTGCCCATTACTATCATGAGGGATGCCTTGAAGTGCGTCAAACACTGGCCGGTGGCATGTGTCTTAGTTGACATGACAAATCCAGATATGATTGTTATGTAAATGAACCATAAAGTTATATTAATAAGCAATGTGAAGTAGAGGGGTCACAAGTGCACCGATTATGACTATTAGGGTAAATTACTGTTATAACACAAAAGATGATTAAACAAACAAGTTTATGATTTCTCCTTTGTGAAAGATGATTATGTTGAGCAACCTAGGATTCGAGAAAAGTTTGGCATTTAATGGAATATAATAAAGGCTTCACCTCGTGTCTCATAAGATAATTGCACCATTGGAATTGGAACATCTGTATTCTTCCCACTTTAAAGAAACGTCAATCCAAGTGCAGCTAGCCATTTTTTTACTCTTACGTGTAAAATTATTAGCACACCGAGTTCGGTTTTGTCTTCCCTCATTCCAAGGTGTCTGTCTGTGTACACGTGCGCAAATTCTTTTGTATTTTTTTTTTATCATATACTATAGTATTATGAAAAATTAGATCACTGACAAAAAAAAAAAGGGGAAAAGAAAACACTACACATTACAGTCTTGTTTTTACCGAATATCGAGAAGCGTACCGACACTTCCATATCATCGACATGGGTTTCATCCTTATCGCCACAACGCAGCAAGAGAAGCAATGTAAAAGGCGAGTTCCTAGGTGTCCCTCGTTTGCAGGGGCACCATGCATCTTATAAATATACTAGTTATCTATGCGATATACGGAAAGATCACAAAAATTTAAATATAAGAAGATTTATATAATTAAAAAGTATGATAAATTAATTATTATTTATATAATAAATATGTATGATATTTTTTATGCAATATAAATATTTAGTATTACCTATAAATATAAATATTTAGTATCAACTATTGTTTTCATCCATCCAATTGTGAAGAAAAATATCAATAGTGTAAAATAATAGTCATTAAATCATCAAAATAACATCCTCAAACGGGAAGTAATCATATAGTTAGATAACCAAGGATGTATTGTTTGGACTCGATAGCAACAACTCTGCAGCATAGTAGCTGCGAACTCAATATAAGTACAATCCATGTCAGATTCGTCATTAAATTCCCCGGGGTACCAATACATATTTGCATTATTCTCAAGATACATAAAAAATTATAAGTCCTAATCTATAATGTGTACTAAAATCTATTACACTCATTGAATATCTTTAATTTTAGTCCTATTTTAGCTCTATACACCTTTTTGCTAGTCATAATCCTCTCAGTTGTCCAACATTTCTAATTTTCATTCAATTATACTATTAAAAAAATCCCAATTAACTTTTACATTCTAAAAATTTTGTATAACGTTTACATTGAAGAATTTAAAAATTCAGTTAATTTTATATAAAATGACATAATTACTAAATATGAAAAACAAAAAGAATAAAAACAACATCTTATGATAAATCCTAATTTGAATAGGAAGAATTTTTTTACCAATTTTAAAAATTCCTTTGATATCATGGACATTCTACCTAAATAATCCTGATTTTTGTATTTTTTAAATCTAAATAAGTACAAATTATTTTTTTGCCAAATATTATTTGTGCATATTCAATTTCACTAAGATCATAAATTTTTTTATTTTCTTTTTAATTTTGGTCCTTTCAGTTAGAAAACTTTTTTTGGACTTCTTTTTTTCATAGGTAGATATATCAATGCTCAACCTTCACAAAAGGATGGGAGCTAAAAGTCCAAATCAAAAACATACATAGCATGAATTATTATAGCAAGACACATAAAGCATTAATATATCGCCTATGAAAACCACCTAAAAAAACACCTCCAACTGTGGCTTTTAGTAATTTACTTTAGAATAAGAAGATCATCCTTATGAATCTTTTCTTGCAGACAAATACCACATTGTTTATACAACATCTTAACTAATATATGAACTAATGTACTTCATATTAACGAGATATATCGAATCTAATCAAGAAAAAAGAATTTTTCTAACCTGATGGTTATATGAAACCATGTTGAAAAAATTACTCCCAAATAAAACAAATAATTGCCTACAACCAAGAGCTACAATTTATGCTGCATGATAAAAACATATTCTAAATTAAAATACCCTACCTGAATAACAAAAATTCTTGTTCATGTTTGGTCCTCATCACATATGTTACTGAGTTTAGATCATCTACCATAGTATGCCTTACTTCTACCTTTATAGCAACCACTACTGTAATTGAATTGATTTCTACTATCATGCCATCCGTTATACTATCAATTCTTTCATGGCTTGCTTCAAGTAAATTTTTGCTAATCAAATATAACCACTGTTATTATATACGGAATCAAATAAACAAAGCACTGAATTGAAAGAATAAAAAATTAAGAGGCCATATCAATTCAAGTAAAAAGAAAAAATGAAGTTACTGATTTCATTTAGGCACTGAAGAAATAGGTACTAAATATACATTGCATCCATTATCCACTATTCTTATGGATTGAAGCAAATCAACTAACCAAATAAGAAATAAATAAATAAATAAAATACATTTTTTTCTTAAAATGGTTAGAGATGATCAATCGATTAAATATAAATATTAAAACAAAATATAATAATTATAGGATCATGTACTATACTGTAATAGTTAATGGCAAATTAGAAATAAAAACATTATCTATACAAACATTGCAACAACTACTTGTAATAGTGTTTCACCTCTTATTGCACCATTGATGCCCTGAAAAATTAGCAACTAAATTAATGGAGTTCTTATGATATTCAAACTTTGTTCCATAGTAGTAATGGCATCTCTATTATAAGAGAAAAAACTTCTAAAAAACTGATGTGCCTACTATAATAGCTCAAGTGTGGCAATTGTTGAAACATAAACTAAAAGTATCAAGACACATATATGATATAGTAGGCTAAGAAAAAATGGAAAGGGAAATAGTCAAAGAAGGAGGAGCATAATACAAAAAATTAACAAAATACGTAATCCTTGCAAAAAAATTAGTAACATATTACCAATCCTTGGAATATCACATTTTTATGTAACATATAGAGATAATTCTTGTAAAAATTAGTAGGTATTTCTGCAAAGTTCTACAAATAAAAGAACAAATAACACTTCACTAAAATATTCAAGACAAATTCATTTAATATAATAGACTATGAGTAACAAAATATATACCACATGTGGATTAATGAGCATCTATAAACTCAATAGTTATAATTATCATCATAACAATTCCCGAATATGACAAATAGACTATTCCATAGGAAACTCAAGCAATAAAAAAGAACAATAGATAGAATTAAAATGAAAATAAATGAAAGAAATAGAACACAATATAAAGGAATAAAATCATAATAATAGTAATTAAATCAAATAATCAAATAAAAAGATATATTTCAAAAAACCAATATGAACAATATCTTGCACCAATTTCTTACACATTAACTACATATCAAAATGACAATAATAAATAAAAATAAATTGAATCACAAAGAAAATATTGAACAAAGATGAAAAAAAAAAACTTGCATTAAATTGGTACAGATTAAAATAATAATCAAAACAAAAATGGAAGAAGTTTGCAACAAAAATAAGGAAAACAGTGAAAAAAAAAGCAAATATAAATAATAAGATAGAAGCAAATCAAAGAAATATAATTAATACCTATTAATCAATGAACCCATTGTAAAAAGGAAAATCAAACCTGCATTTTGTATGAAAAAAAACATAAACTATAAAATAGAAGCAATGCCAAGAAAGAGAAGAAAATAGAAGCAACACCAGAAGTCCAGAAGATGAAAATATTTATACTAGTAATTGAATCGAGATTTACCTTCGACAGTAGCAACCTCATACTACTATGACACTGTTATCTCCACCTCTCCGTCGTGCCTTGACCCAATCGTCACCAACCATGGACCATTGCCAGTACTAACCACCTTATGGATTTGTAAAATGTATCAATTAGTAATAGGAAGCATCAATAATTATTTAGGAAGAATAAGAAGAGTGGGAAAATCTTACCAAGCAAATAATAAAGAGTTGGTCAGGACATCCGCACCACCAGATCATTGTTGAGTCGTCTTCCACCACGAATTGATGTAGAAGAAGAGGTTGTGACAGAGAAAATGAGAATGAGAAAGAAGAAAAATAGAAGTGTTGATTGGAAAAGGGAAATAGAAGAGAAGATATAAGAAACCCACTGGAATAAAATCATGTTTGAAGAATACAAAGAAGAAAGCTTGTGATTTTATATAGAGAAGCTCCAAGAGGAAGCAATCATCCACTCTAGGCACAGGAAATGTGAAAAATAAAAAGAAAGGACAAAAAAATGAAGAGGAAGAAGAAGGGTCTAGGATGAGAAAGAGAAAATAATAAAGAGAATGGAAGAAATTTAAGATGAAGATAAGAAAGTTTGCTATTGGTATAATGAAAAACTGGTAGATGGTAGATAACATCTAGAAAGTATAAGATATTTTGAAAGTATAAGATATTTCCATTAGAGTTGGGGTAGACCAAAAGTTGCAGGCAAAAGACATTCTAATAGATGGAAAGAAAGGATTCTAATTTATGGCATTTGAAGAAGATATATTTTGGAAATTGGTAAATCTTCCTTTGTAAGCCTTCTCTTCATCTTTGAATATTTGAAAAGCTTATCAAATAAGCTTTCTCATTTCCATGTATTGGATGATGGGATTGAGAAGGGATTTTATTTAATGGGATTGGTTAATATTGGTGGCAAGTTATAGATATCTATGGAAGAATAATGTGATTGGTCAAATAAAGTGGCAGGTGGGCAAGAGTAATAATTGATCACATAGGAAAATGGAATGATTGGAAGAATTAGAAGATTTTAGAAGGAATTGGAATCAACCAATTGGAAGTAATAATTGATAGAAATTGCTTGTTATTAACTGGGCAAATAATGTTTGGGTGGGAAACCATTTTTGTGAGAATTGGACACATCATGAATCACACTTGCTGAAGATATGAGTGTATTTTAAAAATGTATTTATATATTAAATATTTATAATATATGATAATAATTTTTAAATTTTAGATAAATTTTATAATTATAATTAAATATATTTTTAAAATAATCAAAATTTATTTATATAATTTTAAAATATTTTTAAAAATATTTATTTAATTTTAAAAACACATAAATAACATTTTATTTAATTTTAAGATTATATAAATAAAATTAAGAATTATTATAATCTATCATAAATACTTTAAAAATAATTAAAATTTATCTATATGATATTAAAATATCCTCAACATTTTATTTAATTTTAGATCATACAAATAAATTTTAAAAATTATTATGATACACCACATATAATTAGTGTATTAATATATCCATTAAATTAAAAAATTATATAATGCAACTTGCAAGAACGTTACGCTAAAGACGCCACCTATAAAAAATAGGTAATACTAGCTGTATCTTTGATGCAAATCAGGTAGAGATATTATAAATTTAAATAATATAACATAATAATTTATTTATTAAAAAACTTTTTGCCATTTCATCTGTCATTCATATATAACAATAAAATATTTATTATTAATTTTTTAATTTTATTTTACACACAATTTTAAATACACTATTAATTAAGAAATATATTATAAAAATAATAAATATTAATTAAATATTAAAAATTACAATAAAAACAAATCCTATGAGAATCAAGCCTTTTTATTACGTTGTATAAGATTAATTATATGAGATAAGTCATTATAATATATATTATAATTTTATTACTTGTTTAGCATAAGTAATACTATATAATAAGTTTACTCATTAAATTTTTAATATATTAAAATCATAAATAATTTAATTAAATTTCAGAGATACAATTAAACTTTACTTTAGTATGTATATTAATATTAATAAATAAAGTCTAGCGGAAAGAGTTTCATGCCATGTGATGTACTTGAAAATCGGATAGTTATATAATTTTTTTTTAAAAAAGTTAGTGTAAAGTTGAACTTTATCAAAAGAAAGACGAAAATCAAATGTAATTTTCCATTATCAAATTATGTGCTAATACATCATTTAATAAAAGTATAACTTTTTAAATAATAACTTTTACTATAATGCAAAAAATTTGTCCGCCAACAATTCACCAACATTAATTATTTTTAATATTAAAGACCAGATATATATTCTTGGGACAGGATGCCGCGTGAACTCCATTTTGCCGTAATGATGGTCTCTTGATGTGTTAAATTCGAAGAGTTCAGGATAACGAAGACCTAATCAAAGAGGATTTTTTTGTTTCGGTTGAGGGGGGGAAGGGGGGGAGAGAAGATCTAACCGTAGTTAAAGAGACGAGCATATCACAATTGCTTCAAATATGAAGTTATATTGTAAATTACTAATGATTTTTGTACACTTATTTCAGTATATGCATTATTATAACAAAATAATATTACAAGTTTCAATACTTTTGCAACTAATATAAGTACTCATATATTTTTTTCTCTATTTGGTTTCTTGAACTGAAAAATTAAAAAAAAAAAAAAACTTGTATATAAGATCTATCCTGTGCACTCAAATCTAATATATCTTTAAAAATAATTAAAAAAATGAATGACAAAGAATGGCAAGAAGAATTCTTTAATCTAAAGGGATATTTGAATAATTAACGAGAACTATGTGAGTTTGTTATATGAAAAAAAAAAAAACTATATTTATAGAAAAGGACCATCGAATTTTATCTAATGATCTAGGAAAAACATCTAAACAAATTCGTAAATGATTATTATTTATTAGTGAGTGGTTATTTAATTTAAATGAGTTGTTAACAGCTATATATATATAAGGGAAAAAAAGAATTATGAATGCTTATTACTTTTTTAGTGGTTAACTAAAAATTATAAATAAAATTATACATTCAAGGCAAGAAATTTAGAATAAATTTATGAATCATTATTGTATTTTGTTGAACAATTATTTGTTATCATTAAATGAACAATAATTACAATTGAGCTTCTATATTAAATACATTGAATTCATCGCAAATTCACGGGTGGCTACCGCTTGTTATTCATTAGTTATTTATTCTTACTGCATGACTTAAATACAAGATAATACTTCCTCATTAACTTATAACTATCTTTTAAGATTTTGGCACATAAATTAAAAAATTAGACTATTTTGATAAAATTGCCCTTTCTTAAAAAACTGTAAAATATTTATTATGAGTAGGTGAGTGCATAAAAGTAAAAATAAAATTAGAAAAAGATCATTAATACTACCTTAAAACTCTCAAATCACATATAATTATAGACAAAATTTTCTTTTTCTAAAAAGATAGTTATAAGTGGACGGAGAAAATAGTACTTTTATAATGATATATGGGATTATATGCATAAATTTAATATTTTTATGAATAGTTATTTATTCCAATTAAGTGACTAATAATTTTAGATGAAATGTTATATTAGAAATATGGTTAAGAAGAATTTTGTAGATGGCTATTAATTATCATTGAGTGGTCATTCATTCTCATGAATGACTTTTTTTTTTTTTGTGATATATTAGCGGTAACGAGGTTTGAACCATTGATTTCATGTATATTATCTAAGCCTGTTATTACTAAACTATTCCCAGTGATTTTTCTCATGAATGACTAAGGGTATGTTTGGATTAATTTTTATAAGAATTACTTTTGAAAGAATTATTTTTAGAGGAATTATTTTAAAAGAATTGATTTATTTTTGGTTTGAGTATATCAAAAGTAAGTTTAAAATAATAATTTTTGTTTAGATAGAATAAAGTAAAATTACTTTTGGTTATTGATATGAGAGTAATAGTAAGATTCTCTCTCAAAAGGTTTTTTCATAGAATGAAAAATAACTTTAAGGATACTTCTTCTAAAAAGTCTTCTAAAGTTCCAAAAGTAAGTTAAAAAAAATACAGCTCAAAGATACTCAAATACTATATATTTTCATTCTCATATTAATAAAAAACTTTTTGAAAACCTCATCAGGCAATCAAAACAGGCTCTAAATGGGTCCAAATGAATGAGATTTTTTATTTCTAACTAAAATATATAAAGTTATAAAAAAATTTTATGAATGAGTATTACTTTATGATATGTGCTTATTCATTGTCACTAATTATTACTTTTATTAAGCTAGGGATATTTAATCTATGAAGTAAAATGCAATGATTTCTAAATAATTTCTATGTGATTTTTTTAATTGAAATATTTCATATCTCTTAACTTAATCAATTTTTTTTAATGTTCTTTAACATTATTTTTTGCAAAAATAAGGCTATATATTCGTACAAGATATTTATAGCCGTCCATATTAACATGACTTTATTTGAATTTATAATAGCGAAATGAAAATTACATTATTGCACTTTTACACTTTCATTTTTGTTACAAAATTCATGTTATGATTAATTCATTCTTGTTGACAATATGACAATACCCTTCCATTTAGCAGCATAACAACATAGCATTGAAGCTAAGAGCGTGTTTGAAAAGGAAGAAATATCATTTTATTTTGTTGGCGAATAGGAAAACGATAAAGTAGTCAGTGTGATACATAAAACACCAACCTCATAGGTTCCAAAAAGAGCCCCTTGATAGCCAAACAATAGTGACATAATCAATAATCAAACCAAATTAGCGGAATTTAAAAGGAAGATTTCATATCACCTCTGATTTGTAGCATAAAGTCTATTATATAATATATGTGTGTGATGGACCAATCCTCAACACTTAGTTAATTCAAATGGTTCAACATTTGTTCCTCTTAAATAAGGTCTTGTTTTCGAATCTTGTATAAAATTGTAATAGCTCTGAGAGAATTTTACTTCGTAGTGAATCGACCTGTATCAAGCCAGATTATATTGGTTGTTATATCATAAAAGAGTAGCATCATATATTCATTTTATACATAATTTTTTTTTTGTTGGTTTGGTGAGTACAAATTTAGGTGAATTCAACACCAGTCATCCTACCTGTTAAAATATAAAACTATTCATGTGTCTCTATTTAAAAGCTTAAGTTTTTAGGAGAGATGATTCATGATATGATATCAGAGTCTCTATGACTAGAAAGTTTAGAGTTCGATCCTTATTTGTCCCCATTTTTCTAAGAATAAAAGTTGAATTTAAGTTGCATGAGGAAATGTGTTAAAATATAAAATTATTCATATATCTTTATCTAACAACTTAAGCTTTTAGAAGAGATGTCTCATGATACCACCAAGCTCAGAGCATGAACCCCGTGCTCATAAAGCACTTATAATTATAGAGAACTTATAAGGTCACCTATTATTAAAGTCTTTACATCAATAAAGGAAATCGAACTTGCAAGCCCCCATTCTTTATCAACGCTCCTTGGCATTTTACAAGTCACTAATACCTGTATAAAATTGCGATTTCAAAAAAAAGCTGGTTTATTATACGAGCAAAATCACATATTGTTAATAGTTAGCTCAATTCATAGAATTGAACAGTTTTAATACAAGGTTTTAGAATTCGAATCTTGCTACAAATCTTTTATTGATAGGTTATTTAATAACTTTTTTGACGTGGTTATTTAATAAATATGTTTTTTCTTTTTCTTTTCTTTGTGTACAGGTTGTTCAATAAATTCTTACTATAACATATGCCTTGATCTTGCAATAAGGCAATCATCCCTGAAATTTTTGGTGCCAAAAATAATCATTAATCCTAGACAAGTGAATTAATACATCTATACCGCACTAAAGTATTACTAAAAATCCAGAAAATCTACAGCATAAAGTACAAAAAGAAAAGTAAATGTACAGTTTCTGTTTTCTTGCTAAGTGCACGTGTTGCAGTTAAATAATTTACATGGAATGTGCATCATAGATGAATATGCTAAGTGTATGATCATGCTCAACAAATAAGGGACCACAGCCGTGTAAAGAAAAGAAAAGGTTGGCAAGGAAAGAAGGGGAACAACACCAATATCCAACAAGGGCTTCTAATGAGTGCAAAACGTCCTTCACATATTCCCTCTACAATGATGTATACTCCAAAATGTGCAAAAGATATTTGTAATATTCAAAGGTAGATGCTTTGGCCACAGATTTATCCTTTCTTTTATGTCATCGTCCTCGATTCATCATATGAATCAGTTCTGTGATACCTGAACCCTCTATGAGACACATGAGGCTTCTTTAGAACCGTCCTAAGTACTATATCACAAAAAGATATTTTATTTGGCAGTGGCAATTGATACATAGTTCTATATATCATCACAATTGATTAAAACTAAGTGATACTACTTTTTCTTACATTTTAAACATTTACAATTTTTCGGTGGAAATTAAATATACAATTTAATTAGGTTAAATTCTGTTTAATTCCGTTTAAACAGAACTGTGAATTTCACTTGAACAAGCCAGATTATAGCAAAGTAGTACATATGAACGAAGCATGAAGCGAACGACGGAAGATTCGACTAGAATAATTGAAACCCAAATGGATGATTCACTTTCGGGATTGTCTTTTGGAATAGAGAGAAAAAGTACATATTTTCGTAACATTTAGCATTACGCAATGATAAAAGATGATGTTTGATTAACACACCAGCATGTAAAAGGTTTCCTTTGTTTCTTTATTATTTTTTTAATATCACAAGATTTTTCTTTTTTTATGAATTTAGTTTCATTCAACTATTAACGAGGGCCGTCGTATAAGAGTTATTTTGTCTTCTTACGGGAATTGTATTCCTTGAATGAAAATCACAGCAAGATGTTTAATACTTTTATTTTTAATGTTTTCAAAATAATTTTTATTTGAATTTTTATATCATTTAATTTAACAAAAAAGAAAACTCACTATGAACAGAAACTAATGCCACTTACTCCCTCCATTCACTTTTAATTGTCCATTTTAGAAAAAAAATGTCCAAAATTATTTTTGATTTAATAAGATTAAGGAAACATTAGTTTTTTTGTTTTTTTTTGGGGGTCCAATTCTATCCTTATCTCTCATATGCCTAATTATAGCTAATAACTATAGTATTAATTACGTTCAGGTTGTCAAACTCATGAGTTTATTTAAATTTGTGGAGCTTAGGTAAACACACATTACAAACCCGTAAGAGTTTACTTATGTTAAAAATAATATTAAAAAATATTTATAACATCTAATTATAATAAAATAAATTCATGTATGATAAAACAAATATATATCAAAATTTCACTTGCAACATTATCATGAAGCAAATATAAATCATAAAATATGAAATAAAAATTAAAATAACAAAAAATGTCATAGATCAAGATTTCAATATGTTAAAAATCAAAATAACTTAAGCTAAAATATCATATCTTCAATTTTAGAAGGTCTAATCAAAAGTATTTTTTGTGAAATTCCGTGTTCTAGTACGTCACAGGCCAAATTTTAACTAAAATAGTAAACTTACAAGTTTACTCCAAGATTAGCCGAGTTTATTCCATTTTACCTGAATTCATTCGAGTTTACTTAGATATGAGTTTTAAAGCGAGTTAACTCAAGAAATTAACAACCTTGATTACGTTTACAATTTTCTAAAAGATAATTTAGTTTAAACAATCTATATCTTTGTTAGATGTGTGCTAATTTAATGATTTATTAATTTATGTGAAAAAATATTAAACGAAAAATAAAATTGAATGGGGGGAGTATAAATTAGAATTATATGCGTTGACAAAGAAAGAAATAAAAAAACAGTCTACATCTTAAGTTTTTAAGTCAATTTGCTTTCAGTTATACAAGAAAAATTAAAGTCAATACCGATGGGAACATTGCTCAGCTGGTATTGTAGTTACGTCGTTTGACTTAACCCACACACACCATTCTTCACTTCTCATTTAATTTCCTTTTAAATTTACTAAAACCTTCTTTTGCAAAAAAAAAAAAAATGTAAAATCAACAATTAATATCATATTTAGTGTAATATGTAATTTTGATGCATAGTTAGTTTAAATTTATACTATTATTTAATTATATATTGGCACATTTTACAAGTGTTTCATTCATAATAACTACTTTAAAAATACTAATACTTGGTTGATTCAAGTAGTTCATCACTTGTTTCCTTTAAAAAATGTCTAGAGTTTGAGTCTTGTATGTGGAAAAATCTAACACTGAAAAATCTTTACTTTCGTAGTGGATCAACCTATCTCGAACCAAGATATTGGTGATCTATACCCAAAAAATAAGAAAAATAACTACCTTAATATATGATTGGTTAATAGCAAAAATCTTACACTAATTGTATATTAAAATTAAACCTAAAGTTACTACTCTTAAGTAGAGATGGCAAACAAGTCAATTTACCCTGCTCTACCTCATCCTGGGCAGGACAAGCTAACTCGTTTTACAAAATGAGTTAGTGTTATCAACTTACCATGTTTAGTAAGTTGGTAGGTCAATCTATCTAACAAAATTAATCAAAACATGAGCTGGGGGATCAACCCCTAGTAGTGAAAAAATAAATGGTAGATTAAGGGTTTGTTTAGATAAATAGCTTATTTAATCTCCTATATGAAAGGAATTTTTAAAAAGTAACTTAATAAGTTATTTTATATTTGAATGCCTAATAATAAAAATGCTTCATTTGAGTTTTTTTTTTTTAAATACTTTTTGAGAAGCTTGATATTTTAACTTCCCAAAAAGTACTAAAAATGATTTTTCAAAAAGTAATAAGATATATAACTAAATAGGATAAAAAGTTAAAAATGTGATTTTAAACTTCCAAAAAAAAAAGAAAACATAAGTAATATTATTCAAATGAGCCCTAATTGGACCCTTTAACCCATTTAATTTAACTTAAAATAATAAAAAATGACACGTTATGCACATCAATCTACGAGCTAACCTAATTACTCAAAAAACAAAAAAGATAAATAATCCAATGTACCAATTCATTCTGTCTTGCCATAATTCGTAAACTATGCGAAGTAGGTCAAAATAACCTGTTGGATTACGGCAAGCATAAATCACTATCACATTTTTTCGACTAAGATTAATTGAATGTTAAAATAATTATAGACTATTGTTTAAACTCAAAATTTGTGATTACTATTTTTATCAGTCCTATTATTGTTAACCACTCCTTATTGATGTATATCGCTATGGATCCTTGTGTATGGGTTTGCTATAATGGAAAGGCTTAACCTATTCAATTATTTGGGATTATTATTGTTATCGGTTCTATTGTTGTTAGGCACTACTTATGATGTGTATTGTTATGAGTTCTTGTGGATAGGCTTGCAATAATGAGAAGGCTCACCCCATTAGACTATCTTATATAGGGAGAGACCCCTACTTCTAATATAAATAGGTGTCAAGTTACCCCGTTGGGATTATCACACAACCTTGACTATTTGTGGGTTAGGCGGAGTTATCTCTCCCAAAAGTCTTATTTGGATTTTTGTCATCTTTGAGCTAAGGATGGTCTTCAACTGTTCCAGATCATGCTAATTTCGAATTGATTATTTGTAATTAATTATATATGATTATACATGTCACATTTAGAGTCTAATTAATCATACAAAATAGAAATTTTATTATCATTTATTTTATTAAAAACTCTAGCAATTCCTACATAATCCACATAAAAAGCAGGCTACAAAATGCAACCAAATATGCTATTTTTAATGGGTTAAAGTTGAACCCATTTTTATCATCTCTACCTTTTTTTCTTTTGATTAAATCATCCCTACTATTGTAGTTTATTTTACAAGTATATATTGCATTCTTATAATAACTGCTAAAGATTCACATATATCATAATATGTTATCGATTGATAGTTAAACAAATTTGTATTAACACTAGTAACATAACACTAAACTTAGGGTAATACTTCAATTTATTGATATTGTCTTATTGCTTTTGTAATAGATAAGATAGTTGTTATAGTGTAATAATTGTGGCAACAATGGCTATTGGATTTTGTATTGTGCATTATTTAAACATTGATTCACATGATATGGGTAGTTGTAAGCGAGTTACACTTTTAGGGAGAGGACTAATATTTAAATTTTAAAAAAATAATTGTTAAAAAAACTTTTTAGTTGGGATAATGCCCATTGGTTTAATTTCACAATAATAAATATAGAGATACTTAAAAGACTAAAAGCATAATAACATGGAATTTCTTGTCTTTTCCTCCCTGAAGATTCTCAATCATATTTCAAAGGCAGATTTTTTTGTTTTTAAGTTTCGGTGCACTATAATTAAGATATAGAATGCAGAAACTTTTTCCCGGCTTATGATATAAAATACAGTATTAATATAATTATATGAATAATTTATTCTATTACATAAATGTTTTAGTTAATTGTAACTATACTTTTTTTGTAATTTTTTTTCTCTATTTTAGTATCTTTATTTAGTTATATCATTATTTATTATTAATAAAAAAATTGTCATTTTATTAACATTATTTATAAATATATTAACATTAACTATTCACGTTCTTATTTTACAAGTTTTCAAAAACAATTTTTAGGAGATATACTCTTTTTGATATTAATAGATAATTAATTTAAAATTTTATAAATAAAATTTTTTGTTCTATATCACACATTATCAAATATCTAAATACAATTATATATATGCATAACAAATTTAAAATCATAAAAGTTAAATTACTTTTATAACATAAATACTTTATTTATAGTTAACTGATGCATGTTTCTCAATCTACTAATAAATTATGAAAGTTATAAGGCAATTGTAAAGGGGGCATTTACGGGAGGAAATGTTTTTACATTCCTAAAAATTTAAAAACGTTCTCATATTTGGTATAATATTTAAAAAAATATTTTTTGGAATATTATATTTCCAAGATTGATTTTTTCCTCATATTTCTCTCAAAATAATCACATCCTCTACATGGGATTGTAACATTCTCATAGGAAGGGAATGATTTCTCTTGTAAAAAAAATCAAATTACCCCTATTGTCACCCACTATCCCTGCGCTGGCTGCTATACTACCCTATAGCTGTTGTCCTCTGCCATTGGCTACCAAGGATATTTTTGAAAATATACTAAATATTCATGGAAATTTAATCTGTCTATTAAGCACTCTAAAAAATACATGTTTAGAAAAACTATTCCTTAGGATAACATTTCTAGGAATATGATTCTCAAGAATAAAAATTCAAATTTTCTACCAAATGACAATTTTACTGTTATGTTGTTATAAAAGGTATTTCAATTATATTAATTAATATCAAATAAAAAATTTCACTATTTTTAATTTAATAATTTAAAATAATATCAATTTATTAAATTAAATTAATGTTAATAAAAATAAATTATTCAAAATTATTTAAAATAAAATTAATATTTCAAATTAATCTAATATTTCAAAAATATTATTTAAAAATATGTGTTGCAAACTAAACAATAACATAAAAGAAATTTTAAAATTTTATTCAAAGGTTATTTAAACTCTCAATATAGCATAAAAGAAAATTAAACCTTATGTAATATCAAAAATATTATTCAACTATTATTTAAACTATTAATATAGCATAAAAAAATCAAAACTTATATAATACATCATTTAACATAAAATGTTTGTTTAGAAGAAAATGCTAATGACAGATAAATTTTAAATTTTTATATAACTTGTACTTTAGCTATTTTTCTATATTTATTTTTAATCATATAGTAATAAAAGAATTAAAATTGTTTAAAAGAAATTTTTAAAAATATTAATTTAAAAAAAAAATAAAAGAGGGGAGGGACCACACAACATATTCAGTAGTATTGTGCACATTAAGCCCCTCCCACTCTCATCATATCATTCTCTTTCTATTCTCTCTCAGTCTGCGTCTCTCTTTATTTTGGAAGAGCTGAGGAGGGCAGTTTTGGAAAAATGAAAAATAGCTCCCTCCTCCCACGGTTTTCAGCCCAACATTGGGGAAAAAAAACCTAATATTCATGTGGGTCCCACAAGATAGAAAACACTATTTAACAACTCCTTCCTAATTACTCTTTCCAACAAAATAAGGAAATTTTCATTCTTTCCTTCCCATTTCCTTCCTCTCATTTTCCTTCCATCCTGAATCACTCCAAACAAATACATCTTTAGGGATGACATTGACACAAGAAGGGGCATTGATACCATATTTTCTTCTCATCCTCATCTCCATTCCAAATTCTTGCTTCAAGAGGATTTTCTTGTTCATTCCCTGACTCCCCTAGGTCTTTGTAAGAATTCTCAAACGAATAAAAAATAAAAAAATAAAATTAAGAATACTAGTCATATAAATTCAGTAGAATTTATATTTTTTAAATTATTATAACAAAATAGTATTAAAATACTAAAATAAACATCTTTATATATAATATTTGTAATATTAAAGATATATTAATAAATTTAACTATACGTAAAAAACTTGTAGGTCAAGAAATGTGATCTTTGCCTTGTTCTCAAATCTGCTTTGGAGAGAGCTTTATCTTCATCTCCAACCCTACAAAAGAAAAATCTTCAAATTTGGAGTCCTATTTGGGATAGTCTTTATAGGAATCCCCAAATGACAAGGAGAATTGTTATATCTAAACTAACTTCTTTTAATTATATAAGCGTATTTGGAAACAATTCAAAAATTGTGCCAATATTTCTTATGCTTCTCTTTCCATTTCTTACTCTCCTTTCTCTTCTTTCTCCATCCTTTTCTTTCTCTAATTGTGATTAGTTTGTGACATGCTATTTTTTAACCGCTTGTGGTGCTCAATTCGTCTACTTATTCTGTTTCTAACAGTATAAGATTGTATTTGAATTTTGGAAGAATATAAGTTGAACCTTAAGAAGTGCAGAATTTTTTATAGTAAGGAAAAAGAAAAATAGAACAAAGTAGTGTCAAGTGAAGCATGGAAATAAGAATAATGGGAAGTGCTTCAAACTTTGTTTTTCATCTAATTAGGAAACTTTTAAGCAAATGAAAAAGTTCGAAACTTTTAAGTAATAAGTTGTTCTCTTCAACAACTTCATTTTGTTCTCTTTCCTCTAAACAAATTTTAAAAAATTCAAATGGAACATTCAATTTTAAAATTGTCTTTACAAAAGTGCATTTTTTCATATTGAATATGATGGTTTATCACACTAAAAAATATTATTTGTATATATAGGGTGTGAGATATTATATCGACTCATATTTAAAGTCCACATCTCATTTAGTAGTGAATGAAATATAAGTTAACTCAATATCCCATATCCTATATGTATATATAATATAACTCTATGAAATTATTAAATAGTGACATAAATCCCATAAAAAAAAAAGTACTAACATAAAAAAATTAAGTACATACAGCATAAAAAATTTCAACTTATTCACTTGAAAAAAAAAAAAGGAGAGAATTGGGAATTTTAATGTAAGGATGTGGTTTTTATACATCCGTTGAGTATATGAAAGGAGTTTTAACTATTCTTTAACTTAAAAGGGGTAAATTGTACCTTCTTAAACTTTAGGAAGTAAATTGCTCGTGAAGTAAATTAAAGTTTAGAAGAATAAGGTATATTTTATCTCATTAAATGTAAATATGTACAACTATCTTTTCTCATTCGAATAACGAGTGAAATAACACTTTTTTTTGGTAGAAACAAGTGAAATAAATTGATTTCATGTTAAATATATCCTGGTTATAGCTGTAAAAATAGGTAGCGTATAGCCACACGAATGAAGAACATTTCAAATCAAATTCCTTAAACTCAGATACAATATATCAAATTTAAGTATTTTTATGGAAGATTGACTTAGTTTTTATCCCTTTCTCTCGAAAAATGACATTTATCTTTCATATAACTTTATTTTAAACTTCAACACGATTTCAATTCAACTATTTATATCTTTATTTTCAATTTCAAACATTTTTTTTCTATTAATCCATTCTTTTTCAACATTTAGCTATATTTAGAAAAACTTGTACACTACATAGAGAGTAATTAGTTGATTTTTTTTATACACGAAGTAATTTTATGAATTTGACACATTTAAATAGTTTATAAATTTTATTTATTTTTTAATCTCAAGTTATGAGATCTCTCCCAATAATTGTTTTTAAAACTTAATTTTATGCAATATCTTAAACAATAGAAGTCATTTATTTCCTCAATCTGTACTTTATGAATAATAACTATCCGTCAATTATAGTTATAAGTAAATATAGACATAAGAGCTGTATGCTCGACGAAATTAAGAAGGATGACGCTAATTAGAATTTCTTCTAATAAACTATTGCAAATTCAACTGAGTACAATCGATTCAGAAAGACTGTTAAAGAATTACGTGTAAGAAATAATTGTCTACAAATTGGGAGCACACGTGACAGTGCCAGAATTGAGGCAATGATTGTGCAAAAACTGGTAACGTTACATAAAAAGGGCAATTAGTTCTTCTGCTATTGTAGAAATTTAATGGCTGACGTATACAGGGTTTTTAACTTGTTCCTGTAAAAGTTGAGCTAATTTTACACTCCTAATTTAAACTCTCACAATGTAAGAGAATTATTTTGCTTCGAAGGGGCAGTTTGATGTGGAATTAAAAGTAGGAAATAAAATAGTATAAATTAAATTTATTAGTAAAATTATATAAAAATTTAATTTCTTAAATTTTTATTTTTATTTTATTTACCATCGCTAGCAGTATTAAAAATTTTTTGAGAAATGATAATACCAGTACTCTAAAATTTAATATCAGTCATCATGAAGCACATAAAGTCTCCAAAGTATGTGAAAAACATGATGAGAAATTTCTTGAGATTCTCTAATGTGACAATGACAGAGCCGCACGAGAGTCCCTTCATTGGATTCTCTCACAGGTGCCGGGGTGCGCTCAGACACACAGACAACCACAAATCTGGCAATATTATTTCGGTCCTTAACCACACTTAGCTACATGCTGGAAAACCAAACACACCCATGAGCCCTTCATGTTCCCACTTGGACATAAAAGGTCAAAACTGTCCTAACAGCTGCTCTGTGACTATGTCTCTGCTACTTCCACTTGAAAATTGTCTTGAGGCCTACTTCCAAAATACATGAAAAGATTTGCAGCCACTGTCATCTATCTCCAATAATCCCATCCCTTATGCAATCCATATATCCTCATTAATCCAAATAAGGGTAGTAAAGATATAAGGCCTTCTATACCTACAAAATGAGGTTAGAAGGCCTCCTATGAAAATGAAAGTGTATCTTTTTTTAATTTAATTTTTCTAAATATGAGATGACCTGAGAGGACTGTATCATTACGCGTATAATGGAGATGGTGGACCCTAAGTTTGACTATAGTAGACACTTGTTCAGCCTAATTTAATTAATGTTGTAGACAAACAATAGTGCCACAGTATTATGATTAGTGGGGCTTAGGCCTACCAACTACAGAATAAAAATCAAACCCTTAATTACAGCCTCGTCTAATCATGTCAAATTGAAGATGCTTATTTGAATTTATTATACAATATTGGGTGTATGGAAAGTGCAGTGTACTCTGTACAGAGTCTGAAATAAAGTCTTCTTCTATTGTTATACCACTACGGTACTAATTGTCGCCATGAATATGCACACATGTATAGCATTGAAGTCAAAACTTAGTGCTGCATGTAGAGAAGTAGAAGAAGAGAAAACAAATACAGAAGGGAAGTATACATGACTTTACTTTCTCTCGAAGGTGATACTAATTGACAACTGAAGCTTTGTAGAGTTGCAAGCTTGAACACTCACAAACCTCAAACCAAACCCATTACATTTGCACTCAGCACACTTAAAGGTCAGAACATATCTTCTATAAGAGGGTAAAATTGAAAATTAAAAATAGAAAAAGTGAAAAAAGTAAGCTTAAAATCTAAATTTAGTTGGAGAGCCACCCCAGCTAAATTCAGTGACTGACAAGCCCTACAAGTTGTTACCCACCTAAAATTAGCATAAATCAAAGAAGGGGGCAAGTAACTGTTCCCTAAGATCAACCACACCAAAATCTAAAAATTCTCAAATCACATATATACCTCTCATTTGCTAGAGGCAATGACAACATGAAGAGAGAAAATTTACTAGAAAAACACTCCAAAAGTCCATCTTCTAAAGTGTCATATGATCTTATTATATATAATATAATATGTATCTATGAACACACAAAATCAAACGGAGACATCTCTAAGTGCCATGAAGAAGAAGAGCTCCAAGTCCGGGGGTGCAAAGAATGATAGTGGTGACCTTCGCAAAGAGCAATTTGAGAGCACCCTTGGCTTCTTTGGTGCCGGAGGGCATGTTGAAATCTCTGGTATCCTGAACTTCTGGCCTTTTGGTGTGGAACAAGCACTGTTGGAGACATCAATTACCTCTGGAATATCCATGTCCCTATCCTTTGATGAATCTTGCGAGCTTGTTGAGGAGCAGCCAGAGGGCAAAACAGTGGCCACATCTTGTTTTTTGTTCACTTTATTTTGCTGATTCTGCTTCTTGAAGTTTGTTCTTCTGGGGTGTCTAATTCTTCTTGTTCTTCTTGTTGTCTTCTTTGTCCTTGAGGCTGTTTTTGTTGATGTTGTTGCTGCGGCTTCTGCAGTTATTGTCCTGCCAGAAGGGGCCATTTTTTTTTTTCCTTTGAGACAGAGAGGGAAAGGCTTTTGGTGGGTTTTGGGGTTTAAAAGAAGCGGTAAAGGTTGCTATGAACTGATGGCATGCAAAAGCTGGCAACAAGAAGCTTGAAGCCTTTACCAGGACACAAAACCAATAAGATTGAGATGACACAGGCTTATCCTATTGGGAGAGTGCTTTGAAATAATAAATTTTGACTGAAAAAGTTGAAGGGGTTTTGTGTGGTGAAGTCTGGTAATGATGGTTCCGCACTGGAAAAACTATCCCACTCTTGTGGTGTGTGTATATGTAACTGACACCACAGGCTCAAAGTAACACACACACCACTAGCACACTAAAATAGCTAAACTCGAGAGTGGAACAAGGAATCTCCAAGACACGGTTCCTGAAAAAGGAGATAAAACCCATTTGTGTGTGTGTGTGTGTGTGTGTGTGGGCGCTCTTTTTATACGCCCATTTGAGATTGTGAAGTGGTGTGCTAAAATGTTCAAACAAAGCTAACTATATCACAATTACATACCTATCATGGCCATTAGAGTAATTAGGAGGAAAATTGATTAGTGGTGTAATAAAAGCAACCCCAAAATCACATGAACCCTGGAAACAGACCTATGAAAGGGAAAACACAGACTTAGATGGTGAAGAGTTGGGATTTATAGACCCAGTTAAACCCTGGTGAGAGGAAAAAGAGAGAATGAATTTGAGGAGGGGTAGAGATTTTTCACACTCGTGTGCACCTTCTTGGGGCATATATTATAGCTAGAAATATCACGGGCAGCGGGCAGGGCTGCCCCTACCAGTCAAAGGGAGGGAGAGAGGCTCATTCAAATATTGGGGACCCTATCGAACTTTATTGATGGATGATGACTTGAATTTTTGGGATTTCATCAATTACCAAAAGCATAAAAGAGAGTTAGTAATTAAACCATGCAGAATCTTCTTTTGTTTCAAGTTTTAATCACACATAATATTTTATGGGTTACCTTACATGGCTTCAAATTTTCAAATTTCAATTCACCAAAATAAAATTCAAATTTTGGTGCCACTTAACTTAATTAAGATCGTATATTCATTAGTGATGATTTCTTTACTTTTTTATTATTCTTTTAACAATAACTACTATAACTCAATTGAAATTTAATAATATTTAAAAAAGTTGCTAAATAATAAAAATATTGTTAAAACTCTTTAATAACACAATTTAAATACAACATTAGTAAAAATATTACTAAAAGGTTTTAAATTTTTAATAATTTTTTTAAATATTATAATAAATATGGGTAAAAATTAAATATGTAGTCGTGCAAAAGAAAATTCTTTTAACAATGGTTATATACATAATGCCACAATTACACATAATGGCATACGTGGCTCAAAATTATTTTATATTCTTTTTATTAAAACCTGGAAAATTTATGAGTTAATTGTATGAAATTTTATGTAGATTGATGTAGAAGTAATTTTTACTTCTTTCAGTTAGCAGGTATACATATGATGATGAATTACTACTTTTAAATTAATGGCAAATTGCATTTCAAAGTCTAGTTAGTACTACATGCGTTGATTTTTATTTGTATTTTAAGGTTTTGACATATAGATTAAGGAATTATTAAAATGGGTTAAATAAAAAAATTATTTTAATTAGATTGAATTATCCCTTTGTCTCTCTTTATTTCTTACTCTTTTTTTCTTTAATTAAATCTTTTTTTCCTCAGTGCATTAAGGGTAAAATTTAAAAAGAAAATAATTAATATTTTATTAAAACCATCAAATGATAAATAATATTGGACAAAAAAATTTTGTTAAATGAATACTTAAAAGTGATCGAAAATACTATCTCTAGTTTATTTTATCTATTATTTTAAGTAAAAAAATTATTTATTTTATCTATTATTCTCACATAATAAATATGAAGAATTTATTATTAGTTTTTTAATTTTATCCTTAGCATATTTTTAAGAATAACATACTTTTTTGAGTTCATTAGGATAAATTAATTAAGTGTTGAAAATTAAGTATTTTATATTTTAATAAATATTTTTTTATAATTAAGTATTGATTTTTATTTCTTTAATTTTTATGTACATGGCCAAAGTGATACGTAAAGTGGTTGTTAATTGATATTATTAACATGGAGATGGAGGTGCCCGCTGCCCGAGGAACAGTTAATAGTTAAGATTCTCGCAATCGTACATTGATCCAATAAAAATAAAATTAATTGTGCAGCTACTAATTGATGTGTTTGTTTGGTAATATTTATTTAATTTAGGGAGTTGAAAAATAGGAGTGTTCACAGAGTCTTGTCTTTCTTGCCCCACTGTTTTGTCTTTTAGCCCTAAATCATTGCTTCATCTTATCAGGATCAGACCCCTGAAATTGTTTTTCTATAGTTTCCTCATAGGATCCTAGAAGGTTGTTTGCTACAGCTGCATGGTTCATTTGCTTCGGCTTTCCCCCAGATTCACTCGTGTAATGCAATAGACAAATTTCATGTCACATTTTACCACCAAAGAATTTTTCGAAGTTGGAAATGCTAATATTTGGATAAACATAAGCCAAAAGAGTTTGATAGGTTGCTAAGGACGATTATTTACGCCTAACTTTGCAACAACCAAGAAAAAGAGAGAACATGAAAAAAAAAACAAAAAAGAATTGTATTGAGGAGAATGAATATAGTTAAGGTAACAAGCCACCATAGTTTGGTTAATAAAGTATATGTGTATAACAAGTAAGAATTGAAGATAAATGATATATGATACTATTAGAGAGCATATGGCAGTTATAAGGAGTTGATATTTAATAAACATAGGCATAGTAATTGGATTTCCTCGCACAAAGTTCTAGAAAATTAATTTTACTCGAATTTGGGTATAATAAGTAATAAGAATTTAATTTTGATATATTATTATCAATATAAAATATCCAATCATATATTGCTATAATAATAAAAATATTTAAATTAATTATCCAAGATCTTAAAAATTTTATAAATAAAAATATATGATTAGATGATAATATAATTTTTTTATATTAATAATACATCAAAATCTTAAGTAATAAATGAAAATGAATAATTGTTAAAAAAAATTACTTGAGACTGGTTATAGACTCTATCCAAGTATTAGCACTAGTATTTAGTGTCAGATGTTATATATATGGGATCAAGATGTTATATATATGGGATCAAGATAAGGATAGAGTACTTGTTAATTTGGTTCACATTTCTTTCATAGAAAAAAAAAAACGTTTCTCAATGCACTGTTTTTTAAAATAAGGATAATGTACTTCTATTAAAAGTACATTTAACACCACTATAAGTTAAAACAAAAGGTCCAAAGAAGATGAAGGCAAAATATTACTTGATAATTATTCTTTTTAAATAAGATCTCAAATTTGAATCTTATGAATAGAAAAAAAAAAATAAAGCTACTAGAATTTTACCCTATAATTCATAATTAGAAATTAAACCATGCTTCTACAAGAAGTCCCTTCTAAAGAGTTTCACTTAGATTTTGCAACTCCAAATTACTCTATCATGAATTGCAAACTTTGACTTCTTAGTTGCAAAGTATGTCTTTATACCTCTAGTAGCAAAATTCAATTTGGATTTGAACTTTTCAAGATAATTTGGATAAAAAAAATTTCTGTGTACTTAGCTTTTAAGTTTCCATCTTTATAATATTTTATTATATAATTCTGCCAGTAAATAGGCCGCCCATATAATTTTGCCTATAATAATAATATCTTGTTGAAAAATCCCAAAGAATAAGAAAGTTATTGAAGATTCTGCACTCAAATCTGTATGGTTGATATGTCATCTCATAGTGGCAACAAGTAGTTCATCATTTTTATTGACAATTTTAGCAGAAAAAGCTGAGTGTATTTTTTGAGACAAAAATTAGAAGTTTGTGATGTATTCAAGATAGTTAAGGCATATGTGGAGAAATAATGTGGTTATGGTGTAGAAGTTGAAAAGAGTAATTTTTGAAAAAAAGTAATTTTTAATTTTTTTAGTTATATATAAAATTTAAGCTTCAAAATTACCTTTTTTTAAAAAGCGAAAACAAGTGCATCCAAATATCGTATTGAAAAATCCTGAAGAATAAGAAAGTTATTGAAGATTCTGCACTCAAATCTGCATGGTTGATATGTCATCTCATAGTGGCAACAGGTACATCATTTTTATTGACAACTTTAGCATAAAAAGCTAGGTGTACTTTTTGATACAAAAATTGGGAGTTTGTGATGTATTCAAGACATTCAAGGCACATGTGGAGAAATAATGTGGTTGTGGAATCAAAACTTTGAGAATAGATTGAGGTCAAGAGTACCTTGCTTATACGGATTTCTTTGAGCAACCCAAAATTTAGCAATTAACAACTAAATACACTCTCTGATAGAATGGAGTAGCTAAAAGGAAGAACATGATAATTATGGATATGGTGAGATGCATGTTGCCATTCAAACACCTGCCTAAAGAATTATTTTTGATGAAAACAATTGCTATTTCTATGTATATCTTGAACAAGTGCCTAAAAAGGAGTGTTGATTAGCATTGGCAAACAAATTGACTAGTCCCAACTCACCATAGGTCAAGTCCAAAATGGGGCGAGACAGGTTGACCTACTTTGGTAAAATAGGTTAAAATGTCTATCCTATCCCTTTTTGGGTGGATTGACGGTCAACCTACCAAAAAAAGTTTAAAAATTTAATAAAAAAATGTAATGAAATTTTCCCTACATATACTAACTTTGGCCTCCAAATAAAAATAAGAATAGAAAAGCAAATCAAATAATGAAAATTCTAACTCTTACCCTAACAATTGTTCATATTAATTCATTGTACAAATTGACAACTTGAAATAAAATTCATGAGGAGTTGCATAAAGATAATTGTTACAAGATAATATCACAATCATACAAATCTAAAAATAATATTATACTTCATAAATTACATCTACAGAGTTTCAACATCAAAATCGCAAATCAAATCACACATCTAGAACAAGTTTGGTGGTCTAAATTTGAAATGAAGCACAATTCAGTGGGGGGTTCTAATTTAACTATTCACATTATAAGTAAGAACCCAATTTTGAGGCCATTTGTGGTGCAACCACTAGGCTGCCAGAAGATTGTTGAGGTAGAGAAAGATCGTTCATTGTTGTTGGGTTGCTGGGAAAAGGAAGTGGTCGTCACGAGATTGGGGTTGGGTGTCGTGAGATTGGTGACGAGCTTGAGCAAATCATGTTAAGATGATGGATGGGGGTTTAGGGAGGCAGTTGATTGAAGATGAATGTGTGAAAATTGAAAATGATGATTTGGGGTAGGGTGAAGATTGCTATCTGCTGAGCGAAGATGAGACTGAAATGTGAGATATGAGACTTGAATCCCTGATGACCAATGTCTTTTTTTTTTTTTTTTGGATTAATAGTAGTGGCCAATGTATCTAGTTAATGAATCCTAGAAGTTATGGGTCATCATTCCACCAGCAACCCATATGTGCACACACACACACACACACACACATATAACAATGTGGTAGATTGACCTACCTTGACCTGCCTGAACTTGCGGGTTAGGCAGATAGAAATTTTATAACAGGCTGAAAAATGTAACCTAACTTGCCAAATATGGCGAGTTGGGCAGCTTGGCCTAAAGGGTTTGACCTATTTTGCCATTTGTAGTGTTCATAATAAAACACTTGAAGAAGTTTGGAGTGGAAGGAGTCCCACAATACACCGATGTATTTCATATACTCATGTACCAAATTAGCTAAGGAAGAATGGATGACAAAGGTAAGAAGTGAATTTTCATTAGCTACAGTATGAATTCAAAAGTATATAAACTGTATAATCCGAAGACAAAGAAGGCGATCATCAACCAAGATGTGACATTTGATGAAGAAGGAACGTGAGACTAGTACTCTAATGCACAAAACGAGCCTATGGTGATTTTCGATAATTATGAAGAAGAAAGTGGATAAGTAAACACATCATGTCAACCGAAATCATCCATTCAACCTCGAAGGACTCCCAGCCATATTGGAGGATTATGTTGTGAGTACCGATAATGATATATTTGCTAAAGAAATGATCAATTTTTTCTTATTTGCATATTGTAAGCTTGTGAACTTTGAATAGGCTTCTAATGAAAAGAATTAGAGAAACACAATGAATTATGAAATTAATGCAATTGTGTAAAACAAAACATAGGAGCTAACAAATTTGCCTAAAAATGAAAAGCTAATTGGAGTAAAACGGGTATATAAGAGCCAATGTTTCACGGGAAAGCCAAGCATTTATATTTATGATTCTACAGGATTTGGGAAGTGGATGTAGATATTTTTACAAATCAATTCAAGGTTGAGTTATTTATAAGAAAAGGAAAATGCCTATAATAACAAACTTGGTTTTAGGGGAGGTAATGTTAGAACATTAATTAAAATAAGCTTCTTCAAAAAGTCACTCCTAAACAAGAATTTCACTAAGATTTTGTAGCTATTAATTACTCTATCTTGAGTTGTTAACTTTGACTTCTTAGTTTCAAAGTATGACATTACCTCTAATAGCGAAATTCAATTTGGATTTGAACTCTACAAGAAACCAATTTAGATTGAAATTTTTTTATAGTTACTTAGCTTTTAAACTTTCATCTTTAATAATATTTTATTGTATAATCTTGCCTATAAATAGGATACCCATGTAACAAAGTGAAAAGCAAGTAAAATGAAGTATTTCTTTTCCTCTCCATGTTATCTTAGTAAGTCATGAATATGAGAGGAAAGATCTTGATGAGGTTTATGAGTTGTTGATATAAATAATGGATGGATCTGACTAGGTCAATTGAATTGGAGTTCAATAAGTCCAGTGACGAACTTTTTATCCTAAACTGTAAACCTTTAAATAAAAAATATTATGGTAGTTTATTATATCGATTTTTGGGCAAGGTTCAAACTTCATATAATCTTTTTTCCATTCTTTATTGTGTCATATTGCCATAAAAATACACTAATTCAAATGCATTGTGAGGATATAGGCTGCCATAAAACTCTTCCCTTTGAATTTCCTAGGGAGGTATTAGGGATATAGCAGTTAGATTAATCATAGATTTAGACAATGACTTGGATCGGTTAGTAGCAGTTATAGAGGAGGTTATATTTCAATGTGTATAATCAACATGTATAAATATAGCCACTTGTATCGATATCACACATTATGCAATACAACACAATTATTCACATTCACTCTTGTTTTTTATTCTCTTAGAGCTCAAGATTGCTTTTTCACTCTTGGATATTCATGGTATTAGAGTTTATATAACTAAGTTGTCTAGAGTTTGATCTTTGTTTGTCCTTGTTCTTCTAAATAAAAGTTAAATTTTAGTATAAGATATGATAGGCTTGTGCATTATCTATGTTTCAAGCCCAAAGAATCTCTTAAGTGAGAGGGCATATTAAAATATAAAATTATTTATGTATCTTTACCTAGCAACTTAAATTTTCTTTTCTTTTTTTTTTTACGAGAATAACTTAAACTTTTGGGAGAGATGATTCATAATAATAATTAATAAAATTAATCTCAAGACTAAAAGAATTATTTTTTTTCGGTGGGGGTTAAGAGGGCCAAAGCCGAACACAAAAAACAAAATACAACTACATAACTAGTTGGGGGGAAAGACTAAAAGCATTATATTTTGGGATCCATTTCGATACTATAGCTAAAAGAGGTAATATGATGCAACATTTTTAAAAGTTATAACTTGTGATAGAAAGGTTACATTTTGATATAAAATAGTTATAACTTTAAAAATATTTGTTACAATACAAATTAAAATATGTGCAATGGAATAAAAATATGCTAAAAAGCACAGTGGAAATAAGTTATGTTGCGACATTGTAACTTTTCGATATCATTGTTGTAACTTTTAATTTTTATGATAATATACTATAATTTTTCTATCATAAGTTGTAATTTTTAACAAGTGTTGTAGCTTATTACGTAGAGGGAGTACGGAAGTGGGCGCCGTATATTTTATATAAATTGAGATTAAATTTCCCTATAAATTAACAATCTTAAAAGTGCACCCTACAATAGTAAGTATTTACTATCTTACAACTCTTTTGGAACAAAAGTGCGGGTTTAAGTCTGTTAACTTTTTATTTTCTTCTCAATTCAGTGCCACCCTTTTCTTATCCCTAACTCTCTCAGTGTGTGGCTGCATCATGATGATGCAAACTGTACCTACCCATTACAAGAGTAAAATCCCATCCCATATTTTTAAACTCCCATATCTTATTTTAGAATTCGAATTCTCTAAAATTAGTCATACCCACACATATTTTTAAAGTGAAGTACAACATAAAGGCGGATTCTGCCCTACTCCTTGAAAGTAATGTTTGTCATGCATTGGGTCTACCACAATATTTCTCCTTGAAGATTTATCGGTGCTCCATCTGCAACATCCACCAAACAAGGCTTGTGCTCGTCTTTGCCAGATCTGTTGACGACACCAGAAACACAGCTCGCCATCCTCGACAGATGGAAGAGCGATAGCGACGGTGGAGGATGGGTAGTGACAACTGTAGCACGATGCGGCAGAATAAAGGCTATGGTGAGTTCGACGTTAGCAACCTTGAAGCGTAGGAATAAAGGCTCCCTAAAAGGGCGAGGCTATTGTCATGGAACTCACCGACGAGGTCGGTGGCGATGGCAGTGTCTGCAGGTGCCGTGTGGTGGCTTCGATGGACTGACGATCGTGTTGAGTGTAGTGGTGTTATGTGTGGTGGCATTGAGAAATCAGAGATAAGGTTAAAGAAGCATAGAGAAGGTTATAGGGTGATTCAACAATAATTTGGGTGTACTGATGTTCTAAAATAATATCAGCCATTGATTAAAGGATGGGTGATTGTGATTATAAGGTGCATCACACTCCCAAACTTAAGGAGGTGTATGGCAGAATCCGCCCAACATAAATAGTAATTAATAAAGATAAAGTAACTATGAAATTTCTTAAATTACATCTAGACTAAATAGAAATACTTACATAAAGGATTATGGATATATGTGTAAATTGATATACTATTTTTATTTTTCCAATCAATGATCATTTAGCAATGCTATTTGATTCTGTCAATTAGAGGTGTGCACGGAACGGGTTGGCTCGGGTTTAGGAAAAAATAAAATCTAAACCACTCAAATTGATACGGGTTGGATTGGGTTGGGTATATAACAAATTTTTTCACTTAACCCGAACTGAGCCAACCCGATTAAATTCGGGTTTATTCATTGGGTTATACTTAAAAAAAAAAAAAAGCCTGGCCTAATATTAGAAAAAGGGACTCATTTATCTCTCCTCTATCTTCTTCCTTTCTCTACGCAAATAGAGCATCATCTCTGTTCATCTATTTCAGAACCCATTTTATTTCCGTTTTTCAACGATTCAATCTTTTATTCACCTAGCCACCTTTTGCATCCATGATTGATGACATCCACCTCCTCCAGCGAGCAAGAGCAGCAGTGAGATGATGGGTGACAGCGGTGCTGCAATAGTGGGCAAGCATAGTGCTGTGACGGCAGATAAGCACAGTGGCGATGGTGGCTAGGCACAGTAGCGTGAGTGCGATGGCAGGCGAAGGCGACAACGGACATGCGAGATGACTGGTCAAGCACGATGGCAACAAGCACAGAGTGATAGTATTTCAGTAATATTCCACTTCTAGATCTGTTAAAAATCTCTAGATGTTTGAGTTGTTGTTCTGAATTTTTTTTATACTATATTATTTGTTTATTTGTAAATTATGGATAAAGAATATGAAAGGTTGAACCTTCCTAAGAAAGGAGAAGGTGGAAATGAATACCTCAAGTCGGGTAACGAATTGACAGGTTTCAAAATGGTAGACCCGATACCCTACCCGATCTTAGTCGGGTTGCACTATCTTCTACTCAAATAAACCTGAATATCCGACCTAATCCAGACATTTAGTATCGAGTCGGTTCGGGTTTATCGGGTTCACGGGTTAGTTCGGATTCGTGAAAACTCCTACAATCAGTTGAATCAATCCTTATTAATTAGTATATGACATAATTTAATATTTATTTTTTGACCTCGAGAAATGAAAAGGAAAGCTAAAAGAAAAGCGAGAAAATTAACTATAATTTCTTCTATGTTAAAATAAAAATTTAGGGTAAGTAGTCTTTGTAGCATCCCAACATAATTAATATAAAACATGATCGTATATTGAGGCACAAATATGAAATATCTCGTTTAACAGTTCACGTCGCTCACAAGAATTTCAACAATAAGTGTCACCTTAACATAACGTTAAACATCCTACCTGTTGGTAAGTTGAATAGCGTTATTGATCAGGTCTTTCAATCCTAAATCTCGCTTCTCTAAAGTGCAGGTGCATTGTAGAAAGTAAAATATAATATTTAAATCGTTGATGAAAACTTAACAACACAAATTATTATACATGTATTTGTATTTTATTAAATTATAAATTGTTAATTTTTTCATTAATAATATAAATGATGTACTTTATTCTCTAAAGTGCATCTTTAATGTGCTTCATGCACTTGAGAGGAATCAATTAATTCCTTCAATCCTCACTGCAGCTCAAGGCCATGTACTCATGTGCACATTATTTTATTATTACTCAAGTAAAATATAATTTTTTTATAATACTCTAGCAATTTCTATCTACCTATTGTTTTTACTTTTTATAGAAAGTATTATTCCCTTTCAAGGTGAGTTAACACAACATTCATTACAACATAACATTTGTATCCTTTTAATGATTTTAATGCAAAAAATAACTATTAATTCAAAAGTAGTTTTCCTTTTTATTTTTTTAAAAAAAAAGAAGGAGAAATAACGCATCAATTTAAAATATTATATCGATATAACATAATAAAATTTTCCTTTTATTTTTACCCTGCATCAAATACTTTATGAAAAAACAGGATGACGGACTATTACTAGATTATAATAACCATATATGGATTACCTAATTTAAAATGGGAGTAATTATAAGTAACTTATTTTTTTATTTTTCTGATCGAGAAGTAAAATTACGGATTGAAACTCATAACAATTTGACATCTACTTTTCGATCACTTGACTAAAAGTTTATACTCTTTGAACTCTAGCATAATTGTGCATATTCTCCTTTAAGGTTGTGATGTGAAGTTGTGACACTAATGAATGTAACTTTTGAGCTTAATTATATATATTAAATTACATATATGATGAAATAAAAGATAAATTATATACACATTATTTATCACATCACTCTCACATTTGCGGCGTGATATGTGCGCTGCATGAGAATTCTCATCAAGTTGTCCATCTATAAGTCCACATAGAAGACCAGCAGGTGATAAATGAAAAACTGTATGCAATTAGCTGTATGTAATTATACTTGCACATTAATCATTTTAATTTTAATATGTTTTTTTTTAATGTATATGCTCATAAATTTCGCTAAATAACATCAGATCATGGAGCTTTCAAATAAATAATACTATATTGGAGCTTTAATCTTACTTAATTAATGATTTATAGCCACCATGAAAGATAAATGGACACACACACACACACACACACAGGTAGGGGTCGGTTGTTCCCGAGTTCTGAAGAACCACATGTATCCAACACGGTATAGAACTTAAATTATTAAAAAAAAAAAGGGAAAATAAAAAAACTACCAAAAATATCAAAAGAAAACAAAAGCCATGAAACAAGCGATTATAAAATTCTTTGCGTCCTTTCACTTTTGGATTTGAACCTTGGAAGAATCCAATGGGGGCTGTCCCTACAATAATATACTACAGTTAAACAGTCACAAGTGATAACTACTAGAAGATAAAAAAAACACACACACATAACATCTTGTTCATGTTTCTCTTAAATAATCAAAAAGCAAACTGTGAAAGAAAACAAAAAACAAAATGGATAAAATTTTGAGCACTGCAATTACAAGCCAAAACACAGGTTTAAAGGTGCTCATTTAATTTATTACCATGCCATATGCTTTGCATGTCTGAGCTTGGGATTGACAAAATGTTTGCGCTGAGAGCAAAGTTGACCTGCTTATGGGTGATATCTGATAACCATGCATAGCCCTAAAATTCATGCCAAATTACAGCTTCATTCACTAGAATTAAAACGGGAGTAGAACTTATATTTGTACTCATAAATTGGAATTTATTGTCCAATACATTCTTATAAAAAAAATAAATATGGGGTCCATTTTTAGGCAATATATCATATATTTTTATTCAATAGCTCTCTTTTTTTAAATGAGTCAAACAATAAATCAGATAGAAAAGTGAATACAAATATCATTTCTCACAAGAAAAATGCCATGGTGCAAGAATTTCACCATGAAGCGTACCTTAACGGAAGCAGAGGTGAGTCAGGTGAATGAGACTAAGTTGAAGAATAGGTCACAGAAGCATAGGGATGAAACTTTGTTCTTACAAAGATACTAGTGTTGGGGTTCTCAATATGTAATTATGCAAGTCTAATGAGCATTTTAGCTCACCGTAAACAAGGTTTTTCATATTTATTTTTGTTGTCTAAATTATCGGCATCTAAACTTCATTAGATTTCACTTAAGCTAACTCAAGTCAAATTAGTCTATTATGATAATGAAGCTTTCCTAACACTAATTTTTTGTATTTACAAAAATCAAATCTAAGATCTTAATTAAAAAAATAAATGCTAAAGAAAAATTTGTTGTAAAATAAATTCATTTTTGGAAGTGAAAATAAATAAGAATATTTTCATTCTTACATTATTTAGTACTAAAACATGTTCTATTGAATTAAGAATAAAAATACTTTTACCTTCTTCTTTTTTTTTGAGGGGAAAAATACTTTTACCTTTTCATTTTTATAACAAACTCATTTTAAATGAGTCTTTTTTTTCTGTAAATTAGAACCGACAAAACAGACATAGGTAGATTAGGTTCACATTTCACTTGGACCACTTGTTGCATCCAAAAATTTTCGAATCCTATTTTTTGTCCCTTCGGGTACAAATGATAAGATTGGAATGACAGTGAGAAGATTAGCATGATGACAATGCGCAGCGTGGCAGTGGAAAATCTTGTTCTAAAATCATGAGAGCTACAGAATACTTTAACAATGATTGGAGAGGCTCTGTAATAAATCCAGTGGGACTAAGTATTGCACTACAAAGCAATTTTGGTTTACAGATAAATTACGATGTTAGTTTTATAGTTTAACAGGAAGGAAAATTTTTCTTAACTATGATTTGAACTAAAACATATGTTACAAATATAACTCAAAGTAATTTCATTAAATAATTTAAAATAAATTGAAATTCAATTTGCACCTTTTTAACAATGGTTTGAAATGAGCAAATTGAAATCCATATGATCCAAATTGCTTCCCTTGTGGAAAGGTATCTTCTTTTTGGAAGTGCCAAAAGTCAAATGAGATTACAGGAACGAGACAAAACCATATCTATTTCCATAGTCTCTCAACTTTGATGACATCAGTTTGGAATGATCAGTTCATTTGACATAACCATGTTGTCTACACTAAAATCGGGAGACTATAGTTAAAAAACTAATATGAAGTCATATTACAAAAATAAAAAGAACTAATATTCATTCCAAACCAATCATTTTATTAAGTGATTAATGATTAATGAATAATCACTCCATTGGATTAAATACACTAGTGATTAATTGATGCTTTTCTTTGTAAAGTAGTTTACAGGTTGATCCCAAAGATTCAAACTATAATTCACCCCTTTCTTTTGAAGCCGTTTGATCATCTATGAACGAGCAATAACAACACAAACAAGCAACAGAACAAGTAACATATTTTCTTAGGGATGATATCAGAGAGTGGAGATGTTACAAACTGTTATCACTAATGCTTTCTACATTAAACATCTTGAATCTGCATTATCCTTGATCTCATTCAAAGGTATCAAAAGGCACGAATCATAACAAATCAGATTAACATAGAAATAAAACTTGGTTCAACCTCGTTCACGAGAATAATAGTATTACTAGCATAGCACTTGAGTTTTCCTTTTGCCTTGACAAATGCTCAGGCTATATTCAGTCCAAGTGACAGTTAAATAAAATTTTCCCCAAAGTGGAAACTCTTGAGATTTAAAAATGACTATATTTTGCTATCCATAATCCACACCACAAGAAGCTAGAATGCATGAGAATTTGTTTCACAAAGTACAGCATTCGCTTTCAACAAATATTCTCCTAACCATTCTGACATGCTTAGATAGTAGGACCATACAAACATAATCAAAGCCAGATCTAAACGTTTTGCCTTAGTGCCACATCTTCTTGCACTATAGGCACAGATAACGTGATATTTCTTCCATCCTAAATAAACAAATCATAGCAGAAAATTTAATGGCGGATGACCAAAATAGATCCACATAATTCAGTCCTGGCAACTGCTCATTTTTTTATCTGCGTATTAAAAAGCATATAGATCCTAAAACAAATACAGTAAAGAAATATCTCCTTAAGCAAAATCTTAATTATATAAGGTCAAGCTAACAATTACAACTACAAAGGAGCAAATGAGAGAGTCCACCAAGGGAATCACCGTCCTCTTGAAATTGCATCTTCCATCTCACTGTGTGATGAAGGAAATAACTCGATGTAGCGACTTCCAAGTGTCATCCTATCCTTTGCCATTGCTGCTTTTGAATCTTCGGCATTTGTGAATTCGACGTAAGCCTCCCCGGATGGTCGACCCTCCGAATTCATTACAATATGAACCGAATCCTCTGACAGCACAAAATCCTTGAAGAAGTCCATTATGTCATCCTTACTAGCAGAAAATGGCAATCCCCGCAGCCGCAACACGCCGGTATGCTCAGCTGAATCTTTTCCTTCATCATATGATTTAGCACGGGATGCACTTCGACGCGGTGAAGAACCACCTCGGGCATCTGAAACCTCATTTGCAATTGCCTTGTAGTATTCCTGCCTCTTGCTTCTGAAAACCTCAACATATCTTCTACCTATGTTCTGCCTGTTTCTTTGAAGGGCAAAGTCAACTTGAAGAGGATACCCTAGAACACAGAAGGCTTCACCAGTGAACTTGCCACCTTTGTGAACAAAAAGAACATCGACTATGTCCAGACCATGGAAGAACTCGGCCACATCAGTTTCAGTACAGTCAAAGGGAAGGCCACGCAGTCGAACAACAGGAAAAGGTGGAGGAGGTGGAGGTTGGCTGACGTATCCATATGGAGATGGATTGTACATAAAACTGGAACCAGGGGAAGCACCATAGAATGAAGATCCTGGATCAACAGTCCGCTGACGTTTTGCAGCCATTTCACGCCCATCGCCACCATCAGCATATTTACTGCAATTTTCACCCATAAGCATAACAGAAATTGAGAAGCTCAGTATTAGATATGAGTTTCAGCTTTCTGGGTTTTAGTCAACAAATATGTAACTTTCAGGTTTCATGGTCAACTTAAATTTCAGTTAAATCATTATGGTCTAGACTACGATAAAATAAAGAGTTAAACCCCAAAATGGTCCTCAAATGATTTGTGGGACATCAATTAGGTCCTTTAAAAGATTTGCAGGACATCAATTTGGCTCTCAAAAGATTTGTGACACAAACTTAATCCCGGAAGATTAATTCACATTAGTCTAAGTATTAGGCCTTTGAAGAGACTGTTAACTTGTGTCTAATATGCCGGGTTATCTGACGATGTGTACTGCTAAATATTGACATGACTTTCTAGTTGGCACTTTGTTAGACATGTTGGCATCTTAAACAATTATAAGGAGGTTTTCTTCCCAAACCTTGAACCCCAAACCACCAAACGCAGAAATCACATCATGTTCTGAATGTCTAAAACTCTTAAATCACTCCATTTTCTTACCTAGTTTACTAAATCCCCCCATCCTGCAAGAATAACAAGCATGAGTTCTCAAGCTCAATCTTATAGTTGCTCTCACCATCAATGCACAACTTTACATACGAAGATTCCACTTCATCAGGCCCTATTTGACACTGTAGAACAAGCTGTGATGTTGACTTCAAGGACAAAACAGAAACCTGGAAGAAGGTTCCTCCATTGATCATCACTACATAAGAACTGCAAGTATCATTGCCAATTCATCCAATGGGTGAATGATGCAAGAATTCCTTTGGTATCACCATGACTAAGTACAAAGATGGTGTCTTCAAACCATATTAGATTGTCTGAAGAAATTGCCATGAATCTTGTCATGACTTTGGAATTTTAGGATATGTTTGGAAGGATGGCAAGAGAGAGGATGACATAGAATGAAATAACTAAACATAAATAGACTGAGTTTAGAAGCAACTTAAAAGGAAGGAATGGAATAGCAAGGGAGGGACAAGGCCCACATTTTTTTGTCCCTCCAAATTGGAGAGTAAAGGAGGGAATGGCTACGTTATCTCTTTCACTTCCCTTATTAAAGTTAATGAATAGCCAACCAAGAAGGTGGCATGTTATATTTCACTCCATTCATTTCCATTCTATTCCATTATAAGCCATTTCCTTCCATCATCCACAAACCAAACATAGCCTTAGAGATTCTCCTCTCCCTCTTCATTTTACCCTCTTTGCTACATTAGGCAAAACTCATTTTCCCACCCCTCCTTCTTGATGTTTCAAATCCATCACCCCAGGTTTATTGACCCAACTAACATGTGAACTTAGCTTACATGGCATCAAACAGGAACAGAAGGAAGCCATGTCAACATTCAATGCACATCATGAGATCACGTGACACATCAGACACAATTTAACAATCTCTTCACAGACCATAGTGTTTTGGACTAATATAATGTCAAAATTAATCTTTCAAGGATTAATTTTATGTCACAAATTTTTAGATGACGACGTCCTGAACATCTTCCGAGAACCAACTTCAGGGTTTTACTCTAAACTAAACTCATTTCATACAATCTTTCAGGAAGCAAAAGAATTCTGTCACAAAAATAATCAGGATTGAAATATAGGCTGAATATTGTAACTAAAGTTTCTTATTCTGCTAGCTTGCACTAAAAAATCAACCCGACAAACAGAATCAAAGCTAGATATTCATTGCATCAAAAGCAATTTAAAAATATGACAAGATCAGGACAAAAGGAAAGAAACACTTAGAATTATCCTTTTCTCTACCATCCACTCTTTAGAATTATCAAAGCTCACAAGTCAAAAGATAAGCAATTATATGCCTTCAAAATACAACAATACGGGCACCAGTAAATCAATTATTTTATCATCTATTCTGTAATTTTATCTAACCGATATAAAGAGACAACCACCTATTAAACCTATTGCAGAGAGGGAATCAATAAAGAAGACCAACAACTCAATCACCTATTAAACCTACTGCAAAAAGGACCGATGAAACCCCCTTTATGGCTCAATCCTCAAACGGAATGATGGAAGCCAAAATGAAATGGAATCCCTCCATAAAGTTCTTGGGATATCATTAAACCACAGATACTATGAAGGTTCTAGAGGAATTTTTCTATAAGGCAAGTTACTGGACCAACCCAAAAGTAACATTAAAAGAAGTATCTGATTAAATTGGCATAAATAAAACAATTTTACATTGGCACAGCATACCACTTTTTAGTGAAAAGAAGGAAAAAAAGAAGGATGACAACTGATACTCCTGAAGAGGACAAAGATATTGCATAAAAACATAGGATGCCACAAACATTATTCTCATAAACAACTAAAGAGCATAAGACGGCACAAAGAACACAAATTACTTCTCATATAATTCAACATTGACTTCAACAGTAGTTATTATTTTATTTTATTTTATTTATGGGATAAAAGAAGAAATATTATTAACAAGAAGAGAAGGACTTCAACAGTAGTCTTAAACTCAAGTTTGGGTCTAATCTTAATATAAGGGTACCTAGTACCTATTAGGTTACTATCTAGTACCTACTACTTAACCAGTCTAAATTAGAGGATCAACTTGATCAAGTCACTAAACATTTTTCATAACAATAGCAAAGCACGAACAAACTCAAAGATTAACACCCAAGCTGCAGAACACCTTCACCCTTAATGCATCTATTTTCATTGAATATAAAGCATAGACAAACACATGAATTAACACCAACACAAGACAGCATCTTCACCCAAACTGCCCATTCACTTAATTACTCAGATAGTGATAGGCAGATGGAATATAAGGCATGCATAATGTCACCATCAGTGATGACCAATACAACTAGTCAACATTTAGTCAAATTAGCAGCAAGCCAATTGATCTCATCCCCTCAGGTTTCTTATATAAACCTGTTCTCACCTACTCTTATTTATTTATTTACTTTTTTATTTTATTTTCTTTGTGGGGGCAGGGTCCCAATGTTTACACATAATATCATAAAGCAGCAAAAGGCAAAATACCACAGTAGTTCCCATATTCTCATCTAGAGAAGTCCATAACAAACACTCGGGACAGTGATATATATCATTGTCCTACCTCAAACCCAATAAGAAAATTAAGAAGGAAATGCAATATTTCATAATCACATTGTTGTCTGTATAACTATGCTATACATGCTGTCTACGCATAACGTAACTTACATTAGGATGCTAATCAAATATTCTAAATATTGAATCACTAGCATTCTCTATGATATCTGTTTAGTAATTTATGATGGTAGAGCTGCAGCAGTTCGAAGAAACATATCTTAATCCTGAATTGACAAGAGTGTTAATTAAATTGTGGACCTCTGGTATTTCAAGCATTGGAAGTGGAACTTGAGGAAGATATGAATTGCATGATAATGCTGATGTTACGGTCACTTTCCTATGCCTAGACATTATTTTCATCTAGCACCAGCACATATAATCATCTATATGATCAAGATCAAGCCAAGTTCTTAGAGGATGCATGTGTGGGACATGTCCCTTTCCCAGAGGTTTTTTTTCATCTGTATAATCCCTGTACTTTGTATTTTTCTCCCATAAAAATTTATATTCTACTAATTTTTCACTTTAATAAAGCTGAAAAGTTTGAGCAATAGGGAAGGCATAGATTATAATCCCTTTTGAAAACGAGTAGCGTCGGGAAAGAACAAATGAGAAATAAAAGGGGCTACAGTACAGACATGGTTTAAATTGTGGTCTGCAATTACAATTGTGGCAGCAATATTGCGGTTCCAATACAGGCATAACCATGACCACATCCGCAATTTCAAAGACCATGAGAACAAATAAATATTTCCTTTACAAGAACCAGAAAGACAACACGAGGGAGAAGAAATGGATTATACAGCAAATAAGACTAGCTTAGGAGTCTGCTCTGCAAGCATTGAGCATGATACTGATCTCATTCAAACCAAAATAAAATTTCCATCTGCAAGGTTGGAACAAGTGAAAAAACAGTAAATTTAAAAATCAAAAGTAATATAGGGTAAATCTTTTCATGGTATCAAAAACAATAATCTGCACTGTAATGCTAGTGATTCGATCCAGCAGACAACATGAAACATAACAAACTCTAAGCAATCCCCATGATATAATGGAAAGAACTATATATTTTAGCTACGACTAACACAGAAACCATAAACTAGTAATTAGACCAAATAAATAAGAATAAAAGAAAACCAAATGGGATAATAAGAAAGTAAGAAACTCCACAATCTGCAAACAACTATAAAAATATGCCATCCATGACTTCTTGTTGGCTACATCTTAATTCTTAATAGAGCTGTGACTTTGAAGTTCTCCCATTGGTTACAACAAATTGAACAAAAGTTCATTTTAAAACAAATGATTAGTAAGAGTAAATGGTGCATTCTTCCCAGCATTCAATTTTACACAGCAACTGTTTTATCATCAATCATCATGCAAGGAATTCATTACAGCTTTAATTGCTATAATACCATTCATCTGAAAAGCTATAACATGAGCACTCACTCTCATATTTTTTTGCATTACTTTTTACCTCTAATGAGACAGCACTTCTAATTAACTAATCATTCAACACCAGCCACTTGAATTGACCCCCCCCAAAAAAAAAAGAACGAAAAACAACAAAATAAATAAACAAATAAAGGTTATAAACTTTTTGTTTTCCTTTTATTTTTGTATTCTACTTCTAATTACTACAATTTGTTCCAAATTGAAAAGAAAAGAAGGGGAAGATAGTTCAAATTTCGTAAAAGGAATCAACTAAAAACAAAAACAGAAGACGAAAATGATTACAGTTCTAAGAATATTGACAATTTTAAAACATTTCGATACGGTCATAATAGGAAGAGAAAATCCCATTCGATGAAATTATGAAACTAACCCAAGATTCGCATCAAATACGAATAGAAAAAAGAAAAGCCCCAATCTTAATTGGGAAATAAAAAAAAAAACCGAAGAAAGAGAAAGGAAAGGAAAAGAAAGAAAGAGATAGATAGAGTGTTACCCTCTGTAGAACATTGTATTGTTGGAAGAATTTGAGCTTTTGTGAAAGAAGGGATTGATGTGTTGCGCGAAGCTTGTTGATTTTAGCTAAGCGTTCTGTGAGAACGCTAACGAAAGATACAGAGCCCTCTTTCTCTCTGTTTATATGTTGGTGACTTGGCCTTTTGGTCTTCGTGCTGTGCTCGCCAATAGGCCCTGTCTCTGTGTATTATTTTTCTTTTCTTTTATTATTATTTTTTTTAAGAGTTTAATTGGTATGCACTGATAATATAAAATTATTTTATACTGTCAGCCAATAGAAATAGGAGAAAATAAGAAATTATGGTAGGTCTCTAATTATAATAGGTAGTTATTTGTATGAGTTGGCACTTTCCATTATTTTTATTAACTAACAGTGTCAATATATTTAAATTAAATTTTTTTTAAATCATTTTTTACATCATTCTCTTCCGGTTTGGATACTATTTTGGTCTTAAAGTTGGATCAGCAAACGTGCATTTTAGTCTTGATTTGTGTAACATTAATTTAATTTTTTTTAAAAATTTGACAATACAAAAGTTCTTAGAAATTTTTCTTCCAAATGTTATTTAACGTCAAATTAGTTCATAAAAACTCATATTTTATTAAAAAGATAAAATTAAATATTTTAAAATTTATTTGACATCAAATAAAATTTTTTAAAACTCATAATTTATTAAAAAAAGAGATCAAATAATCTTTTTAAAAAGATAAAAATTATGTCATATTTTAATTTTTAGAAACCTATTTGATATAAAAAAAAATTTAAAAACTAATATAATATCACATATGATTTTTTAAAAAGTTACTTAATGTCAAAATTTTTTAAGAACTAAATTAATGTAAACTTACTTTCATTTGGGAATTAAAATGTATTTGCACTCAATTTTGATCCTTAATCTATAAATATTAGTTAATTTCTGATTTTTTTTGCTATTTCTTTTCTTATTTTATTGTGAGTTTAATTACTATACATAACATTATAAAAGAATTTTATATTATCATTCAATGAGATATTTATATTTGTAAGATTTTTAAAATAGTAAGTGATTGAGCCAAACACTTTCACTAATATAATAATACATGATTGGATTCTATGTAAAAAAAAGTTATACTAATAATACATACAAATTAAATCTTTTTTATTATTTAACAAAGGTAAAAATAAATAACAATAAAATGTTAAAAATAAATCACAACTATGCAGTAAAAAGTGTAACACATTCTAAATAATTATGATTAAAGAATAAAAAAATAATTAAATCATTTGTTTGGGCACATCGGATTTGAATCCATAAATCCATGTAAACCATTTAAACTTTTTACCATTAGTCTAGTCCCAGTGACTTTATTTAAATTATTTTGTTTATGTATAATTTTTATTCATATGATTTTTTGGTATAAATGTAATACTGATATTTGAATCTAAAATATCATACAAATTATTTAAGTACTCAACACTAGTGCATTGCTAGTGGCTTATTTATTATTATTATGAATTGAATTTAGATATACTGACAATATAAAAAAATTTTATATTATCAAAGATTTTTATACTGTTATTCAATCATACATTACTATATCAATAAATATGATTAAATCTCTCACTCACTGCTTGGATAATCATGCAAATGAAATGAAATAATTGGTTGAATATCTAAAAATATTTTATATTGTCAGTGTATCAAACTTAAATTCTATTATTATTATTATTATTATTATTATTATTATTTTGGGTATGATTTTTTTTTTAAAATTTTTAAATGAATCATAAGATATCGTTATTATTTTTATTTTTCTATTTTTTAATATTTACATGCATAAATAATTATAATAATTAGTTGTAAAAATTAATTGTATATTTCAATATATAATTAAAGAAAATAACTATAATAGCAATATTTAACGTTGTGATGACAATTTGAAAATAACGAATTATGATAAAGAGACAAATTCTCGTTGTATATATATATATATATATATATTGTTGGCATTAAAACGAAAATGTACAACAATATCTAATTGGAGTTATCAGTGCATTTAAATTAAATTCTATATATATTAGTATTGATATTTGTAATAAAATTTTCAAGAATTTAATTGATTTGTATTGTTGGCATTAAAACGAAAATGTACAACAATATCTAATTGGAGTTATTCAATATCTAATTGGAGTTATTATTGAACAACCGAGTATTTGAACAATGAACAATCTCAACATTTAGTATCTCAAAACAAAAAATAATCTTAACCTTTAGTGCAAAATATTTTTGAGATATATTTAACATTTTGTTTCGATGAATTTAAAAACGTTTTATCTCTGTCACTCTTTAATTTTGTTTATATTTTGTTAAAATAAAAACAGTATTAAATAATTAAATAAAAATATAAAAAATATATATATGCAAACAAAAAATATTTATTTTCAATAAAAATATTTAATGATAAATATATATTTTATAATAAATAATATTTCATATAAAAATAATTTTTCAAAATGATAAAAACATATATAAATAAACAATAGTTAATTATTAAATATATATAATTAGAAATAATATTTATTATCAATAATAATTACACATTGAAAACTAAAAATATTTAAAATAATTATCCTTAAGCAATAGATATTACGATTATAATATTATTAGATTTAAAATTACATAGTTAATAAAGAATTTTTAATTTAATATAATTTTACTTTTTCTTTTTATATATTATGATGAAAAGTACATGCACAAATTATTAAAATAATTTTCAATAAAATTTTTACTTCCAAATATATAATAAAAATTATTATTTTATTACAGTTTTATTTTATGTTAAATTTTTAATTATAATTAAAATTATTTGTGCTAACGTAAAGATAATATTTTATTATATGATATAATATCTTATACATTATTATGTTAAATAATTAAAACTTTAAGAGAGATCTTATACTACCAGTTCTACTTTGTCAGTTCTCATCCCATTATGGTGTCAAACCAAATCTCATAAACAAAATGTCAAAAGTCACACTTATATTTACATAAAGCTAGAGAATAGTATAATTTTTTTATTATTATTAATCTTTAAAATTAACTGTAGAAGAGTTTGAGTGTATATACATTTGAGAGGCAATATAATATTTTCATAAAATCAATATTATATTCTTTGAAAAAACACTCACGATATTGATTATTATTAAATAATTAATTCAATAACACACATATATAAATATATTTTGAAAGATAAAAATTAAATTTTTTTTTATTCTAAAAAGCTTCTAATGAAGGTAGAAAAATGGGAAAATAATAGACATACAGAGATAGAACCATAATCCAACACCACAACCCTTTAATATAAGAACTGATCAATATGTCACTTGAGATAAAGGTCGGTGGCAATAAAAATTAGATTTTACTCGATATAAAAATTATCATTTGATGGGTTGCTTGTTTTTACGTTGAAATTAAACGGGCAACTCACACCATCCCACCACTGTAAATAAATGCGAGGCTAACAAATTGTTGTATCTTTCAAAAAGTTCAAACCCTTCTTCTACTCTCTTCTTGCTTCACTTTCTTGAGACAACACCAATCTTTCTCTCATGGCACTTGAAGTTCAAGAGCCCAGCTTCTCCATTAACCGTGGTGTTGCTGGATCTTGGAGGAACGAAGATATGGTATATGTAACCATGATCTCGGCATCAGAGTCAAAGAATAGAGTAGCACTTTGCCCCTTGAAGTTGCCATTATACCGTACTCTCTTCACTCTTGATGAGTCTGTCTGTGAGGATTTGGTAAGGACATTTCTTATCAACATGGTGGACATACCACAAGCTTTCTTCAATGGCCATGGCTGTGACATGGTCCAAAAGCTTTCAAGAATGTTTCGTTACTCCATAGAGCATCACCGTGGAGTTGATCATTTTTGTGCCTTTATTATGGTGTCTAAGTTTTCTTGTTGGTACAACATAGAGAGCGCCCCATGTTTCTTCCATGTTGATGATGATCAAGTTCCATCAATGGAGTGCGTAAGAAGTTTGGCTTGTGAGGGTGGTGCGTATTCTTTACCTGCAGGGGCAAGTAAAATAAAGGGATTGAAGGTCCAAGATGATTATAAAGAAGACAATTGTGCTATATGCTTGCAAGGGTTCTCCTATGGTAGTGAAGTGGCTAAGTTGCCTTGTTCTCATGTCTACCACTTTGGCTGTGTTTTGGAATGGTTTGTGCAAAGGGGTACCTGTCCTTTGTGTCGCTTCCCATGCAGTCAAGCTTAATTTCCATCAAGATTCAATCTTGTTAACATTAATGGTATTTCTTGGTCTTAATTGGGTTATCATGTTTTTTCTTTTAGGGAATTAACAGTTTTATATTGCAATAGAGAAAATCTAGTTCAAGATTCACTCTCGTTATAACGTTAATAGTATTTCTTGGTTTTAAGGGTTTGAGTTACATGTTTTCTTTCGAGAAGTAACAGTTTTGTACTGGTAACAAAGCCTAGTTACCATCAAGGTTCATCTTGTTAACATGAGTTTTTTTTTGGTATTTTAAGTGTTTTGAGTTATCTTGTGTTCCTTAAATATGTAGAAGTTTTACATTGCAAGAGAGAGACAACTATTTCTGTACCTAGGGACTTGTATCTTTCTTTCTTTGATCAACATTTGTATGTTTCCGTTATGACATGATAATTTGATGTTCTAAAAGTAAAAGGAAACGATCATAGAAAACCAATTTTGCAATTCCCCATTCTCGGTGTCAATCACTGTTAAAAAAATCTAATTAAAATCTTAACTTAAAATTTAATAGTGAGTGACTTTTTAAATGTATTATTAAACGAGTAACCTTCATTTGTTTCAGTTGGGGTTTCATTTTAGTCTACGACATTAGGACTCATGATATTGGTTTTTAATTAGAGTTTTAGAGCAGTTCGCCATTTTTTCAATATAAAATATGTCATTGGTTTTCAATCAGTGATAATCGATATTTTCTAAATAAAACTATGAATCCGTAATTACTGGCATAGTAAATGCAACATCGTTCATTTATTTAATAAATGTGTCTTGCCTAATCGATAGATACATTTATGTATAGAAACATAAATACCTTATAGTCTAGGAAAACAAATTTAACAAATGAATCTAAATAAAATTTTGTTTATGGATGACAGAGAAAACAGTTCTTTAGGTATACATATGACAAATCCACAAGTTGTCGTCACCCCTTTTTCTAGATTCATTTTTAAGAAGATTTCTTTCAGGTATTATTTTTCACAAGTTATCCACAAGTCTCTGTGTGTTATTTTTCTTTTCTTTTATTATTATTATTTTTTTAAATCACTTTTTACATCATTCTCTTCCGGTCTGGATACTATTTTGGTCTTAAAGTTGGATCAGTAAACATGCATTTTAGTCTTGATTTGTGTAACATTAATTTAATTTTTTTTTAAAATTTGACAATACAAAAGTTCTTAGAAATTTTTCTTCCAAATGTTATTTAACATCAAATTAGTACATAAAAACTCATATTTTATTAAAAAAATAAAATTAAATAATCTTTTAATTTTTTTTCAAAAATTATTTGTCATCAAATAAAATTTTTGAAAACTCATAATTTATCCAAAAAAGAGATCAAGTAATATTTTTGAAAAGATAAAAATTATATCATATTTTAATTTTTAGAAACTTATTTGATATAAAAAAACCTTTTAAGAACTAATATAATATCACATATGATTTTTTAAAGACCTATTTGATGTCAAAAATTTTTTAAGGACTAAATTAATGTAAATTGACTTTTTTTTAGGAATTAAAATGTATTTGCACTCAATTTTGATCCTTAGTCTATAAATATTAGTTAATTCTCGATTTTTTTTGCTATTTTTTTCTTATTTTTTTATGAGTTTAATTATTATATATGACATTATAAAAGAATTTTACATTGTCATTCAATAAAATATTTATATTTGTAAAATTTTTAAAGTAGTAAGTGATTGAGTCAAATAATTTTACTAATATGATAATACATGATTGGATTCTATGTAAAAAAAAAAATTATACTAATAGTACATATAAATTAAATCTTTTTTATTATTTAACAAAGATAAAAATAAATAACAATAAAATGTTAAAAATAAATCACAACTATGCAGTAAAAAATGTAACACATTTTAAATAATTATGATTAAAGAATAAAAAAATAATTAAATCATTTGTTTTGGCACATCGGATTTGAATCCATAAATCCATGTAAACCATTTAAACTCTTTACCATTAGTCTAGTCCTAGTGACTTTATTTAAATTATTTTGTTTATGTATAACTTTTATTCATATGATTTTTTGGTATATATGTAATATTGAGATTTGAATCTAACATATCATACAAATTATTTCAGTACTCAACACTAGTGCATTGCTTGTGGCTTATTTATTATTATTATGAATTGAATTTGGATATACTGATAATGTAAAAAAATTTTATATTGTCAAAACTTTTTACGCTACTTTACTATATCAACAAATATGATTAAATCTCTCACTCACTACTTGAATAGTCATGCAAATAGAATGAAATAATTGGTTGACTGTCTAAAAATATTTTACATTTTTAGTGTATCCAAATTAAATTCTATTATTATTATTATTATTATTATTATTTTGGGTATGATTATTTTTAAAATTTTTAAATGATTCATAAGATATCGTTATTATTTTTATTTTCTATTTTTTAATATTTACATGCATAAATAATTATAATAATTAGTTGTAAAAATTAATTGTATATTTCAATATATAATTAAATAAAATAACTATAATAGCAATATTTAACGTTGTGATGACAATTTGAAAATAACGAATTATGATAAAGACACAAATTCTCATTGTATATATATATATATATATATATATATATATATATATATGAGTTTAATTGATATGCACTGACAGTGTAAAATTATTTTATACTATCAACCAATAAAAATAGGAAAAAGTAAGAAATCATGATGGATCCCTCATTATAATAGGTAGTTATCAGTGCATTTAAATTAAATTCTATATATATTAGTATTGATATTTGTAATAAAATTTTCAAGAATTTAATTGATTTGTATTGTTGGTATTAAAACGAAAATGTACACCAATATCTAATAGGAGTTATTATTGAACAACCGAGTATTTGAACAATGAACAATCTCAACCTTTAGTATCCCAAAACAAAAAATAATCTTAACCTCTAGTGCAAAATATTTTTGAGATATATTTAACATTTTGTTTCGATGAATTTAAAAACGTTTTATATCTGTCACTCTTTAATTTTGTCTATATTTTGTTAAAACAAAAACAGTATTAAATAACTAAATAAAAATATAAAAAAATATATGCAAACAAAAAATATTTAATGAGAAACATATATTTTATAATAAATAATATTTCATATAAAAATAATTTTTCAAAATGATATAAACATATATAAATAAACAATAGTTAATTATTAAATATATAAAATTAGAAATAATATTTATTATCAATAATAATTACACATTGAAAACTAAAAATATTTAAAATAATTATCCTTAAGCAATAGATATTACGATTATAATATTATTAGATTTAAAATTACATAGTTAATAAAGAATTTTTAATTTAATATAATTTTACTTTTTCTTTTTATATATTATGATGAAAAGTACATGCACAAATTATTAAAATAATTTTCAATAAAATTTTTACTTCCAAATATATAATAAAAATTATTATTTTATTACAGTTTTATTTTATGTTAAATTTTTAATTATAATTAAAATTATTTGTGCTAACGTAAAGATAATATTTTATTATATGATATAATATCTTATACATTATTATGTTAAATAATTAAAACTTTAAGAGAGATCTTATACTACCAGTTCTACTTTGTCAGTTCTCATCCCATTATGGTGTCAAACCAAATCTCATAAACAAAATGTCAAAAGTCACACTTATATTTACATAAAGCTAGAGAATAGTATAATTTTTTTATTATTATTAATCTTTAAAATTAACTGTAGAAGAGTTTGAGTGTATATACATTTGAGAGGCAATATAATATTTTCATAAAATCAATATTATATTCTTTGAAAAAACACTCACGATATTGATTATTATTAAATAATTAATTCAATAACACACATATATAAATATATTTTGAAAGATAAAAATTAAATTTTTTTTTATTCTAAAAAGCTTCTAATGAAGGTAGAAAAATGGGAAAATAATAGACATACAGAGATAGAACCATAATCCAACACCACAACCCTTTAATATAAGAACTGATCAATATGTCACTTGAGATAAAGGTCGGTGGCAATAAAAATTAGATTTTACTCGATATAAAAATTATCATTTGATGGGTTGCTTGTTTTTTACGTTGAAATTAAACGGGCAACTCACACCATCCCACCACTGTAAATAAATGCGAGGCTAACAAATTGTTGTATCTTTCAAAAAGTTCAAACCCTTCTTCTACTCTCTTCTTGCTTCACTTTCTTGAGACAACACCAATCTTTCTCTCATGGCACTTGAAGTTCAAGAGCCCAGCTTCTCCATTAACCGTGGTGTTGCTGGATCTTGGAGGAACGAAGATATGGTATATGTAACCATGATCTCGGCATCAGAGTCAAAGAATAGAGTAGCACTTTGCCCCTTGAAGTTGCCATTATACCGTACTCTCTTCACTCTTGATGAGTCTGTCTGTGAGGATTTGGTAAGGACATTTCTTATCAACATGGTGGACATACCACAAGCTTTCTTCAATGGCCATGGCTGTGACATGGTCCAAAAGCTTTCAAGAATGTTTCGTTACTCCATAGAGCATCACCGTGGAGTTGATCATTTTTGTGCCTTTATTATGGTGTCTAAGTTTTCTTGTTGGTACAACATAGAGAGCGCCCCATGTTTCTTCCATGTTGATGATGATCAAGTTCCATCAATGGAGTGCGTAAGAAGTTTGGCTTGTGAGGGTGGTGCGTATTCTTTACCTGCAGGGGCAAGTAAAATAAAGGGATTGAAGGTCCAAGATGATTATAAAGAAGACAATTGTGCTATATGCTTGCAAGGGTTCTCCTATGGTAGTGAAGTGGCTAAGTTGCCTTGTTCTCATGTCTACCACTTTGGCTGTGTTTTGGAATGGTTTGTGCAAAGGGGTACCTGTCCTTTGTGTCGCTTCCCATGCAGTCAAGCTTAATTTCCATCAAGATTCAATCTTGTTAACATTAATGGTATTTCTTGGTCTTAATTGGGTTATCATGTTTTTTCTTTTAGGGAATTAACAGTTTTATATTGCAATAGAGAAAGTCTAGTTCAAGATTCACTCTTGTTATAACGTTAATAGTATTTCTTGGTTTTAAGGGTTTGAGTTACATGTTTTCTTTCGAGAAGCAACAGTTTTGTATTGGTAACAAAGCCTAGTTACCATCAAGGTTCATCTTGTTGACATGAGTATTTTTCTTGGTTTTAAGTGTTTGAGTTATCTTGTGTTCCTTAAATATGTAGAAGTTTTACATTGCAAGAGAGAGACAACTATTTCTGTACCTAGGGACTTGTATCTTTCATTCTTTGATCAACATTTGTATGTTTCCGTTATGACATGATAATTTGATGTTCTAAAAGTAAAAGGAAACGATCATAGAAAGCCAATTTTGCAATTCCCCATTCTCGGTGTCAATCACTGTTAAACAAATCTAATTAAAATCTTAACTTAAAATTTAATAGTGAGTGACTTTTTAAATGTATTATTAAACGAGTAACCTTCATTTGTTTCAGTTGGGGTTTCATTTTAGTCTACGACATTAGGACTCAGGATATTGGCTTTTAATTAGAGTTTTAGAGCAGTTCGCCATTTTTTCAATATAAAATATTTCATTGGTTTTCAATCAGTGATAATCGATATTTTCTAAATAAAACTATGAATCCGTAATTACTGGCATAGTAAATGCAACATCGTTCATTTATTTAATAAATGTGTCTTGCCTAATCGATAGATGCATTTATGTATAGAAACATAAATACCTTATAGTCTGGGAAAACAAATTTAACAAATGAATCTAAATAAAATTTTGTTTATGGATGACAGAGAAAACAGTTCTTTAGGTATACATATGACAAATCCACAAGTTATCGTCACCCCTTTTTCTAGATTCATTTTTAAGAAGATTTCTTTCAGGTATGCAATTTTGACAAGAAATTCACCTAAGATAATTCGTTATTACAGAACATACATATATATATATATATATATATATATATATATATCTTATTAACACTTATTAAATCCAATGATGCCTTCCTTTTAAGACGAGATCCACTTATGCGATCAATTATCCTTTCTTTTCATAATAATGTTGTTGCTCGTGATTTTGAAAATTGAACAATTTATTGTCCTTCTTCTCTTTAGAGTCAACCAACTATATATCATCTTCATATCGTCATACCAACCTCCTAAGATAACATCATCTGAAGCACCATAAAGTATATGCATACAGATTTGAAGTTGTTGGAGCAATGTCAAACCAGTGGTTTTGTTGTTGGAGGATACATGTAGCAAAGTATTAACTATGAATTCTGGTTTATGTGTTTTTTGTATCTGTTACATTTTTGCCGATGAGTCTGAATTGAATTAGTTGATGTCAGAGTTGGTGGAGTCTACAGTTATTTGATTACTCGAATGAATTTTGTTTGAGTTGCCTTCCTAAGGACGGTGCAGCACAAATTTTACATGGTATTATAGCTATATAAAGCTTAATTGTATGGACTAAATCGCCATTAATTCTATATGAGGTGCTCTGTGTGTTAGGTTGCTTACTTCTTTATATTTAGACTTGATGCTTTTAGTTCTTGGTTGTACCTTTCTGCTGAAGACAGATGAGGGTAGTGGATAGGAACAATTTCAGATGTTGTATGGTGGTGATCGAATTCTGTTTGGATGAAGAAAAGTGTTTTGGGGGAAGCGTATGCAGAGGAGTCTTTTAGTGTGTCTATGTTGGGAGAGGATCTTCTCATGTACAAATTGTACATGACACGACTACGTGTGCATCTCCATCATTGATTGAGTTATCTTAAAAGGGTAAAAAGTTAAAACGGTAAAAAATTAATGGTAGAAATATGCACGTGACAAGATTATATCGATTTCCACATGCATGGGCTTGGTGGTTTCAGAGGTTTCTGGTGTTTGCTGTTTGGTTGAGGAATGAATTGTAATTCTGCAGGATATCAATGTTGAATCGCTTCCAAGTATAGATGTTGAATTTTGGCTATATATGGAGGTGCTTTTACAAATTTTGTGCTTCATTTCATGTCGGAAGACATTTTCTGTGGTTGATTAGGAGGTCCTCATTGGATAATGTTTGGCTACGATGATAAAATAACAATTGAAAACTGTGGTGCGTATGGAAAAAAGGTACAACATATTGAGAAGGCAATTGAAGATTAAGCTGAAGTGAAGGCAAATTGCAATGCTATATATAAGTTGTTATCCTGTCTTGTGATGTTTTAAGAGGTTCAAATAACATGAATTTATAAGGTGTGATAAAAAGGTTTAGTTGGTTTGACTCTACTATGGCAAGTGTGCTGGTTCTGCATAAGTCTAATTTAGGCAGCTTCCATCCATCAAATGTAGATTCAAAAATGATTTCTCTTGGCAGTATAACATCACCCGAAAATGATACGGGTGATTTGGGGTCTGATTGAGGAATTAATGCAGAAAAGTGTAAAGACTAGTAACTGGATCAATAGATGGGTGTGTGACAGAGGAGGTATATAGGTTTTCTAGTTTTCAATAAGTTTATGGTGACCAATTTTTTAATTGTTTTTTTAAACTTGCCTTTGATCAATATATGATGTATTGCTTACTTATGTATGTCCCTGTTCTATTCCCCTCTTGATAGAGGGTGTTTGAGCATGTTTTTAATCATCCAAAATGATCTGTAATATAAAATTATGTAGTTTTGAACCATGCAAGCTCAGGTTGTTTAACAAAAGAGATATTTACCTCTTTGCAAGCTTGTGATATTGGCTTAAGCATATAAGATGTAAAAAGATAAAATGACTAAAACATAATACGCATATTATGTTCCACAAGCATTGTACCTAAGTTTTGTCCACCTCTAAATATATTTAATGTATTTTAAAATGTCTTCAAAATGTTAAAATACATAATTTTCTCATTGAGATGCGATAACAAAAACTTTTTAAAAGACTAACGAAGTTCTTAAAATTGTGGGCATAATTCTATTGAAAGATTAGCTGAAAGAAGAAGAATTCCAAGTAATTATAATAGGCTATATACCTAATTCATATGGAACTCAACACATCCTTCTATCCAAGGATGGACATATAAAATTTAAAATTTACAGAATTGGACATACGCAAATGGCTCAACATAAAATAAAGTGCACTTAAAAGGCATTGAATGAGAAAAATATATTTTTTATTAATTAAAATTTTTTTGATTGAGCCATTGGAGAAATAAATAATCAAAATATGTTTTATATATATATATATAATATTTAATTTTGATATATTGTCAATGTAAAATTTTTCTTCAATAGTTTGAATTCATATAAGGCTCAAATACTCTCCAACCAATGGGGAGCATTACAAACCACAAACACTTGTGTATGAAGAGTATCTGACACACGTACACCTTCAATAATTTTTGTATAGAAACATTGAATTACAATTATCAGTATTGTTGATCATTTGTACCAAATTTTTTAAAAAAGAATGTGTTCAAATAGTTATTATTTGTATGCATTTAAGAAGCATTAATTATGATAATTTTGATGTATATAATAGGTGTATTGCTTGATTTCAGATTAATACAAAGTTTTATAAACATAATTTATAACACATAAACTTTCAATTCAATGATAAATATTGTAAAAGGTTTTTTTAATTGAAAGTTATTTAATGGTACAAGTCATTTGTGTTTAATGATCCTCATTGATCCTCGCCCCCTCCCAAACAAAGCAAACACACATATATATAAGTTGGTTAACATTAATAGCTGAATTTGCAATTAGTTGTTTTTAAATTTGAATCACAAATCAATCTTTGCTCATCAATACATATATGAATTCTCAAGTTTAAATCTTGTAAACAGAAAAATTAATATTATGAAAATTTTATCCCTATAATGGCTTGAATCGGCTTACATTAGATTAGTTAGAACTTAGAAGATTCTAAATTCCGGTGGTTCAAACAAAAAATACATACATGAACCCACCTGAATGTTTCACATAAATTTAGATATTATTGACTACTCTTTTAAGTCATCGTCCATGAATAAAAATACATGTATATACATAAATTTATGCACATGAACTTAATGCATTGTCTTTTGGTAGTAAAAAGTTATAATTTATATTTCCAATTTTATCCAAAAGGTTAATATGCAAAATTTTAAAAAATATTCATTGCTGAATTGAATATCCTAACATATTGTCATATAATTTCACTTTATTCTATTTTCAATTTAAGCTATTCAATTACGATAAAAATACACGTGGAAAAAGTTTCAAAATGATATACCATAAGACAATTCCCTTATAATGTAACAAAATATGTGAACCGTATCAATTATATTATACCACTATTACTTTTTACCATTCTTATATACACCAACAGTAATTATCATTAAAATAATTAAATATATAACCAAAGTGACTCACTTGTTATGACGCAAGCGCACACGCCAGGCTTTCCATTTTTGAATTTTAGGAGTCAATTTTCTCATTCCCCCTTAGGCTTCATCCATGTAGAATATGTAGAATTCTCATTTCCTTTGCTAATTACTTTTGTCTATAAATTAAGAGCAAAGATCCATTGGCTGCTACCAATTAATCTAACTAGTGAATTATTGTTGAGAGGAAATAATGGCCAATGCAATCAAGTTCTTTACGTTGAACACTGGGGCCAAGATACCTTCTGTTGGCTTGGGAACATGGAATGCTGAACCTGGTGTTATCGCCAAAACTGTCACGACTGCCATTAAGGCATAACTCAAATTCTTTTGCATTTTTCTTCCTCATACTAAAGTAAGGGTTAAATCTAATCCCAACCCACTAAAGGAACATTTTTCTAGTGTTTTGTGTTTTTTATTTTATATAAATTCAAAAACTTTACTTTAATTTTTCATTGTTTTTTTATTTCGTAAGTACAAGTTCTGACCGAAAGAGAGGTAGTTCGGGTTGGTTACAGGCATATTGATTGTGCTCCAGCCTACCAAAATCAAACAGAGGTAACAGCATCAATGAATGATCAGAATGACCTTTATGTTAGGTACCTGAGTTAAGGAACAGAATAATGCAATTAAAATTTGGAGATAAGAAAAGGCGGAATTGGACCAAATATTTTTTACAAAATGGGAAGATCTTTATAATGATTAAGTGGAAATTATAATCTCTCAAAATATAAGAAGAGAACCATAATATATGGAGAATACAAATATACAAGAAAATACACATAGGAGAGAAATATTTTTCTCTCTCTAAGGTACTCACTCAAGTGTTTCTGATACTAATTCTTGCTACAATTTTTGGTGCATTATTCTATTCCTTAACTCTGGTAGCTAACACTTTGAATTATTTGGGTGATTTTATATCTATATCTAAACATGTGTATATAAAGATAAATGCTTAACTTTTGCTAGCCATTAATTTGACAAATTTTTCTTTCTTTCTTTTTTTTCTAATTTTATGACTTGGTTTCAAAGTTTGGTTCAGCTCTGAGGAAGCTTTTTGATGATGGTGTTGTAAAGCAAAAAGATCTATGGATCACCTCCAAACTTCGGTTTGTTAGCTTTGAAAATTATATGCTTTTTCTTAATGTCAATACATATGTTTGCCTTAGGGTGCTAAACAAAGGTCTTTTTTTTTTTCTTTTCTTTTTGAGTAAAATCCCAAATTAATTTTTAAAATAGTTGTGGATATCAATTTAGCATTCGAAAGATTTGTGGGATCAATTTGGTCCTCGAAAGATTCTCGAAAGATTTATGACATCACTTTAATTCTTGAAAAATTACAATTTATTTCAAAATAATTTCTTTTAATCTTTTAGATTAATTTGAAATAAATTTTAATCTTTTGAAGACTAAATTGATGTCACAATTTTTTCAAGAACCAAATTAATGTCTCATAACTCTTTCGAGAATCAATTTAGGGTTTTACCTTTTTCTTTTTATTTCTTTCTAACTATGTCTAGGTTTTTAGATCATGATCCAGAAGATGTTCCGAAAGCATTAGAAAGAACTTTTCAGCAATTGCAAATTGACTACGTAGATCTCTATCTAGTACGCATCTACTTCCTACTATGTCAATTTGTGTTGATGGGGTGATAGTTGATTAAATGGATTAAATTCAAATCATGTTTTCAATAAAGTAATATTGATGTGTTTGGATAAACATTTTTTTTTAAAAAATGATTTAAAATTAGCATTCAAAATTTATTTTATTAAAAACAATCCATTTCAGCTTTAAAAAATAATAAAGCAAAAAATTAATTATTTTTTAAAGAAAATCTTATACAAACAACATAAAAAATTTTAGAAGTGATTTTTTTTTGTTTTATTAAAGTGTACCTTTTTTTTATACATACAAACTAGCACAAACAAACATAATCTTAAACAGATTCATTAATCTCTTCCTTTATTATATTGAATTCATTCATTCAAAGATCCATGGACCTATCAAGATGAAGAGAGGATCAGTAGGACTCAAGCCAGAAAACCTTGAAATACCTGACTTACCTAGAAAATGGAGAGCAACGGACACTCTATGACTCTGGCAAGGCCAGAGCCATATGAGTAAGCAATTTCTCTGTAAAGAAGCTTCATGATTTGTTGGAGACAGCTCAAGTGGTTCCTGCTGTTCACCGAGCGGAATTGCACCCAATTTGGCAGCAGCCAAAGTTGCATGGATTCCGTAAATCTAATGGAGTTCACCTATCTGTAAGTACAGTGGATATAAACCACTTGACGTAACTAGTATCATGCAGCAAATATATCATCTGAATTATTTCAAATCCTAAGGGCTATGAAAGACAATGATTGTTCTTTTTTTTTTCCCCCCAAAATGACAATTTCTTTAGTACCACTATAAAATTCGAGGATATCAGTATCTTTTAATTATTTGTGATTAAATCACAGCCATTAAATATAAGAAATACCGATACCCTCATAAAAAAAAAGGGATATCAAAGAAAATCCCTTTTGAAATGCTTGTTTAATTAGAGCCAATTGAACATGATATTTTGGTATATCTTCACACGTTTTTACTTTCAACAACCATTCTTTTAAGTGCTAATTATCTATGATGATTATTTCCTTTATTTTGGGACATTCTCCACTGGGGTCACCCGGACTTTACAAGGCTGACATTCTTAAGAACCCTATTGTCACTACAATTGCAAATAAATTGGGGAAGTCACCAGCTCAAGTGACCCTTCATTGAGGCCTACAATTGGGATATAGTGTGCTATCTAAGAGTACTAATGAGGAGAGGATCATAGAAAACTTTGATGTCTTTGATGAAATATCAATACTAGTTCTAGAAGAGTCTACATGTTGAAAGAAGTGAAGCACCAACCTTTTGAGGTTAATATTTGAAATATCAAGATTTAGAAGCTGCTAAATTTTTCTATGGCTAATGGTGTCATAAAAGAAAGAAAAAGAAATATTTAGAAGTGATAGAATGCTAGAATTTTCTAGCAAAATTTCATGCGGTAATTCCACCGACTTTATGTCCTATAAATAAGCATTGTGCAACTGTGTAAAGTATGTGCGACAAGTAGTGATGTGAGTGTGTGCAGAGAGAAGTCCTAAGTGTGTGCGTAGAAGTGAGGTGAGTGTCAGCTAATGTGTGCCAAAGTAGTGAATGTCTGGTATGCACTAGTGTGAGAGTGTCCATTGTATGAAACTAGTGAGTAAGTGTATGGTGAGGAATCAAGTGAGTGTTTGAGTGAAATTTGCGTCCCATCAACTTGTAGTCTTAAGTCATTATCTTATAAATAAAGAAAGCATTGTTATTTTTATAGAGTTCACTTTTTTCCTCTACAATTTGGTATAAGAGTCAGGTGACCGGGGATCATTTCGAAGGTGATTAAGGATCACTATTTCTGGGGAAGCTTTTTATCGCAAGTCGCAATATAAGACTGTAAAGCTATTGGTTTGGAACCAAAGCAATGAGAAAATTTCATCAAGTCACTATGGCAAACATTCAAGTGGTTGGTGGAATAAAGAAGCTCAATGCCCAGAATTATAATACATGGCAGACATGTATGGAGTCATATCTCCAAGGCCAAGACTTGTGGAAAGTTGTTGGAGGTAGCGAGACAATGCCACCTCCTGCAACAGAAGTGGAAGCATTGAGGAAAAGGAAGATTAAAGCAAGGAAGGCTATGTTCGCGATCAAGACTATAATAGAGGACGAGATGCTTGTGCACATAAGTAACGCTTTGTCATCGAAGGAAGCATGGGACACTTTCGTAATGCTATTCCCCAAGAAGAATGATGCAAGGCTACAACTCTTAGAGAATGAGCTCTTATCGGTAACAAAAGGAGACTTAACGATCAACCAATATTTTACTAAGGTAAAATCTCTCTGCCGTGAAATTTCTGAATTAGATTTAGATAGTAAAATATCTGATCAACGTATGAAGAGAATAATTATTCATAGTCTAAGACCAGAATATAGAGGATTTATCATTAGCATTCAAGAGTGGCCTACCCAATTTTCCCTTTTATAATTAGAAAATTTGTTGACTGACCAAGAAGTGATGGCTAAAAAAATGACTGGAGTATCCGTGAAAAGTGAAGAAAAAGCACTTTCATTGGAAAAAGGAAAGGAAGAGCGAAGCCACCTATTAGCAAGAATGAAAAGGGAAAGAAGGAGCAAGAAAAAAATTTATGCTTTAGAAAACTCGAAGCTAATACAAAGAAATGTGATAGCGCCTGCTTCAATTATGGAAAGCGAAGGCATTTTGCAAGAGATTGCTAGTTTAAGACAAAGTCGGCAGAGAGCAACATAATAACTGCAAGTCGCTCAATAGAAAAAGAAAATGACAGCAAAAAGAATGGAATGTCTCTGCCTCGTTGGCAGTCGAGGAGGAAACAAACCTTGATGACAAGAATTCTAAGGAGCTTGTGAAGTCACCAAAGGTAGAAGTCGCACTCACAGCAATATATCAACCAGGCACTGATTATAACAAGGATTGAATTATAGATTCAAGTTGCTCAAATCATATGATGAGTGACAAGGAGAAGCTTGAAAGCACTATAGAATATAAAGGTAATCGAGTAGTGGTGATAACAGACAATTTGAGGTTCCTAATCACCCATGTTGGGAAAGTAGTAATCTCATCACATTGCAGCAACAATCAAGTACACTTACAAAATGTCTATTATGTGCTTGGAATGAAGAAAAATTTACTCTCGATATCACAAATTACAAAGTCAAGGAGATACGTAGTGTTTGGCCCAGAAGATATTAAGATATATGATAAGTTAAAAATTATCGAGGAACCTATGTTGAAAGGGCGACATTTAGAGTCAATCCACATAATATCTGCAGAGTCAGCTTACGTACAAAAGACCCATAAGAATGAGACTGTGGATTTATGGCATGCACACCTTGGGCATGTGAGTTATCATAGGCTCAAAGTGATGATCAAGAAGTTGATGCTCAAGGGTCTCCCTCAGCTAGAGGTACCAGATGACATTATATATGTCGGGTGTTAGTATGGTAAGACACATCAACAGCCATATGAAAGGTCAAAGTTTCAAGCCAAAGAGCCTTTGGAGTTAGTTCACTCAGATATACTTGGACTAATAAAACAACCCTCAATCAGTGGATATCATTACATGGTGACCTTCATCAATGATTACTCAAGGTATGTGTGGATATATTTAATGAAGGAAAAATCAAAAACATTGGTGAAATTCAAAGAATTTAAAGAAAAGGTAGAAAGCGAAGTTGGGGAGAAGATTCAGTGTCTACGCATAGATACCAAGGGAGAATACACATCAAAAGAATTCTATGACTTCTTGAAGAAGTGCAAGATAAGAAGATAGATAACATGTCTAAACACTCATCAGCAAAATGGCATAGCAGAGAGGAAGAATCGCCATTTTGCTAAGATTTGTCGAAGAATGCTACACGCTAAAAATGTTCTGAGTAGATTCTGGGTCGAGTGTATGAAGACTGCAGCTCATGTGATTAATCGACTTCCACAAGCAAAGCTGAGGTTTGCCTCACTATTCGAGAAGTTATGAAGCTTAAACTCACAGCGAGTTATTTCTGAGTATTTGGCTGCATATGCTATGTCTTCTTTCCATATCACTTGAGGACCAAAATGGATAAGAAGGTTGTTCATTGCATAGTTGTGGGATACCATAGTCAGAGAAAATTATGGAGATGTTGTGATCCCATAACTAGTCAATGTAATACATCAAGAAATGTGGCATTTGATGAAGCCTCCTCTTGGTGGTCAACACAACAGGTAATTCTATCTGAGTCCAAAGAAATTAAAGGCATGATAGAAGAAAGGATAGGCGAGCCAAAAGAAAGCATTAAAGAGGAACGTCCAAGTCGAACTGAGATAGAGAGTCATAGACAAAGCTCTTGGCAAATAGGAATGCATCAAAGGGAGCAAAGAGAGCTTTAGCATGAAGAAGAAGAAGTCAAAGAGCAACCACAACTCAAAAGATCAATGAGACAAAGAAAGCCCAATCTAAAGTATATAAATATTGCAGAAGTGATATAAGAAAAAGAGCCTTTAAAATATGAAAATATCTTCACAAGAGGATTGAGGAGCATCAAGATTTCAAAGCTCCATAAACAACTTGGGATGCAAAGTAGAACTAGTACTGAAGTGGAGAATTTAAATATCAGTACTAGTTCTAGAAGAGCCTACATGTTGAAAGAAGTGAAGCACTGACATTTTGAGGTTAATACTTGAAATATCAAGATATAGAAGCTGCTGGATTTTTCTATGGCTGATGGTGTCATAAAAGAAAGAAAAAGAAATATCTAGAAGTGATAGAATGCTAGAATTTTCTAGCAAAATTTTAGAGGGCCACTCCCAATACATTTTTCTCTCTTTCAAGACACCTTCGCTATGAGCCAACTTGAAATTGTTGTTGATATGATCATCTGCCATATGACATATGCTTCTTATAATCCTCCAATGATTTTCCCATAATTCATTCACCAAACAAAATGCATTTCTTGCTTTCCACAGCCACCAAACCATAACAAAGTGAAGACATGATTTTGACTAAAAGCTTTGATCCATGATCTCCATTAGAAAGGTTGAAAAACTTTCATAATTAACAAAATCAAAGAATGCCCAAATTCGCCTAGCTCAAAGGCAAACTCGCAAGCAATGCATGATATTTTCCAATGGAGCATCACAACAAGAACACCCATAAACACCTCTTTGTGTCGTCTATAGTGAAGCTCATTTGAAGATAAGGACTCATGACAAATGAGCCACACTTAAAAATGGATCTTCTCTGGCACTACCTTCCTCCATATCCAAGACTAGTGTGTGTTTGATCAACAAAGTGAGTTTGAAACAAAAGCTAGTTGTACGTGGTTCGAACTGAATATGTACCCCTAGTCTGGAGTTCATGCACAAGTATAGACCAAATTGCAGACTTTAAATGCTTTGGAAGAATTGTGGCCAAACCATCAAAGTTCCATTTGTTTTTTATAAATGTCCTTGACCTAAAGCTAAATATCTTGTACATTAACAAATGGAACCAAGTCACATAATAGCTTATCTTCAATTAATCAATCTTATATCTAAAACTATTCTTCAAAGCATTAACCATTTTGGTGATAGATTTTCAAGTGCAACAATCACATGTGTTAGCTGTGGTTTAAAAAAATATCATGGTTATTGCAAGTACTTTTTCAACAACAACTATACCCACAATTTCTTTCTCCTATGATGTAGGTTCCATATTATTTTACCTAATATAGCAGTATTTATAAGCCTAGCCTGCCAAATCCTAAGGCTGGCAACTCTTTTTGGCAAAGAGACAATTTCCGACTTCACTAGGTGCAGACCTTTTGGCTCGTGAGTTTTGCTAAAGGACATTTTACGCCAGGTGGATTGTTTGGTGAAGCTAATTAAACTTCTTCAGTGTGAAGTTCTTACTTATAACGAATTGCTAGTGGACATGTGGAAGCCTTAAGCTACTGGGGGCTCCACACCTAAGTTATTGTTAACACTAATGACAGACTTAATAATTTTGATTTAAAAGAAAAAAAAAAACATTTGCAAGTTTGTAAACCCACTCACACACCATGAACACCACCACAAGTCGCCCGCATCACCGTCCCGGTAAGCCCGCCACAAGCTGCCCTCACCACTGTCCCAGCAAGCCCGTTGCTTCCATCGCTAGCAACCACTCCCAATCGGCCATCTTCGGCCGCCGTCGTCAACTCCAACCATCGCCCTTATCACCACCATTGTTCACCGTCGTGCAACCACCACGAAACCACCATCAGACCAAACCACTGCACCCTCAGCAACGCGCACCACTGCGTCCTATAGTGTCACACAAATTTGTGCAAGTTTGAATTTTTTTTTTTGGTCATCCTTCAACCTATTTTGAAACATAAGTGGAAGTTTGTGGAAATCCATTCGAAGATGTGCAGGCCTGGTTTTGCATTCTTCTTCGACAATGAATGCGTGAATCTATGCAAAAGATCATTGTTGATGATCGATGGGTGCCAAAATTGAGATTTGGGTTAACATCGTAGCAAGAATCAATGAAAAAGGCAAGTTTTTGGAGCTTCAACTCCCTCGTTAATGGCGGAACCCACCCCCTAAACCATCTTCATGTCAGCTTTAGAATCGAAATAAACAAGTTGTTATATGGGGTCCATAGGTTTAGCAAGCAGGGCACTAGGATTGTAGTCAAAAGTGTAGGAGTAGTGTTATATGGGCATAAAATATTAGACATTTTGACCGACACCCACTCATAGAAAATCGTGCAATCCACCTTTTGTCATGCCACCCCTACCCTTTCTTGATTTTTCGGGCAATGTATCATACAAGGGTGATATGTCAAAACATCATTCTCAAACTGAACTTGTTAAAGCCAATTGACTAGTTTTATATGTTAAAAAGATTACCCTTCCAACCAGCTAGCCCTTTCCGCATCTTCTTAATAATAGAGTCAAAGTCATGCTTTCCCTTCTCACAAGTAATGGAAAGCCAAGATATTTTTTGCCAAATTATTTGACAAGTAAATAGAAGAAACTGTCGTATATTTTAAGCACTTTTCGATGCGGATGTTCTTAAAACGTATAGCCTTAAACTTCTCCAATTTCACTTTCAAACTAGAAGCACTGCAAAATACATTTTCCTAATAATATATTTAAAATACATTTTCATAATAACAATACTTGAGAAATTTGTTTCAACAAGTCCAATTTTTTTTTCCTTTTGTTTTAAAATATCATCTTAAATGCAAAGCCTAATTTTTGTTTGTTCCTCAAATTTCAAGTCTAATACATGTATGAATTAGCTTATTTTATACTAAAATATGTCGATTTTTTATTTAAAATCCTCATCTTGGCCATTTTTATTTTAATACTTTTAAATGTAAAATAAAGGAGTTGAAAAATGTTTAATTAAATGCAAATTACCTTTGATATTTTGGAGTGTATATATATATATATATATATATATATATATATATATATATATATATATAGTTTTTAACAACATTTATTAAATTACAACATTAAAAAAAGTTGCTAAATATACATAAAAGATGGATTCTCTGGTGCAAATTATTTTTTTATTTGCACCGTGCAGATTAAATGTCGCCTAATAATAACTTGACATATGGATACCGTAAGACAATTCCCTTGTAATAAACCAATAATAGTGAATCGTAGCAACTATACCATATCACGATTGTTTTTAACCATTCCTATATATACTAGAAATAATTATCACTAAAATAATTAAATGCATAGCTAATGTAGCTCTGATGTGACGCATGCGCTAATGCCAACCTTTTATAGTTTTGGGAGTCTAAGAATCAATTTCCTCCTTATCCTTCTCTGTGAATACTTCTTCATTTCATTTGCTATTTACTTTTGTCTATAAATTAAGAGCAAAAAACCATTGGTTAACTATCTAGTTATTATTGATAGAAAAATGGCTGAAGCAATCAGGTCTTTTGAGTTGAACACAGGGGCCAAGATGCCTTCCGTTGGCTTGGGCACATGGCAGGTTGAACCCGGCGTTATCGCCAAAGCTATCACCACTGCCATTAAGGTATAGCTCAAAATCTTTTGCATTTTTCTTTGACTTAAATTTAATCCCAACCAACCTAAAGGAAAATTGTCTAGTATTTAGGACATTTTTTTTTTCTATTTTACATAAATTCAGAAACTTTAGTTATTCATTGTTTTTTATTTCATAAGTGCTAAACCAAGAGGTATTTCAGGTTGGATACAGGCATATTGATTGTGCTCCAGTCTACTTCAATCAAGCAGAGGTAGCAAGATCATGATTGATATAATAACCTTCGGATTATAATGCAATAGAGTAGTAGTACATATGAGATATGTCACAGCTCATGCTCCCTTGCATCAAAATTTATTGAAAGTGTATGTGAATTCATTTTTCTTTGATGAATTAAGAAATTTTCAACTTATGCTAGCTATTTAACAATCATTTTTTTTTAAAAGAAAAATTTATAACTTTTGGTCTTTATAGATTGGTTCAGCTCTCAAGAAGCTTTTTGATGATGGTGTTGTAAAGCGTGAAGATATATGGATCACCTCCAAACTTCGGTTTGTTATCTTGTGAAAAATCATTTGCTCGTTTTAAATGTTGGTGCATATGTTTGCCTTAGGTTCTTAACAAAGGTCCTCTCCTTTCTTGACTGTGTCCAGGTGTTCAGATCATGCCCCAGAAGATGTGCCAGAAGCGCTAGAAAGAACTTTGAAGGAATTGCAAATTGACTACATAGATCTGTATCTAGTATGCTTCTATATGCTGTTATGTCAATTCATGTTGATAGAGTGCCGATGGATTAAGTGCCCTTTGGTTAACATTATTGACGATTTTTTTTTTAAGTTTTTTAAAAAGTTAAAAAAAATTATATTTTTAACTTTTTTGTCTTAGTTGACTATGTAGTTTATTACTTTCCAAAAAATTATTTTTAATATTTTTTGAGAAGTTAAAATATTTAATTTTTTAAGAAGCATTTTTTAAAATGCCCTAAACAAGCACTTCCATTTTACATATTCAAACACAAAATAACTTAATTATAAGTTACTTTCATTTAAGTCCTTAAATAAGCCATTTATCCAAACAAATCCTAAATGTTCTAAATTCATGATTAAAATCCTCTAAAATGAGATTCCTTTTAAAGTTTAATAAAAAAAGAGGTATTATAAACTCTTAAATCAATAGGTTATATTGTGTGGGATTCCTACGAGTAATTTAACTTTAAAAGAAATCTCACTTTAGAATATCTTAATTCTGAAATTCAAATCATGGTTTCCTAATTAAGTAAAGTTAATGAATTCATTTTATAAAACAAATGTAAAAGTTATCATCCATTAACATCTTCCTCCAATATATTGAATCGATTCATTTTGTAGATCCATGGGCCTGTCAGCATGAAGAAGGGATCAGTTGGAAACAAGCCTGAAAATCTTACAATTCCTGACTTATCTAGCACATGGAGAGCAATGGAGGCACTCTATGACTCTGGCAAGGCCAGATCAATAGGAGTAAGCAATTACTCTTTAAAGAAGCTTCAAGATCTGTTGGAGACAGCTCGTGTGCCTCCTGCTGTTAACCAAGTGGAATTGCACCCAGTTTGGCAGCAACCAAAGTTGCATGAGTTCTGCAAATCTAAAGGAGTTCACCTATCTGTAAGTATAGCATATATAATTCACTTAAGAGAGTGGGTATTCATGCATGTGCATCAAATGTCTTATTTCAAATAAAAAATGTTATTTGAATGTAGTTATTTGACATGTCAATCAGCACCAGAATTCATATGCAAATGAGCATGGAGCTCACTGCATGACTAGGAAATTGGATGATAATATTATCATTTATCACTATAGTCACCTAATTCCCAATTATGTATGTACATTTTCCCCTCATTTTCACATAAATTCCTAGTATCGAGATTGATAGGCCAAAACACTATGTCAAAAGTAACAAGACTCTTTCAAGATCTTGGATTTAGAAAAAGAATAATTGTTTCTTTTTTAAAAATTTTGGTAAAGTTATTTATTGAAATTGATATTTTGGTATGCCTTCAAATGTTATACCTCAAAAGACCAACAAGTTATTGAATCAGTGATAAACAACTTTGTCCCCTATAGGATGAAGACACAAGTTCGAATCCCAATAAATATACTTGCTGAAAAGAAGAGTAATCATCAATGTTCTATTCCCCCAAAATTATGAGAGTAATATTTTCCACAATTTTATCATTTAAAAAAAATAAGTTATTCTTTCTACTTGTTAGTTATCAATAATGATTATGTTTCCCTTTTAGGGATATTCTCCATTGGGGTCACTAGGAGTTCACAAGGTTGATATCCTCAAGAATCCTATTGTCACTATGATTGCAAATAAATTGGGGAAGTCACCGGCACAAGTGACCCTTCGTTGGGGTCTACAAACGGGACATAGTGTGCTGCCTAAGAGTGCTAGTGAGGAGAGGATCATAGAAAACCTTGATGTCTTTGATTGGTCTATTCCTGAAGACCTAATGGCCAAGTTCTCTGAATTTGAGCAAGTAAGTTCTCTTACTACCTTTCTTTCCTCTATCATTAGCACTAATTGTGAAGCTAATTGTGTGATGCAATAATAATAAGAGTAATACTACTCAGCCAAAAGGATGTAAACAAAATTTTTTATAGAAATCTTGGTGGTGTGATTGGATGAAATATAATGGTAGGATTTTCTTGTTCATTCAAAGATAATCAACCATGCTATATTATTTTGACATATAATTTCTAGCAAACATTTTGGCCGAGTAGCAATTTTCTAATAATAATGTTTGATGTAAGCATGCTCAAAGCTTTATCATTTTTTAATAACATATGGAAATTACTCATGCAGGAGAGGCTGATGAAGGGTTCTGAATTTGTTCATGAGAACTATGGTGCTTACAAGAACGTTGAAGAACTCTGGGATGGCGAACTGTGAGCAACGAATTGCTTGCAAGTCTACTGCTTCTACTGCAGATTGACTACTATTGATTTATATCTAGTTTAAAAGCCACTTGTTTTAGTTTTCAAGTTTATTGGATGCAGAGAAAGTGCTGTTCTCACGATAATGTTGAATAAGAAACCAAGAATAACTTCTCTTAAAAGAGAAATGTTTTTTTTCCCCCCTGTTTGTACTTTATGCTCGAATAGCAATGATTAGATGAGTGTTTCCTTCTCTTATTTTTAGTCATGATGAATCACGTTATTTACTTAATCTTATAAATGACAACCGAATTCGTACCAATTAGTTTCTCATTAAATAGTACTCTTTCTTAAATAAATTCTTCTTCCATTTTAAAATAATTGTCCTCTTAAAAAGTTTTTGTTTCAAATTTTTTGTTATTTTAGAATTTCAACGTGGAATTAATTATTTTATTCTAATTTTACTCTTGTCTTTGTTAGTTATAACTTTTTTATTTTTTCTTTATCACACCCATTTTATGTTGACCTATTATAATTCTTTCATTTTAAATTTTTTAAAAGGTAATTTAGTCTTTTAAAATTATTTGTTTGAAAAATTAGAAGAGATATATGCTTCTTACCATTAATAGGGTGTTTCGTTGGCCCATTTATATTAATTCTAATAATAACTTATTATGGGACAAGAGAAATTTTTTTCCCTAATCTTTTCTCTTTCTCTCTCCCTCATCTTACATGATCATGATTTTTTTAAAAATTCAATCATGGCAATTCTATCCTTATCCTTTCTAAGTATCCCTATCTTTCATTCTTTTGATTGTTGTGCATGTCATCATCTGGGATAAAGTTGAACATTTTGGATTATCAGGTTTTCATTTTTTGAGAAGGCTTCTAAAATAGTCTTTATAACTTAAGGGTCACTATGATCCTTGATAATATTATAATAAAAAAATAATAATAAAATTATGTTTTTTGCCCTCACTCTATTCTCTCGCTCTCCTAACTCTCTTCCTTCCTTTCCCTTCAATTGCCACCAGCCATTGCAAAACCCCCTTGGGCGGCACCACTTCCCCCTCCCCCCATTGGCCCCATAGCTACTCTACAACCGCAATGACATCAAATGCACCCTTAGGGACAAGGCCTGCTACATCTCACTTTGAGGACTCCGCTTGCTGCTGCTTCGGCTACATGGTCTCCTGTAATCCATTCTCTAAAGTATTTCATGATCTGCGTTTGCTTCAATTTTCGATTCTGAATCTTGAGTTTCTAGTTTGTGAAGTTGAAACTGTGAGTTCGCTGCTTGATTGTGTAGATCTGATTCTGTGAGATCAAAAGATCACTTTTTTGTGAAAATCTTGTTGGTAGGTGATTTCATAAGTTTCCTGTAAGTACTCTCTGAGTTTGGGGTCATGCTCTAACCTTGATGAGATGATCGGTATCGAATCCACTTAAATTTTTGTTAATAAAAAAATAAAAAGAAGTCAAATATTGATTTAAGTAATTATTCCACTCGAATGCTAGCACAGCGCCACTGCATGGGAGAATGGGAGGTGCATATTGTTGTTCTGATTCTTTATGAGGGCAACAAATGTGCAGACTTCCTAACAAAATATGGAGCACAGCACGGAATGTTACTCGCAGACACTGTTGGAGTTAGTTTTTCTAGAAATCAGTTAGTTTACTATTTTTCCTACTTTCGTATGTATAAAAGGGGAAAAAAAAGGTCTTAAAATACTAGTAGGGTTTTCAAGATTTAATTTTGGTCTACTAATTATCATGTAAGATTTTATTCAATTGAGGTTGATTATTTGAAAAGAACTGAAAGCGAAAACTTTCTTTCATTGTAATTAATAATTAATAATAATATAATATGATAGGAATTTAATTTTAATATATTGTCAATACAAAAATATTTTAAATAAACATCTAATTATGTAATAATACGTCAACAAAAGTATTTGATTCTCACATCCATTATCTCAAAAATTTTATATAATGATATATAATTAGATAATAATATAAAATTCTTATACTGATAGTATATTAATATGAATCTTATATGATAATTTCTTATTTTATATATGGGAAGGGATCAACTTACATTAGAGTAAGTTAAATAATAACTTTTTATTAAAAAGCATTACAAAACCCACCTTTAGATTGAAAAATCTTACATTATAGATAATAGTGGAAATAGGTCGAGTCAGGTTAAGTTTTGGCCAAGGTTAAGAAAATCAGATTGGGCATCGAATTGGTCAAAGCAGGGATTCAAAGATTTAGAGGTTTAATTGGTTCAAATGAGGGTTCGATTAGAACATAATAATATATATATATATATATATATATATACATATATATATAATTTTTTTAAAAAGAGAAAAATAGTATTTTACAAAAAAAAAAAAATCAACCAAATCGATGAATTGGTAGAACTAGACCGGTTCACCGATCTTCACCCGTTTAGTCCGATTTGATAGCAATTTTCAAAGACAATGGTTTAACTAATAAGACATGATTGGATATTAGGCTAGTTCCCGATCTGATCGACTGCTCCGATCTAGTTTCTCTTCCATGGTTTTGGCTTAAACAAGTTAACCTATTTTTCAAATATAAAGCCTCAACCCAACTTAAGACCAAACATAGCTTCTTCTTAAAGTTTAGCTAGGCCTTTTAAAAGGTTTGATATAACCTAAAAATCTATTTAAAGGTCTTTTTTATAATAAAATCTTTAAATAGGTCAAAATATTTATTCTTAAATATGTCAAAATGCTCCAAATAAGTCAAAAAGCCTATTTATAAATTAACTAAAGGCTTTCAAAATTTAGAGGCCTACTTGAATTGATACCAATAGTTCACCATAAAATAATGATGAAATCTAATTATTTCAACAATTTTACAAATTCAAAAGACCTCAAACCTCAAATTATTTAATAAGTCTAATACTAAATCACAATTTCACAAATTTAAAAAGCCTTATCCAACGATGTAGTACAATAACATAACAAATGAAGTTTTCAGCGAAAGGCCTTGTACATTATTTTTTGATGGGATAAAAGATGAAGTGTTCAGCAAAAGTTCTCTAAAAAGAAGTAAGGTGATTTCTAGTGTATTCTCCCAATTAGGTTTGGAATCCCTCTCTTAGATTGTCCAATGGATATTTGCCACATGTTCATTAATTATTCAAATCATCATCTATGTGTCAAGTCTATGTGGCTAATAACTATCCTACTCATTAGTTTTGTGTCACAATTTTCCATCTCATTGCCTTGTGTCAAATATCATTTTATTTATTTTTTAGGATTTTAAAAATTTTTTAATTTCAAAATTAACTCAAATGGAATTTTCCGAAAAAATTGGAAATATTTTTATTCAACCCCAACAGTCTGTTGAACCCTAGCCACTTTTTTTGAATAATCAGCCTCTTTTTCTTTTTGCGAAGAATGGTAGTCTTCAACTTCCAACACCCGTCGCCTTCGCTCACCACACTAGACATCGTCGTCGACCTCCACAACTCAATCCTAGTTGCAAAGAAACTGTCACCAGAAGATCTCAAACTCAGTCGCACACCTATTTTTAATTTTCAAATTATCTATATTCATGGAAAAGATTATAAACAATTAGATAATAAATATAAGAGTATAAATTCGTCCTTGAAAATTAAAAAAAAATTCTGACATAATCTCCAAAAGTTAAAAATGTTGGTCAAATTAATCTCTTTTACAGATAACTTATAGTTCCTAAAAATTATTTTTCTATCAGATATATTAATCTAAAAAAGCTAATTTGACCTATAATCTTAATTCTCAAATACTATACTGAAAATTTCATTTCTTTGAATAAATTTGTCTGATTATATCTTGATCCAAAATCAATTTGGAACTCTGCTAATGCACGAAGTACGAAAAAACAATGAAGAACGTGAATATGATCCAAGATTCATGCTACGTTCAATTGCAACTCGCGACGCCCAAGCACGTGTAGATGTCTGCAATTGTGCACCGCTGTGGTTGGTGAGGGACAGTTTTCACTTGCCTCATACTTCGCAGAGATTCATACATGTGTTACATTACGAGCCCAAGCACGAACTTCGCGTTTCACGCGGGTACGTACGTTGTCCCTTCCCGTGTAACAGTGACAAAGATTCACATCCACGTGGCCAGAGACTCACCAAAGCCGTCACAACTTGGTTTTTTTTTTTTAGATTTAATTTGAATATATTATCAATATAAATTTTTTTTATATAAACATTCAATCATATATTGTCACATCAACAAAAATTTTTGATATAATCACCCACTATTTCGAATTATAAATGTATGCTTTGATTGGATGATAATATAAAAAAGTTTTATATTATCAGTACACCCCAATTAAACTTTTTTTTTTTTGTTTTTTTTCAAATAGGAATGAATATTCCCATGTTAATTTTAGGATTTACTTTTTATGGATTATCAATTTAAAAAAAATTATATAAATATCTAATTATATATTATTATATTAATGAAATTATTTAATTCAATTATTTATTATCTTAAAAATTTTATAAATAAAAATATTTGATTGAATAATAATATAAAATATTTTTTATATTGACAATATATTAGAATTAATTTATTTATTTTATGTGATATAAATAAATAAGTCTTATCAAAGTTAATATAAAATTCCTTCATTTATTTCTTTTTCACATGATAATTATATAAAAGTTTGTGAAAAATTTTATATAGTCAATTAAATATTAGAAAAAGTATACAAAAATATAAGAGATTAATTTTGATATATTATTAGTGTAAAATATTCTACATTATTAACTAATTATATAGCATCATATGTATGATTTTTGAAATAATTATTATAAGAGTTAAATATTTTTAATAATATGACAATATACGAATGAATATTTGTGTAAAGAACTTATACAATAATAGTTTATCAAAATTAAATCTAAAGTACAATACTATAGCAATTCATAATTAAATTATCAAATTCTAATAAGATTTAATTTTCACGAATTTAATTGGAAAAAGGAAAAATAACAGAAGACAATGTCAATTTGAATCCTTCACCTTTTTCTTTCCTTTGTTGGACAATTTAGGGCCTCAAAAATTTGTCTGGTGAAGGTTCACACACACCCTTCAAAAATCTCCCACCTTCTTCCTACCTATAGTTTACTTTTCCTTGCACCCAGAAGCCATTCCTTTCTCCTCTTCAACCTTCACTCAAACACTGCATGCGTCTTTGACTGCAACTTCTCAGTTTTCCAAATTTCTTGGATACCCACTATTACTCCCTTGATATTGCTTGGTTTGGTGGGTATCTCTCTCTCTATTGATTTTGAACTCCATAATAATTTTCCATCTTCTTTGTTAGTGTGTGTGTTTGGCAAGCTTTTTTCTTGAGCTTATTGGGCTCTGTGAGAGATTAATTAGGATGGTGGGTGCTCTATCTATTGTGGGTTCATCAGTGGTGGATTCCCACACTGGCCCATGTTTGTGTGTGGATCATGCAATCCCCACAACAAGTGTGAGCCTCAAGAGTGATGTTGTTCCTTGGAAGATTAATAATAGTTTGATGGGAAGAAAGCATTTAGTGAGGCTTGGTGGGGCTATGGAGAAGTTGAGCAGTTCCTTCATTGATCCTGGGAGGGAGTGGAGGCTTTGTGTTAGCAGAAGTTGCAAGAGGCAGCGCAAGGATCATAGGAGAGTGACCATTGTCAACGAGCTAGGTGGCCAATATGAGGACACTTTTGATGATGTTAAAACGGTAACATAATCACTATTTCTATGTGTTTGAATTAATTTATTTTGGGTTTAAAATTACTTATAATCAAAAGCATTAGATAACTTTTGGGGAAAAAAATTATTTCTCCGCTGTAATCTTCTCTAGACATGCGTTCTTGGGGTTAAAGTTATGATCTATGTTTTCAAAATCAATGTGAACTGCTAAGATTGAATCGGTGGACTGAAAATTATGGGTCGTGTTTTTAATTATAATATTTTTTAGTTTAACTCCGATTTAATAATGATTTAATTATAATTTGAACCAGTCAAATTAATAGAATTATAATAAAATTTTTATCAGTTTAATTTCCGATTCAATTTTTAAAATTTTAGTTGTGATGATTGAAAAAGAATAAAAGATCAGACCCTGGAAGATGCCATTATAATCTGGTTTGTGGTTTCTTGTGGTCCTTAGCTTTGCTTTGTTTTGCTTTGTCCTTCAAGAAGTCTAATATTCAAATAGATTCTAGTCAGTAGCCAGAGCATTTGGACATTGCATCTTTTATTATTGTGAAAAATATCATTTGAGAATTGTAAGTTGTAGCTTGCAAATCGAGACCTTAAAAGCTGTCAAATCATTGCTAATTAAATGCAAATCCTAAAAAACTTAGCCATTTACACCAATTCTAGCATAAATCCCTTGCCTTGCTCCCATAAAAAGGAAAGCCAAGGATTTGACTCCTCTAAAGCGCTATACTTTAAATGGTAAAGTGTCCAATCTTAATTATTGATATGTATGTATGATCTGTAGCATATTCATATCTTGTAAAATTTTAAATTATTAATATTTTCTAATGATTAAGATTATGCACTTTACCCTAAAATATGCATGCTGCACTTTTGAGAAGCCAAATATGAAACAGAGGACTTGAAAATAGTATTTAATACATAATAAATGTATGTAAGGATAAACCAAACAAGTAGTCCTTATAAATTATAATTTTATGTGATTTTGATTTTGGTTCCGTAATTATTCTTTTTTTTTTTTTTTTTGGGTTTTGGTCTTTGTATTTTTCTTGTTTTATATTTTGGTTCTTATGTTATTTGGTATTGGCCCATATATTTTTAACTTATTTAGATTTAATTCCCTATGAGTTTTACTTATATAAGGTTAATGTCTTTTGTTTCTGTCACGAATTGGTGCTTATACTTTTAAATTATTGGTTATTGGTCATTCTGGGATCAAAGTCTAAAGTAAAAATATTGGGACTAATATTTTAGTTTAACCTACACGAATATGTATATATGATAGTTTCTTCCTTATTTCTTCAATTTTAATCGCTACAGGATTTGCCTTTACATATTTGTGCTTATTTTCTGAAAAAGCTGCATTGAAATTTTCTCCGGTCGAAAGATGACATCTACTTCCTCTTAAGTATTCTCAGTAATATAACTAAGGATATAGAAAGGATGGGTTGGGCTGGATTAAACTAGATTGGATCTCGATCCGATTTTATGATCAGATCAATTCTTTGAACCCAAATCCAATCCGAAAATAATCCAAATAATGTTGACCCAGCATTTATACAAATATAAATATTTAAACTTTATATATATATAAAATTCTAGAAGTAAAAAATAAAATTCAAGAGATATTTTATAATACATATTTTAAAATAAATTATATTTAGATAAAAATAGTATCATGTTATATAAAATATATTGATTGAATTATAAAAATATTATAATCTATCACTAATTTTTTTTAAAAATAAAACTTTTAAAAAATTATTTAACCTTGGACTGGGTTAGATCAACCGAAACATGATCTGAATCCGGCCAAAAAAATGCACCAATTAAAATTTTATAACCCAAATCTGGCCTAATAAACTTTGGCCCATAATGGGTTAATGGTCGGGTGGAGTCAATAAACACTCCTAAATATAACACGAGCTACTAAAAATCTCCAAGCCTGATATAATAGCCAATAAATGACCATTTCCTTCTATACTCTCGTAACAGAGCAATTGAAACTAATTAAATAACCGATGCAAGATGTACTGCATTCTTAAAATAACATGAGGATTATTTTCAAGAATGATGATGAGGCTTTTATAAAATTGAGAATATGAACTTTTAACATATCTTCCACTAACCTTCACTGATCTGTCTACTACAATATTATTATGAAATGAATACAAGAAATGTTGTTTGCAATCTAACTGAGGCTTTATTTTTGGATACAGCAAATGCTTAACTATTTCACGTACAAGGCTGTGAGGACAGTTCTTCAGCAGTTGTATGAGATGAACCCACCTCAATATACGTGGTTTTATAAGTAAGTGAAATCTTTGATGCAGAAAGATTATTTCAACAAAAACTTCGATGCCTTGTAATCATTGTTGTTTGAAAATAAAATTCTCTAAATAGTCGCATGTTAATTAAGTTTCTAATTAAATTGTTGACTTAAACAACTTTAGCTGCTAGTTCAACTGTGGAGAAGTAAATATTGCAGATACTCTTAATAGAAAGTTTATCATATTCTTAATCTATCATGTATACAAATTGAAATCAATGAATATTCTTCTAGCACTAATAGGAAACTTGATCAATTTAAGCAGGTTCAGTGTGATTATCGAGCTTGAACATGGTGATTCAATAACTATCTCATAATTAGATTCTTGATCCTGGTAGATTTCAGTGTCTTTAAATCAGCTTAGGTTGCACCTCTATGGAAAGTCTTAATTTTGTTATTGATATACCAATCAAAATGAAACCACACGTAAATGGACACCTTTTGCAAATTTTACAAGATTTATTTGGGTCTTCCTAGATAAAGTTTTACAATTTCATAGCAAAGGTACTAATTGTTATTTGTGTTTTCTATGTTCGCAGTTTTGTTGCATCGAACAAGCCAGGAGATGGAAAACGTTTTATCCGATCCCTCGGGAAGGTATTCTTTAGTACCCTAGTTAATCATTTCATTTCTAGAGAATTTTCAGGAATGAAAGGTATGTTATTATGGCTTTTGTCTTTTGATTCCAAGGGTGCATTTCTTTCAGTTTTTTTGTTTTTTTAACAAGTGGACAAATATGCTTTTAGCTTTTGAACAGAAGCTCTTAGCATATTCATGAGCTTGATAAACTCGGCCTTTGTCCTAGATGAAATGAGTTTATTGCTTCGTTTGTGTTGAAAACATTACTTTTATCATGAGTGAACATCCAAATATGTCATCTAAAGATATACGCGAAACCAAGTTAGTTCTCTAAAGATGGATATCAATGTAGTCCATCAATGTTTAAAATAAATATCAATTTAGTTATCCGATGTATACTTTATATTATAAAAAATTAAATTGATATTAAAAATCTTTGAACAATTAATTTGATATTTAACGTATCTTTTGAGAACCAATTTGATCATTTACCCTATTTATCATTTATTATTGTTACATATGTGGATCAAGAATTACTACAAGTTACCTCTTTTCATTTTCATCTTATACTAAATGTTAAAAGCTGTTAAACTACTACATAATGTTTTTGAAAGCTCATACTTTTTTTTTCTTGAAAAAAAAATAATCCTTGTTAGCATGGTATAGTCTTTTTCCAATGCTGAAAACATTTTGTAAAAATGGAGCTAATAATTTCTTAGCAATTATATTATGTATTTCATAATATACTACTTAGCCATTCTTTATCCCTCTATTCCTTTCATGCGTCGAATTTTCATGTTCACTTCTAATGCCATTACACTAGATTTTGTTCGTATAATTTACAATTAATTGATTTAACTTATGATTTACTTGATATATTTCACGTGATGACATGCATTGTAAATGATGTCATATCTTTTCGCCCAATTGATAGGAGCAACAAGATCTTGCTGAAAGAGTGATGGTAACCAGGCTTCACCTTTATGGTAAATGGGTCAAGGTAATGGAACTAAAATACTCTCTCTCTCTCTCTCTCTCTTTCCCTCTTTACGGGATGGATTGATATACTTCAACTTATAAACTTTCTCCACCTTTATCATTTTATGCAGAAATGTAATCATGCTGAGATATATCAAGAAATCTCTGATGAAAACCTGGAATTGATGAGGGAACGGCTCATGGAGACAGTAATATGGCCCTCAGATGACACAAACACAGAAATGATTGGCTGATAACCTTTTCATCTTTCAGTTTTCCTTTCTGTCTTCGACCTCTTCCTAGCCTAGGTATAACTTTTCTTTGAATACCAATCTTTTTTCGTTCTCAAATGTGCCCTTTACGTCATTTTCCCATGATAGGATCTTTAGCGGTTTTATGTTCTGTGAATTGTGTATATATCTATACATGTATACCTTTTTAAATACACAATCCATTATTTAGATAGTTTGAGATGAAGTATTTTTACAAGTGACTTAAAAATTTTATGCATTCGTGAAGAATGTTTGCAATCATCTCCGGATCGTAAGCCATTTCAGCTTCCAAATTTTTTGGAAGTGATATTACACAAACAACGTAAGTAGCGGGTAGGGGGCGTATTGGGTCAACAACCATGAGCAACTAGTGCCAACCATTTTACATACAAATTCGTGGGGACGTCGGCATCCTTCAAAATTAATATTATCAATTTTAAGCATGTTAAAAGTTAGAAAAATATTATTTGAGTATACTATATATAGACATAATATTTGATTGTTTGTGTAGATAAGTATCAAAATACATGTATATCAAGGTGAAAAAATATTACATATAGCTATATGAGAGGTGTATTTTGTACTGAAAAATTGGGTATAATTAACATAACTCTAAAAGTAATGAGCCTGTTGAAAATGAAAAATCAATATTGAGGTAGCTGATTGCATAAATATTTGTCTTCAAAATTGATATGAAAAATGCAGTAGCATTAGAATATCACTATGGTAGAAAATAATTTGAATTATCATCGAAATTAATTAGATAAATTTAACTCACTCACGCCAAAAAGTAAAAACAAAAGTACAAACTGAAAAGTTCATAAATAAAGCAAATTATATTTTCCCATTGCTTTTTCGGTGCTTATATTTTCCCAGTTGCTTAAAATTTCTAATTACGTCACTAAAATTACCGTGATTTACCTAGCTCTATCGTTCCATAAGTTTGTTGATCAAATAGACAAACTCATTCATTAAGTATGAATATTCCCAAAATGTCATGTTGAATATGCTATTCCATGCCAACCCAACATCATTATATTGTTATCCGAAGAGAACTATAAGCACCTTCAGGGAAAAGGAATAAATAAAAATAAAGATAACCATTTATAATTTTACTATCTACAAAGTAAATAGATGTGAATTTTTGACATGACACTGTCATGTGATAAAAAAGATATAAGCAAAATAAACATAACTTGAATCTAACAAATCTTGACTAAGATCACCCATATTCATAATTTTATAGAATTTAATTTAAATGTAACGTCAATATAAAAAATATATACAATCATCCAATCATATATTATATTGCCAAAGTATTTAACTCTTTCAATAATTACCTCAAAAATCACATATATATATTTTTAAATATATTTACTGATATGACATCAAAATTCATCTCTTTTTTACATTTCTTCTTCTCTTCACACGAAATTATCATCAGAAATTCACATAAGATAATATATAAATTCGGCCCCAGTCAATGGATTGAACATGAAATAACAAACCTAGAATATATTGAGCACAAACATTGTTCAGGAAAAGAAACACCAAATACAAATTGATTTTACGCAACGCAAACATCTCATAAATTTTCAACCACACCAGGAAGCTAAATTTGAGTGCTTAACAGCCCTATCAATATTACGCTGTTGGCTCACTATTAATGCGAAGGATGAAATGGGGCATTTTTATGAATAGCCAATTTGTTTATCCACAGTTTGCAACTGAACAAGATATGCACAACATAATATTAATATAATATACAAATAGGAGAAACAGTCTCATAGTTCCTGATAGAGTGTGGGCGCTGTTTTTCAACTTTCAAGAATAGAATGCAAAAATTTAATGGTCTATAAGTAGATAAGTTCTAGAAGGGGGAAAAAAACTAAAACAAAATACTTACCTTTCTTGACTTATCCGTCTCCGCTCACCACATGTTGGCACTAACACCATAACAACATCACCCACCAACACCACAGTCATTGTCATCCAACCATAAATATTTATAAACGTTTCTATTTAAATCGACAAAGTATCTCCCGGAAAAAAAAAAGGGGACTAAGCTTCACGAAAATATTGCTCCCAAACAAAGTATTGGAATATGACATTCATAAGAAACAAGCATTGTTGAAACTAAGTGGGGCTTTTCTGACCAGAGAGAGCAAGTAATTTATAAACCAGAAAGACAGCTTACAAGGCATGCATCAATGCCAGAAATATTCTCAATCACTACCCTTGAAATGTCACTTACATAGACAATTCCGCTAATTGTCAATATGCCTGAACCAGAATGAAGTAGAAACTAGGTTCTAAAATTGACATTTACTACTCATATCTTACAACACTAAAGCCTGTAAATCTACATTGATCATCTGATTTACAAAAAGTAATACATAATGTACGCAGTAAGAAAATGAGATTTTGAGGGTAACCTGGTCAGGAGTGCTTAAAGAATCGAAAAGCTCTCTCACATTGCTCTGACTGGCTAAAAATGAAAAACTAAAGCAACTTGATACACCTACAAAGGGAAACATGAAAGAAGCAATCAGCAATTTGACACATTAGAACAGTACTACCATCTTGCGAAGAAACTTCACGAGACAGAGACACATACTATCGGTAAACTAGTACCAGGTACGGCAAACAACACTAGATCAAGGAAAACATACCATATTGAAAGCTGATTCAGAAGGCAGGATACAACATATAAGATGTGAATACAACAGGAAACAACTTCTATCAATATCCCTTGCCTTTGCCTGTAGCCAAAGGGATTCTAACCAAGGATTTGATTAGACTTAGCTATCACCAAAAGTAATAATCTGCCCGAGTGCATATCTCGCACGAAGCTGCATCAATAGAAGAAAATTTACAAAACCACTTAAAGAAAGTGCAGAACAAATTCAGTTTGGGTTGAAGACTAAAGGACCTTCACATCCATGCAAGAATCATTGACCATCCTCTTTATTTGAGAAACTATGCCAAACCTACGCAGATTCACAATTCGACCAAATGCACCAGGACTTGCAGGAAAAGTGAGATTAACTATGACCCAAAGAGCAGCTGTGCGTAAATGAGAGTCACTACTCTGCAAAAACTGGTTGAAGAAAGAGTGAGACCCATTCTCTGCTTGAGGGAAAAGTAGCTGCATTACGGCTTCCTTATGAAACTCATTTCCACTTGCAATATTGCCGAGTACATACATCCCCTACAAGGAAAATAGAACCAAAGGTATAATCAGCTCAAAGAAAAGAAAAAAATTGTTCAACAAAATCAGTCCTTTCCTGTTCTCTCTCTCTCTCTCTCTCTCTGTGTTTTAAATTGAAATCCTTTCCTGTTCTTACATTATCATACTGATTTGTACTGACAATTATAAATGACAATTTTTTGTACCTATCTGAAGACGTCTTATCCTCTTTTGTACATTCTCTTCTCTTTCTATAAATTTTCTTTTTCTATCAAATATATGACAACACCAATTAGGAAAAAAATTGACAAATTACAGCCAACAAACTTGTAACTCAATTGATCACATCCCCAGGCTTTAAGACTAGTGTTTGACAATGATGTCAGATGTTCAATCCTTCACTAGGCCACCTATCCCCCTTCCCAACCTACGTGCTTGCACCTCCAATGTACCCTAACCCAAAATTATATGAAAAATTACAGCATAGTGATGCTAGTAGAATGTGGAAATCTACATTGCTACTCTATACAACAATAATTAGCTTCAAAAGTTATTCCAACCTGTATCCCAATTTCAATTTTTGAAGATTTTTGTAATTGCCTTCCAATAGTATCTAGTATGATACCATCTTCAGCAAAAGCGTATTCAACAGAGTACATACATCCATCGACAAAATTGCGAACAAGGGCCAGAGCTTGTTCTTGAACAGAAGGCTCAGGATCTGCAGAATATACACAATCAAGGACAACTTATTTGGTAGGTACCAATTAACCAGAAAAAATCTGAAGTGTCAATACCACAGATGAGGCTAGCCATTGACGACGCTGTCAATTCCACAAAAACTCCTTCCTTGCACGTCTTATCGGCAAAGAATACCATGTTCCTCAAGGCCCCTACAGCATTCAACCTTAAAGATGAATCCATAGACTTCGTCAATTGCACAAGCTCTTTAATGCCTCCACATTGTATGAATATTGACTTATGCAATGAAAAGTCAACCACTACATTGTTGATGGCACGAAGGGCTGCAACCTGTGGAGGATAAAACAGGAAAAGGTCTGCCTTATTAAACTTTAACAAGATTAATGAGGCTATGTCTGTTTAATTATGGTAAATGAGAACAAATTAAAAACAAAAAAGTGTTAAGGACATTCTGACTTGAGTCTAATTAAAGGCAAGCTCTAGCTATAGCTAATAACAGGAAAACATACATAACATGTAGCCTTTGTGATAACCAAATTTAACGCAAGCTATAATATGGGTCTAATTACAGGTAAGCTTCTAATAATGATCAATAATAGGATAACATATAAGGCATTTGAAATAACCTCATTTAATGCAACGGGTAACACTTTTAGTACTCAATAATTTGAGCTTGTTCAACAATATGCCAGTTCCTCTAGTAACAGGTCCTTTCTTTGTGTATTTAACAAACTTAAATCATAACAGTATAGCACCTGAATATTCATCCATACAGCATACGCAATCACATATAAATTAATGAGCAACAGATATATATTCAATTGAGATTTACCTTGCACCCCTCAGACTCTGAAGTTTAGAATTCAGTCCTTTAGTATCTTTTGCAGGTTTCATTTTGCAAGCTTAGCAACTGCTTAACTTAAATACAAACTGAACAAACATTATAAATACAATAGAGATACCTGGACAGAAGTTGAAGGATCAGAGAGAAGCCGGATCAGAGGAACAACAACCCTTTCATTCATAAACCGACCTGCACTCAAATTCTGAATGGAATTTTATGAGAATTAAGCTGTACAAAGCATAAAAGACTTCAAGCTCCAGATCCTGTCTCATGTTACGGACCTTGATTGAGCGAGACACACTTCTTAAGCAAACACAAGCTGCAGCACGTACACTAGCATCATCATGAGTTAAGGCATCAACTACTAGATTCAATACCTGTATTCACAAAAGTGCATTAAAAGAGTGTACTTAGTATAATAAACAGGTTACTGATGCAAGCCTTATTATAACTTCATCCCTTATGAGGCAAAGAAGAAATGCCAAAATTGGCTCTAGTCATCTGTCAGGAAGAAATACGGTTTGCACTGATTCAGACATGTTCATAGATGGGAACTTGGGATGGTATAAAGCATTATGTCAACAGTAATAAATATCCGAACTCACTACCACTTATAAATAATTAAATTCAGTACCATAACACCTTGTCAAAAATCCATTTAAAGTAGTGCAAAAATTCCAATCTTTATGCTAGACTTCTGGGTACAATGCAACCAATGGTTGCAAGGTAATTAACTCAATGGGGTAAAACTTATATCCCATATAAGTTATTTCTTCTGAAACATTGTTACCACCAGAACTATTAGAAAAAAATATATTTACATGTAAACTCCAATACACATAACCTGAGAAACTATTGCTCGAAAGAAAATAATATGAGCTAATTAAATTTTGAAAGTAAAAACTATTTCCCTTAAACTAAAATTGTTCTGGAAAACAAATGCAGTACACAGGCATGCATAAAACTGCACACAACCCCACATAGGTAACTAGACAAGAAGAAATGAAAAAGAGAGAGATCGTAGTCACCTCAGATACAAAATAAAGAGAAATCACATTCACATATTCCAAGATGACATGATGCCACAGGAAAAGGAAAGCAGAAATTGCAAGGTATAGGACTTGAGTCTCACATTGGAAGTATGGGATTCTGATGGAAGGTTTATAAGGCCTTGGGCTTTCGAAACACAATAGCTAGTTTTTGTGGTATAGTTCTCCCAAGTTTCTTATCAATTGGTATCAAAGCCTTCCACCATGTCTCTTAGCTGCAATCGAGCAGCGCAGGTGGTGACACCGACATTGCAGTGTTCATTTGTGACTAGTCAACCGGCTAGTGTACAGCTAGCCTACGAGAGCGCAAGCCTATGTGAGCGCTGGGCTACGGAGCTTGGTGGGATTTTAGGATCCAATTGCAAGGTATAGGACTTGAGTCCCACATCAAAAGTATGGGATTCTGATAGGGGGTTTATAAGACCTTGGATTCTCCAATCATAATTAGCTTTTGTGGTGTGGCTCTTAGTTTCGGGATTCATAATTTGCTTCCTGCCCCATTATGGCATTATCTATTCATTGTTGGATACACCCTTCCATTGGTGCTACAAAAACAGTAAGAAATTAAGAACCCACAACCACATAATGAATGAGTTGCTAAAGAAATGGCTAGCTGCAGCCTTTTCTTTGTAATTTTTTTGTCTTGTTTTTGCAGCAACAAAGATATTCATGCATGTATGCAAAAAATAACAAAAAACTGGAAAACAAAAAATGGTTACAAGCAATGAATATAAGAGATTTCTTAGCAGTGTCCATGAAACAACTTACCTGAAATGAAATAAAACTAGACCTGCAGCACTCCAATTTTGAGCAAAGATCAGCCATGGCCAGAAATAACCCTTCAAGCCGTTTGGGATGTAAAGGATGCTTTTGCAAAAGACTGTAGAACTTATCAATAGCATTTGCCTCAAATGCTAGCTGCTGCATATCCTCCTTCCCTGCAATTAAACTCGAGAAAGCAAAAGGAGCCTCATCTCCAACTTGACCAGAATCATCAACGAGCTCAAGCAAAATGTACACCAATTTGGTTTTGATTCCTATGTCTTGGAGATGGCAGGAAGAAGAATTCTTTACACAAATCAAGCACAAGCAGGCTAGTAACCTTGTCCGAGGATATCTGTCCTTAGTTAATTCAATTACAGAACTTAAAGCTCTTCCACGATGAAGGTCAACAAACTTAGAGATAGCTTCTGGGTTGTTTTTAATAATTGCAGCCAAGGACTCTAAACTAGCATCTCGCTGACTTAGAGAACCATCAAGAAAGCTAGTAAGCTTCTCCAAGACACCAGCATAGCATAGTATATTTTGTTCATCACTTGTCTCACAAGAATGAATAACGATGCCTGCACCTAGTCCAGTAAGATTTTCATTCTCACTCTTCAACAGCGAAAGAAGAAATTCAATGTTCTCCTCTTTAAAGAAATCATACTTCAGAGCTAGTTTTGATTGATAAATCATTCGTAAAGATCGGGCGGCAGCATCCACAACCTGATAAGGGGATAGAAAAGGCTATTAGATGGCATTCCAAATTAATATGGCCTTAAAAAAAAGAGAAAATCATTAAACTTTTCCTATTTCTATCTTTCCAACCAAAGTACTGCAATCACTTCATCGCCTTCCATTTTCGCTCCCTTTCTATTTCCAACTCCAACCTACCATCCATTTCCCTAAGTCTCACGTTTGTCACTAACCAAGAAATACAAGTTTTCAATGCAGCAACTGTAAAAAGCAGTACCAATAAGCACTCAACAGTTTCCACTTTCCACCCACAAAACAGGATTAAATAGATTAAACAATTCGTCATTTAACAAGAACATTAAAAGCCTTACTCCATACAATTCAGTAGAAAGAAAACAGTCACTATAAAGAAACAATTCCAAAAATATATAGCACTCAAGAAGAACTAGGAAGCAGAAATTACATTACCAAAACCATAATTAAACTCTAGGAAAGGTAACTGAACATTAAACAAGCACTTATAGCAAGAGAACTTAACAAGACCCACCGTTCACCCAAAGATGAAAACTACTTTGAAATGATTGAAAAATTTGAAATGAAACAAAGTAGTAAGAGTTACAGTTATTAACCAGCTCCATTAGATTCTCAGAAAGAAAACCGAACAAATTGCGGATCAAACAATATACAATTCATCAAAAAGAAAAAAAAAAACTAAAAATAAAAAAGTTCAAACGAATAGCACTCTGCACAGCTCAGTTCTGAGCATGCATCAAATTTCTTGAAAATCCAAAACGTAAAGAAAAAAGTAAAAAATGGAAAATGGTTCTGATCAACGGAATTCACCTTCACGTCGGAAGAGGAGAGGAGCCTGATCAAATGAGGGAAAGCTCCGGCGTCGAGGACGGCGCGAACGCCGGCGTCGACGCCACAGGCGAAGCTGCCGAGCGCGGCGGCGGACTGGACGATGAGGCCGGCGTCGGAGTCGGCATCGGCGATGGCGGCGGCGACGGCGGGGACGGCACCGAGCTTGATGTATGAGAGCTTCTTGGTGCGGTTTCCGATGATCTGGTTCTTAACCTCTCTGACGGCCTTGAGCTTGACCTCGCCGTCGGAGGAGGCCAGACGGTCCAGGATGTGATCGGAGGAGGGCCGCGCGGCCGAGGAGGCGGACGTGGCCGGCATCACGGTGGTGGTTGTGGCGGTCTGCGGCGGAGGTGGAGGTTGCGGTGGCGGAAGCTCATGCACGGCGGAGGAGGATGGAGAAACTAACTCCGCGCGTTCCACAACCAAAGAACGATGGAAGAGAGAAAGAAGGGAGAGGAGCGAGAAAGAGACACAGAGAGAAATTGAGAGAGACAGACGTTTTTTATTTTGTCTTTTTATTTTTTTTATTTCTTTATATATAAGGGACAAAATCTTCAATTTGATCCCATTAAAAATAATACTAGACAAATTAATCATTCAAAAATAAATATCTTATAATTCCTTAATATTAAAAGAGTTTAATTGATATCTTGACAAAGATAAAATTATTTTACATCACAACCAATGTAAATAAAGAGAAATTATAAATTACATGGGTTCATTATAATGGGTAGTTATTTGTATGTTTCAAGACTTTCCATAATTTTATCGACAACAGAAACTATTTTACACTGTCAGTGTATTCAAATTAAATTCATATTAAAAATATAAAATAAGTTAATCTCTTTTAAATATTTTAATGAACTTATTTATCTTATTTTTAATTTAATTAACAATTAATTTGAACTATTTTATAAATTATTAAAAAATATTTTTTATATGAAATTGTTGGGAATTATTTGTCCTAAGAATTTTTTAAAATATTAATCGTATATTTTTAATAGTAAAAAATCACAATATGTGTATTTTTTTTTCTCGTGAAACCAATTCATATAGAACTATTTTTTATCAGGACCGAATTGGACTTTTTTGTCTATGTAAGATTTTACAAACGGTAACAAACTAACGATGGATTGAGGGAGAGGTTTACAATGCCCACAGCAAAACGTTTGGAGCATGTTAAGTTCACAAGAATTTTTGCGCCCATGGTACACCGAAAATTATATATTAAAATATGGAGAATTCAATATATTCAAAGGAGAACCAAACTCACTCTTTTCACGCTTTTTAATATATTCGTACATTTTATTTAAACAAATGATGTGTTAGTATACGAAAATTCAGTTTTTTCCCTTGTTAAAGAAGCTGAATTTTCTATATATTAATGTATAATTTTTTAATAAATAAGTATATGAAACATGAAAAAAAAGGTGAAAAAAAACTTATGTCTCCTATAAATATATCAAATTTATCAACAATTAAAATATAATTTTCAAGTAAAGCATGTAATCATTGTGAAGGGAAGCATTATCAAGTGTCGTTATATAACTATCAAAAGAGAAAATAATTTAACTATTATATTACATATTTTATCTATATTTATATAACTAAAATTGTAAAATAAACCCAAAACCTACTAGAAACCTAAATCGGATTCATGTTTGCATATATTGTAGATTAGAGACATTTTATCTATAAAAGTATAGTCTTCCTCAACTAATCTGAGTGTAGTCTACACTTATATCTTTTGACCTACAAAGTATAAATTATGTAAGAAATTATATTATAATAAGTTAGCCTGCATTTCATTTTTTTAAAGAAAGTAGGATTTTAACTATTTAGTTTTATACTGGTGAATGCTTAATTTATTTTAAAAATCAAGCATGCACATTTCATCAGTTGAACTAACAAATATTACTTTGTTTATGAAATTATTTGACCTAAGTGTAGCAAATAACTATCATGTTATATGGCGTCAGTTGAAGAAAGGAAAGCAGAAAGAAGGTAAATCCCTCAAGGCTGAGGAAATCAGATAGTCCAACATTGTATATTATCGGTGTTTGGCAAGATTGGTGAAGTAAATCAAGTCTTAGTAGGCTATGCACTAAGTTACATAGAGGAGTAGCATAAACTCTGATTTAGAGTGTACATCCCAAAGTATTGTGCGTTTGATTAGTTTATTTCGTTGCATTCGAGAAATACACTTGATTAGGGTTGAAATGTAGATATTAGGGTTTAGAATATTTAGTTTTGTGATATAGAAAATTTTATGAAAGACTAGTAGCAATATCATGCTAATTTAGGAAAAAATCGATTTGATTTCGGTATTTTGTAGTAGAAGAACTAGGTCAATAGAAACTCATAATGTATGATCACATGAATACTAATTAAAACCCTAATTTGAGTGGTCAAAAATTGAGCCACATGAGCCCCTTAGGCTGCCTCTACATCAGCACAAAAAGAGGGAAATTAAGCAAAATTTAGCAAACACCAAATCCACCAATGAAAATGCTATGAGTCATCCTTCTTCATCATGACTCAAAAACCAACAAATTTCCCATCTTCTCCTTCAATACTTCGACCCTAACTTTAGAGCTCTCCCTCTTATTTTTCTTCTTCATCTCATCCCACCATTCTCACATCTTCATCCTACTCAATTTTCTTCACCCAAGACTTGCTCTTTACTAGCTCAAACTTGGAATCTCGGTAGGATTCTTGAGTTTTGCTTGATATTAGACCATTGTGGCTGATTAGGGTTTTCATGCTTCTCCTTATCATGATGTTTTATAATGATTACATGACTTATTTCAATTAATTGAATATGAGAACTCTTGGTTTGGGTTGGAAAATTGGTCAAAAACTCAAGGAAAAACTCAAATAGGATTGCTAAAACTCAAAACCCGAGGACGTATCCATACTGCATATAGTAAGTTTTGACCTACAGAGGTCAAAATTTTATGAAATTATTTTTAAATGAAACTAGACATTCAGAGCTTTCCAACCATATAAATTATAAGCCCATTAGACCTAAAATGAGAAAGTATGAATTTTTGAAATAAACCTTGAATCTTGTCCACTATTCTAACCAGTACGGATTGTGAAGGGCATAGCTTACCCTATACAACTTCAAATTTAGTGAAACCAATTTTTTAAGGAATAAAACACATAGATATTCATGTCATAAAACTTTCAAATTTATATCTTAAGTATATTGCTTCCAAAAATTCTTTAAAATTACCTTATATCCTACTCGGATTGAGACAGGACAATACAAAATAATTTATTTTAGGAGCTCATAACTTGAGCTCTACTCACCCATTCGAAATGAAACTTATGGGGAATGAAAGATGGTTCAATTAGTTTTATCCAGATATAAATTTCGGATAAAATCAATGAAGACTGGATTTTTGGCGAATTTTTATATTTAAGTGAACAAGTTTGTCCAATAACAAGGCAGCCTTGAGTAAGATTTCAGTAATTCAATTTATACTCATCAAAACTGAGTGGGACTAAAGAGAACTAAAAATTGACAAATAATGCCATCACATATTAAAATTTCAAATTTAAATGAGTTTCAATGAATTTATGGCACAATTTGTTAAACAGGACAGATTTAGGAAATTGAAATATGAATGCAGATTTTAACTAGTTGAGCACACTTAGACCATGAAAGGCCAAGGGTTGAAATTTGTTGATATAATTCTCTATTTTATTGCTGAAATGTTAGTATACTATTATGTTGAATATAGTATTTTGACTAGTTGGCTAAAAATGTCTTTGTTATATTTTTGGGGAAGCGTATTTTAAGTCATTATGTTGTCGAATTTTCAGCAGAATACATATTAATGGTGCATTATTCCGCTCAAGTTATTTAGTCATAAGTACATATGTTATGAGCAACATAAGGATTCCATATCACTTGGACCAACCCCGGAATGAAATTAAGAGGAATAGATCGGTGGAAAAGTCAGGGAAAGTAAACATGACCATCCTACATAGAAATGAGCTCGATCCTAAGAAGCAAATTATTACCCAGGAGTTCTATGGCCTGAAACGCCCAGGGAACCAAGTATGGAAAATTATGATACAAGCCGAGAAAAGACAACAAGTCAAGCGCATATGCATTAAATTCTTATTTGCATTTCCTTATGCATATTATATGATTAGATATAGTCTAGTTTGAATTTCAAATTATTCTATGTGATATTTACTCTATTTATTATATATGTTCTCTTCGATTTAACAGTCCTATGAGTAAAATAGAACTTTGCTTCGGACCGTGTTTTTAATGCTTATGAATTGAGGCGTTTACTTTATTGATCACACTTTTCCATAATTAAACTAAGTCGAAGCAACTAAGAATGATTATGATGTCAATATGTACTAGATAGAGAGTCCTACTGAGAATTGTCTAAATTCTCATCCTATTATATGTCCGTGTCATTCTCAGACGATGGTGATGGCGGCGATCATCTTCTTCGATGAGGTGCCAAAGTGGCATTGGCACTATGACCAGTTTATGGATTCACTGTATTTGACTACTACCTCCCAAGTCCACTTGTATATATTTTTTTCAGCGTGCTTTTGCGGTACTTATGTTTAGCCTTCTTTTTTTTTCTCCTGCTACTCCTTTCTTGGGAGTTCCTCTGGACATGGCTCACCCAGACCTTGTACCCCTGCATCAGGCTCAGCCACCCGCAGTACCACCTCATCCTATACAACCAGAGTCCTTTGAGAGTGATCCATCATAGTGGATGGATTCTTCTTCCTCCTCATCATTAGCACTGGGTGACGGTCACGCACCAGCCGCTGCCAGATCTGCAGGCATCATGCCGAATGGATTCCTCTCCTTGGAGTCCATCTAGTGGGGCGATTAGACCCTCGAGACTGTAACTTATATAGAATGGCCCTCTTTTGGCATCTTTTATATGACTTTGGGCTATAGGCACAGTTTCTTTTTGGTTTCCTCATGTATCTATATTAGTTGAAATGTCCTTTGAGGACCCATACTGAGCCGATGTTCACAGACATAGACCGAGTTCCTTTTTGTTTTGACTGTCCTATTTGATGTACTCAATACTTACATATATGGATGCATGACATGATGTTTATACATGTGTGAGATATATGGTGATTCATTATTGCAAAATTTTTGTCTGCACCATTTATATTTCGTTATATTGCGATACACCCAATTTGATACACAACTTAACCAATTAGTGAACACTACGTAAATAAAACGGAGTCGATAACTCATGATTGATTAAAAATTAACTTCGCTGAATTAATAATCCGAAGGTAAATTGAATGAGAGTTAGATTACGTGGCAAACTACCGAGTAAAACACTATGACTTAAGTACAATATTATATTAGGTAGGATGTTACACAGAGAACTTCCATAGTTCTATTAAATCAACTTTTTAACTTAAATGTGAATGCTTTGGTGGTTAAGATATATTTGGTAGAATTTTGCTTATTTAGTCTTTGCAATTTTTGGTGATTGATTTGTCTTTTATGTATGATCTGTGCTAAATCTTTTTTGCTTGTTTGTTGATAGATCGATCGTTCCTTTCTTATTGGAAGCTTTTGAGCCTTTTAATTATAAAAAAAGGAAGAATATCTAAAAACAGGAGAAAAAAATAATGAGTTTGATCAACCCTTATGAAAGTTTTGAGTTAGAATGTTAAAGGGGTCAAATTAGCTATCGCCAAAAATTGAAAATGGAAAAAAGAAGTGGAAACTTTTTTATGTAATACTCTCAATCAACTTTTCTTTGCATAAGGGTTCAAAGCTTGTTTTGTTCTATATAATTATAGAAAAAATGAGAATATTTTTAAAAGGGGAAAGTACACTATACCCCTTTGTATTTTAGCGAATATGCATTTTACTCCTTACATTTTAAAAATGTGTATCCCGACTCTCTACCTTTTTATCAAACATGCACTTTGGCCTTTTTGTCAAGTTTTCCGTCGATACTGATCTCCTTTAGTAACACATTAACTCAGAACTTGAAAACTTAGACAAAAAAGAAGTGAACTCTCTTGAACTAGGAACTCGGAAACTAGTAAGAAGTGAACTCTCATCACGTTAAGTGACATATTGAATTTAGAACTCAAAAGTTGGTGTTGGTCGCGTTTCTTTCCTTTTCATCCCAATGTAAATGGGTCGAAGAAGTGAACTATCCCTCACGTTAAGTGACACGTTGAACTCGAAACTCGGAGGTTAATGTTGGCTGCGATCCTTTCCTTTTCACCCCAATGTAAATGGGTCATGTGCAAGTCACATGATCGCTAACGGAGAGTATGGATAGAGAATTTGATAAGAGGGTCAAAGTGCATATTTGATAAAAGAGAGGGAGTTAAAATGCACATTTTTAAAATATATAGGGTAAAGTGGACACTCGCTAAAATACAGGAACGTAAAGTGCATTTTGTCTTTTAAGAAATCATAGTAATATATATTTTATGCTAAGTAAATTCAAAAATTAAATTCATAAGATATTGTAAAAATAAATTAATCACGTAAAAATACTAATATAGGTGAGTGTTATACTTAGTTTAGAAATTAGATATTTAATTATTATGTAAGTCTTTATAGTTTCACTTAAAATTCAAGTAAGTCTCTATAATTTCACTCAAAATTCAAATAGGTCCTTAATTAGTGATGTGAATATAAAATGGCTCCATGTTGGATAATGTTATACACATGTTATGCCATATCATTTGGAATAATAGAATATTATATTTTATTTCATAGTGTTATAACAATGAGGACTTAAATATAATTTTTTAAATGACTTAATTATAAAGTTTTAAACTATAAAGACCTATTTAAAAATTGAGTGAAACTATAAAAACCTATAAAGTAATTAAACCTAACATTTATATATATTTTTATGTGTGAATATTTAATTTATATTTCACATAAAATGACTAATAAGATTACATATGTAAATTGGGCAAACCAATGAGCAACAAGTCGGGTGGGCGCTATCCCTTTATCTAAGCATGTATTTGGGAACTTAACTAAAATAGCTTTTTTTTAAAATAAAAAAATGTTGTTTTTAAAATATTTATTATGCTTAGATGATCGTGGAAATGAATTATAATCAAAATATTATAATTGTAAAGCCATTAGGAGTAGTTTAATAATAAGGGATTTGAGTAATTTACATGAGATCTTAGATTCATATAACCATAGATAAATTTTTGAAGATTGTTATTATTATAATCAAAAGTTAATTATTTGAGAATTATAATGTTTTTACTAAATTAACTGAAAAATATTAAATATTATATAATATAAATAAATAATTCCATACCATCCCTTTTTAGTAATTTATCATATAAAAGTAATTTTTTCATATGATTTAAACAAAACACACTACTTCAGATTTACTTTTAAGCTAATACATCTAAATATAAATTAATTTTTATATTACCAATTATAGAAAAAAAAACCCTATTGTTCCTATCTCAACTTGATAATGGTGAGACATGGTCGTAGAGAGCTAGAAAGATAGGGGAATAGAGCTCTCCTAAAAAGAAAATAGGGTGCTTAGAGATAGAAAGGGGTTTAGTATTTGGATTGAGATGAAGCCCCTAACCCCTTCCCCTTACTATGACATTTGTAAGGGGTGAGGGTGGTAGCCACCACTAGTGGTGAGATGGGCCTGGGCCAAGTTAGGTAGGAAACCCGAATAGATTATAAACCCCCAGCCTTGAACTCTAAAAAAGTGAAGAAGCTAAGAAAGGTCAGGGAGCCAAGGGACTAAGAGACCAGAAGGATCACAAGCCCCCCAGCATCGACTTCCTATTCCTGTTACACTCTTTAAATAACACAACCACACTACCATTTTGAAGGTTAGCACTTATAACAAAATAGCAAACTATAGCTAGCATGCCCTTATCTCTCTTATAACTGTATTAATTTATTAGGATCATGAAATAGGATAATTATTTTTTATATGACATTTTTGTAAAAAAATTTGATAAATATGATATTTTTGGTGAAATTAAAAAAATATAATTTTTTATTTTTTATATTTTTTTCTCTTTCTTTCTCTTTTTCTCTCTCCTCTTTCTTCTTTTTTTAGCTCTTCCTTTTTTCTTTTTCTTCTCTCTCCTCTCTCTTTCTTCCCTTTCTCTCTTCTCTCTCCTCTATCTTCTTCTTCTTCTCTCTCTCTCTCTCATACACACACACACACACACAAACACACACACACACACACACACACGTACAACACACAAAAAAATGAATTGTGGTTGAAAATATGTCGGATTTCAAATTTTTTTATTAAAATAATGAGATTCGACTAACAGTAGGTTTGATCCCTTTTTTCTCTCTCTTTCTTTTTATTAAAATAATAAAATTTGACTAATAGCAAATTGAATCCCTTTTTTCTCTCTCCTTATTTATATTAAAATAATAAAATCCAATTAAAAACATGCTAGATTTCAATTTTTTTAATTAAAAATAATGGAATCCGTCTGATAGTAAACTAGATTCCTTACAAAATCCCATATTTTTCAAATTTTATCAAAAATCCCATATATCCCCAATAAACCACTCAAAACAACATATAAAAAAAAATCACCCCATGAAATACCATAACTATCAAAATAGAATAAAATGTCAAAAATATTAGACTGGCATATTTATTGTATTTAAACAATTAAAATAAGAGGTAGTTATGCACGGGTCATATGATAGGTTAATGCTGATAAAACAATGTAAATAGTAATATAGTAAATAATTGTCCACAAATAATGAGAATGGTAATATGAACTCACTGCAGTTATAAGCTTTAAGAAAATACCATAATTTGATATCTGTAAGCGGTTTAATTGTGTTTTGATAGAGAAATTTATAAAAAATAATAGAGGGAAATTTTTATACATATTGTTTTTATAGGAGAGTCTTCTTTCACTCATCAAATTACGTTCATTTTTTTTTTCATTATTTGATAGTCTTTTAATCTAACGTTTTGTTAAATAACTTAATAATATAAATTAGAACAAAAATTACGTTACACTCATATTATTAATAAAAATAAGAGTTTAATTGGTATACACTGACAATATAAAATAGTTTTACACTGTCAACCAATAAAAATAAGGAAAAGTGAGAAATCATGGTCTAGAATTTATATGAAACAGTTAAGGCGATTGGAAAACAAATTTTAAAATGCATACTACTTTTGTCTTATTTGTAAATAAAATTAACGTGACTAGGTTGTTCCTATTTAAAATCTATGTTTCCTTTGCTTTTTATTGGTTGGATAATATTCTATAGTATCAAAATTTTTGATATAAAATTCATGGTGGCATAAAATTGATAAAAATCATCATCAATTGAAATTAATCAATTGCAATTTATGTTGCGGGGATTGTGGGGCATGACAACAGTTTTTATTTCTATCACTATTATTTGTTCATTATTTCTTCAATTTCCTTTAATTCTTAATTTATAATAGGTATAAAGAATGGTTATTGTTTTTACATTTGCATCCGTTAATTGTTTTTATTACATTTTTAAATTCTATTTATACCGATATAAATTTCAATGTTAATTAGTAATTCATTTTAGTCAATGGTGATGGGAGTCCAAAGTCTAAACAAAATTAAAGAAATAATAATAAAGGCACATAAATAATTTTGAATGAGTGCCAGCTATAATCAATCATAATTAAAATCCATTAATCATATAAATTATCTCTGACAGTAACTAAGAATCAATAAACAATATAAATAGTAACTAAAATTAATAAGTCATGAACTGCCAATTTATGCAATGGCCGTTATTAAAGGAAATGGAATAAATGGTAATGATTTTGTTCATAAATATTGCCAATTATAATTAATTTAAAATCAATACTGTATTTATGCGAATTGAATTACGAATATGCTAATGATCCTGTAAAAATAATTTAAGCAATGGGTTTAATTTTTTTTGGGTGATAATTTAAGCAATGAAATGATGCAACTATTATAATAATAGTATATAGCAAATTATACAAAAGTATCAAACTGTATTCTACAATATCGAATCCAGTCATCAATAAAATAGAATTCAAAATGAAATGTAAATAGTCAAACGTTGCCTGTAACTAAAATGAATAATTCATGCGGGCTTTGATAAATACCATAAATATTTCCTCATATTTTGTTGATTTTATTTACTATTTCCAAACTACTGGCTAAGTTTTGTGAATATATACGCTGTCGTTCAAATTTAAAATTTTGATAGAATAAAACATGATTACATTCATAAGTAATCAAAGACGTTGATTCAATTTCTTGACACTTATTTCCCAAATTTTTAGTTGGTGCTTGAAAGCTAAGAATGTAAGAATTGTATTCCATATAATAGTTTAATACTTATTATATAAATGTTAAATTTATTGAAGAGGTATCATCATGAATAGTTATTATTATAAATGGTTATATCTATTTAAATATAGAGCAATACTATATAGCTAGAAGGATGTTACCAGAAATTTTGCTAGAAATTATGGTGGTGGTTGGATGATATAAAATGATGGGCTTCATCTACTCATCCAAGGATTAATAATAATGCCACATTATTCTGGCACTAAAAAATTTTGGATCTCTAGCATTTTCCTTCAAATATAAAAGCATAACTATTTAATATATAAAGACATAGCTATTAGAATTTAAAGGAATAACTATTGGAGGTGCCTGATGGAAACACCTTTTCATTGTCTATATAAATTAAGGATGTGGTCTTTTCTCTACCATCAATAAAAGCATATTATTTCCATCACTATTGTACTATTAAGAAAAGGTTAAAAAAGAGAAATCATCATTCTCCATATTCTACTCATCTAAAGGATTGTTCCTTTCATTCAAGTCTATGAAAAATGATACGCACTCTTATCTAAACTGTATATAAAAAGCATGAAGTTCTAGATCTTGAAATTAATGTATTTATAATAATCTATCCATACATAAATAGATTATTTCTTACATGTGGCATAAGAGCGTCAAGTTTGAGAACTCATGTTTTTCCTTTTAAGATGAAACTTGTGATTCTCTATGAATAATGAATGATGATTGTTTTCTTAATTTATGTGAACCGTGAATTATGAAATTGGAAATTTTAATGTAAAAAAATTTTCAACTATGATATTTCCACTGTATTATGTGAATTGTGATAAATTGTGAGTATGGTTCATGGAAAGTTTATGTGAATCATTGAAAGCAATATATCGCGCATGGTGATTCACGAAAGTTAATGCCTTGTGCTGTACTTGGTGTTTTTGTTTATTGCGGATCAAGTCATAAGGGAATGCTTGATTGTAAGGCATTCGTGTAACTCCCTTCCAAGGCCAATATCATGCTTAAGTTATAATACCATATTTAGGAGTAGTCACTCTTACATAAACAGATTTTGCTTGACAGCAACCTTCGACCATCTTCAACATTTCAGTCAACTTTGTTCGTGATGACTATCTTTAATATTTCCTAAGCTATCTAGAGATAACACAGAAACATACATAGGGGTGATAATTACAAATTCTCAGTAGGATTTCCTAAACTACCACATATATATTGTGATTGTTATTATCTCGAACTGTTTCGATTGATTATGAAAAAGTGATCATGCTATATGAACTATAAATTTCATTTTAGAAAGTTAAAAAATGTCCTTCCGAAGCAGATTAATTTTATTCATACACTCGGTAAACAGAGAAAGAACAAGATCATAATTATGGCAAGTTGAAGGACAAATAAATAATATGCTTAGATGAATGTTAGTGACTTCTTGATGCAAGTGCATTTGTCTCTTCTTAATTTTCCTTACTTGACACATCTAGGCATTACGTATTGCCATTCCTAGGATGTCTGCTTGGGCCTATACTTGAGCATTACATATCACTGTCCTTAAAGTGTAGCCTTTCGTATCTTCCTTTACTTGGCTTCCTGAAAGTGAATGGTCTCTCTCACATCTGGATAATAGCCTGTTTTTCAAGACCGAGCTCGTTCTTATACAGGATTGTTGGGTTTACTTTTCCCAACTTTCCTACTGACTTATTCCCCTTAAATCTATCTAGGGGCTAGCCCAAGTAACAGGGAATCTTAATCATATCTTGGATCATATATTCATGAATAAATCAAACTTAAAGGACTTACAATACATCATTCATATTCATTTCTACCAAAAATTTGGCAGCATAATAGCTATAATATAATGCTTCCCCAAAATGCAACAAGTAAATTTTTAGCCAGCCAATCAAGATACTAAAATTATCATAATCATATACCAACATTTACAACAGTTTAATAGAGAATTGCATAGATAAATTTAAATTCTTGGCCATTCATGGTCTAAGAGCTTTCAATTACTTGAAATTGTCAATGCACTTCAAAATTCCTAAATCTGTCCTGTTTTATAAATTGTGCCATAATTTCATTTTACCTCATTTAAATCTATAAATTTAATATGTTGTGGCATTATTAGTCTATTTTTAGTTCTCTTTGGTTCTACTAAGTTTTGATGAGTATAAATTGAATTATTGAAATTTTACTCAAGGTTGCCATGTTGTTGGACAGACTTGAGCACTTAAATGTAAAAATTAACTAAAAATAAAATTTTCATTAATTTTATCCAAAATTTATATAAAAATGAAGCTAATTTCCATATTTCATTTCCCATAAGTTTCACTTAAATAAGTAAGTAGAGCCCAAATTATAAGCTCTCAATTTGGGCAATAAGGGACTACCCTATTTCAACCTGGATAGTACATAGGGTAATTTTGAAGAATTTCTGGGACAAATATACATATGAATTTGAAATTTTTATTGCATGATAATCTCTATGTTAGCTTTTTAACAAGATTAATTGCACTCAATTTGAAGTTATATGGGGCGAATTATACCCTTCACAACCCATATTGGTTAGAATAATGGGCAGATTCAAAAACTTACTTCAAAAATTCATAACTCTCTCATTTCAAGTCCAATGGACTTATAATTTATATAGTTGGAAAGCTCTAGATATCTAGGTTCTTCTAAAAATGGTTTCATTAAATTTTGACCTCTATAGGTCAAAATGCACCATTCATGGTATGGACATGCTCTAGGGTTTCAATTTCCAACCATTCAATTTAAGTTCTTTCTTGAGTTTCTTTTATCAAATTTCCAACCCAAACTAAGAATTTTCATGTTAATTCATTTGAAACAAGTTGTATCATCATCATACAATATCATATTAAAGAGGAACAAAGAAAGCCCAATAGGTTACACAAACTCTAATATAAAACACAACTCAAGAATTCTACCTCAAATCTCAAGTTTAAGCTAAAAGGAAGCAAGTTTGGGTATAGATTTAGAAGTGGGATGAAGAAATGAGGATGCAAAGATGAAGTTGAGGAAGAAAAACGGGAGAGTGAAAGGGGTCTAATGGTAGGCCGAAATTTAGAAGGAGAATATGGGAATTTGTTGGTCTTGAGTCATAAAGAAGAAGGATGACTAATAGAAGGCTATTTGTGGATTCCAATCTTGGTGAACTTTAGTTGATTTTCCCTTTTTGGTGGTTGATCTGGCCCGAACCAAGGGGTGTGAGTGGCTGAATTTTGACCACTCAATTTAGGGTTTTAGCTAATATTTGTGTGATCTCACAGTATAAATTTCTATTGATTCGATTCTTGTATTACCCAATTCGGTAATTAAACTGATTCTTCTTAAATTGGATAGACATTGCTAACGACCTTCATAAAATTTTCTACATAGCAAATCTAAATGTTCCTAACCCTAACATTCATATCTCACACTATTTCTAATGTAATGAAATAAAATCAATTTACCATGCTAATCAGACGTACTATTCTTCAGGATGTTACAATTAGTGTGAAAGAGTTCATGGATAAAGTTCTTTCTTCGTTAAAATGATATGCTGCAACACATGAGACCAGCTTAATGGTTTTTGTCTTATATGACTTATCATACATTGAAATTGCTTTTTAGTTTACCTTTTGAAGTTGGTTTTTGAGAACCAGGATTATATGTAAAGCAATTTTTGAATTTGTGAAGCACAGTGAATGCATAAAGTATATTTGAATGGCTGGAAAATGTTGACTACTCATGGCTTTGTTTTGATATATTTATTTAAAAAAAATGGTTAATATGTAACATCCTATTTCCGACTTCCGATCTCATTTGCTATTAAGTCTTCCAGTTTCCGACCTTGTATAAGCGTGTATGAATTTCGACCTCATCATTATGAATTCCAATTTCCGATTTCAGGAGCTGAAATGGAGTGACTGATTCTTCCGACTTCCGAGTTCATCCTCGACTTCAGCACAATTTACGACTTCCGACCTTAGCAAACAAAGGTCCAAATCTCCGATTTCCGACCTAATGTTCACAATGTACGAGATCCGATCTCGAGTTCAATATCAATAGCTCTCATTTCTTATCTTTCCGAGTTCCGAGATCGAGATTCTATAACTCCCGATTTCATGGTACACGAATTAATGTTGTGAATTCCGATCTCCGGAATTTTGTTACGATTGATTCGTTTTGCTTAATTTCCTGGGTTCCGACTTCATATGCAGGATGTTCACGAATTCCGACTTTATAAAGAGAGCGAGTTCCGATTTAACTTTCAGAATATACTAGAAACTAGTCCCACTTTAGGCAACGTGGAGAGCAATTCTACCACACAAATTAGACAACGTGGAAAGTAGTTTGGTTACTAGAAGGGAGCAAGGTTGGCTGAAACTCAGCCTTATGTTTTGAGGCCAATCAAAAACTTCCAAGTTAACTACTACTCATACTTATATAACACACTCTCCTCCTCTTCTCCAGATTCTTTTCTCACGATTGAATACATCTTTCCAACACTCTCTTTTCCTTTCATCTCTCACCCAACTCCATCATACTTTGAGGTTCAACCAAGTTCCAGCTACAAACTCGAAACCAAAATCATTAATAGTAAGAGGTAGGGGTTCTAAACTCTTACTTGACTGTTTGATTCTTGAAGTATTGATGGTGGTCTAATTTTTATCTTGATGTGTTGATTGAATAATTATAATGAATTATAGCTGAGTATGAGTTGTTTATGAGGTTAAAACTTGAATTGAAAGGGAGAAAAGATGAAGATATGAAAAAGTTGAGAGGCTGGAAAACTCAAAACCCTCGGCAGTCCGTACGGCGGAGTGTATGGCTTCGCCTCCCGTCGTTTAAAATTAATGAGACCATTTTTATGTGAAACTAGACATCTAGGGCTTTCTATACATATCTCATATAAGATCATTGGAGTAGTATTGAGAGAGATATAAATTTTTGAAGTTAGACCTAGAAAACTGGGTTCCTACCCGGACAGTATGAGTTGAGAAGGGTATAACTCACCCTATACAACTCCAAATCGAGTGAAACTAATTTTGTTAGAAAGCTTACACACAGGGGAACACCCCAATATATGATTTCGAGTTTGTTATAGTCCCAATTGTTTCCAGTGATTTGAGGAAGTTGTCCTATGTCCAATCTAGGCCAAACCAAAGTAGTTTAGAAAGGTAGACTTTCAGGACTTATAACTTGAGGTATACTTAAGCAAATGGAGTGAAACTTGTGGCAAATGAAAGTTTGTCCTACTAGTTTCAATATGAGACCAATTTCGCATGATTTGAGCTTAGTTTCGATTTTTAGTGAATTTATACTTTCAGGAGCGTAACTCGGGCTAGTGATTGAACGAGTTGGCGAAGATTGTTTATATCTGGAGTTATAGATGTCAAAATGAGATGGGATAAAAAGAGTTAGAATCTAGACATATGAGGTTGTGACATATCAAAAATCAGATTTTTATGGGTTAAATTGACTGAAAAGTAAGGCATACTAAATTCAGGCAGAACAGGTGGGGTTAAACTGGAACCCTATTGAGGTTAATTTGAAGTTGTTGATTGAGATTATGAATGTATATGTATAATTGAGATTGTGTATTTGTGTTATAAATGTACATGTATGATTGTTGCCCTATACTGAAATTATAAGTTGTATAAATGTACTGGTTGTCTGGCACTATTCACGGGGAAGCGGACTCGATCCGTTATGCTGCCGAAATCTCAGTAAGAAGTTTATATGCTATGAAAGCCTATGACAACTTGAGTGCATCATACATGAAGATACAAGTTAAATGTGCATTCATTTCATGATATGACAAATAATTCCATATCACTTGGGCCAGCCCCGGAATAAGTTAAGGGGAATAGATCAGCTGTGGGAGGTTTGAAAGTAAACCCGCCATCCCAGATATAGGAGAACGAGCTTGGTTCTGAAAATGGGACTATTACCCAGGAGTATACGGCCAATAACTCCCAGGGGACCAAGGATGGAAATGAGTTTTAGTGGGCGAAAGCCTCAAAGAATAAGATGCATCTTCTCATTGCACACGCATGAGTACAGTGTAATATTTTCTATTGATTGTTCTAGATCCCTGTTTATTATTCAGAACCTGCTATTGTTCCACTGTGATTATTATTTGAGTACCTTAGTATATCAGTCTATTAAAAGTGAACTTGTTTCGGTGTATGCTTTACAAATGAGTATTTAAGTTAAATCTTATTGTTTTACCATATTATTTGAGAATCATTGCACGACCGAAACAACTGGGAATGATAGCGATGACACATGTTTAGAACTAGGACTTCCTACTGAGAAATCTCTATTTCTCACCCTACTGTATATTACCGCGTCATTCTCAGACTATGGAGCACGCCGCGACAGGAGTCCTCTTCATTGAGTTCCCCGAGCTCCACATACATATCGATCCATTTCTGGACTCTGTATATATATCTGGCAGGTGCCAGTTTCGTCTATACTTCTTCTTCCAGAGAGATTTTGCGGTACCCCTGATGCATCCCCTATTTGATCCCGCTGTCCCATACATCGCCATTCCACTTCATGTGGCCCAGCCATTCCCACCTCTACCAGCAGCACCAACAGCCCCCGTTCCTATGGCCCCTCCTGCTTCACCACCACAGCCGATGCTCTCCGCCTCGATGTCAGAGGAGGATCCATCGGAGGTAGCGAGTTCTTCCTCTTCCTCTGCTCCTAGTACGGGCCACCCTCCCGCAGATGCACCCATGGCGAATGGGTTTCTCTCCTCGGATTCTGCTTAGATAGTAGGTGTACTGTAGTGATAGTAGTTGTATAGGATGACCCTCTTTTGATTATCTGGGTCATGGATAGATGAGTATGGGTTAGGGATAGTATATGAAATGTCCCATGGGGACCACTCAGGGTAGAGTTCTTAGGGACCGGCCGTTTTATTTTGTGCTAGCGGCCTCGTATTTTTTTACCCTGTAGCATTTTGTCAAACAGATACAGTAGATGTTTATATATATATATATATATATATATATATATATATATATATTTAAGATATGTATATGTTGTAGTAATTTCGTCCTTATCGCACTCTCATTTATGTATGTTATTTATAGTATACCGAGTAATTAGAATTTATCCCGCTGTCATACAGGAATTTTCATTATACGATTAAGTATCCATATGCAAGTAATTAACGCTAATGCGGAAAGTAGAATTAAACCAGTAGTACACGCAATCACTTATCGGATAATATTATTGTGACTTAAGCATAATACTTTGTCTGGTAAGGTGTTACATAATACATAACGGTTAGGAGCCGTTTTTCGTATTTAACAGAAAGGACTATACGTTGATGCATATAACGGTTCACGTATAAAATGACTTTTGAATTATAAATGACAGAACTGTTTTATAAGACCGCAGGTCAATTTTTATATGAAGCTATATTAATATTATATTATGCATCTTCATGGTTTTATGAAATTGATTGACTTGTATAATATATTGATATAATTTAATAAAGTATCAATATATGTATTTTGTAAGGAATATTTATTGCAAATATTAGAGTTCTTGCTTTTGTAATAATATTTTTGTTTGTCATTTATTTTAAATTTTACATGTTTATTTACAATTTAAAATTTATATGATATATGCTTTGTTAGTCACCAAAGTGGCCAGATTTTAAAAGAAGTAAATTTTGAATTGTAATAGCATTTTTAATTATCCATAGATTTTGATGCTTATATATGACATTATGTTGTGCGGGTAAATTGAAATTTATTATTACAAGACAATTCCGTGGTCACCCAAATATTGATTATTTGTTCTTATAACTAGTTAACATAATTGCTAGAAATTGATATGTCTAGTAGTTTTATTCTACATTTCTAAAGATAGCAAATAATTCCAATTAGCATACCTCAATAACTAGATTAATATATTATATTAGCATCATTATGTTTGTATGTCTTAGGATTACCCAAAGGTGAACTTTGATATGTATTTAATGATTGTCTCCATTATTTGAATATGATTTTTATGTGATAAACTTTGTCTCAAAGCATTAAGTTATGATTGATTCTTATTTGCAGTACCTATTCTTTCACTTCAATCACATGCTTCATCTATTCCCTTGCTTAATGGAATGAATTTCTCTTATTGGTGGGAACAAGTCCAATTTCACTTAGGTGTTTTGGATCTTGGTTTAGCCCTTCAAGAAGAGAAACCTACTGCTATCACAGACGAAAGTAGTGTTGAACAAAAGTCATTATATAAGAAATGGGAAAGGTCGAACAGATTAAGCCTGATGTTCAAGTGAATGACAATTACAAACAACATTAAGTCCACCCTTTCTAAAACAGAGGGTGCTGAGGAATTTATGAAATTTGTGAAAGAACGTTCACAAACTACTAACAAGTCACTTGCTGGTACATTACTGAGTCAACTAAGTATCATGAAATTTGATGGTTCATGTACCATACATGAGCATGTTCTTGAGATGACAAACTTAGCAGCAAAATTAAAGTCATTGGGGATGTCCGTGGATGAGTACTTTTTGGTACAATTCATACTCAATTCCTTGTCTCTGGAAAATATGGGCCATTTCAAATGAATTATAACATTATTAAGAACAAATGGAGTGTTAATGAATTGGCCAATATGTTTGTTCGAGAAGAGACAAGATTAAAGAGTCAATTGTCTTATTCAATTCATCTTGTAAGGCATCAAGAAGCTGGAAGTAGTTCTAAACGGAAACCAGGGAAAGGCAAGAAGAAATGTTGACATAACCTAAATGAATCTTCTCAAGTCCACAAGAAGGAATACAAGAATGATACGTGTAATTTTTGTCATAAAGTATGACACTATCAGAAAGATTGCCCAAAATGTAAAGCATGGTTCGGAAAGAAAGGTAAGCCAAGTGCTTGTGTATGTTTCAAATCAAACTTTGCTTAAGTTCCTTATAATACCTAGTGGATTGATTCTAGTTTCACAACTCATATTTCCAATATAATGTAGGGATTCCTTTCGATCCAAACCATAAAGCCAAGTGAGAAATTTGTATATATAGGAGATAGAACCAAGCCTCTAGTTGAAAGAATTGGCACTTATCGTTTATCTTTAGATACTAGACATTATTTGGATCTATTTGAAACCCTTTATCTACCGACATTTTCTCGTAACTTAGTTTCTTTATCGAAGCTAGATAAAGCAGGATTCTCTTTTAAGTTTGGTTCTGGATCTTTTACTTTAATGAAGAATAATAATATTATTGATTCTGGAATTTTATGTGATGGCCTTTACAAGTTTAAACTTGATGATTATTTTACTAAGACCTTAATGACCCAACATCATAATATTGGCACTAAACATATTCTAGTTGATGAACATTCTGCTTATTTATGGCATGAACGCTTGGGTCATATATCCAAAGAAAGGATGCAATGATTCATAAAGAATGAGATCTTTCCTAATTTGGATTTTATTGATCTTGGGGTATGCATTGATTGTATTAAAGAAAAACAAACAAAATACACAAAGAAAGGAGCCACAAGAAGTTTGTAGCTTCTTGAAATTATATACATCGATATATATGGTCCTTTTGATGTTCCATCTTTTGGTAGAGAAAAATATTTTACCACTTTTATTGATGATTTTTTATGTTTTGGTCATGTTTATTTATTACATGAGAAATCTCAATCTGTAAATGCCCCTGAGGTATACATTAATGAGGTTGAGAGATAACTAGAAAGAAAGGTGAAAGTCATTAGATCAGATAGAGGTGATGAATATTATGGAAAGTATAATGAGTCAAGACAAAATCCCGGTCTATTTGCTAAATTCCTTGGAAAACATGGCATTTGTGCTTAATATACAATGTCACATACACTGAACAAAATAGTGTCGGAGGAAGGTGTAATCAAACTTTAATGGAAATGTTAAGCCATTCTTCTTTGCCCATTTCTTTATGGATGTATGCTTTGAAAACTGCTTTGTATTTGTTAAACAGAGTGCTTTGTATTTGTTAAATAGAGTTCTTAGTAAGGCAGTTTCAAAAACTCCTTTTGAGTTATGGAATGGAAGGAAACCTAATTTAAAACACTTACATGTTTGGGGTTGCCGGTGGAAGTGAGAATTTACAATTCACATGAAACGAAATTGGACTTTAGAATAACCAGTGATTTTTCAATTGGATATCTAGAAAAATCTAAGGGGTATATATTTTATTGTCCTAATCATAGTACAGGAATTGTTGAAGCTAGAAATGCTAGATTCCTTTGACATGGTGAAACTAGTGGGAGTGAAGAATTACATAATTTTAGCATTCAAGAAGCCAGGGTTAGGATTCCTTTACCCATGACTTCTAAAGTTGTTGTTCATGTAGTAATTGCACAACATAATAATGGCCAAAAATAACATATTAATGATCACATACTCCATCATGAAGATGTCAATAATAAACCTATAATAGATGAGCCACAATTAAGAAGATCTCAAAAGGAAAGAAAATCAGCCATCCCTAATGATTATGTGATTTATTTACAAGAGTCAAAAGTTGATTTAGGAATAAATGATTTTCCAATTTCATTTTCTCAAGTTAATGAATATGATGATTCTGATAAGAGGATCAATGCAATGAAAGATGAGTTGAAATCTATGGATGATAACCAAGTTTAGGATCTTGTCGAATTGCCTAAAGGTTGCAAAAAAAGTTGGCTGTAAATGGGTCTTTAAAACAAACGAGACTCAAATGGCAATATCGAAAGATATAAAGCTAGACTTGTTGCAAAAGTTTCACTCAGAAGGATGATATTGATTATAAAGAAATATTTTCACCAATGTTTAAAAAATACTCACTCAGAATCATTATGGCTTTGGTGGCTTATTACAATTTAGAGTTACATTAAATGAATGTTAAAATTGCCTTTCTTAATGGGAATTTAGAAGAAATTTGTATGGATCCACTTGAAGGCTTTTCAATTAAAGGCAAGGAACACATGGTGTGTAAACTTAAAAGGTCAATGGAGTTAAACAAGCTTTTTGTCAATGGTATCTTAAGTTCAATGATACCATAACCTCTTGTAGTTGTAAGGAAAACACTATTGATCAGTATATATATATGAAGATCAGTAGGAGCATGTTTATTTTTCTAGTCTTATATGTTAACGATATTTTGCTTGCTACTAATGATCTTGGTTTATTACATGAAACCAAGAATTTTCTCTCTAGAAACTTTGAAATGAAAGATCTAGGAGAGGCAACCTATGTAATCGGAATAGAAATATTCCGTGATAGGTCACAAGGATTTTTAGGGTTGTCTCAAAAAGCCTATTATTAATAAAGTTCTAGAAAGATTTAAGATGGACAAATGTTCAGCATGAATAGTTTCAATTCAGAAGGGGTACAAATTTAGTCTTATGCAATATCCAAAGAATGAATTAGAACGAGAACAAATGAAAAATATTCCTTATGCATCTATTGTTGGGAGCTTAATGTATGCTCAAACTTGTACCAAACCATACATTAGTTTCGCTATCAGTATGCTGGGCATGTATCAAAGTAATCCTAGACTAGATCACTGGAAGGCTGCAAAGAAAGTTCCCAGATATTTGCAAGAAACGAAAGATTATATGCTCACTTATAGAAAGTCTGATAATCTAGAGATAATTAGGTATTTAGATTCAGATTTTGTCGAATGTGTTGACTTAAGGAAATCCACATTTGGCTATTTGTTCCTTTTAGTTGAAGAGGGCAATTTCATGGAAAAATATGAAGCAATTTGTCATTGCTACATCCACCATAGAGGCTGAGTTCGTTGCATGCTTTGAGGCCACTATTCAGAGAATTTCGCAATAGTCTTCTTCTCTAAAAGTGACAAGTATTCTCTAGGTGCTAAGCATATAGAGATCCAATACTTTGCCGTTAAAGAAGAATTTCAGAAACAAAGTGTCAATAGAATATATTAGCACAAACCTTATGGCTGTAGATCCATTAACAAAAGGACTGTCGCCTAAGACATTTTATGAACATGTTGAAAGAATGGGCATTATTAGACGTCATTGATGATATTGTGTTATGATTTTTGACTTGTTTGACACTTTGAGCTCAATAATGAAGTTTGTTTCTGATATTAATTTCCTATTTCTAATTAGTATATATTATTGGATTAGAGTAATGACAATAGGAATAATGGTCTTTCAATAAAAGACATTAAAGTTGGATCATACTCTTCATTATGTGTCATGTTAAGCAAGAAGGTTAGTGTTGTAGTATATGGAAGGAACTTTGTCAAGAAAATAGTGACATGCAAACGCTATGACTCGCATTAATTTTCTACTTAGGCATGATATTATGTTTTAGCCAATGTAATGAGGATTTAACATTGTGTTAATTTGCACATTATGTTTCTTATTAAACTATAAAGGTATTGTTATATGGGATAAGTGGGAGATTGTAAGAATTGTATCCCATATAATAGTTTAATAATTATTATATAAATGTTAAATATATTGATTGGCTTATTGAATAGGCATCCTTATGAATAGTCATATTAAAGAGTCATCATTATGAATGGTCATACCTATTCAAATGTTGAGGCATGACTATTCAATATGCAAAGGCATGACTATTGGAATATGAAAGTATGACTATTGGAGATGTCTGATGGAAGCACCTGTTCATTGTTTATATAAACCAAAGATGTGGTCCTCTCTCCACCATCAACAAAAGCATATTGTTTCCATCAGTATTATGCTATTAAGAGAGAGGTTAAGAGAGTGAAATAATCATTCTCCATATTCTACTCATCAAAAGGATTGTTCCCTTTGTTCAAGTTCATGGAGAATGGTCCGCATTCTTATATAAATTGTATGTGAAATGCATGAAGTTTTAGATTTTGAAATTAACATGTTTATAATAATCTATCTATGCATAAATAGATTATTGCATACAAATGATTATCTAATTTGTGTTGTTTCATAGAAAATATACATAAACAGTTTGTTATCGTTTAATTCGAAAATCGATTATGTAATAACAGTTACTATTAACATTTTAAAAAATAAATGAAAATTGACAAAGATTAATGCGAAAAGGATGAATGAGACTAACTATGAAAATTATTATTAACTAGGAAATAATGTGGCATGAAAGAGAATGGGAGACACGAGGCCATTTCAATCCAACTAGATCCATAAAAGAAATAGCATTGCCTATGGATGTAGTACAAGAGCAATTCAAATAGGGTTCTTATGCCGTTTGAGCCTATTTCTTGACTATTAGTAGGTGATATGATGAGGTTAGCTAAATTGTGAAGCTTTATTCGAGAGAAAAATGAAATTTAAAAAAAAAAGTGGTTTAAATTGGAGTTGGGCCTCATTTCAATTTTGTATACTGCCAATAAGTAATACTACTACATGAGTTAAATCAGAAGCCAAATCTATAGAAAAATGCATGGAAATTTTTTATCAATTATTGGAAACAAGTAACTGTAGTAACCTTCAATTGTCAGCATACTATTCCATGAGAAAGGACATCCATTGCCAAGTAGCCAGTTGACAAGTATTGCAGAATATTTTCCCTCAAGATGTGTTGGAGGCTCACTATTGACCATAGCTGTCGTGGATGATTCTATTCAATCAAGTTCGTGATTTAGTTTTGTGGCATTTGGGTTTTGATTTTGGTTGGTATTATTCTATGTGTTATGTGTTGTGGCCATGTCGATGGTGATATGCATGCAGTTTACAGGTATTGGGGAATATAATGGAGGCAGTTTTACCTACTCCCACATATAGTGCCAAAATTTTCCTATCTCAACCTGAGAGTGATGAGACATGGTGGTGGAGAGCTAAAAAGATAGGGGAATAGAACTCTCCCAAAGAGAAAATAGGATGCTTAGAGATAGAAAGGGTTCAGTATTTGGATTAAGATGAAGCCCCTAACTCCTTTCTTTTACTATAGCATCTATAGGAGGTGAGGTTGGTAGCCAACACTAGTGGTGAGATGGGCTTGGACTAGGTCAGAGAGAAAACCCAAATGGATCACTTATAGCCAACTATTGAAATAAATTTAATCTCACAAAATTTTCAAAACACACATTAATTATGGCAAAGGCTAAACCGTTCACCTTTTAGGTTATAATAAACAATAAAATTGTTAGGGAGTGTTAATCTTGTTATAATAATTTTTGGACAAAAAATAATTATTGATGATATCCAAATAAATATTAAAAAAATTACATACACAATCTTTTAATTACTAAAAGGAAAAAAAGAAAAAAACAGTAGATGACCTAAATCAATTTTTAGCTTACTCTGCGTTATTTTCTTAGAATACTTTTTAGTTCTTTTATTTTTACACAAAGTCTGCTAACTCATTTTGAGAGGAAAATGATTTTTATATGGTGTTTTAGTGAAATTTATACTAAAATATCGGAATTTGTAGGTATTTACAAGAATATGAGAATTTTTAGGAACTCTTCCATATAGTGGGTTTCACTTTTTTTTTTCTTTTTTTTTTTCGATAGGCAGCAACAAGGCTCAAAAACCCAAGATATAGGGTGAGCAGAGTTAGAGTTGAAACAGCAAAATAAGCAAGATAGTCAAAAAAGCAAACAACAAAACTAACTGCCTATGCTACTCATAGCCACTAATGTGCACCGAAGCAAATAACACCACGAATAGGATTTGCATCATCAATGTGATCTGATATTGATGCTCAACAAGTACTCCATAATAGTGTCTATGCACCAACTCTGGAAGTGTAAGAAATGAATAGCGCCCTGCAGTCAATATGGACATAGCCAGATCTGAATTTGATTCGATTCCATCAACGAGGCCATCGTAGGCATTGAAGCATGTTAAACTCTATTAAAGCAGCCTGAGTTCCAATAATTCCAATTGTGAATAAGCTCCATCATAAAGGATTTCCAGCTCACCACTTCATTCTGAAACATAATATTGGTTCTCATCATCCACACGGACCATATAATAGCATAAAAGCAAGATAGCCATTGTCTCCTCTGGTTCCTGCTACATTTGACCGCAGCCCATGATTCAAAGTTACTTGTTGGGTCAGAACCCATCACCCAAGCCATCCCCCACCAATCATAGCAACAAGACCAAGTCTTCCAAGCAAACTTACAAGTAAAGAATAGGTGGGATATAGTTTCTTCTGCCTCGTCACACACACCAATTGTTACCAGATCTTAAGATATTCAATCTGAAAAGTCTTTCCTTAGTGTTTAATCTATCCAGAAGAATAAACTAGAGTAATAATTCCACTTTGGGAGGGGCTACATTTTTCCACACAGAAAACTGCAAAACTGGTATTATTGGACAGCACAACCTTTTGCTCATAGACTTTCTTCAAAAAGGATTGAACATAATACCTACCAGAGTTATGGAACCTCCACCAAGATTGATCAATTTGATTCTCAACCAAGCTGCCCAACTGTAATAACTGCTGAAACTGGTTTAGTAATTCAAGCTCCTAGTCAAAAATTCTCTCTACCATAGTAAACTCCAGTGCCAAGTACCACCATCCAAATTCCACAGTCTGCAATGAGTGTTCTTGTTCGCAGAGAAATAGAATAGAGTCTTGGGAATCTCTGCATTAGGCTGACCTCACCAACCTATAGATCCTCCCACAGGAAAGTGCCTCTACCATCACCAATCTCCTTACAAATGCCATTGTAAGCAGCACCTGCCACATCCCCATCAATCTTTATTATGCTACGGATTCCACTCCACAGTCCCCCACCATTCTTCTCAAGTTGATCAAGCAAAGGTCTGGAACTTTCGAGATCATAGCATAAGCAAATGACTTGTTTCCACAATGGGTTGCTTTCAACAGAAAATTATCACCACCATTTAAAGAGCCCCCACCATTTTTTTTTTTTTTAAAAAGTGTATTGTGTTTGTGTGTCATATATTGAGAGTTGTGAGTTGTGTGTTTTAAAGCAATCTGCCCCAAAGTGTGATGGGTTATATATATATATATATATATATATATATATATATATATATATATATATATATATATATATATATATATATATTTTAATGACAATCTTTCACTAGCTGAGGTGGGTTCTTCTGCTTTATTTTATGCATTTTTTTTTTTCTGGTGATAGGCTCCACCCAAACCTTACATAGTAATTTCTACATACAAATATAATCCTCCTTACAAATGCTTTAGTCAATTTGGCACAGACTCAAAATACACATTTTAGATACACGTCTCGCCTTTACTTAATTACTCGGTGGGTTTTAAATTCTTCTTATTATTGCAAGAAAGCATCAATAAAAATAGTAAAATAAACAAAAAACAAATTCTAATCAATAATGTGCAAATTTTTATTATTAATTAGGAAGATGAAGTCTAATTTAAGATCTATTAGAAAATTTAATTAATAATAAAAATCAATGCATGATCAAATTACGTGAAATTTTCATATAAGATCCATTATCATAGCACAAATAATAATTACATCATTTAATTTTAATCTGAAAAGAACCATTATGCTTATAAATCAAATGCTTGGAAAATATAATCTTGATACTAGAGAATGACTTTGCTTTCAATCAAATCAAATGATGAAAGCAAAAAATTTGCAGTAGTTTGAAAAAAAAAAATCTTCGTCCATTGCTTGGTGTTTACTTCAACATTTTCATAATTCATCAATTTCTTCACTATCCATCACTGCATATGCTGGATCTGCATTCTACTTAGTGGCCGAGCATAAGAACTCGAAACTGTCTAACTCCTTATTATTGGACAGCAAAAATGCAAGAAATACAATAATAAGCCCTTTCACACTAGAGGTAAGAAGACAAGAAGAAAATACAATATAAAGGGGATAAATACAAATTTAGCATAGTTCGATTACTGTCAACCTATATCCACAATCCATATAACAAGTTCCAAAGTGTTTCACCATCCACAACTCTTAAAACTACTCATATAACTGGATCACTCCCACTCTTAGAAGATAACTAAACTAAAACACCAAAGACATTACTTATAGGCAACACCCTATAGACTTTTACTCCCACTCAATGCGGAACTTTGGCTTAAAGGCCAACATTGACTACTATTGAGTAATTTTGAATTCAATTTCCATAGGCCTACATTACTATAATTTGTGTAACTGTACTTTTAGTTGAGATTTAATTTGGATACACTATCAGTATAAAATAATTTTATATTATCATCCAATTATGTAAAAGTAGTTGACTATTATATCTATTATCTCAAAAGTTTTACATATTACAACACGTGATTGAATATCATTATAAAACTCTTTTATACTGATATTGTATCAAAATTAAATTATTTTTAATTATAAATGCATTTCTAACCTAAATTGCAAATTCACACATGTGAAATAATAATTTGATTACTACACTCAATTGATGACTTGTGCAAGGATGAGAGCCTCATAATGCACCCATTCATTTGATGGAAGGATGGAATTGATTTCAAAATTTAAAGAGTTGGGACCAAATTGATATAGAAATTTTTTCCAAGACCAAAACTTATATTAACTTCAAAATATTAGAATTAAAAAGGATATTTATTCTAAAATTAAAAACAAAGTTGATAATGAAAAAGAGAACCAGGAAAGTTTCAGAAGTGAGTAGTGACTCAAATGCAGTGCAGCCTCCCACATGCGGAGTATAGGTATAGTAGTTCAACCATAGAAAACTGCTAGTGATCCACATCAAACACAAGCCAAGTGCTGATCCACCAGATCATGAAGTAATAAACAGCAACTGACCCGATAATTACAAACTCTCAATCTGAATTTCACGAATTTCAAGAGACCATAGCATTGGCAGCATCTTCATTAACTTCTGTTTCATTGAACATACACTGATTCTGATACTCCATGAGTACTGTGTTGATCTTTTGGCATCTAACTTTAGTGTCTTTCGGTTTCGCTTCCGGTATCCCTATCCAGCTGCTGTGACGAAATGAAATATAGCATATCTCAAGGATGTCTCTACAACTATTTTGGTTCGCAAATGCTTTGCACCTTGCGTCATTTCTACATCTTGGGATTTTTTTATTTTTTTTTTCAGAGGAATGTTATCTGAACTTAGAAAATAGATAAATTGTGGACATAGAAAAAGAGAGAAATCTCTTATAAATAATATTTATCGTTCTTTTACTTTAATAGTGCAAGTCCAAAATGTATTTACCAATCTAGTGGAAGTAAGAGGAGGAAAAGGGAGGGGGGAATTCCCCTATTACTGGAAAAAAGATCGAAAATCACACCAACAATTAAAAGGATGAAATATTCTTAGTCGAAGTCGTTAGGTGCCACCAACTACTTCTTTTAAGCTTTAATTTTTTAAATCCAAGTTATTGCCAAGACCAACAACTTGGATATATTTTATTTCTCTTCACCTAAGTCTTTGCCGTGAGGCACGACCTAGGGTAAAATAATGATAAAAAGACAGTAATTCCAGAGAAAAAAACTCATGCAGAACAATACAATGAACATCATAGATGAGCCGCTAGATTTTATACAAGAAAATATTACAATTCAAAAGAATTGAATGTTATACAACGAAAATAAATAGTTTTTTGACGTGTAAAATAAATAAATTTAAGATTGAACCTTTATTCTTGTTCAACTTTTCCATGCTTGTCCTTGTTCTTACACCCTCACCTCTTGTTCTTGGTCTTTGCCACAATGGAGCAAGGTCCTCATCATGATTATCATTATCTTCCAATTGCTACTATTATTCTCTTGACAGTACAAAGAAAATTGTTTCTTAGCCACATTTAAAAATGTCGATTGACAACACTTTTTGATGTGGCTAAATGATCTTCTAACACTTGCTTCTAGTGTGGCTACTACATGGGTGGGGACGAGACCGATTAGTTACATTACTAACTTTAATTTAATCACATTTTATAAATGTGATTGATTCCTTATTGTTTAGCCACAAATAAGTGAGAATTATAGTGTGTTTAGTTTTGTTTTTGTAGAATTGATTTTAGATAAAATTGATTTTGGTGAAATTGATTTGGTTAGAATAGATTTTGAGGTAAAATAATTTATGTTTGGTAATATCTCTAAAAGTGATTCTGACAGAAAATAAAAAATTTTCATTTCTCCCAGAATCAATTCTAGAGGCAAGTAATTGATTCTAGAAGTATATAACCAAATATCACAAAATTTGGCCAAAATCGATTTTGATCTACCAAAATTGATTCCACCCCTCCCCAATGTATTTCCAAATATGCTATTAATCTCATAAAAAAAATTGTAAAGTCACTTCATAAACGACAAAAAATAAGTCAGAAAAAAAATGTATGATTTATAGACAAGTTTAGTGATTTTATCTATTTGTTTTTGCTGTAAATCTTGTATAAGCAATCAAAATTTGAAAGCACATTAATTATCCAAAAAAAAAGACATATCACAAGTACACATTTTTATTAGCTTTTCGCTAAGATACGTATTAGGATTATAGTTTTGATGATGAATGTTTACCAATATGAATATTATTTGATGGGGATATTATTGAATTATGTTTTTATCAAAGGAAAATATCTTTGGATTTTAAACTCTTGAATATTACTTTTCTTGATATCAAATATTTTTATAAAATCAGTTTAATCCAATAAATTATTTTGCACTTAATTTGACTAAGAAATACTGGGATTAAGTAAGGAAATCAAGCTCCAACGGTCGCATGATTGAAGTTATAGATATTTAAGCTCACCAGAGTAAACCAACAACTATTTATAGCAACTATTGGACAAAACAATAACTACTATGCAAGAAACAACATGAACACAAAATTCTCCATGTGACCAAATTATTTGGTAAATGGAAATCTTAATCTTCTCTAACGATGTCTAGTAATATTCAAAGGCTCATCCTCTATTAAAAAAAAAGCATGAAGATCAGAGGACAAGAGAACAAAGGGAGGAAATAGGAAGAATAAATTGCTCAGCATCTTACCCATCATGTTTTGCACTTAGACTTGATTATCTACTTTATAAAGAGAGAGTATTCTGTGAAATCCATTGTAGCTCATTTGTAAGAGCACCATACCTTGAGAGATTACTCTATTTTAGGTAGATATAGATATAGGTCATATGTTATATTGAATCAATATAAAATTCTTTTGTGCAACCTTCTCATCCCTCTCCTCTTTATTGTTGTGCACTTTATTTATTGTTTTTCAATTACTTAAATATTTTTAAATTATCTAAAATTTTCTGTTATTGAAAAAAAAAAAAAAACAGAAAAAAACAAATTCACCTCCTCTGAGTTGCTACAATACCTTTACGGCACAATGCGATTGACTAAAGTTGGCCTTAGAATAATCCTTTTAGTAAGAAAAAAATGATCGTTAATTATAATATTATTTTCCTCATCTGGCAAGAGCCCTTGTTTATCTGTCTGCCACTCTTGTTTTTGTCTTTTTTCCCTTCTTATTTCGTATCAATTTTCTTCCTTATCCTTTAAGTAAAAAAAATAAGAAAAAAACTATAAAAATAATGTCTTTTTCATAGTAATATTTTGCATCGATTCTCAAATAATTAAAGGTTCGTTTCTCTAATTTTCTTATTATTCAAACTTTCAAAGAAAGGGACAATTAGTCCTTTTACCTCAATTCCAAACCTTCAAACATAGCATTAATCATCCATTAGTCAAGAAGTTTTATTAAAAGGAAAAATGTTTTTACGAGGTAACCTACCTGCATATTTGTCTTAAGTTCTGTCTTTTACAGCATTTCATTTTCCTTTCATTCTATAATGTTTTTGATCTTGTACAAAACCAAATCTTTAAAAAGGAATAATGCTAGAGCAGAGATTGAAATTAAGTATAGGAACCTTAAGATCCAAGATCTAAGCCCATGAAACAAAAAAAAATTCAGTTGAAATAATCCATCATAGCTCCCACCAATTTTTTGTGGTTCCTCCTTTGAAGCTGATCTAATATTTTTTAGCCAAGTAAAGCTCAATCTCATCATGTCCTCCCCCCCAAAAAACAAACAAAAAACAAAAAAAAAAAAATTATCAATGTTATCACTCAAAATATTGAAATGCAAGTAGACAATTTAAATACTTTCGTCAACCTGCACATCTGTCAACCATTTTAGTTTAATTATAGATCTACTATACTATTGTAGTTAGTGCATAAGTCACCACCAGAATTTGATAAAACAATTTCAGGTACACATCCTCTTCAGCTCAAGCATAATCCTATGGGTGCTCGCCCAAGTTGATGCCCCTAGTTCGAGTGTCATCCCTCATATTAACTATTTATGGCAAAAGAGAGAAGTATATGACCATTTTTATTATATAAAAAAAATTAGCACATAAATTAAACTTATAGAAAATCACGGCTAACTTCTGAGGTCTTCAAAATACACAGTAAACTTTTAATAAATATCATTTCCCTTTTTTGGCTCATATAACCAAAAAAAATATCATTCCCTTCCAATTTTAAACCATTTTATCATATTCGCCTTTAACGGATTAACCCACCCCAGTAATATGTTACTGACTCTAAAAAGCTCAAGATTTGACATCTTATAGAAGAGTATATAAATGTGTTATGGTATATTTGGTTGGCGTAAAAATAGAAAAAAAAATTTGTAGACAAGCTTTATATCCTATTTTTATCCCCTAAACAAACAAACCCTCGATGTAAAAGATTCTAGATTCTTTTTTTTCCAGCATATAACGGGGGTAAAGTTTATAATCAACAAGTAGGTTAGAGAACCAGAAAAGTTTTAATATATGATCAGAATTGCCAAAATGTATTGTCTATCTTATGAATGTTTATGAATTCATAAATGCTGTAAGCGCATATATGAACTACTCAGTAGTTTGAAGTATCTAATTAGTTAATGTATTTTATTGATAATTTGCTATCCAATTTCTTATAGTAAGGCACCAATTTTTTGTAATGTGTAAAATTAGGTAAACAATAAATATCAGTAATAGTAAAACAAAATTTAAAAAATGTTGTAGTAAAAAAATCTTCTTATATTATATTTTATATTTATATTTATATTTTAAATTTTATTAAGCAAAATATATTATAAGATGTTCGCTAATAAAATAATTACAATTAACTATGGTTAAACAAAATAATTTGTTGAAAAATTAAAGTAGAATGTTATTTTTAGTTATATACAAAAATTTACTATACTTTATGAAAATCTAATGGAGGATAACTGTAATTGAGAAAATTATAAGCAAGAAATTGACATTGACATTGTTCCTTAAAAGCGGTGATGTGTTGTCTATTCAAAAGGAGAAGATCTTAGGCTCAGTGAGATGATAAGATCTTTACGTTTAGTAACCGTTCGGTTGATAGATTGATTTTTCACTTTTGGAATAATATTTTTGTGAATATATTTTTTGAATTAATTTTTTTGAATTTGATATTTTAGATATATTTAGTGTATAAATTAAATTTTTAAAAATATTTGATAAATTTTTAAAAATATCCTTAATATAAGTGGTGGTGCATGGTCAATCGATGGTAGTCGACGGTAATTGATAGTGGATGGCTTTAGATAATAATTTAGATATTTTATTATTATCACAAATATTTTTTTTTAATAAAAATATTAAATTCTTATGAAGCGTAAATATTTTAGAGGTGATTTTTTAAAAAAAAATATTACTCCAAACTTATTAAATATAAAAATACTTTTATATTTCCAAGAATATAAAAAACATTCCCTCACACCGTATGCACATCATCGATCGATATAACAAGACAAAGTCATGCTTATTTGGTTTTTGTAATTATCTAATTTTGTTTATTTATTGATTTTTTTTTTACGGGTTTGAAATTTATTTGTTGGCTTGGTTATGACTGAGGAATAATGATGCCAAATTGAGAAGCTTCATATACCAAAGTGAATGCTCCCATTCTTCACCACCTGTGCCTTCCCTTTGTTGTTGGCACTTGGCACTTGCTCCATGCCCTTCTCTCCTCACTCCTTTTCTTTGCTTTCACTCCATCGGTCTCTCTCTTTCTCTCTCTCTCTCTCTCTCTCTCTCATCTTCCGGGTCAGTCTTTCTGTAACTCACAGGTTCAAGAGTGAACTGAACATAAACTTATACGACTTCCACATGTTTATGTTCATGTAAAGTTCGCAACTTTTTTCACTTGGGTGGTGAGAAAACTGATTTTATTTTTTTTCCCTATATGTTTGTTATTAATATTATTTTTTGACATATTATTTTTTTTTCTATTATTGATTGTGAATTTGTAATTGATTGCTGATCAGTGATCACACATAGCACATGTAGTTTTGAAATTGCAATTACGGTTTGTTTGTTTTATTTATTTAATTTTTAACTAACTGAAAACTTTGTGGGTGTGTTTGATGAAGGGAATTGAGAAGAACTGGCTAAGGTTGAAAAACTTGTCCTTTTTCTGCTTTGAACTTGGGTGTGTGTGATGGAGTTCCCTTCCTATTATCATTTCAATGTTTGGAGGGCATGTTCAAATATGCAAGTTTTGACCCTTTTCTTGCTCATGCTGATGCTGAAGAGTGGTGTTGTGTATTCTAGTTCTGACTACTTGATTGGTCTTGGAAGCTATGACATTACTGGCCCTGCTGCTGATGTTAACATGATGGGGTATGCCAACACAAAACAAATTGCATCAGGGATTCACTTCAGGTTGAGGGCACGTGCTTTCATTGTTGCAGAGGAAAAGGGTAAGAGGGTAGTGTTTGTGAACCTTGATGCTTGCATGGCTTCACAGATTGTGACAATCAAAGTAATTGAAAGGCTCAAAGCAAGGTACCAGCGGTGACTAGGATTAAGGGTGTGTTTGTTTCAGTTTTTTTTAAGAAAAAGTGATTTTTCAACTACTTAAAACAAATTACTTTTCACAGAAGTTACTTATATAGCTTTTACTCAAAAGCTAAAATCAGAATTATTTTTTTTTAGCTTTTGAGTTGAAGTTGAGATGAATAGCTTCTACAAAAAGTGATTCTTTTAGGGAAAAAACACTTTAATTGTTAAACAAAACTGAAACTATTGCACTCTAACTCTTGATATGATTACTTGAAGAAATTTTAGTAGCTTGACCATGAGGAAAAAAATTTGTTTAGATTTCTGCTAGCAGTGAGTGATGTTTCCACTTAATTATTTTGGTCTCAATGGTTGTGTCATGTGTGTTTGAAGCCATGCTTTCATATTGTTTGACAGATATGGTGATCTATATACTGAAAAGAATGTAGCTATAAGTGGAATTCACACTCATGCTGGCCCTGGGGGTTATCTCCAATATGTTGTGTATATTATAACATCTCTTGGATTTGTGCGCCAGTCATTCGATGTCATTGTTGATGGAATTGAGAAAAGCATTATCCAGGCCCATGAAAATCTCCGCCCAGGATCAATATTTGTCAATAAGGGTAAGGAACAAAATTTGCATACTTTTTCTTCCTTTAACCCTTAGGCAATATTACATAAAATGGTGCTAGCATGCAATCCAACAGACATAACTGATATATATCAATTTATTTATGATGGTGGTTGTTTTGCATACGGTGGAATCATGTAAGGAAATGATTAAAAAGCTATAGGAATCATTTTTGGTTTTAAATTTTGTAGTCAATTATCTGTGATGTCCGCATTAAGTTCTTTATTTTTCTTTTTAATCTTTATTTTAGAGATGAAGAAGAAAGCCATCAACTAAAATCCCCCTTCTTTTGCTGGTAGTGTATTATCTACTCAGCACCCAGAAGAGAACAAGGACAAGGAGAAAAATACATTCAATACAGTTATATAAGATCCCAAAAGAGGGCAGAATTACATGTAAGGTGCAGTGAGTAGCCAACAGTGTCTGCAACATTCATTTTAATAATTTAATGCCAAACAACTTATAGGAATCTTGGATGAGGTAGTCTCATAGGTTGAGTGTTTTCCCTCTTTTATTCTTCTCTCTTTTTTCTAGAAGTTGTTAACTGCTGTAAATATTGGTTATCATTATATTAGAGCTATTATTTTCTCTATCTACTGTGTGCATTTTGTTTGTGGAAAGGGTCTCTCTGATTTTTTTCTATGATCAGCGTAATTGCTTTAAAATGCATAACTTGGTAGCCATTTAGTTCAGCTATTACATTGTGTTGCTTAAAATGTGTGAAACTTTGGAGTTTGCTAGTATGAACCATTTTCTTTATATTTTGCATGAAAAATTATTTCTATTTATATCTCTCTTGCATTTTCATTTTTAAAATTAGATAGTGTCACTGTTACATTCTCAACTTGTTCTTTCAAGACCTCTTTGTAACTTTCACTTTAAGTTCTTACTTTTGATCTTTTGGTGGTGTTGACTTGACTGCTATTCAGTGCCACTTATGTCTGGTTTGGTTGACCAAATACCCAATGTGGAAAGATATATAAGAAAGAGGATATGAATGAAAAACACAGCACAGATAACGTAGCCCCACAAAAAGTTTATATCTGATTTGTCTAAGTGGTTGGGAGTAGTTCAATGATCAATACTAAATACCTATTGCTTTGCTGGTTTTGATGCTCTACATCAAATCTTTAGATAAATAAAATGATTACTACATTGATTTTCTCCTTCCCTTTAGGTGACATTAGATGGTCCTAGTTTACAAGTCATTAGTCATAAGAAAATTATTGTCAACTTGCAGGAGAACTCTTGGATGCTGGTATAAATCGCAGTCCCAGTGCTTATCTCAATAATCCTGCTGCAGAGAGAAGGAAATATAAGTATGATGTTGATAAAGAAATGACTCTTTTGAAGTTTGTTGATGATGACTGGGGACCTGTTGGAAGCTTCAATTGGTTTGCTACTCATGGGACTTCAATGAGTCGTACAAATTCATTGATTAGTGGGGATAATAAAGGTGCTGCTGCACGGTTTATGGAAGACTGGTTTGAGCAAGAAAGTTCCAGGGGAAAGGATCCTGTTGAACTTGGAGATGATGGCTTGCCACGAAGAATCTCAAATATAATTCCTAGCCTTCTTGATAACCGTAAGTTACTTTGCCTTTGCTTTTGGCTGCAATGCATCCGTTAATGAAATTATTAGCTTCTTTTCCAGTACGCATTACAAGATAAGTGTCTTACTTAAATAGCATCAGTATATGTACTTCTGTATGCCATTGCGAGGTTGTTATATTTATATTCTCATTTAAAATTATTGGTGCAGACCATGAATTACTGGAACTTGCTGCCTCCTTCCAATCTCCTTCCGGTAGACCGGCAACCCGAACTTTGAGTGTTGCTAGACGAGTTAGAGGAGCTCATAGGCAGGTTGGCAAGCCTGAATTTGTATCTGCATTTTGTCAATCAAATTGTGGTGATGTTAGTCCAAATGTGCTTGGAGCTTTTTGTATAGACACTGGTCTACCTTGTGACTTCAATCATAGTACATGTGGAGGCAAGAATGAGTTATGCTATAGCAGAGGACCTGGGTAATTATTTCTTGCATACTCAAGCTTCACAAAACACAAGTGCATGCAAATATCACTTAAGCCTTTGTGATTACTAAATTTCATCCCATAACTTGTATGACAGTTACCCAGATGAATTTGAAAGTACACGCATCATAGGGGAGAGGCAATTTAGAAAAGCAGTGGATCTTTTCAATGAAGCTGATGAAGAGATTGAAGGGAAGGTTGATTACCGACATACCTATATAGATTTCTCCCAACTTGAGGTAACTATTTCTAAACGTGGAGCTTCCAAGATAGTAAAGACATGCCCTGCTGCAATGGGGTTTGCGTTTGCCGCTGGAACAACAGATGGACCTGGTGCTTTTGATTTTAAGCAAGGTGATGATAAGGTAATCATTTATACCTTATGCTTGTCGCTTGCCTATTTACCTAGGTTTGTACTCTTAAATATTTGTCATGGTGTATGCTTATTGTTTGTTCTGATTGTATGCTAGGGCAATCCCTTTTGGAAGCTGGTCCGTGACTTACTTAAAATACCAAGTAAGGAGCAAATAGATTGTCAGCACCCAAAGCCAATTTTGCTTGATACTGGTGAAATGAAGAAACCATATGATTGGACTGTAAGTTATTCATACATCCTGCATATTATGATTTTATACTTCATTGTCTTAGTTCAGTTCTTCTCTATGTTGATCATATTGGGACACTCTTCAGAACTAGCAGATTATAACACTATTTATTTCAAAGTCAAGTCCTTATATTGGGATAGGTTTCCTGGTATGAATTATCTTGTGCCAGTGGCATGCTTTTTATATTTTTCTTCCCAAAAGCTTTATTTTATTTGGACACTATCAATTTTGCTGGGTTTACATGGAGTTATGGACATATAAGTACAACTATGACCACTTGGTTTCAACAATTGTAGTTTCCACAACCATTACATGCCTTGAGATCTTGATCTGCGAGATTCCATCTTTTGAGTGTGTGACTGCATTTTGTGCCTAATTCAGTTAGCTCTAAATGCTTTTTGCTTTGAAGGTTAAATTTGATACAGGCAGAAGATTGTGACATTGATAACAAGATATATTTTGCATAAACTAACCTAGTGAATGGTGTTGTCCACTTAGTAAATTGCGTAATGGGTTTCAAGTTTATCTAACATAAGATTTTTTATTTTTTTATTTTTTTTGTATTTATGAAGGTCTATTATTTTAATTACATCAATAACATATATTGATCTAAGGCATTTTAAATTTTATCCCTATCATGTTCTTTGTTAACAGAAGTTCCATACTGAAGTCTTACATCTGTTTTCAGTCATGCAGTATAATACATGTTAGTTAAAAGATAAATCTTACATGTAATGCATCCTTCTTATGTGTTAATTTTGCAGCCTTCAATACTTCCAATCCAGATCCTCCGAATTGGGCAATTTGTCATTCTTAGTGTACCAGGAGGTACTAGCTTGTCGCCTACTATCTTATTTGCTGTAATATAGTATTATTGGAATCTCTATTCTTCACATCCTCAAATTCAAGTGCTGCTTCAACTAAGACAGAAAATGCAGTATATAATGGTTATTTTATTGTTCTTTTCCTTGGAAATTAAAGGTTATTGAATATTTATACAGGTTTGTGAAACAACCTATCTTGGTGTATGTATTTCTATGGGTGCTTCATGCCGGTTTAATGTTGTCTTTATTCTGACAGAATTCACAACAATGGCTGGGAGGCGTCTTCGTGATGCAGTGAAGACAGTGCTAAGTAATGACAAAGATTTTGAAAACATTCATGTTGTTATAGCAGGGTTGACTAATACTTATTCTCAGTACGTGACTACATATGAAGAGTACCAAGTGCAAAGATATGAGGTCAGTTGTAACTTCTCTGGAAGTGACATGAATCCTGTGGCAAACATGTTTTTTATTGCCATAGCAAGAACAAATGCAACATTAATGGAAGTTTATTCTTAGTGATCCAAATACATAGTAAAATCATATAACTTTGTATTGGCAAGAGACAGAGGGAGACATAGAGACAAATTTCTCTACTAGGATAGAAAATGTTTCTAACTTTTGTCTCTTGTGGCTCTTTATGCTAGACTAACAATTTTGCACACTTGTGCATATGTGCTAAATAGATCCTTTCATGTTTCTTATTCTTGTGACCGTGTCATGTAAAGAGATAGACATAAATATTTAAATTGGATACCACAAATTTTAAGAAAATTTTGCTTATTTAAAATGCTTGTGTCTTTCTCTCTCTTCACATAATATAGTCATTTTTTTATTTTTGGGGGGGCGGGGGGTGAGAATTATAATTCATGCACCAGGACATGCTGGCGTATACGGAGAATGTTACGGGGATGATAACATTTCTAGTGTAACTGTCTGACTTCAATTTTCATGTTGTCAGGGAGCTTCCACACTATATGGTCCACACACATTGAGTGCATATATTCAAGAGTTTAAGAAGCTCGCAAAGGCTCTCATCAGCGGCCGACCGGTCGAACCTGATCTACAACCCCCTGATCTCCTGAGTAAGCAAATAAGCTTACTCCCACCAGTTGTGGTGGATGGAACCCCTCATGGAGTAAAATTTGGAGATGTTTGCTCTGATGTACCTCAGAACTCCACCTTCAAGTGTGGTGACATGGTGACAGCTTCATTCTGGTCTGCATGCCCTCGGAACGACCTCATGACCGAAGGCACCTTCGCCCTAGTGGAATTTCTCGAAGGAAAGGATAATTGGGTTCCTGTTTATGATGATGACGATTTCTGCCTGCGATTTAAGTGGTCAAGGCCTTCCAAACTCAGTCCTAGGAGTAAAGCAACTATAGAATGGAGGATACCACAGGGCGTGACTCCTGGTGTGTACAGAATTAGACATTTTGGAGCTGCAAAGTGCTTATTTGGATCAATTCGTCACTTTACAGGTTCATCAAGCGCATTTGTAGTAACATAAAGGTAGGGATATTATTCGTAGCCTCTACTTATATTTGTGGTTTTTTGTGCTTAACTCATGCATTGTTCATTCAATGAATTAATCCTACAGAAGGATGATTACATTATGTATTTGTTATCACACCCTCTAGCCTCTTCTCTACAAGTTCTACAGCTACCCATCTCATTAGTTTTGCTTTTTCTTTTGGTGTTACGTGGCTAACAATTACTCTTTAGACATTGTCCAATGTTTACTATTTTTCATTGTTCATAAAATGGAAAACATCAGTGTATGTAAATTTTTAAATTTGTTTTATATTAAATCATTAGCAATTGAGGATTTCTAAATACTAATTCTTTCCCTCCCTCTCTAAGAAATCTTTCAATGTCCGTGTTTTTGTTTTTTCCTTTCTTCATGTTCTTGATGTTTGTCGTCGGATACAATGGAGGATGGACCTTGCCCCCGAAACTCCATTTCCTGACACATTTTATTGTACACGGTTATAAAAACTAGTATCGTAAGTAGGAATTTTAGCTGGATTTTACCGTTTTGTGCAAGCAATTATGAAGATTTTAATACCCGTTTTTTTTTTTTTGTTAATCTTTATTATAGATGACATCTCAATTTCACTAAGTAGAAGTTTTACATTAGTCTGAGCCAGCAACTGTACGACAGGATGGTTGTCTTTTACCGAAACATTGCCGTGAATTCGGAAGCAAAAATAATCCGAAATATATATATATATATATTGCAAAGATATGTCTTTCTTTCCCCTCGGTCTGAAGAAAACTAAAATGGTTCAAAGAAGTTCAGAGTCTTCTATGAACAAAGCCTAGTAACTATCAAGCCCACTTTCTATTTTTAAAACAAAATTTCATTAATTTTTCCATTTTCTCAATTCTATTTATTTGCTTACTTATAGTATTATTAAGTAATAAGCAATAAATGTAAGACATTATTAAGAAGTAATAATAGGTGAACATATCTTTTATAGGATATCGTGCCGATTCATATCCATCTACTATTGGATGTGGTATGGACCCAATCCAAATAAGGTTTACATCCCATCCAATGGTGGATATGATGTGAGTCGGCATGGTATTCCATGAAAGATATATTCACTTAATATTACTTATTATTAAGGTGCTCGCTAGGGTTTTACATGTGCTCTAATTAGGGTTTTTTCTAGGAATGAGTGAGCACCGCCCTTGCAAAGGGAAGTAAGTGCCAACTAAAGGTGAAAGTGTGAACCTTTTTGTGTGTTTCCGCATGGAGAATATGCCTGGGGCTAGTCGACATGAGCGAAGCATGGTTAGAGAAGAGGATAAAGACGATGAAATCCTTTTCTTTGAACAAGAAGACATTAAATAAGGTTTGGAGGATTGTGCGCAAAGCCTGGTGGGATGACTTGTTGATCGATCATTCTCATTGGGAACAATGGAAGCTACAATGAAGGTGATTTAGGGTCACTGTGAAAGCTTTAGGGTTCAAGAACATGGTGATTGTGTTCATCAATTCTTCTTTGAGAAGGAGGTTGATGCCCTGTGGACAGAGATGGGGTCACTTTGGCTTTTTAAAAACCATAATCTTCACCTCAGGCAATGGAGGGAAGGGATGATCATTGAAGGAAAGGATTTCTCTCATTTTCCTATTTCCTATATGGGTTCAACTATGGGGACTTCCTGAACATTGCAAAACAAAAGAACTAAGGAAGAAGATAGGCAATAGGTGGGGAAAGTCTTGGACACTGGAATGTTCTGTGTGAGGGAAAAGGAAACTAGAATATTGAATGTGAAAGTGGAACTTGATGCAACCAAGATCGTTAAAAGCAGGCTCAAGAATGATGGTCCAGATAGAAAACCTATAGAGATATCTTTTAAATATGAACGTCTGGGGAGTTATTGTAATGACTGTGGCCACATAGGCCACAAAGGTAGGGCATACCCTAGCTTTCTAGAAGACATAGTGAGGGGTACACAAGGGGAAGACAAACTTGGTGCTCAAATAAAGGTTGACCAAGTGGGTAAAAGAATTAAAGCAGACAAAGAGAACCAAGAGCCAAATAGCATGGGAAGTGGATGAAAAGTAGATGGAAGCAAGAAGCAACCCACACCTATAAGCCTATTGAAAAGTTTCTCCAACCTCTTAATTCATAAGAAACTGGGTGAGTGTTAACTTATTCCTCACTAGTATTGGAGTTACTTAGTCCCTTGTTAAAAAAATATAAAATAACTAACAAACTAATTGCAAAAGAGGTGTCTTGGTCCTCTATTTGCAGAGATAGACTTCCCCCCTTCAACATTCTAGCTGGACCAAATTTTTTTTCGATGCCATAGACCTTGTATCCATCCTCTTTCTTGTGCAACTCCTTGACCCATGGCAGATTTGCTTGGCGACTGGAGTGCAAACAACGTTCGTGCGAGCCACCGTTGCTGGGATTCCATTGTTTCTACTTGGGAAAACAACTTGTGCAACAAAATGAATTGGAAATGTTCAATTTTCTCTCTTTTAAAATCAATTAGGGATTTGGATTGAGACATAGAAAGGGAGAGGGGCTTGGCTGGAATCGTTGGACGGTGGCCATGGAGTTGCGACCGAAGGAAAGCAGAGGGCGCGGTGATGTGCGGTGGTTGTTTCAGCAGTGGGGGGCGAACCTTCAAGGGTTAGAGGTGGTTGCAGTGCCTTGAACAGGGACGCACGGTGGTCCTCGCGGTGTGGCTCAGGGATGACGCGGTGGTTAGGAGGAAGAGTTCATAGCAGCAAGGCTATGGAGGTGTGGCGCTACACTTGGTGGAGCTCCGACCAGGCAGGGATTTGAGATGGGTGGTGACGTTGTCGGCGGCAAATGGCGACACCTGTAGTCACGGAGGGTGAAGGAGTGGAGCGGAGCGGCGACTCATGTGGCTAAATGGCGGAGGAAGAAAAGGAAAGGAAGGGCTTGTGGTAAATGTATGGATTGGAAGAATATTGCAAAGCAAAAAAATATGATACCCATTTAGCAATATTAGCTTGGAATGTTTTTAAAGGGACTAAGTTACTCCCAAAGTTAAATGGGAGTAACGTAACACGCGCCAAGAAACTGATTGAGCCAAGGATCATGAAGATGAAGGATGTAGGACCAGAAGAATCGGATGGATATAAGTTGAATGAGGATGAAATGAAGGTCAAGGTTTAGAAGGGAAGGCCAGAATAAATTGGTGGACATCCTAACCATTACATATAACGGCAAAAGCAGGGCGGGGGACATAAATACTAATGGTTATTCTTAGATGAAGAAATATCGTAATGAGGGTGCGCCAATGACTTTCTCAAGGGGCCATTAGTACAGACAATACAAACAAAGAAAATGAAGTTGAAGCACTTAGCAAGGAAGGGAGAGGTAGAAAAGGTGACAATAAGCAGAGCAAAGAGAAGAACTATGGAGAGGCAGGAGAGGACAATCAAAAAAAGATGTGTTTAGATGAAGGTTTGCCATCAGATGCTAAGGCGAAGGGGTGTCAACCTTTGTATGGCACCCAATGCTATATGGAAGTCTTATCATGGAATTATTAGGGTATGGGAAATCCCTTAACAGTCCACAATCTAAAAGGGATTTGTAAATCCCACTCCCCTGAGATTAGTTACATCTAGACAAAAAATCAATCTTCGTTAGTGAAGAGGAAGATGGGTGAATATGGTTTCTCTGATTGTTTGTGTGGAACTGGTGGGTAAGGCTAGCGATTTAGTCCTTCGATGGAAGGATCAAGTCCAAGTCATAATCATTAATCATGGTAAGTTTTTTTATCATTTTTTTGGTTTTTGACCTAGTTAAGAGTGTAGAATGGAAGGCTTTCGGGATTCATTTTCATAGCAACGACTCCATTCAAGACCAACAGTTTGTAGATGTGTTGGAGCTGCTATAAAACTTGGGAGATAATGTTATTTTATTGGGAGATTTCAATGCTACATCTAGTTTTGATGAGAAGTCAGGAGGGAGTGAAAAATCACAAGCTTCCATTGACAGCTTTGTGAACTTCATAAATATTGGTAGGCTAGTGGACCTGGGAATGATTTGGAATGGTTTCACTTGGTCCAACAAAAGGAATGGCAGTGGCTTGATCAGAGAAAGATTGGACAGAATATTGGCTACAAGTAATTGGCGCTTATTACCCCTTGAGGCAATGATGATGCACTTAGATGAAAATGGGTTAAATCAATTCTCCCTTGTTTAATTCCTTACCACCCAGCTCTAAAAAAGTTAGAAGATTTAAATTTCAGGAGAGGTGGTGCACAGATGAGGTAGTCAAGAGCATGATTATAGCAGTTTGGAAGGAGTAAATAGCAGGCTTGACCATGTTCAAGCTATTTCAAAAATTAAAGCTTTGCAGGCACAACCTAGTTTCCTAGCAGAGACAAGGAAGAATGAATTCAAATAATAAAATTGAAGAACTGAAGCAAGCCTTGACCACATGCAAGACCCGAAGTGATGGTAGAGGAAATCAATGCTCTTGAAAAAGAGCTTTGAATGCATATCGATTGGAAGAAAGATTTGGGAAGGAAAAGTTAAGGGCAAAGTGGCTTAATTAGGGTGATCAAAATACAAAATTCTTTCACCATAAATTCCAAGCCAGGAATAGGAGAAACAAACTATAGGGCTTAAATGATGCTGCTAAGAATAGAGTAACTGACTCAGATCAAGTGGTAGGAGTTACTGAATAGTACTTCAAAGATCTCTTCTCAACTAGCTCCCCTCTGGACCTCTCAAATTGCTTTGGAGATATCAGTCAAAAAGTTTCTAATACTATGAATCGATGGCTTACCAAACCTGTGACTATGTTGGAGGTGAAGAGAGCAACCTTCTCTATCAATTCGGAAGGTGCCCCAGGAGATGACGGTTGTATTGGCAAGTTTTTTCAACATTACTAGGATATTGTAGGAGAAGATGTTTTTGCAATAGTGTGGAGTTTCTTCTTAGGAGGGAGAACGTTGAGGAGTTTTAACTGTACTCATATATGCTTGATTCTGAAGGTAATTGATACTAGAGACATGTACCAGATGAGGCCTATTCGTCTTTGCACTGCATTTTACAAAATAATCTCCAAGGTGATGGTCCATCGGCTACAAAGATTATTAGTGCCAACTAAAGCACCTTCAATAAAGGGAGATTAATTTTTGACAACATATTGGTGGCTCGTGAGCGCATGCATGATCTGAAAATTAAAAGAGAAGTGGTTCCCATGAATTGGTCTGGAACTTGATATGAATAAAGCATATGACCGGGTGGAATAGAGTTTCCTTTGGTTCATCATGAGGAAACTAGGGTTCAATAGTAGATGGATTAATTTGGTAAAAGAATGTGTGATAATTGGCTAATACTCTATTTTTGTGGAAGGACAACCTTTTGGTTTCTTCAAACCAAATAGAGGACTACGTTCAGGTGACCCTCTATCCCCATATTTCTTCTTAATTTGTGCAGAAGGCATATCTTATTTGCTCCACAATGTAGAACAACGCCAAAAAAAAATCCAAGGCACAAAAATCAATAATAGATGTCCATCAATTAACCACCTTCTTTTCGCAGATGATTCATTATTGTTTAGTAAGGCTTCTCCAACTCATTGTGCCAATGTTCTAGAAGTGTTGAAGACATATGAAAGAAATAGTGGCAAAATGGTTAACCTGAATAAATCAGCTATTTTCTTCAGTTGCAACACCCCTCTTTAGCTAAGAGCCTAACTGGCACAACAAATGCAAGTGCCTCATGTGGGTGCTCAAGATAAATATTTGGGCCTTCCCGTAATTGTCCACGGATCAAAGAAGGCAACCTTTGCCTATGTAAAAGAAAAAGTCAACAAGAAGTTGCAAGGATGGAAGAGGAGTTTATTGTCAGCAGGAGGGAAAGTTGTTTTGCTAAAAGCTATTGGAGAAGCTATCCCAATATACACCTTAGCTTGCTTCAAATTTCCCAAGACTTTCCTTGATGAATTGCACCAAATGATGAAGAATTTCTGGTAGAGGCAACAACAAAATGAAAGAAAACTTTCATGGATAGGGTAGAATAACCTATGCTATCTAAAAGCAATGAACTTAGCCCTTCTTGCTAAGCAGTGTTGGAGATTATTGAAAAACTAGAGCTCTCTTTTCAACAAAGTTTTCAGAGGGAAGTATTTTAGATCAGAAGACCTAATGGCAGCAAAGTTGGGGCCAAATCCTTCCTAGGCATGGCGGAGCCTTCTAAAAGGTAGGAAGGTTCTAGAAAAAGTGCTGAGGTGGAGGTTTGGTAAAGGGAAAAACATCAAAATCTATCAAGATCCATGGATTCCAAGAACTTATCCTTTCACTCTTTCAAGGAAAATTCAGTAGGATCCTGGTTTATTCACAGTTCACCAACTAATGCTTGGCGAAGGGGTGTGGAATGAGCAGCTGATCCATGAGGAATTCCCAACAGTGCCAATAAAATTCTGTCCATCTAGCCAGTAGCTCACAAAGATGAAATTTCGTGGAGTTTAACTATGGGAGGGAATTATTCAGTTGCTTCAGGGTATAAAGTGGCATTTAGTTTTTTTCCAACCTCTAACAGAGGCCATGCCAAATTACACGAACAACAAGAAGTTATGGCAACCAATTTGGTCACTCAAGGTCCCTCACAAAGTTAAAATTATCATGTGGAAATTGGTGCATGAAGGCATTCTCGCTAGGGTGAATATAAAGCGCAGAATACCACCATTGATGATCTTTGTCCTACGTGTGAGGCTCAACAAGAATTTGTCCTGCATTGCATCATTAACTGCAGTCACCTAATTGATGTATGGAGGCTATTGGATCTTCAGCTCACTAGCAGGATTCAGGGTTATTCTCATTTTGCTGATTGGTGTGAAGAATATATCGAAGCATTGAAGAATTCAACAAATTGGAAGTAAGACTTGAATAGGATAGCATTGGCATTTTGGCACGTCAAGAAAGCTAGGAATTGCAAGGTTTTTTAAAGTCAAGACACGAGGCCACAAGATTAAGAAGCATAAGTCTTCATTCTTCCTCTCTCTCTTAAGTTTTGTATTCATTTTCTTTCCTATTATAGTTAGTAGTGATCTTGGTACTTTCCCCTCTTTTGTTTGCTAGTGTCCTATGAGACCACATTGTATGCTTTTCTTCATCAATGAAATACAGATCTTATCTTTGTTAAAAAAAAAATGGTAATAAGCAATAAACACAGCCACTCTTCTTTTTTTTCGGTTAACAACATAGCCACTTAAAGCCAATAACTCTTTTTTCACTAGAAAAAAAGCGAATAACCCTTTTGATTCCTTTCTATCTGACATTAACGCAGCAATCTGAGGCTAATCACCAAGTCCACTAAACAGATCTATTCCAAGCCTATTAAACTAAAGAGCTCAAAAGGAGAAAAAAAAAAGTCTTATTAAATAGAACCATTCCAAGTTCATGAAAAATACAAAAAAAAAAAAAAAGAGGGGGGAGGGGGGGAAGAAGAGAACCGTCTCTTGAAAAAAAGAAAGCTAAGCTAGAAACCAAAACCCCAAGAAAAGACCATAAGAATAGAGCGAGTGTGACCCTGCACTTTGCAAATCAATGTGCAGGGTGCACCTTGCAATCCAATAGTGAGATTATAAGGTGTATCAATGCATTAATTATTTATAATGTACTATAATAATTTCTTAATTTTAGTTAGACTTAGAAATTGAGATTAGATACATTTTAAAAGTAACTCATATTTATCTATATAATTCTAAAATTAAACAAATTTTTTTGGGATATTTTGAATAATTTTAAAATATCATAAAATATTTTTCTAATTTATCTGTACAATTCTGAAATTAAACAAAATTACCTTGAAGTTAAACAATTTTTCTCGGATATTCTCCATAACTTCAATATTATGCAAATAAATTTTAGTCAATTTTAAAATATATATAATCATATTTTTAAGTTTAACTAAAATTAAAAAATTATTATAATATATTATAGATAATTAGTACATTAATATATTAACACTGTGATATTGTAAGATGCACATGTTCATTTACTAGCGGAAAGCATTTAAGGCAGCGCCTAAATAGAAGTAAGGTATGGTCGTCGGCCTTCTGTATTTTGGGTTCTTTTGAACTTGTGGACGAAAAAACAAACACCAAAGAAACGACACAACGCTTGAAAAAAGTACTGGCAGTTTTTCTCCCCTGTCAAGTATTTGTAGCTGCCAAATTTGTCCTCTGAGCATGTGCACCCTGCTCTGCTTCCAAATCTACTATTTTATCCAAATTTGAAATTCGTTGCTCAACTTTGCTATAATTCTTCACTATCAATATCCGTCGAAAACATTTGCCTAGCACATTCCTTGTAGTAGAAAGACAATGCCCAAACCAATAATAGAAGCGCATGCGAGGCCTAGCACAAATGGCACAAAGTGCATCCCGGGACAAAAGTGGAGCATGTTTGACTCCATGGGTAGAGCCCCAAGTCCTCCCCCCCCCCCAAAAACACAAAACAAAAAACACAAAAAACTAACAAAAAAAAACCAATAATAGAAGCCAATTGATGGTGCACCACCAAAATTCATGGACGAGGATCCATATAAGTGTCTCACATGCAATTGCTCCAGAGACACGGATGAAAATAGTATATGGCCCAGTGCTTTTTGCTACGAGTGCAATGGCAAAATTGCTGCAAGGAAAATCAACGTACTTGGGCCGCGTCCCAATAAAATGGCCGGTAGAAAGCATAGATAAAATTATAATTTTCATATAAGAATAATTCTATAAAATTAAATTACCCTATTATTATTAAAATACTTTATTAATTTTCTTAATATATGTTTAAATCTTAAAATTACAAGTATTTCCAAAACGGAGAAAATATCTTAGATAGAGTAATGGTTTAGCAAATTATTATAATGCAGTTAAGTGAAATTAGGATTTATTTTCACCAATATGTGTTTTTGTAGGCATAGAGCGAAAAATTGGGATTTTTCGATGTATTTGGTTAAAAAAAAATCTAGACTTTTTTTTTTTTTCAAAAAAGTAACTTGTCTTTGCTGTTTAATATATGGAGTACAAAATAGGATTTTTTAAGTGTTATATTTTTTTCACTTTTTAAAATTTTCAAAAATATTTACATTTACTTTTAAAAAATATGAAAATTAAATTTAATAAAATTATTTTAAAAGATTAAAATAAAAAGTGTAAAAATAACACATGTATTAAGCCCTATTTTCTTTCACTTTAAAAAATTGGTCCTCTATTGAAAAAAAAAATCTACCATTTGATTTTTTTTTTCTTTTATTCTTATATTTAATCAGAGATATTCCAATGCAATTAATTTCCGTAAAATAAATAACTGACTTGAAGTACCTTTTGCATGTGACATTTATAGGGTTTGAATTTTTAAATTATTATTTTTATATAAAATAGTTCCTAACCCATTTATATTATATACACGATTGAGTATTAAATAAAAGAATTAGAGATTAAAACAATATTTTAATTTAATAGTTAAAACAATAGTTTGGTTCTGTAAAAATTTGTGTTTTAATACTTGGGTTCTCAAAAGATCAATTGTAAATATTTGAATAGTCAAAAGCTAAAGTATTATAATATCAAATTTTTGGGAACTCAAGTGTATGTAATTAATCTTTGAAGGATTAAAATGGCAAAATATAAATTCAGGACCAAAGTGTACTCTTACTCAATTTTCTTTTTATCGATTAACATCATTGTTATTTAGTTTGAAGCGAAAATGTTATTTTCTAATTAAATTAAAGAAACATAAGGTACGTGAGCATGATATGATCTTGCAATTACAAAGATTCCTTTTTATATCACTTAACCTCTTGATGTGCGGCTTTTAGAGTTGAGATTTGGCTTGATTTAATTAAAAAAGTGCCTTTTAAAAATTCAAGAGAGGAAGCTGAAAAAGAGCGAAAAATGTATTTTGCCCTTTTAAAATTCCTTTTAGATCTGCATATACGCAATGAGATCCTAATATATATAGTTGTATATCTAGCAACATTAATATCCTCTGGCATTTGATGATAACGTAAGTTGCTTATCTCTGCTTTTGGTTGCAATGCATCCGTTGATGAATTATTAGATTAGATTCTTCTCCAATATATATTTAAAAGACAAGATATAAAATCATAATAAAACATCAAAATTTTAATTCTACAAGCAAGGTGGATCCATCCATTTCGAATGTTAACACATTTTTTGAATGCCTATCAAATATGGTTTTCTAGATATTGCATTTTCTGTTCATTATTTTGGTCGAAGAACAACAGGGAACTTCACTGTAAGTAGCCGAGTCTGTTTTACTTTTTGTCTAGCCTGCTACGGCTTTTATTCAGCTCCTGCCTGCAATTGGTAAATAGCTTGATCCTATGCAAACACTGACCAGCATTTATTTGTATTGTCTTCAATCGTAGCTCAAATTTTTGTAGCTGTTTCTTTTGGGGTTGTTGACATTTGACAATGGCAGTCTCTTACGAGCAAGCCAAAGTGTTACTGAAGTTGGATCCCAATCTGAGGCTTCACAGTAGAATAGTGTCAAGTTTGGAAGGTCCTTGCATGTTTTGCGTCAGGCTTTAACATAATACCAAGTTTACAAAAAATCACATCTAACACATCAAGGCCCTTCCACTGCTCAATGGACGAACTACTAACTCGTAGTCGTAGATCAATCAACCATACATGTACTCTCACAACTGGAGAAAATTCGTAGACCCCACTCAATACCTTTTTGGCCATTAATGAAAAGCAGGCTGAAGAACCCAACATTGTTCACTTCCTGTGACAGTAGTACATTCTTTATTTCATCCAAGTATTGATATAGCCAACAAAAGCTAATGCAACAATGCGTAAAGCACTTGATGAGTGCAAAAGGATACAAGCTCTTCTTTGTGTAAGGTATCAGACAAAGCTTCGAGAAGAAAGAACTCAAAAGGAAAACTGAAGAAAGGAGAGATACAATGAGACTGAATTGATACGATTTCATTAACTAAACTTATTTGATGGTACATATTGGTTTATATATACAATGTTGATAACAGAAAGATACAATACAGCTTAGTTACAAGAAAGGATAACAGAAAGATACAATACAATACAGCTTAGTTACAAGAAAGGATAACAGAAAGATACAATACAGCTATAATCAAATCTATAATAGATTTGAGTTAATCTACTACAGATTTGAATTAGGTTCATTAGTTATTCCTCCCTTATCATCCCCCTCAAACTCAGGGGCGGAGGTGCGGAGACTCTGAGTTTGTGCTTGAAGCGAATGAAGGATGCACTAGAAATTGGTTTTGTAAGTATTTCTGCAACCTGCTCGGCTGAAGAAATGTGTTGAACAAACAATTGTTTCTGAATGACTCGATCACGTACAAGGTAAAGGTCAATTTCAAAATGTTTCATGTGGTTATGTAATACAGGATTGGGCAGCAAGCATTACTGCACCAGCATTGTCACAAAATACAGTAGGAAGAGCTGAACGAGAGATGTGAAGTTCATGGAGAAGAGACTGCAGCAATAACTGAGACTAAGCTTTTGAATTCAGCTTCGGAACTTGAACAAGAAACAGTGTGTTGTTTCTTACTGGACCAAGAGATAAGGTTGGACCCTACATAAACACAAAAGCCTTTAGTAGATTTTCTATCATCGATATCTGACCCCCAATCGGAGTCACAAAAGGCCAGCAATCTGAATTCCTTGCATCTATGAAATGTTAAACCATGATCAATTGTATCAGAAAGATATTGCAGTATTCTTTTTACCACCTTCCAATGGACTTCAAGTGGGGTTGTCCATGCATTGACTAACTTTGTTCACAGAGAAGGATATATCCGGTTGGGTAATAGTGGCATATTGGAGGCTACCTACAATGGATCTATATAAGCTGGGATCCGAAAAAGCTGCATCTCCTTCATTGGATAATCTCTGGCAAATTAGCATTGGTGTGGGCATGGCTTTAGCTGAGGTCATTCCAGCCCTTTGAAGAAGATCTCTGACATATTTTGTTTGACTTAAGTGGATAGCATTTGAACAAATATGAGTGACTTCAAGACCTAGGAGGTAGTGGAGTTTCCCTAAGTCCTTCAAAGCAAAAATGGTGTGGGGTTTGGTAATCAAATCTGAAATTTCAGCAGGATCACTTCCTGTGATAAGAATATCATCCATATATACAAGAATGTATATAGTGGAATTAGGAGTAAATCATGTGAATAAAGAAGGATCTGATTTTGTTCCTTGAAAGCCAAACTGATGTAGGGTAAGACTAAGTTTAGTAAACCAGGCCCTTGGTGCTTGCTTCAATCCGTAGATAGCTTTATTTAGTTTGCACACAAGCCTAGAATCTGTACTGGTAAAGCCTTCTGGTTATACCATAAAAACTTCTTCGTGTAGGTCTCCACTAAGGAAGGCATTATTAAAATCAAATTGGCGTATGGGCCATCCATTTGTGAGAGCAATGCTGAGGACTAATCTAACTGTAGAAGGTTTGACAACTGGACTGAAAACCTCAGTAAAATCAATGCCTTCTTCTGATGAAAGCCTTTGGCTACAAGCCTGGCTTTATACTTATGGATAGTACCATCTGGTTGTCTCTTTATTCTAAAAATCCACTTACAGCCAATGGACTTAATATTGGATGGAGGAGTGACCAGATTCCAAGTGGAATTTCTCATCAAGGCTTGATACTCTTCAAGCATGGCCTGTCTCCACTGAGTGGATTGTAATGCTTGTGCAACTGTGAGAGGTTCTGAGTTGACTAAATCCAAATCTGAATTCTGAAGAGCAGCTGCATATGTTTTTGGTTTTCTGATTCCAGATTTAGCACGGGTTTGCATAGAATGGTCATTGTGAGGAATAGTGGATGAAGTGTGAGGAGCAGGATTAGGAACCACGGATGCAGTCTTTTTAATTTTGGTCAGTGGTCGGGTGATTTTGGTTGCTGAAGTGGAAGTAATAGGGGCAGGATCCTCAGAGACAGACTTAGAAATTGTGGCTTCAGACTTAGAAATTTTGGTTACTGGTGAAACAGGATCTGCAATAGTGGAACTAGACAAAGGATTAGTAGCACCTGCTGATTTTGGAGGAGAAAAAGGAACTGATGCAGGGATATTAAATGATAAAGTACTAGTTTGTTTGGGATGTGATGATAAGAGTGGAATAACAGGAACAGTTGGTAATGAAGAAGTAGAGGGAGGACTGATATTAGAGCCAAAAAGTTGTTGATAGGGAAATTCAGATTCATTAAAAATAACATTTCTGGAGATATGTAATTTGCCTATAGGAGAAAGACATTTGTATCCTCTTTAATTCATGGCATAACCCAAAACCAAGCATTTGTGAGATCAGAAAGCAAGTTTATGATCATTATATGGTCTGAGACTGGGGAAACATGTGCAGCCAAAATTTTTTAAAAGGGAATTGTCTGGTTTTTGGTGATGCAAAAGTTCATATGGTGACTTGAGATTAGTGACAGGTGAAGGTAATCTATTAATAAGATGTGTGGCTATGACAAAAGCTTCATCCCAGAAATGAATAAGCAAAGAAGCTGTGGCTAATAGTGCTAATCCTGTCTCTGTAATGTGCCTATGCTTTCTCTCAACTCTACCATTTTGATGATGGGAATATGGACATGTAAGTCTGTGTGAAATACCATTATTTTGCAGGAATTTAATAAAAGAAGTAAGCAAATATTCTTTTCCATTATCAGTTTGTAGTGCTTTTATTTCTAAACCTACAAAAGTTTCAATCATAGCTTTGTTTTGGTGAAAAGAGTTAAAAACCTGTGACTTGTTTTCTAACAGATAAATACATGAGTATCTAGTAAAAGCATCAACAAAGAGAACATAATATTTGCTATCAGATCTACCGTAAACTGGGGCAGGACCCCAAACATCTGAAAAAATTAAATAAAGTGGGGCATAAACAGTAGAAGAAGGTAAATAAGGTAGTTGAAGTATTTTGCCTAAACAACAAGATCCACAAACAGAAACAACAGAAGCAATTTTATTCATAGGAGTGGGAAAGATTACACTGATTTAATACAAGATTTACAATTTTATGTCCACGGTGTCCTAGTCTTTTATGCTAAATATCAAAAGAATTACAATGAGTATGAAGTGCAGTAGGTACTGATGACAAAACATCAAATTTAGGAACTGATATATTCTCAAACTGGTACAAGCCATCTTTGAGCTTGCTTTGGAGAACTACCCCCTTGGTATCATGAGTTTTGACGAAACAATGATCAGGGTAAAATTCAAAATATACATGATTGTCTCTAGCATATTGAGATACACTAATTAGATTCTTGGTGATACATGGAACATATAACAGATTTTCCAGTTTAAAGATCATATGAGATAAATTTGATTTTAGTAAAGTACTAACAATGTGTTTTGTATGCATACCTGTTCCATTTCCAATACTCCCTTGATCATATATGAGATGATGAGTAGTGCCAGAGTCAGGATACCAGGAATTGTCAATAAGAGTGACAGGCCCTGCTAGGTATGCTTTAGGACTGTCAAATAATGCAGGGGGAGGGGGTGGTTGCTATGCCATAGTGGGGTTAGGATTGGGAAAAGACTGATCAAACCTGTGAAAATATTGCCGCACTGTGTGGCCTATCTTACCCAAAGCTGACATTGAGGGCGGTTAGAATTGTTCCAGGACCTTCCACCTCTAAAACCACCACCTCCTCGATCTCCTCTTCCTCTTCGACCTGCATATCCTCTGCCTCCGGTGTTGCCAATCTTGTTTTCTTGCTGTGCTGAGGACTGAGCTACATGAGCTTGGACAGGATTTAGATCCATTTTCTTGAATCTTTCAAGCATCTCCTCTTGTGCCATGAGTAAAGCCTCCAATTCAATAATCGAAAATGGTTCCACACAAGACAACAAAGAAGTAATCAAAGGAGCATACTATTCTCCCAGACCATCCAAGATAATTTCTATGTATGTTCCTCATCAGAAATGGGTGAACCAACTGCTGCCAGGGAATCCACTACCTTTTTGATCTTGAGTAGATATCCTAATGAAGGGCCTTGTTTCTTGATTGCCTTCAGTTTTGTCTTCAACTGTTCTTTTGCTTTGGTTTGAGAAACAAAATAAACTTCAATTCTATGCCAAATCTCATGAGTAGCCTTGCATCCAACCATACGGTTTTTAAATGAGGCATTCATAGAGGAAACAAGCCATGATAAAGAAGATTCTGCTGCTCCCAAATTTCATATTCTTCTGATTCAGTGCCCTTTTCTTGATCTGCTGTTGATTTGAATCTTGCAGGTATCTTTTCTTTGTCAAATTGGTTGTGTAACCTGTGACCTTTGATGAAGGCCAAGGCTAGCCATTGCCAAGGAAGAAAGTTTCCTTCACCAAGTTTATCGGCTATGGGATTTGAGAAGGTTTTCATGGTGAATTCAGTGATTGATTGGGCTGAGCTAGGTGTGGAAGCAGTGGTGTTGGTGGCATTATTGGTGGTGTTTGATGTCTCTGATGCATTCATGGATCAGCAATGGCTCTGATGCCATGTAATGTAAGGTATCAGACCAAGCTTGGAGAAGAAAGAACTCAAAAGGAGAAGTGAAGAAAGGAGAGAAACAGAATGAGACTGAATTCAGTGAATTGATTCGATTTCATTAACTAGAACTGAATTCATGGTACATATTGGTTTATAAATACAATGTTGGTTACAAGAAAGGATAACAGAAAGATACAATACAGCTGTAATCTAATCTATAACAGATTTGAGTTAGGTACATTAGTTATTCCTCCCTTATAATCAAACCATGTGTAGCAGGCATTATATAACTTGCAATTTTTTATCTCTTTGAATGCCTGCATCATAGAATATATGGCAATTTGACTTTACCTTTGCTTCATTGAAACATTATGAAAACACAAAAGAAATTAGTCAAACTTTATGCCATGACATGCTTGATGCTGGTAAACTTAATGATATACAGTTTGGTGCATTCTTAAGCAGTCAATTCAATAAGCATGTTAAATATCCTACTGAAATACTGAATCATGAACCTTGAACTAAATTTTATGTTCATTTTCTACGAATTCAGTACTTCAGCTTTCTCGCTCCTAAAACATCAAATAGAAACTGTCAAGTAGAGAAATCCATTCCAATCAAATACTTAAATATCTGTAACATATTAAAAAAAAAGAGATTAAAATCCCAAATTAATCCTCAAAAAAATTGTCTTAATTTGATCCTTAAAAGATTTATGATATCAATTTAGTCTTTGAAAGAGTTCTGAAACATCAATTTGATCATTAAAACATTAAACTTATTTCAATTTAGTCCAAAAGATTAGAAGATATTTGTACTAACTTAAAATAAATTTTAATATTTCAAGTATTAAATTGTTGTCACAAATCTTTCGAATACCAAATTGATATCATAAATGTTTTAAGGACTAAATTGATATCTCATAACTTTTTCGAAAATCACTTTGAAATTTTACTCTTAAAAAATATTAAGTCAATTGAATATAGAAATATTAATTTAAGACATAGCTTGTAATTAGAAAGACACATCCATGATTGAATTGAAAGCGATATGCCTTTAATGGCTCATTAAGCGTGAAACAGCTATGAGGTAAGCTGAAGACAACGAATTTCTTCGGATCAAAGCTTATGGTGAAAATGGTGACTCATTTCATTGAGGGTCAATTGAAAAGCATGCTTTTCAAAATAATAAGCATTTTAAGATTCTTCATCTTATTGAAGGCAAAGCCATTGCAATCCTTGTTCTTGTTCAGGCAAATAAAGCATTATTCCTTCAATATTATTAGAGCAAAGTACAATAATCCCTTGAGTTTTTGAGAAAAGATACTAAACTCTAAACTTATAAAAAGTTCACATTGCACCCAATTGTTAAAATATATATATATATATATATCTATAAAACAAAAGTAATATACTATATACTAAATAAATATTGTAGCAAAAAATGCTAAAAAAAATATATTTTAATAATAATTTAATAAAATATTAATTTCTTAAAGCTCATAAATAATTATCATTAAAAATTCTAATATATGTACCTGTTCTTGCTTAAGGATGGAGTGATGTACATCCTACGACTATATAGTGGTTGACAGTGATTGGGATACCTACAAAGACGTTGCAATGTGAGACTTGTATTAATATTATTGAAGAATAATTCTAAAGAAGATCTTCTTACTACAATAATACTAAAAAATTAGTATCGTAATACTTTAGTCAAAACAAAATCTTTATAATATTAATATAAGATAACGATAAGAATTTAAATTTAATATATTATTAATATAAATAAATATATATTTTAATAATAATTTAATAATATTTTTTTTATAAAACTCGCAAATAGTTATCATTAAACTTTTTTAGCACATATGTATTTTTTAAAAATACATTTCTTCATGTGGGTTACATCTTTTAAAAAATAAATTAGTTATTTTTTAGTGGATCTGATATTTGAATTATGTTTAAATTATAAGTTAAAATGATATATGTAAATAACTACAAAATATATAAAACATGAGGCTTGCTAAATTAATTAGTATCTAATATTGTTGAAAAACTATTCTTAAGAAGATTTTATTGTTATAGCAATCCTAGAATATTAGTCTCACAGAAATAAGATAACTATAAAGATTTAATTTTGATATATTATCTATATTAAAACAAAATTAATATACCATCAACATAAATAAATTTTATAGTTATTTAATCATATATATTGTAACATATAATAATGTTATTTTAATTTTTAATTATTAATATATTATTTACTTAGGAGGCAAATAATATTATTTATGTAAATAAAAACATTAGAAAATGAATATTAAGTAGGTAAGAAAAAATTAAAGTAGTACTTAATGTAAGTAAAATTAAATTAAAAATTGTCTATAATCATAAATTAGTTTAAAAAAGAGGAAAGTTAGTGTTTTGCTCAAAACAAAATATGGAGCTTGCCAACATCCACGTGAAGGTGTGGAGGTTAACATTTCCTGTATATAAATACCCTCCTTTGTTTTTTGTATTTTGTCCATATTATTTACATATACCATTACAACTTATTCAAACATAATTTATATATTGATGCACTAAAATAAATAATTTATCTTTTAAGGGTAATAACTCACATGAAAAGATGTATTTTTTACTAAATACATATATATTCTAAATTTAATTGATAATTATTTATGAGTTTTATGAAGAAATTAATATTTTATTAAATTATTATTAAAATATATTCATTTAATATATAACAATATTATTTTATTTAAAATTTTAATATATTATTTTTCTTTGGATAATGGAGTGGAGTGTCCTTTTTCTTTTAATAAGTTTAGAGTTTTTGTCTTTGTTGAAAACCTCAAGGAGTTGTTGTACTTTCTCACATTATTAGTTCATATTAATGTATTCAAGAAGATAAACAAAACATTACAGGCTACTCCTTGAGTATTTCTAAAGTTGGTAATATGAACTATACTTTATTTAAAACACCATCTTGTATAATTCTAGTGGTTGGAAGAGTTTGCCTTCCTCTATGGCATTACTTAGCTATTCTGAAACCATAAAAAATAAAATGAGAAATGGAAATTGTCAGTAGAAAATAAATAATTCTAAAAATATTTGAGAACAATGGTTGGTTCCAACCATGTCTTCTACAGAAAATAACATGGCTACCACAGTAACATGAATAATAAACACTGATTAGAGCATGATATTTAGACCTACATGTATTGTATGCATCATAATATCTTTGTCTTAGTTACACCATTCTTTGATCTACTTGTCTCGCTAGATCTTAATATCACATTAATCAAGGTAGGTAATATAAAAGAGTTTTACATTTATCTCTCTGTCTTCTATGTGGCTAGTTGCAAATCTTAAATATCATTTCCTTTAAACTCTATATGCAACATACGTAAGATAGTATAATAACATCTTTGCTTTAATTTTATTGCTCCTTTAGTTTGTAAGCTCCAATGCCCATCTGAAACCATCTCATTATTTAAAATGTTTCAAGGATTAAAGTTTTGATGAACTCCAAATCAAGCTTTTAAGTAAATCTTTTGACTATGAACAATTTTGTTGAAACTGAACACATTCTTTTGTGAAAAGAAAATAGAAAATCATTCTACCCTGTACTTAAATGATTACTGCTTCAAACGAAGCATTAAATCCATGGTACTTCACTTGAATATGATTATATTGAATATGATTACTCCCTCAAGAATCAAATAGAAAGTTCAGAAGGATAATGATATGGCATCAAAAGGAAAAAAGTGACTTGAGAAGGATTAAAGATAATTCAGAAGGATGACTTGTTTCAGAAAGGTGATCATAAAAAATATGCTTCTCACAAAGTATCTCACCTTGAAGGCTTCTTTTGTACGCTTCATTGATAAACTCAAAAAAGTCAAATATGATTTGACAAGATGCAAAAGAAGCGCTGACAAGTCTAAAAAGTTGGTGAAGACTTCAATAGCTATTTTTCTTCTTCTGTATCACCTAAAATTGTTAAAGAAGAAAACTGCACTTTCTTTTTTTAGTCATAGACTAGTGGATCAAAGTAGCATAAGGCTCAATATCTGCAAGTTACAACGATAACATCTCAAAGTCTATATAAAGCTAGAATACAAAAAAGAAGAGAGAGATGCTGTTTGAATATTTTCATAGCTGCAAAATCAATTGTTCTTCAACCTTCTCTACTTTCTAAGCCACCAAAAAGTTACTTATAGTAACTTCTATTTGAAAATCTTCTCTGCCAGTTTACAATAGATAACATTCTTATTTTGAGAATTTAGAAAAGTCTCGCACACTATACTTTATTGATTATCCTCTAAGGAGAGATTTAGTGTGAGTGTTCTAACATAAACATTCTTATCAACTTTTTATAACTAGACCCGTTAATGGTTAGAGTGAGCTTGGAGAGATTAGGAAAAGTACTACTCGTTGAGCTTGAAGAGGCTAGGTCAAATACTACTTGTTTTGTAAAAGCTTAGAGATGCTTGAAAAAAAGAACACTTGTGAGTATACATACATAAATATATACATTATGAGCTATCATAAAGTTCAACCCATTGAAGTGATCTAATAAGGTTAAACTAATTGGACCTAAGTCATCTCAGTAAGTATGGGCTTATTATGTGTGGCTACTATATTGCTTGGTTACTAATTTTATGATAAGCTAAATTAGAAGCTAGGGTTTGTACAATATAAAAGGTTATGGTCTCCAAGTTACATATGTCTCTTTTTTCTGACATCCCATCATCAGAAAAGAAAGAGCCACCTTATCAACTTGGAAGATAAAGAACCACAGACCCAAACATCAATTAGTTCATATGAATTTAGGTATACTTCTATCTAATCTGTTCATTTTCTTAATGGTTTAACATGGATAATTTTGGGGTTATAAAGAATTAAAGATTTAACAAGTGGTGTCATATTTTTTGTCTTTTGTTTTTCCCAACTCACTAACAAAGCAGTGAGGAGAAAACAAAAGCTGGATAAGTGATATCAAAGTTGTCTATGATTGAATCATTGAGAAATAATTGATTTATTTTTGTTGATGTTTGGATTTTGGTTTGGGTCACTCTTGATATATGTACCATATGGCATGTGCAATTCTCTTATATGGAGTATATTATGAATCTCTCTTAATATAGAGTATACAATATACAATTCTTCTTTATATATTTTAATTACTTTTGATGTACATATTTGTATGATCTAGTTCTTGTTAAATAGGGAATTTGGTCAATTTTTCCTTTGATTAGGAAATATCCAATTTTTCTAGTGCAAAACCCATAAATAATTTGTTTCTAGTTCTTTTCATAATTGTTAAGAAAAAGAAATGCATCCAAATTTACCAAGTAAATAAGGTTGAAAGGAAAATTATTACATTTGTGTTAGTTGTCGTCTTTTATGATAATGGTACTATAATGGTTTTTATAGGATTTTCTAGGTCAATGGTGGATGAAGATTGAATAGATAAAGTGCTGTCAATATAAAAGATGGAGTGACCAAAGCGCTCAAGAAGTTAGAGGTAAGAATTTGAAGAGAAAGAAGAGTGATGGTTGAAAGAGTAAACTGAATATAAAGAAAGGGTTAATTTAGTAATTAAGTGATGGGCCATGGAAATGCTGTGAAGCATGGATATAGATATGTGATACAGGTATGATATAATGTGACATAAATATACGAATATGACAATATTTAAAAATTATATGACACGATACGACTATGCTATATCATATAAAATTATTTTAAAAATACAAATCTTAAATTAAATAAGAGAACTAATGATCTCATTATTAGTAAAGTTCTTGTAAACATACTAAATGCACTTATCTTATTGATTGCTGTAAAATTTTCATTTACATATATATAAAAAATTCAAAAAGAAAGGACCAAACTAAAAGCTAAATTATAATTATTAGTATCTAAAAATATTCATAAAATATCTAACATGATACTTAGATGGTGTTTGGAATGACTAAATTTTAGAATTGATTTAATTTGAATTAAATTAGTTTGAATTGATATGATTTATAAATTAAATCTTATATTGGAAATGATAATATAAAAATAGTATCTGAATTTATTTAGAGATCAATTTTTATGTTATAATATATTATATTATGTTTGGAATGATTTGATTTAATTTGTACTTAAACTTTAAAATCAAATCAATTCCCATCAATTTTTTTAATTGTGATAAGATTTCAAATACAAAAGAATCAAATCCAAAGGGAATTAGAAATCAATTCATTTCTTATTTTTAAAATACTCAAATATAATATTTGATTTTCAAATTAAATTATATTTTCTTGTTACATTCCAAGCACACTCTTATTGAATACAAATATGATGATTACTTTAAAATATTTGTGTTAAATAATGAGAATGAGAGAGTGGAGTGAGCACCATTTCATCACTTCCTGACTCTCCCATCCCATGAAGAGTGGAGTGAGCTCACTCCCCTTCTATCCCACCCCACCCTAATTTCCCCATTTTTTAAATTTTATTTATTTATTCTTTTTATTTTGGTTTGGAGGGCTCACGTGTGGACATAGATTAGATTTGTGGATCAAAAGTTGAGGGTTTTTCTTTTGGTCGAAAATTGATTCAGTTTGCAAAAAAGTTGAGAGTTTTCCTTTCGCACATCAAAAGTTAATACAACGTCTTAGAAAGTTGACGCAATAACGTTGAGGGTTTTCCTTGAGTTTTCCCTGAGGCAAACGACCTTTTGGTCGAAAAACTTGAGGGCAGCGTTTAAAATGCTCCAAGTATTTTTTCTGGACACCAGTGATCCATTTTTCATTCGGTGGCCTGTTTTTTTCAGTTTTATTTTTTCAAAAAAAGAAATACAGAAAGACAATTTCACCCCATCAAAACATTTTATTGGACAAACTTATCTTTTTGGACCAATAACATGTCATCATTGTCACTCGTACTCTTTTCTACTTTTTCTTTGGATCGTAGTGGGTTGAGAGTTATTATTAATTATCATTATTATTTTTATTTTTATTTATATTGTTTTAAATTTTAAAAATATTATATTTTTGTAATTTTAATATGTAAACATTATTCAAATCTAAAAAAATTTATATATTAAATAATATCTTCTAAATTTATAAAATTCGAATTTCTTATTTCTTATATATTAAATACATCAACTTTTTTTATTACTAATATTTTTTTTTAAAAAAAACTCACCTTAATTCATGATATCCTATCATATCTTGACATAGCAAAAGAACAAATATTATTTTCATATGCTCTTAATTTTTTTTTATTCCTAGTACTTAAATATTTTTATCATACACTTGCCTTCATTAACAGACAAGCATTTTAATTTTTTTTTTACTTCTCCACTTCAAAATCTGCATTGTGTTATTGTTTACATGAATATTATTTTATTTCATAGTTTTAATTTTATATTTTCATAAATTCACACAATTTTAAAAAGTATTGTTTCTATAACACAGTTATAATTAAAAATTCAAACATTACTTTACTTTTCTTCTTAATGAAAGTAACTGAACTCTTGGAACAAAAATTTCAAGATGTAATAAGTGTTGATTTCAATTTAAGATTGAACAAAAAAAATTAGATCGTCAACAAGTTTAAATGGATTTGAAAGATGGTTCTAATAAGATGTGTCGAAGATTATATCTATTTATATTTTTAATAATTCAGAGAGATTAATAAACAAAGTTTTACACATGTCACTTTTTTATATATTTATCTCTCCACAATTTTCAAAATCTTTCCTCTTATGAAAATTTTATTAAAATATATTATTTATTTTTTGATTTGACTGAAAAATTCTAAGTCAACCCAAAAGCGGTTACTCCCAAAAACACTTATTTACCGTTATCTAATCTCGAAGTTAAAGGGATTAAATCTCCTAAACTAAGGTGAGTTCTTAATCTCTACATACTATATACCTCTTGACCCTTGTTGACTTAAGTATTGGAGCCTTTGTAGGTATACTATCAACTATTGGAGGAAGGTCATTCCAGTCTCATGTTTCTCGTCTCCACCTTATCGGTCAAGCATACTATCCAGGTAATTCAAATCCCATCTTAAAAATTAATAGAATGAAATAAAACTTAATAATTATTGATAATTGGAATTTCAGAAAAATGTGTTTAAAAATATATTAGAAAGATGGGACTTAGTGTGATGCCCAAGTAAATTTATAAGGTTTAAAACTCGTGCTAAATTGGACAAATTAAATCATGACATGTTTAATACGTTTTACACATAATTCTATAAATTTAACTATTAATAATTATAAATTAATTCTTTTAATAATTTTAATAGCAAAATATGTTCATGACGATCCTTTTCTTAATTATACGATTGTGAAGAAGGAGGATGAGAGATTATCTCCCAAATTATGGAAGATAATGAGTGTGGAATTAAAGAGAAGATCATGTAATAATTAATTATGTGATTTTGAAGATGTCCGTAATTAAACAAAAAGATTGTTTGACATATATGATAGGATAGAATCTGATAATATAAGACCTGATAAAATTTTAATATTATACAATATTTGGTACACTGTTGTATAAGATATTGTTTTACATAAAATAAAACATTCACGGATAATAATATTTATTAATTATAAATTAACAAATAAATTATATTAAATATTTCTTAATTCTTAATTACTTTATTATACACAATATTAATTTATATTAAATAAAACTTATTATTTATCTATATGATTTAGTAATTGTTAATAAAATAAAATAAAAATTAGCAAATATATAAGAATTTAATTTTGATATATTGTTAGCAATTTTTTTTTTTACTGACATTCAATCATGTATTGCCATATTAGCAAAAAATTTTGACTCGACCACTCACTATTTTAAAAATTTTACAAATAGAAGTATATGATTGCATGACAGTATAAAATTCTTTAACACTGATAATAGATTAAAATTAATCTTAATATGTAATACTCTCTCCTTTATATATTTTGATATTTTCTATTTTCTATTATGAAATATTACAAGAAAAAGAAAATTATAATAAATAATAAATTTATTAGTTAAAATTCAAACATTGTTTCACTATGTTGTAGGGACAGATCCCTTTCGATAGACTAACTTCTGTTATTATCCTAACATGTTTTTACACAATAGCAAAATACAGAAATTAATTTCTTTCACATGGTCTTAGTTTATTTTTATTCCTATTACTTGAATATTTTTTTCTCACACTTGCCTTAATTAACATAGAAGCATTTTGATTTTTTTTATTACTTCTTAATTTCAATTTAGGCACTCTGCTGTTGCTGTTCATATGAATTTTATTTTATTTTTATATTTTTAATTTAATATTTTCATAATTTCACACAATTTTAAAAAATCATTATTTCTATAACATTGTACGTTGTTTTTTTTTTTTAAAGAAATTAACTGAACAAATTAATGACATATGCGGCCACAAGCAAAATAATAATAATAATAATAAATGACGCAGCATTATCAAATTCAATATTTATTCAACTATTTACAATAATTTAAAATAATGAAAATTAAAAAATTATATAAAATCATACAAATTAAACTATTTATTTACCTATTTTTAATATGTAAACGTTATTGATTTTTTAAAATCCTTATGATCTATTATACAATCTTACATATGAATAAATAACTTAACGTTTGTTAAAATGATCAAAAGGGAGAAAAAAAAAATTAACAGTCTATATTTTATAATCTCATGTCGACTATAACTACAAATAATATATACATAGAATGTCATGCCACGGCTTTAAACAGTATCAAAATTTAAATAATAATAATAAAGATTATGAATGTAAACTACGTTTGCGGCACAACTGTTTCTACGAGCTAATGAGCTACCCATTCCAGTAATTTAGAAATCCAACAATTTTTAATTATTAAATGATTGACCTGATAACCTGCAGTGTATACATAGTCAAATATTACATGTTATTACCTTAGATTCACATGATTAGATCCAAACCGTTACAATATTTTTATTTATATCTGAGTGGTTATAAAAACTTGGATCATCAGTGATCCACAAAAGTACCTGGACCATTGTAAACACTGCCCAAGTTGAGGTGTCTCAAGAAGTTGAGCCAAACGACCAAAAAGAGCACTAGAAAAAGATAAGGCTGAGGGCCCACATGCGAATGAGAAAGCGCATAGGAAACTATAAATTCAATTGCTAGGGCTAATGGCTATATAGGCGTAGAAGAGATGCATAATACACCTTGAAATCTAATAGTATAGATTTGATAGTATATTGATATATTAATTATTTGTGATATATTATAATAATTTTTTAAATTTAGTCAAATATCAAAAAGTGATCAAATATATTTTTAAAATTGACCAAAATTTATTTTTATGATCCTAAAATTAAACAAAATTTATTAGAGATATTTTCAATAATTTTAGAGTATCACAAAATAGTTTTTAATTTATCTATGTGATTATATCATTCAATAGAATTATCCTAAAATTAAACTAAAAAAATTTTTGGATTATTTTTTATATGAAGTAAGAATTTATTCAAGAATAAGTCTTAGAAACTAATATATCTTTGAAACAACTTAAAGCCTTTATGGTTTAGACTCTAGAATCCCAATTTTTGGTTAGTTTAGCTAATCTGTCAGCTATGCTATTATAACCTCTGGAGGTGTAAACGGCTTTAAAGAAGTTGGGTCTCAAAACTAATTTAAAAATGTTTATCAGTACAAATTCATTATAAAATTATTTAGATTATTTTTAATATTTTAAAATTATATAAATAAAATTTGATCATTTTAAAAATATATTTAATCATATTTTTTAAATTTAAATTAAAATTAAAAAATTATTATAATATACTATAACTGATTAATGTATTGATACATTACACAAATCCGCTGCATATTAAAAAGTAGTGTCTTGGCTCCCCAAAACTAGCGGGGTTGACGGTGAATTTCAGGGCGGGGCCCACATGTGCATGCTGGGGATTGGAAAAAGCAGAGGAAACAGTGACTTATGTCTGCCTAGAATGGAATCTCTCACGGCTATATAAGGCTGGAACGACCAGAGGAAACTCTGAATTCAAGTCACTTATGGCGATGTAAGGTGAGGGTGAGTGACCCTTCCCCGCCATTGCTTAAAACCCTCCAGATTTTTTCTTTTTCTTTTTTTAAAAACCTTCTAGATCTAATTCAACGCTATGCCTAGCACAAGCACAACCGCAATCAGGTAATGGAGTTACCTGTTAACTCTAAAACTCCTTCATTATATCTATATTTTTGTTGGCTTTACATTTTGCCTCTCTTCAATAGTTGAACTCTATTACTTTAATGAAGAGAAACGTTAGATAAATTTATTTTATTTAAGAATGGATAAATTTTTTATTTCAGCATAACATCGTGAAATGAGTTTATATAGCATTTTTCTTACTTATCTTGTCTTTGTTTAAATTTGTAAAAGAAAATAGTTTTATAATATTTTTTCATTTTTTGAAATTATTCTTTTAAATCTAAAACAAATATTTTTTATTTTTTTCACAAGATTTATTTAAATAATTTTAAAATTAATATTTTAATTTTGATTTATTACTAATAGTTTAATTAGCATACATTAATACTATATTTTAAGATTTTTAAAATAGTAAATAATTGAGATAAATATTTTTATTGATATGATAATATATAATTCAATATTTATGTAAAAAAGTTTTACAATGATAATATATATAAATTAAATCATACTATTAAAGTAAAAAAATTTTATATAACCATTTAAACATTTATTACCATATTATAACTATTGAGATTAATTTTCATACATATTAGTGTAAAATCTAATCACATATTTTTATTTGTATAATTTTTAAAATAATAAATAATTAAATTAAATATTTTTACAAATATAATAATATATTACTTGATATTTATGTAAATTTTTTACACTAATTTTTATTAAAAGTATTTAATTTTTATAATAATTAAGTCAAAAATTAAATGCATCATAATTTTTAATTAGTCAAAATATAAAATATTTTATACTAAAAGCACTATATCCAAATTAACTTGGTAATAATTAAAAAAAATTAATTTGATAAAAAATTGTGTTGGTGTATTTTTTAATAAATTTAATTTTAATGCTTAAATTTTTTATATTATTATTTAATTATATTTTCTCGCATCAACAAATATAGTAAAATTTTACACTCCACCGCATGATTTTTCCATCCCAGCGACCTGAAGTGTACGGTTCCGTCGCGTCGTTCTTGTCCTGTGCTTCGTTTTCTTCTTCGCCCCATCAACAAACTCCTCACTCTCATCCCATTCCTCCCGACCCTTTTGGTCACTCACCGGCGGTGAGATTGCAGTTTTTGCCCTTTTTTTTTTTGAGCATCGATACTCCAAATAGGTTGTGGAGTATGTTAAAAGCCTCCTCTGAAATCAATCATTTTTTTTAAAAAAAAAAATTATTTGTTATTCATTTATTAATCCCCTTGCTGCTACCACCCATCATGTATTGACATAGCTACTGATATTGTCTCTTGCAGTGGTGTTGTAAGTGAGACAGATGATAGCATATACGATCGTCTCATCAAATTGGCAGACAATGCAATTGCCATGATGTATCGTGGTTTAACCACCAATCCTTTCCAAGATCACAGAGCAGCCATGTTGATTTACCTTGTGGCTACAATTTGCAAAGAGATTGCAAGAACATCACCCAGGCCCAACGGGTTAACTGCTAGTCTCTTCATCGTTTCCACTGTATTCGCAGTTGAAGCAGTCTTGTGGGTCGTCGCTGCTCAGTTTTTGAGGTTCTTCGTCATCAATGTGTCTATATTATTGGTAGCAATGATCTGCTACTATAAGGATATTCGCAAACTCCTCATTAAATGCTCTCAAAAGATATTTCGCCGCGAAAGTTTGAATACTCCAGCTCAAACGGTTGATCTAGAAGCACAGGTGACAGCAATTACTGGAAATCAGGCAATAGTTTAGTTTAGAAGGATTCCTTTTTTACACTCAGTAAATCTTTCTAGTGATATTAGTTAGTTTCTTGTTGTAGCAACAGAGCAGGAAGTGGATGTTTACATATTGTTGAATGCATAATTAGACTGAATTCTAGGATGGCAGATGTGAACTCTGGCGTTATGTATTGTGTCTGGTAATAGTGTTCATATGGTGGGTGTTCATAAATGTACCTGGAAGGATAAATAAAACAACACTTGTATGATGTAACTGCCTTGTTGATCAATTTGAGGGAGCAACTTTTCTTGCCCATTATAGAGAAAATTCAAATAAAAGGCTTAATCCAACTTTCAAGATGTGCTTTTAGCTGAGACTCTTGGGGGGAAGCAATATCAAAGAATGCACCAGTGATTGATAGAATAGAACACTTACAACTAGGAGCATACAATAGTGATTGGTTTAGTTTTGGTAGTAGGGTCATTACCAACAAAAGAGTAAACATTTGCTGAGTGCTCATCAATAGCATCAATATGAGCATTAATTCTTAGGTTAAAACTTAGAATGCATTTTAAATGAGCCAACATACCCCCAGGTTATGTGGACTTCAATTGCAAATTGTGTACTGCATTTTACTTGGGCTTTCCATTAACTTTAAAAACAAATGTTTTCCCACTTGTTTGGGAAAATTTTGTTGAAAGTGAGTGCACATTAGGCAACTACAAAGAAGTCCAGATGCAGCGATTCAAAGCATAATTAGAATAAGCTATGATAGCTTGGAGGAGAATGAGAAGGCTATTTTCCTCAACTTAGCTTGTTTTTGCTAGCTTTGTCTGCTTCTCGGGTTGCATTAAGCTTGATCTATATATGTATAGTTCTTCTATGCTAGACATGATTATCACATTTGATGTACCTTAAGACTTCTAGGTATTACACTGTCTGATTTCATCCCAGCTGACCAAAATCTTGTTTGATTTCAGGCTATAACTTTGTGGCCTTTTTGTGTTGTTGCTATGTTCCAGGAAGATTCTTGCTCCAGCTTTATTGTCCAACTAATTCCTTTTTTCTGATGGTGCAAGAATGTAGAGTACACAGGTATAAAGGTCAATGGAGCCCCATTACTTTGCCAAAATGCACTTAACTAAACTACTAGATCGCAATTAATTTTGCTGTCACAATTTCTGTCCTAAAACTCTGACATTCTAGCAGATGATCCATGATAATCTGGTTAACGAAGCAGGCTGTGGTTAAATGAAAATATTCTTGAAGTACAGAGTTAAGATACGATAAGGGCAATTAGTATTGTTGACTTCACTGTTATTGAGGGCCATGTATGTCTGGTTTGGTTGACGAAATACCCAACTTGGAAAGATATATATGGTACGATAGAGGATATGAATAAAAACACAGCACAGATAAAGTAGCCCCACAAAAAAGTTTATTTCTGATTTCTCTAAATGGTTGGGAGTGGTTCAATGATCAATACTAAGTTCCTATTGCCTTGCTGGTTTTGTTTTAGTGATGTTATGTTGCACATCAAATCACTGGATAAATAAAATGGTTACTACGTCCATTTTCTCCTTCCCTTTAGGTGACATTAGACGGTCATAATTTATGACTCATTAATCAAGTTTATCTTCAACTTGCAGGAGAGGTTTTAGATGCTGGTACAAATCACATTCCTAGTGCTTATCCCAATAATCTTGCTGCAGAGAGAAGGAAATATAAATATGATGTTGATAGAGAGATGACTACTTTAAAGTTTGTTGATGATGACTGGGGACCTCTTGGAAGCTTCAATTGGTTTGCTACTCACGGGACTTCAATGAGTCGTACAAACTCATTGATTAGTGAGGATAATAAACGGGTTGCTGCACGATTTATGGAAGATTGGTTCGAGCAAAAAGGTTCTGGAAGAATGGATTATGTTAGATTTGAAGATGATGGCTTGCCCCAAAGAGTCTCAAATATAATTCCTAGCATTCTTGTTTATTGTAAGCTACTTAGCCATTACATTTGGCTGCAATGCATCCATTCATGAAATTATTAGCTTCTTTTCCAGTTCACGTCTCAGAGACAAGATAAGTATTTAATTAAGTAGTATCAGAATATGTAGTTCTCATTTAAAATTTATTATTATTGCAGGCCATGAATAACTAGAACTCGCTGCCTCCTTCCAATCTCCTCTTGGTAGACTAGCAACCAGAACTTTGAGTGCGGCTAGACGAGTGAGAGGTGCTTGTAAGCAGGTTGGCAAGCCTAAATTGTATCTACATTTTTTCAATCAAATTGTGGTGACGTTAGTCCAAATGTGCTTGGAGCTTTTAGTGTAGACACTGGACCACCTTGTGGCTTCAATCATAGCACATGTGGAGGGGAGAATGAGTTATGCTATAGCCAAGGACCTGGGTAATTATTTCTTGCATACTCAAGTTTTCACAAAACACAAGTGCATGCAAATGTCATTTAAGCTGTTGTGATTACTAAATTTCATCTCATAACTGATATGACAGTTACCCAGATGAATTTGAAAGTACACGCATTGTAGGGGAGAGGCAATTTACAAAAGCAGTGGATCTTTTCAATGCAACAGATGAACAGATTGAAGGAAGGTTGATTATTGACATGCCTATATAGATTTCTCCCAACTTGAGGAAACTGCTACTAAATGTGGAGCTTCTGAGGCAATAAAGACATGCCCTGCTGCAATGGGGTTTGCATATGCTGCTGAAACAACAGATGCACCTGGTGCTTTTTGATTTTAAGCAAGATGATGGTAAGGTGATCATATATACCTTAAGCTTGTGGCTTGCCCATTTTCCTAGGTTTGTACTCTTAAGTCTTTTTGTCATAGTGTATGCTTATTGTTTGTCCTGGTCCGAGTGGGAATAGCATTTCTCTCCTACATGTCAATTCCTATATTCTAAACACACTCATAGAGTTTTGAAAATTCCAAACATCTGAGAAATAGAGGTTGGAATTTATCGAACTGCACTCATTTGATTATATGCCTGGGCAATCTTTTCTTTTCTGGAAGCTGGTCTGTAACTTATTTAAAACACCAAGCAAGGAACAAATAGATTGTCAGAACCCAAAGCCAATCTTACTTGATACCGGTGAAATGAAGAAACCATATGATTGGGCCGTAAGTGCTAGACACTGGTATCACAAGGTAGAGGGATAGGATAGGAATCTATATTGGATTAGGAATCTAGCAATGTGCTGGAACCCTAGAACTGTACAAGAAGATACCAGAGGGAATGCTAGAGCCCTCAATCTCTGTAGAACTGAACAAATGATTCAACAACCACTATTCTCACCAGATTCTCTCCTTTTGTAGCTGTCATATTCTGACTAACAACCTATTAACCACCTTTCCCAACAAACTATTCACATTCTGTTATTCAGTTATAAAGCTAGGCTTGCTCTTCACCCAACTTCCCCTTCTTATTTCTCTTATTATAGACTCGGCCATAAAACCGGTCCCTAACACTACCCCTCTTCTGGAGAAGCACCTTGTCCTCTAGGTGTGCGTTTGGAAACTGCTGCTGTAACACCTTGAGAAGTTCCCAAGAATTCTCACAATCCGGGAGGCCCTTTTATTACACTAAAACTTCAGCTTCCCTATCCGGTCTATGACGAATATCCAACAACTCAGCAGGTTCCACCCGCAATTCCCCTGCGTCAGACAGGGCAGAAGGGAGTTCCTGTGGCCGCACAGTGGGAGGTACTGCCTTGTTCAAGCAATTCACGTGGAAAACAGGGTGGGGTAGGCAAGTAGGGGGCAAGGCCAGCCTATAAGCAACTGGGCCGACCTTGTCTGATATGGTCCATAATAGCAGGGGCTAAGTTTCTCATTCATCTGTCTTGCCAATGATCGCATTCTATAGGGTCGGATTCTAAGTAAAACCCAATCCCCACCTCATAAGTCATAAGAGACCTCCTTGCGATGCCTATCAGCAAATACCTTCATTTGTTGCTAAGCAAGTTACAGGTTCTCCTTTAAATTAGCTAGCACCTCATCTCGGGTAGCCATAAGAGCTTGAACATCCTGAACCCTAGAGGGAAACAAAACCAGTGGTAGAAGTCCATACAATGCATGAAAAAGTGTGGTATGAGTGGAGCCATTAAACGTGGTATATGCCAATTTGGCCATTGCCCTGGGTAGTGTACCTCTAAAGACTTTGATGCTCAAGTTAGTAGTAGGAGTTCAAGAGGCAGGATGATTTTCGTGAAGCGCTTGCATACCTGATTAGCCTTGAGTTCTCCTCAAGTCAAGTCGTAACCACTCCCTCGGGCAGTGGGGATTTCCGTGCAGGGTCGTGCCAAGTATCTTGGAACATTCGAAATCGTGGTTATCTTTCTTTCGACCGCGCAGAGGACTAGTGGACCAGCCTCCCACTTGGGCCTCCCTTGAGGCAATGGGCCTTCTCTTCTTAATGGGCTAGTAATAGGGCCACAACATATGGCAATAGTATCGAGCATTGGAAGAATTTTGTTTGTTCAAAAGAAGGTTTTAAAGAAAATAAGGATGTATTTGTTTGGAATTTTTTTAGTAAAGAATCACTTTTTTCACTCAAAAAAAATTATTTTTAACTTTTTTAGTTATATATAAAGGGTGTGTTTATTTGTATTTTTTCGGCAAAAAAATCACCTTTTTCATTACAAAAAATCAGTTTTCATATATTTGGATAAATTTTTAAAAATAATCAGATTATCAAAAAATTCAATTTTCAGCCTTTTTGGAGAAATTGAAAAGAGTAATTTCTAAAAAAAAATCAATTTTCAGTTTTTTCTATTATATATAAAATTTTAGTTTAAAAATCACTTTTTTTCAAAATTTGAAATAAATACACCCAAAATTTAAGCTTTAAAATCATTTTTTTTTAAAAGTTGAAACAAATGCAACCTAAAAAAGTGTCATTACCCCAAACTGATTTGTTGGTTGAAGAAAGAAGTGCTCCAATACTAGAAAAAGAAATCTTATAAGAGAGGGATATAATGCAAAAAACTGTTTTCAAGATGATGACAAATGTAAAATATGAGCTTTTGAGGCTTTATGAAAGCCACACTCATTTAATTGTTTCACCAAGAAGGATGCAGCTTTTAAGATTAGCAAGGAAAGTATAACCTGTTCACAAAAATTTACTGCACTCATATAATAGAGCAAATTTGGGGCCTCAAAAGCATGCCATTTAATTAAAGAACAGGTTCAAGCATTTCAAAATGTTGGATGCACTAAAAAGGATCTTCAAAATTGTTCAAGGGATTTAAAGGCATTGATTAAAGACTGTGATGCTCATTTGTTTGTTGATAATTTCAAGAGAAAGCATGAGATGAATGCTTCATTTTACTATGCGTATGATATTGATGATGAAGGCAGACTAAAATCGTGTATTCTGGGCAAATGGAATTCATAGGAAAAATTATTTTTTGTTTGGCGATGTAGTTTCATTTGATACCACATATCAAACAAATAAGTATTCTATGACTTTTGCACCTTTCACAAGAATAAATCATCATTACCAGTCAATCTCTTTTTAAGCTGCATTTTTAGCAGATGAGAAAGTTGATTCTTTTCTATGGTCGTTTGACAAATTTTTAGAAGCAATGGGAGGACATAAGCTAATTGTAACCATAATGGATCAAGATCCAGCTATGAAAATTGCAATAGAGAATGTTTTTGATTCCTCTACTCATCAGTTTTGTATGTGGCAGATAATAAAAAAAAATTATCTAAGAAGGTCAGTGTTTCTTTGAATACTAATGGTGATTTTAATAATCATTTTAAGTCATGTAGTCGGAAGTCAGAAACACCAAATGAATTTGAGTCAACATGGAGAGTAATCATTAGTGATTTTGGATTGGAAAAAAATGAGTAGGTCTCATATGTTTGATATTCGAAGCATATAAATACCCGTCTACTTTAAGTAGTTATTTTTAGTCGGAATTTTAAGGACAACTTCAAGATCTGAGAGTGAAAACTCATTTTATGGAAATTTTTTGAATAGTAACGTTAGCTTGGCTGAGTTTTGGATGAGATACGATTTTGCATTGGAAGCTCAAAGGCATAAAGAGCTACTTGCTTATAATGTTACACTTCATTATCTATCTGAACTAAAGACTAATAGAAGTTTAAAGAATCATGGAAGAGATGTTTACACTCATGAAAATTTTTTTATTTTTCAAAATAAGTTGTGGATTGCATGTATGGACTATGGTGTTAAGGAAAAGAAGAAAAAAGAATGGATGTCAATTCTGACCATTATTGATAATCGTGAAGTGAATGGCAAACTAAGAAGTAATTTATGATGTTTCAAATCATGTTACCCAATATTTATGTAAGATAATTGAGTCTGAAGGAATTCCATGCCGAAATATACTTTGTGTTTTGAAAGGAAAAGGATTAAATGAAATGCCAAGTTGTTATATTGTAAACAGATGGAAAAAATTGGCCAGTAGTAAACCCATTTTTGATGCTGAAAATGACATATTGGAGGGTTGCCCTAAATCAGAAAGTTTAACCAAGCTTATATCGGATGCATCGGCTCAATTATATAGATGTATACATATAGCTAGATAATGTCAAGAGAAGTTAGTTTCTGTTAAAAATGGAACTCTTAGTATTGAGAAGCAATTAATTCAAATAAAAGGGGATTCTATGCAAGGAAAGAAAGAAGAAATAGGGTCCTTTATCGGATCTAAAATTCCTAATGATGTTGAAATTTATCCGCCTCAATGTTCAAAGACCAAAGGTAGTGGCAAATGAATCAAAGGAAGAAAAGAAAAGGCTATGGAACAGCAACAAAAGAGAACAAAACTTTGTAATGCATTTGAGCAGTATGGATATCTTGATAGCCATAATTGTCCCGCTAAGTTGCCCACATAATTCTTGGTAATACAGTTTTATATTTTTTCTATTTCATCATTAGTTTTACGAACCTCTATATTATGATGATTAACAAAGTGAAATGTGTGTTATTTTGTTCATGCACAGATTTGGAGGCAAATGTGAAGGGAGAAAGAAGATTAGGATGCGAAAGGAGAAACAAGACTTGGACAAGTCTATGGAAAGTACAATATTTCAAATGCCATTTTAACATTTTTAATTTGGAAAATTACTATTTCGGTACTTTTTTTTTTTTTTTTCATGTGACCAATTTCTATTTTAGTAATTCGTTTATATACATTCAAGGTGCCCAAAATAGAGAGTGCCACGACAATCAAGTTCATTGAACAAGTTTTGGGGATTTATTAGGTTCTAAATTTGTGAGATATATATCATATGTGAATGGTGTCTAGAAATCATATTTGCCTTGTTTTCTATCTTATTTTAATTCCAAATAAATCAAGATGCAAGATTGCCCAACCCAACCCATAAAATACGAGTTGGTTGGATCAACAGGTTAAGTTGTGAGTTTAGAAATTTTCAATTCATACGATCCAAATCAACCCATCCTCTTTTTTTTTTTTTTTTTGGTATCTTAAATTTGTGTGAAAATTGTGTTTTTTTAAACCCATTATGTGTAATTTATAACAAGATTTACCTTATCTATGATGTAATACAATAGCCTTATTTTTTCTTATTTTGGGCTTAAAAGAAATAATTTCTTCTAAAATGATTGCATGTCATGCCTAGGAGACAATGACTCAATACATTGTGCCAATATGTTGTATATGATGACACTGATTTCAATTGGCTTATATAATTGGTTGTGTCTTTAGAACTTATACATGCCTTTTTAAGAACTATTAGGACATATGCATATTTTCTATAAAGCTTTTAAGATTTATGGTTATTTTCTTGAACTTATATATATTCTTTTAAATTTATATATGATATGACTTATTATTCGTTATTGTACTTCAAGAACTACTATTAAACTACAACCTGCTTCAATACCAGATTCAAATGGAGAGGTCTGTCTAACAAATGAGAAACTCATGACTTGCACCATGTCCTGCACCCTCTGCTAGAATGTGAGATTTTTATACCAGATATTTTGACAGCAAAGGTAGTGGCAATCAAGGAATTTAGGCCTAATCTTTTGTGATTAGTTAAGAAAGCAGTGATGATCCATAACTTCCGAGTTTTGTCCAACCACTGCAGACTTGATTCTTAGGCTATGTCCAATAAAGCTTAAGTGAAGGAAATTCAGCTGCGCATTTATAAAACAGCTAGATGTAGTTTCTTAATCTTTTCTGTTTTGCTACAACATATTCTCTGTTCAGTTTAGCCCCTCTCGCATGGTATTGTAGCTCCATTGACCTTTGAGGGGCTGAGTATGGCTGTATGCTGCACTCTTGTACCAGCAGAAAAGTTGGACCATAAAGCAGAAGCAGGAGTCTTCCTCCGGTATAGCAGCAATCAAAAGGCTATAGACTGTATATCCTGAAATCAGACAAGATCTTGGTTAGCAAGGATGAGATTGTGAAGAGTAATGCTGGCATATTAATCTATTAAAAGTGTGGTTGCCGGGTTGGGAGATTTTCCCCCATTAATGCCTGGTCAGTTTGCTAATAAGTATAACAAGCTCTCAATTAGACTTCTATAAAAAGAAGCATCAGCCTGATTTTCTCCATCATCTATTAACAAGTGAGGGTGTGGAGACAGGCTTAGATTTACCCATATGGAACTTCCTAAAACCTCCTTCTTATGAGTACGTTGTTTTTGGCTTTGCAAGTCTTCTTTCATGGTTCATGCCCTCACCTAATCAAAAGCCTTTATGGCCCTGCAGGGAGACTTGAGGTGCACAGAAGGTATAGCATTCTGCAGACTACGGTCTCTGTTACTTAAGGGAGATAGTGGCAAGCTTCAGGGATACAAGACAGCAACTGGGTACTAATGTTATTATCATTGCTTTGTGTCATTTGGAAGCGGTGCATTTTTGTGGAATTCAAAAATAAATGTGGTGGCTCAATCCTCTGCATAAGTAGACCATATCCCAGCAGCAACAGCAGGAAATCAAGCTTCATGGACAGTTGCTAGTAAATCAGCCGTGTCGACATTAAAAATCCTGTCCTGCATGAAAGAACTAAGATTATAAATGTTGAGTTTCATTCAATCAAATAAGCAGAAAAAGCTGGTGAAATTAGTCTGGTTCTAATCCCTTAGGACAAAATTAGGAGTTTCAGAGAGGAAAAAAAAAAGGGAGGGGGGGATCTCAAAGAGGGGCATTAGAATGTGATAATGGGATAGCTATTTTGACTACAGAAGAAGTAGCAATCCAGAAGTTTAGGATGGATTTTTGGGGCTAGTAAAAAGCAGCGATAATCCAGAGTTTTCAGGCTTTATCCATACACTGCAGACTTGTTTAGTAGATATATACAAAATAAGTCTCTGTTTACCACTGAAGTTTCAACACGTATATATATCCAGTAAACCTTGAGTAAGAGTTCAAGTTCGTAGTCATCACTTAGTTCCATCTAAAGGCATTCCAACTGAAGAGTTCAAGATCATAATCATTACTAGCTCCTCGACTGGATACCTCTTTTCAAATATCAAACACTTGGTAAATGTTTATTCCTTGGTGTTATAAAGATGCAGTATCCAGGACCACACCAATGAATGGCTAGTACTAGTGACTAATGACTGCTCTACCTCTAATCTAGCAACATCATCAAGAACCAAAAGAACCCTCTTAGCAAAGCCCCTTTTTTCTTTTTCTTTTTTTAACAATATGGATTCCTTTGTAAACGTTGCCCAATTTGCTATGTTTTTTACCTCAAGAGGTTCAACTAAAACTTAAAAGCATCTCTTGGAGTGGAATTAGCCCTCTGATTTAAATTTTCTCTAACATAAAAAAGAAATCTTAAATCTTCAAATTGGTCCATAATAGAGATATTCAGCATTTACAACTGTTGTTTTACCTATGTCACCTGTTTCACAAATACCCACCAATCACCATAAGAACAGTTCATCAATGAGGATCCAATGAGTGTCTCACATGCAATTATTCCTAAAGCACGGAAGAGAATATCGGGCTTTTAGTGCAATAGTATGGTAAAATATATCTATGAGGAAAGTTAACACACTTGGCCGCCATGCTTGCAAAGGATTGGTGCTTGAACCTTGACACACAACAGCAATTGACGCTAACTCCATAGAAATGAGATGAATGTAGAACCTTTTGGTAACAATAAACGTGCGGGCGCCATAAATTATACTATGAACCATGAAAGCTTGTAAAGATATCCAACTGAACCATGAAGCTTGACTAAATTTATGTTCTTCTCGAAGAAGTTTGTGCTTCAGAGTTGGGGCTACAGGGACATCAGAGATTTGAGTTAGAAATTGATAAGAGATCTATTCTGATCAAATACTCTAATTTCTGCATCATATATAAAAACAAATAAAAGAAGATAATAGAATGTAGAAATATTAATTGAAGACAAATTCATAATTTAGGAAGACATTTTCATAATTGAATGAAAGATATATTTCCTCAACGGCTGTTAAGTGAGAAACAACTGAGGCAAATTGAAGAGAACAAGTTTATTCAGATTGAAAACTGGTGTTAAATATGGTGATGCATCATTGAAGGTCAGTTGAAAAGCATGCATTTAGAAGAACAAGTATTTAAAATTTTTCATCTTACTGCAGGCAAAACCACTCCATTGTAATCGTTTGTTCGGGAAAACTGAGCATTGTTCCTTTAGTATTATTCACTCCCTCAATAAAAGAACAAACAAGTGACAATAACAACTTATTGAAAATTATCACACGAAAGCTAACATTGCACAAAGAAATTTCAGAAAACAATTGTTGCCCTTACTGTATCTTAAGTCCATACTTCAAGAACAATCTAATTAACCACAGCCTGCTTCTTTTACCAGATTCTTATGCATCCTCTGCTAGAATGTGAGAGACAGGAATTGTTATTGCAGAACTAATGGTGATCTGGAAGTTTATTCCTGATTTCTCTGATGAAACAAAGAGAGAAGTGATGATCCAGAACTTCTGGGTTCTGTCCATACCATTGCAGACTTACTTGGTAAGCTACATGCTGCAAAGCTTAAGTGAATGAAACTCAGCTGTAGCATTTAGAAAACTGCTGGATACAGATACATACTCTTCTCTGTTTTTGGCAACATAAGCTCTGATCAATTAAGTTCTCTTTGGCATAGTATTAGAGCTCCATTGATCTGAGGCTGTGTATTCTGCACTCTTGCACCAGCAAAAAAGAGGACTAAGTTGGAATACAAAGCTGGAGTAAAAATCTTCCCTAAGTATAGCACCAACACAAAAAGGCCACAAAGTTATAGCCTGAAATCAGACAAGATTTTTGTCAGCTGGGATGAAACTAAGCAGTGAAATGCTAGCAGACTGACCTAACAAAGAAAAACATTACAGTTCTGGAGAAAACAAAAATGTCTTAAGGTACATCAACAAGACCACATTCTTGGAATTTAGGGGAGAACCCCCTGCAGGAGGGGTGTGATAGAACTACATTGCAGGTTGATAGTACACAAGGCATTGCCATCATTCTTGGTACTTTGGACAAAATCAAAATGAAGCTACTATAATTCGGATTGATAGTGCATCAACCATTGCCGTAATTATTAAAATCATGTCCAGCATGGAAGATATAAGCATATACAAGCTAAGCTTCACACAATCTGAGAAACAGCAAAACCTGATGAAGTTAGTCAAGTTCATTACAGGTCCGGATCCAGGTAGCGAAATGCATTCTAATCTCTCAATACTATCAAGGAAAAACCTCAAGGAGGAGCATTCAAATGAGATTAGGACACATGTTTGACTGCAAAAGTAGTGATCATTATTCAGAAGTTTTCGGCATATTTTAGTGGTTAGTTTAGAAGCAATAATGATCCAGAGTTTAGGGGCTCTGTCCATACACTGTAGACTTGTTTAGAAATACAACAGTGTCACTTAGAAAGTTGCACAATATAGTTCCTTGCACTTTTCTCTTTTGCAACATTTCAGTTTATTTATATTTGACATCCTCAATCTATTGTATTCAATAACTTGGCATGACAACACAACATTGACCACTTCCACCATTGTCTCTATTACTATGTCCACATTCTTCCTACACACCTTTGTTATCATCCCCACCAGCTCGCATGTTTTGACCTTCCCTCTCTTTTCCTTCACCTCAATCTGCCTCTAGCATCTCTCCTACGACTTTTGATGATGTATCTACAAGAAGCTCATCTTCCATGGCTGTTGGAAATAAACCTACCAGCAGCTCTTAATTAACCTCTTCAACTTCTTCTTCATCTCCCTCTTCTCTGGCCCCCACCACTAATTCCTCCATCAAATTTCATTCACCCTATGCAAACCAGATCCAAATGTGGTATTGTAAAACAAAAGTTACAACCTACCTTACTTCTCACATATACTGAACCATCTACAGTGGTTGACAATGCCCTCACCTCAATGGTTTGCTGCCATGACAGAAGACTTAGAGGCTCTCCAAAGGAATAATACCTGAACTTTAATATCTCTACCTCCTGGTCAGTAACCCATTGGATGCAAATGAGTTTTTTGTGTAAAATAAAATGCGGAGAGCTCCATTCATAAATATAAAGCTCGACTAGTTGCACGGTTTTCAAGTGGTGTTTGACTATTCAAAAACTTTCTCTCATGTAGTCAAACCAGCTACTATTTGGGCTATTCTTACCCTTGCTTTACCCAAGAGCTGGGTGATTTGTCAATTAGATGTGAACAGCACATTCTTAAATGGATTCTTACATGAAGAGGTGTATATGACACAACCTAAGGGATTTACTAAAGGAAATTCCAGTTTTTGTGCATAAATCGAACAAGGCTCTTTATGGACTCAAAAAAGCTCCTTGAGCTTGGTTTGAGCGCTTGTTAGCAACATTAGAGAAGCCAGGATTCCAAGGAAGTAAATGTGATCTTTCTCCATTCATTCACATTCAAGGAGCCATCTACACTTGTGTTAGTCTTTGTGGATGACATCATTATAGCTGGATCTTCAGCTACCTACATTCAAAACCTCATCTCCAGTTTAAATTCAGAATTTTCACTCAAAGATCTTGGTTTTTTCACATTATTTCCTGGGCATAGAAGTGAAAAAAAACAATCTAATGGTTCCCTGCATCTCTCAAAACAAAAGTATGCATGATCTACTAGTTAAAAGCAAGATGAACAAGACAAAAGGGATTGGAACCCATATGGTTTCTGGTTTGAGACAATCTAAACATGAGTCTGATTTTATGGCTGACTGTTACCTGCATCGCTCTACTGGTAGAGCTCTTCATTATGCCATGGTTACAGAGCCTGAAATCTCCTTTTGTGTAAACAATACCTGCCAGCTTATGTCTCAGCCCTTGAAGACTCACTAGAAGGCAGTAAAAAGAATATTAAGATACCTTCCAGGGACATTACAGCATGAATTAAATCTAGTTTGAACATCACAACCTCTTGATGCTGGGGGGTGTTGTGATGCAGACTAGGCTACATATACTGAGAGGTCAACCTCAGGTTTGTGTGTGTTTCTTGGACCCAATTTGGCGTCATGATGGTTAAAGAAGCAAAATAGAGCTGCTAGGTCCAGCACAGAAGCTGAATATAGGAGTTTGGGGGACATTACAGCAGAGATAATCTGGTTGCAAACCCTCCTGTATGAATTGCAGGTTCCTGCTGCAAAACTAGCCATATATTGTGACAACTTTAGCACTGTCATGCTGACTCATAACCCAATGCTTCAGTCCAGGACAAAACGCATGGAATTAAGCTTATTCTTTGTAAGGGAAAAAGTTATACGGAACAAACTTCATGTAGCTCATATTCCCTCAATTGACCAACCTGCAGACCTTCTAACCCAAGCAATTTCCGGCACAAGCTTTGCTTATCTCAGAGAAAAACTGACAGCAAAAGATTTGCAGAAGCTGAAGGCAAAAAGAAGCTCCGAGCTAGAATTGAGGGGGCATGTTAGATTGTAGAATAACAGTGATGTAAAGAATTATAACTTGGCATGTTAGTTACAGCTCAGTCAGCAGCTGTTACTCTTGTTGTAACAAACTCTCACCTTCCCACCTGAGGTCAGTTGAGAATTCTCTAGGCAAAAGATGAGAAAAACTCATCCTTACTACCAGTATATATATATATATATATATATACTGATGTACACCCAAATCAAAATGAAATTATACACTTCTTAGTTCAGAAACTCTCTTAACAATCCTCTCTCAATTTCCTCTCACTTTCTCATCCTTTCTTTCACTCTTTCTGGTCTATGAACTCAGTCATCAAACATTTATCAACAAGTACTCCGATAATATCTTTTGAGTAGAAGTTTCCAGCATCTAGTATATTTTCCACGTATTATTATAACAACAAATAAAATAAATTAAGAATATAGAAATATTAATTTAAGATAAAATTGGTAATTAGAAAGACATTTTCATAATTGAATGAAAGAGATATGTGCCATTAATGGCTGTTAACTGTGAAACAACTGAGGTAAATTGAAGAGAACAAGTTCATTCAAGTCAGAACATGTGGTAAAAATGGTATTGCATTTCATTGAGGCTCAAATAAGCATACTCTTAGAACAAGAAGTATTTTATGATTTTTAATCATATTTAAGTCAAAAACAATCCAATGCAATCCTTCTTGTCCAGGAAAATCAAGCATTTTTCCTTCAATATTATTCATCCCCTTCAATAGAAGTAACAACATATTGGAAATTATCAAACAAACGCTATACTGCATAAAAAGAATTAAGAAAACAATTATTGCCCTTACTGTATTTTACGTTTGTACTCCAAGGTGGGAGTTTTTAGGACAGAAATTGTGACTGCAAAATTAGTGGTGATCCAGAAGTTTATACCTGACTCTTGTGACTGAATAAAGGGCATCAATGATCCAGAACTGCTGGGTGCTGTCGAACCATTGCAGACTAGGTTAGTAGGCTATGTGCAGTAAAGCTCAAGTGAAAAAAATTTTCAGCAATAGCATTTAGAAAACTACTAGACACAGTTTCTTACACTTTTCTGTATTCTGCAACATAAGCTCTGTTCAGTTTAGTTCTTTTTGATGCAGTATTGGAGCACCATTGATCTTTGAGGCTGTGTACGCTACACTCCTGTACCAGAAGAAAAGAGGAATAAGTGAACCAAAGTAAGAATATTCCCTGTTTATAGCAACAATGCAAAAGGCCACAGTGGCAAAGCCTGAAATCAGACAAGATTTTGGTCAGCTGGGATGATATTGAAAAGTGCAATGCTAGCACATTGACCTAGTGAAAAACAATATGGTTCAGAAATAAAATATATCTCAATAGCTATGGCAGGAAATTAAGTTGCTACAAAGAATCTTGACTGACTTGGGTGAAATCAAAATGAAGCTACTGTATTGTGGGTCGATGGTGCATCAGCAATTGCCACCACCATAAATCATGTCCATGATGGAAGAACAAAACATATGAAAGTTAAGTTTCACACAATCCAAGAAGCAAAGAAAACTGTTCAAGTCAGTTAGTTCATTGCAGCTCTGCAATCCAGGTAGCAGGAATAATGACCACGGCTCTAATTAAAAATACATTCTAACCTCTTAAGACTAAACCTAGAGTTTCAAGGAGGAGTGTTAGAAAGTGAGATTTCGACACATATTTAACAGCAAAAGTAGCAGTCATTCGTAAGTTTTCAACTGATTTTAGTGGTTAGTTGAGAAGCAGTGATGACCCAGAGTTTATGGGCTCTGTCCAAACACTGCAGACTTGTTTACGATGTATGTACTAAATAAATCTCTGTTTAATACTGAAGTTCCATCTGATGAGTTCAAGCTCATAATGAAGCACCTCCACTTGATATATCAATTCAACGTGATAAGAACTCAACAAATGTTTATTGCTTTCTTGGTAATGATCCTACTACAAGAAGTAAACCAATCACTAGTGCATGCTCATAGCTGTAACAGCTATATTCTACATCAACCCTCTTACACAAAAGCCTACATTTTACCCACAGGGTGCCCTGGTGAACATACCCAACTTGATCTGTTTTTTTGCCAAGAGTCTGACCTAAAAGCAAATCTTGAAGTGGAATTAGGCCTTTTATTGAATTTTGTCTAACATCAGCAAGAAAAACCCCCAACAAGACAATTATACAGAATTGGTACTAGTGTTTTTTTAACTCATCCTAGTAATCAGTCTGTGTCCAACAAGAAATACAAAGAGTGAGGAGGATTAGAAATCCTCCCAAACTGAGGCCTCATTTCCTTTAGTTTCTATCACCTGAGCATCTATACCTTCATTTGCTACTGAATCAGCCATCTGATCTGCAGCATTCAAAACTTCCTGACCAACCCCGCTGGGGATGTCTGATTTCAATATCTTCTGATAACATTTAATGAGCAGGTCATGAATATCCTTATAATAGATCAGGACTACTATCAAGGCCATATGGACATTGACGATGATGCAATACAACAATTGAGTGACAAGGACCCAAAGGAGAGCTTCACACGCAATTACACCATAAACATGGCTGATAATAGTAGTTGGCCAGCTGGTTTTGGCGGCTTTGAGTGCAACAACATGGCAAAATATAGCCACGAGAAAAATCAACACAACCGCTGTGTGGTCTTCGAAAGAATTGCTGATCGCGGCTTGATACTTGATCCCAATGCAAGTCAACAACAAGTTGCAGAAGTAAATGTATATGCTTTTAACATCACTGCAGACGCCGTGAATCCCATAGTGTTGGAATTAATAATATTAGAAGCAGTTTCGCCATGTGATATCAAATCTTATAAAAAAGGAAACAGGAAAAATTGCAGACTTACTCCTTCAAAAAAATTTTTTTTTTTTTGACGTGAAATATATTTTGATACAACTCAAAAGTTATTAGACATTAAATTAGCCACTATATCACGGCTAAATGCAGAGCTGGAGTTACCTCATTGTGACTGGTCTTGCCAAATTGTTAATCACAGTAACTGGAACTAAGAGTAGGTGGGGATTCGATGAATACAGCAGCGGGTATTCACAAGTTTTTCGCCTCCACCGCCAGGTCCCAACAATGTTATCCCGGCCCAATCCTCAATGCTCCAAAACTAAGAGTAGGGATAACACAGCCTTCAATGCTCCAAGACTAACAGCCTGCGAGGAAGAACTAAGAAGTGAGCTAAAAAATAGGGATGAAGGAGGGTTTTGGAATCAAAAATAAAAAGTACCAAAAAACAAAAAAAACAAAAAAGCCTTTCATTGTCTCAGTCCCCTGAAAAGTAAAGATTTTCAGGGTGTTGTTCGGTAAGAGGGTAAAAAGCTGTCTGCAATGCACATCGTTTTTTATGATGCATCATGCATCTTTTAACATTAATGGCTGGGATAGTATATCCATAGACCAATCAGCTGTGATTCATTACAAATTGCCTCTCACTCCCTTCTTTCTCTCCCCCACCACCCCACGGCGCCATCCCCCGACCCCCAACAGCCACTACCCGCCGCCACTCCCCCCCACCGCTGTCCCCGCCACCACCCGCCGTAGGAAACTTAACAAGCTTAGTCAGAAAGTGGAATCAACGTCTCTCTATCCTATCCCACCCGCCCCCCAAACCTCCACCACTGCAAGGCGCACTACCAGGATTTCATCCTTGACATTCCGATCCTTCCACTCCGACTTCGACGACTTCAAGTCCTCCCTTTCGGAACACACCGACGTGGCAGCCGCCGTGTCTCCTGCGGCAACCACGTGGCAGCTCTTGACAAGTTCTTATACCCCCAACAGCTGCACTCTGCGATAATTCACTCGGCAGCGCTTTACTTGATCACGGTCAGCCACTTCGTTTAACACCTCCGTTTAAGGTGACTTCGCTGACGTGGGACTCGTTGCATTACGCCCCAATCAACTTTAAATCCTAAGGTCGAAACATAGAGAGTTGTCGAAACAATATGGAGACACGCTCCAATCAATTCCTGTCATAACATCTAATTCTAAAGGAGTTCCATACCTTGAGTCTTGAGATGCCCGTCGTCGTTACTGCACCTCCCGATCTCGCTGGATGAGGAATCCTGAGAACAAAACAAAGAGTTTATATAACCAAGACACGGGTATACTCGGATACAAATCGAAGATCAGGGGCTTCGGCTTTTTGTCAGTGCATTTTGTGCATACAAACAAAAGTACAAAACTTTTGCTTTTGTGCGTTTTGTGCATACAAACAAAAGTTTTGTGCATACAAACAAAACTTTTGTTTGTATGCACAAAGAGAGAAACACTCTCTTTTGCACAAAGAGAGAAACACTCTCTTTTGTTTGTATGCACAAAACTTTTGTTTGTATGCATTGACAAAAAGTCGAAGCTCCTGCTCTTCTACTCTTGCTTCCAGGCTATAAATACCCCACTAGTTTTCGAGCGTGCTCGGAAGGTAAAAATTTAAAAATATGAAAATAATTTGATTTAAAAATTAAATTTTATGTTTAGATATTTTAAAAATAAAAAAATTAAATTAATTTTTAATTTATATATGATTTGATTTTTTTATATTTAAAATTTTATTAAAATTAAAAGAATTTAATAAAAATTAATTTAATTTTAAAATTTAAATATAAATAATATTAAATTAATTCTATTTTTAGTTATTCTAAATATAATTTAATATATTATAAATATAAGAATTAATTTTTGAATTAATTCAAATTTCATTTGTACATAATCATTCAAAATATAATATTTAATTTATAATTCAAATCAATTTAATTGAAATAAAATCAAATCTAAAATTTAATTATTCCAAATACTACCTATAAAAATTTTGTTTTGATGTAAATTCGAATATTTTCAAAAATATTTGTTTTTAATCCCTAAAGAATTATAATAATTTGATTTCAGAAAGCTCAAACTAATATTCTAAAACACTTAAACCAAATTATCATAAATTTTTAGGGGTGTTTGGTAAATTATAAAATTCGGATAATTAGGTACAATGGAACCTGATTTTTATCAAAGGTTATTTGATTTGATAACTACCTACATATTTTAAAATTAGTTTTTATCTGAACCAATTCGAACCTAAAGCTATTTTAGCAAAAAACTAATTTTAAATTAGTTTTATTTTATTCCAATTTTTTCGCCTTTTATTTTATCTATTCTGATTACTTTCTTCTCACTTCACATCAATTTTCTTCTTTTTTCAAATAACCTTGTCATTCGCCCGCTACCACCATCCACCATTGTCAACTGCCACCAACAGCCAGTGGTAGCTGCCGATTGCCGCCATCGTTATTGACTGCCACAAGCCACTGCCATTTGCATCTGGTTGCCACCAACTGTCTCCGTTTGCCACCGCTAGCCGCCACCCGCCACCACAGGCCACTACCATCTGCCACCACCATTGCGACATTCTCTCATCGCCAGTTGCCACTTATTGCCTCTGATCACCACCGACTGTCACCGTCCGCCACCGCCAATCGCCACTATAGCCACCACCCGCCATCGCAGGCCCCCACCATTTGCCACAATCCTCATTGCCGTCCATTGTGGTCAGCTACCATAGTCCCCTGTCATCGACTGCCACCGTCTACTGCCGCCGGCCGCTACCATCTCAAATACTTAAAACTAATTTTTTTAATTGTTGGATCAAACAAAGTTTAATATAAAACTAGTTCATTTTTATACAAATTAATATAACTAGTTCCATTTTGTACCATATTAATTTGATTTTTCAAATTGCCAAACATATCTTTAAGAATTTAAAACAAATATATTATTTTGGTACAGGACCAAAAGTCAAACAAAATAATAATAAATACTTAAACCAAATATTTTTAAAATTATTTAGATTTAAATCAAAATTTATATTTTATACAGACCAAAATCCTCTGTGCCAATAGTTGTTGCGGAACCATAGGTAGAATTCTTAATGAATGAATAATAAAATATTGAGGTTAGCGCTTTAGCATATCTCATGATTTCGACAAGCTGTTATTCTTTATCATTCTTTCTTACCATGAAGAGAATTGGATGTTATTCTGTTCTCCATAGTTGATAAAAGTTCAAACAAGAAAATGAAAGTACAGTAAACTAAAAAGATTTAAGAATTCCATGAAGTCCTATGAAATGTGACTTTTGGTCTTGTTGAATGATTGATGATTGTTTTTACTATTTTAAATGGTGACGTTTTGAAAGATATTTTTAAAAATACTTAAATAAACTGAAAATAAAAAATAATAATTTATTTATACAAAAGACATTAAATTAAAATAAAATTTCTATGTAGAGAAACCTTAGTTTGTAAAAGAGCAATTAAGAAAATGAAAAAAGTAATACACTAAAATGGTTTATGAAGTAAAGTCTTATTAAGATGTTGCGTTGTAAACCCACGTACTAGGGGTTCAATCCCATTCCAGTGTCCTTCTCATAGGGATATTTGGCAACATAAAAAATTTAGTTAATATAATATAAAATAAAATTAATTATATTGACTGTTATAAAAATGAACTAATTTTTTATTAAATATTATTTGATTCAACAACTTAAAAATTAATTTTAACATATGGATTTTTCTTCTTCTATACCTCATTCTTTTTTATCAAGTCATTAAAAAAACTAATATAGTGGATTGTGGCGGTGGTAAACAATGAAAGACACTGCTACCAACGGCAAGGGGTGGTGGCGATTGGCGGTAGCAATCGACGGCAATGGGCAGTGGTGGCTAACGACGACAGGCGGTGGCAGCCATTGTTGATAGACAAGGCAGGGCAATAGAAAATGATGGTGGCTAATGATGGCAAACAATGTAGGATGGGGTGGGCGGCAGAGGCGAACAAAGGTAGACAACGGTGGATGGTATGGTCGCCGGTGATAGTCAATGATGGCTAATAGTGGCAATCAACAGTGGCTGATGGTCATTGGCATTAGTCAGCAATAGACGGCATGGGATGATGGCGGTGGATGGTGCTGGATGACGACAACAGCGAATGGTGGCGGACAGTTGTCAAAGTCAATAGAGAAAGAATTAATTGGTATGAAATGATAAAAATAATAGTGAGAAGAGATAAATTAGAAGGAAAAAAAATTGGGATAAAATAAAACTAAATTAAAATTAATTTTTTTAAAATTGGTTTTAAGTCTAAATTTGTTCAAATAAAAACTAGTTTTAAAATATTTAGGCAATTATTAAATAATATTTATTGAAAATCAGACCTCATTGTATCTAGTTATACGATTTTTCTAATTTGCCAAACACCCTAATATCGAAAAAAACCTAAAAACAGAATAATGTACTAAAAAATTAATAGTATTAAGGAAGCAAAAATTTATTATAGAAAACAAAGACATATAAGCGGGAAAATCGAAACAGTGTCACATAGAAGAAAAGAAAGGTAGATATAGATATATATATATATATATATATATATATATATATATATATATATATATATATATATATATATATATTCACACGGGGCGAAAAAAAAAAAGAAAGAGAGGGATGGGGCTTTTCTCAGTTTAAAAAAGAGAGGGTAAGATATATAGCTAATTAATCAAAGAAGAATTAGTTTTCATTTACCAAATAGAAGATATGTTTTTTACATGACCTGTAGCAATGAAAAAAAAAAAACTATACTAATTCGATGGCAGTTCCAAAGAAACGCACTTCTAGATCAAAAAAAAATCCAAAAAATATTTTGGAAAAAGAGGGGATATTGGACAACTTTGAAAACTTATTCCTTAGCGCAATCAATTTCTACAAGGAATTCAAAATGTTTTTTTATAACAAATACAAATGTTGGAAAAAAAATCTGAACTCAGAGTATTATCTAATATTGAATTGAATTAATTTAATATAAAATTATTTATTAAAGAATCATTTCTACTTAAAAAATTTTTAATTATAACTCATATATATATTAACCAACAAGGCTGTAATTAAGAAAACGAAAAGTTTGTTCATATGAGTATACTTAATAAATAAAATAAGAAGAGTATACTTAAAAATGAAAGTGTGAACAAACAAAAAATTGATTAGGGAAAACAAATAGAAATATAAAACAGGAGAAAATCCAAACAGAATAAATGTCAGAAAATATTTGCTATTCAATTTCATTGATACATGATACAAACACACAATAAAGGAGTTGATTAGCAGGGTAACATGAATAAGAAGTGTAATCTACATGTGTCACTCTACTAAATTATGGACTTAACAATAAATAGGAAAATAATATGTCAAAATAAATGCAACAATCAAAGGAACGGACAAAATAATAATGAAAAATATTGAATAAAAAAGATGAAAGACTGCCATACTCTCAACAACACGAAATGAACGATCATAAAAATAATGAAAATGCCAAAAAACATAATTCAAAGAAAGAAAGAGTACCATGCATGTATACAAAAATCGATTCCAGAACACTAAAAAGAAATGGAGTTACGAAAAAAAAGGATAACATAAAAACAAATAAAAGAAGGAATTTTTTATTTTTTATTTTTTGGGTAAAGAAGAATAAAAGGAAGGAAAATTACCTATGAATGAATCTGATAGCACTCCAAGGACACCGGACAAAGAAGCAGAGTAGAATGTGTTAAAATATGGGGAAACACGATTGAAGAAGAGAATGAAAGAAAGAAAAGTGATAAAAGATATACCCAGATTAAAGAGCAATTGAATAGCAAATTGAGAGCATTGTTCTTTCTACAGTGTAATCAGCAGTGGCTAGTTTAAGAAAGATTAGTGAAGGAGAGACTCAAGCCATTATATTAAATATAAATTGAAAAGTAAAATTTGAATTTTAAGTAATTTTAAAGTTTTTGTGTAGCTCAAATGAAAAGATAGAGAGTATTTTAGTAGTGTGTCCTTTAAGAAGATTAATTGGAAGAGAGAATTAAGATAATATATTATTGGTCATTAATTTATGAAATCATTTTAATTTTTTAATAAATTTAGTAAATAAAAAATTGAAATGTTTCCTATTATAGTAACTTTTACAAAATAATAGAGGATTATAATTCATGAGAAATTGACACGTAACATTAGTTTCTTTGCTTTGAGTTTCCATTATTATTATTCTTATTATTATTATTATTATTTGATCAGTAGATTATAGTAACTTTTACAAAGTAGTAGAGAATTATAATTCATAAAATGTTGACACATAATATTAGTTTCCTTATTTTGAATCTAAATTATTAGAATTAGTATATTTATGATAAAATTAGGGGTGTCCAAATCTAATGTATCTAATATTAAACTAATCAAATTTAAATTGAAAACCAATCAAAATCATAAAAATTTGGATTAATTTAGGGCAGCATCTTTGGTGTATTGGAAGTGGAAGTTGCACCATGCAACTTCTTAATCCAATGGGTGGGATTTGATGGTGTATTGATACACCAATTATCTATGAATGCCGTAATAATTTTTAAAATTTATCTATATGATCTGAAATTAAATAAAATTTTATCTGTATAATCTTGAAATTAAACAAATTTTTTGGGAGATATTTCAGAATCATGCAGATAAATTTTAATTATTTTTAAAATATTTGTAATGCACTATAATAATTCTTAATTCATTTGTGTGATCTTGAAATTAAATAAAATTTTATCTGCACAATCCTAAAATTAAACAGATATTTTTTATAATATTTCAAAATCATGCAAATAAATTTTGATCACTTTTAAAATATATTTAATTATAATTCTGAATATGTCTAAATTTTAAAAGTTATTACGGTGCGCTATAAATATTTGATTTATAGATATATCTTCCAATCATATCCATTCATCACATTACACCTTTGCAAGGTGCATGGTACCCATTGCAAGTATGAAGCAACATAGCCTTCGCCTTAATTTAGATCTTGGTTTTTATGAATAGCATGGATTGAATCATATTTCGGATTTAATTTTTAAAGTCGATCCAATTCTATCCAAATCACATAATAGTATATAATATAATTTTTTATTAAATTTGTACTTTTACTCATAATAATTTAAATTTATTATATATTTTTTTATTTATATATCATTCTCACTTAAATAATATTTTATAAATATTAAATGAGTTATTTTTTATTTTTATTTATTCATTTTATTGACTTATTTACTTTTATTTTATAATATACTAAATTTAAAATTATTTTTTTTGAAAACTGATCAAACCGATCAAATTCAAATCATAATAAATTATATTATTTAAATCAAATTTTTACTCTAAATTAATCCAAACTAAACTACAAACAGCCCTTGAACAATTTTTCAATGAATAACGTTTGTGACTTAATTTGTGCAATGTGCATATCTAGGTTGGAAGTGAAGATCATATGATAAGAAGAGAAAATGAAAGAAAAAATGAAAAAAAAATGGAAAGAATTTTTTTTTTTGTGTACTTGGATGAAGGGAAAATAAAAAAAAAGAGTTATATATATATATATATATATATATATATATATATGTCACGACCCAACTAGGGCTGTGACCGGCGCTTAGGGAATTCAATTCCCCAGCAAGCCTATCCAAAATTTTCTTACAAAACTGATGCATTTCCTTAAAATTGAGCATTTCCTGAAGTACAAAAGTTCCTATTACAAGCTAAAAATATGCAGCCCAGCCACAGAACCAAAATAGCAACAATTTTTAGAATACAGATTTAGGACCACAAGCATTCTCAAAATGTCCTCAAAATTTAGAACATGCAAGACATACATAAGGATAGATACTCTTTTCAAAACAAAACCTATTACAATTATATATAGATATATTACAACGGGAGCCAGACCCTACCTATGGGTTATGGAGCATAACTATAAATATTTACATATGACTATTCAGCTATACATAGATCAAAATACATTGACAACCTGGAGGCTCACACTGATTGCATCAAGCTCACAGAGCTTCTATACCTTTGATTACAGAGACAAGTCACTTGCAACTTGCACCTAGCTCTGAAATAGGAGGAAAAGTGGGGAGTGAGTCGAACAGACTCAGTGAAAGATAATACACTTATAACGGGGAATGGGACAAGTGCAAGCACGAGTTTTTAATAAAGTAAACATAACTAATTAATGAGACTTTCACAAAAAGTTCATATATAGATATACATATACATATACAAAAGATATTCCAAATCAAATATGTTGCGTGAAACCAGAACTTGATAAAGCAGAAAATACAATAAATTTGAAATAAACAGTCATTATCAACAATTTAATACTTCCAAAAATTGGTAATTTAAGTACATTTAAAGGTAGAGTTAAAATTAGTTTTAAAAATAAAATAAAATAAAATAAAATCAATTCTAAAGTTTAGAAGAGGAGGTCTCAATTACAGAATCAGAACAAAACAGAACAGACACGTCTTACCAATGAGCGTCCCCGAAGGATCAACGAGAACAGATATCTCACCAACGGTCCTATGCCGAAGGATCGACAAGCAAAGCCGAACGTGTGGCCATCACGCCAGGCTAGCAACACCCCTGCTAGCTGGGTTGGCCAAACCAAGGTACACCTAGGACTAACGTTTACTGCCGTTAGCGAACAGTTTTGTTAAAGATCCCTCCGCAAAGAAAACTATTTACTCAAAATTCCAAATGGAATTCTCAAATAACTTTATTTTAAAAATCAAGTTTACGGAAATCAATTTCAAAACTTACCATAGCAAAATCAATAATTTCTATTGTCCGAATTCATAATATCAATTTGAAACATCGTATCAATTTCAAAACCTTTAGATACTCAAATTTCATACATCAATTATTAACAATACATGAAATAATTAAACTGAGTAGGAACATCGGAGAGCAATTCTTTTCAAAATACTTATCCCACATGCAGAGGTACCAAATTAATAACATAATAATATTATAAGCAGCTTTAAAGATTCGATTAAAAGACAAATAGCTGTCAAAACATATATTTAGGGAAGATAAGAAGAACAAAAAACACGTTATAAATACACTATCACTCACAGACGAAACGGAGGAGCGATCGAAAATTAGTGTCTTGAGACTCGGTCGCTATCCACAGGAATCCAGCACCAAAAAGTCACCCTTCACATGCTAATTAACCTGTAGAGTTAGGAATTATCCAAGATATCTATTTCCCTAAAAAGGTATTACATCAATGTTGACTTACGTATAATTACCCACATCTATGACTACTTGGTTATAATCTTTAATTAAATCAACCACAGCAACTAATACCAGTCTACTTAATTCTACATCTATAACTCATATAATACCACAAAATTAGCTCTTAAATGACCATCAAGTGCTGTGTTTTCATCTTTGAGGAACTAATTAGTGTCAATTTTGATTGCACAATTAATATCCAATAACCCAAGTGATGTATCTATACTAGAATTAAATAACCAGTCAAGCAACACAGTATACAATTATAATCATATTAAAAGTGAACAGAATTAACACAACCACAGTAGATACAAATTAAAGCCCCTGCTCAGGTAGAAATTATTAATTCATCCCAAATCCATACCAAGCAAGATTCAATTTCACATTAGCAATTTAAATTTTCCCAAACAGCAAAAATAAGACAAAACAAGGCATCCACATCCACTTTAGAGGATGAAAACGAAACATGAAGAGGGACTTACCCAAGAGCTAGAGTTTGGAGGAAGCAGATCAACTTCCAGCCATGAAAAAGAAATGAAAATGGAACGTGAACGGTGCTGCGAAGAGAAGAAACGCAGTGAAGGGAGAAACAGAAGCGGCTGAGGGAGAGAGAGAGAAAGACCACAAAAGAGAGAGAGACAGATCGCGACGGAGAATGGGAGAGAAGGCAGCGATGAGGGCCCAAGAAAGGGATGAGATGGCAAGTGAGAAAGAGAAAGGGAGTGAATGGAAATGAAAGAAAGAAACCGAGAAGGAAACAAAATGAAAGAATGGAGCACCTGGAACGTTCTTCAGACGTGAAGGTGAAGGGTGAGAGAGGTCTATGGTGCACCATGGTCCTCAACTTCTTCTTTTTTTTTTTGTTTAACAAACATTTCAAAAATTCTATTCCACAATTTTAATTCTTCTATCACTATATTCCTAAAAGTAATTAAGGGAAATCTTCAAAGCATAAGCTATGAAATTTTATTTTTATTTATTTATTTATTTATTATTATTATTATTTTTTTAGTTCCTGATTGCATACATTTTATTTTAAACAGGATATCACAATATATATATATATATATATATATAAAATGAGCATATTACTTATATTTAATTTTTAAACATTTTTTATAAATTAAATAAATAAATAATTTTATAATTAAATTAACAATAAAATTGAATTTATTAACATTTAAATTAGAAAGTTAATTTTAAAATTATTTTGTTTAAATAAAAGTAAATATAATATAATTGATAAACTTCATCAGTTCCAAAAGCTCTATCAATCGTTTCAAGGGCCTAAATGTTATTTCGACCAAATTTGTTTCCCATTTACGTTTTCTTCGCACCTCACGAAAGAAAAGTATTAACGTGGGTCCTATGCCACTTTTCTCTCTCCCCTCTATCTTTTATTGGCGGAATCTGTGAATCACCGCGTTAATAATGGCGATGGATGCACCTTAAATCTTAGCGAAGGTATATTGATACACCACTTTAACTACAATACACCACACATCCCTCCTCCTACCCCCCACCTTCCTCGAACATAACCGCATCATGGCCACTGCCCGTCACCACCCTAGACGCTAGTGCAACGCCGTGAGCGTTGTCGTAGCCGAGAAGCTCCATTGCCATCCACCTTCTCTCGATCTCTCTCTACGCCCGATTTCTATCTTCATTGAAGCTCTCCTATCTCCACCATCATGACAAGTGCAATAGCCTAGACACAGGCGAAGGGGCACATGAAGAAGGGGACCGAGTCTGGTAGATTGTGTTGAGGTCACAGAGGTGCTGCGACTGGTGTGAGTAAGCAGCAATGGCGATGAACGATGGTGGTGGCTGTGGAGGTGTGGTGGTGCTTGGTTTAAACAGAGGAGTAACGCAAGGTGAGACAACGGTGGTGTTTTGGGTGCTGTGAAAAGATGGCAGCATGGTGGTCGCGATTGTCACAAGCACAATGGCATGGCTCCAAATTGAAGGTTGTGGGCGGTGGCGTCGAGGTTGCAATTGTCGACGGAGGCATCGTCATAGTGGCGCATCATGACGTTTGCGTTGAAGAAGCTGGAAAGGGACGAGGCAGCGGTGGAAGTGGGAGAGAGATTTTGAGAGATATTATGGTGTGTCACAAAAGGGAGTATCGATACACTGAGGCCTTATGATTTGAATAACTCAAAGATGCATTAATCGCCAACTTTAACAGGGAGCTTCACAGACTTCACCCCTTTGGCTATTAGCTAAACGCAGGAAAAGATGATAACTTCTCCATTTTCTTTCCATAATTTTTCTCTTCTCTTGTTTTCTATTGAAGTAATCAGAGGTTAAATGAGATTCGTAAAATGTTTCATAACTATTTCGTAACATTGAAATTTAATTTTTATATAAGTATAAAATTTATTTATATAAATATTTATTATATATCATTACATTATTAAAAATATTTAATTCTCATTATGATTATTTTAAAAACAGGTTTAATTTGTATATATTAATAATATAAAATTATTTTATACTGTCATTTTATCATATTTTTTCATTTTTATGATTTTTGGAGTAGTGGGGACGAAAATTATGCTCGTTTACTTATGTGACAGCATATAAATGGATGACAATATAAAAAATTCTTATATTATTAGTGTATATAAATTAAATTCTTACACAATATATAAAAATAAAATATAACTAAATAATTCTATAAAAAAATTTGTACTAACAAATATTAAAATTAATCTTTTTATTTTTATGCAATTGCATTGGAGAGAGAGACCCCACAACCATAGCGACGTCTCAAGTAGACCAGCTGATCCCTTTTGGGCTCTAGGTTACTTGAGCTAGGGTCAAAAAGTCAATAAGGTCAAAAACCCCACGTTCACGAGAAGTTCATAAGGCCAAAGCCCGATAAGCCAAAGCCAGTTCATGGGCCTGATCCATTTGTGAAAATTTCAAAATATTCCTATTATTTTTAATGGGTTCATTTTAGCTTTGGCTAGCCAACTTTAGCCCACTTATGGGTTATCTCTAGTCTATTGAATTTGTGTATGTATAAAATTTTTAAATTTTACCCACCCCTCCGCCCCTGGTTTTTTACTGGGTGCCTGCCTTTTTTAATGAGTTTTAAAACATGGGTCAAAATCATACTTGCAGGGCAGAGCCTCGTTGTCCCAAAAACAAATTCCCCTACCCCGATAAAAAAAAGTGTTTTTATTAATTATTTAAATTTAAAAATATGTTTTATAATTAAATTATTTATTTATTAGTAACAAATATTTTAAATTTATTATTTTTTATCTACAATTAAATTTATTTAATTATTGTTTATGATTTTTTTATTATTCTTAACAGTTGTTTTTATATTAAATATTAACTGAAGTACTATTCATTATTAAATATTTTTATTAAAAATACTTTTATTTATTTAAGAATTATTGTTGTCTAATAAAATATAAAATATAACAAACAGCGAAAAAGGCCTTTTACAATAAAAGTTAATAATGCCAATTTATATTCATTAAAATGTTAATAATAATTCAGAAAAGTTTTGATAAAGTAACTCATGGCCTAAAAATCTAATATTATCATATTTTTTTTGGTGAGTTAAATATTATCATATCTAACACTACTCCATAAGTTGTAATTCAAAATCTATTGTTTTCTTCTCACGCCATCATGTTTCGTCCCATTCCTTTGAATGAGAAGTTTTCTTCTCTTTTGTTTGTCAACTATGTGCTTTTGCTGTGAATATTGTTAAGTAAAAAGAACATTCTAAAACAATACCTAGTGAAGCCATTTCTAACAAAAATCACCAAAACTAAATCTCCTCCGGAGACGCCGTTTGCATCCATCAACCAAGATTTTGGTGTGCACTAACTAGAAAAATTTCAAGTTCCATATCAAAGCTTCTCACCAACTCAAGAAATAATAATAATAATATAAAATAAAAAAAAATTCAGCAAAAAGCCAAACCACAATCCACAAAACTTAAAAATAGAACATCCTAAAAACAATAAAAACTCAAATACAAAGTCTCAAGCATAACAAGTGCAACATACCAAACCCCAAAAAAGTACAACTACATCATACAAAATTCAAACCAAATCCAAGTCAACACACCATGGAGACAACAAACAAACACAAAACAGAACAATCAAACAAAGAGAGTAATCTCAAGCATGGAAAAAGATACACCTAACCATCAGCTAGCCTCTACAAACCTAGCCACCATTGCACCACCGTCCGACTCATGAAGACCACCGTGCCACCATCTCCACCTCCTCTTAGTCTCAACCAACCCCTACTTATTCTGCACTTCAAAGAATTGAACTTCTCTCTGTGAAGATATGAACTAGAGAATTGAGAGAAGTAGCTCAAGGAAAGAGAGAGAGCTTGAGAGAGATTTGCTGTGAGTGAAATGAAAATTCACAGTCTTGATTATTCTTTGTACATTGGCTATGTTCACAATGTTGATTTACATTAAGCTACTCTAACCACTAAACTACACATATTAAATAAGTTCACTGATTTCTAACTAACTTCAAACCATCTAATTAACAAACCACCAACAACTAACCAACTACCAACAACTAACCAACTTCTGGTGCATTCAAAGATGCTGCAATTGCTAACACTCTCTGTTGTTGCATTTAGAAACAGAACCCAGCAGCCCGTTTTCCTTGGTTCCTCCCTCTGGAAGTATAAACCCAAAAATCAATGATCAAACCTTGTGTAACAGACATTAAATAATTTATTGACATCTAGGAATGTTTAGATCATAAATATATGTAATTTGGCTTTAGCTCTTTCATTGAAACATTATGAAAATGGAAAACGAAATTATTCAAGCTCGATGCCGAAACATGCTTGATGCTCCTAAATGAACAGTTTGATGCATTCTTCAGCCCTCAACAAGCATCTCATATATTCAACTGAATCATGAACCTTAACTAAATTTATATTTTTAATTAAAAACTTCAGATTGTGTTTTCCAGTGACATCATTAGATAGAAACTGTTGAGTAAAGAAATCCATTCTGATAAAATACTCAAGTTTCTGCATCATATTTGGAAAATCAAATAAATGAAATAAAGTGAGTTGCTTTGTACTTAGAAAGACACTAACATGGTTGAATTAAAAGAGACCTATATACCTTTAATGGCTAATTAAGTGTGAAACAACTATGAGGTAAGTTGAAGAGAATAAATTTCTTCAGATTAAAAACCAGCGGTAAAGACGGTGATGCATTTCATTAGGAGCAAACTAAAAAGTGTGCATTTCAAAATAATAAATATTTTAAAATTTTTCATTACGAGCCTGGAAAGAGGCTTGAGGTACATCAAGGCTATTGCAGTCTGGCATTATAGCCTCTATTACGACATATGTAAAGAAGTGGTGCATTTTCATGGAATAAAAAAAGCAGTGGCTTAACCCTCTGCAGAAGCAGAAAATATCTCAGTAGGCAGTAGCAACAATAGGACATCAAGCTACATGACTCAAAACAATCCTAACTGTTAACTGACTTGGGACAAAATCAAAATGAGGCTACTATATATCTTGTGGGTTGACAGCAAATTAGCTATTGTCATCATTAAAAATCCCGTCTTGCAGGAAAGAACTAAGATTATAAATGTTAAGTTTCACACAATCCTATCACCAGAAAAAGCTGGTGATGCCAGTCTAGTTTGTTGCAGCTCTGAAAACTAGTTAGTAGAAACAATGACCAAGGCTTTAACCATATGTATGTCCTGATCTAGGGAGTATCAAGCAAAATCTCAAGGGGGTATTAGAATGTGATATTCGAATAGAAAATGTTTTCAATGCAAAAGTAGTGGTGATCTGCAAGATTGGGACTATTTTTTAGGCTGATAAAAAATCACTAACTGATGATTCAGAGTGTCTGGGCTCTATCCAACACTGTAGACTTCTTTAGTGCATATATACCTTATAAATATCTATTTAACATTAAAGTGGCAATATGTATATATCAAATAAACTTTGAACAAATAAAATTCAGCAGTGACGCCTAGAAATTGCTGGACACAGTCTCTGCTTTCTTGCTTCTTTGAGTCCTTTCTGTTTTAGTAACACAAGCTCTATAAATCCATAAATCTTTCTTGTTACCGGTCTCTATCATATAATTATCAAATATTTATTAACTACTAGTGTATTTGGTTTTGTATTTGTAGAATTGATTCTAGATGAAATTAATTTGATTAAAATTGATTTTGATGTTTAGTGATTTATGTTTGATAGTTTGATATGAGAAGTGATTTTGATAAAAATTTAGAATAAAAACCTAGAAGTAACAATTTTTTGACTTTAATCTAAAATTGATTTTGGATAATGGATCTAATAGGAAACCAAACAAGATGGAAAAAGTGCAAAATTGGTCCTTGAGTCCCAAAATCAACTTTAGAAGCCTTCAATGGAAAAATCAAACACACACTACATTTTATTTTAGGTTATAAATTAGGCATCTATGCCTTCCTATGCATCTAAATATGCCATTTGATCAGCTAATGATCATCAATAAATTGATGATGATGTGTTCCTCCATAATTTTTCAACAAGGATGGACAGTAGTGTCTCACATGCAATCAACATGGAAGAAAGTAGAAGCTAGAAAGCTGATTTTAGCTTTTAATGCAATGGCATGACAAATATAGCTACGAGGAAAGTTAACAAGTTTGGCTCCACAACAGTGTTAGAGTGGAAGAAGAGTACATGGAAAGAGATACACACTTAGAAAATGAAAAAAATTATTTCTCTCTTACTCAATAAACTCCAAGTGGAATTTTTTTAGAAACTCAACATATTCTATAACTCTCATAATAAACAAAAATAATTTGCCTTAAATTCTAACATAACTTATACTAACTCCATAACCATAACATTATTTTCTCTAATGACACATAACTCACTCTAACTCCAATATATGACCAATAACTCATATTAACCAATAGTCACATAACCACCAAAAGCATCAAATACCAATTAGCTTCAAATTACTACTAATTTATTTTTATTTTATTCAACACTCCCCCCTAATTTGAAGTCTTCTTCTTCATGCTAAGTCTTGCTCTTAATCTTCTAAAATCTTCAAACTTGAGGGGCTTGGTAAAAATATCAGCAAGTTGGTCTTGAATCTTCACTACCTCTTTCTTGTTAACATTCTCTCTAATGAAATGAAACCTTGTGCTTGTGCACTTTCTTCAATCATTGTATGCTAAATTTTTCTCAAAAACTTTTCCAAAATTAATTCCATGCTTTTTCTTGTAGCCTTTTGCAAATAGTCTTCTTTTGTATCTCTAAATATCTCCTTTGACATTTTTCTTTGCCTTGAACACCCATTTGACTCTAGTTGCTTGATGACCCTTGGGATGAATAAATCCCAAGTGTTATTATTGTCAATAACTTTGATCTGTTCCTCCATGGCTTGTCTCCACCTTTTGTCTTTGGAAGTTTCATCAAAACCTAAAGGCTCACTATCAACAAAAAGGCAAAACAAATTAAAAGGCTCAGTTACATCATATAATTCTTCAATAATTCTCATTTTTCTAGGCCTTTTACTAGAACTCTCTTCAAAAGATGATGATGGATCATGTATGGGTGATGGTGGTGGAGTTTCTTCTTCAATAGGTGTCATGGGCTCTTGATCTTCCTCTCCAAAATATGAAAAGAATTCATAAGTGCTTTCTTCATTTGCTTCCCATTTCCAAGTGGCCTCTTCATCAAATTTCACATTACGACTCACAACAATCTTGCCATTGCTTGGGTTGCACAACTTGTGGCCTTTGGAATTTGCATCATAGTCAATGAAAACATGCTTCACACTTCGATCATATAGCTTAGATCTCCCTTGGTCAAGCACATGGACATAAACAATGCTTCCAAAAATCTACAAATGATTGACGCTTGGTTTAATTCCACTCCATACCTCTTGTGGTGTTTGATCCTTCACATTCTTTGTTGGAGACTGGTTGAGCAAATAAATTGCATAAGAAATAGCTTCTACCCAAAATTCCTTGGGCTATATTTTTTGCTTTCAACATATATCTAGCCATGTTAAGAACAATTCTTTTATTTTTTTCCCTCTCCACTACACCATTTTGTTGTGGTGATCTAGGAACCATTAGAGGATGGCAAATCCCATTTGCTTCACAAAATTCATTAAATTCTTTCCATGTGAATTCACCTCCTCTATCGAATCTTAGAGCTTTGATTACATAACCATTCTCCTTTTGCACAAGAGTTTTGAAATTTTTAAATGCTATAAATGCTTTAGACTGTTGCTTGAGAAAATAAACCCAAGTCTTCTTACTAAAATCATCAATAAAATGTAAAAAATACTTATTTTTACCGAATGAGGTAAGATTGACTAGGCCACACACATCAGTGTTAACAAGTTGTAATGGCTCGGTTGATCTTATAGTTGCTTCCTTTGGAAAGCTTTCTCTTGCATGCTTACAAAGGTGACATACTTCACATAGTTAATTGGGATGATTAACGGAGGGCATCCCATTCACTATCTTCTTTCCTTTCAAGGCTTTGAGTACATCAAAATACATTGACCAAATTGCATATGCCAACACTATGCGTCATCATCCCATTCACTATCTTCTTTCCTTTCAGGGCTTGAGTGCATCAAAATTCATTGACCATATGGCATATGCCAACACTATGCTTCATCTCCCACATTGGCCTTCAAACACCTTGCATCCATTGTGTTGATATTCAACAAGAACATTCTATTTCTTGTCACCCTTAGCAATCAAGTTAGCATTTTGATCTCTAAGCCAAAGATAACAATCTTCACGAGAATTTCATATCCCTTCTCAACAAGTTGTCCCAAACTCAAAATATTTCTTTTAAATTTGGGTACATAATAGACATTTGTTACTAACTTGTTGCTACCATTTTTTAGAGAAATTAAAATGATATCTTTTCCATGAAGTTGCACTTTTGAGGTGTCTCCAAATGAAATATTACCTTGCACCTTCTCATCAAGCTCTACAAATTTTTCTTTGTAGCTGCACATGTGATTGCTTGCTTCATTATCCAGGCACCATGAGTTTCTATCATCTCCTTCGTCATCTTTGAGTGCCAACAATAAGGTTGGCTCTTTACTTTCTTCTTTGTTAACAAAATTAGCTTTTTCTTCAACACCATTAGTATCATAAGGGCATTCTGAAAAATAATAGCCAAACTTATGTCAATTGAAATGCTCAATGAGACTTGGCATACTTCTTCTCATTTGTTCTAGGATAGACTCCTCTTCCTTTAGTAACTCTTCTTCCACAATCCTAGGATGAATGATGGCTTGTCTTTTCATTGATTGAATTATCATGATTGTCTCTTCCTCTTCACCGTGGCTCGACCACACCATCTTCCTTACCACGTCCACGTCCTCTTTGACTCTTGTTTTCTCCATCACCTTTCAATGAAACATTGGCTTTGATGACTTGCTCTAAAGGCTAATTTTGCCTTTTCAACATTTTTTTTCCTTTGACCTGTATGGCCTCAAATAACCCATCAATGGTCATGGTGTCTAGGTCATTTGAGTTCTCAAAAACACAAGTGACATAATCAAAATTTGTAATCAAAGAGCGAAGAATTTTATCCTTTACACAATTATCTTCAACTTTTTCTCCATACCTCTTCATTTGATTGCCATTAGCCAACACCCTTGAACTATAATCTAAGAATGATTTGAATTCCTTCATGCGCAAAGCTTCAAATTCACAGTGTAGAATTTGAAGTTGCACCTTCTTCACCTTGTCTGCTCCTAGGAGAGACTTTTGCCAAATCCCTCATGCTTCTTTCAGGGTTGACATATTGGCCACCTTCTTGAACATCAAACTATGCAAACCTTGATGGATGAGAGATAAGGCTTGTTGGTCCTTTTGCTTCAACTTTGTTGTTTCATCCTTCTCAGTTGGAGACATAGGGCTTGTTTGAAAGTGTTTTTATTTTTTAGTTTTCAAAAACTGTTTTATAAAACTGTTTTTAAGTTCAATTTTTAAAAACAAAGGAACAAAAAAATCTGTTTGATAACTTTATTCTGAAAACAGTTTTTTAGTGGTAAAAAATAGAAAATCTGTTTGGATGATTATTTTTAAAAACAAGTTTTAAAAGTAATAAAACAAGAACTTGTTTGGCAAATTTTTTTTAAAAGTTGCAAATATATAATAGCATAATTGAATGTAATAATAATTTTGATACATAATATGATCATAAAGTCTCAACAAATATCTTAATACAACTTGATACATTTTTATATTCATAAATCAAATTATATACTATGCATTATGTTCTTGTTGCCACATCCAATTTGCAATTTGATCACGATGCCTTGCCATTTCCCTTGCAGCTTCATCGATTAATCTTCTTGTCAGATTGTCATTATTGAAATTCACTCCAAATTTGTGTTGTTATTTTGTGTTTCAATTTCAGAAGGATCCATATTCTCCCATTCTCTAAATAATCTATCACGCATTCACCTACGCCATATACAATTATGAATTGCACAACAAGCAATGACAATAAAGGCGTTGTCTTGAAGGCTTGTATGGTGGCATTAGCTTCAAAATGGGGAATCTTGCTTTCGCACTCCAAAACAACGCTAATTGTCATCCTCAAAGATGAGTGCCTAAAGTTAAATAATTCCTAGCGCTCTAGCTTGTCTACCACGACCATAAAACTCTTGTGTGCATGGTATCGTTTCACCTCTATAAGGTGGAAGAAAGCCTCCAGTACATGGATAACCAGAATCCACTAGATAAAATAAACCTAAATCAATGAGCGAACATTAATTTTGGCAAATATGTAAATTAATAATATCATTATATAATAATGAATAATTATTCTATTAGATTAAGATATATGACCTTCAGAGGCCAAGGAAAGTTTGCATTTTGATTAAGTAAGTGCATCCAAAAACTTTGAATCATGAGCACTACCTTCCAACTCAATACACATATGTGAATAGCATATTGAAGTCACATATGCACATAACATTTTGTGTGATAGTTGTTTTTCTACTTCTACATGATGTCTGCTTATCAGTTGGAACCCACGCACTTATATGTGTTCCATCAATTGCTCCTATACAATTTCGATACAAGTATACATGCAAAAATATATCAATTTGACAAAAAGAAAATAATACAATGCACCATATAATATAAAACAGGTGACAAAAAGAACTAACCTTGAACTGTGGATAGTATTTTGGATTATTTTTTATATGATCAGCAAATACTACTAATCTTGTCTTATGATTTCTTTACCTAAACGACAAATTGCTCTTAAAACATTCTTGAAATAGTGAGAAATGCTTGAGTGGAATGTTGAAATCGACCGCTACTACTGCCCAGGATTCACATTATGCCCAGTAATGATAAATAAAAACATTGCCACTTGTTCTTCTAAGAACACTTTCTCAGTCTTCTAGATAATTTTTACTCCTCAGTTCATTGCACAAATTAATATAACATGCCTTCTCCATAATGCACAATTGTAGTAAACTGCTCGATTCCTTCAAAAGTTCACTAACAAATTCTTGACCGCTTAGTGTATATTCTAACAGAACTTTATTGTAAAATTTATACTCATAATCACTAATAAGATTAAGTATCAATAATTCAACAAATTGAATCATCATCACTAGAATCGCGAGGATGAAGACCTTTCAAAAGTATCTCTCTGAGATACTATCACCGCTGAAGGATAATTATTTATTTCCATCACAATAAAACTCCTGCCATTAAACATATATGCATTTAAATAAGTAATTTTAAAGAAGCTCAAAGGATAAATTAACAATAAAATAAATACATAGTCATACGTATACAAACTAACAACACAAGTCATACATAAATATGAAGCCAAAGTACAAATCAATAACATAAAAGTCATACATAAGAACAAAGCCGGAGTACAAAACAACACAAGTCTATCAATCCATGCCTTTCTCCTATCCTTGGTCATGTTTAAAAGGCTTCTCTATAATCGATCTTTAAATTTCTCCACCGCCTTCATGTAGGAGTCATCCGAGATATTTTCCATCTCATTAAGTTCAATTACACATTTAGCTATAGTGTATTCAGATGATGTAGTAGCGTAACTAGTGGCTTCCATACTCCTAGCCCTATACTTTTCAGCTCTAGCCAATGCTTCAAACCTTCAATTTAGATGCCTCTACAAATGCTTCGCTTTCAACTTAGATGATTCAATCCATGCTTGAAGTGCATCTCCCACTTGAAGGTTCTTATACTCTTTCCTTGCCTTGCGATCCCTAACTTTAATTGTCCTTTTACCACTACGGGTGACTCTCTCTATTATGCCATCCTCTTCCTCCTCCTCATCATCATCTAAATTTACGTGAATCCCAATCGCGTAAGTATTCATTTTCTAGCTCATTTTCATCATCCATTAGGTGGATCTTGAGTGGACTAATGATGAAGTAACCCGTAATTCACGCTTATTAAAAATTACTCCCAATAATTTGTAATGCTCCAATCCTTTCCTCTTAAATGGTGCAAAGATCGTGTGTGCCTATAAAGAAAATAAATAAATAATATATCCTAAATCTAATAAATATGTAAATAAATATATATAACAATAAAATGTTAATAGCTATTTGTTGTGTAAGAGTAGGTGGACCAAACTTCCTCTGTGCAAGAATGTATTAGTTACGCATCCCATCCAAATCCAAATATTGTTGTAGCAAATGAGAAAATGTAGCATGTTGTTGCCTTAACCTATTAAACTTTTGCTTGATTTGTTTCATGTCAAATGCACGCCCGGGCTCTTGTATTCAGTGTTTGCAATATGGTTTGCCATACTTTAGGTGTAAATATGTTATTTCTCATATTCCCTTTGTTAACCTCTTCAACCATTATGTCTATATAAGTTTTTACCATTAATGAGTACCAAAGTGAAGAAATCTGCTTCCTCTCATGTTCCATCTACAATAGTAATTATATTCAACAATTTTAGTAACAAAAAAATAACATAACAATCCATATAAACACAAAATAATCAATACAATCCAAGCCAAATTACTAAACAAATTAACCAAATTACCAAATATTAGTCCAAAGACAATACGACATCAATCCAATCCAAATTATCAATCCAAAGCAAATTATCAAATCAAAGTAAATTATCCAGCCAGATTACAACCAATCTAGCACAAATTAAAGAAAATTATCCAAAGACCAAATTCAAGAAAAATTTACAAATAATCCAAAGACAATTCAGCAAAATCTCCAAAGAATTATCCAATGTACAATCAATGTAAACCAGAAAAATAAAAGAAACATAAATCAAATCAAAAGAAATAAAAGAAAAAGGTAAAAGGAAAATGGAAACCTAAAAGGAAACGAAAAAGGAAGGAAATGTATTTAGATGGCGGCAGGTCGGGTCAATTAGCTGGTCAGCCGGGTTGGTGGTCATTGGTATGGTCGGACTGGGTGGCGAGTTTGGTGGAAACGAACGAAAAAGGAAAGATGGTGGCGGGTGCGACTGGCGGATCTCGAACAGAATGGCGGGGCTGGCGGATCACTAACAGAAATAGCAGATCGTGGCGGCAAACGGCCGAGGAAGGAAGGTGACAAAGGTGCGCGTGAAGGAAAGGAAAGAAGGAAAAGGGAAGGGAAAACGAATCTGAAAAGGAAGGTCACAAGGGCTCAAGGCAGAGAAGGAAAGGAAGGGAGGAGAAGGAAGGGAAGAAGGAGAAGGATGCGGGGCTAGCGACGGCGGATCTCGAACGGCAAACGGCGGAGGAAGCGAGGCAAACGGCGGAGGAAAGGAGATGATGAAGCCCCGGCGGAGAAGGAAACGAAAGAAGGAGAAGGAAGGGGAAAATTAAATGAAAAAGATGAAAGTGGCTACGGCAGAGAAGGAAAGAAAGACAGGAGAAGGAAGGGAAGAAGGAAGAAGCTACCTTTTGTCAGATAGTGAAGTTCTGCCTGAATGAGGGACATGAGAGCTCGAAGAAGTTTTTTCAGATTGAAGGTGAATGAGGAATGAATTATTGAAGGGAGAACACGTTAATTTCAAAATTGCCACCGCTTGTTTTTGTGTTTTCAGAACAAAAACTTACAAAACATGTTTAACTTGTTTCTTGTTTTTTGTTTTTAAAAATCAAACTCTGTTTTTTTGTTTTTTAAAACAACCGTAAGAAAATTCATTTCAAACATGTTTTTTTATTTTTTTGTTTTTAAAAACTCAAAACTGTTTTCAAAAACAGATATCAAACAAGGCCATAGTAGCCTAATTCTCTGGCTTAAAGTAACCATTCTCCACAATGTCCCATGCATCTTGGGATTCGAGCAATGTCTTCATATGGCTAGATCAATACTCATAGTTATCCTTTGTAAGATAAGGGAATTGAAATAGAAACACTCCATTATTTGCTGTCATCTCTCAAAACTCATGGGATTTGGTGCCACTTTGCTAGAGTGGAAGAAGAGTATATAGAAAGAGACACATTTAGAAAGTGAAGAAAATTATTTCCCTCTTACTCAATAAACTCCAAGTACATAGGATGCTTTATAGGAATTTCTTGAGAGACTCAACTTATTCTATAACTCTCACAATAAATGAAAATAATTTACCTTAACTTCTAACATTACTCACACTAACTCCATAACCACAATGTTAATCTCTCTAATGACAAATAACTCGCTCTAACTCCAATATTATTCTTTCTAGTACCCAATAACTCACACTAACCAATAGTCACATAACCACCAAAAGTATCAAATACCAAGTAATTTCAAATTACTACTAATTTATTTTTATTTTATTCAACAAATGGCAACTAAATCTAACTTGATTGAGATGGGACAAAGTAAAATCTTTTGGCTATGACAAGGTTGCAGGCATCATGAATCATACTATGAGGCATGAAGCTTGTTAAGATATCCAAGTAGACCTTGAAGCTTAACTAAATATATATTCCTTTCTAAGAATTTAGCATTTCAGACTTGGAGTTCCATAGATATCATATATTTTGGGTTAGAAACTAACAAGAGAAACCCATAACATAACGGTCAAATACTCAAATTTCCATATCATAAAGAAAACAAATGAAGTTTCTGACCCCAACCCCCCCAAAAAAAATGAAGTCAATAATATGTAGATATATTAATTAATTTAAGGCACAGTTTGTGATTACAGACACTTTCTCAATTGAACTAAAGAGATATATACCTTTAAATGGCTGTTGATTGATAGATAAGGATGTAAGTAAGGTTGATATTTTATGCAAATAAAACAGGAAATAGGATACTAATTACTGTCAATTAGTTAAGTCAATCCCTAAATCCAAGGGATTTGAGTACAAATGTACATAATTGTGCATTCAACCTCTATATATTCATGGATTGAAAGGTTTTCTCTCAAGTTAACTTATACTCAATAACAACGAAATTTTTTTTGAAAAATAGATTACTGGAAAAGTAATTTAAAAAATAATAATTTTATATTATGATTAAGAAAATTAAAAACAACAATGAGTTAATCAAGAAAAATTGTACTTGCCCATCAGATTAGGTCAACCCATGAACCCATTGGTTTTTGCTCAATCCAATCCACAAAATACGGGTTGGGTTGGGTTTACAAGTTAGGTTGGGTTGATAATTTTCTAACCTAGAAATTGCGGGTTGGGTTGTAGATTTAGAAATTTTTAACTGGCATGACCCAAACCAACCCTTTAGGTATCTTAAATTTATGTGAAGGTTGTTTTTTTTTTAAAAAAACTCATTATGTATAGTTTATAACAAGAATTACCTTATCTATGGTGTAATACAGTGGGCTTCTTTTCTCTTATTTTGGGCTTAAAAGAAATAACTTCTTCTAAAATGATTGCCATATTATGCCTAGGAAAAAATGACTCAATGCATTATGCCAATATGTTATATATGATGACATTAATTTCAATGGGCTTATGTAATTTGTTATGTCCTTAGAATTTATGCATGCCCTTTTAAGAACTATTAAGACATATGTATGCTTTCTCGAAACCTTTGAAGATTCATAAATATTTTCTTATACTTGTTTATACTCTTTTAAATTTATACAAGACTTGTTGTTTGTTATTGCCCTTGTTAAGAGACTTATATTCGACTACATATTTTCATATATTTTAATAGAAATTTTTTTATTGTATATTATATCCATATGTTAGGCCCAACCCAACCCAATGATTGAATGGGTGGGTCATGCCGAAAAAGCTTTCCAAATCCATCCAACCCAACTTATGGACACCCCTAATTACACTTCATCTAAGTGACAACAGAAATCCATTCCGATCAAATACTCAAATTTTCTGCATCATATATTAAAAGAAAGAAAGAAAGAAAGTTAGTTGTACACATAAATATTAACCTGATACACAGTTTGTAATTAGAGAATTGAAAGATGTATACGCCTTCAGCCGCTGATTAGAAGTTGAAGAGAACAAACGACTTCAGATGAAAACCTGGCGGTAAAGTGGTGATGCATTTCATTGAGGGTTAGTTGAAAAGCATGCATTTCAAAGAACAAGTATTTTATCATTTTTCATCTTATTAAAGGCAAAACTACTAGATTGAAAATTTGCAATCGTTCTAGCTCGGGCAAATCAAGCATGATTCCTTCAGTATTCTTAGTTCCCTTCCGTATAAAGCACGGACAAGTGAATAGTAACTATGAGCCGGTTTGGATTGGTTTTTTTAAATAAAAAGGTACTTTTTTTTTAAAAGTACTTTTATAATTTTTTGTAGGCATTTAAATACAACTTTTAAAAAAAATATTTCAATTAAAAAAAATCAATTTATCACTTTTTTTAGAAGTTAAGAATACCTAACTTCTTAAAAAAACAAAAATAGAAATGATTTTTAATAAAATTATCTTTCAAAAATACCCATTACCTTTATTCAAAATTATAATATATATCATTTATTTTTTATCCCTTATCAAATTCCAATTCTCTTTTCTCTTTTTTAATATCTTTTTTTGTAACTTAATTTTAAAAGAAATACTTTTATTCTTCCATATCTAAATAGACTTATAAGTATTTTTAATAATTAAAAATACTTATCAGATAGTCTGTCCAAATGCAAAATAACTTTTTCTAAAAATTAAAACTCTACTAAAAAAAAATTTAGAGAAAAAGTCTTTTTTTACATAAGCTTATTCATACAGACTATATATATTTAAAATTATAATACAAATGAGATAGTGCATGAAAGAACTACTCTATATATATTTAAAAAGCCCTTACTGTATATTTAGCATTTTAAGAACTACTATTAAACTACAGCCTACTTCAATTCCAGATTCAAATGGAGAAGTCTGTCTAACAAATGGGAAACTCAGGACTTCCACCATGTCGTGCACCCTCTGCTAGAATGTGAGATTTTTATACCAGATATTTTGACAGCAAAGGTAGTGGCAATCAAGGAATTCAGGCATAATTTTTGTGATTAGTTAAGAAAGCAGTGTGATCCATAACTTCCGAGTTTTGTCCAACCACTGCAGACTTGATTCTTAAGCTATGTCCAGTAAAGCTTAAGTGAATGAAATTCAGCAGCGCATTTATAAAACACCTAGATGTAGTTTCTTAATCTTTTCTGTTTTTCTGCAACTTATTCTCTGTTCAGTTCTTCTCGGCATGGTATTGTAGCTCCATTGACCTTTGAGGGGCTGAGTATGGCTGTATGCTACACTCTTGTACCAGCAGAAAAGGGATAATAAGTTGGACCATAAAGCAAAAGCAGGAGTCTTCCTCAAGTATAGCAGCAACAAAAAGGCTATAGATTGTATTATCCTGAAATCAGACAAGATCTTGGTCAGCAAGGATGAGATTGCGAAAAGTAATGCTGGCATATTAATCTATAAAACGAGTGGTTGCCAGGTTGGGAGATTTTCCCCCATTAATGCCTGGTCAGTTTGCTAATAAGTACAACAGGCTCTCAATTAGACTTCTATAAAAAGTAGCATCAGCCTAATTTTCTCCATCATCCATTAACAAGTAAGGGTGTGGAGACAGGCTTAGATTTACCCATATGGAACCTCTTAAAACCTCCTCCTTCTGAGTACATTGTTTTTGGCTTTGCAAGTCTTCTTTCATGGTTCACTCACCTAATCACAAACATCATGGCCCTGCAAAGAGACTTGAGGTGCACAAAAGGTACTGCATTCTGCAGACTACGATCTCTGTTGCTTGAGAGAGACAGTGGCAAGCTTCAAGGATACAAGAGAGCAACTGGGTACTAATGTTGTTATCATTGCTTTTTCTCATTTGGAAGCGGTGCATTTTTGTGGAATTCAAAAATAAATGAAGTGGTTCAATCCTCTGCACAAGCAGACCATATCCTAGCAGCAATAGCAGGAAATCAAGCTTCATGGACAGTTGCTAGTAAATCAGCCATGTCAACATTAAAAATCCTGTCCTGCATGAAAGAACTAATATTATAAATCTTGAGTTTCATTCAATCAAATAAGCAGAAAAAGCTGGTGAAATTAGTCTGGTTCTAATCCCTTACGACTAAATTAGGAGTTTCAGAGAGAAAAAAGAGAAGGGGGAGGGGGGGAGATCTCAAAGAGGGGCATTAGAATGTGATATTGGGATAGCTATTTTGACTTCAGAAGAAGTAACAATCCAGAAGTTTAGGATGGATTTTTGGGGCTAGTAAAAAGCAGTGATAATCCAGAGTTTTTCGGCTTTATCCATACACTGATGACTTGTTTAGTAGATATATACAAAATAAGTCTCTGTTTACCACTGAAGTTTCAACATGTATATATATCCAGTAAACGTTGAGTACATGAGATTCCAACGGAAGAGTTCAAGATCATAATCATTACTTAGCTCCTCGACTGGATACCTCTTTTCAAATATCAAACACTCGGTAAACGTTTATTCCTTGGTGTTATAAAGATGCAGTATCCAGAACCAAACCAATCAATGGCTACTACTAATGACTAATCACCGCTGTACCTCTAATCTAGCAACATCATCAAGAACCAAAAGAACCCTCTTGGCAAAGCCCCTTTTTTTTTATTTTTTTAAAACAATATGGATTCCTTTGTAAACGTTGCCCAACTTGCTGTGTTTTTTACCTCAAGAGGTTCAGTTAAAAGCATCACTTGGAGTGGAATTAGGCCTCTGATTTAAACTTTCTCTAACATAAAAAAGAAAACTTAAATCTTCAAATTTATCCATAATAGAGATATACAACATTTACAAGTGTTGTTTTACCTATGTCACCTGTTTCACAAATACCCACCAATCCCCATAAGAACAGTTCATCAATGAGGATCCAATGAGGGTCTCACATGCAATTATTCCAAAAGCATGGAAGAGAATATCGGCTTTTAGTGCAACAGTATGGTAAAATATACCTATGAGGAAAGTTAACACACTTGGTCGCCATGCTTGCAAAGGATTGGTGCTTGAACCTTGACACACAACAGCAATTGATGCTAACTCCATAGAGATGAGATGAAAGTAGAACCTTTTGGTAACAATAAACGTTCGGGCGCCATAAATCATGCTATGAACCATGAAAGCTTGTAAAGATATCCAACTGAACCATGAAGCTTGACTAAATTTATGTTCCTTTCGGAGAAGTTTGTGCTTCAGACGTGGGGCTCCAGGGACATCAGAGATTTGAGTTAGAAGTTGATAAGAGATCTATTCTGATCAAATACTCTAATTTCTGCATCATATATAAAAGCAAATAAAAGAAGTTAATAGAATGTAGAAATAATTGAAGACAAATTCATAATTTAGAAAGACATTTTCATAATTGAATGAAAGAGATATTTACCTTAATGGCTGTTATGTGAGAAACAACTGAGGCAAGTTGAAGAGAACTAGTTTATTCCGATCAAAAACTGGTGTTAAATATTGTGATGCATCATTGAGGGTCTGTTGAAAAGCACGCATTTAGAAGAACAAGTATTTAAAACTTTTCATCTCACTGTAGGCAAAACCACTCCATTGTAATCCTTTGTTCAGGAAAACTGAGCATTGGTCCTTTAGTATTATTCACTCCCTCAATAAAAGTACAAACAAATGACAATAACAACAGATTGAAAATTATCACATGAAAGCTAACATTGCACAAAGAAATTTAAGTAAACAATTGTTGCCCTTACTGTATCTTAAGTCCATACTTCAAGAACAATCTAACCACAACCTGCTTCTTTTACTAGATTCTTATGCGTCCTCTGCTAGAATGTGAGAGACAGGAATTGTTATTGCAGAACTAATGGTGATCTGGAAGTTTATTCCTGATTTCTGCGATGAAATAAAAAGAAGTGATGATCCAGAACTTCTGGGTTCTGTCTATACCATTGCAGACTTACTTGGTAAGCTACATGCTGCAAAGCTTAAGTGAATGAAACTCTTTAGAAAACTGCTAGATACAGATACATACTCTTCTGTGTTTTTGGCAACATAAGCTCTGATCAATTAAGTTCTCTTTGGCATAGTATTAGAGCTCCATTGATCTTTGAGGCTGTGTATTCTACACTCTTGCACCAGCAAAAAAAGAGGACTAAGTTGGAATACAAAGCTGGAGCAAAAATCTTCCCTAAGTATAGCACCAACACAAAAAGGCCACAAAGTTATGGCCTGAAATCAGAGAAGATTTTGGTCAGCTAGGATGAAACTAAGCAATGGAATGCTAGCAGACTGACCTACCAAAGAAAAACATTACAGTTCTGAAAAAAAAAAAAAAAAAAAGTCTTAAGGTACAACAACAAGATCACATTCTTGGAATTTAGGGGAGAACCCCCCCGCATGGGGGGTATGATAGAATACTATATTGCAGGTTGATAGTACATAAGCCATTGCCATCATTCTTGGTACTTTGGACAAAATCAAAATGAAGCTACTATAATTAAAGCATTAGAGTAGAAACTACATTGAAGGCAAAACCACTCCATTGCAATGCTTGTTCAGGCAACTAAAGCATTATTCCTTCAATATTATTAATTCCCATAAATATAAGCACAAACAAGTGACAATAACTACATACTGAAATTTATCACACAAATCCTAGGTTGCATAAAGGAAAAAAAATACGGAATCAATTATGGCCCTTAAACGTATCGAGTTAAAACTTCAAAAATATTTTCATCAAAACATCATGCGTCTTTTACTAGAATGTGATAGCTCATGCATCCTCTGCTAGAATGTGAGATTTTAGGACAGATATTTGACTGCAAATATAGTGGTGATCCAGAAGTTTAGGCTTGAGTTAAAAAAGATTGATGATGATCCAGAACCACTGGAGACTTGGTTTTTAGGGTGTGTCCATGTTGTGATTACCATAATTAAGACAGATTCTGATTACCATAATTAGACCAGATTTGTTTCTGTAATTAGGACAGATTTGATTGGCTATAATTTGTACAGTTTTTATTGTGATATGATACTCTTGTAATTACTATAATTAGGACAGAATTAGCCTATAAATACAGTGTAAAACTCCCATGTCTGTCTAATCAATAAGATACAGAATTATTCAAATTCTTCCCTCTATAATTTTCTTTTCAAGTTGGTATCAGAGCCTCCGATCTTGGGGGCTCTGCTTCCGCACTAAAACCATAGCCGCCTTCATTGCGGACTACCCTGGTATTGCCTTCATCGCATTCCCTTAGTGTTTGGTGCCTTCATTGCGCCTTGAGACGGGCGTCTCTCTTCCTGGTTCTGCCTTCATCGCAGAACGTGTTTTGTTCGGTAACGTCTTCACCTCTGCAGCAGCTATTTTTTAGCACTGGAGTGATCGTTTTTGAACGACGTCACCACCAACAGGAGCGCACCGTCGAGATCGGCCGGAACCCGAAGCCACGTCGCCGGAAATAGCCTCACGCGCCGTCGTAGTTCCCAGCGCGTGTAACCCATGCGCCACTGTAACGACCTCCGTTCACGACGCCTCTGCCACTACACGAGTCGCCGGACCTTCCTGGTTCTGTTCTAGTGATTGTTGACCATAAAAACAGAACCGTTTGGCTGCTGGTTCATACATCTTACCTTCCTTGCTTTCGTCTGATCGTTAATGGCTAACGAGAACCCTGTCTCTGCTCAAGCACTAGGTCCTAATGACCTTCCATTTCTGAGGATCTTACCGACTTGATGGTCGCAATTATCTATAGTGGTCACAGCTTGTTCATAGAACCTTGAAGGGAAGAAAGAAGTTAAGCCACATTGAAGGAAAAGCCCCAAGAAAGGATGACCCCCAGTATGAAGTCTGGGATGATGAAGACTCTCTCATCATGACATGGCTATGGCACTCGATGCTTCCTGAAATTAGTAATCGCTATGTTCTTCTCCACCGCCAAGGAGATTTGGGAAAATTTGCAACAAACTTACTCAAAAAGGAAGGACATCTCAGCCTGTTATGAGTTGGAGAATCAAATATTCAACACTAAGCAGGGAGCTCTATCCGTGACTGAATATTATGGAATTCTGAATGGTTTGTGGATTGAGTTAGATCAGTACCAAGATCTAGCAATGAAATGCAACGAAGATACTGCCATTCTGACAAAATTCATCGAGAAAGCAAGGATCTTTAAGTTCCTCTCCGGCCTGAACCCTGAATTCGATCCCATCCGAGTTCAGATTTTGGGGAAAGAGAAGCTTCCTTCCCTCTCGAAGTGTTTACTCGCTGCGGGTGAAGAGAGTCGCAGGGCAGTAATGTTAGAAGATAAACCCACTGAAGGATCAGCCTTAGTCTCCGGAAAAGGGTCTTCCGGGAAGCCTTCCATGAAGTCTAACCGAGAGGAGCGCTGGTGCACCTATTGTAAGAAGTCCGGCCACACTAAGGAGACCTGCTTTAAACTTCATGGGAAGGATAAGGTCCTTGGACGCATTGGAGGATTCAAGGGTATCTCACAAAGACGTGCCAATCAAGCAACCTCTGACTCTGAGCTTGCTAGTGAAGATCCACCAGTGTCACAAACTAAAGAATAAATCCCAGCCCTTAGCAAGGCAGAATTGGAACGTTTGCGGCAACTCATGGATTCCTGTAGTAAGCCATCTGGCACTTGTTCTCTAACTATGACTGGTAAGAATTTTAGCTTCTTAACCTTTAATTCTTCTGGTACTGAAGATCTCTGGATCCTTGATTCTGGTGCTACTAATCATATGACACCTCACCCTTCTTATTTCTCATCCTACTCCCCTCTATCCGGTAAACATCACATCACTATAGCCAATGGGACCCATACTCCTGTTACCGGATGTGGTAATGTTAAGTTTCAACCTTCTCTTCAATTGAATAATGTACTCCATGTCCCCAAACTTTCCAATAACCTTGTGTCTATTCATAAACTCACTCAAGATTTAAATTGTGCAATAACCTTTTTCAACTCCCATTGTGTTTTCCAGGATCTTACCACGGGGAGGACAATTGGAGTTGCGAAGGAACAAGGCGGGTTATACTATCTACAGCACAAGGAAGACAAGGACAGTACCAAACAGCAGGTGTTCTTCTCCAACCTTCATACAAGTTCAGAATCTGAATATTCCCAAATTTGGCTTCAACATAGGCGTCTCGGGCATCCTCCTTTCAGTGTCATTCAGTCTTTATTTCCTCACTTGTTTAACAAAGTGTCTATTGAGTCATTCCACTGTGATATTTGTCAGTTTGCTAAACATCATCGCACAACGTTTCATCCTAGTAATAATAAAAGTAGTGAACCATTTGATCTTATTCATTCTGATGTATGGGTCTACTTCTTATATTAATATCAAGCTAAGAAATGGTTTGTTTCTTTTTATTGATGATGCCCAGGTTACATGGCTATTTCTCATGAAAGACAAATCAGAGGTGTTCCAATTGTTTGAGAATTTTTACAGTATGGTTCACACACAATTTGGGAGACGAATTAAAAGATTGCGTTCAGATAATGGAAAGGAGTATGTGAACCAAAGCTTCTCCACATTTCTCAAAGATAAGGGTGTTATTCATGAGCTCACTTGTGTACATACTCCACAACAAAATGGAGTCGCGGAAAGGAAAAACCGTCACCTCCTTGAAGTTGCTATTCCAAATGTCTGTCCCAAAGTCCTATTGGGGAGAGGCTGTCTTGACTACTGCCTACTTGATAAACAGGTTACCCTCTAGCATTCTAAATGGTGTCAGTCCTGTCCAACTTATGAATTCCTTCTTTTCTAATGTTCCCATTATGACTAGTCTTCAGAGTCGAGTCTTTGGATGTTGCGCTTTTGTTCATATTCATGGTCCTCCTCGAGGAAAATTAGACCCTCGAGCTGTCAAGTGTATCTTCATAGGGTATTCTCCTAATAAGAAGGGATACAAATGTTACCACCCACAAAGTCGCCGTTTTTTTATCTCTATGGATGTCACCTTTCATGAAACAGTGTCCTTCTACACTAGTACTCAGCTTCAGGGGGAGAGTCGTTTAGAAGCTAAGTCCTTCAATGAGTCGTCCTTTTTTCCACTTATGCAGGACTTGACTACTGAGGATGATACTACCCTTGATGAGAGCAAGAACTCTGAACCAACAGCACCTGAAGACAAATTCTTTGGGCTCAAATATCAGCGAAGACAAAAACCCGACTTGGTCCAAACGCAGCTCCAATTGCCCGAACCAGAGGTAAGTACTCCTACTCCTGATTCTCTACACAGATCTTTAGATAATTCTGATGAATTACCAATTGCCTTGAGAAAAGGAAAAAGAACTTGTGCAAAATATCCCATATCCCAGTTTGTGTCTTCTAAACACCTTTCCGTGCAGCACCAAAGCTTTATTTCAGCCATTGATTCTGTTAGAGTCCCTACTTCAGTACAAGAAGCTTTAAGGGATGAGAACTGGATTCAAGCCATGAATGAAGAAATGAATGCATTAGAAAGAAATGAGACATGGGAGATTGTTGAGCGGCCAAAGGATAAAAAGATTGTGGGTTGCAAGTGGATATACACCGTGAAATATCGCTCAGATGGTATGTTGGACCGATATAAAGCTAGACTAGTCGCAAAAGGGTACACGCAGACCTATAGGATTGACTATGAGGATACATTCGCCCCAGTAGCCAAGATAAATACAGTGAGAATAATCATTTCCTTAGCTGCTCACTTTGGCTGGGAAATGCATCAACTCAATGTCAAAAATGCTTTCTTACATGGAGAGTTGGAGGAAGAAGTGTATATGCAGATTCCACCTGGATATAGTAGCATTAGTGGAGGAAATAAAGTATGCCGATTGAAGAGGGCGTTGTATGGACTCAAGCAGTCTCCTCGTGCTTGGTTTGGAAGGTTCACATAGGTTATGGTATCCTTGGGGTACAAACAAAGCCAAGGTGACCATACTCTTTTCATAAAACATTCTCGAGATGGTAAACTTACTCTCCTTCTTGTCTATGTAGATGATATGATAATTGCAGGAGATGACAAACTTGAAAAACAGAATCTAAAGAAGAGGTTAGCTGCTCAATTTGAGATGAAGGACCTTGGGAAGTTGAAGTACTTCCTTGGAATAGAAGTTGCCTACTCTCAGCAAGGTATCTTTATCTCACAAAGAAAGTATGTCCTAGACCTTCTTAAGGAGACTGGCAAGTTGGGGTGCAAGACCACTGGAACTCCTATAGAACAAAATCACAAGATTGGGAATGATGAAGATAGCCCAGAGGTGGAAAAGGCACAATATCAGAGGCTAGTGGGAAAACTCATTTATCTATCTCATACCAGACCAGATATAGCATATGCTGTTAGTGTGGTTAGCCAATTCATGCATGATCCTCGAGAAAGACATTTGCAAGCAGTAAATAGAATCCTTTAATACTTGAAGGCAACCCCAAGGAGAGGACTCCTCTTTAAGAAAGAGGGTGATCTGTCCATAGAAGTATACAGACGTTGGATCATGCAGGGTCTATTATGGATAGGAGATCCACCACAGGATATTGTATGTTTTGGGAGGAAATTTAGTAACTTGGAGGAGTAAAAAACAAAATGTGGTTGCAAGGTCAAGTCTTGAGTGTAATTTAGAGCTATGGCTCAAGGGGTGTGTGAATTGTTATGGGCAAAGATCATTTTAGATGACCTTAAAATAAAATTTGAAGTACCTATGAAACTGTTATGTGATAATAAATCTGCTATTAGCATAGCTCATAATCCGGTTCAACATGATCGAACCAAGCACATAGAGATAGACAGGCACTTCATTAAGGAGATATTAGATAATGGTCTTGTAGCCACGTCATATATCCCCTCTGGACTTCAATTAGCAGATACATTCACCAAAGGAATTCCCACTGATCGGTTTCGAGAACTAACTTGCAAGCTGGGAATGATAGATATCCATTCACCAGCTTGAGGGGGAGTGTTGTGATTACCATAATTAAGACAGATTCTGATTACCATAATTAGACCAGATTTGTTTCTGTAATTAGGACAGATTTGATTGGCTATAATTTGTACAGTTTTTATTGTGATATGATCCTCTTGTAATTACTATAATTAGGACAGAATTAGCCTATAAATACAGTGTAAAACTCCCATGTCTGATTAATCAATAAGATATAGAATTATTCAAATTCTTCCCTCTATAATTTTCTTTTCAAGTGTCCAGCAAAGCTTAAGCGAGGAAAAATCAGCCGTATCATTTAGAAAACTATAGTTTCTTACTTATTTCTGTTTTCTCATTTTTGCAACATGAGCTCAATTCAGTTTAGGTATTTTTGGCATGGTATCAGATCTACGTTGATCTTTGCGCAACTGTCTATGCTAGACTCTTGTACAGTCTTACCAGTAGAAAGGAGGAATAGGTTGGACATAAAGCTGAAGCAGGAATGTTCCTTGAGCACAGCAGTGACACAAAAGACCATTGAGTGTATAGCCTGAAATTAGACAAAAACTTGGTCATAAGGGATGAGACTGAATAGTGCAATGCTGGCATATTTATCTAATAAATAAAATATGCTTTGCTTGTGAGGTTTTAAATAATTTCCATGTGGCAAAGTCAAAGCCAATCCCCATACCCTTATTTGTTAGTGACAAATTTTCCAAGGATGATGGAGAAAATAGAGCTAATGCTACTGGTTATAGAAGCCAAACTGAGAGTACACATGCTTTCAACAAGTCAGTTTTCAAGATTCATGCACTCATATATTTGACAGATTATGGTCTCTTGTAGTTGAAGGGAGATAGTGGCAAGCTTCAAGGATATGCAGACATTCCAATAGTACATATGGATTTTTTTCATGGAATTTAAAAAAATAAAATTAAAAAAAAAGAAAAGAAAAGTAGTGGCTCAATCCTCTGCAGATGCAGAATATATATCAACAGCAACAACAGGAAATTAAGCTACCAGAATAAGAAGAATCCTAACTAACAAGGGACAAATTCAAAATGAAGCTACTATGTTTCAAGTTGACAGTAAATAAATCATTGCAATCATTTACACTATTGTCTAGCATGGAAAGTGCAGGAATGGCCAAATGGTGTTAAGTTTCAGTTAGGATATTTTAAAATTGGATGCAATGGGATGGTATTGGATGCAACACATTCCATTCCATCAAATATCCTTATTTTTCTTCCTCTCCAATTGGGGTAGAATGAGATGGAATGGAATGAATTAAGAGCATGTAATATAACTTAAAAACCTTATTATTCCATCCCAAATAATGGGATAGAAACTTCTGTCCATTCCATTCTTTAATATACAAATAATAGAACAGAACATGGTTTCTAATTCCATGCCATCACATTCAAAGAATAAGTATTTTAACATCTTTTCATCTTATCAAAGGCAAAACACTACAATGCAAATCTTCATAGCCTCTATTGCTTATATATACACATGTATGGTGCACTTTCAGGGAAGATAAAACAAAAGTGGTGGCTCAACCCTCTTCAGAAGCAGAATACATATCAACAGCAACCACAGAAGCTGCAGGACATCAAGCTATGTGGTTAAAAACAGTCCTAAGTCCCAACTCCTAACCAACTTGGGACAAAATCCACCACTCTTCTTTTTTTCTTTTTTTAATTTGGTTTTGTCTTTTAGTACAACAAGAAACTAATTAAGATAAATAGATAGAACTACAAAGTGTAAGGAGGAAAAGGAATCCTCTTAAACTAAATTAAAATGTTGCCTGATTTCCATTAATTTTTGTCACCTGAGCATCTATAGCTTCCCGTGCCATCTAATCTGCAGTATTCAAGCCAAATATCTTTCAATAACATATATTGAGGTGTTGGCAAATATCTTTATAGTAGCAGAACAATGCTATCAATAATATAGGCACATTGATGATGATGATGAACCCCAACAATTGACCAACCCACAAGAGTGTCTCAAACACAATTATACCTGAACCTTGGAAGAGAATAGCAATTAGCTAGCTGGGCCTAGAGGCTGTTTTTGAGATCTCATTGCAAATTTTAGCCACAATAAATCAACATGGCTGCTTTGTGTTATTGGAATGGATTAGTGGCTATGCCTTGATAGATCTTCATAACTTTGTTGTTCACCGGTTTGATGAGACAATCGTATATGCTATCATCGGTCTCACTTGCAATGCCATTGCAAGAGTCATGAATCACACACACTATGATTAGCTATGTCAATAAACAATGGGTGGTAGGGTAAGGGGTTAATAAATGAAGAATCAAAAAGATGGATTTTAGGGGAGGCTTTTAAAATACTCCGAAGAGGCTTGGAGTATCTATCCTCTACCCAAAAAACCCTGTAATTTAACCACTGGCAAGCTACTAAGGTTGCGTTTGTGAGTTTCATTTTGGAGGGAAACGGAGGAAAGGAAAAAGGGTTTGAAGAGTAAAAGTAAAATAGACTCACAGTTACTCTTCAAACCCTTTCCATTCCCTCTCTTCCCCACCAAAAAGAAAATTTGGAAATCTGATGCAGTTCCAAAATTACAAATTTTAAACCAACACTGTTCACTTCCTGCGGCAATAGTTCATTCTTCATTTCATCCATGATCCAAGTATTGATATACCCAACAAAAGCTAAAGCATCAATGTGAAAACTCTAGATGAATGCAAAAGGATACAAGCTCTTCTTCAAAACAATAATCAAACCTTGTGTATCAGGCACAGGGGCGGATCCACATTCAAGGTGTTAGACTTTGAGATTTTCTTTAGTAGTATATAAGTATACATATATTTTGCCCCCATTATTTTAGTAAGTTTGACCCCATGTTAACAAAAAAATTATGTGAAATTTTTTGTTATGCTTATGTATTATTTTTGCCCCCACTATCTAAATTTCTTGGATCTCTCACTGATCAGGCAGTATATAACTTGTAATTTTTGACCTCTTTGAATGCCTGTATCATGAATATATGGCAATTTGACTTTACGTTTGTTTCATTGAAACATTTGAAAATGGAAAAGAAATTAATCAAACTTGATGCATAACATGCTTGATGCTGGTAAACTTAATGATGTACAGTTTGGTGCATTCTTGAGCAGTCAATTCAACAAGCATGCTAAATATCCTACTGAATCATGAATCTTGAACTAAATTTTATGTTTGTTTTCTAAGAATTAAGTACTTCAGGTGTTGGGCTCCTGAGCCATAAGATAGAAACTGTCAAGTAGAGAAATCCATCCCAAACAAATACTCAGATATCTGCATGATATTAAAAAAAATAAAATCAGTTTAATATAGAAATATTAATTTAAGACAAAGCTTGTAATTAGAAAGACACTTTCCATGATTGAATTACAAGAGATATACCTTTAATGTCTTATTAAGTGAGAAACAACTAGCAAGTAAGTTGAAGAGAATGAATTTCTTCGGATCAAAACCTGGTGGTAAAGATGGTGATCCATTTCATTGAGGGAAAAACATGCAATTCAAAATAATAAGCATTTTAGTGACCAAAATAAAAAAGTAATAATATTAAGCATTTTAAGATTTTTCAATTTATTGAAGGCAAAGTCACTCCATTGCAATCCTTGTTTAGGCAAATAAAGCATTATTCCTTAAATATCATTAGTTCACATAAATATAAGCACAAACAAGTGACAACAACTACATACTGAAAATTATCACACAAATGCCATGTTGCTTCAGAAAAAAAAAAAAGTGTTAGGAAACCACTTATTGCCCTTGAGTTAACACTTCAAGAACATTTTCATCAAAACAGCAACATGCACCTTTTACCAGAATATGCATCCTCTGCTAGAATGAGAGATTTTAGGACAGATATTTGACTGCAAAATGTAGTGGTGATCCAGAAGTTTAGGCTTGATTTTTGGGATTTGTTAAAAAGGATTGATGATCTAGAACTTCTGAGCTCATCCAACCATTGCAAACTTGGTTGTTAGGGTACATCCAGCAAAGCTTAAGTGAAGAAAACTCAGCAATATCATTTAGCAACCTGCTAGATAGTTTCTTACTCATTTCTGTTTTCTCTTCTCTGCAACATAAACTCTATTCAATTAAGGTATTTTTGGCATGGTATCAGAGCTACATTGTTCTTTGTGCAACTTTATATGCTACACTCTCGCACACTCCTACTGGCAGAAAGGAGGAATAAGTTGGACCATAAAGCTAAAGCAGCAATCTTGCTCAATTATAGCAGCAACAGAAAAGACTATTGAGTGTATAGCCTGAAATCAGACAAGAACTTGGTCATAAGGGATGAGACTGAACAGTGTAATGCCGGCATATTTGTCTAACAAATAAAGTATGCTTTGATTGTGAGGTTCTAAAGAATTTCCATATGGTAAAGTCAAAAAGCCTATCTCGATACCCTTATTTGTTAATGAGAAATTTTCCAAGGATGATGGAGAGAATGGAGTTAATGCTACTGCTTATAGAAGCCCAATTGAGAGTACACATGCTTTCGGCAAGTCAGATTTCAAGATTCATGCATTCACATAATCAACAGGTTACGGTCCCTTGTAGTTAATAAAGGGAGATAGAAGCAAGCTTCAATTATATATAGACATTCCAATAATACATATATTTGTTTGTATGTATATTCATGGAAACAAAAAAAAAAAAGTGGTGGCTCAATCCTCTGCAGATGCAGAATATATGTCAACAGCAAACAACAGGAAATAAAGCTATTTGGTTAAGAAGAATCCTAACTAACAAGGGAAAAATTCAAAATGAAGTTACTATATTGCAAGTTGATAGTAAATCAATCATTACAATCATTCATGGTATTGTCCAGCATGGAAAGTGATGGAATGTAGCTAAATGGTTTTAAGTTTCGGTTTGGATGTTTTAAAATAGGATGAAATGGCATGGTAAGGTGGAACATATTCCAACCAATACCGTTATTTTTCTCCAATTTGTGTAGAATGGATTGAGTGGAATGGATTAAGAGAACATAACCTAAAAACCTTACCATTCCATCCCAAATAAAGGGATAGAAACTTCTCTCCATTTCATTCTTTAATATCCAAATACTAGCACAGAACATTTGTTCCATTCCATGCCATCACATTCAAAGAATAAGTATTTTAACATTTTTTTCAACTGATCAAAGGCAAAACACTACAATGCAAATTTCATATATATATAGTGCACTTTTAGGGTAAGATAAAACAACAGTGGTGGCTCAACCCACTTCAAAAGCAGAATATATCTCAACAGCAACATGAGGACATCAAGTTATATGGCCAAGAACAGTCCTCATCCTAACTGCTAACAGACTTGGGACAAAATCCATCCCTTTTTTCGTTTTTTTTTTTTTTTGGTCTCTTTTAGTACAACAAGAAACTGATCAAGATAAATAGATAGAATTACAAAGTGTAAGGAGGAAAAGGAATCCTCTTAAACTAAATTAAACTGTTGCCTGATTTCCATTAATTTCTGTCACCTGAGCATTTATACCTTCCTGTGGCATCTAATCCGCAGTATTCAAGCCAGGTATGCTTCGAAAAGGTATATTGAGGAGTTCGCAAATATCCTTACAGCAGCAGAACAACACTACCAATAATATAGGCACATTGATGATGATGAACCCCGACAACTGACCCACCATGACCCACAAGAGTGCTTCAACCGCAATTACACCTGAACCATGGAAGAGAATAGCAGTTAGCCAGCTGGGTCTAGGTGCTGTTTTTGCGATCTCATTGCAAATTCTAGCCACCAGGTATATCAACATGGCTGCTCTCTGTTCTTCGAATGGATTAGGGGTTATGCCACCATGTATCATCATAATTGCGTCCTTCACCAGTCTGATCAGACAATCGTACACGCTATCATCGGTCTCACTTGCAACGCCACTGCAGAAGTCATGAATCACACACACTATGAGTAGCTATGTCAACACATAATGGATGCTAGCAGCAAGGGTAGGGGACTAATAAATGAAGAATCAAAAAGATGTATTTTAGGGGAGACTTTTAAAATACTTGGAGTATCGATCCTCCACAAAGAAAAAACCATGTAATCTAACCGCCGAATAAGGAGCGGGAGGAATGGGATGAGAGAGAGGAGTTTGTTGATGGGGCGAAGAAGAAACTAAAGCACAAGAGAAAAACGACACGAGAAACCATACACCACAGGCTGTGGTGGATCGCCGGCGGTGATTCGTCACTCACGGTTAATCAGTCCTCCGGTTCTCCGTCAATAATTGAAAAATACGTCAATACAATTTTTTGACATTTTTTCAAAAAATAAAATAAAATTGATTTTGATATATTCTTTGTATAAAATCTGAGATTAATTTTAATATATTATTCATATAAAATAATTTTTTATTATCATCTAATCATATATTTTTTATATATTTTTATTTATAAAATTTCAAAAATAACATATTATTAAATCAAAATATTTTTATTAATATAATGATATATTATATAAAACCTTTTTATATTAATATTAATCATATATTAAAATTAAATTTATAAAATATTTTATATTGTTAACTTTAAATATTATTGAGCATTCAATTTTGATATAATTATAAGAAGAGTAAAATAATTAGATAATTATGTAAGAGTTTTTTACTTTCACAATAAATTAAAATTAATTTTTTTAAAATTATTGAAATAAATTTTATTAAAAAATTAAAATTCAAATATTTATTTTCAATTAAAAACAATAATTTGATAAAACCAAATAAAAATATAAACTGTATATTTTTGCAAATTAACATAGACAACCATAAAAGTAATGAAGATTAACTATTGAAATATTTAGAACATCATAACTTCTCGTTTTGCATCCCTGTTCTCCTTCAACATATATAATCTCGTACAAATTATTTTAGTCTCCCTGTACAGCCCATCCCTAGTGGTTGTAGAGCATTATAACTTTTTTTTATATATAAAAAAATATTTAAGTTGAAAGAATGGGGTGATTTTTTTTATATGTTATTTTGAGTGATTTATTAGATGAAATTTTTGGTAAATTTTGAAAAATATGAGATTTTAGAAGAAATTCAATTTATTGTCAGTCAGACCGATTCTATTATTTTTGATAAACAAAATTGAAATCTGATATATTTTCAACTGGATCCTATTATTTTAATATAGATAAAGAGAAAAAAATAAAATCTGATTTATTGTCAGTCTTTTATTATTTTAATAAAAAAATATATTTTAATAAAAAATAAAAAAGTAAAAAAGAAAATTCGATTAACTATCAATCAAATTTTATTATTTTAATTAAAAAATTTGAAATTCAATGTATTTTCAACCAAATTTTATTTTATTTTTCGGTGTTGTGTTGTGTGTGCGTGCGTGCGCGTGTGTATGTGTGTGTTTGAGAGAGAGAGAGAGAGAGAGGGACGGAGAGAAGAAGAAGAAGAGAGAGGAGAGAGAAGGAAAAAAAAGAGAGAAGAAAAGAAAAAAATTATAAAAAATAAAAATATTATATTTTTTTAATTTTATAAAAGATATCATATTTGTTAAATTTTTTTACAAAACTTTGATATAAAAAATAATTATCCAAAAATCACTCTTCTCAATTTAAAATCAAGAAATACTTATAAAAATTTATAAATTATTTAATGTTTATAAAAATATTTATAAATTATTCATTAACTTAGAACACTATAAAGAATGGAAAACGTTATCAAATTTTAGGTATTATCTATGATTTGAAGAGAAAGAAAATATAAAACCAGCAAAGATAAAATAGAAGATAATAGGTAGGTCTGTTACCTGGTAGGGGTTGTGCTTGTGCTTGTGCTTGTGGTAGGCATAGAGCTGAATTTTTCTTAGACCTCGAGCTTTGAGCGATGGAAAAAGAGAAACGAGCACGACTTATTTATACGAGTGTACGAGAGTATACGAGTGCTGTTACTACTTTGTGGTGGGACATCCTCCGACATCTATTCATTCATAAAGGATGTAAAATCAGGTGTCTGAAGTTTGGACCATGTAAAAACAGGCTTCAGAAGTTTGGACAATGTGATGGTCACTATTTTAAAATTAAAAAATTAAATACATGGGCTTAGTTACCGAGAATATTAGAGATAATTAGAGTCGAGTGTGGAGGTTGAATTAAAATACTTTTATATATTAATATTTATTTTCATCTATTTCTTACGATATATTCTTTTCAATGTGTATTTCATATGTTATATCCAATTTAACGAAAGAATATAAAATATCATTAGCTAGGCTTATATATAAGAATTATCACTATACATTCCTTTCACTAACTTTTACTACCTCTATTAATGGAATTTTGCCCTATCATACATTAAATGTGTCAATAAGTTCAAAATAGAGGCAATATCTGATCATTACATATGGCCAATTTAAAATTATATCCCTCCACCGGATTTAATAATATGTCCATATGTTAATTTGACTATGGCTAAATATAAATATGATATTATCTTCCTCTTATAATTTTTTATTTTTTTGAAAAATTACAATAAACTTTTTCCTCCATTTGTATTTTCTTATTAGTTATTTTTGTGGTAATATTTTTTTGTTCTTTTGTTAGGCTATAATAATATTTTATCAACTTGTAATTATGTAAGATAAGATCGTGCCACTTTAACCAGCATATCTGACTCCCAAAAGTAACACATATTATGCCTATAAAATTAATTTTCTAATTTTAAAAAAGACACCATCACATGGTCTTAACATCCGAGGACCAGCGTAAAATCCACCTATAAAAGAAAGCAAAAAAGTGTAAAATAAAGGAAAAGAGGAAAGATGTAGAAAGAGAAGATATGGAAAGAGAAGATATAGAAAGAGAGTATTAATTATATAAGAAAAAATAAATGTTCAAACAATATTTTTTTATTTATACAGCACAGAGTTGTCATAAAATGGCAGTTTTGCCCTTCTCGGTTGGTCGGGATCAGGATGTCTACGCCTTTTTTGTTTAATCGGATCAGACCATTGACAGTGACTCGAAGTGCCAACTCTCATTTTTGTGGGTTTAGAAAGGGGCCAAATCTTTCGCCGACTACTTGCGTAAAAATTGGAAGAGTAAAATTATTTTAATAATTATTTATTTATATAATTAATTATTTGAAACTTAATTTATTTTTAAATATTTTAAATAAAAAATAATTTTAAAATAATTTATTTTATTTAAGTTATATAAAAAATTATTTTTATATAATAAAATATAAAATAATTATTTATGTTATATAATATATAATATTTAGTGTCAATTTAATAAAATAATAATAATTCTAAAATAATCAGCTTCTATTTATAATTATAATTTTCAAAAAATTACTTATATTTATAAATTATTTTTAGCTTAAAATTATCAATTTTTAGATTATAATTTATTTTTTAAAATTTATCAAACATACTTAATTTTTAAAAAATATCTTTTTTACTAAAAAAAAAACTTTTATGTTTCCAAGCATGTACTATATATGGTGGATTTGTGGCGTAGCCTTCCAGGATAATGACACAAGTTAGCGTCAGGCAGGGATTATTGTTGTTAAGGCAAAATTTTTCGTTAATGATATTTGTTACTTTTCTTTTATTTCTTATTTTATAATTATGGATTTAAAAAAAGAAAGAATTTAATTTGAATATACTGACAGTATAAAACAGTTTTACACTGTCGATCAATAAAAATAGTGGAAGTGTCAACTCATACAAATAACTATCCATTATATTGAAGGACCCACCATAATTTTTCACAATTAAACTCAAAAAGAAAACGAAGGAGAGAGGGTTACATGGATTGCACTAAATTTGTTGCCAGATTTTCTTGTTGCAATTCTCGATTATTTTGATCATATATATATAGCTTGTTGCACGATTTTATATATTTACAATATATAGTTACTGAAATAGTGTGTACAAATTGAATTAATTTCTAGACTATACTTGAGATAAGAAACCAATCAGCATACATTTTATTTAACACTCTTATTTAACATTCATAGCAAATATATATTTTACAAGCACCCAAAATTACCACGAATGAGTTACACAAGCATTCAGCTGAAGCACGTATATTGTGCAGTGACTGAGCAAAGCATATATGCCATCTCATGCAAGCATGAATGAATGAAAAGCATAAATCATTATTACATGCAACACTGCAAGTTTAAGACACGATATGCTGCAGATAATAAGCACTAAAATTTAAGCCAAAAGACACTTCATCACCATCTTTCTGTTTCGAGTATAAGAAATAAGGAAATATTAAATCTATTCATTTAAATACATATGTGCTATATTGGTTACATCATGTTTACTTCATAAATTTGAAGATTTCATAAGATGTTGATCAATTTTTAGGAAATATTGGTAACTTTTAGCAAAATGCTGATAAGTATATACAATACGTTGGTAACTTTATCTAGTTTTTTAATTTTATATAATTTTTTCTTATCAAATTTTGTAACAATTGTTGACTATGGATACCTAAATGAATAAATTTAATATATAAATAAATCTTATTCTTCATAAAATTAAATTTTAAATATTTCATAAAACGCTAATAAATTCTTAGAAAACGCTAGTAAATATATGCAATACACTAATAGTTTTTTTTAGTTTGCTATTTTTATATAATTTTTTTCTTGTCAAATTTTATAACAATTATTAATTATGAGCACCTAAATGAATAAATATAATATATCACTAAATCTTATTCTTCATAAAATCATAACAATATATTATATAAAACCTTTTTATGTTAATATTAATTATATATTAAAATTAAATTCATAAAATATTTTATATTACTAACTTTAAATATTATTATGCATTCAGTTTTGATATAATTTTAAGAAGAGTCAAATAATTGCATAATTATGTAAGAATTTTTTACTTTCACAATAAATCAAAATTATTTTTTTAAAAATTATTGAAATAAATTTTGTTAAAAATAAAATTAAAAATATTTGTTTTCAATTAAAAATGATAATTTAATAAAACTAAAAAAAATATAAACTATATTTTTTTTTCCAAATTAACAAAGACAACCATAAAAGTAATAAAGATTGACTATTGAAATATTTAGAACATCATAACTTCTCTTTTTGCATGCATGTTCTCCAACATGTATAATCTCGCACAAATTATTTTAGTCTCCCTGTACAGCCCATTCCTAGTGGTTGTAGAGCATTATAACTTTTTTTTTTATATAAAAAATATTTAAGTTGAAAGAATGACTCTTCCCAATTTAAGCCCAAGAAATGCTTATAAAAATCTATATATTATTTAATGCTTATAAAAATATTTATAAATTATTCATTAACTTTAGAACACTATAAAGAATGGAAAACGTTATCGAATTTTAGGTACTATGTATGATTTGAAGAGAGAGAGAATATAAAACCAGCAAAAACAAAATAGAGGATAATAGGTAACTCTTTTACCTGGCTGGGGTTGTGCTTGTGCTTGTGCTTGTGCTAGGCATATCGCTCGAATTTTTCTTAGACCTTGACTTTTGAGCGCTGGGCACAGAGTGAACAGGCAGGCATAACCCCTGTTGGCGACATTCGTTTTCGGAAAAATAAGTGACACGTGAGGTAAATAGAGCCTACGCGGTATCAGCCGTTACGGGGCCCAGACGCTGTCATTAAACACCAGGCCGTCATTTCTTAAACTTTTTATTTTGATATATTTATTAAAAAAATTTTAAATAAATATTGAATGTTAAATATTTTAAATAAACACTTATTAAGTATTTAAATGATAATAATATTTATAGTAAGCTTTTCTGTTATAATTTTACTGTATTTTATAATAGAATGCACAATCGAAAGATATAAAAATATATAACAAAGACACAATATTATATATTAGGGGGGGTTTTAATTGTTGAATAAATAATATTTAATTTAATATAACGAGGGAATATTATGAATCTTGTCGCAGGACTCTATGATTTTATTTTTTGATACATATGTTGGATTATTTTCAATATATCTGAGGACAATAATTACAAGTAGATTTGATAAAAATATAAAATATAATAAAGCCATTTTTTTTATGTAATTATATTTTGTTGCAAATTTGCACGTAAACAATTTTACCTAAATTGTGTTTAATTGGAACATGAAAGTGTGATTAAGTTATTGTATTTATAATTATAGTCATCATAAATTGTTTTAATAACTTATTATATAAATTATGATCATTTGGGGAATAAAAAAAAAATATGATGGTATGAAATAATATTTTTTGTTTTTTATGTTCTCTAATATCTTCATTTTAACTGACGGCGAAATCTTCCGGCAAGTGTCACCTGACGCAGACCCAAAGGGGAATCACGGCAATAATTTTGCCAAATATAATTTTTTTGATGGACATAGGAACACTTAACTAAGGAACGGTGTACATTGGTCCAGGCCAAAAATTGGATCATCAATGATCGAGATTGTTATGACCATCCAGATAAAAAATAAAATAATGTGACAATTTAGATCGAATGGGCAAGCCCTATGTAGTTAATAATAAACGAAAGCTCGTAAATAAACCACCAGTCATCAGGTTATGAATGTAAAAAATAAAAATTATTCTATTATAAAATGACATTATTGCCCAGCTTGTGGATTCCAAGGCAAAATAACCTACGGCTAAGATTGTAGAGTTGCACGTTCATGCTGTCCCTAGACAAGGGTACTGGTCAAGGCATATACTATTCATGTGAAGTTTAGTTTTTCATTTTTTTTCTTAAACCGGCTATTAATATAATTAACTAAATTAACGTAGTTTTTTTAACCGTTAGAAGTTTTTATTTTTGTAATATAGTTAATACAATAAATATAATTGATGTAATTATTGCAACAGTGAAATAGTGAAAAAAATAGAACTATTACGGCAAATTACTCAGTAGTAATTACAATTTTGATTTTATAATAGTTATAATTATGTACCAAAAAAATAATAATTATAATTTAATTGTTAGAAAAATAATTAATTAATTAATAATGACTGATCATTTGATATTCATTTCATGTCTTTATATTTTGTGTTCCGCGGAATGTAGAGAAAAAATATATTACATATAGTATTTTTATATCAAAATATTTTTATATAACTATAATATAAAATAATTTCATATTATCAATCATTAAAAATATAAAAGAGTACTATGGTGGATAATTAGTATAATGAGTAATCACCTATCATAATTGGCACTTTTTTTTTTTATATTTTTATTGGATAATAATATAAAACTATTCTATATTATCAGTGTATAAAAATTAAACTTTTTATGTACATAAAGGTCATAGGCATTCAGAAACTTCATGGGTTAATCAATACATAATATCATTTAGCAATTTTTTTTTGGCGTGATCATTTAGTAAATATTAATTAATATATGTTGCTAAAAATCAATAATTAATATATGTTGTTATAAGGGTAAATTCAACTGTTATATATAAAAAAATAATGAAATAATTGTTTTAGGGTGTAAGATTAAAGGTTTAGTAGAGTATATTTGAAATGACAAATTATTTAATATTAAATAATTAACCTGAGATTAAGTTCAATTTAAGATTTTATTTTATTTTTTGCGAAACATAAGGGTCAATTTAAGTTAATTATATCAAAATCGCATGATTTGTTAAAAGAAGAAGAAGAAGAAGAAGGAGAAAGAGAAGGTGTGTTTAATTTATACACATTTGATACTCTTTATTTTCCAATCCAAGTATCTTATGTACAGATGCTGATAACTTGAAAAAATATATTATTTTTTATCTTGTATTTGTGCATTAATTTTTTTAAATTTATTTTTATTTTGATTACTTTCATGGATTATTTTAATAAAATTTAATTGAGTGCTTTTAGTGTGAATTTATTTATTTTGAGTTGAATTGACAAATATTCTCACTAAATTGACTTGAATGTCAAATAAAATACAAGTAATAGTGAATAGAAGATCAAGAAAGATTTTAATAAAGAATGGAGGATTTGAAAAGCAAAACGAAGATTTGAAAATATTTGTATTGAATTTATAGAATATCAAGATAAAATATTTGGGTTAAGATTTGTAAAAGAGAGAATTCAGTGGGATTTTGGATTTACGAGCCAACACTATAGCGTTATATGGGCACTATAGCACCCGCTACTTTGGGGTAGCAAGTTTTTTCTATTGTGATATAAATATTTGTACCTTTTGAAGGGCCAATTATCCCTTGTTAAAGAAAAAAATAGCCTAAGATCTTGGTTCTTCTGAGGGGATTGGGAGTTAAGGAGATAGGAAGGCTTGAGATATCGAGATTCCATATCTCTCAGATATCGGATACCTTTATCAGTTGACATGACTTTGAGGTATATTGTTTCTTTTCTTTTTTCATGATTTGAAAAATTTTCTTTTAGGTGGATTTTGTATTCTCTGAGGTGGATTTGTTGCTTTAATTTTCTTTTTCAATTATTGTGTAGTTTTTAGTATTCTTAATATTTTTTTGGAATCGGTCATGCCTTTCAATGTTTTATAATTTTATATTGTCAAATAAAAATTTGTTTTATAAAATAAGTCAATCTCAAAATTGCCATGAATTAAAGTAGTTGGAAATATAAGTATTCATATGTGTGATCATAGGAATTTTTATTCTCCATCCTTAGGATAAGTTTAAAATAATATTAAGATATTAAGTTATTTAATTTATCTTCAGAAAATTGCAATATTGAGACATTAAATTATAATTATAAATAATTTTCCTAGCAATAGAATTGGAAGAGAATAGATCGATATTAGGTAACAAAATATTGAAGAACTCAAATGAAATTGTTTCCTAACACTTTCATTGATTGGTCTTTCATATTATTTATTGTTTTGTTTTTTCTAGTTTGCAATATTTTAAATTTCCTAATCTTATACGATCATAGTGACTAACTTGAGCGAATTAGTAATCGGTTTTGTGTTTGTGGGTACGACAATTTGATACTAATATTTTATTACTTGTGGACCGGCATAATTGTTGGAACTAACTTTGTAAACTAGCTATTACATACCATTGTTCCATAGAAATATTTGTATTTTTCAACTATAATTTTGAGTCTAATAAGTAACGAGTAATATTTGACACAAATAATAATAAAATATACTAAATTATAATAACAATATTAATAATGCTAAAAATGATAATAAATTCAACAACAACAACAACGACAATAATAATAATAATAATAGCAAAGTATTAGTTTAATAATAATAATAATATTTAAAACAATAAGCCGGGGAACAATAAGTGTTATTTAAAAATGATTAAGTATTATTATTAATATTTAATATAATAGAAATAAAAAGATTAAAACAACAACAATAATAATAATAATAATAAAGTAACATCTGTTTTGAAGTTTTACATTGTTATTGAGGGTGCGTTTATTTCAAATTTTGAAAAAAGTGATTTTGATATTAAAATTTTATATATAATTAAAAAAGTTAAAAATTAATTTTTTTTGGAAATTACTCTTTTTAACTTTTATAAAAATACTGAAAATAGATTTTTTTAAGATTATGATTATTTTTATTAATTTATTCAAATATGTCAAAAGTTATTTTTTAATAAAAAAATCATTTTTTGGCAAAATTCTTTTATCCAAACGGCACTCTGAATTTGCCCCTTAGAAGGCTGTTGTCATGTTTGGGTCATTCTCAAAGCAAGGGGGTATAATTATCTTCATACCCTTCTTTTACTGAAAAAATAAAAATGAAAAAAACTGGCCACCAGATTAAAAATGGATCACCGGTGTCGTGAGAATGTGTCCGGACCATTGCAAACACTTCCTATATCTAATGTTTTATTTCACAAAGTTACACTGTAGCGTGTTCGATTTAGATTTCAGTTAAAGGGTCCGTTTGGAATAATCCTGACTAATTCCTAGATCAGTTATGATTTACGATTTTGGGGGTAACCGGTTATGATAATATATATATATCACTGTTGTGGACCCGTGCTATGCACTGAGCTATATGAAATATATATAAAATAATTAATAATTAGATAATTATTACTCTATATAAGTATAATAAAAAATTATAAAACTAATATTAAAAAAATGGTTACATAGGATAATTTAATAGTAATTATAAAATCTAAAATATGTGGAATGAAATTATTATACAAATAAAAGGTACAACTTTGTAATTTCATTTGAAAAAAAAATTTAAAGAAAAATTATATAAATTTATTAATTTAATTGGTATGTTCTGACAATATAAAATAGTTTTACATTATCAACTAATAAAAATAGGAAAAAATAAAAAATTATGATGGGTTTCACATTATAAATGGATAATTATTTGTATTAGTTAATATTTTTTATTATTTCTATTAATTGATAATATAAAATTATTTTATACTATTAATATATTTAAATTAAATTCTAAATTTATTCCATACCTACTTAATATAATAATTCAAAAGTATAACTTCGAAAATTTTTTCGAGCGGCAACTTCTCTTTTAATGACTTCTCCAACATACTTTAGGACCTTTACTATATTTAGAATAAATCAATCATATTACAGGAAAATTTTAAATTTTATTTTGAAATAAAAATCATTACAGGTGGAAACATCTAAGATCTATCTATAATTACTATTCCACTGTCTTCACTCATCTATATTACCTTTAGTGTTTCCATAAAATAAATCTGGTCCCAATTTATGTTTAAGCTAACGTAATTTCTATTTATTAATTTGTTAATTTTATTTCTTTTTAACCCACTTTTAGCCACTAAAGGTCATATAATCACCAAAAAAAAAAAAAAAAAAAAGCCACTAAAGCGTCACTCTCAGATCCTATCACCAACCCTCTGTTCTATATTCCATATTTTCTTTAAATTCTCTCTGTTCTTCTTCAAAAAGTTTTTTCTACCTCATTGGGTTCTTTCATTTTTTTTACATTATTTCTCTTTATGAGCAATTTTAATCGTTCCCCATACTGAGAGATCGAGGGAAGGGAAGAAGGATCGAGATTGCAAGCTTGAATGTGAGACATAGATGATTACGATGATGACGACAGAGGAGTAAGTGGCGGCGGAGGCAGCGGCTACGGTAACGTTTTTTCTTCTCTCTTCTCTTTTTTTTTTTTTTTTTTTCACTTTCTACAATTTTTAATTTGAGATTTTAAGATTTGGGATTCTTCTTCCATGGGGTGTGTTGTGTTGAGGTTGGGATGGAATCTGGTATGCGCTTCTTCGCTCTCTGGTTTGTGCTTCTTTACTTTCGTTTTGTCCTTCTTATTAAATTTTTTTACTTCTGGAATTATCTCTCTAGTTCTCTGAGTTGTCATCGTGAATTGGTGCCTACTCTTGATCTCGCTTCCTTCTAAGAGAGTGCCAAGTATGATTTTTTTTTTTCGGTATTTCTTTAATCCAAATGTTTCCATTTATGTGCCTATATGAGTTTTAGTTTTCTGTTGCGGTGGCACTCTTTGATTTTGCTGTCTCAATTTTTTTCCTATTCTTTGTTACCATGGATGTGTTTTAAGATTGGATTAATAAACTGAATAAACATCATTTATTAATAATGATGTGTTGTCTCTGGTGCTCTTTGAGTAATATTTTCTGAGGTTTGCATCCTGAGATGTTCCTCTGGCTTTGTAAATCCTACCTCTAAATTTGTTTCACATATAAATGTATCTTAATTGATTTATAAGCTGACTCAGTGAGAACTCCTATTGTTTGCCCCTGTGACTGCCATGTTGTTTGTGTATTATGTTTTATATGAATATGTTTTGGTGTATAAAGTATCCTATTTTTAGTATGCTATTCCTATTTTTATCTGTGGCTTACTCAGCTATCAACGCTTTTTTATTGTTGATTTGCCTTTAAATATATCTTCTGTAAATCATGTGTGATAGTCCTTTGGTATTTTTTCTGATTTCTTCCTATGGCTTCGTCAGCTTGCTTTGATTTATTGAATTGTGTATTGTTTTTAATTTCAGTTTTGAGAACCCTGTATATTATCTTCCTCTATATTTGTCATGATCCTGCCATCAGAGCCAATTTTAATCAACTATAGTCTGAGCTTCCTAATTCAGGGATAGGAATTGCTTTTACTTCTAAACTTTGTATTATCTTTCTAACATTAATTATTTTGTTATTGTTATAGCCTAACCTCACTGCTGGAGTGCCTTTTGACAATATTTTCTTAAGTTGCAGTTTCAATATGTGCAGTGTTTCTAAGGTAAAATGAGTATTAATTTTATTATTTCAGTTTACTTTCTATTGATCATGTTGCTGGCATTGATGAGTATTCATTTTATTGTTTCATATTTTCTATATGGTTTTTATTGTCTTCCGGCCTTCATTAATTTTGTTTCTAATAGTCGTTGCACATTAAGCATTGATAGTAATAAGTTAACACATGGTCTTAGAGGTCATGATTTTGTGATTTTCGCTTGAGTAGTTAAAATATTGGAATGTTAATGACAATGAGTTAGTTGCATTGATTCCTTATATCTCTTTCGGCATGGGGAACTCATTGATGATGATCTCAAGTGGTCTTTTGCATTGAACAGGTTCCTCATTTCTGAATTTCTATTTGCAGAAAAAAATAGCTTTATCATATTGTTAATTATTATTTGTTTGCCTCCATTTAATAGTTAAGCTTTTAGAGAATTGGCCCTTGAAATGGTTTTGAGCCTACTATACTATACACAATGAACTTACGCACATGAAGGAAAAATTTGTGTGCTAGGTAGATGGAAGTTTTTTGGGAATGATAGACAAAGAGTAAGAAAAAATGCAAACAATATACCAGATATGTGGTAACAGACTAATGCTTACACTTTTATCTAGCTCATCTTAAATAGATTTTTGACATTATAATTTCATATATGACAAAAATAATTAAATCAATTTTCTTTCATATTTACAAAGAAGAATTTGAACTTCTGATCATGAGGTATATAGAGTTGATTGGTTAGCTGTTAGTAAGACTTTGGAAGCTTTACTATAGATTAAGTGACTAAGTTTTACTTTGGAATTGGTGCTTCACTGAGTTACTATAAACCTCAAATTTCAACTGATCACTTTGAGTCACGCTAATCATCCATCTTATGTTATTTCCAGTCTAATTTTCTTGTAGTTGTAAAGTGCATATTTGTATCTATTATAGTGGTATAACCTTATATATTGTCTTGCTTTAATATATGATTAGACTCTTTCAATGTCATTCTGCTACCATGTTTTCTATCACATTTTAGGTTTTTTCTCTCAGTTAGTTTAATTGTTTTGCCTTACATGGTTCATATTTTCTTACCACTACATTGATTTATTTAAATTGTGAACCATTAATCTATTTAAAGTTTTTTTTTCCAGCCCTGTGTATTCAAGAGGCAAACAGTTTTATATTCTCCTGCTGTGTTGCACTATTCTCTGTACAGTGCATATACCTGTAACCATGGTTGTCAGGAGTGCGCTTTTGCATGTAGGAGCGCACGATCCTACGCTCCAGGAAGAGGTCAGCGTGCTCGGACCCCGTCTTCAGCGCGGACTTGACGGAACGCGGTGGGAGCGTCGTGCAAGAGCATAGGAGTGATAGGATCGTGCGATCCTAACGAGCTGGGCGCTCCCATGGGTCCAAAAACTAACCCCACACATTTTACAAAGAAGCCCTAAGAAAACCCCTCTCTCTCTCTCTCTCTCTCTCTCTCTCTCTCTCTCAAGTGGTGGCCATTTTTGTCTCTCACTCCGTCGCCGGTCGCCACACCATTTCTGACGGAATGGAGGCCCCCCGACTCCAGAGAAGGAACGTGCGATGGACAGAAAAGGCCGAAGAAAGAGCGCGACGAAGAGAAAGTGATGGCGGAGTGAGAGAGAGCCTGCGAAGAGAGATGAGCCAGGGAGAAAGATCCATGGGAAGGTGCTGGTCTGCTGGAGAGAGGGGGCCGCAAGGTAGTGGTGGTGCGGCGGAGGGGAAAAGCCATGAGGTGGTGGTGGGCGGAGAGGGAGAGAATGAGAAAGAGGGAGATGAGGTGAGAGAGAGATCAAGAGAGAAAAGAGGCAGCAAACGTCTCACCGTGCAGAAACTTGGAGGAGAAGCAGGGGGCTTAGGGTGGACCACCTCACTTAAGGTGTTGGTGGTCCTCAACCCCTCTCCCTTTTTTTTCTTTCCCTTTTTTTTATACAGATATTTCATATTTAAAATTTTATTGCGGCTCTAAATTAATTAAATTCCTCTATTAGTATGAAGCTTAATGTGAAATTTTAAAATTTTCTATTACCTACATTTTTATTATATTCTCCATCATTAAGAAATTTGGTCCTTGAATTTCAAGAATAGTAAACGGCTATTTCTGACGGAACAGAGGAGATCCTTTAGAAAATGATGAATATGATTATAATGGCCTTAATGATTTATTTTAAATATCATTCTAGTTATAGTAACCGAGTTATTGACTTGTTTTTTATGTTTTAATTTTAAGTGATATCAAAAACTTGTGGGTTGTTGTGGCTTTTATGTTTTGAATTATGAATTATGACATATGGACTTGATGAAGTTATGTGATCTTTAAATTTGAAGTTGTGATTTATGACTTTATTTACTTATTTGTGTTATATATATATATACAATGTAATTGTCTATTCTGGTAGGATCTTACGATCCGTGCTACGATCCTACGTTTTACGCTCTTGTATCCCCTTTCCGGTCCTATGTAGGATCTCGCTCTTGACATCCTTGCTTGTAACCATAAAACTCAATGTTCTATTTTCCTTTGGATCACGAATTGTTTATTTTGTTATTTTGTATTATATATAACTTTATTATGCTTTGTTTTTTTGGGAGTTGTTATTGGATTATGGGTAATTGTTAGATCCTATTTGTCTGATTTGTACACACTTTTGTTTGATTTGTAATTGAGTTTTGTTGTATCAAGTCCTACTATTCATAGCAGCAGAAAATGGAACATTAATTCCCATTTTTGCATAATTAAAATCACTTCAGAAAATGTAATAACCAAAAGGGTGCAAGTCTATAGGAAATTTGAGTGAGTGAAATAGTAGAGTGAATTGCCAAGATTGATTGCATGGAATTGAAGGGCTTATTTAAGCTCTAAAATGGCTTCTATCATATGATTATTGCAGCAGTGGTGGTAAGCTTATGGGTTAAGCTCTATAAATAGAGGGTATAGATAAGAAGAAATTAAATCTGCAAAGACTACTTTGATCATAAAATATGATCATACTAGAATAAATGAAGAAGTGTATGATTACTTAGCAAAAAGATATCACAATTTGAGTAGTTTAGAGTATGGATTTAATTTAGTGTCATGTCACCTCAGTTGTTAATTGAGTTTTGTTGCATTTTATAGCAAAAGAGTTACTTTAGATCGATTACCTTGACTATAAAAATTTCCTTTTGATTTTACAGTGATATCTCAACTTTGTCTTACGTTCTAGCTACCAGTTGGCATGACAACGATAATTACTCATCATATTTCTCTTATTTAGGATCAAATATTGTATCTATTGCAAGTATATGTAGCTAATTTTGGGACTGATATGCTTTCTTTTGTTTTCCTAATAGATATATGCTTGTGTGCTTCTTTTGGCTTTGAGGCAAACTCTTTCTACCATTTGCATGCAATCACGGAAAACTCCCATATGGATTATATAAATACGAGTGATGTTGGGTATTTCATAATATGTCTTTTGGACTTTTCTTTAATTACACGTTTAAAGTACCCAAAACAATCGTTCAAAGATGTGCAGTCATCTACCATTGCTATGGTTATTTTTATTATAAAGAACTTATTTATTGTTATTTGATTTATTGGAACATTAAAATGATAATATACACGCTACTATAAACTGAGAATTGATGATGCAGATCACACATACTGCAGAGGTTGAAGTTCGTTCATTGATGTCCACGTGACGCAGAATGATGCTATAAAGAATTAGGAAGGGAGTAATGCAGGTTAGCTGTGTGATGCTTAAGGCAAATTGCTTGTGGTGTTGTACAGTTGAATGCTGATGGGATTATTTTCAGAAGTAGATGGCTTGCTACTAAGATCTTTATGCTTCTATCCGATAGGAGTCTTGAGCTTTTGGTCGTAGTCTAGATAGGTGTTAATCTAATGTCAGAAGCAGTAGAAAACTGTTAGAGAATACTCTTTTCGCTCTCATTTTTGTTTGTTGTTTGCAAACTTTTCCTGTTGCTCGTCACTTCTTCAGTGGGGTGGAGCCTTTATGTTAATGTATCCGAAAAGGAAAAAAAAAAAAATCCGATGTTCTAAAATAAATGTTTTTCATAAATAAATTCTTTACAACTCATTACATAAAAGTAAATCTAGTGAGTACGTGGGTTAATGACATAGGCAGGATAAATTCAGATTTTTTATTCGCAGTTTGAAATCTTGAAAAAAAAAAAAAAGAAGCTCTAATGGTGCTTATTATAAGGTTGGAGTATAGCTGACGAAATAAATTTAAGAAATAAAGAAATTTATTGCATGACATTTAAATAGCAAGATATAATAAAAACTAGATACTGTTAACGGCATATAACCTTTAATTAGGATTTGAAGCTTTATGGTAGTATTAAGCTTTTAAAATAATTTAATTTAATAATAATGTAATTATGCTAAGAAATCTAATTCTTAATATGAAAAAAGGATTTTAATATTTATACAAATATTTTTCTATTATTTTTATTAACAAATGCAGTTTGACATAGGTTTTTAAAATTTTTTTATTCACCGAAAGTAAATTTTTAATGCAATATAAAGCTCACCAAAATACCAAAAGTCACACATATTTGCCTGAATATGTTGACTAAGAGGTGTTTAAAAAAAATAAAAATAAACTTCCAGATACAAATTTTATTTTAATATTGTCTTTTCCAGTACAAAATTCATAACATTTAATTATTAGATTTTTATTGAATCAATTATTAATATTTAATCTTAAAAAAATAACATTTTTTTATTATTATCTAATTTTGTTCAAATAAACTGTAAATAATTTTTTATTCATTATTAAGTTATTATTGAATAAAATTACACAATTTCATATTTAACAATGACGCACGGGTAAAACATACTAGTAACACATTAAAACTGTAATTCGTTTAGTATTGTTTATTTTCAATTTTTCAAGTGAGAATGAAACAATTAAACAAATAAAATCAGTCTATTTCTCTCTCCTCATTTTGTTCAGTCTCTTAGTAAACTAATTTTAAAGCAAAATTCTTAGAAACTATTACATATAATAACTCATTAGTAAAAGTATAATTCATTGATAAAGATATTTACTCCTAATTTTTTAGTGACGAAAAACAACTAAAACAACATATATAAGCTTAATAACTTATTGGAAGGTTTTAGCGTTTTACTATTGAGCATTGAATAAGTCTAAATGCTCAATTTCCTTCCCGGTGCCTTCTGGACTCTGGTTAGAGTACCAAGAAGCAAAATGAGAGGGGCTGATGGAAATAGGGAGCAAGAACAAATGACTCCTCAATTTTGTTGGTAGAACATGAGGTTGTGTGGTAGAACATCAGCAGCCCTGGATCGTGGAATCTATGGCTTGTGTGGTTGTTAATCGTGAAGAAGAAATTGGCCTGGAGGCTAGTGGGAAGAACGATGGCTAGAATACATTGCACGGATACAGGCAATGGTGAAGTTGTCATTTGTATCACTGTGCAATTTACCTTGCCTCTTCCTATCTCGAAGCTGCCCATTAACGTCATTTTTCATGACAAAAAAATTTAGTTCTTGTTGTTTATCCTGATTACTGGCATCTTATCAATGATCCCCTTCGACTAAAGATTACCCAAAGTTGCTGTGCCCAATCTTTACCGTTGCAATATTTTAATCTATCAGTAATTCCAATCCACCCAGGCATTAGAGTTGAAAATTGGCTAGGTGGCTTGTGATTTAACCCAACTTGACCTATTTAAAAATAAGACCAACATGTTTTCTTTATCAGGTATATATATATATATATATATATATATATATATATATATATATATATATATATATATATATATATATATGTGATTTAATTTGAATACACTATCAGTATAAAACTTTTTTATACAGACATCCAATTGTATATTGCCACATCAGCAAAAATTTTTGATATAATCACCCACTACTTGAATGGTCATGCAAATGAAAGGTTTTGATTGGATGACAGTGTAAAAAAATTTTACACTGTCAGTACACCCTAATTAAACTCATATATATATATATATATATATATATATATATATATATATATATATATATATATGTTTTCTATAATTTGTCTTTTTTGACTTACCTACAGTATTTTTACAAATAATTTACCACCTTATAGTACTTTAGAAACTTAATTCGTGTTTGTGGTTGTTTTTGCCAAGGTGGAATTTTAATATTTTCTGCGTCAGTCAAATGGCACTACGTGAATCAGCGCCAACATAGTCATGAGAAGATGGCGCTGATCGAGGACGTGCCACCAGCAACGACAACGACAACGCCCTACTGCAACCTGCAACTGAAACCTGCAACTGAAATGACGACTTGAGCACGGGAAGAAGGTGGCGCAGAGTCAAATGGTGCCACCCTGGGCAACTGACACGCGGCAGTGGGCAAGAGGTGGCGTGGAGTGAGAATGCGCCACCCTTATCTATATCTCGTCCCATTTCCCCTCGTCCACCCCTTCTCCCCCTCCCCCTCTCCCTCCATTCATAGATGAAAAACACAACCACACTTGCACTCGTTTTCATTTCTTCTCTTCTCTTTTTTTTAGTGAACTATATCAAGTTAATTATTCATTTGGTGCAATTCAGCTATTCCTATTAAGGTAGTTTTCTATTCATCTATGAGTTCTTTTTCTTTTTACATTATTATTTAGTTTTATCAATAAGCTCAAATTATCACAGCTTTTAGTGAATTTATTTTTATGAATTTAATTTTAAAAGATTTTATTAGAATATTTATAATGTTATTTACAATGTAATAAAAAAATTATTAAAGAGATTATTAAGATATATTTAGTTTTGAATATTAGATTTTAATTTTTCAGTAAGTTCAATTTTTTAAAAATAATTATGTTAAAAAAATTCTATTTATTTATGTTTGTAAGTTTTATTTTTTAAAACAATAGACTTTAATTTCATCAATAATTTCAATTTGTTTCAAAATTTATTAATTTTTTCAAAAGATGATTTAAGAGCATTTGGTTAATTTTTTTAATAGTTAATTTTTTCTGAGTTTATTTTAAAATTTTTTATTAAGGCAAAATACTTATTAGACCAAATACTAATTATTGTAATACGATTACAATTTTAATTTATATTACTAAGCAAATAAAACTGATCATATTACTATTTTATACTAAAAATATTATAAATAATTTAATAATTAATACTTTTTTATTTTACAGATGACATCTAGTTCTTCTTTTTCATCACGCGTCATTCGTCTTGGGTCAGAAGATGCATCATTATTGACGATGCAAGAGACACATATTTCACAGTATATTTGGAATGAACATCCTGATCGGGTTCTAGTGGTTAGAGGGAAATCTTCTATTCGCAACAGGAATGAGCAAATTCATGCCGAAATTATTTCGTACATGCAACAGGCAAGGTTTTATGAAGTTGCAAAGCTCGAATTTCTTCTAATTGAGCACATGTTAGTTTCTACTCTACTAGAGTGTTGGAGACCGAAGACACATACCTTTTATTTGCCTCCAGAGGAATACATGATTACGCTGCAAGATATTGCTATCCAGCCGGGTCTTTGTATTGATGGGAGACCAGTTACTAGCAATACTTCTAGTCCGTGGCAAACCATTTTGCAGCAACTATTAGGCGTAACTCCACCGCAGAATGCTTTTCATGGTCATCGATTAAAAATGGCATGGTTAAATACACACTTTATTGATATAAATGACCATAATGATAATGAGGTCTAGGTTCAGCGATTCACTCGAGCATATATTTTGCGGTTGATGGGGTTACTTCTATTTCCATATCATTCTGAAAACTTGGTACCCTTAAGGCTTCTACCATTGTTAGAGGATTTTGCCACAGCTAGAGAATATAGTTGCGGATTAGCTGTGCTCTCTTATTTATATCTTGAGCTTTGCAAGTGTATGTATTATAATAGGTGTGAGATTGGAGGTATGGCTGTGTTGGTTCAGCTATGGGCATGGGATAGATTCCCATCAATTGGCTCGACTTGTAAACACATTAGTAAACCCATACTACGCTTAAGTCGTATTACGACATTTTATTAATTGTTGCTTATGTTCGTGGAAAACTAAACTTTACTTCAAATTAAGTTACGCGGAAAATACGGTAAGATTTTTTTTTTTTTGAAAATAAATACGTTGTCGCTTCGCAGTGTTTTGGAAAGTAAAACCTTGAGCGAGAAGATAGATGTAAAAGAGCGTGTTGCAAGAGAGTCCGAAACACTATATCATAAAATATGAGAAAGGTAAATAACTAATAATTCACAAATACATTACACTACATAGCTAATCATTATATTCATATGGGTATATATATATATATATGTATAAACATTACATTAAAGGAAGCTCATGGACGTGCCATGACTCAAATATTAAATACAAACTTAAATTGACATCGTTCGTCACAAAAAGGAATGTATGAAGATGCAGAGCTACGGCCACTATAAGTCCAAATCAGCATTGTCTGGCATCCCACATCATACATCCGCTCACAGTGTGGGGGATCTATACTCCACTTCACCGGATGTGCCATCAGATTCTGGTGACAATACGGAAAAGTAACTAGAGTGAGAAATAGGATTTCTCAGTAGGACTCGAACCCGACACTAAAGTGTCATCGTCATCGTCCTAGCCACTTCAGTTTTATAAATGAAAATAGTGAGCATACATAAGGTTCAATTCTTAGATTTTCGAAAACATAGCTATCCGAAGCGGATTCAATTTTAACATGTCCTCTAATCATTTATATCATAACAAGCAGGGGAACAACTATAATTACATAAAACATGTGTGGCGATGCTATAAGCTTCTCTTAACTTCTTCTCTTCAAGGGTTTGAACCGAAGTTCCTTTTCTTTTCTTAACTTGACTTTATCTTAAGTCTTTTTCTTTGCACCCACTAAACATAAGTGGTAATGAGCTCATATTGTGGCCGTCGCCACCATAACTTTTCGGCCCTTACACTAGCTGGGTCATGTCATGCCTCATGTAAGCCCTATCCCCTATACTCACACTAGCTGGGTCGATGCCATGCCTCATGTGAGTCATGGGTGAGCGAAGCTTACTTTGGGTCACCTTCCCTTTTGAAGGATTACACCCTTAGTTCATTCTCTTCTTATTAAAGCTTATGATGCAAAATTATTCTAATTTGTTTCCATATTTGGGCGTTACGTATTGCCATCGCCAAATGTGATTCCTTTATCACATATCATTAAGCATCATATCATCAACATATACTTATCATAATCATATCATTATCAAAATCATTATCATATCATCATCATCATGATCATCATCATATCATTGTCATCATATTGATACATAGAGGCATATATATTACACAAAGTCTTATGAGCTTAGCTTAATAAATTTGGTGCAAGCTTTTAATTGAGATTGCCTCTTGTGTAAATTATTTTATTAGGTATAGGGTCAATTTCATCTATAATCCTTTTTGAAACTTTTAAGTTGAATTATGAAGGTTTTTCAATATCTTAATTTGGGGATCTTAATGTCTTTAAGCATATTCCTCATTAACCTTTAAACTTAACCATAACCAGTCTTTACTTTTATAGTAGGGCAATAACTTTAAAAATTCGCCATAATTTGGCCTTTTACTCTTTTGACTTAAATTTTGGTATGATTATACTACTTTGAGTCTATTTTTAAACAAAAGAAACCTCAATGAAAAATTCGTTTTGCAAATTGAGATATGCACCTTTTAATCTAACTGCTCAGCTTTTAAGTTTATTCTCAATATAGTGACTTGTAAACTTTACTGGGAGTTCCTCAAATAGAATCTGACAAAACTATTTTATGGGGGTTTTCCTCTATATCTTAGCTTTCTAACAAACTTGGTTCCATTCAAAAATGTTATGTACAGCTCGAGTTATGCATGTTTTAGTACAGACTGCCCAAACAGAAATACATCTGGGAACAGCCCATTTTGAAAATTCATAGCTCTCTTGTTTGAAGGCCAAAGTTGATGTATTTTTTATGTATAAAAAGCTCTATGAGTCTATTTTCATTTAAAATTAGATTCATTGCATTTGAAGTTATATTGAAAGAGTTATTAGTCATGCCATACAGATTACCAGAATTTTTTAGCTTTCACAGTTTTGGTTTCAATGAGTTTCCTTGTAAAAATATTAAGTCTCTATGTCATATCTATGAACTTGGTGGAAACATGCATCCTCCTAATTCTTCCTAATAGCGTCGACTAACTTCTTGCAAAACCTATTTCCAGCGCTTAGCTCCACCCTCGCCTCTGCACCTCTTCGCACAAAATACTCGACCATCCTCCCATATGTGCACTTAACCAATGAAGTTATTGGAAGATTTCTAGCACCTTTCAACACTTTATTTACAGCCTCTTATAAGTTTGTTGTCATGTGCCCGTATCTGCGTCCCCCTAAATCATATGCTTGACTCCACTTCTCCTTCGGTATACTATAAATTCATCTTTGAATTTCAGGGCTAATTTGACGGAATTTCTCTAAATTTCTGTCAAACCAGTGCATGCAAGTCGTATACCCTACATTAACACAAATTAAATATTAATTCCAAAAAGAACAAAATGCATATATATAATATTAAAATTTTGAAAATGCACTTCTTACCAAGTTTCAATAGGTCTTGCTTCAATTTAGTATTCTTAAACTTATGGTTGAAATTGCTGGCAATGTGGCGAATATAGTACACATGATACACATATGGAGGCTGCCAACCAAGGTTTCAATTTGCCACAGCTCTTTTTATACTTGCATGTCGATCAGAGATAAGACACAGACCTTATTTTATTGTCACATATTGTCGGATGTTTCCCAAGAACCATGACCAGGCATCTAAGGTTTCTCCTTTAACAATAGCAAAAGCAATCGGTAAAACACAACTATTGCCATATTGTGTAGTGGCAATTAAAAGTGTACCATGATTTTTTCCATATAGAAATGTGCCATCAACTTGTATAATGGGTTTGCAAAAATTGAAGGCATCACAACATTGCTTGAACGTCCAAAACACCAGGTGAAATGTGCGAAATCGATTGTCTACCTGATTATTGATGACAAATTCAATTGTCTCAATTTTGTAGACAGAATCTAGTGCAAACATCTACATATATACAAGCCATCCAGGTAGCTTTGCAAATGATTTCTCCCAATCACCAAACACCTTTGCTATTGCCTTTTGTTTACCCATCCAAGCCTTTCGGTATGATACTCGAAATCCATATTGGCTATTAATTCTTTCTCTAAGCAAAGAAATTGGGATCGATGGTTCCAATTTAGCCAACCCTAACATAAATTAAGCAATCAAATTATTATTAATAAATGAACTTAATAAGCATAAAGTACATAATTGATATATAGATAAGTGACATACCTAGTATATTTGCATAGATAAAATTTGAATCTAATTTGTAGTGATCTTGAGATAGCATTGGATTGAGACCAATATGACGACCACCTCATTTGGTGATTTGCCATTTATGTCTTCTTTCCTAAAATTGCCCTCATTCACCAGGGGCAACCTTCTTCGTGTCTTATGCACTTTGTGCAAAAAATTGTTGGTGTTGATTCGGCTACAATATATGTTTGATGGACCTTCATAGAATAATGTTTAACACAGTTTCTTTGCTATCAAATCATAAACCAACATATAATTCATCTCCAACACGCCAAGAACTAGGCAGATCTAACCCAGGAAATTCATCCATCTCTTGATCTGGGTGGTCCCAATTGATATAATTATAATGTGAAGAGACATTCTAGAATGGAGTGTCCATCAAATGTGTTGCATCTATAAAGATATTATCAAATCATGAAAAGGTTCTAATAAAATCACAATATATATAAATAATTATATGAAAACTAACTACCTTGTTGTGAAAATTGTTCTCTAATGTGTAAAGATGATGCAACAAGAGAAATTACAATAGCCGGAGAATCCATTTCAGCCTCAGAAGAATCGCTATCAGGAATCTCACCTTCGTCATCATCTTTATTTTCATCCAAAGATAGATCCCTAACATAATCTTCATCTGACAAGCATATTATCAGCAATAAAATGATTGCCAAATGCAACACCAGAGAGAATAGAAAGGGCAATAGGCAATAATGAACTACCTGCAATATCAATCTCAGCATACAGTTCAAGCATCGTTAAAGTAGATCGTTATTCAAAAGTGCTAATCATGCAATCAACATCATCATCATCAACTATCTCAAGAGCATTATATGTACTGCTCTCTCGAGAAATTGGAAATCTATAAGTAACACTTGAAGTTGTTTGATGAGATGAGGCTTCAATTTGGCAGCAATTTTCCTCTTTAGTGCATTATAACCAAGTCCTCTTTCTATTCTAATTAATCTTTTATTACCTTCAAAAGTACATCCCTGTGGTCCATCAAATTTTCTACCATTCCAATATACAAACACAATAAAACTACTCATTTTTTTAAATAAATTTTAAAAAAAGAAGGCATTAAAAAAAATTAACAAAAAAATAGAAACTGTAAATAAATAGAATGTTTAAATAAGACATTCTGTAAGGACTTAAAAAAATAGAAAACAAAAAAATAAGGACTTAAAAAATGATAAAAGAAGATAGAGTGTTTAAAGAATGGAAATTGTAAATAGAAACTGAAAATTTAAAATATAAACAATAATTAGATGCAATGCTGAAATAAGGTAGAGGGTATAAAGATTGAAAATTCCAAATAAAACTAAAAACTAAAAACTAAAAATGTAAAGAGCAATCAGACGCAATCGGATGGGTGAAAAAACTGAAATAGGGTGTGCAAATAAAGCTTTAAATTTCAAAATAAATAGGCCGGATAGTGGAGTGTTGTCAACCAGCGCCAACCGAGATCAGCTGCCACGTGGTAGGATCCCATACGTGACGCATGTTGACTCTGTGCCAAATGCCCTTCGCGTAGGGCACGTGGGAGTGGCGCTGTGTGGCCCTGCGCCACATGTTTGTTGCCTAGTGGATGGCACTCTGTGACTATGTGCCATATGCTTGATCGCAGGTCCCACTTGTCTTGTCTCACAGAGGGTGGCAGGGAAACAGTGCTGGCGCTGCTTCATAGTGCGCCATCTGACCAGCCAACAATCATAAAAAAGTCCAGCAAGGCAAAAAGAACCATAGACATGTAAATAGTTTCAAAACAACCCTATCCCTGTAAATAGTTTGTAAAGATACTATACTTTGGTGAAAAAGCCCTATAATTTACTAAAATATTAGAATTCCAATTGGCATATATCTTTGAATAGTAGCCAACCACCTTACCACTATACCACCACTCTATTTTGTAATAGTTTGCAAAATTTTTATGTTTATGTTTTTACATTATTATATTTAAAATAAAAAAGAAACCCTAACATTGATTTTCCTCTCTAGCAGTCCAACATTGCATAGTTTGTATCCTCACACTCGCAAGCTCTCAACAATCTTAAATTCTCAGTTCTCTCAGACTTCGATCTTGCCATGCTGGAGCCATCACAAACCGCCCTTGTCGATTAGACTTCCTCGCGTTCCAGACCACCTCGATGCGCCGGACTTGCTTGTGTTCCAGACTGCCATGCTACGCCAGAGATTCCTCACGTTCCAGATCACCTATTGGAGCTTCCTCGTTGGTTTACCTCTTCATTCTGGCCTCTCTCAACTCACCACTCAACATCTGTCGTTTTATTTTAGTGTTCTTTCAATATGAGTCCTTGAGATCAATGTTCCCTTGATATTAATGTTAATATTTCTATGTAGCTTTGGAACACATTTGTTATTAGTTCGGTGTTTTTCAATGTTTTGTACATATATTTCTGTTAAGTTTTAGAACTCTATTGTTACTATTTCAATGTTCTTCCATGTTTTGTGTGTGTATTTCTATTCGAGATAATACTCACTTTAGTCTGTAACTTTTCATGCGTGAGTCACTTTTGTCTTTGATTTTTAAAAATTGTCAAATTAGTTCTTCACTTTATAAAACGTGAGTCATGTTAGTCTCTTCTCTAACGTTGTTAGTCCACCGTCGTTGTTTGCTGACGGGTCATGTTAACTGAACTTAGAACTCAGAGACAAAAGTGAGCAAACATGACTAATATGATAGTGGACTAACAGAGTTTAAGGAAGGGACCAACATAACTCACGCGTGAAAAGTAAAGAACTAAAGTGAGCGTTAACTCATTCGAAAAATGTAAATAAGAGCAGGGAATAGAATGTTATCCTCCATATACTAGAAAGAGAAGGAAAAAAGAAAAAAAAATTACTATCCCTTAACTCATTCTTCGTCCTGTACTAGGTACTAGCTGTGAAGAAAAGGATTAGGGTTTTTTATGTAATCCAATTCCACCCTCCAATTTGCATGGCGAATTGTACAAATCTTGCTGCAAAGAGCCTAATTTTGAGGTGGCACTAACATGATGAGCTCATAAAATTGGTGAGTCGTTGTGGGGCCTCTTGGAAATCATCGATGGGGCTGGAAGGAAAGTATGAGAGACGTTACAAGGACTTCAAGTTAAAAGTGAAAAAAACTCTAGCGGATGATTTCGAATGGTTGAAATTACATAATAGTTCCTCAAATAAAAAATAAAAAAGGAAATTCATTCTCCTTTTTCCCATAAAATCAATTGAAGATTCTCAAGCTAACAAACTTTATATGCTCTAATAATGATGTTTTTGGTTTTTAATTGTGTTTAGTTAAAAATATAAGTTAATAGACTTTTAAGTTGTAGAAGTCCATTTGTGTAAAGTAGCATCATTTTTATATAATAACATATTGAGACTTGAGCTTATTTATCATACAAAACTTCTCTCTCTCTCTCTCTCTCTCTCTCTCTATATATATATATATATATAATATAATATAATTTTTCAAGAAAAAAATGGAGGGGCCATAATAGACTTTTAAGTTGTAGAAGCCCATTTGTGTAGAGTAGTATCGTTTTTATAGAATAACATATTCAGACTTGAGCTTATTTATCATACAAAACTTCTCTCTCTCTCTCTCTCTCTCTCTATATATATATATATATATATAATATAATATAAAATTTTTAAAAAAAAATTGGAGTCAAAAAAATTGGGGGGCCATGTCCATGCTAAACTCTGCCACTATATATATATATGGCTATAGGGTCGGTTGAGATGGTAGGTGCCTTGATTCCTTAATAAGAGGTCTTAGGTTTAAGTTCAAGGAGTTGAAAAAATTCTTGCTGCAAGATCTTTACCCCCTTCAGGGACTTCCATCGAGTTGGGCCGGATTAGTTGGATTCTAGTAATAGGGCCCGAATAGCGATGGTTCCGTCAAAAAAAAAAGGAAAAGCAGCATGCTAGGTTGCGGTTCTTGAAAAGGAATGGTACTTAATCCTTGATACTTAATTCCAATTGAAGCTGCTTCCAAGGTAATGAGAAAAATATAGACCCTGCGGGGTGACAAAAAATTTAAAAAACCGTCATTGAGAGCAGGGGAAAACGATACATAGAATCAGAGTAGAAAGAAAAAATGGAAAACAAAAAAGAAGGCAAGAATATGAGATCGAAATAAAGAACAAGCGTGTGTGTTTATGTGATGTTGTGCTTGTGTTACTACGATCTGTCATAGTGTTGATTGGAATAAACGCTTACCTTCCAAGGTGGCTACTTATAAGACATCGCTTGTGAAATTAAATGAAGGGAAACATACACGTATACTCCAAAGATCAAACTAGCACTATTCATTTAAGCAGAGATTATGCGGGGCGCACTTTGGCCCACATGACATAAGAAGAAACAGCATAAGCTGGAAAGAGATATCATGGATCGTATTGCATACAATTTGGCTCTTGACATAAGCAATTAAGCAGTACAGATACACTTTTGATACCCGATAATATAGAGATTAAGAGTAATATTATCCGTATTATTTTTTAGTATATTTTCAAAGAGATATCCTAAAATATTTTTTAAATATTAGATTGAAAAAAAGTTAGGATTTATTTTTAATCAATATTTAAGAGACTCTTTAAAATAGTCATTTATAGATGTTCTAAAAAGAAATATAAATAAGTCATTAGAAGTGATTTAATGATGATATTTAAATACTATGTATAAGGTCAGGAATTCAGATTTCATTGCTGCTAATATGAGAAAAAAAAGAAAACCAATAATTTTTCTATTAATTAGAGAAATATTTTGGTCTGACATAAGCAACAAGCATTTTGGTCCATGTGAAAAGCTGGAAAGAGATCAAAAGCAGGGAATGTATAGTCCGCAACCTAATCACACATCGTTGACCTTTTATACCTTTTTCCACTTAACACAAGGGAGCCGTGTAACAATTTAGTGAAACCCATTTTAATGAGAAATTAATTTTAATATATTTTCAATTTAAAAAAAATTTATACAAATATTTAGTTATGTATTATCACATTAATAAAAATATTTGATTTAATCACTCATTATCTTACAAATTTTACAAATAAAAACTTATAATTGAATAATAATATAAAACCATTTTATACTGACATCATATGATAATTAATCTCATTAAATAAACAATGAAAAGTGTAAATATAAAGTTGTGCGTATATGAATGAGTTAGTATGTCATTCTTCAACATTAATCACAAAAGGTATATTGATTGGGGCTTTGAATGCCAATCATAATATCACCGGCCATACAATAAATATTAAAAGTTTGAAAAGTAAATTCACTAGCAAAATCAAGATGAATTATTTTGATTGGATTGTTTAGAAATTGTGCTCTTAGTTGAATAACTTGCACAAGTAATCTCACAAACTCCAGCTTGTGAGATGATAATGAGCACATATGTGACTATTTCATAGATGCATATATTAAAATCATAAAATATTTGAAAAGTCTGCATGATGGATGAACTAGTCCACATATATCACCTTAAATTCCTTCTAGGAATTCAAGAGATTCAAATCCAATCTTTGCTAGTGATGGCCTTATAATTAATTTAACTTGAGAACATGCAGCACAAGAAAACTTATAAGATTGAAGAATCTTTTGGTTCTTCAATAAGCACCCATATAAGCTTTCAATAGTTTTTCACATCATTATTGCTCCCAAATATCCCAACCAATCATGCCAAATGATAAATTAAATCATTTGGGTTAGTAAACTTCCGGTTTACTATAAAATATATTTAATTGTATTAATATTAGTTAGTAAATTTCTGGTTTACAACAACATGTACTCAATCGTACTAATATTAGTGCAATATAGATCGGAAGGAAGTACAAATAATTTCTTTATTACAACTTTCTTTCTCAAAGCACAAGTTATAATATGGAGGTACTCATTACTTCTCTCACTCTTCATCTCAATATGATATTTATTTCGGTGAATATATTTAAAACTCAATAAATTCTTTCAAGGAACAATATTGTAGCTCTTCTGGAGCTTACGAATATATTAAAACTCAATAAATTTGTTCTGGAAATAAAATATTAACTCTTTCGAAGCTTATTAATATATTAAAGCTCAAAAAAGTTTATTCAAAAAACAAAATAATAGCACTTTTGGAGCCTTCAATTATCTAATAATGGTGTGCGTACTTGCTTTTAAGAATCGTGTGTGTACATGCATTATACACAAGACAGATATTTATATTATTTATCTTGATTATTTTCTTTAAGGAAGTAATCAATATAGAAATGATAATGATAATAAAAAGAAGAATAAATAAACATTGAGTGCATTGAGTACATGAGTATTCACATAACATTAAATAATAATAAGATATATACACATATATATAATGACATTATCAACACTATCAATTTACGTTAACAATATATTAATAAATATTGAATAATAAAAACATATAATAATCAACTTTAATTGACATAAATTTAAATCTCAATTTATATTCAAGCATATCAAGGACTTTTATTCCTTCATGTCAAAACAAGCCTTGAAATGTTAAAACTTGGATTTAAGAACATTTATCAATAAGAGGAGGTTATCAAGGATTTAGATTTAAAAAGGAAAGTAATGATTTGAAATTCATAAAAATACGAACTTGAATTTAAAAGCATATTAACAATTTGAAAATTTAAATATAGTAACTCCAATTGATACTTGATAAAGATCAAGCAAAATGTCTCCATGTACTACAGGTATGTGACCAATGTACTTTGATGCCATAGTGATAACATTTATTTTCTTCTAACTCAATTATAATTTTGATTGGAATCATGACCTTTGCCACTGTTCGGGCTATAATTTGTTACATTTACTTCAGCAAATGGTGTAGAGCCAACTAGGTGGGTTTCATATTTTTTCATGGGCAACTCATTATTTCGTCCAGCCACAATAAGGTATAAAATTAATTCAAAATATTTTGTAAAGTCGTTTACTCGATGTTGCTACTGGAGGAGCACAATTGAGGCATGAAAAGTCAAGAATATCTTTTTTTTAACATATGTCTATCAGTAATATCTCCTCCTATAATTTAAATTGGGAGGTAATTGTATAAAATTGCAGTGTTGTATTTACTAATAAATTTAAAATCTTGCAATCCGCAAATAAATCCAATTCATATATCTGCTTCAGGTAGCTCTAAAGATTGACAAGATCTTTTAGAGTAAAATACTCAAATATGAATCCTTCATAAAAATGACAATGAAGGAAAATCAATGCTTTTGAGCAATTCTTCTAGGATGCAATGTTTCCTTAATGGTATCTTTAAGATTCATTGAATCACGATAGATTTTGTGCAATCCTACTAGGATGCGATGATATTTTCTTGTTTAATGGTGTCTCCATAACCCCTTGAATCAAAATAGATTTTACATAATCTTGCTAGGATGCGATATTTTCTTCTTCAATGGTGTCTCCAAGACCCATTGAAGCAAGATGGATTTTGCGCAATCCTACTGGGATATGATATTTTATTGTTTAATGATGTCTTTAGAACCCATGAGTTAATATAAATTTTAGCATCTATAATTCAAGACAAATATGTCTTTCATGAAACATCAAGAATCACAAATTCATGATTGAAAAAGCTTGATATAGTTAGAATGTCTTACCTCAAACCTTCACTTTGTTAAAATATCTTACCTCAAGCTTTCACATGAATGGTACAGTCTCGTACTGGTAACGTGTTATAAAATAATAGTAAAAAAGAATAGATAAAGAGGAGAAAAGAGAATTCTATTATTAATATTCTCAAAAGAGTGTTATATATGGAGCATCCAAAGGGTTATTTATAGTTAAAGGGTGAGATATATAAGATATGATCAAATAATATATTCTGTCTAATCAAATCTTAACCGAATCAGGATAAAGATATGAACATCCACATTCAAATTTAAATAATATTTCATAACAAGAGTATTCTCTTTGCTGCAACAACTACTACCTATGTTTTGATTTACATTGATATGATTAACTTCATACTAACAAATAATGTAAAGTATAATTAAATAGTCATTGAAATGAAAAGGTAAAGGCATTAAAATTTTGAAAATGTTATGAATAAAAATTTTATACCAGGAGGAGGATTGCAAGGTCCTTTAGAAGTTGTCATATGAGTTGGTACATAACAATGGCTTCCTGCCACATACATCAAAGAATGCGTGAAGTAATAAAAATTCTGTTGATAAATAATATTGAGAAGCAAAAATAAATAAGGTGTGTCAAGAATTTTGTAAATAAAAGTAAAACAAACTTACTTCGAAATTGGGATAATGATTGAGATATAGTAGAAGCATTTGTCGTATGAATTGGAGTATTCTCCTTATTCGAATTAGTAGTACCTATGTTTTCATTTACTTAGATTTTCCAAATTTTTATGGGAACAATTAATGTAAACTACAAATAAAAATTGAGCAAGAGAATAAGAATTGAAGACAGTAGCATGAATCTATAATATATCTATATCTATAATAGTTGACGTGAATATTAGGCTCACCTGTAGCATTTGTTTGACTTGAAAGCAGGTTGTAATTTTCACCAAGGAAGTGCATATTAAAAGGAGATATTGCTACTTCCTAGTGAATAAAAGAATACCACAAGTGCAGGTTGTGTGGATATTTTATATGTGATTGTAAGTTGGTTGATAAATAGGAAAAATATAAAAGCTTCCAACTCCTTACCTCTATTGTAAGTAGCCAGTGGAGCTCTGCAAAGCACATTCAAATTACCTAATAGATAAAATGGAAAGGACATGGTGTTAGTGAATAAGATGAGAAATAAGTTAAAATATGATAAAATGGTAAGAAGATAAGCAAGTAAGAAATGGAAGGAGAATTTCTATGTGATACTTAGCTTGTTATGCATTATATCGTACCTATTTCACCGTTTGAGTTCAAATTGTGCTTCCTCTTCAACATTTCCCTTCTTTCAAGTCTTGCTTGTTTCTTTTTCATTAATGTTGTTCCAAAGTTCTAATCCATTGTGCTTATGAAAGCTTCATTCATAGATTAAGAAAGTTAGAGAGCAAGGAAATGAGGTTCAAGTCATGTCATATGGTCTGGAAGAAGAGGAAGAAGTAGAAGGGCAAGTAGTGTTTTCCAATAGTGTACTATAGAATGGAGTAGATGAAGAGTTGCAAGATAAGGAAGTGGTTGCAATTAGCTTTAGGAGAACAACCAACCACTGAATTCCTTTTTTTTTTTTGTTTCTTTCATTTTGATTATTGTTTTGTCCAATGCCATGATGCGAGAAGTAGATACACTTTTCTTAATCCTTCTTTTTACTATGTGCTTAGCACACATGCTTTCAACAATTATTGCCTATACCTGACAGCTACCATTGCAGATATTGATTGCCTCCAAGCGCCGCTTATTTCAAGCACATTTTATAATGCATTATGCCAAGTCAGGGGCACCATGCACCGTGTTAGATTTATGGTGAAGACTGATGGTGCAAAAGTTAATGTTGCATGTAGTATGTTAATTTGGCACTTTTCAAGTTCCAATTGGACTTTAATATATCACATAATTGGAAATTTGCAGCAAATGTTAATTTTGCAATTACAAAGGAATAGTCTGAATAAAAGGTAACTATAGAAAAAATATGATACATAAGAGTGAAATTGAGAATGGAGAGTAAAAAATGTTTTTTATTTTGTTTCCATATAAATTGAGAGAGTCTAAACAAACTACATAATATGTGGGCAGCAACATTACAGGAACATGAGTACATACAAATTAAATTTTCACTTACAATAGATTTGACTAAATGTACTAATTCAACTTTCCCAACTTAATCAAGTACAATTAAAAAATAATTGCTTCCTATCTCATTATTTGCTCCTGAGAATCCAAACGTGGTGTAACTCTTCAAGAGCAATTGTCAAAGCAATTTCTAATAAAAAGTTTGCTTTTTCATCTGCTTTTTCTTTAGAATGGATATAATCCTACATTTACATATACTTCAAATCAGTACACAAAAAGCTGTACAGTATAAAATTTTCAAAAACAAATAATTACAACAGCAGGTTAAGAAAGCATTAAAGTAATTAAAGTAATAGTAAATAGTATATACTATATACTCACCTTTAACCATTTATAATTCAACTCCAACTAAAATTCTTAAGTTCATGATACACAAAGAAGCAAATGATAGCAACATAATAACATATTTTAACCATTGACCAATGAGGATTTACTAATAATAAGTTGATTACATCCCATAAATTCTCCTTAACCATTAAAGGTCAACAAAAGAGCACAAGTCCAAACATAAGATATAAAGCCGTCCTTAATTATGTAAGGTCACAAAATAAACAAAGTTCATGAAACAGCAACTACTGAAAATACTAAGTACATGACACTTGAATAGTAAAATATGTTATATTGTCCTTAACCATGAAAGGTCAACAAAATAAACTACTCGATGAGGAGTGGATAACTATAGATTGAATCAATTGGTCTTCTCTTGCTTGATAGTTTTCTTTTGCTTGCAACTAAAGCTATCTTCTTCACCAAGAGGTGCTGCCTCCTCAGAAAGTCTCTTACACGAGGTCAGATCAACACCATCATTCACCGAGTCTCTATCACATGATTCACCAAAGCCACTTACCTTATCAGCTTCCTTAGCAGAGAATTCAGTCATCAAGTTCTGCAAGTAGCATAGCATAACATAACCATATATATCCAAACTAAAATAAAGGGAATTTGACACTTATGATACTATAATTGCTAAAATATAATTTATTAAACCTTTACATGCAAACCACCATCTCCCTCAATTGTAGGGGCATGCTTACTCACAGAAATGGATCCCATTGTATAATCAACATCCTGAAAGTTCAAATAAAATGATGTAGACATGACAACATGTATATTACTTAAAAATAAAGGTATGAACTACATGAAGAAAAATATAACATACAATAGAAGCTTAAGCCGAAGCTCTGATTTTTTTAAGCAAATTTGAATCATTCGTCATCCTTTTAACCATATAGGAATTTTCAAAATTCTGTTTGGGAGACCTCTTCGCTTTAATTTTGAATAGGAATGTTTCATCAATCAAATCTAGCAACTCTTTTGGAGTGGTAGAACTTGCCCCAGGCTGCATTTGCAAGAGGGCAATAGTGAACATGTAACGTGAAAAGAAATAATAACCTAAATAAAAGTATTGAATATTAACAATAATTTTGATACTATATAATGTTCTAAATAAAGCAACATAGAATACCTTTAGCATAGGTTGAAGAAAATCATTACATGATTTCTTAAGCAAGCTATAGGCTTCTCTCTCAAATATGACAAAAGAGCAAGAATCAGAATCATCAATAACCTTAGTATTGATTTTGTACCTATGATAATAATGAAAACTAAATTATTTAAATTGAATGGATAAAATATTGTAGAAAATGATTAGAAGAACTACCTTGGAGTCACAAACAACAACTTAATATTGCAAGCTTCACAAAAGTAAGTCTTTTTCATAGGATAAATAGACCTGTTGCATTTACAGGATGGATACCACCAATCTTCACCATCTAATATGTGTTTTATTGTCACCAAGACAATACAAAAGCAACCCTATAATGCATAACTTAAAATTAAACAAATTGATAATGTAAAGATTACTATTAAACACAATATGTGATATTAAAAATATTAAACCTCTTTACAGTCTTTCAGTTCTTCAATTGTTTTTCTTTGAGTTTTTTGAAGAAAATCATCTTCTAGGCTACAACTCTCGCTATCTTGTAGCTAACTCAACCCTTGAGGATAACTTGCAACACTACTGACAAAAAGAAATAAAAAACATAAATTGAGGATCAACAAAAAAAAAAAAAAGAACAATAATGAAGACAGAAGAAAAGAAGATGATAATAAAGCTAGAAACCTATTTTTGAATTTAATAGCAACTGGGTCATCAAGATTGAAAAAGACTTTAGTCGAATACATGGAATTTTGGAGAATAACCTTGCCTAAAAAAAGGTTAAAGTTTATCAGAAATTTGTATTTAGGAATATTCATTTAAGTTATTGCATGAAGGACTAAACTATAAAAGGATGGGGAATACCTTGGAAGGTTTTTACCATTGCAAATTGTACGATGACCACTATGTTTGAAACATCTCCAGATGATAGAAAAATATTAAATTGATCAACATAGGACCCAAATAAAGTACATTCAATTTTACATCTGTTTAACATGAAAACAACAAACTATAAGTCACAAGATTATATGACAAATCAAAAAAAGAAAATACCCTTCAACTTCTAACTCAATGACAATATACTTGATTAGTTTTCCTTCTCTCTCAATTTCCTTTTCAATACCAACACCAGAGAGCGATCCCATGACATCTAGAATAGCAAAAAAACAAAATTCACAAATAAATAAACAAAATGTATATAATGTTAATGTTAATTAATTAATTAAGTTAATGTGATAAAATATATAAGATTACCAACTAAATAGGAAGTGTCAAATCCTTTTGCATGATCTGGTCCATCTTGGCAAAAGTAAAACAATAGATAGGAATATCGGATGAAGGCAGCTTCTTAACATTAGTTCTATGCTCGAAATTCAACTTGTATTGATGTTTGGTTGTTTTAAAATTACCAACATTATGACCAACATCAAAGTGGGACATTTCGTACACCTCATCTTCACGCTGAACATTCACAAATTTGAAAACCAATGTCTTCCTTACAGTCACGTGAATCTTATCTCCCTTCAAAAAATTCATTAAAGAGACAGTGTTAGTAAAAGAATAGTTTTAGGAATGAATGTTTCATAGGGTAAAATGATTAACAATAGAGATATGCAAAGATTAACAACAAACTATAGACACTTATAGATTCATGAATGAGCACCATTTCTATCGAGAATGGAAGCTTTGAGTTTCCATAGCTTGGCATGTTCCATAATCAAACAATCCTAATATGGAGACACCAGGACTCTTTGGAAGGATCTATATCTGCAACTACGTCCATTGTAGAAGCCACTATAGCTCCAACAACAATAGCAATCGGAGGAAAAACAAATATCACCAATTAGAAATTAGAAATTAGACTTAGAAAACCAACAGGAATGTTGAAAGAAGAATGGAATGGTAAGAGGGACATAAACACTAAACCATTATATAGATGAGTAAGGTAGTTAAGGGGAAAAGAGAAATAATCGCAGACCTACTCTATCTAGCATACGAGTTCAAATTCCAAAAATAAGATAAACAAAAATCCCTAAACCATAGCATTATATAGATGAGCAAGGTAGTTGGCATTAAAAGAGGAATAATTGCAAACCTACATTATGAAGCATGTGGATTCAAATTTTGAAAATGAAATACACAAAATCTCCACATTTGATATTTGATACATGTTGAAGAGGAAGAGGATAGAAGGAACAACTTGCACAACCATAGGGTAGAGTGGTAGACAAAGAGGAAATCCTAAAGGCAAGAAGGAAACTCCATTGTGTGTGTCATTTCCCTACTACTAATTATTATCATACTGCTTAATTTACTTACTTAATTCTGATAATTATTAGTCAGTAGAGTATTACTAAGTTACCTCTTTTAATTCTACGTGGGTAAATTTTTTTTTTCCCGCCAACATCTATTTTCAATTTTAGTTATTAGTTATTTATTTTACACGACGAAGGTAATACTACTATATGCTAGTCGATAAAATCCATCGATAAGGCAACCATCAACTATAGAAAAGTATACATCACTACTACTGCATCATGGAGTACATAGATTAGTTCATAATACATAACCTCAAAATATAATAAGAGCAGGATGCCTGTACTACTACTAATCATCCCCATCCGACCCATGTACAGTCCATAAAACTACAAAATCAAATACATCGGATGAAGATGCCAAAAAGGCATCCTCTACTACGTCAGAGCATATTTAAAGTCTAGTCATTAATAATAGTAATGGTAAGGACTCTATCTACAATGTGAAGTAGAATTCTATTATTCAGCAGATCTGGTTCAAAGGTCACGTCCATCTGAATGTTGAGAATGATCTGCACCATTTGGAAACACCAAAGAAAAAAGGGTGAGAGAAATCTTCCAGTAGGGTGATGTTCCCAGGGGAGTCCCACTTCATCCCAAAAATGCTAAGAATAAAGGCTGGAGTGCAACAATATGTGTAATATACAGCCAGTCAAACCACTAGTCAAACATTAGAACATTTAGCAGCAAAATTATGCACAAGCAGATAATAAGATAAATTATCATTCTCAGCCATTTATTAGTGTCAAGCAATATGATATTGCATCATAATAATAAAAGTAGTAAAGTAATAATATAATCCATCAATAAAATAGAAATAATAGAAAGTATACTATTAATCCCTTTTATTGCTTCCTTTTTCCTTTCTTGATGGTTGGAGTCTCTAGGGTCTGCATCAATTGTCCAGATCTGCGAGAGCTCTCTTTGCTAGGGCATCCCTTAGTTAGATTAGTGAATTGCCAAGTCCTTATCCGCTATCTTGGCGGAGCCCGAGGCATCACTTAAATGAACACCAAGTCCTTATCCACTAACAAGGTGGGGCCCTTGGTGTCGTTTAGCCACTGCAAGACCATGTGAACACGAAGTCCGTATTCGCTAGCACGGCGGGGCCTGAGGTGTCATATAACGACCACCAAGTCCTTGTCCGCTAGCAAGGCGGGGCCCGAGGTGTTGTTATTTATTTATTCCCAAATAAAAGCCAAGCACAAAGTGCACATACGTAATTTTATTCATATCATGCATATAACGTAAATGAATTCATCTTTATCACAGAGTGCATATAGCACAAATCATTTCATTTACAACATAGAGTGCACATGATTTCATCTTTAACCATATATCAAAGCAAATATCTAAAGCAAGCTCATTAGCATATTCATGTGTACTCATAAATTAAGAATCATTATTTCCATCAAGGCACATAACATATTAATTCACAATCATGTTCATGATCATACCTAAGAAATTGTCATATAACTCATATAGGATATGCAAGAATCAGAATACATATTGTGCCACATAAATCAATCCTACATAGCACAAAACACGTATCATTCTTCCAAAGTTTCATGCATAATTTCAAAACTCATGAATAAAAGCAAATATGTTCTTATGCAAAACAAGCTTCCAAAGACAATTCACAATGAATGATTCCAAACTCATGCTCATAAACCAAATTTAGAAAACCACTTCAAGCAAGAAATTAGTTAGTTAATGTGATATTTCTAATTGGACTTTAACTTAAATCTTTGTATTTAGCTCTTAAGTGTGATTATAAGTGTGATTAAGTCCAAGGTCCAAAGTTCAAAGTCCATTAGTCCATATCCAAGCAAAGGTCCTCCAATGCATGGGTATGACCTTAAAAGGTCTCAGATAGGTCCAATATAAGTCTCATGGTCTCATATAAAATCCAAATAAGTTCATACAACTCTAATAGCATAGGTCAAGGTCATAAACTCCAAGTAAAGGTAATGATTCATTTTAATAAATTTTAAGTGACTTTTAGTGTCTTATTAAGTCTTAATGGTCTCAAAAAGAAACTATCACATAACTACACTAATTCAATCATACCCAAAGGTTTGAAAGCACTTCAATATAGTGAACTAATTAGAACAACTTCTAAGTTAAAATGAGTATCATGTCCGAAATACACATAAGGCCATAACTAAAGCATTTTGTTTCAAATCTCCTCAAACTTGTGTACAGAGTTTAATCAAGTAAAATCACATGGTTCAAGGCATCAAATGAAGTTTATAAAGCATTAAATCAAGAGAAATAAACATGATAGACATGCTATCCAAATCAGGGCAGAAAATAAAACTAGGCTTTTAGTTTTTAAGTCAACTCAAAAGTGCATGAAATTTAACATATAAGCATATAACATGTTCATATAATTTCTTATGCATCAAGACAACATTTAAATGCTTGAAAAAATCTTCAAAAACATGCTTGAATGCCATGGCTAGAGGTGCAGAAATTGGAAAACCATACTTGTTCATACATTCATGTACACAAATTAAAGGTTTAAGCATGAATCTTACATGTACTACGTCAACAAGTTTAATCAAATGGTAGTGCATTAATAAAGATTCAAAACCAATTATTTACAAACTAAAAATACATGATATAAGTTGAACTAAGCTGCTGCCTAAAATAGGGCAGCCTATAAGATAAATTAAAAACTCAATTTTTCATGCACCAATTTCATGAAAATCAACATATAGGCACATATAATTAATCTATAGGTTAAGTAACATCAAAATAGCAAATTTCCACACTTAAATATATGAATTATCATATTGAAAGAGTGCAGCCAAAACACGGCAGCAACTTGATCCTGAGAGAAATCACAAGTTACATGTAGAAAATTGCATTTTTTGAAGAATCAAGCTTATGTATGCTAAGTGCACCATATTAAGCCTTTGAATCATCATTTATATCATCTAATGACACATAGAAACACATGAAAACAAAAGAGTTACCCACTGCCCTAGGTGAGGCCGTGGGATTGTCATGCCCAAATTCAAGAGTTTTTAACTCATAATCATTCAAAATCATGTTATCATACTTCAATACTTCTAATATCATCTAAAGAACATAGAAACCTAATGAAACTTAATCAAACAAACCAAACACTTCTCAGCCCTCATAAGGCTGTGAGTCACATAGTGAGGCACAAGAAATTTTAACTCAAATGCATGCAAAAAAAACAAAAAAATCATGTTTTAAAGCATAAGAACACAAGTATACATCACTAGTAACTTAAATCCTTAAGAAAAATCACCAAGAACCAAAGCAAATTCAAACTTTCAACACCTTAAAAGATGACTAAATATTCTGAAAATAGAGGTTTAAGCTTCAAATAACTCATACATATGCATAGAACACAAATATGAAGCCTAAAAAGTGAAAAGACAAACCCTACATGTATTATCTCTTGAAAACTCGAATTGAACCTAGGCTTGGCAGCAGCTTCCACATGATTTTTGCTTCTCTTTGAGGGCTTATTTGTGAGCTTTAAGGGTTTGGAATGATAGTGCTTTAGGGTGATTGAAATGGATAATGGTTTGGTGGTGTTTTAATGGAGGTTTTGTGATGTTTTTGGAAGAAAATGGTGGAAGAAGGATTAAGGGGAAGGCTGCACATTTTGGATTGCTTGGGCAGAGTTTGGAGAGTCTCTAAAGTGTGTTGGGGTCAGCCTAAGGGTATTCTTTTATAGAGAAAAGGTAGGGTTAATTAGTTTTAATCATATGATTAGTTATTAGCTTAATTAGGTAGTTTTGTTAGTTAATTAAGACACCAATGATTAATTAATTCAATCACCACACTAAACTGATTTAGACATGATATTATACTCATATTTTATGGTGATTAAGTTTTAAGAAAAGATTAAAATAGTTTAACACTTAATTAGTGATTTTTCTTAAAACTAGTTTTTACAATTCAAACTTTAATTAATAAAATAATTAAATTTATTTAATCTATCATCAAATCCATGTTTAATTATGTGTTAGAAGGTCTTCTAAATTTTTTTAGAATTTTTCACAATTTTTACTATTTTTAGTGAATTTTAGCCTCAAATATGCTTATTTTGGGTTAATTAACTTAATTAATTATCTAATAAATAAAAAATAAAAATATGATGCAGCCCCATGTGCAACATGGTTGGGTCATCAGTTTTAGGAGTCAAAAATGAGTAAAAATATGATTATGGTCAAAAGTTAATCAAATTGGTAAAAACTCATTTAATGTAAAGATGATTTGAAAGTGACATTTCATTAGTTTCTAACCAAATTGAATTCTGGTCTAGTTCAAATTGAACTAGGGGGTTAGGAACTAGTTGGAGGCATGATTAGGGTTCTACCTAGGGTTAGGGTTAGGGTTAGAGTTAGGGTTTTATATTTTATTTGATTTATGACTTAATTTTGGCCTTTTTGGTCAAATTGTGCATATTTAAGCTCAAAACAATTTCAAAAATCGTTTGGCCCATGGCTGCAGCTGCCAAGGCCCAATTTGAGGCCTACTCAAGTGGTCCTTCAAGCCCAGGCCTGAAACTCCACTGATCCTTTGCCGTACTTCAAGATAAAGTGGTCTTATAAGGTTTTCGGGGCCCGTTTTACAACCCGATAAGATTATTTATGTGTAATTATACAAATTTGCTAAAAATTGATATTTATTTTTAAAAATATGTTAAAAATGTGTTTATAATTTTCTGGATTTTTTCAGGGTCTTCTAGGTAGTTTTTGCCCTTCCGTAAGCTCTTTAGTATTTTTTATCTGTTTTCTATTAGAGTTTCTACTGTATTTTCTATTCTTTGTAACTAATGGCATTTTAGTAATTTTGAGCAAGTCTAGGGGCATCTCATATCATTTTATACTTGGATACCTCTGTGGTTCAATTGACTGAGATTTATATTTCTAGAGTTCTACTATATTATTCTGCTTTACTTAAACTCCTATTATGCTAATTCTATTGATGCAGGGACCTAAATATGATTTTCTAAAAATTTTGGGGTCAAACTAGAAATAACTTCTGGGGTTTAAGCATAAATACTAAAAATTTTGGGGTAGTTTTGTAAATAATAAAAGTTTACACTATTGGGGTATTTTTATCATTTTCAATTTTTTTTGGGTTTACGGCAATACCGTAATTTCAACGGCAATATTACTATCCTATGGTCCTAAGTATGAGGATTGTCATGACATAACGCTGTTCGAGAAATTCTCAAACTACTGAAGTGAAATAATTGAGAGTTTATGCTACGGTATATTAAAAAAATTAGGATGTTACAATGTGATTGGGCAACTTGCCTGTAAGCGTGGTGATAATGAAAAAACTGCAAGAAAAGAAAATAATCTAGAGATTAAGCACAACTTCTTGAGAAACTACCAGCCCATTACGTGTCCTAGGATTAGGATAGGAAGTGTGTTGCAATGGTAGAGTCATTTCTCTATTCTCTATAACGGCCCCTAAAGTCGAAATGTTGTTAATGCTTGCATAAGATAGGTGTGTGATTGGTTAGTTACGGTGGCATTTGCAAAGTTTTAAAATTAAAAATTTTAAAATTTTTACAAAATTTTATAACAGTAGAAAATGTTGGCAATAACATTTACAGGAAAAATCATAATTGGAAAAGGAAATTGACAAATTTAAAATCGAAATTAGTGATGGTATATAAGAGATTAGAACAATAGAAGTCCAGAAAAAAAAAAAAAAAAAGAAGCAAAAGAGGAGATAACCCAAAAAACACAAGATGAAGGAAAGGAATAGATTTTCAAATATAAGGCAAGCATCGGGAACCATGGTTGAGTTTCATCCATGATGGTTTCAATAAAGGAAGAGGACGTAGATATGTGTGAGTGAAGAAAAGGGAGAATGAAGAAAATGAAAGAAGAATAAGTGACAAAGTCACGTAGAAGAGAGAATGAAAGATAAATTAAAAATGGTTTTGAAATTTTTTTGAGTCCATAATGATTTTGAAATTCGAAATCAAAATGAGTAATGATTATTGGCAGTTTTATTGTAGAAGCTTCTCAATTTTAATGGTGTAGAGACTCAAAATTGGGTGTTTTTTTTATATGGTATTTGGATGGAAAATATACAAAAATATGGGAATTGGAAGGAATTTATACTGATATGGGATCTGATAAAATCGAAATTTTCGAATTCATCTTTTCTGAAATAAAAAATTCTGATTTTGTCAGATCTCATATCAACATAAATTCCTCCCAATTTCCATATTCTTGTTAATATACAATTCAAATACCATATAAAAAATAAAATCCCCTCAAAATTTTATTTTAAATTAAAACCAAAATCAGATAAGATAATAAGACTGGTTATTGGTGCTGGATATCCAACCAATTGGATATAGTTAGTTTACCAATGACGATAACAATCATTTTTATTTTAAAAATAAATTTAACAATCTCTCCAAACATGATTGGTTATTCTAAAAATAGCAATCTTTCTTGAAGTGTGCTTGAGAAGCCTTGAAGGAGGAGCTGCCACTTGGCAAAACATTTTCAAGTTTGGGATCTTGTTCGTACAAATTATAGTGTCTCTGGCATGTTGGATTGAGTTGAGGCCAGCCGTATCTTTGGTCTTAGGAATTTATTGTTGAAGTTGCAAAATATATTCTTCCACGGGTTCATATTGAAATTTGGGTCCATATAGAACTAGTGCGATTAATTAGTGCCTAAAATTTCTTATAAAGGATCGTATATAAATTCTTTTTTTTTTTTTTTTTTTTCTAGCCAATCATACGGAAGGGTAGTCACTCTCCAATTTCCATAGACAAGGCAGCAATGGATAGCAGTGTTTTGGTATGTAATATGCTTGATGCTTACCACTCTATAATTTAAGAATCTACTTATTAACTGTTAAGTCATTTGGGTAAGTTTGTTTTTTACATTAATACCCAATTCTAATTTGAATATTTGTGAGCAAGCCCTCTTAGTTAAACGAAGTCATTTTGTTGATGTAATGATCTTGGCCTATTTAGCATACTTTGTCTAAATAGTCAGCATCTTGATGAGATGTGGAGGTGGTTTTCTGGAACTTATATTTTGAAAGGTTGAATCATTACTTGATTTAAGTGGAGGCAGTCAAAACTTAATAATACTTCCTAGAAGTTATTTTCTCCTTCATTAAAATTTTAGATGATTTTAGATCTAAGTAGTCAGTGTTGTCAAGCATAATGTGTCCATCATTTGTACCTCTTACTCAAAGATAAGCCATTTTTTTGCATAACTCAGTCTCAGCATATGCAGCTAACTTAACAAACTTCTTGGTGATTAAACATACAAGTGCTCCGGTACTCAAGGTTTGCCTTCCCGTTTGGTCTCTTGTTGCCCACTATAAAAAATTATGAGAATTTATTTAGTTTAAGAGTTTAATTGGTATGTACGGACAGTGTAAAATAGTTTTACACTGTCAACCAATAGAAATAGAGGAAAATGAGAAATCATAGTAAGTCTCTTATTATAATGAGTGATTATTTATATGAGTTGGCACTTTTCACTATTTCTATTGACTAACAGCCAGTGTATTTAAATTAAATTTTTTGTTTAAAGCTAAAATAATAAAGATTAAATTTGTTTTTGGTTATATATTTTATTAGAACAATCAATAGCAAACTGAAATTGACCAATAGCTATACTTAATAGAGCATATTAAATGTTTGATCTTTTGAACGGAGGATCTTGACACTAAGAAAGATTAACGAACTATACTAGTCTCGATTATTTATCCTCTCTATACAATATTTTCATAAATCTTTATTCGCACAATTTCATTTTAGTTCTCTTGAATTTTATGCTTGATAGTTTACAAAAATTTCAAATCATTAATTTACTCTGCAATAGTTATTTTGTGAAAAATTATCAGGTACAACTCAACATCAATCTGAGTTGGCCAAAACAATCCAAGCCACAAAAACAAGAGCAAACTAAAAAGGTACCTACTGACTTAATACCAAAAAGAAAAACTAGAGCATAGCACTAAAACAGATAAAAACATAACAACTCAAACCAGGAATTGGACTGACCCAATACCCCCTTTTGCAAGAACCTACAGCATCAAACAATCAGACCAAACACCAAATTTAATTGAGAGATATCATCAATCCATCAGAAAAAGCTAATTACCGCAGCATAGCAAATCCAGCTATCACTCCCTTTCCCAAATATGGTTGAAGAACTGGAGGGGAATTGTACCCAATATTCCACAACTGCTTTGAGATATTCAAATATTTTGGGTGTTGAGTTATTATGAAGCTGCTGATGAGTCTATGCGGTGATGGTCTTCTACGTCTAAGGCAGCTGTGATTTTCTTTTTTTTTTTTTCGAAAGATAACAAAAGCTTGACTCACAAAAAGTGAGAAGCAAAACTGGAAAAACAAAAAAACAACAAACTAGTTTGGACTAGTAAATACCGAATCATATATCTTCTGCAGTAAGGTGTCACCACTATTAGGCTCCAACATATCTAATACTGGATCCTTAAAGGCCTGTCTTTGGTCACATTGATTGCACTTTTCCTTCCAGATATTGAGATGGAGAAATTCTGAAATTTTTGTTTTAACCACCTTGATATTTTTGAACCACTGTTTGATTGATCTTACTTTATTGAACGTGAATCTGCTCTCCCAGTTTCTACGATCCCCTTCAGTTAACCAATTGACCAACTCTGTAGAAGAAATTCTGATCTGAAATTCTATTTCTATGCAATCAAACTCCTCTAATGCGCAATGGATAGCTTCCACTAAAGCCTCATAACCTACTGCTACTGATGATTCTGCTTCCTTGAAGTCCATTAGCATACCAATAAGCTCTCGATCAACATTCTGTAAGTATCCTCCAACTGCAAACGCTGTCTGTCTGGTAAGAAATCTACGCACAGCCACCATTGCATCTTTAGATTTTCTTGATTACCCTCCCCAACTGCCATATTGATATCCCTGTGATTAACTTGCTCCTTCTTTCTAAAACTTGATGAAAGATGATGATTAACCTGTTGACTATACCCTGCACACCAATGTCTCGGATAGAATTTCACTTGTGCCGCTAGTTTAGTTACATTTACTAGTTGTTTTTCAAAAATGATCCTATTTCTAGCTCTCCAAATTGTCCATAACACAACAAAAAATACTGACATCCAATATTTTTTCTTCTTCCCAAATAACTCAGCCTCTATTCAAGATTCAAAATGAATTTTGAGGCTATTTGGCATGGACCAAGGTATACCAAACCAACTAAGACATTCACCCCAAGTATTCCATATCACCACATAATGAATGAATAAATGTTCATGGGTCTCTTCCTCTAGGCCACAGAACACGCACCTGTGATTGTTCCCCTCTAATATGTTTAACCTGCATAGCCTATCCATAGTGGATAGCCTATTCAAGATCGCAAACCAAGCCAACATTTCCACTCTAGGTGGAGCACAACCTTTCCACAAGTTTGTGAAGATATGCTGATGCTCCATTTGCATTACTTGCTTGCCTTGAACCTGTGTTGTGAAAGATTTTACTGAATAAGACCCACTGTTGCTATATCTCCAAAAACATCGATCACTGCCGCCATTATTAAGGGAAACCTGCGTAAGAAGAAATTGTAAGTCTGTTAAAAGTGTGTATTCCCATTCAAAGAATTGGCGTCTCCAAAGGAGGTTCCAATTCCATGAATACCCATCCCATATCCCACACTCGGCTATGACAGTTTCTCTCTGTGAGGATATAGAGTAAAGCCTCGGTAACCTATCTTTAAGACAAAGAATCACCAATCCACAAGTCCTCCCAGAAAAAAGTGTTCTTTCCATCACCAACCATGATCCATAGCCCCCTTTTAACTACTTCTTCCACTTCCTTGTTTATTTTCCAAATATTGCAGATTGAAGACCATAACCCCTCCATTTTGCCTCCAATCTGCCTCCACAATGGTATTCGCACAACCAAGTTATTACATGAACTAACTATTCTTTTCCACAACGATTCGTTTTCATTTGAGAACCTCCACCACCATTTAAAGAGGAGAGCAGCATTTTTTAGCACAATATCTCCAACTCCTAAACCTCCTGCTTCTTTTGGGAGTTGTATTTGCTCCCAGCTTATTGGAGTAAACCCTCTGCCTTCATTCTTCTTTCCCCAAAAGAACTTTGATTGCAGGGAGTTGATTTTTCTTGCCACTGCCTTTGGAATCTTGAACAGTCTTGAATAGTATATGGGTAAACTATTTAGTACAGTTTTAATCAAGACCAATCCACCTGCTTTGGACAGTAATTTTGCTCTCCATCCACTTAATTTCTTTTCCATTCTTTCAATGATTGGCCTCCAAGTGGCTATCTTCCTCGGGTTGGCTCCTAAAGGAATCCCCAGATAATTGATAGGAAGCCTTGTTTCTGGACAACCAAAGCATGACTTTAATTTTACCTTTAATTGCTCTGAGCAATTTAAGGGAATAATCATAGATTTGTCATAATTCAGTAACAGCCTTGACATGGCACCGAAGACATCCAAAATTCTTCGATAATTTTTCACTACTTTCTCCTTTGCAGGGCTAAAGATGATGATGTCATATGCAAATTGCAAGTGCGACAGCATCACTTTTCTCTTCTCTATCCTTAATCCTTCGATCATCCCCATTTCAGTCGCTTTGTTGATAAGCTTGTTGAGAACATCCGCAAAGAAGACAAATAGAAAAGGTGATAGGGGGTCATCCTATCTCAATCGCCATTCCATTTTGAATGGTTTAGTTGGAGAACCATTGACTAAAATAGACAATGATGCTGTTGTTAAGCAACAATTAATCCATTCCCTCCAATGATGGCCAAATCCCGTCTTATCCAGTACATGGTCTACAAAATTCCATCTTATAGAATCATATGCCTTCTTGAAATCCAACTTAATGATGACTCCCTGTTGCTTCTTCTTCTTTAACCAGTGTGTTAATTCACAGGCTATCAAGGCTCCATCCGGTATTTTCCTATCCTGAATAAACGTTGTTTGTGCTTCTCCAACTAGTCCACCCTTGACTTTGTGGATCCTTCTTGCAAGAATCTTGGCAATTATCTTGTAAACACAACCAACCATGCTTATTGGTCTGAAATCTTTCATTTCCTTGGCTCCTTCGAACTTTGGTATCAATGTAACCCAAGTCATATTCAACGAATTTTCCAAACTACTTGTGTTAAAAAAATTGAGAATTACTTTCCTGAAATCAGCCCCTACGATCTCCCAGGATTTCCTGATGAAGTTCAAATTAAAACCATCTAACCCCGGTGCTTTTCAGGGGTTACATGACCAAATGACTTCCTTGATTTCTTCCTCAGTAGGCACTAAGCTGGTAGCATCTTCATTTGATATTCTCTGAACAAGTGAATCATCAATTGTGATGACAGGCCTTTGTTTCTGTTTGTACAACTTTTTAAAATATCTTCTAGCCTCCCTTTTATTCTGTTTGGTTCCCTATGGATTCTCCGCCCCACTTTTAGCTCTAGAATTTGTTTTTTCGCTTCTTGAAAGTAGCAACGGAGTGGAAGTATTTTGAATTCCTATCGACTTCTTTTGCATACTTGTCACGAGCCATTCGTTTCCAATAATCACTTTTTCTTTTGTACCACAATTCTAGCTGCTCCATCAAAGCAAGGTGCCTTGCTAGCAACACCTCATCTTCACTATTAACTTCCAACTGCAGGTCATTTTTCTCCATCTCTTCTTCTAAATTCTTTATTTTGTTATCACTGTTTCCAAAAATTTCTTTATTCCATTTCCTTAAAGGGTTTCGGAGATCCTTTAGTTTTTCCACCAAACTTCTATCTCCCAAAGTTCTCCATTCTTCCTTGATTGTCTTCATGAAGTTAGGATGAGAGAACCACACATCTAAAGATCTAAATGGCTTCGGCACCCAATTTACCTCCTTAGTGTCCAACAACAAAGGAATGTGATAAGATTTTGAGCATTTCAATCCTCTAAGATGAATGTTCGGATACTTTATATTCCACACAGGATCAATGAAAATCTTGTCTAGTCTACTACTAGCTTTACCTCTCCTCCAAGTGTACTTGTGATTCACAAGCGGTATATCCACTAAGTTCAAATCATTGACCCACTCTCTGAATTCTATCATACTTCTTGTCATTGCATTATTCCCATATCATTCATTCACTTTCAGGATCTTATTAAAATCACCCATTAGTAAAAGAGGAGCCTGGAGTTGCTCCTTCATGTCTACTAATTCCTTCCACATAGTTCTTCTTTCATCAATTGAGTGAGGACCATAAATAAGCCCTATAATGCATGTTAGGTTCACCTCCTTTAACTTTTAATAGAGATCCATCTTTCTCCTTTCTTTACTATTTCTTTTTCAAGGGATCGGCATCCCACACACACAGCAGTCCTCCACCACCATTCACTGCATCTACTGATTCCCATTCATAGTTATAAGACCTCCACAATCTTCTTACGTAACTTTCCCTAATATTCGCAGTCTTAGTTTCCTATACCAAGAAAAGAAATACTCTATTTCTGAATCCAATCCTTTACAACGCCCAACTTCCCTTCTCCTCCTAAACCTCGTATATTCCATGACAAAATCTTCATGGGGTAATGATTGACTCACCTTATTTCCTTTTCTTTGACTTCCTTTGACAATTTCTCTTCTTCTCTTTTCTGCCGCTCTTCATTTCTTTCCTCTCCAAGAAATCCTCCATTAAGGCTTGAATAGTCTCTCCCTTATCAGCATAGAGACCTAGCTTTTCGCCCTTTTTCTAAGTTTTGATAGCTTCTTTCTGAGCCACCTTTTGGATGTTTTCTTCTTCGCTTTCATATTCGTCTATCAGTCCTGTGTTGTGTGCCACAATTTCCATTTCCCTTGTATTGGCCTCTGTAATCTTTGGTTGGTTTTGCACTTTTGACTTAGTGATGGGGTTCTTCGTCAATTGTTGGCCGTGTATTTGATTATCCTGTTCTTTTTCTCCACAAGCCTTTGTGTCTTGGATAGCCTCGAATGTGATCTTTTTGTTGGACTTAAAGGGAACGTCTTGGTTCGGCGCAAAACCAGGAGGGTAAGTGAGGCTGTCGCTGCTCACTGAGTCTATATTCTAATGTAGTTTTTGATAGTCTTGGGTCATCTCCCTATTTGGGCCACATTCTGAGTCCACTGTCTTACATTGCACTAGCTTATTTTTAACAATAGGCCCATTCATCGCCCTTTCCATGATGGCCTCTTCAGTCCTAATGTCCATCTCAAAAGCTAGTGTCCTTTCACTCAAAGTAACTCTTTCCAATCCACTATTTTATTTTATTTTATTTTTTGGTGTAGATGCATTTCCTCCTCATACTTATATTCGGATATAGTGGAGACGGCTTTAACAGTGTCTTCGTCATGGTGTATCTAACCTTAGCTTTTGGGTACGTCTTTGGTGTTCAGGGGAAATTGGAGTGGGGTGTGTGGTAATCATAAGATGTAGGCGTAGGTCTCATCGATGCTATATCTTTTGCGAACCTTTTGCTTATTCCTTGGATATTCTGCTCCTCACTTCCCCTTTGAGTGAGTTGAGCTCTTCAATAAAACTTATCAAAAAAAAAAAAATAATTCCCTTATCCAAATGATAATATAATTAATCTTCCTTATCTAGTCAACAACTTATCAAGGTCTTGGAGACAAAATCTCGATCATTCTATTATGAAACTTTCACAATCACAAAACCACAAGTCTACATATACAAGTACCTACGCCACTGAGTTGAGAAGACCATGTCCTTTTCCTCCTTAGCCATTCCCTAATTGTAGCCACATCTAATATAAGATCTTAAGGAGAAAACGGAAATTCTGGGCACCATGTCTTAGCCTAGAAACCCACATTTAGTTTGATATTATTAACTTCATCATGCCAGTCTGGTTTGAAACCTTCGAACAAGATCCTATTGCGTATACGCCAAATATTCCAAGTAACAGCAAGAAATAGTGAAATCCATAATTTCTTTTCGCAACCATGAGAAGGGAACCCACACCACGCTCAAAAGAGAGGCACAGGTATATTCTAAATACGTCCTTACAAGTTCCACCAGTCCATTAGAGCAATCTGTATAGACCATAAGAAATGACATGAATAGAATAAATGTCTTAACATCTTCAACCTCCATCCGACAAAATGGGCAAATTGCTTTAGTAGGCTGAATAATCTTCAACAAAGATAACCTATCAGTGATGTCGAGACATTGATGAAACACGAACCACACAGTAAGTTCAGCTCTTGGAGGAGCCACACCTTTCTAAGCTAGGGCTACATCTGAAAACCGTTGATGATAATTCACAAAGCATCTTTGTACCTGTAAAGAAAAAGAGTTTACAGCATATTTTTTATTTGGACTAAAAGTCCAAACCAGAGAGTCATCCTTGTTTTGATCTAGTGAAACAGAATCTAGAACTGCAAAACGGCCCCAAGTAGATCCAATTCCCTAGCAAATAGAGATCTCCTCCATTCAAGATTCCAGCTCCAAGATACACTGTCCCAACATCCTATATCCACTACAGAACGTTGTTTTTGTGTGGATATATTAAATAGTCTAGGGAAAATAACTCGTAGCTTCTCTTACCCAATCCAAGTGTCTTCCTGAAACAAAATAGAGCTTCCTTCGCCAACTACCTTTCTCAACCCATGCGATATAACCTCATTAATAACATTCCTACTGCCAGTCATATCTCCTCCTCTTATATGTTTCCATAGACTACCATTCATAATGCTATTATAGTCCCTTATCAATTTATTATAGCCACATCCATTGTTAGAAGGCGGATTCTCTGGTGAAGTAAACATAGTTTGCTTCACCATGAAATGGTGAGATGGGCAAGTAGGAAGTTGACAAGTGGATGGTGGGGCCGGATCTGAGTCAAAGGTATATAAGCATGTTCACCTGGGTTCGTAAAACTGTGCGTTTTGGGAACCAATTATTCATATGCACCGTATTGAATGCGAATGTAGAGAGGAACCCTTCCCTTATGTCGTTGAAGTGGTTTCTCAGTTCTCACCTAGTCTAACCGCCGTCACAGCCTATGAAGATGATGGTGGAGGCGAAATCGGATATCCCCATTTATATACAACTGTCAAAACATTACTAAGCATTCTCTGCATATCAGCTATAAGTCTTTTTTTATCGTTGATTTTCTTCTTGATAATATAAGTTTCTTTATTTGGTGCATAGAAATTAAGTTCAACTAAGGTGAAAGAGAGCAATAATAGGCATTTAGGCAATAATGATTTTTTTGGGGGGTTAATGATCTTTGTGTATGCTTAGATTGCCTAACCAAATATTATTCCATCTGTAATTTCTTAATAGGCGCTCGCAAGACTCCGTTTTTCTGAAATTGTTGCTCAGAGTGATGTGGATGAGGCACCAAGGTTAATGCAGATGTCAAAATTCTCTTTGTACTCCGTTGAACGTCAAAGATTTAGTCTGGATGCCAAATCTGATATTTATTCCATTTTGTGAGATGAAGCTGCAAGAACTAACCGAATGGATGTCAGCAATGCACACGCACTGAATTGGATATATAGGAAGGTGAGTTCATATTGCTCTAACTTGAATACTGTCTATTATGTAGTATTGCAGAAAATGAACAAAGATTTATACACGAAACATAAGGGTTTGGACTAATTTTGACTTCCGAACACACATGAGATTCAAAAGTTAAAACTCCAGATGTCAAGCTAGTAAGCTTTCGTACACTGCCTTGAGGGGCCTCTCTAGCTTTGTTCTTGAAAGTTAAAACCATATTTTCAAAAATAAAATCTAGTGTAACTACTTGTTTCCAAAAGTTTTGCTATGTCTAAACTGCAAACTGAAAAAGTTGAAATTGAAATAGCATGATGGTTACTGCAGTTCTCTAAATCGTACTTTTTCCTGAAATTGACCTAGAAATAGTTTTCACATGTTTGGTTTCATAATCTTGTCCCTTTTTCGGATAAACAAATGTTCTAACTGTTTTGAGAGGCCAACTAACTTATTATGTTTGGTAGCATATCTTTTTTATTTATCATATTAATTTTAATCTGGCAACACATTCATTCATGATTTTTAGTTAAATTGCTAGTATGGCCACTACAAATGCAATTTGAAGAACATGACTCTTCACCTGCGGATTAATTTGATAGAGGAAAATATTGTCTTGAAGAAAATGAGTTGATATATGACTATGTTAAAGCTGTTTTGCAAGCCTCTGGCTTGACTAGAGATCAATTGTTGATGAAATGCCTTTCATCAGACTCGATACTAGATCCTTCTATGTTTGATCAGGTCGAGTTCTTCACAAATCCGCTTTGCCATGATGGGAGGCTCCTATTTGACTGTATCAATGAGGTTCTTATGGAGGTTTGCATCTTGGGTATCATTCGTAAATCCTAGCATAAGGCCAACTCCAAGTATGAAAAAGGTTATTCTCAAAGTCTTTGAAGGAGTGTGCTGGCATATCCTTCCATTAGCCCCCGCCACGTACTTTGGAGCAAATTGTTAGAAAAGACATGGCAAGAAGTGAAACATGGATGGACCTTCAACCTGATGCCGAAATAGTTGGCTTCAAAATGGGTGAGGCCATTCTTGAAGAACTGATGGAAGATACGATATTGAGCTTTGTAAGTGATAGCCTACAAGGTAAGTGTTCTCTGCTTCAAGTTGAATTGAAAGACCGGCATCAACTTGTAGAAGACAAGCTATTGATTTTTGCTCATACAACCTGTTAAATAAGTTCCTTTGTGTAAGGTGGACGAAAATAAAGAAGATATACATATCATGCAGGAGAATGGAAACTGATCAAGAAGAATACTGGAGAGTTATAGACTTACTTTAAAGCATCCTCGAACCTCGGTACTATTTCTTCTAGCCATACCTTACTGTTCTAATATCAGATAGGTACTCAAATAAGGGGCTGCAAGCCACAAGAAGTAAATAGGAAGCCAAGTTGCAATTGCTTCTTGAGAAAGTACAGAACTAGGCTTGTTTACAATGATAGAGAAAAACAACAGTTTTATTTAGTGTGTTACTCACTTCACTCAGTGAGGGCCAAAGGTGTTTGTAGATTTTTGTAGAGTTTGATTTTACTGATCACATTAGTTGGTTTGTTGTAACTTTGTTTGATATCACCCTTTCTTCTTTTGTATATTTGCTGTTTAGTTAACCTGTTGTAATTTGCACAGTTTGGAAACAAATCAAGTGTGAGCTTAGCTTGGTTTAGTTTTGAAGGAAGGACCAAGCAGATACATGAATAATACATGTCGACATTAAGGAAATTAGAAGTTGTCACTGTGAATTATTGTTCTTGCTTTTTTCTCCGTTGATAACTTACTTTTCTAAATGGGACATAATGCAATTATCAATTAATAGAATTAGCTTGAATATTTCATTGCTATTTCTATCAAGATCAGAATGAAAGAATGAAAGATTACTACTCATTGACAGTAGTTGGTCTGCTTATATACATACACCAGAAAAGGAAAGTGTAAACTAACATTTAACTAACTGCAACTAACTAAGCTGATCATTTTAACTAATTGTAACTAACTAAGCTAATTAAAGTAATTAACTTATTATACATCCTAATACTCCCCCTCAAGTTGGCAAGTAAATATTGAGGATGCCAAACTTGGAAATCAGACCACGAAACTGAGAAGCAGAAACTGGTTTAGTCAGCAAGTCTACAAGTGGGTGTTGGGATTTGACATGAATGAGCTTGATCAAACCGTTGGCCACTTTTTCCCGGATGAAGTGGCAATCAATCTCCACATGCTTGGAGCGTTCATGAAACGTAGGATTGGTGGAAAGATGAATAGCCGATTGGCTATCGCAAAACACCATGGAAGAATCAAGGTGGACTTCAAAATTCTGCAGCAGTGCTTTTAGCCACAAAACCTCACTTGCCACAGCTGCCAAAGGTCGATATTCTGCTTCTGCCGAAGAACGAGAGACCATAGGTTGTTTCTTGGATTTCCATGAGACCAAAGAGTTGCCAAGAAACACACAATAACCAGTGACACTACGCCTTGTATCTGGACAATTTCCCCAATCAGCATCAGCATAAGCCATCAACCTGAGCTGTGAGGAGGAAGAAAACAATAGGCCCTGTCCAGGAGAGGACTTGAGATACCGCAGCAGATGATGCAAGGCATTTAAATGAGGAATCCGAGGTTGAGACATGTATTGACTCAGCTTGGTGACTGCGTAGGTGATATCCGAGCGGGAGATGATCAAGTACATTAACCTCCCAATGAGTCTACGATATACTGATGAATCACTAAGTAACTCACCATCAGTAGCATTGATGTGTACATTAGGCTCCATCGGCAAGGCAGCAGGTCGGCAATCAAGGAAACCGGTGTCTTCAAGAATGCTAAGAGCATATTTCCTTTGACTCAAGCAAATTCCTTGAGAAGACTGAGCAAGTTCAAGACCCAAGAAAAATTTGAGATCACCAAGTACCTTAAGCTTGAAAAGAGTTTGCAGTAACTGTTGGAGTTGAGCTAGTTTGGTGGAAGATGGGCTAGCCAGAATAATGTCATCTACATATACAAGTAGGATGACTAAATTCGCACCAGAACCAAAAGTAAACAGAGAATAATCACTCTTAGATTGAGTAAAGCCGTTGGCAATCAAGGCTGAGGAGAATTTAAAAAACCATTGACGGGATGCTTGGCGAAGTCCATAGATGGATTTGTTCAACTTGCACACTAGACCCTCCCCCTTGCGACTATATCCGAGAGGTACATCCATATAGACCTCCTCAAACAGATCTCCATTAAGAAATGCATTGTTGACATCTAATTGGAGTAAAGTCCAGCCCTTGACAGCAGCAATAGCTAATAAAACTCGAACAGTGGTGAGTTTTGCAACTGGAGAAAAGGTGTCCAGGAAGTCTATCTCGGCTTGTTGGGTGTATCCCTTAGCCACTAGGCAAGCCTTATAACGATCTACCGAACCATCTTGTCTATATTTTATCTTATAAACCCATCGACATCCGATTGTGTGCTTTCCTTGGGGAAGAGGGACTAAGGACCATGTGTCATTATCTTCCATGGCCTTAAGTTCCTCATCCATAGCCTTTCTCCATTCAGGAAATGCAACAGCATGATGGAAGAAAATCGGTTCAGGTATAGATGAAACTTGGCATACCAGGGACTTGTAAGATTCTGAAAGTCGACCAAGGGAGTCAAAGGTGGATATAGGATGAGTGGTAGCAACTTGATGGCAGTGATAATCTTGTAGGTAACCTGGTGGTTTGTGAACCCGAGTTGATCTTCTGCAGGCAATGGGAGTAGCAGGTGGATGAACATTGTTAACAGCAGGGTTGTCTGCTGATATAGCAGGAGGGTGCTGAAGAGGAAATGCAGAAGGGGGCGAGTCAGTGACAGAACAAGGCAACACTACTTCAGGGAATTCATCAACTTGACCGCATCCCATGGTGGAATTATGAAATGGAAATACATCCTCAATAAATATGACGTCTCTAGAAATGAAGAACTTCTTCTGTGCAAGATCATACAACTTATATCCTTTGTAACCAACAGGATATCCAAGAAAGACAGCAGAAATCGCTCTTAGAGTGAACTTAGTACGTTGAGATAACAAAGTTGATGCATAACATAAACAACCAAACACCCGAAATGCATGATAGTCTGGCTTCTTCTCAAAAAGTTTTTCATAAGGAGACATGTACTGCAGAGAGGGACTAGGTAACATATTAACCAAAAAGGTGGCAGCCAAAACACATTCACCCCAGAACTGAACAGGTACTTTGGACTGAAAAAATAGGGCCCGGGCCAAATTAAGGAGGTGCTGGTGTTTCCTTTCTACTACTGAATTTTGCTTTGGGCGTTCCACGCATGAGAACTGATGGAGAATGCCTTTGGAGGTTAAAAATTCAGTAATGGCCAGTTCCTTGGCGTTGTCTGAACGTATCTGTTTGATTCTCACTTGAAATTGGGTCTCAACCAAAGTGACAAAGTTAATCAATAGAGAAGAAGCTTCAGATTTAGAATGCATAAGATATAGCCAAGTAAAACGAGAATGATCATCCACTATGGTAAGAAAGTACTTCTTATTATCATAAGTTGGTACACCATAGGTCCCCAAATGTCACAATGAATTAAATCGAAAGAAGATTCTAAAAAATGATTATTGGACTGAAATGAAAGGCGCCTAAGTTTGGCTAATGGACATACAGGACACTTAGAATGGTCAAAATGTAAGGAACAATCAGAAAGTTGTGGACAAACTTTATTGAAGACTTTATTGGACAAATGGCCTAATCTAGCATGCCATGTGTCTGCAGTTACATGGGAAACTAAAGAGGGGAGAAGGGATGGGGAGGAAGCAGATTGTAGGACATGGAGACCTCTAAGCTGATTACCCCGTCCAATCACCTTCTTGGACAACAGATCCTGTATGATGAAAGAAGAATTAGAGAATTGTAAAGAATAAGGCGATGAATGTAGCAAAGCTGAAACCGAAAGTAGATTGACATGGAATTGAGGTATATAAAGACCATGACATACTCACGCTGCAGATAATCTTGTAAAGGTTGTGCTCCACCACAAGAACAGTTAACTAAGGGCTTATAAGTGTTCAATTCCTCCCAAATGATCTTCAATTTAGTGAAATATTGAGAAACAGAAAACGAACCTTGAGATAATCCAACAAGAGATTTCTTCAATTCAAAGATTCTTGGACCATTGCTTTGCGAGAAACGATCCTAAATATCCTTCCAAATTGCTGCTGCTGAATCGGCATAAACCACACTTGCAGCAATTTCTTTCGAAACAGAGTTCAGCAACCACGTGCTAACAATGTCATTTGTACATTGCCAAGTCTCAGCAAGAACGGGATCCACAGCGGGATCCGGCTTAGGTAAGGAGCCATCAACGAAACCAAGCTTACGCTTACCGCTCAAAGCCAAACGCATCGACCGAAGCCAAGAAGCATAGTTGTCTTCTTGTAGTGGCTGAGAAACAAGCATCAGCCCTGGATGATCGGAAGGATGCAGGCTATATGGATCCGGAACAGTGTGTGAAGCTGATGGAGGAATCTGAGGAGGAGCGTGATTTTCCGCCATTGGAGAAGGGAATAGGGTTTGTTCGAAGAAAATGGAAACGGAAGCTTCAGAGAAAATGCTCTGATACCATATCAAGATCAGAATGAAAGAATGAAAGATTACTACTCATTGACAGTAGTTGGTCTGCTTATATACATACACCAGAAAAGGAAAGTGTAAACTAACATTTAACTAACTGCAACTAACTAAGCTGATCATTTTAACTAATTGTAACTAACTAAGCTAATTAAAGTAATTAACTTATTATACATCCTAATAATTTCACCGAATTTCACTTATTATAAGAGTAAACTATAAAATTACATGCATCATTTTATAAATTAATGTGTTTAGTAGATATGACTAAGAACAGTTTTATACCACCGAGATACACTCTCAAGGAAAAGACCAAAAAGAACATGAGCCTTTTACACACGATAGTATTCGAGGATAAAAATACAAATGGAAAAGAAATAAGAATGCTGCTATATCTTTTTACATATTGAAGAGTATACATGTTCCATACGTTTGAAGAATTTTTCTTTTTTTTGTTTTTTTGTTTTTGGGGGGGGGGGATAGAAGAAATTGTTTAAAAATTACAGATTGAAACTGAAACTTGCTTACAGTGTAGAATGATGTAATTATATATGTTCTCTCCTCTCACCACCTCAAATTTTAAACGCCACCAAGTTAAGTATCACATCATCGACACGAAAACTAAAGGCATACAAGAAAGCAGCAATGTATTCCCCCAGAAAGAGGCAACCAATTCTCTTCTGCAATCATTATCAGTTACACAGAATATATATGCTAGCAAGCTAAACAAAACAAATATATACCAGAATACATACCATTTCCCTCTGAAAATTGTTACTTTTCTACTAGCTACAATGAAGGTCCTTAAGACCTGAAGAGGAAAGTAGGAAACATAGTCAAAATGTCATCTATGGCAAGTTAGCTGCCACTAGGGTAGAACATAGTCAAAATGTCATCTATGGCAAGTTAGCTGCCACTAGGGTACTTCTACAATTGTCTTCGAGTGCATAATTACATTCCATTAAATGCCTATTGACCCCCCCTTTTTTTTTTGCCAGAAAATGTGTTACATTTGGTTGAAGCCATTATGCCAGCAAGGCAAGAGCAAAATATATGATAACAAACAGCATAAAAACAACTCAAATTAGTAGATGCCATCACTTTTGCTTCTTATTAGACGATGTCAAAGGAACTGGTGCTGCCTTCCTTTTGGCAAATGCACTAGTTCTGCTTTCCAAGTCTTCATCGTCTTCCTCATCGTCTAAAACGCTGCTTGCAACTGTGGAAAACTCTTCAGCAATTTTGGCTGTTCTTTTCTCAGCTTCCAATTTGGCATACAATTTTCTGTCAACAGGGTCATCCGAGTGCCCGACTTTGGATTTTCGTTAAACTTATGCACCTAGCCCAAGCCTACATAGATGTGTGACGGTACAACATGTCATAAACAATAGTTACCATGCCAGACAATTGAGTAAAGCATATATTTTGCAGAACTCAATGGTGAACAATTTAATGGTGCTGGTTATACTGACCTATCAGGTCAACCCTCCGTATCAGCATCTGTTGTTTCATCATCATAAGCAGCTTTGCTCATATTATTTACCCATACCTCAGACTGCCAATCAGAATAGTAACAAGTATATAAATATGAAGGATTACATCCTTCAGAAAGATTGAAATCACTTCCTAGAATGAGATCCAGTTTTTAAACTCTCTCTCTCTCCCCCCCTCGGGGTTACTATGCAAATATGAACATATACAAACTACAATGTTACTTCAAACTCATGACAAGCTTAGCAAACAGATTTAACAAAGCATTCATTACTGTAATGTAATACTATATATATGAATGCATATTACAAAAAAAAAGGCTGCCCACTGCAAGAGGCTTCCACTCGGTGGGGTTTAGAGAGAGCAAATGAAGCCTATCATCCCCAGTTCCTATAAACTCGGTGTGAGGCAATCTGGTTTCAAGAAATATTATTTGCCTCTTCTCCAGTATTAGAAGTTAATGCAATGATAGGAATGCAAACACCATACAGCTTCTCTATCTCCCTTATCCGCCTTGTTGCCTCAGATCCGTTCATTACTGGCATCTGTTCAATCACCAATAATACTTATCAAGTTGATTGCACGCACAATTAGTTATGAAATAGTTTATGTGCATCAAGAATGCTGAATTATATTTTCAGTCAAACATTATGGTTCTATTCATATAAAAAATGCAGTTTTATATAGAGATATACGCAACAAGTCATATGAGTGAAAACTGAAAAGAGTTTAGAAAAACTTGAACACTATCTCATTACAAAATAAAAATGATCCGGAGAAAGCAAATTAGCAAAAGGAGATGACAATTCAATTCACAATCTTATTAAATGGAAAACATGTACCAAAGAAAATAGAATACTAAGTGAAATTCAATTAACCAACAAAAAGGCAATAGCCAGATAAAGAAGCTACCAACTAGTAACGATCATCACTGACGTAATGATCAAATTCCTCTGGTCCATAGCTTTCCATCTTTTTTTCTCGGGTTCAATTCGTCAAAGCTTTGTTGCAACAAGAAGAAAACATAGATTGAATAAAAACAACATTTTATCCCCAAACATGAATGCGCAATAAACAACTAATGAATCATGATTGCAGAAGCAACGGAAAAGCAACGTCAAAATTGAAAATAACATAGTAAAAAAAAAAGGACAATCCAAGTTTAAACCATCAAACATCACATCACTTGCTAATATGCCGATTCAAGGAAAAAACTCCAAAAATTAAACAAAATGAAACTATAGCTACAATTTCAATACCAAATGTCAATACAAGATATCCAACTTTTTCTAGCTACCCCTAATGTACCAACCACTATCACAACTTTCCTATGATACATTAAAAAAGAAATACAAGAACACGGCTCCAATGTACCCTTCATGGACACAGTTGTTAAACCAGACATTAATAAAATCAAAAAATTAAAGCAAAGCAAAGAAAGAAAGGAAACACACCTATAACGTTGCAAGAATAATGTACTGCGTCCCTACCTCATCCACCATCGTAAGAAGAACCTGACGTTGAATCGTTCGGCCGGCACAACGGTTCGCCGTCACCACTTTCAAAGGGGTCAGCAAAAACACGAACAACGTCCCATCTTCACCAATGTTTGACACGAACAGCAACTTCACGATGGGGGTTTCGTGGCTCAAAATGTGCATAAATGGACAAGGTCACCGGAACTGGCCTCTTACTTCATCCGAGCAGGGGAACATCAAATGGGGATACAAAGAGGGTTTCTGATCTTTGCATTATTTTGTCCAAATCAATATGGTGCACTCCACTAATTGTACACTTAACATTTGATCCCACTTAAACAGGTTTTGATCGCCTCATACCCCACTATCCACGCGCCTCTCAAGTGTTTGGCCACATTAGCTCTTCATGGTGAAGCACACAAAATGAGCTTCACCAGAGTATGCACCACCTCTTATATGTTTCCTTAGACTACCATTCATAATCCTATTATAGTCCCTTATCAATTTATTACAACCACATCCATTGTCAAAACACACCACTCTCTTCCATAGAACATTTCCTTTATTTGAGAACCTCCATCACTATTTAAATAACAATGCATTATTTTTAATAATCAAATCACCCACTCCCAACCCCCTTTACTCCTTTGGTTTCTAGATTAATTCCTATTTCAGCAAAGCAATATCTTTCCTTATCATCATTACACCAGAAAAATTGCCTTTCCATTCTTATTATCCTTTCCACCATTCCTTTTGGGATCTTAAACAAACTCAAGTAATAAAGAAGGATGTTATTCAAAATAAATTTAATCATAGTTATCAAACCCGGCTTGGACCGGCCGGTCGGACCAAAGAACCAGCAAACCGGCTGAATAACCGGTCCGAGTTGTGCTACGGGTCGGTCTTGTCATGGAACCAGAGTGAATCGGTATGATTCCGCTAGTTTGCATGAAAATTGGTGATCCGACTGATTTATTCAAACTTGGCCGACTCGAGCATGTTTCCAGTTTTTTTTTAAATTGATGAAGGAAATGATGCCCTCAACCCACAATAAAGGAGAAATGCAGAACAACCATATCATAGATCAGAGCACATCATTGCCCCTGTTGTCATTCATCTGCGTCTGCCTCGCCGATCACTATCGCTTCCTCACCATTCTACCTCCCCATCACTTAGTCCCTCTCTATTTGATGGCATGTTCTATATAATCTGGGAATCTAGGGTGCGTGGTTTGAAGACACAAAGAAGAGAGAGAGAGAGAGAGAGAGAAATGGGTTGAAGGAGTCCGAGTGTGGGCAGCATATGAAATGAAAGAGAGATGTTGAAGGGAAGGTTAGGTAAGTTTAGGGTCAGCTTTTTAGTTATTTTTTAAAATTAAAAAAAAGAATAATGAGCTTATGGTTATGGGAAATGAGTTCTATCTCCTAACTTACATGGGAAACGAGCCTAAAGTTATAGGTGATTTATTTTTGTGTTGGAATACATATTTTTATATGTATATACATAAACATATAAATTTTTAAAGTGTGTAAGTTATTAATTATTTGTATAATTTCATTGTATTTATTTTAATTTTAATATATTTTTATATTTATTTAATTAAATCCAGTTTAACTAGTTCAACCATTGACCTAGTACCTTGGCCGAATCAATCACCGATTCGAGTTTAATAACTATAGATTTAATTAAAACCAGTTTGCCCGCTCTAGAAAGTAGCCTAGCTTTCCGCAATGCAAGCCTCTTAGCAATTTTATCAAGAACTAGCTTCCACACTTTTAAACTTCTTGGATTTGCTCCCAATGGCACTCCAGGGTAAATAATTAGGAGTTTGAGGACAGCACATCCCAGTTTCTGTTTCACTTTCCGAATCCAACTCTCATCACAGTTAAGAGTACTCATAGCCAATTTAGAGTAATTAATATAAAGGCTAGAAATAAGACCAAAAAAGTCAATCAACCTCCTATAGTTTGTGAGAAACTGGCTCTTTGCCGCAAAAAAGAGCAACGTGTCATTAGTAAATTGTAGATGAGAAATCTCAATACTATCTTGCCCCACCATTAAACCTCGTATGTATCCCACTTTTTTCATTTTAGACAGCAGCTGACTAAACACTTTCACTATAAGGATGAAAAGGAAAGGAGATAGAGGGCCTCCTTGTCTAAGGCCTTTCTTCTTTTTAAAAGGCTGACACGGGGTGCCATTGATAATAACAAGTATAGATGGTGAAAATAAACAACACGAGATCCATTTCCTTCACTTCATTCCAAACCCATTGCCTCTAATACATTATCAACAAAACTCCATCTTATAGTATCGTTGAACTTCGAAAAATCCAATTCTAGTAAAATGGATTTTTTCTCTCGATTTTTTCACCCAATGGACCACTCCATTTGTTATTAAAGTACCATCTAATATCTGTCTCCTCTTTACAAATGCCAATTGAGTTTCGGTAATGAGACTAGGCATGAATTGACTAAGCCTACTTGACATTAGCTTAGCAATTACTTTGTGAATATGTCCGACCATGTTGATTGGCTTAAAATCTTTTAACTTAATAAGCCCCTCAAATTTGGGTATCAAACTTACCCAAGTCATGTTTATCTCATGAGGAAAATAGTCAATTTTGAAAAAAATTCAAAACAAAGCTTGTAAAATTCACCCAATAACATGCCACAATATTTTAAAAAAATTAAGGTTATACCCATCATAGCTAGGAGCCTTACTAGGGTCACAACTCCACACAGCAACTTTAATTTCCTTTTTAGATAGAATGATTTCAAGTTGAGCAGAATGTGAAGCTTTTAGTTTGGGTAGAAAACCAGTAGGGATGTTACCATTTGGTAACTGCTCTTATTAATATAGCATTTTAAAGAATTTTATAACTTCTTTCTTTATAGGGCTAGGTTCCTTTAGTATGCAGTTACCAACTTTCAATTTCAACATTAAATCATTCTCCTTCTCTCCATCGCAACCATGCAAAAGTATTTTGTATTTCTGTCATGGCTTTTAATAAACTTTTCCCTTGACATTTACCTCTAGTATGCTTCCTTGCAAGCATACCACTTCTCAAGTTGGCTTTGCAATGTAACTTTTCTAGCCACATCTACTTCATCAAGATCTTTCTCTTCACTCCTTTTATCCAATTTTTCCTGGTCAGACTCTAGTTTCTTGATGGCTTGGTCAATATTTCCAAAAACACCTCTATTTCATTTCTTTAAGGGAGCTTTGAGTTCTTGCCATGTCACCTCCCCCAATCAAAGACCACTCCTTGTTCACATGAAAAATAAAATCTAGAAGTGAAACCATGCATCCAACGATCTAAATAGCTTGGGTCCCTAATCAATTTTCTCTGTCTTTAGCATTCAAGGATAATGATCAGATATTGAGCAGTCTAAAGCCCAACGCTTTAATTTAGGAAACTTCTCCATCCAACTATGCTCTACAAGAAATCTATCTATAGTCTACTCCATGATTTCCCTCTCCTCCATGTATATTTTCTCCCACTAAATGGGACATCAATAACATTCATGCTGCACACACCAAACCCCATTTTCTTTGCTCAAGAGTAAGCACTTTGTTAAAATCACCCATTAGCATCAATGCCCCTAAAATATTTTATTTCAAATGCCTTCATTCATCCCATAATATCCTCCTATCAATTTAACCATGTAGTTCATACACCAGTATTATAGCACAGTAAAAATTGTAATTTTGAAGGCATCCCTCAATACAAATTCACCTATTCTCTCTATGTACAGAGAAACAAGCAAACAAACCTTTTTTCCCAAGAGCACACCAAACCCCTTCCCCATCAACTACTTTGACATCACACCATTAAACATTCTTCTACCCCAACCATTTCCTTATTTTTGCGAGAAGTGATAGGGGGACTCACTTTTTGTAGGATACCGTATCGACTCATCACTCATCCACCCTTGGATAGGGTATGAACCCAATCTAAGTGGGGTCTACATCCCGATTTATCACTCATCCACCATTGAATGGGGTGTGGACCTAAGTCGACACAGTGTCCCACAAAAAGTAAGTGCCCTCAACATTTCTTTATTTTTGCCTCTGAAACTGCTAAGTCTTTTGTTTCTAGCAACCCTACAAAACTAGCACCCCTACCCACCACTAGATTTCTTATAGCTTCATCCTTCCCATTCCCCCTAATTCCTCTACAATTCCAGCTAACAAACCCTATAGATACTGAAATTGAACACAACTGGGATCAGACAATCTTCTCAGCCACACGATAATGACCTCACCCTCTTTCTTTTTCTGCTTCGCACATTTGCTCCTGTTGTTCTTCCTTTTCTTGATCCTTACGAGAGCTTTTGTGAGCTCTTTGTCATCGTTTGCTAGGAACCCTGGTGACTTGCCCATGGACCAAATCTTCTCCGCTTCAACTTCAATTTCGCTTCCATTGTCATCATCTAAACTCTAAACTCTATCTTCAAATTCAAGGTTCTACAAATCATCTCTTTTCACACTCTGCAACTTGTCCCCATTTTTTGATTCCACAAATTGGTCATGTTTAGATTCTGCTTCCTAATTGCTTCTCTTCAGAACGATGGAATTTTAGTTAAGGGTATCCTTTGACACAACTTCTGTCGGACTTAAATGAAGGAAAAATCAGCCCATTATCTTCACCTCTTTCTTCAAAATTGAGCCCAAATCATGTTTCTTGAGTTGGGGTAAAAGGATGACCCCCATGACTGCTTGCCTTGGCCCAATATGCCAATTAAGATTTTCACCTAATACATCAAATATTCTTCTATCCACTGAAAGGTCCACTGTTGCAATTCTTGAACTTCGATCTTTATTTACTTCGAATGTCAAGCCCACTGCATTATACTTGAATTGATCATAAGCAATATTTGCACTAGCCTCTTTATCAATGATTGAATTTTCCTTTTTACCCCTTTGGCTTGACTTTTTAGCTTCCACAGAGCTTTGGCCTCTCTCAAACGTACCAGGAACCCTTGTTACTGAATTACATTCCCTATAGTGGTGGGTAAGCGGGTCAACCTGACCCGTTTAGCCCGGTCCGTGACGGACTATTTTTAAACGGGCTGGACCAGGCTGGTCCACATATTAAATGGGCTCATAAAATGCAAACCCGCGTTCGCATTGCATAATTTTTTTTTATTTTGATTCTTTTGGGCCTTCTTTAATTTTTTTCTGTATTCATTTTTTGGGCCTTCTCTTTTTTTTGCCTTCAAGTTTTTGGGTCTTCTTTTTTTTTTGTTGCCTACAACTTTTTGGGCCTTTTCTCTTTTTTTTTTCTTACCTTCACATTTTTTGGGCTTTTCCTTTTTTTTTCCCTAAAATTTTTTGGGCCTTCTTATTAGAGAGAAAAGCTATAACGAGTCAAGAGTGGGCCTGGGTGAGTGGACCTTACGCTTAGCTCTCAACTAGGTAAAAAAAAACAAAAAAAAAAAATCAAATGAGGGTTAGCAGGTTGGTCCGCGAACCAACGGGCTAAACGGTGCAGGTTACAAAACCCACGAAAAAAAGGACTGATAAATGGGCGGCGCTTAAAGCTGTGCGAATTGCGGATTAAACGGATCAATCTGCGGATCGTGGCCCGTATACTTGACTCTAATTCCCTGTTAGGACAACTTTGAGACTTGCTTGAATCTTCTATGCCTTCTGAATATTCAACAGAAATTGGTGAAACATTTTTAAATAATTTAATTGAATCCCACTCAACTCCTTAACATGCATATCAAATATTTTCCTATCTAAAATCAGCAATGCTATACAGCACGAATTGATTTTCGTGCAAATGTAACGAAAGGTTTTATAACCAATCATGGATGAGTAAGGCATTAAATAAGGAAAGAGAAAAAATATTTATTAACCAAAACGCAAAACCTATCACTTGTTTTGCAAAATTCGCACGTCGTTTCACGAAAAAATATTCGTACTATTTAGCATTTTTGATCTAAAATAGGCTAACGTAACCTTCAATGAATTCATAGCAGGTTGTATCAATCAACATTTTTGCTGCCTCAAATGACTCACAACACCCATATTCACCCCAAACATCAGATATTTTTTTAAAATTTGGATAGGACCAACTATCATGCAAAGGTACACTATGGCAAACTAACCAAACTCTTCTTATTTCCTTGACTTCCTCGACTGACCATGGGCAAATATAGTTAAAGATTTCCATAAACAAATCCTCACTAGCTTCTAGAGATTCTTCCATATCCTTTCTAGAAGCAAATGTCACAAGGAACTTATATCTTCCAATATCACAAACTTTAGAAATACCTAGACCAAAGACCAGGATACGCTAATTTGGCAGCGATCATGCTCACTTCCGCCGGTCGTTTCAGTAGCCCTACACAGCTTCTGTTCAACCACTCCCTCCTTTCTTCGCCAACTTCACCCGTGATAACAACCGAGTTATTCGATTTTTCATCTTCATTCTCCTTTCCTATCTTCCTTTTCTTGTGTTTCCTGATACGCGGTTGCCCATCCTTCTTTCCCTAATTTTTATCTTCAACCTTGACCCCCTGACCGCCATTTCTTCCTATGAGCGCTCTTTGAAAGTTCTCCCATCTCTTGATGAGTTCCTAAAGATAGGTCTAGTTCCAAGATTCACATTCCTTTGAATATTTCTAGTTTTGCGTAGACTATGACTATAAGCTACCACTTGCACCTTAAGTTTGCACCCTTGTACAACTATACCATGGAGGCTTTTAATGGCTCTTTCGCTTGTTCCATTTTCGAGTATCTAACAAACCCAAATAAGTTTGGTGGGTTCTTCCTCCTTTTATACGATACAAAAGCACTGATCACTCTCCCATCAAATTTGAACAGCTGCCACAACCACCCCTTTCTCGTAGTTCTAGGGAGGTTATCCACGTACAAGGAAATCAGTTCGTTTACACCTTGCCTATTCCACTTCCTATTGTCCATTGCTACGGGAGGATCTACTTGGGCCCTCCTTTCTCTATCTATTGTTATAATTAGCTTATGACAGATGTTTTTACTCCGTAATAGTTTGTGCGATTAACATGTTTCTGTGCTTATCTTTGTTGAAAGGGCAAAGATAGCACTTAATGATTATGCATTAATGATGAAAGATTCATCTGCAGATGAAACTTCCTTTAGTTCCTGCAATTACATAGTTTCTCCTTTATTTGTTCTCTTTTAGACCCTTCTAACGATAGATCATATCCGGTCCTTTCAATTATTTGATTGTGCGAGTTGTTTACATGGGTTTTTATAGCCGAATGAGACACAAAATCACATTAACAATTCATGTCTAGGTGTGCTTATTGCAAATTTGCTTTCTTATTTTGTGCAATGCATACCCAACAGATCTCTTGGGTATAGTCAAGCTCTTCTCTTTGTTGTATGTATTTATCGAACTATTGCTTCTTGTTTCTGTGCTTGAGTTTGATTGCACGTATAGTGTTTGTGCAGGGTTTTAGGAGATTCGGTGTTTAATTAGAGGTATTGACCATACTGGAGCAAATTGAAACCAAAGAAAAAGAGCGATCTCTGGCCGATAACAATTTTCAAAAAATTCGTAGAATATTATTATAGAAATTGTATAACTGTTTATATTTAAGTAAATAATAATATTTGTTAAATTTGATGATTTATATAGTTGTATAACATATTACGTTATTATGTTTATGAGTTAATTGGAGTCATGTAATATTTTAAGAGTATACAATATTTCTCTTAACCAAGGAATTAGAATTGGATCTACGAACCAGAGCTACATTAATTATATTTTTCTTTTGTTGATTTGTTTATCGGGTATCTTTAACCATTTGAAATGTGTTTTCTTAATTAGAGAAATATGGAAGTAGAAAAATAAACAAAATGTTTTCTAATGGTAAACGACTTTTTCTATGCTATAATGTTTTATTTAATTTATCGAGTATTTCAATAATTTGTTTCAGGAAATTAAGCAGAAGATAATATATAATAATTTACAAAGAAAAGATGTTAAAAAATAATAATAATAACCATTTTCTTTTGATAAACAAGTTTTACAAAGGTGAACATAATATAATAATTTACCCAAAAATTTACTTGTTTCGAGAACCTCTATTATTGCCTGTTTCCTACAATTTGTATATTGATAAAGTATAAAACTATACAATGTTTTTTTTTTTCATCGAGCCAAAACAATAAACTAATCAATTGTAACAACTCAAAATAAAGGTACAAAAATAAATAAGATGTTCAACTTACACAGGAAAGATCAGAAATACTATTATGGAGCAAGAAGTAAGTTTGCTAGGGTTGCAACTAAACTACATTCACCTCCTACTGCAGCTTCTTTTTATTCACTTTGACTAATTAAAACATCATAATAATTTTATTTGTTTTTTATAGCAATCCTATACCTTGATATGAACCTATTCATCAAACAGTGCTGGAATCTCGCTATATAGCATTTGCCGCTTCAAAACTTGGCATATGAGCATCTGTACCTTCCTGTGCTTCCAAATCTTCCATTTGATCCGCATGTAGAGCTTCCTGCACTACTGCGCTACAAGGCTTCACTACCAACGTCCTCCAGAACCATGTACACAGAATATTACCGAAGAACTCACAAATATGCTGGTAGTAGAAGCACAATGCTCCGACCAATAATAGAACCATATTGATGATAATATGCCACCAAAATTCAGAGACCAAGATCCACAAGAGTGTCTCACATGCAATTACCCCAGAAACGTGAAATAGAATTACATTTGGCCCGTGGATTATTGCTGTCATTGCAATGGCATGACAAAACAAAGCTATGAGGAAGAGTAACACGCTGGCTCGTTGTGCTTGGAAAGGATTGGTGATTAAGCCTTGATACTTAATTCCATTTGAAGCTAACTCCAAGGTGATGACATGAATGTAGACTTTACTGGGCACAACAAAATTGCAGGCATCATGAATTCAATCATACTATGAGCTATATGTGAATACATAATCGAACGTACGTTTATTTCAGATATACCAAAAAAATAATCGAACGTACGTAGCAACAAAAGATGATGAAATGAAATGAAGAATTCCTAAGGAATTAATATTAGAAGAATGTTCGCTTAAAAGAAAGCAAGAAAATGAGACAGATAATGAAGAAATCACCTCTGCGTTTGGGTTGTACTTGGGCTAATAGTGCCGCTACCCGTCATAGTATTGATTGGAACAAATATTAAGAGATGACAAAACACGAGTTTGTGGGCACTTAGGAGAAAGTGATCGCTGAATTTGAGTTTACGGACCTATGCCACGTCGAGGTTGTTGAGGCAGTGGGTATTAATAACGGTGCCAGTCAAGTCCAATGTCAAATGCAACTGTTCAAACTAAACTATGCCTCCGTTTTGGTTATATTTTTTTTTTTAGGGTTGGGAAAGGCATTTATTGAGAATAAAAATATAAGGTAACTAATATATTTAAATGGGTAAAGGCTTTTTTTTAGAATATCATTTCAAATTTTAAAAGGTCTTTTGAAAAGAAATCTTATTATTACTTTTACATCAATAATCAAAAAATTTTTTACTTTATCCTATCTAAATAAAAATTATTCTTCTAAACTTATTTTTGATATATTCAAATCAAATAAAAATTATTCTTTTAAAAGATTTGCTCTCAAAAATTAAATCAAATTTCTATAATTGAATGGGTGGCAGGGCGCTAACTGATTAAAAAAAATAAAAAAAGAAGAAGAAGAAAATGTGCTATCTCACGTGAACAAAAAGAAAAAAGAATCCCTCCTTAGCACCAAAAAAAAAAAAAAGGAAAAAAGAATAAGTATACTACGAGTATGTTTGGTTTAACTTTTGGGAGAAGGTCTTTTGAAAGAAGATCTTTTAAAAGAAGGCCTTTTAGAAGAAGTACTTTTAAAAGAATGATTTTTATTTGGTTTGAATATATCAAAAGGCCTTTTACAAGAATGAGTTTTGTTTGGATAGGATAAAGTAAAATTACTTTTGGTTGTTGATGTGAGAGTAATAGTAAGATTCCTTTTCAAAAGGTCTTTTTCTAGAATGAAAAGTAACTCTAGAGATACTTATTCCAAAAGAAGGCCTTTTGAAATAAGTTAAACCAAACACTACCATTTACTGTACAAAGTTATTTTCTTTCTCCTAGAAGGTTTTTTGGGAATTGCAAACGGAGAATCAAACGGGCACGTACCTCGCGCTACAACAAAAAGAAAAAGGAATAAGTGCTATCGCGCTAGAACAAAAAAGAATTCGAAGTAGTGCCCATTTGGATTCAAGTTTGCAATTGCCAGAAAGCCTTCTAGGAGAAAGAAAAATGACTTTGTTCAGAAATAGTAGTGTTTGGTTTAACTTCTTCCAAAAGGCCTTCTGTGGAAGAAGTATTTTTGAGGTTACTTTTATTCTAAAAAAAACCTTTTGAAAAGAAATCTTACTATTACTCCCACATCAACAATCAAAAAGAATTTTACTTTATCTTATCCAAACAAAACTCATTCTTCTAAAAGGCCTTATAACATATTCAAACTAAACAAAAATCATTCTTTTAAAAATACTTCTTCCAAAAAGCTTTCTTTCAAAAGATCTTCTTCCAAAAGTTAAACTAAACGGACCCGTAATATATGACTCAACCGCACCTTCCAAGCATATCATAATATTTTTTCCCTTACTTAATTTTTTGAATAACTAATTTAGGAAAATTACATTTTTATTCCAATCCTCAGTTTCATTATATAAAAATACTTTTATATTAACATTTTTATTCATACTTTTAATTCCTATACTCTGTGAACTTTTGCTCACATAAAATAAAATATGAAGTTATGATTGAAAAAAGTTGACTTTTGAAAAAAAATTTATTTGATTTTATTAATCAAAATATTATATGTAAGTATGAAAACTATCTGTTGTTAATTTAATTAATTTAGAAAAATTCATTTTTATTTCTTTTTAGTCATTTATAAAACATATTTTAATTTTTTTTATTAATTGCAGTTGCTTATTTATTCACTATTGAACATGTAAATTAATTTTTGTTATTTTTAAATTTTAATAAATATTGATGATAATTGGTCAAATTAAACTGTACTAACTCAAGTATTTAAAAGCTAAAATATTCAAATGCAACCAACTGTACTAACTCAAGTATTCAAATGCAACCATTTACATGCAACTATTCAAACTGAACTATAATTGAATGGGTGGTAGGGCGCTAACTGATTAAAAGGAAGAAGAAGAAAAAAAAAGAAAATGTGCTATCTTGCGCTAGAACAAAAAGAAAAAGGAATCCCTCCTTAGCATGTGGTAGGGACTCTAGCTGATTTAAAAAAGAGAAAAAAGAAGAGGAAGAAGAAGAGGGAAAAAAAAATGTGTTATCCCGTGCTAGAACAAAAAGAAAAAAGTATCCCTCCTTAGCACCAACAAAAAAAAAAAAAGAGAAAGGAAAAAAAGAATAAGTGCACCTCGCGCTACAACAAAAAGAAAAAAGAATTAGTGCTATCGCGCTAGAACAAAAAAGAATTAGAACTTTCGAAGTAAACCATAACCCAATACGGAGCTAGAACAAAAAAGAAAGTAAGCAACCTTTTATTATTATTATATCAACTTTACTGTAGCTTAGGCTAAACGCCAAGAAAGATTTTCGTTTCCGTGTACAGCCGATTCCAAGCTGTGAATGGAAAGAATCACTTTTTATGTTAATAAGTTTCAAGAAAGCAAACCATAAGGGGAAATCACTTTTTATTTTTATTTTTATTATCGTGAGGAAGAATTTCTTTTTACGTTAATAAGATTGAAGAAAGCAAACCATCCCCATCAAGGGGGAAATCACATTTTATTTTATTTTATTTTTCTTTTGACCTGGAGGGTAGAATTACTTTTTATGTTAATAAAATTGAAGAAAGCAGACCATTCCTATCAAGGAGAAATCTTTGTTTTTTGGGGGGCGCTAGGATAGGAGAATCACTTTACTTTAATAAGATTGAAAAAGGAAGCCATCCCCATAAAGGGAAAATCATATTTTATTTTATTTTATTTTATCTTAGAGGAGAGAAACACTTTTTATGTTAATATTGAAGAAAGCAAACCATTCTCATCAAGTGGGAAATCATATTTTATTTTATCTTATTTTTCTTTTGGTCTGGAGGGGAGAATTACCTTTTATGTTAATAAGATTGAAAAAAACAAACCATAACCATTGAGGGGCAAATCACTTATTATTATTATTATTTGGTCAAGAGGGGATGATGACTTTTTAATTTAAATAAGATTGTTTACCCAAAAAAAAAACAAATTAAACAAGATTGAAGAAAGCAAACAATTCCCATCAAGGTGGAAATCACATTTTATTTTATTTGATCTTAGAGAGGAGAATCACTTTTTATGTTAATAAGATTGAAGAAAGCAAACCATCCCCGTCAAGGGGAAACACCTTTTATTTTTTTTAAATGAAGAAAGTGATGGGAAAATTAAAGTGACGTCCATGTTCCCTCAACCTACGTCCATGTTCCCTCAACCACATAAAGAAGCAGCTCGTCAGTATCCAAAAAAAATAAAAAAAATAAAAAGTAGCAGCAGGGAAAAATCCGTAATGCCGATTCTGGCTCACAGGCAAAACATATAAATCCCAATGCCAACTTATGAAGAAAGCAAGCATAAATGTGCAAATGATCCGAATGTACATAGATAAATCTGAATGGTGGCTTCTCTGGCACCTTTCTTTCATCATACATTTTGTGCATTTTTTAGTGTAGTCAAATAAGAAGGTGATATGTGGTGTGGTGCATGGTGTATCATTTGTCTAGTAGGTATATTTTAGTCATAGCTTTGAAAAGAAAAAAAAAAATGAAGAACGCACTGCTGTGGCACCCCACCCAACTTTGACACAGTATCACCACACCACCAAGATCTTCCTCTCGGAAGCAATGTTTGTCACTACTTGGTGGCCTACGACCTCCTCCCAGGCCAGCTCCGCGATAACGCCGTCGCCTGGATGCCGTTGCGACAGCAGCGCAGCTTGCTCACGAAGATCCGATGGCGGCAACGCGAGGCAAACATAGAGATGGTGGCTTGTTCGAAGACAGCGATTGTGCGGTTGATGATGGTGGCTGTGTATGAGTTGCAGATCTGGTTCAAGGAGGGGTGTGGATTGCGGAGCTGGTTCGCGAATCTGTCGATGACTAAAAGCAGAGGTTGAGCATGAGGCGGCGAAAGTGCTATCTGGCGGTGACATTGGTTGAAGATGGTAGTTGTGTTGTGGAGTTGGCAGTGTGCAACAATGTTAGTGAGCAACTAGGAATGGCAGCTTTGAAGAACAACGCCACTCTTCATTTTTCTCATGTTAAGGCTATGTCTACAGTACACCTACTAGACAAATGATACACCATGCACCACACCACATGTCACCTTCCTATTTGACTACACTCAAAAATGCACAAAATCTATGATGGAAGAAAGGCGCCAGAGAAGCCACCAATCTGAATAAGCACAATGAAATATGTTTTATATGGTTTTTACTACACATCATGATTTTTTCCCTTTGGTCCTTCCCCTTTTTCTGGGGTCGGGGTCGTTCCGATAATATATGTTGACTTTAGTTAGCTGGATCAAACCCAAACTCATGGGCCAACCAGCCCATCCTTTTTTGAGTTTTTTAACAACCAGGAAAAGGGATCCAAATGAGCCTCGTGATCACAATAAAACAAAGAAAGATGCCCTCAAACCTAAATTGTCAATTGATATTTGATATGACGCCGCAGAATCAGACCAAAAAAAAAAAGATGCCGCAAAATTTTTACCTTGCATCGTGTCATGGATCTTGTATGCATCCCCAATGGCCCAATACATTTGCCAGAAGCAGCAATGTAGCATCATCGACTAGGGGTGTGCACAGGTATGGGTCTATCCGTGAACCCAACGACTCGACACGACCTGTGGGTAAAACAAATCGGTCATTTAATCGAAAGAAACCCAATTGAATTTCATTCAATATTCTGTTCGTGATATGATTTAAAAATTAAACACGTTACCTAACCTGATTCAACGCGACCCGAATCCAACTTTCTTTTATATAAATAATGACTTATTTATTTATATATTGATATATAATTATGTATATTAACTCTCATACTCTATTAATATATTAATATATAGTCAGATTTATTGATGATTGATATTGTATAATATATGATGTATAATATACCTCATGATTGTGATTATGGAATTATCAATTATATATGTAATTTTTTTAAAAATATAGTTGATTATATTTATATTTCAAAAGCACAATTTAAATGTATTAAAATGTCACAAAATAGGATATTTTAATATATTTTTCACCCACAAAAAATAGAGAAGGTGATTGCCTACCCGAATATCCGACCCGATTCAACCCGAAAGTGTTTGAGTTGGGTTAATTCGAGTTGGGGGTAAAAAAAGCCAAAAATCTGACCTGATTTTATTTGATTAGTTTGAATATTTTTTCTCCTTAAACTCAACCCAACCCCACTCGTGCACTCCCCTATCATTGATCCAAAATCCTTATAGTTTGACCTAATGTTTAATTAGATTATATTAGCACCCAGAGGCCAGCACACATGGCTCAACAAACTGCCTCTTAGTAAAAGTAGGGTGTAGGGCGCGAGTTCGAGACTCGCAGAGGCAGAGCCCCATGCCCACCGCCCACTATTATCCCCCTCCTCGACCAAAAAAAGAATGTTTAATTAAATTTTTATAATTTAAATTATAAAAACCTAGTTGAAAATTTGATCAAACGAGATCTATAAATTAATTAAACCTTGATCCAGCAATACTCAAATAAAAAAAAATACAAAAAAAAATCCAATCGTACGGAAAGCATTCGTGTTGACAGAGACTTTGAATCCAGCGTTACCTGTGTAGCATGGAGTGATTGGCGATTTCTAGGCGCAAACTGGAAACTTTCGTTTCTTCTTCAGCAATGCCTCTATACCAGCATAATCTTTAAGGAAAATTGATAGCATGCAGTAGAGAAGGTTGTTAACTTTGTCAAACTGATTTAACTGCTCTACATTGGACAAAAGCACATGGTAATCTACATCCCAACTCCCAAAGGCTAAACAAAATAAACTTATAAAAAAGTATTATCTTTGCATAGCATTTTTTAGATAGGACACGAATCAGCATAAAATTTCAGAAATGTTACGTGCACTTAACATAACTCTAAACTTATTGCTTGTAAATCTCACCTCTTCCAAAAAGTTTTGAAGTTTGAACCAATGGCAGCAGAAGAGGAAACCAAAATAAATAATATATTAATAGAATGTAGCAGATCGGATTGAGCTTAGGCCAGCCATACCCTTGATCTTAGTAATTTATTGTTATTCTTAAAGTTGCAAAATATATTCCACGGGCTCATATTGACATTTGGGTCCACAGAGAAAATAGAACTAGTGCAATTAGTTTCTATAATATCTTATAAAGGAACGTATAAATTCATGTTTTTTTTTATAAACCATAGCTCAATACGGAGATAAAGAAACTTTTTCATTATATTAACTTTACTGTAGCTTAGACTCAACACCAAGAAAGATTTCCAATTCCGCGTACACTGGACTCCATGCTGCGTGGAAAGAAATAAGATCACTTTTTATGTTGATAAGATTGAAGAAAGCAAACCATAAGGGGAAATCACTTTTTATTTTTCTTTTATTATTATTTTATTTTTTTGGGGTCTTCAGGAAAGAATCACATTTTATGTTAATAAGATTGAAGAAAGCAAACAATCCCCATCAAGGGGCAAATCACATTTTTTTTTCTTTTGACCTGGAGGGAAGAATTACTTTTTATGTTAGATTAAAGAAAGCGAACCATCCCCATTAAGGGGGGAATCGCATTTTCTTTTTTCTTGGTTTTTTGGGGGTGGGTAGGAGAATCACTCTGTTTTAATAAGATTAAAGAAAGCAAACCATCCTCTCAAGGGGAAATTACCTTTCGATTTTTCCTTTATATTTTTGTGTCTTGAGGGGAGAATCACTTCGTATAACGAAGAAAGCGTTGAAAAATCAAAATTAAAGGGACGTCATGTTTCGTCAACCGTATAAAGAAGCAACAAGTGAGTACCAAAAAAAGAAAAAATAAAAAAAGAAAACAGTAAACCTCTAACTCAGTCCTTGATAATTTTGAGGTTGGACAACTTGGTCCTCAATAAAAATAAATTAGTTCATTGATTTCTAATAATGTCATCTATCAAACACACATTAGTCCCTAACGTCAAAACGAACAGACCTAAGGATCATTGTGCCCAAATTGACAATTATTAGAGACCAACATGATTAAAGTTTATATATAACATATTAAAGTACAAAAAAGACCTATTTACATAGAACATCCTCATAATATTGTTATTCTAAATAGATATTAGTTTAGCTATATATTATATTTATTATTTATACAAAGGTGCTCTAAGCGGCGAGACTCAACTTGCTACTTAAAATACGAGGAAATTTGACTTTACTATAATCAACCATAAAGTTAAATGAAAGAAAGAAAGGAAAAAGAAGAAAGAAAGAAAGAAAGCATCTAAATTATGAAAGCCAAGAATATATTGATCTCTCCTTTTATTTAGGACATATGCAATCATTTATGAATAAATATGTTGCAAAGCCATATTTTAATTAATCTCTCAGCAATATCTCCTTAATTGCACGAATCAACACATTATAGGGATGCCAAGATGGACATAGGAAGAATAATATATTTTGTTTATCTAAAAATGATATTAACCTTGATATTAACACAAGTCCCTCCATTAGATGTATGAATTATAAGATATAATCATATAAGTCATCATATCAAATGCATAAATCATCATATGCAATGACATCATTCATTCCTAATAAATTGGTTAATCAACACAACATGAGCTTGATTTGCAAGCTCCTATATTAAATATATAAATAATCATTTAAAGACATGCAATATATATGTATATATAAATAAAAATAATATATCTCAAACATAAAGTTTGACTCAATTAGGAAGAAATTTAAAAAAAAAATCAATTACTTTACAGATATAAAATTTAATATATAAATAAATCATTAATTCATCTTTTAAAGATTATTATGCTATTATTAGTCTATAAAAAATTTAAAGTAGATATCAAATTTATCTTTTTACATTATAACTTTAATCATGTATAAAAATAATGTGATGTCATTTTTATATCCTTCAAAGACTTATTTGGTGAAAAAAGTTCTTTATTAAAGAATTAATATGGTAATACTATGATCTTTGAAAGACTAATCTATAGTTTTTTCTTTTTAATTTATGTTGGTAATGTTGATCACTTATTAATTTATATTAATTTAGCAAACACGTTAAATAAATGTCAAAATATGTGGAAAATTATGTAACAACTATTTTATCTAAATGTAACATGTTATTGAGAAAAAAAAAAAAAGAAATTAAAACTTTTTGATGTTCCATGCAAATAACTACTTTTTTGTATTTTAATATGTTATATATAAAATTTAGTCATATTAATCCTTGACAATTGTCAATTTAGACACATTAGTCCCTGGGTCCGTTAGTTTTGACATTAGGGGCTAACCTGTGTACGACAAATGACATTGTCAGGACCAATAAATTGATTTATTTTTATTGAAAATTAAATTATCCGACCTCAAAATTATCAGAGACCTAGCTGGGAGTTTACTCAAAAGAAAAAAAAATCAGCGAGGAAAAATCCGTAAAGCCGATTCTCTCTTACATGCATAACATATAGATAAATCCCAATGCTAACTTATAAAGAAAGTAAGCATAAATGTTAATGATCCGAAAATACATAGACAAATCTTTTTTTTTTTTTTTTGGTGAAATACATAGACAAATCTGAATAAACACAATGAAATATGCTTTTTATTTTCTGGTCATGAATTTTTCTCTTTTTTGTCCTTCCCATTCGGTCCGAGTCGTTTCGATAATATATGTTGACTTGAGTTGGCTGGATCAAACCCAAACTCATGCTTGTCCAACCAGCCCACTTTTGTTTAACAATCAGGAAAAGGGATCCCAATAAGCCTCGCTGGCGTTAAAAAGGGCCCCAAACCCAACCTGTCAATTGATAATAAACCGTAGCGTCTAAATTTTTACCTGGCAACGCTTCAATGCTCATGCATCATACAAGCATCCCAATGGCCCAATACATTTGCCAAAAGCAGCAACAGTGCATCATTGATCCAACAACACTCTGCTTAAAAAAAAAATTTCCTACAAATCGGAAAGCATTCGTTGTTGGCAAAGACTTTGGATCCTGCGTTGCCTGCGTAACATGTGGTGATTGATTATTTCATGGCGCAAACTGGAAACTCTCGTTTCTTCTGCAGCAAATGCCTTACTCAACGATACCAGCATAATCTTTAAGGAAAACTGATAGCAATATAATTCAATATAATAAACACTAGTGTATAATATAACTCTTTTAAGTATAGAAGGTTGTTAACTTTGTGAAACTGATTTAACTGCTCTGCATTGGACAAAAGGAAATGGTAATTTGCATCCCAAGGGCTAAACACAATAAACTTATTGCTTTTAGACATCACTCTTCCAATAAGCTTTGAAGTTTGAACCAACATGGCAGCAGAAGAGACAACAAAACAATAATATATTAATAGAATGTCTGTAGCAGGTTTGATTGAGCTGAGGCCAGCCATATCTTTGGCCTTAGGAATTTACTGTTATTCTTAAAATTGCAAAAGATATTGCATGGGTTCATCTTGACATTTAGGTCCACATAGAAGATAGAACTAGCGCAATTAGTTTCTATAATATCTTATAAAGGATCGTATAAATTCATGTTTTTTTTTTTTCCTAGTCAATTGTTGGAGTTGATTGAAATAAAATATTTTAGAAAAAGGTCCACTTCGCCTAGAATTGCAAGGGAAGAGGGAGGCTAAGGCTATATATATAGACCCAAGCCTTTATTTCAATTTGCACCAGTCGAAAATACTTTAAGCTTGTATTTGACTCTTTTTTTCTTGTACTCTTGTCTTACAGTGTTATGAGGTATAGATCAGATATTTGCTTTGGAGAGTGTGGGTGTACTGGGGCTGTGGAGTATTTAAGAGAAAAGTTTATGTGTTGTAAACATTTTCATATAGTGTTATTCTCTGGTTGTCTTTAGACAACGGCCGTGGTTTTTCTTCGATTTTGAAGTTTTCCATATTAATTCTTGTGTTATGATTGTGTTCTTGGTATATTTTATTTCTCTATTTTAAGGAAGGTTCTCAAGGGAAAAATGGTTTTTTCCAACACCAATAATCGACTATCCACTTTCCATAGCCAAGGCAGCTGCGAATAACATGTTTTGGTATGCAGTATGCTTAATGGTCACCACTCTATAATTTAAGAATACCTACTTATTTACTTCTAAGTCATTTGAGTAAGTTTGCTTTTTACAGTAATACCCAATTCTAATTGAAATATTCTTGAGCAAACCCTCTTAGTTAAATGAAGCCGTTTTGTTGATGTATTGATCTTTTCCTATTTAGCAAACTATGTCTAAGTAGTCAGCATCTTGATGAGATGCGGAGGTAGTTATCTAGAACTTATATTTTGAAAGGTAGAATCATTACTTAAATTAAGTGGAGGCAATCAAAACTTAATATTATTTCCTAGAAGTTTTTTTCCCCTTCATTATCTTTGGTGAAGTGATTACAGAAAGCCCAAAAATTAGGAAGATCTAAATCAATAGGCAAAGAGAAAAATCATAATAATGAGTTAGATATTACATCCTGACCCAAAACTCCAATTAAAATGACATTTGGTAGACGAATTGATTTTTCATTCTTGGATTTCCCAGGCATGACATTTTGGGAGCATTTGGTAGATGGATTAAAATCTTAAAAATCTTACGAAATATGTCCAGGAGTGAACATTCCTATGTTTGGTTGACAATGATATTTTTGGGAATATTATATATATTATTTTCCAAAATGCTGTAACAAAATAGTGATGGTGGCGGAGTTTTGATGGCCAACAATGATGATCCAGCAGCCGTCAATGGAGGTTCAATGATCGGCATCGGTGGTCCGTTGGCCATCGGCAATAGTCCATCAATAATCAGTGGTGATCCCAAGGTTGATGACGGAGGTCCAGTAGCCGGCGACGAAGGTCCAGCAGCCGGCATCGGCCATCAGGGGAGGTCTAACAGCAAGGGTCGATGGTTGGGCAGCCTTCGTCAAGGGTCTGGCGACTATTATCAAAGGTCCGACGGTCATCGGTAGAGGTTCGGCAGAGGTCTAGTGGCCAGCATCAGAGGTCTAGCAATTGGTGAATGTTTGTTGGCCATCGATAGAGGTCTAATGGCCAGGATCGGTGGTCCATCAGCCATCATCGATAATAATTAAATTAAATTAGGAGTAGCCGTCGATAATAATTACCAATGGAAATATTAAATTAAATTTAAAATTTCATTGGTAAACTTTATTAAAGAAAAGTATAAATTAAATTAAAAATTTACTGACAGTAATACTATCAATAAGTATTTACTCTTATAAATATTTTTAAAAAACAAATGATTATCGATGGATTAGCCATTAATAATGTTGTGGAAAAAAATCTATTAGATTATCGTAGATCAATCCATTGAAAATGTCATTAGTAAATATTAGTGCCATGTGGCACTAAATATTATCAACAGCATTACCGACGAATATATCTAGAATCCATATTTGTTCATTTTCTATCGAAAATGCCATCTATAAAATCGATAGATTTTTGCTCGCCAGCAATAGTCATTGATTTTTTGCGTGTTTCTAGTAATGTAATATTTTATTAAAGTCAATACCTCCTTGTTGATTATAGCTTTGTGTTACAAGCCTTGTTTATTATAAGAATAAATAAGATAACAAAAGTAACAAAAAAAATTCAATGACAAATACGCTTAAACAAAATAAAATTAATTCCTAAAATAAATAATAAAAATTATTATTCTTGTTTTATCGAAAGAAACGGTATATAACTTTGGTTGGCATATATAAACAGTGGAATTATGATAATAAAATTCCATACAATTTAAAAACGATTTGTTTCTTTATTGTCTTGCTTAATTTTGAGGTATAATATATTTTTTCAAAAAATAAGTAAACATTAACTATTAACTTAATATTTATTTGGGTTTTGCTAGCTTCCTCTCTCTCTCTCTCTCTCTCTCTCTCTCACATGTTGATAGAAGTTAGCAACCTCCACCATATCATGATTTGACAAAAATTTCTTTTTCTTTATTTATTAAGTAACTTACTTTTAGGATTATTATTGTAATATTTCACTTGTTTTGATAAAAATAAATTCAAAAAATTTTCTCTTCTCTCTTCTCACCTCTTTTTTTTATTTGTAAAGAATTAATTTTTATATGAGTCAACCATAGATGAGGAGATAGGAGAGAGAAAAAAATTTTGGGTTTACTATTTGTTAAGACAAGTGATAAGTTACAATAATATTTCTAAAAGTAAGTTATTTAATAAATAAAGAACATATTTTTTTGTCTAATCTTGATATGGTAGAGGTTGCTAACTTCCATCAATGTAAAAAGGAGAGGGAGGAAGTTAGCAAAACCCTTATTTATTATACTTAATTATTGATATAATCTATATCTATATCTATACTACTTATAAAACAAAAGATATTATATGGAAATTTCTACATGTGTCAAAAACAGATGAATTCTACCTATTTCCATTTTGAAAAAAAAAATTAATTACGGAAATAAATTAAATATATTTGGAATTAAAAAAAAGGAAAACATTAAAAAAATTGGCTTGGTTATGGTTTTAATAAAGGAGCATATAAAGGACACAAAAAAAGGAGCAAATAAAGAACACAAATAAAGGAAACCATTAAATTTAATTTTTTTTTTATGTAGTCAAATCTATTTCAGGTTACAGTTTTATTTCATGTATTGATGGTTACAATTTTATTTCAAGTTACACTTGCTCCCACTTCTTTTGTAGTGGGTTGAGATTTTTCCAAATCATTGAAAAAAAGAAGAAGTTAATTTAGTTATTCATTTTATTGTTCTAATTTAATTTTTATAAGACCACAGAATATACTTTAATCCAATCAAGTAAGTAAATATGAGAAATCATATAGGTTTTATTAAATTTGAACTTATCTTTTGTTTATTATTACAATCCATGTTATATTTTATGTTCATAGTTAATTCATTTTGTTATATCAATGTGTATCATTTTTATATTTAAATTACTTTATAGTAAAACTAAATTATTTACTTTATCACACGATTAAATCAAATTAAATTTTATAATTTTTGTAATTAAAATAAAATTTTCAAACTCTGCACATTGCACGGGCCACATATCACTAGTCACTAGTCACTAATATTTAAGAACCCATTTTATTGAAAGTCTTGCCATGTGTCAATTATATAGAGCTTTTTTCCCTCCAAAACCAAATACTTACTACTTATGGAAACTATTCAACTCAATTTAATTTATTTATTTTTAAAAAATAATATTAATGCAGATTATTATGGAATGCATAAATGAGACTTCTTTGTGGTTGGTCTAATATTAAGTGCTTCCACTAACTATTTTTTAATTTATTATTATTATTATTTTGCTTGGCTTATTATTTCCTTAGGATGGTGGCTTATTAACTACTCACTTTATTTTTAGTTAATTATTGATTCTTCTTTGGGAAGTGTTGCAAATTTAGTTTATTTAATTTCTTTTATTCAAACCCCTTTTATTTACTGGTTGTCAATATTTATATTTTTCAATTTAAATGATAAATTAATGTATCTTAAGAAATGAAACAAAGCATATATATAATTAAATAATTAAACATAATTGTAAAAATAAACGTAATAAATTTATTTCTTTGAAAAATAAATATTAATAGTAGTAATGATTTTCAATCACTGAATAGTTGTTAAAAAAATAAAATTAAGGAGTCCATTTCAATGTAGTTTTATAGATCATTAATATCTACAAAATTTTTAAGAGTATCAAAAATAAATTTATGTTGTGATTTTGGTATACTTATATAAATGGAGTAAAATATTGAGAGGTTAATTTTTACTTAGTTTTTTATAAAGTTTTTTATATTGGGTAATCCTTAAATTTTCTTCCTTTTCTTGCCTTAGTTCTTTGGATTTGATTTTAGTGTTAAAAAGGTGTAAACTTTATGTTCTATCATTGAACTTGATCATGTTTAGCGAGTAGTCTTGAATTTAATTGTATATCATAAAAATTGAAATACTTGACCAGATTGTCTTGGGTCTCAGATTTTAATTTATGCTTGCGGTTTGGTGCTTATATATTACTGTTGAGTTCCCTGTCTAATGTACCATGTTAATCATGAGTAATTTATTTAGGTTTCAATGTTAGAAACGTCAGTTCAATTTTATATGACATTTAGATGTTATTGGTGCTGGATTGGTCAATTGTGTTTGCTTTGGTAAATATTTATTACAACTAAGGGGTGCCCATCAAACTTGGTGGTATAGTTTAAGAGCTTTCTATGTACGGAAGCGTGTGATGTTAAATAAAATGGCTTATGTGGCTTGTATTTAATTTTGAGTCAGACTTAGAGTGCTTCTCCTAAGGCCACCGTGCTGAGCATTTTATACTATTTCCTTTTTCCTTTTGGTACTTAATTAGTCGAACAAGTAATTTTACTGTTAGAAGATGCTGTATATGCATATGCTTCTCACTGTGTTTTGAAGATAAATCCCCTAAGCTACTTGGTTTTCTGTTTTCTTTTATTTTTGGCTGTTTATAATTGATTGTGCTGGCCTGAGTCTCCAATATTTTTGCTGCTATGTTCAAGGACAATACAATCAACATGAGAGGAGAGAAGCCTGTGAAGACACAAAGAGATCTAACCTATCATCTCAAAAAGAGGGATTTTAGTTTTTGTAATGACAATTTAAATAGATAATATTGTATTTCTTTCAACTTTGTTGATATTTTTATTAATGAAATATATATTTTTTATACTAAATTTGTATTATTGTTATGGAATTATAATTTGAAATATTGTATATTTTTTGCATCTTCAAATTAACATTATATACAAAATAAAAATAAATAAATTTAGAAACCGATGTATTCCGTCTCTAAATTTAGGGGATGTTTGTTTCTAATTTAGAAATGGAATTATTATATCTCTAATTTAGAGAGGAAACTATTTCTCTAGCTAATTAGAGATGAAATGCTAATTAAAGATAGAATATTTCCGTCTAAGATTAGAGACGGAATTATTTCATCTATAATTTGGAGATAAAACTATTTCTATCACTAATTAGAGATAGAACATTTTTGTTTCAAATTAGAGACATAATTATTCCATCTCTAATTAGACACGAAACTATTTCTATCACTAATTAGAGATGGAAATATTCTATTTAGTAACAAAATTATTTTGTCTCCAATGGCTTTCTTTTTTAGAAAAGTGACCAAAATTGGTTATATGTTAGCAACTAAAGATTTAAATTTAGAGACGGAATTGCTCCATCTCTAATTAAAGATGGATGGCAAAAATCCGTGACTAAAAATTAGTAACCTCATTTTTATCCACGAATGCATTTCCATCTCAAATTATGTTTCTAAACCGTTTAGCTTTAGAATTTTCACAATTTAGAGACAGATCTTTTCCACCTCTAAATCCAAAATTCCTAGTAGTTAGTGACATACAGTAGTTGTCCTATAAGGCGCAGGTAGGCAGCAGGGTCCTCAAAAGGCTGGCCATCATCTCTAGTTAATTTGTGACAATGAACCATTTGTGTCACTGCTGCAGTAGATTCCAAGAGCTCAAGAGTGTATTTCCATTGACAAAGAGATATACCTTGAGAACTTCGAGCCACCTCCAAACCCCAAAAAAATTTTAATGGACCAATTAAGATCTCTACTTTTGAAGCAGTCATCAGGTGTCCTCTTGCCTGCTGTGATTTCATTGGCAACATTTCTGGATAGGATCATGTCATCCACATAAACTAGCAAGGCTGTAAAAGAGGAATCGGAGGCCTTGATGTCTCCATGAGAGAAAGTTATCTTCATCTAACTTGAAGGAGACTGCGTTAGAAAATGTCTTCGGTATGAAGGAAAAAGAAGTTGAGGCTTGTGTTGCTGTGGCAGAAGGTGATGAGATCTCAGAAACCTCCATGGATCCTTTGAGATCTAATACCATGTGAGTTATCAGACCAGAGTTCCAAGAGAGAAAGAGAGAGGTTCAGAGAGAGGGAGAGAGAGAGAGAGAGAGAGAGAGAGAGAGAGAACTCGAGTTCTGAGGAAGTGATTCTTGCTAACTAATTCAATTACAATGAGATGAGAGATATTTATACATGATGATTACATTACTTCAATAACTTCCTAGCTAAACTGATCGATACACAAGCTGTGATAGTTGGCATAACAGATTGTAACCAACTATAACTAACGAACTACCAGTAGCTTGACTAACTCAATGCACTCTGCCTATCAGTATGACAAAATATAGCTAAGAGGAAAAGCAACAAGGTTGTCCGTGAATCTTGGAAAGGATTAGTGGGTTTGCTAGCAAGAGGTCAATAATAAAGCACCGAGAGATCAAATTGATTTTACGCGTGAATTTTAGAAGAAGCTTCACGCATAAAACAGAATTGGTAAAGGAAAGAATCAATAAGATCCAGAAAAAGAATTACCCATTTTGTTTTAGTAGACTCGGCGTTCCTGTAGGGGTAGCAACAGCCAGTAGGTAATTGAAGAATGGAAAAGCGGTTAGTGGTCACTAGTCATCGGCTAAGCGGCTATCACAGACTAAAACAATTATTAAGTGTCCTTAGAGCAATAAAAAGATTTTACTCTATTCCATTTAATACTTAATACTTCAGAGTCATGCAAAAGAGCAACATTCATACTTTTGTTTTCTTTACCCTTTGTTGAGTTATATACTATCTTTTTCCATTTGGAATATATTATTAAAAGCATTTTATTTTGATAAACAGGTTTTTCTATGCTATGACTTTTTTATATTCGTATCAAATATTTAGTTTATTAAAGGGAAGGTGAACATAATATATACATATCAATTTACAAAGAAAATATGCAAACAGAAAATAAGAAAATAATTATTTGGTGATATTCCATTTTCTTCAATTCATTATAATTTATAAATTAACACTTGGTTGATTTAAGTAATTTGATACTTTTTAAATTTGAATCTTGTAAATAAAAAATAAAATTAGTGAGGGGAGAACTTTGCTCTCTTAATAGATTGAACTGACTCAAATCAGTTTAAGTGAGATCAATAAACTCCAAGATACTAATAGTGCAAATAAAAAAATTGCAAAAAAACTTAAGCTATCTAACCATAATAATGAAGTATGAAATTTATATTTTTATATTTCCTTCATGTCTTTATGGATGATTATTTGTCAAGTTGTGTCATCTAAACAAATATCAATACCAAGTTAAAATAATAAACTTTAAATGATTTAATATTTGTTGAATTTAAGTCTTAAATAAAAAAATTAGCTAGAGAAGAACTTTGGTCTCATAATAGATTGAACCGCTTTGAATCAGTTTAGCTGAGATCTAATACTAATAGTGCAAATAAAAAAATTGAAAAGAAAAAAATTAAGCTAAGTAGCCTATTAATAGAGTATGAAATTTATATCTTTATATTCTCCATCATGTCTATGGATGATTATTTGTCAAGTCGCATCATCTAAACAAATATCAACATTAAGTTAAAATAATAAACGGCTCAATTTTAACAAATCAAGCCAAGGTAACACAATGTTCTTTCATTAAGGAATCATAATACAATTATGGAAGTCATAGAAGTATGTTTACTAGGGTTGTGATACGACGGATATAATTAAAAACGTACATAACTTTTCCCACTTTTCCTCAACTAAACATTAATCGTAGATTTTTTTTTTTTTCTTATATGATCATATACCTTGCCTTGAACCTATTTATCAAACAACTTTGAACACTGGCTACATGGCATCTGCAGCTATATCTTCTCCTGTGCTTCCAAACGTTCTGTTTGATCTGCATGTGGACCTTCTGTTCCAACTGGGTCGGAAGGCTTCACAACCAATATCCATATGAAACAAGTACCCAGAAGATTACTAATGGCCTCAAAAATATGCTTGTAGTAGAAGCACAGCCCCACAACTAATAACAGAAGTCCATTGATGATAATACACCACCAAAATTCAGCGACCAGTATCCACAAAAGTGACTCACATGCAATTGCCCCAGAAACATGGAAGAGAATTGCAGTTGGCATGCTAATTTGGGTTGCTAGTGCAACGGCGTGACAAAATATAGCGATGAGAAAAAGTAACACGCTTGCATGTATTTCTTGAAAAGGATTGGTGCTCGGGCCTTGATACTTGATTGCAATTGAAGCTAACTCCAAAGTGATCAGACAAATATAGGCTCTACGGGGCACAAACAAACTGCAAAGTGGTAGTCAGAAATTATGAAGATTCAAAAATGGTTTTTTTTTTTTTTTAACTAGATATTAATTAATACTAGTATAATTATATTAGAAGAATGAGACAGGTATGAAGAAAGGAGAAATACCTCTGCGAATGGGTGCTTGTGACAATATTTGTACTGTTGCTACCACCTGTCATAGTACTGATCGGAAGAAATATTCAGAGATGATAAAAAGGAGTTGTTACCACTAACTAGAAAGCAATTACTTATCACGAAATATGCTGACTACACTGTGGAGGAATGTTGAGGGAGTAGGTATTTATAAGCGTGTCTGTAATGGTTAAAAGTGAGACAGAAATAATCCAAGGTTACGTAGCCAGTAGCCACATAGTTTGACGAATTTGGGGAATAAATTGGAATATGAATAGTTCTTAACAATTAAATTAATCAAGAAGTCAAAAATCGCGACGCAGCTAGCGCCGAAATATGTGAATCATAATCACTACCTTATGTGTCTACGTTAAGTCCACGCACTTTCATTTACCAAGTACCTATTGTTTCATAGAAATTTCGGTGCAAGAATATCACAAAAGGAGCTGGAGTAAATTAATAGATTTCTTTGTTTGATCAATTTCCCAACCACAATTCTTTAATCCTAGAATAGTTATCCTACCCTCTGTGTAAATGATTGTCAGTTATGTTGTCATTTTGTTTGACTCTGAACCCTTGTTAGTAAATTCATTTCTAGTGCAATTAACGTCTTGTGTCAGGAAGCCCATTATAAGTGGGCTAGTGATAAAAGATTTAGATAATTTGTATGAGATCTTATGTTTCAATCTCAATACCACTGATGTACAAAAAGGGAAAAAAAAATCTTGTAAGAGTGGTGCGATGGTGCTCCGTATAACTACTCTTGTATAGCTAATGATGAATGCAATTTTCAGTTTCAAATAGTGATGATGCTACCTTTATCTCCTATATAGCTAATCATGAATGCATTTTTCATTTTCGAATGGTGTTTAACCTTATATATTCATGCGTTATCAAGGTCCAAATTAAATTTGAACATATATGCAATCGGACAAAGCTGATTATATGAAATGTATGGCATGTGCATGTATAGGTAACTCTGTACTTCCGCCCACTAGTCTGCTCATGTGGGTGCGATAATAGGTCACTAGGTTTATACTATGAATTAACAAGCTAGACTCAGTAACTAAATATTTAACAAATATTAATATTATTATTACAGTTTTACATGGACATTAGGGTGTTTGTAGTTGTTACCGGCCGCTAGCCCTAGCCAGATTACTATTTCTTTGATTTTGTTTTACGGTAAGCTCCCAATCATAACATTAGATGAACGTTTACAATTTGTGTCAACGATTTGAGGTACAAGGCTGTAAGAGTTACGTGATGGCCGGGGACAAAGGTGCAAATCATGGAAATAGTATAGCAATTCAAAATGTCAATTAAAAAAACATATCAGAAGCCAACACTTCAGACCCACAGTGGTATGAGATGTTAGAATCTTTTCTCTTTCTAAGCTATCTTTTGGAGTGAATTAGTTCTACTTAATTCTAATATAATTTGAACTTCGAAATAAGATGATAAAAATGTTTCATGATAATCTACTATTTTAGTTTTTATTCCAGACAATTATTAATTTAGAATTTATTTTCTTAAAATATAAATCTTACCCCTTTTTTCACTTTCCCACAAAATCCTTCCTTTCAAACATACTCTTAAAGCCTGTTCAACAACTTAATAACCAACTTAATATAGTATGAAATAGAGCGAGTTAGGTTAAGATGTACAAAAACAAATCAGTTAAAAATCAAATAATATCTGGTTTGAAACTGACTAAAATTAGTTTAATTATTTTTCAAATTATTGGGAGAAGAAAAGGCAAAAAGATAGAGAGAGGGGAAAGAAAAGAAGTTAGATAAAACTAATTTAAAATTAATTTTTTAAAAACTTTTTTCAAATTAAAATTAATTTAAACAAAACCTAATTTTGAAAAACTTTATTAATTACAAACAATATTTATTTAGTTTTTAAAAATTGTCAAACAGCCTCTCAGCTTTTAGCTATCAAACCCTATATGTCTCTGGAGGGATTGATATTCAAATATTCAAATTTTTTAATATATTCAAATACATATTATATAGAATCATTAGTTTAGCAACCTAATTCTCGTGCCTGAGCTACCTAGTCCAAGTTTTATATCAATAACTGGTTTAGTTTTGTGTATTAGCATTATATATATTTTCCCCTTTTCCATATGAAGTTTCGTTTTATCATTCAAACATGTTCGAGTAGACATGTTAATATATGATTTTTTTTGTTAATTTAGATAGTAAAAAAATTATATTTTTAGTAAATACATAATTAATGAAGTATTAATTTGCTTTACATTGTGACTTTCAAGAAATAACATATTTATTTTTTAGATTACATAAATTGGTAGGAAAATAACTTAAATATGGTTATAGTACAATAGTTTATTTGATCGATGATATTGATAGTGTCTTGCATACTTCTTTTGCGACTGTGTTGTGCACTTGAATGGCTTGATACCCTTCATCCCGCGGAGATGTTTATAAACAGAATTGTTAAGTAGGCATAACAAAGAAAAGTTTTGCTCGTCCGGCTGCTATAGGGACCACTCCTTTTAGAGTCTACTGGGATAAATAGCTTATTTAAACCCTCAAATGAAAGGAATTTTAAAAAATAGCTTATGAATAAATTATTCTATGTTTAAATTTATAGTAATAGAAGTGATTGTTTTGAGTATTTTAAAAAGTATTTTTTGAGAAGCTAAATATTTTAATATCCTAAAAAACACTAAAAATGACTTCCAATGAAATAATAAGTTGTATAATCAAATGAGATAAAAAGTTAAAATTGTAAATTTTCACTTCCAAGAAATCCAATGAGAAGTGGGTTAAGTTTGGTGACAGGAATACTACCTTTTTTCATACTCAAACTATTGTCAAAAGAAAAAAAAATAAAGTTTCTAGTTTGTTTCTTTCTTATGGCTCTTGGTGTACTTATGATGATTTGTTGAAACAGGAAGCTCTTAACTTTTTTCGTGGTCTATTCTATTCCTCTGAGATGGTGGATACAACCATTTTGTTGGATATGGTTTTCCCTCAGGTTGGGGAGGAGAATAGTAAGTTGCTCTTAAATCCTATTTCTAAGGATGAGGTCTTTAAAGCTCTCAGAGATATGCCTTCCTTTAATTCGCCTGGGGTTGATGGCTTCCAACCTTTTTTCCTTAAAAACTATTGGCATGTTGTTGGAGATGAGGTTTGGCACCTAGTAAGAGATGCTTTTATTTATGGCTTCTTTAATCTTACTTTTGTTGAAACTTTTATTGTGCTTATTCCTAAAGAGGATCAACTTGTGAGAATTAGAGATTTTCATCCAATCAATCTTTGTAACATTCTGTATAAGTTAATTATGAAGGTCTTGGTGAATAGATTAAGGCCTTTCATAGGAGATTTGATTGGGCCCATGCAGAGTGGCTTTGCTCCTGGTAGGAGTACTCAAGACAATGCTATCATAGCTTAGGAGGTTATGCACTATATGCGGAAAGCGAAAGATCATAATCGTCTAATTGCTTTCAAGATTGACTTGGAGAAAGCTTACGATAGGGTGGATTAGCATTATTCGAAATTTATTCTTATAAAGTTTGGTTTCCCACCCCCCATCATCAATCTGATTATGTTTTGCATCACATCCTCTTCTTTTTTATCTTATAGAATAGGGTCAAGTTACTGGCTTTTTCCCCTACAAGAGGTTTGAGGCAAGGTGATCCAATGTCACCCTATCTTTTTGTTCTTTGCATGGAAGGCCTGAATTTTTTAATTGGTGATAAAGTAAATGTTGATGATTAGCAGCCAGTGCAGGTTTCTAGAGGTGGGCTTTATCTCACATTTATTGTTTGCTGATGATGTTATGTTGTTCTCTAAAGCTTCTGCTTCTAATGTGAGAATAATTGGTGCTGCTTTAGATTCTTTTTGTAAAGCTTCTGGTTTAAAAGTTAATTTATATAAATCTAGAGCTATGTGTTCAAAGAAAGTGCCTAAGCAAACACAAGAGGTGCTTTCTTCTATTTCCTCTATTCGATTTACTTCTGATTTGGGTAGATATTTGGGGTTTGCTTTTGCATCAAAGGCCAAAGAAGAGCGATTTTTATTTTATTATGGACAAACTGAGTCAAAGGCTTGCTTCTTGGAAGGGCAAATTGTTAAATCAAGCAGGTAAATTAACTTTGGCTAAATCAGTGCTAGCTTCTATTCCTATTTATCCCATGCAGTCTTATTGGCTTCCCACAGCTATTGTGTAACATCAGCTTTCCGAGCTCCGACTTTGCCCCAGGGTGATCAATTCCGATTTCCGATTTCGTCTTCGAAAATCAGACAGAAGTGATTATTTCCGAGTTCCGAGTTCATTCTATAATACCGATTTCCGATTTCATCCTATCCCCGACTTCATGTCTCAAGGCAATGGACCCGATTTCCGACCTCATACCTTATTAGAACTCTTGATTTCCGACTTAATAATGGAGTGGCTAGATTTTCCCGATTTCCGACCTTATGCCTCAAATACAAAGGACATGAGTTCGAATCTTTGAATTGGTTTCTAGTCATGCACGAGTTTCGATCTACGATTTTATATCAACGACGACATTCCACGAGTTCAAATGAGGGGTTCAGAGATTATATGATTTCGAGCTCATGACTTGAGCTTAAAGTGGATGCCAAGTCTCGAATAAACCGGACAAGATTTCTTGATCACAAACAAGATGGGACGAGTTCGAGCATTGAGCTTGACTCCTAAAAATGTAAAAAGGTCACGAGTTCCGACTTCAATCATAATGGACACGATTCGGAATTTCATGTGAGACGAAATCGTATCCCGATTTTTTGGACGTGGAAATGAGTTGGCCACAAAAGTGAGAGCGTGTGAACTGGCTTCCACAAATCTTCAGCCAATCAACACCACATTTTCTTGTATTTAAGTCAGACTTCTCTTCTCATTTCCAGCTGATTTACGTCTCCTTCTCTTCCTCTTGCACCAGCCTTCTCCTTCCCTTCCTCTCTCAACCAACTCCATCAAATCTCCAAGCTTGGTCAAGGTTCCATCAATCTAGAAATCAAATTCAGCAAGATCATACTCCAAAGAGGTAGGATTCTGCTTCTATTCTTGAATTCCTTGCACTATGGTTGCATGAGATTGTATTCTTCTTCATGTATTTGATGAATTATTGGATGTATTATGATGAATTATGATTGAATTAATAGAAGATTTTGAGTTAGAATTAGAATTAGAAGAAGAAAACTAAGAGAAATGAATGGATGAGGGTGCTGTCTTGGTGGAGATTCCACGACAGTCCGTACGGCGGAGTGTACGGCTCCGCCTACAATCGGTCAAATCCGATGAAACCATTTTTAGATGAAAGTAGACATCCAGGGCTTTCCATAGATACGTCATATAAGGTTATTGGATTAGTATTGAGAGAGATACGAATTTTTGAAGTTTGACCTAGGGTTCAGGACTTTCATCCGGGCAGGGTGACTTGAGGAGGGTATAACTCACCCTATACAACTCTAAATTGACTGAAACCAATTTTGTTAGAAAGCTTACACATAGGGGAACATCTCAATATAAGATTCCGAGTTTGTTATGATCCCAATTGTTCCCAGTAATTCGAAGAAATTACTCTATGTCCAAACCAGGCCCAAACAGAGTAGTTCAGGAAGGTCGACTTTCAGGACTTATAACTCGAGGCATACTTACGCAAATAGAGTGAAACTTCTGGCAAATGAAAGGTTGTCCTGTTAGATTCAATATGAGATCAATTTTGTATGATTTGAGCTTAGTTTCGATTTTTAGTGAATTTATACTTCCAGGAGTGTAATTCGGGCTAGTGACTGAACAGGTTGAGGTAAGATTTAAATATCTTGGGTTATATGGATCAAAATGATATGGGACCAAAGAGGTTAGAAAGTAGACATATAGAGCTATGATATATCCAAATTTCAGATCTACATGAGTTGAATAGAAACAAAAGTGGATCATATGAAATTCGGGCAGAATCGAATAGAAGGTAGCAGAATGGCCAAAGTGATAGTTTCACAAAGTGACCCAATTGAAGATTTCACAAGTATTAGGGAAACATATAAAGTTTGAGTTGAGGATGGCCAGTTTGATATTGATATATATGTGTTAAGTTGATTTATGTTGCTATGACTGAACTATCTGTGTGAGTACTATTCATGGGAAAGCGGACTGTCCAGATTGTCTTCAGTTCTGTGAGAAATCTAAAGCCTATGAATGTTTAGATGTAATAGACATGTATGTGAAAATCATGTGTGCAATGATACATGAAAATAAATGAGGTATATGTATGAGTACACTCAGTATGACTATGCTTGATTATACATGAGAATGAAAGAATGTAAATATATTGAATGTGGGTCCCTTCACGGGGCGATTAATTGAGGTCCCTCACTGTGAAGGCGGCTAAAACTTAGGTCCCTCTAGCTGAGGCCGTGGTCAGATGAGATCCCTCAATTTTGAGACGTGACTAGAGATCCCCTTCACTTAGGAGCCGTGACGAATGAGATCCCTCCAAGACTAGAGGCACGAGGTCCCCTTGTGGGTGGCCAGTGTGGCAATGATCACGAGTGGAAGCAGCGAGCTCACTCAAGGCTAGGCTACCCAAGGGCAGTGAAATGCACCCTAGGGGCGATACATGCGCCTAGGCGTGCCAAGTAAAGACTAAAGACTAAAGGCTAAAGATTAAAGTATATCCCGGACACGAGAACTTACATGAGGCATGGCATGCGGCTAGTGTAAGTACCGAATGAAGGTCCCACATTCCTAAGGAACGTGACATGGCAATCACGCTCTGATGGGGTATGACATGGCGATCATACTCTGGAATGTGGCATGTAAAGATTTTATGATGAAAAGGAAGATGAAGAAAGAAAAGCAAATTTTATGAATACACATAAATTTAAGTATGAATAAAGTTATATGCAGATGTTATATTCCCAACATATTGATGTTATGTGTGTTTTAATATGCTACAGTTGTTATTCGTGGTATTATATTTGAATGAAGTTATGGGTTCTCCCAAATGTTAAGTGTATGATTAAAATGAACTTTGCTTCGGATAAGATCTTTTCGAAACGTATAATTAAATAGTTTGTGCAGCATGTTCGCCTTTTTCATAATAAATCGAAGCAAACTGGGGATGACAACGATGACATTCCATGTGTATTATAGAGAATCCTACTGAGAATTTATAATTCTCATTCCTATTTTCCGTGTTGTCTCCAGAAAGTTCAAGAGGTATCAGAGTAAGCCTTGTGATTCTTTGTCGGATAAGGTCCGTTCAGGTAACCGTAACAACTCCAGGGTATGGTACTATGACTTAAGCATTGTACTGTACTTAGGAGGGTGTTACATATTGTGATGAGATAGATAAAGTCACTAGATCCTTCTTATGGTGTAAGCCTAATTTGGAGAGAGGTTGGCACTTGGTGAATTGGGAAGTTGTGACCTAACCTATTAATGTTGGCAGGCTAGAAATTCGAAAGTCTAGAAATGTTAATATTGCTTTACTTGGCAAACTGGTTTGGAGCTTATTACATGAGAAAAACAAGCTATGGGTGAATGTCATCGCTCACAAATATTTGAAGGATAAATTTGTCTTAGAGAGTGATTGCTCCAATTCTTCCTCTTATGTTTGGTGCACTATCCGCAAGACTACAGTTCTCCTCAAAGATAGCTTTCGTTTGTGTCTGGGGGATGGATCCTCCACTTTTTGGTATGGCACTTGGACTAGAGATGGCCCCTTTTGTAATTTGGTTGACTTTGTCCATATCTTTGATACTTAGGTGAAAGTTCATCATTGTTGGAGTCAAGGTCAATGGAATCTGAACACTCTTTACACTATTTTTGATAGTCGTGTGGCTAACTTGGTGAAAGAGATCCTGATTCTGCTTCAGGTTACTTGTCCAAATTCTATGGTTAGGTTGGGATCTTAGTCTAGTGCCTATAATGCTTCCTTTGGCTACCACTAGTTGACTAGCTAGAAATCATCATCTTTAGACTCCTTCTTCTTCAAGGTGGGTTTGGAAACTTAAGGCTCCTTTTAAGATTTGTTTTCTACTGTGGCTTTCCCTTCATGGCTTCCTTCCTACTAATTATCTCCACCATAGTAGGGGTCTGACTGTGTTTGATATGTGCTCTTGGTGTAATATGAATCCAGAAATTGATATTTATTGCTTGTCGGATTGTTCTTATGCTTATGCTATCTAGTCTTTGGTGGATCCTAATCTATGAGCTTCTTTTTTCAGCTCGAACATTCATGACTGGTTGCATATGTTCTCTTCAAGCTCTTGTGCTCAGGTTTTTTATGCAAGGCTATGGCACATTTGGAAATCTTGTAATGAGTGGGTGTTTAGCAACATAAAAACACCTCATTGTGTGTTATTGAGCAATATTATGACAATGGTTGACACTTGTAAGCAGGTTTTCCAGCATTCTTTGATACCTAAACCTCTGATTATGGTTATTTGGCATCTTCCTTCCCATATGTTCATCAAGCTTAATACTGATAGAAGCTCTTTGGGAAATCCTAGTCAGGCTAGTTTTGGTGGTTTAATCTGTGATGAGAATGGCAAATGGATTACTGGTTATACTAGTTTATTCCTCGGGCTGATAATCTTTGTGTTGAATTATTAGCCTTGAGGAAGGATCTTGATTTGGCTTGGAACTTGGGCTTTTGGAAAGTCATTTGCGAATATGACTACATTGAGGTTTTGAGATTGGTTCGGGGTCAATGTTTGAAGTTTCATGTTTGTGGAGCTGTTATTCATGATATTTGCTTTCTTCTTGGTAAAGACTGAGATTGTACTATTCAGCACATACATAAGGAAGGCAACCAAGCTGTGGATTTCTTGGCTAAGTTTGGTGCTACTTTGAGCTTGGATTTTAGAGTTTAAAATAATCCTTTGACTGGGATGGAGCAAATCCTCCTTGCTGACTTTGCTAGGACTATCCATCTGAGATAAGTTTTGTTGGCTTCTTTTTCTTTTTCTCCTTTAGCTCATGTACCCACCAAAAAAAAAAAGTCATAAATGGTACTCCATTTATTTTAGAATATCTATTCAAAACCAAAAAATACATAGATTAAGAGAAAAAAATTAACCTTGACAGTGGTACAAAATTGTATAAATAGACAAAATTACCCCTGTCTAAAGAAACATAGTTTTATTAATATAGTTAATACTACAATTATCCTCTTTATATATATGATAGTCAGTTGGTCTAATACATTCTTAATTCTGATCACGATGACAGTGGGTAACAATTAAATTAAGGATATAATTGAAAAAAAAATTAGTACTATCTTGATATTATAAATGGATAGATATTTTGAAACCCTAAAATATCAAAATTGGACAGATATTCTAAAACAGAGGAAGTATTATCCAAACGGGCCCTTAGTCTCCCTTACCCAAGTTGCTCTTCCCTTCCCTTGACCTTCTCGAACTTAATCAGCAGTAACTTTCTCTCATCTTTTTTCTTTTTTCAAAGGGAGAGCCATTACTATGGAGATGACACTTCCCTCCGTGATTTTCAATGACCTCTTTATCTATAATATAGCCTTTTTCTTTATATGTTTTTTCCGCATCTTCTTTTCATGATAATTTGTTTGATATAACATCCAATAAGTTTCTTTCGATTGTTGTGATATTTGTATTGTGAGAAATAGTGTGAGACTGACTCATGCATTAATAGATCTCACAATAACTAATACTTTAAACTATATCAAAGGACTACACTTGAATTAAGTGATAGATCGATGAAATCTACTAGTGGTAGTTAGTTAGATCGTGTTTGTTTTGTTCTGTGGCTATATGTCACAACACGTCTTGAGGTGGTAGGCATCTAACTTGGGCAATCAAGTATGCTCTATGGTTATGTGCTCACATGTACCACAAAGTTGGCTTGTTGCCCCGTATTCAGTGTTTTGGATTTTGTATAATTGCTGGTGTATTGATGTCTAACATAGAGTAGGCTTGTTGCCCTCATGTTCAGTACTGCTCTTATTCTATACAACTACTGATGTGCTAACATATATCATAGAATAGGCACGTTGTCTTCCTGTTTAATGCTTTGATTTCATAGAGTATGTGGCTATAATACTTTAGCTAGTGGTCAAGCTTACCATTCTCTCTTTTCAGTTAGTGATTTCATAATTAAGATTAAAGATTAGACGAGCTCAATTGTGCTCTTATATTCACATAAAGAGTGATTCAAAATCATTTATATTTTGTTGTGCATTATTAAAAATTGTATAGAGTTTATTGGTACTTGTATATTATTTTATCTATTTCGTTGCACTAGTTTCACTGTTATAAACAGGTTGTTGCCGATGATTATCAATCAAAACAAATGTTTTGAGAAAAAACCTAATGCTTTTTTTTTTCTGACAAAAAGACTGAATCATCTTTTAGTGAACAACTTAAGATTTGTGATTTTGGAGGCCGAATAGAATGGCCCATCGAATAAGTTCTTTTGTCAAGTTTAACAAAGCTTTGGGAATGCGACCAAAAAGAAACAATGTTTGGGGTCAATAAATAAAATTCCAAGATAACCGTTCCGTCAGAACTGAATGGTCTGGTCCAAGACCAATATTGGCAACCCAATTTATAGAACGTAAACGGAGTAAAAGGCACATTACACAAAATGTGCTTCTTTCTTAAATATGTAGATTTAGGTTGGGTTTGGATAAGCTTTTGAATTTTTTTTTTTAATTTTTATAGTAGAGCTTTAATTTTTTTTTTTTTGGGAAAAGTTATTTTATATTTTAGATAGATTTAGTATTAAAGTACTTGTAAGTCAGTTTAAATAAAAAACAAGAACAAAAATATCTTTTTATAGTCAAATTACAAAAATAAAGATATTTAAAAAAAAGAGAATTAAAGTTTAGTACAAGATAAAAATAGGAGGATATAAACTATAATTAATAAAAATAAAAAATATTTTTTAAAGATAATTTTATTAAAAACTAATTCTACTTCTACTTTTCTTAAAAGTCGAACATTATTAGCTTTAAAAAAGGTGATAAATTAATACAAACACTTCTTTTTTTTGAAATTGTATCCAAACAAAACTTATAAAAGCACTTTTGTATAAAAAAGTGCTATTTTCCTTTTGAGAAAAAAAATACAACCCAATGTGCTCTTAATTCTATTCCGACCCACGTCTCAGAGTAATTTCTATGAAAATATTATAAGGATAAAAAAATTTGTAAGATTTATTAAATTAATTATTTAAATATGCCTTAAATTGCTTCTTAAATTTTTACATAAGAATGAACTAACACTATTATTTTAATATGTGCCTAAATAACAGTACAATTCAAACTTTATCATAAGTTAAACAGCATCCTATTCCTTTTAAAGCTAGCATTGAAAAATTATCTGCACCAAAATAAACAAGTTGTACCAAAACATAAAGAAAATGCCACCATGCATTAACCAAAAACAAAAAAGATAAGAAAATATCGGTGAGTTCTTATGCACATCTTGCATGTGAGAGGCAGTAGGGCCATGAAAATTGAAAAGTAGCGGAGCCCTATAGACAAAACCCAATAACTCAAGACAAAATAGGTATGCAAGACTGAAAAAAAAGTTATTATTATGTGTTATAAGCAATTTTGTTATATAAACAAGGAGACTAAACCAAAAAACCTAGGTGACCGCAATTCTTTTGGAACTAACTAAACTGTTATCTGCTGCCAAAGCTAAAGAAACACTAGAAGGAGGTATGTGGAACACATGGAGACCCTTAGGAAGACTATGCACCTTTTCTTTAGGGGTGGTTGCTGACATGCACGTTACAAACTAAGATGCTAATGCACCATGCATTACTATATACTTAGTGTGTTCCGCAACCGGCAATTAGAAGTAACCCAGTTTCAAAACTTGGAATTAACCAACACAATCCTTAGAATTAACATGATAGTGGAACTCGAAACTCGCATTATAGCTGTCAATTTCGACAAGTGACAGATGATGAGGATGCTAAGGCTGACTTGATCGAGTTCCAAGTTCCACTATTATGCTAGTTCCGAGTTCCACAAAGAGAGCACTGTGTTGTGCAGGTTCCTCCCAGCCTTCGCACCTATTGGATTTTCATTATCTAAAACCAACGGCCAAGTCCAACTAGACCCCAGGTGCATCACAAAGTAAGGTGTATTTAACACAGTGCCTTCTTTGGGGGGTACATAACCAACAAGACTGCAAGTGGAACAAGGTCACTGATTAATAGCAGTCCCTCCCATACAAATATTGATAGAGTTTTCTAACTCACCAAAAATATCAGGTACGAACTCAAGACATCCGCTGTTTCCCGACTAAGTGGTGTTAGTTACACAATTTTGAGCTCCCACCTCTTTTTCTATTCCCACGTTTATTCCTTCTTTCATATACCTTGGTGATAGGGAGGGTCCTAATAGAATGAAAGTCAACAGTGATAGTTGGAAAACTCTTAATAATTCCTTGCACTTTCTTGTCCCTGCATCGTAGCCTCTGTTCAGTTTACTTATATTTGACATCTTCAATCTATCATGTTTAATAGTTATCGAACATTTATCTACAAGTATTACAATACTATATTTTGACTAGAAATTAGAAGCATCAAGTATCTTTTCCAAACATGCTTACTTCTACCATTTGAAGAAACAAGCTAAAAACAACAACAACCAAAGCCCTTAGTATTAACATGCCCAATATCTAAGGGTAAGTTCATTTCTGCATGCTAGAGTTCTCTAGTATGTAAACTTTGCCAATTTACTTGTGGAGTCCTCTGTAAAATATATTTCATGATGCTAAGCCTATCTAATGCCTAATTTCCTTCAATTCATGAATCATATTTTATTTGACATCAAGGCAAACGACTCAAATCAAAACCTATTCATCAAACAACTTTCAAAGCTGGCCATAGTTGCAGGTGCCAAATCTACCATCTCTACGCTTTGATTTCTATACCTTCCAGTGCTTCTAAATCAGCCATCAATCCATAGTATGATAGAAACCACAAGAAGAAACAGAAGAAAGAAAGGAAGATTCACTGTATATTAACACACTTGAACTGATACAAGGTGCATCAATCAAGAATAAAGAGAAAGTAGTATAAAATAAGCAGAAAATGAAAGATTCAGAGCACTAAGCAACTCAACCTCTCTAGCCAATACCAGAAAATAGCCTAGCCTTCCCCTCCTCTCATGCCCAAACAAATATACCCTTTTTCCTAACAGAATCCTTACGCACTCACATGCCAGCATGGCACACACACTCACCTGCACTTTTCTCACAGCTAGTTTGTTAGGCTTGAGGCCCACATGTTCCACTAACACTCTTTCCTTCCTTATTTTCTATAGCACCCCTATACTTCCTACGCTTGTACACCTTTAGTCCTTCTGGGAAACGGTCTCTAACATAGTATTCAACTCCTCCTGACCACATGTGTTTGACTTGAAAATAAACTCTCTAGTGCTTGTAACAAATCAGCATTTGATCCTTCCTGCCAAACAATGCTTAAAGTCTCCACTACCAACATCCATTGAAAACATATACCTAGAACATTGCTTGGGACTAGCTCACAAATATCTTTGCAGTAGAGAGAGGAAAAAAAAAAAAAAAAAACACCTCCATAATTCATCAATGAGGATCCATAATAGTGTTTCACATGAAATTACTCTAGAACATGGAAGAGAATAAGAGCTGACAAGATGATTTCAGCTTTTAGAGCAATGGCATGACAAAATATAACTATGAATAAAGTTAACAAGGCCGGCCCCCTGTTTGGGAAGGATTGTTGCTTGAGTCTTGGTGCAAAATAGCAACTGAGTGTGAAAGTAGAATCTTTTGGCTATGGCAAACCTGCAGGCATCATGAATCATACTATGAGCCATGAAGATTGTAAAGATATCCAACTGGACCATGAATCTTAATTTATGTTTCTTTCTCAGAACTTAGCATTTCAGATTTTGAAGCTCCACTGACATCAGATATTCTGGGTTGGAAACTGGCAAGAGAAACCCATTCTGGTCAAATACTCAAATTTCTACATCATATAGAAAACAAACGAAGTTAATAGTATATGGAAATGCTAACTTAAGACACAGCTTGTAATTAGAAAGACACCTTCACTATTGAATCAAAATGCCTTTAATGCCTGTTACATGTGAAGCAACCTAGGCAAGTTGAAGGGAACGAGTTTATTCAGATCAAAACACGGTGATATATGTGGTGATGCATCATTGAGTCTTAGTTGAAAAGCACGCAACCAGAAGAGCAAGTATTCTAAGAGTTTTCATCTTATTGAAGGCCAAACCACTCCATTGCAATCCTTCTTGTTCATGAAAATCAAGCATTGTTCCCTCGCTATGATTTGCCCTTAAAAAAAGCCACAAACAAATGAAATAATAACATATTGAAAATCATCACCCAAATGCTATATTCAATAAAAAAATTAAGAAAACAGCTATCGCCCTTATTGTGTCTTAAGTTCGTATTTAAAGAAAATTTCACTTAACCTTAACACAACCTGCTTATTTTAGTAGATCCTCATGCATCTTCGTCTATAAAGTGAGAGATAGAAATTGTTACTGCAATGTGTACCAAAAATAAATAAATAAATAAAATAAAGAAGAAATTGTGACTGCAAACTAATGGTGATCTAGAAGCTCACTATTTCTGTGATTAGATAAAAGGCAGTGATGATCCAGAACTCTTGGACTCTATCCAACCATTGCAGTGTTGGCCGGTAGGCTATTTGCAGCAAAGCTCAAGTGAATAAAATTCTGCCCTAGCATTTAGAAAACTGTTAGATACAGTTTCACACTCATCTCTCTTTTCTGCAACATAAGCTCATTTTAGTTAAGTTCTTCTTGGCATAGTACTGGTGCTCCATTGATCTTTGAGGCCGTGTATTCTACACTCTTGTACCAGCAGAAAAGAGGAATAAGTTGGAACATAATGCTGGAGCAAGAATCTTCCCCGAGTATAATAACAACACCAAAGGCGACAAAGTTATAGCCCGAAGTTAGACAAGATTTCGGTCAGCTGGTATGAAACTGAACAGTGTAATTGTAGCACACAGACCTGAAAAAAAAAAAATTAAAGTTCTGTAGGAAAATTCTTCATGTACATCAAGTGAGACTGCAATTTTGGAATTTAGGAGGGGGTGGGGAGAGGGGAGAGGGGAGAGGAGAGGAGAGGAGAGGAAGGCAATGGTGGACTAGTGGCTCAATCCTCGGCAGAAGTAAAAATATATCTCAACAGCTACTGCAGGGAATCAATTTATTTGGCTGAGAATAATCCTTACTGGCCTGGGACAATATAAAAATGAAGCTACAGTGCTGTAGTTTGATAGTAAATCAGCCATTGCCATCATCATAAATCAAGTCCAGCTTGGAAGAACTAAGCATATAAAAGTTAAGCTTCGTGCAATTCGAGAAGCGGAAAAAGCTGGTAAAAACAAGCTATATTCAGGATTATAAAGTTCTCATTCTCCTCAAAGCTATCACAATGTATTATAAGCATGCTTTGAATCTCTGCTTTTGGATATCCGCCATGTCTTCCTAAATCCTAATGCACATTCTTTTTCATGAAAATTGTCTCAGACAAACGGGAAAATATTTATTTTCAAAGCTAATGGAATGCCATGATGAAATGCACTTCACACTTTACAGTTACTATCTATATAACTTTGGTGTAGGTTGGCTCCTTTTAAAAGCATTGTAAGTTCTAGCCGAAGAGTTCAAGCTCATAATGATGCTCCTCCATTGTCAATTCAACCTGACGAGCACTCGGCAAATGTTGTATGATTTCGAGCCCAACCATTTCCTCTCTCCTTTATTTATTTATTTATTTATATATTTATTTTGGTACGCTGACTCTCTCCTTTTCCATTCCCACGTTTATTCCTTCTTTCATACAGCTTGGTGACCGGGGATCCTAACAGAATGGAATTCAACAGTGACAAATAGGAAACTGCTAGATTCAATTCCTTCCACTTTTCTGTTTCTGCATCATAATCTCTGTTCATTTTGCTTGTATTTGACATCCTCAATCTATCATGTTCAATAGTTATCCAACATTTATCTACAAGTATTCCAATATCATATTTTTACTAGAAATTAGAAGCATCAAGCATCTTTTCCAAATATCCTTACTTCTGTTATTTGAAGAAACAAGAGTTACAAAAAACAAAAGCCTTCTTGTCGTTCAGATGGGGTTAGTTACATGGATCAAAGGACCACGCTCTCATTCATACCCTTCTCATTCACTTTCAAGCTATCAGAGCTTATGCTTTCAATACCCTCAGTATGAACAGTATTAACATACCCAATATCTAAGACTAAGTTCACTTCTGCCAAGCTAGAGTTCGCTAGCATGTAAACTTCTACTATTTACTTGTGGAGTCCTCTGTAAAATATCATAGGAATTCAATATATTTCACGATACTAAGTACTGCCTAATTTCCTTCAATTCATTAATCATTTATTTGAGATAAGGCAAGACAAGAAAATTTTTTCAGAGACAAAAACAACAAAACCTATTTAGTATTCACCAAACAACTTTGAAAGTAGGCAACATGTTAGTTGCAGGTGCCAAATTTGTCATCTCTAAACCTCGATTTTTATACCTTTCTTTGCTTCCAAATCAGCCATCAAATCCGTAGTATTCAAATCTTCCTGACCACGTGTGTCTCCAAATCTGCCGTTTAATTAGAAAGCTCCATAATTTATCAACAATGGAAGTGAATAAGAGCTAGCAAGCTGATGTCAGCTTTTAGAGCAATGACGTGAAAAAATATAGCCATGAGTAAAATCAACAAGCTTGGCCCCCATGTTTGGAAAGGTTTGGTGCTTGGGCCTTGATGCAAAATAGCAACTGAAGCTAACTTGATTGAGGTGGGCGAAAGTAGAATCTTTTGGCTACGGCAAGCCTGCGGGCAGCATGTATCATACTATAAGCCATGAAGATTGTAATGATATCCAACTGAACCATGAATCTTGACTAAATTTATGTTCTTTTCTAAGAATTTAAGCTCCAAAGAAATCAGATATTTTGGGTTAGAAACTGACAAGAGAAATCCATTCTGAGAAAACAAATGAAGTTAATAGTATATAGAAATATTAACTTTAGACACAGTTTGTAATGAGAAATTACCTTCACTATTGAACCAAAATGCTTTTAATGGCTGCTATGTGTGAAATAACTTAGGCAAGTTGAAGAGAACAACTTTATTCAGATCAAAACATCGTGGTATAAATGGTGATGCATCATTGAGGTTTAGTTGAAAAGCATGCAACTAGAAGAACAAGTATTTTAAGATTTATCATCTTATTGAAGGCAAAACCACTCCATTGCAATCCTTCTCGTTCGGGAAGATCAGCATTGCTCCGTCAGTATTATTTGCCCTCAATAAAGCCACAAACAAGTGAAATAACAACATATCGAAAATCACCACACATGCTATAGTCAATAAACAAATTTAAGAAAACAACTAATGCTCTTATTATATCTTAAGTCCGTATTTCAAGAACATTTTCATTTAACCACAATCAACCTTAAACTCTAAATCTTAAATAATAAAATAAATAAAAATTATTCAATAATATGAATAAAGAATAAAGAATAATGAAGAGTTGCTAATTATTATTTTTATTTTGATAATTAATTTGTTTTTAATATGAATTAAGTAACTTTTTTTCGTATAAATATATTGATTTCTGAATTTTTTTTCTGCCTTCAAAACAAGGCGTCGAGCAAAACAATAAAGGGCCCAATAATATGTAGGCAACATAGACAAAGCATTCACTGTCTCCTTGTTGGTTAAATACATTGTGAACATAAAGTTATCAAGAAATGGGCTTGGTGAAGCAACCCATGACCCATTTGTTTTGAAAAAGCCTAAATCCCTATGTGATGCACAGCTACGCTACTCATTCCTGAGTCTCCTTCTCATAGATCTTCTTCTTTTCTCTCCATATCCATTTCCCTCTCCCAGCCTTCAGTCTTTTGTTTGTCTCCATTTCATTCTGGACATGCGTCTCCATTGATGAGTAGAGCAAGAAGGAGACAAAGCCACTGCGATGAGAGGAATGCCAGTGGTAAGTGGTACGTGGGAGGGCAGGGAGGGGTGAGGGAAGGAGGCAATGTGCCTCTGAGAAAGATATAAGTTGGGAAGAAGGATTTTTACTTTTATTTTTGCTAGACCGTTGGCCATCCTAGCGGTTTAGGCAATTTACCGGTCTTTGACCAATTTATCCATATTTTGATTGGTTTTGAAAATTCGATTTTTAGCAAACAACCAGATCAGAAGAGGATTTGGTTCCTAGTTCAACTGGTTGAACTTGCCAGTCTAGTGGTCTAGTTCTCAGAACATTGGTTCAAGTAAACCAATCTAGAAACAAATTTCAGAACAAAATTGTCATCTCTCAACTTAACAGTATAAACATATAAAAAAAAAGGTAAGAAGAGGGGAAAAAAAAGGAGGAAACCTAAATTTATGGTGTCTTTGGGCAATGCCATTTAGGTGAACAATTTTGGTGAAGAATTGTTCATCCATGGTTGAAGACGATTGGAGAAAGAATGAGGGTTTTAAGAGAGAAAATGGGAATGAATCAATAAGAAGCACTCTTAGCATGCTTTTTTGTCACAACCAAAGTATGCCCTCCCTCCTTGGAGAAATACTTGTATGGTTCAGAAATATCACGTGGTTGTACTCTCGACTAATCATATAAATGTATTTTGTATAGAATTATATGTTAGTGGTGGGCCCATATAAAATATACTTACATGATTGGCCGGGAGCACGGCCACGTAGTGCTCCCGGATCATACAAGTATTTCTCTCCCTACTTGGTGCTTTTTATGCTCACAAATGCCAATTTTTTAGTAATTGTTTAGTCCCTTCATTTTTCTTGCTATTATGAGTCTACCTTGATCTTCACTAACCCTGAACTTATTTATGCAAAACTAGTTCCTTTCACCCAAATACCAAAAAACAGCACAAACATCAAGTGACAAAATTGAAGCACAAAATCATACATTGAAGCTTATTGCTTTTTAATTTGTCTAAAGCTGATTTCTTTTGCACATGTTGTGCTAAAAATTGCAAGTGCCTTTCTTCTCCGTGTTGATGGTGCCGTGTTGTAAGTGATAGCAGCGACTGAATTGTGGAAATGGTGAGGACTGGTGGTGAAGACATTCGAACTCTTCAATTCCCATATGTATGGTCACCTAACCCCAAGTAAGTAATGTTTGGTTAACTAGTTCTCTAATATAACATTAATTGAGTTAAATCAAGGTTAATGTGATAAGAGTTGGATAACAAGATAATAGGAGATTAGGATAATTGGGTGGAGTATAGGTTTTGAAAAATTAATGGGTGGAGTGTAAATTTTTTGATACTTTAAGAGGGTTGAGTGTATTTAACTATTTTTTAATATTTTTTTTTTAAGGTCTACTTTCCATCCTATGAATTTGGAAAGACCTCATAATAAATTTCTTAGAAAACCCCATAATGAGACACGCATGGAGAGCAAATAGAATAAGAAAAATTGAGACAGAAAACATTGTGGGATTTAACCTCCGATATTGTTTTTAAATATCTCTAATTTTTAGAGATTGAGTTACCAATATGGAATGTGATCTTTTGTTTTAAAATAATAATTTTTTTAGGGTAAACGCATTTTTCAAAAGTTATGTCAACAGCAATTTTATCCTTAAAAAAGTAAAATATGTGATATTAATTTAATTTTGTAAAACATTTTATGTTAATTGTGTTCCTCGATAATATACAAGTAACATTTGTTCAATCTTCTCAATACTAAAAGTCACATTAATTTAAAAAATAATTTTAATATCATTTTTCATGATTAAAGAATTAAATTAACCGCACTTATCTTTTATCTTTTTTTTTTTGGGTAAAAGTTCAAATTAAAAGGAAGTCTCACCCCAATCCAAGGTTAAAATTTACTTTCAAATTAATTAAACAGTTATAGAAATGAGGGTATTTAAAATCAATCTAAATCAAATTAAAATTAAAGATCGATCCCAAAAAAAATGAAAAACCAATCAAAATCGAAATAAATCAGTTCCTATTGGTACTTAATTTTTGAAAACCAATCAATCCAATTCGATTTTCAGCTTTAGTTTCTAAGATCAAACCAAACTAAATCAATTCAATATAATATACTACATATTAATGTTATATATAGTTAAGAAATATATATATATATATATATATATATATTCAAATCTTTTATTATTTGCTTAACTTGTTAATATTATACATTAGTATAATTTGTTATAATTAATTTAGATCTTATAATTGTATGATTTTATTAAGAAAACTAATAATTAATTTAATATAATGAAGTTAAAAGTTTTTTTATGTTTATAAAATATTTAATAGAAAACCAAAAACTGAATCAATCCAAATCGATTTAACTCGGTTTGGTTCAATTCGGTTTTTCAAATATAATCCAATCAAATTAAACCAAATTGAAATGAAATTTTTTGTTTAGATCAATTGAGTTTTTATCTGAAAATCAAACCAAACCAAACAAAATCAAACTATGATCCCCGCTATATAGAAGTGCTTATAAATCACCCACCCAGAGAACTTAAAAATTAAATTTAAGTTATAAGGATACATGAGTAGAAGATTGACCATATTATCAAATTCCATTGCCCTCTACCCCTCACTCAGTTATCTTTCAAGCATCAAATCTTAAATAGTAATAATAATAATAATAATAATAATAATAATTGTTTTTCAAATTTTTTTAATGGAGAAAAAGTTCAAAATATTAAATTATCGTAAAATTTCAAACTAGCAATTTTGATAAGAAAAACGATATAAAATCTTAAATGTACCTCCAAAATATGAAAATATAAAAATCTAAACAGATAAATTGCTCTGGTGGGGCCTTGGTCCGTGCAACAGATTTCCTTTTTCATTAGTTAAATAAATTACAGATTATCTCCTCCGTTTTAGGAACTGCCATTCTTCTAAATATTGAAAAACAAAAAACATAGATTATCGTCATCATAAAAATAATTTTACCCCAATTTCTATTTTAAAAAAAAAACCTTCATATTCACTTTTTCCTCTTTCAATTTAAATTTTTCCTTTTTGTGAACACATCATATCCAGTTTCATTTCATTAGACATTGTCATTAGATATTAGATATGCAATCACGTATCACTCTCATCCCTATTGTTACTGGGGTTATGATCGCTGACAGGCGATCCCTTGGCTTCCTGATGCCCTAACGAGGAGGCCGAATACTTGACCATCTCAACTGAGCCTCCAAATGCTTCTGCTTTCTTCGTCATGAATCTACACAATTACAACAAACAATGGCAGAATCCAACCTTAAAGTGGCTGGAACAAACAAAGTGTTAAACACAAGCCCACGGTTGGGACACGGATACAGGAGCCAGGCTCTAACTAAAATCATAACTTTGACCCCAAAAAAAATAAAAAAAAAGTTCATGTCATAACTGAGTACCATTACAGTTGACCAAAAAATAAAACCAAGTAACATTAAAAACCCTAGATTTATAGAATCCAGTGCAATAAATAAGGAAATCTAGTACACCAATCGGAGTTCAGATTCCCTTCCAGATATAAATGTGCAATTGGTGGTGGTGTCCATTGCGCATGGTGCTTCCAAACTTCCATGGGTCCCTGTCTTATACTGGTCGGCTTGCTACTGCTAATAGAGGTATTGAAGTCCTGGGAATTGAACCTGATTCCAGGTAGTTTCACAAGATGCAGCGAGGCCTTGAGGCATGTCTAGTCCCCATTTTTAACCCATGAAATATTGGCGGATGCTACTACGCACCGTGTGGTAAAACGATGCATCACGCACCTTGTTAATCCAAACCATCCAACTTACATCAATGAAAATAATGGTTAAGATTGCAATGTGTACAAATGCACCTAGTCCTGATCGATCACCCTAGATTTAGCTCCCCATCATCCCAATGCCTCCTCATCGTCGCTCAAACATGCCCCATCCAGTTCCGATGCCGATGCTGACACCGCCGCCAGCAGACTTTTCAAGCTTCCACAGCAAGCTCAATTTTTCGACGATGAACAACGTCGAGGGCCTCCTTGTCCTTGTCCTCTCGTTTCGTGGCGAGGCTAGGTATGAGGTAGAGCGGCGATGGTTAGTCGATCGCCACTATGGCTTCAAAGGGGCGCGATTCTTGGTGGTGGGCGGGATTGGGTGATTTCGTAAGGAGGTGAGGGTGTTGCATGGCAGCAGCTTGGTTAGGGCTGTGCGGCAGTTCTGAGTAGTGGTGTACGATGAACGAGTTGGGCCGGGTTAGGCCAGAGTTGAGCCCAACCCAATTTTGTGATTTGGTCAATTCTTTAAACTCAAACTCGACTCCATAATAATTCAATTAATGACCAAATCAAATTGAGTTGACCTAACATTTATGTAATATATAAATATTTAGTCCTTATACATAATAAAGTTACAAAATTCTAAAAGTAAAAAAATAAAATTTAAGATATATTTTATAACACAAATTTCAAAACAAATTATATCTAGATAAAAATAGTATCATATTATATAAAATATATTGATTGAAATATAAAAATATTATAATTTATAATTAATTTTTTTTAAAAAATAAAACTTTTAAAGAAGTATTAAATATTAGGTCGAGTTGGGCCAACTTGAAGAATGAATCGAACCCAATCCAAAAAATGCACCGAAATAAATTTCACAATTCGAATCTGGCCCAATAAACTTTAGATTATGACGAATTAACGAGTCAAACAAGGTCATAAATACCCTTAGTTTTGAGTTGGCGTTGAAGGTAGGTCGATGGTGGTGGCTGGTGGCTAGTGAAAGGTTGGTTGTTGATTAGGGAGGCGAGGCAACACCATGAAAAGTGAAAGGTTGGCGGTGAAAGGTTAGCTGATTTGCGACGGGTTGCAAACCTGAGAGTGTGAAAAGGAATTACAACAGTACATCGGCAGTGTCTGGTGTATCAATACACAATCGAATTGCTACCGTTGATTCACTCGGTGCATGATGCACGCCGACCCCGAAGTGCATTTTAGGCGCCGCCTGAAAAATATGTGTTGACCTGAACAAACATTTCAGTTACCTGAGACAAGCCCAAAACTCATGCTAGGGCCACAGCAGCCAACATTTTTTAAAATTTTTTCATAAACGAGTAATTGAGTCCCAAGCCCAACGACCGGAAGAAAAAGTCCCAAAATCCAAATTGTCAATTGACAAGGGAAGCTGCAGCAACTCTCTTTGTGCATCGACTGAATTTTCCCTCCCAACGCGTCAATGCTCGTAGCGTAGGAGTAATAGTGCACCATTGATCCAACGGTATGGACAGCCTCTGTGGCTGATGGTACTTGCTCCGCCGTGAAGGGGAGGTGGCACAATGATGGGCGCTGCTGGCGCCACTGCATTGCATTGGAGTCATCCATTCAATGTTGTAAGAAAATAATTTTTCGTACAGCAAAAATCATTTTCCTTTAAAAAAGAATTTAATTTATAAACATTATCAACTAAAAAAATTTTAAACAAATATCTAATCTTATAATATCACATCAATAAAAATATTTAATTCAATTACTTTTTAACTTAAAAGTCTTACTAATACAAGTATTTGATTGATTGATAATATATAACAATTTACTTTTTAAAAAATTGTTTGCATCAAAATATACAAATTGTATCAATAGAGAAAGAAAATGCCACCGTACACAAATCAAAAACAAAGAATATTAGAATCTATCACCAAAATCTTCTTTTCTAAGTTTTGGGGTCTTCATCACCAAGATCCTTGCGCACATATTACAAGTGAGAGGCAGTTGGGCCATGAAAAGTTGCAGAGCCCTATAGACAAATCCCAACAACTCTAGACAAAATTGTTAGGTAATTCCAGATTTAAAAAGCATTGTCATTATGTGCTACAACCAATTCTTTTAGAGGTGTGTTATTTATACGTAGCTATCTCGTATTTCGGGTTGACATATCATTCATTTATTATTGGATAAATGTGAGACCTAGTCTAAGTAGGGGCTACACACCCATCCAATGGTGGATGGGTGGCATATCGGCCCGGAATACGAGGTGGACTATATCAAAATATTATTTCTCATTTTTTTTATACATAAATGGGATAAACCCGAAAAAAAAAAAAAATTCTAAGAGACCATAATCCTGTTAAAACTAATCAACTGTTATCCGCTGCCAAAGCTAAAGAAACACTAACAGGAGGAATGCGGAATGAAGACAAGGGAGACTATGCACCTCCTTTCTGCTCTTGGTACATAACCCGCATGACTGCAAAAGCAAAATGGAATAAGGTAACCGGCTAATAGCAGTCCCACCAATGCAAATATTGACAAAGTCTTCCTACTTGCAAAAAATATCAGGTACTAAGTCATCTGCTGGTGCACAACTTTTGAGCTTGGTACATTCTTCAGCACTCAACTCAACAAGCTTGTTAAGATGACTGAACTGAATCATGAATCTTAACCTCTTCTTCTTCTTCTTCTTTTTTTCATTTTTTTTTCCGTAAGAATTGAGTAATTCAGATTTTGGTCTCCAAAGAGATCATGTTTCAGTTAGAAAGTGACATGAAGAAAAATCCATTCTGATCAAATACACAAATTTCTGCATCGTATATGAAACAAATTGTAGGCAATTGTATATAGAAAGATTAATTTAAGACAGACTTTGTAATTAGAACAGCACCTACATGATTGAAGTAAAAGAGATATATATCTTTAAGGGCTTATGAAGTGTAAAACAGTTGAGGTAAGTTCAGGAGTACAAGTTTCTTCATATCAAAACCTGGTATTAAAGATGGAGATGCATTTAATTGAAGGTCAGTTTAAAAGCATGCATTTCAAAACCACTCAGGGCCATATGAAAATCATTCATTTGGAAAACAATTATTTTAAGATTTTTAATTTTATTGAAGGCAAAACCACTGCATTTGATATTCTTCCTGTTCGGGCAAATGTCAAGCATTATTCCTTCAGTTCAGTGAAATTTGCTTCCTTTAATTAAAGCACAAACAAGTGAAAATAACTACATATCCAAATTATCAAACTAAAGCTATTTTGCATAGAAATTTAAGAAAACAATTATAGTCCTTACCATATCTTCAGCTACTATTTCAAGAACACTTTCATGGACACACAAACTGCTTCTTTTACCACAACCTGCTGATCCAAAAGTTTAGGCCTTACCTTCTTGATTAGTTACAAAGCAGTGACAATCCAGAATATATGCAATGTGTACAACCATTGCAGACTGGGCTAGTAAGCTATGTTGAGTAAAGCTTAAGCGAATAATGAATTTCAGCAGCACAAGCTTTGCTCTGTCTAGTTCTTTGTAGCATAGTATCGGAGCTCCATTGATCTTTGAAGGGGTTGTGGATGCCACACTCTTGTACCAGCAAGAAAGAGGGAGTAACTTGGACCAAACTGCTGAAGCAGGAATCTTCCAAGAGCATAGCAGCAACACAAAAGGCTATGGAATGTATTGCCTGAAATCAGACATTATCTTGGTCAGCAGAAATGAAATTGAAAAGTGTGATGCTGGCACATTTATCTAACAAATAAAATATACATGAGAGGTTTTAAAGAAGTTCCATTTGGAGAAGCCAGAGCCTGTCCCCACGCCTTTAGTTGTTAGTAAGAAATTGTCCAGGGATGATGTCAAAGTCAGGCTAAAGCTACTGTTTATAGAACCCTAACTGGGAGCCTATTATACTTGTTTAAAAACAGAATAGTATGCTTTCTGAAAGTCTGCTTTCAAGATTATACAACATACCTAGTCCAAAACACAATGGTTCTGTTTAAAAGTCTTAAGGTACATCAATGGGATTGTATTCGGTAGACTATGGTCTCTGTTACTTAAATGGAGATTGTTGCAAGCTTCAAGAATATGCAGACATTAGCTGTGTTTTTCTTTTTTTTTTTAAATTCTTCATTTGAAAGCATTTTCATGGAACTTTGGAGGGTAAAATAAAGGCAGCAGTGGCTCAATCCACTGCGAATTAGAATATGTCTCAACGGCTGTGAATACTATATTTTATCTGAATTATTTTTTTAAAAATAAGAAAATAAAAAAAATAAAGCCCTAGTTTTTAGCTCATATCCAAATAGCATCTTAGTCCAAATTAAAAAAATAAAATTAAATAAAATTAAATTAAAACTGCACCAAATCTCATCTATTTAATGTCAATTAATGTAAATCAGTATCTTTTAATTTGTCAATTAGTATCCATCAAGCATATTTTAATTTGTCGATTAATGTCAATTAGCATGCCTTAATTTGTTAATTAGTTTCAATCAGTATCTCTTAATTAGTCAATTTATGTCAATCAACATCTCTTAATTAGTCAATTTGTGTTAATTAGCATCTTTTAATTGGTTTTAATCAGTGTTAATTAAATCAAATCTCATAATTCACATCAATTTAGACAAAATGATTAAATCAAATCTCATAATTCGCATCAATTTAAACTATTTTGTCATTAATTCTATTCATTCCCAAGCATCTATGAATAGAGGACCATCAACAATAATAAAAAATGAGAAAAAACCATTAGCTCCTATCATCTCTGTCAATCCTTGTTCAAGTATCAAATATTGTTATAGTATTCTTGGTCAACTCTGTTTTTGCTACAAAGGTTAGTAGCTCTTTATCTAGTTTGTTCATTTATTTTTTTTATATTTTTTCTATCACTTTTACCTATTTTTCATCATCAAGCATGTCTTATCTTCTCATAGTATTTATACGCAATGCATAGATGGGATAATCAAAAGGTAGAATCCAAAAAGTTCATAGCATCTGCTATTGCATAGCGTTCTTACTTTATTCTTATTGTTTTGTATTTTTTTTCTTGGTATTAGTATGATAAGTTTTTAGGACTAATTATCTCTTTTTCTTTTTATGTGTGTTGAACTCTTTTAATTTTTTTTATTCTTTGGTTAATTCTTCATTTACATGCATTTGTTTGGCTAGACCTTTCTTTTTTTTTTTCAAAGAATGAAGTTGTTTTATTGTGTGTATGTGTCCAAAAAGTAATAAGAAGACTTAGAAAGATAAAATGAAAAAATACAAAAAAATAAATCATTTGAATTTTGAATTATTTTATGATTCTTAACAATAAAGTTTTTTTTGAAAAAATAAAAAAATCTTTTTTTATAACTTTTATCCACGCAACAAACTTAAGACATTGATGTATGGTTTGGCCATCCTCAAGGGTTATAAAAATGTAAGGATTTATTGTATAGTTTGCACTATGCTGAACCCTGTGCAAGAATAGATTTGTCTCTTTTTTTTATAAAAAAATCTTTTCATAAGTAAAATCAATCCAATGCATAATTATTTTCTACAAGAATTACATGACTTTGAGTTTCTCATTACACCAAAGGATATGTAGGAGCACAAATCAAGCCAAAATTAATTTTCTTAATTGTGCTTTCCTTTTTGTAAACATCATTTTAATTTTCCTTTTCTTTTTCTTTTGTAAATAATTGTATATTAATCTTGCCTTTTTTTTTTGGGAATAATTATCATATCAAATTTATTTTTATTTTTTTATAAATATTTATCATATTAATTATGTTTTCTTTCTCTTTTGTAAATAATTTCTTTCTTTTTTGTTATATTTTCAAAGGGAAAAATAAATATTATTATAGTTTTAAATTAATTTACAGAATAAGCTCTAGAGTTACCATTTTAAAATGAATATATTTGGGATACAGTGGGATTAAGTTTCCACTCTTCCCTGTGCATAATTAGATTCCCAAACCCAATTTTTCTTCAAAGACCAATTTTTGCTAAACAAAAGATTTTTCTTATTTTTACCATAATAAAAATTAGTGGCAACTCTATTGAATTACTTTTCAATTCTTCTGTTGCCTCTCGTCACGGCACCTTCCAGACACTTTGTGACGATGGTAGAAATCAAGCTATTTATCTAAGAAGAATGCTAATTAACCTTGGAGAAAATCAAAATGCAGCGACAGTATTTCAGGTTGACAATAAGTCCGCAATTGCCATCATTATACATCATGTCATGTTCAGCATGGAAGACCAAGCACTTAGGGGTTTAGTTACTTGCAATCCGAGAAGCGATAGAACCTGGCGAAGTTAGTCTAGTACATTGCAGCACTAGAAACCAGATAGCTGATGAGATTACCAAGGCTCTAACTAAAAATAGATTCTAAGATCTTAGGACTAGTCTTGGAGTTTCAAGTAGATATCTTAAGGAGAAGTGTTTGAATATGGGTTAGAACAGATATTAGACCGCATAAGTAGCAGTGATTCAGAATTCTAAGACTGATACTAGCGGTTATTCAAGAAGCAATGATGATCCAGGGCTTTTAGGCTCTGTCAAACACCAAGCACTGCAGACCTGTTTAGTGGGTACTAGGTAAGTACCAATTAAATTTCTGTTTAATGTTGAAGTTGTAAACTATATATGTACATCCAGTAAACCTTGGGCGAATGAAATTCAGCAGTGACAGTTAGAAAATTTCTAGACACTGTTCCTTGCACTTTTTTGTTTTTGTATGGTAATCTGTGTTTTGTTTACCTATATTTAACATCCTCAAACTAACATGTTCAATAGTTATCAAACATTTATCTACAAGTACTCCAATACAATATTTTGACCAGAAATTAGATACATCAATTATCTTTTCCAAATATCCTTACTTCTGTCATTCGAAGAAACAAGTTACAATAACAACAACAAAAGTACTTTCATTATTTGATGGGATCAGCTATGTGAATCAAAGGACGAATCTATCATTCATACCCTTCTTGTCTGCCAGGTTCCAACAATAGTAGCTTACTCTAAGTATGTTCTGAATACACTCAGTATGAACAGTCTTAACAGGGCCAAAATCTAACATTGAGTTTACTTCTGCCATGCTAGAGTTCACCAATATTTAAACTTCCACATTATACTTGTAGAGCTTTCTGTAAATTATCATAGTAATTCAATATATTTAATGATGCTAGTGCTAAGTATTGCGTAGTTTCCTTCAATTCATGAATCATATTTTATTTGAGATCGAAGGCAAGACAAAAAAAACTTCTTCAGAAACAGAAATTCAAGTCGAAAACTATTCACCAAACAACTTCAAAAGATGGCTACATAGTATTTACAGGTCCCAAACCTATCACCTGAGATTCTATTTCTATACCTTCATGTGCATCCAAATCAGCAATATGATCCGTAGTATCCAAATCCTCCAGACCACGTGTGCTACAAGTCTCCAATACAACTATCCATCCAAAACTCATAATAAGGAGCTCACAAATACACTTGTGGTAGAAGATCAATGCCATTATCAATAACATAAGCACATTGATGAGGATGCACCACAACAATTCGGCTACAAGGACCCACAATAGCGCCTCACATGCAGTTACACCAGAAACATGGAACAGAATTGCAGTTGGGAAGCTGGTTCCAGCTACTGTTAGTACAACAGCATGGCAAAATGTTGATATAAGGAAAAGCAACATGCTTGCGTTGCATTCTTGGAAAGGATTGGTGGTCAAGCCTTGATACTTGATTGCAATTGAGGCTAACTCCAAGGTGTGATTAAACAAATGTATACACTATTGGTTACACTTACAACAACACTGCAACGTCATGAATAACACATCATGAGTAGTTATGTCAACACACAACGGGTGGTAGCAGTAAGGAACTAATAAACGAAGAATCAAGACATGGGTTATGGGTATATAAACATCAATAGTAGAAGCTTTGTAAAGAGACAGCTATCAAGACTTACCTCTGCGTGACTGGTGTTGTGCTTGTGGCATTGCTATGTCTCATAATGTTGATCAGAACAAACAGTGGAGACTGGATATGATAGAAAATAAGAAAGAAAGAAGAGAGTTGGTAGCACTTTCACTACTGACTGACAAAGGCAGAGATGGTATTTATAAGTGGAAAAAAGGCTAAGCCTACGTTTCCAAAGTGCTCGTCCAAAGACAGGATTACAAAGTCCAATCACACACTTGCGTACGAAGTGACAGAAAGAGTTAATTTTGGTAACAATAATCATTTCTCATACTCCAAAGTGGACGACAAAAATTCTATGTTGTGGACGTCAATTTTCCGTTGTGGGGCATTTAACGAGAATTTGGTACTATGTGAATCAATTATAATATTTTTCATTGGATTTAATATCATTAGTCGGTCATCCTCTTTAGTTATTTATCGTTCTCTTTTCAAGACTACCTTTCCCTTAAAACTGTTTCATTTCTTTAGTCTTTTCTGCACTATCCTTCCCTCAAAACTGTTTCATTTCTTTAGTCTTTTCTACACTACCTTTCCCTCAAAACTGTCTCATTTCTTTATATTTTATCGTTCTCTTTTCTAAACTTCCTATCACTCAAAACTGTTTCATTTCTTTAGTTTTTTTATTGTACACTTGTGTTTGTCTAGTGGCTTGTGATTTTCCCGCATTGTTCATTGGGATTTGGTGGCAATGTAAGATCTAAAACATTTGCTCTCCACTTACACTCATTTTGCCGTTTGCAAAGGGTAAGTTTATGGGCTAAAAATGACACGTTCACCTCTAAATGTTCTTTGTATAGTGTTTTGGGTGTCGATCAACGACATCATCTAATTATTCAGTTATGTATGTGAATTCTTCCATTACTCCTACATGACCCCAGTGTTGACGAACACCCAAAACAGTGTGTTCATATCTCTAATAGCATACTTTTTCAAGTTTCAACCATGCATAGATGCCCAATAACATTATAAGGTGTATCGGCATACAGTTTCAGATAAGAGGTGCTGTTTAATTGATTTCCTGGAAGCAAAATCACAAGGTGAAGAAGCTGACATTCTTGCGTTGAAGACAGTTTTTCAATTTGTAGCATGGAATTTCAGATTCCGAGTTGAAAGTTATATCTTGCTCTAAGTTGTTAGATGACTTGATCAAGCATAATAACCATCTCAATTGGGAGTCTCGCTTTGAAAGGAACTTATTTCTGAGGTTTCAAGGATATCTAAAGAACATGTTTTTCTGTTATGATCCGAGGTCTCTTAGGAATGGAATAGGATGTGGACTCAGCTAAAGGGAGTACACTCTCAGAGGGCTGTGGTATGGTTTTATTGAATTATTAGTTACTCTCCAATTCCAGTGCATGATGTTGGTGGCTCAAATTAATCTCAAGGACTGCAATGACAACGGCTACAATGCTCAGGCGTGAATATAGTGTTTAAAGCATATGTTTTCTAGGTGTTTGTCTTTTGCTTTATTTTTCTTTGTCCGACTTATCATGTTCTGGATTTGTTTTGCTCTCCTATTGTTTTGGGCTTGAGCATTTCCGCGTTAAATATCGGGGAAGAAAAAAAGAAAAAAAGTGTATTGGCACATAATCTAGTTACATTAAATCTTTATTATTGATTACTTTTTTTTAATTTTTATTTTACTGAAATTTTAGTGGAGCTAGAGAAAAAAGAGAAAAAATGGGTATGTAGGAATTGAACCTCTAACCTAACACACCAACCACTTGGCACAAGATTAAGAGAGATATCGTTTAAGTTACAGTTTAATGGCTATTATTATTGATTACTTACTTTTTTTTATTTTCTCACTTTTTAATATGAACTGATTAATGATAAAAGTATGTACATAACTTAGTGATGTACAATTTAAACATGAAGAGGATCCTCCCATGATGTTTATGGCAAATTCACCATGTTATATAATTTTTTAAAGCTTAATTTTGAATTTTTTATTTGAAATATGAATTTATTTAGGCACAAGAGTCAAAAGTCAGTACATCTTAACTATAATTTGGAACCTCATTAATCAACTCCTAATCTTCTCTAAACTTAGCTATCTCAGCTAGTTTGTCAACAATTAAATTATATCACCTAGGGATAAAATGAGCCTTAAAAAAGTGGAACCTAGACACAATACAAAAGGCTTCTTCTAGGATAATCTCAGTGTCGGATAAATCCTCTTCACTCTACTCAAAGATTTCAAAAATAACTTGGACATCTCCTTTCAAATTTATAGATCTAATACCCAAATCCCAATCCAACATTAACCCCTCCTTTGCCCACAATTAATTATATATTATTATATTTGAATTTCAAGGTACCTATTAGAATAATCAAACATTTTTTAATGAGGTATCAATGTATAACTAAAATATAGTATAAAAAATTTTTACAATAATAATGTATTGAAGTTATATTTAAAATGAGGAATCTATACTTAGGTTTAATTTGGTATTATCATGACTTTTTTAGAGTTGCTAAATTTTTTGAACTATCCAAAAGTTACTTTTAAAAACTCATAATAATATTATTTGATAAAATTATGTAAAAATTGCACTCATTAAGCAGAAGTAATAAAAGTAGCATTGGCAAAGTTACTCTTAAAAATCTAAAATAATTATAATTGGCATAAATATTAAAAAGAATAAATTCTACTTTCATTATCATTAAAAAAGATAAAATTATATTAATCTTTTAAATTTTAAAAAGTATAAACTAACTCTGAGAAACACTCTATAAAAGTTCTCAAAAACATTGTTGACTTTGAAAAGTTAAAAACAAAAACACCCTAACTTTCTTATTTACTCAAAAAAAAAAAAAAAACCGCACTCCCTCAAGTAGTATTATCAAATAAGCCTTACTCTGTGTTTTATCTATAAAATGTTTATCGTACACACCCATCTTCAAACATGCACTCAGCAAATGTAATACCTTTTTTAGTTGAGGGTTTCTTTATCATTTTAAAAATATCTCAACTTTTTTTAATATTGTTTTAAGGCCTTCGACCCATCGCATGTGGACCTAGAGGAAAGATGACTACGAGGAGAGACCTAATCATGAAGTTCCTAAAAAAGGCCCATTGTGAGATATGGGACAGAGGGTAAGAGTTTTATTATTATTATTATTTGGTCAATAGAGAGTAAGAGGTTGAAAAAGAGAAATTGAGATAAAGAATAGATTAATCCTCAATATTCTCTTTTTATATATATTAACTTTTAAAAATTGAGCTACCGGTATCAACATGGAATATCTTCATAATATTTTGAAATAATAGTTTTTTGAAGGTAAACTATTATTTTAAGAGTATGTTTGGTATGAAATTAAAATAGAGGTTAAAATTTTATAGATTAAATTTATGAATAAAATTATTTATGAATCTTATCTGTAAAATTTTTACCTCTATCTTTACTTTTATGAAACACACTCTAAGTCTTAAAAAGTTATGTTGACATGAATTTTGTCATAAAAAAATATAGCTCCTTAATAATATACAAATAACATTTGTTCAATCTCCTCAATTCTAAAAAGTCACATTAATTTAGAAAATAATGTTAATATCATTTTTGGTTACTAAGGAATTAAGTGAATGTCACTTATCTTATAAAGATTAAATCTTTTTAAAAATAATAGTTTGTTCAATTTTTCAGAGGGAGAAAAAGTTAGAAATATTAAATTTTCTGAAAATATCAAAGCAATATAAACATTGCATTACTTGAAACTATCATCAAAATTGAAATGCCTAATAAAAGATTTAGTGGAGCACCGATTGAAGATTAAATAAGGACACAAGCCACATAAACAGCCGCCTAGTTGATTCAATCCAGAATTGTGGCCTAAGGTCAAAGACGTGATTGACAGGCTCTTGAAAATTAGCTTCATCCAAACAGCAAGCTATGTTGAATGGTTATCTAACATTGTTCCCATGATTAAGAAAAATGGACAAGTTAGAATATGCAAATTGTTCCCATGATTAAGAAAAATGGACAAGTTAGAATATGCAAAAAAATGAATATATAATGTCTATTGCCAATTTGCTAATTGATGCAACACCCATAAAATGGATTTCGTAGCCTTGGAGCTGTCAACATATCTGAGTGGGTGGTTATGACTTTCAACTTAAAGAATGCAGGGCAACCTATTAGCGGCTAATGAATGCCATTTTTGTGATCTAATTAGCAAGAGCATGGAAGTTTATATAGATGATTGGTGAGCGCTGCCGAACGCTATCAAATTGGGCTCTCAAATTTCTTATAGTATAAAGACCAACCCAGATAATTTCCCACAGGTTTGGGATGGGTTTTCAACCAAATTAGTTAATGAAATAAAAGCAGGGTTTGACAATTAACAAAGAGATTGACAAGTAATTAAGGGAATTAACAGCATATAAGATCACCAATCCATAACCTATCTAATTAATGGGTAAAACCTATCATAGATCGACAAAACAAGCATAATTCAATTGTCGGGAGAATTGAATTGGATTCTCAATTTCAACCCTGGACCTACTAGATCATCATTTAGAATATGATCCAATACTTGGCATGCACTAACATATAATCTAATAAAGTGCGTTGAACCGGTGTTCATCTAATTCCTTTAGTTGACCAACACAAAATTGCAATCAGAAAATTTTTCTTCTCATAAAATGAAAATGCAATTAAGAATAATCCATCAAAATTATATCAACATCACAATTATGAAATTACCTAATTAAAATCATAATCAAACAACTTCATAAATTGAAGAAGAGAAGAAACTAAATCATGCATTTAATAAGAACCAGAATCTCAAGATCTTAACTTAGAGAGATCTTTGAGGCCTAGATTAGTAAGAGTCTATACCAATACTAGTGTAATTACCTATGCGATGCATAGGGAGCTTACACAATTTAAAATGTAAAAACATTGATATAACAAATGTTGAATTTATTAAAAAATATAAGATTTATGTGTTTATTTCATGCATCAATCAATATTGTCACTTATACCTATAAAATAAAATAATGATTTAGTGGTTGAGGTAGAATTCTTTTAATTCATTTAGCCTGTGGAATCAGCAAATGAAGTAATTAGTATATTATAGAAACTTGAATATTCAACTTGTGTGTGAAGTTAAGTGCATTAAACGTAATTATTTTGTGAAAATGAAATTAATTAGTTGAATTATTGAATATTGAACTGACAGCATGTAAAAGACATTTATTCATAATGAATAGACAAACTGAACCTTTGTACTGAAAGTTAAAAAATTAATTCATTATTTGATTAAAAGTAGAGTAAATATGCTACATCAAATTATGTTTGATAAAAATTGTTTAGGGTTGGTAAGTTGTCAAACATTATCAACTTAGTAAATTATTACTTTTCTAATATAATATAATTTTTCACACAGCAGTCTAATGTATTTGTTGATCATTCCGTTATATATAGAGGATTTAATTTGTATACACTATTTTATACTGTCATCTAATTATATGCTGCTATATAAGCAAACATACATGACCCTCATTCCTACTATTCTAAAAGTTATGCAAATGAGATAATATGATTGAATGACAATGTAAAATAATTTTACACTGTCAGTGTATACAAATTAAATCCATATATATATATATATATATATATATATATATATATATATATATGATAAGACTTGTTTGGTCATGGAAATAAAATTGAATCATGTAAAAGAACCAAATCCTTGATTATATTCATCTTAAAATATGTGATCCCAAACCATGGTTTCATATTTTGTCATAATATCATACAATTTGCCTAAATTAAAACAAAGTTACTTGAGTTTTTATGAATTATTCATGATAATTTTCGACCTGCAGCAACCTATAATAAGAGTACACATCTAGAGTTGGCATCGTTGATTATAAAATTAATTGTTTAGTTTTGAATGCCATTTGCTGTAGCTTGTGTTCCTATACTATTGTTTTACTCTTAATTTGCTTGTATATAGCCGATTTGAAAATGAATTTTCAGTTTTTGAAAACTTTTTTATTTCTCAGAAAACATCATGAGAATAAGCCAGTATCATCACATTTTTTAAAAATCTACGCAATAAAACCTACGGCTTAAAGGAGCATTATATAGTTCAGCATCCTTAATTGCAGAATCATAAGAAATTTAGTCATAGCCTGCAATCAATCAGCTTTGTCTAACGACTAATCAGTATTACTCCATAATATTCTAGATAAACATACATATTCAGAAAATCAAGGTAGCATGTCCATGTCAAAGACGTTATTCCACTGAATTTCGAAATCAGAGTATCATGTGAATAAGAATAGAAAGAACAGCATCCTTAGTTCCAAAATGCAGGGCATGCATTGTATACCTTTGAAAAATATATGGACTTCGTACTTTACATCAGCATGTGAATAGCTTGTGTGCATAATCATATAATCATATAATAATTGTAAATTATAGTTAATTTTGCACATATATAGATAAATTTTTCAATATGAATCATGAATAGGCTATTTAATTATGTCTAGTTACCAAAATATGTTTTTCAAATTATACTTTTTAATATGTAAACTCTTCAAAGTCTACAAGTCAAGTCAAGTTTACGATTCAAGTATAATGAAACTTCACAAGTTTAACTAACCTCTCAAGTTTGTCAAATCCAAAAAATAGAAGAAAAAATGAACTTTTCTCATAATTTTTTTTCTTTTATCTATCTTCTTTCTTTCTTTCTTTTAATTTTCTTTCTCCATTCAAGTAAATGGTAGAGGATGCATGTTAAATATGTTCAACTTTTTAAATTTTTTATTATTTCTATTTCATATTCAATAATAAGATGTCTAATAAGATGTCTAAAAAGATGTCTAAGAATCATGTGCAAATAATATTTCTGCTGAAGAGAGAGTTAAGAAAGGCAATCATATACAATCACTCTTTTCATCATGAGCTCCGCTGGGGTTTCTTCTGGCAGTGATGACAAGGAATTAGCAACAGAGCACCAAGAAGGCTAAGGTCGCGGATGAAAAGGAGGACCCTTTGATCATTGAGACGGGAAGCGATTAACGATGAAACCCAGGGGATTGGTGGCCTGGAAGCGATGCATGAAATCACAACAGGTGGAATAGCCAAAAAGGTTGTGGAGGTGTTCAATGAAGGCAAAAAAATCCTCTCGAATAAGGATGTATACCTCATTGCAAATAAAAACATCTTGGAGTCTAATTCATCAAATTAGGAATCCTGGTTGGAGGAGGAAGATTTAGATGATGATCTAGACACGAACCACGAACTGAATGAGGAGAACATGGAAGGGATGAAGACGTCGGATGAAAATTATGACGAGCTTCCAAATCAAAAAAAAAAAAAAAAAAGGATCATGAGGAGCTTTGTCCAAAGACGGTTCTATCTTCTGAGGAAAGAAAATAACTATGCGAACCATGGAGGAATGCCCTAATTGTCCAACTCTTAGGGCAAAAAATTGGCCTAAAGTTTTTGAAACTTGGACTACAGAAGATGTGGAATCATGTAGGTGAACTGGGGGTGATTGTCTTAGACAATGATTATTTCCTAGTCTTTTGCTCCAAGCCTCCAACCAACGTGACATTGCATTCGCTCTATCTGAGGGGCCATGGATGATTCTTGATCACTATCTCATAGTTCAATGATGGACACCTGAGTTTGATGCCGCTAGTGAGTGGAAAAAGAGAGTTGTTATTTGGGTTAGGATTTAAGACCTTCTAATAGAGTACTACTATTTGTCTTGTTGGAGTCGGCATTGAGCAACCACTATTCAGAAATTTAATTCTCTCAAAGTGTATGGTACAATTAACTTTTAACAAAAAATGTACAGTAGAATGCACCTTGTTATATAATTTTTTAAAATTTAATTTTGATATACTTTTTTTATATCATCAAGTATTTATATATGAGTTTAATTGGTATGCACTGTAAAATAGTTTTACACTGTCAACCAATAAAAATAGGAGAAAGTGAGAAATCATAGTAGGTCCCTCATTATAATAGGTGGTTATTTGTATGATAACGCTTTCCACTATTTTTATTAGCTGATAGTGTAAAACTGTTTTATATTAGCAGTATATTTAAATTAAATTCTTTATGTATTATTAAATTTAGGATAAAATGCATTTTACTCCCTAGAAGTATAACTCTTATGTACTTTACCCCCTAATTGTGTAATTCGACACCTTGACATTTCTATTTGTGCATATGAGACCTTTTATTAACTTTGCTATTAAATATCACCATTTGTAATCATATGCCATTCACATGACCTAATAAATTTACAAATGTGCCTCTAAATTAAAACGATGTTGAACTCTCCAAAAAACACAATCACTATTCTTCATCTTTTTCATCTCACCCACCCATAATTGAAATTGGAAATCGAAAACGACACGACGAAGCTTGACATTTCACGGTGCTATGTAATATGAATTCTGAACTTGCAAGTAGGAAATCAGAAATGATGCGAAAAAACTCAACATTTCATATGATGCGTAATCTGAACTCTAAAACGGCATTGAAATAAAAAATCAAAAAGGATGGTGAAGAAGCTCAACAATTCACACAATTTCCAATTTCCGATTTCATTATCGTTTTTGAGTTCAGAGTATTGACTCGGGGCACATTTGTAAATTTATTAGGTTATGTGAGTGGCACATAATCACTAACCGTGGCAAGCAAAGTTAACAGAATGTCTCATTTGCATAATTGGAAACGTTAAGGTGTCGAATTGCATAATTATGAGGTAAAATGCATAAGTTGTACTTCACGAGAGGTAAAATATATTTTTCCCTTAAATTTATGACTTTTGAAGAACTTCTTAAAAAATGCTTTTTAGTGAAGTATTGTTGTATAATTAGATAATAATATGAAACTTTGTAGACTTTTAATATATTAAAATTAATTCCAAACAATGATTTAAAATGAGGAATCTGTACTTAATCTACATGTTATCCGAAAATTATTTACCATACTCCTTTATTGTCATATAAGTACTCGGCGAAGGTAATACTTCTTCTTTTTTAATAAAATTGAGCGTTTTATCATTTTAAAAATATACCAATATTTTCTAATATTTTTTAAGGTTTAGGTTCTATTTTAGGAATAAAAAAAATCATTTAAACGAGTATCTGAGAGGATTACCTGCAACAATGGCAAGTAAAGTGGTGGCTTTAGCCCTCCTAGGGATGGGGATGGAGTCCACATTTATTAAATCGGGCGAAGGTGGGAGATGACATTCCCACCCTATTGAGACCTGTTAGATCCCTATATGTATATGAATTTACCTAAATGTCCTTAAAAATATATACATAGATATATTGGACCCTTGTCTTTTATGATTATAATTATTGTTAAAATTATTAGATTTTTATCATGTATTTTTATGGTTAATTTGGATTGTGTTGTTTTAGCAATATTATAATAGATTATGAATATTATGTATACTTTATTCAAGTTTAAGGACATTCTTTATGAATTTTTTCTTTTTTAGACCTTTTAAATTTTTTGCATAAACTCACGAATATTTGCAATGATTCAAATATCAATGAAGAATAGGAAATGGAGACCTATGATGGACATGGGGGTTGATCTATTTAATTAATCTGCAATTTGCATGGATTAAAACTAAGTATTTTCCTAACTCATTAATTGGCAAATTTTCTAGACCGCTCCACTTCACTCGCAGTTTAAATGGGCTAAACCTATAGGTTAGTGGACAAGATATATTTAAATTGATTAAGACCATATGTTATAATTTGCAATTGAAGCTTAGTGGTAGGAATTCCATGTTGTTAAATGGTGTTCCTACTTATGAAAAGTAAAAATTAATTTTTTCTATTTGGTAAACAAAAAAGTTAGGATACTTTTACTCTTGACTTTTAAAAGCCAGAGGTATCCTTAAAAGCACCTCATGGGAAACATTTTAAAATTGACTTATGCACTATAAAACTTAAAAGATTAATATAACCTTGAATTTTAATAAAAATCTAAATTTATCCTTTCATTGATTAAGGATTCCAACTCTCTTTAATATTTATGTTCATTATAGTTATTTTAAATTTTAAGAGCAACCTTTTAATATATTTAGCAAAGACTACTCGTGACTTCTCCTTATTAAGAGCAATTTTTATATTATTTTATTAAATAATATTACTATGACTTTTGAAAAATAGCTTTTAAAGGGTGTAGAGAGTTTAATAACTCTGAAAAAACCACAAAAACAAGCTTTACAAGGCCAAAAATAATTGTAAAAAAGCAAACAAAAAAAAATACCACAATGCGAACCAATTCATGAGCCCACAGGCTTATGCTATCATAAGTCATCTCTCCAAAAAACTTAAACTATTTTATTTAGAAAAATAGAGGTAAATGAGAATCGAACTCTAGGCTACTTAATCATAAAGGCTATGATACCATATCATAATCTATCTCTCCTAAAAGTTTAAACTATTAAATAGATGCATATAAATAATATATATATATATATATATATATATATATATATATATATATATATATATATATATATGCATTGCAGACACAAACCTATATAACATCAGTCCATTTATTTCGTGGACCAACTCGGTCTGATCCATTTGAATATGGTCCATTGCAACCAAACTAAGTAGACCAACCAAGTTGACCTGGGCTCTACCTATCTATAACTTCTTGTTTTTTTGGGTACATATCCATCTATAACTTTTACTAATTGAACTATAACTCTGAAATGTCTTCTTCTATTTTAAAATAATAATTTTTTAGGGCAAACTAGTTAAAACAAAATATGTGATATTAAGTTATTTCTCTAAAAAATTTAAGTTAATTCAATTCTTCAATAATATGCAAACAACATTTGTTCAATCTTCTCAATTCTAAAAAGTCACATTAATTTAAAAAATCATTTTAGTATCATTTTTATGATTAAAGAATTAAATTAACCCATCTTTCAAAGAAAACATCTTTTAAAAAATAACAGTTTATTCAACTTTTTAAAGGAAGAAAAAGATAGAAATATTAAATTTATAAAAATATCAATCTAACAATTTTGATAAGCCCTTAAATGCACCTACACAATTTATCAACAAAAGTACTGCAATTATAATAAGTTATACTTTTAGAAAGAGGTTCAGTTTTTTATTTTTTTGGTATGAACCACTAGAATCCAAAAATTTGTTGGACTCTGATTAATCAAATTCGAGTCGAGTCGGCCCATATTATGGGGATAAAACTCTCCTAGTACTATTTTTTTTTATTTACAAGACTCAAACTTGAGACCTTATTTAAAGAAAATAAATATTAAATCACTTAAACTAACTAAATATTAATTAATAAAACCAAAATTTAAACTGTGAAAAAGATAATTATTCGGAGAGTATCTTAATTTGTTTTTTTTTTCTGAATTAAGAAAAGTCTCATAATTACAATAATATCTAAGAGTAGAAATATCTTAAAAGTAAATAATAATAATAATAATAATAATAGCCTGCAAAATTTAAAAATATAAAACTTTACTCATATAATTGCTCTATTGGACTTTCGATCCATAACCATCAGTGTTTTCTTTGGTTGGTTAAATAGACTACTAATGTGGAATTGGTTAAGATAGTAATTGTCTCGGTCTCTTAAGTAGAAATTTAAAATATGAGTCTTAGAAATGGAAAAAAATTTTATTGGGAGACCTCTACCCTTTTTAGAGACTTTTGTTGGGGTGGATTAGATTAGTCGGATTCCTAATAATAGAGTCCAAATTCCAATGGTTCCATCTAGACAAAAATATAATAATAATAATAATAATAAACTAAAGATTATTACTCCTACATTTCAGGCAGTACCATTCTTCTCAAATTATGAAAAAAAAATATAACATAGATAATCATCATAAAAATAAATTTTTATCCCGATTTATATGGAACGAAACAATAACTCTTCATATTGTCGTTTTCTCTCCCAATTTAAATATTTTTCCATTTTGTATTTTTCCAAATTAAACTGCAATTCTGATAAGCATATTGTATCATATCCAACTTCATCTCATTAGATATTATTAGATATGCAACTTTAACTGCCAAAAACAACAAATCAAAATGTTAGATTATTTTAATAATAGTATAACTGATAATATCCCTTCATGTTTTAGGATTCACCAAACAACATTCCTCCCAAACACTTCACCTCCACAGAGCTTCTCACTCCGCATCATCCATTTTCTTTCTTTCTGTCCCTCTATCTTTCTATCATTCCCTTCTCCTTCCCCCCAAAACCAAAACCCATTCCCTCAATCCACTCCTCATTCCTCCCATATTATCAATAATCCTCTCTTTATCCACCAAAGTTACAATCTTCACCGTTTTCTCCTCCTTCCCTTCTAGTTTCTCTCACAATTTTTGCATCCCATTTTCCTCTCTAAGAAGAGAAAACACACAAAAAAGAACTAGCACTAATCAAGTTACCACCATTGGCATTTGACACCTTACCAATGAAGGTCTCAGTCTCTGGGAGGTTATTCACAGTGGGGTTGATAACCTTCTGGTATGCTTCAAACATTGGGGTGCTATTGTTGAACAAGTACTTGTTGAGCAACTATGGGTTCAGGTACCCAATATTCCTCACATTGTGCCACATGATGGCGTGTTCAATCCTCAGCTATGTTGCCATATCATGGCTCAAGGTGGTGCCAATGCAAACGGTGAGGTCAAGGGTGCAGTTTGTGAAGATATCATCACTGGGACTCATATTCTGCTTGTCTGTGGTTGGAGGGAACATCTCCCTCCGTTACCTTCCTGTTTCTTTCAACCAGGCCGTTGGTGCCACCACGCCGTTTTTCACGGCGGTGTTTGCTTATCTGATGACACTGAAGAGGGAGTGTTGGGTCACGTACATCACTCTCATCCCTGTTGTTACTGGGGTTATGATTGCTAGTGGGGTATCCTCTCTCTCTCTCTCTCTCTCTCTCTCTCTCTCTATATATATATATATGATCTTATCTCTTTATGTTATGTTAGCTTCTGTTTTGTTGTATGTTTATAATGTGCTAGTGATAAACTATTGAAGAAATTTAAAAAAAAAAAAAAAAAAAAGTGATAAACTATTGAAACGGAATTTTTAACGACACATATTATTTGTACATCACGAATTGATGTCAAATGCAACAAAGATAAGTGTATAATATATTTATTATTACTTTAATATATGCATACCTAGATAGTCACTCATGTTCATATTAATGTAAGGTGCGTCATACAATGTCTATACATATGATGACTGAAAAAAAAAAAAAAAATCCTTGTGTATATCTCATTGCTATGGTTGAGAAATTGTGAAGAGTTTGGGCGAGGGCATGCAATTCTTATGTGCTCTTAATACACCAAATAATTAAAATATAAACTGTGTCTGATTAATTTAATATGTGCTAAAACTTTGGCTGTTGAGTGGATTACTTTGAGGGTAGATAAGAATTTATTGTTTCTTTCAAGTTTATTTTGGTGTCTCTTTTGTTTTGTGTGCGTGTGTGTGTACTGTGTAATGTGTTAGCGACAAACTATTGAATGGAATCTGCATATCTCGTTTTCTATGGTTAACAAATTGTGAAGAGTTTGGGCAGGGGCATGCAATTCTAGTTCTTTGATTTTAAGTGGTTTATATGCCAGAATGTTGAGGAAAAATTCTTATGTGAGCAAAATACACCGAAGACACAAACATGTGATAAAGAAATTAGATATGTGAAGTCAGATTAATTTTATCAATTAATATATTTAATATTGTTTAGGGCGATGAGTGTATTACTCTCAGAGTACATAAGAATTATTTTTTGTTTATTTGAATTTAATTTCTGTATAACTATACTTTGAGTTAGTTTTAGCCTGTAAATTTTGGGAATGGGATAAGTCGCCTCTGCTTGGGTTTATCTTTTGTAATGTTAGATTTGCTAGGTGCAAGTCATTCTTGTGGATGAAAATTGGTTTCTGCTTGAAGTTACAAGCTATAGTTATTCATACTTATTATACCTTTTCTCTTACATTGATGAAGGGAGAACCAAGTTTTCATCTATTTGGATTCATAATGTGCATCAGTGCTACAGCAGCAAGGGCACTCAAAACAGTTCTTCAAGGGATCTTGCTGTCTTCTGATGCGTAATTACCTCAAACTTTTCTGTCATATTAATCATTTTTTATTTCTCATCATGCACTGTTATATCATCCATAACATGGTAAGTATCTTCAGGATTTTAGGCCAGGCTGGTACTGAAATGATTTCATTGATTTCTCAGGGAAAAGCTTAATTCTATGAACCTTCTTATGTACATGGCACCAGTGGCTGTCGCATTCCTCCTTCCGGCTTCAATTATAATGGAGGAAGATGTAGTTGGAATTACAATTGCACTTGCCAGAGAAGATCCGAGTATTGTGTGGTTACTTATCTTCAATTCTACATTGGCATATTTTGTCAATTTGACCAATTTCTTAGTCACAAAGCACACCAGTGCCCTAACACTTCAGGTAATCATCCCTATCCTTTTGCCATTTAAAAAATCAAGAATTTCTCAAATATGCGAAAAATTTATATAAAAAAATAATAATAATATGCAAATAATCATTGACACGGATGTACAATTTCCTCATATTCTCGTCTGTTTGTTTTATCGTTGTTTGTTACTTTGTTTATTAGACAATAATGTTCTGATTGAAGAGAACAACAGATACATCTACTGGAAAGAGGTTTTGCAACTCTGTTTTGTGATGTAAAATATGCTGCATAAACATAAGATTTAGGAGTTTATTGAACTCGTATGGTATCTGCTAATCACTTTGTGTTCTACTCGATCGATTTATTTAGAAGTCTTGCTGATAGGAGACTGGAATCAGTGATTCCAATCTGTTAGGAGGTAGTTAGGAGTCAGTTAGATGGATAGGGGAATAAATAAGGGAAGGGGGATTGGAAGGAAGGTTGGTTAGAGTTTTGTTGAGAGTGATAAGGGAGAGATTGAAAGGGACTATTGAATTTCCCGTTCTACCAATGCAGACTGAAGCTCTGCTGGCCACATTGGTCAAGAGTTTCCCCACAGAAGTACACATGATTCTCGTTTTTCATACCTTTTTCTTTACTCTCTGAACCGGTTCTATCAACTATACAGGTTAGAAAGGCTGTAGAAAATCTTCCCCAATCCACCCCCCCCCCCCCAAAAAAAAAAAACCAACACCAAAATAAATAAATAAATACTGCGTATGACGATTAATGTTGACATTATTTGAAGTTTGAAAGGTACCATAAACATGAATTTTGTATTATTGAAATAAAACTTCTGGCTGCTAATGATATCGGTGTAATATCAGTATTCAGATGAGAATTCTGGTGTTTACACTTCCAAGTTTCAACAGAAAAGGAAGAGAAAAGAAAGCAGATAGTGCCCTCTCTCACAGCCAAATCCTTACCCAATGGTTGCATAACTTCAAACTCACCCTATGGTTGTAAGTCAACTGCCATGCTAGCAGGCTTGTTACAAAGTTCGTCACTCTCTCTCACATTTCCCATGCAGCCCTCAAAGGAAGTAATAACCAATCCTCTGCGCCACCCCCCCCCCCCCAACAAAAAAACAAAACAAAACAAAAACAAAAACAAAAACCAAAAAACAAAAATATCCACCACCGCAAACACCTTCGCACCACGCACCGAAGTAGTTTGAGGGTGCCTAATAGTCCAGTTGCCTGTAAATTCATTGTGTTAGTTTGAGGTTGGAAGGCTCTACTGATAAAGGTTTTGGTCACAGAATTAGCATAGAATAACTTGAATAGTATTCCATCCAAAAAAAAAAACTTGAATAGTAATAGATTTCTGTTGTTTATTTTAATTCACTTTAACAACAAACCAATATTGTTTGTAGTCCCTGTACCAGAGCTTTCCTGAATACATTAGTTAAAACTCCTTGAAGATAAAAATCTCATCTGAATAGTAAGCTTTGGCATGATGAATTTTGTTGAATTCATAACATTTTCAACCTCATATAAACGATTTCTAGCTTAAATACTGGCTAAAATGTATTAACTGGTTATCAAAGGAGGTAATAACATAAATTTGGTTAACATCTAACCATGCATTCTTTTTATACTGATCTGTACTTTAACAACATGAAAATGGTGACTTTGCCAGGTCCTAGGAAATGCAAAAGGAGCCGTGGCAGTTGTTATCTCCATCTTGATATTTCGGAATCCTGTATCAGTTACTGGAATGCTTGGATATTCTCTCACAGTTTTTGGAGTTATCCTATATAGTGAAGCCAAGAAAAGGAGTAAATGAGATACTTAATTTGTTTATCCTAAATTTTGCCACATTAGACAAAGATTGCCTCTACCCACCTTTTAAATTGCTCACTTAACCATTGGAAATGTTTCCTTACAAAATTCATTTAGAATTTAGTCTTTGATTAATTGGAAGTGTAAAGAATTGGTACACTTCAGTGAACCATTGATCATATTTAGACAATTTTTTTAACCATGAGTTGGCAGCTGGGTTATGTCTCAGATGTCATAAAATCAGCTATGAAGACTGAGAAGAATCAGCCCATATTGCTGAGCAAATGTTAGAGCTTAGGTTTGAAATTTTAGCGGACTGGCAGATGAATTTGACTTTACTATGTAACATTTGCCCTGATTCTTTAATCTCTTGTATGGTATTTTGATCTATTAATCAATCGAAGCTTACGAATGTGTGTACACAAGGAATGACTGAGTGCCTCAATTTTAGAGACTGGCAGCTTTCACGCACCAATTCCTGTTTTTCTTTTGCTTTTCCTTAAAGTATAATTAACTTCGAACTTCTGTACAGGCAAAACCTTACTGCGAAATAGAATGGTAAGTGCAGTATTAACAGACACAGTCTCAAATTATTGTATCATGTTAAGTTCAAGCTTTCTGCTTAGATTCAACATGTTACAAAGTTGTTCCAATTCATAGAACTTCTAATAGGAAAAAACAAAAAAAAAAGCACGAGTTAGCATGAAAAATAGACATCCATTGTTTAACATCGTTCTAAATAACATAAAGGTGGAAAACAAAATAAGGGGGCAGGGAACTAAGACACCTCTATAAAATCCGTTTACTCAAGAGGTAAAATATCTTCAATAGAAGATGTATCAAGGCGTGCTACAACCAAATTAAAGATCTAACAGAACATCTAAACTTGAGGTTTTGTCTCTTCTTCATCCTCTTCTATCTTGGGAGCCAAATAGAACCGGACATAACCCATCTCAGCTATCTTGTACTCAACCACAACTGGCAGCTCATTTGAGAGACTGATGGTAACTGTGTTAGACAATGGTGTTGCCTTTGTGAAAGAGTTCATGTATCGCAATGCAAATGTCAAGGACACAGGCTCATTCATCTCTATGACAGTGGCTTCTTCAGGCTGCAATATCAACCAACAACCACCATGTAAAAGCATCCATCAATATGTATTTCAAATTATAAAAAGACAAAATTTATTCAAAAACTAAAGTTATGGTTACAACAGAGAAAAAGAAGTAAATGAAGTAAATCTATGTCTTACCTTGTCCACAGTAGTGTTCTGCCTGCAAACTATGTTTGCAGTTCCAATATCTCCTTTCGTGGAAAACTTTACACCCTCCTTAGTAACCGAAATGACAACTGCAACATACATCACAAGATGACCAAAACTATGAACTTCCAAAAAGAAAACGGACAAGCATTACAAAGCCCCTGAATCTTTTGAGCAAAGTAAAAATTACCAGTGTCACCAATACTGCTGAGATCTTTGCAAATCCTAGCAAACTCAGCCGACGGCATCCTAACAATGGCATGGTACTCTGCCTCAGGAATTCCAAGATGCTCGCTGTCGATGTCCATCAGCTTCATCTCAAAATCAGAAATCTTGTCTTGCGCTTCAAGACATTACCCCAAAAAACTAAGTCAGACTACAAAACATAAACATACAAACCTTCATGATTTAGATCTTATACTAAAACAAAAACCGCAAATGCCACATTGACAACTGACACTATCAAAAATATAATTCCATCATGAGTCAAACACACACTTCCTAGCCCTATATGAATAAAAATTAAACACTAAAACCCTACTCCTGCATAAAAACTAGGGAAATCCCTGAAATTAAACACTAAATCCTTAAATACCAAAACCCTACATCAATGCACTAGTAACTAAAACTCATATTCCTTACAGAATCACCCCTAAGACCATGACCATTTTTATTACGGAGAATCATAAATTTTTCCCCAAAAAAAAAAAGAAAAAGAAAAAGTTCCTTCTTTTTCCGACAAAGTTTTTCTAACAACAAAGATCCCTAACACTCAATCAAAAACAACAACAAAAAAAAATACCACATCAAATTATCATGTAAAAATTAAACATAAACACGCAAATGAACCATAACAAAAATTAAAATTAAAATTAAAATTAAGATTTCTTGGGAAATGGAAAGGTACTTGGGCTTTCAAACATGAAAGTGACGGTGTCGCTGCCGTCATCGGCCTTGATGGTTATGATGTCATCATTGCCAGCGCACCTTAGCATCTTGGACATGTTGTTGAGGTTCATACCCATCGAGATGTTGCGGTCGCACCGGTAGTGCTCGAACCCTTCGGATCGGAGCAGCAGCGCCACCAGCGCCACGTGGCTCGAATCCATGGCCTGGAGGGAGAACCCAGTGGCTGAGCAATCGAAGTTCGCATCGTTCACAAGCTCCCTGATTGCTTCTAGAACCTTCTTCAGAAGGGAACCTTGGACTAGACGAAGTTCAAGCATCTTCTTGTTTGTTCTTCGGGGATTTGGTTGTTTGGCGGTTTTTTTTGGGTAGGGTTAGGGTTTGGGGGGTTCGAGTTTCTCGGGTGGAATTGGTGGGAAAATGGAGCGAGGGAAAGTGAAAAGGGAGGGAAAGGGGTTTATATAGTGGAAGGTTCTGGAAGGCGTTGGCGGGATTGGAGTGAAATAATTGAATTCCCGCCATCACGTTTTAGGGAACGTGCGGAGGGAGCTCTCACTTTCGAGGGTTATTTTATATTTGTTGTGATGTATGGTAGAATAATAGTTTTTTTTTTCAGTCTAATTTTTATATATTGATAATACAAATTAATTTTATTCTCTCAATATATTATAATTAAATTTTTTGTTTTACATGCAGAATATTATTTTCGTTATTAAGTTGATAAGTTAATAAATTAATTTTAATATATTAATGTTAGTATAAAATTATTAATTAATTATATCTTATTCTTTAGTTATATATTATTTGGATGTCTTTTTTCACACAAAGAAATATAAGAAAGATCTTATCTTTTTAAAAGACACCCTTTTATATTTCGATAGGGGTGTTCAGAGGTCCAGGTCAACCCGTGAACCTGATGAATCCAAACCGAACTGACAAGAAATATCTGGTTTGGATCGCGTGATCAAGTATATGATAATATAACCCGATCTAGATCGGTTCGGGTATTAGGTTTGTGATTTTGAAACCCGTCCACCTGTAACCAAACCCAAGCTCATCATCTTCTTCTTCTGGACTAGAATAGGTGTGTGCAACATTTCATTTTTCTCATCATTCAAATCCAAATCAGCAAAATCTACAATCAAAGTAAACAACCCACAACCAAAAATATTCATAACAATCATTATAACTCACAAATCTAAATCATTATTCACATATCTCAGCACCAACTTGTTTCCCACCTACATCTTGTGCCCCTCCCTAGCATCCTTGATGCTCACTGCCAGTCACCCATCGCTCTTGCCGTCATGGTCACGCTAGCACCGCCGTTGTTACTCACGTAGCTGTTGTTCCAACTATGTCGTCGTTCGCATTTGGTGCCACTATGCTTGCTGCCATAATCAATTCGTGGTTTATGTTGCGGTCATGAAGTGAAGGAGTAGTGCCATGGTCTCATCTCATGATTCTCATCCCTCAAATCAAAAAGAAATGGTGTTTTTATTTTGAAGGAATGGTGGGTCGTTGGGAGTGGGCTGTCCAGATACTTCTTTTAGTTTTTTTTTTTAAATTACATTTATACTATGAGCTGGCTTTGTTAGTTTATTTTTAATTTTTAAATATAACCGATGACCCAACCTGAACTAATCCGTATATAATTGGGTTAGTTTGGGTCGGGTTGAGCAAAAAAATACTTGAATCCAATCCAACCCAACTCGTAACAAATTAATTGGTTCGGACATTATTTTTCCTTTAATCCGGCCTGACCCATCCCATGAGCACCCCTATGTTTCGATACGTTGGAGTAATTTCATTTAAAAAATAAAACAAAAAAAGTATAAAAAGAAATTTTTTAAAAAGTCATAAATGTCAAATTTTTTAATAATGATAATATAAAAAATTATATTAATAATATATCAAAATTAGTTGATAAAAAAATAATGTATCAAAATTAAATTTTTAAATTCATTTTTTTATAAATTGTACATAAAAACTAAATTTATAAATTGAATCATGCATATTTGTACCAAAAAGAAAGTTAAGTCATGCATTCTTGGAAATATATAAGGCTAAGGCATTCGCCACCATGCGTTGGAGTACCATAGTCACAAATCTTCGGTTTGTGAGTACTATGTCATAATACTAGGGATTAGTGTTCAACTTTTTGAAGATTTTAGTTATAATATGTAGTAGAGATCTAAAAACTATTATCTCTCTAGCTTTTCTACAACATTCAGCTATTTTATTGGGTAGTCACATGTAAAATTCTGGTGATTTTAATGTATTAACTATGGAAGTAAATTACTTCTTTCTACCTTTTTCATGTGTTTATATATTTGTAAGATATTCACTAAACATATTAAATCCCTAAAAATTAACACTCAAATATGCAGTGATATCATAGCTCGAAAAATCTTAAAGAGGAAAATTTTTAATCCCCTGAAATTAACACTTTAATCTCTAGTATAGAAAACTATAGAGCAAAAATTTTGCAGAGAAAAACTATTCTTCGCGTAGAAAAGAAAAAGAAAATTGTACCAATTATTAGGATATAATACTTCTTATATGTTTAATTAATGAGGATGGTAGACAAATCCCTCGTAATTAAATAAAAAATTTCAAAATAGTATGCAGAGTCTTGTTTGTCTTTGGAAAAAACATATCTTATAATATGTTTCATGAGTGTTAATAAATCTTGATTTTACTTTTATTTTATGAGAATGAATGTTTATTTATTTGATTTAAAAAGATATTAAATATTTATTCTATTTTATGCGTTTATTTCATAGCATTTATATTCAATTATTAGAACTGATCTTGTAACATAAACAAAAAGGTAGAAACGATGTTTTTAACAAAATAAAATAAAATAATATTTTTATTTAGAGATTTTGATACGACGTATATTTAAGTTACAAGTTAAAAAACAAAAAAAAAATCAGCTCTAATTATTTAAATAGAATTTATTTAATATTTCATAATCTTTATTTGGATTAAAAACCTTTTAAGTTTTTTCTTTTAATATACCGATTGAATTAAAAAATAAATATATTTTTTAAATTTTTTAATAAACATTCATTAGAAAAAGAGAAAAATATATTCATCTTCCCTAAGATCTATTAATATTATATTTATTCCTTTCTAGTTTTTAAAATTACATCTATAGTTTTCTAATGAATGTTTATTAAAGAATTAATATTGTTAATTACACTTGACTAGAGGTGGCAAAGCGAGTTGAATTAAGAAAATGGGTTCAATATTCTAACCCACCCCATTTAAGGCCAGGTTGATAGGTTGACTTGCCCAAAAATTAAAAAAAATTATAGATGAACTTGTTTTAATATTTTTAATGAGCTAAATTATTTTAAAAAATTTTAAAATATTGAATGAAAATTTCACTTAAATACAATAGAAAAATAATTAAACTACAAAATTTATATCCAAAAAATTTAATTCAAACACAAATATAATAAACTAATTAGAATATATCAATATGAAGTTCAAAAATAATAATTAACCATAAGTCCATAATATAGAGTCCACAATATAAAGTCCATAAATTAACAAAGCATAACAATATAGTCTATAATAAAACATAAAGTCCACAACATAATGCACAAATATTAACAAATAACCAAATCAATTAAAAAAGTAAAAATCCTAAATTCTTTTTTTGAAAACAAACTTAGCCCGCGAGCCCAACTTACCCCGCCTTGCCTTAGTCCACAGGTTAGGCGAGGTGGGTTGAAAATTTTTTAGAGCCTAATATGTCAACCCAACTAGTCAGTTTTGGCTGGTTTAGCTAATCAACCAAGCGAGTTAAGACCGTTTTGCCATCTTAAAGCGAGTTAAGATCGTTTTGCCATCTTTACACTTGATAAATGATTTATTGATTTTAAAAAATCCAAAAAAAAAACATCATATTTGCTTTTTAGTATTTCCACATCCTCAAGTTCCAAAAGATTGAGTCTACTCAATTTTGAGAATTTGTGATTTTGAGCTCTAATTGTGATTAGTGACTAAAATTTGAAGCTCTAAAAATGGAGCAGAGTTCACACCCACGCACACACACGTACACAAAGTGTGTGAGAATAATTGTTGTTGCAATTTTTTTAAGCAATGGCTCCAATGAAGATTTAACTAGTTGACATAGTGATCACAGAGAGTGAGGGATGTAATGGGGGTTCATTTACACAAAGTGTAAATCTAAAGTCCTCACCAATTATTTTAGTAAAATCCTTTTATTTTTAGTACATTAGTGCTAATGAGGTTTAAATCTAAGATCTCATGCAAACTACTTAAGCTACTCATCATTAGACCATTCCTAATGACTTTATTTTAGTAAAATCTAATAGCTATAATCAATTCATTTGTTCCTTTTTTTCCTCCAATATTTTTTTTTTCTGATTCCTCTCTCATCACTCTATGCAGCGTTTTCCTATTCAGCATTTCCTATCATTGCTAACAACATTCATCGTGCCATTGTGAACCCCTTCATCCCAACGGTATTTAAGAAGGCAAGTTCGATGGTGCACCTATTTAAAATAAAATGGTGCACTATGATCCTTCACTATATGCTAGAGATTATAATCTGGTTACTCTCTCTCTCTCTCTCTCTCTCTCTCTCTCTCTCTCTCTCTCTCTCTCTTACTCCGTGTTGGTTCTATCAATCACTATGATCCTTCACTTTATATTAAAGGTTATAATTTGGTTACTCTCTCTCTCTTTCTCTTTCTTGGTTCTTTGAATCACACCCATGCCCTAAAAAATGGCATCTGCTTCTACAACCTTTTGTCATGCACTGCTTGCTTCTCTCCCATTAACATTCTCATTCCCATCCCTTCTCTTCTCTCTTTCCCTTTCTATGCTCTATTCTATTGACTTTTTTTTAACAATAATTCTATTGTGGGAGAGGAGTTCTTGGTCAATGAAGATTGATTAGGAATGAGTTTAAAAATAAAGCCACACCAATGGCACCATGATTGAGTTTTATCATCATTTTTCCATATAAATAAATTAAGAAAAAGAAAATCATATCAATAATGTAGAGACAAGAAGAGATTGGTGTAGTTGTGTGGAACTTCGATTGCAGAGTTGGTTACACTATGTTAGTGTGGGGTTATTTTTTGGATTAATTTTTTTTTGTTTTTTTTCACTGGGGGAAGTTTCTATAAATGTCATGGATCTCATAGAGTTTATGTTGTATTTGATTGGGGCGAGGAGTCGTTGTGTGTTAATGAATAGTCGCCCTGCCGTTTTAGAGACCTACTAACCTCACTTGCTACATGGTTGTGCAACATAGCCTATCACCCATTGTCTTCTTTTGCCCTTGAGTCTTGAAAACCCTCAACCAATTCATTGTCGTGTATGATGTTAGCGTGGGTGGCATGGTTGGGGCTTGTTGGTGGCGTGGGCTTAAGGCAGCACTGCTAAGGGAAGGGATGGTGGAAGGGTGGCAGAATGGGCAGTAAATTGAAGGAGCAAGGAAGCAGGGTTAAAGGAGAGCTAAGAAGATGAGGTAAAGAATGTAACCAATTTAATCTACACAATCCAATATTACTATAATGCAACACACTGTGTGGATTAGGTCTAGGTAACTAGGTACACCATGCACCATTTTGTATTAAACAACACACCACACACCATAGTTAATGTGGTACACCATAGAATTGGCCATTTAAGAAACAATTTGAATTTTGTTTCCTAGTGGAATAAGGAGAATTGTTGCAAGCAAAGAGATGAGATATGAGAGATAAATGAGAAAGGAATTGAAAAAAAAAAATGGAAGAAAAAAGGGAGGAAGTGAATTATAACTACATATCATTTAGATCATTTCCACCAAATTTCAAAAAAAGGCTTAAATATATTTTTAGTCCCTGTAAATATAAGTCATTTTGATTTTAGTCCCTGTAAAAAAATTTCTTTGTTTTTGGTCCCTCCTTTTTTTAATATTACATTTTTAGTTCTTGTCGTTCTAAATTTTAAACCGAAAAATTATTTTAAAACATATTTTTTGCCTTTATAAATATTCAAAATTTTGTTTTACTCTTATAAATATTTTAATAATCTTCTTTTGATTCTTATAAGTATCATTATTTAACTGTGTTGACTAATAATGATAAGGACAAAAAATATAATATTGAAGAAAAGAAGGACTTAAAGCCAAAAAAAAAATTTTAGAGGGACTAAAACCAAAATAACTTATATTTACAAAGACTAAAAATATATTTAAGTTTTAAAAAAATTAGACATCAATAAGAATGTGATCAAATAATTCTTTTTTACATATATTTAAGAAGTATTTATTATGTTGATTTAAATATATATAAAAGTGTATTAAATAATTTTGGATTAGTGCAAAATTTTATAGACATAATTTATAATATATGAACTTTTAATCCAATAGTTAGTTTTGTAAAAAATTTCTACAATAAAAAGTTATTCAATAGTGTAAGATATGAATGTAATAAATACTTCTTAAACATATGCAAATGTTACTTCATGTGAACGATAAAATGAGCGAATCTTGGCTGTTAAACAAACATGGATAGTCAATATTTGACAATTCATGTAACCTCACCAAATATACTCCTTACACATACAATATATATATATATATATATATATATAATTAAAATCTTTTTAAAATTGTACGAAATTTTATACACTTGATATAGTTAATGGGAAGTTTCAATTCAATTAATGATTGAATTGATAAAATTTAATGTTCATAAAAAGTTATTCGATAGAGTAAGTATGTCAAAATTTACTTATTAAGTGAACACTAACTTTGTATTAGATCTGTTTTCTAGTTTTAAATAGAAACTATTCAAATTAATTAAATGAAAACTAATTTAAAGAAATCACCAATAAAACAGCCCCTTCAGTTGGGTTTATACCTAGTTATTCATATTTTAGTTGTTGTGAATCTTTATTTAGTAATATTGAAATGGTTTAATTATCACATGGACAAGAAATTTATCTACTCAAGTACGTATGTCTTGTTGTTGCCTCCTTCTTTTTGTGTGTAATAATCCATATTTTAATAGGATGTGTTTGTTTTACATGTGATCATCTGATTTGCATTTAACCAAAATTTGTCTATCCATAGCATTAGCAAATCACAAATTCCTTGTGGTCTTTCAATAACCATATGCTAAGAGACCTTAGCTTTCCCACATATATAAATACATTGTTGTCTACAACTGCAATCCATACAACAAAATGGCATCAATTGTTTTCTTTCTGCTATTTCTCATAGTGTCACCTGATCCTAGTTCCACACACCCAATCAAACCCAATCCCAGACCAGAAGACTCTGCTGTAAAACTTGATGAAACACTTGTACGCATTTTTAACCGTTTAGGTAAGAATGATGGAGACCCAGATGTTACTGTTCACTGCAAATCCAAAGACAACGATCTAGGAACTCATGTAGTTCACACTGGTGGCTGTTTTGGATGGAAGTTCCAACCAAATTTTTGGCGTAGAACTTTATTCTATTGTCATATATCTTGGACAGGAGGAGCAGGGACCTATGATCTCTATCAAGCAAAGAGGGATATTCATAGGTGCTTACACAATTGTACCTGGTATGTCATCAGGGATGGGATAATACGGTACAAGGTTGGGGATAATAATGAAGAACTACCTGAGCAGGATCTATTTTTCAAATGGCAATGATGAGAAACAAATCAATTACAAGTGTTATAGAAGCTAAAGAAAAAGTAGTTACTTATCTATGTTACTTTATAAATGGGTTGGCCCGGATAGGGCACTTTTACTACTTCCTAGTCAAAATTATTAGGAGTGGGCTAGTGGACAGTAATACAATTGGGTAATATGTGTTGGGTTAAAGGTTCAAATTTTATTATCCCAAATTAAAAACAAAAAAGTACTACTTCTTAGTTACAATTTTTTTTCCCAATTTTAACCTTATTATATTAGTATATTTACCAAAGTATTCGCTTAGTTTACTTATCCTTGTATCTACCCAGTTGTAGTGTTAGGATAAAACTGTAAATTGCGTTAAATACCATTGTCTGTTTCCCGCCTTTAGCTTAACTGACTCTAAGCACGTTCTCTTATTTGATCCACAACTACAGTGCATTTTGCAGTTTTCTGATATCGTTTTTTTGTTTTATCACTTATTTTAAACAAATTAAAATCTGAATATAAAAATGAAGTATAAGAAAGTACTTCTTATTGCTTTATTGCAATCATATCTAAATTTTTTATTTTTAATATTATTGATCATTATAATTCAAGTAACATTTACTATTATTATATTTTTGAGTAAATAAATAAAAATATAAATCGATAAACATATATTATGAAATTAAAGTTATTAATTAAAGTTATTTATCACCTTCACATTTACTTTTATTTATTATTATTATTTTATACTAATTAATTTATGTATAGGATAATAGAATATGATGACCCAAATTTTCTAACTATGTATTTCAATATATATATATATATATATATATATATATATATATGTAGATGAATGAGAATGTTAACCTTCACTCCTTTGGGTAAGTGTTAGCACCCTTCACTCTTTTTATGGACTAAAAATCCTCTAATATCTTCTTTATATATAACTTTAATAATTATAAATTTGTTTTCTCTCTCTTTAATAAATCATATATTTTCTCTCCTTAATAAATTATAAGTTGATTTTATTTTTATATATTTTTCCCCCTACTATCCCTTCTTACTTGCGTTTAGTGTAAGGATAAATAGTCACCAAGAGATTGAAGTTGCTTTGAGAACTATTGATATCCAACAAAACGAATTTGATCTTTCACTGAGAAATTCTATCCTTTTTTTTATTTCTAGTAAATATAATGTCATATGCTCTGTACTACAAATTATAACATTTTGCGTTAATTAATTTTCTTTAATCTACTTTGTCACATGCATGTAGTTGAACAATATAACAATATGATTTTAAGCCAACTCCCAAATCACGTATTTGTAAACTGGTTTAGTTTTATAAAATTTGACATGCAATAGCTACAACGAACTGTTTCATCTCTTTAGTAAATTCCTTTTACTCCCTATATATAGACTTTCTGTTTTGTCTCTTACATTATCTGTATTATTTTACTTTCTCTTTTGATTAATGGGAAATCTTAATCAACTACATACAATGCGAAATCCTTCTTTTTTTTTAATTCACTTATTTTACTAATTTTTTGTGGAATTATTTTACTAATTCTATAATTTATTAGTTTCTCATTCTTTATAAAATTTAAATAAAGTAGATAAATATTAAGCACATAATAAAGATCTATGAGTAATTTATTAAGAAGAGAGAAAATAAATTTGTAATTACAATAATAACCAGTTACTAAAATTACTTATAAAGAAGATAGTGGAGGGTTTTTGGTCCATAAAAAGAGTGAATAATGCATTCCCAATATATACACGAAAAGCATACTTAACTATCCTAAATTTTATGTCTTTTGCAAATAGACACTCTAAAATTTAACTTTGTTCTAATTCATCCTTAAAGTTTTACTATTGTTGTGATAGATCCCTTTGTTAAATATTCATTAAAATTAACAGCAAATTAATCATAACTATTCATATTTTTTAAATCATAACACTATCATATTTGGATAATAAAAGGTAAACTATAATGTCTTGATTTAAAAAAGATGAATGATTATGATTGATTTAATGTTTATTTTAACGAATCTTTAATAGAAGGATCTATTATAATAATAGCAAAACTTTAAGGATCAATTAGGACAGGATTAAAGATCAAGGTGCCTATTTGCAAAAGACATAAAATTTAGGGTGGTTAAATATACTTTCCCTTTTTTTTATCATACTCATCTTGAATATTGATGGGGGACTAAGGTTTTTTTGGGTGAAACAGTATTTGTACTTTGTGGGGTAATATTATTTTGGCTTAAATATATTTTTAGTCCATCTAAATATTTGATTTTCTAGAGTTGATCCCTCAAAAATTTTTTACTTGGTTTTGGTCCCTTATTTTTCAGACATTACCAATATTAGTCTCCTGCCGTTAACTGAGTGCTGTTAAGTGCTGACATGGCAATGTGGGATCTAATCAACATTAACATGTGTCAAAATTTCACATTGTTACGCCAACACTTAATAGCATTTAGTTGACGGTAAGAACTAATATTGATAACGTTTGAAAAATAAGAGACCAAAATCAAACAAAAAATTTTTGAGGCACCAAATTCAAGAAATCAAATATTTAAAGGGACTAAAAATATATTTAAGTCTATTATTTTTCTTTTAGTGGTCCTTGAATTTTGGCTATATGAGATTGATGTCTTCGTGAACTATTTTAGTTGTTTTGAGATTTTGGGTTTTTTGAGTTTAAAGGCACCGGTGTCTGATTTCCCGTAATTTTGTTGAAAGTTGGAACTTTGTAAAAATTTCACTTTTCTTCTAGTGTTCTCCCATCAAGCTTTGTCCCAACAATTATTTTTTCTTCTCCCATCAAGCTTTGTCCCAACAATTATTTTTTCTTTCTTTCTTTCCTTCTTTTTAAGATTTTTCCAAATACCTTCTATGGTGTCTGCGGGCTAAAAATTAGCTTCGAATCATTTGTGAAATTTTCTTTATGATTATATAAGTAATATTTGTATTATCTAAGTCAAAACAACAAAATCTCAGCAAATACATGACAAATGGCTAGTTGATATATGTTATCCATCATTAAACCTTTTGGACTGTGTCATGATATTTTGGGCAAGAGAAAATTGATTCCTGTATAAGAGCTTTCATACAATAGTAATTACATCAAAGTGGAATTGCTCATATGGGTTTATGAAAGTTCTTGAAATTTGAGGAATATTTCTAGTTATTGCATACAATTACTTGCCCAAAGGATGTTCTTTGTGTTGTAATTGGAAGCTAATAAAAAATAGAAGAGAACATATGAAGATTACATAAAATTAGAATGCAGATTAGACTTGTTGATGAAATGATTTTGGAAGAATAGGAATTACCATATGAGTGGGTTAGAAGTTGCAAGCATGAGTGACTATGACTTTCTCTATTGTTCATACTTAGTGACACAACTCTCAATCAATGGGGTAAGTTGTGTGGCAGCTGATTGTTTTTTAGTGAGTATAAAAGGGACCTAACTAATTATATAAATAACCCATCTTGAGTTTTGTGGATGAAGTTATTGGAAATGCATTGGATTAATAACCCATCTCTCAAACTAAGTGTATGCTCACTGATTAGGCAAAGATACCCTCTAGACCAATGCACTTCCAATAATTTTATGCACAAAACTCAAGATGAGTTATTCAATGAGAATGCACTCGGTTTAAAAATATGAGGAAACCAAGTTTGAGAGAAAGTTGGAGAAAAGGTTCATTTTGATCCCTGAAATTGTATGTGTAACAACCCGATTCCTGACTTCCGATCTCGTAAGGTTTGAAATTTCCGATTTCCGAGTTTTAAATCCCGACTTCCGATCTTAGTACAATGTCAGAGTTCCGATTTCCGACTTCGTCTCCAAGTCTTGACAAAAGGGTTTGTATTCAAATTATGACCTCATGCCGTAGTACGCAATTTAGACTTCATGCTCGGATCTAGAATCGAGTTTCACTTTTCTGGCGACGTGGAGAGCAAATTTGACACAGAAGAGAGAGACATGGCTGAACTTTGCCCACAAAATTTCACCCAATCAAAGTTACTCATTCTAACTACCATTTCGAAGCCTTGTCTATATATATATATATCTTTCTCCTGCCTCTTCAGCTCATTTTCTTACGTTGCTTACCTTCCTCACTTCAGCTCTCTTTCCTCTTCTCAACTCTCACTCTGTAGGCAAATTAGTTCAACCGAAATTTATTTCCAAACTCAAAGCAAGAGGTAGAGGTTTTAATTCTGTTTTAGTTTTCTGATTTTGAATAATTATCGGTGGTTTGATTCTTGATTATGATATATTGACTAGTGATTCATAATGAACTGTGGCATTTGGTTTATTGACTGTTTGTGCAATTAAAGTTGAATTGGAAATAAGAAAGGATGCGAGATTTGGAGAAGTTTAGAAATTTGGGAAACTCAAAACCCTCGGCGATCCAAATCGGCGGAGTGTCTGGCTCCGCCTCATATTCAAAATTAATGAAACCATTTTTATTGAAACTAGACATCTAGGGCTTTCCATACATATATCATATAAGACCATTGGATTAATATTGAGGGAGATATGAATTTTTGAAGTTTGACCTAGGAATCCAGACATCCACCCGAGTAGTATGGGTTGAAAAGGGTGTAACTCACCCTATACAACTCCAAATTGAGTGAAACTAATTTTGTTGGAAAGCTTACACATAGGAGAACATCCTACCTAGAAATTCCGAGTTTGTTACTTTGCTAATTGTTCCCAGTGATTTGAAGAAGTTAACCTATGTCCAAACCGGGCTAAACCAGAGCAGGTCAGGAAGGTTAAGTTTCGGGGCTTATAACTCGAGCCCTACTGAGTCAAATGGAATGGGACTTTTTGCAAATGAAATATGGTTCTATCAGCTTTAATATGAGACCAATTTCGTATCCTCTGAACCAGTTTTCGATTTTTAGTAGATTTTTACTTTTAAGTGTGTAATTCTGGCTAGCTGCTAGGCAGGCCGGGATAAAACCTGAATAACCTGAGTGATAGTTGTCGAAATTAGATGGGACTAAAAATGTTAGAAACTAGACACATAAAGCTACAACATATCCAAAAATCAGGTTTAAAGGAGTTAAATTGAAATAAAGGTAGGATATACCATAACCGGGCAGAATGAGGCAGAATCGGCCAAAAGCCCTATTGAAGCTTCTTGAAACTAATGAATTTATGAATGTATGTGTATAATTCTTGCTCTATACTGAGAATTGCAAATTGTGTAAATGTATTGGTTAGGCTGGCACTATTCATGAGAGAAGCGGACACGTTCCGTTATACCATTAAAATTAGGTAGAGCATATGAATAAGTTATGATGTACATATAGATGCATGTGCATTCTCTAAAAGCTATGAAGTTCATGTTATGATGACCAAGAATATGTTATGATGAAAGTTCCATGATACTTGGGACCAGGATAAAAAGTTAAGGGGAATAGATCGGTGGGGGCGTTGGGAAAAGTAAACCAAATCTCAGTATAGAGCAGCTCGATCGATACGCATGTATTACCCAGAGTCTAAATGGCCAAGAACTCCCGGGGACAAGTAATGGAAGAATTTATGAGTAATGAAGAAAGTATATGAACAAGGAAAAAGTTTATGAAGGAAAAATTCAAGAAGCAAGTTTGCATGATTGCATAAGTGCATGATTACAAGTTATTCTGATTTAACTACTATGCTTACTTACGACATGTGTTCACTTATCACGCCCATTATTACGTATATTCTTGTTAGTAGTTTAGACAATTTCTTATGCTGTTTAAAGTAAAATTGGACCTTGCCGAATGAGACATTTTTAACCTTATTAAATATCAATGGTTAAATTTGATCTCATGTTTTCATAATTAAATGAAACAGGCAGCGAGAATGAAAGCGATGTCAGTTAAACGCCCTTGTGGCCCTGAGAATTTCCTTAAATTCTCACCTGCGTTCTGCATTCGCCTCATTCCTGAGACACGGACGATGGGACGCGGCACTACCCTCTTCATTGAGGTGCGGACTTGCACTCCACCATGACCTGCGGTGGGTTCGCTGTATATAGCCATTCTTGCCAATTCAGTTTCTACCACTTTTAGTGATAGGAACTTGCGTCCACTTTGCACCATCAGCTTTTGATCCTGTTTCCCCTTGCTGCGGTTCCATTGTCGCGGCACACCTCCCAGGCCTGCGCTGCGGCATGCACAGCAGCTCCTCGGATCCTGCGCCCGAGTCACCTCATAGTAGTACCAGCATCCCACTCGACTCAGGAAGCGACCGTCGAGGGCCGGCTCATCATCCTCCTCCTCCTCGGGACCCAATCGACTACTCGTCGGTAGGGCACGATATGGCAACTGGTAGTAGTCGATACGGCGATGTTGTATAGCATGACCACTCTTTTGGCGACATGCACTTTGGGCCATAAACTAGTGATAAGTTTTAAAATGTCATCTGAGGACCACATGGGATCGAGGTTGGTAGCATGAGCCTTATGTCTTTGGTACTGACCGGCTCATGTATCCTATTTTGAAATACTTTGTATATAAAGCCCAAGTAGAGAGCTTATATATATATATATATATATATATATATATATATAGGCACATGTTCAGTAATATTATTATACTATTCGCATCTTTGTGATATTCTGCTGAATTCGTTTCACTTTTAGCATAGTAGTGCGTTTCTTTGTTCAAAAAAAAAGAAGAGAGCGTAAATGGAGCGTGTCTGATGGCACAATCTACTTAATTTCATGCTATGTAACTTAAGCATAACATTAAATTAGTAAGGTGTTACATTTTTAGTATCAGGCTTGATTCGTCTAGCTAAGGCACAGGATTGGGTGGCTATGCTTCACGCATAATCTGTGTTTTAGTTGACAAGAGGCATTAGATGTTACCGCATATGCGGTTGAGATATAGATGTGCATGTGCACAGTGCTGACTGATGTGTTTGTTATTTACTAGCACATTAGACTTAGTGTTGAGCACGATCAACTCAATAATTTTGTTTGTGTGCTCGAACTTGCTGGCTTAGGAAGCGAGTAAAGGCGAGTAGCAGGACACGCTCAAGAGAATCCTGCTTGAACTTATGGACAAATGCGAGAGATGGCTCGACGATGCGGGAACAACCCAATGAGTTCACGGATGATGGATCAGCTAAGTAGGTGACCTGCGGCAAGCTGTGGAGGAAATCCATATGACCAGGGAGCTGATTTAGATTATCTTAACTTCGCTGAGTTCAGAAAGGCGAATCCGCCTAGTTTCAGAGCGTATGATCCACGATAAAGGCGATGAATGGATCAAGGTTATGGAGAAAATTTTCTCCGTCTTTGGATTACTTGGATCATCAAAGGTGACCTTTGCCACCTACATGCTCGAAGCGAGCCTTGGAGTTTTTGGTGGAGCAGTCACGAATTGTTTGAAGACTCTCAGGCAGGTCACCTGGGCCGGTGTTTAGAGGCGTTTTCTACGAAATACTCACCTTAGATTGAATGCCAAAGAACTCGAGTTTATGAAACCGGCCATGAGGAAAGCCGAGCGGTGTCAGAATACATTGCCAGATTTGAAGAGTGTGTGCAAACTCTCTACCATTTATCGGAGAATCGGATGAGCACGGAAGTGCATCAAGTTTGAAGGAGACTACGAGAAAATATTCTCACCGCAATTGGGCCAATGGAGATTAGAGATTTTCCCACGTTGGTAAATAAATGCCGACTTGTGGAAGATTGCAACTCAAAACTAGTGGCAGCCAGGGCATCTGGCGATCGTATCAAGAAGAGGAAGGCCCAGATTCAAGCCCGACTTTCAGCGACAAAGGAGATTTTTGTAGGTGAGCAACAAAGGCAAGCGACCTCAAAGGCTCTTAAATTCAACTTGCATGAAGTGCGGTAGGAATCATAACGATGGCCAGTGCTTAGCGGGCGGAATGTCCTTTGGGTGTGGCAAGCCAGGCCACAAGATTTATGAGTGCCCAACCAAGAATCTATCACAGCCATCTCGACCCCAACGTCAAGGAAGGGTTTTTACCATGGATGCGGAGGAAGCTGATAAGTCCGAGGGACTTATCCAAGGTACTGTGAAGTGGACGGTGAGACCTTGACTATACTCTATGATTCGAGTGCCTCACACTCATTTATTTCTCATGACTGTGTGGTTGTTTTGCAATTGCAAATTTCTGAATTACCTTATGATTTACTAGTTTCTACTCCCACTAATGAACTTGTTAAAACTAATCAAGTTTGTATCAATGTTCCTCTTCAAATTGAGGGTAGAGCCTTTGCAGCTAATTTGATTTACTCTGCAGATTGGACATAATCCTAGGCATGGACTGGCTTTCTGCCAATCGAATCATACTCAATTGTTCTGATAAGACGGTGGTATTCCCCTCTGTCTCATCCTCTGAATCCCAAGCCTCAACACTCTTCTATCTGAACTCTTTATTAGTAAACTATAGTGAGTCGAAGAGTCAAGGATATATCCTCTTGACAGCTAATGTGACGGAAGTTGAACAGAAACTAGAGGAGATCCCGGTTGTTAAGGAATATCCTGATATTTTTCCAGAGGATATTCCTGAATTCCCTCCTGAAAGGGAGATCGAGTTCACCATCGAATTGGATCTAGGTGCAGGACCAATATCTATAGCTTCATATCGAATGTCACCCTTGGAGCTAACGGAACTAAAATGACAGATCGAGGAGCTTTTGGAAAAAGGATTCATACGACCAAGTGCATCACCTTGGGGAGCTCCAGTCTTATTGGTCAAGAAGAAAGACCGGAGCATGCGCCTATGCGTGGATTATAGGCAGTTGAATAAGGTGATGATTAAGAATAAATATCCTTTGCCAAGGATTGATGATCTCATGGACCAGCTACAAGGTGCCACGGTATTCTCTAAGATCGATTTGCGCTCCGGATATCACCAGTTGAGTTCAGAATAAGATATCCCTAAGACACGACTTCGAACTCGTTCACGGACACTATGAGTATCTTGTAATGTCGTTTGGGTGACCAACGCAGCGGTATTCATGGATTACATGAATCGGATATTCCGTCCCATATCTATACACGTTTGTAGTGGTGTACCACTTCGGACGATATACTTATACGATTCGAAGATGGAGGCGAGCATGCGGAACATTCACGACTAGTTACGCAAATTCTAAGAAAAGAAACTCTATGCTAAATTATCCAAATGCTGAATTTTGGATGAAGGAGAGTAAAATTCTCGGCCACGTAGTTGTCATACGGAGGAATCTCTGTAGACCCGATAAAGTAAAAGCGAGTTCTAAATTGGGAAAAAGCGACCCACGTCCAGTCGGGGAGTTTTACGAGAACATTGGATATTACAAGCGATTCGTCAAGGATTTCTCTCGTATAGCCTTGCTTCTGACCAAACTAACCAGGAAGAATGTCTCATTCAAGTGGACACTGAAATGCGAACAGAGTTTTCAAGACCTAAAGAGAAGGTTGACCACGACACCAGTATTGGCCTTACCAAACCCTCTAGGACCATTTGAAGTCTACTGCGATGCGTCCAAGCAAGGATTAGGATGTGTGTTGATGCAAGCCAGAAACGTGGTCGCGTATGCCTCCAGACAATTAAAGCCACATGAGAGGAATTATTCTACACACGATCTCGAGTTAGCTGCAGTTGTGTTTGCCTTAAAGATATGGAGACATCACCTATATGGTGTAATGTTTGAAGTCTTTTCTGATCACAAGAGTTTGAAGTACCTCTTTGATCAGAAGGAATTAAATATGAGGCAGCGGAGGTGGATGGAACTTCTTAAGGATTATGAATTTGAGTTGAGATACCACCCAGACAAGACAAATATTGTGGCAGATGCTTTGAGTAGGAAATCTCTGATTGTAGCCTGGATGATGATCAAAGAGACGGAACTTATTGAAAGCTTCCGAAATTAATTTGGGAATCCTTATGACTCCCAAAACCCTTTAGCTACATCAAATTAAGATAGCCAGTAGCTTTAAGGAGCAGATTTAGCAAACAAAGCAGCAGGACGCTAATTTTCAACATACACTTCATCTTGTACGATCAGGGAAATTGACGGATTTTGCCCAAGATAAAGACGGCATCTGGCGACATCAGGATAGGGTATGCATACCCGAGGGGAACGATCTCCGGAGGAAAATTTTGGAGGAAGCTCATGAGGGTGAATTCACCGTACATCCTGGTATTACTAAGATGTATCAAGATCTTAAGAAGATGTTTTGGTGGCCAGGCATGAAGTCAGACGTAGCAAGCTTCGTGAGTAAATGCTTGGTCTGTCAAAAGATGAAAGCGGAACATCATAGACCTTAGGGATGCTTCAACCCTTGAAATCCACAGTGGAAATGGGAGAGTATCTCCATGGATTTTGTGATAGGATTACCAAAACGCCATGCAGGATATGATGCTATATGGGTGGGTGTGGACCAGATTGACCAAAGTCTGCTCACTTCCTACGTTAGAGCAAATTATCAGATTAGAAAAATTGGCACAATTGTACATTCAAGAAGATTATAAAATTTGCATGGAACCCCTTCAACCATTATCTCTAATCGGGACCCAAGGTTTACTTCACGGTTTTGGGGGAGCCTTACAAAAGCGTTTGGTGTTAAGGCGTGCACTAAGCCACGACATATCATCATAAGCGGATGGTCAAGCAGAGACAATTCAAACCTTGGAAGATATGTTGCTGACCTACATCTTTGGAAGCAGCGAAGTGGGGACCGATATTTACCGCTAGCCGGTGCATACAACAATAGCTACCACGCTAGTATCGGCTGGCTCCTATGAAGCATTGTATGGGCCGGAGTGCCAATCTCCCTTGTGTTGGTATGAAACAGGAGAATCAACCCTATTGGGGCTGATTTAGTTGAAGCGGACCATTGAGCAAATCAAGAAAATACTGAGCAAGATGCTTGCCGCTCCGCCGTCAAAGAGTTACGGATACCGGGAGGAAGCCTCTACAGAGTTTCAAGGAGGGGACCAAATATTTTTGAAGGTTCACGACTGTGAGGGATAAGCGGGCCATTAAAGTCAGAAGTTAAATCCTCGCTTTATTGGTCCCTTCCCAGGATTTTGGCCGAATCGGATCAGTTGCATATCAAGTCGCTTTGCCTCCACATTTGTCAAACCTTTATGATGTGTTCCATGTTTCCCAACTTAGAAGATATCAGTTTGACCTACTTGCTAAAACCAGATCAATAAATTTAAGGAGGACCTGACTTTCCCTGTTCAATGGCACGCAGTTGTAGGCAATGTAGCGGAACAACTTCGAAACAAATCCGTTCAGCTAGTAAAGGTAGCATGGGGAAAAGAAGATGCTGAAGACTACACTTGGGAATTGGAATCAGACATGAGGGAAGAGCACCCTGGGCTATTCTCAAGTACTAAATTTTGAGGACAAAATTTTTTTTAAGGAGGGTGGTAATGTAACAACCCGATTCCTGACTTCCGATCTCGTAAGGTTTGAAATTTCCGATTTCCGAGTTTAAAATCCCGACTTCCGATCTTAGTACAATGTCAGAGTTCCGATTTCCAACTTCGTCTCCAAGTCTTGACGAAGACTAGCTGTATTTTCCGAATTATGACCTCATGCACGTGATGCACGCAATTCAGGCTCAGGAGTGCTCAAACGGATTGTCTTGAATTTTACGATTTCCGACTTCGTGTAAGCACGTAAGAATTCCGACCTCATCAGTAATAAATCCCGATTTCCGATCTTACTATGCTCAAATGGAATAACTTGGATTTTCCCATTTCCGACCTTATGGTGAATTTATGAGTATACGATATCCGATTTCCGAGTTTATCTGAATCGTCTCCAAGTTCGGCCAAATTTTCACGACTTAGAGATTGAGGCTATTGCTAAGAGCTTTTCATTTTACGTGATTTTTAGATTTAGAGATTAAGTGTTGAGTTCGATCTCGAGTTTATTAGCAGGAGATTCTCATTTCTCTATCCTCAGATTTTGAGATAGAGGTCCATGATTCGATTCTGACTTTAAGTCTTGGTTTCATCAGACTTTGCTTTCAAGTTTTGAATAAACCAAGGCAATATTTCAGACTCCAGATTTCATACGAATAGATAGTACGCAATTCCGACCTTAAGAAAGTCACGATTTCCGACTTCATGCTCGGATATGTCACGGGGAATCGAGTTTCACTTCTGGCGGCGTGGAGAGCAAATTTGACACGAGAAGAGAGAGACATGGTGAACTTTGCCACAAGAATTTCACCCGATCAAAGTTACTCATTCTAACTACCATTTGAAACCTTGTCTATATATATATATATCTTTCTCCTCTTGCTCTTCAGCTCATTTTCTTCGTTGCTTACTTCTGTTGACTCTCTTCCTCTTCTCAACTCTCCCCTCTATCTAGCACCTTCAAGTTCAACCCATTTTTCCAAACTCAAAGCAAGAGGTAGAGGTTTTAATTCCTGTTTGGTTTTCTGATTTTGAATGATTATCGGTGGTTTGATTCTTCGATTATGATATGTTGACTGAGTGATTCATAATGAACTGTGGCTGGTTTATTGACTGTTTGTGCAATTAAAGTTGAATTGGAAATAAGAAAGGATGCAGATTTGGAGAAGATGAGAGGCTGGGAAACTCAAAACCCTCGGCAGTCCGTACGGCGGAGTGTACGGCTCCGACTCCCGCCATTCAAAATTAATGAAACCATTTTTATGTGAAACTAGACATCTAGGGTTTTCCATACATATATCATATAAGACCATTGGATTAATATTGAGGGAGATATAAATTTTTGAAGTTTGACCTAGGAATCCAAACATCCACCCGGGCAGTTTGGGTTGAAAAGGGTGTAACTCACCCTATACAACTCCAAATTGAGTGAAACTAATTTTGTTGGAAAGCTTACACATAGGAAAACATCCTACCCAGAAATTCTGAGTTTGTTACCATGCTAATTGTTCCCAGTGATTTGAAGAAATTAACCTATGCCCAAACCGGGCCAAATCAGAGCAGGTCAGGAAGGTTAAGTTTCGGGGCTTATAACTCGAGCCCTACTGAGTCAAATGGAATGGGACTTTTTGCAAATGAAAGATGGTTCTATCAGCTTTAATATGAGACAGATTTTGTATCCTCTGAACCAGTTTTCGATTTTTAGTAGATTTTTACTTTTAAGTGTGCAATTCTGGCTAGCTGCTAGGCAGGTCGGGATAAAACCTGAATAACCTGAGTGATAGTTGTCGAAATTAGATGGGACCAAAAATGTTAGAAACTAGACACATAAAGCTACAACATATCCAAAAATCAGGTTTAAAGGAGTTAAATTGAAATAAAGGTAGGATATACCATAACCGGGCAGAATGAGAAGAATCGACCAAAAGCCCTATTGAAGCTCTTGAAACTAATGAATTTATGAATGTATGTGTATAATTCTGCTCTATCTTGAAATTGCAAATTGTGTAAATGTATTGGTTGGTGGCACTATTCATGAGGAAGCGGACACGTTAGATTATCTTGTAAAGTGCGGTAGAGCATATGAATAAGTTATGATGTACATATAGATGCATGTGCATTCTCACAAAAAGCTATGAAGTTCATGTTATGATGACCAAGAATATGTTATGATGAAAGTTCCATGATACTTGGGTACCGGATAAAAGTTAAGGAGTAGATCGGTGAGGGGCGTCGGGAAAGTAAACGGCAAATCCCTCGTATAAAGGCAGGCTTCGATCGATCAGCGGGCCCAATAAAGTCTAAAATAGCCAAGAACTCCCAAGGGACCAAGTAATGGAAGAATTTATGAGTAATGAAGAAAGTATATGAGCAAAGGAAAAGTTTATGAAGGAAAATTCAAGAGCAAGTTTGCATGATTGCATAAGTGCATGATTACAAGTTATTTACAGTTTAACTACTATGCTTACTTACGACATGTGTTCACTTATCCTGCCCATTATTCTGTATATTACTGTTAGTAGTTTAGACGATTTCTTATGCTATTTAAAGTAAAATTGGACCTTGCCTCGGGCCAGACATTTTCTTAACCTTATTAAATATCAATGGTTAAATTTGATCTCATGTTTTCATAATTAAATGAGCAAAGGCAGCGAGAATGAAAGTGGCGTCGATTAAGCGCCACGCACAACCCTGCGAGAATTTCCTTAAATTCTCACCTCGTTCCATTCGCCTTATTCTGGGGCGTGGGCGATGGGCCAGACGGCTACCCTCTTCATTGAGGTGCCAGGACTTGCGGCTCCACCCATGACCTGCGATGGGTTATTTGTATATAGCGACTCTTTGCCAATTAAGTCTCTACCTTTTTAGTGATAGAACCCCGTAGTCCGCTGCACCATCCGCTGCGATCCTGCTTCCCACTTGCTGCCCGGTTGGTTATGCGCGACACACCTCCCCAGCACCTCTGCACTTGCGGCACTTGTAGCTGCCGATCTGCGCCAGTCACCTCGCGAGTAGTACTCGACATCCGCTCGGCTCAGAAGCGACCGTCGAGGCCAAGCTCGTCATCCTCCTCCTCCTCGGGACCAGTCGCGACTACTACTTGACCGGCCCGATATGGCCATAGCTACTGAGTAGGTCGGATACGAGCCGATATTGTATAGCATGACTCTTTTGGCGTGCGCCTTGGGTCATAGACTAATGATAGGTTTTTAAAATGTCCTCTGAGGACCACATAGGATTAGATTGACTGACATGGGCCTTATATCTTTTGGTACACGGCCCCACTCATGTATCCTATTTTGATACTTTGTATATAAACTAAAGTAGAGGCTTGATATATATATATATATATATATATATATATATATATATATATATATATATATATATGACGTGTTGATAATATTATTGTACTATTAGCATCTTTGTGATATTAAATTGGTCGTTTCACTTTTAGCATAATGTGTAGATTTCTTTTGTTCAAAAAAAAAAAAAAAGAAGAGAACGTAAATGGAGCATTAACACAGTAACACAATCTACTTAATTTCATGCTATGATTTAAGCATAACATTAAATTAGTAAGGTGTTACAGTATGTGTGCTTTACTTTAATCTATGAAATTAAGAAATTAAGAAATTAACAATTTGATTTCTGAAATTACAAAGAATGATTCAACTTAGTCATTCTGGTGATTCAATTTAGTTCCTACAAACATCCTCTTAAGGACTAATTTGAATTAATTTTTACAACTTCAAAGATTAAATTGTTAATTTTTTAATTTCATGGACTAAAGTGAAGTACGCATACAACTTCATGAACCAAAATGAACTTTTACTCAAGAAAGTTAGCTAAGGGTAGGAAATAATCTTGAAGTCTTGGTGGAATTAGTGGGAGATGTTAGCTTAATTTTAACAATAAGATATAAACTTATTTTAAAGAATACTTTCTATGTACCTTCTTTTAGGAGAAACTTAGTCATTTTTTAAAATATATATTTATATATCTTATTATTAAAACTACTCAATTGATTTTATCCAGGGAGAATATTATAATTATTTAATAATTCTTGTGAGCTACAATCAATTGAAGTATTTTATCTTTGATAAAAACGTGGTAATATATTATCGATATTGGGATGCAACTTTGAAGCTCTATTGTTAATCAAAGTGATTTATTTGTTTGGGCTTTGATATCTATAGTTCTAATTAGTGTGGATAATAATGTAGGGTTTAGCCTATAAGCCCATGACGGGAGAATATTAGGGTTATTTATATACTTGGCTAGATTCCTATATACTCACTGAAAAACAATAAGCTGCTCCATAACTTATAGGACTGTTAAAATGTGCAAAATCCGTTGGATCAATCTGTTTATCCACAAAAATATTAATGATTTGGGCCTTACAAATTTTGATCTATTTAAATTAATCCATTTTCAGCCCAAACAATCTAACTCGCGAGTTAAATGGCCAGCTTGGCGGGCTAATAAGCTGGCCCATTTACCCTTCGGAGCAAGATATGCTGACAATTGGACATTAGACATTTGAACTCTTCACTTTTGGACTAGCTTACAATTTGACCCAAAAATGTTGGCCTACTTGCAAACAAAATAAATCAAAACAAAAATTAAAAAGAGGGCTTAGTTGAGATGGCAATTTGCTGCCTTGTTTAAATCCACACCTCGAGAGACCCGAGTCGCGTGTTCGACTCGTAGAGACTGCTATGCTCCCTCTCCCTGTGCGTGTGTTGACAAAAAAAAAAAAAAATCAGAAATTGAAGTTAAATATAATAAAAAAAATATATAAGTTAGAATTACAGCAATTCTAGTAAAGAATTAAAATGTTATAATAAAAAAAATTTTTGAACTATTAAGTCTTGAAACTAAAAGAACCCTAACCTCCAGGCTCACACTCTCTTCCCTTCTTCTTCTTCTTCTTCTCACCGCCGCCGCCGCCGCAAGTAAGAACCGTTGTCGCCGTCGCCGCTCCCTTTCCTCTCTGTCCGTTCGGGAATCACGTTCTTCCTTGCAGGTGTGTTCCTCGCGTCATGTTCCTCCATTCGTCCCTCGCCGCCACGTGTCTCCCTTCATCGGCCAGCACCCAGCATTGCCATCCGCCAGCCGCCGCAACAAAGCCAGTCCGTCTTCAACCTCTCTCTCTCTCTCCCTGGCTATTGTTACTAATTATTGAATATTGATTTTTGTTTTTTGATTCTACTGTAACATTGTAGGAAGGACAACAATGGAAGCAATGATATGCGAGTCTCTGGTTTAAATTGCTGTGTTGTTTCAAATTTTGATATGTGATTGTGACTATGTGGTTTTCTCTCTCTTTTTGGTTTTTTTTTTTGGTCCGATGGTTTTCTCTTTTCTGTCCATACTGTTGTGTTGCTGTTCGAATGGTCACATATGTAACCCAAAAAAGAAAAAGAGCCTGCCCGTTTAAGAGCCCATGGACTCGCCCTTAATGGGCCGGACGACTACATGGGTGATCTACGGGCAACCCTGGACAGCCCGTTTAACCCGTATATATCGCGGGCCGAAATGGGCCGGGCTTAAATTGCGTATTTGCTTTATTTGCTCTCATTCGTCTCATAGATGAATATTCAACTCTTGCTGGTCATCGTGACCCAGAAAAAAAAAAAAAAACACTTGCTTCTCGTGAGCGTTTTTTGTTCTGCGTGTAGGTTTATCCTCTGGTTAATTGTTCAACTGAGCTATAGAGTTTGCTTTCGTCATAGCTGTTCAACTCTGATGTCTCTGATTCACTATTTTTCTTGGCAATTTCCAGATTCCTTTTATCTGTCTTTCTTGATTCGTTCCTGGCAGCATAAATCTGTGGATGATTTATGTTTTTGGGTGCGTTCAGATGTAGTTAGTTGCATGTACTTCATATGTGCTTTTGTTTTGTTCTGACTTTTGATGAGCTTCACTGATTGTGATTGTTTTGTTTTGTTCTCCCCTGTTATCTCCAACTTAAATCTTTAGGTAACATGTCCGAGAATCCACTGCAGGCCCTCTTTCATAACTTTGAGCAAGTCTCAAATTTTGTTCAACACCATCTCTCTAACTTCATAGGCCTTCGTCTTCAGTCACCAGGACCCTCTGGCAGAGGCCCTCTTTTCTCCATCTCTTCCTCCAGCAAAGCCCCACCAGCAAAAACAACAAATTCTGTGCAACTTGGTGATACGGCCCTAGAGGTATCCATCATCAGTGCCGGCAACCTTAAATTTCAAAGATTTTATTGGGAGTTTTGTGCCAGTGAGCATGACTATGTGATTGGTTCTCTGGGCTTCTGAGTTGGAATCCAATGTAGCTTTTATGTTCTAGTGGAATTTGGATAATTTTCCTTTTTATTTAAATGCATTTTTTACTTTTATTGTGATTGCTGTGATTGCTTTATTTATTTATTTATTTTCTTTCTACAGGGAAAGTCTGCTGCCCCAGTGTCTAAAGAAGATCTTGGACGGGCTACTTGGACTTTTCTTCACACTCTTGCTGCTCAGGTTTTGTCACTGTAATTGTACTGATAACATTCATCCCCCTTTTCTTTCAATCATCTAGTCTCTCTTTTTTGTTTTTTTCATTTTTTTTTTTTCCAAATGTATACCAAATTCTTGTTGCCTATTGCTTAAGTATCAAATTCTTTTGTGTGAGAAGGAGATGATGCACTAATCACTATCAAATTAGTTGGTGTGAGAGGGAGACAGATGTACTAATCACCAATTTTTCCTGTCTTTTTAGTTGCTTCACATAGTATGTTCTTTCAATCAAATTTTGCTTTTGTATAATGAAAGATTTAGTTCATGTTTAATAACTAATAGATGGTTATGGTGTAGCCATTATAGATTATCATTCACCATAAAGAAACTTTGTTTTGAGCCATTTCTCTTGTTCTCATGGTGTTCCACCTGCCATACTGAAATAGTGAAATTAACATGCCTATCTTTGAACTTTTTGTATCCTGAATTCCCACAACCAAGATAATGGATTGGTTGTTCTTCTGTGGTGCTGCCTTTCAACTTCTTGGTTTTTTGCATGCTGTAATAGCAAATTCAGTTTTCATTGTTTGCATTTTTTGTACATGAAGATGTTCAGAAAGGATAAGATAGTTAGTCTTTTTCTTATTTATGTTCTGAATGACCTAATTTCTCCTTTCAGTATCCAGATAATCCTACAAGACAGCAAAAGAAGGATGTGAAAGAACTGGTATTTTATTTCCTTCCTTTGTCCCTTGATATAAATGATAGAATTTCATCTAAATCGGAAGTAAGAACATGCTATGATCTTATTTGAGCCTTTGTTGTAAATGATAGAACAAATCCTTTCAGTTAAATTAATGCCATGGTCTAATTAATGTTGATAAGAGTAAATATTATGCTGACAACTGACAATCATTGTATGGGACAAATGTTAAAATTTCTATTTGTTTTCCTGTCTTTAAAGTAAGACTTTGGTTTATTTAGTCAAATAAGAAGAGAGCTATACATATAGTCCAAAATGCATATAGCATTGTTTCATGTCCGAAACTTCTGATCTGGCAGACTTTAACCATAGAATGCTTTAAAGCATATAATATACTGTGCCAGCATTTCCATCTATATGCTGGTAGGGCATTGTGTTATCATTGTAGACTATAAAGAACTTGTAACTGTATGTATTGGATCACAGGTACAGATCTTAACTCGAATGTACCCTTGCAAGGAATGTGCAGATCACTTTAAAGAAGTTATTAGGTATAGTATCTTTCTCAGTCTTTATCCAGCAGTTGATCATCAGTGATTAGGATTGTTTCTCTGGGCTTTGTTTTGTTCTGATTCTCTTGCGTTGATTTTAACTTTCATTTATTTTTCAGATTGTCAGACTCTTTTGATAAATTATATTTTAGTATGAACATGGACAGAGTACTGAATCGGGTTGAAATCGTAAATTCGTGATGGATGTTAATAAATCTAACAGAAGTTTGGCCATTGGCAGAGAGTTATTCATGTGTGTTAACTCAAGTGTGTGTTTTCTCTTATAGAGTGCATTTTTACTTGTCAACAATCAATACAGAATTCTTGTCTGTGCTTCACCTTTTCAAGCTAGGTTATTGCCTTGAGCTAACAGAACGAAGTCTAACAAGTGTACTAGATGGCCTATAAAATTGATTTTATTTTATCCTTACTTTCCCATAATTTTCCAAAAGTACAATTTTAATTGATACATTTTTGTTCTCCAACCAGGTCCTTTGGAACAATTAAAAGTAGTAAGATACATGGATGAGAGCACTTCCATTTAGTATATGCAAATCCATACCTTACAAGAGGATAGCCCCACATCTTCATTTGTATGAAATATCTACTAGTGCCTGCATATTGGCTCTATTCACAAACATCAAGTAGTTTTCTTAACCATACTGTATTCCATAAAAATTATGAGCTGGCACAAGTAGTGAATTTTGCCCCCTTTATTGTCTCTGACTCACCAAATAGTTGCTCTTATTGATCTTTATATAGTACCATTTTTAAAAGACACATGCTGAACTATTTGATCTGCTCAGTTTTCACATGTACTACTATGTTAGTCTTCAAAATATTTGTCACCTCTATTACTTAAGTATTCATTTACATGTGCAGAGCAAATCCTGTACAGGCTGGGTCACATGCTGAGTTTTCTCAGTGGTTATGTCATGTGCATAATGTTGTTAATAGAAGGTAAGTTCTGTCTGTATTGCTTTTTAAGATGTTACGTTAGACTATAATCAATGTTTCTTTAACAAATATCTCAAATCATCTTTCACTCTTTTCTTTTTTTTATTGGGATTAAAGAACCACTTTAGTATGTTAATGGGTTTGTCCTGTTAAAACTTGTGGTCTGATTTGGAACTATTCTTGAATCTTTACCTAAGGGCATAAGCTTTTGGAAGGGGTGGCCATTGAACCCCACCCCCCCCCCCCCCCCCAAAAAAAAAAAAAGAAAAAAGACGAAGGGTTGGCCTTAAACACATCATTGGAGGATTTATGAGCAAGTTGTTAGGAGTTCGATATTTACCATTCGATCCCTTCCTACAAGTACAGTTGAATTTCAACAAGTAAAAATGAGCTTGAGCATTATCCATGTATCAAGCCCTAACAGCTCTTATGTGAAGGAGAGATTATTGCATGGTTATGGAGTACTACATAGATTGTGTTCTACTTTATAATAAATTGACATTTTAGATAAAAGTGTGGATCCTACCATCAACTGGAGTTAAAATGTTACTTTATCATTGGTTAAATCCATAGTAGTCAATCGTGGATAGCGGCGCAGAGCGGTCAACCCCAAAAACGCTATAGCGGCATAGCGGATAGTGGGATGACCGCTATTTTGATAAATATAGATGACTAATATGTAATTTATACAATATAATACCAATATTCACAAATAAAAAATACATACAATTAAACTCATTCATCATTAATAATCAAAAATGATAATCCATACTCTAAAAACATGCAATTACCATCAATCTAATACTTAAATAGCAACTTCAAAAAACACTTAGAAGCTTCCTGTGATTGAGATGATGATGTTGCCATAGCTAAATTTTAAATTAAATAAATTTTATAACTATATAAGCCATAACAGTTCAGAATAGTGAGCAAATCAAACTGGAATAGACGTCGAAAAGAGGAGTGGCAGTAGGCCACTGGAGGGAAAACGAGTAAAGAACAGAAAAAAGAAAAAAGAAAAAGGCAGAAAAAAATAAAAATAGAGAAACCATGGGATAAAAAGTAAAAATAGAGATGGAGGAGGAGAAATGAAGAAAAGAAATAGAGAGAGAGAGGGAGGAGTATGGCCGCCGGAGGTTGAGGTTGAGTCGCTGGAACTGGTCGCCGCCGCCGGAAGCTTGTCATTGATGGTAGGTCGCCGGACGTTGGTGCAGAGAGAACAAGAAGAAGAGAGAAAACTTGGGTTGGTGAAGTCCGATTATGAGAAAGGAAGGAGGAAGAAAACCTAGCAGATTAAAGTGGGGGACAAAATAACCCTTATGCCCCCATGCTAACTTAGCAACAGTAGGATATCAGGGGTAACATCGGGTTTTTCTAACACTGCAACAAAAAGCTACCGCGATACCGCAATTTCATCTACGAACCGGCATGATTCGCGGCCGCGATTGCCACACCTGCAAAAATGCAACGCGACCCACATCCTTTAGCGGCCACCCTTCGCGACTCTACGTGATGGCGCGATAGCGCGCGATTGACTACTATGGTAAATCACAATCCCTCTTAGTGTTTCATAACCATGCAATAATTTCTCTATATGAAGGGGTTGTGTCTGAGATATAAAATCATGCATGAGCTTTCACTTAACACTTTAGGAGAGTTGGTCTTTGACAGTTACTTTAGGCTGCAGTAGCTCCTGTTTGTGGTAGTGCAAGTGTGGTAATTCCTGATTGGCATGTTTGAAATTCTTTTTAATACTACAGCCTTGGCAAAAAGGTGTTTCCCTGTGAACGAGTTGATGCGAGATGGGGCAAATTGGACTGCGAGCATAAAGCATGTGAAGTTATTGGAAGTACAACAATTTTTGGGAAGATATAGCCTAGATTTATTTGAAAATGATAGCTATATATACTGTGTAAGTTATGTGTCGAATTTTGGACCTTCTGGTGTTATCTACGGGCAATTGTATGTGGAATATTCTTCATTACTCAATTTATTATTATTATTATTTTCACAACGATTTATGTTACTCAATTTATATTGACAGATGAAATTTCAGGCCTCGGTTCTATTGCGTTTTTGGGCCATACGGGTGTGTTCATTTCTTCTTCTTCTTCTTTTTTTAAATAAAAAGTAATTTTTTAATTAAAAAATCACTTTCACTATTTGAGCTTCTAATAAAAAATTAAAAATAATTTTTTTAACTTTTATTTAAAGTGAATAATTTTTATAAAAAAATGGTTTAGCCTAAAAACTACTGTCTTTTTTATTGGGTCAAAATAAGCTAATCCAAGTGCTCCCAATTGCCAAAGCTTGTCAAATTTCACACCCATGTGAATTATTGTCATTTTTTTCTATGTGATAATAAATCACTCATGTGATACTTTAGAAAAATACATATTTTAGAACATGTTGTAGAGTCTTTTTATGGTTGATTTTTTTAAATATGGAATTCAAGAGCACATAGAATGAGAATATGGAGATTTGTACAAATTTATAAAAATATGGAATTTTTCAGGAAGCAACTGATGTGTTAAGTTGACTTTAGTTTAAAAAAAAAAAAAAGGAAACCGCTATTACTTTTAATTGGCAATGGCAGTTTCCTATTAATATATTTTATTTTTTTTGAAAAAAAAGGAATCACTTTGGTTGGTTCCTAAAAATCTTCACATTCATGTAAATATCTATAAAAATCCATATTCATGTAAATATCTATAAAAATCGATAATATGGTATATATTTAAAACTTCTTCTATATAAAAAATAATTTCCCTAATTTATTAGATTAGTATGTACGGCAGATATGACATATTTATTTATTTTTAATATGCAAGTTATTTTGCGGTTATTTAAAAGTAAAAAATTTATTGATCATGACATGCACACATAATTGAGAAGAATTTTATAAGTTAAGTTATACAAATATAAATTTTTAATAATCTTTTATGATTAAAATGAAAAATGTGAATTGACAGGCATGATTCAATGCCTATATTTGTTAGTTTAATATAATAGTATATGGTAAATTTAACAATTATTTACTTTAAGCAATAATTCATTTTACATTTTTAATGCACATTAATTTATGTCTTTTATTATAGTTGATCAAATAAATTATCGAAATTAATATTTTTAGAATTTAATTATATAAATAAATAATTATCGGCCTATAAGGTAGTCCAAATAATCTACTACCTATAGAGCTAATTAGGCTTACATTTGCCGTCTTGCCTTATAATTAACCCGCAATGGGCAAATCCAAATGAAAATTGATAGGGGGTCGCATAAATAGTGGACATATATGTAACGCATATTGAAAAGTGAAAAACGATAAAAATGTTTGCATCATGGGTTCCATATAATAATTGTTACTTTTGTTCAAACTTTTTTTTTTTCAGAAACTTACCAGCGTGTGCGCTGTTCACGCTAGTAAGTTTTGTAAAAAAAAAAAAAAAACTTACTTGCATTTTTCAACAATAAAGTGGTAAGTTTTATATATAATGTCATATTGTTCTGTTGGTAAGTTTATATAAAAAAAAAAACTTACAGCGTTTTCAATGTCTATGTTAGAAAATTTTGCATACAAAATGCAAAACTTACCAGTGTATTGTTGAAAATGCTGGTAAGTGTTGTTAAAAAAAAAATTCTGGCGTTTTTTAATATTCTGTTTAGTAAGTTTTGTATCTGAATCTGAAAGCTGCAGGGTGTGTTACTAGCGATAAGTTTTTGGATATAAAAAAAATTGAACAAAAGTAATAATAATTATGTGAGACTCATTATTCAAATATTTTTATCATTTTACTCACTTTTTCAGTATACATCCCATATTACATTGCAAAAGCTGCGTCCCCCAAATATTTTTCAACCCAAATTAGTTAGACTAACCCGAATTGAATCCCTAGTTGCTAGTGGAGGTGTCAATTTGGGCAAGCCTAGTCAACTGGGATAACCACTGTCGACTACGAGTAGGGTTAGATGTGAGCTGACCTATGGTGGGCCAAGTATAGCACTAGCTAGCATTTTGATGGCTTCCAAACTCTACGTGGGTTGTAGGTTATTCAAGTGGTCGTGGCATAATATTTTTTTTTGTTTATTAATATAATTATAATATTAAGATATTAACTGTGTGGAGTAATTTGGTCAAAAGATATAAATTCATGTGTATTAAAACATGGAAAATATACTTTATCCTATAAACTATAGGCTGTATACATTTTATTTCATAGTTTAAAAATTATGCAAATTGAACCCTACCATTTTTTTAACGTGCAAATAAACCTTTTTGTCAACTTTTCCATTCAATTTCATTGTTAGTGGTCATTTGCGATGCATATGACTCTTTTAATGATTAAAATACCCTCCTCTCCTTCTGTTTCTTATCCTCTTCCCTCCTCTTCTTTGTCCCTCTCCCTCCACCCCATGGCTCCCACATCACTTTCACCCCCGGAAACCAAAGCTAAACCGTCGATATAAAAATTTACTATGAGAACTCCGGCCAAAATGTTATCGGTGTTGTAGTTAATTTTGATCATCTTATTATCATGATTTTATTTCATAATAAAATCAAATTGAAAGAACATGACAATTTAATATATGCATTTGTACTTCGATTATTAATTGAACAATATTATTTCAAGATTAATTATCCAAAATATCCATAACCACACAACTGCAAAAATTTGAATAGAAAAGTAATAGTAAATTGTGTGCATTTTTCCATTTTTTTTTTTAAAATCTTATCAGTGAAAAAACCCGCTCCCCCTCCCCCCGGCGAAACAAGGCCCAAAAAAATAAAATATTATAGTGATAAGACACAAACCAAATTGTAAGATACATGATTAAGTGAAAGAAACACTCTCATTACTTATTTTAGCACTAGACTAACGATACCATTAACTCAAATTTAAGATGAGAACACCATTACGACATATATTTAAAATAAACTATATAAATTATATTTGAAATTGAGATTAAATATCATAAGTAATTTGAGAAATCGAATTGAAGTGTTTAAAAAATAAAGAAATTAATGTGTTTAACTCAAATTCTAGATATCTAAGTGTTAAAATTGCATAATAGTTATTGATATGATTGCTTTTATGTAAATTAACAATATAGCTAAGCTGAACAGTCAAACTGATTTTCGTTAAAAAAATTTTAGTGACTAAATTGTAAATTCATATGACATAAACATTAACCAAAATAATATTATAGTGAAATATTAATAGCTTATGCCTCCTTGTCCCATGATGCAAATTTAAATATATCATTCGATTTTGCACAATAAAATAAATATTATCCTAAATTAATGAAAAAAATGCACTTTACTCATCTGAGTTATAAGGTATGTGCATTTTGGTCCTAAATTTTTAAAAATATACAAATCGACTTCTAAAGTTTTCAAATTGTGTAAATCAATTCTTTTGTTAACTTTCCATCCAAAACCTCCATTAGTAACCATGTTGGTCATTCAACTAATTAATTTTTGGACAATCTTGCCTTTTATTAACTAAACCCTATTTCATATTTCTAGCCCTAAATCAAACCCGATCATTATTAGGGTTATTTTCTTCATTGCAACCCTAACACTACCTCTTCTTCTCTTAACCCTAAATTCCCAATTCTTATTGTAACTCATAGCCTCCAAACCTGTATCCTATATCCCATAAAATTGAACATCTCCAAATATAGGCCATTGGGTGCAATAGGTGTTGCTGATATCAACTATGTGCTTCTCCTTCTAAGGCCTCCAAGATGGTGCCATTGGCTGCCACGTGGTCAAAGGTCGTCTAGGGACAAACCTCTTGGAACTTGAGAGCACTTTCTTCCTTATGGACCCAAAGAAGCATGTCTTCTTGGAGGCGAAGGTTAAGGTTGGTCCCTTCATCGGTCATGTGTTGAAGAGTGCTTGGAGTAAGTAGAAGCTGAGCTTCTGGTCGATGTTGCCATAAAGGGAGCTGAGCTTGTTGAGCATCCACATGAGCTGTTGGACACGTGCGCTACTCTTATCTGCAATGGCACGTGCAATTTTGAAGAGGATGTCGTGTGCCTACTTATTAGTGGAGGAGAATTCTAAGTTGAAGTCGTGGGTGGGCAAGAAGGAGAAGTTGATGGCGGTGGTAGTGGTAGTGGTGGGGTGAGGGTAAGTGTAAGTGTAGTGGTAGCTGTGGGGATAGTTGTGGTGGACAGGTGGGGCTAATAGGGATAGTGGTGCTTGTGTTTGATTTAGGGTTAGAAATGTGAACTAGGGTTTAGTTAGGATAAGATTGTCCAACAATTAATCACATGGATGATATATGGTCACTAATGAAAGTTTTGGATGGAAAAAATAATAGAATGGTTGATTTGCACAATTTAAAAATTTTAGAGGTTGATTTGTATATTTTTAAAAAATTTGAGGTAAAAGTGCATATATTTTATAATCTAAGAAAGTAAAATACAATTTTTTTTCCTAAATTAAATAACATTTGAGGCATATTGTATACTTTTTTTCAATTTGAATATTATTTACTATTTTAAAAGTTTATAATAATTTATCATTAAATAATGAAGAGAAAAGACGGTGGATCTCTCCTTTGAAGGCAGAAACTACCGAGTCACTTGTCGTTTTTGGCATGGGCACATGCGCAAATTTCATAATTTATGCCACGTCATATGGTGGTCGGTGTAAGTAATAAAAACAGATACTTCTCACGTGACGTTTCACTCAATTAACATTTGGACTTAACTATGCAAGTTTTATTTATAAATCTGACAGCTAAATACACTTTTTCATAACATTTTATGACACTCGAGTAAAATAAAAAATATATATAAAGTCAACTAGGGTTGGTTCACTAGTAAGTATCAAAACACTTTGCTTAACTAACACCACGACTAAAAATGATTTGAGTTAATTATTGTTATGGCTAATAATTTTGTGTTTTATTCACAAAGAATTGATTAAACTGGTAAAATTCTTTAACACTTTGAGATAAAAATGTACATAAGTTTAAAGACTTTTAAAACATTTTTATATAAAAAATATATAATCCTCTTACAATTAAATATTTTATCAATAATTTACTAGTTACTTCATCTAATCCACATTTAGTTCGTGTATTATCATGACTTAGATTTAATTTTAAAATCCATTATTAATATGTCATCTGTAAATATTTTTTAAACATTAATTAAATTTGGAAGTATTTTTTAATACTAAATTTGAATGAAACTCTCCTTTAATGTAAATGTTTATTTATAAAAGAAATAGTTTACATAAGTGAAACCTTAAAAATATTAATCATTTAACAAATATAATCGTGCACCTTGAAAAAAGAAAGGTGATTTCTCATGTATTTTTTTTATTAAGATATCAATATAATGGTTAAAATTATGTCATATATTTATTGTTTTAAATAAAAGTATAAAAGTATATTTTAAGTTGGTTGTATTTAGGACTAAATATTAGCTATTTATTTGTAAAAAAAATTAATAAATGAGATCATATATTATTAATATAAAATATTTTATATTATTAACAAATTATATTTTTTTTATTTGACCTTTGAGATACTCATAATATGAGTCAAAGTATCAAACAATTTCGATAATATAATTAGAAAAATGTTATTTACACATGGTGAGTTAAATGTCTAATTGATATGATGATCGCAATTTGAATAACTATATAAGTATTAAATATGATGTTAATTGCAATAGAATATACATTGATCATGAAGTTAATATATTTATTCCATATTTATATAACTAAAATCTATCCTTATTTAAACTACAATTATCATATGTCTATTATTATTAAAGGTAGTATAATGATTCATCATTTATAAAATTGAAATCGATACCTATTTGAACTCCAATTATTATTGATTGAGGTGTTTAAATTTTTTTTATTTTTCTGATATGATTGGAGTATCTAACTTACTATATACAAATAACATAACTCATATAATCATATATAATTGAATGATTACATACACAAATTTTATAATAACAATATGAAAATAATTTCTATGCACTAACAACAACAAATCAAAATTCAAGAAAGTCAAAAGTGATAAATTATGGTGAATAGTTATTTTGATGGTAGTTACTTATCATAATTTATCATTTTTTTAATTCCTAAATTTACTTTATGCTCTTGGTACATAGAAATTAAATCTCAATAATATATATCAAATTTAAACCATTAGAAAATTTACAAATGATAAAGATAGAGAAATATTTTTTGTACTATTAGATTGGTAGACACGGTTGGACATCCAAAGAGAGAAGAGAGAAAAAGAATTAAAAAAAGTGAAAATGAGTGAAATGAGTGATGAAAAGAGAAAAAATATAGAGAAGGTGTTAGAAATATCTATCTTTTTTTATGTCTGAAATAGCATACCTCGTAAAGATAGAGAAAATTTATTTGTACAAACAATTAAGACGTATTTATAACGCGTTACCAACTTTTTTTTTTCAATTGTCAATTTTTTGAATTAAAATTACCAATTTTTTTCATTAAATTATCAATCAATTATAACATATAAATATTGACTTTTTTTTTGTAATTATTAACTTTTTAAACTAAAATTATCAATTTATTTGATTGTGTTATCAATTACATATAAAATGTCTTATAATATTATATTATAATTAATTAATAATTCAGTCAAATAAATTAATACCTTTAATTTAAAAAATTGATAACTAAAACAAAAAAATTATTAATACGTTAAATTCGTCCATTTTTTGCAAGATAACATAACTCTAAAGATAATACCACAATGTACCAAAAAAATAGTACAATGAAGAAAAAAAAATATTAGTTGGAAAGCGGCAAAGCAGAAGAGTGTAGTTGAAGTGTCAATACTGAATAAAAATGGTTTAAACTTCGTTAAACTCGTTTGTGTACGATGAATTGATTGGTATTCAATAGAGGTTGCTTTCATGCTACCACTCATCAAATCCACCCTTTAACATAACATAATATAATAGCACTTTACGCTTCCCATTTCCCCCAATTTCTATTCGGATACCACCAACAATGTCAGATCCGAATCCCGTTTCCCAGATTTCGTTCGCCCAAGCCTTCTTCTGCAGCGCTTTTGCCGCTTGCTTCGCCGAGGTAATCTTCCTTCTTCTTCTCCCTTTTTTTTTTTGTTAATTCGTTTCGATTTCATTTTGTTGAGCGTTTGATTTGGAGTGTGTTAACTTGTTCTGGCACATGCATTTGGAAAATTGAAGTACTAAATAATGCAAGTGATGGAATTGAGTGGATCAAGTTATTTGTGTGTGTATGTGTGGAAGTAATGAAAAGTGAAAATATGCCACTTAAAGTGTGTGCGCATTATGTGTTAGATTTTGCTCATTTTTACCAACGGTTTGGTAGAATGGGCTAGTCCCTCACATGTGGTGAACCACGATTCAAATCTCAGCTGAGAGAGGTATTCACATTTTGTGTCTGATCGTACTTTTAGTGGAGGATACCTGTGAGAAATTTAAAAAAAAAAGGATTTTTTTTTCAAGAAAAAGTTTTTTTGGCTGCTCATTGGGTGGGTTTTTTAACTCACAATTGCTATTTTTTGGATATGCAGAGAGACCAGGCAACCTTGTTGCCACTCCTTGCGTTTTGTAATGCTCCTTGTGTGTACTTAGTTTTGTACTTAGTTTTTCTGTTTTTTTTTAAGGAAATCTTGTCCTCAATTACAGTTGTACTTTTCTTTTGTCTCTTTAAATAAAATTATTTATTTTTATTAAAAGGGCCAAAAATTAACAAGAGGATCATTCAAATGCAGTGTTGCATTACCTTGGATGATAAGCAACCAAATTTTTAATGGAGAGAACACCATACCATTAAACATGCCCAACTTCAAGTCTAGATACTATAATAAATTAGTATATTGAAAGAAAAAAGGAAACCTTGTAAATGAATGGGGGTGACAAACTGGTTCTAATTTTCAAGTTAGCAAAGTTGCAATTCACACTAATGTCTGTTCGCTCTCACTCACTTATCATTATTTGTGTGGATGCTCGTGTCATTGTAGAAAATAGTTATCATGCTTCAAACTTCTTACATGTTTTATTTATGCTCTACTAAAGGTTCAGTTTGACTTTTGACAAATATCTTTGTGTATAAATTCTACACTAAGTCTGCTATATAAATTGCAGCTAGATACATGCACTATCGGAAGTGATTCTAAGCATTCCTTTGTGCTTGGATTTCATGCAGTTTTGTACTCTTCCTCTGGACACAGCTAAGGTCAGGCTCCAACTCCAAAAGAAGGTAGGGGTTGATGAAGGAGTGGGTTTACCTAAATACAGGGGCCTGCTGGGAACAATGAAGACCATTGCTCGAGAAGAGGGTATATCAGCTCTGTGGAAAGGCATTGTTCCTGGTTTGCATCGCCAATGTTTGTATGGGGGCTTAAGAATTGGGTTATATGATCCTGTGAGTATAAATATCTTCCTTTTGTTGAATAAGACTATGTCATTGGAGGAACATGGGTTGTACATATGAACTGCACAATGGACAGGTCAAAACATTTCTTGTTGGTAGTGCATTCGTTGGAGAGGTTCCTTTATACCATATGATACTTGCTGCTCTGTTGACTGGTGAGTATTTCCTAGCAGTTTTATTGCTTTGGATTCCATAACATTTGTTTGACCATCTCACCTTTGTTTGAAGCTTAGCATCCTCCATCCTTTCTATGGGAAAACATTCATTATATTTTCTAAAAGGCAAATACATCCTGAATTTCTTCCATTTCTTTTATCATTTATTAGAACACTACATGAAAATTAGAATTTTAGTGGTGATTCTATTATTATTATTATTATCATCAGGCAACTTCTTCATCTCAATACTGTAGCACAAGTATCATAAATGTGAAATAGTAATTGCATAATGTAGATTTTGAGTTAAATTGTTAAATTGGAGAGAAGGGAAATGGGAGAGGTGAGAAAATTCAAAAGGGAAATAATCAGATTTGTCTTTTTAACAAAAAGACTTAAATACGAATAAGCTGTAGTTTTCTTTGAAATAAAGGGTGTGGTTCTATGTCAAATTGAAAGTGTGGAGAATGCTACCTCTACACAAGGTGAGGAGGTTAGCATTCCTCATATATTATTATCCTATCCATGTGTGTGTTATATTGCATTATATGTTGTGGTCACTGTTATGAACTTTTGATAGGTGCTTTGGCAATCACGATTGCTAATCCAACTGATCTGGTCAAAGTTAGGCTTCAAGCTGAAGGTCAATTGCCATCTGGGGCACCTAGGCGTTATTCTGGTGCCATGGATGCTTATTCTACTATAATGAGACAAGTGAGACTTTCTTCTGATGAGTTTCTTTCAGTTTTGTTCCTTCTTATATGTTGAAAATATATTAATTGAGTCTGATTCTGTATAATCCTCTGTTTCTTGGTTAAACTAGGAAGGATTAGGGGCCTTGTGGACTGGGCTTGGGCCCAACATAGCACGGAATGCAATTATAAACGCTGCTGAACTAGCTAGTTATGATCAAGTGAAACAGGTACTCACATTGTAGGGTATTCCAAATTGGACTTCTGCTATAATTGGAAGTTGTCACATCATATAAAATTTAATCGCAATGCTGCCCTGATTCTTTATACTTATGCAGACGATTTTGAAAATTCCAGGGTTCACGGACAGTGCATTTACTCACCTTGTAGCTGGCTTAGGTGCAGGTCTTTTTGCTGTCTTTATCGGTTCTCCCGTTGATGTGGTATGTGACTAGATGCTCCCCTGGCCTCTCCCCCCATCCCTTTTTCATGGTCACTTCATATAAGATGAACATAGCAATGAAAATCCTGATTATAACAAAAAGAGACACAAAGATAAGGAAAGAAAATTCAAAATGGAACATTTTTAATCTTTTGGGATAACATGTTGGTGCTGGATCTTACAAAGCTAAAACTATTGTTTTTGTGCTGGATGTAGCTGAACATAAAAGATGAATCCAAATAGTATTTCTAAGGAAAATCTACTTTTCAATTTATGTGTCCTCCCATAAACATCCTTGTGAAGTTATAAGGAAGTTGGTGCTTTGCAATTTTAATACTGTTGCTAGTATATGGTACATGGGAACATTCAATCAATTTGAACAATTTTGGGGAAACTCGTGTGAAGCAGCACTCTCTTATTTTTTTAAAAGTGAGTGATGATTTATACATGCTTAAAATTTCCCAGGTGAAATCTAGAATGATGGGGGATTCAACTTATAAAACGACGTTTGACTGCTTTCTCAAGACTTTGTTTAATGAGGTTTGTAAAATTCTTCCATCTTTGATTTTATCATTATTATGGCACTTTAAAATCTTGAAACCTTTGCTATGGAAGTTAAAAGTTTTATGTCATAGTTAGCTCCTTTTTGTTGTTATAGTTTTTATTTATTTATTTATTTTGGTTGTTCTGATTGTTTTATGAATGCGTCTGGTGAAGACTCAAGTATATGAGGTGACATGGAGGTGGGATACAAACTTTCTAATGCTAACTAAACAGACTATTAGGCAGTACTAAATTGTCAATCAATCAAAATAGTTCTATATACACTTGCTGCAAACTTTATTGCTCTGATCTGGAGGAAACTCAATATTTTTCACAGCTGCTGCTAGCTTGTTGCTTTGGTTAAAACTTAAAAAGTTGGCATGGGGTTTTGTATAAAGTTTATCTTTTTCTTTCGACAACTTGAACTCATGTCACAAATTTATTGCAGGGATTTTTGGCCTTCTATAAAGGTTTCCTTCCTAATTTTGTTCGAGTAGGCGCCTGGAATGTGGTTATGTTTCTTACCCTTGAACGAGTAAGATACGTATTAATTTGGCAGTGCCAGGATTATTACCTTGTGCAATTTTCATATCGTGTTGCCCGTTGTTATACATTTAGAAATCGCAATACGTCAAAAAGTCCATTTAAAAATGTCCTGCTTAAAGGTTTGAGCCACTTGTATAGGCTTAGTAGCTTACAAACGGTACGTCAGGTCTGTCTTGGTCTAATCAATGTCTTCAATGGAAACTTTACTATTCAATAGTTGCCGGAATACAATAATTTTGTGCAAATTTGTTTCTTTTGCTTCAGCTTCTAATATCAAATGTACGCAAGAAACTACTATGTTTAGCCTGAAAAATTACAAAAAGAGTGCTTTTGGTATCACTAACTGTTTTGCGGGTCTGCTTTGCTTGCCATGAAATTGTATTTGACTATAGAAAAACGCTAAAGAGCCAGAAAAATTTGTCCGAACAATGTAATATGTTATTAACTCTCGGACGAATAAGTGATTCTAGCACTTTATTTTATCCACTAATCCTTGCAACGATTTCTGTTTAAGATTTTGGCAGAAGTTTTCTAACCCTGTGGCAACTTTCTTGACTATGATTCTGCTTGTCAATATTGAAAGTGCTCACTGTATGTTCTACGTGACAGGCAAAGAGAGTTTTCAGCGTATAAGTGTTGTGACTGTTCATCATTACGAGATTCACCAAGCAGAAAGTGTTCTTTCTCGGATGATTGCTACCAAACTGTCAACAAATTTGTTGCAAGCGAAAGACCGCCTTGTACTTTTCTTTCCTACATCTGCCACGTGGATGGATGTCATGCTCCATATTTTCTCAGTCAACGAATAAAGAACGTGAAATCACATTTCTCTATTTTCTTACCTATTTGTGCCTTGTAGGGGGATCAAGCATTCTTAGCCAATGAATTGACCGTCAGATTACATTTATTTGAATGTCTACACTGTATTGGATGATTGTATCCATGTACGATACATTGATATAGTGAAGCTACTTACCGATTCATTGAATAGACAGCCTTTTTTGGGCCTACATTGAATAGACAACTGAAATGAAGCATGAACACTTAGAGTTTGTAACTTATGTCTCTATTCAGATGTTGTTACAGGGCACCTTTGCCAACAGAAAGAAAATGGCTTAGATTGTTAAACAAAAGCCTCTGCTTAAGCCAATGCCAACCAACGAGGATTTGTGGCCTCCCTGTGACCCACAAGATTCGGGGATTTTGGATTCTAAAATCTTGATTTGAATAGAACAACAGCTGAATTTACCTTGAAATCAATAACCTAGCCTATGGATTTTCATGTTACATCAATAGCCTGGTGCTAGGCAAGTATTTTGATCACTCTCATCAGTTCCTTGTCAAGCCCAATTCGCAAAAGATTTACGTCCTGGATATCAAATAAACTCTAGCCCTTATAACAGACCCATTCCCAAGCTTAAATCCAGGGCTAACAGGGAACCCTACAATCTGACCAGCAGGCACCCTACCACCGGAAAATTTCACTACACTGTCCATGTATTTCGGATGGAACTCGGCTCCGCGACTCGCCTCAAACTGACTAGGAGCAGGGTTGAGTGAGAATGCTAGCAAATGAAGCAACCACACTGTCTTGGCCATCCCTAAAAATTCATTGTAGAACTCACTCCTGGGATGGTTTCCTGCTTGGACTTGACTGTGCTGCTCCAAGTTACCAAACAAGGACTCCTCCATCTTGGGATGGACAATGGCAAGGTACTTCTTGGAGCAGAACTTGCCAAAGTGACAAGTTGGTAAGATACCAAGGAGTTCGGTGGGATCCATGGACTTCATGTCACGGTATTGAGTGAAGCAATCGCGGCGGAACTGGTCCGGGTTGAGCAGGGAGGAAAGGCTGCCATCCATGTAGAAAGTCTCATGGTCGAATCCTTGGAAGATTTTCCTGGAGATGTAGGATTCAAGGGCATACTTTGCATGGTGAGCTGAGACAATGGAGGTGGTTGAAGTATGGTAATTGTCAGTGGAGGCAGTGGCGGCTTCGATCGAACGAACTGCGGCTGTGATGTCCCAATGTGCATTGTGCATGAGAGAGAGCAGCAGGGAGGTGAAGCACTTTGATGCTTCTCTTACTTGCGCCATTGTTGCTTCAAAGAGTTCTGGGGTTGGGCCCGCTGCCATTGCTGCAAAAAGAATTTCACCAAAAAGAAAAGACTGATACTTCAATTTTCATTTTTCAAGCAGCAGTTTCAACTCAGGGCAGAACAAGATCCTTTATTTACATACTCTTATATCAAGTTTGCTTCAAAAGCTAAACCAAAATGCACATGCAAGAATCACTTTGAGTAAAAGACACTTTTTTTCCCACACGTTTTGTTTACACTTAGCAAATCATGATTTCACCCAATAGAAATGTAACTCTCTCTTATTTGAGATTCAAAAACATGTATAATTTAGCTAAATATATCATTTATACATGAAGCTTAATATACTCATATGGAACTGGAGTTTGGAGTGGACAAGCAATAATTCAAGCTTGCTAGTGTGTTTTGTGCTTAGTTGACAAATCATGGACCGATGGGATGTAAAGGCAACTTCCTTTTCCTTATGCTAAAACCATAGCTTAAAACCAAAAATCATCTTAAAATGAAAATCAACTTATTTTTATCATACATATTTAGATAAATTAAAACTAGCTCACTTCATGCTATGGTTTGGGTGTGCAATATGAGATCCAAACATGGTTACTAATATTCACTTTGAATAAAACATACTCAAAAGCGAAAGAAAGAAAGAAAGAAAGAAACTTCCCTTTTTCTGAATTTCCTAGCGATCCAAACATAGCATTTCGGTCAAAGAAAGCTTTACCGAAAAAATGCAAAAAGCTGTTTTTACGATTAGTTTACCTTGAATTCCTAGTTTCCTCTTAGATTGAGACCTCCCAGGCTTCTTTTCACCACTGCCATTACTGCCAGAGATAGCAACAGCACTCTCAAGCTTCTCTCTCAGGTTCTTCACCTCCGACTCCTTCGCCTTCACCTCCTTCTTCAGCTCCTCCACCACCGCCTCGTACGGCGCCACCACCTCCCTCACCGACACACCACCACCACCGCCATTTCCTCTCCTCCTCCGTCTTCCGCCGTCGGAGCTCCGGCGGAACCGCTCCCTTAAGGCGGCGAGCTTCCTGAGCTCGGCCACCACTGCCACGTCAGCGAGCCTCATCCTCTCCGGGTCCCACGGGGAATGCGCCTCCTGGAGCCTCACGTACGACCTCTTCAGAGACGACACCGTTTCGAAGACTTCTTCCATTATGGTTTCCATCTGCTTCACCTTTAGAACCCTCGCTCCCACCATTTTCTCTTCTATGAATTCGTCGCTCTCTTCCTCGAACGTTTCTTCGTCTTCGTCGCTGCTTTCTTCTTCGTGGTCCATGGTTTCTTCTGCTTCGCTATGGGAGTTCTCTTCCTTGTCTTCGCCGGCGGCGTCGTACCTGCCCGCGGCGAGGGGGTGGAGGAGGCAGTTCGCGGTGACCCGTTGGATCAGATCGGAGAAATTCGAAACCTTTCTCGTCATTGGAGAGAGAGAGAGAAAGAGAGTGAGAGAATGGGTGAAAGTGAAAGGATTAGGAGGGAAGTTCGGAAATGGTGGAAGAAGGGGAAGATGAGTGTGAGAAGGGAACACTGACTCGGTCAGTGACTCAGCTAGTGAAAAATGGCTGAAGACGTTGAACTAATTAAGAGATGTGTGTTCGTGTTTCGAGCGTTAACGATATAAAACTTTTATGTATCCCTCGTCAATAGTTTAAGATTTTGACAAAAATAATTTATGTGTAATAATATTAGAGCTTCAATAATAAAAAAATTTAGAATATAATTTCTATTTATTTAAATAAAAATTAAAATTTTAATATAATTTAAAATAAATCCACTCTTATATAATAAAATATATTATAATATAGAATTATTCATTTACTTCTGCTTAACTACTTAACGTTTTATGAAAGGTACTTCATGATACCGAGCACATGTTTTCTGTTTTTGACTGGGTATTTTGTGTGAAGGAGTGTCAGAGAGCCCACGAGGATGGTGCGCAGGATAAGAAAAAGGCACCGCTGGGTGAGATAGCGAATCCTGTAATTTAAGAAGAGAGAGAGATAGAGTAATTGCTATTCGCCAGTTGCCACTACTTGTTTTGGTGCTTGGTGATGCTAGCAATAAAATAATATAAAAATGCTCGAGTGTTAATAGAATTTGTTTTTTTTTTTTTTTTTTGGAGTGGAGAGTGCTAATAGAGTATTAAGTAAATATATTTATAATTAATAATAAAATAATATTTTAAAATAAAATTTATTATTAATTCATATTTTTATTTAAAATATTATTTTATTATTAACTATATCTACATAATATTCTAAAAATACCTAAAAATTTCTCATAAAAAAAAACAAAGCTAAACCAAAGGTGTGGTTAATTGACAATAGCGAAGAGTGAAAAAAGGTGAAAGGGAAAAACGAAGAGAGATGCAGAGAGATGATTGAGGTGGCGGCGGAGCAATGTGGCAGTGGAAGGTAAGAGTTGTGAGAGTGGGTGGTGACGCTGTGTCTGTGTGTGTGGAATGATTGGTTGGTCAGAGCATGTGAGGAGATAAGTGGGGGGCTGTCAGCCCTGTGGAGACCGGAGAATATCTACCACAAAAAGTTGTTTGGATTGTGTCATTGCGTGACCTTAGAAAACCTTTTTTTATAACCAAAAAAGACAAAAAAGAAAACCCTTTTTTCTTCCCTTCATTTTTTGTTTTTAAAATTAATTATAAAAAATATCATAAAATTTTTTATTTGTTAATTTTAGAATTTTTATAAAAAATATTGGAAACAATATCTTTTAATTTTGTTGTTTACTTTATTTTTTCATACAAAACTTTAACAACACGAATAGAATAAAAATAAAATGTAATTTTGTAATTAATATTAAAAATTAAAAATAAAACAGAAAATCTTTTTTGAAGTTAAACAGATTTTTATATTTTTGTATTTGATTTTTAAATTAGTTGAGAATATATAATTCTTTTTAAAAATAAATATATACTTTAAATTTTTAAATATATTATTTTTTATAAAATAGCCACTTACTTTTAATTAATTTAAAAAATATGATGACAAAATATAAAGAATTTAATATGAGTTTTGTCTTGCTTTTAGTAATTTTTATTTATGCATATTTTTTTTACACAATCCTTGGTTTTATTTATTTATTTATTATATTTAATTTTAATCATGATTATTATATGATTAGGGCGTTAGTGTGAATTATGATGGGTACATAATTAACTTAGCTAGCTTAAATAATTAAGCATTGTATTTAGGAATTGTTTGATATCATAAAGGAAAGAAAAGAATACGATGAAAAAAAAGGGAAAAAGTGTTAGAATTACACCTCTCCTTTTCGATAGCATCATTCACAAAAAAAAAAAAAAAAAAACAAAAAAAACAAAAGGAGTTTGTCTTGTCTTTATTTGTTTTCATTTAAAAATAATAAATTTATGTTTTAACAAAAAATTTGTTTCATTCTCTTTCATTACAGCAAGGAAATACGGATGAAGTTCATCCCTCACCGATTTCATTTTTCCTTTCAACTTTCTTTTTGGGGATATACTACGGGGCCAAAAAGCCCATTCTTGCAACTCTTTTTAACATACCAATCAAAGCCTTAAATTTAATGAAAATTCAAATAACTAATACGTCATAAAATGGGGTAATGTGTCAATCTCAATTAATAAGTATTGAATTTCTTTTCCCCATAAATTTTAAGTTCTATTTTCAGTCTTACAATCTTTCACTAACTCATGGTAAGTGTTAAGCTGGTAATATATACTTATTTTAAAATAGAATAATAGCTCCATTTTCCTAACCTCTTTTCTTTATAAATAAATAATGTAATTATACTAAATATATATAAAAATTTCCAACACTATATCCCTGTATTTTAGTTAATTTACTTTTACCTAATCAGTGGCACATACGCGTTGTTCTAAAGTAGAGTTTAGTTGACAAGATTGGATCTGGTAGATAATGTCTAGATTAGGAGGCGAGAGTATAATAAGAATTCTTATTTTCCCTTTTTTTTTTCCAGAAGAGAAATCTTAAATTTTAGTTGACCCTGCTGGAGACAATCACGTGGGGGGCCTGACGTGGTCATTTTCATTTATAGAAATTTTCGTTTTATGTTGAAAAGGTTTCCCTTTTTCAAAGGAGCTGACAGCTATTAGTTCAAAGTAATAAGTGTTTTAATCACTTAATTAAAGATCGTGAGTTAAACTTAAAATTAAAAAGCAATTTTTTAGGAGACTTTTAGCTCTTTAGAAACTTCTGTCAAATTAAGATATAGTAATTGAATGTTTAATAATAGACCCAAATATTGATAATTTCACCGAGACCAAAATTGAAGAAGAGGCACCTGTGGTCACATTTTAAAAAGAAAGTGCTGAAAAGTTTTTTGGTTTTTTCCCTCCAAGTCAATTTTAATTTGTATATGTAAGCTGATTAAAGCTTTGCATCTTTTACGATCTACATAAGTGCTAAAAAGCAAAATTAAGAATTTACATTTCGCAAAAAACTATTTTTTTTTCGATTAACAGAGGGGCCTAAGCCCAAAAGAAAAAGATTGTAGCTTAACGATTTAGGGACTACTCACCTTCAAGGAATCTGCAAGGAATTCCACTAATATACACTCCGGAACTCTATACTACACTACATAACTGAAGGGTATGCCCATGCTTGGCCAACTTGTTAGCACAAATGTTGGCTTCACGACATACATGGCTAATCTCTAAGAGTGCATTTGTCATATTATCTAATAAGATTACTAATAATTTAGATTATTACTCAAAAGGATTATCATCTTTTAAATTATTGATAATATTATAATATAATATTTGATATATACAAATAATCTAATTGATAATTTATATTATCCTGTTTGATATGTCAAAAAAATTACTAAACAATATCTATCATTTCTACAATGTCCTTCAAATCGAAAATAAATAATAATAATAATAATAATAATAATAATAATACTTTAACATTATTATTATTATGAAGATAAATAACAATGAACACTGTGGAGATATACCAAAATTATACTCTACCCCATTTTCATAAAAAATGAACACTCTGCCCCACATTTTCATCTCCACCGTTAGTTGACTAACACCGTCTAACCTTGGTTAATTTACTCACCAAACCAATCTCACTTATCTAGTTAGCCCCTTTGTTTTTCGCAAGAGAAAGAATAACTCCCTTCATTTCACCCCACACATTGAGATTCTTTACTCTAGTCACACACTCTCCACCTCTTCTTCAATCTTTCTTATCTTCCACTCTCAACCTCATCCGTGCACCATCACCAGCACACATAAACTCTACCTGTGGTAGTGTGAATGAATTCATTGGATTCAACTTAGGTTTGAACTTTGAAAGAATTAAATGGACTACAACTTTTCACTTTTCATCTTGTACACAACATTCCATGGGTCTATATCAATTAATCTCAACTATTTATGAACTTAATTATTTAATGTGGGGAAATACTGATTGGTCAAGCAAATTATAACTGACTTTTTGCTTATGCTCTAAATAGAGGAAGGAATATCTTATGCTCCGGTTGCCAAACAAGTACTGATGGTGGCAAAACATTACAGAAGCCACCTTAAAACTCTCTAATCTTTGCAACATTTTCCATAAGCCCCCCATTATTTATCAATTCTCATCAAACAAAACCCACCATAAACTCTTAGTTCCAATACTCAATCCCTCTACCCCGTGCCTGACAAAGCCAAAGCCAATGCCACCTTCTCTTCCGGTGACTTTGCTACCGCCATTCGTCACTTTTTTGATGCCATTGCCCCCTCCGTGGACAACCACGTCATCTTTTCCAATTGATCCACCGTCCATGCCTCCCTCCAAAAATACATTGAAGCCTTAGCTGACGCCAAGAAGACCATCGAGCTTAACCCCAAATGGTTAGAGGGCTACAGCCGCCTTAGCGCTATCCACCTCATCCCGTCCCAATACGACGACGCTGTCTCGGCCTTTACTATCAGAGGAACTAGGTTCAATATTGGGGTTAGGGAAAAGGATAATGAGCGATTGAAAGTCTTTGGATGAGAAAGGGTGGGTTGGGCTACTATCTTTATTGTTATTTGAAGAAGTAGCAACCTTTTGTTGAGAAAGATGAAAAAGATGACTCCCTCCAATGGTTGAATGCAGCTAATAGTTTATTTTTTCCCCTCTTTTTTATTTATACTAATACATAACTTGGGTTAAGTGGGAATATTTTGTTAGAATATTCCCCTTCAATCCAATAGGAGTATTAATTTGAGGGTAAAGTGTTGAGTTTTTGTGAGAATAGGTGGAGTGTAATTTTGGTATACTTTAAGGGGGCTTATTGTTATTTATTCTTATTATAGTTATATAACAATAGTAAATATAATAAAATAATACTAATAATAATTATTGTAATTATTATTATTATTATTATAACCATAAAAGCAATGATACTAACGATAATTATAATAAATAACTAGCAATTTGAAAATCGTACTTTTCATTTTTTTAGATATTAATATAATTAAATATATTTATTCATAAATTAAATTGTTAGACTATTTTTTTTTTTAAAGTTTATGTATACATATATTGCATTAAGCCACTTTTTAACCTGCGGTTTTATTTTTCTTGTTTTAATCTGCTTACATACCCCAATCTGACAATCCCCCCCGAAAAAAAAAAAATTCCTGTTTGTAAAATTAGTGCCGCAATGGAAGTGTGTGCCACGGATCCTCATTTTTAGTGCCGCAGTGGAAGTATACAGTTTTTGTGCAACCAAGATGCGATTGCAATTGGAAAAGGCATGGATTTGTGCAATTAAGGTACTAATCTATGCAGAGTTACTTACGGCAGTGAAGGGACTATGGTAGTGGGCGGTGCTCGTTCCTCAACGACATGAAGTGAACATCTAGGGAGATGATGTTCTGGTTGTGGGACTAAGAAAAAGGGTTAATTTAGTTTAAGAGAGAGGGATGAGTATTTTTGTGAAAATAAAAATTGAAAGATGACCATTTTAGTAGTAATCTAGATAAATCCTTGATGGTGATAATATAGATTGCCATTTTAGTGATAATATGGATTGTCTTATAAATCTAAATTATTAGTAATGTGGTTCAATCAAATATAATAATCTTATGGACCTAAATAATTTAATCTAATATTATTAATAATTTAGATAGATTATCTCATACCATATGTCCTCTACATTCCAGTTCCTCCAGACATCAGTCTTCTAACAGCATTAACTAAGGGGCATGAGTGTGAGAACTTAGCACACCTAAAGGAATAAAGTGAAATGCACATCTGTAATCTACTTACACCCAAAGATTCCTAATTTGCAAATTTTTATCCATTTGCATGAATCCTAATAAAACTCCCCAAAGTTCAACTGTAGTGACTGAGCAATTTCCTAGATTAGCAGTCCTGGCTAATACAAAGTTGCTGTCATGGCCTCTAATGATTCCACCACAGGTGGCTGCATTCCCAGCTAAGAGACAAGAGCCATCCTAATTAAGCTTGTACCAATTCTGAGGCGGCGGGTTCCAAGCAACATGCAAGGTACCAACCATGGGGACTTTATTCTTAGCCTCTGCCATCATCTTCTTATAATTCTTTGCAAGCTCCATTATCCTGCAATCAAGAGCATCATGAGCATTAGCAATTCCCTCAAATATAACCAAGCTCAGGCAATGCCACAGTAATAAACAATAAAGGCTAGTTTATTCCAACAACACTACGAGCTCCATTAAGAATGTTGTTTTCCAGCCACTTCAAGAGTGGTTGTTGAAAAAAATAAGATGGAATGGAACTATTCCCAACGCTCTTCCGTAGTTCCTTTGCAAGATAACAATCTCGCAAAACATGTAGCGTTGTCTCTAATGCATTTTAAAATTTAGAACACTATATTATAATTTCATTCTTTTATAGTATTAATTAAGAAAATCTATGAAATCTTTATCCTAATCTATGAAATCTTTATCCTAATCAAGAAAATCTTTGTTTAATGATATATTATCCTATTGTTAAAAAATCTTGATTTCTTATATTTTTATTATTAAAGCCAACCAAGATACAACTCAACCAATTCAAATAATAAAATTTATTTTAGTTTAGTTTGAACTAGTTTAAGCCACTAGGTGTGATTTAGTGATGAAAAATTTGGATAGTTTATATAAGATCTTAGATTTAAATCTCATTGTCACTGATGTATATATAAAAAAAAGTTTGAATTGGTTTGATTTTATTTAAAAATCGAACCAATCTAAATTGACTCAAACTAGTTTTATTAAATTTTTTATAAAATATAAAATAATAACTTTCAAGTTCAACAAATTAAATTAATTATTAAAATTTTTATAAAACTTTACAAATTTAAAATCTAAATTAATTATCAAAATTTATATTAATATCTAGCATTAGTAAGATAAATATGTAATAAATTTTTTTAATAAAAATTATATAAAATAATAACTTTTAAGTTCAACAAATTAAATTAATTATTAAAATTTTTATAAAACTTTATAAATTTAAAATATAAATTAATTATCAAAAGTTATATTAATATCTAACATTAGTATGACAAATATGCAATAAAATTTTTTAATAAAAATCAAGTATAGACTCAAAATGATTGAACCAATTAAAAGAACTAATAGATAATTGAAAATTTAAAGTATGAAGTTAAGATGTGAAAAGAATGTAAGAGAAATTTTAGTATTAAAATATTATAAAATATATGCATACGCATATGTATATATGAATAAATAACATATATTAATATGTAATATATCTTGCATATATGTATACAAATTTGTTTTGTATGTATAATATATTATCTATTCAGTTTGATTTGGATTGATTTTCAAAAGTAACTCAAATCAAACCGATCGATTTTCAAAAAATAAAAACCCATTCAAGCCAAGTTTTTTGGTTTTGAACAATTTTTACTTATTTTATATCTTTTTTTAATTGTTTTGAATAAGTTTAAATTGAATTTGAATTCCCCTCTAAAATACATAATTGGTTTATGATATAAAATCTTTCTCGCTGCAAATGAATAAAATATAAACTTTATATTGAAAAAGACTACATTTTGTTTGAGAAAAATGAAGAGACACCTTACAAAAATATTGTGAAGGTATGCATGAGTGATCTTGAATTGGGGTGAAAATAGGTCAGGGTATGCCAAACTTTGGCTTAAATAGCCTTGTCTATAATTAAAATATTCAATTTGAGCTTATCTCTATTACCACATATAGGTTTCTTTCAACGCTTAACCTGATCTATTCTAAAAACTTAGTTAAAAGCCTATTTGATAATAAAATTTTTAAATAGACAAAAGACTTTTAAATAGGTCAAAAAATATTTTTAAATAGGCCAAAAATTTTATTTAACAATTTCTAACAATTTCATAAATTCAATAGCAATTTTCAAAATAATAATGTAATATAATTTAAATGAATAATGATAATAATATAATGTAATATAAATAGGCCGATTTATTAAGCCCAATAAACTATTTTTATAGCCTGTAACATGACATTTTTTTGTTAAAAAGGCTTTTTAAAAATTCTTAACCTAACTTATTTATTAAACTGGTTAAGCCATACTAGACCTAATGCAGGCTAGTCCTAAAGCTCCTAAAGGGTCACCTAGCTTATTTCCACCAAAATATTGAAAGAAAACAAAGCACTTTGAATTACTAATAGAATGTATGGAATAATATTTGATATAAATGTAAGTAATATGAGATTTTATTTGGTTAAGATGCTCTATGTGTAATTTAACTCTTAAAAATTGATCAAAATTGTACTTTGTCCCAAGAAAACACTTACTGTTAAAATATATTCAGCTTTTTTTTTTATGTTTAATAAGGATATCATTATCAATAATATTTTCCTTATAAATATATTGTGAGATTATTTTTATAAATATTATTGGAAAAAATCTTAATAACTATCTTATTCTGAATATTAGTTTTCATATTCTCAGGAAGAGTATAGCACACTCAATTTTTGGTGGTAAGATCTACTCGACTTTGGCGTAATTTCCTGTCTATTGCGTCATATAAACATGCGTTCAATGTATAATAGAAGATAGAATCAACAAAATTATGTACAAGGCCATGGAACTCAATGTACCGCGGCTATGGAAAGACATGTCTTGTGACGATATGATGAATAAATATCAAGGTTCTGAAAATCGGATCGGACATTGAACCGGATAAGCTACTGGTTCAGAAGTTCAGTGGTTCAACTAGTTTAATCGAGGTTTTACCAATAAAAATCAATAAATCTTTAATATCATTCATATAACATAATATAATTCATAAATTTATCAAAATCAACATAATCCATATAGACCAAATTTCTCAAGTCTCAATAACATGACAATATTATCTCACATAATCATAAGTTCACAACATAAACAACATTACAAAAAAGTAGAAGTTCAACCATATTACATCAAAAGCAAATTTTGAAGTTCATTAATCAAATAGGATCATCAAAATATGTTTTAATATGTTGAATGTCCCCTTCATCAAGATCTTCATCTCTATGTTCATCTCCATCATTACCAAACGAATCAAAGCTTGAACCATGAAGTATACTAGTATCAATATGATATGTCTCACCATCATCTAATAAAATACAAAACATGTTAAAAGTATATAATAGAGTTTATGAACAAAATATTTTATATAATAAACTATAAGACCCACCACCATGATTTAAAGGAACATAATTATCTTGATATATCAACTCTAAAACATCATTGGGAAGTTCTGACTCTTCCACTTCTTCTGTCACCCAAAAAAGTCAACAAGATCAATACTTTCATAGTCAATTGGATCATAAGATCTTTTCTTTTGTTGTAACCTAAAAAAATAAAAATAAAAAATTGTAACAATTTTTAAGTTTGCTAACCTAAGATTTCAAAAATAACATAATGGCATTCACAAATATTAAGTAATCTAATGATATAAATCATATAATACCTTGATTTAAGGCGCAAGTTATAGGTGACATAAATAATATCATTTAGTCTTTGATGCTCCAGTCCATTTCTTCTTTTAGTGTGGATTTGATCAAAAAGACTCCAATTCTGCTCACATCTTGAGGAAGAGGATGTTTGGCTAAGAATACGAATTGCAATCTCTTGCGAATTCGGAGCACTACCACCAAAATATCTCCACCATTCACCTGCATAGGTTAGATATTAATGTTTTCATCACTAACACTAATTATTCATAAAAAAAATCAAAATAAAACTAAATTTCTTACTAGGTTGAAGTTCCTTCACTGCCTACAGAACCTTTGGCCTATCAAAGCTTTGCTTGCGCTCTTGGTATACTTGCATCTCTTTCATTGCCTTAATTGAATCACTACGAAGGCAATTGACGTCAAGCAAATCAAGTAAACCTTGCATGACTTGATGCTTTTCAATGAATTTTTCATCATAAAAGAAAGTAGGGTTTAGAAAGTAAGCTGCTGCATGAAGACTTTGCTTCAAATGCTTATCCCACCTTGTCTTGATGGTTTATGTGTAAGGTTGATATGCAGTCTTCTTGTTCCTAAACATCTCTTTAATTGCAGTTTTAGCCCTTTGCATACCTTCATAAGCATATCTCAATGAAGGCTTTTCATCAGAGTTTACAATTCTCAACAATCTAATTAAAGGGCCTACAAGCTTGCATGTGCTATAACAACTATCCCAGAATTTATTGTCTAAGATAATACCACCAACAGCTTTCCCATTAGCACTCCTTCCTAACTTGTGCCCAATACGTGTCTACAACTAAAGCTTGCAAATCTACCTTATGCTCATTTATATTTTTCAATGTTAGAAAGACAGTAACAAAGCGGGTCACTCCAGGACGAACAATCTCTTTCCAACTAGGCCTTTTCCAAAGCCAAGACAAGAATACCATATGATTATAAACAAACACAGTAATCTTGGAAGCACGAGATGCAAGGCTTGTAATATGGGCCATGCTTGCTATATCTTTTAAAATGAGATTCAAGCAGTGGGCAGCACAAGGAGACCAAAAAATGTTATCATATTTTTCATGAATAAGCCTCCCCGCTGCAACATAATTGGCTGCATTGTCAATTACCACATGCACAATATTATTAGGCCTAACCCATTCAATAACATCAACAAACAAATTGCACAATGTATAAGCATTCTTAATCACATCTGAAGCATCTATAGACTTCACAAAGCATATACCAGTAGGACAATATACCAAGAAATTGATCAAAGTTCTTTGCCTTTGATCTGTCCAACCATCAGCCATAAGTGTGCAACCGGTTTCTTTCCATGAGCTTTTGTAGCTATCTACAAGCAACTGACACTCTTTTTTAAGATCAGCCAATAAGTGAACCCTCAATTCATCATAAGAAGGACCTTTAAAACCAGGTCCAATACTAGCAATAGCATCCAATACATTTGAAGTATGGTGATTGAATTGTGTTGAAAGGAATCCTTGAATCAATAATCCATCTAGCAAGTCTCAATTTAGCTTCATGTATCGGCTCCTTGCTTTGAAAAGCACTTTTCAAACTTGGTTGGGCTCTTGGGGTTGACCTTGGTGCAAAATAAGCACTAACTTTTCCTTTTCTTTTGTCTTTGTCTCCAACAACTTGCTTCTTAGATGGTGGATGAGTACAAGTAAGCTTTTCTTCCTCTTGTGCTATTGCTTCATCAATTTCATTTTCATCACCAAAACTCACAAATTTATCTTTAGTTTTCTTAACTTCTTCCAAAATTTCTCCTATTTGTTCTTTCACATCATGGGGAACCTTTTTGCATCTAACTATATTTCCTATTTTTCCTACAAGATGTTGCGTCATCCTATTAATCCCTTGTTGGAAAACATAGGAGATAAACGCAGCGGAATGATCAAACAAAATTTTGATTACATGAACACATTCATATAGGATCAAATAACACTCATGAAATCATATCTCATGAGTTTTGTATCACCTCGTATTATTTAAACAACGTAAACACCTGAAAATATAAAAGGATCATATGAGACATTTACCTCTTGAAGCGATGTCCCGTAGAAATTTGATGTTCGTCTCACGAACACACAATCGCACAATCGCACGACCTCTAGCTCGTCCACACGAACACGATCCGCTAAGGAACTCCTCCTTTCAATCCAAGATCCGTTCCTTGTTGCCCTCTTAAAGAACAAGAATCTCAGATGACTTATGGAGTGGGAGGTGGTGTCAGAAAGTTTTTCAACAAAAGAGAGAGTTTTGTATGCTCAAAGGTTTCTGTCTTCTACATTCTGGCCCTCAGCCTTCTCTCTCTATTTATTGTAATCAATAGTGGCGTTTCCTTTTCTTTTCTCTAGGGTTACAATTTTGCAAAATATGGGTTGACATTAATGCCATAATCAATTCCTAATCGATTCCCATAATAAACAAATAAACCATTTTAAAATAAAATTATTTCTCAAATAATTCTTATTTTAAATAGGCCAATTAAAATATAAGTCATCTCATATCTTATATTAACCCAAAATTAGAAAAGACCAAAAACCCCTTAACATGAGTTTCTAAAATATGGATCTTCCATTTTATAAAAACTTTCCTTATGAGGATCTACCTTCACCCTGGACTTGACTTCGGGATGTGCTAGCAACCCTGCAATCAAATTGCAAGTCTAATCCAATAATTAAAATTCTAATTAACTATTTTAATTAGAATTAATTCATTCTTGGCGAGTACATGTCCTATTGTGTGTGACTAACTAGGTTCATCTCTAATTGGTAATGAGATTATAAAATTAACCTTTTGATTTTATCGGAAACTTATTTCCGTACCTAAAGTAAAATTCCCAAAATACCATCGGCTCTCATAAGTCATGGGTAACACCTAGCACAGCATGCTATGACCACCCAAATAGGGATGAATATATTAATTAAAATATTCTGATTAACCATCAATCATATTTGCCATGCACTCAAATCCTTTCATTCTGACAAAGATCCCGATCCAGCCAGTGTCATGGATAATGTCAAACCCTATAGCTTAGACCATATGGACTTTTTAGGTTTCTATTCTTTGATCAATAGGACATGAAATAGAAACTCTTTTCATTTAAGTCCAAGTACCTTGGCCAAGGATTTCATGATCAAGAATAACCTTATATCCATAGGAACTATCCTCGTTTACTCAAGGTAATGAATTCCTTGCTGCTCACCTATCTCTATACGTAACTAACTATAGCCACAAACTGCCTAATGATAATACTTAACATAAGTATATAAGCAGTAGCAAACTACAGTTACTTATGTACAAGATAACCGTGCCATCTCAGGTCAAAGGATTATATGCACTAATATGATCTAGATAATGTTTCATTGACATTAGTAAAATACCATGTAAACATTATCTATACGTCACGTTCGACCCACTTATCACATAAGTGTCCACATATCTGTTTTGACATCTAATGTTATATAGCACGAGACTCACTATTCCATCTTTATTAGTACGTTCTACTAATCATGGAAACAGATAGAGGTGACAATCTTCCGGAATAATAATGCCCAGTTAATATTCCTATGATAGTGAACTATTTTAAAGATCTTGTACTAAACTACTCCGTCACTCATATTCTCAACTCTTGAGAATGAAGTATCTAACAAGTATCTAATGGACTTATTCTAATAAACATACACAAATTATGAATAAAAGAATAATAAACTGCCATTAATAGGAATTGTTTATACATATATCAACTCTAGGGCATACAACTAACATCCCTCCTCCCTTATACTTATTCAAACAAAACAAGCATATATACACCGGCTTCCCATTTTCAATATTCAAGCTAATATGTCTCCATGCTGGATCAGATTTCCCACGAGTAGAGCCCGAGGAGTATTGATTATCAAGGTTGGTAGCAGTAACATCACTAGCATTGGCATCATTAGCATTGACAGCATTACTATCTATTGATTGATTATTAGCTTCCATATCCGGGGAAAAAAAAAACAATGGCAAAATCCAAGTCACATAATCAATTAAAAGCAACTAAAACCATGCAGGAAAAAAAAAAATAACAACACCAATCCAAATTGTTAACTTCCAATCCAAGAAGAATTAAAAGCACCATAACTATTTTGAACATCCAAAAATGCAATTCTTAAATTCAAACAAAACTTTCATTAAAAGAAAAAATCCTTATAACCGCATAACTTCAATTAATTTGCTTAACAAGCATGCAAATGAAGTAACAAACTAAAGAAAATTTTTGAACTTTGGTAAAAATTAAAAAGAACAGACAAAGTGAATAGAAAACTTTAGCTATTTTCTATTTTTCACAATCATGATAACAGGCACAATATTGGCTTCTTGTTCTTGTCCTGAACTTACATGGTTCAAAGTATAAATTCGTTCCTAAATCAGTAAATCTGCAACCAACAACATAACAGTCCATATTCCCAATAGCAAATTACTCAAAATTAGAAACAAATACAAAACCACAGTTGCAGCATCTACTAAACAAAGGAAAGAAAAGCACTCAATCAAGATAAAAAGTTAAAACTTAAAAAGTAAAAGCTGAAACGATGGAGGGGCAGCTACCTTCAAGGCTTCAACAATGGCCGCCCAACCCCAACTATGATGCCAGCACTACGCAACGGAGGGGCTGAGTAGCTGCGCAATGTCACTGTGGATGGCGTGACGGTGGGCTACTGAAGGACGACGGCATGGTGGACGGCATGGCGAACGACACGACGGAGGAGTGGTGCTTGGAAGACGACGTGATAGACAACAACTGCAGGGAAGGATCGATGGGTTTTGTTTTGGAGTTTAGGGCACTAAACTAGAGAGTAGAATCGTAGATACAGAGAGACTCAGAAATTGAAATTAGATGCAAGGGTGTCTATGTTTGTCTTTTCCTTTGCAAATAAAACGAGACCGTTTCACCATTTTTTTTTTGACACTCATCAAAACGACGCCATTTCGAGGTGTTTATTTTGAAAAAAAGAAAACTGCTCAACCACTAGAACTGGGCCGATTTGCCTGGTTCAGCGGTTTTCAGGTGGTTCAAACGGTTCTTTATCGATTTTTGATTAAACAGTTTTTGCTGCTTCATCCGGACTGGATGCTTGGCCGGTTCCAGGTTCGATCGGCCGGTCCTGAGTGCTCTTTATTCCTATATTTATATCTATCCTAGTATTAGAGGTCTTTTCAACTTAGAAGTCTATGTTCCATTTTCGAAGGTGAAAATGCTTAAATAAAAAGGAAAGATGAGAATTAAAATTGCTAACATCGTTGATGACTCTCAACTTATGAAGGCCTAAGTCTCTTTGGATTACTTGTTTTTCAGACCATTTTGATCCCCAAGAGCGTGTCACTTTCCTCACCAGTCTCCACTTGAGATCTTAAAGCTGTTCTATATTAGAAATATTTTATCATCGTCATACTTCAACCTTCAGTTACAAGTTATTTATTTTTTTAATGACTAAAATTTAGATTAAAAAAAAGATTTGTCCCAGTTTAAGATTACAATGTGCCTTTAGGCTTAATAAAAGCTCAAAAAATACTTATAAATAATTTACTAATAAAATTTTTTTAAAATTTAACTCAAATTATAATGATGCAAGAATAGAAGTTGGACTAAATCAACCGATCCCATTAATACTTACAAGACATTAGAACCCATTTATGAAAAATGATGGATTTTTTGGTCTCTGGAGGACTTTTATTAGCATCACCTAAATTTTAAATCTGGTGGATTTTAATTAGTATCACCTAAATTTTGTGTCCAAAACACTATTATTGATATCCCCTAAATTTTGTCCCCACAAGGACAGCCATCTAACTAGGAAGACCGCCAAATGGATAAGATTTCCTAGATATTTTGCAGGAAAAAGCGCCCTTAACCTTAACTGATATTTTTAGGCCCCACATTTTCCATAGTGGAAAAATGAAATTGTCCAACACCAAAAATATCTGCCAAGCCCCAACAACCCATACAAATACACAAACTCAAAATTCCATTTCTACAAAACAGGTTTACAATTTTCTAAAAGAAGAAGAAGAAGAAGTATTGGAGGAAGGTGGTGTGGAAAAAATGGAGTGCTGCAGAAGGCCAAACAGGAGTGACAATCATCCGTCACGTGAGGAAGAGGCTGCAATAGAGGCAGAGGCCAGGGAGTATTTCGATGGGGTGGTACCAAAGAGGCACACAAAGCCTCAACGCAGTGAGTACTCTTCTCAATACGTGGATGATTGTTCCAACAACAATTCTATTCCAGAAATGCTAGAATTCCAACGCCTCGAGAATGATCCTCATGAGAAGGTTAGTTCCAAAACAAAATATTTATTTTTCATGAATTTTAGTATTTTGTAATTTTTGTGAGTAAAAAGTTGCGTTTGCCGGGAGTCGAACCCGGGTCTATTGCTTGGAAGGCAATTATCCTAATCGTTGGACTACAAACGCTGTGGGATTGTGGCTCCTGGTAGTTGAATATAGATCTCAGTCTATTTGGAATTTTGGATTTACATTTTTTTTGCCCTTTTAAATAAATTTCAAATGAGCTAGATCTGGGTACTATGAGCTAAGATATTGACTTTAGTTTTGATCCATCGTTAAAACGGATTTGACTGTTCATATAATTTTTCATGCAGTCAAATTTTACATGAGTTTTCATAAAACAGTCATCATGTGAGGGTGGTTCTTTTTTTTTGGGTTTTTTTTTTTTCTCCCTTCTTTGAAATGACATGATATTTTATTGGTGAATGATCATGTAAAGCATGCTTATGTCTTGATAATAAAAAAAGTCATAAGCACATAGCGTTTGTAGTCCAAAAGTTAGCATAATTGCCTTCCAAGCCCTGAGCCGGGCAAACGCAATTTTCACAATCTTTATTTCTGAAAATCTATAATAGTGATCGTTATTTTTTGTCGTGAAAGAGTGATATTTAATCTTTATATCTGACTTTTCACATAATTTTGTTATTTTAATTTTTAACTAACATGTTTTCGTTACTTTTTTTTCTTTAATAACTGTATTCAGAAATTGGTTTACAATGGGAACAAAGTGCCAGAAGAATTTGTGGAGACAGAGTATTACAAAGATCTCAACAGCGTGGACAAACACCACCATACGGTATTCAGTCCAATCCTACTTGCCTTCTTCTCAGAATATTCAAATTGTATCACAAATACATGCATACATTATACATTCTTTTTGTTTTGTGAGTTTGATTGCTAATAATTGAACCTGTTTTGCTTTTTAATGGAGTGAGGTTTTATATATTCAATGCAAACCAACCATATCTAACAGATCACCCAGACTTGTGTTTCGAATTTACAAATAACCATAGCTATTGCATGATCAATATGTGCGCTTCACCCACAGACGGGAACAGGGTTCATCAAAGTAGAGAAAAGTGGCAAATGCTTCCACATAGATCCTGAAAATGGCGCTGCCTGTCATCCCTCTTGCAAGGGCAATCCAGCAACCAATGACTGGGTTCCAGCTCCTTCAACTGAGGTACCGTACCTTGAAAAATTCTTAGGTATTCTTAGAACAAAAAAAATAAAAAAATGTTGTACTTATTCCCATTAAATGATCGACATTTCAACGATTGTATTAAAAATTTAGTTATAATGAAAGACAATGATGACCCAAAATACCAAAGTTTTAACCATTAAATGGATTAAAGCACAACCCTTTTCTTACTTTTGGAACACTTAAGAATCCCTGGCTATACCTTAGTACTTTGCTCTTTAACTGAAATAAGAGTATGCCTTTCTGTTGTCTGAAAATTTTGCTCTCACTTGAATATATGTTTCAGGTTGGTTTCAATTCTGAAAAACCTAACAGGAGTGACAACTGAAAATGGAGGAATGGCTCTGCTGTTGAGGAGAATAATATCTTAGCATCATTGCATATTTATGTTGTGGGTGTTTCAAGTAGTCTTTAAAGTTGCAAACCAACTAAGTGCAAATAAAAAGACTTGTGATTTGGGTTCAAGGTTATTGTGTTTGAATATGATGTACTGGTTTGCATTTCATCTTGTATCCTTCATGTCCTAGGTGCCTGGAAACTTATGTAATCTTATACAAGTTATCTGAATTTCAAGCAACCAAATATTTTGGTGACGCACATATTCCACGGTTAAGAAATCCGGACCGGACATCGAACTGGTCAAGGTAGGGGTTTAAAGGTTTAATCGGCTCAATCGGGGGTCCGATTGGGATATATATATATATATATATATATATATATGATTAATTAAAAAATAAAAAATTATATTAAATTATTAATAATAATATAATTAATATAAAATAATATTTATTATGAGATATTTTATCAAATATTTTAAATATAAAATTTATTTATTTTAATTTTAATTTATATTTCTTTTGAAAAGTATTTACAGGTAGTGTAATAATTATTTTTTATTTTTTATTTTTAAATTAATTTAAAAATATATAACAAATAAGTATATTAAAAAAATTAAGGTTTGAAAAAAAATAAATTTTTATTTTGGTTGAGCCTTTTTTTTTATTAAAAAAAATAAAATTTTTATCAAAATTTAAAAAAAAAAATCAGTCAACTGGTTTGATCGATCTAATTTACACCGATTCATTGATTTTGATCGATTTTTGACCGATTTTGACCACAATCGGTTTTGTGGTAAAGAGTGGATCGGTCTAGGGTCCCGTTCTCTGGTTGGATCAGTCTGACCAGCTGATCCGGTCTGATTTTTTCTTTCTTGATATATTCATGTTACCACGAAGATAGGTTCATTTATTCTTATATGGAAGGCAGATCTGACACAATAAAACAAACAAGGATTCATATTTCTTGGCATCCAAAAATATATGGGAAAACTCAAAAAAAATTGGACACGATTGATTGCCGAGTTGAAGGCATGAATATTTTTGCTCAACCCCTATATGAAATGAATTAGCATTCAGTATTGCTATCAATAGTAACCCTGTTTGTACCCCATTAAAATTAGCATTATTCTATATTTGCTTATTATAGGCTTGTTGAAATTAATTTACATATTTTGATACTTGATATAGTTACCAAGCAAATAAATTTGGGAACAAAAGTAAACCCACCCCCCCCCCCCAAAAACAAAACAAAATAAAAACACAAAAAAAGAAGAAATTGAACAAATGATTATAACTTTCAGCTTTGAAATTCTTTCTTCAAACTGTTACAACAGCAAAACCTACCATAAGACCAATGCCCGCTGATTGTTGCCTACCTCACAGATTGATGGTAAATCCTTATCAGAGCATTATATCAATTTCTATCGTCTTAATTATTGGAGTATTCAAATCCGGCGTGTTTTATTATATACGTCGTCAAGTGTGGTGCATCACGCACCTTTTGGATCTGACGGGAAATTGATTGGGCATACATACACCCAATAACTGAATACACCTTAAAATTTCTCACTTTTTCTTTCTCTCATTCTCTTTGCTCCACGCTCTTGCGTTCTAGATCACTGCTCTGTCGTCCTTTTCACCGACTCTTTCCTTTACCCGTTTTCTCTTGTGGGTTTCCTCATTTTCAATTCATTTTTTATATAGATTATTAATCTGGTTTTTGGTTCCGTTTTCCTTTTGTTCATTTGTCAATTTGCAAGGTCCTTGCAATGCATTTTCGTTTTCCATTATATTGGTGCTCACTGGTATCACCACCCTTTACAACAAAGGGTTGAGCTATGGTGGTCGTGTTTCCTTGGTGTATGGGTGGTCTGTAGCTTGTGGTTTCACCATGGCTGTTGCACTCTTAATGGCTGAAATTTGTTCATCTTATCCAACTTCTGGTGTTTGTCGTAGCGGTGGTGGTGGTGGTGGTGGAAGGACCTGTTTGATGGCTCCCTTATAGTGGCTGCTGCACCCAACAAATTTCTGCACCTCTATCGCAACACCGCTGCGGACATAACCGGCTGCGAAGGAGGCGCTAGTGACGAGGAGAAAGGCGTTGGGGCACTTCAATGGAGAGAGAAACAGAGAGAAGTGATGATGGACAGCGTCACCAGAGGAAGGCGTGATGGTGAGAGAGAGAGAGCGTGTGTGAGGGTGACAAATTCAATGGTAGGTGTTGGTTGCATCAATACACTGTCTAATCTGTACCATTAGATGACAATGTATATTATGCATTCTTCGGCAAGGTGCATTTTGGATAGCGACTTCAAATCCCCAATCTCCCTTTGTCATAGGTTTCTAAGGATACGTATGTTAGTTAAAACTAAATTTTATTACTTTGCACATTATTCAGAATAGAATGCGCTCTCAAACAAGTGAACCCACTACAACTTACATTGAACTCATGCTCGATCATATTGGCTTATTTGTCTTTCTTTAGAATTTTGATTCATTGACTGCAAGCAAAATCTTTCATAATTAGAATAGAACAGAATATATATGTCCACAAACATTTGTGACAAATTTTACGTGACTGACCTTACCTAATCTATGTACCCAAAATCTTGATATGAAGAATCAAATGAGAGGAGTGGTTAATTATGAGAGTGATAAGAGTAAATTTTGATTATTGAATTTTACATGAATAGTCAAAATTAAAATATAAAGTTATATGACTTTTTTAAGTAATCATGTAACTTTTAAATAATTTTTAATCTTGATCGTTCATTGGTTAATTATAAGAATGAAAGGAGTAAATTTTGACAATTGGATCTAATATGAGTGGTCAAGGTTAAAACATGAAGTCATGTAACTTTTTTAAATGATCATATGATTTTTAAATAACTTTCAATCTTGACCATCTATATATGATTATATTGTCCAAATTTACTTTTATCACTCTCATAGTAACCGCTTCTCTCATTTTATAGTGGTATAATTTTAAGTAATTCTTTCAACATTGAATAAGCGTAAATTGACTCTGATCTTGATCCAAATTATACTTACTAATTTTTTTTTTCGCCCCAATTAGCAAATATGAGAATAAACATGGAATGAAATGCTAAGAAAAATGAGTATTTATAAACTTTATGATGTTATCAAAGAATTTTTATATAAGTCATCTCATGTCTTATATTAACCCAAAATTAGAAAAGACCAAAAATCCCTTGACATGAGTTTCTAAAATATGGACCTTCCATTTTATAGAAACTTTCCTTACGAAGATCCACCTTCACCTTGGACTTGACTTCGGGATGTGCTAGCAACCCTGCAATCAAATTGCAAGTTTAATCCAATAATTAAAATTCTAATTAACTATTTTAATTAGAATTAATTCATTCTTGGCGAGTACATGTCCTATTGTGTGTGACTAACTAGGTTCATCTCTAATTGATAATGAGATTATAAAATTAACCTTTTGATTTTATCGGAAACTTATTTCCGTACCTAAAGTAAAATTCCCAAAATACCATCGGCTCTCATAAGTCATGGGTAGCACCTAGCACAGCATGCTATGACCACCCAAATAGGGATGAATATATTAATTAAAATATTCTGATTAACCATCAATCATATTTGCCATGCACTCAAATCCTTTCATTACAAAGATCCGATCCACCAAAGTGTCATGGATAATGTCAAACCCTATAGCTTAGACCATATGGACTTTTTAGGTTTCTATTCTTTGATCAATAGGACATGAAATAGAAACTCTTTTCATTTAAGTCCAAGTACCTTGGCCAAGGATTTCATGATCAAGAATAACCTTATATCCATAGGAACTATCCTCGTTTACTCAAGGTAATGAATTCCTTCTTGACTGTTCACCTATCTCTATACGTAACTAACTATAGCCACAAACTGCCTAATGATAATACTTAACATAAGTATATAAGTAGTAGCAAACTACAGTTACCTATGTACAAGATAACCGTGCCATCTCAGGTCAAAGGATTATATGCACTAATATGATCTAGATAATGTTTCATTGACATTAGTAAAATACCATGTAAACATTATCTATACGTCACGTTCGACCCACTTATCACATAAGTGTCCACATATCTGTTTTGACATCTAATGTTATATAGCACGAGACTCACTATTCCATCTTCATTAGTACGTTCTACTAATCATGGAAACAGATAGAGGTGACAATCTTCCGAAATAATAATGCCCAGTTAATATTCCTATGATAGTGAACTATTTTAAAGATCTTGTACTAAACTACTCCGTCACTCATATTCTCAACTCTTGAGAATGAAGTGTCTAACAAGTATCTAATGGACTTATTCTAATAAACATACACAAATTATGAATAAGAGAATAATAAACTGCCATTAATAGGAAATGTTTATACATATATCAACTCTAGGGTATACAACTAACACAACAATGCTGGAAATACCATTGTACCCCATCTAAAAACCTAGCCAGCCATTATTATGTTCACCCTGAAGAAAATCCCACCTTCCTCATCATCAAGACCACCCTCATTGGACCCAATTATCATACTCAGGCTTGAGAAATTCATAGAGCCATGATCACCAAGAATAAGTAGGGCTTCCTTACAGGGGCCATCACCCCGCCATACCCTTCTACATTCTTGGATCACTGGAACGGTTTCTCCTTCCATAGCCAAGAGTATTGATGCGATGGAAAATTTTGTGGATGTATGAAAGAACCTATGAGAATGCTTCGCACAATGAGATTTGATAAGGGTTGAGAAACTCCAACACCAACTTTATGCCTTACAATAAGGTAGTCTCTCAATAAGTGATTATTAAACTGAATTGACAGGGCTTTGGGAAGAACTTGAGTAGTATTGGTCGATTTTTGCTTGCGCTTGCCCAGTGAAGTGCTCGTGTGCTACAACACGAAATTTGACTATTCACCGATAGTAGGACTATATAGTCCACTTCTTGACTGGACTTAACAATGAGTATGAAAATACGAGAACGTAGATCTTGATTATGGATCCCATGCCATCCTTGGCCAAGGTATTCTCTATGATTCAACAGCATGATACGAAGAATCAAATATGAACATGGATAGTCAATGAAAGCATGATCAATTTGGCAGACTAAAGAAAGGAAACAGTTAGTGGTTGCGGGGGGCTATCACACTCCTTTGGTAGTCATGGCTCTGGCAAAGTATCACCTATTGTCGGAAATCCTGTCACACTGCTAAAGTGTGTTGTCAGGAACACATATCCATCGGCTTTGAAATCTCGTGAGTACAATCATGCAAGGAACAAATGTCATCGGTAAGGCAATTCATTATGAAGAAGATATGCTTGAACTGCGGCCATACCAGAACTCACCTCTACCGTTTACTCATGATCAGTATCAATTCATCTTGTCCTAATCCAACATGCAATAGTGGAGTTACCTGTGCCACCATAGTAGAGATGGCAAAGCAAGTCGGCCCGCCCCAACCCACCAAAAGCGGGGCGGGACGGGACAGGGTGGGTCGAATTAGGAAGGTGATATTATATTTGGCCTCGTTTAAGGACAGGTTGGCGAGTTGGCAGGTTGGCCCGTCAAAAAAAATAAAAAATATAAATAAATTTATTTTAATATTTTTTATGAGTTAAATTATTTTAAAAATTAGAAAAATATATTAAATGAAAAATCTACTTAAATAAAATGGAACAAAATAATTAAGCTACATAATTTGTATCCAAATTTAACTCAAATACAAATATAATAAACTAATTAGGATATATAAATAAGTTTATAAATAATAATTAACTATAAATTTATAATATAAAGTCTATAGTATAAAGTTCACAAATTAATAAAAGTATAATAATATTATTATTTATAATAAAAATATAAAATTTGTTTTCAAAAATACTCTTGAACCTAAAAAAAAAAAGTGACAAGCTTGGCCTGGCAGGGCAGGTTAGGTAGGCCAAAAATTTTTCGCGGACCAAATATGTCAATCCAACTCGGTGGATTGAGCCCGTTTTGCCATCTCTACACCACAGGTATTAGCGGTGGCTTCTTGCATCAACGTACTAGGAAGGGAAGTTTCTCACATGCACTAACCTAAAATAGACATAGGTACTCCAGCCATAATACTCTCATGTACTGTTAGCCCACCAAGACCACTTTTTCGCCCCTAGATAGTAGATTTTGAGGCCATTGATCATGTGTGTCCATTTGGCCCATTTTACTTCTTATTTCAAGATATGACCCACTAACATTAAATTACCCAATGGTTCCATTGTCACCTCATCTTATGATGGCACCATCATTTTTCATCATTTAAAGTTCTTAATAATGTTTCATTTGTTCCAAATTTCACTTACAATTTATTATTTGTTTCAAAATTGGTTCAGTCCTTCGAATGCTTACTTTTGTTTTTTCCTAATCAATGTCATATACAAGATTTGAAGTCTTTGAAGATGATTTGTTCAGGTAGAGAGGAGAATGGTGTATACTACTTGGACTTAGTTCTAGAAGTAGAGAAAGTAATGACTTGTAATAACACAATAGCTTCACTTTATCCACATACCATTTCCATTTTTGATTTATGGCATTACTGCTTAGGACACTTATCATCTAAAACATTGTCAATCTTGAAAGATAAATTCTCAAACACTAATGTTACTTTACCTCAAACACTAATGTTACTTTACCTTCACATGATGTTTGCGATATTTGTCAATTTGCTAAACAAAAGAGACTCCATACTATTTAAACTCGCATAATGTATCTCAGATTTTTGAATTCATTCATTTGGACATAAAGGGGCCCTTTTAGGACCTCTTCAATTGATGGGCATAATGGACCCATTTAGTTAAGATTATAGGAGAAGTACTTTTTTAGAAGTAGAAGTAGAAGTAGAAGCCAAACTAAAAGCCAAAGTATAAATTTGTTTTGCATTTGAATATAATTGTATAAGTATTTTTTTTTATCAAAATTAGAAGTTGTCAAATAGTTTAAATGTGATAAATATGGAAGTACTTTTTTCTTATAAAATTACAATTGAGGGGAGAGAGAGAAAGAGAGAAGGAGAGAAAGCGAATGAGTTAGAATGAGAATGGGAAGGTAGTTGATATTTTTTTTAAAGATTTTAATGATAAAATCATAATTAAGTGAAAAGAAAATGGTTGCTGAATTCAATAAGGAACATTTTCTTTCTTCAACTGCTTTTGCTTCTGGGTAGCTCCTTATCTATTTCTAAAAAAAAAAAAAAATCAAAAAACTTGATTATTTTCTGCTTCTACTTTTTTTGAGAAGCACAAACAAACAATATCATAATTACTTTTTTTTTTTGAAAATTTTTGAAAAGAAAAGTCCTTCTCTTCATGTTAGAAGCACAAACAAATACACCTATTTCTTAACCATTCTTGATGACCATAGTAGATATACTTGGGTTTATCTGTTAACATCAAAATCAGAGGTATCTACTAGAGTTAAGGATTTTACTTTCTTTGCTAAGGTCCATTTTAATTCTTGTGTAAAATTTGTTGGAATGAATAATGGGCTCGAATTTAATCTTGCTAAATTTTATTCATCCAAAGGAATTATTCATCAATGGAGTTGTAGAGAAACCCTATGGCAGAATGGATGTATTGAGCACAAGCATAAGCACATCTTGAATGTTGGAAGGGCATTGCTTTTCCAAACTCCCTTACCTCAATTTTTTTGGTCCTATGCTATTTCACATGTCGTTTTCCTCATTAATCGCATTCCTTCTCTACTTTTGAATAATTCCTCACCATTTCAATTATTGTATGGCAAAACCCCGAACTATATTGATTTAAAAACCTTTCAAATGCCTTTGCTATGCTTAAACTCTTTTACATAATAGGCACAAATTTGATTCCCAAGCTGCAAAAGGGCATTTTTCTAGGATATAAAACTAGAATAAAGGGCTATATGTTTTATAATCTTGATACTAGGGAAATAAGTGTGACTAGGAATGCTATATTTTCCGAATGTGTTTTTCCACAAGATCTCTCCCATGGCCCGTCCTGCATGCAGCTTCATTCCTCTACCATGCAACGTGCCCCATATCCACTCTCTTCCTTGATAGCACCAATACCCAGCAGCAATCATCCTCCACCTCCTCATCCCCAGGACTACCATTTGTACAATCTCTTCATCACCCAAATCAACTTCTTCAGGAACTTTAGGTACTGACTTCTCCACACCTTATCTTTTTTCCAATTACATTTCCTATGTTAATTTATCACCATCACACAAATCCTTTTCCTTGTCTTTACTTGCTCAAACTGAACTAACTGGCTATGTTGAAGCACATAAATTGGAATGTTGGAGAAAGGCCATGGATGTTGAGATTGCAACTCTTGAGTTAAACTGAACTTGGGTTTTGGTTGATTTGTTATGCCATTCTTATTGGTAATAAATAGGTATACAGAATTAAGAGACATGCTGATGGGTTGATTGAAAGATATAAGACGTGCTTGGTTGCCAAAGGCTATACCCAAATGAAGGGATTGAATTATTTTGAAACTTTCTTTCTCGTGGCAAAGATGACTAACATTCACCTACAACCTTCATAAAAAATTAGCATCTTCATCAGCTTGATGTTAATAACAACTTCTTACATGGCAATTTGCATGAAGATGTTTATATGCAAGTTCCCCAAGGAGTAATAGCTACACACCCTAATCAAGTATATAAGTTTCTCAAGTCAATTTATGGCATCAAATAGGCTACTCAACAATGGTTTGAATAGTTATCCAATTTGCTTGTTTAGTGGTTATTGACAGTCTTCTAGCAATCTTATTTTAAAGGTCACTAATTTATCTATCACAGCTCTTTTGGCCTATATAGATGATATAGTTCTTGCAAGTAATTCTCTAGAGGAGTTTGCTCCCATCAAGTCTACACTAGACTCTCACTTCAAAAATTAAGGAACTGGGGGTGTTAAAATATTTTATGGGCCTTGAGGTGACCCATTCTCATGTAGAAATTAGCATTTGTCAATGCTATTATTGTTTGGATCTGTTGAAGGATACGGGCCTATTGGGCTCTAAGCCTACACCAACACCATTCGATCGCACTTCATGCCCTTTCCAAGATACTAGCTCCCCCATTCAAAACCCAGCTTCCTATCATAGTCTTGTGGCCTGACTCTTATATTTGAATTTCACACGACTTGATATATGCTTTACAACCCAACAATTGAGCCATTTCATGGCTTCACCAACCGTTATTCACCTCAAGGCTATCCATCATATCCTACGGTATTTGAAATTCTTTCCTAGACGCGGGTTATTTTTCTGGCGTAACTCTGACTTGTAGGTCTTTGGCTTCATTGATGCATATTGGGGTGGTTGCCAAATACTTGCCAATTTGTGGCAGGTTTCTATTTCTTCCTTGGAAAGTTTCTCATTTCTTGGTGTATAAAGATGCAGCCTATAGTCTCATGCTCATCATTCATGGCTGAGTACAGGGCATTGGCAGTGGCGACTTGTGAGCTTCATGTTTGATAGTCCTGGTGCAAGGCCTGAATATACACTATCACAAATTACTCGTTCTTTACTGTGATAAACAAAGTGCAATGCACATATTGTAACACCCTTTATTATATAAGCCATGCTTGAGTCATGGAGTTATATTATAGGGTTGTCACTGTGCTAAGAAATCTTTAAAAGATGAAAAATATAATGAATGACCTTTTAACTGCACACTTTACTACTGACTAATAGTTCGTAAACTTCGTCGTTTCTAATACATAGAGAATAAAATAATTACAATTTAAAAGAAATTGTGACTAACACAAAATACAGCATTTGCTTCCGCTGTGCGACGTTAACTAGCTTGGTCTGGTTTGTGCCCGAGTCTTGCTCAGTGAACGTCCCAGTACTCCACCTCGCACTTGCTTTTCAACTTAGGTGCTGGAATGTTTACGGAAAAGAAAAACATACAAGCAGGCAGTAAGAACCTAAGGTTCTCAGTAGATAAACTCAAACTATTACTCATACAGTACCATCATAAACATTCCAGCCGCTTCGGTTTCTTATGAAAATGTGAGCACATATACGCAAGCAGTGGTTCACTTTTAAGTTGAAAACATCTTTCTCGAAGCGGGTTATATTTTTATCAACCACTTGGCATATTATATGACAGACATAGAAACACGAATAGTGTAATATACTTCAGTAAGAATCATAATAACATCATGACATAATGAGATAATTAGAATGTACATGTAGATATTTGTACTTGATTGTATGCAAGTGCACTTGACTTAATTCATCTTTTTCTTTAATTTGCAACTTGATCTTGCTCTTTTCTGTACTTGGTCCCCCGGAGATGAATGACCTCTCTCACCCCTGGGTATTAACCTGCTTTTCAGGTTTGAGCTCGTACCTATACATGAGTGATGGGTTTACTTTCCCCGACTCTCACACTAGTCTATTCCCCTTAAATCTGGTTGAGGGCTGGCTCAAGTCTTATATAGTACTGCTCTGGCCGATGCTAGTAGGGTCTATGCTATGCCTCACGTGGTAGCTTGGTACGTCCCTCTTACAAGTTCTTATTATCCTTTTCTTTTCATATCTTATCATGCATGCGGATGCTTTGAGCATTCATGGATATGTCTCTTACCTTACTTCTCATATCATATTCTAATTATGCTTGCATGCATGACGTACATGAACATGACATATAAATATAAATATATTCAAGGCATAATCACCCATAGCATAAGTTCTCATAAATTCCTGCCGAAAATTCGGCAGCATAACGGATCGAGTCCGCTTTCCTGTGAATAGTGCCAGGCTACCAATATAATCAATCAAGCAGTAAAACCAACATAGAGCATCAAGTTTTACAATAATAATATCAATCATATAACATGTCAACATAAATATATATAACTTAGGTTTCCTGCTCGTTCTACTCAATTCTACCCGATTTTGTAAAATTCACCATAATTTCTATTCAATTCAGTTGGACCTAAATTTTGAATATGTTATAGTTCTATGTGTCTAGGTTCCAACCTTTTTGGTCCCATCTCATTTTGATTTATGTAACTCAAGTTATTCAAAGTTTACTTCTGTCTACCCTACAACTAGCCAGAATTGCACTCTTAGAAGTAAAAATTCACTAAAAATAGAAAATTAGGTGAAATCATACGAAATTTACATTAAATTAAAGCTAAGCTTTTGAATGAAATAAGTTTCATCTCATTTGCATTAGTGTATTTTGAGATATAAGCCCCGAAACTTGACCCTACTGGACTATCATATTCCAGCCTGGTTTGAACTTAAGTCAAATTCATTGATGTGCTAGGAACAAATGGCAATGAATCTGTCTCTGAAATTTTTATGAGATATTTCTTTACATGTTAGCTTTCAAACAGCATTGGTTGCACTCAATTTAGAGTTGTGTAGGGTGAGTTATACCCTTCTCAACTTATACTGCCCAGATAAGAATCTAGATTTCTAGGTCAAACTTAAAAAATTCATAACTAATTCTATACTAATTCAATGGTCTTATATTTTATATGTATGGAAAGCCCTGAATGTCTAGTTTCATATAAAAATATTTTTATTGAATTAATTGGCTGTAGGTAGAGCCGTACACTCCGCCGTATGGACAGTCGAGGGAAAAACCTTAACAGCTTTTTGAATTCTTCTTGGATTCATGTTTTTCTCTAAACAATCCATCTAATCTTCAATTCAAACTTATATATACACCTTAAACGAACCTTAATTCATCCTCATCACTCAAGATAACATTAGAATCTTGCAAGAAATTGGGAAGAAAGTGGAGTCTCAATCAGCCAAATTCAAAGAAAACAAGAAAAGAAGTTGGAATTCCTACCTTGGTGGTGTGAAATCTTGGTGGAACTTGATCTTGGAGTGAAGTTGATGGTTGGAGCTTGAGCTTGGGGATGAGAGGAAGTGCAAGAAAGTGAAGGAAAGTGGGAAAATGATGCTGGTAGTGGGGAGGCCGAAAATGATAAGAAGAGAAGGAAGGGAAAAGTAGAGATTTTTGGAGGCACTTTGCTTTGATTGGTGGATTCAACTTCATCATCAAATTTGGTTTGGCTTTTCTCCCTCAATGGCTGATCAAGGCGCCACATGAGGGGGTAGTTTGGCTAAATCATAGCCGTTGATCTTAGGGCACTCATAGAAAAATTTCCATTGGTCTGATTCCGACAGTTTAAAATACCGAAATCTTACCAATTTCTCTTAAATCGGTAAATCGGTTTGAAAATTTTCTGTGGGGCTTCCTATGCTCCTAATTTAATTCCATCAAGCCTAATCCTTTTTAACCACACTTAATTGGCTTTAAGTGAATGTTTAACCGAATCCTAATTAATCCCAATTATCCAATGAAAATCGAACAACTCGATTAGTAACGATAAAATTTTTTGGACGTTACGTTCTCCCCTCACTTGGAAGCCAATTGGCGCCATCCATCGGGGTAGAAGTGGCTTACTTTTCAGCCACTCAAACTAGTGGTGTCAGTTTGAACTTCTACTGATTCGGTTCTGGTGGTTTAAAATACCAAATCTTCGCCGATTTTCTTCAAATCAACAAAACTTTACTAAATGAATCTGAGAGAATTTTTTATATCTCTATTCTAATTGTTCCTAAGCCTCATCCCTCTAATTAACATCTAATTAACTCTTTACCAATACTTAATTAACTTCTAATTGTCTTTACATAACTATCGGAACCGAATAAATAGATTAACGGTGTAAAGTAGACAATTTTGCAAATTCGGAGCCTTTTTGTTTTCTATCTTCTGTAACTAATGGCATTTCCGTAATTTTGAGCAAGTCCAGGGATACCCCACGTCATTTCACACCCGACTGCCTCCATGGCCCAATCGGCAGAGATTTAAACTTCTACGGTTTTGCTACGTGATTCTGCTTCGTTTAAAACCCCATTCTGCTAATTCTACAGATGTGGGGACATAAAGGTCATTTTATAAAATATTCAAGGGTTATTGTGGAAATAATTCTTTGGGATCAAAATATAATTTCTAAAAATTTTGGGCATCACTGCAATTGACAAAAGTTTGTAGGGACACTTTTGTCATTTCTTAATTTTTAACATGTGGCAGTGTTATATTTTCAATGGCAGTGTTACACTACCCTATAATTCTGAGTGTGAAAATCATTATGGCATAACGCTGCCTGAGAAATTCTCACACTGCCTAAGAGAAATAATTCAAAGTTTCCATTATGTTCTGTTTACGAAAGTGGGGATGTTACACATATCGGCAAATCAATTTTCCAAGAGCGCACAAAACACTTGGAGATTGATTATCATGTCATGCGGGAAAACTTACAAGGTGAGTTAATGAGGCTACTACCCATATTTTCCTCCTTTTCGATTGTAGACTACTTCACTAATGGGTTCACCACAAGCTCAATGTTTGTCCTTCTTCCTAAGCTAGGGATGGTAGACATATACCACCTTCCAGCTGGTCGGGGCTCATGAAATCAAATAAAGGATCTATAAAATAAAAGGAAGACACTAGTCATCACACTAGCAAGGAAGGAAATGTTGTTACTGATCCAAAAATTTAGAGAAGAGAACCATGATTTTAGAATCTAATAGGGATTCACACTTTATGCACTCATCATTGTATAGGTCTCATTTTCTGTACTTGATACATAGCACATCACATTGTTGTATATAAACACAATAAAAATCAATGAAATAGTGAAGCATTTCTGTTATATATATTTATGAATAGATCATGACATGGGTTTTTTTCTTCAAACAAACTGCTACAACATAGAGATATAACTGCAAGTTTTTCCATAGCTTTCCAAGGATACATATATTATTTAAAACTAACTTCTGTTACTTTGCACATTAATAAGAGCAAAATGTTCAAACTTTCTAATCAATTGAAACCATTAGCATGTTTGAGAACCATGGAAAAAAGCTTTTTTTTTCCCCTCAAAAAAGCCATTTTGGAAACATTAATCTTGTCCGGGTAAATGATAGAAATAGATTATAATCAAAAGCTAATAATTTTAAGCTGAAAAATAGCTTATAATTATAAGCAACTTTTTGAAACTTTTACAGTTTTTCAACACACACTACAACTTAAATCGATCACATGCTTGAAGATATTGGCTCATTTGTCTTTCTTTGGAACTTTTTTCCATGGGCTGCAATCACAATTGTCCATAATTAGAATAGAATATATATGTCGCATATATGATTTATGATAGGACACGATAATATCGTATGATCTATAAAACTAACTTCATCTAATGGAAAAAAGGTTATTATTGTTCTTGTAATGTATATATATATATATATATATATATATATATATATATATATATATATATATAGAGAGAGAGAGAGAGAGGATGAAGTAAAAATATCCATGGACAACCATTCGTACAGATTTTAAAACCCCATAGAAGGCCAAAACATTTTAGTTAAAGTTGCTCGATCTAATGACTTTATATTTAATATTAAATATTAATTTTTAATCAATGATCAAAAGATGTTTGCATTTCAAAGGCTGTCTACCTTGCTTATAGTTTACATGAAGTTAATTAGCTTTTTCACATAATTTGGTTGATTAAACTATCTTGACTCCATTTATAATCGTAGTTAATTTTCAGCTACAATCATGTCCAATATTATATAGTTGAGTTTAAAATTTATTTTACATTCTATAATTGTTTTCACAGTTCTACACAACTATAATTACATTCCACAAAAATAAAATGTTTACTAACGAACTCTATTTTCTAAACCCTCCTCCAAAAAAAAGAAAAAAAAAAGAAAAGAATGAAAGAATTACTTGTTGATTGATCTGAAATAAGATCTGCAGTTTGGTAAACTCTTTGCAACTTTCTAGGAGGACTCATTTTTCCTGTGCCTTGTACCGATTATGGTAATGAAGTCAAACCAACAAATTCTTCACACACACACATATGTAATAAAGTAGAAAAAGAACATATTGACTCTAATATTGCTCCTACTTTTACTTACTGAATTTTTGATTTGTTAGTAAATATGGGAATGAACATAGAGTGAAATGCTGAGAAAAATAATGAGTATTTATAAAATTTATGGTGTTATCGAAGAATTAACTAATTATGATGTGAATCATTTGTACTCTATGTAGATAGTACGTGAACATTGATAACACCATGAAATGCATAAGTCGGAGATTAGTTAAGAAGAGATTATATTAAAGCTTTTGACTAGAATAAAATTTAAAAACTATCAATAAACATGTAACTAATGGAGATAAATAAACATGAATAACAAAAACTAAATAAGGGTTGGAATGTATAAAGAGTCCTATTATTGCGTACAAAGGCTAGAAGCTTCACGTCAAAAGGAATAAAAAAGAAAAGAAAAGAAAAAAAAGGGCTAGAAGCTTAAGCATTAAGTAGATTAAAGAGAAGATTTAAAACCCGTCACATTCATGGAAATAATTGTTTATTTAGTCTTTAATGGTACGGGTAAAGTTGGATGATTTATCAAATTCTTAATTTTTTTTTTCATAAAAGCCTTATTAAATGTAAAGATTTTTGAAAAATAAAAAAAAATTTGAGTGAAGTAAAAATGTTAAATTAAGGGGGAAAACGTTATTAATATTTAATTAATATATGTATATGAGTCTTGCATGTGCGGGTTTTTGTCTATGTGCAAGTGATGTGAGTATATGCACTTTGTATCTTTTATTATTGCACATCAAAAAGTCATCATCGCAATTTAGATGAGTGTAAGTACTTCGCATATGACTTTAGTGGCCTTGAATATGAGTTTATGTACAACAGAGAGAGAAGGGAAAAAAAAAAGTGTATTTGCTTTTCATGTAATAGTGCACATACGTAGAACTTACTGTGATTCATGTGTGAAATATCAAATGAGATATATATGACTATTTGCTTAAAGGGAGTCTATCGGACCTGTATATATTTCATTATACTTGAGTTTATGATATTTTTTTCATTAAACGCTTCTTCCTCCAGCCAGATTATTGCAAATATATTCTAGTTTTAATGTAGTTTATGTATGTTACCTAAGAGTTATTTCGCCGAATAATGGCGGAGGACAATTGTCAACCTCCCAGAATGTATCTATTAAATGCTGAATCTCGGGGTCCACTTCCTGATATAAATAAGTTAAAAAGAAAGTTTAGATATTCCATTAACAGAACCATTAATATGCATAGAATAGTTAAAATAACATACATATAGTCATAGGAAATTATGTCAAACCATGAATTTTGGGGACATGTTTCTGCCTTTTGTATTAACCACGTTGTGTCGTTTAATATAGTAGCCATATAAATGCATGTTGCCATAAGCCTACTAATCAAGGAGACGCTTACTATCAAATACAATTCATGTTTCTGTTTTCTTTACATTTTACGCAAATAATATATACATGTATGTGTGTGTGTTTGTGTACATGCTACGGTACATAATTTCCATCTTTACCACTCGAAATGACTTTACCGCATCATCATATGCAGGTTTTTCCTTTTTCTCCAAAGCACAAAATACTGCTTCAAGTTGATGAACTATCTTGGCATAACTGATAGGTGTACATTTCCCTAATTTGGATGTCAGCAAGTCCAATTTATTTGTTGATGGAGAGGAACCTTGGGACAAATGGTTGCTTCCCTGCAAAAAATTAAGAAATAATATAATTTAATTGACCCCAAAAATAAATAAAGAACCAATGTAATCTTGAATAAAGTAATAGTACAAAAGCTATGTACCAAAAAAAAAAAAAAAAGTAACGCTACAAAAGTTTGAAATTCTAGTTTGTAAAATGTATCTTAGCTCATGAAATGCTTATTATTACATGCAACCCGGTTGATAGCATTGCCTTGGTCCCACTGCTCATTGCTGCAACATTAAAAAGTAGAATTAGAGAATGCACCAATACTGTTACGAACATGAGCAGTTAGTATTGTATGCGTTGATAGGACAATAATACACAAGACTCGAGTCTCTTCGAATTCAAAATCCTCAATAGATGAGAAGTTATTATATATTGTTCAAGGATGTTGTGCTTATGCATGTAGAGAAATACTTGCAATAAGCATCTAGCTGTAATTAATATTGTTATTAAACACTTGTCCTATGTCATATTCCTTGATAAAAAAGACACTCAGATGTTTCAAGAAAAATGTAGACTTCATCTGGATTTGAGGGTTACTATTACATGTAAATATTACTTGCTAAGCCATGTGCTATTCTATAAAAAGTTATGCATAAATCAGATTGCAACTATTTAGCCCTTTATTTATCCATAAAAGTGTCCCACAATTGGGGCAAAAGAGAGTCCAAAATAAATTAAAGTTGGCAATGGTTTCCGAGGGCATTAAGCTAGATGAAAATGAAGGCTTTGCATATTAGGTAATGACAAAGACAATAACAACTTATATTTGAAGATATCAGAACCAAAGATGAAAGAGAGAAAAGGAACCTCGAGAGTGAGAGAGAAAGAGAGGATTGCAAGTTTCTGTAAAAAATGATTCTTCACTACTGAATATGAATTGAGTTGCACCTTATATACATTCACTAACACAAAGCTTGCACTACAAGTAATCAGTAACTAACTCTAACAGATTTGTGCTTAGTTAGCATAACTAATCAACTAACTTAACTAACAAACTATTATAAGTTAATCTATCCTCTATCATCCCCTCACAAGCTCAAGGTGGAGAGTGGCGACACCCTGAGCTTGTCTTTGAACATATGGAACTTAGAGGCAGAGAGGGGTTTGGTGAGCACATCTGCAACTTGCTCAGAAGAAGGAATGTGGCTAACTGAAACCTATCTTTGAACAACTTTGTCTCGAACAAAGTACAGATCAAGTTCAAAGATTTTGTTCGAAAGTAGAGAATTGGGTTGATAGCCAAGAGTATGGTACTTAAATTATCACAATAGATAGTGGGGGGATAGGAGCCAGGGCAATGAATTTCATGTAGCAAGGATTGAAGCCATTTCAATTCAAAAATCACAATAGCTAGACTGCAAAATTTCACCTTTGTGTTAGAGCTTTATACAACTTGCTTCTTCTTACTAGACCATGAAATAAGGTTGGAGCCAAGGAACACACAATAACCCAAAGTCGACTTACGGTCATCAATGTCTGAGCCACAAAATGCCATGAGTCTTAACTCCTTGCCTCTGAAGAATCACAATCCATGATCTATAGTACCACTTAGATACCTCAATATGCGCTTCATAACTTTCCAATGATCCTCAGATGGATAATATATAAATTGACTCACTTTGCTCACTGTAAAGGAGATGTTCGGTCTAGTAATCATGGTATACTGAAGTCCACCCACAAAATCAATTCAAAGATGGCTTGTCAAATGGAACCCAACCATGAGCAATGAGTTTCTGGCCACCGACCATAGGGTTAGGCGTAGGCTTGGCCAAGGCCATACCAGCTTTATGCAAAAGATTCTTAATGTACTTCAATTGAGAGAGCAAAACCTCACTAGTAGAGGAATAATGAACTTCAGTGCCTAAGAAGAAATGCATCTGACCAAGGTCCTTATGAGCAAAGAAAAGAATTGAGAGATTCAATGAGGGTGACACTTCTGGGGATCACTGCCAGTAATGAGAATATCATCCACAAAAACCAGAACATATAAGGTGGAGGAGATCGAGAACTTTGTGAAAAGAGAAGCATCAGACCGAGTATTGGTTAAGCAAAAGGAGTGAATGGTGGAAACTAATTTCTGAAACCTTGCTTGAGTGGCTTGTTTCAAGCCATAGAGAGCTTTGTGAAGTTTGCACACTAAGGAGGAGGAGCCAGTTTGAAAGCTTTTAGGTTGTGACATGAAGACATCCTTGGTAAGATCCCTATTATGGAATACATTGTTAAAATCAAACTACTGAATGCACCTCCTTTTGGAGAGAGCAAGATTAATGATCAATCTAGCCGTGATGGGGTTCACTGCTAGACCAAAAAACTCATTAAAGTCAAAACCTTCCCTTTGGTGAAATCCCTTAGCCACAAGCCTAGCTTTGTATTTCTGAATAGTGCCCATTTGGGTTTCTCTTCATGCAAAATACCCACTTATATCCAATTGGTTGCATATTGGAAGGAAATAGTTGAAAAGACCAGGTGTTATTCTTCAAGAAGGCTTTATACTCCTTAAGCATTGCTTGTTTCCATTGAGGTGCAGCTAAAGCCTGAGCCACTGTCGTTGGCTTAGATTATAAGAATTGAGGATTAGACCCTAGAACTGTTACAACATAGCTCTTGGGCTTGAAGATCCCATATTTTGCCTTGGTTTGCATAAGGTGAGCATTATGATGAAATAAGTCCATTATGAGCAGTGCAGGCTGAGCAATAAGGAGTGTTATTTCAATATGGCCACCAGCTAAAGAGGAGGAACTAGCAACAGCCTGAAAATTGGATGAATGCTAGTCAAAACATAAAGAATCACCACATAGACTTACAACACTTGCACTCAAATCACTTGAAATAGAATTGGTAGCGTTTGTAGGGTAAAACATTGAGCATAAGGGACAGGCATAGGGGCCATGAAAGTGACAACATGGACAATGTCCAGCAAGTGAGAAATAATGGGAGACTTGTTAAGAGAGAATATAGATTGACATGGGAAAAAAGTTTCATCGAAAACCATATCTCTAGAGATATACACTGTCCCAGTTGGTGATAAGCATTTATATCCTTTATGTTGAGGTTCATAACCTAGAAAAATACATGGGTGAGATATATAGCCTAATTTGTGAGAATTATAGGGTCTGAGCAAATGAAAACACTTATAGTCAAAGGTTTTAAGGAAGCGGTAATCTGATTTTTGGTTAGTGAGTAGTTCATATAGGGATTTATTATTCGTATTTGGTGAGGATAAACAATTTATGAGGTAGCTAGAGGTAAGAAAGGCATCATCCTAGTGGAAGGGAGGCAATGGCTAAGAGGGTTAGGCCAACCTTAGTGATATGTTTATGTTTCCTTTCCACACAACCATTTTGCTTATGTGAGTAAGGACAAAGCCTATGTTGAATGCCACTTGTCTTCAAAAACTGAACAAATGCAGATGAAAGATATTTCAGTTTGAAGGGCTTTAATTTTTAAACCTGTTTCCAATTCAATCATTGATTCATATTGTAAGAAGGCTGAGAATACTTGTGACTTATTCACCAACAAATAGGTGCATTCATATCTTGAGTAAGTATCAATAAAGCATACATAGTACCCAAACCTAAATTTAGACAAAATCGGAGCAGATCCCCATACATCTGAATATATCAAATCCAAAAGTGCTGCATATGCATGAGCAGAAGGCAAGATTCTAAAAATTGGACTAATCACTGAATTAGATATGGCACCGATTTAAAGATTTACTAGTTCAACCGATTTAATCAGAATATATATATATATATAATAAAATAAAAATATCTACTAATGATTACTTTTTATTCTAATAACAAATTTATTTTTAATATATAGATAAATATATTGATTTTTCAAAAATAAAAAAATGAACATGACCCAAAAAAAAATGAGACATAGGTTGTAAACAATGGGCTTGGATCAATTGACCCATGACCCATTTATCTAAGGAAGGTGTAAAAACCCTAACTTTCAAACTCACCAACAGCCGCACACATAGTCCCCTCTTCTTCTCTTTCTCGGTTTCTCCTTCTTCTTCTTCTTCTCTCTCCCTCTCTCTCTCTCTCTTCCTCTCCCCTTTTCTTTTTTTTGGTCTTCATGTCCCTAATCATTTTTTCCTCCCTTTTTCCCTGTGGACATGCTCATTTGATTATCTATGGAGAATAGCGTTTTTGAGGACCACATGCGCAGGGAAGCGAACAGCGACAACGTGGTGGTGCTAACACTGGGAGGATGAAGGATGACAACTACAAGGGAAAGGCGGTGCGGCGGTGGCTAAGGCTGCAGGCTTTGTTTTTAAAAAAACTGCTCAACCGCCAAAATTGGTCCGGTTTAGCGATTTTTGGCCGGTTTGAGCGATTCATTGATGGTTTTTTCAACTCCACATTTTTTGGCCATGTCCGGACTGGTCACCGAGCCAGTTCTCGGTTTAATCGGTCGGATTGATCGGTCCGATCCAGTTTTCAGAACTATGGCAGAAGTTAAATGTGGTAGTTGATGTAACTTTCCCATACACCATGAATCACAAACATTTCGGAATGGAAATATTACACAAGGACAAAATAAGATTTACAATTTTGGGATTTGGATGACCTAAAGATTATACCAAGTTTTGTAAATAGAAGAATAAGTAACAGAATTACAAGAGATAGCATAAACTAGTTTACAAACTCAATTACAAGAGATTGTGTTATGAGATGAGTCTAAAACAGAATTACAATTAGAGGGAATAGGTAAAGGTATGTGACTAGGAGATTTTAGAATTTGAACATGTTCAAAGGCATAGAGGCCTTCTTTAAGCTTGCCTTGAAGAAGTACTTGCTTGGTAATCTAAGATTTGACATAACAAATGTTAGGGTGAAATTCTAAGAACGCATTATTGTCTTATGCAAACTTAGACACACTCACTCAATTTTGGGTAATAAAATGCACACGCATGAGGTTATCTAAGGTAAAGAAAGAATTTGACAATCTGGAATGTAAAGTGGAACGACTTATATGCTCAATATTTATACCTTTTCCATTTCCAATCTGAACATGATGACCAATGCTATCATATTTTGAGCAAGTGATGAGATTCTTCTAATCATATGTTAGGTGATGTGTGGCACCTGAAACGGGTATCATGCCATATCATTGAGAGTGGCAAGAGTAGCAAGATAGGCTCTTGGAATAGCAGATCTCCTAGATTGTGAAAGGATGTAGGTGGTGGAGGAGGTAGATAAGAAGCCATTCTTTAGGAGGTTGAAAATTTTGGTCGAATCTGCGGCAAAACTGCCAAATCACATGACTAAACTTCCCACACAGTTGGCACTGAGGCCTGCTACCATTATTCCACTGAGATCTACCTCTTCTTGAGTGACCATGACCCCTACCACGACCTCTGCCTTGTCCTCCATGAAAACTACCTTAATTCTTCTTATCATCGACATTTAGTTGAGCAACATTGGCTTGAACTAAATCCAAATCAGCCTTCCTAAACCTTTCAATTCTTTCTTCTTGATCCATCAATAATGCCTCAATTTCAACAACTAAATATGGTTGTGTTCTAGAGACTATTGAAGTGATAAAAGCACTGAAACTTCATTGTATCCTAACAAAATTATCTCCACATAATCTTCAACCATGATTGGTGCACTAACTATTGTGAGAGAGTCGACCATCTTCTTCATTTACGGTAAATAATTTGAGATACACTGACCTTGTTTCTTTACACTGACCTTGTTTCTTTACAGATCTGAGCTAAGTTTTCAGCTTGCTCACTTTTTCTCTTGTTTGTGAGGCAAAGTAAACCTCAATTCTCTCCCAAATTTGATAGGAAAACTCGCACCCGACCATGCTATTTGAAAAAGCCTTGTCCATTTATGCAGGCAACTAGGAAACAATGTGTTGATCCTGCCGCTCCCAATTGACATACTCTTCTGATTCAATTTCGGATTCTTTATTTTCTTTTGACTTGAATCTTTGAGGCATTTTCTCCTTCTTGAGATGATCTTGGAGCTTGTTCAATCTAATTGCAGCCGATGCTTGCTTCTTCCATGGCAAGAAATCTTGTTTATCAAGCTTAAAGGAAACTGGATTGGAAAAGGTCTTCGGTGTGAATTGAGTCGATGAATTCACTGCTGTTAAGCCTAAATTCATAGTTGAAGAAGGTGTAGGTTCAAAGAGGTTCATGGATCTTGATAGCTCTTATACCATGAAGGTATTAGAACCAAAGATGAAAAGAGAGAAAAGGAACCTCGAGGGTGAGAGAGAAAGAGAGAGTTGCAAGTTTCTGTAAAATTGATTCTTCATTATTGAATATGAATTGAGTTACACCTTATATACATTCACTAACACAAAGCTTGCTCTACAAGTAATCAGCAACTAACTCTTAACAGATTTGCGCTAATCTAGCAAAACTAATCAACTAGCTTAAGTAACAAACTGTTACAAGCCAATGTATCCTGTATCAATATTCAATAGTCTCTTCTAATATAAAATGAATATAGATATAATAGGGAGCATCAAAAAGCATACTGGAAGAAAATTTACTCAGCAATTGCTTTTTTGGTTGAATCATTGGATGCCTTTTTGATTGAGAATCATTTAGATCTTGGTTGCTTCCCAACATTTGTTTACCCTGTAAATTAAAAGCGATGAAAGTGAGATATGTAAACATTTGTATAAAAAAACTTGAAGTAACTATGATCATGACCAAAACCTTAGCTTCAAAAGATTTTCCAAGAGGGTGACTCTTTTGCATCTGCATCATTTCTCTAAAGAAGCCAACCTCCTCAAAATTCGTTTTCCACCACTTTGACAACATTCCTTCTGGAGGATTTATTACTGAAACGATCAACATATATTCCTTAGTCTAGATTCTCAATCACTTAACAATCCTTAACTCCTCACATAATGCAATAACATTAATGGGAAGGATTTAATGAAAGCTAATTTTTCAATATTATTATTATTATTGCTATTTTTGCTTTTTTTATGAAGAAAATTGCACTCATCAGAGTAAATTTCAAGAACAGTTAATATACATGGCACAATAAATGAAGCTCAGGAATTGACTATAACAGAACTTCAAGGGGAATTAAAGAAGGAACAATATAGTAAACAGATAATGAAAAGAGAAAAAATCCATATATGTAAGATTATGCAGAGGCTCACATAATTATCATTTCGAAGCATTAACTCAATAATCCCTAATTTTCACTAGCAACACTACACATTAGTGTAAAATCCTAACTACGTAACCTCCTCTTTACTGTCAAACCCTTCAGTTCAAATTATGTATCACTTTAGCTATTTGCAAATTAATTAAAAAAAAACCAAAAAATGAAGGATTGATTATAAATATGTTTATCAAAATATCCTTATTTAATAGCTAATTTATTATATTAATATTTCATTATTGTTGTACTTAGAATTGTATGGAAAGTAAAAATGAAAAAATTATAATAATATTTTATTGAAATGCGAAAGTGATAAATAAAATGAATAAAAATATTTTGCTTATAGTGACAAATAATTTGAACCGGAAAGAATATATCAAATTATTTAAAACGTTATTTAAGGTTTGTGGACAAAACTACTGTTAATTTGGATTTTGGAAGCATTGAAAAACAAAGTATGGATGATAGCAGAATAAATGAATATATCATACTCACTTATTATATCGCTTATATGATCCACATTAGGAGACAGTGGCTTGTTATACCTCTAGATGGAACTAAGGTAAAGATTGGAAACTAAATAACGTAGCAATATATTATATTGGAGACTATAGTAAAGATTTGAAGACAAATGCCTCAAGGATGTTTTATGTCTTTGCCTCCAAACAATGTTAAAAGTATCAATAAGGTTAAAGCAACAAAACAAGTTTAGGAGGATCCTTATCAATTACAATTAGACTACCAAAGAAAGATAAATTTGACGAAATATGCACATGCTATCCACAAAATAGAAGGTAGTAATAGTTAAGCAATGTTGTTATTGGTACATAATATTTTTAGCCAGAATTGGGACACTTGGAGGATTATATATAAATAATTAGAGATTTCAGTTGCTTTATATACAAAAGGCATATTGAATCGAAAAAAAAAAAAGAGACACAAAAGAACATAATATTTTATTCTTGTCAATTATTCTTCCATAATAATTGTTGTTTCAAGAGAATAGTTTTGACTAGGATTATTCGCAGTTTGATTTGACTTAATTTTAAATTAAAAAACCAGTTTATTCAAGTAATATAGTTTACATTGATTTGGATTTAATTGGTTTAGTTTTTCGAATATGATCCCATCCAAACTAATTTATATCGATTTTGATTGAATCGATTTAATTAGTTTTTGAAAAAAAAAAATCAATTTAAAATATTATTAGCTAATAGTAACTGAAGTCTTTAAAAAGAAAAAGAAAAAGAAATTATTTACTACAAATAAAATAGTATTTAATTAAGAATTACAGATAAATAAAAAATATGATAAATTGATTTTATTATAAATAAATATATAAATTTAATATTAAATAGTATATTATATAATACTAATTGGTTTAAATTGGATTTGATTGCTTTTGAAAATTAGAATCAAAATTCAATTTAATTTAATCTATTTTTAAATCAGTAAAAAGTATACTTTTTTTGTTCACTTTGGATTAATTTTTTTTATTAATTTTTGGTTTTATTTGATTTAAATTTGATTTGAACACCGCAAATTCTAGCAACAAGTCAGGAATTTTTAATTTTGTATTTGGATATTTATTGAGTGAAAGAGAAGAAATAAGCAAATTACCTTCAACAGGAATCTTGGTAAAAGATACATTAGCATCCTTCATGAAAATCTCAGCAGTTTGACGCATGTTTTTCCGGATCAAATAATCGTAAATATAATGATCAAGCCTTTGAAAATCCAACAAAAAGTGAAAGACAAAAAGCGAAGTTGATCAATAATCAAATTACCCACAAGAAAAAGATGCAAAAGAATTGAACATTTGAAACCTTGAAATCAATGTCTTAAAAATCGAACTAAAATAACCAGTTGAACTTTGAAGAGAAAAAAAATATTTTTTGTTTGGATTTTTTTTTGGATCAATTATAATTTAAAAAATTAACTATAAATTTAACCGATTAAATCAGTTGATCCATAAATCAAAAGTTTTATCAATTCAATCTGAAGTTCGATTTTTAAAACATTACATCAAAGATAAAATTGTAAAGAAAGAGAGAACCTACAGGGGGCGATGTTCCTCATCCAGCAGTGTTTTAGACCATTGAACATGAGAAGCTGCCATGGCTGTATAAAGAAAAAAAAGTTTAGATATCGAGAGAAAAAAATGAATGTAGAGGAAAGAAAGTATATAGTAGGCAAAATTTTTAGAAGGACTTCACGTGTTTATAGCGTGAGTCAAAACCATTCGATATTAGCAGAGAAGTTGATACTCAAGAAATAATATTACTAAGGTAGCAAAGTTTCATACAATGAATAACTTACGTGGTTTGTGAGCTGTTAATTGCATTTGCCTTTTGTGCTCGCCAGTGGTGTGGTCTAAATAGGAAGTTAGGTTGCGTTTTCTATATATATATTTTGAGAGAATTATAATATTCAAAATCTCTTTACTTTTAATAAATATGTTCAATGGCTTTACAAAAATAATGATTCAAATTAGGAAAAATTATTTGTAACAATGGTTTACTGTAACTGAATTTTAATTTTATACCAATTTTTTTTTCGCTAATAATCCCATTTTGATAAGACTTTTCATTATAAACTAATGAGCTCATTTGAATAAGTTTCTTAAAAAATATTTGTTTTATATTATCTTTTTGGGAGGTCTTTTTATAAAAGTATATAAAATCTAATTTTTATTTGAATGTACTATTAAAAGATCTTTTATCTTTAAATAATTTTATGTTGTAAAAAGTTGTTTTTTAGAAGATCAAAATTGTAGCCTATAATAGAAGTTGTTCTTTTATTTTTCACTTTTTCTTATAATTTTGCTTTCTTTTAGAAAAAAGTTCATCCAAATATGTTAAAATATATAAAGAATACTTATTATATTAAAAAAAGAAGAAGCTTTTTTCAATCAAAATAGTACATCTAAACAAACTAAATGTTCACAAGACATAAGGGGAAAAAGAATATTGGTAAGCTTCTCATTTCCTTTTAGATGTTATCATATTCAATGTATTTTGGCATGGGTTTTTACTTTTTGTTTTTCCATACTATTACGACCAAAATTTAATACATATTCTTTGTCAAAGTATATACTACAATTATAAATTACATTACATTTTCGTGTTAATTTTTGTTTTTCATTAAGAAGAAGAAGAAGAAGAAGATGAAGATGATGATGATAATGATAATGATGATGATGATGATAAAAGTAATTAAGTTTTAAAGTAAATTATATCTTTAGAAGTTGAGGTAGTTAAAGAAAATTATAGTTGAAGGATAACATGTATTCTTTAATATGCCCTTCCCCAAATTAATTTTTTGCAAGTTTATAGTGTAAGGTGAGTCTATTGACACTGTCCCCTATCCACACTTCCTATTATTAATTTATAACTTTATTTTCTAAATTATCCTCACCTTGAATTGATTTTATTAAAACTAAATTTTAATATATAAGTTTTATTCATATTTTCATATTTATTCAAAATTCTAAGAAAATTATATATAAGTTTTATCAACAATTAAAAATTATATCAAAACATAAGTTTTAAGTAAATGTTTAACACTAGTGATTAATAAAAGATATACTACTCATAATAACTATTTTTTTTTTAATTCTTATCAGAGGGGATTTTTTTTTTTTTGTATTTAAACTATTAGTTTCCTATCTTGAGATGAGTCAACCCACTTTTACAGTGCTAATTTTTTTCATCCACAAAACTTGAATTCAAGACCATGTTTAAAGGGAACAAACTGCAAAAAACATAAATTACAATAAAATAAATTACAAAAAAATTATGCATACAAAAAAATACGATTACTTGTTCTTAATTTTTATGTAGCATTATTGGGATTAATTAATATAATAAAATATATATTAACTTTTGACATGAACTTTTTTTTTTTCTACGTGACATGAACTTATCATTATGAATAGTATTATATATTTTTTTATTAATTATTGGATGTTAAACTTTTATTGAGATATTTGATGTTAAGTATTTACTTAGAGCTAATGTTTCTACATGATTTTTGTCGTAAATATTTTCATATCATTTTTTTTTTTTTGGAAATTTTGAATAGATGTAAAACATTAATAAATTAAAAGAGTGTATATGATATAGAGAATAATAATTTGATGCGATGGAATAAAGGGAAGAGTTACGCGATGAAGTGGAAAAAAGAGTTTTAAGAAAATAAAGGCGAGAGTAAGTAATACTAAATAGGCATGTAAATAGTAATAATAATGTAGTTAATCAAAATTGGATTTTACTAATATTAGTTCTTTTAAGTAAGGGTAGTTTAGATAGCTAAAGTTATAAACTAATAATGAGGAGTGTTGATACATAATAGGGAGTACCAATAACCCTACCCTATAGTGTATTGTTTTAAACGTAAGTTGTAATTAACTAATGATTTGACATTTTATTTTTTATTTTTAAAATAAAATTAAAAATATTTAAAATAAGTTAAAATTATATGATAAGAGTTAAAAGTGTTTGAATTACGATTGTAAAATAAAAAATATTTAAATTTACGCAATCCAAGTTTCCAATGTTAGAATGCTGTTTTATTTGTATTAATTAAAACATATCCAGATGACATTTAGCTACATTTTATTTTTGTTAATAAGTTATTTATTTTATTTGGCAAGCATTCAACTGTTGTAACTATAGAAAATATTTATTGGATAGTTTTTATTGACTAAACATCCATTTTAGTTGCTAATAAAAGATGTTTGTGACATTTGTTTAGTCCTGAAAGATTTTTGATATCATATAGATCCTTGAAAATTTAACTTGATATCATATTGGTTCTTGAAAGTTTTTGACATCAAATTAGTTCTTAAAATTTAAAATGTGACATTACTTTGGTTCCTATAAAGTGCATGCAACATTAAATAAGTCCCTAAATTTATAGAGAAAAAAGAGATCAAATAGATATCATATATATCTTTTATAGATCAAATAATATCATATTTTAATTTTTAGAGACTAATTTGATATAAAAAACTTTCATGAACAAATGTGATATGAAGTCGAACTTTTAGAATTTATTTAATGTTAAAAAATTTTCAGGAAATAAATTGATGTCATATATATTTTTCAGAAACTAAAATATATGTTTAGTTTTTTTTTATTTTATGGGCGTTTGGACTCTAGAATTGGAATTATAACATAGAATTTCAGTTTCATGTCCAATAGTATTGAAATTGATTTAGAATTTTAAATTTTATGTTTGGGTTTGCCAAAGAATTAGAACATGAATGGTAATACTAAGTTTAATTTTAGTTTTATTATTTAAATGTATGATTCAAAATTTAAGATTAATAAAAATAATAATAAACAATAATTTTATACTGTAGTAATTTTTTTTATTATTATTTTTATAAAAATATTATATTTTAATAAATATTATAGATAGCATATAAATGGAAAAAAAATGAGAGAATCACATAAACTTTAATAAGGAGTGAGACAATTAATAAATTTTGAAATTAATAATTCATATAGTATGGACTAAGAATTACGGAGAGTTCCTCTTAATTATTTTTCAATTATATGGAATTAGAATATTGAATTATAATTTTCTTTTTCTATAGTTCTTTGCAACGCTTGACCCACTAGAGTGGGAAGCAAAGAAGGAAAAGATAAAAACAGAGTACTGGTAAAACAAAATGACCATCAAAAGAAACTAAAGCTACTACACGGTGCTGGAAATCTTCGCCTACTTAAGAAAGGATGAACTCCTGAAAACTGTTATCGCAACACTAAGCTAGGAACTCCTGAAATAATTGCCTCTATGAACAAAGTTACATCTGTCCCTCCAAAGCTTGAAACACCCAAAGTCAGACTTCTTATGGGATCCGATGGAGATATTTTGAAACCAAGTCTTAAGACTCCTCAATTGGTTGATGACAAATCTATGTTCCCAGTTTACCATATTCTCCTTGGAAAGCCGAAGCACCAGCTCCTTGGAAATCTGTTTCACAGCAATCCAATTCCTCAATACCACATTGCACTGCTTCCTTTAGCGCTATAACTAATGCAGCTCCCACAGAATCAGCATTAATAAAATCCACCAATAACTGTATCAAGTTGAGTTCACTTCTAATTAGATATCCTCCTATTACATAGACTTTTCTTTCTGGCATGTAATCTCATAGAGCCACCAAACCGTTTTGAAAATTTTTCCTTGAAGACTATTAGCCTGCATGTTTTCTCCCTTAGCTAAAGATTGAATTCCTTGGTTAGAATCCTTTAAAGACAGACCCAGAGAAGGATAGCTTTGTGGCAACCCACCCGACCAGGATCTAGCTAAAAATTTAATTTGTTTCAGAGTGCTATTCCAGTTTACTTCCCCCTTTTGAAAAATGACATGATTCCTTAATTTCCAAATCGACCATATAATAGCAACAAATAAAGAATAAGAACATTTTTGTAATGATCCCTTTGATTCAACAGCAAACCAGACTTCCATCATGGTTCTGAGATCTTTTGGAAACACCCACCAAATGCCAAACCCGTTCAAACACGTTGTCCACACTTTCCAAACTGAAGTACAATGCAGGAATAAATGATTGTATGATTCTTCTTCCAAGTTGCATAAAACGTATCTGACAGAATTGTTTTCCATAATCTTAAAGTTCTTCAAATGGTCCAAAGTGGATAACCTGTTAAGCATAGCTAGCCAATACATCATCTCCACTCTTGGAGGAGCAAAGCCTTTCCAATGATTGTAAAAGACATGTTGATTCTCTATGATCGTGGTCTACTTGGCAACCACTAGCGATGTAAAGGATTTCACTGAGAATGTCCCTTAGTTGTTGAACCTCCAGATTGTCCTATCTTTCACCTTAGCACAAAGCTAAACCTACAAAAGGATCGCCTGCAAATCAGATAGAAGAGTGTATTCCCATTCAAAGGACTGTCTTCTCTAAAAGAGATTCTAGTTCCATGAAACCCCGTCCTTAAACCCACACTCTGAAATAAAGGAATCTCTTTGAGAGGATAAAGAATAAAGCCCAGGAAATCTCTCCTTTAAACAGTTGTCACCAATCTATAAATCTTTCCAAAATAGAGTTCTCATTCCATCACCAATTAGCACCCACAAACCATTCTTAACCACTGCTTCTACCTTAGATTGAAGACCACAACCCATCCATCTTGTTATTGACCTATTTCCATACCAGTTTTTATGTCAAGCTCGTGGCAAGAGCATACAATTTTCTTCCACAAGGCTCCTCTTTTGCTGAAAAATCATTTTTTAGAATGAGATCTCCTACACCCAGCCCTCCAGCTTCTTTGAGCATTTGAATTTGACTCCAACTAACTATTGTCATGTCTTTCTTCTCCTTATTGAAACCCTAAAAGAACCTAGATTGTAATAAGATAATTTTCCTTGCAACTACCTTGGGCATTTTGAAAAGTTTAGATAGTACAAAGGTAGACTATTCAACACAGCCTTTATGAAAACCAATCTGCCAACTTTCAACAACAAACTTGCTCTCCACCTAAACAACCTTTTCTATATTTTCTCAATGATTGGTTTCGATGTGGATGCCTTCCTGGGATTAGCACCTAAGGGGATACCCAAATATGTAATGGGCAAAGCAGCTTGTGGGCAAATGAAGCATGCTTTCAAGCTTCTTATCAACTTCTAATAACCGTTTATAGGAAAGATTAGTGATTTATCATAATTAATGGATAAACCAAACATAAACCCGAAACACTCCAGAATCCTCTTGTAGTTTGTTAATGTTTTCTTTTTCGCTGGACAAAAAAGAAATGTATCATCTACGAATTGCAAATGACATAAGCCACTTTGTTCTTCCCTATCAATAAACCTTTGATCAGGCCCTTAGTTATTGCTTTGAGAATCAACTTATTTAGGACTTTAGTTACCAAAACAAATAAGAAAGGGGAAAATGGATCCCATTGTCTCAACCCTTTCTCCATCTTGAACGATTTTGTAGGGGTACTATTAATGATAACTGACATGGAGGCCAAATTTAAACAAGACTAGATCTAGCCTTTCTAAATAATTCCAAAACCCATCTTTTCCAGGACCTAGTCAACAAAACACCATCTCACAATGTCATATGCTTTCCTAAAATCTAGCTTCACAATAATCCCTTCTTGCTTGGATTTTTTGAGACAATGAACTAATTCACAGGCTGTCAATGCACCATCCAAAATCTTTCTGTCTTGAATGAAAGCCAATTAGATCTAGATCTAGCCTTAGCAAATAGAATTGATAAATGACCTTAGCAAACATTTAGAGCTGATAAATGATCTTAGCAAACGGCATCATCATCAACCACAAAAGAGGTGGGAAAGAATTTGGTCTAACAAAAGTATGCATTGGTTGCAGTGGTTTAGTACATTTGACATAATTAAATTCAATAATTAGGAGATTAGGCTAGCTATCTAATTTTGTATTTATTGAATAGGAGCATTGACTCTTAATTATAGGAATTGATAGTGTAAGCAGTAGTTTAGGAATTTCCTTTATTAAATTACTTGTATCTTATCTAAGAGCACTTGCTCTTCTAATGAAATCATAAGAGAGAAAACCTTTTTTTTGACAATTTACAAGTACTATGTTTTGAAGACACTAACATTCTGGATTATATTATTTATAAGTACTATATTCTTTTTTTTTTTTTTTGTTAAAAGATTCATACATTGAAGAAACACGACCCAAAGATCGAAGGCTACAGAATAAGTTTATGAGAATAAGCCAACATATAGGCCATCACAACAGCCTACACAGCCAATCTAGACAGAGCTTGAATTGAACCTCCTAGTAATCTTCCGGTTTTCAATAAAGGAAAGCTCCGATTTTTGAGAAAGAGACATCCCTATAATATAATCAATACAATGAAAGGAAACCTTTTAGTCTCGAAGAGGGAAACATTCTAGACTCTAGGATGGCCTTGATTCGGTTTCCACGGCCTACCAAGGCCGGAGGACTCTGAGATCCGAGATAATCAAAATAGAAAGAGGAGATTCGGGTTCTGATAATTACTACCATAGCCCCCAGGATTTCGAGTTTTGAGATGGGGATTTTGAGATTTTGAGATCCACGTGGTTCAGTGTCTTCTAATGATATTAAGTGTGTTGAACCTGGAACTCGGAAGCTTCTTATGCCAGATGGAGCACCTTCACTAGCCTATGTGAGCTGGGCATTAGTGCTCGCTCTCAGCAGCGGACACCGTAGAATTGCCCACCAAAGAAACACCTACAATGTCATCAAGCAAAATTTGCCCACACTCGATAGGAGATGTATATGACAAGTGTAATCCTAAGCCCAATCATAAGGATGGCATAACCAGCAAGAAGATCGGCTACTCTTTTACTTTCTCATTATACGTGAGAAACTCGAACACTCCACTACCAATGGACACTCTGCTAACTTACTCTAACCAAGTTATGCATTGGATGTGTCACAAGGACCCTTTTAACCACCATTGTTCACTACCAGCATTGAGTCTGACTCCAGCAACACCGCTCGAAAGCCTTGCTACCAAGCCAAAGAGCGAGCTGTCTGCATGGCCCAAAGATCCATTGCCAACACACTAGCTAAACCAAGGTTTCTACTTTGCAGTAAAACCAAGCAACCAGGTGCCAGAGTGATCCCGAAGCACAGCACCGCAGCCTGACCTCCTCTCACCTAATTTCACTGCATCATCAAAATTGAATTTCGCGAGGCCATAGCATCTGCAGCAGTAGAAACTATTCGAATATTGCCTGAATGTTGTTGAAGTGAAACCAACAAATTCATTATTACCGATGCTTCCTTCTCCGCATGCTAGCAAGTGCCTCATATTTCTGTTGTTGTGAATTGCCAGAAACACAATGTAACATATATTATAGTGTGTGTTTCAAATAGGAAAAAATAGGAATTGTTTTGATTTATAAATCAAATTTTGTGTTTGAATATTTTAAAAATAAAAAATGATTTTATTTATTATATTCTATGTATTTAATTATTTTGTATTTGAAATTCTATCTAAATTATAAAGATTTGATAGAAATTAATTTAATTTTAAAGTTTAAGTACAAATATGAATTGTAATTCGCTCTTGATTTGGGAATTAAGGCTATTATCCTTGAAGAAGATGCTAAATTAGTTCTAGACAGCTTTTAGAAGAGTTCCTTTAACTTATCTCACAATGGTACTATCTTAGCATAAGCCTATGGCTTAGCATCTAGGTTCAATTTTTTAAAGCTAAATTTGTCCCCAAAAGATGTAATAGTGTGGCTGATAGATTAACAGGCCTATCAAATATTTGGGATAACTAAATATGGACAGATAAGACTTCTACTTGTATTTTAGATGTACCAGCCCTAAAGGCTCTTTAGTGAATTAATTCTTTTTTTCCATAAAAAAATATAAATTAAATTAAATCAATTTTAATTTTAGTTATTTTAAATATTGTATTTTAAATATAAAAATTAATTTTTAAATCAATTCAAATTCTATTTTATATAATCATTTCAAATATAATATTTAACTTATAAATCAAATCAATTCAAATCAAATCATAATTTTAATCATTTCAAACACTATCAAAATTGGTTCTAATTTTATTTCTACTTTCACTTTCCATTTTCAGTCAATTAGACAAGGGAATGATCTTGCCAAAGAACATATCCATGTATAGATACATGTGTGCATACAGAACATTATAGATTTTAAATTAAATCTGAATGACGTGATACATGACAAAAAATGAATAGTAAATTCTAATTATGACAAAACCAGTCATAGAAGCTGTAGCTATTACCATTAAAACTGAAATTTACACTACCAGAATCAATAATGAATGGAATGATGAAATCAATGAGAATGAATATACTGGACATTTCCGTGGATTCAATCACAAATTCTTACAATTCAAAACATTTCATACTTGATTTGAACAACATATTTTATTCCCAAATAATGTATGCCATATAGGACAAGGATCAGCTCTCTTTAAATACACATACCTTAGAAAGTAATACATTTAAGTCCGGCCTATATTGTATGATAAAGATATTACCAGGGCAGGTTGAGTTCAATTTCACACGAGGACATGACTGCTTGAGTAATACTAATACAACACACGTCTATTCCATTTCTAGCTTGATGGTTTTGTTAATATATCACCACTCCAAGAATTGATTTGACAAATAGCTATATCTGATCTTGTTCAAACATCCAGTATGAATTTAACAATTTCTCAATCATTGGATCCGTTCCCTGTCAAAATACTGATTAAAAAAAAAAAAATCAAGCCAACTTAGTTTCGTTATTGACAATGAAATTGTTTAATAGAAAGTTATTATTTATTAAAAAAAGGCTACTGGCAGTCATCGGCAATTCTGCACACCAAAAATTCTAGCATATTCTGATGCCTAGTTTAGTAGTACTATCTGAAAGGGTGTTTTGACTTATAAATATAAGTTACTTTTTTCTGTTTGATAAATCAAAAAGTTGAGATGCATTTGTTTTTAACTTTTAAAAATTAAGGGTGCTCTCAAAAGTTCTTATGGGGTATTTTTTAGAAATAGCTTGTACTTTCTAGAATTTAAAAGACTAATATAATCTTATTTTTTTTAATGACATTAAAAGTAAAAATTATTTTCTTTAGTACTTATATTCATTATAGTCATTTTAGATTTTAAAAATAACTTTATTAAATACTATTTTTGTGGCTTTTAATTATTAAAAGTAACTTTTATATTATTTTACTAAACGGTACTGTTATAACTTTTCTATAATAACTTTTAGAGAACCCAAAGAGCTCAACAACTTTAAAAATCTATAACAATACCAAACCAAACCCAAGTATGGAGCCTAGCACATGCATAACTTCATGAAATCATGTGTTTTTAACTTAACCATTTCAATTGTCACTACCTCATTGAATGCAATATTTTCAGCTTGTGATGTATTCTAGACTAAATACTCTATTTCTTGATCACTTATATTGGCCACATTGTTTGTCTTAGTGTTGACGTTAGCAATCCCTTCCAATTTAAAGAATATAGTAAGAATATTCACTGGAATTCACCACTACATCTTCAGTTAAAGATCTTTACATCAAAAGGTATGTGGTGAATTGCAACAAATATTCTTGCCATATTAAAATTGAGAGGAATTGCCACAGGCATCCATGTTGAGAACAAACAATGTTGCTAATACAAGCGAAGAAAAATAGAGATCAATAGTAGAAAATGAAGTGAAATGTGATTTTTTACATTGTCAAGTATTGTAAAGTATTTAAATGTAGGCGACTCTCTCAAATAATATTCAAATTGTGATTTGCCATATTGTGATAGATTAACTCCCTCAATGTTAGACTAGATCTCAATTAATTTTTGGTTTCCTAGCCATTCTACTTTTTTATCACTTTTATTGGTGACATTGTTGTTCTCAATGTGGATGTCAGCAATCCCCTGCAATTTCAAGAATATAATAAGAAGATTTGTTCCAGTTCACCACTACCTCTAGAGTTAAAGATTTTTACATCAAGAGGTAGATGGTGAATTGCAATAGATCTTATTGCCATATTCAAATTGAGAGGAACTGCTACGGACATCCACATCGAGAACAAACAATGCGGCCAACACAGTGAGGAGAATGATAGGTTAGACCCTCATTGCCCAATTTCTCATAAACCTCAAGAGGAGGAAGTGGAGTGAAAGATGGGCTTTTTTTTTTTTTTTGCCCGCCGGGGGGGGGGGGGACTTCGAAGGCTAAGGATGTTCTATTCTGAGTTACGGAGCACTTACTGAGAATTTATAGTAACACCCCGTTCTTATCGCAAAGTCAAACATCATAATCTATTTGGAAAAAAATAAAGTTAAGATGACTTTTTCCTTATCTGGGTATAGACCATTATTCAAAGAGAATTTTCTGTGTTATACATTAATATTAGAGAGAAACGTTTTGAGTGAATATATATATATATATATATTAACTTTTAGTATAATAAAATTTATTTATTATTAATATTAATTTATTACTTTGAAATACATTTTGTTGTCCAAGATAACTCTTTATATCAATATGTAGTATGAAAAAAAACTATCCTATAAAACATACAAGGAAAGTGTTCATAGAGATGCCATAATTTAAAGATAATATTTTATGTTATTCATTAATATTATAGAGAGATACATTGTAAGTGAGAAAAACATTAATTTTATTATAATAAAATTTATTTATTATTTATATTAATTATCACTTTAAAATACATTTTTCTTTGTCCTAAGATAACTCTTTATATTAATAACATGCAAAAAAATCTACCACATAAAACATACAAGGAAAGTGTTCATAGAGATGCCATAATTCAAAGAGAATTTTTATGTTATTCATTAATATTATAGAGAGATGTGTTGTAAGTGAGAAAAATATAACTATTATTATAATAAAATTCATTTATTATTTATATTAATTTATTACTTCAAAATGCATTTTTCTTTGTCATAAGACAATTCCTTGTATTAATATGTAATATGTAATATGAAAAAATCTAACTCATAAAACATACAAGGAAAGTGTAATTAATAGAGATGACATAATTCAAAGATAATTTTTTTTATGTTAGTCATTACATCATAGGGAGATACGTTGTGTCGTTGCAAGTGAGAAAAATATAACTTTATTGTAATAAAATTCATTATTATTTATATTAATTCATTACTTTAAAATGCATTTTTCTTTGTCAAAAGATAACTCTTTATATTAATATGTAACATGAAAAAATCTAACCCATAAAACATACAAGGAAACTGTTAATAGAAATGCCATAATTCAAAGAGAATTGTCTATATTATTCATTAATATTATAGAAAGATACGTTGTAATGAGAAAAATATAACTTTTATTATAATGAAATTCATTTATTAATTACATTAATTAATTACTTTAAAATGCATTTTTCTTTGTCCTCAGATAACTCTTTATATTAATATGCGATGTGAAAAAAATCTATCCCATAAAAAATACAAGGAAAATGTTCATAGAGATGCCATAATTTAAAGATAATATTTTATGTTATTCATTAATATTATAGAGAGATACGTTGTAAGTGAGAAAAACATTAATTTTATTATAATAAAATTTATTTATTATTTATATTAATTATCACTTTAAAATGCATTTTTCTTTGTCCTAAGATAACTCTTTATATTAATAACATGCAAAAAAATCTAACCCATAAAACATGCAAGTGTTAATTGAGATGCCATAATTCAAAGAGAATTTTTTTTTTATGTTATTCACTAATATTATATAGAGACACGTTGTAAGTGAGAAAAATATAACTTTCATGATAATAAAATAAATTCTTTTATTATTTATATGAATTTATTGATTTAAAATGCATTTTTTCGTTGTAAGATAATCCGTTTTATTAATATATAATATGAAAAAATCTAAGCCATAATACATACAAGGAAAGTCTTAATAGAGATGCCATAATTCAAATTCTTTTTTTATTTCATTCATTAATATTATAGAGAGATACGTTGTAAGTGAGAAAAATGTAACTTTCATTATAAAAAATTATTTATTATTTATATTAATATTTTAATATAATAAGGTGTTGTTCCAAATATAAGGGTTCCGGTCCCTTAAGCATATAATTTAAGGTTCAATTTTGATATTTATATGTATGAAAAAAATACTGTTAGAAGATGCCTCTGCTTAGACATCTGATTGTATCCCAGGTGTTTAGTCTCTTACCTATGGGTAGCTTTGTAATTTAAGTTATCTATATTAATTGCTACTTTATTTTTTTCTCTCACCTAATTAATATTTCTTCCTCACTATTTTTCTCTTTCTTAAATAACATAGATAAGTGATATTAAAAAATAAAATAGTATTATTACAATTTTGGATAATTATATTTAGTACTAATTCAATATTTTTTTAATAAATTTTATTTTGACACATTAGCCCCAATAAAATTTGAACCTAGAATTTCATATATACTATCCAAATCCTCATTACTAAGCCACCCATAGTGGCTTCTTTTTCTTTTTATAAATTTTCTAAACAATCAAATCTCAACTCAAATAATTCATGCTATCACACATGTTTTTTAAGATGATAAAATTAAATCAATACTAACAAACATCACTGATTCGATAAGGACAAAAGAAAATTCCTTATTCCATTATTAAATGTTAAAAAAAAGGTCTTATTGAAATACATAATAAATATGAAAAATTAAGAAAAAAATTACATTAAACAACATAAAATCAATCTGTTATAAAGAAAGATACAAAGAAGTAATACATGACACTTTCTCATACATAAATAATAATGATGGAAGTAATATCTACGAATACTAATGTATAACATAATTGAATTAAATTTGTAGTAGTTAGTTAATGTGGGAATTACCTTTACGCGTCGGAGTTTTCCTCTTTTGCCATAATTCAAAGAGATTTTTTTATGTTATTCATTAATATTATAGAAAGACGCATTGTAACTAAGAAAAATATAACCTTCATTATAATAAATTTATTTATTATTTATATTAATTAATTTATTACTTTAAAATGCAGTTTTCTTTGTCATAAGATAACTCTTTATATTACTATATCGTATGAAAAATTCTAACCCATAAAAAATATCAGATAATTCGTTGACCTTGATACAGTGCGTGAGACATATACCTAATTAATATAGTAGACTTTGGAAATCATGACAATGTACATAATCATATTCCCGATAATGCAGTCGATAATATTGATGATGCTGCTGCTAGTGAAATTGATGAACGTGATGTTCCTCTTAGGGGATCTTCCGAACAGGGTTGCTTGCTCTCTACTCATTACTCATATGATGAATATGTGCTCCTTACTTACAGACGAAACCTAAGTGCTATGAAGAGGCTATGGAGAGTAAGCATAACAAAGAATAGGTTGCAACAACGGATTACGAGACGAAATTTGTGGTGTCACGTACAGAGAGGAAGGGATAAAAAAGAAGAAGAAAGAAACAGAGGCAACTTTTAGCAATGAAGTCACACACCCCCCGTTCAATTCCCATTCCTCTTTCCCATTTTTGTTTCACTTTGTCATCAAATCCTTGCCACTCACTATCTTCTAAAGATTGAAAAAAGTCTCTAATCTCAAACATTCTTCTCATAAGTAAACTATAAGGCTTTTTATGGGCAACTTTATTACATATTAAATAGTTAACAGTTACATAACAATAATAGTAATAACAATTATTATTATTTTAGAGTATTACTACTAAGCCAGAATGATTTAACCAGAATTTTTGTCAAAAATCATGGTGGTAGATGGATAAAATATAGTACTAGAATTCATTTGTGCATCCAAGAATCACCAATCATTCCACACCATTCAGGCGCATAATTTCTGAATTTTGACAAACATTCAAATTGTATAGCAATTTTCATAATCTTAGTTGAAAAAATTAATAAAAAAAAAAATCCCACATCGTTTGTGGAATTTCTTATCGCAGAGTAACGTCATTAACTGATTGCATTATGAGAAAATAAAAATCCTTTAGTCTTTGGATATTTGTGATTCACATACAAATGCAATGAGGGTTCACCAAAGTAGCAGAGAAAGGCTCCCATAAGGAACACAACACCATGACTGCTATGCAATAATATTACAATGACATGAATTTGGTTACAATATATCACGAAAGGCATCTACTAATGATTTCATCACAACACCATGTTAAGGTCAAAGCATAAACAACTTTGTCCGCTGATGAATAGTCTTACCATAATTATATTCCTTATTGTGTATTTTTTTTATTTTTAAATCTATCAAATAGAAACATTTTTTGCATTAAAAATAGTGATATCAACGCAGAAGAGAAACTCATTTTGCAAACTGATATATGCTTGGCTATTGAATAGTGCAACTGATAGTTTCAGTATCACCATGATAATTGGTAGATATATTGGCCCCTACCGAATCCTATTGCTAAACGCACCAGCTCTAAAGAACTTCTAAATGAATGCTAAGCTCTGAAAAGTGGCAAGAAAAATTACAATCTCAGTCAATACCAGAGCCTACAACCAACAAGGAAACACAGAAAAATATCATACATAATGGAGAGTTAGAAGACTCCTACAGACTCAGCATCTCATAATAAAATCATGAGTCTTGTGTTGATTAATGCTGAAGCAGACAAATAAAATTTTGAAAGCATTTTTTCAGTATAGATTCGTCAACCAATGTAAAATTTCGTCGAATCCCTATGACATGTATGAGGTTTTCAGTAAAGATCCAATGATTGATAGAAAAAGGTATTATTAGAAAAGGCAGCATAGTGCCTAAGACTCTCACCATTGTGCGGTCTCGTATCTCCAAATAAGTGGAAATTAATAGCTCAAATGGTCAGGAACAAAATCATGAAGTGTAATCTCTAATTAACTTCAATGATATAGTTGTATTCCTGCAACATTCAAACAAGATTATCATATAGATGTGATATTACTATCATTATATGATGGCATGGGGCAAACATGCACTTCTTTGGGAATAGAAGCTTGTCAAGGAAACGAGCATAATAGAAACAGCTATGGCCACAAGCACACATACAATGAGTATTGCTAACCAGCGGAATTCACAAAATAAAAACTTCAACAATCACCACAAAATTAGCTTTCGAATAAATAAGAATGGCAAAAGAAAATAAGAAGTTTCCCATACCAGCTTAGCAAAAAAAAAAAAAACAACCTTTGAATACCAGGAATGATCTGTTTTCCTTATTTCTTCTCCTGCTGTGACCAGGAGCTTTGCATGATTTGTTGGTATTCGAACTTCTACAGCCAACTTGGACACCTGCCATTTCGCCTTTTGGCTAAGAAGTTAACTTGTTAGCTTCTACCTTATGCCGGTTGGCTACCACAAGTGACGGGGATAACATAGAAGAGGAGAAAGCCACCAAAAGAGATGAATCTATATCTTTAAGCGTAGTTTGTGATTAATTTCTATAGTAATGAATTCTCTTGCATAAGAGGATTTGCTATTATATTATAATTAATATGCGATGCTACTGAATAACTTTTATCTGAATAATCTCCTTCTAGTTCAGTTTCCTATTTGTACACTAGCCTCTAATGCCTATTTTATTGTTTCTTTCTCAGTTTTATGCTTTTAGGGGAAATGGCCAGGTGTATATGGGGACCAAATAATGTCATCTTTATTCTCACTCTGATTGATGTGGTGCTTAAGCATCTTCTAAGCAATAAATATTACAAAATATGGCTTGTCTCCCAGAAGAGAAACAGGATCCTGGTTTTTATGATTTTAAATAACATCCACATATATCTATTATTCAATTATCTAATAATGAATTAATCTACAACAGAGGATATCCTTTGACACGAAAGAACACAAAGAAGGGAAAAAAGAAAAAGGAAAGGTATTAATGCTATTCACATATCTAGCAAGGAAATCCTCCTAGAGTGTGTTTGGATGAGGAATTTTTTTGGAGGGAATGTAACTTTTGAAATCATTTAAAATCCCTTATGATAAAATGCTTTGTTTGGATCCTCAAGAGAATCATTTTCAGAATTCTAGAGAAATTTAGTAGAGTATTTCATTACTCAGAGAAAAAGGAATGTAAAATTCCACCTTAAACATTGAAACTTCTAAAATCCTTGCTCTCTTCACTGCTCCCCGTTCTGTCTGCGAAGGTGCTGAATGGAACCTTTATTAACAAATTCCAACAATCCTCACTGGAAACTTTCCATTTCCCCGCCAACCAAAGTCCACAATACTCCACCTGAAGCTCCATCACAGTGTGGTGTACACCACTGACAACACCTTTATAAGATCTATTTGTGTGATGACCACAAAATGGAAGACTGCAGAATGTTGATAGCACGTATTGCAGAAAAGACTGCGTGCTGAAGTTCATCACCAGCAAAGCCTCACCACCATTATGTCCCAGCATGGCTACTAGGTCTTTTCTCACCCTCTTGGCCTCCCCCGATACACAGTGCACCTTCATTGACAATGTCAGCGGCAGAAATGGGGGGAAGGACTTCTAGTTTGGGTTGGAATGCGAGAGAAAGGATTCGGAATTTGGGAATCGGGAAACTCCTCTTCTCCTCATGTTATCTCCCTTGATTGAGATTTTGATATCAAAATTGTATAAGGCCAAACCACAATTGTCAATCAATTCCAACTGAGCCTCAAATTTTGCCGATCATTTTAGCCTTCTTGCCCCCACATTGCTTCCTCTTCAAATTTCCGATGCTCTGCCAACCACCCTGCTGTCCTGCTCTTAAGCTTTGATTTAACTATCCAAACTAGAAACTTTGAAAATAAAAGCAACTGTATTGATGCAATTTGATTACTCTGCATCTTAAATTCTCTAAAGTTTTGAAATGCTTCCAAACGCAACCTAAAAGAAACCACGGGCAAAAACAGTGTTAAAGGGTCCTCACTCTTAGACTTTGCTGTAATCTAGAAGGTAGTTCTGTAGTTTGGGTAATAATATAAGTTTCTTCTTCTCTTTATATTTCTCTCTGTTCTCCCTTTCTCTTCACTAGTTCTATAACAATTGTTATCGAACCTAGTCATTCCACCCACAAACTACTCATTGTGCACATTGTGCAGCACCTACTTAATTGACTGTTAAAACTATGGGGGTTTAGATATGGAAGGAGGAAAAGAGAGAATATGAATTCTTATGCATTTAAATGTGACACCGATGTGTTCCAAAAGATAAGGCATTAACCCATATTTATACTAATACTAGACTCCTAATCCTAAACAAATAAGGAAACATGGAAACTACTATTACGAGATCATCTATGACACTATAATATTCTAAGATACATGATTTTCCTTTTGATTCAAAGGCACAGTTACATGATTTTCCTTTTGATATGCCTATAAGCCCAGTTGTCAGCATTGAGTATATATTCCCTTACTAATGCACCTTTGAGCTTTCCACTTTGATCCAATATGACTTTGCATCAACCCAACAACATCATGGATTAGTACCTAAGCTTCCACTAACCACTTTGCCAACTAAGGAGATTGATGCTATCTTTGATGCCTTAACAGTTTATTCTGCCAATGGTCCCCTCAGTCATTAACTTGTTCACTAGACCTCCTTTGCTCTTAATGCCAATTGGAGCCCCAAGCACAACCGCCTTCCTTGATCCTAGATTCTTGTGCCATATCAATGCCTTATCTCTCCTTTTTGACAAAAATTTTTCGAAAAAAAAAAGTGATCTTTTTCTTATAATTTAAGAAAATCCAAACATGTTATAAGAGGAAATGATGGAAATCTCAAAAAGGAATGGAAAATATACGTCATGCGTAAACAAAGGAACACATGTTTTAAGATTATACTAAGGATATTATCAGGATTTTATTTAGGCTAAATTTGGATGTTTTCTTCAAATTTATTTCCAACATTTATTGCATCACATGGTAGTTTTGTGGGCTTTCTATAACAGATCATGTGCTATAAAATTGAAGGCAGTTTGGTTACTCATATATATTGTTGAGATTGCGCCAAATTTGTTTATAATATAAATATCAATTAGGGATATGTAAATATCTGTAAATATCAATTAGGGTAGATTGTTTCCTTTATTAGAGATTGTAATTATGTGCAAAGATTTGATTATTAGTAATATATAATTCTGTGGCTGAGGAGTTTGGTCCTTAAGCAATTCATCACAAACACTCTCTTAACATGGTATCGAGAGCCAGGTTCTCTTGTGTCTAAGTCTAGCCGCCATTGTCCGGCTAGGATTTCTTTCTCCCTTGTCCAGCTGCCACTATTCGGTTAGACCCATTCACCACCAGCTCCCCATTCATCAAAGTAAGGCCGAAATCCATCTTAGAATCTCCAGATCGACCTGTCCACAGAAAGCCGTCACTGACGCCACTTTCACGCGCCGCCACAATCAAAGAAGCTTGTCAGTGCATGAGAGCCATGCGCCACCTTCCCGACCTCCGTTTGCGCCGCTTCCAACGCCGTTCAACTCGTCGGCCTCCCCTGGTTCCGTTTCGAGGGTCGGTGGTCAATTTCTGTCACTCCTTCCTGGTCACACAGCTTCGCCCTCTTCCTCTGTTCTCGGGTTCTGTTTCTTGCGCATAGAGAATGTCGCCCTCGACCACTTCAAACAACCTAGAAGTTGAAGTCACCCCCTTTGGTCATAGAAAGCCCTCCAATAATGTTCCCATCACATATGCATTCTCAGGAACTCCCACAATCACATCAGAGAAATTGAACGGGAAGAATTTTTTAGCTTGGTCAGCCTCAGTTGAATTATGGTTCTTAGGACAAGGGCTCTCTGATCATCTCAGCACATCTGTCTCAGATGTTCCTCCAGAAAATAAAAGTCAATGGGAAAGGTTTGATTATCAGTTGTGTGCCTTATTATGGCAATCAGTGGAGCCTACAATTCTAGTCAATCTGAGGTCCTTTAAAACATGTTCTTCTTTTCGGAAGAAGACTCAAAGTCTGTTTGCTAATGATATCCAACGCTTATATGATTCAGCTCAAAAGCTGGCATATCTTAAGCAGTTAGATCATGATACGACAGAGTTTGTTACTCAGGCACAAGCTGCTGTAGAAGAGTTAAAAATGTTTTTGCAAACTGATTCTCTCAAATTTAGAAGGAATAATATTCTCTGTTTATTACTTTGAATTATGAGGTCATTGGACCTATATATACATGAGCATGCTGGCTATTTTAGGAAATATAGGCAGCTAATTCTAAGGAAACAAATCCCTATGATTATGGGATTGATTCTAAATACATAAACCTAATATTAATAGCAAGATACAGCTGTGATAACATTACAGAAAGGATAAAATATAAAACTTCCTAAAATATAAAACTTCCTAAAATACACAATGAGCAGCACAATTTTGACACTCCCCCTCAAGTTGGCGAGTAAGTGTTCTCCATTCCTAGCTTGGATATAATTCTTTCAAAGTTACTGCAGTTCAGCCCCTTGGTGAGTATGTCTGCAAGTTGATTCTGAGTGGACACATATGGGGTGCAAATCATGCCACTATCTAGCTTTTCCTTGATAAAATGTCTGTCCACCTCGATATGTTTAGTTCTATCATGCTGCACCGGGTTGTGGGCTATACTAATTGCAGATTTATTGTCACAATATAACCTCATAGGTTCATCCCACCTTATCTTCAAGTCTTCCAATATGATCTTCAGCCATAGAAGTTCACATATTCCTTGGGCCATTGCTCGAAATTCTGCTTCAGTACTTGATCTAGCTACTACACTCTGTTTTTTGCTCTTCCAAGTCACTAGGTTTCCACCAAGGAAGGTGCAGTATCCAGTAGTTGATCTTCTATCCACAACTGACCCCGCATAATCTGCATCCGTGTATGCTTCAAGACTCACACTCTTGTTTCGTTTGAACAAAATCCCTCTTCCTGGAGTCCCTTTTAAATACTGGACAGTTCTAAGGGCAGCTTGTAAATGTGCTTCCTTTGGTTGGTGCATAAACTGGCTGACTAGACTCACAGCAAAAGCAATGTCTGGCCTAGTGTGAGATAAGTAAATAAGCCTACCCACGAGACTTTGATACATCTCCTTGTCCACGGCAATATCCTCCTCCGCACTTCCCAACTTTATATTTGGGTCAACTGGAGTACTTGCTGGTTTGCAGGCTGTTTTACCTATTTCTTTAAGCAAGTCAGTAATATACTTTTGTTGAGATATGAAGATTCCTTTCTTGGAATGGGCCACTTCAATTCCCAAAAAATATTTAAGTCTCCCTAATGTCTTGATCTCGAATTCCGTGGCAAGGCATTGACTTAACACTTGCTGCTCCTTTTTGTCATCACCAGTTACTATAATATCATCTACATACACCAATAAAATTGTTACTCCCCCTAAAACTGAATGTTTGATAAATAAAGTGTGATCCCCTTGGCTCTGTTTGTAGCCCAAACCTGTCATGACTTTGGTGAATCTTCCAAACCATGCTCTTGGGGATTGTTTCAGCCATATAGAGCCTTTTTTAGCTTGCAAACAGTTCCAGTAGCAACCTGTCCATCATAACTAGGGGGCAACTCCATGTATATTTCTTCTTCAAGGTCTCCATGTAGAAATGCATTCTTCACATCAAACTGCTACAAGTCCCAATCATGATTTGCTGCTAAGGACAATATTACTCTGACCGTGTTCATCTTAGCAACTGGGGCAAATGTCTCCAAGTAATCCACTCCATAGGTTTGAGTGAATCCTTTGGTCACTAACCTTGCCTTGTGACGTTCAATGGTCCCATCAGCCCGGTACTTTACGGTTGTGACGTTCATCTTAGCACCCTATTGGTTTTTTTCCAGTTGGTAAGGTGACAAGTTCCCAGGTCCTGTTCTTGTTTAACGCCTCCATTTCCACATCCATGGCTTGTTTCCATTTCCTGTCAGGTAATGCTTTAGATACAGAGGAAGGTGTGGGTGTGGAGTTTAGGTTTGTGAGAAAGGTTTTATGGATAGGAGAGAATTTTTCAAAGGATAGAAAATTTGATAGAGGGTAAAGTGGTTGTTGGGTGCATGTTCTCGTTCCCTTTCTAAGGGCAATAGGAAGGTCCAGGTTTTGGTCCACCTGTGCTTCTGGATTTTCAGAAACAAACTCATTAGAATTATTGGAGTTTATGGGATTAGAAGGTGTTACCTCATGTAGTGATGGTGGGTTGGATTCTTGGACATGGACAGATTCTGGAATGGCCTTTTCTCGCCTTGAATATACCAGATTTTTCCCAAATTTTCCATCATCAGGTGCAGGTCTTGCTGTTGGTTCAGTTGCTTGTTTTGTTCTTCTCTCGGTTTCAGGGACAGCAGCGCTATTTGTTCCAATTTCAGGTCCAAATACCATGTTTGGAAGCATGAGAGTCTCATCTTCCTCTCTTACATTCTCCCCCTGAAGATGAGGCTGCTTGAATTAGCTCTCTTGTTCATTGAAGGTGACATCTCTTGACACATAGAATCTTTTTGATGGGGGGTGAAAACATTTGTATCCCTTTTGTGTGATTGAGTACCCTAAGAATACACATTTGACAGCCCTAGGGTCCAGTTTTCCCCTTTCATTACTATGAACATGCACAAAGGATACACACCCAAATATTCTAGGTTGGAGTTTATTTGTAGGGTCCAAGTGTGGGTAGAATGAGGCTAGGACTTCCATGGGGCTTTTTGATTCTAAGATTTTAGAGGGTAACCTATTGATTAGGTAGGTGGCAGTAAGAAGGGCTTCCCCCCAAAATTTCTTAGGAACATGATTTTGAAAAAGTAGGGCTCTAATTTGATCTAATACGTGCCCATTTTCCTTTCTGCAACCCCATTTTGTTGGGGTGTGTTCACACATGAAGACTCATGGATTATCCCTTCCTTTTGGCAAAAAGAGTTGAGCACAAGATTAAAGTAGTCCTTGGCATTATCAGACCTAATTCTCTTGATACCGACTCCAAATTGATTTTTAATTATTGAGACAAACTGAAAAAACACAGAGCTAACTTCAGATTTCTGTTTCAATAGGAAAACCCAAGTTACCCGGGTACAATCATCTATGAAGGTTAAAAACCATTTAGCACTTGAGATATTGGGGACATTAGCGGGGCCCCATACATCAGTATGAACAAGAAAAAAAGGGGAAGGACTCATCTTATTGCTAATGGGGAAAGGTACACGCTTATGCTTAGCAAGCTCACACACCTCACAATGGAGACTCTCCACATTTAAATTCTTAAACAAGGAAGGGAAAATCACTTTTATAACTTGAAATGAAAGGTGTCCCAGCCGGCAATGGTATAGGTGAGCTTTCTCTTTATCGGTCATAGTGGATTCAGATATGAGAGAGTGGCTCTTGGTAGGCAGATTAGGGTCCTCCACGTAGTACAAGCCATTCCATTCTCTAGCATGTCCAATCGTCCTCCCTGAGTTCTTGTCCTGCAGTATACAAGAGTTGCTATGAAAAATAACGTTACATGAGAGATCTTTTGTGAGTTTTTGTATAGAAATCAGATTGGTGGATAGTTTAGGGACATGAAGGACATTTTTTAATGTTATGGATGGGCTTATTTGGACCTCTCCTTGTCCTGCTGCAATTATAACGGTTCCATCTGCTGTGGAAATTTTCTTGTTGCTAGGACATGGAGAATATGTAGAGAAGTATTTGGGTAAAGGGGTCGTATGGTCAGTGGCTCCAGAATCTAATATCCAATAATGGGTAAAGGGTGTATCTGAAACATTAAGTCCAAAAGAAAATGGAAACATTAAGTCCAGAAACTTACCAGAATATGTTAAGGAGCACGTACCTGTGGGCTTCTCCAATTTACTAAGGAAGGATCTTACCCTTTCTATCTCGTCATGATTTAGCTGGACAGATTCTTCATTTGTCCATTAACAATGTGTGCTTGCCCTTGCCCTCCTTTTTTAGGGGGGCCTCCTTTCGGCCCCTATTCTCGGCTTGAGGGTTTTCCATGTAATTTCCAGCACTTCTCCCTTGTGTGGCGCGGCTTGTTGCAGTAGGCACACCAGACCTCCTCATGTTTTTTCTCCATATTAGGAAACCCGCTTTTCCTCTGGTTAGCAACCATGGTTGTTCCTTCTTCAGCCATCATTGCTGAGCTTTCAGTAGTTGGGGTCTCCAGCATCAGTCCTCTCCTACTTTCTTCACTCCGGATAATGGCTACCACTTCATTAAGCCCTGGGACTTTCTCTTTTCCTAGGATTTGGATTCGGACCTGGTCATATTCAGGATTCAGGTCATACTCCTTAAGGATTGCCGAGTCTTCTGAACACTTTGCTTTTATAACTTGATAGTGATCCAATTCCATCCATAGGGACTTGAGTTGATTGGCATATTCTGTGACTGATTTGTTTCTCTGTTTGGCAGCCACAGTTTTTAACTTTACATCATAGATTTGAGCAGCATCCTTGGCCTTAGAATAGGTTTGTTCTACTGCCTCCCAAATTTCCTTTGCTGATTTAAGGAACATGCAAGTATCACTGATTTCTGGGACCATTGAGTTCCACAGCCATGCCATGATCATAGAGTCTTCTTCATCCCATGATTTGAACTTGGCATCCTTTTCATCAGGGGCATTATCAGTTAGGTGACTAACCTTTCCTTTTCCTTTCAAGATGGTCCTAATGAGTTGAGACCATTTGAGATAATTCTTTCCATTTAATCGATAAGTAGAATGAACATTCTGCAATTCTCCAGCAGTCTGGGATCTATCCCTAGTTTCCAGAATAGGATTCACGATCTCAGCCATTACTGCACTGCAATGAAGGCTGCGATAAGGCTCAAGGTCGCACAGCAATGAAGGCTGCTGTGACTCAGGGTTACAGGCAAGGTTTGCAGCAATGAAGGCTGCAACTTTAGGTTTTAGAGGCACGGTCAGAGGCTTCCACAGATCGGGAGCTCTGATACCATCTCAAATTTAGAAGGAATAATATTCTCTGTTTATTACTTTGAATTATGAGGTCATTGGACCTATATATACATGAGCATACTGGCTATTTTAGGAAATATAGGTAGCTAATTCTAAGGAAACAAATCCCTATGATTATGGGATTGATTCTAAATACATAAACCTAATATTAATAGCAAGATACAGCTGTGATAACATTACAGAAAGGATAAAATATAAAACTTCTTAAAATATAAAACTTCCTAAAATACACAATGAGCAGCACAATTTTGACAGATTCCCATGAGGCTTTGAAGACAAAGCTGGATAATCTGTATGGTGATGGTTCTCCGTGCAATGCATCCTGATTTTGAGCATATTCGTGATCAGATCCTAGCTGATCAAACAGTTCCTACTATAGAAGATCTAATTACTCGACTTCTGAGGGTCCCTCCACCTAAAGTCTCCAACTTATGTTCAAATATAACTGAAGCATCTGCTATGGTGATTGCGTCAGGATCTCGTGGTGGACATGGAGGACAAGGAGGTCGAGGACGGCGTGGAAGCCGTCCCTACTGTACTTACTGCAAACGGCAAGGGCATACCCAAGATACTTGTTATTCACTTCACGGATTCCTAGAGAAATCAATCAATATTGTTCAGTCTGAGCCTAGTCAAGAGGAAGAGAAAAAGGCTGATTTTTGTCAGGCAAACAACCCATTGCTATTTCAGAAACAGAATTCCAGGAGTACCTTCAATTGAAGGCAGCCAAGCAAAATCAAGCTCCCATCGCCATAGTTGCTCACACGGGTAATCCCATAGTTTGTATCTTTCGTTCTGGTAATAGTCCAAGTCCTTGGATAATTGATTCGGGTGCCTCTGACCACTTAGCTAGTAACAGATCCCTTTTTACCTCTCTTTCTACACCTGTCCTTCCTAAATTTATCACTTTGGCAGATGGTTCTAAAGTCCTTGCCAAAGGGGTCAGTCATGTTTCACTCACTGAGTCTATGCCTTTGAAATCTGTTTTATTTATACTAGAATCTCCTTGTAATTTAAATTCTCTTAGTCAATTTACTCGCTCTCTTAATTGTTCTATTATCTTTGATTCTAATTCCTTTATTATACAGGACCGTGGTATGGGACAGACGATTGGCGTAGGGCATGAGTCACAAGGACTTTACTATCTCAAGTCACCTCCACCCGTGATTTGTGTGGCTATTGAGTCTCCTAGTCTTCTCCATAACCGCTTAGGTCATCCTAGTTTGTCGAAGCTTCAGAAGATGGTGCCTAGTTGTGCCAAGTTAGAGTCTGAGTTGTGAGTCATGTCAACTTGGAAAGCATGTTAGGTCTTCTTTCAAGAGTCATGATAACAGTCAAATTGAGTCATCTCCTTTTTCTCTTATTCATTCTGATATATGGGGACCTAGTCGTGTCACTACTTCTTCAGGTTTTAGGTATTTTGTTACATTTATTGATGATTTTTCTCAATATACTTGGTTATTCTTAATGAAAGAACGGTCTGAACTTTTTTCTATCTTCACATCTTTTTTCACTGAAATTCAAACTCAATTTGGCAAAACTATTAAGATTCTACGCAGTGATAATGCCAAAGAATATTTCTCAACTACTTTTTCTTCATTTATGACATCTCATGGCATTTTGCATCAATCTATTTGTCCTCATACATCCCAACAAAATGGAGTTGCGGAAAGGAAGAATAGACATCTCATTGAAACTGCACGTACTTTATTATTACATGCTAATATGCCTTTGCACTTTTGGGGGGGATGCAATCTTAACTGCTTGTTATTTAATTAATCGTATGCCTTCTTCTATTTTGAATAATCAAGTGCCTCATTCACTTTTGTTTCCTAAGGGTCCTTTGTATCAGGCCCCCCCACCCGGCATGTGTTTGGATGTACTTGCTTTGTTCATGAACTTTCTCCTGGTCAAGATAAGTTGTCCGCTAGGGCTGTTAAATGTGTTTTTCTTGGGTATTCTAGACTACAAAAAGGGTATCAATGTTATTCTCCTATTACTCATCATCAGTATATCTCTGCTGATATTACTTTCTTTGAAGACACACCATACTTCACCTCTCCAGTTAAGTCTAATATTGTCTCTAAAGTCCTTCCTTCTCCATGTTTTGGTCAACCCATGTTATTCTCGCAGGAACCATCAGTAGGAACCACAAAACCCTCAGTTGTCTTACCTGATACCATTTCTCATAGCCCGCCAGAACGACCTTGGATCACCTATCACTGTCGATCACGGGCAGATGTAGGGCTTGAGGTGGCAGAGCATTCCAGTGAACCACGTCCTACTCCATTGGAGTCTCCTACTACGAAACTGTCAATACCTGTTGATGACCGTCCTATTGCTCTTCGCAAAGGTACCTGTTCCACTAGAAATGCTCATCCAATCTATAATTTCTTGAGTTTTCATCGTTTATCCCCACTATACTATGCTTTTGTTTCCACCTTGTCTTCTATTTCGATTCCTAAGTGTGTCAGTGAGGCACTCTCTCACCCAAGATGGCGACAAGCTATGATTGACGAGATGCTTGCTCTCGAGCATAGTGATACATGGGACTTGGTTTCGCTTCCTCCTGGGAAAACTGTTGTTGGATGTCGATGGATGTATGCTATTAAAGTTGGCCCTGATGGTAAGATTGACTACCTCATAGCCCGGTTGGTTGCTAAGAGTTACACTCAGACTTATGGTCATGATTACAGTGATACTTTTTCTCCTGTGGCTAAAATTGCTTCTGTCCGCATTTTTCTTTCCATGGCAGCCATGAGTCATTGGCCGCTATTTCAGCTAGATATTAAAAATGCCTTCCTTTATGGAAACCTTGATGAAGAAATATACATGGAGCAACCACCTGGGTTTGTTGCTTAGGGGGAGTCAGGATTGGTTTGCATACTACGATGTTCACTTTATGGGCTAAAACAATCCCCAAGAGCTTGGTTTGGCAAATTCAATGCTGTTGTTCAAGAGTTCGGCCTGAAACGAAGTGAAGCTGATCATTCAGTGTTTTATCAGCATACTTCACCTAGTCAATGCATTTACTTGGTAGTTTATGTGGATGACATAGTCATTACTCGTAGTGATCATGAGGGGATATCTCGGCTGAAGAAACATTTGTTTCATCATTTTCAAACTAAGGATTTGGACAAGCTCAAGTACTTTCTTGGTATTGAGGTGATTCAGTCCAAAAGTGGTGTTGTTATATCACAAAGGAATTATGCTCATGACATATTGGAAGAGACAAGAATGCTAAATTGCAAACCTATTGACAGTCCTATGGATCCTCACAGCAAATTGTTGCCAGATCAAGGGGAATCATATCTTGATCCAGGTAGATATCGAAGACTTGTAGGGAAGCTAAACTATCTCACTATTACTAGACCTGATATTTCATATTCTGTTAGTGTAGTGAGTCAGTTTATGCAATCCCTATGTAATGATCATTGGGATTCAGTGATGTGAATTTTGAGATATATCAAGAAAGCACCTGGTCAAGGATTGTTGTATGAAGATAAAGGGAATACACAGGTCATTGGGTATTGCGATGCAGATTGGGCTGGGTCCCCTGTTGACAGGCGGTCTATCTCTGGGTATTGTCTTTATTGGTGGAAATCTTGTATCTTGGAAGAGCAAGAAACAAAATGTTGTTGCTCGATCTAGTGCAGAGGCCATCGGTCCATGGCAGCAGCCACTTGTGAACTAATATGGATTAAACAATTACTTCTAGAGTTAAAGTTTGGGATGATTGCACAAATGAAGTTGTATTATGACAATCAAGCGGCACTTCATATTGCTTCCAATCCATTGTTCCATGAGAGAACTAAACACATAGAAGTCGATTGTCATTTCATCAGAGAGAAGGTTATATCCAAGGAGATAGTCATTGAGTTTGTTAACTCTAGTGATCAATTGGCTAATATTTTCACAAAGTCTCTCAGAGGTCCTCGGAGTGATTATATTTGTGGCAAGCTTGGTGCATACGATTTATATGCTCCAGCTTAAGGGGGAGTGTTGAGATTGTGCCAGATTTGTTTATAATATAAACATCAATTAGGGATATGTAAATATCTGTAAATATCAATTAGGCTAGATTGTTTCCTTTATTAGAGATTGTAATTATGTGCAAAGATTTGATTATTAGTAATATATAATTATGTGGCTGAGGAGTTTGGTCCTTCAGCAATTCATCACAAACACTCTATTAACATATATATTTGTTAGAAAAAGAAATATTGTTAGATAAGAAGCAGAAATCACAAGAGAGGATAAGGTATCATTCAAAAGAAACCACAAAGCTAAAGAAAACAAAACAAAAAGCATAAAAAGAAAACCACCATAGAACTTCACACAACAAAACATTGCAACTAAGAAATAGAAAAAGGAACCAGCACAACTTCTCCAATACCCTGCTAGGAAATCCCTCTCGACAAAACACTTGCAATAAAAGGGGAAGACTTAAACAAATTAAACACAAAATAAACTCCCTGTCTCCTTCAAATCTTCAAAAGAAGGACCAAATTAAGCCTTCAAAATCCTTTTGGCTATCCTTAATTTACTATTCTTTCTAATCTTTGAAGTTCCTTTTCTACCTTCTTCTTTCTACTATAGGTATCTAGGGAGAAAGCCACCTTTACCTCGTTACCCAACATGTTCACCAAATTTATCCCCATGGATTCAAGAAGTGATTGTGGATCATTCAAAACACTTGCATTGCCAAAAGGCCAAAAAGAAGTTATTTCATCATCCAATGCGCCTCACTCATTTTTTCGACAACAGGACAAGATAGCATTCCACGTTCATAACCAGCATTAATGGAGTCACCTTTAAAAGACTATTCTTGTCCTCTATTGAATCTTGGCAACCTAAACTAGGAGTGTCATTACCCTTAACACTTTGTTGTTGAAAAAGCTCCTTCACTCCTTGCAAGCTCCCATCCAAGTCAAGACATTCTTCCTGATTCTCGAACTATTTGTTGATCAAGATGTTCCCCTAGACCATTTCGAAGTAGACCTTCATCACGTTCACAAATAATGTTTCCCATTTCGGAAACTTGGAAAACTAAATTAACATATTCTTTAACCTCATCACTTTCTTTTTGGAAGAGCTCCTTCACTCCTTGCCTGAACACTCTACTCATCATGTTCCACCCTGAACATCTAGATGCAAACATTCACTATCTAGATAAATAGAAGGAAGATCACCTTCATCGCATAAAAACCAACCAACCTTGGCGCTTGCAAAAGAAGAATCTTCTTCAACCTCTACAATGGAATTTAAATCTTGAATTAAACACACATTGTTTTCAACATTATTTATTTTCCCTTCATCTAACCCAACTTTGAGAGTAAAAAGATTCTAGAAACCTCCACAACTGTAGAAAAAGGTTCAACATCTATCTTTTTCCCATCAGAATTCTGAAACTTGTAACCCTCTTTTTTGAAATAAGATAAAATTCTGCATTGTCGATGCGATCAGACATTGCTAGAATGGGAACTGCTAATGTTGAGCATTTTTCCAAATGTTTAGGCGCATTGTAGGATATAGTTAAGGATGGAGATGTGCCTATATATATATAGAGGCGCATCTCCATCCTTAACTATATCCTACAACTGAAGTTGTGATGCTTCGTCTGACATGGGATTCCTACCTCAAGATAGGGGGTTGAGTTATAGAGTCAATTTCAGCTTGACCTATTTTCTTAACAACCCAATCTTCTTTCTTGAACTTGGGTTTACTTGTGTGAATGTGCCCACGTCTTTTCAAACACACTGTTTGCCTTTTTTTGGGCCCAATCTCTGAACAACTGAAACATATTGACCACTGCCAAACTTTAATTTAGGCAACAATCTCTATGATTATGGTAATTATTAAGCACAGGCCTTGAAAAGATTAACACTCGCACATGATGAACTATTGATGGTAGGTGGGAATTAATCTAATGGTATTATTTCCCAAAATATAATAACAGAAGGATTACGAAGACTTGCACACTTATGGTTTGATCATAACTAAGAATGTCCAATGCATTCACCATTTTAGAATTTTTCGGTGTTTAATTTTTCAAAGGGGAAAATGGGAATCACACATCGAATTCAAGTTTGGTAGAAAACATGGAGAAATATTTCCAGTGTAACTTGTAGTCACAAAGTGCCTATTGAACTCAAAGGAAAGTTACACAAAAAAGCTATAACACCTTCAATTCAATATGGTACTGAATGTTGGCCAACAAAAGCCAAAAAAAAAAAAAGTTTGACGGTGATGAGAATGCTGAGGTGGATGAGCAGCAAATAAGAAAACATAAGGAATACTGCACAACTTGAGAAAAAAAAAATGGAGACATGATTAAGGCACTTTGTTATATGAGAAGAATCCAATAGAGGCTTCAACGAGAAAAGTGGATCAAATGAAAGATATTCCATTAAAAGGACTAGAAGAAGACCTAGGAAAACTTAAGGAGAACCATCAAAAAAAGATCTTGCCCTAAATTGGTTTTGAAATTTGGGTATTTGATAGCACCCAACGGTGTTGAGGACAATAGATCCCTACTGCCAACTCACCTAGTAGGATAAGACTTGCTAGTTGTTTTTGTTGCTCTTTCTGGTGTTTGGGGCCAAAAATATTATTTTTTGTTTGGTATTATAGTCAAAAATATTTTTCTATGCACTTGGTCATTGTTATGATAGTTAACAAAACAATTGTTTGTACAACAAACTAACCTGATTACTCATATTAATGTGCTTTATATGTATGTGCTTCAAGCTTCTTAAAAGATTGTGAGTACTTCCATGTACATGTGAACTGATCCTTCATGATATGAACAAGGACTTAAATAATTATAGTATGTAACAAGTACCTGCTAGCATGTGTTTTATCGATAATCTTATCTTCATTGTGTAAAGTGCAATAGCATGATATCATAAAGAGATAATTTATCTTTCCAGAGATACTCTCATGCCTCTCCATTGGCTTCAAGAGATGTATCTGTTCCAAACCAGTCTATTAGGTTGTATATCAGGAAAGAGAATAAAGGATCCGAGTCCCTCTGAGAGGGAATGACTAACAAAATTGATTGCAAGGGAGGCAATCAAGAGGAATTGAGGTCTTGGGGAGGGAATGGTTAATGTAACATATTACAGGAGAGGCAATCAAGGGGAATTGGAAGGGAATTTGGGACTTGTATGGATATTAAAAGGAAAGGGGAGAAGAAAAAAATCGAAAGGAAAAAATGTAGAAGAGTAAAGGAGAGTGCAGGGACTCTCGAATATCCCGTCTTACTTATTTTCTACTTCAGTTCTTCATCATCCACTATAAATCCCACACAAATGTACTGGTATCACACTGGTAAGTGTCTACAGAAGAAAAATACAATATATTCACCATAACCGAGTGTGTTTTGATCCTCTTTCTACCCAGTATCACACTTTTATTCTACAGCAGACATGTAACTAGAGTCTATGGATGGAATGTAGTTCACTTTTCTCAAATCTATCCCCATCCACACCTCACCATTTCCCTAAAAGCATACAGTTAAAAGAGAAAAAATAAAATAGGTATTGTAGTTCACTAGCCTAAGTGTACAATAGGAAACTGATGTAGAAAGACATTGTTCAGGTAAAAGCTATCCAGTAGCATTGCACATGGATAGGATGACAATAGCAAATTCTCTTACATAAGGGAATTCATTACTAAGACATCAATCACATTCCACGGCCATGCTTAAAGATATAGATTTATCTCTCTTAACTGGATTTCAATTGATTGACTGCAAGAAAAATTTTCCACACTTAGAATGAAATAATAAAATAGGCAAGGTTCAATGAGAATATATATGTATATAGCTAAAACCGCTTTAAAAGGTGGTGAATAATTGACAACATTACTGACAACCAATCAAGTAATTTGAGTATCAGATGCATTCTTTGTTGGCTTAAAAGATCAGTTCACCATCATTAGGCTATATACTAAAACTTGGAGGATATATATGATGTTCCTCATAATTTAGTAAATCAGAAATTTTGTCTTTATGTGAGCATATTTACATATATGAATATATAAATTTCTACTTGCACGGACTGTTCAACATTAATTTATATATCATAGTAAATTGTTTCACTGGTAAATCCCAGAGTAACTCAGAAAAGTTGCCCATTTCACTTTCTATGCTATACAGATACACTGTACAAACAGCGATTATATAATGTTAACTAGTGCACTCAACTTAGTTAATCCCCACAAAAAAAAAAAAAAAGCAATTACCCATTGCAGCAGCATCAGTAGCAGTAAAAACTTTTCAAAAATTGCTGGAACAATCACTTGTATCACTTTCGCTATCATTATCCTGCAATGCTGATGAAGTCAAGCCAGCAAATTCATTCATACCACTACTCCCTTCTCCGCATGCCAGCAAATCTTTCATATTTCTGCTACTCTGAATTACCAGAAGCACAATATAATATACATTATATTAAAGAAAATATTGATTCTAATTTTATTTCTGCTTTTATTGTTCATTTTCAGTCAATTAGACAAGAGAATAAGCATGCCAAAGCACATATCCATGTATAGACATGTGCACCCAGAACATTATAGATTTTAAATTAAATACAAATGATGACAAACAATGACTAGCAAAACTAATGATGACAGAACCAGTCATAGAAGCTATAGCTATTACCATTACAACCTAAATTTAAACTACCAGAATCAATACTGATGAAGGGATAAAATTAATGAGAATGAGTATATTAGGCATCTACATGGACCCAATCACAAATTCTTACAATTCAAAACATTTCATACTTTCTTTGAAGAACAATATATTTCATTTCCAAATAACATATGCCATATAAGACAAGGATGATCTCTATTCAAATACACATACCTTAAAATGTAATACATTTAAGTCCTGCCTTTGTTATACATAGAGATATTACTAGCGCAGGTTGAGCTCAATTTCACATGAGGATATGGCTGCTCTGTTAATACCAAGACAACACATTTGTTAAATTTCCAGTTTGGATGGTTTTGTTATATATTACCTCTCCAAGATTTGATTTGCCAAATAGCTCTGTCTGATCTTGTTCAAACATCCAGAATGAATTTAACAAATTCTCGATCATTGGATCCGTTTCCTGTCAAAATATTGAACAAAAAATTAAACCAACTTAGTTTCGTTATTGATAGTAAAATTGTTAATTAGAAATTTTTATTTGTAAAAATGTTACTAGCAGTAATTAGAAATTCTGTTACACCAAAAAATTCTAGCAGATTCTCAGTATGGAGTGAGTCTAATACATGCATAACTTTATGAAATCATGTGCTTTTTTTCAACTTAACCACTTCCATCGCCACTACCTCATTGAATGCAGTATTTTCAGCTTTTGATGTATTCTGGACTAAAGATTCTACTTTTTGTTCACTTGCATGGGCCACATTGTCTGTCTCTGTCCTTGATGTGGATGTCAGCAGTTCCTCTCGGTTTCTATATGGCAATATTATCCGTTGCAACTGACCATCTACCTCCTGATGCAAAGATGGTAAGAAAAGTAGTTCTGTTTCATCACTTACCTGCACAAAATCAAAAACTAATATAATTATAAAAACAATCCAAGCAATAGACTCAAATTTTCTAGGATGCAAGCTAAATTATTTTAGCACAAGTAATCCATATTACATGAGATGCCATTGAGCTACTCTCTCCACTTGATGCTGCAAAATTAAAACAAACAAGTAAATAAAAAAACCATAAAAAAAAAAACGGTAATACCATGCAATGACTCTTGTATATGTCACCAATAATGTTAGTATGAAACATGACTGGTTACCATTGGAAGATTAGTTCTATTTGTTTTCTGCTCATTGGGTATAATATCAAGATAAAATTTAGGCATATCATCAAGGCTTTTACCCTGCCAAGTTGAGCTTTCAAATGTTTAACTGATATCAACAATGTGCATAATTCTATATTCCCTTTCCTTTGCATTTTAAATGATATCCACTAGGCAGGGTTGGATTCATGGACCAAGCGTTATCCCACATTCCCACTGAATTGTTAGAGCAAATTTCAAAATAACATTCAGCAAGGAAGGCATAGAAATAAAGTACATGAAGGTGCACGCTTATGAGAAGTCAAATTCAATGTTTCCTAGTTCATCCAATTTAAAATGCCCTAATGTAGCTAATAAGGCAGACCAGGAAATATACTGGGAGTAACATTATCCAGCAACTGATCCTCTGCATGCGCATTCATGGGCAACTGTCCATCTTGATAAGCATTGCCTCCTTCTGCGGTTTCGAACCCCTGTCTCTCCTGCAATGACACATAAGAGTCAGATTTATACACACTATTTCATTTATAAACCAACTTGAACCATGCCACAATCAAATCCAGAGTGGAGGGAGCTTTCACAACTGGGCAGCTTACATGCGGTCGCACTTGCACCCATTCTCTAAAGAAGTCGAAGCCAAAGCAAATGGACCACCACTCTAGCAAAAATCCTTCTGGTACATCCATTTCTGAAAAAATCAACCCATACTTCCCAGTCAAAAAATGTTCAGTCACAGGACAGTTAATAATTCCAGATATAATGCAACAACATTCAAGTGCAGTTTTAACGCATAAGCTGTGGTATCATCATCATTGAAATAACAAAATTGTTAAGGGAAAAATATAGTAAAGGAATTCTTGGTAACTATGTTTACAATTATGAAACAAAAATTAAAAAGAGAAAAAGAAAATATATCATCACAACTGCAAATACTCTGTGTAAGTGGTACTTCCAGCAATAAAACCCTTGTAAACTCTCAGCATTGCATCAAGGAGGCGACAATATAAACTATCTTATTCAACATTAAGTGCAGTTTCATGAATTTAATTTTAAAATAAAAAAAAAACCCGGCATTTTGTCTCCAACCTCTGACACCAAACTGCCCCCATATATACCCCACAAATTATTAATACCCTCCTTAGTCACCACTAGTGCCACCAAAATTTTGAACAGCACTTAACTATACATTCCATGATTTAGGAGGACTCAAATCCTTTAAAGCTCATAAGACCTACATAAAGAGATCATGCCTATTATTATTCCTTGGATCATGCAATCCAACACTATTGCTATCCTGTTGAGTACTGCATATGATATACCAATTGGCAGAGAATCCAACTAAACAAAACAGGTATAGATTACACAAATATACCAAGAGAAAAGGTTAGTAATACATCACAAGTAAGAGATGTCCCATTGCATATTCTGTGGTGAAGTGAAAGGTGCTTTTCCTTTTTTTTTTCTTTTTGTTTTTGGGGCACTCTACGATTAGCTGACTCAGGAAACTTCAAAGGCTTGGACCGCCCTCTCCCCACTCTTCCGACGAAGATAGACATCAGAATCTGTTTGATTATGACGTTTGTTTGAGGTTTTTGTTTTTAAAAAATACAATTTATTTTAGTTAAAAAAGATTTTTCATTAAAAATATTTTTTAAATAATACGTATAAAAAATTAAAATATTTAATTGTTTTTAGGAAAATTATTTTTTAAGAAAATGATTTAAATACTTTTCATAAAGTATTCCATCCTTTTAAAGTAATTATCTTTTAAGATAATAATATTGTGATTTAAAAAAATTGATAATCTTACTTTTCAGAAAAGTAATTGTAAAATAAAAATGAATTACTCTCTGACTAATTTAAAAAAAAATTATAATAGACCAATAAAAAAAGTGATAACAAGAAAAGAGAAGGTTACAATTAATAAAGACAATTATATGAAATGGGTACAAAATAATAATTTCTTTGTTAAAATTTTAAAACGATAAATAATATGAAATAAAAAATTAAAGCAATAATTATTTTAAAATAAAGAGAATAAAAAATAAATTTTAAGAATGATTTATAAAAATGCTTTTTAAAGTTTAAACAATTGTACTCGGAGTGCGTGGAGAATAGTCTCTTCAACTTGGAAGTGAAAAATAAAAGGCGTTTATTTATATATTAATAAATTATATTGTGAATATATTATATTTAATTTTCTAAAGTAAATATTTTTTATTTTAAAAATAAATTAATCTTAAAAGAACTTTTTGTATTTATGGGTGCAGACAGTGTAGCTAATAGTGATGCCATAATTCAAAGAGAATTTTTTATGTTAATATTAGAGACATATGTTATAAGTGAGGAAGATAAATATTTTACTATAATAAAGTTCAGTATTAGTTACACTAATTTATTAATTTAAAATGTACTTTTCTTTGTTATAAAATAATTCTTTCATTCTTAATTAATAATTTGAAAAAAAAATCTAACCTATTAACCATACAAGGAAAGTATAAAGATTAAAACCCAAAATGCACTCTTTTCTTTTCTTTTTTATTTATTTTTTTCCCTTGCACTTCTTTTCTCTTGTTATCTTTTCTCTTTTTAGGCAAAAGTGTAGGTTGAGGGAAATACTCATTCTGATCTAACAAAGTTAAGGTATATTTATATGTTTATGAATACTTATAGAGATATTTTCAAATTATTTATCAATAAAATAATCTAAAAATCAAATTCAAATCATAACAATAAATAAAAAAAAATTATTTAAATAAATTAACTCACCAAGACTTACCTTTTTTTTTGTTTTTTTCCTCCTTATATTTCTCATAAGCCCAAAATGGGAATCCCTTGGACTCTCCAAATGGGTCCATTTTTGTTTTTTTTTTTTGTTATGTGATGTATCCTTTCCTTAAATTTAAAAATAAAAGTATTGATATAGTCTCTTAATAATAAATTAATCTTCTTAATTCAAAATTTTACTCATAATATTATAAGTTATAATTTATACAATATCTAAAAATTATTTAATAATTAGTAGAATTTTTAAGCACACCAATTAAGAGGATGTAACATTTCTTAATAAAAAAAAATTGAGTGCATGGATTTCGTGTATTAAAAAAATAATAAAATAAAAACATCAGAAAATCTTCACCAAAGAATTAAAAAATGATATGCACAAAGAAATCTATCAACAAAGAACAACCAAAGCTTTAACAATACAGAATAAATAACATAATAAATAAATAGGTAAATAAATAACGTAATATAATTAACCTGGAGGTATGTTGGGAACCAACGAAGTCTCAGTCCTGAAAGCCTCAGCAGCTATGTGCTTGTTTCTTCTGACAAGATAATCATAAACGAATTGTTCAAACCTTCAAAGAAAAATCCAAAGAAAACAAAAATGAACCCAAAGAAAAACATTAACTCAAGCAACCCATAAGAGAAAAGAGACCAAAAAAGAGAAGTGAAGATGATATGTGGAGTTATACATAAGGCGATTATCCCAGTTATCCATGGAATTGGCAAAGAAACGCTTGCATTAGATGAGGATGATGATGTGAGAAAAACTGAGGCTTGGGGGGCGAGTGAGTGCAATGCAATGTGTTGGGGCAAGAAGACTTCATGCAGGATGCAGCCAAACAATGCTTAAAAAAATTAATAACACTCCTCCGAGCTGAAATTGTAGTAAGAAAGTAAGGTAGAATTCAACTTTAAATTGAAGTGGTGGGGTTCACATATATGGTAGGGCTCTTTGAAATAGAATTTTGATTTATAAAAAGTATAAATCAATTTTTTTGTTTGGTAAACCGAAAAATTGAGATGCTTTTACACCTGACTTTTGAGAGTTAGAGTGCTCTCGAGAGCTCTCATGGGATACTTTTCGGAGCTAACTTGTGCTCTCCAGAATTTAAAAAACTAATATAACTTTACTCTATTTAATAACATTAAAAGTAGAAATTATTCTTTTTAGTATTAATGACTATTGTAATCATTTTAGATATTAAGAACAATTTTATCAAACACTACTTTTGTGATTTCGACTTATTGAGAGCAATTTTAACTTTATTTTACCAAACGATATTATTATAATTTTTTTAGAGTAGTTTTTAAAAAATCGAAAGAGCTCAACAACTTTTAAAAAGTCATAGCAATACCAAATCAAGCCATACTACTTCTCACTTTTTCAATTTGCATTTCATTTGGTATCTAGAATTGATTATGAAATTAAATTTCAGAATTATATTGGAATTGAATTTTTCAATTTCAAATTTTATATTTAAAATAATAGATAGAATTAAAATTATAATTTCATAAATTAATTGTATAGAATTAAAAAATAATTAAGATGAGTTCTTCTTCATTCATAATTTTCATATTTTATGAATTTTTAAATCTAAAACTTATTAATTGTCTCTCTTCATTAAATTGTATACATAATTTCTCTTTCTCATTTATTTGCTAATAATTATATATATTAAAATTTAAATTTTTTATAAAAATTATAATATAAAAAATTTCTTAGATACTAATTATTATTTTATATAAAAATAATGATCACAAAAAATATAACAAAAAATATTACTATAATATAAAAGTTGTTGTTATATTAATATTTTTATTAATTTTAAATTTTAAATCACGTATCTACAAAGTAAAAGTAGAATTAAATTTAAATTTATGGTTCACGTTATAATTATTTAATAATTTTAAACATAAAATGTAAGACTCTAGCTCAATTTAAAAGAATTTTTCTTTAAAACCGAAAAAGACATCAATTCAAAGAGTAAAATTATTTGGATTTAGATCCTCTAAAGTGAGCATGTTTGTAAAGTGGGAAAGTGAGGGGCTCCCCACCTTTAGATTAATAACTTCCATCATATGTGAGTCTCATTTATTGATCTAAAGGTGATAAACCCCTCACTTTTTCACTTTACAGACATATTTATTTTAGAGGATCCAAATTCAAATTATTTATACTCATTTTATTTGAAAAATCATGTCGATTCATTCATCATCCATCATTAAAAATGATAAAAGAAAAATTAAAATAGTATATTTATTATTTTTAATGATAAATAATGGATGAATTAATATGATATCTTAGATGAAAAATGAAATAAATATAATAATATCACTCTAATTTAAAATATGATGTGCTTGTTTCAACTTTTAAAATAAGTAATTTTGGAACTTAAATTTTATATATAATTAAAAAATTAAAAACAAATTTTTTTTAAGAATCTAATTATTTTTAAAAAATTATCTAATATACAAAATTTAATTTTTTAAATAAAAAAATATTTTTTTACTGAAATAATCTCAAACAAATACATACATAATCATGGACTCATGGAAGAACGGCAATGCTCACCGATAGCGAGCATTTTATCACTTCGTAGAATCGTGAGGGTGTTGACTCATCACTGTCTCCACTATGTCATGTGTCCATTCTCAAATGTTTTTATTCTTTTTTTATTACATTACGATACGATTAACCAAAAACAAAAAAGTATCACGTACGGAGAAAAAATATTCATTATATTAAAAATAAAAAATATTTTTATTTAATATTTATTATATTTTTATTCCCTATAGGAACTTACCTTGTTCGAAAATTTTCGTTTTCTAATGAACAATGTTTTCTTTTTTCTTTTAAGATATATGCATTATTATCTTTCTTAAAAAAGTTTACCTAAAATGAATTTGTATGTAAAGCTAATTAATATGGTGTATCTGTTTTTAATTATTTGTTAGGTAAACATTATAAAATTTAATTTTGACATACTATTACTATAAAAATTATTTACAGTATTTTCATCTAATCATATATTATCATTTTTGTTTTATGAAACATATTTGTTTGTTATGTTAAATAAAACTTGATAGTGTAAGTTTATACTATCCCATCTATTTTTATCATATGTTTCGTATGACATATTATAGGATAAAATTATTTGGTTCACCCCCTTTTTATCCTATAAATTGGATAAATTTTATTAGACATGTTTAATAAGATCTAATAAGATTATTTTTTTATCAAATTGGAAAATATACAATAATTACATCTAAATTTATTGCAAAATATATAATTTTTTAACTTTTTTCTTATGTATAATGATATTCTTGTTAATTAAATGTTACACAACAAGTATTATATGAGATAAAATTACACAATTGTATATAGCAAGCCAAACATTAGATAATGTAAAAAACTTATACAATATAAAACTTATACAATATAAAACTTAGACTTTATTGTTAAGTCTTATACTATCCCACCTTAGAATATTATATCGGGCTTAATAGTATTTAATTCTTACAATAATTAATTAATTAAAAAATCATACACATAGTAATATATAATTGATAATTTACTACATCAAAAATATATCAATATTTAACTCAAGATTATAATGGAGTTTAACATAAAATAAGAATAAATTAATATACTTTCACTTCACAACTAAACTTACTTTAAAATAACTTCTTCATATTCATGTTGGCTTGCGAATTAACTTATGCTTTATATTCTTTATTAAATTTTAACAAAGCTTCTGACTATTTTTCTTTTATGACTTTATGACTTTAAAATTCGTGATGAAAATTTGTAAAACTTGCAATGGATATAAGACAAGAACTGCAATGCATCCTCGAACGTTTTACAGCATGTCCCATTCAATTTAATTCAAAATTCAATGCGAATAATTATTAAAGATGAGGAAAAAGTCAATGTATTTATTACTTAAGTTAAATATTTTTATAATATAATTAATGCATACGTTAAGAAAGATTTATTATTTAGGTAATATGGATAAAATCAGAGGTTCAAACTTCAATGTCACTAATATACTAAAAAGAAATATTTTTAATTATTGATGATAAGGTTTTGTTGATATCTGTCTTATACTTGTTAAGAATTCAGAAACAGAAAATGTCATATAAAAATAAAGCTTTTAAGCTTTTAATGTATTAAATAATTTTGAAAAGTTATACAATTCACATAATGCTTTTATTTATTTTAATCACTGACAAGTATCCTAAAGATAGATGTGAGCATAACCCTTGGTTTAAAGAAGAAGTATCCTAAACATTTCATTTAATAATTTCCTAAAGTTATAAATCCTGCTAAATGAAAAAAGGTGTTAGATTCTTTTACGTTTCCAAATTATTAAATAAATTAAATTTTAATTTAATTCTTTTTGTTTGATGTTAGAAGGATATAGCAATACTCTTATAATTTCCGTTTAGTAAGACACTGGTTAAGAATAACTTTAATTCCTCCTAAGCATTCGTCTTAATTATTAAAAAAATATTAAATATTTTTTATGATTTGAAGACATTAAATATATCAATTCTTTCATTTAATACTTTTTCAAGGGTTATGAAAATTATTAAGAGGATGCTTTCAGAAAGTACACAAACTCAGCTAAGAAACACGTACAATCACTCATTGGAGTAATGAAAAATGCTATTAAAACATCGGCCCAATTCTTAATTAAAAAAGTATTAAATGAAAAATAAATGCATTTAATATCTTAACAATATAAAATTATTTAAAATTATTTATTTTTTATTTGATGCTTAGAAGGATATAAATTTATTCTTCATTGCATCATCCTGGTTATTTAAAGAAGAAAATATATTAATTCTAATTAAATGCTTCTACTTTTCCCTTTACATTTATAACGACTTCCTCATTATATTCAAATCATACTATTAAATGTTCTTATAGCACTAGTTAACCAACATTAATACACTATACTAAATATTTTACTTAGTGGTAAATGCAATTATGTTTTAAGAAAAATTCCTTTCTCGACTATGTCTCATAGCTATTTATCATGAATTCATTCGGAAAAATGCAACACCAATCTTGAAAGGTTTTTAATAGGCGTTTTTGGTTTCTCATTTGCTATTTCAAAATTATGGTTTCAACAAAAACTTTTACCAAAATCCCGATTTTGAAATTTCCACATGAAAAATCAAACATGTTATAAATTTGTTGTTAGCTCAATTGAAAAACTTCAAGATATGTTCGATTTTTTTTTTTAAAAAAATTGTTTTTACTTCTTTTTTTAATATGAACTAAAAATATTTTTTAAAACTAAACGAGCGCTACTTGTTTTTAATATTACACCAGGAACTCACATTTTCTAAAAAAATTTCTAGGACATTGCAAAGAAAATTAGGGTCAATGAGACTCGCTCCCACCCTAAACCATATATGGACCAAATGAACTCAAATTACAAATTGGGATCTTTGGTGAAGCACATTAAGCCAGAACTAGGTTTTTCTAAACCTTCAAAGAATAATTGCACTATATATACCTCATTGCTATGGTCAATTAAATTTATCATGACTCTATCATGTCCATGTCTTTGTCTCCCATATCTAGGGGCAACAATTACAATCCAACCGATAGACCAGATTTTGAACCCGCCTTGCAATACGGCGAGCAGATGCGAGGCATATTTGGGTGTGGGTAATATCAAATTTGGCTCCAAGGCAAACCACCTCAACACACACAATATAATTTTTACATATATTTTTATGTAAATTTTAATATATAATTATATATTTATAATATATAATTTAGACAAGATTTTCTTTTAATATATAAGGGTGTATTTGGTGCAAACATAAAGAGGTAAAAATTTTATGAATTAACTTGTGTAATTTTTTATATGAAACTAATCTATAAAAATCTTCGCATCATTTTTATCCTTATATCAAACACACCCTAAGTACGAATTAAATTTTAAAATAATTTTAATCTCAAAAAAATTTTAAATATTTTTTAGGCATTTAAAAGAAGCAACAAGAAAAGGTGGGTGGGATACAAGTTGAGGTGGGTTGTCTGCGTATAAAATAAAGGCGAGTCGAGGGTTATTCAATAAAGTCTGGAGCAAATTTAGGTTGAGCTGGCCCAATCTGCCTCATTGCCACCCTTACTCATAACATCACACACATCATAAAATGGATTTGGCTTATCCTCTCCAATATATCCTATACATATTACGTACTAAAGATGAGGTACAGACACAGAAATATGTATAAGATAAAAATTAGTCAATTGTTAAGTATTCTACAGGATGAGGACAACAATGAAATTCATTTTGCTTTCCTCAATGTAAAGGAAAACTAAAGTTAGGGTTTTGTGGGGGGTATTTTTTTTGGGGGTGGGGGGGGTGTTACATATATAAGGACTACGGAGCCTACAACACCTGAGGTGCATATACACCAAAGCAACATTAACATTTTCAATAATGATCACACGCCTGTAACATACAAGCTAGCTGCAAATACAATGTCACGCTTAATTGCATTAGAAGCAATTTCCATTTTTTTGCAGAGAGCAGAATTACCCATAATGGCTGCAGCATTTTTGAACTCGCGACATGTCTCATCCAACCTGACAATGGTCCTTACTATCAGGCCTTCCGGAACATCTGTGAGCTCGCATATGTCGGCAAATGGAGTACCCTGCAAGGAAGAATAGAGATATGGTTGATCTCCAGAAAATCAATGACTAAGTATTGAACTAAATAGTGTGTTATTTTCTGTAGAATGAAACCTTTGCCCATTCATAAACCACTTCAACGAGACCGAATTTGAGATTTTCTTGGGCATACTCCTCAGGGTTTATTGGTAGATTATACCGCGCTTGAAGCTCTCCAAGTCTTATTGCTGTATTGTACAATCTGTAACAAATACATCAAATCACAAATTTAGAATAGAATCCATCTCTTGATTCCAATCTGAATTTTGAAGGCACTACAAGAAAAAATGAAGGTGAGTTTCAGCACAACGATAATGTTGCTGCCTTGTGATTTGGAGGTCATAGTTTTAAATCTTAGAAACAGCCTCTCTATTTGTAGGGGTAAGGTTGCACATATTTACCCTCCTTAGATCCCACCGGGTGGGAGCGTGGATTGGCCACCTCTTTTCATAAGACAAAATGACTCCATGTAGCATGTTGTCATATATAAATGATTATTGACGCCTTTACTCTCTTTTAGGTGTTTCTTATAAAGACTATTTCAGAAAATAGACAATTGCAAGTTTACCTATGTTTTGCTTCAGCCAGCTTGGGTGTGAGTGAAGGTTCAGATGTGTTCTTCTGTTGGAACACGAAAGCAGACATTATCGCCACCGCTTCTTCTGGTTCAAGCTCATCCAGTTGGTTCTCAAACAAGCACTCAGTGCAAATCAACTCCTCCCCAGAATTCATCTCACAGGCAACACGGCCTTTCATTTGAACGACAAGGTCTTCATCAATGCATCCAATTTCCTTCAGAACATCTATCTGGAGAAAGTGTTAAATGAAACCAAAGGGAACATAAGATTAAGCACTAAAACAAACTACAGGAATATCTTTTCAAGCATAATTGACAACCGAAAAATAATAATAATAATAATAAGATTCATTTAGTGTACCCGGCCTTGGAAGTCAGGCATCTGTTGAAGTGCATCATCAGAAATTTGAAACTGAAGATCGCATACTTCTTCTTTGTGCTTTTTTATCTCTCTTGCTAACTTAAGGTGCTCTTCCAATTTTATACACCCATGACACTGATTCTGAGACATCTTCTCCAATAATCTAGTCCACTTGTGGTATGTTGCCACAAGTTTCACATCTCTCAACTTTAGATCTGAAACAAAATTAAAGTGATACTCGTTTAATTCTAGGTTTCAAATAGAGCAGGTTACCCAAATATTACAAGATAAAGAAAGTTCCTATACCCAAATGAGTATGCACAACCACCTCAGCTCTACAAACATAGCATTGCAGGTTGGAAGTAATTTTGTTTAAAAATCACTTCACCGAAAAATGGCTTCTATAATTCTGTCATGTCTCATGCTTTTACAACTTTAACATGCCTCCACATGCAAAGCCTTGTAAAAGTGATGGTATCCATCAGAGAAACTTATTATGATTCTTTCTTTCTTATTATTTGAAAAACCATTGTTCGGCTAAACATGATCCACTTGTTATTCATAAGAAGTAGAAAAATTAACATATAAATCATCGTTAAACCACAAAATGGTAATACCTTTCACAGGATCCAGCGCTGGAGGATACTTATTTCCATCTGATTTCAAGTCCAGGAGCAGCTGAACTGTCTTTGAGTAAGCAGAATTGCTAACATCTTCAAGAAGTCTAACTGGCTCGATTTTAATTTTGCTACTGCATATGCAGAGAAATTCTTTACTATCAACTTCTCGGATTTCATAGCCCATTCCACAAGCAGAACCACGATGGGGCAATTTGATGTTGATGACACCTCTTCCTTTGCGAGCAGAAACAGACGTCATATATTCGTCTCCCATACCACGCCTTGATTTTGGCATGACAAAATAACCTTGGTCAAATGCATTATTTTTATTCTGCAAACCACTACTTGAGGCATTGTCCACTGGGGATGGCATGTCAGGTTTAATCACCAAAACAATATACAACTTGTTATTTGGAGAAGGAGTCTTCACGACCACTGCAAGCAAGTGGTCCTGGGCCTGTAAATCAATTATGATAAAGGTTAGGCACGTATTACACTGTCAAGAAGTTGAATGTCAAGATGAGATTCAGATACTAAAACAATAAATGAACATATTGTGACTCAAACAGTACTCCATTATTCTATAACAATATAAAAAGTACTTCACCATCAAATTAGGTCCGCTCTTCTAATTCTTCCAACTGGAACATGCATATCAAAAACTTAATGGATGAAAGCAAGTATATATCAAAATGTGAGGCATCCAACATTTCCATGTAACTTTCAAGCTCTGAGAGTTGATGGCTTTCATTTCACAAATGAGAATTTGGTTTCATTGTTGTCCTCAGTCATGGTTGACGATCTTTTAATAAGTATCTTCTGATTTCTACTGGTGAAAAATGTCATTTCATGCTAATAAACAGGCATATTATTTTTTATTTTTTATTTTTTTGTGTCAAAAACTCATGACCGATCTCAGTATGTTGAACTCGCCATGTTTCATGCATACTCATCACAATTTATTTACCATATCTTATGTTTCAGGAGTTTTCTTTTGGAGAAGAATTGCTTAAGCCAGTCCCTTGTGCATTTTTGGATAGGAGCTTGAACAAATTTTCATGCATCTACAAATTTATTGTTATAAACTTATAAATTTAAGTTGACACAAATGTTACACAACACAGAATATAAAAACTCACTGATTCTGATTTTACAACTACAACTCTTCCAGTAGTGAGAAATTGTTGAGCACTAGGGGACTGCAAAATTGCCTCTGATATCTGGTTGCTGTATGTCTCGGCTTCTGAATATAAATCATAGTATTCTTCAATGGTTGGTTCACCCTTTATGCATCTGAATTGGGAGAAGAAAAAAGTCAAGCTTCAGAAACCACAGACAAATATGTGCAGCATTTAAGGGGGGAAAATCTAACAATTAATACAGATAATATTATTATTATTATTATTATTATTATTTTACAAATCTCATCAAAGGGATACCTCATCCATCTGAGGTGACAAAGGATAGGATCTGATGTATCTATGCAGAGAGAGCAGAAAAAACTCCCTTGAGCTAATACTAATGTACAAGTACATATACACGATGTTGGCCATAGAACTATTTACACTATATTCAAAATCCAAGTACACCAATATGTATTGTTCCATGCAATATTTTTGCCAAGCCAGAAGCACTACTGACAAATTTTTTGTCACCAGATGCTCATATAAAGCCAACCAATATGGAGGAACTATAACCTAGAATTAGAATAATCACCAACATATCACAGACTTTAAATAAAAAATAAATAAATAAATAAAATCTCATTCTTCTCTTTACTTTCCAATCACACGATAGAATGATGTACTGAATAACTGGGCACTTGACCACATATCATGGGATCATTTAGGAACAGCTATATGCACGAGCAAATATTATAATAACAGCAAGATTGAAGATTCTATTATAAAGAGATGTGAAACGAGGCCCGAGACAATAATATTGATGAGACAGGATAAATAGCATACTCAATAGCTTTTGTAGGCTGATTGAGTTTTAGCTTCAAACGCTGTTGCATTTCTGGAAGGTTTTTTTGAGCATGGAATTCGGCAAAACTTCTTTTAAGCATGTCCTCAACCTGCAACCAATGTGGTAACAATTCATTAAGAGGGTTAAAACTTAAAACTACTAAAATAAACTGTAAATGCTATTTACGTTTAATGATAGTATTTTCATTATTGGTAATATTTGTAATGAGTAAGGCTGTAATTGCATTTTGGATTTTAGTTAGCACTTTACTAAATAATAGACATGTTGAACTGTGTTCATGTATATAGCATTATTAGAATGATTTCAATCATTATGGGGCTAGGAATCTATTCCAATTCTCCATAGGGACATTGTAATTCTTTAACCTCACATGGCCATCAGTTGGATAAAGAATTATAAAGCTAGCTGTGGGGATTATTTAATCTTAAGGCATGCTGCAAGATGAACCCTCCATGATGCCCAGGCTTTAACTTGCCATAAATCTATTAGAACAGAGCTTATTTTTCCTTCAAAGTCTCTCCTTGTGCTCCAAATCAAACCTTAAGCAACTGCCTCCTAATATTTCATCTTATTTCCAAGTTTCAATTCCCAGTTTAACCCAAAACAAGCCACTTGAACTCTGTTATGTATCAGTATATTTAGAACAAGGAAAATGAAGAACACAGTCTGATATGTATATTCAAAAGCTTGTGTGGATATCAGTAAGATACCAGCAAGCTCAGAAAATGGCAGCTCAGTATAGAGAAGAAAATGTAACCTCCTTGAGCATTTGAGAGCCTCAACTCAAGTCTCTCCCACGTCCAATTTCCATTATTTTCCTCTTTTCTCACCTCCCACCCCCTTACATATGATATACCCGCTTCTAACTGAATCACACAGAATCTCCACTTTCTATTCCCTCTCTCTGCAAGCTCATCACTCTTTTATGCACATTAGGACCCGACACTCCCTGTTTCCCTTGTATAATAACTTACGGGACTTCCTTCTAGAATATATAAATTTTACCCGAGATCCTATCAAACTCGTAATGCTTTGGTATCCTATCCTACATCAGTTTGACCATCCACAATAGACCAGTAACACACATGTCCTGCATCTCCCAATATGACCAGAACTTGTAGACCATCCTTAACTGGTTCCAAGATAAATCTCAGCGACGACCATCAGTTAATATGAGGTTGAAGTTGATCTTCAGAAAAGCGGGATCATAGTAAGAGGCATCAAGTCCTGTATTATTACTTCAAAAACAGAATTCCCTCTTCTGAACTGAGATTAAACTGACATCAGTATCAAAAGGAAGGATAACAGATTTTCTCTCTCACATTCTCTCTGATACTGGAAAACAGAATACTGCAAGATAAAAGAAAATCGATAGGTCATCTAAGGGGCCTTTATATTTAAACTGCCACTCTAACATTCTTCCTCACAAAACCAGATGCTCCCTCCCTTATGCTTTCCCTCTTAAAGTCCTTCCACTAACAGATCCTTCCTTATTCCTTTTCCCTGCCTATCCACAACCTGCAACATGGACAGGTTACAATTAGAATCCACTTCCTTCCCTTTCTGACTCATGCTCTTCCCTCTAACCATGTGATGGAAAGGGACGGATTCCTTGCTCTACCTACTACCACTCCTAAAGTACACCCTTGCAAAGGGTGAATACCTATCACCAGAACCTTACACGGTTACACCTTTAAATAGAAAACTTGGATACACTACTCTTTCTAGTTTTTCAAAAATTATTATTGAGTAGTGTCTCAATCAAATTGTAACAAATACATGTTCAAAAGAAGCCTTCAGAACTTAAGAGTTGAGATACACCTATTTAACACCTTGAAATATGAGTTAGGGAGTAAAATTTCCTGATCTTCAGAATGAAGGACCATTAAATTCGACTATAAACCCCCTCTCATAATTTAGTTAAATTACTCATGAGATTTTCCTGGTCAGACCAAATTATCTGTTAAAGAGGAGCCACCTCAAATTGGAAAGGAATTTACATCATCAACAAGCTGCATTTTCACTCAAGCATCGCAAAGTTATTATGGTATCTTCACCTCTATTGGCATAATACAACAATAACAACACATTAGGCCTTGTACCACTGTGTGGAGACCTCTACTATCGTAATATGATAGATAAATGATTGCCATGTGCACCTTCAATTCTTCAACTCGAAGGAGATGTAGGATCATAATATAGGTTAGCCGAAACTGGGACTCCAGGCGAGTTGCACTTCCAACAATAACATGCCTTAAATCGCTCTCTTCTGGGAGTTCATCACGGCACATTAAAGTAACAGTACCAATCTTATCAAGTCCTCTTCTGCCCGCACGTCCTGCCATTTGAGTATATTCTCCAGGTAGTAGCTGCCTGAATTCCTTGCCATCAAACTTCCTTAGAGTGTCAAAGACTACCTGCAAAGGCATATAAATACAGGTTAGGTTCAATGAGACTATGTCCTATCTGAAACTGAAGGTAATAAGATTTTTTTCAACAAACATTGGCAAGGAGATTTTAAATAAATAATTGTAAGAGTAATCACTTTTTTTCTTATTTGTTGATATTAAAAAATTTCATTTAAAGCTTATTCTGTCTATATAACTGCTGAATTTGTCAAAAAATAAAAGAGAAAGAGAAGTCTGAATTGCTTACATACAATAGGGGCTTAGGCATGGATACCCAGCAGCCCTATATAGACACAATAGGAAACAAATACAGTTTACTTTTTCAAGAACAATAATAAAGATTTAAACTATTTCTTATGACTTCTATTGTTTCAATGCCATAACTTCTATTATCTCCAATGCCATATTCCTATCTGATAAGAACCTTGGGAGAACCACATCATAAAAGCTAACTATTGTGATGGGAGATCCCAAGGCCTTATAAACCCCCCTTTAGAATCCTAGACTTCCAATATGGAACTCAAGTCCCATACCTTGCAATTGGATCCTAATATCCCACCACGCTTCGCAACCACGGCGCCCACGCAAGCTGGCTATGCACTAGCCCCTTTGACTAGTCCCGAGCGAACACTGCAATGCCAGCGTCACCACCCGTGCCGCTCGATTGCAATTGAGAGATATGGTGGAAGGCTATGATACCAATTGATAAGAATCTTGGGAGAACCATATCACAGAAGCTAACTATTGTGATAGGAGAGACCAAGGCCTTATAAACCCCCCTTCGGAATCGCATACTTTCGATGTAGGACTCAAGTCCTATACCTTGCAATTGGGTCCTAACACTATCATTCGTAATACTATACTAATCACATGGCACAGAAAATTAGTTACTCTTAAAATTGGGTGAGCTTAACTCAACCTAACTAAAAGCTAGCTCATGGGAAGAAAGTTGCCCAAGCACTTATAAAAGTTATCTATACCTTAACTCTAGTAGATGTGGGACTCAACCCCCTCATGCCCAAGCTTGAATACTTGGAGCATGAAGTTTGCAAAATTGGACATCTGCAGGTGGCCCAACATAAAGCATAGGATAGCCTTTGATACCATCTTAAGATTGTCAACCTAACTCAACAGCTCAATCCCAAAAGCTAGCTCATAAGGAGAGAATTGTCCAAATTCTTATAAAGACTATCGTGACCACATCCTTAAATAATGTGAAAATCTAATAGTTACCATAGGCGTGGACCATATACAAATGCAGGTTAGGAGGTTACAATATAAAAAAACAAATTAGTCCGCGACCCAGTAGTAGTTTCTCATTTCAAAGAACTTATTTCATAAAGTAATCATCCAATAAAAATTATATGTATATTTATGGACATAAGTACTTACATATATATAATTTTTTATTTTTTATTCCATCTTGGAGCAGTTTCAAATTTCAACAATTTTTACAAGCGTTAGAGATATAAAAAAATTCAAGAGCTTTCAAACAATAGCTTAAACTTTTAGGAATTAGGCGAGATTATCATTGATAGCAAGTATAAGGAGACTAAACTTTGAGCCAACCTGCAGTTTTTGCCATTCTCAAGAGTAATGGGTCGTTAGAACTAGGAATGAAATTCACAGGCATTTCTTTGTCCTTACATATGGGATAGGATTGTTTTAATGGCCTATTATTGAAGTTTTGTGAATGGTTTCGTTTAAGAAAATTTCCTAGTCTAACACAATTCTCCCAAAGGTTTCCTCGGTCAACAAGCAGAGGGATTGCATAGCTCTCCTTTACTTTGTTTTTGTTTTGTTATGTTTAAGAAGGATATCCGATTCTCCTTCTCTGTAGTGTTTCTTTCCCTTTAACAAAAAACTTCATTATCAAATTATAAAAACATGTGCAACCTCTCTTCTTGTATCATTCTTCTCTTCTTCTCAATAAAATTCTTCTTTTATCCAACCAAAAATAAAATAAAATAACCTCCTTCTAATCCAAACACATCTTAAAGTTAATTTAAGACTCAATATGAACTGCAGATCAAAGAAATCATGTGTTAACAATCACATGTAAAAGGCATCAGAGCATAGTATCACCCAAACAATCAACCATAAAATTAGTTAAGCAGCTAATAAAGTTTAAAAAATAGTTAGACTCGGTTGAAATTCCCAATGCATCTTCAGTGTTAGCAGTATCACTGAAAAGAGGCTTACGGTTCTGGCAGGTGCATTGACTCCCATGGCAAATGTCTCTGTTGAAAACAAGACCTAGAACAAGAACAAAAGCCAGGAAGGCAGAAATACTTTTAAGTGAAATACAAATAGACCAAAAAGTGAGAACATACAACTCTCAAAAATAAAGTGGTTTGCAGCATCTTTGAAAAAAAGTATGCCTTAATGTAAGGTCTGAGATCTGAAGAAAACATGAATGTCATATGAAGAAATGAAAATTGCATGTCACCTTGATAACACCACGGCAAAATAGCATTTCAACAACTTCCTTTACAATTGGAAGAAGGCCAGCATGATGTACACCAATCCCTCTACGAAGAAGATCTTTGACTCGAACAACCTGTAGATAACGTAATTAATTAGAAGACCACCTCAGACAGAAAAATGCTAAGCTATACACCAACAAACCTGTGGTAACTTTCTGTCAGATCCCTTCAGTCGTGAAAATGCTTTGTCACAGAAAACCCGGATCTCACTTTTCTCTGAGCTACTAGTGAGGTCAGTTCCATACATACTATCAGCTGATTTATCACAGCGATTCTTAGAAAAACAAAATATAACTACCTGCACTCCCAAGTCAAGTTCCAAATGCAAGATTAAAATAATAACAACAACAACAACAACAACAACAATAATAATAATAACAATGCTAATGCTTTGCTCCCTGAAAAAGATGAGTTTTATGACTCCCTAAAACCTGCTTCTATTGGATCCATAAGGGTCTCTTTGGCTTCTACTTTGATTTCCTGTTTTCAGCTTTAATTACAGAAATGCCCCTTGTTTTCAATCTATTTCCTATTTTCGGGATTTTGCGAAGGAAACAAGTAAACAATGGGTCTATTTGGTTTTTATTTTCATTTCCTATGTTTTTTGTTTTCAGAATTTTGTGAAAGAATAGTGAAAACAATAAATGAAAACAGAAAACAGGATTTTCTTGTTTTCACTATTTCCTTCACAAGAAAATAGGAAGGAAATTGAAACAAAAATCAAAAGGCCCAAAATTTTCCTGTTTTCAATATTTCCTTCACAATATCCTGGACACAAGAAACAGATTGACAACAAGGTGGCATTTTGTAATTAAAATTGAAAACAAGAAATGAAAATAGGAAATAAAAATAGAAATCTGATAGGCACTAAATTTTTTTAAATAACTTTCCAATTGAGTCCAAACTAATCATTAACAATAATTGACTAACACATGAGCAAATTATTTGACCTTGCCCCTATCATATCAGCATGGAAGCAATGCTAGCATTCCCAGCTAGGACTTAACAGTCCTGCATCATGAAGACCAAATTGAAAAACTTTTATTAAAAAAAATAATAAGACCTAATTAAAACAATTAGTTTCCAGGTACCCAATAAAAAATTATGTTTTTAACAGTGACTCTAATTTTGGCCTAATAATAATAATAATAATAATAATAATAATAGGAAGAATCATGAAAAGCAACTTGGTAAAAATGTTTTTAATTTAGGAACAATTAGTAACTGAAGTGGTTAATTAATAAGTGGTTATTGGTTGGCCTCTGGAAACATTCTCAACCAATTAACTAATTATCCATAAACTGGAAATATTTCTACCAAGAATTACTTCTTTAATTTTCCTTAAATATATATTAATCAAACATAATCAACATACAGGCAACAATGACTTTTTGGAGAGTTTGTTGATAAGCTTCAACCACATTGAAGCGTCAGCTCTCCTCAATTCCCAATTGCTCTGGCCATTGCCATTATTCTGATAGCCTCTGCCAGTTCCAGAGAAATTAACTCCATGCTGTTTCCCTCGGGATGTATTTTCACGTTTTTGAACTCGAGCACTGTCATGACCAACTGAAGACCCTGGCTTTGGTCCAGAACCACCAGAAGTTAAATTCCTTTTTTTTGAAGCATCTTTAGCAGCTTTCAATCCCTGAGGCAGAAATGTTTCATTTTCACAAATTTTGTATAGTTCTCCAGAATAAAACAGGCAGTGCTCCAATGGGACAGGTCTTTTTGTTGTCCTGATGGCAAAATTGATCATTGTAGCAGGAAAAATAATAAGACAATTAGGGAATCATGAGAATTCATAACTTCTATTTTATGCATCATCAGTGTAGATTTCTTATAGCTTCACTCTTTGTCAAATAAACAAACCAATGAAACCAGCATATCTTACAAATACAAAATAATAGAAGCTACTATAATCCATTCACATTGTTCATCTTATATAAACAACAATAACAAGAACCAAGATTTATCCCACTAGGTGAGATCGGCTACATATACTATACAACGCCATAGTGTTCTATCCTAAATCACGTCTCTAGTTAAACCATATAAATCTAACTATTTTATGTACATCTTATATAAAGTTATAACGAAACCAAAACCTAAGTTTCATGTTTTAAGTTATAATAGATACTATGAATAAAAGAAAAAGACAGGAAAACTTTACTTTTAAGACTACTCGTACTTGGTGGTACAAATTGAAGGAAATCACGAGTTAAAGAGGATATCTGATAGAACTAGTTTAGAAATGTACTATTGAATATGAAAATACAAGGGTTAGAGATATTCGAGAGATCCCTTGCTCTACTAGACTGTTAATTGCTAACTTCTTAACTACCTAATTCCTCCCTAAAACACTCTTTCTAGCCCTTTTCTAACTAACTAACTAACTGATTATTATTCCTAACTATCAAGGCCCATTAAGCCCAATGTCCTATCACTGTCCAACTAATTTGCTTCCTTTGATTCCTATCTTTAATTTGTACAGTGTAAAAATTTATATCAAGGTAGATCAAATATGGCTTTAATATGATTACTAAATACATTCTTTCTCTTTCCCTCTCCCCCCTCTCCCCCTCCCTCTCTCTTATAGAACAAAATACCCTTTCTGTAATGTTTAGAAATAAAAACTCTCACATTGACAATATTTTCAACTGCTAAATAGCCCTCAACAGAGCATCCTTCGCATGTAAGGTAGATTCGGTACTTACCCTGTAACCCGGATTTCCTTTTGTTTTGTCCTGCCAATCCAATCGGCAAACTCGATGGTATTAGGTACCTGCAAAGAGGGGTTAAGAAAGGTAACAACAAAATAGCTTTGCTGAGATAACAGAAGGCAAAAGGGATGGCCCAATCTAAGGGCCACGTAGATATGAAACAAATAAGAATTATAAAATGCACTGAAGTTGCAAAGTAAAAAATACAGTAATAAGAAAAATGGATACAGTATTATCTCTACACTTCTACATTTTTGGTCACCTTCTCCCCTTGTTCAGGAGTTCTACAAGTTACTAAAACTATCCAAGCTGATTAAAAATTGTGAGAGAAATAAATTTAAATAAACTAGAAGAAAAAAGGAAAAAGACATCCTCCCAAGGCTAGTTTTAATTTAATTTAAAGAACATGCTGTCTTCAAACTTTTTTATTTTAATACTATTAAAGGATTCATGCCAGCACTATAAAGCTTCTTGTGCTTTCAGTTGCATCAACAAATACAGCTTCAGAAGTGTCAGAACCCAAAATGTGCTTTTTTTTTCCCAATATCAAGCATAATTTCATCCCAAGTAGGAAATCAACTGAGGACCATTTTATGAGGAATAATAATTACCGTTGCAGAAAGGAGGACGATATTGATGTGTCTTGGAAGCATGATAATTACTTCTTCCCAAACGACACCTCTTTCAACATCATTGACATAGTGCACTTCATCAAATATAACCTACCACGTTTATTCAGAAAATAATGAAAAACAAAATGCTAGAAATTCATAAAGACAAGTCTTATATTGTTGAGAAGAAACCAGAGAGTCCTTTACCCATTCAATGTCACGAATAATATCTGCACCCCTGTAGAGCATCGATCTTAAAATTTCAGTGGTCATGATGAGACAAGAAGCCTCAGGCCTCAAGCTTACATCACCAGTAAGAAGCCCAACATCAAACTTCCCACAGAAATCTCTATATTTCTGGTTGCTGATTGTTTTTATTGGAGCAGTATACACAGCTCTAGTGCAGTGCTGCATGCATAAAGTTCAAACAGAAAATTCCAAATAAATTTAATATATTCCTTCTTGTTATATAGTCAAATTGATAGTTAGGAATTTTTAAACAGGGAAAACTTAACAACATTATAAGATTAGGTCAATATACTGAGGATAGTAGAATCAAAGTGCTATTGCATTTAATCACAGTGCTACAATGATATTGTGCAATATGGTTCAGGGCTTCATGTCATGCCACTACTCTGCCAGGAAGCAAAAAGAAAGAAACAAAGGAACTGAACCGACAGTCAAAAATCCAAACATACTTTTGATGCTAAGGCAAATGCATATTCAGCAACAACTGTCTTCCCTGCTGATGTGTGAGCAGCCACAAAAACAGATTCCCCCTTTTCAAGGTAATAAATAGCCTGAAGGGAACAAAAGAAATTGTAAGAAAGAAGAATATAAATAGAATATTCAAGCTAGAAATGCCATTAAAAGATAATACAAACTAAGCAACTTCTCATACTAAAAAATAATGCAATCTAAGTGACTTCTCATAGTTAAAGATAAAATGAAAAAATTATTGACTATAAGAAAGAATAATGTTCAGCAAGTTTGCAAGCTATGACAAATATAGATTTCTTCAACAATAGATAACTTATTACAATATAAAATAATTAAAAAAATTGACAAACACGGCTCTTCCAAATGCATATGATCCAAACTGCAAAGGCCAAAAAACAAGTTGTTGCAAATAACAAAGAACACCCCTACCCTCAAGAATTTTGGATGATGTGACATCCCAATCATTAATGCAATCGGCTGAATGCAATTGCAACTGCATGCATCAATTATTAACAACAAAAAGGAGCAAATTATAACTAGTCACTTCATGCAATGAATTTGATCAAAGGAGCAAAATAGAAAAAGGGAAAGAAATATAAAGGAAGAAAACAAGTATAAAAGAATAAAGAAAAAGCAACAGTATAATAAGGACAAGAGAAATGGAAAGATGAAATAAACTGTTAAAATCAGAATGTCATTGGTAGTGTATTGCAAAGTTGCAACAACAAATAAAATAGATTGCAGATCTCAACAATCAGTCACTTGAAAATCCCCAGGGGACATTTTTCATGGAAGTGGAAGGTATAACTCAAAAAAAGGTGGGGGTACCAGCCCAGAGCAAAAGTAGGACTGGGAAACATTCCAACATAGCTGTTATGACAAATAAGAAGAAAATTGGCATGACACAAATTAGTATACCTCCTTCTGAAATGCATCCAATTCGAATGGAAACTCAAGTGCCATATCAGGAACATGTTCATGAAACCGATCTGCAATTTGTCCACTGGCTTCATGCCTGGCCCAAGCCTGCCAAAAGCATAGCTTTGTTATCTCAAGCATTGCCACAGAAACAGCAAGGGAATGATGTTTCATAGCTAGAAACATGAAGCGTCACTTTAAGCACGATTCATGATAACTTCAGCACACAACCACTTACTCTCTGCTGCCCCACTTCATCACTAAATCCATCCAAATGCACTTTTGATCCCTCTGAGTCAGCTGACAAAATAGCATCAAGTGATATTTCATTCTCATGTGCTTTGCTGGATACCTGAGGCGTATCAACTTCAGCTTCAACTGTAAAAGTCTTCACTTCTGATAAATGACCTTAGCAAACAACATCATCATCAACCACAAAAGAGGTGGGAAAGAATTTGGTCCAACAAAAATATGCATTGGTTGCAGTGGTTTAGTCCGTTTGGTTACAGTGCAAAAAAAGGATTTCCAGACATAAAATTCAGGTCAAAAGATCCACAGTTATCAAGAAGTTAAATACGTAGGTCAAATACCATCTTCTTCTTGTTCTCCAACAGCATCCTCTTGCTCTGCAACAGCATCCTCTTCCCAAGCCTTCTTAAATAAGTCATCAAATTGGACAGACAGGCCACTCTGCACTCCAGCATGATTCAAGAATTAGTCAATGCAAGATAGTAGATCATGAATATGATTGCTTCTAAATATAATCAAACAAGCACATCTTTAAACTCAGAGTCTCCCGGGTAGTAGCACCATCTACCAAAGGAATTAGAAGGTCTAAAATGCAACAAAAAGTAAATAGTGAAACAGCTTTTCACAAATTTAGATGGAGAAAATGGCAATAAAATGATTAGCTAACCAGTTTTTCATCCGATGAGCTCTTGACTGAATGGGCATCCTTGTAAACAATCCATGAGCATGGATATGGCTTCAAATAAGATAGAAACACAACTTACATGAGCTATATCAAAATTCAACTATGAATAATTTCGAACATAAGGCAAGCAGTGATATTCCTCACAAAATGACTAATTAAAAATATGAATAACCTTGAGTGTACCAAGGTCCAATCCTTGCTTTAAGCTTGGAGGAATTGTCTGAGCAGAGCCACCATTCAAAATTTCACGCACCCATTCACCATTAGAAGCACCTTCTGGAAGAATTCTTTCGATAGCTTGGGAATCATCCAAACCTCCTGGACGAAAAGGGCGATTATTGATGCTTCCCCTTACAAAGTCCTTCGCAGAAGTGCGTGGTAATGGCCCAGATTCCACAGCTCCTGGTGTTAGATCTGATACATCCACCTAATAAAACATTATAGGCACTAGCGATAAAGGTGACAAACATCAATTAAGATCAACTTAAAACTAATTTTATTTTATTTTTTTTATTGCTAACCAAATCTTTCCCACACAGATACAGATTTTGCAATTTCATATCCTTGTATCAAACTAAATGGAAAATCTGTTGGGAACACACATATATTAAACAAAGCACTTCACACCTCCTCAAATTTTGGTTCCCATCTTCCGTTCACTGATCCACTGTTTGAACGTCGAAAAGGTGGTTCCCAAGTTGGAACTACAACAGACCGTGGCAATGAGGGCTCCAGAGGAACCTCAGCCCTGTCAAACCAGTCAAATTCCCATTGCCTCCCAACTTTTTCTGGTGAAAATTCATCAGGATCCAATCTTGGCTTGAGATATGTCTCTTCTATATAATTCTTTATAGATTCAGGTGTCTCATTAGGAAAGGCAGGTGGCTGAAATAAAGTACACAAGTTACCAATGAAAATAAAAATCGAACTCGGGTTTCGAAGATTAACAGTAAAACAGAAAACCACTATAGCCAAAACAATCTGAGGCAAGGCGTGAGATGTAAAAGGTAAAAACATAAACCCATTCCTCTAACTTCCTAATTATGATGCTAAATGGGTAAAATAATCAGAATTTTAATAACAAAACATGTTGTCAGACTTTGGACTCTTAGCAAATAAGCAAGCAACTTAAGGTTTTGTATTGTAACCCTAACAGCTCAATCTTTTGATTTTACTACAAATGTAATGCTTGAGCCGTTATTTTATATGGTAAATTAATGCAAGATAGGCAAGTATTCCATTGTTTTCTCCTTTTTCTAATGTTAACACCTTTCTTCAGGGAAGCACACCCCCTTTGGAATTCCTTAATATGAGGCATAGAAATCCCTTAGCTCTTTAAGAACTGGATTACAAGGGGCAAGCATGGGCCATCCCATCGGGCGTGTGGCACCAGATCTATTTAAGATACTAACAGTATAATTTATTAAAAGATAAAAATGGTGATGCTAAAAGAGTTGATACGTGATCTAGATTTGATATGTGATTCTAGACTTAATATACATTGTTTTAACATTTTTAACCTCAGTATAGTTCACCGACTGACTCCTCTCACTCTTAGTTTTACCCTTTTTCCCTTAATAAGGTGATGCATGTAATATCCAAAAAGTTTTTTTTCAATTCCTTTTTCACTCTATTCATAAAGCGTCCTATATAATGAAACTTAAAAAGTAATCTTTTCATGTCAGTAACAAGCATGTTAAGATTAAGATGTAACTACTTTAAAACTTACATTGTCAGGTTACTGTTAAAATCAAAACTTAATTATTGAGTGCAACCCAGTTGTTTAGCTACATGTACAAAGTAGTTAGGTTTAGCATGTAAAATATAAATGTCAGTCACTACCCAAATCTTTTATTAGTGCATATAACATGCCCCTTCACTACATTCTTCTGCTGGATGTGTTTCACTTTTAACTAACCCGCATCAAACATGCAGTAGTGTTTAACAGACCACACTTTCCTTAATAATTCTTAGAGCAAATCAATGAAAGCAACCACACAACAGGTAGAAACATTTCATAGTCATAGAATATAATATTGAAGAAGTAAATTAACAAAAAATAAATAAACAATGAATAAATTATTCAATCCAGTTACAGATGAATAAGATTAAACACATACAGCAACAACATGTTTAGGTTTCAAGTTCAGAAACCTCCAAACTCATGGTTTTGGTAAATAGTAAACTCTCTTATATTGCTTTTGTTCAAACCCTAGTTTTAAAGTTTCTAAACCAGAAACCAAAAAGAGCGGCCCAGCGCACAAGATACCAAAACATGCTAAAATCCTTTTTCATACTAGATGGGATCAGCAACATAAAACAAGTGCCGTCATCATCTTCTATCTTTTTCATTATTGGTCTTTAACATATCTCGATCCTTTGACACTATCGCGAATAAGTAGTCCTCTCAATAATTGCCTTGGTTTGAACCTTGGTCAACTTCCTGAAATGCAGCTCGAATGCAGCTCGCATTCGCATTCCACTGCACCCAACCCCTGTTAGTCCATTGTATGCTACCTTAAATCATGAACGTAAAATTGTACATATGTAAGAGGCATCTTCCTAGTACTTGTCAATAATTAATTCATCTAATTTTTTTTTTTTTTCCTCTTGAATTCCTTCTACCTCTAACTATAACACATGCTCGAGTCATAAAAAGGCAGAATAAACGAAAGCAATCACAAAAATTAGGTAGAAATCGACCAGAATGATGGAAGTAAAACCTAAAAGTGAAATTGAAAAAAAAAAAAAAAGGAGGTAGTAAAGGAAGGAAGAGAAGAAGAGTGCTAGAGACTGACCAGAATGAAATCGGGAATGGTCCTAAGCGGGTTGGGACGCTCCACCGTGGTGACCGGCTCAACCCGGAGGTGGCCGCTGTGGCCCGAGAACCCGACCCGGAAAGCGAGCTCCTTCGCTGCTGGGATCGGCGGATCCATTGGGTTGGGTTATGTTGGGTGTGTGCTTCTCGCACTTTCTTTATGGCTCTTGTAATTCGCTCGTATTTACTAACTCTTTCTTCGCGTTTTGGTTTTTGCCGTTTTGATTTTGAGAAAGGAATAGATGGAGAGAGAGAGCAGAGCACAGCAGGGTTTTGATTTTCGCGGGTTTTACTTTCAGGCTGCGTTTGCCGTTCGGAGTCGACAAATGAAGGGTAACTTACACTACAAGGTCATCGAGATATGACTTACGAGATCGAATTGCACAAGTAAAGTATCTTTGTTTTTAGGCCTTCACTTAGGTCTTTTGGAAAAAAATAAAGATAAAAAATAAATGTTTAAATATATTTTTACTCCCTTTAAATATTTAATTTTTCGAATTTAATTCCTCAAAAAATTTTCGCTTAGTTTTGATCCTTTATTTTTCATATATTATCAATATTAATTCCTACCATCAGCTAAGTATTGTTAAATGCTAACGTGGCAATATGAGATTTTGACACATATTAATACTAATTAGATCTTATGTTGCCACGTCAACATTTAACAGCACTCAGTTGACGGCAGAAACTAATATTGGTAATATCTTAAAAATAAGAGACCAAAACTAAGTGAAAACTTTTTGAGGGACTAAATCCAAAAAATAATATTTAAAGGGATTAAAAATATATTTAAGCCAAAAATAAAATTGCCAGACTTTCTCATAAAAAAAGGTACATTTTACAATAAAAAAAATTTACAATTATAATATTAAAATTATTATAATTTTAGTTGTAATTTCTAATACTTGTTAAAATATAAGGCTTATTCTCATAATCTTCCAAAAAAAAGATATTGATTCAAATATTTATGGGTGAATATGTGAAGTGACTTCATAATATAATATCAAACCACGTAGAAAAAAGCTAGGATAGAGCTCGATTTTGTGTTTTGGCATTTGATGCCATCAGTCATAGATTACCAGGGGACACCATTTAAATTGTTTTTGGCATTTTGTATTTTGAATTCATTAAGATTTGCTACTTTAGTGAATTTTTAAAAAAGAAAAAAAAGAGAAAATTTTATTTTTAGAATGTGTTTGATTAGGGGATAAAAATGGAGAAAACTTTTTTATGAATGAATTTCGTAAGTAAAATTATGTATAGAACTTATCCATAAAAGATTTGCCTCCATTTTTACCTTACAACCAAACAGATCCTTATGATGTGTTTATGAATTGAGATTTTAGAGAAAGCTTTTCTGTTGCCAAGTCCAAGTCCTCTTCCGTTGCGTCCATGTCGACCACCAACATGTTGAGGTCCTCCACCAAAGCTCCTCACCACCACAACTGCTGCCCTTGTCGTCGGCCACCACCACACTCTCAACATCCTCGTTCACTATCTGCATCCCAAAATCCCTAATGGAACAATTTGATGTGGGCATACCGAAGGGTCCAAGGGTCCAATTGCAAACCAATATGTAGTAGCGCCACACCATCTTCGCCCTTGCCCCTATGCCTGCTGCAGCTCTAAGACGTTGTGAACGGTAACGTTGTCGGACTGATAGAAGTTTTATGTTTTGATAATTTTTGACATCGTAATTTCTTCTTCCTACTGAAATCCCTAATCTTCAATTGTATTATTTTATCTCATAAGAAATTCTTTCTGCGTAGAGTATGCAACACGTGTATCATCATCAGTGGAAATTGAATCAATTAATAGACTTGTGAAGTAGCAAATATGTCATTAATCTTCAACCCTAAAAGACATTCAATTATCTTTCCTTCTATCATACTTACTGTACTATAATACTTTAATTCTCAAGTAGCATTAATTATAGATTTTCAATCAAAGCATTTGTAGTATAGGCCTAGTGTCCTTTATATGTTCCTTACAAAAACTTTCAATTCAATTTGCTTGGATGAAAGAATTACTCACGCAATATCGGTGGGTTAGTTTTTAGGTAAAGTGTTTAATCAAAGAAATAATTGTAGGATCATAGTCTTATCATTATAGCTAAAGTTTGTGTGAAATCGTATTCTACTTCTACTGTTATTAATTAATTTTATGTATTCACACTACCATTTTAAGATAATACTTCATTTGTAACTCTATAATCAATTGATCTGTTGGTTCTGAATTATTTTAAAATGAATCACATAAAAAAATTACTTGAATAAAAATGGATTATTTAATTCAAACTTAATATGTCTATAATTTAACTCTTACTAGATTCTGCTTTTTTTTATGATAGTTATATCATGTGCGTTTCAAGGGCCATCATATGTATGATAGATTTGTCGAAATTGAAATAATATGTGAAAAGTTTTGTCATAGTGAAGTTTCAAAAAATGAAACTTATGTCAATTTCTTGAAAAATACATGTACATAAAAAGAATGGATCGCGGTTGATGTGGTTGTGATCGATCGTGGGTTATGGGCTAGAACCCATACATTTATTGCAAACATTCTGTTAATTTCCTTGTATAACGTGTGTTAAAAAAAGTTAGTAATTTATTCCTTTTGACAGTGTTACAATCATAGAAGAGGAATGTGAATTACAAAAGAGCAAAAGAAAGAAATAACAATTCAAGAATGTCTGGTATTGGGCGATGGACCTGGCGAATTAGGAGGGACCAAATTAAAGTCTCGTTCAATATCAATTAATGAATTGGCTTGCCAAGTAGGAAATTAAGAAAGTAGGATAAGATAGTTCCTTAGCTTTTATATAAGGGCAGCAGCTTTCTCTTCGAAGAAGTTTGTTGAGGGATAATATTATGTAACATCATCGTATGGATCACAAAGCTAATCTAAACGTAAATTAATCCGTAGATGAGCCAAATCAGTAGCGGCAACATGTGCTGCGGCATGTGGCATACGGGGCAAGCAAACTCCATTAGCCCAAGTGACATGCTGAGGATGGTGAGACAATTAGTGTAGTAAACCATGCTTCATGTGTAATAATAGGAGGTATAGACCTGCTCAAATGAATCTATAAGATATAACACATTTGAGGAGTAAAATGAAAGATTAAAGTTCCATTCATATTGAGAGTTGCTGACGCTTGATAAGCCTCCCCATTGTCCTTGGCTTTCCCGTAATGTAACATCCCTAGACATTGCTTCGTTAGACGTACATGGAAAGTGCATACTTCTTATTTTCTGCTGCACAAGTCACGCGACGCATTTGACTTGTTGACTCCGCCGATTCCCGTGAGAAATACTTGCATGGTTCTGGAGTACCATATGAATGTATTTCTAGCCAATCATATAAGTGCATTTTATATAGAACTGTGCATTAGTGATGGGTTCCATAAAAAATACACTTATATGATTGGGTGGAAGCACAGCCACATAATACTTCATGACCACGCAAGAATTTCTCCCATTCCCACTTTGTTATCTTATTTCCTTATGAGCATTTTGAACCTTAACTCATAATTCTAATGAAGAAAAACATGCAAAGTATATTACGTAGTTGGGTGGACTTGAGGAAATCTAAATTGGTCATACCATGAAGATTGCCAAAGCAAGGTTGCACTGGAAGAGGAAAGGAAAAGACATAGCCCAAGAAGATGAACATGAACATCAATATTCTTCAGCTACATCTTTTCCTTTCCCTCTCTATGTGGAGCCCTATACTAGAAAACTGTACAAATGCTAAAAATGTTCAACTGTGTCTAAACTATATGTTAACAGATGACTCCCAAGAGTTTTGTGAGCAAAAACTGGCATGAGCTAGTCAGATATAACAAATGATGACATTGAGTTGAACAGAGCAAACCCCTTTCAATTTGGTTTTTTCGCTCATAAAATCCTGGAAATCACCGGTAATACATCTCATAAACTATACACTAACAGCAGTTGGTGTTAAAACTACATGAAAAAAATTTGAGCAAGAGAAAGCCTGGAAAATACCAAAATGTTTACAACTAAGTAAAGAAAGGCTTACATGCACAATATAGATATAGTGGATAAAATTCAGACATAGATAGTTGAAATTAAACGATAAAATGTGTGGCAATATCTGTGGAGATTGTATGTGGCAATTAAGGTTGGTGTAGGCATATTGAGTACACAATTTATAAAGAAAAATTGGATGAACAAACTCAAATTTTTATGTGACCCTATGTGATGCACATGGATAAAATAAGCGAACAAATTTAATTAGTAACAATTAAATGGAAAAAAAAAAAACATTTTCTGGGATAAAATAATACTTAGGAGATGAATATGTTTTCCAATGCATGCCTGGGATGAGTTCATCATCGGTGCATGCCATGTGATATTCTAAATCTTGATACGCATTACAAGGAAAAAGAAAATGCCAACATGAGTTTGTCTTATTTCTAGCCGGACCACGTTCTTTATTGAACAATGTAATTACCAATGTCAGCTTTTTATCGGCATAACTCAAAATGTAATACACCGTGCATGTGACCTATCTAAAGCTTAATAAAATTATGATCCAATGATCAAAACCAGGAGGATTAGTACTGATCTCTCTATCGAAGGACAAACATAAGCCAACCCGATATTGTTACCATGTGAACTTTGACATGTAGATCTTTGTAGATCCTTTGAGTGCGTCATTGGCCAACATATCTTACATGCATGGGGATACTTGGGTCATTTGGTCGTGCATGTGACTCAATACACAACGAGGTCGGTGAGTGACTGACACACACACAAATGGTGAAGAAAAGAAGTTGAGAGTGTGACTCAATACACAACAAATGGATGGGAGGTTTCATGCATATGATGGATGCGCGTTCATGAACTCACTACAACACTTTCTCCTCCATTTGAATCGTGTTTATCTCATGCCATGCCTTTTAAAATAACAATTAACTCTTACAAATCTCGTCAAATTTTTAGATTTTTGAAATTAATTTTGATGAAATTTTTGAAATTATTAATTAATTATAAGCTATAAATTTGATAATAAAATATTATATTGTATTACATGAGAAATGATAAAATGCATGAGATATGATCGTATGTAATATGAAACATGCACGTGCTAGGATTTTATTTGCTATTTCTTGTTATTCACTCTTCCTCTCATTCTTGGTTATAAAAACTTGAATAGTTATAAATCAATTCATCAACTTTGAAATAATATCTTTTCTACTATATACAACTATTGATATTATATTAGTTAATTTATATTGAATTTCATTTAAACTAAAAACAATGCATAATGTTTTCACAAAATCAAACTAACATGAATCAAATTTATTCAATTTTGGTCTAATTCTAATTTTCAAATTTAATTCTTCATTTATATTTATGTCTTGATTGAATTTGAATATCTCTACGTGCTCTAGGTTGTAAATTGCAATGACAAAAAATACTTACAGAATGTAATATATGCAAATTTTGTGTATTAATGAATTCATGTATTGTCAGCTAATTATAAATAATGAAATAATTAATAATCATAATTAGTATTATATTAGCATAACACGTTTAAATTCATTATATTTAAGCACAAATCTTTATAACAATGTGTCCTCTACAATAAGAATATGTTAAGCACAAATTCATTAAAATAACTAGTATAGTACCCATGCCATTCATGGGACTGCTTTGGTATGCAGTTTTCACTTTCATTTATACTTTGGTAAAAATATATTTGAGCATATAAAATTAAGTAATAATTATATCTAGTAATATGGTTATATTAGATAAGAGTAACTTTGAATAGAGTTTGTTAACTAAAAATGGCTACATAAAAAGTTACATAAAACAATAGTTTATAGAAATTGTTTCCTTAGCTAAAATACAACCAAGCAAATTTGTTTACATATTAAAATAAAATAGTTAAATGAGTAACGAACAATGTTCATTCTTCGTTGCATTGCTTTAATTTTCTTTATTGTCGATTTCTTCAGCCATATGAATTAGAATGTCAACCATCCAATCATCATCTCCTAAAAAGCAAGTAATTTTTTGGGTACAAAATCAAATCATGTTGTTAAAATTTTGTTCAGATTGAGCAATAATATGACTATCATCATTGTATTTTAGCGTTTTGATGGAATTTTATAATAGAATGCATTTTTTTATAACAATAATAATAATAGAGTAATTTTCTTTTTTTAAGTTCTAATATTTTGCAATTGACATCAATTTGGTTTTAAAATAAAATTTTAATATCAATTTAGTGATAACATATTAAATTTTGATATGAAATTATCAGTGACTTTTATCATAATTCATCATAATTGACATGCTCATGTACTACATGCTACTTATTTATCTTCTTTGACTAATGAAAAAAGACAGTTTCTACCTCATCAATTTGAAATAAAAAATATTAGAAAATAAATAAATTATAAATTAAAATCGTGTCATCTAAATCCCATATGATGTTAAAGGTGGAAAGTTACTAATTATGTCAACCTTAAAATATTAAAACAAAAAATGTATTAACTGCTGCTGCTACTACTACTAATAATAATAATAAAATTGTTTTATTATCATTATCATCATAATTTATGGCATAATGTACTTTTTAGTAGACTACTTGTCAAATATTTGCTTTTAAGTAAAAAAAAAAGAAAAATACTTATTTAATTGTATAGATGTACCTTGAAATTAGATTTTACCAAATTTATGAATGTGATATTCAGTTTTTCCCCTCAAATTAAGACAATACAAATGTTGGAATTCATAGAAACTTAAAATTGAGAGATAGTAACCAAAATAAATGAAAGTTTTATGCAATTAAGGTTACTATGACTGCACATATAATAAATATAATATAATATAGTATGTAGAGCTTTAATGTTGAACTCCACAAACATCATAATGCTAGCTCTTATATGCATAAAATGATAAAAACATCCTATAAAATAAATAGAACAATGAAAAAAGTAAAAGTAAAAATAATATTTTGATATATGGGGGAGAAAGGAAAAGTGGGAGGAAATATTAGCATTGAGATTATTTTAATAGAAGAAATGATTAGAATTAAAATTTATCTTATATGTAACACCTTTTCAAGCACAGTACCATGCTTAAGTCATAACACTATATTCAGGAGTTATTACTGTTATCTGAACGAACATTGTCTAACAATAATCTCGAGTCATCTTCAATATTTCTTGAACTATCTGGAGATAATACAGAAATAAACATAGGAGTAAGAATTTAAAATTTTCAATAGGATTCTCTAAATTGTCACATATAGTGTTATCGTTATTATCTCCAGCTACTTCGGTTTATTATGAAAAAGGTGAACATGTTATACAAATTATTCAATTTTATAGTTCGAAAATATATTATCCGAAGCAAAGTCCATTTTATTCATACACTTGTTAAATATAGAGAAAATCTAAACATAGTAGCATGAAGGATAATTGAATAAAGTGCACAACTTCATAATGAAATAAGGCACAGTTAATTCTCATGCATAAATGAATGCATATGCCTTCTTGGCGTAAATGTTTTTGCCTCTTTTAACTTTCTTTACTTTCCTTCTTTAGCACACCTAGGCGTTACGTATCGCCATCCCTAGGGTGCGTTTACTGGTCTGCACTTGAGTGTTACATATCATCATCCTCAAGTGCTAACTTTCTTTACTTGGTACATCTAGGCGTTACATATCACCGTCCCTAGAGTGCGAGCTTAGACATGTCTCTAATTGGAGGGATCTCATTCTGACCATGTGCCTCTAATTTAGAGGGATCTCATCTGGCCACGTGCCTTCAAGTAGAGGGATCTCATCTTGTCTTATCCTTTAACTGCCTTTACCTGGAAAGACTTAAATAATTGCCTCCAAGTGAAAGGATCTCATATATATACGTTCTTCATGCATATGCAATTATTCACTCTTTCATAAGAATAATCATGGGCATATCATCATATCTTTTATCATAGATTCATCAATGCACATGCTTCATTCATGGATGCATATCTTTCACATATTTCGACCGAAAATTTAGCAGTGAAATGGATCGAGTTCATTTCCCCGTGAATACTATCAATCAGCCAGGTAGTCATTTATACAGAAAAATCAATGCAAGGTGTGTATATACATACATACATACATATATATATATATATATATATATATATATATATATATATATATATATATATATATATATACCTTATATTTCAATAATCAATAATCAATCAAAGTTTTATAATCTTGCTTTTGAATTAGGTTTCTACCATTTTCTCTTGATTCTGCCCGATTTTTGTAAATTAAGCCATAAATTCATTTTAACTTATTTAGACCTAAATTTTGGATATGTTGAAGTGTTATATATCTAGTTTCTAACCTCTTTAGTCACATTAAGTTTTGATATATATAACTCAAGTTAGAGAAGATTTACCTAGGTTTATCCTGTACTAGGCAGATTTAAGATCTAAAAAGTAAAAATTCACTAAAAATGGAAAACTAGCTGAAACTATACAAAACCTATAAAGTTTTAAAGCTAACTGAACAAACTTTCATTTCCAGTAAGTTTCATCCATTTTGAATAAGCAGAACTCAAGTTATGAGCTCTTGAAATTGGCTAACTTGAACTGCCCTGTTCCAGCCCAGTTAGGACTTGAGGCGACTTTCATAAATTACTGGGAATAACAGTGATTGAATTTGGCTCTAAAATTTATATGGCATATTACTCTATGTCTTAAACTTCTAAAAAAATTAGTTGCACTCAATTTGAAGGAGTATAGGGCAAGTTATGCCCTACTCAACTCACTCTAGTCAGATTCAAAAATAGAAACCTAGAGCAAACTTCAAAAATTATATCTCCCTCAATACTAATCCAAATGTCTTATAATTTATATGGTTGGAAAGCCCTAAATATCTAGTTTCACATAAAAATAGGATCATCAAATTCGGTGGTTGTAGGAGGAGCCGTACACTCTGCAAGTACGGATGCCATGGACATTTCTACATATTCATATTCTGATTTGCTACCTTTCTTATTTTTCATGCAAGATTCAATCCCAATCCAACCAAATACTTGCTAAACCAACCGTAAATCATCATAATCACATCATATATCCTCAATTAGATGAGTAAAGCAAGATTTCTCAACAACCACAAATTCACTAAAATCAAACAAGAACTTGAATTCTACCTCTAGTTGGATATGTAGCTTGCTTAGGTTGAAGTCCATGATATGGGAGATGGTTGGAGCTTGGAGATAGAGTGAAATAGAGAGGATATAGAAGAAAGAATAAGGGAGAGAGTACTGCTACTTGGGGGTGCAAAATGAGGGATTTGGAAGGGAATTTTGCAATTTAATGACATTAGGTAGCTAGGAAGCTTGGCATGCATTGGTTAAGGTTTATATGGTTAATGTTTAGCCACTCTTCCTTCCTTTGGTGGCTGAAGGTGGCGAAATTTGTGGGGGTGGGAGTAATTAAATATTAGCCACTCAACTTAGGGTTTTTAAGGCAGGATCCTACTGATTCAGTTCCGATGGTTTAAAACACCAAATTTTTATCGATTTCCTTTAAATCAGCAAAATGATTCTAAAGAATTTTCTAAGGCTTATCCACATGTCCATTCTAATTTTTCTTAATCCTAATCCCTCTAATTAACCTCTAATTAACTCTTAATTAATCTTTAATTGACTTCTAATTACTCTTGTATAACTATTAAATCTGAATAAGTCGATTAACGGCGTAATTTAATCGTTTTACAAATTCAGAGCCTTTCTGTTTTCTATTTTCTGTTTTTCGTAGTTAATGGCATTTTCGTAATTTTGAGCAAGTTTAGGGGCATTTCACATCATTTCATATGTGGATGCCTCCATGGTCTAATTGGCCAAGAATTAGGTTCCTACATTTTTGCTACGTGATTCTGCTTCATTTAAAATCTTATTCTCCTAATTCTACAGAAACAAGGACCTAAATGTCATTTTCTAAGAAGTTTAGCAGACATCGTAGAAATAACCTTTGGGAGGTCAATATGTAATTACTAAAAGCCCTAGGGCTAGGTTGCAGTTAACAAAAGTTTACATAGGGCCATTTTTTCTCATTTCCTAATTGGGTGTATCTCTTTAATAAAACGAAATAATTCAATCAACAATGCTAATTAGAAGCACCGTTTCTTCGGGATGTTACATTATACTATTATGTTATACTAATATGAAAAGTGAAAAAAAAAATTCTTACTGTTGGTAAGTTGTAGTCATTGTGCGTGGTGTACAACAAACCTTGAAGGAGTGTTTTATTATTATTTGTATTTTGTCTCTGTCACAACCCAAGTGCATAGTGGACAAGTCTCTTAGCAAGTCTTCCACAAACCATTTCCAGAAAATCGGGCATAATTTCCATTGTATTTTGGATAATTCCTAAATACGGATCATCTCCCTGCATAATTAACGCATATACTAAAATTATTAGGGATCCAAATATTCTCAGAATACAGCCCACGACACTTGATATAAGAGTTAAAAGCATATTAACATGTCTAATAATCCAAAATATATAATATCGCTCCACCAAGATTCATACAACAACAGTTAAGAGGCGAGAACACAAATAACAAGTATTTATACTTAATATACATAATACCATGTTTTGAAGACAACACAAGCCAAGCAAGGTTGAATTGTATCTATGGCACTATGGAGCTACAATACTAGACTAGGAAGTCCAGAAAAAATTTGAATCCATATAATGCCCTTGAACAAGAAAGGCTCACCAAAAGATAAATAAGAAGTCACTGCTAAGGGGTAGAAGGATCAAATTCTAAGTCAGCACCGGTATCTAAAAAAGAAAAAAAAGAAGGTAACAAAGTGAGTTTATATAACTCAGTGAGAGATAGGACAACCATAACCCACATAGGATAATGTACACAAGTTAATAATATATGTATATATATAAATCAGAAAGCTTTAAATAGTTATTTCAAGATAAATAGAGGCATATTTAGTGTAAAACAAGGGGAAGTTATCTAATCTATGATAAATAGGCAAGAATCACATTTCGATGGCCCTTCCTTCATGTGACCCTGAAAATAGGCAGGAATCACCCTGTCGAGTGGCCTTGAAAACAAGCATGAACCACCTTGTGAATAGTCACAAAATCATCAAAACAAGGTGCACCTAGGCCAATATTTATAGTCATTAACATACAGATACTGTCATAGATTTTCCCTAGAAAACCGTTCTAATTCTAGTAACATTCATCATATTTCAAAGAACCCATCTCATTGTCCTGTGTGTTAGTTTTGCATAAAATATAAATAGAGAAAAAATAATTCAGATCCTAAATTCAAATTATCCAAAACTTACACAACATGTCAATAACATAATTTATCATTTGTGAGTATAAGAGTATAGTATCTCTACTAGAAGCTCAAGCTATGGTTATACTATCTACTTACAACTTAAGTCCAACAATGGAATCTCAGTCCCACAGAGCCACGGAGCCAAGAATTAGGTCTTTAGAGGAATCTAGCATCAAGAATACAACCATAACAACATTTATGAGTTATAACTCAAGATACAATAACCTAACACCCCAAAATCCTCATAACCCATAAACTTAAGGTTCCCATGAAACCACCAACAACCCACATTATGATATAATCAAGAACCCAAAGGAAGGAAAAAAGAATTTTAGTTAGGATAGTTACCCTTGGGAAGACAGGAAGGAGGAAGGAGTGGATTCCTTGCTACCACCTCTTCCAAACTCTAATCTTAAAAGTAGAGGTGTTGGTGAGAGTGGAACTGAAGATTGGAGAAGAGGATTGAGGTTGAAGGTGTAAGGAAGAGGGTGATTAGGTGTGGAATTTGAGGAATAAATTGAAGTAGAGGAAGAAAATGATGAGAAGAGAGATTTCTAGAGAGAAGGGAGAAAGTTTCAAACCTAGAGAGAGAGAGAGAAAGAAAGAGAGAGGAAAGTGAAAAATGAAGTTTCTGATCCCATTTCACATGTTTGAGGTGTTTTAGACTGTGTTATAGCACAAGCTACAAAAATCATCAATGCTACTTCGGGGTTGTTATGTTATAGTGCAACCTGTTGTGCTGTAACACGACCCTAGGAGTCACGGACCTCGGACCTCACCTCAACCCCCCGCCATCTCACCTATATTACCATGCCTCCAGCATATAACTTTGACCTCGGACCACGACCTTGGACCCTTAATCCTGAACTTTCGATCCCAGATCCGGGACTCGATCACGGCAAGTAAAAGTTAGTGAACATTCAGTATTCACTTTTCCGGGGTGATCATTCTAAAATTCACCAATATTCAAATGCTCAAGTATGTAAATCCAAAAAATTACTCGAACGTTCATGAGTCGAAGAGAATTAAAACTTATATTGTGCAAAACTTTGGGCCATTACATTCTTTCCCTTAAGAAAATTAGGTCCTCAAATTTGAAACAAACCAAAGAAAATTCTTCTATACCTCAAAAATGAAACTGATGGGGATACTTTGCTTGCATTGCTTCTTCTGCTTCCCAAGTTGCTTCCTCTCCTTAATGGTGCTTTCAGATTACTTTCATGGAGGCTACTTTATTTGAGCATAGCTTCTTCACTTGACGGTCAACTATGGCTATAGGTTCTTCCTCGTAGGTCAAATCTTCATCCAGCTGGGTAGTATGCAGAGCAAGCACATGTAACGAGTCGGGGAGGTGCTTTTGCAACATTAACATATGAAACATAGGGTAAATCATGGACAACTCAAGTAGGAGAGCTAAATAGTATGCCACTACACCTACTCTATTTATAATCTCCAAAGGACTTATGTAATTAGAGCTGAGCTTGCTTTTCTTTCTAAACCTTATTACAACCTTCATAGGTGACACTCATAGAAACACATGATCATCTACTGAGAATTCTACGTCCTAACTCTTATGATCGACATAGGCTTTTTGCCTACTTTGAGCTGCCAACAACCGTTCTCTGATTAAACAGACTTTTTCAATTGAATATTGTACTAGGTTTGGCCCCAATAGCTTGGCTTACCAACTTCAAACCATCCAATAAGAGATCTACAACATCTCCCATATAGGCTTTCAAATGGTGCATCTCGATACTGGCTTGATAACCATTATTATAGCAAAATTCAACCAGGGGTAGGCAACTATCCCAGTTTTCACCAAAGTCTAGAACACATAATCTCAACATATCTTCTAATGTTTGGATTGTCCTTTCAAATTGTTCATATGTTTGAAAGTGAAAAGTTGTAGTGAAGTCAAGTCAAGCCCCTAAGGCCTTCTAGAAGGCCCTCCAGAAATAAGATGTGAATTGAGGCCCACAGTCTGAGATAATAGACACAAGAATCCCATAGAGCTGGATAATCTTATCCACATAAAGTTTGACATAACGAGAAGCATTGTAAGTAGTCTTAACTGGGTGAAAATGAGCTAACTTAGTCATTCTATCTAGTATCACCCAAATGGAGACAAACCTTCTGAAACTACGAGGTAAATCAGTCATAAAGACCATGGTGATTCTTGTTGGAAATGGTAGCACGAGAAGGGGGTTGAATCGTGCCCTAAATAAAAATTTCTATACTTGAAACTTTAATAAAACAACTTTATCAAGTCCAGGACTTGGAATGCGGAAGCGATTTGGCTAGTAAAAAAGTTGTTTTGCCTACAAAATTTGTTCAAGCAGGATTATTTTATGCACACAAATTTAGGTGACAGTTTCCTCTGAATGATTGCTGAACACTCCTCAGTGAGTGGTAAGTCTCATCAATATCCAATTTCCTTTCCTTAGAGAGTAGCCCCTTCATGAACTTGGCATAGTTTGGCATTTGCTCCAATGCCTTAGCAAACGGAATATTGATGTGGAGCTTCTTAAGAACATCAAGAACCTTAAGGAATTGTTGTCCTTCTAGTTCCTTCTTTTGTTGCTTCACTCTTTGAGGATAAGGAATTGGAGGTTCATAAGCAGGGGGTGCCACATATCTTTTCTCCATAGGCGATGCCGTATTGGAATCTTTAGCAGGCTTTTATTCTATCCTTGCTTCTTCCTTTTCAAATTCAACCAATTCTTTACCACTTCTCAAAGTAATTGCATTCACTTGCTTTCTAGGATTTGTAACCGTGTTACTAAGTAAGGAACCTTATAGTCGCTCAGATAGCCACTTAGAGATTTGTCTTAACTGAATCTTAGTGTTCCTGATAGAGGCTTCATTATTCTTGAGGTAGGTGTCATATTGCTTGAATTTTGTCTCAATTCTATCCACAAAATTGGAGTGGGTCTGCATGAATTGCTGGAATATGTCTTCCAGGTCTAGCTTTATCTCAAGAGCTGGCGGGTTATATGAGTGCCTAGGCCCACCTTGATTCTCATAGTACTCACCATAGTGGGCATGATCTCTAAATCCAAGACCATAGTCATTGGATTGGAAAGGTTGCCTCTGAGCACTCATATAATTGACTTGCTCATCTAATGTCAGCTTTGTTGCACACTTTCCATTAGAATGATTCCCATGGCAAAAATCACAGCATAAGATTAGGGCAAATGAGATGGTATTGAGCATGTCTAATTGCTTCTGAATGGCTGCATTATAGATAGAAAGGGCTTGCATTTGGGCCAAGAGGGCAGTGGTAGTGTCAACTTCTAGAACTCCCCTCTTCTGAGTTCTCTCACTAGGCCTGTGGCAATTATTGCTAGCCAAAACTTCAAATAGCTCCCAAGACTGCTCAGGTGTCTTATTGTTCAGAGAACCACCAGCTGCTACATCAACCATGATCTGAGTGGATATTAGGAGACTATTGTAAAATGTCGGGATTTGCACCCAGAGTGGGATGTCATGATGTGAGCACTTAGCCAACAACTCCTTGTACCTCTCCTATGATTCATAAAAAGATTCACCATTTGCTTGGGGTGAAGTAAGCGATGTCATTCCTCATATTGGTAAGAGGAAAGTGCTTCTCCAAGAATTTCCTGACCACCATATCCCAAGTAGTGAGTGTCCCTTGTGATAGAGACTTTAACTAGGCTTTGGCTTTATCCCTCAATGAGAAATGAAACAATCTCAATTGAATAGCATCATCCATGGCACCATAATTTTTATGGTGTCATAGATCTCTAGAAAATTGTTGAGATGCTCATTAGGATCTTCATTAGGCAATCCAGCAAATTGGCAATTCTGTTGTATGAACTGAATGAGTGACGTCTTCAACTCAAAGTTGTTTGTTTGGATATGCGGCCTCACAATGCTAGATGAGCACCCTTGAAGAGTGGGTGCCAAGTAATCTTTCATGGCTTTATCATTCTGCTCATTTTCATTAGCGATGGTAACTTCAGAAACTCTTTCAACTGTTCTCCATTCTCTTTTGAGTTGACACAAAGAGCGCTCGATCTCTGGATCAAAGAATAAATTTGTCGTGGATTAGCTCCTTTCACATAAACTACAAAATAAAACACAAGAATAAGTGAAAGTATGAATAAAATAAAATAAAACAAAAGCTAAATAAAATAAATAACGAAAGAAAAAGAAATAAAAATAAAATAAAATGAAAAATAAATAATAAAAAAGACAAAAACAAAAACAAATATAAAATAAAATAAAATAAAAACAAAAAATCCAATCTAGTATCACGTTAACTTAGAATAATATTGATACTATCCCCGGCAATAGTGCCAAAAACTTGATGCGGCTCTAGCAAGTATACCGGGTCGTACAAGTAATAAAGTGATGAGAAAAATATCATTTCCATGAGGATAGATCAAATACCAGAAAGTCTAAGGGATAACTATTTGGATGGAATGAATTCATAGATGTAGAAATTAGAATTTAAATAAAATAAAATAAATCAGAAAAAAATAATAAATTGGACAAATGCTAATGATGTGAAAAAATGCAATGAAATGGATGCTAGGGCTAATTAATTTCACCTATTGAAGTATGAATTTCTGTTAATCAGTTCCTATCCTAATTAACTCACAATCAATTCCCCTTAATTTATTTCTATCCTTTCTCAATATCAAACAATACTCTTTATCCTAAACTAATTACCTAATCTCTTAGTACAAACTAATCTAGGTAAAGGTTGAAGCTCTATGGGTTCCCATATTGGCCGAATGAACCGCGTTTGTCTATCTCTAGTTTTCGCTCAGCTCACGGTGTTTATGTTAAGAGACTTTATTCACAAACCCTCTCTCAAGTTATTGTAAATTCCCAAATCAATTAATTGGTGATCAAGCAATCAAAGGCATTAAGCACAAACAATAACACTAGGCAATTGAGATAGAAATAAGATTAAATTACTTTATAAGTAAAATTGTCACACAAAAAGGGTCTATTAATGCCTTAGCAAAAGAAACTTAATTCATGACTGAAGAGAAGAAAATAACGAAGAATACAAAGATGAGAAGATAGAAGAAATAAAAGCCATAAAGTATTGAAATTAGAGACAAGAGATTCGGAAGATGTAAATATATGCTTTGATTTTGACCTTGACTCTTCAACAAAAATGGATTATATTCATGACTCAATTAAAGATAAAATTGTGGTTGCTCAAATTAAGAACTAGTGAATGTTAATATTCATGATAATATTTTATTTTCTAGAATAATGCTCATGGTTTGTATGCACAACTTAATTATTGTTCATGATTTGTATTCACAACTTTTCTGGAGTAGATGTTCATGTTCATGTTCATGGTTTGTATGCACAAGTTTAAATTTAAATGTAGAAATGTGATTAATTCATGATTTTGTTGTTTTCAACAAAAGTACATTATCAATGTTAATATAATCTATTTACTCCTAGTATTTTAAAGTTGACATCAATTTAGTCTTAAAAAATTTTTTGACATCAATTTGGTTTTAACACTTTAAAGTTGACATCAATTTGGTTTTAAATTTTTTTTTTTACATCAATTTAGTTTTATTTTAAATTTTGCCATTAATTTAGTCATAATATTTTAAGCTTTGATATCAATTTAGGCCTAATAAATTTTCCGTAAAATCAAATTTTACGTCAAATTATCAAGATAGAACCAAATTGATATTAAAATTCAAAATATTATAACTAAATTGATGTCAAATATTATTTTATGATTAAATCGATGTCAACTTTAAAATATTAAGACTAAAAAAGATATTTACTCTATATAAAATTATTTATAGACTTAAAAGCCATATCCTTTTCTCTTCTTTCTACTTTATGCCCCAAGTACACCAAGTCTTGTAGAACCCAGCAATTTCTCTTCTTTCTGCTCCTACACAGCAAGCTTTTAGCAACTAGTAATTCTTCTTCCTTCAATTGTTCTTATAGTTTCTCACTCTCGACCTAACTGCTTTCTGTTAAGTCCTTTCCCATTTGATCTTCCTTTTTCACCAAAAAATAGCATCAAGCTAATTATTTTTTAGTTTCTTTTATCATTTTGTTTTCTATTCTCAGGAGTCAAGACCAGTTGCAAGCTTTCTTTTGCAGTAAGTAATTTTTGTTTGTTTGTATATTGTAATATTTAACTCTGTTTTCTCAAAATTTCTCATTTTTCCTAATATATTTTTCAAAAGAAAAAAAAATTGCTCCATCTACTAGCTAAGCTCAAGAACAAATGGCATCTCTCAATTTTAAGTGACAAACTACCTTACCAATGAAGTGAGTTCGCATGTTCCCCATTGATTTTTATTATGGACTGTATGAAATATCTTTCTTTTTATTTTTATTATTTCCACTTGTAGTATTTGATGTGTTTGAAACTTTGATAAAGTGCATGCTTTTTGATGAATTTTGGGAACAATTAGAAATTCAATAATGTAATAGTAGCACTATAGCATAATTATTTGCTCAACTTTTGGCACTTATAGTTAACTTGAGAATTTTATATTTCATGTGCATTTTGAAGAAATTCTCTAATGTAAATGAGATCAGTGGTCTTTCTCAAAAGTTAGACTAGAAAGCATATCGTTTATCCATTGAAATTTCTTCTTTTAAAATTAGCTTTGGTCTTGCCTGTAACAATTGCATCAGCTGAAATTCTTTTTGTTATTGATATCATAACCAATCGGCTCCATAATCATATGAGACGTAAATGATAAAATGATTGCTTGGTAATATCTATGGAAAGGGAGACATTAAATGGTGTTGATAATGAAAAGATCATTCAATATTCTCAAAATATGAAAAATAGAAAGGAACAATTGTAAATTGATTTTTTGTCATTTGGATCAATATACTTGATTTTTGGTCTTATCTGTTTGGGGTTTTTTTTTAAAAAAAAAATGGGTCGGGGCCAACTGGAAACTGACTTTTTTTTTTTTTCGGTCGAGCAAGATCAACAAAACATTAACAAACAAGCCCATTTTCATAACTCCAATCTCAACTCAGGTGGGTGTTAACATAGTCCCACACTGGTTTTGGACTTTGTCATGGTCCTGCAAAATAATTAGAAAACTTACCCCATGTCAACTTTTTAAAATTGCCGAAGAAGTCCTTATATTTTTATGCTTGGAAAGAGGGTCTTCTCTTATTTTGAACGTATTAGAATCTGAGGGATGAAGTGTTGGGTGAAGATGAGGCTGTTTTGTGGGCAAGAAAGGGGTTAGTGTTGAGATGAGGTGCGCCCAGAAGCTCACCATTGCCAAATTGGGGTCTGCCTAGATAGTTTTGGCTATGCAATCAATGATTTAGAGTCCTCATTCGTACTCATTGTGGGTGAAGAAACTGTACCACTTTCCCTGTGATTACTCTGTTTGTATGTTTTGTATTGGAGAAATGTTGAGGGGACTCACTTCTTGTGGGATATCGTGCTGACTCAACACTTATCTACCATTGGATGGGGTGTGGATCCCACTTAAATTGGGCCCACACCCCATCCAATGGTGGATGAGCGGTGAGTCGGCACGGTGTCCTACAAGAAATGAGTACCCCTATCACTTCTCTTTGTATTGCATGCCAAATGAAGCAATACAATATGTTTATGAAATAGGCGAGCTATTTCTCTTCCTCTAATCTTGCATGCCTAATCAAAATTTGCTGTAATGGATGTACAGAAAATTGGGTCACGAGACTAAACATGGAAAAGCTGTCGTTGGCATTGGAGAAAGGAAACTTGTTGCTGGTGAAAGAGATGGAAGTTTAAGAAACTTACTGAAGAAAACATATTTAAGATGATGGATTGGTCCATATGTATTTCATATTGTTAATTGAACCACAACTTTTGAGTATCTAATAGTATTAATATAAACCTCTGGATTAAATATTAATACTTCTTTAACAACAACTCGACTCGAATTATACATTTGTGATTTATTGAAATAATAAAATTCTTATGATATTCTACCAAGTATTATATTTAGAATGACTTGAGGCCAGTTGGATTGTGGATTCCTTTCCTCAAGTCAAATTTATTCATCAATAGGGGCATCAATGTATCCCTGACTTGAGGCAAGTTGGATTGTGGATTTGTTCAACTCTTGCAGCCCCTGCTTGAAGAACACACGAAGGATAAAGGCAAGGAAAGTCACAAATTTCAAATCAATTTGAAATAGCAGCATAATATTTACCAATGCAGGTGGTATTTGATGGGTTAAGGGAGTCTGAATTTGACCATATGCTTCTTGCATACTATGATATACTTGACTTAGGTTCATATTTTTTTGCATGCTTTCTCGTATGGTAGATACAAGCTTGTTCCACCAAAGCTATTCCGCACAAAACCAATATTGATGATGTTCAATTAGCTTAGTAGTAAAGGAGAAAAACTTAAGAAAATGGGCAATACAATTTCATCTGGACATAGAAATAAGTGAAACAATGACAGACAGGAATACTACAAGAACAAAAGAGTAATAGCTTTAGTTTCAAAATGTAGCTGGAAAATAGGAAGGGCGAACAAGAATATTGATAGTTACTTTTCACTAGTAGCATGCATAATCAGATGAGAAAAAACAATAAAAAAATAGTATCCAAGATGGTTATAATCACTCAAAGAAAAACTAAAAAATGGTTAGATAACTTAGATTCTGGTAATCTCTGGGGAAAAAAAAATTATTTATCTAACAAAATAAAACAAAAAAGAAATAGCAAGAGAAAAGGACTCATGATCAATAGTTAAGTTATGGTACTATTAAAAAATTAGTAAAAATTATGTTACCTAATGCTTTAGAGTAGCTAAGCTTTTCATATACATTGGAGATTGAGGAATAACACCATTGGAAGGAGGGATTCCTATCAGCCCACACAATATGGTCTGGCAAGCAATACGAGTAAGATTCTAAAAGGAAACTATTTGCCAGATGTCTATACACAGGTTATCTGTTGTCATTCACTAGTATTGCAATAGAATTTTCGAGTAAGACTAATTAGTATGATGCATTAAGGAAGGCAATTCTGAATGAATTGAAAAATGGAGCAGACTAGAGAACTAGCATCGGAGGACATGAAAATGGTTTATCTAACTTGCATCAAACTTGCAGTGTATCTTATAATGCATCAAATTTCCTACTGAACCTTTACATCAGAACTCAGCAATATAGTCAATACCTATTCCATAATGCCATAATCTAGCTTTCCTGCTTCTTAATGCAGTAAATAGAAGGCCAAACGACAAAACCAAGGCGAACATTCCATTACTAAACAGGCAAGCAGCCTCATATATGATTGATGATCTGCGGCAGAAGGTCTCCATTCAGGGAGAGCCTTCCCAGGTAACAACTCCTTGAATGTCCTATTTCATAACACAAACCCTAGATAGAATGAACTTAATTCAACTTTCATGTCACATTATGTTCAGAAGAACCTAACTTATCAAAACATGAAAATCAGTAGAGATAGCATTTTCAAAGACACAAAAATTGGTTAGTTAAAATCACAGGATAGAACAATTCACCGTAACCATTAAAAAAAAAAAGCTTCAACCCAGTACCTCTTTTGTGAAAATAAAAAAGAAAAGAAAATGACAGCAATTTTCACACAAATTAAAACAAAATTTTTTTAAACGAATCAAATTGAACGGGAATGCATCCATATACCCCAAATTAAAACGGAACCAAATCGAATGAGCTGAAGATTTGAATTTGAACACACCACTAATAAATCCAATAATAAACAATCATCACCACTATTTATTGGCTCAGATTCTCCTGCTATTCTAAAGTTGAAATGAAATCAAACCAAATGAAGCATCTCCAATTGATCAATGTGTTAACAATAGGTTAATTCACAACTAAAGGGCTAGGCAAACCATAATTACCTTACCTGACATCAATAGAGAAGGCCAGATCCCTCAGTCTTGGAATCAAATAGCGAGCTTCTCTTTCTGAAATGGTGCTGCCATCATGTTGCAAACACATCGATGATGAAGTGATAAAGAAATATAAGCCAAATGGAAAATCTTGAACAAACATAAAAACTTGCTAATTGCATACTTGGGTACCACAAAAAATGGTCCTAAACTCTGGTGCAATCTGTCATGTTCCTGCATGTAAGTTAGACCTCTCATAGCACCTTTAGGCTATGAAGCACGGATATAACACGTGACACGGATACAACATGACACGGATTCGAGGACATGACAGTTTTTAGAAAATATACGACACGACACAGTTAGGATATGTTATATAATAAAACATAAAAATAATATATTATAATAAAAAATAACATAGTATATAATCCAAAGTCATATAAATAGAAGAATGTGATTGGATGATAATGTAAAATAGTTTTACACTGTCGGTACATGCAAATTAAATCCACAAACAAATAGATATGTTTGCATAAAATTAAAAATATTACCTCAAGATAATATACTTATTAAAAAGCATAAAAAAGTGGATTATTCTAAGCAAGCATTTTATATTATAAGTTCATAGCGGAATCATAAAAAAATTGGATTATTCAAATTGTAAGTATACTTGCCCATATCTGAATGACCAAAACAAGGTCGTATTCCAAGTTTTTTATTCCAAGTCTTATTCTAACAAAGAATTGACCAAAAAAGCAAACCAAAACAAGACCCTAAAAAAAAAAAAGAGCATACTTGAGTCTTCGGTGTTGTTTCATAACTCTCTTTCAAGACAAAATAAAAATAATTTTTATACATAAAAAATTTAAAACAAAAAAGTATGGAAATAGTGAGATAAAAATAGCCACAAATATTATATTCATCAACGTCTAAGCCACCTACTCCGGTAAGTGACTTGAGATGAGCTTGTCGCCAAGATGGGCTAAGCCAATTAGAGGCAGAGAAAATAAAAGTTGCAAAGGAGGAACTTGGAAGATAAGAAGAAAGCAGTAGAGAAGAGGAGAAAGACAGAAAAACTATATATTTATAGGTTTTGTTTTGATTGAAACTCTTAGCATATCTTATGGATTGCATTTGAAATTTCTTGTGGATATCTCGTATCTAACTGTTTTGGGGAGTGCATAAAAAAAAAAAAGGGCTTCAATTCGAGTCGTAATTGTGTCTGTGGCGTGTTAGAGGCTCTCGAGCTCAAAAGTTGAAGCAGCATAGCGGGACACCCCTTTGACACGCGTGTCCGCCGTGTCACCGCCGTGTCGGTGTCGCCATAGTGTCCGACACCGGTGCAGCTGCCCTTCTGCCGTGTCCGTGCTTCATAGCCTCTAGGGCACAATCATCCTGGAAGGTTTAGCAAGATTTCATCAGTGAGCAACTCATCCTGGTTTGCTAATTCTAAAGGTGGGAAAGGATTTTTTTTAATTAAAAAAAAAAGGAAAAGCTTGGTAGTTTTAAATATTTTTAAGAGTTTATACCATTTTCTTGGCTAATATAAGTGATGTTTTGGCTACAGACTAAAAATCTATATGAACTGAATTATAAGGGTAACCATGTCATCAGTTGGATCTGCAGAGTTGGCTCCTACACCGTATAAAAGTGCCAAGCTATACTCACTAAAGGGAACTGATGTTAGACTTGGCTTGTCCCCACAAATTTTTCATACTGATAAGCATAGAAACATGCACATGAAAGATACTTACTCCAGTGAAAGTTATGACAAGTACTTCAATGACTCACCATTAGAAGTGCTAATACAACCGTGTAGTTTCAGTCTTAGCAGCAGTAGTTGCGACAAAGAAAAATCCCAAGCTCTTCTTACTCTCCGAAACCACCGCCTTCTGCAGATCCTCCAAGCACATGCCGCCGCCACTAACCACCATCTTCTTTGTCCAATCCGCTCCCCTCGCAGCTACGTTCCTTACGCTCGACCAATGGCACCCTTTGTCTAAACCCCCAGCGCCATGAATATGATGTCAATGTCAAAGTTGACAGGGAAGGAGGGTGTTCGATCACCGAAACATCTCCTGCAACACCAGATTCTAAAACCGTGAGCAACAAATTCCAAAAAATTCAAATATAGCATATACAAATCAACAAAATAATTAGAAGTACTCAAATATAGCACATACAAATCAACGAAATAATTAGAAGTACAGTTTGTTCCATTCGATTCTTCATCTCGTTCTCCACCGCGCATTCAACATCTAAATGACATTTGGGGCTAAGGGTTTCTTATACTTCCGTGCCTCACTTTATCATCTACATATTTTTCTACCAAAGCTCGTTCATTGATAGCATACGGGGCCTATTGCTGATGACAAATTCGCGGACTGTTGCATTGTCAGCCTATGTTGTGTTCAACTGCTCCGTTAGACAGAAATCAAGGGTTCATATGCAAAAGCTGAAATTTTCATATCCTATATGTTAAATTTAAAACATTAAGGAGCGAGTCAAATATAAACCGTCCGATTTTACTAAAGGCTAATCTAACGGTTGTCAGTGCCAGATCGTCTCATGCTCTCAAACATGTGTTAGACCATGTTAATCTTCACCCTCAACTCAATCATCATTCACGATATCGGTGTAAGCTGATCGAATTGATCCAATCAACACGAAGATCCAAACCAAATTAATGGAAATAGTTCGAATCGATTCAGATAATTGATTTATTTTTAAGGTAAAACTAAATCAAATCAATTATTATTAGTTTGATTTCGAATTTATAATTTTTAAATCCAATTATTTAAATATCCAATCCGATTATCCAATCAATTATTTTTTTTTTAAATTTCTAATATTTTAAAATTTTACTCTCAAATTTTTAGTAATATAGTTATTTTTTATTATTTTATGGATTTAATTTGAATACACTGTTAGTATAAATTTTTTTTTTACAGACATCCAATCATATATTGCTACATCAGTAAATATTTTTGATATAATCACCCACTACTTGAATGATCATACAAATAGAAAGTTTTAATTGGATGATAATGTAAAAAAATTTTTCACTATTAATATATCCCAATTAAACTTTTATTTTATTAATATTTATTCAAAAAATTTATTTATTTATATCATTATTAAGTATATCATAATTATATTTTATATTATTATTAATTATTATAAAAATAAATTCTTTTAAAAAAATATAATTTTTTATTTTTTATTTCGATTCAATGACTCGAATTAAATCAATCCAATGTTAATAGGATTGATTTGACTTAGGGTTTAGAATTTATTAAAAAAAAATTAAAATCTAAACGAAGTTAATTCAATTAAATTTGATCGATTCACGTTTATTTATCACCCAAACCCGATTCAAAGTATCCTATTTATCCGCTAATTTACGCATTACGCCAAGTCGCGGCTCACTCACACCGCATGGTCACATCAAATCAAACCATATCGAATGTTCAACGCAAAGAATCACATTCACCAAACACGTGGCGTCTCTAATGGGCTAAAACATTTGAATCGCATAAGACCGAACTGAACATTGCACGAATACCCCTTCTTTTGGTAACATAAAACAATGAGAACGGCCCAAACGGCCCAAGAAGAATTTAAAGTATGTTTAGTTATGGTTTCGCGTCCGCTTCTCCAGAAACTTCTCCTTGGACAAATCACAGCCTCATGCTACCCCTTCTATATAAAGCCCTTCAGTCCTACCACCGCCCTTTTTCAGAACGCATTCTCATTTCGTGTCGTTTAGTGAGAGCACTGTGATTCTGTCTTCGAAGGGAGCGAATCGTTGTTTTTGTCTCTCCCTGGTGATATGGTAAGATTGAATATCATCGATTCTCTGATTTTGTTGCGAATGTTCTTGCTGATTGCGCTACTGATTCTTGGATCTTCTTGAATTTGTGTGGGAAATTGAAACTTGTTATCGGCATGGATTTGATTTTCGTTGTTGTTTAACTCGATAATTTTAGATGCTTTATTATTATTATTATTATTATTATTATTATTGTGATGAAAATTTGTGTTGTTGAATTTGAAATTGATTGTGTTTTTAGATTGAACTTGAGGTTTAGGGGGGATTGAAGGAAGTTTGGTTTTGAATTTGTGTCGAATTGTTTGTTTGTTTGTTTTTTTTTTTTTTTTTTTTTGGGTGATGATTGAAGGAATAGGTAGAAGCTGTAGCAGATCTTAGAAGGTGAAGTAATTGGATTAGAAATTAAAATCTGTACTTTTATATAGAAAATTGATGAAATCTATACTTATATAGAAAATTGACTCTATGATATCTTTAATTTTGAAGTTTCGTTAGTAGGACACACCGATAATTGATTATAGAGTAATCCAATGTTAGTCTTTCATAATTTCTAGACAGATAGGGAGGGTATTGGTGGTGTTGTAATTTCTTGCTTTCTTAGTTCATAAAACTACCAGGTATCTTGAAATATATGATTCTCACAAATAGGGATGAATAGTTATTAACCATCATTAAGACCATGATAGCGGCAGATTGAAATGAGTTGAAATCCTACAGAAACCTTGTTTTTATTCTTAACATATGACGATATGGCAACCTTTTGAAAATCAAATGTCATGAGTCATCACGTCGGCAACAGCGAATAGCTTCTCCTTTAATTTATCTCATCATTTATTTATTAAATTCATAATAATAAAGACACATCATTTATCACACACGGGACTAAATTATTTTACAATTGGAAGTTGGTGCTCCTATTTGTGTTTGGTCAGTCAGGGACCAAAATTTTATTTTGGTGAATGTCTTGAATTGAATCTGTACCATTAAATCCTAATTATATTTTTTTTAATTTTGATTTTATGCATATGCAAACTCACTTATCTAAGTATGATATAATTTTGTGGATAGGCCATTTTCTTGTTTTAATTCGATGGTACTTCCTTATAAGTGCTGATGTTTTCTTTGTTGTTCTTTGTTGTTCTTTTGCTATATGAATTATTGCAGATGTCTTATTCCAGGAGATCAAGGTTAGTTGTCCGCCTAGTGTTTTACTTTGCTATTTCCATTTTAGAAGCATTCGTGTTTTCCCCTTATAGGTGTTTCCTTTTTATTTCATAGGTATTCTCCTTCTCCTTCCCCATATAAGCGGTACAGAAGATCTGTGTCCAGGTCTCTTTCAAGGTCGAGATCCAGAAGCCGTTCAAGGTTGGACTTGTTTTTACCTATAAGTATTCTATTTTATTTATTTATTTATTTATTTTTTTTGGGGGGGGGGTGTTGGTGCTTTCACAGTTGTTAACTCTTTCCCTATCTAGAATATCTGATTATGCATTCATGTTTGTTTATTTATTTATTTTCCCTTGTTGATTAGCAGTGTATCAAGTGATGCAGACAACCCAGGAAATAACTTGTATGTGACAGGATTGTCTCCTAGGATCACCAAGAGAGAACTGGAGAAGCATTTTGAAACTGAGGGGAAAGTATGCCCTACATTTCATTATATACTCGTTGATTGTTCTAAGTTGTAGTGTCTTTTTATTCTGTAGAGATATATGTTGCCCGTGAATATTTTTTAATCTTGAGTTGCTTTTCTTAGGTCATAGATGTACATCTGGTGGTTGATCCATGGACAAGAGAATCCCGTGGGTTTGGCTTTGTGACAATGGAGACTGTTGAGGAGGCTGATCGGTGTGTGAAGTATCTGAACCGCTCTGTACTTGAAGGGCGTGTAATCATGGTGGAGAAGGTATACTTTTTGGGCAATGTATTATTTTTTATTTTGGATTATTAAATGCTCTGGTTATGTTTTTATTTTTATTTTTATTTTTAACTCTAATGCTTGAAAGATATATGGATGATTTGCTCTTTTAAGTTCTTTTGAGTTTTGAAAGTTTTGTGCTCTCCATGTGAAGTTTCTGTGGCAGCAGGTTAGCTGTGTGAAGCAGCTCTTCAACAAACTCTCAAATCCCAACTAAACAAACAAATCAAATACATCATCAAGTATCAGATCATTGGGGTTGTATGCCCTGCATTTCTCTCTTCTTGCATTAATATCTTTTTGTTTTATGGTTCTTGTTTTTCTTTATTATCCTTCTCACAAGTGTTGTGCTTTGATTTCTTTTTGGGTTACATATGTAATATTTTGAATTTATGTTCATGTTGTAATTACTTGCCAACTTCTGCTTAGGATGGCCTTAGTCTCATGCTGCTATCTGCATTAATTGCAGGCTAGAAGGCGACGTGGTCGAACCCCAACACCTGGGAGGTATCTTGGGCTGAGGACTATTCGCGGTGTGTTTCATTGATCTTTCTTGTTTTATTTTTTATTTAGCTTGATAATTCTTGTATTTTTGCCAATATCTATTTTTTCCATTTATTATTACAGCACGTCGTCGATCTCCAAGCTACTCTCCTCATCGTCGCTCTCCTAGTTATTCGCCCTACAGAAGAAGCTATAGTCGATCGCCATATTCTTCAGATCGTAGCAGGAGTCGCTCTTATTCTCCTGACTACCGCCGAAGGAGGTCATACTCTCCATATTATAGTCGCCGCAGGTCATATTCTCGCTATGATCGATATGATTGTTACGATCGTTATGGACGACAGAGGTCATATTCTCGGTCTCAATCCCCATACAGCAGGTCACCTGTTAGTTACCGTGACAGATCATACTCTCCCTGTGACTCCAGATATGACTCCCCTGATGATCGCTACTATAGAAGGCACCGATACAGATCAGTTTCACGAAGTGTCTCACCCCGGCCAAGGAGAAGGTTGAGGAGGAGCTACTCCCCGAGTGTAACCCCTGTTCGAAGGAGGAGGAGGAGCTATTCACGAAGTGTCTCTCCCAGGCACAGCAGAAGGAGCTACTCACGAAGTGTTTCTCCCCCAAGAAAGAGTTATAGGAGTCATTCAAGAAGCTCTAAAAGGAGTGGTGGTTATTCCAAACGGAGGTACTCAAGAAGCCCAAGTCGAAGTGTTAGTGCAAGTTCAAGATCATTTTCAAGGTCCAACACTCCTGGATCTGCATCTCCTTCAACTTAATTATTGTTCGTCTTAGATTGGCTTATTATGTTCTAGTTATTATTGGTGTGGGAAGATATATGTAGTTGTAGATGGAGGTATTTGTTGTTAGCATCGTTCAGGACTTGTATGGCATTTAATGATACTCTTATCTATAGTCCGTTTTCATATATCGTGGGAACTAGAAGGTATGACCTAATAGATGATCTAGCTCAGTCCCAGTAGCTTCTTTTGATATGGTTGCATTCCGAAGTCGTTCGCATGTGCTTTGGAGAACCTGTATTTTCTGTGCTCTGTCCTTCGTAATTGATTTCCAAAAGGAACAAGTAAATGATTACTTATGGTAAATGCAGTATGACGACGCAACCTTGGCACTCAAATTTGATCCTTTTGTCACTTTGAAGGGCTTAAATTCTTTATTGTAAATGGTGAACCAACTGATTACGAAGTTGAGTTGAGGGTAAAACTTTCTTCTGTTTGCTGTTCGCCTTTTGAATCATAGAAAGAAAAATGTAATTTATAAAACTCTAGCAATAAAATCTTCTGTGCCAGCAGGATCTATAATCTTGTGTAAACGTTAAAACAACGAATTTTAAGTATACAGTTAAACAAGAAAATATTGTTTAAACACTTGTGTTCAATGTTGTAGAAATATAAAAATATTGATATAAAGGATATAATTTTTAAATTTATGAATAAATAATAATTAATAAATGGCATCTATAGGGGTTAATATTATTTGTCTGCAAAAGCAAACTCTGGATTGTAATGTAGTAAACAGTTTAGCTAATGCAAATATATTAAACAAAAAGAATAGAGCATTAGTCATGCATATATTAAAAGAACAAAAATGTACACACGAACTAAAATGTTTACGCCTATAAAATTTTAGAGTTTAATTGGTATGTATTGAGTTTTACACTGTCAACCAATAAAAATAGAGAAAAGTGAGAAATCACGGTGGATCCTTCATTATAATGGGTAGTTATTTGTATGAGTTGGCACTTTTCACTATTTTTATTTATGACAACAGAAACTGCTTTTTATTGTCAGTGCATTTAAATTAAATTCAGAATTTTATAGGAGAAAGATTAAGTAACAAAATTATACATTATATATTTGAAACATATAGTGCTTCAAGCGTTTATAATGATATTTGTTCTTTGGTCAACTTGAGTTATTCCACATATGCATGAAGTAAATTCCTGAAAATAGAAAAAGAATAGACAATTACCACACCATAAATTAATTACGTTTGTTTTTGTTAAGCTTTTTACATTTGTGTCTATACATATTTCATATTGTTGTGATATGGTATCATCAATTTGAGGATTAATATTAATAAGAAAATGATACTATTGCTAATTTCTTCTGAGTACAATTGTCTTAAATAAGATTTTAATATAAACTTGAAGCATAAATTGTAAAGAGTTTAGAAAATTCCTCATCCATTGCTTCTTTAAGCCATTAAATCCATGCCATTTTAATTTTCTAAATACAAATAATATTGCTTATTAAAACTTAAATTATTTAATTTAAGAGATATAACTGTAAGATATCAAAATACTTATATTTTATCATAAATTTAAACTTTTAATATACTAGGCAAAAGAGGGTGGCTCTGAATTTGAGCGAGAGAGAGAGAGAGAGAGAGGTGAAATTAGAGTAATTTGAATAGGTTTAACAAATTTGATATAGTGCGATTTTTATATAGAGAAGAAAAATATTTAAACTTCTCAAATATATATGATAATCATAGAAAGGGTTACCAAACTGCATTATATTAAATGTGACGGCAAGAATTCCTTTTCAATAAAATTGCATTTAATTTAACAAAATATTATGAAAATAGGTTAAAAAAATTAAAAGTGATTCAAATCATTCTTTTCAAAATTAGAGTAATTTAACAAAGAAATAGACATATCTAATGCAATCCACCACAATAAAAAAATTAGGGTGATTTGAATAGATTTGAAAAATCTGATATAGTGGAATTTTATATATAGAGAAAAAATATTTAATAAATTAAAATAAAAAATAAAAAATAGTTACGTCAAATAATTGAATATACTTTGCAAGAAGAATAAATAATATTATATTTAATAAATAAATAAAAATTAAGAATGAAGAAAAGAAAAAGGAAACGGATTGCAAGTGAATAGTATGTGTTTGTTTTTTATCCAAGTAAAAGTGAAATTGTGCACTTAGCTATTCATTCATTTCATTAAGCTGTTACTTATCTCAAACCAAAAGGAGAGAACCTTTGCGGATTAAGGCGCAACTTAGGCTTGGTTTAGTATTGCTGTGGCTTTTTAAAAACTGCTGAGCTCTCTTGGCTCTCTAAAAGTTGCTCTAAAAAAGTCATAGTAGTATCATTTGGTAAAATAATATAAAAATTGCTCTTAATAAGCAAAAGCCACAAAAGTAGTATTTGGTAAAATTATTCTTAATATCTAAAATGAGTACAATGGTTATAAATACTAAAGAGAATAATTTCTATTTTTAATGCCATTAAATAGAGTAAAGTTATATTATTCTTTTAAATTTTGGAGAGCACAAGCCAGCTTCGAAAAGCATTCCATGAGGGCTTTCGAGAGCACCCCTATCTCTCAAAAGTCGGAAGCAAAAGCACCCAACTTTTTGGTTTACCAAACATAAAAAATTGGCTTATGAGTTTCATAAGTCAGAGCACCTATTTGAAAAGTACTACCAAACTAAGCCTTAGTGGTATATCCCCTGCCTCAAGGGAAGGCACCTTTTGAGGGGTCACGACTTTGAGTCTTGGGCTAGAGTTCTAGTCCCAACCCCTCCCTTGATCCTGCAACCCCCTTCCCCGACCCAAAAAAAACAAAAGACATAAAAGGATAGAACCAAAAAGAAAAAAATGTAGTGATGTGGACGTTCATTCTTCTAAAATTGAACATAAACGATGATATGAAAAACAAAATTCTCCTTTATCAAGACAACTCATAATCAATAAATAAGTGAGTGAGGGTAAAATTATAATTTTATATTTTTTTAATTATAATATTATAAAAGATCAATTTGGACCAAAACTCAACATGGTCCACTACAGCCTTGGCACCTCCTTCTCGACTATACACCATCCTGATAGCCTTGGCCTAACTTCTATATCCCCAGCTATAATGCTATCTTTTTATCATAACTATCTCCAAGCTGCCCCTTCAAATCTTCAGCACTTCTATACTCCACTGTATCCTCAACATTGGTATCAGCCTCAGCAGCAGTTGTCTCAATCACATTCTATGCGGTCTTCTTTGCAGCATCCCATGTAGTGTCTACACTCCCCTTAGCTACTTCGCCAATGCTCTCCACCACCTCTGTTGCTTTCACCCTCCTTTCACTAGCTGCATCAGCCTGAAAAATTGACACAAAGTTTTGATAAGCACTAATTCTTCCTTAGGTATAATCTACCATAGTCATATAAACCATTATTTATTATGTACAGTTTAAATGCTTAAAAGATGATAGACAAAGCTCACAGTGGGAAGGGGGTGGCAGCATATATTGATGGAGGGGAAAAAGTTGAGTGATAAATAAGTGAGTGAGGGCAAAATTGTAATTTTATATCTTTTTAATTATAATATTATAAAAGACCAATTTGAACCAAAACTCAACACAGTTCACCACAGTCTTGGCCTATGAAACATGTAAGAGACTTAATTGAGAGGATGAATAATATCTTATCATTGATTTATTAAGAAATAAAGTGGCAGTATTTTTTTTTTATCGAATTTTATCTTTATTCAATTTTATATTTCTAATTTTCTAATTTTATGCGATATATTATTATTTAGTTAGTAGTTATATAATTTTAGATGAAATTTAAAGTATATTATATATAACATATAGCATATATACTATATGAGTTTTAGATATATGATTAATATTGTTTTTAAATATATAGTGTACATTATTCATACCTATATCTTGTTATATCATATGTTTTGTTTACTTGGCACAGTGCTTTCGAATCAATTCTTTATTGGGCATAATTTGTTGGAAAAAGACAATGGCTTTGACGAAACTAATTCATCTTTAAGAAATTGTTCATTCTATGATAGAGGCCACTGGTTCATCTTTAACTATAGGCACAGTAAATCAGGTTATCACAAATCCAAACGTTCTCTATGGGCCATGGCATGATCAATGTTAGTACACTATGAATATCTAGCAAGAAAGGCCTGTTCCAGCTCCTTCTTCTCTGGTATAAACTGCATGAAAAGCAAATATTATTATTGTTTCACTTGTATCTGGGACACATAGTTGGGAAGTATTGACATGAACATGTACCATTGGCATTAGACTTCCCCATGTTGTCTCTCCTCTTTGCCAATTTTCTTTTTCCTATGAACATTAACACACTTCTTTCATATTTTCCTGAGGAGTTTTAAAAGTAGGGAATAAAAGCACCAACGTAGTGAATAAAAGCGTAATCTCATAATTGATCAGCAAAGTGTATGGTATCAGTCTAAGGTTCAATTAGTAAAATAGTAAAATGCTAAGTTCAGATTAGAAATTAAAGTCCAGTACAAAAGTAATTGAAATGCTAAGGGAAAATAATGGAATTTCAATGACAGTAGAATAACTCCATTAAATGAGCAAGAAAGTACCAGAGGATATATGAATATTTGAGGAAGGGATGGATTCAGAGAGAAAGAGTAGAAGGGTAAAAGAAGAAGGTAAGAAGGTTCATACCACTAAAAAGAAAGGTCCCTTCTAGAAGTTTTCCTCCTTGAAAATAGAACTTTTCCTGTAATATCATATTAATTACAATCCCAAAAGATAAAATGGAGAAAGCAAAACAATGGAATCATAAATAAAATTAAAACATAGTCTAAAAAAATAAGAAAATGAAAGCACGATTATTATTAAAAATACTGCAACGAAAGAAGAAAATAACACCAAAGATGAACTTCAAATGCTAGAAAACAGATTCAAGCATAAATAAAAGAAGGAAGAGCAATAGGATATAGGAAACAAACCATTCATGTTAACTTTGAAACTTTTAATTTTGTTCCTAAGTCAATTGTGGAAGCCATAATCTTAAACATGCTTTGTTGAAGTGATACTGGAAACCAAATCCATTATGCAAGTCATGTAAACAGCAAAATAAAAAGAAGGAAAAAATTAGCTTAAACAATAGAGAAGTTGAATGGAAGAAAGACCAGTTGAATGGAGGCAAAAAGAAAAAGATGAAGAAATTAAATTAGCATAAACAATAAAGGAGAAGTTTAATGCAAGAAAAAGTTATTCAATGCAGTGTAGACTTTCAACGAATATTCTGCAAAATAAAAAGCAAGATAATAGCAAAAAGTAAGTGAAAAAATAAAATAAAAAAGATGAAAGGGGAAGTAAGTGTTTGCTGCAAAGATGAGAGAACAAAAAAAAGTCTTTGCTGCAAATCGATTAAACTTAGAAGAACAAAATAAAAGAAGCATGGGTTATAGAAAACAAACCATTCATATTAACTTTCTACTTTGTTCTTGAATGTTGTGGAAGAACAAACCTACTGTAAGACTGAAATTAAAGAATAAGAGGTTATCAACTTAATTTAGTGGAACTAGTATTTATTCCCGTGAAATTGACCTCCCTATGTTTTATTTTATTTTTTATTAATTTTCTCATTATTTTTTCAAAATAAAGCATATATTATTTTATTTATAGCAAAATTAAAATAAATTTCTTGCATTAAAATGTATCATAACCTCTTTATAACAAGAGTCATAAAACTTTTATTTTTATCATGTGAATTTTGCAAAAACATAACTTTATCTATAAATTTCAAAAAATAAAAAAGTCAACAAATAATAAGTCATAGAATAGAATTAGCATATCAATTAATAAAATGGAAGTAACGACAAAGAAATTAAAGATTAATACATAATATTGCTGTAGTACCATAAATACAAAGGTAATAAAGTTATTCCTAAAATCTTAAAAAAAAAAGCATTGTTTAACATCATGGAATAGCATGATTTTAACTTTCAAGTTATTTATTGTTCCTTTAATTAAAGAATATTTATGCAATAATACAATTAAAAGAAAAAGAAGCAGAAATAGCAAACATTTAGCAATAAAAGCATTCAACATCTTACTTAGAAGGTGAGGGGAGTGACAACTAAAAGGAGACAGCAAGTAGCGATAGCATTGAGCAAGATGGTGGCGGTAAAGTAGTGGAGAAAAGGTAGGATGACAAGACATAGAGAGGACACACTGAGAAAATGAGATGATTGCTTCGTGTGGCTAATTTCACTTGAATATGGAGTGCTAGTAATGTAAGAAACAAAATTGTTCGATAGCAAAAAGATCAATGTCTTGGAGCCACTTTTTCACTTAAAGTAGTGCTTGTTGAAAAGAAAAATTGGTTATTTTTTCAAAAGAAAATTGCAAATACTTTTATAGAGGCTCACAAAATCCCACAACATTTTAGTCTAACATTTTTGCCAATGGTTATAAACTAATAAAATAAAATAAAAACCTTATATAGAAATAGCATAGCTAGTTCTTACCCTAGTATGTATAAGTTAGGATATCCATAAGGCAGAATGTCCAAGTCAAATATATAGAAATGGCATAGCTAGCTCCTATCTTGGTGTATATAAGCCAACAACTAAACTAAGCTTCTCAATCATCTTGAGAGAGGCTTCTGCAAAATATAGTGAAATAAATATCTCCATTCTTGATCCCACCAACATCATTTTTATTCCTCTTCGCTTACTTAACATGTGGTAGCTTTGATCTTAGAGCGGAGACTGAGGGGAAACCTCCAATTACTCCACCCAGTAGCAGTGGAGGAGTGAAGGGAGCAAGTGACAACAGAGGAGAAGGCAGGGGATCAGTAGGAAGCATTGGGGCAGATGGGAGAATAGAAGAAGGTTCTAGTCAGAGAGGGAGAGAGTGAAAATTTTCAGGGTATTTTAACATAAATAATTTTTCTTTAATTGTCATTAGGAGTTGCTACATGGCGCTTAGAGATAATTCATTTAGTTATAGATAATATATTATCACTTAGATTCAATTTAATTTTATTGATGAGTTATTCATAAATATTTCCATGAACATTAAAAGAATAAGACATGTATTAAAAATAAAAGAGTGTTTTTACAAATATTAGAAATACAAACAATATTTTACTATGCTTCTAAACAAAATTAAAAGAATTGTTTAGAAAATCAAAAGTTAAATTAAATGAAAATTTGGTTTTCAATAATAATAATAATAAAAAACTCACGGCCATAACATATATGATTTCCATTTTTCAAAGAATTATAAATAGCAAAAGAAAAGTTCTCCAGATTTAATTATAAGGCATAGCTACTGTGCACAACTATATGCTTTTCCTTCTAAAAATTTTGTAACTGGTTAAGTGTATTGTTGGAATGTGAATGTTATAATTGTACCAGTACCATGTTAAAATTTCCCTCACCGTTATTTTATTATTAGATTCTTTTTGCAATTTGATCTATGGCTATGAGTAAGGTGAACATTCAATGTTCTCTTTTTCAATGAACATTTTAAATGCTTCCAAAAACAAAAACTAAGGTAGTGTTGTGTTTCAAGGGGAAAAAAACCCATAAGAGAGAAAGGAGAGGGGGAGTAACAGTCTGATAGAGAGAGGATGAAAGACAGATAGTAATTAGTGGGGATAATTTTAGCGGGAAAATTTTTGATTGAATTGTAATTAAGAAGTGTCATGTGATATTTAGAGGTAGTTAATTTAGTTAAATATAATAGATATGTAACCAACTATGAGTCAAAGATTCAGAACTCGTGGTTAATATAAGTGAAAAAAAATGATTAATCGCATGTTGAATAAATAGAAATGAATTTAAGTAAATATAGTTACCTATTAAATAAGATTGATCAAATTCATTAGCTTGTAGGAAAGCAGACTAAACAAATGAGAACCCATATCTTGGAATGTCACATGATTTGAGTCTTTTGATTTCAATTCCTTGTTCAAAATTTAATTTATATTCATGTTTTGTAGTTTTGAAAGGATCTACATTAAGACTCACACCGAAATGAGACAACTAATAAGCTTCACCCTAGTAAAGAAGATTGATAAATTTGTACACTAGAATTTTCCCAACTGTAACATGAATTTTGTCTCCCTAAAATGGAAATACGTTAGATAAGCACGTTGTTATAATTAACAAATATATAAATTATCAATAGTTTTGTAATAGCAATATGGGAAAAAAAAAATTAAAATAACTCATGCATTCATCCAACAAAACCATTTTGATGCGATATGGGCGTTTTGAATTCCCTTAACCTAGAACACTCCATAATCGTATAATCTTGACAATAATACACCAGGATTCTTTTGTAGGAGTAATACTGGTGATAAAGTCGTAGTTAGAAGATATGAATACTGACACTAAGATATGTTATAGAACCCTTAAAAACAAAAAGTGAGGGAGATAGAGGACTCGACAAATTAGGGTGTTCATTAGGTTCAGCCGATACCATACATTCAAATTCAAGGCATATCAATCAACGTGCATTCAAAGTATACTATCGTGCACAAATCAACGTGTAAATGATACAAATTTAGGGTGTTCCACCAGTAGTCCAGCACTAAGCATTCAAATTCAAATTATTATACATTCAAAGCATAAATCTACGTGCATAAATCAAGGCATATAACCCAACGTGCATTCAAATTTTTGCATTTGCAAATAGCTGAATCTAATCAGAATATGATAATAATATATATACATGCAAAAAGCCTAAACTAATGATCAATTGACTTAAAACTCCAATATGCGTTACCAATATTCTGCGTTAGAATAAATTATATGGGCTTTTGAATTGTAGAATTCAAAGTTTCCTTATTCGGGAGATGTCAGTTTTATATTTGGATTTAAGATTTATTTAACGGATATAGTATTGTTTGATTTAATATATTTTTAGGGTAATTTTTGAATTGAGTTAATTTTGTGGTAGAATAAAAAAATATCCAAGAATATTAATTTATTCTGATGCATGAAATTGTGACACATGGCAGGACGCAGGCTAAGGCTAACGGCGGAGAAAAACACCATGATAAGAAAGACGGAATGATGTAATTAAATTAATACTTAACGTATAAACCTCCACATTTTTACAGAAAAGTGAATATTCCCATTTTCTTTTGAACAAAAATATTTACGTTAAAATCACTATTTGATCTTCCTATGTATTTTAAATTTTGGTTTTAGTTTTTACACTAAAAATTTTGATTTACTAAAAAGATTTTGATTTAGATGATATTGAGTTAGTTCAGGTCGTTAGAAAATTATAGGCAAAGCTAGTTTTTGCTGACATGGCTGATGGGATTTGATACGGGATGCGATGAAACATGGGTGAGCTTGTTTCAAATCGCAAAAAAAAAGCCGTTCTAATACTATTTTGGTCACTTTTTTGTATTTGAAAAATATCGCTTTAAGCCACAAAAAAAAGTTTAAAAAAAGTTGTTACATTAATATTCGACCAAAAAAAAAAAAGAATTACATTAATAGAATACTATATCTTCATTAAATCTTATTAAAAATGTTAGTAAAAATTAACACTATTTAGTAATTTTTTATTGGTAGAAATTAACTCTTTAAACGAAATACTACTATGTGGATCTAAATCAAAATTTTTTGAGAATAGGGAGTAAAACTAAAATTCAAGACATATGTAGGGATGAAAAAATGATTTTAACTAAACGTTTGCCTCTTTTGAATAATTTATAGTCATTGATAATTTGAAAATTTTATTTTATTTTCATTAAAAGAGAAGAGAATATCGTAAGTGAAAAGAAGGTACAGTAGTAGTAATTTAAAAATAGATTGTAAAATTACCCACTCTTTTTACAATCAGCCAATAGTAAGGAGTAATTTTATAATTTTATTTTATTTTTATTAAAAAAATATTGTATAGGTGATTAACAAGTCAAAATACAAATTAACAAAAAATAAAATTATTCATGACAAAAATGTGAGTTTTTTTTTTTAAAATGAAAAAAACGTAAAGGCTAGTAATGTCCACATGTGCCCTGATACTCAGTTTTACCTAGAATTTTAATAAAGAAATTCTTTCAATTACAACATTTCCACTCCCTCCACCTAGCATACAACTCCAGCTGCTTGCTGATCTTTCAGGGCTGTTCAAATGAGATAGTTTTTACATTTTGTCTTTTCTTTTTCCTTAGTTACTCCAAAAAAAGGGGAAAAAATTTCACCATTTGATAAACCTATCAGAAAGGTTTGTAATTATCCTTTCATATTGTAGGGGAGAGCCTGTTAGCCTACTCGTGGTTCAATTTTTTAATAAATTACAAGTCTTAGTAATTTGAAACTTCTATATATTCGATTCATTATTTCGTTACTCATCTTGATATATGTAGAGATATCTTTTAAAAGAATAACTCCACAAAATATTCAAGCGATTTGGCTAGTAGAGTTTTCGGAAGGCATAAAATCTAGGAAATCATATGTATCCTCCTAAATTTTTAAAAGATAGTTACAATTTATACATCAAACTTTATAATAAGCAAATGCTGTCGGACGCAGCCACAAAATGGCTCAGTGAAATTCTCTCCTTAGGCTCAAATCAATAACTACTTGGGTTTATTCAATTAAACAAGGGAAATAGATTTTCTTATGTAAAAATGCCACACAATCTAATCATATGGAAATTTTTACTATTGATTAGATATTTTTATAGACTTAGGCCAGGCAAAGTGAGGACCAGAGTAGTCCATCATAAAGATAAAAAAAGTAACAATTAATTTGGAAGGCTAAGGCTAAGCAAATTCGTACATAAATTGAAAAACAGAATATTAAGCAACAGATTTTGCTCATATAAAACACCAGCTGTCAGAAGCAGATGGGTCTGAAGGCACTTACTACAAGAATACAGATGAAACCTGAAATAACTAACAGAATAGAGAGCTAAAATCTCTTATTTTTAAAGTAAATTCATTTTTATTCACTTATTTTCATTTATCATTCTCTTTATGCTATGCACAGGCTTGAATGCAAGAGATATAGCCAGTTGATATTATGGCACGCGGCACTCTTCTATTTTCCAAATTTCCTTAGCATACTGAGCAATTGTCCTGTCACTGCTAAACTTTCCACTCCCAGCAGTGCTTAAAATAGACATTTTTAGCCACCTTTTCCTATCACTGCACGTAAAAGTAAACACAAATTATAACATACTTATGTTAAAAGGAAACAATTCCATTTTTTTTTTTAATAACATAGTGATTTAGACACCCAAATCGAAATATGGTGATCGCCGCTTAAATAAATATGAATTTTGTGAATTTCAGTTATATAAGTACTAAATGCAATGTTAAGATATAACTTGGTAGGGATGAATAAGGTTAAGATCAAGCACTAACAGTTGGCTAAACCATTTTGAATGCATGCTGTATGTTCAAACACTAACATCGTAAGTCCAGAAACCAACTATTGTTTACAATTTTGCTTTAACTCAGTAACAAAATTCACTTATATTACTTTGCGAAGAGGATTTTGTTTCTACCACAAACAAATAAAAGAAACTAAAATATTGAAAACATAAGGGAGATTGAGTCTTACCGATATGCTTCATCTACTTTTGCCTGAGCATCCATATAGCTTGGAAAGTCATGACCAACAAGAAAGTAATCGCCGCGACCATAACCAGTATTTCCTTCCAAAGACTCTAGCAGAGGGTTGTAGTCATAGCTTCCAAACACTCCACTCCTAATAAACTTCTTTGCCTCTTCAAATCGGGGATCGGGTTTGAACTATGAATCACAAACGGCGGTAATGTTAACGGAACTATTTTTACGGAAAAATTGAAATTCTGAAGTTCACAGAACTTAGAATGAATGTAACTGTATACCAGTCCATTCTCTCTTTCCTTCCTCAGTCGAGGGACATCTTCGGCGGTTGCACCAAAGAGGAAGAAATTTTCTTCACCAATCTCCTCCCTGATTTCCACATTGGCTCCATCTAAAGTGCCTATAATAAGGCAACCATTCAAAGCAAATTTCATGTTGCTTGTGCCGCTTGCTTCCATGCCCGCAGTGCTAATATGCTGAGACAGCTCACTCCCTGGAATCAGCATCTCTGCCACAGAAACATTGTAATTTGGGACAAACACAACCTAAAAGAAGTTTGAACAATAAAGAACAGATTAGAACCATTAATAACCAACTTTCATGCCCTCCATATATGTATGATAATTATGAACAAAGCATTTAGTATCGTGAATTTATCAACTTTCAAAAGCAAAGGAAGGCACTAGCTTCATCTAGAAAGTAATACAGAATTAAGTTACCTTTAAGTAGCTATTGACCTCAGGATCAGTGTTGACAACAGCACCAACATCATTCACTAGCTTGACTATTCTTTTAGCATTCGTGTATGTTGCAAATGCCTTTCCTCCAATCATCACGGTGCGAGGAGTTGTGTTTTTCCGTTCTTCAGGGCTCATCTCCTATTACAGTTTAGTTATAAGGACTATTGTCAGTATAAATCATATCTTTTGTACAACAAAGGGAATCAGGGATCTTTTAGAAAATATAGTGACAGTATCTCCTACATGAAGGTGGATGAAATATTGTGCTGAACAGTTTTGATGTCTAGTTAGCATGTAACATAAGGCCAGACTAAGGACAGCAGCGAAATGCTTAAGATATCATTGTCAATGTATACCCCAGAAAAACAAAAGCATTGTTAAAATAGCTGCTAAGGTGCTAGGATACAGACGCAGGAAACCATGACTCATTATAAACACAGGTTAAAAGTGTAAACGAAAAAAAAAAATGGAAAATTAGAACAATAGCCATTTCACAATTTTACTGTATCAAACAGTGGGCTGTTTCTTATACCTTTAGTTTCTTGTATCTATAAATCACACCAAGAATATTTAGTAGCTGCCTCTTATATTCATGAATACGCTTGACTTGGATGTCAAATAGAGTATCTGGGTCAATACTCTCGCCTGTCACCTGCAGAATGTACTGTGCCAACCGCTGCTTATTAGCCCTCTTTGCAGAAAGCCATTCAGCTTGTAGATCTTCATTGTCAGCAAACTAATGGGAGGAAAAAAGAAAAAAAAAAACAAAAAAAAGGCAGCAGCAATCGAATGTTAGAATGCTGCAATAACAGGAATCAGTTAGCTTCAGAGAAAAAGCATCTAGCAACTCACCTGTCGAAGACCCATTAGTAAGTCAAGATTGGTCACCCATTCATCTGTTTTTAACCACTTAGTGATTATCCTGCTTAGCTCAGGACTGCAAAAGCGAAGCCATCTTCGAGGTGTAATGCCATTGGTTTTATTTTGGAACTTTGTCGGCCATATTGAAACATAATTTGCAAATAATTCCGACTTTAATATGTCACTGTGTAACTGGGCAACACCATTCACCTACGAAAGAGATGGGCACCAAGTAGTAAATAAATTTCAAATGAAATCACTTGCACAAATATGAAGGAAAAAAAAATGTCACATGGAAGTTACGTAAATGAAAGGATAGGCCAATGAAATAGTCATCACTTCATGGCAACTGCGCTGCGCATCACTAAGTCTGGGATCACAACTTTTACCTTGCAATAATTTTTCTGTTAGATGAATGGTCGGAAGAGATGGTAGAGGATAAATGAGTCATGTTTGAACCGATCTTTTTCTATCAAAAGTAACATTTGAATAGAGCATTTCGTATTCATTTAACCAAGATTATTTGCTTTCAATAACCAAGATACCTTGACAAGATTAATATACACAAAGGTAATGTGCTTGCTAGATTAACACATCAATGTCTGTCATTTACAGCAGTTTCAAATGTTCGCTTTAACCTTTATGCCAATACCACTATTGGAACATTGGGTAAGTTTGGATAAACAAGACCCAAGTGAACTGTGTGATGTGGGTTTAGCTGAAGTTATTGACTGCAAAGTAAGCTTGAAGAAAATAATATAACATGCAGGAAATGTTCATGCTAGAGTAACACGGTAACTGGATTTTTTTTGTTTTGTTTTTTGTTGAGGGGGGGGGGGATGGGTATAACTCAAATTTTCTTTAATGTTGTTAACATTTCAGTTTAACTGTTTTTTTTTTTTTTGTAAACTGATATTGGAAAAGATAGTGACTTTGGAGAAATAGGGGGTCTGAAGACGAATACAGTAAGAATGATGAGACTCATTTTGCCAAGTTCAAAAAAGTGCTCCACTTACTGCGTGAGAAGCAACCACACACAAATTTGCCATCCGAACTACTGGCTTCTGGGGATTATTGTCCAATATGCACATGCTGGAAAGCTCACTCTCAAGGTCCAATCGTGTGGTATTTATCATTGCAGTGAACTGCAAACATTTGATCATTTCCACATTGAAATATGTCAGTAGACCTATCAGGGAGTTTATTAAAGAGATACAAGGCAGGTGAGAATTACCCTCTTGTCAATTTCTGCTATGATTTCCATATGACGAGGAAGCAGTTTCCACATTACAGGTTGAGACCATTTTTCCAGCGCTTCGGGTAGGACAGTATGATTAGTGTAGGCAATTGTCCTGGTTCAGATATAGCATCACATTATAACAGTGAGGAATACACTAGAGGCATTGATGGACCAAGAAAGAAAGAAAATGTCAAATACTTATCATTCCACGCAACAAATTCTACAATTTACTAACCTTGTTGTCACATCCCACGCTTCGTCCCATCCTAACCCTTCATTATCCATAAGTAATCGCATCAACTCTGGAATTGCAAGGGTAGGGTGAGTATCATTCAATTGTACAGCAACCTTTGTTGGGAACTCGGCCCAGTTCCAAGGTCCTTTCCCTTCTCTCCTCTCCTTAAAACGGGAAATTATGTCCTATAATAGGTCCAAAAATGGAAATAGTAAGAATAACATGTCAGACAAAAGAGGTAGCTAAAATCCTTATTGGTAACAAGGAGATATGTAACTATGGTCCTAATTGATCATTATGTTAAAAATATCCATGCCACTGAAAGCCGAATACATTCTTCGTTACATTAAAAAAATGGCTAGTCAGCTAAGGCATTCATTTAGAGAAGTCCTAACAGAAACTAGAACATTTTGTTTGCTGCATCAGTTGACTGAGAGGGGGTGGGGGGGGGGGGGATTGTGAATTGGAAATAATCTCATATCTCTCTCAAACTTAATGTAGATGATTTAAGACTTTGAATTAAGACAATGTCAAATCAACATTATATGATCCTTTGGCTTCCACCACCACTGTCAGAAGGTTTAATCCTAACTTCCTATTAGGATGGAGCACAAACAGCTAGTAACATAAAGAAAACTTAAAATGAAACAAGGAACATTTTCAGGCAGATTTAACTCACTTGGAGTGATGCACTGCAGAGAAAGAACTGCTGCTTCAGCCGTAAAAGTTTTCCATCTTCTTTGGCATCCCCAGGATATAAAACGGCACAAATCTACAAATACAAATTGAAATATAAAACTACACACACACACACACAAAAACAGGGTCCAATGGCAAGGGGAACGGGATAACAGGGGTTGGGGAGACGACTAAGTTCAAGATGTTTTGTTCTAAGATCTTGTAATGGCAAAGGCAGGCTTATCTCTATGTATTTCATTCTTCTAACTGTAACAATATCTTTGCAAGTAGAACCGTGAATCTATGATGAATGATGCACAGACAATAGCCACTCACCATTCACTGGTCCCTTTTTCTTGTCTTTTCGTACAAAATGCCACATATCAATCAGCCCAGTTAAATAACCTGGCTACTCTTGAACAACAATAAAAAATCACTAATACCAACCTGTTGAGCTCGTGAGTGAAGCACTGAAGCAGATTCATGTTGCCCATCATTAAATAAGAACAAATTAAAATCCTCAGCACATGCTTTTGCTTCCCAGAGGCGAAGACTGATGGTGTTCTTGGTTTGGTATCCTGGAATTGGCACATCATAAGCCAGTGCCTGCACAACCTCTCCTCCAACCCATTTTCGGCTGGCATACATACCAAGGTGTAAATAATTTTATTTCATGGTATCTGAACAAAGTAAAGCTCGCTTTTCCACTTGAATTAAGATTACAAGGAAAAAACCGTAAAGGTGATTTTATACAGCAATGAAGTAGATTTTTGCTTACCTTCCATTAGGATTGACCTCAACATGACCAAAGAATCTGATGGGGTACAGAATGTCATGCCTCACAACTTCCCAGGGGCTAAACTTCTGTTTGGTTTTCATTTGTGCTTATGCATCAGTATCCCATGAAATATGCAATATAGTTCTGTAGGTCAAAAGAAAGGAGATAAATCAAACCTCAAGCCAGTCCTCTGCAACTTCCTCCTGCCCTTCCCTGGTGATTCTCTGCTTAAATAGTCCGTATCTATATCTCAAACCATACCCCCAAGCAGGCAAATTTAGTGTTGCCAGCGAATCCAGAAAGCAAGAAGCAAGCCTACCAAGACCACCATTTCCTAGTGCTGCATCCTTCTCCTGCAAAGGTTCATGTTTAATCATTATCAGCACGGTAAAAGTTGAAGGAACCAGCAATCAGTTTTCATAAACTAGATGTCAAACTCAATCATAGATATGAAGCAACAACTTTTGGGAGTTGAATTTGTGACGATTATTCCATGGTGATTGAAGCTCAGTGAGGAATACAATCCGTTTGAATCATGTAAAATATTTGGGAAGAATCTGCATTTCCACTCATAGTTTATCTATCCATGTCATGAAGATCCAACAAAGTTTTACATTCCTAGCTAATGGACTAAGACAACCCCCCCACTTTCATCCAAGCTTGGGATCAGCTACGTAAAGATTTGCAACAAAGCATACAATAGGCAGAGCTTGACAATGATAATTTAGCATATCTCATTCCTCATATTAGACTATTCTATAAATTGTTTTTCTTTTTGAGTTTTTTGACAAGAAATGTTTGCTTCAGATTTGCACAATTTTACATTACTTGAGATGAGTCCTGGAAAGGGAAAAAAAAAAAAAAAAGCCATTGTGTCCAATAAATCATGTTTTCTTTCTATCAGTAAATGCTTGATGTTAGAAATGTGAAAACATTCATGTACCACCACTTAACAACTTGAAATTTTAGGTGAGAGGATCGTTGCATGATACCAAGCTCTCTTTCAATCACCAAGCAGCCAAGTGTTCAACCCTTGTTCTCTATAATTCAGTGGAATTTTAATGCAAGGTAAAGTGGGCTTCTGTGCTTTCAGGAATGGGTCCTAGACACTTGGTTTGCAATTAAATGATTTTGCATGGGTTGGGATAATTTCATGACAAAAAAGCTCTAGAAATATTTCACATACAGGCTGTAATTTTTTAATTACCTGCTCTGCGATTTCTTCAAGTTCAAGTCCAAATTTGAGCAAAGCATCAGCATATGCATCTTGGATATTCAGATTTCCAATAGCATTAGTCAAAGCTCGACCTTGAAGGAACTCCATTGATAAGTAGTAAGTTTGCTTGGGATCAACTTTGTGAAAATGAAGGTATGTTTCATTCCATTGCTGAAAATAGTTATCATCAATGTACAATAACAGCATTAGTCCTATCCAAACAAATGATACAACCATACTAACCCAGAACTTAAATCAATAATGAGGAAAGAAGAAACTGCTTACAAAATTTGAAAAGCTTGCTTTCATTTAGTTTATGCGGCAAAATTTAAATAGCCTTTAGTATTTATGTAGCTTTTATCTGACATGAATTCCAAAGACATGATTCACAACATGGCCCTTGATTAACATTGACCTATGTGCCTGAATTTCAGTTCAATTCAGGTTACTGAATTGAGCTTTCACATGGAGAAATGTAAAAAGAGGTTCACAACTTCATACACACATCTATATACACTTCCATACACTGAAACACTTGAATTAGTGATACATACATATATATGATGGATGTTGACCAAAATTGCTATTAAGATACAAATATCAGCAATCACCATTATAACAGTACCAATACCATGAAACATATGAATAGCACATAGGAAGATCATAGCTTACTATAAATATGAATGAAACACTATTGGCTATACCATAACAAAACATTGTTCAAAACTAAAACACTATAGACATCTCAAATTCCAAGCATATCATACCCGAATGAGACGATCACGAACACTCTCTGCAGTGGCGTAGTAAGCTTGCTCCAGCTCAAACTTGAAAGGGGAAAAATGAGGACTGAACTGAGCATGGTAACTGATATTGGATGCAATCTCTTCAGGCTTCTCAGCCAATGGATGTGCCACTGCAGGAACCTTACCAGAAGAAACTGCAGCAAAACAATCACCACCACTATCATTAGCCACAACTTTACGAGCCATTTCCAATTCCTTGTCTTTCTCCTGTCACAAAACCCCAAAGAAAAAAGAAAAAAAAGAAAAGAAAAAAATCAAAATTTTCCACCAGCCCATTAACCAAACTGTCACAAAAATAGGAACTATATACAGTATCAATCAAATTGATGATGAAGAAAAAGCACCCCAAGTGAGAGAAATGTACTACTACCACTTCCAATTTCAAGCACTGGTGTATCTATCTGTCTATCAAGCTCAAGAATTGAAGAAATGGGCAAGTGGGAAAATGAAGAGATTAATAATAAGGTGAAAGAAAATCTGGGTGTGGAAGCATATGTGAAGATATTTCATGGAATGATGATATTGCTAGGCCACACAAGAGAATCAAGAGATATATGCTAAATGATACTTTCCTCAAGTGAGACACATAAAGTGCAAAGAAACAAAGAGATGGCTTTGTAGGACATGTGAATTGCAACGAGAAAAAATAAAATAATAATAATAAAAAAGAAAATATCTGAGAAGGTGGATTTTTTTTTTTCTTCCCTTCTGGAGTTCACGAAAAACAAAGATAGAAGTGAGAGTGAAGGAAGCAAAGTGTCACATGACATGAGTGTTGCGTTGAATTTGGATTTGGATTTGGCATTGGGATGGCAAAATTAGAAAGAAATAAAAAATGGGATCAAAATCATTGAAATTTCAGATAGTCTTGCAACGGTGAGAAGGAGAACACGTGGCAACTTTGCATGGAAAGCCGTGGCAAGTAGAAAGGGTAACTGTTTTTCACGGTAGCGGTTGGACATCACGGACGAGGATGGAAACGTTGGTGTGGGCTACGTCTGTTATGTCTATGTGGTATGTTATTTTAGCAGTTTTCTTTTCTTTTCTTTTTTTTTTCAATTTCTGAATTGACTGTTCTTTTTCTAGTATACTGTTAAGTTAAATTGAGTTTCAAGTTAATATATGATATTCCTGTAAATTTGTACATAAAGAACTATAATATGTTTTGGAGAAATAATATGATTAAATGAGATTATATAATATTTGATGCGCAAAACAAAGTAATAATATCAAAGTTCTTTACTCTTTTTGCTAAAGTAAGTTTCGCACTTTGGAATTCAAATTATTCACGATTTTAGTCATGATCAATATCCATGTTCTTACTCATATTCTCACATTCTTAGAACCGTTCCATTTTCAAACCTGATCAATGCAATTTTTATTGATGATCATATGCAATTCTTTCTGGGTCTCTGCTTAGACATGAACACTATCAGTACACATGCAACAAGAAATTGCATAGAAAAGACAATAATGCAATATATATATATATATATATATATATATATATTGTCTTTATGATAAAAAGAAGTTTAAGTTGGGGAAGTCACATCTAACTTTAGGGCCAGGGTATATATCTGAATATGAGAGTATTTATAGAAATACTTATAAATCATGATCCATAAGCGAAAGGCGATAAGGTAAACTAACTTCCAGCGAAAGGCGATAAGGTAAACTAACTTCTATTGGTGATACTAGTGTAATAATAAATATATGAATTCTTTTGTTTCTCACTAGTAAGAACAAACTATATATTGAGACAAGTAAATAGAATAAATAGAATATTTTAATATATTGCCTCTATATTACCGGCCAATTATATCTTATTACATGACTTTCAATGACATAACTATATATGATCAAATAATTGTGTAATCAATTTACACGGACAACATATCAAAATTAAATCATAAGATAATACATGTTAGTCTCGGTTAACAGTTTATTACTTTCTATGATCTTTTTTTTAACAAAAGTCAATCATATATTGGTCTGCTACTTTGCTTCTTTTTGCCCTTTTGAATCTGGCCTGCATGTACTGTCTTTGACCTTCAACTTTTTGCCAATCACAGGTAAAGAGCAGAGCAGCTAGAATTTTCTAGCAGAAATATTGGGGGGTTAGTGGTTTGAACCCAGGTCTTCTACCTTTGGGGGAATCCCTTGGACTGAGTATGATGTGGGCGCCGTGCTTCTTGCCATATTGCTACATATGCATTGCACTTTTTCCCATCAAAGACCATATACCAAGCAACAGATATAAATATATCCCATGACTCCCTCAAAAAATTACTATCATATTGAAGCCAATAAATAGATTCTCGCTGATTACACCAGCCTTTACAACTTCTCAAGCCACAACATAAATGATGCTATAGTCATTTGCAGAAGACCAAAAACATATACTGAAATTCAAGCTGGTGACTTTCACTTTATTTTATAATCTCACCCCATCCAAGCCCCAAACCATACCTCATGGTCTCATAAATTAAAAATTCCAAGTTGGATAAACCTCATAAAACTAACATTTTCATGTAATGGACATGATACAACAAGAGCCATATTAGTATTGTGTTCACTATCTGAACAATCAATGAAAAAATTTCAGCCATGAATTTGACTATGCAGAGACAAATTTACGGCCATCATCATCTTCAATACCAAATGACTTTTGCCTATTCTTCTCAGCATCTCTGTGAGGAAAATTTGCAGAATTGTGAGAATCATGGGGTGGATGAGACAAGGTTTTATCTCTAAAATCTTTACGGATTCCCCATAGAACCTCTGCACAACTCTTCATGGTTGGCCTTGATTGTCTTGAAGGTGCAAGGCACTCGTAAGCTAGCTTGAGAACCTTCTCAACAGCCTTGTTTGAGGCCGGACGTCTTCGCAGCCTCGGATCCATGGCGATCACGACTTCTCCTTGTTTCAACAGCTGCAGTGCCTGCATACATGCAGATTGTGCTTGTCTAATCAATTCAGTGATTCTTTGAAGTGCATCTCCTCCCATTTTCATCATCATGATCTTTATAAATTTATAAGATACAGAGGAGGGGGAATGCTATCCTTGCATTTCATTTAATTTGCATATCTAAATTAATTCATAAAAAGAACTTAAATCATAGCTTTTGCAGAAACATAAGGTATGCTGACCTCATTTAACAAGGTATATGGCTCTAATTTACATCTTGGTTCAACAAACATTAATTTCTTTCGTCGGCCATGAAGTTAACAGCATAGGTCTAAAACAATTTTCGATGTTGATACATGTGGAATAAAAATTTCTGTTTGTAAAGAAGTGATTTGGTTCTGATTGAAGATATAATCAAACTTAATAACTAGAAAACTATCATTTTTATTATAGAGCTTTTTTTCTCTTTTTGATTACCAACTAGATATTATTAGGTTAGTTAGAACTAGTCAATTAGAATTTCTTCATTCAAAAATTATGAAGTAACGTACCTAGGACTTCTGTTTGAAATTTAGATCAAAACATATTTTCCCTGAATTTCCTGGTTTTTCCAATTCAGTATTATATATCCTGTATATGTGCATAATATGTTTCAATTGCTAAATCTGATACATCCTCACCTTGCATGTGTGACTATGTGATGAAGCAAGACTTAAGAGGAGAAAGATATGTTTAGTCAGGGCAACTAGAATGTCTCTACGATGATTCATGAATTCTGTCATTTTGGGCAGGAGATAAATAAACTCTGTAGAACTAAACTTAAGACTTAAACTTTTGTAAGAGAGAATTATCGAATAAATGTCTATCACAAACGAAAAGGGTGAGATCCATCTTAGTCTTCTGATATGTTAGCAAATGCATTCTGTGACTACATTCTTTATTGTCTGATCAAGAAACTTGTTGTGAATAAAGATACTAAATTTGACTTCTATCATCTGGTTTTCTAACTATGACCTTTATGATGAATTGTACACTTAAAAACAGAAGTTAAAATGTTTTTAAGAGATTAAAATGATTGCTGGGACAGTTTTAACATCTTCAAAACTTGAAGGAAACCAAATGTCAGTTAGAAAATAATCCACTAACCACAATGTGCATGCTTAGAATAATTTGGATGCTGCACAAAATTCATTTTATGTTTTCTAAAGTTTGGCTGGGATATATAGTTAAAACAATCATAGGCTCACAGCTTATTCTTAAGTGTTAGCTCATCTAATAATGGCACAATCTTAGTACTTCTTTCCAGTGCTTTTGGAAGATTTGGCATACTTGGCTACTTACCCATTTAATTGTCACTCTCTCACTGAAGGGTCTCCTTGGTTCAACCGGATGTCGACCTGTCACCATTTCAACAAGCAACACACCGAAGGAGTAAACATCACTCTTCTCAGAAAGTTTGTATGATCTCATGTAATCAGGATCCATGTAGCCAGCTGTTCCTTTAATTTGAGTTGAAACATGGGTTGCACTAGGATCTTCAGCAGCAAGCCGAGCAAATCCGAAGTCTGCGACTTTGGCCCTTAATTTGTCAGTAAGTAGGATGTTTGATGCTTTGATGTCTCTATGAATAATTGGATGATCTGTCAACAAAATAACAGAGAGATTCAGGTATTTCAGGTGCATTCACCTGTACCTTGACATTCAAGAGAACAAACAAGACTAATTGAGGAGTTGTAATGTTACTTGAGCATACATTGCAAATAGCTCAGAAAGTATGGGTAGATTATATATTATAATTATACAGAACTCAAATTTGATGTTACAAGTTTCTTTATTTCTAATCTAGTTCTTTGGCCACATACCTGTGTACATATGAAGGTAAGTAACAGCGTGAGCTATATCAATTGCTATGTCTAAACGCTCACCAATTTCTAGTCCATCTCCCCTTGTACCTGCATTAATAATTGTCAACTTATATCTCATTATGGCAATTTAGGTATAGAACTAATGTATTTCAGAACTTCAATATAGTATAGAATAATATACACACTTCACAAGTGGTACATCAAAAATTGTTGTGACCATCAGTATTATTAGGATGTTGAAGCAATTGCTAAAAGGGAAATTTGGTGATGCTATTGAAGCACGTTCACTTACCATCTAGATGTTCCCGGAGTGACCCATTATTGACATATTCAACAACAATAATCTTTTCATCTTCTTGCTCCAAATATCCATACAGCCTCACAAGATTCAGATGCTCAATTTTTGACAAGGTGGATATTTCATTCTTGAACTCAGCTAAGTTCTTATTCTGCGCATCCTGTCAAGAAACTTCACCACATCAGGCTCATCATCATTGATAAAAAATATTACCTCCTTTCTCAAATACCTATCACTCTTCAAAACTAATTTTTTTCACAGTTATCTATCGTTTTATAAAGTCTAGAAAGCATTAATTAATATTTTTCCTATTCTACCCTTATTACATGGGGATATGATTGAATGGAAAGGATATTATGGAAGAGGGAAAATTAAGTGATGGGGGTATTTATGTAAACTAAACTCTAATTTCTCTAAATTGAGGTCTAGTTAATATTTTTCTTAATTCATATGTGCAATTTTTTTTTAGTCTTGATAGAACAACCAGTATCCAAATCCTATTATCAAAACCCCAACTAATCCGACCCAACCAGACGGAGGTCTCTGAAGGGGTAGAGGTCTCCCAATTCATATGTGCATTTAAAAAGTGACACTTATTAAAGAATAGAGGTAATAAAACCATAAATTTTGTCAAATATGATGAATCTGGTTCTGTTTAATCATCTTCATTCTTCAATCATAATTGAACAAGTTCTAGAGAAACAGTGAAAAAAAAGATGAACATTATGCCATACCTTACTGGCACGCTTTACAGCCACAGGAGTTCCATCATTAAGCTTCCCCTTGTATACCGTTCCAAAAGCACCTTCCCCAATCTTATTACCTGGAGAGAATTTTGCAGTTGCCTTGTAAATTTCTTCAAAGGAGAAGTTGCCAGTTCCAAGCTGACTACTTGAAATGCTAGATGAACCATAGGAATGAGAAAATTTCCATTTTGATGAGCTCTTGTTACTATCAGATGATAAATCAGTTGAGGCTGCAAAATTTCAATAAATCTTTAGTTTTGGAAAAATCCATGACATGTGCACTAAGACGAATACAGGAAAAGCAGTTATCATTCCCTAATTCAAGTGACTTTGCATTCAAACATTTTATGCCAAAAATGATTTATTTCCACAATCTGCGTACCAATAAATAACCATTATACTTAAAGAAATCACTATACATCATGAAATGGTAAAAGAAAGCATAAGGGCCAGTTTGGTTTATGATTTCATTTCCTATTTTCAGTTTTAATTACGAAAATGCACTGTCATCACTTGCAAATATTGAAAACAAGGTACAGATTGAAAACAAGACGATATTTTCCTCTATAATTAAAACTAAAGATAGAAAATGAAAGCAGAAACCAAACAGGCAATAACTTCATCAAACTTACATGATGCCCCTCTGACTTTGTGTGTGTTCTTTCTATCATCATCCTCAACTACCCTTGATTCTGTCTTTCTTTTCCCAGAAAGAAACAAGTTAAAAACACTTGCACATTTCATGACAGCAGACTTAAAACTTGTCAGGGCACTATGAGCCTTAAGATTGTGCCTGTGTGCGCCATTATTGCCTAGTGCACCACCACCACCACTACCTTGGAGACCAACATTCTTTTCTCTCTGGCTAGAATTATGCAAATTGGGGCCTCCTGTTTTCTTCTTCATTTGCATAGGCTAAGGCTATTATTAAAGGAAGATGGTTTTAGTTGCTTTCAAGTTTCTAGTATTCTTTTCCTAAACATATAATATATTTTCATGCTGACATGTTTTTCAAACATACTTTATAGCTGTCCTATGACAATTCTGGCCTGCAACAGTGGTTTTTCTTTTTGGTCAATATAGTAGTTTTTGTATTGAGGTTAACATTTTATGAGTAAAGTCTTACCAGTAACATCCTACCAGGTCAAGGGATTAGTAAGAAAGACAAGGAAGATTAATAAACCATTCAAGGTCGATGGCTAACTGGATTTGGACCACAGCAAATGTTATGTGCCAGCTTTTAGCGTCCTTTACGCGTTTTCATGGGCTCAGAATGCACGCTCGTCACTTAAAAGGGCCCTTTGAGTTTTCTTCTGAAAAATGCTAGGACTGCATATCCACATATGTTGATACTTCTTGACCAAAAAAAACCATATGTTAATCTTTTTTTGACTTTTTTTTTTAAACTACTTATATCCGGAGTTCATTAGATTATACCTAGCCTGGCTTGAGTTAAGTCGGCTGATAAATCTCTCATAGTATTATTATTATTTTTTCATCCGTAAGATTCGAACTCAATACTTAAGGAGAATAAGAACCACTTGAAACAATCATGTATTAGCCATGTATTAATACTTAATGTGATAAACTTAGAGTGTAAGTATGAGAAAACCAAGTCAAAATGTGAGTATAAATTTGTGTATTTATTATTTAACGTATTCACTGTGTTTTAGAATGAGAAATTAAGAATACTATTGACATAAAAAGTCGCACATAGTTGTGTTAAAATAAAATAAGAGTTTTGCTAACAAGTATATTAAAATTATTTAGTATTACATAAAAGTAGAATTTTAAAATTTCAGATATATTAGATCTTATGTATCGTATACTTTCAAAAGCTTAATAGTTTACCTTTTTAAATTCTTCAGTGATTGGCAAAACCCATAAAATAACAAACACACATGACACACTAAAATAGTTATGAAAAGCAAATTTCAACATTTAGTATGAACAAAAAGCTGATAAACGATACACATCTAGCCACAATCATAAAGAGCAATTTTCATAAAAATGCTTGAGTCTCTTTTAACTAGACTAATTCATAATACTTATAAATTGAAACAAGTAAAGCCCACAAAAAGACCCATCCATACAATGCCATTAACATACTTCATACTTAATCCTGTGACTTAAAAAGAGGAACGGTGATCAAATTAATGCATAAATCCCCCATCAAAGAAAAAAAAGAGTTATCTCATTGCGAAGAAATGTTTTCCTTATCCAAAGTTGCACTATCAATTGACATGTTATTTTTAATCTTTCTTACTTTGCAATTCATAGGTTGTGAAAGTGGAACGTATTCTAAGGTCACTATTGAGGCGACTAACAAATCGCATAATTCACTGCTTCATCTCCATTGCAAAGAGAAAAACAATTATTTATGGCCTCAAAAACTTCAAGTTGGCGAAAAATACAGTTTTAGATTCCAACCCAATGTCATCAGCCCAATAATATTGTACTTTTGCTACTTCACATGGAGATGGCAAGGTTGTTGGTTCAACATCTACGAGTAAAAGCAAGACCAAATCTTGGGTGTTTTTAGGCTTGGGACATCGTTGAATTAGGCCCATGTAGGAATATGTTAGATTCGAAGTCATGTAAATGCTTCTTTTGGAATGAATATATTCGCAGGGGGATGGTCGGAGGTGCAAGGAGTGCAAAACTTTAGAGTTTTAGCTTCGAGGATACAGGTTTTTGTACATATGTACTTACAATGTTGGCTATAGCGTGCTTCAAGAGTTGCTGTCATAATCAAAGTTCAATTTTAAAAGATGTAAAGCCTAAGAGATAAAGTTGGTGCATTGCCCCTACATTCCATTGGTTTGTTAATATTTTTTATGTACTTTTGGAATTTAAATTTCATAAAAATAGGTTGGTACATCTTGATTCATTCCCAAAAACTAGGCTAGCTCATAATCGTTATAAAAGCAAATTTCAACACTAAGTATAAACAAAAAGATGATAAATGATACAAAGCTAGCATTGGCCCACAATCATAAAAGCAATTTTAATAAAAATGCTTGAGTGCTTATTAACTAGACTATTTCATAATAGTTGTAAACTGAAACAAGTATGCTCACAGAAAGACTCATCCATACAATGCCATAGATATACTTTTTACTCAATCCCGTGACATAAAAAGAGGAACGCTGATCAAGTTAATGCATTAATCCCCCATCAAAGGAAAAAGAGAGTTATCCCACCATGAAGAAATGCTTTCCCTATACAAAGTTGCACTCTCAGTTTACGTGTTACTTGCAATCTTACTATGCAATTCAATTCATAGTTTAAGGCATTTGTTGAGGTGACCAACAAATCACACAATCAGTTGCTCCATCTCTATTGCAAAGACAAAAATAGTGATTTAAGGCCTCAAAAACTTCAAGTCAGCAAAAAATACAATTTTAGATTTCGGCCCATTGTCATTAGCCGGGTAATGTTGTTAAAAATACTGCATTTTTATTCAAGTGGTGATGGCACTTTCTCGACGAAGGTAATCAGCTATGGAAAAGAATTATTATCCCTAATCACTATAAGCAAGATAACAGGAGGTGTATGGATTCAAATGAAGGTGACAAGGGGGTTTGCAGGGATAAATCATGGAGGTCCCAAAAAGTAATAACCAAGTGCTGGATGTTATCTCCAAAGGGTTTTGGAAAAAGGCAAGAAAAGGGAATTCTAATATGTTTTGGGAACACTGGTGGATTAGGGAAACAATTCTTAAAGATTTATTACCCAAATTGTATAATCTGTCTAACCAAAAGGAGTATCTTATAGTGGACATGGGGTATTGGGATGAATAGTTGTGGTGTCGAGCTTTCATATGGAGAAGAGAATTCCTTCAATGGGAGCTAGAAATCTATGAACAACTGCAAACTTTATTGTAGCAATATGAGCTAAAACCAGAGGATAATGATACTCTAATGTGGAAGTTCCATCCTCAAGTCTATTTATCTACGAAATCCTTTTGCAATCAAATTGACATGGTGAGAGGTAACAATCCTTAGGGCATCCTAGTGACTGCTTTAGTGTGGAAAGGCTTTGTTCCACCAAGAGTAGAGATATTAGCATGGTCTATTCTCCAAGGCCAATTGAATACTAAAAAAAGACTAGTAGGTTTGAATATCATCCTTACTACATTAGCGTTATGTCCTATATGTTTACTTGCAAATGAATATGTTGAGCACCTTTTCTTTTAATGCATGGTGCCATGGAAATTTTGGGTTGACTGTCCTTTGTGGTGAAATATAAATTGTTGCTATCCTAATAAACCAATAGTCTTTTTGTAAGCCCAGTGCAGTGTGCAATTGTATGGGTTGGAAACGAAAATGTGAATATCTATGTTTTATGTCATTGTTTGGTCTCTATGGAGTCTAAGAAATAATGAAGATGGTCTTTGAAAATTTTGGACCTAATTGCAAACTTGAAAAGAGACAAATTAAGCTGAGGCAGGGCCATTGGCTAAAGGAATAGGAGAAAGGAAAAGATCTTATGAATGAAGAATTATGTGCAAATCCTTCAAGTATGATGAAATGGAGGTGGTTCTATAGACAACATTGACATTTCCAAGACGAGACTATATGATAACTATGGAGGATTTAACGCAACACATAGCATGAAACTTGGAATCCTTGTGTATGTTATGTGGCATTGCGACAGGCTTGTTCCGATCAGTCCTTCCTCGTTTGTAAAGTAGAATTATAAGAATATGTATGTTGCTTGTGTTGATGATGTGTTCATTTTATAGTTTGTATTTATGTTGCTAGTTTATATTTTTTTCCTGTTGCTTTGTGATACAACACTATTGTTTTCTAGTTTGTTGAACTCTTTGTATGCTCCCTCTGCTCTAGAGCGGTTGGAGCTCTCTTGACTTATCAAAAAAAAAAAAAAAAAACATTGTACTTCTACTATTTTGCATGAAGAGGATGAGGTCATTGGATTGATATCCACGAGCAAAAGCGACACCAATATCTTGGGCATTTTCAAGTTTGGGATGGGATGTCGTCAAATCAGGCCCATTACGAATATGTTGGAGCCTTAGTCATGTTAATGCTTCTTCTAGAATGAGGACATTCACGACTTCTATATTCTTTTGAACAAATTCCTGTTCCTATAAATTCTTAACCAAAAGAGGTGCCAAGGGCAAGGGGAAATGTAAAATAGAGAAAAGCTAAAGATTGTTTACATAACCTGTTGAAAGAAATGGATCCAGTTCGGCGAAAGTTCTTAATTAGAATTTATGTCAAATGAGAGAATTAGGAATGTGTTCGTGTAAGCAAACTTAATATTAAAAATTATTTGTTAAATAATTTGAAAAATGCAATGAAAAGTACAAGTCTACAACAGAGTTACAAGTTAAAACCTCGTGTTTCATATAAAGGAGTAAAATATATTTGTTTATGTGTATTACAGTTATCCGATAATTTTGTTGATGAGGACTATGAAATTAAAAACTGTTTTCAGTAACGAAATTGCTATCCAAGAAAATATAGATTGACCAAAGGTGTTTGATTGCAAGCCGTCAAAGCACGTTGCATCTTTAATACTCCCAAATGAGAAAAAGAAAATTCCAACATTCCTTGGTTTCTTCCGTGTCTTGTGATGGAAGAGACCCTTTTGACTATGCACTTTCGAGAAACCCAAGAGACGACATTCAAGGAAAATTATGAATCAGAGGACCCACAAATTGCTGTGTATTTGATAATCATAGTCAACGAATGTGAAAATTATTGAAACTATGCTTCTAATTAGTATACTTCTAATTAGTTTAAGTAATTTGATATTTGTTAATTTAAAATAAATTTAAATTTTGTAGATATAAAAAATTAATATTAAAATTTTTTTATCTTATAATAAACTAAGTCAAGAGGTAGATTAGTTGGAATGTAATATATTTCGAATACTTAGTGGTGTAAAATAAAAAATGAAACTATTAAGCACAGCACAATAAGTTGAAATGTAAATCTAAATGGCTAGCTAATATGGGGCTCTTCTTTAAAGTAGAATATAGAAGACTACCCAAAAAAAAAAAAAAAAAATGAATATGTAAGCACAACACAATATATCCAAGTTTCTCTGGTTATAAGAATAATGTTTGATTTATATGAATATAAATTCATGCATTTTGGATTAATGATTGTGATTGGTTGATTTTACTCCACGTTATTTTCTACCATTTTTTTTCACCTGCAATTTTCCTCTCTGTGCATTTTATCTTAAGCAAGCAAAATTTATAACAAAATAAGTTTTCGTGCTAGATAACCTTACTCTTATTATAACGATATGATATAATCATTATATTATTTTTCTTATGCTGAAAGCCTGGAAATACCGTATGAATAATGTCTCATTTGTTTCTTTATAAAATGAAATATGCTGATGCGGTAGAATTAAAGATTAATTATGTTTTTTTCGGTGTTAGAATTTAGAATTTATGTTATTGGCATCTCAATCAGAGTCAAGAGTCAGAGAAAGACCTCAAGTCAAAAAAAAAGAAGTTAGACATAGACCGCTTTATCTCAACAAATGATCACTTTACATTTGAAAGTTTTCAATTTATATTATGATGTGTCCAATGGTCTGAATATCTAAAGTGCGCTTGTTTGTGTTTATTTTGTAAAGAATATTTTTATAAAAAAATTATTTTTTTATTAAGCATTTGAATAAAATTAAAATTTAGAATTAAAAAAAATTCTTTTTTGGCTTTTTAGAAGCATGTAAGAGTTTTTTTAAATAAAATTAATTAAAAATATTTATTTTAAAATTACTTTCTTTTAAAGATTATTAAAACGCACCTTTAATTTATTTTGGTTTTGTTGAAGCATGACTTTGACAAGATTACACCCTTTGTATAGAGAATAAGGGCAATCCCTATGTGTAATTTTTGGAGTAATCTAGTAACCACTTTCTTATTTCATCACGAAAAGCTCCCTCACAACTAGCTCTTTCATGATTTCCTTTTGATGATGATCCATCATTGTTCAATTTAATCCACCGTGATGGAGGAAGGCCCCATACACCGTCATGCATAAGAGCGAAGGAGGGAATGTTCGTGGTAATTGTCCTAGGATTTTAAATAGCTTGCAAATGCACCAAAATAACTACAACAACATTAGAGAGGTGAATAAAGGAAGAATAAAAAAGGTCCCTATTCCTCTAGCTCCACAGAAGCAAGAAGCAACCATGAAGACAATTACCAATTTAAGTTGGGCCTCCCAAGTTCTTTGTGATATTTGTTATATATGGGTTCTAGTATGTTTCAAACTTAGTTTGCTTATGTGTATTTTAGCCAAGGAAGAAGTCTTACATTGCTTATGAAAATATTTTAATAAGTATTTATATATGATGATACTTAGTTAGTAAATATATTATGATATTGAGATAGAATTGTGGATTTGGGCCTTAGTTAAATACACGCCCGTCCCACCCCGCCCCGTCCATGTTCGCACGTGTGGACCGTCAACGCCATTCCACCGAGTATACCTTTGGATAGGGCGAAATTAAACCCTTAAGAATAATACTTTGCACGATTTATGGTAACTTTATTCCGCTCATCCTATTCTTATTTTTTATTTTTACAAAGCTAAAATACTATTGGTCAAATTATTTTACAACAATATTATGGAGAATCCATGGTTGAAGGTCCCAGGAGAAAAAGGCTACTACTTTGGATGAGGCCATGAGGGTAATAGTTGAATCTATACTCTAGTAGCACAGGGGCATTCTCTAATAGCATGTTGGGTAGCTTCAATATTGTTTTGGTAGAGAGAACAAATTTGGTTTTCTCTACAACCTAGGAGAAATAAGCCACTTTCTTGATTTGTTAGGTGCCTTGCCATCTCCAAAGGGCATTCCAAAGATTATGTAGAGGGATTCATACCAATAATAGTCATTGCACTTTTTGTACTGAATCTATCATCTAGTAGAAGAAGGAAGGTGCTCATCTATGAATTTTGGAAGGGGAATGCGTAGCTCCATAAGGATAAGGGACCTACCAAGCTAATGAACCTCTTCAAAAGAAGTTGAGCATGGAAAAAGTCAATCAAGATTAGATAAGGCCAAGCAGACTCCCTTATCATGCCTTCAAACTAGGGAGACCCTTCCATCGATATAACTTGGGAATGATCTTGAGCTTGCTTGTAAGAAAGAGGGCTAGACAACATTTTCTAGCTATTTGCTACCCACTCAGCCATTAGAACACCTGCTATAGCCTTATTGTGAGCTAAAAACATTTTATGGTCGATCGAGGATAACTTTGATGCCATTTCCTTTGCAAAATTAGTAAAAATCAACTTTAGTCCACATAAAAAATAGTTGAATAAAATCTCAGGTTATGGGTGTAACTTATGTATTTAAGCACCTCAGCTCTATTTGAATACCATTTCAAGAGGATGGTAATAAGGAAGGCCTGGGGAAAATTAAAGTTGTCAAGATAATTAATCATATGCTAATTCTCAGGAGGCAAACTATGGTGGTCTATATTTAAGATTTGCCAAGGTTGGGAATGCCAATACAAAGGGATTTTGTTGAGGTTGTATTGGTCTAAGAGTAAGGAAAACTTATATTCAAGGGACATCACCTTAAAGAATATATCCTTGAAATGCTTGTAGGAACTCTGGTAGGAAATGAACAACTGCCTCCTAGAGTTACTACCAAGGGAAATCTAATTTCTTGTCCAAACCCCTTGCTTGAAAAGCGGTTCCATTAGAACTTCAAAGGACTAAATAAATGCCCAACTATTTAGGTGAAGAAATGAGAACTTACTTGGAAGAAGAATAGAATCTCAAACTCTGAAGAACTTCATGAACAAGAAGAATCTAGTGAAAATAAAAAACTTAGACCAAAGCAATGTAGTAAGCGATGTGGTAAGAAAGGGCAGGAACAATGTAATGAAAAGAGGAAAAATAACTAAATGTCGAGCATATAATCATTTGAAGAGGGTTCAACTAAAATGGTTCAAGAATGATCCTAGAGCTTGTAAATCTTACCACAAAGGAAAAATCCATATAAGTTGGTTATGAAATCAACAGTGACAGCTTGCTATGCGTCACTGTTACGCATTGAAAGCGTGATGGAACAGTTGACAGTTGCATTAGGGCACGTTCACCCATATTTGCTACCAAGTAGCTGAAAGATTGTATTTTTTAACCACCATATGGTTGGACTGAAATAAGCTCAGTTCATAATTCTTGAGTTACAACCAAGCTTGAGATTGTGAACTGGACTTAATATTTTGGGCTCATAGCTCAGCCTATTCCCAATCTTCGGAATCATCTAGAAGGGCATAGATCAAGCTATTTCAAGATGTTTGAATATTGTAAAGGTTAGACGAGGAGCATTCTACATTTGAATTCATTTGTCTTTTCCTTTTAGGAATCACTTGAGTATATCAAGATACTAGATAACAACTCAAAATGTAGCTCATTCCCTCCTCTTTTAAAATATGAGTTCTCCCTTTCAATTAGTTACAACCTAATATTCCTTTACTTTCATCATCCTTGATCAGCTACTGATTTTAGCATTGGAGTCCCTTTACAAGTCTCCATCAAAGTCCTTCAATCTCAACCAAGAATACTTGATCTCAGTTCTCTAGATAAAAACAACCCCAACTTAGCTATGTCAATATGGGCATCTTGCTCTTAAAACTTTCAAATGAGCATTTTAGTTAACTTTCTCTCTATGTTTACTAAAAACTCGTATCCACTTGTTCGACCCATCTCTTACTTTTTTTTTTTTTTTTTACCTTCTAAGTAATTTTTTCTTTTAAATGGATATTTCTATATTCATGTTTAGTTACTAAAATTACAAAAATAATCTAGGACACAATACATTTTTTCCATCAACAATTTGTTCCAAAAAGTGGGAACCCAAATAGCGCACAACTTTGGCTAAATGTGCAGTGGCTCGATGGAGCCACATGCAATTAAGCTCACTTAAACTTTTTTGTTTGGCTAAAGAGCCTCTATGGCCCTCTATTACAGTTCTGCACATAATTAGTACATGAATTATGTAAAACAACATTATTGAAAATGCTCAAAGCAGAAGCATTATGAAGACATTTATTATATTGTCGTCCGCATCGAGACAGTTTTTAAGAATTTACTACCATAGTCGTTTGATATTTGAGGTCCTATACACTATAGTCTAGAATCGAGAGAATTAGTTTGGCGTCTACATGTTTGAAAGGCAATAAATTCAAGGAGTGCATGTATTGCCAAAACAAACGAACAAGTATATAGGGCCATTACGGACTCGCCTTCCAACCATCTTAATTTTTGCAAAAGCTGTTTGGGAAAAATGCAACCTCGTAGATATGTTTGGTGGATTTAGTAATTAATTCGTAGAGACGAAGCCCTCTTTCTTGTTCTTGGTTTTGCAATCTGTACTCTTATTTTCATTTGGGCTATATTCAAATTTAAAAGTAAACTCCAAAGTGTTTTTTTATCAATTTTTATATCTAATAAATTAGTTTTTAACAAAAATAAACCGATAAATAGGTCCATAACTTTTAAAATATCAGATAAATTTAGTTTCTAATAAAAATAAATAGGTAAATTGATTTTTAATCTTTTCAAAATCAAATAATTTAATCCAGTTAAAGAGATTTGATAGAGAAATTAAATTATCTAATTTTAAAAAAATTAGGGATCAATTTATCTGATTATTTTTATTAGGAATTAATTTATCTAATATTTTAAAAGGTTAAAGATTAATTTATCAATTTATTTTTATTAGAGATTAATTTATCTAATATAAAAATCGATAGGGACCAAGTTTTGCTTCAAATTTAATTCAACCTTCCCTCCAAAGAATGTCACAGAACCCATTGCGCATAGCGGTGATGGAGATAATTACTTTGATGTCCCTCTAATTTCACATTAACACAATAATCATCAAAGGATATGTTATTGCTGAGTCCTTTCTTTTTCAATGCTTTTGTTTTAAATTTAAAATAAAGCACAAGAATTTCTCAATATATTGGGTATAATATAAAAAGTACCACTCCTTTCATTCCTTACTAATATCTGTGATTTTAGGTCTACAAGTTTAATAATAGTATAGATCGACATTGAATAAAACAAGTAGGCTCAACAAGATCCTCTAAAAAATTATTTATGGATGTAGCTTAAATAACTTTTAAAATATATTTTATAAGCCTTATAAATATTTAAATATTTTCAAAGTTGGGTGAAGAAGTTTTAGAATCTCTTCGGTACACAAACTTGGCTACATTTCCACCTTCCACTACCTTCAAGAGGTGAGCCACTATATAGTTAATTAAGGTCCTGTCATAATATTAGCTATGCTCACATAAAACTTGAGTTCACATGGACTACGATGCTAAACAATAAAACAATTAGGTTAGATTATTATCTTCATTAAGAGAATGAGGAATGAATTAATCAAGAAAGTCAACTATCCTTCCTTTTGTTTTTAGGTGGAACAAAAAGATGTTTAGACTAACCACAGCATAGGCATGCATGTGGAGATGGATGAAACAGTAAAGATATTTGGACAGGCCACAAGAGACAAAGTATAAGTTCCACTAGCATGCTGCTGGAATAGATGGAAACAACACAAAAAGAAACAAAAGACAAAGCTAGCATATAGGCTGAACCAATGGAAGAGGGGTGAAAAGCCACCTCCAAACGTATATTGCATATTTCTATCTTGACAATGAACCAACAATAACATATTAATATCTCTCAATGTAGTGGCATAATCGTTTTTAAATTAACGTGTTAATATATTTAACGTTATGTGGACATGCATGTTATCTATTTTAGTTAGTGACAAAAATGTATTGTAAGATTTGATTCGATGAGTTACAGATCATAATTTGTTATAATTACGATACGATAAAGCTATTATTGTATTATTATAAATATATACGAACTAAGTTGAAGATGTTTAATGAAGTCATTCGGTATAAGGCATTTCATTTCAAGTTGGTTATAATTAATAATTGGATTATAACTTTTATGTTGAAGACTTGCAAAACAAGAGAAAAGACGTACTCTAACAACAATCAAATTTGTGAATCGTAAATTGATATTATTTGCAATGGGGGGAGCTCCTTTATTGAGTTTGGATCCAAAGTATTGAAATTATTAAATCATTGTATTGTTAAGCTTGAGAGATGAAAAGGGGTGGAAAGGAAAGAGAAGGGGAGTAGCGAGAGAGAGAGAGAGAATGAGTCGCAAAAAAAAAAAAAAGAAAGAAAAAAGAATGGAAGGGACTTCTTTAAGGTCGTATGGATGTTTAACTAAAAGAAAGGAAATAAATATCCTTTTCTGTGTTTGGGAGATTAAACAACCAAAAAAAAAAAAAATACTTATAACATTAAATTTTTAACACAATCACTGATATAATATAATTACATAATATAAAATAATTTTATAATTTTTAATAAACAAGAATTCCTTTCCCTCTTACTTACCCCTAATTGAGGGAAAAGATTTTTTTTTTTATTTGTTTTAAAGGAAGATGAGCAAAAAGACTTCTCCCTCTTCACCTATTTCCTCTTATTAAAAACAATACTACTTGTTGCAAAGAGAATTAGTAAAAAGAGTAGGAATGATATGAAGGTAAAACAAGATAAAGACAACAAAGAGAAATTTAATAAAAATCATTCGTAACTAACCAATAAATGGTGTTATTGTTGTTAAGTGTAAATTTATTTTTCGATCTAAAAAGCATTCCTTTATTAAAAACTATTCAAAATAAGAGTATGAATTTTTTTTCCCCTTCCGTTCCCCTCCTTTTCCCTTTCTTATCCCATTCAAACATGACATATTTCAAATCATTATTAAGGTAGAAATAGATCATTCCAGAAATAAAGGAAGTTCTTATTGCTTTATCCCATCCAAACATAGCATATATCAAATCATGATCAAGGGTACCGAGAAATAGATCATTCCAGAAATTAAGTTATTGGCTTATTGCAGAAGTGAAGAGTTTTGTAGGGTTGGAAGGAGTACAATCCACTTGCAGATGTTGGCTAATCGATCATGCTCAGTGGCATTGGTTGAGATCAAGCAATCTTGTCTTCAGTGTTAGCCTTCATTTTTTGGCATCGAAATGGGAGGTTCTCAATAGTCCTCCCAATCTTTCATTTGACATTAACTCCTTCATTAATAAAATAGAGAAGAGGCCCACACATGTAAAATTTTGCTTTAAGCCAAATAGAATTTTCCATTTGAGTTAACCAGAAAAAAAAATAGGAATTTTCCATTTGAATTAAGAGAACTTTTCAAATTTTTTTATATTAATAAAAAAGAGGTGTTCAGTTCTATTTATAACTTAATACCTCAATTATTGTATCAAAAGCATAAAAAAAGTGAAAAATAATAATTTGTTTTTAGATCCCCATAAAAAAATTAATTTTTTTTATATGTCGAGGTTTTTTTTTCAAAGGTTCGCCAATTCAAAATATTCATAAAATTAATTTTCATTCAATTCAATTGTGAGAATACAAATGTCATACAATTTTTAACAAGAGTTACAGCTGTAGAATTTGAGCTGATATTTATCTTAACCAGCTCGTTGTGGTTAAAAGTGAAAACCAATAATGATATATGGAATTGCAGTATTAAATTGTGAATAAGATAGAACGCTACTTTTTAAAAGTATCCAAGAACTTGAATTAATTATACTAGTTCAAATTCAAGATTAAACAAAAAACCAAAAAATGGATGGGGTTTATGAAGGGTTTCCGATCTCCTGAGCCATTTTATTTCGTCCGTAATATAACAAACACTACAAAGATTCCTCGCGCATTGCGACAGCACCTTCTCCAACCAAAACTACAGTTACTACCCAGAAGAAGAGTTCACTAATCTCTAACCATTCTATTATCTTCCTTCACCCACAACACAAAGAGCGTTTCACTCTTTTAACATGCTTTTACGCTCTCTACTCTCATTACACTCTTACCACCCATGACTTCCAAAACGCACCGTTTCGCCAGCTGTCACCGTCACCCCACGAAACCCGTCACCGGCTTCTGCGCCGCCTGCCTCCGTGAACGCCTCGCCGGCATCGAATCCTCCTCCGCCGGAGAACAATCCCTCCACTCGCCGGAGCTCCGCCGCACCAAATCTTGCTCCGGCGGCACCGACCCTCCCGCCTCCTCCTCTTCCTCCGCCGCCGCCATTCCCCGCCGCCGGTCCTGCGATGTCCGACCTCCTGCGGCGGCGGCGAGGAGCACGCTTTCGGACCTCTTCATCCTCGACGACGACGGCGAGAAGAAGAAGCGCCCGAATCGGAACCTCGTCACCGATTCACGATTCGAAATAACGGTGGAGGAGCGTGAGAACGATAACAATGGCGCGATTAGGGTTTGTGGCGATGGTTTTGTTTCAGACGAAGATGACAATGAAGAGACGAAGACGATGAAGGAGTTCATAGATCTCGAATTGCGGAGAAGGAAGAACGCTGGGAGAGATTTCATCGACATTGCGGGCAGTTTTTGCAAGAGATTGAGAACATGGAAGCGAAAACAGAAATCGAAGAAAAACTCCTCCGCCTCCGCCGCCGCCGCCGCCGGCGGAGGACGCGGCGGCGTTGGTTTGATGAGAGTTGAGGTTGAGAAGAATGTGATGAGCGGGTTAAGGGAGACACAATCGGAGGTTGGTGAATATGGATTTTTGGGGAGAAGGTCGTGTGACACTGATACGAGGTTGTCTGTTGATGCCGGAAGAATATCGCTGGATGATTCGAGGTTGTCGTTTGAGGCGGCTCGGGCTTCTTGGGATGGTTATTTGATTGGGAAAACATCATGTCCAAGGTTCTCCCCAATGGTTCATGTTAATGGAAGGCTTTTGGAGGAGAAAGAGGAAGAGGAGGTGAGTTTGGAAAGTGGTGGAGAGAATAATTGCCCTGGAGGGTCTTCTCAGACCAAAGATTACTATTCCGATTCGATGAATTTGCAGCAGAGGAGGAGGAGTTTTGATAGATCAAGCTCTAGGCGGAAATCATCAATGGCAGATGTTGATGAATTGAGAGTGTTGTCCAATGCCAAGGTTTCCCCAGCCACCAGTGAGTTGTTCTATGGGGCGAAGGTGCTGATCACTGAGAACGATTTGACGGATGAAACTTTAAATGATGTTCAATCCGGTTGTGTAAAGGGGTCTTCTTCTAAGGATGCTTGTGATGATGTTGCAAATGGGGCTAATCAAAAGGGGTTGAAGAAGTTCCACAAGTGGGTCAAGAAGTTCCACAAGTTGGGGTTGGTACAGAGGAGAAGGGAAGATAAGATGGTAGAAGAAGAGTGTGTTGCCGGAGATGCAGTTAATAAGCCGATCGCGGAATCTTGGCAGAAGCTGAGGAGGGCTGTTAATGGACATGCGAGCGACTCCGTTAGCCAGAAGCTTATTCGAAGCTATAGTGTTAGCTGTAGAAATCCTTGTAGAATGGATGGTTTAGTCAATAACTTTGGGGGTCCTCCTGAGACTAATGGCAGTGTTTTGAATGAAAGACAAGAGTTTACGCCTCAAAGGGACCGGAGCGATAGTTATTCACCAAATGATGTTGACACTGGCTTGTTAAGGTTCTATTTGACTCCATTGAAGAGCTATAGGCGAAGCAGGTCAGGAAAGAGTAGCTCAAAGGATTAGAATGAAACAGCCAGAAGTTTCTTGTAAAGCTGTTACTGTTGGAAGTATATCTGGTTGTAAAAACTTATACTGTGTAACTGCTGTCCATGAGATAAAGTACCTCACATTGTTAGATTCTGTTTGCTATTTTTATAGTGATGTTGGTAGCAGAATTAGGTACACTTTACAGGTTTTATTGGCATAGTAAATTTCTGGTTGCAACACTGCTAGGATTAAGATAATCTACAACACTTGATTTTGTTAGAATTTATTGCAAGGAACTTTTTAATCTGGGCAAGAAGATGGTAATTAAGTTCTCAGAAAGTCTGTTCACATTGCCCAGAGTAAGCTTTGCCTTCCGATTTCTCTTTCAGCTATGCTATTGTTATATATGCATGAACTGAAGCTAATTGTAAATTTTCCTCAACTATTCTAATCGTAATTTTTTTTTTTTTTAAATTTTAAGTTCTCTACTTTCTGGTATTGATGCTGTTATTCCTGTTATATAATTGAGAAAAAGATAAGTTGTGAGTAGGCCAATGAGGTGTAGTCAGGAGATTATCGGATTAGCTACTTGAGTGGTACAGGAATAATGTTGTGTGATAGGATTGTAAAGTAATTTTTATCTCAAATTACACAAACCAAAAACAGATTTTGTATGTAGCCTTTCTCCTATCTCATTAAATTTGTAATCTTGGGGTGCAGATGCGTCAGTTAGCATCTTACAACTACAAGATTTCATGCGGTCAAAAGTTTCCATCAATAATTCTTTATACTGAGTTATTTAGATAATTTTTTTTAGAGCTCCAAAAGGACCATATTCTGTTTCTTGGTTATAGAATTTTTAAGTCAAGAACCATTGGCGTCAAGGTATCTACTCCATTGGCTACTGCTCTGGGAGATAGGATGCTGAATATTAGACTATTATTACATTATCTGAGAAATGTGTAGCATGCAGGCATTCGCAGGAGGGGAAGATTGATTCATAAAGTTTAAGCTAGTCTATCTTGAAATTCAATTTGCATTCTTTGACTGGGACTGTTGAAGTGCATTGCTAGTTATTAGGAAAACAACATGGATACATAAAACTATAGTTCCAGTTATTGATATTGGTTTATCATCTATTGTATGATTGTTGCTTTTTTCCAGCCTAGGATTTAAGATGGTTCCTGCTTGCTGTTGGTACCTTGATAACTTTTCTTTTCGTTATATTATAGTAATGTTGAAATATTCGTCAGTAAGCCTTTTTGTGCATTACTTTACTCATCTGGCAGGCTTGAAATTGGGGATGACAGACTGAGAATCTAGTTTACCTCCATCGGAATATCAAACTATTATGTTGCTGCTTAGCTTCTCCTATTCTAATTTTGGATTCTCATTAAATTTATATGCTGCTTGGGTTATGGTTGAAACATGAACATAGACTGGTAGATATTTGGTGAGTTGTGATTTATGGCAGGGTCAGATAGTCTACAGCCGTTCTATATGTTCGGCACTGTAAAAGGTAAATATTTGGGATAATCAAGGATGATCATCCTCTGTAGTTTTAGAAGAAATGCTAGGCCTGCTGTTCCTCTATAGATTTACTAAACTATATTTAGCATTTAATTTTTATCATATAATAAAATGTTTATAAGGTTGAGATCTCTCTCCAGTTCAAAAGAACTGCAGAAAGATCCTCATCCGGATAATCATATACTCTATATATGTTTCCTGAATTTGTGTCACTGTTCTCTGTTGTACTAGCTTGTGATCGAAGTCCATAATCCAATTATGTGCCATGAAGTTAGTTCTGGACCCATGTAGTTCACTGATCACTGATGATTTTGTAGAAATTTCTTTTTGAATTTTTCATCATATTTTGATATTACTGAAAAAGGTTTTGTTGATCACAGAAGATAGTACAGCTTCAGATCTTGACCGGTAGCTGGGAAGATTTCAAGCAGTTAACGTTGGTCGGTGGATTACTTTGCACTACTGTGGATTAGTTTGCATAAAGTGCTTGCACTTTTTGCTAGTCTTCCAACAATGTTGTGGCCATAGGCCTATAGCATTGTGAATCAGAAAAAGAAATGTCTCAATTATGAAAATGCCTCGGAAGCTGACTTTAAGTTTTCAAACTCATCATTCAACTTACCATTAAATCACGTTTTGAAAAGTTGGATTTACTCTTTACTCTACATAACTTTTTTGTCACTAATGCTTCATGTCGTTTCCTTCCTTGGCTCATTCTTTATACAGGCATTTCATATTGGTCTTGCTTGACGTTTCTCCCAATACAATTTTAGATTAGTGCTTGCGACGTTGAATGAGTGTTTCTAAACTTAGTATAAATTAGAAGATTGTGTTTATGAGCTAAAAAGATATTTATCAAAACTTAGGCTGTGTTTGGCTGACTTACAAAAGAGACATTAGGTTGGTGAAAGAAGTAGAGTTGTTTTGATTTGAATGTACGTCTTGATTGGCTTCCCATAGAATCGATTACAATTTTGCAAAAGCAATTACTTCGATATTCACAGTCAAGGGTAAATCTGAGTTTGCCTTGATACTTTGGCTGCCACTTATTGCAGCACTGAGTTGCAATGCTGGGCTCCATGCTTGATCTTCTCCTCGTCCTTCGCTTCTTTTTCAATTACTACTATTGGACTTATGTGATGGAGACATTCACTTTTGGTAATTTGCTTTTTGTATTTCCACATGTATCTTTTGTTGAAGGTAAATCTGTTCGAGATACATTAGATACTAAATGCAGATATTTCTCCCAACTGAGATGGTTCACTATATATGGGGAATTAGCCCTTTTAACTCGACACAATTCCTGTTAGTTACTTTAGGTAATTCTATTTGCAATAACATTTGTTCTACACCTTTTTTGTAATTAAAGAATGATCAATTTTCCGTAATCTTTAACATTTGGTACAACTAATCGTTACGTGAGGATTTCGAAGCTGATGCTAAAGATAATCTCAAATAATCGGTGGCTAGTCGTAGCATGACTTAGGCAATCAATTATCTACTTGACCATTTTGTTCCATTCATATTGCTTGAATCTTGCAAAGACGAAAATAAGAAAACTATAATGAGCCAAACGCAGCATGGGAAAATTGCTTCCGGAGCAGACACACGAACTGGTCATTCTTTGCCATTCATCATCATTCAATGTTTGATAAAAAACATTTATACACAGAAAAGTATTACTTCATCATCAACCATGTATCATGCATAAGTTTTCAAACATGTTGTGTACTAGCCACACAATAATTTCATATATATCATGGAAGTGACACTGGCATTTGCTGTGCACTCATTCCACATCAAATCCCTTCTCCTTAAGCTCACCAACGACCTCATTCCTCATCCTCAACCACAGCTTCTGTGCTTCCTCCTCAAACTTCTTGCTCTCCAGCTCCTTATCATTCTCAACCATCCCTTTTGAACCAAAAGTTGTTCCAATGTTGGTAATGAACTCCTTCATTGCTTCTAAATCGCCGGGATACAGGAACTGCCGGCGCTGGTCATGGGCTAGCTCCTGCTCTTCCTTCGGCTGAGGCTTCAGTGTCCACGAACCCCCATTGTAGAGCCATATACCACCCATTATGGTATAGGTGCAAAGTAAGGCCTTCCCAACTTGTTTCCAAAAGAAGTAATCTTCTCCTTCGAACCCAATTTTCTTCAGGTATTTCTTGGCATGCATTGAACTCAGCAGCTGAAAACCTGCATTGAAAGAAAAGGGTATAGAATAAACCGAACGAAAACAGAAAGGGGAAAAAAAAAACGTTAAAGTTCTCTTTCAGACATTTCATCGAACACTTGGTAAGGGATGTTCGAGTTTTACTGAAATAGCTCCTAAAGAAGCATTTATATAATGTTTCATTTAGCTTTTAGAATGCCCAGAAACATGGTAAAAGCTAAACCAAACATCTTGCTATACTGTCGACCAAAGGAAAAAATGTTACTATATTGTTTTTGTATATTGCACATAGAAAGATACCCGTTTTGGGGTCCTGAAAACGCTTAGGGAACATTTTCAAAGGTAAAAGTTTGATAGGTGTCGTAATTTTGGGTGGGGGCGTTTTATGTAATTGATAGCCAAAAGGGCACAATAAGAGATGGTTTTCGCTAGAATTTAAATGTTGGAAAGTTGGGTTTTGTGATAAATGTCGTAGATAGGCACGACCGAAAATGAAGATGTTGAAATTAGGTGATTGTGAAATGAGGCCGCCCTGAACCACGATCGCGGAGACTTATATCGTGTGAAAGAGGCACCTGATTAACAAGACCATGTAGAGGTAAATATGTGAATGCAATGACAAAAGTTGGCAAAATTTGAGGCACAATCAAGTTTTGGCGAAATTGGAGACAAAATCACGTTTGCGTTCAAACATATATATATATATATATATATCCACCTTACTAATCTAATTAATTTGATTTGAGTCAATTCTACTTGCTATAGCGTAAAGTTTTGGTAGTACCAGTTTTTTCATTTATAAAATTTGAACATGACATCCTATTTAAGATAAACAAACAGTAAAACATTTGAATTAACCAGATTTTGATTAATTGCAGGTGTATTTACAGAAATAATATAACAGTTAGTGAGTTTGAGTGGATAAAAATATTTCTTTCTCATACAAATATCTCTTTTGTATATGTTAGTTTTCTCTTCACACGACAAAACTACTCAAAGCTAGTTCCTATTAATTTCACTTCAATATGTTTACTACAACTTCTTTGTCCTTGATTAGTTTCTCTTCATATGACAAAACTACTCGAAGCAAATTTCTATTAATTTCTCTTCAATATCTTTACTACAACTTGTTTGTCCTAGAGCATATTTTTTTATTGTATGTCTCTCATATGCCGCAGGATCTATTTCTGCTAATTCTTTCACTTGTTGACACTATGATACTAAACAATTGGTATTATGAATGTGTAGGTATCGTGCCATTGTGTTGGATGGAGATTCAAAATTTCACAATGAGGCATGAGAGATTGGAGAGTTTTGAGGAAGACGAAGATCGGAAGAGAGAGCTAGGGTTTGAAGATAAATAAGTGAGTCTATTTTTTTGTCATTATCTTGCCATCTCATTTTGTGAGGGACTGATACAACATGAATTGGCCCGTTAAAACAGTCAAAATGTTGTCCTTTTTATACATGTATTGTGTACAACTAAAAATAAAAGACAATATATATATATATATATATATATATATATTCTTTTTACTCCAAAACATTATTGTTTTGATGGAGATTCAAAATGCCACAACGAGGCATGAGAGATCAAAAAGTGTAAGAGAAAGATGGGAAGAGATAATTCTGAGAGAGAGTTAGCGGTCAAAACTAAACAAGTGAGTCTATTTTTTTGTTATTATCTTCCTACCCCTTTTTTTGAGGGGGTTGAGTGTTTTATATACCCATAATACAATGGGAATTGCCCCATTTTTGGGATAGTCAAAATACTATTCTTTTATACATGTATTGTGTACAAAATAAAAATAAAATAAAAGACAACAAATGTATATTAATATTCTTAATTTTACTCGAAAACATTGTTGTTTTGGATGGAGGTTCAAAATCACACAATAAGGCATGAGAATGAAGAGTGTTGAGAAAGGGGAAGATGGGAAAAGTGAGTTTAGAGAGAGTTAGGGTTCACAGCTAAACAAATGAGTCTATTTTTATCTTATTATCTTACTATCCCATTTTTTAGGGGTTGGTTGTTTTATCTACCCATAATACAATAGAAATTGCCCCTTATTAAGGACAAGCAGAATATTGTTCTTTTTTATACATGTATTATGTACAAATAGAAATAAAAGACAGCAAGCGTATATTAATATTCTTTTACTCCAAAATATTATTGTTGTCAATGGAGGTTCAAAAATCTCACAATGAGGCATGAGATCACAAATATGGCTATTTTTTTGCTGTTATCTTGCTACCCTTTTTCCTGGCACGGGATGTTTTATATACCTATAATACAACATGAATCACCCTTTTTTTCTGGGACAAGCAACATATTGCCCTTATTATACATGTATTATGTATAAATAAAATAAAAGACAACAAATATATATAAATATTCTTTTATTCCAAAACGTTATTGTTTTGGATGGAGGTCCAAAATCTCACCATGAGGTGTGAGAGAGCAAAGAGTGTTGAGGAAGGTAAGGATGGGAAGAGAAAGTTAACAGAGAGGGAGGGTTCAAAGGTAAACAAGTGTGCCTATTTTTTTGTTATTATCTTGTTACTCCTTTTTTAACGGGGTTGGGCATTTTATATACCTATAATATAAGAGGAACCATCGCGTTTTAGGGACAAGCAAAATACTGCCCTTCTATATATGCACTGTGTACAAATAAAAATAAAAGTCAACAAATATATATTAATATTCTTTTACTCCAAAATAGCCATCAACAAAGAGTAGTGTTATTTATACTTAACTTTGTGACTTATTTTAAATGATATACTAAGATATCTTTTAATCATTAGTTGGGAGAAAATGGGATTCACTTCTAACCAATAATTAATAGACATCTTAATATGTCTCATAAAATAAGTCCCAAAATTGAGTACAAATAATATTTTTTATCAAGAAATAGATAAGTATACCTAACTATATATTTCTCCGTTTCATCCACCTAATTAAGAATCTCATAATCATTTTAGTTGTGTCTCCCTCAAGCTCTTGTCACTTTCATTTCATCCACCCAACATAGAATTCCTTTAGATATGTCTTCCTGAAGCTTTCATCACTTTGTAAGATGGAACTAATATATCATGCAACTTGTTGTATGGTGTTAGTTTAGTACTGTAGTCTCATCTAAGAAATTGATAACGTCTTAACTGAAAAATTTGTGACTCTCAAGCTTCTATCTACAATTCAAGTTTATCTAGTTTGATCTTAGACATTGATAACTCATGACGCTTTACCAAAAATCACATCTTTATGCAAAAATCATGTATTAAGATATTGTCATATTGACTCTTGAATATGCTGAATAAGTACATTCATTGCCAAAATGAAAAAGTATATGCTCAAAATTGACCCTTCTGCAATTTCTTTTTATATTGGTTTTCTTTTTGTTTCGTTCTTTTTTCCAATCACCAACATTTTCTAGGTATACTCACTATTTGAAAATTCTTTTGCCTCTGTTGCCAAGACTCAGTTTCATGGCACGGTTTTATGTTGGAAGAGTCATGCAGAGTGCTGACTCGTCTTTCTAAAATTTGTAATTATTTCAAGATATTTCTATCTATAGCATCAATGCTGCAGAAAATTTTAAAAATGATTGTGAGTAATTGGTAAATTTCGATCAGATATTCAGAAAATGTCCAGGCAGTAGGTTTTCCTATCAGCTAAGGTGTGCTGGCAAGTGAGACAAAAATAATGAGTGCTTGCTTTCTGTTTCTGAGTTGTGTGTGTGTGTGTGTGTGTGTGTGTGAAGGAAAGACAACAGAAAGCGTGAAAATTCGGAGAAGACAAGAAAGTAATGATTGATTGGGAAGAGTGAAATTGCAGGAATGATAGGTTTGATGTGCCGTAACTTTTATTGTGTTTGACGACTGAGGAGTGAGTCAAAGTATACCATTGATTTTTTTCCCTTTTTCTTGAAAAAAAAAAAAATAAGTTTTGACATACCGAAGTGCTCTATACCACTGCCTGGCCAGTTCAAATATTTTGATATTTATTTTTTTAAAGTAAGGTTTTAAATTTAATTTTTGTGAATTAAAAAAATTAATTCTAAAATAACTTTATCCCAAAGTAAATTGACCCAACTGAAGTTAGATTAACTAAAATTTAATAAATTTTAGATATTAATAATTTAGACAACAAAAAAAATTCTTATATTATCAATCAATTATATATCATTATTTTATATGACTTTTGAAATAATTATAATAATATTCAAATATCTTTAATTGCATGACAGTACACAAATGATTGTACAAAATTTTTTTATGTCAATAATGCATCGCAATTAAATCCAAATTGACAAATTGAGTAACATGAATTATGACAAGACTTTTGTTGTTGGACAAGGACATGAAACTGTGCAAGTATTGGTCAACTTTGATTCCTGCATTGAATCATGTTTGTGTTGTAAGCTTATTAGATATCAAATGCTTTGATGCTGATAAGAGTAACCTTTCACGCAAGGAAAATGTTTACATAACGTTGCAATGATTATATAATAAGAACTTTACACTTTGTGGGTTCTACATTTTGAAGGAGTACAAGGATTTGACATAGAGATTGCAGTATATTAATAATATTGACGGTATGTGAAAATGGAGGTGGAAAGGAAGACTTGGGAAGAAAACTTTGTGTTTGCTCTATGTTGCCCCATCTTTGCTGCAGACACTCATCTTGATTGAGCAGACACTAAAGGGGAGATAAACTGCAGAATTGAAACTTGGATTGTACCAAACAGATTAGTCCACGATTAGATTTTCATTTGCAACTCTGAAACCATGGTTTGGGTGAAAGCAACAAGAGAGAAGCTTTTGCCCAAACCATGATTTGGATGGAGGTTTCCAAACGGAAAACCAAACATGCTATTAGTTTTCAGCGGAGAGTTCCCACTGCTCTTTTATAGGTATAAAACTTGGCCACCACAAGGAATGCTATCAAATTCAGCACACTCAGCACTGTCAATAGCCAGAAGAAGTAATGGAGGTGACCATAATTCAGGTTGTCAGGTATCCATCCAAGACTACCATTCCTAGTACTGATCCTTGTCACAATGGTTACAAGAAGAGAACTCAAGTACTGTCCAAGTGCAACAGTGAGTAGTGAGAGTGCAGAACACAGGCTCCTCATTGCATCTGGGGCTTGCTCATAGAAGAACTCCAATTGACCAATGAATGTGAACACTTCTGCACAACCTATGATGAAGTACTGAGGAACCTGCCAAAATATTGACATAGGTACCTCATCAAGTTGATAGTAATTGTGCCTCCTCACCATTCTAAGCCTGATAAGCTCCAAGATTGCGGCAGCTATCATGGAAAATATGGATATGAAGAGACCAGTTCCCATTCTCTGGAGCTGAGTTAGGCCATTCTTGTGCCCGGTGAACTTCCTGGCAACCGGCACGATGATCCGGTCGTACACCGGGACCCAAAATATGACACTGAGGGTGTCAAAGATAGAAAGAGATGCCGATGGGATCTCGAAGTGGGAGTTGCCAACATGCTTATCCATGGTTTGCCCCTGCAAAACAAATAAGGTCCCCATTTGACCATAGACAGTGGCGAATATGATCCCGGTGGCCCATATAGGAAGCAATCTTAAAATGGATTTCAGCTCTTCCACTTGTGTTACAGTGCAAAGTCTCCATGGGTTTACTGAGTCCTTCAGATTATCCAATTGTCCTACCACTGCTGCTTTGTCAAAAAATCTGTGACACACAATAAGAAAGTGAATAAGTAAATAAGACAATAGGCTGTTATGCCTTACACCTTTTTAATTTCTTGACCTCAAAAAATAGGCTAATATCTAATATCTAATATGTTAAAAAGAAACACTTTGTAAACCCCTTTTATAATTTGCAAGAATAATACTCTAACTGAACAATTGGAGAACTGGTGACTGTAATATTGTCATATTTTGATATGATAGCATGTGAAATGGCATGAATATTCACTAAAGCATTTCTAGTTGCCTCCCTATATTTTTGAGTTCAAATGTGACATCAAAGTTGCCTTTGATTCTAAGTAATAAAAAAACACAAATTGATCATCTAGAAATTTGTTGGCATTGCTTTACCTCAACTCATCTGTGTGGTCAAGCTTGCGGCTTCCTTCGATTGCGGACTCACTGTCAGCAATTTCATATAGTTGAGACTTGTCAGCAGGTACTTTAACACTGTACTTTCTTATGGAGGCCACTATGACCTGACTGATCCGAGTAAGGGGACTGCCTCCGGGCTTCTGGTTCCGATACAACCTAGTACCAGACAAGAAGCTCACCACAGCAATAGCCATAGTTACTGCTGGTATGCCAAAGCCCCATCCCCAACCCACATTATTTTGTATCCAGACCAATAGAGAAGAAGCAATAAGAGCACCAATGTTGATTGAGAAATAGTACCAGTTGAAGAAAGAACTCTTATGTTCCTTCTCAACCGGGTCAGCGTCATCAAACTGATCTGCTCCATAAGATGAAACACAAGGCTTAATACCACCAGTGCCAAGAGCAATAAGGTAAAGAGCTATGAAGCACACTGCACTTTGTAGAGTAGTGGCATGGCAATTTTCATCTCCATGACCATGGCATGTTGGTTTTATACCAGAAACTGATGCAGACAATGTCAAAAGTGTCATTCCCTGGTCAAAAACAGGAACACCTCTTTTAGATGTTGTTTATCAGCCAAGAAGATAGAATTTGATATAAAATTGGACCATTTTGTACACACAATTATTGATTGACTTCACATCAGAAGGGTAACTTTGTTTTTCCTGGAACTTCTTTGGGTAGCTGGGGTTTTCTTTCTGCATTCTAAAAAGGGCAGACTAGTGCACGAGCTCCCACCTCGTGGGGTCTCAAGAGGGTAGATGTACATAACCTAACCCTACCATTGCACTAAGGCTCACCCTCGGTTTTCTTTCTGCATTCTATTCTACTTAATTTATTTGGAATCAATATTAAATCTCATACTGATGTTTTATGCTACAAAGAAAATTTTCAGCAATTCAGTGCTCACAATTGGAGCTCGCTCCTTTAGCAAGAAGCTGGTAATCAACAGCAGATTGAAGAGGCCATACTCACAAGAAAATAGATTATTGAGAAACATGCAATGGTCCAATATCTTCCAAGATAGGCATCAGCCACAAATGCTCCAATCAATGGTGTTATGTAGCAAGTTCCACTCCAGTTAGAGACATTTTTGGAAGCAGTAGCACTATGCTGATGTAGCCTATTCTTAAAATAAAGCACCAGATTTGTGCTCATCCCATAGTAAGCCAATCTCTCACAACATTCATTTCCTGTAAACAAAAACTTGAAATGATAAGCATTTCCTAATTAATATCATATCTCACTAACCATAGTTGGACATGGAACAGACACCAAAATTACCTAAGATAAAGGGGCATGCTCTCCAGGTTCCGGTTTTCTTTTTGTTAGCTGGATTTCCAAGGTAATCCACTGTTCCATCTTTTGTGTAAACATCATCTTCTGCCATTGTAGTTCAGAATTCTTTGCACACTGTCCAAGTATTCAGCGGAGGGATTCAATTACAACCAAGGAACACAGGAATTGACAGGACTAAAAACCAATGAAGAGAGAGTAATAAATTAGAATTATTCCATTGTTTTGCAAACATAAACAAGTAATAAAGGTCAAGTTGGACTCAGTTGAAGAAAAAAAAAAATTCACTTATTTTGAGCAATCTCAGTTGTAACTAAACCACAAAAGCGTTGCTGAAACAGATGTATTTGGTAGAAGAAAAAACTCTAGAAATCAATACTGACTCTAATGTTTACTTATATAGAATTCTCTACTCCTTTAAAAACAAGGCATTTAATCCAATATTTCCAGAAAAAAGGTTAAGGTCTCAAATACATGAGTCCAAAGATAACTAGCAGTAAAATAAAATTTAAAAAAAAAAAAATGAGACTTCAAAATTTATTGCAAACCACTGTCAGAATCTCAGAGGATAAACCCCAAATCAGAACACACAAGCACTAAATGGAATCAAAGAAGTGCATCTCTAACCTTGAAGTTGGCAACTCACGCAAGGCTCTTCCAGCAAGATGCAACGAACAATGATGCCATACACTTGAATGAACCAACGAGGGGTACCTGCTTAAATACTTGCTTTTTAGTCTGGCCTTCGATCTTGTGGTATATTACAGGCGAGTGCTAGCATGCTCCATCCTAGTCAGTGAGCATGGTGCACCTTGCATGCTCAAAATTATGAGATGCATTGATGCACAATTAATTTGTAATATATTATAATAATATTTTAATTTTAACTAGACTAAAAATTTGAGATTAGATATTTTTAAAAATGATTAATATTTATCTATATAATCTTAAAATTAAACAAATTTTTATGCGATATTTTAAATAATTTTAGAGTATTATAAAATATTATTTTAATTTATTTACATGATTTTAAAATTAAATAAAATTATTCTAAAATTAAATAGAGTTTTTCTTAGAAATTGGCTAAATTTCAAAATATGCAAATAAGATCATATAAATAAATATTGATCATTTTTAAAATATATTTAATCTTATTTTTTTAGTTTAATTAAAATTAAAATATTATTATAATATATTATAAATAACTAATACATCAATATATTATACAATCTTCATCGTCAGATTACAAATTGTACCGTGCTCGTTCACCCGCCAAGAGCATTCAAGACAGCGCCTATATTACAAGGTAATGCCAGTTTGAGACTGTTGACTTGTCAACACATGTAGCGATGAGAGATGCAAACAATCTTTAACTTGATTTTGGAATCTACACAGGCACACAGAATATGGACTTGGATTATTCTACTTCTATTTAGGTCGGCCGGACTTTTGAGTTGTGTGTGACTTTTGGTTGCTTATTCATACTTAGCTGCGTATACACATAGCACTCATATTTTCGATCTCTTATGCAAAATAAAAGAAAAATGAAAAGAATTTCATTATATATGCTTTCCATATATGATATAAGGCATGTAATTGAGAGAATAAAATAATAAATAACAAATATTTAATTTTGATGTATTCCAAATCATATAATCATATGTATCTTTTAATTTTTCTCTACATAAGAATTTCTCCTCATCTGAAGTCTATAACTATCTTATAAGTTAATTATTAAAAGATAAAATATATTTAAATGATATAAAATATTTTATACTAATAATATATTAAAATTAATCTCAATAAATAATGTATAACAATATTAACAAGTAAAATTTAATTTAGTATAATGTTAGTATACTAATATTAAAATTAAATATTAGTATAAAATTTTTTTGTAATATCTGTTTATATTAAATAAACTTAAATAAGACTTGATGATAAAATAATGAAATGAGCTTTCAGAAAGGCTACGCAAGCGTGTCAGTGTACAGCAATGGGAACATAAAGTGCTAAAGCAATAGCAGAATTCCTTTCTGTATATCCTGTAAGATGTTTGCTTCAAAGGAAAAGCGAAGGACGCTGGTGCAAAATGGGCCGTAAAGAAAGCACTCTTTTGGATAAAGCCTTCACATAATCGTATATCATATAAAATATAAAATAAAATAAGGTGTTCTCTAGCGGACCTCAAGTTTGAACATCAATGAAATAAAGACAAAAATAGCATTTGACGATTCTTTGTCATGTGCATGACGTTTGGCTTTCACAGCAGGCAAAGGACATCCAACAACGAGCCATTAAATTTAAGGATTTAGGATTTAGGTTTATATTGGTCTATGAATCATCAATATTCTAATTTTCTTTTCTCTCATTAATGTATCATAAAAATTTTTTTTTAAAGTTTATCAATGCACCTTCAACTATTTTTTTAAAATTTTTTGTCGATCACCCCCTCCTCTTTATGGTCAGTGATTTTGAAAGTGTCTTTTTCAAAATTTTTAACACTTTTTTTTTTATAAATACCATTATTTCTATTCAAGAAATTACTATTATTATCCTGCTTAATACCATTCTTACTATCCAAACAAGTATTCTTCTACCAAACTCTTCTATTCGCATTATCAAAACTAATGCTTGAGGAGGTAGGGTTGAAACCAAGAATCAATAGTGGGGAGAAATTTGTGGTGGATGTCGGCTGCACATACAGTAATTAAAGCGAGTAATAGATGGAGGAGATGAGATAACTATGGTGGATCAACGATAAAAATAATTTATGATAGGTAAAATTTATTTGAATAAATCTAAATTATTTATATTATTTTAATTAATATCTAATAGTTATAAATATTTAATATATTATAATTTATAGTAATCTATAGACCAATGTAAACTCTTCCTAAATTTAATAACTTATTGTTTTCCTTATATGCAAATGATGTAAACCTTCCCAGAGACTACTATTAAATAATAATTTGTCATTTGAAAATTAACGTAATTCACATGTAGTAGGATCATCAGCTATCATGTCGACTACGAATAATGACAGATGCATACTGACAAGTGGTAGCATTTTGTTATTGATTGACATTCTTTTAAATCAATTTAATGAATGTGTGGAGATTTTCCTCGCATTTTACAAAATTTAAGGGTATTTGATATTTTTTAGTTATTTAATCAACAGCTTCTTCTTTTTTTTTTTTTTTTTTTTGCCCTTTCTGGTAAGCGTTGCTTAAAATTAATTTCTCTCTTTTAGTTTTAACACTGTGATTCAAAAAGAAAAATCTTGTTATTTAATACTTCCTCTAATTTATAATAGTTATCAATTTAAATAATTTTTTTAGTTTAAAATAATTATTATTTTTATATATTAATATAATATTTATTATTAATTTTTAATTTTATTTTTCATCTTTATTGATTAAAAAAATAATTATTTTTTACCATATAATAATATATCTTAAGTAAAATATTAAGAAAATATATTTTTTATTATATAATAAAATTTAATATAGATATTTTTATAAATTTATTTCGTAATTATATATTATTTTAAATTTCTTAATAACATAAATATGATCAAATTGACAATTATTTTAAAATAGGGAGAGTATTAATTTGTGCATACAGTCAGACACTAGGATTTGATGTACGTTAGTAACTACCAAAACAAAATCCAAGCATAAAAACTTGATTAGGAAACTTTTAAAAAAATTTATTATAATAAAAATTTACTAAAGTAGAAGCGTTTGTAATTTATAGAAAAGCCCTAGCGGCGTAGTAGTTCTAGGCAAAGAATATTCAGAATCTTTCCATTCGGCAGTTCTCTTTGAACTTAAAAGCTTGTAAGCTTTGTTTGTCGCTTTCGGCTGTCAGATTTCAAATTTGAACGCAAAGGGATAGACATCTTTAGTATTCATAGCTTGACCACACTTTCTAATTCGTGGACTACTATTGTATGTTCACATTAATTTTGATTTTTCACTAGTATTAGTGAATTTACAATTAAGAAATTATTGCATAAATTTAGTATATGTCCAACTTAAAGCTTTATATATTGCACAAAACTTAGTATTTACATATTATTTTTTTGAGTGGACAGTATTTACATATTATTAATTAAAGCTATACACACATAATTCATTTATGATAATTGATTATTAATTCATAATGTTACTAATTTATTTGTGTAAAAAAAAATGTTACTAAATACACCTATCTTTTAGTCCATTAATTTGATGCAAGTTTTTCCCTTTACAATTACCATTTATAATATTCTAACAACTATGGACAAACAATAATATAAATCAATCGAAATAGAATCATAGTTTCCTATATATTCGAAAAAAGAAAATCCTAGTGCCCATCTGACACATTCTAACATCTAAGACTCCATACTGATAAATTTTAAAATACCTCAAAAATACAACAATCAGCCCAATAAAAATATTAGACACAAACTCCCATAAAAATATATTAGACATAAAATGCAAAATACTTTTAAATCTTATTATTTAATACTTTAAAACTAAAAATTTTCTCGTTGAAAAATATTACTTTCATCTTCTTCCACTAACCGTCGCAAAATTCATGCATCCAATCCATATTCATGGGGTTTTCATTTCAACTTCCTAGTAAATGATTAATTGGTCAAGGGCAGGAGAGTGGCGGACAAGTTTTATTTTTATTTTTTTCCATTTATCAGTCATGTGAGAACAGGTTATGAATGTGTAAGGCCCTACTTCTTTGGGCTAATATTGTTTATTGGGCGGATCCAAGGATTTCTCAGGCCTAACTAATTAGTGCCAAAGTAAACAATTACAAATAGAGTTTAATTGGAGTGCACTGACAGTGTAAAACTTTTTTACACTGTCATCCAATCAAAATATTCCATTTGTATAACCATTCAAGTAGTGGGTGGTTATGTCAAAGACTTTTGCTGATGTCGCAATATATGATTGGATGTCTGTGTAAAAATTTTTTACACTGACAGTGCATTCAAATTAAATCCTTACAAATAACAGAAGTTGGGAACAGTTTTATTTTTTTCCAAAGAAGAACATTTTGATCCGACTAACATATTTTGTCGGGCTTGACAATAAGCCAAAAATTAGAATTTGATCCATTTTGAAAAACTTGTTGGGTCAAAAGGGATGGTCGGAATGTCACATAGATTATACTTACATATCATATAATATATGTTACTAAAGTTATATTTGACATATTATCTAACAAGATTGCTAATAATTTTAGATTACTACTAAAAAATTGCTGCTTTTTAAATTATTAGTAATATATAATACAATGTTTAATATGCACTGATAGTCTATATAACAATTCACAATTACCTTGTATGATATACCAAAAAAAATTACCAAATAATATATGTCTTTTACAAATAATAATAATAATATTATTATTCTTCTTATTATTATTATTTTATAATTACTACTACTAATAATAATAACAACAACAATAACAATAATAGGAGAATTGTTATGTAGGTGGTAATCTATATAAACAACCCCATGGGGGCAATCCACATTGCTACTATAAGGCAATATGGATCGTCTTAAAAATCTAGATTACTAATAACTAGATTTAGCCAAATAAGGCAATGTTAACAACTCAAACAATTTAAAGTTACATTACTAATAATGCAGATAAATTATCCTATACCAAACGCCCTTTAAGTATATGTTTGGATAGAAACCCAACAAGCGTTGAACAAAAAGAGATCAAAACCTCCTCTCACAAGAATTTCCCATTCTCCTCACAAACCAAACAAGCTCTAAAAATAATAGAGTTAATTGATAAAAAGAAAAGGATCACTAAATGATTTTGCAAGGACAAAACAAAAGGCTTTTGCTGGCATTGCATAAAGAAATATTTGCTCTATCATTTGATTTTATTATTGAATTTGATACGATATAGAAATACATATTTTTGCTTAGAAATGATTTTTGAACTCATTAGATTTCCCAACTCACTCAAGAATAGAGAGCTAATAGACAAAAATAGGGCGGGTTAGCCCATTTAAACCGACAAATTGTACAGGTTACATGGGTCAACTCATTTAATCTGTGGATCACTAATATGGCAAGCTTGGCTTGTTTAAGGTTGGCCTATTTACTTTTTTGTATTTTTTTTACAAATTTATACTTAATCCACAGAAGAAAAAAAACTATACTTAATCCTTTTTCATTCTTTGGCAATCCAAATTCATAAAAACCAAACTACACGTGGAAACTATTGGCACAAAAAATAATTAAAGGCAAATTATATGTGTTGTTGAGATTTTGACAATTGGTGAACCAATTAAAGTTTCATACCCCAGCCGAGCAAAACTCAACCAAGGAAAGGTAGGCTAAGTATAATTAATATATCCCACTTCGGTTAAGCTAATTGTGCTGATTCCATTGGTAGCCGAGGAAGATATACGTAAGGCCTTGACCCACCAAGTGAGATTATATATTTAATTATGAATGTTGACTTTGGCCAAAGTCCAAATGGTCTTATTGGATAGATTTTTGAAGCAGAATTTGAATATATTGGGCAAAGAATGGCCAAAGAGTCAAAAGACAAGTTAGAAATAATAACTGAAGGCAGTTATTAGCGGTTGACCAAGCCAAGTATGATGCATCATGGGGGATGTCATTTGCCTATAAATACTAGAAGACCCATCGGTTGCAAGGAATCCAGAAATTACAACTTAACATCTACTTTAATTTCTATTTTATGTTTTAGTTTTTTGTTTTAGCATTGTCATTTTCAGTGTACTTTTGGCCTTTCAACTTGTATTTCTCTTTGTATGATTAGGTTTGAAGCTCATAGGATTTTATTGTAACTTGTGTGAATCTTCATCAAGGATTAATAAAAGCCTTGCAATTATCAGTCATATCCATATCTTGTTCCTTTGTTGATTGATTTTAGCCAAGTGTTTATCATTAAGTAATTTAAGAACCCATATTCAAGGAGCCAAATTCCTTCCTTGGAATAATTGTTTGACTTCTAGAATCAAAGGTTTGTGACCTAGTTGATTTCAAGATCTGGCATACTTATATATAACTAGACACCTTCCTAATTGAAAATAGTCCATAAGAAATAAAATGAAACATTCAACCAAAAAACAAAAAATAGAGAGACAATTACATAACAATAATCAATATATAGCATCAAATTCTCTTTTTCCTCAAAAAGTAAGATCACACATTAACCTATTTATTATTACATTATAATGAAACAAATTCAAATGAGTTGAGTCTCCATGCATAATGGGTTGTTGGACTAATGAGTTAGAAAATGCATTGAGGCAACTTGGAAAAAAAAATGAACGAATAAGCGGGTTAGCTCATTTAACACGAGAGTTAAGCCAACTGGGTTAAAAACAAGTTGATTTAAATGGGTTAAGATTTTTTAAGCTCAACCCATCTAATTTTGAATGATAAACGGGCTAGCTTGATGGGTTTGATTCGTTTTGACAGCCCTAGACAAAAGTGTTCGACATACTACCTAGCGGTAGGCTCCGCAATTTTTTTGTAAGAGTGTGTCAAATAGGAAATCCCAATTTTGTGAGTACAAATATCAGGAATTTGTAAGTTGCAATAATATAACGGAATAACTTTCAGCTTTATATTAAAAAAAAAATAATGAAACAACAAACTGAACCACGAACCACCTGTAACACCCCAGCCTGAGTGCAGTTACCTATCGAAGCCGGAACTTGAAAAATTCTGAGTCTGAATCCTATGCCTCTTTGGAGGGCTATAGGTTTGAGGCATTTTCTTAAGATCAAAAGTCCCGGTAATAGTTCTCTAGGCATCAATGAGTTGAAGAGGGATTTTTAACAAATTTTAGGGAATAGATAACCCCTTCGTTTTCAACCCTCAAGTTTATAAAAACGCAAGTTTTCGGAGAATTGTACTAAAACCCAAAAGTTGGATTCTAATTCCTAAAGATTTTGAATTTTTAGATATTTTTATTGAATCCAAATGGGGGGTATTCCCTTATTTACATTTATGTTTTAAAGTTAATGGAAAGTAAAGTTAAAGGGGACATTAACTTGAAATTAAGAAATGTAAATAAGTCTGTGCAATATCTGAACACAGGAAAGGATCATAGAAGGAGGAACCAAGTTCTTGGAGTTGGTAATCGATTACAGAGGATCCTGCATCGACATAAATCTCTCTCAGATGCCCATGGGTTGAAATTTTTCGCATAGTAATCGATTACCGTCCTTGGTAATCGATTACCAGTTCTGGGTTGGTGGTAATCGATTACCGGCTTTTTGGCTGTGGTAATCGATTACCATAGGTCAATATATATGCCCGGACGCGTCCCATGCCCTCATTTTTGAATTTTCTCTCTCTCTCTCTCTAACCCAAACTCTCTCCTTTCTCTCTAAAAATCCTCTCCTTCCACTACTCCTCATATTTAATACATCCATTCCACCATTTTCAACCAAATCAACATCAACAACGCAATCTTCATTCCTTTTAAACACAAATCATCCATTTAATCCGTTCTTCCTTCTTCATTCTTGCTTGGGTGGATTTGAAGTGGAGAGCTCACATCTATTCTTCTTTTACTCATTCTAATTCTAGAGGTAAATTCTATGTATTATTCTTTTCTTTTCCCAAGCAACTCCAATTCCTTTGATCTTTAGATGAATTCTTGGAACCCTAGGATTTTAAGATTAGAGATTTTATGGTATGGAGGGTGTTAGTAAGCCAAATTATGGTATGGAGGGTGTTAGTAAGCCAAATTGATGCAAGTGTTCTGTTGTAATGTTAGATATTCCCAAGGAACTTCTCTCCAACATTGTGGATCCGGAGACTTAAGATTTCCCTGTAACCGATGATTTGTGAGTAGATAGAGTACTTTTGAAATTATTCTGTTTTAAAATTTCAATTGTTTATTTACTTTAAGAAAGGCTACTCATGAGTCAATGATGAACGGAATTTGAACGTGATATGAGAATTATGTTTTATGAACTTGAAAGAATAGGAAAGTCTGTAACAGGATCTATTTGCTAACGGCAATAGACGTTAGCCTTGGTGTACCTTAGACTATGATATTACATGGCCACCCAAGGGGCTGGTGCGTGACAGATATTTCACGGCCATACATATAATGTGGTGCGTGCCTGTACTTCACGACCTCTCAATAAGGGGGGGTGCGTGCCTGATTTCGGGATTCACACGAAGGAGCGGCCACCTAAGTGTGAATCCTGCCTGTTTATCCTATTAGATATTTTCGCTGTTTTCCTTATTTGAATAAAATCGTTTTATACCTATATATATATATACATTGACTCATGAGGTTCAAAAGTGTCCTGTCTCTCACTGAATTTCTCAAACTCACCTTGTGGTTATTATATTCTTTTCAGATACAAGTTCAGACTTGGGAGTCGATTCTTCAGCTCAGCATCATTTGATTCCTATCTGGGTGAGCCCCATTTAGTAATGGGCCTTGATTTGTAGTCTGTTTTGTTATAATCTTAGTTATAGCTCCATAGTACTACAGGCAGGGTCCGACCCTTGCTGGTGGATTAAGTTATGTCCAGAAATTGTTAGACTGAATTAGATTGATTATTGTATAATAACTCTGATGAATGGATTATGATTGGATGAATATGTTTGTTTATAAATTGTGCTGTGTGCTGAGGGGTGCATTCTGAGAATGCCTGGATCCCTTATGGAAGTGTGTGATTGTTGAACTGCAGGATAAGTACTCGTATTTGGGAAATATCCTAAATATAGAGGAAACTCTGCCCAAATTTTTCTGAAATCTTGATGTGTAAGGCTTGCTAGGGAGCGTGCTCTCTAAGCACCGGTCACGGCCTGGATTGGGTCGTGACACCACCATACTAATATCTCCGTGTTCTAATTATTTTATTTTCATAGAGAATTGGAATTTTTAGTAAAGTGCAAAATGGAAAACTTAATAATAGCGTAGAAGCTCAACCAGATCGAGTCTTTCGCTTTTTGAACTTGTATCTTTAGGATCGGAATAATAGCTTCAGTATGTTTTCCATTTTTCAAATCACAGACACAGTCTCACGCCCACCCAAAGAAAGCACATTCCAAGCAAAATCAAAATTATTATTAGGTAGAAGTTTTTACTAATACTATTTTAGTGTGGCATTGTTGTATAAATAGTCTTCTACAAATTAGTGTTTGTATATATATATATATATGAGCATGAGAGAAAAAAGGCAATGAGATTAAGGGGAGATCAAAACAGACATGCAACTGAAGATGACCACATTTGCTTTATTGTTACTACTAGCTTCTTCTATCAAAGCTCAATCTGGGATCTTCGATTTAACAAAATATGGAGTGGCACCTAATGAGGATATCACTCAGGTAAGATCGTATTGAGTATACAAAACTTAATTAGAACATGATTCTTATAGATAAATTTAGGATCAGATCAAAGCAACAAGCTCTTATTCTTCTTGTTACAATTTGTTTGGTTTTTTTTTTAATTATAATTTTGCTTAAGGAATTGACAAATGCTTGGAAAGACACATGTGCATCAACAACTCCAAGCAAAGTTGTGGTTCCTGGAGGTCTATACAAGTTGCAACAAATAGAGCTTCAAGGACCTTGTAATGCTTCTATTGAGGTTCAGGTTGATGGAACAATTCAAGCACCAGAAGACCTAAGCCAACTAAATGGAGATGCTCAATGGGTTAAATTTACCTATATTAATTTCTTTACCTTATCTAGTAGGGGGACTTTTGATGGCCAAGGTGCAATTGCATGGAACCAAAACGATTGTGGTAAAAATAAACACTGCAAGAAGCTTTCCATGGTAAATTATTAATCAATTTCTCTATATTGCAACAAATACTAGTGCATTTTCATCAAATGATCTAATATATAATTAAATTTAAGTTACTTTTAAACTTTCCTGCAGAATTTTGGCTTTGGTTTCCTTAATAACTCAATTATTTGGGACATAACTTCAAAGGATAGCAAATACTTTCATGTCAATGTTCTGGGGTGCAATAATGTTACATTTACTAACTTTAATGTTAGTGCACCTGCAGCTAGTCTTAACACTAATGGCATCCACATTGGAAGATCAACTCAAGTTAACATTACTAACACAAAAATTGCCACTGGTGATGATTGCATCTCTTTGGGTGATGGTAGCAAACAAATAACCATTTTGAATGTGACATGTGGACCTAGACATGGTATTAGTATTGGAAGCCTTGGAAAATATCCTGGCGAAGCGCCCGTAGAAGGTGTGACGGTGAGGAACTGCACACTAAACAACACAAACAATGGTGTGAGGATTAAGTCTTGGCCTGGCACTCCAGGAACTTCTCCAGTGATTGATATGCATTTTGAGGACCTTATAATGCTTAATGTCAGCAACCTTATAATTATAGATCAAGAGTACTGCCCATGGAATCAATGCTCAAAATAGGTATTTAGTTCTAAAAGTTACACTCTTGATTTTCAATTGGGATGATTTCAATCATGGTTTTAAATTTTGGTTGCGGTTACAAATTCGATCGCAGTTGTGGTTATTATGATTGTGGATATTGGGGCTGTGACAATGCACATTGTGGTTATTGCAATATAAAATGATGTTTGATGTGGCCTAATACAACCATGTTGTAAGTACATTTTGACTATTTGCTGTGATTAGGAGTCACACCACAATTGTAGTGTGATGATATGATCTGCAATTTAAAACCACAATTATAGTGTGATGATGCAGTCCACAATTTAAAACCATAATATCAAAAAATGCATGTTTACAAAAATTCATATAAATAAGTATTGTTACAAAATGATCACTTAAATCAAACAAACATTCATAGATAATTTCACCTAAACTGAGTTTTCTTCTATTGAGATGTAACATTCAACAAATTGATTTTTTTTCTTTGTTCTTTTGTGTTCCAATGGCTGTAGTCTCCATCCAAAATCAAAATAAACAAGGTTACATTGAAAGGCATTAAGGGCACTTCTGCAACCCAAGAAGGAGTCATTCTCAAATGTAGCAGTGCTGTACCTTATGAAGATGTGTAGCTTAGTAATATAGATCTAATATTCAATGGAACTAATGTAACAGCTAAATGCGTTAATGTACCCCTTAATTGAAGGGAAAGCACCTATTTATCTACCTTAAACAACAATAAGGCATACTCTCCTTGGCAATGATTTCCCCCCTTCTCTCAGTCTCTATGTAGTGACTAGAGACAGAGCAAAGGAGGATGATTACCCTTTGTAATCCTCTATATATTAAGTAATATTTGTGACTTGGAGGTCACATGTTTAAATTCTCCAAACAGTCTCTTTATTTGCTGAGATAAGGTTGTGTACATTATCCTCCATAGACCCAATAAGTGGAAGCCTTATGCAGTACCACTCTTTTTTCCTTATTATTATTTTTTTAAAATTTTTTTCCTCGTAATTACTAACACAATTTTCATTTATAAGTAAACTTATTACATAATTTTTTTTTTCAAAGTGGCATTATCAACCAACCACTTTTAGGTAATGTTTGCTTTATTATGGTGTATTTTATTTTTCATTTTCATCAATGGAAAAAAAATAACACTTATTTATCATTTTTCCTTGGACTCAATAGATATTTTGCATAAGAATAACATTTCGCATTTAATTTGAATTCTAGCTCCCAAATACAAAATATTAAAATATGCTAACTTTCTACATAAATGTTGTATATAAATTTATTTATTTATTTAGTTTATTTGGCTTTTAATATATAATTTCTTCTTCAGTTTATTCAATTTAGTTATGCATTACCATGTTAATAAAAAGTGTTTAACTAAAAGTCACAAATATAATAATATATGTGATTAATTAACCATTAATATGTGATTGATTAATCTAGTCACTAATATATAAGGGATTAAGGAGAAATCACTCTCATTTGTAGCAATTATATACCATGTGAAGGTGTGGAGCTTAATGAAGTTGATCTAAGTACATGTGCTAATGTGAAGCCCAAGATTCAAGCAAAGCAGCAATGTGTGCAATTTAGATTGCCATAAGCTACTAGGTTTTCTTTGTTAAGATTAATTGTCTCTATTTAGTTTTCTCCTAGGACTACACAATTCTATAGCAAGAAAAAGATTTTCTTGAGAGAAATCAAGTTAATAAGTAGGGAAAGTGAATGGAAGAAACCTTCACATGTTCAATAGCTAGAAAAGTGCATGTTTACAAATAAATAAGAGGGAGAAGAACATTTTGTGTTTTCATTTATGTGTATTCTCTTAATAAGGAGTGAACCTTGAAATTGGTCTTTAGCGAAAATATCGATCATAGAATAAATTCATTTCTCAACAATGAAAACTCCTGACATTGTCCTTAAGAATTGAAAATGGGGCCAAATTTGTCTCTTAATTTATCCATAAAAAAGACTAATTTGACCCACGATTTTAATTCTTAAGGACTATACTGAGAGTTTTCATTTTTTGAAGAATAAATTTGTTCAATGATATTTTTATCAAAAACCAATTTGGGGATTTGCTCGTTAACAAGACATGCAATCTCCTTTTTGTATAAAGATGCAACTCTAGCTAATTTTAGTGTGACAAATCCATCCCAATATAAATGGAAGACCATTTACCCTTTTGTAATCCTTTTTGAATTAGTTTTAAGTTGCAATTGGATCTCAATTTATGTCTTTGCTGGTTTACATCATATTTGCTTTAATAAGAAATTAATCAAGGGAGTTGCACTCATAGGAGGATTCTATGGTCTTCACAATGGGTGTAAGAAGGATTTAATTAATACAAGCAATGGGTGAAAAATTCTTTTAGTTGACTAGGGATTAATATAGAAATTTTAGCGCATTTTCATTTCAATAGTGAAGAGTAAAAATACTTTCTCTTTCCACTTTTTTGTTTTCACATCATGATATTACTAAGAATTATTTTCTAGGGATTTTTAATTCAAGAGAGAGGACTCAGAAACTGGCTCTTTTCAAAATTTTCTCTTTCTTCAAGCTTGAAAGAAAGAATTTCTCATTCACCACTCTTGACCTGAAAATCCCCAAAAAAATAACACTTAGATCCCTAAGGATATCAGGATGCAAAAATAAAAAGTGGAGAGAGACAATTTCTTAATATCCCCACTCTTCAACTAAAAATCCCCTAACTTTTCTTCACAAATCCCTAGTTGACTAAAAAAGATTTGCGCCCATTATGAGTTTTGAATCCTCCCTACACTCATTGTGAGGACCCAAGACAAAGCCGCACTTATATGCTTATATTTAGATCCTTTCCTGCATAACACACAATATTTTTTTTTTTAGTACTAACAACTGGTAAAACTATTATGCTTATTTTCAAATGATTAATTTCTATATAATAGCAGTGTAAAATAATTTTATACTATTAACTAATAAAATTACAAGAAGTTGTCAAATCATGGTGGATAGTTATCATGGAATGGTGACTAAAGTAGTTATCAACTATGATTTAGCAATTTTTTGTCATTCTACATATGGACAATGTAAAATTATCTTAAGCTGTCAGTGTATAGAAATTAATCTCTATTTTTAATATCTTTAATCAACTAAAAGATTGTTTGTGTGAGATATAATATATATTGTAAAACTTCTATACTTACTCCACTTTATAAACATTGAATTTCATCATTCTAATTATTGAATTGTGTGATATTATGTTAATGATTGAGCATATAACATTTCAGAAAAATAGGACATTGATAGATATGTAATCTAATAGTTAACATTTACTTATATTTTCAAAAGCATATTATATATCAAAATAAAGTTAGATGATAAAGTCGCAAATTATTTTAAAGTTGTATGAAATTTTATACACTTAATCTACTTAGTGGAAACTTTGAATTCAATGGTTGGATTGATAAAATTCAATGTTTATAATTTTGATAAACTTCTTAAGGATAATTGTTGTCTACAAAAAAAAAACAGGGTCTACCAAAAAAAGGATAATTTCTAGATAAAATAAAATGATAATTAAAGGCCATTCATTTGTTAATTATCAATAGACATACCAACTCATTCGGTCGAAATTTTTGACAAAAATATCTTGGCAATCAAGCATTTTTCAAATAATATGAATTTCTGTTAAAGCATTTGTGTACATTTGATCGATTCAATTTAAGCTAAAATTAAAATGAAACAAGTAAAGCCACGCTTAAACATTAAAATGTTTGCCCTGATTAATTTGGAAAAATTTTGACCGAAGTCTTGACTTGGATGCAAATTCTAATGGTGAATGACTCGCCTAACTAGGTGTGTGGTACCATCATCACTCTATAAATACCAAAGAGTGTCCCATAATTTTATTTATTTTTTAATATATCAAGCTTATATGGCAAGAATCGAAGTAACGAATGTTGGGTGAATTCTGTGATGCACCTTATACGATTGATAGTCAGATGTGAGGGTGTACTAAATATCTTGTGAAATTAATGGTCAGATGTGAGGGTGTATTTGTGCACCCTCACATCTGACTATTAATCTCACAAAATGTGTGATCCCAAAATTCGCCATGAATGTTGTATATATAGACATGATAATCGAGAAGGATAGAGAGTACATTCACGTGGTGAAAAGTTGTAGCCTTTTAACAAAACATTTATCTCATGCATTGCATGACAAATAATTAAAAAGCGTAGGTCGCTTTTGTGAACCAACAATCTAGATGCTCAGCTGTAATTATATAGTACTCTAGATGGGGGTAAAAGTGAGATTAGTAGGTTGAGTTGAAAACGGCAGAGGTTAGAAAATGTGCAAAATAACATATGATTTTAATAATTAGTGACATAGTGGTCAACATGAAGAAAATTAGTTTGATGATATGAACTGTTAACCAGTCTTCAAATCTTTAGCTTTCAGGAAAGAACTTGTTTGATATAATTATCTGCCACAGCCAAGTGCCAACTCTTTCTCAACAGTTCCTGAAAACAATTCTTCACCAATAAACTTTCTGTTGGGTTAACAGGCAAGTACTTGTCATGTGTTGCCTACTATATTAGTGCACATGCCCCCCTTCAACGGCAAAACACCTTTCAAAATTTTCCCGTTATAGCAATACATGACAATCAACTACTCATTAATACAAAAAATATTTTTAACTTTTTCTTCTAATCCTAAGAGTATTTTGACATGCAACGATCAATGTCATTAAAATTTTCGCCCACTTTAATGGACTAAGTTTAGTTCAGTTGTTAAAAATATAAAACTCTCTCTCCCTCTCCCTCTCTATGTATATATACACTGATCTTATACTTGTTTTTAAAATGCCCATATCATATTAAGAGAAAAATAGGCATAATAATTCAAATTGAGTCCTACAAATTTGAAGAAGGTTCTACCTATTTAGAATATTATTATCTTTACCCCTTTCTTAATATTACATTATCATGTTAAATATAAATATGAGAATGAAGTTGTATATTAACTTAATGTGTTTAGTAATTATTTCATTCCATTAAAAATACTTTTCAAGCAACTAAAAATATTTTTGAGAAAAGTATTTTCGAAATTATTTTTCATTCTAAGAAAAGTAATTTTACTTTATCCTACTTAATCGAAAATCATTTTCTTAAACTTATTTTTAACATACTCAAACAAAATATAAATTAATTCTTTTAAAAGTAATTTTTCCAAAAATAATTCTTTCAATTTAATTTTTTTCAAAAGTAATTATCTCAAATTAAATCGAATAGGCATATTCTAATGTCGCTGTGATAGCCAATAAATTTCCAATGACAAACTAAAAGTTACTGCATATGTATACTTGAAGAGGAGCTATATTCTTTATGTCGTGCCGTATGTACCATCTACTTGACTTGCACCAGGTGGAAAACTGTACATACACTATTTCACCAATTGGTATATGATAACTGAGAATCGTTGTAACTTTACCCTATATGGGTGGACCAAACCAAGCATTTGATCTGATAGTCCAGTAGAAAGGAAAATGAAATAGACATCACCTCCGAAACACAACTTGCTTAGCTTCAAAAAGTGTCCTATTTGATGGATAACTACTTTATGTGATACACAAGAAAAATAACATAACTTTTCCAGTCATCATTTTTTATATTTAATTTCTTTGGAGTTATTTGTACTTTACAATGTACACCTTATGTCTTAAGTATTCCTTCAACCAACTAATTAAAGGGACAGTGCATCAAAGTATACACCTTTATAAGGTTCTCCTTCATGCACAGTCTTGCATTGCATTCGAGAGAGTAATTAGCCAGCAAAGGAGAAGCTGTGGCAGCATCTGTGTTGGGTGGAGCAAAAGATTACTCAAAAGGGGTGGCTATGGCAGCACTGGGATTTCGAATCATACTGCTTGCAGCTTGCTTGCTTCCACTATCAGTGGAAGCCATGGTTCGCCACTACAAGTTCAATGTACGTAGGTGCATTACATTTGCATTTCATCATGTCAATAATGCAAAGCATATAGAATAATGTTTCCTAAATTAATAATATTGGAAAATAAGATACGAAAATTATATGAAACTTGCATGAGATGAAAGTGAAGGTATATACATTTTATTTTCTTTCATTACCTCGCTATTAATCTACTTGTTTTCTTGTAAAGCATGCTTGCAAATATTATGATGAGAATTTCATTTTACTTTGTTTTTCCATTCAATCGTAAATGTTATTTTTAAATCACAAGTCCTACACATCTTGAAAGTTTAAAATGATGAGGCACTATAACTTTAATCATTCAGCAATGCTGGAATTCACCATAGCATTACCTTATTAAATTTTGAAGTTGGATGAGTAAATTATCTACGACTAAATACAGCTATTATACTTATATGTGACATAAAATTCAATTCAATAGCCTAAATTCAATATTTTTGGCGTGATAGCTTGTAATGCGCCAAACGTTTAAAGATGTAACAACGTAGAAGATTTGAACCATGTCTGGTGAAATAACAACTAAGTTTTACAAATATGATTAATGTTCTCCTCTATTAATATTAAATTGCATGCAACCGTTAAATATTTGACTGCTATGAACTACATTAGTTTTTTTTTTCTTGTTTTTGTTTGGACGGGACAGTAGTTGTTATTTATCAATTAATATAATTTTAAATCCATTTATGAAAGAAATGAGATAAACTACTGTATATATAATATTTGTCCTTTTCCATTACTGCTGTCATTTTAAATAAATATTTTGCTTGTTTATAAAAAATAAACTAATAAAACCTTTTACTCGAACTTCTCATGATCAGATTAGTTATTGTCCATGTCAATGATTTTTTCGGTCCTTGTCAACGATTGAATCTATTGTCTTACATTTTAAACACAATCTTTAGCCCAATCATGACCAAAAAGTACGGCGATAAAACTTTCTTTAGTGGCCATGATTCTTTGATTAGCTGTGTTATTTATACATCAAAAAACAACGTAAACATCTCAATATTTTCTTTCTATTTTTTCTCTCTCATAAATTATTTTACACTTTTTACTTTCTTTTATAATTTTATTTTTTCTCTTCTCTCTCTTAATACCTAAGATGTCTACCTCCCAAATATTCAAAAGTCATTTCTCTTCTTCGATTGAAGTGACTGATCCGCATTCAAACGAATTATATTGCTTTTCTATTTTTTTGGCTGATCATTACTTCATTTTTAATCCAAAGATTTTATTGCTCCAATGGACATTTACGTTAATAATTCGATGATAGGTAGGTATAGTATATTAGCATTTAATTGCAAGTAGTGAAAACCATTTACCAATATTTTTGTTTGATATATATTTTGGTTAAAACATTTAGAGGAACATCACAGTAACCAGAATGGTTCAGCTACAGGAGCTAAGTTGTAAAAATCTTTCCAATTTGTTCAATTAGGCACATATGCCTTGGTCCTACAAAAAAAAAATATATGACCCTGCACCAGCATATGTATGCCTTGACCAAACAGCAAAGTGGTGGTGAAATTGTTGAGCAAGGCAAGGCACTTAAATTTGGTAGATGTTGCAGTTAGTAGTTACACTTTCTTCTTCTTCTTGGTCAAGAATCAATAAGCTGACTCCTCATCCCTACGTGGTGGCGATTAATTGGCTAATGTAATGTACAGGTGGTGATGAAGAATGCTACAAAATTGTGCTCAACCAAGCCTATTGTCACTATAAATGGAAAGTTCCCAGGTCCCACCATATATGCTAGGGAAGATGACACTGTTCTGGTTAAGGTGGTCAACCATGTCAAATACAATGTTAGCATCCACTGGTGAGAGTGCTCGAGTTTCTGGTTATTCTAATCTCATTCTTTTTTGCTTTTTATTTTTACTTTTTAAATTATTGTAAGAAAATATTAAAGAATTAAAATTGATTTGTTTTTTGGTCACCATGAATTAAAATTGAATAGGCATGGGGTTAGACAACTGAGAACTGGTTGGGCTGATGGGCCAGCATACATCACTCAGTGTCCAATTCAACCAGGCCAGGCCTATGTGTACAACTTCACCCTTACAGGCCAGAGAGGCACCCTTTGGTGGCATGCACATGTCCTTTGGCTTAGGGCCACTGTTCATGGTGCCTTGGTCATCTTGCCCAAGCTTGGAGTTCCTTACCCTTTTCCCAAACCAAATATGGAACAAGCTATAATATTGGGTAAATTCAACTACCTTTTTATTCTAAGTATTTCTATGTTCTGGTTGTATGGTCATGAATTAGAAAAAAATGAGTCATAATGAATGTTTTCGTTTGAACATAAATAAGTCAAATAGAATAGAAAGCCTACTTCATAATCCTCACAATACTTTAATTTGGTGCAGGTGAATGGTGGAAATCAGATACTGAGACTGTTATAAATGAAGCTTTGAAATCTGGGTTGGCACCAAATGTCTCTGATGCCCATACAATCAATGGCCACCCAGGTCCTGTCCAAGGGTGTGCTTCACAAGGTGAAGTCCAAGAACCTAGCTCAGTAGCTTTTAACCTAGTTAGACCAAGCCACCATGACTTAAAACTTGAATTAACATGTTCTTATTAGTTGTTGAAGCCAAAGATAGAAAAGGGGAAAGTTTAGTATTTAATTAATTTTCCTGGACATGACACTAGAGTGAGTAGCATTGTTCAACTTTCTTTTTTGTGCAGAAGGATTCACATTCAAAGTTCAGCCTGGAAACACCTACTTGCTAAGAGTCATCAATGCTGCACTCAATGAAGAGCTCTTCTTCAAGATTGCTGGCCACCAACTCACTGTTGTTGAGGTTGATGCCACCTACACAAAGCCTTTCAAGACTGATACCATAGTTATAGCACCTGGCCAGACCACAAATGTGCTTCTAACAACCAGCCATAAAACTGGCAAATACTTGGTTGCAGCCTCTACTTTTATGGATGCTCCTATAGCAGTTGACAACAAGACTGCCACTGCCACATTACACTATGCAGGCACCCTTGGTTCCACTATCACCACCCTCACTTCCCTGCCTCCCAAAAATGCTACCCCAGTTTCCAACACCTTCACAGACTCTCTCAGAAGCTTAAACTCAAAAAAGTACCCTGCTAGAGTACCATTAAAGATTGACCATAACTTGCTCTTCACTGTTAGCCTTGGCATCAATCCTTGTGCTACTTGTGTGAATGGTAGTCGGGTGGTAGCAGATATCAACAATGTTACCTTTGTGATGCCTAAGATCTCTCTTCTCCAAGCACATTTCTTCAACATTAAAGGAGTTTTCGCTGATGATTTTCCTGCGAATCCTCCTGTGATATACAACTTCACAGGGACACAACCAACAAATTTCAAGACCAATAAAGGGACAAGGCTTTATAGGCTTGCTTACAACTCTACAGTTCAATTAGTCTTGCAGGATACTGGAATGATAACACCTGAGAACCATCCCATTCATCTCCATGGCTTCAATTTCTTTGTAGTTGGTAGGGGACAAGGGAATTTCAATCCCAAAAAGGACACCAAAAAATTTAACCTTGTAGATCCTGTGGAGAGAAATACAGTTGGTGTCCCAGCTGGGGGGTGGACTGCCATAAGATTCAGGGCTGATAATCCAGGTAAAGTTATCAATTCAATTCTGTTTTGAACTTTAAAAGTTTGATGCAAAAGAATGTAGAAAGATATAATGATTTGGATGTTTAACAGTTTTTTTATATGATATTTGGTTTTTTGTTTTGTTAGGGGTCTGGTTTATGCATTGCCATTTGGAAATTCATACAACATGGGGATTGAAGATGGCATTTGTTGTGGACAATGGTAAAGGACCAAATGAATCTCTATTACCTCCTCCAAGTGACCTCCCCAAGTGTTGAGAATAGTACCAATTAACACTATGCCCAATGAGGAAGGGGCAAACACATAAAGAGAATTATACATGTGCCAAAAGGAGGAACCATCAAGGCTAATAATGAGATTTTCTTGGAGTAAGATAAGGAGAAGAAGCTGAGAGTGGAATAAGACCAATTGAAATGTCTTCACTCCTTTTTTGTACTTTTTCAGTTCTTTATTTGTTTGCATTCATTGTACTCTCATCTTCTCCTTCTTGAATGATATTTTTGGTTTTATGCAATTATGCATACTGTGCTAAACAAGGTTTAAAGGGATTTTTGAAGTTCAGTTAACCTGTTATTGGGTAGTGCCTAAGTTCTAACACTGGTTATGCAATAGAATCGAATCGCATGAAAGTAAAGTTTTTCATATGCAATGTCAAAGTATGGCTGCCTAGGAAAATTGTTAAATTAAAGTAGTTCCTTTGTGAGCAAAGGGTATTTTTCTTGTTTTTTTGGGGTCTCCATCAACCGTTTAAGTATAAACTAAAATGGGCTGCTATGTAGCTTCTTTTTACTTTCTTGGGCCTTAGGCTGTTTGTTGGATCAAGAACTGGTCACCTACTCACCTTTCCGATTATTGTGTGAGTGCTACACTTTGATTGATTGTGACTCCATGAGTTGATTTAGAAACATCTAATGTCAAAATTGATATATCATCACTAATAACCAATAAGTTACTGAAAAGTGAAAACAAGGCACAGCAAATAGTGTTACATAGCATTTTGAGTGTCTTTAAGAAGTAAGAATAAGAACTCGTTGGTAATGTTTAAATGGAGGGCTTTAGAGGAAAAGAGAAAAAGAAGGTAACTCTTTTTTGTTTTGAATTAGGAAAATTATGAGTGTTTATAAAACTGAAAATAGGATGATAGAAAGGTTTTATAGAAATCTATTATTTCATTTTTTTTATTTTGAAAATTAAATTAAAATATTTACTTGAAATAAATAATCTTCTCCATTTTTTTCTTTCAAAATCCTCCCATCCCAAATATGTCATCAAATAATTACAGAAGTCTTTTACTAGTGAGCAGCAAGCACAGCCAAAATGGTTGCTGTGAAGTTCTACACTTCCAGTACTTTCGCAGTACGTGTTATTCATATGGATCAAGTAAGGCGAATTATGCATCTATAGCAAAATTGCCTTATCCTTTCACTTCAACCATCAAGTAAGGCGAATTATGCATCTATAGCAAAATTGCCTTATCCTTTCACTTCAACCACCATAAGCAATTACGCATCACAATATGAATTCTTTTATGTGTATAGTTTAATTTTAATTTTAATTTTAATTTTACTGTGATTTAGCTTATGCCAGATGGAAAACAATGATATTTCTGTTCAAATGTTAATCTGAAAATTTTTAATATTTATCATTTAATTATATATTAATACATCATTAAAAGAATTTAATTTGGATAATAATTAAAAATTTTCTTTTAACTTGTAAAATAAGATAATTGCTATCTTATATATATAATTTTTCAAAAATTATTTCACTATTAGTTCTCATAATAAATATCTAAAGTCCACTTGACTAGCAATTAACTAATAAATGCTGACACTTCATTAATATACTAGTCCTTAAGTGGAAACGTGCAGAGAGAAGTTTTTATGTACAAGGTGAAAATTCTTTGAGATGTACACACCTTAATTAGCATTTCGAATTATTTCAAAAAAAAAAAAGGGGTCTAGAGAGAAGATGAGCGTTGCTTTGGTAAGTAGTTTACAAGTACATTATTTACATGCGTTATGTGCATAAGATCCATTATTTTCTCTTTGTTACGGAGAAATGTTAAGTAAATATATTTTATGTAGAGTTTTATGTTGTCTCATAATTCATTTATTATTGGATAGGATATGAATTTTATTTAGATTAGATTTATGAAAAATATTTAGATGTTCATAGAATATTATATAAATATATTTGTAATTAATAATAAAATAATATCTTAAGATAAGACTCATTATTAATTTATATTTTTACCTAAAATATTATTTTATTATTAATTATAAATATAATAAATATGACACTCACAAAATACCAAAAAAATTCTCTTAATTTTATATTTTATTTAATAATAAATAAAATATGAGTTGATATAATATCTAACATAAAATAAGTTACTCCAAAATACTTCATATGAGAACCTTGTTTGGCTGGATTTGCACGCGCGCACCTGGACACTCACAAGAGGTGTAAACTGAAACCCCCAGCGCCAATCACATTGTTGTCTGACTTTTATAGAAAGCACAGTGAGAAGGGAATCTTTCCTTTTATGGAAACAATTCGGTGGTAGCTGGTGTGCCAACACCCATTTATTAATTTACTATTCAATTATTAATTCAAAGTTTCCTTTTTTCTTTTCCCTTTTCCTTTTCTTTCCAAGCATAGTATATTTGTTTTTTTATGCAAATGGAGTCACTTTCATTTCCAACACCTGCCCATCCCCACAGTACCATCAAGGGACACCATGGACAGATATATAATACACTGCTAAAACCAAAATACAAAGCACGCCACTTAGTATTTATATTATTATATAGCGTATTCTTTAGTTTCAAATTACTTGTTTAGGAATTAATGTATTTTAATGCTATACTTTATAATTAATGGTTTTTGGAAGTGGTGGCTTGACATTTGCAGGTTGACCACTGGCTATATACAATTATACATGCCAAAACAAGATTAACAAAAGTTTTAATAAATATTTAAATCATTTATAAAAGGAACACCCGAAAAACAAAATGAGCGTGATGATCTATTTGGCACAAAGGAATATTTAATGATTTTATGCTGGGGCTTTGTGTTTGATCTGAGCAACACCATTATTTGTTGCATGTTGTTGACAACATGTACTATTGAAATGGGGGAACATTAAAAATTTCAAGCGACAAATAATTTTTGTTAGCTTTTGCTCCCCAAGAAGTGAATGCATGCACTCTACAAAACAATGTGAATGTATTACAGAGAATATGTGACAAAAGCCATACTCGTAAAAATAAAAAATAAATAAATAATTCTCTACCCAAAATAAAATTATTTAATCCTCGCATCCTTCTGAAAAACAGAAATCTAGATACTTCACAACATTCATCACACGTGAGAATAATTACTTGTACAGACTACTTGTCAATTAACAAGCTTATGCTAATTAATCTTAAATTGATAAGTAGTAGATTGGTCCTCATGGTCATTTTAAAGATTATGGCGCAATGAATCTAATTAGTTGTTTAATGACTTTAATTAATGGTAGTAGTTTAACTGCAAAATGATTAATTAGTTTTATGGTATGACAAATAACAGATGGATTCAGATTCCCTCATATAAAATTACTCTCTCCAATCTGAGCCCAAAAGAAATAAATAAATAAAAAGACTCTCTCCAATTTATATTTAATATAGAACACTTGTATATTATAATGCGCTCAAGCTTTGATAACATACCTTTGAATTATGATGTATGTTTTGTTAATTTTTACAAAACTAAGTTTATATTATTTTATCGCTTTTAACTAATGAAATCACTATGTGTTCTTATGCTAATCTAAAAAAACATGTGTTATTTATGCTGGAGCAGTTCATAGAATAACTTTTAATAATTTTAATCGTTTAAGATTTTTATATGGGAATTAAAAAAGTCATTAAATATTAGTGATTTTGAATTACTATTGCTATATTTCACTTAAGAGAATAATTTCTATGCACTAAGTTAGCTAATAAAATTTAGAAAAATGACAAATTATGATACATTAATGGTAATAGAGAACTTAAAAAGGGAGTTAAATCAAGTCCTTAGATTTTTTTTTTTTTTAAATTCTACACATTTAAAACACAAATTAGAACGTTCACACAAAATCTTATATTAGATTATGAAATTTTTACTGAGAAATCTCCTGTTGCGAAATGAGACAAACTAGAAATGTGATACTGTATTATTAGGAATGTTTCAAATGCAAATATTAATTTAAATATGTTAGAACAAATGAATAAGCGGTTTAATGAAAATAAAACCAAACTAATATGAAGAGAGTAGAGTAGAGAAGATAATACCATAGAATTTATACTGGCTTGAGTTCCAATGTAAAATCTACATCTTGTTTCCACCAAAGGTGAGATTTTCCACTAACAACAAGTTAACTCTTTTTTTATTTATTTATTATTACTATTTGGTGTAAACAACAAGTTATCTTTACAAAAGCTTCTCCAAACTATACACTAAGTCATCTTTTGCAAGAGCCCTTCTGAACTCATACCAAGTAGTCTTTGACAAGAGTCTCTTCAAGCTCATACAAGTTCACAAGACAAATTCTTAAGAGCTAAAAATCTCTCAAAGTCAAAAACTCCCAGAATAAATACTCACTAACATACAAGATTTTCAAAGAATCACTTACAAACAAAGTTTACTCACAAGACTTTCTCATAAATAAAAGACTTATAAACACTTAAGCCTTCTTTAGATCAGAATGAGAAACACTCAAACTTACAAAGCTCTTAAGTTCACAAAAGAACACTCAAGGTGTTCACAAGTACAAAACAGAATGGGAGGAGAACAGAGTATGAAGAAGGCTAGTATCATGTATAGAAATAGCTCAACTTTTAAGCTCTCTTTTCTGAATTCTTTTTGCAGTAGTTAGGTTTCTCTTTCTAGCAAAAATTAGAACATTGTAGGTCTTGTAGAGCTTTCCATGTAGTCGTTTTTGGTGAGCTAGTACACTTTTCAAATTTTGATTGGTACTTTGGTTGTCCTTTTCGTCACCAATGGGTTTTTCCTTTCTTAATTTTTTATTTTGAGGTGTCCTTTTGTACATCCTAGGAAAAGATCACATCTTTTCCCTCCAATTTGCTCTCTCGTTTTTGTACAGCTTCTGCACCTTGTTGTCTTTGCTTTATCTCCTAGTTCATGAGGAAATTTTTCTTCTTTGTCATTCCTTATAGAGCATGTGGCTTGACACAATATAATTATACCCTTCCTGAAACCCTAATAAACACATTAAAAATTACAAAATAATATTTGTCATTACTATTTAGAAACCATAAACCATCATATACCTTTCTAAATTTCTATTGACTAACAATATAAAATTATTTTATATTGTCAATATATAGAAATTAAATCCTTCACTGAATTTCCATCTTACTTTATTTTATGTTGTTTCTCTTTCTACATAATGAAAATACACTTGTAGAAATTAGCAAATAGCTGACAGATTTTACTGACGAAACAAACAGATTTTTTGTCAATAAAATTTAAAAAGAATTGGCATCAATAGGCAATAAATATTCACGCCTAATGGCGCCAAATCATTATTGATGAATCTGCCGTCAATAATATTTTGGATTTTAATTTTAATTTTGTTTAATTTTATAATTTTACAGATGAATATTCTGTTAGTAAATAAGGTAAATTACCGACGAAATAATCGTCAGTATGAAATTATCTATTCTTTTTATTATCATTTACAAATATAAATTATTATCGACGAAAAATCCATTAGTAATTAAAATAAATAAATATTACTTGTTTAAGTTACCGACGGATCTACCATCGATAACTTTTTTTATTTTATTTTTTCTTTAGATTAATTTTTTTTTAAATATTACCAATGAAAAATTTGTCAATATTTGAAATTTTGGGGTTACTGCCTGAGGCTATTCGGCTTTCATATTACTGATAGATTTTCCATCAGTAATGGTTGATTAATGAAACAATTCGTTTCATTACCTTTTTACCGACGGAAAATATGTTGATAATATTAAACCAGAACATTAAAACACAAAACACCCCCTTCTTCTTCGTCATTCACGTCTCACTCTCTCTATCTACCCTCTCGTCCCCATATACGGCCTTTGGCCATTTGAATGCTGCTGAAGCTTCCATTTCACCGCCAGAGACCGCCATTATGTTTATGGTATGTCATTGAGTATTTTAATTACCTTAGCTTTTTTATTTAGTCTCTTTTTTTAATTCCATTTCTTTACTCAAAGTTTTTAGTTTTAAAATTAGTTAACTAACTTATTTGTTAAAGATCTTGTTTGATGCACTTGATGATTGGTGCATTGACTGATTGGAGTGAGTTGGGAAGCATTAGATATGTACATTGTACTATTTTTTTAACTTTATATTTTTTGAAATATTAGAGACTTAAATTCTATGATGGAGTTGTATGTTGGAAGAAGGAGGATGGGATTATATGATTGAGGGAAGGCTTAGAATTCCTACCTATTGTTTGAATTATATATTGTGGTGTTGTGTGCCTGCATGATATGAAGTAAGGAGATACACTTTAGAACGATTTTTAAAATTAACTAATTAATTTGTATGATTGCATGTGTTTGCTATTTATATTTGACTGATGAAATAATTTTTATAGAGTCTCCTAAATTAAAAGAAGACTTTGCCAAAATTTTTTGATCATTTAAAATATTGTTTGAATGAATAATTATTGTAATGAAATAAGTAATTGTTATTTGTATTTAATTAATGAATTAATTTTTGTGGAGACTCCTAATTTTAGGAGAGACTCTACCCAAATCTTTTTAACATTCAAATATTTTTTGAATTAAATAAATATTGTAAGTGTGGACTAAAATATTGTTGTGGACTAAAAAATTATTGTAAGAAGAATTAGTGGAGACTCCTAATTTACGAGAAAACTCTACCCAATTTTTTTAATTAACGTGTGATTGTGTTTCTTTGGAAGTGTATGATATAGTTGAGATACAATATTTGCTCCAAATCAAGTATGGATGTATGATAGATTAGACCCAGATCGGGGGGGATTAAATCACAATTTTATGAGAGGGTTGAAGAATTCATAATGGCTTGTATTGGAATAGAGCAATTTACATGTGAAGGGACAGTTAATTCTTTGCATTTAAAGTTATATGCATGTTGTGTTTGCTGTACACATTTATTGATTTATACAGATATTATGCAAGTAATTTATGGCAAGACAAGGATCTGGTTTTGGACAAAGCAGAGGTAAACCGAAGAAGCATAATTTACCCCCTTGCACTTATGCTCCGCCCACCACCTTCATTTCACTCACATCCACCACTCTCACCACTGCTACTATCGTCTCTGCTACTATCTCCACCCCTCCTAGTCATCCTCCATATATCCAGGAGTTTGTTATGTTACCCAACCTTGGGTATGTGAAGTCAGGGTCTCAACCATCATTCCCCCTTCAACCTTCTCCATCTCCACCTCCACCTCCAATAGGCGAGGTCCACACCTCACCTGTACCTAGTTTCACTCCTTTCCCTACCCTCAGCCAACCTGATTTGTAGGTACCCAGCTTCATCGTCCACCCTCTCATAGGGCTCCACAAACCAGCACATGTAGCTTAGATATGACGGTAAATCTTGGGAAGTAATTTCAAATTTAAATTTATTATAAATTTTTAATTATGATGGAAAATTTAATTAATAGATATCTAACTTAGTCTATTGTTTATGACACAGTTGGATTTCATCGGCTCTGGACCTACACAAGTCTACCAAGGTATTCGAAGAGAACTTTTGTGGCTTGTATACCAATTTTGTGCAAGCTCCTGAGATTGCACAGTAGTTGTGGTAGAAAGAGTAAAGGGTAAAATAATCCCTATTTGTTATTATTAATTTTGATTTTTATTCTTATGCATACTTATTTATTATAATTGAGCTGACTATTATGTTATTTGTATGTAGCATATGTTCATTATTGATTCACATGAGGAGGTTACGATCTATAAGGCATGGAGGACCAGGGCCGATAAATAGCTACACAATATGGTTCACGATATTGGTGAGAATGATACTAGCACCTATTGGCTCACTGACAACATTCTCCAGACACTGAGGGCCTACTCAGACTCACCCGAGTTCAAGACGAAACAGGTGAAGGCCCAGGCCAGCAGAGGATCAGCCTAAGCTGACTCGATGCACACTAGAGGCTCCATATCGTTGAGGGTAGTGGCTAAAGATGGTAAATATCATCCTTTATACTCATTTAATTATTCAATTTCTGTGTTAAATATTATATGATCATATAAAAATTGTTTAAAATGTAGGATAAGATGATGAGCAGGTCGCTGACTCAAGGAGAGCTGTTTCAAGAGACCCACATCCAAAAGTAGGACAAGTCCCAATAGGTTGATATTCGATCGGAGACTACATATGTTAGTGCTTATAATTTATTATTTTTATTATTATTTAAATATAATTTAATTTGTTTTATCTCTTCCAATTGTAACATGAGTTCATCCAGCGACTGATTAAGGCCTGGTTGTGGCAATTGCAGTAAGGGAACAAAAGCATTCCTGCTGACTCTCATAGCGACTGATTAAGGCCCGGTCATGGCAATTGCAGCAGGGAAACAAAAGCATTCCTGCCAGCTCACTTGTTAGTGATGACAAGATATGAGCTCAGATAGTTAACGGCTGCTATAAAGGGCGAATTTATAGTATGGGGACTACCTATAGTAGGTCATATTCTCCAGCCTCTATGTCCGGAGCTGGGCTTATTGGAACTGATGTGGAGGACATCTGTGATCAAGTGCATGCATGGAATGAATTAGTGTAGCTCAAGGAGGCCAATAGGAGATACATGGAGTTGTATGATCGGCATGAGAAGGCTAAGGAGCAGTGGATGCAGTAAATGCAATCCATGGAGCAGATGATGATAACCATGTATAGCTACTTCTAGCAAATATGGAGTGGCGGTTCATCATTCATTGCATAGCCTCCACCATCTCTACCAGCTCCAACTCCAAGTCCACCACCACCATATTCTCCACACAACCACACACTCGGAGACTTGGACAGTATTTCGGATACTAACGATAATCAGTATTCATAGTTTTTAAGATTTTTTCTATTTTTAGAATTGTACATTGACAGTTATATTTTGTTTCTTCTATTAATGATAGTTTTTATTTTAATTGACAGTCTATATTTCTTATATTTTTAATTATATGAATTTGTGGATAATTAAAATAATAATTTGAAACATTTAAATGCTAATTTCAAATTTTAGTAATATAAACAAAATAAAAATAAAAATCTTATATTACCGATAGAATTTTCATCGGTAATATTTAATAGGCAAATTATTATTTTCTCGATTGAACGACGGATTATCCATCGATAATTATATATATTAAAATATTATTTTTCATTTTACCAACAAATATATTGTCGACGTAAATGCTTCACTGATGGTTTCTAATGTTTATATTACTGACGTTATTGTTAATAGTACCGATGAATTATTCTGTCTATATAATTATCAAAATTACCTATGGAAACCCTAATCTATCGGTAAATATTCAATTTTTTATTTCTGATGCGATAATTATTGACGGATTTTGGTGCCTTTTCCGTTGGTAATTCTATCAGTAAATGGTGCATTTTTGGTAATGAATATAAATAGACAAGGATATAGCTGCAACTAGGGATGTTAATAGGGGGATAGCCCCCTGTCCCCTGCCTCGTGGATATATACCCACCCCCATCCCTGTCCCATATCCGCACGGATACCTACTTTTGACTTCCCCACGAGTTTACTGGTACCCGTGGATATCTATAGACACCCGTTAGAATGTTAAAAATTCAAAAAATTTAAATTAAATATAAAAATTTTAATATTATAAAATATTTAAAATAAACATAAATAGTAATATAATTTCACAATTCAAATTCTAACAACTTAATATATTTAAAATAAAAATTAACATATAAATAAACACAAAATAAGCACAATAATCAAATTCCATAATATAAATTCTAATAACTTAAAATACTTAAAATAAAAATAAATATATAATAGTAATCTACCCATTAGTCTAATACATAATAAGTACAAATAAATCTAACTTCTAAATTTAAATCTTAGTCCAATTAATTTAAATAACAACAATATTAGCCCAACTAAATTAATAACTTAAGGGTAAAATAATAATTTTATATTGGGTACCCGCGGCTATGAGATAGTGATCCTCGTCCCCGCCTCGTTTAATATGCTAGTATTTAAAATTCTTATCCCCATTACCTGCGGTGGCAAAATCTTCTTCTATACCCACTCTGTTGTGGGTATTATCGATGGGTATCTGTAGGGGCGAATTTTTTTTACATCCCTAGTTGCAATTGAAAAAAAAAATTGCATTCATAGTTATGAAAGTAACAAATAAAATTAAACAAAATGTGTTTCTTTGATACAATTGATTTTGCCTCCTTTCACTTATATATCATGATTTTAATTTGGTTTTTGACTTTTTTTATTAGTGGATTATTTGTAAGTATCTTTGTAAATGTTTATCAAGCCCAAAGGCATATATTGACCTTAATTAGATTGAGGTGAGCCTTCATTTCAGCTTTTTTTTTGTTTCAAGAAATGAATATATCATAAAATGAAATTGGACTATCATTTTGTTAGGACAAAAGGAGAGATCTAAATTGTTTTTAACAATTGAAACTGATATCAATTTAAGAGTTTAATTTTGATATACTATTAGTTTAAAGTATTTTATACTATTAACTAATCATATATTACCTTGTATAAAGACTTTTAAGATATTTGTTATACGAGTCAATACTTTAATAATATGGTAATACATAATTATATAATTATAAGCAAAAGTCTCACATTGTTGCATCAATATTAAATTCTTAAGTTGTTGTTTCTAGATTTTTTTATCTTACGATGATCATTTTTGTTATAGGAGGCACAAGAGTTCTCTGAGAAGCAAGGAAAAGAGTATTTATCTTTAGTTTAAATCATTTAATACATTAAGATTATAGTAATATATTTTAAATTAAATTAAAAATAAGAGTTTAATTTGGGTGCCTGTCACCCAATAAAAACTTTCTATTTATATGATTATTTAAGTAGTAGGTGATTATATCAAAGAATTTTGCTGATATAACAATATATGATTGGATGTCTATGTAAAAAAATTTTATACTAATAGTAAATTCAAATTAAATCCTAAAAATAAATACTCTTTTACGTACTCGTTTTATAAATATATTTAAACTGCTTTTTTCTTATTGGATCATGATCTAAGTCCGTGACAGTACAATGAACCTTATGAATTAAATAATGCTAACTTGCACTATCTATAATAATATCTTTTAGGGAACACCAGACTAACCATTAAGAGAAAGAAAAAAAAACGTTTTACATGCGATAATTACGAATATTCAAAACATTTTAGTGGTTATACCTTCTATTACGTACGCACATATATATTTTAATGTCTTCAATATAGCGTATTCAATAAAATGCATGTCTTATAAACATTCAACCATTTCTAAAATGTATATATATAGTAAATGTTTTATCAAAAAATATATGTAGTAAAAATTTATCCTTTTATTCTCATAATAAATAACTCTTTCATTTGGAATGATCGACATATATGCATTAATTTTCATTCATTAGAGGCCCAATACGCATGGAAGTCTTTCTGGCTAAACTTAGGTCGGTAAAAGAGAACCTTGACGGTTGCAGCAAGTTGGACTGACGTTGACTGATACTTAGGGTGTGTATATTTGTGATTTTTTTAGTAAATAATTATTTTTTTTATTAAAAAAATTATTTTTTATATGTTTAGATAATTTTTTAAAATAATTAGAATATCAAAAATAATTATTTTCAATTTTTTTAAAAAAATTAAACAGTAAGTTTTGAAAAAAAATTTAATTTTTTATTTTTTTAGTGATATATAAAATTTAAATTTCGTAATTATTTTTTTAAAAATTGAAACAATCATACTCTAATTTATTCCGTAGAGTATAAGAAGGAAAGTGAAGTTGCAAGCCAATTATTGGATAAATAAATAAAATATTATATAAATATATTCATAATAAATAATAAAATAATGTTTTAAGATAAAATTTATTATTAATTTATATTTTTATTGAAAATATTATTTTATTATTAATTATCAATCTGATACCCTAAAATCGCCCAAGAATTTTCTCCAATTATTGGACAGAAGAGGGAGCAAATTGCGACATTTGCAGTGGGTGGGCAGAGTGGCACACTAATGACGAGCATGAAAGTCGTTGTGCCATTGAATAGGGACGCCACATACTCGCGAGATTCGAGGAACCCATTCGAAGAGCCTATCCTTAAAGAAATCATGTTACATACATGTGATGTGTGTGTTTGCAACAACAAAACAAAAGAGAATAAAGCTCAGTAATTAAGTTGAGGGAATGTCCTTTCTAAGATTAATTACTATTAGTGGTGAAAATAGCCGAGTTGAGCCCAACTTGGGAAAATTGAGGCTTAGCTCAGGTTCGAGTAATCGAGTTTGATAAGAAATTAATTTATGTCCCATGATCGAGTTAGTTTACTAAAAGTTCACAAGCAATTCAAGCTCAATAACTTAGCTCAAAGTATAAATTAAATTTTTTAAATTTAATAAGTTAAAATATTTAACCATAAATAGATAATATATAGAGCCGATTTATAAGTTATTGAATTGAATATTCAAAGCTCAATCTTAACTCATTTAATAAATAAATGTAAATTCTTAACTTAATCTCTGATTCATTGAATTTATTGAAGTATTAACAAATAGAATTGTAAATAGTTCATGAGTTTTCTTGATTCATTTCTAGCTATAATTATTACAACAATATTTGTTATACACACCTATATATACTTATATTTTTTTATTTTTTTATTATTTTACTGTAATAGAGTTTTCTTTTTTTCCCCACACTTACATTTTTGTTATGCATAATTTGAGGGAACTTCGATGTATTTCTAGTATTATTCAATTACTAACCTCATCAATTAAAGGTTATGGTAAAATTACATTTTCCTATTAATAAAAATATACAGTTAATTTAAAATAATATTGAAATGAAGTCTGGGTTCAAATGTTATATTATGGTTTCATACTTTTGACATATATCACTTTAAGATGGAGCAGAACTTCTTTTTAACAAACTTCCATGTAAAAGAGAATAATTTTATATCTTCTTAATCTAAAAATAGCATTAAATATATTTTATAAATAATTCTCTTTCAAATATTTTACATTCGACTAGTTAATAGGGATCAGTTTATTTGATCGGTCTTCTACTTATACACCGCTATAACTTAGGTTTGATTTATAAGTTACCTCGTTGGTGGATGATTTATAAGTAATTTATAAAGTATTCAATGAATACAAAGATATCTCTTAACCTTAAATTGAAAAATCTTTCTTCCAATTAAACTTTTATGTATCAAACAAAACATGTTACACTACTTTATTTGGTATAGAAACCAAATTACCTAAAAGCAGAAAACAAAAGAATTTAATTTTAAATATATTAGTAGTGTAAAAAAGTTTTATATAAATATTTAATCATATATTATCATATCAACAAAAATATTTGATTCAATCACCTACTATTTTAAAAGTTTTATAAATAGAAACACGTGATTAGATAATAATGTAAAACTCCTTTCCTTAAAATTAAACTCAAAAAATAAAGATTTTTAGTTATGTGTCATTTTCAAAGTGTAATAATAAAAATTATTATAATAAATAAACTCTCTTATTTAAAGCAAAATAGTTGTGGAAAAGGAAATTGTTGGATAGTAGACTAGAACGGGGGAATGTACCCAAAAAAAAAAAAATTCCCCCTGGCCCAAATAATTATATGTTAGGGTTTAGGTAAAAAAATTTATTTATTTTATTTGCAATCTCATATTTTTAATGAAATATTTATTATGAGTTTTTTAATTTTATCACCTATGCATAATTTTAAATATAATAAATAATAAAATATTAATATAATAAGTGAATTATTTATTAAATAAGAATATTTTAATAAATATAATTATAATCAAGCTTTAATTTTAAGTTTTATATTTAGTGTGCAAATAGTTAAAGCAACAAAAAATATGAACAAAAAAGAGTAAGGGTGTTAGCTCATGTGCAGATGCTTTAAAAATTTTCACATAAAGATCTTAATTGTAACCAATAAATAAATGACATGTGGAACTAAATTTGAATGGGTCAATGGTTGGTTTGTAGAAGTCATGGTATTAATCAACATCTCAATTATGGATTGAATTTATTTAAAATTGGAAAAGGGAAAAAACAAAAAAAAAAAGGTAAAAAATTTTCAATAGTGATTGCTTTCACTTGAGAGCAGGAGGAGACATTGAGCATGGACCACCTCCAAACACCATCTTCGAACATAGACTACCCTTGATAGCAAATCTAGAATTTCATGGGCGTTGCCCTTGCGATGTGAGGAGTCAAATGAGGTGAGGGCATGAAGGAGGACTACCCTTTATGAAGGTGTTGGAGCTTCGCGGTTTGCCTAGTAGAGACGGTGGTGGACATGGTTAGGTGGAGATCAGCGTAAGGCAGAGGAGGCAACCTTGGACTGGGACTCGCGACTCGCAACTCGCGATTGAAATGAGTGTGGCGAAGGTAAATCTGTGCCACTGCTGAAGCTTATCGGCTGACCACCATGGCCTCGCTAGTCCACAATTCCGATGACCCCGTTCTGGATATCAGCAAAGAAGAACCCAGTTTGAATCTTCAAAATATTACATTATCTATTTTTTTTTATGTTTTCTAATGTTTAATGTTTAAAATTAATCAATGTAATTAACTCCTTCTTTTATTTAATCCACCAATTAACCTCTAGTGGATGTGGATCCCATAATATCCACTTATCACATTACCACTTGTTACAACTCGAATCTTCATATGAAGATTTTTAAAGCATATGCATAAGAGAACTCCTAAAAGTAGACAATGATAAAAAGAAAGTGCGTAAGAAGGGCGTGTCCCTCTGAGCCGTAACGATGGGAGCGGAGCGTGGATGGCACGCGGCGGTGGAATGGGTTGTGTTCCATGGGCGTGTGGCTGCAAGCAATAGAAAATATAGAAAATGGAAAATGGAAAATGGAAAATGGAAAATGGAAAGCGGTCCCTTGGGATGTGACCAACTAACTGCACCGTCGGAAATCTACACGTCTTGGGCTTCCCACAACCGCCTTTCTAGTTTCTTCTATTACTCCTATGTTTCCATTTGATTTAGCCCAAATTTGGTACTTTTTTTTCATTAATGGTAATATGATATGCAGTCTTGTATTGAAGTTACATTTTAAGATATAAAAAATTAGAATTTAATTTTAAAATATTATTAATGTAAAAAAATTTATATACATATTTAATTATAAATTATCACATTAATATAAGTATTTAATTTAGTTATCAATTATTTTAAAATTTTTACAAATAAAAACACAATGCATCAAAATTAATCAAAAGATAGAAAAATTATCACTTTAAAAGTAAAATTTAATTTAAATATATTGAAAATATAAAATAATTTTATACTATCACCAATAGAAATGTTAAAAAGTGTCAACTCATACAAATAATCACCCATTATAATGAGGGATTCACTATGATTTCTAAATTTCTAATATTTCTATTGATTGATAGTGTAAAATTATTTTATACTGTCAGTACATTCCAATTAAATCCTTAAAAATACTTGTTATATATATTTTTTGATGAAAAAGTATTTATTATATTATAAATTGAAAAATGCAAGCAAAACAAATTGAAAAATGTACTATAGATTTTTTTTTCCAAAAAAAGAATGCACTTTTTTTAACCTATATGCGGTGATAAAAACTCTTAATTGGCATAGAGTATACCCCCAATTTAATTCTTAACCAAAATATTGAGAAAGAAAGTAATTTTTTAAGATTTAAAAATTTATTTAAAATCTCTCATTATTAAAAATGCGAGATATTTTGGTCTTTAAATAAATAAATTTAAGGATATCTAAGTATCTCATTTTATATGTTTAGAGATCAAAAGATCCCATATTTTTAACAATAAGGGACCTTAAGTGGACTTTTAAGTTTTGATAGACTATTTTATCGATATCTATTGCCATTCCTACTTAGTTTTTAAGTTAGTTTTATCAAAATGCCCTTCTTCTATTTTAATAAAAAATAGTCAATATTAATTATTAATTAGTCATCCGAATTTTATCAATTGCTAACTTAATTAAAAAATAATTTAATTATTTAATAAAATTTAATGTTTATCTCATTTTTAATTTTTATATAGTCACAAGATATTGTAAGTATTGATAACTAATTTATTTAATATAGTTATTTAAATTTAAATATTAAATTATTTTCAATTTTTTAATGCAATAATTATATAAATAATATAACATTGAGAATTTTTTTTAAAGTAATAAATAACAATAAAGTACTAATAAATCGTTATACATTTCTACATACCTATTTTGTAACATCTAGTGCTTACATAATTAAAAACTATTAACTAAACATATGATACCACAGTTTATTATTATTGATCGTTAATTTTTTTTTGTTATTCATGTTCTTAAAAATTAAAGTAATTTGATATATTAAATTAAGGGTTTAATTGAGATGTATTGACAGTGTAAAATAATTTTATATTATCAGCCAATAGAAATATTAGAAAGTGAAAAATTATGGTAGATCCTTCATTGTAATGGGTGGTTATTTGTATAAGTTGGCACTTTCTAACATTTCTATTGGCTGATTATGTAAAATTATTTTACACTGTCAATACATTTAAATTAAATTCTTAAATTAATTACTTGCCCATATTAAAAGGAGTTTTAAAAAGTTAAAAGTTTTTCTTTTATTAACACCCACACAGTTTAAAGGCTAAATTATTTATTTTATATTAAATAAATTATACTTTATATAATTCTAAATAAAAATTAAAAATTACAGATTGACAAGCATATATGTATCTTTAATGCATTGTTAATAGTAATACATACCAACTAAATATATAACTAGTGTAATGCATCAAATTATCTTAATTTTTAATAGTAGAGATTATGAACTAAAAAGTTATAGTAATAAGTGATTGCCAACAAATCCTAATATTATATGATAAAATACCACTTTTTCTGTTGTATATTTCAATTAATTTAATTTCTATACATTAATAGTGTAAAATATTTTCATACCGTCATCTAATAGAAATGCAAGAAACTATTATATCATATTTTTAGAATTTAAATTCGTATAACTGCTTATGATGACATGGCAATTTTTTGTATTCTTATTAAATGATAATGTAGAAATAGTATGCACTATCAATACATAGAAATTAAATTATATTTCAATTTAGTATTATAAATATAGATAATTATATTAAATATGTTAATTTTAAATACTTGTAATATCTAGTAACTATATAAAAATAAAAAATATTTTTCTCATTTTTAACTATATGAGATAATTATAACTATATATTAAATATTTTTAAATAATTAAATTAATAATAATAGTTTTTTTATAACATTATGATGATTAATTGATAATTAATGTTAACTATTTTTTTTATTAAAATAGAAGAGGGATATTTTAGTAAAACTAACTAAAAATTTAAATAAGTAGGAGTGACAACAAGCATAAAGGAGTGGCAATCTGGTTTATCCTCCAAAATTTTGGTAAGGAATTAATTTGAATATTTTGTCTAATTTTTATATGTTAAACTGCAACATTTTTATCTCGAGTTGTAGTTTTTGAAAAATTTTGATACCAACTCCAAAAGAGAGTAGTGCCCTTTTTTTTTTTAATATGATATAATTATCTTAAACGAGATTTTTATTTTTGGCATTTTATTTTGTAGATAGAATGTAATATTGCCATTTTTATAGACTATTTTGTGTTGAATAATTTTAATTCTTTTAAATAATTTAAATATTTAATTGATTTGTTTGAGTTGACTTTGAAATATATATATATATATATATATAAGTAAATTTTATTAATATAAACAATATTACTTGAATTTTTTAAAGGTTTCATATATTTAATGTATAATGATGACAATCAAAATATAATAGTGATAAAAAACAAAAGAGGTGCGGCAACGTCAGGTGGCAATCCAAAATCTACCTGATTCAATGCCATCTTAAATATCAACCAAATGCCAATCGAAATTTACATAGATGATAACATATATGAGTCGCAGTGGCGTCATCTACAGTGCTTTCTTTTTGTCGAGGAGTACGGTGTATCTTGTAATTTGACAGTAAAATTATGATGGATATTAATATATCAATCACCTATAATATATTATAATAATATTTAATTTTAAAAAAATTTAAAAATATAATTAAATATATTTTAAAAATTAATTATTATATATTAATAATATAAAATTATATTAATAATATAAAATAATTTTATCTTATCAATATAATTAAAAATTTTATCAATATAATTTTACTTTATTAATATAATTTTATATTATTAATATATAAAAATTACATTTTAAAAATTATAAAAATTTTATCAATATAATTTTATTCTATCAATATAATTTTATATTATCATCAATATAAAATTATATTAATAATATAAAATAAATTTATATTATTAATATAATTTTATATTATTAATATATAAAAATTAATTTTTAAAATATATTTAATTATATTTTTAAAAATTTTAAAATTAATATATTATTATATTATATTATAAATAATTAATATATTAATATATCTCATAAATTACTGTTATCTGATATGCTACAATCATAAAGTATATTAAACACCTTAGACCGCAAAGTACGTTGGAAACGGCGCCCAATCGAAATGTCATCTAAGAACAATGAAGAAAAAATTACACGGGGCACTTGGTTAAAGCCTTCAGGACGGTGAAAGATACTTGAAACTTGCCCATGTAGATAGGACACGAGTCTTTCAATTGCTCCAGGTGTAAGGAAATAGTAACTTTATAAAAACAAATATATAATATGGTGGTCCGATTAGAGGCATGCGTAGCAACTATATATAGGCTCCAAGGAGTTCAGGTGCTTCACGCTCCTATGTATATAGAGAGAGTGTGAATGTGTTATTAAGATAAAAATTTGTGAGGAATTTACAATAGCAATCGAGAGAAAGAAAGAAGAAGTGAAAGATCGTGTGAAATGAGAGTGGGGCGGAAGCAGAGTCGAAAGGAAGAATTAAGAAAGAAGAAGAGTAGAAGTTCATTGTGTCTACCACCTTGACCTCTATGGAAAATCTAATGTAGAAGATGAATTTACTTTTTAAAGCAAAATTATGGCTATATTTAATTATTACTTATTTTTATAGATTTAATTTGTATATATTAATAGTATAAAATTATTTTATATTGTCATCTACTCATATGCTACCACATAAGCAAAATGTATAACCCTCACCCCCCACTACTTCAAAAATTATACAAATGAAAGAATTTGATTAGATGATAATGTAAAATAATTTTACTTAAGAATGCATTATGTTAAGAATTTATCATGGCAAGAAAATTATTTAAAGAGAAAACATTTAAGACTTGCAGCTAATTGAGACATAGAGATAGATGTATTTACCTTGGTTAGTGTGGCATAATAATTCTACTTTATTGTCACGATATTATGAGTAACACTAGAGAAGGAGAATTTCCTTAAAGAAAGTTTTTAAGTGTGTAAGACAAATAGATGAAGGAAAGTGAAAATTAAAGCAAAAATGTTATAAAACATAATATGTTTGCTATTTATGTTGCAAGTAGAATCTAAAGGAAAGATATTTAAAATTTGCAGCTAACTGAGACAGAGAGCTAGATGTTCTTGCCTTGGTTAGCGTAGCATAAGAGTCTTTGCTGCCACGATGTTATGAGTAACACGAAAGGAGGGAAATTCCCTCGACAATGTTTGGGGCAAGCAGGCCAAAGGAACGATGAAACTAAAGCAAAGATGTTACAATGCTTTCTCTTTTATGTTGCATATAGAGTTTAAAGGAAAAGATATTATGATGCATACAAAGCATGTAGGTTTGCATGACATGCGTTGATAAGTGTTTATTACTCATGTTATTATTGATGATTATATTTATAAGTAATTTGCATATAAAGGTGGTAGTCATGCTATCTTCCGTTAAAGACACGGTTGGAACCAATTATAGTTCTCAAATATTTTAGGATCATTCATCTTTTATGAAGAATTTCAAATTCTTATTTCATTTCTAGTGATTTCAGAATAGTTAGGTAATGCTCCAAAGAAGGTAGACTCCTCCAAGTCACCAAAGACACGTGAGCTGGGATTGGGAAAAACTATAGTTTTTATTTTTGGCTTTAGAGATATCCAATGTACAGCTAATAGGATTATGTTGTTTTATTACTTGGTACCCTGATGTACTCAAGTATATCTAGGTCAAATGTCAAATGTCAAATTTTCTATTTCCTTTCATGCCATTAGCTTTTTCATAAACGGGCAATACATTTTGGTATCCATAATCACATCAATGGCATGAACTTAAATAGAAAATTAAACATTAGACCATAATATACATAAGCACATTGTAATGCTTGCAAGCAAAAACACAACTCTACTGGCTGTAGGTTAAACATTCCTAAGCAGTGATACAAACTACATATTATTGAAATTATAGTTTGTAGTCCCTAGTCATTAGAGAGATCTACCTTTTTTTAAGTGATATTTGTCTAATCTGAAACCACCAAGAATAAAAATAAGAATTGAAAATTCTTAGTAGAAAATAAATCGTTCTAAAGTATTTGAACTATAGTTGGTTCCAATCGTGTCATAGTACGGAAAATATCGCACAGCTATCATATCACAATCACATCACATTACTTACAGGAACATAATAGCTCATAATATTATGATCAATGAAACACATAGTATGTCATGCCATTCAAAACGTAGCATAAATAAGCAAGCCTCATTTAGACCATAATCTCTTTGTTTTAAATTTTCATTTTTCTTTATCTGCTTATCCTACATATAATCAAAGGCTTTCTCTTAGGGAATTTCTCTTTTCTGGTATTACTCATAATATCGTGATGACAAAGCAGGATCATTACGCTACACTAATCAAGGCATAAAAGAATCTTACATCTATCCCTGTACCTTCTTGGTGGCTAACGACAAATCTTAGATATCTTCTATTTAATTTAATTGCTTGCCATTATATAGAAAATCATGACAGGCATATAAGAATGCATATACTTAAAAAATAAATAAAATAACCTTGGTAGCAAAATTTAGATAATAAACTTGAGTAATATAAATAAATTATAATCTTTCAATAACAGTTTCACATAGAGTTATCAGATTCAGATGTCAATTTCTAAAGGGACAACTTATAAAAATTGTTTAATTCTCTTTTGATGGTTCTAATCATAGTTTATAGCACATTTAACATATAAAATTCCTATTCTTGCAATGGTAATTATAAAGATCAGTCCTAAGCAATGATATAAATATTTTAATAATCCAAGTCTAACGGTATAAATAGTTCAACAGTTCAGATTCATGTATTGCAAAGGTAATAGGTTTACGTATTTTAAGTAAAAAAAATATTTTAATTTTTTATATTGGTCCCTGAAAAATTGACGCATGAATCTTAACTCAAAGCAATATTTTAAGACATGATGATAAACTCACATAAATTGTTTAAATAAAGTAACTTCGAATAATAAATTATAAGGGAATACTAACTAATGACAATTTTTAAGAGTATAAAGGAACTCAAATTTATCATAAAAGTAAATATTAACATAAAATGAACAACTCATAAAATAACTAACAACTTTTAAATAGTAAATATATAAAACTGAATAACTTGATCGTAATATAAGATAGCGATGGTGTTATTTCAAAAATAAATTTATCTTCTACCTTTAAAATTTTTGGAGAGAACGAGAAAAAGCTAAGTTGATTGTTGATGGCACAGCCTCTTGTCCCTCTTACTTTATTTTCTTATCCTCGGTACCTTCTTGGAGTTTATCTCTCACTTTCACTCTTTCTTTGTTTTTGCTACTTGTCTTATATGAATTTAAAGAATAGACGCATTAAACAAGGTGTCATGTATATCTGACACTTCTTTCTTTTTATCATTTGAATTATTATTATTATTATTATTATTATTATTATGTGTACTAAAACTATTTGATATATGATACTAAAACTAGAGAATATCACACTCTTTTTTATAGGAGATATAAAAAGCACTACTATAATATAAGAATTTATGAAATTAAAAATATTTGTTTTATGGTGAATGTCCGTAGACTGAAAATACAATGTAAAAGTTATTGCTATCTAATACGTTGTTAAGAATGTAACAAGTAATCCTAAAATAATAATTTTTTTATACAATTATTGTAATTTTTATATCTCAAAATGTAGCATTTTAGGATATAGTAAATACCAAAAAGAAAAGAAAGAGTATTAAATTAGGCCCCATGAAATGATCACCATTGATCAAGTGTTCTATTTTTTTAAAATTGATCATAATTAATGTCATCAAATTCTCTTTTGAAGGCTTATTGTTAATAGTGTTTTAATTAAATTAAATTGCACTTCCTGCTTTTTTAGAGATATTCTTATTGCATAACCGTCTTTTCTATTTTCAAAATATATATTTTAGTCTAAAATATTTTATTAATTGAAATATTTATGCAAATTTACTAAATTATCCATTGTATGAAGTACTTTATTAATTAATGTTAATATTTTTTAAATTTATTTATTATTATTTTAATTGTTCATTATTTAACATTACTACAATTATTTCATTTTTATAAATTCTTGAGAACTAATATGCTAATATTAATAATACTATATTTATTAAAATTATTTGATCGTTGTTTAATGATTTTAAAAAATATAAAATTTAATATAGCGTTGACATTTTATTTTTATTTAATAAATTAATACAAAAATATTTTATTAACATTTACATTTTAACATTAATTGTCACATATTGTAGCTTAAAAATATTAGAAAAATTAAAAAGTATATAATTCCTACTTTTTAAAAAAAAAATAATCATCATAAATTATTGTTATTGTTAATAATATGTTTTCTTTACACACACACACACATATATATATATATATATATATATATATATATATATATCAATTACATATCTTTTGCCATCTAAAAACATATTTCAATATGTAACTGCTAATAAAAGGTATTTTTTTAAAAAAATAATAATAAACAGAAATAATGGAGATTTAACCAAAAAAAAATTTAAAATGGATTAAAGTGTATTGTGTTTTCATTTTGAGTTTAATTTATATGTATTGATAGTATAAAATTTTTTTACATTATTATCTACTCATATATTATCATATAAGTAAACATATATGACCTTCACCCCACTACTCCAAAAATTATACAAATGAAAAAATGTGATTGGATAACAGTGTAAAATAATTTTTTACTGTTAATGCATATAAATTAAATCTTTTCATTTTTTAAATGGAAAGAGCATATATTTTAAAAATAGAAATTAGAGTTGTGTAATAAATATATTTATGAGAAGAAAAGAGTATAATTTATTCTTTTAAATATTATAAACAGTTGAAATAATTAGACATGATGATTTTATGTTAAATGGAGACATAAGGGAATCTATTCCCTTATATTTTTATTCAAACATTAAATTTAAGAGATCAATTAGGTAGTCAATATTTTTTTAGAAATAAACCAGGATATTTTTTCGGTGATAAACAAATTCAGTAACCATAATAGTTGCATGACCTCCAATATTTTTTTACTAATCAATGATTAACATTTAGCTATAAATTCATTAATTTAAAATATATTTTTATAATTTTATTTTTCAAAAATAGAATATATGTAACATAATATTAAGTACTAACTACTATTATAGGATGTTGATAACTTTAGAAAAATTGAGAATACTGAGTAAACCTCAAACTAAAAAACAAAAGGATTTTACAAAGGAGAAATAGAATAATATTATAGATTTAATTTGTATATATTATTAGTATAAATAATTTTTATATAAATATTTAATCATGTATTGTCACATTAATAAAAATATCTGATATAACTACGCATTACTTGAATGATTATGCAAATAGAAAATTTTAATTGGATGATAATATAAAATTTTTTTATATTGATAATGTATTAAAATTAAATTTTAATATCATTTATATTTATTTTATTTAAAATATTATGTTAATTTGTCTATTATATATCATTAAAAATAATAACTTTTTATTTTAAATTAATTTATTTTTTTAATAATAAATAATATATAAATTAATATAATATTTCAGATAAAATAAATATAAATATTGTTATTTGAAAAAAAAAAAATAATAAGGACAGACAAGCGAGGGAGGCGGTGGTTCGTTACGTGATCTGCGAAGGGTATTCAGTCGCAAGACGCAATTACATGAGCGCGTATATCACGACCTTTATTACAGACACACTCGCCTTACGTGGATCCAGGTCATTGGTTGTTATTAGAAATTGCTGTTTGCAGAAAATTTCTAAAATAGTTCTATTAAAAAATAAGGAATATTATTAAATTAATATAACAAACATTTTTGCATTGAATTTAATTTCTGACTTTTTCAATTAAATAAAAACATATGTTGGGATCGCGTTTTTCTCGTAGGGACCATGTCCTAGAGATCGTAAACTAACAATTATTTGGGAGGTTGGCCAGTGAGAAAAGGGGCTAGGCAGACAGTATATGCTTGCTGCAACCGTACCTGGGACCCACCGCATCAACTTGCGGGAACGCATTTTTTTTCTCTATCCATCTGAGCCGTTCCTTTGCCGCCCCTGCTATCTTCTTCGGAATGAGATATATTGAAAGAATTTATTTTTTGTGAAATATTATATTAATTTATTATTAAATAAAATATAAATTTTATTTTTATTGAATTCATATATTATTTAATAATAAATAAATAATAAATTAATATAATATTCCACAAAAATTGAGCTGATATCAGTTCTCCTTTGCTTCACATCACTATTGCCTCCTTCGACTTTTTTACTTAAGGCCGTTGCCCCTTGAACTTCGAAGAAACAAGAAACGTCTTGAAAAATATAAGTGTAACTCAATCAGAATAAAAATAAAAGATAGGTTAACTTTTAGACACTGATATAAAACATAATTTTATATTATTAATCAATAAAATTATAAAAAAATATCAAATAATATTAAATAATTATTACTATAATAATTACATATCATAATTTGATATTTTTTATATTGTTAATATACAGAAATTAATCTTATAAAAAATTGATCTAAAATACTAAAATCCAATCAAAATCAAAAAAAGTTTTGTTTGCAATGGTTCCATTTTTTTTGGGATTGGATTTAATTTTTATTTTTCAAAACCGATCACTTTCAGTAATGAAAGTAAGTTAATATCAAATAATGTATAATTTTTTATTATTAAATTTATATTATAATAAGTTAAATTTATTCGATATTTTTAATTTATGTAATTTTCTCAATATAATATTATTTTATGTATGTCAAATGAGTTGTTTTTATTTTTATTAATTTTAATAATTTTTGTTACTTTTATTTATGATAGGAAAAGATCATGTGCACTTTGATTTTCAAACTTTAAAAATATGCAATACCACCCCAAAAATCTTCTAAAATTTGCATTTTAGTCATTTTTTCTAATTTTTCATCAAATATTAACAAAAAATATCACAATCAAGTCATGTGACTATGTTTCATACCAAATTTCTTGATTTAAAAATGTTCAATTTACCCCTTTCAACTTATATTTTATTTTACTTTGGTCTTGATATAAAATGTGACAAATTCTATTAGTATTTGACAAAAAACTTTACCTACAGAAGGATTAAATTGCACCTATTATAAAGTTTAAGTATGCTATTGCATATAAGTTTGATGACCAAAATACACATGATCTTATGTAGAAATTGATCTAATTCCAACCTATAAAACTTGGTTTGGAGTGGATCAATTCAAAGTTTAAATTAGACTGATCCAAATAAAACTAATGTAAATTATATTGTTTGGATTGATTAACATTTTAACTCAAATCCAATCTAAACTGAACTATAAAACCACTAATTCTTGTTGGTTGGTATGAAAATAACTTGACATTCAAGTTATAGACATCAAGTATTAGTGTCATGGAACGATTTACATTGTAACATAGAAAACCTCAAATATCAAGGGAAATACCTAAAAAAAAATTACAAGATAAACTCTGAAAAATACTTTACTATATTCTATATACTTACAATATTATTTTCATACTCTCTCATGTAAAAGATAAAGACATTGTTTTCCAATGAGAACTCATCCTCTTCAAATATTATAATTTTCTGTAATTACTAAAGAATTATAAAAATGATACTCAAAATTATTTGTTCTGTAATTACTAAAGAATTATAGAAATGATACTCAAAATTATTTGAGATATATATATATATATATATATATATATATATATATATATATATATATATATATATATATATATATATATATATACTACCTATACTCTTTAGCATTTACTTGGACTCTTTATTTTCCTCTCAGTATCAAAGGCTGTTTCACGCTTTGCCTCTATCTTTGAAGCGTACTCTTGCTCGCTACTTCATTGCTTCCAAATGAATGAATTTGCCTCTATTCATAGTTGCTTGTTAATTTGTAAATGCATCATAAAGATTATCAACCTAAGTTGCAAAGTTGGTAATGTTGTTACCTTTTAAACATTTGTAACATGTCGTTAATGCTTGCCATTAAGTTTCTTTCTTTAATAATAATAATAATTATTTTTTCCTTCCACATGACATTTTCGATGTGATGGATAAGTTTTGAAAGGAGGTAATTATAAAATTATAAAATTTAGTATTTTTTAAACGTAAAATATCTTGTCATTGGCTTGTGAAAACATGATCAGATTAAATTAAAAGTTAGTCTTTTGTTCGATTTAATTATGACACCTACTTCGATACTCTCTCCGAAAAATAGTATGATGCAGCATTTTTAAAAGTTACAGTTTCCGATAAGGAAAGTTACAACGTTGAAAATATATGATTCATAAAAAGTTAAAGCTGCGTGGTGAGACAAAATTTTCAAAAACGGTGAAAAGGAACTCAGCCAAAGAGAAATACTTAGTAATCTTGAAATATTATTTACCTGTATTTTTAATTAATTATATAAATATATTTTATATAAAATTATATATTAATAAAATTTTTTTATTAAAAATACACTTACATAATTGATTGAAAATATGATTATATACTGCTTCAAAACCGCAAGAATGTCAATTTCGATATTACGAAAACATGATCAGATTAACTTTTGTGTCTCATACCGTAACTTTTATATTATAAACTGTAACTTCCATAAAATGTTATGCCCTATTACATTTTTCCAGAGAGAGTAGGGAAGGGGGCGCCTTTAATTATATCTCGAAAATTGGAATTTATAATTAAACTTCATAAATTGACACTCCTATATGAACTCAGAAACAATCAGATATATTTATCGTCAATCTTATGAATTTATTGTCAGTTTTCTGCAAGTAATGTTTATTCTATTTTTTGTTTCAAAATTTCCTCATGTAATGTGCTACTTTTTTACTTAGTTTTTTTTTTAATTATAATTCTTATATTTGTCCAAACTCCTCATTATTAAATATAATTTATTTTTGAAGTTTATAGATTTTTAATTACCTTGGTCACTCTAACTTGCTTGATGTCTCTTCTTTTTCCATTTTTTTTGTCTTTTCCCTTTCTTTCTATAAAACACAAATATATATATTATATATGAATACAATCCATGCAAATAGGATTAATGTTATGTTTCACTTATTTCTCATTCAAATTCATACTCCTTTAATGTAATTGTGTAAAATTCAATTCGATTTTTCTCTTAAAAATTAGTTATCAGTTATAAACAGTTTGATTTCTTTTAAGTAATAAAATTAATTATGATATGATTTTTTTAAGATTTAATTAATTAGTAAGTCCCTATAATTTGGTCAAATTTTCAAGTAGATCCTTATAATTTAAAATTTTTTAATCAGGTCTCTACATTAGATAAATTAATCAAATTCTTGGAGTAACCTAATGTTACAAAATTTTTTAACATTTCATATAGTTTAATAGGTCTTTACCTCATTTTATAAATTCAAACGTAAAAATTTATTCAATTTAATTGAAAATTTTGTAATAATAGATTACTCCACGGACTTGATTATAAAAACTTATTTAATTTAGCAATTTGATTAAAAATTTTTAAACTATAAGGACCCAATTGAAAATTGAGTTAAGTAATAAGGACCAACAGATTAATTAAATCATTTTTTAACTTCAAAATTTATTTCTCCTAATTTGTATTGATGTTCATGTATACAACATTACTTACAGTTAGAGCCGATAGTTATATTATTATATGCATCACATTAGTGTTAAGCTGGTTTTAAAGAGAAGGTATATCTCAAGCTTCAAAACACTTGCTTTTAGTCAAAACTTTGATCCTTATTAAGTTAATTAATCTCCAAGTTGTGTTTATAATATGAAATTTATTTTATAATAGTGTTAATGCATAAAAATGTTTCAGAAGTTATATCAAGGTTGGTGATGTCTTAGGAAGAGGATAGATTATCAGCCTCTAATCAAGTAAATTATGGTGTTTCTTTTATAGCCAATTCAATCCAAAAAAGGAACTACTGTATATGGACTGGACTAAATTACTTATATTAAACGATGGTCTTCTGACCCCTTAACTTGTATAAGGATACTATAAAATTAATTTTTTGAAGTCAACTTTTTTTCTTAAATCTATTGTTACTTATTTAAGCGTACAATAACAGTACAACTTCATGTTTTCCTGGATGTTGGTACATCAATATTGATAAGGAAGTATTCAAGGATATGCAGGTATCACCTTTTTTTTTTTTTTCTGGACGCCATGTAGGTATCAATTCTTGTCTGTAAATAAATAAGAAAGAAGTAATACTAAAGCAAGTATTTAAAAATTTTAAATTTTCTTAAATTAAACGAATTATGAATGTAATATTATATAACTGAGTTTCATGGACAAGTGCAAAACAGGTGAGCTTCCATCATTCATGATGAGCTGCCAATCCCCCTTCCTTTTAGCCACTCCAACCAAAATTAAAAAATTATAATAATTGAATACATGAATAAAATAATATTTGCAAGTATACGTGGACTAATACCAGAGTAATTAAAAATTATTATTATTATAAAAAAAGTGCATAGAAGCAAGGTCTCTATTATAATAAGAGGGAACTTTATTTGTATAGTTGCAGGATCCACAAACACATAGCACCCAATCAAAGCTCAACAGCTTCATCCACTGATTTCTTGTGCCCTCCCCCTTTGCAAAAATTATTGTTATTATTATAGCAAAGTTTGTTTTGATTCATTCCTTGAAGCTTGGTGACTTTGCTTTTTCAGCTTCCATATATTTCACTCTTTTCGTTTATTTTTTGTTTTACCAATATTTCTTTCTTTCTCTTTTCTTTTGATGCTGAGCATCAAAGGGAAAAGGGAATTAAAAAACAGTTTTGTTTTTATGAAAAACCAGCTTTTTAGTTTTTCCTTACCTCTTCAACCCCCTCCTAATAAATTCTGAGTCTTTCTGCTCTTTCCTAATTGGGTTTGCACCATTCATTGTATTTGGCTTTTCTCCTTCTCTTGCTTGTTCTTTATAGCTTATATTTGCTTTCTCAATTTGGTTAAGCATAAGGTTGAAGCTGCAGCGATAGTACTCAATTTTCATCTGTGAAAGCAGTTTCCAGTTCTCTTTTGTGAGTAATTTGTTTTCTGCAGTTTTGTTCTGTCTCAGTTCTAGTTTAGTATCTGAGAGGGACAAGTTCATTGAGTTTAGATCTCAATAGTGGCTCTAGGTTTATCTTTTTGGACCAATTAGGCAACAATAGCCTTCAATCTCAATTTGGAGCATTCTCTCTGATTTTTAAAATTTTTCTTTTCAAATAAACAAAGTGGGTCTTTTTCAGATTCCTGTGGAGCACTTGTCCTATACATAAAAGGGTATTCTGATTCCTTTGAAAAAAGAATAAAGGGGGTATTCTCAATTTATCCTTGATATTGTTGTGGTAAAACCTCCACCTCTGCTTCTCATTTCTCTCTGCTTCCCATTTCAATCAACTTTGTTTCTTATAAAGTTTTAATCTTTCAATTGCTTCATAAGGTTCTTTTAAACTTTTGGGGTGTGATGAAGTGGGAAACAGAAGTACTCTCTCCTACACCTTATATTCACAACAACAACAACAACTCCTCCCATTGGCTTGTGGGAGATAACAGGAGCACCAAATGGACACCTGAAGAGAACAAACTGTTTGAGAATGCGCTTGCCTTGCATGATAAGGACACCCCAGATAGGTGGCATAGGGTAGCTGAGATGATACCAGGGAAGACAGTTGTTGATGTTATGAAGCAATATAAGAAATTAGTAGCAGATGTCAATGACATAGAAGCTGGGCTGGTCCCAATTCCTGGCTACAGTACCAGTACCACCTCACCCTTTACCTTGGACTGGGTGAACACTTCTGGATATGATGATGGGTTTAAAGGACTTGCTGCAAAGAGATCCTCCACAAGAACTCCAGAACAGGAAAGGAAGAAAGGAGTGCCATGGACTGAAGAGGAGCACAAGTAAGTTTATCAATTCATACTTTTTTTTTTTTTTTTTGCTTTTAATTTCAAGTTTTAAAAAATGGTGTGTATAATGAAAGCAATACTTAGTGGATGTAGTTTACAGTTTATACCCCTCATATGAATTATGAACTGAGGATCTATTTATTAAGAGCTAGAATTATAACCTAGTGCTAGCACCGGAAGAGCTTTATTTTATAATGGATTGACTTAATTCGAGTAAGATTAGTTAGGATCCGTGAACTTCTAATACTGATAATTTAGACCCCCCAAAAAAACAGATATTTATTATTGGTGTTGAGGTCTTTTTAGCTTTCAAGTAGCTATGGGTAGTTATTGAAGTCAAATTTCATGTGATCTTTATTTTAGTTGTTGGGTTGAAACTTGATTATGAAAGTTCTCTTCTGCAGATTGTTCTTACTGGGTCTGAAGAAGTATGGCAAAGGTGATTGGAGAAATATTTCGCGCAATTTTGTTATCACTCGAACACCGACCCAGGTTGCTAGCCATGCGCAGAAATACTTCATCAGACAACTTTCAGGAGGCAAAGACAAGAGGAGGGCTAGCATCCATGACATAACAACAGTCAATCTCATAGATAACAGAACTTCTCCTTCAGAAGATAGCAAAAGATCCACTTCACCACATGATTCCATGATGTTCTCACACCAGCAACAACCAAATTCTACTGCTACTACCACATCTATAGGGCATTTCCAGTGGAATAACAAGTCTAATTCAGGAGTATCTATGACATTCAATCCAGCACATGATGAAGTATTCATGTCTCCTTATGGTGTTAACAACTATGGTTTTAAGATGCAGGGCCAAAATCTGAATAAAAGTGCTCTTCATGAGTCTTCATACCTAGGACATCAGACACACAACATTGCTTTCCAAATGTAACCCTTACAATACTGTTCCCATGCATGATATGCCTGGTTGTATTGAATTATTTATGCCTAGAACTAGTATCTCATGTTCACTTTAATAGTACAACAGTGTTTGTGCAATTTTACAGGTTTTATGTGAATATCTTACATTAGAATATTATATATATAGTTCTTGTCTTCTTGGGGTATGAACTTGAAGGAAAGCGGAGGCAATTTGTTTCTGAAACAACTTGTGAAAGGCGAAATTTGCTAGTCAAACACGTTCCCAACTTTGGATTTTCTATGTTTAATAAGAACATTAGATTTCAAGCCTAGTTTAGAATTAAATCTTAACTTTAAGGACTAAGCGTTAGTTAGCTAGACATTAGCAAGGTAAATGTATGTGAAGGATACTGTTACTGGATTTGTATTATAGTACAGTTTAGTTGAGTGATCCATAATATGATACCTTAACAGTTGCTCTTCAAAGATAAGATTAAGATGCACAAATGGTGCAAGTAGGATTCAGGTAGATTAATTAATTATTTAATTAGGATATGTATGTTACGAAGTGTGATTCATGCATGGTAGTAACACTGTTTGTACAGTAGACACTTAAATCCAAATAAGTCCAAAGAAAGCATCGTAGTTTTTTGTGATTCTATATGTACGGAGCCTACTTATAAAACATAATTTTAAATGTTTCACTGTTCTCCGTATATTGATTGGCTAAAGTCGTGATCCCACTTGTGGAGACAACCTAAGCCTTTTATTTCACCGAAAACAAAGTCTTCAGCATTTTATGATTGCTTGTTTACTTATAGGTGAGATGAACAAATTTTTTAATTACTAAATCTTATATAAATGGTAACTGTCAAAAATTGAATAATACTTAAAAAATTTGTATAATTTTGTGAGTTAATCTTGACTTTTTATGTATAATTCAATAGCAAAATTTCACTTATTCATATATACACCCAAAAGGAGTTTTGAGATTCTCTTTTGGGTGAGAAAATTCATTGACCACTTCTAGCTTTTCTTTCAAAGCAAGAATAAGTATCTTTCCCTATCCCTCCCTCTCTCCCGCAAAGAGTGCTTTGTGGACCTCGTGATAATTGAAAATATCAAATGACACAAAGTAAGTACTAATGTCCACCATCACTGACATAAAATAGCTAATGAAGCTGCTGATACAGTGGTTTTGTAGCTGCCTTCTGATTAAATTAAATCTATAACTTGATTAATATATACTAATGTCTTGGTCAATTCCCACTCATTTTTCATGATTAAACGTGTAAAATGCTGAGGATCTAAAATCTGTGCGCTCTTCTTTTCTCGTTCACTTCCACATAGACACGCTTACAACACGCTTGTAACTTTCCGTAGGAAAATCTATATAACTTTTCATAGAAAATAAGGGGGGTCATTAGATAATACAAAGATAAATAAGTATGTCACATCATTTTCTGACTCTAATATTTTTCTAAGCTAGTTGCATCGTTGATTCACTCTAAATGCAAAGCAACAATAATTGAATTATAAGTTATGATGTACATTTGATTAGAGACGCAAATCATCACTTATAAGCTTTTCTTCTTTGTGATAAGGTTATTTTGACCACATCTTTATCATTTCCTACAAAGCCTGGGATAGGCTGAGTCATAAATTCCTTATGCACTTTGTTTCTTTGTTCTGGACTAATCTATAATTTTTTTCAAGCAGCTAATTAAGTATATGTTTCAATTGGTGAACATAATGCAAAGTCATGCTGGCAATTCACTCATGGACAAGTTTCTTGAGTTTCAATGATAGATATTTAAACAAAATGACATTTTTTTTTTCCTTTTTTAATTCAATTAAGGACAAAGTATTTTTTTTTATTTCTTCTAAATATCTTTCATTAAGGACAATCTTGTTTGACACACAGTCAAATAGTATATGTGAGCACCTTTCCCTGCTGATATTCAAACTATGATTCGCCACACTATGAGAGACTAGCCTCATCTGTGTTAACGACAGAGTATGAACAATATGAAAAAAGGAATGAATGATTGAATGTCGAGCGTTTCAGCATGGTGGACCTCCTTAGTGCAAATTTTGTTACCAACATGGAACAAATTTTTTTTGGCCCCGCCCGGGGGCGGGGGTTGGTGTGTGAATTTATGGAATCAGATGAATTTCCTTCTACTACAGTTTCAATTCCGTATAGCCAGTTTAGCATGCTGTTTCATGTTTCTTGTAGGATTTTCATGACACAGCGGCTGCATGACGCATTAACCAACAAAAAAGATGTAACCATTTATAAAAGTGCTACTTTCACTTTTTGCTAACTTTATTGTCAATTATTCATAAAAATTCCAAAATTATTGATGCAATTTAAAACGACCCATGTTTTCTTTTGCAACTTGGCAAAAAATCTTGTATCTGCTAATTCTAATAAAACAACCACTTTCCATGGCAGTATACGCCACATGGGCCCGCAAGTCGGTTTTCCTGTAGTATATGACAAGACTAACCACCATCTTTTTCAAAATGAAAGCAACCATTTTGCAAGTGGAATTAAAAAGCAGCTTGGACACTTTATTCCTTATTTCTATCAACACTTGCACCGTTTGTAACCACATTGATACAGCAACTACAATTTTATAATGGAGGATTAAGCATCTAATTAATGATAGACAATAAGTAATTTAGTGGAGAATCAAACAATGACAGACATTATTACAAGCTCCTTAACATATAGTGAATCAAATTAGTCCCATTAAGTTGATTGTAATAAGAACAGAGGTTTACTCACCTGGTCAATTTTTCACTTATATATCTCCATAATTTAGATTAGTTTATTAGGTTTTCTCATTGGTAAATTGTAAGTATATCTATAAGTATTCAATAAGCCCAAAAGCATATCCTAATTTGATTTTAGATTGGAATGAGCCTTCCCCATAATCTAAATTAAATTTTAATCTTAATTCCTACCAAAACAAATGGTTAAAATCAAAATAGGACACTAAAGCTCAAGTCCTTTTCTTTGGGGTCAATAATAAAGCTCAAGTCCTTGCAACTAAAATTTTTAATCACAAGTCCTGTTCAAGGGGCTATGAAGAAAGTGGGTAGGATTCTCTCAATGCTTTCATTGGCCAAGAATCTGATAATGGTGTATTTTAGTAGGACTTAAGTTACACACACTGAAAAGGAATAGGAAGGACGGAAAGCTTGTGCATCCAATCCCAGTATCATTGCCTAATGCAGTTGTGTCTGAAAGATTTCATATCCCATAATGGGAATAAACCAGAATATTGGGCAGCAAAGTTAATGATTAGGGATATAATGATATGTGGACAAATAGAACGGCAAAAGACATGTCTTCTCAATAAGATTATGAGATCTACTGGGTTGAGAATAGAAAATTGAAATTGCAGATGTCACCCATAGTTGATTGGTTCAAATAGTCTAGCACTTATTTCCCTTGAAAAAGTCTCCGATTTGAGTCTTTTATAGAGGAAAAAAAAAAGATTAGGAGAGCTTTATTTCCATAGTAGATCAATCCGGCTCAAGTCAGATTAGTTGGGATATAGTGGACTTTTGGATAGGTTTAAACCAAAAAAAATAAGATAAAATTGTTGTGAAATATGTAATACATGACATGGTGCCCAAAATGGAACAAAGTTCATGTGTAAAGGACTTGTCTTCTCAGATCACAGTCCTTTATGCACACAGTTGATCTTATTAAATAAAACAAAGTTCATGTGTACGGATGTAGTGGTCATACAAATTGTAAAGGGCAATCTATTCATGGCATTCATACACAGAAATAGGAAACTTAGACGTAGGCCTTTATTATATGACAATCCAAAGCCTAGGGGAAATAAGATATCACATAAATTTGAACTCCAACTGGTTGAGCAAGCTGTTCAACTCTCCTGAGCCATGTCACTAGTAGTTGACCCTTGAAGTCATGATCCCAAACAGCAACAAGAGCATTATTTATTTATTTATTGTTTTCCCATCAGCCATAGGCCATACCTCTAAGAATAAGGGTCAGCTGGATATTAGAATAACCACTAACAGGAACATACACAACTGGAAAATGAATAACTCCATATATAGAAAGACATATAAAATTGGCATCACTGTCACAGTCACAGAGTTCCAACGAATGATCAAACATATCAGGGGGATCTACTTAAGGAAAACTTATAGTATGGTGAACTAATACTCTTCCCTCAAGATAAAGAAAGAAATTAAGTCCACAGTCATTCCATCACTAAGCATAATCCTTGAAACATTTATAACAAAAAATAACAAACTTCATGTAACATATTATGCCACCATAGGAAAGAAAAGGTCGAAAATATTTATGTCAGAACAATAGTTTGACATCTATCTCAATGGTGGACATCAACCAAATGCAGGTATATTTTTCCCCATGTGTGCATTAAAACTTATGAGGCATTTACATTCCTCACAACGCATGTTTGAAGTATGTGATGTTCACACCATGATCCCAAAAATTTTTTCGATCCGTAATATTAATGGGGAATCATATGTTAATTCTTGGAGAATTCAATATACTTACTAGTGATATGAAACTCTTCTCTCTCTCTCTCTCTCACTCTGTCTCCACTTTTTTTTTTCTTTTTTTTTTTTTTATGTGTTTCGTATATTTGTTTACTACGGAACCATGTGTTAATATCTGAAGAACCATGCGTTAATTTGTCAAAAAATCAGTATATTTAACGAGAAACTGAAACTCAGCACCATTTTCATGCTTCCGTACACTTCTTTATTGAGCAACCATGTGTTGGACTTTGAGAAATTCAATTTATTAACTCGAAACAATCAAGTGTATCAAAAATAAAAAATTCAGAGAGGAGTTTTAGTTCCCTGATAAGAAACTTAATTCCCCAATATTAACACATGATTTCCTGGCAAACAAGTAAGCAGAACATGAAAAAGGTGGAGAGAGAAAGAGAGAGGAGTTTCATATCCCCAGTAAATATATTGAATTCTCTAGAAATAGCACATGGTCACATGCTCCCGGCCATGTTTGTGAGCATTGTAAGCAGAGCCTGAAACTTATCAAGTATTTAGAAAAGTCATCCTTGATAGTTGTTGAGAAGGTGTAAGAGAAAAAAAAAAAAAAAAAGTTTTTGAGGGGGGGTGGGTGGGAATGAATCTTTAGACTTAATAACAGTCAACACTAAAGCTAGTCCAAACAAGAAACTCTTCTTAAGCGGCATGTCTGGTCTGATATGTTATTGTTAAGAAGCAATATAAGATTGAATAATAAAAACATAGCTTCATCTTTTAAACTGGAAATGCAATATTACAGCACATCAATTATAATCCACCCACTAGATGCCTGCCAAGAAGCTCCCATGTGGCTTCCAAAATACTATATCCTTAAATTCTATTCCATATTGTAAGGCAACCACAATGTAGAGGCCATAGCATATGTGAGACATCCATCTTCATAACTCAGTCAAATGTAGCAGACATAGTACTATTATAGGCCAAATTTATTATAATGCATTGCAAGCCCTTATTAAGCTTAACATTAATTTCTTCCCATCTCAACTGAACCCAGGTGACTGATTACGATACATTGATAGTAGGATTAACTAATTGATATGACCTATGGAGGGCAAATATTATTCACAAACTCCTTATATTGAGTACCTGGGCTATCTTTGAGGGTACTTTAGCACTTATTCATGTAAATTCTCCTCCTTATATGTCAGCCCAAAACCAAGAGGAAATAAGGGTTCACATGATTTAACTCCATCATTTGGTTGATCAAGCTGATCAACACTTCTGAACCAAGTCACTGGTAGTTGACCCTTGAAGTCATGATCACCAAAGATAACATCTGTGATTCCCAGTCCTTCAGTACCGGGCAACCAAGCAGCAACAATAGCCTCTGTCTTTTCCAATAGCCATGGCTCTAAGACTAAAGGTCTTCCAGATATCAGAATAACCAGAGTTGGGATTTTCTCAGCAACTAAGCTTATGATATCAGCTCCGTTGAAGGGGATTGTAAGGCCAGAATTGTCACCCAAGGTCTCTGCATAAGGAGGTTCACCAACAGCTACAATTGCAAAAGAGAATTCATTATGTTCTATGGTGTGTATTGACGGATACTTCTCGTAAATTACTTCGGTTTCAGCTCCTACAGTTGCCTTAACAGCATCCAAGATTGTTGCCCCTAAAATGGTAGAGGTAAGATATACGTAGCAACCATGTTTAACAAAGGAAAAAAAAAAGAAACAAAGAATAGTATAAATTAGGAAAGCTATTGCATGAGCATAACTATAGAAATAAATCAATCTTCAATGTCTTCATGAATATGCATTTATGACAAGAACTGATAGAAAATTAAATTTGAAACTGGGGAAGGAATGACGGACTGAATGAATTTCTAGACTTATTAGCTAATCAGAAAGAATCATTCTCCCTAAGCAACCAAAAAGAATAAAATGTACTTCACTATTGTTGAGAAGCAACAAAGGTTCTCAGATTTTGGGAGTCAACAAAATGTGTTGGAAAAGCGACAAAAACAATGGCTTACCAACTGTAATCCGCCCACTACATCCATACCAAGTTTTAGTCCAACCTCCACATTGATATCCAAGATCATCGGCGTGAGTCCCAGCAACAAGGATTCTCTTAGCTTTCCTATCCAATGGAAGAAAACGTTTGCTAAGATCTTTTCCATTTTTCAACAGAACCAAGGACTTTCGAACTGCTTCACGTGCTAGATCTCTATGTGGCTGCAAAAAAAGTATGATGGTAAACAAAGTTAAAATTTTAATTAGCTTGTGATACTTACAAACAGATAATCAGGGAACATGGAAAATTAAAAATATCATACATACAACAACAATTCAACTTTGTCCCACTAGATGGGGTCGGCTACATGGGGAAGATGACACCATAGTGTCCTATCATAAATCATATTTACATTTAAATCATTAACATCTAAATCTCTTTTAAGAGTTTCACCTATGGTTTTTCTAGGTCTTTTTCTACCTTTTGTTACTGGACCAACCTTCACCTGATCCACTCTCCTCACTGGGCCTCTGCAGGCTTTCTTCAAGTATGTCCAAACCACCCAAGAGTCAAGACAAGATTCTACCATCTTTTCTACAATAGACACCACCCCAACTTTTTCTCTAATGAATTAATTTCTAATCCTATCTTATCTAATGTATTGTCCATTCATCCATCGCAACATCCTCATCTCTACAATCACAGCATCCTCATCTCTGCATAAAATATCATACACAGGGATGGAAATTTTAAAAGGAGTCAGTGTTATTATTTATGTTCTTTATCAGGATCCTTTGACTTTGGAGCCATCTAAGTTGAAGCATTTATGTTTTCTAGAGCTATCAGAAAAATAATGGTTCAATCCATTTATATTATTATCTCATATTTTTGGCAGAATTAAAATTTAGGATATCCTGGAAAACATATTAAAATTTAGTATGATTGACCAAAAGAGTGGTTAAACTTTCAAAGATTTTTAATATGATAACCTGATTAAACATTCTTTTTGTAAATTCATCCTAAATTGGAATATCGTAAGTTGTAATTGTCTCAAGAGAACTAAATATATGATTTGAGTGACTACCATCTATGTTCTCTCTCTCTTTCTCTTTCCATTTCTTTATATTCTTTTCCATTTTATATTTTAGGATGGGAGTGTTCTATAATCTCTAGGGTAATAGTTTTTAACATGCCAGAAGTATATACATTCAAAAGAGAACCAATATATAGGGAGAAGAATTAATATTCTATCACTCACTTCACTTTGTTTAAATATAAACATGGACAAGCTGCAATAGTTTACACAGTTAGTTATAATGATGTTGATATTTCAATAATGAACCAAAGCTCGCTTAGAAAGTGTCAAAGAGAGGTTCACTATGTGCTGAGTTTATGCTTACCTTGCAACCAACTGTATCTAGCAAAGATCTGTCACTTAAAGGACATTCAAAAAGACCAGCAGCAAACTTTACTCTCAAAATTCGCTCAACAGCATCATCAATTCTGCTCATTGGTACTTCCCCAGATTCAACTAGAAAGGTTAAATCTTCAATGAATAGTTCACATCTTAAGGCCACCATCACCTGCATGTAATCTTAAATAAATGAACAGATTTTTTTTTTTTTTTGGTTTTCAAATGTAATAAAAGATTCTTGGAATTGAAGATCTATACCATGTCAATTCCGGCATTGATAGAAGATTTAATGCAGTAGCGATAATTTGACCCATGAGGATGGCACAGTCGATCAAGTCCCTCCCAGTCAGAAATCACAAAACCCTATAACAGCAATGGTATAGTTAAAAAAGTATTATAACCAAATGCAGAAACAAAATAAAAGTCCAAAAAACTTCAGTCACTGTTTCCGTATCTTAATACAGCTTTATTGAAATTGTTAAGGCCAACTATTATAAAAGCTTAAAATGTTAAGTGAAGGCTTATGAATGATTTTTATATTAATCATGCTCTCTCATGCAAGAGCCTTTTGGCCATAAAGTGTGGACAACATATAGGCCCACTCTACCTTGTGCTGAAGTGTGTATTTTTATCAGAAGAATAAGGATCACAAGGATCGAACTCCCGGCTACGTCTACTTAGTCATATATATAGGCTTTGATATCATGTAAAGGACCAACTTTCCTAAAAAAATTAAGTTGTTAGGTGAAGGCGTATAAATGGTTTATATCACTGACATGCCTCTTCACATGAGAGACCTTTGGATTTGAAGCATGGACAATGTGCAAGCCCATTTTGTACAATGCTCTAAAATTCAACTTTTATTTTTGACCACTTAGTCAAAGCGGCCTTCATACAATGTCAAAACCCATTTCTCCTAAAAGCATAAGCTATTAAGTGGAGGCTCATGAATGACTTTGTATCCTTACAAGTCCCCTTGCACAAGACCTTTGGGATCTAAGCATAGACAATGCTCAAATCTGCTCTACCTTGTGCTAAAACTCAACTTTTATTAAACGAGGAGGGCAGCAAGGATTGAATTCTTGTCTCTTGATCACTTAGTCGATGAATTCCCAGTAAACCATAAACTGTTAGGTGGAGGCTCTTTAATAATTTTTATATCTAACAGAAACAAGATAACTAGAAGGGCCCCCATCTTTTAAATAAGAAAGAATAAATAGAAAACAGAGAAACGATTTTTGCATTCATTTGTAATATACAGCAAATAAATGCTAATGTATAAAATTGGATCACATACCTTAAAGGATACTGATGCCCAAGCAACTTGAAAATTTAGCTAGGGATAATGTGAAGATTGTTTGGGTTGTTTTACCTTAAAACCTAGCTTTTCCTTCAAGATTTCAGTCAGAAGATAATGGTCAGCATGGAGTTTGCGTCCATTCCAGCTAGAATAGGATGCCATAATGGTTGAAACGCCCTGGGAAATGCAGTCTAAGTAGGGCGCCATGTGGATTCTCTCTAAGTCTTCATATGATAATATAGTATTTCCCTCATTTTCACCTTTATAAGTACCTCCATCTCCGACAAAATGCTTGGCACATGCAATAACATTGTTCCTAAAGTATAACTTAAACATAAGATGAACATTTTGACATAGGTATATGACCATTAATTTGTTAAACTTTTTGAAAATAATGGTAAGTTTATGCCATGAGCAGAATGAACAAATAAGAAAATACACAAACTGGATAATATGTTACAAAATATCAATAGCATGAAAACTACAGGGAGAACATATTTTACAACTGAATGAAAGAAAAGTTTGAAGGGCAAAAAGATCCTTTCTTAAAATGTAAATTACAGGAAATATGATATATAAAGATAATAAATGGAAACAAGATCCAAAAAAAAAAAAAATGCAGTCATCCTGTTGTCATGTGTCAGTATAAATTGTTATTGGGACAGTAGTAATTAATTTTAATATTTATAAACAAAATTATTTTGTAAAAATTTGTATTAATGGTTTTTGCCTACCTTCCAGCTACAAAAGGGTATCCATATTTATGTCCTTGTGGTGGCTTGCCTTGCAAACCTGAGACAATGGAAGTCATCTTTCTGACTATTTCAGTGTCTTCACTGTAGCTCTCATAGCATCTTCCCCATCTAGGATCTTTGCAGACCTGTATATTTAACTAAGTAAACCGCCATTCCTTCAAAAGAAAACAAAAGGAAAAAAGATGCAAAACGTTGATATATTGCACTTCTTTTAACTTCTGTTAGGAACATGTAAATCTTTTCTGAAATAGATAATGCTACAGATCTGCAGTTTTGGACTTAAAAATTTTTAAATCCCGTATTTATTGGATTTATAAAACTGGTACAAAACATGAGAATCAACTACAAAGTCCAGGACTCTTCAGAAGTGACGTCATTGTCATGCTACGAGTATAGGATTAAAGGTAAAGTGATGAGTTTACTGATGAACTTTAAAGACCAATGAGTGTAACCAGGGGCAGAACTATGCTTGCATGTAGGGGGTCATGACCCCACAAAATTTTCAAAATTTAAACAACTTGCACAAATGATGCATCCAAGCAATGCAACTTTGCGAAAGGTCATTGGCACAATTCATCTATGCATAGAATGACTAGTTGATTGCAGTGCCTTACCGCCACACAAGGAGCAAAACTATAGTGAACTCCACTTGCTTTAACTTCAAGTGCTGTAGCAGCTCCAATTCTTTGAGATAAATCAGCCTCTCTACAAGCATGTCACCAGTGAAAATTAAGAACTGATTTCAAGGGGGAAAAGGAATTCTACATCTAATGTAATTTAGTGTATCCAACAAATTATTGCAGCATAATTCCTGATGAAGCTGGCAAAAGCAAACTGCTCTTCTGACATGGAACAATAGTTACAATTGAATGACGTATGGCTGCCTAAGCTGAATGCAAGGAGCATGGAGTTGTTTATAAGGCAGTGTAGTCATGAAGAAAAGGGACAATGAGTATTGTGCAATTCTACCTCTTTGGCTATTATCTCCTCTCTCAACTCTTCCTCTCCTTCCTTCTGGAAATTCGGCTTTGTATCTCTCTCTCTTTTCTGATTTTTTCGTTTCTTATTACTATTGTAGCTCTGAATATGTGATTGTAATGTATTGAACTTTGTATCAGCCTATCAATTCAATACCATATATACATTCTGTAATTGCGAGCAGCATATTAATCCACTTTGTCAATATATTAAGAAGCTACCATAGCAATATTTTTCAGTGCATTCCCATCTCTACAGTATAAGAAATGGAATTATTAATTTCAAGTGCTGCTAACAAAACATATTTAAAGTGAGGGACTAATAACCAGTACTGTCAACATCAATGACAATTTGGAATGGTCAATTGTTCCTTTATCATAATTATGCATTGTTAGCAGTCCTCAAAATTAATCACACAAGAAAACCACATAACAACTTCATGTCATACTACTTTATTTTAATTGTGTTTAAAAGGACAGGAAAACTGAACACCAACCTAGTAGCACCAAGGCCAACATTGTGAGGAAATATGGTGGCACCATAGACATTATTATTACCATGAACCGCATCAACCCCATAAATGAGTGGTATCCCCAGTCTTGACTCTAGAGCTGATTTTTGAAAGCCATCAACCATATCAGCCCAATCTGACGACAATGCATTTTCAAAAGGTCCACTGCCTCCAACACTGAGTATGCTCCCTATAAAAAGCACATGTAGTCAAATGCCAAAGAAAGGTCCAATCCAAAACAATGTAAGCACACACGAGACATCAAAGTTCCCATTTTTAAGACATTCTCAATTGGCGTCCCTCAGACTCATTTCAAATTCCAACATGTTCAAATCTTGCACAAAATCGAGGCAGTGGCACAAACATACACACAGACATTTTTAAAGAACACTCCCAACTGGGGTCCCCCAAACTCATTTCAACTTCCAACAAGTTCAAATCTTGCACAAAATGGAGGCACAAACATACACAAAGACATCAAAATTCCCATTTTTCAAGACACACTATTTTGGGGTCCCTCAAACTCATTCCAACTTGCCAAAAAGTTCAAATCTTGCGCGAAATGGAGGCACAATACATACACACAGACATCAAAAGTTGCCACTTTCAAGACAAACTCTCAATTGGGGTCCCTCAAAAATCATCTCAACTACAAAAAAGATCAAAGCTTCCACAAAATGGAGGCACAAACATACACACACAGAGAGACATCAAAGCTCCCACTTTTAAGACACACTCTCAATTGGGGTCCCTCAGAATCATCTCATCTTCCAACAACATCAAAGCTTACACAAAATGGAGGCACAATCATACATACACAGAGACATCAAAATTTCCATTTTTCAAGAAAAACTCCCAACTGGGGTCGCTCAAAATCATCTCAACTTTCAACAAGTCCAAAGCCTGCACAAAAATGGAGGCACAAATGCACAATGAAGAAGAGAAATTTTTTTTTAATTTTTAATTTTTATATTTATTTTTTAAAAAAAGGGACATGTTGAGGGGTAAGTACCAATGGAGAGATCTCTAAGGGCAGAAGGGGTAGCAACGTTGCGCTCTATCTGAGTCATCTGACCAATCTTCTCCTTCAAAGTCATGCGGGAAAGAAGGTCCTTGACACGTGCTTCAATGGGTTCGTTGGGATTCCTGTACACACAATCCATGGCTTGTCGATTGAAGATTTGTGCTTTGTACTTCGTTGGTTTCTAGTGATGCTTTGAACACGACACAACACAGCAGAGGATGAATCGAACTCAGTTTGGTGTCCTCTTATGTAACGCAAATTTGAGTTAGCAATGGCTGAAAGCATCTAGAACTGTCGTTACACTCGCAAGTCAAAAAGGTCGTTGTCGGCTAACGGTCCTACCAAACTACTTTTAACTAAAGAGCCTAGGCTGCACTATGGGCTCTTTTTTCTTTTCTTTTTTTATTTTCTTCTATTTTTTTGGTTACATGCTATGGACTCTTTACTTTTTTTCGATGTGACATAAAATATTTATTATAATATTAAATTAATAATCTTTACTGGCAACGAGGTTTGCTTATCTTGTATTTGATTTATTGATTTCTCTACTAGTTGGTAGTTTATAAGTATTTTTATAAATATTTAATAAATTTAATGATATATTTTGATCTTAAATTGGGTGAGTCTTCCCCTTAATTTAAATTTTATTGTACTAAAAAGATTAACAATCCTAACATTGAGTTCCATGAGGGTTTTGTTTAGATAAATAAGAGATAAGATTAGAGTTTAGGGTTTAGGAGATAAAATTATCTCCTAACATTGAATTCCGTGAAGATTTTCATTGGATTGGATTCACCAGACGAAACTGAAAATTTAAAATGAACTAATGAAATTAGTTGAGATTTATTCGAGTAATCGATTCATTTTAACATAAAATCAAACCAGACCAATTATTGTTGGTTCAGTTTTAGATTTATAATTTTTCAATCTGATCATCTAAATACTCAACCTAATTACCTGATCAACTATTATTTATTTATTTATAAGCTCTCAAAGTTTTGCAATTACCGATAGCTAGCCGTAGTCCAAACCTTAGAATTTCTGTTTTTATTTAACCTCATTAGATCAAATTTTCTTCTCTTTTAAATAGCCAGTCCCATGCCATTTCAAGGGGTAATTCCTTGGTTTATGTTTCAAATTCTTCTTCTCCATTTTTTTCTACTCAACGCACGCACACCTTTATGGGAAGAGAGGAGGTTTCACATACCACAAACTAGATTTTGCCTAATATCAAACTCGGGTGCAGTTAGTGAGAAGTAAACAGATCTACTACTAAACCAATGCCTCAACTGTATTCTTTTTCTATAATTGGGGTATTTCCTATTTATTTGGGTTGTATTTTTCTTGCCTTAGGCCCAACTACCCTTAATTAGGTTCTAATCTTCTATTATTGTCCCTTCATGTCTAAATAGGCCTATTTTTTTTTTCTTAGGCATTTTCCTTAACTATTTCCAAGAGACTAAATAAGATCAAATCTTTCATTTTTTGGTCTTTCTAATATATTATGACACATCACAATCTTATTTGGCTTTAAGTTCTCGTTAGTGGGGTTGTCACATTTTTTCCCTCTTTTTAAGAATTTTGCTAACAAAATTTGTACTGAGCCAAGTCTATCTCGAGGGTACTTTCTTATAATCTCCGCCTTTTATTCTACAGTAGCTTATTCAAAGGTAATCCCTTCCAAAAGCATATGACAAGTGAAATATCCTCATTCCTCAAAAGCTTGACGCTAGTGTTCAATATTCGTCAAAATTTGGATATTGTCTATGAAGGAAATTGTTATAAAAATGGAAGTAGATTTTTTTTTATTGATTACAATTAATGATTATTTAATAAAATAATTTATGATTTTTAAATAGGAAGATTCTCAAATTAAAAAAAAAGAAGTAAATCATTAAAGAGGAGCTATAAATATACCCTCCCAAAAAAACAAAGATGCATTATAGACATGAGATATTACCAATGCCAAAATGGCATTATATTTACTGGGTTTAAAAGAAAAAAAATTGTTAAAAAGAAAGAAAGAAAAATAATTAGAGAGAGCAAGGTGATTGAAGGAAATAGGAAAATGGAAGAAAAGTCAAACTTAATTGACACATGACTATCGTGCTATCTCATCACCTTGTCTTTCCTTTGTGCGAACCTAAGTAACACCAAGGCTTTTAGCCTAGCACACAAAAAAAAGGAACCCTAGAAACTCAATCCAATAAAATAATATAAAACCACTCTTCTAAGGTCAATCCAATAAAACGATATATAACCACTCTCTTCGCCACTAACTCTCACACTAAAACACAACACATAAAACTCATTTAGAACCATTTGTCCAATTCATCCTAGGCTTCTTGTGTGTCATTTCTCTTTACATTGGTAAGCTACGAGCCTTTTACCACCTTATCTCATATGCTGATGATGTTGTTAATCTTGTCCTTGTTTATGTTTTGTTCTTAATTAATTAAAACTCAAATTCTCTAACCTTTACTTGGATGTATGCAGATTTATATATGGAATTTAACAAGATTAATTCACATGATGAGTACTTCATCTTTGTTGCCTGCATAAGCTTTGTTTTTTTTCTTAGAATTAAAAGCATGCATAGTGTTTTGTGTCTGTACATATTGGGTTTTAAACTAACTACGAGTAAAAAACAATATTGTATTTGTGTAAGATCTAGGGTTCTTCTGGGAAAATGGGGAAGGGGTTAAGATCTCAAAATTATGCATTGAAGGAAATGATGAGATTGGTGGAGATCAATACCATGATGTAAGGACAAAGGAATAAGATCTGAATGGTTTAAGCCTAATAATTGATTTGGGTAAGGTAAGAGTGATAACACTTGAAGAACGTGAGCACTTCGGTCTAGGAATCGGCGTGACAAGATCCATTAACAATATTGATATTGAAAGTAGGAATGATAGCAACTAACTCACGTCTATGGATAGAACCAGAGTAACTATTACTAATAAAAATGTAGAAGGCTCCAAATGCAACATGTTCATTAAAGTTTGATTATTACATGCCATGTCAACCTAAGGAATGGAAAAAACTCTAGTAACATGGTGAATGGTGATTTTCTAGCTAGGGAAAATTGTAGAGGAGTTAAGGGGAATGAAAACATAAAAGCTATGGAGGAAAGGGAAGAGCAGAAGCTCATCGTGATGAATTGGAGTTTGATAGTGATGTGAGTTTTGAGAAGGATGGCAATATTGTGAATAAGGAAGGAAGGAATGAGTTTGTGAGGTAGTGTTGGACAAAAGGTCAACAACATGTACACATTGTTTAGTTTCTTTTGGAAAATGTAATGACAATAACTCGTAGGGGAAAAGGGAAAGCAAAGGTGGGGTCTAGAAAAAGCAAGAAGAAAATAGGCTCAAGTTTGAGGGTTGGTGAGTGTAAAAAGGGCCTCAAGGAGATCTTATCTAGTAGTGAGTTCTAAAATTTTTGTTATTGGAGGGAGTAGTAATAGATGCATAACAAAGGAGTCAATGAAAGAAGAAACAATGGATTTTCTCTTAAATGCAGGTTGGAAAATTGGCCTTAAACATAGGAATGGTAAAGATTGTGAGGAAATAGCATTGTTAACTCTAATTGAAAAGACAATCTGGTCAATCACCTTGTCCTATGATACTCTTAAAATGCACTGAGACTAGTGATGGTGCTGGAAAGTTCTATGTGCAAAGGTTTCCATTTTGCACTATTACTAAAGGAAGATATCAATATGCTATGTGTGGAAAAGAATGGGAAAAAAGTAAAGAGAAATCAAAGCATAAGAGTGAAAATGTAGTTAAGGAAAGGAACAAAAAAAGTGAAAAAGGAAAAAATAAGTTTTTGCTAGTGTTGGCTAGGAAGAGGTCAGGACACGAGAACATGGAAAATAAAAATGTTACACAAAAAAGAATGCTAGGTCAGATTAAGGAACATAAATAACAGAAAACACAACAATTTTCTTTGTTGGTTCAACATGCTCAGGGTGTTAGTTGTATGCCCTAGAGCTAATATATGTATAAACAATTCCTATTAATGGCAGTTTATTATTCTTTTATTCATAATTTGTGTATGTTTATTAGAATAAGTCCATTAGATACTTGTTAGACACTTCATTCTCAAGAGTTGAGAATATGAGTGACGGAGTAGTCTAGTACAAGATCTATAAAATAGTTCACTATCATAGGAATATTAACTGGGCATTATTATTCCGGAAGATTGTCACCTCTATCTGTTTCCATGATTAGTAGAACGTACTAATGAAGATGGAATAGTGAGTCTCATGCTATATAACATTAGATGTCAAAACAGATATGTGGACACTTATGTGATAAGTGGGTCGAACGTGACGTATAGATAATGTTTACATGGTATTTTACTAATGTCAATGAAACATTATCTAGATCATATTAGTGCATATAATCCTTTGACCTGAGATGGCACGGTTATCTTGTACATAGGTAACTATAGTTTGCTACTGCTTATACACTTATGTTAAGTATTATCATTAGGCGCTTATGCTATAGTTAGTTACGATGGAGATAGGTGAACAGTCAAGAAGGAATTCATTACCTTGAGTAAACAAGGATAGTTCCTATGGATATAAGGTTATTCTTGATCATGAAATCCTTGGCCAAGGTACTTGGACTTAAATGAAAAGAGTTTCTATTTCATGTCCTATTGATCAAAGAATAGAAACCTAAAAAGTCCATATGGTCTAAGCTATAGGGTTTGACATTACCCATGACCCTGGATTTGGATCGATCAGAATGAAAGGATTTGAGTGCATGGCAAATATGATTGATGGTTCATCAGAATATTTTAATTAATATATTCATCCCTATTTGGGTGGTCATGGCATGCTGTGCTAGGTGTTACCCATGACTTATGAGAGCCGAGGGTATTTTGGGAATTTTACTTTAGGTACGGAAATAAGTTTCCGATAAAATCAAAAGGTTGATTTTATAATCTCATTACCAATTAGAGATGAACCTAGTTAGTCACACACAATAGGACATGTACTCGCCAAGAATGAATTAATTCTAATTAAAATAGTTAATTAGAATTTTAATTATTGGATTAGACTTGCAATTTGATTGCAGGGTTGCTAGCACATCCCGAAGTCAAGTCCAGGGTGAAGGTGGATCCTCATAAGGAAAGTTTCTATAAAATGGAAGGTCCATATTTTAGAAACTCATGTTAAGGGGTTTTTGGTCTTTTCTAATTTTGGGTTAATATAAGATATGAGATGACTTATATTTTAATTGGCCTATTTAAAATAAGAATTATTTGAGAAATAATTCTATTTTAAATGGTTTATTTGTTTATTATGGGAATCAATTAGGAATTGATTATGGCATTAATGTCAACCCATATTTTGCAAAATTGTAACCCTAGAGAAAAGAAAAGGAAAGGCCACTATTGATTATAATAAATAGAGAGAGAAGGCTGAGGGCCAGAGGGGAGAAGATAGAAACCTTTGAGCGTACAAAACTCTCTCTTTTGTTGAAAAACTCTCTGACACCACCACCCACTCCATAAGTCATCTGAGATTCTTGTTCTTCAAGAGGGCAACAAGGAACGGATCTTGGATTGAGAAGAGGAGTTCCTTGGCGGATCGTGTTCGTGTGGACGAGCTAGAGGTCGTGCGATTGTGCGATTGGATGTTCGTGAGACGAACATCAAATTTCTACGGGACATCGCTTCAAGAGGTAAATGTCTCATACGATCCTTTTATATTTTCAAGTGTTTACGTTGTTTAAATAATACGAGGTGATACCAAACTCATGAGATATGATTTCATGAGTGTTATTTGATCCCATATGAATGTGTTCATATGATTAAAATTTTGTTTGATCATTCCGCTGCGTTTATCTCCTACGTTTTCTAACACAGGGAACATAAACCAATGAAGTAAATTGTGGTGTTTTCTGTTATGTATGTTCCCTAGCATTCTTTTTGGTGTGACATCTTCATTTTCCCTATCCTTAGGTGTTGACTTATTCCTTTTACATTTTCCTTTAATTTCATTACCCTAGCCAACATAAGAAGAACTTGTTTTTATTTTTTCACTTTTTTGTCCCTTTCCTTAGCTACATTTTCAATCTTATACGTTGATTTTTCTTTTGCTTTTTTCCCATTCTTTGCCACAAGTAGCCTATTGATATCTTCTTCTAATAATGGTACAAACTTGAAACCCTCACACATAGAACTTGCTAGCACCATCACTAGCCTTATAATGCATTTAAAGAGTATCATAGGCTAAGGTGATTAACAGATTGTATTTCCAATTAGAGTTAAATATGCTAGTTCCTCGTAATCTTTCCCATTCCTATGTTTAAGGTGAATTTCCCAACTTACATTTAAGAGAAGATCCGTTGTTTCTTCTATCACTGACTCCTTTGTTAGGTTTCTTCTTCTACTCCCTCCAACAACAAAATTTTCAGAACTCATTGCCAGATAAGATCTCCTTAAGGGCCCTTTCATACTCACATCACCAACAATCGTCAGATTTGAAATTACTTTCTTCTTGCCTTTTCTAGATCCCACCCTTGCTTTTCCTTTTTCCTTACGAGTCATTATTGTTACATTATCCAAAGGCAATTGAATAATGTGTACATGTTCTTGAGCTTTCATCCAAAACTACCTCACAAAGTCATTCATTCCTTCTTTATTCACTATATCCCTATCTTTCTCAAAACCACCATCATTAGCAAATTCATATTCAACATGATCAACTTCTTCCTTTCTTTCCTCCATAACTTTTATGTTTTCAAACCCTTAGACTCCTCCACCATCATTCTTTACTAGAAATCACTATTCATTATGTTACTAATGTTTCTTCCATGTCTTATGGTTGACATGGCATGTAACAATTGAGTATTGATGGAAAGGCTGCAAATAAAGCCTTCTACATTTTTCTTAATATGAGTTACCATAATTCTATTTGTAGAACTAAAATAGTTGCTACCATTCCCACTCTTGTTATCCATATTGTCACAACGTGCTCGAAAGGCGTTGTGACGAGATGAGAGGCAACAAAAGAATTGAAAAATAATTCAATGGAGTCGCCACCAATTTTTATTATGGGAAAAATCGAAAAAAAAAACCTTTTAAATTTGCAAAATTAATCCTTTTTAAGAAATTAGGTTCGGGAGTCTATTTATGCATAGGGAAGGGTGAAAACTTAATCCCACTGTACCCTTAATACATCCGTTTTATAATGGTTACCCTAGAGCTTATTACACAAAATAATGAACAACCATAATAATGTTTATTTTTCCTCTTAAGAATATAACAATTGTTTACAAAAAAAGAAAACAAAATTAATATAACAATTATTTACAAAAGGAAAGAAAAGCAAAATTGATATGATAATTATTTCCAAAAAAGAAAGTAAGGTTAATATACAATTATTTATAAAAGAACATAAATGCAAAATTAATATAACAATTATTTATAATAAAAATAAAATAAAATTAATATGATATTTACAAAAGGAAATCAAAATTTAAAAAATATAATTTTAGCTTGATTTACGTTCTTACGTATCCTCTAGTGCAATGAGGAACTCAAAGCCTCGTAATTCTTGTAGAAAATGGTTCTATTTTGGCTAGTTTTATTTACAAAAAGTTTCTTTTTATAAAAAGAGAAAAAAAAAACAAAATCCACTCTTGTACAGAATTTAGGATAGCATGAGCTACACAATAAACTTTTACCATTCTTACAACTCTTGAGGATGAACGAGCCATACATTAGTGTCATAGATTATTGCATGGATCAAAGACTTAAGAAAGATCTTTTTTTATTTAAAAGAAAAGAGAAAATCTTGATTGTTAAAGATTATGAAATAATTCAAATGATAGACAATTCTTCAAAGAAACAATTTCTTTTTGGCATTTTATCATTTTATTATTTTTTCCCCTTTTTTTGTACATTTTGTCTATCCGTTATTTGCACCTAACTACTCTAATAAAAGAAATGGTCTCACATTATACACACAAGAATAAAAATAGTTTATTTCACGAAGGCTCCAAACTTGATAGTAATTCAAATTAAAAAAAAAAGGATTGATGAAGAACCCAAAACATGCCAAAAAAAAAAAAAAAAAAAACACACACACACACACACACACACAGAGTAGTGTAATAAATATCTAAAAAAAGAACACTCATGGAATTGTAAAAAAGAATGAATAAGAGAAATAACAAAAGAATGAATATAAAATAATAAAAAAATAAAACAGAAAAACAACCTAAATGCACCAAAAACTAATGAATGAATGTCCATTCTTTCATTATACTTTCAACAGAGAAAGACAACAAGGATTTTTTTCTTTTATATTGCAAATAAATAACAAAAGAAAAAAACACACAAAATAGAATTAATGAGAGATACATAAAAGTGATGAGATACATAAAAGTGAAGATATGGAAAGAGATTTACCGAAGAACAAAAAACGAGAACCAAGAACTGATCATGAGATCACTGTGGTGGTGGTTTGATGCTTAAGTGAAACCTAAAATACCTGATGATTTTTTTGATTTTTTTTGCTTATTGTTTATGGTCTCCCCCTATTGTTGATGCTTGATGCCTATTTATAGATGCTTGGGGAATGAATAGCATTAATGAAATAATTTAAATTGATGCTAATTGTGAGATTTGATTTGATTGACACTGATTAAAAATAATTAAAAGATGCTGATTAACACAAATTGACTAATTTAGAGATACTGATTGACACAAATTGACAAATTAAGATATGCTAATTAACATTAATTGACAAATGAATGTGATTTGATGCAATTCTGATTTTTTTATTATTTCTTTTTATATTTATTAATTTTTGGACTAAGATGGTAGTTGGACATGGGCCAAAAGATAGGGCTTTATTATTATTTTCTTATTTTTGAAAAATTATTCAGACAAAATATGGTGTTCACACATATTATTAACAAATATCGTCGCATCCACTCCTAGATCCAAGTACTCATGTTCTTCAGGTGTTATCATTCTCAACTCGCCTATATCGACTATTAGTCTTAAACGATTTGGATCTTATTCCTTTATCCTCATATCACACTATTAGTCTTAAACATTATCTTACACAAAGATAATGTTGTTTTTCATTTGTTGTTAGTTGTAATTCCAAAACATACAAACACACTGTAATACCCCAGCGTGAGTTGTAGTTGTCTGTCAATATCGAATCCTGAAAATTCTAAGCTTGAATCCTATGCCTCCTTGGAGGGCTAAGGATTGAGGCATTTTTTTAAGATCAAAAGTCCCGGTAATAGTTTCCTAGGCATCAATGAGTTGAAGAGGGATTTTTAACAAATTTTAGAGAATAAGGAACTCTTTCATTTTTAATGTAAGAGTTTATAAAAACCCAAGTTTTTGAAAAATTGTACTAAAACCCAAAAGTTGGATTTTGATTCCTAAGGATTTTGAATTTTTGGATATTTTTATTGAATTCAAATAGGAGGTATTCCCTTATTTACATTTATATTTTAAAGTTAATGGAGAGTATAATTAAAGAGGACATTATGTAAATAAGTATGTGCAATATCTTGGACTTGGGAAAGGACTGCAGAAGGAGGAAACCAAGTTTCTCAGGTTGGTAATCAATTACCCAGGGCCTGTAATTGATTACAACTCTCTGTACGCCTACACGCTAAGTTTTTCCCTGTTGTAATCGATTACACGAAGTGGTAATCGATTCCAACAATCTGGGCTCGTTGTAATTGATTACAAGTTCGTGTAATCGATTATGATGGGACTATATATGGCCCAGACGTGCTCTCTCTCCCTCATTTTGCGATTTCCACTCTCTCTCTACCCTTCAAACTCTCTCTCTTCTCTCTAAAACACATTTCTTCATAAACCTTCACTCTCAACTCAAATCTTTCCCTGAAATTTCATTCTTGCTTCCTTACATAACATCAAATTATTTCTTCAATCTCTATTCTTGTCTCTCTCACCAAAACATCAATTTTGTGGGGTCTTGAAGATTGAAGAGGTGGCACCAAGAATCCCAGTCCATTCTTCCCTCCTTGTCCTTTCCAAAGGTAATCACTAAACTCATTTTCTCTTCCTTTCCTATGAATTATGGATTATTTCTCTAATAGTGAGTTTTTGGAGAATCCAAGATTAGAAGAATTGGGGATTGTGATATCTCAGAGTAATTTAGGTTAGTCCTTGGTCTTAATGACTAATATTTGGTTAATTCATCATGGTTGTGATGTCAGGTGACTTCGATGACCTCTCTATTGGCAGTGGAGCTCCGTAGAGTCGAATTCCCATCTTCGGGATAAGTTTATAAGTAGATAGTGTATCCCTATCTTGTCTTTTAATATATCTACCTTACATATGTAAAAAAAAAAATGATTTGATATAACATGGAAATCATGATTGAATCCTAGTTGCATGATTTATGAGGATAATTGTCTTTCTTTATGCATGTTTTATTCAAAATTATCATGAGACAATGAAAGGAATTTCAGTGAAATTTTGTTGATTGATTGCATATATATATATATATATATATATATATATATATATATATATATATATATATATAGGGAAGCTATGAACTCGTATTAACATTCAAAGTGTTATAATGTTAAAGCTTTTATTTTCTTTAATGATATGATTTTATGTTTTATGCGTGAGATGATGATATGCTTTATGTGAAAACTATGTAAATTGTTATACTAGTAAAGAAATGAGAATAGTATTATTCATGGTAAAAGAAAGATTTAGGGAAGTCTATGATAGGATCTGTATGCTAACGGCAGTATACGTTAGCCTTGGTGTACCTTGGATGATTATATACATAGCCACACACATAATGTGATGCATGACGGAATACAGGATCACACGAAGGAAGGGCCGCCTAAGTGTGATCCTAACGGACCATCCTAGATTAGGTAACTTCCCATGGGTTTATTTTTGAGAAAATTTAATAATATTTTGAAATTCAAGTTTCTATCTAATTATACTTATAAATATGTTAGTTTAATTTTCTTGCACATTGTCTCATATGGGTTAGAGATGTTCTATCTCTCACTGAGTTGCAAAACTCACCCGTTGTTCTCATTCTCTTTTCAGATACAGGTACCGAATTAGGATTCAATCTCCCTATTGCCTTGTAGCTGATCTTGCTTATGAGTAAGCCCTTCTTGTTTGAGGGCACGTCTTTATAAATGCTTTAGATTTGTCTTGTCGCTCCATAATGTTATAGGCAGGGTCCCCCTGTGTTTGTTTATTATTGTAATATAAGAATGTTTATTTTTATTTAAGACTAGTTTAAATCTTAATGATTATGGATTTAAGTTTTCTTCAATGAACATGACTCTTATGCTGTGTGTTGTGAGGTGCATTCTGAGAATGTCTGGATCCCCAACGATTTTGTATGTTTGCTTATTTGTGGAGGGCGAGAATCCGTATTTGGGAATAGTCCTGAATACAAAGGAGACTTTGTCCAATTTTAAGGAAAATGTCTTGTGTTTGGCTTGCTAGGGGACGTGTCTCCTATGTGCCGATCATACCTCGAGTTTGGGTCGTGACACATACCACACCATATACCCATTCATAATGCAATTACTAGACTTGAAGCTGAAGCCTTTACTTGCTAGTTTTTAATTTGTATATTTAGAGAATAATGTACATCTTTAAACTATAGTCGAAATGATAATGGTGACAAAATCAACAAATTACTAAATCTATTGTTTGCCAACCTAAGGAATGGGAACGCCAAGCAAAATATTACCACCGAGTAGGATTTTGGAGGAAGGCCAAGGTGAGAACTACTCCAACATTTCAAAAAGCAATCCATCTTGAAAGGGGAATTCTCTCGATCTTTTATTTTATTTTTTCTATTTTCTATTTGCTATTGTTGTTTCTATTTGTTTTTTATTTTACATTCTATTTATTATTTTCTATTTTTCATTTTCCTTCTATTTTACTTTTTTGAAAGAAAATAAAAGAGTTTTTTTTTTTTCAATTGCTTTCCAATCAAAATTTTGAGAGTTGTTAAAAATTGATAATCAAACACTTAAGGTTAGAGGTTGGCAACATTATCGCATTAGTTGTCTTTCCACTTGATTTTACAAGCTTGATATTGGATAATGATTGGTTCAATTCAGTTTGATAGATATATCCCTTGTGAGATTTTGAACCTTGTTGTGGATGGATTGATCTTTTTTGTCATTCCCTTCTTCCCTGTGTGATTTTCACCCAAGGATTTTGTCTTTCTAAAATTGGGGTTGATTCTTTTTGAGACTATATTTTCACATGCATACAAATATGACTAAGGTATTATTTCTTTGATATAGCTAACCTTGTATGCTTATCCTTACTTAACCTTAGTGCCTAATTGAACATTATTTGTTTGTCACAAATTATAAGCCTAGGTGGTAAATCATGTTTCTACCTAGCGCTAGGGATTAAGGAAACATTGGTATCATTATTGAAATGTGGCATAAAACAAGTGTGAAAGTTTGCTTGAGACATGCAAACATTTAAGTGTGGGGGTTGTGCAAGAATCTAGTAAAAAAAGTGGGAAAAAAAAAGAGAAAAGAAAAAAATAGCTACAAAAAATGAATCAAGAAGAATATAAAAGAAAAAATTAGAATAAAGAAAAAAAGAAGACAAATTTGAAGAAAACAATGAAAGAAAAGGGAGTGAAGAGAATTGTATTGCATTGCATTGATTGAGTGAATTCTCATGCTTGTGATTTAATCCCCTCCCCCCCAATTTTCTTCTATTATCTTTGGTTTGAACATGATAAATCCATATTCTTCACCTACTTTACCTTTATCCTATTACAATCATGAATAAAGTCATTTTGATTTGTGTATATATGTGCATTGAGTAGTGGATAAGTAAAAAATAATCAAGTCTATGGTAGTGCAAATTTTCATGAGATGAATTGAGTAAAACCCTTAACATTAGAAATTTGAGAGATAAGAGTACTTGGCTAAAAACTTTATAGCTTTTGAGGTTCTATCATGAGAAGTCTATGCTTTTCAATGGAAATCACTTTGCTTGTTGGTTTGAGACATAAAAGAATGTTATGACATAAATGTTGTGATTTCTTAAAACTTTTGAGTGCTCTTCCTCCTTGTTGACTTTTGAATCATTGCATAACCATTAGAAAAGCTTCTAGTATTTTTACCCTGTGTTTTGTTGCTTTCTCTTGTGCTGTAAAGTCTTGATTTTGCATGGGAATGCAAAAAGTTAAATGTGCAAGGATTTGATAGTTGAGATTTTTATATGTTAATTAACCTCCACATTTAAAATCGTAGTCCTCTTTTACACATGTAACAGATTAGTGTTGGAAACATTCTTAACGCTTACATGAATTTTTTGGCATTATTGCCAATTTAACATTGTTTTTGTATTTCAGTCATATCACGTATCCTAAGCATCCTAAGGGTGTATTTGGCATCTCCTATTGAGCATGATAGGATAAGTTAATACTTTGTTATGCTCTTATTTGTTGTTTGGTATAGACAATATATTATATAAATTTATCTACTATAACCCTCCTTATACCTCAAAATAATGGATAAGGTAAAATTACATTGTATAAGCTTATCAATCATAACCCTCCTTATACATCAGAAGCTTATCCATCATAATCCCATGATAATTGAGGTCGCATTTAGGGTTGGCAATGGGGCGAGTTTTAGCTCAACCCGAACTCGCCCTTCACTTAATTAAATACGTCTCAATCCGGCCCTATCCTATTCGCATATTTTGACATTTAAAATCTGAGCCTTACCTGTAAATAATTTATCCCAATCCGTACCCTACCCACTACTCTTTTTAAATACTTAAAAAATTATTTTAAATTTTTTGAGATGAAAATTATTTTAAAATTTAATTTATATTTGGGGTGTATTTGATATGCTGGTTAAAATAAAGTGAAAATTTTTATAGATTAGTTTCATATGAAAAATTACATATTAAATATTTTTTATATCTATCCTTACTCCCAACCAAACATAACCTTAGAATGATAGAAATATTTAGAAAAATAATCTTATATATATATATATATATATATATATATATGAAGTGCAGGTAGGTGAACCCGACCCTACCCATATCCAAACTTGCCTCGCGCTTACCTGCCCTGTTATGGGGTGGGTTTTAAACCCGACCCGACGGGGTTGAGGTGAGGTGGGTACCCGCAGGCAAGATAGTAATTGCCATCCCTAGTCGAACCCGATTAGTTTTTAATGTATAGGATCTATTTAACAATTTGATTATTTTCATATTATTAAAATAAAAAGTAATTATTAAACAAATAAATAAATATTTTAAATTAAGTAATATTTAATATGTAAATAAATGTTTAAAATAATATAAAAATATATAAATAAATAACAATTAGTTATTAAAGATAAATAATACATGATAAATAATATTAAGTAATAAATAATATTTAATAAAGAGTATAATATACAATAAAATAAAAAAATATTCAAAATAATATTAGTAAATAAATAGATATTTTAATTATAATATGTTTAAAATTATAATTAAATGGATAATGAAAATATTACTTTAATATTTTTTTTTCTCTAGGGGATCCTTTTTTGTGATGACTTAGGGGTGTCTTTGCCTTGTATAGGTCCTTTGTAATTCTGTTGTTTGTCTTTCTTTAGACTTCGGCCCTCTAGTATGCAAAAAAAAAAAGTATAAGAGAAAGAAACTGTTATATTTTTTTAATTTTTAAATTTAATTTTGATATATTATCAATATAAAAAATTTTTACACAGATATTGAATTATGTATTTCATATTAGTAAAAGTGATTCACTCAATTATCCACTACTTTAAAAGTTATACAAATAAAAGTATGTGACTGGATGACAGTGTAAATCTTTCAAACACTAAGAGTGCATTAAAATTAATATCTTTATCTTTTATGAAAATGAAAAATAATTATTAAAATATATTGAATTGAATAATAAATAACATTTAACATAAATTACACTTTTATATAATAAATATTTATAATAATTATAAATAAAAAATGAATATTTAAATAATAATATTTATTTATAATTAATAACTAATAAAAATATTATTTTATTATAATTTTATTTTTTTGTTAAAATTTTTCTTATACTTAGAAATATTTTAAAGGCGTGACAATAATATTTTATATATCATAATATCTTATACAATATCATACCAATATTATACAATATTAAAATTTTTAACAAATCCTATACTATCTGTAACATCCCCACTTTCGTAAATAGAACGTAATGGGAACTTTGAATTATTTCTCTTAGGCAGTGTGAGAATTTCTTAGGCGTATTTATCTTGTGATGATCCTCACACTTGGAATTATAGGGGTAGTGTAAAACTACTGTTGAGAATATGGCACAGCCATATGTTTAAAATTAAGAAATGACAAAAGTGCCCCTGCAAACTTTTGTTAATTGCAGTGATACCTTGAATTTTTAGAAATTTTGATTTGACCTCAAAAACTTATTTCCACAATAACTCTAGAACTTTTTATAAAATGGCCTTTATGTCCACCCTTGAACTTTTCATAAAATGACTTTTATGTCCCCACATCTATAGGATTAGCAGAATGAGGTTTTAAACAGAGCAGAATCACGTGGTGAAACCGTAGAAGTTTAAATCTCTGCCGATTGGGCTATGGAGGCAATCGGGTGTGAGATGACGTAAGGTGCCCCTGGACTTGCTCAAAATTACGGAAATGCCATTAGTTATAGAAAACAGAAAACAAAAAGGCTCCGAATTTACGAAAATGTCTAATTTACGTCGTTAATCTGGTTATTCGGTTTCAATAGTTATGTAAGGATAATTAGAAGTTAATTAAATATTAATTAGGAGTTAATTAGATATGAATTAGAGGGATGAGGCTTAGGAACAATTAGATAGAGATATAGAAATTCTCTCAAAGTCATTTAGTAAAGTTTTGCCGATTTGAAGAAAATTAGCGAAGATTCGGTACTTTAAACTGCCAGAACCAAATTAGTAGAATTTCACTAGTTTGAGTGGCTGAAAATTGAGCCACTTCTACCCTAATGGATGGCGCCAATTGGCCGCCAAGTGAGTGGAGAGTGTAACGTCCAAAAAATTCTATCGTTATTAACCGAGTTTTCGATTTTCATCGGATAATTAGGATTAATTAGGATTCGATTAAGCATTTACTTAAAGCCAATTGAGTGTGGTTTAGAATAATTAGTTACAATGGAATTATATTAAAATCATAGGAAACTTCATAGAATTTTTCTAAAACTGGTTTACCGATTTAAAGGAAATCGGTAAGGTTTCGGTACTTTGAACTGTCGAAACCGAACCAATAGAAATTATACTGTGAGAACCCTATGATGGATGGCCAAGATTCAGCCAACACACTGTACAAGTGGTGCCACAATCAGCCTTCAAGAAGGCAGCCAAATCAGATTGGAGAAGGAAAACACATCCACCAAGCACAATCTAACTTCCTTCAAAAGCCTTGATATAATTTCTTTCTCTTCCCCTTCAATTTTCGTGCATATAAGCTGCTAAACTCTCATCCTTTTCCTTCTATTCACACTCATCTTCACTCCATCTTCAACCCCTCTTCAAGTCTCATCAACAGTTTCTTCAATCTAGGACATCAAACTAAAAAGATTTCAACTAGACAAGGTAGGAATTCCAACTTCTTTTCTGATTTTCTTTGAATTGGGTTAATTGGAACTCCACTTTCTTCCCACTTTCTTGTATAATTTTGATGTTATCTTGAGTGGTGATGATGAATTAAGGTTGGTTTAATGTGTATATGTGAGTTTGAATTGAAGATTGGATGGATTGATTAGAGAAAAACATGAATCCAAGAAGATTTCAAGAAGCTGTCAGGGTTTTTCCCTCGGCGGTCCGTTCGGTGGAGTGTACGGCTCTGCCTACCACCTTTTAAATTTCATGAAACTATTTTTATATGAAATTAGACATCCAGGACTTTCCATACATATAAAATATAAGGTCATTGGATTTGTATAGAATTAATAATGAATTTTTGAAGTTTGACCTAGAAATCTAGATTCTCATCTGGGCAGTATGAGTTGAGAAGGGTATAACTCACTCTACACAACTCCAAATTGAGTGAAACTAATGCTGTTTGAAATTTAACATGTAAAGAGACATCTCATAAAAATTTCATATTCAGATTCATTGTCATTTGTTCCAGCACTTCAATGAAGTTAACTTAAGTTCAAACCGGGCTGGAACAGGGTAGTCCAATAGGGTCAAGTTTCGGGACTCATAAATCAGGATATACTCATGCAAATGACATGAAACTTATTTCATTTGAAAACTTGTTTTGTTAACTTTAATTTGATATAAATTTCGTATGATTTCACCTAGGTTTCTATTTTTAGTGAATTTTTACTTATATGAACCCAATTCTGGCTAAGAACAGAGCAATCTGAGGTAAAATTTTTATATCTTGAGTTATACAAATCAAAATGAGATGGAACCAAAAGGGTTAGAACTAGACACATAATACTATGACGTATCCAAAAATTAGATTCAAATGAGTTGAATTGCAATAAGGGTGGAGTATACCAAACTCGGGCAGAAAATAAGAGAGAATAAACCGAAAACCCAATTAGTGCTTGAATTGAAATTGATGAATGATGCTATATATATATATATATATATATTTGCTGGTCCATATTGAATTTCAAATTTGTACATTTGTATTGGTTGCCTGGCACTATTTATGGGGAAGCGGACTTGATCCGTTATGCTGCCGAAATTCTGGCAGAAATATGTGAATTATGTGACTATTATGAATATTTATATGTTATGCTCATTAGATTCATATATACAAGAATGATTTAACTATAATATGAAGTATATGAATGAATGCATGTAGCATATGCATGTATAATCATGTCCAAAGAAGAATGAGATTTATGAGAACTTGCAAGAAAGACGTACCAAGCTACCACGTGAGGCATGGCATAGATCCAGCTAGTGTGGGACAGAGCGGTACTATCTAAAACTTGGTTCAGCCCTCGACCAGATTTAAGAGGAATAGACCGGTGTGAGGGTCGGGGAAAGTAAACCCATCACTTATATATAGGTACAAGCTCGGGCCTGAAAAGCAGACTATCACCTAGGGATGAGAGAGGCCATTCACCTCCGGGGGACCAAGTACAGAATGGCAAGGTTAAGTTGCAAGTTAAAGAAGAGATAAATTAAATCAAGTGTACTTGCATACATTCAAGTATAAACATCTATATGTGCATCATCAATTATCTAGTTAAGTTGTAATGCTATTATGATCCTTGTTGAAGCATATTACGCTATCCGTATTTTTATGTCTGTCATATGATATGGCAAGTGGTTGTTAAAATATGACCAGCTTCGAGAAAGGTGTTTTCAACTTAAAGTTGAACCACTATTTATTTATATGTGCTCATATTTTCATAATAAATCGAAGCGGCTGGAATGTTTATGATGGCACCGTAAGATTGGTTTGAGTTTACCTACTGAGAACCTTAGATTCTCACTGCCTACTTGTATGTTTCTCTTTTCCGTAAATATTCCAGCACCCAAGTTGGAAACCAAGTGCGAGGCGGAGTACAGCACCATTCATTGAGCAAGAATCGGGCATAAACCAGATCAAGAGACTATTGAAGCTAGCTAATGACTAGTCGGAAGTAGATGCTATATATTAAGTCAGTCACAATTTCTTTTAAAGTGTAATTATTTTATTCTCTATGTATTAGAGACTATCAGTCAATAATAAAGAGAGCAGTTAGAGGGCCGTGTATTATATTTTCTATATTTTAAAGATTTCTTAGCACAATGATAACTTTTTAATATAATTCTATGACTCGAGCATGGCTTATATAATAGAGGGTGTTACACTATCTGATCTTATTCTATCATGCATATCAGACAAACCCTAAGATCATATAATTATCTGCACTCCTTATATCACTTTTTGTTAAGATGGCATCATGTCATCCGACTTGAGTTGGGTTTAATCCATTAAACAATTTCAATTATAAGTAAAAGTAATTTCATTTAACTGAATTAGTTTTTATTAAGATTCTTGAAATATTATTATTATTATTATTATTTTATCTGCAACTTATTATTATTAAAATTAATTTGTAAAAATGAGATAAAAACAATCCAAATAAATCTTCTAAAATATCATATAAAAAAGAGTACATAAAAATATATAAAAACACGTGAAGGTGGATAGGAAGACTCTTAAATAAGTTATTAATTATATATTAATAATAATTAATTTATTAATAATAAGAAGGCTCCCCGGCAGAGTGGTATCAGAGCCTAAATAGCTAAGTTATTTCCTTTATTTTTTAAAGACCAGGGAGCATATTATAGATGTTAGTAGGAAGGATGAGTAAGGAATAACTTAACTCACAAATGGCGTCCTCCTCAGATAATGCCCCTCAAAAACCCCTATCTTTAACCTGAAAACTATCCATCCTAGAATCCTGTATAAAAACCCTTTTTTCCAAAATAGAAAACCTTATAAAATATTTCTATATCCCTGAAGATGCCCAGATAGAAAGTTCCATTCCTCCTTTCCTTAATCCCTATAATGTTTTTAGAAGAGAAAAAGGACCATTTAAGTGGCTCCACAAAAAGCTCATCTCTACTCCTAGACTCGATGTAAAAAAGTATATCCAGACTACAAAAATGGATAAATGTGCTCTCCAAGTCACCAGTGCCAAACAATATGTTGATCTAGAAATCAATCATACTCTCATCTGACTTTGGCAGAGAAAAGGATATGTCAGCCTTCATCTTGGGCCTATTAGGCTAGTTCTTTCCCTTCATGGGAGAAAAGAACTTCCTATTATCGTCAAGATAAGCCTACTGGACACTATTTTCCAGAATCTTGAATATGCCACTATCGAAACTGTTCTGACGACACTAATTGCAGCCAATGTTGTTTTAACCATGTTCCCTAACTTTAATGTCCATATCATAAATCCCACTTTGATCACCAAATTCAAAGTACATGTCCAACTCATAGGGGCTCCACAAGATGAAGCTGCCCTTGCCACCTCACTGCAACACCAGCTAATCTATAAGCTTCAAGATCATTATTTTGATCTGCTTACTCCAAAAGGCTTCAATGAGAATGCCTTGATGGTCCTGGCTACTTCAAATGATGAGACACCCTCCATCATTCAAATTCTAAAGCAGATTCCAACGAAGGATCTTCTGCAGCTCATGCCACTTGAATGGATAAGCAACTATGAAAACTTCAAAAGGAACAGCACCCCTGCTGTAGCCACTAAAGCAAATTTTCAAAGATCTACTGATAGAACTGTCAGAACTATTTTTAAAAGGCTAGACCAAGAAGAACCCTATAGAGAAAAACCCCTGACTTTTCACACTATGATGATTACTCCAAGAGCAACCGAAAAGAAGCTGCCAATCCATGCTATTGAGCCAAATGGACAAATCATTTTCTCTGACAAAATTAATGGTCGTTTCTTATGGGATATCCCTGGATCAGGAATATGCGAACTAAGCTGTACTTGCGACATGTGGTTTTATCCCATGCTAAGAAATGATGAATGGTGAAGGGCATATATAGGAAACTGTAAGCATCCTGCTACTCCTTGTAAGCCTCCTCTTAAGCCATAGAGAAAATTTGATCAAGAATGGTCCCTGGGTAGAAATCCGAAAGAAGAAAGAACCGTTACCGATATATGAAGAAGCCCTTAAGATACTCCAATAAGAAGGGTATCCACCACCACTTGAAGACCTTGATCTTATCACTTGGCCACCACCACAAAATACTGCCAACTCTTTTTCCTGTAAAAACCCAAAATCCATACTTTTTGTCCCAACAACACCAGAAATCTCATGCATGATATTTGCCTCCACTTCAACCACTTATGGAGCTAATTTTTGAGTTATGAAAAGAAAATCCGATCCTACCACTCAGACATATACCAAACCTTTTATCTAGCATACTGAAGTGCAACCAGATAGGAAGCTAAAATCTTTGACTCAAGCTGAAAAAGTTTTAAACTGGCAAATGGATAACTTCTTTGCCCAAAATTGACTGCTAATAAAGATCAGCCAAAAGATTGATAGCCTCATGACAGCGGTAGAGCAATGGCTGGAGATACTGTCAGAGAAATTGCAGAAATATTATAAGGAGACATAAGCCAGGATCGAAGTTTTAAAAATGGAAATCCAACAACTTCCTGTTCGGAATATCCATGACCAGGCTTTTGATCAAAGAGAAAGAGAACTTCAAAGGCTTAGCCATAGTATTGAAGAACTCTATGAGTATACAAAAAGCCTTCAAAAACAGCCAGAGTCAAACTCATTTTTTTGCTCCGCCACCAAAAATATATCTCAGCCTCCTACCATCCTCACAATCACACAAACCTCCACCTTTATTATCATCAATCCTACCACCAAAAATAATATTCTTTGGAGAAAGATCTCGACTCTTCAGAGAAAACCCAAAGAGGAAAGAAGTTGCTGAGTCTTCCTCTGTTTCTCCAAAACAACCACTTCAAAATCCAAAATCTCCTGAACCTAAACCATTTCATAAAAGGACTCAGATATCAGAAATTGATCCTGATACAGTGCCACTGTCTCAAGCCATGATAGCCTCACACACTTACTAGGAGCAAACAGATAGCGACGACTAGAGTGTTGAAACATCTGTAGAAATTCCTAGTGATGATGAGCATGCTGATATCACTAGGATTCTCATGGCCACAACCATAGAAATTGAGACAGCCAGAGAGGCTCAACTATCATCTTTAAATCCTCAAGAAATCAATACTCCTCCTCCATCTAGAGGACCATTGTTCACTATAGATGACATCCCACATCTCAATAGAGAAAAAGATTTTTAGATTTTAAACCCTGGATGGATGCTAAATGGTTTCACTTGATACTGATTGGTATTGAGTCATTAACGAATTTTGTGCACACATGACTGGAGTCCTCAAAAAATGGTATTATAGTCTTGGTCCTATAAGACAAGATGAATTATATAGACTAGAGAGTACTGATACTATTATTGCAGCACTCTACTATGAATTTTTTGGTGACCACAGTCTTGCTCAAAAGAAAATTCGGAAAAAGTATTTTGACATGAAGTGTTGTTCCTTAAAAAAGCATGATCTGGAATGCCATTTCAAAAGAGTGGCTCAAAGGTTTTATCAACTAAATGGCTATAATGATCCTAGCCTCAAAAACACTTATGTTAGCTCTCTTCTTGAAGAACTCTAGGCAAAAATATACCAGATGATCATTGTTATGCAAAGAGATGTTGTAAGCATGACTCTTGGAGAAATCCACTAGACATGCCTTGCTGCATTAGACAAATTATGTAGTCAATAAGTCCTCTTTGAAAATATCCTCAAAGACAGAAAGAAATACATTAAAACTTGCAAAAAGAATTATCTGAAAATCAAGTACAAAGAAAAAGATTGCAGCTGCCATTACAAGCCAATCGCCAAAAAGAAAAACAAGACTTTCATGATTAAGAAAGGGAAAAGGAAAAAAGTCAAATTTTTCAAAAGAAAGCCTTATCGGGAAAAAGATGGCAAATGATGTTTCATTTGTGGCAAGAAAGGACATTTTTCAAAAAATTGTCCAAATAAAAAGGAAAAGGCTTCCAAGCTAATCCATTCTCTTGACTTAGCTGCAGATGAAGATATTGAGTCTTGATACGATGAACAAGATCAACAAGATTCCTTTAGTTCTGAAGAACACTTCCCTGTCCTGCAAGCAGAAGAAGTCCCCAGACTTTCAAACCCAGAAATCAATTCACTTGATCTTGTTCCACCATTATCAAACATTGAGATTCATATTCTTCCCTCCAAATATGATATACCAATCAAAGCCATTGCTTTCATGGATACAGGAGCACAAAAGACTTTAATGAATATGGTAATCCTCCCATCATCTGCTTGGGAACCCAATGTTTATTTCTTTAAAGCAGCAGATGGCAAGATTTTCCGGACGGATCTGATTACTAAACACAAGATTGGCATTAAATTTTTCCTAGGATGCATTATCTGGACCAAAGTTATTGGAACAGATTTGCTCAACAAGAATCCTGTTATTGGCATGGATGTCTACACTCAAAATCATAGACTTCAAATCTTCTGTCAAAGGATTAAATTCAAAAGGGAGTTCAAGCCTTATTCTGCTATCCCAAAACTGTTTACTCTTGCAGATGCACCATTGGGATATGAAGAAATAAGGAACAAACTTCTTAAGATGAGTGCTGACAGCCATGATTTCTTTAAGCATCATCATCCACTTTGGAAGAATGAAAAATTCGTTATAGAATTGCCATTCAAACTAAATGAAGACATTAATCCAGCAAAGGTGGTTCATCCTGGAATGTCACCATTTGACAGAGCAGCAACATTTGAAGAATGCCAATAGTTGCTGAAACAAGAGTTGATTGAACCAACCAAATTTGATTGGGCATACCAAGCTTTCTATGTAAATAAGAGATCTGAACAAGTTCGAGGAAAAAAGAGACTTGTCATTGATTACCAGCCGTTAAATCAGTTTCTTAAAGATGATAAGTTTCCTTTTCCAAAAATTTACTCTCGTTATTCATACATCCGAAATGCCCACATCTTTTCAAAGTTCAATCTAAAGTCAGGATTTTGTCAATTGGGCCTTGACCTGAAGGACAGATAAAAAATCGCATTTTGTATTCCTAATGCTCATTATCAATTGACTGTTCTATCTTTTGGGCTCAAAGTCGCCCCATCACTATTCCAAAAGGCCATGACCAAAGTTTCTGAATCACTCGTTGACAGCGCTCTTATCTACATTGATGACATACTCCTTTTCTCTCCCACAAACACCTCTTAGGAGAATTCTATAAGATTTGTGACCAATATGGAGTAATACTATCCTAAACAAAGTCCCAGATCGGAACCACAAAAGTAGATTATCTGAAAATGCATTTTGCACAAGAAAAATATGTGCTTTAGCCTCATATTACTGAAGAACTTCCAAAGTTCTCTAATGAAAACATGACCATAAAGTAGATCCAGTAGTTCTTAGGAATCTTGAATTACATAAAGGATTTCATTTCCTATATTTCCAAGGACACCATAAAGCTGTTCAAACTTCTCAAGAAAAATGCTCCTCTATGGGGACCATAACAAATTGAAGCTGTAAAGCATCTAAAACAAGCGACAAAAAATCCATCTCATCTCAAAGTACCTAGAGAAGGAAAATGGATTTACAGATAGATGCTAGTGACCAATACTGAAGAGCAATTCTCATAGAAAAAGTTGAAGGCCATAAATTCTACTATGGACACGCTAGTGGACAGTTCAAGCTAGTAGAGCTTCACTATCATACAACTTACAAAGAAACTCTGGCAGTTAAGTATAGAATTCAGAAATTTGATTTGCATCTCAGGGGACACCAGTTTAAGGGACATCTTGATAATTCCTCATTTCCAAAGCTGCTTAAATTCAAAAATAAAATCCCACCAAATCCTCAGATACTTGGACTAAAAGAATGGTTTTCCTGATATAATTTCTCTGTAAAGCATATAAAAGGAACCCAAAACCTCATTCTAGATTTTCTCTCCAGACCAAACCAAACCTAGACCAAACCGATCACCATCATTGCCTCCACTCACTGTTATCCATTAATCATGATAAACACCTATCCATCTAATTTCTCTGAAGAAAGCATAATCCAAAGAACTTTCCTGCTTGAAATCCCTCTTGACACTCCTTTAACTCCAAAATACCTACAGGAATTTGCAAAGGCACACATGACCTTCTACCTTAATAGATCTGTCTAAACACATAACTTTATTCCTCAACCCACTTGGCTAAATCCTGTTGCACCCTATCTCACCATCTTGATGGGAACTACATTCGTAGAATCTAACATGTGGTATTTGTGGTGTGTTTTCATAGTATATTCCTATCCTATCTTATGCCTGCTTTCAAATTAAGAAAATTCCTCTTAGATCCAGAAAATCGCTTTTCTCTTCTGTGGAACACTCTTCAATAGTTTTCACCCATCAATTGGTGGATTAAAGAACTTGACAAAGAATTATCCAGATTCAATATTTGGAAATTAAATGATGATCAATTAAATAATTTCATTTCAATTTTTATTATCCACCATCCATATTTCCAACATCCACAGACAAAACTTCTTTGGATACAAAATTATGTTAGGGTGTATACACTAATCCCTAACCTGAAAGCACTTGTCCAAGAAAATGAACGTCCATTCTACAAGTTGATCTTTCATTTGCAGGAAATTAATGGCGTGGAAGAAGATGATGTCATCTGTACTCAACCATTAGATATTATTTGTCCATTATCCAAGATCCCCCATACAGGCAGAACACCAGCTGGAGGATTTGAAGCAGGCCAGACAAGCATAGCTACTGACAGAACAAGATCTAATCATGCAAGATTCATAAGACCTGGATGAGGATAGGAAAAAGATAGATCCTGAAAAAATACTGTTAGAACCAGAACTAAGAAAGTATTGGAAAAAAGAAAGCAGAGATGAGAGAGCTAATCTGTTACCAAATCATGAACCTATCTTCAAGTAAGCAAAGGTGTTAATAATCTAACAAGGTTCAAAAATCAAGGACCATGAAAAAGAAGCCACGTAGCAATACAATAAGTGTAGTAGAAAAGTCATTTATCTTTTAGTGTCTTAGTTAGTATTGTAATAAATGCAATACCCTATGATAAGTCATCGAAAGAAGTGTAGTCTTATCTCTTATAGTTAATAGGTAGGTCATGGTTATAAATAAGTTTCTCTTGTTGTAATAAATAACTTTAAGTGACTAATCCTTGTTAATATGACAAGTGTCTTATAGGCAATAAATGTTGTAGTAATGGTATTTGTCTTATTAGAAGACTTAGCTACGTAACTAGAAGCCTCCTGATTGCCTCTTCCTCTATATATAGAGAGGCTCAGTTGTTGTAAAGTATTATCGGAAGAACCCATCAGAAATAATACGAGTGTATTTCTATAAACATGAGTTTCTAAACTTATCTCTTTCTTCTTGAAAGTTTTTACCTTCTTTATCTTCATATGCTCTTGTGATCTTGAACAAAATAAAGGAAATAACGAAGTTATGGAAGATATGAAGTATGCTCTGCACTTGCCTCTAATAGAGGAACCTGTGCATCAGAAAAGTATCTGACTAATGATTCAGTTTTTCGATCCTCTTTATTGTTAGTATGTGATCCTTATGAGTAACTGGGGTTGGATAAGTAGGCTATTGTGTTAAAGCCGAAATACTTGCCTTGCCAAAGTAAGGATTATATATTAATAATAACAAGGGTCCCCGGCATAGTGGTATCAGAGCCTAAACATTCGGCTAAGTTATTTCCTTTATTTCTTAAAGACCAAGGAACATATTGTAGATGTTAGTAGGAAGAATGAGTAAGGAAGAACCCAACCCATAGATGGCGTCCTCCTCAGATAATGCCCTTCAAAAGAAGTGTAGTCTTGTCTCTTGTAGTTAATAGATGGGTCATGGTTATAAATAGGTTTCTCTTGTTGTAATAGATAACTTTAAGTGACTAGTCCTTGTCAATATGACAAATGTCCTATAAGCAATAAATGTCATAGTAATGGTGTTTGTCTTATTAGAAGACTTAGCTACGTAACTAGAAGCCTCCTGATTGCCTCCTCCTCTATATATAGAGAGGCTCAGTTGTTGTAAAGGATCTTTGAAAGAACCCATCAGAAATAATACGAGTGTATTTCTATAAACATGAGTTTCTAAACTTCTCTATTTCTTCCTGAAAGTTCTTTCCTTCTTTATCTTAATATGCTCCTATGATCTTGAACAAAATAAAGGAAATAATGAAGCTATGGAAGATACGAAGTATGCTCTGCACTTGCCTCTGATAGAGGAACCTGTGCATCAGAAAAGTATCCAACTAATGATCTAGTTTTCCGATCCTCTTTATTGTTATTATGTGATCCTTATGAGTAACTGGAGCTAGATAAGTAGGCTATTGTGTTAAAGCCGAAATACTCGCCTTGCCAAATTAAGGATTATATATTAATAATAAGAAGGTCGGGTCTCTATCAGAGGCAAGTGTAAAGAAGGTAAGAACTTTCAAGAAGAAAGAGAGAAGTTTAGAAACTCATGTTTATAGAAATATACTTGTATTATTTCTGGTGGGTTCTTCCGATAATCCTTTACAACAACTAAGCCTCTCTATAATAGAGAAGAAGGCAATCAGGAGGCTTCTAGTTACGTAGCTAAGTCTTTTAATAAGACAAACACCATTACTACAACATTTATTGCCTATAGGGCATTTGTCATATTAACCAGGACTAGTCACTTAAAATTATTTATTACAACAAGACAAACCTATTTATAACCATGATCCACCTATTAACTACAAGAGACAAAACTACACTTCTTTTGATGACTTATAATAAGGTACTGCATTTATTATAATGCTGACTAAGATACTAAAAGACAAACGACTTTTCTACTACACTTATTGTATTGTTACATGGCTTTTTTTTTTATGGTCCATGATTTTTGGATCTTGTTGGATTGTTGACACTTTTACTTATTTGAAGGTAGGTTCATGACTTAATGATAAATTAGCTCTCTCATTTCTGGTTTCTCTTTTCCAATACTTTCTTAAATAAATTATTAATTATATTATTTTTATAAATTATTTAGTTAACTACATAAATAATTAAATTATTTTATTATTATTTATTATCTTCGCATAAAAAATTATTTTAATTTATCTTTAACATGATCAACCCAGCTTCACTAAGGAGGAAAGGGGAAAAGAATTTTAGTTTCAATTGTGCTAACCATGTATATGTTTTTCTGGTACAAAAACAAGTGCATGTTGGAAACATAAGGAAAAGTGAAAATTAATGAGATAAATGGAAAGTGGGGAATAACACACTACAAATTGTAGACCGGGTTTTGTTCTATGTTCTTATAATCTCTGACTATGAAGAGAGTGGAAAAGGAAAAGACAAAAGACAAAAGACTGTTCTTGTCTCATAATTTCATCAAAAGTCAAAAATAGAATAATTTGAAGCCCTGAGAAACAGTGAGGTACATTTGAGATATGCGGATAGAATAGAAGACATATGATGAATCTTGTCTCCACCTGAAATGAAAATTCTGTATAATTCTATACATTCTTCTGTATCTAAATTTCTACTTGGTGAATAATTGAATGTGCAGTTTGACTGGAGGAATAATGTTCTGAAAGCCTAGCTAGGGAGTAGTTACCCATGTGCATCATCCATGCACAGAAAATTGGTTAGTGTATATGTGCAGCTTTGTTCTTCTCCTTTTAGCAAGTTAAGCCTCCTCATAAACTTTGTCATCTAATTATGGACTCTGGAAAAATTAATGTTTGCCAATGAATTACCAAGGTTGTGCAAATTCCTTGGAATAACAGGCTTTGGCACTTGTCAAGGTACACCACTTCATGAATCCTCTGCAAGGCCCTCATTTTCTTCTTTGATGGGAATTGTTGGCTCAATGATCCTTGGTTGTGACAAGTCCTCATGGGAGTTACCATCTGCTGGTTTGTCATTATTATTACCTTCAACCAGATTTGTTGATGGCACCTGCTCAATTTACCCAATTAAAAAAGGAAAAAAAGATATAATGTCAGTGTATTAGCTAGTTTACTAAAATAAATCTACACAACAAGAGATATCAATTTTAAAGAATTAAATATTCAAATATTACTTTATCATCCACTAATTCTCTTGATTTCTCATCCATATCCTCTATAGTTGTCTCCCCAGCTGGTTTGGTGGATTCTGCAATATCTTCTTGTCTATTTAGGTGTGGAGAATTATCTTCACTATTCTTGTCATTCTTTGACTTATCTTCCTCTTCTTTATTGCTGACTTCTGCATCATTCATCTTGGCAAAGATATTTGATTCTTCCATGGAATTCTCTGGTGGATTAGTTTGCTCCTGATCAATGTTAAAAATAATGTGCAAATTAAGGCTTGAAGCTTTTATATTTTTGTTTTCACTAAAATATAAAAACTTAGGATATAAGCATGGTCAATAAAGTTATGTTTATACTTTTATTTTTGGTGAATATGTTAAATATATAAGCATTATTAAGATATGAAGTAAAACCACATATATGAGCCTAGTCTTTAGCAACGGGAATAAATAAGTTCTCCACCACTTATATGGAAGCTCTTATATGTCAATGATTTATTAAGTTTATAATAAAGATAAGAAAGAAATAAACATTTAGCCTCAGAATTCATACTTGCAAATGATTGAAGTCAACATTATGTGATTCATCCGTTGCATCATCCATCAAAGGCTGATTATTTTGAGGCATGGTGTCAAGTGGATGTTCACCATTTGAAGTTTCTTGTGCCATATCTTCCATGTTAGATTGCTGATCACTTGAATCCATCTGTTGATCAAAAGCTGATGATGGTACATCATCTGCTATGCTCTTCTCAGGTAACACGGACCTTGGTGATGATGCAATTGAGTAGATAGAGGTGTCGTCTATTGATTCTTGCCGCACAACTGATACGCTAGGATCTTCATTGCTTCTTGAGTTCTCTATGCTATCTTGCTCAATGGCTGTTGAGTTATTCAAATCATTGATAACTTGTGCACCATTTATCAAATTCTCTGACAAGTTGGACCATTCCTGTTGGACCAAAAAAAGAAAAAAGTTCCAAAATTAAAAGGCTATTCTATTCAAGCGAGCAACTGAAATGGTACTTGCAAACATAGTGATATAATTTCTTCATTTATGAACTAAAAGGATAGTCTCATTCCCTTGGAAATAAATGTATGCCTAATTGTCTTACAATGATATTCTTATCCTCCCCTTATTACCTTCTGTAGAAGGAAGCAAGCAAAATGAAATGATTTGAAAACATGAATTGACATAATTTGTTCATGCATGAATTCACAAATCACAAGACAGTTCCCTTCTTTTCCAAACAATGTTTGTTTCACTTTTTGGACAGTTTAGATTTAAGTTGTCTGAAAATTAGGGTAAATGACAATTTTGTTACATAATAGCACCAAAATGATTCATACCTCTGATATTTCTGAGTGTGTTTCATTAGGTAATTGATCCACAGAGCTATCTATCAATTGTTTTGGAGGTGATGACACAGATGAAGAATTAGAAGATTGGGGTGCTTCACTCTCCCCCACAGAATATTTCATATAACCAAAGATGTTATGATCACTATTTATTGCATGAGTTGGAGTATCTTCATGCATATCAGATTTTGAGGACATGGAGCTCACATCAGCTACATTTTCTTCGTTTATTTGTCGTAGAGCAATCGATGAAGCCATGTCCTTTGAGTTGTTACTTGCTTCTGCAATATCTTCTTCACTAACTCCATGTGCTTGTCTTCCATGGAAGGAGGCTCCCCACAAATCTTCACTACCAGAACTAACATCTCTATCAATGTCCCCATCATATAGCACAGAGTCTCTATCAGTGTTTGAATTAGTCTCACCATTCTCATCAACTGTTGATGCTAGTGATCCAACTTCAGAAACCTCCACTTGTAAATCGGAAGCTATGGAATATGTTGGGGTGTGACAATTGCGCCTGTCGGCAAAAAATATATTCTCATGTCTCTTATCAATTGGAGATGGAAGATTGTCAAATTCATTAATAGTGGTAGCTATTGTAGTAGCAGCTGGCACTGGGAAATTGATGAGCCTCCCATGAGGCTTAGTATATCTTGGCCCTGGCTTCTCTGAAACTCTAGATGTTTCAACATTTGAGGTGTTTGGAATTAAGCTAGGCTCACTTGTATGATCTGGCATGGATTTTGTTTCATGAGCAATAGCATTTTCCACTTCCTCATCTTTCATGTCAGCCATGTCACTTTGACATTTTTCATCCTTTTCATGTGTTGTTTCCTCTCCCTTTTCTAGTGAATTAGGTGCTTGAAATCCACTTTTCCCACCTTCATTGTACATTAACTGGTCAATTAACCAATCATGACTTTCTTTATCTGCAAGAGTGAAATACATTCAATAATGTACATGCTCAATTTCATTATCAGCTATCACCACAATTTCTTATTTTGTCATTTAGGAAGCGCTTGTTCTAGCTTTTTTTTCCTAAAACTTAAAAAGTGACTTTCTTTTAGAAAAAGGAAATCACTTTTCATAGAATCTACTCAAAAAAAAAAAATGATTTTATCTTTTGAGTAGAAATTAAGATGAGTAGCTTCCATGAAAAACGATTTCATAGTTAAAAAATCACTTTTGTGTCAAAAAAAATTGAAACGAACACACCCTTAGTCATCAAGAGAGATAGGAGGAGGAGGAAGAATAATAAGGATGTGGAGAATATTGTTATCACCTGGAAGCTTTTTGAATCTTGGGTATGCAGGCCTGTCTGGATAATTCCTCCCACTATTAAAGAAGGGGTTGGACTCTCTATCTCCATGTTCTTGTTTTGGTTCTGATGGAAAATTGGGGTCTAAACTAAAGCTTTCATGACTGCTAAATGGCATGTCCTTTTGGTGAATTATGAATTCTTGATGGAAACTACCTCCTGTGAGATTTGGTTTCTCCTCAGAAGGATCATAGGGAATGTCATAAGGGCTTATTGGCACACCAGATGGTGCAGAACCAGGCATTTCTTGATCAAAAGGATTGCCCCTTGAAATAAGCACTGGTGGAATATGACTTGGTATTGGTGACTTTTTATCAGCTAAACCATTCTCAGGGTGGAACCTAAACAATTTCCTTTCTTTTCTTTTGGCCATAAGACTCTCCAATCTTCTATTTCTCTCCAACTCAGAAATCCCAAGATCCATAAGGTTCTTCTGATCTTCTTCTGTCCATTCTATAGCCTTGTGCCTATCCTCTTGTGTCTCATCCTCATCTTCTTCATCTCCATCCTCCATCTTTTCTCTCCCTATCTTGGAACTACCAAACTCGGTATCAAAAGCATCCACCACCAGGTTGCGCATTGAAGGCTCAGATCTTAATGTCTGCCTTTTAGGGGGTTGAATTTTTTCTGTGGACAAGCCATGATCCAAAGAACTCTCTCCTTTCTCAGAAAATTTAACTTCTTTGCCTTTTGTGTTTCTGGAAGTGAACTCATTGTGAAATACTGCTGATAAGTCCTTTGCCTTTTCTTCTAAACCACCATACACATCCAATTTTCTCCCTCTGAAATTTCTCCTTCTACTTGTGGCATTTTGTGATGGATACTTATAAAGAAGTTCACGCCTCCTATTGATCGGAATCTTTGGACGTTTCGGTTCAACCCTTCTCTGCTCCTCCTTTTTTCCCTCCTCCCTTTTGACATATTTGAACTGAGTTTGCTCAGAACTCCAAAAGATTCTCACAAAGATTGCAGTGCACACAAGAAAAGGTGACAAGTAAACCAAGAAGCTATAAATATAAGAAAGGAGCATATATAGGATGAAGCATACCAACATAGCACCTGAAACTAGTGGATGCTTTTGTACAAATGTGTAACTAGACTTAGTAGAATCTTGCACCATTCTGCAGAATCTGAGATGAATTTCCTTTACATTCAAACCCATCTCTGTTTCTCTAAATGTTAGTGCAAGGAAACAAACTAAAATGTTTTCAAGCTTGTAGGTGGAAAATATTTGTCACAAACCAACAATGGAAAACTCAAATTGTGGACATTTATTCATTGCTAGATATTGAAAAGTGACTATAAACAATCACAGTGATAGGTGACATGGTTGTTACAAAACCATTGAATAAAAAAAATGTGGTTTTCTGCCAAGGGGGGAAAAAAGAAAAATGAACACTAACTAAGGATTGGCACAAAGAGCTATTATGTAAATGGGGTTCTAGCTGAAGAATAAACTAGGAGAACAACATGATAGATAACAAAAATGCAACATTGATGAGATCTGGAACTAGGTTCATAGAAACCATTCAGAAAATTGAAGGAATAAGAGAGAGAAAGACGATCAATTAGTCCCCCAAATAGTGGTCAACAATAAACAAATGTTTGATCTTCCCCAACGAATGGTTAGCCATTGAACTACGGTAATTTAGTTTGTCTTTTTAACGAAACATTTTTGCTTGGCTGAGATTTTCATATGATCCTCTTATTTAGGGGCTTTACTATCTCTTCACATTTTAATAACGGCACCAGTGTGTGTGTGTGTGTGGTTGGGAAGAATACACCAAAATGTGGATTCAAAAAATAAAATTGATTTTACAACACAATTTGTTTTATACATGTTGGTTAGAGCAACATTTCTATAAGGAAAATGTCCGTATATATACACACCCATTTCTATACATTTTTCCACTTGTATTATATTGACAATTAAACATATTTGTTTTTTCCCGTTTAAGAATCAAATTACAAGTGCATTGTTGGCTTTTCATTATTTTTTTTTTAGCCTTGAAAAGTAATGCTATTTTATATTTTAGCATTTTTAGGCATTTAGCACCAATATTTAGTTGATTCAATTCGTTTGGCATTTGTTCCTATTAAGCAATATCTCGAGTTCGGATTTTGTGGATATAAAATACTATGTTGGGAAAACTTTACTCCATAATAGAATGACCTATCTCGAGTAAAATTAGTTAAAGTTTAATGAACTTCGAATACTGGTGGTTTAGACTAAAAAAAAATTGACATTAATTCCCATAATTCAATTTGGGGAAGTAGCAACTAGCAAGCTTTTGATTGAATGCATTTTGGTACAATTTTAACTATTTGCTTCTTTGAGTTAAATTGAGTTACACGAAAGTCTTTTTTTGTAATTTCACAGCCAAACCTTGTTTCTCTAACTTTGTTCCAATTTATTTAGACAAAGTTACTTAATGATACATTCTCCAATAATTGAATTAGTCATTAGTGATTACATTAACTATGTGATGATCGAATTAGTAATTACACATTCCAATAAAAAAGCTTTGAACGTAAGATAGAACTATGATTGAAATTAGGAGAAGAAACATTATTAGTTGTGTGAGATTGTTAGTTAGAAAACACGATTGGAATGCGAGGCACCATTCTTGATGTGCATTTATAAACATATTGGTTTCGTTTAATTTTTATATTAGGTATTGCCTTTTCTATTGTGATTATAAGTATTTTTTAATAATGCATAAAATATTAAGGACTAAAAAATGGCAAAGTATGAAAAATTAGTAATGCAATAAAGAGATTTTATTACTTGATCGCATTTTAATTGATTTTTTTTGTTTAACTATTCGAAACAATAAAAGGTATAGAAAAGCCAGCAAGGGCTGTTGCATATCAATTTTTATTAATAAGATTTTAATTTTGATATGTTATTAGTGTAAAATTTTACATTATCATCTAATAATATATTATTATACATGTGACTTTTAAGGTAGTTATTACAAAAATTAATCACTTTTTTTGAAGTAGAAAAATATGATTAGATAATTATATAAAAAAATTTTATACTAACATTGCATTAAAATTAAATTTTTTAATAATTAATATTTATAAAATTAATTTTGGTAAAAAATTAATTCATATTTTTATGAATTAATTCTTAATAATTTACTTTATTTGAATTTCAATTTTAAATAATAAAAAATTGCAAAAATCTAAATTATAAACTGTCATAATAATTAAAATTAAAATTTAATGCAAGTACAAGATTAAAATATTATTTAAGCTTTTTTCATATTCCCATTTCAACAAATAATATATATTGACAATAGACTCTTTTTTTTTTTGACGGATACATGTTGAATAAAGTATATATGAGTAAAAATCTTAGTCATTAAAGTGATGAATCATGAAAGAACTTTTTATACATTATAAATAACTTTACCATATTTACTATATTTATCAGAAACACAGCTAAAATCATCAATTATTTATATATCAATCTCCACAGAGACGGGTAAAACTTATATAAAAACAATATTTTCCCTTCAGCCTATCCAGAGGAACGATTTTTTAAGTAGAAATATCTACAAAAGCCACGAAGGAATCACGAGTGCGAAGGGCCACTTTTTGGTGTGACCTTTTGGCAGTATCTTAGAAGTATCTATAACTCTCTATATAAACACAATACACACCCAACGCTATTTGTTCACAACCATTGGCTCACACTCCTCACTCGCTGATACTGTGCCATTCCAGATAAGACCAACTTTTGCTTCAGGTTCTCTCTCTCTCTCTCTCTCTCTCTCTCAGACACATACATGCAATACTGTTTCATGCTGTACTTTCATTTTTTTTCATCTAACATATGATCAAGTTTGCCATGTTTCAAGTGTCTTTGTTGTTGTTGTCGTCGTTGTTGTTGTTGTTGTTATGGGACTATGGGAGCTATATTCTTATGTGCCAATTTAAGATAATTCGATGATGTTTAGATTTTTATCATTTATTGATTATGTTTAAAAAGTGAATTAAACATAATATGATCAATGGTAAAAATTTACTCATGATCAGATCGTGTTAAATTTGCACATGAGACGATGTGGTCGTGTAATTATTATTTTAAAATTTTTTTTTGTTTTTAGTTTTTCTAATGATTTTTTTTTAATGCCTATGGCTTGTGTGGTTATCATCAATATCTTTTTGGAGAAGGGGGGGTTGCATGGAAGATATAATTTGAAAGTATGTGTTTATGTCTTAATCTGCTTTTGTTAGATTGAGGAATACTCACTCATCACCCCATTTCCAGCGATCAAACGATGATAACTTCTGGATTTGTACCTCGGTGTTTTTGGGTCCATTTATTTAATTTTAAATTTCTTAATCTTTTGAAAAAGCATAATTGAGAATCGGAGCAATCAACAATGATGTGTAGATTTGATGCTGTGAGCTTCATGACCATTTCATCTGTGCTTCCATTTTGTTGCATGTATAAAAGAATGTTTCCGTTGGCTAGGATGTGTTCGGAATCATTAAAAATTGGAAATGGTTTGATTTGATCTTAATTGAATTGATTTAGGAATAGATTTTTATGATTGGAATTCATTATTTAAAAAAAAAAAAAAAGAATAAGAAGAAGAAGAAGAAGAAGAAAGATTTGAAGAGAGTGATTCTTCCATTCTCCATGGAGGAAGAAGTTTTTTTCTTCATAAAGTTTTTTAACCACTCATTTAGTTTTTTATTGTTGTTTCTCTCTCATACGTTTAGCGGAAAAAGCTCTTCCTCTACGAGTGTATAAGAATTTTTCTTTGAATTGATTAACAAATTTGATTCTTTACTTGGAACATATCAATTTAAGCTTTTTTTAAGGGAAAAAATAATTTTTTAATTAAAAGACATGTATAAAAAATTTTGGATGGTTAGATATGTTTTTCGAGAAAAAGACTAAAACAAAAATTGTTTTAGTGCTTTTTTCATAAGCTAACAACAGTAGAGTAGCTTCTGCTAAAAAATAACAATAATAATTTACATCATAGAAGTGTTTTTTCCTAAGCTGAAAAATATGTACTGTAAATATGATCTGAAGTGATTATATATTAGTATTTTACTTTATAACTCTTATGCAGAATCTGTTAAATGACTTAATTAATGAAGGAAAAGATATTAATTTCAGCATTTAAAGATCCAAACATCCACTCAAGTCCAACCAAAATTGATGGATTTCTATATGAAATTATTATTATTATTATTATTGTTATTTGGAGCTTTCCAAATAACATTTGTTTACTGACCAGATCAATTCCTAAAATATTCTAGCCAACGGGATTGACTCATCTAATCGATCTTTTATTCATAAAAATGGGATGGCCTGGGTTTATATAGGGACCCCTCTTCGCCCTTCTATTCACCAAAATGAAAGGTATACCATTCCGAACACACTCTAATAGAAAATTTTCAACAGTTTGCATATAGATGATGAAAACCATTTTTAGTTGTTTAGATATGAAATTTTTGGTTTCAGACTCCTTTTTAAGTAAGCACCAAAAAAAGATTCCTTTTTAAGTAGTTCACTAATTTGAAGAAGGTGGTGAAGATCATGAGCATGAGCATGCAGCTAATTAGCTAACCAATTTGTGAATGTTAGAATTTGTGTCTGAATTAATTTATTAACATGGGATCTCTTCATATCAGAGTATGTGGATATATTTAGACATTCTAAATGCATGCTTCTTGTAGTTTAACAGAAAATTAACCTTTTAAAACTTGAAATTTTATAGTTCTGCATTGAGATGGCATCCTTGCATGCTAATGTGACATCAGCAGTTTGCAAAAATGGCAACAATGTTTCTCGATCAAAGTTCCCAAGTACTACATTTTTGCCTGGGTTTGATGTTGCTGGACGTGTTTCAAGTGCTTGGAAGAAGGAACTTATCCCATCTTCTATGGCTTTGATACCTAGAGCAACATTAACATTTGATCCTCAAACAACTAATTCAGACAAAACCAAACAAAAGAAGCACACTGTTGACCCTGCTTCTCCAGATTTTCAGCCTCTTCCTTCCTTTGAACAGTGCTTTCCCAAGAGCACAAAGGAATACAGGTGTGCCTTGTCTTCTTCTTTTCTATTTTATACAACTGATAGGATTCAATTGCAGATAATATGGTTTTCCTACCATTTGTTAGCAAACTGGATATGCACACAACACATCCTCAGATAGCTCACTCTATTTGCATGTTTACAGGGAAGTCATTCATGAAGAAACTGGTCATGTGCTCAGAGTTCCCTTCCGACGAGTTCACCTGTCCGGGGATGATGGACATTTTGATAACTATGATACAAGTGGTCCCCAAAATATAAGCCCAAGGATTGGTATGGCTATCAAGCATTTTATGCATTTTTCTTTACAACTTTGGCCTGGTACATTTTTCTTATGACTAATGTTTGGCTAACACGGACTATAATTCCTGTCATGCATATTTTTCTAAGATATTATTATTATTGTTGCTGCTGTTGTCTGCCTATTGGCATTTCCAGATCCATAGTATGTTAGTAGGCAGTAATTTATTGTTACAATTTTAATGTTATCAACAGTTTTCACAAAAATCACCTGTAAAAGTTCAGTACATGTTAGGTAAATTATCCTGTCTTTCCTTTAGTCACTTCTTTTGTCTGCTGCCTTTCCGAGGTGCTTCATACTTTTCTGTGAGATTGCTCACAACTAGCTTTTGATTGTTCCAAAATGTATTATTGTGCTTTTGTAAATTATTAGTTTAGTATCAGTTTATGCTAATCTTCAGTTTCTCCAATTTGCTGCCATTATTTGTATGTGCTCAATTAATCAAGGCTCTAAATTTCTATTGACCATTGTAGAATTGCAAATGTCTTCATTAATGTATATCTTACTTTGCAGTCTTAAATCCAAGGTTAGAGGTGAAATTTAGCCAGATTAGCATTTCACTTTGATGTATTCTTTAATTTATCCAGACTTCTATTACTACAAGAAAACTTAGAGTGATGGAATAAAGTTTAGTAATATCATTGAAGAATCTAATTTTTGGTTGTTTATGTATACTTGCACCAAGCCATTGGAAAATACATTCATTTACTTGATTTGTTTTCATGGATTTGATAATTAGGACTCCCAAAATTGCGTGAAGAGTGGATTGATAGGAGAGAGAAACTCGGTTCACCAAGATTCACTCAGATGTACTATGCTAAGCAGGGGATCATTACTGAGGAGATGCATTTTTGTGCCACTCGTGAGAAGCTTGACCCAGAGTTTGTGAGGTCAGAAGTTGCTCGTGGACGAGCTATCATCCCTTCTAACAAGAAGCACTTGGAGTTAGAGCCCATGATAGTTGGAAGAAACTTTTTGGTGAAGGTAAATGCAAACATTGGAAATTCTGCGGTTGCTAGCTCTATAGAAGAGGAAGTTTACAAGGTTCAGTGGGCAACTATGTGGGGAGCTGATACAGTCATGGATCTCTCAACAGGTCGCCACATCCATGAAACTCGAGAGTGGATCTTACGCAACTCTTCTGTGCCGGTTGGGACTGTCCCTATTTACCAAGCACTTGAAAAAGTTAATGGAGTTGCTGAAGACCTTAGCTGGGAGGTTTTCAGGGATACACTGATTGAACAAGCTGAGCAAGGTGTTGATTACTTCACTATCCATGCTGGAGTTCTTCTGAGATATATTCCTTTAACTGCAAAGCGCATGACAGGAATAGTTTCGAGAGGAGGATCCATCCATGCAAAGTGGTGCCTAGCTTATCACAAAGAGAATTTCGCTTATGAGCACTGGGATGACATACTTGACATCTGCAATCAGTATGATATAGCCCTGTCCATTGGTGATGGGCTAAGACCTGGATCCATTTATGATGCAAATGACACCGCTCAGTTTGCTGAGCTCTTGACGCAAGGAGAACTGACCCGTAGAGCATGGGAAAAGGATGTACAGGTGATAAAATCGTCAAACTTTCTTCATAGCTTTGTGCTGATAAATTAATGGCTAGATGAAGTAACTTAGTCTTTAGCTTCAACTTTTATATTGACCATGCCTTTTCATTCTTGAATTTTGTAGCACAAAGAATTAGGATTTTCTTGTGATAATTTTAGCCAGATCTTATTTGTATTGCTCACTTGGGCGGGAATAGACTGCTAATCCAGTGGGGGAAGGTATATTGTAACTATGTTGAATTTACCGCTGCTATGATGGCTGGTGAAGTCCCTAGTTAACCTTGGTTGAACTGCACATATTGCACTGTGTTTTTAAATATGATTTGGCTATATGGTGACCCTATCTATTTCATATAATCTTAAGCTATGATCGGCTGATGCGATATTACTTAAATCAATTTTTTCCTGGAGACAATGAGCGTATTTGTTTACTTTGAGTTACTTTACAGGTGATGAATGAAGGACCTGGACATATTCCAATGCACAAGATTCCTGAAAACATGCAGAAACAGCTAGAATGGTGTAATGAAGCACCCTTCTACACTCTTGGTCCTTTAACAACAGATATTGCCCCTGGTTATGACCACATCACCTCTGCAATTGGTGCCGCCAATATTGGGGCACTTGGTACTGCTCTTCTCTGTTATGTAACTCCAAAAGAACATCTTGGTTTACCAAACCGGGATGATGTGAAGACCGGAGTTATATCTTACAAGATAGCTGCTCATGCTGCTGATTTAGCCAAGGGTCATCCACTTGCTCAAGCCTGGGACGATGCACTAAGCAAGGCAAGATTTGAATTTCGATGGATGGACCAGTTTGCTTTGTCGTTGGATCCAATGACAGCCATGTCCTTCCATGATGAAACATTGCCAGCAGAAGGTGCAAAGGTGGCCCATTTCTGCTCTATGTGTGGCCCTAAATTCTGCTCTATGAAGATAACTGAGGATGTTAGAAAGTATGCTGAGAAACATGGCTATGGGGATGCCGAGGAAGCTTTGCAGCGCGGGATGGATGCCATGAGTGCTGAATTTCTAGCTGCCAAGAAAACTATCAGTGGGGAGCAACATGGCGAAGCCGGTGGAGAGATTTACTTGCCAGCGACTTACTTAAATTCCAAGGAGAGGTGAACTTGACCTAACATTTTCATTACATTCAAGTCTTAACAACCTAGGCCGAATTCGCATGTTCCTGAACCTTTTTCTATTTTTTTTTTAAGTCAATAACAAGAGGGTGGAGGAACTTAGGAGATTATAGTGTTAGTTTTTTTCCTTTTTAATAATGCAACTACACACAATTAATGCTTAGAGGATGAGCCTTAATACAATGGTAAGGTTGTTACTTTGTGACCTGGAGGTCAAAGATTCAAATCCTGGAAATAGCCTCTCTGCTTGCGGGATAAGACTACATACATTTACCTTCCCCAAACCCTATCAAGTGGGAGGCTCATGCACTAGGCAACCCTCTACACAATTAATGCTTCATTTTTGCATGAATATGTACCAACTATTTGACTTTTCTACGTTTTTGTCAGCTGAGAATCGAATCATTTTATACCATTTATTTTGCAGGACTATATAAATGAAGCAAATCATCTGAGAGAACTTGGAGCTAGCTTCACAACCGGCCTATCTATCAGGACGGTGAAGCATTTTCAAGCTGGCTGTAGGATAATACAAAGTTCAGTTTGTTAATAAAATTTTAGAACTCAATCTTTATTCTACTTTGTTGTGTTACTTGTGTATTATCCAATTATCAGAAATAAATTGCACTAGTATTATGTTTGGTACCATCTTTATCTTATGGTAAATTTTATTGACACCCAAGATGCACCAGGGGTGCCTGTATCTGCATGAGCACTGGCTATTGGGCTAGGATGCTAGCAGATCAGGCTGAGATAGTCCCTTTGAACCTGAACAGGGTGATGCCTGCGTAGGGAGCGTGCATTTTTCTTTTTGTCTGCTTCTGCAGGGAGTGTGCGTTATATACATGGTTTGAGCTTAGCCAATCCTGGTAAAGTGGTAAGCAGTTTCAGCATGTTGGCCATGCCAATTTCTCACGGTTGAAGGTAGCTGAAGTGGAAGAATATAATATAAAGATCCGAATTTATTAGTATACTATTGTTAATATAAAGCCAAGATCATAAAATACAGCATAAAAACTATTAATCCTCACCTAATCATGTCTATTATGAATAGATGAAAATTTCCCTAAAACAACTGTCTTAAGTCAAAATAATAATAATAATAATAATTGTCTGAATGAAAATACACATATCATACAAATCCTAGCCTTCACTATGGTGGGAGTATCGAATTACCTCTTAAAAGTTAGATTTTGGGATATGGAAAAAAGAAGAAGTTAAGTTACTATTTTAGAAGTATTTGTTATATTCTAATTGGAGTGGATTGAGTATGTTTGGATGATAGTAATTCTTAAGTTGCGTTTTCATTTGACGTCCAATTTAGGATGTAACAGATATTCTCAATGTAATAACTTTCGATACCACAATTATAATTCTTTCTACCTGGGTATAACCTTTTAAGAGGAAGCATTGTTCTCCCTTCAAAAATGAGAGTACCAAAATAGGCCCAATACTATAAAGTTTGCATCTCAATTTGTAGATAGTGTTTTTTTTTTTTTTTCCCATCTTTTCCATTACATGATAGTATGAGTGATTTTCCATTCGACAAGTTTTTCATGATGATAGGAGTCTCTAAATGTGAGAGAAAGCATGAGGCCAGCTAGCGCGGCTGCTGGTAAGTCGGGCTAAATTAGAAATTTGTGCTTGTGATAGGTTATAATCAGCAGTCTTGGTTGATCGTTGTAGGTTGGGTTTTGTTGTTTTCTTGTTTTGTGGTGTCTAGAGGAAAATGGCCTCTATTTTCAGCTTTCAATTTTGCTTTAAGATTGCTGGTGTGTTGATGAGTGCTATAGAGCAGGCTAAAGGTCAGTTGATGTGTACCTTGGTGTCGGCTTTGGTGCCCCTATGTTTGATAACTTGGATGCGAATGTATTTAGCACCTTGGTTCCTTAGATTATATGATTAAGACGCTTTAGTTAGCGGCTTTAATCTTGCTCTAGACACTGTTTTCTCTCTCTGTATAGTTGGTTTAAATCAGGTTTAAAAGCAGCTTTAGAACCAACGCTAGAGATCTGGCAAGCTCACTCTTTCCATCATGTGTATTTGTAATGTGATACAAAATTATCTTTTTTCTGATATTTAGTATCTAATATTGTATAGTATTCATTGATTATAATTTTAGGCTTAGTTAATGTTTTATCAGGTTCTATTATATCTCTGTTATAACAGGCTTTGCAGGTGATTTTAATCAATAAAATTATTTTGAAAAAAAAAAATGTGCTATAAACTTGAATGGGACCCACATAGGATTATGAAAGTGTCGTCTACAATTCCTACATAGTCACTGGGCGACAGTGCATCAGAAACAGAAAGTAAACTAAGAGAAGCAACTGTATCTGCTCATTTTAGTTATTACTTTTCACTCATAACGTGTATGCCTCTTTTCTCACCGCCTTGACCCACCTCTTTGGCACTTGTCTTTATACCTTTTACACACATATGATAAACACACACATGTACACTTGTTTCCTCACTCAAGCACATAAAACCTTACTTCCTCATTTCACAGTTCCAACCTTTTCCAACGACTATGCTTCTTGTGGGTCTTACCTACAATTCCTTTCAACTTCACCTCACATCAAATATACACTCTTTCTTACTCACTCACCTTCCTTTGTATATATAATACCATGATCATTTGCCAAAACAAAATGATGTGAAACACAATGAGGCACACAGGCTACTACATTGAGGACACAAGCTTGTCCTGGAAGAAGAAGAACTCTAGGAAGAAACCGGCTAGAATTCGGCAGGTGACGACTACGAGCTGCATGTTCAGGATTCCTTGGCATTATGAGTTCTCCCCCATTGAGTTTCTTAAGGGTCTTGCTGAAAGAGTGACAAGAGCTATGTGTTTTGGTTCTGTGAGAAGATCTTTGAATCGCAGTTCATCTTCCATTGGAAGATCAAAAATCAATGGGGCATCTTCTGTTGATTATTATAGGGCAGCTGCAGTTGAGGACTGCATTGAGTTCATCCACACTTCCTTTTCTAGATCAAATTCTTTGACCACAACAACAACAACTCCCACAGATGAATTTATGCATGCGTTTTTGAGAAACTTTGAATCACAGACTCTCTGAATGATTAAGTTGTTCTTGCTGCTATGTTTCAGTGTCTATCCTCTTGAATGTGTTCAGGTTTACAAAACAAAAATGGTGCCATCTGAAGGTTACTGTGTTGTATATGTATACTATGTATCTGTGCCAACAGAATCTGTTGTGTAGCCCTTTGATGGCCTTCTATGATCTAACAGTGTGCTTTTTGTTTCAGCTAGAACCGTAAATCTTATCCATGAAAACTTCTCCACCATTTTTACCCCTACACCAAACCCAACCTAAAAAGCAAAATTTATTGACCTGTTGGAAAGCCAACTCATTATATGTTTAATTAACCGCAGCTAACTGTACTCTTCATCATATATATTCTGAACAATGATCATGGAATTTCTAGTTTAATAATGCACATGCTGAGATGGCAATGTTCATATAAAGTCCTTAGCTAATAGGTTTCATATTCACATATTCTTACTTCACTGGATCTATTGGAATGTAATTTGCATAAAAGCCGAAAGAGTTACTCATTCTCGTTGGAGTATCGATCACATTTGAGCCTCAAACAATTACAAGCCACAGAAAGCACCTACCTATACTTGTGCACTGATGACAGTGAATTCATATCCTTATCAAATTGAGTGATCGCCTTACTTTATTAATCTTTGAGGGTTCTTGACAAGGATAAGATCTGAATAGCTTTACGTTTGCCATTTTACAACAGATGATAGATAGTGCTAAGGTTATTGGCAGTCTTAAAGAATTCTTCTAAGTTTGAGAGTTGCACCATTGGTTTAAGAATTGGGATCTCGTTCTGTTGATCATAACCTTTGGGACTTGTCCCTAACTGAATTTGGTATCATTAACAAACAAAGTAGGCTATAATCGTTTCTTTTCTTAAATTATACCTCCAACATTTACTTAGACCAACAACACTAACTGGGTGTTAAAGCTAATTGTATGATTTAATAAATCTCATTTAACAATGAATTTCATGGTGGTGGCAAATTGAAATATTCATATTTTCTGGGCTCTTCTATTGCAAGAAAGTGAAGAAACATAAGAAAGATTTAGGTGATACTGGCTTAACTGTCCTGATCCATATAGCTGACTCCATGGGACAAGACCTGTTACTGTTGTAGTTTGCAAGAAACATGAATAGAGGGGGTGTTGGGGAGAACTTATTGTCTCACAGTACTTAATATTTGCTTATCTTCTGTCATCATCCTGTTCATGAAGTGAATTTGCTATTTTACACACTGAAATTTGCATGAGATTACCAGAGAAACAATTTACAATTTTAAGTTAATTCCCAGGACAAGTAAAGTAAATTACCAAAATCGCCAAAGATATCAATATAGTCTAAATTGTTAAAGCAGAATGTACCTGGTAATGGTAGCTGATCCAAAATGAATCGATTTGTTCTGTAAATACAATGACCCTTGATCCAGAAGAGCAAACTTAACATAGAAATATTCCATAATGGTCAAGAGGTTGAAATCTAAATTAGCAAGACAATAATAATTGCATGCATTTGAATAAGGTAAAATAATTTGAAAGTAAATTATATTGCTTTTTTTCATTCAGTTCTTGGCAAATAAGCCTCCAAAGCCACCACCCTTCTTCTTTTGTGGCACAGCCACAGTGTTCTTGCGGCCATTGGTGGTGCCTCCACTCTTCTCCTCAACCTTCTTGAGTATAGGATCAGTCTCTAGAAGCTGGTCTTCCTTCTGCAAGTTCCCAAGAATCCAATCAAGGAGACCCTTCTCTTCTTTGTTACTACCACCAGCACCTTTTGCTGCAGTTGCTGCAAAGACTCTACCTGTTGCTGGAGCAAATGACATGATCAATGAAGCCATTATCTACCACAAGCACCTATATCTTAGATAGAAATTAAATGGGGTGGTGAAGTTTTGGTGGATTTTGGATGGAGGAGAGTGGAGGCCAAGTGCCAGTGATAATATTATATGTCTTTGTGGTTGGTTCTCTCAAGTGAATGTGAGCCGTTGGATTGAGTTGTGAATGGTGACATGGGAACTTATGTGGCACGAGTTCTCCACAAGGGTCTTATCTCTTCATTATATTTCTAAATTTTTTTGGCACATAAAGTTTTTCCACAAGGAAGGGGAAATTATGGCAAGTTGAAGGGTTCATCTTCAGCTGATGAGGCTGTGAGTTTGAAATGTGGCAAAACCAGAACCATTGGCTCCTTTCGCTTCTTTTTTTTTTGGGTTGAACACATTGTTAATAGTGGCCACATGAAGATGGGCCTCTAACTAGGATGCTCTTCTATCTGCTTGCAGTTAGGCCATTAGATAATGCTATGATCTGTTACTCACTCTCTACTTTTGGGTCCAAAAAACACAGAATAAAAGGGGTGGAAAAAAGACTTTGGGTTTAACCTATGACTTGTAAATCGATTCATCTGCCTATAAGGCTATACATAATAAAGCCCCAAATTTGTCCTTTAACAAAAATATCATAAGACAAATTCGTTATAAGAAAAGAAAGTTCCTACCATAGTTTTGAGAATTACAAATTTAGGTTAAATTAATTATTTTTAAGAATAGGTTAGCCTTTGAAAAATGCTTTCCTTCAAACAACCAATTAGGAGCTTTACTCTATTACATATTTGTGCAATTTTTTATGCATACTAATGCTATATCTTTTTTTTTTCTTTTTTTTTTTTGTCGTCACATGCACACCTTTACGGGAAAAGGGACAGAATTCATATACCATAAATTAGATTCTGATTGGTATCGAATCAGGTGCAGTTAGTGAGAAGCGGACAAAATCACCATTAAATCAACGCCTCAACTACTACCGATGCTCTATCTATACATAGACTCACAGTATCAAGAAGAGTTATAATATGCTACCAAGCTTTTAACTAGACCGAAATTTCTAGAAGCCACCTGGTCTGTAAATAGTGGTGTGAAAACATTTCTCAGATGTGTTGATATATTACATTTGAATTTAGACAAACTATTTGACCAAATATCGTCGGTTAGTTTTCAGCACGAAAGGGAAAAATAAGAAAAAAGAAACCATGGGTTGGTGTAGTTTCCCACAGAAAAAGGGGCTAGATGAGGTTAAAAATCAAAAGGGAAAAGGGACTAAAAATCGTGGGTTCGTTTTCAGAACAAAGAAGAAAAAAAGCAAACCTTTGGTTGGTGTAGTTTACCACATAAAAAAGGGGCTAAAGGAAAAAGGGGCTAGATGAGGTTAAAAATCAAAAGGGAAAAGGGACTAAAAATCGTGGGTTCGTTTTCAGAACAAAGAAGAAAAAAAACAAACCTTTGGTTGGTGTAGTTTACCACATAAAAAAGGGGCTAAAGGATACATTTCTTATGTCTTTTTGTTGTTAGTTTCTCCCAATGTAAGAGTCAAGCCCGTGAACTCGTAAATGTTTTTCTCTCAAGATGACGATTAACTAGCCCGTAGATTTCCACTAGGGCAACTTAAGTCATACCAATTATACATCTATAAGCCCACAAAATTTTTGTTATTACTAAGTATTTGTGGAATTTTTTAGGCATAACAATTTGTATATTTATCCATGATCGTATCTGACTTATAATATGCTACAAACATTTTAGAGTTTAATCATTATGTAGTATAAAATAATTTTATATTATCATCTATTAAGAATATATGAAACTATTATGTCATTAAAGATAGTTGTATGAATTTAAATTTAAAAAATATGACATAACATATTAGATGGCAATTTGTCATAGCATAGAAATTAAACTCAACATTTTAACTTGACTCGTTTAAATTTTCTGTACAGCATAAATTTCTACAAAACCAGCTGGACTGTGTCTATGGTATTTTGTAGAAACAGTTATCAAATTAGTTTCCAGAAGAAAAGGTAAAACAAAGAAAAAGAGAAAAGAAATCATGGGTTGGTGAAGTTCATCATAGAAAAAGGGGCCATATAGGATACGTTTCTTATGGTTTTTTCATAAATGGTTTCCTTTTCCTTCAAACATTTCCTCCTCTCCACTCAAATTAGTAAACTGTCCTGGTTTAATTACACATGTGTTGCTCCCATGATGACAGGTCCATAGATTTCCATTTCTGAGTATATGTTCCAAAATTTTCAGCAAACCCATTTTCTCACTTTGGTTAAACCGTTCCTAACTACTTTTTCTCTTGCACTCTACACTGTATTTGCGCGCAAGAATACCAATAAAAGAAAAGGTTGGCATATACATTTACGAAAGTAGGTAAGGCTGTGTTCTTGCTTTCGCTCGGATATATTTGATATTTGATAATTAATTGGTAGGAATATATACATTAGGAATAGCCGAAGACAAGTAATGGAGGGTAAAAAGAGCAATTGCAGTTCAGTTAGGAACAAATCATGATGACGAATATTTAATATGAGAGGTGAAAGTTCAGAATCAGTTTCTGTGATATACTTTTTTTTTCAATAAAAGTGAGACATTCCACTTCCTTTTTTTTTTTAAAATTATAAAGACGTGTTTCAAACCAGTGATACATTTATTTACTATAGTTCCAATATATAATAAAAACACCAAAATCATCACTACAATAAACTCCTTTTTTGTTGCTACGATACATACATAAAATAGTGTATATATATATGGTAGTGCAAATCACAGTTGCCACTATTCATGAATACTTGTTTTTACGACATTCCAATCCCTCTCATTCCCCGCCATCTCCAACTGCTTTAAATTATTCATATACCTATAGTCTTTTTCTTTTCATTTCTTTATGGAATGATCTGAATAACAACCAAATTACGTTTTTATTTATAAAAGTCAAGTAACTATAAAACGCACATATATACAAAAACAAACAACGATTAATAAAAAAAATAGTAGTCTTCCACAAAGAAGAAGTGCATGAATGGATGGTTCCACTTCCAACTTTTCTTGTGTATCTCACAACCTAACATCACACGACTCTCTGTAAGGCCCAGAAAATTCCTAACAACCTCTCCTAAACCCTTCTCATGCTTGTCACCCCTATAAATATATAAACACCAATCTCCCCCTTTTAGTTCAAACCCCATTAATTGCCTCCAAGACCAAAGTACCATAGCATACCAACGCAATACACCATATAGCATAATAGTAACATTATCATCAATATCATTCAATTTTCACATAAGGTACCATCATGATTGAAATTGAAACACTTCCTCTCCTCTTCACCCTATTAGCTTTACTCTCTACATACCTCCTCTGGTTCCACCACCTCTCTCGAACCCTCACCGGTCCAAGAGCATACCCCTTTGTGGGAAGCCTCCCGGTCCTTTTCTTGAACCGGAACCGTGTACATGACTGGATCACCGCAAACCTCCTTGGCCGGACCAGAAATTCCGGTTCGGCCACATACCAAACCTGCATTCTCCCCTTCCCTTTCTTGGCACGCAAGCAAGGGTTCTACACAGTCACGTGCCACCCCAAAAACATCGAGCACGTGCTCAAGGCCCGATTCGACAATTACCCGAAAGGCCCCACGTGGCAGACTGCGTTCCACGATCTCCTGGGCCAAGGGATCTTCAACAGCGACGGCGCCACGTGGCTCGTGCAGCGCAAAACAGCGGCGTTGGAGTTCACGACGCGAACACTAAAGCATGCCATGGCTCGTTGGGTGAACCGAACCATTAAGAGCCGTTTGTGGTGCATTTTAGATAAGGCAGCGAAGGAGGGTGTATCGGTGGACTTGCAGGATCTTCTTCTGAGGTTGACGTTTGATAACATTTGTGGACTCACGTTCGGGAAGGACCCAGAAACGCTGTCCCCGGATTTGCCCGAGAACCCGTTTTCTGTTGCGTTTGATGCTGCTACCGAAGCTACGCTGCACAGGCTCCTATACCCAGGGATCTTGTGGAGGTTCCAGAAGCTTCTCGGCATTGGTTCGGAGAAGAGGCTTAAGGAGAGTTTAAAGGTGAGTAAATCAAATTAATACAAAACTATATCCACATTTTTTATTTTTAGCATAATTTTAAAATGAATTTTTGTTTCTTTTTAAAAAAATTAAATTAAAATTAAGAGTGGAATAAAAATGTGTCAATGGATAGTTTTAAAATGTAGTGTCAGCTATTGGGTAGAAGATATATTTTTCCTTTTTACAATTTTATCTACTTTTCTATTTATATTCAATTAATTATATATATATGTTAGTGAAATATGTATATGGAATTAAAAAAAAATTCAATATAATTTAGAGAGACCAAAAAATGGTTACAAAATATATCTTTTCTATATAATGTATAGATATGCGAGAAATTAGATTTGTTATTTCTTCACAAAAACAAAAAACAAAAAATTGGTTAAGTATGTCTTTAGTTCTTAAACTATAATGGTCCCTAAAATAATTTTAGAACATTTGGGTTTCTTATTTTCAAAAAGGTAGACTTAAGTGACCCTTGACTGCAGGTCTAGAAATGCTGCAAGATAGATCGTTTATATTCACTTTTGAAAAATAAAGACTTAAAACGATGCAAAATTGATTTGACGAACCAAAGTCTTAAAGTACATTATTTTTACGGGTGAAAAAGTATATTTAAACCCAAAAAAAAAACTTATATCAATTTGATCTTTTATTGTAAAATAATTATTAATTTAAAGACGGAATTGTTGTCTAAAGATACATTAAGAATTATTTGGCAACTTAAAAAATTAATTTAGCATGATATAAAATATAACAAATTATATGTTAACTAATATAGAAGTGAACTAATTTATAATTAAGCAGTGTTTAATTTAAAATTAAGTTAAAACTTAGTTTTAAGATATATTTTATTTAACATAAATTAATTTTTAATTATAAATAAGTAAATACTATAAACAAAGTCACAATAAATAAAATAAATAAATTTAATTAATTTTTGAACTTTTTAGGACTTGACCATTTTATATTTCAGTACTTTTTTGGCATAGATAGCCAAAAATATTATAGAAGACTAAATTAATCTCCATTTTGAATATTAATGGACAAAATTTAAAAAAAAATTTGGAAGACTAATATGAGTGTTCACTGTTCTAAAGGTTATTGAAGACTACATGAACGTGGTCGTCGCCACTCGCGAGAAATCATCTTCCGACGACCTAATCTCGCGCTTCATGAAGAAGCGCGACGGCGACGGCAACCCCTTCTCCGCCGCGGCGCTGCAGCGCATCGCCCTCAACTTCGTCCTCGCCGGCAGGGACACCTCCTCCGTCGCCCTCTCCTGGTTCTTCCACCTCGTCATGACTCACCCCGACGTCGAACACAACATCCTCCGCGAGCTCGCGGCGGTCCTCTCCGCCTCCCGAGGCGGTGACCGCCGCCGCTGGACGGAGGAGGCCATCGACTTCGACGAGGCCGAGAAACTCGTTTACCTCAAAGCCGCAATCTCCGAAACGCTGCGTTTGTACCCTTCGGTTCCCGAGGACTTCAAGTGCGCTCTAAACGACGACGTTTTGCCCGACGGTACGGTCGTTCCTAAGGGTTCGACGGTTACGTATTCGATTTATTCTGTTGGGAGAATGAAGAGTGTTTGGGGTGAGGATTGCATGGAGTTTAGACCGGAACGGTGGCTTTCGGTTCAGGAGGACCGGGTCCGGTTCGAACCGCCCAAGGACGGGTTTAGATTCGTGGCTTTTAATGCTGGACCGAGGACCTGCTTGGGGAAGGACTTGGCTTACCTGCAGATGAAGTCCGTGGCTGCCGCTGTGTTGTTGAGGTACCGGCTTTCGCCGGTTCCCGGTCACAAGGTGGAGCAGAAGATGTCGCTTACCTTGTTCATGAAGAATGGGCTCCGTGTGTTCTTGCATCCACGTCAGCTTCAATCAGAGGCTGCCACGTATGCGTAGGGGGAAGGGGTGTTTTGGTCACTGCACATAAAAGGAGTACAGACAAGGGTAATGTTGTCATTTAAGCGGTGTGACGGTGTCTGTGTCAATTTGCTTTTGTAATTTACTATATTGCTTTGAGGGTGAGTTTGTTTGTTGGGTTGCGTCAAATTGGCGTTTACGGTTGGTCAACTAAAGTGGTGGTGTCCTTTGTTGTTTATGTTTATTTGGTTTTCCGTATCAGAAGATACGGATTCTTTTCATATTCATACTGTTCATCAATAGTACAATTATACAAATATATAAATTATACATTTTGCCATTTGAAGTTGATAAATTTGGTCACATGAGTGAGAACCCTTTTTTTAATTGGATATATCATGTATAGATGTTACTTATTTAATCATTGAAATACATCCATGTACATAGAATTCAAGTATTCAACAACTTTCTCAAATATTAAAAAGGGACTTGGATCATTAAAATTCCAATTTTCCCAATAGGTATAACTATTTGTTTTTAGCTTAAATATTGAAATCTACTATATCATTCATGAATCATAAGGGTAAAGCATCGTTTAATATATTTAGCGAAGATTTCAATTTTATTCCTAAAATTTTTTTTTATTCTATTTATATTTATAATGTTTTACAAACATTTTAATATTGTCATTTTTATTAATGCTATCTAAATTACTGAGGGAAAATGATGACGTGCCATGGGAATAATAATATTGGAATATTTGTAAAACGTTAGGGATATAAATAGAATATTAGAGTTTTTTTCAAGTAGGGACTAAATAAAATACTATAGTTTTCTTTTCCCAACTCCCTTCTTCTTCTTCTTCTTCTTCTTCTTCTTCTTCTTTCTATGTTCTGTTTTTTGCTACTCTTCTATCACCACCATCATGCCTTTTCTATTCTTAACTACACAACCTCTCTTACTCCCTTCAACTCCCATCCCATCCTCTCCATTAGCCAAAATCACATCCCATAATAAAAAATCAACCTGTAAATCCAAACCAGAGTCCAAATCACCTACTACCATCTACACCAAGTTCATAAGCTAGAGAAACAACACAAAATAAAACCTAATCTCAACATCCAAAAGTCAAAAGAAGCACAAAAATCCAATCTAAACACCTATTTGTGCCTCCACCCCATCAAAAACCCATTGCACAAAGCAAATCAACCACTGTTGCAAGCTCCGTAGTCATCTTGTCACCTAGCCATTGTTACTCAGACCTCCACACGGAACCACTACAGCTCCACCTGCCTTTGCCATAGGGTGCCATCGCCAACAGCCTAGCACAAGAAAAACATATGGAGTGTGGTGGTGGTGGTGGTGGTGGTGTGGGGTTTAAGACTAAAGAGTATAAGGGATATTGTGTAGCTTAGAAGAGGCATGGTGATGGTGGAAGAGTAATAGAGAAGAGAATATACGAAGAAGAATAAGAAGAAGAAAGTTGGGGAAGAAGATAGTTGGAAGAAGAAAACCATAATATTTTATTTCTGTCTCTACTGGATAAAAACTCTAATATTCTATTTATGTCCCTAATATTTTACAAATATTCCAATATTATCATTTCGATGACACTCATCATTTGCTGTCAGTAATTTAGACGGCATCAATGAGAATGGTAACATTGAAACATTTGTAAAAAATTAGAGACATAAAAAAAAAAACTTTAGGAACAAAATTGAAATCTTCATTAAACGTAAAAGACATAAATGATGTTTTACCCTAAATTATAATAACCATTGTTGTTAAAATCTGGTTTCAAAATTAAAAATCTTAAGATTTTATGTTTTAAAGGCACAAAAAACTTGTTAGATATTAGGTAAAATCTAACTTAGATAAAATTCTTTCAAAAAGCATTTTAAAGCGTACATTGAAATCCTTAAAAAAATATTTTTAAGAAACAATTTTACATTTTTATGCATTTGAGTTATTAGGTTAAATTTTTATTAGTTTAATAGGTTTTGAGTCTCAAAATTAGATTTGGGCATATGCTAACCTAATTTATTAAGACAACTAAAAGAGTTTTATTGTCATTTTTATCAAAAAAACACACCATATTATTACTTTCATTGATTATCATTGTTTGCCTCACACTATCATACTGTGGATTTGTTGCTCTGTGCCCTCCACATCCCATATTGCTCTACAACTCCACTTCCATTTGTATTAGATTATAGAAATTTGTTAATTTAATACTTAAATTTGAGTTGAAATTTTTATTTAAATATAACAATATTTATATAAATGCACATATTCTTAGTAATATGTAAAATCTGCGTTTTTATATTTCACTTTTACGTTCCGCTTTTACTTTGCCCTTTAACGTTTTTAAGCGAAGGCTCGCTTTTAATTAACTACCTTGATAATAACTATACTAACCCAAAATTACCAAATATATTGCCATGCTCATGTGAAATTGGTTGTTACGCTTTTTTATTTTGGCTTACATCACTTTTATTCTGTCCAAGGTAAGATTAGTCAATGGTAACTATACAAGACCCATAACCGGGTGGATTGGTGGGTCTCCTATGTAGGAATTAGAATAACTTGTTGGAAAACACCAAGGGATGGGTACGTACAAAAATGATTTTAATGCCACCACCATTGAATTTGATTCGTTTCACATTTGCAACCTGGGGATGATGCAATATTTGGGAAACCAATTTTGTTCTTAAATTGTGGGGATTCGCCATTTAGGAAATTGAATCAGATTGTCCGAAAAATGAGTTAAGCAAACTTATTAGAAAAGTAGAATCATAAAAAGGGAAAAAAAATTGAAAAAGGAAACCTTTGACATAACAAGAAATTTTTTTTTAACAAAAAAAAGAGTTTAGATGAATTCGGTATCGATTATCTCACTAAAGTTAGGATACAGCTTCTACGTTCAAAGAATACTTATAGAGGACTTCCTAATATTAGTTGCGAGAATTAAACTTGAGTCCTTGTAAGATATAAGTCCGTTCCTTATCAACTGTGCTAACGCAATCTAGGACAAGAGTATTTTTAATAATCAAACAAAATAGTGTTCTCTTACCTTTTTGCGTATATTCCTTTATTGAAAATTCTTTGTGATAAAATGCTTCAGGTTCTCGTTAATCCTTGTAATGATTCTATCATACCTCTCCTTCCTATTACAAACAAACGAAGTTAGATCTGCATACTTGTAAGGTGGTTTCTCTGATGAAGTGAGTTTTGTAAATTCACAGCGAAGTGATGAGTTGGATGAGCAAAACGAGGACATCTATTTATTGTTAATAACAAGATAGGTTCTAAAATAATCCTCACAATTTAAAGACTATTATAGTCCTCACAACCTTTTTCACTTACGATCTTTTTCTTTCTCTTTTCTCGTGCCACCCCCTCTCTCTCCCTCATTTGCCATAAGTGACAACTTCTTCCTCCTTTTCTTCCTCCCACGTCCAACTGCTCAACACCCATAAGAGTCAACACAAACAATGAAAAGCTAGTACTCATCCCAATCAAACATAAATCAAGCCATGGTCCAAAGATCACAACATTACAGGCCAAAGCATGAAACAAGAAATGATCAAAATGTCCATAACTAATTTTACATTGAAACCCATAAAACCCCAATTCTAAAAAACATGTTAGTGCATCCACTCCCTCCATTTCTATGATCAACAAACTGATGATGTTGTTCATTTAGAACCAAAAAAAAAAAAGAATTGCATTTTTTTGTTAGATCAAATTTTAAAAAAAAAAAGATTTTTTTTTTTAGGATTCTTTCAGACCAAACAAAAAAAGGAATTTTTTTCAAATCCCCATGTTCATGCTTGCGGGTGGACTGCGTTTCCATCAAAGCACTACGGGCGGATGGCAAAGAACAAGTTTGTGAACCAACTTCACCATGTCTCCATCCACGATGCGCCCCATGTCATGCCGGCACCAAAATGCCACCACTACCTCCGTTCATGATGCGCATCTGGTCATGCCAGCAGAAGTTGGGTATGTAGTTGAAGTGCGTCGAGGCTCATTGTTAGAATGAAGGAAGGAATCTTGGACCTAGGCTGCAATGGAATGACGAGACGGTTCTCCTTGATGCTAAGTTGAAAGAAGTTGTCACTTATGATAGATGAGGGAGAGGGAGGGGTTGGCAAGAGAAGAGAGAAAGAAAGAGATCGTAAGTGAATAAGGTTGTGAGGACCATGATGGTCCTTAAATTGTGCAAATTATTTTAGAATCTATCTTATTATTAATAATAGATAGATGTCCTCTCTTTATTCATCCAACTCATCACTTCACTGTGAGTTTACAAAAACTCACTTCATCAGAGAAACCACCTACTTGTAATGGCATCGCTAGCATTACTACACCAAATTCGTGCAAGATTTTTTTAAAAAAATAAAAAAAGTAGAAAAGGGCATCGATTCTTAAAGCATCATGAGAAAGATATATCGGTTTCACCCTTCATGTAGCAAATAATCATATGATGCAATAGTTGTTGAGCAAAAAATATTAGATTGTTGGTAAGTAGTGGTTAAGAAGATAATGATTAGTGTCCATTTAATTGTTTATCTATAACAATACCTTAATACTATATGTAATTATATGTGTTAGTAAATTAAAATTAATAGGCCATTAATAAATAAGAGAAAGAGAAACTCATAAAGGGCATACTTTGCTCTTAAAAAAACTTGATACCGAGGAGTTGATTATTATGTTAACGCGGCAGTATGGTAAATTATGGTACAGCTGAAGTGTTAATATCTCATTCTATACTTTATATTTAAAACTCAATATTATAGCTTCATAAGTTAAAACAGAAATTATGGTTACATGATATATGCATCAAGCTTCACGAAGGTGCAACAAGGGTTAATCTTACTACAATATAAAAAATAAAAAAATAAAAACAAGAAAGCACATATTTTATCACTGTTACATGGATCAAGGTAGCAACAAGCAAGTCCCGAGGATGTACAAACGTTGGACCTATATATTTTGGACACAGCCGTTTGATAACACTCGAGGGGCGTTAGTGTCACTGAAACTGTGCCTTTTGCCCTGCCACGTCAGAAAAATTCACAATTAATAATAAAATGATATATTATATAAATATATGAGTTAATAATAAATTTTATTTTACAATATTATTTTACATAAAGACCTAAGAATTTATTCATAGCAAAAGGAACAGCTGGCTTCATCTGCATGCCTGGGAATTGGTTGTGGTAGGTGTTATCGAAGCCCCTAGTCTCTTCACGGAAGGCATGACTTTGTTTGTTTGTTTGTTTGTTTGACTGTGGTCAGGTTGAAGGCATAACTTTGTCGGTGAGTTGAGTTTCCATCAAGATATCTGAATTGGGTTGGGTTGTTGGATTTTTGGTGCACTGTTAGGGGACCTTTTATAGGCAGTAAATAATAATAATAATAATAATAATAATGTTTTATGTGCAACCCATAGATAGGTAACAGCAATGGCGCAAAATATGTAAATGTTTTGTTAAAATAGACGGTAGAAATAATCATTTCAGAAATGAAATGACTATACAATAAAATTAAAAGTATTATTTATTTATGATAAAATAAGGATTATAAAGGTATATGTTCTTTATAGCTAATAGATTAAAACTACATGGATGTATAATACTCAAATGTATTTCATCCTTGTAATATTATCATTGTGTTATCTTTGTTTTTTTTCTTTTTTTTGCATCAATCTCTTCTAGACAAGTTGTGAGTAAAAAAATAATTAAGCTATATATCATTTGCAATTTCTATTTTCAAATTTCTTAGGGTGTAAATTTTTTCTTCTTATAATATATGATTGAAATATGAAATCAATTTTTTTCACACGGTTACATGTAGAGGAGTTATATGTATAATTGTGTAAAAGAATGAAAAATAATTATGAGTAAAGCGAAAAAATTGATAGTAATGTTATTGACAAATTTATTTAATGTAATTGCTAATAATTTTTAGTTTAATTATGTGTATTTTTTTTTTGTGCGAAAATCGTTTGATTAATAGAAGAGAATTGCAATGTTACTTTTAGTAATAAAAGAGAAAACAATATATGAAAACCAATTGATTAACTCAAGGTGATATATTGATATTTTTGAAAATGTGTTTTTTTTTATGTTTAAAATATATTTTTATTGTTTCTTAATCTATGTTTATATATATTTGTGAATATGTCGACATTGAAATGGTACATAGTACACGTTGTAGTATAACTTATTTTATTAAATTTTATTAATTTTACAGTCATATTTTTTTCTTAAATTGAGTTGAAGACAATGAATTATTTTTATAATATATTAATATAGGTGGCTGAATGTTTCTTATTATAATTAAGTTGTGAGACATCAATTTATAGTGAGAAATTGTATAGGTTAATTAAGTTGAGAAATTCTATAGGTTAAAAAAAGAAGTATTTATAATTGGTATTTGTTTGTTTTGAAAGTGACATCAACGTGGCTTCATAGACAAAATGTGACTAAATGAGAGAATTTTCTTTTCCATAATAAGCTGATGTGGTAGATTAATAAAACATATAAGGAATCAATACAACATGTCACAACTTGGGTTTATGGTGATGTCTATCGTATCTCTTCAATCTCACCATATGTTAAGTAAGTGACTCCACACGTGGATGATGACATATTAATATTTTAACATGTAGATTTAGGGTTTAATTTATATGTCTTGATAGTGTAAAAAAATTTTATATTATCATCTAATTATATGATATCACATAAATAAATATGTATGACCCTCACCTCTACTATTTCAAAAATCATGTAAATGGGTGAATGTAATTGGATAATAGTGTAAAGCATACAAATTAAATCCTTAGATTTAAGCCTCTTTATTTTTTTTTTCTTACAATTTTGGCCCAAGGATTTTAAAACAAAATTAAAAAACTTCTTAATCCCAAACATAAACAAAGTTTGTTGTTATAATTTTTAAATATCTAAACAATCTTTTTAGAGTGTAATTGGGGTGCACTGACAGTGTAAAATTTTTTTATACTCTCATCCAATCAACACTTTCCATTTGCATGACCATTCAAGTAGTGGGTGATTATATCAAAGACTTTTGCTGATGTGGCAATATATGATTGGATGTCTGTGTAAAAAAATTTTACACTGACAGTGTATTCAAATTAAATCCATCTTTATATCCCAAAAATTATAAAAACTATAAGAACCCTAATATCCCAAACTCTTCTCCCTCAACCCGCCAGAAAGCAAGATATCTGTTGTATCCAATCTCTACAACTGTTAACGAAGAACAAGGATAGAAGATATAACACATTCACCTCTCCACTTCGTAACACCAATGCTTGGTGTAGTCAAAGTTCAAAACTACGCTAATCCGAATCAAATTCCCCACCAAGCACAGACGTAGATCGAACACACCAAAAACCCACTCAACACAAACAAATTAACCAAGAGGCTAAACAAAATATAGCAAACATAGATTCACCACAAGAATCCCCACCCACCCGCACCAAAACACAACGCTCCAAACCAAATCATTCTCCTCGTACTACTCCCGAACGTAAGGCCCGATGCACCTAAGCGCCTCGCACTTTCACCAAAACCCCTGTGACCCTGTCACAAAGAACTTTGTTACGGTTTTTATAATAGATTTAATTTGTGTGCATTATCATTGTAAAAATTTTTTATATAAATATCCAATCATGTATTGTTATATCAATAAAAATATTTAAAATAATCACCTATTACTTAAATATTTATGAAAATAAAATAATAAATTATGTCCTTAATAACTATTTAGAATGTATAAAAATCATATAAATGTACATGATATTCAATCAAACTCCATCCCTTTGATATCATATTTATGTTCATCTTTTTTTTCACTTGTCTATTTAGAAAATTGATAAGTAGTGATTAAGAAGATAATAATTAGTATCCATTTAGTTGTTTATCAGTAACAATACCTTAATACTCCATGTAGCCATTGGTGTTAGTAAATTAAAATTAATAGGTCATTAATAAAGAAGAAAAAGAGAGACTCTTAGAAGACATGCTTTTCTCTTAAAAAGACTTTGATTGTTATGCTGACGTGACACTCTGACAAATTACGGTATAACTAAAACATCAATACCACATCTTATGCTTCAGCTTTAATATAGTATAAATATAAATAGATCTGAATTTTGTATCACAAAAGTGGTGTAACAAACGTCAAGATTCATAGAGTCATGTAAAGAAAACCAACCCTCTCTCCCAATCACAACAAGAAAAGAAAGAATATATCGGTGTCCATAAGAAAGAGAAGCATCTAACGCAGTCCAGTCTCAACACTCGCATTACTAATTTATTTGACTAAAGAATACAAGCAAAACTGGCAGTTAGGAAATCGGAAAGGAGACAAAAGAAGCTTGATGAATAATAATGAAATGCGAATTACTTTTCTTGATCAATTGTACAAAATTGATGTGTTGGTATGGAAATCATATTTACATGTATGATGTTAAGTAACTAATATGAACTTCCCACCAAAAATGGGAAAAAAATCAGAGAAAGAAGAGAGCAGGAATCTAAACATTTTCCCTTGATAAAACATCAGGGATTAAATTATGCTGATTCACCTTTCAAGGAATAGGCCACCTTCATCCCTCTAATCTATCTTCAATGCTCTATCTGCAAAATTTACCATTTTGTAAGGCACAAAAAATTGCATTGACTCCTGATTAAACCTCCTTTTCTTCTCATAGCCCTTCCTCTTCTGTGGGAAAATACTGAAGATTTATCTATGCATGAGGCATGGCAAGTACCAATTATCTGTAACCCTTAAGTTATTCCAAGATCTTTTCACCAGTTGAAAAAAGGTTCCACACCACAGTTCCAACCAAATACAGCCCAACTGAAACCTTGAAAACATCATCCCAGGAACCTGATAATAATCAAAGAGAACAGGAAGTATCAGATTCTTGTCCCTAAGATCAGATTTAAATTAAGTATTAATCACAAGGAATTATGCTAGAATGAGAAATCCACGACTCCACTAGGATGGTTCTTAATTTACAAAATCAACTCATATAAGGGACAGGGAAATAAATGTTCTCTTAGATGGAGAGGTGAAGCCAAATTAGGACCAACCTAAGTTGAACTCATGCTTTCTTACAAAACTTCAATATTGGTTAACCAGCTAAACTATAGGCCAAAATGTGCTTGAATCACAACATTCACTTTATTTTATTTTACCAATTTACATGAAAAAAGTAGTAAACTCGGTGAAGCTATCCATTCCACTCTTCACCATCAAAGTGGACAGACAAAGAACCATTCAGTTGCTCCAATTACATAAACAAAAGAAATTTGGACCATAGTCTAGAATACACAATCAACACATCATCATGTTGCTATAAATCAAATTACCAATAACAAAAGGCTCAATGAGAGTCTTCAGATTATGCACAATTCAAAATCTTCAATAAACAAGAAACAAATACTTACCATGCTGTAGAATATAACCAGTTGCTGCTGTTCCAAGCACACCAGCCAGTACTCCAGCAGTATTAGATAGACCAAGCAATATCCCCTGGGGAGAAAATTAGGGAACAGATTAGAAATCTTCTTTCCTTCCTCGATGACATAGTGATTTAATCAACTAATGATGAGAAGATGACTACAGATGACCATGAACTGGCACGTTTATTCTGCAGATCAAATATACAGATTTCCATACTGCTGAAAAATCTAGGCACAATGAAGCCACTTACTGAGTATCGAGGGGCTATATCTTGATGGTTTGAATACAAACCAGACTGAGAGAATGCATCAGTTCCCTATTCAGGAATAATTTGAAACAAGTTAGGAAATAGTAAGTTAAATGAATGAACCAACAATTTCTAATTTATATAAAAGGAAATAGAAGAAAAGAAATGTCCAGCTACACTGTCTTAAGAGAAATTCCCAAGGCGTCATTGTCAAGAAGTTCAACATTGCCACTCAAATTAGCAAATTATGCAATACGAACTAAAAAACATGATAAAATTCTGAGTGACACTCAAATTTAAGAAACTTTATCAGTAGTGACTCTTTCTCCAAAAATATTTAAGGAGATACACAAACATAGATTTCCTGTTAAGATAATATGGACACTTCCTTATCATAATAGAAAATCAAAATATGATTAAGTACGGAACAAGAAGCAAACCTGACTGCACGCCATGCACAGAACAGCCATGGCAGGAGAATTAACGTGGCTCAATTGAGTTAAGAAGAAAGCAGGGCCAAGAAATCCAACTGTTTGCATTATCTGCGAAGAAAATGAGAAATATACTGTGAAGCTGATAACCTGGTAGCAATTAAATTGAGTTGAGCAAACAAGCAGCCAATGTACCAGGCAGCTACAAACTTAAGGACAGAGAAGGAAAAGGAGAACTGTCTCCGAATTTCGTAGGGAAAAGAAGTTTTTGAAGCTAGCTTCAATATTAACTTATTATGAAATTTGAGGAAAGAAATGCTGTCATATCCATTATTAGCATTAGAAGATTTCAGATGAACAGATTTTCCTCTAATATAAAAATGACACCAATGATGAAATTAAAAGATTTAATGTGCCTGTCAATAAGTAACCTACCTTATGAGTAAATTGTAAGTGAAAATAAAAATAAAATAGAGATCAAATTGCAACCTATAATGCGGGTTACAGTTTCCAAGACATAACAAATGAAAGCAACATATATTAACTATTTTCTCAAACCAAAACTCACGTAAACTAAGAAACAGAATATTATTTTGTTCGAACTTATTACAAGGAGAAAAGAAAATACAAGAATCTACTTGACTATTTGAGACAGTTCAGAGACAAAACTAGAGATTGATTTTCTTTCACCAGTTTATTACTTGAATTAAAGGATAGGTAATAGGTGATAGGTCCCAAATACGTTAGGAAGTTTGGGAGGGGATTCGTGTAAAAATCTGTTTCTCAAAGAAGAACCAATAAGAAGAGAAAAAAAAAATGATTGGAGAGATACCTTGCGCACCCTTGTAACCGACATACCCTTACTCACAAGAGTGTCTGCAATCCAACCACCAACATTTGCAGATAGTGCCATTGTAAGCCACGGTAAAACACAAAAGAGCCCTGATTCTGTAAGATTGAACTTCAAGACCTAGGATTATGTTGGAAATTAACATCTGTCAACTTCAAATAGTGTCATTTGCTTTCCAAATTGTGAAGAAGTTACAAATAAAAAAAAAAAAATCTTTTATATGTCAAAATATTAACATATTTACAATAGAAACCTGAACACATGCTGGGTGTCGATGCTTGACAAATTTGTTAAGTAGGATGCTAAAATGTTAAGTATCAGCAAGCATGCTTGTACATTTTATTTTATGAGATCAAATAAAATTTGTCTATAGATACGTAAGAACTAAGAAAAAGAAGGATATTGGACATGGATGTAGCTGTGTGCACCACATCCAGTACATAGGTAGTATGCCAAAAGAAATAGAAAGCTTACTTGGTTATAGTAAGTTGGCATCCATGTAAGAAGAATAAAAGTTCCCCAGTTGTGGCAGAAATGGGATACTATTAGGGCCCAAACTGGTGCTTTTGACAAAATTAATCTCCAAGGTATTGTTTTAAGAGGTTCCTTGGAAACACTATTAGTAGTTATCAACTTCTTTTCTTCAGGCCGAAGTTCAGGGTCTTCAAGAGGCGAACTATACGCCTACAGCAGCAGCTCCAAGGAGAACAGAAAAGATAAGCAGATGAAAAAGTAGAAAATGTAACTAAGACATGATGAATTTTTATGATACAAAGAATTAAATGAAGTTAGCAAAGAATCAATTTTGAGACGAAATGAGCTAGTAATAGTATGAAGAAAATATTTGTATGGATATTTCCAAGATCAGAAGGGAAGCATCTATGCAAAGGAAAGGAAATAATTTAGTATGTGCAAATCTTACCTTACTAAGCCATACAGAAAACCAAACTGTCCCCAGAGAACCAAAGGAGTAAAAAACTGATGGCCAACCAAACTGATGAATTAAAAAGGGTGAAAAGGCCAATCCAGTGACTGATCCGAGGTACATGCCACTATAGACCAGCGCCAGTGATCTACTTCTCTCTGCCACAGGAACCCATTTTGACAGGATATTATTCATGGCTGGCATAGCAACACCCTGGAAAGGGCCAAAAGAGGTTAGCTCCATATGGAAAAAGCAATCATCATATTATGTCATCACCAACTAGATAAATCAAAGCGTTACTAAAATAAGAGACAATATTGATTACACCAAAAAGAACAGTTCAATTATTTTCTTAATTAGATAATTTCTTTTGCCAACAAATTAATAATTGAAGCTTTTCCTACTATTACAAAGTAGAAAAGCATTTCAGTTAGAGCATTATTAACAGAGCTCACCTCACCAATCCCCATGAATGCACGAGCAACAAGTAGGAAAGGCAACCCAAGTTTAGCAGCAATAGGAGTAAAGGCTGTCGCAATGGACCACCAAACCACGCCAAATCCTAATACCTGCTTCCCCCCTACTGTGTCTGCCCATATTCCACCAGCAATCTGCAACAAACATCTACCTATGATTCAGAGGCATGGCCTTAAGTTCATATTTATACAACCATGAAAAAGTTACTAATAAAACTTAGGTTTTTCAAGGTGAAATTAGATTTTACCTGAGTGAGGAGGTATCCCCAAAAGAAAGAAGACTGGATCAAGCCAACAGTGCTGGGGCTCCAATTGTACTCTGCTGACATAGGAAGTATGGCAATGCTCATATTTACCTGAAAATGTGAAACAGAAGTTTCTAAGAGCTAAAGCTAGCTGAATTACTGAGGCCTTAAACATTTCAAGGCCAGCTATAGCACTACTAATCAATGGGTTTTCTACTTGATCCATAATGGTATTTTTTACATAACCATAATCAGATGGATTTAATTCATTCAGTGAACCCTGTGATGACACATGTTTTGAAAGAAGATCTAAATATAAAAACTATTTATACATAGTTCAATGCAGGATGATATGTTGTAGGAAAACAACACAGTAACCAACCAATATTCTTACAGTTGAAAGCTAACATTTGTAACCCTGGAAAGTGACGTCAAAATCATCTAGCTGTGTACGAAATGCGAATTGAGGAACTAAATAGACGTCAACATTCTATCATTGAGAGACTAAATTAATGCCAACTTTTTATTAATGGGAGACCAAATTGATTTCATTTCCTATCTTTGAGGAACTAAATTAATGCCATTTTATTTAGATAACCAAATTGATGTCATTTTATATAATTGACAGACTAAATTGATGTCAACTTATTGTGAAAGGCCAAATTTATGTCAATTGCATCTTTGAAAAAAACAAAATGGGTGATTACACTAAACTCTACTCATATTTAGTATATCATTTAACAAAACACAGCAACAAAAACATAGGCCACCATCGGTATCAGCATACGCACAAGCATAGAGTTAGAGTCATTAAATTTTTATTCAGTTGCCAATTCTAGACACCCAAGCCATACACGATCATGCTTTGAGAGACTTTCAAAACCCAAAATTCTGTACAGTTTCTAACAAATTACACTTCACTTTAGCTGCTAATGAAAACTAGTGATGCTTGTACAGCTTCTCATAGCAAATGAGTAAATACTCAACCTAGTCTACTAGAAATAATCGCAACCATGATAGTCCTTTCAAGGTTTTGGACATCAATTTGGTCTACTAACATTTAAAACAGACTTCAATTTAGTCCTCTAATATACGTCAATTCGAACCTTAAATTCACGGTTATTTTATATCATAAAAGGCCAAATTGATGTAACGAACCTTCGAATTGCTAATTTGATGTCCTAATATTTTTCAATGACCAATTTGAGCATGTAATACTTACGGATAACTTTTAATATAAACGCATGCAGTGAGCATAGAAAGAGGGTGAGAAGGTGAAGGGCTTTACTCTGTCCATGTTACATAGAAGAAACGCAGAGAAGCAAAGAATCACGATGACCCATCTCTTGGGGAACACGTGCCACCATGCCGCTCCTACATTATCCAAGTCACGTGCCGTCACAGCAACATCATCGTCATCCTCGAACTTACTGTTGGATTCAGTCACGTGATGGCGCTTCTCGGACTTGACATCCGCCCACACCTTCCCACCGCCGCCCCTTCCACCGGAAAACCGGAAGAAACAGCAGCTTCGCCGTGCATGGGAAGGGAAGGACGAGGTTGTTGCTGTTGTTGTGTGTTTCAAATGGTATCTGCGTGAAAGTGCAATGGAAGAAGAGGGTGAAGGAGGAGGAGGAGGAGAAAAAGATGAAAGAAGAGCTCTCATCATGGCCCTTCTTCAGTGTTCAGCGTGTTGTTGTTTTTGTTTCTCCTTCTTCTTCAGTTTGCTGTTACAACAGTTCGGAAGATTTTTAAGGGAACAATTGTGGGAGGGATATTTATCAGCACTGGCTCATGTTGTCACACGTGGACGTTGCACACACTGTTTCCTCCTGTGATGGGTGAGATGCAGATGTTCGTATCAACCGTTAACTCTCTTTGTTTCAATTGCAATTGCAAGTTTTTCACCAACATAACCCCAAAAAAAAAGGTTTTTTTTTTCCTTATTTTTATTTTTTTTTAATTTAATCTTTTATGTTTAAAATTATTTTTAATTTTTTTTATTTCTCTTGTACATAATTAATGAAAAATATTAATGTACCATGTCAGTACTGTTTGTATCACGTTAATATTTTTTATTAATTATGCCCTGAAAAAGTAACTACAAACTAGATTAAAAATAATTTGAAATATAGAGGGTTAAAAAAATTAAAACTAAAGGTATAAATTGAAAAATAAATAAAAATGAAAGAAAAAAAAATCTAGTTTACCTAATAATGTCTGGGAAGTATAAAATACAAATTTGTTGAGACAAGTTAGCGTGATAAATAATTTTTACTTTTTATGATAAGAAGACAGTTCAATTTTTTGAATAATCTTTTTGTAAAAAGATCTTATAATTTGTCTAATATTGGCAATTGTTCATGCAATTCTAACCTAAGAGTTATAGATAAGTCAAATTTTTACTAAAGTGATAATAATTCTATAATTCGAATATGATAAATAAAGTTCATTTAAAGTTATAATAATTCTATTTTTTTGAGCTAGAAATGACAATTAATTTTTATAAAAAATTTAAATGAACCAAATTAATAAAAATATTTTTATGATCTCATTAAAATGAATTATGAAGTAGAAGATTATCTTAAATGAATTACTATTTTGAGTTTAGAAATATAATGTCTGGAGATAAAAATTTATAAACACTATTTTCGGAAAGTTACTAGATCATTATCCGAACTAAAATTACATGAATAATCATGTGTGTCAAAAAAATTGTAAAATATATGTTCTCATGACTATAAGTCTATAATAAGCCACTCACCGTCTTCTTACTAGAAATTTCTATATACTATATAAAAAAATGCATGGGTGGTTAATTTTAATTTCTAATTTTTTTTATTCTATTAAAATATAGATTTTAATTTCTATTCATTACTAGTATAAAATATTTTACATAATTATTTAATTATATATAATTACATCATTTAAAAAGTTTTGACTATAATCATATAATTGATTAATAATATAAAATATTTTATATTAAAATTATTCTCTTAAAATATTTAATGTTTGTGAGATAATTTTTGTCATAGATAATTATTTATAAAATTATAAATAATAAAATAATTAAACAAGTGAATTCTCTTAAAATATTTAATGTTTGTGAGATAATTTTTGCCATAGTTAATTATTTATAAAATTATAAATAACAAAATAATTAAACAAGTGAAAATATTTTAAAAAGCACACAATCTGAAAGGAGAAAGAAGCAAGTTACTTCATCCAAAAGCAAACAAAACAGTGTAGTTATAAACTAAACAAACATTAAAAAGGAAGATATTCCTATGAGCTATCCCAAGGTCATTCTCCTAATATCTAAGAAGCCTAGGTGCTGGGGGCAATTGGTGGTGCTAAAAGGAAGAAGTTAGTTGTGGCAACGTCTCACCACCCAAAAGTTGTAGAATGATTGGATGATGGTGGCAAATTAAGGCAGTGTTTGGTTTCACCATTTTTCATTTTTGTTTTCACAAAATATAGAAAATGCTATAGAAAACATGTTTGGTTAGAAATTTTTGTTTTCAATTTTAGTAAATGAACTCCAAATTTTTAGAAATTTTGAAAACAACAAAAAGACGTTTTCACCTTTTTTATCTTAAGGCGATGGCATTTTTGTAGTTTTATTGACTTTTATTTCTTTCTTATTTCACACGAACTAACACATCTCCCTTAATACTCCATCCACACCAAAGATCTGCCATTCTTTTCTCTTAGATCTCATCATCAATGGCATTGTTGACGTCGAACCCACCTTAACCTTGTCAAGGGCAGTGGTGGAGCCCTCCTCCATGAGAAGACAATGAGGCTGCCTACAACAAGATTGTGGTGGTTGTCAATGACACCAAGATGATGGCTTAGCTTGGCGGCAATGACCTCGCTATGCCAGAGGAGGTGATTTAACTCTATTGTAAATATAACTTGGCATGACTATAGGAGCTGTTCAAAGAAGAAGGGTAGATGGAATGGTATCAATTGTTGACACCAAATTGGAAGCAAGATTGGAAAGAAGGCTATGCACGAGTTCCTAGATTAAGTGCTGTTGTCTAGGCTATGTTGTTTTGTTCACATACTATTAATATTACTCTCTAATTTCTTGATGTTTTACTGTTTCTGTTTTGAGGCTCCCATCTTTTATATTGAGTGGCTTTAGTTTGGTTCCAATTGTCCACAAAAAATTAAAAAAAAGAAAAAGAAAGAAGGGTAGATATGAAAGTAGTAACGTGAGTAGTTGCAAGGTGAAGCATGTCTAGTGTAAAAATAGCCACCTCTGTCTCGCAAGAATTGCAATTGCTATCATCTAATAACATATGAAAATAAGTAGGATGGTCACAAGCTATACCAGCAAATATCTATTGTCTTAAATAATAATAAGTGGGTCAATAGGAAGTTCCTTAATTTGACTAGGAGAGACAAGGTAGAAAATGAAAAGTGAAAAAAACCAAACAAATTAGTTTTCAAAATCTGAAAAATTGAAAATAGAAATGATTTTTATGAAATGAAAATAGAGAATGAAAATAGGAAATATTTCTTGAAATCAAACACACCCTAAGTTGCCTAAAAGCCACTACCATTCTCCCTCGCCTGCAACCATAAAATTTCACATGAAAGTTAAAAATAAATACATCATATCTATACTGCTAATAAAATAAAATATATTACATGAAAACTTTTACATGTATCAAAATTTGATGAATTTTACCTATTTTCATTTTAAAAATTTCTACTTAAGAAAATAAATTGAGTGTATTTGCAATTAAAAAAAGGAAAACATTTGCAAAAATAAAGGAAACCAATAAATTTGAGTTATTTTCTATTCAGTCAAATTTGTTTTAGTTACAGTTTCATTTTGTGTATTAATGGTTATAGTTTTAGTTCTTATTTAATTGTGAACAAAAAGTTATATAATCTCTTTATAATATTTATTTTCATATAATTTAAATTTACATTTTCTTCTTAAAATGTCAAAAAATTTTCTCATTGAACTCACTTTTTGTATTAAAAAAATGAAAAAGTGAAAATGAAAAGCTAAGATTAGAATATTTAGTTTGAATTTATATAGTTTAAATTCATATCTTTTACTAGAAAGTGATATATAATTTCATAGTTTGAATTTATATCTTGACTTTTAGACGATCTCAATATTTTTTCTAGATAGGTGGAAGATTCACGATGCATCTTTGAGCTATATCAAAAAATGCATCATTGCTCCAATTATATGCGGTCATTTTTTGAAATTTATATTTTTATATCATGTAGTACAATATGTGACATTGAAAATTTCAAATGATTGTGATATCATAATTAAAGGTCTTATTAAATTTGCACTTAACTTTTCCTTATTATTAGAACCTGTGTTATATTTTATGTTCACATTTAATTTATTTGTTATGTGTATATCACTTTTGTATTTAAATTTAATAGTGTTCGGAGGTGGATCGCCGAATTTTGGAAATGGGGCCACTTTGAACCAAAAATAAGACTCCAAGAGTGCTATTCATTGTAACGTCCTCCTGCATGCAATACTATCTTGGCCTTGTACACTCTGGAGTTATTCTTTGTTACCTGTGACTTACTTTGGCGGCAACCAGTAGCTTTAGAATCTTCTTGAACTATCTGGAGATAACACGGAAATAAGAGTGAGAATTTTAAATTCTCAGTAGGATTGGCTAAGAAATTCTGTACGGTATCATCATTATTATCTCCAGCTACTTCGATTTATTATGAAAAATGTGAACATGTTAACTAGACTATTCAGTTTTATAGTTCGAAAAATACATTGTCCAAAGTAGAATTCATTTTATTCATGCACTTATCATTTAGAAGAGTTAATACACAAAAAAGTCATGAAGCATATTACGAATAATAACTATAACATATTAAAAATATAATAACACTAACATACTGAAAACTTGAAATTTACATCTGCCTTCATTTGTACTTGAATTTATGCAGATATACATAATTTTCTTTTCTTTCTTGGTTTTTCTTTACTTGTCATGCACATTCCAGAGTATGATCACTATATCATATCATCTTTCTGTCAGATGTGATCGTAATGTCGCGTTCGTAGGATGTAGTCATCATGCTATATTCAGTATGATCGCCATGTCATACCCATCGAGTGTGATCATGTGTCATCACCTCCTTAAAATATATTCATCACTGCCAGTTCCAGTATGATTGCTATGTCATACTCATAGGGATGTAATCACCATGTCCACGTTCCTTAGGGGTGGGATCCTTATCTTAGCGTTCAGGAGTATAATCGTCGTGTCATACCTGTCCAGTGTGATCGCCATGTCACGTTTCTTGAATATGGATTCTCAAATCGATCTTTTAATAAGCCGTAAAATCATAAATATACAGGCTTCGTACTTCATTCTCAAATAATAATACTTGTTTAGTATTCCTACATGTTACACAACAACATTGATATAACAACATTGAGAACTATCACTAACTTCTGCCGAAAATTAGACAGCATAACGGATCGAGTCCACTTCCCCGTGAATAGTGCTAGACAACCAGTATAATTGTATGAACTTGCAATTCAATATAGACCAGCAACTATATATATACATCCATAGATTCATTCCTTAGTTTCAATTTAAGCATCAATATGGTTTTCAATTTATTCTCCCCTGTCTTGATCGGGTTTTATATACTCCACCTTTATCACAATTTACCTCATTTGAAACTAAATTTTGGATATGTTATAGTCTTATATGTCTAGTTTCTAATCCTTTTAATCCCATCTCATTTTGATAACCATAACTCAAGATATAAAGATTTTACCTCGGCATGCCCTGTTCTTAGTCAGAATTAGATTCTTATAAAAAAAATTCACTAAAAATAGAAAACTAAGTGAAATCATACGAATTTTATATCAAATTAAAGCTAACACAACAAGCTTTCAAATGATTAATTTTCATGTCATTTGCCTAAGTATATTTTGAGTTATGAGTCCCGAAACATTACTAGACTGGACTGCCCTGTTCTAGGCCAGTTTAAACCTAAGCCAACTTCATTGATGTGCTGGGAACAAATGACAACGAAAAAAATTTTGAAATTTTTATGAGATGTTCTCTTATATGTTAGCTTTCAAAAAGCTTTAGTTTTACTCAATTTGGAGTTGTGTAGTGTGAGTTACACCCTTCTCAACTCATGCTACCCGGGTAAGAATCCAAATTTCTAGGTTAAACTTCAAAAATTCATAACTAATTCTATACTAATCCAATGGCCTTATATTTTATATGTATGGAAAGCCCTAGATGTCTAGTTTCATATAAAAATAGTTTTATCAAATTTAAATGGTTACAAGTGGAGCCATACACTCCGCCGTATGGACCACTGTGGAAAACCCTAACAACTTCTAGGTTTGTCTCCCTTTTTCAAGCCATTTGCTATCAATTTCAGTTTTAATCACTACATACATGCAAAATTAATCATAAACTATCATCATCACTCTACATAACATCAAATTCTCAGATTATCCATGATTCCCATTCAGCCCCAAATCAGAGAAAGTGAGAAGAGAAGTAGAATTTCCTATCTTGTCTAGTTGAGTTTGTGTTGATTTTGTGTCTTTGGTGAGAGCAACTTGTGATGAGACTTGAAAATGGATGAGAATGGAGTGGAGATGAGAGTAAAGAGAAGAGAAGGAGAAAAGCTTCAGCAACTAGAAAGAGGGGCTGGCCGAATTTCACAAAAGAAGAAGGAAAGAAAAGGTTAGATATTTGGAAGCTAAATACATGTGATTGGTGGATCTCTCTATGCTTTCCATTTTGGTTTGGCTTCCACAATCAAGGGCTGCCTTAGGTGCCACTTGGGTGGATTATTTGACTAAACCCTAGCCATTGATCCTAGGGCACTCATGGTATGATTTCTATTGATCCGGTTCCGACAGTTTAAAACTCCGAAATCTTACCGATTGCTCTTAAATCGGTAAATCGGTTTCAAGAAAATTTTTATGAAAACTTCTATACTTCTAACCTAATTCTCTCATCTCTAAACTCAATTTGTTGCTACTTAATTGATCCTAAATAAATATGTAGTTGAATTTTAATTAATTTCGGTTATTCAATAAAAATCGAACAATTAGGCGAAAAATGATAAGAAATTTTCGGTGGATGTTACATTACCACCCTCCTAAAAAAAAATTTTGTCCTCAAAATTTGATTATAAAACTAACTAGTTATAATCATAATAGTTTAAATAAAATTCATACATAAGCATACAGTAGAAGTGAAATCACTTAGCATAATAGGATCAACTAAAACTAAATTAGCCAATTCCCTATTCTGGTTTATCCCTAATTCTGGCTCTGGCTCCCCTGGGGAGTAGTCCCCTCCGCGCTTATAGCGAAAACTCTTCCTGAACGTTGCAGTTTAGAAGTCAGTGGTTGGTTCTCGGGGCATTCTCTGATCATATGTCCTAGTTTGCCACATCTGAAACACACATACTGTTTAACCAGATAAGGCTTATTTCCATGATTTTTCCCACACTTCGGACATCATTGCTTGACCATCGATTCTTGCAGCTACTTGTCCTCATACTTGCTAAAGTGAAATTGCTTCTTTGGTGATGAGACATCTTCGAATTCCTGGTTTTCAAGTGTCGGCCTTTTTCCATAAGTATCAGACTGGGCAATTTCCAACTTCTTATTATAATCTTCCACAAGCCTGCACTTATTTACCAAGGTAGGAAAATCCCTGATCTCCATAGGGCTATTGTCGCGAGGATATCTTCCCTCAATCCGCCTTCGAATTTGACACACTTCCACACCTCATCTGGATTCCGTTGATAGATTGTGGAAAACTTGCATAACTCCTCAAACTTGGCGATGTACTCTGACATGCTACTACTTCCCTGGCAAAGTTGCATAAATTCCAACTCCTTGGCGTTCCGAACTGAGGGAGGAAAGTATTTCTGGTAAAAAGCATCTTTGAACACAATCCAGGTGATCTCTGTCTGGGACTCTTCTAATAGCCGTTTCACACCATTCCACCAGAATTCTGCATCTGCTTCGAGCATATAGGTGGCAAAGGCTACTTTCTGGCGATCCGTACAATCCAAAACAAAGAAAACCTTTTCCAGTGCCTTAATCCATTCGCCAGCCTTGTCAGGGTTGAAAGCTCCTCTAAAGCTGGATGGGTTTGTTTTTCTGAATTTTGCGAACTTGAGATACTCCAGATCCATCCCAGGGCCATGTGGATTTCTTTCATAACTAGCCTCGGGTTGCCTACCCAACTGGTCCATCATCTGATGAGCTACAGTAGCCTGTTCCCGCTTGGCATGAGCCATGTCACGCATCGTGTCTATAAAATTAGCAGGATCTTCTGTAGTGAGTGTCATTTGTGGCCTACCACGCCCTCTGGGAGCCATTAGTTCCTAATCACACACAACAAAACATTGAGTTGATCAGGCTCAACAATAAGTTAAGTGTGATAACAACTAATAACATTTATAATTAGGCGGTCATGCATATCTAATTCCCTATATCTTATCTAAGCAGATAAGATTTGTCGCATGACATTTTCTAAGGATTCCAGAGTGCACTGGAAATGTAGCCAGTCCAAATCCTTAGGTCCGGAGAAGATCGAACTACTCTGATACCATTTTGTAACGTCCTCCTCTGTACGATACTATGCTTAAGTCATAGTACCCTACTCTGGAGTTGTTACTGTTACCTAACGGACCTTACTTGACAGCAACTTTAGCCGTCTTAGAATCTTCTCGAACTATCTAGAGATAATACGGAAACAAGAGTGAGAATTTTAAATTCTCAGTAGGATTCACTAAGAATTCTGTATGGTATCATCATTATTATTTCCAGCTGCTTCGGTTTATTATGAAAAATGTGAACATGTTAACTAGACTATTCAGTTTTATAGTTCGAAAAATACATTGTCCGAAACAGAATTCATTTTATTGATGTACTTGTCATTTAGGAGAGCCAATACACGAAAAAGTCATGAAGCATATTACGAATAATAACTATAACATATTAAAAATATAATAACACTAATATACTGGAAATTTGAAATTTACATCTGCCTTCATTTGTACTTGAATTTATGCAGATATACATAATTTTCTTTTCTTTCTTGGTCTTTCTTTACTTGTCATACACATTCCAGAGTATAATCGCTATGTCATACTCCATCGGAGTGTGATCGCCATATCACATTCCTTAGGATGTAGTCATCATGTCATATTCCAGAGTATGATCGCCATGTCATACCCCATCGGGGTGTGATCAACATGTCATACTCCTTAAAATATATTCATCCTGCCACGTCGGAGTATGATGCCCGTGTTATCTTTCCCTCGGGATGTGATCACCATGTCACATTCCTTAGGGATAGGATCCTTATGCCACATTCCGGAGTATAATCGTCGTGTCATACCCTATTAGAGCGTGATCGCCATATCACGTTCTTTCAGAATATGGATTCACCATCGTATCTTTTATCATAAAATCATAAATACACAGGCTTTGTACTTCATTCTCAAATAATAATACTTGCTTAGTATTCCTACATGTTACATAACAACATTGACATAACAACATTGAGAACTATCACTAACAAGAAATTACAATGACTGTGGATCGAGCCCGCTTTCCCGTAAATAGTGCCAGACAACTAGTATAATTGTATGAACTTGCAATTCAATATAAACCAGTAACTATATATATACATCCATAGATTCATTCCTTAGTTTCAATTCAAGCATCAATATGATTTTCAGTTTATTATCCCCTGTCCTGCCTGGGTTTTGTATACTCCACCTTTATCTCAATTTACCTCATTATACCTAAATTTTGGATATATTATAGCCTTATGTGTCTAGTTTCTAATCCTTTTAGTCCCATCTCATTTTGATAACCATAACTCAAGATATAAAGATTTTACCTCGACATGCCCTGTTCTTAGTCAAAATTAGTTTCTTATAAAAAAAATTCACTAAAAATAGAAAACTAAGTAAAATCATATGAATTTTATATTAAATTAAAGCTAACACAACAAGCTTTCAAATGAATTAATTTTCATGTCATTTGCCTAAGTATATTTTGAGTTATGAGTCCTGAACATTACTCTACTGGACTGCCCTGTTCTAGGCCAGTTTAAACCTAATTCAACTTTATTGATGTGCTGGGATCAAATGACAATGAACCAAATTCTAAAATTTTTATGAGATGTTCTCTTATATGTTAGCTTTCAAACAACTTTAGTTTCACTCAATTTGGAGTTGTGTAGGGTGAGTTACACCCTTCTCAACTCATACTGCCCTGGTAAGAATCCAAATTTCTAGGTTAAACTTCAAAAATTCATAACTAATTCTATTCTAATCCAATGGCCTTATATTTTATATGTATGAAAAGCTCTAGATATTTAGTTTCATATAAAAATGGTTTCATCAAATTTAAACGACGGTAGGCAGAGCCGTACACTCCGCCATACGGACCATCGTGGAAAACCCTAACAGCTTCTAGGTTTGTCTCCCTTTTTCAAGCCATTTGCTATCAATTTCGGTTTTAATCACCACATACATGCAAAATTAATCATAGACTATCATCATCACTCTACATAACATCAAATTCTCAGATTATCCATGATCCTCATTTAGCCCCAAATTAGAGAAAGCGAAAAGAGAAGTAGAATTTCCTACCTTATCTAGTTGATTTTGTGTCTTTGGTGAAAGCAACTTGTGATGAGACTTGAAAATGGATGAGAATGGAGTGGAGATGAGAGTAAAGAGAAGAGAAGGAGAAAAGTCTCAGCAACTAGAGAGAGGGGCTGGCCGAATTTCACAAAAGAAGAAGGAAAGAAAAGGTTAGATATTTGGAAGCTAAATGCAGGTGATTGGTGGATCTCTCTATGCTTTCCATTTTGGTTTGGCTTTCACAATCAAGGGCTACCTTATGTGCCACTTGGATGTGTTATTTGGCTAAACCTTAGCCATTGATCCTAGGGCACTCATGGTATAATTTCTACTGATCCGGTTCCGAAAGTTTAAAACTCCGAAATCTTACCAATTGCTCTTAAATCGGTAAATCGGTTTCAAGAAAATTTTTATGAGAACTTCTATACTTTTAACCTAATTCTCTCATATCTAAACTCAATTTGTTGCTACTCAATTGATCCTAAATAAATATTTAGTCGAATTTTAATTAATTTCGGTTATTCGATAAAAACCGAACAATTAGGCGAAAAACGATAAGAAAATTTCGGTGGATGTTACATTCATGGTGGTGATTGATTGATTGACTGGATTCCATGGCGGTTGGGGTACTTGCAAGGACTCCAACACTCAAGTTTAAGAGTGTAAGAGGTACAAGGTATAAGGGAATGTAAATGTACTTGATTTGGGAGTATTCCTTCTTATTTATAGGTGAGGTCAATAATGATGGCTGGCCCAATGGATTTTCAAGATTCCAGTGCAATCGTCTTAGATTCCTAATGGCTCTGTGCACATTATGGGATTTGAGTTTATGCGTTACCGAATCTAGATTAAATGCCTATGTGACAAAAGCGGTGTCTATTGCTTTATTCTCAATGGTCTCCGATTTGAGCTTCTGGGCTCTATAACAGTGGGCCCTTGATGGGCTGATCATGATATTGGCCTTTAACTCTAGTTCGGAACAATGCCCCTAACTCGGATTCGAGGTTTTAACCTCGGATGCCGAGTTTAATTCTTTAACTGAGACGACACTTTTTGGGAATCATCCTTCTTCTTCTCCTTACGAGGCTTGCAAAGGACATGTTCTTTCTTCAAGAAAATGCAACTGTTTTGACCTTGACATCCCACCACAAATTGGGATATTCAACCCTGAGCTGACATGTGGTGAGTTTGGTGCCTTATTTTTCATGCTGCCATCATTTGAATTCATTTATTTTGTCAAATATGCCCCTCGCTCCTTCATGATAAAAGACACCTCTAACCTTTGCATCGTTTGGGGCTCATGGCAAGTAACTCAAAGCCTTCTTTAAATGCCCCATCCTCTCCTTTTTCTTCATTTTGCTCCTTTATAGTTTTTAGAGAGTGTTCGTGGGCATTTGTGTGCAGAGGAGAAAGAGGCTTTTGAGACCACCCGGACTCGCTAAATTTGACCCATTCCTTCATTTCTTTCATTAGTATACCTTTGGAACCTTTTCCTTTTGCTTTCTTCTTGTTGTTGCTTTATTATTTGCTTGTATGTTTACTATTCTTTTTAGCGCTAAGTGATGATAGTTTCGATCCATTGTCTCCTTTTTTCCTCTCTGTCGCTTGCTTCTGGCGAAGGGATCTCCTAGTAGGGGAAACTACTATTTAGGTTTTATTGTTACTTCCTTTTTGTTTATCCGACTTTCGTGCTTTGCTTTCATACTTTGAGGTGGTTTTTCTATGTATGTTAGTCTTGGAGACACAAATGGGAATGGAACAAACACTCATATTTCTGCCTTTAATCCATTGGATATACAAGTAAGTAAAGTCTGAGGTTTTTAAAATCCCTTCAAGGGAGAGCTCCGAGTTTTTAAGATCATTAAGGGAAGAACCTCCTATCACACTGGAATACGAGTATGAGGAAGACTATATCCTAGAAGTGTCGCATGCTAACGAAAGGGTGTGCTATATCAACCACGGGAGCGGTCCAAACTGGATGTGGATGTACGACATCTTAATCTCCAAGTTTAGTGTCTGCATTCCCCTTACCCACTTTCAATTTACTGTTTTGGAATGAACTCAGGATGCTCTTTCTCAAGTTCATCCAAATAACTGGGAAATGATCCGGGGTTTTGAATTCATTTGCCAATACCTCGAAGTCCTTCCTTCACCAAATGCATTCTTTTTTCCATTTACTCTTACTCGCACCGGTTGTGGGGGTTTAACCATGGGTTGGCTTTCTTTCTGAGCTCATATGAATCAAAATGTAATTTTGCTATACGAGGAGTCTTTTTATCACTTCAAGTCATTCTATTTTAAAGTGTTTGGAGCTCCGAATACAATTCCGTGTTGGGAGACTAAGGAGGGAGAGCTGAAAATTAATTGTTTTTGGGACAAGAATTTTGAGATTCCTTGGGTAAATGATGATGACCTTACATCTGAGGAACAAGCTATAGTGGACTTGTTCCTAACAAGTTTTGGGGAGGAGAATTTTAACTTGAAATGCATAGTTGGCATAGATGCCGAGGCTACTAAGAGATACTTAGGTTGTTATCTTTGCTTTAAGTATTCTTTTGCTTTTTATTTTGTATGCATAACTAACTTCTATCTTCCTTTTGTAGACAAAATGGCTCCTAAGAGTACAATGGCCAAATTCCATCATTGCTTGTTAAAGAAGCCTTATGAGGGTGATGGAAGCGATAGTGCTAGGCTTGTAAGTTTCCAGGAGCCAAAATTTTCTTCAGCCCCAGGATCCTTTGCTCCTGAGGCCCTTTTTCCAAAAAAGTGAAAAGGGAAAAAGGCAGCCAAACCAAAAGAGGTCATCCAACTTGATTTCAAGGTTCCTCCAACTTTGGAAGCCAAGTCAGAACTCAATATTTTGGCCAAAAATTTTCCATATCCCTAATTTATGGATAAGGAGTTGATGACCCCTGCTTGCCTTGGACAACTGCGAGGGATTGAAGATAACTTGGTGGAGAAGTTCCAATGGGCTAGTTGCATGCTCTTGAAGTCAGTGGCAATCCTACAATATTCAGAGCCGATGATTTCTTCTGGCATCCAAGCTCATCAGGAGGTCAAAGACTTGAAGAAAAAAAATAACTTCGTTTCAAGAGGAACAAAAAGCTTAGGAGCAAATGAAGCAGGACTTGTTGTCCAAGTTTGAAAAATTATAGGGACGAATCAAATCCAGAGATTAGCAATTAGGAGAGTTCAAGGGTCAGCTAACAGAGCTTAAGAAAGTCCAAGTCGATTCGACTAACGAGATCTTTGATCTAAAGGCGAAAATGAAGTACATAGAATGACAATGGAGAAATCTGTCTTCAAGATTAAGGATAACATCTTAGCGCAAGCCTTGGTTATATGTCCTGGAGCTGGCTTTAGTCAAGTCGGGCTTCATCGCCACGTTGTTGATGGTCATATTGAAGATATTCCTAAAGATAAAGACAATGAGACTGATCCCGAATCTGACCTTTCTAATCTAGAGGCTACCCCATGATGCTTTATTTTCAATTTTCTTTTTATACATGCTTTGTGCCCTTTTATGGGCTTATTGTGTTAAACTAACTACCTGATATCCAAGTTTCAATTTAATGTACGAACTTTTTGCTTTTCATTCTTGTCTTTTGCTTCTATGTTCAATTTTATTCTTTGTATATATTCGCTTAAGTTTAGTACCCTTAAGGAACTTGCACAATAATTAACTTTCGAGGTTGTGTGAGACCCAGCTTCATTCGTTAAATTTTCTGAGGTATTTTGGCATCTCGAATTTAAGTAGTGCTCGAGGTGTTGGACCTGAGCTTTATGTGTTTTTCGACTAAGGGGTAACCAATTCCTTAGGATTAAACAATAATGAATAAAAATAAAGATGTTAATACCCAAATTTGTCTATAATTAGTCGAACTAATTACTAGTAATCTAATGTTGGTATTCTCAATTTTAGCATTTCAAACACTGTACTTATGTACAATTCTTGTTTTTTTTAGCAATCAAATTTTATTTTGCATTTACATCTTTAATTTAAACAAAATTAAAAAAAATTGTAAAAAAAAAAATTTCTTTGTTAAGTCAAAGCATTCTTTAACCCTTTTCAATAGCAAAAATAAAATAGCTCATCTTTTATCCAATTCCAATATTATCAACATACAAAATAAAAGATAAAAACAAAATAAAAAGTTTGAAAAAAATCAAAAACCTTAAAAAGAAAATAAAATTTTTGTTTTCTTGGATGGGCTAGAACTTTTAGCCTGATCCAATTCTATAGACATTTTTTTCCTAACCAATATTAAATAAATTAAAAGAAATTAAAAATAAAATAAAATAAAATAAAATAAAATGTTATTGCAAGTTGCTTGTACCAACTTGCTGCAACAACTTGCTTTTGGACCATGGAAGAGCAATTATGAAAGGAGCTTCTTACTTAGTTTTGAGGGGGAGCAATAAAAAACCACACACTCACACACACATACACAGCTTCTTACTTAGTTTTGAGAGGACAAATAGAGAATTCACTGAGAAGAGGAAAGCATGGAAAAATATAGAACATAAGAAGGAGTGTGGATTTGAGAAGCAACAAGCCAGGGTCTTTCTAAAGGTACAAAAATCAATCATTCCCTTGTTCAAAATTTAGAATACATCACATATATATTGCTTCCTACTTTAATGTCGTAATTCATAAGTAGGTGTACATGTTTGAACCAACATATTCTGACAAACTAAGAGAGAACTAATAAATGGAGGTCTTAATGGACAAATAATCACCGACACACACACAACACTGCTCCGTCTTCATACATTACATACCATATTAGTTTGTTCATTTGCAAACTATTCAAAGAATAACAATGAAAACAAAGGAAAAAAAATTAAAATGAAGATTGCTATTGAGCATAACCCAAGGAAAGAAAAGAAAAAAAATCAAAACAACACAGCCACCATCAACAACAACACCCAAAAAGAAAAAAAAATCAAAATAGAATAGCCACCATCAACAATACCCAACTCAGACGCCTCATTACCATACCAGACAATCAAACCGCCCTTCCTTCTCTGTCGCGCACCAACACCTTAACCACCATAGCCAAGACCCATAGCCTAGTTGCACGAATCTATGCACACAACACCACCTCGAACCTCCATGTCTGTCTTCGGGCCATGGTTCCATGGTTGTGCTCGTGACCATGACCGATGTCCTCATAATCGGCCATTGCTTCTCTCTATCCCTCTTTATATTTGCATGCACCCCACACCCCAAAATGCGTTGGAAGCTTCCCAAGCATGCTGTTGTGAATGACTTCTCAGTTTTGATACATTCCTTTCATCTTTTATGTTTTTATTATTGCTATTTTTTTTTATATTAATGAGTTTTCTTGAGTTTGGTTAATAATCCAAGGGCTGAGGCCTCTTAAGACCCAATTCTCCTTTGAAGTTTCTATTAGTGGGGTCATGTCTTTTAATTTGATAAAAAGGAAAAGGAAAGCACGCCCTTTAGTTCTGATGTGTGTTTTGTTTCTCTCTTTATTTATTTATCTATTTTTATTTATTCCTTTCCTTCTTCAATAATGATTCCCATAAGGAAAATTTTATTATATTTCCATGACGGATAATCAAAACTAACTGCAATGACGGTAATGTTTTGGCTTCATTTAGATATGAGAATTTTTATAATTTTGGCAGGAGTGTTGGTGGGGTTATGAACTTTCTCAATAAAACTTTATTACAATTATATTGTGTGCTCTATTTTGATGCTTATCCATTCTAATTCATAAATACTCTTTTATTTATTTATTTATTTATTTATTTTGGTTCCAATTTAAGTCATATTTGTATTTGTATTATTAAAATAATTGATCAATAAAAAAAATTAAGAGAGGATTGGAGCACCGATCAAAATAACTATTTTTGAAATTCAGGTTTTACCAGGAACACTGATAAAACCTGATTTTACTAGCCAAATTAAAATAAAGTATTTTAATAATTTTATAATACACAAAATAGAATTGATTTGTAGAGTCTTGATACTATTATAGAAATATTTCAACATCTAATTAAATATTACAAGAATAACTTTCTTCAATTTTATCATTTCATTTAGGATTTTATATTAATAAAATAAATTAAAATATTCTGATGATGGAAAATTCAAGAGAAAATTGGAGTACCAATTAAGCAAATTCTTCCTAAAACTCTTGAGACCTTATATCATATTTTGTCAGAAGTGCTAATGAGATCTAATCTCAATAACAATCAAAACTTTAAAACATTCTTATAATTTTCTTCATAGATAAATAATAATAAATAAATAAATTTGCATAATCTAGGTGCTATAATTAAACATTTAAATAATCATTCAAATAACAAAAATCATTTTTTTCTATTTATCTTTTCTTTTAAAATTTTATATTGATGAATTAATTTGGAACTAGCATATAATAGAAACATTAGGAAAAAATTGGAGTATCAATCAAATAAGCTCTTCTTGAAATTCTTGAGGCTACATATCATATTCCTCCAGAAGCGCTAGCGGAATTTGACTACGATAGCAAGTATCATATATATTGTTATAATTTTTCCTTCAAAAACTCAAAAAAAAAAAATCGTATTTGCTCGAATTATTTGTATTATATCTTAATAGATAAAAATCCAACATTAAATTTTCTTAACTCTTCTCTTCCTCTTTTTACAAATAATTGCTCAATTTTAATCAAAAGGGGATAAATAAATATTGTCAAGTTATTAATCGATTGCACAATTAACTTAAGGTAACCGTCGAAAAACGGATGTATTAGAAGTACAGTGAAATTAATTTTTCACCCTTCCGTACGCATTATCAAACTTCCAAACCCAAATCTCATTTTTAAAGACCAGTTTTGGAAATTGAAAGGGTTTTTTTTTTTTATTTTTCCCATAAATAACAATTGGTGGTGACTCCATCAATATTTTTAAAATATTTATAGTTGCCTCTTGTCACGGCGTCTTGCAGGCATGTTGTGACAAAAGATATGACTTTACTAATAATGAATGGAAAAAACCACGTGGCAGTGTATAAGAGTACCGCTTAGCCCATGGAAGTCCTGTCTTGTTAAAACCTCCTTGGGAAAACTAAGTGGAAAAAAAACCAAGGTAGGAAAAAAAGAACATCCACTTCGCATGGTTTACATCATACATAGAATTTCCTAACATTCAAGATATTCCACGACCTTGAAACCTCGGATCAAAATAAAGTAAAGAGTTTGTATGCCCCTTTTCCTAAAACTTAAATGACCAGATAATGGCCTTTCCAATTTGCTGCTAGCTTCCTTTGCCCTAGGGTTGGTGGTCTGATGTTGGCATATTGGAGTACCAAATCTCCTTCCTCAAATTTTCAAGGAATCACAGCGGAATTGTATCTCTTCGCGATTTTCCATTTTAACGCCTTCTCTCGGATGTGTGTCATTTCCTTGACTTCGCCGGAGAGATTAATCTCTTCTCTCAATGATTCAAAACTCGTAGTTCGGAAGATTACCCTTGGACTAGAATCTTCAACTTCGACTGGGATCATGGCATCAATCTTGTAAGTAAGCTTAAAAGGAGTTTTGCCCGTAGTCGACTGAGGTGTTGTTCGGTATGACCATAACATGTTTTCGAGTTTATTCGCCCATGCCCCTTTCTGATCATCGAGCCTTTTCTTTAATCCTTGGAGTATAATTTTGTTAGCTGCATCAACTTGACCATTGGGCTGGGGATGCTTAATCGATGTAAGGTGATGCTTAACTTTATAACTCGCGAGGAAACCTCTGAATTTTTTATCCATGAATTGCATCCTGTTATCCGTCACTACGGATTCAGGCATTCCAAACTGGGTGAAGATGTTCCTCCAAACAAATTTTCAAGCTTGTGTTTCCGTGATGGATGATAGTGACTCTGCTTTTATCCATTTAGTGAAGTAATAGTTGGTCGCGATCAAATACTTTATTTGCCCCAAAACAAGGGAAAATGGATCTAGGAGGTTGACTACCCATTTGGATAATAGCTAGGGGGATATGATCGTTGAAAGCTGATATGGAAATGAGTGTGTTGCTGGCATATCAAGCATTTTTTGACAAAATTCACTGCATCTTTGATCATCATGGGCTAATAATAAATAGGTCATAAAAATTTTGACGCCAAAGCCTTTCCTCCAAGATGATGGCCAGAAGATCCTTCATGAATTTCTTCGAGTATAAGAGAAGTCCGGTTTAGGCTAAAGCACTTCAGCAATGGTTAAGAGAGACCTCTTTTGTAAAATTGGCCTCTGACGATGATCTAGTAGGAGGCTTCTTTTGCCATCCTCTTCACATCAACGGAGTCATGAGGGAGAGTTTCGTTCTGTAAATATTGCGTATTCAAAGTTATCTAGCTTGAAGATTCTTCGATGGCGAGATCGAGACTGGATCTGCTATGGATGGAGTCTTCAGGGTTTCCTGGATCAAACTTTTGTTACTTTCTCCAAGTTTTGTGTTAGCCAATTTGGAGAGGATATCAGCTCAAACATTCTTTTCTCTTGGCACATGTCAGACCTCGTACAAATCGAACTTCTTTACCAGTTCCTTCACCTTGGCCAAATATTTTTGTAGCAACGTATCCTTGGCTTAATATGCTTTGGTCACTTGTGACGTTATGATTTGGGAATCGTTACAGATCATAAGTCTAGTAATGCCGATGTCAGAAACAAGCTGGACTCCCACTATTAGCACCTTATACTCAGTTTGATTGTCGGAGACTGGAAAATCAAATTCGATCGACAATTCAACCATAATGTCTCCCTCTTTCTCTAAAATGACTCTCGGCTCCACAACCTTTGGCGCTTGAGGCTCTGTCTACGTATAGCATCCAACTTGGATCCTAAGTCACTTTTTCATCTACCATCTCCACAAGAAAATCTGCTAAGGCTTGAGTTTTGATCGCAGTTCTAGGCTCATATCGGATGTCGAAATCGGAGAGCTCTACTGACTATGTCGCCATTCTTCTGGCGAGATATGGCTTTTGAAGTATTTGTCGAATGGGCTGGTTTGTTCTAACTACTATAGTGTGGGCTTGTAAGTATTGTCGACGGCACCAATCAGTAAATACTAGAGCAAGGGCAAATTTCTTCAACTTCTGATATTTGAGTTCTGGCCCCTATAATGTTTTGTTGACGAAATACACTGGATGTTGCTGCTTCATATCCTCTTGGACTAAGTCATCGGCTACCGCTGCATCGCTCACTGAGAGGTATAAGTATAAAGGATGCCTAACCTTGGGTTTGCATAAGATGGAGGGCTAGAAAGATAACTCTTGAATTCTTAGAGCACTGCTTCACATTCTGACATCCACTCAAAATTGTTCTCCTTTCTTAACAATGTAAAGAATGGTAGCGCCTTGCAAGCTAATGCTGCTAAAAACCTTGAGAGGGAGGCTATCCTTCTCGTCAATTGTCGAACTTCTTTTATAAAAGTCGGACATTTCATCTCCAAAATTGCTTGGCATTTATCGTGATTTGCCTCAATCCCCTGATATGTAAGCATAAAACCCAAAAATTTTTCGGCTTCAACAGTGAAGGCATACTTTTGAGGATTTAACCTCATCCTGTGTTTACATAGGCAATCGAAGATGGTTTTAAGATTGGGCAAGAGCTCCTCCTCTTCCATCATCTTAACCAATATATTGTCGATATAAACTTCCATCAAGGTTCCGATATGATTAGCAAGAATCTTGTTCATCAATCTCTGATATGTCGCTCTCACATTCTTCAACCAAAAACGCATGACCTTATAATAGTAATTGGTCATTGGGGGTGATGAATGCGGTCTTCTCCTCGTCACCTAGGTAATGGATATTGATTGGTTTAGTTGAGTTTGATAGATATGTGCCTTGTGAGATTTTGACCCTTGTTATGGATGAATTGATCTTTTATGTCATGCCTTTCTTTCTTGTGTTTTTCATGCATGAATTTTGTCTCTCTAAAATTTGTTTTGATTCTTTTTTAGGCTACATTTTCACAAACATACATTGACATGATTAAGACTTTATTTCTTTGATATAACAACTTTGACCAAAATAGCCAACCTTTTATGTTTGTCATTGCTTAACCCCTCCATGCCTAATTGAACATTATTTGTTTTTGGCATATTACAAGTCTACGTGATAAATAGATCATTTTTAAGAAGGAATAAATGCTGAATCACTTAAATCAACTAAATATTAGTTGAAAAACTTATTTCTGCAATAGTTACAAGATTGAATAAGATTTTTTTAAAAAGAAAAAGAAGAGATGCTTGGTTCTATAAAGGGAAAAAAAACTTTATTGTGTTAGAAAAATGAGAAAAGTGATTGATCAAGGACTAAAGTGGCAATTAATCCAATAGGGAAAGAACGAAGATTGTGAGAAAATATTCTATTATAATTGACTATTTGATGTGGATCAGCATAAAATTTATCAAACATTCCATTAATTTTTTTATGGGACAAAATTCCATTATTTAGGAACCCTAGTTTATTTTATAAATAAATAAAGTTATTATATTTAGATTATAATTTTTTTTGGCTCGGAATTTAAATTATTATTATAATATTATAAAATATTGAGCCTAAACTTTTTGGGCCCTCAAGCAATGGCCTTGAATGACTTATTTTTTGAGCGAGCCCTGAATGAAAAAGAGCCCAAGGACATTTACCCAGTTTGATTAGGAAACAGGTGCCAGGCCAAGTGGACTCTTGGGGCCATACTTTGTGTCTTTCTTTTTGGGTGGGTAGCCCATGAATAATTGATTGAATAAATAGCTATAATGCACTGTTCATGTCGTACTTCATACCTCTTGTTGGCACAATCTCTTCCACAAACGATCATAACATGTAGTACTAAATTCAGGTTAGATAATTCATGTTCAGTGTTAATTGTACTTTACCATTTATGGTTATTTAACTCATGGTCTGTATGATTTTAACACTATATTTCCGCCGATTCAAGATGAAAATGATGACCAATTGATATTCTTGACAGACAGTTATTGAAATCTCTATCTTGTGAATCTGTAGCTGAGGGTTCAAATCCTAAAGCATCTCCAATTCATTCCGGTGATTGGTCCCATGCCATAATTATTTCAAGTAAGGTTCTTACTATATTTTGTTCGAATGAAGTAAAAAAGGGGAAACCCACTAAATTTAGGTGAATGAAATTCCATCATTGACAAGAGAAAGGAGAAAAAACTTACAAAACTTCAACACTCCTCTTTTATTTTAATGCAAACCATTAAATATCACCATTATCCCAATGTTTAAGATTGTACGCATACACATAAAAATTAAAAAAAAAAAAAAGCAAACAAACAAAAGAAGATTGTACACATACATTGTATTATGGTATTTACTTATGTGATAACCATCTCTCCCAAAAATTTAAATTATTAGACAGAGGCACATAAATGGTTGTCATATCTTAACAGCTCTCTCACGCAAGAGCCTCTTTTGGGTTTGAAACATAAATTATGCATAGACCCACTTTATCTTGTGTTGAAATTCAACTTTTTATTAAGAAGAATAGGGGCAATCAGAGATCAAACTCTTGACCTCTTGGTCATAGAAGCACTAATACTATGTCATAAATCATCTCTTCAAAAACTTAAATTATTGAGTAAAGATACATGAATGGTTTTCATACCTTAACAACTTCCCTATTCTCTTCTTTCAGAGACAGTACTATAGCAAATTCTAAGATATTATATTATGAGAATGAGATAGAAAGATTAAAATTGTGCTATCAAAGTTACAATATCAAGAATATTTAGTGAGTTAGCATCATCCATACATGCTCAATCCATGCCATTCAAGATATAATTATGGATTTAATTTTGATTTACTGTCAATATAAAAGAGTTTTACAAAGATTTTCAATCATGTATTGTTATATCAATAAAAGAGTTTGACTCTTACATGTATTATTTCAAAAGTCTCACATATGGTGACATATATCTGTATAAAATCTTTTTATACTAACAATGCATCCAAAATAAACTCTATAATTTTTTTAAAATTGTAACTTTTGATACTATGAATGTGATTTTCTTATCACCGAATATAACATGTTGGGAAGTAATATGGTACTCCTTTGACAAAAGAGTACCAAAGTAGATCTCCATCACATTGTTTGTACAAATATTATTTTATAATTATCAATGAGAAGCCAAAAAATTAAAGGTGAAGAAAGAGGGAATGCATAAGAAAATAACAATGATATATAGCTCAATTACCATTCAAAAGTAGTTGATTGCACCGGAGGTAAATTGTGATTCAGATGAACTTCACTTGTAATGTTAGAGATTCAAATTCTTGAATTGTTATTCTAGAAAGAGCTTTGCCTAACCATCGCAACAAACACAACAAATAAACCAAGAAAATAAAAGGAGAAATATATTTTATCTAACTGAAGTTAGATGTGAATTAAATAATATCTAGCTACATTTTGATTGCTTTAATGGACCGCCTTAGAGGCCTTGTTCGCTTGAATAGTTTCAATGGAAATGATGAAGGTATTGCCCTCGTTGTCTCCCCTCCTTTAACATCAATACTTCAACAGTAAGGCTGAAGTCTCCTTCAGTCCTTCCTCAGTTCCCATATGAGCATAGGTCACTCGATTAGGTAGAGGTCGCATATACTTGAATTCAATCAACTATTGGTAGTGACATTTATATAGATAAGGTACATAAACAAGTATTGAAATAATTGTGCACAATTTTATTGGTGACTACTCCATCTAAATTTTGCAACCACATAAAAATGGTTTCATCTGAATTTAACAAGAAAAAATAATAAAAGGAAAAAAAGTAAAATAATTAGATTATAGGTAGTGTATTATTCTTCCTTGATTCCTCCTCTATTAAAAGTACAACAATGGCTTCAGAGGTCCCCTTTCAATCCCTTAGTACATTGTATGTTTATTACTGCTGGAAATCACATGGAGAAGACCAGATCAAATTGCAAATCAACAACTACCATGAAGGAAGGATCACCAATTTGATTTTAATAGCACTATATTTTGCTGACCAAGAGACTACTTTGCCCAAACTGCATATTTTTCTTAAAAGGAAAACTAAGGGGAAAAAATGTTGCCTCATTATAAAGTAAAAATATGTCACAAGTTTATATAAGAGTTTATAAATTACTTATATCTGAGCCACTAATAAAAGGCCAAAAATTGAAATTGAACTCAAAATTTTTGTTCAACATTATTCAATCCTACTAACTGAACCGACTTAGCTGTACCTGGACTCCACCATTTTTATTTCTCACAGAAGTGGACAACTCTAGCTCTAACTAGACAATGGACAACTCTTTCAAATAGTTACCCACAGATCAGTTATCATCATATGCTAAATGAGAAGTACTTGAAGTTCTTGTGGGTCTGCTTGCCAAGTGCCATCATATCCATCACAACTGCTAGCCTAACTTATGCATTTAAATTACTCTAATTCTTGCAGATTCTCACCATGTTGCTGTCAGAAAATGCCAATAATGGGTGGTAATCAATGCTAGCAAGAAGATGAGTTTCAATTTCTTTGTGGGGCAATTGTGAAACGCAGAAATTATCTCTAAAGCCAATATTGTTTTACCACCTTCTCTTTCTAAAAGAGTACTAGGAATGCTCAACTTGACCTCTCTGTTATCAATTAGAGGACCCTCATGAAACTGGCATAGGGCCAGGTCATATAGAGTATAGACCATGCACAATTATTGAGATAAAATGATGTGAACTTTGAAAAATAACAATAATATGTACTCAACAAAGCAAAAAAAAAATTAAAAAAAAAAACGAAATGAAAAGCTGAGAGAGAGGGGGAGTAATTATGGTGTATATACTTTATGAACATTATACTAGAAATTTTATATGATGCATTCCTCCAAAAGCAACTATTTAATTAGGTTCAATATAGACACATTAAGACCTTAGTGGAGCTTTCTTGATTGAACGTAAGTTGTAACTAACAAGTTAGAAGCAACAATTAAAGCTGCTTAATAACATGCATATTGATTAACAGATAAGAGCGTGCTTTTCTTTGTTGATTAGTGGATATGAGTGAAGTTACTTCAAATGGGGACGCATATGTTGGTGAGACCTTTCTTTTTCTCTTTTCTTTCCCTATTTTATAAATTATCAACTTAGTTTATATTTCATCATTCTTAATGGTGTGTTTATATATATGCCCACACAGACCCCAAATGTCTGGATATAATGCCGAGCAAGTGTCGCGTGCTATAAACATGATCATAAGCTTTTGTGCCCAACTTGCTTTTTCTTTGTGTAGGTCTGAAGTTCCGTTTCTTATTAGTTTAGACTGAGTTTTATGGTTAAAGCTACCTTAATTTTTAGTTTTAAAAATAAATTTTAAGTGAAATGTCATGTTATTTTTAAAATACTAATTTTGATGTACTATATTTTATACTGTCAATTAATTAAAAAGATTCTTAGATACTCTAAGAATGAGAAAAAATTTTTACTCTGAATCGTTCAATATTCAATATCTTAGCAATTGCATTAAAAAAGTAGTTAAAGTGGGAGACAATTAGTGTTTGGATTGATGATCGGTGAGGATAAATTGATTTTGGGATGCCAAAATTGATTCTAACCATTTTTTATGATGTTTAATTTTTTACTCCTATAATCAATTCTTGCCTTTAAAATTGATTATGAGAGAAATGAAAAAATTTTATTTTCTGTCAAATTTACTTTTAAAAAAATTATCAAATATAAATTATTTTACTTCAAAATTAATTATAATAAAATCAATTCTATAAAAGCAGAACTAAACTCGCACAATAATGAGCCACAAAATTGAAGTGTTTGAACACTAAATGATCAAAATTTCTTTTTAACTCTAAAAGTGCCTAAGAATATTTTTTCAAAAAGATATGTGATTTTTGAGGCAATTATACTAAAAGTCAAATATTTTTAGTAATAATATAATATATAATTAAATATTTATATAAAAAAGAAAAAAAATCCTACACACTCGTAATGCATTAAAATTAAGTCTTATTTTTAATGCTTAACACTTTCTAAAGTTTAAACGCCTCTTATATGAATCAAAATCCTCAATTTCTTGATCATGAAGGCGCTAACATCATCATATATATTCATAGAAAATCAATTCACTTTAAAATTTAACTGCTAAAGTGTCGGTCTATAATTATATCACTACATCAAACTAAATCAAGATGATTCTTGTTTGTGATATACCATTAGAGTTTTGGATATCTCAATTTCATTGTTAAGCCATTGGACAGAGCTAATCAATAATAATATTCTATTATATCATGCATATATTTTTGTCTACTCAAAAACAAAAATAACACAGGGTACTTGCGAGGAAAATGAAACTGGCTGCGTCATATGCCACATAGTGACCAGTGACCACAGCTGTCGGCAGCTTTCTCCTAGTCTAGGAACCAAAAGGAAAAGGAAAAGAAGAAAAAAGCTTTTATGGTGCTGTCATTAAAGGCCATTAGAGAGAACCAATTAATCAAATCTCTCTTTTTAACTGTCTACCTAGTGGTGGACTCGCTTTTGTTCAGATCTTTTTTACGTCTTCTTCGTTAGTCAACCTTGTGGTCAAAGTCAAGAGGCACTGATGGCTTAAACAGCTTGAGGATGAATTTCTCAGCTTCCTTCACTCCACCCGCGGAACTTCCTTCTTGCAGCCAAACCACAATGATACTTTATTTTTTATATCATAGATTGACTAAGAAAATTGGCCAAAAGACTTAAGAGAAACTTAAAATTTCCATTATTCAGATGAACCCTTAAAATTGATTATAATTCGCTTATATTTTGTAGTAGATGCCAATAGGTAAAAGGAAAAAATATACTTTATTTTCTAAATTATAGGTAATATGTATTTTAATTCTTATGTTTTAAATATATACAAGTCGATCTCCCGAATTTTTTAAATGTAAAATCAACCTATCTACAAATTTTTTCATCAATTATTAATAAAAATAACATATATTTAACAAATATATTAAATTATACATTTAAAAAAATTGAAGGTATTAATTTATACATAACCTAAAGTTCAAGGAGATATATATATATATGTATATATATATATATATATATATATATATATATATATATATGTATATATATTTTTTTTTTGACTAAAATGAACCATTAGAAAAATTCAAGAGTTAATCTATATATTTTTAAAATATAAATGACTTATAATTTAAAAGAGTAAAGAATAATTTTTTCTGGATAAAATTAGTGCCCACCAGCCTAGTCTGAACTATCTTAAGTTTCAATATTATACTGCCTAGTGGGACATGCTGATATTATATTTTAATTATACCCTACCAAAAATGTGATTCTAGTTTGACTTTTTTGGTGGTGTATTTCTACTTTAATGTTTTGTGTAGTAGGATTAGGTTCCCCCTACTTGGTTCAGGCTGAGAAAATAAAACAGGCTAACCAAGTGAAAAAAAATTTTCTGCATTCCTTAAATTGACTCCAATAATTTAGCAACGGTAACTTTACTATCTCAAGTTCGAATTTTCTAAGAGGCTATGACAAATTAAACTTTCATGATTCACCAAATAGGATATACAAACACTTACTTTGACTGACTAGGAAGAGGTGACTCCTCAACACCAAATAGAAAGATGAGGCCCTTAATATTAAGCCCCACTTCCGACAACATCATAAATACAGGAGTGGCAAACCAAAATAATGTAAGACACATCAAATGTTCTAAAATCTGACAAGGAGACAGTAAAAAAAAAAATTAAATATGAGGTTTGAAATTCATTAAAAAACAAAAAAACTTGTTACATATATACTTTTTTTTTGGAGAAAATTAAGTGTTCCTATACTATAAAGTCATTTTTCATCTAATAATACTAGTGATTATTGGAAAAATAATTGTTCCACTTAATTTTTTTGATAAGGTCTAGAACTCATCTCTGCACCTCTTAGCGAGGCCCTTAGTAACAAGCTCCCTTGCTAATAGACTATGGGTGCATAATGAGAATAAAAGAAGGAAATTAAGATGATGAGTATTTACAGAAATTAAATCATGTTACTTTTTTTAAACGTCTCAAATTCTTATCAATTGAACTATCAACTAAGGACTTGTATCAACTAGTTTTTCTGGTGGCATGATTCAACTTTAATTACATGGGAACTAAATATTTAGTTTGAATAACTTGGAGAAGAGTAACAATTGTTAAGAATCCTAAGCCCTTCATCTCTCCCTGAGCAAAATGTCCCTTTCTAAATTCTCCAAATTGACTTAGGGTTTGTCTAGCATGTTCTTTGACGGTCAAAATGCATCAACACCTCTTTTAGCCACATTCACAAGTGTTGTTAAATGCAAAGAAAAGTGTGGCTAAATGATAATTACATTTGTTTAGCTACATTTAGCCACACCTCCTGAGATATATAACCACACTTTCTCGAAAGATGCATGATGCACCTTACTTAGCAAGTTAGCAAGGTGCACCATAGCATCCCCCATTAACTTATCCTTGAGCTAATTTTATGAGCGTCAATTCCACCAAGATGAAAGTCAATACGGCACTCAACTGCCTTTTACCACACAAATCATAGTACCGTGGCCAAACCAAAATAATTCGAAGGCACACATAGAGCAATCAGGTGGCATGCTTCAATAAATATGAGACATTTTCGGATCAATATATAGCGAAGAGAAGGTTATCTGGACCCACACCATAGACAAAGCTACAAAGCCTATATGATATCATGTGGCCCACATGGAAATCCTTGCCGGTCTAGAGCCCCAACTTTCATCATTACAAACATGAACAAAGCATTGAGGAGATATCATATCATATCATATACATGTTCTAAATATCAAATGGAAAATTCGTCAATCAAACTTGCATTTAACAATTATTACTAGCTTTTTACACGGTCACTGCCCAAAATAGTAGTTGAGTGGTAGTTACAGGAAAGTGACATATAAAAACACTTGCACTGCTTGGAGTTTTATATCACAAACTTGTTTGCATCTAATTTGGAGGACATTAAAAGAAATTAATCTATGAGTTTTTAGACAGCAAACTTTTATGACAAATGCACTTAACCATTTTTGGTTATTTAATTCATGTTCTGTCATTTTCCCTGACTTGATGATTGATGACCACTTGATATTGTTGCCAAAAAGTGATTGCAATCTCGATCTTGTGATGTGTAGTTCAGGGTTCAAATCCTGAAGCATCTCTAATTCATTCGGGTGGTCTCATACCATACTTATGTCAGGCTCAAGTTAGGTTCTGACTATGTTTGAATAAATTAAAATAGGAGGAAACTAATGGATCTAATTGATGTGCTTAAGTTGCAAGCTTCTATGTTTCAAGTTCCAAGATGTGTCTCTGAAAAATAGATATACATCCCCACGTATAACAGATTTTGTGTGTTGCAGGAGTATGATGAGTGTTAGTGGACAATGGACACGGAAATGTGCATTAGAAGTATGGTATCTTAACAAAATAGATTGAGAGAAGTATCGGAAAAATGGACACGGAAATGTGCATTAGAAGCATAGTATCTTAACCTATGCTCCTCTTTTTTCAAGAGAATTATCGAAAAAAAACTTAAGAAAATAAAGTGCCATACTATAGACACACAAATTTACAATTATACTGATCTACTTGAAACCCATTTTTCTCCAATCTCCTAATCCTTTATGATTGGATTGGATGGGGATGATAAATGGACAAGGACTTTTGGATACTATAGGAGTCACATGTGAACAAACTATTTGATAAAGTCCTTAATCATTTGTCCTTATTCACTAGCATTTACAAAGTGAAACTCTTTCGAAAGTGGTTAAAGATTTTGCTCCAAACCGGCAAAAAATTTCTAGCATTTGTAACTATTGAGTAATTGAGAATCTGACTCTCCTACATGAGTATTCAGACAAAGAAAGGTGCAGCTGAATGGTCAATGTCTAAGCATTGTTGTTTTGGGGGGGGGGGGCATTGTGATAACATAAAAAGAAGCAACATATTTTCAAGACTGGAAGTTTCAACTTCAGAAAATCACTCTCAAATCTGTTATGGAATTGACATATTTACCTTGGTTTGGTACATGCTCACAAACTATAATCCGAGCAAAGGTTATTGGTCATAAGACTATAAAAATTAAGGTAACAAAATAAAATTTCTTAAAGATAAATACTTCCGTCGAAGTTCTCTTCTACTAAATGACAAAATGGGTTATCATTCTCACGTGCTTCATCGTCCTCAAAGAACAGGAACAATTTGTCTGTGAGCCAAGGACACTGCATAGTACAAATTTCAATAAGAATCCATGCAAGTGAGTTTGTGCATATCAGTATAAATACATTGTAACTGTAGACACCGCTTACCTTTCTTTACTACAATCCCAAAAGAAATGTAAAGGAGATAAGTTACATGCTTAATCAGAAAATGGGAAATAAGAGACAAAGTCATGTGTGCAGTACTCGAATCTTTAAAAGGGAAATTATATAAAGGACTAGACAATGAGAAGTGCGCACCTTGGATTCTCCTTGAGAAATGGGATTAATATGTGAAATGGTATTGCACTGCCTCTTACAGCTCTAATATAACTATTTTAATTTGTGATAGGAAATTGTTATAAAAAATGGATCAAGCGCTTAATATGGAACTCTCCACGTGTGATATGTCCTTGTCATATATATTTTTTTTTATCATGATGGAAATAATTAACATGAGTCAGAAAAATTCGTTTGCTTGGCCTAAAGATACTAAAGGCTCTGGCATTGCATGGATCAATATCTTGTGGAACTTGTGATGATCTTCACATGCCAAGTATGATTTGCTTCCCTCTTAAGATTCCAAATCCTAACATCATTGTTCTGCACGTCTTGTCATGAATCACCACAGTTGTTCTCGATAATTACTCTTAAGTATTTAGCTTCTCGCACTCCTTGCAACTGAAAATCCAGATTTGTTACTTCATTAGTAATATACGTTTTTATTTGATATTTGGTTACAGAAAAAAAAATAGTAAACTACAAATCTCTTAGGCACATCATGACATATTAAGCATACAAAATTAAGTTTTTTAATATTTTTAGACCATAATATTTTGAAAATATTAGTTGAAACCAAGTTATTTACTTACCAAATAAATGCCTGCTTAAGTTCTCTCTTGTCCTGTGCATAATTATAAAGGGATCCTATTGGAAGTTGGCAGTACTATATTGGACTCCGACAGTTCTATTTGTATGATTGAGTAAAGTTTTTTTTTTTTGGCCTATATACCGTCTATTAAATCTCAATTAATGTAGTTTAAATTTGGATAATCTATTGTAAAAATAAAATTCTTTTAATGTTGATTTTTTTTAATTCACAAAATTTAAATTCAAGATCTTATTTAAAGGAAACAAGTGAAAAACTAGTTGAACCAAACAATTGTTGGTAAAGTTTTAAGTGCAAGAAAAATAATTGTTTATTATTAATCTGAATTTCGAGTAATGATCCATAACGCGTTAATTCTTTCTATGAGGCACAAAAATTAGAAGTAGAACGGTAGACCTGCTGAACAACATCAAGGATTTATTGACAGAGAAAGGGCAAAAATTTGTTTGTATCAGAAGACACATAAAAGGATGATTTTACATCAGCAGTTTGATTTTTTTTTTTCCTTGAAAAATAATATATTGTTATTTTTGGAGGAAAATAACTCTTCTGCGGCACTCACAATTTGTATGCTGGAGCCTGGAGTCTAGAAGTTTATAATTAAAAATGCCTATAACTAAAATAAAAAGAGAATTTTCAACTGAGAAGTCGATTCTGTGTAAAAAAAAGTAAGCAAAAACCGAACAAACATTAGATAAATCCTTATGGAAAAAAATTGTGCACTCATCTAATTTCTTGCTTCATAATTGCTTTCTTATCCGTGTCAATGGTTCTAAAAGGCAGGAGAAATTTCAGCTAATTTCTTGCTTCATAATTGCTTAACCGTGTGCTACCAGACAGCAAGAGAATCCTTTTCTACCCTGAATTGAAGGGAGAAAATTAGCAAAGCAGAGGGAAGTGCCTAGAATAACAGCCCGTACTTTCGGTTAAAGCTCATGCAAACATTGTCCTTATCTTCTTCACTCACCGTCGGGAACTCACTCTTCTCTCCCTCTTATAATAATCTCTTCTGGGACATGCACCACAGTTACAAACAGTGACTCAAGTAATAGAGAGAGAAAGAGAGAGATCAAATGCTAAGTTAACGCTATGAAGTAGCGTTCCACCTACTACTCCTTTCTTTATAGTCTTTAGCTTTATTCTTCTTCCAATGCTCCTACCATTCTAGCCCATCAGTCTCCCTTTTTCCATTCTTTCTTTCTTTCTTTCTTTTCTTTTTCATCCCTTTCTCTGTTCACTTTCTTCCGTAATTCCACCCCTTCACTGATTTTATTCTCAACCATCATTCTCCTCGCACAAATCACCACAAATCCTTTTCTTTCTGTTACCTTCTTCTTCTGCATGTCCCTCCCAATGAAATGAACCACCATCACCCTTACCCCGTCATTCATCATCACCATCATCATGGTCTCTTCCTAGCTACCTTCAAACTCAAAAACCCAAAGAAAGACAGATAGAAGAACCTAAAAAACAACACAAAAAAAAAACGGTTCTGTTTTGGTGCACACACTGTTATGGCAACCATTGCCAACTTCTTCAACAAGTTCCTCTCCCTCTTCATCATCCTCCTTGTCCACCTTGGTTGCTTCATCTTCACCACCACAAAGCAAGAAGACGACGACAACAACAACCATAACCACTTTCCACCATCCTCAAAGAAACGCAAAATCTCGCCTCTATCACAACCCTCCTCCCCTTCCCACCCCAAATTCAAAACCCACAAAGCCATTTCCTCTTCTTGGCATTTCGTCAAACACCTCTTCTCCACCAAAACCCACAACGCCAAAAACACCACCACCCATTCCTCACCTCAATCCTCCACCACCAGCGCCACAACTCCTAGCACCTCCGCAACCACTGCCGCAAATTCATTAACCTCCGCTAGATCCTCCCAGAACTCCCTCATCTCCCCATCACAACCCGACCCGAATTTCCCGGACCCTCCCCGCCTCAACCTGCCCGGGTCGGGGACCCGACCCGAATCCGAAATCTCCGCGGACGACAGCAACCTCTTCTTCCCGCTCCGAAACGACATCTTCCCCTGCACCGTATGCGGCGAGATCTTCCAGAAGCCGCTCCTCCTTGAGCAACACCAATCCGCCAAGCATGCGGTATCGGAGCTGCCTGGATCCGACCCGGGTCACAACATAGTCCAGATCATATTCAAGTCGGGTTGGCCCGAGACCCGAAAGTTCCCCCGGATAACCCGGATCCTCAAGATCCACAACAGCCAGAAGATCCTCGCCCGGTTCGAGGAGTACCGCGAGGCCGTTAAGGCGAGGGCCGCACGACATGGTGGTGCGCGCCGCCGCGACGAGCGGTGCCTCGCCGACGGCAATGAGCTCATGAGGTTCCATTGCTCCACCTTTTTATGCGATTTGGGACTCAATGGGGATTCTTCGATTTGTTCGCAGCAATTTTGTAATATCTGTGGGATAATTAAGTCGGGTTTTTCGCCGAAATTGGATGGGATATCCACGCTGGCATCCAGCTGGAGGGCCCACGTGTCGATTCCCGAGGACATCGAGCGTGAATTCAGCTTTATGAATGTGAAGCGGGCCATGCTTGTGTGTCGGGTTATTGCGGGTCGGGTCGGGTCGGATTCGGACGATGCTGAGAAAGAGGAAGGTGGGGCTTATGACTCGGTGATGGCGCGCGGCGGTGGAAGTGGAGTCTACACCCGGCTTGATGAGGAGGAGCTTTTGGTGTTTAATCCTAGGGCTGTGCTTCCTTGCTTTGTGATTGTGTATAGTGTTTGATGAATTAAGGAATGAGTGGACGATGATGATGAGAATATGGGGAATTGATTCTCTTATATATAAATTTCACATAGTGCAATTATGTGTGAATTTTATTATCAATTGGAAAGGGGGAGTCTAATCTATGGCCCATGAAATTATCAATGACGAAAATTTACATATAATTAGGTTGTGAAATTTTCACATTACAAGATCTTTTCCCTAGGTTGGTGAGAGATCAAACAGTCATGATAATGGCGGGTTGTAATTTTAATTTGGTCTATGTATTTTGTAGCTAAGTGATGTTTTTGACATAATCCAGGTTATTAGAGCATTCGGCACAAAATTTGTGCATTAAACTGACACATAGTATAGAAATTGAATATGTAAGAGTGGGTGTGTTTTTTTATTTAGGTGATTCCCTTAGATTGTGTGATTAAGGTTACCTTTTTTTTTCTTATAGCTTGATGATTTCTTTGATTTACTTTGTGTTTGGTAGTTGATGGTCACAACTGCAATATGCTAACCAAGTGATTCTGCTTTCCATCTGATGGAGAGGCTGTTTTATGGGGTTCATTCAAATTGAGCAATGATAGTAGTCCCAGTACTTGTGTGGTGGTTACTATTTGGTAGGGTTGCTTCTTTAATGTGAAGTTTGTGAAAATTTTCAGCTTTTACTTGAGCAGTTCCTATGGAAGGGGATGAGGTTGCAATGGCATGAACTGTATAGGAGCATATTTAAGAATACGTATGATAAAAGTTATAGTTCCTACTTTAATTAAAATTTCATATGTTCTTTCTCTTTCTTTTTCATGATTCCTAAATTCTGAAAAGAAAAAAGGGGCTTTCAAGTGGCATAAGATGCTTTGATTTTCCATTTTTTTGTTTATAATGAATCTTTAGTTTCATGGTATAAGAAAAATCACTTTGGTTTGCTTCGCTATCTCAACTTGTAGATTCAAGCTATAATTAAAACCTTGATTTTGAAGTGAAGTGCCATAAGTTGGCCTTTTTCTAATGACTTATTCGCTTCTTGTTATGAGAAAAAACAGTAGGGTTTGATTTGCTTGCTCACCTACTAGAATAGAAGAAAGTTGTTATTACAACCTTGATTTTGAAAAGCCATATGGTTGGTTTTCTTCTTCTTTATATATCTTTATGGCAGGGGATAGAAAAAGGGAAAAAATTAATTTAATTTAATTAAAGAAAAAATGAGTTTTACATCCTTTCAACAAGTTCAGGTGTAATTTTTCAGTAATGCATATTGTTGGATCAAGTAATTATTATTAGGTCAAAATTGTATCAAGCATAAGGAACTACATATATTACGAGCATCATAAACTCGAACATTAAACTCATCAAATTCTAAGGACAACTACGTGACGCTGGCCAAAATAAAGCCAGCACATATTTTTGTTTATAGTGAACACTCATGCTCCTCTATTTTTGAGAATGATTCATCTGAAAATGTCAGATATCTTGATTCCTTCCCCTCTGAAAATACGCCACTAAATGATCTTTTGCTATTCGAAAAAGCACCAATATCTATTTGGTCTGATTATTTAGTGAACATATTAACTGTACTCATTTGTTTTTATGCAGGGAAAAGAATAACAACTTAAATTTTTGTAATTAGTTAGAGATCGATACATGAATCAAATATCATTGTGTTACGCAAAGAACCAAATTTTGAAAAAGGCCGATTTAACAAAGGTATTTCTTTAATAGTTATATTAAACTTCTCTTTCTCTGCTTAATCATGCTATCTTCCATTAAAATTAAAACTTGGTTTAATTATAGATTATAGTTCCAAAGATCTCATACCTGAAAATCTCATTAAAAAAAAAAAGGAATGAAAGAAAATGAAGAGCAATCAATTGAGCCTTACCAAAAACCAAAGTGTAAGCTAAACTAGTGTGTTTTCATTTTCTTTGGCCTTAAATTAGGGATTTTTGTTTGTGAAAACTGCAAGTTTTACAATAAGGGAAACAATCCAAATTGGCACCCATTACAAAGCACCACCGAAATAATTAAATCACACAAAATATCTCATTAGTGGTTAACAATCACCGTTGAAATTTGAGAACAGCTAAGTGAGGCAAACATCATATCCCACCAGCTCAAAACAGCAAAATGGGAGAACCTATGGGCGTGTTGGAGATAAGTTAAAGGAGCGTTCTAGATTTTGAAGGTTTTATAGAAGAAGGAAAAATGTCATGTGTTATCAATTTATCATGTGATGCACCAGGGAGGGAATATCTTTGGAAAACTAAAAATTTATCATGTGATAGCACTAGTGCTCTCCCTTACCCACTTCTTATAAACATTTCAAAGTTTTCTCAATGTAAGGGATGAAATGATTGATTAATTTGAAATTGTTTATTGATAATAATAAAAGTCCAATCCCATAATTAGGTTTAAATATAATTTCAGTTCTTATAAACATAGATTATTTTAATTTTAATTTCTTTAAAAAAAATTTGACTTTTAGTCCTTCTTTTTTTTAATATTTTTAGTCCTTACTATTTTAAATTTTGATCCTCATAAATATTTTAGAATACACAGTTAATCCATACAAATATTAAAGATTTTATTATTGATCCTTATAAATATTCCTTTGATCCTTGTAGATATCACTACTTAATAGTATGGGCTAACTACAACGACCAAAAATATATTATTGAAAAAAAAGAGGGACGAAAAGCCCCAAAAAAAAAATTAAAGGGATTAAAATAAAAATAACCTATATTTATAAGAATTAAAAATATATTTAAGCCATTTTTATAAATTAAAATCTTCTTATAATAAGTCACTTCTTTAAAAGCTAACTTCATTCTTTTGCTTTGATAATCTCCTTCTCTTTTTTTCATTTTTTCTTCAATTGTTTTCCCCCCACTTCTTTTTTTTTTGGAGGGGGGTTTGAGTAGGGGATATTTGGGGGGAGTGAGGGTCAAACCCCTACCATGTGGATTTACAAGCCAAAGGCATCAACAACCCTTTTTTATTATTTTATAATTTCTCTTCCCCTTTATTCATTCCAGAGAATGGGAAGAAAATTAAGTTGAAAAAAAGGTTAAAAGCTAAGCAAGAAAAAATGACAAATGTAGAAGTAAACTCATAGAGGCTTTTTTTTTTTTTTTCTAGCCAAAAACTCATAGAGACATAGGTTTTTTTTAAGTGGTGCTTGCTGCCATGCGCCTTACAGACTAAGGTACTTGATGCACTGTGTACTATACTGTACACTTAATGTGTCTCTCACAATAGGCAATTAGAGGTGAACCAGATATTATGATTTTTGTTTTTTTAGATGGTAAATCTGGCAAGTGCAATGGTGTACCTAAGGGTTAAAGGTGCACCATAAATCTAATAATCCAAACCATTCAATTTATATATAATGGAAATTAATGGTTAAAATTTTATATAATATCAATACACCCAATCATGTTAGATCACCCTAAATTTCTTTAAAGCTCTGCATCATCACAACGCTTCTTCACCTTCAAAACTTCTCAACACCATGGCTAACTCAAAATTTGTGAGTACCATCCTCCTCTTTCAACAACAGTGTCTCACCCACCCTCCCAACCACCAAACACCTCCATCCTTCGAAATCTAGAAACATAAACTCCAACCCCATTCAAAACTTAGAATTTTTTCATCCTAGTCACAACCAAGCATTTTAGTAAAAATAAAAAATAAAATTAAAAAAATTAGAGTTACAAACTTTTAGTAACCTTTAGATGTAGCAAAATCATGATAAAGAACCCACAAACACAAATCTCAAATTTATTCAAAATTCAAATTTTTTTGTCACAACCCAAATTTCACTAATCAACCACACCATCCACCAAAAAAATTACATAATAAAGTTTTAAACTTTCAGTTGACTTTAGATTGTTTACTTGATTTTCATATTTTTTTAATTAAAAAGAAATCCTCTTATTCCACAATTTTTAACTATTACATAGCCATCGCCATCGCCACTGCCATGAAAGGTGGCGGCAACTAAGAAGGGGTTCCATCTATGAAAGTGTGGTTGAAGGCTATTTGTTACCATTGCCATCAACAGAGCATCATCACTGCCCCATCAATCGCTACTTTGAACCTAGGAGCCACTATCTCAGTGACAAGAAAATCGCAAGAATTTATGCTTACCAAGTTGCAAATTACGCAGAGAAGCCACCATCTCAATGACATTCACAAGCTTAGAGCCCAAATGATTGGGCCTCCAGTGACATCGATGGAGACTTCTTTGTTAGGGAAGTTGATCTCGGAGAAGATAAAAATGGAAGCATTTTCAAATAAGGTTGCTAAGATATCAAACTTGGCAGAGTTCTAAAATTTCATTTTCAAATATTTTATTTTATTTTAAAATATATCAATTTTCAAAGACTTGCTCGACAAGTTATAAGCAAATTTTTCCACCGTCCAATGTTACCCATCTTAAAAGGGCGCGTCACATTTACTAAACGTCCATGGTACTCCTTTGATGTATCACAACTACAGTACATTTAAAACACTGCCTTTTTTAGTTACTTTGATGTAATATAGACATAATTCTAACCACATAACATCAAGTTGGGGCTTCAAGTAATTAGCATTGGAGTACACTATTATGGGAAATTTCCATATTATTGGATTTCCTTGGCTCTCCAATATCACTGGGTTCAAGTTCATCACCATTAATGAGTTTTCTCTAACAAAGTGTAGTACAATGTTCTTGGACTTCTGACCCAGAAAACTGTTATTGGAGGATTTGGGTCAATTGGGCTAAACAAAACTATGTTTATTTTTTCACATTCATAGATTTGGGAGAACCTCACTATGCTGACCAAAAAAGGGGAGGACCTCATTACATATTTGTTTTTTTTATTAAATATATTATTAGTGTAAAAGTTATTAAATTATGTATTGTTATGTTACTAAAAGTATTTTGACTCTTATACTGATTATCTCAAAAGTCATATCTGCAATGCTATATAATTGATTGACAATATAAAGTATATGGTATCAAAATTAATCACTTTGAAAAATGCTACTTTTACATTAAATTTTTTTGTACATTTTCATATCTAAAACAAATATTTATTTCAAGCTCCACTTAGAGGGTAATAAAGAATATAAGAAATTGGTGATTTTTCTAATCACATATGCGAATTATTACCCTTAACATAATTGGCCAAAAACTCTAGCATATTATTGTTCCTAGAAATGCAAAACAATCAAACTGGAAAAATCATTAAGCCAAATAACAATTTTCTGCACCATAGACCAACTATAAAATAAATTTCCACAGCTCTTTTTTAAGCAACAATATGCAACTTATGCATCCCCTTATGATATAGGGTGTGTTCGTTTGTAATTTTTTTAACAAAAAATTACTTTTTTTAATTAAAAAAATTAATTTTTATATAATTGGATTATTTTTTTAAAATAATTATAATATGAAAAAAAAATTATTTTTAACTTTTTTGTAGAAGTTGAAAAGAATAATTTTTGAAAAAAAAATTAATTTTCAATTCTTTTAACTATATATTAAAATTTCAATTTCATAATTGTTTTTTTAAAGTTAAAATAAATGTAGCCATAACCTTCATGCACCAATCTCCCATGAACAGGAATGGCAATTCTACCCACTACATGTGAATCTCTGTGGGTGTTATTCCATTTAAGGTTTTAAGTTTGAGAATTTTTTCTTATAAAAATGAGGATGCAGATAAAAAAAATTTCTCCAAAACAAATTTAGAGATGGGGGTAGAAATCACATTCTTTACAGGTCCCCATATACAACTAAATATACTCAAATATTCTTAATATCATAATTATTATTATTTTTTATTAATATCATAAATAATATAGATATAAAGATGTTAATTTTAGTATTTTATTATATTAGTTTGACAAAATATCTTACAAAATTTATATGACTATTATGTCTTAACTTTATTTTAATATTTTATTTGTATGATTTATTTTATTTATTGGAGGATTATTGCATGAACTTACATAAAGTGTGGGAATGGGGACAGGCAAAAAAAAAAAAAAAAAAAAAAAAAAATCACTAGGGCTACGACCAAAGATGAGAACAAAATGCAAATCGAGCGGCAACATCGGAGAGCAAAAAGCCACTTTCTACTGCCTCTACCCGCACGGGTGCCATCCCTATATGCTTTGTTTGTATAAAAATAACTATTTTTGTATGATAAATTATTAAAAAAAGTATAATATAATTTGTTTATGTTTTATAATATTTGATACTCAGAGTATAATCAATTTTTACTTATAATAAAAAATTTTAAGAATCTGCTTTCATTTATAAGTGGATTTTACACTTAAAATTAGAATTTTTGCATTCATCCATTCAAACTTTTTATCCAAATATGTGAAATATTTTAAGAATTTTATAAACTTTAAGTTTATTAAAATTTAAAAAAAAAAGTTGTTTCCTTACATTTTCAAATATACATGTAACAATGTCAAGAATTTTATAAGTATCATTAGGAATCAAAATAAATCTTAGAGTTAACAATTCTATTACTTGTTTATTAAACCTGCTATTCAACTTTTGTAATTACTTATCTATTGTAACAAAAAAAAATATTACCACTCTAAAACAATGCTCAATTGTAATGTTATCTTTAAGTTCTTAGTTAATTTTTAATTTTAAAAAAAAGCTAATAAGCTTTTAAGTTAAAGAAACCTATTTATGTAGAGTAACATCATTTTTGTAGAGTAGTATGATTAAACTTAAATCTATTTATCAAACAAAACTTCTTTATATATGTCCCAAAGAAGCTCTGCCCTTACTTGAACACATGTTTTGATGGCAAAAAACTCGCCAAAGTGAATACCGGCAAGGATTACTTACAACGGGGACTGGGACTGGGACAAGTTTAGTTCCTACGAAAATGGGGGAAGGTCCTGTTTAATAAATAGGGTAAGGGCAGGGGACGAGATCCTCATCCTATAGGAACTTGCTAAATTCCCATTAATATAAATTTACTTAAATCCCCTCCTATATGTAAATACATAACCAAAAAAATAAAATTAATCATGATATTAGCATATTTGTGATTTGAATATTTCTAATAAATTTGTATTATATATTTCATTTTTAATTTAGATTGTTTTGTGTTAGATAATGTTATAATGAATTATGCATATTTATAAATATTTTATTTAAGTTTAAAAGTATTTTATTTAAATTTTTCTTTTTTTCATATTTAAATTTTTTTTTTTTTTTACATAAACTTGTGAAATCCGCGGGAATGTAAATCCCCACAGGAATAGAGACTCACGATGGGGATGAGGACGGAAATGAGAGGCAAAATTTTAAACAGAGAAAGGAAACGGGGGTATATCCCTACTTCCATGGATACCTATTGTCATCCCTAACTAGGGTAGACCTTCCTCTCCAATCTCCACCTAAACTTCACTTTACCAAAAATAAAAATTCATACTTATTTGATTTTTAGGCTATGTTTGGGAGGATGGAAATGGAGGGAGTGGGAGGGAATGAAAGGGACAATTCTATAAAATGTATGTTTGGATGTTATTTATTGGAAAGAATGGAATGACCAACAAGAGGAGGGAAGACCCCTCGTAGCCATCGCACACGGTGAATTTGCTAACCCTCCAAATCGAGGGGGTGGAGGAGGGATAATTACTCCAAGCATAAAGTTTTATTGTTTAACCCATTTGAAGTTTCAGATATATAAACACACACTTACAAGATAAAATGATAAAAATGAAAAATAAGATTTATATGTCTTTCTATATCACTCATTTATATTATAAACTCCCAAATAATAAAATAACATATAACTATCCACTCCATTTCTTACCTTTTTTTTTTTTTTTTAATTCTATTAACGACCATTCTTTTCTACCATCTATAGAGATACCCTTAAATCAGCATTTTCAAATAATAGATTTGAGTTTTTTTTATTTATTTAATTAAACAAGGCCCTTCACATCACATTCATTCTTTCATACGCAAAATCTATCTCCTTTATTTCCTGGTTCACTTGGTGTTGAAGGCAAAAGCCATGGCTGCTTCAATCTGTGTTGACTTTGGAGCCCTCGGAATCCGTTCCACCTCCATTATTCTACTTCCTGTGCGGCCCTGGAATCCCGCATTCTCCTCATGCTCATCACCAACCCATCATCATTCATGAACCTCTTGTTGCCACCTTCATTGCACTGCTTTGCGTGTTCTTCAAAAAGTTTGGACCTTTGCCCCCACGCGTTCACCGTGTTCTTCCATTTCCGAGGGTGTTTAACTGTTTATTGAGTTTATTCAGTTCTCCTCAATTCGCCTTCATTTGGGTATGCGCCATTTAGCTCAAAGCTTGTGTCTTTGTGGATCATCACACGCTGTGGAGTGTGGACACTGTGTGAGATAGCTACCCGCTGCATAAACAGTGAGAATCTCTCTTTCTCTCTCTCTCTTATTGGTTTGAGCTCGACCATGTTCGGCAAAAATTTTATTTTGGAGAAGTAATAATTTCTTTTTAAAAAATAACTGTTTGGAAGTTTATAGTTATAATCCGTTTTGAACTCGAAATAAGTTAAGCTGAATTAGCTTTTTTTTTTTTTTTAGAGTTTAAAATAGCTTGTAATATTAAGCTTACTGAGACTTTTTTTTTTAACATAAAAAAGGGTTGTTTCTCAATATTGATCGGTTATCGGTTGCCAAACATGCGTTGCTGCTGTTCTGTTTTTAGCAATCATGGTTCCTTGTTGGTTTGGTGCTAACTTTGGCCTTTTGGGGGGCATTTGTTGTTCTCTTATGCTGCATTGTTGTGTTCCTTTTATCGTGACTCTTGTTCTTAACTGTGTTGACGGTTTTATTAGCATGTAGGAATTGCGTGACACATCACATGGTTTTAGGATGCTACACTTCTTCAAATTGGTCTTCTTGGAAAATTAATTTCGCCAAATCAATTAACTTAATTTTTTTGGAAGAATTCTTAAGCACTTCCATATTACAACATCCATCCACTGAAATTTGATTTAAATCCTTACTATATACAGCGTAAATCATGAATTTAAACATCACATTCATGGTTTTCATTTGCTTTTCATGTAACTTTGGCAGTTATTTTTCTCAACATATTTTTATAGTCGGTAGTTTACATTGAATTTGTTATTTTATTGATTTTTACTGTTGTAACATTTGCAATAGGTTTTTGTGTTATCTTTATGACTAGTTGTTTCTGTATTATTTTTCCTGATTCCAGGTTAATGATATGTCGTCTGATTTTAAGTTAGACATTGATGCTCATCATGACTCTGAAGAACCAGGGTTAAGCAGCACCATAACTTCAAGACTAACACCAGATGAGAAGCCTAATGCAGTGCAAACAGTTTTCAATGGAATTCATGAGCAAGGGAAGATGCCAATCAACAATTTCACAACAAATGTAGAGCGTAGAGGTTTGAATGATAGGTGTGAAACAAATCTTCTTTCCCATATTTTTTTTTTTCACCTTAAACGTCCATTTTTATTTCATTGAATTGCACCTCTGTGGCTTATATCTATATAATAATGCATTCCCCTTTTTCTGCTTTCATTCCTATTCAATTACTAGGAATTTGATGCAAATTCGACTACTTTCAATTATCTTCCTTCCTTTGCAATTCAATATTAAAATTGTACAAACATTGATGTCAAAGATGTGCCACAAGTATGCTTACCTCGTGATTGCTTCCTGTCATTCAACCATTGTAAACTTTTCTCTTGTCATATTCCATGCTTGCGTCCATTTTCACTTAATTGTACCGTGATATTTTGTTTTGGTTTGGGGTGATTGAAAGTTTTTGTTCAATTTTGGTGGCATGTTTTAATCTTATAGTATTGTAATGTTATTGATATTTTAAGAATAATGTAATTGCAAGTGATATGTGAAATACCTTGACCTTTACAAGCAGATTTCTGAAATCAAATAAAGCTACAGTTGGTGATAGTGTCAGTCTTCATATTGATGGGGAGGAAAGACACCGTTTGCATGGATCAGCTAAGAAGTCTGGACCTCTTATCTCCGGCACAGCTTACTGTATATCTTCTTGCAGCATGATTATGCTAAACAAAGTTGTTTTGTCAACTTATAATTTCAATGCTGGAATATCATTGATGTTTTATCAAGTAAGTTAGTTTCTGTCTGCTTTTTTTTATTTGTTTGCTTTATGAGAGTGCTAAATGATGGCAATAGGTTTAAACCAGACCATATATCAGAGGAATGATAATTTTCAGTCCTTCATTGATCTACTTTCTTTCCTCGAGCTTGTTATAAATGCAAAATCAATGATCATATGATCTATGTTATTCCCTGTACTTTGCAGAACTTTATCAGTACTCTGGCTGTTGTTCTGTTGGCGCTGTTCGGCAGAATTTCAGTTGAAAGGCTCAACTGGAGGCTGGTCAGGGCCTGGATCCCTGTCAATGTGATATTTATTGGCATGCTGGTGTCAGGCATGTATAGGTATGGAATAAATTTTACCTTTTGTATTATCTTTATTTAAGACCTAAGTTGATGTGGAACCTGATTAGTAAGATAATTTTGCGAGGATCTGCGCTACCTAATTATTGTCCCACTGCTCAGTTTGGTAATCAGTCATACATCTTATGCTGCTCCAATTAAATGTCTTCTGGTGCTTTTTTCTTTTCAGTTTAAAGTACATAAATATTGCAATGGTGACAATTCTCAAGAATGTGACAAATATCTTAACAGCAATTGGAGAATTGTATTTATTTCGGAAACGTCAGAATCCCAAGGTGTGGACTGCAATGTTTCTGATGGTAAGTGGCATTCTTGCATTGTACTCATTTATATGCTGTTTTTTTCAGACATATTTGAGTTTCTTTGCTGGTTAGAACTGTGTTTGGAAAGCATCTAATTTCTCTATATTTAATTTTTTGGATGGCTACATTATCCTGTCATATGAAAAATTTATGTGCTTGTGGTAGCAAAACTCTTCAATAGCAAAACTCTTCAATAGTCTGACAAATCTCAGTTAGTTCACCTAAGAAATCAAATTTACCTTTTAATTTTTCAATCAAGATTCGACATGCTGAGAGATTTTAAGATGCCACAACTTTTCACACTGATTAACTTAGGGAAATTCAGTATTTTCTTTCCTAATCCTTGCTAATCTGTTAGACCCGGAAATCAAAGAGAAAAAAAACAAGAAAAGTATCTGTATCATTGGGTTAGGATTAATATCAATATGCCAAAAACCCTAGAAAGATTACACTGATATGAGGAAGAGTTAGAGGTCTTCAACTTTTCAAGACTCACTAACAAATGCCAAAGACACCTAACTAATTCCCTTCTCTCCTTATTTATATTGCCTACACAATGTAATTAACTCCTCACTAACAGGGTCCTAACATAATCCAATGTTTGTGGAACCTTTTTCTTTTTTTGTCTGAAATTAATGAGTCTGAATAATTGGAGAATGAAAATTGGCAGACTGTTTCATCAGCTCAGCTATCATAGAAAAGAAAATGCAGTTAGTTTGATTTATTCATTGTGTCTTTCTAAAAAGAAACTTCAATAATCTAATTTATTTACTATTTTGCTGATAGTTGTATTACTCTTTTTTTGAAGTACAAGTATATTATTTTTTTAAAGTTTTGTTGCCCTCTATACATACTTGATACAGATTATCTCTGCTGTCAGTGGCGGTATTACAGATCTCTCCTTTGATGGTGTTGGTTATGTCTGGCAGATTATCAATTGTGTTCTCACTGCAAGTTATTCAGTATGTATTTAGTCCTTGCTTTCTTTCATATTCTGTAAAAGGCTTCTCTGTTTGATACTGAGATTGAAACAATTCCTGATTATGTCGAATTTGAGCTTGAATGAAATGTTTTCCTTTTGTGACAGCTTACCCTTCGGTGGGTTATGGATGAAGCTAAAAAGTCAACAAAATCTGGATCTCTAAATGAAGTTTCAATGGTGTTGCTGAACAATTTGTTGTCTTTACCTTTCGCCATCATCCTGATTTGTCTTCTTGGCGAGTGGGATTATGTAATACATGCGTGAGTGAATACATTTCTTTATTTTGAAATTCAATTTAGCCTTCAGCATCCCAACCATTATTTTGGTTTTTGATTTTCCAGCAATGTAGTTAAACTGCCAATATTTTGGGTAGTTGCAACAGCTAGTGGATTGCTTGGACTTTCCATCAGCTTCACCTCAATGTGGTTCTTACATCAAACTGGCCCTACAACATATAGGTAATTTTATGAAGTTGAAATTCAATATAGGAATAGCCCGAAAGAGCTTGATAAACTGTTAGTATTAGAATCATTAACAAGCCAATGGAGGTTGGCTCATCTACTCGGCCTTCCGCTTATACATTGCCATGATTTGGGTTTGATTCCTGAGTTTCCCTGATAGTGGGTCATTTGTAAGTAGCTCTGTAAGTGATCAATGAGCCCAAAGACATGCTCTGAGTCTAGATTGGGGAATTTCCCATGCTTGGGGCCCTGATTGGGTAGTCCTGCAAGGCTCCCGAAAGACGAGGGACAATTACTATCCCTATTTTTAAACCAACACTCTAAATTTGTGCAGTTTAAATATATATCTGAATATCTCTTAGTTCATGTTTAAGCTATTTCCGATTTTATTCTGTCATGCTAAAGCTTAACTTTTACCAATTGGGTTTGGGTGCTTATTTTAACTCACTATCCAACAAAGCAGTGATTTGATATCAGTCAAGCATTTGCATATTATGCACACAGCAACATTTTCCCCTGCAAAACAGTCACAAGAAGAGGACACAAACTACTAAATATATGTATGGTCTTGTGCATATAAAATCTTTGCCAGGAAAGGATGCTATATAGCCTATATTTTTTAATAAACATACAAGCATACTGTATGCTCATGCATTCATCTAAATTATATTTGTTTCAGATATTTATTCTGTTTTGAGTTCTTTTTCCATCAGTCAATGTCTCTCTCACGTTTGTCTGTTTTACAGTCTTGTAGGTTCCTTAAACAAGATTCCAATATCCATTGCTGGCATTTTAGTGTTCAAAGTTCCACTAAGTGTATCAAATTTGTTCAGTGTTTTGTTTGGTAATTCATGGGAACAACTCTACCTTTTTTGTCGAGTTTATCTTCTGTTTTGTCGTAAAGAAATGATTTATGAACATGTGTTTTGGACACCTATTTCAATATTCGAGGAATCACGTATAAATAACCTGGGATTTCAGTAATGTTATTGGTGAATATGGTAAGATAACTAACGATGGATAGAAAATCATTTCACCAGATTTACCATTAAGATAATTGAATCGCCAGTTAATAACAAATAATTCTCTATAAATTTACCAATAATGTAACTGAAATTCCTATTTATTTATATGTGATTCCCCATATATTGAAATGAGTGTATACAAAAACTATGTTCAAATAACACTGCTATTTATCTTATATTGATAATGCTCTCTATTTTCAGGTCTCTTTGCTGGTGTATTCTTTGCAAGAGCCAAAATGTCATGATTCCAGAAGCCGTCCTAATAATAATCAATGAAGTGTGAGAATTAATACATTTATATGATAGTAATATAGTTTTTGGTTTTCAGCAGTCCAAAATCAACACTTGGTTTAGTGCTGACTCAAACTGGAATAATATATGATATATACACCCGCAAGGGAAGTTTGCATTATGGAGGTTTTACAGGCATACGATAGTGGAACTTGGAAGCTGAGTAATTGAGCAAGCCAGTTCCTGATAAAGAATATCAACATTTTTCCGAGTTTTATATTTTTCTTTATTTTCATACATAGTTATATTCTTATTAGACACAGGAATTATAATACCGAATGTAATCCTTGAATTTTTTTTAATCACGTGTTAATTTCAATAAATAATTTTGTTGAAGTAATATTTTTCTTTGAGAAACATCAAAGATAAAATTGTATTCTATAATTCATTTTCCTTCCATCAAAGCACAAAGCAATATTTTGCCTCTCTTGTGTCCTTGTTGAAGTCGTTTCATATCTCATCAAAGCCTCATTTATTTACTTATATTTTTGGTGTTCTCATCAAATCCGGACTTTGAAATTATAAAATTTACCAATTAGCATGGAACCATAAATCTAAGGAGAAATACTTATATGATTGAGAAGCACCATGTGGCTGTGCTCTCAGTTAATTATGTAAGTGTATTTTGTATGGAATTATATGTTAGTAGTGGGGCCTATGTAAAATATAGTTACATAATTGGTCCGGGAGTATAGCCACGTGTTGCTCTCGAATCATGCAAGTATTTCTCTATCTCTAAAATATGTGACAAAATTTGATGTGAGGTTATTCCTGCTCTCATTTTTCCATTTATACTCTTTTTTAATTGTTTTAAATGTTAATCTCTTAAAATTATTTTCATTAATTTATCTTACAATAAATTGAACTATTTTATTTTTTATGCATTTATATATGATCTTCAAATATAATATATTTACTTTTAACTAATTTTATTAATATGAGTTATAATATTTATCATATAATCACATTTATTTTCTTTTTTAAATTTTTTCTTTTATTTTATTTGAATAAAAGATAGTTTTTATTTTCTTTTCTTTTATGAATAATAATAATAATATCAAATGATTATAAGTGAATCACTTTCATAAAGTTATATTTGTATGAAATGAAAAGAGTTCTTTTAATATATTGGCTTAAATAAGGTTTTAGTCCCTATAGATATAGTGAATTATGGTTTTGGTCCCCATAAAAATTTTAATTTATTTTTAATCCATTTTTTTTAAATGTTAGATTTTGGTCCCTACTATATTAGCACATTTGTTAATTGATAATATTTATAAGGGCTAAAAAAAGATTTTTAAAATATTTATAAGGATTAAAAATAAAATTTTTAATTTTCGTAAGTACTAAAGACATACTTTTAAATATTTATAAAGATTAAAATTTAGAACAACAGTAATCATAATTGAACGTTTTAAAAAGTTTGGATCAAAGCTAAACAAAAAATTTTATAGCAACCAAAAACAAAATTCACTATATTTTTAAGGACTAAAAATGTATATAAGTCTAATACGTTTATATCTTTAATCTTCCAAATTTTATTTTCTAAGTTACATTCAATATCTTCATATACGAAAAAATAGTTTTGGAATTTTATTTTTTTGAAATATATAAATCTAATATGAAAATACTCTTCAAGACTTTAAGTAGCAATCAAATAGATATTAATATTATTTATGTTCATAAATTAAATTTTTTATTACATTTAAGATTTACTAGTATCAATTTTCTCATATAGGTAGATAATTCAATAATTATTCGTGTCGTAGACAATTTTATATATAAAGTAATCATTTTAATTATTTTATTTATAGCTACTTTTATTATTTTACTTATTTTTAATCCTTTATATTATATTTAATGATAATACAAAAATAATAATAATACATGGATTAGATTTACAAAGTGTAAGTACATAACAAAAATAACCAACATTTCATTAGATTAGATTATTTAGTATCTATTCTCTTTAAGTAAGATTTCAAATTTGACTCTTGTAAATAAATTAAAAACAAGCTATTATTGGAAATCTTTACTTGCATACTAGGTTAACTAAACTCGAGTCAAATCACTAAGAGTCTAGTAAATTTTAGATATTAATTCTTTATATTATAAAAGCAAAACAAAATATTAAAAAGGAATTTCAAATAAAAAATTTTCATATAACAAATTTTTTAAGCTTTATAGATAGATATGTTAATAAAAAATTTTAATCAATAAATTAAAACTTATAAATTTACATGCGTAAATAATTAGTTAAGTATAACTAATAAAAATCTTAAATTATAAAAAAATTATAAAAATTTTAAATTAATAAATTAATTAAAGTTATTTCCAACAATTAAAATTTTAGCCAATTATGAATAAGGGCAAATAGATAAATAAAAATGTTAATAGTACTATAAAAAAACATTAACATGGATTGGATCTAATAGAAGAGTTAATCTTTTATATGAGATAAACTATCATTCGAATCTTAACCGAGAGAAGTATCCAATTATCTTAAATATTGTTTTTAGTAAAAGATACTCGTGTGGAGAAAATACTACCAAAACAGTTTATTTGTAAAGTATATGCAGTCTCTTTCAAGTAAAAATTTTAGCAAAATTTTTTATAAACAACGAATTCTCTTTTGCTCTAAGTGGATGCTGACCCGATGCCAAAAAAATGAAATAAGGCAGCAAATTTCTTCATTATATGATGATTCTTTTGGGTCAGATGTGATAATTATTTTATTAAATTGAATTTAAAGAGAAAAGCAGTTGTGGCCACGTGGGTCTGATCGGAGGTCCATAACGTTTGCCCCTAATTAATGAATCGCAATCAAGCTTTGACCTTAAAAAGTTAAAACAGTCCATGTGATCATTCATTCGAGCATTTCAGAGAAGCCTTCGTGAAAGTATTCAGAAAGACATAACGTAAACAGGAATAAAGTAAAAGCACTGCAAATAATATTGCGGTTTAGTCGTAATAACAAAATGAGAATTATTAATTGTACATCTTATTTTATGAGTAGATGTATGTCGACCTAAATGTGTTTGATTGCTATGTCAATGTAAAATAATTCTAACAAAATTATTACCTTCTGTTCGCAATAAGGCAAGAAACTCCTAGCTCACCACAAACTCTACATCATAAGCAAACTTTATCAACTGATTAACATTAAAAAATTCTCAACTGCTCGTTTTATATCATTCATCACTCAAACACATCTAATTTTATGAATTATTATTATTTTTTATCTTTCAATATTTTTAATATAATAACTAATATGCCAAGTAATAGATGATACAAAACAAATCATTTTTCCTATTAGAGCACGTAAGAATTTCTCAATTAACGTCACTAGACAGCAGCATAACACTGTATCATCTCTTTCATTTCATGCAACATATAAGCCAATGTTAATCCACTAATGGGACCATCATGAAATTATTCCAAAGTTCACTAGAATGGGAAAAAAAAAAGGGGCCATGATTAAAACATCCTAATTAATATTGGATTCGTCGTATCATCAGAAACTGATCGTGGGAAATTAAAAGTTTAAAACTGAGTAGCACAAACCAACTCTATCAAATCCATCTCCTTTTTTCCAGCTGAACAATCTTGACCCCCCAGCTCATGAAAATCCATGTTGTTGTGGCTCTGAATCCCATGATCAGGACAAAGTGATGATGAACTTGCAGCTCCATTCATCAATTGAGAGAGATAGAGATCAGAATCAAGGTAATTATTGATAGGGGTAGTGTGATGAGTCTTTCTAGGAACAAGAATCTCATCCAACAAGTACATGTTACAATATGGACTTGGATTATTGGAATGCACAAAACCAGCACCCTCATTCACATCAGTGAGCATTTGATGACCCTTAATTTGGCAATAATCCAAGGAGTAATTGGAGGTTGAATTGTTCCTAGAGTGCTTAACAGCTTCAGCATTAACAATTGCTTGTTGGGTCTGATTCTCCTTGAAAAGTTGTTGCATGAAGAGTAACTCATCATCATATGATTCAGCTATGAGTGGTGGTGATGAGGGATTAATGTCATTTTTATTGGTGACAGATTCAGAGATTGCCATTGTAGAGCTAGAAGGAGTGGTGGTAGTAGTTGTAGGTGTTGAAGTAGTGATGATATTGCTCTTATTGGTGGTACCAATTTGAGTCTTGCTTCTTATGTAGTCTTGTAGTATAGAGGACTGTGGTTTTCCATTTGAGCTTGATGGCCTTTTGTTCTTTCTCCTTGAATTCTGCCTCCTTTTTGTGGCATTCCAATGGTTCTTTATAGCATTCTCAGTTCTTCCAGGAATGCGCTTTGCAATCTCTGCCCAGCGGTTTCCAACCTTGGCATGAGTTTCTACCAATATCCTCTCTTCTTCTTCACTCCAACTATCTTTCTGAAAACAAGTTAATTTGCCAAGGAAAATCATAGTAATGAACAATTTTTTATACAAAGTAAGGAGCATGCAATCTTTATAAAAAGTAAATTGCAATCGACATTTTCAAATTGTAATTTGAAGAGCAATGCTACAGTATAAAAAAATGTTAGAATCTTTGACAAAGAAAAAAATAGAAGAACAATGATGGTCATTGGATGAAATAAAGTGGTATGATTGATCTATTTATATATCACTCAAAAATTAATATGTATATCATATCATTCTAGTAGGAAAATTTTTTGCCTATCTAATATTTTTCTAATTTAAATGTGTTACATTGATTATAATTGAGATTAGTTTCATTTCATACCGTTAAAAAAAAAACACCAATGGAAGCAGTTCTTGTAAATTTATGAAAACAAAAATAAAAAGATTTGTTTAATTGCGAGCACATTTTGATACTTTGATTGAGTCAACTTTGAAACAATCTGACAATCCACACATGATTTTAGGAGGAGATTAAGAAAATGTGAGAGGATATATGCAAGATTTAAATGATAAATATAGGAAAGATATGAATGAATGAATGATTAGTTACGAAAATGTCAAGACTGATCTTGGACGCAAGAAGTTCACATGCCAACAAAGATATAATAGAAAGGAAAGATAGGAAAATTAATTGATCAACCTGCAGATTACACAGTTAGATCCTTGAATATGAATCTATATATAGATGCTCCATAATTCAGAAAATATAGATTTCATCGTAATCTTGAAAAATATCTGTTAAACTCTGATTAGTTATAACATTTTTGCTGCCCTAAACTTTGCAAGACAAAATATCTAAACTGATCATTCAATTAGCCCTAGGGCCTAGGGTTTTATTAAGCTAGACTATATAGAACATGAGAGCAGAAATTAGCATCAAACTGCACCCTATTGACAATGATTAATTGAGGGAGTAACAAACCTTAATATCAGGCCGCAGATGATTATGCCATCTCTCTCTACACTGCTTGCCAGCCCTTCCCTCAAATTTTTCAGCTATTAGAGACCATTTTCTTGTACCATGTTGCTTCACCAACCTTTCCAGTTTCCTTTGATTATAAAACAAAACAAAATTTGAAAAAAAAAAAAATCACCTTGTAAGTTTAGTGCAAATATATCAACATAAGAGTTAAGAATGAAAGTAAAATTACAAAATACATTAAAATTATGCAAAAGGGATAAAAAAAAAATGAAAAATTCCTTCTCTTTACTCAACCTGTCTTCCTCGGGAGTCCACTGTCCTTTGATCAAAGACACAGAAGAACCTTTCTTAGGTCTCCTTCCCACCACTTTCACATTCTTATTCCCTAGAACTTGCACATCTTCATTCTGGCACAATGTGGGGATTTGGTGTGCCCAATTCAAAGCCTCTTCATTTGCTAAAAGCTGATCAACAATGCTTGCTTCTTGAGTGGTGTAATTAGGCCACATAAACCTATAGGTGGTTGAACCACCAGAACAAGCAAACTTGTAAAACTCTTCATCAAAAATAGTACTTGCATGGCTAATATTCTTTGCAACATCATTATTATGTTGTTGTTGTTGTTGATGATGTTGATGTTGCCTCTGAGGGAAGTGGCTTTGTTGTTGGCCCCATAAGAACCTATCTATGGCTGTCAAAGGAGGGCCTGATCGATACATGGAAGGGTTATTAGTGACCTTCATGCTTTCACACCCATGAAATGGAATGGCATGATCACCATTACCAGTACCAATACCATTACCTCCCATTGATAGAGACTGAAATCAAAAGGGGAAAGGACCTGTTTTATGGGTGAGGTGTTGGGGATATTGTTTGTGAGAGGAAAAAATGGTGGACAATGAAGCTTATTCTAAGGAATCTATTAATCAAAGCACTGTAATTTGGCACATGGAATAGCAGCCATTGATTATGCATTATATCAAACGGTTAGAAATCAATGAGAATGTTGTAACTCTCCAATTCCCTTGTGGACAAATTGGACTCGGTGGGGAGGAATCAGTGGGTGTCATTAACCCCATATTATTTCATTAATAATATTAATTTAGTTTTTAATACATTTTGAAAATTTTTTTTTATAAAGTATGCTTATTCAAGAGTTGTTTAATTTTATATTATATATGTACGTAATTGATATTGAAGTATTGCTTTCGTGAACGTAGTGGACTAATTAATGACGATATTGACATAAATTTCAATTAAATTTCCATTGTGAATCATTATTATATATTTAAAATCATTAAAGGCTATAAGTAATTTTTTAGACATAATTTTATCTTTAAGCATCACATGCAATATGATTCTATACGAAAAAAACAAAACAAAACAAAGCCAAATCATTTCCACAGGGCCAAGGAGTCAGTCTATCCTAGTTCATTGTTCTCGTTCACTGCCCCCAACAAAATAAAATTCATGGTTTTTAATTAAATACATATGTGAGTAACACATTGCAAGATGGTGATAATTTCCTTGTCGTTGCACCACAAAAATTATTACACCTATTTGATCAGCAATTTTTTGTCGAAGAAAAGATATATCTCAATAGTTTGTCATATCCTTTATGTGTTTCCTTTACACTACCTTATCTCCTTGTTTTAATATTAGCTTAACTAGATATTGTTGCATTTTGGGTTATTTACTCCTTTATTTGAAGGTAAGTCACCTAAACAAATTTAATATACATGAAACATATATGGTAAACATGGTCTGACCAATTCTTATAATCAATTGCATTACAAAACTTATTAAATAAATGGGACATTGACAATTATCATGCTAGTAATACGTAGTATTTTGTTCCTTCATTTGATTAATGGTAACATACGAACATCCATGGACGCCAAGGACTTGTGACCAGAGTCGATGATTTGCCACAAGAATCCTATATTACAGCAACACAGATTGTTATGGAAAATTAAAATGAAATGGTAATAAGTTTTTGGTTGAAAAAATAATAATAAAAAATTAAAAGTTTGTAGCAAGCGACGAGCAAGTTGTTATAAATATTAGTTTTTTAGTGTTTTTTTTTTCCCTCTCCAATACTATATAATTCTAAACTTTTTTTTTGGTGGCAGTAGCTCATTTTACATTAGTGTGATCCTTGCCATCTATACATGGATATAATCTAATCTTTCAAAATGTTTCTTATAGCTTGACGGGAAAAAAATTAGTGGTAAGCGAGAACATGAAGTACATAGAAAGCGGTGACTGTGGTATTTTTAGATGAAGTGCGTAGAACTAGAAATTAGATAGATATTTGCCTCTAAAATTTCAACAAGTAAAGGGTGGAATGGAACTTGTGTTGGGAGGGAAGCCAAAGTCCGGGAAAATTTAAATCAATAGATTAAGTAAGAATTCACAATAGTGGATTAAATATCACGTCTTAACCTAAAATTTTAAAATAATAAGTCTATGGATCCTCTATATTATATATTCTTTATTTAATTTATTTTTAACCAATATGGGACTTTACTATTTATATTTGAAATTCTAACAATTTTATCTTTTTTTTCTGAGCATGGAAATAATGTTTTAGTATATTATTTGTGGAAAACATGTTTTTTTTTTAATAGAATTCCTAAATTTATTAATCAACCAAATCAGAATTTAAGATTAGGATCAAGAATTCAGGTAGGTCCTCAACCCATACATGAACCCTTCAATAGCATAGTGAGCAATGAGATTAGCTACCATATATTACAATTATGAGGAACAAAGAACATTCAAAGAAAGAAAACCAAGAAAGCAAAAGTATTGATATCCTGCATTATGGAAACATTATGGGATAGGTTGGACGACGGGCATGTTGTTCAGTAAGCTGCTGATCGTTCCTCACTTCCCTGTACAGCTTTAAATTACAGATATGGTCGCGGTCACGGTTACCTTGCAATTACTGCAATTGCAAGTAAATGCAGCTGATACAACCGCAATTGCTACTGTGATGCAGTTGAGATAGACACCGCAACAACAATATTACTATCTCGCAATTAAGGTTGTGAACCACAATTTAAAACCATGAGTCATCTTCAAGCCAAATTTTCTTGCAGCCTATTTCCCAAGCAAACAGAATTTCTTCCCGTATTGGCAGCAGTTCCACCCTTAATTTCAGCATGCGTCGTACCAAAGTTTTGTGTCATCTTGCCCCCAAGGAATTCCCCTTTCTCATTTCTGATTATTGTACCCAAGACAAACATTTGAGTTGTTGTGTCGCAGGCAAAGTCGACGTTCACCTTGTATATCTCGGGCTTAATTGGATTTCTGCCATCTATGAGAAGCTTCTGGTCATTATACTCTGTGAACTTGATCTTCCTTCGCCTCAAGGCAAGCTTTTATGTATGTTTCTCCACTTATGAGGGAAAGATAAAAGTAATGAAAGGAAGGGTAATGAAAGGGAGGGTTTAGAGTGTTTTACTTGCTATGCCATGCCATGTTTCTTTGTGTCCAAATGCGATGCCATACTGCTGCCGTTAGTCCTCTTTGGCAACCTGATCGTTCACTCAGCAGTTCAAACACCGAGAAATTCTTGCTTCCTGATCGTTCCATGGAGGAAATCTCTTTTTCCATCATCTTTTCCATTTCCCAAAGTCATTTAATGATGCAAGATCTATGTGGAGGCATGGAGGATCCAGAAATTTATCAAATGTGAGAATCACCTCCTCCCGATTTTCAAGCCAACTTATGTTAAAGGGGGCCCTACAGGCCATTGTGATTCTTGTGTAGGGACAGTCCAAAAACTATGTGACACTGATTCCTTACTATACTTACATAGGTAACATAATCCTTCAGCATTAACTCCCCCTCGTTTTAGCCTTTCAATTGTTGGAAGGATATTTATGCAAAATCTCCAAAGAACAAAAATGCTTTATGGCTCGAATTCATTTCCGAATTCCATTACAAAGAATCAGCATATTAAATTGCAGTTGAGGTCACGGTTATTGCGATTGCAATGTGAATTGTGACAATTGCGACGTGAATTTGGGTGTGTTTGTATCACCTTTTATAAAAAATATTATAAAATTTAAATTTTATATATAACTAAAAAAATTAAAAATTGATTTTTATGAAAAGCTACTCTTTTCATCTTCTATAAAAATGTTAAAATAGATTTTTTTTGAAATTTTAAGTATTTTTAAAAAATTGTTCAAATATATGAAAACTAATTTTTTCAATAATTTTTTTTTTTCAAAAAAATCACAACCAAACACACACTTTATTTTATGTTTGCAAAAAATTAGAAAAAAAATCTAAAATCGTTGTAATTATTATATATCTTTCTTTAAATATCATATAAATTTTTATTAATATTTTAGAACTTTATGTCATCTCAATGAATAATTTAAATTGGATTTTTAACAAAAAAAAAAAATATCATTAACAGGCAATAAAATAAATAACTTAATTATCATAAATTTTTAATCAACTATTATTATTTATAGCGTCGAATTAAATTTTCTCTTAAAATATTTCATCTTTCACATTTTTTTATGATTAAAAGTTTTAAATTTAAAAATTTCATATCATCTCAAGATTCTCTCATAGTCCCCCTTCCCTGATTTATCTTACTTTCCCTCTTATCTAATTTTTTTAAAAATTTTCAAATCTTAATTTTTTCAACTTTTATGATTTTCCCACCCATCATTCACTAAACTAAGAAAAAATATTTTCTCACCCATCTCAATTTTTTGAAATTTTTTAATCATAAATTCTCTCTTTCACCACTTACTCCCATGGATATCTTAGTCTCCACCAGGTTCTAGATGCTTTATGCATTGTTCACCCTTTTCAACCTTTCCTTCTCCATAATCCCAATCTTCATACTACAAGCCTCAATCTTTACCTTTACTCTTCTTCCACCTCGAGTAGCCCTTTTACCTCAATCTTTTCCCTCTCATCCTCTTCCACTTCATACTACAAAGCTTAGCCCCGACTAATATAGACCCACTTAACTCCACCACAAAAGCTAGCTCAGGAGTGGAGATTTGCCAACCCATACATATAAGACCCAAAGACCTCCTTGCCTAACTGATGTGAGACTTGCATCATTCACAAACTCTTTAGGCTATACATCAATGTATAGAGAACTAGGACCCAACATTGTTCCTGATCATTCCTGACTTCTTTAGATTGTATACATTGAATAGAGAACTTGGACCCATCATCATTCCCAACCCTTTTAGACTATATATATGAAATATAGAACTAGGAAGATGGCCCACTGACCAGTGAAAAAATAGGCTCTAATACCATATGATATGGATTCATTTAACTCCAAAATAAAAGTTAGTTTAGGAGTAGAGGTTTGCAAACCCATATATATAACACTCAAAACCTTCTTGCCTAACCAATGTGGGACTTGCATCATCAGCTTCTTCATCGAGCACACACCCCAAAACAATTATGAGCCAGAGACATCATCTCCATCTAACCTTCATCTCACCCTCTCTACCTTTTCTTCCTTCTTGCCTATCTCATTCCCCTCTTTGCTGGTTCAACACTTTCCAACTATCAATGAAGCCATAGCAACAAAGCAAAATGAAGATGGAGGAGCAATAACAAGGGAAGACCTTTGGGTGGTTGATCTTGCAACAGCCGTAATATGGTGGCCACGATGCCATTATGTTGCAGGTAACCACGTGATTTTGTTTCATACTGTAAAAGTGGCCTAATACGGTTCGCATTTTAAAATACTGCAAAGAATAAAAGCCATCGATTTATTTTTTCCTTTATTTTTAATTCTTTTACTTGTTAATTAAAACCTAAAAAATAACCACTAGTTATAGTTGTTCATGCATTTTTCCACAAAAAGCTTTTCATAACGAGGGCTACTATTGCATTTGAAAAATTGATGCTTGAAAATTTGTTAGAAACAGCTAGCATACACGTGGTAAATTATGGTGGCTAAAAAATTGAAGTTGATCCTATCACATTTGCTCACATAACTTTGTCATTGAATTTTTGGCAAATTTTTTGGTTGGAAAGTATTTTTCTTTCATAACATATACCACTTCTGCTCCAAAGAATATCCTAACCTTTGGTAAGGTGTGAATTCTCCATGTCATTTTCCAAAGGCTGTCATTTTTATTGACCCAGTGTGTTGAACCAGTCATAACCCTTTCTATCTTCTTGGATTCTCCTTTGCATGCACGATCCCAGGCTATATGGTATGTGTTCTTCACTATGAATAGACCATTTTTCTTGGAACCAACATAGTGAATCCTAGTGGTTAATTAAAAGTACTTAGCAGTATGGCTACTATGGTCGATGCTTGCTCTTCAATGAAAAGCTCCCTTATTAAATCTTCATTCCAAGGATCCTTGCGGATACTTTCTCCGTTTCCCACTCTCCATTATAATCCTTTTTTTAGTACTTCCCTGCCTTCTAGAATGTTATGCCAAGTCTAGGGTGGGTTTGACTCTTGAGTCATTCTGTTATACTGTATGAAGGAACAATCTTTACCCTTAATTTTGATTGTAAATGAGAGAGAAAAAAAGGAGAGAGAAGAGATTTAAAAGTGGATATGTATATAGTGGAGGAAGAAAAAGTTTTCCTTGATGAAGCATACAAGAATTTTCCTTGACTCCCTGTTGGCATTTAGTAAAGCACTGTCTTGGAAATATTTGGCCCTTATCAATCTAGACACCGATAAATTTGGATTAGATAAAATTCTCCGTCCCTATTTCATGAGCATTGCTAAATATTGAAGGTGTGTAAGTCCCTAAACCCTAGTCCTTCACACTCTCGTCCAACACATGTTGTCCCATGATACTTGGTGAATCTTTTTCTTATCCACATTTTCACACCAAAATTTGACAATCATCCGACCAACTCCTCACATAGAGTAATGGGAATTTGGAAACAACTCATTGTATAAGTTGGAATCAATTGTGCTATTTGTGAAAAAAAATTTTAAAAAGTGCTTTATGATCAAATATCTTTAATTTAAAATTTAAATAAGAATTCTAACTCTTATGCCAATAAAAATTATTTAGATATATTCATAAATCTTACACTCATCACTAATTCGTTACAATATTCTCCATAAATTGGCCTTAACTTAAAATGACAATTTAAAACTAAATATAAGTAAGTCATAACTACATAATTATTGTTAGCCGATAGACTAGCTAAATATAGTATAGTTTTATGAATTCTCCATCTTTCGAAACCCAGATACCATTTGTAAGAGTAATGCTCCAAATGGTAGGAATGATCACAAAAATTTGGACTTATATGAGGCACTGAAAGTCTGAAGAATACCTTTGTCTTTGGATGAGCTAACATGTTTATATGCCTGAAGTAGCCATGAGTCACGTGAAAGCCTTCCATGCACATCGTTTGCATATATGATCTGACAAAACTTGACAGCGTTGTGATTTGTCGGGTTTCGCTTAGCTTCCTCTTGCACAAGGCTAAGTTTCAACTAATTGATGATTTAAGTTTAGTTGGTTGATAACATAATATGATTATCTTTTAAAACAAATTACAGGTAGCATACAGAATTTATTGATTATCCTTGTTATTTTTCAACTTTTCCCCAAACCGATGGAACATATATTGTCATTATATACGGCGATTCGCTTGAAGTACCCCGCAAATCAATTAATGGAAGCTTCTGAGTTACATTACAGCATCCCAGAAAACATAAAAAGGAATGCTTAGGACATCAATCATGAAACATGATTTTTGTTGATGTCAAAATCATCTTTATGCTTTATTTAACAGCAAAAAAAAGTGCCAACATCTAGCTCAATTGGCAAGTGTTAGAAAGGTAACACTTAATCAATATTGTAAAATGAAATATTCTACCTCAAATAACTAAAAAGCAAGTATGTAAACGGAAAAACGAAAGAGATTCACCTCAGAATAATCTCTTCTATTAAGATCCTTGCTGGTTTAGTTGAGAAGGCAAAAGGAGACTTCCAAAAACATTGATGGGATGGTTTATCGATGATTTCCAAAGCATATGTGTAGGTTTGATTTTGTGTATTTGATCAGAAACCACACAGCAATTGTACAAGAACAGGAGTTTCACTTTATTTTTTATATATTTTATAATTAATTTTTACAATTGTTTTGATTTAATATAGTGTAATTTTTGTGTTTGATAAAAGTTTAAGCATTGCGAGGTTGCCCAATCCAATATAAGGTTATGTCAAAAACCTCAGTAGAGACATAACACATATCAGCTATTAATGAAAAATCACCAATAATCAAATTAAAGTTAAAATGATTCCCTTCTAGTGTAAAAATAACCATCCTAATTAAAGCTCATAGATTTTCCTTTTTGGTGCAAATAAATAGTCATTTTTTTACTCAAAGCCAGCTTGATAGTATTAAATTAAAGTTTTGTTTCGTTTTACAGATGTGTAAATTTTTCTATATTGTTATTTAATAATGCAATATTACATCACGATATACCCACTAAATTATTTAAAAATAAAATGAACTGATATAAAGAACAGCATTTTTGGGCTTTTTCACAACTCAGGGCCCAACGTCCCTCTCAAGCGTTTGCCGTTCCCTCTGGTTTTTCATTAATGCCAAAAACGATATGCGTAAGCCACATTCACATAAAAACAAAAAAATTAACAAGAAGAATAATAATATTTACATCTCATAAGAGCCATCATCACCGCCAACTATACCATCGAGAGGAACGGAACAAAAAAGAAAAGAAAAATGTTTTTGTAATATTCTTATGTGGCATTTGATTCTTTTATTCCAAAAATGTTTCCACAGATTTTGTGAGATTTTTTTTTTTGGTACTATTTTCATTGTTCTTGGTGAAAAATAATAATAATGGGCGAGCAAAGCCTAAGAGTTGTAGCATCAAGTTTTTCTTTTGAAAACTGCTTGAGCTAGGGTCGAATATTTCTGCATGTCACTCGACCTCTACTTTAATTTATCCTCCTTGATCTTTCTCATATGTACTACTACTACTACTCAGTATGTACACTGACAAAATAAATGAGTAAATAATAAGAATAAAGAAAAATTATGTTAAATATAATGCAATAATATTTTTTTCTTTTCTTTTTTTATAAAAAAATTAAAGAAAAAAGCATGGACAATTAATTAAGTGGTGGATGTAGACGGAAAGTGAGAAGCATAGACGGTGGTAATTGTGAAGAGGTATGGGTTGGAGGATGGAGACATGGGGGAATAGCCTGATATCTAATATATAACCATATAACACCAACTTCGTCTGGTAGTTTCACGTGAGAATGGCGTCATTTTCTGCTTGGCTTCACTTAAATACTTTATCTTAATAGTAGAAAACCGATTCCTAATTCAATGCATGTTATATGCTTTGATGAAAAAAGCATTCAATCATTCAGCAAGTTCAGGATGCAACCTAATGGACTGTTCAATCCTGTTTTTTTTCACCCGTTATGTTTGGAAGCAGAAGTCTTGAACATTAAGAAGAAACAATCAACTAAATTGACAGGTAAATGTGGCGAAGCATTATACAGACGAGGTGTGACATGTTATTGACTAAAGAATTTGAAACATAAAATATTCCTTTTCATACGAAAATGAGAAAATTACATTTTATCCACTAAATTATAGACCATTTGCAAGTTTTGAAATTGAAATGGATATAGCTAGTAACCAGATCTGATTTGGTGTTATTTGTGTCGTGAGTACTTTAGTTGGTTTTGGTATATCTTGAAATAGGGGTAATTGACCTACCAAAAAGAACTAGGGGTAATTGCATGTTTGGATTTGCTTAACTTTTGCTTCATTTTTGTGGAAGATTTTGATTTTAAGATCTTTTGAAGTGGGCATGAAATTGGGCCCTTCTGCTGTGATATGACTCGTAGCAAATCAATTTCTTGTTTGTGTGATATGCAATTATTTATCTGAGTGTAAATTTGTACTTTGTGTTACTCGTGGATTGAAACCTTTTACTAATGGGCATTGTTGCCAAGAGATAGGGTTTTAATTAAGGATGTTAAATTAGCTAGAGGGGGTAATTTGATTTTAAAAGTAGTCACGATGAGTATCATTGAGTACTTCCGTTAACAACTGAGAAAAAAGTTAACAAGAAGATTAAATTACACGTTTAGAAAAAAAAATCAAGAATCATATTGTATATATTTTTTTGAGTAAATATCATTTTTAGTTATGATATTTTTAAGTTGACATTAATTTAGTTTTCAACTTTTAAAAAAAGTGATTTTGAAACTTAAATTTTATATATAGCTGAAAAGGTTGAAAACTGATCTTTTTTAGAAGTTGCTTTTTTTAGCCTATATAAAAAAACTAAAAACAGATTTTTTTTAAGAATATGATTATTTAAAAAAATTATCCAAAAATATGAAAACTAATTTTTTTAATATAAAAAAGTAATTTTTTACCAAAATAATTCCAAATAAACACATCATTAGTCCTAATATTTTGAATTTTATCAATTTAGCTCTATAGTGATAATTTTATGAAAAATTTGATCTTACAAAATATTTGTTACGACTAAACTAAAGTCAAAATTTAAAGTATTAAGATTAAATTGATATCAAAATTTAAAATACTAGAACCAAATTGGTGTTAAATTTTTTTAAAAAACCAAATTGATGTCAACTTTAAATTATTAGGACTAAATTGATGTCAAAAAAATTTTCAGAATCAAATTGATATCAACTTTAAAATATTAGGATTAAAAAAGATATGTACTCTTTTTTTTTTTAGTTTAAAGATTGAAGTACATATAACTTACTATTCAGAAAAATAAAATACATTTTTTTATGAAAATAAAAAATAAGAAATTAAACATAGGAAACGAGAGAGTTATGTTACTATTATTGCCATATATCATAAATTAGTGTTTAAGAGAAAAAAAAAAAATTGTATGAAGCTCAGAAAATTTTGATGTATTCCAGCATTGAATCATAATATTTCTTTAGTCGGTATAATAAAATATATATGCTGTATTATAGTATAAATCAGCAAATGAACAGAATTCGAATCTGTTTTTATCTTTTCCTCTTTTCGAGTGGTCTTGCCATTTTTGTGCATTAACTTACTTCCTTTTTTTCCTAATAAATATAGAAAATATTCTTGTCATACCTGTCTTCAAATTGAACATATAAGATAACAAAAAGAAGAAATTGATTCCCCTAATAACTAAATGTTATTAGGAGAAAAGGGAAATTCTTTTCTGAACCTCCAATAAAAGGGAAATTCAAAGGAGAAAAGGGTAATCATAGCTATATGTTAATTCTTTTCTGAACCTCCAATAAATCCCTTTCTTCACTTTCCAGCCTTTCATCCACCATGTTCTTTCTTTATCTCTTCATCCTTTCATTCATTGGGCAAAGAGAAATTATCGTAGGCCACATGCCACACCCACTTAAGAATCAGAAATATTTGCATGATCGAACGGCTAAATTGGCTAAATTTACAGTCAATAATATCACAATAATTTAAATAAAATTTATTATTAACTTATAAATTTTATCTCAATAATAAAATATTATTAACCGTAAATATAACTGAATACTATAAACCATACAAACATTTTCCTTTAAGAAATGTCCAGAGAGAATCCAGCACATTGCTTACGTAAGCAAAATGAGATCACTTAAACAATCATATCACTTTAATAAAGTATCCGCGTGCCAAATATCCCACGTGAATCTTGAGCCTCTAATCGCAAATTCATAAATCATTTTTATATAGATGATAATCTAATACAAAAACGGCATCACATTAACAAGAAAAAGAAGATTAATTACAATTTGCCATGTGATTCTGTTATGGAAAAGATAAAAAAGATAAGAAACATCGACGAAATATGTGCAAAAGCAAGTCGTGCCATCCTTCATTCTTATCAACTCATTTTGAAAGAGCTAAGGGTCCATTTCCCCATTCACACTCCAAAGATCTCCAAATGAAACGCACTGCCGTTTGTTGCCAACTTGCCAAGCTAAAAAACGCATTCATGTCTCCAACACGTGCATTGCATCGCCTCCTCAAAACGCCACCTCGCCAGCACTCCCTTTCTCCACCTCCCCACAAAAAGCTATTGCAATTATAACCGTGCATGACATTGACTCCATTGAACATGACACAACACAAGTGCCCCATTAAGCTCAAAATGAGCCATTGTAAAGAGTTATGTACAATTATAATCACAATAGTTACATAATATAATCATAACTATCCCATCTCCGCCTTCCCCCTACACCTCATCCCAATTAAAAAATTTAACAACATAAAATAGATACATATACTACAAAAATTTTCCTTTTTTTTTTTCTTTTTTCACTTATTTTCTCTATACTCTCTTACAGTTTGATTATTGTTTCTTATTTGATTCAAACTTCTTGAGAGGTATCTGGGGATGATAAGGGGAAGCACGTGTCCTCTCCACCAGTGTTCCATAGGAAATGAGCATAGTTAGCAGCATAGTAAGAGTTGGTGGGTTCAGCAGAAATGGCCTCCAAATAGGTCTCTTCCGCAGCCCACAAATCGTTCTTCACCTTCCACAGGAATGTGGCGTACTTATTATAGGCCTCAGCATCTCGTGGCTCAACCTCTATTGCTCTCTTGAAGTACTCTTCCGCCCTGGATTCAAAGTAACAAAATCAGATGTCAATAACGCAACTACTTTTCACATGCAAGTTATTGAATTCAAAACTAGTTTGAACGATCTTTCTTTGATCGCGTTACTATATTATATAGTTTTTTTTGTGTGCTGTCAATAGTTTGCCACCTAGGACCGTAACGTGCACCAAAAAAACGTCAAAGTCAACGAAGTTCCGTGTGAGATCTCTATTTGTCATACAAGTGAGAATCACGCGCGGAAGATGACATTGAGAGATAGAGATCCTGCTCGTGAACCTGTGGTACAGGGTAACTACACCACATACTCCTCTATCAGGATTCAACTCGACAAACAAACCCATCGTCTTTTTTCCCTTAATTTTTCAGTTTGGTTTAGATTTTTCCAAAGAATATGCTTTTGGACTCATAACTATAAGAAGCTAATTAGTATGTATCATAAATATAAAAAGAAAAATTATATTATTATTCAACAACATATATAATCACATTATACAACAATAAGATTAATTTTTGCACGTTTTCAATGTGAAATATGATATATAAATCCATTATATATAGGACATCCTATCAACTTATATCCTATTTATCATTAGATAGAATATAGACGCCATTCAAATAAAATCTACACCCTATCTAATAATAAATAGAATGTAAATCGATATGATATTCTATATATAATAAATTTATTAAATATTTATCTTTCAATATAATATTTCTGACACTATTAATTAATTATATAATATTATATGCGCTTATGCAGTAACTATTATAAGTTACGTAACTAGATGTACGTGTAAAAAGATATTTACATTTACACTAAACCGAAATTGAATCTTAAGATATTATTAAATAATATGATCACTAAAAATCTTTAGCAACTAAACTCAACCTTCAAAGAGGCAACATAACTAATTAACTCTTAATGCAGCATACTATATGCATATTCGAATAGTTATAACACGGATTATGATAAACTAACCAAATCTAATGAAGTGAAGAAAGTGGCCAGTAGAAGTTAAAAAAGCTACCAAAAATGGCAAGTAAAAACGAGAGTGACAAAAACGTAACTTTAAATAATTTTATTTTTTTTTTAAAAAAGGTACCTGTCGAAGTCATGTGCAACGAGGTAGAGGAACTGAGCGTAGTTGGCGAGGAGAAGAGCGTTGTTCGGTTCCTTCGACAACCCTGTTTGATACACGAGCTCTGTTCTCAGGTACTCTGCATAGTCATCACTCTCTATGTTCGCCGTCACAGGCGAAACGAACCGTTTCATGGTGTCACGGTCCAATAAACCTTTTTCCCCTCCGCGCAACCCCACTTCCATTCTAGAAGCTTCCTCCACCATAGAACTCCACAGCTTCTCTTCTTCCTCTTCCTCTTGAACTGAGGACTCTGTTTGCTCCCCCGTTCGGTAAACCTGAGACTGAGAAGAACCGTCGGGGAGAACCGTTCCTGTGTACCGGTCTGACCGGTCAAAACGACCATCTCCGTTGGTTCCGTTCGCTGCGGGACGGAATTTCCCGCCGCCGCCGTTTCCGCCACCGACGGAGGCAGTTTTCTTCCCGTTAGAAGAAGAAACCGAGAATGTCTTCACCGTAGAGGAATCAAATTTTCTATGATCGTTCTTGGCTTCATGGATCTCCTCTGCCACCTCCGTCGTCACCGCCGGCGGGGTCCCCGCAGCGCTGACAGCGGCGTTGTGGCCCATGGAATAAACCGTGAAATTCGCCAATAAAATCATGACGTACACCATGAGAGTTGGCGTGTGAGAGAACACCTGTTGGAACAACCAAACGAACGAAGCGTGCATTTCCGTTTGCACCCTTTCGAGGATCCCTTGGAGGTCCTGGTAGAAGAGAATCTCCCTCATCTGAAGCGTGTAGCTGTGGAGTTCTCTGATGATGAACACCATGGAAGAGAAAGCTTTCTTCACGGAGCAGTACGCGGATTCACCAGCCTCCCTGAACCCTTCCTTCCACTGAAGCTTCTTCTTGATGATCCTCAGAGAGAACGGAAGCTCCATGCTGTTCGCTTTCCGCTCGATGTTCGCCGGAATTATGATCTCTTCGCCGCCGGCGACCCAGGGCGGCTCCACGATGCTCTGTTCCTGCACGAAACTGGAAGGAGAAGAAGAAGATGAAGCGTCTGAATCTGAGTCTAGTGGAGTGGTTTCTTCGTAGAGTTGGAACCCTAGGGTTAAGTCTTCGATCTTCTTGGCGAATTCTTCGTCGGAGAAGGATTCCAAGCTTGCGCTGCAGGATCTTCTGATGGTTCTTCGTGTGGTGGAGAATGGGTGGTGGTGGTTGTCGAAGGAACGAGACCTTTGAAGAAACGGCGTCGTTTGGAAGAGTCTAGAAGGGTGCACGAATCGGCACACCAGAGAAGAACCCGCTCCTCCGTTGAAACTGCGTCGTTTTGATGAAGAAGGGGATGTCATAGCAGAGGCTAGGGCTTGAGAAGAAGAAGAAGAAGATGGGGAATGAGGAAGTGACCATTGCAAACAGGTCGTAGCTGCCTTCAGTCCCATTGTTTCACAGAAATTGAACCAAAAGAAGGGGTTTTTTTTATGAAGAGAGAAAAACAATAACAAAAGAAAAGGAGAAAGAGTGTTTGAGATTGGAATAAAGAGAATGAGAATAAGAATCAGAGTGATCAAAAAGATGAAGCTTTGTTCAAAAGGCTTGAGAGGTGGGAAATCTGGAAGAAACAAACCCCTTTTGATTATGAAGAGCCTTTCTTCGCCTTTTCTTCCTTTCACCTCACTCCAACCTGCAAATCAACCAGACAGATTTATAATCGGAAACGCGCTTTTCCCTGGAAAGCACTAAAAAACTTGAAATGAAAATGAAAATAAAAGGGTGTGATTTTTTTTTTTTTAATAATACGAGAAATTCAAGTGTAACAAAGGCCTAATTCCCATGGCTAATGATTACTATAGGCAAGAAAATCGGATCTTTGAACGGGACTCGAGGAAGAAAAACGAGATCCGAGAGACTGGAAAAGAAAAAGGAAAAAAAGACTGTTAATTTACTCACTCTTGATTTGGGGTTGAAACAAAACGGAGCTGGATTTGCGGGTTAAAGTTGCTGTTTCGCTGTTTTATTTATTTATTTATTTTTTTCCCTCTCCGGTGAAACGCCGGCGAAGATTTTCCAACGTGTAGCGGCAGAGGAGACGAAGCGCAAATGGGGTTGCGGCTCCAGTGTTTCAAGAAGAGAGAAAGAGCGTGGGTGTGGTATATATATGTGAGAGAGTGAGGCGAATGCATGAGAAGAGTGAGAAAAATATCAGTAACTTGTGACCGGTTGTGGCGGTGTCACTGGTCCTTCAGTATTGTATTATTATTTGTATTACGAAAAACCAATTATTTTCACACTTTTTACATGATTTTGACATATGAGAAAAGAAGGTAAGCATAAATAATGTAGATTAAGATGCCCGTTTCGGTATAAAATCAAATATATTATATATTATATCTTAAAAAGTTAAATTTTATAATAAGAATATTGCAATTGTAAGATCAAAAATTAACAAGTTGAAAATATTTGTCATGTCATAAATGACATTAATTTATAGTTTAATGTTGAAGTTATCACTACTTAAAATAAAAAATTGCTCCATCTACACGGTTGAGAATTGACATATTGTTGGCATATTTGATTTTTTTGGTATAGAAACTATATAAGATAAAAGCTACAAATAGCAATTTTTAACCCAAATTATAATATAGTAAATTGACATATTATTAGCATATTTAATTTTGAGTTTAATTATTATATATTGATAGTGTAAAAAAATTTATATTATTATTTAACTAAATATTGGTGTTTATAAAATTTTTAAAATAATAAATAATTAAGTCAAATTTTTTATTAATATAATAATATATAATTAGATATTTATGTAAACTTATGTTATACTAACATCACATATCAATTAATTTTTTTGATTTTTTTGTTTAAAAACTATAAGACAAAAGCTACAAAATCACTGTTTTTACCCAAATTATAATATAGTATTTCTCCCTGAATTAACTAAACATGATATGCGGTACTTTCAATAGTCCTACGCTATTGTATCCTTTGTATTATTCCAAAACCAAATTTTTCATATCTTTTGATATCACTTACTCATATAAAAAAGAAAATTTAAAATAAAAAAACTGTAAGTTATTAGAGTCTTATTACTATTTTTAAGACCGTAACTAATGTTTTTGTATTTATTTTTTATATGATTTTATTCTAAAAAATTATTAAAAAATTAAATTATGTTCATTTTTCGCATACGGACAGCAGGGTGCTATACAGCTGTCCTAGGTTACCGGTCAACGTGTGGGCCTGCATAAGCTGCCCGCTACTGTACTGATTTTTTTCCCTTTTTTGCTATTTTATTCATTTTAAGGTTAGGCAGCAGGAGACTGTCGATTAAAAGAATTCCATTAGCATAGTGTCCTGTTTTAAAATTAGGATTATTTGAATTTGAAAAATTATGCCTTACCTATTCTAGTTTTAGTTCTTTTGAAAAATCTTCAATCACGTAACCGATATTTGAACTTTTCATTTTGTGCAAAAGATGATTTTTCTTCCATAATAATTTGAAATGGTTAAATCATGTGACAGTTTTGCTAAGTAATTAACAATAGCATTTCTCATAAAAAGCATAAAATATGAGACGTGAATGAATTTTTATTTCCAAATCTCAAGGTTTAATATTAATAAAGAATGAATATAATAGTAAGTAGTATTTGAAAAATTTAAAATTTAAAATTTAAAATTTAAAATAATTAATAACATCTTAATTTAATAATATTTTAAGAATTAGTCTCGGCTCAATTTAAAATTTTATCTCAATTTAAGAGATATTCTAATTAGGGACCAAAAATATAGTTTCAAGATTTAATAGATATAAGTTATAAGATATGTTATGTCAACCAAAATATAATAAACTATGACTTACTATCTTTCATAAAAGTGAACTCATTCAATAAACTTTAATCAATTATATAACTTGAGTTTAAATATAGAAAATTTTAATTTATAAGTGAAGTATAATCACATTATAATTTTTTGTTAAAATTAATATTTTGCATTTGTTTTTAATAGGAACATTTTTATTATCTCAAGCTTTTTTATACCAAAAATATTACATTTCTTATAACAACTAAATATATTATATTCAAACAACACTAAAAAATATTAAAGAATTCAATCACACTATAATTTATATTTTTTTCAAATTATTAGTATTCAAAATTTATTAAACCTAATTAATTTAACTTGAGTTAGATTAATCTATATTGTGGATAAAATTTTTTCAATATTAATTTTTTTTTATTCACAGAACTGGAATTTGATAATTTACTTGTGAAATTTATATTGATATTTATTGACAATGTATTAAAATTAAATTATAATTAAAATTGTAATTACAACTTTTCAAAAGAAAAATTGTAAAATTTAAATATATTTTTAATTCTTATAAATATATATTTTTTTAATTTAGTCATTACCAAAAAAAAATGGCTTTTGTGCCTTTTTTTAATAATATATTTTTTTATCCCTATTATTTTATGTTTTGGTTTTTTAAATTTTTTTATTTTTATAAATATCATTATTTAATAGTGTTTATTAATGATAGGATCAAAAATATAATATTAAAAAAGTGACAAAAATAAAAAATAATTAAAAAATTTAAATGAAAATAATGTATATTTATGAGGGTAAAAATATATTTAAACTAAATTGTAATTACAGTATTTTTAGAAAAAGTGTAGATAATCTGAAACAGTGTAAATGGAAGAAACTAGTAGCCTAACCACGTAGGAAAAATTAAGAGGGGAGGGAGTTTTGTGGCCGACGCGGCTTCTATCACGGGAGCAAGTGGATCCGATCTGGCCGTTAAACGGCTGCCACGTGTCCCAATGTCGCTAATCAACTTTTGAATTAACAAATTGCCAAGGGGTGGTGTAAATACCGTGAATACATCACCGACCCTTACGCTGTAATATATAGCTGTGGGACACCTGTCCCAATTAACCTCGAATACATTACTGGCATTTCCTTTTCTTTTTCTTTGTCTTCTCCTTCATAATTGGAGACTACCCTTTTTCCTCTACATCGCAATTACGGCTTCACTTTCTGGTTTATTTTATTTTCACATAACTTGGAAAGTGGAAACATATTAACATCATGAAAAAATGCTATTAAGTTGGAAATTTTGCCAGAACTTGAGATACTCATGACTCAACCAACTAATGTGCCATCCCATGTGTGGTTATAGTTGACATGTTTATGTTTCTGTTTTCACCTTTTTTTTTTTTGTTTTCCTTTTTTCATCTTATCACATGTTTTTAGTAATTTATTTTCGGATAATTAATTGTGGTTGTCTAGCAACATTCTTTATTGTTGGTATAAGCTTTTCATCTATCACTTATAAATGCTAATTTATTTGTTCATTTATTGGAAAAATGCTGTAATTATGATTTTTGTTACGTTGGCTTTGGTTTATATATTTTGATTTCTTACCCAAACACGCAAGTAATATAATGATTTAGCTGAGTTTTATTTTATTTTATTTTCATAATACGCCGTAAAGTTATATTGTATGAATATTGAATACACTACAGGGAAATTTTATAAAAAGCTTCAGTATTATAATGTTCAAGCATCTCGCAGATTGAAAACAGATCCCTATATTATAATATTTTTACTGACAATTCTTTATATGTAAGAGTGAAAGATTATGATTATGTTAGTTTAATAATTAAATTAATTGTATTATTATTATTATTATTATTATTATTTGTGACCTAACACATATATAAATGCAAATTTAACATAAAAATTATACCAGATATTAGTATATGTCAAAAAAAAAAAAGATAATGCACTGTGGAATTTTCCTTTACATGAAGTCTACTGGGGGAAAATGAATTCAGTCGAAGTTTTTTTATAATTTTATTGAAATAGTAAATCATAAATAAAGTCTAAAATTAATATGGCAACCAAATAAGTATGAGGAAAAAAAAAGGCTTAATTAAATTATTTTCATTAATGCCTTCACTTGATTCTTGCTTACGAAAGCTAGTTACGGCTTTTTATAAGGTGATAATCGTTGGGCTTGGAACATTTGTACAATATGATGACATGACAGGGATATTTGTTTATTAAATACCAAAAATGTCCTCGTCTTTTCATATCTATCACAAAACTTGCTGGGCTATTTTTAACATATTTATACACAAGAGGGGAAAAAACTTCTGCAAGATATCATGTGCATCTCATATTTTGATTGTTTAATTTTCATTACGGACTAGACTAGCCGACCTCGTCACCTCATTATGCAAGGCAAATATTTTTGCATTTTACAGGAAAATATAATGCAATATTTCATTTTAAGGACGTTGACTTTATTTTATTAGAGTCATGGAGATGAAGACCAAACATTAGCTATCACTAGGTTAGAATGTATTCTCACTATTACAGCAAAAATATATATATAATCTCATTTATTAGTTACATATAATGCAAGTAAGATGAAACATATCTTTCAAAATTAACAAAATTTAGGTTCGAGACAAAAAAATCAACCTTTGTCAGATTTTGTAGTTTGTGCAATTTATTAATTGTAGACAATTCATTCCTTTAAGTATATGAACAAAATTAATTTAAAGTATGATTAGTAAATAAAACAAAAGGAATTAACCAAGGAGGATACAAATTTTCTTAAATAGGATGATAGATTTTAGAATATGTAATATGTTTTGTTTAAATTAAAGGTTTAAATATATTGTCAATTTGGTTCCATTCGTTAAGATTGGGGGATTGAATTTGGATGAGCTTGCCCAAGGATTAGCTGGCTCAATTGATCATTCCACCAAATTTAGCAACATTTTAGAAAATAATAATTCTAAAATATTTTAATTATTAATCGTATTAGTCAGTTTATCACAAGTAAATAAAATCTTCTTATAATAGTGAATACGTTGACTGTATCCGTTTCTTATAATAATTATAATTTCAAAATTCGATATGGCAATGAAGGACTCTCCTAAAGTGTATAGCGCATTTTAGAGGTAAGGTGTATGATCTCGATTATTAATGAAAGACTAATTATGTAAAATTTTATAAGATATAAATATTTACATAATAAATTATAAATGTGTAATAATAATTTATAAAGCATTAATTTTCCATAATAATCCAGATTGTATATTTCAATCTATAGTATCCTACATTTAGGGGAGCAAAATCCATGCATTTTCCATGTAAATTCCACGTTTACTAGAATTGTTGTGCTACATGGCATTTTTCTAATATTAACATTGTTTATTTTTGTTTCTCAATCCGTCCACTCATCTAATATTTACACTTCCCAAACGTATTCTCATTAATAATGAAATTACTTGGCAACTTATACCCCCTGATACAAATCTAAACAACTACAATAAAATGTTAAATGCAATGCATCCATCGCGTTACTCCACAAGTTATTGACGAGGAAATCAAATCAGGCAAAAAATAAAAATTAGAAGTCCATGTAATCAAAATGAGAATTAGGCTATTTAGTAATTCAAGCATTAAATTTGGACATGTGGGAAGACTTCAATTTTTAGTTAGTCAATTAACCATTAAAATTTGATGATGAGCGCCGAATGATGGTGATCATGTGTGCAAGTGGTTGTTTAATAAACTACAATATCTCCATTAAGACATCTAGCACCTCTTGTTTAATTTGATTTTATTATTATTATTTTTCATGGGTGCCAATAAGCAGAAACAATCAGACGAAAAAAATATAAAAAATTATCTACAAATTGGGTTGGCGAAGGGTTGAGAAACCAACGGTGCAGAATGAAACCAATAATAGGAAAAAAGAGAAAAAAAAAAGTGAAAATAATGCCAAAGTCCAAGTTGCTCAAGCTGGCTCCACGAGGAAGACAGAAGCATCAAATCAACGGCTAAAAGCTGTGATAGTGAGATGGGTTTCCACGGTCCAGATTAATTCCCCGATGAGATTTCGTTTTCTGTTTGCATCTTTGATAATACTCTTCAATGGTCTCAAGGGGATAGATTCTTTCGTACTTTGTCGTACTCGTAGGAATATGATGAATTATTTGAATATGATGTGCTTGATAATATATTAAAATACTGCGCGTCAATTCCTTTCATCTGTTGTTTGGAAAGCGTGATCCAGGAGCAGGAATATATGAATCATCTAGCAAAATAATTAAGCACGATGCGCGGTAAGTATTGAACCACAACAACACATTAATCATGAATGAGCTTTACTTGATTTTGGTCAATAGTAACTCCAAGAGCAGAGGTGATAGTTTGTTAAAATTATTTCCTTAAGAATTAGATGTAAAGGTGTAAAATGGCCTTATATGATAAGCTTTGTAAATATATAGTTTTGAAGCTACATTTTTATGTGAATTATTATCTAATTTAAAGCCCTGCAAAAAAAAAAATTAATTTTATCTTTAAATGCAATCCCGGCTAATGAAAGTTTGAGACATGGCATCTACTTATCCTTCACAAAGCTACATGGCTTATCTCTTTTGTTGTAAACGATATCTAAAATCTAATGTTGAGAGACAAAGCAAGCAATAAAGACAAATGAACTTCAATAAAATTTAGTTATAAACTAAATAATTTTTTTGGAAAATTTGATTTCACTTAAACTAAAATAATTAGACCAAATTCATATCAACCGTATTTGACAAAGGATTTCAATACTAACTTTACGACTAATGGAGTTTTATATCACTTTTTTTGACATCCTAGTAGTCTCTTTTGTGAGAAATCTACTCTTATTAAGAATTTTTTTTCCACGTAAACTTTAGCTTAGACAATTTCTAAAGCCGTTTAGTATTTACTTTTGTTGGTAGCAATTTTTTTTCGTTTTTACTCTTACTAAACATTCTATGACATTTTGCCAAAAAGTAAAACAAAAAGGTTCTAAAATCTCTGGTAAGGGACATGCAGAATAAATTTGTCTTTTTGAAAACACCCCACCCCCGATCACCAACAAAAAAACTCGTCTTGATCTTCATCCTCCTCGATGAACTACACCTGAAGCTGGTGCAGTATAGTTAGTTTTTTATTACTGTGGTTGGCATTAGGATATGGAATTATGTGTTTCATTTGTTTGGGATTATTTGAATAAAAAAAAAATTTTTTGAAAAAATTAATTTTTATATATTTAGATAATTTTTAAAAAGTTATCAAAATTTTAACAAAATTGATTTTTAACATTTTTTTAAAAAACTGAAAAGAATAACTTATAAAAAATATTAATTTTTAATAATATATAAAATTTAAATTGTGTAATTATTTTTTTTAAAAGCTAAACCAAATGCATCCTACATTCCACAACAAGTAGAATCCATAATTGTTATTATTAACTAATGATTAATTAATTTAAATTTTATTTTTTTTAAATAAGATTTCAATTTAAAAAGTCTTATTTTAAATTTTATGAATAAAAAAATAAACATTAAAAAAGTGTTATTCTCATAATAGGTCGACTTTACTTGAATTAAATTAATTAAACTTTAATAAATTTCAAATACTAATAATTAGATAAAATTAAAAAAATTATTATCTTCGTTTATACAAAACGACTCAAAAAATTATATCGAAGTAAAATAACTTCGTGTAGCAAGTCGTGATGTACTTATAAGTTCTTTTTAATATGATTTTTGTTTTGAACCAAAAATTAGTAAAGATTCAGATACCGTGAGAGAAAGAAATTTACGCAGTGTACCGTGCTGTCCAAATGCAACCTTTTATTATTGCAATTTACTTTTGTCTGCCTGAAATTGTCCAAATGCAGCCATGTTGTCTAAAAGCTGTTCAAGTAATCAAGTGCACATTTTCATTTTGGACTTTGGAGCAAACTGTTTCCATATTCACATTACCAAGTGCACAGTGTAGAAGGAGATGAAACATAAAGTACATATCTTTATGAGGAGCACGTACCATAAGTAAAGGATACGTGTATAGAAAATACAGTTAGACTGGTTAAAATTAAAAAATAAAAATTATTTTAAATATAAAATAATGTGTATGCAGGTTTAGGATTTAACTATTTAACTTTGATGACATGATTTTTTATACAATCATCCAATTGCATTATTATATGAATAAGATTATTTAATTTTTGTTATGACTAGATCAATAGTTAAGCATAAGGTAATATATGATTGCTTGATAATATTAAAAATTTTATATTAATAATTTATCAAAATTAATTATAGGAATTGAAGACAATTATTGTGAGAAGATTACATAAATCTTGTACAATTATAGTTGAATAAGAATTAATTTTATATACAATTTAAATAGATCAAATTTATAAAAATATCTCATATTTTAAAAATAAAATACTTTATCAAAATTAATTTGGCATACACATCCACGTAAAAGCTTATTTAGAAAGATAAAGAATGAATATCATGTTTGATCTATGATAATGATGAGGCACGTGATGCATACATTGGCTTTATTTCTGAGCCGTCAAGAGGGAGGGTGTGGGGTCCAACTTGTTGGGCCCCACACTCTGAAGAAGAAAGTTGGGTCACTGTACGGATCTGTTGTGTGGACCCCGGGAGAGTGAGTTATTGGCGCACAGTAGCACCAAACACTAGGGGTGCTATTAGAGCAATTTTTGCTCGGACACGATTCTAATTTTTAATATTCAGACACACTTATAAAAAAAAAAATAGGTTCTATTTATTTTATTAAATATATATATATATATTTATTTATATATCTCATTAATTTTATTATAAATATATCTAAATATAAGATATTAAATTTATATTTATAAAAAAAAATTTCATCCTAATATAGTACTACTATATATTATCATTAGAGACAAATTAGAATGTGAATTTTGTTACTCAAATGATTCTTCTCAACTAAAACAAAATTGCATTCAATAAAAAAAAAAATACTCGTGATTTCAACCAGGGAGAGAGAGGCCAGAATGTGGCCAAGGAAGGTAGGAAGATAAGAGACGACGGTCATAATACAACATAACATGAAGACTCTTTTATGATGTAACATAACCAGGCTGGCATGTCAATGGTAATTGCAATAGCCTAAGCAGAGCAAAGATTTTTAGTCACGCTAAGGATTCTCATCTCATTGGCTCCGTATCACGGCAATAACCAATTCCTTTTTATCATTTTTGTCAAAATAAGGGATAAGCTCCTTTGACAATTTGACTTCCGCCACCCTGTCTGCTTCCAATTTTTCCCCCCAAATTTCATGGCAATAACTTCGTCTGAAAAAAGCAGCATCCACGTTCTTCCTTTATCTAGTCATAAAGGGGACTAGTCATAAGGAATATACACATGTGTGGGAATAGAAGGAAGTGTATTTCTACAGCAATTAACGTTCAAGATTCGGTGTTTTAATGTCAATGTGAGGATTAGAACCCTGATGTCATGTATAAGAAAGAGAAGAAGAAGCTAAAAGATAAAATTGTTTGATAGAGAACCAATAATTTGATTCTCACAAGATTAAAATATTAATAATTTAACTATAAAAAAATATTTTATTTAATAAATTAATCTTTAAAAAGCTAATTTATTAATATATTAATTTTTTAGAAATTAATTTATCAACACATTTATTATTGACCTACTACGAAAGAAAATAGTATATTTTAAAGGCAAAATTAGTGATTCACCCGTTATTTGACCCTTGGAAATCCTTTCTCTGAAGCTGCAGAATGAGAGAGAGAGAGAGAGTATTATGGGTTAAGTTACTTAGATATTATATTTATATATAGTTATTACAAAAATATTTTATTTTTTTGTGCATTTAAAGAAATATGGTGAATTTTAAAGAAATCACAATAACTAGTAGCGATTTCAAGCAATCAAAAATAAAAAAATTTATTTAAAAGAAATCACAATTATGTGTTATGATTTTAATAAAATTAAAAAATAAAAAAATTTATTTAATTGAAATTGCAATATATTATTATGATTTCAATTAAAAAATAAAAAATATTATTTTAATAAAAATTGCAACACATCGATGCGATTTCATTAAATTTAAATTAAAAATAAAAAATATTATTTTAATAGAAATTGTAGATAATTATTGTGATTTTAATAAAATAAATTTTTTTAAAAATATTATTTTAATAGAAATTGCATATCATTATTGTGATTTTAATAAAATAAAAATTTTCAAAAAATATTATTTTAATAAAAATAAGCATTAAAAAATAAAAAATATTATTTTAATAAAAATTACAACTCATTATTGCAATTTTAATAAAAATAAGAATTAAAATAAAAATAAAAATATTATTTTAATAGAAATTGTAAGTTAATGTTGCAATTTTAATAAAATTAAAAATTAAATAAGAATAAAAATGTTATTTTAATAGAAATTGTAAGCAAAAGTTGTGATTATTTTTTTTTCCTAATATTTTCATGTATTTATTGTGCACATATATGTCTGCGCATGTACTGTGTGTGTTTTAGTTTTTTTTGTGTTTGTATTAGATTGTGTGAGAGAGAGAGAGAGAGAGAGCACGAGCATGAGAGAGAAAAGGAGAGAAAAATTAATTAGGAAAGAGAAAAGAGAGGAGAGAGATAAAAGAAAGAGAGAGAAAAAAATAAAAATATCATAAATTTTTTAATTATTTTTTAAAAATAATAAATCATCAAATTTTATATAAAAACCCAATAAATAACCTAAAAAATCGAGTATTATGAGTTTGAGGAGGGGACAAAAGTATAAATGAAGCATGTAGAAAAGCATAAATCATGTCTAGATACATTCTCTGTACTTTACTCCTTCCTCTTTCACTTGTTTCATGTTTCACTCTACCTAACCTAACAAACATTTGTTTTCAAAGGATAATATACAAAACAAAAAATTATTATATATATAATTACATAGATAGTTATCGATATACTATAATTAATTCGTTTAATTATTTAATATTGATGCATAATGCATTTCATTTTAAATCTTTTTTTTGAAAAAATATAATGTAGTTGTGAGTTCACATAAATTTATCACGTAATAACATATCCACCAATATAAATTCAAAACTATATTATAATCACTCTTTCTAAAAATGGCGTACTGATAGTTCAAAAGAAAAATTATGCCTATTAATAATTCTCATTTGATATGACAATAGTAAAATACTAAAAATAATTCTATTTGTGATATGTCGGTGACATAAAATATAAATCTTGAGGGGCGCGCATTGGACTAGGATATAACATGACCTAAATAAAAATATTATTTGTAAATTAGTTTAAACATATAGATTAATTTTTATACATTAATCTAATCACATATTTTTATTCGTAAGTTTTTTTGGTAGTAGATAATTGGATTAAATATTTTTACTAATATAATGTTATATGATTAAATATTTATATAAAAAATTTTATATTAATGCTCCATGAAAATTAAACTCTTAAATATAATTATCAATATTTGTGAATCCAAATTAAAGAAAAAGTATAAATTTTAATTATATAAATACTTAATTGACATTTAATTTTAAATAGCATTAAATATAATTAAAAATATTTACCGGTTGAGTTTATAATATAATGATTATCTCTTACATATTTTATTAAATTTGAGATGTCTCATATTTAACACTTATTCCCCCTCTTTTGCCTTTGTAAAAGAAAAAAAAAACTAAAATATGTATTTATTTCAACTTTGATCAATAATTACATCTAAAGTCAATATATAAATAGAATAGTGATTTCGGAGGAGTATGTATTTAGACATTCTCAGGTGCCGTTTGATTTGAGTGTTTTCTATTTTTATGTTCATTGAAAACAGGAAATAAAACTGAAAATATGTTTGGTTAACATTTGTGAAAACAATTTTAGAAAACGTTCTTCTAAAATAAGTGAAAATTTTGGAAACAACTATGAAAATTCTGAAACAAAAAAACTAGAAAGGATGAAAACGCGGTGGCAACGTTGCAACATTAATGAAACATGATTTTCTTTTTCTTCTTTCACCTAAATGAAGAAACCCATACGCATGGCAGCCATCATCACCTCCACCATCACACTCTAACCACCGCCGTTCTTGCTACACTAAACCACCGCTCTCTTTGCTCAACAGCTAACCATCGTTTTGCTACTATAAGAGAAATATTTTTTGTACCAATGGGATATCACTGGGGTAGATAAACATCTTAGATAACTAGAAATAGAAAAGAAAAAAAAATTATAAAAAAAAAATAAAAAAAGTAAAATAATTGATAAAAAAAAACTGAAAAAATATATTGAGATGTTAAAATTTTAGATATATACAAATAACATAACCGCTGTTGCAACTTGCGACCAAAGCTCCTTTTCACAGCCATTATGTCCTTTGTAAAAAGAGATGTGGGCACACATCTCTTCCCCAATCATAACCCAACCATTTTCTTTATTGTCGTGTTTCATATTTTAATTCTTATTTTTTTTTAACTTTATTTAGTCTTGTTCTAATAAGTTATGGGCCCATCTTCGTTTTTATTGCGTGCTGATTTTTTTTCTTCTTAGGCTAGTTGTTAATTTATTTAATTTTCCTTTGAAACTATCTTGAGTTTGATCCAATCTTGTTTTTGTTGGCTCCTTATCGTAAACAAGTTCTTTAAAATAAAAATTAAAATGAAAAATACATAAATATATCAAAATAAAAAAAAATAAAAATGTGTTTCAGATTTTAGAAATTTTGATTTCTTATTTATGTTTCAAGTTTAATTATTTACTTTTGAATTATCTCATTATCCGTAGTATAAAAATTATTATTTTACCAACTATCAATATACGAATATATACATTCTTAACATTAAATTTTATTTTAAAGGTTATATAGAATTTTTTAAATTTTTTTTAATTTATTGAAAACAAGCAAACCAAAGTGTTTTCAATATTTTTATTTTTTAAAATTAGAAAATATAGAATCAAAATAAATATATTTCCTAAATCTTGAAAATTTGAAAATAAAAATTATTTTTAAAAAATAAAAAAAAAATATTTTCTTAAATCAACAACCCTTGTACTTTGTTCTAACATTCCACCCCACCATAATTGAATGGGATATGGCCCACTTACTAGGTAATATCTATTATAGCATCTGTGATAAACACTACACTTAACTATTAACACGTGTAAAATTATATGAAGCCTATTACATCTTTTGGTAAATATGAAGCCCATTATAAATGCAGTTAACAATTTCTCCGACGTTCTGGCGGAAAATTGCCATTCCTGATTTCAGAAATACTTACATAATATAGGATTATGTGATTGTTTTCTTAAATTAATTATATAGGTATAGGCGTTGTATGTAATGTGCTTCACAGTCCAAGATATTTAATATATTTTATGATTATAATGTATTAAATAATAGAAATTTATGAGGTATATTGATTTATCAATTATTTATAATACACTGTAATAATATATTAATTTTAAAAAAATTTAAAAAAATAATTAAATATATTTTAAAAATTAATTTTTATATATTAATAATATAAAATTATACTAATAATATAAAATAATTTTATACTATCAATATAATATTATATTAATAGATAATATAAAATTATATTGATAAAATAAAATTATATTGATAAAATTTTTATAATTTTTAAAAATTAATTTTTATACACTAATAATATAAAATTATATCGATAATATAAAATAATTTTATATTGATAATATAAAATTATTTTATACTATCAATATAATTTTATATTATTAATATATAATAATTAATTTTTAAAATATATTTAATTATATTTTTAAATTTTTTTAAAATTAGATATTATTATAATATATTATAGGTTATTGATATATCGATACACCTCATAATCTTACTATCAGATTATAAAATATACCATACTCATTGATTAATAAAAGTATTATGAATAACACCTATAAATATATTTTATATAAAATTTACTATTAATATATAATTTTATATAAAATATATTTATATAATTAATTATAATTGATTAGAAACATAGTTACATAATACTTCGAATTGCGCAAATATTCCTCTAACTCGTTACACGATTTGCATTGAATGGCCTATCACAGCCCATCAGGTGTCAGATTTCAGCATCTTCCACTAGTCATTGAGAATGTTCTCAAAAGAAATGATGCTTGCAGTACTTTCTCACTCTTCAGTGCTAGTCTACTTCAAGGCGGAAGTTATTGAAGAAAAATGTTACACTATGCGATGATGGGTGTCATAATCGTTTTATAAGGGCGTATAAAGTAATGACTTCCAATTTATAAGTATAAATATGAGTAATTTATTCTCAATGATCCGTTAGGCCACTCTCATACTTTATAGCACATGTAACAATGATGATTGTACTTTATTTTGAAAACATTATTTTTATATTTAGGATGTGTTTCGTGCAAAATAAAAATGGAATAAAAATTTTATAAGTATATTTTATATGTTGAATTATACATGAAATTAATCTATAAATTTTTTATCCCATATCAAATAGATCCTTAGAGAATTATATATTAATAAGTAAAACTAATTATGTTAATAAATAAATATTTCAGTTATTTTATTAATAAATATTTTTATTAAAAATTATGTATTAATAATAAAAGTTTTAATTATTGTATCAATAAATCTAGTAAAAACATTTTGAATTCACTATTAATTATTTAATTAAATCTATTAATAAAATAACTTCAATCTCTAATTATTAACCTAATAATTTATAACTAAAATTATTAATTGTTGATACATAGTTTACATGAGCAAAAGTAATGTTTCCCAAAGTATACAATAATACGAATATCGCATTATTAGGAGCACATTTTGAATATCACATATTTGTGAATAAACCCTCAAATTAATCTCTGTTAATATCTTTAATGAATATATTAATTTTTAACAAAAAAAAATTGGCCCCTTCATATTTGACAATTACAAAAATTAGACAATTTGATTCTTGACTCACCTGCAACTTATAAAAAATCTGATATGAATGTAAAATAATAAATAATGCTTTTCTAATTCTATCCTCTGCGGCATTCTGTACGGAGGGACTAATATGTCCCCTTTTTTGAATGATGAGGGACTAATTGTGGGTTTTTAAATCTTGAGAGACTAATTTATCCCCAGAAATTTTCGTCAGATACCAAAATGGGTATTTATTCTTCATTTTAATTTAATTTAAAAAATTAATATATATTACCAACTATTTTCATCGGTAATTTAGAATTTAATAAATATTTTTTTATTTTTCTTCAAAAATGTTTTTAATATTATTGACGGATTATACTTCGGTATTTGAAAATTGGGAATGACCACCAATGTCCGTTCATTTTCCATTTTACCAACAGAAAATTTGTCAGTAAAATGGAAAAAATGAAATAAATTGTTTTATTAAATTATTACCAATGGAAAATTCATCAATAAAAAAGAAATATGTTGTTAAAACGCAAACCGGCTTCTTCTTCTTCATTTCTCCCATTACTTTCTCTCTCCTCGCCTCATTCTCTCTCGCTTTTCCCTTCCGATTTTAGCCATTTTCACCCTCGGAGCTTCCATTTTGCCGTCATAGACTGCCATTATGTTCCTGCTATGTTATTTAATATAGTTTCTTAGTTTAGCTTTTTTTAAAATTCTACTTATTTACTCAAAATTGTTTGTTTTAGTTAGTTAACTAATTTATTTTGTTATTTTGAATTGTTAAAGATTCTATTTGGAGCACTTGCAGCACTTTCAATCTGGTGCATAAGTTTATTTGAGCTTCTTGGTGTGTTAGTTATGTATATTATATTTTTGGTTTTAATTTTATATTTTCTTAAGTAATGGAGATTTATATTTTCTAGGATAGAATTGTAAGATGAGATTGCATGACTGGGAGAAGGTTTAGAGTTCCTTTTCATTATTTAAATTGTGTGCTGTGGTACTGTGTGTATACATATGAAGTAAACGTATGCATTTTAGAACAATTTTTAGGACTAACTAATTAATTTGCATAATTGCATGTGTTTGTTATTTGTATTTAATTAGTAAAATAATTTTTTTCGATAAATAATCGTTATTTGTGTTGAAATGCTAAATTAAATAATTATTCTTTGAAATAATCATTGTTATATAATAAATAATTATTATTTTTATTAAAATGCTGAATTAATTTTTATGGAGGCTCCTAATTTAAGGGGAGACTCTACCTAAATATTTTTTATCATTTAAAATATGCTTAGAATTAAATAATTATTATTATGCTAAATGTATTGTGTATGTATTTAGTTAATATATGTCTTATATTTTCAATTTTGTATATGTTATATAAATCGCTTATGACAGGATCGACACCTAGTTCTAGACGAGGTAGAGGTAGATTGAGAAAGCATTGTCTATCCCCTCGCACCTGTGCTTCACCCACCACCTTGAATGCGCTCGCGTCCACCACTCCCATTGCTAATGCCTGCTTCGCCTTTTCTAGTCCACACACCTAGGAGTTTGTTATGATACTCAACCTTAAATATGTGGAGTTAGGATCTCAATCTTCATTCCCCCAGCAACTTTTTCCACCTCCACCCCCACCTCTAAGAGGTGAGGCCCACACTTCACCTATACCTGGTTTCGCACTTTCCTCTACCCCTAGTCATTTTGGTCATAGGATGCCCAGGCCTCCTCATCCACCCCTTTATAGGGCTCCACGAACCAATACGTAAAACTTAAATATAATGGTAAATCCTGGTAAGTAATTTAAATTTTAAATTTATTATAAATTGTTAATTATGATAGAAAATTTAACTAACAGATAGCTGATATAATATATTATTTATGACACAGTTGGATTCTACGACAATTGGGGCTGTGTAGGATTACCAAGGTATTCAAGAAGAATTTTCACGCCCCATATATCAGTTTTGTGCAAGCCCCTGAGGCCACACAGTAGTTGTGGTAGAAAGAGTGTAAGGTAAAATAATTATAACTTTTTTATTTTTTTATTATTAGTTTTTATCTTTACTTCACCTGCTAACAGTTGTGTTACACGTATGCAGCGTGTGTTTATTAGTGATCCATGCGATGAGGCTTCCATTTACAGGGCATGAAGGACTAGGGCTGGGAAGCGCCTCCGCGATATGTTTCATGACATTTGTGAGAACGGTGCGAGCACCCATTGGCTCACGGATGAAATCTTTCGAATATTGCGGGCCTATTAAGACTCGTTGCGTTTAAGGCGAAGCAGGTGAAGGTCCAGACAAGCAGAGGATCAACCCACGGTGGCTCTATGCACATTGGAGGCTCCACTGTCATCGAGGGCACACGACTGAGAATGATAAATATCATTCTTTGCTCATTTAGTTATTCAATTTTCGCATTAAATATTATATGATCACGTGAAAATTCTTTGAGCACAAGTCCTTAGGAGAACCATACCCTAAAAGCTAGCTATTGAAATGGAAGAGCCCAAGTCCTTATAAGGCCTCCGTTTCAAGGTGACCTCCTCGATGTGGGATTCATAACATTGCCACCCCATTCGGAAGCCGGCATCCCGATGGCTGCACTTTGCAACACTGCACTTAGTGGCACTTCACTCGACAACGCTTCACTAGATCACGGTCAGCCCCTCTGCCGGTCAGAACTCTCCGCTGGTCAAAACCCTCCGCAGGTAGCCCTTTCTGGTTGGCCAGCTCTCAACGAAAGCACCATTTGTTACGAGCACAAGTCCTTGGGAGAACCACACCCCAAAAGCTAGCTATTGGAGTGAGAGAGCCCAAGTCCTTATAAGACCTCCCTTTCAAGGTGACTGCCGACTCAGGGGAAGTTGTTATGGGAGACCCACACCTAGAAACAGGACAAGTTCTAGCGGGTTGATACTCAGTCATAGGCCACATGTGTAAATACTTTTAATTTATTATAATTGTTATTCTTTAAATCTAATTTGTTTTGTTTCTTCTAATTATAGCACGAGTTTACCCAGTGACTGACCGAGGCCAGTTCGTAGTAGTCACAGCAGGGGTGGGAGCACTTTTGCCCTCCATTTGTTAGCAATGACGAGATATGGGCTCAGACCGTTGGCGGCCGCTACAAGGGGCAGATTTATAGGATGGAGACCTCTTATAGTAGGTCATATTCTCCAAGCTCTATGTTTGGAGTTGGGCCTGCTAGGATCGATCCGAAGGATATCCGTGATCAGGTCCATACACTAAATAAATCACTGTAAAGGTAGCTAGAAGATATCAATAGGAGGTAAATGGAGCTGTATGAACTCCATGAGAGGGATAAGCAGTAGTGGATACAGTAGATACGATCCATAGAGTAGCGGATAACGACCATGTACAGCTATTTCGAGCAAATGCATAGTGGCAATTCTTCGTCCGGTGCACAGCCTCCATCACCTCCGCCCCCACCTCTATCACCTTACCCTTCTCCACACCGTTACCCATCTGGATATGAAGAAGAGGACGGCATCTCTAATACTTACAATGATCCGTATTCATAGATTTTAGGACTTTTTTTTAAAATTTCTTTTGTTATTATAATTTTTATTTTAAAGCAACAATGTATATATTTTATTTAATTAATAGTTTTTTTAATTTCTTTTGTTTGTTATCATTTTAGAATTATCAATATTTTTTATTTTTATAGATTTGTGAAAAATTAAAATAAGAATTTGAAATATTTAAATATTAATTTCAAATATTACCAATTAAAAAAAATAAATATTTTTTTATTTACCGTTAGTAAGTATTAACAATTCGTCGGTTTAATAAAGCCAGTGATGATTTTTTATGCTATTATTACCAACGTATTTTCAATTTTACCGATAGAATTTTTTCGTTTGTATAATTTCCATTTTGCTGACGAATTTCTTTTTCTATTGGTAATAATCATTTTTTTTTAATTATCGACACGTTTCTTATTGATGGAATAAATTCGTCGGTATTGCCGTTAGTAAAATTATTACCAACAATTTTTGTTTAATTTTTTCTCAGTAATTAACGCATTTCTAGTAGTGTTTATTAGGGATCAATGTATCCACCCATGACATTGTTAGGAATTGATTTAGAGATTTACTCTTATTTTGTATTTTTAACATGAGTTAAATTTCAGCTTTATACTAAAAGTATACATATCTATGCAACTTTATTTACGTTAAAAGGTTGTTTTATATACTTTAAAAAGTTTTTATCTATGCTAATCATTTTTTTTTTTGTATGAATTATCAATATTTGACAGTCCACTAGATTCCATTAATTTGATTTAAGTCAAGTCGGCCTATTATAAAATAAAGCTCTCTCAACATTAATTTTTTTTTATTTACAATACTCAAACTCAATACCCTATTTAATGGAAACAAATATCTAATCACTTAAACTAACAACATCTATACTAATTTTTTTCAAGTGATTTATCATTTATTTTTTTAAAATAAAATGTTGAATTTGAGCTTCATGATTAAGAAAAACTAGCACAAAGGAAAATTTATATTTGTAAAAAGTACAATCATATTTGAAATAAATTAATTGAAATCTAATAAATTAAGGATATTAATAGTTTAGACAAGGATAAATTTTTATTTGAAAATTTCTTTCTTATATGTGTTTGTTTATTTAGATACTTTCTCAGCACAATCCAACGTGGGACAAATGGAAGTCATACCCTCCTTTTGCTAAAGTGCCTTGTAACGTGTACTTGCATTCTTAAGATACCATGTACTTCAAAGTTGTTAACCCTTTTTTTTATGGGACAAAGTTTTTTAACTTTTTTCTTTTAACTTTTCCATGCATTTTATAAAACACGTTTACAAGTTTGTCTTCCAAATTAACTATTTCTTATCTTTGGCCTTCCACAAGAAATTTTTTTTCTGAAGGTAGTAAACTAGCTAAAATGTGATAAAGTGATTTGATTGGACTTTAATTTCAAAATCAAATCGTCTTAAAAAATGAAATATAACTAGAATGATGTTTATTGAGAAAAAATAATCTAATTATAGACGGAAATACATTGAAAGAGCGTGGCATTGTGACAATTCATTTTATGTGTCGAGGAATAGCAAAGGGCACCAAGAGAGTAGGACGAGTGAGAGCATATATATGATTAAACCGAACAAACAAAGCTTCTAAAAGGAAAATGCCAAAAATCAACATGCCACTCAGTAGCAATATGCAAAGAGGAAGAAACCCAATAATGCAATCGTTTTCACATAAACAAACATGCATATGTATCTCTCTCAGGCAAAGGAATAAGAACTAACTAGTAGTAGCCTGTGATACAGAAAAGGATGTCTCAAGGCCACACGTAGGTCAGAGGATTAGTTAAAGAGTCCATTTTTTATGGTTGAATTGTTAGAAAGCACGTTCATTTTGAAAAGCTTCATGAGTGAAATGTTGATGAAAGTTGAGCCAATATCATGTGGACGAAAAGCTACTTTGGTTTCACACATGAAATGAAAACATGATTTTTTCTGCTTGGTCTCATGCATGAAATGAAAACATGCTAGAAGCATATTCTGCTATGTGCCATAAAGGACCTGCCAAAATGTTGCCTATAGGTCTATGACTATAATCTTCGATTATCATTATCATTTTTATAAGGTAAAATCATACAGCGTCCCCCCCCATCCCCTTTTGTTACTTGTATTTTGGCTTATAGCAGGACACTTTTAGAGAGAATTTTTGTGGACTGAAAATTTTCCTTACACTTTATTATATAACGAAATTATCATTTTTTATTCTGTGCCTTAAATTAAATTTAAACTAATATAAGTTTATGTTTGGCAAATATGGCTTAGAATTGCTTGCTTCTAACTTCTGACTGCTTGTTTCCGTAAAAAATATGTCCATGAAACTTAATTGGTGGTTTCAACTTTTTCACTTTTCATTTTCAATTTTTTTGGTTTTAATTGCAAAGATGTTTAACGACCTATTACGGACAAAGCGATCTTAGTGGACTCGACTATGAGGTCAATAATATCTACAAACTTCAGTAACATTTCAGCTACGGATGTTTTCATATTACTTTTAATTCATGAAATGGAATTCCGGGGTGAAACTTTTATCGAAGATGGCTTGTTAGGCTAAAGGCAATCTGATACCATATAAAGGTTTATGGAAGTATAAATTTGCATTACATTATATGCTGTACGCGTACATTCATATATAGGCAATTTACAGAATGACTTGTATCCAAAACTATTGTAACAGAAAAGCGAGATCTCCTATACTAACGTAACAAAACGAAAGATACAAAGCTGAAGATTCAAACAAGCAATGAATTGGTCAACCAAGGAAAACTAGCATGCATCATTCTCGGATAGAACTCCTACATTCCTAACTAGAAAAAGGAACAATGAGATCCCGTCTATACAAACTTCGTCTAAACGTTTCTATAGACTTTATATGGTGAGATTTTCGGTGATAAGTGGCCACCGTCATATTGTTGGTTAATTATATCTGACAACAATGATGTGGAAGTGGTAGGTAATGACATGTCAACAGAAATGTAGATAGTTTAGATATTTAACACAACAAAAAATATTCCTATATTTTATGAATTGTGCTAATTGAGTAAGGGGACTGTTTTTTTAATGTTTTAATATGGGATTTGGTTTTAAAATATACCAAAATAATTGAGTAAGGGGACTGTTTTTTATTTTTTTTAATATGGGTTTGATTTTAAAATATACCGAAATATGGGAATTGGGACAATTTTACATGGATATGAATTTTATATGAAATCAAATATTCTAATTTCTATTTATTGGAATTTTTTATTAAAATAAAATCAGAAATTTCGATTTCAATATAAAATTCTGCTAAAAAAAATTGGAATTTGCAATTTCAGCGTAATAAAAAATTTTAAATAAAAATCGGAAATTCTGACTTCAATATGATAAAAAATTCTAAACAAAAATTGGAATTCAAAATTTCTGACTTCACATTGTGTACTCGGATTCTGAGCACAAAATTAAAATTGAAATTTTCGATTTCATTAAACCCCATATTTTTGTAGATATAGCCCAAATCCCATATTATTGAACATATCAAACTCTAATATCATATAAAAAATAAAAATCTGTTTTCTGTATTATACCCTTTGCGGACAATTCAGAAGATATTCTTACTCAGAGATCGTGTAAAAATATATTTTTTTTATTTTTTTTATTTATTTTTACCTACACTCACGTTAATATGAGCAAATAACATTTTTCATTTAGTAGACCTACCTTTTCAATATTGAAAGTGTGAGAATGTTAGGCAAAATAATTGCAAGGAATTAATTTATATAGATGATAATATTTTTGGAAATCTTGTACTAAATATAAGAACCCAGCATTTAAATGGAAAGATTCACTATAATAGAAAAAAAGAAGCCTCGAACCGAAGCTCCAATAAAGTGTGTTTCTATGTCTATATGTTATCCAATAAAGTTGTAAAACTTGCTATTATGATACTGTAACAACTAAGTAGCTTAGCATCTACATTAATGTTATGATATCTATGTATCAACTAGACTATAATAATTAGGAAAGAAGCTCATATGATTTAATTAATTTAATTTTAATATATTGTTAGTGTAAATTTTTTTACAATTATTTAATTATATTATTATTTAATTATATTTTATCATGTCAAACATAATAACCTAGTTCCCATCGTTTTTTGCTCCATGGTTGATGGAGCGATATGAGTATTGGATTGGAGATTGGGCTTGGCTGCAAAGAACAGAGTGATGACTCTATTAAAGAGAGACAAAGCTGCTTAGGGTAGAGGGAGCTACTTAGGACCAAGAGAGCCGCATTAAGTAGAGGTGGCTACAAGGATTAGGTACTTGATAAAAAAAATCTAGTAGAAACCTAATTAATTACTTCAAAAATTAGGCATATAATAATATATAATAGATTGATAATATAAATATTTTATGCTAATAATATATTAAAATTAGTTTCTAATTTAATATTTATCAGAAAGAGTAACGTTACTTATACTTATTTTTAAAATTTAGTATAGATATATAATAAAAGAAAAATATATAAGGTAATGGGTCTATTTTTTTTTTTTTAATATTCATCATCTTATATCTTTCTCTCTAATTGTTATCTATAATAAATCTAGAAAATAAGTATAACTAACAATGTTTTTTTCAAGAGGTTAATACTTTATGTTTTTTTTTTTTTTTGGCATTTAGACGTTATATCATGAAACCTATTACTATTCTTTAAAACATGTCTTTTTCAAGGCTGAAAGATCAGAAAAAAGAAACACAACAAGCAATTTCAAGAAATTAATTTTTTGCTTTTTTTTTTTTGGGGGGGGGGGGGGGTGTGGAATCGAGAGGACAATAATATGATGCCCCATCTCCATTATGAGTAGCACTTCTTCTGGCTCAATCAAGAGTGGTCGCGGCATTTATAAAGTGGGCACAGTCATTGACTCATTGCTCTAGACCATTATCCCTGTCTGGTGGAGAGTACCTTAAAACGGTGGGGTACGTAACTAAGAAGCACTTTTTGAGTCATACATTTCACGGGTACAGATCAGACAGAGAGTTAGGGAAGCTTTATTATGAGACTTTAGTACTTGAAAACTAATCAATACCATAAAAACTTGAAATTGTAAATATGTCTCACGTAGGCAATATTCCTACTACATTGAAAGAAATATTGCCATTGGGTAATGGTAGATATTCTCAGCACCAATTATTGCACTGAGAATTCGAGGTGCGTGGAGAGCCATGTGGTGGTCCTTTCCCTTTGAGTCTTCATAATTAAGGCTGTGATGCCAGCGAGGTGCTACATTTATGAGGAGGTAGAAATTAGAACGTGAATTGAAATTAGAATGTGAACGCAATTGCTATTGCTAAATAGGAGTATATCCCTTCTCTATTTCTTTTCACATTTTTTTTGGCAGATTTTCTATCATTTCTATGTAGTGTTATGATATATAAACCCAGTATTTTCGTACGTGATTTTAATATTTAAGCCTATATATATACACTATAGCCATAAAACATAATGAGACTATATTGATTGGTCACCAATATTAAAAAATAATATTATTTATATATTAAAAATAAATATTTTTAATAGATATTATAGTAAAAAAATATAAAACTTTGATTTTATTTATTACTACCAGGCCATTTTCCAAGAACGTGACCACTGCTTTTTGCGTGCTCTCTCTAGCCAACACGGCTAGGCCGTGTTCACGTGCTTATAAATTTATCAAATACTTATAAAATATCTATAAATTATCAAAAAATTTTAAAAATTAAATCAAAATCAGGATACCATTCAGGTAAGCCAATTCATCGTTGGTACATGAATTGTGTTATTTGAACATATAAAAATAGATATATTTGATATATTATTAATTTTTTTTTAGTTATTAATATTTTAAATTAAAGTTATTAATTATTTGACTGAATTATCGATCAATTGTAGTATAATATTATAGAACATTTTATATGTAATTGGTTGGTAATCTAATCAAATAAATTGATAACTTTAGTTTAAAAAATTAACAATTCAAAAAAAAATTAATATTTATATACTTTAACTAATTGACAACTCAATCAAAAAAATTGATAACTTTAATTTAAAAAATTAATAACTAAAAAAAAATATTATTAACGCAACACAAATACATCTCTTACTACATGTACAAATAAACTTTCTCGTTGGCACGTATGTTGAATTTTCTACTTCGTATATATTAAATCTTTTCGAACCGCATGAGAGCTGTACATGACCTCACTACGTTTTGGTACCTGAAGATTCTTATTAACGTAGTAGTGTAGTTAAAATTATTTACTTGACACAAAAATCTAAACTCGGGTTGATAATTATTGAAATTGATTAGCTTAACACAAAAATCTTGATTCAAGTGATACAAAGTCTTTTAGAACTTTTGAGAACGCTTAATTTAGTTCTACTTTAGTTTACATTCTTTCTCTCCACATTAAATGTTTGACTAAATTATATAACTTGCTTAATTACTTGAACATGATGATAATGCTCTCTTCTAGGGGCTTTGGCCCTTTGTTTATTAAGGGGGATAAAAAACAACGTAAATAAAAATTATAAATTCGTAAATGATAGGTCTTACATTTATGATGTATACAGCCGCATATAAGTACTTAGTGCCTGTTTGGTTTTAATGGCTAAACGGCAAAGCGTGAGCTCCAATGCTAAATCCTGAATTCCCATGTAACTTTTAATGAAAGAAAAAATTTCTACCTTTAATGAATATCGATTTTGGTCACCTCCCAAACAACCTCCTACTTGTTTGATTTTGATTTGAACTGTGTCAAGTATTCTTAACTTTCCCTTCTTCCTTTGACAATAATATATAATTGTCATGTTTTTTTTTGTCATTTAAAATTGTGGAAGATAGTGCTTTCACAATTCTAGAGAATAGAATATTTATGGTTATTCTATTCTCAACAAATATACTTTCTAGAATTTAAATTTATATCCTCATCTTTACGTAGAAACAACTTGTTGGTATTTTAAACAAATCACAAAACACTAGTCCAAATCATTTATACTTTATATCAATATTTTACTACAGCGAGACATGTTTATATGCTCCTAGGCTGAGAAAAAGTTATCGCTATGTATTATTTAATGTTTAAAATCTCATTTTTGCATTAAAAATATAGTTAAAGTAAAAGATAGAAATAACACACAAATTTAATTTATTAAATATTAAATGGTATAAAACAACAAATTTTCATTGTAGAAATATGAAGAAGAATAACGAAAGACTATAGTGCTAACCGTGCAACAAAAGCCACAAAGCCAACTCATTGTTTTGCTCTTTTGTGCTCACTAATGGGAGTTTGTATACAATTCTTTAATATTAATTTCATCGTTAATTTGAATTTTTCACTCGTATTTTCATGACGCACCCAACTAAATCTGAGTGTTAAGTAATGTTATTATTTATACATTTAGTCAGATACAAATTTTCTGAATAACTAAGTTATTAGGTGAAGATTCATGACTTATTAAGAAAATAGGTGATTTAGCAAACTACCTCACAATCAACAATACTTAATTAATTTAAGTGATTTGATATTTATTTTCTTTAAATAAGATATCAAATTTGAATCTTCTAAATTAGAAAAACTAATACTAAGAGAATCCAGCTGACCCAAACTTGTTAAGATCTAATAAACTTTGAATAATAGTGATTCAGGAAAAAAAGAAAAGAAAAAGAAAAACCCTTGTTCAATCTTCTAACTAAGCTAACTAAACTAACAAATAATAGTAACAAAACTCTTGCTACAAGTTGGGATAAACTATCAATGTGGCTAATCTTCTATTTACAAAATTGTTAAAGAATTATTTAAAAAATATATATTTTAGAAGAAATTTTATTTTTTTTAATAAAATTTTACATTTGAAAGTGTTTATTTTAGAAAAATATAAAAACATGTCAAAATATGAATATAGTGCCTAAATGTTGATGTGTTGGGTAGTGTCTATCTAAGAATTTCTTTTACCAAAATTCACTTATTCATTCAAGAGTCAATAACATACTATATTGTTCTAACAACTTAATTCTAGTAAAAAATTATGGCTCTCGAGCATTTTTCTTTTGTTGTTAGAAGAGTATTGTATATATTCTAATCGTATACAAAAACTTGTCATAGAATGGGCTTGATGCTCGAGCTACGTTTCACCTTATTGTAGTTCCCACCATGCATCTTGCTTAAGGTATGCAAGTACTATCTCTGTTTGGAAATAACTGTTCAATTTTAAATTTTTTTCAATGGATAGAATATGCACAACCCAACAAAGTATGCAAGGGAGCTAAAATACAGCACAAAACAAAGTTCAAAATAGAATTGACACAATTACAATGTGCAAGACAAAACATAACAAAGAATAAATCATATCAAACCAAGAAAAACACAACTCCAACTCATTGTTCAGGCTTGATTTTGCAAAAAAGCATCATACTCCCATTCCTGTGGGTATATTTGGATTAGTGGTAAGTAATGTAGTGGAATGACATGGAGTCCAAGAGAGCGGAATGGAATGAAGTGAAGTGGAGTAATTATTTCACTTCATTGTTTGGATAAAATTGGATTCCACCCCAAACCTCCTTAATTGGAAGGAACAAAAAATGGGGGTTTTGGTGGAATAGGATGGAATCTATTCCCTCACTAACCCTTTTACTCCATTATAAATTTATTAATCCAAATAATGGAGCCCAAGGGAATATAATGGGCTTCCATTCCACTCCACCCTGAACCACCAATCCAAACATACCCTGTGTTGCTATTTGTCATCATTTTATCTCCTTTTATATATAAATCCGTCTCCATTTTTTGAGGGATGAGCGATTCACAAGTAGCTCATTTGGGATATGGTATTTTTTGGACATCTAGCTTTTTAACCAAAATGCCCACCTCACCGTGATCTGTCTTTTCTCCCTTTCCAGCCTGGACTTGCATTTTCAAATACAATTCTATTTCTAATAAGCCATATTGACCAAATTACTACATAATAAAGGGTCATCCACATTTTCTTTTCAACCCCATGTAGCTTAACACCTGACCATGCTTCTAGAAAGGAAATGGGTTTGTGAGAACAACACAAATAAAACTCTCACCATGCACAATAGTCCATCCACAGATTCCATGATATTAAACATTCAAAGAATAAATGGTCAATAGTTTCACTGGCACTTGAGTACAGTGGGCAAGAATCATCACCTATTTTGATAATGTTCAATCTTGCAAGTCGCTCTTTTGCATTGAGTCTTCCTTATAGAACACACCACACAAGGATTTCAGCACATGGTGGAGCCAGACCTTTCCATGCTAAGCTAGCTATGGGAGTCCCCAGTGAGTTATTTGTTGTGAGCATCTCAACCTGCATATTAACAAACTTGACAGAAAATGTACCATTAGAGTTAAATCTCCATATGAGAGAGTCGTCCTCATTATACTGCAATACTTGCTGGTTTCAACGTATATAATAATTGGGAATAAAGCTCATTTTCCCATACAAGAAAGTCTCTCCTCTAGCTAAACGACCAAGTCCATGTATGATCATCCCAATGTCCCATATCCATAATAAAAGTTTGTTTTTGGTTGGATAGATTATAGAACCTTGGGAATACATCTTTGAGTGTGCTTAGTCCACTTGTGTTCCCAAAACAAAGCTGAATTGCCCCTTCCCAAAACAAAGAGAGAAAGGCACAAACTCTTAATTACTCTTTCTTAACATCTTCCACAATCTAAAATTTTGTGCCTTTTTCTTTCTAGTATATATGCAAGAAGTCTACCTTTTAGATATCCAAAATAAAATTTCTCTAAGACGTAATTCAACGTAATTTTACTTATGAACTGATATTCAGTTTAAATCCTTCGAATTTATGGTTTAGTGTGTACAAATCAAAATCCAAATATACAAACAGTATTGTAGTTGATGGATAGCAGGGTTTGCTTTGGTTTTTATGTGGTATGTCTGTATTATGTTGTGTTTGTCTTGTATTCAGGTGGTCCGTAATTGCCACACATTTGTCAAAGAGAATAGATAATGAGATCAAGAACTATTGGAACACACATCTTAAGAAAAGGTTTGCTAAAAATGGGGATTGACCCTATGACTCACAAGCCCAATAATGATGCCCTCCTCTCAAGTGATGGTCATTCCATCAAGACTGTTGCAAACCTCAGCCACATGGCTCAGTGGGAGAGTGCTAGGCTTCAAGCTGAAGCAAGGTTGGTTAGGGAATCAAAATTGCGTTCACATTCATTGTGCCTTGTAAGTTCTACTTTTGCACCATCGTTGTTGTCATCATCTTCTTCAGCTCCAGTTATGAATAAATTACTGAACAAACCGCCAATAACCAAGGATTAGAGTAATGGAGGGTGGTTGAAATCTAATGAAGGCAATGGGGGCACTGCACATGGGATAAATGGTGGTGACCTTGAGTCCCCTACATCTACCTTATCTTTCTCCAAGAACAATGCGCCGCCAATTATGAGTACTATCCAACTTTAAATATGTACATGAATTAAGAACATACTTGAAAAAACGTCAATATTTAAGAAATTTAGATGTATTTTATAAAATTATACTTACTTAATTTCTTTCTTATATTTAATTATTTCTTTCTACTTACTCTTTCTCCTCTATTTAATAGGGATATAATTAAGAAAAAATAATTAACATTATCTGAATTTTCTAAATAGACAATGATTTATAGAAAAATAAAATTTCAAAAGTAGATAGTTATTTTAAGACGAAGATAGTAATGTATTAATTTCTACCATAAAATACACAACCGGAGAATATTGCAGTTATTTTAAAGATATAGCACGAGGATAGTCAATCCTTTCGCTCAAAAACAAAATTTCACATATTTAACATGAGTAGTATATATAGTTCCACAATTAATTTGAGGCTTAGAGCCACCAATTATTGTTGCCATGCATATTGCTGCATCTAATTTTGACTAAAAACAGTTTAAGAGTCTGCTTAGTTGAGTAAGTAAAATCATACAATATATACCTCCACCATCTGAAAACGATTCCCTTTAATTGGCAGCGAAAGATAGTACCATAGTCCACAAGATACATTGCACTACAAATCAATACCTCTCCGTATAGAGAAAGCAAACTTGTACACGGTGCCTTTGTATATACGACTAAAGCCCAGGCAGAGATTTATTAATCACCATACAAACACATAAATACCTATCTCCACTGTATATGGAGCAGCCGTTTCTGAATAAAAGTACACTAGGTATACACTCTAGTTAGCTTACTTGGACAATAAAAATCTGACCCAGATTTTGCACTCGGAAGGTCTGTTAATGTAGCGTCTGTTAGGGTCTGCAGGTTTATATATTTATGGCAATTTCCAGCCAGAATCCATGATGTGATCAATAATATCAGCATCATGGTTTTTATTCCAATAATATTTTTTAATCTGTTCCTATCTTTACACTGGGCAATGAACCGCATGCATGTATAGTATATGCAAGTTTCACATTTTTGTTTTAGATAGAAAAAGTTACTTTCATTTTTTCCTCTCATCGAACTAATTTTGTCTCTATTCTATCTTTTTTCAAGCCTTGTGCTCTTTAGGGTTTAATTTAATTAAAGTAATCTATATTCTTTTATATATGAGTCTATTTAATAATATTCTTAATTTTTGTTCAAAAATTTTTAAAAAATACTTATAAGTATATTGATGGAGTAAAATTTGCTTATACATGAAATATTAATTCATGACAATAACAATAACTAAGCATAGTTTCATTGGGTAAATTTGATTGCATGAATTAGACGACGCCATGATATGTTATTACGTTAGGAAATATTAGATTTATATCAATAAAAAATCCTTGTCCTTGCTTCAAAATCCAAAGAGGTAGGAAAGGGTTCTTCCAGAAGCGATTGTACGTGAACATAATCATGCAATAATATGTCCAACACAACATAAGGAAAACGTCGAGAGGATTGAGAAGAGGTTGATGAAGTCACCAATTCACATGGGGTTAGCATAATATGGGACAAGGACATGTAGAAGCCAATGCCACTGCCACGCCAAATCCCACTCAATCTCCTTATCTCCTCATCTATTCGTCTTTCTTTCTCTCCCACCCAAAACCAAAAGCCTCTGATAGAGCTCTCGATCCCTGTCTCTCTCTCACTGGCTGTTGTTTAATTTGTTCCCTTTTGCTAGCAACATCATTAAGCTAATGACCAAAAAACCTTGCCATGTAGGCCTTATTCTCAACCGCTGATGAACAAAAATCCTAGGGCTCATTTGACATATCTGATAGTATGAGGATTGATAATATAAGACCTGATTGTATAAGGTCTAATAAAAATTTAATATTATATAGTGTTTGATATGTCACTATATAAAATATTATATTATATAAAATATAATCAAAAAAAGATATTATAATAAATATAATATTTTAAATATTAAAATTTAAATTTAAAAATTAATATAATTATTTAAATATTTATTATAATTATTTTAGCTATTTTTATTATATATAAATATAATTTTATATTAAAAATTATTTATTTATTTTTTTAATATTTTTCATAAATATAAAAATTTTGTGTGAGAGAGAGAGAAAAATAAAGAGGGAGTTTTTATACATCAAAATCCAAATAAGCTCAATATCATATTCTTATATTTGATTGTATTTTTTATTATATATAATTAAATTTATATTAAATATTATTGTTATTATTTATATATTTTAATAATAAATTTTTATTTCTATATTTTTTATATTAGTTTGAATAGTTATTTTATAATTATTATTTTTTTGAAATGTTTATTTATTATTAAATATTTTTATTAAATAATATTATTTTTGTTTATATGGTTTTATTATTTATTTAATAATTATTTTTTCTTTTAATAAAATATATTAAAAATAAAAAGGTGAAAAAATCTTATATATTAAAAGTTAATTAGGCCTAATATAATCTCTTTAGAATGGATTAAGTTATTTATTATTTTAACGTATAAGGGAGATTTGATAGATAAGTTTATATAATACGTTGACTGCACCAAACAACGAATAAAGTCATAATTTATTATATTACTTTATCCTATCATACCGCCTAATACGGCATGTTAAATACACCCCTAGTGTTGTGATGCATGGGTAAGAGATATTTTGGTAATAGAAAAATTCTTATGTATTTTTAGAGCAAGAGATTTCTCTTGCTTTGATCCATTTTTTATTTATCACATCAATGAATATTGGTAGTTGATGGTTAAGGAAACAAAGGTGGCCTATATTTACTAATGTATTTCTCTTGGTAACATGAAGGGGAAAAATATTGAAAATACATTATCACATGTGAAATTTTTATATGATTCAGCCATATTTAAGGATTTATCATTAATCCTCTCAATCATGTATTTTGTATAAACCCCACTTTCTTAATCAATGATAAAAATTCATACATGATCATGTGAATATAAAAATCTCAATCTATTTCAAAAAATATCTTGGTGTGTGGGGGTCCTGGTCACTTTCTAGATGCTACACCTAATGGTCTCCATCGCCGACCGTTTCAACTTTGAGAAGCCAGCTTTGGTTGTTTTAGCATTCTGGAGATTTGCTATTCCTGTTCACGCAGAAATATAGGCTGCAAAGCTCATAAATTCACTAAAAAACATGTAATTAATTGTCCGCATTTTAGATTGTCAGTTAGTCGATTTTTTCAAAAAAAATATTGCTAAATATTTTATCAGCATTTGTTGGTGATGCAGCCAAAATTAGTATCCAAAAACGCATGATTTAGCTTAATTTTAATTTCCATTAGCTGCAGTTAATGCCTTTTTTTTTTTTTTTGAAAAAAATCAATGGTACATTCATTGAAAATAAATGCTAAATAAAAAATATTATCTCGATAATGATTCATTTCAAATAATATAAAATAGAATATAACAAAGACTATCATATTATCAATTTAAGAGTTGTTAATTGCAATGAAAGTGGACTATAACTTTAGATGAATTTTACCTATAATATCAAAGATTTGAATACTGGAGTCACAATTTTTGAGAGCCATAACATGCTCCCTCAACCTTGAGTCATGACTTTGCGAGCCATAACCTGCTCCTTCAACCTAAATGTTCCAATTCTAAGGTATGTTCCAATTCGGATAATGATGAGGGATCTAGTTAGAAATGTTTACAACTATAAAGACTCAATTAACATTAAAAAAAAATAATTATAAAAACCAATTCAAAAATCGATATAAAGTAGAGGAACCAAAACTTAAACTAACCTTATACATTTAATCATGAACAAAAGAAGCCCCATCATTCATCAATGTAACCATTCAAAATTTTATAGGTTTAAATATATTTTTAATCTTTATAAATGTGGGTCATTTCGATTTTAATTTTTCTAAAATTTTTACTTTGATTTTGATTTCTCTCCTTTTTTTTATTATTAGATTTTTAATCCTTATTGTTTAGACTGAGTGTTAAGTGATAATATTTATAAAGACCAAAAACAGATTTAGAAAATATTTATAATAACCAAAAATAAAATTTCTAATGTTTGTAATAATTAAATGCATTTCTAATGTGCTTATAAAGACTAAAATTTAGAATAACAAGAAATAAAAATAAAAACAGGGGGGAGAGGAACCAAAATTAAAGCAAAAATTTTAGAGAGAACAAAATTAAAAAAATCTATATTTATAAAAAATAAAAAACATATTTAAGCCAAATTTCATAAGTTAGATATTTCCCAATACTTTATTTTCAAATATGAGATATGAGATGTTCTATTTTATTATTATTGAAGTATGGGAAGGTAATACATATCATACCACATATAAATTGGGTTTTTTGATCCCTTGTTATGTTGTGATTTTTTTTTTTTTTTGGACAATATATGTTATTTTATAATTTTCATTAGCAACAGATAGGCATCAAGCTAATTTATTATATGCATTTTTAGAGTTTTACGGATAATATATATATTCGCTGATGTGTTTTCTCCATCATAATGCAGTACTGTGAGGTTTATAGTAGATAACATAACAGTGTACAACTCCAAATTCATCGTCCATTTTTTGTTTACATATATTGGAAGAACGAAAGCAAGATAACTTTTCTCCCAGGATGCACCATGTGTTAATTGTCTTATGATATCTGTGCACGCGTTTCAGGTACAAATACTGAAGAGGAATCTTCCTATTATTTTTTTGCTTTTTCGGCCTAGAAGAATCTTCATTCAAGGTTCTAAGTAGCTACATTTTGGAGGGCTCAAACCCATTGCATAGACCCCACTAACTATTGAGCTTAAGCTTGTTTATTTCTAACGGCCAAAAATATTTTAACAAAAATAAAGCTGCATGCAAGGCGCGAGCTCAAGTGGCCAAAGTCTTGGCCTTGTATGATGTGCACTCCAGGTTCGATTCTGCCATAGACAGGAAGTGGGTAGAAGAACCAACTCCCCAAAAACACCCCTTCTCCCTGATGTAAAAATAAAAAATAGAAAAAGCTAGTTTATTACTGTCAGATCAAAAAAACAAAAAAAGGCCTTCTCATTACTAGAGCTAACCTTATGGATATGCCATATACGTTCAAATGCATTAGTAAAATTATCTCAATTAAATTTCACTAAAAATAATACAATTATTTTGAGAATAATAAGATTCCTCTAAAGCGAATTCGTATCTGAAATGAAAAAGTGAGGAAAAAACTGATTTTGCTCACATTTAAAATTGGTACATCAAATAAATTATTGTCTTTGCAAACACTTCAATAATTTTCTTTTTGATGGGAAACTAAATGTCAAATGAGAAAAGTCTATCGCTTTTACACAAAGTGTACAAAGGAAAAGGCTATTAAACAACGCATCAAAAAAAAAAAGTTCTTACTGTAAATAAAATTTACATACAAACGCATTTGATATAATATTTACTTCAACAAAGTATTGATGTAATGTTTTTTCATTTTTGGTTAACAAGTATTCGGTTAGGTATTGATACGATTTGCGACAAAAATAAAACGGTATTGATATAATTTTTTTTTTTTTTGTTATAATTTGAACAAATATAAAGATTAGTCGATTTAAGCCACAACCTACGCAAAGTTCATATAACACACAGTACCCAAAAAAACACGTTTCATATATCATATTGGGCCATAGCCCAACTTCATATAAGCAAAGCATTTATATGAAGCTCGTGCATGTCAACCATGTTTTTCAACTTCGATTGCATTTTAGCACTATACTGTGTCAAGGGGAAAACTATACGTCTCTTTAAAATTCCACCTTCATTTCTTCCAACCACGTTGACCTGAACCTCTTGCTTATACAATAAGTCCAAAATCAAAATGTGGGGATTAGAAATTAACTATTTCCACCAGCAACTTTCATTTTTTGCTTTGGTAATGGTGCGTGTTACGTTACTCCTGTTCAAGTTTGCAAGTAACTTATGCCCCTATTCAAAATTGAAAAATATTAGAACATTATATTACAAAATGGAACCACCATATTTATATTTGCAAAGTAAGGCCTGCTCTCATGTATTGAATAGCTTCTTTTTGTCCAAACTTAGAGCAGCTGGACGGCGCAAACTCAAACTAGCTTTGACTGGAGGACCCTGTTATGGAGGTTTGCGCTAGCCACCTTCGTTCCTCTGCGAGGCAATTTATTGCTCCAAACATTAGCATCTGCACTATACTTCAATTGCCTAAACAAACTTACTATCACAACAAAATTATAATGTTAAAAGCCATGCAAACTAGAGCCACAATTTCAAGCCACAATTAACACAAAAAAAGATGATATATTTTAACACAATTAAGAGAATTCTTGATATCGATTCAACCAACCCATTCTAGTCATGAAATCATTCACAATACCCATTTGCATACATATCAAATCGATTTCCAAATCTCTTACATCAAGATACCAAAATTTTTATGTCAATTACCTTCACTGCGCTTAGCACCCTCTTCACGAAAGTATATTGGACCTACAACCAGAGGATGTTTTGTCAGAGGTTGCACCCTCGTCTTAGATGGAACAACTTCCTCATCCAACCCCCACAACTAGACGACAAATAAAAACCTAACTATGCGCTGCCAGTGGGCTTCGATAGAGGACACGGTGACAAATGGTTGTGACGCATCTTCGCTCTTCCTTCGCAGGTCGTGATGCCCCTAATGGTTGTGACGCCTGCTCTAATCTGATGTTGAGGTTGTCCACTTCGGCGGTGTCGGAATCCCACCTTTCGTCGACAAAGAATCAGAGACGGATATCCAGACATGCCTCTATTTGTAAATAAACTTCTAAGATACCCATTTTGCAATATTAGATACTGCTGTTTTATAACTATCCATGCGTGAGTAACTTATTCCCAAACTTAATAGGAACTAAAGTAACACACTCCAAAATATTGCTAAAATGGTACTTAGATCAAGATGATCCTTGAATCCATGTGTCTCCTTTCATGCAGTGCAAGTGAATACTTATATGAGGGTACAAGGAGTTATTGAGGAAGAGGTCCATCAAGGTCTCCTAAAGCGGTTACAGCTGCAAATATTATACAATTGCTTACTTCGATAAATCAGATCCACCATTGATGTTATAGTTGACGAAACTCTCATGAGAACATTTATAAATGCTACATATGATTTGTTGTGAGAGATGGCCACATATCAAGACTAGAGGCCATCTCAGAGTCAATCTAAAAAACTAATGTACTTTATACCTTTTATTATATATAGAGTTGGTTATATTGGACTGTAGTATACGGGATTGGTCCGCTAAATTCACAATTTGTGCAGGATAAGATCAGGCATTTTATCAATCCATTTATTTGCAAATTTACTAGTTCAATCCACTTAATCTGCAAGTTAAGCAAGCCAAAACCAACGAATTTGTAGTCCAACCCACTAAATTATTTCCTTTTTATTTTACCCCGCCCCTCCTAAGTTAATCTAATTGACCTAACCCTAAAACACAACACAAGCACAATCCTCATTGTCATGCCATCAAACCATTCCCTATCTCGTTCTTCTCCATCTCTTCTCATCAACCATTCTTCATGTCCATTATTCATCAATCATCGCCACCACCTCTAGCTATGTATATTCATTTTTCAAGAAAAAAAAATCATGGCCATATATTGTCATAAGTTCTAAAGATTACTAATGAAAATCTTGATGGTTAAAATTGTCAGACATTATTTTTTCAAGCCTTTTATTTCACAAAAAATAAATTATAAGTTTAGAAATTACTCAAAAGTGATTAGTCATAACAAAAGTAAATTGCAACTCAATGCAAACTCTACACTCAAATCTTAAAGTTGTCATTTTTTAGAGAACTTTACCTAACCATATCACAACTCAATCATATGAGCAATTCCTAAAACCAAATAAGATGTTGGATTGCAACTATTTTAAGAATTGTCATACAATCAATATTCTGAAGAATCTACTAACTCAATACAACACAATGAACAATGTTATAATATTATCAAAATTTTTAACAGAACAAGAATAATATTTAAATGAAGTAAAATAGTATGACATACTTATATGAGAATTAATAAGTATGTCACATTACAAACAAATTTCTTGTCATTTATCAATTTTTTAATACAATTATGAATGGTTAATTTCACCGTGAGAAAAGAATCAATTAATAGTATGACAACTTCAGATCTATGTAACTAACCCCTCCTAGCAAGGCAAGAGTTGGTTGTTATTACTTATTGTTGAGAAAAGAATCACTTTAGCGTAAAACTAAAGACAAATTAATGTTTTCTTCCTTTGCTTTGCTCGCTCTTGAGGATATGATCACAGCTTTTGCTTGTCAGCTGAAAATTCTTCCCGAATAGTTTCAACACGTTTCATCAAATTATGTCCACCATAAACCCGCTTGAGCCATATGAATTCACCTGCACGTGAACAAGCAAACAAAAGCTATGAGAATTGTGGTGAAAAGGTGAGGTAGTGAGAAGAGTTCAAGCATATATATATATACCTTCTATTTGCATGATCATTCAAATAGTGGATGATTATATCAAAGATTTTTACTGATGTGACAATATATAATTGGATGTCTATATAAAAAAATTTTATACTAACAATATATTCAAATTATATATATATTAAAGGCATATAAAACCAAGGGCTTCCAACCTTCATATATGGAGTGGAGAACAGAAAACCAATGAATCTACAATCTCACATCAAGCTGAACGAAAACCACCAATCTATCAGCAGAATCATTGAAGACAGTTCCGAAAAAATCGGATTCCCTGTGTCATGAAATTTAATTAAGGCAAAGAAAAGTTTTCGAGATGAACTACCAATCCAAAAACAAAGTAAATTAAATAATTAAAATCAAATGATACAAGGTCCTCAAGGAAAGAAAGACTACCTGCAATGCAAAAGTAATATCACCCTCATCAACTTTTGGAGTTACTCTTTTCAATTTATCCTCTCGTGCTTGTCCTAGTTTAATAAGCCCCTGCAGTTATAATATGTTTAATCATTTTACCTATTACCACTTTCCTTGGTTGGAAAATCCGTAATCAATGGCAGAAAGCTACATCTAGAAATTAATAATCAAATTGAGTAGTGTTTTAGATACCTGGTCATTAAGCACTCTGCACATGTTTGAGAATTCTAAGATTCCTGCTGGGGGAATTAGTGATGATTTGCATAACTCCATGTAAGATTTATACAACTGCATCATTATTACAATTTTAGGAATCAATACATAAGTAAAATGAGGAGAAATTTTTAATTTTTATATATTTAAAAAGCCGTAAAGGACACCTCTCCAAGGATTGTATCTTTCTTGGCTCCACGGAAATGCTTCATAGAAGAGCAGAGTATAATCTGCAAATAGTACAGATCCAGAAAAAAGTTATAAACAATAGCTAATACTTAGTAACAAAAAGAGTGCTTCTGCAATTGGGTTTGGTTAGTTTTAGTATTCTGTTAAACGAGAAAAAAGAAAAAAAAAAAACTGATTACATGTCAAGTACCTAGTCATAGATCCTTCAGGTGGGTTAGTTTGAGTACTGTGTTAAACAAGTCTTTAGTAACTACCTACCCTTAATATTGCATTAAGTCGCCACAGGTGTTTCTTTACCTACCTTCAATGACTTTCAACTTCTATCACGGTTCAAATGGTTAGTCAATGCAAATCCCTGTCTTCTTTTCTAGCTTTACATATAATCATTGGGAAAGGCAAATAATCTTTATAGTGCAGACAATATTACAAATTTCTTGCAAATCTATTGTGATTAAAGGCCCTAATAAACATTTCTTTCATCTTATTTTGTCACTTGCAGTTTTAATCATAGGACTCTTATGAAAATAATTACATTAAAAGAAGAGAATTCTTCATTGCAGATCACATCATTTAGCCTAGCTTATATTCATAACTATGGAGCATCTGGTGTGGATGAAAGGGTGTGTTTAGTTCCAGTAATAGACACTGTTAGCTCATAACAATTCATATTCAATCCAAGGTTACCTGTTGATGATGTGGCAAAGATTGTATTGTATCCACCACTGGTGATCTATATGTCTTTGACAATGCAAGAGCCATATGATCAATCCTTACCTGCATTTTATTGAGGATATTAGGCGTTTAAATAAAAACAGGAGGATGAGTGGAGCACATAGAAACTCTACTATTTTAGTAAATTTACAGTTTATTGTATCAAAGATTCTAATATAAATTATCATAGAATAAAACTATATTAAATTAAAGTCCTAATAAATAAATCCCATACATGTGTGCAATTTTACACACATCATTATAGTATTCTGGTGCTGTGCTGACTGCTGAGATGTCTTTAACAATGACTTAATAGCAGTGGAGACTACAATGAAAGAAAATAATTCATTGCAGCTACATTATTAATTAATTATATACAATGTTACATGGAGGTCAGTTTCCTATACCTTGTATGACTAATAAGTCAATTTAGACTAAAACTGAAGTAAATTTTGCAAAAAAGTTCTTCTAAGAGCAGCCAACAGAAATTGAAACTAGGTCTAGGACCACTAAACTTGAAGAAATGTATTCAAACTCATACATTGCATCATAAAGATGCACAATATATGCAAATTTGTACTCATTCTATTTCATACTTTCCTAAACTGTTCTCACTTTGGCTTTAGTATAAAGGCTAAAGCCATGGGTAAGCATTGCAAATTAGAAACAAATTTTTATCACTTACAACATCAAATTCTTGTTTTTTAATAGCATCAGGGGCTGTAGCCAGATTTTGTTCAGAGGATGATTTCTCTTCCAATGAAGTATTCAAATTGCAGGCAGATTTTCTAATTTCTGCTTCTAGCATCTCTATCGCACTCCTGAAAGAAAATAAACTGTTAAAAAAAAATTGCTGGGTTCTTCACAGGCTAAATTGTCAAGGTAAATTTTTTTTCACTAATCATATCTCCTCATGCAAGACACCTCATGTGCCAGGTGCAAGTTCAAATATTGTAACTTACAATTTAAGCACAACAAAAACTAAGGACAAGGTCTGTGTATAATAAAAAGCTCCATTTCAATTTTTAAATTTCTTAGATAAAATGAACAATTTAAATGACTAAGCAGACAAGAATACTGAAATCCGATACCACACCTGGCCTTCAGAAATTTAGAGAAAAGGGATTGATCCAAAGGCCACTTTGGCAACAGGAATATTGAACATAAGATGTAAAGTGGTTTAAGTTTGATAATATTTCAATCAATACCAATAGACACATTTCAAACAAAGTAAATTGTATTTGGATGGCCTGATTTAATGTGGGCACAAAAGCCAGTAAACATTTAATAATATTTATTATTGTGATAAAATGACTGACCTGCATATGCAAAGAGCTTTCCGCATATCTCCAGAAGCTGCAGCAACTTTCTGCAAAGTGCAGTGAACAAGATGAATGATATATCACTATCCTCCTCCTATCATTAGTGTATTTACTAAAACCAATTCTGTAAGATCTACTTCAGAATTGACATCATCTACAACATCCATAGTTGTATATCTAGAGCATGAAGAATGAGAGAAAAGATTTAAAAAGGCAGCACAGCCTTCATTACTTTTGCAATTATGACAGCAGCCAACAGTACATTTGAATACTACTTTTACACAAGGAATGGTTGAGCATTTTGCACCATTGTAATGTTATATTCAACATTTATATCTGTTCAGGTGATACATTAAATTAAATACATTTTACATCTTTACCATAAAGTAGTAAAATAATAGTTGACTAACTGATCCCATGATCGATCTCTCTCATAAGGATGGACTGGCAGATGTAAAATCTGGTGACATTTCTAAAGGCAGTTAACGAGACAGTAAATGCTCTAAAAGTTCCAGAATTCTTCACTAGCAAGAGATTTATATTCAGTTTTTATATGATGCAGTACCCTCGATAAAGACTGTACAAGATAACAGCAAATATAAACTTGTGTGGACAATGATAAATGGACTTACCCTAGCACATAGTTCCAGTGCTTGACGTTGAAAGACAGTGCAAGGAAGCTCCTGACGGTAAGAAAAACAGCTATTAATAAATTTCAACAAGGGGAAACTCTACTTTTGGTTTATTTTTTCTTCATTCATAAGAATGTAAATTCTTTAACAAAGCATCATAAATATAATTTTCTACCAGCAAGTAGCTATGATTCAAGATGAAAGTGGGCACAACCTTAAATTAAGTTCAATAGCAATGGACTTACATTTAGCCTTTCTTCGAGAATCCTAAGGATCTGATCTTTAGAGTAGGCCCGAAAAGTTACAACAATAGGCTTGCCTGGAACAGAAAAGACAAGGAAGAAATTATTAAAAAAGAAAGAAAGAAAGAAAGAAAACTTCTGTCCTGTGATGTACATATTATAAGGCTAAGCTTCAGTCATAATGTTAGTGAGACACAATCTCCAAATAGTTTAAAATAAAATGGAAACTCATCATAGACACTTATTGACTTGATTTACTCACAATTTAGTGATGTAAGCCTTGGAAGAAATCGATCAGCAAGGTCAATAGCATTTGCTACCCCTGTATAAACAAACAATAGATTCTGAATACTCCAAATCCCAAACTTCATTACTAGACAAGAGTAATAAGAAAGTCACTTCTGTAAGCAATTTACCTATTAATATACATCTGGAAAATGGGAAGGTGGTAAGCATGAAAAGATCATGGAGCACAGCCCTGTCTCTGGTTATTAGATAATCTAATTCATCAGCTACTATCAACCTATTACCATGAAGACATAGACATATCAAACTTCGATAACATCCAAATTACAGAAACAGGCAGCAATACAGAATCATCTATGTGTGTCAGGCAACATCTGGGGAGGAAAAAAAAAGCAGCATTATAGTGGTTGGTGTGCCTATATTTAGCAAAGTCCAGGACAAGGATGTGTCTTACATCATCTTCTTGGTAGATGATTTCTGAGAATACACGTTCTGAAGTTGTTGTAAGGGTGTGGCTGAAACCTTTTTTCCACGTGATTGGTTTAACCCAAGCATCTGTTAGAACCAGTGAGTCAGTCAAGTGAGCAGTCTTGACTTCAATAAAATATGCTTTGGCATTCCTACCTTAGTGAAAATATCAGATGTATTGGCAAGGGATGTACAATTTACTGATAGAACATCTGGCAGTGGAAAACCCGCCTGCAAACCAGACAAGAAGTTGTGTTAGTGGAAGGAATAAGAAAACACATTACAGTTTAGATAGAGCATTTGATGTTAAAGATTTAGTATATTGTGTTTGTTCAGCCAATTTTAAGTGGACATCAGATACATACAATGGGCAACCAGAACACATGGTATTCTTCTCAGCAATTAGGGACATATTAATGGTATATTAATTGGATGTAACAATCAAGGACTAATTAGAAAACTAACAGAAAAATATCTTTCTCAATGCAATATCTTTCAACATTTCAACATCCATGCAAATTGTGCTTAATTATCAATCCATAAATGTAACACATACCATAAGTGTCAATAAGCATGGTAATCAAAGCATACCACTTCTTAAATGCATCAGTCATAATACAAAATTCCCCCATAAATTTCCATTGACACAATAACTTATGAATGGATATCATAACTTATGCAGGAAGAACGCATATCTCCAATGGTAAATCATTTCAAAAGATATAAAACACACACAATCATAAGGAAGTGTTTACAATCCTAAAACCAAAAACATTGTATCAAATACAGTACCAGAAGCATAAAACCAACAAGTAGTATACCTCTCGAGCCCAGTTGAGCAAAAGCTCTTTCACTTTCTCCATAGACAATGACTTTCCGGTTCCGGGAACCCCACAAATGTACAAACTCCCAGCCTTCTCGTGCTCAATGCAGGCCTTGCAAAACCCCAGAACCACATTCTGCTCCTCTTCACGGCACACAATCGCAGATGGAGCAGTTGACAAGTGCAATGCTTCCTTCACCATCCTTAATTGCTCACCATCTATTTCTCAACAACAACACGCACAAGATAATCAACATACAACAGTAACTAACAACTAAGCATTTTCTCACTAAGTAAGGTCGGTTAGACGGTTACATAGATTAAACCACTTCATTGATATCATAATCCATATTCATAGACAAGCCATTAAAATATAAATCCTTAGCAAAACAAAAACAAAAACAATTCACTGCAAACAAGAACTGAAAAAAAAAAAATAGAAAAAAAGATTTTGAAATGAATCTCACCTTTGGGATTCCAAAGGGCTTTCACAGGTTGGGGTTTTCGCAATTGGGGTTGGTTTTCATCAGCGCAAATCTCGTTCCCCTGCAAACAAATAACGAGAAATTATCCAATTTGGAAAATGAAGATAGATGATACTATGAAATTTACAGAATTAGGGTTAGGTCAATTTTATTTTATGTTTTTACTGAAATTACATTTGAGGCGGAATTGGGGCTTGCAGTGGCGAATCGCCGGGGCGATTTCCACTTTGGCGGTGACGGCGTGGGAGAGACGGTGCGTGGAGGCGCGTGGGATCTCAATTGGCGCTTGTTGGTGTTAGGAGTGGAAGGAGCGGCAATTGCAGGCATAATGATGATGATGATGATAGATGAAAACTGAGAACTGAGAAAAATCGAGATTGAAAGTGAAGTGGAAAGTGGTTTGGGTGAAGTGAGTGTGAGATTTGGGAATTATTGAAGTGAGTACTGCTGATATAGCTAGAAGATGGGGTGTTCGCACGTTGCAGCTACGTGGGAATTTGGTTTTGTTGTTGGGTGTTTCTCACGCCGTTATGAGTAGAGCATGAAATAGAGGAGCGGTGGTGTATGGTTGTATTTGTTGAGCGGGAAAACATTGGCGCCGGGATTTCGTTTTCCCGCGCCATCCCGGGTGGATTACTTGCAAGGGCATATTTTGGATCAGCTTTCTTATATTCTTTTTTTTTTTTTTTTTAAAAAGAAAAGAAAAATTCTGAGAATGATAATAACTTTTATGCATGAGAAACTTTAACTCTTTTGATTTGTTCGGAAATGAGGAGGAAATAGGAGGGGGAGAAAATCGAGAGAAAGGAAAATGAAGATATAAGAGAAAAGAAAATAAAAGAGAAAATTGTTTGTGTGTTTGAATAAAAAAAAAAAGGAGAAAATTAAAAAATAAAATAAGAGTTATATTAAAATAATATATATTTTTAATATAATATTATTTTTATTTAATTTTTAAATATTTTTTAATAATATTAATAATAAAATTTCATTTATTAACATTTAAATTATAAAATTTATTGTGAAATTATTTGTTAATAAACTTTATCAATTTCTAAACAATAGGCATCTTTTCAAGGGTGTAGACGTTATTTTGATTAATTTTATTTCCCATCTCAATTTTATTAAAAATTGAATTATTTCGTACAAAAAATTTACATAATTTTGTTATATATTAATTTTTATTATTGATTATATATTTTTATAAGTCTCATATTTAACTCTATCTTTTTAATCAATAATAAAAATTAATATATAATAAATTTATATAAAATTTTTATATAAAAGAATTTCATCCTCACTTTCTTTTCATGTCAATTGAGCAAAACTTTCATGTAGATCCCACGTCACTTTTCCCTCTTCCTTCTGTCTTTGGAGGTTAACAACAGAGAAAATCTTGATAATCTATTTATTTTCTCTCATCTTGTTTTCTATTGAAAATATAGAAAGGAGAAATAAAGGATGGAATAAAAAAAGATAATACTTTGAAATTCTTGTTTAGGTGAGTTTGGTAAAATAGTAAAAATACAGGACAAAATTTTATGCATAAAAGTTATGTGTAATTTTGCATATAAGTCTCATCTATAAAAAAAAAAAAAAAAAATTCTCATTTTTCCCTTACCTGCCAAATACGCCCTTAAAAAGTTATAGCTGACGGTAAAAAAATTACAACTTGTGATGCTGTTACGTGCCATGTTAAATAACATGCGCTGTTAACGTAATGTAATGTACCAATTATTATTATTATTATTATTATTATTATTATTATGTGGTTTAAATAATAAGTTTGATATATTATTAATGTAAAGGATTTTATGATGTTAATTATGTTTTTTGTTTATATAAATTTTAAAATAATTATAATAAGAGTCAAATAATTTTAATGATATAATTATATATAATTAAAGATTAAATTTTTATATATTAACAATATAAAACAATGGTAAATAACTATACTATCAATCAATAAAAATTCAAAGAAAATATGAAATCAATAAATAACTACTTATTATGATTTGCCCCCTTTTTTTTAAATTCTATTGGTTAATAATGTAAGTTATTTTATATCATAAGTATATAAAAATTAACCTCTATTACTAATATAAAAATGTTTTATCTACCTATGCATTAAAATTAATTTTTTATACCATAGTATAACTCTTTTAAAAATAATACGGTCTGATGCTCCTTCTAAAAGAAGGTACCCAAGTAAAGCCTCAATGAAAGACATGTTATGTGAATTCAATTTTTCTATTCGTTATTATATTAAAAAATTTGTTGATACCAACAGTGTTTGTAAATTGTAAATGCAATAAGCGAGACACATCAAGTGTATATAGCAGGCTCGTTATTACACAGAATGTGACATGTTATAGAGTTTCATGGTCCCTGTTGAAATTAAATGAAAAACATTAACAAGATTATAATTTTACTCTCACTAACAACCCTAAATGCACTTGTCTAGCCTCACATCATAGCCTTCTCCCTTATCTACTAACCCTCTTTTTGATCCTCACTCCAGCTTTCGCTTGGTTTCCCTTCTCGGTGCCCTCACTTCTCTCCCACAATACCTTTTAGTGCTCTGTTTCTTAGTAGTTTTTATCATTTATTTTTAATTGATCAACAAGATTAGGTTGCTTTGTTAAAGATTTCAATTTTTCAACAATAAAAATACCAATAAATCTTCTCCACAATGAGTTAAGTAGCGATGGAGCTGAGGCAACTTGGGTGACGCACCTCCCCTCACCGTCATCAGTCCTAGCCATCACAGTTGCTGCTTCCTATTTCTTGCTTCTCTATCCTCCAGCGCTAGCATCATTGCTTGTCATGCTACAGCTCCTAACCAACTTGACCCCTCTCCCATTCTGGGTTTTTGCTTAATGCTTTGCATCTACTCTTTTTCTTTTTGGATTTATTTATCACATTGATGAAATTGGCACCCGATGGACAACCTTGTTAGACTTATTCTAGTCAAGTCCAAACTCCAAGAGAGACAGTACTCTCTAAAACTTTATTAAAATCCAAGAGAAAATACTTAACGATGGTTCTATTTATAAGTGCATGAATACTATGTAACTACTGTTCCTACTTTCATGCATCAGATAATTATGTGCTACTAACAATTCAAATTGCCAACCAATATTCAAATGGACTTAAAATAACGTAAGCTAGACTAACTACTAGTGAATCACTTAACATAATCTTTGGCCCACGCTGGTGCGCTCCTGATCCTTGGTTCTCGCTTCATATCTTCTTGGAGTCTATCAAACCTCTAGTGGAATTTTTGGAGAGTTGCTGTTGAAATTCGATATGTCCATGATCTGTTCGATCAAATGCCCCAATAGAGATAAAAAAAAAAAAAAGAAAGAAAAAGCGACAACCCCAAACAATTGGATGGTGGCAATGGTGGCATTGGGGGGCAGTGAGGGGTAGAGTGGTTGGAAGCAAGGGCAGTGACAATGGCACCAAGTGGTGGGGGCGATTTTGGGTGGAGAGCAGAGGGGTGTTTTGGATAGATGGAATCCAAGTGACAACGGAGAAAGAATAGGATAAAATGGGTAAATTGAGTTTTTAAATTATAAATATAATTTATTTTTTATATAATAAAAAGTTTTGATTTTGATCATTGGATCAAAATTCAAAGGTCAAGATTCAAAGTCTATGATGGTCCCTAACTCAACAAAGAAGAATTTAGAACTCGCCTACAATGTATGCGAAATGTTGCATGACTTCAAGATTGTCTTCCTCAAACCATCTATTGTATAATATGGATTAATGCATTATTGTCCCTTCCTCATAAATGTCAAAATTTCACCCAATATTTACTTATTTGAGTGCTACTCTGATATTGTCCTTATGCCATGTTTGAATGTTCTTTTAGTAAAAACGAATGGATGTAAAAAGAAAGAAATTTTTGACAAGGATGAAAATCAATAAGGAATTACATTCTTTTGTTTAAATGATTAAGAAAATGAAGAAAAAAAAAACAAAGATGAGGATGAAATATTTGTGCATCAAGACTGGACATTTTTATTGACACTATCACACTATTTGGTTTAAGAGAAAACAAGCAGAAAGAAAATAGGGAGAGAGAAATTGGGTGGAAAATGTGTTTTTCCTCCGTTTAGTTTGGGGATGAAGATAATGAGAAAAGAAAATGAAACAGGCAGGTCCCATATAAATTTTTTTTGCGCACAAATAGGGAGAAAATAGGGGGAAGATCACTATCAGATATTGCTTTCCAAAATTGTCCCTTTCTTCAACCTTGTGCAAGTAAACTAGTGGTAACTCCCAAACAAAAAAGGGCTTTTGACTCTCTGCAAAAGGTTGTTCTTTTCCCATTAAAACAAATAAAGTGACACCAATAGAGACCAATATTGAGATTTTTCTCTTCTGGCTCCCCCTGTCATTTGCTTCTTTTTTATTTTTTTTTCTCTAGTTGCCTTTCCCATAGAACCAGTTGTGCTTGTGTCACTCTTTAGTCTTCATTTTTCTTAACATATTGTTTCTATTGCTAGCTTGTTCTTCTTTAGTGTTGAGGTTTGTAATGAAATACACAAAGCCCCAAAATGTCAACATTTTAAAAAATGACAAAAAAATATTGATGATGAGCAGTAGACCATAACATGTGCATATTGTTTTATAGTAAGCTAGTTTTAAGTTTTACAAGTACACAACATACATATTATATAGGGTTAAAATCAAGTTATACTGGTATAACTTTAAGTAACTGTTACAGTATCGAATAGCTTTTTGTTGATATGATTTTTCACAAAACCCATTGTTAGGTTTGAAGTTATATCTTATAGATCATCTCTACAAAATTTCATGTTAATCTAAAATCGTTTGATATATTTTTTATATACGTCAAAATCAATGTGATATATGTGTTTTATAGGTACATGAATAAGAGTTACTTAATTACAGTCTTGTTGATGTTCAATTTTGATGAAATTTGATACAAATGATCTTTATCATGGGTAATTGTGATACAACATTTGGATCGATAAAATGTATATCATATAGAAAATTATTAATCCATGTAATTATGCTTAAAGTTATACCGATGTAACTTAATCCTAACCCCCATATATATATATATGACAATGCAACCCCTGTCCTTTTTATATGCAAGCTTTTGCTATTCATAGTAATGCTCGGATTGAAATGAAAAATGATGATAAAAGTAGTGTCAAAGTGATAATGGTCTGTGTTCAGGGGGGACCACCACTCTTGTTATTTATTAGATTATATTGGGATGAACTTATTTACAAAAGGACGGCTAGTGACAAAGCTTTTAGACAATAAATCATTCATTGAGACTTGGCACCAAAGTAACATTTTCTTTTTTGCATGTCTATATAGATGAATGCTAGCACGTCATTACCGATGAATCCCCACCTTCTCATGTTTAGATACCTCTGCTCCAATTAAGAACTACATGCATGAGATTATTGAGATGGCAATAGATTTTCAAAAACCTTCAATGATGCAACTAACTAATTTCAAATAGGGTAAAACTTCATTTATGTCATTTACATTTAGCAAATATTTCAATTTTGTTCCTAAAGTTTTGTTTTGTTGTTCTATTTATATTCCTAATATTTCACAAACATTTTAATGTTGCCATTTCTATTGACACTATCTAAATTGTTGATGGAAAATGAGGACATTTCCATTTGTGACATGTTAGAGACATAAATATTACATTAGGGTTTTCTTCTATTAGGGACATAAATAGAATATTGAGATTTTCTTCTCTCAACTCTTTTCTTCCCTATCTCCCTTCTCAGTAACTATGGAGCAGTGGTGGTGGATGGACTAGCAGAATTTCGACTGGTTGAGGTACCAGCATGAATTCCGACGGGAGTGGTTAATAGTGTGCGACTGGGGAGAATCGCGGTGGTGGGTCGTAAGTACTGGTGGTGATGATGCGTGTGGTGGCTAGGATAGATGAGTTGGAGATGCAATGGTGGCTGCATGGTGGTTCGCACAAAACAGTGGTGCCAATGGTGATGGACGGCATGGGTTCTGCAACAAATGTGAGGTGTGGTTAGAGGGGCAGAGTAAGAGGGTTTATTGGTGGCTTGGTGTGGTGAGGTAAGGAAGTGAGCTATGAATTAAGTCTAAGGATTAGTTTGGTTTGGTAGCGGTTCTATTGGATTGTTTTGTCTCCTCATCTTTAAGCAAAAAACATAGGAATAAGAAGAATATGGGAGTTAGGGAAGAAGATAGTTGAGAGAAAAGAATAGTTAGGAGAAGAAAATCTTAATGTTCTATTTATATTCCTAATGAAAGAAAACTTTAATATTATATTTATATTCGTAACGTTTCACAAATATTCTAATGTTGTCATTCTAGTAGATACATCATCATTTTTTGCAGGCAATTTAGATAGTATCAATAGAAATGGCAACTTTGAAATATTTGTGAAACGTTAGGAACATAAATAGAACAAAAAAACTTTAGGGAAAAAGTTGAAATCTTAACTAAATATAAGCGGCATAAATGAGGCTTTACCCTTTCAAATATAATAAATTTTTGTCTTTCTAATAGCAAAACAACATTATATTGGTGTTTTTGGAAAACTTTGATTTATTTATGCATTGTGTTTCAAGTCAGAAAAACACATGTCATGGAAAATTACTCCAAAAATTAAGTGCTGCATATTTAAGAAACTCCACTTTAAATAATATTATATTTGCAACAAGTTCTATTATGGTGGGTTATACTAAGTATAGCAGGGTTAAAACTAGACTTCCAACCATATGATAACTACTCATAATGTGAGAACTTAAATGCCTGTCAAATTGTTTCTTTTGTTATTTTTGTTTACAGTTTTCTGTCTTTTTTCTTGTTCTATTGACATCAAGGGAGGATGGACTATCCTCTATTTTCACTTTCTTGTTCCACCCTATATATATATAAAACTAACATCACTGTAGTTGCTCAAGTCTCATCAGTAGGTTCTATATCATGAAATATAATATTTTCTTATATTTTTAATTATTTTTTTGTAAAAAAGTAAATATATTAATTAATTTAAAACCTTTAACTCAACACCAAAAAAAAAACTTTGAATTATTTTACCTCTCTTGCTCACTCTTCTACGAGCACAAGCCCTCCCATTAAACTTGAAATTGTTTTATATTGAAGATGTTATAAGGTAAAAAGGTTAATTAGTCATAGACTTAGAAAGAGTTTCAAAATTAAACTTCAAATTATAATGAATAGTTGTTTAGAGATATATTATATGGCATGCTCTTACTATACTAGGACAAATTGATCTAGTCTCTCTTTCACACACAAACAACCAAAATTTACTAGACAATTATAAATAGTTACTTATTGGTATCTCTTGGGATACGTACTAATGTATGCATATTTCTTGGGAGTTATGGCTATTCGTGGATGCTTATTTCCCCTTTCCTATTCCTTTTCTTTTATAGTATAATTTATAAATGTAATAACTAATTTGTCATTCATATTTTTATTTATGACAATGTGGCCTTTGACATCAAGTCTTTGATTAAGGAATTGAAGCTTAACTACTTAAAAAAAAAAAAAAAAAGGTACATTATAAAAAGTGTATAACTTACTATTACATGAAAATTTTGGTGGAATCCACCCAAGTACGAGATAATATATGCATAGACTATTAGGTATATAGTACATTATCCAATATGATTCCTATAGCCAATTTTTAAAAATACTAGTATTGCAATTAATGAAATATGACACCTAATGCTTTCATTTTAAAATCAAAAGAACTACCAATTTGGTCCCTGAAAGATCAAAACACTAACAATTTAGTCTTCAAAAGATATTTTATTAATCCGTGATATCCTAATAATGAATTCTATTATTGCTAATAGCCTTTGTTAGTGTTAATAAAAGACATTTTAGGAACTAATTTGTCAGTATATTAATCTTTCAGGGACTAATTTGTTAACATATTCATCATTAAGATACCATAGGAGAAAATAGTATCTTTTAGGGGGCTAAATTGTCAGCATTTTGATCTTTTGGGGCCAAATTGGTTGTTCTCCCTTTTCAAATCTTTAGTTGGTATCAATATTTATTGAATTATGATATAGTAATCGCAATTATTCATTTGTTTGTAAGTTTGGGTTCCTAATGCCATGATACATAATAAAGGTTTAATATGTGTGTTTGTGTGTGTGTGTGTGTGTGTGTTTTGAAAATATCGACAAATTGGAATTTGAAGACCGAATAGAAGACATAAATGATCTAGAGTTGCAAGTGAAACAAATGATGACTTTTTGAATATTTCCTCAAATGCAAATTGTAACTCATGTTAGAGAAAACTTAGATAAGAGGCAGCATATTTGTGCCTTAGCCCTTTTATGTTATATTGTGCATGCATTACATTTATGCAAATGTTGTCAAGACTTAGACCAAGACAAATTATTGATGAAAACCTTAAAAGAGAACATAGGCATTCCTAATTAATGAGACAATTACTGGATACAAAAAGATGTCAAAATGTCATACGCATAGGTCCTCAAGCATTTATGCAATTGTGTAAGAAGTTAAAAGGAACTAATTGAGTAAAGGATTCAAGACGCTTTATAGTTGAAGAATAAGTTGCTAAATTCCTACACATTATAGGCCATAATGTTGAAAATAGAACTATGTCTTTCTTCTTCCATCGTTTAGGGGAGACAATTAGTCGCGACTTTTACAATATTATTCATGCTATCATTTCATTAGAGGAAGAGCTTATCGTACAACCTTCTAGTAGGGATGTCCCTTCACAAATACTTAACAATAGCAGATTTTATCCTTTTTATGAAGTACCTATTCTTTTATTTTAGTTAGTTATAATTACTTAGTTGTAAATAAAATTATAATAGAAGTATACTACTAACATCTCAATATATTCATTAAAAAAGGATTGCATTGGAGCTTTAGATGGAATACATATTCATATAAAGGTACCAAGGAGAGAAGCCCCTCATTTTTGTGGAAGAAAACACTATCACACACAAAATGTTTTTGCTACTTATGATTTTGATATGAAATTCACGTATGGGTTATGTAGTAGGGAAGGAATATCATCTGACTTGAGAATTTTAAAAGATGCTTTAAGTAGGGAAGATTCACTTCGAATTCTTGAAGGTCTGTAGTATAATAATCTATTGACTCTATAAAATAGAACATTAATTTGGGGTCAAATTATGTGATATATTAATTCATATTATCTATATATAATTGTTGTCAAAAAATTTTATTTAAGAGATGCTGGATTTATGCTAAAATGTGGGATACTCACCCCATATAGAGCGATCCAATATCACTTTAAAGAGCATTCAATGTGTAGGCCACAAAATGCTACAGAACTATTCAACCATTGACATGCTTCATTAAGAAATGTCATTGAAAGGACTTTGAGTTTTAAAGAAAAGTTTCCAATTATAGCTGGAGGCACTAAACCATATTATTAATTTGAAATCATGACAGACATAATCCTGGCTTATTGTATATTGTATAACTTTCTAATATGTGTTGACATTGATGAATCCTTAATTGCCAAAGTAAACAGGAGCTGAGAAAATGTGATATAGATAGATCGTAATCACAACAACAATGTGATGAGGACTATAGACAAGCAACAATTTTAAGAGATAGCATTGCAATTGAAATGTGGAATGCTTACCCAAATTAAGTGTAACTATTGTTTTGTTATATCTAAATGTTGATGTGCTATGCATTGTTTTTATTTATATGTTTAAGTTAATGTAGATGTTTTTAGTTGTTTGGTTGGAATCACAAAATATGTTAATTAAATATTTATTTTCTACATAATGTTGATATACTTTTGTAATTAAAGTATGATTGTTATGTAGTGCTTTTTTTGTGTTTTTTGAGATAATATTGTAGGTTGAAAGATGCTAAAGGACAAGAAAATTGCAGACCATAATCAACCTTCTAAAGATAATTTACGATGGACTGATGATATGAATATTGTATTATTGAATATATTGACAGTAGAGGCAATGAAAGGTAATAGACATGATGGCTTATAGACAACTGAGGCATATGCAAGTGTAGTAAAAGTCTCAAGTGCAACAATTGGCCCACACATTTCCAAATAGCACATAAAAAATAGAATGAAAACTTTAAAAGATCATTTTGAATTTAACATTTTGAGTGGACTTCATAAAATCCCATAACCAGAAAGTTTGAAGTTGAAAAAGAAATTTGGGAGGATTTCATTTGGGTAATTTACACAATACTTGTATTACTTATTCATGTTCACTAAGTTTTTCAAAAGGCAAGTTCATTATACTCACTTGTTTGAACATTTTTTACAGAAGAAACCACATGCAGAGAAATGGAAAAAGATGCAAATTAAGCATTATGACACATTGAAGGAGCTGTTTTAGCTTATAGACCTATTGGTAAAAGGGCCACTATCGCAAAAGAAAGATTGCAACAATGGGAAAGGGAACGCATTGACTTGAATGACTCGTTTGAAAATATGGGGATATGGGAAATGACACCTTATCTTTTGCTACTAATTTGGAATCATTCAGTCCTCCTTATGGTTTATCAAATCAAATAGGTGGGACTTCAACCTTGAGAGGCACAAAGCGTAAGGCTCAAATGATTGATATGGTGGAGGCTCAATATGAGAGGGTTACATAGGGAATTGATACATTAGCTGATGCTATAAAAGATGGAAACTGTGTTTCCAATAAACTATATGCAGCAGTTGAAAGGCATGTTGTAGTGGCTGAAAGGCAAGTTCAGTTGTTGAGAAACAAATACAAATTGCTAAAAAAGGATTAATAGTCTTGCAACAAAGCAGGCCTTGCCATTGTAGTGAATTAGATGTATGAAATATGTTGACTGCATTAGGTGTGTTAGATCCTTATCGCATGCAATGTTACCGATTTTTGTGTAAAAATGATAAGAAGAAATGAGAACTTTTTGGAATTCCTCCTAAACTATGACTAGAGGTTCTTCTTCAAATGATGGTTGAAGCTGGTATCCAATGAAGAACATGGTACTTTCACATGTCTTTTGCTAATATAGGAATTTATATAATTTTATAGTACTTTTAATTTTGTTTATTGCTTATTTAACATGACAACTTTAAATAATGACATGGATTAGTAGCTGATAGAAATTTGGGTTTTACATTTATCTGTTGAGTATAAGCTTATTCAAAAATTATGTAACAGCTAATTTTGTATTACTTTTTGCAAAAGTTTGTGTAAGCTCCAATGCCCTTCAGAAGCCATCAAGTTGTATAAGCTTTATCCAGTTAAGGGTTTTGATGAATAATAAATCAATTCTTAATAAAAAACTTTTGTACGAACAAACGGTTTATTCAAGTGTTTGTCTACATTTGCACTAGATCACGCATATGTACCTGGATGAGAACCGGATCATACAAAGCTAAAAGTTCTTATACGTATCTCATAAATATTTACCACAAGGAAAGAACATTTTAGCAAAAGAGTATATGATATATCTCTCAAGAAGCATATTTAAAGGTCTAGAAGGATATATTGATGTCATCAGAAAGAAATTAGGCCATCAGAAAGGTCACAAGCACTTCAGAAGGATGAACTGTCCAGAAAGGTGACTTCTAGGAAGTTAATTCACATGAAGTACCTCACCCTTAAAGCTTCTTCTGCATGATTCATAAATCATTCCTAAAAGTCAAACTTGACAAGACAAGATTCAAAAGAAGAGCTGATAAGTAAAAGTTGGTGAATGACTAGTTTTCTTCTATGGTACTGCATTAATTTTTTGACAAAGAAATCAACCTTCTCTTTCCAATCTAAGATCAATGGATCGAAAAGCTCTAGCTCAAGGTCTAAAGTTTCAATGGCTAGATGTTTGAGATAAGATCCAAAAGAAGAGCTGACAAGTTTGAAAAGTTGGTGAATGACTAGTTTTCTTCTATGGTACTGCATTAACTTGTTGACAAAGAAAGCAACCTTCTCTCTCCAATCTAAGATCAATGGATTGAAAAGCTCTAGCTCAAGGTCTAAAGTCTCAACGGCTAGATTTTTGAAGCCTATATAAACTTGGAAGACAATAAAGAGTTGGTTGGTTAGTCAAGCATTCTGTGCATTTGAATATCTTTCAAGACTTCATATTTCTTAACCTTCTGAACATCTAGAAAGTTACTTGTTATAACTTGTCAAAAAGAAAAATCATCTCATTTGCTTTGTATTAATCAAGATCTTCTTGCTGAGAGTATTAAGAAGTCACACACACTAATTTTAGGTGTTCACCTTTAAGTGATTTAGTGTGAGTGTTATCAACACACAAACCTTTCAATCCTATTATTATAACCCGGCCCAATAGTAGTCTTTGTGAGCTTGGTGAGACTTTGTAAATACTACTTATTTGGTTAGCTTGGAGAGGCTAAGAAGAACTACTCAGTTGTAAAAGTTTGGACAAAGAATACTCAGTTTATAAAAAACTCAACAATTCAGGACTAGATGTAGCACATGGTTTGACCTAACCAATATAAAATCCCTTGTGTGATTCTCTATCCTTATTACTCTTACTGCATTTCTTAACTAGTTTATTTTCTATTATCTACTGCTTTGCAAAAGTATTGCAAAGACAATACCTTTTAATATCTAACTCAAATGCTTTCGCATTCCAAGTCCAAAGACTTGAGAAAAGTGTGTTTAAAGTTTTTAGGAACAGAAAAATTTTAGAAGTAAGATTCAACCCTCCTTCTCGTGCTACTCTTCCTACAGTTTGATTTATATTTGTTTCGGACAGTAGAATAGAAACCCAACTCGGTCCAATTTCTAGGCCCAAATAAAGCTCGGATTTGTTAACAGTTCGAGCCTATCTCGAGCCATTGACCCGAGTTGAGGCCCAAACTCAAGTTGAGGCTATTTGTTCCCTAATAGCGTGGAACGTCCTTCCCTCGTGTGTAGCCGGAAAACTTGGACCCATCCAATACCCCCAAGATATTGGACGTCCAGGGTCATCCTCTACAAAGGCTGGATCAAATCTCCCTTATTTCTCAACTACTCACTCATATATATATAGGTCCAACTTCGAACATAAGGTATTTTTTTCGGACCTACTTCTCATACACTTTCCTACACTCACTGACTTGAGCATCGGAGTCCTTGCAGATACACCCCCCTTCGCTGTGGAAGTATTCATCCGGAGCAGTTTGAGATTCCATTCTTGGTTCAGAAGCTCCTCAGGTAACCCACATCCGAACAATATTTAAGCATTCATACATTTTAATTTATGGTTTATGTTTGAAAAATTATTTATATTATTGTTGTTTGTAATCGTGCAAAAATTGAAGTATTATCTAAAGTTTCTAAAACAATGATTATAGTAGATGCTGTAGGCAGTAGTGGAATGCATATTAATGTCTCTGTTTATGGGTTGTTTATATCTTGCTGGCATTCTAATTATTTTTTTGATGCCTTTTGTTTTGTTTTGAAGAACTACCCATGGGTTATTAAAAAAAAAAAAGGAATTACAAACGGATTTTGTGTAATATATAGTCAAAGGATATACATTATAAAATAGGATATGGTCAATAGTGTATTTTTTTTATTATTCCAACAAGCACTTGGACTTTGCTAGAATATGTTCCTTTGAAATATACTATGCTAGGAACTAAAACCATATGATATAATATAGAAATATGTTTGCTAATGTAACATTCATATCTTTGTTATTAGTTAGATAATGTGCAACTAGCATCATTCCCAAAACAATTATTCAACTAATATCTTATATCAAATTTGATTTGTAGCAATGTCAATATTTCTTTTAAATTAAGTTAGAGAATGTTTCTAGTAGAATTTTATTGGACAATGATGTACATATTGAATAACAAAATCTTGACATTACTATATTTATGTTATTATTATTGTCATAAAAGTAAATATTTTATAATAAGTTATAACTTATCTACTTTTTTTTAAATATTAACTTATCTAGTTTTCCTGAGGTTATACAATGAATTATAGATATTGTCAAAGATGCAACATTGCACTACAAGCAATAATTTTTTTTTAAATTAAATCATTATATTAAATTGTTGAATTATACATAAAAATAAAAATGTGATAACATTACATAATTAAAAAAACCAAAATCAAATTTTAATGTAATTTTGATGAATTTAAATGATAATATGGTCAATAATAAATAACCAATGTTATATTATTATTTTAATTAATAAATATTAGTTAAATAAGAGAAGCAAGAGATGTGTAAGAATGCATGACAATAGACATTCTTAGAAATTAATTATTATAATTATTAATTAAATTTTGATAGTTATAGAAGTCAAAATAAAATACTAGTTTAACTTAATCATTTGATTAAGGTCATTTTATACATATGAGAGAACAAAATTAGTTTAGAAGAGTGTCAATAAATAAATAAAAAATTATGATAATTCTTAATATTTGTTATAAAATATCTATTTTGTTTACTTATTAAGAAGTATTTTAGAGATATAAAATAAAGTCAAATAAATAATTACATTAGATGTAAAGTTATCATGCGAATATAGATGTCATTTAATATAATTATATTTTTTTCTCTCATTTTTCTTTCAATCCAAACAAAAAAAAAGAATATCTATTATTTTCTTTCTCTTCCTTTTCTCTTCATCCAAATAGTAGGAGAGAAAACTAACTTTCGTTTCATTTTCTTTTCTCTCCTGTTCCATTTTCTTTTCTCCTATTTTCTCTTACAATCAAAACAAAGTGTATAGAAATTATAAAAAGAAAAATATAAAGCATTTAGTAATAAGTAAAATCAAGGCTCTTTCTCTTTCTTTTTCTATGATATCTATTAGATGTGTCTATTTTTAAATATATAAATGATGTAAGTTTTCTAGCCACTTCTCACAAGGATTGCGTGTAACGTCCTCCTCTGTACAGTATTATATTTAAGTCATAGTACCACACTCTGGAGTTGTTACTATTACCTAAGCGGACCTTACCTGACAGCAACTTCAGTCAGCTTTGAAACTTCTCGAACTATCTAGAGATAACACGGAAGCAGGAGTGAGAATTTTAAATTCTCAGTAGGATTCACTATCAAATTTCATACCGTGTTATCGTTATCATCTCCAGTTGTTTCAATTTATCATGAAAAAGGTGGACATATTATATAAACTATTTAATTTTATCATTTGAAAACATATTATTCGAAGCAGAGTCCATTTTATTCATACACTTGTCATTTGGGTGAGCCAATGCAAAATAAATTCATGAATTATACTATAAATAATAACTGAAACGTATTAAAATGTAATACCACTAATATAATGAAAACATAAAATCTGCACATACCTTTACTTGTATTTGAATTTATGCAGATACGCATAATTTTCTTTTCTTCCTTTATCTTCCTTTACTTGTTATACATATTCCAGAGTACGATCACCATGTCATACTCTGTAGGGGTGTGCTCACCATGTCGCACTCCTTAGGAATATATTCATCTTGCCACGTCCCAGAATATGATCGCCATGTCACATCCCTTAGGGTGTGGAATCATTATGCCATATTCCAGACTATGATCGCGATGTCATACCCCATCAGAGCGTGATCACAATGTCATGTCTTTCGGAATATGGACTCATCATCATATCTTTATTATAGCTTTCATCATAATTATGAATGCATATGTATCACAGTGTATTTCATAACCTATGCATAGGCTTTGCTGAAATTTTAGCAGCATGATAGATCAAGTCCGCTTCCCCGTGAATAGTATTAGGCTACCAGTACAATCAATTAAGTATGCAATTCAATGTAAAACAGCAAGTTACAACAACATTATTGACCATATGGTATGTCAAAATCAATAGACAAATCAACAGAGTTTTTTGCTCACCCTACTCTCTTCTGCCCGAATTTTGTAAAGTTTGCCTTTACTTCTATTCAACTCATTTAGACCTGAATTTTGGATATGTCATAGCTCTATGTTTCTAGTTTCCAACCCTTTTAGTCCCATCTCATTTTAATTTATATAACTCAAGTTATTAGTATCTTACCTCAGACTGCCCTGTACTTAGCCAGAAGTGTACCCTTATAAGTGAAAATTCACTAAAAATAGGAATCTGGGTAAAATTATATTAAATTTATATGAAATTAAAACTAACAGAACAAGCTTTTAAATGAAAGAAGTTTCATATCATTTGCATAAGTATATCTTGAGATATAAGCCCCGTAACTTGACCTTACTGGATTACCCTGTTCCAGCCCAGTTTGAACTTAAGATAAATTCATTGATGTGCTGGGAACAAATGGCAACAAATCTGACTTTGAAATTTTTATAGGATATTTCCTTACATATTAGCTTTCAAACAGAGTTAGTTGCACTCAATTTAGAGTTGCGTAAGGCGAGTTACACCCTTCTCAACTCATATTGCCCAGATGAGAATCCAGAATTTTAGGTCAAATTTCAAAAATTCATAACTAATTCTATACTAATTTAATGGCCTTATATTTTATATTTATGGAAAGCCCTAAATGTATACTTTCATATAAAAATAGATTCATCAAATTTAAATGGCTATAGGCTGAACCGTACACTCCACTGTACAGACTATTGGGTGAAAACTCTAATAGCTTCTTGAATCCTTCTCTATCTTCAAGTTCTTCATCCCAATATCAATTCAAATCACAACATACATTCAAAATCAACCATAATTCATCATCATCACTCCAAAACACATCAGTATCATGAGAAAATCAAGATCCTCACACAGGCCCAAATCAAGAAAAATAAGAGGAGAAGTGGGATTTCTACCTTGCTTAGTTGAATTCTTGTTGATTGGGTGTCTTAGATGGAAGCAACTCTTGATGAGACTTGAAGAGGGGATGAAGATAGAGTGAAGATGAGAGTGAATAGAAGAGAAATGATGGGAGCTTCGGCAGCTAGATTGGCCGAAAATTCAAGGAGAGAAGGAAAGAAAAAGGTGAAGACTTTTGAAGCAAGTTTCATTTTGATTGGTGGATTTCATCTTGCCTTCAAATTTGGTTTGGCTTTCCACTCTTCATGGCTGATCAAGGGGCCACATAAGGAGGTGTGTTGGCTAAATCTTAGCCATCCATCCTAGAGTTCTCACAATATAATTTCTATTGGTCCGGTTCCGACAGTTTAAAATACCGAAATCTTACCGCTTTCCTTTAAATCGGTAAACTGGTTTTAGAAAAATCCTACGGAGTTTCCTATGGTCCTAATCTATTCTATTATACCTAATCATTCTAAATGACACTTAATTAGATTTAAGTGAATACTAAATCGAATCCTAATTAATCACAATTACTCGATAAAAATCGAGCAACTTAATTAATAACGATAAGATTTCTTTCGAAAGTTACATTGGGCAAGTTATGGACCACGATAATCCCTAGATCTAAATCGTTAAAAAATTGAATCAATGTTTGAGATTTTAGAGTTTAAAACTTCTATTAAATATAAAAATAGCCCCATAACATATTAGATTTATAATTTGAGAATTACAAAATAATCCCACAAATTACTCAATCCCTTTTTTTCCCTTCAATATTATCCAATTGTCCTAACTATTTTCTAGCAACTATCATTGCTACACCCTCAAGATTATTTGTGAATGTGCATATCAAATTTGTGGCATGGATATCAATGGTGTACTAACTGAAAAAGTAATAGTGAGAGAAGACCTTATTTAATTGCTCCTATTCCTTCCCTAAGAAAGAGATATAAAGAGTGCATTTATTTGTTCTTCTAGTATAAGAAAAAGTACTTTTTTTTCAAAAAAAAGAAAAAAAAAGTACTTCTAGAAATTTTTTGTATTGTTTGTTTGTGTTTTTCGAGAAAAAAAGTAGAAATAGAAAATAATTAGCATTTCTACCTTTTAAAGAAGCAAGTAGAAAGTTGTTTTTCCTATAAGTAGAAGTAGTAAAAGAAAGAGAAATATGCTCCTCGAATTTTGGAATCCACTAACTCCTACCATTTTATTCTTAACTCTTTTTTTCTCTTTTTTAAATACCACTTCCTATACACTAATCTTGTAATTTTATATAAAAAAATACTTTTATATTTATCACATCCAAATAATTTAATAACTTATGATTCTGATAAAAGGTATTTCTATAATTATATCCAAACATAAAATAAATTTCTACTTCTCCTCTTGCTTCTACATTTAAAGAAGTATTTCTCTCAAAATTTTAACCAAACAAGCCCAAAAGGAGTGGGTTGAAGGGTTGTATACGAGCTCAAAATTGTTGAACATCTCCACCACTTTAGTTTGGTGCTCATATGTTTCTTTGATGACTATTTTATGAGAAAAAAAAATCATGGGTTTTCATCAACATTCAATTTGTAGCGTGATGTTTGGCTATTAAATGTGAATTGGATTGGTGTCATTATTGTTAAAATCCGATTGTTTGTTGAGAAAGTGTTGAAAAATGAAAGGCAAATATGTTCTGTCTATTGAAATGTTTTTATTAGTACTTAGATTTAGAGGAGAATTTCTAGTTGAAGTATTAAGGGCTTAGTGCTCTTTCCACATGACAAATGATGGGACCAATACAAAAGATTTTCAGTTCTTTGTCTTTACTACAAAGAAAGAATGGTCAACCACTAAGAAATCCTAGCACTGCCGCCTTTCTCTCCTCTTTCCTCCTGTTACCTTACTCCTCTTTCTATCTCCTTCTATAGCTTTTCCTTTCCCCATTCTTACAGCATTTAGCCTATGCCATTCCTTAAAGGGGAACTAGCCCCATAGAGGGATATCCTCCATGGTGATTCAATGACCCCTTCTTTATTTTATTAATATTCATTTTTTCTTTTTCTTTTTCCCTTACTTTTCCAGAATATGGTGACTCATTTAATACCCCACTAACGATTCTTTCTTAATGGTAGTAGTGTTTGGATCATGCGAAATAGCATGTCTCGCAGTGGCTAATGATTCATGCACTTTAGAAGATTGTGCTTGATTTAGGTGATAGATCAAAGATCTCTATCAGTGGTGGAAGGATTTAGGATTTGTCTAATTGTTTATATATTTTGGTTGTGGTGCATGTTTTCACACGACCTCTCTTTTAGAGGCGCTAGAAAGGCAGCCTCTTTCTGGAAGTTTTAAAGTAAATTGGTTATACCTACGTTGAAGTTTATCACAATATAAATTTGGTGCTCCTCTGTTGAACGATTAGATGATATGTTTAATCATAAGATTAAGCCTAGGGTCAGACACTTTCCTTCCCTTACTGCACAACTTGTTATAAAAGTTCTATTAGGATCCATCGATATCAAGATTAGAGATATGACGAGCTCGCATATTATTTAGATGTTTATTTGTTGTGTGGTTCAAAATCCTCTATATGTTGATCTAAAGTTGTGTAGTTTCATTGGTCGTAATCATAGGTTTAGCTTGAATGCTTTATGATCTATTGCATTCTCTATCGTGATTTGGCTTTTGCCTTTGAATCCATATCAATGAAAATTTAGATTGATCAAAAGAAAAAGGACAGAATAACTTGATGGAAAACATATTATGCTGGTCTTTTAGGAAATTTTCATCATTTGGTAATTGGTCAATGATAGTGTAGTAGAGTAAGTGATATTATAAGAGTCAAGCATCAAATGGTATGGTTTTAGGCTATTTTTTTTTTTTGGTACATAGAAGTTTAGGTTAAAGGAAATATTCATACCAGTCCAAAGCCAGGATATGCTTATACACTTTTATAGAAATACTTAGAAATCATCTACCAATGGTATAGTTTGTTGGAGTGTATGGTTAATAGCAAAAAATAAAATAAAATAAAATCCTAAGTATTTAATAATTTTATAAAACATCCCACATAAACCTAAATATTCAATTCTTTACCGAAGATCATGGTGGTCCATAACTTGGAGTGGTTAAGTGGCACATTCACTGGTGACGTATCAACGCCAACTCATAGTGAATTAGTGGTACGATCACTATAAGTCTTATAGTGGTCTATGGTGATATATTGACCTTGCCTCATCGTGGATCAATGGTACATTCGCCAAGTGATGTATTGGCCCCACCTTGCAATGGATCAACAATACGATCACCTGTGGTGTATCAAGTCCCACATCGTAGTAGACTAGCTATGCGATTACTAATTATATAGTATAATATACTTTATGACAATTATGTTAATATACTTCCTTGGGACTTGCATGTTACATGATAACTGCTGAAACAAATTATGATTGGCCTTGAAAAAGAATTACTTGATTATTTACTATTTCTTTGTTAAAAGTTTTAGTTAGTAAATATATGCATTCGATTTTCTTGGTATTTTCAGAGGAGAAGCATGGCATGGATTTAAGTCTTCATTGAGCTTCAATGTGGCTAGGAAATAAACCTAGATTTAGATCTGATCAAGTTAGTTATACTATACAATTGTCTACTTCATCGCCTACTGACAAGTGGATTGGCTAATGTAGCTCTATACATTACCCTTTTTGTCTTCCTACTTAATAGATGAATTGACACCTATTGTCCACTTTTGGGTTTGTGTATTGATCAAGCAGGGAGTGACAACAATGAGATGACATAGCTTTAGCATGACTGTATTTTGTTGGATGACTATATTTAGATAGCCAAAGCTAATTATGTATAACTTTATCTAGCTTCTGAATGCTTGAGATGTAAATACACTTGCTTAACTGCTAAGGATGGAAATTGGTTCGGATCTAGCTATTGAACCCAAAAAATTGAACCAAACTAATTAAATTAGTTTGGGTTGGTTCAAATCATTGGGTCTAATTAAGTGGAACCTGACCAAACCTGATCTTGATTGGTTCGAACATCTAGTATTGCAATTCCAGACTCAATGACCAAACACCAAACTTGATGACCCAATCCCATAATATATATATATTTTCGCACTATTAGGCATGTCATAACTCTTGTCTCTTAGTTTATCTAATTTTGATACAATATTACATCATCATCTAGTTTAATTTATTCTTATATATATAATTACTCTTGTCAAATTGAAATTTATGATATTTTATAGTATTTTTTATTATACTTTTTGGCAAAAAATTAAAAAAGAAGAGGAAAACATTTGACCTATCCACTCAAACCAAATCAACCTGAATTTGATTGGTTGGTTTAGTTCATATATGACCAAAAAATTTCTTGAAATTGAACCAAAATTGATTGGTTTGAATTTTTTTGAGTGAACATGTATGTTAGTTCCTGAAAGATTCATGTGATATTAATTTACTTCTTGAAAGCTTTTTGACATCAAATATATATCTAAGAGATCAAATATGACATTGTTAGTCACTAAAAATTAAAATGTGATATCATTTTAGTCCTTCTGAAAGGTTATTTGGTTGCCTATTTTTATTATAAAGTATGAGTCTTAAAGGACCAATTTGATGTTAGATAACTTTCAGAAGGATTAAAAGACTATTTGTCCCCACTTTTCGATAAAGTAGAAGTTTTGATGTTGAATTCACTATATTTTTATTTACTTGACTATCGACTAAAAATGTTCATATTTATCTAGCTTTCACGAGCACGAAATAATATGCCAAAACAAAGAGAATAAAAATGAACCAACTGCTAGAAAAAGAAAAAGGAGAAGAAAGTGTAAAAAAAATTTGCAGCTAAAATGCCTGAGTGAGAGTTAGTAGCACCTGGCTAATTAATTATTAATGAGATAATTAAATAAAAGAAAAATAAAATAATAATTAATTAATAGGATACTACCTTAGAAGAGCATTTACGTTAAAATAAGAGACACAGAATTAGCTTAGACTAATATATAAGACTAAAAATTGCTGCATAAATAGCTAGTATTGCTGCATAAACTCAGAAGACTTAATTCTGACCCATGTGTTAAAACTTAAATAAGCTATAATAAAATGACACCAAATTTTCAAAGAATAAAAGTTTTTTCAACAACTCAATCCCTCCGTTTAAAGCATTTGATAAGTGATTATTTTTAAGAAATAATTTTTAAAAAAAATTATTTTAAGAAACTTAAGATTATAAGCTATTTTAAAAAATAAAAAAAAAGTTAATTTAGACACACAAAAGTTAACCAACGAACATGTAGATAGCTGGTGGAAAGTGACCAGCGATGGCTGGACAGTGATCGAGGGTGATGACAATCGGTGGTGATAAGGATATTTTAGTCTTTTTACTTAGCGACAATATTCCTTTTCCATGGGAATGTTGGATTCTCATGGAATGGAGATGGAAATAATTTTGGCAATTTTTCCTTCTTGGGAATGTAATATTCCTAGGAAAATTTTTCCAAACCGTATAGCAAATATGGGAATTTTAGATTTCTACGTCACATTTTGAGGTATATATTTTATATGCCCCATACCAAATGCCCCCATATGGTACAACTTTGCTGCCATAGTAATTCTATCCGATTCGAGCATAATTGCCTCTAGTAGAAGAATACTTGTGATTTCGACCAAAAAAACACACAAAAAATAAACATTTTGGTAGTGATGGATCTATTTGTTAAAAGTTGTGAGCACATGCCACCATTAAAATTTGAGAATCTTTTAAAAAGTATATAGATATATATATTTTTTGTCTCTATTATTTTATCAAGTTTGGCCACATATTAAGATATAAATGATGCGAAACTTCTTGTTATACTTGCGTATAATCTTTATAATCTTTGTCCCTTTACTTAAATTTTCTAGATCTGTTATTGTATTCTAGCTAGGGATTCTAGGGGAAGGTTTTTGGGAGGATGCAACTTACAACGTGATGTCCAACTTTCTCCTGCTATGATGGAAGCTCTCAAAATGATTTAAGGTATGAAATTGGCAATTTTGAAGGTTAGGATCTATTATTATGGAATTAGATGGCTAAAGACTGATTGAGGACATAAGGAAAGACAATAAAGTTAATTAGAGCTGGGGACCGCATGTAACAATATTAGAAGCCCCTCAAAAAGCTTTGTGGAATGTTCCTCTTCTTTTGTGAATAGGAATGCAAATGATGCTGCCTATATCCTTACAAGGACGGTGCACTAGTGTTTTGAAAGTGTGGTTTTGTTGTCTGAACCACTAGATTTCTTATTAATTTTTTGTCTTGATGTATCTTTTTTTTCTAATTAATGAAATTTGATCTTTTTCCTAAAAAAAAAGAAGTTAATTTAAGTTGGGTTAATTTATTATAAGGATAAAAATTTTTAATATTAATTTTTTTATTTACAAAATTTAAACTAAAAATCTTAATTAAAAAAAGATAAATATCAAATTACTTCAACTAACTAAATGCTTGTAAATCCAACTTTCTTATATGAGAGTTTACTTTGATAAAATATCTTCTTTTTCTTAAAATCGTATCGCATTATTTCATTTAAAAAAATAATAATAAGAGATTAATTTTACACGCTGATAGTGTCCAATAAAATTTTAACAAATTATCATATCATGATAGGTAATTATCTACTATTATAATTACCTAACATAATTTAGTAATTTCTTGAAATTCTATTGATTGACAATGTAAAAATCATTTGACACTATAAGTGCATAGAAAGTAATCTCTAATAATAATTATTAAATAAAACCAAAAATTTGATTTTGATACACTGGAAAAAATTCTACACAAATATTCAATCATGTATTATCACATAAGTAAAAATATTTAATTTAATCATCTACTATATTAAAAGTATTACAGATAAAATCATGTGATCGAATAATAGTATTGTTCTGGACTAGAATGAGTGAGCCTAATTCGGTCCAACAACTAAGCTCTATTCGATGTTGGATGGATCACTATCCGATGCGCAGTTCAGGCCCAAATCTGAATTATGTTTAATAGAGTTTCCTAATATGGCGGAGCGGTATTCATCTCGCGTATTATCGATAAACTCGGAACCATCCACTAACCCCCAGTTACTGGACATTTTGAGTTATCCCTTATTATTAAGGAACCAAACCTCAATCTTTTCAACTATTTACATATATAAATACGAATTCAGTTATGGACTTTAGGTACTTTTTCTATCCTCACATACATTCTCTTGCATTTATTGACTTGAGCATCAAAATCCTTACAGGTATCCAAATATAAAACTCTTTTATATTGATAATATATTAAAATTAATATCTTAAATAAAATAAAATAACATTATCCATTTATTTATTCAACAATTAATTAACAAGCAAGCAAACAATTAAATGATTGAGTCTATAATCTAGTAATTATCTTTTACATATCTCATTTAAATGTGTAACATCTCATATTCAACTCCCACTTCTCCCGAAAATATATATATATATATATATATATATATTTCTTAGGAATAATTCTAGCGTCACTATTTCATAAAAAATAAACAACCAATTAAATTCTATTAGAGTTTATGGCACGCTACATCCGGGTCGGGCATCAATTATCTTTCCCCATATCCCCAACTACAACTAGAGTATCGTCACTTACAGGTCCCATCACACTGCAAGAGAGAGAACCAACACACAGAAGAGAGAGAAACAAGAAAGCACTGAAGATCCGGGTTGAAAAATGGAGGATCTATGGCGATCAGCAACAGGGCAAGACCCACGCCCCGAAGAATACGAGGGCATCGAGTTCTGGTCCAACCCGGAACGCGCCGGCTGGCTCACCAAACAAGGCGACTACATCAAGACCTGGCGCCGCCGCTGGTTTGTCCTCAAGCAAGGCAAGCTCCTCTGGTTCAAGGACCCCTCCGCTGCCACGTCACCCAACTCCGTGCCACGTGGCGTCGTAACCGTCGCCAACTGCCTAACCGTCAAGGGCGCCGAGGATGTTCTCCACAGGCCATCCGCCTTCGAGCTCTCGACGCCTCACAGCACCATGTTCTTCCTTGCGGATTCGGATAAGGAGAAGGAGGATTGGATCAACTCGATTGGGCGCGCGATTGTTCAGCACTCGCGGTCGCTTGCGGATAACGAGGTTGTTGATTACGATAATGGTGGTAGTGGTAATAGTAGTAATGCACGCGGTGATGATAAGAAGGATGCTACGCGCTGATTGTGATTGTCGCGTGCGGGGTTTTTTTTTTTCTTTTGTTGGTCGTGATGTGTGTGTATAGTTTGTAAAATGAATTTTATTTTTCCTTTTGTGGATTTTAATTGTTGGTGGTTAATAATGAATCTGACTTTTGGGGATTTTGGGTGATGGGTATGTGAGATTTTAGGGTTTTGTTCTGTGGGGGTGTTGGAAATCGCTTAATCTGATTGAATCTGAGGTGGAAAGTTTCAAGTTTTGTTTTCCTTTTTTTTTTTTTTTGGGATGGATTTTGTTGTTGGTTGTTAGCAAAGAAATTGAATCTATGGGATTTTGGGTGGTGGGTATGTGAGATTTTGGGGGTTTTGTGTGGTGGGGGTGCTGTAAATCTAATTGGATCTGATGTGGGAAGTTTGGTTTTCTTTTTCTTTTTGGGTGGATTGTATTGTTGATTGTTAATAAAGAAATTGAATTTTGGGGGTTTTGGGTGATTGGTTTGTGAGAGAGATTTTGGGGATTTTGTTTTGGTGGGGGTGTCGGAAATCACTGAATCTAATTGAATATTCGGTGGGAAGGTTTGTTTTCTTTCCTTGTTTCTGGGTTGTTTTTGTTGTGATCGGAGATTGGGAACTGTGATCTTTTTGTTCTCTGGTTGGGATTTTAGTTGTTTGACTATATAGTTTATTGTAGGACATTGGCATCGTTTGATCCATGTTGTCGACCCCATGTAGTGTAATGAGGCTTGATCGTTGTTGTTGTTGTTGTTTTGGTCGAGTGGGATTTGGATTGTGGAAACCAAACTATCAACCCCTTTTTTGTGAACTGATTTCTTTTGGAAAAAAGAATCACTAGTTAAGTAACTGATAGCATAGATGCCTAATGAATGAGATCCTTGGTTTTAGGGTATGTCAACTAGTTTTGATATGTCATTTAAGAACTGAGGGGGTGTCTGCTATTTTACATGATCTGATTGGAAGTATGGCAATTGCCAGTGAAGTAGTAGATAATGGACGAATGGATGCTTAGTGATGAGCTCAGGCATGTGGTTTCACTAAACATGAGATCAATTTTCAGAAAGTGTGGTCTGGAGATAGGAACTTAGGTATGTTATTCTGTTGATTGTTTATTCTATTGGTTGTACTTCACAGATCTTATTTATTAAAGAGTGCTTCTGGTTTAGTTCACAGACTACATTCTGGACTCAATCCATGGTGTGGTCATTCAGGATTCAATCCATTTCCTTATTGATTATCAACTAAAGCATATTCTATTGAGCACTAACTTAATTGGTGCTGCAAAATTATTGATGTCCAGCTTTTATCTTTTAACCTTTGTTGCTGCTTTGGTTTACTTCCCTGCCTTGTATTCTTCTTTAAATTTTTTGGATTTTTTCTTATATGAATCAAAATGAGTTGGTTTCAAAATCAAATTGTTCCTTTTTGTGTTTAGATTTTTTTATTTTTCTGAGTATTAGTTGATTAATAAGTCCTTTGACATTGGTAACTGTGCATTATCTTTTGACACCCTTACTTCTTTTTCCTTAGCCCTCGCTAAGTGGACAATTGGTCCTTTGCTTTTACTTTATGAGAATAGAAATTCGTAGTCGAGTTCCCTATCCATAGATACTTCCAATGACACCTTTGCAATGAATGTGAGATGGCTGCGAGAGGGGTGATATGATTTGTGCTTAAATACCACATTGGAAGATTTTACCAAAGTGCTATCTCTGCTTTGTTGGAGGGATACTTGTTATAACAAGTTTTTACATCTTCTCTGTCGCTGAAAAAATTGCCATTTGAATTTTGAAATAGTTTCCTGGAGTGGATCTCATTGTCCTCAAAATGAGGGGGGTTTAAGTTACAGCAGCAACTTGTGGTATAGAGCATGCTATGGATTGCTGGTTATTAAGATGGTGAAGGATATGCTGTTGTAGCTGAGGAATGACAGAACATAATGGTCATAGTTAGAAAAGCATTGAACAGCTTAGGTATATGTTTTTCCTACAAATGTGTTTTTATGAGTGACACCTCCTTTTTGAAATGAACCACAACCAAATGCTTGGAAGTTGGAACATGGAAGACAACAAATTGTAAAATTAAGTTGTTGTCAAGTTGGCATAATTTATTTAAGCAGCATTAGAATGAATATAAAGATTCTCTCTGTCAAACTATGAATTGAGGAGCCAGCCAGCATCTGGTTTTGCAGAAAATCATGTCAGAACTTTGACGGAATGTTGCTACCTGTGAGAACATGTATTAAGGATTAGCCCCTTAATAATAAAGGATGGTTGTGTAGAGGATGGTTCTTCTTATTTGGATTCAGTTATGGTTATGTTGAAGTGATTGTTATGTTCCTTGCCCCTTGTCCTGAAAACAATGAATCTTTGCTCAAACACCCTTGTTTGTTTACACTCGTGCATTTCTTTACAATTGACAGCAATGTTTGAAACTTTAAATGTTAGGATTCTGCTATTCCTTTTGCACAATGTTTGTTGAATTTTTCACTCATCCTAAATCCAATTTCTTTCAACCCTCAACATGGCATGCGAAATGTCTCTGTGGGGTGGATACAGGCCAAGCCTGCCTCAAAAAAGACTGGGCTTGAACCTGGCTTGTTGCTTGACAAAGGACGGCCCAACATGGCTTGGCTTGCTTAAGAGGTTTGACTTGGTCTGAAGCATGTTTCTAAAGCCTGTACTCAATGAAAAACACTCAAATAAAAACACATACACACACAAAATGGGAAGGAAAAATAAAAAGTATGATGCAACTATAGCACAACCCCTCCCCCCCCCCCCCCCCCAAAAAAAAAAAAAAACCAAAAAGGGCAAAAAGACTAAACATAAATTGGAAAAGAAAAAGGAGCCAAATCTAAAATTGATCGTGCGTATCCTTAGTCATCAACTGGGGCATGTGCGTATCCTTGGTCATCAACCTGGATTAATCAAGAACAAGCACTAATAAATTGAGCGCCAATTATTTTTTTTTTATTTTTGGTACAAAGAACATGAAGATGGATTATGTAATAGATAATTTTAACTTGAGAAAGCATTACGAATAAAAAATTTTTGACATAGAAAAGCAGTTCTTATAATTTGGAATAGATAACGCAACACAAACAGACAGTGACACAAATTGAAACTGTTCTCATATCTTTGGATGGCGACGAAAGTGTGCTCGGTGTGGGCGATCCCACCGGAAGACGGCGGGGGCGAGGCTGGCGAAGTTGATGGATGATGGCGTACGGCGGGGTTTGTGTTCTGCGACTGCAGTCTGCACTTCAGGGAATACCGGAATCGTGCGGCCGCTTGAGGAGTTGAAGGAGTAATGCTCGTGTTCACTGTTCAGTTTCTAATACTAGTTTCTAGGTTACTGGGTTGTTTTGTTAGTTAATGATATACTATATAATTAATCTGTAAATATATTAGTTACATGAACGAAAGCACAATTAGCAAGTTTGGCTCAGTGGTAAGTGCTCTTTAGATACATTGAAAGATTCAAGTTTGAATCCCGGTTGTAGGCCGTTTAGTCTTTTCCCATGACTTTAATATTATTTCATGCTTATATTTTAGAAGCCTTACAGCTAGCATTTGGCACACACAGAGGTGGTGTTTGATCATTGACTTCGTGTTCAAAGTGGTCATGAACGATCAGTAATTACTTGTTATTTCTGGTTTATTAGCCGCACTCTTGAAAATGCAGTATAACATTTTATATCACAATAACATGGCTAATGTTAATTTAGCTGGAAGTGAAAGCGTCTTGTTCTTGCTTTCTCTGCGTGGGGAAGCAAAACAATGCAAAAAAGGTTATTTCTTTGGGATGGCTGACCGCCTTGTTTCTTTCGTTAATCATTGTTATGTTACCCTTTTAACATAAAATGAAGAGAAAAAAAAAGAATAGAGAGGAAAAGAACCAAAGGAGATTAGTCTGTAGCTTCCTGTTAACTTAAGCGTCATACACAGCCTTCAATATGTGCCAGGCAAAATGGAATCTTGGGATTCTAGCTTCTTATGTTCATGGCATTTGATTCACCATAACATCATATTCATATTCATATTAATATAAACAATTTCGGCATCCGTTTTTAGTTGATTTTAGCAGGAATCATTAGGACCATCAGGATCAGGCATCAGATTATTAACTCTTCAATTTTCGCTAATGAGATCTTGTATAATAAATTAGCTATTTTTTTGTGAGAAATTCTTGTATGGATACAATTTTAATACCTCACATTTAGTTATTTAGACATATTCACAATAAAAGTGGGTTTCATCAATTTTATTCAATATATATTAACTTGTTTATAGGTTTCACCAACTCTCTTGTGAGTGTAACTAAATATGAATTGTTAAACTTATCTCTATCCAAGAATTTTTTATTTGTGATACCTGGCTCTCATGCAGTAACATGGCATCGTTTTTCTCAATTGAAAATTGCAAAGGTACATCTCTCCACATCTTCTGCCATCAAATTAGCTTGAAGGTGTAAAAAAATAAGATGAATTTCATTATAATTAAATGTTAAAAAGTATAAAAATGAAAAATAATTTGATCATGAGAATAAATGAGTACGAAACATTGTTCTTAATTTTAATAACAATCATTGTAGATTATTGGATCGTGAACTTTTAGTTTTTTTATCACTAGATTTTAGTCCTATAGGATGAATTTAGTCATTGATAATATTTTCCTTTTTATATTAAATTTCGTTATTTCCTCTTAAAATAATTTTCTAGTAATTCGCTTAATACAAAAAAATGTTAAATGAAAACTTTGATGAAGACTGGTACATTTGGAAGATTAAAAATTTTTATTTTTCTGTCATTTGTTGTTTTTTCCCCCCTCTTAATTGAACCTTAATTGATAAGATGATTAGATTTTATTTAAAATCAAATGTTAACATACAAAACTAAATAAAGGTGACAGAGAAGAGGGTTAAAAATAGAAGCTGTAGCAAGTCAAATAACGTTGTAATGTAATTTTGTTGATTGCTTTCGGCCTAATTTCATCATTACCAAGGGCATGTGAAAACCTGCATGTTTCTAACAAGGAGGATCCGCCATCAACGGACCATTTTCAGCTTTACCATATACTTTGGTATTAGAAAAAGAACAAGGAATGGTAAATCTACAAAATTATTTTAACATAACATGTGCTACTTCTTACATGATTGTACATTTGTACTTGAGCAATGCTTCGTTTTAATAATTCAATTTTTTTTTCTTTCCTTTTTTGCTTCCCAAACTTGAATGCAGTAATAACATTAAGGTCTGTTTGTTTTTTTTTTTTTTTTTTCAATTTTAATTATAAAAGTACCACAAGAAAATAAGAGTTGTAGACAAAAACCAAACAAACATTTAGTAATTTGCCAACAAGGGTTGGTTACCAGATTGTCTATACACGTATGTATTGTTATGATTTGGATTCGATTCCTAAATTTCTTATTAATGGACGATATGTAAGTATCTTTGTAATCATTTGATGAACCTTAACCCTAGATTGAGGCGAATCTTTCTTTCAATTTAAACTTTGGTTCACCATAAAAATTAACACCATTTAGTTTATATTGGGACAAATTCATTGCAATTTTAGAATAAGAAATTATCTAATTTATAGTGAAATTATAAAACACAATCTAAAATAGGTCCATGATGCATGATGAACCAACCAGGATTGAGTCTAGTAAAAAGGGTTAGTTTTCCATATGTGGCGAATTATGGTTTAGATTTACCCACATTTAGTATTTAACCGTATTTTAAACGAGAATGCCTCTAGTGGAAGATATCTAGAAGATTTTTTTTTTTTTTTGGTTGTTAAAAAAAGGTTTATGATGTGAACCAAATGCTGATCCACTTGTCTTTTTTTCATGTGCTTTACTAATGAATTTAATTTTTTGGCCTACATAAAATGATCAATGAGTTAGAGACATAGAAGTGAAGACATCACTCAACACTAAATCCAGGGAGCAGCATACAAAAGAAAATATCGTATGTTCCATATAATGATAGAGACACTAAATAGGAAACATAAATATGTACGAAGGTGGGGACATAGATAAGGCACGAGCAGCAAGAAAGGCGAAAAGAAATTGTTGAAGGCCATGGCTTGTTGAATTAATAGTAGAGCATAGATCTGTTTACCATATGATTGGTGGCAGTGGCTGCATCCTTCAGTGGTGTGTGGGGTTGGAGTTTCAAACTTTCAAGGAGACTTTGTTGAGAAAGGAAGAGGCAAAGTGTGTTTTAATCGTTATCTTTCTTGAATTGCCAAAGAATCCCAGATCTGAAAAATGGGCCTGGCTACAGACAGTTTGTCTAAGAATTCCATATAATTATTATTTGCATATCTTTTTCTATTTGTTTTTCTGGCCATTATGATTACTGGCATTTTGGTTCGTCTAAAACAACCTAAAAATGTATCCAAACTAAAAAATACATACGAATTCTTATAAAAGAGAATGCTTCCACATGAACCTACTTAATACTTGTCAGATATATTACACATGTGAATTATAGGTCATTGATGTCTCTAGATTACGTTTAATTTTTTAGTGTTATCAGTTGTCAATGTATGATTAGGTGTTTTGGAGATTTCAAAATTTAAATATTAGGGTGAGTTTAGTATGAGATAAAAATACATAAAAAAATTGTATGATTTGATTTATGTGTAAAATTATTCATGAATTTATTCGATAAAATTTTCACCCAAATTTTTGTTTCCATACTAAACACACTCGTATGGTTAAAAATTAAAATTTAAGGGTTACAAGTGATTTAAAGATATTTAATGAGGACACTAATAAAGAAAATTACACAAAAAATAAAACTTTTTTAATGTGTTAAAATGTTTGGAAAAGTTCACTTTTCATGTAAATCTTATTTGCTAAGGATTCTAAAAAAGAAAGTTATACATGAAAATAAATCTTCTAAATTTCTAATGTGTTAAATGCTTTTAAAAAAGCTACTTTCTTCATTTAGATCTTTAACTATCAAAATTAAAGACGATATATAATAACTTACATGACTTAAATATCTAAACAGTTTAATCGGCTTGATTCACTCAATGCATACTGTGTCTAACAATTTTAATGCAAGGAAATTATCAGTTAAACAAGGCTATGGAAAAATACTTTTATCCTCAAGGAGTAGGAGCTTTCTTACTCCACAAGACAATCACTACCTTTGATTTCTTCTCTCTCTTCTTCTCTCTCTTTCTCCCCACTACAAGCAAGGGTTGAACTACTCTATAAAGGAAGAAATTCTTCTCCTGGGAGTATGAAAGAATGATCAAGGATTTGGGAGGGTGAAAATCGTAAAGAACTCTAGTTGGGCCAAATTTGAAGGGACATGAATTTTCAATGGAGAATTATTATAATAATGGAAAATTTCTTGTTAAATTCAGGAATGATAAAGGCACCCATAGGACGGGGACATGCTTTTCATCCCGACCCTATTTAGAATTTTGTTCCTTGTCCTTATTCTCATTTCTGTTACAAGTCCTCACTCATTGCTCCCCATAGGAGGTCAAATCTCCGCGGATATCCGTGGATTTATATAAAAAATTAAAAAAAAATCCAAAAAAAAGGAAAAATTCTAAAAAATATATCCTTAAATATGAATAGAACATTCACAATTATCCATAATCCATTAACACAACAGAATCTAAATAAAATGAAGTATATAATACAAATTTATTAAAAGACAATTAGAAATATTCAAAATTACAAAGACACAAATATCCAAGTTTTATTGAGGAAAAAATAACTTGGGTTTTTTTAGTTGTATATATAAAAATATTTAAATAAATTCACATTTATGAGGATTTAGTATGTGTCCATGGTGTGGGCTAAATGGGGACTTCCCCCCTCCCCGTAAGGATCAAATTTGTCCCTATTCCCATCTCCGTCGCAAGTAATCCTTGCAAATATCCACTTTAGTAATTCTTTTTGCCATCCTTAGTTAAGTTTGCTTTATGTGTTGACTCGGAACAGTGTTAAAATTTAGATAAGTAGTTTCCACCATTTTGTGTCGTGGATTGGTAGTTATGAGTATTGACATTTGATACCGACAAATACATCTAAGAACAAATTGGATGTTTAGGTGATAGTTTGGTACATTTCCAACCAAACATATATAATGCATATTTTAATAAGTGAGAAAATAGAGATGGCTCCACACGCATTTTTAATCAAGTCATTCTTGATGGAATAAAGGTTGGGTCTAAGGAAGTAAGATTGACTTATTATTATTGTTATTTTTTGAGTAAACAGAAGCTGATAAAAGAAAACAGTTATCTATTGGTGTATAACCTACACTAATAGAAAACAAATCAGCCAAAGTCAACTAAAATAATGATAATTTTTTTTTATTTGTGTATAATTTAAGTTGAACACATAATGCTTTATCAGGTGACAATAATAAGGACCTCACTTGAAGGGACAAGGGGCGAAAGAAAAAGAAAATCTACAAAAACAGTAAAATGCAATTTAAACAAGTAAAAAAATTAAGAATGATTTGATGTGTATAATTATTAAATTTTATGTAAATAGACGTGGAATACTATTGAAATAAGAATTTAATTTTGATATTTTGTTAGTGTAAAAGAATTTACCCAATCATTCAATTATGTATTCTTATATCATAAAAATGTTTGATTCATGTAATTAAATGTCAAAAATCTCATATATAGTAATATAATTATTTGATACTGTAAAAATTTTTATATTGACAATGTGTCAAAATTAATACCTTAAAATAATTATAAAAATATTTATTTATAAACATAGTTATGCTTTGAGAAATGTAACTATTTTATATGTCACTTCATACATATAAAAACTTATATGTTTTAGTTTTCTTTTGAGACATCGAGATGTTTTGTTTATAAGTTTAGCCATTTATTTTGTATATAAAATTAGTTATGTTTGACTGTGAATTAATTTTTGCTTTGCTTACTGTTGCTTCTCTTACTCAAATTCATGAAATCACAATGAAGTAAAATATTAAATAATCATTCTAGCTCGTAAGAGAAAATAATAATACTAATAATAACTTCGTCATCTATTTTGATTGCGCATGCTTCGTGCTTATCCGCTAAAATAGAGATCGCATTATATTTTTATAGATAAGAAAAAGAAATAATCATAGTAATGTTGACTTTGAAACATTTTTATCAATTCCATGACAAAAAAATTTCATTTTATCACTTCCGTCTGCAATCAAGAAAGAAAATAAACATATTTACCCCAAAAAAAACATATAATAATCTCATGTTAATATATATATATATATATATATATATATATATATATATATATATATATATATATATATATATTTTAAACATGGTCTATAAATTTAAACAAGAGTGGCTAGCAAATTTTGCTCCCTCGGTGGTTTTGGGAACGCATGTCTTAGGCCGTCCTCCCCATGATTTAGGTCACCTCACCTTCTTTTGTATGATCTAAGCTGGAATCTCCCAAGTGTAGGGTATTTTGATTTTGATTCCTTAACCCTACGACATTACCAAAAAACAAAAAAAAAATTAAACAAGACTCTATTTACGACCAAAAAAAAAAGACTCTATTTTTTTTACAAAAAAATGTCATATAGAAAATAATTATAAAAGAAAATACTCTCCTATAATATTTTTGGGGTCTACTAATTTGCTATAATATTTTTTGAAAGTTTTACTATATTACTCCATTTAGGTCCATTTGATTTACAGTTTGGGGCCAAATGAGTTTTTATTGGTATAAGAATAAAAATTTACATTAATTAGTATATTTGAATGTGTAAATTTTTTTTTTTTAAACTTGCTTTTGGAATTATAGAAGATTTTTTGAGAGAAATATCTTTGAAATTATTTTTTTTTTAGAAAAAATATCTTTTGACAATGAATCATACTATTATTCTCATATCAATAATAAAAAATAATTTTACTTTATCTTATCCAAATAAAAATTATTCTCGTAAACTTATTTTTGACATATTTAAATTAAATAAAAATTAATTTTTTTAAAAAATTTCTCTAAAAATAATTCTTTTAAAAAATATTTTTTCAAAAATAATTTTCTTAAACGTTAAACCAAACGCATCATTATAAGTTATTGTCTAAAATTAAAAAAAAAAATTTATTGTGACATTAGAAGTATTAATTACATTTGTATTATATTTTATCATGTCACTTAATCATTGTATCTTTTGATATCCTAATTGTAACTTTTGCTTTAGTTTCTAACTTTTAAACAATGTGACACATACAATCTTTAAAAATGTACCAAATTAGACCTCCAAAATTTCGAGAAAAATGCCAATTACCCAATTTTTTTAAAATAAAAATTACCTCAACAACAACAACAACAAAATCCTACACAAAGATTCAGCATGGATCTAGGAGCCACTTCAGACACCGCTGGAGCTCACAGTAGCTACGAAGGGTGCCTTTGATTTCCATGTCCATGCCTTCTTCCCACTGTCTCTAGTTGGTAACCCTGCCAAGAGTACATGTACGAAAAATTATTAAAATGTTTATGTTAGCATTATATCAATACAATACATTTTAGAATAAAACCCATTATTATTAACTTATATAAAATAGGAGCTCTAAAAATTCCTCGTACACATACAGCAAAGAATGAACCGAGTTGCGCCTGTTTCATCATTATTCATCAAGCTTAGCTTAGTGCAAAGTGAACAACTAGAAAGTCACTTTTGTGGGGCCCCTTACCAGCTGGACGATAAAGCCAAGCATGCTTTCTTTCTTTCTTTATTTTTGGTTCCTTGCTTTTCCTCAGGTCCCTTTCTGCACCAAACATTATTATCAATATTCTAATGATACCATTTTACCATCCAATATAAATGTCCCATTTTGTTTATTTTCTGACATGATTTTTTTCGATGTGGCAAATGGGAATATCCAACTTTTGTTCTTTCCCTGTCTGTTCAAGCATCACCATCACTCTCCCTTCTTAGTAGTTGAATCCACCCTGAATCTGCTGCACAAACAAGGGATGTATGATCTGCCATCTATCTGGTCAACTGAGTTGTGCTCATTGAATTTGTTCCATGCATCATGTTTGTAGATTCTGAGTTCAGATCATGTTCTTTCTTTTCTCTATCCATGCATCAATATGAGCATTTTGTGGTATGCTGAACTGGGTTGTTCTCTTCCATTCAATTGTGGGTATTGGCTACTGCAGAATAACATGCAGTGTGCTTTAGTGTTATGTTGATTTTATTTATTTATTTACTTATTTATTTTTGGGTCTTATGGATTTCTCACGCAATTTTGGGTCGAGGGTGGTGGTTAGGGAGGCAACTCCAAGATTCGAACCCCTAACATTGCAAGTAATGTTGGCCTGGGGTTACAGTCCACTTCCACTGCAGAGTGTTATGTTGATTTTGGGACATCATGTGTGTTGGGCTAGTTTCTCAAACCTTTTTTTTTTTTCATTCTATAAATTTGAGGCAGTTTTTTTTTTTTTCTGAGTCAGTAGCTTAGATTTCTTGCTGTTGTGAGCTATTTTCTCACTTCCTAGTAGATGTAGGTCTTTGTACTTTGAAGTATGGACTATGGAGGTTAGACCATGATTCAAATCTTAAAATTAGGCACATTGCAACTCACATGAAAAGTTGTCGAGCTGAATAAGAAAAGAAAAAAAAAAAACTTTAATTTTGCCCACCGTAGTTACTAGTTACTTGAGCAGCCAAAAATGCAGAATGACCAAAATCTAACAGGTTTTGCAGAAACAAACCACTCATGCTTTTCACAGTACGATGCACATTTGCCTTTAACATGTTTTCATACCAAAATGATAAGAACTTTGTTTAATTTCTTTTTTATCATATTGTAGCAGCTGTCATGCATTCGCCTAATCGCTTGGCAGGAATGAATTCTTACATTATTTACATGGCATTATGGTTGAGTAATTTACAGTCAAGTGGCTGGCATGCCAATACCAAGTTCTGCAAATTATGGACATAATAGATTCAATTATTATTCTTCTTTGAATGCCATCTTAGCTGTTTGAGATTAATTGCATAATGGTAGCATGTCTTGCTTGACAAATTTACTATAGTACTGCTTCTGGATTATAAATGAGCAGAATATCTAGTTATCAGTGTAAACTCCTTAAGTTTCTTTCTTCCTTCTCTAATTGCTAATCCCTACATCTTAAAAACCTTACCAGAAAAGCTTTGATAATTTAATCTGAAAAGTGCAATCCCATTATTTACGTTTGTCTCTGGTTCTGAGGACTAACATAACTTAAATCTGGATTGCAGAATAATCTAGTTTTCAGTTATTTTGGAGGAGTGTTAGAGTCATAGAGACATGCCTATTGTCAATAAAGACTTGGATCCCGTGTTCCAAACTGCAGGAGCAAACCCGTATCCTCACAAACATTTTCTTTTAAGTTGTCTTATAATTTGTGTTAGTATGTTGACTACATAGTAATTATGTTCAGGTTCAGTTTTTCATTTTTTTTATGTGCTGAAGAAAACCAAATTACAATTAATTTCTGATGACAAAGGCACCAAATGCTAAACAAGCAGTCAATTTGCATTAGCTCCTCCCCTCTCTTCTTCAATAGAAGAGGGTTTCCGCTGTCATTAGATGAATTTCTTCTTGATTATAGAGACAAATCAAGAAAGAAAGATGGAAAATAGTTTTTGCATTTTAACAGTGGCACTGGCATGTTTTAAGAATAGTTGGCAGGCACATAAAGTCTTTGCCAGGAGACATTTATTGAGTTTATTTTTTGTCTCCTACTTCTTCCAGATTTCTGTTTCACAGCAGTAAATTTTACTTTAAATTGTTCTACCTTTCTTTATTCAAGTTTTCTGCTTTATGCTTAACTTTCAATTTTAGAGGCTTAGAAATTTGGTGTATTGAGAACCAGCAGTTGGTTCCAGTGCCAAAGTCAAGCCATGGAAAATTCTATACTGGAAGTGCATACATAGTTTTGAATGTAAGATGTTGCCCCCTTATTTCCTTGTTGATCCTTTTAAATCCATGACAAAATTGATGACTATATCTCTATCAAAATCCAAGTTTTCAAAGATTCTCATCACTATCTCTTTCATGGTTTCACTATCAATTTTTGAATTTGACCCCGTTATTTTTGGACTCCAACTTTACCATAATGGCATTTTAGTGGTTTGCTGTCAGTTGAGCATATTTTCATCTAAGTTCTCTTGATATGAGATTGATACATTTTTACTTGTTTGTGGAAACAGGCTGTTTTTCCAAAATGTGGCCCTCCTCAGTATGACATACATTATTGGCTGGGAAATGATACGAAAAAGGTTTTTATCTACTCTTGTTTTACCGTCTTGCTTGCAGTGATAATTGTCTATTATTATTAATTCTCTGCTTATGTCTTGTTTCTCATCATTTTTGCTGAAACTATAATGACTAATTTATAGTTCTGAGATTTCCAAAATAAAACTCACTTGATGTGCCATTTGACTCATTTCTGTTTATCCAACAGCAAAACGAGGACTATGGATGTGTATTAACTTACCTAATAATTGCGTGATGAATTAAATGTGGTTAGACCAAGGAAGGTTATTTGGTACATTGGGGGGGTTCAAGAAATGACTGCCTAGAAGTTAACTCCGAAGTCAGTGATGTTAGTAATGAAATGAGTTCCATACAAGTAGTCATTGACATATGCCTAATTGGAGCAATGATTTTTGTTTCAATGGAACAAACATCTACCCATAGATGGAGGGTATCCCAATAACTAGAGATAGAGGGAGATCAAGAAAAACTATAGGCGAAACCATTAAAAAAGATTTAGATTTTAATCATCTGATTGTTAACATGGACACTATGATGTTGTTTAATCTATGTAGCTGACCCCACCTAGCAGGATAAGAAATGGTTGTTATTGGAACAAACATCTATTCACATCATTTGAGCTAAATGATACATTAAACAATGAACATAGTAATTGAAAAACATATGACTGTTTAATTATGGACAATGATTAAACAGCAGGATCTGCATTGTTTCACTGTTGAGTTTTGTATTTGCAGGCGGACTCAGCTTTGGCATCAGCCAAGGCACTTGAGTTAGATGCAGCCTTAGGATCATGCAGTGTTCAATATAGGGAAATTCAAGGCCAAGAATCACAAAAATTTCTATCATACTTCAAGCCTTGTTTTATACCAATTGAAGGAGTGTTTACTTCAAAGCAAGGGAACCTGAACGGCGAATACCAAGTCCGCATGTACACATGCAAGGGAGAATATGTTCTTCATGTGAAAGAAGTGAGTTTTCTGTGAAGTTAGATAATTAAGTGTTTCTTTTTTCTAATAACGTGAATTTCCTCCGAAGTTCGATAATTAACTGCTTCTTTTTTCTAATACTGTGAGTTTCCTCCTCCGTCTACTCCTTCTGAAAATTATAGTTGTATACTAGAGCTTGTTAGTGTATTTTTTGTGTCTCCATAACATACTGTATGATTTTCTAATTATTTCAAAGGGATTTTCTTCTTTGGCCATGATTTTTTTCAAAGGGATGAAACAGTGATTGCAAACTTTAGATGATGACATCAATGATGATTACTGTTGATCTAACATGTGTTATTGGCCAGGTAGCCTAGCCCTTATTATAATTTGTTACTCTTTGCTTTTTCAGTTTTTTATTTTTATTTTTTATTTTTTATTTTTCACATGTATTTTATTTAATCCTTTGTCAACATGTCTGTATGTTAGATAGGAAGGTGATTACTGTAGTCTGTCTGATATGCTTATCTGTTCATTAGGTGCCTTTTGTGAGGTCATCATTGAATCATGAAGATGTGTTCATACTGGACACTGCATCAAAAATCTTCCTTTTCAGTGGGTGCAACTCTACCATTCAAGAAAGAGCCAAAGGTTTGGAGGTTGTTCAGTATATCAAGGAGAATAAGCATGGTGGAAAATGTGAGGTGGCAGCAATAGGTTGGAATATATGCTACTCTTCTTTATGCTTTATATAGATTTTTTTCTGAGTCAGATGTTAAAAACATGATTGTATAATTGTTGTAGAGGATGGAAAATTTGTTGGTGATTCCGATGTGGGTGAATTCTGGAGTTTCTTCGGTGGTTATGCTCCCATTCCTCGAGAACAGCATTCTGTTCTGGAATCCGTGGCTCCATCAGTAAAGCTATTTTGGTAAGGTTCATACATTCATGTGTACAATGCTTGTGTGAATGCATCAGGGCATTTGTTGAGAATCCATACCTGCTTAACCTTATTTCTCTACCTTATTGCTCTTGAATATTCAGCACTTTTGTATTGAATCAATAATTGAACTGATTCATAATGATAGGTTTAACATTTACCTTTATCAGGTCAACCTAATAGCATCACTATTAATAGAGTAGCCCAATTCATTTTGTTAATCGGTTTAAGTGAAAGGTAGTTTACTTTAGGCAATGTGTGAGACAGAAATAGAAAATAATTCTATTTACTTTCAGAAATACTTTGTTCCTCTTAGCTAAGAAGTGGTTGTTTTCTTGATAGGATAAATTTACAGGGAAAACTTTGTGAAACTGGAAGCAACCCATTCGGCAAAGAAATGCTTGAGACAGACAAGTGTTATATGTTGGACTGTGATAGTGAGATTTTTGTCTGGATGGGAAGGCAGTCTTTATTGACTGAAAGGAGGACAGCAATCAAAGCTATAGAAGTAAGAGTCTCTTTCTTTTAAGTTTAATTTTGTTTCATGGAAGGTAAGCTTTAGTAAAGATCTCGGCTTCTCCCGGTCTGCGGTGCTATCATTCAGACTTCTTTTACTTCTGTAGTCCCAAAGAATGAGGCATATACAGTGCTTATCTCAAACTTTCACTCATTAATTAAAATCCAATCTACAATCCACCTCTGCCAACTTCAGTTGATCTCTACCACTTGCTCACCATTCACCTCTATTCGTGAAACCTTTATGTGAAAATCACTAACCATGTTATTATAGGAGCCAAATTGTATCCCTAAAGAAATATATATTCTTAGAAAGGTTTCATCCTTAAATTTCATAATTTTTCTATATGCTCTGGAGCCAAAATTCTTCATAGTACTCCCTTTGGTCCTTTTTATTTGTCACTTTAGCCTTATGCATAAGACTTTAAAAATCTAAAATCAATGCTTAATTACGAAACATTTTTATAAATGCCCTTATTTTTTACCATCTAATTAGTTCATTCTATTAATCTCACCCTACATTTTTTGATTAATGTTATGCTTAGAATTGTATAAAGGGTAAAATTAAAAAATTAATAATAAATTCTTATTGATATGTAAACATGATAGATAAAATTGATCAAGAATTTTTCCTTAAAGTGACAGATATAAAGGACTGGAGGGAGTACGTAATAATGAAGTCCACTTAATTCTTAGCAAACATAAGTGTATGAAGGTCAGTTACATTAATGAATGTAGTCAATTGTGCATGCCCATAAGCATTGCATTAAGGGGATGGCCTATTCTCACTACCATCTCCAAATACCAGGATTTCGTCAGAAATGAAGGCAGATCAAGCGAGACTCATTTGACATTTTTGTCAGAGGGATTAGAAAGTCCCATATTTCGGTCATACTTTACTAATTGGCCTAAAACAGTGGAGCCTAGGCTTTATGAGGAAGGCAAAGAAAAAGTGGCAGGTTTAGTACCTTGTACAATTTGCTTGTGTTTTAGAAATGTGCAGTCAGTTTGTGGTCTATAGTTAATTTCTTTATGTTTGTTTTTTTCTGCCTCAGCCATATTCAAGCATCAGGGTTATGAGGTGAAAGAGCTTCCTGAAGAAGACAATGAGCCATCTATAGATTGTACAGGCAAAATAAAAGTATCTTCTTGCTCAAAACCTAGCTCTTTCTTGTTTTTCTATAGTCATATTTGGTTTTGCCTGTGTTAACTGTTAACTGAATACTGCAAATTCAGGTTTGGCTGGTGGATGGTGATGAATTGTCTCTTCTTTCGGTTTCAGAACTGACAAGGCTTTACAGCGGAGACAGCTATATAGTACAGTATACATTTCCTGGAAATGGAAGAGATGAGACTCTATTTTATGCTTGGCTTGGCTGCAGATCTGTAATGGTAAGTGCTAGGCAAGGTTTTCTGTTGTCTATCCGCTAGGTAATTTTTCACTTGCAATTCATAGAAATGTATTAAGTTGTCAATGTTAGATTATTTACCAGAAAGATCTAAGTTTTTTTTAAAAAAAATATTATAGTATAATCTAATGGTATCTGTTTAGTTTAGGTTGTTACTTACGACTTAGTTTTGTTGAAATTACTGCCTATGACATCTTGTTTGGCTTTAAAATTTATAGAATGATTCAGAAATGAAATTTTATTTCCAGAAGCTGTCTAAATTTTGTTTTCCTTGTTGTATCCGTTCTTCATTTTTTGTAGCCATTGTCAAAATCAAACTCATCTAGTAGGATAAGGCTTGGGGGTGGTTGTTGTTGTTGTTGATAAACTCTTAACATTATATGCCATTTTGTTCTATGAGTTTTGGCTTGCAGGAGGATAAAACAGCTGCCATTTCCCACATGAATATTATGGCTGATTCAGCCAGAACTAATCCAGTTGCGGTTAGTGCCATTCTTGCCAGCTCTTTCATAATAAGTTGTTGACTAAATATGTGCAACAATTCAATTATTGTTTGGGAAATGTAAAACCAATGCTAGCTTCTTATTTATATATTCAGCATCTTAAGCCCACTTATATAAAAGTTTTATAACTTTCATGCCTTACTCCTCCTAATTTATCCAATTTACTTCACATGCCTGTTCAGGCTCAAATTCATGAGGGTAAGGAGCCAGCACAGTTTTTCTCAATACTCCAGAGACTAATCATATTCAAGGTATGTGCTGACTAAAATCTCATTTTAAGGCTTGTAATTATGTAATTTTAATAAAAAATAACATGCTCCAAATTCTTTTATTATTCTTCCTGTTTGTAAGGGAGGAAACAGTGCAGGATATAAGAAGTTTATAGAAGAAGAAGGTATGGCGGATGAAACTTGCAATGAAAAACTGGTAGCTCTGTTTCGAGTTCAAGGTACAAGTCCAGATAATATGCAGGCAATCCAAGTTGACCAAGTATGTTTCAATGATTCTGACATTTTTGCTTGAAAACATCTGGTTAACATTAATCCGTGTTTCCCATTCTATTTTCTGATGTCGAGTTTTGTATCATTTATATGCTTTTATTGACTATGTATGATAACTGTTATAGGTTTCAACCTCCCTGAATTCATCCTATTGCTACATTCTGCAAACTGAAGCATCTGTCTTTACTTGGATTGGGAACCTATCTTCAGCTCGAGACCATAATCTTCTTGACAGAATGGTGGAACTGCTTAATGTATGCCATTGCAACTGACCTGATATCACAACTTCTATCTAAATGATAGTCTCTGGGAAAGAAGCATTTAATAAAAAGTTTGGCATTTTGATTCATATAAATTATGTGACTGGACTTTACTGCTTTTTATTTGGGCTATTTCTTCTAATGGACATGTATATAATTTCTCAATGCAACTTTCAGCCAAAATGGCTACCTGTAGCTGTGAGGGAAGGGAATGAGCCTGATGCTTTCTGGGATGCTCTTGGTGGAAAGGCCGAGTATCCGAAAGGAAAAGAAATTCAAGGATACACAGATGATCCACATTTGTTTGCATTGAAAATAACTGGAGGTAAGAAAAACACCCTTTTGAGAAAAATGATCTGCTTCTCACTTTGTTTAGAATTATCCTGGATGAAATGACAGGGAAAGCATGTCTAATTGATGGTTCTGTTTCTCACGCAAATTTATTGGGATTCCATCTCAGGAGACTTCAAGGTATGTTGCTTGTACAAATTGAAACTGTTCATGTACTATACACCTCACATGTAATAACTTGAACATCTATTACATACTGCTAAGCTTTTGAGAGTCAGCCACACCATATATATATATATATATATATATATGTATGCATTATTGTAATATTATTTGAATGTGATTAAGTGTGGCCTTGATATAATATTTCAGGTGAAAGAGATATACAATTATACACAGGATGACTTAATCACGGAAGATGTTTTATTGCTTGATTGCCAAAAAGAGATTTATGTTTGGATTGGCTTACATTCGGTTGTCAAATCAAAACAAGAAGCTCTCAACCTTGGCTTGGTATATTGTCTTCTTTCCACGTATAAAGATATTTTTTAATATACTTTTGGTGCACTGTTAGCCTTTATGCCAAAAGTCATAGTCACATTATGGTTTCATCAAGCAGACACAAATCCACAAGTGACCACTGAGAGGCAAGCATTGATAAAATATAAAATTAAAAGAAGAAAAAAGAAGCTAAAGGCAACTGATTGTTAGGTTGAGGAGGTCCAAAATACCAGAACTAGAATTGTGGGCTTGAAACCACGTCCTGACCCAAAAGTTTAAGGCATTTTATCTATTGGTCATTTCACTTAGCCATTTATGTTCAATTCTTCACTAACACCAATTCCCAACACTATATATTTCATAACTACTTTGATTTATTGGTTATAACTACTTTCTTTGTAATCGTACTATCTTTTCTGTAGAACTATAGGACCTCAACCCCTCTAGAACTCTTTCTCTGCTATTGAATCCATTGTATTTAAGTGCTTCATTAAAAATGCCTGTGTGTTGTGCAAAGAAGTCTTGTTTATGGGGTTATAATTCATAAAGAATCACTTTAGATAGTTATTTCTCCGTTATTCATTATTCACTAGTTGTATGATAGCCAAGTGTTACGAACTAACTCCTATTCATCTATAAAATGAGATCAAAATTCACAGTTTGCAATGTAATATATACTTACCATTTGCTACTATCGTTTTTCTTACTATTGATATTGTAATGAGCAGAAATTTCTTGAAATGGATGTTCTTGTTGAAGGCCTATCTCTGGATATCCCTATTTATGTTGTAACAGAAGGTCATGAGCCATCTTTTTTCACTCGTTTCTTTTCATGGGATCACACGAAAGTAAATGTAAGTCTTTCCCTTCAAAATTATATATGTTGATCACCATACTATGATAGATTAATTTTGAGAAGTGCTCAGTGTGATACTAGTGGAACTTTATAGAGACTAGAGTCAATCCCCTGCCCGCACCTCCCCAAAAAATATAGATTGATAGCAGAGCTCCCTCCAACAATTTTTTTCTTGTTTATGTCATTGTTAATTTACCTGTAAATTTAGTTTAATTTTGTTGCTTTGTTAGTTTAAGCAATGATTATTTCATAATGCATTTTTCAACTGTTTTTCTATTTGGTTTTTGCCCCCCCCTCCCCCCTCTCTTCTCTTTCATTTAGTCTCTTATGTAGATAATGCTTTCTTCTACATGCTTGTCATTTTATTTATTTGTAGACTATTTAATTTAAAAATTTAGTATTGTGGGATGTGGATAAATTTCTATATTTTATATATACAACTTTATTAAAAGATAAATCTTTGTTTGTCTAAATTTTATGCCTTGTTGAAAAGGTCAAATATAGAATTCAATTTTTATGTGCTTTGATATCAATCATGGTTTTGAATTTTATACATTGTAAAATAAATATTGCTTCAGTTTGATTTCATACACTGTTGTTCAAGTTCAGCCATTGACTAGCAGGAAATGTTAGTTAGGATTCATTCATCATGTCTGAAGATGTTTGCTACATTCTTTCTCTTTCTGTTTTCCCCTTACCTGTTTCAGTTACCTGCAATTTCCACCTCATATTTGTGCTCTTCTTCCAGATATGCATACAACTAGATTAACATGTTAAGTGGAATTTTATTTGATATAAATTTGCATTTCTATGTAATGTGAATATTTCAGATTGGTTTCCCCCCTTATTTTTCAATATGCTGTATCATACAGATGCCGAATCATGCCAAAGAAATTTGGAGGGAGATTTGCATCCCAGTTATTGTTGTCATACATCTTATCAACTATTTTAACTGACATGGTGGTGGTGCTGCAGATTCTTGGCAACTCCTTTGAGCGAAAGCTTGCAATTCTCAATGGAAAATCGGGAACTCTAGAAGTAAGTGAGTGCCTTAGTGGTATTTGTGTTTTTTGGGTTGCCTTTCTGGAAATTTTGGTCTTGTTATGAGAATTTACGTTCTAATAATTTCAGAAAGTTTTCAGTTTTGTTCCTTTGGTTCATTTGTCTTTCCTCACCTTCTTAATCTATTATTCAGGGACATAATAGAATCCCATTGAAAGCAAACACCAGGGAATCTACCCCTAATGGTCACAGAAGCATTTCCATTACCCCCAGAGCCCGTGGAAGAAGTAGTTCACCTGTACCCAGTGGTGCAGGCTCAGATTCTAGGCAATCAGTTGATCGGCTTCTTTCGAGCCCCGGTTCAGTAGCCAAGAAGCTCTTTGAAGGATCTCCTGCCAACAACAGTGCTGGTAATAAGCATTCCTTTTATCAAGTTATGATGTTTAATTTATTTAGTTGGACAGTTAACTAATAGACCTGCTGGAATCATCTAGTCTAAAGTTGGTATAGCTGGATATGGTTTTCTTTTAAAAATTAATTTTGATGCACTGTCAGTTTAAAAGAATTTTACATTGTCATCCAATTATATGCAAGACTTTTGAGGTTGTGGGTGTGAAAGTCAAACACTTCTGCTAATATGGCAATGTTTATTTGGATGTTTGTGTAAAATACTTTTACACTGACATTTTATTAAAAACTTAAAATTAATTTCTTTTTTTTATTTAACTCTGAAAACTTAAGTAAGTTTCACATTGGAGTTCTGATTGATTTATAGTGAGGGCTAGTGAATTATTGTGTTATCCAAAGTTTAGGCATGAAATTTGAGCCACTTGAACAAGTGGAACTAAATATGGTGCATTACTAGAGTGTAATAGAATGTCTCTTGGCTGTCTGCATCTACAAAAATATGTTTAGAACATTGTGGATTGATTTCCTCATTGTCATTCAGTTTTTCAACATTTTTTTTTTAAAAAATAACCTGATTAGAATGGTTCTTTTCATGTTTTTCTTGTTCTTTTTCCTTACATTAATTTTTTTCCCAGAACAAACAATACCAGTGTCCGGATCTCAAGCAGCAGAATTGAGGTCATCAAATGAGACTGGAAGTGCCTTTCAGAAGGATAGAAATGTTGATGGAGAGAACATGATGATATACCCTTATGAGCGTCTGAGAGTGCTTTCCGGGAATCCGGTAACAGGCATCGATTTAACCAGAAGAGAGGTATTTCCCAAGCTGAAGAAATCTAGCTGCCAGTTTTCTCACATTTACTCATCCTGTTCTTTTAGCCATTTCAACTTGCTTTTCTTCGAAAAGACCAATAACTGAAATTGCCAACTCGTAAAAATAATAATAATTAAAAAAAAAAACTATATTTGTGGTTACTCTAGTATTTACATGATCAACCAAATGACAGCTGCAAAACTCGGAATTGGGTTCTTGAACATAAATGAACCGTTTAGGTCCTAGATCTAGAAGAAGTTTGATTTATTAAGTTTTACCCTGTACAAAGATCTCCCATTTCCTTATTATTTACCAAGTTAGAACCGGCATTAATCCATAAGATATTGTTTGATTCATGTTGACTCTTGATCACGCCATATTTATTTTGTAATTTAATTCTTATCAAACAAACATTACTTTCAATTAGAGGCAATTGTCGCTTGTCTCTCTTGATGGTTAAGCCCCCCTTTAAAAAGACATTAAAGCAAACACAAAACCTAATAATAATTGAAAGTAGTGAGCTAGTTTTCATTGCCTTGCTAAAATTAAAGATGTCTACTAATCATGGAAGTTACAATGCTTCGAACATCTTGTATATGTCACTATAATTTTCAAATAAGCAAGTCTGACTTATGTCAAACACCAGACACAAAATTTCTTTGAAGTTCTGTCTTCTGTTGCCTTGATGATGAAATTCATTACTTCCATTCATTATCACTTTATTTCTCAGTATTTTTTTTTCTGGACTTCTTTTCTTGTTGTTAATCCTTATGAGCAAATGATGATGGTTCCTGATTGAGATATCATGCAGAAGTTTTGTTACCATATCTGAGATATAATAAATAGCCATTCACTCTCTTCATGCTAGAAAGTCACTTTTTTACTCTCTAAACATTAACTGGAATCTGCACTTTCTGATGAAACTAGGCATATTTATCTAATGAAGAGTTCCATGAGAAGTTTGGAATGCCAAAACCTGCCTTCTACAGGCTTCCTAAGTGGAAACAAAACAAGCTGAAGATGTCACTGGATTTGTTTTAGACCAAGCTTGTTCAAGAGTAAGGCCAAGAAATGCCTGTATTTTGTTGTATTATATTGCAACACTAGAGCACGATAAGAATTTTATCTTATCAGTGCATTGAGGGTTTGAGCTTGAGTGGCTTTTTTTTTTTTTCTTTTTTGGAAATACATGTCAGTTTCTACGTATCTATTCTTTCATTTTTATTTTACACTATACTACTGTGACTATGCTTTTGGGGCATGCATGTGGAACTCTGTTCCGTTTTTCCGTTAATAGAAAAAAGAATAGTCGTATCTTCATTCAGCTACTCAAGTTAACTTGCAGTGGAGTTAGAAATCATCCATAGGGCTGTGTCTACGGATAGGGCTGTGTCTATGGTTGATTACACTATTACTTGAACAACCTATTTGCCAAAGAATAAATGCTCGTGCTTAAGTCCCCAAGACAAATGAACCATGAAATCTAGAGGACATAATTAGTAAAAATTTAATTTTGATGCAATATTATTATAGAAGTTTCAGTGTAAAGGTATTTTCCACGGATAAGTCTAGCATATATTGGTATTGAATCATAGACAAGACATCAAAATTAATCTCAATCAGTAGTAGGTATGGCAATGGAATTGTCGGTTGAATGAAATACCAGGGTTTATGAAACACATGATGTTATTATCTGTTACATAGAAAAATCATTCATAAGCAATTTAATTTTTTTAAGACAGTTTGTCCGTGATATGGTATACAAGCTTTTATATTTGAGTGATTAGAATATAATCTAGTCTTTATTTTTTTAAATAAAATAAATAAATTTTCAGCATCAACAGACAACAGTCTTAAATAATACGAAATGAATTTCGTAAAATGGGTATAAAGAATCGCATAACCAATCACAAGGGGGTTAAGAAATGAAGTTAGACGAGAGAAAAGACAGTTAGATGTCAAAATGTAAAATAATCATATTGTTGGGTTTGTCTTAAATGCACCCTATAATGTAGGGTGCATGATGCACTTGCTAGTATAGTGTGCACTTGTTTTAGCTGCATTTAAAAGATGTAGCTAAATGAATATTAGAGTGTGGCTAGATGAATTTGAGAATGAGGCTAAATAAAACTAAAAGTGTGGCTAAATGAACTCTTTATCTCCTTCTTCTCCCACCACTGTTCCACCTCGACGGCTCCCCTTCCATGCTCGGCCACCTTAGAGACCTTATCACAAAACCAAACCTTTGTGCTAGCCTTCTTCTCGAGTTCCAATTCCAATTGATACCTTTGACTCTAGAAAAGAGCCAAACCTTATTATCACAAAACCAAAGTCTTCACCGCCAAAAACAACCATTGCCACCTAGGGGTGGCAAAATGGGTTGGACTCGCGGGGCCAACCTGCCTAACTCGCCATTTTCGATGGGTTGGGTTCTATATCTGAACTCGTCCAAAAATTTCAACTCGCCTAATCCACAGGTTAAGGTGGGGCAGTGCGGGTCAACTCGACAGGTTGTGATATTGGACCCATCCTTTATGCCTAATCGAAAGCCACCTAGGGTTCCACTTCTCAACTTTTTTTTTTGCTTCTCAACTCAAAATTGTAGCCGCTTCCCGCCTCCCCCTTCTCCCATCCATCCACCACACTAACACACCTCACTATCAAGTATCACCGACACTCTTCATTTCTTCATTTTCACTTTTTATATTTCATCTTCATTATTTGCAGACACTTGCACCATTATCTTCATTCTTCATATTTCATTTTTCATCTTCATTTCTTAAACACCCTTGTTGTCCCTTTCTTCCCAAAAACTCTCTTGACCTTGCGATGGGGGGAGCCAAGAGACCCAATGATGGCGGAGCCACCCGACGATAGTAAAGCCAGCAACAGCGGAGCCACCAGCAATGATGGAGGAACCCAACGATGGTGAAATCTCCTAGTGATGGTGGATAGCGTAGCTTGGTGAACACCCCCTGCGGCAATCCCAGCTGCCAACAATCTAGTGATAAAGGTGTTATGTGATTTTTTTTTTTTGAGTTAATTGATGTTGGATATGATTTTTTTTGTTTAAGTTTGGATTTTTTTCTTCAGGTATCCAGTGTTAAGTTTGGGATTTTTTTGGTTGCAATGTGGTTGGATTTTTTTTTGAATTTTTGTTGAATTTTTATTAATTTTATTTTCTTTATAGCGAACTCACCTAAAAACGGGGTGGGTTACACATCTCAACCGATTTTACTAAAATGAGTTGCCCCACCCACCCTATTATAAGGCTGACCCGTGGCGGGTTAGGGTGGGTTAGCTTGTTTGCCACCCCTAATTGCCACGACCACTTACGCATAGCCACCGTCAACAACGGACCACCACTATTTTGCAACCACCGCCCGCTAAACGTAGCGCAACTCGTAGCCACCACACTCTATTGTCCTTGTCACCAGCGAGCCACCATGTCGTGTCGCTGTTGGTTCCTCAATGTTAAATTTGTAGTTGTGCATCTTGTGCCCCCCACTTGTTTGGTTGTCTACTACCGCTGTGAGATTGTGGGACGCGGTGGAGCGCGATGCAAAGGTTGGAGCTATTAGAGCTGAGTGGCAGCACAATGATAAGCGGTGGAAGTGGTGGTGCTAGGTGGAAATGGTGGCGTGGTGCTTGGCTAGGGGGAAGAAAAGTGAAAACAAGAAACGGGAAGAGAAAATTGTGAGAAGGGTGCACATAGACCCTCCTTTATGCATCTAGGGTGTGATGCACCCTACAAACCCCATATTGTTTTTACCAATTAGTATTTTTCTTTCAGCACAAGGTAAAATGAATTTGTGAATTTTTTATGCATCAAGTTCAAAGAACTCTTCAATGACGAGACAATTCGATATAAAATTTATTTACAAGCCCTATATCAATAGCTTAAGTGTTTGGAAAAATTATGAGTAAAACTATATTTTGATACCTAAAAGATTTGTGTTTTAATACTTTTGTTTTCGAAAGATCAATTACATGTACTTGAATCCCTTAAAGATTTGATATTATTACACTTTAGTTTTAGAGAACTCAAATATTTGTAATTGATCTTTTGAGAGTTAAAGTGTTAAAATACAAATCTTTTCAAGGATCAAATTGTAATTTTATTTTTAAATTAAAATATCAGTTTCTATCTCTAATTCTTTTATTTAATACTCTATCTTGTATATAATATCAAGGGGTTAGGAATTGTTTTGTATAAGCATAATAATTTTAAAATTCAAATCCTAAATATCACATTATTTTATTGTAACAAATTGTATTTGGATATCTCTTATTAAATATAAGAATGAAAGGAAAAATAAAGTCAAATGGTAGAGATTTTTTTTTCCAATAAAGAATCAATTTTTTAATGTGAAAGAAAATAGGGCTTGATACATGTTTTATTTCTAAAAATAAAGCATTTTTTATTTTAATCTTTTAAAATAATTTTATTTAGTTTAATTTTCATAATTTTTTAAAATTAAATATAAATATTTTGAAAAATTTTAAAAAGTGAAAAAAAAGAAAACGTATAATACTTAGAAAATCCTATTTTATAATCTGCATATTCAATAACGGATACCTACATGTCCCAATTTCACTTAACTCTATCATAATAATATGCTAAACTATTACTCTATCTAAGATGCTTTCTCTATTATAGAAATACTTGTAATTTTAGTATTTAAACATACATTAAGAAAATTAATAAAGCATTTTAATAATAATAACAGGTAATTTAATTTTATAAAATTATTCTTATATCAAAATTATAATCTTATCTATGCTTTCTACTAGTTACTTAATTAATAATATAATTAAAATAAAGATAAAATAAAAAAATATTCATAATATTTAACAAAAGATTAAAACTACAGTTTGATTCCTGAAAAAAATTATATTTTAACACTTTAATTCTCGAAAGATTAACTACAAAAACTTAAGTCTCCCCCTCCCCCCAAAACTAAAGTGTTATAACACCAAATCTTTTGAAGACTCAAATATATGTAATTGATCTTTCAAGGACCAAAATATTAAAACACAAATCTTTCAGAGACCAAAGTATAATTTTACTCAAAAATTATTTATCCTTTATCTCTCGTTAGCCTACAATTTTGTTGCATTGATCATGCACGCAAGGCCATAGCAACCATATTTCCATGAGAAAGAATATTCATTTGGGAAAAGTCAAATTTTACATTTTTGAACGAATAATATTATAGAGTTTGATTACTAAGCACTAATAGTGTAGAAGAATTTTATATTATCATGCAATCAAATACTTGTATTTGTGAGACTTTTAAGATAGTGAATAGTTGAGTTAAATATTTGGTGATGGATTCCTTAGTCCCACCATCTATGGGAGAAATGCTAGTTCCCATTATTTAATTATGAAATGTACTCAAAGAAGCAAGTTTTTAAATTGCAAAATAGGGTCTTTTGCATTTTAATTGCAAAGGTAGTGTTATGCCTTATTTCCCCTATTCTACCTGAGTTTTTGAATCCGAGCAACCTATGTGGCCTATTATTAGCATTGGTTGTACATCTATTGTACTTGAGGTTGCGACCATTCGCGTTGTGCGGGTTAAGTATACATGGTTTTGGATCTGTAAAGATGATGGGCGCTTTAGATGGTGGAGACGGTATGATTCGCTGAACATATAGTGGATTTAAAGGTGAAGATTTCCATTGGGATGTACAATCCCTCACTGAAGCCCAATTTAGCTATGCCTCAAACCAAAGAGGAACTTGCATAAAAAATGAACTTGGAACTCGCATCAAGTCTAGCCTCAGCTTCCTCATCTTCTGTCACGTGACAATTGAAAGCTGTAGATTAGTTTTTTCTATTATAGTTAGTTACTCTTTTTATTAGTAAATTATTCAGTTGATTAGATCTAGTTGTACAATTTTTGTGTTTAGGAGGTTTGGCAACTTGTATATAAGCTTGGACACTCATTGTAATCATCATTTCTGAAAGTTCATTTTTGTTCTTCATATTAGAAATAAACTTGAGTTCTCTTTTCTCATTCTCTGTCCCTTCAGAGTTCTTCCATTGTTATGGTATCAGAGTTCTTCGGAGCTCTGTTGTGCACTATGTGTTCTTGCCATGGTGAATCGTGATGTGTTAGGAGCTGCAGCATTGGAGAATCACAAGTAAGCTCTAGTTGTAGTGGTGAATCAAAACTTGTAGAATCAGAATCTAGTTCAGAACATGCCAAAGTGCAAGTGCTGAAGTAGCAAGGTCATGCATTAAATCAAAATTTGATGTTGGCTCCAATGAGTCCCTACTACCTACATCCAGGTGAGAGCCTTGGAATTCCATTGATTTCGTTACAGTTAACCGCTCAGAATTATCATGCATGGGCTTGAGCTATGAGATTAGTATTGAAATCCAAAAAGAAGCTAAAGTGTATCGATGGTACCTCGCTAAACCAGATGAGAACGATCCTCTTTTCGTTTGCATGAGATTGTTATAATACATATATGCTTTCTTGGATTTCCTTGTCTCTGAGCAGTAAGATTCTACATAGTGTGTTGTGGATTGTGGTAGCATGCAATTTGCAGAATGATTTGAAGAAAAGATATTATTAAGGAGATTTGTTTCAAATTGCTATGTTTTAGGAAGGGTTATACACGATCAAGCAAGGAGAATTGTCAATAACATCATATTTCATGAAGCTGAAGATCTATTTTTTTTCAATAAGAATAAAAGGTTGGACCTTAGAAATAGAGGTGGCACTTATAGTACAAAAAAACCAAACAAAAAGACACAATTGCAATTCATAACAAGACCTAACAAAAGGAATAATCAAACAAAATAGAATGAACTTTCCAATTTGAACTAACAACCAAACTTCCAAGAATGACTGCATAAACACACCACCAGCCTTCATTTTAATTGAGTATTGTAAGTCATCATCTTATGAATTTAGCAAGCAAAGTAAATCTGCAAAACTGCAACTATCTACACCATTTCTCTGACCAAGTCTTCCCACCTATGCCATAATAATGCCCGCACGAAGTTGAAGTCTATGTGGGAAGAGCTTGTCAATTTTAGACCTATACTAGGTTGTCCCTGTGGATTTAGGTGCTATTGTGGTATAGGAGTGATCAGAGAATACAAAAAGAAGATTATGTTGTGCGCTTCTTGCATGGGTTGAACGAGTAATATGCGAGTGTTCCATATCAGATCATGCTCATGAGACCACTAACAAATATTGATATTGTTTTCTCCATGCTCGCTCAGCAAGAACAACAGATGACTAGTGAGATGCGTGATCTAAATACATTGCTTAATACCACTGATCAGTCTCAATTTCATGAGTCTAGCACTCGAGATAGACGTAGAGGAAGAAGAGGTCTTTGAGGATAAGCCTCAAGGAGCAGTAGAAGAGGTCAAAGTACCAAAGTGTGCACTTTCTACAGCAAAACTGGACATATTGTTGATGTATGTTACAAGAAACATGGTTTTCCTCCACATATGAGGAATAATTAGAGCATTGTGAACAATTTTACCTCTGAAGAGCATGATGAGAGGGGTGATGAAGATTGCCTAACTGACTGGGAGGAAATTCAAGAACATCCAAGAATTGTGTTGACCAAGGAATAACAATTGAAGTTGATAGCACTACTGTAGCAGTCTGAGTCATAGTCTCGTTTAGTACATATTGCCAACCAAATTACCACGATAAATCATACTAGGTCCAAACAACTCCAACCATACCTTAGGTATATCCAACCACGACCTTACATATGTAAGTCGAAGTAACCATTGGATTTTGGACTCTGGTGCTACAGACCACATCTATGCATTTCTGTCCAAATACAATAGTTACAAGAAAATACCCCTTATTTCTATCCAATTACCCGATGGCAGTAAAGTAGTCACCAATATTTCTGGCATCATTATTTTTTCTAATACCTTTTATCTTACCAATGTCTTATATGTGTCACAGTTTTCATTCAACTTGATCTCCATTTCCAATCTCGCCTTGGCTCTCAATTACCAACTTACCTTTTCTTCTGATAAATGTGTGATCCAGGAGAGGGATACACTGTGGATGATTGGTGTTGCTAACCTTTGTGACAGCCTCTATGCAATGAAGCTTCATGATGCCTAGAGAATTCCTAATGCAAGTCAGAATTTGCAAGCTGTTTGTTTCCAAACCTGCTCCTTGAAAAAACAAACTAGAGTCTCAGATTTGTGGCATTTACATTTAGGACATATTCCTTTGAATAAGTTGCACGTCATGCACAAGACTTTTCCTTTTATTTCTTGTAAAGATATGAATACTTGTTGTGAAACATGCCATTTAGCTAAAATGAAACGATTGCCTTTTTTAGCTTTCATACCTCTAATGACTGTTTTAATTTAATACATGTTGATATTGGGGACCTTTTGGTGTCCCATCAATGTTTGGCCACAAGTATTTTCTTACAATTGTCAACGATAAGTCTTGGTTCACTTAGGTATTTTTTATGAAACTAAAATCAGAAACAAGGTTCCTTTTGCAGTCCTTTATCAAAATGGTTTCAATGCAATATGATAAACAAGTAAAAATAGTCAGATCTGATAAAGGTAAGGAGTTTATAATGCACGATTTCTTTGCCAATACAGGCATTTTACATTAGACTTCATATGTTGAAACTCCCCAACAGAATGGGGTCGTTGAAAGAAAGCATCAAAGCATACTTGCCATTGTTCGCTCCCTAGTTTGCCAATCTTGTTTACCTTTATGTTTTCAGAATTATGTAGTTAGTCATTCAGTTTTTCTTTTAAATCGGGTGCCTAGCACTAAACTTTCAAACCATAGTCTTTATGAAGTTTTACGCAATAAACTACCTATTTTAGATCATGTAAAGCTTTTTGACTCACTGTATTATGCATCAACCATTATGGCACAAAGGAAAAAGTTTGACCCCCGAGCCAGAAAGTGCATTTTCTTGGGTTTTCAAAAGGGAACAAAAGGTTACATCTTATTTGATCTTGATAATAGAGAAATATTTCTTTCTAGACATGTCACATTTTATGAGACACTTTTCCCTTTTCTTAACTCATCCTTCTCCCCCTCTGACAAACCTTAGCCTACATAGACCAATTCTACTTCCCTTACACACATTAACTCTACTTCTTTTACACCCACCTCGTTGGACTGATTCTGCTTTCCTTCATCCTGCGCCACAACCAATGACCTCATCTTTTATCCACCACTAACTATACCTCAACTTAGTCCTATATCACTCACCACTAACCAACCTGAACCTTCATCAGTCATTTATCCCCTTGCTTTTGTATCCGCAGCTTCGACAGGTTCTGATTCCAGTTGCATCGGCGTTTCTCTAGGGTCAAGAAGGCTCCATCATACCTCAAAGAGTATCATGTAGTTTGGCCTACCGAGTTCAGTCGCCAACACCTCAAGGTATTTATTATCCTTTATCACATGTTTTAGATAATTCTACCCTGAAATCACGTTTCAAAGCCTTCTCTTTAGCCGTTTCTTCACACCCTAAGCCTTCTATATATCAAGAGGCTGTGACACAAAGATTTTTGGATAAAGGCCATTCAAACTGAATTGGTTGCTTTGGAAAACAATAAAACTTGGGTAATTACTAATTTGCCTCCGGGGAATAAGGCAATTGGATGTAAGCGGGTTTTCAAGGTTAAACACAAACCTAATGGCTCAATTGAACAACATAAGGTCTGATTGGTTGCAAAAGGTATATTCAAATAGGGGGTTTGGACTATTTGGAAATCTTCACTGGAGCCCAATTCAGCTATACCTCAGCTCAAAGAGGAACTCGGAACTCGCATCAAGTCTAGCCTTAGCTTCCTCATCTTTTGTCACGTGATGAAATTGACAGCTGTAGACTAGTTTTTTTTTTTTTTTTTACAATTAGTTACTCTTTCTATTAATAAATTGTTCAGTTGATTAGAGCTAGTTGTATAGTATAACACCCTCCCAAGTACAGTACTATACTTAAGTCATAACACCACACTCAAGAGTTGTTACTGTTACCTGAACGGACCTTGTCTGATAGCAAACTTTGGTCGCCCCCAATATTTTTTGAGCTATCTAGAGATAACACGGAAATAGGAGTGAGAATTGAAAATTCTCAGTTGGATTCTCTAACTATCATACATGATGTCATCGTTATCATCTCGAGCTGCTTCAGTTTATCATGAAAAAGGGGAACATATTATATAAACTGTTTAATTTTATAGTTCGAAAACATATCGTCTGAAGTAGAGTTCATTATATTCATACACTTGTCATTTGGGAAAGCCAATACCAAATAAAGTCATAAATCGTACTATGAATAATAACTGCAATGTATTAAAATATAATAATACCAATATACTGGAAATATAACATCTACACATGCCTTTACTTGTACTTGAATTTATGCAGATACACAAAATTTTCTTTTCTTTCTTTGTCTTCCTTTAATATTTATCTTTACTTTCTTTATTTGACACACCTAGGCATTATATATCGCCGTCCTCAAGTGCAGCCTTGCTCATCTTCCTTTACTTGTCATACATATTTCAGAGTATGATCGCCATGTCATACTTCATCGGGATGTGATCGCCATGTTACATTCCTTAGGATGTAGGATCATTATGCCATATTCCAAAGTATGATCGTCATGTCATACCCCATCAGAACGTGATCGCCATGTCACATTCCTTCAAAATATGGACTTATTATCATATCTTTCATCATAGAATCATAAATACATAGGCTTCATACCTTATTCTCAAATGATAATACTTGCATGGTATTCATACACGTCGCATAACAACATTAACATACCAACATTTAGAACTATCACTAATTTATGTCAGAAATTCGGCAGCATAACGGATCGAGTTCGCTTCCCCATGAATAGTGTCATTCTAGAACAAATAATCAGCCAATACTACCAGAACCATTATAGCACATTAAACTTCAACATCAACATGGTATAGCAATGTTTAGGTTTTAATTGAAATCACATATGCCTTAGGGTGCCTAGTTCATCAATTTGGAAATTCTGCTTATATTCCTCAATGCTGTTTGGTTTTGTAAAATCTGCCATAAATTCTAGTAAACTTCATTGGACCTAAATTTTGGATATGTTGGAGTGTTATGTATCTATTTTCTAACATCTTTAGCTCTATTTAATTTTGATAAGTGTAGCTCAAGTTATTGGGGTTTTAATTCGGCCTACCCTATAGCATGCTAGAATTGCACACTAGAAAGTAAAAATCCACCAAAAATAGAAATATGCTTGAATTCCAATCAACTATATGTCCATTTAAAGCTTGTTGATCCAATTTTCATATCCAAAAAGTTTCACTCCGTTTTACTAAGTAGAGCTCAAGTTATGTACTCACAAAATTGATAGACTCGGATTACCTTGTCTCTATTCCAACAGAACATAGGACAACTTCAATAATTTTTTGGGAATTATAGAAAATGAATTTGACCATGAAATTTTTATAGCATGTTCTAATATGTCTTAACTTTCTGAAAAATTTTGTTGCACTCCATTCTAAGTTGTATAGGGCAAGTTTTGCCCTAAACAATGTCCCCTGCCCAGAATCAAACTTAGAAACCTAGACAAATTTCCAAAATTCATATCTCTCTCAATACTAACCCAATGGCCTTATAATTTTTATGTATGGAACATCCTAATGTCTAGTTTCACTTAAAATTAGTTTCATAAATTTATGATGTGTCTATGAGAGTCCATACAGTTCGCGAGTATGGATGTTCTAGGAATCAAGAGATTCCAGATTTCCTATTTTGCTTCCTTTCTAGTTTTTCATGCAAGATTCAACTCCAACTCAACCAAATACTTAATAAATCAATCACAAATCAGCAAAAGTACATCATATATCTTCATTTTAGATGGATGAAACAAGAATTATAATCAATCACAAAGCCATAAAAATAGAAATAAAGCTTGAATCCTACCTCAAATTGAAGCTTAAGCTAGTGAGGAAGCAAGTCTTGGATGAAAGCATGGAGGTTGGGTGAAGAAACAAGGATGAAGAGAGGAAGATGAGGAAGAAAATGAGGAAGGGAGGGGGCTGGTGTGTTGAGGACGAAAATCCAAGGAAAATGAATGGATGGGAGTTGTTTGAGTTATTAAACATAATGTTGAAAATGACTTGGGAGTGGGTGGTTGGTTTTGGTGAAGGAGATTGAGCCAAGTCTTCCCCTTCTTGTGGCAGCATGTGGCACCACTTATGGGGGTGAAGTTGGCTAAATTCTTAGCCACCCAAATTAGCTTTTGACGGTATAATTTCTACTGACTCAGTTCTTGCGATATGTAATACCGAAATTGAATCGATTTCCTTCAAACCGGTGAAACCTTACTAGAAATCATCTTATATTTTTCTGCATGATAAATTCAAATTCACTTGATCCTAATTCCTCTATAATTCACTTCTAATCATTTTTTGCACATCCAATAAAATTGAATAAATCGATTAACAACGCAAATTAAACGTTTAGTAAATTCAAGACATTATAAATTCTTTTAAATCTTCAAAACATTACCAATGGTCTTCTTAAATTTTTCATTTAACAAAGTTAAATTTTCTAATTCAAATGTTTACATTCCAACCCTATTTAAGTGTATTTCTCTAGTGAAACGAAATGATTCAATCAATAGTGTTAATTGGAAGCATTTTTTCTATTATATCCTTTTTTTTTTTTAAAGAAAATGGGGATGTTACATATAGTTTCTATGCTTAGCAAGTTTGGCAACCTATATATAATCTGGACACTCATTGTAAACATCATTTCTAAAAGTTCATTTTTGTTCTGTATATCATAAACAAACTTGAGTTCTCTCTTCTCATTCTCTTTGCCTTTGGAGTTCTACCATTGTTTCCATTGTCCAAGTATCCTAATTTGAAAGTTGGGTCTGATATAACGCCACAGTTTTTAGCAATAAAAATAAGTATGATTCAATAGCTTCTTTGAAGAATTAGAGACAATGTGTTGGTTCCAAGCTTAACAGGTGAACTTTAGCAATTTATTCAAATGAGTTTAGTGGACTGTGGGTGCTAGGTAATGGAGATTCAGCCAACTGCTCCAAGACAAGCATCTAAGACTACCGCCGGTGAAGGTTACCCCACCTGCAGTGGAAGGGGATTACTCTGTGAATCTTAGACTTGAAAGACAAAAATCTAATTCCATTAGTGAAATGGTACGGGCAAGATAACAACCATCCGATTATATTCAAAACAGATCTAATGGTAAAGCATGGATGGACTAACATTACTCCGAAATATTAACGGAGTAATAAATCTATCATCAAATATTTTTACTGATATAATAATATATAATTAGATATTTATATAAAATTTTTATATATTGACAATTCATATAAATTAAATCTAATATTATGTTACATGGCATGCAGTGGTGGTGCTGCAAGTGAACCTGTGCAGGGTATGAACTCGCCGGGCAACTCCAGATAAACAAAATGTGTGCTCTGCATAGACCTGCACTGGGCTATACCCGTAGAGCTCATGTTGACAGAACTCTCCAAAGTATTTTGCTATCGAACAATTCTTAGATTCTCCTAACAATTAAAAAATATATATATAATTTTATATTATTTAATGTTAATAGTTTGAATATTAACATATTAAAATATTGAATAATACAGAATAATAATTTTTTTCTAAAACATTTTTTTTGCATAAAAGAATTTGTTTACTTTTTGAATGAAAAAGAAATGACATAATGCACGCTTTTCTCATCAAAACCTTTTTTCTTAAAAAAATTGAGTAATATACATGAACACGTAATACAAGCGATAGTGATCAACAAAAATTAAATCTAGAATTTAACATGTCAGATTTTCACCATAATGTGATATGAATTATTGGTTCAAATAATTTTTTGTTGAAAAAAGAGTTGTTTAAATTTAGAGTTAAGGCTACTTAATGATTAAGATAAAATAAGATTGTACAACAAATTATTTAATAAGTACCACACTCTTACATCTAAATTTATTTTTAGTGAAATAAAATTAAAAGTAAAAAAAGGATATTTGGAATGCCAAAAACTGCCTTCTACAAGCATCCTAATTGGAAACAAAACAAGCTGAAGATGTCACTGGATTTATTTTAGGCCAAGCTTGATCAAGAGTAAGGCCATGAAATGCCTGTATTTTGTTGCATCATGTTGCAACATTACAGCACGATAAGAATTTTATCTTGTCAGTGCATTGAGGATTTGAGGGTTTGAGCTTGAGTGGCTTTTTTTGTCTTGTGAAATACATTTCATTTTCTACGTATTTATTCTTTCATTTTTATTTTACACTACACTACTGTGACTATGCTTTTGGGGCATGCATGTGGAACTCCGTTCCATTTTTCCCTTAACTTAAAAAAGTACAATGGTATCTTCATTCAGCTACTCAAATTAACTTGCAGTGGAGTTAAAAATCATCCATACCTGAACAACCTATTTACCAAAGAATAAATGCTTGTGCTCAAGCCCCCAAGACAAATGAAACATAAAATCTAGAGGACATAATTAGTAAAAATTTAACTTTAATATAATATCAGTGTAAAAATATTTTATATAAATATTAATTACGTATTACTATCTTAATAAAAGTGTTTGACTTTCACGCCCATGATTCTAAAAGTCTAACATACATTGGCATTAATTGAATGACAAACAAGACATCAAAATTAATCTTAATTAGTAATAGATATGGCATGGGAATTTTCGGTTGAATGAAATATAAGGGTTTATGAAGCATAGGATATTACTATCTTGTTGCATATAAAAATCATTCATAAGCAACTTAATTTTTTTAAGACAGTTTGTCCGTGATATTTACGCAAGCTTTTATATTCGAGTGATTAGAATTTAATCTAGTCTTTATTCTTTTAAATAAAAAATAAATAAATTTTCAGCATCAATAGTCTTAAATAATACGAAATGAATTTTGTAAAATGGGTGTGAAGAATCGCATAACCAATCGCAAGGGAGTTGAGAAATGGAGTTAGGAGAGAGGAAAAATAGTTAGATATCAAAACGTAAAATAATCATATAGTTTTTACCAATAAGTATTTCCCTTTCAGCACAAAGTAGAATGTTTTTCTGAATTTTTTATACATCAAGTTCAAATAACTCTTGAATGAGGAACATATTAGTTTAGATATAAAATTTATTTGTAAGCCATACATCAATAGCTTAAGTTTTTTAAAAAAATAATTATGCTTCATCTTTCATTAGCCCACGGCTTCGCTGGACTGAGCATGCGCTTAGGGCCACGGCAAGCATATATTCCAGGAGAAAGAATATTCAATTGGGAAAAGTCAAATTTCACATTTTTGAAAGAGTAATATTATATTGCATGTCGAAAATGTCAAATTTCACATTTTGAAAGTGTAATATTATATTGCATGACTCGCAGTTGATCCTGTACAGGGTATGAACTCACAGGGTGATTCCACATAAAACAATAAAAAAAATGTGTGCTCTGCATTCACCTGCACAGGGCTATACGCATAGAACTCGTGTAAACAGAACTCTCCAAAGTATTTTACTGAAGAATTCTCATATTCTTCGAATAATAAAAAAATTATGATTTGGTCTCATTTAATGTTTAATATTTTGATTATTTTATTAAAATTATAGTTAAAATAAAAAAAAGTAGAAATGCTTTACTAAATAATAAGGATTAATAATCCTTTTTTAAAATATTTAAGAATTTCTCTTTTCTGTTTGCATGAAAGAATTGTTTACTTTTCGAATGAAAGGGAAATGACCACAATAATTTTTTTTTTCATGCAAACATTTTTTCTTTAAAAAATTGAGTAATATACATGAACACGTAATAGAAGTGATAGTGATAGGAAAAAAAAAACTTAAATCTAGAATTTAATATGTAAGATTCACCATAATGTTATATGAATTAATGATTCAGTTAAAATAGTATTTTGTTGAAAAAAGAGTTGTTTAAATTTAGAGTTAAGAAACACTTTTAGACTCATTGGCTCAATTAGCTAATTACTTAATGATTATGATAAAATAAGATTGTACAACAAATTATTTAATAAGTACCACTCTTACATCCAAATTTATTTTTAGTGAAATAAAATTATAAGTAAAAAAAATGGATATTGTCATAAGCGAAAAAATTATCAAGTCACATTAACCTCTGATATCTTAATTTAAAAGTAAAACAGGAGACATTTATTAATGATTAGTGATGACATAAAATAGATGTAAAATAATGTTCAAATATCTGAAAAAGGTCTGGCTCTGGCCTCATGAAAGGAAGATAGGTTTGGGATTGCCATGCCCTTTCGCTTTCACAATTTAAAGTGACTCACCCACCAAAATCCAAAGAAGGAATATGCCATTGGGCCGTATAAAATGTTCCAAGCCATGACACAAGTGTTTGAAATATAAAGAGCACTATGCTTACCCCATTCGTATTTTATCTAACACGTCATTTCACGTCAAAAGCGACCTCACCCAGGAAATGGATTCATCAGATTCACGGCCTAAATGTTGAAAATTGTTATTTACATGAAAACAACTTTTCACAAAATTCTTATCAGTAACGTTGTACAGGCGTGCAGTTATCGCCCCCACGCAATATCAAAACTTGACTTGGTCAGAAAGAAATAATTAAAGTACATATTTTTATGAATGCGAGCCACATAAACACTTAAACGGACTAGCGCCTTGTCATATTAGTTTTGAACGTAATCATGCTATATTAAAAGCAAGATACAAGTACTTTATATAAACAGGATCCTATTAAAATAAATAGGGCTCAAATTGATTGTTTGTGTATATTTTTCTCTTAACATGATATGGTCTTCTTCAATATTGACATATTTAACATTTGTATAAATTTATGAAATTAATTTATATGTATTAATATTATCAAAAAAATTTTACATTATCAACCAATTAAAATACAAGAAAGTGGTACATTAGGGGTAGATAACTATTTATTTAATAATTATTTATCATAATTTTTCACTTTATTATAATTTTATTGGATGAAGCATAAAATTTTTTACATTATCAATTCATAAAAATTAAGCTCTAATTTTATTTTCTAATTATAAATAGTCGCATCTTATGTGATATTAATATAAACATTATTCTATTTTTATATGAAAACACTAAAATTTTATAATTAATTTTAATTTTTTTTTAGTATGTCCTTACTACTTGTTAATGAGTCTTTTGCTAAATTATAATAATTTATTTATTTAAAAATTCCAATAAACTATTAATTTTACTTTTTATATGGTATTTTTATTTTGAATAAACCCCCAAATTAGTCTTTGACAATATACTTAATAGACATATTAATCCTTTACAAAAAATAGGGTCCCTAGCCATTGCAAAAAATTAGACAATTTGGTCCTTTCTTATTTATAATCTATAAAAGGTCATATGTAAATGTAAAATGATAATTGGAACTTTTTTAATCACATCCCATGTGGCACTCTCTAAACACATAATTGGCATAACTTGAAAAAAAACTCTCCCAAATCCACTATTTCAATCTATCATATCCAACCATAACCTTTCAAAATGGTGTGTTTATGGGATTTTTTAAAGTTATGCAAATTGGATGCCATGTGGGATATGATTAAAGAAGTCTTAATCATTATTTTATCAATATATTAAACTTTTTATCGATTACAAGAGAGTGAAGGACCACAAGTGTTCAATTTTTGCAATTGTTAGAACCAAAATGTCCAATTTTTGTAATTGTTAGGAATTATAGAACTAATGATTTTTTATCAGAGACCAAATATGTCTACCAAGGACATTGTTAGAGACTAATTTGGGAGTTTATTTTTTTATTTTTTTAACAAAATGCAGTTAGTAATACTTCTTTTTTTCTAGTCCTCTTGTGTACATCAATTCAATAATACATATTTTCTTATAGGATGAATGTGATTGCATAGTATACAATTGTCCTAATCTCGGGAATGAATCATCTCTTGTGAAAATTTCACATGATATTATGTGTTGATGTTTACCATTAATTAGGAAAGTGGAACCAAGTATGGGATTCACAAGAGCATCTAATCAATGGTGAAAATCAATATATAATAAAGTCATATAAAATTTTCATATAACAGAATTCATTATCGCTAATCTTATCTTAGATAGGGGTAGGATTAGGCAATAGTGGGTTGCTTGAGAGGGTCTTCTCTCCCTTTGCTTGGATGAAAAGAGAAAATAAGAAGAAAGAAAATAAAAAAAAAAGAAAATAAAGAGAAAAATATATTTTCTTTCTTATTGATTGGTTAAGAAGAAAAGTGGGAAGAAAGAAAATATAATTGTATGTAAAAGATAATTTTACCAATTTGTTTTATATAATTAAAAAAAATTAAAGGGATAAAGTGGATAATTCAAATCATAAACCTCCCATCTCTCATTTTCTCATCAATGGAGGAGAGAAAACTTTTTTATATGGGACCCACATTTTTTTTCTTTTTTCTTTGTTTTCTTTCTTATTCAAACAAGAGAAAACTCTCATTTTCTTTCTCTCATACTTGTTTCCTCCCGTTTTCATGCTATACAAACAAAGGGTAAGAGGGAGGGAATGGTGCCTGGAGATGACAAAGGAGGGTTGAAGAGTGGAGATTTTCTAATGAGTGGTGTATATGCAGTATGTAGGTTGTAAAGTGAACATATCCCAAGGTTATTAACCTGGTGGTATTTATATGGCAAAGAGCATAAGGGGTTTGTGTGTCATAAGTGACATGTGAATGTTATGGCATTAAGAGTGAGATTTGAGTTAGAAATTATAAACTTAAACTTGGGGGGAGATTTCCCCACATACACAGATTTAGGGGTTCTTAAGATATAGGATGGGAGAATGGGGAAAGGAAGAATCTAAGCAAATAATGGGGAAAGATGCCTAAACTATGGGGTGAAAGGGGGGCACCCGAGCTATGAGCACAACATGGGTGGTCAAGCTATATAGTAACAAGAGTGTCTGAGTTAGAGATTGGGAAAAGTGCCCGAACTATCCTACAACTAATGTTGCACTTTTTATTTTTAGTTTAAATTTAATCCCTACATTTTTTATACTATCATGTGTTGAGACATTATACAAAGGGTTAAAATTTTTACATGATAATTTGTTAATATATGAGAGTAGAAAAATTTTTAGGTGTTCTTGAACAAATTACAATTTAGCGAATAAGTGCTTTAAAAATTCATGTTGAAAAATTAAAAATAAAAAGTAAACATTTTTTTAGAAAAGTATTAAATATTTTATTTTTTTACTTAATACTTTCTTTTAGTTTCTTAACAAATGCCTTAGTTACCAAAAGTTTAATTTGAAATGTAGAAAGTATTGAATGTTTTTAAGAAAAGAATTTTATTATACCTTCCTAGGGTCCGTTTGGTTTAACTTTTGGGAGAAGGTCTTTTGAAAGAAGGTCTTGTAAAAGAAGGTCTTTTAAAAAAAGGTCTTTTAAAAGAATGATTTTTGTTTGGTTTGAATATGTCAAAAGGCTTTTTAGAAGAATGAGTTTTGTTTGGATAAGATAAAGTAAAATTACTTTTGGTTGTTGATGTGAGAGTAATAGTAAGATTCCTTTTCAAAAGGCCTTTTTCTAGAATGAAAGAATGCAAAGATATTTTTCCAAAAGCGCTTCCAAGAAGGTCTTTGAGAAAAAGTTAAACCAAACACCTCATTTTATCAGACAAAGTCATTTTCCTTCTCCTGTAGCTTTCCATGCAAACCTAATCCAAACGGGCCCCTAAATAATGTCTTAATGCACAATAAATAAACGAGCAGATGTATTTAATATCTAAGAATCATAAAATAATAATAATAATAATAATTTTTTATTTTTCTAACCAAGTAAAAAGTTTTGGTTGAATAAATAAGACTTTTAAATTTTGGATTTATTTAACCAGCTAGTAATTTTGCAATGCATTAAATATATTGGAAACCAATCAAAACTTTCTATTTCTTAAATTTCTTAAACCAATCACAGCTTTAAGTATTGATTAGTAAAACCCTTAAATTTTTTATGTATTCAATACATTAGAAATGATCATAACTTTTTTATTTTTAATTTCTTAACTAAATTTTTTTTGGGCTAATTAGTGCCCTAATTGGTTAAGCTTTTAATAGTAAACTTTTTTTTTAAAATTTTAATGCATTAAATTAAATAAAAAATAATTATGAGTCTATATTACTTTTTGAACATCTTCTCTTCTTTCTCTTCCGCTCCAAAATTAAAATTGATAAACACATCTTTAAAATATAGGACATTAGTTAGTAAAACTCTTTTTATATTTAAAGATTGGTTAAGAGAATTTAAAATTATTCAAACTTGTTCACCTGAGCATATAACAATGTGCTGTAACAAAGCGTTTTAAATATAACACTTTAGTGATCATGATATTATCAAGGATTAATTTGTCACAATATGTTTAATTTTAGAGGTGAAAATGTTATCAATTTTTTTTGAAAAATTAATATATTAAATCTCAATTATTTTAGAGAGTAAAGTGTGTATTAATTCTCCTAAAAATATTTCTAAAACATGAAATCGTGAGCTTGGAATGTGTTTGTAACATACATAGATCCTTAACATAAAATTTGGGTCTTTCGTAGAAAAAGAGTAAAACAAAAAAAAAATACCAAAAATTATATATTGTTTTAAAAGCATACACCGTATTCGTTTGTGCTCTCTTTATATGTCACTCAATCCAAAGTTAGCAACACCACCACCCCACCAACCAAGCACCCACCACCAGCACCACCACCACCAACTTCTCGAATTCCCAATTTTACCCCTCACACCACACCCCCTTCACCGGGCAAAACTCAAAGTTCCCCCGGTCACCGGAGAGATGAATCTCCGGCGATCTCCCTTCCCCTCTCTCCTCCTCCTCTTCCTCCTCCTCTCCCCCTCTGCCGCCGCCGACGGCGGCGCCACCCTGAAGTGGAAGAAAAACCACAAAATCAACGGTCCAATCAAAACCGTCGTGGTCCTCGTCATGGAGAACCGCTCCTTCGACCACATCCTCGGATGGCTCAAAAAAACCCGACCCGAAATCGACGGCCTGACCGGCTCCGAATCCAACCGCCTCTCAGCCTCCGACCTAACCTCCCCAATAATCCCCGTCTCAGACGACGCCATTTTCATCGACTCGGACCCGGGTCACTCCTTCCAAGCGATCCGGGAACAAATTTTCGGTTCAAACGACACCTCCGCGAACCCGGCTCCCATGAACGGGTTCGCTCAGCAGGCCGAAAACGCCGTTACGGGAATGTCGCGAACCGTTATGAGCGGTTTTAAACCGCACAGGTTACCTATTTACACTGAGTTAGCGAACGAGTTTGGGGTTTTTGATAAGTGGTTCGCTTCGGTTCCCGCGTCGACTCAGCCGAACCGGTTTTACGTTCACTCGGCGACTTCGCATGGGGCGATGAGTAATGTGAGGAAGGATTTGATTCGTGGGTTTCCGCAGAAGACGATCTTCGATTCGCTCAATGAGAATGGGTTAACGTTTGGGATATATTATCAGAATATTCCTGCTACGTTGTTCTTCAAGACGCTGAGGAAGATCAAGAATGTTGTGAAGTTCCATAGCTATGGGTTGAAATTCAGGTGAGTTTGTTTTGGATTTTAGGGTTTAATTTTGAAAATAGATCATGTTGGAAAGTGGAATGTTTCCTAATACAGTTTTTTTTTATTTTTTAAGAATTTAATTTTGTGACACAGTTTTAATTTTCTTTTAAAATAATCGGTTTCGGAGACAATTTTTGAAAAGAAAAAAAATAGAAAAATTTGTTGTCACTTTTTTTATTTATGAAAAAGTGATTTTTGTTTTCAAAAGCTATATTTGGATATTTTATTGATAAATGGTATGAAATGTAATAGATGGATCGTTGTGATTGAAGTTCAGGTTCGTGTGTGGATTAGGTTTTAGGACGGTAATGCATTAATTTTGAAAAATAATTGTATTTTCTTTTTCTAAAGAACTATTTTGACTCTCAGATCATAAGCTCGTTTGGATGATTTTTTCCAACATGATCTTTTTTAAAAAATATTTTAAGAATTTAATTTAAATATATTGATGATATAAAATAATTTTACACTGTCAGTTAATAAAAATAATAAAAAATATTAACTTATACAAATAATTATATATTATAATGAGAGATCTATTATAATTTCTCATATTTTCAATATTTCTATTGGTTGATAATATAAAATAATTTTATATTATTAGTGAATATTAATTAAATTTATATTTTAAAATGATCAAAATTATTTAATGTATGGATAAAAAATTAATTGGATTTAATTTATATTTGGATGGAATATTAAAAGATGTTTTTTTAATCTTTAAATATTTTTTGTTATAAAAATAATCTTTTTTAAAAAATAAAAATTGTAATTTTTCAAAAAAAATAATTTTGTATTTATTTTTAATGATTATACTTTTACTAAAAAAATTTATCAAATGTACCAAAAAAGCATAAAAAAATACTTTTTGTAATGAAGAAGATCTTTTTTTCAAATCAAAATAATGGCACCGAACAAATACTACAAGATGAAAGGAGACGGAAGTGAATTGCGAGACGAGCTATACATTTTTTAGGGAAAAGAATTTACCTTCTTATTCCACCTAATATTGTGTTAGTAATTTCAAAAGGTTATAAACTATTTCGGAAAAAAATCCAAATTCATATTAATTTATTTTAGACTGTTTTTGAAAAAGAATTATTTTTCTAAAGTAATCTGGTGTGTAAGTAAATTAGAGTTAAAAACAGCATATAATAATTTTTAAAAAAATTAGTGAGACAACATTTGAGAAAAAAATTTTCATGCAGAGTGTCATTTAATAGAGATTTAATAAATTATCACGTCATCTTTTTTAAAATTAAAATTGTTAAATCTTTACTAGATTTGCATGAAAATTGCTCTCATAAAAAAAAAAGTAATTTTATATAATCTATATTGTCATTCAATAGAAATAAAAAATTATTAACATGATCTATTTCTATGTAACTATGACATCACAATTTTCGTGAAAATTGTTACTATGGTCTATTTCTATTGGATGATAGTGTTAAATTATCTTAGTGTGAAAATTAGTCTCTATAAAAAAACCAATTTTCTTAAAATAATATGTTTTTTGGGACAATTTTGAAAAATAAAAATTTCCTAAATAATTTGTTGCCATATGTGCTCTAGGTCCCATGCTAGGAAGGGGAAGCTTCCGAATTATGTGGTGGTGGAGCAGAGGTACTTCGACGTGAAGCTTTCTCCGGCGAACGATGACCACCCTTCGCATGATGTGGCGGAGGGGCAGAGGTTCATTAAGGAGGTGTATGAGATCCTGAGGAAGAGCCCCCAGTGGAAGGAAATGGCGTTGCTGATCACATATGATGAGCATGGAGGGTTCTTTGACCATGTGCCTACCCCTGTGGAGGGTGTCCCTAACCCTGATGGCATCATTGGCCCTGACCCTTATTACTTCAGGTTTGATAGGTTAGGTGTCAGGGTCCCCACCTTCTTAATCTCCCCTTGGATTGACAAGGGCACAGGTCAGTGTTATAAAGTTTGGATTATTTTGTGGTTTATCATTTATGGGGTGTTGTTTTTTATTGATTGTTACTGATTTTGGTAGTTTAGACTTTTAATGCTATTGATTGTTTTTGGTTGGATTGGATTGGAATGAATTGTGATGACAAAAAAGTTATTGGCTTTGATCTTTGGTACTGGCCTTTTGTTGATAGGTCATTTGTAAGTAGGCTTGTGGCATGCACTGATTTTAGAATGGGACAACCTCCTCTGGCTATGAACTTTGTTTGTTGTTTACAAAAAAGAGGTCTTGCTGTGTTGCTGATTGATGCCTTCTTGAATTCTGTTTTGGTGGTAAAAGGTGAAGGAATGAACACTGGTGAATTTACAGCTTTGTTGATGCCCCCCAATTTTTTTTATTGGATTTAAGTTTTTTGAGAAACTTTTGGCTTTATTGGGCTTTATTGGGTTTAACTTGGAGATTTTTGCTTGTTGCTATGTGTTTTTTGATTGTTAGTGTTGAAAATCTGATGCAGATTGGGGTAGTTGTGTGTACCTTTAGACTTCGTTGAAGTATACTTTTGTATGAAGCTGTACAGGTGTTTAGGGTTTTCTGGTTGATGATGGTAGCTTATAGACAAAACTATTTGATTGAGGTAGTTTTATGTACCTTTAGACTTGGTTGAAGTATACTTTTGCACAAAGCTGTACAGATGTTTAGGTTTATCCGGTTGATGATGGTAGTTTGTAGACATAACTATTTGATTGGGGTAGTTGTATGTACCTTTAAACTTGGTTGAAATATACTTTGTTTATCTGGTTGATGATGGTAGTTTGTAGACATTTTTTTTTTCACTTTTATGGGACATTGTACTCGCCTTTGTTGAAGTCATTTTGGGTCTTCACGTTGGATTAATATGGTCTCTTGGTGGATGTTGAAGTTTCGACATATACATGTTTCTGCTGTTGCATGAATCTAGTCACTTTGCACTTGATGGGTTTCATGTACTGTTATCCTCATTTATTGGGAAAATTTTTGCATTACTTCAAAATTATGTACTGAATTGTATACTTCTATGTACTTATGTAGTATACTGAAATCTAATTTTGGTCTTCTTTGTGTATACCGTAGTTCTCACTTATCAATTAATGTGTGCCTGTGGGTTTATGTAAGCCGTAAGAAACTAATTTTGGTCTTGTGTACACTGTATATTACTTGACACTGATAACTGAATACATGTGATAAGGTTTGGGAAATGTTGGTACTTCATCAATCATATAAAAATTGAAAACACAGGCAAATATTTGAGGTAAAATTCTTTGGGTCTTTTTGACTGTTTTCCTCCCACAAAAAAATGCTCTAAGGGGTTCGATATAATAAAAAACACTACCAAATATAGGAATGTGATATTAAGTCAGCATGGATTTTAATGTATAAAAATCTCTCTCTATTTCTCTCTCTCTCTCTCACATATTTTTTATATTTAAGGAAAAATATTAAAAATAAATTAATAAATAATTTTTAATATAAAATTATTTTTATATATAATAAAAATAGCTAAATTAATTATAATAACCATTTAAACAATTATAGTAAATTTTAAATTTAATATTTAAAAATTATATTTATTATAATCTTTTTTTCTAGTTATATTTTATATAATATAATATTTTATACAGTGACATATCAAATAATACATAGTATTAAATTTTTACCAGGCCTGATAGTATAAGGTTTGATTGTATAAGGTTTTATATTATCAGGAATACCAAACGGACCCTAATTCAATATTTTTTGGTGCCCAACACAAATAAGTATTTGTTCTTTAGACCCCAAGAATTTGTAATATTTGATGATCTGAGTGAGAAGCTCCTCATCTCTTTTTATGAATGTATTGTGCAAAAGGGGATCTAGAGTTGGTCTTTAGGCAGGATGAAGGTTTGGTTTGGTATTAGTGTTGCTTTTTAAAAGCTGTTGAACTCTCTTGGCTCTTTAAAACCTGCTCTCAAAAAGTCGTAATAGGATCGTTTGGTAAAATAATGTAAAAATTGCTCTCAATAAGCAAAAGCCACAAAAGTAATGTTTGGTAAAATTGCTTTTAATATCTAAAATGATTATAATAGTTATGAATATTAAAGAGAATAATTTTTATTTTTAATGTCATTAAATTAAATAAAGTTATATTAATTTTTTAAATTTTGAAGAGCATAAGTCAGCTTTGAAAAGCACCCCATGAGGGCTTCCGAGAGCACACCTTGGCTTTTAAAAGCCATGAGCAAAATCACCTCGGTTTTTTGGTTTACCAAATAGAAAAAATTGGTCTATACTTTTTATAAACCAGAGCACTTTTACAGAGAGCACTATCAAACTAGGCCGAAGTGTCCTCTAGAACTAATATTTGGGCAATGATCTTAGAGAATGTGAGACCATAAATAACGCTGATTAGTTTCCCTTCTCATTTCGAAAAGGGTTGTTCATTAGTTTTAGCTTTCTATATGTTGTTCTTCTTGTTGATTTCTGTACATGGTTCAGTAATTCTCCAAGTTATTTTCATTCTTGATCTGCTAGAACCAGCCAACAAGGTTGAATTTTTTTTTTTTAATTTCCAGAGCATTAAGTGTACTTTGATAGTCATAAATGAGCCTTTTTTTTCCCAAGTTTGAATTATTTTGGTACATGTTTAACCTCTTGTTTCGAGGACCTTTTTCAGCATAAGTTCACGCTTATTTTTTTGGTCAGTGATTCATGAACCTGACGGACCAACACCAAAGTCTCAATATGAACATTCATCTATTCCTGCCACAGTAAAGAAGCTTTTCAATTTAAACTCCAATTTCTTGACAAAAAGAGATGCTTGGGCGGGTACCTTCGAAAAATATTTCTACATTCGAGATACTCCTCGTGATGATTGTCCAGGTTTGTCTCTACCTCTTTGTTGCATCTGACACAGCAGTCTTGGCACTCTCTCGTGGTAGTAAAATTAATGCTGTATATGTACCCTAGAAAAATAATGCTTTATGAACTAGTTCTAGTCTGGACCGCTAATTAAAGCAACCTTTTCCCTTGAACGGAATTATGTCTCATAATTTGGTTCACCATTAACAATTAATTTCAGATTGATGTGTAGAAATATAAACATATAAACATATTGATCTGCATTTTTCTTTCTTTTGATGAACTCAGTGTACTTGTGCATACTGTGTTAATATGACGAATATCTTATTAGGTATTAGCTTTTCTGGATCTTGTTCTTTTGGTTGTGGCTGGGGTAGTGTACGGCTATATATATATAGGAATAGACAAACTCTTATGTTTTTTGTTCCATATCATGTATCTGGTCTGGTGACCAATAGATTATGCATTGAATTACCATCTATGGGGCAACAAAACAAATACAGACGCCATTCTAGTATGCTAGGCAACGCTAGCCATGCCTAAATGCAGTCTTAGAAATTTCCTGTGTGGGGTGTCTCTTGTACTAACTGCAATAAGAACCGAGTAAGTTTCCACTTCTGGTTCCATCCTAGAAGTGGGTTTGGAAGTATCCTCAAAAACCAACGGTTCAATTGTACATACAATGGGTCCAAAATATAGAATGCAAAGCTTGTTCTCCGTCATTTCCTATATGGTGTCCTTTGATACCAGTGATTTAGAGCTTATTTGGTTTTTGTTTCATTTCATGGTTTTCTGTCTTCAGGATTTGTAAAGGAAGTAGTAAAAAATAAGAAATAAAAACAGAAAACAAGACTTTCTTATTTTTGATATTTCTTTTATAAAATGTTGAAAACACGAAACAGATTAAAATAAGGTGGCATTTTGTAAATAAAATTAAAAATAAAAAATGAAAACAGAAACTAAACCGACCCTTATTTTCTGGCATTCATGTTTTAACAGTATTTCTATTATTGTCTTCTACAGAAACACTTCCGGATGTGAGCACTGATCTAAGGCCATTTGGAGCAAGAGAAGATACAAGCCTCTCAGAGTTCCAGATAGAACTGATCCAGCTTGCATCTCAGCTCAATGGTGACTATGTACTCAATTCCTATCCAAATATTGGGAAGAGTATGACAGTGGGAGAAGCAAACAGGTATGCAGAAGATGCTGTGAAGAGGTTCCTGGAAGCTGGAAAAGCTGCTCTTAAAGCTGGAGCTAATGACTCAACCATTGTCACAATGAGGCCTTCACTCACTAGCAGAGTTCCTGTGGAAGACCACCTCAGTCATTTGGAATCTTACTGATTCTTTTCACAAAACTAGCTGTAAATATATGTTAAATGATTAGCATATTCCATATTAAATTTAAGTAGAAAAAAAAATGCAAAAGGGGAGGGGGAGGGGGTTCTTACTTCTTAGAAAAAAAAGTTATTTTCCATTTAAGAACATTGACCAGTTAACTGATTAATGATTTTCAATATGAATAATCAGTTGTTGGCCTGATTAATCACTTTAGTGGTTGATTGTTCTTAAATTGAAAAGAATTTTACTAAGAATTAAATTTATACCACGTGGTTTCCCACGTAAGATGGGAGGGAAAAAAAATGAAAATGATGATTGCGTAAATATATTGTAGTATCTGGAAATTATGACTTTTGAAGCAAAACGGTATGTATTGCGTGTATTGTTATCTTCTAATAGTGTTCTTAGTTTGGAAAAAAGGTTACTACTTTATTTATTTACTTTGTGATTGAAGGGTTTGAAAATAGGAAATTATTTAACGTGAATTGCCTTTTATTTTTTAATGTGAATTACTTTAATTTGGTTTTTAAAATTAATTTTTATGCATGAAAGTCCTTATTAAAAGTGAGATTTGAATTTGAATTTAATTTTGATATATTATCGGTGTAAAATTTTTTTATATAGATATTTAATTATATATTATCGCATTAGTAAAAATATTTGATTTAATTATTTATTATTTTGAATAGAAGTATGTAATTGAATGATTATGTAATTTTTTTTTGTATTGATAATATATCAAAATTAATTTTTTAAAATTTATTTAAAATTTGAAGTTTACATATGCGATACTAATAAATTTATTTTACTTTGATAAATAAGACATTTTATAAAAGTAACCACTTTTTAAAAGTTTACATAAACTAATTATTTTATTTTGAATTTAATTTCTCTGTATTATTAATGTTTTACATGGGCATCTAATTATGTGTTATTATATCAACAAAAGTGTTTGACGTAATCACTAACTACTTTAAAAGTTATACAAATATAAGTATTTGATTGAATTATAATGTAAAATTCTTTTATACTGTTAGTATATTAAATTTAGAGTTTAAATAGGATGCATTTCATTTGCATAACCATTCAAGTAGTGGGTGGTTATGTTAAAGACTTTTGTTGATGTGGTAATATATGATTGGATGTCTGTGTAAAATTTTTTTATACTGACAGTGTATTCAAATTAAATCCTTAAATTTAATCTCTCTAATTTTTATTAAATGTCTTATTTATCAAAATAAAATAAATTTATTAGTTAATAACATATGTAAACTTTTAATTTTAAATAAATTTAAAGAAATTAATTTTGATGTATTATTAGTATAAAAGAGTGTTACAATATTATCTAATTATATACTTCTATTTATAATATTTTAAGGTAATGGGTATAAGAGCAAACCATATATATTTATGTAACAAGATTTGATTGGATAGTGTAAAAGTTTTTACATTGTGTATATCAAAATTAAATTCTTATTATATTGAATATTTTAAATATAAAATTTGATATCCAGGCTAAATTAATTTTTATTTTTAACATTTCAAATACACTTGTTCTTTTGTATCTGCATGTCAACGACTCAACATTTTTGTAACATTGGAAGTAAACCTGAAATCAATGGCGACTGAATTATTGGGAAGTGATAAGTGACATGTACTTTTAGAAAAATGACTAAGGTTCTTGAGTAAAAATGGAAAAATTAATATTAAGAATCATTAAATAAGATTAATTAGAAAAAAAATCATCTATATTAAAATTATTAAAAATGATATAATAAACATTGTTAATATTACATAATATTAATTTTTTAATGTACAATGGGGCTCAAGCCCAACAAAACAAAGAACACTATATAAGAACAAATCGACAGCTAGTGACCTTAAAAAGATAAGCCGGATACTCACTAAAAATACAAGTTGGCATATTATCATTGAAGATAAGTCCCATCTCTAACTTATGACCCACTCTAGCTAACTTGTTTGCACACTTTTTAACCTTTCGATAAACAAGCCTAACCTCATTGTTTCTTTCTTCACCCAAGGAACCCTTTATAGCATTTATCAGACTAGCATGAAGATGCCTTCCCTGCACACTCTGATCAACAAGTTGGAGGACACTAGTTAAGTCAATCTCTAAAAGATATCATTGAAACCCAGGCTCGAGCCCATTAACAAGCACTAAAACACTGCCCCAAAACTCTGCAATTGTGATTGAGCAATTGCCAACTAGGGGTGAAAATAGGTCTGGTGGTCTGATAGGGGCTATGGCCTAGATTGTATTTGGCCTATATGGTCTAGTTGATTTATAAATAAAGTCAAGTTCAAGCCTATTTAAAGGCCTATTAACCTTAATAGATTAGGTCTAGACTCACTGTTAAGTCTATCAAGCCTATTAGGCCGACCTGGGCTTGTTAGAGTTTTATACTTGAATATATATGTGTAAATTATTAAAATATCAAACATATGAATCTTTGACACCTCCCCAAAAGGAATCAAACTTATTGCCTTTAGTCATAAGTAACTACTCACTCCACCACCAATCCACCAAACTCGTTTATTACATTCAGTTATTCCATTTAAAATTCAATTTGAAAGAAACCCTAATCTTTCTTTTCATAGGTTTTTTAATAGGCTAAGCCAGATTTTTTAGCAAGCCAGGTTCAAGCTTAAAAAAAGTCTATAATATACCATAGGCTAGGCCTAGGTTGATGTGTTACAATACAAGCCTAGCCTGTTTCCACTCTTATTGCCAATAGTCACACTCCAAGTAGCCAAAAATCTTCCATCATCATTTCTAGCAATCCCTCCACAAGTTGTCATAGCCATATCTCCCAAAAGAGAGCCATCCATGTTGATTTTAACCTAATTTTACGGAGGAGGAATCCGCTTCACTTGTTATCCATTGAAACTAGGCTCAATTGATAAGTATAGTCTTTAGCTAGCTTCACCACCCTACAAAATAGGCATACATTTGTGCATTATCTTATCTTTCGAAAATAAATTGATTATAGAAATACCATAATAAACAACAAGTAGTACCAAAAATCAAAGGCCAACTAACACCCTGAGATGTTAGAGTCTCATCAAGAACATTATCTTCTAGGCAATCTATTATAGATTGCTGGAAAAAGGAGTTCTTCACTAGATTAATACCAAAGCTCTTCCAACATTCTAATGCTTTAACACAATCATGGAGAGAGTGGGGCAATGTTTCAAAATTAACACAACAGATTGCACAAAGGTCATTTGGAACTAAGCCCCTTTTAAACCTAGCATAATTAGTTAAGAGGGCTTCAATCATGGCTAACCATAAAAGGCCCTAATCCTTTGAGGAGCAACCAACGTCCACATATTCTTGAATAAACGATTTCTGGATAAAGCATCATGTTCAATCCATAACCTATATGCTGATTTTAACAAAAATACTCCATCCATATAAGGAAATTGAGCAATAACACCCTCACAAGCTCTCGGTTCAGGGGTCTTAATTTGGTTGAAAAGTTCTAAACAATCACTAGGCAGTACTTGGCCTAATTTGTCCCAAGTCCAATTCCCATTATCTGAGAACTTTCTGGTTTAGGCAATTTTCATCCAAATCCAACAATGCAAAATCACCAAGCTAATTCACTCCAGGAAGCCAGTAATATTGGCAAAAGAGCACCCCATCACCTCTTCCTAATCTATAAATTTATTCTATTTAAATTGAGGCCAAACTTTATTAATTCCCTTACAAGCATTTGAAACTTTAGTCCTCACTTTAATATCAAGCAATAAGCCCTCCTCCCACCCATACTTATTCTTAATAATATTAACCCAAATCCTATCCAGATTAGACATCAAACCCTATGCTAGCTTCATCATACATGCTAAATTAACCTCTTTAGCTTTCTGGAATCCTAATCCACTCTCTTCTTTAGACCTAGTAACTTTACTTTAGTTAACTAGCTGACACTTCCTCCTAGTTTCTAATGATTCTCATATAAACTACCTACAAAATCTACCAATTCTATTACAAATAGAACTAGGGAGTTTAATGTTCTGCATAACATAAAATTAGACAGTGGCCAAAGCTGATTTATCAAGCATTACCCTCTGCTAAGGACAGAAATTTAGGTGGTGTTTGGTTTACTTATTTTCTGTTTCCATTTTCACAAAAAACAGAAAATGCCATGAAAAACATGTTTGGATAAGCATTTTCATTTTCAGTTTTAGAAAATGAACCCCAAATTTTTGGAAATACTGAAAACAAAAAAAAAAGTCGTTTTCATTGTTTTCAGAAGGAGGCGGTGGCAGTTTTGTGATTTTGAAGCCATTGATTTCTTTTTTCCTTCATGACCCTTCCCCCACATTGCCTACATCAACCCTGACTGCACCCTCAACGTCGAGAACGCCGTTGACTTCTCCACCCTCAAGTCTTGAACCTCCGACCTCCAATCGGACCTTGACCATCGCCTCCACGACCTTGCTACCGGCGACTGGGAACCAATTGGCTAAGAACGTGCACTTTCCTTTGAACTGTCAGTAACCTCCTTATTTCCCCTTTGTTATGTGACCTCTTCAATCCGGTAACCTTCTTCTTCGGCGCTTTCTTGTGTTGTGGCAACCGGAGATTCCACCATTGTGGCGGTGCTGAGAAGATGGAGCTACTCTAGCTAGTTCTGCCCTTGGTGGCGATGGTGAGGACTCAGTCAACGGCATCACGGACCTGGCGGGGTTTTGACGCTGGAAAAGGGTTACAATGGAGGACGTGGCAGAAGGTGCAGAGGAGCTTGGTGCATGTTTTGTATATTTGTTGTTTGAAACAGTGGAAGCCGCAAGCGTTGCACAACATGCAATGCATATGAGATGGTTTGCATGCATATTGATTTCAGCTGTCTTCATGCAACCTCAGGTATATGAAGCCAAGTTTAAAGAACAAGCTTGAAGAAGTGAATACAGGACCTGAGGGTACTAAGGATACAATTTGAATATTTTTGTGGTCTAAGTTTTCACAAATTAAGTTATAGTTTATTCATGAGTTGTTCTAGGATTATAGAAATTGTAATGTGAAGATGGCAATATTTGAAACCAGTTTACCAAATGTATTTTAACCCATCATACTACTACTCCTTCGTAAGTAGAGAAAAGCCAAAAACTGAAAATGAATAAAACAAACACATTTTTAAAATTTGAAAAGATGAAAACAGAAATAATTTTTAAGAAATGAAAATAGAGAATGAAAATAGAAAATGTTTCCACAAACCAAACACACTCACCCTTCCAGCCATTTAACTTTTGGGATAAATGGTCAAAGATAAATTAGAAGTAAGAAATCTTACATCTCTCATGAAAGAAAGAAACTCCTAAGTACTTACCCAAATTAGAGGTAAGATGAAAACTGAACATTTCACTTAATCATTTCTTCTATTGGGACAAAATCGATGATAAAATGACATCTGACGCTAAAATGAGTTAATCTTTTAAATAAATAATATTCTTGAAATATAAAAGTATTATCGGAGCCTTTTTAAATTATAAAGCATCCAAGCTGAGAGGAGTATTGAAAATATACGATTAGATTAAGATATTTTATGTTTAAAATTATTTACAAGTAGAAGGTTTTTTTTTTTTTTGAAAAATTTTAAAATATTAAAAATCCGATAACACTGTAAGTAATGTATGATGGTGGAGGGGTATTTAGAAGGTAACCGTTCCGGACTGTAGTGTGGGGGCCCAACTCGGCCCGAAGACTAGGCCCAAATAGACCTCGAAGTCGTTAACAGGCCGAGCCTATCTCAGGCCATTAACCTGAGTTAAGGCCCAAACCCGAGTTAGGTCCCTTTGGTCCCTAACGGCACGGAACGATTCTTCCCTCGCGTGTAGCCGGTAAACTTGGATCCATCCGTTATCCCCCATGATAAAGGACGTCCCGGGTTATCCCTTACGAAGGTGGGATTAAATCCCCCTTATCTCTCAACCGCTCACTCATATATATAGGTCTAGTCTCGAACGTAAGATATCTTTTTTTGACCTACTTTCCATACTTTCCTGCATTCACTGCCTTGAGTGTCGGAGTCCTTGCAAGTACACCCCTCATCGCCGTGGAAGTACTCATTCGAGCAGCTTGGGATCCCATTTTTAGTTCGGAAATTGCTCAGGTAACCCACCTCCGAACTGTAACTTAGGCTAGTCAATGGACACTTTCACCAAAAATAAAAAATAGAAGACCAAAGAACACCATAATTGTGAAAAAAGGAATAAAGAAAAAGGACCATAAGAAGATGTACAATATTATGTACTAACATATTTCATTGTCAATTTTGGTCCCTTAACTTATTTTTGTCTTTTATTTTGGTCCCTTAACTAACTTTTTATTTTTCATTTTGATCCTCTAACTAATTTTTCATTCACTTTGATTTTTTAACTCTTTATCATTAAGCTAAATGTGTCCTATAAGCTAAGTAGTCTATTAAGCCTTTAGGCTACTCAATCTTCTCAGCATGCACACAATCTTTAGTTTAATGGAAGGATATATCACTATTGCCTATGGGAATGCTCCGTTAGGTGTTATAACAAAGGATGTATTTGATTTAATGATGAAGAGTTAGGGGACCAAAAGAAACCAAAAATTAGTTATGGGGCCAAAATGAATTAAAAATTAGTAATCAAGAGACCAAAATAAACAGAGGTTAGGTAGGGGATCAAAACAAAATACAAAAAATAAGTTAAGAGATCAAATGGTCTATTTTTACCTAAATAGCATTAAATTCATGTAATTATTAATAGAAGAAAACATGAATTAATCAAAATTATTATTCCAAACAAAGTCATTGTATGAATAATTTTAGACTTACTTTTAGAGATTAGTTATGATGTATTGTCAATGTAAAAGTTTTATAATATTATCCAATCATATATTGTTATATTAGCAAAAGTAGTTAACCTCATACTTGTTATTATAAAAGTCTTATATATAATAACATGTAATTGGATAATAGTATAAAATAATTTTATACTAATAATACATCAAATTAAATCCTTACTTTTAACATATTAATAAAGCAAAGTATTTTACATAATTATATATTATTATATGTATGATTTTTGAAGTAGTCATAATAAAAGTTAGTATTTTAATAACATAATAATATATAATTAAATAATTTTTTTTTTGGATACATCTGAAACAAAAGCAACAAAACACACTAAACTCTAGGGAAACTCATGCCCATAGCGTCCGCCACAAGAATTTCCTTCGCACAAAGTATGACCGATTCGAACCTCCTACTCCCTTTCCATGATTTGTTTGATATCTGCTATAATGCTCCCATAGTGGTGGTGAATAGGAATAGCCCCTTAGATAAGCCAGATAGCTTCAAACAATGAAAATTGCACTTTACTTTCCTGTAACCCAACTGCCAATTTAACGATAACGTAAAATAATTTATATTAATATTATATTAAAATTTAAATATTTTATTTCCAAGCATAATTTAATTTAATTAACTTTGAAAGTGTTGAATTTAAATAGAATTCAATTTTGAGTGTAAAACTATTGTACATACATTCAAGTTACTTTTTTTTTCAACCAACCCTTCATTGGCTAAAATGGTTTTATAATTTTCTCAAGTATGGTCTTGGATTCAAATTTTATAAATGAAAATATTAATATAATTGTTTTCTTCAGTATGATTTTGGGTTCAAATTTTATATATGAAATAAATTAATGCAAAGAGTAGCTTATTCCTATAGTGAGCTAATTCACCTTGAGCTAGATTAGTTGAGATACAGTCAACTTCAAATATAGGTGATTTTTGGTTCAAAGACATTAGTGGTTTGAAAAAAAAAATCAAGTATTATATAAATTATCTAATAGTAGAACTACTACTAGCAATTTGTGAAAAATTGACGAATATTACCAACGGCACCCATCCGTCAGCAATATCGATGAATATTCTTTTGGTAAAATTAAATAAATCTTTGACATGTAAATTTACCAACGGAAAAAATATCTATCAGTAAAAACGTTGATAAACCTTCCTACCATTTTGCGCCAAATAATTATCGACGAAAAAACCATCGATAAATAACATTTAGTTTTTTAGATAAATTAAAAATATTGTTATTACTTATCGACAAATTATCCATCATTAAAATTGAAATAAATTAATTTTTTTTGTTATCAGAAATTTGTATTTTTGTATTATCGACAAATAATCCATCAATATTTAAAAATTGGGTTTCACTACCATTATTTATTCATATTCCATATTAGCGACGAATTATCCGTTAGTAATATTCGAATAATGAAACGATTCATTTCGTTTTATTATTATCGATGGAGTATCATCGGTAACATGGAATTAAAGAAACGAATTGTTTCATTCATTTTTTAAAAAATCCTTAAAATGCGAGCCCACTTCTTTTTCTTCCTCACTTCTCTCTTGTTCTCTCTCTCTCCCTCTTTGCCATTTCACCACCGCTAGGACCTCCATTTCACAATCCAAGACCGCCATTATATTCGTAGTATATTTTTAACATTTTAATCGGATTATTTTTTAATTTACTCTTTTTTTTTAGTTCTATTTCTTTACTCGAAGTTTTATGTTTCTTAGTTAGTTAACTAAGTTATTTTCTTTGTTAGAGATTGAAATTTTTTAGCATAGAATTATTGAATTGGATTACATGACTAGGGGAAGGTTTTGAGTTCCTTCCTATTATTTGAATTGTATGCTGTAATGTCATGTGCTCTAGAACAATTATTAGGATTAATTTTAGAATGCTATGATTATGCAATTTATTTTGGTTGTGTTATGGTATTGAACTATTGAGTTATATTTTGAATTAAAATACTGAATTAATTTTTATGGAGACTCCAAGTTTAAGGGAAGACTCTGTCCAAATTTTTTTGTCATTAAAATATTATTAGAATTAAATAATTATTGATATGAGAAATGTATTATACATTTATTTAGTTAATATATGTCTTATATTTTCAATTTTGTATATATTATATAAATCAGTTATGACAGGACGGACATCTAGTTCTAGATGAGGTAGGGGTAGATCGACAAAGCATGGTCTACCCCTTTGCACGCATGCCCCATCCACCACCTCTACTATGCCTGCGTCCACTACTCCTGCGAATGATGGCTGCTCCATCCTCCTGGTCCACATATCTAGGAGTTTGTTATGATACCCAACCTTGGGTATCATAACTTAATGTCTTAGTCTTTATTCCCCTAGTAGGCTTCTCCACCTCTACCCCCATCTACAAGAGGTAAGGCCCGCAGTTAGCCTGCTTCTAGGCTTTCCCCTACCCCCAGTTAGCCTGATTTACCAGGTGTCCAGACCTCCTTGTTCACCTTGTCACAAGGCTTCACGAACCAGTGAATGGAACTTAGATACGATGGTAAATCCTGGTAAGTAATTTAAAGCTTAAATTTATTATAAATTTTTAATTATGATAGTAAATTTAACTAACAAATATCTGACATAATCTATTATTTTATGATATAGTTGGATTTCACCATGGCCAGGGCTGCACAGAATTAGTGATGTATTTGAGGAGAATTTCCATGCCCCATATCCCAGTTTTGTGGAGGCCCCTGATACCACATAGGAGTTATGATAGAAAGAGTGGAATGTAAAATAATAATTATTCTTTTTATTATTAGTTTTGATTTTTACTTCACTTACTGTCTATTGTGTTACATGTATGCAGCATATGTATATTATTAATCCACACGAAGAGGCTGCCACTTACAGAGCGTGGAGGACTAGGGTCGGCAAGAGTCTTAGCGATATATTTCATGACATTTAGGAGAATGGCGCAAGCACCCATTTGCTCATGGAGGAGATCTTCTAGGCCTTGACGGCCCATTGGAACTTACATGCATTTAAGACGAAGCAGGTGAAGGCCTGGACGAGCAAAGGATCAGCTCGCAGTGGCTCTCTGCATATTGGGGGCTCCACCACCATTGAGAGCACACGACTGAGAATGATAAATATCATTTTCTTCACATTTAATTTTTCTATTTTCGTTATTAAATATTATATATATAATTACGTGAAAATTCTTTGAAATGTAGGAAAATGTGATGAGTAAGCCACTAACTCTGGGGAAGCTGCTCTAGGAGACCTACATCCGGAAGCACGATAAGCCCCAGTGGATTGATAAGCGGTCAGAGACCACATACATAAGTATTTATAATTTTCGTTTTCAATATTTTTAATTTATTATATTTATTATTATTTAAATATAATATTTTTTTATTTTGTTTTAATTGCAAAGTGAGTTCAGCTGTTGGTTGATTGAGGCCCAATCTCAATCGGGAGATAAGAGCACTTCTGCCAGCCCACTTGATAACGACGATGAGGTATGGACCCAGACAGTCGACGACCGCTACAAGGGACTGATCTACGGGATGGGGATCTCTTACTATAGGTCATATTCTCAAGACTCTGTATCTGGAGCTGAGCCTGCTGAGACCAATCTGGAGTCCATCTGTGATCAGGTCCATGCACTGAATGAGTCAGTGTAGAGGCAGCTTGAGGAGGCCGACTAGAGGTACATGGAGATGTATGACCGCCACGAGAGATATAACCAACAGTGGTCGCAGCAGATACAATCCATGGAGCAGAGGATGACAGCTCTGTATAGCCTCTATGAGTAAATGCGGAGCAGCAGTTCCTCATCTGCTACACCATTTCCTCCACCACCTTCACCCCCACCTCCACCACCGCAGCCTTCTCCACACCGCCACCCATCTAGAGTCAGACACGACGACGACGACACCATCTCGGATACTGATGATGAACAGTGTTTATAGATTTTAGGTTTTTTTTTATTGAATTATATTGTAAATATTTTTGAATGATATTGTATATATTTTTATTTAATTAATAGTTTTTTTAATTTCTTTTGTATTTAAACTTTTGTATCTAAAACAAAAAATTCAAAATTTTTATTTAAATAACAAAAAAATAAAATTATTTATAATTATATTTATTAACAATTAAAAATTTATAAATATTTTTTTAAAATAAATAATTTTATTTTACCAACGAATTACCCGTCAGTATATATAAAAAATATATTGGTATTATTCTGTCAGTGACATTTTTTTACGCTATTATTATTGACATATTTATGGTTTTACCGATGGATAATTCTTCCGTTGGTAATATTATTTTTTTTATTAACAACTCATCATTTACCGATGAATGTTTTATGTCGATTAATCCGTTGGTAAAATTAATATCGACAAATTTTTCTTTATTTTTCGTCGATAATTAACATATTTTTAATAGTGAACCTTACATTTAATATATGATAACATAACAAGGTATTGATCCCAGTAGAAGGGACTTAGGTCCCTTGAATATGTGGTTCTAAACTTGATTGAAGATTTAAATGAATGAAAAAAAGACTATTAGGATGGGCCCCTTTTAAGTGTCTGATATACCTCACGAAATTAATCTCTCACCTGTCGGGTGAGACACACACAAGGGAAAGATATCAAAATGATTCACCATAGTGATTTAGATTATTTAGTCCACAATAATTGTCATATTAACAAAATTGGTACATCCTTAAATTAATACATTTGAATATAATTTTATATTTTTAAATCTATGTATTTGAATAAAATTGTATCCAAAAACATTGATTTAAGGACATACCAATTTTGTTAGAGCAACATTAGTATATTCTTCAATTAATATATCTATTAATGTATCCAGATAGATTGATTTAAATATGTACCAATTTTGTCAAAGTGACATTGGTATATCTTTAAATCAATGTATCTGAAATTATATTCTCAGATACATTGATTTAAGGATGTACCAATTTTATTAAAATGAGATTGGTACATCCTTAAATTAATGCAATTAGATACAATTTTACATTTTTAAGTCTATGCATTTGCATACAATTGTATTTAGATACATTAATTTAAGGATATACTAATTTTGTCAAAGCGACATTGGTATATTTTTAAATTAATATATTTGTTAATATTTTTGGATACAATTGTATCAAGATATATTGATTTAAATATATATCAATTTTATCAAAGTGACGTTGGCATATACTTAAATTAATGTATCTGTTAATATATCTGAATACAACTGTATTCAAGTACTTGGATTTAAGAATGTACCAATGTCGCTTTGACAAAATTGGTACATTCTTAAATTAATGCGTAAATGAATATAATGTACCAATATCACTTTAATAAAATTGGTATATCTTTAAATTAATGTATCTAAATACAATTATATCTAGATATTGATATATTATATTCAGATATATTGATCTAAGAATATTCTAATTTTGTCAAAGTGATATTGGTATATCTTTAAATTGATATATTTGGAGACAATTAAATCAATTCATCTGCATATAATTATATCTAGATATATTGATTTAAGAATATACCAATTTTATCAAAGCTACAGTGATTGTGCTGGCAATCATTTATCCTAATGAAAATTAATTCATTCATCATTATAAATAGACCTCAACAATCAAGCTTTGTATTCTACCGTTGACAATAAAAAAGAAATTATTTCTCAAAATTACTTTCAAACGCAGAGGCATACAATGGCAAAAGCTTCTTTGTTGCTTCCTTGCTTGTTAGTTTTATTTCTTGTAGCATCTGGATCTGGTATTCCCCTTTTCTTTCTTCGTTGTGTTTGTCTTATATGATTATCTACGCTTGAAACTGAAATATTATTATATTAGTTTGAAAAAGGCTATTAATAGTTGGGCTGACAGGTTATATTTTTTTTTTTTCCACCCCTGATTTCTTTGCCCTTAGTATTCTTCTACTATAGCCTTAAACACATCATTCTAGCGCACTATAGCAGCAGTGTTATATTAGTTTGAATGCAAAATTTCATGACATGAATATTTTCTCTCATAAAAGACCATTTTTTTAATCTTTAAGCCTTAAGCTTTTAACAAGGGTGAAAATTTTTGGCAGGTGTCGCAGAGAACAATGGTCCATGCCAATACGATCAAGATTGTAGCTATTTAATTTGCCACGGCATGAACTGCAAAGAGGAATGCATTGATGGATGGTGCGGTTGTGATTGTTGTCCAAAGTGTAGGAACGTTTGATACACAACCATATTCAAATAAAGTTTGGTTGCCCGGCCAAAAAAATTAATAATAATAAAGTTTGGTTGAGGCTTTTATGGTTCAAAATAAAACGTAAAAATTTCATGTCCATGGAATTTTTATTTGATGATGTTGAGATAACATCTTCCTCAAAGATATTCCTCTCTTAACATTTGTGATATTATTTTTCGGTCTGTTGTGTGCTTATATTGTCCCGAAATTTAAATGCTATTCTGCTAGTGTAGTGCAAGTTAGAGTTGATTCTGCTCATGAAAGTTCAGCCTGTATTGGATGTTATGCAGTTTTCTCCGGTAATAATAATTGAATATGAGATTAATTTTGATATATTATTATTATTATAAATATTTTTACACTATCAATCAATTAAATTTTATCTTTATATATGTTTGAGATATTTATGATAAGAATCAAAGAGATTTAATAATTTAGCTATACATTATTAAATAATTATATAGTATATTAAAATTAAATTCATTAAATATACCCTCAAATTATATTAAGAAAAGATCAATGGGAGAAATGAAAAAGGTGGAGAGTAAAGAACGTGATCTAATATCAAATAATTTGATCCGATTAGTTACAATGGAAATTGTGAATAAATGGATATTAAATAAAATTTCATATTTTGACGATTTGACTTTTCAAGGATAATAAGCTAACGCTGCATATTGTTGACAAAGAGCAATTGTGTAATCTTTTCAAAAGGAATTTATTTAAATTGAGTTGATTTGATTTTTTCCCCCTTCTTCAGTTGATTTGATTTGATTCAGATTATAAAATTAGCTTCACAAGTCAATTTCTCAGCAAAAATTAATAATTTACCAATCAAATTTCAAGTTTGGCAGATATTATCAAACCATTGGCAATCGGCATATTCTCATCAAGGTTACATCAAAAAAAAAATTGTCATCAAGGTTGAAAGTGGTTCAAATCAGGTTTGACTGCAGGCAAAATTTGACCAATCTTTTAAAGAGAACAAAAAAAATGTAAGATTAGCAGACATTATTTGTTATGCATTCAATTTTTTTTTTTTTTGGGCCTAAACATCATTTTCTATGTGAATTTCCTAAATTAACCTCGAAGAAACCACTTGCCATACAAGAGTCTACGGCCACCATATGATACCAAATGGTAATATGCACATTGGATGCTTCATTGGTCATTACCATAGGCCCCCCTGGTTCCCACTCTAACTACCAACTCTTCCGAACGATATATAAATATGGCATTCATTCAACAAAATTTTTAAAAGGCTTACAGTAGCTTGTGTAGCCTCCTAATTAATCATCCGTCTACCAGTTTCATTTTGATGAAAATGGCTCTATCAAGGAGGCTACATGGTTACTCAAAGTTGGATAAGGAAGACCCTGAAGAGAAAATGCATAGAAGAGCACAGTTCTTAATCTACAAAGTTATAGAGAAAGCAGATTCTAGTAGAAAACCATCATGTGTGAGGATCAGAATATTCAAGTTGAAGGTTAAGATAGGGAACACCTTGAGGAGGATCAAGAAGAGAATCTTCTCAGGTGGGGCTGGTTTCCATGCACAAGTTATGGATCAAGTGAAAGCACTGAAGAAGCAATTCATGATTGGCCGAGGACAAAACATGAAAGTTAAAAGCCTTTCTTCTCCTTTGTTCTAATATTGATTCCTTAACAGTGCTGAAATGTGGTCCCTTCTGCATTTCTTGGCTTCGTTGCTATGCTATCAGTTTTGTGTGGTGTCTGGTTTTCTCTTCATAAATGGACATTTTCTTTGGAGATTTTCTTCGTCCTGTATATTAGAGTAAAAGTGTAACAGTATGTGAGTCACACTCACATTGCTTGGAGCTCATTGTTGGGAATCACAAAGTTCCTCTGTTGAAATTGATAAATTTTCCATTTTGTACTTTGATAATAATTTAATACTTGTGTCAATATTGAGCCTATCAATATCTTTTAATATAAATTATTAATGTCCGATATTCACAATTTACTAAATTCTGATTAATTTAATTTCTTTTAGGTTGATCTATTATAGAGATAAAATTCTCCTAACATTAATTTTTTTTCTCCTATTCACAGAACTTAAACCTAAATTTTTACTTTAAAAAGTAAAATATTGAACCATTTGAAATAATTAAGAGGTGGTTTGTGTCTATTAATGTGTAATCTGTATGTGTCTTGTAGCATCTTTCTGTATCTATAACATTGAGAAAGGACACATTTTTTTTTTTTGCCCATTTTAGAGAGGACATAAAACGAACAATTTCATGAGGGCCGAAGAAAAAATAGCATGCTCATTACCCAAGGCGATAATCCATCGAAGTTGACTAGTGGTGACCATACTTTGTAAATCATAGAACTTGATAATGAATATGGGCAGTGTCTATAATGCTCTTTGGAAGTCAAGGTGTGTGATATACATTATAATCAGATGATGTAAATTTGATAGTGTATTGGTATTTCGATTATCAATAATGCACTATAGTAATTTCTTTGTTTTAGTCAAATTTTAAAAATATAATCAAATGTATTTTAAAATAGGCTAAATTTTATCCATATGATTTTAGAATTGTTGAGAATAGCCCAAAAAAATTTATGTGTAATTTCAGGATAATTCTATTTAATTTTTGAATTATTCAGATAAATCAAAAGAATATTTTATGATATTTTGAAATTATTGAGAATATCTCCAAAAAAATTATGTTTAATTTTAGGATTATGCAGATAAATTTTGATCACTTTTAAAATATATTTAACCACATATTTAAGTTTCTCTAAAATTATAGAATTACTATAGTTTATCATAGATAATTGATGTATTAATATGCTATCAAATCTATACTGTTAGATTACAAGGTGCATAATGCAAATTGATCATGAGATGCATAGTAGCATCTGCCATGAATATGTACAAAACATAGTCCACTCTTAGACTTGGTTTGACAATGCTCTTTGAGGGATAGAGCTTATGAAAAGTATAAGTAAGTTTTTTTCTATTTGATAAACAAAAAAGTTAGGTTGATTTTGCTCCTTACTTTTAAAAACCAAGCGATACTCTTGAGAGCCCTTAAGTGGTACTTTTCATAACTGTCTCGTATTTTCTAAATTCTAAAAGACTATTTAATTTTACTTTCTTTAATAGCAATGAAAATAGAAACTACTCCTTTAATATTTAGTAATTTTAGATTTTATAAGTAATTTTATTAAATATTATTTTTTTTGTCTTTTGCTTATTGATAGTAAATTTTATATTATTTTATCAAATAATACTATTATAATCTTTTAAGAATAGCATTATGAGATCTTAGAGAGTTTAGGGTGCGTATTATGGTGCAAATGAATTTTAATCTGTAATGGTGCAGATTTGTTTTAGTTTAACAATATTTAAATGTGACGCCAAATAAACCCAGGAAACTAGCACGTTTGGTTAGCCGATTAGTTTAAAAACGTGGGGTCGTGTGTTCGACCCTCAGTGTCAAACTTTTTGATATATTACTATACTTTGACACTAAATATTTTATATTTTATTTACATTAAATGTAATTAATTTGAAGTTAATCCATTTCTTCAGTCTGATGCATAAAATAAAAATCTATTACTTCATATAATTAATCCATTTCAATCTAAGGTTTTAAATCTTTTTTTTTAAAAAGTATCATAGTATTTTTTTATTTTTAAACATTGTTTATCTATAATAAAAGTTGTGAAACATAATTAAAAATTACTTATTTCTTATATTTTTGTTTAATTAACTAATATCAAGCATGAGTTTTTAGATCCCACGGCAATTTTGTATGGGTTTAGTATGGATAGCATAGCATTTTATGATATTTTAGTCATAAAAATTATAAATACCATATATAAAATTAATAACATGAGCAATATTATTATTTTTTTTGGTGGAGATAATATTGAATATCTATTTATAATGACTAAATATTTTTAACAACAACCATACTGGTTAATATTATATTATATAATAATATAAATAACTCTTAATATAACATGATAAAATACACATACTTATAAAATATTATAGAATATATCTTTACATATAATTAAATTAAGATGAAATAATTATAGAAATAAAAAGTATGTTTGTAACATCACTTCGTTGGATATATATATATATAATAAAATTTTTATATTTAAAAAATGAGAAACACATCTACTACCAATATAATTTTACATGAATTTTATTTATCAATATAAACAATTAAAGACTCAAAATTTAATTATTTAAATAACTATATATACATCGTAATGATTGTTTGTTAATAGTTAAAATAAAATAATTGTAGGATATTAAATTTAATTTAAAGAATTAAATATGTGTAAATATTTAGTGTCAAATTATAATAATATGGCAACAACATTAAAAAATTGAAGTCGAGAGTCGAGCCCACCTCCTTGGCAAAATGGGTCACCATACTCATCAAACGGGCTGACGTCTTGTGCTTATTTTGCGCTGATTGAATTTATATAAGATATAAAACAAATCATCACCGTGCAGATTAAAATGCATCTACACCAGAGAATCTTCTGAGAGGTTTAATAGCTCTAAAACAGGTACAACAATATCAATCTTTTTATGAATAATCAAGCAATATTAGACAACTTGATTATACAGAGAAAAATTTGAAATTCCAAAATGGTGTCTAGGCTGCCCTTTGTTGTTCAAATTGAATAGTTACTCTTTTTTTTTTTTTTTCATCCAACATTTTCACATAAGATTTTAGGGCCGTAAATTTGGTACAAAAACTGAAGTTGTAGATAAAGCCATTTTGTGTAAGTATTTAGACAAAAGAATAATATCATAATGTTAAATTTCACAGTAAAAATATTTTATATTATTAATTAATCATATATCATAATATATGTGACTTTTAAAATACTTATGATAAAAGTCAAATCATTTTGATAATATAGTAATACCTGATTGGATGACTATATAAAAGTTTTTACATATGCATTAAAGTTAAATTCAAATAAGAAATTTTATATATTAAAATAATTTATTTAACAAAGTAAAAATAAGAGCATTAGATCAAACACTTATCACTAAATCAAAAAAACTATAGATGTTAAATCTATTGAATCTTAAGGGTGAGAATTTCTGTTCTCTAATTCATACACCATTTGCCATTATAGGTCACCCTTGTTTCTTAACTACCAATATTCATTTATGTGACAAATAAAGAATAGATTAGAACAAAAGATTTCTCTTACTTTAAGAACAATTAAGAATTTTTCCAAGCATATAACCTTATTTTTAAGAAAAAATATTAATTGCACTCATTTTAGAGATTTTGTAAAATACAATGAGAGAGAAAAATACAAGATAATGGGTGTTAAAAAAGTAAAAAGTGATGGGTCTACCACCTTGTATCTTTCTCTCTCATTGTGTGTCTATAATGAGTTCCAAAAAATTAATATAAATATCATTACCTTATTTTTAAACTACTTGTTAGATCAAATGTTTAAACTAGACCAATATTTATAGCACAGAGTGTAACTTTATTTCTTTAAAATTTCTTAGAATTGTATAAGGAGTGGTACTTATTACAAGTATCATGCGTCATATGTTAAATCTATCAAATTTTGAGGGTGATGTGGACCAAATAATTAAAACTAAAAAAAAAAAAGTTTAATATCAAAATTCTGGCCAATATATCTATTAATTAGGTTAATTAGTAGATAAAACCTCAAGTGTTGAAAGAGCTGGACATCGCGCCACCTACAGTCACAGGGTCGGAGTTGAACATATTTTTCCCCCAGCTAGTAAAGAGCCATGCAGACTATCATTGAATTAGAAGTCCAGTGACTTTTGTTAATTTCATTGTTATAATGATATCGAGCCACAAAAACTATACTTAATACAAATCCACATCATAACCTATATGAAATTAATCTTCTTTTTTTTCAATAAAAAAAAAAAGTTGTACTGTGTTAGAAACTCGTGGCTTGTATGTGTCTGTTATTTTTTTAAAATGCTATGAATTAGAACTTCGTATACACTTTTATCCTAATAATATATAATGGACATATTTCTTAACTTCTGGCTAAGCCTATCTGCTCATATAAAATGGTTGAAGTAGAATGCACAACCACTCAACATTAGCCCATTTGTGCAACTACAAAACTAGGTAGCTATCTACCATTCAAAGTTCCTACCATCACACACATAGCATCAAATCTCATTCCCATATCATACAGATATATGTTACCATTTCCTTAATTAGTTTCACTTCAAGTCCACACAGACACACACTCATGGAGGCTTCATGGGAACAAAGTGTCACGTATTCTATCAACACAATCTACCTTCTCTTCTCTGCCTACCTTGTCTTTGTAATGCAAATTGGCTTTGCCATGATATGTGCAGGCTCCGTGCGTGCCAAGAATGCCATGAACATAATGCTAACCAACGTGGTTGATGCTGTGGTCGGTAGCATCTCCTTCTACCTTTTTGGCTTTGCATTTGCATATGGCAATTCCAACCCCTACATTGGCACTGATTTCTTTTCTCTAGCAAACATTCCAAATGGCACATATGACTACAGTTTCTTCCTTTACCAATGGGCTTTTGCTATAGCAGTGGCAGGAATCACAAGCGGGTCCATAGCTGAGAGAACCCAATTCGGTGCCTATCTTGTCTTCTCATTCTTCCTTAGTGGGTTTGTGTACCCAATTGTGGTCCATTGGGTGTGGTCATCCAATGGTTGGCTCAGTCCAAGTTCAAGTGACTTGTTCTTGGGCTCAGGTGCCATCGACTTTGCAGGGAGTGGAGTGGTCCATTTGGTTGGTGCAATTGCCGGGCTTTGGGGATCCATTGTGGAAGGCCCACGAGTTGGCCGATTTGATGCTTTTGGCAAGCCGGTGCCTCTCCGAGGCCACAGTGCAACTCTTGTGGTGCTCGGAACATTTTTGTTGTGGTTTGGTTGGTTCGGGTTTAACCCTGGCTCGTTTGATAAGATCGTCGTGGCCTACCCAAGCACGTCTAACCAAGGTAATTGGACTTCAGTCGGCCGGACTGCCGTGGTAACTACGTTAGCCGGCTCAACCGCTGGGATTGTCACTTTGTTTGGCCGGAGGCTATTAATTGGCCACTGGGATGCAATGGATGTATGCAATGGTTTGCTTGGTGGGTTTGTTGCCATCACCTCCGGATGCTCAGTTGTTGAGCCATGGGCTGCCATTCTTTGCGGGTTTGTCTCGGCTTGGCTCTTAATTGGGCTCAACATATTGGCACAAAAAATGAACTATGATGACCCATTAGAGGCAGCCCAATTGCATGGTGGGTGCGGCACTTGGGGTTTGTTGTTTACAGGGTTGTTTGCCAAGGAGGAGTTTGTTGTTCAAGCCTATAATTCGGGTGAGGTAGGGGTGGTAAGGCCCTATGGTCTATTACTTGGAGGTGGATGGGGATTGATTGGAGCCCAATTGGTTGAGATTTTTGCAATCTTTGCATGGGTTAGTGCAACAATGGGGCCTATGTTCTATGCCTTAAACAGGCTTAAGATACTGAGAATTTCTGTAGATGAGGAAGTTGCAGGCCTTGATATCTCAAGCCATGGAGGTTATGCTTATGCTCATCTAGAGGGCAATTATCCTCAGTCTTATGCAGATTATATGCATAATCAGGAAAACCAATCATAGTTTGCTTTTAGTTTTAGGAATTGCACCAACAATTTCTAGCTAAGATGATGGTTAAGTAAAACCCTCTCTAATATGAGGAACTTAAGATTCAAACTTTCAATATAACATTGCAGATAAAATTCACTCAAAGTCACAAAACTCTTTTCTTGCAATTAACCACTATTGAGTTAGTTTGATTTTTTAATGATTGGTTCAAATTTTGTAACGAGGAAAATGTACTTTATCCCCTTAAATATAGATAATATATATTTTATCCCCCAAATTTTAAAAGAATGCAACTCGAACCCTACACTTTTTCTAAATATATGCTTAAATCCTTCTGTTATTTTTTCATTCATTGTTAATGAAATTTAATTGCATTCTACTTTTCTGATCCTTAGATTATGTACACTTTAATTCTTAAAAAAAATACAACCCAAACCCTAAACTTTATTGAATGTATATTATTTTCTTTAACAAATGATAAAAAAATTTAATAGAAGACCTAAAATGTATATTTAAAAATGTTAAAAGTTCAAACTACATGCTATTAAAATTCTTAAAGTAAGGTGCAAATAACATATAATTTAGAAAAATAAAATACATTTATTCCTTTTGTAACATGTAGAAACGATTAAATTTTTTGTCTACACAGCGAGTAGGACTGGCATTTATTTGGTTCATTCGGTTTTGGGTGGTACCTTGTGGAGTCACAAGGATAGACAAGAAAACAAATGGGCATTTAAATCAAGGTGGGGATCCAAAGAGCGATAGGTTCAGTAGCAGATGAGCTATCTTTAAACACGCACCAAAATATCAAGAATGGAGGAATCTTGTCAAGTGGGTTTGCCGGAGGTGACAGTATGATACTGTCACTTTCCCAACCATGTCATTGTGTACACGTAGTGGATAACGCATGAGCCACCTTTCAGATCATTAAATTTGGTACAAGTATACCAGTCAACTGAAGCACGAGTCAACTGTGGCATAGCTAAAGGATAAGCCTACTTTCCTTTTAAATTAAATAACTCCACCCTCTTAATTCTAACATTATTATTGTTTTTTTTCATATCTAAATTATTTATATTCAAAATTTACATAAATTTTAATTAATTTCACTTAAATTAGATCCATCAATTTTTTATAAAAATAAAAATATTCTAATATTAATTTTTCTTAGCTATAAAATTTAAACATAAAACTTTACATAATAAAAACAAATATCAGACTACTTTAATCAATTATTGCTTAGTTCTAACAACATTATTATAACTCTATGGGAATCAATAATGTTATATTTTACAAATACGAATACTCTTTACCTATCATTTTTGGGGAAAAAAAAAAAGAAAAAGGGGGGTGGGGGCTGGAGGGAAGGGAGGGAGATTTAAAACTTTTCCAAAAATAACAGGTGTAAAAGTAGATGTATGGATTGGAGTGTAAATAGAATGCATTCTAATAACCAAACCTGTAGCACGGACAACACAATATTAGATCACACTCTTTAGTAAGAAATAAATAAATCACCAACATGAAGACCATAGAAACAAACCAGCAAAATATATACAATTAAATTATGGTGTAAAATACATGCACAACTAAAAGTGCAGGTTACATACTTTCCAAAATCTGTAGCTAACCCTCACCTTAGAAATGGATCATAGGATACATGTCTGGGGTCTGGAACTATAAGGGGCAACTTCTCTATATACAGAAACAGCATCTTACAATTCTCCTTGAAAATTGTCCCAACATCAACAATGTCACTCTTGTCTGTGTAAATCCAAAGGTCCCCTGAGTCCATTCTCTTTAGGCTATCCCGGCAAAAGGGGCAAGACTGAGATCTCACACACCTGAAAGCAATAAAGCAACATTTTCATGTCTAAAGAATGACAAGAAAGCAAAAAACTAGTATTATTGTGTGAAAATTCAAATGGTTTAGCTTTTGATAAAGTAAAAGCAACTATCTTTGACTTTATTATCATCAACAGTTACACTGTCTTTAGAAAAAGTTAGATCAGGAATTCAGGATCCTCAACTCTAAAAGGACTAACCCTACTAAATTTTGTCACATAAGATTTTCTCATGGATTCCAAAGATGCTATGAGTGGTAGAATATAAATCATTTATACCATTTAAGTTATTATTAACAGGACAAGCCCTTTATAGGAGAAGATCCTGATTCAAAAAGGTTGAATGGGCATATACAATATAGAAACATTCATCAGCATAATATAAAGAATCTAACATGGAGGGGAAGATTAAATAAGTAATAAAAGCAGAAGAAAAGAATTTTACCAATCTCTATAGCACTTCAAACACATATAGTGGCAGCAATTAGGCAGCACAACTTTCCCTTTCACCTCCAAGCAAACTCCACATTCCTCCTCTCTTTCGATGTCGATTTCAGATTCTGTTCCCTCTTCAAAATCAGTCCTCCTTTGGTATCTAAGTAAACATACTTCTTTCTGTTTTCTTTCCTCGAAATCTGTGATGCCTTTCTGAAGTTGCAATAAAGCAGGAAATATCACCGCTGTTTGAACAGCAAAAGAGAAAATCAGCAAATGTGTAAGTATGAGTTGATTATCAAGAACATAAAAATGGAGCCATTTGTACATTCATGTTTGCCACATTTAACTTACAGTAAAATTGTCTAATGCTTGCTTTCCTTTCATATATTGACATAGTACTCTTCCCATCTCCATAAGTCTGCATAAATGTAGATGGAAAAATGCCATGATATGAAATTAAATCCAAAAACAGATTATGACAATTTAAGACCAAAAAATAAAAATTATGAAAGGGACAAATGAGGTAAATACATGTTAAACAGAAATATGTGATCTTCTACTAATGCATTGAACATATATATGTAACTTGTTAAGGAAAGGAAATATACCACAAAAATTAGAATTCTCAGCAAACCTAGAGCAGCAGCCAGGCGATAATCTGCCCACTGAACTAGAAAGAGAAAAAGGGGGGCTGCTGGACTGTATGATAGTCTCATCTGAAAGCATCCTCCATCCTTATCCCTTGGATAACCTAATGCCCTGAAGAAAAAAAAAATAAAAAAAAAGTAGGAAAAAAGCAAATCAGATAAAATCTCACATGACGAAAGTTCTAGCACTCTGCTAAAAGAATATGTACGGAAGACCCCAAAAATAGGTCCAGCACATGTATAAACATACTGAAGTGTCAGAAAAGTGTTGCATATTGAAGAATATTTTCTAATTCCAAGTTTACAAAAAGGAAACTGTTTGTAGCTGCAGTTTATTAGCAGCTTCTTTGAACAAATTCCCAGCTTCAAGTCCCTCTACCTTCAGAAAAACCCACAGTTTCAAATTTCAGATGACAAAATTAACAACAGAACATGAAAACTGCATTTGAAAGTATTAAAACAAAACAACACAAGGCTGCACTGCACAAGCGGGAAACAAAAGATTCAATTTTTAATAATCAAGTCAACAATTTCAGTTATGGGATATCCTTGTTTATGGTAAGGCATCATGTTTCAAACCTCAAGAACAAAAGGGTCACTCAATATAGCCAAAAAAGATTCAATATTTTAATCTAAGAATAAGAAGAACTATAGCATTATAAATTCTCATTCAAACAACAGCTACCCCCAACAAAAAAATGCTGGGAAGAGAGAGACTTACAGGGTATTAGCATACTGAATATCAGCTTCCAGAGCTTTCAGGGAATTCTGAAAGGAGCACTTTCCCATACCCAGATATGATAATATTTTCCCGGAAAACCTTTTTGCATGCAATGCACTGAGAAAATTCCCACAAAGGCAATATATATATCATATGAAATGAAATGATATGATTTATGGGGCAATATGACAGTGACAGTGTGACGGTATTGCCCTTTCCACCTCCTCAATAGCTAATGGTATTGCTAAGTAGATTACCTTTGTTTAACTGTTAGCGGATTTCGATATCATTGGAAAGACGATTTTGGCCCTGTATTCATTTGAAAGTTTTGTACTTTTGATAATTAAAGAGCATTGAGTAAGTAATCATTATAGATTAAACAAAACAAAATTGGATTTTGCTAATTTTGTCTCTCTTTTTTTTTATTGGTAGAAGTTAGTAACCTCTATTATGTTATAATTTGACAAAAATATCATGTTTTTATTTACCAAATAACTTTTTTTAGAAATTTATTATAATTTATTGCTCTTTTTGATAAAAAGAAATCCAAAAAAATTTTTCTCCTTTCTCCTTACTTTTTTTTTTGTGAATAATTATTTTTCATGTGAGCTAACCATAAATGAGAAAAAGGAAAGAGAAAATATTTTAAATTTACTTTTATTAGAATAAGTGAAAAATTATAATAATATCATTAAAAATAAGTTATTTAATAAATAAAGAAGGTAATATTTTTATCAAATTATAATATGGTAAAGGTTGCTACACAAAACACAGAGGGAGGAAATTAGCAAAATCCAACAAAATTTGAAATTTCTTTTTTATTTGATACCTAACGACCTTTGGTTTATTTTTTACTAAATATCATATACTTATTATTTTAATGAAGTCACGAAAAATTCATTTAAACTATTCATAAAAAATAATCTTCATTTAAATATATATGAGTAATAAAGTTATACCAACTCTTTATAAAAATTAATTTTTTAAAAAATTTCAAACTCATATATTTGTCTTAAAGCAAAAATTACTTACAGCCTTAATCAATTTCTATACAAATACTTCTTAAAAAGTATTTTTGTTTCAATGCAAATATTTGAATTGTGAATATAGGAAGGAGAATCCCACATTCCTTATATTAATTTTTCTTACGTTTCACTATTCAACGCGTTAGTCAGATTATCTTCTAACTTAACTCCGTATTTGATTTATAAAATCTCTTAAATATTATGATGTGTTTCCTTAGCAATGTACGTAGCATTACGAATAGGAAAAATAGATAATATATGTATAATTTTTTAAATTAATTAGTAAATAATTAATTTTGTTAAAAGTAATTTTTATATTTTATTTAAGTTATTTAAAAATTACTTTTATAAAATAAAGGTTTAATTATTCTGTAAGTCCCTATAATTTGACCCAATTTTTAATTAGGTCCCTATAGTTTAAAAATTTTCAATCAAATCCCTGCATTAAATAAATTTTTGTACCTTGAAGCAATCTATTATTGCAAAATTGTTGGTTAAATTAAATAAATTTTTACGTTTAAACTTATAAAATTAGGTTAGGATCTATTAAATTAAATAAAATTTTAAAATTTTTTATAATTTTAAATTGCTCTAAGGACCTAATTAAAAAAATTATCTAATATAAGGACCTAATTAAAAATTTTTAAATTCTAGGAACTAAATTGAAAATTGAATAAAATTATAAGGACCTTTAGAATAATTAAATCTAAAATAAATTATACAAAATTTATAACAATTCAAATCCAGAAATAAATATTTGGCATCCAAATTTGTTAAATAATTAAAAATTAGTGATATATAACCAATTTAATTGATATGTATTATTAATATAAAATAATTCTATAATGACATTTAAGGATATGTTGTTATATTGTTTAATAAATTTTGCATCTAATGTGCTGTCAATTTAATTAAAAGATCAATTTTAATATATTATCAAGGTGAAATATTTTATGTCAATTAATTATATATTATCTTTTATATAATTTTTAAGATAGTTATAATAAGAGTTAAATAACTTTAATGACGTAACTATATATAATTGGATAATTGTGTACAAAAGTTTTACATTAATGATGTATTAAAATCAAATAATTTTATTAAATGATGTCATAACATGTCATTAAATATCAATATAAAATTCTTTTATATTAACAATATCTAACACTTGATTTATTTAAGTGATTTATAGAGGTATTCAAAATCAATTCAAATAAAATTAAAATCGAAAATCGATCAAAACCGAAATAAATTAGCTTAGATTGGTTATTATTTTATAAAAACCAATTAGTTCGGTTTTCAATTTTAGTTTTTAAAACCAATCTAAACCAAAATGAACTGATAATATATCTCATGCTTAAATATGTTTATAATCGTTATAAATATAGGCCGTTTCAGTTTTAATTTTCTAAAATTTTTGTTTTGATTTTGGTCCTTTTTTTTCTTATTTTTGTTTTTGGTCTTCGTCGTTATAAATTTTGGTGGTTATAAATATTTTAAAATATATATTTAGTCCTTATAAATATTAAAAATTTTATTTTAGATCTTTATATATATTTTGAGAACATTTTTTTATCTTTACAAATATCATAGTTTAACACTTCGTCTAATTAATATAGAGATAAAAAATCGAACAATAAAAAAAAGGAGGAATTGAAGGGTGAATTTTTTTTTTATATGTTGTTTAGAGTGATTTATTGAGGATATATGGAATTTTTGATAAAATTTAAAAAATATGAAATTTTGGAAGAAATCCGGTTTGTTGTCAGACGGATCCCATTAGTTTTAATAAAAAAAATTGAATTTCGGCATATTTTCAATCGGATCCCATTATTTTAATATAAATGAGGAGAGAGAAAAAGAAAATTCGATCTATTATCATTCAGATCTTATTATTTTAATAAAAAATAAGAAAAAAAAAAGAATATTCAACTTGTTGTAAGCCAGATCTTATTATTTTAATAAAAAAATTGAAATCCAGTGAAAATACACCGAATCTCATTTTTTTTTTGTGTTGTGTGTGTTGTAAGTGTGTGTGTTTGAGAGAGAAAGAGAGAGAGAGAGAGAAAAGAAGAAGAGAGTGGGGGAAGAAAGAGAGAGAAGAGAGAAAGAAAGGAAAAAAGAAGAGAGAGGAGAGAGAAAAAATTATAAAAATTAAAAATATCATATTTTTTTAATTTCATTAAAAATATCATATTTATCAAATTTTTTCACAAAAATTCTATATAAAAAATAATTATCCAGAATTGAAGCCAATGTAAAATTTTATAAAAATCAAAACCAAAATGACTTATGTATTTGACAACAGCACATGCCCTTAATAATTAAATTCTAACAAAATTTTTAATTCTATAGCATTAATGGAAAAATAGGGTAGCAACCAAAGAATTTAATTTTTATATATTATTAATATAAAAAAATTTTATATTAATATTTAATTATATATTATCATATTTATAAAAATAGTTAATTCTTATATCTATTATTTCAAAAAAAAATTATTTTTATTTATATAATAATATATAATTAAATATTTTTATAAAACTCTTTTATACTGATACTACATACAAATTAAACTCATATATAAATAAATAATAATACTTTAATCTCCAATTTGCCATAAATCCTACCCAATCATTCAAAATATAATTTATAATTATAATATATAAATATTATAAAACTTACTAATTAATATATTATCGTGTGTTAAGTTCGTCCTAAACTCGAGTCCATATTCCCGTTTTCTATACAAATACCTTGTCGGCAATGCTCCCAATGGACTTTATACGACTTCTGTTGTGGTCCTTACCACTCAGTGACTTTGATGGAATTTAGTATTTTAAAAATAATAAAAGATAGTGAAATTACTATTCTGCCATTCCCATCTTAATTTTTCACTGCACAAAACATGAGGGGTGTGAGTTCATTGCGTAAAATCAGACTGAATATTGCGCCGAATAAGTTATTAAATCAGATATTTAATGATTTAAAATTAGGATATATATATGTTTTAAAATAAAATTTTTTTATTAAAAATTATATATAAAAAATAAAATAAAATTTAACATGATAAAAACATCCCAAAATACAATCTTTAAATTCAAAATCCAACTAGTCAAACAATAAGCATGCAGCTAAATATGCACACTAATTTAGTAATTTTATTAAACAACAAATATGCACAGAAGGAAATTAGAAGCCAGAATTATAAAAGAAAAGCAATGAGGATAGAAATTAGAAGCCGAAATTGTGGAACCACTGAAGCCAATGGGTGTTGCGTACCTTCAACTTTAGCTGAACGCAATGAAGCTGAAATTAGAAGCTTTGGCTACCCGCTACCTTCGACTTCAACTGCGGCTGTTGTGGGTGCTACGGAGGAGGACACTGCACTGTGTCAGGTTCTGACGGCCGGACGAGTCGGAGCTATGGTTGCTGCTGATCGAGCACGATGGCGATGACGGCTTCGGCTTGGACATGCGGTGGCTGCGCCGTTCCTGAACAGGAGGAGGCTGAACGCAGTGGCAGATTGGCACTCTTCTTGTTCTCCATTTTGTTTTGTTGCTCTCTTTAAATTGTTTTTTTTTTTGTTCCCCGAAAACTATGAACGGCGTCGTTTCATTCTTTTTAATTTTTTTCTAAAGAAAAACTAAAATGATGTCATTTTTAGTTAACGCATTCATTTTTTAAAAAATCACCCAACCACCAGAACAGTTTAGTTCGCCCGGTTCCGCAGTTTTCAGGCAATTTAGGTCTAGTTTTATGAAAAGGGATTTTAAGACCATGACCAAACCGAATCAGAGGCCTATCGATTCTCAGTTCAACCAGTCCAACCAATCGATCTAATCTGATTTTTAGAGCTATGCTTAACGATAACATCAAGGGGTGGTACATGTTGGAAAATTATAAAAATGGAGGATAAAGTGGTAAATCAAATAAAATTAATTTTTAGAAAAATATTAAAATATAATTATAAAAGAATATAATTTTGACAAATTAATATTATAAAATATCTAATCATATATTATTAAATTAATAAATATATTTAATTTTTTTATCTATTATTTTAAAAATTATATATATTGAAGAATATTAATTAATTAATAGTATATCAAAATTAAATTTAATATAAAATATTACAAAAATTATTTTTTATATAAAATTTTAATCTCAACATTTGGACTTAATGTAAGGGCCAATATTGAAGGTTCATGATGGTCTCTAGCATGGCAGGGACCCCAACAGAATTTGCCACGGACATCATTGCTTGTTGAGGGAAGCATGAACCGTTATCGGTTCAATGCAATGAACTAATGTGAACTGGTCCGTATCAGATTACTAAACCAGTTGGCGCCGCCCCAAGGTTTCGCGGTTTTGGCCGAAACTGGCAGCATGTGAAAAGACAATAATACCCAAAACGATTACTAAACCCATTTGCCTTTGAAAAAGAAACTAACTTGTCTCCCAGTTGCAAATTGGCCAACCATAGAGTCATCCATATTTCAGATTTCGGATGTGGCAAACCTAAGTTCTTATCCTTACAAATTTTGTCTTATTTTGTGTTCGGATGAAGTGAATTATTTCTACTTGTAAGGTGAAATGTTGACTTGAAAGAATCTAAATGAGATTGCCATTTTCCCTGTCAGGGGATAGCAAATTGATATATAATAATATTAATTGAGAAACTTGTATGTTTGTAGTAGCATGACGAAGTTTTATTGGTTATGTGAGATTTTTTTGGGACCCAATAGCATGAGTCCATGTACACGTTGTGATGCACTAGAAGAATTTGAAACTTATAAAAGATGTGGATTGAAGTTGATGACTTATAGCAAGCAATGGCATGCTTTTGCATTATTTTTCATTTTTTTTCCTTAATTACTTTTAATTGATTTTAAAATTAAATATATTTTATTTATATTATTATGTATTTTAATTTTATATTAATTATGATTGAGGATCCATTTATTTAATTTTTAAGAAATTTTTTAATTAAATATATGAATAAAATTTAAAATGAGTTAAATTCTTAGAAATCTAAATTTCAAAAAAAAAAAATTAATATCTTCATAAGCTAAAAATACTAACTTCGGAAAGAAATCTCAAATATATATATAAGCGTTATATTTTTAAACTTAAACAAATGCATTATTTAACATTTTTCTTTACAATAAGGAAAAAAATTTACAATCCCTGAAAGTTATTTAATCTCTTAAGTTACTAAATTGAATGTTATTTAAACAATCGAAATCTAAACGATTAATATATGCTTCTAACACATATTGACTAAAATATAATATTAATAAATTATATCTAGAGATAATAAAACAGCCAACTCCGTTGGCCTTTCAGCTTAATCCGCCAAAAATATCAGGTTGGGTTGGTATTTTTATCCTGCCAAAAAATTTCAACTCGTTTAACCCACTCTACCTAACCCGCAGGTTGAGGCGAGTTAGGGCGGACTTGGCCTGAGGGCTGCAGAGTTCTTTTTTTTTTTTTTTCCTTTCATGAGACCTTATTTCACTTCTCTCATTCCCAAAGAAGTGAAGGGAAAGAACACAACAGCGATGTCTCATCTCTGAAGGAAAGGAACACAGCTTCTCAATGTTCATCTCTTTCATCTCACTCTTGCTCCTTTGTTCATCACTGGTGCAATAACAGATGCGATAAGCAGGTAGTGCAGACAATGACCAGCAGCATCGCAGCGGAAGCAATGATGGCTAATAGCAGCAGTGGTGAGTGGCAGTCTCCGGTGAGAAGAGGCAGACGCGACAACAGCAGTCTCTTGTCTCCGGCGAATAGCAGTAGCTTCATTTAGATCCACCTTAGATTACTTTAGCTGCTTCTTATAGATCCATCTTTGATTGTAACTGAGCATTCTTGATGTTTTTTCCTTTTCTTTTTTTTGGTAGATTTCTTGATGCTTCCTCAATTGTTCTAAGACAGTTTTGCTTTTGATTTTTTTTTAATAATTAATTTGATGGTAATAAATTTTACTTTTAAATTTTTATCCATTTTTTTTTTTAATTTTTAGACGGGCGGCCCGCCAACCCGCTAGCCTAACCACAAAGAAGGCGGGCTAGCATGTTTAACCTATTTTCTTAAGCGCTCACTCGCCTCCTTCAAATTCATTTTAAGCGAGCTTTTGGCGGGGCGGACCAGTTCGCTTTACCATCTCTAATTATATCATTATAAAACTCTAAATAATATTTTCTACAGCATATAATAGATTATATTGATGAACTTTTTTTTTTATTTTATAAAAGTATAGCTTTATTTTAGTTCCTAACAAGAAAATTTATAATATTTTGATATAATTATACATTTATTAAGAATTTAAGGATGGTTGGTCGCAAGAAAATTGAACTACAATCCCTGTCAAACTTTATCCGTCATAGTAAGGGTTTGAATCCTAAAGTTACTACATCTTGAAATTGCATGAGCAATATAATTCCTTAGGCTAAAGAAAAAAAATCTATTCAATATATATATATATATATATATATATATATATATATATATATATTAGTGATTTGATATTAGACTATCAATAACATATTTATATATTTTCTAGTCTTGATATGAATATATTTATCGTACCATAGACATCAATTATTTGAGGTATTCCTAAATTGACATAATGTCATTATATCATAATCCTATGAAAAATACATGAGTTTAAAATTTTATATTGTAAAATATTCATCTAAAATAAAAGCTATCTTACTTAAATTAATAATGAGTTTACTATTAATTTATTTTAAATAAGCGCGATGATAGTTAGAATACAATTCTTTTTTCAAAAAATAATCTAGAGTGTAAATTATTAGACACTATAATCAATTATGCAATTATTTAATAGATGATTTAAAAATAAAATTTATTTACAGTTTTATATAGAATTATGTTATAATGTTAAATTATTTTTTAAAAAATATATTGTTATGACGTGTTAAAATGATTAAATTATACTTAATATGAATTGAGAATAGACAACAATATAAAAATATATATAAAATGTATTTCATTTTGAAATTAATTACTTAAGGGTAGTTACGGAAATAAAAGTTAAAAAAAATTATTAGGGAATGAAAATCAACAAAATGAAGTGACAATACCCTCATCCTTAACTATTATTATTGGTTTTTGAACGTTAAAAGTAAGCTTTGAAAGAAGTAAATAATTTGAAATTATATCATTTTCTCCTTCTAACTATTTTTTATCTTGAAAAATGAATCAATCCTTTTTATGGTTGAAATTCCAATCATTGAAAAAGTTAAATATATCTAGTCAATAATAAGCACGTATATGTAATGAAAAATTTTATCTGAAAAAGTATATTAAAAAAATTGAAATTTCAGCCACCAAAAAGAAAAAATTGCAGTTACAATTCAACTAGCAAAAAGGAACATCTGAACATACACATGTCAACAATTATGTGTTAATAACAATAACATCTATGAAAGCCTTAAACTATGAACAAAGATAAAAATTCACATAACCATACATACGCTCAATATAGGATAATTCTTCAAAGCCATATATAATTAAATTAAACTATTAGGACTTGCTTAGTGGTAAGAGGCTTGAATTGTATGCAAAGACTATAGGTTTAAATTTCAGTACCACTGATCTACCATAAAAAAAAAAAAAAAACTGTAAATTAAATTTATATCTGTTAAAGAGATTGCAGAAACCTTTGTAGAAATTCCAGAATCAGAAAGTCTATTGAATTCATGTATATTGCTAGCTTCCTATAAATCAAAGAGTTATCCTTCAGCTTTGCCCAGAACTACAGTATTAATGTAGGATCTGAATCTCTTTAAAGATTTTTTTCACTAGAATTGCTGTTCTCCAACAGGCATAACTGCCAGGCGTATATATGCTTGAATAAATAATAATGGTGCACTTTGTTACAAAAATAAAATAAAGAGGGAACATGCATTTTAGTCCCTAAAAGATTCGTGTGACATCAATTTAGTCTTTAAATTTTTTTTTTACATCAAATAAGTCTCTAAAAATTAGAATATGACATCATATTAGTCCCTAAAAATTGTTTGACATCAAATAGGTTTTTAAAAATTAAAATATGATATTATTTTAGTTCTCCGAAAATTATTTGACGTCAAATAGGTCCTGAAAATGCATATTTTATTGAAAAGGGGGAACCAAATAGTTTTTTACTCTTTTTGAAAGTTATTTGACATTACATAAATCCTTGAAAACTCATAATTTATTGAAAAAGGGATTAAATAATCTTTCAAAAGAACTAAAATAATATTATATTTTAACTTTCAAAAATTTATTTTATCTAAAAAACTTGCAGGACTAACATAATGTTATATTTGATCTTTTAGTGATCTATTTAATGTTAAAAATCTTTTAAGAACTAAATTAATGTCACACCAATATTTCAAAGGTTAAAATGCATGTTTACTCTAAAATGAAATAAAATAATGGTGCACTTAAACTTGTTTCTGGAAATGGTTTTCAAATCGTAATATGCAACAAGTACAGGTCATAATTAAATGTATATTTTAGATTACTATCTCCGCTGTTTGGTAATTTGGATTCATTAATTATGTAGAGTGGTATGCCTTAAACTGTAGCGGGTCCTAGAAGTATTAGTATTTGGTATATTACCTATTAAAATTGTCAGTAATATAGATTATCACTTAAAAAGATTGCCACCTTTTAAATTGCTGATAATGTTAAATGCAATGTTTAGTATGTACAAGTAATCTAAGTGGCAATTTATATTACCTTGTTTGGTATATAAAAAAGATTACTAGGTAATATGTGTATTAAATCAATATTATAATTATTATTATTATTAATTAATAAGAATGAGAAAATTTAATTATTAATTATGATTATAATGGTTAATTTTATTAATAATTATTATTAACATAATTAATTATTATATAATTAATATTTAATCATAATAATAATTATAATAATTATAATTAATAATAATAGTTATTTTTAATAATAATAAATAATAACAATAACAATAACAACAATAACAATAATAATAATAATAATAATAATAATAATAATAATATAAAGATTGCCACATTGATGGTAATCCACATTACCACCTTTTACCACATTAATGGTAATCCATATTATTTTAAAAATCTGAATTGCTAGTAATATTGTCTAACAAAATAAGATAATGTTGTGGACCTAAGTAATTTAATCAAATATTACCAATAATTCAGATAAATTACCTCATATCAAATGCTATCTTAGAAACTTATGCCATGTTGATCAAGCCAAATTCTCGTGCAAAGCAAGACTTAAAAGCACTTGATGTAGAAAATTTAGTTGGACAAAGCTGAAGATGAAAGTACTCTTTTTGATTTGTCATAGGTACACATATAGATTTCACATGAAAGAAAATTTTCACAACAAAAAGTTAGAGAAATGTCAAAACTTCACGTCGGGAGTAAGAGACCGACACAATATATATATATATATATATATATATATATATATATATATATATATATATATATATAGCATATCATATGAGAGGAGTAGTTTATTATGAGAGTGAGAGTAGTAAATGTGAGACGTATAATCATATATAGATAGTCAAGATTTAAAGTTGTTTAAAAGTCATATGATTACTTAAAAAAGTCATGTGACCTTATATTTTAATATTGACCATTCACATGCATAAGATTCAATGGTCAAGATTTACTCATCTCACTCTCATAATAAATCACTCCTTTTATGTGATACACTCTATATATCACTTATATATATATATATATATATATATATATATATAGAAGTGATAGGGGGACTCATTTCTCGTGGGATATCATACCAACTCACACCCCATCCACTATTAGATGGGATGTGGATCAAATGCGACCCACATCCCATCCAATGGCAGATGGGGTGTGAGTCGCTAGGTGTCCCATGAAAAATGAGTTTTCCAAATATTTTTCTCATATATATTGGAAAAGTAATTACAATAATATTTCACAGTTGAGTTTTTTCTGTAATAATACAATAATGCATAGATAATTAAATAATAATATATAAAAATTAAAAAATCATTATTTATAAATTTTATTACTAAAAAAGAAAAGATAAATTAATTAAGCATCTCAATCTTTTTGCGAGATCACATTTATTTTACAAATTTTAGTTGATTTGAACCATTTATGAGTTAAATCTTTGTTTAATTGTGGAAATAAAAGAGTTGTGCAATCTCTCTATAGAAAGGTTAATTTCCTAATTAATATTGGATGTCGCATTCTCATCCTCAGAGAACGAAATTGCTTACCATCTTAATTTTACAAAGCAAATAATATATAAGAATAACGGAAATGTTAAATTTGCGAAAAAGTTTTCGCACGAAATCATGTACAAAGACTTTCCACCATTGATTTTGCATGATAGCTGTATCAGTATAGTGAAACTGAAACTAGTGTTATATGTTTTCACCATCGAAAATATTAAATACTAAGAATAAAAATTCGTAAACGATGTAGGAACCTTCAAAATCAAACCAAATTATTTGCGTTTTGTTTGGTAACTGTTTTCTCTCCCCTTCCACTCGACATTTTTACCACTTCTGATTGGTTATAAATTGTTTAATGCACAGTGACGAAAATCAATTCGTGTACTCTAGCAATGTTCATGCTCTTTCACCATTAACACATCATCCGTTCAATTTCGTACATTATTTTATTCATACCGTTCAGCAATGCACAAAGAATTATTATGAATAGTATCAACATGCCTATCTAAGTGATCTGATCGGTGCGCATTTGTTTATAACTCCTCTTTTCACCTTTTTTTTTTTTTGATAAAAGTTTAGGTGGGTTTGACATTGGTTATCCCATCAAGGCTAATACACGACTCCTAGGTTTAGAAAGTACTTATAAAGACTTACAAGATCACTTATTAATGGAATTCTCACACTAATAACGGAATCGAACTTGCATCCTTGTCAAATACGAGCCTATTCCTCCACTCTCTTGCTTTTTTAATTCAAATTTGTGCATTTTTGTATCATGTATTATCATACCAAATAGCATTGCTAAATATATAATTAGTGTGAACTAAATAGCTATTAACATAGAAATGTGATAAACCCACAAATGATTAGTTCAGATAGTAAATAACCTTAATCTCTCAGAAGGAGAATGCATGTTTAAATTCTAAAGAAACAACTTTTGTGAGTAGGTTTAAGATTGCATAACCTTGTGTTTCCATATTTGAATGAGAAATAATCTTAAAAATAGTTTAAATAGACCGAACTTGTAAAAGTACCTAAAAAAAAAATAAAAATAAAAATGTGATGAAACAAAATAATATCGTGCAAAAAGTACTAATGTTTCCTGAGGATTACTGAAAAAAGAAAATCTTTTTAGAAAATATTGTGCAAAATTAAAAGTATTAATGCATGTTTCTAGATACTATTAACAAAAAAAGAAATTAAACTTTTCTAGAAGGGGTGGTAAGGCGGGGTATAAGTGTACAGAGCTTGCATACTAAATTTGCCATTGGCATAGAATGCTTCTACTAGAACCGTACTAAATTTGACTTAATTGTTCATTTTAATTTGAGCCGCCCCTAACACACATACATACATACAAACAAAAGTGCTTTATCCCTTCATTCATTAATTCTTTCATTTCAAAACAACCAACCCTTCTTCTCCTCCTCCTCTTCCTCCCTCCACTATTGTTCATCCTTCCTCTTGTTCAACTCTCTCTCTCATTAGCAGCCCCGACAAACACAGAGAGAGAGAGAGAGAGAGAGAGCGAAGAAGAGGAAGAGGACATCATCATCGTCACCAATGGCAGCGAACTTTGATTTTGACCTAGCTTCTGAAACAGGAAGGGACTCATTTGCGAAGGCTTCCAATGCAGAATGGGTGGAGGAGGATGAAGAGGAGTTGCAAATGGCTGCACTCCAGAGGTTGCCCACGCAGAAGCGTGCAAACTTGGCATTGGTGAGGAAGCCATCGTCGAACCTCGACAATAATGCAGGTACGAGGAAGAGCAAGATGGAGCAGGTTGATGTCAGGAAGTTGAGCCGGTATCACCGTGAACGCGTCGTCAAGGAGGCCTTGGCCACCAATGAACAAGACAATTACAAGCTCCTTTATGCCATCAAGGAGCGGTTCGATAGGTATCAAATGTTTATGGAAAAAGTTATGTAGAAGCTTATTTCTTTTGACTCATTTTTGGACACATACGAAAAGTATGGCAAGAGTAATAGAGAGAGAATAGATGGGGAGAAGACATATAGTCACCTTTTTGTCTCTAGGATGTCGAGTATGTGTTGCTGATAATGTGTTCAAATAACAAGTCTTAATGTTTATATATGTGTTGAATTGACGTTAGGTAACAATCAATGAAAAATATTTTTAAAAATATTATATTAATTCAACACTTACATAATTAAAATATACATCTAATTTACATATCTTATTTGCACATAGTTTTGTAAACATCAATTTCAGGATCTAAATCACTGTGTTCAAATATTGGATTTGAGTTATTTGTATGTAGAAAATAAAATTAATGTAGACATGTATAGAGAAAAAAACAAAGCTGAGTGTTAAAAGTACAAAGGATAATGGGTCTATTGCATTTGTTTCTTCATCTCTTTATTTGTGATCATATTGTATCTATTTTCTATGTATGTATATACACAAATAATATTCCTTTTAAAGTTAGGATAAGCTATGATACCATAAAAGAAAATTACAAACGAACTTAACCTTAAAAAGTTAACAAACCATGATTATTTTGTTTAAGTTTCCTCTATAGCATAGAAGAAATTTGCTCTTTTCTTTCTCGCGTATAAAATGGCCCTACGCGCATGTCACGTTATGCCAAAAAAAAAAGATGATATATATATTGGTGCTTGTTTTGCTGATATTGTTACGTGCATGAAATGGATTTATATTTGATTTTGCATTTTATATTATTTTTGTGGTTGAATGCAACAGGGTTGGAGTGGAGTTGTCAAGTATCGAAGTGAGATACAGAGACTTGACAATAGGAGCTAAAGTCCAGATAGGTACAAGAGCTCTGCCAACTTTGGCCAATTACACACGAGATGCCTTTGAGGTTCATAACTATTGCCCTCCTCATATTTAATTCGTTCATTGTTGCAATGCAAACTGATTCATATGTATGCATGGTGGTGGTGGCATGCATCCAGGGTTTACTAACCAGCTTAGGGATAACTCGACCTAAAAGACATTCCTTGGCCATTTTGAATAATATCAGCGGCGTCATTAAACCTAAAAGGTATTTTTTTTCTCTCTGTTGTTTCTTTTATGAAATATTTTTAAGTGCTTTTAGAATAAGAGATTTCTTTTGCTCTGATCCATACACTGTTTACCACATTAATAAATATGGACCACCCTTATTTTCTTAACTATCAACATTCTCTTCTTTTATTAATGGAAGCCCTCACTTCACGGGATGGAAATATACTAATCTGGCTCCTGCCTCTATATGTGTATGAGACTAGGAATAAATAAAACAACTTACTTAGTTTTAGCTAAATTAATACTTAGTTTTAGCTAAATTAATACTTTGCAACGACAGAATCCAAGTTTTTTTTTTTCAGTTACATATATCTAAGTTTTTTAACTGGCATAATAATGACTGAAAATCATACTATTTTAATGTGTAACGTTATAATACAAAGATGGTTAGCTCTTTCTTTTGTGGAATGAGTATCTAACTTGACGTTAACTGTTGTTGTGTAGGATGACATTGCTCTTGGGACCCCCAGGATCAGGCAAAACTACATTGCTCTTAGCTTTAGCTGGAAAGCTTGATAGCAATCTGAAGGTTAGTAAATAATCTGGGCAAGGAAATTAATCTCATTGTTCATGGTGTTGGATCAAACACTTACTATTAGATCAAAAATTATAATTGTTGACAAGGATGCAACTTTATTTTCTTATAATTTCTCAGAACTGTATCAAACATAAAGGGCCACAACCATTACAAGCTCTATGTGCTGGGATGTTAAATCCATTGAATCCTAAGAGTGATGCTGGCCAAATAAAGCTAATAATCTCCCCCTCAATGTCAGCTAGGGGATTCGAACCTATGACCTTGCTCTAATACCATCAAAAGTTTACCATTAAGCCAAAAGTTATAGCTGTTGGTAATGGTGCAACTTTATTTCCTTATTGTTTCTCAGAATAGCATTAAATATAAAGGGCTGCACCCATTACAAGCGCCATGGGCCAGGATATTAAGCCCATCAAATTCTAAGAGTGACGCTGGCCAAATAAAGCCAACACATGGAATTGCCGCTTCATTGTCAATTTTTTTTTACGTTTTTTTTTAAATACCTTCTACATTCTTTGTTAACTAAAATAATAGTTTAATATTAATTATTTAATAGTAATCCTAGTTTTTTTAAATTTATTATTATTAATTTAATTGAAATTTCATTTAATATTCTTGAAAATTTTAATTTTGTTATTTTTTTAATTTTTATGCAGTAAACAAATACTAAAAAAATTTATAATTATTTTATTTAATATAACAATTATCTAAACAATATAACAGTGATTATTTTAGAAAAAAGCAATTATCAAGAAATCGTAACGGTGAAAATATGCGTGGAAATACTTGGTTACAAGACCCAAAAAAAAAAAAAAGAATATATCTACATATCATTTCTCCATTTTATAATGATTGTGTATTGACTTTATGTGCTACACATTTGAAATTTCCTTTGATGTTTGATGTTTTCATTGCGTTATTTTATGGTTCTAACACTTTCCTCTTTGAGAATATGTGCACTCCAGTTATGTCACACTCGGACAATATCTTGTCGTTTTTACAGTTGAAATTATACTATTTTGGAGCATTTCTTGTTAATTATTATGAGTACAATTCTTGAGAAGTCCATTTCTCAATTGCATGTCAGCATATAAGAACTATGAATTTAACACGTTATAGCATTATTCAAAAATCTGTTCTCATCCTAGAATTACATTAATTAGACAATTTCTGTAATAACTTCGCAGAAAAGTGGCAGTATAACATACAATGGCCATGAGCTAGACGAGTTTGTTGTTCAAAGGGCTTCTGCATACACTACCCAAACTGATACTCACATAGCAGAATTGACAGTGCGAGAAACTTTTGATTTTGCAAATAGATGTCAACGTTCAGATATTGAAGGTATTTAAGCTTTATTATGTGAAAATGTTGTTGTTGTTGTTTTTTTTTTTTTTAAATGTTGTAAGAAATTAATTTTGATGCACTGTCAGTATAAAAGAGTTTTACACTATCTTTCAATTACATGCTATTATTTGTAAGATTTTTGAGATAGTGAATATGATAATCAAATATTTTTACAAATATGACAATACAATATTTATGTAAAATTTTCTTACATTGGTAGTGTATCAAAATTAAATTTATTTTATAATTTAATTATTTAATTTGATGGTCTAACTTCATGAACAGGGCTTTTGAAAAATCTGGAACGCTTAGAGAAGGAAAAGAACATACTGCCAAGTACAGAAATTGATGCATTTATGAAGGTTTGTCTCATGTTAAATGTCTGAAAATTATGAATAACTACACATTCAGGTATTAATGTTGTGTTTGAAATTGACTTTACTCCACAGGCAGCATCTGTTGGTGGCAAAAGGCACAGTGTGATGACAGATTATGTTTTGAAAGTGCTTGGTCTTGATGTGTGTTCAGATACTATTGTTGGTAATGATATGTTAAGGGGTGTCTCTGGTGGCCAAAAGAAGAGAGTTACAACAGGTGATCTCTCTCCCCTCTCTTGGAACTAGTTGCAATTCTATTTGATATTAGGCTCTTGTGGTATCCCGTTATCAATTAATCTAACTGGATCGTTACCTCTTTGACGTTGCATACAAAGAGGTTCCAAATTCAATCCCTCTATTTTTTTTTTTTCAGATGAAGTTAATTATTTCTACTTGTAATGTGAAATGTAGCCTTCATAGAATTCAAAGGAGATTTCAATGTAAATTTGTAATTATGCTTTTGATATCGGGGATAGCAAATTAATATTATAATAATTGAGAAAATTACATAGTTCATACAGTTTCTATTAATGATGTTTGGTTGTTCTAGGCATAAGTTTCTAGGTAATACAAATTGAATCCATATATGTTGTGACTGTGTCTATACAAGAAGATTTTAGACATTATGAAAACATGGATTGAAATTGAAAAGTGGTAGCCAGCAATGACATGCTTTTTGCCTTGCAATTTTTCGTTTTTTTGTTTTTCCTCCAGGAGAAATGATTGTTGGACCAAGAAAAGCTCTATTTATGGATGAAATATCAACTGGACTTGATAGCTCTACCACATTCCAGATAGTGAAATGCATAAGAAATTTCACTCAACTGATGGAAGCTACTGTGCTTGTGGCGCTTCTTCAGCCTGCACCAGAGACATTTGAGCTCTTTGATGATATTGTGCTTTTGTCAGATGGGCATATAGTGTATCAAGGCCCCAGAGAAGATGTCCTTGAGTTTTTCGAGTCATTGGGTTTCAAGCTTCCACCTCGCAAGGGGGTTGCAGATTTTCTCCAAGAGGTATTTCTAGATTGTTTTTTCTTTTCAAATAAGACTTGTACCAAATTCCTTTTATCCATTTCAATCAATTGTCAAATCAAATGACACGCGGACAATTTTCTTGAAATGAGTGGTTTAAAAGTTAAAAGTGTATACTTATAAAAATATCTATATATCATTATTTGATTTCAGAATTGGATTGAATAGACATATAATGAACTTGATCTAAGTTTTTCTCCTTTTCGTTAATGGTCAAATGCTACCCAAATGTATTGCTTTGCTTATCTTGGTATTTTCCTATGTCAGGTGACATCTAAAAAGGATCAAGCTCAATATTGGGCTGATTCTTCAAGGCCATATAGATTCATTTCAGTTCCAGAGATTGCAGAAGCCTTTAAAAATTCCAGATTTGGAGAGTCTGTAGAATCCATGTATACTACTCCCTATGATAAATCAAAAAGCCATCCTTTAGCTTTGCCCAAAACTAGATTTGCTATTTCAAAGTGGGATCTCTTTAAGGCTTGCTTTTCACGAGAATGGCTCTTGATCAACCGGCATCGTTTCCTTTATATTTTCAGGACCTGCCAGGTAAATATGTGCTTGATTAAATAAGGATGCACTCAAACTTGTTTCTGTAAATCTTTCTAAACTCACAACTTGTTACAAGTAGAGTTCATGACAAGCTAGAAAGATTCCATTAATCTTTTACAACTTAAAAAGTAGAGTTCTTAATTAAAAGTAGATTGTAAACTACCTTAACAAATTTCCTTGCCAATCTATTCAACATGGAAACCATATGGATATGATGATCATAAATAGAGTTATACTATATATCAACAGAATGACTAGCATATGAGCTCTCTTGACACCACTTTGGCACAACAATTGTCAATATATAGAGGCATGGTCCTTTCTCATAATTTTCTATCTGACAATTTTCTCTCATTGTCAAAGGTTGCGATTGTTGGACTTATCACATGCACATTATTCATACGATCAAGAATGCATCCTACAGATGAGGCTAATGGCAGTCTCTATCAATCTGCGCTATTTTTCGGATTGGTGCACATGATGTTTAATGGATACTCTGAGTTGTCCCTTATGATATCTCGGTTACCTGTCTTCTATAAACAAAGAGGCAATCTATTTTATCCTCCATGGGCATGGTCTCTGTCCACTTGGATTCTCCAGATACCTTATTCCATTGTTGAATCTGTTATATGGACTTGTGTTGTATACTACACTATTGGTTTTGCCCCTGCTCCTGGAAGGTATAATTCTTTACATCCTTTTTATGTGATTGTTTACATTTCTTTTTCATGATTCATACTCTTTGTATACTTGTTAATATCTCAGATTTTTATGCTAAATGCTCTTGTTGTAACCTACCCCCCCCCCTCTCTCTCTCTCTCTCTCTCAAGCTTCATACTCATTGAATTCTGATTTCTGTTTCAGGTTTTTCCGCTTCATGCTATTGCTTTTCATGGTGCACCAAATGGCATTAGGTCTCTTCAAGTTTATGGCTACTCTTGCACGAGATATGGTCCTTGCAAATACATTCGGATCAGCTGCACTGATGGTTATCGTCTGCACGGGAGGATTTATTGTACCAAAAGGTAGCCTGCACTAAGAGCTATTGGATAAAAGGCAGATATTATAACGAGAAATGATTTTTCAACATAGATTTTGCACACCACTTTAGACACATGGAATTGATATATAAATAAGTAAGGATTTCAGTTACGTTTAAGTTAACTATTAATAAATGAGAAATCATTTTGCGAATTTATCAACAAGATAATTGAATGAAATCCTCTATTGTTAACACACGGTTTTCATATTTTTTCTAATTGAAATCTTCACTTATTTATACATGATTCTGGTGTCTACAAAAATTATATTCAAATAACACTGCATTAGTATAATACTATATTGCTGTTAGTGATTGGGTTATTACTCTTTCAGGTATGATTAAGCCATGGTGGATTTGGGCTTATTGGTTATCACCTCTCTCCTATGGACAAACAGCTATCTCACTCAATGAATTTACTGCCACAAGATGGATGGAGGTATTCTATGCATGCTAATTGAATCCCTACTTGCTTCATTGTTCTCATTGCAAATAGTTTTAATGGAAGATTTATGGACTTGGGAAAATCTTTCTGTTTTAGCATTCTGTTTTCGGGAACGACACGGTTGGCAACAATATTCTCAAGTCATATGATTTACCAACTAAGGATTACTGGTATTGGATTGCTGTGGGAGTGATAACACTCTACTCATTGCTTTTCAACAACATGGTCACTTGCGCCTTGTCCTATCTAAACCGTAAGTTTAGAACAATGTTTTTCTCTTTTTTGTTTCTGTTCCCATTTGAATGAACACAAAATCTTTCATCATGCAATGGTTGATCACCATGAAGAGTCATTCTCTCCAATCAAGGATACCTATTTTATACTCTTTCTTGTTTTTACTTTTGCATGAAACAGCACTCCAAAAACCAAGAACAGTTATTCTTGCTGATGATGAGGATTCACAAAAGAGTTCTGATGGAGATGGTAACGGATCAACTGCAAGTTCCAAATCTAATGGTGGGGACGGCAATGTCAAGGGAATGATTCTTCCTTTTCAACCACTGACAATGACATTCCACAATGTGAATTATTATGTTGACATGCCAAAGGTGGGGGGATTGTAGTTTCAATTTCATGAAAACATTTCTTTTAAATCCCTTAATATGAACGCAAGAAAGTACTAGGAAATTCAATTTTCCATTAACTGTCTCTGAACGAAGTTTACTTTTCCAGGAGATAAGCAATCAAGGAGTAACAGAAACTAGGCTGAAGCTCTTGTCAAATGTGAGTGGGGTTTTTGCACCCGGAGTACTTACAGCTTTAATGGGAGCTAGTGGAGCTGGAAAGACCACTTTAATGGATGTGCTTGCTGGAAGGAAAACAGGAGGATATATTGAGGGTGATATCAGAATCTCCGGTTACCCGAAAGAGCAACGCACATTCGCTAGAGTAGCAGGATATGTTGAACAAAATGACATACATTCCCCTCAGGTGACAGTTGAGGAGTCCCTATGGTTTTCTGCATCCTTAAGGCTTCCAAACGAAGTGAGCAAAGAACAAAAGCAGGTAAGTTCCTTTGTTGGAGAGTACACATTTGTGTGATAGAAGTCCCATATTAGAGAAGTAGAAGGAAAGAAAAAGCTTTATAAGATGTGGATTGGAAAAAACTATTAGGGTTAATATTTTGTTCAAAAGTCCATTCCACACCCAAATCCAGAAATGAGTCCAACACCCTTTATGCCAAACTCTAATATAATTCAAATCATTTTAAATGGGCTGTGCTGAAAAAACATGAAAGGGAGACTGCCATAAAGCTCACAATAAGTGATTAAGTCAACTGTGTATAACCATAACCAATGACTAGTTGTCACAAATAGAGAATGAGTGATGGATGCGCTAAGGACATAGGACAAAAGCAGAAGTCCATTAGAGTTAACCTTTTATTCAAGAGTTCAATCCACGTCTAAACCTAAAAATGAGTCCAACACCCCCTTATGCCAAACTCTAATAGAATCCAAATCATTTAAACCCAAATAACCAAATGCTAAAATTTCCAACATCCTTCCTGATACACTTTGTGCTCAATTATATCCGACAGCAATTCATTGACACGGTAAGTGACCTGTTCTGCAGGAATTTGTTGAACAAGTAATGAAACTAGTAGAGCTTGATACTTTAAGACATGCTTTGGTTGGAATGCCGGGTGCTTCTGGCTTATCAACAGAGCAGAGAAAGAGATTGACAATTGCAGTGGAGCTTGTAGCAAACCCTTCCATAATTTTTATGGATGAGCCTACTTCTGGACTTGATGCTCGTGCAGCTGCCATTGTTATGAGAACTGTTCGCAATACTGTTGACACTGGAAGAACGGTGGTTTGCACCATTCATCAACCAAGCATTGATATATTCGAAGCATTTGATGAGGTTAGTTGTTCAATTACTGCTGGTCTTTGTAATCAATTTTCTGCTATGATAACCATAATGATTAATTAGCTTATCTAAGAAGTTCTAAACTTTGATTCTTCATTCCCAGTTAATTCTTATGAAACCTGGAGGTCGAGTTATATATGGAGGAAAAATTGGTAGGCAATCAGATATAATGATAGACTATTTTCAGGTGACAGGATCTTTCATTTATGTCTTTATTTATCTATTTATCTATCCATCTATCCATCTATCTATATACATATTTGCATTTACATTCATTAATCATGTGAGGATCAGTAGGTCTAAACAGTGCATGGAATTTAGCCTTCCACCTTGCTCCTCTCCTTAATGATTTGGCATTTCTTTCCTATTTGCTCTCCAGAATATCAAGGGGACCTCCCCAATCTCCAGTGGCTACAATCCAGCTACTTGGATGCTTGAGGTTACCACATCTGCTATTGAACAGAAACTTGGTGTAGACTTTGCAGATATCTATGAAAACTCTGAGCAATTCAGGTTACCTTTATGCGCTTTTTTGTTTTGTCATGTATGCTATTGGCAAGGTCTCCCTTATAGTTCATGTATTTGAGGGATAGGATGAGAATTATGATTAATATCAATAGCAATAAATAAATAATAATAACAAAATATCTTTCTTTCTTCTTTTTTTTTTTTTTTTTTTTTAAGGAAAACAAAAATAATCAGGTTACAATCTTATGCATAGAAAGATTGTTTTTCTAGTGAGATTTATGATTAAGATTTATGTCACATTTTGACGTCAGGAGAGTGGAAGCTTCTATTGAGCAACAAAAACAACCTCCTGCTGGCTCACAACCATTGAAGTTTAACACTTTATATTCACAAGATACAACCACACAATTTCTCAAGTGTTTATGGAAACAAAATCTCGTGTACTGGAGAAGTCCACCATACAATGCAATGAGGTTACTATTCACCATAATCAGTGCTTTCATATTTGGTTCCTTATTTTGGGACATTGGTTCGAAAAGGTATGCATCCTTTATGATCCTCATTTGTCAAAAGAAAAGCATCTTATCAATGAAAAACAAAGGGAAAAGTAGTAATATACCATGTCACTGGATATTCTGCAGGGAAACAACTCAACAAATTTTTGTAGTTATGGGTTGCCTTTTTTCTTCATGCTTGTTTGTTGGTGTAAACAATGCATCTTCAGTGCAACCAGTAGTTTCAATAGAAAGGACAGTGTTTTATAGAGAGAAAGCAGCCGGAATGTACTCTCCTATGGCATACGCGGCGGCGCAGGTAGGTCTCAATGTGCTGATCATTATTTTCAAGCTTAAATTTCCTATGCAGATTACATATCATGATTACTTAAATCTGATCAACAGGGGCTGGTGGAGATCCCATACATTCTTGTTCAGGCACTAGTATTTGGTGTAATCACATATTTCATGATCAATTTTGAGAGGACTCTTGGTAAGATCTCAGCTTTCCAAATTGAAATGCTTCCTGCATCATGGATTTGTAATCCACCTAAAGTTTAACACCATAGAAACTAGGACGTGTCACTCTTAATTACTTTTATCATACCTACACATTTGTTTATTTATTTATTTTTCCTTATGCAGTACTTTAAATTTGTCCTCAGACACACTAATTATAAGACTATGATATTTTTTTTTCTCTCCCTCTCTCTAATGCAGGAAAATTTTTGCTCTACATTTTGTTCATGTTCCTAACATTCACCTACTTCACCTTTTACGGCATGATGGCCGTTGGCGTTACGCCAACCCAACACTTAGCAGCTGTTGTTTCTTCTGCATTTTACTCTTTATGGAATCTTATATCAGGCTTTCTTATTCCGAAATCGGTAAGCAAAACAGCCTAGATCTCTGTACCTTTGTATGTATCCAACATTTTTTTGTTTTGGCCCTAATGCTGATAAGTCTTGCAATGTTTCAGCATATTCCTGGATGGTGGATTTGGTTCCATTATATCAGTCCAGTTACTTGGACACTACGCGGTATCGTCACTGCTCAGCTCGGTGATGTGGAAGACATAATTGTAGGACCTGGATTTAAGGGCACTGTGAAACACTTCATATCTGTTTCTCTTGGATATGATACCGAAGTCAATGGAATTTCAGCAGTGTTGCTGTCAGTAATCGTTCTAATTTGCTTCAATATCCTCTTCTTTGGTTCCTTTGCTGTATCAGTTAAGGTCTTGAATTTCCAAAGGAGATGATTGGAGTAGAGAGCATAGAAAGATCACAGAAGCTACCATGATTGGTGATTCTTACATTGGACAACCTTCATTGTACATAAGGACTTTGCACTGAGGGAAGCACCACATGCAGTGCAGGTTATGGTGGTCAAAATTAAAAGGTGGCCAAAATTTGAGAAGATCATCTGAAAATGTTGAAGGTCCAACTTAATGTTGGTGTCATTCTCCTTTTTCTTCATCCTCGTCAACCAAGGAAGAGACATCTAGCAGGGTCAAGGATGGTGAACTATGTACCTAAAGATTACATGTTGAATTTGATACAATTATATGAAGGTTGAATAGTTTGGAATGTACTTCATAATTCATATATTCAGAGAACTTTTGTTGTTTTTGTGATGTCAAATTATTAATTGAATTTAATTTTGATACATTGAAATATTCAAAAATTTTTATTTCAAATTATTCAGAGAAATTAATTGTACAATTATATATTACCACATCAAAAAAAAAATTTTAATCACCCATTATTTTAAAAATTTTATAAATAGAAGCATATAATTTTGGAATCTGTAATATTAGTTTGAATAATGTGATGGAAAAAATGTGTCCTGCTAATTGATTATCCAAGTGCTAAGAAAAGAATTTCATCAACAATAACTTGTTCGGGCAGTTTCATTCAATAATGCGCACATGAAAATTTGTTTATTTAAAGAGGACTAAAAAAATAACTAAGATTTGACTATTTGTTAAATAAACAAATACATGTGTCTTCTGTTCTGCATATTTGAGATCACTTAATATATAGAGTTTAGGGGTGTTTTCGTTGATTAGGTGTTGAATGCCTATATTGTTGAGATAGTGCTGTTGGGAAATCTTCTCCCGTGTTTCTTTCTTTATTCCAGTCCCCATTTATAGGGTCATTTATTGTCTCACATGTAGGGCACTGCCGTACAGTAGAATTAAAGGCCTAATGAAACTCAAGTAAATTAACTAAATAGGGATAAAATTAACTAAATTAACTAAAGATATGTGAGTTTTATGGCCATTTTGAATATAATGCAATCATATAGATATGTGATCGTCAAATAAGTTTTTTTTTTCCCCTTTTATTTCCATTTTTGTGTTTAATCTTGTTGGCATTTGTTTCTTTTTTTTGCACTTGTATCACTTTTTACTCTTTAGCAAATTGACATATGTATAGAAAGAGAAATGTTATTGTTAATAGAAATTATAATTTGAAAATGTTAGTTTTCTAGCAATATAAAATTTTCTTAATGGTACACTAAAAATGTAACATATTGAAATTGCAAAGAAACTAATGTTCTAGGTTAACTTTTGTGGAATTTTTTCTATGAAACATGGAGGTTTAATATAGAATAGTCAGAGAATGACATGATCTCTGAGTTAGTTGCATGTTGAATTTTGTGACCGTATATTTATATATTGGTGTAGCTAATGGACAATGACAAGTGGTAATTATTTTTAATAAATTTTCAATTTTATTTTATTGTTAAATTGGATTTAACTAGACTTAGACCCATCTGATATGCGGAAAATATAAGTTTTTTTAATGAATTTGTATTTTTTTATATTTTGGATAAGAGATATATGATATTATAAGTTCAATATAGAAATAAATTAGTAGATGGTACTTGATTATTGTAAAGCATAATAAGTATGTAGTGGAAGAAAAATGTTATTTAGTCATAATTAGGTGATAGCGCAATAATAGAAGTGAAACAAAGATATATAGCATTTTTGAATGTAGTGAAACTATATATATGTTTGATATTTAAATCAGCTTCTTCCTTTTAATTCTATCTTTGTGTTCACCTTTGTTGGTATTCGTCTCCTTTTTTGCACTGTCTTAAAACCATGTATAGTGTGTATAAAATAGAGTGTGATGCCAAAATAGAGTATAAAGTATGTAAAATATGAAGATCATATATAGTGCATATCAGAAAAGTGTGTAACATAAACACATGAACATCTCATGACTTAGTGAGTGCTATTGAAAAATTAAGAAATCAAATATTAATATTTTAATTAATTTTCTTATTATTAATATAATAAGAGCTAATTTGTTTAAAATATCAAAAGTAATTACCTGTTCACCCAAAAGTATCATCTCTAAGAGAATTGGCTCTTCTTGATTTTTTTGTGTGAAGACTTTCCAAAGATATACAACACAAATTTTAGGGAACCAATTATCTCATTTTGTATTTTGATTAAGTTGGTATTCCATGTTATTTTTTGTGGAAAAACTTTTCTGGGAAATGTAGATAGAGGGTAAAATGTGAGGGAGTTAGAGAATGAGAGGTTGTTTAAGTTAGATGGGTGTTGATTTTTTAGACACTATTCTTATATACAGGTGTGGACAATGGACAATGAAAAGCGATAATTAATTTTTAATAAATTTGCAGTTTTACTTTATTGTCATATTGATTTTAATACAATGAATAGCTTTTACATTGCATTAATTTGACGACTAAGTGCTTGTTATAGTAATTAAGGTGTGAATATGATATTAGTGTATGATTAGAAATCAAATTCAATTCACAAGCAAGTAACAATAATACATATTGATAATAAATGGCTCACAAGCCAACATGCCACTTTGGAAACCAAATTCAATTCACAAGTAAGTAACAAAAAATACAGGAGAATAAATGCAGTTATGGATGATGGAGGCCCTGGGCATTTTAGAAGGTTAATGAAGCTGGTAGCAGCTCAACAATGGGGTTCGATAATTGTGGAGAGTCTGATTGTTTGAAGATAATTGAAGATCTAAGCGAAGGTTTTTCACCAAATTCAGAATTAGGAATCCTATTGGATAATATCAAGAATATCTCAAAGAGTTTCTTGAATTATACCTTTCCCTTTACGAATAGGAGTACTAATGTTGCTGCCCACATCCTTGCGAGGAAGGTGCAGTGGATAGATGAAAGTGTGGTCTAGTTGGACGAACCTCCACCTTTCCTATGAACTACGTTATCCTGATGTATTTTGCTTCTAGTTCTTGAATGAATTGCCTTTTCTCTCCCCCCAAAAAAAAAAAAAAAAAAGAATGCCAAATTGCGTAACATTTTACACATTAAAATACCAACATTTTCTTCATATTTAGTACCATGATTTCGATCCTCGGTTGGTTTCTGTTAGCTGCCCATAATGAGTGCTCTTGGCTGAATAGTATGATGGATATTTTTTCTCGTATAATAATGGCACATGGCTTTTGATTATGGTTTAAGAGAACGAATTCTTCTAAGTCAGGGCTGTTGATTCTCCTATTCCAATTACATGGCTTTGACATTCTAGATTATGGTTTTTGACTTGGTGGCAGCTACTTACATGATTTTCTTTCCATAGGACCATCAGTTCATAGTCATAGAACAAATTTTTAGAGATTTGTCAAAGTGGAGTAAGCAAAGGCCTTAGACAGAGGAAGGTGGTTTGGACGGTGGATTATGAGGCTGTTATGGGAAATTTAAGTTGTTCAATACAGATCAAATTTTCATTAAACTACAAGAAAACCTTTAAACAAAGAGAAAACTCTGATAATTTCTTTTTCTTTCAAAATGATAAAATACAAGCATTGAACATTATGATAATTAACTATAAAAGACATGTATGTTCCAAATGCGGTTATTGATTTGTTGACCACTCTACTAGTAATATTTGTGTTGGTGCTTCAAACTGTTACATTTTTATATAGGTACTCTATTATGTTGCTTATTTTATAACTGAATAGCTTTCATTGTAGAAGTCAGATAAGGAAGAAGTGGGATAAGAATGAGATGACAACTCATATAATAAGTTAACATGTTACATCGTAGATCATCTTATGTGTCAATATTTTAATGAGACACAACTTAGGTATTATAAATAAATAGAATAAATAATATTTATGTTATTTTAATATTGATAGATTAATATCTCCTATCATAATTAAAGTGTAAATTTCTCATTAATTTATATGATATGTGGCAATAAGGTCAAGTTAAAAAATACCAAGTCCAATAAGAAGTTGATATGATAAAATTATATATCATATTAGATAACAGCAACTCATTATATCACAATCTTAATCTCAACTTTAATATATTATAATTGATTGTATCAGTGACATATTATAAAGTACCAATAACCATATCGAACTTGAGACAGCTCCACTTTTTACGGGGGTTAATATTATACCCATTTTGTCATTTTCCTAACGCAGGCATCACTATCATACTAGGGGTATCTTTTCGTTTTTCGGTCGTGGGGGCACGTTTGAGTTGGTTGAAGTTTGAACGCCTTTATCTACTTTGGTTTGTATGGCCATTGCCCCCATTGGCCTCAACATACACTCTTTCATGGTCATATTTGACCTGCGGAAAAGACAAAAAAAACTGCTTGTATATTTTATTAATTCAATATACCGTGTGATTCAAGGGTTTACATAAAAATCATTTATCTTTTAACTATGTTAGTAGGATTGCAGCTGTGGGGAAAAAAAAAGAAATTGATTTCATAGTTCAATCATATATTATAAGAGAAAAAAAATTTATATCATAAGAAATTTAAAAATAGCAACTGTAAATAACAAGTATAGATCAGTGAAAGAAATAATGAAAGAATTTTTTTTGTTTACTCACAATTTTTCTAAAGAAGACAAGTACTGAAAAAAAAAGTAAGCATAAAGATAATATTAAAAGGATGAAGCACACTTAAATTTCAAACATAAAATTTCAATTAATTTTAAGTAGTTATAAATGATATATAAATGTTTATTTTAGTCTTTAAAATCGTCTATATATTTCAATTTAACTCTTAAAATTAAGAAATTAATGATTTAGTTTAAAAAGTTGGAAAATATATATAATACAGATTAGATCTTTTGTTGATTCAAGTTAGTCCATACAAATATCGCTTTAAAAATTAATTTGAATCACTTTTTATAACTTAAAGATTGAATCGTTAATTTATCAATTTCAAGAATTAAAGTAAAATATGCATATAATTTTAAATATGAGTAAATTACAGACAACACCCTTGAAGTTTGGAAAAAATACACTCCACCCCATTCTTACTCTAAAATGACAATCCACCCCAATTTATTAAAGCCACTGACAACTCCGTCAAATATGGCTTGCCATTATTAAAACGAGATGGCGCATGTCGACATAGCACTCACACACAAAACTCACAAATGAAACTCCCTACAACAACCTGCATTGACGTTTGCCTTCAAACATAGCATAACATCACTGCACCTAATGCTCTATAGTCTTCACCTACAAAATCCTCTCTACAGCAACAATAATGAGCAGTTGCTTCCTAGCTGAGATATGGGCTATCACAAAACATATACTAATTTATCCTTACCTTGACACATCATCTTAAGCAAACCAAACTGCATGCACATTGAAAATTCTTAGAAAAGTCAAAATCTTGATGCAGAAAAATAAAGATTCATTCACCAGAACCGAAATCACATCCCTCATCCAAAAGTAATGCCAACAAACACCTGAACTTTAATGGAACAATTTCATCTCCAATCTGACATTCCAATGCTAGAACCACATCAACAGAGAAATGGCATCTATACAGCATTATATCGCATACAACTTCATGTCCAATCCTTAAAATTTTAATACTTCCTCTCATCTCCCAATTTTTGAAAACCCACAGCCCGTGAAACCAAATCATAATTATCCATATGGCCAATATGTCATAACCAAAAAGACTCCACCTGAATGCACCTTTACCTCTCACCTATTATATGTAACGAGAGCAACACACAAAAGCTAACATACATTCAAATACAGAAGACTAGCTCCACTCCGTTGAGCAAACATAGATCTTGTTTTGCAAAACGACCAAATTCCACCATTCACATCACACCAAAAGCAATTTTTGGGCATCACCAAGGCAAAAAACTAAACCAGCGCAGCCAATCCATAATAGAGGAGTTGGGCTCCTCATCACAAGTATGTCGTACGTGACATCAAGAAGCTATTACTTAAGGAGTGACAAGTTTCAATTGCCCATAAACTTAGAGAAGGCAACCAAGGAGTGGACTGGCTAGCAAAGTTGGCTAATTGGGTTTCATGGCAACGAGGAGCTCTCTATTCTCTTGTCGCCTCCTTTACCCTGGAATGGGATTCTAATGGCCGATGCCATGGGGGTTGTGTTTGAATGCTAGTTGTCATTCTCTATTTTGTTGATATTGAAAAAAAAAAAAAAAGAAATTAACGGAGCTGTTAGTGGCCTCAACAAATTGGGGTGGAGTGTCAATTTAGAGGAAGAATGGGGTGGAGTGTATTTTTATCAAACCTCAAGGGTGTTTTCTATCATTTACCCTTCAAATATTAAAATGAACATTCACTCTGGATAAATAATATTTTTATTTCATTATGCAATTATTTTATTTCTAACTATTCTTTCATTATTTAACAAAATATTCCCATGTAATATTCGCCCGCGTGTTGCCCGCGGGTACCATTCTAGCAATATGTTATTTCCGATGTATGGAGAAGCAAATCAACCCCCTCCACTTGCACCCATAGACAAGTGACACGCCAAGGAACAGTGATGTGGAAAGGAAGGTATATACATACATTATTAGATTGGATGATTCCAACTGTATATAATCTAATAAACTATGCAGCAATAAAGTGCTCTAGTCAACCATCACATGCAAAGAACACTAAAAACCCCATTTTGTGGTGCTCCATAACTGTCTCCATCGTCACAAAAATACTCCAAAGTTTGAAGTCAAAGCTAGCAAGAAGCCTCTAGGGAATCAGCTTCTCATCTCTCATGCAATCAATCCAATACAATATTGAATTCAATGTCTTATACCTTGCACCAAAACCAAGTCCATCAACTTTATCTCTGCTCCCCATGAGCTTGATAGGGAACCTAAACAATGCATCAAGAAATTCCCAATTAGCCAAATTTTCCATACTTGTTTGGACCAACCCATTTTCCTCCACAATTTCCTCCCAAACATGGTGCTTCTCAGCCATGGCTCTTGAGAACCAGAAATTCTCCACTAACATGTCATGTGGGACATAAACTCCAAGTTTCTTCCCAATAATTGGCCACATCTCCTTCCAAGTGAAACTTGGCCCATTAATTGAATTGAAAGCTTGGCCGTTTGTGTAATTCACATCACATTTTGTAGCTGCCCAAATGTGTTGATCAGCTACTAGCCTAGCATCTGATCCATCAATGTAGAACTCTTCCCAACACTTCCTAGTCCCTCCAAACACAAAAGGGAGCTTCAAATGTTTACAAATAGCCCCATAAACACATAAGCTGCCCATGAAGTTATAGAATGATCTAACAGAACTTCCCAATAGCAAACCAGGCCTGTGAACAGACCAAGACACCTTAGTACCATTCAGCTTCTCCATGAGAAGATCCTCCAAGGTGTAGTAGAAGTTAGGGGCTTTGCACATTCTTGGGAACTCTTCATGGTAATAGTAGAACTTCCCTTGATCAAAAGGGGCTTGAAGTGACACATAGTGCTTGGTTCCTGTCTGAAGTGAAACATGCTTTAGGTTCTTGGCTATTGAGAGTATAGAACTCAAAGCGTTGGACATCATGGCCTTGTTCACCTCACAACTCTCTTGGGTCTCTAGTGGGAACTGGCTAGCCCATGTGACCCAAAACACATGAGTCACATCATATAAACCGGAAAGCTTCTTTTGGGTTTCCAAAGGGTTAAGCAAATTGCAAGAGATGAAATGGTAACAAGGGCTAATAAGGGTGGTTGGTAGTGTCTCAGGATTTCTAGCTATGCCATAGACCTTCCAAGAAGGTTCTAATAGCAGCCTCTTAGCTAGTTCCCTCCCAACAAGTCCTGTGACCCCAAAGATGATTGCAACATTGTTAGCCTTATCAGCAGCTTGCAACGCCATATTGGAAGGAAGGGGTGTCTATGGATGATGCCGATTCTTAGTTTCCAAATTGAACCATTTTTATAGCAATGAATGTGAATGGTGGTGTCTCATTACATGTGTTTAGGGGTCACAATAATGTGGACTTTCTAACTGTCCTAACAACGATCAACTTGTCCCTCTTGCTCTTCTTTTGAGGAGCGTTTCTGGGCTGGCATGGTGTTTTGTAACTTGTAAGCTTGCGGTTTAAGTTGAAAATTCCAAGTAGGATAGATGCTGGTTGTTAACAAGATAAGAGACATGAGTGTGTTATTTTATTGAGTTCTTCAAGGATCGCTACAAATATGTACTTTAAATGATTGAATAAACTAAAACAAATAAAAATGTTAAATAACCATAAACTTTGTTACAACTTAGTGACAGAATGATGTGATATAATATTGATTATTAAATAAATAAATAAATTATATCACTTCATTTTATTAAATAATTACCATAATTTCTGTCAAAGATTCTTACAGAATTTTTTTAGATGTGTGGTATTTTTATTAATCAAAGCCACTTGGTAATTGGAAATAGGTGGAGGCATCGAGGAGTGTTAGGTTCCAAACTGAGCCGGCAGGTTGTGCCCCCTGCCCATTGCAATGCTGGCGTTGCGGTTGCAACCAAGATAAAAAAAAATGTATATTAACGCGCTTCATCATCAATAACTAACTTCATTTACATTACCTAATGCCCAAGCAACTCATTTAACACGTGAATATGAAGATATATATATGAGTTTATCGTACCTGAAGGTCTTCCTTTTTTTCAATAGTCCATACTCCATAACTGTAGGAGGGGTTCATGATCAACTTTTTCAAAAGAGTGTATCTGCATACCAAAAAGCTTACAGAGTTTTATTACTTTGCTTATTTGCGATAAAACAGATAAAAATAATGTATTGAAATGTATATTTTTTCGTGTTAGCATAAAAATAATATAGTGAAAATAATATGTAAATATCATTATTGTTTTGAAAAAAATAATATAATTTCAATAGATGTCTTGAGGCTTATGAAAAGTGATTCCGATCATATACAATCAATCTTAGCCTTTTTTAAAGAAGAGTGTGAATGGGTTGCTTTGATTCGAATTTAAGAGAAAAATAAATCTCAACCAATTAAATTTAACTTGTTTAGTTTTTGTTTTTTTTTCAACAAATTTGGATTAAACCAATTTGATTAAGATTAGGTTGGTTTGGTTTGATTTGGTTCGGATCATCAGGTTAAAATAAAAAAATAAAATAATATATATTTTTTAAGTTTTCATTCTTATAACAATTAATAATAATATAAGACTTGGTTATGAAATTCTGATGGTGTATTTGTTTTAACTTTTAAAAAATATAATTATGAAGTTTAAATTTTATATATAGCTGAATAGGGTGAAAACTAATTTTTTTTCATAAACTACTCTTTTTAATTTCTATAAAAGAACTTAAAATAGATTTTTTTTGTGATTTTGATTATTTTTTAAAAAAATTATCCAAATATATGAGAGTGATTTTTTTAAGTGAAAATAGTAATTTTTTGTCAAAAAAATCACAAACAAACACGCTCTTAATAATGTGTAAATAGATAAATTTCTTAAATAAATATTAACAAAGAATGTAAAAAATGACTTTATTATAATAAAAGTTTAATTGCAATACTTTGAAAGCTTATAAATAAACAAAAAATAATTAATCGGATGATCAAGTGGGTTTTCAGGTAATTGGATTGAAAAATTATAAATTTGAAACCGAGCCAATAATAATAGTTTGGTTTGATTTTACCTTGAAATGAACTAATTACTCAAACTAATTTGAACCAATTTCATTTTTTCAGTTTCGATTTTCGGTTTCACCGGGTCAATATGATCCAAAGGACATCTCTATTTTAAAAAATATTTTATTTTACATCAAATGAAAATTCATAAACACAACTCAATAAGTGTAAATCATACTGGGTCAACACTATAATAAATCAACTCGATTCAAGCCAAAATTAATTAGAGTTCAGTCAATTTTAGATACCGGTGGTCACAAATATAAACTATTAAATTTTTTATGGTAAATTGCACTTACCTTTCTTGAGGTTTCATGATATTATAGATACTCAAAAAATTCTATAAATATTACACTTTGCTCCATGACTTCCAAATTTTGACTTCAAATTCTGACTTCTGATTTCATTTTTTTGCAGTATCAAATGGAAAACAATCATATTGGAATGAAATCGGATTGAAAGTCGGAATCTTGAAATTGGAACTCGGAAGTCCATGGAGGAGTGGAGTAAAGTGCAATATTTGTAGAAATTTGGAGTATATGTAATATCATAAAATATCAAGGGGGTAAATGTAATTTATCCAATTTTTTAAGTTGCTACATTTACCCAATTTTTTAAGTTGCATAACATGCAATTATGTTTCAATTGCATATAATCCTCTTCCTACGAGAGGACCGGAGATGGGCTAGGAAAGTAATAAATAAGAACGTTAATTGGTTGGAATTTTACTAAAATTATCATAAGTTAGGACAAATCTATCTTGAAAGGATGTGAAAGTGAGACACATTGTATCTTATAAAAAAACAAAAGAGATGTGATACTTATATAAATTTTTGGTAAATTTCGTAAAGTTGGAATGGGAGCATTTGACAAAAAAGAAAAAAAATACAAAACAAGAAAATATAAATTATAAATAATGGATTTAATTTGAATACATTATTAATGTAAAAAAATTTTACACAAACATCTAATCATAAATTGTCACATTAATAAAATTTTTTGATGTAACTACTCACTACTTGAATGGTTATGTAAATAGAATATTTTAATTAAATGATAATATAAAAATTTTTTACACTATCAATATATTTAAATTAAACTCATAACTAATTATAATAAATTGTATAAACTATATATATATATATATATATATATATATATATATATATATATATATATATATATATATATATATATATGTGATTATGTAAATAGAATATTTTAGTTAGATAATAATATAAAAATTTTGTATATTATTAATATATTTAAATTAAACTCATAAATAATTATAACAAATTGTATAAACCAATATATATCCTTTTAATTTGGAGGAAACCAGAGTCCCTCATTTTGAGGGAATCGTAATTGTTAGTGGGCCAATTCTTAAATGGTCCCTGTAATTTAAGTGAGTTGTTACATGATCCTTATTAAAATTATAATAAAAAGAACAACTAAGTTACTATATTATTCTCACTAATAGCCCTGAAAATATCATTTTGCCCTCTTATCTTTCTTCCTTCCCCTCGCCCACTTTTCCCTCCCGATCTCCTCGTGGCCCCCACCATGTCCAAGTCCAAGTTGAACGCCTTCAAGCCTAAGCCATTCGGTATTACTCTCACTCCTCACTAGCCAGACATGCATGCATCTCACCCCAAACCCTGTACTTTCACATCTCCCTCCTCACCACCAGGCACCCCTTCGTCTTCACCATCGGCACCACGTACTCCACCCCGTGCAACAGCAGCGAAGCGCGCACCCAACCGGCATCTCAAATACTAGCTGGAACCTTTCCTCGGCGACTGTTTCCACGTCGCCACGCGCCGCCGTGAGGCGCTGCAGGGCCCACGCGCAGTGTCAAATGTAGGTGAATGGTGGATCTGAGATGGCGGCAAGGCGCAAGAATATGGCGGTAGACAGTGGAAGCTGTGCTGAAGAGGAACAACAGTGGCTTCTTTTTTTTTTTTTTTTTAAATAATGGAGTTTATTTATTGTGGCATTTGGTTAAACATTGAATCTGATACTGAATGTACCCAAAAAATAAAAGGGATCTATTAATACTTTAATTGTGTTTTGAACTTTGATTTTGGGTTGCATTCTGGCATGATTTTACTATAAATTTAGGAATTTCTTTGTTACAGTGGTGTTGTTTTACTGTTGTTGTGTTGTTGTTGTGGTTGATGCCAAGTATGCTATCGAGTGAAAGGTGAATTTTTTTGGTGTTGATGCTTCATGTTTGACACCGATTTTAATGGGCGGGATGTGGGTGATTAGTGTAGTGAAACCAAAGGGCGGAGCGCGGCGATAGCACTGGCACTAACGTCAGCCCCGACGGGATAGGGTGGACCGACGTGGCATTGGGGGTCAAGGGTGAGGAGGGGGGTTTGGAAAGTATTAAGTGAAGGGATAAAATGGGTAATGAAGGTTTTGTTAAATATTAAAATATAAATATAAATTATTAAAGAGTTGTCTTGTAATTTTAGATTGAATTTGTATGCATTGAAAAGTATTGTGTATCACCTAATATTGGAATTTGTCCTTAAGGGCTCATTTGATACTTCAGATAAGATATTAGATATATAAGATATAATAGTACAAGATTTAATAGAATAAGGTCTTATAGAATAATGTTTATTAAAATCTTAATATTATACTGTATTTAATATTATTATCAATAACTTTAATCATAAGTAAATATTTATCAAAAAAATAATTTAGAACAAAATAATAATTTTATTAATTGTTTAATTATAAATTTAATAATGAATACTATGATTTAAAAAATTATATTTTTTAGTCATAGTAATTATAAAAATTTATCAATTTTTATTATTTAAAATTGAAATTTATGTTTCTTTATATTATTTTTTATTTCAAAATGTTAACAACTATTTGTTATTTTAATAAAATATAAAAATTAAAATATATATATAATACCTTCTTTCTTTTACATATTTTAATATTTTGTGCTTGTACATTTTTTTCATAATATCAAAGAAGAAAATTATATTAAATAATCATTTTTATTAATATTTAAATTTGATTTAAATATAAATATTATATTTATATTATTTTAAATATTTATTTATTATTAAATATTTTAAATAAAAATATTATTCATATATATTTATTTATATTTTATTGCTTATTATTATCTATTTAATAATTATTTTTCATTTTAAATAAAATATATAAAATACCAAAGAGTGAAAGAGACGTTAAATATAATCAGATCTAGTCCTACCTCCTTAGACATGTATAATTAAGTAATTAATCATTTTGATAGATAAGGGGGAATTGATGGATAAACTTATATAATATGTTGCTCGCACCAAATAAATGATAAAATCATAGCATATTGCATTAACTTATTCTATTATGCCTAATACAATATATCGGACATACCCTAAGCTTTTCTATGTTGTATCTAGAGAATTTGTGAGAATTTTACTTGTAACTAGGGGTGGGCACCTCATTATCTTCAAAGAGGCTAAGGCTGCACAAAACTCGGTCCAGCCCTCGAACTCGGACCGAACCCGATCCATTTGGGCCAGGTTAGACCCGGGTTTGGTGAGAAAATGGGTTAGATTGACAAAAATTGCATAATACCCAGCTGTTTCTATGACCGGGTTCGGGCTAATGCTCGATTCACTTGACCCCGCCCGCATATATAACTAATGTATACATATATTTTATTCACACAAGTTATGCTACTACCGTACTATGTTTTTGTTTATTTGCCTTTGCCATTTACTTTTTGTGTTCCCTCCCTCTTATTCCCCCTAATTCCCAGTGCCCGTTGCCCCATTTCATCACGATGCCTCTCCTTCCCCCTCTCCGTCATCTTCACCTCCTTCAGCTGCCGTACTAGCACATACACCTGCAAGTGCTGCAATAAACTCTCCTCCCTTTCCACCCTTGCCACCACCACCACCTCCATCTCCTCTTCCGAACCCAAGCTCGAAACCGTCATTACTTAGTCTCAACTAAACACCTAAGCCTTCTTCACTTTCCATTTTCTCTTTCCTTCCTTCCATTCCACAATATGTACATTCGTTTCTTCTGTCGTAGACGCTTACACCGAGTTGCAAACCCTCGTCACCCTCAACCGTAACCGCGGCTCATTGTTTCCTGTCGCAGTGTCGCCCTTCCACCTTGCATTTGCTCAGAACCTCTGCAGTTTTAAGGTTTGTTGTGTTTTCTCTCCTTAGATTTTTGGTCAATTCGATTTCTAAGTTTTTGTCTTGGTGTCAAATCCCTAACATTACCTTACCTTGCTTTCCCTTTCTACTGTGTACGTGGTGAAGTTTGCTACAATCCTACACTGAAAGTCCAACACCCACACTAAGGAGGATGACAATAGCAAGAAGGTAAGCCTGAGACTTGGTGATTCTCCTAATTGTTTTACTTCTCATAGTTCACATTTTATTGTGATTTGGGTCTTTGGCTACAAATGTGTTCAATTTATTTTGCACTTTATTGTATATTTTTTCTTTAAAGTGGTTTTAATTTTTCACTCAAGATTGTTAATTATTTGCTACTTTTGGTTACCATTTAGGTTTAGTTAAAAACAAATGGGAGAAGAAGAGTTATCTAGTTTAAGGCTAGGGAATGAAACTTGTAATCCAATCTCAAACCCTCCTACAAACACAAATCCTACAAATTTGGTTTCTACAATAGTATCTACCACACCAACAATGAATGAGAAAAATGAAGGTGAAAAAAATAAGGTTGAAAGAGAGGGTAGTAAGAGTAAAAAGTCAATTGCTTGGGATCATTTCACCAAGCTTCCTTTGGTAGAGACTAAGGGGGAACATAAGGCCAAGTGTAACCATTGTCATGCAATATATAGTTGTCACCCTAATAAACATGGCACAAATTCTATGATTAAACATCTTCATAGGTCTCACAAGTGGTTATTTAATAAAGTGGGGAAGAAAGGGACACTTCATGGGTATATGCCAAAGATTGGTGAAGAAGAGGAAGATGGTTCATTTATGAAAGTTTCTCTTGGTTATAACTTACAGGATTGTAGGAGGGCAGTGGCTGAATTTGTGATATGTGATGAAATGCCATTTAAGGTTGTGGAAGGCCGTGGGTTTCGTAAGATGTTGTATCTAGAGTTTTTCTATGTTGTATCTAGAGAATTTGTGAGAATTTTTACTTGTAACTAGGGGTGGGCACCTCATTATCTTTGAAGAGGCTCTTCATTTTTTAAAAATAAATTTTGTGATTATTTTTGAAAAATAACTTGATTCTCTAGCAACCTTCCAATAAAAGTTCTTTTTATTACAATAAACCAAAAAAAAAAATGAAAAAGAATTTTACCCTCTTCAATTATGGGTTATTTGCACTGTAATCCTTCAACTAAAAAAAAGTGCAACCTTATCTATAAACTTTCTGAACGTTGCATTTTAATTCCTCTTTTAGTTTTTCATTTATGATTAACATAAGTAGTCACCAGAATGAGACCAATGTGTTGTGCAAATCAGATAAACTATCAGATAGATTAATACATCCTATGAGAATAATTTATATTAAAATGAATGTATAATGAAATAAAAATATTCGTGACAAATTGAAAGTTTGGTAACATTTTTTTTTTAAAACACACAAAGACATATGTTCTTTATGGCTATTTGGATTAAATTGAAAGAATATGGTTGTTTGATATTTGAATGTGTTTTTTTTTTTGTTACCAAGTGATCTCAAGAACTTAAGAAGGGTTGAATTAAGTTCTTAGATTTTTCAATTTTTTTTCACAAAAACTCCTTTCTGTTATTGATCGAGTGATTAAATATGTGAGGATATTAGAAGATGAATACAAGTTTTAAACTACTTCAACAATAAATAGAATGAATTTAACTTGCAACAAAATAAAGAGATAAGGGTAGAGAAAGTATAAACACAGATTTATCCTGGTTCTGTTACCTCTTGTGGTATACGTCCAGTCCCCGAGCAATTAACTCAGGATTTTCCACTTGAGAGCACTCACACTTTTGGGATCCCTCACTCTAATATTTGAGTCACTTAAAACAAAAAGGGATACCTCACCATTTTCTCACTTGAGAGATACTTCACCTTCTTACAAGTTGAAGAAGTAAAGATAGAAATTAATCACTCTCTCAAAGAGAAAATGTTACAAGTTGAAGTACTATGAAACTTTTCTAATGATAACTCTCTTTAGCCACAAAAACTGAGTGAAAAATTGAAGTATGAAAATAATGAATGAGAGTGTTTAATCCTTGAGGGTTCTATATGAGAAAATCTGTTCTGAATGAGTATTTATAGGCTTTAGATTCATACTAGCCGTTTGGGTAATTTTTCTAGAAGTCATGACCTTTCAAAACTAGCTGTTGGTTGTTTTTTGTGCTATTGTAATTGATTACAATGAACACAATTGCATTTCTAGGCCAAAATCAAGAACAATGTAATCGATTACATAACTAGTAATTGATTACATGAAATTCCGGAACTTGTAACTGATGCATTTAATCAATTACCAAGAAGCAGTGAGCATTGTAATCAACTACAACATAGTGGTAATCAATTACATAATGTAGAAATAGTTTAAACGACTTTTTAAAATCTTTAACGAACTTTAATCAATGGAAAATTTTGTTTAATTAATTACACCTCTCTAAAACATGAATTTTCCTCTTTAGAAAACACTCCTTCCATAGTCTAAGTGTCAAGACAAGTTATTCGTGAATTTTAACCACATTTTCAAAACTAATTGCTTATCAAAACAATTTAAAGGAAAAAAGGACTTTAAACCTTTTCAAATTATTGGCCATCAGAGTTATTATGAGAAAGCTTTTAACAGCAAGATCCTAGGTCCTTAAAAAAACTATACCATTGAATCTTGGACTTGGTAATCTTATGTTCTTAGTTTGCACCCTCTTGTCATCCTTTTGACATCATCAAAACCTACAGTAAGAGTATTCACATTTTGATTTTGATTTTTTTTTTTTTTGCACTTGTTTCTCCCTTTTTTTTTTATCGGGATTGCTTAATAATTGTGTTTAAGAGATGTTTCTCTTCTTCTTTTTTCTCTTTTGCACTTGTTGTTCTTTAATCCTGTAATTTTGAAATAACAAAAATGCGAATTGTATTTGATGGCTTGTTACCTATTCAATTTGTTTCAAGAATAGTTCAGCTTTCAAAATGTTGTTTGGGACAAAAGTTCTTAGTGACAATGTAGTTTTGCTACCTTTCTTTCAAGTTGTGAGGGTGAGTTAACCGCAACCGCATACAAAGAGGGAGGGAGGGAAGCTAAGGTGATGGCAAATACATTTCCCTTGCTCTATCTCCCATTCATGAATAAAAGAAAAATTAATTAAAAAAAATGAAGAGCACCATCATTACAGACAAAATTCCAGCATCCATGAACAAAAGGAAAAAAACCATATAAAAATTAATTAAATAGTTTTTATTAAAAAAATTGAAAAGGGAAATAGTAACCACAAGCACAACACCGTCCTTACCCGCACAACTACTGCACTGTAACCACACTACTGTTTGCACTTGCAACCAACCACCAATGTCACCACCTTGCATTGCCTAAAGTCGAATTTGAGCCACAGTTCTAAGATTCATCAATCCTAGACCCATAACCCAAATCACTAACCATTCCACCACTGCACAGCCCTATGTTGCCAGAGCACGACCACTATTGCTGCCTATGCCTTTGCCATATCTGCGTTGAGTTTTTGTTTGCTTTGATTTGGGGCCTTTTATGCCTATTTGAAAGAAAAAAAAAAAAGAAAAGAAATTGGGCCTTATGTTTTTACGTGAAGTTGACGTGGCTTAAGGGGTTAAGGTTTCTTGCTTTTAAATATTGTTGGTTCCTTCATGGTGTGGTGCATTATTTTCAACAGATTATGATAGAGGGAATAGTGTGTGCATGCACACACTAAAGTCACAATTGAGAGAGTGAGAAAAATTTGAGTGCGTGTTTTGTGTCTATGGTAGGAGAGAAATTTTTTTGAGTGAATTTGTTGTTAAATAGAGAAAGTTTATAAGAAAAGTAAGTATCTTATTTGAGTGAGAAAGATTGTTATGTGAGATTGGATATATAGAGATTTTGGGTTTGAGATAGATTATTAAATTGGTGATTGCATTTTTTTGAAAAAATGTTAGTGGATTGACCTGTGAAGTTGTGGACATATCGATAAAGATCAAACCACGTTAATTTTCTTGTGCTCCTTTTTACTTTGTTTATCTTGTGTGGATTGTGATTTTTTCTTGACATCTGGAATCAAAGCAGGTTTTGATCCTGTTCTTGGAATTTTTTATGGATAGGATGCAAGGCTTAAGAATTGACAAATTTGAGGTGGAGTTCTTCGATGGCAAAAGGAAATTTAGTCTATGGCAAAGTACTGTAAAAGACATTTTAGTGTTGCAGGGACCAGTTAAAGCTCTAAATGGGATGGAAAAGAAGCCTGAAAAGATGACAAATGAAGAAAGGGAAAAGATAGAGATGAAAGCAGTTAGTACAATTCGCTTGTGTTTAGCAGCTGAGGTAAGATATAATGTTTCAAAATGAAACTTCTACTGTTGATTTATGGAAGAAATTAGATAATATGTATATGTCAAAGTCTCTTACAAATTGTTTGTTTTTAAAAAAATAAGTATATCAATTGAAGATGGTTGATGGCACAAATATTAGAGATCATTTGAATTATTTTACAAAATTGATTAGACAATTATCCTGCATTGATGTGAAAGTTGATGATGAAGATAAAGCATTGTTATTGTTATTGTTATTGTCATCTTTTCCAAATTATTATGAGAGTTCAGTCACTACATTGCTAGCTGAAAAAGAAACATTGAAAGTTGATGATGTTGTTGTTGTGTACTTGGAGAATGAGAAATCTAAAGAACATATTTTTATTGCTAGATTTAATTGGGTAGAAATATGTCTTGTGGTAATAATTTTGGTAGGAATAATTCAAGATCAAGCTTTGTGCCAAAGTTGGACTAGTAAGAGAAACAATGTTATTATTGTCATGAGATGAGTCTAAAAATGCTGCAATGATTGTACAAGAATCTTCAAGTTATGAAATTGAGTTATTGGTGGTTAAAGAAGAGAAAAGCACATATGGTAATCATTGACTTTTATATTCTTCTTGTTCTAATCATATTTGTTGCAAGAAGAAATGGTTTGATACTAATGATGCTTGTGGTGATGAGGTTGTGAAATTGGGTAATGGTGATTATTTGGAAATTGTTGGAAATGACACTGTGAAAATTAAAATGCATAATGGTTGTGTGCATAACTCTTAGTGATTTAAGGTATGTGCTCGCCCTTGGAAGGAATTTGTTTTCTTTGGATAGACTTGATGCATTGGGCTACGGATATTCTGCAAGAGATTAAGTAATACAACTTTACAGAGGTTCTTTGAGATGATAAAGGGTAAGCAAACCAATGGTAATTTATATAAGTTGAGGGAGAGACTATTGTGGGCAAAGATAACGGTGGAGTATATAGTAATGTGAAGAAGATATAGTGTGTGTATATGCCAAAGAAAAATGTAATATTTGCAAGTACTTTGGTAAAGCCTTCTAGCACTTACTATTGACACATGTAGTTCGTCCTAATTGCAAGACAAGATGGAGATTTGTTGAGTTTCTGTTTGCCTTGGATTGGGCCTTTTATGCCCCTTTGAAAGAAACCAAAGAAGAAAAAAAAGAAGAAGTGAGCTTTCTATTTTTAAGGGAAGTTGACATGACTTAAGGAGCTAGGATTTCTTTCTTTTAAATGTTGTTGGTTCCTTCATGGTGTGATGTGTCGTTTCCAACAAATTGTGATAGAGACAATGGTGTGTGTACACGCTATAGTCGCAAGTGAGAGAGTGAGAAAATTTTGTGTATGTTTTATGTCTATGGTGAGGAAGAAATTGTTTTGAGTGAAATTGTTTATATATAGAGAAAGTTTGTAAATAAAGTGAGTATTTATCTAAGTAAGAAAGACTATTTTATGAAATTGGGTGTATTGGAGTTTTTGATTTGAAAGAGATTGTTGGTGATTATATATATATTTTTTTGAAAAAAAGTTGGTGGATTGATCTATGCAGTCATGGACGTAGAGGGTAAAGGCCGAACCACATTAATTTTCTTGTGCTTTTTTTTCTTTGTTTATTTGTTTGTCTTATGTGGATTGGAAATTTTTTTCCTAACAGTGCCTAATGCCATTGTTGGTGCCTCTGCTTTGTGTCAATCTTGCTATCCTCACCATATGCATAAGCTATGCTGCACCCAGTTGTGCTACCTTTCCACGAAGAATTGTGCTGCATAGTTGCTCGCTCTGCGTCTTCCCCCAACTTGAGGTTCTATCATATTTAAAAAATGAAATCCCTAATCAACCTTCTACTATGCTAGGGGTTTAGCCTATTAAGTGCAACCAAGATGTGAGGTAGTGTTGCATAGCAAGCATGCTTTTTCTAATTTGCATGTTTCCTATGATTACTAAAGATTTTATTTGCTTCCAACCACTTCATGCATTTCTCCATGAAAGATTCCTACTTTGTGCATAAATCAAACATGCTTTTTTGCATATCTAAGTTCAATTCAAAGAATTGTTGGGAAAAGAATTGGAAAGAAAAATGTCAAAAATAGGAACGGAAAAAATGTTGGTATTATTGAGAGAGTATAGTAACAGAAATAGGAATAAAATAAATGTTGGTATCAATTGAAGGAGTATGGTAATGGAAAGGGGAGAAAAAAAAGAGTGGGGTGGAAGAGGAGAAATAAATGAGATTGATGTGACAGTAAGTTAAATTAGAGAATGACAGCTTTAATAAAAAGTTGATGTGATAATATTATAAAGTATCTGAAGTGTCAATAACTTATTATGCCACAAATTGAGTCTCAAGTTTAATATTATAAAAAGATGTATTGTCCTATATTTATTTTTAAGACAAAATTGCCCTCAAGAAGGGCCTATTTGGTTTTATAAAACATTTCTTGTTTTTATTTTCTATTTTTATTTTCTGAAAACTGTTTTCATTTTCAAATTTTCTAGTTTTAGGAAACAGGTTTGTTTTGATTGCATGTTTTTTGTTTTCAAAAAGTGAAAACATTGAAAACACATTTGGTTTGTTTGTTTTCAATAAATCAAAAATTTTTTAAAACAATTTTATATGAACTCCAAAATAAATTTTAATATTAAAATAACTTTATATCAATTCATATATATATATATATATGTGTGTGTGTGTGTGTGTGTGTGTGTGTGTGTGTATGTATGTATGTATTTATGTATTGGTATATTGACATTTAGCACGTTTATATTGATCTATATATTTTTATTTTTCTTAAAGATAAAAATAAATAATAAAAAAGGGAGATTTCTTTTATTATGTATCATGTTTGGTTTCTTTTTCAATGAATTAAAATAATTTTATAATAAAATTTAATATTAAAAGAACTTTGGACTAATTTATATTAAAAAATAAATTCTCTCTAAGTAACATCTTTAACAAAATGCTATTATTGCATAATTAATACTCAATACGCAGTATCACTATTGATTGATATATTTTGCTGGTTGAACAAATATGAATTAATAAGAATTGAATAGTACAAGAAGAATCAATTATTTAGAAAGTCAAAATGTTGGCTAAAAATTAAAATTAATCCTCACAAAAGAAGAATAAATCATGTCAATGAAATTTTCATGCTGAAGTTAATCAAATATGATAAAATGGTTGAGTGAAACCACAAGACAACTTTTTTTAACCTGTGCATTTTCTATCCATGAACTTGATTCATAGCATACTAGATCTATTTCACATATCACAGCATGGTAGTTGCAGGGAAGCAGCGTAGGCCGTAGGGAAGGCGCGGTGGTCACAGGGAAGCAACGGAGGTCATAGGGAAGGTGCGGTGGTCACGCGCTTGCGACGACTCAGGGAAGACCTTGTTAATGCTTGCGATGGGTGAGCAGTATATGGTTGTGTGGTTTGTGATGGGGTTGTGCCATTCTTCAAACAGGGGAAATAATAAAACAAAACAAAGTGTTTCATTAGTATTACAAAAATGCCACCACATTTTCAATGTTTTTTGAGTTTTCGCTGTTTCCTCTTCTTATTTTCAGAAAACATTGAAAACGAGGATTTATTGTTTTCAAATTTTCAAATTTTCAAAATGTTTTTGAAAAAATTACACCAAACATATTTTCACTTCTATTTCCTATTTTTGGTGAGAATGAAAACAAAAAATGTAATACCCATGCCCCAAGTTCCGGGTTCTCCTCTTATTGATGTTGTTCTTAATTGTAATCAATTACGTAATTGATTACAATTGCCTAAATTAGGCTACAAACCTTTCTAGATGTCCTCCGGCTGAAAATTTCATAATTGTAATCAATTACGCAGAATTGTAATTGATTACAATTATTTGGGTCCGAGGTAATCGATTACTAGGATTGGCAATTGATTACTAAAGGACTATACAACGTTCGGACGTGTTCTCTCTCCCCATTTCACGTGTTTTCTTCTATCTGTACCCCAAAACTCTCTTCCTTCTCTCTAGAATTCTTTCCCTTCTCGTCCTTGGCTTCCATTTTAAGTATTTTCATCAAAATCTACTCCAACTACATATTATATCCTCCTCATTACATCAAACCCTCTTTAAATTCATCCCTTTCTCTCTTTACTTTCATTATTGTTGAGCTTGGAGCTTGGAGAAGGAGATATCACAGAATCCACTCCTATCCTGGTCCTCATTTGCTTTCTAAAGGTAATTCTTAACATCTTTATCTTTTCTCTTCCTTAGAATTTCTGATTTTTGCATAGTGGGGGGAGGGGCTCCTTATTAACTTGAAATTAGAGGAATTTGGGGTTTTGAGATTTAGGAGTAATTGGTGTTAATCACTTGTATTAGTGACTAATATTTGATTAATTTTTCATATTTGTGGTGTTAGATTGTCCCACAGAACACTCCCTTAGCTCCGTGACTCCGAAGAATTGAAATCCTCCCCCTTGGCTTGTGCATTGTGGGTAGATAGTATATCCTTAACTAGTTTTCTTGTATAATTATCCTATTTATGTTCATATGCTAGTAATTATCATGGCACTATGATTTGTCTATTGATTATATGTTTTATGATATTGATTCATCTTCCTTAATGGTATTATTCCAAAAACTCGCACATGGGACAATCACTTGTTTCCTATGGAACTATGAAAATTGTTCATGTTTTGAAAAATAATGAGGATGTATTATTGAAGATTTTGTATGGGACCAAATTGAAAAGACACTGTGCATTCAATGTCATGGTTTTGTTATGGAACTCTCCACGTCTGAATATATGAATAGCTATGTATGATGATGGATGAAAGGCTTAGGAAAGTCTATGACAGGATCTGCATGTTAACGGCAGTAGATGTTAGCCTTGGTGCATCTTGAATTATCATTTACATAGCTACTCGAGGAGTGGTGCGTGACAGAATATGGGATTACATGAAGGTAAGGCTGCCTAAGTGTGATCCTGACGGACCATTCTGGAGCATATAGCTTTCCTTGTTTGTTTTTCAATGCTTCAATGATTTTTTTTTATGAACAAAAGTTTTTATTTAACTTTATGTATAATTATTATCCTAAATTATTATACATTGTCTCATGGGGGTTAAGGGTATCCTATCTCTCACTGAGTTACATAACTCACCCCATTACCTCTCCTTCTTTTTAGATACAAGTGCGAACTTAGGAGTTGACCCACTATCCCCTCAATAGTGATTCCTTATTCCTTGGGGGAGCCCTTCTTGGATCAAGGGCGTGATGTAAAAATTTAAGATTTTGGATTGACTTCCTAGATTTGTAGTTCCATGGTACTACAAGCAGGGTCCGACCCTTACTTAGTTATGTTGATGTTTAGATAGTAGTTTTATGTGCAATGAGAATGATTGGATTTCTAAAGAAACAAGGATTATGTATTTTGGATGGATATCTATGAGTGTGCATTTACTCTTGTTCTGTGTGTTGTTAGGTTTATTTTGATAATGCATGGATCCCCTACAATTGAGTGTGTTTGTTTATTCGTGCAGGTAGAGGATCCATATTCAGGAGTTGATCTAAATACAAAGAAAACTCTACCCAATTTTTCTAAAATGCTAGGTGAAAGGCTTGTTGGGGGACTTGTTCCCTATATGCCGATTATGGTCTGAGTTGGGTCGTGGTAGAAAATATCCAAACTAAATGGGCTCTAATTTTCAAGGTTCTGAAAATCGGACCAGGCATTGAATAGGACAAGATCCTGGTTCAGAGGTTCAATGGTTCAACCAAATGTTCGACAGGGATGTAATAAAATACATATATTTATATATAAATGTATATAAATATGATTAATAACATGTTATAAGATAAATAAAAATGATTAAAAATTTTAATGTGATAAAAATAGTTTTAGAAATCAAAATCACTATATTAGGTCATATTAACATAATCAATACAAGTAAATTATTAAGTCTCACATTGCTTAGATTTTGAATTTTTTTTATTCTTAAAACTACTATAAAGCATTCAAGAAGTCCTACGTTGCTTAGAGTAAAAGTTTTACTCTTGAGACTTTTATAGATAGTACCCATATATAATTTTTTTTCTTATATTTATCACCTCTAAACTCTTTTCTAAAGAGTAAAAGATGTAGTAGTTTTTGGTTTGGCCAACCAAAATGTTTTTTTGGCCATTTTTCATCATAATGAAGAGTTAACTTCACCATTGATGATCAAAAAATAATTTTGTACTTTTTTTGTAAAAAAAATGGCTAACTGGTAAAATCGATCCGGTTTACCGGTTCAGCCGGTTCGATACCGATTTTTTGACAAAGTAGTTCTTTAGTTGTAGCCAAATTGGATGCTTGGCCGGTTCCCAGTTCAATCAGTCGAACCGGCCGGTCCAGTCCAATTTTCAAAATAATGCTAATTTTCCTAGCAATTCAAACCTTATCCTTAATCCTAATTGAATTAACCCTGACTATTGTGGCACTCTAACACTATCGTCTTGGATATGACAAAAACCAATTATGTAACTGAGTGTTTTGTAACCATGAAAATCACTTGATCCCCAAGATATTCATTACAAACCACCATATAATTGAAGTGTTAAACGCAATATAAGTGAAATAGATCTCATTTTCATTTAATGCAAAAGTGAAATTGTAGATGTAATTTAAACTCGTTTTTAAGAACCAAACTTAAAATGTGTATATTCCAAGTGCTACTTGTCTAATACTATTCTACTAATTCCGAAGAATAAGGAATGTAGTGTTCCTTGCCGGTCCAATTCTAGAGAGATTAGACCCTATGCAGGATCTTCGTTATTATTCCATGAAGTTGGTTATTGAGGTTGCTTTATTTTATTGTCCAATTTAATCTTGCCTTTGGAATCTTGATGCTTTTGCCTATGAAGTTGATGTAGTCTTCTTTTCTCATGTCGATGAAAAAGCAACTTATGGCATGTATGAAGGTGGTAAAAATTAGGGTTGGTTTGCTTATTAATTAGGAAGTTAAGAGTATTAAGGGATGGGCCTTTATTTTAATGGATTAGGAATTGGTTATATCAGAGTTAATGTTAGGGTTATAAATGGGAGGAAATTAGTGAGGGTAATTTTGTATTAAAAATATACATGAATAGCATGCAACTAACTCTATTAACAATAGATAGATGATAGTATCAAAGGACTTGAGAAGGGGGCTGAATCAAGTCCTTGAGCAATAAAATTTTTTCTACAAAACAAAAAATAAATTAAAATGTTCTATGTACTAAATGTCTTATAGCAATTGATATGATATCTACTGCACAAGATAAGATGTGTAAACTTAAATCAATTAAGTTCTCATAATAATTTAGCTATTAAATATGCAATATGAATCAATAAGATGCTAAGTTAATGTAGAAACGGATTTATAATATAGTATAAGATGCAAACTTCAAATAATAAAAAGAGTAAAAGGTAGAAAGTAGATTTTAAACAATATTTATCTTGGTTTATTCTCCAAAACTTGGAGTCTACATTCACTCCCCACCACTAGTGAGATTTTTCTCCACTATATTTAGTATTTTTACAACAATAATCTCTCCAAACTAATATTGAATAGTTTTTTCTCACCAGCCTCTTCAAGCTAGAAACAATCTCTTATACATTGAAAATACAACAATTTCCTTATACAAAGAAACTCTCAACATAGATATTTTGAGCACATAACTCTCAAGAACACAGCTTACAAAAACTTTCGGCACACAACCCTTTTGAGCACATAGTTCCTAAGAATAGAGAACTTAAGTACACAACTCTTAGAATAAAAAAAATATGATATCACGACAAGAGTAGATTTCTCTCTCTCATATTGTCGCTTTTATTTTTCTCTCGTAAGTATTATACACAACAATAGAGCACACAACTCAAAGGATGATAATGAAAATTTGCTACATGGATGGGTTTCTCGTTCTTGCATATATAGTGCAATGGATGCAAGTCTTTCTTTCAAAACAAGACCGTTTTGATTGTTGTATTCCTTCATTTTCTGCAATTGTCATGTCCTTGTTGCATTGCCTTTATTCTTGTGCCTTCATGACTTTTTTCTCTCATGACATAAGGAACTTTGTCCTTTTTCCCATTTTGCATTCCACTTTTATAGCACATCCTTTTTTGCCTCCCTTAAACAAACAACTATGAAATAATGTACTATACTTGTTGCAACTTTAGTAAAAAGTATCCTGATGTATTAGTTTGAATTAGTTGTTTTAGTTAAAGTTCTTAGTTTTTGGGCTTTTAAGCTTTATCTTTTGCTACCAGTTTAATGACTTTGTCTATGGGTATTTGTGAAACACTTGGCTGTAGCTATCTACCTATCTATCTACATATATAGTAAAATTCGTTTGCATCATAGTATTCATTGCAAGTAGATTGTAATTACTACACATATAGGAAAAGGTAGCAAGTGAATTTTTTGTGAAATTAAATGTGATAAAAATATTAATATATTAATATATCAATTGACTAAAAAATATACTATTCAAATGGTGAAAAAAATTAAGATATATTATTTCAAAAACTAATGCAACAAAAAATTTTTTAATTATTTTTGAGAACCTAAAATATTATATTATTTTATATTAACTATAAAATGTGTAATTTCTTATATAAATAAAATGCATAAAATTTTCACTGAAATACATTATTTAGTTAATCATCAAAATTTGAATATATTGAGATAAAATTATTTATATATGATATATGTGTATATATAATTTTAAGTGGTTTTTGTATAAAATGTTAAGAGAATAATTGTCAAAATTTAAAATTGAGTCAAAAAATTATTAATCAAAGGTAAAACAACTATGTATTCTTTTATGTCACAAAAACTAATACAAAATGATAACAAAATTAAATTACCTTTTAGAATAGAAAATATTGTATTATTATATATTAACTATTAATTAGATGAATAATTTTGTTTATTTATACGAATACATTAGAAATTTTATCAAAAATTTGTCAACAAAAAACTCAAAGTAGTGTATTTTGTTTTAAAAATAAAATAGTTCTTGATGAACATATATTGTGCAATGATAATAACCTGAAGCCTTTCTAGCCAAAACCAACCATTGAACTATAGTGAGAAAAAATTAAAATATATTGTTTCAAAAAATTATTAATGAAAGGTGAAAAAATTATATAGATTCTTTTATGTTTAAAAAATTATGCACTAAACAAAAAAAATTAAATTACTTTGAGAATATAAAAGATTGTATTATTTTATATTACCTTTTAAATGTGTTATTTTTTATTTAAATAAAATGCATAAAATTGTTTACTAAGATACATTATATAGTTAATCATCAAAGTTTTTTAATGTATTTGAGATAAAATAATTTATATATGACCTATCTATATATATAATTTTAAGTAGGTTTTGTGTAAATGCTAAGAGAATAGTAGTCAAAATTTAAAATTAAGTCAAAAGTTATTAATCAAAGATGAAAAGTTATACTTTTTTTTATGTCACAAAAAATCTAATACAACATGATAGCAATATTAAATTACTTTTGAGAATAGAAAATATTGTATTATTATATAATAACTATTAGTTAACATTTTTTGTTTTTTATATCTACACCACTATATTAGAAATTTTGTCATTTTATTTTGTCAAAGATTTGTCTACAAATTGTTTTGAGAAGAAGACAATTCCTAACTAAGGTATATTATGCAATAATAATAAACTAAAGTCAAGGCCAATCATTAAACTATATTGGGTTATCCTTGACAAAACTTGTACTTTGTTATGCATAATTATATGTTGCATTGGCAAAAGGACCTCACCAAAACAATTATGTGTTATTATAATTGAGAATTGTAACATCCCCGATTTCTGAGTTCCGACTTCATCTTTAAGTTTGATCAAATCCCATTCCCGACTTCACCTTCGAATTTCATATAAAATGGGATTATTTCCGACTTCTGAGTTCGTCTTTGAATTTCGGCATAATTTTCGACTTCCGACTTCATCTGGCACAATTTCCTACTTGCCGACTTCAAGTCTAAACAACATGGAGTGATTCACGATATCCGACTTCATGTCTCAAAGAAAACAGACCCGATTTCCGACTTCATAATTTATCTCCAAGTTTCAAGCAAGATGAACACGGTTTCCGACATCCGAAGTTATAGTTTAACACAATGGTATAAGTACCGACCTCCGAGTTGAATGTAACGAGTTCCGGCCTTAGAGTTGAACTCAACTAGAATGGACACGAGTTCGAATCCTTGAGTTGATTTCCAAGTCATACACGAGTTCCGATCTCCAAGATTATTCCCAAGAGCCTTCCATTTCTGTTGGTGTTACCGAAGTTTGAATGGAGAGTTCCGAGATTATGTGATTGTAAGCTGTATGACTTCCGACATCCGACCTTGCTCCCAAGTCTCGAATAAACCAGACAGCATTTCCTCAAGTCACAAATTAAATGGGATGAGTTCCGACATCCGACTTCAACTCCAAGCTCAAGTAAATGGAATGAGTTTCGACTTTAAACAGAATCGAGATGAGTTCCGAGTTTAAATAGAATGGAAGCGAGTCCCACTTTTAGGACGACGTGGAGAGCAATTTGGCCACAAAAGAGGGAGACATGGCCGAACTTCAATCACAAAATTTCAACTAATCAACACCACAATTCCAACTACCCTCATATATTTAAGTCAGACTCCCCTCCTCATTCCCAGCTGATTTACGCCACTCTCTCTCCCTCTTATTTCAGCCTTCTTTTTCCCTTCCTCTCTTAATCTACTCTATCAAATCTCCAAGCTTTGTCAAGGCTCCATTCAATCCAAACTCAAATTCAGCAAAATCACACTCCAAAGAGGTAGGATTCCATTTCTATTATTGAATTCTTTGGACTATGATTGCATGAACTTTTACTCTTCTTCATGTATTTGATGATATATTGGAGGTATTATGATGGATTATGATTGGATTAGTATGAAATCTTGAGTTGGAACTAAAGTTAGAAGGAGAAAACTAGAAGGAATGGAGGATTAGGATGCTATTTAGTTGAGGAATTCCATGGCAATCCGTATGGCGGAGTGTACGGCTCTGCCTACAACTGGTCAAATCCAATGAAACTATTTTTATATGAAAGTAGACATTTAGGGCTTTCCATAGATATATAATATAAGGCTATTGAATTAGTATTGAGAGAGATATGAATTTTTGAAGTTTGACCTAGGAACCAAAACTTTCATCCGGGCAAGGTGACTTGAGGGGGGTGTAACTCGCCCTACACAACTCCAAATTGAGTGAAACTAACTTTGTTAGAAAGCTTACACATAATGGAACATCTCAATATGAAATTCCAAGTTTGTTGTGATCCCAATTGATCCCAGTGGTTTGAGGAAGTTACCTTATGTCCAAACTAAGCCAATACAGAGTAGTTTAGAAAGGTGAAATTTCATGATTTATATCTCGAGCTATACTTAAGTAAATCAACTGAAACTTTTTGGAAATGAAAGGTTGTCCTGTTAGCTTTAATATGAGACCAATTTTGTATGATTTGAGCTTATTTTCGATTTTTGGTGAATTTATACTTCCAAGAGTGTAATTTGGACTAGTGACCGAATAGGCTGAGGCAAACTTTGAATATCTCGAGTTATATAAATCAAAATAATATGGAACTAAAGAGGTTAGAAAGTAGACATATAGAGCTATGATATATCCAAAATTCAGGTTTAAATGAGTTGAATAGAGGTAAAGGTGGATTATACAAAATTCGAGCAGAACTGAATAGAAGTGACAGAATGATCAAATTGATAGTTTCACAAGTGTTAGTGGACATATACGGTTTGAGTTGAGGATTACAAGTTTTACATTAAGAGATATGTTAGATTGATTATATTGCTATGGCTGATTTGTCTGTGAGAACTGGCATTATTCATGGGGAAACGGATCTGATCCGTTATGCTGTCGGATTTACAACAGAAGTCTATGAAGCTATGAATGTTTATATGCAAGGATGAATTTAAGTATGATATGAGTCATGACGTATATGAAAATGAATGATGAAGCGTATGTATGAATACCAGTATATGAAAGTAAATGATGAAGTATATGTATGAGCACATTCAGCATGCCTATGCATAACCATGTATGAGAATGAACAGACATGAGTATATTAAATGTGAATCCCTTCACTCGAAGACAGTTAATTGAGATCCCTCCCTATGAAGGCAGTTAAATGATAAAATGTGAATCCCTTCATCTGGAGGCAGTTGCATATTGAATCCCTCCTGGTGAAGGTAGTTAAAAGATAAAGATGTGGGTCCCTTCACTTAGAGGCAGTTGCACATTGAATCCCTCCCTGTGAAGGCAGCTAAAACTATGAGATCCCTCTACCTTGGAGGCACGTGGTTAGATGAGATCCCTCTATATTGAAGACACGTGGTCAGATGAGATCCCTCAATTTTGAAGCATGTGACCAGAAGAGATCCCTTCAATTAGAGGCACATGACCAGAATGAGATGCTTCCAAGACTAGAGGCACGTGAATCCCCTTGTGGATGAGTCGGTGTGACAATGATCACGATTTGAGCTGACGAGCTCCCTCCAAGGCCAGGCTACCCAAGGGCAGTAAAGGCTAAAGATTAAAGACTAAAGATTAAAATATATGCAAGTACCCCACTCACATGAGGCATGGCATGACCCAGCTAGTGTAAGCACCGAATGAAGGTCCCATATTCCTAAGGAACATGACATGGCGATCACGCTCTGATGGGGTATGACATGGCGATCATACTCTGGAATGTGGCATGTACAGATTTTATGATGAAAAGAAAGATGAAGAAAGAGAAGTAAATTTTATGTATATGCATAAATTCAAGTACAAGAAAAGTTATATGCAAATATTATGTCTCCAGTATATTGATGCTATGTATTTAATAAGTTGTAGTTATTATCCATGGTATCATTCATGAATTGATTTTGTATGGGCTCTTCCAAATGCCAAGTGCATGAGTAAAAGTGAATTTTGCTTCGAATAATATATTTTTCGAAATGTAAAATTAAACAATTTGTATAGCATGTTCACCTTTTTCATAATAAACCAAAGAAAACTGGAGATGACAACGATGACATGATGTATGATAATTAGAGAATCCTACTGAGAATTTATAATTCTCACTCCTATGTTCGTGTTATCTCTAGATAGTTCGAGAAGTTTCGAAGACGATTGAAGTTGCTGTCAGAAAAGGTCCGTTCAGGTAACAGTAACAACTCCAAGGTATGGTACTATGACTTAAGCATAGTACTGCACTTGGGAGGGTGTTACAAGAATGATAAGAAATACACAAATTATACTAAAAATATTATCTATAACAAAGTATTTAATGAATTCAACATACCTTTTATATACTTTATTATGTAGAATAATTAAAATAAATCTTGATATATTCTATCATATCTATTTTTTAATTGGTACTAGAATTATTTTTAAAATTACTCTAATTAAAAATAATTATAAAAAATATAATCAAACTCATACAATGCACAAGTATTATATCTGGTTAACACATAAAATCATTCTTCTTTGTGCTTCATTTAACTCATTTAGCTTTCCTCCTTTACATAGTAGTTGCTTCCCCCTGATCATAACTCTTCTTTGAGATTTTTCTTTCTTGCCTTTTTAATCTTTGTTTTGTCTTCCCTTGAATTCATTTTTAATTCTTGATTTCTCCTTCTTGATATTCCTTATGATTCACAAAAGTTCTGCATATATAGTCTTTCAAAGTCAATATATATATTTGCTATCATTACAATTCACAACTTACCCCAAAATAAAATTTTGGTCTAACAATGGAAAACTTAATAGAATCATTAAAGTGCATGTTAAGAAAAATTTAGGCATAGCATTGCATGCTCATTTAGTTTAGATACTAAAGTATACATGACTCATAATTTACGGGGTAAAATGCATCTTTTCCAAACAAAATATATTATGGGGGGATTTCATTTACTAAGTGATGTAAGAAAGAAAATCAAGCTATTATGGTGAAGGGTGCGAATAACTGCTAGTAAGTTATAGTTTCAATTTTCTAACATTTGTTGTGATAACTAAAACAGTTAGGATTAGAAGTGTTTTAAAAATTATATTCATATATTTTTTTCACCAACGAAAATTTAGACAGAAGGGAATCAACACTTATAGAGGTACTTAGAGATAACCTAGCAACAAGGAAACCTGTAAATTGAATCCAAGTCATGATGATACAAGAGTAAAAGCCATAAGAATCGCAACTTAAGGCCTTTCAATTCTTTGAGCTTCTACACAACTTGCATTCTCGTGTTAAAATTCATTAAACATCATCCTTTTCCAAGCCAAAGTTCACCAAATTTTCTAGCAGCACAAAACAATATAGAATTCTAGAACAAGAACAATTATGTTTTTGCCTGATTCATTCTAAAATCTCTTGGAAACATTGAGATAAAACAGTGCTAGAATTCCCTTCCTTTTCTAAGGCTAGTAGATTAGTAGAATGGTGTGTGTTGGGAGTATAGAATACTAGGTATTTATAGAGGAAAGAATTCAGTAAATAACCTATAGTTAATCTAATTTTAGTTAAGTTCTTGCTCTAGTTCAACCTCTAGGCGAGACAAAATTTGAATTTTTATTTCCTCTGCAACTACCATGTGCTCTAGGCATTATCTAATCGTTCGCTTATGTTAGTTCCTAGCCATGTATATTGGCCAATCAACTTTCATGCAAGAAGCTTCCATTCCATTTATCAATCTCCTTAGATCATCGAAGCAATTATGGTCCCTAATTCGCATGGTTACTCATTATGGAAGCTTTTTTATTCCTCTTTAAATGGCCCATGGTTACATGACTCTAGAAAGCATGATTTTCTCTTTTCTTTCCATTGGCTTTTTGTGACTTTTGGGCACAAAATTATGATCTCTATTCAACCATTAAATTATGACTACACATGTGGATTAGGTTGATCCTAAAATTGGTTTTGGGTTGGACTATTAGCCCAGCAATTTTTTCAACTCATTAACTATATACACATGGTTAGCCACAATCCAATCCTTAGAATTTCCATTTGTTTAATCTCATCAGATCAAAATCTCTTTTCTTTTACATAGACAGTCCTATGCCATTTCAATGTGTAATTCTTTGGTCTATGTTTCAAATTCTACTTCTCATTTTTTATCAAAAAATTCTTCTTCTCCTTCAGTTGGGTAATTTCCTAGCCATTAAGGGTGGCAACAGGGGCGATTAGGATAGGTTTTAGTTTAACCCAAACCTGCCCTGCACTTTATTGAAATAACCTTCAACCCATCCTACCCTACTCGTTTGTTCTAACATTCAGAACCCATATCCTACCCACCTTTACCCATTACTTCTCTTAAATACCTAAAAATTTATTTTAATTTTTTTTGGGATAAAAATAATTTTAAAATTTAATTCGTATAGAGTGTGTATTTGGTACGAAGGTAAAAATGGGGTAAAAAAATTTATAAATTAGCTTCATATGAAAAATTACACATTAAGCTAATTCATGAAAACTTTACCTCTATCTTTATTCCATACTAAATACACCTTTAAAGTGATAGAAATATTAAAAAAAATCATATATATATATGGTCTGGGGTGGGTGGGGGTAAGTAGGGACAGGTTTGCCTTGAACCCGAACCCTATCGTACCCACTCCGTTGCGGGGCAGGTTCAAAACTTGATCCAACCGAGATAGGCCGGGGTAGGTACCTAACTAGCCTTAATAAGGTCTTAATCTTCTATTCTAGTCCCCTATTGTCTAAATAGGCTAATCTTTTTTCTTGGGTTGGATTTCCCTTAATCAAGTAGACTAATTAAGATCAAATCTTTTATAATTTGGTCTTTCTAATCTATCATGACATATCCCAAGCTTATTTGGGCTTGAATTTCTCTTTAGTGAGGCTGCGACATATATTTCTTCTCTTCTTTTAAGAATTTTGCTAATAAAATTTGTACTAAGCTAATTCCATCTTGAGGGTACTTTCTTATAATCTTTTCCTCTAATTCCTTATTTGGAGGTGATACCTTCCAAAAGCACATTGATTAACGAAATATCCTTATTCCTCAAAAGCTTGACACTAGTGTCCAATATCCGTTAAAGTTTGGATTTTTGTTTATAAAGGAAATTATTATAAAAATGGAAGCATATTTCTTTTATTAATTAAAATTAATAATAATTTATTAAAATAAGTTATCATTTTTAAATAATAAGATTCTCAAATAAAAAAAGAAGTAAATCATTAAAGAAGAGTTATAAATATACCGAAAAAAAAAGATGCATCATAGACATGAGATATTACACAATGCCAAAATGCCATTACATTTATTAGAATCCCGCCATCCTGTCTTTACCATGTGCCAACCTAAGTAACGTATAAAATTTCAACCTAGCACATAGAAAAGGCACCTTCAATACTGAATCCAATAAAATAATATAAAACCACTCTCCTGTCCACTAACCTTCACACTAAAACACAACACACAAAACTCGTTCAGAACTGTTTGTCCAATTCATCGTAGGCTTCCTATGTATCATTCTTCTTAACATCGGTAAGCTACAAGCCTTTTACCACCTTATCTCATATACTGATGATGTTGTTGATCTTGTCTTGTCCTTATTTATGTTTTGTTCTTACTTAAATAAAGCTTGGATTCTCTAAAATTTACTTGGATATATGCAGATCTATCTCTAGAATTCAACAAGATTAATTCACATGATGAATAATTCATCTTTTCTACCTGTGTCAGCTTTGTGTTTTTGCTTAGAATTAAAAGTGTGTGTGGTGTGTTATGTTTGTACATTTTGGGTTTTCAACTAACAATAAGTGAAAAACAACATTGTGTTTGTGTAAGATCTAAGGTTCTTTTGGGTAAATGGGGAATGAGTTGAGATCTCAAACTTGTAGATTGAAGGAAATGATGAGACTGGTGGAGAACAACAAAGTGATTAAGGATCGCAATGGGGATTTATATGTAGAGATCTCCGCTGGGATTCCCATAGATGAGGATGGGACGGGGACAAGGATAGGGATTATACCCCTTGCCTTGTGGAGATCTCTACCCAATTTGATAATTTTGCTTATATTAATTATATTTTAATAAAAAATAAAAAAAAATACAACCAAACCCTATTACCCTAAGCTAGTAACTTTCCTTCCTCTCACTCACTATCCCCGCAAGTTGTTGAACTCTTTCATATTTTATTATTGTTTATTTTGGTGCTCTTGTGATAGTTTTGATTTGATTTAAAATTTGAAAAATTGGTGGTAATGATGTAAGACTAAGAGTCTAAGACTTGGATCAACTTCATTTTATTATTTCAATTTTTTTAAAGATTTTTAGGCTAATCAAATTGCTTAGATAGGTTTTCTTATTTTCAAATATTTTTTGGGGTCATCGTGGATCCTCATGGAGGGTGGGGTCCTCGAGGAATGGGGATGGGGTTAAGAGAAACTTTAGAGGTGTGGGGCAAGGAGTAGGGGTCTACTCCTCGCCCTCATTGCTATACCTAAGATTGATGTATGGATAAAGGAATAAGATCCAAATGGTTTGAGCTTGACTGTTGATTGACAAAGTGAGAATGATAATATTAAAAAGTGTGAGCACTTTGATATGGGAGTCGACACGACTTGATCGGTTAACAATATTGATATTAAGAGTGGAAATGATAATAGCTATTTTAGTTCTATAGATAGAACTAGAGTAACTTGCACTAAGAAAAATGTAGAAGGCTATAATTGCAACTTGTCCATTAAAGCTTGATTATTACTTGCCATGTCGACCATGAAGAATGGAAGAAACTTTGGTAACATGGTGAACGGTGATTTTATAGTTGGGGAAAATGGTGTACGAGTCAAGGGGATTGAAAACATAAAAGTTATGGAGAAAAAGGAGGAAGATGAAGCACATCATGATGAATTGGAATTTAATAATGATGGGGGTTTTGAGAAGGATAATGATATTGTGAATTAGGAGGGAAATAATGACTTTGTAAGGTAGTGTTGGACGAAAGGTCAAGAAGATGTATATATTATTTAGTTACCTCTGAAATATGTAATGACAATGACTCGTAAAGGAAAATGGAAAGTAAATGTAGTGTCTGGAAAAGGAAAGAAAAAAACAGTTCAAGTTTGAGGCTTGATAGTGGTGTAAATGTAAAAAAGTCCTCAAGAAGATTTTATCTATTAATGAGCTTTGAAAATTCTATTGTTTGAGAGTGCAGAAAAAGAAACCTAACAAAGGAGTCAACAAAGGAAGAAACAATGGATCTGCTCTTAAATGTAGGTTGGGAAATTGACCATAAACATAGGAATGGAAAATATTACAAGGAACTAGCGTATGTAACTCTAATTCAAAAGAGAATCTAGTTAATCATCTTGGCCTATGATACTCTTAAAATGCATTATGAGCAATGGAAATGGTACTGGCAAGTTCTATGTGGGAGGGTTTCAAGGTTGCACCATTACTAGATGACGATATCAATATGCTATATGTGACAAAGAAAAGGGGAAAAAAAGTAAAAGGAAATCAACGTGTAAGAGTGCAAATGTAGTTAAGGAAAGGAATAAAAAGTAAAAAAAGGAAAACAAGTTTCTTTTGGTGCTGGCTAGTTTAATGAAATGAAAGAAAAATATAAAAGGAAGAGGTTAGGTCCCAAGGATATGGAAAATCAAGGGGTTACACATAAAAGGATGCTAGGTCAAATTAGGGAACATAAATAAAAGAAAATACAATAATCTGCTTTGTTGGTTCAACATGCTCAGGGAACATAAACCAATGAAGCAAATTGTAGTGTTTTTTGTTATTTATGTTGCTTGATCTAACCTGTAATCCATTTTGGTGTAACCTCTTCGTTTTCCATATCCTTGGCTCCTAACCTCTTCCTTTTACTTTTTTCTTTCATTTCATTAAATTGGTTTGCACCATAAGAAATTTGTTTCTCTTTTCTCACTTTTTGTTTCTTTCCTTAACTATATTTCCACTCTTACACATTGATTTCTTTTTACTTTTTCTTTTTTCCCTATTCTTTGTCACATATAGCATATTGATTTTGTCATCTGGTAATGGCGTAGAAACTTGAAACCCTCACACATAGAACTTGCCATCCAGTACCATCACCAGCTTCATAATGCATTTTAAGAGTATAGTCCAAGGTGATTAACTAGATTGTCTTTCCAATTAGAGTTAAATATGCTAGTTCCTCGTGATCTTTTCCATTCTTATGTTTAAGGTCAATTTCCCAACCCAGATTTAAGAGCAGATCCATGATTTTATTTTTCGTTGACTCCTTTGTTAGGTTTCTTCTACTACTCCCTCAAACAACAAAATTTTTAGAACTCGTTGCTAGATAAGATCTCCTTGAGGGCCCTTTCATACTCACATCAGCAACAAGCCTCAGTTTTGAACCTACTTTCTTCTTGTCTTTTCTAGACCCCACCATTGCTTTCCCTTTTTCCTTATGAGACATTGTCGTGATGTTATCCAAAGGCAACTCAATAATGTATACATCTTCTTGACCTTTCGTCCAACACTACCTTACAAAGCTATTCACTTCTTCCTTATTCTCCATATCTCCATCCTTCTCAGAACCACCATCATTATCAAATTCAAATTAATCAAGATTAGCTTCTTCTTCCTTCCTTTCCTTCATAGCTTCTATGTTTTTAAACCCCTCAACTCCAACACCATCTTCCCTAACTAGAAAATCACCATTCATCATGTTATTAGAGTTTCTTTCATATCTTATGGTTGACATGGCAATAACAATCACGTTCTAATGGACAAGTTATGACTAGAGCCTTGTACATTTTTATCAAAGCAAGTTACTCTAGTTCTATAAGTAGAACTAAAACAGTTGCTATCATTCCCACTCTTATTATCAATATTGTTAACAGATCTTGTCGTACCCACTCCTAAATCAAAGTGCTCATGTTCTTCAAGTGTTATCACTCTCACCTTGACTAAATCAACTATTTCACTTAAACCATTTGGGTCTTACTCCTTTATCCTTACATCACACTATTGTTCTCCACCAATCTTGCCATTTCTTTTGATATATAAGTTTGAGATCTCAACCTGTCCCTCGTTTTCCCAAAGCAACCCTAGATCTTACACAAAGACAATGTTGATTTTCACTTCTTGTTAGTTGTAAACCCAAAATGTACAAACACAACACACCACATATGCATTCATAATGCAACTACTAGCCTTGGAGCTAAAGCCTTTACTTGATCTTTTTCAATTTGTATACTTGGAGAATGATGCACATCTTTAAGCTATGGCCAGAATGATAAGGATTACAAATCAACAAATTACTTTATCTATTGTTTACTAACCGAAGGAATGGGAACACTTAACAAAAGGTTATCACCGAATAGGATTTTTGATGAAGGCCAAGGTGGGAGATCCTCCAATAGTTCAAAATATAATCCATCTTGAAAGAGGAGTACTCTTAATCTTTTTTTCTATTTTCTATTTTTTTATTGTTGTTTTTGTTTGTTTTTCTATTTTATATTATATTTATTATTTTTTTATTTTCCATTTTCCTTTTGTTTTCTATTTTACTATTTTTTAAAAAATAGTTTTTATTTCAATTGCTTTTCAATCAAAATTTTGAGAGTTGTTAAAGTCTTGAGAATAAGACACTTGAATTTAGAGGCTTGCAACATTATTGCATCACTTGTCTTTCCATTTGATTTTGTAATTTTGGTATCGGATATTGATTAGTTTAGCTGAGTTTGATAGATATATCTCTTATGAGATTTTGAATCTTGTTGTGAATGGATTGATCTTTTATGTCATTTCCTTCTTCCTTGTATGATTTTCACCCATGGATTTTGTCTTTTTAAAACTTGCATTTGATCTTTTTAAAGTTACATGTTTACATCCATACAAACATGATTAAGGCATTATTTCTTTGATATAGCTACTTTGGGCAAATAGCCAACCTTGTATGTTTAACCTCTCAGTGCCTAATTGAACATTATTTGTTTTTCACAAATTATAAGCCTAAATAGTAAATCATATTTCTACCTAGTCTTAGGGAATAGGGAAACACTGGTATCATTATCGAAATATGGCATCAAACAAGTATGGAGGCTGCTTGAGACATGCAAGCATTTAAGTTTGAGGGGTGTGCACAAGTCTAATAAAAAAGTGAAAAAAAAAGAAAATTATCTAGAAAAAATGAATGAAGAAGAATAAAAAATAAAAATAAAAATAAAGAATAAAGAAGTCAAATTTAAAGAAAACAATGAAAGAAAAGCGAGTAAAGAGAATTGTATTGCATTGCATGAATCAAGGTGAATTCTCATGCTTGTAACTTAATTTCTCCCCCAATTTTCTTCTATTATCTTCGGTTTGAATATGATAATTCGATATTATTTACGTACTTTACTTTTATCCCATTACAACCTTGAATAAAATTCTTTTGATTTGTGTATGCATGTGCATTGAAGAGAGAAGTAAAAGATAATCAAGCCTATGGTAGTGCAAATTTTCATGAGAAGAATTGAGTGAAACACTTAATATTAGAAATTTGAGAAATAAGGGTGATGGGCTAAATGCTTTACCTTTTAAGGTTTTGTCATGATTATTAGTCTATACTTTTCAATAGAAATTACTTTGCTAGTTGGTTTGAGATGTGAAGGAATTTTATAACATGAATGTTGTGATTTCTTGAAACTTTGAGTGTCCCTTCTACTTGTTGACTTTTGAATTCTTGGATAACCATTAGAAAGTAAGGGCTTGTTTGAAAGTGTTTTTGATTTTTAGTTTTCTAAAATTGTTTTTAAGTTCAATTTTAAAAACAAAAGAACAAAAAAAATCTATTTGGCAATAATACTTAGGAAAATGATTTTAAATGATAAAAAATAGAAAACCTGTTTGGATAGTTATTTTTAAAAATAAGTTTTAAAAGTAATAAAACATAAAAACTTGTTTGGTAAATTTTTTTAAAAAGTAGAATAGATATAGTATAGATGTATTATTAAATATAACATAATTTAACATTACATTAAATTTAATACATAACACTTTCATAAAATCTCAATAAACAAAGTCTTAATACAAGTTGATGCATTTTTATATTCTTAAATCTATTTATCTAGCATTAATCCATTGAATATTTTCAGAACTCTTAGTTTTAACCTCAGTTAACAATGACAATCCCTAAAGTGTTCATACAAAGGATACACAGTGACAATCCCTCAGTTAACATACCCATCTTACATTGTAACACCATTCACTAATCTTGGTATTGTTTTTGATACCTTATCCTAGATGATTTGATACTCTTCACTGAAGCTGTGAAGGCCAACTAAGTCATGCATGTATCATACATATTCAAGCTCAAATTAAGTCTTTTAAATAGCTCCAGCTATTTCTTCACTTCAATAAACATGATTCATTACACTTTCCTCTCGCTCTATATGATTTGAAAAGAAGCAGAAAATAATGTTCATGAACCTATCCATTAAAATGACACAACTAAATTCCAAATTCAAGCTTAAACTACACATTGTCTCAATATTCCAACACTTGCAAAGCTGCTGAATTCAAGAGAACTTGGTAGAACAAAGCAAATTTGCAGTTCTTAACAAGTAGTAAGCCTAATCCTATTTGCTGGCTATAAAACATCAGCAGCAAAGTACTAAAATAAAGAAATCTCAAATGTTGGTGTGCAATTGGCTGTCAGTGTCAAGTAGCAATATTAAACCCAATAAATGTTTCCAACAAGCTCATTTAAAATTAACAGGGTGGAAGATTTCCATTAGCCTTTACTGTTGCTAAATTGATTCAACTCACTAAGATGCATTCCATAAAGCCACTTGATGGTTTTAACTACCAAACACATATTATTAATTAGTTTCTTGTTTGACTCCATGGAAAGAGGTAATAGTAATACTATTACAGTAAAGACTTTTGTAGCTCCCATAAATTGCAGAAATGATCTTATTAGTCTAATACAAACAAATTCTGTGTTTGTGAATTGTTTCTTCTTTGGTTTAAACCATTAATCGTATTTGTAAATTATATCTACCATGTACTCTGCTATGAAAATGCATCACAAAATCAAACAACGGGGGTAGCAACTAGAGGACAGGATTAAGCATATAAAATTACACATTCCAAAAAAAGAAAAAGAAAATTTACAGCTTTTTCCAATATGTTTGTGTTCCACCACCAGTGCCAGTATAATGAAGCTATACAAGAACAAGAGCAAAGAAGAGTAAGTAACCAACAACACCTCGTGCTTTTGCCCTTGTTGCCTCCAATTAGAGTATTCAACTATAATCAATAAAACTCTCTGACTAAAAAGTAACTATGGAATCCCACAAAGGCATTTACCATCATCAAGAAGAAGAAGGGAAGAAATCTTTAACCGTAGAAGCAATAGTGAGGTAATTAAGCATGCTCCTTAGTGTCTCCTTCTCCCTCTTCAACCTCACTGCATTGTCCTCCAATTCGAGCAGTACTTATTGCTCTCTCGCCGCAGTGTCAACTGCATCGCCACCACCGCTCATCGCCAGTGCTGCTCATAGTGGCGACCTTACCCACAAGTCGAAGGAAAAGGAGCACCCATGGTTGTTTAGGTTTTCGGCGATGAAGGAGGGCATTCTCCCATGGTCGATGTTGCCATCATGGCAGTGCCATCACCAGCCCTCGTGCCGCCCCCGCTATTGTGCTGCTGGAGGTGGTGCCAAACAATTTAGACGGGGTTTTTTTTGCATACATGAGACTCGAAGAGAGTGAAAGAACAATAGATCAACATATTTACAAAAGAGTGCCAATGTGTTTTCACACTTTTTTCAAAACAAAAAACCAAAAACATCTTTCATCTGTTTTGTAATTTTTGTTTTTAAAACACAAAATCTGTTCTTTTGATCAATGTTGAAAAAACAACCTACCAAATAAATTTTTTTAGTTTTTGTTTTTAAAAACTGAAAATTGTTTTGCAAAACACTTTTCAAACAACCCCTAAGCTTTTTTAGTAGTTTTACCTTGTGTTTTGTTGCTTTCTCTTGTGCCATGAAGTTTTGATTTCGCAATGCAAAAAGTTAAGTGTGAAAGAATTTGATAATTATATGTTAATTAACCTTGATATTTAAAGTCTTAGTCCTCTTTTACATGTAATTGATTATTGTTGAAAAAATTCTTAATGTTTGGGTTCTTGTTGGGCTACATGCATTTTTAAGCATTATTATCAATTTACCACTATCTCTATATTTTGATCATATCATGCATTCTAATCATCTTAAAATTATGATTTTTTATTATTATTATTTGAAGGAAAACTAAGAGGATTATCTAAAACTTTCACATGTAAAGCCGTGTAGTTGAATAAGATGATTAGAGGGCCTAATTGTATCTAGAACACAGATTCATCAGAGTTGTCATAAGAATCTGATCATTGTGCATTATTTGGGCTATTGAATTGGCTATAGGAGTCGGAGTCAAAAGAAGAGAAACCACCGCCACTCAAAAGCTACAGGACTAATTTACAACTTTATTCAAGATCACTTGGGCAAACAATGTTCTTGATCTTATCTTATCCTTGTTTATGTTTTGTTCTTTTTTTAATTACAATTCAGATTTCCTAACCTTCATTGGGCTATAAGTAGATCCATCTCTAGAATTCCAACTTGAATTATATTAGTTGGAGTTCAATAATCTCTAGATATTGGTAATCTAAACTAAAATATATTTTGGCAAAAAAAAAAAAAAATTAATATATCATTAATATAAAGAATTTTATCATGTTATCTAATTATTTTTGTTGATAAAGCAACAATGATTGAATAATTGTGTTAAGAAAATCTTACGCTTATATTATATCAAAATTAAATTTAAAATATTTTTTTGCTAATAAGTACTTTTAAGAATAAAATTATTAAATAAAATATAATATATTTAAATTTAAAAAATTTTAGATATTATATTTTTATTCAATTTTCTTTTTGTTCTTTTATGCGTGACTTAACAATTTAATAAATAATAATAAAAACTTAATTTTGAATAATTTTTTATGTGATTTATTTTTTAATACATTAAATATTTAAAAATATTTTTATTGAAAAAAATTTATATATGATTTATGATATTATTTGTAAAATTTTTAAAATAATAAATTATCAAATCAGATATTTCTATTGTTTATGTGATAATATATAATAAAATATATGTAAAAGTATGAAAATTAAGGTAGCGTTTGGTTTGTAAAAATATTTCTTGTTTTTGTTTTCTATTTTCACTTTCTGAAAAGAATTTTTATTTTCAGATTTTCTGAATTTAGGAAATGCATTTGGTTTGTCTGTTTTCAAAAGGGGAAAATAATGAAAATATGTTTGATTTGTCTATTTTCAAAATATATTTTTAAAATTAAATGTGAGATAATAAAATTATATTTATTATTAAATAAAAAAATGTTATATATATTTTTTGTACATTTAGATGAACTTTATTATTTACAAATTTAGGATAAACTTAAAAATATTTATTAAAATAAAAGAATTCTATAAAATTTTAAGATTAAGAATAAAATAAATTATTCATTTTTAAGTAATTTTATTATTAATATCAATTATCACATAATTAATAAATAATACAGTTTTTATTATACTTCAACTTGTCAAACAGTTAAAACATACAAACAAAAAAGATAAAAAGAAATACATCATTCTCCAACAAAATATAAAGTGATAGCGATCAATCATCGACGATAATTATTCCACATTTGATTGGTGATTAAACTTGCTCATCAACCTTTTCACTCCATAATTTTCTCCACTGATTGAAGTCAATTCATTGCTGATATCTTCCCATACTGGTTTCTTAAAAGTTGATGCTTGTAATAACTTCTTCTTAACATGATAATAAACAATCTCTATGAATACTTTCGTGTTCTGTGCTGACCATTCCTTATTATCCCCCTTCACACTTTTTCCACTCATTTTGTGCTAATAACTTCATATTTTATTACATATAGAAACATACAAGAAGGCACTACTATCAAACATAACTCATTGAAGGCCATAAATACATGCAGAATAATAAAAAAAGAAGTAGCAGATTTATGTAATTCCAACAGAAAAATAAAGAAAAGAGGATCCTATCACCAAAAGCATTTTAAAGCCTAAAATGAAAACAAATGAGGCATCAACTTGTTCACACAAATAGACGCCTATAAAAGAAATGATACTAGAACTAGAAGAGAAACTTGGCCCACAATATTGAATATATTTTCAATCAAACAAAATAGATAGAAGCATAAAACAACCAAAACACCTAAAAACTTTGCCTAGTTCTTTACAATTTTGCCCAGCATAAAACAGCAGAAGCATAAAGCCTAAACTCCCAGTTCTTTACAATTTTGCCCAATGCCAATGGCCAAACCAAAACACATTCTACTCAATCCATTTCAGTGCAAATATAAATTGAAAAACTTCAGTCAAATGTGGTGAACATACTAGCAATTAACATATCAAGATTCAATTGCTTAAAATAAAATTAATCAGAGCAAATCCTTTCCATTAACAAATCCAACAATAAAACAAGAACATTCCAACTTTCCAACATTCCAACAAGAAGCAAACTACAAAACGTGCCAAAAAAGAAGCCATCAATCAGAACCATTCCCTCAAAGAAGCAAGCAAAACCATTCCCTCAAGATCATCAATCAGAACCAAGCAAAAAAAGAAGCTATCAAACTGGCAAAAAAAAAAAAAAGGATATCATACCAAACAGAAATAGAAAATAGGGCTGAAGAGAATGGAAGCAGCAAGCGGCGATGAGCAACCGTGTCCCTGCAAAAAGCCACCACCGATTTAGGGAGGAAAAAGAGGGAAAAAAAAAAAGCCCAAAAACTCAAATGAAAACACTTGAAAACAAGGAAGAGATAGGGAAGCAGCGAGCAGCACCGCGGAGTGAGGCGAAGGCGAACATCAAGTTGGGAAGGTGAGCAGCGGCGAGGGCAAGCAGCCACGAGGGTGGGGCAACACGAGGTTGAATGGCGAGCAACACGAGGGTGAGCGGCGAGCAGCGGCGACGCTTCAGGGGAAGGATGGAGGTGGAAGTGGTTTAGAGCAGAGATGGAAGCCAAATAGAATTGATGAGGAAGAGGTTAATTTAGAGCTTAAGGTTGGGGAAACAAATTTTCACCTCCCCCATGATTAGAACTCGATACCTAAGTAAAGAGAAAGAGGAAGCTATGTTAAAAAAAAAAAAAGATGTTTTAGCTGGAATCAAATTGGGGAAATGGAAGTGGAAAAACAAAAGAAGCTCTAATTATTATTACAATATCACTGCATCCAAGTTAAAAATGTTTCCAACAATCAAAGTGAAAAATTAAAAACATGGATTTGATATTTTCAAATTTTCAGTTATTTTAGAAAATATTATCTAAAAATATTTCTAAAAATGGGAAACCAAATATGTTTTGTCATCTATTTTCTATTTTTCATGAAATTGAAAATGAAAAATAGCAAATCAAACATTCTCTAAATTCTTCATTTTATCTTTCTAGCAATCTAGCAAAACCCAAGAAAATAAGTATTAAAAAACCCAACAAATATTATAGAACAATCCCAGAGTATATTTTGTAGAAGTTTCGAGAAAGTTAAAGAATTAAAAAAAAAAAAGGGTGAGGAGAATAACAACGGAGCAAAACCAAAGCATTTCATCGTCCCCACTGTTTTTACGCATTCCTTCACCTGTCGCGTCTCGCCGCTCGTGGTCGATTTCTTGGGTTGCGAATTGCAAGGTATAGTCATGATGCCACAGTTTCACACTTTTCACTTGTTTATTGCTTTCATCTTTGCTTCACTCTGCAAATTTTTTCCATTTTGGGGGATTCTAGGCATTTTCAATTTCACTTGGCTTTTTTTTTATTTATTGTGTTTTTCACCTTTTTTATCGTAAAGTTTCATTTTGTTTTGATGTATTTTATGTTATAAATTTTGATTTCTGTTGTACAAAATGCCAATTTTGGCGCTGGTGCTTGACCGTATGTTCTTTTTTTTTTTTGAAATTGATTTGGAATGTAATTTCATTGATTCAACAAATCAGCATGAAGACAAGGAACAAGACACTCTGGGGGGTCTTCAATCGAAATTCCTTCTTCTCCCCCAGAAGCTAATTGTGGTATAAAATCACAAGTAAATATAAGAATGGACCCATTATAAGAGAGATCTTCTTCTGCCCCTTTCATACAAAGGTAGACATCTCTTAGCATCCCCTTCAGGTATAACATTTCTGAATCCTAGCTGCCAAGCATGTTAGGGAGAGTAGACTGTTGGGTTAGTTGTGAGAATCTGATAGATGATGAGAGCTAGATTAGTTAGGATTGGTTATAACTGGTTATTCTGTTAAGTGTCATCTGATTGTATAAATACTGCATCCACGTAGTACTATCAACACAGAAAAAATCCTTTTTTTTTTTTTTTCCATTGTCTCAATTACACTCTCGTTCTCTGTTCTCAGGGCTCAAGCTCATTCTTTCTTCCCTCTCTAGCTACTAGCAATCGCGCGCCCGGGGGGGGGGGGGGTGCGCAATCTGATCTACTCTGTGCTTTCCCTGCCATAAAACATTTGCCCTTCATGATCTCTTATAACAATTCCAATACCCATCATCTCATCGCTTTCTCTGACAGCTGCATTGATATTATTTTAATGCATAATCGGGAGGGTGTCATCCAAACTTCACTTGCTTGGGCACGTGGTTGGCTATCACTTCCCTGTAGGTGTGTTGTGCTTGTATGGCCTTCTGCTTAGTTTTATTTGAGGAGCATAGATCCTTACCCTGCCAAACCATGTTGCGCATTGACCATACAGCATGCCAGATAGCTAACAGAGCTTCTACTTGTTCATTATTGAGTGTTTGGCCCAAATTCACCATTCTGTCAAGCCAATTCGCTTCTCATTTGCTGTGTGAACCTGCATCACCGTTAATGCCCATTGATGTGTTCTGTTTTAGACTTGCTTATTTATTTTAGTCTCTATTTTCTGTAATACTGAGTTATATGACTAATAAACTTATCAACTCTTTGGTATTTTGGATGCTGGTTAGTGGTTGCTACTTATTAATATGACTTCTTAATTTATATATATGAACATGTTCTTTAAAATAATATCTCCTAGGGAGTGTTTTGTACGGGGTAAAAATGGCAGAGAAAATTTTGTGAAATCATTTTTATGTGTAATTTTACACATAAAATTAATTTATAAAATTTTTTCCTTTATTTTTTACCTTCATACCAAACTCACCCTTAATAATATGTAATATCCACGTCTTTATGTGTCGCTTTTATGTTTCACTTTTGCTTTACCCTCTTAATGTTTTCTGGTGAAAACCTGTCTTTAACAACCTTGACCATCCCAAAAACAAAAGGAAACTGCACAAACAATTCGAAGGACACACACACGGCAACCAAGAAGAAGAAGGTTAGTGCACGGAACCCTAGAAAAATGGCGGAGAAATTGGCCCCTGAGAAGCGTCACAGCTTCGTCCACAATGGTATCATTCATCTCCCTTTTTCCACTCCAATTTCATTCTGTTTGTGTTCATCTTCAATTTTACCCGAACCAAACCCATTTTTTGGATTGCAGGTCAAAAGGTGTTCGAGTGGGATCAAACCTTAGAAGAGGTTAACATTTACATCAATCTACCTCCCAACGTTCATTCCAAGCAATTCTACTGCAAGATTCAGTCCAAGCACCTAGAAGTTGGCATCAAAGGCAATCCCCCATATCTCAATGTAAACCCTAAAATCCCTACTTTTTCTTCATTTTCTCTCTTTGTGTATTCAATATTCATTGCTCTCTAGCTTTCTTTTCAATTTTTATATTTACCTTTTTTTTCTTGTGTGGGTAATGTTGCAGCATGATCTTACTTGCCCGGTGAAGATAGATTCTTCTTTTTGGACCCTAGGTAAAGGTTTTAAATTTCCCTAATTGTTTTTTTATCCCTTTTTTTATGGGGTTCAAATTGATTAATTTAGATCATGTTGCTTTTTTTCTTTTTTTTTGGGGTGTGGGGGTGTGGTTGTGTGTGTGTTTCTCTTTTTCTGATGGAGTTAACCTGGGCTTAGAGTTTCAATTGAGGAAAATTTCTGTTTTGAAAATCACATATGAAAGAAATTGAGATGCTTATTTATTTATTATGCTTTTCATGATGTTTTTGGAATTCGGTGTGCAGAGGATGACACTATGCACATAACACTGCAGAAGAGAGATAAAGGCCAGACATGGGCTTCTCCCATACTAGGTCAGGGTCAGTTGGACCCTTACTCTACTGATCTTGAACAGAAGCGTCTCATGCTTCAGAGGTTTCAAGAGGAGGTGAGTTTTACTTCTGTCATATTCCTTTTTTTTTTTCTTTTTTCATGTGCTAGGATTCGGAATTCGTTTTAGTTGTAATCAATGGTGTCTCTAAAATGAGCTTCTCAGCCTCATTTGTTTCACTCATTTTCAATCTGCAACTTGATACTTTGTCTTTTAACCCTTTTATTTTTTATTTATTCGAGTTCATCTTTAACTTTTCTGAGTGTCTAAAGAGAGGTTCATTCTTTTATGATGATAATAATTCATCACTCTGCTGCATTTGCCCAACAGTTATGAGATAGTCATTTAAAATCATGTAAATCTTTAGTGAAAGTGTGAAAACATTTTAACCTGGCAACTTCAGCTGTGTAATAGTGTAAGACCAATCTTGCTTCAGGTTGTCAGTTAATGAGGAAGTTCATTAATTGCTTAATATTTGGGTTCCAGACTGACAAAGATGTGTTCTTCTGATTGTTTGATTTTTATATGTTGTGGATTATTGGCATCTGAGCCATCTGCTTGAGTTCCAATCCCTCTAGGAATCCAATCTTTCTTCCTTTCATATTGTGATGATTAAATCACCTGTCAGCAGTGTTTTTGTCATAGCTATGTGGGGCTCCAGTCCTGATCGTGCTGTTATGTCTAATAACCTAGATTTTGCTTCTTCCCAAAGTTTACATTTTTTCTGTATTGCACACATAGAATATCCCTTTCACATGTTACCTAGCTGTATGAAGCTGCAATTGCTGATATGGATCCTGAAATGTTATTCTAATAAGTTGAGGTGACTTATTGAGGTAATCATACTTATAAAGTTGTGTATTCTATACAGTACACACAGATGATAGTGTGGTAATCTTACTTATAAAGTTGTGTATTTTATGCACTTAGAAAGCAGGCCTTCCTTGATATGTCTATGGATACAAAGTAGGGGGTTCCTTGTATGTGATAGTGAGGTGTACTTTAGATTTAAAACTGTTATGGCTGTCAATAAACAATTCACCTACTCCTTTTTTGTTATATTGTCTTTTGCTTAAGCCATATACAACGAGAATAGGATCTGACAATTAGTAGATATGCTTATTTCATTACCTCATACTAGTCATTTGTGGGAAGAAGAGTTATTGTGGTAGATGATGTTGGTACTTGGTAGACATGATTGACATTAAGATAGAAATTTTGATTATTAAGACTTTTCTACTTTTTGGGATTTATTTTGGACACTTGGTGCTCTATGGCAACTTGAGGTAGACAAACTAAAACCTTGCTTGAAAGGTTAGCTTGTGTTGAACTGTTAATTAACTTGCTATGCTGTACAAATGAGGCTTTTTGAAGGATATTCTGAACTTGGAAGATAATTCATTATTACATGAACTAACTAGATTTTGATGTACTAACATAATATAATTTCCGAGTTTCCTGGTAATTGGAACTCTGAATTGAGACTATTATCATTTAGATCATTTTATTTTGGCCACTGTAACTATTGTCTTGTTGAGTTGAGTCTCTGCTGGATTGAACCCAAAAAAAAAGGTCTGTCTGATGTTGAATTACAATAGATGCTTCTGAATTGTCTATCTAATGGTCAAGTTCATATTCAGGAGAAAAGGAAATCAAGTTCATAACTGTTTGCAGCAACAGATAAAGATTGTGTGTTATATTGCTAATGATAATCATTAACCTCATAGCATTATTCAGGTTTTAGTGGGATGATCTTGCTGCCTCAAAAGTCAAACCACTCATGATTATTTTTGTGCCTCTTGCAGAACCCAGGCTTTGATTTTTCACAAGCTCAATTTAGTGGAAGCTGTCCTGATCCAAGGACCTTCATGAATGGAATCCGTTCAGATTGATGATCTTTGCCGCTGAATTGTTCGTATTTGCATGCTCTGAGATAATTATCAGATGGTAAATAATCTGTGTAATCCCTTTTGTCTCCCTCTTGTTAGACCTTATCTAATGAAGGCAGGCTTAATGCACTGTATGTTTTGAATGATTGTATGACATCTTTCGGTATTTGTCAATCTCTCCAAGACCTATTCGGTTTTAAGTTTGTTTATACAATATGGAGCATTCTAGCAAGACATCTTCACTGCAGTCTGATATAAATACTATTTTACTGTCTAAAGATAGCCAAACCATATCAAGCTAGTAAGGGTGTGGAATGCCAGTAATCTAGATTACTTAAGCTTTCAAGGATTTTGCTCCTTTAAAGTGCATGATCTTAGCTGTAAAGTGCATGATTTTAGTCATTGATGACAAAACTAACGGATTAAGATTTTATAAGATATAAACATCAATATAATATATTATACGCGTACAATAATCTAAACTGATGATTTTTTCATCAATGGTTGAGATCATGGACTTTACCCTCTAAAGTGCATCCTGCACTATAGAAGAGCCAAATCCTGCTTTTGAAGAATCCTGCTTTTGAAGATACTTCGCATAGAGGAGTTTGCAGCTGCAATTGATGTTTTTGTTAGGGAACAGTTTGTGAATTGCCTTCTTAAACATATTGTTGCTAGTAGATGATTTCCAGCTCAAGTGGTTGTTACATCAATGGTTGTTACATCAATGTTTTGGTGGAGCTGCTCCGCAAAAAGTCAAAAAGCTTGAAACAAGTTTTAGTGATGTAGAAGACAATAATATGAAGAATTATGATTTAGAAGGCAACAATAACAAAGAAGCATGTGATATGGCTTGAACAGAAAATAAAAGGCGGCAAGCCATTAGCAGACGTAGGAATTTGATTTTGAAAAACTATGTTGCAAATTGACGCTTGAAAGGTAAACGAAGGCCTTGGAAGCAGCACGTCAAGATGGTTAGCAGGATAATCTGCTTCAGAAGAACTTCAGAAGAATTTGAAGAGATCTGATTCATGTAAGAGATTGGTTTGTCCTCTCAAAAATAACTATAATCGGTTTTTGACTGAAAAAATCTAATCTCTTGAATTTTCACTAGCTGAAGAAATTTGTTAAAGTGAATGTCGATGGTCATGGTATAAACTGTACAATCATTACTATAAGTGCTGGCCAAGGGTATAAAGGTAATTAAACGGACTATGCAGACCACTAGGGTAGCGTGGGTTTCTTGTTCTGTTATAAAGTCATCATAATGCAAGGATAGTTCCAAGCAATTTGGTTTGGCTATTGAGTCCCATTTGGAAATCATAGTTTTGTTATGTTAAAGGTTGGATCAGATTCCCCACCAAGAAAGACATGACTTGTTTATAGTTATTTTGCATGGTTGCTGCCTTGCCTTCGTTGCTTAGTCTCACGTGAATGTGTAACTCATTAAGGATGTTCATGCAAAGGGAATGACGAGTTTTCTTATGGACTGAGGCAAGAATGTACCTTCAATTCAAAGTTAAGGAATGCTTCTTGGAAGTGTCTATCTTGATGTTAAGGAAAATGCTCTTCTGATCTCAAATAGACTGGGTTCCGGCTAGTTGGAGATCTTGTGTAATCATAGTCCTAAAATTATTCATGTAAAGTCGTTGCTTAAGGGGAAATTTTACCTAACTATCATTTTTGGCACGAATTTACATGAATAATTCTTAAGACCCAAAAAATTATTCCTTCTTATATCTCTCTTTTTAATAATGTTTGATTAATAAAATGCTTTTAATTAAAGCCCAAAAAACACTAAATTGAGGACAAATATTTAGAATCTCGCCTAAAAATCACGACTCAAATTTCATTAATCAAATGTCCTTATCAAATAATAATAATAGATTAATTGACCAAAATGGACAAATAAAGGTTATATGGCTATCACAATTTTTGAATTGGGGGCAGTGATTATGTAAAACCCTTCTCAAATGGTAACTTTAGGATTCAAATCCCCTACATTATAGGTAAAGCCTACCAAAAGTCATAGTCCACTTTCATTGGGATTAGAGATGACAAATAGATCAACTATTGCCATAGATTAGCTTAAAAATGAGGCAAGGCAAGTTGCCTATTTTGAAATTGGTCGAAGTTATTGTATAAAATGAAACTTAAATATAATAAAAAATAAATAAATTGGCTATTTTTTTTTGGATGAAAAAAAGGATTAAAAATTGGCTAGTTAGCATGTCAACCTACCTAAAAATGAATAAAAATAATGGGTTATGTGAGATAACTTGCCAATGTATCTAAAATGGATTTATTAAAAAAAAAAAAAAAAGAAGAGTAGAGTTAGGTTGGTTAACTGATAACTTCATGAATTATACTATGAATAATAACTGCAACATATTAAAATACGATAGTATCAATATATTGGAGACATAACATCTGCACATGCCTTTACTTGTATTTGAATTTATGTAGATACATATAATTTACTTTTCTTTCTTTGTCTTCCTATAATATTTATATTTATTTTCTTCATTCGACACACCTAGGCGTTACGTATTGCCGTCCCTAGGGTGTCTGCATTTGCATACACTTGAGCGTTACGTATCGCCGTCCTCAAGTGTAGTATTACTCATCTTCCCTTACTTGTCATACATATTCCAGAGTATGATCGCCATGTCATACTTCATCGTGGTGTGATCACCATGTCACACTCCTTAGGAATATGTTCTTCCTGCCATGTCCCAAAATATGATCGCCATGTCATACTCCATCAGGTGTGATCTCCATGTCACATCCATTAGGGTGTGGAATCATTATGCCACATTCCAGAATATGACCGCCATGTCATACCCTATCAGAGTGTGATCGTTATGTCACGTCTTTCGGAATATGGACTCATTATCATACCTTTCATCATAGAATCTCTATATGCCACACTCCAGAGTATGATCGCCATGTCATACCCTATCAGAACGTAATCGTCATGTCATGTTCCTTAAGAGGTACTTATCATGCCATATTCCAGAGTATGATCGCCATGTCATACCCCATCAGAGTGTGATCGTCATGTCACGTCCCTTAGGAATATGGGACCTTCATTCATATGCAGATATGCATGCTGTAACACCCTAATAAACCCATACTACGCTTAAGTCGTATTACGGCGTTTTATTAGTTGTTACCTATGCTCGTGGAAAACTAAACTTCACTTGAAATTAAATTACACGGAAAATACGGTAAAATTTTTTTTTTGAAATACGTTGTCACTTTTGGAAAGTAAAGCCTTGCGCGAGAAGATAACAATAAACAAGCGTATCGCAAAGATTTCAGTATAAATTGAAGGAACAAGGGATAAATCAAAATATCATGCATTCAAATTACTACTACAACCACATAGATATAATTAGTCTCATAATATCCAACAAATACATAAAAAGGGAACTCATGATCATGCCATGGCCCCAAAATCAAAGGTACATATGTTGGACACTTTTTCCAATTCTGGAGTCTTCGAGGAGAAAAAGGTAGAACAAAATTGAAGCTTTATCCTATCTCTGATGCTGTCAAGTTTGACTTTTCATCAGTATCTTGCCTGTATCTTGAGCTAAAGAACTCCGATTAAGGTGATTCTTGTTGTGTTGGAAAGCTTACTCAAAGATCTACAATTGCTATTTCTATCTCTGGGGCAAATTCCAACAATTTTGACCGCTACAGAGCTTGGAAGTTTGTAAATGATGTCAGCATTGTCATGCAAGCGCGCTATAGCACAATCCCGACTGCAGAATTAGTGGGCTTGAGCTGAATTTCGAGAAAAAGGATTTGTGGACTATAAAAGGCAATACTTAAGGTCAAAAAGGGGATCCCTAGACACTTCCATATATTTTCCAAGATAGAAGACTCCTCCAAAGAGATTGAAGACAAAGATTCAAGGATTCTCAAGTTTAACTTCAACACGGAGAGATCCAAATTCTTCCGAATCCCTTATCTCTAATTTCAATACTTTATGGCTTTTATTTCTTCTATTTTCTCATCTTCATATTCTTCCGTTCTTTTCTTTTCTTTAATCATGAACTAAGTTTCTTTTACTAGGGTGTTAATGGACCCTTTTTGTTTGACAATTTTACTTATGGATTAATGTTAATTTTGTTTCTATCTCTATTGTTTAATGTTTTTGTTGTGCCTTTGATTGTTTGATCATCAATTAATTGATTCGGGGATTTACAATAACTCAAGAGAGGGTTTGTGAATAGAGCCTCTTAATAGAAACACCATGAGTTGAGCAAAAACTAGAGATAGACAAACGCGGTTCATGCGGTCAACATAAGAACCCATAGAGTTTTAACCTTTACCTAGATTAGTTTGTGCTAAGAGATTAGGCAATCAGTTTAGGATAAAGAATATTGCTTAACCTCAAGAGAGGCTAGGAATAAATTAAGGGAAATCGACCGTGAGTCAATTTGGATAAAAATAAATTAATGGAAATTCATAGTAAATACATCTACAATAGATGAAATTAATTAGCCCTAGTATCCATTCCATTGCATTTAGTCAACCTTTTTTGCATCCGTCCTTATTACTATTTTTGTTATTTATTAAATTTTTATTTTTATTTTTATTTTTATTTCTCTTCATTCATAATTTCATTCCTTCCAAATAGTCATCTCTTAAACTATTCGGTATTTAATCTATCTTCCTGGGAATGATACTTTACTTATCATTTTATTACTTATATGACTCGGTATACTTGTCGGAGCCGCATCATTAACCTGTGAGTTGACAAGCTTAACTCACTAACAAAAAAGAAAAAAATAAAAATAAAATAAAAAAGTCAATTGTTTAATTTGTCCTATCCTGTTATAACCCACAAGTTATGTAAGGTGGGTTAAAATAGCCCACCTAAGAAAATGAGTAACAAAATTTAGTCCAAGCCATCATTTTTGGCAAGTTAAAAAGATTAACCTATCATGCTCAATTTGTCTTGCTATTTCTAATTGAGATTGCAACAAGTATTTTTTTATTATTAATTTATTTTTCTTATAATTAATATTCTCTTAAAAGGTAAATTACACTAACTTCCTCTGATGTTTGGTGAATTTTATTACGACCCCCTTCAATTTATAAAAATATACATTGACTTCTCTTGAGATTTAGATAATATTACACTTGATACCCTAGTATTTGGTAAAATGTGACACTAAATATCATTGTAAACATAACACTAGCCTCCCCTAAAGGGAGGTTAACATAGCCTAGATAAATAGAAGGGGGTCGTAGTGAATTTCATCAAACCTTATGAAAATGGCTCCTTCTTTAGTTCGATTATATGAGCAAATGCTCGAACCAAAATATGTTATTGCTATGGGAGCCTGTACAATTACAAGGAGGATGTTCAATACCGATTCTTATAGTACTGTTCGGGGAGAGGATAAGCTAATTCCCATGGATGTTTATTTGTTGGGTTGTCCACCTAAACCGGAGGCTGTTATAGATGCTATAACAAAACTTCGTAAGAAAATATCTCGAGAAATTGATGATCATATTAGGTCTCAACAAGAGAATAGGTGTTTTACTACCAACCATAAGGTCAATATAACTTTTTTTTTTTTTAAATACATTCCCAATGAAAAAAAAAGGTATAAATCTACTTACAAACTATTCTTTCTCCCCAAAATAGAATGAGCAATCCCATTATTCTAATTTCCTAATTTCCTTTACACACTAGTAAGTAAGGGTGTGCATGGAGTGGGTTTGGAGGGCTTTTTCAGCCCAATCTGCTCATTTAAATAGTAGGTTGGACTGAGCAAATTTTTCTTTTCAATCTAACTTGACCCAACCCAACTTACTCATGAGTTGGTTAAGTTGGGTCAAATCTGTGGATCCGATATATATTATTTTAAAAAATTTATCTATTAAAATATATCAAAATATATAATCAAATATGATAAATTTAAGGGTGAATTACACTGACCTCCCCTGAGGTTCAGTGCAATTACATTCGACACCCCTCTAATTCACTTTACTCAGTGTATTATCTATAGACAGAGGGTGCTCAATGTATTATCTATAAACAGAGGGGTGTCAAGTGTAATTATACTGAACATTAGGGGAGGTTAGTGTTATTCACCATAAATTTGAACATATATAATATAAAATCTAACATAAATATAAGATCTTTTAATAAACATAGTAATCGCAACATGTATAAATTTAAAAAAAAACATTTATAAGTCCCAAAAGCTTTCAAAAAAATATATTTAAATCCTAGTAGTTGTCAAGAAAACATATGTAAGTCCTAAAAATATAACAAATTACATGAGCCAATTGAACTCATTGTCATCACATATAATACATGAATTGACATAATTATTAACTTCACTCTCAATCTTTTCAAGATATTTAGTATTATCCCAACAATCTATTAGATTCTCATCGCAACAATCCATTAGATGCTTCGTTAACTTCTCATAAATGGGTTGAGTTTGGTTGTCTAGATCGAAAATTTCAAATTCACAACTCAATGCATATCTTATGGTTTAAAAATTTTTCAACCTAAACCAATCCAATGACCCAATCCAACCCATATTTCATGGGTTAGGTTAAGTTGAAACTCATGGGTTGGTGAGTTGATCCAACCCAGTGCACGCCCCTGCTAGTAAGGGAGTGCATAGTTTAGTTTAGTTTAGTTTATATTGGTTTTGAGTTGAAAAAAAAAAAAACTTACTCATCTAAACAATATAATCAATTTAGATAGGATTGTTTGGTTTAGATTTTGAATAAAATTGAATCCAAACAATTTTTATTTGTTTAGATTGGATTGATTTAATTATTTTTTATTAAAAATAATCTTAAAAATATTATAAATTAGAAATAAATTGAGTTATAAAAAAAATAATTTAATATGCTCAAATAATATTTAATTGAGAATAATATATAAGAATAAAGGGGTGACCCATATATGCAATTTTACCCTTACAAATAGATACTATTGTTGCACCAAAGTTCACCCTCAGTTGACACTAACACATAAATTGAAAAAAAAAAATGATTAGGCTAGACTAGTAATCCTAAGCCCAAAGTTAGGGTTGAAAGTGAATCAACCTAACTCAAAAGCTATTTTCAACTTGGTTTGTTAATAGCTTAATAAGTCAAGTTAATGAACTTAAGAATTGAGTTTGAGTTCGTTTATTAAATAAGCTAAATTTAAGCTCTATAATATTTGACGCAATAGTTCTTGAATTGACTTGATATGTATATTTATATATATGTTTATATATAATCACATTTTGTTATTATTTTTTTGGTACATCTATTATCATATATTGCTATTATTACTGAGAATGTTTTTATTACAAACATCCTAGCTTATTAAACATAAAAGGCTTAATAAGTGTCTAATCAGCTATCTTATTAAATTTGACCTGCATATAGGCAAATTCAAGCTCAATGAGCTTCTAGTGTGTTGAGCTTGAGTCAAGAAATTATACTCATTTCTTATTAAGCTTGAGCTCAAGCCAAATCTTTTATTATTGAGTTGAGCTTAAGTTTTAACAAGCTCAGCTTAGTTCGACTTACTTCCACCCCTTCTGAAAGCTGGGCTCGAGGACTTTGCAACTAAACTCTTTTAGAAGCATTTCAACCGATCATATCCAAGCTATGTGAGTGTTGAGAGAATCAAGCTGATCTGTGTCCCTCATTTTGAATTTGAATAATATTCCTTCCTTTATATATCAAAGATCTTGATATGCTGGAGGATAACCCAAATAACAACTATCTATCCCTCTTCCATTTAAACACCATCTCTCTCCCACGACCAAGTATAATAACCAACTCCATACACTATCCTTGCATTTTCCACACTCAATAACTTGAATGTCGGAAGTCTTTTTTGTAGATCTTCACCAACACAATTTGTGATTAATCAAGTCATGCTCAACTTTTGTTTTTTCATATAAGAATAATGATAAATTAAATTTAGGGTAAGAAATTATATTATATAATATTAATCAATTTAAATTGGATTAGATTGATTTTAAAACTAAAAATTAGAATTTAATCCGATCCATTTAATTTTTATCAAATCAATTTATAAACAACAAGAATTAACCGAAAGTTAGGTCACGGCTTTGGTCTTTCTTAATCCAGAAGGATTACTTTGGGCTCTCTCCTGAGCAAATAAGCGGAACAAGACGACACACAAAAAGGAAAAAGGGGCAAAAAGGAGAAAAGGTACCACCAACGTCTCCAAGTTGGTTATGGTCGCATATTAATAGCTTTGCTTTGTTGGTCTTCGTGGCAATGAATAATTTCATTTTTTTTTTCCAACAATTAAAAAGACAGCTTTTTATTTGTTCTTCATATTAAAAAAAACTTTTCTATACGAATTATTATTATCATTATTATTATTTGCAATCATTATTGGTCTTTCTTTTAAAACTATGATGATTCTCTCCCTACCTCAATCAACAAAGTGACAAGCTCTTCTCATTCATACCCATTAACCGTTTCCTCTTCGAAAATCTCGCCTTCTTTTTTTTTCACCTTCAGAAACCAATCCAAGCCCTTTTGGTTTCCTCTAAAACCTTCTTCCTTTCGCGGCACCCAGATCCGTTTCCAAACGATGAAGAACACGCGTAGGAAGAAGAAGAGGCCACCAAAGAAGCTCGAGGAGAAGAAAAAGGGACGAGGTGGTGGTGGTGGGGTCGTTGAATCAGAAGAGGAGGAAGAAGAGGAGAAGAAACGCACCGTTTTGGAGGATCTGGTCGAGGCCTTCACCTTGTCCTCAAATCCCGGCAAGGCTTCGGAGATCCTGAGGAAGGGTTTGGTGGAGGACCCTTCTGTGTGTTCTTCTTCTTCCTCTTCTTCTGGTGTTGGTGGTTCGGGTTCCGATTTGGGTTCAACTTCGGGTTCCTCGGAGGGGTTTGTGGAGGGTAGTTGTGGGGAAGATGTTATTCTCTTCAAAGGGAGTAGTAGCAGGCAGAAGAAGAAGGTGGTTGCTGCGACGGGCACGGTTTCCACGGTTCTGGGAAAGGAGTATGTTACGAGGAACAAGAACACAAGCAAGGGGTTTGAAAATAACGCGGTTGGTGACATGGAAAAGGCGGAACAGTTCCTCTGCTCCATGCTTGGGGATGATTCTGATCTTAACTTGGCTGTTGTTAGAGATGTTCTTTGTGAGTAATTTTTTTTTTTTTTTGTATTTTTTTAAGCTTAAAATTTGTCAACAAGATGGATGTGGTGACATTTCATGATGTTTTTTCTAAGTGTAGCTATTAGTTATAGGAAATAAATTATTAGGGATGCACAATTTTTATTTTTATTTTTTTAATTTTTTATCTTCAATGTTGTATAACCTTTTTAGATCTAATTATTCAAGCTTGATACACTTTATATAATTCTTGATTTATTATTTTTTATATTGTTATTGGAGTTCATGTAGAGGTTCTTTTCCTTAGAGTGGTATGATGTTACTCCTAGCCATTGCTTAAGTTATGCCTAAAACAAGACATTGACTTCTTGTTTATGCTGCTGTCAATTTTATTGCCTGACCTTGGAATTTGTCTTTTCATGCAGGTCAGTGTGGATATAATATTGAAAAGGTATAATGATAATCTGAAACAAGTACTTCACTTGAATCCTTAGCATTTGTTGTACATATATTATTCTCAATATTGCAATCAGTTCATTGTTGTTTGCCCTCTTTTGTCCTGCATGTATTTAGACTAGGATAGTTTTCCCTGGTTCTTTGTGGTTTTTTGGTGGTATGTTCTTTAAGTTTATGTTTGCCAGTTCCATGTTAAGGTGAAGGGAGGGAATGGAAAGGCTGTGGAAGGCAAACCCATGTTTGGGAGTTTTTTTCGGAGGAGGGAGAGGTATAGGAGGGATTCATTAATCCCCCAAAACCCTCTTCACCTGTATTTTATAGTTCCCCCAAATTACAGGGTTTAGAGGGATTACAATTTATTTTTTATTTTTTTTATTCATATTAAAATGTTGAATATACCTGTTATTTCAAATTAAGAGAGAGTCTTCTTTTATCCCAAAAAAAAAAAAGGAGAGTCTATATTAACATACAGATGCAACATTATTGTCTTACTACTCTCTCATTTTTTTTATTATTTCAAATTAAGAGAGAGTCGTCTTTTATCCAAAAAAAAAAAAAGGAGAGTCTATATTAACATGCAGATGCAATATTATTGTCTTACTTCTCTCTCATCTTTTTTATTTTAACTTTTAATTATTTATTTTTTTTGCTCATGGAGGATAATGGATTGGAAGAGAAATATTTTCAGTTTCAATTGGTTATTTAATGTGGTAATTCAGATTATACTTCCTTTTAACTCCATTCCGTGAACACATTTTAATGCAAATGGATAGGCATTGACGTTGCAGTAACTTCTTTTGCATTTCTACAGGAGTTTTTGGAGTGCTACACTAATCAAATAAAGTTATGCTAGTTTTGTACATTATTAACTGTGAATATGATTTTCCAGGCTTTGGATGTATTGCTTGTTTTAACTGCATCCACAAATGAGCAATCCAGGAATGACAGGCATCCTGACTACAAAGTAGACAATATTGATGACATGAGGTTCCTTGTTGACGCAAATGACAATGTAAGTGGCAATATATAATTTTGCGTACTCTGTTTTCAGTTTTACACTTTTTTTTTTCCTCCCTTTTTGCCCATTTGAACTGGTCATGCATTCTCTTTTCAAAATCTCAGTCATGTGCTTATGCTACTGGAATTGTACCTTAAAGCATATAGTCTTTATATTGTCAATTTTTCTCTACAATGTTAGAAGTATGTTAATTTTGGAGGTATTTTTAACTTGTTTACTATGTGTCCTTCCTTATAGAGCATTGTATTCATTTGACAAATTTTGTTGCAGTTGATAGATCGAAGATCAGAGTGCACATCACTTTCATCGGAAAGGGAAGCTTCTGATAATTTTTGGTCTCTGGGATCTTTTAGCAGGTAAATTATATAGTCCTCCATTGCTTACAAATTATGGATTTGTCTTCCCATCTTCTTTCCTTCACCCTATCCCCCTATCCCCCTAGCCCAAAAGGAAACCATTCTGATAAAGGATATAACATAACAGCTGTGGAAGCAACATTTTTAATTGTTTTAGTCATCATGGTATTAAGCTATCAATGTCTGATGAAAAAGTTAAAGGTTATGGATGGTGGAAATTTGAGTTTGAAATTGAATTTTGTCAATGAAAATGTTTTGGTGCATAATATTTAGATTGTATTTTAACATTTGCATTCTTTAAGTTTCAACGAAGTGTCTGTGTAGAAATCAATGTATATTCATTTTGTTGAAATCCTCAGCAATGGGGGAATCGGTCCTACTCATCTTCATTAGTGTTGTAATTAAGCTGAGCGAGCAAAATGGTATTGTGTTCAACTCCTTGTATTGATTTAACTATGGCAAATTCAATCTTGAGTCTGAGCTATAAATCTTAGCTCAAACTTGGCTCCATAATAAATGAGTTCTACCAAGAGACACACTCTAATAAAAATACACATCTACATATTTTCAGTTTCATAGAAATGAAATTAATATAAAAGAACTCATCTTTTCTAATTTTGTATGGCCTGTTAGTTTCCTCCTATTCTGGCATGTGCTTTAGTCCCTTGAATGCCATCCTGCATTTGAATATCAACTTCCTCTTTAATAATGGATTGTAGTATTTGGAACCTAACTCCACTAGCATAGTTGTTTCTTGGTTTTAGGAATTATGCGGACGTCCTCTCTAGTTCCAAAGCTAATTCTCATATTAGCCCAAGATGTACAAAGTCGGATCTTCCTCAAAAGGTGTTGGAATCTTTATTTAACATTCCCAAAAGCTCTGAACAAGAAAAAGGTACCATGAATTGGAGGAATGTAGTAAAGAAAATGCAGTCTTTGGGACCTGAGTTTGATGTTTGTTCACATGTTGCAGAATCTCAGCAACCTACTTATGGTACTTAATGGCAATTTTTGAAATACTTTTTCTTGCATCTACTGCCTCTTCTTAAACAGTTTTCAGTGGTTTGTGCTTTTGTGGCTCCATTTTATTATTCAACTATATTTGTCTAATCTTCAGTGGTTGCAAATGTGTGATTTTTATCTACTCTATTGCATGCTAAATTTTCCTTCTGCTTTACTTTTCACTATGACATGAAATGGGACCTCCTTCTGAGTGGTTTTTTAGTGTTGGCTTGCAGCTCACTCGATTTAAGGCTTAGTTGAGCCAAGTACAGTCGAGTTAGTCAGCTTGATGATTTGCCAGGGTGACTAGGAGGCTTGCTGCTGTAGGCAACCCGAGTTGGGGGGGAAAGGATATGTCATGCATTTTTGGCATAATTACCTTTTTATTCTTAATGGATGTGGGAAGCGTTGGCCAGAAAAAGTTTGATCTGACCAGAAGGGCTGGATCTTGTCGAATATGGTCAGAAAATGTGGGGTCTTAGATATATTTGCATTGTTTGGTCTCTAATCTCTTTTCATCAATGGGACCACCTCAAGCAATGCTCTTTCTCTGTTGTTTTCAATGTTATGCTTAAGTAAAATTTAGGAATTAAGGTCGAGTAGAACAGGAGATAAATTAATTCTTAATATCAATAATATGCTGAACAAACTTGAAGGAGAATGGGGTTGATGACTTATTATTGGCAAATGGAAGGAAATCAAAACAGTAAATTAGGAAAGAAATAAAACGTAACAAATAATAATTATAAAGAAGTAATGCAAGTTTTGATATTTAAAATCATCTGCTTCACAGACGACATATTTAAAATTTTCCTCCCAATCTGGACTCTAGTTTAGAACATACGCCTTGGTGGCTTATCTAATTAAGTTTGTTATTCTCTAAAAAGTGAGAGGAAAAGGTAAGTCCAAAGCTATCCAATCCTAACTGTTCATTTTCTTCTAGCTTCCTGTTTATTTAGAATTTTGTTTTCTTTATGTGTGCCTAAATTTGATGATTTTCATGATGCTATCGAATCATAATAGATCATTTACTAATTCTTTAATTTTCCTGGTATGTAGCTAAAGGAGATGAATATCATGTGTTTAGGGAAGATGCAAAGCAGCACTGGGATTCAATGAAATCTTATTATCAGAAGGTAAGTTTACAGTCAGCCTCTACCCTTGATTTTTGTAACTCTCTGATCTGTAACCCAGTTTGCTATAGAGATTAGATTTCAAGAACATGAAAGGGGTGACATTTTTGCAGGCTGCAACAGCATATACTGAAGGAGATCGGGCATATGCTGCCTATCTTTCTGACCAGGTTCGTTCTTCTTTGGGAAGACAATGAGTGTGTGTGAAAATGAGACACTTATTTTTGTATCAAATTGATGGGATGGTTGTTTATAATTATCTTTTCTTCAGCTATATCTTCTTTAATATAGCTTTAAGTGTTGCTGCTGTATCTGGATGGTTTATTCAATTAAAAAAATAAATATAAGAATATTACGTTGTTCTTTTCTCCTAAATACTAGTCTGTTAATTTCACTATGAAAGTTCCTTCTAAATGTTCTAAACCAATGCTTCCTCATTTCCTCTGTATATTTCTTTTTCTTTGTTTTATGTCCTTGAAGATGTAAAGTATTTGCTTGCTCATTTGGGGATGAGATCCAATTAATTCTATTTCTTATTCATTTTTTCAAGGTCTATAGTTTTGTAAGGTAACCTTTTAGATAATGTTTTTAATGTTTTATGGTTTTAGTAGGACATGGACTGCTTTCACTATGTGGTGGTTTACGTATAGTCACCTCTATCTTTGTGGGATCGTTGAGTATGGGTCACCTTATTATACAATGCTAACTATTTCCGCATCTCAATAGGGTAAAGAACAAACTAAATTAGCTCAGAAAGCAGATACTAAGGCAAGCCATGACATATTTATAGCTAGGTGGGTGGATTTCTATAAAAAGCAAATCCAGAGAACTCTCCCTTTTTCAAATTAGCCCTATGTATTCTTGCTTGTATTAAGCTATTGTTAGTGATATGCAGAAACAAGGGTATAGAGAATGTGATAACTATTGATTTGCATGGGCAGCACGTGAAACCAGCAATGAGAATGCTGAAACTCCATCTTCTGTTTGGATCATATGTTCCCTGTAAGCATTTTCTGAGGGTCTAGGGTCTTTCACATTTTCTTGTGACTTCAGAGTAAAAGGGCATGTCCTATCGAATTGCATTTGCATTTGTTTTCTTTACCTGATTGCCTTTTTATGTCTTCCTCAGCTGTACAGACACTAAGGGTTATCACGGGATCTGGATTGCATGGTGTTGGAAAGTCGAAGCTGAAACAATCGGTATGGTTTTATCCATATGTTCCAATCCAATCTTTTATGCTTTTATATATGCTGAAACAAAGTGTTATACGTGTTGGGTTATATTTTGGATCTTGGTTTCAGGGAAAATGATTTATGCCTGTATATCTGAATGACTGAACTATGATTTTTTGATTAAACCTAGAAGCTCCTGATCATTGTGTCTTTGAAGGAACAAAAACCTTTCTAAATGGTGATTCCTTACGGTTTGCTTAATACAGGTTATAAACCTTTTAGATAAGGAGGCAATAAAATGGTGTGAAGAGAACGGGGGAACTGTGTTGATCAAACTCAATGGATGGAGAGAGTTTAGCTTTCTGGACTCTAACAGTGATAGTGATAGTAATTAATTTCAGCATGCAGCATAAACTAAGCTAACTGCAAGCTTATCAGCTTGTTGTACCAATATTAGATCAGTAACCTCTCAAAGATAAATAAATTAAAGCTGTGACATTGACATGTACATTATTAGGTGCCTGTTGTCTGTGAGGACATAGATCTTGGCACGTTTTGGGTGTATTATTATGCAGAACCTGTAGCCTCTTCTAAGTTGTTTGAGCTAGAACTACGTTCCCAGAGTAGGCTAATGACCTGAGATGCTGTCAGTGTTGTATATATATTAATATGTAAAGATGGTATTTAGTCTTCATTTTTTTGAAAACAACTGTTGTGATGTGGTTGCATCATGATAGGATGCGATGCAATGGCATTGTTTGATTTATATAGCTCCCCTGAAAAAAAGACTTAATTGTTGTTATTGAATTATTGTGTTGTGGCTGCTATTGATGCACGCAGGTTTGCCTGTTTGACCTTGACTCAAGGGATCAACTGATAAAGTGCTATTCAAGCCACTTGTCCATAGTAGAAGTTTAGATTCAATTGTTTTTTAATAGAGATGGCAAACGGGTTGATTCGCCCAAAATTGCCGCAGGTCAGTCTCATAAAGAGGACAGGGCAAGTTAACTTGTTTTGGAAAATAGGTTGAAAATTTTAACTCACCTTATTTTTGGTCGGGTTGATGGGTCAATCTGTCAAAAAGATGAAAAGAATTAAAATGTGGGTTAATGGTTCATCGTAGGTTACACCTTTAGTTCGTCATGGTGGTTCTCTCGTCTGGATCTGAATAGGTCAATAGAGATAGTGATGGCAAAGCTAAGTTGCAAGGTAAGGCGTGAGAAATGGAAAGAGGATAAGACTCTGCAGTTTAGCAAAGAAAGTAAGAGTTAGAGCTATTGAGGAAGAGGAATTGTGGTTAGCAGGGAGAGTTTGAGAGTGAGAAAGAGGAAGTGTGATCAGTGAGGCTATGTTTGGATATTTAGTGATGGATGAAATGGAATGGAATGTGATAAAATGGTTTGGAGTGAAATGGAATGAAATTGGAATAAACTTTCGTTCTATTGTCTGGACATTAAAGGATGGGATGAAATAAAGTTCACTCCATCGTTTGCAAATACAATGGAAGGCGATGAAATGGCGAGAATTTTAAGTTTTTTCTTTTTTTTTTTCCTGCACTTCATTTCATTCCCTATTATTTTAAAGTATCCAAATAATGAAATATAATATTATTCTATTTTATTATATTTTATTCCATTACTTTTTATTAATCCAAACATAGCCGGAGGCAATAGATAAGAGGAGGTAGAGTCACAAAGATTGTGAGATTGATATGAGGGATGAGGTAGAGGATGAGAGGAGGCAAGGTCGGCACAGAGATGTGGGTTTGACAAATGATAACAACCCAAAGGGCTGTTCAGCAAATTGAAAAAATTGGATATCTAGGTACAATGGACTTGATTTTTTAAAAAAATTGTTTGATAATTATTTAAATATTTTAAAATTAGTTTTTATTTGAATCAATTTGTGTCTAAAATTGGTTCTGAAAAAATTAAATTTAAATTGATTTTATTTCATTCTTAATTTTTTTTTCTTCTATTTTATCTTTTTCCATTGCTTTCTTCATATTTCACATTAACTTTTTTTTTTTCCTATTGAATTTGTCAACCAATTCTTTTAGATCCTAATTTTATTACTCTTTATCGTAAGGTGCATTTCAGCATTACCATTTGCGTGATCGTCAAGATAGTAATATAGCAACTAATCTCAAAGAACTGTTTAATCATCCTCCTTGCATATTGTGATAGAATGCATATTTGGAATATTCAATGTCAAATTTTTTGTATTAACAACTGCATCTTCTTATTCTATTGAAACACAAGCCAAGATTGTGGTAGACAAGAAAACAAGGCAGGTTGATTTTTTAATGAAGTAGACAGAGAAAGAGACACAAATGAAGAATAACACATTAAAATTAATTTTTAAGTTCTCGAATAAAAACTGTTTAATAAAAAAATTAGTTTATTTTTATAGAGGCTATTGATTCTATTATATATCATGTTAGCTTAATTTTTCAAGTTGCCAACTATCCTCAAGGGTTATGCGGATAAGTTATATAGGTTGAAATTATCAAATACAAACTGGTTGAACTATATAACCCAACCTGCTAAGAATGACAAGGTAAATGGGTTGACCCAAAATGTTAGACCTGTTTTGCCTAAGGGTGAGCAAAAAAACATTAACCAAATTGAACTACAAAACTATACCAAACCAAACCATAAAAAGTTAAATTGTTCAAATTGGTTTATTTAGTAATCCAGATTATTTTAGTTGGAGCGGTGGGTGCACGTCTTGTTAGTTATAGCTCAGTTTACCAAAAAAAGATTGAACCAAAAATGATGAAGCTAATTTTTTGGTTATACAAATGACAGAAATCGAAAAAGAAAAAGAAGCGTGAATGCAAAGAACCTTCTGCGACACTCCATGATAGGATATTCGCATTCCATCTTTGATTGGGGTTGGACGTCGCAATCTTCCAATTTCGTGTCGGTCATGACCTTCAAGTTACAAGATAACAACCTTATTGTTATGTTAAGACTCATGCATTATGCTAAGGCTTATCCTCTTCATGTTATGATTATTGCAATTGTAGAAAACTGTAAGAAAATGTTGTTGATGCAGTTGCAACTGCTATTACGATATAGTTAGGAAGCTCATCATAATAGCAATATTTATGGCTGCAATTGTAGTTGACCACAATATAAAACCAACTTAGAAGCCATACAGTCTGGTATATATTCGGACATGCGCCACAAACTTATATTTTTAAATACACCAACAAAAGTTTTTCTGTGAAAAAAAATGTGGATACAACATAAAACCAAATTATGTTTGGTAATGTGTATTAACTTCTTTTCTTGAAAGGATGTATTTACTGGTAGTTTGGAAAAATGGTGAAAGAGAACAAGGAACGAGAGGACTTTTTCAGAATGATTATAGACAGTCATTTTAGAACTTGCTTTTGTGTCCCCCTGTCCATGAGGTGCATGTTGAATCCTATACTCTAGGAATTTGTTTTGACCAATATAAATCAAATATATATATATATATGTTTAGTACTACTTGGTATTAAGTAGTGCTCTTGAAAGGCATTTGTATTTTATTTGTAGCTGAGAACAAGGTGAAAAGGGAACCAAGGTATGCTCGTTGGTCTATGTATGTACTTGTACATTCAAATGCAAAATTTTTCTAGGAAAGACGTCAAAACGCCTTAGCCTTGTTTTTTGAAAATATGATAGAACTCACATTTTCGCTCGTTGATTTGATACATGAGCTCAACCATTCAGAGACATATATGTCTTAGAGTGTGTTCCCATATACAAAACGTTGTTTTTTCCCCCTTGTCTACATGTTTTCTTTTTGCATCCTAGAGATGCCTCTGCTTTGGGTATAGAAATTCATATGAAGTGAGTTCTCATGTTTGATCGATTTTTATAACTTGAAGTCACTTGTTGAATCTGGGTGAGCCAAGAAAAATTGCATTGATGGAGAATGCCGCCATGAACCAAAGATAATTAAACTTAGTTCATGATGACCCAAATAAATCTAATGGTGGGATGGAGAGGGTCTGTTTGTACACTACACTGTATGTGGCGTGTTGCAATATTTTTTCAGTTTAGTCAGATTTAAAAATACATGGTTAAATACATTTTAAAAGCAGCTAGATTTTTTTTTTACATGATCCTAAAATTAACTAAAATTTTTTGAGTATCACACGGATAAAATCTAATCATATTTAAAATATAAAGAATATCATATAAGATAAAATTTTATCTATTCAAAAGTTATCAAATTTTATTTATGTAATCCTATAAATAAATGGAAATTTTTGGGGGTATTATATAAAAAAATTAGCCATTTCTAAAATGTATTTAACTATATTTTTTTAATTTGATTAAATTAAAAAAATATTACAAATGCACTATATATGATTTGATATATAAATGCACCTCTTCACGCTTAGACTACTTGGTTCATCATGAACCAAGACAGACGGGCCCTGCATTCATCTGGGCCCTGCATTCATTATTAAAAGCTGAAAGAGTTTGTAGCTCAATTGGCATAGCTCAATTCTTTAAGAGTTGGGTGTGATATATGGCGTTGGGTGTGATATATGGCGTCCTTTGCGATGCGTTTCATAGTCCAAGGTGCCTAGTACATCTTATGATTATAACGCAGGTAGAGATTTATGAAGTGTATTTATGTATCAATCATCTATGATATATTGTATTAATATATTAATTTAAAAAAACTTTAAAAATATGATTAAATATATTTTAAAAATTAATTTTTATACACTAAAAATATAAAATTATACTAATAATATAAAATAATTTTATATTATTAATATAATATTACACTGATAGATAATGTAAAATTATATTGACAGAGTAAAATTATATTGATAAAATTTTATGATTTAAAAATTAATTTTTATACACTAATAGTATAAAGTTATATCGACAGTATAAAATAATTTTATATTGTCATTATAAAATTATACTGATAGAGTAAAATTACACTGATAAAATTTTTTTAATTACACTGACAGTGTAAAATTATTTTATACTATCAGTATAATTTTATACTGTCAGTATATGATAATTAATTTTTAAAATATATTTAATTATATTTTTAAATTTTCTTAAAATTAGATATTACTACAATATATTATAGATGATTGGTGCATCGATGTACCTCACAATCTCACTATCAAATTGCAAGGTGCACCATATTCCTTGACTAGCAAAGAGCACTGTAGATGGTGCGGTGATATATTAGACCTTCAATGGCCCACTATAGTCTAAGACATAGCTTATGTACAATCACTAGTAGTCAGAAGCTATGAGGCGCTGGTTTAAGCGGTGGTATTGTATTTCACTATCTGTATCTAATATTAGATAGAGTTTGATTTATGGTATATGAACAAAAACAAAAAAAAAGCTATGAAGTAACAAGCCCAAATGCATTTGACCCCAGAAAAAAAAAAGCACAAATGCGGCTGTACGAACAAAACTACATTTAGGAAGGGTTTAGTCTCCCATAGGATGGGGAACCAACCATAGTTCAAATCCCAATTAAGAGAGTTATTTACATGCCTAACCATATCTTGACTATAATTACGTCTAGTTGAGGATACATGTGGAAAATAAAGGCTAAGAGTAGGAAAGCACCATAACTATGTGGTGAATTTATTTGGGGGCCTAAAAGAAGTAAAGAACCAGTCACTTATGTTCTGGCTTGAGAGTGCTTCTCAATGGGAAAACCTAAAAAGAGTAACCCGACTTCAAGCCAACTAAGCTATTTTTTGATGTGCTTATAGGAGGATGGGATAATGCCCCAAATTGGCAATATGCTTGTTGTTATTAATCATCAGGGACAAGCACAAACTCATGCATGTGCCAACCGTACACAATTACACAAGCGACAATATTCTACGTTCATCTAGAACAAAATTTAAAGCCTGGCCACTTGAATCCAAATTGCGTGGGGACAATAGTTAGTGAAATGTTTCCCTAAAAATTACTAGTCCTTTCATTTTATATATTTCGTTTCTTTTGCTAAACGCAATAGAGCTTAAATAATAACAAAACTACAAAAGCATAAATTGATGCAGCGCCAATTTTTTTCTAGCTCAACACTCTTCGCATTAAGGGTTGGTCCTACTGAATATAACAAAGATACAATTAACAGTTGATCTTTTAGTACATGCATGGAAAAGATAAAGTAGTCTCGTATACAACGGAAACGAAAACTGGAACACCTTCAACAAACGCTGGTTGAGAATTGTTAGAAGTGGTTTTATAGAGGAAGTTCACCACTGTCAGCAATTACAACCTTGCTCTTGGGAGTGCCACTTTGCTTTCCTTCAGCTTCAATCTTGTAAACAACATCCATTCCAGAAAGCACCTTTCCAAAAACAACATGCCTTCCATCCAACCTATCAAACAGATATATGCATTAATTAGTAGTTTCTCACTGCAAGGTAACAGTGCAGAATGAATCATGCATTACTAATGAAACACTAAAGAAACTCATTCACATATCTTAAGATAACCACGCATACACAAATTGATTTTAGTGGTTAGTTCATAGCAGAAACAATTTAAGATTTCATGCACTTTGTACATGTATTAATAAAATGCGAGAAAGGACACCATAAGCAGTAGATATCTGTTTTCTTCTGCAATAAGTTCTTCATCTAGATATAATTACCAGCTAGTTGTAACAGTAGTAATGAAGAACTGTGAACCATTGGTATCAGGACCAGCATTTGCCATTGATAGAAGTCCTGTTGACAAATAAAATAACAAAAAATGTTAACCACACCACACAATCATGAATTTTTGGCATCAAAAACCTCAACTCAAAAGAGGAAAATAGAAGGATTTTACCTGGTCCAGTATGCTTTAGCTTGAAGTTCTCATCAGCAAACTTCTCTCCGTAAATTGATTCTCCGCCCATTCCATTGCCATGTGTAAAATCACCTCCCTGGATCATAAAGCTAGGTATGATCCTGTGGAATGTGCTACCTTTGTAATGAAGAGGCTTTCCACCTTTTCCAGTTCCCTTCTCACCTAATATTTCAGACCAAACAAAAGCAAGATATAATATATTTTAATTTGTAAGCTGAATACCAGCACATCATGATTTCAAAAACAAATGATGTATTCAAATTTATTATGAAAAGGAGGAAAAAGTTATCGGAGTCAAACATAGGCAAAAAAGAAACAAGTTAATGGTATTTGGTCACCCCAAAGAACTATCTATCTCCTTGTACATCTTGTTCTCATGAGGAGCAGTCTAAGACAGGCTCATCATCATTCATTTTTATTGTCTTGAGTAAATTTATTTATTCAATTATTTCTGTAAAGCAGTTGAAGATGAAACCCATAGAAAAAGACTGAAACAAGTTCTCTGATTCTGTGATTTAAAAAAACATAAAAAACCTATCCACAAAAGTAGCAGAAACAGCTCACCTGTGCAAAGAGCTCGAAAATTTTCTGCAAAAAGACAAATCATAACATGGTTTCAGTTAATGTTAACCATGATAAACACCAAAATGAAAAGAATTAAAGAACCAGACCTGCAGTCTTTGGAACTGTCTTCCCAAAAAGGCCAATTACAATTCGACCTGGGACGTCAATGATCACAGTATCAACATCAACAGTCAAAATTTGATACCCAAAATTCAGGGGAAAAAATATTATAACACAAATGTCATGTAGCAATTACACTTATAATATGATTAGATGCACATCTATCAAGTTCCTTGCACAGTTAAGTTCTCCCTAGACTCTACCTACCAAACCTACATATATAGAAAAATAGAAGATTCTGATCATTGGAGCAGCAATACATCTTGTCTCAACATTGCTATAGATGTATTCATTAATTAGATGAATAAGTCAACACACACATCCAACAGATCACCTCACATCACTTCCATCAACAAAATATCAAACTTATTTTATCCAATAATTGACCTATTATTAACCACTTAGCTATCCATGCTCAATCATATTCCTCCCGGAAACCCCTTGGTTAATTACAGGTAGATTTGTGGTTAAATAAGTTTGATATTTGGTTAATGGGAAGTCACGTGAGGTGATGGTTGTGAATGTATGAGTAGCATTACTCAATATTTTAGTTATAGAAAGTTACGATATGCAGAAATCCAAAACATACTATTCACAGATGATGGTTGTGAGGTTAATGAGCAGTCACGTGCGGTGATGGTTGTGAATGTATGAGTAGCATTACTCAATTTTTGAGTTATAGAAAGTTTCGTTATGCAGAAATCCAAAACATACTATTCACAAATAGGTACAAAAAATAATTTCATCTTTTACCCAACTTGACTTTTAATCAAATCAAGCAAAGCAAAAGGATAGACTCACAACACTGAATAAAAGGCATAGGATGAGTTAGCTTAAAGGCCGTGACGAATACTACACTGGATTCAATAAAAACAACACATATACTAATACTGCATAACCATACATGCCATTAGATTAAATCTAAATTATTATTGATCAAGTTTTTAATCAAATCTTAGCGTATAAGAGTGTTAATTCTTAGAGATGAATTTTGATCTACAAGTATAAAATGTTTTACATTGTCGACCACTCATATCTCATCTTTTATGCGACTTTTGAGATGGTTGTTGCAAGAGTTAAGTCCTTTTAATGATATGATAACACATCATTGTGTATTTTTTGTTTCTTTGATGATAACTCATCAAAATTAAAATTCTGATTTATACTACATAGAGTTTTCTACATAAGAAGAGAGAAAATACCTGCAGGATTTCCATCAATCTCAACATCAAAGTAAACCTTGTGGGTCACTTCTTTCAAATCCTCCTTCGATTTCTTCGCCTGTGACCCAGACATTGATCATAAAATTAAATTAATTAATAAAAACCATTTCTATTTTCTATCACTCCGATTTATTTATTTTTTTGGCTTTTCAATTAACATATTATAATAATATATTTTCCACTGAACAAAAATGAAAAAATGAAGCTCGATCTAGAGCTCAATAATTGACCAATTCCTTGATCTCAGAAGGTAAAAGAAATCGTAACAAAAAGAAAAATCTGAAATTTGAATGGGAAAGTCGATTGAGAGGGAACCTGGATGAGAGCTAGGGTTCCGACGAGGAGCAGAGTACAGAGCAGCAACGACGTCGTTTTAGCCATTCGCAGCTTCTTCTTTCTCTTCTGCTATCTCAGTTTCGCCCCTATGCCTCGCGAGTGACTCTGTTCTGTGTAAGTGGCTATACGCTGCGGGAATTGTCGTTTTATATGGGGACTCTCTGAGTTCGTCATTTGGACCAATGGATGTACGACACGTAATCATCCTGTGGATCCAATTGGTTGATCACCTGGCCTTCTTTTGTTTGAGATTTTTTTTAATAAAAATTATTTTTTTATCAAAAAAATTTAATTTTTATATATTTAAATAATTTTTTAAAAATAATTAAAGTGTGTATTTGAAAAAGTTAAAAAATTAAAATTATTTTAATAATTATTTTTTTGTATAATTGTCTTTTTATAGTATATATTTGAAAAAGTTATGAGATTAAAATTATTTTAATAATCGCTTATTTGTATAATCACTTTTTTATATAATCGCTTATATGAAAATCAATTTATATTTAAATACTTTAGCTAAAATATGGTTTTAAGAAAATTTATTTTATTTAAGTTGTATAAAAAATATTACTTTTATATGATAAAATTACTAAAAAAGATATAAAATGATTGTTTAAATTATATAATATTTATTATTTACGGTCAATTTGGTAAAAATGTAATAATTCTGAAATAATTAGCTTCTGCTTATAATTATAAACTTAAAAAATTTGCTTACACTTATAAACTATTTTTTAGCTTAAAATTATCAATTTTAAATTATAATCTATTCTATAAAATTATCTAAATATGATTAATTTTTAGAGAACAACTTTTTTGAGAAAGAAAAGTTGTTAGCATGGGTTCCCAAACATGCATATAATTATTTATATGAGAATCAATTTATATTTGAATATTTTAGATAAAAGTGGTTTTGAGCATAATTTATTTTGTTTGAATTGTCTAAAAATAATCGCTTTTATATGGTAACTTACAAAAATAGTTATGCAATAATTTAATGAGTTCAGTAGAAAAATTGATGGCCATTGGTGTTGGGGTAGATTGAGAATTTTCAAATGGCATGAGTACTGTATATACATATCATAAGCAATAATGCTCAAAATTTTGCTTCTATTTTTTGCCTACCAAACAGCTTAAATTATCTTCCAATAGATTATAATCTATTGCGATAAAATTATTCAAACAAAATTTAATTTTTAAAGTCGCTTACTCTTGGACAAACAGCCTTTATTTTGGATTCCCAAACATGCATAAAATCTCAAAAAAAAATGTTTTCAGCTTTTTTAGTTATATATAAAATTTAAGTCTCAAAATTATTTTTTTTTAAAGCTAAAACAAATGTATCCTTATTAAACTATAATTAATCCATATCGAATTTAAAACTTTTTAAATGTTAAATTTTTAATTTATAAGACTTGAACTCAATATTTTAATTAAAAAAAATAAATATTATATTATTTGAATGAATTAAGTGTTAATATCACATGATACTTGTTGTCATACCATTATGTTGCTTAATTTACCTAACCTGCTAATTTGTTGAATGAAAGGCGTGTCAGGAAGTTGTTTTACGGTTAGCTGATGGGCTCAGCTATTATAAAACACAAGAAATAAGACTTTTCCTTCTAGCTAAGAGTTTCCAAACTATTCTAAACAATGTTTGGAGAGCTTATCAATTAGATTCCCTAAATTGAAACTACGCTAGAGGCCAATAGAAACAGCTAGGAAACCATAAGGTTAACATAAAACAAGTAAAAGAATGTAAAGCGACAGGAATAAACAGAAATAAATGATGAAAATAAAGATTGCAAGAAAGTTAAGAAGCTTGTAATTCAATATTGATGATGTTCTTTGTTATAAGTTCTATACAAGACTATTTATAGCATACAAGAAATAGGTACACAAATCATATTCTACAATCATACCCTACGTTTCCATTAATGGTCAACAATATTATGCCTAAATGACCGTTACTCGACTAGTTTCCATGTTTCTCTATAGCTCAAAATGGGTTCAATTTTTCTGCAGCCACCTTATCTTACTTCAGCACAAGCAACTCTGTGGCCTTAATTGTCCTTTGATATAGTTGATCCAAGATCTCCATTTTAAACTCGTGTCCTAAGATTTTAGAAGGTTGATATCACCCTTTGACTGAATCTTCTGCCGCAACGGCTAGTAAACTTCTTTCACTCCCATATCAAATTGACTTTGGCCCAAGCCCAAGTATCCATTTGGTCCATTTTGTCCTCAACTAAATATCCATTTCGGATGTATATTTATCAACGAATTCTTCTTCTATTACATGACATTTTCAGCTATCATGCTAATTCGGCTATTGCATATTTTTTAGTGTAAACAACCATTCTATGGTTAAAAGTGATCACTCATAAATAAAATAGAGTATAACACTTTTTTTTTGTTTTGCAAACACTTAAAAATTTCTATTTTTTTAGTTTAAATTATTTTTAAATAATTTTATTTATACTAGAAACATTATTTTCAAAAGCATTATTTTTTAGCTTTATTTATAAATAACTTATTTTTTAACCTTTTGATCATAAAAAAAAGTTAATTATTTTCATGTTATAATATTTTTGTTAAATTGACTCTAAATATTAAATATTATATAATATAAATATACTATTTCACACTATTTTTAGTAATTTATTTTATATAAATAAATTTTTTATATGATTCAAAAATAATACATTATCTTAAAATCACTTTTCAGTTAATATGTATAAACATGAAGTTGATTTTATCATAATCGATCAATAAAAAAAATCAATTACACATCTAATTGATTACCAAAATAATTTTAATTTTCCAGCTAATTCAAACACACTAATATCTAAAAATGGGGAAAAAAGATTTTTAATGTTATAATTATTATGTTATATGTTTAATAATACAGAATATGAGTTCCCATTTAATTTATTTTTGCTCTGAGAATATCTGCAAGTTTCTTTGGTGAATAATTGTTGTGAGAACATTGAATTATATATATTTAAATATTCAATAAATCATGAAAATGTTCGTATGCCGAAATAAAATATAAATAAGAGTATAATTTGTATTTTTTCGGGAGTGCTAGAATAATCTGTATGTTTTTGTTTTATAAAAACGAAAAGTTAAAATATGTATGCTTAGATTTAAGGATTTAACTTAATTCATTTGAATAATCTCACATCATCATTTACTAATTTCTATTAGTTTACATTATGAAAAGTGAAAAGAGTAACAGTCTTTAGTGATTAGACAAGAGAGTAAATTCATTTAATTCATTTATTATTGTGTATATATATATATATATATATATATATATATATAAAGGATCAAATGAGAGAGATAAATTTAACTGTGAAAGTAAAAAAAATAAATTTTGATTATTGGATCTTATATAAATGTTCAAAATTAAAATATAAAATGATATGACCTTTTTAAGTAATTATATGACTTTTAAATAATTTTTAATATTAATTATCCATATATGATTATACAGCCAAAATTTATTCTCTCATAATAAATTACTTTTATCAATATATATATATATATATATATATATATATATATATATATATATATATATATGTGAAAATTGGTAACCTCTACACCTTTATACGGAGATCTAACAAATTTCAAATTTTGTTTTAAACATAAAATACACTCCATTCTTTTCTTAATCAATTTAAAATTTTGGACAAATTTTGTAATTTTGTTATGCACATTAATCATTCTTTTTAATTGTTTTAATTAATATTCTCTCCAATATTTTTCTTTACTTGAATAATATTATTTTTTTCTATTTTTCTCTTACTTGAATAATATACACGTGATTAAAATTTAAGTAATATTATTATATGGTAGATAAACAAGTTGAATATTAACTTAATAAAATATTTTTATTAAGTTTGTAAATAATTAAATTCCTACTCATATAACTTATACTTTACATATAGCGAAAACTAATTTATATAGCGATTGTCATATTACTTAATAAGATTACTAGTAATGTAAATTATTATTTGAAAAGATTGCCGCTTTTTAAATTATTGGTAATGCTACACTGTAATATTTAGTAGGCCCAAGTAATTTAATTAAGAATTTATATTATTTTATTTGATATATAAAAAATTATTAGTTAATGTATATCTTTTAATAATAATAACAATAATAGGAGAGCTGCCATATCGATGATAATCCACATATATACCGATAATTCATATTATCACTTTGAAGGTAATATAGATTGTTTTAAAAATGTAAAGTGCTAATAATTAGACCCAACTAAACAAAATAATATGTAGGCTCATTTAATTTAAAGTTATACTACTAATAATTTAGATATATTTTCCTATACTTAACACCCTCTAAAGGAGAAATCAAAGTTAATAGAGGTAAAGCTATTATTAATTTTTTTCCTTTTCCCTTTTCTCAAAACACTTGGTGTGATACCCCTGTTAAAAATTAAATTGTTGTTAACAGGAATTTTAAAAATTTTGGGTAAGCTTGAGTCTTTGGGGCAATATCTTTATTCACATTGAATAATATGGTGATAAAGAAACTAAAACTGATTAAATAAAGAGGTTTTTATAAAATAAACGTGTGTAAATCAAGTTGGGTATTTCCTAATATAGCGATAAAAGAATTAAAATTGTTAGAAAATTTTTGAAGTATTAGCTTAAAAAAAAAAGCCATGGAAGATCATGGTGCATCATAAGTGATATGGTGTACCATAGAGCCCTCTCTTTCTTTATTTCCCACCTAGATGCTTCTTACGGACTATTCATGCGTCCTCTTCTTCCTTCTTTCTTCTTTCTTCCTTCTTCAAATTTTCCTTCTTCCTGTTACGCACCCCTCACGCCTCTTCTCTTTTATCCTCACTCATTCTCAACCTCACATAATCATCACCATCACGTATCTTCTTCTCCTTCGTGCCGTTGCTGCCTCACAGTTTCTTCCTTCACTATCTCTCCCTCACCTGTGTCTTTCTCTCTCCGTCTTCCATTCGCATTCTACTTCTTGAGGTGGCTGGTTCCTATTTTGGTTACTTCAAAAACCAACACATACTGGTGAGCTTCCTTCCTTGAAGCTTGATGCTGATTTTGTTTTATCTATTGTCAGAAATTAAGTCTGTTGGATATTTGAATTACTTTAGTCTTGTGAGGGTAAAGGGATGAATGTAGAAATGTTTAAAGTTTTAATTTGAGATTAGGATATAGAGTGGTTAGAATATTTTGCTCACTACAAAAATAACATGTAAATTAAATTTGCTAGGATAGACAAAGAGGACAAGGACTAGATTCTGAATCAAATTTGTGTCTAAATGGAAAATAATTGCTTATGTATGCTTTCAGATTCCCTAGGAGATTAGCCCGTCAGTTTAGTAGCTCCCAGGACATAAATGGGATGCTCTCCGATATTTTGTGAGTGGATAAGGCTTTTATGGCATATGCATTTTATGCTATTAGTATTGGTTTGATTTAAATATATTGACAACTTATTTTCATTTATTTAGTTAATTATGACTGTTTTGTTTTGCGGTATGGTTTTGAAGAAATTTTTTTGGTAAGCAACTGTTGAATGTTCTGGAAGTTTTTAGAAGAGATTACGTATTGTATAATCGAAAGGACAATCTCTAATCTTTTGTTTGGATTATTAACTTGACTTATTGAGTGACTTATATTTTGAAATTTTAAATTTTGATGCATACTCCTGTTCTTCAAAATCTGATTTGATATTTGTACCTTTAGCTTTTATTAATATCTATTATTTTAGTTTTATATACTTTGCGGGAGGATTCTCAGTTAATTGGTAGCTAGCGGTCGCTGATGCTAGCCTTGGTGCACCTTGGTTCGAACCCAACTAGCAGGGGTGTTGCTAGCTCGGTGGGTGTGTGTGTATGGCCAACGCACACTGCCGACTCTGTTAACTTTGAAGGGGCAAACCCCAATTTGGAAATTTCTCAGAATTAGAAACCTCCCTTTCTTGGATTTATATTTGAGAATCATGTTTCAAGATTATGAAATAATGTTAATTCTTTGTTTACATACATAGTCTCTAACATTGATTCTTTGTTATATATTATTAAAACAATGATTTCTTTATTTAAACTTCGTTCATGATACTAACTCTTTATTTAATTATAATTTGCTTTACTTTTAGAGTTTGTTCTCATATGTTATAGTTGCATTATCCCTCACTAAGTCGGTTGGACTCACTCCTTATCCTCTCCCTGTTTCAGAGTTAGGTACAAGTTAGCGAATGGAGTATCCTAACTAGAAGAGGGTTGGAAGCTTTGAGAGCCTGTCATACTCGTCCATACAGGGCGTAAGGTTGTTTTCTTGAGTTGGAGCGATATCCATTATATATTTTGGTTGTATAAAATTTAGTGATGCTCCTTAATCTACGGGTAGGGTTTGACTTTTGTTGTGTTAGTGATGCGATAGATTTAGTTGTGCTTCAATATATCACTACTAGTTTATATATTTATCTTCTTGATTTTGTGGTTGAGTTTTATGGTCTAAGTTGTAATAGAAATTATTTTTATTTGAGAAATGTCCGATTTGAAGGGGAAACTTTGTCCATTGGTTCTAATTTATTCTGGTAGGCTAGCTGGGGAAAAGTCTTCCCTAAGCGCCGGTCATGACCTCTGGTGGGGTCGTGACACTTGGTGTCTGAACCCTTTGTATCAAATACAAGTACAATGCCGTAGCCGAGGATTTGGTTCATTTTCTTTTTATTATTATTATTAGCAAAGAAGAGCACTAGTTCACAAGATATGGAAAATAACAGAAAACAAAAAATAGTACACCTAAGATTCTTGCAAAATCAAGAAAAGGAGGAACTCAAGTTGTATTTAAGATGATCAAATATAGAGTGAAAATGCATTGTGATTTTTGAAAGATTTATGTGACATTAGTTTAGCTTTTAAAATTTTTTTATATCAAATAGGTTTCTGAAAGGTTAAATATAGTATCATATTGGTTCTTAAAAATTTTGATATTAAATAAGTCCTTAAAAGTAAAAATATAATATTAAATAAATTTTTAAAAATAAAAATATGACATCACTGTAGTTTTTATAAAAGAAGTATTTAAAGATCTATTTGATATTATATATATTTTTTAGAGACTAAAATAATATCATATTCTTACTTTTAAAGACTTATTTGATATTAAATAATTTTTAAGAATTAATATAATATTACATGTTAACTTTCAGGGACTTATCTAATGTTAAAAATCTTTCAAGAGTCGAAGTGTATATTTACTCTTAAATATATAATTGAAAACATAGTTAAACAAATATGGAAAATATTTTATTAAATTAGTAATATATATAATAATATTAGTTAAAGGAGTTAATACTATAAAGCACCGACTATATTGTAGTGCATTATGTACTTAGCCACAATTATTGAATGTAGTTAAATGTATAAAAAAAATGTGGTTAAATATGTAATACTCTATTTGAAATAAAACATAGGCAATTGAAAATTTTAAAATTTTACATTTTTATTCTAATAAAAGAATTTAATTAATTTAATGGCGATAAAATTTTAAATATGAAATATATGTAGGGAAATAAAAAAAATTAAAAACAAAGGAGAGAGAAGGGGTGAAGACCACCAACATCTTAAGTGAGATGGTCCACCCTAAGCCTCCCTTTTTTTTTTTTTTTTGCTTCTCCAAGCTTCTTCACAGAGAAACACTCACCGTCTCTTATCCCTCTCAATTTCTTGCCTCAACACACTCCCTCTCTTTCTCTTCCCCCTTTCATCATTGGCTCACGGCTCTTCGCCTCCACCGCGCCACCACCGCCTCGCAGCCCCTTTTTCCAGCAGACGACCACCACCCCGTGGATCCCTCTCCTTGGCTCATCCCTCTCCGCGGGCTCTCTCTCTATCATTCTTGTCTATCCTCTCTCTCTCTCTTTATTCGCTTCACTCCGGCGATGGCTCCAGCTCCGCTTCCTTCTCTTAATTAGTAGCCTTGGTGAGCTTCACTTGCCCTGGATTTGAGTGTTTGCCTTATTTCTTTATTGTTGGAATAATAAGCCATTAGGTAGAGTAATTTCTAAATCTCCCTATATGTTAGACATGCCATAAGTTCTCAGTTTGGTGATCTTTCAAGAAGTCTATTAACGATTTTGTAACCAATAATAATCTTGTCTCATATATTATTGCAAATTGAGATGTTTATATTTCTAGCTCTAGTTCATTGTCATGACTCATGTACTTTTGTTTTACTGTACCTATTTTGTATGATACAATGATGTCTATTGATTCTAGTTGTAATATATTTGTTTCCTGTCAAATCTGATTTGTAGGACTCTTTGAATGCATGTTTCATATATGTAACATATGGTTTGTCTCAATGGTTCCCATTGTTAAGTATAATTGTACGCTTACGTTTGACATTTAATTTGAGCTACCTATATTTCACCAAAATAGTTTCTAGTTATGCTTGATAAATGGAAATGTTAGTTCTTGACATTTGATCTTGACTAGTTAACGTCAATGAAAATTGCAAGAAAATAACTAAGAAATAGGAGAATATTTGTCAAGTTCCTAAATTAAAGTATTCGATTGGACTAATTGACATTTTAGTTGGGATAATTATAGTTCTATCATTTTATTTTGTTTAGCTCTACCCCTGGAGATATTAATTGATCCGGTGTTGATTACAGATTCTCCAGGTGGCAGGTGATCTACCTTCGAGTTTGATGGCTTCGAGGACATACATTTGACATCCTCCCTTGTTTTGTGAGTGGACAATGCTTCTATGACATATGTAATTTATGCCATTATAATTGGTTTGGTTCATAATATATATATGGTCGATTACAAATACTTTGTTTAATTTTATAACTGCTGTATAATTTGGTATGCTCAACCTTTTATGAATAATTATCTTAATTGGATTTTGAAAAATAAACGAGTATGAACTCATTGAAGATCTAAAAGATTTCTAGAAACAAATTTTGGATTTAATAAACAAAAGGACAAGCTTGGAACTATTGTTTGGATTATTAAACTGATTTTTGAGCAACTTGTATCTTGGATTTTTGAACTTTGATAAGTATTTTGTTCTTCAGAAATTTGAGTTGATATTTATTATTTTAGCTTTTATTAATATCTATTACTCGAGTTTCTACATATTTTGTGGGAGGATTCTCAGTTAATCGATAGCTAGCGATTGCTAACGCTAACCTTGGTGCACTTTGGTTCGAACCCAGCTAGAAAGGGTGTTGCTAACTCAGTGTGTGTGTATGAAGCCTATGCACACTGCCAACTTAGTCAGATTTGAAGGGTGCTATCCTATATTTGGAAATATCTCAGAATTGGAAGACTCCCCACCTCGATATTTACATTTGAGAAATATATTTTTAAGTTTATGAGATAATATTAATTCTATTTATATTTGAGAAGTATATTTTCAAGTTATGAAACAATGTTAATTCTTTATATACAAGCATAATTTTTAATGATGATTCTCTACTTATATATTATTTCAAATGATGATTGCTTACTTATACTTAGTTCATGATATTAATTCTTTACTTATGTATAGTTATTTTATTTTTAGAGCTTGTCCTCATATGTTATAGTTTTATTGCCCCTCTTTGAGTCGGTTGGACTCACCTCCTTTTCTTTTTCTATTTCAGACTTTGGCGCAGCACCTAACTCGGTTACTCCGACTTCTTAGAATTGCTCTACCATCCACAGGCAGAATCTTGTGATCTGATGATTTATTTTACTAGGATATGTACATATAGGCATAGTAGACTTGCTAGAGGTCTACTACCTCTAAGTGCCAGTCACAACTCTGCGATGGGTTGTGACAAAATATTGATCTTCATTTCTCCAAATTGTGAGTAATGATGATATATATAACCACATTTTTTATCCTTAATACAAGGTTGCAACTAGTGAATTGTTTAATAGTCGCCAGTGAGGGCTAATACGATTGATGAGCAAGAGGGCCATATCCCATAAAAATGTGAGTTTGATTTTTTTCTGCTAATATGAAGATTTTATTGGTAAATGATCTCGTAAGTTTCCTATTTTCTGAGCTCGAGAGTCATACTTGATTTTAATAGAATATGTGGTACCAAATTCAGCTAAACTTATTTACATAAAAAAAAAGGAATGTTTAACAGTTAACACTACTTGAGACACACTCTTACTTTTTTTAGGCTAAAATTGGTTTTTGATCTCTATACATGTTATGGATTTTGGTTTTAGTTCTAACACTAATTTTTTTTTTTGTTTAGGTCCCTATATATTAAAAATATTTTGGTTTAGGTCCCTACAGTAATATTAAGTTAGCTCCTGCTATTAAAAAATTAGTAGACAATGTTAGTTCTTGGTGACGTGGCTAATGGGAGCTGATATGAGATATGGTGATACTCAATTGAGGTCGTTTCGATTTAAAAAAAGGTCATTTTGATACTGTTTGGCTTCTTTTCTATTTTTTAAAAAAGACTATTATGGGCCTAAATATACTTTATTTATGTCAAATTTTATTAGTTATGTCAGTAAAAATTAACACTGTCTAACAACTTTCTAATCCTAAGGACTAATTCCCTAATAGAATACCAGCAGTATAGGGACCAAAATAAAAATTTTTTAAATATAAGAACTAAAACCAAAATTTGAGAGGATATTGGAAGCAAAAATTAGTTTTAACCAATTTTTTTTTTTAATTTGTTTCTTTCTTATAAACACTCTTTCTCTTGTCATGTTTTGTCTCTCTACTATACTTTCCCTCATATGCCCACACGCTTTGCTCCTTATTGGAGCTGTCATGTTTCTGAAACAGAGCTTCAGCAAAGAGACAGCTTCCTTACTCACTTTGATACATCTTTATCATAGACAGTCATGCAAGGTGATTACTGAACTTCATGCCAATAGCATTCAGTGTGTGGATTTTATTCATTTGATCCCCATCTTCCACTTATGACTCACCTTGTGGTTTCATTCAGTATTCTTTCTGCTCAGGTCTTCTTTTTCTTTTCTAGGTGTTTTTTTGTGTGTGTGTGTATCTACCTCTTCCTGCCTCCTTTTGGCATTTCTCTGAGAAAAAGAGAGGGGGGGGGGACCTTCTTAAACACAGCAATGACTTTCCACTATTCGACGAAACTGAAAAATTCACAGGTTTTTTAGAATAAGAAAAAAATGTTTTTGCTCTATTTTTATTTAATATTTAACATCTTAATTTTGTAGACTATTCTTATTTTCTACTATAATTATATTTTTAATACAATTGTTTAGGTATCAAGTAATTTTGAACAAAAACTTTTCTTTTCTTCACTCAGAGGACCTAAGAATATATCGATGGAACCTCGTTGATCATTTTGAGGCTTCAGGACTCTCTCCTTCCAAAACGCAAATGACACAATGTGAAAATCGATTACCCAACCATCATCAATTAATTGCATTTAATTTGATCAATTACAAGTAATCAACTCGAAACGACAAGGGTAAAAAGTCAAACCATTTATATCACTTGTTTTTTTTATCTTGTAATTGGACCACCATCTCCCTTTTCTACGCGTTGAAGCAGAAGACAAATAGCTTTCCCGTTGTCAAATGTTTGAGTTCCCCCCACGATAGATATAACCACAGCATTCGCCACCTAGAAAAGGAATTAAAGAGACTACCCCTTTTTTTTTCCCTCAAAAACTCATTTTTAACTTTTAACTTAAATATATTTATACTTCTTATAAATATATTTGATTTTTGTTTTAGTTTCTCTAATATTCTTGTTTTAGTTATAATTTTTTTTTCTATTATTCTAAATTTTAATTTTTATAAATATTTTAGAATATTTATTAATTTTATAAACGGTAGAGACAAAAAATATAACAATAAAAAAAAAGAGAAACCGAAACTAAAGCGAATATTTTAGAATGATTTAAACTAAAACAATTCATATTTATAGAATTAAAAACATGTTTATAATCTCCGAACAATATAATAGTTACAATCTGTTCCTCTATAATATACCTTCGAAACAGTATTAATACAATTATATCATGTTTTCTTGTTAATTTTTCAAATAAGAGAGAAGGTATAATTTATGCCAATATTTCTTTTTCCTTTCTAGCTATTCTTGATAGATCCGTTCTATTTTATTAATAATAATAAAAAAAATCCTAATTTAGTGTAAGTTAGGTGGAACGTGTAAATATAGATGCTGCCATGTGAGTGAAAGGTGATGGATGATTACTAATATGCAAATTCCCGTCTGTGTGTCAAAATTGGTTGCTTTTGTGTCCATAGAAAAAAGTGCATGTAAGTAGAAAAAGAATAGAAAAAAGACCATTTTCCTAATGTATGGAACTCCTAATGCAACCGACTCTTCTTGATAACAAAACAGTGCAATACTTGAAATTTCAATCTCTAATGTCCTATCACTAATTAACAAATTGATGTTCCATCTAACTTTCAGTTCTTTTCCCAACTACCTGTCAGAAATTGAGCTACAGATAACCGCACAGAAGAATACTGTATAAGACTTTCTCGCTGGGAGTGTTTCATATATGGAATCTAAGTTATATAATTAAGCAATTGCTTTTTGCAATTCCAATGGATTCCTTAGAATCATTCCATAATCTTCACAGAAAATTCTTCTACAACCAAGTATCACACTATGCTTTCATGTTGCTGGAAAGAAGAGAGATTCAAATAATTATATATATCACTGTTATCATTTTTCTGCTTTGATCTTTCTTTGAATTAGAGTTTGAAACTACCTTGAAGGATGGAAGAAGAACCATGTCATAGCTCTCATGTATCTGCAGCACCTTCTTCTTCTTCTTGTTCTTTCAATGCTACCCCTCTTGATAATCCATGTTCCTCCTCTTCTCCATCTACTTCCCAGTTGCAAGAAGAGGGAGACAACCATGAACATGCAAATGAGGACATCCAACAGAACCATCAGCACCAGCAACAACCGCCCGGCACCTCTTATCGGGTCAGCATTTCGTTCAGAGATCTATCCATGGCTGCCATGAGGGATGATGTTTGGTCTTGCATTGTTGTGCTGGTTACATTCTGGCTTGTTGGTTAGTTCATGCTTGTGCTTCACTACTTGTTCTTCTCTTCACTTTCTCATTAGTGTGAACTTGTTTCAAGTTCTCAGTTAACTCTAAGCTGTCTATCATGTTTTCTATTTCTTCTTCCAGGAGTTTAAAGAGAGACAATTTTCATGTGCTTTTCTTCTCCTTTCCACAATTTTCACATGATTTACTTAATTCGTATCTTTTCAGTTACTCTCCGTTGTTTTTGTGTTTACCTTTTCTTTCTCCTAATCGGTTTGGAAAGCATGTTAGCTTTGATTAGCCAGTTTATTTTGCACATAAATTCAGATTCTTATACAATGAAAGGGGAAAATTGTTAACCATAGTGGTTATGAATTATTTATTTACTTTCCATCTTTCTTACAAGCAGCATCTATGACTCTTGCTGTTGGCATTTACGGCTCTGTGAAACTACAATTGGGACCCTACTGCTCACGTTTGATTGAAATCAACTCAATGTTAGTGCAGTCTGTCAAGGTGACAGCCTTGTATATATTTGTTTATTTATTTATTTTGAAGCGATTGTATATATTTATTTATTTTTTCCACTAATGTACTCTTTTTTTCTGCTTCTGGTGCTGTTCCGTACCAATCTTCTATGATTCATTCATTAACAGGTGGAACAAATTGATGAACCAAAACTTGGTCTAGTGCTATATGGATTTGATGACCCTCCTCCCCTAGATGTCAAAATCAGCTGGACTGAGACGCATAATGCATCGATACAAGCAAACTTTCAGAAGGCAGGTTTCCATTTTGGCTTGATATAGTATTTTCCATTCTTTGGTCTAAAGTTTGGCTTTGCAAGTTTCTATGTTCTTACCCCCTATATTTTTCTTATGCAATAGAACCTCCTTGATGCTCCATTTAATGCGGTAGAAGTGCATTTCATCTGATGTTTCAGGAATGGATATTCTACCTGAACCAAGAGTCCCAATTGGATGTTTTTTACAGTGTGAAGTCCCCACTAGCACCTTTATCCCTTGTAATTGCTAAAGGTACTTTTCTGCTTTTTGATCACACACAAGTCACAGTTCATTATTCATACTCTGTATAGAATGACTCACACATCAGCAATTGTATATAACTTTCCATTAACACTGGCAAAAGCTTCCATAATTTCCTGAACTTCACAGAAAGTTATATTGTAAATCCTAGTCAATATGCTTAAAGGCTCCCCATGATGTGCAGTTCTAAACTATTTCACTACAACTAATTTAGGAGTTTGATTACATATTTGTTGTATGCATGCTGTGATTAACGCAGGTAGAGAAAGCCTTGTTGATTGGATAGAGGGCACACCATTCCCCAATGCAACATTGTACTGGAATATAATCTATGGTATATCATCTCACGTGTGAAAATTCCACTCATCTACTCCATTATTGCTCTTTGTTCTGACCTTATCATCTCTATATGTCTATTTTACTTGCAGGAAGTGGCAGGATCACACAGAAAGTATCACAATCATTTACTTATTATGTGGCAGTTGGCAACATGAACCCTGAAAATGTGCAGGTGATGTACTAAAAAAAATCAGTACTGAGATCAAACATATATTCATATTCTTTGTTAAATTTCATGTTATTATTACTGTTATAGCATAAATTGGACAATCTCTTTTCATTATGAAGTCCAATAGGAAGGTATACATGTATATGCTTCAGCAGCCTGACACTTGAAGCTTGGTGGGATTTTTCTTTAAACGTTATTGCTATGTACAGGTAGAATTGAACTTCACTGTAAATGCACTTCTCTACAATACAACCAGCACGTTTCACAGATGTTCCCTGGATAGCGGCTTATGTAGATTAAACCTTGCTCTTTTGGAATCAAACACTGCAGTATTAACAACTCCAGGTCCTAGAGAGGTAAATTGATCCACTTCTTAATTTATAATCACAATCTTAAAGGTTCTCTTCGCATAACATCTTATAAATACAAAATGTCACACATTTTCTAACACCATTAGAATTATATGTGGATTTGTGTCACATCAAAACTCTTTTGCACAAATTCAGAAGAACTCCAATGGCTATGCACATTAGTTGGTTTTTTAATCTCTTTAATAATTGTCCATATAGCACTTCCCTAATTTAAATATTACCTTACCCCTACGAAGAATGGCTACTCTTAAATAGCTGTTATACCCGTACTGCGTACATATCTGAATATTTGTTGGTTAAGCATTACAATAAGCAGATATCACCTAAATACAAGCTATTCCTTACATAACATAAAATTTTGCAACTAAATTATCTATTTTGCTTGCTTGATATATTTATTGTGTTTTAATGAAAACTTAGAGTTCGAACATTATAAAAATTACACTTAACTAATGGTATAATCATTTTATTGTGTATGATTTTATATTTTCATATAATATGTCCTCCTGTACCTTAGTTTTCACAAAATTTTGCACTACAACCAATACCCTATCCGTACCTATGCAACTTAGCGTTATCCTATATGTGGAGGTCTCAACATCTGCATAACTTTTCTATCTTTCAGGTCGTTTCTGATGAAGAACGGTTTGATGTGAAAGTATCTTATGAACCAAGATGGATCATATATTTGGTGGGATCTGGTAACATATGCTTTTAGGATCTTGTAATTTGTCAAAGAACTTAACCAAAAGTTAGGAAATGACTCATTTTTCTTAAATAAACATTATGTAATTAATACAGGTGTGATGGCTGTGCTAATCTTATTTGCCTTGAAATTCTGCAATATGCTCCAAAGTAATAGTGAAGCAAGGGCAGGATTTCAACAAGTGGAAGTGGTTTCAGAAAGAACCCCACTGCTGCCTAATAAAGATGATGATATTTCAAGCTTGGGTTCATCTTATGAATCTTTCTCTAATGAAGAGGAGGATTTGATAATGAGGCTTGCAATGAGTTCTGTTGAGGGGATGCAAGTAATGGGGGAAACTAGCAATGATCTCCAGCATTTGTGTGTTATTTGCTTTGATGCCCCAAGGGATTGCTTCTTTCTACCATGTGGCCATTCTGCAGCATGCTTTGAATGTGGAACAAGGTAACACATGCAATCACTTTTTCTTTTCTTTTCTTTTCTTTCTCTTATTTAATTTCTTTCTGCAGATCCATGTGATAAAGGCATTGTTTATGATAAGATATAATTGCGGTTGTTTGATCCACATAATTGATACTGCCTAACAGGAAAAGGTTTTGTTGCTATTGTAATTTCTTTCTGTCCTAAAATTTGAAGATGACCCAAAGAAATATCAATTAACATATATGTCTATTTGGTCCGAGGAATTTTTATGCCCAACGATTCTGGATGAAAATGAACTTAATAAATTGCTGTGTTTAGTACATTTCATAGCTGAGTTGGTTTAAAAGAAAAATACATAAATTGCCCCTGCTTATACATTTGTACAGTCATATATCACAACTTTGGCAATAATTATCTTTAGAAACATGCTAACTATAATTTTTGGGTTAATCCATATCATTGTGCAGCATGCCAATTTAGCGAATACAGTAAAGTAATCTACCAGCAATAGTCCTTAATTTAATGCCTACAATTGTCCTCTGCAGAGCTGCTGCAGAAGCCTGCACTTGTCCTATATGCAGAAGGGAATTGAAGAAAGTAAGGAAAATTTTTACAGTGTAATTTATATATGTCACGGGTGTATATAAGCCAAATCATGAAATCAAACAGGACCACTTGAGTTTCTTTTATTTCTTGTTTGTTTCAATTCTTGCACTCGCAACTAACAACCTATTGAAGTATGCTTAATCAATTCAGAGGTTATTCCCAAATAAAATTCGAGCCCCAAAATGTTGACATATAAACATGTATCTGTATTTAAGGGGGGAAAAAAAGTAATGCAAGATTCTCAACCTTGTTGATAGCTGATATATTTTGTGAGATATAAACATATATCCTTGTTCAGTGATTTTGCAAAACTTGTTATTGTGTTATATTAACTTTAATCTTCATCATACTATATCAGTTCATTATATACGCACATAAAAATCTTCATCATACTATATATCAGTTCATTTTCCTTAATATCAATTACTTTTTTTTTGTTTTTGTTTTTGTTTTTCTTGTCAACATAATAATATCAATTACCTTTAAACCATGTCTTTCTAAACAAATGATAAATTCATATACAGCTTAGTCTAATCTTATGTGGCACTCCATCGAGAAATAATAGGCTCTTTTTTTGTTCCCTGTTTATAGGAAACAGAGTTTTCCTTAAACTGTATCACACAAAATTGTATAAAAAATAGAAAAGAACAAGCGTCTTCAATTCAAATTGACTTCCTATCAAGATGAAAAGCTACTAAACTAATATGTGGGGTATGGTATGGGCAAGGCTAGGAACCTCGTTACCTCTTCTTCCACAAAAAGGAATGAAAAAAACACTATAAAACACCTAACATATATAATAAAGATTGTTGCATAACACGTCTTTGAGCAGCTTATAAAATTACCGCCAACAGACAACTTCTTAAAATCCATCTCTAGCTAACACTTAATGCCTTCAATATAGCCTAGATTTCCACAACCTCAAGGCTTCATTATGCACCAGTTCTTAACTTTTAATAGAAACAATTACCATTATTGAAAAAAGGTTACGGTTTTGAGGAATATATGAGAACATGTTATCGTGCTTCCAACTTTTTAATCTTGTCTTATCTAATACAAGCAGGTTATATTTGACGTTTTATTAGTAGTCTATCTCACTATCTGGTATTTAACAAGTGTAAGTAAAATGGTGTCCTACGTTGATTTCTGATGTGAATGACTATTGATTTTCAAGGATAGCAATTATTATGCTCTCATGGTTATATTAAAGAGAAAAGGAATTTGTATGTACAAATTGTTAGACATTTTAAACAACTTTCTTTACTTTTTTCTTTTACTTGTCTTGTCATATTTTCTTTTTTCTTTTCTGTTTTTTTTTCCCTTCTCCCCTCTTTGGGTGTCAGATCTATGTCCAAGAAGAGATTGAGTCAAATAACATCACTCTATATTAAAATAGTAGAAATGAAAGAGTTGATGAGAATAGAAAAGCTTAATTTTTAGTTAATTATTATTAGATATCTTTTCATTATTAGTATTATTTTTTACATATTCGAATTTTCTTTAAGATTAATTTTAGTACATTCATTTTTTTATTAGAATTTTGGTACATTATTATTATAAAGCATTAAAGTATTTTATATTGTTAATTAATCATATAGTTTTACATTATAACTTTTGTAATAATTATTATAAGAATGAAATAAAATTAATAATATAATAGTACATAATTGAATATTTGTATAAATTTTTTTTTACATTGATTGCATTAAAATTAAATCCAATTTCTTCCCCATTTTTAAATTAAAAATTTATCAATGTACAAGTGTCACTAGCAACAAGACAGAGAAGAGAATTCACTTGCTTCGTATTTATTATTCACAGTATTTTATAGAATTTAATTTTGGTCTACTATAGTAAAAAAAGGAAAAATCTTAAATCATGTTGTTGTATATGTTTTGATGAATTTCACTACGTTAAGAATTATATAAAAAACCAAATTCATTAAATATTATAACAATTACATGATGATAAAAAATGAACTTTAAAACATAGTTACTCGAACTCAATGATATATGTATGAATGCTTGATTCCTCCCGCTTCATTTTTCAGCAATCTGTCTTTTTTTTATCATTAGTTGTAAATGTTACATATTACATATATTTACTCAAATTCCATGTTGGATTATGCTGCTTATCTTTATTATGTACCTTTTAGTTCGAATTTAGGTCATCGCTCATCATTCGAAAAAAATAATGCTTGTCTTAAAATTCTTTTGTCTGTGTAAAGATGCATCTTTGATGTCATTTTGAAAGAAATGTATGACGAAGAACGACATCAAATCATAAATAAAATTAATTTTATTATACTGAATATCAATGTAAAATTTTTTATTATCACACAATTTAGTATGATAAAAGGGTCTCATGACCCTTTTACCCAATTCATCGTTAAGTTAAATTGAAATTATGTACTAAACCATATATGAGCTTATTCAAGAAGTAATAACTCAATCTTAGCAGGCTGATGACAAAAGTGATATAATCAGAGGCTCGGCTAAACTTATCCAAGGTTTGACTAAACTTATTTAAGGTCTAGTGAAACTTATCTAACTGTGCTTATTTGAATATGGTTTGAATCATATCTAAGCTAATGGGAGTAAGTCTAACCCTAAGAATACCTATAATAGAGGTCATGTAATGAGGCCTAGCCAATCTTACCCAAGCTAGGCCGAAGTTATATGAATATGTCTCACCTTATCAGTTAGTTGAGATTCTCAACTAAATTCAAACTCCACCAAGATCTAATGTCCTAAGAGAACCTGAGATCCACAGAGGAAAAGGTCGGGGCAATCTCTATTTGTTGAAAAAAATGCGGAGACTATATCCTATAAATAAGAGCTCACTTTAGAGCCAGGTAATGAATTTTAATCGATCTAAAATTGATTCATTGAGTTTTCCACTTCTAACTTTGCATATCAAAGTGTCTTCGTAGATCCCCATCGGAGCTACTCCATCACTATCAAAGTCACAACCAACCTCCTAGTTCTTCAAATAAGAACGTTTGGCGCCCACCATGGACTGATAAACAAGTTGCATTCCACAGTGGCAGGAACTAGAAGATGAAGCACTGATATTGCTAATCATGAATCGCTCAAAAACAAGCACCACGCTAGCAATCCTACTTAGGATGCACCTCTAGATTATCCAACAATTGTAGAGGTGCATAATAAGAGAATGGAAGCTAGGATCAAGGAGCTAATTAGAGAGCCACGCTTGAGAGATCTCCACCCACAATGGTTAAGATGAAGGGGAACATTTCTCTTACACAATACCTCCCCATCTCAACAAAACCAGGAAGATTAATGCCACCATCGTGCAACAATTGCTCGAAATTTCACTTTGGAAATGGATTTTGGAGAATAAAGCCTAGAATAATGAGCTCAGATTTTCTCTTTCAAAGATAGAACTCAGAGCTCGGAAAAATGAGTTCGCATCCCTCATCAAATGGATTCATAAGCTTGGAAGATTGAACTTGGTAAAACTCAAGACTTGGAAAAATGAGCCCGATAACACTCACTAAATGAATTCATAAGCTTGAAAGAATGAGCTTAGTAAAACTTGGAGCTCAAAAAAATAAACTCAACATCCTTCACCAAATGAATTAATTAGCTAGGAAGACTTAGCCGGACACTCCACTTGAAGTGGAGTTTGTCCATAGATGAACTCATAAAGCTCGGAACTCCAACCAGAGAGCCCAGATTTTCGGCAAGTAAAGCTTTTGAATAGCTTGGGCCAAAGTCAATATGACCTAGATCTAGACAAAATGCCTCAACAATAAGGTAACAAGACCTACGCATCAAGAAAAATGTGGGGACTTTGCCTATAAGTAAGAGGTCACCTCAAAGATAGATAAGAATTATAATCAATTTAAAATTGATTCATTTAGTTTTCCATTTTTAACTTGAGAGTCGAAATATTTTTGCAGATCCTTACATAAATTGTTCCATTGCCGGTAAAGTTATAACCAACCTCTCAGTTTTTCAAGTAAGAACTGAACAATTATCAAATATTGACATATGATTCTCCATAAATACCGGTATTGTTTCAGTGCGTGAAAAATAATATATATGAATATCATTTTCCAATAAAAGATTTTTTAAATAGATAAATTTAATATCAAACCTAGCATTAGCACAAGCCTTATCATTAGATGCATAATAATCACGCACAGGTACGTCATCTATCAAAGTTAGAAGTCACTATATAGTGCATGAATCATAACGTATAGTCACATCATTCACTATAAGAATTGGTAAATCAAATTTGTCATATTAGCGAATGATATGTAATTTAGTGGTATTGACGACCTAAATTTTTTGTCACAAGTTACTGTTTGGTGCATGAATTATTATTTACACGTACATGGCTTATCTCATATTTATTACTATAAACGGATGTGAATTCTTGAAGTATGAATAATGAGATCGAAAACAATATATCTACGAATATGTATAGACATTTACTTGGGTATTTTATTTATTTATTTTTTCATTTTTGAATGGAATATGTTATTATTTTTTAAAAAAATATAAAAAAATTACAATTGTAGTATAAAAAAAATTACCATGTTGTTAGTATGTTTTTTATATTGAGCAGCATCATAATTCTTAGAGTGTGTTTGGATAGAGTGTTTTTAGATGATAATGTATTTGTCAAGAGGGTTTCAATTGATTTAGTATAAAATTCTTTATTTGAATATTAATATAAAGAAATTTTAAAATTTCAAGTATTTTTATAAAATATCATCTATACTTTAAAATATTGAGTTTTAATTTTCATCTTCTCACATGGAAATTCTTTGTTTGGCACCCACCTTAGTTTTCATTTCCTGGTTTTAGTTTTAGCTAGAAAATGTCACCTTATTTTTAATTTATTTTCTATTTCTAAGATTTTATGAAGGAAATAATAAAAATAGGATATAGAAAAAAGAAATAGGATTTTTTTTTTGTAATTTTTATTATTTTTTTTATAAAATCTTGCAAATAGAAAATGAATTAAGAATAAGGTGTCACTCGTGTAATTAAAATTAAAAATAGGAAATAAAAATAAAAAACCAAACGGGAACTTTATAATTCCTTCCCTTCATAACCTTTGTCTCTTCACCCCTTCCTCCAAGCCTGCCACCACTTGCTGCTCACTACTTATCGTCCACTGCCCATTATTCGTTGCCCACTGTCTACTATCAGTCGCTCGCCGTCCAATATCTACCATTGTTATCTGCGCTTGTCGTTTGTCACCCACCACTTACCAGCTGACACCCACCGTCTACTGCCCACACTTGTCATCCATCATCCGCTGCCGATGCTCACCACATGCTGCCGGTTGTCTGCCACCTGCGCCCATCTCCTGTAGCATGTCGCTCGCCGCCAACCATGAGCCGCCCTCCCCCCATCGCTCGCTACCTATGGCTATTGTCCGTTGCCCACGCTCGCCATCCATCGCCTAACGTCTGCCACCCGCCGCCTGCAATTCGCTACCTGTCGCCCCATTGTCCGTAGTTCATCATCCATAGTCCGCAATCCACCCAAAGAAAAGGTAGTAAAATTTCATTGTTCAAACAAACTATTTTGTAATTGAAGTAATATGATTATTTTATCCAAACCAAAAAAAATAAAAAAAATAAAATAAAAATGAGAGGAATTAAATTAAACCATTTACATTTTATGTATTTTAAATTTTCTTAAATTTAAAAATATTTCATCCAGTCACAATTTGAAATTATGTTTTTAATCTATATTTTTGGGAATATAATTAATACTTTTATAGTTCATTATTTATACATAATTTTTTAATATTTAATACAACACTTTTTTTATATTCTCATATAAATATATATAATATTTTTTATTTTGATATATGAATATTTTGATGTTCACTCATTCTCACGTTCATATATTATATTTATGTATGAGTTGTTCAAATACAATTTTTCATATTTTAATATCACAAATTTCGATGACATGACTATTACTTTTTAGCATAATAAATGTAACATGCCTGAAAACAAAATAATAATTTTGGAAGTATGTAGCTCAGGGCATGGAAGAACAGCATCCAAAGTGGTCTCATTGGCGACGAAACAACAAGAAGCTTCTTTTTTTTTTTTTGGTGATTATTAAACAACAACAAGCTTTGATTACATAAAGCTAAGCCTCAGCCCGCGTTTCACTGCGGCATGTCTTGTGTACCATGTGTTGATAAAGACCTTTTTCCATGTAGAGCGGATCTGATCTACCTTTTTTCATTCTGTTCTCAATGCTCATTCATGAAAGCCGAGATCCTTTCCCACCATTTCATGAGCAAACCTTAACCACGTGGCCTCCATCACCGCTTGGTGCTGTTGCTCGTGCAAATGGTAGGGCCCTCTCCCCACTACCCACAAACACAAACACTCTCTCTCTCTCTCTCTCTCTCTCTCTTGTTTCCAAAAAATAGGAGACTCACCCTTTTCACCCACTAACAACACAATGCACCAAAACACCGCCCCTTCATCTTCGCCGTCATCACATCCTTCTTCTTCCATTCTCCTTCTCCTCCTCCTCCTTCTTCTTCTTCTATATGTTCAGCCACCATGGGACTCCTTTCCAATCCCAAACACACCCCTCGTTCCCCCTCTTACATCTTCCCCTGCGTCATCGCTCTCGCTTTCTTCTCCCTCACCGCTCTCCTCCTCTATAAGGTCCCAACTTTCCATCATTTTCTCCCATACCCATTTCCCTCTCCTCTTTCATTTTCCGTCGCCATTTAAGCTTAATAATTTTTTTTTTCAATTCCCATAATTTTTTTTAGATACCATTTAAACGTTTGAGGAATTATTTATCTGAAAATTTTAATTACATTACTTATCGATTTGCTTGAATAAATCATGTATCAACGCCTAAGTTTTTGTTCCACTAGTTGGGATCAATTAATGAATCAACCAAAGCTATTGTCAGCTACATACATCAAACAATGTTATTACATCATATGATAAATACATGATTAGATCAGCGAAAATTGGGCCTAATAAAAGGAATTAATTTCTCGTATATGAGGAACTATAGTTCGAATTGCAGCCGGATGTGAAAAATAAATCAAAAGAAAAACAAATGATTTTTCTCCACACACAGATTTATTAGTATCATAATTGAAGTTATGCAGAGAATATTAAGTTTCATTCCTACAAAAATCACGTTCATCTTTTAAGCGCTTCACTGACCATTTTCTTCTCTGGGGAATTTCGTCGAGCAGGTGGACGACGTCGTTTCGAGGACGGGAACAGTAGCGGGTCACAACCTAGAACCCACGCCCTGGCACGTGTTCCCGGCAAAATCCTTCGAGGACGAGACGCGCCAGCAGCGCGCGTACAGGATCATCCAGTGCTCCTACCTCACGTGCCGCTACTCCTCCGCCGCGAATTCCATGGAACGCCGCAGGTTCGCGGCGGAGGATGCTGCATCCGCGGCGGATTGCCCGGACTTTTTCGGGGCCATCCGCCGCGACCTTGCCCCTTGGGCCGCCAAGGGGATCTCGCGGGCCCAATTGGCGGAGGCCCAGAAGATGGCGGCATTCAGGGTTGTGATTGTGGGAGGGAAGTTGTTTGTGGATTGGTACTATGCTTGTGTTCAAAGCAGGGCAATGTTCACAATTTGGGGGATCTTGCAGCTTCTTAGGAGGTACCCTGGGTTGGTACCTGATGTGGATTTGATGTTTGATTGCATGGATAAGCCTACGGTTCTGAAGAGTGAGCACCGGAACATGCCTTTGCCGTTGTTTCGGTATTGCACCACAAAGGAGCACTTTGACATCCCTTTCCCTGATTGGTCTTTCTGGGGTTGGTAAGATTTTTCTCGGGTTTGTGCCAAAATCTTTTTTTTTTTTTAATTATTTTTTTTAATTTTTAAACACAATTCTTAGTTCGGTATGATATATATGGTAGATATGCAAATTATTATTTAACATTTGTGAGGTTGTGGGAATGACACAAGAAGTAGATCTATTATTTTTTTTAAAAAAAACTTTGATATATGTTAAATAGTAATGGTAATTTGAGTGTCTAAAGAATGATGTGGTAGATTAGACTGTGCCTACTTAGGAATTTATTCATTTTGACCTTTTGTTGTTGGTGTTTGTGTATGTGTGTGTCGTTCAATGGCTTTTAAATTTTCTTTCGTTGAGTTGTTTGTAGTATCATAAATGCTACTTTCCCGTGCATGATGTTGTAGGAAAAATAGAAATGTCACGACGCATATGGCAGCGGTTGATGGGAGTAGGAAAGAAAAGAAAAGATAAAGGAGGGCTGAGATAGATGCCGTGTGATTTTTGTGAAGGAACCTTTGTGTAATATTGTATAACGTAAGAGTAGTAGGAAAAAGCTCCAAAGTGAGATTTTCGTGAGAAAATGAAGGAGTATATATCCTTAGATCATAGTGGAGAGATCACACACAATGCACTTTACTGACCTAATAGGGGCTTTCTCCGTACTGGTACTGTTTAGTACAAAATTAGGTGGCTCTAACTTTATTGTAATCAGTCACCTAATTGGTCAGAACCACCTATTGAGTGTGGGTGGTAAAACTTTAAAATATAACTACAAAGAAGAAAAAGAATGTGGGTGCCAACTCTTTCGTACTTCTCTTTTGTATGTATCCATGACCTATTATTGTAAAAAAATAACAATGGAGTTCTTTGATTTGGTGTGAGGAAGGAGAATGTAAGTTGGAGTATATGCCAAATGGCCTGATGGGGATTTGATCTCGAGATTAAGTTGTCTTTGAAGAGTGTTGGTGCCACCTGAGTTATGTCTCTTTGGCTGTCCTGATTTTTGGTTTTGAAGAAATTTTGTTTCATCTGAATGGGAAAATTTAACTATGATGTTCTTACTCAAAGTCAAATGCATCTTGCCCTGTGTCATAATGGGTATGGAATAAAATGGAGAAAAATAATGACAGGATTAGGATTTAATGTAAATGACCCATGTTGATATTTTTATGACCTAATGAGAAGTGCATGTTAGATGCTTGATAATTTTGGTGTGTTCTTTAATGCGACTTGTCCTTATGTTAAACATTTGTTGCTCAGGTCAGAGATAAACATTCGACCCTGGCAAGAGGAGTTTGCAGATATTAAGCGAGGTTCTCAAGCTGTAAGATGGAAGAATAAGATTCCACGGGCATACTGGAAAGGAAACCCTGATGTTGCATCCCCTATTCGAACTGAGTTACTAAATTGTAATCATTCAAGGAAGTGGGGAGCACAAATTATGCGTCAGGTTGGGTTAAATTACCCTGCGAAATTTGATCTTTAATCATATTTGGTAATTTCAATATACTCTATATACCAAACTTTAGTTGTCTGATGTGTATTTTAATATGCATTGTAGGATTGGGGGGAAGCTGCAAGAAGTGGCTTTAAGCAGTCGAAACTTTCACAGCAGTGTAACCACCAGTGAGTACACTTTTGTCTTCATCTTAGAGCATAACTTGGAAGCTAGTGCATGCCAGTTTCCCTTAAGAGCAGCAATATGAATGGATTATTTTGAACCGTTAATGATGCAAATTATAAAAGAGTTGCAATGAGTTCTTCTTTATAACAATGCTCATGCCTAGAAGATACAAATAAAAATGATAAACTACATAAAATGGGGATGCTTTTTTGTAATATTTATAAGTTCCGTTTGGAAAGTTCACATTTTTACTGATTGGGATGTTATCATGCTGCTGACCATCTCCCTTTCCCTCATCCTCTTTAATTTTCTTCTTCCTGTAGGTATAAGATATACGCTGAAGGGTATGCATGGTCGGTGAGTCTGAAATATATCCTCTCGTGCGGTTCTGTTACACTAATTATATCACCCCAGTATGAAGATTTTTTCAGTCGTGGCCTTATTCCAAAACATAACTATTGGCTTGTTGATCCTCAAGATCTTTGTCCATCCATAAAGCAAGCTGTAGATTGGGGAAACCAACACCCAGATGAGGTATATCTTTACTCATTCTTGCATATTCGTGTCCCTTAGTTTGACCCATGAGGACCAATATATTGTATACATTCTCTCCAAATCATTAACTTTTTTTCAAAGGAATAGATAATTACCTTTCCCTCCCATGTCTTTTGTGTTTACTAGAAAACAAAGCCTTTGTGTTTTGAAAACCTACACAAAACTCTCTAATATTTATAAAAAATGGCACAATTAAAAATGTAAAATGTTCTCAAGTCTAACAAATCATTAAATGAGACATTAGTGAGTGCACTTGTCTAACCTTATCTGTTGAAAAAAATTATGAACCTATACAGTTTTTGTAGTTGAACTTTTACTTGAAACGGCTGTGAACCGAACTGAATAGTCAATTTAACTGCTCAAAAACAACGTGTTCTTTTTCAGGAATGAAATTTATCCACAAAACATTTGCGAGCTAATGTTATAATAAAAATCTGTGGCAGAGGTAGGATGGTACAATAAATGTATATATGATGCCATGAAACATGGGAATGATCATCCCAGCTCAACTACGGTAGATTTGTTGCACATCTAGTATTATACTTCAGATTTGTGTCTGCAAGTGGCGTAACTTTTCTACTACTTTAATTATTGAACTTTCTTTGTAGGATTTGTGTGAGTAACGGTACCAATGAATTTGATTATTGATATAGTTGCTTTTGTATTGCTCTAGGCTGAGGCTATGGGGAAAAGAGGGCAGGCTTTTATGGAAAGCTTGAGTATGGATCGAATTTATGATTACATGTTTCACCTTATTTCGGAATACTCGAAACTTCTAGACTTCAAGCCTACGTCTCCATCAACTGCCTTGGAAGTTTGCGCAGATTCCGTGCTTTGCTTTGCTGACGACAAGCAGAGGACATTCCTCAATAAATCAACTGCCTTCCCTTCACAAACCCCTCCATGCACTCTCAAACCTGCCTAGAGTGATCTCACCTGTACTTTACAGCACAAAAATACCATACAAAAGTATATGGAACATCCAAGTACATGAAATTACAGTGAAGTGGTTATAGTAAGGTGAGCGACATTGCTGGTATCAAAAGAAAAGTAAGTTATTACATGTAAATTTATAGTGCCTTGTAGGTCTTCATTTACAAGACTTAGCTTTTGTAATAGGTCATTGCATTATTATTTGACAGAGCAAACAGAGCGGGAATTCTTATTTTTCATTTCATTCCCCGGTCATCTTTTGTTACTTTTGCTTTCTCATTTGTTTTTCGCTTAGTTTCTTTAACGCAATCTATTCATGATAAACCAGCCAGAATGAAGGCATTTATTCTGTGAAGGACAACCTTGATGGTCATAGACTGTTACACTTTTAACCATAAAAGCCAAATTGGGAGGTAATAAAGGTAACCCAGCAAGGGTGAAAATGAGGAAAATGCTTAAGTGGCCAATTTATTGATAAATGTTTCACATAAAGTGCAATATCTACGTATGTTACGTGAAATTTTCTTTTCATTTGATCCCAATTTGGATGGTTTGATCACTACTGAGAGGGAGAATATGGTGTGCTGACGTATCTGTCAACTGTGAAATTATTGAAACACTAGCTGTTAACATGGTGACTTTTGTTGTTTATTGAAGTTCATTATATAGAGCGAGTTTGTTTTAGATTTTTATGGCGAAAAAAAAGAAGAAGATTTTTTAGACTAAAAGAAATCACTTTTCATAAAAGTTAGTTATTTTGATTTCTGTTCAAAAGTTTGAAAAATTTATTTAATTTTTGAGTAAAAACTAAAATAAGTAGTTTCTATAAAATGATTTTTTTTCAATAGTTGAAAAATTATTTTTGCTGAAAAAAAGATGAAAGAAACGTACCCATAATTTTCTTGTAAGCATCTTTAATGTGGTCATTGCAAGGTTTCTGGCTCTTGTAATAGATTGAGATTTATGCACATTCTAATTCAAAAAATAGCTTAGTGGAGGCGTGCCATTATAAACATGGTTTAATTTAACCAAAACAATCAAGAATATGGGGTTTCGTATATAGTGTCAAGATGTAGCAACAATTCTCAATCTGCCAAGCAACGTACCAAAGAATGCAGCCAAAATCAAACATCTAAACCTATTTTGGCCATTCAGAAGATAATGGAATCATATATAGTGGCCAGTGGGGAAGTTTAAGAGGCCAAGCAAGGAGCAAAAGGCCTTATCACTTTTGATTCCACTAGCTCTTCAGTGGCTACTTGTCCCTCTGAAGTGAAAATTGCCTGAGCTAACACAACACCAAGTGTGACTAGAAGTTGATGAATTATATGGCCTCTCCCCTCACTATGGGAGCTACCTTTTTCATGTTTGAAAATACCCCTGCTCTTGTGCAAACTATCTAAAGTTAGTGTGAGTGATCCTTAAACACGAGAGAAAATTCTTAAAACAGAAGAAGTAATATTAACAAGCTTGGAGTAACGAGGAAGGAGGCAATCAGGGAAGGAAACATTCTAAGTCAAAGGTTGAAGGTTTGGCTGAGAGTCCCATAGGATTGAAGTTAATAGAGGAAATGTTACAAGGAGCTAAGTGGGAAGTCCTGCTAGAAGGTTATTTAGTGCCTCTTGAAGATTGTAAGGAGAGCAATAAACTTATAACAATAGCAACCCTTGTAGGGAAGGTTTTGTGTGCACAAAATCAAAATATGGGAGCTATGAAGTCTATTGTTACCAAGGCCTAGGATGCACTAGAGACGATGTCAATCATTGATGTAGGGCCTAACAACTTCATGTTCAACTTTACAGAGGGGAACACACCCAAGAGGATCATGGAGAAAGGCCCATGGAATGTCATGGGAAACCTACTAAGTTTATAATGGTGGTGTCTATGGAGTTCAATTTCAGAAGTGACTTTCAACTAGTCTCATTCTAAGTACAGTGCATGGCATCCTATCGGAAGCTTTATAGTGAGATCAGCAAAAAGAATAGGCGTTGACTTGGAGGTATGGAGCAAGTGGAGGATCCCTTTCAGGATGGTCAAATGCAAGGGTTTTTCAAGGAACTGAGTCACTATTGATATTGGCAAACCTCTTACGACTAGATTTTGGGTGTCGAGGAAGGACAAGAGCAACTTGGGTATGGCTGAAGTATAAGAAATTGCAGGGATATTGCTTCAACTGTGGATGAATAGGGCATAACCAGAAGGTTTGCAAGGAAGAAAAGATGACATCTTTATTGAATCTGAAACTCCCCAGATACAGACCGGGCTTGCGTGCCAGTGGCAAAGAGTTTGGAGGTCATAAGTAGGAAGAATACTTTTAGGAAGGAGAAAAGCTAGGATCGAGAGGAAGAAGAAGACACGCATGAGCCACAAGTGAGCCAAAGCGAGTGTAGCAACACAAGGAAATAAAGGACATAGTATGAGGAAGAAGTTTCCCTTGTTAAGGAAAAGGGAAAAACAAAGGACAAGAAAAGGATCTTATAATAAAAGGAAAGGTGAGCTGCTAAAGTAAGGATCCCAAGGCAAGAAATGCAAAAGGTGACTCTCTAGAGATCCTTGAGACGCACACTAATGTCAAATCAGTATAAGGAGTTTCATTTGATAGAAATAAAGGGAAGGAAAAGGAGTCAACGAGATCGGATAACATGGTGAACCTTATTGGGCTAACTCAAAATGACCCAGCACAAGACACATTTTCTTTTCTCAACATTAGGCTAGGCCATGCTGAGGAAGCCATAACTCTCAAGTAAGTGACAATAGTTTTCGACTGGCTTCTAGTTTGGAAGGGGTGGACCTAGTGAAAGGAAACAAGATTAGAACGACTAGAGACAGAAGAAGTGAAGTTTTAACCCACAATCTCATAGTATGGACAACTCCAACAAGACGTGAGGTTAATCTACTAGTGGAAAGTGGAGCCTGGAAAGAATTGAATGTGAATTCCTTTTATTATGTACAACTACCAGAAGAAGATGAAGGAAGATGGGAAGGTAGGAGGTAGGCATGGAAACAGGCTAGGCCAGGCCAGGCCACACTCTAAACAGGCCAAGCCTTTATCATAATTATTGGGCCTGAGCCTGGCCTGTTACCTGTTAAATGCTTTATTTTCGGCCTGGCCTGTCTTGTTTGGGTGGCCTGGCCTGACCTGAAGCCTGTTAATAAAGCCTGTTGCAAAAAAATTCTCTTAATAGGCCATCAGGCCTAGGCCAGTAAATAGGCCTAAACAGGCTCAGGCCTTTGAATACACTGTAATTAGGCCTTAAACAGGCTTGACAAAAATTTGATGCATGTGCTGCCAGTGTTGGTAATGCAACATATTGTAATAAATTTTATAGTAGTCAACTGAGACAATAAAAATTTTGTAACAAGTAACAATAAAAAGGGCGAAAATAACATTAAGCAAGGCAACAAAATTTCAAAATAGTGACAAGAAAATCACTTTGCCAAACCATGTTTCTTTTGGGCCATTAGGTGATATCTGTACTTGGTTACTAGTAACCAATGAGTTTCCCTTTTGATTAAATTTAATGACTAGTTAGTACAATGAAGGTTCTAGCCAATTACACTTAATTTGGATGTTCAGAAGTGAAAATCTAGCAAATCACAGGGCCATGATGCACCTAATTTTATAGCTACTAGGAAGCAAACCAAATAATATATTATTACCTATACTATGCCACTAGCATATCACAAAACCTTCAAACTATTTATCAAGACAAGTTCTATAGCTTATAAATATATTATCACCACAACTTCACAAGTTTAATATGCTAATGTTTCATAAGTTCACAATAAAAGAAATTTAACATCTAACAATCCACAAATCCATAGCAATACATTAATATAACAAGGATAAGAAATAAGTGCACTAATTCAAATAAAGTTCAACAATCAACAACAACAATCCAATAAAATTGAATCACCGAACTAAGTCAAAGTGCAACATCCAATGAATTAACGAAGCATCATATCTTCAAAATGATCTCCTCTTCTTCTTGAAGCTCAAGCACCTTGGGAAAAAAAAAAGAAATTATTTATAACATAATTTAACAAGTATAGGAAAAAAATTACATTTTAATATATAAAATTTATACCTTTTGCATTTTCTTCAAATTATACTTGTTGCGAAGCCAATCCCCACCACAAATGAGTGCTGCAATGGATTCTTCATTCAATCTTGAACGAAATTCATCAATTACTCTTCCTCCAGCACTAAATGTGGACTCTGATGCAACTGTTGAGATCGGAATAGCTAGAATGTCAGCAGCCATCCTTGACAAAATCTTATACTTCAAGCTATTATTTTTCCACCATTCCAAAGCACTAAAAGAGTTAGAACTAGAATCAGGAATATAAAGACCCTCCTCAAGATAAACTTCTAGCTCAGATTTCAGTGGGGGAATAGCTTGCTTTTCACGAACAATACTCATAATTTGGTCAAATCCAGTTACTATGCCAGAACTAGGCACAAGGGATGAAGAGTGGTTGCCACTATTATCAACTTCACCACTAGCACTAGCAGATGCCTCTTCTTTGCTCAATTCAACATACTCTTCATAAAGCATCACTAATGAAGTCATCACTATATCCACATTCTCTTTAGCCACATATTCAGGTTTATATAACAAGGGAAAACAATAATTGACAACATGAAATTTGCACCTGGGATCCAAAACACTTGCAATGGCCATTAGTAGATTGCATTCCCCCCAATATTTATCAAACTTTACTTTCATTGCCGCTGCCATTTCTCTCATGAAGTTGTCTCCATCCTCTGCTGCTTTATCAATTACTTGTTTAACCCTCCAAACTTCAGGAAGATACAAATTTGCAGTTGGATAGTCACTACTAGAGATGACATGAGTGGCCAAATTGAAAACCTCTAAGAGTTGACAAACCTTCTCAACTTTTCTCCAATCTTCTTGAGATGGTTCATAGGTGTAATGTGGCTCTCTTTCCTTATAAGCTGGAAAAACAATCTTAAACTTTAAGGCAGCAGACAACATCTTGAAAGTTGAATTTCATCTTGTCGAGCAGTCAAGGATGAGCTTTTTTTCTTTCAAGTGCTTCTGTTCAACAATATCACAAAATGCTTTCAACCTTGAATCGTTGTAATATATATATTTGACACTCTCCCGAATATTGTGAATGATATCCTTTATTCTACTAAGGCCATCCTGGACCAATAGATTCAGAATATGAGCGCAACATCTAACATGAAACAGCTTACCATCAAGGACTAACTTATTATTGATTGATAAGTTATCCTTAAGATTCCTCAAACATGAATCATTGTAGGAAGCATTATCAACAGAAACAGAAAATACTTTGTCTTCAATCCCCCATGCTTTAAGACATCTGAAAATAGCATCTGCTACATCTATTCCACGTCTAGGAGCAGGCACTTTCACAAAACTCAGGACCCTCTTTTGAAGATTCCACCCCACATCAATGAAATGACCAGTGAGGAACATGTATTCAGTTACTTAGTGACTCGATTTCCACATATCTGTAGTCAAACTGATCTTGCTTACACCCTTCAACAAAGCCTTCAAGTTTTTCTTCTCTGCCTCATAAATTTTTATACAATCACTTCTAGCTGTTTTGCGAGATACTTTACTAAATTCAGGATTCGCATATTGGAAGCCCCACATCCAAACTTCATCCTCAACAATGTTGAAAGGGTACTCATGCACCATGATTGCCGTAGCCATTATTTCTCTCATCTTCTCATTTGAATATCTCACACCAGGTGTCACAAAGGGTTGACTCCTAAGCTAGACGGTTGAAATGGAATAGTGGGCTGCTTCTTTTGTGAGGCTATGTGTAATCTCCTTTGCAAGCAATTCTCTGCATGTCTCCTCATATGACTAGTGCTAGCTCCTTTGCCTGAATAAGAAAAATGGTTCTTACAATACTTGCAAATAGCTTTTGTCATTCCTTCAGAAATTTCAGTCTCAACAAAATCATTCCAAACAGTTGATGTCTTCTGCCTCTTCCTCTTAATAACATAATTTTCATCATTCTGATCTTTATTTTTATCACTATTATCTTGAAGTTGGCTTGAATCTGTTGGTGCTTGTGCATTAACTTCACTGGGAGGGTGGGTGCTTGATGACATAGTCTCATTACCCTCAAGTGGAGAAGACATTAATTAAACCTATAACATAAAGGAAAACTAAAAACAAAGTGAGATTAAAGAATAAAAATAACAATTCTAATATAACTATTACAAAGTACAAACAGATTCAAACTTAGAGAAGTTTTCAACTTCTAACTTAGATAAGATTTCCACCATACAGAATAGGATGGGCAAAATCAGAAAAATGTTCCTGTAAGGAACAGGAGATCAAAATAAATTAGGTAGGATAAAACTTTCTCCAGAGCACATATAGAGACAAATTTAATCTACTTCTGCAACACATTGATAAATGAATATTTTTAAACAAATTCTATAATTGCATATTCAAATAGATAATCCAATAATCCATGCAAGAGCTTGCAATACATGTAAACCAATGTGCCTTATAATCCATTTTTCAACTACATGGAGCAGGATGAAAATAATAATTCAAGCTTTACTAAATTGCCCCAAAAATCGTATACCAAGCAAGTAACCCTCCGTGCCCATATTTTCCATTAATTTCCCCAAGACAGCAATCACAGACTCACAGTCCAATTGAATCTTTGATGTAAAATTAGAGCTTTCAACATAGGTCAGCCTACCAGTTTTATGCAATACACAGATTTACAAACCAAGCCATGTTTTGAGAACTAACCAAATCTGAGCTAGAACTGGCAGCAGTGATGGAGCTAAACGCTGAGGGAGGCGGTGGCGACAGAGCTAGACCCTGAGGGAAACGACGGTGGAGTGGAGCTGGGGCAGCGGTGGTGTCGTGGAGCTGGCGCGGTGGGGGGCGGCGCAGCCTTGATGGCAGCGTCACGGATCGGCACAAGCGGTGGAGTGGGGTGGACAACGTTCTTTGCCGCTTGGCTTGGCGTGGAGTAAATTTGGGCCTTGATGGCGGCGTCACGGATCTGCATCGCAAGCTCTTTGGAATGGGCTGACACTTCTTCTTTGCCTTCTTGGCTTGACATGGAGTAGGCTGAACGTAGTGGCCAGGGGGATAGCAGTGCCGATCTGATAAGGTGAGGCCGTGAGGGACTGAGGGTCAGGGATGGCTCAACCTTGGCATGGTTCACGATTAAAGGGGGGGAGTGAGTTTGTCTCAGTCTTTGGTTTCTATCTCTAAAGTCTGAACGGTGGAAAGTCAGATCAAAGGAGGGTTTTAACTTTTAAGCTGAATAGTGATTTGTGATTGTGAAATTTTTATACTGATTGTGAGAAAAAGTAACAAATATATTGAATGTGCAATAGTAACTATAACAACTAACCATAGCTCAGTGGTATAGACAATTGATGTATAAGGTGGAGGGCGCATGTTCGATCCTTGGTGAGCTAAATTTTTGTACATTAATATATATATATATATAAATAGGCCGGCCTATCAGGCTTTATAAGAAGCTTAAGCCTAGCTTATTTAAATAAACAGGCTTTAAAAAAGGCCTGAACCTAGTTTATTTATTAAACGGATCACGCTGAGCCAGGCTAAAGTAGGTAGCCATGGCCCTGTCAGGCCGCCTGGCCTATTTCCATCCCTAGTGGTGATAAAGAGAGGAAAATGGTCAAAGTTGTTACATTCCATGCGTATAAGATATAGAGCGTGTTGTTAATTCAGTAAAGTGACGTTAGGTGGAGTGCAGATCAATTTATTCCCTCAATCATAGAATAATATTAAAATTATCCTTTTGTGTATAAAATGCAACATTAAGAACTAAAGTCATGTCATGTTTTATTATTGAATGATTAAATTAATATCAATTATTTATATTTAAGAGATTCAAGCAATGCCATTTTTTATCATTAAGGAAATAAAATAATATCAATATTTTAAGAAGCAAATTGGTATCACTCTTTATATTTTATGGACTAAATTGATTTCACTTATTTGTCTGAGAATGAAATTAATCTTAAATGTACCCAAAAAAAAATAATCTTACCCTAATCTTTAAAAGAATGAAATGGTAATTTATTAGTTGTTAATTCTTATATGAACTAATGGAAAGTGACAATAATGCCCTTGAGGTAACTGGTAGCAAATTTTTTTTTTAAAAGTAGTATAATATATTGTAAATGTGTTTGGTATGGAAGTAAAAATTGGTATAGGATAATTTTTTGTATAAGTTTACACATGAGTTAGATCTATAAAAATTCACTCCTTATTTTTACATCATACTTAACACACCCTAAATGGCATGCACGGTCAAAAAAAATGAAAAGAAAAATGCCCAAATCTAATTTTAATGTTTAATTTTTAGTTTGATTCCAAATACCCAACAGAATTTAAATTAAAACAAATTGTCAAAAACAATTCCTAAAAGAACTGGTAAACTATCAAAAGTTAATTTCAGCCAAAGAGGTGCATGAGACAGACCTATTTAGATTTACAAAAATATATCGAGTACAGATCACCAACTGTTGCGCGTTAAGCATGAAGGCAGCTGGTTTAGTTGAAAATGGGCTTAAATTAATGTGCTTGAACGTGGATTTGATATCTCGTTTGGCAGGTTATGACTTCTCTTAAATGCATGTTCCATGCCAATTAGGCCATCAATTAAATTAAAGAAAAATTGTCAGGGAAGTATTCACTAATTAATTTATACAAAATCTTAAAAATTGCTACACAATCTGAAAACCCGTGTATTTTGGGAGGTTTGAGAAGCAAAGAAACAAAATAAGTGGCCTCATAGACTAATGGGTCCCACACGTGAAGTGACACAGAAACCCACCACATTATTTATTTCAGGAAAATTTCTTAGGAGTGCATATTATAGTCATATTAGAGCCAAATCAGGTAATTAATAAGTTGCTCAACCTGTCCCGTGTCTTATGATTTGAAGTCTTAACATCTCAGGGCACAGGACTGATAAATAATAATGTATGTGACCTTGCTTAAGTAGTTTTAATAAATTATTAAAAAAATTGTAGCCTTGTCATCATCATATTAATTACTCACTTTAATTCATAATACTCTATTCATTTCAAAATATTTGTTTAAAATTAAAAAATACACAGTTTAAGAAAAAAATATTAACTTTAGTAGTGGCATAAAATTATATAAATGAACAAAATTATCCTTATCTAAAGATAATACGTTAGTTTAGCACATTTTTCAACTCTAATTATGATGATAGCAGATGACAATTAAACTAAGGACATAATTGAAAAAAATTCAATATTATCTTAATATTAGAAATGGACAGATATTTCGAAATCCTAAAATATCAAAATTAAATAAATATTCTGAAACAGAGGGATTAATTGTCAATTTAGATAAAATTTTGTTGCTCATAATAGTTATCATTCATATATATCGATGCAATATTTATTGTTGATTTTTTTATTTTACTCTTTATTTTAATTGGTTAAAAGATATAACTATTTTTCACCAAATAATAATATACCTTGAGTAAAATATTAAAATGTCATACTTTCCACCATATAATAAAATATAATAAAGACGTTAATAGACCTATATCATAATTGTATATTGATTTTAAATTTCTAATTTTATGTAAAAAGTGAATAAATTAACAATTATTTTGAGTCGAAAGGAATATAACCTTTGTCCTATTGATTATTGTTTGATCTCACAATTGGTAAGCTTAATGTTGACCATCAATCCTTTGGAATTTCTTTTGTCTCACTTTTTAAAAATAATTGAGGAAAGTCAATATCCTCAAAATTCAACTATTCATTACCCAAAAGAATAAATTTACAAAAAAGAAAAAGGAATCAAAGTGGAAAAAAATAAAAGAATTTTCAAGAATCTATTAGAGGACAAATCTATTAGAACATGAAGCAATAGAGAGGCTACTAGTGCTGCCCTCAACAAAAGCCAATGCTCTCTCCAAGTTGGCAACAATTTCAGTCATGTCAGGCCTTTCTTTCCCCTCCAAGTTCACACAATGCATAGCAGTGTAAGCCATGAGCTTAAGAGACTCAACCTCATTAACTTCCGGTTGTCCAACTCTATAGTCCAAAACACTCAACAAATCTCCTGCTGCTATTCTTGGCCCTGCATATTCCACCACCCCCACAGGGCTAAACATCTCTTCAGCTTTGAACACAGCTCTTTTCCCTGTTAGAAGCTCCAACAACACCACTCCTAAACCATAAACATCACTTTTTGTGGTTAATACATTCAAGACATAGTACTCAGGATCTATGTAACCAACTGTTCCAACTGCCTTTGTAGACATCAATTCTTGCTCAGTCTCAGGCCAAATAAGTGACAATCCAAAATCAGAAACTCTGGCATTCCAATTTGAATCCAATAGTATATTTGAGGACTTGATATCTCTATGAATAATGGGTGGCACTGCATAGTTGTGAATGTACTCAATTCCCCTAGCAGCATCCAATGCAATCTTGATCCTCATCTTCCAAGAATTCAAAATGCTGCTACTTTTCTCAACATTATTCTTGTCATGCAAATGGTCATGGAGTGAGCCATTACTCATGTACTCATAAACCAAAAGCCTCTCATCATTTTCCTCACAGAATCCAATGAGCTTCACTAGATGCTTATGGTGAACCCGGGACAACAATGCCAACTCAGAATCAAATGCAATTTCTTTCTCTTGGAATTTCTTCTTCTTAGTGGTGGTGTCCCCTCTCTTAATGGCCACATCACGACCATCTTCTAGCTTGCCTTTGTAAACACTGCCAAAGCTACCAGCGCCAATCTTATTATCTATTGAGAAGTTGTTAGTAACTGTGGCTAGTTCATACAGTGAAAAACTCTCAATCTTATCAACATGCTTTGATGATGAACTACCACTCCTATGCCTCTTCAATGTCCTTGAGCTTTGCCTTTTGCTAGATAAAGATCCTAATGCTGTGGCATGAGAAGCACGATTAGGCAATGAAGCCAAATCCACATTGGAATCAGACTCAATTCTTGGGGGTTGCTCAGAATTATCAACTTTTGCCTTCAAGAATCTTCTAGCTCCAACCCAAAGGAAATAAAGAATGGTGCATAGACCAGCAAAAGCCCCAACTGATCCAACAATCAAAGTCGCCAAAAACACCCTCATGTTTTTGTCTTCACTTGAAGAAGAGTGTCCCTTTGGAACTTGTGTTGATGGTGGTGGTATCAATGGCACTGCCAATGGAAACTCAGTTTGGCATGAATAGCAAATACTTCCAGAACCATGACACAACACATCAGAATCTGGATATGAACCACAAGAACCACAACCACCGTTAACACATGGACCAGGAAGAACCGTTCCCAATGGAAGCTCACTAGTGAAGTTAACCTTGCCTTTAGACCAACCAGGACCCCAACACATCACAGACAAATTCCTAGTTGTCACACCACAAACAAAATCCAAACCAGCAACAATTGACTCAAAAGAAACATCACCAACACCAAACTCAAACCTTTTGGCACCACCTCCCCAACACACAACAAGTCCATTCCTGCGCCTAATAGCACAAGTGAAATCTGCTCCCAAAGCAAGGCCTGAAAACTCGGAAGGACTTGAACTTAAAGGAACACCCAATTGGCCTGAACCATTGTTCCCTTTGCAGACCAAAACCCCATCAAGTGTCAAGCCACAAACATGAGACACCCCAGCAACCAAACTTGACATAGATAAGTTCCCAAATTGTGCCTGAATCTCACTACCACTACCACCATTGTTCCCACTCTCATCACCCCAACACCAAACCCTCCCATTCTCCATCAACGCCCCACAAGAGAAGCCGCGCCCAGAAGTGATGCTTCTGAACCTAAACCCCTCACCAGGTGAGTGAAACTCAAAACCGTTTTCAACACTGCGTCCTCTCCAGCACCTGACCACACCAGAGTGCAACTCTCTAGCACAAACCTGAGCAAAAGTAATTCTTAGTTATACAACGTCTCTTGTAGACATGCAAATTATTATTAGACATGATAAAGTAGTAGTACTATAATAGAAATGCAGCTATAGTTAAAAATATGTTTACACGTATTAAATAATAATCTGAAGAATTTAATTTTGCTACGTGTTTTGTAGTGTAAATTTTTTTTTTTAAGAAAAATATCTAATTATATATGAATTTAATTTTAATATATTATTAATACAATTTTTTTTATACAGTCAATTAATTATATTTTCATTTTTTTTATTGAATTTTTTAAATAACTATGAAAAGACTAAAACTTTTTTAATAATGTAATTATATATAATATAAGAATTTAATTTAAATGCACTTACAATATAAAACAATTTTATACTGTCAACCAATAGAAATAGTAAAAAATACCAACTCATACAAGTAACTACCCATTATAATCAGGGACCCACCATGATTTCTCACTTTTCCCTATTTTTATTGGTTAATAGTATAAAACTATTTTACACTATCAGTGCATACCTATTAAACTCATAATACAATTAGATGTCTATATTAAATTTAAAAAGAGAAAAAAACACTAAGAATGCATCAACATGAACTCCACGGTTGAAACTGTTTCACTCCTATCATAAGTATCTCCCAAGTCATACATATATGATTGGTTATAAACACCTTACACTGTTAAAAAATTAATCTCTAATTTAAATACTAAGATTGTGTCAAACTAAGAATTTCTCACCTGAGAATCACCAACAGTTACATCTGTTAACTGCACCACGTCACTGTGGTAAACCCTCTTGGGTAGAAACACCGAGGCTGGTGCATTGGTGTCCCAGCAGTGGAGGCTGAGGCCGCCGGAACGGAGGCCGCAGAAGAATCTCCGGCCACCGGAAATGGCCTGAAAGGAAACGTGGGGAAGCACTGGTGCAACAACAGCATGGTGCTCATTCTGTTGGTAGCACTGGATGAAGTGTTTGGTGTCGCCGGCGGCTATGGCGCAGACGGTGGCGGTGGCGTAGGTGACGGCGGTGGTGGAGGCGGAACCGAGGGCGTTGGCGGCGGTTATGATGAGGATTATGGCGAAGGAGAAAGAGAGAGTGTGATACGGTGTTGTTGTTGTCATTGGGAAGGTGCTGATGTGGGCTTCTTCTTCTTCTTCATTGAGATTAATGTGTGTGAGAGAGGGAAATGGGTTTGAAAGGTTAAACGCTGAAGAAGAAGAGGAAGAAAACGGTGGGTGTGTATGTGTGTACGGTGTATGTGTGAGACTTGTGAGAGAACGAAAGAGAGTGTTGTGGTGAGAGAATAAACACGGGTTATTTATTTGGGTGTATACAGCGGCGACATGGGAGAGCCGGCAGCGGTGGAGCATGTGGTCCCGGTGAATGGGAAAAGAGAAATATTTTTTATATCATTATAATAGATAAATATCTTGGATATCTAGAGATAAAAAAAAATTATAAAAAAATAAAAAAATGAAATAATTGATAAAAAAAAAATTGAGAAAAAATATTAAGGTATTAAAATTTTTGATATGTACAAATAACATATCTTATTACAAAAATGTTGGTGTCGTTGCTGTAATTAATGCTAGCCTACTGGACTTTTTGGATGTCGCGTTACTTTTAGGTTTAAATATATTTTTAGTTTATCTATTTATTTTAATTTTAATTTTTTAAATAAAATTTTATATTTTATATTTTTTTAAAATATTATATTTTTAATCTTTATTATTCTAAATTTTAATTCAAAAAATTATTTTAAAGTATATATTTAACTTTTATAAATATTAAAAATTTTATTTTCTTTTTATAAATATTTTAATAATTTATTTTTTATCCTTATAAGTATCATTACTTAACAGTGTTAATTAATGATAGAGATTAAAAATATAATATTAAAAAAAAGAAGAATTAAAAGTAAAAAAAAAAAACTAAAAATAAAATAACATATATTTACAAGAATTAAAAATATATTTAAGTATTTCTTTTATTTGTTTAAGGGTATTACTACTTTCAAGCAATTAATGACTAAATTTAAGTTACATATTTTATTTTTCATATTATTATTACTAGGATTTAATATATATGTATTTTTAGTGTAAAAAATTTTTACATTATTATTCAATCATATTTTATCATATCAGCAAATATGATTAAGTTTCACACTCATCACTTAAATAGTCTTATAAATAAAAAAATATAATTAATTAATTATATAAAAAAAATTATATTATTAATACATATAAATTAAACTATTATTATTGGTACTTATTTTGCTTGGAAAGTTGTGTATTAATAATTATTCCCTTTATTTTAATATATATGTCAAATTTCAAACATTTTTTAATTTCATATTATCTGTCAATTTTTAATATTAAGGTAGCATTAATTATTTTTTTCCAATAATATCATTAATTTAATTGTGATTATTAAATAGCTATTAATTACATTCATTTACCTACTTTTATTTTAAATAGAAGTAATTTTATCCATTTATATAATTTTATACCATTAACAAAATTAATTTATAATTTTTCTTAATTTGTTTATTTTTTGCTTTTTGACAATAATTTTGAAATTTTGGGAATACCACCTTCGTTTAGATATAACTCTAGTTTTAAATAAGCACTTTTATTAAGTAAAAGATTGAAAAAATTTTAATATTAGAGAAATTTAAGGATATTTTACAAAATTATCTTTACCACGTAATCATCTTTCTTACTTAATTATTTTTTCCACTTATTCTCTCTCTCTCTCTCTATTGGGTAAATATTAACCACTTATTTGTAAAAAGTATTGGTATCGTTTAAAAAGATAGGATACCAAAATAATCTCTTATATCAAATTAATTATTTCTATATAAAGGGGAGAGAAAACTTTTTATGGGTTCCATATCTTTTTTTTCTTTCTTTAATATTTTTTCTCCTCATCCAAATAAAAGAAAAATTCAAATTCTTCTCATTTTCTTTTTCTTTTTCTTTATTTTCTCCTCAATCAAGCAAAGGATAAGTACTACCTTGAAGTTAACCTTTAAGATAATATAGTAATTTTTTAAATAAGTAAAATTTAACCACTTTAAATAACATATTAATACATAATTATACAATATAGATACTTTTATCATGACAATGCATTAAAATTAGATACTTGATAATTTAATTTTAATGTACTTTCAATCTAAAATTATTTGAATTTTTATACGTACTTATCTATAAATAATTAAATAAGTGTAATATTTCTTTCAATCTTATCATTGTATATTTATTTTTAAATATTTAAATAAGTAATAAGATGCATATAATTTCTATATAATTTTTAAATTTTAAATAAATAATTAACAATAGTAGCTTTAAAAAATAAATATTCGACACCAACTAAAGTAAGAAATTTCCTTTTTATACTAGTATAGATTATTAGGAAATGATTTGGAAAAAAAGAGGTTTTTTTGTTTTTTGTTTTTTGGGGGGGGGGGGGAGGGGGGGAGTAAAAGCACGAAGGCAAAATTCAAAATTTAACCCCAGTAGGTTGAATGTCACAGTACTAATCCCTTTATTGTAGTAACAACCTCTTCCGGCAAGATTAGTCTACACTGTATTTTCTCTAACTATAAGAACATATTATTTTGATAATTAAGAAATAATATTTTAAGACATAAACATCATACATATACCTGCTCTTCTCCAAACGAATTTCAGAAGATAGAATAATAAATCATGGAAGATTGTCACATATAATTAATGACATGTGAGTTTCTTGTTTGGCATGTGAACCTCTTCAAATATATGTTTTGAAGATATAAAAACTGTTGACTTTGAGCATATGCTATTGCAAGTTTGCAATTTGGCTTGACCGGTTAAAAATTAACTGTATGTCACTTGATCTCTGCTGGAAAACAGAGCATAAAGTGAGTTGTCATCGAACGTGTAAGATCATGTATTAATTTTCTTGCAAGTTTTCTTCATTCAATTAATAACATATGTATAATGATAAACACTACGAATGGTGATTCGTACTCAGTCGAACGAATATGTTAGAGCACTGCCATTATTCTATGACCCCACTGCCTCCATTTTTTCCGCCACTGAATTCTTTTCTATTTTCAATCATATTGAGACAGTTGTATTCGTCAAAATTTTCGTAAAAATCCTTCAAGCCAAATAGCAGTCCTCATGACATATTAACAGTAAACTTCCACATCAAAATAATATTTGTATATGTAGGGAGAGGGAATCCCAAAAAACAAAAAAGAAGAGGAAAGCTTATTAAGAATTCCTCATTTGACTCGGGATAGTTTTATCTGAACTAGTTCTATTGTGTGCTTTGCTTTTGTATTTAGATGGTAATATTATTACGTGATAAAACATGCTAGAATTTCTTTTGAATTCAAAAATAAATTAATAATAGTAGCAGCTAATTAATTAGAGGTATGTAAACACCAGTTATGATTACATAAGTAAAATGAAAAGTGATATATCCTCTTTGTTTTAAATTTACACAAATGCTTATTTGTTTTATGGAAAAATGGAACACACCTATGTCCAAGTAACCCTAACAGATACGAGAGATTGGTCAATAGACATCAGTTATGATCAAATTACTATTAAATCTATCGTATTAAACTCAAAAGTTATAAACTTTGAAGCACGGTTACACATAGAGTTCACTAGGAAGATCCTAAAGCTATTGCTGGAATTTCGAAGGAGAATGTTGAAGGATCCCTTTTACCTTGCTAAGCCAGCTTCCATATATGCAAAGGACGCTGACAAACATCCTTTAATAAAGAAGCTTGTCTCTATGCCCAAAAATAAAAATAAATAAATAAAGAAGAAGAAGAAGAAGAACCATGTCTTGTTGATGCACCAATAGGCCTTGAATTTCGTGTACTACACAGTATAGTTATAGAACATAAATAAAATAATATGACAGCTGAAGAGGATAACTCTTAAGAGTAATATGATGTACCAATCCTTTCATGCCAAATAATTCATTCATATATATAAAAGGGCACTAGCAACTAAAACGACCCAATTAGATAAATAATCAAGTGCTTAAGAATACGCCACCTCATCAATGAATAAATTAATGGATAGACAAATTACTCTAAAGACACAATTTAAAAACTGGTCACATACGTGCATCTAAATTGAAGGGTAACGAAACTATTAACGCAATAGCCCTTATCAAATTCACATTTTTGAAAACTTCAACAAATTACAAATAGTTGGGATATTTGTTTTTCTCTTTTGCAGCTGTTGCAAATGAATATGAGCACATGTTTTGCAGCATTACAGGGCACTGCAAGATTTGTTCTGGATTAATGCACACATAACTATTCGCTAACAGTAATCTGCAATAGAGAGATCTGATCTTTCCTGCGTTCCATTGTCAAGCATCTTGGAGCCCATAAATCTGATCATTGCCCGATAATTATACACAAAATACTTTTTTTTAATTAAAATTATTTAGAAATTATTTAAACACCATTTTTTAAGTTCTTTACGTTGTGAGAAATTGCAAGAATCCAATTCTAGCATCATGTGACGTGACCAACTTAGTATTCAATTAAGCGTTGCATTGCATATGAAGGTAATGAAGTGATGTGTGGAATCCACAATGAGAAGAAAGAGATCAAACAGACCATTACATTAAGCTTTAGCATGAAACCAGAACAAGGCCCGGGTCTACATGGAATATTTAGTATATTTTATCGACATTATTTGCTAATTATGAAAGATAAAATTAATGGCATGTACCAATTTTAAAGCTTTGAGAAGATATGCAATAATTTAAGTTCAAACTTTAGTGGGAACTTGTATATAAATCCACAGTTCAAGTTGTATAATAAATACCAGAAGCTTACGTCAAATATATATATATTAGAAACAGACCCACAAAAAAAATAATGATTGGTGGCTGCTATTGAACACTTTTTTGGCTTTATATTTTGAATAAAGGAATATATTCTAGACAAAGTTCTAGGTGTCTGATCAAGTATCAAGATTGATCGATCAGTCTCTAAGCTAGAAATAGGATAAACTCTTTTAGTATAACGGTATTGAAACTAAACTTAAAACATACCTTGATATGCTCGAGGATTAAAGATTATATAGGGCCGATCAACAGGTATATTAAACTCAAGCTGGTGTAATTGACTGGTTAATTAATTGTGAGGGAGTGATGTACCGATTGGCAATTAATCATGACTGTCATAAACGTTGATCGATTACATGAAACTCTTGGTAGAAGAACCTTCTGGTCCTGAAGCCCAATCTAGAATAGTCCACAAGCCTCCCAACTCGTAAGTCAACCTAGTTGGCTTAATTAGCTGTAAGTATATGTAACCGATCATACAATTTTGAAGACTAAGGCCGGTCAGAATATTGTTTGGCTTAACATAGCCCTTTGATTGCAATGGTTATTTGACAGTTCGTGAAAACTTTTGAACGGGTTCATCAATCGAATGAGTGGACAATTTGCTTTAGTGCCATTGAATGGCCACTTTATGTTTCGATTATCTTTTAAAGGGTTGTTTCAATCATTTACCGGAAGAGTAACGATCGTTTTATCTAATTTTGGGCCAATAAATACAGGTACCGTCGACATGCCACATGCTTGTAAGTAAATTGATTTAATGAGTAAAAGTGTTTTACGTCCATAACTTCAAAATAATACTGAACGGTTAATTGTTGATGTTTTATGAAGTGTTTATTTTTCCAAAATAATATTGATCGGTTGATTGTTGATGTTCGTTTCCAAACAATTAGGTGATGTTCTCAAAAAATATCGACTAGTTACTTATTGTTATTGATATTATAGACCGGCAAAACTTCAATTGCTTTGAGTAGTAGGATATTCATTTGAGCCATTTAGGGAAAATAGTGCACTCCGTCAGTATGAGAAGAATCTTCAACCAAGTGGTTGGAATTTATGATTTATAGTATAAGAAGACTCTTCGACCAAGCGGTCAAAATTTGGGATTTATGGTCTAATTAGACCCTTCAACCAAACAGTTAGAATTTGTGGTTCATAATTTGAGTAGACTCTTTGATCAACAGTCTGAATTGTCAGTTCATAGTATGAACTAACAATTCATGACTGAGTGATGAAAATTTGTTGTTTATAGTGTAATTGGACTATTTTGACTAAGCACTTATATAGGTATGACAACTGACTGGAACATCGTCTCTATAGGTGCATTAATGATGATCACCTGTAAAGGTGTGCTAATGATGAACCACTTGAATATCACCTTTATAGGCATGTTAATGACTTTGTAAGTTTGCTTTCTTTGTGCCTAGGGTTAGGCATGGGTTGGGTGGATTTAAAAGGGCTTGGTTGACCCAATCCGCTTATCCAAATAGTGGGTTGGATTGGATTGAGCAAATTTTTTCTTTTAACATGACCCAACCCAACCCACACTTCAAGAAAAATGTTAGTTAGCGGCAGAAAATTTGTAGTGGAAATCAAACACAACAACATTAAAAAATCAAAACTTCAAAAAAAAATGTGGTGGAAAATTCCTTTGTTAATATTAATTTTTCTAAAATTATTTTCTTGGAAATAATTTGCGACAGCATTTGCCTGACCCCTACTCAGAAAGAGAATTTCCCCCAAAAAAATAATGTTTCTCAATTGTTGTGACGATCTAATCGAGATAACTGTTTGCGATAGCCTAAAATGAATTAAAAAAAAAATGATGACATTTGCAACGATTGGCACTAATTGAGAAAACTGTTTGTAGCGGCCAAAGCCTAGGTCACCACCAGTTGAGAAAACCATTTGCGGCGACCATATAAACGATTTTCAAAAAAAAAAAATTCATTAGCATTCACATAAAATGCATAAACAATTTTCAAAAAAAACTAAATAAATAAAAGCCACCGCTAATCAAGAAATCATTTGGCGATGGCCTCAACAATTTTTGAAAAAAAAATTATATCATTTGCAGCAGCCTAATCAAGAAAATTGCTTGCGCTGCCTAAGCCGCCGCTTATTGCATAAACAATTACCAAAAAAAAATATTATAGCGTTTGCAATAGCCTAGCTGAGAAAATCATTTGTGATGGCCTTTGTTGCTACTAATCACATAAACAATTATTTAAAATATATATATATAATAGCATTTGGCCGCTACTAATGGAGACAACTGTTTGTGGCACATAAATGATTTCAAAAAAAAAATGATGGCATTAGGCCACTGCTAATTATATTAGATAATTTGAAGAAATGAAAATTAGAAAAGTAAAAAATGGAGCTTGTAGCATGCCGCAACAAAAATTTAAAAACCCACCACAAATAGATTTATATTAGATTTGCATCACAGAGTAACTTATACGTTATTTTTTCTTCTCTTCTCCTTTGCTCCTCCTCTTATACCCTCTCTTATCCTCCTCTATCCACCACCTTTCTCCTCCTCCCTTTCCCTCTCTTGTTCCTTCTTCTTTTTTTTTTTTTTTTTTGCACCTTCTCTTTTCCTCTACTTTTCCTTAACCACCTCTAGCCGCCACCACCAGCCATCCATTGTCACCGCTGTTGCCAATTTATTCTTTAAAAAACTTATTTTTCTAATTTTAATTTTTTCATAATATATATTATTGATTTTATTATTGCCGATATCGTTAATAACTATTGTGTATTTTTTTGTTAAAGATTTAATGGACAAATTTAAAGATATAATAAAGGTAGTGGAAGACTCACTAAAGGGGATAGATAAATATGTTGAAAACTCAATAAAAATTGTTGAAGATTCAATAGAAGTTATTGAAGATTCAATAGAAGTTCTTGAAGAGTCAGGGGAAGTTCAAGACTTACTAGAGAAAATTGAAAACTTAGTGAAAGTTGTTGAAGACTCAATAAAAGTTGCTCAAGATTCAATACAGGAAAATGAACCCTAATGGCTATGAGATAAACCAGATATAGTTTGAAGTATGTTAAAAATATTACTTCCAAAGTTTTATTAAGATATCTGTCTTCTTTATGTGTATGAACTTAAAAGGATTAGATTTACTTTGTTATATAATATTTATATGTTCTAAAGATTTCAATTTTTTTTTCTCAAATTGGTTGTTTGCAGTAGCCAATTCCGCCACTAACTAATTTGGCTGCTAATAATTAGAGGAGAAAAATGTCATTGCTAATTAGCGGAGAAAAAAGCCGCCACTAATTAAAGGGGGTAGAAGCTGCTACAAATTAGAAGGAAAAAGACCACCGCAAAAGAAAGGGGGAAATGCCCACGGCAAAGTAAGGGGAAAAGGTCACCGCTAAAATTAGAGGGTGGCCGAGCCTCCGCAACCTGTTAGTAGCTCATGAATATACGGCAGCCCAATGTCCACCACAAGTAGCCATTTTGTGTCCAATTTTAGCTCATTTGCAGCGGAATCATCCGTAATTTTCTTATAATGCCACTTATAAATGAGTTGGGTTCGGTCAAACCATGGGTTCGAGATACATTTGAAACTATTACCTATAAAAATATGGTAAAATATATAATCAAATACAATAAGGGTGTGTTTTTTTCAATTTTTTTCGCGAAAAATGATTTTTCAACTACTTAGAAAAAAAAAACACTTTCACAGAAGCTCCTCATTTCAACTATTACTCAAAAGCTAAAAATAGCATCTTTTCAGTTTTTGAGTCGAAGTTAAAATAAATAGTTTCTATGAAAGTGATTTTTTTTAGTTAAAAAATCACTTTTTTTTGCCAAAATAAGATGAACCAAACACACCCTCAACCTAAACATATATAACATGAAATGTAACATAAATATCAAATCTTTTAATAAACATAGCAATATCAATATGAATAAATTTTAAAAAAATTTATAAGTTCTATAAGCTTTCAAAAAGCATATTTAAATCCTAGTAATTTTCAAGAAAATATACATAAGCCCTAAAAACATAAAAAATTATATGAGCCAATTGAAATCAGTTTCATCATATATAGCATATGAATTGACATAATTATTAACTTCATTCTCAATCTTTTTAAGATATTTAGTATTATCCAAGTGATCCACTAGATTCTTATCGCAATGATCCATCAAATGGTCTATTAACTTCTTATAGGTGGGTTGGGTTGAGTTGTGTAGATAAAAAATTTTCAAACCCACTACCAAATCCATATCTTATGGTTTAGAGATTTTTAACTTGACCTAATCCATTGACCCAACCTACCTTGTATGTTGTGCATTAGGTTGGGTTAAAACCCCTGGATTGGTGGGTTGACTCAACCTAGTGCCCACCCTATTTGTGTCACTTCTACTCTAGACATGAATAATAAACTAACACCCTATTTGGGTGGGATCACCTTGAACAGGAGCTTTGAATTGAAAATAAGTAGTTGACACCCCGTTTTGATCTCCTCGAACAGGAGCTTCCAATCGAGACTAATAAGTTTACACCCCATTTGGATGAATCTTCTCAAATAGGAGCTTCCAATCAGGAATAGTGGGTCGACACTCATTTGGTTTGATCTCCTCAAATAGGAGCTTCCAATCGAGAATAATAAATTGACACCTCGTTTGGGTGGATCTCCTCAAATAAAATCTTCCAATCAGGAGTAATAAATCGACTCCTTGTTTGGATGGATCTCCTCGAATCGGAGCTTCCGATCAGGAGTAATAATTTGACACTCTGTTTGGGTGGATCTTCTCGAATAGGAGTTTTCGATTGAGAATAATCAGTTGACACCCCCTGTCTAGGTGGATTCCCTTAAATAGGAACTTTCAATCAGGAATAATAAATTGACACCCCATTTTGGTGGATCTCTTCAAACAAGAGCTTCCAATCGAGAATATTTAACACCCTGTATAAGTGTTTTCAATTATCACCTTGTACAACCTGAAAAGGTTAATCGAGCAGTACATAATAAGCTTGAATAAGTTAGCTTGGAAAGACAAATCATACAAATAAATGATATTGATAAATAACTAGTAATAAATAATTTTAACGGCTACGGTTCGCCCAAATTTTCGAAAATGTGTATTTTCATTTCCATAGAAATTTATATTAACATAAACAAAGTGGATCCCTCGAATATATGGGTAGACATGTTTGACAATAATAAAGGGATAATAATAAATTTTAGTACTTGATTGATGGGTTGTTCCACCTATTATTATAAAGGCCATCACCGTGCATGGTCAATGGGTAGCTAATGGAGATGACTAGTAGACATTTAAAAAAAAAAAATACAAATAGTTAATAAATAACTGATAATGGCATGTCAATAATGTTAATAGTTATTAATTTATTGCCACTACTGAACCATAACTGATGATAATAAATGGTCATGAGTAAAATTTAAACTATGGAAGTAAATTATGAGAATAAAGTGTTATATATGCATTCAATTATAACAACGTGAGAATTAAAATGATTAATTCCAATTAATGAGATTATAACAGATTTTGCACTTCTTTATTACAATGAAAAGAAAGTTATAATAAAATATGTAACTTTGAAGCAATATGATATCGATGATGTATCTCATATAAATAAGAAAAGTAGAATCTATCTATTACTATAATATTTTATTTTAGAAGCATAAATTGAAAAGTTTTGTCAAATGACACTTTCGTGTACTTCTTACTCCTTCCAATATTTGAAAATTTTTTTTTTTTAAGTAAGTATTTAATGATTGGTCCATTAGCCAATATTTAATTATTGATCCATTACCCCACTATCTTATTATGATATTGTTACTATTGTCCACTATTCTCCAATGAAGTATTTATTATTTACTACCCCATTATCTTCATCCACTATTCAAATAAGATAAAATATTAAAAGTCATATCTATTATCTATTATCTACTATACAATAATATTTTAGAGCATAAACTAAAAGATTTTTGTCAAGTAGCACTTTTCTGTACTTCTTACTCCCTCCAATATTTTAAAATTTTTTTTAAGTATTTGATGATTGGTTCACTATCCCACTATCTCATTATGATATTATTACTATTTTCGGCTATTCTCTAGTGAATTATTTATTACCTACTATCCTATTATCTCCATCCACTATTAAAATAAGATAAAATATTCAAAATCATATCAAAAATTAAAATTATTTATTTGATCACTTATTTTAGGAAGTCAAAATTTGAATATAAAATTAAAGTAAATATGTCTTATCCTTTTATTGAAATTATTTTTAAATATTTATAATCTTAATATTATAGATCATTATAATTCACGTAATATTCTTATTATTGCTAGAGGATATAACGAATGCAAATAAATTTTTCGTTGAGATAATCTTGAAGTAGCTGGAACAAGAAAATGCTTCTCTAAAGTCAATACTAACCAAGGTGGTATTATTCTTTTCTTTTTTTTATTTATTTATTAAATATTTTCTTCTTTATCTTCATTCTTTTTTATGAAATAATAAGAGAGACTTTATGAGAATTAGTAATGAAATTTTTTACATGCAATTATTATTACTAAATTGAAAACTTTAAGAAATGATTATAAGGACACTAAAGAAAAGGAAAAAGGAGGAAAACAAATGGTTTTTTTGAGTTGTGAAATTTTCACTTAAATATTGATCTTAAATTAACTTTTATTTTTTATGCTATATATATTCTAGATGTTTAAGAGTATCTATGATCTGTTAATATAGATATAATTTATGGAATTTTCCCAAAAACAAATAAGATGAATAGTGATATAAATTTCTTGATTTTTGTTTCAAGAAATGATTTAAATGATAATAATTAATAATCACACTGACAATTATTAATGGTCATTTAAAATTAAAAATGGTATCAGTATATATAGAATTAAAGCACAATAAACTATATAAATATAAATATATTAGTGAAAAGGAAATACAATACATAAAATGGAAATAATTAGACCTCATCCACCAATGCTTTGTTGGTTCAAATAGTTCGGTATTTATTCCCTTGAGCAAGGTCTCAGGTTCGAGTCCCATGAATGAAAAAAATTAATATTGGGAGAGCTTTACCTTCATAGTAGGCCAACTCAACTCAAAGTAAATTAGTTAGAGTCCAATGAATTTTCAAATACCGGTGGTTCATATAAAAAAAAAAAAAAATGACCACATCCTTGCTGCTGTACAATTTTATAGAAACCCCATTCTTAACGGGCTTTCATTAAAGAATCTGAAAGGTCCTTGAATAAACTATTATACTCTCTAAACACTATGATCAGAGGCAAATTATGCATGCCTTTACATTTCTAAATCCGTTCGGATTCAGACACCATTAATAATCCGTTCGAAAAGGAAATAAAATACATAAAAAGGATATAATTAGAAATATGTGAGAAAATCAATACAAAATATTTGTGTTGTGTTATTGATCTTATTAAACGACACCAAATATATGAGTTGTCAAATCACACTAAAATTCAAAAAGCCCTTATAAGACACATATGATCATACAATTGCTAAATTTAATAAATTTAATATGAAATATATGCTTTTGTAGTGTAATGCTTCGTTCGAAACCGAAGAGAGAAAAGTAATACAAATAACTAGATGTAGAAAGCAAAGACAAATCTACGAACAGAAAAACGCAACCGTTCTGGCTGAACATCTAAATCAAGCAAGGCATTTTTTTCATCTAAATCAAGAAAGCTTAATTTTGATTTCGCAGCAAATATGCCATCTTGCAAGTATTAGGCAAGAGAGAAAAATTCAACTGAAAAATAGCGGGAAAAACCGCATGTGTTGTGCAGAAAAGGAAAAGACCGTCATTAGAACAAAAATAGTAGAAATCAGGACGAGTTGAGTTACAGAGATGGACTTCGTGTTAGTTGTATTGGTGAAGAAGAGATCTTTGCTGCAACCAGAGACAATATATGGGAAATGTTTTACCGAATTCCAACATACGGTGCCAGATGTTCTAGACAAAGTTCTAGGTCTCCGACTGGCCAAGTACCAAGCCTGACCGATCAATATCTAAGCTAGAAATAGGCTAAACTCCTTTAGTATAAGGGAATTAAAACTAAGCTTGCAACATACCTTGATGCTCGAGATTCAAAGATTATACAGGGCTGATCAACAGGTATGCTAAACTCATGGTAGCGTAACTGGCAGGTTAATTATGAGGGAGTGATGTAACCAATTGGCGACTAATTATGACTATCACCAATGCTAATCGGTTGTACGAAACACTTGGTAGAAGAAGCTTCCAGTCGAATGGGCTTGAAACCTAGTCCAGTATAGCCGAAAATAGATCTTACACTGATTTAATCCTGAAAATAAATAAACGCTGTAAAATGCTAGTCATGTAATATAGTTTCTAAATTTGTCTAAAAACATATTAGCCAATTGAGTTAAAATTTATAGCAAAAGGAGGGCAATAATCTGATACTAATATTTAATTATCAATTAATTCTACATATCAAAGTTATAGAAAATGCCTATGAGTGAGTCAAATTGGCTGTCATGTTATTATCTAATGCCATGTAGTTAAGTGTTTATTGTCTCTTGCTATATGTGGATGGCTAGGGAATTGTCTAGGATTATCTAATAAAAATGGATCTGCTGCCCAAAATCTTGTTAGTTTGTATGTCTATATCCATCATCACTGGCTCTCAGGTCGCAAACTTGTGTAATGATGCCTGCATTACCTTTCTTGTTTGACCCTATGTTTGCCTCTTAATAAATGGATTTCATGAGCTCAAAAAGAAAAAACTATTTCGATTTGAATCACACCAAGGGCATTCTGAGTTGACTGTCTGCGTAATTCAAGAATCAAGATAGGATACAGTTAAGTAAATTTCTAATTGGGAACTTCTAGAAAAGCAAGAAGCTAATCAATAAAGGACAAAATTAACTTTCTTCGAACTTAATCACAGTGATATACAAAACTTCAGAAGATATTAGATGATCACTAACTTAACTAACCACCATAGCTAAACCTAACAAATGTCTATACTTAACACTCGCCCTCAATATGGGTGATAAGGATTACAATTCCCATGTTGGACATGAGGTGTTTAAACTTAGAGGAATTGAGAGCTTTGGTCAATAAATCAACTAACTGGCTACCCTGTACAAGCTTCACAACACAGCAGTGACTTTTTCTCATATATAATGGTAATATATTTCTATGTGTTTTGTATGCTCATGCAACGTAGGATTAGTGGCAACATAAATATGGCAGTTTGATTGTCGCAAAATACAAGGGCATGAGAGGGTGTAATGCCAAAGTCTCGCAGAATGTGATTGGACCGGCCCATAACGTTCAAAACGCAGAATATACTACTTGAATGGTATAGCAATGTTGACAAAAAAAGGAACAAAAAAACAAAAAAAAAACAAACAAACAAACAACCAAAAAAAGAATGGTATAGCAATGATTATGTGCCGCTTGGATAGCCTACAATAATAGACATAATAGAATATCATCCATTCAGAAACCTTGGTATAGCTAAAAAATTCTTGGACCATTCTTTTGTGGATCCATCTAACCTTGGGCAGGGACCATGATGGTCACTGATTTTAAAAATCAAAATAATTTAATAAAATCACCATTTTATCCTCTTTCTCCCTCATCTTTATCTGTCCTTCCCTCTTACCCCTACATGCACCCCACCCCTTTGGCAGCCACCATCCAACCATATTTTCAGCTCGTCCTCCACCTGAACAACTCTTCCACAAAATTCGATGGCCATTCTAGTTCAACAATCCTCACACTATTCACATAAATAATGAATGCAGAGTTAATCGAATATCCACAATATCAAAGCCGTAGGAGATGATGTTGACCAGGAAGTGTTGCCACCACCAAAAACGGAGGAGTTGTAGGTGTTGACGATGGACAACTCGATGGGGTTTCCGGTGGCATTGTCGAAAAACCAATCAGACACGCATTGAAAAAGTCGATGATGTTGTTGATGGCCAAAATCTCAAAGCAACTTTTGGTCGCTATTATGCTTCTCTGGGGAGAGTTGAGGGTAGAGGCCATGGCACCAGCAGTGAGGGGCGGCGGCGGAGTTGGTGATGTGGTTGAGGCACCCTTCTTATCTCTCTTCTTCAAACTCACCCCCAAGCCTTGAATCTTCAACTAGAACAGCAACTTTGCATCGCGGTAGCCCGCAGTGGTGGCTACAACAATGAGATGAGTGGGTTCGATCGGGAGAGAAGGAAATACAAGGAGAGAAAGACATAAGAGAAGGGGTGAAAATATAAAATCATGTTTTTATAAACATTAAAATATCTATTTAAATTATTGTAACTTTTTTTCTTTTAATATAGAACTTTGTAATCCTAACCGTTAATTTAGATTTTAAGAGTACAAAGTCAAAGACTATCATGGCCCAAAACTTAAAAAGCCCTAGAATAGAATGAGCCTTCTTTTGTTGAAATCTTTCTTGGAGATTATTCCAAATCTTAAATGTAGTTGAAGAATGCATTAGGCTTAGGATGATTTCCCCTAAAACTAAATTAAAATCCAAGCAATCACCACACTGTTGCTGTGAACCCAAGCATTAAGGAGTTGAGGGTCGATATTTGCATTAAGATTCTAGACAGAACCATCGATGAATCCTAATTTTTTTCTTCACAGAAAGTGCCATGTAATTCGTTGACTGACTCCATGAATTGTAGTTGTTATCGATTAAGGTGGCGAGACACCAAAAACATCCTACGACCATCAAAATGATGAAGAAAATGGGGATTGGTTGAATCATCCATGAAGAATAATGAAGATCACTAAGTACAGAAAAAATTATTTCAAACAGATGACAAAAACTTAGAAAAAGATATGATGCAAAAGAAAGATGTTGTCTCCTAATACCATATAAAAGTGGAAGAATGAAGACTTGTATAGAAACGAAGGTTAAATTACAGTATATATACAATTCCAAAGATACTAAATAATAATTAACTTAACTAACTAAAGTCTATATTGAATAAAAGTTTCTTAAAACAAATTTTGAAAAACAAATTATTTTCTCAACATAATCTATTACCAAGTATGCTGTTAGTGATTCTGTTGCAACCCATGAAGAAAAGACAAGGAATCAGTGGATTAGAAGAGCTCCAGCATGGACAAAAGACTTTGTAACTAAAATGTAAATAGAATAGGTAGTAGCAGAATAAAGAGAGGACCTCTTAATAAGCACATTAGTTAAAGCAATTAGGATATATGTTAGTTACTGCAGTTAGTTAGTAACTGATGGTAAAGTTAGTTAGTAAACATGCATTATAAAAGAGGACCTCCACACGAATTGTAATCATTCTTTTGATCAATAAAAATTTGACAGAGCGTGCCACCTCTCTTTCTCCCTGGAGTTGGAATTTTACTCGAAAAGGTTCAACATTGGTACTTTCATTAAGCTCCCAAATTCTTGATTGTATTCTTGTTCTACAATCCCTCTGTTCTAATCATGGAAGAAAACACACGTGTAGGTCGTCTTGAGAATGAATTCAAGGAATTCCAAATTGATGTACGTGATCAACTCTCCAAGATCATGGAATTCATCTCGAATTTTAGCCGCAACAGTGATTTGGACTCTAGCTCCAATCAATTGCCTGGCTCCAGCTTTGAGAACAATGGTGTATCATCGTGTAGCACACCACAACCTGCCTCAATTCCTTGGAGAAGATTTGGATGACTGGATCTTTCACCTTGAAGAATACGTTGATGCTGCAGCAACTCCATTAGATCAACAAATCAAGGTGGCTTCATGCTATATGGTAGGACCTGCTTACTCATGGTACAAATAGATGGTACGTAATAACTACACTAATGACTGGTTATTTTTTGTGGATGCATTGCAAAAGCAATTTGGAACTAATTTATATGAAATTCTCAAGAAGCCTTGAAAGAATTGAAATAAGAAGGCTCAGTTGTTAAATACCAAGCCAAATTTGAGGCACTATCCAATCGGGTACAGGGTTTATCTGAATAATGGATGGTAAGTTTCTTTGTTGCTGGTTTATCTGACTACCTTGCCAATTGTGCCTAGCCAAACCATCCTCTTATCCTGAAGTAGTTTCTCTTGCAAGATTACATGAGCAAAATCGTGTTGCACTCCAAAATTCACTCAAGCTCCAACCTTTACCATCCTCTAACTCCCCACCCAGATCAAGATTTACAACATCCACTTTTACACCATCCACATTTACCAATCGCAATGCTTCTTCTGCATTTGCTTCCACTAATTTACCAGCTAAAGCCACCACTCCAATACCCAATTTTGATCAATCAAATAATCCACCAACTTTTGTTACATCAATTTCTAAGCCTCCCTTTAGAAAATATTCAGCAGCTGAATTAAGGGAAAGAAGGCTACAGGGATTGTGGTACTATTGTAATGAGAACTACAACCCACAACATAACTGTAAATCACAGTGTTTGGCATTGTTAGAAAAAGAAGATCTTGATCAAATCTTGCCAACAGATTTATCTACTGACTTAGATGTGGCTTCAACTAATATTTCCATAGAACCAGAGATCAGTTTCAATGCATTCACAGGTGAATATCAACCCTCTTCTCTTCGGTTGACTGGTTAGTACCAAGACACACTTCTTAATTTACTAGTTGATAGTGGTAGTACTTATAATTTCATCAAACCCTCCGTGGTTGCTACTCTAAAATTACCTATCATGGACATCCAACCCTTTAAAATCTTTGTGGGATCTGGTGATTTCATTTAGTGTAAAGCAAGGAGTGTTGCAATTCCCATGCTGATTCAAGGCATTTCTTTCACTATGGACTTATATCATTTGGAGATCACTAGTGCTAACTTATTCTTTGGCATAGGTTGGTTGCGTAGCCTTGGTAGAGTCTTAAATGACTATCAACATTTAACCATGGAATTTCTGTATGAGGGGTCCCCTAGACTTTTATATGTTGAACACTTACTTAGACTTACCCCCTTGAATGCAAAATGCATGAAGAAACTAGTGATACATTTAGATGTTCAAAATGATATACCACCTTCACTTCTGGATCTGCTAAACCAATTTGAATCTGTCTTTAAGGAACCCCATGGTCTACCACCCCATAGAGAGCTAGAACATCAAATAGACCTTCAGCTAGGGGCCAAACCAATACATGTAAAGCCATACAAATACCCTCATTTTCAAAAAGCTAAATTGAAAGGCTGGTTAAGGAGATGCTATCTAATGGAATAATTCGTGACAACAAGAGTTTCTTCTCTTCTTTTATCCTTTAGTTAAGAAAAAAGATGGCACATAGAGAGTTTGTATTGACTATCGTGCATTGAACAAAATCACAATCCGAGACATATATCCTATGCCAACAATGGAAGAAATCCTAGATGATTTGCAAGCTGCATCAATTTTATCTAAAATAGATCTCGGGTCAAGTTACTATGAAATTTGAATGAAGGCTTCTAGCATCCATAAGATAGCTTTTAGGACATATAATAGTCATTTTGAGTTTCTAGTAATGCCATTTGGCCTTACAAATGCCCTAGCTGCCTTCCAATCTACTATGAACAAAATTTTTCAACCTTTCCTCATAAAATTTGTGGTTATTTTCTTTGATGACATTCTAGTCTATAGTAATACACTAGAAACTCATTACCAACACCTTAAGATGGTCCTAGAAACACTACAAAAACATCAACTTTTTGCCAATCTTTCTAAATGTGACTTTTGTAAGGAATCAGTATACTATCTGGGACATGTGATTTCTACTGCTGGTATTTAAATAGATAATCAGAAACTTAAGGCCATCATGAATTGGCCACCTCCTCAGAATATGAGACAGCTTAGAGGATTCCTGAAACTCTCAGGGTATTACAGGCATTTTGTTAAATTTTATGCCTCTCTAGCATGGCCTTTGATAGAATTAATGAAGCTTAAATCATTCAAATGCAATTTTGAGGCTCATTTGGCATTTCAGAAATTAAAAACTGCCTTAACTTCAACACCAATCTTAAAGTTACCTGATTTTTTTGAATTAGTTGTCATTGAAACTGATGCTAGTACACATGGAGTGGGTGCTGTCTTATCCCAAGAAGGACATCCCTTAGCTTATTTTAACAAGAAATTAGCTCCCAAAATGGCTAATGCTTCAACCTATATGAAGGAACTATATGCTGTCACTCAAGCAGTAGCTAAGTGGCGACACTACCTACTTTGCTAGCATTTTTTGATTAAGACTGATCAACAAAGTCTTAAAGAGTTAATGTCTCAAATTGTGCAGACACCTGAACAACAATATTACTTGACTAAATTGCTCGGATATAAATTTGATATTGAGTATAGAACATGAACAACAAATGCAGTAACAGATGCGCTATCTAGACTTCCAGCAGAACACTTCTAGACTTATACGGCATTAAAAGGAGTACTAGTCTCAGAAATAAGGTTAGCCAACCAAGTTGACCAAGAACTCTTACAACTCCATGAATTAGCTCAAAAAGACCAACTACCAAATGACTTCTCCATTCAACATGGCATTATGCTATTTAAGAACAAAATTTTCTTACCAAAAGGTTCCTCCTTAATAAACAAAATCATTTCTGAATTTCATGCTACACCTCAAGGAGGCCATCAAGGTATTCTCAAAACTTTTAAAAGAATCACTAAACAATTCCACTAGAAAGGAATGAAAAGTGATATTGAGAAATTTGTGGCCTCTTGTTTGACATGTCAACAAACCAAATATGTTTCTACAAAGACACTAAGGACCTTACAACCTTTGCTATGCCTTCAGCACCTTGGACAAAATTGTCAATGGATTTTATCATTGGCTTGCCACTGTCAGTAGGTTATAGTTCTATACTGGTGGTGGTTGATAAGCTAACAAAGGTTGCTCACTTCTCTACACTAAAGATAGGTTTTACTACAAAAACTGTGCCTAAGGTCTTCCCAGATTCAATTGTGAAACACCATGGTTTCTCTCATGGCATTGTGTCAGCCACGGAGTGACAGCCAAGCAGAAGTGGTCAACTACTATTTTGAATAATATCTGTGGGCATTCACCTCAAAACAACCATCTCAATGGCATAAATACTTGTCATGGGCTGAGTTGTGTTATAACACAACACAAAATTATAGGCATGATGCCACATCAAGCACTACATGGTTACAATCTAAAACTGCTCTCTACTTACACTCCAGGGTCTGCTACTGTAGAAGAAGTAGATATTACTCTCATTGACAAGCAACAAATCCAACAACAGCTCCAGGCTCAAATTGGAAAAGCTCAGCATCAAATGAAGAAATATGCAGATACTAAGCGGAAAGAGCTACGATTTTTAGTAGGGCAATGGGTCTGGGCAAAATTTCATCACTATAAACAACATTCAGCAGCTAAGCGACTAAGCTTCAAACTAGCAAAGCGCTATTATTGTCCATTTCATATCCTGAATTGTGTGGGCCCGTAGCTTATAAACTACAACTCTCACTAGAGAGCAAGATACATCCAGTCCTACATGTGTCTTCACTTAAATAGTACAAGGGTCTAATTCCCCCACCAACAATGACTCATGAGGACTTAGACATGACACAGCCCACACTCCCTCATGCAATTATAGCAAAACAGACTCACCTAATTGATGAAGGTCCAAAATACCAAGTATTGGTAGAATGGGAGAACATAGGCAAGGAGCAAGCCACTTGGGAGGATCAAGATGTCTTAGTGGATTTGTATACTGCATAGGCCCTTGGTCCTTTTCCACCAGGGGGTAATGTTGCAACTCGTGAAGAAAAGACAAGGAACCATAGGATTAAAAGAGCTCCAGCATGGACAAAAGACTTTGTAAATAAAATGTAAATAGAATAGATAGCAGCAAACTAAAGAGAGAACCTCTTAATAAGCATGTTGGTTAAAGCAGTTAGGATATATGTTAGTTATTGCAGTTAGTTAATAATTGATGGTATAGTTAGTTAGTAAACATGCATTATAAAAGAGGACCTCCACACCAATTGTAATCATTCTTTTGATCAATAAAAATTTGATAGAGTGCCGTGTCTCTTTCTCCCTGGAGTTGGAATCTTACTTGAAAAGGTTTAACAGATTCACATATTAAAACATAGAATTTATTTGTATTGAAAAAAAAAAAAAAAAAAACCTGTCTACATTCCTATGAGGTAAAAGTAAACGACCATCTAAACAAGTAAGCCGAAAGTTGGTATTACTAAGCCCATATCCACATGTCAATGGGCGAATGTGAGAGTTGTTGTCGCATGCACAATAAGATTGGACCAGGACTTTTGAGTTTAAGCTTTTGGGTCATGTAGTACTAGCCCAAGCATATCAGGCCAAACTTTTAAAGCTTCTCACATTCCCACATTTCCATTATATCAAATATCAATATACTCTGACCAATATATATATATATATATACTCACCGGTGGCGGCCAAAAAAAAAAAACAATGTACACATGTTTTTGATAATTTTTTTTGAAACAAAATATTATGTAGGAGCTTTGTGTCCCAAAATTTCAATAAAATAATGGTTTTGTGAAAAAAAAAATAGAAATATCATTTATTACACATCACTTAACATTTGTTAAATATCAAATGAAGTGTTTATCATATCACCATCTACCCAAGACTTACTCTATCATGAAACAACTAGCTTAATTTGACATAAAAATCGATTGCGGGGAAGCTATTTGCCTACTTCCAAGTTCTAAGGCTGTGCAGTCTTGTTACATGCTTCATATTCTCCGTTCAAAGTACATGCAAATCCACTTGTACTTTTCCAAACCTTCCAACAACATAGTAAAATGATTGCCTTTCAATGTGATTACCATACCTAGAAAAGGAATGCATCCAAATCAGATTGATAATAATATCAAAACAAACCGATAAAGATTGGTAGCTAAAGAAGATTCCGCATAAGGCTTTTAACTTCTTTCATCATGGCTCATGTGTAAGTTTTTTATTTAAATTATAATAATATGACTGAATTTCCATGAATACATGATATGTTAGTGTAACACTCTTTGCTAACATAAATCTCACGTCTACTTTAACACAAATATTGCAACGTTAATAAAAAGTATGTCATGGATTAAAAAGAAGGATGCGTATATCACGCCACCCTATTAAAACATATTAAGAGCCATATCAGTGACGTATTGATCAGGAGAGTTCATAGAATCAATTTAGAAACTGGCCCAGTAGTATCATTTAAATTGAAGCTATGGAAACATGCTTTTATATAGTAAGATGAGTAGTTAGTTGTAAAAGTGAGATGAGCAAATTTTAACCATTAGATTTTATATGAATGATTAAGATTAAAATATAAAATTATATAATTTTTTTAAGTGATCATATAATATTTAAATAACTTTTAATTTTGACTATCTATATATAATTATACAGTTAAAATTTACTCCTCTTACTTGATACATAGGATAATTCTAAAATGGTCCTAAAAGAATTTGGGAGCAGTGATGGAGAAAGGTGTAGGGTACACTTTATTAAAAAGTTATATAATTAAATGTTGAATAAATTATTGAACTTGAAAGACAAGGCAGTGTTTCTAAACAGAATGATCCATTATCAAAGGCAGGAATGAAGTTGCATAGACAATAGTAGGGCGACCGGTTTGTTGTTCAGTGTCTATCACAACAATATATAGTGAATGCCAAAAGAAAATGATAAGGAAGTAAGTGAGAAATTCGACAATGATGGTTATTACTTACGGCGCCATCTACAGTGCTCTTCGTTGGTCAAGGAGCATGGTGCACCTTGCAATCAGATGATGAGATTGTGAGGTGTATCGATGCACCGATCACCTATAATGCACTGTAGTAATATCCAAATTTAAGAAAATTTAAAAATATAATTAAATATATTTTAAAAATTAATTATTATATATTGACAGTATAAAATTATACCGACGATAAAATAATTTTATCTGTTATTATAATAAAAATTTTTATCAATATAATTTACTGTCACAGTGTAATTTTATACGATAGAAAGTATAAAATAATTTTACACTATCATTATAATCAAAAAAATTTATTAATATAATTTCTTCTATCAGATAATTTTATACTATTAATGTATAAAAATTAATTTTTAAAAATTATAAAAATTTTATCAAGATAATTTTCTTTCTGTAATATAATTTTATATCTGTCTATCAAGATAATATTATATTGATAGTATAAAATTATTTTATATTATCAATATAATTTTATATTATCAGTGTATAAAAATTAATTTTTAAAATATATTTAATTATATTTTTAATTTTTTTAAAATTAATATATTACTATAATGCATTATAGGTAATTGGTATATCGATACACCTCACAAATTTACACCATCGGATGCACTACAGTCACAAGGTGCACTAAGCACCTTGGACCGCGAAGTGCACCGAAGTCGGCGCCATTACTTATTAGCATTATTCAAAATGGCACCTAAACATAAATCCAAACAAAAGTAGCTTAGATATGAATGGAACCTGATTAGGCAAGGCCGCTGATTGATAATGCAAATGTTAAGTAGTTTTCAACTACTATACAAAGTGAGTGTGATTTTGAACACGTTGACCAAGAATCTTACTCAATTTTGGGAAACCCAACATAAATAGATATAGATATGTATTACGGTAATGTTTTACCTTTTACCTTTAAAAAACAAGAAAATGGTCCCCAACGAGATGACCCATTTTCTTCCGATCCATGATATCTTTTCCCTACTTTAACCCCACTTTGACATTGGGAAGGTGAGTCACATCAAACCAAGATCCCTATCTTATCGCCAAAGTTTTCAGAAGTCCTTCAATGGCATAGAGACTAAAGATTAACCATCTGTTTATCCTTTATTGGTTGGAATTAAATGCATAATACCCTGTATTGGAGAGGCTTCAACCATTTTTTTTTCCTATATATTATGCTGAGGAAACAAATCGCTTGGCGGAAGGCAAGCTGAAGACAAGATGTGCAACCGGTGAGAACAAGCCTTGGCTCTCTGGAAAGGCTTCAATGCACCAACTTCATAGCCATAAGATGTCAATTTATATATAAACATTTATCATCATTCGGTTAGTATGTCAAGGCTGATGTTTAGTCAAAGCTACCAACCAACATTTTACAATTGGCTTTATGTCAAAAATGTAATTAACAACTTTTCATTTTGTGTTTGTATTTCTTATTTTTAATTTTAATTATAAAAAGTCACCTTATTTTTAAGAGTTTATGTTTATATATATATATATATATATTCTAATTCTTGAAAAAAAATTGGGATTTAACAAATAAGCCCCTCAAAAAAAATTGTTAACACTTTCATCCCTAAAGTCATAAAATGATGTAAGAATTTGGTTTTTTTTAAAACTTTCATTTGTTAAATGTCATGCTATATCTAACCCAGAATTAATTCAAATGCTGCGTTTCAAAAATACATATAATAAATGCCCAAGTTACCAAATAGAAGGACTAAATTGTTATAACATATTTAATTGTAGGGATGGAAGTGTTAAATTTTCTTTGAGGGACTATGTTAAATCTCAATTCTTGCAGAGATTAAAATGTATGTTAACATTATTTTTAGTTTGTTTCCGATTTTAGGATTTTGTGACAAAAAAAAGTAAAAACAAGAGATGGAAACAAGAAAATATGGGCTGTTTGGAAAATGTTTTTCAAAATAATTTTCTGTTTAAAAAAAAAAACAAAAAAGCTTGTTTGATATGTTGTTTTGTCTAGATTGATTTTAAAATTAAAAAAAAATTTCTGTGTTTTAAAAACAAAAGTTTAAAAACAACTGGGGGATATTTTTAGTTTTTGAAAGCAAGTAAAAAGTGGTGGCAATTTTGTAAATAGCTTGTTTTATTTATTGGGCACTCTTCGATTCTTGTAGCCCCACTTTCTTTATTGTCTCGTTGCGAACTATTATGAGCATACTTATTAATTTCCTGGTGTTTTAGTTGTCATATGCAATTCTTTTTAAAATTGTTTTGAGAGGTAAAGTCATTAAATAGATTTTTTTATTCTTTTATTTTTTGAAACTGATTTTAAACTTATTTTTAAAACCAATTGTAGAAAACTAAAAAATAAAAAAACTTTCAAGCAAGTCCATAATTTTTTTATTTTCATTATTTCTTTAAAAAATTCTAAAAATAAAAAATTGATTAAAATAAAATGGCATTTTTATAATTAATATTAAAAATAAAAATAAAAACAGAAACTAAACAGACCCAAAGCTTCTTTGTATTAGATAAGAAGACACGATAATACAAAAGTCTAAATTTTTATCTGCAAATCTCCCATTATATATTATCCAAATCACAATTAAATTTTACATGATTTACATTTTCTGTTTACTTTTTTATTTATTTTCTTCCTATTGAAAAGAGAAAAATCTTCCGACATAGAGTGAGAGAAATTTTTCTAATGAGTTTGCTCTCATTCAATCTCATTTTCTTTTCTTTCACTTTCTTTCTCCTATTTCTCCTTATATCCACCAATAAAAATCAGAACCATTTGTTAGTAGCAAGATAACAAGTGTTTGGATTAATTGTGAAAATAATGTTATTTTATAATTAATTATGATAAAAATCAATTTCATGACTAAATATATTAACTGAAAAATAATTTTAAAATAGTGTATTTTATTTAGATTAAATTAAAAAATATTTTTGTGTAATAAATTACTAAAAGATATGAAATAATTTGTTTATGTTATAAAATACTTAATATTTAAAGTTAATTTGGTAAAAATATTATAATTCGGAAATCATCAACTTTTGCTTATAATTAAAATGCTCAAAAATATTTTTTTTTTAAAATAGCTTTTCTAACTTAAATAAAATAAGTAGAAGATTATAATCAATTTTATCTATATTTACCAAATATATCAAATTATATTAAAAACAATTCTTATGAGGCAAAAAAACTGTTTTAGAAAAAATAATCTTTTTCAAACATACACCAAATTTTTGTTCACGAAACCCTTGCTCCTCCATACTTTAATAACAAATATAAAGTAGTAAACAAAAACCAATTTAGTATGAAAATATATACCTAAAATGTAATTTAATGAAAAAAAATTAAAGAACTAATATCCCAAGATAGCTTAATAAATGGACATGGGTCGTATAAAAATTTAGAATATCCTAACATGTAGTTGATTTCCTACCATGTAAATAAGAGGAAACATGAATGTTTGGTTAATTAAAGTAATTTGATATCTGTTCTTCTTAGGTAAAGTCTTAGATTTAGGATTTGATTGAATTTTATAGATTGAAAAAAAAAATTAGTTTTAAGAAAATTTTACCCTGTTGTGAGTCAATTCAACTCGAATCAGATTATGAAATCCAATAAACTTCAGATATTATTAGTGATTTAGAAGGTAAAAAAAGAAAAAATAGATGAGAGGAAACAAAAGAAAGGCAAATGAGAGTGATAAATAATTCTTGTATATATAACAGAGTGGCTATTGCTACAACTACTTGCCTATTATCACTTTCACTCATCAAACTTATTTATTAATTTTACTAAAATACGCTTCCTTATTTTTCATAGTTAAATTAACAAAAATATTCATTTTCATAATTTTTTTTATAGAATACATTAGGTTAAATTCTTTGGTAAAAAAATAAATAAAATAATTTTGATGCCACCTATATTATTATCATGATAATAGAAACATTTTGGAGGGTAAATTTAATCTTTATTTCACATTTTTTATGGTATAATGCTTCTAAGGAGGGTCTATTTTCACTTTTATTCACCTATTGTCACTCATATTTAATTAAATTTTATTAAATTCAGTGTAAAATACCAAATTGATTTTCAAAAGAGTTATGTGATATTAATTTGATTCTCAAAAAATTTATAACATTAATTTAGTCCTTGAAATATTAAATATTTATTTTAAATTAACCCAAATTTCTTTTAATTTTTTGAACTAATTTGAAATGAATTGCAATGTTTTGAGGATTAAATTGATATCACAACTCTTTCAAAGACTAAATTGATATCCCACAACTCTTTTGAGGACCAATTTAGAGTTTTACTCTTTAATTGATTTCAAATACTCTTCTTCCTTCTTCTTTTTATTTTTAGGTACGTAATCTTCTTCCTTCTTTAATGAAACTAATTGTTTTAAATCATTTTTATTTTAACTCAAAATTTTATTTAAATTCTTCAAAGTCTTTTAATCTTTTATTATCACTCTTGACTTTTAATTTTTTTATAACTAAGTATTTTATGAATTTATAAATTTACTTATTTAATATAAATTTAAATCATAAGTATCAAATTAACGTGATTTTAAGTCTTTTAAAAGAATCCTTAAAAAAATGATACATTCATGTGTTAAGGTTATTATAAACCAATATTGAAAATTTGAAATTTAATATATTAATAAAAATTTGTCAAATTTGTTCTCACATATTTTTAAAATAATATTACAATATAAAAGTATAAAAAATATTATGTCTCAAAAAATATCTGAAATAAAGATTTAATTCAACCTCTAAATTATTTTCATTATCATGATAATAAATATATGTCACATCTAAATTATTTATTTAATTTTTTTTTACTTAAAAAGCTTAACTTAATGTATTTGTTCTGAATTGTTTTCTGAGATTATCCGACATTATCCTCTATAAATCCGAGCTCTATGCATGCTCTTCTAATAAGGGACCTACAAGGAACTCTAATGTTTAAGTCAAAACTCTGTTCTACTCAAGTGTGAGTAAAAAGAATTAGTTACTTACCTCTGGCTCCCCATGAGCCTCTCCTTGTATTCCAAATTTGAATTTGTGCTTCCCCTATTTCGCGGTGGTTTCTCAACCTTCTATTCTCAAGGGACTCCCCTATGTTTGGTAACCACCCTTAACGGGTTAGCTACTTTCATGTATTGATTCAATTTGAGCTTATTTGGAAGAAGTTCTTTCTAGAATATCCCTTGCTTAGCTCCTCTAGGCCGAGCTCTAGAGCCCAACGAATTTGTTCAGTCCACAACCCCCAAGCTCGGTTGTTATTACTAATAGCGATCTAAGCTTATATTCCTGATTCCTATTTCCAAGCTTTATGGCCAAGCTTAAGCCTTCTGGCTTCCTTCCGAGCTTATATTCCAAGCTCACATTATTGACAGTGTTCTGAAAACATTCCAACTCCTTTGGGGGCTATGGGAAAACGTGTGTAGACATGTGTTACGCTATAAAGCCCCCACTATCATATCGTTACTACGTAGTTATTATTATAGTACCTGCTTTGAATTTTAGCTGTTAGATTAAGCCCCCAGCTGTTGATTCCTCTAACGCTGCAGATTTATTCTTAGTGGTGGGAACCTTTATGATCCCTTGGGTCATTTCCAATGTTCTGAGAAGGAGTTAAAAACTCATTCTTTCAATTGTTTCCCTTCTCACAGATATATGCAAATTTCCTAAAACTCTTATTTTTCTCATTTTCTCTATTCTTCGCAACTTCTCTTGCTTTTCACAACCTTTTCCTGTTGCAAGTTTTTTTTTTTTTTTCCAATTCCTACATTTCGACATCGCTTCCTCTTTTCCTAGAGTCTTTCCAGTAAATATTTCATTCTCCTTCTCTCTTTCTAATTTTCATTTTGATGATTTTCTATTGAGAACCCTAAGGTAGTAGATGATTGATCTCCTTTCTCCCTCTTCCATTCATTGGTTTTTCTTTTTTATTTGTAAAGGTTATCTTGAGCCCTCGGTTCCTTCGTCGTCAAAGATGGAAAAGATTCTCATGAAATTATTAAGAATGTTGGAAGTACCCCCAAGAAGAAAAAGGTCAAAAAATTACTATTTCTGAGTTGTAGATGAAGTCAAAAACTCCCACTCCTTTTACATTGACCAACAAATATTAGACCATTTTTTGAAAGATTATAGGGTAGCTCGCCTTGAAGAAGAACATTTTGTTTAGTGTTGTCACGACCTAACCTGACCTTGACCAGTGTGTAGGGAGCTTTGGTTCCCTGGCAAGTCTCAATTGAAAAAAAAAAAAATTGTACCTTTTCCATAAATAATCCCTGAATACAATTGTCCACAGACATTCAAAATACTTAATCAGGTATACATGTATACAAATATTTATACTTATAAGTTGTTTGACACAAATAGGCCATAACTATCACAGTTCAAGACCCTGCATGTAGTTCAATGGAGCACTAGACCCATAACATATACTATAATTCCTATGACAATAAGAGTAGGCCTAATCAAACATTGGGCTTATTGGAAGGTAACTGCTATCTGAACTCTAATTTAACCTGGTACTTGAAATATGAGGAGGCAATTTAGTGGGTTAAAAATTCAATGAAAGATAATTTATCTATAGCTAGCATTAGATCGAGCCAGACTACATTTATTCAACTTAGCAAATATCTAAAAATATCCTCGTAACAAAAGGATCATTAGAAATACATTTTTCATAAAAAAATACTTAGGGAAAATATTCCCCTCTTTAATCCTGAAAACTATTGGAGAAAAGAATCCTTTTAAACATTTTTATAATAACTAAAAATCTACTTGCTTTACAAGGCGTCCGGTAACAATTCCATCATGTAACACATTTAAGGTAACCTCATTTTAAACTCTACAAAATCATTGGAGGTATAGCCCTCCTATGCATTCGGTATATGTGGAAATGTTTTGAGATGATTGGAAAGAATCAAAAATCGTATTTTCTTTTGGAATTCCCATTGAAGCACAATTTCATAAAACATAGAAATTTAAAATATGCACCTATAGCTGGTGGGAGGTCGCAACTATAGAATTTATGTTGTAATACCCTGAGTGGCATTATCAGCACAACCCTCGGTGAACTGTAATCCAATCGTGTCAGCCAAACACGCTGGGCTAGCACCTCCCCTGCTGGTTAAGGTTCATATAAGGTGCACCAAATCTAACGTCTATCACTATTAGCTACGTTCTATGAGATGCTCATCCCACAAAACTCATTTTCTTTACTGAACAAGTTGTCAAACTTTTCTAACATAGTATAGCTAGAAAATTATTTCTTTCCTTGTATAACCAACTGAAAACTTTGGAAATTATAACAACTTCAATCAAATTGGAACCTACACAAAAATAAGTTAGTCCCATGCACTTTACATAAAAATCTATAGGATACAATTATTTTCTTCAGTAACATTTTAGTTATTGGAAAACTAATTTTCTTAAACCTTCATTTTACCATCTAACTTCATTAGTGAATTCATATAATATATAAAAGGTATCTATTTCAAAATATACTATAGATAAACTATCTACTCACAATGCGCTAGCCAAAAAGGTGGGAAGCTCCTTAGTGAAACTATCAAGCCAACCAGTCGTTCTAGGAACATATGATGCCATAAAGGAACAATGTAACTAAACATCACCCATAGGGATAAAAGATTAACTTAAATTGCCTTCTTAACATGAAAACTCAGGATTTAGGACTCTAGGACTCCAAATCCTAGGCCAAGAGCTAATTCTTCGGAAAAAGTTCCAAAATCTTGACATAGGATGGATTTTAAGCTTAAGAATTACCTTTGAGTATCAAATAACGGAAAGGAACATGGTGGAGAGCTTGAGTCTTCTCCTAGGACTTCCCATAGCTTTCATTACTTGCTCAGACGAGAAAATCAATTAGTAGGTCAATGAGGAATATAACAGTTAAGAAGTGTGTAAGGACAAATGGTGGTATAAGATGGTAAAAATACCATATATGAGAATTTTTGGGGAAAGAAAAGAGAGAACTCAAAGGAGACAAGAGAAGAGAGAGAAAGTGAGAATTTGGGTCTGGAAGCCCCTGTTTTTATTTTCTCATTGACATGGGCACACTGGAGCACAAGGAGCTGCACTTGAGCATGGCTCATGGGTTCTAGAATTTGGTTTTTCTTTCTATTCTGATCTCCAATGCTCCTTAGGCCATGATCTTCCACACTTATTTACTCTCCTTTAACTTTACTCTTCATTAATTTTAAAACATAAATGCAAATAAGAGAATACCCCCATTTGCATTCAATAAAAAGATTAGAAAAATAAAAGTTCTTAAGAATAAAAATCCAACTTTTGGATTTTAGTACAAATTTCTGAAAACTCGCTTTTTCTTAAATTTTTGGGCTAAAAAATGAAAGGGATAATGACTTCTTAAAATTCATTAAAAATCACTCTTCGATTCTTGGATATCTAAGGAGCAACTACCGAAACTTTTGGATCGCATGAAAATGTCTCAATCACATAACTCTCCAAGGAGGCATAGGGTTCAAACTTCACAATTCATATAATTCTCAACTTGGGAATTACAAATGCCTTCGTTGCAAACCCAATGACCGAACTTGCCATAGAGCCAAGCTTTTTAACGTCATAGAACCCACGTTTTTCTTTGTTGATGGCATCCTTTTTTCCACCCTAGGCATTGGGCTTCCTTTTTACTCCATCCTAGGAGTAAATTTTTTTACCTCTTTGTCTCTAATTTCAAGCATTTCAAAGATCAATTCTTTTGGGTTAGAGCCTCCAAGCATTAATACATTTCTTTTTGGATGAGAAAGGCCATGCTAAATTTCCCTTGTATTGGAGTAGGTTCCCGAAGAGGGTTCCTAGCATAGATTCCCGCAACCTTCCTCAGTACAAGCAAGTTATCCTCGACTATCTCTTCGAGCATTCCTCCAGTTAGAAAAGGTTTTTATCTTGCACCGAGCTCTTAAAGTGGGACATAAAAAAGGCTGAGATACTCAAATAACTCAATAAGTTTCTTCCATGATTTCTTTTTTGTGATTCTTATTGTCATTATTTTTCTAATTCCATTCCCTTAATTCTTTTTCTTTGCAGGAGACATGGCCCCAAAAATTTCAAAAGATTCCCCCACACTTAATTTTTTGCATGTCCTCATGCAAAATCCAAAATATGTACAAGGGCGCCAAAAGAAAACATTAAAATCTAAAACAAACACACGAGTCCTATAAATCAAATGCCCAAACACATGAAAAAGATATTCCTAATGGATTGTTAAAAATGTCAAGCATATAGGCAAAAAGCACACACAAGGCATCAAGAAATTCAACAACCAAAACATATCTATACAAAGGTGCAAGCAAGGCAAAAATCATTCCAAAAAGCATGGATCAAGTATGGAAGACCTCACAAGATATTGTGTTTAGCACTCTTACTCTCAAATGTTTAAGGTTCAATTATACCACTCAAATCACCTCAAAAGAAAAAATATTACCATAAGCTTGCTTATCGTCTAATTCTCCACTACTCAAACACATGCATACAAAATCAAAAGGACTTTATTCATGGATATAATGGGGCCAAGGTAAGGGTAGGAAAATAGTAATGATATGTGAGGTAAAAACCAAAGAGAATAGAAGAACATTGGCAAAGACATGAGGCCACAAATATGAGTGCCCTCCTCAAATCCAAGAAAATGCAACAAACAACTCTCTTTTATCTCACTTTTTCACTTTCTTTTTTATTAAAATTGCCCCAATTTATTAACTTTGTCCTTTTTTCTATTTGCATTTTTTTTTTTTACACTTTCTTTGCTTCTTCTTTTCTCTTTTTTGTTTTTGTTTTAATCTTTTCTCTTTTCACCTCTCTGCATCCCCTACACTTAAAGTCTTGCATGTCCTCATGTAAACCCCCACACTTATGTTAATGCACATTGCTAATGGCAACCAATGATCTCCTATTTCCTAAGGCTAGGTAGAATCATGGTTTTTCACTTTAGACTTGTAATATGCTAAAAACAAATAATAGGTAGAAAGGCTCAAAGGGGCTAAGTAAGGAGAAAAATGCAAGGGTGGCTATTTGGCTAAGTGGCTAATTATGAAATGAATGCCTCAATCATGTTCATGTATGAAAATAAATATTATAGCCTAAAAAAGAATCAAAGTCAGTTCTAGAATGATAAATTCTATGAGGGAACAAAATGCACAAGAAAGAAAAGAATGGCATATAATGTAACCATCCCAAAAGAAGGCTCAAAAGCTCACATAGGCCATGTCCAACATACTCAATCCAAGAAATTGAACATCAATTTACCAAGCATGCAAAACATAAAGAATGAGATGAAAAGTCAAGAATGTTGAAATATCAAGCCATAAATATCTAATGTCTAAAGCTAATAACTCAAAAATCATTATGGGAAAACATCCAACTAAACAACATAATTAGCATACGAAAACTAACACTAAATATATTTTATTCTAAAAGTAAAATGCAAGATAGAAAATTAAAAAAGTAAAAAATGATGAGAACTCCTTTATGGTGGCTTATGCTTGAAGTGATCCAGGAATTCCCACCAAGTCTTGCATCTACGGCCTCCTCTAGGATCCCATAAGGTGATCTTGAATTCATTGTCATCCTTGTTATTAGTGTCTTAATAGGTTAGTGTTGATGGCATTGACATCCTTCTAAGTAATACCTCTACAATGATGAAACAGGCGGCTTGCGGGTAAGATTTGTTTTTCACATAGGCATAATCCAAACACCTTCGTGCACCCAAATGAAGTAAACTAGCTATCACCAAGTTGGCATATTTAAACTGCCCTACGAATAGGTGCATACTCTAAATCACTAGAGTATGTCTCAGATACAGGCAGAAGGACAGTGGAGGGAAGAAGTTGGGCAGTTTCTTTAATTTGTTCCTCCAACAACTTAGCTCTTTGAATATCAGCTACAATCTCGTCATCTTCTCGCATTGGAGGATCTCCTCTCAAGCATGCCTCAATCTCTATACACACAGGGCAAATATACTCACCCTCATAGTCAACATACGTGAGTCCAGCAAAAGTGGCAACAATAGTTAGCTCAAGGAATTCTGCCAAGAGATCACTCAGTGGGTTTTCTAAAGAAACAGAAATATCCAAGCATGTAGACATGGTCATATCCTCAACTGCAACAAGATCATGATATATCTCCTCAACCAATATCTCCTATGGTGTCTCGTCTAGTGGCCTTCTCGCTAATCTTCTCAGCTGGCTTATGTGATTGTACATCTAGCACATTCCCCTCATGAGTCAGACACAGTATGGGAAAAGAGTTGAGTGGACTCATGAGCTTACAATTGGCTCCATATACAAGTTAAGTGGCTCAATTGTGTTTGTAAGCTCTAAATGGTTGCATTAGTCCTCCGCTGCCATTGGAGGTTACTCTCAATCAGCTAGTTCACAAAATCTTCCAAAGAGGGCTCAAGTGAGTTAGCTAGTAGATCAATCAACAGATATGCAAATGGTGACTCGAGCTATGGCTGCTCATATGGCTCTTGGAGTGGATGCAAATGTTGCTGAGTGAAGGGGAGTAAGGGCTGGAACTGCTGCTAAAAATATGCGGGTTACTGTGATGAAACGCCCCCATATCCCTAGTCAATTCCATCATACTAATTAGATTGGTACATACTGGAATGTGGGTCATATCCCTGTTATGGTTGATAAGTGTGACTCCTCATGGCATATTACTCTAGTAAGTGCTTTATCTCATACAACTGTTATTCCATTCTCTAGTAAGGATCCTCATCAACTACTCCAATTCTTGCAACATTCCAACAATCGTATGTTTGGGAACTAAAAGGTGGGTTAGTAAACATATTAAAAAAAATGAAAATGAGTAAACTAAATGCAAAAAGTAACTAATGACTACTCTGAAATGACTTAAAACAACTAAGAAAATACTACAAAAGATGTTTTGGGTTATATAAACAAGAAACAAAAAAGGAAGACACAAAAGAAAATATTCAAAGATGCAAGAAAAATCAAAATAAATTGAAAAAGTAGTCAAAATGATTGACTTTTCCCAAAATAGGGTGGAGCTCACTACAAAGTAGTGAGTCTTGCTTAGAATGCCAAAAAACTTAAAATACCAAGTTTCAGATCAGTCTGAGATAGTCCAAAATAGAACAACACTATTTATATACCAAAAGCACCAAAAACGACCAAAATAGAGAAATATAAAGCAAGTGCAAGTATATGCAAGTATTTACAAGTCAAATAGCACAAACATCCCTGGCAACGACGCAAAATTTGGTAGCGAGTATCGTAGCCTGCTCCAAATTGCAATTTTAAAACTTAAGTATACTACTTGTAGGATAGTGCAACTAAAGTCGTCTCATGTTAATAACTATTTGATTAGTAATAGGGGAGTTTTGTTTGTATGTAAGAAAATTAATTAAGAAAAGAAACTAACAACTAAAACAGACACTAGCTCAAGGATTTTCTAAGGCCAAAAGCATATCTATCACAAATATGCATATGATCAAACACATGATGTGTGGCTAATTTGAGCTATTAAAGAGACATCTACTAACAAACTCACAATTCTACCTAGAAACCTTTAGGGATTCAACTAACATATAATTAATTAGATAATTAAGACCTCAATTCTAGTTAACTTATGTTGATTTTTAACACCAATTGCATTAGCCTAGGTTTAGGCCAAAACCCAATTCCTAATTCTTTAATTAATCAAGTTCATATCAATTAATTAATTAGTAATCACCCACCTAATTCCTCATTCATAAACCTACATATCAATACCATTCAATGCAATCATATAAAAGAGTAAGAGAAAACACATCATGCATTAAAATTAAAGAGTAATATTTCAAGATACAATCTTTGAACCTCTTTGGAGAATCCCTAAGCTACCCTCTAACTCTACTCCTCCATGGGAATTTACAACCAAAATAGAAAATAAAGAGTGGTGATAGAAAGATGAGAGGGTGAAAAGAAAAGAGGAGAAAAGGAGGAGAGAAAATGGAGAAAACTAATCTACTCTAACCTAAAAAGAAAAGCTAAATTTCTAAAAGTTGAGACTTCTTTTTCGCATCTTTATTTTCTCACTATTTATTAGACCTCAAAGGTAAAAATCCAACATTTCCCTTAAGCCCAAATTAATCTTCTGCCCTTTAGCTTTAAATGGACAACCAATTTGCTTAATTTGGACTTAAAATGAGAGAGTTATGGCCCAATCTTTGTAGCATATCTAGGTTGTATCTCTATTCATATCAATCAACTTCAATAGCCAATAAACCCACCAAGATTTTATTATTTTGGAAAGTAATCTTCATATGAATTGAAACTTTATGTCTTAGCTTTCAAATCGCACTAGTTTTGCCTTAATCCATTCTCTATAACTCATGTTATGCCCCAATTAATGTATACTACTCAGATTCCAGTGATAGCAACCCTGATCCAAATTTGTGGCCTAATTTGATCCACTAGATATCTGAATTAGCTTTTGACTTCTTATCAAAATTTTAGATATTTCTCTCAGCTTTCCTATAATATAAAATTTGTAATTTTTAGAGCTCTACAACTCAAGATATGCTTAAATTACAAAAATAATATAAATTTATGATAATACTAAAAAATACAATTAAACCCAATTAGAGCCCAAACTCATAGAATTAGTCTAATATTGATCAATTAAGCATAAAAGATGTCTAACAAACTAAATATGAGGGTTAATCAATATATCAAAATATTACTTGTCAACGCTCCAGGCTGCCCTTGGTTGTCGCCACTGAGGTCAAGCTACTAAAGGGATTGCCCCAGGGTGAGCTCTAAGTCTACCAGGAATAGTTTTGAGATGACTTCTAACACTTTCCCTTTGGTCATGAAATAGGGCAAGAAAAGAACTCCTATCAAGGTGTTCGACTTAGAGACCACTTCAACCAGTCAAACCACTACTTCAATTACTGCAGATGCGCCTTCTCAGTTGAAAAGAGTGCATTTTGATCCTTTCGAACCCTCCCACCTCCTTAATGATTTCCTGGTGGCTGGTAGATGCTCTGCCTTTTTCTCTCAATAGCCTTGACTTCTTATCTTCATAAAAGGGGGACAAACTTCTCAAGTCCTCCTTTGAAGTCCACATGTTTGAGGGTGTTGGTGCCATGGGAATGTACTCATGTAGTCAAGAGGCGAGCTTCTCTTGAATAATAGCTCGTCATTTGGAGCTAAGGGAGCGCTATGAGGGGAAGGTCATTCCAAGCTCAAAGAAGAGCTTGTGAAGCTGAGGGAGACTCATGCGACGGAGATCTGTTCCTTGGAGGGTAACGTCAAGAAGGCCTAAGGCAAATACTCGATCAAAGAGAAAGAGTGGGTGGCCTAGGAGAATAAGTTCCAGATAAGGTCATCTCCTTAGAGAAAAAGTTCAAGGAGCATGAGGACTTCTATACTACTGAAGTGGCCAAGCTCAAAGACCTACTTGAGGCCAAGACCTATAACACTAAAGGCCTTGAAGGGAAGGCGACTGAGTAATATGCAGAGGGTTTTGATGAAACCCTCAAACAAGTTGCATTCCTCTATGCCCACTTAGATATTTCTTCCTGCAGTTACTTTAGAGAGATCTGGGACTCAATTAGTCGATAAGCCCCTTCTTGGAGCCAACGCTATTGTGGGTGCTCAATCAAAGGCTCCTGTGAATGTCTCTCCTCTTAGAGACCAGGATGAGGAGCAGATAGGTGACTCTCCAGCCACCCCCTAGCTTCATATATTTCTCTTCCTATAGTTGAACAATATTTAGGCTTCTTTTTTGTAAATTTTTGGATGTATTTTCTTTACATTTTATTTCACTTTGGTCGCTTTAGTTTTATTCTATGCTTTCTGAGTTGGTAATTCCAAGTTGTCCTTGACTAGATAGTAGTTTTTATTTCCACTACGTTTCCTTTTCATGCTAAGTGTTCCTTTTGTTAATAAGCGAGCAACTTCTCTTATGCTTAACTAAATAACCATAAAATTAACTCCTTTCCCAAAACCATTTTCTAAGATTGTATAACTTAGACTATGCATACACAAGTATTAAAGTTTTGAGGGGCATCCGCCTATAAGTTTATTATAAACGTTTTTCCCGCCTCATTTTCAATTAAAATTTCTAGTAGTTCCTATGGGCTATAAGCCTTGCTTTGGGCTTATTCTTATTCTCTTTTTCTAACATGTTCTCACCTATAGTGAGAAGTTAGAGTCCCTTTATGGACTAATTTCTCTTTTATTTTGAAGATATTCTTACTTACAACTGAGGAGTTTAGGTCATTTCCTAGACTTATTTTCATTTAATTTTCCAAAAGATCCCCGCCTGTAAACGAGGATTATAAGTCCCTCTCTGGACTTATCTTCATTTAATTTTCCTAAGAGATCCCTGCCAACAGGCAAGGACTGTAAGCCCTTCTCTGGACTTATCTCTGGACTATACAGGTGAGGACTATAACCCCCTCTTTGGACTTATATACATTTAATTTTCTAAGAGATCCTCGCCTAACGGCAAGGGCTATAAGTCTCCCTTTAGACATATCTCCATTTAATTTTCCAGTAAGTCTTCGCCTGAAAGCTTTAAGTCCTTCATTGGACTTATGTCCATTATTTTCATTTTGTTTATTCTTATTCAAGTAGCTCTTGTGTCTTTTTTTCCAAATGCAATTCCATAACAAAGTACTCAAATAATTTAAATAAACTTTATTGAATTAAAAAGTTAACAATGATGAGTAGCTTAGGAAATGCTCACTTTTATTCTTATCACTGAGGCTTGAATATGCTCGGCTTATATAGGTCCTACCTCATAAAAACCTCTTATGCATAAAAAACCCTATAGGAAAAAATGTATACGAGGAAAAAGAATGCACCCACCTACAAAATTTAACGATTTCTAACCATAGTACTTTTGGAACGATGACATATTCCATATCCTTGATAGTTCTTTTCTTCCCACTGTAGTTATTTGTAAGCTCTTCTTCTTATCTTCCATATGACCTAATAAGGTCCTTCCTAATTTGGTGTCAGCTTTCCTTCTCCTTGGGACTTCTTAGCAAGTTCCACTTTCCTCAAGACTAGATCTCCCTCCTCAAACTCTTGCAAGTGGACCTTCTTGTTGTATTTCCTTGTCATTTGTTGCTTAATGGCCTCCTCCTTTATCCTAGTATTTTCTTTTTCTTCCTCCACCAAGTCCAGCTCAATTCTCAGAGCATCCTCATTCAATTCCTCTGTCATGTCTGTCATGGTTATTACCCTCAAACTTGGTTTTGAGAGTTCAATAAGTATTATTACATCAACTCTATATACCGATCTATAAGGTATTTCTTGGGTCGACGAGTAGGGCATAGTGTGGTAAACCCATAGTATGGCATATATAATTCATTGGCCCATAAGCCTTTAATCTATTCCAATCTCCTCTTCAATCCTACCAAGATAATTTTATTGGTAGCCTCTACTAGCTCATTGGTCTGTGGTGCTCTACTACTGAGAAAAGCTAATCAATTCCTAACTCCCTGTAAAAATTTTCAAATCTTCAGTCTGTAAACTGGGTTCCATTATCCCTAACTAATTGGTAGGGCATTGCATATTATCTTCTTCCATACAAATTTCCTCACCTTTTCTGTGGTGATTGTAGACAGAGGTTTAGCTTCAATCCACTTGGTAAAGTAGTCAATAGTTATTACCAATTATTTCAATTGTCCCGATGCTAATGGAAAGGGACCGAAGATATCTGTTCCTCATTTGTGAAATGTCCAACTAACCTCCGAGCAATGTAATTCTTAAGAAGATGTGTGCTTCCGTTGTCCAAATTTATGATATTTGTCACATTTGTTAACAAATCTCAAATAGTCTTATTTCATAGTGGGACAAAAATAACCAGCCCAAAGTATCTTGGCCATTAGGGCTCTGCTAGTGTGGTTTCCACATATGCTCTCATGCATTTCCTCTATTACTGCTTAGGTGCATCCTCCATTTAAGCACTTTAAAAGTAGCTGAGAATATTCTCAACAATAGAGCTCACCTGCTACTATAGTGCAAAAACTTGCCATTCGCTTTATGCCTTGGCTTTCTTTTCTCTTTCAGGTAGTTTCTAGTAGTCAAATACTCTATGATGGGTTGTTACCAATCCTGTTCCTAATCTATATAGCATACATTGAGGGTGGGTACCATAGATATGCTTGGCTTATTGGCTACCTCCTAGATGACAGATATATTATTTGCCACTGTTTTGTGCTAGCTAGCTTTGACAATAGATCGGCCCAGGCATTTTACTTCCTCGGAATGTATTCCATCGTGTATTCTTCAAATTCTCCAACAAATTCCTTTATCTTGGCTAAATATTGTTGTAACTAGGGCTCCTTGGCCTGAAATTCTCCTTTGACTTGGCTAATTATGAGCTGGGAGACTCCCTTGATAACTAGCTTTCAAACTCCTAATTCCTTGGCTAGTTTTAAACCAGCTAATAGAGCTTCATATTTAGCCTAGTTGTTATTGGTTTTGAACATGAATCTCAAAGATTGTTCAATGGACACTCCATTCTGGTCTTCTAAAATTATTCTAGCTCTGCTTCCCTTATTGTTGGATGATCCATCCATATATAATCTCCATGTTTGCCTCTTCTCTTTATTAGTGATGGGTGGTGATAGTTCCACAATAAAATCAATAAGTACTTAGGCTTTTATTGGCCCTCGAGGTCTATATTCCAAGTTGAACTCAGAAAATTCCACTGACCAGGCTATCATTCTTTCGACGAGATTAGGCTTCCTTAGTACTTACCCAATAGGTTGCTCGGTCATGACAATGATATGGTAGCCTTGAAAATATTGTTGTAACCTTCTAGCACTGATGACCAAAGCAAATGCTAACTTCTCAATCTTTTAATATCTGACCTTGGCTTCTTGTAGTGCCTTGCTAACATAATACACCAACTTCTATTGTTTTGCCTCTTCTCTTACCAGTAACCAGCTTATAGCTTTCTCAATTATTGCTAAGTATATGTAAAAGGGTTCTCCATTCCAGTGCTTGCTCAGCACCGGGGCTTTTACTAAGAATTTCTTCAAATCTTGAAAGTTTTTTCATATTCCTCCATCCATTTGAATTCTAGTTGCTTCTTCAAAACGTAGAAAAACAAGTGTACTCTTTTGGTTGACCTTGCTATGAACCGAGTAGGGCCGCTATGTGCCCTATTAATTGTTGTATTTCTTTGAGGGCGCTCAAACTCCTCATCTCCAATATTGCTTGACACTTTTCCAGATTTGCCTCAATTCCTCAGCTAATGAACAAAAATTCAAGTAATTTTATTCCTTAGACTCCAAATGCGTACTTTTCCAGATTCAGGCACATGTTAAACTTCTTTATCTAGGCAAAGATCTCTTACAAGTCCTTGCAATGGTCTCCATATCCCATAGTCTTGGCGACCAAATCGTCCACATAGACCTCCATAATTCTTCCAATTTGATCAGCAAAGACTTTGTTCATGAGCCTCTGATAGGTGGCTTCGACATTCTTCAATCCAAACGACATTACTTTATAATAGTAAGTTGCACTTTTTGTTATAAAGCCATTTTTCCTTATCCATGAGGTGCATCTTAATCTGGTTGTAGCCAGAATAAGTGTCTATAGTTGAGAAACTTCGCTTCCAAGGCTCCATCAACTAGCTTGTCAATACTCAATAGTAGATAGGTGTAACATCTCCATATAATATTATAGAAAATAATGAAAATGTCCTTAGATAAACTTTTATTACTTACAGCCTCGCCCTTGAACATTTTTGAAAATGACATTTAGATCCTTATATTAATTGAATTAACAGAATAAGGTTTTAAACGAAACAGAACCACGTAGCGGAAATATAGAAATCCAATTCTTGGCCAATTGGGCCACGTAGATGCCCACATGTGAAATAACGTGGGATGCCCCAGACTTGTTTAAAATTACAAAAATGCTATTAGCCATGGAAAATAGAAAACAGAAGGCCCTAAATTTGCAAAATATATCAGTTACACCATTAATCGATTTATTCGATTTTGTTGAGTTTGTAAAGTTAATTAAAGGTTAATTAGATCTTACAAAACTATTTAGTAATGTATTACCGATTTGAAGGAAATCGGTAAAGATTCGGTATTTTAAACTGTCGGAACCGAATCAATAGAATTACACATTGAAAACCCTAAATTTAGTGGCTAGAACTTAGCCACAAGCACCCTAAAAGTGGCACCATTTTAGCCATAAGAATGGAAGCTACTCAAGCTTTAGCAACACCACAAGTTCCACCTACCACCACCTATGTCACTTTCACTCTTTAAATTCAAAACTAACCTAACTCACCTTCTCTCCCATAGCAATTTCGTGGTCCCTATTCAGCAGAGGTTTCCCCCTTCATTTCTTCATCCATTCCATCTTCTTCTTCTTCCATCTTCAACCTCCATCAACCCCTTGCACTCAAAACTCAAATCTAGCTAGTCTTTACATCAATTTGAGGTAGGATTCAACCTCTTCTTTGAATTTTCTTGTGAATTGGAGCTGCTATGAACTCATTTAGAGACATGTATTTGATGTTATTATGAGCCTATATGAAGGTTTATGGCTGGATTGTTGTGTTTAAATTGAGTTTTAGATGATTATCTAGTGATGACAAGCAAACAGAATGGATTAGATTAAGGAAACACTACGGCAGTCTGTACGGCGGAGTATAAGGCTCTACCTACAGCCGTTTAAATTTGATGAATCCATTTTTATATGAAACTAGACATTCAAGGCTTTCCATACATATAAAATATCAAGCATTGGATTAGTATAGAATTAGTTATGAATTTTTGAAATTTGACCTACAAATCTAGATTCTTATCTGGGCAGTATGAGTTGAGAAGGGTGTAACTCACCCTACACGACTCTAAATTGATTGAAACTAATGTTGTTTGAAAACTAATATATAAGGAAACATCCCATAAAAATTTCAAAGTTAGATTCGATCTCAGTAGCTCCCAGTGATTCAAGGAAATCACCCTGAGTCCAAATTGGGATAGAACAGGGCAACCCAGAAGGGTCAAATAGCGGAGCTTATAACTCAAGCTCTACTAAAGCAAATGAAATGGACTTGTTGAAAATGAAAGCTTGTCTTGTTAGCTTTAATATGATACCAACTTCATATGATTTGAATTGATTTTCGATTTTTAGTGAATTTTTACTTTTAGGTGTGTAATCCTAGCCAGCTACAAGGCAGGCCAAGGTAGAACCTTAATAACTTGAGCTACATATATCAAAATTAGATGGGACTAAAGAGGTTAGAAAATAGACACATAACACTTCAACATATCCAAAATTCAGATCTAAATGAATTAAAATGAATTTATGGCCTAAGTTACAAAAACTGGGTTGAGTGAAAATGCTAAGACAGCAACTATGCTTTAAATACAACTAATGTTCCTATGAAATTGATGTTGAATTGTAAATGAAGTGTTGTGAATTTTCTGTAAAATTGGTTGTCTGAGTACTGGCACTATTCATGGAGAAGCGGACTTGATCCGTTATGCTGCCAAATTTTCGGCAGAATTTTATGAAATTATTATAATTTCTGTTATGAATATTCATGATATGAACATCAAATTCTATGTACAAGGATATATGAAAGTAAATGATGAAGTATATATATGAGTGCATTCAGCATGTCTATGCATGATTATGTATGAGGATGAAAGGATATGAATATATTAAATGTGGATCCCTTCACCTAGAGGCAGTTATGAGATCCCTCCTTATGAAGGTAGTTAAATAAGATAAAATTGGGTCCCTTTACTTGGAGGTAGTTGATTGGGTCCCTCCATGTGAAGGCAGTATAAAACCATGAGATTCCTCTATCTTGGAGGCACGTGGTCAAATGAGATCCCTCTACATTGAAGGCAAGTGATCAGCTGAGATCCCTTTATTCTTGAGGCACGTGACCAGGAGAGATCCCTTCAATTTAGAGGCACGTGGCTAAAATAAGATCTCTCCAAGACTAGAGGCATGTAGGTCCTCTTGGAGGTCAGTACTATGTGACGACGGTCACGAGTTGAGCTCACTCCTAGATCAGACTATCCAAGGGCAGTAAAGACTAAAGATTAAAACATATGCAAGCACCCTAGGGACGACGATACGTAACGCCTAGGTGTGCCAAGAAAAGAAAGCAAAGAAAGTTAAAGAAAAACACCAATGCATTTGCATGAATTTAAGTATGAGTATTTGCATAATTATATCCCATGTTTTATTGATGTTGAGACTATTCTATCTGCTTATGCTGTGATTATTATTCTAAATATAAAATATTGCCAATGTGACTCAAGTGCATGAATAAAATGAACTCTGCTTCGGACAATATATTTTCAAACTATAAAACTGAATAGTCTATTTAACATGCTCACATTTTTCATAATAAATCGAAGCAGCTGGAGATAATAACGATGACACAGCATATGGTAGTTTAATGAATCCTACTGAGAATTTATAATTCTCACTCCTATGTTTATTTCCGTGTTATCTCCAGATAGTTCAGAAGTTTCGAAGAAGGTCTTCTGAGGCAGAGTTGATTAGTAAGATTGAAGGAGGCCAAAGGTTGCTGCCAAACAAGGTCCGATTAAGTGGCAGTAACAACTCCTAGGTGAGGTATTATGACTTAAGCATAGTACCATACTTGGGAGGATGTTACAGTAGGCGTCTTTTTGACACGTCTTGTTTAGATTTGTGAAATCCACGCACATCCTCCATCTTCCCAAAGACTACACTAGCCAATCAAGTCATGAAATGTACTTCCTTTATGAATCTGGCTTTCAACAACTTTGTTGTTTCTTGCATTGCTGCTTTTTGTTTTTTCATCCCTACCCGATAACCCGTCCCGGCCCGAAGCTTATGGGCCGGGTTTGGGTTCTAAAATTTGACCCGGTGCATTTTTCAAGCCGAGTTTGGGTTATATTTCGGGTTGGCCCAACCCGGCCCGAAGTCAAATAATCCTTCATAAATTATATTTTTTTAAATACTTAGTAATAAATTATAAGATTTTATACTTTAATTAGTACATTTTACATAACTTGATGCTATTTTTATATTGATATAGTTTGTTTTAAAATATGTATTATATAATATCTTTTAAATTTTATTTCTTACTTTTAAAATTTTATGATTTTACTATGTATAATATTCAAATCTTTATATGTTATTTAAGATTCAGGTTGACTCGGTATAACCCGGTCTCTAATCGAGTCATTATCGGATCGGGTTCGGGTTTTAAAAAATAATCCAGTCCAAAAATCGGGCCGGGTCTGGATTTGATCCAACCCAGCCCAACCCGTCCTTTGAACACCCCTATCCTTAGTTTCCTCTTTCTCTGCAACACAGGTTGGACCTTTGAATCTATTGCCAGTTTATGGCAAATGACCCTTAGGTCAATTCCGAGCATATCCTTAGGTGCCCACACAAAAAGGCCTGCATTTCATCTTAGCAAATCCTTGAGTTCAACCTTCATAGCTTCCGGTAGTTCCCGTCCGATGAATGTGAACTTCTCGAGTTCCACTCTAATTTAAATCTTCTGGAGTTCATCATTGGACTCAAGTCTTGCCTTTCTTTCTTTTCTAGGATCTGGATACCTCATGTTCATTTTCTTAGGTTGATCAATTTCAGCCATGATCAATTTCCTAACTCCTTTCCCTTTTTCTTCAGTGACTCATTGTAGCATTGTCAAGCTTCTTTCTAGTCAACATGTACGACTCCAACTTTAGTAGGTGAAATCGAGAACTTTAGTGTTATGTGCGGAGTTGAAACTATAGCTCCTAAGGTATTTAAGGATGGTCTCTACAGTATCATATAGTACACGGCTCGGAAATCAATTACCAAGTATTGGACATCTATGGTACTGATATTCGGCTTGGTTCCAAAAGTGGTCTTCAATTCAATAACTCTCAGGATATTGACTCACTCTCCAAAAAATCTCACCAAATCTCCATGGCATGGTGTAAGACTGAATTCAGGTATTTACATTTTCTACAGGGTGGAAGCATATAGGATGTTGGCCAAGCTTCCTTAGTAGACTATCACCTTCTCAATTATATAATTTCCTACAGCCACAGAAATAACCATGAGACCATGTAGATTCTGACTAGTTCCTTTAAAATCGAGATCAGAAAATAAGATTACTGGGTTTGGTGCTTTGGATAGTCAGGGAAGATTTGATTTCACAACCATAATAGCTCGGAAGTGTCTTTTCCTTGCCGAGCTTGTTTCTCCTCCTCTAGCAAATCTTCTCATGATGTAATTAATCATGCTTAGGACTTTTGTGGTTACAGGCTTTTGAGCTCCTCTTCATCGCTTATCTCAGGTGTTTGTCTTTCTCGACTTCAGCTCCTTCACTATTTCTTTCTCACATCCTTATCTCTATTATGGCTTCTTCTTCACTAAGCTATGTACTTATCTAACACTCCTTGCCTGACTAGGTACTCAATTTGATCCCTCAAAATGGTACTATCTTCTGTGGTGTGACCATAATTGTTATGGAATCCACACCATTTGTTCCTATCAGCTCCAAGGGGACTTATTGCTTGCTTGCATTGCATGGCAATCAGATCAACCAATCATTGTATACTTCCTTTAGTATGGTCTCTCTTTTGACACTGAAAAGAGTGTATTCATGATAACGAGATTGAGGGGGTAAAAAGTACATCTTCCTTCATTTAGGCCCTTCTCCCTTAGGGCAAGTTCCGATCTCCTATGACTCCTTTTTTCTTGTTTTTGATTTTGTTTTGACTCTTCAACCCTTCCATTCTCTATCTGAGCTTCCGCCTTCCCTACTTCTCAAACCTCCTCCATGTTGACATACCCCATAGCTCATTCTCTAAACTCAGTTAGAGACCTTGGGGGTTTGATTTCCAATGAGTCTGCAAAAAGGCTTGCTCATAGTTCTCTTTTTATAGAATGTAACTCCACAGCAGGGTCAAGATCCTATATATGCATCGCCACAGTATTAAACCAATCCAGGTACTCTCAATAGCTCTTGTGGTCCTTACCGTAGGGTGTTCAAAGAGTCCAATGCTCTTAACCTTATGGTTGTGGGTTTGAGTTCCACGGTGGCCGCCAATGTTCTAACCTATTTTCTAAGGCTGTCCAACATTGTCCTCTGCAAGTTTGAGTTCTACGTATGCTCCTCCGGTGAGGGACCTGCAAGGGACTCCAATGATCAAGTCAAAATTATATTTCACTCAAGTGTAAGTAAAAGGGATTAGTTATTTACCTCTGTCTCTCCATAAGTCCCTCCTTATATACCAAATCTGAATTCATGCTCCCCTTATTCCGTAGTGGTTTCTCAACCTTCTATTCTCAAAGGACTCCCCTATACTCAATAACTACTTTAACAAGTTAACTAATTTTGTGCACTAATTTAATTTGAGCTTATCTAGACAAAGTTCTTTCTAGAATATCCCTTGCTAAGCTCCTCTAGATCGAGCTATAGGGCTCAGTGAATTTGTTCAGTCCAGTATTTTATAAAAAAACTATTAAGTTAAACATTTTTTTTAATTTGATTTTGAAAAATAAAGATGACTAATTGAAAGAAATTTGTAAATAAATTTGTTAAATAAGAGTGACGATAAATAAAAAAGAGTAACTTTTATATAATCAAAATCAAGTTGTTGGCATTCATTCTTCGTAATTTGTTTTTTTTTTTTTTTTGGTGGATAAAAGTTTATGTTGAGAGGAAGGTCCATCCTAGTTTATGGTCAAGGAATGCCTCTAGGCTTATCGAATACTTACAGAGGTATTTACAGATCACCCATTCATAAGAGAACCTGGTAATTGAATCCAAATCATGGTGGTGCATGAGTAGAATATCGACTAGATAAGTCAATTCTCATTGACTCTATAATTTGTTTTCTAATTTAATTGTTTTGTGGCCCATAATTGATAGCCGCTTCTTATGTGGAATTAGCAATTAGGGCCCGTTTGGTATGCCTGATAGTATAAGACCTGATAGGATAAGGGCTGATAGTATAAGACCTGATTGTATAAGGCCTGATAAAAATTTAATACTATGCAGTATTTGGTATGTCATTGTATAAGATATTGTATTATATAAAATATAATCAAAAGAAGATATTATAATAAATATAATTTTTAAATAGTTATCATAATTATTTTAGCTATTTTTTATTATATATAAAAATAATTTTATATTAAAAATTATTTATTTATTTATTTTTAATTTTTTTATAAATATAAAAAATATGTGAGAGAGAAAGAGTGAAATGGAGATGGAGTTTTTATATATCAAAATCTAAATAGGCTTAGTATCACATTCCTATATTCGGTTGTGTTTTTTATTATATATAATTAAATTTATATTAAATATTATTATATATATGTTTTAATAATAAATTTTTATTCCTATATTTTTATTTCAATTTGGATAGTTATTTTACAATTTTTAAAAAAAATATTTATTTATTATTAAATAATATTATTTTTATTTATATATTTATTTTTTATTATTTAGTTAATAATTAATTTTTTAATAAAATATATTAAAAAATAAAAAAAATGAAAGAACCCTTATATATTAAAAGTTAATCAGGCCTAATACGGCCTCCATAGGCCGTATTAAGCTATCCATCATTATAACGTATAAGGGAGGTTTGATGGATAAGTTTATACAATACGTTGACTGCACCAAATAACAGATAAGATCATAACGTATTGTATTACCTTATCCTATCATGCCTAATACAGCATCCCAAACACCCCCTTAGGCTAATAACTAATGCGTAGTTGGTTCAAATGGCTCGACACATATTCCCTTTAAGCAAAGTCTTGCGTTCGAGTTTTGTAGGTGGAAAAAAAACTAGCGTTGGGAGAGATTTACCTCCACGGCAGGCCAATTCGGCTTGAACTAGATTAGTCGAAATCCAGTGAAAAAAAATTGAGCCAACAATATTTAATTGATACAATCTACAATCTACAATCTACAATAAAAAAATTAAAAGGATGTTAGATTTTTTGAGCCAAAACAAAAGGAGGTTAGATTTTTTGTTGGGTAAGGAGCACCACACATAGGAAAAAGAGAGTTTGAATGGATAATAATCGAGGGAATCAAAAGCAAAATGGTTTTAGAATATACATGTTGAAAGCGCAAAGTAACCAACCAGGAGACGACAAAAGGAAAATTTTAAAAGATTACATTATCGAAACTATTTGCCTGGAAAAGTAGTTTAATGATCACCTTTTTAAATGAGGTGAAAATGAATTCACTTAGTGTATGATTATCATTGAGAATAAAATCTCACATTATCATTTTTTTTTTTAATGTTGATGACAAACTTTTGAAATTAGTTTATCTACTAATTAACTACTAGGAGAAGAATCATTCAGAGATGGATAGTTATGGAATCAAATCATAAATTGATAAGGAAGGCGGATTAAAGAAATGACATTTGTCATGAACATGATTGATATAAAATTTATTTTAGTAACTAGTTCACTTTTCACGTCTCACGCATGTGAGTAATTTACTGTTAATTTTTTTAACTAATAATAAATCATATATAATTATTTTTTTCAATTCCTTTTAAATTCATTTGATATAATTAAGTATTATTGATTGAATATGTTTTACAAATAGTTATATCAACAACAATGAAGTTTGAACTCCTAACTTTATAAAATTTTAACTCCTTGAAATGAATATTTTGATTGATCTTTTTGAAATGAATATAGACCTTTAAATTTTTAGGAAAATAATTTTTAGGGGAAAATGCACTTTGCCCTCTATATTTTAGTGAATATGTACTTTACACCTTATATTTTAAAAATATATATCCCAACTTCCTGCCTTTTATCAAGTGTGCCCATCTGTCAAGTTCTCTGTCCATACTCTCTGTTAGTGACACGTTAACTCAGAACTTAGAAACTTAGATATGGAAGAAGTGAAGTCTCTTTAACTCGGAACTCGGAAACTAGTATTGAACTCGGAACTTGTATGTAGGTGTTGGTTGTGATCCTTTCCTTTTCACCCAAATGTAAATAGGTCGAAGAAGTGAACTCGCAACTCAGAACTTAGAACTTAGAACTCAGAACTCAGAGGTTGGGTCGGGTCATGTGCAAGTCACATGATCACTAATAGAAAGTATGGACAGAGAACTTCATAGAAGAGTCAAAGTATATGTTTGATAAAAGGCAAGGAGTCGGGATGCATATTTTTAAAATTTAAGGTGTAAAGTGCATATTTACTAAAATATAAGGAGGTAAAATGTATTTTGCCCTAATTTTTATAATAATATTGTATAACTCTTGCCTCTATGATTAAATTATCATGTACATAAATAATGAATGTCCTTCTAAAAATTGTCTTTTTAAAAGTTTGAATCTTGACCATTTTTCTAAAAATATAACTCATTTATTATTATAAATCTTGATTCGTTTGGTCTCCCGGTCCCTCGATTCCCCGACCTTTCTTAGGCTTTTCACTCTTTTAGAGCTCAAGGCTAAAGAGCTTATGGTCTATCTAGGCTTCTTATTCAACCTGGTCTAAGCCCATCTTACCACTAATAATGGGTACCACCCTCTCCCCTATAAATATCATAGCGAGGGAAGGAGTAAGGCAGTTTCATCTAAATTTAAACACCCCCATCTTCTCACCAATAGCTAAGACAGTAACAAATCTTTATTAATGTTTTTATTACATAAAGATTGCATCATGCTTACTATTATGAGATTGTCATATTGTGAGAGAGAAAGACATGAAAACAAAATTAATATATTATTATTATAAATAATGGCAAGTTTATTATAACAAAGAATTTTGTCTTTTTCTTTAGTGAGTAACATGAGAGAATCTTGATCCTTGTTAATGTATACTTCCTCTATCTTAAAATAATTGTCTATTTTTGAAATTTTACTTTTCTATAAAAAAACTATTCTTTTAGAAAATCTAGATAATATTGATTTTCTTTCTCCAGTTATATCCTAATTAAATAGAGGAGAGAATAAGTGAAAAGAGATAATTAAGGAAGAGAGAGAATTAAATAAGAATAATTTTATAAAATATACCTAAATCCCTCTAATATTGAGATTTTTTCAATCATTTTCTTAATTCATGTGCATATTTAAAATTGAATAGTTATTTTCAAATAGTGATAGTCTGTATATATGCATATATTGTTATATAATTAGTTATTTTCCTAAAGTTTGCTGTGAAGTGTTTTATAAACTGACTTAAAACTTACTATGTTCTTGCAGTTGACATTAAAACAACCTGTTCTCTTTGTCCACTTATAACATTCTTTTAAGGTTTTGATAAACAGATTAAAAAATTATTAAAATTACACAAATATAGAAAAATTTAGACTATTTTGACAAAATTACCTCTTTTTTAGGAAATTGTAGAATAATTATTACAAATAGATGAGAGAATAAAAGTAAGGATAAAATTGAAAAAAAGTAATTAATACTATAATAAAACTCTCAAATAATAGATAATTATGGATAAAAAAATTTTGCTAAAAAGATAATTATAAGTGAACAGAGAGAGTAACTTTTTAAAATAATTTTAATTCTTTTGGTTCATAAGTTTTTAAAGCAAATTTAAATAAAATCACATTCTAACCTAACTTAGCTTTAATAAATTGTTAAATTATAAATTTTAGTTTAGTATAACAATGCATAAAAGTCAATCAACAGATATAGGTCATGTCTAATATAAGGTCACAAACTCAGGCTTTAGGGTAAATGGAGCTAGCTTGACAAGGCTCTTAGTCTTACGAATCAAGTCTATATTAAAGGGGAATGTTATAATTATTGTCCTTTTTTTTATTGGTCAAGAATTATTGTCCTTCATTTTGTCTCTTTTTCCATCTCAGTTACTCTACTGGCTACTGGGCTTTTACAATTTCTGATTCCCTTGATGACTCCTAGGACCTAACAATCTTGACTTTTCAAGTGCCTATACTAAGCCACATGTACAAAAAAGGCATACAAATATGGTTAGAACCACCGTCCCAAATTGGTTGCCTTCTGGTCTGGGCTAAAAATGGTTAGGTATAACGTGCTTTTGGTGAACTTAGCAAGAATAGTAAAGAGTCGCGGTGGAGTCGTGGTTAGGAAACAAATTGGCTTTTTCCATGTATCCTATATTACGAAAAGAACACTTTTTGCAGAAAGCGAGAGACCCTCTTTCTCTCTCTCTCTCTCTCATTCATTCACTCACTCACCCAGATTCACCACCCAATGTGGACTAGCTTAACAAATGCGCCAAAACAATAAATATCTTGATTATTGATGCCTCCACCACTACTCCTCTCTCTTTGTTTTGTGGCCCCCCAATTATACAATACAAGGCACTTCAACACGCGCACCCAACTTTCAAACCATCATTCATTGGCGTTTGATTGGAGGATGCAATGCACGACAAGATGAATGAATTATTTTATGTAAAAATATATATATTATTTGATATAATTATGTATAAATTTTTATTATTAATTAAAAAAATAAAAGACAATTTTTATATAAATATAAATTTAACATCTCATATATAGGTATATTTATAATAAAATTAATTGTGAAACCAAAAATAAGTTATTGTATTTTGAATAAAGTAAATAAGATCCACATTTATTGTGAGTATATTTAAATAAAAAATATTAAAATTATATCCAAACAAAAATCTCTTGAAGATAGGGCCTAATCCGAGACCCACAAGAGATCAGATAACTAATCAATAAAAAAAAAAAATTAACGCATGAGCAGGTTACATAAAACTCTTGCATGAAAATATCAATTTCCACTTAAAAAGGGTTTGCCATACAAAAGCAAGTTGGTTCATAAATGTCCAAAGCAGCTGTCACAAGCTGAGGGCTTTATGGGATGGATCACAAACACACTCGTGGTGGCCCTCTCATGCCGTCTAGAGGCCAAATCTTGGGTGAAAGTGATACAAAGATTGGCCCTTTGCCAATTCTAATTTAGATTGGATACTTTCCCATCAAACTTGCTGCATTATAGGAGAGAGAAACACACACACACACTTCCATCAACCTCAATTAGTCAACATTTTCTTTATATATATGGTTCTTCTTTATGGAATCAAATCAATGAATGATATTTTTTATTTTCTTTTTTTTGGTGTGCGATATTTTTTTCTAAGTATTTATAAATTAAAATTTTTTAAAATACTATAATTTTGTGTTTTTATTATTTTCTAGAACAATAAATTAGTAATTTAATCCTTAAAATCAATTTCATTTATAGTTTACCTAAAAGTAGTTGGTTGCTATGGAAATAGACTACAACTTCTTGCAAACTTTACCTACAATGTCATTTGTTCGAAACTTGGAGTCATCACTTTAGGGGGAGCTTTATCCGATCATCACCCTAGCCTAGAATTGCAAAAGCAATTTTTTAGAGCAAAAAATTTTGTTTGTAATCTATCAACAAAGATTGGGTGCAATAATAAGTAAATTATAAAAAAAAAAGTATATTTATAGTTTAGATCTTCAATTTAATGATTTTTATGTGAATTCTTCAATTTAATTATTATACAATTAATTCTATATTTATAAAGTTTATATTAACCTAATTATTTTTATATCTTTTTAATTTTTATAAAAGAATAAGCTGATGTATATTTTATAAATTTCTTATATGATAACTAAATTCAAAAACTAAATTATAAGTAAAATAGTTTAAAGATTAAGTGTTGAATTATTTTTTAAAAAAAATATAGGCTTTCATTTTATTAGTATATATTGAAGACAGTGAGAGCTAGCAAAACAAGAACAACTAACTCATACAATATTTAACCATTTAGGCAAAAAGTATAAAGGTGTACATACGAAAAAAAAAAGAAAGAGAAAATGGGAATAATTGAACTCAACGGCAAATTCTAAGAAGCTTTAAAGAACAATATTGGCTTACATGTGTACTAGTTTCGAAATTTTTCTTTGCATAATTAATCTGAAAAGTAAAGCCAATCTATGTCATCGCTGTTAGCTTGTTGTTTCGGTAATCCAACCAACCAAGTCTAACCACAAATGCCACTTTTTAGTATGATTGGAACAGACATTCTGAATTGACAAAGGGCATTTATAGGTGAAAAAGACGATGCAGGATCTCCAATCTGATTGTATGGACAAGCACCCAAGATTTTGATTGATTCAAAGATGGAGTTGATCACACGTATAACCTTTTATGAACCTTTCTTCAAATGAAAATTAGCAGAGCTAGAGTATTGCCCCCACCTAATTTTTTCCGTAAATTTTAAATCTTAATCGGTTTGCTATACATTGCTTATTCAATGTTCACAAATTGTACTTGAGTTTGGATAAAAAATTCCGAAACAGTCTCATGAGTTGATAATGTTTTTTATCTTAATAATTATTCATGTAATTATGAATTAAAAATTACATTCTTCCTTTCATTGATTTCAATGCACAAAACAACTCATCGATCGATCCAACACCGTCTTGGAGCATTTATTTGTAAAAGTGACATCGTATTTGAAGTACTTCATTGTAGAAGTTCATCTATTGAGAATTTGCAGCGTTTAGTTTTGCAACTTAATTACCTCTAGATGCTTTTCAATTCACTTTCGCAATTCGAAAAGTTAAGATTGCTAAGTTCTCATCATAGACACTTCGCGAACTATATATGTCAACAAATTTTGTGCAAATAAATCGAAAAAAGGATACAGTTCAAATAAAAAAATCGAAAAAAAATAATTAATTAAAATGACAAATTATATGGAAATTTATTAAAAATGTCTCAATATCTTTTCATAGGAAATAAAATGTCAAAAAATCAATATTACGTGAAGTTTTATATATCAATAAGAACTATATTAAGGGAGTGTTTGGTATGGGATTAAAAATGGAGTATAAAAGTTTTATCCCTATTTTTAACCCCATGCCAAACACATCCTAAGTAAAAATTATAAAGCCAAAAAGGCTCATAACCTTTACATTTGAAATTCTTGAATCCAAATGTAATAATATAAGTCTACTAATTTTTTTTTTCTTAAACGTATTTTTTAATTCTTTTTTTTTAAACCTATTAATATAGATTTTCTCAAACTTTCTGAGCTCTTAACAAAGCCTGTGCTTTAAACCTTTTATTATTATTTTTTTATTTGAAAAGCTGGTAAAAGGAATTCAGTATCCTTATTAGAAAAAATTTTAGGGCATATCTTACAATTCTTTTGTAGAAGAATCAAATTCAACTTTAATTGGATAAAGCATGGTCAGCCACGAAACTACTTTGGGCTAACGTAAGAATCAGAACCTTTAACAGTTCCAAAAAAAACAAAAAAAAAAAAACCACCTCCGGCCAATGGGGATCTACCAATTAGAAATTATCAAACCATGTTTACTTTTAAAATTTTAAAATAAAACAAAACATTTTAAAAATTTGGAATATATTTTTTCAATAAATAAAAAAAAGCAAAAGATCTTTATCCATACAACCCTCTTGCAAACAATTATGAATAATATTATTTATATTTATATTGCCTAAGATATTGTATTGACTTATTTATTATTTACAATTAAAAATTATGAATTTTTTATATTAAGTTTTTTTTTAATTTTCTATGAGAATGATGAGTTAGTATAATATTACAAGTAAAATGAATACAAATAATATTACTTTACAATTATATATACTACTAGTTCAATATAGTCGAATCTTAATTGGGTGCGTCTCTATTGAAAAATGTTCTTTTAACATGTATAAATATAGTATAGACATAATAAACTTATATAAGTGCATAAGTAAATATTGAAATACATACCTTTCAACATAAGATGACATACTATATATTAATTTACATAAAAGTTATTATATTTTAATGTCCTAATATAATGCTCAAATAATGGAATTTCCATATTTGGTCCATTATTATTTGTTTTTTTTTCTTAAAATACTGAGTGTGCAGTTCAAGAAGAAAAAACTAATCAAAATAAGTTTATGTAATTTTCAAAAATACATTATTTAGTCTTTTATTTGTATCTTTCTTTTTCCTTCTCCAATAGCAGAAAGCAGTACCACAAGCCATCCATTTGGTATATGGTGCTCACTTTACATCTACGCACTTTTTTAATTCTTAAAAATATTTTCTTACAAATTCTTTAAAATATAATAAATAAATTGTTTTATATCTATGGACATAAATTTTTAAAAAATCGAATCGAAAATTAAAATAGCAAGACTTTTAGCTCAATTATTCAATTAATTTAACCAATTAAAATTGTAGTTAAACTACTGAAAAAAATTTAAATAAAAAAATGACCGATTTACTTTAATTGCTTCAATTAAATCATTCAATTTGATTTGTGACACATTTCTTGAACAGTCAAAGCCTTGGTGCCATGCTTAAAATTTATAAGGGCAAGCAAAAGTTCCCCTAAAAAATTACCTTCAAGGTACTTATTAAAAAAAAAGAAAAATTCATACGAGTTATTCATTCACAACCTCAAAGTACCCAAGAATTTCCCTGAAGAAAGATGACCACCACATGTGACATACCAAAAAAATTACCACATGTGTGTCCGATTGAGTCATCTTGATATATATATATATATATATGTATGTATGTATTCTAAGAATTTTATTGAGAGAATAGGGGAAAAAGTTAAACGAGCACGGTTGCCCAACAATGCACTCACAAAAGCAAAAGGGCTTCAACAAAACTTACTAAAGCTAAAACCATTTACAAAACTGAAAACCTATAAACTAACTTGCACTACGTATTAATAACATTTATTAAAATGTTCAGTTCAAAAAACATTAATTAAAATGTTGTCAATTGTATGCAAACCCAAAACCTATCAAAATAATGTAATTACGTGAGTTATTATGAAGAATCAAACACAAGCACACCTTTTAATTGCTAAATTTTCTAGTAATTTTAATAAACAATCAACACCAAAAAAAAAAAATGGAAAATAAAATCGAAGGTCGAAGATGATAGGGACATGCATATGTATAGTTGGGATGAAGCATGCACGCTTATACCTCCCGAAAATGATCATGCTTAATGTAGAAAGAGGTTGCAGGACCACATGATACTACTGGATCTGTATAAATGAGACGTTTCTAGTGGTTGATTTAGTTGTTGCAAACACAAAGACGTGCTTGTTCAGCAATTAACATACACCTCTTAGGTTTCATGCATGTAATAATTTAATACAGTGGTGTTTCCCCTAAAACCAAACAAAACTGTTCTTGTATGATATAGACTCGCCATTTGTCATTGTAGCGAACAAAACATATCTCTTTCTCACCTTCCAGTCTACCAGTGGGGTGCAAGCATATTTGCATTGTGTTGTTTACACACTTTTTGTTGTATACAAAAGCTTTACGTGCCATTATGTCATTCATTCAATTTTTTTTCCCTCTCTTCCACAACTTGTATTACTTTGTGTGTAATCTCTGTCACATAAATCTGTGTAAAAGTGATAAAGAGATTGACAAGAAAGGATTACGACATTAAAACAAAGTTGTTGTGCTTTAATTGACAGAGATAATAATTTTAATAGAATAATTTCTATGTACCTCTCTTAGAGGTGTTCAAAATTGAACCAAACCAATGAAAAAACTGAAAGCCAACCAAAAAAATATAATTAAATTGTTTTTTTCTTTTTTTTTTTCAAAATCGACTGGTTCAGTTCGGTTTTCGGTTGGGAGACGCAAAATTGAACCGAACCAAACTGAACCGGTAATTCATAATTTAAAATTTTAACATATCCTTATATTTTTATTATATGAACAAATATACCCTTCATCCCATTTACCCAACCTTACCTCACTTCACTCTTGCACCACAGTACCTACGCACGCCACTCCCACCCTAACCTTCTCACTTGCACTGCACGCACACACCACCTAGATCTAGATTTCCATCCCACACCTCTTAGTTTCTTTCTTTTTTCTTACTCTCACATATTGCAAATCTCACATCTTAGTATGACTTCTAACTTCTTCACTAGACATGCTCTCATTATTGCCTTTCTTAGTGCCGCAATAATAGCTATGTCTCCGACCCTAAGCGACGATGGCCTTAGCAGCTGACGACCTCAGGATCGATGGCTGACGACTTGAGCAAAGACCCATATGGTACATTGGCAGTTAACTCCTAGACCCGAATCCCTATGGCAGACAACAGCCCCATTGCTTCTTCTTTTCTTTTTTTTGTTTTTTGGTTTTGGTGGGTTTTTTGTTCATATTTTGTTGGTCATGAAGAGTTCTCATGTAATGTTTGTTCAAGTAACTTTTCTTAAAATTTATTTGTTTTTCATAAGTGTAGTTTGTTTTATGGTTATCCTTTGTTCACATTTTGATGTTAAATTTGTTTGATTGGTTTTGAGAATGAACCCTAAAAAGCAGTTCAATAGTGTTGCTCAACATAGAGAAAGTTTGTTCTTTTTAAACAAATTAAAAATTGAAAATCGAATCAAACCGAACCAATTATTGTCAGTTTGGTTTGGTTCAGTTGTACAGAAAAATAAAGACCAAGTGGATGGTATAATGCATAAACCGATAAGTATGGTTCGGTTGAAATTTTCCTCTAAACCGAACTGAACCAAACCATGAACAACCCTACTCTCTATATCGTCATTTATTAAGAATTTAAAAAATTATTATGTCATGTTTTTAAATTAAATCTATGTAATTATCTAAAATGATATAATTGTTTTTTAAATACTTATTAGTCATTATAGAAGTTGTTCTCTAATTTCAAAGTTGGTATACGAAAATTATTTGTCATATTTACAACTAGACTCCATTTTTTTTAATATGGCATTAGGATGTGAATATAACATCATATTATGTTTTGGATTTTATTACTGGAATATGGCTTTAGTTAGAGACAATCCGTCCCCCATTGTGTAGGAATCTGCTTGCAAAAAGCTACAACCACGGGGTCCACTGCTTACAAAAAGAGAGTTTACTCCTTCCTTTTCCTCAGTTTCCAAGTTCAAAAGAAAGTTTATTTCTTTCTTGTCCAAGTTTCCAAGTTCCAAGCTCAACACAAATTATGCCACCTGGTTCGCTTCTTCCTTGTCCCTAGTTGCCCAGTTTCGAGTTCAACAGAGAGCTCATTTCTTCCTTATCCAAGTTTTCGAATTTTGAGTTCAATATAACTTATGCCACATGGTTCACTTTTTTCTTGTCCCTAGTTTCCGAAGTCCTAGTTCAATAGAGAATTTACTTCTTTGTTGTCCAGATTTCCAAGTTTCGAGTTCAACACAACTTATGCCACATGGTTCACTTCTTCCTTGTCCCCAGTTTCTGAGGTCTGAGTTCAACAAAGAGTTCACTTCTTCCTTGTCCAAGTTTCAAGTTCAACACATCTTATGCCACATGGAGCAATTTCATTGGACCATGTGAGCAAGGCATTATTTTCGAGTATGTTAAAGTTTTTTCAAGGTTTTAGGTTCTAGGTTCTAAGTTCATCTACTATTGCTACTATTCCGGTTTAAGAATAATAACCCTATTATTAACTACTACAAGCAATGGACCTCACGGATTATGTCAGTCAGCCATGTCACATCATCAACATCCCATCCATCAGTTACATTCAACTTTTTCTGCATTTTTAGGGTATTTGATAAATAGTAAAAAAGCAATCCATTTTTTTGGATGGTGGATTGCCTTAACAAAACCCATATCCTAGTAAAAAGTTTTAAAAAGCCATACACCAGTATTATATCATATCTAAACCCATATAAAAAATGAAAAACCTTACAACTGTGGTTTTATATCATTTATTACTTCATTTCCTAAACAATTGAATAAGGTATAGAGTGTTTGAATTTTTCATGGGTAAATTAATTATGAAAATAAAATATTATCTCTCTTTTTATTTATTAGTTTAGATGGAAAATTGTGAGAATAAAAAAAAAGGAAAAATGTACAATCTCTAGGTACTTGAACTTAATTATAAGTTTGCTCTCTATACATGTCATTGATTTTGAATTTAGTCCTTACAAAAAAAAAAGTTTTTAATTCATTCTTTATACTTGTAATTAATTAGGGGTGTTTATCGGGTTGGGTCAACCCACAAGCTAATGGATTTCCACCCATTCCAATTCATAAAATACGGATTAGGTTGGGTTATTAGGTTGAAAAATCATTAATTCATGAGGTATAGGTTGGGTTGTAGGTTTGAAAATTTTCAACCGACACAACTCGACTCAATCCATCTATATATGATTATAGCAAATATTTTGAAAAGATTGAGAGTGAAATAAATAATTATGTCAACCCATGAGTTAAATTGATTTGTGTAGTTTGATATGCCTTTAAGACTTATATATGTTTTCTTGAAACCTTTAAGACATTTTTTTTTGGCTTGAAATCTTTTTGACTTATGCATATTTTCTTGAAAACTTCTAGGACATATGAATGTTATCTTAAATTTAATTTAGACATGTTGAGACTTATCATTGTTGTGCTTGTTAAAAGATTTTATATTTATATTGAACTTATGTTATATATGTTTGGATTTATTATATTTGATTATATATTTTGATATGTTCTAATAGTTAAACCTTTTTTTAAAATGTATATTAGACCCAAGAGTTTGACCTACTCAACCCACTCATTTGATCCATCCAACCCAACCCACTATATGAATAAGCAGATTAGGTCAAAAAAGTACTTCAAACCCACCTAACCTATAGACGCCCCTACTAGTAATCATTTGTAAAGTTGTCCTTACTGTAAACTTGAGTTACAAGTTCGTTAGTAGGTCATCCTACGTGGCTAACAGAGTGCGATTTGGCTATTTCACCAATGTAGTTGGATATTATGTAGCAAATGACAAACAAGTGAACACATACTGATATCAGGTCAAGGCACTTGCCTTTTAAGAAAAGTGAAACAAAGCCTAAAAAAATTTCTTACTCACGCACACAGCCCTTTCATTTATCCCCAAGCAAAATGATAGGAAAGAATAACTAATAGAAATATTCTAGAATTGGGTATGAGATTTTAGTAGTTTGTCATAGGGATGAAAGGATTTAGAATCCTTTACATAATTATAAATATAATCTTTTAGGATGAATAAATCAAAGAAGAAAATATGTTTAGCCATTAGTTTAATTAGCTTAGTTTTTAGCTTTTCTATCTTTTAGCTTTAGTTTGTAGCTTTTCTATCTTTTAGCTTTATTTTTCATAACACTGATCATCCTCATTCATATCATTAGGTAGGGACTTTTTTTAATCAGATCATACTCCGTTAGTCATGTATGATATTATAACTTCAATTGACAGTATGGAATTTTTTACAAACAATTGCATGTATAGGAACTAATATAAAAACTTTTTTAGTATAAAAACTAAATTCAAAACCAATGACATATAAAGAGATCAAAATAATATTTTAACCTTATAAGAATTATCATTTAATTTAACAAATTATTCTCCACTTGTCCTACCTCTTTCATTAAAATTTTACAAAATTATAATGCAAGATTCAATTGATAAACTAAGTTTTAGGGAAAATTACATTTTACTTTATATGTGTATTTTAACCTTTAAACCTTAAAAATGTGTAAATTGACCTCCTGATATCTCTTGAATATGCAAATTAACCTTTCTGTTAATTTTCCGTTAATTATTAACAAAAATATCACATATTCAAAAAAATTTAGAGTATCGAATTACATATTTAGAAAAGTTTAGAGGATCGATTTATACATTTTTTAAATTTAAATGCTAAAGTATACATAATCTATAATTTAAGAATAAAGTATAATTTTCCCTAAATTTTATTTAAGAAAATAAAGCAAATATTATATGCATGCTATGGAGATACTTCTAGTTCGGCAAATAAAGGTCCCCCCCAAATACTCGCACTTCATATCTCAATTAAATATGAGTATATGCGTACATAAAATTAGAATAATTATTATACATTTAAATTTAAATTTAAATAATCATTAATTATTAATTATTTTTCCTTTAACTAAAGTTTCGAATTCAAATCTTGTAAATAAAAATAAAACCAAAGTTAGAAAACTTTATCCTATAATGAGTGATAAAACTTGAATTAGATTGCCTATAATTTAAAGTGCATTTGTTTCAACTTTTAAAATAAATAATTATAAAATTTAAATTTTATATATAACTAAAAAATTTAAAAATTGAATTTTTTTTTCAAAAATTACTCTTTTCATCTTCTAAAAAAAATTGAAAACAAAATTTTTTGATATTTTGATTATTTTTAAAAAAAAATTATTTAAATATATAAAAAATAGATTTTTTAGTAAAAAATAATTTTTTTGCTCCAAAAAATCACAACCAAATGCTCCCTTAGTAAAATTCAAATAATTTAAATTAAAAAACAATTAAATACTTTTATAAGTTACTAATACTTACTAAAAAAAAAAGTAAGTACTAAAGTAAACATAAATACACTGATAAGTAGTAGTAGTAATAATAATAAGATAATAATAATAAAATTATTATTATTATTATCTTATTATTATTTTTATTATTATTTAGTATTGTCTGGTATTTCTTTAATATAAACTCTCAAATAAGAATTTAAAAGGCACATGAAATAAGTTATAGATATTTGACATTAATTTTTCTTTTAATATTTAAAGTAAGCATTTTTTTCTTATGACTTGATATTTGATGTATTTGTTAAGGATTATTTTGAATATTCGTTGAATTGTTTTAAGAACAATGTTATTTGTCATAAATTCATTTTTATAATTCATATAAGTTTCAATATTTTTGTATAATTATTTTATTATTCAACATTATTGTCATAATCTTATGAAAAATTAATTATGTATATATAAATTTATGTATAATTAATAATTTTTTAAATAAAATATAAGAATCAGTCACATCAATAACTTTTCTACACATGTTATCTGTGGGTCACAAGTTGTAAGCTCAAAGTAATAAGTTGGCAGCCGGTCTTTTGTAATTTAAAAATGTTTATTGCATATAGATTTTTGTGTGTATACCTTCATGACGGTATATTACACGTAACTAACACAGTCAAGTGACTTACATGATGTATGTTAAGAGGGAAAAAAAAATTAATAATATGTAACACATGAATTGAAGAGAAATTTAAAAAAAAAAAAAGTGAGTGATATAGAAAGAAAGAACAAAATATAATAAAAAGTGATGATCAAATCAATTAAATTCGGTGGATTATAATTTTGTTCATATGTATAGTTTAAATATTTTCAAAATCGAATTACAATTTAATTATGATTTAATTGTAAATTTGAATATTTAAAATAACTCAACTATAAATTAAAAGTCTTACCAATTCAACTTCTTATTATGTCTTTAAAATGTATATGTTTATAAAAAAAATCATTTATTTTTAAAATCTTATACAAAATTGGGTTTATGTACTGAGAAATTAATGTTTTAAATATAATCAACAATAAAAATATTATTCACGTATTACTAATAAATATATAAATAATAATAAATTTAATATTAACTGAAAATAAGATGTAGATGCATAGCCACTTGCCAGTTGACACCTGTTTGCTTTGTTTCGTTTGTGCTGGAGTTGGATGCTAACACGACCATGACAACCTCTACCATTTCGAATAGTGATTGGCTGTGATGACAATGAATAGAAGAACAATAATTAATGTACTAATGTTAATGTGTGAAGTGACAAGATGCTGCTGCTGCTCTCGTGACCCCAAAGAGGTCCCCTATGGGCCCATCAATTATTCAACGTCATTAAAAAAGGTGGGTTTGTTTCGAAAATGACTAACCCATAACATTTGCTAAAATACAAAACTAAATACAAATGATGTGCTTACAACTCAGTCATTGCAGGCCTTACTTACCAATCTGGTGGCGTGGATATAGTTTTCTTTTGAAGATGTTTCTTCCTTATTTGACCTACGCACACACAATGATGAGTTAATATCTTCAAATGCTTAGTTAAGGTATAAGTAAATTGATTAATTGAAAATGTTTCTTCCCCGTTTGACCTACATTTAACAATGATGAGTCTATATATATGCTTAATTAGTTAAGGCATTAGTAATTTTGATTAATTGAAAATTTTTCTTCCCTGTTTGACCTACATTTAACAACCATGAGTCAATATATAAAAATGCTTAATTAGTTAAGGTATAAGTAATTTTGATTAATTGAAAATGTTTCTTCCTTATTTGACCTACATTTAACAAAGATATGTCAATATCTATAAATGTTAAGGTATAAATAATTTTGAGACAAATGTTTAGTTGAGATTCGAATTTAAATATCAGCAAAGTAATTTTTTAGAGAAATGGATTATATAATTTTTTTTGCTTTTACATTCAAATGAAAATTAATCTTATGAGTATTTGAAACAAATTAAACTTGTAAAAATATTTTGTAGTACAAAAAAACAAATAATGAATTAACTATTACAATATATATATTTATTTAGAAAACTATATTAATAATCCACTTATTTTTCCTAATCATGTTAATATGATAACTAGTTGATACATCATACACATTATTAATCAATAACTAATTGATTATTACTACCTATAAATTAGGTGTAGCATTTTCAAATTTTAAAATTAATATACATATTTTGAATAATGTCACGTATATACCGATAGAGATTAAGTCCAGTAGAAGGGGCTAGTCTCCCACAATATGGTAAACCATAGTTCGAATTCTAGTTAAGAGATATACCCATATTTAGCGTCCAGTTATATCTCAATTGCATCCAGTGAAGGATACTTGTAAGAAATCAAAAAATAGTGTCACACATATTTCTATTTACATTATCTTATATTTTATAATTTTCATAATCTTATTATAATCATACCATGTTTTTCTACACATTTAATTTATACCATAAAATTTTCACTTACCCCCTTTAATATGAGATGATGTGAATCTTAGTGTTGTACTCCAAGCATTCTTTTAATAATTTTTCTCAAAGGGAATTTTGAACATTTAAATCATCAAACTTTGCCATATTTTGACATCTTCAATCCATGAGTCAAAAAGAATTCATTACTAGCAATAATTTTTTGTTTACTCTACTATATAATTATATAACATTTATTAAATAATAGTTGTAGAAGTATCACCTTAACTGGCTTTTTCCCCCCTATAGAGGGTTGCTTCTCATTGAGGCACTTTAAGATAAACGATCATGTTAGAATTTATGGACTTGTATATATATAATTGTAAATTATGAGCTATTATAAAGTTTGACCCAAAACTAGAGTGATCTAACAAAGTTAAATTAACTAGGCCTAAGTCATCTCATTAAGTATGAGTTTATTATGTATAGATACTGTATTACCTAGTTACTAATTTTATGATGGGCTAAATTAGAAACTAGGGGGTGCTTGGCAACCTCAAAAACTAAGTTAATATAGTACAAAATAAAATCAGTTATGTTAACGGGTATAAAAATGGACTGATTTTTTATTAAACTTTGTTTGGTTCTACAACTTAAAAATTAGTTTTAACAAGTGTTCTTCTTCTTCTTTTGTGCCTTTTTTTTTTTAACAATGCCATTAAAAGAAAAAACTGATTTGGCAGACAATGGTGGCCGACGGCAATAGCCGATGACAAACAGTGGCGGTCGGTGGTGATAGATGGTGGTTGACCGTGGTAAGTGGTGGCGGCCAATGGTGGTAATCAACAACGGCTAGTGGTAGTCGGCGGTGGATGATGGTGGACAGCGACGTTAAACTGTGGTGGATGCCAGCAGAGGATTGTTGATAAGGTTAATAGAGAAAGAATTAATTAGTGCGAAGTAAGAAAAAAAGTAGTAAGATAAAATAGAAAGAGAAAATTTTGAGATAAAATAAAACCAATTTCAAATTGATTTTTTTAAGAACTGATTTTAGATCCAAATTGGTTCAAATAAAAACTAGTTTTAAAATATGTAGGTAGTTATCAAATAACATTTATTAAAAATCAAACTCCATTGTACCTGGTTATTCGATTTTTCTAGTTTGCCAAACACCCCCTAGGGTTTGTATAGCCATAAAAGGTTATGGTCTTCAAGTTATACATATGCCTCTTTTCTTGACATCTCATCATTAGAAAAGAAAGAGCCACCTTCTCTAAAGGATTCATACATATCAACTTGGAAGATCAAGAATCATAGACCTAGACATCAATAAGTTCCTATGGATTCAGATGCGCTTCTGCATCTAATCTATTTATTTTCTTGATGGTTAGACATGGAAGATTTGGGGTCATAAAGACTTAAAGATCTAACAAGTGGTATTAGAGTTGTCCATGATTAAATCATTGAGAAATAATTGATTTATTCTTGTTGGTGTTTGAATCATGGTTTTGGTTTGGAAGTAAACATAGAATAACATGTGTTTGTCATATATGCAAATCCTGCTTGTTTGGTTTTTTTGGGCATGCCGATGTATGGAATATAGAATTAAATTATTTGTTTATTAACAAACCATATTGAATCTCTCTTGACATGTTTATCATATAGCATGAGCAATTTCCTTATACATGGAGTATATTATGAATCTTTCTTGATATGGAGTATACAATGTACAATTATGTTATATGTTTTAATTGTGGTGCACATATATGTATGATCCAATTCTTATTACATAAGGAATATGGTAACAATTATGGTTATTTTTAAGGATAAAGGTTTTGAAATAAATTGATGGAAACAGCATGCTGCCAAAGTAGTTGTTTAAGTCAATCTATTTTGGAACCTTGAGAAGGTTGTGGGCATGTAATTCATGTGGATATTGATCGACCCAAAGAAAGGTCTATATTTGGCTAAATTACATGCACACTTGTGGTAATAAATATACGACAATTATTAGGTTTCATGTGAATATGATAAGTCAATCCAAAGATAGGCTTATTGTTTGATAGGATTTATTGTCAATATTTCATTACTACACTTTTGAAACATTAGGATTATTGTGGGCATATAATTCGTGCGGATATTGATTAGCCCAAAGGAAGATCTATATTTGGCCAAGTTATATGTGCACTTGTGGTAATAAATATGTGATGATTATTAGGTTCCTTGTGAACGATAAGTTAGTCCAAAGATAGACTTACTGTTTCACAGGATTTATTATTAGTATTTGATTACTACACCAAGAGTATCACTTATAACTTAATATTTTTGTCCAAAGACTCAATATTAATGTTGTGCTAGGCATCTTATGATGGGCCCTACCAATGTATGAATTTATTCATATGATATGGAACTTATGTGAGCATATTGTTTTGTTCTATTTTTGGGTTAATACATCTACTTTTATCATATCTGCTAACATTAAGGAATGGAAAGAGAACATAATGATTGTTCTTAGCTGCATGGATCTAGACCTTGCACTAAATCTTGAACAATCTGCTGCTCTTATGGATAAAAGTTCTAATGAGGAAAAATGGGACTTTGAGAAGTAAGAGTGTTCAAATGGCATGAGTCCTATGATCATGAAGCATGGAATTCTAGAAACATTCAAGGGCATTGTGTCCGAAAAGGTACCCATTGCTAAGGAATTTTCTTTTTAAGGTAATTAAGAAACGCTTTGTTGAAAATGATAAGGTTGAAACAAGTACGATTCTATTAAACTTGATTTCAATACAATGTAAAGGAAAAGGAAATAAAAGGGAGTACATTATGGAGATGTCTCTCTTGCTTTTAAACTAAAGACACTAAAGTTAGAGTTGTCAGGTGATTTGCTCGTGCATTTAGTCTTGATTTATCTTCCAGCATAATTCAGTCAATTAAGGTTAATTTAGCTTTAGTATCAATATCACACTTGGTGGATAGATTATGGTGCTACTATCCACATAATTGTGTATTAAGGGAAGCAAACGAGCAGAAAGAGATGAGGTGCCAACAGATCTTTGGACGCCTTAGAATGTATATGAATATTTGTGGCCCATTCCCTATGACTTCATGGAATGGTCAACAAATTTTATTACGTTCATGGACAATTTTATGTTATGGCTACCTTTATCTCATCTATGAGAGGTATAAATTATTGGACGTATTCAAGGCATTTAAGGCTAAGGTTGAAAACTAACTTGGCAAAAGCATTAAGGCTATCAGATCTGACCATGGTAGTGAATATTATGGTAAATATGATGAATCGGGTGAACAATATCCAGAACCATTTGCCAAATTCCTAGAGGAGTATGGTATCATCCCATAGTAATACCATGTTAGGTACTTCTAGCATTAATGGTGTTGCTGAGAGGCGAAATAGAACACTAAAGGATAAGGTGAGGAGTATGATTAGTCATACTATCTTACAAGAATCACTTTGGGAAAAAGCATTAAAAGTTACAGCTTACATCTTTAATAGAGTTCCAACTAAAGTAGTGGCTAGAAACTCCTTATGAATTGTGGACTGGCAAGAAGTTCAGTATAAAGTATTTACACATTTGGGGTAGTCCAGCTAAGGCAAGGCCTTATAGGCCAAATGAAAAGAAACTGAACTTAAGAATTGGTCTATAGCTACTTTGTTGGATGCTCTAAATAGTCTTAGGGGTATAAGTTTTGTGATCCCATAACTAGACTAATTTTTGAGACAACAAATGCCCAATTCTTTGATGATGTTAAGTTTGGAGGGAGAAATGAGGTTACAGACTTTGTCTTTGAAAAGGAATCTACTCGTTTTCCTATGATTGTTATTGACAATGATCAGGCTTCTACTCCTAATGTTGTTCAAGAACAATAACAAAACCATTAGACATTGTTGAAAATCTCCCAAATTGAGATCAGGATATTCCTAAAGAACAAACTCAATAACCTCAAGAATAGATTAAGTCCATGAAAGACAATGACGTTTAGGATTTCGTCCCATTACCTGAAGGTATGAAGTCTAGTGGTTGCAAATGGATATTTAAAACCAAAAAGGATTCGAAAGGTGATGTGGAGAGATATAAGGCATGCCTTGTTGCAAAGGGATTCACTAAAAGGGAAGGCAATGATTATAAAGAGACTTTCTCTCCGTTTTCATTGAAAGACTCTTTTAGGACAACAATAGCATTGGTGGCACATTTTGATCTTGAGTTACATTGGATGGAGATAAAGATTATGTTTCTCAATGGTGACATTCATGAGATAATTTATATGGTGCAATTAGAAAGCCTTGTGTTAGGAGATGCAAAGAATGTGGTTTACAAATTAAAGAAATCTATCTATGGATTCAAGTTAGCTTTTCGTCAATGGTATTATAAATTTTATCAAAGTTATTATCTCTCACTAGTAAACAATTTGAAAGCACTATCGTAGATTATCTTTAAGGTTTTTAAAATGCTTTTGCTTTAAAAAGAGGTAGCCTCTCAACTTTTATATCACAAAAAATTATTTTAATCAATGATAGAATTAAGCAAACTATGAGAACAAGAATCACATAATTACAAAACAAAAGAAATTAAGCTCTTCTAATTTTTCAAAGGTTAGTAGGAGGGGGAGGTCAGGGCATTTAAACCTTAGCAAAAGCTTATTTATAGTACTATACTTATAGATATAAAATGTCACTAGCAAAAATCAAAAGTCAAGACATTTTAATTATTATGTATTTAATTTTATCAACTGAGTTAATCTCTATTACCCCATAATTCCATAAATAAGCTTTTGAGCGTCAGAAAACAAGAGCAAATGAACTTAAGAAAACAGAAAATAACATAATCTACCCAAATTAACCAAGAAATACAACAAGAAACCCTAAAGCTGTCTCATTCCATTGCTCATTTTTGTTTTTCTCCCGAATCAGAATAACATCGTCTTTATTATGATTATGACGACTCTTGAACGTTTGGTGATTCACCCTCCACTAGCTGGCTAAGTGAATTGTCCCCAATTATAGAGCATGGTTCTGTTTAATTAGCTCTAGCAAACAGTTTCATTTTCCATTATTGTTTTCGGAACCTTAGAAGTCATAACGCACTTTTGCAACTTGGAACGTCATTGCATGTCCAATCCTCAACAGCGGTTTAAGGTTGATTAAGGTTTAGTGATCACCTAACTCCCATTGTTGATCTTGTAATCATTGTCATCAACATATATTAATCAAATCATAAACCACAGCCACACCTATACAGTAAGACTAAGAATACTATGTTACACCAAGTTGTCGAGAAATCTTTACACCACTACTAGTGTCCTTAATTAAGCTTTGGAAGTTTTGAATTCGGAAAGTTGAAACCGAAGTAATCATCACCATTAATCACGGGCAATATATTGTTTGCATGGACCGTGATTATAGGGAAGAGGGCTTAGTTACACTAATTTGGAGTACATGCTAATAATTCAATAACATTACGGTTCTCTTAAGAAGAGTTTATTTTTCCCGTAAAAAAATATTTTATTTTTAAAATAAAAATAAAAATATATTTACTATTAAATTTTTTGGAATATATATTTACTATTAATCTTAACTCGCTAAATAATTTAAAAATAAATTTATACTTCATTTTTTGCCTTAAAGATAGGTTCATTTTATTTAAGAGGAACTTTTTCCCTTTAATAAGAATTCAATTCTCGCATGTGGAAAACACGTAGCTAGAAATAAACTAGGTCCCAAAATGCATTGTTTTTTGCCATGGCTATGGTCATCCCCTTAGCTATTAGTAGTCAATCTTTTCCTTGCTATTTCTCTTGTCAAGACACATAAGCCACAAAATAAGGTATAGGATGGACACTTGAGGTGTTGACCTTGAGGACCACCACCATGAAGCACCTTTCCATCTTTAGACATTCTTGCAAAAACAAAAGCCTTCAGGACAGCTGTCGAAGGGTCAAAAGGAAGAAAAGATCTTGGACATTAATTCTTATTTCTTAGAATAATATAGGTTAAGTTGTAGATTACCTGAGATTCAACTTTAATCCTTGGAGAAATTATTCCTTCAAGTTATAATTTCAGTAAATTAATTACTCAAAACTTTTTTGAGATGAATTATTTGCTTAAACTTTAAAGCATTTTTAACAATTTATACTATATTTACCAATAATGTCAATGCCAAGCATGTTATATTATGTTTTTACGTGTTATTTCCTTCTCCAAATATTTTCTTGACAGGGGGTGCAAATGGATTGGTTATGATAGAGTTTGAGTGAAATTTTTTTTTTTGAATCTATCAAATTTAATTAGGTTGATTTAGTTTGGTTTGATTTGTAAATTTTTTTTTTTAACAAATTCAAATCAAACCAATCCGATGAAGATTCAATTGACTAGATTGAGCTCATTGAGTTGAACTAAAAAAATTTCTTACAAAAAATTTATTCTTATAATGAACAATTAATAATAATATAAAACTTGATTATGATATACTTTAACTTAATAGTAGTGTAAATAGATAAATTTCTTAAATAAATATTAATAAGGAAGATAAAAAGTGAATCTATCACCAAAAATTTAAGTGTAAAACTTTGAAAAATTATAAATAATAGAAAAAATTTAGTTGATTGGGTAATCAGATTGGATGTTTGGATGATTAGATTGAAAATTATCATAAATTTATTGATTTAGTTTCACCTTAAAATGAATTGATTGTTTAAACCCTTCCAAATCAATTTCATTAGTTTAGTTTAGATCTTTGGGTTTATACAATTCGTTTACATCCCCTATTTTTTGATATTGATATCACACAATTTTCAATATCAACAACAAAACTTATAATTGATATCGATAAGTATATCAAATCACATAAGTAATTAATATTTTGTTCCATAAGGAGTGCGAATTATTAATTACCAAATTTACCATGAAACTTTCTACTATTTAAACTATCCAAATTTAGGATCAAAGTGAGCCTTGAATAACAAGAAAAAGGAAAACTTCACCTTTAAGAGAAAGAACAATCAAGAAACAAAAACTAGGGTATAGATTTCACTTGGTTTATACGATTATAAATTGATTTTATAGAGTGTGTTTTTTTAGCGCATTTTTTTAAATAAAAAAGGTATTTTTTGACGAAAAAAATTATTTTTTATAAAATTTATTCATCTTAACTTCTACTCAAAAGCTTAATTTTTTTCTTTTAACTTTTGAGTAAAAATTGAAATAAATAGTTTATTTGAAAAGTAATTTTTTTAGTAGTAAAAAAATCATTTTTTGTCAAAAAAAAAAATGAAACAAACACTTTTCTTTTAACCAATGAGAATTTATTATTTCCTTAACTAAGTCCTAAGAAGTAATTAAACGCATTAGTCAAGAAAAAGGAAATAACTAGACTTAGCTACTCATGAAAAAAAATACAAGAAGGGGCTTTCTATGGTACTCAAGAAAATTTAAAGGGTTCAAAACCCTTGTTGAGTTGGACTAATTATATAATAACATATAATTTATACATTTAGCATAAAATTTTATAAATTTAATTATTAATAATTATAAATTAATCATTTTAAAAAGTTTAATATTTGCCATAAATTAGTTTGACTTATCTAATTAGTAAGCTAAAATGAGTTGGGCCTAAACGGGTCTGACCAATATTATATTAATTCATTAACATTTATCATATGTTAACATGACCCATTTGATTAGCATGTCCAAATAGGCTGAGTCGGGCTTAAATGGACCAAACCTAAATGGGTTTAACTAACCTATTTAAATTTATGGGTTAATCTTAAATGAATTAAGCTAATATTATGCACCTTGTTAATTTTTACTATAGATTGACCTGACCCATTTAATTAATAGGCCCAAATAAATTGAGCCTAAATGACTCAAGCCAATATTATACTAATTTGCTAATATTTGTTATAGATTAATCTAACCTAATTTAATTAATAGGCCAAAATAGGTTGTGCATAAATGAGTTGTGCTAACCTAACATTTATGATGTATCAGAAATGTACGTAATTAAATTTTACTTAAAATACCTAGTATAAAAAGATTATGTCATGAGAACACTCCAACAAAAAAAAGGGTACATATCCCGACTACAATCAAATATTGTTAAAATTGATTCCGCAACTTAGAAGCACTAATTCACGCGTACCTTATCAAGAACAGTTTGATTTATGTACACCTTTATCATTAAGAACATGTTTTTATTATTCATTTTGCTGATGGAAAAAATGTTTGCTGGGTGGCTTTTAAATTTTAATCGATGTACAGGACTCAATGAAACAAGTTGCGTCGTTTCTGAAAGAATGGAGGCTCTCAATATATACCGCAACAGTTTAACAAGAGGAAAATTCTCAGCCACGGCATCGGGGTGCGTTTTCTCAACAAGATTTTTTTAACTAGTGTTTATAGAATATTTGTCAAGAAATAAAAAATATCTAATAACCCAAATAACCCAATTAGGCAAAATAAGTGAATCTGTACTTTAGTTTTTAAAAGATTTGTATAATATTAATTTAATTTTTAAAAGATTGTTTATATTAAATAAAATTTGAAAATTAAAATATAATATTATTTTAAATTTTTTAAATTATTTAATATTAAATAAATTCTTAAAAATTCATACTTTATCAAAAAAAGAAATCAAATAATCTTTTAAAAACTCATTCTTTATAAAAAAAAATGATTCAAATAATTTTTTGGAAAGAGCTAAAATTATAATATATTTTAATTTTTAAGAATTAATTTGATATAAAATTTTTTTAGGAATATATATAATATTATATTTAATTTTTTAGAGATTTATTTAATATAAAATTTTTAAAAAAATTAAATTAATACCACACGAATCTTTTGAAGCTAAAGTACATATACAGCCATAATAAAAATACCCAAAAAAAAAAAAAGCCAGAGTATTGACATGATGATAGCCACAAAACAAATTTGTCAATTAACAATCCATGTATATCTTTATTGATCGTTGAAACTCGAAAGCATCGGACCAAATTCTTGCAGTGCTTATCTTTATTATTATATCTCCTCTTATTATGTTATCTTCCACTTCTTAAGTGTGGTGTCTGTTACTTCCAGCGCGCCCCTCACGAAAATGATGACGACAGAAATATACAGTTAATTAATCCAAGAGTAATGGTTATTATTATGGTATAACTGTATAACTACTTAAAGTATTCTCCAAAAGTAATCATTACTTTCTTGCAAAAGATGATTAATATAAACTATACATTTTGTTAATATGTATTTTCAAACCATACATTAATAAATTAAAAATAATTAATAAATAAAAAAGTCCAAATGTTTAATATTTTAACGTGCAAAAAATATTTAATATTTTTAATCAATTATTAATTAAAATAAGAAAATAATTTTATATATTATCAAAATAAAAAAATTTTATATTATCATTTAATTACATACTTCTATTTATAAAATTTTTAAGATAATAGATGATTGAATTAAATATTTTATTATTATAATAATATATATTTAAATATTTATGTAAAAAAATTTTATACTAATAATATATTAAAATTAAATTTTTATGATAAATGATAAATATTATTTTTGTCCATTCACGTATAAAAAAAAGGACAAATTAACAAACAATGTTCTGAAATTTTTTAAACATAGTCAATATAATATCTTAAAAGTGTAAAAAAAAATTTATATTTTTTAAATGATTGTATAAAGAGTAATAAATATTTTTTATTTATTTTTCAATTTATTTAGAATATATTAATCTCCCATTTAAATAAACTTTTTTTACAATTATATAAATTTTAATGTCATTTTAAAGTTACATTACATACATTTTTCTGTTTCTTAAATTTAATAAAATCATGCTAATTAAATAACTCTTAAATATCAATATTTATTTTAAATATTATTTGTTGAAATAATTTTTATACTTTTATTAAGAGTTTAATTGGGTGCACTAATCAAAATATTCCATTTGTATGACCATTCGAGTAGTGGGTAGTTATATCAAAGACTTTTACTAATGTGGTAATATATAATTGGATATCTGTATAAAAAAATTTTACACTGATAATATATTCAAATTAAATCCTTGTACTAATTATTCATATAATTTTAAGTTAACACTGATCTCTAATGTGATTGTTTCATAATTGGATCCTTCACATTACAAGTAATTTTATTTATACCTCTTTTTAAATACAAACATTCCTTTCATACTCTTTCTGGTTTGATTTTGTATCGATAAAATCGCAAAAATAAACCCTGCAAGAAGTCAACATAACTTATCCTACTTTTAGCTTTCTTTGTTTTCTAGCAGATGGCTCTTTTCTACACCTTATCAAAATCTTTAACCCTTTTTAATGCTCATAAATATGTTCATTATTTTGGATTATATTCTCGTGTGTCATTAAATTAGATTAGATAATTCCGATTGGAAAACGATAGTTTCACATTTGTTCATATAATCTCACATGAAAAATAATGAATAATTGATTTGACAAATAAAGAAGGATAGAATGGTAAGAATTATGTGAAGGAAAATAAGTGAAGCTACATTACTCGTTTGTAAATTTTATAAATTTTTATCTTATCAAAGTCTTTGCTCAACTCAACATTACGTAACTCCCATAAAAAAAAACATTATGTAAATAATAATAAAGACTAACAAAATATGTTAAATGCATATACCTATAAATCAAAATTAAATTCAGCAAATTAGTTTGATTGCAGAACCAATTTTCAGCTAATTATTATTCATTATTTAGCCAATTAAATTAATGAAACTACAGTCTAAAATTCTGCCGGCTTTAATTTTCAATTCAACATATGGAACACTAGCATCTAACTGTATCGGCAAGAGTCAAAAAAAAAAAAAAAAGGAAATTAAAAAGGAAGAAGAACAAAAGGTCCCTATTAGACTAAAAAGCTTGACATTGACCCTTTCTTAACCCCATTTGCTTGAGTGGGCACGGCATCTCTCTCTCCCCTTTCTCGGTCTCACCCAATCCTGAAAGACAAGCACTCAGCAAAGCTCTTCAAAAATAGACATAAAAAAAAAAAAGGGAAAAAGACACAGATAGATAGAGAAAAAGATACCCTCTTCAATTCCTCCTGTTCCTCTTCTTCTTCTTCTTCTTTTTCTAATCTTCTATCACTCCTCCAAGGGAGAAGAGAAAGAATCTATACCCACCATGTTTTTTCATCCATGCCTAAACCACAAGGGTCCCACCCCAACACACCAAAAAGAAAAACAACACCGCCACCAACATTAACAACATAAAAAAAATCATCACCAACACCAAACTCTAAACCTTACTCTCACTGCTCCTTCTTCCTTCTGTTGTCAAACAACAACTAAACCCAAACCCTTGAACATCTTCTTTTATCACCTCACTCCGCATAAACTCCAGACCCTACCTACATTCACAACACATAATAACATAACACATATATTTATATTATTATAATAGAAAGTTTATATTTTATATTTTATTTTTATGTGCTAGCCGGCGATGCCGACGCCGGTAAGCGCAGCGAGGCAATGCCTGACGGAGGAGGCGGCGCGTGCCCTTGACGACGCGGTGGCGGTGGCGCGTCGCCGCAGCCACGCACAGACGACGTCGCTCCACGCCGTCTCCGCCCTCCTCTCCCTCCCCTCCGCCGCCCTCCGCGACGCCTGCGGCCGCGCCCGCAGCCTCTCCTACTCCCCCCGCCTCCAGTTCCGCGCCCTCGAGCTCTCCGTCGGAGTCTCCCTCGACCGCCTCCCCACCACCACCGCCGCCAAATCCTCCTCCTCCTCCGCCGCCGCCGGCGACGGACCTCCGGTGTCGAACTCCCTCATGGCCGCCATAAAGCGGTCTCAGGCCAACCAGCGCCGCCACCCCGAAAGCTTCCACTTCATGATCCTCCAACAACAGCAAAACCAAAACCAAAACCAGGTTGTTCCTCAAGCGGCGTCGTTTTTGAAGGTGGAGTTAAAGCACTTCATTCTCTCAATCCTCGATGACCCTATTGTAAGTAGAGTCTTCGCTGAAGCTGGTTTTCAAAGCTACGATATCAAGCTCGCCTTGCTTCAACCACCTCTTCAAACTAACAACAATAGGTTTTTTTATTCCCGGTTGAACCGGCCGGTTTTTCTTTGCAACTTTGAACCGGGTGGGCCGTGTGGGCCTGGTGGACCGGGCTCGGGCCTGCCCTTCGTGGGCCTGGACCAGAACTGCAGGAGGATTGTGGAGGTTCTTGTGAGGAAGGAAAAAAGGAACCCGCTTTTGATGGGGGTGTATGCAAAGGGAGCTCTCAAAGGGTTCATGGAAAGTGTGCAAAAGGGTAAAATGGGAATTTTGCCATGTGAGCTTGCTGGGTTGAGTGTGGTGTGTGTTGAGAAGGAGATAGCTGAGTATGTTAATGGGGTGATGAGTGAGGAGATGATGGGGTTGAGGTTTAAGGAAGTAGGTTGTTTGGTTGACCAGTGTTTGGGTGCTGGTGTTGTTGTGAGTTTTGGGGAGGTTGAGGTTCTTGGGAGGGATGAGAGTTCTGTTGATTCTGTTGGGTTTGTTGTGGAACAGTTGAGGAAGTTGTTGGATGATCATGGTGGCAAGGTTTGGTTGGTTGGCGTAGCGGGAACGTCTGATGCCTATTCCAAGTTTCTGGGTTTGTTCCCAAATGTTGATAGGGATTGGGATCTGCATCTCCTCACCGTTACTTCTTCTGCCACATCTTCCAGGTGGGTTTCTTTTCTCCTTTCTTAGTCTTTATTGGTTCGCCCGTGTACTTTGTCTTGATTTGGTTCAAACTTAGAAAATTGCAACCAACCAATGTGTGTTTGTGTTGTGTAACTTTGTCATGGGGTATGGTCTAGCACGTTTTGTGATATGCATTATTATAGTATTATTATATGAATATAATATATATAATATAATGTTTATGTAAGTATGTTTTGATTTGTAACATGGGACGGGCTTTTTTTTGTAAAGGAAAAGTTGACATGTAACCATAGGTTCATTGGCACAATAAATGAACAAAGTGTAAATTGAAAGGTTCTGAGTCTTAGCTCGCCTGTGTTGCAGAAAATTTTCGCTTGTTTCAAGGCTTGTTTTTGTGATCCAAATGGTATGGCTTTTAGTTGCTTTCCTCGTCTTCCTTTGTCATACTTTTCTCAGTCACTTTTAAAGTTGTTTGGTCTCAGTGGAAGGAGTGATTCTTTTTTTCCTTTTAAACAATACTCTTTTCATTAAACTCTATTCTAACTCCCTTAAGCCCTTAGCTCTCTATTATCCTTTTCCTACTTTTAAATTAATTTAGAGATATTATAATGAAGGTTTTTTATCCTATTTGTTTTGTTTTGCGTTTGTTTTTATAGAGAAAACTAGTCACTTGCAAGTTGCAGTGGACTTGCTGTACGGTACTACTATCTTGGCACAAAGTCAATCTGAATTCTGAAAGGATTCCTGCTATGAATTTTTGGTTATAGCGGGTGTTGGCTAATTGCATGCATATTAATATTATTTGTACTCATTTTTTAGATTTATTATAGATATATAATAAAAATAAAAGAAAAAGATATAAGATAGTGAATGTTAGAAAAATAAAAATGGTGAATCCATCACCTTATGTCTTTCTATCTTATTATATGTCTACGCTAAATCTAGCAAATGAGTATAAATAACATTACTAATTGCAATCTCATCTTTTTGGCCTCTGTCAGATTGCATTACCTTCATCTATACTTCTGCATGTATAGAATTTATAGAAATCAATTGCTTGTGTCACCCCATATGATATGAGCCCTAAATGTTATTTCTATCCTGCAGTCTTTTGCTGAGTGCTGTGATAAATGCAATGTTGTTCCTTTTCTGCACCCCTGGACCACCAGGTCTCTTTTCTTTTTTGGGTTATCAACGTAATTTTCACTCTGTAGATGATAACTAAAGATTTCCTTTTTCTGACAACTATTGTGAGTAGCCCATCAAACTCAATAGCCTGATATTTTTTTTTTTGTTGGTCGGGAATAGCCTGATGTTATATATGCCTATAATGTATCAAATGCTTTTTAGGCTTTGTAATATGTACACAAAACCTTATACAGACTCATACACAAGGCGGGTCTACACTATCTTGTCATTATTGCAGTACATTTTTCCAACTCTAAAAATCTAGAGTATTTAGATAGATATGTGTCGAAAATAGAGTACAAATATCTTTTCTCATGTTTTTACGTAAAATGGGAACATTAAATATGAATGTTATTTGGATTTAAAATATGGCATCCAATAGAACTTTTACAATGTCCAAAAATTTATACATAAAATATTATAATTAGGTCCCACGTTATTGTATGCCACACCTCGTTAGACTATAAGTGACTCATTTGATGGCCGTATTTTAGGTCTAAATAACCTGGCTTATAATATATTTCATTTCTTTTGATGATTTTTTTTGTTTTTAAGTTTACAGTGACGTACGCTTTAGCTTCTGAGAGTTTTGTTGTGCCTATTGGATCTTAATTAAAAGTTCTGTGTTCATGATGACCTTGCAGCTTGATGGGGTCCTTTGTTCCATTCGGCGGGTTCTTCTCTACAACTTCTGAGTTGAGAAGCCCCATAAGCTGTACGAATTTATCTTTAACTCGTTGTGACACATGCAACGAAAAGTATGAGCAAGAAGTCGCTGATATTCTGAAGGTAGGTCCTGCCACCTCGGCATGTGGTTACTCAACAAGCTTGCCTTGGTTACAAAAGGTTAATGTGGACACGGATAAAGGATTGGATGTGGCAAAGGTGGGTTATGATAACCTAATCTTATATTCCCTTGTCCAATGCATGCAGAGATATTCACATGCTCACACACATACATGCAACATCGTGGGGACAATTGCTGTACTGACCCACTAAAATAATTTAGAGGTACGCATTAACAATGCTACTTGCCTACACTGGTAAAAATAAAACGGCCTAATTATCTGTAAGTCTTTATAATTTTATTTAAAATTTAAATATTTTTTATAGTTTGAAATTTATAATTAGGTTTCTATAGTAATAGAAATTAAAAATTTGTAATTAGGTATGTATAGTGATAGAAATTTTGTAATTAAGTCCTTGAACCAATCTATCATTGTAATACCATCAAATGAAATAGAAGATACCAATCTTTCATATGATGTAAACAGGTTCAATTATTCCGTAGATTCTTATAGTTTCACTTAAAATTCAAATAGGTCCTTATAGTGATGGTAATTTTCCTGGAGCACCCAAGGTTGGTCTAGAGGCCTAATTATAAAATTATTATTACTATAAGGGTTTATTACAAATTTTTAAACTATAGAGATATATTCAAATAATCAGTAGAGTTGCAATATAATTAAACCAAATAAAAACACATTTTTCCATTTATAAAAGAGATGGTAATATAGTAATATATGTAGCAGTTAGCAAACCAGAATAGTAATATATGTAGCAGTTAGCAAACCAGAAAGATAATACATCTCTTGTCTATTTCTTCCCTCTGAATTTTCTTTGGTGGAGCCTGTGGTTTTTGATGATCAAACTAAGGACTACATCAAAGATGTGAGTTCAGAAATTAGATTTACTGAACTGAACGAGATTAGTGATGTTTTTCAAAGTTGATCAAGTCAAAAAAAGCATGTTGTAGGTCAACATGTACATCCTTCATGTTTTGCATCACATGCCATACTTTATTGATTCAATTTATGGCTGCATTTATATGAGAATGAACTTCATTACTTTAGTGCAGACTAATGAAGACAACACAAGCTTGAATGCTAAGATCTTCGGATTGCAAAGGAAATGGAGTGACATTTGTCAACGTGTTCATCACAACCGATCATTACCAGAATTTGATCTCTCTCCAACAAGGTCCCAAGCTGCACCACTTGAAGGGTTTCCATTTGGTTCGAGTTTCAATGAACGTAGCAATAAAGGTCTATCCCTGAATGAAATTCAATGTTCCAATCAAATTTCATGCATGCCTAAACAGTTACAAAGTACTACTTCCCCATCTAAACAGATATTACCAGTTTCTTCATTACCTTTTGGTGCTGCTAGTATGAACATTGAAACTGACCTAGCACCAAAAGTTTCAAAAAGTCTATTTGAACAAAGATCATCTTCATCCCTTATTCCTGTGACCACAGATTTGGGATTGGGAACTATATATACATCACATGCTCATGAGCCAGATACCCCAAAACTACAGGATCATAAAAGGCATCTTCAGCACCTTTCAGACTCCCTCTCAACTGATTTTGATGCTGTGAATGAGAGTACTACTCACCAAATTGCTATATCTTCTCCCTGCTCTGGTCCAAATTTTGAAGGGAAATTTGACTCAGCAGACTTCAAGTCACTCCACAAATTTCTCACTGAAAAGGTTGGCTGGCAAGATGAGGCCATATATGCTATCAATCGAGCGATTTCCCTTTGTAGATCCGGTGGCGGTAGGCATGGTGGCTCGCGTGTTAGAGCAGACATATGGCTTGCTCTCCTTGGACAAGATAGAGCTGGAAAAAGGAAAATTGCTTCAGCACTTGCAGAGTGTTTATTTGGAAACAAAGAAAGCCTAATCTCTGTGGATTTGAGCTCCTTGGAGAGCTTCTATCCATCAAACTCAATTTTTGAATTCCAAAGTCCATATTGTCATGATGTGCTTAGGAGGAAGACAGTTGTGGACTACATTGCTGGGGAGTTGAATAAAAAGCCTCATTCAGTTATCTTTCTTGAGAATGTAGATAAAGCTGATTTTCTGGTGCAGAATAGTTTGATCAAAGCAATAAGAACAGGTAGATTCCCATACTCACTTGGAAGGGAAATCAGCATCAACAACGCAATCTTTATTGTAACCTCGGCCGTTTTTAATGGCCGCGGTGCTTTTGTCTCGGAGGAGGAGCCTCAAATGTTTCCTGAGGAAAGAGTCCTTGAAGCCAAGAGATGTCAAATGCAATTGTTACTTGGACATGCTTCTGAGGATGCGAAAAGAAGTGGCGGCACGAATGTGATGGTTGCGCCGAGAAAAGGGACCTCCAAACCAACATTTCTGAATAAAAGAAAGCTAGTTCAAAGTAATGATGATTCCAAAGAGAAAGCAACATGCAAGACAAAGAAGCTGGATCTAAATTTGCCTTTAGAGGAGGTTGAAGAGGGCATCAATTACAATGATTATGAAAGTGAACCTGAAGTTGAAAACTCTGAAGCCTGGTTACATGATTTCTGTGATCAAATTGATGAAAAAGTGGTCTTTAAGCAATTCAATTTTGATTCCCTTGCTGAGCAAGTAATTAGAAGCATTGATGTACAATTCCAAAGGACATTTGGATCAGACTTTGTGCTGGAAATTGATTATGAGGTCATGGCACAGATACTTGCAGCTGCTTGGTTATCAGACAAGAAAAATGCAGTGGAGGATTGGGTTGAAAGTGTTCTTGGAAGAGGCTTTGCTGAAGCACAAAAGAAGTGCCACCCTGAAGCTCAGTTTGTCATGAAACTGGTTAACTGTGAAAGCAATTTTGTGGAAGAGCAAGCTAATGGGGTGTGCCTTCCAGCTAGAATTAACTTGAACTGAATTTTTTGCTCACTATGTATTGTTGTAATTACTTGTAAAATGTAGCTTTTTAGGGTATAGCATTTGCTAGTCAGTAGCATTGCTGCTAATTAATCCCACAATTTTTTTTTTCTTTTTTGTGGCAATCATTGTGATGCAATTCCTGTGGTAAAAGAATGTGTAGTCTTCACTAGTTTCCTGCTTATTAGTCTATTTTCATTGATCTTTCCTTCTCTATAAGCGAGTTCTAATAATATCTGCTGGGAGTTTCATACATAATAATGTCACTTGGTCAACTCTTAAGCTCTTTTTATTTATCTTTTTTATTCAAATCGTTGCATTTTTTTGGTGTTAGAATTGTCTAGAGGGCTTCACTCAGCAAGACGAGGTTAAAATGCAATCGAATACCTTTCTAGATATGAGCAAATCAATTTAAGGTGCTTACTTTTGATATAATTAATCTTACAAGGCAATAAAACTCACAAGAGAAAAAAATATAATTAGTCTTCACTCCTTTTAATTTCTTTGCTAACGTAACCATTTTAAGATATAGGTTAAAAAACAAACGATAGTGTTATATTCATAATTTTTTTTCTCCCACATTCCACCCATATCTCTCGGCAGGTTATTGGGTGAGTCTTCACTCATCAAAAAATGTGCTTTTGTTCTCCCTCAGGATGTAAAATATATCATAAATAGAATAACGGCAAACTTGTTCAAATCATACATCTTTCCCCTAAGTATCATGGGTAGCTGAAAAAGAAAATAACAGTTCTGATCTTCACATCATTTTTTGTTTTTTTTATGAATCAGACGATACTTAAAAATCTACTAAATACTAATTCATTTGACTTAAGCTAGGTTAGCTCATTACAAAGTAAAACTCTCCTAATATTTTACTTTTTTAAAAGTTATTATTCACAAAGGGAATAAGTGTTGGAGCACTTGAAGCAAGTAGCATTGATTATCTCCACATCATTCTTATATTCGGTAGCTTTAACAAAATTTAATGAATCCCTTTAGTAGAATTATTCAACGGGGCATTTCACAGAACATAGAGCCACAAATCAATTGGTTCTAAAGAAAAACTACAGAAACAAATTGAAGGATTTAATTAGAACTATTTCAGAAGTTCTAAAATACTCCTAGAAATGAGCACTCATTAGACTTCAGCTGATCAAGGCTGCATTAATTTTAATATACCACATAGACATAGTGGTTTAGATTTATCTTTCTTATTAATAAGACCCAATATGTTCTTGGTATGAAAGTTTAGCCATTATGAGAAGCCTTTTCTTTTTCATTTTCATTTTAATTTTAAATTACTATTACAAACGACAAAGATAGAAAACAGAATACCATTATTTTTTTTCTTAATGCAAAATCATTTGTTTTGTTATTAATCTTGTAGGGAAATTGGGTTTGATTTACTGTTCTCTTGGGTGAGTGTAGGCCCATTTGGCCCAACTACCAAATGGGGCTAAATCCAGTCACATTCGTGTGCATGCTTGTCCTTTGCAGTTGAATTGTGATTGGGATGTTAATGCTCGAGTAGCTTGGGAAGTAGGTCACAGAAAACTCATAATCAAGTGTGACCCCCAAGCGCTTGCTCCTACCCAAAAAAGTTTGTGTCTTGTTGTTTGGCCCAGCCCGTCACTTGGGCTTCACAGCCTTATAACATATGCTTGTATAAGAGAAAAAAAGAACTTAAACAGGGAGGCTGATTGTAAAGTGCTGCACTGCCCTGGTAGGCATTATACAGTTATATTTTAATTTTATATAATTTAGAGCGAAACTTTCACTTAGTCAATAAAAAGATACATCTGTTATTTATTTATATTCTTACAAATGGACTTTGTCAATTTAATCCATCAACATTTTTAGAAATTCTTACATAGATACTTTCTATCACATCAACATTGAAACATTTCATTCATATTTTAACATATGTGAAATAGTAATCCACATGTTTCAAGCTTAATTAATGCTATATAACTTATTAATTGATATTTCGTTTGTTATATCTATCTAAAAAAGTAATTTTAAGAAATGATAATTTTAAAATGATAATTATTATATTTTGATATCAATAATTATTAATAGATGAATATAATAAATGAATATCGATTAATAAGGTGTATAGTATTAATAAAGATTGAAACATGTTGATCATTATCTTACATATGTCAAAATATGAATGGAGTACTGGTAAAATATTGACGTGGTAAGTAATACCTACCTAAGAATAACAAAAGTTTATCTCAATAGGAAGGTTCGCCCCAATCTAGAGTTGGGACATGCCTTCTAGATTATTGAGTATTTACAGAGGTACTTACAGATTGCTCATTAATGGGGTAATACAGGAATTAAACTAAGTTATAGCAATATATCAGTAAAAGATAGATCAGGTGAACCAACTCTCATTGGAATTTTGACTTTTACTATAACTACTTTAAAAAAGTCATATAAAAGATAAAATATAATTGGTTGATAATATAAAATATTATATATACGGATAGTGTATCAAAATCAATCTCAATACTAAATAACATTTAACATAAATTACAATTTTGTATAATAACAATTAATAAATATTCAAATAATAATTATTTTAAATATATAATTAAATAACTAATAAAATTAATTTTTTTTGTTTAAACCACCAATATTCTAATTCCATTACAACTAATTTGGTTCGAGCCTGATCGACCTACAGCGGGATTGTAGCTTTCTTAGCGTTAGTTTTTTTATTCACAAGACTTGAACCTAATATCTTGTTTAAAGGAAATAAGTATCAAATCACTTACACTAACTAAGTAGGATAAGACTTCTTTTACAAGACAACTGATGTTTGACTAGGGCACTAAAAGACAAACGTCTTTTCTACTACGTGGCTTCTTCGTGACGATTCCCGGGTCTTGAGCTTTGTGGGATTGTTGACACCTCTGCTACTTGAAGATAGGCTCATGGCTTGGTGATAAGTTTGCTCTCTCGTCTCTATCTACTTTTTTCCAGTACTTTCTTATCTCTTCTTTTAATAGTATATCTTCAGGATCCATCATGTCTTCATCTGGGTCTTGGGAATCCTGCATGATTAGATCTTGCATTGAATTTTTGTCAGTGGTTGTGCTTGTCTGGCCTGCTTCAATTGTTCCAGCTGGTGCTTCACTGATGTGAGGAATCTCGGATAATGGACAGATGATATCTAATGGCTGGATACAGGTGGCATCATTATCATCTACACCATTAATTTCCTGCAAGTGAAAAACTAAATTTTCTTTATAGAACGGAGGTTCATTGTCTCGGACAAGTGCTTTCAGATTTGGGAGTAGTGTATACACCCTGGCATGGTTTTGTGTCCAGAGAAGCTTCGTCTGTGGATGCTGGAAATACGGTCGGTAGATAATAAAAACTGAGATAAAATCATCTAATTGATTATCTTCTAATTTTCAAATATTAAACCTGGATAATTCTCTGTGAAGTTCTTTAATCCACCAACTGATAGGTGAAAACCATTGAAGAGCATTCTATAAAAGAGAAGAAGCCGGTTTTAGAGATGCGAGAGGAATCTCCTCGATTTAAAGCGAGGGCACAGGATAGGATATGAGTATAAGATGGAGGCGCATAGATACCACATATCGGACTCTTGAATGTTGTTCCCATAAAGATGGTAAAAATGGTAAGATATGGTGCAATGTGACTTAGCTAAGTGGGTTGAGGAACCAGGTTATGTGTTTGGGTGATCTGTTTAGATAAAGGGACATATGTGATCCGGCAAATTCCTGTAGGTATTTTGGTGTTAAAGAGTGGGAGGGGAGGAATTTCTGAAGGGAAGGTTTTTGAGCTATGTCTTACGTGAGAGGAACCTGGATGGATAAGTATTCATCATGATTAGTGGGTAACGATGAGTGGAGGCGATGATGGTGATGGATTTGGTTTGGACTTGGTTTGGCCTGGAGAGGAAATGCAGGACAAGGTTTTGAGTTCCTTTTATGTGTTTCTGGAGAAATCATATCTCGGAAAACTATTCTTTCACCTGAGTATTTGAGGACTTGGCAGGATTCTGTTTTTGAACTCAAGCAATTTCGGAAATGAGGAATTATCTAGATGTACCTCAAATTGGTGTCCTTTGAGATGGAAATCAAACTTCTGGATTCCATACTTGACTGCCAGGGTTTCCTTGTAAGTTGTGTGATAGTGAAGCTCCGCTGGTTTGAACTGTCCACTGGCATGTCCGCAATAGAATTTTTGGCCTTCAATTTCTTCTATCAGATGGTTCTCCCGATCTTTGGTCACTAGCGCTGTTTGCAAAATCCGCTTTCCCTCCCGGTGTATCTTGAGAGAGGTGGATTCTTCTTTGCTGCTTGACCTTTGACTCGGATACTTTGTTCTGCTCCCCATGGAGGAGCTTTTTTCTTCAGGAGCTTGGGCCCGAACCGTGGTGTCTTTTGAAAATATGTGGGATGAAATCCCTTATGTAGTTGAGAATTCCCAGCTATTGGATGCCTTTGTGGTCATGTTTTATCAGGAAATTTTGGAAGTTCTTGACAATGTGGGTGGTGGCACATATTTTCCTTGAAAGCAAAGTGCATTCCTTGGAAAATCTACTTCATTATTCCGATCTGGGATTTTCTTGATGACAGCATTATTCCATATTGGTCACAAATGTTGTAGAATTCTTCCAAGAGTTGCTTGTGACTGTGTTCATTAGGAGAGAAAAGGAGTATGTCATCAATGTAAATGAGAGCACGATCAAGGAGAGATTCAAAGACTTTGGTCATGGCCTTTTGGAGCATTGATGGGGTGACTTTGGGCTAAAGGGTAAGGATACCATTGGTAATGGGCATTTGGAATACTGAAAATGCGGTTTTAGTCTGTCTTTTGGGTTAAGGCCCACTTGCCAAAAATCACGACTTCAGTCAAACTTTGAGAAAATATGGGCATTAGAATATAGGAATAAAGAGAGTAAATCTTCCAAGAGGAAACTTATCATCTTTGAGGAATTGGTTTAGTGGGCGATGTCGATGACAAGTCTCTTTCCTCGAATCTGTTCGGATCTTTTATTCACATAAAAAGCTTGGCACGCCAATCAGTTGGTTGGTTCAATCACTTCGCTTGACAATTGTTGGCATTCTTCAAATCTTTGCTCGCTCTGTCGGATGGTGACATTCCGGGATGAAGCGCCTTGGTTGGATTGATGTCTTCATTTAATTTGAATGGCAAATCCACGAAGAATTTCTCATTCTTCCAAAGTGGATGAGGATGTTTGAAGAGGTCATGGCTCAAGACTCATCTTGAGGAGCTTGTCCCTATGTCTTCATATTCCAATGGTGCATCTGCAAGAGTAAACAATTTTGGGCGTAGAATAAGGCTTGAACTCCCAGTTTGAACTTAATCCCTTGAGAAAGGATTTGAAGTCTATGATTTTGAGTGTAAACATCCATGCCGATCACAAGATCTTTGTCGAACCAGAAATCTGTTCCAATGACTTTGGTCGGATAATGCATCACAGGAAAAATTTGATTCCGATCTTGTGTTTTAGTAATCGATCCGTTCGAAAAATCTTGCCATCTGCGCTTTGAAAAAATGGACACCTTTGGATTCCCAAGCGATGATGGGAGGATCACGGATTCATCAAAGTCTTACGTGCTCTCAGATCCATGAAAGCAATGGCTTTGATTGGCATGTATATCATACTTGAGGAAGAATATGAATCTCGATGTTCGGCAATGGTGGAGCCGGATCGAGGCGATTCTACGGATTTGAAATGCTGGAGACTTCTTACGCTTGTAAGGCAAATGTTCTTGAAGCTGGAAGATTCGACTCACCGCTTTTCTTGAGTGTAATATTCTTAGCGAAGGCAGTTGAGGCATCTGGGCGATCTTGCTTTCATCATACCAGGATTCAATGTCTTCATCTGCGGCTAAGTCAAGGAATGGACTAGCTTGGAAGCCTTTTCCACTGTTATTTGGACAATTTTTTTGAAAAGTGTCCTTTCTTGCCACAAATGAAACATCGTTTGCCATTTTTCCTCGGAAAGGCTTTCTTTTGAAGAACTTGACCTTCTTCTTCTTTCTTTTCTTGTTCGGGAAGACTCATTTTCCTTTTGGCGATTGGCTTGCAGCTGACTCGGTCTTTCTCTTTGCACTTGATCTCGTGTAATTCTTCTTGCAAGCCTTGGTGTATTTCTTTCTCGTCTTTGAGAATATTTTCAAAGAGGACACATTGGCTACATAGCTTGTCTAATGCGCAAGGCATGCAGTGGATTTCTCCAAGAGTCATGCTTCAACGCTCTTTGCATGAGTGGTGATCATTCTGAACATTTACTGGAGTTCTTGAAGAGAGGCGACATAGGTGTTCTTAAGGCTAGGATCATTGTAGCCATTTAGTTGATAAAACCTTTGAGCCATTCTTTTGAAATGGCGCTCAAGATCGAGGTTTTTCGAGCAACACTTCATGTCAAAGTATTTCTTCCGAACTTCCTTTTGGACAAGGTTGTGGTCATCAAGAAATTCATGATGGAGTGCTGCAATACTTGATGTCGGTACTTTCCGGTCTGGAGTTCATCTTGTCTTCTGGGAACCAAGACTAAGATACCATTCCTTGAGGACTCAGTCATGTGGGAATTCTTCAATGACTAGACTGATCAAGATCATCGGTGAAATCATCTTAGCATCCATCCAGGCTTTAAAATCTAAAAACCTTTTTCTCCATTAAGATGGAGGGATGTCATCAATGGTGAACAATGGTCCTCCAGATGGTGGAGGTGTATTGATCTCTTGAGGATTTAAAGATGACGATTGAGCCCCTCTTGTTATCTCAGTCTACTGGTTGTAGCCATGAGGGTCCTAGTGATGTCGGATACTCATCATCACTAGGGGTTTCCACGGATGCTTCGACACTCTGGTCATCGCTATCTGCTGGCTCTTGGTAGGCATGGGAGGATATCATGGCTTGAGGCAGTGGGGACTATCGTCGGGTCAACCTCTGAGGTCTGCGTCTTTTTGGAGATGGTTCGAGTTCAAGAGATTTTGAATCTTGAAGTGGTTGTTTTGGGCCCGAGGAAGATTCAACAACTTCCTTCCTCTTTGGGTTTTCTCTAGAGGAGTCGAGATCTTTCTCCAAATAATGTGGTTTTTGGTGGTAGGATTGGTGGTAGTAATGGTGGAGGCCTATATGGTTGTGAAGATGGTAGAAGAATTTGGGATATATCTTTGGTGGTGGAGCAAAGAATGGAGTGCAGCTCAGAATTTGTTTTGGAGTTTCTTTGTATATTCGTAGAGCTCTTCTATATTATGGCTAAGCCTCACGAAGTTCTCTTTCTCTTAGATCGAAAAGTCGGGTCATGGATATTTAGGACGGGGAAGTTATCGAATTTCCATTTCCAGGACTTCGATTCTGGCTTTTATCTCCTTATAGTACTTTTGCAACTTTTCAGACAGTATCTCCAGTCGTAGCTCTACAGCTGCCATAATGTTATCAATCTTTTGATTGATTTTTGTCAACAGTCTATTTTGAGCTATGGAGTTCTCAGTTTGCCAGTTGAGAACTTCTTCAGCTTGAGTAAGAGGCTTCAACTTGCCATCTGATTGTACTTCTGTAGGTTGGACAAAAGGTTTAGTGTGTATTAATGCGGGTGGTGAGGTTGCTTTTCCTTTCGGAGCTGGAAAGTCGACTCAGTAAGTGGTGAAGTGGAGGCAAACATCATGCATGGGATTATTGGTGTTGTTGGGACGAAGGTGTGGATTACGGACTTTTACAGAAAAAAGGAGTTTGTGGCGTTTTGTGGTGGTGGCCAAGTAACAAGGTCGAGGTCTTGAGCGGTGGTGGATACCCTTCTTGTCGGAGTATCTGAGGCTTCTTCATAGATTGGCTTAATGGTTCCCTCTTCTTTCGATCCCTACCCAGGACCATTTTACGGATCGATTTCCTCTGTGGCTTAAGAGGAGGCCTGCATGGAGTAGCGGGATGCTTACGAGTTCCTGTGCATGCTCTTCGTCATTCATCATTTTTACGGCATGGGATAGAACCACGTGTCAGTACATCCTGGTTCGCACATTCCGATCCAGGAATATCCACATAGGAAATGGCCATCAATCTTGTCGGAATAGATGATATGTCCATTTGGCGAGATAGCATGAATCAAAGAACCTCTTTTAATTTACTCAGAGTGATCATCATGGTGTGGAAGACTGGAGGTTTTCCCGTAAGATTCCTCTTGATCGGCCTTTTGAAAATAGTTTTGTGATTCCATCAGCGGACCTTTGAAAACTTGCTTGATTGAAAGCAGCGAAGTCTTTGTTCCTTTTGAAGTTTTCATAGTTGCTTATCCATTCAAGCGGCATGAGCTGCGGGAGGTCCTTCTTTGAAATCGCTTTGGAATCGAGCGATGGAGGGTGTCTCATCGTTTGAGGTGGCCAGGACCATCAAGGCATTCTGATCGAAACCTTTCGGAGTAGGCAGATCAAAACAATGGTCTTGAAGCCTATAGATCGGTGTCTTTGCGATGAGGCGCTAGGCGATTCCATCTTGTGAAGCCCCTATGAGTTTGGACTGTACTTTGATCCTGGTGGTCAAAGTGGGGTCTCTGAGGTGGACGTTGAAATTTGGGAACATGGTCAAGACAACACTTCCCGCATTTAGTGTCGTCAAAAGCGATTCGATTGTGGCATACTCAAGATTACGGAAGGTAGTATCCAGTAGACTTACCCTGGCGTTGATAGGAAGTCCTTTTCTCCCGGGAAGGTAAAGAACTTACCTAATAGCCCCAAGGTGAAGGTGACATATCCTTCTCTCGCCAAAGCGGGATGAGAGTAGGATTAATCTCCGTGTCAACATATTGTTCTTGGTGGCTTGGAGAGCACATTCATCCATTTTTGTTGTCTGGATGTACTCTTTCACACCAGGTCTTGGAGTTGAGATAAGCTTTTTACGGAGCCACTTGAATGGCCCCTTTTCTCTTCTAAAGACATTATAGGGACTAAGGAGAGGAGGAATAGAGCTTTCTATTTGGGCATCTTCAGGGACATAGGAATATTCTATGAGGTTTTCTATTTTGGAAGAAAGGGTTTTTATCAGGATTGAGGATGGATAGTCTTGAGGTTAAGGATAAAGGTTTTTGGAGGGCATTATCTGAGGAGGAGGACGCCATATGTGAGTTGGGACCTTCCTTACTCATTCTCCCTGTTAACATCTATAATATGCTCCCTGCTCTTTAGAAAATAAAGGGAATAACTCGGCCGGGCGTTTAGGCTCTGATACCACTCTGCCGGGAGCCCCCTTATCATTAGCACATGATCCCTACTTTGGCAAGGCGAGAACTTCGGCCTTCACTCATTAGCCTACTTATCGAGCCCCAGTTACTCATAAGGATCACATACTAACAATAAAGAGGACCGGAAAACTGGATCATCAGTCTGATACTTTTCTGATGCACAGGATCCTCTGGTTTAATATTAAAATTTTAAGAAATCTTATACTGTTAGACCTTATATTATCAAAGTCTTATACTATCTAGCCCTTATTCAATTACACGTACCAAACAATGATGCGGAACCCCAAGGATATAACGATCCCGAAACCCCAAACACACACTTTGATAGAAAACAAGCAATAGGATAAATACCCTCCCTATTAAAACCCTAAGAAACCCGTTCTTAGAAACGTAGATAATTGGGATAAGAAATATGAAATTGAACAAATATCACAAGAGAATTTACCTTTGTAATAGTCTATTCAATTTCTTGATGCAACAAGTAAAAATGATCACTCCTCACTTATGCACACTTGAGAGTTTCTTAGAAGAAACCAGAAAATGTAATTCAATAATCAGAGAAAGCTGCTGCTACACTTATTTATGAGGTATTTATACCTCTTACATTAGGTTAAATTAAACCTAAGCCCACTAGAAAAAGGCCCAACTTACTAAACAAACAATTGGGCTGAATAAAACACCTCAAAATAACTAAATGTCTTCTAAATAAAAACTAACAAAGTTAATTAAATAAAACTTGGCCCAATTATGGACATAATACATTTTAATCCCATTGTGCCACACTTAGAGATTTGGGCTGCCCGCTTTCACTAGGTGGCCCATTTAACTTTGTCTTCTCTTCCTTAGCCCATTCTTGATGCATCTCTTCCACAAATGATTTGGCTAAGTTCCCAAAGCTTTCTTTCAGCATCTTTGTTCTTGCTCTTGTAATGGGTCCTACGGACATGTTGAAATTCCCATCTTGCCCTTTAGTGCTGGAATGTCCAATTTGCCCTCCTGAGCTCATATCATTCCCTCCCTCCTCAAAAAGATTCGTCCTCGAATCTGCATCCATATCAAATGGAGAAAGGTTAGAAACATCAAAAGTAGCTAAAACATTGTACTCACCTGGGAGGTCAATCTTATATTCATTATCATTGATCCTCTCTAGCACTTGAAATAGACCATCTTCTCTGGTATCAAGCTTAGATTTCTTTTGAGTAGGAAACCTCTCCTTTCGCCAATGAACCTAAACCCAATCACCAGGTTCAAACACAATTTGTTTATGGCCCTTATTCACTCTTTGGGTTGTCAACTTGCTTCTCTTCTCAATCATCTCACGTGCCTTCATGTGTATTTCTTTAACCTTTTCGGCCTTGCTTTCACCATCTAAACTAACAATATCACTCAAAGGCAAAGGCATTAAATCCAAAACAGTTAAAGGATTAAAACCATACACAATATCAAATGGAGAAAAACCTGTAGAAGAATGTATAGTCCTATTATAAGCAAACTAAATAAAAGGCAAACAATCTTCCCATGTTTTCAAATTCTTACCAACAACTGCACGCAATAAAGTCCCTCTCAATGGTGGTAATCCACTTGGCACCTCATTAGGGAAAATATCCTCAAATTCCTGCAACAAAGAAACAAATTTACTAGGCAAATTTGGGTTAAGGTTAGTTTCAATAAGAAAACCTCCCTAAACCTTATCATAACCATTGCTCTTTTGCTTAGAAAAGCATCTTTCAAATCCTTCTCTTTTGCATAGAAACATGATTTTCTCTCAATTCTTTCACTTTCTTCATTTTTCTCACTATTTTCTTTTCTTTCACTCATCTTTTTCTTTTCACTATTTAGATTCTTTCTTTTCTTTTCACTCACCATTGGGCCCTTATCTTTTTTCTTTTCTCTCATGCCCTCTTTTCTCTCTTCTTTTTCTTTTGCCTTACTTTCTGAATTCCCAAGAGAAGATTGTTGAAGTTTTACTTGATCAAGATACACCTCTTTGGGCGATAATGGAGCAAGTGTGAACTTGTGACCATTATGGTCAAAGGAATACCTGTTCCTATACCCATCATGTTGCACACGCCTATCAAATTGCCATGGTCTCCCCAACAACAAATGACTAGCTTGCATGGGTACTACATTACACACCACTTCATCACAATATTTTCTAATAGAAAATGCAACAATAACCTGTCTAGTAACTTTCACTTCTCCACTATCATTCAACCACTGCAACCTATATGGATTAGGATACTTATCACACTTCAACCCGAGCTTCTCAACTAAAGTAGTACTTACAACACTAATACAACTTCCACCATCAATGATCAAGCTACATACCTTTTCACCAACTAAGCACCTGGTGTAGAATATATTTTCTCTTTGCTCCAAGCTGTCTTCCTTAACCTGCAAATTCAATGCACGCCTAGCAACAAGAGACTCACCATGCACAGCATACTCCACATGTTCATCAGCATCAGAACAATCCTCCAAAGGTGGCATACTATCACTCGCATCAGACTCATTACCATCATCAGATTCAGATACAACTTCTCCACCCCTAATTACCATCATCCACTTGTTTGGGCAATCAGATGTATAATGACCCAAACCTTTACATTTGAAGCATTTGATATCTCTATGTCTAGAATTAGCAATAGAAGAAGATGAGTTAGAAATACATTTCTTCTTTGTTGTATCTCGCCCCTTTTCCTTGGAATCTGAGCCTTTATTCTTCTTGGTGTCCTCATATTTTGCCCATTTAGAACTCCACTTTGAGTTGGAATTGGAAAATGCTTTGGTTGCCCTCCTTTGATTTTGTTGCTTCTCCACCTTCATTGCCATGCTAACCAAATCATCCACCTCCACATAATGCTGTAATTCCACCACATCTGCAATTTCTTTGTTTATACCACCCATAAATCGTGCCATAGTCACTTCCATGTCCTCCTCTATGTTGGCCTTGATCATGAGCATATCCATCTCTTTGTGGTAATCCTCTACTAATTTAGAACCTTGTGTGAGCCTACGTAATTTCTGGTGCACCTCCCTGTAATAATAAGAAGGTACAAATCTCTTCTTCATCACTTGCTTCATCTCTTTCCAAGTCTCAATAGGCCGCTCACCATTCCTCCTTCTAGACTTCATTAGCTCATCCCATCAAACTAGTGCATAATCTGAAATCTCCACTGCAGCCAATCTCACTTTCTTTTCTTCAGTATAATCATGGCATACAAAGATCATCTCAACTTTCTTTTCCCATTCTAAGTAGGCTTCAGCATCATTTCTTCCCTTGAATGGAGGAATTTGCATTTTGATAGCATTAATGTTGCTATCTTGTCTTCCTCGATTTCTAATTCTCCTATTTCTAACTGACTCAGCTCCATCACATTCCTCCTCATATGGCTCACGATTGAAATCATTGTGATTTCGTCTATACCTCTGATCACCCCGTTTGCTACCCTCGGAGATAGCTTGTGTTACTTCTCTTTTCCATTCATCCATATCATCAAGTCTACTATGTAATTTCTGAAATTGAGAAACAAATATTTGGTACATCACCTTTATGTCTGGTGTCATGGAAAGTTCCTCTTCAGCCATTGGAACAACCTGCAAAATATTAATAAAACAACCTCACAGTTCACTCTCTCATGTGTTTTCACTCAAAAATATGGGTGCACTCGTGTTTGTACTCAATTCAGGCTTTTACCCTCTTTTGAACTCAACACTCTTGCCTTTTACCTCTTTTGACCACTTTTGGTTGTTGCACTTCAGAAATTAAACAAACCAAAACAAACTCAAATTCACAAGTAATATTTGGGACAGAAAATGAAAGATAAACCAGCAAAAGAAAACTCTAGTTTAAGACCAAAGGAAATGCAAAAACCAGTAAGAAAGAAATAGACACTAACAAATGAAGGAAAAACTGGTGCAAATTAAGATAAAAAATGTGCCAAAAAAACACAAGATTGGAACCAAAGAAAGTGGTGACAGTAAAAAACAAGACAAGAAGCACACCAAAACTGGTTTCAATTGTGGATTAAAACAAATTCTGAAATTCTGTAGTTTTTTTTTTCGCATTTTTTTTTCGTTTTTTTTTTCACTTTTTTGTTTTCTAATGGATTCTGCAGACACTTTTTTTTTTCACGTTTTTCTTTTTTTTTATCTGAAACACAAAATAGCAAAACAGAAATAATAGAAACAGTAGAATAGAAAAATAGGACAGCAAAGAAAAACCCAGAACAGAAAAAAAAATGACAAAATGAAGCCAACAAAAATGTAGATAAATAGGAATTTATCTACAACCTGCTCTTGATACCAAATGATGCAGAACCCCAAGGATATAACGATCCCGAAACCCCAAACACACACTTTAATAGGAGACAAACAATAGGATAAACACCCTCCCTACTAAACCTCTAAGAAACCCATTCTTAGAAACATAGATAATTGGGATAAGAAAGATGAAATTGAACAAATATCACAAGAGAATTTACCTTTGTAATAGTCTATTCAATTTCTTGATGTAACAAGTAAAGATGATCACTCTTCACTTGCATACACTTGAGAGTTTCTTAGAAGAAACCAGAAAATGTAATTCAATAATCAGAGAAAGCTGCTGCTGCACTTGTTTATGAGATATTTATACCTCTTACATTAGGTTAAATTAAACCTAAGCCCACTAGAAAAAAGCCCAACTTACTAAACAAACAATTGGGCTGAATAAAACACCTCAAAATAACTAAATGCCTTCCAAATAAAAACTAACAAAGTTAATTAAATAAAACTTGGCCCAATTATGGACATAATACATTTTAATCCCATTGTGCCACACTTAGAGATTTGGGCTGCCCGCTTTCACTAGGTGGCCTATTTAGCTTTGTCTTCTCTTCCTTAGCCCATTTTTGATGCATCTCTTCCACAAATGACTTGGCTAAGTTCCCAAAGCTTTTTTTCAGCATCTTTGCTCTTGCTCTTGTAATGGATCCCACGGGCATGTTAAAATTTCCATCTTGCCCTTTAGTGCTGAAATATCTAATTTGCCCTCCTGAGCTCGTATCACATGCCCTTAGTGGTCCACGATTACTTTAGGTGGATATCCCTATTTATGTTTCTTTAGAGATAAACTCACTTTAGAGGAACCTTATCATTTTTTTTGGGTACAATAATGATAGTGAGATTTGAATATAGGATCTCATATAAATTATCCAAGCCTCTCATTGCTAGATCGCTCCTAATGGCTTTATTAGTTTTTTTTCTAATAGATTCAAACTCACAATCTTATTTAAGAAAATAAATGTTAAACAACTTTAATAACTAATCACTTTTCTTACTTTAGAGATAAACTCACTTTAGAGCTTAGAGGAACCTTATCATTTTTTTCGCTAATAGATTCAAACCCATGATCTTACTTAAAGAAAATAAATATTAAACAACTAAGAAAGTATTGGTCAGGTAGATGGGGCTTGGATCCCTTAAATATGAGGTCTTAGGTTTGATTTTGAGATTTATGTATATGGAAAAACATACTATTAGGAGGGATCCACAGTTAGGTGCCTGACTATACTGCAAAAGATTAATCTCTCACCTATATGGTGGAGAGATACTCTAAGAAATTAAAAAAAAAATGTTAAACAACTTGAAATAACCAACTATTAATCTCTATATCTATATTTCTCTCTTTCTTTATGTAGTTTTTATTTTTACAATTGATGTTTATAATTGTCTTTTTAATGGGAGAATAATTTCTATGCATTCATAGTATTAAACAATTTTACGATGTCATCTAACATAAATACAACAAACTATAAGTCATATTGGAAAGTTACATAGGCTTAATTTTGAAAAGTATAATATGATAGTTTGTTAAATTCTTATTAGATAATAGTTTAAATTTATGTTATACTGTCAATGCATAAGTATTCTCTAATAATAATGGAAAAGTAAACAAAAGCAAGTTAGTTCAGTATTCTTATCCCCACCTAACCATCCACTGGTAGTTTGGTACAAAGCTAAAGCGGCAAACTATCAATGAATTAGAGCAAAAGCAATGAGTTGCTCTGAGAGAACTTAAGAATTTTTCTATAGCTGACCCTATTTAGTGAGACAAGACTTAGATGATGTTGTTATTATTATTACTTTTCTATAAAAATATTTATCATCAATTCATCATGTTCATTTCTACCATTTATCTATTTGGTTGACTGGTTCTTTAAATATAAGGCAAGTCTTATTAATGAGAAATTATTAGGCACCAAGTAATATTAGGCTCACATCACTTATATGAAGATTTTTTTATTTTTTAGGTGAAGCCCATCGATATTACCAAGCCTTATTACTAGGAATCCGACCAATCATGTTTGGTACATAGAGATCTTAGAGGGGGCTATGAGTCTCCCAGTAGAAATTTTTTCCATTCCTAAGACTTTAACTCGGGACACCAGTTAAGGGTCGAAATATCTGGCCACTTCAATCAAATCCACTTCGGTACATCACTTATATGAAGATATTTTAGCATTAGTTAATAGTAGGACATGATCACCTACTCAGACATTTATTCTTATAATCATTTTTTTAATTTTAAGAAAATAGAAAATAATAAATTTTTAAATTAGTAGTGGATCCTAAAGTTCAAATTCAATTCAGACTAATACAAAACCAAAAACTGATCCAAAATAATTGAATTAGATTGGTTCTTATTTTATGAAAAGCAATCAATTTAGTTCATTTCCAATTTTATATTTGAAAATATAACCAAATCAAACCAAACTTAAATATATCATACATACATATTTATGTACATATATAAGAGATATATTACATGTTATATAGTAGTTATACATAGATACACATGTTAAAATACATATACATATATTTGATAATATTTTAACATTAAATTACTCTTATATTCACTACTACATATTTAACTTTTAGCAACATCTAGTTAACACAATATTTTTATAAATGTTGCTAAAAGTATGATAAATATTGTTAAAAGTATAGTAAAGCTTTGTTAAAACCTTTTAATAACATACTCTAAAATATAACACTTGTAAATATGTTACATTGTTACTAATTTTCACATAAAAAAATGTTACTAATGTAAATACTTAACACTTTTCCATAATTTAGTAACACTTTTTGAATATTAGTAAATTTCAATTATGATGTAGTGATTCTTATTATATCTTAACTTAATATATTATTTTTTAAATTATATCTATTAACTCTTTTAATTTAGAATAATATTTGGTGAACACATTTTTTGTGACGCATTATGCAACGCATTCGAAAAAAATGAGAAAACGATAAAAATACTTGGATAATGGGTCCCACATGATCATTGTTCGTTTTGTTCAGTTTTTTTTTATCCAGTAAGTTACCAACATTTTTGAGAAATTTATCAACATTTTCAGTAAATTTACTAGCGTCCCACATGATTAGTTTTACTTTTGTTCAATATTTTTTTGTTCAAAAAGTTACCAACATTTTTAACAAATTTACCAGCATTTTCGAAAAATTTACCAACATTTTGGGCAAATTTTCCAGCATCCCACATGATCATTTTTACTTTTGTTCAAGTTTTTTCTTTTGTCTAGAAATTTACCAGTATTTTTATCAAATTTACCAGTATTTTGGACAAATTTACCAGCATCCTACATGATCATTTTTACTTTTGTTCAATTTTTTTTGTACAGAAAGTTACAAGCACTTTTGACAAATTTACCAGTATTTTTGACAAATTTACTAGCATTTTGGGCAAATTTACCAGTGTCCCACATAATTTTTTTTTATATTTTTCAATTTTTTTGTCCAAAAACTTATCAACGTAAGCAGTGCATATCAACGTTGCACTGTTTGCACTAGAGTTTTTGGATAAAAAAAATTTGAATAAAAGTAACAATGATCATATGGGACCCATCATCCAAATATTTTTGTCTTTTCCTCACTTTTTTCATATGCGTCGTGATTTTGTGCCTTCACCTATAATTACTCTTTAATTTATTCAATAATTTTAAGTTTATACATGATTTTTTTTTAAACTTGTTTTTGTTAGATATTAATATAAATTTTTTATAATTAATTTAGATTTTAAATTTGTTAACAAATTAATAATTAATTTAATTTAATAAACTTAAAAGTTATTATTTTATTTTTACAAAAATTTAATAAAAAATCAAATTAATTGAACATATCCAAATTGATTTTGGTCTTCCAAATAGAATCAATCCAATCTAACTTGAGTCGAAATAAATTTAATTGTTTAGATTGGTTAATTTTTGACTCAAAATTAAATCAAATTAAATTGTGAACACCTCTAATGGATCCTACTAACTAATGATGTCATCACGTAAATTAAGACTATTTAAATTCAATTTAATCAAAGTCATTAAATCGGTTAAAATAAAAAAAAGTTTGAATTGGATCTATTGGGTTTTGGCACACAAATTGGATCTTTTCTTATTTTTTAAAAACCAATTAGATTAAATCGAATTTCATATTTAGTTATTCAAATTGATCCAATTCAATTCAAAATTAAATAATACTATGTAATGTAATTTTTATTATTAAATTTATACTTTTGCCTATAATAATTTTAGTTTATTAAATATTTTTTTATTTATATCTCATTCTTATTTAAAATCATTTCATATATATGAGTTTGATTAGTATGCACTGATAGTGTAAAATAGTTTCACACTGTCAACTAATAGAAATACTGGAAAGTGAGAAATTATGGTGGACCCTTCATTATGATGGGTGATTATTTGTATGAGTTGATATTTTCTACTATTTCTATTGGCTGACTGTCATTACATTTAAATTAAATTCTATATATATTAAATAAATTATTTTTTATGTGGATTAAATAAATTATTTGTATTTATTTATTTATTGACTTTGTTAGTTTTAGTTTACACTATTCTAAAGTTAAAATCAATTAAATCGATACAATTCAAATTAATAAAAATTAGTTCAGATATTATTAGATTAAAAATCTAAACTACCTTCTAAAAAAATCCAATCTAAATCATCTAATCCTAACTGATATAATGAGCCAAAAATTTCTGCTCATAAATAACATCAAAAATTTCTGCTCATAAAAAATTTCCAGTCTCTTTCTTGAATCGAAGATACCATTAGACACACAAACAATCAAATCACAGGAACTGTTACCATTGACATCAAGCAAAAGCTTGATACCATCATGAGAAGCATCAAAATCCTTAGCAACAGAACAATGAAGGTGCAGTAGCCTCATCTGACCTACAAGCTTTGTTAACATCAGCTCTACCTGTTCCAATAATATAAGAGAACACACCCTTGTTTCCAAACACATATAGCAGCAATCATAAGAGGTGTCCCTCTCTTCATTTCCCACTTTCCCTTGAGCCAAACCCTACTTCCATGCCACATAACCACACCTCACCAAACATCATGGTCCTCTTTCTCAACCGCATGCCTTGAATACCATTACATCATCTGAGGCTGAAAACTCATGCAAAGAAGAAATTATATGATGCAGCCCTTCTTGTTTTCCGTACAAATCCTTCATGACCAAACTAGTTTGGAAAGGTTTCTCATTCAATATGATGTGGCAAAACAGCTTGTCTTATTTATTTATTTTTTTTAATTTTGGCAATTGCTTATGTAATTTCAGGATCTAAACCACCCACATTAAAGGTAAAGTTAGTCTGAAATCTCAATTTTCCTCCATTGCAACCAACTACTTTTTGTTACATATCTCGAATTTTTAAGCATAGGAAACTTAGGTTGAAAGAATTCAATTTAGTATAACAAAAAACTAAATAGCAGAAGAGAGACAGATTTTTTGTTGATGGTGATAACTGATGAGGCAACTAACGACAAGTATTTGTTTGAGTTGTAGATGTTCAATCTTCTAGTTTATTTATAACAATAATTCTAAAAATAAACAAACTACATTAAGAAAAGAAATAGAAAATTGATGCAACCTTAACCAAATAGCAAAACCAACCTGTCCTTGTTTTCTTTCAGAGTGAAAGAGAAAACTTATTCCTTTTCACACGGTTCTGCTAATTTCCCTTCATAGTAACACTCTCAAAACCAAGAGTAACATGATTCAGAGCACATCATATATTTGGAAAATTTCTTAGCAATCAAGCAAAAACATTACACCCTTCAAATGCTTAAATGAAAGATCCATTTCCATTCTTTAGCTTAAATTCAAAGACCTATCAAGAAGAAAAAGAGAGAAACATTAAGCAAGAAACAAAGAAGCATATCTTATGATAGAGACACACAAGAAAAGAAACACCACCAAAGCTGGTGAAGCAACCAAAGGCCCTGGTTTCTGCTACTTGCTTTAAACATCAACGCTTGCAAAGCTTTTTGAGAAAGAGAGGGAAAGGGACTTAAAGACTTTTCGTTTTTCATTCCGTTGTCTTTATGGTTTTTTGGTAAAAAAGACAAGCCCACCAGACACCAGTTACTAGTTACTACCAGCTCCTTCTCTTTCACATTTCTAATTCTTTTGTTTTGAATATTTATTTATTTATTTTTTTCACCTCATTGAGGGGCTCGGAGAAAGACGAATAGAAGGTGAACAATGATCGTGCTAAAGTTAACCCTCGGACACAATGACTAGAGAAAGTGTTATTTGAGCTATAGTCAATTCGTAGACACGGTGAAAAAGCTTTAGCCATACTTGGCTGACTCGGTGAGTCAGTTAGTTAGGCTATTAAACTTAAATAATCTAATAGTTTAGAGAAGAAAATATTACAAGACTAATCTGATGTTTAAAATTAATTTTAATATACTGTTAATATAAAATATTTTATATTATCAATTAATTATATAGTTTTATATGTGTAATTTTTATGTAATTATTATAAAATCAAATATTTTTAATAATAAAATAATATATAATTGAATGACTATTAAAAAAATAAAGTTTGCATGGTATATCAAAATTAAATTTATAAGTTAATATCTTATATATTTTTTTGAAAGATTAATTTAGATGTTTATTCTTTTTCTGTTTGTGACAAAATTGTGGGTTGAGAATCTCTGTTACTCTTTCCTTGTAAAAAAAAGGTCAAAGCAAATTGGAGATTTCTTAAAATTGGATTGAGTAATTTAACTATGGAATTCCAAAATAAGAGTATTATGAACTATTTAAGAATTAAAAATTCTCAATAAAGTCGTAGCTAAAATAACACATTCCCTCAATGTATAGGGACACGACTACAACTCAAATGCCACTTTCTCCAGTCATTGTGTCCAAGCGTTAATATGACTTCAGGTTGATCATTGTTCATCTCCTAACCCCCTTGTACACTCAATTCAACATATGATAATAATGTTAATTTTAGTCATATAGATATTGAACATTATATTAATTAATAACGTATATATATATATATATATATATATATATATATATATATATATATATATTGTTAATAAAGATAATATGCCATTCAACACTAGGTGAATAAAATTTTTACTTATTTAATTTATGATTATCACATATTAATTTTGATGTCTAAATCACAATATTTAAATAATATAAATAGAAATTAAAAATAAAATCCCAAAAGAGAAGAAATGGAGATGGGATTTATGGGAAAGAGGAAAAGTAAGTAGTAACTATTGTTTGATAAGCTTATGATTTTTGACCCAAAAATCATAAGAGAATTACCTTTTATACTCACTTTATATAAAATATTATGTCGATTTACATTCCGTCTACCATTACATGGGTTATGAGGATATGAATTGATTCAATGTCCTACAAAAAGTGTGTACAGTTAACATAATTCTAAAATCATAAAGGCAAGTGAATGAAAAGTCTTCCACTCCCTTTCCCTCTCTTTCTCTTTCTCTCTCTCTGTGAAAGCTTTGCAAAGCGTTGAGTTTAAAGCAGCTTTGGTGGTGTTTTTTTTTTTTTTTTTTCTTGTGTGTCTCTGTCATAATTCGTAAGGTATGCTTCTTTGGTTCTTGCTTCATGTTCTTTCTCCTTTTAATCTTGAAGGGTCTTGAATTTTAGCTAAAAAATGGATCTTTTTTTAAGCATTTTGAAGGGCGTGATGTTTTTGCTTGGTTGCTAAGAAATTTCCTGAAAATGATGTGTTTTTTTTTAATCATGGTTCTCTTGGCCTGAGAATGTTACTATGGAGGGAAATTGCAAGAACCGTTTGAAAAAAGAGTATATTTTCTCTTTCACTATGAAAGAAAACCAAGGACAGGTTGGTTTTGCTATTTGGTTAAGGTTGCAACTTGCAACAATGTTCTGTTTCTTTTGTTACCGGATTCTGTGCATATTTTTAGAATTAGTTGTTATAAATAAACTAAAAAAACAAAAGCACTGAAACATTTATAACTCAAACAAATGCCTGTTGCTAATTTCTTGGTGATTCATGATTCTGTAGCCATGCAAAAAATCGTTAGTTGCCTCGTCAGATATCACCATCCACAAAATGGGGAGAATCTATCTCTCATCTGTTACTTTATCTGATTCAGTTTTTTGTTATACTGAATTGAAATCTTTTAACGGAAGTTTCCTATGCTTTAAATTTGAGATAATCCTGTCTTTTCCATATCATATTGAAGCGTGTTTTATTTTTCCAGCTGTGATTTTTTGCAGATTCTGTGGAGGCTTTTTAAGGGAGGGAGAGATAAAGTCATGTGCAGCGGTTCCAAGATGAAGAAACCTTCTCAAATTGGTTTGGTTATGGAGGCTGTGTACGGAAAACAAGAAGGGCTGCATCACAGAATTTCTGCTTTGCTTGAGTTTTCAGCCTCAGATGATGTAATTGGATTCAAGGATGCTGTTGAGAAAGAGGGTCGTGATGTCGGCGAGGTGGGTTTGTGGTATGGAAGGAGGGTTGGATCAAAGGAAGTGGGGTATGAAGAGAGGACCCCTCTGATGATTGCTGCCATGTTTGGAAGCAAGTGTGTGTTGTCTTATATTCTTGGAACAGGTAGAGTTGATGTTAACCAGGCTTATGGCTCAGATGGTGCCACTGCCCTTCATTGTGCTGTTGCTGGGGGTTCTGCTGCTTCCCCTGAGGTTATCAAGCTCTTGCTTGATGCATCCGCAGATGTTGATGCTGTTGATGCCAATGGTAACCGTTCCCGTGACTTGATTGTTTCTATGTCCAAGAGTATCTTCAATTCAAGAAAGAGGGTACTACAAGCCATATTAGAAGGTACAGATGATATTGATGAGGCTTGCGGCCTTATGTTTGAGGAAGAGGTAGGCCAAGCGGAGAGGCAGCAACGGCCGCAAGATATGGATGCTCCTCGTGTTTCGACTGAGAAGAAAGATTATCCTGTGGATCACTCTCTTCCAGACATAAAGAATGGGATATATGGTACGGATGAGTTTAGGATGTACACATTCAAAGTGAAGCCTTGTTCGAGGGCTTATTCTCATGATTGGACCGAGTGCCCCTTTGTTCATCCCGGCGAAAATGCAAGGCGGCGTGATCCAAGGAAATATCATTATAGTTGTGTCCCTTGCCCTGAGTTTAGGAAGGGATCTTGCAGCAAAGGTGATGCTTGTGAATATGCACATGGCATATTTGAGTGCTGGCTTCACCCTGCACAGTATAGAACAAGGCTTTGCAAGGATGAGACCGCATGCACCAGGAGAGTTTGCTTCTTTGCTCACACGCAAGAGGAGCTTCGCCCCTTGTACGCTTCTACCGGTTCTGCTATGCCTTCTCCCACATCATATTCACCTGGTGCTTCCTCATTGGAGATTGGTTCAGTTAGCCCTTTCTCCGTAGGTCCTCCATCTCCCTCAACACCACCTTTGACTCCATCTGGTGGATCTTCTCCTGTGGGCGGAACCATGTGGCCAGCTCAGCCTCATCTTCCTGTCCCTACCCTTCAGCTGTCCAGGAGCAGATTGAAAACTGCATTCAATGTGAGAGATATTGATTTAGACATTGAATTGGTTGGGCTCGAAAGTCGCCGACACTTGCAGCAGCTACTGATGGATGAGATGGCCGGTCTTTCATGCCCTTCCAATTGGAGAAATTCCATTCCTCATAGTCCATCTTTACCTGTCTCTTCAGGTGATCACGCTGGGGAGTTAAATAGGGTTGCAGGAGTGAAGCCTACCAACCTTGACGACATTTTTGGGTCTCAAGTACAATCTCCTACTGGAATGTGGGGCTACTCTTCCAACCTTTCAGCTTCGAATGTGATCGGATCGCCGCCATACAGGGTTGATCCATCTGGAACCGCAGCTGCAGCGGCTTTGAATTCAAGAAATGTCGCTTTTTCGAAACGAAGCCAGAGCTTTATCGAGCGTGATGTGTTGAGTTGTAGCTCAGAGCTTCCTTCTCCTAGTTCCTCTATAGCTATGGAGCCATCTACCTTATCTGGTTGGGGCTCCCCTGATGGCAAATTAGACTGGTCCATACGCGGAGAAGAACTGAATAAGATGAGGAAGTCTGCTTCTTTTGGATTTCGAAACAGAAGCACTAGTAGTCCTTTAACAATGGCTACAACCCCGGAGCTACCGGATGATGTTGTTGACGATGAACCAGATGTATCTTGGGTTCATTCACTTGTGAAGGATGCCGCACCAATGGAATCCGATGAGTATAATGTTGAAGATCATCAACAGCAGCTGCAACGCCATCTTATCGATGGAAAAGATGTGATTCCAGCTTGGCTGGAGAAATTGTGCATGGAGGAGGAGCAGATGGTGGCATAAATGCGGCGATTATGCAACTCTATATTGAAGATTTTTTAATATTATAGAAATTCGTTACATTTAGGTGACAAATTTGTAGGAATTGTGGGATAATGGCTCCGAAGGCGACATTACAGATGTTGATCACATTGCAAGTTTTCTGCTTCAGCAACTTCTTACTAGGTAGTTAATTCCATTTTTTCCATCCTCATCTTTTTTCTGCGTTGGTTATGTTGTACACTTGCACTGAATTTTAACTTTCCATTGACTAGGAGAGAAAAAAATGTACAGGGGTTGGTGAATTAATATAGTGAGACTTTATATGCTGATAACTTCAGAAAATCTAATATTCATAGCTTATTCATTTTATCCTCAGTGTAGTTTTGTTAGGAAGTTCTTCAGTGTATGTGCTTCAAGTTATCATTCTTCTTGCAGCATCAGAATTAGTCATTTTTTTTTTTAACTTTTGGGTCTAAAATTTGATCCATAAAATAAAATGTTTAAGAGGCGCCATCTACAGTGCTCTTCGTTGGTCAAGGAGTATGGTGCACCTTGCAATCAGATGGTGAGATTGTGAGGTGCATCGATGCACCGATCACCTATGATGCACTGTAGTAATATCTAATTTTAAGAAAATTTAAAAATATAATTAAATATATTTTAAAAATTAATTATTATATATTGACAGTATAAAATTATCTTTGGTATAAAATAATTTTTATCTGTTATTATAATAAAAAATTTTTATCAATATAATTTTACTGTCGAGTAATTTTATCGATAGAGTATAAAATAATTTTACACTATCATTATAATCAAAAAATTTTATTAATATAATTTTACTCTATCAGTATAATTTTATATTATTAATGTATAAAAATTAATTTTTAAAAATTATAAAAATTTTATCAGTATAATTTTACTTTGTCAATATAATTTTATACTGTCTATCAGTATAATATTATATTGATAGTATAAAATTATTTTATATTATTAATATAATTTTATATTATCAGTATATAAAAATTAATTTTTAAAATATATTTAATTATATATTTAATTTTTTTAAAATTAATATATTACTATAATGCATTATAAATAATTAGTATATCGATACACCTCACAAATTTACACCATCGGATGCACTACAGTCACACGGTGCACTAAGCACCTTGGACCGCGAAGTGCACCGAAGTCGGCGCCTGTTTAAGATGGTCTAATCCAGTTAAAGCTATGTGAGTGCTGACAAATTTCAAACGTTGCTGAGTGCAAGAGTAGAATACGTGTATTACTTATAAATTGTGAGTACTTTTTCTTTGATGCCTTTGGGATTCTTGCAGCACAGTGAACGTGCCTCTGTAACATAGTCAAATCTTACTCCATGTTAACCACAATCTGACACGTGGTTTTCAGACAGATTGTTATAGACAGCAAGGAATTTATATTGGACTAAGTGTGTGTTTGTTTCCGCGTTTGAAACACTTAACGCACGTTCAACTTCCTTGAACGTAGTAATAAGATATTTGGGTGTTTTCCTGTTTAAAATCTTTCACCGAGTTTTTGATCCTCAACCTTGGTGTGGGCTAAAGCAACTCTATGTTGCTTCTGCGTTGAGTTTTTCCCGTTCAAAATTAGTGACAAAAGACAAAGTCTTAATTACCTCTGCTTGTCGAGATTGATGATGGACGCCTCAGTTCGATATAAAACGACATGGTTGGATTTTTTTTATTTCCTTTATCTATTTAATTGTAGATTTTTTATTTATAATTTAATATTAATATCCTCAATCAAGTATCTTAAAAAAAATTATTTATAATAACATTAATATAGTTTTATTTAAATATGTTTAATATTTAATTTATAATATCTTAAAATAATATTCATATAATTTTCTTTAAAATAATACTAATATAATTTATTTGAATATCTTAAAAATAAAAATAAAATAAAGGGTAATATTATAAGTATAATATTATACTCATGTCCTTTTCAATAATTATATATCTAAAAGTAATTTTGGTTAATATCATTCAAACAACATTTATTCTATCATAATCACTTTTAAAATGAAAATATCCAAACATAAATTACGTTGATATCAACCCACTTTTATTCAAAATCAATTTTGATAAAATTAAGTTAACACAAATCTCAATTTGTAAATGCCAAGCTAACATTTGTTGTTAAGGTACCTCCTTTATTCTGGAATTTTTATTGAGAATCAGGATTAGCTTCTGTTTCTGTTCACTTACAACATTTTTGTCCTGTTTTGTTTTAATACTGTTCTATATTCGACACCTATACCTCTGAGGAATATGCGTGCTACTTTCGGCCATAAAAGTTTATATTCATTGGTTCTGTGGTTATAAATGGGAAAGATTATGGAGCACTAACATAAAAAGCATTCTTTTTTTTTTTTTTTTTACCCCCGGTCATACATAAAAAGCATTCTCAAAAATCATAACTTATTGGCTCTGGCTGTTATCAACATTTCTCTGTGGAAAATCTGAACAACGAGTGATTCAGACGTATGAAATGAATTTGGTCCTTAAATGGTACTAGCTCTGTCCACGTTGAAAAATGTTAGAATCATGTTCTAAGAGCACTAAGCTGAGGAGTGCAAATCAGCAGACATTTTTTTTCTTTTTCTTTTTCTTCTTTTTGCTTCTTTAATAACGAGTAAACTCTATTATTATTCCAGTTAACAGTCTTGGTTTTAGCTCGTTTATTCAATAGAGTGAATGAGCTTTTCATGTATTCCACTTATATTATTTATTTTTAGAGGAATGCAATAATTTTTGGTGCTTATTAGAGGAATGCAACATAGACACCCATAGGAGAGATAAACGGAACAACTAACTATTGTGTGTTAGATTCCATGTAAAATTGTACATAACTTTTAATGGACAATGCAAAGATCTAGAAGTTTTATGATCCCCATACAAAGATCTAGAAGTTAACTAACAAAAATTAGTAAACATTTACCTTAATCTCTTAAAATTGTAGATGTGCTTCACTTTAGTTTTTGAAATTAGAAAATAAATTATTTAGTTTCCAAAACTATAAATCGTGTGTCATCTTAATTTTTAGATTGTATGTCACTTTTACAAACTAAGGATTAAAATAACGTATAATTTGTAATTTTAAGAATTAAATAATTAATTTTTTAATTTTAAAGACTAAAATAAAATACACTTTTAACTTTAGGTACGATAAAGCGAACCTTTACTCTAATAAATGATATTTATATAGCATTCTTCTCCTGTTTTTAGCAGGAGTAGGAGATATTCTTATAACTTCGACCGTTCGAATCATCCCATAAAACTAATTTTTGTTTTACTATGAAAACACAAGGGTTTTGTCTTTTTACAAAAATTATTATCCTAGAATTTGAACTCACATTTTCCTTCTATAATATCAACATTACTTACTACCTCAACTAACTCTTTATATAGCATTACTCTTACACCCTGTAACTTTTTATTTTTTACAGCTATTAATGTAATGGCTAGCGACCTGGCCGTTGTTCTCGAAGGCAGCTTTATTATTGTAGTGGATGCAGGATTTGGCCTCTTACGTAGTGAAAAAAAAACCACCAGCACTAGCGGTTGCGTGATGAAATTGCAGTTGATTAGGTTGTGGTGTTAGTGTTTGTTAAGGTCCCGAGGCTATTACATTACTTGGTATCGTGTAGTGCAAAAGCCAAAGATAAGAGACAGAGTGGGAAGTGCTTCCGCCTGGAAATGCTTTGTTGGATGATCCTGTTTTCAACATGCTTTGTAATAGTAGGAATTACCTCAGTGAGGCCAAGATTTTGTGCCATTGGAATAAGGCTAAAGTTTTAGTGCCATATGTCATTTTCTTCTGCATTATATAATCACTATAAGGCACATACATTCATGAGTGTTGGCTCCAAAAGCATCTCCTCGCCTTGACTCCATTGATCAATATGCTTTTTAGAGAGATGTAACATAATAAAAAAATTTCTACCAAAATCTTTGATATAAATTATAGAACTGCTGGATGAAAAAAATGGAAGGACCCACTCATTTATCTAAGAGTTAATATTGTGTTGCATTATTTTGGCAACTCAATTCAAATAATTATTTTTCGCTGTCTAGCTATTATTATTATTGTTGTTGTTGTTGTTGTTGTTATTGTTCTGCGAATCTCACTACACTAAATTCAGCCGAAGAAAAGATAAAAAGAAACTTCCTGGATGCACTATGTGATAGCGACAAAATAAGGACGTAGAAATAAGAGAAGAATATATGGAATTTAAATCTTTTTACACTTTACTAATATAATATGCTCAATTGCTTATGTTACAATTTTTGAAGTAGCGAACTTGTAACTGGATGCCCAACAAGTTGATCAATCAGCTCATTTAACAATTGATCAAAAATTTCAGACTCAAAATCTGCACTTATGCTTCCTAAATCATCATCTTGTTTGTTCATCCATGCATGCATCTGATTTGATCCACCCAATTCATCTTCAACTAGCCTGCAAACTTCACCCCAAATATCTATATACTCCTTGCTGTGCTTCTCTTTTTTCTTTGATCCTTCACAATTGTTGTTCTCAATTGCCTTAACCTTTCCCTCTTCAACCATCAAGTTACCATCAGAACGCAGAGGAACTTGCTGGTCATTTTCAAGCTCTGGTGACAATTTTCTTCTTGAACTAAAACCAACTGCAAAAGAATCAATCTACCTCAGCATCCAGTTTATTTGTAAGAACTTATTATAGAAAATTCAAACAAGAACACAATTTCTAAAGCAAAACAAATAAATACAAGTTGGACTAAAAATTAAGAGACACAAACCTGTCCCACAAGCTTCCCTCTTCTCAAAATCAAGGACAGAAACTGGGCTTGTATCTTTTGACTTGCATTCAATTTCCACCTTTTTCTCATTGCAACGACTTTTCTTCTTCCTCCTTCTCTTCATCTTCTCACCAACTACAACTTCCTTGTGATTCTTGGTCGACAATTTCCTTGCTTCTGAATCCAAACACTTCTTCTTTTCAGAAAAAGCCTTGAACTTAGGTGAAGAAAAAGAAGTATTGGTGATCTCTTGAAGTTTTTTGCCACCATTTTCAACACTTCCACAAGACACATCACACACCCTTTTCTTCACTTTTTTCCCCTTCTCATCATCATACACCTTTTCTCTCTTGTTTTCCTTCAGCTCAACCCTCTCCTTCCTTTCTCTCTGCATCAATTCTGCACAACCCATTTCCCTTTTCCTCCCAATAGACTTGGATTCTTTGTTCTCACCCCTACTTTCAAAGCTAAGCACCAAAAAGTTGTCATTTTCAAGTAAGAGGAAAGTTGGCACCTCCCTAAAGGACAATGTGGACTTGACCCTCTTGTGCAAACCATCCATTCTATTGCATTCTCCCAAGTAGTCCACAGAATTCATTGATCTGCTACGTGAAAGTGAATTTGAAGGTATCTCTACCATTGAATCCAAACCCATTAACCTTGCCACTATCCCAGGAGTAGTAGTAGAAGTAGTAGTAGCACTGGTACTAGTAGTAGTGGCCTTAGCATGGTGCTTAGACTTAAAGTTTTGATCTTTGCTACTACCCACAATTGAATTTGAATCAAGTTCTCTAATTTGATCTGATGGGTGAGTTGGGAGGCCACCAGAGCAAAGAATCCTGCGAAGGATGGCACTGAAGCACCCTTCAGTGGAACTTTTGGTGTTGCACATAGTTGGGTCCAAGCTACTTGTGGATGAAGATGATGATGGGGATGAATAAGAAGAAGAATTTGAGAGCTTCTTCATCTTTTTTGAATGATCTAGGAACCAAAAAGAAGAAGAAACAGATAAAGAGAAAAGGAGAATATTAAATAAAAAAAGGTGGAATTGGGGTGTGTTTTTTTGGAATCTCAAACTTCCATTCATTCAGTTCAATGATAAAGGCATAGTTTCCAAAGAGAAAAAAAGAGAGAATGCTATGGGAATAGTCAAAAGTAAGATTTGAATTTTGCTAATAATGCACTGCCTCATAGACAAAGGGTGGCGGGATTTGCATTTGAATGTGAGATAAAAGCAAGTCATAAAAATGGGGCTTGATGTACTTTGTTTTTTTACACATTGACAATAGCTCAGTTTCAGTTCAGTGGCATGTTTCCACGCGCGTTGTAAAGTCATTTTTTGTGCTAAAATTTGTCCTTTTGCTTCCCTGTTTTGAGCAAACAGTGGCACGCTCTTGGGGCGCGTTAAGGTTGTACTTTAGCCAATAGCTAGCTAGGTTGAACGACAGAATGAGCAGTGACGGCTCCCTTTGGATTTGGAGTTTAGCATTATTAGTTAATCAGTTAATATATTTAGACATTAAAAATACACATCAAATGTATATATCATACACCGAGGAGGGCCCAAAGATCAGTTAGTTGGGAATGTTCTAATTTAAACAGGGATTTTGGATTCAAATTTTAGATATTTAATTATATTAAAATTTATAAGGAAGAGTCTCGGGCACATGTAAAAATTTTATTTGATTCAAGTAGAATTATTACCAATAAGAGGATAATTATAGTTTTAAAAAATAAAAAATTTATATATCATATAAAAAGATATAAAATTTCTTATAATTATAAATAGAGAAATAATAATATTTGAAAATAATAAATTAAACATAATAGTGGCATGCTTAAAAGTAGTAAATAGTGAAAGAGAAACTATGATGAACTTTAGACTTAAATAAATTTTCAATCTTTAAAAATATAGCGAATCTTGATTTTGACTCCTATAAAATTTTTAATTTGATTTTGGTCCAAATTTTTTAGAAGTGTTTGATTTTGGTTCCTATTAAGATTTAAAAATATGCATTTAGTACTTATAAATATTAAAAATTTTATTTTTAATTCTTTATGAATATTTGAAGAATTTTTTTTATTCTTATAAATATTACCACTTAAAAGCTCGACTAACACAATCGGTCCGAAATTGAACATTTTAAAAAAATTTTGGATTAAAATCAAATTAAAAATTTTGTAAGGGTTAAAATTAAAATTTATTATAATTATGAAGATTAAAAATATATTTAAATTTAAACTTTATTATTTTCATATTCTATATATTTATATTATATCAATTTTATTATATACAAATAATATCTGTTTTATATAAATAGGGGTAATAATTTATGTCTTTCTATAGTATTTAACTATTTATTTTTTATGTTAATTTTTGATATCTAAATTACATTATTCTTAATGGTTATGTCAGAAATTGAGGGATATGCGTGGAAAATGAAGATTGGACCTGACAGGTCTAACAGAGGAACCGATTTGTGTCATTTGTCAATTGTCATTTTGTGTGGAGGGAGAGACATTGGCAGTGTGCTTGTTTTAGTCAGGTCAGAGTAAACTGTTAACGTGCCAGTGGCATGAGGAAATTCTTTCGGGTTCTGCCGCCCATGACATGTTAAAAACATAAGCAGAGTAAATCAAATAAATAGAACCTCAATAGTTAAAGATAAAAGATAAAATAAAAAATATAGATAAAACTATTAAAAATGATTTAAGTTTAAATAATTTGACTATAAATATACTTTTTCGATAAGCCGAAATGTAGTTGTTTGATTTATCAATATCTAGTCATCAAGAAATACTTATTATTCTCACAAATACATCACTTTCCTCCCTCAATGATTTCCTATGTATAGTTGCTAAGTTGCTTCACTTTCATGATGATTCCAGACCATTTTCTAAAAGTAGGTCGCTAAGGATATTATTAGTAAAATCTACATAATTATAAAATATTTTAATACTATCTGAATGATCGATTTTGTTTTTTTTTTTGCTCAGAATATATTTTTATTAAATAAGTAAGAGATTAATTTTCTAAAATATATACAATCACCCAAGCAAGATCCTTACTAACAGTGTTTTTTTTTTTTTTTCTTGTGTACATAAATCTCTGAATTGAAATTAAGACCACCCGCTCAACAGGTCCAATACTTTACAATAAGCCCAAATGTAGTTGTTTGATTTATCAATATCTAGTCATCAAGAAATACTTGTTATTCTCGCAAATACTTCACTTTCCTCCCTCAATAATTTCCTATGTATGATTGCTAAGTTGCTTCACCGTCATGATGATTCCAGACCATTTTCTAAAAGTAGGTCACTAAGGATATTATTAGTAAAATCTACAGAATTACAAAAACATTCTAATTCCATGTGAACGATAAATTCTTTTTTTTTTCTTCTTTAGAATATCTTCTCATTAAATAAGTGAGAGATTAATCTCCTAAAATATGGTCAGTCATTTAAGTAGAAATCCTTAATAATAATTTCATTTTTTATTATATACATGAATCTTTTAATTAAATCTAAGACCACATACTTAATAGGACCAAATACTTTTCATTTGGATCAACATCTTATTAAGGATTCATAAACTCAAACCTTAAGGTGAGAACTTGCACGTTATGATTTGGTTAAGACAAACGGATACGAATTAACCTCTAATTTTTCTTATGTACCTAGGATTGCCATGATAGGATTTCTTTTAGAAGACATGACATATTCTCTGGTATTTTTTTTCTTTTCTTTGTCCAAGGAAAATTATGGCAATAAAAGGGAGTGCTTGGAGCTACACTATGTTGTATCCACTTTTGACATCTCATGTCAATTTACTTCTAGTCTAGCATCTTATTCGTTCTGTATAACTCACAGCAAGAAAGGCATATTAAAACTTTCATCATAGCTTAGAGTAACGCCCAACCACAACAATGGTCCTAAAGTCCGGCGGCCTTTAACAAAGAGCTATGAGATTATGTAGAAAGTGTAATAGGAAAATCTTATGACTTTGGTAAATAGGTCATTTTTATGATGTGGTTCAATAGCAAAAACATCATCTGGTCAAAGACTACAAAAATAATAGGGTAAAATATACTTGACACCTTTTAAGGTATTAAAAAATAACACTCTACTCCATTTGTTTACAAAATATGCACTTCATCTCAATATATTAAGAGTATGTTTGGATTGAATGAATTTTTTTTAAGAAAAAATATTTTTTTTTAATACAAAGTGCTTTTTATAAGTTTTTAAAACCTGTTTAGATTGACTTTTTCAAGAAAAAAATATTTTTTTAAAGAAGCACTTTTATAAAAAGTGCTTGTAATAAAAAAAAAAATAGCGAAGTTATCACTTTTTTTTTTCTAAAACTAAGAATATTTAGCTTCTAAAAAATTAAAAATAATTTTTAATAAAATTATCTTTCAAAAATGTTCTTTACCTTTACTTTAAATTACAATATATTCCTCCTCTTTTTATCCTTTATCAAATTTTAATTCTCTTTCCTCTTTTTAAAAGTATTTTTTTTTTTTGTAATTTGACTATAAAAGAAGTCTTTGATTGTTTTGTATTCAAATAGCCTGCTACTCTTAATCATTAAAAGTATTTCTCAGATAATTTATCCAAATATAAAATAAATTTTTCTAAAATAATAAATTTTTATTAAAAAAAATTTAGAGAAAAAAAATCCTTTTTTTATAAGCTTATTCAAACACACCTTAAATATGTTTGGATACAAAAAATGGTCCTTGTGAAAAAAATAATTTATCACCTTTTTTAAAAATTATTAATACCTAGTTTCTAAAAAAAAAAAAAAAAGCAGAAGTATCAATAAATTTTAATAAAGGGTATATTTGGTTAAAATTTTAGGAGAAGTGCTTCCTTAAAAATAAAAGTAAAACTAAAACTAGACGCAAAAGAAGAAAAATTGTTAGAAAAAATACTTTTTAAAAATAAATCCATCCAAAATTATCCTTCAAAATCATATATTTTTTTTGAAAGATGGATATTTCTAGTTTTTTAAAAAATGATAAATTAATTTTTTTCCTACAAGTAACTTTTTTTTCCTAAAATTATATCCAAACATACTCTCTCTGTCTCTGTCTCTGTCTCTGTGTGTGTATTAATAATAAATTTTCTCTTTCTCTGTCTATTTATATAATTTGCCATGTCCACATGATATCCAATCAGGTGACATTGTACATATACCACACACTATTCATTACCTGGTTCTACTCTCAGTAATTAGCACTAATTACAACTTTCACGGCATTGTTCTGGACTCCATCTGGTGATCCATCTGGTGATTATGCGCTCCTCAGCAGTGTAGTTTGCCAAACATGATGGTGAGTCATCGCTGTTAGCATTTTTATTGATCTACAGAACCAACAAGATTTTGCAACACTTCCAAGTAGTCGAGTTGTGCAATGAACATCAAACCATGCTCTCAATCTTCTGTTTTGGTCTTTCTTATCCTCATCATCTGATAAAACAAGTACACCATACTCAGAATGAATCCGACATGGATGATGATGATAGACGATGAAGTCTACACCATACTGAGAGCCTGACCTTACTGCCCAATTTTTTATTCGAAGGTGAGAGTAAGCCTTGAAGAAATAAGGGAATGTTTCTTTCTTGGACTTCATGTAGTGCCGTAGGCTTTCATCAGTTTGAGGACTAGCATTGCCACATTAATCTTGAGGCATTTCAAGCAATGGGATAGGTAGAATGCTTCCTTCAAGCTTAGTTGAAACCACTGTTTGTATTTTTCAACTGTTCTCACAGGTCGACCAAAGCATGCTTTATCAAGTAGGTCAATTTGTTCTGCTCCCACTGCAAAGTGTATGGTATTGTCAGAAAGCATTCCACAAGTATCTGATTGAACTAGAGAGGACTGAAGTTGATATATTATCTTTGACGTGGGTTCTTTAAGCGCTTCGGCTTCTGCTTCCTTCTTAGCTTTTGTATCTTTTCCTTTCCATCTTGGCGCCATTTGACCTTTAAAGTGAGTAGATACATGTTTCAACTAACAATCCATGCTTATTTAGCAAAAGCTCAATTAAAGAGACAAATGATAGAACAAATGAAATTTTTGGCAAGAAAAGGGATATTTCAACTTCCCACCCCCAACCCCCACCAAAAGAAAAAAGATTGTACCTGAAAAGGTTCAGGCCATTTCCTTACTCTACTTACGTTGTTACAAAAGTTTTGTATTTTTACTCGTACCATTATACCTATGCAACCATTAAGCTAATTATACAACCTAAAAGCTTCATATAGAGAATTGAATATAGAAAATAACTGAAGTTAAACCCAAGCACACAAACAAAACGAATTCAATGAAACTTAAGAGTCAAGAATAACAATATATAAGCATTTAATTGTAACAAACCTATTGACATCAAAATAACCAAACCAACTTAACGAAGATATAATTTCCCAAAGCAATCTGTAGCTCTAAGCCAATATGAATGAGACTCTTGTTTTGCCCATCTTTAGCTCTAAACAAATAATAATTTGTAAAGTAAACTTGATCAAAATTAGAAGTCATATGCCCATATATTTCTGTATTCCATGTATATAGTTATTAACTATGATCCTTAACTTTGTACAAAGTACCTGCAACTTCTATATTCAGTAACTCTTAGGCCTTTAAGCCACAATTTTTTTTTTATGCCTAGACATGTATGTGTCTCACAAATACACTGTTATTTCAGTGCTGATATAAGGGAAGCTTTCAGATATCTTCTGCTAACATCAGAAGTTGCGAAATCCAACTTAGTATCAAACAGAAAAGAAGAATAAGAAGAACTAATTATTGCCAATCACCAATCATGATTCTGAACTTCATCAAGTAGCTGCATTTCTATGTACATCCACTGTTAAACTTGTAATAAATTTAGGTACAACTACATGCCAGATGGAGACATCTGACTTTGTATTCACACCAAGGGGAAGGAAAATATTATACTAAGAGACTCCATAATACCAACGAGAAAAAAAAACCATCTCAAACATCAAGACAAGAGGAGAGGGAAAAAAAAATTAGCATCCATAGCTCCTGCAATCTAAAGCTCAAACAAAATTGAGTGTGTAACAACAAAAGAAATCAGGAAGCCAAAAAGCCAACTCATTAGCCACAACATCAAAGCAAAACATGAGCAGAATGGCTGTCAATATGGGCCAGACCAGCTCATTGATTTCTACCCGCACATGGTCTAGGGCCAAAAGCCGACGATACTAAAAATACCCATAGGGCCATATGGGTTAAGGCCAGCCCACCTGAATCATGAAAAAGAGATGAAATCCAGTAATGACCGATAACTTAGATAATGTTATTGGCAAAATCTGAATCGTCAAACAGCACTCTATATCCTCCAAAAGAAATAACATAGAGCACTAGAAAATTGTAGTTCAAAAAAGAGAACTTTATTCATCATATCAGAGATCATGCAGACATAAATTTACAGTCACTCATGTCTGTTAACTAGAAAAGCATAGTATTTGTCTGTGTTAACTAAAAAGGCATCAAATGAACAATAATGCATTTCACAACATAATAATTAGATCCTTTTCATCTATATTGTCCAAAATTAATGGCTTCCTGCTAATAATGTCTATTCAGCAATCCTATATAAGTAAACCGATATATTGTCAGGATTCAAATCTCCGAGTCAAGCCACAGCGGCAGTGTGGATATAGGCCAGACCCCAGAGAATTTAAAATTGCATCGCAGACTTGTATTAGGATATGAAAAGAAAAAACAGAGAATCGCGAAACCTTTTCAGTCATCACAAAGTCTGAGGCAAACTTGGTGCATATTTATGAATTATGAGTTCCATGCATTATTACAAGAACAAGAAACAGCCAAGCCAAAAACAAAAATGCCTCAAATTATTTGTCACTATTCTCTGACTTTTAATTATACTAGGATCTAAATTCTATCTAAACCCTTCCTTATAATTCTAATATACCATTCCTTTGAAGCTCAAAAGCTTCCACGACATAGGGAGAGGGTAGCAATGAGGGAGATCGGGTTGGATTTTTCATTACCCATCCCTACCCCGTTTACTTGCATATTGCCCCATTCATCGACAGGTTTTTAATTTTTGCCCTACATAAGAACCCACTGGTCTAGACCTGCCCCATCCCCGCCCTGCCCTGATTTTTGTACTGTAGTAGATTCTTTTGTTACTGCATTTAGTAGAACTCAAAATGTCAATGCACACATCAACTCAAGAAAGAGAAGGATATTAAAAATATGCTCCTGCTTTAGACTCACGAATTAGGATACTTTTAAACATTCCAAACAAAATGTTAAACCTTTCTTGCTTAACTTAGATTCCGTTTGGTTGATTTTTTTTAAGAAAAAAATATTTATTTTTTTAAAAATGTACTTTTATAAATTTTTATAAGCCTATTTGATTAAAATTTTAGGAGAAGTACCTTTTAAGAAGTAAAAGTAGAAATAGAAACAAAAGTAAAAAATTATTTTATATTTGGATATAATTGTATAAGTACTTTTTATCAAAATTAGAATTTATCAAATTGTTTGGATATGATAAATATAGAAGTATTTTATTTAATCAAATTATAATTAAAGTAATGGAGAGAGAGCATTAGAGTAGAAAGAAAGTGATAGTTTTTAAAAATGATAAAATTGTAATTAAGTGGGAAGAAAGTGGTTACTAATTTTAAGGAGCAATATTCTCTCTTTTCTACTGCTTCTGCTCCCGGAAGAATAAGCTCCCTATCTGCTTATTAAAAAAAGTAGAAAAATTGATTATTTTCTGCTTCTCCTTTTTTTAAATGTACAAATAAATAATATTAAAAATTCTATAAGTACTTTTTTTTTGAAATTTTTTTAAAAAATATACTTCTTTTTGAAGGAGAAGCACAAACAAACGCATCCTATATGTGTTTGGATACAACTTTTAAAAAAAGTGTTTCAATTAAAAAAAAGCTAATTTATCACTTTTTTTAGAAGCTAGGTATACCTAATTTTTAAAAATAGTAAAAGTAGAAGTGATTTTTAATAAAATTACCTTCAAAAAATATTCTTTATCTTTATTCAAAATTACAATACATATCTTTTCTTATTTATCCCTTATCAAACCCTAGTTCTATTTCCTCTTTTTGGATGTCTTTTTTTTGTAATTTAGCTATAAAAAAATATTTTTATTTTTTTTATCCAAACAGACTTATAAGCACTTTTTATAATTAAAAGTACTTCTCAGATAGTCTATCTAAATATAAAATAACTTTTTCTAAAAATTAAACCTCTATTACAAAAAGTTGAGAGAAAAAAGTTATTTTTTCAAAAGTTTATCCAAACATACTCTTATATGATAACAGTGTTCTATGCTTAAAGATTCAACCGAAGCATTTTAATAAACAGGTAATGAGCATTGTATCCACTAGGCATGATATCAACAGCCATAATTATTCTTCTGTTATTTACCTGGCATTATATATCAAATTAAAATTTGGAGACTAAAGTACATTTCAGATATACTCATTCACCACTTGCCATAGATATCAATTACCAGATGCTTCTACAATATATGGAAACCATGGCAACTCAATCACGTCTCAAAAAGATCAAAAACAAATTAGCAACTTATCTTAAAAACTTAATTTCATTTTTGGTTGCAAAGACATTAAAAATAAAAAAAAAATTCTAATCCAAGGCTAAGCATGAAGTTGTAACTCTCGTTCCTTGATATTTCTTAATCACTCAAATAGAAGACTGGTTCTCGCATAAATACCTGTATGCAAGTTAACAATGCTGATAAGATGAAACGGGGAAAGGATGAGCACTGGAGTGAAGAAAGACTAACAGTTGAGAGGACGACGGTTTGAGTAGTGGGCTAAAGGGACAGGACTGTACTGCCGACACGAGGACGAAACGAAAGGGAGAGAGAGAGAGAGAGAGGGGGGGGAGGATAAGGCCCAATGTGTTTCATTTTAATTTTGAAATTAAGAAATTAAGAAATTAATAATTTAATATCTAAAATTACAAAAAATTTTATTTAAATTAATTCCTATGAATATTAATTAAGGGATTAATTTGAATTAATTTCTATAACTTCAAAGATTAAATCATTAATTTTAAATTTTATGAACTAAAATAAAATATATATATAATTTCGGGGATCAAAATAAATATTTACTCAAGTGTTTTGAGTGTGTGTATATTTTTTCCCCTTTTTTTTATTTGGTCCGATTATTCATTATTTTAAATCGAATTTTTCTAAATAAATAGTTTGGTTATAAAATAAGAACTGGAAATGGAGCTTTAGTTGGGTTGGTGCAATCTGATTTACCTTTATCTTATTAAATTAAATTTAATATAATTTAAATTATATATAGAGCTTTTATGTAATACTAAGATTTAATTTTAATATATTATTAGTGTAAAATTTTTTGATATAATTATTTAATCATATATTGATATATTAGTAAAAATATTTAACTTTGATACCTATTATATCAAAAGTCTCATCTATGCTAACGAGTCATTAGATGATAATATAAAATTCTTCTACATAGATAATATATCAAAGTAAATCTTTATATAATATACATTTAATATATATAAAATAAATTATATATGTACATCCAAAAAAAATATTATATATATATATATATATATATATATATATATATATATATATGCAAGGTCAACTATTGAATTACTCGATTCAAGCGAATTGAGGTGGGTTAAGGGCAAATTGTCATCCCTCGATTTGAGCGAATCGAGGTGGGTTAGGGGCAAATTTTCGTCCTGCAGGGAAGAGAAGGCTTCCCTTCATCTTTAAGGAACTAGGTAACTTTCGTAGCGTGATTTCTAAGCTATAATAAAACAAGTTTTAAAAGAGTAGATTCCTTTTAGTGTCTATGATTCAACAAAACCCATCCTTGCTTGGTGAATCCCATTTTATTTTAATTGCCATTAGATAATAATGGAGTAAGCAAAATATTGAAATTGAAAAGTATGATTATTTCTTTTTCCAATGGTAGTAGATCTACAAATGATTATGTAAAAAGACAATGTCAGTGATCAAGTACCTATTTGTTTTTAAGGTGGAGACAGGTCAAACTTAAGTTTGATTGAAATGGGTATGAAGTTACTTTGTCAAAAAAATTGCATTGAGAAGCCCGCCTTTTCATTTTGCGGTGGAAAGAATGTTAAACAAATAGTAGAGATATAACACACATAAAATCTAAATTGAAGTAAGCTCTCAAATTAGTCCATGATATTGTGAGGATTAATCAAAATAGTTCATAAAATTTTAAAATTATCATTTTAGTCCCTAATATTTTCTTTTAATCAAATTAATTCCTAATATTATATTTTTGTAAGTCAATTATTAGTCCCTAACATTATATTCAAAATAGTCGAATTATGCCTAATATTTTAACAAGGGAAATGATTTGATTAACAAATTACAATATTAGGACTAAAATGTTGATTTTTAAATGTCAATAACTATTTTAATTGACACCTACAATTTTAGAAACTTATTTGAGATTTCACTAAATTGTGTACCATCAAATTTATTCTTTTACATAAGTTTACATAAGAATTATCTGTTTGTACTTATTAAACCTTTATTCGCTTTTGGTTACCCTTATAACTGTAGATGTTAATCATGCCCTATTGCGGCGCTATTAGTAATGCATTGTAGAGTAGCTGGAGGATGTGACAACACCACCATCGCATCACGCTTCAACATCCCGATTGCAACATGGGTGGGTGGTGCAAAAATTGATCGAGCCTACCTTGGTTTTGAGTGAAACCTATCTTTTCATCTTTTTAAGCTAGATTCCCTATTTGTCCTCACTTATACTACCCTCATTTAATCTATCGAAGTTTCAATTTTGCCCTTATTCTAATTGATGATATTTTTATTTTATCCTCACTTAAACTGATGAAGTTTCTATTTTGCTTTTACTCAAACTCATACTTTTCAACACATGGACCTATCCATTAGGTTTCTAACAGCTCCTTCATACTTCCAAAACAGAGCAATCTATGATATGGGTGCATTTGGTTGTGCTTCTGGCACACCAAAAGTACTTTTTATTCTAAAAAAAAATACCTCTAATGGTTTTAGTAGTGTTAGTGCTTCTCAAAAAATAAGAACAAAAACATAATTAATTTTTTTGTTTTTTGAAAAGTAGATTGAGAGCCACTTCTTCTAGAAGTAGAAGTAATAGAAGAGAGAGAATTGTGCTTTACGATTTCAAGACCACTAACTTTTTCTTTTTTTACGACTTTACCCTCTCATTCTCATTATTATTCTCATTCTCTCGCTCCTTAAATTGTGATTTATAAGTAAAAATACTTTTATATTTATTATATCCAAATAATTTAACAACTTTTGATTATAATAAAAAGTATTTCTACAATTACATCCAAACACAAAATAATTTTCTACTTCTATTTTTGCTTCTACTTCTAATTCTATTTTTAAAGAAATACTCTCAAAATCTTAACCAAACGAATCCTATTCTTACATAGAGCCATTGCATAAAGAGAGTTAAGAAGATATCTCAACATTCTTTCCTTACAAAGGCTATGTTGTTTAGCACCTATTTTACAACTCTTTGTCCTCACAAAGGTTCTTTTGTTTCACATTTTCTCACTATGTTTCAAGCATTTCCAACCAAGCCCATCTATGTTTTGCATTTTCTCTATCCTCTAATAACCATGTTATCGACTTATTAGCACTATTATTAGCTTATTTTTATTAGTTTTGTCTTATTAATGATGATTGTGCCTTTTATACTATAACTTCAAATTGTTAGTGACAAATATATCTCAAGTTTTGGGCATTTTTTGAGTTTTGAACACTATTATGTGTATTAGAAATTATTTATTTTGTTCCTATTACGGATGTTCAAATCCAATTCAATCAAATTAAAATCGCTAAACCAATCCAATCTGGACCAAAAACTGATCAAAATCACAAAAAATTTGGATCTTATTTTTCACAAACCACTTGGATCGGATTGGATTTCGGATTTAATTTTCAAAACCGATCCAATCCAATCCAAATCGAATAATATTATATAATATAATTTTTTATTGTTAAGTTGGTACTTTTACTTATAATAATTATAATTTATCACATAATTCTCTATATTTATATGTCATTTTTATTTAATATTATTTTATCCATATTACATGAGACACTTTTAATTTTAATTTTAATTTATTTATTTTATTAATTCAAGTTACTTTTCATTTATAATACTTTATACTTAAGATTTTCTTTTATAAAAAATCGATTAAACCAATCCAATCCAAATCGCAAAAAATTGGTTTGGATTGGATCGGATTTAAAATCTAAACGAAACTAATCCAATCCAAACCGCTATCTATTTTATTGTTTGGATCGGATGATTTTTTTACTCAAAATCAATCCAAATCGTACCGTGAATACCCATAGTTCCTATTGTCTTTAATATAGAGGCCATCTGTAGTTTTGGAATTAGCCATTCCATGCCACTATCCAGGATTGAAAACTATGCTTATAACATTGTTTTAAGTGAAAAATGAACATCAAAATCAACATAGAAATCCTCATCTAAGCTTTACTTTAAAAAAAATAGATATATATGCTGAAAAGAAGTGAACATGCTTTACAGCAAAGAGCTAAACAATGAGTTCTTTTTAAGAAATGGTTCAAGCATAGCAAACTTGGAGTTCTTCATGGGAGGGCCTTCTAAAGACAAGTAAGGAAATGGCTTCAAAGACATTATAGGAATAGAAATAGAAATTTAAACATGAGAAAGGACTTTAAATTAGGCATTCCATCAAACAGATCATGGGTAGTCACCCATCAATTTTCTCAAGCTCCTTAAAGTTCTCAAGTGCAAGAAATGAGAAACCATTTCCTTTTAACCAATCTTGTGTGCATACAAGGGCTTCCACCATTTTGGGTGTTAAGGTACTACAATAAGGATCAAGGATCCTTCCTCCTATACTAAATGCACACTTAGAGGCTACAATAGAAATAGGTATAGCCAACATCCTTGAGCCATGTTTGCAAGGATAGGAAATCAAGTTGAATTTGCCTTTCGCCAGCTTAAAATATCAAAGGATCTATTGTCGGGCTAACATTCTTCATTCAAATATCGATCAAGCTCAAATTTAGCATTTGACTTGCTTTTTCTTCATTAATTCGTACATCTTGATCATCTTGAGATCATTCCTCTTACTTTGATAAAAATTATAAAGTGGACAAAGACAAAAAGACAGCTTTAACTTCAACTGATTCCCCTTTTCAGAGCCAAAGGAGTCATCGAGACACTAGCTGACATAATCCAACTTATGGCAAGGATCAGGCACAATGACAATTAATAACAACATGTTTATGCCATTCGGGTTTCTCCAATACTTGTCATATTTATCCTTCATCTTACTCACCATCTGATTTAGATTGCTATGCCTACAATAATGTTGAATCCTCGTCCCAATAGCAAATGCCTTTTTCATATACAAATTACTAGAAAGGTAAGAGGTATCAGAAATATGGATGGTATAATCACAAAACATCTTTAAAAATGGTAAAATTGATCAAGCATAATCCCAATCATCTTCAGAAGTCACACCTTTCCCCCTTTCTCTATTTTCTCTATTTAATTCTTCAACATATTTTTTTGTCTTGCAACTCTAGTAAGTCAAATGCCTTTTAATTCTACCTAGTATCAACATCTAGGTAAACATGGCCTTTATACTGAATCTTCTTCTACTCAACACACCCCTTGAACTTGGCTAGTCTTGAAGGAGAGATCTAACATATTTAACAGTGTTGTGAATTCTTATAATAGAATCATCGATCTCTTTCAATCCGTCCTTCACAATCAAGCTCAAAATATGCACACAACACCATATATGAATATACTTCCCCCTCAAAATTACACTATTCTAAAAATCAACCTGTTTTTTATGTATTAAATCCCTAGATCATTGGATGTCACATTGTCAATGTCAAAATTAAGACTTGGTTCAATTTTTAGTTGTTTAAGCAAACTTCAACGCTTTTGGCTATGACCTCTCTTGTATGGCCTATGACCTGGCAGAAATTCAATGTCTTTTTCTGTAACTTCCAATTATTATCGATGAAGTGAGCGGTCAAACACAAATAACTCAAATTTTGACCTGAAGTCCAATTGTCGGTGGTAAGACAAACTCTTCCACAATGTTTGCAAAGATATTTGTGCAACTTAATTTTTACCTCTTTGAGTAGAGCAATAATATCATGCACTAATGTAGCACATGAAGGGATGTTAAACCTTGGTTGTAAAACATTCAAAAGTTTTCAAAGCCTTTACTTTCCACAAATCGAAATTGTAGTAGCTCTTCACTCACAAACATCTCTATAAGTGCATTTCTAATTGCCTCTAGGTTAAACCTACCTACTTGTCCTTTTACGCTCAGTGATATAACTATTTTCTTCCTTTTATTTCCATTTGTGCTTAGGTTGACCTTACATATCTTCAAAATTGCATTCATTGCACTTGTTCCATCCACATACTTGATCAAAGCACCACAATAGTCGCATATAGCCCTCTCCTCAAAATCGAGCACATGAGTAAAATGGTCCCAGACTACCAATCGGTTTCTACGCCCAAATGATGGTGATGTGTTAGGAAGAGGTGGTAATGTAGAAGTAGTGCTAAGGGCAACTGGTGGAGTAGAATCTAAATACTCTACTGACATTGACATTGAAACGTCATTGTGATAATCTATCTCGTTCTGTACATAATTTAAGATGTCAATTCATGGACCAACAAGTACACCAAATTACTTTATCTCTCCTTCTTTATTTGGTATGGCCCTATCCCATTCGAAAAGAAACTTTTCCTTTAGTTGGTTAGTACTTATTCTTTAAATCTCATATCTTATATCTGATGAAATTTCGGTAGCATTTTCCATTGGTCTCCAAGTACATGACTTGAAGGTGGTGACATTCACCACGATCAAGTATGTATCCAAAGAACAAAAGGAAATTTATGGAAAAGAAATTTCATCAGGTATAATATATGAAATTTAAGAAATAATTACAAGCCAACTAAAGGAAAAGCTTCTTCCCAAATTGTCTGACTTGGACAATTCAAGATTTAATACAATGAATAGCACTTTCGAAAGGTACACATGCTCATTAATATTGAATCTCGGCCGGGAAACGAGGGCTTTTCTCAAATCTTAAATCAAAATGTAAAAAAAAAAAAAAAGAAATTCACCCTTAGCACTTGAAATTCAAGTCCATAGAGTATCTTACAAAAAAGTCACCAATATTATTATTTGTGGCCCTTTAATTTAATATTGGTGTCCTTCTAACAACAAAATCTTAACCCTTTTTTTCCTCTCTCTCCCCCTAATTTTTTCTTTTTCTATTGTGTTGATAATCTAATTCTATATTTCAATCTTTGCTTTGAATTGGGTTCTTAGAGCTAGGCTTGTTTTAGGAACTGAGGGGAGCTAGGCATGAGTTATGGGAGAAGGTATAAAATCTATTCTAGTTTGAAAATTATGAATGTTAGTTTTTTATACACTATTTATATACACTATTTGATTTAAAAAAGAGAGAATGGAAGAGATGATGAGAAACATGAAATTTGCATGAAAAAAAAATGAGTATCAATGTTTTTAGAGTTCTTTTGCATAAGTCTACCAAAAAAAAGTTCTATTGCATAATTTGGATATGAATTACAATTTCTTTTTTATTAGATGATCCAAAAATATGATTTATCATGTCGTCTATTTTATATTGGATTAAGCACTTAATACTATGCAAAAAGTAAAATAACTCATAATTAGAGCATAACCTTTTCTACCTAACTTCACTGCTTAAGTGCCACAATTCGATTTCATTATGTTTCTAACTACATGTTTAGAGTGTAAGCTTTTATATCATTTGCCAAGGTTAGGATGCTACCAAAAGCCAACACTTTTTGTTATCTATCATTTTGTGCTTCATGCCATTTTCTTGAACAACATAACTAACCACTTTCTATTTTGAATATCTATCATGCTTGTAATCATATTTGTTCAACAAGCATAGCTCACATTAACCTACTTGCCTAAATAAATCAATGCTTATAGATGGGGTTTGTCAATCCTCAAATACTGGATAAATAGGTGACATGGGCCAGTTTTAAAATCTTGTGCGTTCATTTTATTAAAACAACATCAACAATGTCTATGAGAAAATTTTTGAATATATATACTATTTTTTCATTTATACCCTTGTTTGGTTCAAAATTTTTTAAATAGCATCAATACTTCATGAGCTAAAGTGGATGTAAACAAATCATTTAAATTCACTCACTAAAACACTTAACATATACTCCCTCCTCCTGACCTCTAAATCATGAATTATTTCAACATATAAAAAATGTAGATGTGTGAGACTTCTGTATAGTAACAAAGTAAGGACATACACAAATTAGCATGCTTCCCAAAACTATAAGCAATAAACATCTGGAATAAATACACCTATTACCAAATGGCCTAATAACACATACAAGACTAAAGCAAGGGCTTGTAATTATAACAAATCAAAATAGAAATATGAACCTACTTGGAGAAGAATTCCTATGAAACAAATTCAAGAAAGGAAGGAGTGAAACTTGCTTTAACAATTAGTATCTTCAGTAAACACCTTTAGTCTTGAATCTGCAATCGATGGCATAATGGCGGCTATTTAGGCATGCAAGCACAAAATGAATCCAATTAAAAACCAATGTTATAATATTAGCAATAAGACTCAACAGGCAGCAGTTATGCCAAAACAACCAGTTTGGTAATTTGTAGATCAGAGCAACACTGCTCATAAAAGTTTGTTTCATAAGTATAAAGCTCCAAGAAACTCATTATTAAGCTATTGAGAAAGGTCCTCAAGGTAGACTTTATCTCATCATTTTGAAACCCAAATTCTAGAACAATCTTCCCTTTACAAAGTGCATGTTGAAATAAATGAACATTGAGAAATACTTATATATTGGCAACACTTGCTGTAAAAGACAGGACATTCCAATTCTATCATATTTCATCTATAGAGTATTGAAATACTTGTAGAAAAATATAACACTATTTGAAGCAAATTCATTGACCAAAGTTGTAACACCCTATTAGTTCCAACTTATGCTTAAGTCGCATTTAGATTCTATTAGTTGTTACCTTTTGGCTTTGCAAAAAACTTAACATTTTTCTTTGAAATTACTTTATTGCAAAATAACAAATGAATTTTTTTTAAATACATTTGAAAACGTGAGCCTTGATTGCAGAATAGTAATATGTGTAAATGAAGCGTTACGTAAGAAAGGCCGACAATGAAGACGAATAATAAAAATAATAAGACATATTGCAATAGGATAAATAACTAATATTAAATATAAACCTTAGCATCAATTATCCAAGACTAAACTCAACATCTCAAATTAAAATGGAAAATACACTCAAAACTAGTAGAAGTATCCATGTATCATCCCCTACATCTACTGAAAAGCCAAAGTAAATAATTAAAATTTGCAGGGCAGAAGCTTAATGTCCATGCCCCCTATGATGACGTCCTCAAGGAATGATCGGAGTGCAAATCCAACGTGGACCAGAATTGCTTGCACATATAGGACTATGTCGAAAACTTAACTAGCTATCATAGACATTTCCTCCAAAGGGTCTGACTCATATAAGCTTAATGCCTGGTAGGGCTTCGTTGCTAGAACATGAGAGTCCAATGAACTGATCTCCATGACTGGTAGTGGTATCTCGGGAATTATGGGCTTCGGGGGCGGAGAGTTTGGAGACCTAGGCCATAACTTCGGCAAGGGGATGCAATCTAGTAAGGGCTCGGGTTCCGGGATGAACTTGGTCCTAGTCGGGTAGGGGGAGGCCGTAGAAACTATGGGAGAGCCGCAGGTGCAGGAAAGGGAGGTACTTTAGCTAAATTGTTGATACAACCTACGTGTGGTAGCTTATATATCGTAGTGCTGGTCGCGACCACTACGACGTCAAGCACCCCATCATAATACCATCTAATTGTTGGTGGCATCACGAAGTACTCCACCGGGGATGTCACTCTCGTCTGGAGACGACACGAAAAGCAGGGGTGAGAAACTGAAATTTCTTAGTAGGATTTCAATGTGACAACTATCATGTCTTCATTATCGTCCAAGCCACTTTGGGTTTATTATAAAAGTTGTACATACAACAATCCATTTAATTAAGTTTAAAAAAATGTGATTAGTTGAAGTAAGTTCATTTTAAACATAACTCTTACTATATTCTAAGGTATAAAACGATGTGGCAATAATAACGCATAAATAAATAATAAGGCTAAAATAAAGAATGTGCAAATGCTTGATGCAACATTACTAGATCTTAGGTCTTGTGACTTTTAACTTTCTTACTTAACTTCGTTAGAGTCTTATTACTTTGGTCCACCCTCGTAGGCCTTGTGCCTTTAAGAATGGTAATAAACTCATATCGTGGCCTCGCCACCTTAGGGTTCCCTTATGGAAAAGGGGGAAAGGGTATCACCTTCCCTTATGGAAGGGTCATATTCGTTATCAGGTCTTTCAGGGTCACTTTCCCTTGTAGAAGGATCATTCCCTCGGTTCTTTTATTCTTAATTAAGTTAATGCATAATACATATATACTTAACTTTATCTTAGTATGCAAATGTGTCATGAATTCGATAGATATGATTGTCAACATCATAGTTCATGACCAATATACAAATTCCATAAGCACCCAAACATAACATCAGACATCATAAGTTCAATTGGCATGTAGCCAAAGGGTCACACATATAAAACAACATAGGCATTTCATATTTTCATTTATACATTGGTAATTAGTTGTAACTAATCACACAACAAAGTCTTATGAGCAAAGCTTCGGCAGTTAGGTACAAGTTTAAACTCTTAAATCTTAATTTGTCTTGCAAGGTTTTGACTTTATTTGGTGTTCTCGAGTTGAGCTCAGGACTGGTTTTCAAGTTGAATTAGGGCTGAATCCCGAGATTATATGAGTTCTGGTTCCCCGACTTCTAGTGTTAAGTTTAGAATCAATCTCCATGATTGATTTGGGACTGAGTTCCAAGATTATATGTTTAAAGAGATAGCGAGTTTTGAAATTACGTGTATAAGAGTTTTAAAGTGTTCTAATTCCCGACTTCCGGGATTAAGATATAAGGTTTCATGTTTTGGTATTGACTTCCAAGTTTATGTTCAGGATCCCCGACTTTCGGGATTAAGTGTTTTACGTTTTATATTCTTGTCCTCGACTTTAGGTTTTAAAGTGTTTTATGTGCTGTGATTCTGATCTCTGACATTAAGTCACAACTAGTCTTCCAAGACTTTTACGAATGTGTTTATGAAGTTCCAAGTTCCGACATTATTTTTACCAATCTAGGTCTACGTTCACTTAGTTCCAAGTTCTAATGTTAACTATACCCGAGCTAGTTTTCTATTCACTAAGTTCGAGTTCCGACGTTAACTTTACTTGATTTAGTTCTCTGTTTGCTAGGTTTTGAATTCTGACATTAACTATGCCCGATCTAGTTTTCTATTCACTAAGTTCCAAGTTCCAAGTTCCAATGTTAATTATACTCAATCTAGTTCTCTATTTGCTAGGTTTTGAGTTCCAACATTAACTATAACCGATCTAGTTTTCTATTCACTAAGTTACGAGTTTCGACATTAACTATACCCAATCTAGTTCTCTATTTGCTAGGTTCCAAGTTCTAATATTAACTATACCTGATCTAGTTTTTTATTCACTAAGTTCTAAGTTCTGATGTTAATTATACCCGATCTAGTTCTCTGTTTGCTAGGTTTCGAGTTCCTATATTAACGATATCGGATTTAGTTTTTTATTCACTAAATTTAGACTTCCGATGTTAACTATACTCAATTTATTTTTCTACTCATTAAGTTCCGAGTTCCAACGTTAACTATACCCGATCTAGTTTACTGGTTATGGTTCTTCTGAGATTAAATCCTAAGTAATCCTCAATACCAGGCTTTAAGAGTTAGAAGTGTTCTTCTTTATTACAAGGCTATATGTTTATGTTCTTAGAAGCTTTTACTTGATTAAATCTTTTAGAATTATCACTGGAATGTTTTGATCTTATTAAATAGTTTAAAAACATCAAGGGAAGTGTTTGAACCGATTAAAGGTTTTCTAAAGATATGAACACATTAGAACAACCAAGAGAGAATTAGAATTCCTACCTTATAGGAGATGATCTAATAAAGAACCTTGAAGTTTGAAGGTTGCTGAAAACTAGAAACTGGAGACTGGAAGTTAGAAACTAAAGATTGGAAATTGGAGACTAGAAGCTGAAAACTGAAGACTGGAAACTAGAGACTAGAAAGTTGAAGGGTTCTTCTTAGAGCCAATAGTGAGGTCATGGCTAGCAAGAAGAAAATAGAGTTTTGTGCTTTTTCGAGTGTTTGAGAGTGAAAGTAAGAGAATGAAAAGTGAATGGAGAGAGGGAGGCTGTGTATTTATAATTGAGTTAGTTCCTAGATTTAAGGTATCATATCTTTAACTTAAACTAGTCACTTTAAATTTTTGTTCCGCTGGGAGCAAGTTTCGAGTTTGGAGTTTGTTTCGAGATTTAAGCCTTTAAATCTCAAATTGATCATTTTAAATTTCTATTCCGATGGGTGCGGGTTTCGAGTTCAGGTTTGTTCTGAGACTTAAGCCTTTAAATCTCAACATATTTTCAAATTTGTTTTAGCTGGGTTGTGTTCTGGGTTCCGATTTCATCGAGAGTTAGTTACGAATCTCATAACTATAGGAATTGGGTGACTTTGAGTGTAATTATATAAAATTATCTTTTTGCCCCTCTTTAATTATGTTGACAATTTAATTCGCTTTTCCTAATTACCAAATTTTTGCTCATTTAATTAGTGAATTAATCTTTTATTAATTTACTAATTACTCTAATTACTCATTAATAATGAAATAATTGAAGTGTCCGTACAAATATAACACTATTTGAAGTAAATTCATTGACCAATTCTATCAAATTTATTTGTAGCATTTCGGCATTCTCAAAAAATATAGACAAAAAAATCCTATTATTCCTTCTTACTAATCTGCATATGGCTATAGCTACATTGTTTGTTGGTCACCTATTACGATGATCCAAAACAACACCAATGACAATTTCTTACTCCTAGAACCAAAATCCTAATTCAATATTCAGCACTGCAACCATAAGTATACCAGTTACAAATAGGAATATGTTTAAGAGGCCAACGCTTGAATCAAATCACTTCATCAACAAGGAATAAAAGACAAGTTATGCAATGAAGAATAAATGGAAGAAGAAGAAGAACAAAAAATCAAAGGCTGAGAGAACTTGAGGTTGGAGATCGAAGATTAGAGTTGTGATGGGTGTTCGGAGTTCTGATCGGAAATTGGAGTTTGGGGCTCAGAGAAGGAAATCGAAGGATCGAATGGAAGGAGGAGATCGATGGAGCAATCTGGTTTAGGTTTGGTTAATTTGGGACTTTGAATTGTTTTCAGGTTATAAAAACCGAACCTGAGCCTTATATGTGCTTACAGTTCAGTTGTAAACTATTAAAAAAAATCGGTTTATTTAATTAAGTTTGGGTCGGTTTACAATTTGGGGCAGTTTACCTGATTATTTTGCACAGCCCTACTTACAGCTTTGAACGCATTATTCTTGACATATTTTGACTTGGAAGTATAATCCTCGTCATTCGCAGACTCTTTACTAGAGTTATCCACAACTTGTCAAAAATATGGAGCACAAGACCTCTTAATTTAGAAGGGAAACACGTTAGATTTCCACTTGATAGCGATAAGGTAGAAGGAAAAAGAAATGGACGCATGTGTATAGTGTGATTCTTTTTGAAGGAAGAAAAAATATAGGTGAAGTCAGTAAGCAGTAATAACAAATTTCGCATTTAATTGTTAAGATCATTTTGAATGTAGTTTTAGAACGTGGAGTTACATCTTTTTTCAATTGGTAGGGATTTGAGGCAAAGAAGCATGAATTTCACATATATTTTAAATGTTAAAATCTTTTGATTGTAGTGTTAGAACTTAGGGTCACATCTCTTTAATTTTCATTTGGTAGAGATATGAGGCTACATTTTACCAAGGAGATGATTTCGTAAGCAAATACCAAACTATATATGTTTAATAATATGGGAATTTCACAAATAAACATCAAAATTCTGATATGACGCATTAAAAGTTTCATAACTATATGACAGACAGTATTTGTTTACTAGTAAAAGCTTGTAAATAGAACTTGCAGCTTAGTGTGCACAAACTAATTGACTAAGGATCTTCAGAGGCATATTTTCATTAATGGGTTTCATTTAGCTGTCAATTTGTTGAAGCCGCCTCCTTTAGAAGAATTGGGTGCTGAGTGTTAGGTATGTTGGAGGAGCTGGGTTCAATTAGAGCAACAATTATAAAAATGGGGTGTGTACTTCAAATGTTACAAGGTGATGAAAGTTGACCGGTTGAAACCATTAACCTCGAAGATTTTGCGCTTGGTCTCTCTTGGTCTTGTGCACTAAGCACACAGTGGAAGTAGGTGGATATCATGCATCCACTTATTGCAGAGGTATTGTTGGCCACCCACACCTTTGGTTTGATTGGACAAAACCCTTTAAATTTTCAATGAATAATACATTTGATTACTTTTCTTGGGTTTTCTCCCTTCTCGAAAGAAAATTGTTATCTTAAAGTTATGCAAATGGAGAGGCAAAGATAAGCCGGCTTCCTTTTAGTCTCTAGCATGGCTTTGGCAATTTTATAATGCAGACATATGTCTTCAACAGTCATGCACATCCCACTATCCTCTTTGTCCAAAACTTGCTTTAGCAGAAAATGAGAGACTCAAATCACATTACTCATAAGTGAAACACAGAGAAATATTATTTCATTTCATGAATGTATTCAGGATTATCATATGTCAAAAATAAATTTGCAGTTTCTTTATCATTGTCTTCTTTCTTTAACTTTCTTTCTATTTTTTCTTTGACCAACTTTTTAAAAAGTAGGAGTTGATTTACGTATAATCACGGAGGTTTTTGCCTTTTCTTTTATGAATAAATGAATAAATAATCTACTCTAACATCATTTAAAGTTTTACCAAAAAAAAATCTTTCAAATTTGAGGAACAATAAGAAAAAAAAAATTGAAAAAGAAATCTAAGATGTTCACGTCGATTTGTAATTACACTCCTTTCCCATTTTTTCTATTTAATTGTAAGGTCATGCAGACATAGGATCTTTTACATTATTGGTAACAGAAGATATAGAAACTCAAGATCCTATAACATAACATGAGACTATCTTGAGTGGAGAGTCTATGCAGTGGATTGCTGCTTTGAGCAGAGAGATGGAGTTGGTGAAACCACCTAAAGGAAATAAGATTATTGGTTGCAATGAGATCCTTAAATGGAAAAAAAGAAAAACAGAAGAAGAAGAAGGAACACCTAGATTGGCTTAATATAAAGCATGCTTAGTTGCAAAATCTTATAGTCAAAGAGAAGGAATAGATTTTAATGAAGTATTCTCATCTATTATAAAACATAACTCTATTTGTGTGTTGTTTGCCATGGTTGCATAGTTTGGGTTAAAGCTTGAACAATTAGATGTTAAGAATTTTATTTTATTTTATTTTGCATGGTGAGCTTGGAAAATATATCTATATGCAAAACCATTATATGGCTTAAAGAAATCTCCTAGTTGATAGTATAAAAGATTGACACTTTCATATTAAATTGTGGTTATTCTAGAAGCGACTATGGTTGTCTACCATAAGAAGCACTCAGATGGTTTGTCCATCTATTTATTGTTTTATGTCGATAACATACTATTTGTTGCTAAGAGTATGTATATCTGAAATCAAGAAAATGAATGATACTTAGTGGTTAAACTTCAAATGAAAGATTTGTGTGCAATAAGTAAAATATTAGGCATGGAAATGCATAAGGAACAACATGCCAACAAATTATATTTGCCACGAAGAAGCATATTGAAAAAGTACTTTAAGTGTTTTGAAATGCATAATGATAAATCTATAATTACCATGTTGGCAACCCACTATAGATTATCAGTTGCACTGTGCTAATGCAGTTGGAAGCATAATGTATACTATGGTCTATACTTGACCAAATATTTCTCATATTGTTACAATTGTTAGTAAAGGCATCCTGGAAGGATGCATTGGCAGATAATTAATTGCATACTTCAATATCTTTAAGGTACTATAGATGTTAGCTTGGTATATGATAGGAGTTTTAATATTAATAGTAGTGTTCATGGTTATGTTGACTATGATTATGTTGGGGATATTGATAAAAGGAAATATGTGATAGAATATGTCTTCATGTTATCAAGTGGTGCAATTAGTTTAATGGTGCAATTAGTTTAAAAGCTACTTTGTAGTCTAATATTGCATTGTCTATTATAGAAATTGAATATACGAAAACAACTAAATCTGCAAAAAGAAGACATTTGGCTTAGAAGTTTAGTAGACAATTTGAGTTTGAAATAAAAAAATTACAATAATTTACTGTGATAGCCAAAGTATCATACATTTTACTAAATATGAAATGTATCATGAAAGAACCAAATATGTTGACCTTAGATATCATTTCATTAAGGAGATTATTTCTCAAGGTGCCATTGTGATGAAAAAGACCGGTATCTTTGACAATCCAACATATACAATGGCAAAGAACTAAAGCATCTAAGTTTGAGCATTGCTTGAGCTTAATTGACATCCATAATATATAAATTTGCCCTTACATGTGGGCCTATTGGAGAAGGCAACTTCAATTGTGAAACTATATATAAATCAAGTCAAGGAGGATATATGTTGAGATAGTGGCTTGACTTTTTGCACCACACATGCAAAGAAATAGTATTTTTTAAAAGTTCAAGAGCTTTAAATGCTTTAGTGCTTGCAAGGAATTTTTTTTTCTAGATAAGAAAAAGCTTAGGTTGAGGGAAAAGCTTACAACAGTCCATGGTTAGGGCATTTCTCTGAACTTATGAAGTGCTTACACAGGTAACTGTAGATTAGTCACCAATGAGAAAACTTAGGAAGAGAATTTAAGTCATAACAATATATGAGCGAAAGACCGGTTAAGTGAACCAACCTCGTTGCCAACTTGCAAGGAATGTGAAACCCATGTTGAATATCTTTGTTAAAGAATGTTGCACCAAATGCATTAATAACATCTACTCTCCTTTAGCAATACACACATATAAATAGGGAGATGGATCCTATCAAGCAAAAATTTCACATACTTGTTGCATGCTTTTAAGCATTAACTCTCATTCCTGTTCCAATAGAAATTGATTCTTTTATGTGAAAATTTTATATAACCTAATCATGTATTGATTTTCACCATTGATTAGAAAGGTAGACATTAGCCAAGGTCACAAAATCTAATCAATGGTAAAAGTCTATATATAATCAAGTTATGTAAAATTTTTACATGAAAAGAATCATTCTCATGTTTTCAACTATTTTGGTAGTAGAGAAGATTTACTCTCTTTGACCAATAAGTGTATACACTAATGAGAAATTAATGCAAGATATTTTGTATGGATACAGTAAAATATGACTATCTTTATATTCTCTATTATAGTTCTTTTAGTAAAATATTTGATTGTTATCTTTGCGTATGGATAAAAGTTATAAACCGAACCAGATTAATTGTTTTATACTTTTATTTTTAGGGTTTTGCATATTTATTTTGTATCATTTTATTTTTTTCTTTGGAACCTCCTATATTACAATACCTATAAATATTTAAGAGCTCATATAAACATTAATACATTGAAAAATAAACTAAATACCCCATAAATCCCTCTAATTTTGTACTAAGCCGCTCAACCATCGTAAAATATTTAATTGAGTGTTTTTGTCTTTATTGCAATTAATTTGTTGAGATGTAATGAGTGTAGAGTTTTGTCGTTAGTTAACGAAGTTGAGAACGAAACGACACTGCTCGGTTTCAGTAATATGTAACCGCGATGCGTAGGTGTTTTTTATATTATACGAAGTAAGTTAGTGAAACGCAGTTGCGTTGCTTCCAAAGTCGTGAGGGAAGCGTGTGCTCGTGTAGTGTTGTTGGTGTTGGGGCCATCTAATATATTCTTATCTCCTTTGACACTTGCGTGCAATGCGCCTTGTCAGAATTTCACTCTATCTCCATATTCCAAACCATCATTTTCACTACTCTCTCAGCCTCACTTCCTCACTTATGTAACTTAATTGCCATTCTGCTTAACTCACACTTCCTTTGTCTTTTTAGTTTTCTATAATAATCAGTTTTTTTACTGTTCATAACATGATTTTAAATTAAGGTTATGGTCGCAAATCTAGCTACTTGCATTGTAATTATATATATATAAAAGTGGTAGTTCTACTACAATAACAGTCGCGATGTGACACATACTTTCGAAATTGCACGCTTGCAGTTGCACTTGTACATTGCAGTTTAAAACTAAGGTTTAGAGGATTTTTGTGAAAAAAAAAAACTAAGAAAAAGTAAAGAAAAATCAACACGGATTGAACATAGTGAAAAAGGCTAGTTTCTCACAGTTCAGTCCCACTTGAGCGAGGCACTTATATTTAATGTCCGAGCTTTGGACAAAATTATCTCTAATAAAAGACGTATATGAAAAACTTAATAAAATAAATAAAATGGTAAAGAGAAAGAAAAGAAAAAGGATAGCGGAAATTAAGTTGATACACTAGTATTTGAATACCGATTACCGAAAATACAATTTTGGAAAAACTAGTTTTACACTTTGAGCCATAATAATCCTTACTGTCAGGTAAGCGCATAAATAATTGAGCTAGTTACATAATCTTGTCCTATATATTAATTCTTCAATTTCATGTTTCTTATCGTTGCAATACTTAGAGTCATAACTATAGATACTTCGCAAATATTTTATTCTAATAATTTTCATATGGGAGTGTTTAGAATGATTAAAAATGACAATTAGTTTAATTTTATTTGATTTGCTTTATAAATTAAATATCATATCTAGAACCATTTTATATAAAATGGGATATGAATTGATTTAGATATCAATTATTATATTTGGCATCCATTAAAATAAGAATTGGTTTGATTTTACTGAATATTTTTACATTTTTAAATCAACCATTATGTTTAGAGTACATTAAAATGTGATTTGAATTAATTTAGAAATCATTTCCTACTAAATTCTATTAAATTTGATAGAATTTAAAAATTAAAACAGTCAAATTAATGAGATTTGTCAAATCAAAGTATTATTATTTTTTAAAAATTTCAAATATAAAATTTAATTTATAAATCAAATCAATTTTCATTTTAATCCATTCCAAACACCAGTTATAAGTAAGTCCATTCTTTTTTTTTTTTTGACATGCTAGCCATAAGTAAGTCTATTGTAGAGTTGTGGAATACTTTTAAGAGCATATGAGGGCAAATGGAACTTATACTCTATAATGGACCTATGCATAAATGCTTCCTAACCTCGACTTAATATTATTTCTTAGAATGTTGAAAGCATAATGACCCTTAAAGTGGAACTAATTGGAGGAAAAAGCATGAACAAAGTGGAAAAAAAGCCATCCCATTCCCACACACATCAGTTTTAGGTTTGTAATTTAGTGAAAAAGCATGGTCTTTTATATATATATATATATATATTCTTTACCTTGATAACAGCATGAACCACGATTTGAAAAAGAGTCCACATGCATGCTCTCGTGATATGCATATAAATATCCCTATTGGTATTACACATAGACAAGGGAAGGGTGACATCAAATTTTGAACATTAAAGAGAACAAGAGGAAGCATAGGTAGCAATCCACGTAGCAAGCTAGCAGCTCTGCTCTGAAACGCAGAGATGGAATGGACGAAGTGCTATTTGGATGTGATATTGGTGCCCTTGGGATTTGCACTAAGCATTGGTTACCATTTCTGGCTGTGGCATAAGGTTCGAACTCAGCCACACACAACCATCATTGGCATCAATGCCAGTGGCCGTCGGAATTGGGTTAATGCCATGATGAAGGTACCTATATTATTTTCATTTTTGGATTTAATCTTGATTTACTATTAGGGTATCTTTTCAACACTATTCTCAATTATGTTAATTAGGATTTACATTATACAGATCGATGAAGGTTGGAGAACAATTTATAATATAATTAATACTGGCAAATTATATATGCTAGGTCTTGTCAATTTAGCCCTCAAGGGACATTATTGTTTCTATGTCAGTTGGGCTGATGACTGATATATATGTGCCTGGTGTTGGAATTTTTTTTATCATTGTCCATGTGAAATAAGGAGGAAATGGAATAATTAAAAGTGGAAGAGTTATCTTCTCAACAGGATCACATGTTCTACATTCCTTCCATCTTAGCTTATCTTAATTTATTCGTGATCCTACTAGATAAAATGCCATATTATAATTACAAGACATAAACAAAGCAAGATGGAATGTTCTTTATATATAGATGGTATAATTAGGTGAATATCCAATTCAGGTGCTTCTAGCAAGACCTAGACTACGTGCATGTGCAAATCCACATATTAATGCCAATACATGAAAAGATAAAAATCTAAGATTGTGCTCCCTAGTGCTTATTCCCACTTCCTTAATTTAAATTTCATTTTGAAGTGAAACAGATCCTCTAAATTTTATCCACCTATATCCGTACCAATGCCATATCTATATATCTTCATGCGCGCATTCCCTCATTATTCTATTTTAGTGCGTTATGACTACCATTTATTAATTGTCTCCCAGAATTTTCCTGATTCGTTGATATATAGATATTCCAATCTAAAAAGAGTTCCAGGACAGGATGAAAAAGAATAGATATCTCTTGCGGCATTCTCGACACTCAACAGAGATCTCATGTCTTATCCTTTTTACCAAAACAAAATCTAGCATAACCCAAAAGAAATTAAACGTGTTCTTCCATCTTTCGTATCTGTAAAGTTATACGCCCTTGTAGTGGTTACTGATTTCCCTTATGCATGTTACATGTTTCCTTCCAACAGTTTTGTGGTGGTTCATGAATTTGCGAGCAAATTAAAGTTACTTTTCATTGGAAAATAGAAAGCACGTATTCATATAATCTGAGAAGGTAATTGAGGATGCGAATGTTTAAGGTCAAAAAAAGACAATTTTATAATATAATTCTTTGAGTTTTTTCGAAAACTTTTTATTTTATTAAATTACTAAAATAACTTTTTTTTTTTTTGAGATTTTAGTTCTTTCAAAAAAAATATTTAATTATCCTAAGTTTTTTTAAATACAATATTCATAGATTTAATTTTAATGTGCTATCACTATAAATAATTTTTAGTTATTCAATTATATATTATTATATTATCAAAAGTGTTTGATTTTTGCATTTACTTACTTAAAAATCACATACACAGTACATGATGATTTCTTATTAAAAGATAGTATAAATATTTTACAATCATCAAAATTAATCATATCTTTAAATTAAAAATATTTTAAAAAAATCAAATAAACTGGACCTAAAGATGTGTTGATTATGGCAGGACAATGACAAGAAAAACATCCTGGCTGTTCAATCACTCAGGAACACAATCATGGGTTCGACCCTATTGGCTACAACCTCCATCCTCCTCTGCTCAGGCCTAGCAGCAGTGATAAGCAGCACCTACAGTGTGAAGAAACCACTCAATGACAGTGTCTATGGTGCTCATGGAGAGTTCATGGTGGCACTCAAATATGTTACTCTCCTCACTATCTTCCTCTTCTCATTCTTCTGCCACTCTCTCTCCATAAGGTTCATAAATCAAGTGAACATCTTAATTAACACTCCTCAGGAGCCCATGTCCTTGGTGACCCCTGAATACATTAGTGAAATCTTAGAGAAAGGCTTTGTTTTGAACACTGTTGGAAGCAGGCTATTCTATGCAGCACTCGCTTTGTTGCTTTGGATCTTTGGCCCCGTGTTGGTGTTCCTGTGCTCTCTCACCATGGTTCCAGTGCTTTATAACCTTGACATTGTGTTCACTAGTGGGAAGGGAAAGATGAACGCGAATCAAAACAGGGAATTTGTATGAAATGTAATCATTAATTATATCTGTTACGTGAGAACCGAAGTTGATTTTTTTTTTTCTCTCCAAGGATTATAAAGATTGTGTATGCTCGGCCCACTTAATAAGCTTTAACTTGAGATTTTGATTCAGTTCCATATATAATTTGCGTTGGGAATAAAAAGCATATATCACACGTGGTGCATCATTTTGATTTGCTATCTTACTCTGCAGATATATATAAAATTTGCACCATTCATTTTACTGATTAGATAGCTTATACTCAATGTCTTCACTGACAAATTTCTTAATCCAATCATATAAATAAGGTTCAAGTGAGAAGGTGCTCCCAACTTAATGTGAAAGGGTATATTCTCAAAATAAATAAAAGTAAAGCTAACTGGAAAGCAAGTAACTCCGAGGATATTTAAAATTGAAACAATCCAAATAAAACTAATAAAATTGGCCTAAAATACTAAAAATAAAAATAAAACTTGAACAAAATGATTTATTTATTTATTATTATTATTATTATTTTGGAAATCAAGCGATTCGATCAATATTTTATTTTTAATTCAAGCTAAACCAACTATTTATACTAGTGAATTGATAAGCACTCATGTGTCTATCAATTCACAATTTTTTATTTTTAGTGTAACTTTAAAAAAATTATTTTTTTTAAATTAACCTTAAATTGAAAATTAATTCAAATATAAAAATAGTAATTGTTTTAATTATTTTTTATTACAAAATTGTCTCTTTACTTCTTTTAGTTAAACTGTAGAAAAATAAAAAATTGTGTTCAAATTTAAATAATAACTTCTTGGAAATTAATATAAGATGGATAAGTAACTAATAAAAAGTATAGATGTTGTAATATACAATTTCAACTTGAGGGTAATTTAATAATAAAAAATTCAAACACCAAAAATAATTACAAAAGGAATCCATTTTATTAATTAGTATATAAGTTATGTTTTTTTGTATTTATTTTATGGACACATTGTAGATACATAATAAAAGAGGAAAATATAAGGTGGTAGATTGATCACCTTTTCTTTTTTAATATTAGACATCTTGTGTCTTTTCTCTCATTGTGTATTTACAATAAATTCATAAAACAAATATAAGCAACAGTGTATATATATATATATATATATATATATATATATATATAGGGGATCTACTTATACTAAGAGTAAGTTTTGATATATTTATATCAATGAATAACTTTTTATAGATATTGAATTTTATCAATCAAATTATTGAATTGAAACTTCTCATTAAGTAGATTAAATGTACAAAATTTCACGAAATTTAAAAATGATTTAATGCTTCATCATACAACTTTATTTTGACGTATAATATAATTTTAAAAATATAAATAAATATCTATTAGTAGATTATATACTTATTAATGTCCAAATTTTCTGAAATTTGGTAAGCTTGATAATTAAGATAATATCACATGATTCAATGCTTAAATTTATAAAATTCAATGTCTACAAAAAATTAATCAATAGAGTAAGTGTATAAGACTTACTCTTTGAGTAAGTGGATCCCCACCCTGTATTGTATATATATATATATATATATATATATATATTGAATGGGGATCAATTTTACACTAGGTGTAAGTTAATAGACTTACAGTCCATCCTCACCCTTTATTGTTTTAAAATCTAATGGACACAAATCACTCACTTATTCACTCACGTGGCATACAACCCATACTCTTTCTCATCCACTGTGACTTCCTCTGCCACGAGGTCGCTTCCAAATACTCATCCGCTATGCAAAGTCTCGCTCTGTTCCGCCACCAAGGAAGACCGCCTCACCTTACCCCTGATTGCCACAACCATCGCCCCATTTTCCCTTCGACCACTCTTTTGCTCATCCTCTCAGTGTTGGATATCACAGGTGCTTATACTTGACACTTGGAATGGGTGAGTTTCTCTTGATGGAATTATTTTCTCTTTTTTCTTTTTCTTTTTTTTTTTTTGGGTGTGCGTTCTTATTAGAATTATTTTCCCTCAGCCTGATTGATAAATTACCCATTATAGATTAACACAATTGTGTTAAAATTTGTTCAAAGAAATTTGGATACATAATGTGCCAATTGTATGATATATACGGGAAACATGTCTTCTTTTTTCTTTTTTTTTTTTTAATTTTCTCGCTCGTTAATGTTGTTTGTCCTTCATCTTTGTCATATAACTTTTGCTATTGTTTTATTATTTGATGTTTTCCTTTCTGGACTATGGCTGGAAATTGAGAATTTTAATGGTTTTATTGTTTGCTATGGTTTTCGTTTTGCTGAATTTCTCTGGCATCTACAGATGAACAGAATTGAATCAGTTTGAAACATTAACAAAGCACAAAAAAAAGGGCCTGCGAAAAGGTGAAGGTGAGGAGAGTCCACTATTACTACTCAAAAGATAAAAACTAAGAAAAAACAAAGGAAATCATAATCTAATTACCCTGACTTTGATGCTAGTTATATTGTATGTAATATTACTTCCTGAAGATCATTATCAGAATGCACTATTCTTTATGAGCATGAGTAGACTAATTCCCTTTATATCAAGTGGGGGATATTATGTAAACTAATGTGGCAAGATTGATTCTCTTTTTTGTTTCTTAAATATTTTTGTGTATCAAAGGATAATAGATTAAGAAATTTAAAAGAATATCTTGCATATATTAACTTTTATTTTTATTCAAATTTTCAGGTACAACAACAAACATGGACAATGATGCTATTGATTCATCTAATGGGTGTACAGTGACTGCCATTGACATCATGCCTAAAGATGCTGAAATTCATTGTGAAAAGAATTTATTGAGTGCTACAAATGTTGGCTATGAACTAGATATCACTCTTTATGTTGGAATGGAATTTGAGTCTATTGAAAAGATTAGAGAATTTTATATAGCATTTGCTAAGAAGAGAGGTTTTGGAATACGTGTTAGTTCAAGTAAACCAAAGAGTGCAATATTCATATGTTGTAATGAAGGTCAACATAAAGTGAAGGTTCTATGAATGAAGAAGTTGAAGACAACAAAAGTCAAACTAAAAGAAAGCACTCAACTTTTTGAAGTGGTTGTCAAGCTTCACTTATGGTTTCAAGAAGTACGATTGAAAGTAATTGGGTTATTAAATCTTCTAACAATGACCATAATCATGTCATGGTTAGTCCTAAAAGTGTGTCTTATATGAGGTGTCATAAAAAGATGAGTATTGCTGCAAAACCCCTTGTTGAAAAATTTGAAGATGAGAGCATACCTATTAGAAAGGTTGCTTCAATTTTAAATACTGGTGAATCATCTTTCTCAAATAGAGATTGATGGAATCATATTAGAAATCTCCAGAGAAAGAACTTAGATATTGGAGGTGCTTAGGCTATTTTCGATTATTGTAAATGCAAGCAAGTTGAGAATCCTAATTTTTTCTATGCAATCCAATATGATAATGATTCTCGAGTGATAAATTTTTTCTTGGTGGATGCTAGATCAAGATTAGCTTATCAATAATTTGGAGATATTATTACTTTTGATACCACATATAAGACCAATAAGTATAGTATGCCTTTTGTCTCATTTACTGGATTGAATAATCATTATTAGTCCATTTTATTTGGTTGTGCTCTGATACAAGATGAGTCTAAGAGTTCTTTTATTTGGTTGTTTGAAACTTGGCTTGAGGCAATGAATGGAAAGAAACCTATATCTATCATAACTAATCAGGACTTAGCTATTGGAGTTGCATTGGCAAAAGTATTTCCAGAAACTCGGCATCATTTGTCCTTGTGGCATATTAGAAAGAAGTTTCCTAAAAAGTTAGCTCACATATATCATAAAAAATCTATTTTCAAGCATGGGTTAAAAGAGTGTACTCGAGATTCACCTAGTATTCAGATTTTTTAAGAAGAATGGCAGCGCTTAATGGTTGGGTATAACTTGGAGATAAATGATTGGCTTTAAGGGTTATATAAGATCAAAGAATCATGAATACCATTTATAGTCGAAGTACATTCTTTGCCGGAATGAACACTACTCAAAGAAGTGAGAGTATTAATGCTTTTTTTTTATTCTTTTGTAGATGCGACAACAACATTACAAGAGTTTGTTATAAAGTTTGAAAAAGCGATGGATAGCCTATTAGAGGCAGAGAAAAGGGAAGATTATGAATCCAGGCACATGTCGTATATTTCAGATACCGAGTCAAAACATGAGGAGCATGCCTTAATTGTTTATACAAGAAATATTTGTGGGAAATTTCAAGATGAGTTTGGGAAGATCAACCAATTTACCAAGCAAAATATTAGTAGAGACAGGCCTGGATATGTCTATCAGGTCTCTAATTGTTATGACGCTAGAGATACATTCCTTGTTGCTATAGATTTAGACTCAAAAATTGCTAAATGTAGTTGTCATCTATTTGAGTTTATGGGGATGTTGTGTAGGCACATACTAGTAATTTTCCAAACAAAAGGTATTGTTGAAATCCCTAGTCATTTCATTTTGCAACGTTGGACTAAAGATGCTAATAGATGCATTGAAGCCATTTATACTGAAAATAACTTTGATAATCAGTATAATACATCAAGGATTTCAAGAAGGGTCCATGCACAACATGAAGCAAACATATTAGTTGATTTTGCTGAAGAATCAGAAAAGATATATAAGTTCATTATTTCAAAATTGATCCATACTCGTTAGGCAACTATTGCAATGAAAATAGATTTGCAAATTGGTGATGAAGCAACACTTTTAGAGTCAAGCCACAAGAATATGAATCAGATTTGCATATCAGAGCAAGTTAACAAAGCACCACAATTGACTATTGGAGACCCACGAGTATCACAAAGGGTAGAAAGAAAGATGGGAAAAAGACAATTCAAAATTGTAGATTTAAGAGTCGGCAGGAAGTATCGTTTAATAAAGTTTTAGTCAAAAAGAAATCATGCCATGTGTGTGGAGAAAATGGTCATAATAGTCCAAGTTGCAAGAAAAAAATATCAGAATAATTGCTATACTTATAAGCATTCTCACTTTTTACTTTTCTTTTTAATATCTCCATTGTATTTTATTTCAATTAATGATTATCACAACTATCTAATATTGCATCTATATCTATCCAGGTGTGTCTCATGATGGATGAACTAGTGATGGAGTAATTTGAGAGCCCTTAATTTAGAATATCTTCTATTTTTGCTACTTTGTCAATTTAATAAATTTTGTACAATTTAGAATTTAAATTTCATTTTAGAGTATAAATATTTTTTATAATTAGCACTAGATATCTTTGTATACTTTTGCTAACAATTTTCTTCGGAATACCTTGGAAAGGAGCTTACGAGATAGACAGAATGTTAGCAGAGATACATGGCTTTAGTATTTTAACTTTGATTTTGGATGAATTATGTTTGTATGCAGACCCCATATTTGCATTAGATTTTTTTTTTTTTTTTGGCTCCTTCCTTGTCATGAAGTGCTTGAGCCATTTTTACTAGTAAAAAAAAAAAATCTTGGAAGATATGAACAATGTTGCTCTACACTGTTAACAGTTGATAAAAACAGTGTTGCCCTGCACAATTACCAATTAAACTCAAGATATTGCACTTTAACTCATATTGCGGCCACTTAAGGGTCAAATGTATATGTACACATACACATAATTTCTAATGCAGCCTTATCATTAGTTTTGAACCAAAGAACTGGAAGTGAACGATAAGTAATTCATTTGAACACGAGCTCTTGAGGTTTAAGCAATTAGTTTAGGTTGAGCAGGCACTTACTCATGTATTTCAGAAGTTACAAGGCTATAAATGGTAGCTTGGCTTGTTATTTAAGAGAAGTTGCAGTCAAGCAAGTCTTGCATGTGAGAAATTATTAAATTATTGGTGTAATGTTTGGTAACACAAGTTCATGGTTTGGATGCACGAAAGGTTTGATAGATCAACAATCTTTTGCTATCTTAGCTTAGCACTAAATCTGTTTCCAACTCTCATCAATTTTCAACATCCACTGAAAAAAATAAATAAGATACGGTAAGCATAACTAACTAATATACTAAGTATTTGGAATTACCATAAGACCTCATATATCCCATTGGATAAATTGTTACAGAATCTATATAAAAATATTCGTACACTGATAGAATCAAACTAAAGTAACTAATTAATATAATAAGCATAACTAACTAATACACTCAGCATAACAAGAAATTCTTAGCTAACATTAACTACATCATCATCATCATCTTTGGTCAAAGGCTGTAAAAGGCAACACTTGGAAGTATAGAACAGTAAAAAATGAAAAATGAATAAGAAAAAGGAGCCACTAATTTTTATGTAGCCCTCATCTAAAGTGATGACAGAGAGTATTGTCAGCGCACATAAAGACGTCCATGATTCTCTAGCTTGAGGGATTTAGCAAGCACTCAACCTTCTTCTGACTCCTGTCTAGCTTCCATGACATTTTCTGACTCAGCTTTTAGTGTCAAATATACAGGTCCATAGGAAAAATCACCTCATGCATAACAATTTTGTGGCATTTTTCTTGTGCCTGGTAGTGGATTAGCATAGACATGGTAATTAGGAACTCCTCTATCAATATATGAAGCAGAGATGAATGCTCGACAATGTTTCATGTTGAGCTACACAATATAGGTTAAAGCTTAACACCAAGTATTCAATAGGAGTAGCAGAATAAGCAAAAAGAAGATAGGCAATAGGAAAGTTTTGGAGGCAGTGAATGACAACAAAGATTTTCAAAATCTTATTTTTTTGAGGCATAACTAATTGAACTTGCTTTGAGGCATAACTAACAAAAACTATATGCTTCATAAGATGTATCAGAATTTTGAAATGACGACCTATACATTCCTTAAACGGTTGGATTGTCAGAAGTTCATAAAAGCCTAAAAGGATTTCAAATCATTATGTAGAAATCACAATATTTTATGGAAAATATGCAAAGGCACTTGCCAATATGGATAGCATGATATGTGTGAGCCTATGCACATAATTTTAGTAATTAAAGCTGGAATTTTAGTAAGAAAATGCCGTAGCCCTCCAATTTTTGGAATATAAGAAGGAAAATGGAATAATACAATATTAGAGATGCCAACATGTCAAATACTTACAATTTCCCCTATGGAATATGAACTTGGTTCTTATCTTGTCCTCATCTTCCTTGGGAGTGATCAAATTTCCATTTTCTTGAGCCTGGTGTTTAGTTGTGGATATTCATAGTCGAGAGTCACTTGGTTTCTATTTTTGATTCCCTTGTTGGCTATGTTGGTAATTGACTGAGTTTAGCTTTGACTAGCTCTAACTGAGAAAAACACCTGAACAAGGATAGGTTAGGCCAATCCATATCATGTGACTGAGGTAGCAGTTAGTCAAAGGTAATATAATTTGAAAGCTTTAAAGATGTACAGGAACTTATTCAGGCCATATGCTTATTCTCAGCGAAGTTTTGCAACTTTGGCTTTTTTTGTTGTTGGAGCAAAAGTATGCATCCCCTGTATATAATTACTCCAAGCATAAAAGCAATTGCCCAACACATACCACAAATTTAGTGATGGAAAATAACGTTAACAAAAAAAAAAAAAAAAAAAAAAACCAAGAATGTTTGTGGCAATTCATCAAACATTTTGAGGGAAAATAACTCTAACAAAAATAAGAACAATGTATCATTTTCATAATCACCAATGAAAACATATCAACTAAAATAAACACATAACACACATCGGATACCAACTATAGTGAAATTCAAATCCAATATAAACAAACCCAGAGGACAACCGAATCAAAATATTGTAAAACAAATCAAGTGGGAGAAATGCAGTGGCACATCCCAGGCACAGAATCATGGGTCACCGGTTACTACTTACAGATGATGATAGCAGCTTGTTCTGCCTCATAGTCATTGGTAGAGAGAGAGCGAGTAGTAGATGGAGAAGATAAGGGCGATGGTTGTGGCAACTAGGGGTAAGGGTGAGGCAGTCTTAGCCGCTGGTGGATCGGAGTGAAATTCTGCAGGGATGGGGATGAGAGTTCGCAAGCCACCTTTGTAGCAAGGAACAAGAATTGTGTCAAAAGGGTAAAAGTAAGGCTTGTGAATGAATAAGTGAGTGATTTGTGTCTATTAGATTTCAACACAACAAGGAGTGAGGATGGGGTGCAACTCTATTAACTTACACATAGTGTAAAATGAATCTCCACTCTCTCTCTCTCTCTCTCTCTCTCTCTATATAAATATATATGTCCTTAATTTATACTAAAAGACAATAATACCTCAACCAAATCCTTACCTTTCACTTTCTTCACTGTTCACTCTCCTCACAATCCACCCCAGTACTCACTATCCCATTTTCATCATCATTTTTCCATTGGTTCTTCTTTGACTCCATCACTCATATGTAGAGGTAGAGATTGCGAGAAAAATATTTATATGGATTTACATTAATAAATTTATTTTATATTATTTTTATAAAATAGATTGATGGAATAATCTATAAATTATTAGCCCCAATAAGTATGTCATATACAGTGTATTGAGTTTGACATCTAGTCGGGCTGCTAAGTATAAATCCAATGATCTTAAGGCTCAATATTACTGAAACTTGTGATTGACTCTCTAAATCTACGGAAATATATCCATAAATTATAGAATGTGATGCTAACTTTTATTGATCTATATTTTTAAAAAAATTTCAAATTTCATGCTCAATTGTTATTGTTATTATTATTATTATTATTATTATTATATATACTCATGAGTATCTATCTTCTTATGAAAGTATAAACTTGATTCCATTGACAATTAATCTTGCCTAAAAACATGCAAATTACTGCTGAATCAGAAATTTTATGCTAAATCCATTTATATTAATAGGAAAATATGATAGAATAGAAAGCAAAATATTGGCACAGAAGCGTATGCATATACATCACGTAGGAAAACAAAACTTTGAGTGGGTTTATGCTTCTAATTGAAAACATATCTTAGTTAGGTTGTTAGGCCACTAAAAATTGGATGCAAACTCTATTTGCGACCAAATATGTCGGTCGTATAAAGTAAGGTGCAAATTAATTTGATCGATTTTGCCGAAGCCTCTGGCAAGGAAGATTTGGTTGTTTGTTGCAAAAATTAAATATTTGTGATCGTAAAATTGGTCCTCAAATTCCAAATTTACAACCGATTTTTCAGTTTTTTTCGGTCGCAAATTTCGAAACTTGTACTGTTTGCCTGTATGAAATTTGCAATCGATTTTTCGGTCACAAGATAAACTTTTGCTACCAAAAAATCGATCGCAAATATTTGGGATGTATCAAATTCTGAAATTTGCAATCGATTTTTCGATCGCAAATCTAATTTTTGCTAAGGTGAGATTTCGGTTGTGAAATCGATCACAAATTTCGCAATAAAAAAAAAACAGAGAGAAACCAAAATCTCTTTAAAGTCCAAAATTGGTACAGCAACAACCCAAAAAATAAAAACTAATAATCCAAAGGCTAACAAGTCAATATTGCATATCATTAAGTGTTACTAACTAATTGTACAACATCTCAAAGCATAAAAATCAAATACCTAAAGTTTAAAACATACAAATTTAGATAAAAGTAAGTAGTTCATAATCTAAACTATATCTAATATGAAATATAAGTACTAAGTTTATTCAGATTCTTCTTCATCATCAGTTGATCCGTCATCCTCAGCTTGGTTTGTAATGGTGGGTTGGAAATCAGTCGGTTGAAAATTCATCCTTTGCATCATTTGTTGCACAAGTTGATTGGTAGTCTGAAGCTATTTCTCATTAGTCTCTAATCTAGCTAGAAGCGCCCTATTTTCTTCTGCCATTTTCTTCATTAGCTCTTCATGCTCTATCCTTTGTATCCATGCTTTTCATTAGCTCTTCTACCATCATGACAACATAAAGTTTATTTAATTTGCACAAAATTGAATAAATTGAGTGATACACAACTTAAAAAAAATTAAAACAAATCCATAACCAAAACCCATCAATCAAAAATAACAATTTAACAAATTTAGCATATTTTCGTAAATCATGAACTAGTTTAATATGTTTAATGATAGAAGGGACAACCCAATAACATGTGGTGATGAAGATCATATACATAAGATATGAATTTGGTGAACACAAAATTTGTAAGATCCTATCCCGCTAGAAAAGTCTATATATTTTATAACAATTAAGTGCATACAGCCACAGTTATCTACTGAGTATTATGTTGAAGCAATTTTACTTCAAAATTAACAATTTTAACTCAAATTAATAATTTTAACTGAAAAATTAACACTTGTAACTCAAATATTATTACTTTTAACTGAAACATTAAGAACTCTAATCCAAATTAACAATTTTAAGTCAAAAGTTGACACTTTTAACCCAAAAATTAATAATTTTAACTAAGAATTTAACACTTGTAACTCGAATATTATTACTTTTAACTCAAAAATTAAAAGTTCTAATCCAAATTAACAATTCTAACTAAATAACTAACACTTTTATCTCAAAAATTAACACTTATAAACCAAAAATTAACCATTTTAACTGAAATTAACAATTCTAACTCAAACATTAACACTTTTAACTCAAAAATTAATGTTTTTAACCCAAACATTGCTTCAACATAATTAAGAACTAATATTTTAATTAAGTAACAGGGGTTCAACATAATTAAAAACCCAAAAATCAAGCTAACCAAACCCTCCATCAACATCCTCAACCAATTTACAAACACAACCAAACCAACACAATCAACTAAATACCAAAACTCTCAGTACATTAAAAAAAAATAACATATATCAAAAATAAAAAACAACAACCCTTAACATCAATAAAGTCTCTCTACTAACCAATAAAATAAAAAATCAAACCCAAAAATCTAAACTAATTTAACGACACAAATATCTACATAATGTAATTTAAAAAACTAAAATAAACCAACAAATTAACAACCAAACCCCCATAATTAAAAAAAAAAAATAGACTAGCAACAAAAAAAATGGAGCAAAAAAGAAAAGCCAGGTCAGTAAATTACAACCAAAGTGGCAAGGTAGAACCGAAGTTCCTCTCCTGGGTTCTGCAACTCCTAGCGGCAACAGCGAGAACCTGTGCGGCGATGGCTTGTGGCTGCAGGTGGGGGTGGCTTAGGGGTGGGGAGGGTTAGGGTGGGAGAAGAAGGAAGAAATAATTTGGGAAAGGTAGAAGAGAAAGGGCGCTGCAGACTTCTCTTTCATTTTGGCTAAGATCATCACAAAATTGGCCAAAAAAACCAGTCACAAAATTATTAATTTTGCTACCAATTTATAATTAAACGTAATAGATATATAATTGAAAATCAGTCGCAAAATGAAAAAATTGCGACCAATTTTGCGACCGATCTATAATTATATATCAATTATGTGTGGTTGGAAAATTCGTCTCAAAATCGATTGCAAAATTTAAAATTTGCGACCAATTTGTAATAACTTATCAATTATTTGAACTTGGAAAATCGGTTGCAAAATCGATCACAAATATTGTATTTGCAATTGATTTTACGATCTCTTTATGAAATTAGTCGCAAAATTTAAATTTGCGACTAATTTTACGATTGAACTTTTTTTTTTTCCAATTTTTTAGTTTTATATATATAAAATCGGTCACAGATATAGTTTTGCGACCGATTTTTAAAGCATGACTTCATAGTAACATTACTCAAATCGGTCGCAAATTCATAATTTCTGCGACCGATCGCGAATCCAACAATTTCTAGTAGTGGGCCCTCTGTGTCTAACTTTTTCAGTGTATCGCTAATATTGTTTTCTTACACTCAGATTATGCTTAAACTAAACTTCATCTAACTTTTAGTTAAACTACTTTTATGCATCTTCATCGATTTTATACTTATTCTAATTTTTAAATTCAGAGTGGCCACGTATCAATTACTGTCTACATACATGCATGAAGTTTCCTAAGACTTTAGCACGAATTTTAAAATGAAATAATGTTGGCTTAGCCGAAGTGATCTAGAATGGAATGAAAATAAGAATTTAGTTCTCAAGGATAAGTCCTGGCACTTTCACATGCACTATAAAGAAACAAAGGAAAAAGGGTATGGAGCCTATCCTCAAGCCCTACGCAATACAGCAAATTTGGCAGTGAGTTAGCCGTCTAATTGACTCACTGCTTTGCGTGCTGGTATGTTTCCATAATAAGTCTGCCTAAATCTGATGGAATTGGTGACATTGGATAGAAGAAACGTAATCGTTTCCTTACCTTTGCTGAGTGGTGACACAGGCCTGTCCTCAAACTCATAATTTCTCATATGACAGTTATATTTTGGTTTAGGGTAACTGGTGGACAAAAATTTTGGATGGCTAAACATCTTATGAATATTTTCATATTTATTTGTTACTTTCGGTGATACTCTAAAAAATTAGTTTCATGTAGCATCCAAAGAATGCACAACTAATTGTGATAAGAAGTTTAGTTCACAGAATTAGACAATGTTAATACCAAAAAAAGAATGATAGCCGAATGAGAGGTTTAGTCGAGGAAGGATTAGCTGAGATGAAGAATTAGTCAAGAAATAGTAGGCCAATCAACTAATAGTCGAGTATTTTGGGCTTTGGAGATGATCTAGTGGGCTGAATAATGGGCCAATTGCTTGAAGAATAAGTTCTAGTTCTAGATCTTGAGAATTGAGTAGCTGTTGAAGGAAATAGAGTTGCTACGACCAAAAAAAAAAGGAGATAGAGTTGCTTGGTGAATTGATACCGTTTCCTTAAATATAGAAGCACTATCTATAGAGGAGATTTTGATTCGATAGAGCGGTGAAATAGTTAAAGACATAAAGAAGAATATGCTGAAGCAGTTTGAAGATGGCTCCTACTAAATCAAGGCGTTTTTGACAAGTGTTGGCTGAGATATATCATGATCAAGGGCAGGAAATTAGCTGACAATCAATTATTTAACAAATATAATGTTGCTGACCATTGAACTCAACATAGAACATGGATAGGAAAACGTGGTTAGTGGTGTTGCATTGAGTAACTATAATTGTAGATTATAAATACGCTTGTAAAGAACTTGGAACACACCCAACTTCATCAATACGATGTCGATTATTCTGACGTAAGTCGTAGCGAACCACACCCCAAAAGCTAGCTATTGAAGTGGGAGAGCCCAAATCCTTATAAGGCCTCCCTTTTAATATGACCTTCCCGATGTAGGACTCGTAACATTATCACCCTCTTCGAAAGCCAACATCCCAACGGTTGCACTCTGCAACACTTCAATCAGCGGCACTTTACTCGGTGACGCTTCACTCGATCACGGTCAGCCCCTCCGCCAATCAGAACCCTCCGCAGGTAGCCCTTTTCGGTTGGCCGGCTCTCAATGAAAGCACTATTTGTTACGAGCATAAGTCTTTAGGAGAATCACATCCCAAAAGTTAGCTATTGGAGTGGGAGAGCCTAAGTCTTTATAAGGTCTCTCTTTCAAGGAGACCTCCCTGATGTGGGAATCGTAACATTGCCACCCCCTTCGGAAGCCGGCGTTTCGATGGCTGCACTCTGCGACACTTCACTCAGTGGCACTTCACTCGGCGACGCTTCACTCGATCACGGTCAACCTTTTCGCCGGTCAGAACCCTCCGCAGGTAGCCTTTTCCGATTGGCCGGCTCTCAACGAAAGCATCATTTGTTACGAGCATGGTGTGGCTCTCCCAAGGACTTATAGTCGTAACATCAATCCACAAGTTTCTTTAAGTTCCTTATGCCTTTTATTTTCTAGCTTTTTTTTCCAACATTCTTTTACAACTCTTCTTTTACTTTTTTTGCCCGTTAACCTTCGTTCTATTTATATATTTAGTCATTAGTTTATTTTCAGCTTAGTTCTTATAATAAATTAAGCAAGTTTAGTTGATTTGCTTTCCAAACTCTCTTTGGAGTAGTTTGGGATCCTACAACTAACGAGAAGATTCCCCTCTTTAGTGAGACTGTCTGATATTTTTGGATCTTTTGTGTTTCACAACAATCGCGCTCATCAACTAAGTCTTGGAATGGTTTCCTAGCAAGCATGCATTAAGCTAATTAGCCGTTAACCGAAATAAACAAAGCACAATTTTGGCATATGCCTAATGGGACCCATATTGGATCTAAATCAATGAGATTCGCTCCGCCTAGTCTCGATTCAACTGGTGCATGCACTTGCGCTATGGAAAGCAAGGGAATCAAAGGATTGAGATTGAGCTTGTCATGACAATAGCCACTCCTACAGCATCTTAACGGGGTGGATATTGAGGCTAGCTAGCCGAATTTGACCACCACCATCCATCTACTCAACAGATTGTCGCAACTACCCTACCTTTGTTGGTCTCAATTTTTGAGTAAGATCGCAGGGGCAGTTGGCCGTGATGACCAGATGCTTTATCAAATAACGGTTAACTTAGGAGAATTCCATATCCTCTTGCCATGGAGAAGTATCAGGGTCACTTAGACTAATCACGCCTTTTAACTAAGGGCAACCTGTGCAGCAATCGAATTTCCAATACGGACAAGTTACAATGGCCAAGAGACCATCCAACACTCCAAGGTAACATTGGTTTACAAGTTGTTGTTTCTAACCCCATTGTTACTGGCGCACAATGGTAGGTAGGAAATAGTGTCTAGATTGGCATTCAGTTGAGGAATAGAGTCAAATAAGTGGCAGAGCAGTCATGGACTCATGGGCAGGTAGTCTTGCCCTTGCATTTAGATCCCTTGGTCCTTGCAACCATGCCAATTCAAGGAAGCTTTGTGACAATAGAACATCGGTGGGGTTTAGCTCAGCCTTCCACCCTTAATCAGCCAATGACATGGTATTCGCAAGTCAAACTGCAGTTCAGCCATTCGTTTATCAACTTGTTATGCCACCACAGCCAGTATATCGTCCACCCCACTAGTTGTTCAGCGGCTGAATCCTATACAAACCAATGTATTTAAATGCATCATAATCTTAACCTATCATATAATTTAAAAGTAAAAAAATATATATATTTGTCTGATTTAAAAATAAATCTAATTTTATATTTGTTAACAATTTCAAACACATTAATTATCAAAAATTAAATCACAAAAAATACATTGCTATAAGCTAACACATTAATGTAGTTATTTAAAGTTTAACCTTGTAAATTTAGAGATAAAAGATCAATATTATTATGTGCAGCTACATAAAGTGTCATGTGAAACTAATTTTTTTTAAGGATGTTAAGGTGGCTTATTTCTTTAGAATCAACTATTAAATAATTTAAAAGTAAAAATATTTTATTTCTCTACTTTTAAAACAAACTTAATTTTACATTAAAAAAAAAATAAGCATATTAATTCTCAAAATTAAAATCATAAAAACTATGTTTCAGTAGCTAACGTATTAACATAATTATTTCAATTTTAATTTAATTAAATTGAATGATGAAATATTAATATTTTTATATATAACAATATTAAAAAATATGCAACATTAAATAATATTGTTACATAATTATTGCAAAAGACTACTTTTGATACACTATTTGTATAAAAAAAAAATTTCACTGTAAATGAATTATATAACATTATATGTATAACTTTTGAGGTAACTTTTGCAAAACTAAGCATTAAGTACTTCAAATGATATGATAATATATTATTAGTTAATTGTACTGAAAAACTTTTATACTAACAATACATCAAAATTAAATTTTATTATAAATTATAGTGAATTTATAATTACAAATTACATTACCATTTGAATCATGTAACAATTATTAGAGGTATTCATGGATCTAGGTAGACCCACGAACCTAACCAACCTAACCCAAGCCAAACATAAAAATCAAGGTTGGATCAGTTCATTAAGTCAGTTTGGGTAGGAAACGATTTACCCATCCTTTTATTGGGTCAGATAATGGGAATGAATATTAAACTCATTACCTGACCCGACCCTTTATTTATTTATTTTATTATTATTATTATACATCTATTACTCTCAGATCTCACATTATTACACTAAACAAACCCTAGCCTTTCTTTGAACTTTATACCATTGCTACTCCTCTCAATCCAATCCTACTTCAATGCAGCCTATCGCTATGCCACCGTGCTACTACCTTCGGTGCTTCTCCTTCGTGCCTCCTTCCTAGTTTGTTACTTTGCTTGTTGTGTGTGTGTGCCAAATCTCATATCGATGAGTTTGATAAAAGAAGGGAAGAACTCCACTAAAAGAGAAAGTCTATACACTAGAAATAGGGTATAATTGAGCTAACGGGTGGTGAGTTTAGTAGGAACATTAGCAATTTAATCATGCAAAAGTTATAAATTGAAATTTTTATTAGTAGAGTCATTTTTATCTCCTTTTAGGGATTGTAGATGTAAGTTGAAGTAACCGATTCATGTTAAATTTTGTATTCTTTCTCTCTATGGGTTCTCTTCGCTGTCCAACAGTTGGCATTAAAGCCAGGTTCAAGAGGGAAGAAAGTTTTCATCGCAAGAAGGAAAGAGAATAATGCCATTGGTGATATCATTGCCTCATCATTAAGGCTAAGCCACGTCAACATTATCTTTTGGAGGTAATTTTTTTAAAAGAGGAATTTTCTGTTCATCACAAATACAAAAGAAAAAAATAAAGAGAAAATTAAGCTATCGTTTGGGCTTGGATCAATGATGAGCATAGAAAAGGAAATTTTAGCTCACCTAGTGACCTACAATAACGGTGATGCATCCAATCATTCTTCTTCGACAACATGCCCAATTTGATCATAATGTACACTCTCTCTATGCCTTCTTTAGCTTAATACATGATTAACTCTAGAAGAACACGAAAGACAATGAGAAAGTCAAGCAAACCTTGAAAAATTGCTTTGAAGCATCTCACCAAAGAAGAACATTGAAGGTAGAAATGGAAAATGCTGAGAGAGATGGTCGAATATTAGGTGGTTCACTCATGTTTTCGACCATCTCATAGTTCACCGTAAAATTACTATGTAACCGTTAATTTTCAATTATCCACTCCAACCACTCTTCCTTCTTTATTCTCAACTCTCAGCTCTCACTTCTATAACCTTTTCTCCAACCACTTGTGCCATTGCATAAAGTTTGAATTTTTACTGGATTTGGAACATTTTGTAACCTAAGTTTCTTTAATTTAATTGTTTTAGTGCTCATGGAAATGGTTGATTTTTATATTGTAATGCAGCCAACATTCGACTTTAGCAAGTAGGAACTCAAAAAGAGAAAATACTTTTAGAAATGAACAAAAAAAAAAAATTGCCTAGACAACAAACTAGCCATAAGAGTCAAATTGGAAAGTTTCATTTCTGAAACTATATTATGGTGGTGGTAGGATTTTTAATTTGACTCTTTTCCAAGCTGTAGTGTGCTAAATTGTGTTGGCGATGACAATTAGTTAGGTTAAATCAAGTCAGCACAAAATGCGAGGATGTGTTGAGGTAGGGCAAAAAAGAGCAATGTGAGTGGTTGGAAGAAGGATAATTTGGTAACTTTAAAATGCATTTTATTATTTAATAAATATATAAATTTCTTAATTATTAATCTCAGCCATTTATTTTAATTTTTTTTCTGATTCAACGGTTAAAGATTAGGGACCATCAGATGGTCCAAAAGATATGATGGACTACCTTAACAACCACCAAAAAAGATAAAGAAACGTGAAAGAAATGTGAAAGTAGAGAGTGTGTAATTTTGTCTTGATGGGTATCTATAGGGATAAAGAGAGGAAAAATCCATGTGATGATAAGGATGAAAAATGGAAGCTCATTAGCTAAAATGCATTGGCAATAGTTATTACCACTTATCATGATTAATTTTGCAATTAAAACCAACATTATTTAATTTTATTTTGAAAATTAGACTTCTAATTATCAACATTGATTTTGTATTTAAAATTGACATAATTTAGCTTAATTTTTCAACATACAAAATTAGACTAATTAAAAGACGTTTTTGATTTAGAAAGGAAAAAAATTTACCTATAGTTGACACTTAGCAAAAATTTTCCTAAAATGGCCTTTGTTTTATTACTAGTATAGACATAGATAAGATATTTTTTGAATTTTGTTATTTAATTTTAAAATTTTAAGAATTCATTATATATAATATTCAAAATTGTATACGTTGTCTTGATATCAAATTCACCTACTAGACTGGACAAATTCTATGGGCTTATAGCTCGCTCAAATGACGATAACTAGACCCATTCTCCTTCAACACATGCTCTTTCGGAAGAACTCAAACCAAGCTTATTTGAGTTGTTTGGTCAAGCCTTAGAGTCTGAGCCTGCCTCGAGAATATGAGGGAAATTCAAATCTTCTCTATACTGAGGATTTCAAAACTACCGCTAGAGACTCTTCTTAGTGTGAGTTGGTCCACTTTTGCTAGTAAATAATCATTGACCTTTTGAACTTAGGTATTCTACACACTCTAAATACCAAAACTACTTCGTTCAAAAATTGATTTGAGCGTCGAAATGATTTTATAGGCCCTTCTTGGAGTTGTTTCAAGCTTGAAAAGGAGATTTGCACCAATCTTATTCCTTTAAGTAAGAACACCCACTTATTAGACAAGTTATTATCGAAATAGGCTTGAATTCGAATATACAATCCAAGTAAAATGTGGGGTCAAATAGGATCGACAAATGGGTCAAAACTGTCAAATTGATTCGTTACCTATTAAAATTATGTGTTAGACTCCAACCATCTTAACCCACTTTTTTTTTGGGTTAGATAAAACCTTAACCCATTTAAAACTTTAAATTGATTCATTTTTAGCATGGTTTGTGTAATTTGTGGTTACACTAGCCGGCCCATCGGGTCAATAAGCCAATTTATTTATCTATTTATTATTATTTAAAATACCAATGAACTACATACTAATAACCTAATAGCCCAACTTCACCCAATAGTCTACATTTCGCCCCCCCCCCCAAATTCAAACTCAACTAAATTTTTTTGACAAAACAAAATCAATTAAAATTCGTGACTATTTTCAATAGAAAAAAAATTCATGGTTATGAGAATTGGACCAAACTGGCTGGTTTGACTAGTTCAATTAGGAAACGGCCACTTGGTCAATTAGATTATGTCACCAAAAACTGGAAGTTTCAAAAATTGGAGTTGAACCATGAGAATTGGCGCAAAATCCGTGAATCAGCTGAACAGGTCCGATTCCAACGATTGGGCCTTTTTTTTATTAAATGAGAAAAAAAACCTATGGAGAAAGAGAAGAGTGGGATCTGGGCATGAAGAATGAAAAAGGTTGTACATAACTTTGGCCAAAAAAAGGAAAAAAAAAAATCAAACATAATGAAGGCTGTAACACAACCAGATTTGGCCTCTCCACCACAGAGAGGGCAGTGATGCTAACAAGCAGGCGATGGTGGGTGGTGCAACCCATCGACAATGACCAAGTTGGTAGGTAGCGTTGGAGTTGGGATTGGGGTAGATTAACTAGGATTTTGGGAGTGAAATTGCTTGAGTAGTGGTAGCTAGACAATTTTCAGAGAGAAAAAGAGATTCTAAGAATGAAGTGGTATTGGCGGCTAGAAGTTTTAAGGGAAGAAGAGATTTGTGATATTTGGTTAATTTAGGTTAAAATGTAGTAGCACCTAAGTAGGCCCTTTTTTTTTTTTGGTCCTTTAACAGGGCCTAACTAATTTCATATAAGATTGTAATATTTGGATTTTCATTCTACTTGATCAAACAAAATAAAACATGTATTCGAACAACAATAATTGTATAAATTTGTATTTATTAATAATTTTTATTTCTTGTATGGCAAAAAATTAATCATGTGTATATACTTATATTTTATTAAGATTAAATTCTGGTTGAATCCAGTTGAACCAATAAACCTTTAAATCAATATCTTATCCGATTCGATTTTCAAAACCTTAAAAAAATTTATGACTATGAAACAAAAAACAAAAAATTTAAAATTCATGAGAGAAAATTTATCTCAAATCCAGGACTGAAGTGTAAGTCCCTAATTCTAATTCTATACTTTTGTGGGGTAATTTTACAATTTACACACACCTTTAAGTAGCCTTAATTTGAGCCGTTGGTTGTGGCTATGATTTAGGGATCATTTTGACCCCTAACTTGCAATCCCTAGGTAAGTCAAAACCTACCGACAAGGCATTATTTATAATTTCTATACTTGCCGTAATGTGTAGTTGCTGCTGTAGTGTCCAATATATTCAAGCATTTACTCATATTGTTGTGTTCGTCTTGAAATAATTGTTTATTTTTAAAATTTTATTTTTTTCATAAATAATTGTCCTTTTCGAAAATCTAAATAATATGAATTACTTTTCCAATGATACTACTATTAAATAGAGGAAAGAGACTAAATGAAAAGATAATTATGGAAGAAAGATGATAAAATAAGGATAATTTTTGTAAAATATATCTAAATTTCTTTGATATTGATTTTTTTTAATTATTTTCTTAATTCATATGCACATTTAAAATTGGATAGTTATTTCCACATAGAGGTAGTATTTCAAAAGGTTTGTGAGTGCATATTTTGCACATGTTTTGCTTAGTTGAAAGGTAACTATTTTATAGTTGTTACAGTCGTAACTGCCTTCTCCTATTAACTTCATTTTATTTTCAAACTGTTACAATTTATTTTGTTTTAAAAATAGATTCTACAATCTGCCTATTTAATTCTTTCCTCTTCTTGCCAGACAACTATCTTCTGCTTCCGCTCTTAGTCTCTCTTTCTTTTCCTTTCTTTCAAGATGACTACTTCTTTCTCTCATCTTTCTTATTCTTCTTTTACTTGGGTTATACATGATGATTATTTAACCTTGCAGTTCTTGTGTTCTTGGTAAAATCAGAAAAGCCTGCTATACCTTAGGGTATTTCTGCACTATAACATAATAATCCTTAAGGACAGTGCAAGTATGCATGCTTCATGCTTGACACTTGTTTTCCTCTTTGCAAGACCTTATTTTCCATCATGTACTGCAATCTTAGTCCATGTTAAAGCAATGTCCCTAATTTTTTTGCACATAATAAAGAATCTCCAACTTGTTTGCACATAACATTTACTCATACTACAATCTTAGTCTCTGTGCTAAACTACACTTCTTTGCACATAACAATCTCCAACTTTAATGCTAAAGATTACTTCCTTAATTTTTTTTTTTTTTTGGATACGGTAATCTTAATTAGTCGTTAAATATTTATTGATAATTAATTAGATTTAATGGATTTTTAACAAACATTTTTTACATTTGCAATCCTCTTAATTAAAAATGTTTAGAAACTCGTCCATTGATTACTAAGAAAATAAATGAATATTTTAAAGTAACTATAATTTATGGATGATGCTAACTTTCATCCCATTAAGTGAAAGTTAGAGTTCTTCATTCTTTTAGTTGGACCAAAAAGTTCATTTTATTTTTTACATTCAATTTTAAAATAATATCTAGTTTAATAATTAGCAGATTTATTAATCGAAGAAAACCACAGCGGTGAGGGCATAGAGACGGAGAAAGTTCGGGAGATTGAGAAATGAGAGCTTGAGATAAAGAGAGCTTTTAATTGAGAGGCCAATATGGTTTTAGAGGTAGAGAACCTCTTCATTGGAGGCCAACCATGGAGGACGAAGAAGAAGAAGGCTCCAATCTTGACAATTATGAAGAATATAAGCAAATCAAGAGGGAAAAAAAATACCAAGTAATAGCTAAGGCTATGGATCAATGGAGATTAAGATTCAATGATTTGATTGATTTTTCTTAATCTCATGTTAGTTCCTTTAATGCCTAGATTGAGACAACATTAAGGTTCTAAAAATCGGATTGAATATCAAACTAGACAAGATATTAGTTTAAAGGTTTATTGATTTAATCATAATAAGATATACAACTATGATAAATTATTTGATATACAGTATATATAAAGAATAAAATAATACACATGAAGAGTTAAAATATCAAGTACTCAAGCTACAAATTGTTTGGACCACAAATTTTTTACTCTTAAGACTATTATTATAAAGAACTTAAATCCCACATTGTGTAGACTATAAATTTTTTACTTTTAAGACAATTATAAACATTTGTATCACAGTTGTTTTATTTTTAATTCTAAGCTCCTTTTAAAAGATTAAGAGATTTAGACCTTGTTTGAAAACAGTTTTTGATTTTTAAAAATAAAAAAACTAAAAAACCTGTTTGATTAACTGTTTTTTAAAGATTGATTTTAAAAATAGAAAACTAATTTTGTGTTTTAAAAATGAAAAAATAGACAACATTTAAAAGATGTTTTGGGTTTTTTATTTGAATTTAATTTAAATACACCGACCGTGTAAAACAATTTTATATTGTCAGCTAATAGAAATAGTGAAAAATACCAACTCACACAAATAACTATCCATTATAATGAGAGACCCACCATGATTTCTTATTTTTCCTTATTTCTATTGGTTGATAGTGTAAAATAGTTTTACACTGTCAGTACATACCAATTAAACTCTTTTTATTTTTAAGAACAAGTAAAAATGTGGTGGCATTTTTTAAAATATGTTATTTTATTATTTTGGCACCCCCTTCAAATCACAATGAAAAAAATACTTCCAAAATAAAAACCATTCCCTTTCCCCTCCTTTCTCTTCCAAATGAAATTGCGAGCTAAGACAGAGACAAGATAGAGAGAAAGCGAGAAGAGGAAGAGAAGGATGCGACATTGGGAGTGAATCAATGAGAGAGAGAGAGATACGAGAAAGAGCAAAATGGAGCAAGGGATGAGACAGAGAGTGAAAGGGAATAGAGAGGCTAAGAGAGAGGTGATAGAAAGGGTGAAATGTGTGGTGGTGGATGGAAGAAAAGTTAAAAAGGCAGAGGAATTATGTGTGCTAGCAACATGTAGATATTGGGTGGTCTCACAAAAAAGAATAAAATTTGGGTGGACCAACTTCCAGAAAATCATAAAGAATATCATTTATTTAATATAAATATCTTATGGTCTTAGGATAAAATTGAATTTCCAATTTTTTGGTTTTTATTTTAAAAATTATTTGTCAAACAAGTTTCTTATTTTATTATTTTTAAAAATTGATTAATATTAGAAAAATAAATTTATGCTCAATGAATTAGTGCTAGGTAAATAGATTTATGAATATAAAAATATATTAACTTGCATTAAAACTTTGTTTATTGAGATGTTATGAAAGTTTAATGTATCAAATTTAATATAATATTAAATTATGTTATTTTTAATAATACATCTATATTATATCTATTCTACTTTTAAAAAAAATTTACCAGACAAATTTTTATGTTTTATTACTTTTAAAATTTATTTTTAAAAATAATTATCCAAAATGATTTTTTATTTTTTATTATTTAAAAACTATTTTCTAAATATTATTATCAAACAGATTTTTTTATTTTTTTATTTTTAAAAATTGATTTTTAACTTATTTTTTAAAATTGTTTTGAAAAACTACAAAATAAAAATAATTTCAAACAAGCTCTTAGTAGCCTTTGATTTGATTAATCAAAATGCATCTTTGACCATCTCTTACTGAGATACGGATTCGTTTCTCCCTTCTAGTTTGGGAGTAACGTTACTCCATCTCTGAAATTACCAAGTTGACCTCTTCCTATCTCTAATTTTCATTCTAGCCATCCACCCAATTCCCTTTCACCCACTCTCTCTTATGACTCCGCCATTATCGTTGTCACTGCCGTCGTGCTGCTGCCACCACTGCCGTCCCCTCCTCCCCTTGCTCCACCCTCGCACCCCAGTCTCCTCACAGCCACATCTAACAGATCCAAACTTTGCTTTTGGCAGATCCATTTTGAGAAAAAGGCAAACTTTGTGAACTACAAAGAATCCACTTTTCCTCCTTCCCAATATTTCATCTCTCTCTATGTTGGACTTTTAGCGTTTTGCAAAAAGATGCAAACTTTGTCTACATTTTAGAATGGGCAACAACTTTATGGTGGCTTATATTTTGTTCTACCAAATTTGAGCTATGACAATGGATGTTTTCTTTGATGGGAAACAATTTGAGACTTCAACAGTGCATGTCTTGTTTCATTTTGAATCTTTCTTTCTTTGTTTTAGTGTGACTAAGCAAAGATCTGAATTTTGGTTGATTTGAGATTTCTGAGCCATGTGCTTCTTACACTTCAGATTGTTATGGTCTGCTTTGATTGAAGAATTAGTAGTGAGAGAAAATGTAGAGAAAGATTGAGATTGAGATGAGATTGTTATCGAATTCTCGGTCACCTTCGATGGCACCGGTGGTAGCAAGAGCGCCAGTGGCAGCAGTGACCACCGAAGAAGAGAGAGAGAGAGAGAGAGAGAAGGGATGTGGCGGGGAAAAAGAAGAGGGGAGAAGGAAAAAGTACAGATTTGTATAATCATAAATTTATTTAATTTTTAAAATTAAATTTATTTATTAAATCTGGTACATTTATTGATTTTAATATTAAATTTGGGGTGAATTATACTGACTTTTTTTTAGATTTAATATAATTATATTTAATAATTTTTTGTTTATAAATAATATACAGATCAAAATAAATTAAAAAAATATCAAATATAATTATATTAAATTTTAGAAGAGGTAAATATAATTCACTTTTAAATATAATAATATTAGAGAGGTGAACTAACGTTATTCCCAAACCAAAGGAGGGTAATAAAACTTTGGCCTTTTTATTTCAGTAGAGTTGTTATCTTATTATTGGTTATTAGAATTTTTTTTAAAAAAACTTGATTGGTCCAACAAGTGAAATGTTCAATTCACTGATTTTTGACCGATTCATATCAATTTGAACCAATTTTTTAAAATTCAATTTTAGTATCATGACCGGACGACTCTAGTCCAGTTCAATTGTTGGCTAGCTAGTCCAATCCAATTTTTGTTAACATTATTATTCTTTACAGAGTGTGTAAATAAAATGGTGTTCACAGCACATGTTGAGTTACAACATATGCACCAAACGCTATCGTTTGTGCATATATTTGGCATAAACAAGGGGGCGTTTATAATATTCTAGTCAAAAAATTGGACATTAATAATCCGAAGAATTATAATTGTCCAGATATTAATAAAATAAAGGTGATAGTTTAGACGTAACAAGGGAAGTTTAAAATGATAAAATATACACTACCCTCATGATACGCCATCGGAAATTGGATAAATTGTTTAACAAGTCAAATTTGTTCAATTTTTGGAATGACGTAAATGGACACCAAACAAGTGTATACTTAGCCGAAACTGCGGAAATACTGTGCAGCACAAAAATGTCATGTTTTATATTATTTATATACTGTTGGGGCAGGAACAGGTCAAAACATTTCGTTTGTTGTGTTATATATATTTTTTGATTGCTTTTTGTATTATATTATTTTTACCCTTTAGTTGTATTGTATTAAATAAAAAAAGTTGGTACAGTATCATTAGTTGAGTTTATTTTTTTAGGTGTCCTAAAAGTAAAAGTTAGTGTCTCGAATATGTAAGATTTTATTTTTTTATGGTAACATATATATATATATATATATATATATGTATATATTTATTTATTTTCTAAAGATAGTTGATATATAAACAATGAAGGGAAAAATTTTATAAATGTATGGAGTCGCGGCTATATGGCACTTCTTTTTTAAATAATTTTAAAATAAAGATATCATTGAAAAGTTTAATTATTTGATGAAAGGGGGAAAAATCCTTAAAACTAAAATGGACGATAAAATTGTGTTAATTATAAAACACGGAAAAAGAAGATAAATAGTATGTTGTTATTGTCTTGTTTAGTCAATGCTATTTACTTGCAAAAATTGTATTATTTCAATTTTATATTCAATGCATTTCTTATAATCTTGTTAAAAAGAGATATTCTTGTAAAAATAATCTTTAATATTTTGTTTTAAAAAAAGTAACTCTGCATTTATATAATTTATTTATTAAAACTACTTATGAGTCTGTTTGGGTTAAAAGAACAAAAGTGGTTTGTTTATAGATAAATTGGGAAAAAAATGCAAATAGAGAAAAATTGTGGTTTGGTAAGAGAAAAAAAGACGTGGATATAAATTGTATTGATTAAAAGCACATTTTTAAATAATAAGTATTTTTTTTCCTGAAAAAATGCCATTTTGAACAAGCTCATAATATTATAGATAGAAAATGTTCAATGGAAGGAAATTGTAGTGTACAAGATGTAATGCAAGATGGGCATACTAATCATTTTAATTTCTTTCAATTTTGGTGAGTTTGACATATATCTTTGAAGGGATGTTCTTGTTTAATTATGAAAAATATAGGCGAATTTTTTTTTTTTTGGTAAATAAGAAAATTGGGTTGTTTTTACTCTTAACTTTTAAAAGTCAGGGAGTATTTTTGAGGGTCTTCATGAGATACTTTTAAGAATTAATTTATGTTATTTAAAATTTAAAAGACTAATATAATTTTATTCACTTTAATGGCAGTGAAAGCAGAAATTACCATCTTTAATATTATCCATTATAGTTATTTTAGATTTTAAAAGTAACTTTATTAAATACTAATTTTATAATTTCTACTTATTGAGAGCAATTTTGTTATATTAATTTATCAAATAGTACTACTATAATATTTTAAGAGCAGTTTTTAGAGAATTTAAAGAATTCAATAGCTCTAAAAAAATTACAATAATATCAAATAAAGTCTTAATTTAAGTTATTTTGTGTTATGTAAATTTGAATCGAGTGAAAGAATTACTGTATTTGAGTACTGTTGAAGTAATTATTTAAGATGTTATTTATTATAGCATCAAAATAAAAGGCATTCATACCTTCAATAAAATAATATGGATGAAGTAGATTATTAATTAGTGTTAATGGTAGTGGTTTATTTGTGTCAAGTGATTTGTTAGATGATTACAGCAATTTGTCATGTGGAATATTCACTTTTAAGCCAACGACTCTTAGGTTGAAGTAAAAGTTTTAATATTGTTCTAATTGAAAATAATTAAACAAATACTTGGACTTATATTGATATGGACATATCGATTTTTTCTATTTAGTTTGATAAACATGAAAAGGAAAATATTGTAAGGTTTTGTAAACAGTTACAAAGTGGAAATATAAAAATGGAAAAAAATGTAGAAATAACTTTTGTTAAGCAAATTAATATTACAATGTTAATTTTTTTTTTTTTGGGTTACAATGTTAATATTATATTGGGAAAGGTTATTTTAGGGTCTTACCAGTAATAGAATTATTTAGAGCCCAATTTATTTAAACAAAATGTGTATGCGACCCAATATAGGTAAAATTGTTTTTATATACTATTCTTAAAAATTTCTTTTCTTCGATTAAAAAAAATTTCTTTTCATCCCATGTACATGGCTTCTATTCTAAGTTCTCATGTTACGAGGTACGAACAAGAGTGGATGTCATGCTTGTAAAATTATATTCATAAGTGGATTATTTGGTCTTTATAATAAGAAAAAAAAAATTGTTATTGGCTGGACAAAATAGATCATCAATGTTCAATTTTTTAGCTGGAGCATCGTAAATGCTACCCATAAACAACCCATGTTCTTGGTCACAGTCAATCCACTACGAATATAGGCTCCTAGCATTCTACTTTGCCATTTGAAATTGTTTTCTAGCTAGTTGTTACTAATCTGAAATTAATTTTTAACTAGTTTTTACTAGACGTACCACTTTGTAGGAACTTGAACAGCTAATTAACTGACTGGTTAGCATTGGACATTGTTACCTTATTATTTTGTCGAATAGATTATTTGTTAAAAAAATAAAGAATTGATGAATTTATCTTCAACTAAAATGGTTATTTCCTCGTTTGTTTATTGGCGTATTTTATTATGCACCGCCTTAAGAATGGTGCATCATGCACCATCTAATCCAACGAATTAAATATTTTGATGTATCCATATACTCATTGTTTGTGATATACTATAAATCTCTTCATCTCTCTTGCCTCTCCCCCCTCCCTGTGCGATAGTGTCTTAAATCTTTCTCTCGGCCTCCATTTCATCGTCGGCAGCCCAACCCGCTGAGCCATCAATTCAACAGTAACAACAACACCAACTAAAACACACAGATCCCTTCCCACTTCCTTTCATGCTCAAATCTTTGATGGTGCCTGTTCCTATTTCAACCTTTGAATGGGCACAAGAATCAGTGGTGCACGGCGGTGTTGGAGGTGGCTTTGGGTTTTGCGAGGCCCTCTAACATCTTGAACTGGCATGAGATCTAAAAATTGAACACCGGACGATGACACCACTGATGATGAAGACGACAGCAATGGTGAGATCGTGATCGGACCCCGATTTCATGTCTGGTGGCAAGGTTTGCTTTCTTACTACGATGAAGGCGAGGAAAGTTTGCACGATTTCATGTCAGGATAGAAGGTGTGGGATCAGGAGATGAGGGCAGCGGCGTCAGATGGTTTGGTGGATGGCGGAGGCGATGTGGTCGGAGAAGACGGCAGATTGTGGTCGTCGGGGTTGCAGTGCATGAGGGTGCTGGTGTTGGTGTCGAAGAAGCAGCAAGGGGATGAGGCACGGGGTGAGGGGGAAGAGAGGTTGGAAAAAGTATTATGGTATAATTACAAAAAGAAAGTATTGATACATCCAAGGCTTATAATCTCAACAACTCAAGGGTGTGTTAACACCAACTTAATATCTTTAAGTTGATGCATTAGGGATGACACCTTGTTTATTTATATTATTTCTTCCCACTGTGTGAGTACAGCAATGCTGCGCATCCGCAACAAGAAGTACGAACGCGGGGCTAAGGATTCTCTGGTACGAGAGTAGAGTAGGTAGATGGTGCGCCCACTTTTTTTTGTCTTTTCACTCTGATACTTCAAAACATCAACATCGGTCTCCATTTTTAATACAAAAATAAATACACAGAGGGACTGACAGCCTGTTGATTCCCGCTAAGGTTAGAGAAATATTAGTATGATCTGATAGTACTACCTAATTGTATTTTTGATGTACCTAATCGTATTTTTGTTGAATTATATAGGTATATTTTATATAAAATTATATATTAATAATAAATTTTATATAAAATAATTTTATATTATTAATCTAAAAATATAGTGACGTGATATTCTCGAAGGACGAGAATTTCTCCCAAAGTTAACACTTAACACAGAACGGTTCTGAACCTGTAATCTTTGTTTCATCGAACTTCGCAAGAATAATATCTTTTCGACTGGGCCACACCCGAAAGTGACAGGCTGGGAAATTACCTTCTTTTTCTTTTTCCTCAGTTAAAGACTTTAGTTTCTACAATTTTGATTAATTTTAATCATGCTTTCTATAATTTTAATTTTAAAGTTTTAATTCATACAACGTCATTAATTTTTTTTTTGGTAGTCTTAACATTTTAATATCGATACTCTTTTTTATTTTTTACATTTTAATTTCTATAATTGTTATTTTTATAAAAGATCAGTCAGGATTTTTTTAATAAAAGATTGTTTCTATAATTTAAATAATTTTAGTTTTACTCTCAAAATTGGCAACATTCAAATGGCAAAAAATTATAAGGACTCATATTAAAAAAATATAGTATGAAGATCCAAACTAAAATTTGACGTAATTATAAGAGTTAGAATGGTGTTTAAACCAATTTTTTTTTTCAAGTCATAGACAAAGAAAATGAAATATAAAATGCAAATCAATTAATGGAATTGGGTTTTGTTCATTTTAACCGTTCCAGAGAAAAGTAGTGCTTGGTTTGATTTATTAGCTGATCTGCAGCACTGGCCACATTACTTGGCCCTCAACGGTAAATACAAAATACCCTATTTCTTGCCATATTCTGCATATGGTACTATTAATTAATAACCCAGGCTTTAGATTTTATTATCTCTATTTTAATATATATGTTAGTTTAACTAAAGTAGTATATTCTTAAATCAATATACTTAAATATAATTTATATTCAAATATATTGATTTAAGAATATATTACTTCAATTAAATTGATAGATATATTAAAATGGAGAGAATATTTTACTATTATATTTTTCAAAAAATATCTTATTACACTATTTACAAGTTTTCTTTTTTTGTGATAAAAAATGTAATAGTGTCGAAAGATATTATATTGGGAATATTTATTATGAATTTAATTTTATTGTACTTTCTCTATTTCAATTTTTTTTTCAATAATTGCTGAACGACTCAACAGTCATGAAAAGTGGAGCACTTATTACAAAATGAAACCTCATCAAGACTCATATACTGACAATCCTCAAACCGAAAAAACCTCACATTGCAGAGAGCATAAAAACACAATCTCTCAGAAACAATTCATACTTAACATCACAAAAAAACGATGGCATTTACAATGCTCCATTGAAAGATTTAGATATTGATGATTCAGTAGTTTGCAGTGGTCCAGATCAGTAAAAAATAAATTTAATACCCAACAAATTAGGTATCTTAATATGAAGCTCAACCTTGTGATATTACCTAAGATTTGCTCAAGCAATATAAACCGTTAAATTTACTTTTTATTGATCTGGATGGCTGCAAACTACTGGATCATCAATGTTCAGATTTTTCAGTAGAATATTGTAAACGCCACCCAAAAAAACACTATGTATTAGTCTAAAGATTAACACATATTCGCTTTCTTGTGCCCCTTCTTGCCTCTTTTCTTCACTGATTTATATTTCTCATTATTAGTTTCTTGGACTTTAGCCAAAGCTTTTGCCACATCCATATCATTTTCAGCATAAAGTCCAAGACTTTTGCCCAACTCCCATGTATATTGTGCTATCCAGATATATTAATTTAAAAATATATTAAATTATTTAAATTAATAAATAAATTAAAATGGAGGGAGTATTATTATAATAAATTTAATATCATTATAAGTACTTAATTCTAACAATAATTACTTCAAAACTAATAAATATGATACTACATAACTAATTGATAGTGTGATCATTTTACACTACAGATTAGCCTCATTTATTACATCTTAAACAGCATAATCTAAGCATAAATTATTACTGAAATTTTTCTACTTTAAAATGTAACCTTTTAAGAGATAATACCGTAGTCCAAATAAGATTACCGAATCCAGGCCCAACCTTCAAGCACTATATATGGTTGAAGTACCAAGTGACCTTAATGAGTTAATGCATAATGTGATTTTATGACAGTGCTTGATGCACTATTGTCTTAGTTACAACGTCACTTCACAATATTTGTCCTTTTCTGTGTTATAACAAGGACGGTGTTACAGAGGGGTGGGTTAGGGAAGGAGTTATGGTTTTTCCTTTGCCATTTTCGTTTCACACTGCCCATGTGAGTGCTCAATTCAAGTGAGAGATAATGATAATTAACAACACAAATGTAGCCAACAGTCCCATATTAATTACCCCTTATGATAATTTCACAAAGTTATGTAAAAATATCCCAGAGACCAACCATATCCTGTGTCCCTTTGAATATTAGAGTGAGCCCATTTCTCAACTATATAAATTCAAAAGATGTGCCCAATACAAGGGGTTACAGAGTAATGCTTAGCAATACACATTTAAATCAACACTTGACATGTGTAAAAAAAATACATGTTTTTGAAAAGGGTACATTTCTAACATAGCCTACATAATGTTACACATACCAATTGATTGATTTGAGTGATTATAAAGGCCATGCTTGCCTGAGATTTTTCTAAGTTACATAAGGAATTGTTTAGAGTGGCATGCATCAATTTGAGGACTAAAACGTCACTGGGACTTGGTCCAAGAATATTGCTGGAGCTTAGGGTCCGTTTGGTAGTACACAATGTCTCCATAGTCACTCACGAAGTGGTCATGCCTGACACTGTGTAGCAAGTACTTTATTAGATGGAATGGGATTGGCCCAGATTTCTCCGGCTCACGATAATACTTTCCAAACACTGGCTTTGCTGCTTGTGTCTGTAGTTAGGAAAAAAGGGGGGAAAAAAGAATGAGCAATTTTTGGGACTACAGAAAGAAATGTATGTATTTTGCATTTTGAGATTGTGGTAGTGAGGTGTGGAATAGAATAGAAAAGTACCGCTTCCACTAAATGGTAATGAGGAATTTGAGGGAAAAGATGATGGATGACATGGGTGCCAATGTCGTGGTGAATGTTGTTAACCCAACCATAGTCACGATCCACAGTAGTAAGACCACCCCTCAGGTAATCCCATTCCTGTCAAATTACATAGACAAGTAACATGTTATATATAAACTAAGTTCCTACATTCTTTGAGGGATGGAAAAATTGCATATAAATATGTCTTTTTAAACTATAATATAGAAATCAATTTTGATACATTGTACCTGTAAACCAATCATCACACCATTACTTTATATATGTAATTTTGAGATAATTATTAAAAAAATCAAATATTTTTAATTATGTAATATTATATAATTGATAACTATATAAAAAATTTATGCTAATAGTGTATTAAAGCTAAATTATATAGTATACTCCGAAAGTGGTTGTTTTATTATAAATTTATATGTAACTGATTCAATCAACTTAAAGTAATGTGCTAAAACTTTTCAACTACAATAAAGGTGAATATATAGAAATATCTGGACTTTAGAGGAGAATGGTCATGAATATTCTTTTATTTTGGCCATTTGCATGAATATTAGTTTAAATAAATTTACCAAAAACAAAAAATCTTTTGAGTTCATCTGGCCTCAGTTTCATTTGCAGACTTTAATAGGACACTGTAGAAAAACTGAAAAACAGCCTGTTATGATACCTTGCCGCGGTACCATGGTAGTTTCTGCTTGTAACCATGGTGATGCAAATAGGTGACAAAGTCCAACCACATGATGAAGATCTAGACAGGTTAAAAAACAAAAAAAAAAGTGAATAACTATTGGACATGTGAACCAATTAACATAAGCGTTTCACTAACTAGTGTCCTAAGGGCACTGATTATTGACAAGTAATTTTTCTAAATTTATAATACATTGGATGAATTGAAAACTTAAAAAATTTCCTATTCTTGATTCTTTAACTAATATCCTTAGGACACACTCCGACACAGGTTAGCGAAATCGTTAACGTAAAAGAGAACGTCAGAGTGAGATTACCCAATAGGGAATTCCATAGAGCTTGAGCATCAAAACTGGACCCATTATGAAGGACAGATAGAGAAGCAAAGAAAACATGACAACCCAACACAGTGTTGAAGTTAGCACATCTTTTCTCTCATTGGGGGAGAACAAGTTGCTATAGGGATTGAAGTGAGAGCCTTCCTTTCCTGGGCTTCTGCTCCACTGAAAAATGTAGTTCAGATCATAAAAGAGAGTGATTAGATCCTTGAGGCTTGAGCTATAATAGTACAATAATGTTGCCTTTTTGTGAAAGAAGCTCTCACCAGATAAAAGGGGTATGCAAAGATTGGGAAAGGCAATGTGAATCTTAGGATTCTTGTCATGTTGTCTAGATTCTTGTAAATCTTCTCTGTCAGCTGAGATAAAGACACAACAAAAGAAAAAACAAAAATCATACTCATGACCAGCTTAATAAAGTTTACATCTATGTACTTTTTAAATTAAGAACAATGTAGAAAGCAAGCACATACAGGTACCCATGATTCATCCCTCTCAACATGTCCATGGTTTTGATGGTGAGTTCTATGGCTAATTCTCCTGAGAAATCCATGAGTCAGTGAAATGGTAAGAAAATAAATAATAAGATTAAAGATTTGGTATTAAAGAAGAAAACTTTTAAGGACAATAATGAACAAGAAAAGCTGCTAAGAACCAACCATCCATGGTATGGTACAAGAATTGAGGAGTGCAAGATATGGCCCACCAGGCTATTCAGCTTAGGACTGTTTGAAAAGCTTCCATGGCCACTGCCCAATGCAGAAATTCAAACATGCTATATAAGCATTGAGCAAGGCATAACATAACACTGAGTGAGCATAGAGTTGAAATAAGTAATTTTGTTACCGCTAATCAGTACTTACCAATCATGTCCAAGAACAAATAGAGCCCAGAACATTGTACCCTGAGCAAGCCAATAGAGTGGCCAGAAGAACCAGCTATTGAAACCAATTGCTAGAGCTAGCAATGTAGTGACTACAAAGACATCCCTTAAAACATAACTGAGTGACCTCCATGTGTTCTTCTCCCAACAGTGCTTAGGAATTGCAGCTCTGATTTCTGCAATCTTAAAGGGTGGAGGGGCACTTGGATCAAAATGAGCATGGTCTGAACCATTGCCACCATGTACTAGAGGCTCTGGTTCTTTAATCATATTGCTTCTTGGGCTAAAGGTTGTGGTGGAGACTGGGGAGGGATTTTAGCTATTTGAGATTCGTATAAAGGTAGCTGTTGATGAATTCTCTCAGGACGACACATGAGGTCACATATATATAACAGCAAAAAGGGACAATAATATATTATTAATAATAACAGCATAATATTTTAATTAATTAATTTCCTTTTCATTTTTACTTTTCCTTTTCTTCCTTGTATTGCTTGCATGACCGTCATCACAATCTTTTGTCAGAGGTTAGATATCTAATAACAATATGACCTAGGCTGAGTGGCACAAACAAATCAGGATATGCCTATCTACATATTTTCTATTATATAGCATAAATACACGTGACATTTTCCTTAATTTTTTTTTAAATTTCCCTAATTATTATTTTTTTAACTTTTCATTCCTCTCATTCATAAGTTTAATGACTTCTCATATTTTAATTTTTTTATTTTTTACATTTTTTTTGAAAAATAACAATCAAAGTGTATAATTTTAATAAATTAGAAAAAAATACATATTTTATTCCATATTTTAATATTGAATAGAGAAAAATAAAATAAATATGCTAAAATGAATTTAAATACTAACCTTTTAAAAATTTGTAATTTTTTTTGTTAGTATTAATCTTGTAAATTCTAATAATAAGAATATTTAAATGATATTATGATTTTTAGCTCATTTGGATGTGCTATTATAAGTAAAAAAAATGAAATAAGTACTTTTTTTTTATATTTTTTAACATATTTGGATTTTTTTTAGAAGAAAATCATTAGACCAAGCAAAAGGGAAATTTTTTAAAAGTTACAATTTTAGCTTCTGAACAAAGATATTTTTTATGATATAAAAAGTTGTTTAAAGATAAAAAAAATCTTTTAATGTTACATCTAAACATTAATTAATTTCATATTCAAACATAAATTAAATTTTATGTTTTAAAATATCTTTTGGAAAAATATAACATAAAAAAGATATCTTTTAAGAAACTCATCCAAACAAACCCTTTATTTAATTTTGCTTATTTTAATACTACATTTTTTTTTATTCATACAAATGATAATAGAGATCTTTTGATTCGTAAATTCTCTGTTGATAAGTCATTTTTAAGTATCTTTAAAGTGTTCATTAAGCCTGATGTATACCTTGACCTAAGGTGAATTTTCTCCTTAACCTAATTACATTTATTAAAAAATAATAATAGCAGAGATGCTACTCCTTACGTAATGTCATAGAAAAGTTTTCAAAATATAATTAAGATTGGGTTAGAAAATTGTTCTTTATATTAGAAAGCATAAAGACTAACAATTATAAGGATTTCTCAAGTCCCAAATATTAGAAAGGATAAAGACTAACAATTACAAGGATTTCTCAAGTCCCATAAACCATGTAATGGTTTTTGGTAAGTTATCAAAACTCTTGTAATACGGCTTGCGGGACATCTTCCATATCTTATCCTTCGAGATCCATCATACAATATGGGGCGCAAAAACCAAAAATAAATAAATTTAGCCCTTATAAGTTATATACATAAAAAAATTCTCCTTTTCATGCTCATGTCACGGCAAGATATTATAGAAAAGAAAAATCACACATCCAATTCAAATTATATAATTGATTATTTAACGTGTTGGTTAACGATATGTTGAAACACGAAAAAAATTTTGTTGACTTATTAAATTATTTGTCAAGCTGCAAAAAGAAAAAAAGATCAACAAAATACATAAACAAATTCACCCCAAAATGCACACATTGGTGTAAGTTTCTACATAGTATTAACCTTGGAGTAAGTTTCTTAGCACAAAACTGAGAGATAATTCCTTTTTCTTTATTTTTTATTTAATCCCGTGCTACTTATTTTAACAGAAATTAAATTTAAAACTCCAAATTGGATTGTCTGTATTTTAATTACATAGAATTAATAGCCAACTATTAATGTTAAAATAAATCATTGCTGTAAAATGGTGAGAAATTATATGAAATGGATGGATTCATAACAAGGATGGAAGAAGAAAATGAAGTAAATTACAACTTGCGATTCGTTTTTAGAAGATATTTTATACTAAATATACCAAAACTTATTTACATTAAAAAAATTCTTCATGGGCTTATATAATTTTAACAATGTATGGCTTAGTTCAATTGTATAACAAGGCTATCATTTAGGCATAACACTGCTTTTGCAACTGCAGTAAGATGATCTAAGATTAATTTGATCCAACTTCAACATGTCATTTTATTGTATATTATGAAGCATTGAAATTTGTCAACATCACAATCCTTGTGTTTAATACCGTTTTCCCCAACTTCATGGTTTAAGTATTTGATATTTGATAGTGATATTAGAATCGGATTAAATTCAGTTTTACTACAACATACAAGGTGTATTTGTTTGTGATTTTTAACACAAAAAAATTTATTTGTTTTATTTTTTTCAGTGAATTGGTGCCACAAGCCCAAAACAAGAGGGGACAAAAACTAGTTTGCTGCTTCTAAAATATTTAAGCTACTTCTAAAATTTTTAATGTCATCTATTTGTACTTTTCAAAATTAAAAAAAAATTAGAAGTAGAAAATAATTGTTTTTAAGAAGCACATATGAAGAAAAGAGATAGGATTTTTATCCTCAAATATACAACTTACTCCCTTCTTATCCTACTATGATTTTATTCTTAAATTTTTAAAAAAAAAATATCACTCATTTCCTACTCTTGTTCTCATTCTCCTTTTTATGTCCTTAATTGTAATGTTATAAAAATAAATACTTTTATATTTATTACATTTAAATAGTTTAACAACTTTTTGTTTTACAATTGAGATCACAGTCTAATGATTGTCTCCTGCATTTTTTATTGAACTTGGGATGTCTCGTGTTCGATTTCCATTCTCCCTCCTCCTACCTTCGTTAAAAAAATACAATTTTTTTAAAAAAAATATTTCTATAATTATATCCAAATACAAAATAATTTTCAGCTCTCTTTTTTTATATTTTTGTTTGGCTTTTACTTTTTCTTCTTCGAAAAAGTCCTTCTAAATCTTAATCGAACCGACCCATAAATGATCTCATTATCCCAACTATAACTAGTACGTGTGGATTTGATCTAAATCCCGGAACATATAATCCACACTCTCACGCAACCAAAACAACAGTAATGCAATGAGGTGATTGGTTAGGTGAAGTCCAGATCAAAATATTAAATGCTTTTGGACTATTTCATTTTTCGTGTTAAATGCAAGAATGTTATATTCGTAGCAACGCTACTTATATGTACCAAAAAATAGTATTGCTACTTCTAGCATTTTAAAAATCAAACCGAACATAATTCGTGGCTTTTAATTCATGTTTTTTTGAAGATTTTCGTCAATCAAATATTGGTATGTTCAGTTTATCTTAATAAAGGACAGAGTTATACGATTTTGGTGAAACTTTCCACACGAAAAGCAGCACATGATGAGGCAACAATTAGAGAAATTCCAATATGATACTGAATTAAAAAAATTATTTGTACCCTTAAAAAAAAACATTAACATATTGGTATAGGAGCGTCTTACATTTACACTTCATCCTCCATCGCATCGAATCATCTTTCTTCACATGTTATTGAATTTGGTTGCTATATTTGCTTGCCCACCTTCATCACCCAAACCAACCCCTACTCTAGCTCCCATCAAGAGTCAATGCTTGTGAGAATGGGATGCCTCGGCGTCACACCAATGGACACACCACAGAGTCACGGGTTGAGCTATTTCTAATCCTTAGATAGGATCAATATATATATTGTTTAACCTATTTGTGGCAGCCAACCAATTGCCACGTCTGTGTGATTTCTACAATTAAAAAAAAAAAAATTCCTTTGACTCTAACATTACATATAGCTTGTATAGTGAAGTTACTTAGCATACATTTAGTTGTAAAATTTTCTGCTGAATATGCATCATATCCTTCATAAACACCCATGTATAGGAAACCATATTGGAGTTGGATTTCAGAAATCACCGAAAGGTTGATTTGGGTGATGAAGGTGGGAGTTGGTGAGGTGGGGATGAAGGACACATTGGTCCCTGCCATGCGGTTTCATGTGGATGGTATTTGATAATCTTAGTCAGCATGCACCTTCCATGTCAAGTATAGCCTAGTTGCCAGATGATCAGGGACTAGGGGTGTCTGATTTTTGCAATTGTTAGAAATCTCATACCTAATTTATTTTTGTCAAGAATTAATTTGTCCATTGGTAATATTGTTAAGGACTGCTTTGAGGGGTTTACTCAAAAACATAGGAAATTTATTTTGGCTTCCATAATTAAGAAGGCAGTAAAGAGGTTAGTTGAGAAATATAGTGTTGAATAAAATGAAATAGAATAGTAATAATTTGAAATTAACTAGGATTTGATGGTTTTAGGGGTTATTTGACTATTGATTAGTGTGTGTTATATGAAAGATTGTTGTGTTAGTTATTGGTCGTTAGGAAGAATAATTTTGGAGTTAGTGTGAGTTATGTTAGAAGGTGAGGTAAATTATTTTTGTTAATTATGAGAGATACAGAATATGTTAACTCTCCTAATTTTCATATAAGTATCCTATATACTATGGAGTTTGTCGAGTGACTAAGAAGAAATAAAATATTTTCTCTTCAATTGTAGATATCTCTTCTTATACTCCTTTCCACTCTAATAGAGTCTCTTAGAAATACCATTAATGGTTAAGAGTTAAGAGTAGAATATTCAAAGAAAGGAATTGAAGGATTGTAACTCTTACATTAAGTAAGTAAGAAAGTTTAATATAATATTAAGTTATAATATTTTAGTTTTATAAGTTAATTTTTTAAGTTATACTTCTTTGATGAGGTAACCAAAAATGATCTATTTAGAACTGTTTACAACAATAAGGGTTCAATTAAAATAAAAAGTATAAATATCAATTTAAAAATAGATATAAAGTATAAAGATTAAAACTTAATTGAACATAGAGAAAGATTGGCTAGCTCTTAATTATTGAAGCATTTGATCAGTTTTATTTGTTCGAGTTCAAGGCTTACACAATGAAAAATATATCAATTCATTTATACCAATAAGACGGTTACCTTATTATGCAATTGTTTGTTTGAAGTTAGTATATATATATATATATATATAGAGAGAGAGAGAGAGAGAGAGAGAGAGAGAGAGAGAGGGGGGAGAAAGAGAAGAAAAGAAAAGAAGAGAAAGAGATTTTTTACTTTGTTTACCTACAACTATTTTTTCACTAATTTTTTAGTCATCTAAATATAGAAAGAGAAAATAGGAATACTTTTAACACAAGATAAAAACGATTAGACCCACCTAACCTAATAAAAATGGTAGATTATTTTGCTATTTTCAACCTGCCATTTTTTTTTTTTTACCACCTAACCTGCGGGTTGAGGTGAGAGGGGTTGAGTCTAACCCGTAGGTTTGTGTCTGTCTGTTTTTTTTTTTTTTTAATTCGAAAACTCATTTGGACATGAGATGGGTATATTTGTAGACTTTTTTTAATAAGCTTATAAGGTTAATTTGTGAGGATTTCTTATTAGTCTATTATGGTTAATGTAGATTTGTTAATAATTCATTGCTATATTGTGATTGATTTTTATTATTATGAGTAAAATACATTTAATCCCCTTGAGATATTAAAAAATTACACTTCACTCCATTAGTTTTCAAAATCTACACTTCACCCCTATTTTCTTAAGCCCTTTCTTAACAACCATTACCCAACTGTAATCACATTAACCTTGATTTAACTCAATTAGTGTTATATGAGAGAGCAAGTAAACCAAACATCACCTGCCGTAGGCTAAGTGACCATATATGTTGGAATTCAAGAGACTAAACATCTGCACTACCATTCCCCATCACTTCCATGATTCAATTTCTACCATCACTTTTGCCATTGAGTCACCACTACCACTTCAACAAAGTGAAACGTGGCACCATCCACACGGAGAAGAAAGGAACCTACAATTTTTATCACAACATGTGTAAAAAGAACCAACTTTATACAACTTAAAAGCAAGAAGCTTCAAGGGATGATCTTAAGCTTTGATTTTGTTACATGATGTTTGTGTTGTTTTTTGGGGTTTGGATGAAAGGAACTAGCTTTGCATAAATAAGTTCAAGTTTAGTGAAGAACAGAGTAGACTCGCAATAGCAAGAAAAATAGAAGGGCTAAACAATCACAAAGTAAAAACAAAAAATGACATTTGTGAGTGTAGGAAGCACCAAGCAGTTATAGGGCACACTTTGGTTGTGATAGAAAGCATGCTAAGGGTGTTTGGTTTTATCGAATCTCATTGTTTTGTGGGTTCACTCCCATTTTCTCTCTCAAAACCCTCATTCTCTATCTCATTGTTTTCTGCTATGGTTGAGTAATTTGTCATTGAAATCGTTCACCTCAATAGCGTAGTTGCCATCACCCTTGATCACCTCGAAGATGCCAAGAATTTAAGTTTCTTCCTTTCTTTCCTCTTCTTACTTTTTTTGTATGTTTATGCTGTTAAGTTGAGATATGACAATTATTTTCCAAGATTTACTTCTAGACTGATTACTTTTACTCACTTATATACACAATACTCGATATTTGTGTTGTTTTCTGATGTGTAATGTTTTGGGTAAATACTTTTGTTAAAACTTGGGTTGTTGTTGCATACTTGCCTTTATTTTTCAATTTTGGTAGCAGAGAAAATGGCTTTATGTATTTGCATTTGGCCATAACATTCATATTTCTTCATGGTTAGATTGTTTTTAATTTTTTTATATTTTCAAATAGTTTATCATGGTTAAGAGAAATATTCCATTAGAATATTCTAATGGAGGTTAATAGAAGGTTAGAATAATGGGGTGGATAGGTCTCAGGGTCGAGCCTTGGGAACAAAAAAAATCCTCGTTGAGGGACCCCTACCCCCTTTAGGGACCTTCGTCGAGTCAGGCCAGCTTAGTCAAGTTCCTAGTAATTGGGCCTAGATGCCGGTAGTCCCATTGAAACCCCCCTCCAAAAAAAGAATAATGGGGTGGAGTATATATTTTTAAAACTAATAGGGTTAAGTGTATATTACTTTATTATTAACCTATTATATTTGAATTTAGATGTAATTATATAGTTTAAGATTTTTTTAGAGATTATATGGATATTATCTCATTGTCTTTAGGTGAAAATTTTATTAATTATTTTTTAATTTTTAAAAATTTTAATGTGAATTAACTCATAAAAAACATGAAAACAAGCTTACTTCTATTTTTTGTATTTTGTATTTTTTTTTTATTTTTTGGTGGACCAGCCTACCTGGGTTGAGGCATAGCAGAGTGGGTTGATTAGCTTGGCCATCTCTAACACAAGGGACCCCACAAATGGATCCACTAATGCTACTCACATTTTTGCTCCCCTTTTGTACCCAAACAAGTCTCAATACAAGTATTTATAACCCACAATAATTTGTATGACAATTGACTATTTACGCTCAATTCTAATTATTAATAATTTCCTAATTTGCTAGTTTATCTAACAAATCTCTTTTGTATCTTGTCTCATATCTATCAAAATCTTGATGATAATTATAATTGAAATAGGAATTTTTCAAAAATAGGAAATCAATTACAATTTTCAATTAAGAATTTAGGTCAAATCCAACATTTTGTTTAAATTTTTTGTTTTCCAAATTTTTTTGGTCAGGTTGCACCATCAATAATAACTCATATATAATTAATATAATACGTATATGGTAAAACAAAGGATTTTTTGTTATTATTTCAAGAGCAAATGACAATTGCTCAACACAATTAAAGACATATATCTGACTGTTGCGGCAATTGCTTTGGGTTGGGTATTCATCCAATAACTTGGGTTGCTTTGGCTGCCTTTCGGTTGAGAAGTTTAATACTACCAAGTATGTTCCTAAAGTCATATATTTAAAATATTTGGGAGCTCTTCCAATCTAACTGCACACACACACACACATAATTTAAATATTAATAATTCATGTAAGATCTAATAGTCAAGATTTATTCTTCTCACTCCCATAATTAACAACTCCTCTTACTTGATCCTCTCTCTCTCTCTCTCTCTCTCTCTATATATATATATATATAGTTTGAAGTTTCAAATTAATGTCCTATCTTAATTAATTAAATGAAGAATACATTTGTACAGCATTCTTTTGGTTAAAAAAAAAATGTATTATATTAATCAAATTGCGCATTCCTAGAAGCTATGAATAATACACGACGTGTAACACATGAAAAAAAAATCATTTCACAAAATATAGTCATATTGTTTAATTTATGGGTGAAACACTTGAGATATGCTTAAAAGCAATGCGGATAAATATGTGAACTCATATACTCTAGACCAGTTTTAAAACCTCGGAGCCTGTATCTGTTTGGATTCAAATCTTCTATATTTTGACACCAATAGTTAGGAAAGTGGTCTTGGTCTTGTATCTGGATTCGAATCTTAAAACGATATTTAGGAGAACTCATTCTCGTAAATAAACTATACATAATAATGTAAGGGATGTATAATGTGAAAGTCGTCTGAGGAAGTATTTAATCTCGATTATTGTAAAAACAGTTAAGAAAAATACTGTGTGAAAAATGTGCCACATTAGATTAATAATCGTTACGGATAGAATTCTGATATTACATCAGTAGTTAAAATTTTATCCCCTCCTGGTTCAAATAAATAAATAAATAACCCCCTAATTAATTCTTCTCTTATTATCTCCCATAATTTGTAAAAGGATCTCTTCCTCCCTCCCAGTCTCCCACGTCATTATATAACTATCATATATAAGCCAAGTGCTCTGTTATTGTTATATATCATTAATATATATATATATATATAGACTCCGAAAAGTATCTATATACATATTTCGACTTAACGGTCGAGGGGTTCACGGAGGTCCAGCTTAACTGGATTCATTGGCATTGAACGCATGCATGTTCCATCATTTCTCACATCTCATCAGCACTGATATGACGTACCTCCAACAAGTTAGCAGCACATTGATATCTTAGAAACTATGGAGGCCTTAAATATGGGGAGATATGCAATAGTAGACTTTTAAATAATAATAATGGGCTGACCTGACCTAAAATCTTAGAGTAGTAAATTTATGATTCAATCGCTTATAAAATCTTTATTTTATTTATTATTTTTTGATATAGATTTCTTTTACCCATACATTCACTTTGAACTCACATTTGAATTTTCAACCCAAGTCGTACGTTGATAACAGCATAAAATTTCATATTTTATATATATTACTTGCTTTTTTAATCTGTTATATATATTACTTTTTAAAAGAGTTAATTTTTATACTCAGAGAGCATTTTTTCTTCTCAACTCATGTTATCTTTATTTTTGTTCAATATCAAAAATTTTTTTCCCTTTCCCTAATGTTTTTTCTCCTTAATAAGAGAGCGTTATTTCTATTCATGGCAGCTAGAGTGTACGATTTGTTGACGTCTAAAAAGGGAGGAAAACATTAATGGCACTTTCGGTTTGGTGCATGGTTCTTTCCTTTTTCAACTCTCGAAATAAAGGAGTGCAAGCAGAGACAGAGAAGCTCAAATTGCCACCTCAAATTAGCGATCTTCTATAACCGTAACACGGTGGCATTGAGTAGTAGCTAAGTTCGACCCAAAACGTGGAAAATATAAATGCTGGTTTTAAACTTTGAAGCAAATCTTTCGTATGAACATTTCATATTATATGATCATGTGTATTAATTAGATTTTTTTTTAGTCTCATATTTGACTCAATTTTTTTGATTAATAAAATTCTTTTCTAATTTTGTATTGGGTCCTATCTTTTTTAATAATAGTAAAAATTAATATATGATCAATTGATCATATTATATGAAAATTTCATATAAGAAAATTTATTTCTATGACAATGCTTATTTGTTGTGAAAATTTTATATAATTTAGTCATTTGTTAATTTTTACTATTAATTAGATTTTTTTGTGGGTCTTATACTGATAAAAATTAACATATAATAATATCATATAAAATTTTCATATAAAAAGATCTATTTTAAAGTTATAATATAATTAATGAACATAATCATATAAATCGACTTTTTAATATATACCTACTTTTTTTTTTCGATTGTTAATATATACCTACTTTAAGTTGGAGTTTTATTTTATTCTATTTCATTTATCTGTTATATGCAATTTTTTCCTTATATGATATATTTCATAACCGCCTTTGACAACTTTGTTTAAATTGATGGAAAGGGATAAAGTGGAGTGGAAAGTGGCAGAAAGAGTTAATATTTCATTGTTTATTCCACTAACCCTCCTCAATTTACTCCCCCTCCCCCCTCTCCAAAATTTGGGGAAATGGGGTAAACCTCTATTTTTAAGCTATTATTCTTTTAATTTTGGTCCTTTCCATTATATTTTTCAAATAATAGAATGATAATTTTGCTTTATTTCATTTTTAAATATCCAAACTATGGGGTGGTATCTTTATTCTACCCCACTTCACTCTCCTCTTTGCCATTCCATTTCATTCCCTATTGTTTATCCAAACATGGCCTAAATGCTCAATAAGCTTGAAATAAACTCTTTGGTAACAGATTTTTTCATCTATACTTCTATACTATTAATAGAGGGGATTGTCCCCATTTGGTATCAAAATTTTTTTCCTCTTTTGCCATATTATATAATAAATCTAATACAAATGAAAAAAGGGAATAAAATTGTAAAACCTACTTTCTATCCAATAACTTCCACCACAACACTCAAAACTACCCAATAATTTTCAGCACTTTTTTAATTTTCAAAAATAGAAAACAATTATATAATAAAAATTAATTAAATAAATTATTTAAAATTTTACTACTTATATGTTTAAATTTATTTTTGAAGGTTAAGTTTTAAAATTTTTAATAATTTTTTAAATTTACACTAAAAAAATGTGGATTGATACGTGTCTATCAATCCAGTAGTAAAAATTATTTTATTCTCTTTAATTTGCATACAATCAACAACATAGAAGACCAAACTTTGTACTCTCTTGAGATGTGTGATGGCCCATCATACTTATACATGTACATATATATCTTCCACAATATGAAAGCCAACATCAAGCTATACTCTATCATTGATTCATTGTCCTCTAAACCCTCAGAAACCGAGGCATTTATGTTGTTTGATATCGGTTTTTAATATTTTATCTGCAGTGTGGTTTTCAAAATGCAGCTAGGTTGATCTAGTACGTTTGTAATTTTTTCCATGTCTGGTTTTGCATCCTTATTGTTTGCATTTATCTTCACATAATCAAATCTTTTGATAAGTTGTTTCACACTTGTTGTAAATAAAATCTTAATTCTTAGGGAAAAATTCTAACGATGAAATATATACTAATTGGTTATATATAAAACCACATATGGGTTTAATTTAAATATATTATTAATATAATTTTTTATACTGCCAGTTAATAATATATCATATTATATGTAATTTTTAAAGTAATTATTCTTATAATTAAATAATTTTAATAATATATATAATTAAATTTCAGTATAAAATAGTTTTTACACTTATAATTTATCAAAATTGATTTTTTTTTCTCTTGTCTATTTATCTATCTATATATGCATACATATGAATTTTTTTTTCTGCATCCTATTTTTCATTGCATGAGTAGGTGGTCCACCCAAACACATATAAAAGAGTCAAAATGTTCGCCATATGCTTCATACTTTTTGTTTGTTTAAGATCTAGGGTACAAAGTTGCAACTCTTCTCATTAATATCTAGTTTTATGTTATTTTTCTATTAATCCTTTACTCCAATTTATTAATATAAAAATAAAAGTGTAGTATCTTTGAACCTGCCCTAAACATGTCCTTCCACTTTACTTAATCGGTGCAGCCAGAAAGTACGACAAGTTTCTTCTGTAGCTTGTCCTGCCACCTAAAAGAGCAGTGATCAGTGCTTTCTTTGTTCCTTTTTATGTATTATATGCATCTCGTACCTGCAAAGTGAAGCAATATGTTGGCCCCAATTGCCAAACTTTCTGGGCAATTTAACAGAGCAAAGCCATCTTGGTTTTCACTTTGAGGCTTTGCACGGTTGTATATGATCACCCTGCCTCTTTTAGTTTTCCCACTTTTCATGATCATATATCAATTCAACTCATGGTTCACTTGTGGGGTATGGTAATCAGACCAGAGCAATCATCTTTGCACCTTTTATCTTTTCTTTTTGTGATTCTTTTCTAGCTTTTACCATCTGTTAAGTAAAATATTGCTGCCTGCATCATTTTAACCTTGAGTTTATAATAATTTGTAGGCGGATTTTTTGGTGCACCGTCTAAGTTTTGGTGTACCACACGCTGTCATTTTGTCAAATTTAGATGGTACATTTAGTCGCATTTCTAATGCATTTTTTCTCCTTAAACTAAGTTATATGCATTTTAGCCTTTGTATTTTAAAATGGTGCAAATTGGTACCTTAAATTTTCTTAAATATATATGCATTTTAGTTAAAATTAATGTACTATATTACCTGAACTATGTGTTATGTAAAAATTGATCCCCTAAACTTTTTTAAACATGCAATCTGATTTAATGTGTATTGTTTTTATTACAATTGATAGAAAAGTTAAAAGGATGGTTGATTTGTACATTTAGAAAAATTTAGGAGGTCGATATACACCTTTTTAAAATATAAGAGTCAAAGTATATATGAGTTTTAGTTTAAAGAAATAAAGTGTGTTTTTTTCCTATTTTAAAATACATTTAGCCGTTTTTCTGAGTGTGAATAAATAACAGTGTGTGGTGCACCAAAACCTGTGCAGTGCTTCACAGATTCGCATTGTAAGATTTTCATCAAGTCCATATTTCACTGTTAACAGGAATATTTAAAGGGGAATAAACATAAAGGTCTAAACAATTTTCTTAACAAAAGGAAAAAAAAAACTGTGCATTACTACTTATGATAAGGAATGTTGTATTTAGTTCATAATTGACGAACTCAAACCCAATCTGTCAAAGATAAACACATTACTGAACTACCCGGGCACCGCTTATGAACTTAATGATAACATTAGAGATAATAAATCTTTGTTAACACAATAGGATATTGGATGAAGTAAATAATTACTAACACGCAACATAAATGGTAAAGGGTTATTATTGTTAAGGGAAAAGTCTCACTTCAATTTTTCATTTTATGCTATGTGCTTACTACTAACACTGGTCTTAATTGATCAACAGGAAAATAAATAACTATATTTATGTTGGGGCTAAAATTATTTAAAGTGTCAAAAAATGTTGAACATGGATGAGTGTGTTGGAGGCAAAATTAATCAAATTGTCAAAAAGTTAATCAACGTTGACCATATTGAGCATTGGTGCAAAGAATTAGAGGTGGACTCAGGAAAATTCCAAGAACTTAGTCTAATGAGTAACACATGCTTGTCCGAAGTGGATTCAAAGTGAGTTGGCACGGGAAATGAAGACTCAATAGTAGGATGGGTTGGCGGTTATGTGGCAAGTTACAGCATTGGATGGCTATACGGCAAAAGTACGACTTGACGGTTGCAGTGGTTATAAGAGAGGAAAGTTGCTTTTGAAATAAAGGTGGAAACAGTTACTAGTAATTCTAATTGAGACCATTCTGAAACTTTGATGAAATAACTGTCAAGGACAATTAGCAATATCTGATAGTGACACTTTAGTCTACAAATAGGGAAGGGATCACCATGTTTAGGGAGCTCAATTTGGTGACATACACTTGCAAACACCCTTAAACACTGCTTTGTTCCACAACAATGTGAAGTGAATGGGAATTCCCTTGAACTTATTTCTTTTCTTGTTAATTTATATCTTTGTTTCATCTTTCCCATCCCCCTACTTCTTCATTTTACTTTTACATTAAGTTTATCAATTTGAATTTTCATCAAGGTTATCATTTCATTTATCTCTTGAAGTTTATTATTTTTGCACTTTGTTATTTTGTTTCAATACTTTATTTCATTTCTCGACAATCTAACACTCAATTAAGTCAACGGTTCACTGGAATACGTCGAAAAAGAACTTATTTGATTTGCATAAAAGTTCTTTGACAAAAGCTCTAAATTTGAGAGCATGCAAAAAGAACTACTTCTATTCCCCAAATTAAGATCTAGAAACGAAGAATTGACACTGTCATTTATTTGTTTATGATAGTAAAAAAAAAATCAAGTAAAACAATTTAGTACCTATACTTTCAAACATATGTTATGGTTAAAATCTGTTTGATATTAGTTTGTACACTTGTTTGATATTCATTACTACCTAATCAATGTAAATGCCTTACATGCTAGGTATTTGGAGAAGTCCTTGGAGTCCCTCATACATCATGATCTAATGTGGCCACGAACAGTAAATATTTGTCCAATTTCTTGCTTGATAAGGTAACTCTTTGCAAAATGAATGCTAATACAGAAGTGTATTGTAAACCTATAATGGCATCACAGTTTATGTTTACAATTATGCTTTGCCAATTAACATTTGCTGACTTCTATACAAGAGGAAGAGATTGTTGTTTAATTATACAAAAACTCAGTGAGTAAAATTTTTCAGTTCTTGCTATCTCCCAGCTCCAGATTGACTTGATGTCTTACCACTAATAACTGATAACTGCTTTAGGTGGGTCAAAGCATCTTGGGCATGTTTCCTCGTGTTGGTATTCCCATGCTTAAAGGCTTCAACCAAGCCTCTCACAAGAGACTGATTGAGTCCATGCCTATGGCTGTGATTTTCCACTCTCAAGATCTTCTCTATTATCCAAGTTGTCTTTTCCTGAATCTCCCCAGTTCTAACCTCTGTGAAAAGTGTGATCACAGAATCAACCACACCCAGTTGCTCAAGCTCATCAACAGTTCTTTTGAAACTTCGGGATTGGTAACCTAATACTAGAGTCGACAGTGCGTCCACCGAAGCGAGCTGAACAGTGGTGTCATTGTCACTGAGGAGATCAACCAATGGCTTGATACAGTTGGTCTTGTGCAGGCACAACTGACTAGATTCCTCACAAGGGCTGCTGTGAATGGGACATGTGGAAGGTTGACTAGAGGCTCTCCCACATATGAACACCAGGGAAGAGCAGAAGAAGCCACTGGAAGATGGCAGTTCAGACTCGCTCGCATTCCGTGAGCTTCCAAATTCTGATAAGTTTTTCAATCCAACAGCAGCAAGGCGTTTTACCTTAGGTTTCGAAGTATAATCGAGCTGCTCACAGAAAACAGACATAAGACGATTTTCTCTGATTACATTAAGAGTTTGCTGATCAAGGTTCCTAGTATAGTGAAGTAAGAGACCTAGGAGACCTTCCTGCATGCCTGATGCAGAATGTGAAAACTTCGCACTGGAAACACGCCGCCGGTTCTTAAGAGTACCAACAGTCCATTCGACGAAATTACCTCCTAAAAGTGTCTTTACTTCCCCTTCTGAGAGGGAAAGGTTGGCAAGTATCTGTGCTGCTTCTGATCTCTCATCATTTGTTGATTGGTTATCTAACAGTTTATCTTTAAGTATGGTAAGCATGTTTGAAAGCCTCAGCTCATTTGCTAGATCTTGACTACACCATTCAGATAGCCGTCTGGTAAGCTTAAAACCGAACAGTCTGTGTTCAACTTCTGCATGTTGAAGAAATGGCGTGACCATTCTAAAGCCACCCCCAGACATGATATGCACGGCTACCAACTCTGAATAAGATAAACAAATGTAAAACATGTACCATTCCAATACATGTCAGTATAAAGACAGGTTTTTCTATAGCACATACAATAATTCCCCCCCGCCCCAAAAAAAACAAGCAGCCTCCATGTCTACCGTTTTGTTCAACAAGTCTCATCTAAACTATTTTGCCGTTTAAGTTTAAAAGCCAAAAAGTAAAATTTTACTGGAAAAAATTCAATAATTACAAGAAGCTAAGGAAGAAAAAGAACAAATAAGAAAAATGAATTTCAATAATTACAAGAAACTAAGGCTCTTGACCAAAACATTAACTTCTGATATTTGGATTTGTTGTAACTTTTACTTTAGCTATAATGCAAATGCAATTTAGGTTACTCGTAATCATAAACACGGAATTCTTCTTCCATAAAGACCTAATATTACAACTGTAACTTTGACACTAACAAATCAAAAGGAACAAAATGTATGAAAAAAATAAAGAGGAAGTCAAACAAATTTGAACAATTTCAAGAAAAAAGAAAAATTTCCCCCCCTACTTTATTAAAGGTCTAAGGAGGTGGCACAGAACAAGCTGTACTAATTATTGATTGCAGAACCTTAAAAATGGTAAACATTTGGTGAAAGTGACGCAGTTATTATTGCTTAATTACTGTAGCATCCATCTCCTTCTATATCTCAATTTGAATAAACAAACTGAAACCTAAAACAACAGAGTGTAATACAAATTAAACAGTACATAGGTTGAGAATCAATGACATGGAGTACAAGAAATCATTAAATTAAATCACGAAGAAATACAAGAGATCACAATCACATTATTTATTTATTGCTAGTTTATTTGGGAAATACCTGACGCCTGAGGAGATGATGTAATTCCACAAAGAATGCGAAGTACGGTTACTTGACATTGAGAGGACACACAGTTTAAAAGCCCCAAAAGTCTGAAAACAATTTTTTCTGACTGCATTGGATTTCCCTTCTTGTCAGCAGATGCTAGTTCCCAATGCCCTGGCTTTGATACTATATTTGCAATTGTTGAAGCAGCTAATGACTTCAACTCATATGATGGATCCTGCTCATCAAAAAGAACTTCTAAAAGAGATGGAAGGACTGAAGACTCAACAAGGATGGCTGCATTGTCATCCAAGCCTGACAAGTTATATAATGCTTGCAAACTTGGTCCCCTTCCTTCTGGTTTAGACAGCAATTCGACAAATACTCTGGCACTATGCCTAGCAATTTGTTCTTTACAGCTATTTGTCAAGGTCATCCTTCCTACCAGAGAGGCCATCTCTATCTTAACACCCTCAGAACCTGCTCCAGAATTCACCCAAATTCCAATTTAACATATTTAATTTTAAATGCTTACCAAAACCATGTTCAAACATCACCAATATTCTATTTTGGGGATTTATATTAAGTCAGTAGAACAAGATAAATATCTCAGAAGAATCATTCATCTGATATTTTTTAGCTCTCTGCAGAAAGCAGATGACTTTTATAGTTGACTTATAATCATTAGCAATACTCCATTTGGAAGAAGCAGAAACTAGTGTAATACATACCATCACGTAACCGTGAAAGTAATGGTTCAAATCTTCCAGCTGCTGCCAAACATTGAACATTATCGTCCACACTCTCCATCTGCTTTAAAACTTCCTCAGCTAAATTAGACAAAGATGGATACTCCAGATTTCCGGCCATACTTGACAGAAGAACTAATGCACCTTTCTCTGATGCAATTCTTATGCAACAATCTTCATCACTGCAGAACTCTAATAATAACTTGACAGCATACTCTCTCTCCTTCTCAGAATTCCCAATAAGACTATGTACAGCCAATCTAGTGACGCCTCGTTCAAGCATTATTTTCTAGCAGTAATAAAAAATTTGTATCAGAAACAAAAAGCATAGAAAAAAATTTCTTCTCCCTTTTTTTCAAACCAGAAACCAAAGGAAAATAATATGGCCCAAAAAGTTCCTTCTCCCTTTTTTTTGTTTTTGAATAATTTGACTTTGTCATTGATAACTTCATATTAGAATTATACGACATGCAAAATTAGTACTCCATTGTCAACTAGAAAAAACGTGCAAACAGACAACTTTACAAGAGATGCAATTCAGAGGAACACCGAAAATTGAAATCACGAGAACAGCTATATGCTAATGTTTTCTCACTTCCTCTAGTGGTGATCAATTACAGTAAAAGTATTTAGATTTAATTTATTTGAAGGTTAATTGCAGATGGTGACAGTAACTTCTACAAAGAAATACGGTTAAGAAGAGTTGCCACAGAGCTCCAAGCATATTTCTATGTTTATGACTGTTTTAACTTTAAGAATCCAAAATGAAGTTTGAGAATTTGAGTGAAAATATTCTTACAAGGGAAACAAACTTGTTTGCTTTGACCCTTATAAAAGTGTAATTCGCAATCAATCATAGTCTTCTCTAGAGAACAAAACTGCAGCAAGTATAATTTGTTGTATTATTTTAACAAATGCATTAATTCACAGTCTTCCTTTTCAAGACCTTAAAATGACAATTATGCATATTGGTCAGTGAGATATGAATGAAAGTGTTCTGTTCATTTATTGAGAAAATTGAAGACACTGAAAACTTGAAAGTAAGCATAAAAATGAAAAATAAAACTGACCCTGCTTTCTTCATCCTTGGCCATGCTAAGCAGAGTCATTAGAGCCTTGCTTCTCAAACGCGATCCAATAGTTTTAGAGCTATTACTAAGCACTGTCACTATCAACAGAACGATGCCAGCATTCCTGATTATGTATCTGCTAGTAGGCTGCTCTTCAGAAACCTTATAAACATTGTCCAGAGCACGCTCAACACGATCAACAGACAACGGTTCCTCAATCAGATGCTGCACTGCAGATTTGACTTGATATTCAACAACCCTCCCAATCCACTCTTCAATTGCCCCTGCCAACCCAATATTGGGCTTCAGCTCCAAGGACTTAAGGACAGCTCCAGTGACTGGACAAGTGGGGTCATGGCCATCCCCAATGCACCTCTCAAACCAGTACTCAATAGCAGTCCTCTCATATGTCTGAGAGGACTCCAGCACCACCACAGGGTCCCTCATCACTTCCTTGGTCAAGGGGCAAAGGAAATTCTTGAAGGGCAAAATTGGAGCATTAGCAGCATCATCATCTTCAATATCAAAGTCCATATTCTGGGTCACAATGACAGGCTCAACAGACCAGTTTTTCAGAATCCTCTCCAGAGAAGCCAAAATCCTTCTATCTGGCACAGAGTTGGAGCGAAAGGCATCAATTTTGAAGAGGTTCACCTGGTTACAGAACTCAGCATGATCATCAGGGTCAACCCCAAAAGCACGAGCCAAATCCATCACAATAGCACTCTGCACTGCTTTACTTGTCTCTCTCCCTTGCCCTTCCTTCTCCAATGCGCACTGCACCCTCTCTTCGTTCTCTGTGACCTGTCATCCAACACATTAACCACAACAAACACAGAGGAATGAGCCAAAAATAGAGTGGATTGGGTGGACTTGTTATTGCTTACTAAATTAAAAAGATCAACCTACTCCCTTAAAGGACAAAACTTAAGTACAGTTCTTTAGATACTTTTGCTGTTGTATATGTGTATTATTTTTAGTAATACACATGTTATGCTTAGGTTGAATAACAGCACTACAAGCAATGTAAAAACTCAAATTTTGTTTATTGTTGAAAGAGCATAATTTCATCAAACATTAAAAAGAAAAAAAAAACAATTAATTCACTTGAAACTTTAAACTGAAAAAAGTCGAGTTATTACCATTAAACCCACCAGCCTGAATTTGCCAACCATCTAATAGTTAAAAATAATGCCACATCATTCTGGCAATAAAATTATGACCATTTAGTATTTTCCAACCAGAAATCTATAAAGAGGGGAAGTTACAAAAGTGGGGTTGACACTAAAGGATAAATTGACTTAATAAACAACTTCGACTCCACAACATGGACATTCTTCTTAACAAGTATTATCATAGTAGAATAAATGACTAAGAGGATTTCAAAAGCATCACGGCATTAAGATTGACTAGGAGGATTTCAAAAGCATCATTGCATTAAGATTTTCACGGTTTAACCAAGGCTTAGCTCCAGACACCCCACTACTCCTCGTCTTTGGTTTGGTATTGCTACCGTACATGACTTCAGAGAGTCATGATGATATTACTAAAAGGATTAATACACGAAGCTGAAATTACAGAGACCTAAGGGAGTAAAGCAGAAGCTACTGGAAGCAAATTGGAGGGAAAGTTGGTTAGTTACTTAGTTAGGTTGTTAGCAGATTGTTCGTGTCTTAGTTAGAAGGGTACAGTCAATAATCAGTTGTATCAGGGTGTAGCTTAAATGCTTCATATATGTGCACCTTATCACTCTTGTATATAAATCAGTGTATAGTGCAGATGAATTCAATTTCTGCCACTCATTAATTCTCTCGATTGTTCATCTCTCTCTCTCTTTGTTACTTTTCTTACTTTCATTTGAATTACTCCACAAGACGAGGATGCTAGTTTAAATCTCAGCAATTAAAAATACCCTTCATATTTGTGCAGTAAAACGAAATTAGTTTAAATTTCTAATAAGAGCATGTTTGGTATCAGCTTATTTTCTGAATATAACTGCTTTTATTATATGCTGTGTTGAACTTAAGATAAAGCTAATCCAAACCCTCGTGTGTATACCGTGAACTGCGCATGCTTCATGTCTCTGCAGAGATCGGAAACCTTCTTACGTAGCTCAGGGAAGTCCTGAAGCGCCGAATCCAGCAACGCGAGCCAACCAGCAATGGCGGCTGTTCGCTCTTGCAACGACGAGCACAGCGTCCTGCAGTTCATCAAAATGAAGATCTTGCTCGCGTTTTCGTACAGCGACACCGTTTCCGCCACCTTCGAGATGTCGCCGGCGATTCCCTTCAGCGCCGTCTGGACCGGCGGCGGAGGCGCCGGAAGGGAAAGGAGGAGTTGGTCGAGGACGGGCTGGAGGCGGCGGGCGAAGGCGGAGAAGCGGCGAGGGTTTTCGAAGGGGCGGCGGGGGTCCGGCGGCGGGGAGCAGAGGTTAGAGAGGGAGCGGCGGATGGAGTCGACGGCGGCCGGAGGTTGGGGCGGCGGCGAAGAAGATTGGGACATTGTGGGGAGTCGTTGTAGTGTATTGGGATTGGGTCATTGTGGGGAGAAGGATGAAGGTCGAAGGGAGCTGAAGAGGAGTTTAATGTTGAAAAGGTGCTTGGTTTGGGGAAGAAGGATTGAGAGTCAATGCTTGACTTCTGCGTGCTTGCGTTGACGTTTGTGTTCACGTGGATTGCCCACATGGACTAGGCCAATTCTCAAGTGCATTTTTTCCTAAATTTTTAGTATTAATTTTTTTTAAGGGTAAAAAAAATACCAGAGAGTAAACCAACAAATAGGGATAGAAATAGTAGGCGATACGGCCGAAGCTGTGGCTGGCTATACTGGCTGGCCTGTGGCCCGTATAATAAATAAGCGAAAATTAGCCTTTTTAAGCTGTTTATTTAAATAAAGCGAGCGCAGAGAACTGCTTTGTGAAGCGCATTAAGCGCGATAAGTGGCTGTTTTACATATATATACAAAACTTTTACCTCGCAAGAATCGAACATGCGTACCCTCCACCTTATACATCAATTGTCAGCCATACTGAGCTACGGTTTGCTGTTATACTTACTATTGCACATTCAATATATTTGTTACTTCTTCTCACAATCAGTATAAAAAATTGACAACCACATATCGCTATTCAACTTAAAACTCTCAAACACAGTAACACTTTCCACTAAATTCCCGCCGTTCATACTTGAGTTCTAACCAAGAATCAAACCTAACCCTCCCGCATTTGTCGGATAAACGCTTTGTTATCCACCAGGCCCGCTGCGTCCGACCTACTCGCGTCAAGCGGCAAAGCGACAGCGGCGTCGACCCACTCCGGCGGACTTGCGGTCCCAGATCGCGGCCATGCGCCGCTGCGTCGACTACTGCGTAAAGCGACAGCGGCGTCAACCCTCGGCGACTTGCGATCCCGGATCGCTGACGTTGCCGCGCATCGGCCTACGCCGGCGTCAAGCGGTAACGCGGCATCGACTCGCCCGGCAACTTGCGGTGCCAGGATCGACGTCCGGTCAGCGACAGCGCCGCTGCGTCGAGCCTACCCAGCTGCGACTCGCGACACCACCGTGCTCCACTCCATCCGCAGCCTCCTCGGCGTCTGGCTCTGTCGCCACCAGCCTCTCGGATGTTTAGCTCGTCGTGTCAGGTTCTAGCTCAGAATTTGGTTAGTTGTCAAAACATGCGGTACGTAAATCTGTGTATTGCATAAAATTAGTAGGTGACCCATGTTGAAAGCTCTAATTTTACATCAAAGATTCACCTTAATTTTGTGATTGCATTTGTTATTTCTTGTCTTGGGAAATTAATGGAAAATATGGGCACGCGGAGGTTACTTAGTATACAATTTTGGGGCAATTTAGTAAAGCTTGAATTATTATTTTCATCTGCTCCATGTAGTTGAAGAATGGATTATAGAGACACGTTGGTTTACATGTATTGCAAGCTCTTACATGGATTATCTATTTGAATATGCAATTATAAAATTTGTTTAAAAATATTCATTTACCAATGTGTTGCAGAAGTAGATTAAATCTACCTCTATGTGTGCTCTAGAGAAAGTTTTATCCTACCTAATTTATTTCGATCTCTGTTCCTTACAGAGAACATTTTTCTCGATTTTACCCCGTCTTATTATGTATAGTGGAAATCTTATCTAAGTTGGGAGTTAAACTTCTCTAAGTTTGAATCTGTTTGTACTTTGTAATAGTTATATTAGAATTGTTATTTTATTCTTTAATCTCACTTTGTTTTTATTTTTCCTTTATGTTATAGGTTTAATTAATGTCTTCTCCACTTGAGGGTAATGAGACTATGTCATCAAGCACCCACCCTCCTAGTGAAGTTAATGCACAAGCACCAACAGATTCAAGCCAACTTCAAGATAGTAGTGATAAAAATAAAGATCAGAATGTTGAGAATTGTGTTATTAAGAGGAAGAGGCAGAAGACATCAAGCCCTGTTTGGAATGATTTTGTTGAGACCAGACGAAATTTACGAAGGAGTGACAAAAGCTATTTATAAAGTATTGTAAGAACCATTTTTCTTACTCGGGCAAAGGAGCTAGCACTAGTCATATGGGGAGACATGCGAGAGAATTGCTTGCAAAGGAGGTTGCACATAGCCTCACTTAAAGAAACACCCACTATTCCATTTCAGTCTAGCTTAGGAGTCAACCCTTTTGTGACACCTGGTGTGAGATATTCAAATGAGAAGATGAGAGAAATAATGGCTACAGCAATCATGGTGCATGAGTACCCTTTCAACATTGTTGAGGATGAAGTTTGGATGTGGGGCTTCCAATATCAGAATCTGAATTTAGTAAAGTATCTACTTAAGCTTGACTAGAAGTGATTGTATAAAAATTTATGAGCGAGAAGAAAACTTGAAGAGCTTTGTTGAAGGGTGTGAGCAAGATCAGTTTGACTACAGATATGTGGAAATTGAGTCACCAATGTGAATACATGGTCCCTTCTTGGTCATTTCATTGATACGAGGTGGAATCTTCAAAAGAGGGTCGAGTTTTGTGAAAGTGCTGCTCCTAGGCTGATGGAATAGATGTAGCGGATGCTATTTTCAGATGTCTTAAAGCATGGGGGATTGAAGACAAAGTATTTTTATTTACATTGATAATGCTTCCCTACAATGATTCATGTTTGAGGAATCTTAAGGATAACTTATCAATCAATAATAAGTTAGTCCTTGATGGCAAAACTGTTTCATGTCGGATATTTATGGCTCATATTGCAGATCTTGGTCCAAGATGGTCTTAGTAGAATAAAGGATATCATTCACAATATTAGGAGAAGTGTCAAATATATTAATTACACAGCGATTCAAGGTTAAGCATTACGTGATATTGTTGAACAAAAAGCACTTGAAAGAAAAAAGCTCATCCTTGACTACGGAGCAAGATGGAATTCAACTTTCAAGATGTTGTCTACTGCCTTAAAGTTTAAGATTGTTTTTCTAGCTTATAAGGAAAGAGAGCCACATTACACCTATGAACCATCTCAAGAAGATTGGAGAAAAGTTGAGAAGGTTTGTCAACTCTTAGAAGTTTTCAATTTGGCCACTCATGTCATCTCTGGTAGTGACTACCCAACTGCAAATTTGTATCTTCCTAAAATTTGGAGGGTTAAACAAGTAATTGATAAAGCAGCAGAGGATGGAGACAACTTCATGAGAGAAATGGCAGCGGCAATGAAAGTAAAGTTTGATAAATATTGGGGGGAATGCAATCTACTAATGGCCATTGCAAGTGTTTTGGATCCCAGGTGCAAATTTCATGTTGTCAATTATTGTTTTCCCTTATTATATAAACCTGAATATGTGGCTAAAGAGAATGTGGATATGGTGATGACTTCATTGGAGATGCTTTATGAGGAGTACGTTGAATTGAGCAAGGAAGAGGCATCACATTAGTGCTAGTGGTGAAGTTGATAATAGTGGCAACCACTCTTCCTCCCTTGTGCCTAGTTCTGGCATAGTAACTGGATTTGACCAAATTATGAGTATTGTTCGTGAAAAGCAAGCTATTCCCCCAATGAAGTCTGAGCTAGAAGTTTATCTTGAGGAGGGTCTTTATATTCCTGATTCTAGTTCTAACTCTTTTAGTGCTTTGGAATGGTGGAAAAATAATAGCTTGAAGTATAAGATTTTGTCAAGAATGGCTGCTGACATTCTAGCTATTAGATCTCATGATTTGCATCAAGTCCACATTTAGTCTTTGGAGGAAGAGTAATTGATGAATTTCGTTCAAGATTGAATGAAAAATCCATTGCACGACACTCATCAAAGTAATTGGGAGCAGCCATAACAAGTATAATTTGAAGAAAATGCAAAAGGTATAAATTTTATATATTAAAATGTAATTTTTTCCTATACTTGTTAACTTATGTTATAAATAATTTCTTTTTTTTTCCTAAGGTGTGAGCTTCAAGAAGAGAGGAGATCATTTTGAAGATATGATGCTTAGTTAATTCATTGGATATTGCACTTTGACTTAGTTCGGTGATTCAATTTTATTGGATTGTTGTTTTTGATTGTTGAACTTTATTTGAATTAGTGCACTTATTTCTTATCCTTGTTGTATTAATGTATTCTTGTGGATTTGTGGATTGTTAGATATTAAATTTCTCTTATTGTGAACTTATGAAACATTAGCATATTAGACTTGTGGTGATAATATATTTATAAGCTATAGAACTTCTCTTGATAAATAGTTTGAAGATTTTGTGATAGGCTAGTGGCATAGTATAGGGTAATAATATATTATTTGGTTTGCTTCTAGTAGCTGTAAAATTGGGTGCATCATGGCCCCGTGATTTTGCTAGATTTTCATACGAACATCCAAATTAAGTGTAATTGGCTAGAACCTTCATTGTACTAACTAGTCATTAAAGTTAACAAAAAGAAAAACACATTGGTTACTAGTAACCAAATACAGATATCACATAATGGCCCAAAAGAAACATGGTTTGGCAAAGTAATTTTCTTGTCACTATTTTGAATTTTTGTTGCCTTCCTTAATGTTATTTTCTGCCTTTTTTATTGTTACTTGTTACAAAATTTTTATTGTCTTAGTTGACTACTATAAAATTTATTACAATATCTTTGCATTACGATCTTGGCACATGCATCAAATTTTGTCAAAGCTTTGTTTAAGGCCTAATTCTGATGTATTCAAAGGCTGGCTTGTTTAGGCCTATTCTTGCGGCCTAGGCGATGGCCTATTAAAATTTTTGCAAGCTTATTAATGGCTTCAGGTCAGGGCCGCCCAACAAGGCCAGTGAGAAAATAAAGCATTTAACAGGTAACAGGCCAGGCTTAGGCCCAATAATTATGATAAAGGCCTGGCCTGTTTAGAGTGTGGCCTAGCCTAGCCTGGCCTGATTCCATGCCTACCAACAAAGATGGGGTGCATCTTCTTATCTCAAAAATTCATATAATACTGTTATGTGTTATTTTTTATTATTAATCAAGAATATAAGAGTAAGTTTGAAACCTATAAAAAAATTTAATCAATAATAAAAAATAACATATATAATGAGATCATATAAATTTTTAATATCAAAAAATTCATTTCCCCCTAATCACTATTAAGTGAGGTGCACTTTATCATCATAGTTCAAATCCTTAAAAAAGCAATTATGGAAGACATCTTAATTGTGATTATGTTCGAGGGCAAAAATACATAGATTAAAACAATAATAGAGAGTAAAAAGTTTGACTTGAATTTATTTGTTAGAATTCTATGACATATTTAGTGATTATTGAATAAATAAATAAGCTATATCACTTTTATTTTATATAATAATTATTATGACTTTTTTCAAAAATTTTGAACATTATTTTTTATTTATAATACTTAAATTTAAGATTATATTTAAGAGAAATAAATGCCAAATCAATTTAAGATTATAATACTGAATCATTACATTTCAAGGGACAATCCAGTGGAAATTTGAAATCAACCGAGAAATTTGGTTGTGTTGAGTCTTTTTTTGACAACCCCAAGTCTATTAAAAATTCGTTAGAAATCAATACTTTTTTGCCCATTTTAATCAATTTTCTGCATATTCGTCCACCGAAATTGGCTGCCTCCTTGTAGTGAATTAATTACTAGGTAATAATAATAATAATAAAATTATTATAATTTAAATCATCACATAATATATTTTTATCACCGATTATTTGTACACAAATTACCAATCTAAATATGATGATCAAGATTATGTAGGTATCTTTTTCGTCTTCTTTAAAAGTTGATTTAGTATTAAAAGTGAAATAAAATATAAATTATATTGGTGAACCAACACATTTGAAAGTGAAAGGAAATAGTGAAAAGGAAAGCACCAAGAAATGATAGTTTTCCATTTACATTTTAAATATTTTGAAAATAACGGTAATACATAATTAGTCCAATATTATTGACAAGCGATCAACATATATAAAACATTGAAGGGACAAACAGAGATTCCTCTAAAGTGTATCGAAAAATAAATGATACCTTCAAGAGAAATTTTTACCTAGTCTGAGAATACCACATGACTGTGTTCTCGGCCAATCATATAAGTATATTTTTATGGAAGTGTGTGTTAGTGGTGGATCCCACATAAAATACACTTACATAATTGGTTCGAAAGTATAGCCACATGGTACTTCCGGACCATATAATTATTTCTCATACCTTCAATGACTGTTTATCTTGAACAAAGGTTTACTCAACTAGCTCTTGAGAAGGAGCGAGAAATAATTATAGAAAGAGATTATTTTTTGAAAAAAAATTACTTCTTTTGGTAAGTTGAGGGAAAATTTAATTTTTATGTGATATTTTATTCTAAATTCATCATAAAGATGGACACTTATTAACAAAATCATGAAAAAGATGTATAAATATCATTATGGTGCCATAAAGCATGCAAGCATGCGAAGATCAGCTAGTAGTGGGTTTAATCATTATATCAAAGTTCTCTTCACCTTAAGCTAATTAAGTTAGCTTTTTCAGCAAAATCGTTACAAGGTATGGTGATCACCACTGATCACTTAATGAAACTTATGCTAGCATGGGACGAAGGTTGTTGCTAATTGCTACTCATAAGAGAGACAAAACTGTCGAGTTGGAAGTGGACAATGTTTCTAGTGTTCTTAAAATTATTGGGATCTGTAAAATTGAAATCAACTGTATATCGCAAAGTGGTAAACACATGGCAAGTTGAGATTTTTGAAAGAGTAATGTTATATGAAATCACTTATTGACCTTATTTAGATATCTCACTAATCATATTGTTAATAATTATTATGAATCATCGCTCTTAGAAGTTTAAGTTTTTGAGTAGAAAAATATTAATAATTTTATATCTTAACACGCTTCCTCACACGAGCCCACTTTACCTTATATTAAAATTTAACATTTATTTAGAAATGAGGGCAAATAAGGATTAAACTCTAAATTATTTGATCATAGAGACTTTGATATAGTATCATGAATTATCTCTCCCAAAAGCTTAAACTATTGGATAGAGGAACATGAATAATTTTATATTTTAACAATATTTAGCTAAAGTTTTAGTTACACTATTAATGAATTTACTTTTAAAGAATTATGAAAATTATGTGTTAGTAATTAAGGATAGACATATAAATAAAGATTTCAGTTACGTTATTACTTAATCTAGTAAGATGTGATATAATGAATCCTACCGCCTTCTACAACATTCACACAAAAAAGGGTAACTAACTATGAGATCAAAAATAACTTCTCATCATCAAATCCCTCGAAGTGAGAGTTCTGTTGGTTGCGTTAGTTTCCCTAAAAGGTGCAAAATTTTGGTTTCTGAGAAGTGATCAGAACCAGAACTAGAAGGCGCATAAAATAATCTCCCAAGAACAAAACTGCATGTTGATCATCTGATCTTTCTTTTTCCTTCATGATTTTCCAATAAAGTACGGCACTTTACCTTAAATTGAAATCAGTGTAAGCCTTTAAACTATTAAAAGAAACATAGGTAATATAACGATATCCAGCTTCCATGATCTGCATCAAGCATATATGTAGGCAACGGCATACTGAACTTATTACTTGTAAACTACGTAGAACTATTATGAAACGCAAGCTACTGGACTTTGGCAATTGCAATCACATAATTAAAGGTACAACATCATGTGGTGTGCCCTTGTGTTTCCCATAAAATCTTGCTTTGTGTGGATTCTTGACAAACAAAATCTGTATGAGATATATTCAGGGCGCTCCTTTTGCAAAAGTTGACAATATCGAACGAATCTTAGAAAGGGCGCTCCTTTTGGAAAAGTTGACAATATCGAACGAATCTTAGTTTATATTTCTAGTCTTTCTTATCATATAATTTTCTTCTAACCACATATTAGCACTACACAGGTACATTAGTTCTATTTTACCTAAGGAGAAAGCTAAAAGGTATGTGTTTATTGCTGATTCTAGCATCAAAAAATATATTTAATCGATCAGTTTTGATTCCAGATCTCAATTTGGGGAAGGGAATCACTTTTTTTTAAAGGACACAGAATTTATGTGAAGTGGAGAATTTGAAGTAGGAGTGTTACTTAGTCGTCAAAAGCATCTCAAATCGAGGATTGTAATTGAGAAATTTGATTGATCAGAAGTATAAATGTGCTTACAAGAAATGTCAATAAAAATGAAATACTATAAATGAAATGAAATGACTGAAAGCAAGTAAATTGATCGAAAGGAAATGAAATGAAAAACGAAAGCAAACTGGACTAAGGTAATGGTGTTGTACTCAACATTTCCTTGTGGCTCCATTGTCGTGGTGATGTGAGGATTGAGAGGTATTTTGTGAATGTTCAACTATCCTTTTTTGAATGACCTAAAGATTTTATTTATAGACAAAATTCTACTCGATTCCCAAGTAATTTCTCTAACATGTGACAAAATCCTAACTCTTGGAAGTGAATCAATCTTTTGACATCTCAGTTATTCTTCCTATGTTCTAATTGGCTTGGATAACCATCTTCATGTTTTGACATGCTGAACCGTTCCTAAAATCTCGGATAAGTTCAATTGTGGGCTTGTGTTCTCTTTTTCGACTCAGTGGCATATAACTCATTGACTAAAGTCACACACTCTTCTCGACTATATATCTCTCATGAAATTCACCAAGTGTTGATCATGAACTCATTTCTTACTCCGTACTGAGGACAAACCATCCTCTTTCAAAAACATGACTAACCCCTTTATGCATCACCATATACCTTACAAGCTTCCATACTCAACGATGAGTCAATCCAAACAATTGGCAAACTTTTGACTATCAAAACATTGATGCGTATTTCAACAAAGACTTTCATTGCATCCATTGTCAAATAAAATTCACTAAGATATGAGGAACAAGCGTTCCACGCCATTGGTTGAAAAAAAATTTTCGACCATCTAACAAATGCCCCTTAAATACTTCTTTGGTTGAATATTTTCATTCAAGACACTACTAGAAATTGTCAGTATAGTGACTGATATTGCGATCGAATTTTTTCGATTGCAAAATTTAGGATTTGCGACCAATTTTGGTCACATAGGAAAAACATGTGGATTATAAAATCGGTCACAAAATTGGTCGCAAATTCTAAATTTGTGATTGAATTTGTGACCAATAAGAAAAAGGAAAGAAAACATAATGAGAGTGTATTTCAGTCGCAAATTCAAGATTTGCAACCGATTTTGTGAACTAATTTATAAAAGTCAACTAAACAATGTGTTGAGAAAATTTCGATCATAAAATTGGTCACGAATCTTAAATTTTAAATCGGTCGTAAATTAAAAACCTTTATGTAAAAAAAATATTGAAATTTGTGCATGAAAAATTAGTCGCAAATGCGAATTAAAAAGAACTTAAAATTTGCAACTAAAAAATTTGTCATAAATCTTCATTTTTGTGACTGAAAAATCGATCACAAATGTGAATTAAAAAAAACTTGAAATTTGCGACAAAAAAATCGGTTGCAAATCTTGAAATTTGTGACTGAAAAATCAGTTGCAAAATTAAAACCTTCATATTAAAAAAACTTGAAATTTGCGATCGATTTTCATTTTTGGGACTGAAAAATCGGTCACAAATTTAAAAACTTAACGTTAAAAAATCTTGAAATTTATGATCGAAAAATTGGTCACAAATGTAAATAAAAAAAGCTTGAAATTTGAGACCGATAAAATCGGTCCCAAATGTTAGAATTTGCGACTGACAAATCAGTTGAAAATTTAAAACTTTTACATTAATAAAATCTTGAAATTTGTGACCACAAATTTAAAACCTTTACATATCTTGAAATTTGTGACTGAAAAATCAGTCGCAAATTCAAACACTTAATTTCACGAAATAGAACCCATTTTGCGGTTGATTTTGTGACCAAAAAATTGGTTGCAAATTCAAACATTTAAACTCAAAATTTCCCCAATCAGAACTATTATGCGGTGCCTCTTTTTCTCTTAAACTCTTCTTCTCTGCCACCCTAACCCTCCCCCACCCCCAAGACATCACCGCCACCATTGTTGCTGCCGCTGTTGCCACCACTACTGTCTCCACAATTCTGGTTCTCTTCTTCCCTTTGCTTTTTTTTTTTGTTAAATTTCAAATTTGGTTTTTTTTAATAATGGGGGTTTGGGTGTTATTAGATTGTTGGTTTGTTGGTTTTGTTTAGCACTTTAAATTATATTGTTTGGGTGTTTATGTTCTTAAATTAGTTGAGGTATTTGGGATTGATTTGTGATGTTATTGGTTGTTTAAGAAAGTTTGTTGTTGTTAATGGTTGTTGTTTTAATTGAAATTGAGTTTAATTATATTGTTTGTTGAGTATTAGAGTATGTTGTTATTTTTTTTTTTTTTGAAATTTTTAGATCTGGTTTCTTTTAATAATAGGGGTTTGGGTGTTGTTAAATTATTGGTTTGTCAGTTTTGTTTAGTTTTTCAAATTACATTGTTTGGGTGTTTGTGTTTTTAAATTGGTTGAGTTATTTGGGATTGATTTTTGATGTTATTAGTTGTTTAAGAGAGTTGTTGTTAAGGGTGGTTGTTTTAGTTGAAATTGGGTTTAATTATATTGTTAGTTGAATATGAGAGTATGTTGTTGCTTCTTCTTTTTTTTATTAGAAATTTTTAGATTCGTTTTTTTTAATATTGGGTATTTGGGTGTTGTTAGATTGTTAATTTTTTGGTTTTGTTTAGTTCTTTAAATTACATAGTGTTTGTGTTCTTAAATTGGTTGAGGTATTTGAGATTGATTTTTGATACTATTAGTTGTTTAAGAGAGTTTTTTGCTGTTAAATGTGGTTGTTTTAATTGAAATTGAGTTTAATTATATTGTTAGTTGAGTATGAAAGTATGTTGTTGTTTCTTTTTTTTTTTTAATTATAAATTTGAATTTTTTTTTAATAATGGGGGTTTGATTGTTGTTAGATTGTTGGTTTTGTTGTTTGAAGTATTTGGGATTGATTTTTTATGTTATTACACTCTTGAGTAAATCTTAATTTTCTTCTTGAAATTGCAATTCATTATCATTGTTCTCAACCTTTGTTAGTAGGGATTTTTGCATTTTGAATTAGTGTTTGGGCTTAGATTGTGAAACCAGTGTTTCGACCATGTGATTTGTCTAGCATTGCCTTTAATGAGAACCATTTAATCAAAAAGCAAACTCCAACTTCTTATCTTGGTATAAGCTTTATAAGGCATCATTCTTGCTTCTATTTATCCAACGTGAACTTATATCAACACACATGCTTCTCCAACATATTCAATAACCATTTCAAAAAAAAAAAAAAATAATACAAAAGCCTTGAACATGGAGGTAAAAAAGGCTAATAAAATTTATCAAGTGTATATTAAGACATAGATAATACTCTTAGACTAGATTATTTGTAGCAATAACACCTGACTCTTGGACAGCTCCCAGATATAGTAAATTGAAACTTCATTTAAAGTCATTTGTTTTAGCTTTTTTTAATTGAAAAAATGATTTTTTTTTACTAAAACAATTACTTTTCATAAAAGCTATTTATCTCAATTTCTACTCAAAAGATTAAAAAAATAAAGAAGCTATTTTTAATTTTTGAATAAAAGCTAAAATGAGTAGCTTTGGTTAAAAGTGATTTATTTTAGTAGTTAAAAAATTATTTTTTATCCCAAAAAAAATAAAAATTGAAACAAACACACTCTTAACCTAGTTGCTAATTCTGCAAATAGTCTAATCCTTGGCGCTACTAGCAGAGTTGACAAACTGTGAGCTTCACCTTTACAAATTCAAGCACCTAAATAGAATGTGGGAAGCACTTAGAAGCACTTATTCCCAGCAGTACTATTTGCATATTGCTAAATAGCAACCTAATAGCATATGGTTTGAACAATAACCACAACTTTAGCACCCTTCAACCTAGGAAAAACACACATAGGCATGGCATTCCCACTACTAATTAGCAATTTCCACAAAAAGACGAAATAGACGATTCTCTAAATGGAAATCTAAGGCTGAAGCCCACTAATAGATATTCTTATTTAAATTGAATGTAATAAAATGCTCTTATATTCTTTATTCTTTTGTGGGGTTGAAAATGTTTACATTCTAGCGTGACACTTAAGATACAATGTAAGAGCATATTTATACATGATGTGATTAAGAAGTTTCCTTTATCATCCAATAATAGCTCAGTTCAATAGTAGATCCAAGAATAATATGATAGTGCCAAATGTTCATAATAAATGAAATCTGAAAGGACCGTTTCTTTTCAAATTCTAATTTCCTCAAAAAAATAGTTTTCATCAACATTATCAACATGAATCAAGACAAAGCGTATTAGATTCTTTTCTTAGTGCGAAGCAACTATATCAAGTTATGAGTATTAACGGACATGGATTAAAATTCTAATTGATGATTAAGAATATGTTAAACAGCTAAGTATGAAGGGTGTAGAATATGCAATTGTCATTGGAAATAACGTAAGTAGAGAAAGCATACCATACCACTAATGGATCCTGTGTTGAGGAAGCAACAGAGTTGGAGCGCACCTTGCCATACTCCAAATTAGAATATAGCATAACATAGTAAGTACCTTCCTTTTCTCATAGAATTTTGTTCTGAATAAGATTGTGGCCAAAACAATGTTTGATAAGTGATATTCACAAATGCATGGAACTTTCTCAGTCTAATATATGTCTGATTTTGTCTTTTCAGGAAAATAGTGGCCTTTTTTTCAAATGCTCTCATTATTGTGTAAACGTTTTAATTATAAGCTATTTTGAATACGAAATAAGCTAATCTAACCACACAAATACATTGGATTGATTTCTATGGGGAACCTGATTCCTAGCCTTTCAATCCTTTTCCTCCATGGTGGATTCTAAATTAGCTTCTTCTGCATAGTTTCTCATTTGTATTTTTTTTTCAAGACAAAGTCCCCTGGCACGCACAAACACACCCTTTTCCTATCATATATTCCTTTGAAGCCTTCTTCTTCAAACCAACTTAACACTTGCAAGTTGTAACTATAGTCATCCCTATCCAACTTCTATCATTCTCTTCCCACAAGCACAAGAAGATGGTAGTGTATGCTAAAACCAGCTCATATTACTTATGAATTATTGCATTTAATTTTTTATTGCAAAGTTTGTGTCAACTACATTTTTTGTATTTTCCCCTCAATTTTCTAACACCCTTGAATTGCATGGATAATTGAGTACAGAGTTTTGAGGAACCTGGAAAGAGGCCTGTGTCATATGGACCATGGGGAGGAAATGGAGGATATCGCTGGGATGATGGAGTGTATACAACAGTAAGGCAATTGGTGATTGTTCATGGTGAAGGAATTGACTCCATCCAAATTGAATATGACAAGAAAGGGAGTTCTATATGGTCACAGAAGCATGGTGGAAGTGGAGGCCATAAAATTGAGAAGGTAAATATTCCATGCCCCTATTATTAGCTAGTCTAGAGAAAGGTACATGTTGCTAGTTAATATAAATCAAACTTGTGCAGGATATTAACTAACTATTTATGATTGTGTTGTAGATCAAGCTTGATTACCCAGATGAGTTCCTAACATCAATGGATGGATACTATGGTAGCTTAAGTCAATGGGGGCCAATCTTTGTTAGGTCACTGAGTTTTGAGAGTAACAAGAGAACTTATGGACCATTTGGTGTTCAAGAAGGAAGGTATTTTTCATTGCCAGTGATGCCTGTGGGCAAGATAGTTGGGTTCCATGGTAGGTATGGTTGGCACCTAGATGCCATTGGAGTCCATCTAAAGTCCTTCCAGCAACCAAACCCATCCAAAACTTTGACTCTTTCACAGAATTATATGATTAACACTTCTGAACTTGGTGGTTATTCAGTAATACAAGGAAGTGTTGGCCAAGGCTTTGATATTGTTCTTGCTTTAAGACAGAAGGATGATTTTGGGAAACCTCTACAAAACAGTGCCTTGGGGAAGATTTCTAGCTCCAGAGAGTCCAACGATGTTGAAGAACCAAAAGAAAAGGTAAGAGAAAGAGAGCCTTCATGAATAGTCTCTTTTGAAGTGTTCCCTAATTTTCTTCTCAGGTTTGGCTATTTTCACCAAGTGAATCTAAGATATTTCTTCACTTCAGATAGTTGATGTGGAGAAGGCACCCCCATTGGTCGAAGGTGTAGTGACATATGGTCCTTGGGGTGGTACTAGTGGATATTTATTTGATGATGGACCCTACACAGGAATCAGGCAAATCAACTTGTCCCGCAATGTTGGAATTGTATGGATCAGAGTTTTGTATGATCTTGATGGGGAGAGAGTTTGGGGATACAAACATGGTGGGGCAGGAGGATACAAAAATGATAAGGTGAACTGAGAGCTTCCAAGCCGTTATTGTTTATATTACCTAATAATCTAATATTGATTCATTTGCAATTTTTTTGCAGATAATCTTTGATTTTCCATATGAAGTCTTGACACATATATCAGGCTACTATGGACCTCTGATGTACATGGGGCCTACTGTTATAAAGTCACTAACTTTCCACACCACTAGAAGGATGTATGGACCATTTGGAGAAGAACATGGAACTTATTTCACAACAAAGCTGAAGGAAGGGAAGGTCGTTGGCTTCCATGGTAGAAATGGTTTGTTTCTAGATGCTATTGGTGTACATGTGTTGGAAGGAAAAGTGATAGTGCCAGTGGCAACATCTCCTTCCATGGCGATCATCCCAAGAGAACCAAGCATTTCTGAGATAGACACTGCTCAATGGCCAGGCAGAGTGGCCCTAGCTAAATCAGCACCAATTGAAGAGGTGTTCCTTTAATCGTTTTATATTACTTTCTTATACATCACCTTTTAGTATATATTGAAGACATTTAGGAATTTGGGGATCATTTGCGAATGTTATTCACTTAAGGAACGTTATTTGTACATAGTGAGTTAAATACTCCATTGACATCCAATGATTATAGTTCAAGTAAGAGTGGATTTTAGTCATATAAGTGTTGAATATGATATTAACTGATAATGAGATGTACAGTATTCATGAAGCCTAACTCACTATGTACAAATTACATAACTTATTCACTTATTCTATTCACTTGTTTCACAGATCCCTTGTGGTGTGGTTAAAGAACCAGCTCCATGTGGACCAGGTCCATGGGGTGGGGATGGAGGTAGACCTTGGGATGATGGGGTATTTTCTGGGATTAAGCAGATTTACTTGACAAAAGCACCAGAAGGCATTTGCTCAATTCAAATTGAGTATGATCGAAACAAGCAATCCGTATGGTCTGTAAGGCATGGTGGTAATGGAGGTAACACCATGCATCGGGTATGATTCTCATTTTTTTCTAACTTCTTTGAGCTAGTAAAAATATTCATTTAGACATACTAATCAACATTTGTGGATCTCAGTTTAAATAAATATGAATTTCAATTGAGTAAGTGTTGAATCGGTATTCTACCTTCACTAACACTAACGGTGTAGATCTATTCTTAGTCAATATCATCTTTAACATTTAAATAACTAAAATCCACCCTTATACAAATTGTGATCAACACATGTCGATCAATATGACTATACACTATGCTGAAACAAAAAATCTCTTGTTTAGTACATTTCACTGTCTCCTAGCAGCCAATTTGTTTTCCTGGGTCATGATTGCTAACACAAAAAAGACTTGAGTATTAATTCATAGTCTTACTTATAATTTGCCTATGGTGATTTCAGATAAAATTGGAGTACCCACATGAGGTACTGACTTGCATATCTGGCTATTATGGTCCAATTACTGCCGATGAACTACCTATAATCATAAAATCACTGACTTTATACACTAGCCGAGGAAAGTATGGTCCATTTGGTGAGGAAGTTGGGAAGTTTTTCACTTCAACCAGAACTGAGGGTAAGGTGGTGGGTTTGCATGGGAGGAGTAGCATGTACTTGGATGCAATTGGGGTCCATATGCAACACTGGCTGGGAAGTCAGAAACCTTCAAGGTCATCATCACTCTTCAAGCTATTTTGATTTGTGAAGAAACTAACGAGTATGAGGAGAGTGAATCAGATGATAACATGATTACTTGTTTACTATCTGAATAAATGCTTTGGTAGATATTCTAGCATACTGTAAGGTTTGTTATACAATATAGTGAAGAATGTTAATGTTAATTAATTGCACCTCAAGGTTTGGCTTAAGTAAGATATTTTCAATTGTACCCTCTTAAGAATGAAAACCAACTCTTTCAATCGTCAAAATACTTTCTAATTAGACAAACTTAATCTCTCTCCAGACCAACATAAAAAAAAGACCTACAAATATAATTATTAGATCATGTATCTATGTTCATTATACAAACGTAAGAGTGATGCTAAATTAGACTGCCATATAATAAGGTAAACTTATCGTGAAATTCATAGTTGGAGATTTTTTTTTTTTTTTTATGTGAACCTTGAAAAAAAATTAACAGAAGATGTCCTTCATTTATGAGACTATCATTACTTAGTTCACAAAATACATCGGTCATGCATTAAGTAAACAATATCTCCGAACTAGTCTACACTATTTAATTAATCCATATTTCAATACCTCCCTACTATGAATTATTTAATTTCCAACTAACAAATAAGTAATGCTTAATCAATATTGCAACATCTCTTTATTCAATGACATTCATTAGTAAACAAGCCTAGTAAGCCTGTTTGCGTTTATGAAACGCAAGCATATGTTGGGATAGGAAGTTTCTTTTCTCTTCTACTTCCTTTCTCTTCTAGTAAAAGCACACAATTTGTTCAACACATCTTGCATTCAGTGACATCTTATCTTATCCAAATATGTATAGGAATATAATATAATTGTGACTCACTCACGTAATAAAAGTTTTCTATATGGTATTTCAATTATGTATTAATAAATTAGTACAAATATTTAACTTTTATGATTATTATTTCAAAAGTTATCTATACTATTAATAAAGAAAATTTCCCCAAATAATCACCTTTTGGTGTTTTCTTTTTGTATTTAAATATTTTTTCAAGTCCATAAATATTTTTTTATAATATTTTTGAAAAAAAATTATTTATAAAAATAAATATGCAAACAATTTTAAAAAGATATAACTACCTTAATCCATTATTAACCCCACTCCATCCCGCTCCTTTTTCTTTTCCTCTCATCGCTTGCACCTATGTTACAATTTTTCCAACAAAAATTTTGGATAGCCAAACAAATATGTTCTGATTATTTATATTTATATTGCAGGTTTTTCTATTATTATATAATAATTTTTATGATTTTTATCAGATAATGATAATAATATAAAATTATTTTATCATATTAATATATATAATTAATATTTAATTATATTAATATATAAAAAATTGAAAATGAGGCTTGATTGGCACAACCGCCAGTGTATATATAATAACAATATAAATTAGTATATTGTCAATATAAAGTGTTTTAAATACTTTTAATACCAACATTAGAATTTAATTTTATATTATTAATATAAATTTTATTTTAAGAGACATCTAATTATATATTACCGATTTTATAATAACAATCCAAATGTGGCATATAATAAAATGTAATTGACTAAGAGCACAAAACACTTAAAGTGGATAAAAAAATGTAATTCATTTTGATATATTATTAATATAACATAATTTTATATTTTTTATTATATAATAACATATAATTAGAAATTGAGTTTAATTGGAGTGCACTGACAGTGTAAAATTTTTTTATACTGTCATTCAATCAAAACATTCCATTTGCATGACCATTCAAGTAGTGGGTGGTTATGTTAAAGACTTTTACGATGTAAGAATATATAATCAACGTCTAGAAAGTTTTTTACAATCGACAACAGATTCAAATTAAATTCTTAAAAATTTATATAAAAATGCTTAAATATATTTTTAATCCCTCTAAATTATTAATTTTACGGATTTGATCCCTCAAAAATTTTTCACTTGATTTTGGTCCCTTATTTTTCAGACGTTACCAATATTAGTCCCTACCATCAATTGAATGTTGTTAAGTACTGACATGACGACACGTGTTAATGTTGATTAGATCTCACGTTGCTACGTTAGCATTTAACAATATTCAACTTACGACATGGATTAAAATTGATAATATTTGAAAAATAAAGTATCAAAATCAAATGAAAAATTTTTTAAGGGTCAAATTCAAAAAATAAAATATTTAAAAGGACAAAAAAACATATTTAAGCCTATAAAAAATTTTAAGATTTTCATCCAATTGAAACCGTGCATCAAAATAAAGTTATAGAAAAATGATAAAGAAGGATGACTTTTTATGAATAGTTGTACATGTAAGAAAGCATAATCTGCGAGGGAGCCCGTGCCCGTCTGGCTCTTGCTCTTAGCAATGGATCGCACGCAGGTTCTGTTGCTGGGTTTACCACTCTTCCTTCTCTTTTCCGACCTCCTTTCCTTGTTCACCACGCCACCCCCTCCGCCACCAAAGCCCTCTCACCCCCACCACCACCACCACCATCACCACCATCATCAAGTGGTTGAACCTGGAACTGGCAGCATAGAGTTCCCTTCTGAGGTGATCTCAAGCTTCACTCACTAAAATTTGGGTCATCTTTTTTCCTTTTCTTATCATTACTTTTTCATATGGGTCGTTTTTTAATTTCAGAAATCCAGCGTTGTTGGTGGCGTTGGTCTCGGCAACACTGTCAACATCAACTTCTGCTCTTCTTGCTCCTACAGGTAGTACTCTTTGTTTTTAAAGGCAAAGTTTGGGTCTTTTCCTATTTGGGTGTTCAGTTTTGTGTTTCAATATAAATAAGATTGATTAAAAAGAACAAAACTTGGGGCTTACATATTTGGTTGAGTTTGTGGGTCTAGTTGATTGCGTTCATGTGTGGATTGTAAAGGGAAATTGACTTTGTTTATGTTTTAACATTGCAAAATTTGATCTGGGGAGGTATCATCCGCTTTGGATTATTATTTTGTCACTGGTCAGCAAGAGACTTATTATTGAAGATAATTATTTTTCTAATTGTTTCATGTTTCTTTTACTAGTTTCATGTGTCTTATTATTGTTATACTTAGTTTGCGCAATTTGGTGCAAATTGGTGATTGTGTTTTTTGTATCAACATTGCAGAATTTGATTTGGGGTGGTATCACTGCTTTGGGTTATTAATTTACCGGTAGTCAGCAAGAGAATTGACATTGAAGATCATTGTTTTTCTTATTGTTTCATGCTTCTGTTACTAGGTTCATGTGCCTTGTTGTTATTCTTATGTCAACATTGAAGAATCTGATCTGGGGTGGTATCACTGCTTTGATTATTAATTTATGAGTAGTCATCAAGAGAATTATTGTTGAAGATCATTGCTTTTCTTGTTGTTCCATGCTTCTTTTACTAGGTTCATGTGTGATATTGTTATACTTAATTTGTAAAATTTGGTGTAAATTGGTGATAGTGTCTTGTATGTAGAGGGACAGCAGAAACAATGAAGAAGATGTTGCTGACTGTTTTTCCTGGAACCGAGGTTATTCTTGCAAATCACCCCCCGACGCTTCCAAAGTGTCTGCTAAGCAAAGCGGTTCCAGTTGTGCAGATTGGTGTTATAGTGGTTGTAGTGGCAGGGGAACAGGTTTTGCCAATGTTGGGTTTTGCAGCACTCCCACCTTGGTATTATAACTTGCGTGCTAATAAATTTGGAACCATTGCCACTACCTGGCTTCTTGGGAATGCCTTGCAGTCATTCTTACTCAGCACTGGGGCATTTGAAGTTTACTTCAATGGAGAATTGGTTGGTGCCTTCCTTTCCTTCCATCTTTTATATGTTTAAATCTTCTAGTAAATATTTCTTTGCTAGTGGAAACCTCTTATCTTTTTCTATGGTGATTTTAAGTTTTGTTGTGTTTCACTCTCTCTGCAAGCATATGTAGTCAGTCATAATTGGATAGTTATTTCACATGACTACTTGATTGACCTTGTTACGACTTCACATGATTTTCCCTGTTAGCTGATCATTCACTAGGAGAATTTTAGCTACCACATTACATTATGCTACCGTTCCATTCATATCAATCTTTCTCCAGGTAATGGACTAATAGTAAATTAATCATGACATGAATAAACATGCATTTTTTTTTTTTAAATGAATTGTGTCTTAACCAAATTTTGACACCCAAGAAATCGTTTAAAATGAAATGCCCCCTCCTGCGCATCTCACACCAGAGTTACTAACTTGGCATTCATGTGGCATGTAAGTGATTAATTACCCTACTGGTGCTTTTCAATTGCTATTAACCCTTTCAAACTCATCTGCACTTTGAAGGTGTTCTCTAAACTGAAGGAGGGCAGGTTTCCTGGAGAGATAGAGTTGAAGGATCTGATTGATCGAAAGATGGCAAATTCTAAGCTTGCAAATGTTGTGCCAGAATTGTAAGCTATGGTCATCTGCCTTGCATGGAGACACCTACTTGACCACTCATAAAGCATGCAACTGGACCTGCCGTTGCTTTTTGAAGTAGGGCTACTATACAGGTATAGTGATAATGTCAAGCTACAAGGTTCAGCTGTGTAGTTATATATTGGAACATGAACTTTCTGTATGAAAAGAACCAAGAAACTGCTTTAGGATAAAATCAGCTAATTTATTAGGGAAATATTGTTTGCACACACTATGTATAGACATAGCATATGAATGTGAGTGTGGGTGTATATTGAGGTACACGTGTATTGAGATGAGGTTATGTACGAGTAACATAATTTATTATTGTCAAAAAGCTTAAGTATATGGAAAGTTTTACAAAGTGGAAGACCTCAAAACTAAAGTGTTATGTCATGAATTCAACCAAGGGCCTCTCAGAATATGGCAGTTGCGCCGGGAGGGACACATGCCATTTGCAAGAATGACTTGTGACAATTTTTTCCCCCATTCCAATAATCTGCTGATAGAAAAGAGATCATGTACATTTACGTAATTACATTGGTATAATTGTGATCATACATTTCATGAACATTTTATAAACATGAAAATTGATTTCCTGGTTCTCAACAAGTACAAAATGGCCTAAGATGGCCAGATCTCTAATTGATGAGAAGCTACGAGAGAGAAATGTGCGGACAAAACAATCTGCATTGATTTCACGAGCTAAGTTTCATTGCCTTCACCCTCAAGCCTGCTCCTCAGTATATGCCACTGTTAAAATTGAACTTGCCACAAAAATCATGTAACTAGTAAAGTTCCATGCTGTCCACTAGTCCAGTAAACTGACATTAATCTCATGAGAATAATCGACTTCTGAAAATAACCTGCCATTCAATCAATAAAAAAGATTGTCATCTAAAGACCCTACCAACATTTCTAAGCCCCTTATAAAATTACATTAAACTGGGAGGGTGCAATTTTGGGAACAACTCATAATCATGCTGAAAGTGGTTACCTTAAAATTTTTTCATAGTCTGCTTATGTCACGGCCAAATATAAGGGTTGTAATCCAGTTGATAAATACATAGAATCTGTTCCTCCAGCTGATGACACGTGTGATATATGCTGAGCGCCAAATGAAAAAGCTAAAAAATCCTGCGAGAGATAACCCTTTTGCCTCCTGTATAAGCTTGGTAGGTCAATCACACAAAGTAGGACTTGTTTGTTTTAAATTATTCTCGATGGAAAAGGAAGAATTTGGCTTTTCTGAGACACTTTGATAAAAGTAACTCTTTAATTACTTTTACCGAAAGTGATTTAGGGAGCCAAAATTTTGTTTTTTTCATTAGATAGAATTTAAACCAAAAACGATGAAAATCACCTTGCTCTGTCTAAGGTCCACTAGAGCCTTGTATCTGCCAATAGTTGCCATGCTTCCCAGGTGCTTGTAAACAAACGGATCCCCGAATTCTATTTCTTTTGCACTGTTTGCATGGCCTGCACCTTCTTTACCAATTTTGTTTAACAGGGCTGCTAAATATTTACCTTGTCTCTCTGCAACCTATGGAATTCGAATGTTAATGCATCAAATGGCCAACAGTAAGCTATCTGGAAAAGATTAAACAAGTAACATCGCTTCACCAATGAACTATTGCAGCAGAATAAAATGTTACATATTCACTGTGAAATTTATCAGACCTTAGCCAAAAACCAAAACTACAAATTGCGGGAATTTAAGGAATTAAGTTGTACGTAGCCTTACTTGAGCCAATGCAGGAAGTGTTTGTCTTCCAGTACTTTCAACAAATCCACTGCAGTCACCTATTGAGAACACGTCCTGTACTGCAGGAACACGAAGCCACTCATCAACACCAATCCTGTGAAGAAAAAACTATGAGAATTTGCCTTGAGATAATACTCTTATAAGTTACAGTTTGACTCCTCTAAAGTGCAGAATACACTTTAGAAAATAAAGTATATAATTTCAATCGTTGATATGAAAAAAGATTTAGGATTTTGTATGATATATACACCAGTATGACAGATCATATATGTTTGATAATGTGTTGTTAATTTTCTTATCAATGTTTGACATTGTACACTTTATCCTCCAAAAGTGTACCCCTAAAGGAACCAAATTCTCTATATATACACCTGATCCTGCTTTCCTGATATGACAGATTAAACATTCAAAATTTATCCACGAATCAGCTGCAAATTTGTACCTTACACGGTTGTCAATGGGAAGTATATGCAACTATGCTTGGTAACAACGAGACTAAGTGACTAACCTTCCACCTGGTGCTTTTGGGAGATCCAAAGATTGAATAATAGGTGATGGACCTACACCAGTAGACCATACCAACAAGCCATATGGAACCTCAATGCCATCGTTAAGGATAATCTTCTTAGCTTTGACATCTTTCACAATGCCACGAACAAGACGGACTCCTGACTGAGAGAAACTACAATATGAGGAAGCCAATTTCCAAACATATTAACTGTACTACAATGAAGAGTCTCGTCTAGTACATGAAAGATTCCAAATGCCTTTGCGAGAAACATGGTATCTTGGTTATGCATGGGGAGAGCACATCCTCTCATTTGCAAATTTAACATAACTTGATTATGTGCAAATCCTCACTGTTGATCAAGTTATGTTAAGGAGGTTAGAAATTTAAAAAGAACCTAATCAATGGTGAGATTATGCATATGACGGACCAGGTCATGTTAAATTTACATGTGAAAGGATCTAATACATGCACGGTGTTTTAGTAATAATCTATATTATAGACTTTGTACTTTAAATGAAAGAATACTCTTCCAATATATTGCTCACCTTTGTCAATTGCTTGGTAGCATAGCGCCTGAGTCGGTCATCAAAGGAAGACAATATCTCATTTGCCTAATAAGGCATGAACAGATTGTTTAGCAACATAAATTACCGTAATAGAAAGACATTTTTGGCATGAATAATATGGTAACATACTAAGGAAAATGGCCTCAATAAGTTTGTATCACATATCTAATGCTACTGAGCTTACCTCAATTAGAGTAACACGGATGTAATCCTTCACATGGGCATATCTTTGACGAGCATCTCTCATGATGAAATCACTGAGTTCACCACTGAATTCAACTCCAGTAGGACCCCCTCCCACAACCACACAGTGCAAAAGCCTTTGTTTTTCCTCTTCTGTGATCCCTGCATCCAGATAAAACATAAAGATGATGTACGACACAAAAAAAATTGTCATGACTCAATATTTGCCAACATTGTATAACTATTGTCAAGAATGAATTTTTTCATGTGAAAATTTCACGTGCTTTAATCATGGGTAGTTTTTACTATTGATAAAAAAGGTGGGGTCTAGAAATTAAGGCTCACGAGAGAATCTAATTAATAATAGAACATGACCAAGTTAAGTAAAATTTTCACGTAAGAGAATTCATTTTCATTATTGTTTGTTATAACAAACCTGGAACATCTGACAGCATCAAGTTCAGTAAGAGCTTCCGGCGAATTTCCTGTGCATGTTGAACTTCGCGAAGGAAAATCGCATGTTCTTTAACTCCTTGAATTCCAAAAGTGGAGGGCTGTGAGCCTAATGCAATCACTAGCTTATCAAATGAGATTGTAAATTTCCAGGGATCAATTGTCTGTTCTCCATCAGTCACAGTCTCACAGTGCACCTTCAAAAACAAGCATCAAATTCTCCATAAGCGACACTGCAAGTATCAATATTGCAACCAATAATAGTATCATACCTTTTTTTTTTTTTTTCAGGGAGAAAGGGAAAGAACTAGAGTTGACATCGTATTTTCATTCAGGTTGACATTGTAGTTTGAGTTCCAATTTCCAATATGAATAGGGAAAAAAATAGTGTAATCTACTAATATATTCTTTCATCGCTTGGTAGTCCACACATTCCATATTCAAGCTTTCTAAAATCTTTTTTGTTTCCCTAGATAAAGATATCATGAAGTTACTTGTTAAAACACGTATGTGTAACTCACACTGCTCTCAATAGTTAAACATTCGGGTAGAGGAAATTCTTTATATAACAATCTCCAGCAACATATGCTGAAGACATGGTTGTACGGTACATGTTGGCAAAAAATGTTCATTACAGATAAAATTTTTCTGAAGAGAGCTTGTTTGTAAAGTAAAGAACTTAAAAGTACATTCATCCTTTAATCAATAAAGTGGATCGTAATAAAAAAATGTGCAAAATAATTTAGTAATGGGTATTATCTACTTTATAACTTTTAGAATATAGCTTACTTTAAAGTAGCTTTTTCCATCCATTACAGTCCAAATCATAATAACATGAAATCAGAGAGGAACGAAACTATTCCAAAGGAAATCATACCTTTCCAAAAGTCTATCAAACAAAAATCATTCAATTTTATTTTTTTAAGAGCTTGAATCCAATAATAATTTTCACAAGATATATAATAAAACATATCATAAAACAAGATACTTGTGCAAGATATACAATACAACATATCATTATCATCAAAAAAATAATGCAACATATCATGAAACAAAAGAAAGGTAACAGTGTACCACACACCATATGCTTATGTGCATCAATGCCAGTACAATTGGCAAGGAAGAAATAAGAACCGGGCTCCCTAGAAATGGCTGGTTGGATCCTTCCAATGGGCTCAGCAACTGATCTAAATTCAAGTGTTCCAACACATGTGGATGCCAACAGAGGGGTAAAAACCATGTGGTTACGAGGTGAGATACAAACTATGTCATAAATTTGTGCGTCCAAGTCCTTCATGAGCCTGCAACCAGCCCAACCTGAACCAAGCACCACGGCACGTGGCTTCTCATGGGGCTTTGTTGGTTCCAAGCCTGAATACTCAATAGGCTTATTAGAAGGCTTCTCCTCAGTGGTGTGGGAACAAAAGTGCGAGAGAAAAGTGAAGGATGGTAAAACAGAAAATGGGTCAGTGTTTGTCATTGGTCTTTGAGATGCTTTAGTAATGGTGGAAATTTTGTAGAGATTTCTGAGCCAAGCCATGGTGGCTGTTGTTGGGTCTGAACCTCACATGGGTTTCAGTGGATTTTTGTCAGTGTGTAGAAGAATTAAAGATAGAAGATGTGCATCACAAAAGTTGGATTGGGGTGGGAGACTGAGTAAGTGTAAGAGCTTCAAAAATGTGGGCTTCGTGTTTTCAATTCAAGTGGATGAAAGGTTGGGTCAGCTTGATGTGCTGGCATTAGGATTTTAGTTGTGGCAAGGTGGCAGTCCATGCTATTGACAATTGTCGTGATATGATTTGATATTTTAAACATTAGATTGGACAAATCAGTTTTACTGGTTAACATGTCAAGAAAATGCTAGATGGTAAGAAATTTTACTAGAATTTATTTGTTAAGATAATATAATATATATGTTAACTTTTATAAATAAGTAAATTATACTAATTTATTTCATTCAAAAAAATTGTCTTTATTCTCTATGAAAATTCTTATAATTGATCATGATGTAGTAGTATTAGTCAATTGTCAATTAGCCATATATTTAACCGGATAATTGTTCTGTTCATTCTCGATTAGATTATTAATTTAATTGAACTAATAAAATTATGATTTGAATATCTCAATAATTACCATAAATATTATTTATCTTAATTTCTCTTTTCTTATCCATATTTTCTCCCTATGTTTAGGCTCACTTAGACTATATTTGGATTGGTGATTTGAAGTGGAATAAAGCCTAAAGAAATATAATAGGCTTCCATTATTTTGAGTAATAAATGTATACTGAAGTGAAATAATTAATGAGGAAATAAATTCTAGTCTATTTTATAAAATCTTCATTTTTTGATTCTTCTAATTTGAAGAATTTGAGGTAGAATCCTATTTTATCTAAATAATGGAATAGAATAATTATTTCACTTCATTTTATTCCTTTCCACTCTCTTAGACTTCATTTTGGTTCACTCCATTCCTTACCACTAAAAGAGGCATCGCAAGGGACCCCGCCAAGCAATCCTTTATCATGGAACGTGAGGCGCAAGATAATTCTTGGATTGGCCTCTGCGTTGCTCTATCTTCAATTCATGAGGGTGGAAACAACATGTGGTGCACCTTGACATCAAATCAAGCAATGTCATGCATGCTAGGTTACAGTTTTAATGACGAGGTTGGCTGGAAATGCCAACTACACCGGATAGATTTATCTTGGAAGTTTATTGGGTAGTACTAATTATGGCCATTTCTATAAATGCACGCCTTCGTCTGATTCTAGGTTGTGGAAAGTTGCGCACTGTAGCTGATTTGTTTAAAACTAAACTACGTTATTGCTGGATTGGTTCAACCTGGTAACATGATAAAAAATAGTAATAAATAATCCAACTAACTGAACTGCCCAAGCGATCTAATCCAGATTTCAAAACATTGTCTAGCAGCAAAGTTCAAATTTAATATATGATTTTCTTTTGGGGTCTTATGAATTATTCATGCAATTTTGAACTAAGAGTGGCGGATAGATAAAATCATTTTTAAAGTAACAACTCTATGATTCAAATATCAAATATTATTGATAAAACTTGTCTAGAATTGTAGTTTACTTTCATTGCGACTAACTATTTTTTAGTTTATATATATATATATATATATGAAGTTTATTAGCTAGTCGTAATATTCTTTGAAAAAAACAATACACCTCAAAAATAATTCTGAAAAAAAAAATAATTTACTCGTCATGTGGATTAGTTGATCTAATTTGCTCCGGCACTATTGTTGGAGCTTGGCATGCTCCGGGTCCAAAATTCTGAGAAGACGCCGCATCAGGTCCCTAAAATAAAAAATAATTGCAAAAAGAGGGTTTTATTGTTTTTTCTTGCAAAGTAACTGAGTTACGTGTATCAAACGCCCCTAAATCTGGCTGGCCGCTTGCGCTTAACTAAATACTGAGTGGCTTCCATCAGTATCCCTTGCAAACCAATTGCGGCGGCAAGAATGAGCGGCAGAGAACGTTAGCGGTGGGGAGCAGAAGCAATGCGAACTAGTTGCAGGCAAGAACAGTGTCACGTTTGTTGGTAGACAAGTTGCCCAACAACATCACGTCTCTAGGGATTGTTTGCTATATATTATGATAGAAAGTAGAAAAATCTTTGGCGTAGATTAGAAAGACTATGTAGACTGACATTATATAAATATATTTTGTATGGGATTATGTGCTAGTGGCAGGTCCCATATAAAATACACTTAGGGGGTGTTTGACATGCTATATTAGACATGATAGGATAAGGTAATACAATACGTTATGATCTTATCCGTTGTTTGGTGTTGTCAACGTATTGTATAAACTTATCTATCAAATCTTCCTTATACGTTATAATGATGGATAACTTAATACGGCCTAGGGAAGGCGTATTAGACCTGATTAATTTTTAATGTATAAGGGTTCTTTCATTTTTTTATTTTTTAATATATTTTATTAAAATAAAATTAATTATTAAATAAATAATAAATAGTAAAAATATATAAATAAAAAATAATATTGTTTAATAATAAATAAATATTTTTTAAAAAATAATTGTAAAATAAGTATTCAAACTAAAATAAAAATATAGTAATAAAAATTTATTATTAAAATATATAAATAATAATATTTAATATAAATTTAGTTATATATAATAAAAAACACAACTAAATATAGGAATGTGATACTAAGCCTACTTAGATTTTGATGTATAAAAACTTCATCTCCATTTTACTCTCTCTTTCTCTCTCTTTCATATTTTTTATATTTATAAAAAAATATTAAAAATAAATAAATAAATAATTTTTAATATAACATTATTTTTATATATAATAAAAAAATAGCTAAAATAATTATAATAACTGTTTAAAAATTATATTTATTATAATCTCTTCTTCTGGTTATATTTTATATAATACAATATTTTACACAGTGACATACCAAACACTGCATAGTATTAAATTTTTATCAGGCCTTATATTATCAGGCCTTATCCTATCAAGCCTTATACTATCAGGTATACAAAACGGGCCCTTAGGGTGTATTTGGCATGGCGTATTAGGCATGATAGGATAAGGTAATTCAATACGTTATGATCTTATCTGTTGTTTGATGTAATCAACATATTGTATAAACTTATCTATCAAACCTCCCTTATACGTTAAAATGATGGATAACTTAATCTAGCCTAAGGAGACCGTATTAGGCCTGATTAGCTTTTAATGTATAAGGGTTCTTTTATTTTTTTATTTTTTAATATATTTTATTAAAATAACAATAATTATTAAATAAAAAATAAAAATAAAAATAAAAAATTAATATAAATAAAAAATAATATTATTTAATAAAATAATAATAATAAAAAATAAATATTTTTAAAAAATAATAATTATAAAATAACTATTCAAACTAATATAAAAATATAAAAATAAAAATTTATTAATAAAATATATAAATAATATTTAATATAAATTTAATTATATATAATAAAAAATACAACTAAATATAAGAATAAGATATTAGGCTTGGTTGGATTTTGATGTATAAAAATTTCCTTATTATTTCTCTCTCTCTCTCTCTCTCTCTCTCTCTCTCTCTCTCTCTCTCTTTCACTCATATTTTTTATATTATGAAAAAATATTAAAAATAAATAAATAATTTTTTTGAGTCTTGAAAATCCTTTTGTACTTTTATTATTGAATTGAGAAGGATAATTTTCTTGTACTTTGATAAGTGTTAGCAACTTAGAATAAGTGATCTTTATGCTTTTATGCTTTATTTAGGTTTAGACATGCATTCTTATCCATGTGAATCTCTTTTGAATACTATGTGAGTGAATCTTAGCCAAAAAAGTGATTTAGGCCATGCTTGATAGCCACAATTGAAACTCATTACCCATCCTTGGTCATTAATCCTTAGTTACCCCATTTGAGCCTTAAAGCCCATTCTTGGATTGAACCACATTATGAGCCTAATGTCCTTCCTTTCTTTTTCCTCTTTGATCCCTTGGTTTACCCTCAAGCCTTGACTTCTAAACTTATTTGAATAGGGTAATACCTCCATTATCATAACCTCATGCTATATAAAGTCAAAAAGTGAAGTGAAGTAGAAGAAAAAAAAAAAAAAGAAGGAGAAAGAAGGTGAGAGAATGAAGGAGTAATGAAAAAGAAAGAAAAAGGGGAAAAATTGGCACTACAAGGAAAATATAATGCTAAGGTTCAACAAGAAAAGCATGATGGTTGCCAAACAATTAAGTTGGGGGTACTCCGAGAAGAATGAGTTAGGGGTGAGGGTTACTTAAGTTGAGGGAATTAGTTGAGCCTAAATGACTATTTCATTCACCCCTTGCCTTGGCATACCATTATAAGCTAAAAAAAAGTCCTTCTAATCTTTGGCTAAGTGACACACATGTAGAAATAAAGAGTGTGGACATTGTGATGCTTTTGTCTTCTCTTAAACATTACATAAGCATAGGGTAAATCAATTCTTTGTTGCTTTTCCCTTACACACACACACACACACTAGATCCACTCTTTTGACAATGTGGTTGCACAATTAGATGATCTTAGTAGTTAGACTTAGATTCTTGGTGACTTTTGAGTTAAGTCATGGAGCAGTGATGAGGATTTCCATAGATAATAACTTCTATCTTGACTATTTTGTTTAGTGCATCCTTTTGTTTTAATTGTTCTTATTTAAGTCCCTTGTTCCATGCTTTGTCCTTGTTCTGAGTCTTGCTTAGGGACAAGCAAGTTCTTAAGTTGAAGGTTGTGATAACTTCCTTTGGTAAGTTATACTTTTTGTTAGCTTTTGTTTATTTTAGGATGTAATTATTTAGTTTAGCTTATAGTTTGTCTTATTTTAGTTTAGTAATTTAGATTAGGTGTTATTTTATGCTTGGTCCTTTTCTTATATTTTGGGTACTCATTTTGGGTTTATTTTGACTATTGTTAGGTTTAAGCGAGCCCAAAGAAAGTTGGACCTACCACAAAGAAGAATTTAGATTCAGGGGCTTGCGCTATAGCGCATTGCCCAAAAGGAAAAAAAGGTCAAGTTTCATGTTGTGTTATAGCGCAACCAAGCGCACTATAGTGCCCTGCTGTTTTGTCAATTGCCCAAGTTTTGTGTTGTGCTATAGCACGCTTCCATTTTCATAGACCTTGTCAAGCTTTTGTGTTGTGCTATAACGTAACACCGTTTTCCTTCATGTAATTTGGGTTGCGTTATAGTGCGACCCCATTTGCAGAAATTAAGGGATCGTGTAGTATTTTGAAATAAAAGGGTCCATACACTATAAAAGGCAACCCCATATATCAGAAAAAGGGTCTGAGACATATTGGCACACTTTTCAAGACAGAAGACTTCTCTAGAGAGATTAAATGCGAAGATTCAAGGATTCCAAAGCTCAAATATTATCACAGAAAGATCCATACCTTTAGAATTTCTTATCTCTTGCTTTAATACTTTATGGATTATGTTTCCTCTGTTTTCTCATCTTCATACACTTTTGTTATTTTCTTTTCTTTAGTTGTGAACTAAGTTTATTTTGCTAAGGTGTTAATGGACCCTTTTTATATGACAATTTTACTTATGGATTAATGTTAATCTCGTTTCTATCTTAATTGCTTAGTATTTTTGTTTGTGCTTAATACTTTTGAGTGATCGGCTACCATTCAATTGATTCGTTAGTATGCAATAACTAGAGATAGGATTTGTAAACAAAGCTTCTTAATATAAATACCATGAGCTCAGTGAAAACTAAAGATAGATAAACACAGTTCATACGGTCAACATAGGAACCCATAGAGCTTGAACCGTTACCGAATTAGTTTGTGCTAAGAGATTAGGCAATCAATTTAGGATAAAGAGTAATGCTTAACCTCGAGAGAGGCTAGGAATAAATTAAGGGGAACCGACCGTGAGTCAATTAGGATATGAACTGATTAATAAAAATTCTTAGTAGATGCGTCTACAATAGGTGAAATTAATTAGCTCTAGCATTCATTCCATTGCATTTGTTTATCCAATTAGTATCCGTCTACATGATTATTTTGCTTATGTAACTTATTTTAATTATTATTTTAATTTTGTCATCTTTGATTTTATTCCATCCAAATAGTTAATCCCCTAGACTATTTAGTACTTGATCTATGCTCGTGAGAATAATATTTTTCTCATTATTTTGTTATTTGTACGACTCGGTATACTTGCCGGAGCCACATTAGATTCCATCAAGCCTAAGGTGATCTATGATTTATAGGCTTCGAAGGTTTAGTGTTGAAGAAGAGAAAATTGTAAAAAAGGAGATCTTTATATCTTTAGCATACTTGATAAAAAAGAGTAGAATTCTTATGCAATTAATTATTTCTCAATGCTTAATTTATACTATAAAATTCATAATTGTAATTATATGTATGCATGATTTGTTTAGGATCCATATAATTTTCTTTCAACATTGAAAAGCTAGGATGGAGTATGAAGTAAATAAATCTGTTTAGGCATGTTACACGCTATTAATAAAGTAAACTCTTGTATATTAAAGTATGTAAATATATGAAACAATTATTTTAAGATCTAAAGTGCAAGCTCCAAGTACCTTAATAATAATGAAAAAAAAAAAAAGATAAATTTAATGGATATAATTCTTCGGTCCCCAAATGTACACTGGCAAGGGAAGATGATCCCCAAGCTTAGCATGATCCTTGCACAAAGGAAGATTATGCCCTTTTCCCCCTTTCCCGTAAGGGAATCCTAAGGTGCCAACGGTCACGGTATGAGTTCATTACCATTTTTTTTGAAAGGTACAAGGCCTATGAGGGTGGCCCAAGTAATAAGACTCTAACAAAGTCGAGTGAGAAAGTTAAGAGGCACAAGGCCTAAGATCTAGTAAAGTTGCATCAAGTATTTGCATATTCTCTCATTTTAGCCTTGTTATTTATTTATGCATTATTATTGTCTTATCGTTTTTATGTTTAAAATAAATTCACTTCAGCTAATCATGTTTTTCAAACTTAATTAAATGGACTGTGGTATACACACCTTTTTATAATAAACCCGAAGTGGCTGGGAGAAAGAGAAAGAGTAGAGAGATATAGAACATTCAAGAATTGAGGAAGAAGAAGGGAGCTTTCATGTTTTAACATTATATTTCTTTTTTAATGACAGATTTTCTATCAGTAAAATGATAATAAAACAAATTGTTTCATTAATTGAACATTACTGACGGAAAATCCATCGGTAATATGGAAAATAAATAGCCACTGGTGGGAATTCTGAATTTTCAAATACCGATGGATCTCCAGCAGCAAGAAAATGGCTTGGGGCCGTAATGGAGAATGAGAGAGAGAGTGTGTGTGTGTGTGACTATAGAGAGAAAGAACGTTCGTGAACTGAGGAAGAAGAAGGGGTCGTTCGCATTTTAACGTTCTGTTTCTTTTTTACCGATGGAAAATCCGTTGGTAATATGAAAAATGAATAGCCACCGGTGGTAATTCTGAATTTTCAAATACCGATAGATAATCTATTAGTAATATTTATACATAAATTCCAAAAAAAATAAAATATGTTTATTTAACCAAACTTACCTATGGATTTTCTGATGGTAAAGTATTAATTTTTTAAATTAAATTAAAAGAAAAAAATAATTATTTATTGACATTTTTATTAACTGAATATTAAATTGTCGGTAAATTTTTACATTAATCATTTGTTTAATTTTATTGATAGATAATCTATCGGTATTTCCGACGAATTGGAGCCGTCGGTAAAATCCATCAATTATTAACGAATTACTAGTAGTGAAATATATTTGAAAATATTGAGCTCAAACAATGAATTAACAAAATGACTTCCCTGTAATGATGACTTGAAATAGCAGGCATGGCCTTAAGGTTAATCTTGACCTTGAAGAAAGAGCTCTGTCATGAAGATATCCTGAAATAGCAGGCACAACGTCAGAGATGAGCTCATCAGCAAAGAAAGCGTAGAAATAATGGGCTTGACAATAAAGTCAATCTAGAAATAATGGGTTCAGCCATGAAGAAGGCTAGGAAATAATGAGCTTGGACAATGAAGAAAGCTTGGAAAAAATGAGCTCGGCCATGGAAAAGAGATTAGAAAAAATGAGCTTGGGCAATGGAAATGCGCTTGGCACCAATGAGTTTGGCCACATAAATGATCTTGGAAATAATGAGCTCAATTACAAAAATGTGCTCGAAAATATTAAGCTTAGATGATGAATTAATGAAATGAGTTCAAGTATGAACTTGGAGCTTTGAAGTAATGACTTCAGACCATGAAATAACCAAATAAGTTTAAGTATGGACTCGGAGCTCAGATAATGAACTATGCATTTCTCTCTTGATATGGATTTTGAAATATAAACCCGAATATAAGCTTTGATTAAGACCTCGAATTTTCTTTGTTGAGATGGGTTTTGAAATATTAGCCTAAAATGTCCTCTAAGTAAGAAAATAGATTTTCTTTATCAATGTGGGTTTTAGAAGATAAACCCGAAGTATGAGCCACAAAGTAAAAGCTCGAATTTTCGTTCTTCAAATGGGTTTGGAAAATAAATTTGTCTTAGCTTAGATAATTTTCAAGGAAATGTTCGTAAATATGAACTTAGAGCTCGGCAAAAATGAGCTCGGCATCCCTCACCAAATGAATTCAAAAGTTCAAAAGATTGTACTTCCCTTGAAATGGAATGCATCCGAAAGTGAACCCAAAAATGCTTGAATTTCCTAATAAAAAGCTCAGATTTTCTACAAGTAGAGCTTTTGAATAGCTTGGACCAAAATTTATCCCAGACCTGGCCACTCCGCAGTGGAAGGTGGTCATCGAACCGCACAAACGTACCACCGTCCCCCCACCCCCAAAAAAAGTACTATAACGTTGGGCGTTCGAAATCTGGCTCTGGTCCTTACGTCGTCGTTTTGATGGACGCTCCTTCTTCCCCCACAACGGCTCCAATAACAATAAACATCTCGAGGATTGGTTTTTTTCCCCCTTTTATTTTTCTACCTTGTGGCTTTGCGAGGCAACGAGCACGCCTTTCCACTCCAGTTTAGAGGCAAAATTCAGGACAAACGGATATAGCACCTTTCTTCCTTGCATCTCCCACCACGCCACGCCACAACCAACGTTATAGTACTTAACTAAATACTGAGTTCTGCTTCAACGGCCGACGATCACTTTATTATTTAACTAAATATTTAACTAAAACACGGCCAACTTAGGGCTCTATGGCCTGCCCACGACTTTCACCTCTCCACTATGGTTGTGCTAACTAAAACACCCAAAGGGGCTGCTTTGCAAAATTTACCAATTCGTATACTAATAGCCAATTACTAAAGAAAAAAGAGCGGGTGAAAGGCCAACCTTCCGATCTTCATTAATTTATATCTAACGTCCATAAACCCGGAGCATGCCAAGCTCCAGAAATAGGCCCGGAGCAAATTAGACGTCACCATGAGTTCAATTCTGTAAAATAAAGGTGCGAGCTCGAATTATATTTAAGCAACTTGTTAGGGTGATCTCACAACTCTCGTGCTCCTGTGATGGTCAAACAAGTATTAGTTATATAAACGGTTCAAATTAAATAAGCAGAATTTGTGAAAATATCTCCAAATTTTTTTAAAAAAACTAAAGTTAATCTGAATTACTTCTAATTTTTAAATTATCATTTGATACCATTTAAATTTCCATCCTTATTTAATACAATATTATTTTATTAGATCCAATTAGATTAAACTTCTTCCCCTTTTTTATTTTTATATCGGTAGTAGTAAGATTTGAACTTATAGTCTCTTGTATATTATTTAATCCCTTAACTATTAACTTACTTCTAGTAACTTCAATTAGATTAATCTAAACCAACTTAATTGTTTTAAAGATCTATCTATTTCCTATCGATTAACCCAGTTGCTTAAGTTAGTTTGCATTTCACATCGTAAATATAAAAAAGACCTGTTTCATCGTGTGGCAGAGACTAAGGGGACGGGAAGCAGAGAGCTGGTACATACTCCACAATGATTATATTTTTAAAAAAGTATGAAAACACCTTGTAACTTCCTTAATGAAAAAATATTTTAATCCAACTATTTTGGCCATGTGATGATCATTTAAATTGAAATCTTTGCTTATTGTATTTCAATTTCAAAATTTGTAATAATTTGATAAATAAGTAGTTTCAAAACTAGCTCTATATTTTTTATTAAAAAAAATACTCGCCATATATTCATGCATATTTTTTTGTTATTATAATTTTTAATCCTAAGTATGAAACGCCACGATATGAGGTTGGCTGGTTGTGTACGCTATGCACGTGACATGCAGACAAAAAATAGTCGTGTATGGGTAGAAGTAATTAAATTTATTATTATTATATAACTCCTTTTAGTATATATATTGATCGTCCCTAGACCCTAGTTTCTTTCAAATAGGACACAGCACATGATATCATATAATTTTATTAATGACCAAGATATATGGAAGCTTTTTCTCCTCATGTTTTCCCCAAAAAAAACATATATATGTAAACATAGGTTAAATATAGCAATTAATGCACATTTACTGAAATAGCGCGATCTATATCGCTAAAAATCTCAGCCTTTTCGTTTTCTCCCTACATGGCCTCTCCCACCTCCTCTGGTCGATACAGGATCATGCCCCGGATTTGCAGTTGGTTCACCATAGTCTTCAAGGTTTATCTTCAATGACCTCCCCACAATCCTCGAAGCTTCATGATCTGTAAACAAGTATATATAATCCCGCCTAAAATAAATTTTGCTAATTATTATGAAAAAATGAATATAGATATAGAGATGCACAATCACATTATGTTTAACGTTCTTCAATAATCAGTATTAATTAACCAAAATGTCAAAGTTGAAATATAACATATGCATTAGTTTTTTAATGTTTAATTAAAGATTTTTTTTCAATTATTTGGTTAAAATACAAAAGAATAAAAAAATGAAAACTATTAAATAAAAAGTAAATATTAATATCTTGATAATTTTAAAAAACATATAATACCTTCATTTTAAAATAATTAAGAAAAATAATAAATATTTTTTTAATTTCTTGCCCAATATTCTAAGAGTATCTACAAAAAAAATTCTTTAATTAATTAAAAAATAACAAAATCCACACGATATGCAACATATGCTGTCACTTGGCAACAAGACATAATTTATAACGTGGAAATGAGAGAGATGCTCGGGTTGTAGAAATACGAAACCAGGCCAGCTGTCGAGAGAACATGAAACAAGTTCAGCAAGAAAAAATCTTGCACTTGTTGTCATTTGACACTTCAATTGTGTGTTCCTACACCCCTTGTTTTTTTTTTTTCACTTTTGATGTGTGTTGCAGGACCATTGTTGCTTTCCATTTTCAATACAATTTTACTGAAGTAGAGTTGTCAAATTATAAATAGAATAGTTGAAAATTTCAATGAAGTAGAGTTGTCAAATTATAAATAGAAGAAAACATTTTTCTTGTTCTAGGTGCCTTCCGATTTCATCTTCAAAGCCGGATTACAATAATAAACGTAAACCTTAAGAAATTTCTTCTTCTTCTTCTCTATTGGATGCGTTTTTTCTTTTTCTACAAACCAAATCGCAACACCTTGCAGTTCAGAAAACCAAAATAAAAATTAATCAGGTAATTTTCCACCCAAAATATTTCAATTCTGGAGATTATAGCATGTAAAGATTGTTTATTAGGGGAAAAGATATATAGAACGAAACTAAAATTACAAAACGGAAAAAAAAAATGACCAGCCACAACCAGAGAACTTTGTGCCCTTTGGTTTCTTTTGGTCCTCCTCTCTTGGTTTCTTTTCTTCAAACTAAATAACGACTACAAAATTGGGTCTTGAGCCATATATCAAAAGTCTTATTTTTGGCACCATATCTTATATACATAGCTTCTAATTCTAACTCATAAGGGTAAAAGATAGAAGACAATTAAGGTGAAATGAAAGGGAAACTCACTTGAGAAGAAAACAGTGTTCCGAGCATTAACACAAAGCAGCATGAAAAAGAAGATGCACAAGCCACTGCGAACTCCAAATACCATCTCTCTCGCTCTCTCTCTCTTATTAGGTCAATTAGGGAACATAAGGCTATATGTATAGCGCACTCAAAGGAAGTTACTCTGAGGCGGTATTTATAGAGAAGTAAACCATGCCCAGCCACCTAGGGTCTCTCTTGGAAGACGTGTGGAAGCACTATTGGAGGAGGGGATTGACGTTTTTGAATGTGGATCGCACGTTTATATGGGATTCTTGAACCGAAGAAATTATTTATTACTTATACAGTATCGATACATTATATTTTATTTAATAATTAATAAAATAATATTTTAGATAAAAATATAATTTATTAATAAATTCTACTACCAATTAAAGTTAAATCATTTTATTATTAAATATAAAAATAATTTATTTAATATTTTATAAGTATTCAATAATTTCTCCTGAAAAAGCTAAACAGGAAGATTCACGTTGGGTCAACGGGGCCACCAATGCTAGTGCCAATCGCATCGCTTTCTTTTGACACAAGCTGCATTCTGGTACTTAAAATGTACAATTCTAGCTGGAAAATTCTTTTATATTGTTGGAAGAAGAGTTTTTTCCTCCCGAAGCATTATCACCATGGTTATATGGTACTCTGTTATAAGTACAATATAAGCTTTTGGGGTTGACATCCTCTATTGAAGCAAACTTTTTATGAAGATGGTGACATTCAGATACCAACATGTGACTTTATAATCAATTAAAAAAGTAATTAAACATATAAGTCCTATAACTATAATATATATATATATATATATATATATCTCTCTCTCTATATATATATATAGAGAGAGAGAGAGAGAGGACATGATGCTGTTGCTGGAATAATTTTGAAGAGGCTTGTAGCAGTTGAAACAGGCTATATTGTTGTCTCTCTCGAGAGTAGGAACTGCAGTCTGGCTCCCAGGGGAATTCATGCCATAATCTGGCATTATGTTGGTAAAGGATACTTTTGTTTTCTTGTCTGTGTTATGAACTGGTTTAATTATGTATTTCTCATAAGGCTCCTCTCTTTTGTGGATGCTTTTCATTCAAATGATCAAATCTAAAATTTTATAGGTGATTATTCAAAGTGAGGCGAAGTTCAGAGAGTTTTTTCATATAAATTAAAGTTAGTAAAAAGATAATTTTGTACTAAATTCTGCACATAATATATATTTTCATCGATGGTTAAAGTGTAAATCATTTGTGATCAGTATATATCATATAATAATTAAGGAGATAATGGATTATCATTATGTTATAATTAGTGTATAATGAATAACATGTAGTATACATATGAGGATCAACGTGTATATGTAATGAGTGGTATAAAAATAATGTATATAACAAAACTGTTAAAATTATGCTACTTAATTATACATGTAAATCGAAGTTAAATGCATTACAGCATGTAAGGTTCAAACTTGTATGCATATTATATGTCTGATTAATTTATACAATCAAAGTCATTACGAACTTAGTCAAAACCAAATGCATAATCTTGAATTGAAAGAACGCATTTAATCAAGTGATCGCATTTCGTAAGCAAAAATATGAACATGTAACATCACATATGAATAGAACCCTTACAAGCACTAAGCCACTAACTTCGTCAAATCATATGATTTCAAAAATAAACAAGATAGTAGAGAGATAAAAATGTCAAACTTCTGTTGATAGTCTATAAGCATTATATAAGATATAGGATACAGGCAAGGACTTTATATCGAGTAATTGACTATCAAAGACGTCCCTAGTTCATGTGTCACTTTCAATCAGAAAGTCAAACGAGTTTTTGGCATTATACAAGAATCTGGCTTTGGTAGCATAAAAGGAAACAGATATTCTCATAAATTATTTTTTTTAAAGTTTAAGCTGTTAAATAATGATATATAAATAATTTTATATTTTAATATATTTTTTTATATAAGAGTTTTTTTAGGTTTAAAGTACAGATGATGTATAAATTTATTTTATTTTATTATAAAACTTAACATTTATTTAAAAGAATGAGATAAATAAAAAATGAGCTCTATATAACTTGATTATAATAGAAATTATAATATTATATTATAAATTATTTCTTTCAAAAATTTATGCTATTGAATAGAAAAATATAAATAATTTTACACCCTATCAAAAATACCATGTAAGTGACTCAATGAGAGCGAAAATATGACATGGTTATTATCAGATAAAGTCATACAAAATGGCTCGAATATTTATGGTACGAAATGCACGAATGTGTAAAACAACAGGTTTGCGTAAATCATGCTTTTTATATGACATGTCGATGTCAACCGAGTAATTGATATTATGTGCAATTAAATCAACAAGCTTGATAGGTAGCAAGCAAAATCGTGATTGCTTTATTACAAGCAGATTTATATTTTTGAATTGCCAAGTTGTCTGCCTTTGTTATCCAATGTCGGCAGTTATAGTACTTTAATAGAAACAATGCTTTGATTATAATAATGATTAAGTAAATTATAAATTACTACTTGTAAAAGTAAAAGAAAAATACAGGGACATGGGAGTATAGTTGAGTGGAAGGGACTCATTTATCTTTAACCAAAGATCAGGGGTTCAATCCCTAACTTTGGATATAGAACAGCTTTAAGTCTTTAGGTCAGCTACCCCACCCTTTGAGATGTCTACAAGCCAGCAAAGAGGTTAGTTACTGTGCTTAAGGTTGGATACTCTGGTGGTGGACAAAAAAGAAAAATACAGGGGGAGACATTAAAAAAAAAAAAACACAGCAATTTTTTTTAACTGAATCAAATTTATTAATCAAGGGAGGTGTCTAATCGCAGAGCACGAACAATGAAATCTGGTAGGGTCTCCATCCATGTAGCTAATTCACGCACTCTAGCATGATTTGCTATGATAATCTGTCACTCCGTATTAACAATTCTAGGAGAAAATTTACAATCGAAGAATTGGAGCCATCCAGCATATAGGAAGATATTCATAAAAAAATCTAAAGCGTTTAAGAGACATTAAATATTCTTTAGTTCTCATTAATTTTTCATGAGTCATGAAATATTTCACCATAATTATATTACTCCAATAACATAGTTTTGGACGCATCGTAGAACAACTCTTGATAACATTTTTTTCACAAGGCCTAGATTTTATCCAATGAGTGTGAACCTACCCATCGTATATATCACGAATTATCTCTCCCAAAAACTTAAATTATTGGATAGAAGCAAATAAAATATTTTATATCTTAACATATCCCCTCATACAATAGTCTTTTTAGGTTTAAAATATGGACAATGCAGTGGCGAATACAATAGTCCTCATAAATTTAGGAGCATTGCATAGTCCATTTTTATGAACCATTAAATTCAATTTAATAAAAATCAACAGTTGAGATAAAATGTGTGTGTTAGTGGATCCTAGGTCACAGGAAGTATATAAAGTCCTTCCTAAGCAGCGAATGGCTTTATCTTCTTCATCCTAAAAATCAAATGCAGGCAAACTAACCACCCACATCAGCAAGATGTGATTTGTTAAAGCCAAGGAACGGTGGCCACCTCTCACAACTGCAAACCAACAGTGGCGCCCACCACAACAAAAATATTGATGCGTCATTGCTTTTCAACCACTGTAAACTTGGCTCAACCTACGAGCGACCGCTGTCACGGCGCACCATTGACCACCGTGCGACCTCCGCTTGCCCTTTCTAATCCCGACGCATCAAATCTTTTGGAACGTGATTTGAACGTGCGTGGTCTGAAAAGAAGGAACGAATAGGTCATGAGATGGGTAGTGTCGGTGTGCTGGCCAAGAAAAATCGAATTCATAATTGTATGAATTAATAATCAAGAAATAGCCTGACTTTGATATGTTGATTTTGTAAAGATGAGATAGGTGGGCATTGGTGTGTTGGCCAATAACTTAGTTATTTTAACAAATTATAATTTAAAAAGAAAGAAGAAAGAAGAGAATCAATTAACTTTTGAAATTATTTCAACCAAACCAATTTCATTTTCAAAAGCTGAAGAAGCCTTGACAGTACACTACCACACTTTTGTTTGAGCCACCATTGTCATTCGAATATTAACTGAGTAAAAAGGCGATGAAGACCCATTGTCTCGTGTCCTATTTTCTTGTTCGTGTTGGAAAAAATTGAAAGGAGTACCCATATACACAAGATGCCCAAACAAAAAAGAAAGGGCATGACATACTCCTTATCACTGAAGGTCCACTAACATATGCATTTTATCTCAATCGCTAATTTTTGTTCAATTGAATCTAATAGTTCATTAAAAGTGGATCATGCAATGCTCCCAAACATATAAGGATCATTGTATCCGCCATCACACAATGCACAAACTTATCCTAACTTATGCTGAAATTTAAATTTTATTTTAGAAGAATGAGGCAAACAAGGACTAAAATGTAATGCCCCAGTCAACAATGAATTGAATTGTGAATTTCAGTCTTGTTGAGCCCTGCAAGATTTAAGTCTAAATGCTATACCTCCTTGGAGGGCTATATGATTGGGACTTTTTTATGGGATCAAAAGTCTTGGTAATTGTTCCCTAGATATCCAAGAATCAAAGAGTGATTTTTAACAAATTTTAGGAAATCATTGACCCTTTCATTTTTGGCTCGGAAGTTTAATAAAATATGATTTTTTTGAAATTTGTACTAAAATTCAAAAGTTGGATTTTGATTCTTAAGGAGTTTAATTTTCTAATATTTTCATTGGATTTAAATGGGGGTATTCCCTTATTTATATTTATGTTTTAAAGTTAAAGGAGAGTAAAGTTAAAGGGAATATTAACTTACATTTACTAAATGTAAATAAGTGTAAGACCTTGGCCCGAGGGGCATTGGAGATCAGAAGGATAAGAAAAACCAAATTTTGGAAGTCTGGGAGCCATGCTCGAGAGCAGCTCCATGTGCTCAAACATAGAAGCACGCTTGAGCACACCCCCTTGTGCTCTTAGGATAGCAAAAGGGAGAATCTAGAACCCAATCACGTTCGAGTGTAGCCCCCTACGCTTCTGCATGCCTTGGTTAGCGAGAAAAATAAAAACATAGCTTCCAGCTCTAATCTTTTACCTTCTCTCTACTTTCTCATTTCTCTCTCTTCTTCCTTGAGCTCTCTCTCTTTTCTTTCCCTATAAATTTCTCATGTATAGTATTTTTACCATCTTATATCACCGTTTGTCCCTACCCACTTCTCAACTATTATATTTTTAGTCGATCTACTAATTGATTTTCTCGTTTGAGTAAGTAAAGAACGCTATGGGAATTCCTAGGAGGAGACCCAAGCTCTCCACCACGTTCCTTTCCAATCTTTAGTGCTTAAAAATAAATCCTAAGCTTAAAACCCTTTCTATGTCAAGATTTAGTAAACTTTTCCTGAAGGATTTGCTCTCGAACTAGGATTTGGAGTCCTAGAGTCCTAAATCCCAAGATCTTTCATGTTTAAAGGTAGTTTAAGTTAATTTCCTACCTCTATAGTTGAGGTTTAGTGATTTTGTTATATTATGGTGTCTGATCTGTTCCTAGAGCGACTGGTTGACTCGGCGTTTTTACCAAGAAGCTTCTACCTTTTCTGGCCAGGGTACTGTGAGTTGATAGTTTATCTATAGTAGGTTTTGAAATAGATATAGATATAGATATAAAATTTATATGTTATGTATGTACCTTTTTTTTTATGTGTTATATGAATTTACCAAGGAATTTAGATAGTAAAACAAAGGTTTAAGGAATTAGTTTTCTAGGACAAAGAAGTTAATGAAGAAATAGTTGTATGCTATAGATTTTTATGAAAATTGCATGTGACTAGCTTATCTATGTTATATTTCAAATTGCCTTGAAACTAAATATATTCAGTGAAGGAAACGAGTTTTGTGAGATGAATAGTTCATAGAACCGTAGCTAACAGCAATAAACATTAGACTTGGTGCACCTTGTATGACCCCAGCTAGCAGGGGAGGAGCTAGTCCGGTGTGTTAGGCCGACACAGCCGGATTACATATTACTAAGGGTTGTGCCGATGTTGCTACTCAGTGCTTGAGGGCTATGCTGATATTGCTGCTCAGGGTATATCAGTTATAGTTCACTGAGGGCTATGCTGATGTTGCTGCTCAATGCCTGAGGGCTATGCCGATGTTGCCACTTAGGATATCACAGCAAAGATTCTATAGTTGTGACCTCCTACCAGTTATAAGTATAGATTTTAATTTCCTATGTATTATGAACATATGTTTCAATAGGATTTCCAAAAAAAAATACGATTTCTTATTCTTTCCAGTCGTTTCAAATGATTCCCAATGTACCAAATCTATAGGAGGGCTATACCTCTAATGATGCTTTTGTTTCTGGAATTATTTTTATATAACTGCTAAGTTGAATGAATATGTTTTGACTTTATCCCATGCTAGCTATAGGTAAATTATCTCTCACTAAGTGTTTAACTCACCCAGTTGCCTCCCCATGTTCCAGGTACCGAGTTAAGTTAGAGTTCAGCTGTCGGTTGCCTTCTAGTAAGCCCAATGCTTGAGTGGACATTCTCTAGTCATTGTAAGGATCATGCTATGGTCTAGTGCTCCATTGAACTACAGGTAGAGTCCCGAATTATGGTAGTTAGGGCCTATTTATATTGAAAGAATTATATGTATATATATTTTTGGGTCCTACTTAAGAATTCGGGGATTATTTATGGAAAAAGGTCCAGTATTTTAGTCAACTGTCAGTTGAGGCTTGCTAGAGAACCAAGGCTCCTTATGCCCCAGTCAAGGCCCGGTTAGGTTGTGACAAAGATGGTATTAGAGCATTAGGTTTCCTTATGGTCAATAGAGCAAGTGTTCTTTAGTACGATCACAACTGTGTAAATGGAAGCGCCCCCATTTCCACAGATTGTGGCATTACGAGAGGCCTATATGAATTATATTCTTGTTCTTTGTCTCTTAGTTATTCTAAATACTCCCCCATATTGTGCATATTGCTCACGTGGTAATCTTGGAGTTGTTGCTCCTATTTCATTTACAATCCCAGCTTTAAAGCTAAACCATTTACTCCCAATCTATTGGCAGGTTTTTGTTCTTTCTATGAAATGTGTAGCTTGGCACAACTTGTGAGCTCATAAAGTGAATATGGAAATTTATGTGATATTGAAGAATAAAATATGTGGAAAATATGATTTGCAGCTTGTAATAAGATGTTAGAAGAGAGGAATTGTTTTTTATGACCCTTGATATAGTTTGATAAGTTAAAAGAATAACTCTCTTCCTGCTTTTTTTTATATTATTGATCTTGATTGACCTTGAGTTGTTGATCATGAATTTCATATAGATGATGGGCCATATATTTGAAGGTGTTAAGGCTTGAGTTTTAATATCGAAGGACACGAAAATCTTTTGATTGCTTGTGAGCATGTAAGTTGGCCTTGAGTAAAAGTTTGGTTGAAATTGTAGCTATGAGGAGCTCACGAACACTACAAGAAAATAAGCAACCAGCGGCGCATGATTCGTGGCAGTTGAGAATAGCTGCCGTCGGTGTCAAGAAAAATGAGTACTTGCCAGTGGTTGGGCAAACCACCTTCGATAGACTACATCTTATTTTGGTGCTGACACTCTTCTCTCTTCCGCGCTAAGAAACTTGGTGTATCAGGATTTTCTTATTCTCCAAAAAATGAAAAAAAAAGAAATAAATCCCTAATCCCCTTTCTCTCTTGCATATCAATGTTTTCATTCTCCTCTCTACTCTTTACTCTCAAATCCCTAATCCCCTTTCTCTCTTTTGCCCATTTCATCTTCATTCTCCACATTGCAGTGCCACACACTAGTGTTGACGACCCATAGCATAGTGTCGACAACCCAAACCAGCGGCCAACATCATAAGTCCAATGGCACACCACCACCACCGGTGATGATAGCAATGATAGCCAATCACCAATAAAACAACACTTCTCCACACAGTACACGAGATAGCAACACCACGACCACACTTCAGTATTTTGTTTTCACTTTTCACTTTCCATTTTGCTCTTTGGCTTCTTCTTCTAACTTTGCAAAAGCATGATTTCTTAACATTAAGCTTTGAAAATCTATTCATTGGCACTTTTTTTGGCTTGCTTCTGTTGCTTATGGCTGTTTTGGAATTTTTAATTATTGGCGTTGTTGTTGGAATTTTGTAACCCTTTTTATGTGCTTTGAACTCTGTTTTTGTTAGTTAAGGGACAAATGATTGGTCTTGCATGCTGCTAGTTACCTGTTGCTTTCAAATGATTTGTGTAACTTGTGTTTAGACAAAACCCTTTTTTTGGTTCCTAATTTTGAAAAAAAAAATGGCTTAACTGTGTTGGACTTAAATTTTGATTCATTGTAAGTCTGCTATTGAAGGTATCTCCCCCTTCTGCATTTGCTTTCTAGATATGTTGTAATTTCATTGTGATTGTTATGCCTCATATGCCTTTTGTAAGGATGATGCTAAGATCAACTAAAAGACTCTGATTATTGACCTTTTTGAATCAAATTGGTGCTTGTTTACGTTGATATAAAAAATGGACTAGTTGTCAAAATGAAATTGTTGCATTTCATTCTTTGAAGTCCTTACCTTAGGCCAATATCTTACTACTTATATATTACATGATATGATTTTCTTTTTTGTTCTTTTTATTTTAGTTTTAGTTTGGGTTTTTTTTTTTTTTTTTTACCTTACATGAATTTGCAAGAATTTAGATTAGAGATAAGTTAATTATGTGATGATGCAATTTTATATGGAGTGGGCTCAATTTTTGAGCCCGACTTGTAATTTGTTAACTAGTTGTCAGTGTGGTTTGATGTGGAGGCGTATGATGTGAATGAGAAGGCTTTGAAAAAAATGTTCCCTTAGAAGATTTTGGGGTGATAGGATTCGAAACTATTATGTATAATTTGTTCTCTGTTTTCATGCATTTTCTTTGTCTTGTTCTAATCATAGTAGTAGTTTGATTATGACGTGAGAAATTAGAACTTTACACAAAAAAAGTACTTGTTTTTGTATTTTTCAATGAGGAAAATAGATTTGATTTTATGCTTGTTGTGCTATGTACTAATGAGTTCACTCATAATTATGCAGAGCACATGCAGTTCATCCCATTATAGTTGTACAAATAGAGTAGTCTCTCTGGACTTGTGGTATTAAGGAGTAAATAGTTAATCCTCTGTGCTGGTTAGTTTGAGTTCTACTCCAAGTTCATAGAAGTGAAGATATCATGATTGTTATTAAAAGAATATTGAATTTGAACCATCTCCTTAATTATGAATTACATGAAAAGAAGTGAAAAAAGAAAAAAGAAAAAAATGACTTAGTTGCTACTTCTATTGCATGTTTGCCTTAATAGTACTTTACTTAATGCTTTTACACAGGAAGCTTGGTATTGGAATTGTACCATATAGCCCTTTTGGTCATGACTTTTTTGGTGGCAAAGGAATTGTGGAAAATCTACCTATAATTAGCTTCCTGGTATAGTATACTAACACTTATATGCATTTCATGATACTTACCATGAAATTTTTAGGATGTGCAAAATAGCAAATAGCAATGATCGATTCTTAATCCTCAATTAAACATTGAATTAGATTATTTACTTTTTGCCATTTGTACAATATGTTTGTGTTCATTAAATTACAAATACTTGTGTCTTTAAATAAGAGCGTTGTTGGAGGATATTTTTCAAATCAAGGTAGTCAAAAGAGTAAAAAATTAGGCTTGATTCTTTTTTAATAGAAAATGTAAAATTAGAGATCTGATTGTCTAATAACTCATCATTGCACTTTTAGCATGTTTATGGTTAGCATCTTGTCAATGAGTTAAAGTTAGCTGAATTTTTAATTTCTTTTTTTAATTTTTTGAGTCTCTCTTTTTATTGGTTATTAGCAATTAAGTATAAGGTTCAAATAGTATATGCTTGAGTTTCTAATAAGAATTCATAGTATTTCATAGGATGATATTGATTTAACTTTCATTTTAGTTTTTGTAAAATGAAAAAGGACATCAACTCAGTTACAATCAATATGGTTTTACTTACTTGAAATTACCCTTATATAGTCTTCATTTTTGTGTTAATATAACCAATACTTTGATGATAAATAGTGACATTATAGAACTCTACTTGCTTTGAGTTCATCTTTCCTTCTTTACTAGTTAGATTTTAATAGATATCATGTATATGCTAGGTGATATGTGTTTCATAATATATTAATCTTACAGTTGGAGTTGTATCTTTGTAGCCCTTAATATATTCAACTAGTCTATCTCTCGGTGGAATTGCCATGCTACTTATGCTTTTCCCTGGAATTGCATATGCTTTTGATCCTGTTTTCTTGTTGAGTGTTACTTCTAGTTCTCTTTCGAACATATAGATGTAAGGATTTGGACTCAAGAATTAGTAGGATTCTTGTCAACTTAAAATTTTGGTATTAGAATTAGAAGTGAGTCATTTGTCATTTTAGTGTTTATTTTTTAAATTGCTAATGACACTGATATTTTGATTTATTTTCAATATTTCCTTTGTGTAATATGGAAAACTTATTGTTTATATCCAAAAGAACTACGTCCTTTTCTGCCCACTAATTTTTTTGGTTTTAATTTTTATTTATGTTTAGGCAACTATATCTATAAAAAAAAGGTGCATATTTACTAAAGTGTGGTAGTAGAGGAAATCTCAAGCTCTGCCCTTTTAGAACTTCCCCAGTATCCATTTCTACTATGGACCATGTTTCTTATTACATTTTGTCCTCCAAGTTTGTTATATAGATATTAAATTTAGAGGCAACACATCTGTAGTTGTTCCAAAATCTTGTTCCCATAGTCTTTGGCCTTTCACTTTCAGTTTTGTTATCTTTATTATTATCTCAAAAGAAACTTTTAAGTAAAGTTCTCATAGACAGCTTATAATAAAATCCACACAAAATAATTGAAAACAACAGCACTATTCCCAAAAATATTATATTTTTCTATTCATTAATTCTTAAAGGCTTAATTATATGACTTTTCCTTTTAAATAAAATATTAAATTTAAAAGAAACATTGCCAAAGTACCAAGGTAGCAAGTCATGACATAAGAATTTGATTAATCTATTGACCATAAGAGATTAATTAGTTCTCTACGTCAAATTTTCATGGTGATATGCGATATTTTTTTTTTTGTACAAACATAAGGTACTTTTTCATTATTTGACTTTTCATACTAACACATGTTAGTTTCTCTATTTAGTACTTCATGATATTATTATATATAAGTATAGATATTTCTCTTCCTACTTTACTTTTAGTATTGAATTTAACCTTACCTCAACTACATTTTTGATAAAGACTAGAAATAGTAGCTCATTAGTAAAGTGTAAATTTGTAAAAGTACATTACACTCCTTCAAGCTTAACAAGGTTCTAACAATTCAAGTTTCAACACTTAGCTCAAGATCACACTCTAAAGAGGTAGGATTCCATTTCTGTTCTTGAATTCTTTGCACTATGGCTGCATGAAATTTTATTCTTCTTCATGTATTTGATGATATATTAGATGTATGTGATGGATTATGGTTGGATTAATATGAATTCTTGAGTTGGAATTAGAATTAGAAGAAGAAAACTAGGAGAAGTGGAGGATTGGGATGCTGCCTAAGTGAGGAATCCTACGGTAGTCTGTATGGCGGAGTATACGGCTCTGTCTACAGCCAGTTAAACTCAATGAGACTATTTTTATATGAAAGTAGACATTTAGAGCTTTCCATACATATATAATATGAGGCCATTGGATTAGTATTGAGAGAGATATGAATTTTTGAAGTTTGACCTAGGAATCAGGACTTTCATCCGGGCAGTGTGACTTGAGGAGGGTGTAACTCACCCTACACAACTCTAAATTGAGTGAAACTAACTTTGTTAGAAAGCTTACACATATGAGAACATCCCAGAATGAAATTTCAAGTTTGTTACGATCCCAATTGTTCCCAGTGGTTTGAGGAAGTTACCCTAAGTCCAAACCAGGCCAAAATAGGAAAATTCAGGAAGGTCAAATTTCAGGACTTATAACTTGAGATATACTAAAGCAAATGAAATGAAAACATATTACAAATGAAAGGTTATCCTGTTAGCTTTGATATGGCACCAATTTCGTATGATTTGAGCTTACTTTCGATTTTTAGTGAATTTTTACTTCCAAGAGTGTAATTCGGACTAGTGACCGAATAGACTGAGGTAAAATTTAAATATCTTGAGTTATACAGATCAAAATGAGATGGGACTAAAGAGGTTATAAAATAGACACATAGAGCTATGAATATAGAGCTATGACATATCCAAAATTTATGTTTAAATGAGTTGAATAGAAGTAAAGGTGGATTATACAAAATTCGGGCAGAACCGAGTAGAATTGGTAGAAATGACCAAATTGATGGTTTTACAAGTGTTAGTGAATATATAAGGTTTGAGTTGATGGTTGCAAGTTTTACCTTGATAGATATGTTAGATTGATTATACTGCTATGACTGATTTGTCTGTGAGAACTGGCACTATTCATGGGGAAACGGATCTGATCCGTTATGCTATCGAATTTACGGCAAAAGTCTATGAAACTATGAGTGTTTATATTACAAGGAATTTATGATATGAACAGCTATACAATTATGAATATGTATATGGAAATTCTATATGCAAGAATGATATAAGTATGATATGAGGTATATGAAAATAAATCATGAAGCATATGTATAAGTACATCCCGCATGTCTATACTTGATTATGCATGAGAATGAAAGAATGTGAATATATTGAATGTGGGTCCCTTCACTTGGAGGCAATTATTTGAGATCCTTCCCTGTGAAGGTAGATAAATGATAAAGATGTGAGTCCTTTCACTTGGAGGTAGTTGCAAATTGAATCCCTCCTTATGAAGGCAGTTAAATGATAAAGATGTGGGTCCCTTCACCTGGAGCAGTTACACATTGAATCCCTCCTTGTGAAGGCAGCTAAAACTTGGGTCCTTCTATGTTGGAGGCAGTTGCACATTGAATCCCTCCAACCTAGAGGCAGTGGGTCCCCTTGCGGGTGAGTCAGTGTGACGATGGTCACGAGTTGAGCTGACGAGCTCACTCCAAGATTAGGCTACCCAAGGGCAGTAAAGGCTAAAGACTAAAAACTAAAACATATGCAAGCACCCCACTCACATGATGCATGGCATCGACCTAGCTAGTGTGAATATAGGGGATAGAACTTACATGAGGCATGGCATGACCCAACTAGTGTAAGTACCGAATAAAGGTCCCATATTCCTAAGGAACGTGACATGGCGATCACGCTCTAATAGGATATGACATGGCGATCATACTCTGGAATATGGCATGTAAAGATTTTATGATGAAAAGAAAGATGAAGAAAGGAAAGCAAATTATATGTATATGCATAAATTCAAGTACAAGGAAAGTTATGTGCAGATGTTATGTGTCCAGTATATTGATGCTATATGTATTTTACTATATTGCAGTTATTATCCATGGTATCATTCTTGAATTGATTTTCTATGGGCTCTACCAAATGCCAAGCGTATGAGTAAAAATGAATTTTGCTTCGGATAATATATTTTTTAACTATAAAATTAAATAGTTTGTATAGCATGTTCACCTTTTTCATAATAAAACGAAGCAAACTGGAGATGACAATCATGACATTATGATGATAATTAGATAATCCTACTGAGAATTTATAATTCTCACTCCTATTTCCGTGTCATCTCCAAATAGTTCAAGAAGTTCCGAAGATGGCAGAAGTTGCTATCAGATAAAGTCCGCTCAAGTAACAGTAACAAACTCCAAACTGGAGATGACAATGATGACATTATGATGATAATTAGATAATCCTACTAAGAATTTATAATTCTCACTCCTATTTCCGTGTCATCTCCAAATAGTTCAAGAAGTTCCGAAGATGGCAGAAGTTGCTATCAGATAAAGTCCGCTCAAGTAACAGTAACAACTCTAGGGTATGGTATTATGACTTAAGTATAGTACTATACTTGGGAGGGTGTTACACAATGCCTGAGGGCTGTGCCGATGTTGCTGCTTAGGATATCACAACAGAGACTTCTCACTAGCTATAAGTGTAGATTTTACTTTCCTATGTATATTATGAACATATGTTTCAATAGGATTTCCAAAGGAAAATATGATTTCTGATGCTTTCCAGTCATTGCAAATGATTCCCCAACTACTAAATGTATAGGAGGGCTATTCCTCCAATGACACTTTTATTCCAGGAATTATTTTTACATAACTACTAAGTTGAATGAATATGTTTTGACTTTGTCCCATGCTAGCTATAGGTAAATTATCTCTCACTGAGTATTTAACTCACCCAGTTGCCTCCCCATATTTCAGGTATCGAGTTAAGTTAGAGTTCAGCTGTCGATTGCCTTCTAGTAAGCCCAATACTAGAGTGGACCTTCTCTAGTCATTGTAAGAATTATGCTATGGTTTAGTACTCCATTGAACTACAGGCAGAGTCCCAAATTGTGTTAGTTAGGACCTATTTATATTGAAAGACTTATATGTATATATATTTTTCAGTATAGCTGATTAAGTATTCAGGGATTATTTATGGAAAAATGTCCAATTTTTCAATCAAGTGTCAATTGAAACTTACTAGGGAACCAAAGCTCCCTACACACCGGTCACGAAGGTCGTGACATAAACAATCTAGACCACTTAATTATAGAAACTCTAATAATATATCATGAATTATCTCTCTAAAAAGCTTAATATATGAATAATTTTATAGAGTAACAATGATATATGAATAATTTTATATATTAACAATGTAAATTGACAAAGGAATTTTGATTTCCTAATGTTCCTAAAGACCCCTTCAATTAATGGACATTAAAGAGAAGGTAGGTGATAGAAGAAAGATTATTAGGAGGGAGAGCATTTTAGAAATTAAATCATGTTACTTTCTCTACATGTTTTTTTAGTTAAGAGAGCTAGTAGGAGCCATCACTGCAAAGTCAAGTAAATCTATGATATAAAAATTCTAACAACTTAGAATTACAATTTTTTTATTGCATTGATATTTATTCAGTTTTATTCCTTATGCAAATTATGCTTATAATATTTAATATATTCATACATTGAGAATCTGAAACTAGACTCAATCAAGTTTGGACAATTCCAAGAAAGGATCTTCACTCATTTGAAGGGGTGGTGGAGGAGAGCGAGGATCATGTTTAGGGTTGGGCCCTGTTCCTCCATAATCATCCTCATAGATTTGCGTCTTCGTCGGGTGCACTGTAAAAGGAACATTCAAATTATTTTTTATTGGTAAACCAATTTGTTCTAGATTATTTAGATAATAAACTAGAAAAATTAATAATAACTAGAGGGGAAAGAATTACATTCAAAAAGAGTGTACTATTAAAAAAAATCTGGTATTTATTTATCAAATAATTGTAGTTGTTCAGATCTTACAAAAAAATGTGATACATTTAGGTAGTGAAAATAATGTAACTCAGATAATCTACCTCTATTCATCAAACTAAATCACATTCTCCTGTAATATACTCTCTTAAAGAATAATTCATAGCATTTATAATTCTAAAGTTTAAATTTTATATTTTTAAAATTCTAAACCAATACAAAGGTTCTTTACATAATTATCACTAAAGTTGACAATAAGTACCTTAAAGTCATACAAAAGACAATGGGTGTGTTTGTTTATGTTTTACTATAGGAAAAATATTTTTATTAAAAAGATATTTCCTTATTTGGATAATTTTTTTTAACAAAAAGCAAAGTAAAAAATGAACAGGCTTTTTTTCTTATAAGTATGTTTAAAGTTGTTACTGTTCCTGCTTTTTGTTTTAAAAGTATTTTTTTTGAATGCTTATCTAATTGCATCCAACATATGAACGATTAATAGGATTAAAAAACTTCATATTAACAATATACATCAAGAGTAAACTATTTTTTATTTAAAAATTCAAATACATCAAAATTGAAGATTTAATCATAAATGGAAAAGAGAAAATAAATGCTCACCTAATGCAGGAGGAGAAAAGAGGGAATCATATATAGGATTAGGCTCTGGACCTTCATATTCTTCTTTCTCGTATAGGATATTTCGGTTCCCTATTTAAAATTATTCCAACTCTTAATATTACTTGATCGAATTTATATGCCAAAGATCAGCAACAAATAAAATAGTCATAGTATTACGTAGGATGCATAAATCGAATAACATAATAAAATGTAAAACATGATCTTAACTCTCTTTTTCATTTTCTTAATCTTTTAGAGTTATACGCAGTGATTATAATAAAAAACTGGATTAGACATCAGAACTATCTACATATATATTTTCATCGATGTAGATACCCCTGAAACTCTCAAGAAATATTTTTCCCAACTAGCACAAATTACCTGACATTTTAAATTTAAATCCAAACCTACCCATTCATCTTTTAATTTTTTTTCTCCATTCATTTCATATTCAGCAAACAGAAATTTCGAAATGCAAAACCCATGAGTAGGGGTGTGCATGAGCTGGATTTGGTGAATTTGGAGAGATTTTTCAATCTAACCCGCTCAACCAAACAATGGGTTGAGTGGATTAAATTGGATCAAATGCATGGATCTAATATATATATTTTTTTGAAAAAAATACTTATTAAAACATGTCAAAATATATAATCAAATCTAATAAATCAAAACATATATGACACAAAATCTACAATAAATATCAAATCTTTTAATAAGTATAGTAATATCAACTTGAATAAATTTTAAAAAAGTATTCATAAGTTCTAAAAGCTGTCAAAAATTCATATTTAAGTATTAGTAGTTTTCAAGGAAATATATATAAGTCCTAAAAACATAACAAATTACATGAGCCAATTGAAATCAATGTCATCATATATAGCATATGGATTGATATAATTATTAACTCTATTCTTAATTTTTTCAAAATATTCAGTATTATCTAAATAATTCATTGGATTCTCATTATAATAACCTGTTAGATGCTTCATCAACTTCTCATAGGTGGGTTGATTTGGTTTGGTTTGTGTGAGCTAAAAATTTTTAAACCTACAACCTAACCCACATTTTGTGGGTAGGATTAGTTTGAAACCTATGGATTGGTGAGTTAACCCAGTTCGGTGCACACCCCTTCCCACGAGAAAGGTGGAGAAATCGACATATGTGTCACAATTCAATTAAAATTACAAAATTAAAGAAGGGAGAAAATCATTTCTTAATGCTTGGTTTAAGTGAAGGATCAAGTATGTTGTCTTTGCATCAAACATAAGAAAATAGGCCCAAAAAAAAAAAACATCTTATCTCAGAAAATGATAAAAAGCTAATGATTGGAAATTCAAATGATACCTTTCTTAATTTATATGCCTAAGAATTGGTGTGATTTTGAGTTAGGGATTCAATCTACTAATTGTATATCTCTCTGGAGACTCTCAAAACTAATAATAATAAAAAAAAAAATATGAACGCACTGTTTAACATGTTATCTTTCATTTTGTTAATGTCATGGAAGAAAGAAAACCTGTATTACCTTTCGGTATGATCCTTGCAAAACACATGACTGCAGAGGTAAGCAAAAGGTAGAACAAACATAGCCGAACGATGGAAGCCATCTCTCCCAAAAACCAACTTTTGTTGTTTGAAGAACTGTAGATGGCCCCAAAACAGATCTAGCATCTATTTATAAAGTAATAAACGAATTATTGCGTTATTTTTTTTTTTTTATCTTTTACATTATCAGTGTTTAGAGAATAATGGCTTTCTCTATTAATTATTAGATGTACATAGTGGAAAATTCAAATGTTTATTTTAAAATTTAACAACCAATATGTGATTCTTTTAAATATAAATTTACTAATAACGTAATTAGAATTATCAATAATTTATATATTATTCCTACATTGTGAAAATGGTGTATATAAAATTGATGTATAAATATATTTTTGAAAGCCAACTTGTGAAAAAGGAATATAATAAGGACGCGGATCACATTTAGACACCACTTTGCATTTATTGGGTAAGTTAATATCAATACCATTAATACAATCAATAATGTATTGGGTATGTATATAACATTTTAGGTGCACATTAAATATATAATTAATTAAATTAAATTAAATATTGATTTGAAGGGCATGAGAATGTTAACTATTAATTATTACATTTTTTTCCTCCTACGGTAATTACCTTAAAAGTTATACATACAGAGTTTTATATAATTAGTTGATAGTATAAAATATAGGTAAATTGTACTTAATATCTTTAAAATTTGTTGTAATTACATTCCATCCCAAATTTCTAGAGAAATTGCACTCCGCCCCACCTTCCACCACAGACCGAAACGGTGCTGTTAACTTAACAAAACGCCAACCATAGTAAATTATAACACTTAACTCATATCTAGCCAAAGCTATCTAACATTGTTAGGCAACTGAGACTCGCAGCAACCAAGAGAACAAAGAGAATGCCTTTCTTCACCTACCACCCCCAAAATAGAGCAACAATAAACACACACTCCACCCCCACAATCACCCCTTTCTTGGCTTTTCTTTTGGACTAGCCATACTTTAATCACAGCATAATATAATTGCTTCTTGTACATATTGTGGATCCAACTAAAAGTAATCGGTTTCCTTTGTCCTCATACACTGAAAAACTGAGAAGTCAAAGAGAAGGATAGACTTAGTCTTGTCAAGTTCTACCGCCATATATACAAGGGAGTGAGGCCCACGATTTCAAAAGGTACCATTTTTAATTTGTTCCTCCCTTGACGTGTTCCTCCATCAATTGAGTAGGGGCTATTTTTTGTGCACATGCATAGTTATTAGGGGTTTAGAATAGTTTAGAGGGGGAAGCTATTTTGGTAGTTTTTTGGCCCATCTAGTAAACAGGTTTTTTGTTGTGGTCTGATGGCCACCTCCTATGTGTTTATTGATGTAGAGGTGGTCCCCCTCTATAATCTTTTGATGCTGATTTTAGATGCTACCCTTGTGGATACAAAGCACGGAAACTTTTTACAAGTTGTTTCAATTCTGATTTTATGTGAATGTTGCTGTTTTAGTCTTAAATTGTAGTCATTATATCCTGATTATGTTATGCTATTAGTTTGCTATGTTTATGCTACTCTAGAAGAGTGCTCGAGTGTAGAGAATTGCTGAATCAGTTGAAGTGATTTGGTTGATTGAAATGTGTGATGTAGGTTGATGGGTGAATATTTGTGTGTTGATCTATTTTTTGGTGGTTTATGGGCTATACAACAGGGCTCTTAATGTCTTCCAACGGCTAATACGTTCAATTTCCAGTAATAGCTTCTTCTTTTTTTTTTTTTTGTTAAATTCAGTTCAATGCATGTAATATGGTTTAAGTGAGAAAATTCCTTGGAATATTCTCACTAAACCGTTAGTTGTTGTCAATATCTAAGGTGGAGTGCAATTTCTATAAAAGTTTGGGATAGAATGCAATTACAACAAACCTCAAAGATATTTCGTATAATTTATTCATAAAATATTTTATATTGATAGTATATTAAAATTGATTTCTTATAATAGTATGTATATATGTATTTTTCTTTTAGGTCATATTAAATCTTACTATTAATATGTTACTTTATTAAATATTAATAAATTTCTTACATGATTAAGACATAAAAATGGTTCAAAAAATATAATCAGAAAAACCACCGTCCGACTCAAAATTGCATATGCAAATCTTAATATTTAAAAAAGAACACAATTGAAAAACTCGAATGCATTGTATTATTAAAAGAACATAATTTAAATTTGAAAGAAACAAATAATATACATAAGTGGCATAGATGCATCTATAATTTTAAGAGGACTTTAATTTGTTGAAAACTTCATAGAAAAATTATCAAAATATATGATTGAGTTAAAAAAAAATAAAGAGTATAATAATATTAAGAGAATTTTGTTTAAAATTTAAAAGAAATTTAATCAAATATGAGAATGAGCTAATTTATTAATAAAATTATTAATAAAAAAGCAAAAATTATGTAGTATTAATGAACCTTAGATATTTTGAGCCCTACATATTTTTAACATGATGCAATTGCTATTATTTATTTATTTTTTAAAAATAGATTGAAAAAACAATTGTCTTATCTAGGATTTGAACCTTACTTCTCTCTAAGGTAGTATAACTCGCTTAATAGTGTACTTAACCCTTGTTGGTGGCACTTTCTTCTTTTCTAAGATGATGTAGCTTTCAATAAATCCAAAGGTTAATATGAGGTGAAAGGTGCTTCATATAGGTAAAAATAAAGTGCAAGAAGACATGTTTAATGTGGTGTGGATGACAACTTGGCATTTAATGTGACACATAGAAATCTCTGTTGACTTTGCCTGACATTCATTAACGTTTAACTGATTTGATTAATAGATTATAACATTAAGAACTAATTTTTTTACCTGGGTAAGTTAAGAACTAAAATGTTGATTTAAAAAATCAGGGATGTTATGGCCGACATTTACAATTTTATAGAGTAAAATGATGGGAGCTTACCGTTATCTTTTCACTACCACAAGAAATTTATTCACAAGCAAAAATACAATTAAAAAAATTACAATAAAATAAATTCAAATAATTATTTGTTTATAGATTTTAAAATAAATATTATTATTTAAATATTTATTGATTTCATTTTATAATTACTTTAAATATTTCTTAGTCTATAATGTAAAATTATAACATATATTAAACATTGTTTATTATTAAATATTTTTTGTTAACACCATAATTTTGTCTAATTTTTTTCTTTTTGTTTTATATGATTACAGCAAAAAAAGGGGTAATCATAAAATATAATTAAAAAATTAAAAAAATAATAAAAAAGAGAGAGAGAAAGAAAAAATGAGAAAAAGACAATAGGGTAAAGAAAGTGAATTTATTATTAACATGAAAAGAGAAAAGACACACACAGACACACACATTATTAAGAAGAAAGTGAATTCATTATTAGCATGAATTCATTATTAAGGAGATCATCCGATCCACAAACAAACACACACATACACATGGAAAGAGAAAAATCAATTGTCCATGAAGAGACAAGAGAATAGTTCAAGTAGACACAAAAGCAGGGAATTTCTTAGCAAACTTTTGGTTATAGAGAGGTATATGTATATTTCATAGGCAGCAAGTACCAGTCTTGAAAGTCTTGGATTGATTTTTTTTTTTTTTTTTTTGTAGGGAATAAAAGGAAATTCGTTCACCAACATGAGTCCAACAACATTACATCTTGAAGGAAGAGAGGAGATGTATCAAACCGAGCCAACCCCTTTTTGGCATGCTAAGCCCACCTGGCTAACATATGGGCAGCATGATTTGCCTTTCTTGACACATAGGCAATACAACAATTCCTGAAATGGGACTTCCGCTCCCTGATATTAGCATAAATCAGTCCTAATTCAAATAAATCATTAACCTTTCTTTCTAAGTCATCTACAACTTTTTAACAATCACTCTCAATAATAATTGATTCCCGACCATGACACATAGCAACCTTTAAGCCTTCTAGCGCTGCTTGGGCCTCCATCAATGCGGTTTTGTTTGGGAACCAGATCAGAAGGGATTTACACACTTTGAAGCCTCCCTCTTTAGCTCTGGCATTACCTCCAATCCACCTTTGATGCAGTCTTTAAATTCAGCAGCATCCACATTGATTTTGATTACCCCTTTTTTGGGGGGGGGTGGGGCTATCCATAATTAATTGTTATTTGCTATTTTGTCCAGCACCTCCTCATGGTTGTTAGATCTGCTCCTTGACATGTAGAAAAACATTCAGCACTAGCAGCCACTTCCAAAGGTGGTTTACCCTCTCCTTTGAAGACAATCTGATTTTTATTATGCCAAATATACCAAGCTAAAATCAGAAACTATTGAAATTAATCAGGAGATAGTCTTTCTAACAATTTAGCAAACCGATATTTATAGCTATAGTTACTAGTTGGTTTTATTTTTTCATTAGAGCCCACTGCTAGCCACACCTCACTAGCTATCTTACACTCCCATAAAGAGTGAAAAATATTTTCTGGAATTTAATCACAACTTGGATAGAAACTATGTATTGGAATCTTTCTTTTGCGGAGATTTATTGTAGTTCGTAGGATGTCTTGAATCGCCCTCCAACCAAAAATCTCTATATTCTTTGGAACTTTTGTTTTCCAGAGACGTTTCCATAGCAGTTTATGATTCCTCTCTGAGTTGCTGCCCTCTTCCTTCTCAACCTGTCTCCTCCCATTCATTTCAGCTTTAGAGGCATTATTGATAGTGAAATCTCCTCTTGGAGTGAAATGCCAAATTAGCGAGTCTTCGGTATTCCTAATGTAACATATCCGATTTTGCTACATTTATAACTCTGTATTACGAATTAAATACATAATACTAAAAAATTATTATGGGACAAAACACATTTAAATTAAAATTAAACTATATAGAGACCATAAATTTTAAATAAAAGCCGGTAGAGAAATTTATTTGCGTAAATGCAATTTATAAAGATTTATCGAAGAGATAAAATAAGATAATAGCAGATTAAATTACACAATTAAAATTCTGTTAGGGATGGAAATTTAATAAATTATGTTTTTGATGAAAATATATTCTAGACCAGTTTAGAATTTCTATCGGAATCTCTTAGAGCTTCTAAAACTGTTTAATTTAAGGATTACAAGTATAATAAAATACCCATGTCATGTTATAAAGTACCAATGAGTGACATAAAGTGATAAATATCACTTCTCACCTTTTAATCAAAGGCTTGGATCAAGTTACAAGTCTTATCTTTAATCTAAAGGCTAGATTTCAAACCCCCACTACCATTTAAACACTTAAACTCTCTGTAAATATAACACACTTTTGCTCACTCCCTCTCTACTATTCACAGCAGCCCCTTCCCCAAAAACACTCTCCATTTTCTTTCTCCAACCTCCACAAACCTCACAAATCTCCCTCAAATCTCAAGACCTCTCTTTCTTCTTCTCATTTCCTCCTTTCCTCATCAACCAAGAAGCAAAACTCCTCTCTTTCTCCCCTTGCAAGGCCGCGGCTGTCTCACTTAGAGGAGGGAAGAGATTCTTCTCTTAATTGGTGGATTTTGAAGGGTGTAGCTCAAAATCTTGAAGGGGTTTTCAAGCTTGGAAGTAGAGGTAGGGATTTCTAACACCCTTATCTTGTGATTTGTGAAGGAATATGTTACTTAGGACTTGGGTCACTATTATAGGGTTCCAAGAGTTGAACATAGTGGTATGTTTAAAGTTTAGATTTAGCTTATGTTAGCTTAAGTGAGTGTTCTAAAATGGTTTTTGTGAATTGAACTCCTAGGGAGCAATTAATCGAGTTATGCCATAAACTAGCTAGATTAGGATTTTTGGGGTTAAGACTTGGATCCCCAAGATTTAATGTGAGACTAACGTTCTTATAAGTTTGAATAATTTAATTGTCCCTAAATATAAGTTCAATTGTAAACCCAAACTTGTAAGATCACCATCTTGAGTTTTTCACAAAAGGGGTAGTTAAATCCTACACTAGCAACCTAGAAAGATGGAGAATTAATTATCTTACCAATGGAATAAATACAAACAGATTTTACCCCTTAAAATACATGATGTATGGAGTCTAAATTTGTTCTTGAGTAGTTGGTTTGGTGAAAAAATAAGTAGAAACAATTTTGGACTAAAACTAGTTCCGGTAAGCCACTAGAAGGGTGAATTTCGGTTCCTATGCCTCAGTGGATAGCAAAAATGATTTTAGCTTGAACATTGAGTTATATAGACTATAGAAATGTCCTTAAATGAGTGGAATTGGTTTAAGGTGAATTATGGGAGAATTGGGGGTTAACTAGTTAGATCTCCCAGCTTATAAAGCTATTTTCGGCCTTATAATTAAGAGGTAACTAAAACCATGTTTTAATTGAGTATTTAGAGTTTTTATGGTAAATTTGAGTGCCTTGGACCATATAGAATAAGGTGGGGTAAGTTTAAGGAGGTTTGGAATTGGTTTCAAGATGTTTATGTCAAGAAAAGGGCATGTTACTATGACTAAGATAATGAATGTGTTATACTATTCCTTTGGCATGAGTTAAAGATTTGGAACTTAAACTTAGTAATGTCAAAAGTACTAATTAAGTGGAAATGACCTCCTTTAATTAAAACTCTAGTTGAAAGCCAAGTGCTTCTTAATAAAAAGTGTTATGAATCCATTCTAGTGTTTTCTATGCATATATTTAGTATGTGAAGTAAGTATGATGGCAGGAAACCACTTGGAAAGGAATTATTGGATGATTTTCTATGGCTAGTAAGGCCATCAAGGGAAGCCAAGATATGTATCTTATTCTTGATACCTAGATTCTTGATGGTTTATTTTGAATTGCCATATATATATATGTGTGTGTGTGTGTGTGTGCGTGTGTGTGTGTGGCTTATGATGAAGATGGATTTAGTTTTTATAAGGAATATATTGGAATTGTGGATTGGTAAATATTTATTGACTGATGCTATGATTAGAATTTACTGGTTGTTTATTAGCATTTCAATTTTTGGATTTCTTCCAGTATGGTTTATGCTGTTGGATTTTTGTTAGAAAGTATTAGCAAGTTTCACCATAATGCACAAGTGCATGAGATTAGAGAGGATTGTGTCATGCATCATGAAAGCTCTTCTAAAGGATGTTATATGTCAAGTAATACACAATTAATTAACTAAGACTAGGAAGTGACCCTTCGACAAGGGAAGGCAATCCTATTTAAGACTTATAAGGGACCCTTTAGTAAGGGAAGACGATCCACAAAGACAAGATAATTGGACGTGATCCTTCGATAAGGGAAGATGACCCACAAGATACCCCTCTACCTTGGAGCACGTGGCCAAGATAGATCCCTCTAAGTGTAGAGGTAGATCCCCTTGTCAGTCAGAGTCTAATCTAGATAGTACTATGTAACGACGATCATGGAGTGAGCTCACATCCTAGGATAATCTATCCAAGGGCATGTAATAATTAAAGCACGTGCTAAAGGAAAGTCTTGATGACAAAGGTTAAAGTGCATAAGCATTTATCCATAAGATTTGCATGGCATTCATTGCATGATGATAATGAAGCAATGATTTAATGTGTCATGAATGATATTATATTTTAGAGTCTTGACTTAAGTGATTGAATAAAATATACCCACTTCAAAGTTTATTATTTTGAAACTACTAAAAGGAATTTTTATTCTCTTCAAGCATGTTTACTGATTTTATGAAATAAATTGAAATGGTTGAGACGATGATGACGTCAACTGCATGTTTAGATAGGAATCCCTACTGAAAAATACTTTATTTCTCATCCCTATGTGTTCCTGTGTTGTCCTCAAACATAGAAGATAGTGATCGTAGTGATCTTCTTGGAGGTACCAGAGTGGACCTAACACTAAGATAAGATTGGGTCCCTTCACTTGAAGGCAGTTAATTAGGTCCCTCCCTGTGAAGGCAGTATAAAACTATGAGATCCCTCTACCTTAGAGACACGTGGTCAGATGAGGTCCCTCTACATTGAAGGCAAGTGGTCAGCTGAGATCCCTCTATTCTTGAGGCACGTGACCAGGAGAGATCTTTTCAATTTAGAGGCACGTGACCAAAATGAGATCTTTCTAAGACTAGAGGCACGTGGATCCCCTTACAGGTCAGTATTGTGTGACGATGGTCACAAGTTGAGCTCACTCCTAGATCAGACTACCCAAGGGCTGTAAAGACTAAAGATTAAAATATATGCAAGCACCCTAGGGACGACGATACGTAATGCCTAGGTGTGCCAAGAAAAGAAAGCAAAGAAAGTTAAAGAAAAATACCAGTGCATTTATATGAATTCAAGTATGAGTATTTGCATAATTATATCCCATGTTTTATTGATGCGGAGACTGTTCTATCTACTTATGCTGTGATTATTATTCTAAATATGAAGTATTGCCAATGTGATTCAAGTGCGTGAATAAAATGAACTCTGCTTCGGATAATATATTTTCAAACTATAAAACTGAACAATTTATTTGGCATGATCACTTCTTCATAATAAATCGAAGCAGCTGCAGATAATAACGATGACACAGCATATGGTAGTTTAATGAATCCTACTGAGAATTTATAATTCTCACTCTTATGTTTATTTCCGTGTTGACTAGTAAGATTAAAGGTGGCCGAAGGTTACTGCTAGACAAGATCCGATTAAGTGACAATAACAACTCCTAGGTGAGGTATTATGAGCATAGTACCATACTTGGGAGGGTGTTACAAGGAAGGTTAGCACTACACTAAATTAACTGAATCAGCAAAGCAGTAACCATTTGGATCTGCCTTTACTCTTCTTCATGTAGATCGAGGACTTGCAGTTTCATCAGCCACCTGTAGGTTCAATGACAATGATGCCCTGCGCTCAATCACTGTCCTGAAGCTTCCTCAGCACAGGGAGGAATGCACTTCTGCCAGCACATTAGCCCTGCCACCTGTGGGTTCGAGGACCTGGAGGCGTCGGCGGTGATTGAGGCGCCACGGCACAACGGAGTCACACAGCACTAAGCCCTCCCTCTTCACAGCCAAAAGCAACGAGGACTGCCTTACAAGAACTAAACAATACATATACCTATTGCCAATTTTAAAACAAAAGGGCACGAGATACACTTAAACCGTTCGATCTTATTTACTTACAATCCAACGGTAAAAAAATTGGGAACATGAGATGTGCCAGAAGAGGGTCTGGACCAAATTAGCCATCAACTTTGCACCTAACCTCTTATACAAAATATTTCATTCAAGGAAATTTAAAATTGCTATTAAGAGCCTGAGGTTTCTAATTTTTCAATTACGGGCCTAAATTTTATATTATTTGTATTTAAGGACACTCACCTTCTTTATTGCAATTAAAACCTCAACTTTTACATAATTGATAATTAGATCCTAAGTTAATTTTAATCTAGTTTCTTGTCCCTACACTTTGTCTAATCCTTTCTTTTGAGGCCAAAACTTCTAAAACCATATGTATAGATTTTCTATGTTTTCTTTCTAGTTTCTAATCTCTCTAGTAAGCATTTCAACTAACTATTTTCCATCCATGCCTCAAGATTCCCTTCCTGACCCTTAAAAAGATAGCATATGAAATTTTTTTCCTCAAGGATCCCTTCTTGACATCCACCAAGAAGAATTTCTTAGGGTTTGCAATCATATTGAACAAGAATTTCATGCATCTAATGCCAATCTTGAAACTTGAGTAGCATAGGAGTCAAAAGAAACATTTAAACATAAAATATCCCACAAAGCCTCATAGCTAACCTTGCATAACATGAGAATTTTTCATGCATATTATGGCATATCTAAGCATGAAAATCATTAAAACCTGCATAAAGCAAGCCATGAAAGTTTTAAATGGAATACAAGCATAAATCCCGACTTGTAGTATGGCTTAGTTGAAATTCTTCCTTGGGTGAAGGGGATGAAATTGACTTTTCCTTTCTCTTTCAAGTTTAGGTCTTGCTTTCCTAGTTGTTTCTAACTTCAATTGCTAATGTTTTGAGAATTTTCTTCAATAATTTTACTCACTTTTTCCTTTTTCTTTCCTTTTCATCTTGGAAATATTTCTTAGATTAAATATCCTTTTTATCTTAATATTTTGAAATTGATATTAGTTTGGTCCTAAAATTTTTGTTACATTAATTTAGTCCTAACACTTTAGATTTTGACATTAATTTCACCCATCTGTCAAACTATCAATAACTTCTATTACGATTTATCCTAGTTGACATATTAGTACATTGTTATGTTACTTATTTTTCTTTTTTAACTAATGAAGGGAGATAATTTCTTCCTTATCCACTTGAAAATAACAAAAATATTAGAAAATAAATAAATTAGAATGATGAAATTGATGTTAAAATTCAAAGTGTTAAGACTAAATTGATGTCAAAATTTTTCAAAAATCAGACTAATGTCAAAATTCAAAGTTTTAGGATTAAATTGATGTCAAAAAAATTTTCAGGGTCAAATTGATATCAACTTCAAAATATTAAGACTAAAAAAGATATTTACTCTATTTCTTATCTTCTTCCTCGTAGCTACACAACTATTGAGGAGTGAAAACATATTACTTGTAAGATTAGCTTTAATTGAGGGTTAGTTAACCAAGACTTAACTTTAGATTATATAGTTAAGTTAATTAACTTAAAGTTAATCATTGGGCGATATAACATGATGATGTTATGGTGAAATCATGGTTTTGCCACCTGGTGACATTTGGCATAGTAGTTATTAGATTCTTGGAATTTTATTTGATTTGATTATAGGTGTTTAGTTAGATTATAACCATAAAGTAAAGAGCTTGGTTAGATTCTAACTAGGTTAAAATTTTGACCTTTTTTCCCTACGCTAGGCATCACTTTTGGGGGAAGAGAAGATCCTCCCAAAATTATGTAGAAAAGAAATAAAATTAGGTTTTCTATAATTAAAATAATAGATTGGCTTTCTAAAATTTTTAAGTTTCGAAGCCCATTTTCAAGCACAATATCTTAGGCCTGCTAACTTCAAACACTTGATCTTGAACTTTTTTCATGATTTAATGTAAATCATAGCTAATTAGGAGTTTATTTGGAAACTTATATGTACAAAATTAATTTTTTTGGCATCCATTTAATCCTTGAAATATCTTTTTCCTTAATTTTTTTTAAGACTTTGTAAGTTTTTATCTTCAATATCTTCATTAACTGCTCATTTTACTGCAATTTGTTTAAAATATTCTATATGGCACTCTAATTTTGAGTTTGTATCACTATATACATTTTTCAATTTCATTATGTTGTTTTCATAAATAAGCTAGACATTCTGACCAAAATAAACAAATAAATATTCTACTAAGGTAGATGTTACCGAGGGTGAATGGGGAGAAGGGAAAACAATCCATCTGAGTCTCAACGAAAACATTATTTCAAACTATGCTGGAAGATAATATACAACCTTAGAGGATTAATGTGACATATGTTCAATTTGGGATGATTTTTTTTTTATTCAATAATGAATTTATTCGATGCTATTTTCGTCATGGATTAACTTGAGGGTTTTCTCACTAGTGTCTTGATGGCTAAATTGTGAGATATTTATGCTGCTTTAGAAATTTTGGCCATGGGCCAACATTTTGCCATGGCAACAGTTAGGTGAAGTTGGAGCCAAATTGAACCATATCGTTTGGTAATGACCAAATGAGTTTAAGCAATAATAGTTGCGTTCTACCTAATAATTGTAGCTTTTGACTTAGTGATAAGCACTTGATCTTACAATTGGCATTATAGCCAAAGTTATGAGTTCAATTCCTAGCAAGGCCCAAATAGGGTCGGAGTGAAATTGAACTATAACATTTAATAATAGCCAACTAAGTTTAAGTAATAATGAGTTTAAGGCCATTCAATGTTTGATAAGAAGAGACTAATAGATTTGCACCTCTCGTATATGTTTTGTGAAGCAAATCAAGTAGCAGACTATTTCCTCATTCCTTAGGTCTAGGAACACGTGCTAGAGAGATCGCCTATAGGGGTGCGTCATGTGCTTTTGTATGACTTAGTAATGATCTTTCAAATGAGGAGTGTCTTAGTTTCTTAATGTTATAGGGAGCGTATCACATGAGATGAGTGGTTTATTATGAGAGTGAGATGAGCAAATCTTAACCATTGGATCTTACGTGAATGGTCAAGATTAAAACATAAAGTCACATAACTTTTTTAAGTGATCATGTGATCTTTAAATAATTTTAAATCTTGACCATCTATGTATGGTTATATGGCCCAAATTTGCTCTTTTCACTCTCATAATAAATCACTTCTCTCATGTGATATATTCCCTATATATATATCAGTGAAAAAAGTCACGTAAATTAATAATATAAATATTCTTGTAACACCCGGATCGAGAGTTATATGAACTGTGATACTTTGTCCTGTCAGACACTGCAAAAATTTTTAGTCTGAACCCTACACCTCCTTGGAGGGCTATATGATTGGGATATTTTTATGGAATTAAAAGTCTCAGAAATTGTTCCTTAGATATCTAAGAATCGAAGAGTGATTTTTAATGAAATTTAGAAAGTTATTAACCTTTTTCGTTTTTAGCCCGAAAGTTTAAGAAAATGCAAGTTTTCGAGAATTGGCACTAAAATCCAAAAGTTGGATTTTGATTTTCAAGGATTTTGATTTTTTTAATATTTTTATTAATTTCAAATGGAGGGTATTTCCTTATTTATATTTATATTTTAAAATTAATGGAAAGTAAAGTTAAAAGGGACATTAACCTATGTAAATAAGTGTGTAAGACCATGACTTGAGGAGCATTGGAGATCAGAAGAGGAATAAAAACCAAATTCTGGAAGGTTGGGAGCCATGCTCGAGCGTAGCTACCTGAGCTCAAGCGTGGAGGCACACTCGAGCATGCCCTTTTGCGCTCCAGTGTGCTCCCAGGACAGTGGAAGGAAGAATTTGGAACCCGGCTATGCTTGAATGTGGCCCTCTGCACTCCAGCATGCCTGGGTCGGCAAGAAAAATAAAAATGGAGCTTCTAGCCCTAATCTCTCACTTTCTTTCTCCTCTCTTGCTTCTCTTTCTTCTTCCTCGAGAGCTCTCTCTTTCCTTTCCCCAAAAATTCTCATGTAGGGTATTTTTACCATATTATACCACCGTTTGTGCATATCCACTTCTTAACTATTATATTCTTACTCGATCTATTGATTGATTCTCTCGTTTGAACAAGTAAGGGAGCCTATGAGAAGTCTTGGGAGGAGACCCAAGTTCTCCACCCCTATTCCTTTCCGTCCATTGGTACTCAAGGATAAGCCCTAAGCTTAAAACCTCTACTATGTCAAGGTTTAAGAAACTTTTTCTAAATGATTTGCTCTTGGGCTAGGATCTGGGGTCCTAGGGCCCTAAATCCTGGGGTTTTCATATTTAAAGCAATCTAAGTTAATCTTTTACTTTTATGGGTAAGATTTAATTATATTGTCTTGTTATGGTGTCAGATCTGCTCCTAGAGTGATAGGTTGGCTCGATGGATTCACCAAGGAGCTTCCACTCTTTTTCTAGCTGGAGCACTACGAGTAGATAGTTTATCTATAGTAGGTCTTGAAATAATTATACTTATAAGATTTATATATGCTATGAACATGTCTTTTATATGTTATATGAATTACTAAGAAAGTTGGATAGTAAAGTAAAAGTTTAAGAAAACAATTTTCCATAATTGAAAAGCTATTGAAGAAAAATAATTGTATGCTACAGATTTTTATGCAAAATGCATGGGACTAGCTTATCTGTGTATTATTTCCAATTGGAGTTAAGATTATTATAATTTCCAAAGTTATTATTACACAAAGAAAGAATTTTCTAGCTATACCATGTTCATTAAAGAAAATAGCTTGTTTATGTTATGCTTCAAACTAGCTTTGAAACTAGATGCATTTTGAGGAAAGGAAATGAGTTTTATGAGATGAGCACTTCATAGAACCGTAGCTAATGGCAGATGCGTTAGATTTGGTACACCTTGTACAAACCCCCAGCTAATAGGGGAGTTGCTAGCCTAGCGTGTTAGGCTGACATGACTGGATTACAGATTACAGATCATTGAGGGCAGTATCGATGTGGCCGCTCAGGATATTATAGCAGAAATTTTATAATTGTAAGTTTCCACCAGTTATAAGTACATGTTTTAGATTCCTAAGTTTTAAGAAAGTATGTTTCAATGAGATTTCCAAAAGAAATATTATTTCTGATTCTTTCCAGTTGTCTCAAATGGTTTCCACATATACCAAATGTATAGGAGGGCTATATCTCCAGTGATTTTATAGAGTTTAAAATGAGTTTACTTTAAATATATTACTAGATGCCTTGCAAGGCAAGTCTACTTTTAGTTGTTCAAAAAGAGGTTAATAATTTTAACGATGATTTCTCTAACAAACTTCAGGATTAAAGAGGGGACTAGTTTTCCCCAGGTATTTTATATGTAAGACATTTTCAATGACTCTTTATTTACAAGAATATTTTCTTATATTTACTAAGTTGAATAAATATATTTTGATGTTTTCATTTGCTAGCTATAGGTAAATTATCTCTCACTAAGTTGTCTCCCCATGTTTTAGGTGCCAAGTTAAGTTAGTGTTCAGCTGCCAGTTGTCTTCCAGTAAGCCCAACACTTGAGTGGACCTTCTCTGGTCATTGTAAGGATTATAGTATGGTCTAAAGCTTCATTGAACTACAGGCAAGGTCTCGAACTGTGGTAGTTAAGGCTTATTTATGTTGAAAGACTTATATGTATATATATTTCAAGTATACCTGATTAAGTATTCAGGGGTTATTTATGGAAAAGATCTTGTTTTTAAGTAAAGTTTCAGTTAAGGCTTACTAGGGATCCAAGGCTCCCTATGTGCCTGTCACGGCCAAGTTGGATCATGATAAAGTTTGGTATCGGAGCATTAAGTTTCCCTGTGATCAATGGAGCAAGTGTTCTTTAGTAGGATCACAACTGTGCAAATTAAAGTGCACCCATTTCCACAAATTGTGGTACTACAAGAAGTCTATAGGAATGATATTCTTATTCTTCATCCCTTAGTTATTTTAGATATTCCCTATGTTTTGCACATTGTTTATGTGATAATCTAGGAGTTTCTGTTCCTATTTCATTTACAATCCCAGCTTCAAAGCTGAACCATTCATTCCTAACTACGAAATGTGTAGCGTAGCAAGGCTTGTGAGCTCATAAAGTGAATATGGAAATTTATGTGATATTGAAGCATAAGATGTGTGGGAAATATGATTTGCGGCTTGTAGTGAGATATTAGAAATGAGTAAATGTCTTCTATGACCCATGATATAGTTTGGTGAGTTAAAGGAATAACTCCCTTCCTATTCTTTTTGAGGTTACATAAGAATTTTCCAGGGTTGAATGATTTTGCTTGACCTTGATTTGTTGATTATAAGTTTCATTTAGATGATGGATTATACGTTGAAGGTGTTAAGGCTTGAGTTTTAATATCCCAGGGATGCACAAATCTTTTGTTTAATTTTGAACATGTAAGTTGGTCCTAAGTAAAAAGGTTTGGCATAATGAGGCTTAAGTTTAATCTGAAATATTTGAGCATGATCCGAAGGATAACTATGATAGATAGGACTCATTTCTTCAAAAAGTGAATAAGTCAAGTATAGGATGGATTGAGTTTATGACTTTTGTGCTAGAACTTCAGCTATGAGGAGTTCACGGAAAATGACATTACTTAGAAAGCTCTACATTGATGGCATGGATACCTAAATGGATTTCTTATGGTACCAAACTAGATAAGGTTGAAGGGAAGTTGGTAAGAATTTGTTGATGATAGTAAGTGCAGCGACAATGCTTCCAAGTGATGTTTGTGGATATGTGAAATCTCCTGCTTTGTACGGGGCCAAGATAAAGATGATGTTAGGGTAAGAGTAGCTTGGCGAATTAAAAAGGTTTACCTATAAGGAATATTATGACCCCTAGTATAGAATTTGGGCTTAATAGCTTAAGCATGCAGCATTTATGTCATACCATGTAGTCAAGTTGATACAATCCCAAAACTACAATAGTAAATAGGGAAGAAAAAGAAGAAGATGAGAATACTGTACAAATTGAATAATGGCAAGGTAGGACAAGGAAGTAGTACTAAGTTTAATGGTTAAGTCGAAATGTCCTTGGAGGCCTGGCAATGGTTCCTCCGAAGTTGAACTAGTGAGTGATGCTAAGAAAAATAAGGGAAGTAAATTCAAAAAGTGGTATCAATAAGGACGCAGTTTTTGAGATCTGAAATTAAGGACAGAGTGAGATCTGATAAAGGACTTGAAGATCAGAAGCATAAGCGGGAAGGTATCGCTTGAAGAATCCTAGTGGGAAGAAGAATCCTATTAAGGTGATTGGTAGCTCAAAATCTATGGATAAGAAGTGCAAAATGTATGTTAAGATGAATAACACCTAGCGGAATCATGTTGTTTGAATATGGGACCCTAGGCAAGGATGGGTTATAGATTTTGGTTATAAAGAATCCTAAAATAGATAGAACTAACTTTAACAGAAGTAGAGAAACCTAGAAAGTTTAAAGCAGGAAAGAATGTGACAATCACTAGCGGATGTTTTGATGCAGAGAAAGGTTCTTGTAGTCCAGTGATCGACAAAAGCTTGCCTGGTGTGGGTACCAAAAGGGTGCCAATACCATTTCTGCTATTACCCAATAGAAGTAATTCAAAAAAGATAGTTTATGGAATTAAAGAACAAATTTGAGACTTGTTCAAGCCTTGGAGGCTTGCGGTTGTATAGGAAAGTGAGAGGCATGATGTAAGGAATATTGGAGGAGTTAAAACCATGTTAAGAGTATTTGGAGTTCTAATGGATGGCCCTTGTTCCATAGCAAGTGAGATAGATGGAGGTGATCAAATAGTGACAGGCAAGCATTCCAAGGAATCCTTAGCTAATAAAGATGCTTCAAGAGGAATAATCTCTTATTAGGAGTTCATCTCAATATTAAGGTCAGTACAATGTGAGGTTTGCATTTGGCAATCTAGTAAAGACGTGCCCTAGAAAAGAAATATTAAGATATCTAATTTTAAAATCCCTTTTTGAAATTCAATCCGAGACCAAATTTCTTATGGGGAGAGAATGTAATACCCGGGTCGAGAGTTACATGAATTATGATACTTTATTCTGTTGGACCCTGCGGAAGTTCTAAGTCTAAACCCTATATCTCCTTGGAAGACTATATGATTGGGACATTTTAATGAGATTAAAAGCCTCGGTAATTGTTCCTTAGATATCCAAGGATCAAAGAGTGATTTTTAATGAATTTTAGAAAGTAATTAACCCTTTCATTTTTAGCCTGGAAGTTTAAGAAAATGCAAGTTTTCAGGAATTTGTACTAAAATTCAAAAGTTAGATTTTCATTTTTAAGGATTTTGATTTTTCTAATATTTTAATTGGACTCAAATGGGGGGTATTTCCTTATTTACATTTATGTTTTAAAGTTAAAGGGGACATTTACTTAAAATTAAAATTAGTACATGTAAATAAGTGTGTAAGACCATGGCCATAAGAGCATTAGAGATCATAAGAGGAAGTAAAACCAAATTCCGGAAGTCTGGGAGCCACGCTCAAGTGTGCCTCCTTGTGCTCCAACTTGCTTGGGTTAGCGAGAAAAATGAAAAGGGGGCTTCCAGCCCCAATCTTTCACTTTCTCTCATTTCTCTTTCTTCTTCCTTGAGCTCTTTCTTTTTTCTTTCCCCAAAAATTTCTTATGTATGATATTTTTACCGTCTTATACCACCGTTTGTCCCTATCTACTTTTTAACTATTATATTCTTATCCGATCTACCAATTAATTCTCTCGTTTAAGTAAGTAAGGAAGCCTACGGAAAGTCCTAGGAGGAGACCCAAGCTCTCCACCCTTTCCTTTCTATCCTTTGGTACTCAAGGGTAAGCCCTAAGCTTAAAACCTCTTCTATGTCAAGGTTTAAGAAATTTTTCCTAAAGGATTTGTTCTTGGGCTAGGATCTGGGGTACTAGAGCCCTAAATCCTAGGGTTTTTTTATGTTTAAAGGCAGTCTAAGTTAACCTCTTACTTCTATGGGTGAGATTTAATTATATTGCTCTGTTATGGTGTTAGATCTGCTCCTGGGGTGATAGGTTGGCTCGGTGGTTTCGCCAAGGAGCTTTCACCCTTTTCCTAGCTGGAGCACTATGAGTAGATAGTTTATCTATAGTAGGTTTTGAAATAAATATTTTATATATTATATGAATTACTTACAAAGTTGGATAGTAAAGTAAAGGTTTAAGAAAACAATTTTCCATAACTAAAAAGCTATTGAAGAAAAATAATTGTATGCTATAGATTTTTATACAAAGTGCATGAGACTACCTTGTCTGTGCATTATTTTCTATTGGAGTTGAGATTATTATAGTTTTCAATATTATTAGCTGTTTATACAAAGAAAGAATTTTCTAGCTATACTATGTTCATTAAAGAAAAGAGCTTGTTTATGTTATGCTTCAAACCAGCTTTGAAATTAGATGTATTCTGAGGAAAGGAAATGATTTTTGTGGGATGATCACTTCATAGAATCGTAGCTAACGGCGAGTACATTAGACTTTGTGCACCTCATACAAACCCCAACTAGTAGGGGAATTGCTAGCCTGACGTGTTAGGCCAACACGACTGAATTACAGATTATAAATCACTGAGGACGGTGCCAATGTGGCCGCTCAGTGCTTGAGGACGATGCTAATGTGGCCGTTCAAGATATTTAAGTAGAAATTCTATAATTGTGACTACTCACTAGCTATAAGTACATATTTTAGATTCCGAAGTTTTATGAAATTATGTTTTAATGAGATTTCCAAAAGAAAATATGATTTATGATTCTTTCCAATTGTCTCAAATGATTTCCACGTATACCAAGTGTATAGGAGCGCTATACCTCCAGTGATTTTGCGGAGTTTAAAACGAGGTTACTTTAAATATGTTACCAAATGCCTTGTAAGGTAAGCCTATTTTTAGTTGTTCAAAAAGAGGTTTATAATTTTGACGATGATTTCTCCAATAGTCTTCAAGATTAAAGAAGGGACTCTTCTTCCCCATGCATTTTATATGTAAGACATATTTTCAATGACTCTTTATGTACAAGAATATTTTCTTATATTTACTTAGTTGAATAAATATATTTTGATGTTGTCCTATGCTAACTATAGGTAAATTATCTCTCATTGAGTTGTTTAACTCACCCAGTTGCCTCTCCATATTTTAGGTGCCAGGTTAAGTTAATGTTCAGCTACCAGTTGTCTTCCAATAAGCCCAACGCTTGAGTGGGCCTTCTATGGTCATTGTCAGGATCATAATATGGTCTAGTGCTCCATTAAACTATAAGCAGGGTCCCGAACTATGGTAGTTAGGGCCTATTTATGTTGAAAGACTTAAATGTATATATATTTCATGTATGCCTGATTAAGTATTTAGGGATTATTTATGGAAAAGGTTCAATTTTTCAGTAAAGTATCAGTTGAGGCTTGCTAGGGACCCAAGGCTCCCTATGCGCCAATCATGGCTGGGTTGGGTTGTGACAATTCTACTGCCACAAAATTCTATTCACTAATTACAGTTAAAATATTCAATCCATTCATACATTCAGAATGTAAAATTGAACTCAATGAACTTTAATTTGGACAAATCTAAGACAAGATCTTCATTGATCAGAGGGGAGGGTAGGGGTAGCGAAAGCAAGGATCATGTATTATTTTTTTGATAGGTTGCACAAGCTACAGCCCACCAAACTAGTGGGGAGCAAAAGCAAACCAACAGACACATAAACATAGAAACAAACAGGAAAACAAAACTAGAAAATGAAGACAATACAAGATAACTAATCTCAAGCACAAGGCAAATCAAAGGCAGAATGAAGGCAACACAATGCATAGAGAAATTCATGGTCAACATCATGCACAGAAACCAAACCATGAAAGATGGAAGGGATTCATAGAGCCAATCAGAATCAACAACCACTGACAGCCAACAGAAATAAACAACAAGTAGAATTATAGACTGGGACAGTAAACACGGCAATGGACACATGATCTGAAGCTAGCTGAAAATCGATAATCAACAGGATATAGATAACATCGATGTCCTGAGAAATAAAACACCCTAAATCATCTCTTAATAGATCTCCAAATGCTCCTCCATTTTCGTAGATCCAAAGGATTTGAACACAGCTCAACTCCAACAAGTTTCCTGTTAGCAAGCCAGTTTTTGATTCAACATAGAGCAAGGAACATGTATAGGTTGCCTTGTTCATATTTTATGCTCATGGATCTGGACCTTCGGGTGATCTGTAAAAAGAACATTCAAATTACTTATTTTTATTAACTTAATCAATCTGTTCTGGCTCGTATTGTTTTTATCATTGTTATGATTTAAAAAAATTAAAAAATAATAATAACTAGAGGAGAATAAATTACATTAAAAAAGTGTGCACTAAAAAAAATCTGGTCCTTTTTTTTATCAAAAAAATTGAACTTATTGAGGAGATTTTTTTTTTAAAATGTGTTATATATATATATATATATATATGTAGTGAAAATAATGTAACTCAAAAAATCCGTCTCTATTGATAAAATTAAATCACATTATCTAGAGAGTAATTTTTTTTTTTTGAGTGTACACGACAACAAAAAAACAAAAAGGAACAAGAAAACGAAAATCTAGAGAGTAATTTAATTTCTTAATATACACTCCCTTAAAGAATAACTCATAGCATTTATGATTTTAAAATTTTATATTTTTAAAATTCTAAATTAATTGAATTCAATTATAATACACTATAAAATTCTTTAATACAATTATCCACTAAATTTTTATAATAATTAACTTAAAAATTATATTAAAATAATATATAATTGGTTAATATTATAAATACTTTTTATTGATAATATATCAAAACCAAAGTTTTTATTTAAAAATTCAAATACATCAAAATTAAAGATCTAATTAATGATAAAAATGTTAGAACAAATACTCACCAGGAGGAGTAGGATGAGCCCTTGGACCTTGATAATCTATGTCGTATAGACCATGTTGTTTCCCTGTTTACAAATATTGCAGCTCTCAACGTTACTTGTTGCAGCAAATAAAATAGTAGTAGTAGTGTACGTATGTGTGTGTGTGTGTGTGTGTGTGTGTGTTTTCGATAGGAAGAATGCTCAACCCCAAACATGAGGGGAGCCGAAATCAAGAGTTCAGAACATCAAAATCCAAGCAAAGCTAGGGAGAAAAAACGAAAAAAAAAAAAAAGCAAAGACTAAAAACGAGTTCAACCAGGATCAACAAAAATAGCTCCACGATACTCCAAGGTTCACCATGACAGCATCCAATAGCACCCAGAAAACATGTACTTAGGCTTTAACTTTGAGCCAGCAATTGGTTGGTATTTCTCCTCGGTTTGGAGTTCTTACACCACTTACGAATAACCTCCAGGTTATTAACAAACTGGTCCGCTGAGAAAGGTAAATGATGGCACCACCCTTTAGCCCAGGATGCATAATGGAACGTAGAAAAATGTAAAACCTAAGACCTTGATTTTCTTTTTCGTTTTCTTAATCTTGTAGACATATAATGCAGCAGAAATATGATTAAACTATTAAAATGTCGACACAATGATTTTCACCAATACACATGTCCCCCGTGCTAAAATTGATGATTTTCACTAATCATATATTTAAAATTTTTTAATTAATATTTTAAATTTTTTAATTAATTGAATTTAAATTTAAAAGTGTAAAAACTTTTCACACAGTCAATCGCTTAACTTTTATAATAATTAACTCAGAAGTATAAAAAAAACTAATATACAATTAATTAACAATGTAAAACTTTATACTGATATTATATCAACATTAAACTTTTACTTACTTAAAAATTCAAAAACACCAAAATTAAAGATTCAATTATTAATAGAAAATATAAAATAAATATCCACCATATCCAGGAGGAGAAGGACAAGTTCTTGGACCTTCATAATCTGTGTCGTATACCCTACTTTGGTTCCCTGTTTAAAATTATTCCAGCTTTCAATATTACTTGTTCAAATTTGTATGCCAATATCAGCAGCAAATAAAATAGTAATAGTATTATCAGCGAAGCATAATAGAACTTAGTAAAATGTGAAACCAGACCTCGATTCTTTTTTTCATTTTATTAATCTTTTAGGTTTATAACCCTATACAAACTTCTTATGTAATCGTCCACTTAACTTTTACAATAATTAAGTAATCATATCATTCCATTTGTATAACCATTTAAATAATAGGTGTGAAACTTAATCATATTTACTAATGTGACAAGAAATGCTTAGATGATAGTATAAAATAATTTAGTAAGTTTGAGCTTATAAATCTATCAAAAAAAAAAATGTGACAGTGTAAAATAATTTTATATAGTTAATATATCAAAATTGAATTTAAATTATTTAATAGTATAAAAATTTTATACCAAAAATATATTATTATTATTATTAAAAACTCAAGTACATCAAAATTAAAGATTGAATTATAAATAGAAAGCATAAAATAAATACTCACTCAGTGGAGGAGGAGATGGATGAGTCCTTGGACCTTCATTATCCTCGTAGAGGCCATTTTTGTTCTCTGTTTAAATTATTCCAGGTCTCAAGCTTACTTGCTCAAATTTATAAACTAAAAGATTAACATTAAATAAAATTGCGGCAGTATTATTATCCATGATGCATATAATAGAACACAGTAAAATGTAAAACCTGGATTGGGGCATACATTCAAAATAGGATAAAGTTTGCTAGGTTAACTTTGTTAAGATAACTATATGATTGTATCTTTTTCTTCCCGAATATTCCTTTAATTGTGATTGATATGTATCTCACACACATCATACACCTTTTTCTTTCATCATATTGTATCTATATAAACAACTTTTGCTGCCATCAGCATGAATGTAACTATGTAAATGAAGATCAGTTGGTGAAATCAATTTACATTCCTCTCAAATTTTTAGCTCTCAAATTCTTGGCTCTGGCCATGTTTCTCTCAAATTCTTGGCTCTGGCCATGTTTCTTTACAACCTGGCCTCAATTCACTTTTTCATGTTATTAATCTTTTAGACTTATAATCCATTGATCATCACGACTAAAAATTGGATTAAAAAATAGAACTGCCCATTTGTTTATCACCAATACAGATATCCGCTTAATTTTTACAATAATTAACACAATAGTAATACAAAAGTTAATAATATATAGAAAGCTAATAACACAATTTCTTAATTATGTTTGATTTAACAGAAAAATCAAGGATGATGTCTGTGAACAATGGCATCAAACATTAGAAAATACGCAAAACCAATACATCTTACATAAGAAAATACGAATGGTACTGTCTAACATGTCATCTTTCTTTTTGCTTATTTAAAGGAAGAAAGAAAACCTGTATTAATTACCTTTTGGTATGGTCCTTGCAAAACACGTGACCGCAAAGGTAAGCAAAAGGACGATCAAACAAAGCCGAGCGATACAAGCCATCTTTCCAAATTCCCACACTCTAACTAATCTTTGTTGTTGTAGAACTGCAGATGAACCCGAAACTGTTCCAGCAATAGCATCTATTTATAAATAAAGTAATAGGGGAGTTACTGCGTTACCTTTTCTATTTTTCAAATTACCAGTATTTGCAGGATAATGATCCTCTGTAATGCACAAATATATTAAGAGAAATGGAGAGGGATCTAACGATATGTCAGTGTAAAACGTAAAACTCTTATAGGAATCTTTGACCATTAATGATAGCGGGAAAAAACACGAAGTAATGGAGTATGCCAACTATTGACACTCTACTCTGCTTATCTGCACATTTTTTTGGGTAGGTTTACGGGACTAAAAGCCCAAATGAAACGCAAAAGACACAAGAAAAAGCTCAAACAATACTAAAGACAAAACTTAAGGAGCCAGTCTGCTCCATGCAACTTGAGCAGCATCATGCATGCCTTAGACGGTTGGCAATCTCTCTAGGAGGCACGTCTAAGAGTAGTCACTCCAAGTGGCAGATCATGACCAAGGTTTTGCCATGCAATCCGTGACTCATGTCATTAGCTTCCCTGTAAAATCTGTCTTAGCAGTTAGCATGAATCATATTTTTCAAAAGTTTAAGTGGTTGAATAGATGCTTTTTATACCTTAACCGCCCTCCTCAAGTAAGAGCCTTTAACTTTTATTTAGAATAAAATTACTTGATCGTAAAAGCTCTGATCCGATACCATATATCATCTCCTTTAAAATTTTAAGCCATCGAATAGGGCATATAAATAGTTTTATACGTACCACCATCCATTCCTTGGACATGAAATCTTTGATTAGCTGAGCCACATGATGAAATGGTGGATGTCTGGCATCACGGCAGTGTTGAATCAGGTGTACAGCCCCTTAAGAGTGAAGCTCCAAGCACAATTGACGAAGGCCCTCGTTCCAAAATATTAGATGTAAAACCATTCATATTTCTCTATATCTAACAGCTTAAAATTTTGAGGGAAATGATTCATGACATAAGCAAGCTCCAATGCATGCAACGTGCCCCATAGCTCAGCTATCGTGATCAAGGTATAACCAGCTGCAAACCCCCCAAGATAATATCCCTTGCAACGCGCAGACAGCCATCACTATTAGCAACCACCCACCCTTCAGCTGGAAAGGACAAAGAGATAAGCGAACTCACTTGGGCTCTTGTGGGATTGAGAGCTGCATTAGACGCCTCATATTGAGTGATTTTTAAGTTATTTTGAAGTTATGGTTTTATTTGTAATTTTATATTAGCCATAGTTTAGGATTTACTCATTTAAGGAAAACAATATTTTTCAGTTGGATATATGAATGAAAATTTTAAATAATTAGACAAACTCTTAAACAAAGCTTAAATTCAAAAAATATCTTAATATTTTTTCATAAGCTAAAAATACTAATTTCTAAAAAAAACAAATCTTATATACTCTTTTTTAACTTAATAAAGTAACACACTTTTAACTTTTTTGTTTGTAATAAGTAAGAAAATCTACAATCTTTCAAAGTTTTTAAATCTCTTAAATTATTAAATTTAAGCCTTTATATTTTAATAGTTTTTAAATATAAAGAGTCATTCAAAATACTTCTAAAAAATATTGAATAAAATGTAATGTTGATAAATTATATTAATATAAAAATAGCATGAATATCTAAGTATTAATTTTTTCTGAACCTGTGTAAAACTAGTTATGATGATGGTTCAGAAAAAAGTTAATATTTTCGAAAGTTATATTGGTATACATTCACAAACATATAAACTTATTTTTTCATAGTATATTTTACTTAACATAATCATATATTAACAATCTAAAAACATTCTTTACTTGTTAGGACATTTGTTTCTAATTTTAAATGATATTTTCCTAAAATTCTAATTAGATTTGATGGTATTAGAGGATTTGAAAAGAGGAGTTGAATTAAGTCCTTATATTTATAAAACTTTCTACAAACTTAAAAAAAAAACATATGTCAAAACGTTCATACAATATCTTATAAAAAATTATGAGATATCTACTTAGATGTCTACTATCATTGTATAAGATAAGTAGACATCCTATTTCAACCCTTGTATCAGAATTTAAAATGACTTTAATTTCTAGATGCAAAATACTTCCTCCGGTTCACAGTATTTGTTAATTTGGATAAAATTTATTGATTCATAGTAGTTATCATTCTCACATATTAATGCAATATTTATTATTAATTTTTCGATTTTACCCTTCATCTTCATTAGTTGAAAGAGGTGGTTACTTTCCACCAAAATATTAAGAAGTCATACTATATCTTAATTTGTCTAAAAATAGTCAAATTGACACCTATTTTGAATTGGATGAGTACTCAATTCAATTTGACTAAAACAATCAAGGGAATAATTCAACATAATTAAATGCAAGGAGATATAAAGGGGATGAAGGAAGAGAAAATAACATTGGATATTTTGTATTAGTTCGATCTCTAACTTGAAATCTAGGTCTAGTCTTCACGCAAGGTGAGATTTTTACTATTCAACAAGTAATCTTTACAAAAGCCTCTCAAAGCTCATAAGAGTCATCTCCATTCTCCAAGCTCATAAGAATAGCCACTATGAGCACTTCTTTTACAACGGGCTTCTCACCACCTCATGGGTTTCACTCTAGCACTCAAGCTAGAAATAATTTTCGCACAAAGAAATACAATAGAAGAGTTGAAGATGGTCACTCAAAAAGTGTTTCTACCAAAGGCTCTAGTGATTCTCAAAATAAAGTTTAGGAGCACTAAAGGAAGAGTGATGAAGGATAATGATATTGGAAGTTACTTGCACAAATTCTTCTTGATTTTTCTTCCTCTTCTTGTGTTATTATGTTGATGTAGTCTTCATTATATAGACAAGAGAGGGACAGACATTGATGCCTATATGATTCAAAAAAGATGGTTTCGTCCATATATGTTTTTTTTATTTTTTGGTATATATCTTTTCGCTTGTTCTCTCTTTTGATGCATACTTTTTCCTTTTCTCTTTTATAGTACACCTTTTTATTTTTCTATATCTTCATACATCTTTTTGTCCTTTTTGTCATATTTGAATGTTGAAAGACTAAATGACATCTTGTCATTGTACTTTTCATCATTCAAAGATGTTGGTGAAGTTCTTAGAATATTTGAATACATTCTGTCACATTTCTGGTAAGATATCTCATAAAATTTTTGACAAAAGCAAATGCCTTTGTTCTGCAATCCTTCATGTCTTGTCCAAAATTCTTCTTTAGTAGCAAATACATTTTAATATTGATTTCTTGATTTCATAATATTGCTTTCTTCATCTCTTTTCCTTATGGCTATGGCATCTATCTCTTTGAGTTCATCCTTTGACTCACTTTTTTAACTCCTTTTCAGTGTAGTTGCTCCCCCTTAATTTTAGCTTCCCCTTGGTCACAACTCCCCTTTGAGCTTTGTCTTTCTACCCATTTTGATCTTTGCTTTGTCTTCCAATGAGTTCATTCTTTATCTTTTGATTTTCTTCTTCTTGATATTTCATATGGTATAGTTAGAGCCGTCAAATAGGTCAAATCCATCGGGCTAACTCGTTTACTGGCTAAAAATAGGTGGGCTAGAGACTTAAAAAATAACGACCTCTTTAAATTAGCCTGTTTTCAACCTGGCCAGTCCCGCACCCATTTACCCGTGTTTATTTTTTAATTATTCTTTTAAATAAAATTGTATAAATTTAGGATATAAAAATATAATTTAATAATTAGATTTAGATCATTCTCACTTTTTTTAATAAAAAATAATTTTTAAAATATGAAAAAAATAAAAAATAAACGGATCAACCCCGTTTAAGACCACAAACTAGTTTTAAACTAGTCAGGTTGGAAAATTTTGGTCCACAAGCTAAACAGGCCAACCCGTTTTACCTGTTTATTTCGTGAGCCTAAACGGCTGGGCTTAAATGGGCCAACCCCGCCTGTTTGACAGCCCTAGGTATAGTTCATAGCAATTCTACATTCATAGTCTTTTAACAAGGATCAGGTGCACACATCAAAGTCATATATTATATTTGTAATCATAATAAAGCTTATCCCAAAATAGTAATTTAGGCTAACAATATTTTATGTAATTTTTTTCAATAATTAATATATATATTTTTCACATCTCATGTATTTTATCTTAATTATATTTGATGTAAAAATATTAACATAAAAAGTAAAATACAATAATTTTTAAATATTACATGTTAAAATAGATATTTTATAAATATAATTGTTTAAAAATTATTTAATATAATAATTTATTTTCAAAATAATAATTACACATAAGTTAGTTCAATTAGATATTTAATTAGAATTTTTTATTTTATTATATAAATATAAATAATACACTGTCAATGGTCAATGTATTATATTGCCCACTAATCAGATTTTACTATATATATGATTTTTAAAATAATTATTATAAAAATAAAACACTTAAAGTATTATGGTAATATATCATTAAATAATTCTTTAAAAATATTTTTATACTGACATGACAACAAAATTAAATCTTTTTTTTTATATAAAATACCATGATTTTTTGGTTTTATCATTTAAAATATCATAACTTTTCTTTTTAGTACCTAAAATATCACTTTTTTTTTTCTCAACCGTTTGATCCCTCCTTCTTACCCTTCTTCAATTCATGTCAGCATCTATGTAAGATGCCACGTTGGCACTTAATGGCAGAAGCTAATGGCAGGACCAAACATGTATGAAAATAATTTTTGAGGGATCAAATGATAACTTTTTTAAAAGGTACGTCAAACTGAAAAGAAGTACCATATTTTGGAACAACAAAAACATAAACTAACAAGATGAAAATAATAAAAAAAATAACAAAATTTGTAATGAATTAAAAATTAAAAATATTTATTTTTGCATTTAAATATAATCAATATGACATTGTATATTTTTTATACAAGAAATTTTTTATTTTTAATAATCATAATAAATAAATATTCCAATGATCCGTCATTACACAGTTTATCATAATATAAATTTATAAATTAATTTAAATAATAATTACAGAATTAATTGAAAAAATTTTAAAATAAAATAGCTAAACAATAAAAATTTTAATTTAAGAATGGTTAAATAAAAGTATCATCTTTTATAAAACCTTAAAATAAAACATTATAAATCAAAGTAATATATAATGATTTATAAAAAATTAATTTGAACATATTATGATAAAAAAAATGTAATAAATTAAAGGTTGATAATTGGATAATCTTTTTTAAAGTTCATAAGGAAAGAAATAAGGAATTCTTATTGAGCAAAATATAAATTTCAAAGTAAAAAAATTATAGATCCAAAATTAGAATTCATTTTATTCGAATATACGCTTCTAATTTTTAAGTTGGGATGCACACTCCCAAAAATAATTCTTTACTTTTTCTTTATAGCCCTTACAATTTAGTTTAATCATATTGTATATAAAGTTTATAATATAATAAAATGGAACATAAAACTAATTTAAATATTACAACAAAACATATATCTTTATAGAAATAATTACATAATTATATTCAATGTTGATTTTTTGGGTCTAATGTATTTAATAATTATTTAATTTCATACTAATAAACACAAATTGATTTTATTAAATTTATAACTAAATTTTTTTACTTTGCATACATAGATATAAATAATTTTGTGTTAGATATCTTGCATACAAAAACAAAATTAGATATTCAATTATAAAACAATAACATTATTAATTTCCATGTACCATATTACCAACAGTAAATTATTTTCACATGTCATCTTTTTAAATCATTAAACCATTGATTTACAAAATAGACTATTAAAAGTACATAATTTTAAATTTTATATATTGTTTTGATATGTTTGTCTAAGGTCGAGCAAATCTTCGTCTGATCTCCACAATGTTGGTGGGACCTCCACGGGGACTTGAATGCTCAAGTTAGTTATTCACTATCAAAGACTAGTAGAAATGGATTAGATTGCAGGCCAGTAATTCGTTGGTCCACCCAACTATTGGACTAATGTTAGTCTGCCCACGGGCTCCTGTTAGATGGGTTCTAATTAAAATCCGACGGCCATCATTCTTCTCTTGATTTTTTAGATGGATTTATTAATGAGTGGCTGTATTGTTTATGTTTTGCAAATCAGTCCTTGTGTTCGTGGATCGAAGAGAGAGAGAGAGAGAGAGAGAAGATTTGCAGAGGGCTGGATTGTTAGAAGCTAACGATGGAGGCATGCACTCATGCCGCGCAGAACGACAAGCTCCCACTGCGAGCAGTGGTTCAGGTGCACTTCTTCGAGCAGCTTCAGTTGCGGCAAGCCATCGCTAAGACACTGATGAGGAGTTTTTCTCGAGATGACCCAAGAGTACTCCGAAGACAACCTCATATCTCCAAGACCAAGAGGTTCCTCTCCAACTACGTCCTCAACAGCATCAAGGACCCATCGTAACATTGAAATCTTGCGAGCACTTGATGCCTATGGTGGAGGACTTAGGCATCATGAACCATGGACTTAAGTAGCGGAATGATTTGAAACTACTGAAGTCTGATGAGAGCTATCTCTACTACACAAATGGAGGTTTGATTCCACTACACGACAGCACGACTTGGGATGCTTACACGGTTTGATGACTAAAGGTTGTCTTCCATTAATTTGTTTACAAGGATTGACTAAAGGTAAATAAAAGGTAAGAAAAGCAATTAAAAAGACTGAAATAACCAAGTAAATAAAGCAAAGGGGAAAACCAACTGAAACTGGTTAGAACGACAAATTTTTAGGAAGTGCTTTGATGATCCCCCTTGATCTTGGACTTTTCATTTATAGTGTCCTCAACAATTACTTCTTGTACTTTGGCAACTGTGGTTCAGGTGGTCCTCTTCTCTATGCCCGATCTGACCCTTATTTCAATAAGTAAGATCGATTGACATGTATCTTCGGACAGTTGAATGGTGTTATTCTACATTTGTAATGCCTTTGTTTAGTATGAGATAAGATTGGGGTGGAAAAAAAATTAATATTTCATACTTGTTTATATATTGGTAGAAACCAAAAAGTCTTAACTTTCTCTTTGATAAATTTCGAGGAGCTTTGTTGTGACTGAAGCTCCATTGTTGGATATAATATGCAGTATATCCAGATCTAGAGTGGCAACGGGTGGCATATATTTGTCGACACATTAATAATATCATCGGTTGCAGCACTTGAAAGGTCTCAAAGTCACCTGACTGAAGCAGAATCGAAATTCGTTGTAGATTAGGAATTGGTTTTTCTGTTATGCAAGTATTGTGTGTGGTCTGAAATTGTATGTTGAAAGATATTGTATGTGTTCTGCATATATGTATAAACATGTGGTGATGAAAGTGTATGTGTGGTCCATGGTAAGGAGAGGAAGTTGCTCAAATGAGGTTAGGGGAAGTTGCTCCCACTACAGTAGGAATAAGGTAACGAAGACTGACTCCCTTTGCAAATGAATAACCTTAGGCCTTATTTTACAATTTTAAAAAGTTACAATTCAAGGTACATTTTATAATTTTTTGACAGGACTAATGTTAGTCCAACAGTGAGGGTGGACTAATAAATCTGGCACCTAGATTGCATACCTCATAAAGAGGGAGAGTTTATATTTAAAATTAAGAGGGAACTCTAGCCATTTGTAGGGCTATTAGTTGTATCTAATGGATTTCAAACGATTCTTGAAAGTGTGGAATGCTTTAAATTCGAATTGAAGGTGCTCCCCTTCAATTTTAATGGCTTTATAATGTTTTTCAAGAGGTCAGTCTAGCACCTTTTAGATTTCCCCAAGGTAGAGGGCACTAGGTTGAGCTATGAGCTTGGGAATTAGTCCATTCTCTAGCTCCCAAGCTTGGTTATTATCCAAGGGTGATACACCAAGCTTGTCTAATCTCATCTCATGTAGATTACTTAATTGCAACCTTTTAACTATTGAGTGGTGGTTATGGGTGAACGTAGCCATGACACACTTCACGCTCTTAGTGGTTGAGCATCCCATCATGTCTTAAATGGATATTGTTACACATGCATGGTATCGCCATTCAATGATACCAACTGAGCCTTCACCAGCAATCATTGCTATGGTCAAGATTACACATAGCTTGGTGGAAAAATTCGCAAACCGTTCGATCATCTATGAGTAATTTCTTCAGTGCACAAGGGCTATATTATTGCCCCATTCTCTTCACCTCTTCCACTTGGCTTCTTCTTCAAAATCCTTCAACGTCCCAACTGTGATTCATCGTGTATTCATTGCTCATCCCCGTTCGCAATGCTTATTCGAGAACTTTCTTTCATTCTTTTCCTAGTAAGTTTCATACCCTTGCTTCTTCCTTTTTTAATTTCTCTACGATTTTCAATTTGCAAACCTTAGGATAATTGATTTTGGTTGGCTCTTTCTTTGCGGTGTAGTTGATTTTGTGTTTTAATTGAGGCTGTCAATGGCTTAGGTCCTCAATATTCTATCATATGTATAGTGTGATGGCTAAGTATAGAAAACCTCGAGGTGGTAAGGGTGAGAAAAGGAAATACTTGGGAGAGAACTAGCATCTATATATATAGATATGGACCCTTATTGGTAAGTAGATTCCTCTATGAAGAAAGAGGATTCCCTTTATGATGATAAGGAGAGCATATCTTACCTTAGGCGGTGTAACTGGATTTCTATCAATGGAATGAGATTTGCTTGGAGTGTCTCCCTTGTTTCCTTTAAGATAAAGCCTTGCATGCTAGGAAACTAGATATCAACCCCGAATTTATGTACGGGTATCATACTTTTTTTTTTCCCCCAAAGGCACAGTCTTAGGCTTCCTTCCATTGATTTTGAGTGTGCATACTTAAATTCGATTAATATAGCTCCTACCTAAATTCAGCCAAACACTTGAATCTTCATCCGATTTTTTGAGACATTAATGAAATTTCTAGGGGTCGAGCCTATAATAGGAGTCTTCTTCTCCTTTTTATTTCTTCAAGCAGACAATGGATTGATCTCTGAAGGAATTTGTTCCGTGTCTTATTCCATTCAAAACAATGAATTATATACAGGAGTGCCAGCATAATTCAAGGCTGTAAATTAGTTACAAATAAGGCTAATTTGGCTAAAAATACTCACTGTCCTAATATAGAAGATTTATACAGATATAGAAAATATTTACAAGAATATTTACATATTCTATCACACCCCCGCAGTCGAAGCGGGAGGTTCTCGTACGCTGAGACTGGCTCGAAAATCATCAAAGAGCATGCGCGGAAGCCCTTTAGTGAAAATGTCAGCAATTTGATAGCGAGAGGGAACATGAAGGACACGAACCTGTCCACGAGCAACTTTCTCACGTACAAAATGAATATCCATCTCAACGTGTTTAGTGCGCTGATGTTGAACGGGGTTGCCGGAGAGATATATCGCACTCACATTGTCACAGTACACCAATGTAGCCTTGTGGATCGGACAATGAAGTTCCAAAAGTAGATTACGAATCCAACAAGACTCAGAAACGACATTTGCGACCCCTCTATACTCGGCTTCGGCACTTGACCGAGACAAAGTGGGTTGTCGTTTAGAGGACCAGGAGATCAAATTATGGCCAAGAAAGACGCAATAGCCAGAAGTGGACCGTCTAGTGTCGGGACATCCACCCCAATCAGCATCAGTGTATGAAATGAGACCAGAAATGGATGATTTGTACAAATGTAAGCCAAAGTTGAGGGTACCTTGTACATAACGCAGAATTCGTTTAAGAGCATTCATATGTTCAGTCTTTGGATCATGCATGTGTAAACATATCTGTTGTACGGCATATGATATATCGGGTCTGGTAAAAGTAAGATACTGCAATGCTCCTGCTAAACTGCGATAATGAGTTGGATTCTCATATGGAGAACCCGAGGATACACTAAGCTTGGCCTTAGTGTCTACTGGTGTTGGAGCAGGTTTACAAGAGGTCATGCCGGCTCTATCTATGATCTCCTCAGCATATTTCTGTTGGCAAAGAAATAAACCACCTGCATGTCTAGTGACTGCAATGCCCAAAAAATAGCTGAGAGGGCCCAAATCTTTCATAGCAAATTCTGAAGCAAGGAGTGACATAATAGACTTACGAAGAGCATCAGAAGAGGCAGTAAGAATGATATCATCAACATATAAGAGAAGGTATGCCATGTCATTACCCTTGCGATAGATAAATAATGAATGATCGGACTTGCTATGGTAGAAACCAATGGTGGATACAAAATCAGCAAACCGTTGATACCAGGCACGAGGGGCCTGTTTCAGACCATAAAGAGATTTTTTTAAGAGACATACATAGTCTGGATGAATTGAATCTCGGAATCCCATAGGCTGATGCATGTAAATGGTCTCATGTAGCTGACCATGCAGAAATGCATTTTGGACATCCAACTGATGAATGGGCCATGATTTAGATAAAGCAATGCTAAGAACAGATCGAATTGTTGCTGGTTTCACTACAGGACTGAAAGTTTCATCACAGTCTACTCCAGCCTTTTGAGACCTGCCATCACCAACAAGACGGGCTTTATGCCGCTCAAACGAACCATCAGATTTCGTTTTATGCCGGAAAATCCACATAGAACGAATAATATTAACATCAGAAGGCCGTGGTACTAAAATCCACGTCTTATTTTTAATAAGAGCATCGTATTCATCTTGCATAGCGGAATTCCAATTTGGATCAGACAAGGCTAGTTTGGGGTTTTTAGGAAGAGGGGATGGGGTAACAGAAGCAGTTAGATTGAAGGAACGTTTTGGTTTAAAAATGCCATGCATGCTTCTAGTGGTCATGGTCCTTATGGGTGCCAGTGTGGGTTCTGGTGTGGGGCTGGTAGTGGAGCCATTGTTTGGGGTTGTCGCTTGGACTGAAGCTACGGGAATTGGGCTGGGCCTTGGAGGTGGTGTTTGTGCAGCTTGGCTTGCTGGGGAAGGAGTAGGAGTAGGCGAAGGTGATGGCGGTGGTTGCAGGATTTGATGTTGCCATTGATGTATTAGAATTGGATTTAAGTCATCATTCAAAAAATCATATGTAGTAGAGGAAGGTGTATGCAATTTCGCAAAAGGAAATTGGGATTCATCAAAACTGACATGCCTCGAAATGATTATTTTTCGGCTGGACAAATCATAACATTTATATCCTCTATGATTAGATGGGTATCCCAAAAACACGCATACGGGTAGAACGAGGTTGTAATTTATGTATGGTAGTGGAAGGGAAGAGAGGGTAGCATAAACAACCAAAAACCCGTAAATGTGTATAAGTGGGATCCCGATGATATAAAATTTGAGTTGGCGATTTGTGTTTAAGAGATTTGATGGGGAGAATGTTCAAAAGATATGTTGCCATTTCAAGTGCATGATGCCAAAATGATGGGGGCATGGAAGCATGAGTAAGGAGGGTGCGAATGATGTTGTTTATGGTTCGTATTTTGCGTTCAGCTTTTCCATTTTGTGGGGAAGTGTGAGGGCATGAAAAACGAAAAATAAGACCATGTTTATCGCAAAAATTTTTGAAAAGCTCGTTGTTGAACTCTCTCCCATTATCACATTGAAAACATTTAATATTCTTTTCAAATTGCATTTTAATTTGAGCACTAAGGGCTGAAAAAATCGAGTATGCTTGGGATTTTTTGCTAATGGGAAAAGTCCACAAGAAATTGGAATAGTCATCCAAAAAAAAAATATAATACTTATGCCCTGCAGGCTTAAACAGAGAGGTCCATAAGTCACTATGCATGATTTCAAATGGCATCAAAGTATTATAAGATGAAGCATAAAATGGCAATTTGACATGTTTCCCAAGAACACAAGACTCACAAACAGTAGAGGAAAATAAAGTGTCACAGCAGATAAATTTATTCTTGCTAAGGGAGCGCAAAACAGAAGGTCCCGGGTGTCCCAATCTATTGTGCCATAAAATGGGAGTAATAGCGGTAAAAGTGGATGGACAGTTGGTTGGATAACCGTTGGTGGAGGTGAGAGGATATAGATCCCCGATGCTATCACATCTCATCATTGGCATCCCCGTCCGAAAGTCCTTCACAGAGAATCCAAAAGGATCAAATTCAATGGAAACATTATTGTCAGTTGTGAGACGACGCACAGAAAACATCCCCGTCCGTGTCTTATTCCATTCAAAACAATGAATTATATATAGGAGTGCCAGCATAATTCAAGGCTGTAAATTAGTTACAAATAAGGCTAATTTGGCTAAAAATACTCACTGTCCTAATATAGAAGATTTATACAGATATAGAAAATATTTACAAGAATATTTACATATTCTATCAATCTCTATGATCGGTTATTCTAAGAAAAGATTCATTGTATCCTACCAAGTTCTTTTAAGAGATTCATTGTAACCTACCAGAGTTCTTTTAAGAGATTATTTTTTAAGGTGAAACCCTCGAGGCCAACGTTTCAGTTTTCTTGATGAGTATAGTTTGGAAAGGTTCCCATTATATTGGAATTCCTACCCTAGACCATAGTCTTTCTTTCAAGGACAACATATGAATGATTAACTTGATGAGCTAGACTCTTACCGAGCTTTTCTTAATACCATTATCCTATGGTGGAAGCCCAAATTTAATAAAAGAAGGCTGACTAGAAGATGACATTTTTGGGAAGCTGAAGTCAATAGAACCTGAACTAATTAATCATGTTGAGCTGAACACTACCACAGAGTGGACAGAGCAACAGGTGACTCCTATTCAGGTTGTAGGGCCAACCATTTCTGAGGAACTTGATACAAACAAAAATTCAAGGGATGGAAATGATATGTCCCCTATTACTTGGACCACGAAGGACAGTCCCAAGGCTTAATCTTTTATATAAAAATTTGTAATTATACTTTCTTCGTTCGGAAGATATTTTAAATGTCGTCTTATTGCACATTTTATGTTGGATTCCTCTTATTTTGCTTCAAGTTATGCTCATCATGTGTGTAGTAGTTTGAACTTGAACTTGTGCTTTTCCTTCCAAATTCAAGATTGGCTTAATAACCTTCTTTTCAAATTCGAACTATTTACGTAATCAACACAAAATTTAAATTCACACAAGTGATAGTTACTTTCACCTCATTTTTCCTTGATCTATCATTTTCCAACAAGGATTTAATTTGTGTAATCTTATTCTCAATCAAGGTATCTACTTAACTAATCTATTCTCAATTAGGATATTAAGCTTATCCTCAGTTAATCTATTCCCTTAACCTTATTCATAGATAAGATTTTAAATTCGTCTAACCTTATTCTCAGTTAGATTTCAAATTCACTTAACCTTATTCCTACTCAAGATTTTGAATTCGTCTACCCTTATTCTGGCATGGGTTAGGATGGCATTACTTGCACCATTTTTAAGGCATGAGATGGCCTTATTCTTGATGATGTCCCTGGTTACAGAAGATTGGTAGGGAGGCTCCTATATTTGACCAACATAAAGCCAGTTATCCTTTGCCATGAGTCGGCTAAGCCAATACTTGGCTTCCGCCATGGTTGAACACTTCATTGCTGCTATGAAGGTGTTAAAGTATATCAAGCCTGCACCTGCAAAGGGTTTCTTTTTCCCTGCTGTTTTAGACCTCAAACTCAGTGGATTTGCTAATGCCGATTGGGGATCCTATTTGCATACAATGAGATCTATCATAGGCTTTTGATTCTTCTTGGGGCAAGCCTTGATCTCATTGAAATGCAAGAAACAGTTCACTGTTGCCAGAAGTTCCTCAGAAGCCGAATATAGAGCATTGGTCATAGTTGGTTATTAAGCTCAATGGCTATCTTTTCTTCTTCAGGATTTGAAGGTTGTTCTCACAGAACCAGTTCCAATGTTTTGTGACAAGAAGTCTACAATCCACATAGCCACAATCCAGTTTTCCATGAGAGGGCAAAGCATATTGAGATGAACTGCCTTACTATTAGAGATAAGATTCAATCTTACTTCCTACAAAGCTTCAAACTGCTGATGTCTTTATTAAGGCCTTACAGGCTAGTCCTTTTGGTCAACTCATTTCCGAGCTTGGCCTCATTGTTATATATATTATTGGCTGTTAAAATATTAAATCATTCATGTGCCTTTATCTAATAGCTTAAACTTTTGGGAGAGATAATTTATGATATTGGCCTGCTTGTGGGTGCTTTCACCAGAGTTCACAAATGGGAGACTTAAGCCCAATGACTCAGTAACTTAAGCCCACATGTTATTTATCTCTCTTAGCTTAAGCTTATGTACCTGTTGTGATAGTTGTAGATTGGCAGTTTTCTGTTACTTTTTGTTACAAGTCTGTGATTGGTGCGGTTAAATCAGATCCATTGTTAGTCTTTAGCTCACGTGTATATATAGTGGTAGTAGTAGCAATTGTAATTATCTTGATTCATTTTCTCAATTTTCATAAGTGATTCTTTACTTAGTTTCATGAAATTCTCCCTTCACAAGTGCGAAACACTTTCACTTCATCACTTCGATTTCGAGTTTCTTCTTCTCCTTTCAACTACTAATTGCAAGTTTGTTAATTGTAGTTGTTACGGACTAGACCCAAAGGCTAAAGTCCTAAATGGTCCAGTCAGGCCCTATTTGCAGAAAGCCCAAGGCCGAAGTTGGAAGCCGTCGGAAGCAGCTCCACGGAAACCGCTTTCAGTTACAAGGACATTAACTCTAGATTTTGTAATGTATGAAGTCGGATTTTGTAATGTACGCAAGTCATTATGAATCTGAGATCGTTACCCAAGGATCTCAGAAATCCGTTTTTATTCAAAGCCTCTATAAATAAGAAGGCTCTTCTATGAAATAGGTATGCTTATGTTCATTCTAAACTCATACCTCACACTTTGGCTAACTTAATCGTCAGAGTCCTTGCAAGTACCCCATTTTTCTGCTGTATGTAGCCAACCATCTGCCATGTGTAGCATCTCAAATGCCCAAAATTCAATTCAAAAATCCGACTTCCAAGGAATCAGAGCACTATTTTCGAATATTGGCGCTGTTTGTGGGGAACACTAGTCGTTGCACTCAAGTTAACAACCATGTCTACTCACCATCGGTAGGAAGTTGCAGTGGCCCACGACCCTGTAAATGAAATATAACCACCCCTGCAAAAACAGGAAAATGGACATATTGTGTTGAAATCAACATATGATGCTAGAAATTGATGTTATGCTATCGCACCATCTTCGAAGCCACCAAGGAACCCCTTGGCATCTAAAGTGGAACAAGCACCTCGGGACCCAATCCCATATGAAGACATTGTTTCAATGATGAAGGAGCAAGCTGAACGAATCCGAGAGTTGGAATAAAACTTGGAACAAATAAGAGGAGATGGAAAATGGGATCGAAAGGAAAATCGCCATCGAGTTCGAAACCATGATGACCCGCACCAGTATCGAGCTCAGTGATATGACAAGGGACAAAGCTCTCAAAACGACGGCTGACCTCGGGAGAAGGAACCTACGTACATCAGGGAACCTTGTAGTGAGTATTCCCGTTGCATTGAGAATACCGAATTCCTTTCATCTCAAGTAAAGAGTTTTGACCACTAGCCCAGGTATTATATGAAACATAATGATGTGGATGATGATGATGATGAAATGTTCTTCTTGGATTATATAATGAGTGTTAAGCTCTCGAGAGGGTTTAAGCCTCTAATCGACATGGAGCTTTATGATGGGAGTTCTGATCCACAAGAACATATGGACGTCTTCAAGTCCAAAATGGTGTTAGTTGGAGCTTCAAATCCTATAAGATGTAGACACTTCCCGATTATGTTGAAGAACGCAGCATTGAAGTTGTTCAACTCTTTACTGTCAAGGTCCATCAGTAAGTTCTCTGACCTATAATCTCATTTTCTAGCTCACTTCATGACTCGTAAGTTTAAAACCTAAGCCCGTCACTAGCCTTTTGGGACTATCGCAATGACAAGGAGAGCCGCTCAGAGATTTCCTCGAGTGATTCAATGCGGAATCATTGTTAGTGGAAGAGTTAGAAATTCAAGCTATAGTACTCACGCTGTTGAATGGGCTCCGACTTGGAGCATTTAAAGATTCCCTCTCCAAGTGGCCAGCAAAAACCATGGACGAGATCCAAGTTTTGGTGGAGAGGTACATTTACCTTGAGAATACACAAAGGGCCACGGCAAACTCGGCAAAAAATCGAGCCGAGAACAAGCCTAGTTAATAGCATGACATGAAGAGCGTCAAAAGAAAGAGCCTAGGGCACCGAGAATCGGAAAAGTTTCACCATGATACTCCCCTCAATGTGTCCTTAGCTAATTTATACTGGATAGGTAGAGTGATTCCCAAAGCCAAAGGCAATCCGAGTAAAGCCAACACTAACAGGTCCTTATTTTGCAAGTACCATAATGGCTTTGGACATAAAACAGAAGATGACTATGATCTCCGGGATGCCATAAGGCAATTAATTCGAGAAGGAAGGCTGGCAACGTACATCGCCTCCTAACTAAGTTCGAGGAAAATAAGAGCTTCCCTAATGAAAGACAGTGAAAGAAAGAACCCCCGATCACAGAAAGGCTCGGAAGAAACCCGAGATTATGAAAATTGAGAAGATGAACCAATCATGAGCACCATCAATATCATAGTTGGAAAATTCACGAGAGGTGGAGTTTCTAAATCGGCCTATAAGAAGCATCTTCAAGAGGTTTTAAACCTATCTGCGACAAAAATGAAGAAGGTTCACAAACCATCCACATCACCCAAAATTGTGTTTTCCAATTTCGATTTTGAGGAAGATGACCCTGGACATGACGATCCGATGGTCATTTTGGCCAAGATGGTCAACACGGAGGTCAAATGGGTTTTCATCGACCAGGAAAGCTTAGCAGATATTATTTTCTGAGATGCTTTCGACAAACTTGGATTGAAGAATTTTGATCTTCAAAGTTATAAGGAAGAACTTAGGTGTATCTCGACGGGTTTATTACTCTTCATGTGACTCTAGGTAACTGACCTAAAACTCAAACTGTCAAGGTCGACTTTTTGGTCATTAATTGCCCCTCAGCATATAATGTCATCCTAAGAAGGCCAACTTTGAACAAGATTGGAGTTATTGTTTCTACGGCTTGTTTAACAATGAAATTCTTTACTGATAATGGGGAAATAGCTACCATAAGGGCCAATCAAGTTACGGCTCATAAATGTTATAACGCAAGCTTGGAAATCGTCAAGAAGGAGGAACATGACCTTTGAGTTCATCAAATGTCATGTTAATTGACCTTGACATCCGAGGATGGCATGAGGCAAAGCTACTTGAACCCGATGGGGAACTCAAAGAAATTCAAATTGGGCCGAAAGTCTTTCACAGGACTCGAATAAATAAAAGCCTCTCATTCCATCTTAAAGAGAAGCTTGTAGATTTCTTAAGGGAGAACGTGGAGTTATTTGCTTAGACAATGGCGAATATGCCTAGAATAGATCCCAACTTTATGAGTCATCATCTGTCGATTTTTCCCAGTGTTTGCCCTATGGCTGAAAAAAGAAGGAAAATGAGCTCAAATAACGCACAAAAAGTTCAAAAACAAGTTCAAGCTTTGTTAGACACAGTATTCATCAGAGAAGTGACATATTCGACTTAGTTGTCGAATATGGTTATGGTTAAGAAGTCAAATGGAAAGTGGCGAATGTGTGTTGATTATACCGACCTCAACAAAGCCTGTCCAAAGGATTCTTACGCTTTACCAAGTATTGACGGATTGGTTGATGCAGCGTCGGAATTTTGATTTCTTTCTTTTTTTGATGCATACTCGGGATATAATCAAATCCCAATGCATCCGTTGGATAAGGAAAAAACCACTTTCATCACCCCAATAGGCAATTATTGTTATAAAGTAATGCCTTTTAGGTTGAAAAATGCAAGAGATGCGTATCAGAGATTGATGAAAAAAAATTTTTACCAAACAGATCGAAATTTTGATGGAAGTCTACATAGACGATATGTTGGTAAAAACACAAGCAGAAGAGCTCTTGTCAAATTTGGAAACTATGTTCGAATGCTTACGAAAGCACAAGATGAGGTTGAACCCTCAAAAAGGCATTTTTGCTGTTGAAACCTGGAAATTTTTAAGCTTTATGCTCACACATCGGGGAATCAAGGCAAATCCCGACAAGTGTAAGGCAATCTTTGAGATGAAAAGTCCAACTTCCGTAAAAAATGTCCAGCACTTGACCAGGAGAATAGCATCCCTTTCTAGATTTTTAGCAATTGCAGCTCGGAAGGCATCGCCTTTTTTTACATTATTGAAGAAAGAGAACAATTTTGAATGGATGCCGGAGTACAAAGTCGCATTCCAAGAGTTCAAGAATTATTTGATGAGCCCTCTAATCTTGTGCAAACCCAAAGATGGCAACCCGCTTGTTTTGTATCTTTTGGGTAAGCAATTCGGCTATAGCTGGTGTTTTAATTTGAGAAGATGCGAAGTAGCAATTTCCTGTATATTTCATCAGTAAAACTTTGCAAGGGTCAAAAATTCGGTATCCAAAGTTGGAGAAAGTAGCTCTAGCCTTTATTTTTGCAACTTGATGTCTCCTACAGCATTTTCAAGCTTACACCATTGTGGTCAAGACAAACCAACCGATTCGATAAGTACTTCAAAAACCAGATCTTGTTGGAAGAATGATGACATGGTCAGTTGAGCTTTCTGAGTTTAACATACGATATGAATCTCGGACAATAATAAAAGCTTAAGCCCTAGTCGATTTCTTCGTGGAAACGGTGGGTGAAGAAGAAATCTGAGATTCGAGTTGGATATTGTATGTGGATGGAGCTTCGAGCTCAAAAGACTATGGAGCCAGAATCATTTTAGAAAGAAAATGTACATCATAATTGAAATGTCCATCAAGTTTGACTTTTCGGTCTCCAATAACCAAGCTCAATATGAAGCATTAATAGCCGGACTTCAACTCGCTATTGATGTCAGGGTTACTTACAATTTGTAGTGATTCCTAGATCGTAATGTCCCACGTAACTGGAACATACCAAGCTAAGGATCCATTATTGCAAAAATATCTGATCATGGTAAAAGAGTTGATAGGAAAGATCGACGACTTCAAGGTTCGTCATGTACCAAGGGAAGAGAATGTCCGAGCTGACATCATTTCTAAATTAGCAAGCATGAGAACTGGCGGGAGTAATAAAAGCTTAATCCAAGAGACTTTGAAAACTCCTTCTATATTGGAATCAACCTTGGTGTCAGCAATTGAAGAGAAGCCGAGTTGGATAGTTCCGATTACGTAATACTTACTAAAGGGATTCTTCCACATGATTCTCACGATGCAAAGAGATTGGCAAAAGAAGCTTCCTATTACACCATAGTAGGAGGATAGTTATACAGGAGAGGGCTTTCCCAACCACTATTGAAGTTCCTCAATCCAGATCAGGTTAACCCCATATTCAAATAAGTTAATGAAGGATCTTGCGGCCATTACCCTAGAAGAAAGGCATTGGCATAAAAAATTTTACGGGTTGGATATTATTGGTCGATGATGATAAAAGATGTAGTGGAATTTGTAAAGAAATGCTCGAAATGCCAGCAGCATGCTAACTTCCACGTCGCCCTGGGAGAAGAGCTTTCATCAATCATGTCCCTGTAGCCATTCTCTAAGTGGAGAATTGATCTCATAAGTCCCTTTCCCCTGACTGTAGGGCAAGTGAAATATTTGATTGTTGCCATTGACTATTTCACGAAGTGAATAGAAGCGGAGCCACTCTCTTCCATTACAGTTGCACAAGCCCAGAAGTTTGTATGGCAGAATATATTCACCTAATTTCATATACCAGAATCCATAGTGATAGATAACAAAACTCAGTTTGCAGACCGTAAATTTCAAGATCTCCTCACGAGTTATAAGATCAAGCACCATTTTCACTTGGATTGAATATCTACCAGCCAATGGATAGGTAGAAGTGGCAAATAAAGTCATTCTCCTAGAGATAAAGAAGAGACTCGATGTCAAGAAAGGAGCATGGGCGGATTAGCTCGGGAGTATTTTATAGTCACATCGAACAACACCCCATTCGACCACGGGAGAAACCCCATTCAAGCTTACTTAAGAGGTCGACGCCATGATCCCAATCGAAATAGGAGGACTAAGCACATGGGTTGTTTTCTAATCTACGAGGTTCAAGCCTATTAGGGAAGAAATTGACCTCTCCAGTGAAGCCAAAAAAATGGCACATATTAGAGAATGAGCTCTGAAATAGAAGTTCGCAAGAAGATATAATTCCTTAGTGGTTGATCCTAAATTTGAACAAGGGGAACTAGTTCTATGACGTGCTAACATTGGACCACCAACCCCAGGTCATGGAAAGTTAGCATCAAATTGGGAAGGCTTGTATAAGGTCATCGAAGTTTTGGGGAAAGAAGCATACAAGCTCTCAACTTTGTCTAGATCCCAGGTTCCGAGATCGTTGAATAACTCGAATCTCAGGAAATTTTATGTATAAACCATGTGAAGTCAGCATACTCTTTTTCCTACCTTGGGTTTTTTCCCGATAGGTTTTTTTCAAGGAGGTTTTGACGAGGTGACATTTCCATGGGCCAAGTAGTATATTTATGTTCTTCTACTTGATTTTTTTATCATTATCAATAAAGGAAAATTTTTATTCTTATCTTATAGTGTTCACTATCTTAATTATGTGGAATCCTAAGGGACTAATCACCCTTCAGTCGAAAAAACACATAATTGTCCAGATCTACTATCTCAGGCACTATATCGACATTAAAATTTCTTAATCTAGGTTCTTAACTTGAATCAATGGAAATTTTCTAAAAATTTTAAACTTAAAGCTAGGTCAAGAATTATGGAAAATCCTAACTCAGTTCAAACTAATTTGGAAAAGCTGAATTCTTTCTTTAACCTTGGTGAGTTTGTAAACAAATGATGGCAATTGCGTTATTATTCCCTTTAAGTTATTTGACTTAGGCGAAAATAAGTGCGTACAATTAGTCAAAAGTTAATTCCATTAACAACCCCAAAACCCAAGAAAAGTCAATTACATCAAAGCCTGTAAAAAGGAACAAAATACGAAAAAAAAAGGAAAAACATTTAGGTCACTGGAGTAAATGGCTCCTCATCATTTCCTTCATCTTCAGAGGGGGTGATCTTGATGCATCCATTCTTGACATGTTTGTCAAGACCAACCGACTCTTCTAGCTGACGAGCTTTCTCCTCAAGACGCTAGTCTTTCAATCGAGCCTCTGCCTCCAATTATGCAAGGTCAGATGTTGGCTTTTGTTTTACATCCTCTAAGGCAAGCTTCTCAACTTTAAGGAGACGTATACTCTCCTCAAGATCCTTTGCCTCCTTGGAAGCCCGGATGTTGGAAGAAACCGCATGCTTTGAGCATCTAAGTATGGTCATAGACTTTAAAAACATGCGACCAATCCACTAGAACCTGTCCACAATGCCATCGTCATCACCCCCGATTTGGTTGAGAGCGGCCGAGGTCACTAGAGCCTTATCCATGAATTCTGGATAAGGAAAATCCCTAGATAAAACGTTGTCTTTGGGCTTATTCTCCAAGTTCGGAGCATCGTCAATTTGAATTATTTTCTTCTCCTTAACCATCTTATTTCCATTTTGCTTCTTCGAAAGCTAGACTTTGGGGACTGAAGATTCTAGGGCCAAAGTAAATTTCAACTCCCGGCACCCTCGGAACCAGTACCAGAGTCGGGATTGTTGACTCATTCCCCTTCATGTGGCCTTTTCAAAATACGATTTCAAAAAATGGCACAGGATAACTTCAGAGCCATATTTTCTGTAAAACAAAAGAGAATGGAAGTTAATTCATATTAAGAAAAATGCGTATGGGGCATATGATAAAACTTGATCCAAGCAAGTATTAACCTGGATGATTTCTAGCAACTTCGGAATTTGCACCAACTATGTGCTTCAAGATGAAATTTTCTTCTCCGAATCTCGCCAAGAAAAATTCGACCAAAATTCACTCCTCGGACGAAAGTTCATCCTCATTTACCCGAGAAATCTCAAAATGTCTACTCCAGAAGCAGTTAATCCTTAATTCTTCTTCCAAGTCCTACCAAAGCAAAATTGTATTTGGAGTTAAACACCTTGAAGTAAAACAGCTTGAATTGGTGAAAGGATTTCTCATATAGCATGAACACCTTCCGATTTGGTTGAGCTTGGAAGGATAGCCACCCCATGGTCACACCTCCACCACTAGGTTAGGTAAGAGTAAAAAGGGAGAAGAATGCATTTGGAGATGGAGAAACTTCGAGCTATTCACATATAATTTCAAAGCCTCGAATTATGGTCCAACTGTTAGGATGAAGTTGGGATGGAGCAACTCTAGTTTGTTTTAAAATAGTGAATAGGAAGTGAGTAAAAGGGAAACAAAGATCGAACTTAGTAATTAGGATGTCGTATATCCACATCCACCTCGAACCACCTTCAAGGATGAGGTAACAAACTCTCTTATCAGCACTGGGAGCTTCCAAGATATATTCCTCCTCATATTCCCCTTCCGGGATGAGCAAATGCTCTTCACGTAGCAACTTCAAGAATTTTGAGTTAACTTTTGAAAGAACCCCTAGAACTTCAGGATCAACCCATTTGTACACTGAAGGAATTGCAGGAGGGAAGACGAGTGCTTGCTTCCTCGCCATGGAAGTAAACCTACATAGGAAGAACCACCTCTAAAGTCAGCAAAGTTGGAAAATGAACTCGGAAGATGACAAAATCAAAGAAAAAGTAAAATCCTACGATGATTTTCCTTCTAAAGGTTAAGGACACAGCCAGAGGTGGGTGGAGAAGAAGAAATGTTGGGGGCAGCAATCCCCCAGCGATGAAGTTACAAAAGGATATGGTGGTCTTTGGATAAAAACCACCGCAAGTAAACAATGCCATAATAATCTACTAAATACTACAACAATTATAAAATAGCAAAATCGTTCAGGAGGAAAGAAGGCATACCTTAAAAGGAAAGGAAATGTGAAGGTTTCTTGACGAAGAACGAACTTTCAAAGCATTGCAAATGGTGGTCCTCTTAAATTCTTACACAAACAATGAAGGAAATAGAAAAATGAGGGCGAAACGAAGGAGGGAGTATTTAAAGGAATGCACGCATCCCTTTGCCGCGAAACCCAAAGGTCGCGAAAGGCAAAGTTGCCTTATCACACCTTAAATTGGAGGCAAAATTGAAAATGTATTCCAATTTGAATGATGAAGGCCCCTAAAACGAGGCGCCAATATGCCACGCGTCATCTTGGGGAATAGAGATATGACCTTTGACATGACATTGTGGCAGAGATAATCACGTCGGGAAGATCAAATGATGATGATTTCTTGCCAAAGCCAAGGTGCAGCCCAAAAACCACCAAAGGCCATGATCTATTGTACGACTTTGACTCCATAACCTTGAAGTTGAAGAAACTCAGTGCCTGACATTATCATACAAACTGAGTTGGGGAAACTGTTGTAACACCCTCCCAAGTATAGTACTATGCTTAAGTCATAGCACCACACTCAAGAGTTGTTACTGTTACCTGAGCGGACCTTATTTCATAGCAACTTCAGTCGTCTTCGAAACCTTTCGAGCTATCTAGAGATAACACGGAAATAGGAATAAGAATTTTAAATTCTCAGTAGGATTCTCTAAACTATCACACGTAGTGTCATTATTATTATCTCTAGCTGCTTCGATTTATTATGAAGAAGGTGATCATGCCAAATAAATTGTTCAGTTTTATAGTTTGAAAATATATTGTCCGAAGTAGAGTTCCTTTTATTTATACACTTAAGATATAAGAGTTATTATAAAATAAATTTACAATTCATAACCTAAATAATAGTTGTAGTATATTCAAATATAATAATTCCAATATAATGAAGAAATAGAATAGATCATGCATATGCAAATATGTTCATTTGAGTTCATGCAAAATGCACTTGTGTTTCTTTAACTTTCTTTGACTTCCTTTCCTTAGCATAACTAGGCGTTACGTATCGCCATCCCTAGGATGCTTGCATATGTTTTAATCTTTAGTCTTTATTGCCTTTGGGTAGTCTGATCTAGGAGTGAGCTCAATTTATGACCGTCGTCATACAATATTGACCTGCAAGGGGACCCACATGCCACTAGGTCGGAGGGACTCAGTTGGCCAACTGCCTCTAACATAGAGGGACCCAAAAGTTTTAGCTGCCTTCACAGGGAGGGACCAAATGTGCAACTGCTTCCGAGTGAAGGGACCCATATCTTTATCTTTTAATTGCCTTCACCTGGAGGGACCCAAATAATTGCCTCCAAGTGAAGGGATCTCATATATTCTTCCTTCATTCATATGCAAAAATGCATGCTTTCATAAGAATAATTCATGATCACATCACCACAACATATTCATAATTGTATAGCTATTCATATCATAAATTTCTCGTAAAATAAACACATAGTTTCATAGATTTCTGCCGAAAATTTGGCAGCATAACGGATCGAGTCCGCTTTCTCATGAATAGTGCCAGTACTCAGACAATCAATTATCCGGCAAAATCACAACAGTGCATTCACATATCAATATCAATCTCATAGAAATAATAGTTGCACTTGAATTTTAGTTGTTGCCTATTTACCTTCACTCTACCCGATTTTTGTAAAATAAGTCATAATTTCTATTTAATTCATTTAGACCTAAATTTTGGATATGTTGGAGTGTTATGTGTCTATTTTAGCCCAAGTTATTAGGGTTCTATCTCGGCTTACCCTCTAGCTGGCCAAAATTGCACACCTAAAAGTAAAAATTCACTAAAAATCAAAAACTAGTTGAAATGGTATGAAATTTTTATCATATTAAAGCTAACAGAATAAGCTGTCATTTGCAAGAAGTCCCATTTAATTTTCTTAAGTAGAGCTTGAGTTATAAGCTCCGAAAGTTGACCCCTCTAGACTGCCCTATTTTAGTCCGGTTTGGACTTAGGGCAAATTCCTTGAACTACTGGGAGCAGTTGGGGTCGAATCTAACTCTAAAATTTTTATGAGATGTTCTCCTATGTGTAATATTTCTAACAAAGTTAGTTTCACTCAATTCCAAGTTGTATAGGGCAAGTTTTACCCTGAACAATCTTATCTACCCAGAAATAAACTCAAAAACCTAGGTCAAACTTCCAAAATTCATATCTCCCTCAATACTAATCCAATAGCCATATAATTTATATGATTGGAAAGCCCTAAATATCTAGTTTCACATAAAAATAGTTTCATTAAATTTAAACGACTGTAGGCGGAGCCGTACACTCCTCCGTACGGACTACCGTAGGGTTTCTGACTTAGACAGCATCCTGATTTTCCACACTTCTAGTTTTCTTCTTCTAACTTCAATTCCAACTCAAAATTTCATGATAATCCAACCATAAACTATCAAATACATCCAGTATATCACCAAATGAATGAAGTAAAGTAGAATTTCAAATAGCCACAATCCATAGAAATCAAGAACAAAAGTTGAATCCTACCTCAAAACTTGGGTTGTAGTGAAAAGGAAGCAAAGTTTGGTGAAGACATGGAAGTGGGGTGAAGAAATAAGGATAAGGAGATGAAGAAGAAGAAGAAGAAGAAGAAGGGAGAGAAAGAGGGCTGCTGAAGGAAGCATGAAAAATGGGAGGAGAAAGAAGGAAAAATCTAATTTGATGGTGGTGATAGTTGGCTCCTTTGATTCCTATTGGTTGCTACCTCAATTGGCTCATAAGTGAGCCAACAATGCTTATGTTGTTGTGGTATGAATGATGCCACTTGAGGGGTGATGTGGCTGAATTCTTAGCCACAAAATCTTAGAGTTTTTGATGTGTAATTTTATTGATTTGGTTCCGGCAATTTAAAATACCGAATCTCTATCGATTTCCTTCAAACCGACAAAACATTACTAAATAGTTTTGTAAGAGTTTCTATATATCCATTTTAATTCTTCTTAATCCTAATATTTCTAATTAACTTCTAATCAACTCCTAGTTAACCTTTAATTAACTTTTAATTAACTTTACAAACTCAATAAAATCGAATAAATCAATTAACGATGTAACTTAAATATTTTGCAAATTTAGGGCCTTCTATTTTCTGTTTTCCATAGCTAATGGCATTTTCATAATTTTGAACAAGTCTGGGGCATCCCACTTCATTTCACATGTGGACACCTCCGTGGCCCAATTGGCCAAGAATTGGGTTTCTACATTTCTGCTATGTGGTTCTATTTCGTTTAAAACCTTATTCTGATAATTCAATTTATATAAGGACCTAAATGTCATTTTCAAAAATGTTCAGGTGTATGGCTGTAAATAATAAAAGTTTGTCCAAGGACGTTTTCATTATTTCCTATAACATTATATAGGGATGTTACAACTGTTACGAGCTAGACCCAAAGGCTAGAGTCCTAAATGATCCAGTCAGACCTTATTTGCAGAAAGCTCAAGGCCCAAGTCAAAAGCCATTGGAAGCTGCTCCATGGAAACTGCCTTCGGTTGCAAGGATATTAACTCCAGATTCTATAATGTACGAAGCCGGATTTTGTAACATGCGCAAGTCATTATGAATCTGAGACCATTACCCAAAAATCTCAGAAATCCGTTATTATTCGAAGCCTCTATAAATAAGAAGGCTCTTCTATAAAATATATACACTTATTTTCATTCTAAACTTATACCTTACACTCTGGTTAACTTAATCGCTAGAGTCCTTGCAGATATCCTCTTTTTTCCACCGTGTGCAGCTAACCACCTATCATGTGCAGCATCTCAAGTGCCCCAAATTCAATTCAAAAATCCAACTTCCAAGGAATCAGAGCACTACTTCCGAACAGTAGTTAATTAAATTATAATAACAGCAATTAAAGAAACAGTTTATAATTCTAAATTACGGTCTGTTTGATTTTCATTATAGTTGCTTAACAAGGTCATAAAATTGATTCAGTTTTATAATTAATTGAATTATATATAAATACATTTTAACAAATTTAATTTCTATATGATTAATTTAATTTCATTCATAGTATAATTATATATACATAAATGGCATACGTGAGTCTATAATTAAATCACGTTACCTTCTCTAGATGTTATTGTTGTTATTATTATTATTATTATTATTATTAAGAGAGCTAGTAATAACCATCAGTACAAAGTCACGTAAATTAATAATATAAAGATTCTACTACCATAAAATTTTTTGTTCACCATTGCTTTATTCAACTTTATTCTTTATACAAATGACAGTTAAAATATTCAGTCCATTCATACATTCAGAATCTAAAACTGAACTCAATGAACTTTGGACAATTGTAAGACAGGATCTTCACTTGTCGGAGGGAAGGGGTGGGAAAGGAAAGCGAGGATCATGTATAGGGTTAGGCCCTGTTTATATTTTATACACATGGATCTGCCTCCTCGAATGATCTGTAAAAGCAACACTCAAATTACTTATTTTTATTAACTTAATCAATCTGTTCTAGCTCCTATGTTTTTTTTTTATCATCGCTTTGATTTAAAAAATTAAAAAAATAATAACTAGAGGGGAAAGGATTGCATTGAAAAAGTGTGTACTAAAAAAATCTGGTCCTTTTTTTTTAAAAAAAATTGTACTTATTGAGATCTTACCAAAACAAAAAAGTGATATATTTAGGTAGTGAAAATTATGTAACTCAAAAAATCCACCTCTAGTTGTAAAATCAAAGCACATTCTCCTGAGAGTAGTTTAATTTCTTAATATACTCTCCCTTAAAGAATAACTCATAGCATTTATAATTTAAAATTTTAAAACTTTATATTTCTAAAATTCTAAATTAATTGAATTCAATTTTAGTGCCATATAAATATGTTTACACAATTATTCACTTAACTTTTATAGTAATTAACTTAAAAATTGTATAAAAAAATAAAAAGAATATACAGTTGGTTAATATTAGAAAAACGTTTTATTGATAATATATCAAAATTAAATATTTTTATTTAAAATTCAAATACATCAAAATTAAGGATTTAATTAATGAGAGAAAAGTTAGAATAAATACTCACCAGGAGGAGTAGGATGACTTCTTGGACCTTCGTAATCTAAGTTGTACAGGCCATTTCGGTCCCCTGTTTACAAATGTTACAGCCCTCAACATTACTTGTTCTAACTTATAAGCATCGAATAAGGTAGTGATAATACTATCCAGGATGCATAATCAAACGTAGTAGAAAATCTGACCTTGATTTTCTGTTTCGTTTTCTTAATCTTGTAGACACATAATATAGCAATTACAATTAAAATATGATCAAACAAACAAAATGTCGACACGATCACCAATACACATGTCCCCCGTGTTAAAATTGATGATTTTGACTAATAATATATTTTAAATTGTTAAATTAATATTTTAAAATTTTTAATTTAATTGAATTTAATTTTAAAGCAGTGTACAAACTTTTCACACAATCAACCTCCTAACTTTTATAATAATTAATTCAAAAGTATACGAATATATATATATATATATATATATATATATATATATATATATATATATATATATATATAGAGAGAGAGAGAGAGAGAGAGAGAGAGAGAGAGAATTAATAATGTAAAAATTTTATACGGATGATATATCAACATTAAACCTTTACCTATTTAAAATTTAAAATACACCAAAATTAAAGATTTAATCACAAATAGAAAATATAAAATAAATATTCACCATGTCCAGGAGGAGAAGGATGAATCCTTGGACCTTCATAGCCGGTGTCGTATAGGCTATTTTGGTTCCCTGTTTAAAATTATTCAAGTTAACAATATTACTTGTTCAAATTTATATGCCAAAATCAGCAGCAAATAAAATAGTAATATTATTATTCATGAAGCATAATAGAACTTATTAGTAACATGTAAAACCAGACCTCGATTTTTCAGTTTATTAATCTTTTAGACTTATAACCCTATACAAACTTCTTATGCAATTATCCGCTTAACTTTCACAATAATTAACTCAAGATCATATAAAAATTAATATAGAATTATTTAATAGTATAAAAAATTTATATCAAAAATATGTTATTATTAGTTTTTTTCTATTAAAAAATTCAAATACATCAAAAATTAAAGATTGAATTATAAATAGCAAATATAAAATAAATACTCACCCAGTGGAGGAGGAGATGGATGAGTCCGTAGACCTTCATAATCCTCGTAGACGCTATTTTTGTTCCCTGTTTAAATTATTCCGGGTCTCAAGATTACTTTTTCAAATTTATATGCTAAAGATTAGCAGCAAATAAAATTTTAGCTGCAGCAAATAAAATTTTAGCAGTATTATCCATGATATATATAATAGAACATAGTAAATTGTAAAACCTGACCTCGATTCACTTTTTCATGTTATTAATCTTTTAGACTTATAATCCATTGATTACAACTAAAAATTGGATTAACGAATATAAGTGTCTACTTGTTTTTCACCAATACAGATATCCGCTTAAATTTTACAATAATTAACACAATAGTAATACAAAATTTAATATATAATTGATTAATAGTCGAAAAATTTTATAGCTACAATATATTAAAACTAAAATTTTTCTTTTAAAAAATTTAAAATGCATCAAAATTAAAGATTTAACTATAAATAGAAAAATTAAAATAAATACCCACCTAGTGGAGAAGGAGAAGGAGAAGGATGAGTACTTGGATCTTCATAATCTGTGTCGTATAGGCCAAGTTGTTTCTCTGTTTAAAATTATTGCAACTCTCAATATTACTTGTTCAAATTTTTATGAGCCAAAGATCGGCATCGAATAAAATAAGAGTAGCATTATCCAGAATGCGTAATAGAACATAATCAAATGTGTAAAACCTGACCTTAATTATCTTTGTCGATTTTTTAACCTTTCAGAGTTATATTGCAGTGATTTACAATTAAAAATTTTATTAAACAGCAGAAATGTCTACATGATTTTAAACAATACAGATATCCATTTATTAAATTATATTATTTTCACCAATCACATAATTTAATTATTTTAGCTTATACAATTAAATTTCTAAATTAAAATGTACAAACTTTTTACACAATCATCAGCTTAACCTTTACAATAAGTAATTCAAGACCATATAAAAATTCATATATATAAAGACAATACATGATTTTCACCATTACAGATATCCCTGTGACTCTCAAGAAATATCTTTTTTCCAACAAATTAACACAAATTTCGCAAACATTTTTGTCTGAACTTGATCATTCATGTATTAATTTCTTTTCTCCATTCATTTTATATTCAATAAACGGAAGTTTCCAAATGCAAAACCCATGAGAAGTGTGGAGAAATAGACATATATGCATGAAAATCCAATTAAAATTAGAAACTAAAAGAAGCTATAGTATAAAACAATTTCTTAATTATGTTTGATTTAACTTAAAAATCAAGGATGATGCCTGTGAACAGTGGCATCAAACAATAGAAAACACGCAAAACCAATACATCTTACATAAGAAAAAACGAATGGTACTGTTCTAACATGTCATCTTTCTTTTGCTAATTTAAAGGAAGAAATAAACCCTGCAATACCTTTTGCCATGGTCCTTTCAAAACACATGACAGCAGAGGTAAGCAAAAGGGAGACCAAACATAGCCGAGCGATACAAGCCATCTTTCCCAATTCCCAAATTCTAACTAAGCTTTGTTGTTTGTAGAACTGCAGATGAACCCAAAACTATTCCAGCATCTATTTAGAAATAAAGTAATAAAGGAGTTATTGCGTTACTTCTTCTATTTTTTACCTTACCAGTTTTTGGAGAATAACGAGCCTCTTTAATTACAAATGTATTAATGAGGAGGGATCTAACGATATATCGGTAAAAAGTAAAACTCTCATACGATTAATTCAACGACCATTAATAGCACAGTTAAATGAACAAAAAAGGTAAAAGAGGTTTTTTTATTTTTTATTTTTTGTCTAAAATATCAATACAATATTTGAAGTCCACTTAATTTTAATTAATTTAACTCGAGACAAGTCAATCCATTTTGGAATAAAGCTTTCTTAGAACTAACTTTTTTCATCTACAAAACTTGAATCCAGAGACCTTGTTTAAGGGAAACCAATGTTGAACTAGTTGAACCCACCAAGTATTGGTAGAAAAAAAAGAGTTTCAACCGTAAAACTATTGACACTCAGTTCTATTTATCTACACTTTCTTATAATTGCTTTTGATTTTTGTTTCCTTAATTATCCTTAAGTGGTTTTATAGTATTGAACTAATGATTGTTATTATTTCCAGTCCAGTGCTGTGGGAAGTCACTTGGAACCATATTGTGTAGTAAAATAAGGGCAACAATCAGAAAAATCCAAGTGTTAGACGATAATCTCAAGCAGCAAGTGTTCCTCATTATTCAGAGTTTCATGCCATAGGCAAGGAACTAACAATATTGCCTATGATATCAACCCCAAGATATGCATCTTCCATAAAAATGTAAAAACAATGATACCAAGTTAATTAAAACCAAAGAAAATAGTAACTCAAGGTTTAAATTTTCCATTTCTATTTTGTATTATTTTTCATTTAAGAAACCAATGAAGATGAACAAGTGATGGACCTGTGCATAAAAGGATGAAGAAGAAGCAAACTATTTAATGTAATATCTTTCCAAGTATAATACTATGCTTAAGGTACAATACCACACCTAGGAGTTATTACTATTACATAAGTGGATCTTGTCTGATAGCATCTTTTGGCTGTCTCCAACATCTTAGGCAACTATGTCCTAGATGACTATCTTCAGTACCTCCCGAGCTATCTGGAAATAATACGAGAACATACATAAGGGTGAGAATTAGAAATTCTCAGTAGAATTTTCTAGACTACTATATATATATATATATATATATATATATATATATATATATATATATATATATATATATATATATATAGTGTCATCGTCATTATCTTCAACTGCTTCGATTTAAGAAAAGGTGATCATGCCATAGCATTTATAAATTTCATTTTATAGAGTTAAAAAATATCCTTCCGAAGCAGGTTCATTTTATTCTAACACTTGTTATTTGGGAGTGTAGTTTCATAATGATAATAACAAGAACATAACTTATGCTTATGCAATTGCTCATCATAAAATCATACAAACACACTCATGCTTTCTTTACTTGACACACTTAGACATCACATATTACCGTCCTTAGGGTGTCTGCTGTGTCTTTAATCTTTACTGCCCATGGGTAGCCTAATCTGGGAGTGAGTTTAACTCATAACCATCGTCACACAGTACTGACCTGCAAGGGGACCTACATGCCTCTACATTTGGAGGGATCTCATTTGGTCAACTGCCTCCCAAATAGAGGGATCTCAGTGTTTTAACTACCTTCATAGGAAAGGATCCAAATAACTATCTCCAAGTGAAGGGACCCACATCTTATCTTATTTAATTATCTTTACAAGGAGGGACCCAATAACTACTTCCAAGTGAAGGGATCTCATTTTGTTTTTCATATTCTTTCATGATCCATATGCTCATATTTTCACGTATGAGTAGGCTTAAGAGACTTATGCACATGCCTCATACCTTACTTTCAAATATTCATGCTTGCATGGTATTTATGTATATAACATATAAATATTCATAACTTTCACATATTTCCACTAGAATTTCGACAGCATAACAACTGAAATGTGAGATTTTCCAAAGTACAGACAGTATTATCTCAACCAGCTAGTCACAGTAAATAGAAGCATCATATTCATATACCAATATGACATTAATATAGCCAAGGATTGCACCAAAACTTAGTCATTGACTCTTTATGACTTAAAGGATTTCTAACCCTTAAAGTTGATATTGCATTTTAAATTCCTCAATTCTGCCTTATACTTGTAAATTTCACTAAAATTCCATTTTACTCCATTTCAATCTAGAAATTTAATATGTTGTAGCCTTATTAGTCTACTTTTAAATGTCTTTAGTCCCTTTAAGTTTTAATGTGTATAAGTTGAGTTATTAAAGTTTTACTCAAGAATGCCTTGCTTTAGGACAGACTTGATCACTGAAGTTTAAAAAATCACTAAAATTCCATCTTTTGTCATTTTATCCAAATTCTATATCAAATTATAGCTAATTGAATTATCTTTCAATCCCAATAAGTTTCATCTAAATTGAGTAACTAGAGTTCAGGTTATGAGCTCTTTAAATAGGCTGTCCCATATTACCCTGCTCCCACTTGATAGAGTATAGGTCAACTTTGGTAAATTACTGGGAATAATGTACTCAAGATCTAAGCTTGAAATTTTTATGGCAGAGTTATCTATGTATTAGCTTCCCCAAAAAATTGGTTTCACTTGAGTTTGATGGCTATAGGTGGAGTGGCACCGTTCATTGTATGGACGACTTCCCTAGGGTTTTCTCTCAACTTTTCTGCTTAGTTGTTCTTTTAATATTTTGAGCATATCAACAAACTAAACCAATAATTACTATTTTAAATCACCTAAAACAAGCCATATTAATAGTGGACATCAACAAATAAAAGGTAACAAAGAAACCCTAGCAACCACTTAGGTTAACAATCTAAGAAATCCTACCTAAAATTCAATGTTTGAGCTCTTCTATTTGAAGCCTTGCTAGCTTTACTTCTCTAAAGCCTTGAAATAGATGCAAATCCCCTTTTTTTTTTAGTTGGTTGAAGCTATATGATTAAAGGAAGGAGGATTTAAGCTTGTTTTAAGGCTTCTTTGATGCAATATAGAGAAAAGAGTGAAATATTTGGTCATAAGAAGACAAGACTATGAGGTGTCTTGGGTGGAAGTAAAGAGAATGGAGAGGAAGATGAAGAAGAAGAAAAAAATGGAGGGTTAGGGCTGGTTAAGGCTGGCCGAAATTTACATGGGTAAAGGGGGAAAATTGTGATAGCTTGTGTCCTAAGTTGGAAAGGTGGAAAAAGAATATGATTGATGGATTTCATTGAAATTTTAACTCTTGTTGATTGTAGAGATGGATGGCCATGATTTGGCCAACAAACATGGGAAGGTGGCTGATCTCTAACCGCAGGATTTAAGGCTTTAAACTAGTATTTATGTTATCCTACAGTATAAATTTCTATAAACTCGATTCCTGATTTATGAGATACCGTAAACAAACCGATTTCATTTAACTATCTAAATATTGTTAATTGTCTAATGAAATTTTCTACAAAGAAATTTGAATTTTATCTAACCCTAATATTTACATTTCAATATTGACTACTCGTATATCTATAATGTATCTGAAAGTTTGATTATTTGACAGTACTAATTATGCAAAATTTGGGATATTATATTTAAAAGTGAAGAAAATTGCAAGATCTAAAGTGATGATGATTAACAAGTTACTAATTCCACATTCCAAGTCTAATCCCTAACCAGCTTGCCCTCCAATTTTAATTGCCTCCCATCCAACCTTTCTTATACAATGGAGATGATGAGGTCAAGGTTGAACACTGCCATGAGGTACAACTTAAAACCTAAACCAATAGTGAGGATGGGTAAACCCATAGGAGGCAAATAGGGCTCAAAGAAGTGGGCAAGGGGGAGAAGGCAAAGAGAATGGTATGTGAAGACCGAGATCGTGGTGATGAAGGAGTAGTGCTAGGAGTGGGTGAGGAGTGGTGTCCGAGATGAGGGAAGGGATTGCGGCATGGGAGGCAAGGAAGGCATAGAGGGAGAGGAGGTAGGAAGGGAGGGAGAATAAGGCTAAAAGCCAAGGAAAGAAAAGAGAGGGTGGAACTTTGAGCCAAATTCATGGATTCAAATTGCAGACCGCATCACGTGATGCAGCCGCAATATTGCAATTGTGGTGTGACATCTATTCACATAAATTGACTATAATATAACCGCATTAGAGTCATCATAGGCCACATTAGAGTCACAATGGATTGCAATAGACTCAATTTTAAGTTGCAAAGGCACAAAAATTTCACACTGCCACATCTACAATGCGTGTCATGATAGCTGCAATATGCGCAATTAATAACTGCATTTGCAACTGCAATTTAAAATCATAGGCCAAAATAATAAATTCATCATCTTTTCCTGATTTTATAGTTTAATCCTCATAATAGCTTTTATTATGATATTGCTTAAGATTTATGGTAGTCCCTAACTTAACAAAACCACCATAGAATTTGCCTGCTCGTTGTAACTCTTACTAGACTTGTATTAATATTGAAAAGCATAGTGCAACCCAAGGAGTTTGAGTTATCAATAGTGAAAATTGCACTTTTCCTCCTTTAATTTCTAGCGAAAACATGGGGCTTACTAATCTCCACTCAGCTTAACTCTACTATATGAAATTTCATTTTCCAACTAAGCCTCACTTAAAGGTAAATGCAAAGTGTAATTTGCGAAAGTGATATACAAAATTGCACACACAAGATAACCAACAATAGTATAGGAAAAAGATTATTGGAAAGGAGAACTATAAGATTCTACACTCATAGAAGCAAAATTGAAGCATGAGGAGAATTAGCATGAGAGCATGTGTTAGCTTCTTGCTATAGTTAGCTGGTTCAGTTGTTTTCTATTATTGGTCAGTTAGTGCAATTACTAAGACATTTTATATTGATCTTGGTTGTACAGATTAGTTCAGTCCATACCAGCCACATATAAATAGCTACAAGCTACAACATTTATAACACAATTCAGAAGTGAGAAATCCATTTTTCATTCACTCGGGTTATTCTCCTTTCTTTCTCAGTTTCTGGTTTCACCATCTCTTAGGAGAACATTTACAGAAATTAAAACACGATACTCTCTTTGCATGTTCTCTCTTGTTGGCAATAACCATCCGTGCAAAGTCAAGAAAATTTATAATATAAAAATTCTATTAATATAAATTATTTATTTTATTCAATATAATACTTTATTATTCGTTATGCTAGTTGATCATAAAGATATATATGAAACTGAACACAATGAAATTTGGACAGTTCTTAGACAGAGTCTTCACTCATCAGAAGGGAAGGTGAGGAGGATTATGTTTAGGGTTAGGCCCTATTCCTCCATAATCATCCTCATAGATTTGCATCCTCGAGCTTGGGGGGGTGATCTGTAAAAGGAACACTCAAATTACTCATTTTTATTAGCTTAATCAAATTTGTTATAGCTCATATGTTATCATTATTTGGTTTGAATAATAATAATAATAATAAGGAAAAAGTCTAAAAACCCCCCTTCAACTTTACTCTATGTGCACTTTGGTCTTGCTATTTTAAAAATGTGCAAATTAGTCCTGTAACTTTTTGATATGTGGACATTACTACAAATTGCTAATGGATGTTTATTTTTTGATGAAAAAAGTCTAAAAAAAACTCTTCAACTTTGGTCCATATCCATATAGTCTTGTAATATATCAATATGTAAGTCCTCCTAATGAGATTGTAGAGCCGATGTATTTCTCACGATCAACTTTTCATCAAAAAATAAACGCCCATTATCAAATTAGAGTAACTTGTACATATTAAAAAATTTAAGGACCAATTTGCATATTTCTAAAGTAATAGGATCAAAGTGTAAATGGACTAAAGTTGACTGGATTTTTAAGACTTTTTCCTAATAATAATAATAATGATGAGAGGTGAAAAAATTACATTGAAAAAGTATGTACTACTAAGAAAAATTCTAGTCCTTTTTTAATCCGAAAAAATTGTATTTGTTGAGATATTACCAAATATGCGATATATTTAGGTAGTGAAAACAATGTAACTTTAATAATTAACCGCTAATCATTAAATTAAATTGTATTATCTTGAGAGCAGTTTAATTTCTTAATCTACTCCTCCTTAAAGAATGACACGGGGCATTTATAATTTAAAAATTTTTTAGTTTATATTTTTAAATTCAAAGTTAATTAAATTCAATTTTAATGTAATGTTAGAATAAAAGTTTTTTATATAACCACCCATTGAATTTGTGCTGCAGTTACCTTACAAGTCATACAACAAATAATATATAATTGATTAATAATATGGTACAAATATGTCAAAATTGAAGATTCAATTATAAATAGAAAGGATAAAATAACTGTTGACCTGGAACAGGAGGAGGACGATAGAGGATAGGATTAGGCACTGGATTGTTGTAATCTTCTGTGTTGTATGGGCTATTTTGGTTTCCTATTTAAAAAAGTTCTAGCTTTCAATAATATTATTTATTCAAAGGAACATATTTTCTTTGAACTCATAACATATAGACATCATAATATAGATACTGTACATTAATATAAGTATGGATAAGTATTAAATACATATATATTGAGATAAGAAGGATAAATTATATGTTTATGTGAAAGACATATTATATTTAATATTAAATTTTAATATTCAAATAACATAACCCTTTTTCAAATTTACGTGACATAAACCTTTAGCAAATTAAATAAAATAATATGTAGTAGTATTATGCAAGATGAATAGAATATAGTAATATATAAACCTAATCTTGATTTTCTTAATCTTTTAGACTTATAATGCAGTGATTACAATAAAAAACTGGATTACGCAATATAATTTTCACCAATAAAGATATCCATGTGACCCTCTAGAATTACTTTTCGCCTCCACAATTTTCCCTGACATTTTAAATTTCAACTTGATCATTCATGTATTAATTTCTTTTCTCCATCATTTTATACCCAAAAATGAAAGCTTCAAAATGCAAAACCCATGGAAAAGGTGAAGAAATGGACATATATGCATCACAATTCAATTAAAATTACAAAATAAACGATGCTATAGAAGAAAATGATTTCTTCATGGTGCATGTCTATGGACAGTGGCATCAAACATCACATAAAACCAATAACATCTTACATCAAAAGTTGCTAACCGTCTGCTTGGATCAAAAGAGAATATGGGAAGAAAGACAGTGAAAAGAAAGAAAATAGAGAGAAGAGAAAATAGAGAGAAAAGTTTATTCTCTCTCCTATTGCTTGGATGAAGAGAAAATGAAAAGAAAAAAATAAGAAAATTTTCTTCCTCTTGCTTGGATAGAATGAACAGTAAGAAGAAAGAAAATATAATTATATCAAATAACTATTTTACCCTTAGTACAATATAATGTAAATATTTCCTCATATTTTATATTTCTAATTCATTTATAAATGGATTTAATTTTTATACACAAATAATATAAAATAATTTTATACCATTAACTAATGAAAATTCAGAAAAATGTCAAATTATGGTGAATAACTATTCACTATAATAACTATCCATCATAGTTTGTAACTTTTCTAAATTTTTTGTGGTTGATAACAGTGTAAAATTATTTTATATTGTCTGTGAATAAAAATTATTCTCTATAAATTAAATATAATATATTGCATAAAAATGATTAGATATAATAAATTAAATATACAACAAATATAAAAAAAAAGTTGACAACACAACTTAAAACAATATGTTTAGTTACAAAGATATGTTTTCCAAGTTGGATAATTCCAAGTACCTTTCACAAAATTAATATTAGGTACTATTATAGATAACGCTGTATAGTGCTAACGTAAAGTGAAGAGTTTTTTTTCTTCATTGTAGTGTATAGTAACACTTAAGTAATAAGGACGGAATGGTTATTTTACAGAAAATTAACTCCCCACTTCAATTTTCTCGGCTAGTGAGGGGAGAAAAAATTTTTGTGAGTCCCACCATCAACTTTTTCTTTCTCTTATGTTTTTTTTTTCTATCCAAGCAAAGAAAAATCTGAAAATCTCTCTATTCTCTTTCTTCCCAATTTCTTTCTCTCCTTTTTCTATAGATCCAAGCAAAGGGTAAAAGCGTTGGAAACTATTACCTTCCGCTATGTCCCTTGTAGAACACATGATCGCAAATGTGAGCAAAAGAAAGGCCAAACATAGCCGAGCGATACAAGCCATGGATCTGAAACTCTATTCTAGTTTTGTTGTAGAACTACAAATGACCCAAAAATTGTTCTATTATTATTATTTATTTTTGGTAGTTGAACGGGGCACAGCGCCCAAACAAAACAAAACAACTAAGCAATCAGCCAAGGCAAAGCCTGTAATGTTCTCCTCTGTATAGTATTATGCTTAAGTCATAGTACCACACTCTAGAATTGTTACTGTTACTTGAGCGAACCTTATCTGACAGCAACTTCAGCTGTTTTTAAAAACTTCTCGAACTATTTGGAGATATCATGGAAGCATGAGTGAGAATTTTAAATTCTCAATAGGATTTTCTAAGAAATTACATACCGTGTCATCGTTATTATCTCCAGATGCTTCGATTTATTATGAAAAAGGTGGACATGTTATATAAACTATTTAATTTTATAGTTCAAAAATATATTGTTCGAAGCAGAGTCCATTTTACTCATACACCTGTCATTTGGGCAAGCCAATACGAAATAAATTCATGAATTATACTATGAATAATAACTAAAACGTATTAAAATATAATACCACTAATATACTGAAAACATAAAATCTGCACATGCCTTTACTTGTACTTAAATTTATGCAGATAAACATAATTTTCTTTTTTTCCTTTATCTTCTTTTACTTGTTATACATATTCTAAAGTACGATCACCATGTCATACTCCGTAGCGGTGTGATCACCATGTCACACTCCTTAGAAATATGTTTGTAACACTCTCTATTATATAAGTCATGCTCAAGTCATGGAGTTATATTAAGAGGTTGTCACTGTGCTAAGAGAATCTTTAAAATGTGAAAAATATAATACATGGCCTTTTAACTACACACTTTATTCCTGAATAATAATTCATAAATTTCGTCTCTGATACATAGAGAATAAAATAATTACAATTTAAGAAAAATTTTGTATCTAATGTTATATGCAGAAACTGCCTCTACATTGCGGCTGTCGCCCTTTCTGAACTTCAACTAGCCCCTATAGTCTTCCGGACTGACTCAAGCCTGAGTCTTGCATAATGAACGTCCCAGTATTCTGCCTCGTTCTTAAGTTTTAGCCTATGATCTGGAATATTTATGAAAAGAAGAACATACAAGCAAGTAGTGAGAACCTAAGGTTCTCAGTAGGTAAACTTGAACCATACAGTGTCATCATAAACATTTCAGCCACTTCGGTTTCTTATAAAAATGTGAGCACATATACACAATCAGTGGTTTAGTTTTAAGTTGAAAACATCTTCCTCGAAGTGGGTTATATTTTAACAATCGCTTGTCATATTATATGACAGACATAGGAATATAAATAGTATAATATGTTTCGGCAAGAATCATAATAACATTATGACTTAATGAGGTAATTGAAGATGCACATAGAGATGCTTATATTTGACTGTATGCAAGTGCACTTGACTTAATTCATCTCTTTCTTTAACTTGCAACTTGATCTTGCTCTTCTGTGCTTGGTTCCCCGGAGGTGAATGGCCTTTCTCACCCTAGGGTAATAGCCTGCTTTTCAGGTCTGAGCTTGTACCTATACATGAGTGACAAGTTTATTTTCCCCGACCCTCACACCAGTCTATTCCTATTAATTCTGGTCGAGGGCTGGCCCAAGTCTTAGACAGTACCGCTTTGGTCTACGTAGTTGGGTCTACGCCATGCCTCACGTGGTAGCTTAGTACGTCCATCTTGCAAATTCTTATTATCTTTTCCTTTCCATATCTTATCATGCATGCGGATGCTTTGTGCATTCATGGATATGCCTCACATCTTACGTCTTATATCATATTCTAATTATGCTTGCATGCATGATGTACATGAACATGACATGTAAATGTAAATATATTCAAAGTATAATCACCCATAGTATAAGTTCTCATAACTTCATATCATACTTAAACTCATCCTTGCATATATGAACCTTATGAGCATAACATATAAATATTTATAACATTCATATGATTCACATATTTCTGCCGGAATTTCGGCAGCATAACGGATTAAACCTACTTCCCCATGAATAGTGCTAGCTTCCACGGATAAATCAGTCATAGCAGTATAATTAGTCTAACATATCTATCAATGTAAAACTTGCAACCATCAACTCAAGCCTTATATGTTCACTAATACTTGTGAAACCATCAATTTGGTCATTTCTGCCAATCATATTCAGTTCTGTCCAAATTTTGTATAATCCACCTTTAGTCCAATACAACTCATTTAAACCTGAATTTTTGATATTTCATAACTCTATGTGTCTAGTTTTCAACCCTTTTGGTCCCATCTCGTTTTATTATGTGCAGCTCAAGATATTTAAATTTTGCCTCAGCCTATTTGGTCACTAGCCAGAATTACACTCTTGGAAGTAAAAATTTACTAAAAATAGGAATCTAAGTGAAACCATATGAAACCTATACCAATTTAAAGATAACAAACAATCTTTTACTTCCAAGAAGTTGCATATCATTTGCATAAGCATAACACAAGTTATAAGCCCCGCAAGTTGACCTTTCTGGACTACCTTGTCTTAGCCTGATTTAGACTTAAGGCAATTTCATTGAATACTGGGAGTTATTACGAACGAGTCTGATTCTGAAATTTTTAGAGAATGTTCCCCTATATGTTAGCTTTCAAACAAGACTAGTTCCACTCAATTTGAAGGTGTGTGGAGTGAGTTACACCTCTCCCAACACATACTGCTTAGAAGGAAACCTAGATTTTTAGGTTAAAATTCAAAAATTCATAACTCACTCAATACTAATCTAATGACCTTATAATTTATATGTATGGAAAGCCCTGAATGTCTAGTTTCACATAAAATTAGTTTCATTTTGTTTCAATGGTTGTAGGAGGATCCGTACACCCTGCCGTACGGATCACAGTAGGTTCTTCTAGGTTTTCAGATTCTGGTTTGCTCTCTATCTTATGTTCCATGCAATATTCAATCTCAATCCCTCCAAATACTTAATAAATTAGCCATAAATCATCACACACATCAAGTATATCATCAAAGAAGTGAAGAGAGTTGAACCCTCATACAACTTTAATCCATGAAAACAAGAAACAGAAAATAGAAATTCTACCTCTAGATTGTTGTAGATGTTGGCTAGATGCAAGTTCTTGGTGTGGAAGAGGGATGGAGCTTAAAGGTAGAAGTAAGGTGAAGTGAGGGAGGAGAAGAATGAAGAAAGAATAGAGAAGAGGCAGCTACTGATGGGGTCGAAAATATCAAGGGAGGAAAGTGGGAGTTAGTTGAATTTTATGGTGGTTGAGTCATGGTGTGGTTGGTGGCTTGGATGGTGGAGACTTGGCCACTCCTCCCCTATCTAGTGGCTCAAAATGGCGCCATCCTAAGGGGATAAAGTGGGTGAGTTATCAGCCATTGGATCTTGGGTTTGGAGTGTTGAATTTGACTAGTTAAATTCTGAGGTTTTTAGCTCCAAGTTCAAGCAGAACAAGTAAAATTAGGTTCCAAGCTCCATGTTGATCGCTGAGTTTAATTGGAATATACACAAGTTTCAGTTTTTGAAGTGATCTTCAAGTTCAAATAAAATGAACATGAGTTTCGACTTACGAATTGATCTCCAAGTTCGAATAAAATAAACATGAGTTCCGACTTTGAGCAAGAATTAGCGATAGTTCTAAGTGATAGTGCGTTAATATTGTTATGCGACGTGTATGAATACTAGATCAAGTTTAGTTAATATCGAAACTCGTAACTTAACAAACAGAGAGCTAGATCGGGTATAGTTAATGTCGGAACTTGGAACTTAGAAAACGCATTCATAAAAGTTTTGGAAGACTAATTTTGGCTTAAGGTCGGAGATCAGAAATCACAACACATAAATCACCTTAAAATTGAAAGTCAAGGACAAGAATATAGAACCTAAACTCGGAAGTCGAGTATCTTCAACATAAACTTGGAAGTTGGTACCAGAAGATGAAACCATATACCCGAACCTCAGAATTCGAGAACTAGGACACTTTAAAACTCTTATGCACGTAACTCCAAAACTTGCTATCTCATTAAACATATAATCCCAAAACTCGATCCAGAATCAATCCCGGAGATCGATACTAAACATAACCCCGAAAGTCGGGAAACAAAACATTAACCTTATATACCCGGAAGTCGGGATATTATCTCGGAACTCGAATACAATTCAATCTCAAAAGTCGGTCCTAAGCTCAACCAAAATGGACGAGAGTTTCGATCTCCGAATTGATTCGCTGCGTTCAAAGAAAATGGACATGAGTTCCGACTTTAACTAGAATGGAGGTGAGTTCCGATTTCAGACAGAATGGAAACGAGTTTCCAATTTTTTAGGCAAAAATGGAATAATTTAGCACAAGGAAAATTGGGGATGTTACAATGTTCATCCTGCCACGTCCTAGAGTATGATCGCCATGTTATACTTTATCGGGGTGTGATCACCACGTCACATCTCTTAGGGTGTAGGATTATTATGCTATATTCCAGAGTATGATCGCCACGTCATACCCCATCAGAGCGTGATCGCCATGTCACGTTCTTTCGGAATATGGACTCATTATTATATCTTTCGTCATAGAATCTTTATTATAGCTTTCATCGTAATCATGAATGCATATGTATCAAAGTGTATTTCATAACTTATGCATAGGCTTTGCCGAAATTTTGGCAACATGACGAATCAAGCCTGCTTCCATGTGAATAGTGCCAGTACTCAGAAAACCAATTTTAGAAAGAAATCATAACACTTTATTCACAATTCAATCATCAATTTCATGGGAACAATTATTGCATTTAAAACATGGTTGCTGTCCCAACACTTTCATTCAACCCAGTTTTTGTAAATTAGGCCACAAGTTCTATTTAACTCATTTGGACCTAAATTTTGGATATGTTAGAGTGTTATGCGTCTATTTTGGTCCCATCCAATTTTGATAAATGTAGCTCAAATTATTTAAGTTTTATCTCGGCCTGTCCTATAGCTGGCCAGAATTACATACTTAAAAGTAAAAATCCACTAAAAATCAAAAACCAGTTCAAATCATACAAAATTGGTATCATATTAAAGCTAACAGAACAAGTTTTCATTTGCAATAAGTTCCATTTCAATTTCTTTAGTAGAGCTTGAGTTATAAGCCTCGATATTTGAACTTTCTGAACTACCCTATTTTGTCCTGGTTTGGACATAGAGCATCTTCCTTGAACCACTGGGAGTAAACGGGATTGTATTTAACTCTGAAATTTTTATGGGATATTCTCCTATGTGTAAGCTTTCTAAAAAACCTAGTTTCATTTAATTCCAAGTTGTATAGGGCAAGTTTTGCCCTGAAAAACCTAGTTTGCCCAGAATCAAACTCAAAAACGTAGGTCAAACTTCAAAAATTTATATCTCTCTCAATACTAATTTAATGGCCTTATAATTTATATGGTTGGAAAGCCCTAGATGTATAGTTTCTAAAATTAGTTTCATCAAATTTAAATGGCTTTAGGCAGAGCCATACACTCTGCCGTGCAGACTACCGAGGGATTTTGGTCTCCCAACCCCTCACTTCTTTCTATTATCATCCTTTTCTACTTCTTAATTGGTTTTAAACACAAAACAGTCATCAAACCAATCAATAATCATCATATACATCCAACACCACATCAAGAAATGAGAAAACAAAAATCCCAATCAGCCACCCATACCCAAGAAGACACGAACAAAGTTGAATCTCTACCTCCTTTGTATGTGATCTTGCTAGATTTTGGAGTTTGGATTTATGAAACCTTATCAAAGCTTGAAGGTTTGATGGAGTTGGTTGAGAGGAGAAGAGAAGAAGAAGGCTGAAATAAGGAGAGAGGGAGGCACAATCAGCTAAAAGGAAAAGGAAAGGAATATGTTATTAAGGCTTAATGAGGTAGTTGGAATTGTAGATTTTGATTGGTTGAGATTTTGTGGCCTTGGTGGCGCCACCCATAGAGGGTTAAATGGCTGAGTATTCAGCCTTTGAGTCATAAGGTTCTGAGTATATAATTCTATTGATTCGGTTCTGACAGTTTAAAATACCGAAATCTTACTGATTTCCTTTAAATCAGTAAATCGGTTTAGGAAAATTTCTACGAAATCTTCGATACTTCTAACCTAATTCTTTCTCATCTAATCTCAATTAGTTGCTAATTAATTGATCCTAAATAAATATTTAGTCGAATTTTAATTAACTTTAATTATTCGATAGAAACCGAACAACTAGGCAAAAAACAATAAAAAAATCTGGTGGATATTATTACAAAGCCACCCCAGCCAAATCATCTCTAAGAATAGAAACAAGGCATGAAAGGGCATGCAAAAAATAACACACACCAAAATTCATAGAATGACCTAAATTAGCAAGGTAGTCAGCTGCTCGGTTGGCTTCTCGATATACATGAATAATTTGGACCTGCCAATCTCTACATAGAAGATCATGAACTCTTGCTATAACCATATCATAGAGGTGCTTATTATCCGAACCTATAGAGATGAGAGATATTGCTGCTGTAGAGTCCATTTCCAAAACAACCTTCCTATGACCATTCCTCCAGGCTAGAGCAAGTGAATAGAGAGCTCCCCAAATCTCAGCCACTATTATGGGGCAATAGGCAAGATTCACAGCAAACCCACCAAGGAACTAGCCCGAAGCATCTCTCCGTAAACCTACACGAGATGCCTCCTGATGATGATCCACTGAGCCATCACAATTAAACTTAACCAAATCTTCATTAGGAAAAGACCATGAAACAAGATTAACAAATTTAAGCACAGCATTAGAATAAGCCCTGTGAAAATAAACATGCTGATTTCAAAAAATTATCCAAAATCTATGGAAGATTTCCTCATCCGAAGGAGTATGATGATCAAAGATTTCTTGATTCCTTACACACCATAAATAATGAACTGCAATAGCAAAAAGCTGCGGCCAAGGGAAATTGTAACGTCCTCCTTCGTACAGAATTATGCTTAAGTCATAGTACCATACTCAGGAGTTGTTACAGTTACCTGAGCGGACTTTAACTGACAGCAACTTTAGCCATCTTTGCAACTTCTAGAACTATCTGGAGATAACATAGAAATAGGAGTGAAATGAGAGTGAGGAGAAGAGAAAAGAGATGAGCTTCAGCAGCTTTGGGTAGCCGAGAATGACAAGAAGGAAAGAAAGAAAGAAAAGGTGAAGATTTTTTGGAAGCAAGGTTCATGTGATTGGTGGACTTCACTTCATCATCCAATTTTGCTTAGCTTCCCTCCCTCAATGGCTGATCATGGCGCCACATGAGGGGATAGTTTGGCTAAATCCTAGCCATTGATCCTAGGGTACTCATAGAAAAATTTCTATTGGTCCGATTCCGACATTTTAAAATACCAAGATCTTACCGATTTCTCTTAAATTGGCAAACCGATTTTAGAAGAATCCTACGAAGTTTCCTATGGTTCAAATTTAATCTCATTATGCCTAATCATCTTAAATCACACTTAATTAGTTTTAAGTAAATACTAAATCGAATCCTAATTAATCACAATTATCTGCTAAAAAATCAAATACTTCGATTAAAAAAGATTAAAATTTTTCAGGCGTTACATTACTACCCTCCTTAAAAGAATTTTGCCCTCAAAATTCCTTTATCCCTATTAAGCTAGTTGAATGCCGTAGATCTCCGCATACACCCAACTTTATATTGAGGTGATCAGGCTCAATATGCAGTCAAGGGCGATAGAGAAGCTACAACACACAACAGGGCTGCCATGCACAAACATCTATGTCCTTTTCATATAAGGACCTAAAGCACGACCTTTCTAAACTTTCAGAGTATGCCTCCTTGGAAGCATAATCAGCCCATCCCAGGTCCGGATAGGACGAACTGCTCTGATACCATTAGTGTAACGTCCTCCTTCGTACAGAACTATGCTTAAGTCATAATACCACACTCAGGAGTTGTTACGATTACCTGAGCTGGCCTTAACTAACAGCAAATTCAGCCGTCTTTACAACTTCTCGAACTATCTGGAGATAACACAGAAATAGGAGTAAAATGAGAGTGAGGAGAAGAGAAAAGAGATGAGCTTCAGTAGCTTTGGGTAGCCGAGAATGACAAGAAGGAAAGAAAGAAAAGGTGAAGAGTTTTTGGAAGCAAGGCTCATGTGATTGGTGGACTTCACTTCATCATCCAATTTTACTTAGCTTCCTTCCCTCAATGGCTGATCATGGCGCCACATGAGGGGATAGTTTGGCTAAATCCTAGCCATTGATCCTAGGGTACTCATAGAAAAATTTCTATTGGTCCGGTTTCGACATTTTAAAATACCGAGATCTTACCAATTTCTCTTAAATCGGCAAACCGGTTTTAGAAGAATCCTATGAAGTTTCCCATGGTTCAAATCTAATCTCATTATAACTAATCATCTTAAATCACACTTAATTAGTTTTAAGTGAATATTAAATCGAATCCTAATTAATCACAATTATCTGCTAAAAAATCGAACACTTCGATTGAAAACGATTAAAATTTTTCAGGCGTTACAGAAACCAAGAAAGGAACCAGATGATGAGAGATTCCATTGAATCCAAGATCGAGTGTTTGATGTAAAAAACTGTGGATGTGTTTTAGAACTAATAAGATGGGACCAGAAAGCACCCGTAACAGCACAATCACGTAATGCATGTAAAGAAGTTTCATTCATATTGAAATTGCACCTAGAAGATATTAGGTCATCCAAGACATGACAAGAGGAAAGCAAAAATTTGGTTGGGAGAGCATTCATAACCACTTGCCACGAAAACACTTAACCCTCTCCATACCTTTCCAGTGCCAAATGAGGCGAAATAGAGGATCATTAGGAAGACAAGAACCAAAGGCAATGTGATTATAAGCTGATTTGACAGAAGACAAACCATCATTGCTACCAAACCAGGCTACAATATCCGGCTTAAGGGAAATTGGAGGAGAGATACCTGCTATAAGCTCACACACATTAGTAGGAAGCATAGAAAGCAATCTAGACCAGTTCCAAGATCCATCTTCCTGAACAAAATCAGCGACTATTGCATGTAAATCATCCTCTGAAAGTTCAACCGAAGCATGTTCCTGCAAGCAAACTAGAGAAGGAACCCACTTATGATGCCAAATTTTGATACTTTGGCCATCCCCCACATGCCAAATTAAATTCTGTTGCACATAAGGCCAGGCCTCACAAATTCCTTTCCATGCGTTAGAACAGCCCTGCCTCATAGAAACCTTTGGAACCAGATCATCACCACAACCATACCACTTTCTAAGAACTTGCACCCAAAGTTTATCTCTGTTATGCACTAATCCCCAACCAAGCTTAGCTAAAAAAGCTAAATTTGAGACTGTAGCATGTCGTAAACCCAGTCCACCAGCACCTTTGGGTCTACAAACATTATCCTAATTACAGAAAGGCATCCTCCTATTACCTCCAATAGCACCCCAAAGGAAATTTCTGGACCCCACATCAATCTTGTCACAAATCGAATTAGGCAACTTAGCTGTCTGCATTAAATACAAAGGAGTAGTAGCAAGAACAGAAGAACATAAAGTAATCCCACCTGCCAAAGAAAGGGAATTCGCTTTCCAAGACGATAGACACTGCAAAAGCCTATCTGTAACATGCCTAAAAGTTCTTGACGAAGCTCTACGATGTTTTAACGGAACACCAAGATATTTACCCAAGTCACCAGTTAAAGAAAAGCCAAACTGTCCTGCTATATTAGAAGCTCTAGAATGATGCACATTATGAGAGAAAAATATTTTCGTCTTCTCCAAACTAATTTTCTGGCCAGAACTCAACTCAAAAGAGTCTAAACAATTCTTAATGATATCAACATGATCCAAAGAAACCTCAGCAAAAATGAACAAATCATTAGCAAAGCATAAATGTGTAATAGGATAACCCCCTCTAGAAATAGAAATAGGATTCCAGGCACCATGCTCGACAGCCAATTGAATGAGGTGGGACAAACTTTCAATACAAATAACAAAAAGAAAAGGGGATAAAGGATTCCCTTGGCGAATTCCCCTCCTAGGCAAGAACTCCCCTGTACACTCCCCGTTCCACAAAATATTCATAGAAATAGAAGAGATACAATGCCAAATAATGGAAAGAAAATGCTCATTTAAACCCATATCTCGAAGAGAGTCAATCATGAACTGCCAATTAAGTCTATCATATGTCTTTTCTAGATCAATCTTAATTGCCATATAGCCCTTTTTACCCTTAATAGATATTTTGTGTATGACTTCTTGAGCTAAGATAATATTATTGGAACCACTACACCCTCAAATAAATCCTCATTGCGAAGGAGCTATAACAATGGGCATAATTCTCTTTAGCCTATTTGTAATTATCTTTGTCACTATCTTGTAGGCCACATTTCAATGACTAATTGGGCGATAATGTTTCACTAGATCCGGGTTATCGATATTAGGGATTAAAGAAATAAAAGTCTGGTTAATACCTTTGATTTCCTCTGGATTTTGAAAAATGTGAAGCACTAAATTAAAGATTTATTGCGCTGCTTTTTATTTTTTATATTCGGTGAATGATGGCTTCCAGTAATTAAAGGTGGTGACTAACCTTCACAGCTTCAAGAGGATAAATTTATAATTTTATTTTATTTGTATTAAAAAAAGGGAGAGACTATTATAATAAAAAGTCAAGCTAATTATTAATGTACATAAAAGAAGAGAGATTATAATATTATATAGGTGGGAGAAAAAATCAAACTATCATTAATGTAGATAAAAGAAAATTATGAATTTATCCACCATTTTTTTTAATAACCTCGTGTTTAATTTTATATATTATTTTTATTAACATTAAAAGAAAAGAAAATATAATATATATGAGAAAAAAAATCAAAATAATCACAAATACAAATTAAATTAAATTAAAAATTACCCACAACTAAAAATTAAAGGAGGTGATTTTTTTTTTTTTTTTGGGTTCAAAACAAAATATGTAAACTGCCAACATCCACTTGAGTATACAGAGGTTAGTAATCTCTACAATTTAAATACTCACTCAACAAAAACAATGGATATCACAGCAACTTTCAAGGTAACATTGTTTGGATTGGCATATGCCTAGCTAATGAAAATTCTTGTTTGTTATAATTGTAGGTATATGTTATTGTTTTGGTCTAAAGAATTGCTTTGTTAATTTTGAGACGGGATAGTAATTAGATAAAGTCCTTTTTAAAATGATGATTCTAAAATTCAAATTCTTGATATTGCAGGTAAAGTTCGTTAGATCACAATCTACTTCCATTACTGCCAGCCATTTGAGTTTGTGTATATAATTTATTGTAAATTTCATACATTGAATATATCATAAACATTATACATTTATGCAAATAATCAATTGGATATCAAAATAAAAGCCTGAATAAACATTCAATAAAAAATGAATTGTATAACCAATTGGCCTGTTTGATATGCATAATAAAATAAGACTTAATTGTAGGAAACTTAATAATATAAGGCTTGTTAAAATTTTAGTATTATATAGTATTTGATGACATTCTATGATATTATGATATATAATATAATATTATTGTCACGATTACCTATGTGGGTTTGTTTGTTCCATTCTCTATTTCTGTTTTGAATATTTTATTTTCTCCATTTTTTTTATAATTCACAAGCTTTATCTTGATTATGCATTATGCAAATTTGGTACTTAATTCATTTACAATATATATTAATATTATATAAAATCATTATTATTATTAATTTCAATACTCATTGTTTAATCTATTATATTTGTTAACTCCAAGGGATTGGTTAAGTAAAACAAGATAGAGTCTCGTATCTAACAGATCGAATGTTCGAGCCCCCACTTATCTTTTTAAGATAAGGTAAATATAAGTTTATTTATAAGTACTTTTTGAGCCTGGAGACTTTCATTGCCTTGGTATGAGGTGCCATCCCCTCACCTAAAATTTGTTAATAAAAAAAAGTTATTATATTTGTTTACAACTTCCTTTTAGGGTGTGTATGGTTAGAGGATAAAAATGTGGGGAATTTTTTTATGGCTAAACTTTATATATAAAATTACATATGAAGTTCATCCATAAAATTTTTTTCCCTATTTTTATCTCCTAACTAAACACACCCTTAATTTAGTGTTTATTTTTCTTATCCCATGTATTGCATGGGCTCAAAATACTAATAATTTTACTACATAATATGGATTTTTTTTTGGTATCCATACTATAGAGTTGATGGCCTCCAAGATCCCCTTACACAACAGCAAGTGGGGAAGCAATGCTTGCATACGCATTTTAATGTTCAAGTTAGGGTTTGTATTAGGAGAATAGATAGTAACTGACTGAACCCATTATATAAAAAATTAACAAGGTGGTTATTTTGAAAATAATGCATTTTCTGATTTAGTTTCTCTTTTATAAAAAATGAGTTTAATTTATATATATTGACTATATAAAATATTTTTATATACTCAATAAATTATTTTTTTTCAATAATATTATTGAGGCACCATGAACACTAAAAGCTAGTGCAGGTCAAGAGACTACAAGCATCATCTACAAAGAAAGGAAAGCAAAACAATCTCTATAAATTATATCATTCTATTCGTATGACCATTTAAGTAATGTGTATAAGAGTTAATTATATTTATTGATATAGCAACATATAATTGAATGATATTATAAAAAAATTTAATACTAACTTACAAATTAAATCTATTAAGTATTGACTAATTGACTAATATCCTATAGGATATGCGGAAATTTTATATATTTATTTCCTGAAATGAAGAAATTTGGAGATATAATTATTATTTAATTATTCTCTAAAAAATGTGATTATTATGAGGTAAGTTACCATAAATACAAACGGATTTAACATCTCACTCTAAAATATATTAATATTTTTTTATAAACAAGTAATTAATATTTGGCCATAAGATCAGTTGAAATATATTTTTTTATATTTTTATTTAAAAGTTAAAATATATAACTTAATCTTCACCGCTAACTATTTAAAAAGTACACATACTCTTAAAAAAAATAATAGACACTGAAAAACCCATATAATATACAATACACGTACACTTAAAATTTCAATTCAATTCAGATCGCCCACTTGCCTCGGTAATTCTTTTTTCGAAAGAAAAAAAAAAGATAAAACCTTATTTACGTTATTTATATTTTATAGCTATTTTAATTTATTGCTAAAATTTTATTTTATTTTATTTTATTTTATTTATATTTTTGATATTTTTAAAATATTTTAATCTTATTATTTTGATATTCAAATTATAAAAAAATTGATATAAATATCATATTATAATATTAATAATAATATATTTATTATTTATATAAATAAAATAATATTATTTACCATAATTTTTTTATATTTTTGTAAAATATAATTTTTTTAATTTAAACTCTTAATATTCAATTAATCTTTATCCAATTAAAATTAATATTCAAAATTTTTCTTAGAAAATCAAAAATAAAATAATCTTTATTGAAAGTATTTAGATATTATTAATATTAAAATTTAATCTTGATATCAATTTTTTTATTTATAATTTAAATATTATTTATAAAAAATAAAATTAAAATATTTTAAAAATATTAAAAATATATAAAAAAATTTACTAAATTGAAGTTACTATAAAATATATCAATCGTAAATGAAGCTTTATCCCATCCACATGCCCGTTTCGACGAAAATCTTGATGGCCTTTGGCCAAGTAATAACTCAACTATAGAAGATTCTGTTTATACCCCTGAATTGGTAAGCTCTACCACCTAGGTATGCCAGATCAAGAAATACCTTGCTGGTTCCCCACGCCGCACGAGTCCTATAAAAACTGTACCCAACCCCATCTCACCATCATCAAGTCCCAGTTTTATACTCTTCCGTCCGCTTTCAGTCTTTACCCCTCATAAAACTCACTTCAACACAGACCCAAATCATGGCCACTCTCCTAGGCCCACCTGAAATCCACAACCTCGAATCACCACCCTGCCAAACCCCCACCACCACCCCCACCACAACCACAACCACACCCTCTGACCCCTTCGTAGACCTAATGGTGTCCAAATTCAACTCCACCGCCATCGAGCTTCACCCCCCAATGGGCCTCACAGAGAACTGTTCCCCAACCTTCTTATCCTCCGGGAACCCGTGCCTCGACTTCTTCTTCCACGTGGTCCCTGACACTCCCCCAGACGTCCTCCTCGAGAGGCTCCACGTGGCATGGTCCCACGATCCCCTAACTGCCCTCAAGCTGGTCTGCAACCTCCGCGGCGTCCGTGGCACCGGCAAGTCCGACCGCGAGGGCTTCTACGCTGTCGCCACGTGGCTGCACTCCCACCACCCCAAAACCCTCGCTGCCAACGTCCCCTCCCTCGCTGACTTCGGTTACTTCAAAGACCTTCCGGAAATCCTCTACAGGCTTCTAGAAGGTTCCGAAGTCCGCAAAACCCAAAAGGAACAGTGGCTCCAGATAAAAGGCTCCAGCAAAAGGAACAAGCAGAAGAAGAACAAGGGGGTTGCAAAGCCACTCGGTGAGCGCGGCCGCAGAGGATCAAAGCCCGTCCGCGGAGAATCAAAGCCCGTTAAGAAGGTGACGAACAACGTGGTGGAGAAGGAGAGAGCCAAAGCTTCGAGGGAAGAGAAGAAGGTTGCCATGGCCAAGAAGCTCCTCGACCGTTACAAGAGCGACGCAGATTTTCGGCTCCTCCACGATCGCGTCTCCGATCATTTCGCTGATTGCTTGAAGCAAGATCTCGAGCTTCTGAATTCTGGATCGTTGCAAAAAATCAGTCTTGCAGCGAAGTGGTGCCCCTCCGTTGACTCTTCGTTTGACCGTTCGACCTTGCTGTGCGAGAGCATTGCCAGGAGGATCTTCCCTCGCGAGGGTTACCCTGAGTACGAGGGCATCGAGGAGGCGCATTACGCTTACAGGGTCCGTGATCGGCTGAGGAAGGATGTTCTCGTGCCGCTCAGGAAGGTTCTAGAACTGCCCGAGGTTTACATTGGTGCTAGCCGCTGGGACTTGCTTCCTTACAACAGGGTTGCCTCTGTGGCCATGAATTTTTACAAGGAGAAGTTCTTGAAGCATGATAAGGAGCAGTTTGAGAAGTACCTTGAGGATGTCAAGTCAGGAAAGACTACCATTGCGGCTGGTGCATTGCTTCCGCATGAGATTATAGGGTGTTTGGATGACGGAGACGGCGGGGAGGTGGCGAAGCTGCAGTGGAGTAGAATGGTGAGTGACATGCTCGTGAAGGGTAAGATGAAGAATTGTTTGGCTGTGTGTGATGTCTCTGGAAGCATGAGTGGGGTACCCATGGAGGTGTCTGTGGCATTGGGGCTATTGTTGTCTGAATTGAGCGAGGAGCCTTGGAAGGGCAAGGTTATTACATTCAGTGAGAATCCTGAGCTTCATTTGATTGAAGGGAATGATCTTTGGTCCAAGACCGAGTTTATAAGGGAGATGGAGTGTGGGAGGAACACTGATTTCCAGAGGGTGTTTGATCTCATGTTGGAAGTGGCTGTGATTGGGGATCTGAGGGAGGATCAGATGATTAAGAGGGTGTTTGTGTTCAGTGACATGGAGTTCGATCAAGCATCGGCGAACGATTGGGAGACCGATTACCAAGCGATCACTAGGAAGTATAGTGAGGAAGGTTATGGTTCTGCTGTGCCTCAGATTGTTTTCTGGAATCTGAGGGACTCAAAGGCCACTCCAGTGCCATCCACTCAGAAGGGAGTGGCGCTTGTGAGTGGGTTTTCTAAGAATCTGCTGACCTTGTTCTTGAACGATGATGGCGAAATGAGCCCCGAAGCTGCCATGGAAGCTGCTGTCTCTGGCCCAGAGTATCAGAAACTAATTGTGCTGGATTAATTCCCTCTTGTAGTGATTAGTGAGAGTTTTCTAATGTGTACATTAATAATTGAAGAAATGGAAAGTCGTGATTAGATTATTGCAAACAAACCTTTATAATATGTTTTTGTTGATATAATTACTATTTTTTCTTGTAGGTGCGTGGTCGGCTGGGTCGCTTGGTGGGTCTGCATTTGATAATAACGTTGCATTGCACTCGCAAGAATTTTTTAGTAATACAAAAAATCTGTCTATATTTCAATTTAAATAAGCTTCCCCTATTGATATAATGCTGCTGCTGTATGTCAATCTCAATAAAAATGGAGGTGTTCCTTTTTTTCGGTGGTAACGTATGGATTCCTACATCAGGATTCAGGTCTCCGCTCATGTTTACTCATGGACTTCTCTTTACAAAAACCATATGAAGAATACTGTCTAAAAAGCAATTTCGAGTATATAAACAGCCTGGAACCTTAACCTGGTTAGTTTTGTGGTGATTTGGAACATATGGAGATGCAGAAACAGATCAGTTTCTGAAAAAAAAAAAAAAAGGATGGTATTGCGGGTGATTTGCTGCAGATTATCTGTTGTGCTAATTGGCCGTTTCTGTTTTGATAGCAAGCTTTGAATGTGGCAGTAAAATCGGTAATTAAGGGGAGGAATCTGTTATGGTGCTGCATAATGACTTGAGTGCGTTTCCGTTTTATTTGCTGTGTAGCTTTAGTCAAAGATTGGTGTATCTTATTTCTCGCTTTGTATTGTGACTCTGTACTTTGATACTCCCCCCTGTTTTTGGTGGGTTGAGGTTATTATATATATATATATATATACATATATATATATAAACCTGGAGGTTCTTTGTAAATTGCGTCAATGCAAACACTTGCAAAACAACCGTCTTCTCAACTAAAAAGCAATCATATCTACTACACGATAGTTGAGAAGCCATGCACATTTGCTAATGGAAGTTGTCGAGCATGTTTGATCTTTTTCCGCTGCAGCTAATGGCTCGATTGGGTGCCTGATGATCAAGCCATGTATATCTCCTTTGGGCTTTGGCATTGTTAAATATTATTGAAGTAACATGAGTCGGGTGCCAAGCATAGCACACCTAATACACCTAAGTAATAGCATAGAAAACTTACTTATGTATTCTTCATATTTAAACACTAGATCAGTCAATGATTTCAGTTGACATTGTGGTTGCGAAAATTCGCCAACATCGGAATTCCTTCTTCCAAATTGACTACTTCCTGTCAAAGATTTCTCTATTCCTTCTTGACCAAACTTATTAAAATTGATTCTACAACCATTGAAGCCCGAAATTTTAGCCTGCAATTGACAATTTGTTTTAAGGCTCCGTCTTATATGCTCTTCGAGTAAACGGAGCGTCACGCACCTGGTTAAAGCAATCAATCGCGGACGTACAAAAACCCTCGAAGCGTGTGAACAGCTGTCATGAAAGAAGGCTAACCTGGAACACCGGTTAAGGACTATGGGTGGAGCTTATTATTTTGCTATAAAATTGTTGAAATCATTTTATTGGTTAATAAATAATAACATCACCGGTTTTAAGTGTGTGCGTCTGTTCCGTTATGGTGAATAAGGTCGTCAGTGTTGTACGTCGCCGATGCTGAGGAGACGGACACATACATAAAGGGGGAATGGAAGCCGCGGTAGCAGAAATTCCGTGTATGTGTTATCTTCTTTTCTTTTCTTTTTTTGATAAGTTGTGATACCGCTGAAAGTACGAACGATCTTGTCAGAAACTGAAGATTTGAGGGGGAAGAATGTATTTATTGGAGTTGACTGCAATACTGTTGTATGTTCGTTGATAATTAGTTTGAAACGGTGTTCAGTTTGTGAACCGATTTGTGGGAGGTCTGGTAGACTGGTAAATGTCTTGGAAGAGCATAATTTGTTTGGGGAGCCGAGTAACAACTATATTGTTGAACTCAATACGGAGAGAAGAACACAGTTGTAGCCGATGCGAATTGAGAACACAGCTGTGGCATTAGTTGATGTAATTTATTTATGAGAGGGTGAACAACAGCCGTTGTCTGTTGGTGAAATTGTGGAGATACAAAATTAGCGAGGTTAAATCGCATGAAGTAGGCGATGTGGTTGAATAAGACAATCCTGTGAGGGCAATGTGAGAAAGCGGAAAGAAAGAGTAATGTTTACGGAGTAACAATTGTGCGTATGAGGGTTGAGGTAAATTTGTTGGTGGTGAAATTTGACGAAGGAATTTGTGTAGGAATGTGGTTCAAGGGAAATAATTTTGTCATCGAAAAGCACACTAAGGTTGGCAAAGGAAAGCAAAAGAGAGGAAAGAAATTGAGAAGAAAGAAAGTGAGTAAATTTTTTATTTTTATAAATATATTTGGATGAAAAGAAAATAAAAATAAAGAAAATAGAAAAAAAATTATTTTCTCTTATTTATTTATATAAAAAAATAAAAAAAAATAAAAAGATAATTATATCAAATGATAATTTTATTTTTATATTATTATAAAAAGTTATTTTAACTATAAATATAGAGTCCGATAAAATCTTAGTGGAAACATAAAAGTTAAATGCAATTTTGTTATAAATTTATCTATCAAAATAATGTAAATAAATATAATAATAATTGACCTTCTATATTTATGTAAAAGCATTCATGTTTATATTTTTAATTTACTAAGTTTTGAATAATATCAACTTATTTAATCAAACTAATATTAATAAAAATGAATTTTTCAAAATTATTTGAAATAAAGCAATTATTTTAAATTAATCTAATATTTCAAAAATATTACTTAAAAAATATGTTTTATCAACTATTTAATACCAAAAATATTATTTAGCAATTATTCAAACTCTTAACATAGTACAAAAGAAAATCAAAACTTATATAATACCCTGCTTAAAATAAAATGTTTGTTTATAATAAAATGCTGGTCATCGAGAAATTTTACAGTTTTAAATAGCTTGGGCTTTGGGCATTTTCTCTATTCATTTTTAATAATATAGTGATAGAGGAATTAAAATTATTTAGATGGAGTTTTTAGAAGTGTTCATTGAAGAAAAAATAAGAAGATAAAAAGGGGAGGGACCATGCAACACTTTAAGGGGTGTTACGCACCCTAAGCCCCTTCTTGAACCCCTTCTTCATCATTCTTGGTGGATTTTTCTCACCTCTTCTTCATCATCTCACCTCTGTGTCTCTCCCATAACTCTCTTTCTCTCAATCTCATTCTTACACCACCATCGCTGCCACCCACCACTTCCCCACCAGCCACCGTTCATTGCTTCCCCTCTCGCCCTACCGGCCTCTGAACCTTAGGAGCACTCCTACTATGTCTACTCCGCCATCTAGAGCCCTTGCCACGCCAACGTCTTTGCCTCCGCCTCTTGTGACTACACCCTCTACAACTAGGATGACATGCAACAAGCAATGGGGAAAGATGCATACAGGGAAAGGGAGAGCTAGGGATTGGTTTTAGAGGTGGGCAAGATTGGAAAATTAAAAACCCTTCCTTCTCTATTGATTTTTCGCCCAATGGGGGGAGATTTTTGGTGGGCCCAAATTACTATTTTGCACTATTTATTTTTTCCTTTCCCATTTCTCCTCACATCCAAACAAGGGAAATTGGTCTCTTTCTTTCCTTTCAAAATCCCCTCAACTAAACAAAGCCTAAAGAGGGCATTAGGAGATGTGATCATTCAGCTCGTGCCTATTCATGGAAGCCATTGGTATAGTTAATTTATACAATTTAGTTAGCATGGTTGTATTAAGTTGGATTGGCTGGCACTAGAGTGGGAGGGATAGGGAAAATGTCACCAATTATATACTGTAGTGAAGTAAAGAACAATTATAGGATGGAGCAATAAATGTGCCTTTTTATTTATGTGCCACATAGAAATAAAAATGAAGCAATAAAATAGTTGTAATGTTTAGGGTATTGTAGAGAGCCTAAAAGTAATTTAAATGATGTAAAATTGATTAAATAATTTTTTTGTTAGGACATAAATTTATTAAATTTTTACATATGGGCTTAGCATTGTGCAGTGGATATGGGCTAACAATGGGGTGGAATGAGCTTTTGAGATAACAAATGTTTGGTGAAGGACCTTGAAGTTGATGAAAAAGAAAAACTTAGACCTTCCAGTTGTTGAAGAGATAAAAAAAAAAGTAAAATATAACCCCTTTCCTTGAGAGATTATATTATTATACTTTCTTTCCCTCTATTTCCAAAACATACACTTTACTCCTCTAAAAAATTAGATTAAAATACAACCCTATTCTTTAAAATATGATATTATTACACTCCCCTCCCCTATAAAATTAAGATAAGCTACATTTTAATCCATTTTCAAAATTTTGCATTAATATTTTGGAGTTAATGGATGAGAAAATATGTAATTTTTATTTTTGAAAAAATAATTATTAAAAATTATTGTTACTATTAATAATTATTTTCTCAATATAGTAATAATTTAAAAATTAAATTAAAATATGCATATATATGAAAAAATATATTGATATTTTATATTACTATTAGCCACATATATTTTATTTTGCAAAAAAAAAAGATACAAATAACTATTAATAAATGGTATTTTGGTCAAAAAGGAAATAGTGAGATAATATTAAATTAATGAAAAACTTGAAAATAAATTAAAATGTACCTTATCTTTTAGACAAAACTTAAAGGCCCAATATCACGATCAACCCATTAAGACCCGACCATTATAGGGTCCAGAAGCCTAAATCGGAGATCGTTGAGAATAAAGTAATAGATGCCTCTTTGTTACACGGGCATTTAATTTGGATTCGGTAATGCCTAACTCAGGTTCCATAATGCACGCAAAGCCATTAAGGAATCCAAGACCGTTACATTAGAATCTCAGAAGTCCGTTGAGACAACCATTATTGCCAAACCTCACCTATAAATAAGAGTGGACACTCCCAAATCATGTACACTTACATTTCCTTAAAACTTTGTATTTCTTGCACCCTCTAAATTTAGCATTGGAGTCCTTGCAGGTGCTCCCTATTGTCATGGAATCCAGTCAATCAACTAGTCACCACTATGAATAGCAGCCCTTGGAGTTCCATTATTGGTTCGAAGCACCCCATTTCTAGAATTCGCTAACCCATCTCCGGACAGGAAAGGAGTGTATATTTTAGAAATAGTAGGAAGGAGAGTGTAATAATATCATCTTTTAAGAGAAAGTATTGCTCCTTATCTTAATTTTTTAGGGGAAGGAGGTGTAATAATGTCATCTCTCAAGGGAGGAGATTGTATTTTACTAAAAAAAAAAATAATAATATGGTGATAATAAAAGAAAAAGAGTTATAAAAAAAAAAAATCAAGGCTCTACAGTTGCTTCAAAAAATAAAATATGGTGAAGATGATCCAAGAAGATTGGCAGGCGTTTCTGTAGCGGCAAATGGTGCTTGAGCCTATATGTGGTGTAAGTAAGGAATTGATGTAATGGGTGATTCAAGTTACCGTCAGGTAATAGTTTATTATTTGTCCATTTATTTAGTTATATAATTTGTTATTTGTTTCTGGCTTTTTTTTATTAATATATTTTTTTTATAAAAGATTGTAGACATTAAAGACATATATATTGGGGGAATCCGATAACAATATGAGGGGGGCACAAAATTTTTGTATGATCCATTTTTGAATGAGTTATTTGCGTGATATCATATATTGTCAAGAAAGTAATTAACTATGTTTTTATTGAAATAGAAGTGGAGCAAAAGTGGGAATAGAAGTACTGCTTATTGGAATAAGAAGTTATTAAATTGTTTGAACAGTTATTAACAGTGGATAAATAGCAAGCATATCTTTTTTTGTAAAAATTTTGTTATGAAATTTATGAAAACATTATAGAAGTGGAATTCGATAAAGAGTGTGTAATTATGGTACAACAATTGATATGTAGTTGGTAGAGTTTAATGTCTATTTCTATCAGAGTTTGTGAAATGAGGTTTGCACGAACTTTGATTGTGTTAACATGAATGTGACCCAATAATGAGGGGATGTGAATGTGATCTATAGTTGAAAATTTTAATCTAAAAAGTGAACTTGATAAAAATCAATGTTGTTAGGATGGTATGGATTGAAATCACTATTGCATATGAAATGATCAAAAAAGGCATATAGTGTGAGGTTAATGTGTGTTTTTTGTGTCATTCATTTGTTATTGAAATAAAACATGTATATATATATATATATATATATAATATTCGAGTTTAATGATACTATTCATTCATAAAAAATATGTTGATAATTTGATTTAAATGAAAGATTGACATGAAGAAGTTATAACTGAACATGTTGATCGATAGAAATAGTTTTTTTCCATGTTAAAAGTTAGGGTCTAGGGTTTAGGAGGCTATTATGAACTGAATTAGTTAGGAAAAAACAAAAGGGAAAATAGGTGATTCGTGTTGTAACTTATTTTCTATGCTGACTTGTTCAGCTTAAGAATATATCTTTGCTAGTCTGAGCTCTTGATCAATAAAATAAGTGGGGTACTTTGATGGTGAAATCGGAATGTATTCCACTCACAAGAAAATGAAAAAAGATCATTCACTTACTTTAACTTGTCATTAGGTCTTGTATTTAAAATGAAGTCAAGTCCCAAATTTAAGATTAGGAGTGTCTAGATCTGCTATATTTGTCCTTTGAAGTCTCTGATTGTGCCACTTTTGAAGGGATTTCATACTGATAGTCAGTTACTAACTAATAGTTGGAATAGTGCTGACATGATAAACTGTAACCCTCAACATTGGTTTATGATATATCGTTTACTATTTATGATTTAGGGGTGTGAAGACCACATTTTGTCAGGAAGTTTTCATTACTTTCACTATTTTTCATTTCCCTTCTCTCATCAAATCTTGAATCCTAATAGTTTGATTAGATTGTGTCACCATATTCTTCACCTTCATCCACTATCATCTTCAACCGAAAACATTAATCATCGTCCTTATGTATCGTTTGCTCAAACTAACAATATCGCCCTTAGGCCACAATAAACAAGACTAGTAGAAACACTTCCATTATATACCTTTTTCTCATCAAATGACATGTTGATCATCATACTAAATAACACTAGCACACCTTGACCACCATTCTCATCATTCCTAACCCTCATCAGCAACCATTACCCTGCAATATCACTTTAAAAACCACCCACTAAGCCGCAAATCACAACCTTTATTGGTGCAGTTAATCAGCATCGTAATAGGGTAGCTCCTCATTTAACCTTTTTTACTAGCTCGGCCTAATATCTCTCTTTCTCTTTCCCCCCCTTTCTCAGTCTGTCTTTCCCTCCCTTTTTCTCTCAATGTCTCTCTATCTCTGTCTATCTTGGTCCTCTCCCCCTCCCTCCCTTGCTCTCTCTCCCAAACCCCATCTCCGTCTATATATCTCTCTCTCTTTCGCTTCCCCTTTCTTTCTATGTATATCTCTTTCTCTTTGTCTCTCTCATTCCCTCTTCCTTTGTCTGTTTGTCTCTCTCTATCTCATTGTCCCATTCTTTGTGTCTCTGTCTTTCTCTCACTCTGTATTTTTGTCTTGCTCTCCCTCTCTATATATCTCTCTTTCTTTCTCTTTCCTTCTCTTTGTTTGTCATTGATAATGTCTTCCACTAGTTTCTCATGCTCATCTTAATTCCTAAATGTAGAATCTACCATCTAAACTCAATTCCTAGTGTAACTAGAGTGCCTAACAAAAAATTTTCACTATAAGCAGTGGTATGCGAGTTTATCTTAAGGCCTATTATCCCTTGATATTGCCCTATTACATATACAAACCCATTCATGCAATGACATACCTACTTCAAAATTACCATCCCATCCCATCCTATTTGAGTCACTCTGATTACCTTATTTCATCATTTACGGCTTTGATTTTTTTAAATGAAATTTGACTTCCACTTATGCTTACACTATCATGCATAGAATGGAATGCCTGCTTTTGTGAAGGACAGGAATAGAATTTCATGTCTACGAAAAACTTTAGCTATTAGCTAAAATAACCCCTGATTTCATTCAATTTAAATTGTAACCGGCACTTATCGGCTACCTTATGTACATTAGCAAGGGCAGGGGACCCTAAACCATAGAAAATCTTTTATCCCCTTACAAGATCTAATTGCAACATTAAAACACAAGAAAAATTAGATCAAATAATCAATAGTTATATTTGTTAATTAAATTTCCATTATCATCTAAATATGTATAATACACAATTTTGGCTGCAGTTAATTCTCTTAATAACCCGAAAGAAAGTCCAACAATTTGGTTAACTCCTCATAATTTTCTGTAACAAGAAATTAATATATTATTTTAAATTTAGATGTCATATAAATCTCATTAGGATAAGCATTATTAAAATGTGACAATATTGAAGATAGACAATTTTTTTGTTGGCTAGAAAAATAGCAAATATTAGAAATTGTATAAAGTGTCCTAAACCTAAAAATTGGACTCTCCTTGTAAGCTTCATGCACTGTTGGCCCATTCTCATCATTAGGCTACACATATCCATTTTTTGGTAACCATGTATTTCTTGCCCAAAATGAACAATGCTTACCCATTGTTAGGCCATAATATTTGGGTTGTGTAATCAATATGAAAAAGCCCGTCGGCTTCAAAAACAAGCCATGGGTATATATATATATATATATATATATATATATATATATATATATATATATATATATATATGTGTGTGTGTGTGTGTGTGTGTGTGTGTAAGAGCTCTATGAACGAAAAAACCTACCAATTTTACCATTTTTTTACCCAAAAGCAAAGTTTTTCCAATTTGGAAGTAGCTTTTCAATGATGACAACAACACATTGAATGTTGGGCAAAAGAAATAAAAAAAACAAAACCCTCCCATTGACCAAGTATGCAATTTATTGCAATGAGTTTGTTTGCTACCCATTTCCTTAGTGGTGCTTGTTTATGTTCTATCAATTTGCTATACTTCCTGAATTTGTTAGGCATCCGTAGTGAACGCTTTAATCAGAACCAAATTTGCTGAAATTGGTATCTTTGTTAGAAAACCTGACATTGACAAATGGCCTATCTTTGAAGCTAGAGGAATTACCAACAATGGTGAAAGGTTCGTACCTATCCTTTGTGCCTATTATGATACTTTAGTTTCGCTAATTGTTCACTCATGACATAACCTCCCTGTGACAATAATGTTCTCTCTTTCAGTGTATCGTTGCCGTTGTGGGCGCTTGAGTGGCTCCAAATGGATTTAGCCTTTGCACCTATTTGGGTTGGGCAAGTTAGTATACATTTAGTATACTAAAATTCAACTTCTATCTATTGCTTATTGTTCATGGGCAAGCTTTAACTTAATATGCTCTTATTGCAACGGCTTCCATAGCTTAGACCGAACTATGTGAGGATGCATACTGTCACTATATTGCTAATAGGCCTACACAATGAGATGTTTAGACTGGTGGACCAACAATCTTAGGCTAGGTGGAATGCCCTTGCTCCACCAGTAAATTAGCCTTTTAACCCCTATAGTGTTGGATTGATCTTATTGTCATGCTTTTTTTATTTCTTTTTTTTTTCTTTGGTTATCTTGTTTGGCAAATCGATGTTGCCCCTCCAAGTTGATCCTTGTGTGTCATTTTGCTACATGTTACAGTAACAAACATTTGTTACAGTCTCCAAACCCAGAAAAGTACGATCGTTTTGGTGTTTGTTACCTTAACATGCTTGTACTATTGAATCGGTACTAGTAGTTGTGTTTACAACTTATGGTTCGGACAATGTAGACCATTTTGAAGGGTTAAATACAAACACTTGAATGAATTAACCTATTACTTAACGATCATCAGCATAATATTTAGCACCAATTGATCTCAACTCCATTTCAATTTGATTGCTATTTTATTTTCCTTTACTCTTCATTTACTAAATTAGCATACCTGCCATATGCACAATTGCAGTAAAGCCAAGGCATGTGGGCCAAATATCAACACACTGAAACTTTTCCCAGCTTCTAGGCCTCATTTTTATTGCATTAGCTTCTTCCCTTCCATCTTGTTGGGCCTATACTACTGGAATTAATGCATCTCCCTCCCTCTCAACCCAAAAAAAAATACTGAATATTAACACTAATTGTGCAACCCAAACTATAAATACGTGCTTTCTTTGGAGTAAATCACCACTTGTTATTAACTAACTTTTTATTAACTAACCAACAGTGATTAAATTGGAGTCGTGCAAAACTTCCCTTTTCCTGCTCCGTATGCACGAACAACTTACTCTATTATTCTAGAAAAGGCAGATCTATTAAACCCACATCCAAAGTCAAACCAAGCTCAATAAGAACCACCTTAATAATATTTTCCTTCCATCCTAATAAGAACTCGTGTCAATGGTCAAACCAAGCTCGATAATATTTCCTGTCCATCCTAATAAGAACTCGTGTTGATGGTCCAACCTACCTCAATAAGAACCACAACAACATTTGACCTCCATCGTAACCCTCATTTTGTCTACACTTCTTTTTTTTTTTTCCAATCACAACTAACTACCATCTATCATATGATGATCACAAATATACTCCACACATACACACTGCTCCAAGCCAAATTAATAGTTTTCTAGTCCCCATAATTCGTATAAAGCCTTACACAACAACTATTACTAAATCGAAATTACTCTATCTATAACATTTCTAGTTAATTAAGTCCATCTAAAATGAAGAAAGGATCAGAAGTACACAAAACAAGAGTCCCAACTAAACGGAATTATAGGCCAAGTGCCTTACACAACTAGTTTTCCAAATTTTCTACTATCACAACAAACATAACCATAGTTACCAAACCATAACAAATATGAATTGCAACAAATAAGAAACATCAACAAAAAGCCCAGCCTCCGGTCACACAGCTGTCAATCATCGGAAACATCAACAATCCCATCACTAGATACCGAAGGATTTCTTGTAACCAACAAGCAACAACCACAAAATTAGTACAACTAAAAGCAACTTCTCTAATTTGTAACAATCTAATCAGTGAGTAAACTATTCTAACTACTTACTAACCATCTCATCCTCCTACAAAGCATCTTCATTATCCCAAGCATTCTCATCATCAAAAATTTTGTTAATGCCTTCCCCAGACCTTAAAGTACTCTTCGCTCTTGGTCGTTTTGGACAATTCCTACATTAATTATGACCTTGAAGTCAACAAAAGCTACACCGCATTACATGCCTGAACTTTGCACTCTTTGATGAAGAGGTTGCCTATAGCTTTTTGTTCTCACCAGCCTTAGGTCTTTAACATTGTGGTTTGATGATTCCTCAACACCTTCAACAGCCTAGGATTGTGCTTCATGCTTTACCTGCAGTTCTTCCTTTTTGTTCCAAGCCTATTCCATTGCTTCATTATAATCTTCTAGAATTCTGTATGCAATGCTCGTCAATTCTCAAAAGTTATCATTCATTGAAATAACTCAAGTAACATAGCAACTGTCTCTAAAAGTTGACCCATCTACATAGTTTATTGTGATTCCTTCCTTTGCCTTGATAGTCCATCTCCTTAATACCAAGAAATTAGGCAAATTGTGCAAATCTAAATACACCATCACATTAATTAAATGAACACAAGGAATCCCAAACAATTCCATACATAGACAAGAGAAATTGGATTTCATTATTTTTAGGGCAGTATGAAACATTTCATTCCTTACTTAGATTACAATACTTCCTCACGACATAGAAAACATTTGATGTTTTTCTTTCCAAGCAACTACTTTGAAAGTTGGATACTTCAACAACAGAGATCGAAATATAAAAAATACCTCTCTTGAGTATATCCATGCTACTAAATGCTCAAGAGCTTGCAAATGAGTTTGCAACATAAGAACACCGTTCAATGAATCGAACTCTGCCTTAGTCTCATTATTCCACAAGGAGTCCATACACCGAATGAAGTGCAACAAGAATTCTCCTATGTTATATCCATATTGCTTATACCTATTAATCTGTGAATGCAGTGCCTCACACCTCGAAGTTGTCCTAAAGCTAGCAAAGAATTTTTCCTTCATATGTGATGTTGCCCACATTTCTCTATTCTTATAAATTTCTTGAACCCAATCTACATCTTCCACACCAAATTTCCTCACCATTGCTTCCTACTTCTACTCAAACTCATTCACCTCATAATAGTATAACATGCCCTTCTTGAACTCTATTGTGAACTTTGGCTTCGAAACATGTTTTGTTGCATTCCTCAGCAAGTGCCACCTACACAAATGATGATGTGCATCTAGGAACACCCTTCTTTTTACACTTTTTATTGCCGACTCTCCATTAGTAATTACAGACTTTGGACATTTTCTTCTCTAAACAATTTTACTTTTATTGTGGTAAAAGTAAAAGTAACAAAAAAATTATAAAAAATGCATACGAAAATTAGCTAATGTTACTAGTTACCTCCAACAGCTGGTAATTGATTCAAGTGTCGAGTTTGATCAAATTGTACATTAAATTGCAGTAAAGTGTGCAACTCAAGTCGTCTCCCAATGATGTCAATGCTATATGATCAGGAATTTTGGAGGGGGTTTGTTTATGATTTAAAAACAAAATTAACCAAATATGAATGTAGCTAATTTAAACAGAATATGAAGCATCCAATCCAAGAATCGAGAAGAACAATTACTACTCTATCATCATATTAAAAAATATATATATCAACAACCCGATTCTATGATTAACAATAAATCCAAATGAAACCTCAATTTGAATCTACCATTCACATAGAAACCTCCATACATGTAACCAATTACACAAACAATTCGGTTCAAAAATCTCTAGAACCAAAGAGAGTAAAATTGATTTAATGTACCAATGCAGTTAACCTTAGAAATCAATTGAATCATACAATCAAATGATCAGAATGAAAACAATCGAATTCTCAATTATATTCAAAAATGAAGACATTCAATTTCCAAATAAAATTGAGAATAGAGAAAGAGAGATGAAACCGAATTGGACTAGTTGAATTTAGATTGCACTAATCTTCAAGAGTATTATTGCTTCATTTTGGTTCTTGAATCAGATAAAAGTCTACTCCTCCATGGATGGAGGAGAATGAAATGTAAAGGTGATGGGGGGCATGAGAGAGAAAAGAAAGAAAATCGAAAAAATTGGATTCTATTTTAAATTTCTGTCTAATTAGTTACAAGGTCCTGGCCTCTATTTAAACTCGGCCATAACAACATCAAAACATCCAAAAATAATTCAATATTAGTTAATTACATTAATCCTCTATCTATTAGCTGTATTTGGACACCTAATTTGCCAAATTCTGAATTCTAGAGAGGATGTTATGCTTGAAATTGCCAATTAATGTCCTAAATTAGTCTGTGATATTATTTTGTGGTTTTGGCCAAGAAAATGCATCCGTTTGGATTTGTGGTCCGAAGATGACTCAAAGCCTTGGATGTTAACTTCAAAACGCCACTGGAATGGGCTTAATTGGGTTTTTGTGGACCAAGTTATGGTCCAAACATTGCATGCTGCTGAGGAAACATGGCTATAGTCAAGACTCTATTTCCAGGCCCAATTTCAGCTCCAAGATTTTCGAGTTTGCCTTTGACCTCTCATAAGAGTTGTAGAACTATCTCTCAACTTTCCTATAAATTAAGAATCACAATAAAATGAGCCTTACAACTCAAGATATGGCCAAAAATCAAAACAGTGTCAGAATTAGCCTGATGTTAGAAAATTCAACTCAAGCCCAACTAAAATCCAGTTAACACAAAATGGTCCAAATCAATCCAATTAGGCACAAAGGAGGATTAATGAGCTAGGAATGAGGGAAAATAAGTATATAAAAATCCAATTGAGCAATAATTTAAACGGTGTGTGATGCTCCTTGACTAAGCAAGATGCATCACAACATTCGCCTTGTTTTAATGCTACTTTCTTGCTGCATATTTGAGTAACTGAATCTGCCCCATGATTGCTAATGATCTTTTACCTGATAAGGCTTAACCCTACCACTCTAAGAACTACTCATTCTCTGCAAAGCATCAACACCACCACACTAAGGTCATAGGATGTTCCATTGTATAAAGAGAAATAACTTAGACATAGTTTCACTTTTTCCATGGACTAACAACGAACAAATTGGCTTCATTGGGAAAAAATAAAAATAAAATACCTAAGAATAAATTGGCCTAAAGATTTTTTTTTTTTTAGTGAAGATATGAATTTATTCAACTGCAAGATCCAAATTGAGAAAGTGTTGAATGCAATTGGGGCATTTCCCAACCCAAGTTTTGGAATCTAGAAATCTAGCAAGAGAAGCTAAATGATCTACCATTTGAATGCAATGGCAATGAGCAAAACAAGCCTTAAAATAAGAAATCCATGAAACGATATACATAGCATCAAACAAAATAGCACCAGTGTGAGATAAATCACTATTCCAATCTCCAAAGTTGGTGAACACATTCTTTGCATCTCCTTCAAGGATGATGAAGTGAAAGCCTAGTTCCCAAGCCGAGAAAAGGCCCTCTTTTGCTGCAATAGCCTTTGCCCTCTTTGCATTAATGTTCTTTGGAAATCGCTGATACTTTGCTGCCAAGACTAGACCCCAAAAATTCCTTATTATAATACCCACACCAAAAGCACATTGATCTGAAAAAATAGTTGCATCGGTATTAACTTTCACCTTGTTCTCGGGAGGTGCTTGCCAATTCTCCATGGACATCCAACAAATTCCTTACAACTTCAAATTTCTTTGCTCTGATATATACATGTTGGGCATTAACAATTTGCAAACTTAATTGTTGTGGAATAAGTAAACTCTTATTCTGCTAAGCTTGATTTCTTTGGAACTAAACTATATCCCATGCAATTCCCACTAGGCTATGTTGGCAATCTTACAATGAGCTAAAAGTATCTTTTACTAATTGAATCCAAGACAAAGCATCACCTTGTTCTTGCAATATGGACAATTGCATATCTAAAGCTTCCATATCCTCCTTTGTATATGGGTATCCAAACAACAAATGGAAGACTGACTCATCATTTGCACCACATAAATAATAGCAATTTTCTACATCAACTCCTTTAAAGGCAAGTCTAGATCTCGTAGGAAGTATGTTCATAGTTGCCCACCATAGGAACACTCTTGCCCTCAGTTGCACTTCTACCTTCTACACCATCTTCCATAATTTTTTAAAAGCCTTTAGCTTGGTTTGTGTAAAAGATTGATCAATGTCATCAATCTCCTGAAGTTTCTTGTTCCACACGACCTTATAGTTTTCTTTTACCATGTACAAACCCCTATGATCATAGTTCCAAATTATAGTGTCTCCTGGATTGACTTGTCCAAGAGGAATTTGTAGAACAGCCTCTACAATCCCCTCATCAAAGAAGTTATACACTAGTGCTTCATTCCAACATCTTGGTTCCTCGAGGATCAATTGGAAAACTTGCTCAACATGGGGGTTTAGTTGAGAGTAGGTAAAGCTAGAGATATTGGGTATCTAAGGATTTCTCCAAATATTTATGAGTGCCATCACTCACCCCCCAAAGACAACCCATTTTCAGCACCTTAATTCCTTCAAGTAAACTGTGCCATGTGTATGATCGATTACTTCCTAGTTGAACTTGAAAAAGGTCATCATGGGGAAAGTATTTTGCTTTCAAAATTCTTGATACCAAAGTGTCAGGATTATGCATTAGTCACCATCCCTACTTTGCCAACATAGCCAAATTGAAAGTGTATTGGTCCTTAAATCCCAATCCTCCATTTGGCTAGCAAAATTGCTCCCAACTAAGCCAGTGGATCTTCCTTGCATCTATTTGATCATGTAACATCCGAAAAATCTTGTCATTTTAATCGATTTGTTCCGTTTTAATGAATAAGTGAGATCAATTAGAAATCGATTAAATATTTAATTAAAGATCAATTAAAGGCTAATTAGAAATTAATTAGACATTAATTAGAGAGATTAAACTTGGGGAAATTAGAATAGACATATAGGGAATCGGTAGAATTTCAGTATTTTAAATTGCTAGAACCAAATTAATTGAACTATATCAAGACAACTCTAATTAGAGAAGCCATAACTTCAACCCACAAACTCCCCAAAGTGGCGTCCCAAGGGCCACATAAAAGAGGAAGACTTGGCTAAATTTCCAGCCAAGAGAATTTGAACCAATGAGGGTTAAGTTTCCCAACTACCCCTTGATTTTTTTTCATGCTATCTTCCTTTCTAACACACACCCAATTTCGTCCTCCCCTCTTCTCAAGTGGTCCCTCTTCATTTTTCTTCATCCTCCTTCTACATCACTTCACTTCCTTTCCATTTTCAAGCTTAAAACCACCACCATCAACAACAACCTTCATCTAGTCAAGTTACTTATCAATCTAAAGCTAGGATTTCATGAACTTTTCTTGAGTTTTGTTGATGTGGGGGCTGATTAATATTCTTATTCTTCTCCTTGCTATGATGATATATGTTGGTTATATGATTGGTTATGGCTAATGTAACGAAGACACTTTCGGTTAGGGGTGAAGAATTAAGAAAATCTCAAGAAAGAGATGAAACAGAATTGGCTAGGATGAAAAATCCTACGGCGGTCCATACGGCGGAGTATACGGCTTTGCCTACAATCATTTAAATTTGATGAATCCATTTTTATATGAAACTAGACATTCAAGGATTTCCATACATATATAATATAAAGCCATTGGATTAGTATTGGATTTTCATACATTGATTCTGGGCAGACTAAGTTGTTTAGGGCAAAACTTACCCTATACTACTTGGAATTGAATGAAACCAACTTTGTTAGAAATCTTACACATAGGAAAATATCCTAGAAAAATTTTCAAGTTAGATGCGATCTCGTTTGCTCCAGTGGTTTGAGGAAGTTGCCCTATGTCCAAACCGGGCCAAAATAGGGCAGTTTAGAAAGATCAAATTTTGGGACTTATAACTCAAGCTCTACTGACGCAAATGAAATGGAACTTATTGCAAATGAAATCTTGTCCTGTTAGCTTTAATATGATACTAATTTCGTATGATTTGAACTGGTTTTCGATTTTTAGTGAATTTTTATTTTTAAGTGTGTAATTCTGGCCAAGTACAGGGTAGGCCAAGATAAAACTTAAATAACTTGAGCTACATTTATCAAAATTAGATGGGACTAAAGAGGTTACAAAATAGACACATAACACTTTAACACACCCAAAATTTAGGTCCAGATGAGTTAAATAGAAATTGTGACCTGATTTACAAAAATTGGGTTGAATGAGAGTGTTGAGATAGCAACCATGTCTTAAATGCAACTAATGTTCCTTTGAATATGATGTTTGAATTGTGAATGAAATGTTATGGTTTCTCTGAAAAATTGGTTTTCTGAGTACTGGCACTATTCATGGGAAAGCGGACTCGATTCGTTATGCTGCCGAATTTTCGGCAAAAGTCTATGAAACTATGAGCTTTTATTTTACGAGAAATTTATGATATGAACATGAATTATTCTTATGAGAGCATGCATATTTGCATATGAATAAAGGAAGAATATATGAGATCCCTTCACTTGGAGGCAGTTATTTGGGTCCCGCCAGTGGCAATTAAAAGATAAAGATGTGGGTCCCTTTACTCGGAGGCAGTTGCACATTGGGTCCCTTCCTGTGAAGGCAGCTAAAACTTTTGGGTCCCTCTATGTTGGAGGCAGTTGGCCAACTAAGTCCCTCCAACCTAGAGGCATGTGGGTCCCCTTGTGGGTTAGTACTATGTGACGACAGTCATGAGTTGAGCTTACTCCTAGATCAGGCTACCCAAGGGCAGTAAAGACTAAAGATTAAAACATATTCAAGCACCCTAGGGACGGCGATATGTAACGCCTAGGTGTGCCAAGAAAAGAAAGCAAAGAAAGTTAAAGAAAAACACCAGTATATTTGCATGAATTTAAGTATGAGTATTTGCATAATTATATCCCATGTTTTGTTGATGCTGAGACTATTCTACCTACTTATGCTGTGATTATTATTCTAAATATGAAATATTGCCAATGAGACTCAAGTGCTTGAATAAAATGAACTCTGCTTCGGACAATATATTTTCAAACTATAAAACTGAACAGTCTATTTAACATGTTCACATTTTTCATAATAAACAGAAGTAGCTAGAGATAATAACGATGACACAACATATGTTAATTTAATGAATCCTACTGAGAATTTATAATTCTTACTCCTATATTTATTTCCGTGTTATCTCCAGATAGTTCAGAAGTTTTGAAGAAGTTCCTCCGAGGTGGAGTTGACTAGTAAGATTGAAGGTGGCCGAAGGTTGCTGCCAGACAAGGTCCGATTAAGTGATAGTAACAACTTCTAGGTGAGGTATTATGACTTAAGTATAGTACCACATTTGGGAGGGTGTTATAGATCACCCCACCAAAACTTAGCCATCATATTTTCTAATTCCTTGCAGAAAGTAATGGGAATTTTAAAGTAGGACATTGAGTATGTTGGGTCTGGCTTGGGCCACAGCTTTAATTAGAATCTCCTTACCTCCTTTAGATAATAACTTGTCTTTCCAGCCTTGTATGTGTTTCCAAATCCTGTCCTTCAATGACTAGCAGGTATTTTTTTTTTTTTTTATCTCCCCACCATTGAAGGTAAGCCCAAAATTTCTCCGAGAAAACTTTTGCTAGGATATGGCAAATTTTTGACAACCTGCTTTTGGTGTCAGTACTAGTATTGGAACTAAATAGGAGGTATGATTTATCAAAATTAATTTTCTACCCTAGTGATGTCCCATACCTGTTCAAAACATCCAAAATTATCAGGCTATCTTCATATGAGGCCTTAGAAAAAATTAAAGTGTCATCTATAAAGAAGAGATATGGTACTTTAGGCATAGCTCTGCACACTCTTATCCTCGAAATCCTCCTTTCCTCCTCCTCTCTCTAAATGAGGTTAGATAGTCCTTCTGCACATATCACAAAAAGGTATAGAGATAAAGGATCCCCCTACCTTAGCCCTCTATTTGGAGAGAAAGAATCACCTCGATAACCATTCAACAATATAGAATATGAAACAAAAGAAATGCACCTATAAATCATGTTACACTAATTATTACTAAAACCCATCTTCAGCATAATTGCTATAAGAAAGGTCCATTATACTCTATCATAAGCTTTACTCATATCTACCTTCATAGCCTTACTGGATCTCTTGCTTCTTAGAGCATGAACCACCTCATTATCTGAGATGTGCCTATTTTGCCCAAAAGCACTCTAAGACTCTGATATGATGCTTGGAAGGATAACCTCCAATATGTTAACAAGCACGTTACTTATGATTTTGTAAAGAACATTGCATAGAGAACTTGGCCTAAAATGAGTAAGATCTTGTAGGTTTTTTTATCTTGGCAATGAGAACAATGAAAGTGCGGTTGATCGTATCCAAATCTCCTTCCTCGTTAAGAAAAGCTAGCACTGCCAAAGTGATCTTCTCCCCTACTATACTCCAATACTTCTGATAAAATAAAGCTGGCAATCCATCCAGGCTTGGTGATTTAGTGGGGCTTATTTGGAACAAAACCCTCTTAACTTCCAAGGTTGTGTATGGAGCATCTAGGAACATGCACATATCTTCTAAGATGCAGTTGTCTATTCCCCCTAAAACTTCATCAATACTCTCGACCGAAGGGTGATTGAAAGTAAACAACTCCATAAAATAATTATTTGCCATGCCTTCTATAGTCTTCCTATCAAAGGCTCATCCTCCATCTTCCTTTTTCAATTTAGAGATTTTATTCTTCCTTTTCCTTGCTGTGGCTCTGCATGAAAAAATTTAGTATTAGAATCACCCTCTTCTAGCCATTCCACAAAGGACCTTTGTCTCCGCATGATCTCTTGACATTGCAACAATTCATGTAAGTCTTTTTTCTCCTTATAAAGGGCCTCCACCAATTCCATGGTCTACAACTGTTTGTGCAACTCCTCAAGCTTCTAATTTGATCTTTTGACTTGGGAATTGACGCTGCCAAAAGTGTGCTTATTCCACAACTTCATCTCAATCCCCAAAATATCAACTGCCTCAGCCACATCTAAAGAATTTATTTGAAATACTACCAAATATGTATAGAACAAGGCGAATTAAGGTTTTTATATCCAATTAAAATCAATTATCAAATCAAGTAGGTACATCTGAACATTTTTTCAAAATAAATAATTTGAAAGTCAAAAGTGTATATTTAAATTAAAATATATACATATATAATTGTTTCATTTAAAAATAGCATAACCTCTCTTCCTCATGTTTTTGAAACGAGCCCATCTTCTATTACAGTAAAGGGGTATAATACAGTTTAAAAGGGTGTTCCTAATATAATCATTTCTTGAATGTTTTTGACCAATAGGAATGAGGTTGTATAGCAAATTTTACTTTTTACATATTTTAGCTTTTTATAATTTATATTTGACATTTAGTTTTTGTCATCCACCACTTCCAAAATTCTAAAGTTTTCTCATAATATTTTGTAGGAATTAATCCTTCTTGTATACAATTTGAATCTCTTCTGAGTCTACTAAAGCTATTAACTCAAACTTTTTATCTTGTATTACTAAATCTATCTTACAATGCCATTTATGAACTAAAATTTGGGTTAATAGATTTATATATGAATCAGGATGTTCTCCTTTTGATGATGTTTCAATTTGATGTTCTAGTCGGTTTGATTTCTTAAAATATTTTCTCCTTTTAGTTCTAAATATTTTAACTCTAGATCAAAATCCTTTTGTTTTAGTCGTAATATTTCTTGTTTTAATATTTTAATTTCATTTTGCTAATCGGTTATAGTGACTTGGGGCTGAGGAGATTTAAAGTATTGTCTTTTAGTTCTACTTTATGGGGCTTTATCTTTAAATTTTTCTTCTTTGTCTAGGAGGGTTTTTAATTGTTGTAAAAATTTTGTTTTAATCTGAATCTTCCATTTTATCTATTATTGATATTAATATAGAGGCTTGATTTTTTGTTAACATATTTGTAGGCCTTTGACATTTTATACAATCACATAAGTTTGATCCATCAACATTCTTCGCTAGAGGTGGTTGATTCATTATCAGAGGACTTTTCTTCTAATTGATATATCACATCTTGATCAAATTCCTCTTCAAAAACTAGAGCCTCATATTGATCATTTATTTATATATTTATTAATCCTTCTTTAAGCTCATCGCTTAGATTTAAGTTGTTCATCATTTCTTTAACCTCTCAAATTTTTGTATAATAACATATTCGTCCACATTTATAGCATTTTCCCTTAAAATTTTTTTAGGGAACATACAGCTTACTAATCTTTGCTCAACTTAACCCTACTATATGAGAAGTTTACTTTAACAAAATGATATACAGAATTGCACACACAAGACATAACCAACAGTAGTATGGGATAAAGATTGTTGGAAAGGAGAACATTTATAGAAATTAAAACACGATACTCTCTTTACATGATCTCTCTTGTTAACAATAACCATTAGTGCAAAGTCAAGTAAATTTATAATATAAAAATTCTATTAATGTAAATTTTTCATTTTATTCAACATTACTTTATTCAACATTATTCGTTATGAAAGTTGGTCACAAACATATATATGAAACTGAACACAATGAAATTTGGACAATTCCTAGATAGAGTCTTCACTCATCAGAAGGGAGGGTGGGGGACGAGGAGGTTCATGTCTAGGGTTAGGCCCTGTTCCTCCATAATCGTCCACATGGATATGCATCCTCGAGCTCAAGGGGTGATCTGTAAAAGGAACACTCAAATTACTCATTTTTATTAGTTTAATCTATTGTTGTAGCTCATATGTTATCATTATTTGTTTTTAACAACAATAACAACGAGAGGTGAAAGAATTACATTGAAAATGTATGTACTACTAAGAAAAATTCTAATCCTTTTTTAATCCAAAAAAATTGTATTTGTTGAGATCTTACCAAATATGCGATATATTTATGAAGTGAAAACAATGTAACTTAAATAATCAACCTTTAGTCATTAAATTAAATTGCATTAACTTGAGAGTAGTTTGATTTCTTAATCTACTCCTCCTTAAAGAATGACACAGGGCATTTATAATTTTAAAATTTTTTAATTTATATTTTTAAATTCTAAATTAATTAAATTTAATTTTAATGTAATGTTAGAATAAAAGCATTTTTTTTTTTTACATAGCCACCCATTGAATTTGTACAGCAGTTACTTTATAAGTCATATAAAAAATAATATATTAGTTGATTAATAATATAGAAAAACAAATACATCAAAATTGAAGATTCAATTATAAATAGAAAAGATAAAATAAATGCTGACCTGGAACAGGAAGAGGACGATGGGGGGTAGGATGAAGCGCTGGATCGTTGTGATCTTCCGTGTTGTACGGGCCATTTTGGTTCCCTATTTAAAAAGTTCTAGCTTTCAATATTACTTATTGAAAGGAATATATTGTTTTGATCTCATAATATGTGGACATCGTGTATAGATACTGTACATTAATATGAGTTTGGATAAGTATTGAAATATATAAATCGAGATAAGAAGGATATATTATATATTTATATGAAAGATATATTATATATAATATTAAATTTTAATATTCAAATAACATAACTCTTGTTCAAATTTATGTGACATAAACCAATAGCAAACAAAATAATATATAGTAGTATTATGCAAGATGCACAGAACATAGTAATATATAAATCTAACCTTGATTATCTTTTTCATATTGTTAATCTTTTAGACTTATAATGCAGTAATTACAAACGAAAATCCGATTAAGCAATATAACTATCTACATAATTTTCGCCAATAATGATATCCCTGTAACTCTTAGGGTGTGTTTGGTTGAAAAATAAGGATGAGGAAAATTTTTTATGAATGAACTCTATGAATAAAATTACACATAGAGTTCATCCATGAAAAATTTTTTTCTATTTTTATTTCTCAACTAAATATACCCTTGGAATTACTTTTCCTCACCACAATTTTCGCTGACATTTTAAATTTCAAATTGATCATTCATGTATTAATTTTTTTTCTCCATTCATTTTAACCCAAAAAACAAAAGTTTTGAAATGCAAAACCATGAAAAAGGTGGAGAAATGGACATATGCAACACAGTCCAATTAAAATTACAAAATAAAAGATGCTATAGGAGAAAATAATTTCTTAATGTTTTATTCAGCTTAAGGATCCATGGAGTTGTCTTTGGACAGTGGCATCAAACATCACATAAAACCAATAACATCTCACTTCAGAAGATGCTAAAACCATTGTAAAGTATTACCTTCAGCTATGTCCCTTATAGAACACGACTGCAAAGGTGAGCAAAAGAAAGGCCAAACATAGTTGAGTGATACAAGCCATTGGTCCGAAACTCTAATCTAGGTTTGTTGTAGAAGTACACCCAAAATTGTTCTGGTATTTATATAAGTAAAAAATTATTTATTGCGTTGCCTTTTAATTTTTATATATTATAATATCAAATACAATATTATATTAAATATTATATAATATTAAAATTTTAATAAGTCTTATATTATTAAATCTTATAATATTAACTAACTTTTGCAGTATAGTTTCACGGGATAAATTTGTAATTCTATTTTTATTTGCATTGAAAGGAGAGAGAGATTATTATATTTAAAAAGTCAAGCTGGTTATTAATGCACGTAAAAGAAGAGAGATTATAATATCATATAGGTGGGAGAAAAAATTAAAGTATCATCAATGCAGATAAAAGAAAATTATGAAATTATCCACCTTCTCTTTTTTTTTTCAGTCAACTTAATTATAGTCGCGTTTAATTTTATAAAATTTAATTTTCTTAACATTAAAAGAACAGAAAATATAATATATACGAGAGAAAAATCAAAATAATCATAAATGCAGATAAAGTAAATATATTCTAAATTTATGTGAAAAATGTATTGTATTTGGTATTAAATTTTGATGTTTAAATAACAAATCTCTTGTGCAAGTTTATGTGACAAAGATCAGGAGCAAATAAAATAGTATAGTAGTGTTAGGCGGATGTGTAACAAAACATAGTAGAATATAAGATTAATATTTATATACTAATAATATAAAAGAATTGTACATTATCAACTAATAAAATATAAAAAAATAATAAATTATATTAAATAGTTATCATGATTTATAATTATTCATCATGATTTGATATTTTTTTTTTAAATTCTATTTATTGATAACATAAAATTATTTTATACTATTAATATATAGAAATTGAATGCAAAATATAAACCTGGTCTTGATTCTCTTTTTCATATTATCAATCTTTTAGACTTACAATACATTGATTACAATGTATTAAATAAGACGCTGACCTGCTGCAGGTGGAGGATCATAAATAGGAGGATGCTGGGGAGGAATAACAGGAGGAGGATCAATAGGGCTGTAATCTTCCGTATTGTATAGGCTATTTTGGTTCCCTGTTAAAAAATATACTAGCTTTCAATATTACTTATTTAAAGGAACATATTGTTTAACTCATACTATATAAACATCATTGTATAGATATCATATATTAGTGTAAGTAAAATATCAAGATATATACATGTATATTAAACTAAAATAAATATATTCTATATTTATGTGAAAAGTGTTTTGTATTTAATGTTAAATTTGGATGTTTGAATAATATAACTCTTGTGCAAATTTACACGACAGAGATCAGGAGCAAATGAAATAGTATAGTAGTCTTACGCAGGATGTGTAACAAAACATATAGTAAAATATAAACCTGACCTTGATTATCTTTTTCGTATTCTTAATCCTTTAGATTTACAATGCATTGATTGCAATCAAAAACAGAATCAACTAACATAATTGTCTACATAATTTGGGAAAATAGAGATATCCCCTACAACTCTCTAGAAATATTTTGCCCCATTAACACAATTTTCTCTGATATTTTAAATTTAAATCATTCACGTATAAATTTCTTTTCTCCATTCTTTTTATATCCAGAAAACAGAAGTTTCAAAATGAAAAACGCATGAAAAAGGTGGAGAAATGGACATATGCATCAATTTAAAATTACAAAATAAAATTTATTTAACTTAAGGATTGATGGCGTTGTCTATGAACAACGACATCAAACATCACCATAGACAACGCCATCAAACATCACATAAAACCGATAACATCTTACATCAGAAGATGCTAAAAGCACTGTCTAAAGTATTACCTTCTGGCATGTCCCTTGCAGAACACATGACCGCAAAGGCGAGCAAAAGAGAGACCAAACATAGCCGAGCGACGCAAGCCATCTGTCAAAAACTCTACCTTTTTTTGTAGAAGTGCATATGACCTAAAAGCTGCTCTGGTATTTATATAAGTAAAGAATGATTTATTGCATTTACTTTTTGATTTTTTATATGTAGAGAATAATGACTTTCTTTTTTTATTATTAGACATACGTGGTGGAAAAGTCAAATGTTTATTTTAAAATTTAACCAATGATTCATATATAATGGAAGCGAATTACTAACCTACGTAGCTACGAGTAGTTTTGTAATTTTATTTTATTTTTATAGAAAATTAGAAAATATTACAAAGAAAAAGTCCAATTAGTTATCAATGCAGATAAAATAAAATTATAGAATTACTCACTCCTCCTTTTTAAAAAATCAACTTATAGTTTTATATAATTTTGCAATTTAATTTTTGCCAACATTAAAAGAAAAGAGAGAAAATTATATAGGTGAGAAAATAAAGTCAAAGCAGTCATTAATGCGGATGAATGATAATTACAAAATTATCTATCCCTTTTTTTCTTTAATCAACTTATAATTCCGTGTAATTTTGTAATTTAATTTTATTTGCATCAATAGAAGCGAAAATATATTATATAAGTGAAAAAAGTCAAAATAATCATTAATACGGATAAAATAAAATTATAAATTTACCTATGAATATAAATTGAGAAAGGTTAATTATCTTATCTAAAACAAAATATGAAACTACTCATGTAACGGTCAGCAATCTCATAACTAAAATACTCATTCATAAAAATAAAATAAAATAAACACGAATAGCGCAGCAACTTTCGATGAAACATTATTTGGATTGACATATGCCTAATGAAAATTCTTGTTTATTATAATTGTACGTATAATTTATTGTAAGTTTCATACATTGTATTATATATTTATGCAAATAATCAATTGGATATCAAAATATATAAATGCTTCAATATACATTTAATACAAAATGCCTTATACGAAGGTCTTAAGTGCTATTATGAATGAGACTAGATTTTTAGTTATTCAATTATGAATATCTTTTTACATTACGTAACGCCTTGTTGGAAGTGTAATCCAAAAAGAATCAAAAGCAAATTTGTGAAAAAGGAATATCTTTTTATATTACATAATGTAAGGGGTGTTCACACTGCGGTTTGGATCAGTTTTGGACTAAAAAGTCATCCAATCCAAACACTAAAATTTCTTGCAATTCGGTTTGGATTGGATGATTGACACTTTGTAAACCGATCCAATCCAATCCAATTTACATCGGTTTAGATTGAATTGGATGTGCGGTTTTAGAAATGCTCCTTCTAATAGTATAATAAGGCAAAGTGAAAACTGAAAAAACGAAAAAAAGGATATACCAAAGAAGAGGTTATGCTGGAAGTACCTACTCTTAACCGACGCCTATAATGTATAACCTAAATTTGCTTCACTACAAAATCCTCCCTCATCCAACTGTTGTTCTCTCGTTTCATTTCCATGATCCTAGCACGCACCTAATGCAAATCATGAATAGCACTAAAACTCCAATGCACCTATCAAATCCAAAGTAATATACTAATATTTAGACAAAACAAAAGGAATAATATAAGAGAAAAATTAATTGAAATGGTGTCAATAAAAAGTAGCATTAAACACACAAAAAATATACACATTAAATACACACATATGCAAAGGACAAAATCAATTTGAAATGCATAAACTGCTTGAACCTGATAATGTAGTCTAAAAGCATGCCTTGATTATTGAGGCTCATCAATTATAGTCTATGCAAAGTGTTTTTTTCTTGCAGCACAAATATCATGGAAAGACTGAATCAAGTTATGCAAAATAAATAAGACAAAGCATAATAAGTAATTTTTACATTTATATTCCATTCACAATTGTCCCAAACTCACATTGTATAAAAGTAAAAGACTAATAAAATGATAAACCAGTAAGTTTCAGCAATACAACAATTAAGTAACTAGTTTCAGCAATACACAATAATTCAATAAGTCTCACTTCAAGAAACAACAAACATATCTAAACCAAATAAAACTACAATTATAGCCACAATAAAACTTAGTAAAGCCATCATAATGCAGAACTTTAGCCATGCTAAAGTGAGCCAACAACCATCCTTGAAGGGTTCTAATTTCCAGTAGTAAACTCATCATCAAAACACCAACATAGCTGCTTAATATTTCACAAAATGACATTAATAACAATAAAAAATGTATTTCCAAAAGAATGTGAATAAACCAAAGCAAGCAAGCAAGAGCAACACATTACATATTAGCAGCAAAGAACTAAAAAGAGGCATTACAACATCTTCAAAGCTAAGCAGAATCATTACCAGAATCTTCTTCATTTGGTTGGGGGGTTGGATCAAGTTCTAAATAGTAGGTACCATAATAGTTAATTCAAATAGAAAAATAACATAAAAATAGATGCAAAAGAGTAAAAAATAATAAAGAATGTTACTTAGCTCAAGCTTTTCAAATTATTCCAAGCACTCTTCAAAATCCATTGGCAATGAAGTGGAACGGAACCAATTTTGTGCACAAATCAAAGCTTCAATAGTTTTTGGTGTAAGAAAGCCCCTATAATTATTAAGCACTTTACCTCTGGTGCTAAAAGCAGACTTTGAAGCAACCGTAGACACAGGCATAGCCAAAACATCCCTAGCAATTTGACCAAGAATAGGATATTTGGTAGAGTTCACCTTCCGCCAATTCAAGATGCAAAACTACTAGTTGTTTTCTCTAAGCCTTCCATGAGATACAAGTCCATTTCATTTTTATTCATGCTCTCACTTATATTCATGTCCTTTTCAAATTCCATGGCAAATGAAGAGTTATCAGATGCTCCACCCCCAACATCTAACATTTCCACTTCACGGGAGGATTGTGCAGAATTTGGCACTTGATCATTATTAACAAAGAGCCTATAGCTATCAAACATATCATTAAATGTCTCCCTTACTTTTCCACTCAAGAAATCAGCATCATCCTTTTCATAAAGCTTTTCAAAGCTCCACTCAACAAATCGAAACTTATATCAAGGATCAAGCACCACAGCAGCAAAAATCATCATGTTCACGTTTTTAATGTTCCCCCAATATTTATCATGCCAAGCTTTCATTTTTACAACCACGCTCCCAAGTAAAGGGTCTAAACTACCAGTCCACTTCTTCAAAGTATTGACAATCAAACAATAATCATGGAAATATTGAGAAGAAGTCACAAATGTAGAACCCGATACTTTTTTAGTTACATCAGAAAAAAATTTTAGAAACCTACAAAACACTTTGCATTATCCCAATCCTCATTCTTTGGGATGCCACCTTGCATCATCACAAACTCGACATCTCTCTCACCTAATCTCTTAAATGCCTTCTGAAATTTCAATGCACTATCAAGCATAATGCAGGTGGAATTCCACATAGTAGGAACATCTAATTGCACAAAAGAATTATCTTGAATCCTAGCCTCCTTGATGCAAGTTCGAAACCTATCCATGCGACCACGGGAAGTACGAAAAAATCTAACAGCATTCCTAATTTTGCTAATTGAGGCATGCATCTCTTTCAATCCATCATTCACCACAAGATTTAAAATATGCCCACAATATCTAACATGCATATGTTCACCTTTTAGAGGATGTGAATTCTAATCCTCCATTCTACTTTTCAAATAAGAGATGGCAAGGTCATTTGAGCTAGTATTATCAACTGTGATAGTGAAAATTCTACCTATCAACCAACTCAAAAGGCATTTCTCTATTTTTCTACCAATTGTTTCTACTTTATGATTCTTGATTAGACAAAAATTAAGAATCCTCTTTTGCAATTTCCAATCTTGATCAATAAATGCACAGTGAGACAAAGATAATTCAGATTTTGCACAGAAGTCCAACAATCAGTTGTTAAACATACACTTTGATTTGAGTTCTAGAAAATACTTTTTAACTTGTTTTTCTCATTCATATATAGGTTCCAACAATCCCTAGCAATTGTAATCCTTCCCGGAGTAAGGAGCTTGGGTTGCACAACACTCATAAAATAACGGAACCCCTCTCCCTCAACAAACTTGAAAGGCAACTCATCCACAATTATCATCATAGCTAGAGCTTGCCTACTTGATTCAGCATCAAACCCAACAGTAAACAAAGTACTACCAAACCCCTTCCCATCTTCTTTTTTAAGTAGTTGGAGAGCAAGGGTTGTTTGAGTAGGATCAAGTGATTCTTTCGGAAACTTTCTACATTGACTCAACAAATGATTTTTAAGATTACTAGTACCATTCTTATGTGAATCAGCTGCATAAGTTACCCCACATCAATTACATTTAGCTTTAGGATATACACCATTATCATCTCTTGTAAAATGATCCCAAGCCCAAGATCTAGGTTTAGTAGGTTTTCTTTTACCTTAATCCTCAGCTCTTTCATCAGTAGCAACTTCTCCGCCCTTCCTTTTCTTATCTCCCCTTTTGGTTGCTTTGGATCTTTCTTCCTTTTCTAAATTATTTTGTGCTTGTGATGCCTCAGCAGGTTGAGTTGAAGACCTCACAAATTCAGGATTTGTAGCAATTTGCTCATTACTTTCAACATTTTGCATCTACAAAAAAGACATTTATAGAATGACATAAATAACTCAAAAACATAATGTAAGGAGATGAAATGAAATAATGAAATTATACAATATATAGTGATTACCTTAGACATTGGGGATGGCATTGGTGATGATTGCTATTTCTTACTTTTAGAGAGTAGTAGAAAACCTCAAATTTTTTTTCCAGCTACTACAGTCTGTAAATTTAAATAAAATTAACCATCATTAACAAATGTAGCAAGAATAAAAATAATTTGATCTAATTAAGTTACCAATAATTATAACAAGAATAGAAATAAAACTAAGAATAACAAAGAGGTTAATATAGCAAGAACAAAAATAAAACCAACAATAACAAAGATAAGAAGTTAAGAACTCCATAAATAAACCAATGAGCAATAGTAAGCACAGTAAACTTACCAAAGCCCAAATATGAGGAAGAAGTGATCTGCACTGTAGCTCGGAGGTGAATAGTGCTGCCATAGGTGGGTTGTGACCACTAAACGTTGTGCGAGACTGCGAGATGGCCGAACGGTGGGTGAAGCCATGAAGGTGGACGAACCATATGTGCGAGATGGCCAGAGCTAGTGAGATCTGCGTTGTTGCTATCGGGGGCTATAGCAATGTCGACTGGAAGAGAATAGAGAAGTTGGTGGGGCGAGCACTGTCCGGCACTACAGGCTACGGCGATGGCGGCGGAAATGTTGAGGGATAGTTAGGGCCTAAGACTTCAAGGTTCTTCAAACTTCTATTTTGAGAGAGACATTGAGAGAGCCAGAGGCAAAGAGTGAGTGGGGTGTTCGAGTTTGTGCGTGGGACTATGGGAGTGTGGTCTGGTTTTTTTTTGTTTGGTCTGATGAGTGATGACAAATGACTCAAAGTCTCAAATTGAAGTGTTAGTCAATAATAGTCACTTGGGCTCATTAGTTTGGGCTGGCTGTGTTTAACCGTCGCTTACAAGGTGAAGTGTAGTGGGCCTTCATTTTTAGGGCCAAGAAATACATTATTTTTACAGTATAAGTACAGTAAATGGGATGGGCCTTCATTTTTTGGGCTGAGAAATACATTATTTTTGCAGTATAAGTACAGTAAATGGGATGGGTTTATATATATATATATATATATATATATATATATATATATATATATATATATATATATATATATATATATATATATATATATATATATAACAATAAATAATATATTATGCGGTTCGATTTAGATTGGATCGATTCGTAAAATTGGAATTGAAAGCCAATCCGAACCACATAGAAATCCGATTTCAACAAAAAATTTGCTGTTTTAATCGGTTTTTGGGTTGGGTCGGATCAGTTGTGCAGTTTTTTTTTTTACTAAATTGGATCTGAACACCCTAACATAATGCCTCATTTTTTTGCTACGATTACTAAACTGCTGCCGTTAGTTCATGGATTTTCGCAGCGGTTATTATAGCGATTTGCCAAAATTGCTGCTAATTGAGCTCTCGAAGCTTTATCGATGGTTCCTAAACCATCGTGGCCAGTCAACAAAAACAAGGCCGCTGTTTGACTTATTTCTTGTAGTGAATCTTTTGTATAGTTAGAAAATTGACATAAAAAATATTTATACCTACATAATAATTATTACAAAACTAATTTATTATATTAAATTTTTTTATATAATTATTTCTATAAAGATATATCTTTTGTTTTGTAAAATTTTAATTTTTAGTGATATTATAAACTTTGCATAGAACAGAATTGAACTAGATTGTACGAGATATAAGAAAAAAAGGTAAGAATTTCATTTGAGTTGTTAAATTACAACATGGAAATTGATAGTATATATTCATATAAAGTGAATTTTAAATTATATATGGATCTATAATTTCTTTTTATTATAAAATTTATATTTTTTTCTACTGGAATTTCTCTGTTTCTTTTTTTCTTTCCCCCTTATGATTCTTAAAAGAAGTAGCTAGCTATCAAGTTTTTATTTACTACAATTTTTATTACTAGTTAGATGTTCAAATTATTTTTTATAAATCAATATATTTTTAATTTAAATTTTTCACTATAAATTATTTAATTTTTGTAGATATTATACATTGATATTAGTGCTTTATTTTAAGATTTTATAAACAATATATTTTTATTTAAAAAAAATTTATTGAAATTGTTATAATTTAATTTAGTTATTTTATTTATTTTAGAGTTATAATTTATATCAATTTATTATTTCATATTAAGATAAACCATGCAACGCAAAAGTCACTACACTAATTTACCTTAATTATATAACTCCAATGACATAATTTTTTTTTATACAACTGCAAAATCCAATAACAAAGTTTTGCAAATATCATAGAATTACTATTAACAGCATTTTTTTTATAAGGCTTGGAATCAAAGTTCTAAGAATTGGACCGAGTATCGGAATATATATATATATATATAAAAGCCTTCGGCCCGTACCATAAAACGAAGGCCACGTATACACTTTAAATAGTGTTGACAGAAAAATACTTTAAGTAGTTAAGATACAATTCATAAATATTAAATATTCATAAATCGTGCCTACATCACTTTCAGACCAAAAGATTCCACAAGTTGCGGCAACCTAACGCTAAAGGCATAATATGATTTTCAAAAAAGTTCCCAACGGTACAGCTGTGCCTACCTGTGCGTCACCATCTCCACTCTCGTCCTCTATTTCATCTCCCTCTTGTATTCCCGCCTCTCATACTCCTGCTCTTAGGCTTGGTTTAATAATACTCTTTTAGAAGTATTCTATTTATAAAAAAATATAAGTCAATTCTTATTATTTAATAAACCAAAAAAAAATTGGAATGCCTTTATTCTTAATTTTTAAAAATTAAAGGATGCTCTCGAAAGTTTTCATGGAGTGCTTTTTTAAAGTTACCTTATATTATCTCAAATTTAAAAGATTAATATAATTTTACACTCTTTAATAATAGTAAAAATAGAAATTAATCTCTTTAATAGTTATGTCCATTATAATAATTTTAGATTTTAAGAGCAACTTTACTAAATACTACTCTTATAACTTCTGCTTATTAAGAATAACTTTTATATTATTTTACCAAATAATATAACTTTTTAAAAGAAACTTTTAGAGAGTTCAAAGAGCTCGATAACTCTGAAAAAGCTACAACAATATCAAATCAATCCTTACTTCTCTCAACTCCACTACACACCCACCCCTTCTTTCTTCTATCCCTCCGTGCTCTCTTTCTCCACTAATGATCTCTCCAATGCTTCCTCTAACGAGCCCATCTATGAGCTCGACATCGTCAACAAGCAATGCCATGACGCCGACTCCACCCTGACGACCTTATCCAGAAGATGATTAATGGTGTACTACGATGCAATGCTGCAACGAAGGGCCGATAAAGGACAATGCAGGGAAGGTTGAAGCTTCTGTATTTCAAATTATTTCTCACTCACTCTGTTTCCACTACAAGCAAATGCTCTATTAGTAGCGAAAAATTTGCGATGAACGCAATCTGCCACAAATTTCCAGTGGATTAGAGGTGGAAGATCGCCACAAAGCAAGCCAAACATGGAGCCAAAAAAAATTATTTGCAGCAACATTTGCCATTGCTAAATGTTGAACCTAATTTAAGTATTTGCGACAACAAATACCCCCGCTAATTGGTATAGTATTTGCAGTGGCTTTTGCCACCACTAAATATTGAACCTAATTATGTATTTGCGGCGGCAAATGCCCCTACTAATTGGTATAGTGTTTCCAGCAGCTTTTGTCGCCGTTAAGTTTTGAACGTAGAACACTAGTGTTAGTATTTGCAGCGGCTTTTGCCCTAGCTAATTGGTATAGTGTTTGTGGTAGCAAAAGCTGCCGCCAAAATGTTGAACCTAATGTAAGTATTTGTGACGGCTTTGCCACTGCTAAATATTGGACATGGAATGTTAGTGTTAGTATTTGGTATAATATTTGTGGCCATTTTTGCCGCCACTAAATGTTGAACCTAATATAAGTATTTGTGGCAGCATATGCCCCCGCTAACTAGTATAATGTTTGCGGTGACTTTTACCACTGCTAAATGTTGAACTTAATATAAGTATTTGTGGTAGCAAATACCCCTGCTAATTGGTATAGTGTTTGTGGTGGCTTTTGCCACTGCTAAGTGTTGAATATGGATCACTAGTGTTAGCATTTGCGGGGCAAATGCCCCCACTAATTGGTATATTGTTTGTGGTGGCAAAAGAACGTCGAACATTAATGTTAGTATATGATGGCTTTTGCTGCCGCTAATTGGCAAGCTGTTACTAATTATTACATTTACTTCCAAAAAAAAATGACACTTAATAATTATCAAGAGCAATTGCTGCCACTATTTACTTTGTCAACTTAAAAAAAATACTTGTTTAGAAGTTTGCAGTGACATCTAATTGTTACATGATCTTTAAAGAAAAAAAGTGTCTTGGTGTTTGTGGCGGCTTTCACTGTGTCGCCACAAACCAATTTATATTGGATCTGAAACACAGGTAACTTATACGTGCTACACTTCTACTCTCTTTTCTCCTTCTTCTCCTCTCCTTCTCTTCTCCTTTCTTCTTCCTCCCAGACCTTCTCTCATCCTCCTCCATCCACCACCTTCCTCCTTCGCCTCCTTTTCCTTTTCTTATTCCTTCCCCCTTCTCTCTCTCTCTCTCTCTCTCTCTCTCTCTCTCTCTATATATATATATATATATATTCTTTTTCACCTTCTCTCTTCCTTCTACACTTCCTTAACCACCTCTAGCCACCATAACCGATTACGCCACTGCCGCCACAAGCTTGTCACCTCAAGCACTAGGTTTATTTTTTCAAAAATTTATTTCACTGATTTTATTTTTTTAATAATTTATATTACTAATTTTATTATTGTTGATATTATTAATGATTGTTGTGTATTTCTTTGTTAAAGATTTAATGGACAAATTTGAAGAAATAGAGGTAGTAGAGGACTCACTGGAAGTTGCTCAACATTCAATGGAGGAAAATGAACTCCAATAGATTTAAAATTAACTAGATGTAGTTAGAATTATGTTGAAAATATGACTTTCAAAATTTTATTAAGACATCCATCTTATTAATCTGTATGAATTTGAAATATTTGGATTGGATTTGCTTTGTTATATAATATTTGTATGAATCTAATGATTTAATTTTCTTTTTTCTCAAATTGGTTGTTTGCGGTGGCAATTGCCGCTACTAATTAGAGAGGGCAAAGTCCACCGCAAATTAGAAGGGGACAAAGTTGCCTCTAATATTGCCACCGCAAAAAATTAGTAGCCCCTAATTATAGGCAGCCCAAGGACCATGGCAAATAAGCATTTTGTGGCCAATTTTGACTCATTTGTAGCAGCAAAGTCCGCTATAAACGGCCAGTTTTCTTGTTGTTTCTAATTTTGCTTTTCTCTATGGAAAAAAAAAAGAGCCAGCTTCCACAATCAGACTAGTTCATCCAGTTCAATGATTTTATACCAGTTTTCACAGTTCACAGTCAATTTTTGAAAAACTGATTTTTGTGAGAAAAAATGGATTGGCCAAGTGACCAATTCCCAATTCAACTAGTTGAATTGGTTGGTTCAGTCCGGCTCTTAGAACCGTGCTTAGAATCTATCCTATGAGCCTACCATCTATGGATTGGCGAAGGAATTTCAATTTCCTAATGCTCCTAGAGGCCCCTCTAATGGGATATTAATGAGAAGTTAGGAGATAGCAGAAATTGAATTATGTTACTTCTCAACATGTTTTCTATTATTAAGAGATTAAAAGTCATCAATGCAAAGTAGCTAAATCTATAATATTAAAATTCTACAAAGATAAAGTTATTTATTAAACATGACATTCTTCAGTTTTTAATCTTTATTCAAATTACAATTCATTCATTGACAACCTAAATCTAAACTCTAGGAAATTTGAATAGTTCGAAGATAAGATCTTCACTCATTAGAGAGGAGGGTATGAGAGATTCGCAATCATGTGTAGGATAAGCCCTAGTTCCTACAAAATTGTCATCATGGGTCTGCTTCTTTGGGTGCTCTAAGGGTGTGAGAGGACTATGACCACATGTAGGATAAGCCTTAATTCCTACAAAATCATCCTCATGGATTTGCATCTTTGGGTGCTTTGAGGGTGTGAAAGGATGCAACCACATGTAGGACAAGCCCTAGTTCCTACAAAATCATCCTCATGGATCTGCATTTTGGGTGCTCTAAGGGTGTGAGAAGAGTGTGACCACATGTAGGATAAGTCCTTGTTCCTACAAAATCATCCCCATGGAACTGTATCTTTGGGTGCTTTGTATAATTATAAGTCATACAAAAAGTAATATATGATTGATTAATAATATAAAAAAAAATCAAAATTGAATATTCAATTATAAAAATAAAATAACATAAATACTGCCCTTGAGGAAGAGAAGGACGACAAGGGTAAAGACTAGGCACTGGACCGCTATAATCTTCTGTGTTGTATGTAATGTCCCGATTTAACCATGTTTGTAATTAGCACTAATGAGGATTAATTAATACTAAATTTATAGATAAGAGAGGGGAGTGTAGAATAATAAAAATAATGTCATAGGTTTTAAAAAAAAAGATTTTGTCGATAATAGAATCTTAACCGCATCGTAAAAATTTTAAGAATAGTTTATGGGGACATAAGAAATTCATTCAGTAGGAATTTAAAATATAAGAGAACCTAATTATCATGTAACAAAAACTAGTTTATGTGGTTAAGAATTAACCACCTTGGTCAAAAAAAAAAGAGCAAATTTTGACCACGAAATTTAAATTGACTTTATCATCAACTTAATAAAATTAAAATAAAAGAAAGATAAGTCATCATCTTCTTCTCTCTCCTTCCTAAAAGTCATGAACTTCCTCCTCCCACTCTACCTCCATTTTTCTTCTTCTTCTTCTCTAAACATGTCCTTCCACTTGTTCTTTTTGGATACTACCCAAAGCCCAAGCTCTACCCCCTTCACATGACTCAAAGTAAAGCCAAAAATCTCCTTTTTTGGTCCAACGAAGCTGTTGCCATTGAAGGAGAAAGAAGGGGGCTGGTGGTTGTTTGCTTGGTTTAAGAGTGTTTAGGGTCTAAAGGAGCAAGTTTTGAAAAGCTTATAGTTTTGAAGCCAAGGTAGGTGTCCTAGAACTTGTATTATGTTGAGTGACATCATGAAGCTAGGGTACATGTTCTTTACTTTCTATACTTGTTAGTGGGTGATTATGATGCTATGTGGTCTTGTTTTAGTATTTTAGAGCTTGTGAGATTGAATTAGTGAGTGATATTGAGTTGCAGAACCAAAGAAACACAAATTAGAAATTCTACCTTGGGAGTAAAATTGGACAGTCATGAATCCATAGATTATAACTCAAGCTAGAAAATTCAAAATTAGGTGAAACCAATTTTTTATGATAGTTAGCTCATAGAAGAGTGTAACTATAAAATTTGAGATCAATTCGACCTAGGATGAGAGAGTTATGACATTTTGAATTTGTATGTTAGCTGGAAGGAACAAATCTGAGCAATGTATATTCTTACAGGCATAACTTGCAACGGATTTTTTTAGAAAGCGATCACATAGTAAACTAAGTCTGTAAAATTTCATATTTAAAATCCTAGTGACTTATTCCTAACAATTCCATGAATTTACCTCATGCTCTGCAGGTGTCAATACAGGGCAACCTCAATGTAGAGCTTTTAACTTAAGCTTTACTTAGTCAAATTAAGTGGGATTTTTCTTGTTTGCAAGAGTGTCACTTGTGTCTAAGCGCATAAAATTTTAGAGCAATTTGATGAAAGATGAATTTTTAGTTATTTTTCACTTTTAGGTGCTTAAGTTTGTCTCATAATAAGACAATAGTAGAGAAAATTTGAATAACTCAAGCTATACACCTCAAAATTTAATGGGACTAAAGAGATTTAAAAATAGACAAGTAGAGCATCACCCTTGTAAAATTTGAGACCAAAATACTTAAAGCCAAATTGTGGTGGATTTTAGAATTTTTGGGCAAATTTGAAGAGCTATACTATTACAAGATTTTAACTTAAAATTAAAGGTCTCTAAAGGACTTGCAACCAAACCAATTAGCAGGATTGAGTATAATGAATTGAGTTGATACAGTTTTGGGAGTTGTAAAATGATATGCTTATTGCTTGAACTCTGTGATATTGGTGCAGCCTTTTGTGCCTTTGTGACCATATTTACACTAAATTCTTGCTACTTGTCATTACTAGGACTATGTCTCTGGAATTTTGGCTAGCTATTTGCTGTTTCAAATTTTGGAGAACCTCTCGCTACAATTGTGGTGCTGTCGAAACTCTGCCAAGTTTACTTTTGAAAGATAATTCTCATGAGGTCTAGTAGAAGTGCAAGATATAATTGTGTTAGATTATATGATAAAATAGTTACATGAAAAGTATATAGTATGAACATAACATGTCGGACCTCCACCAAGTAATGGGTTAGCACAATACGATTGCAAGTAACATGTCGGGCCGCCACCAACTATTGGGCTAGGATGACATGATCACATATGATGGAATTTGCCTACTGAGAACAACAATACGTAATGCTCAAGCAAGCACAAGTTATTATTCTGGGGACAGTGGAGCATAATGCCCAATCATGTCAAGAGGATAGTCTACTGGGGATGGAGATATATAACCCTCAGGCCGGCATAAGTTAATATTTTGAGGACGGTGGAGCGTAATGTCCACTCATGTGAAGAGGATTGCATCCTAAGGATGGCGACCCATAACGCTTAGGCATATGTAAGGCTGCACCTGAGGATGGTGATATGTAATGCTCAAGTGCAGATACATGTGGGCACCCTAGGGATGGCAAGACATAATGCCCAGGTGTGTTAAGCAAAGAAGGTTAAAAGACAAGTAAAAAGAATAGGGACATGCAAGTCGAGGAATATTACTTCATTCTCATAAGCATCTTTACCTTAATTTTGAACCAGGATAAGTAGGGCTCATTGACTGTTAAGTTATTTGGATTAGATGCTTAATAAAAGAAACCCACTTTGAAAGATCATATTTTCAAATCTTTTAAAATGAAGCTTGTTTTCTTGGTATGTTCACCTTTTTTCATATTAAATTGAAGTGGTTAGGGTGATGACAATGGCGCTATTACTGTTAACCTAGGACTACCTACTGAGAAAATTATATTTCTCATCCCTATGTGTTCCTATGTCATCTCCAAACAGTGCAGTAGACCCTTGAAGGTAAGTTCTTGGGAGATTTTGACCAAGACTGGCTCATCGGCGAAGGGTCGAAGCCAAGCATATATATATTACAGTACTAAATGACTAATAATTGAAATTCTTAGTGGAGCTCTTTTATATTTTTGACATGTTGTTAAGATTAAAGGTTTGGTATGTATGTTAATAAATGTGACTATGATGTAGATTTTAGTATATTTCAAATAAAGTTTCCACTTTCTTCAATTTGCTTGTTATACTTTATTCAATACGACAAATAAATTTTACGTAAATCCTCCAAGAACATAGTGAGTAAATAAACAAGGTTTGCTAATGAATTAGTAGCAACTCTTGAGTGTGATATTATGATTTAAGCATGGTATTGTACTTAGGAGGGTGTTACATTGTATGAGCTATTTCGGTTCCTTTTTAAAAAGTATTCTAGCTTTCAATATTACTTAAGATTTAATTTGTATACATTGTCAATATAAAAAAAAATTTGTATAGATATCCAATCATGTATTGTCACATCAAAAAAAATTTTGAGTCAATCACCCACTACCTTAAAAGTCTTACAAATACAAATATTTGATTGGATGATAGTATAAAACTCTTTTACATTGTCAATATATAATAATTAAACTATATTACTTATTCATAAGAATTTTTTTTTTTTTTGAACTCATACTATACAATATAGACACCATATATTAATATGAATATGAGCAAGTATTAAGGTACATATATATTAAGGTAAAATAGATATATTATATATTTATGTGAAAGATATATATATATTTGGTGTTAAATTTTAATATTCAAATAACACAACCCTTGTTCAAATTTATGCAGCAAATACCAGCAGCGATAAAATAATATAGTAGTATTATGCGCGATGCATAGAACATATTAACATATGAACCTTCATACCTTGATTGATCTTGTTCATATTCTTAATCTTTTAGACTTATAATGCAGTGATTACAATGAAAAACTGGATTAGGCAACAAAAGTGTCTACATATTCAACAATAAAGATATCCCTATAACCATCTGGAAATATTTTGCCCAAACACAATTTTCCCTAACATTTTAAATTTCAACTTGACCATTTCATATATTAATTTCTTTTCTCCATTCATTTTATATCCAGAAAACGGAAGTTTCAAAATACAAAAACCCATGAGAAAGGTGGAGAAATGGACACATACTCAATTAAAATTACAAAATAAAAGATGCTATAGGAGAAAATAATTTCTTAATGCTTTATTTAACTTAAGGATTGATGTTGTTGTCTATGGACGACGGCATCAAACATCTTACATTAGAAGATGCTTAAAGCGTTGTCTAAAGTATTACCTTCCAGTATGTCCCTTGCAGAACACATGACCGCGAGCAAAAGAGAGACCAAACATAGCCGAGTACAAGCCATCCGTCAAAAACTTTAACCAAATTTTGTTGTGGAACTGCATATGACCCAAAAACTGCTCCAGTATTTATATAAGTAAACAATGATTTATTGCATTACTTTTGATTTTTAATATTTGGAGAGTATTGGCTTTCTTTATTGATTATTGGATATACATGGTGGAAAAGTCAAATATTTATTTTACAATTTAACCATTGATACATGTAATTGAAGGGAATTACTGCGGATAGTTTTGTAATTTTATTTTATCCATGTAGAAAGAAATGAGAAAATATTATAAAATAAAAAGTCACACTAGTTACATAATGCTGATAAAATGAAATTATAAAATTACTCGCTTCTCTTTCTTTCTTTAAATCAACTTAGAGTTTTATGTAATTTTGTAATTTAGTTATGTCAAAATTAAAAGAAAAGAGAGAATACTATATAGGTGAAAAAAAAATGTCAAAGCAATCATTAACGTGAATGAACCGATAATTACGAAGTTATCTACCCCTCTCTTTTTTAAATCAACTTATAATCTTGTGTAGTTTTGTAATTTAATTATTTGCATCAATAGAAGAGAGAATATTATATAAGTGAAAAAAAAAAGTCAAAGTAGTCATTAATACGGATAAAATAAAATTATTAATTTACCCATAATTGCAAGTTGAGAAAGGTGAATTATGTTGTCCAAAACAAAATACTAAACTATTTATGTGTGGTTAGCGGTCTCATAATTAAAATTCTCGTTTTTATCCTATAAAAAAAAATCTTGGTTTTTTATTGTTGTACGCATAATTTGTTGTAAGTTTCATATATATATATATATATGCAAAGGTCGTTAAGTGCCATTATAAATGAGATTGGATTTTTTTTTAAGAGGCGTTTGATAGGAGGTTTAAATTTTTATTCCCAGAAATATAATTCCGAGGAATGTTATCCTCGAGAATAGTTTTCATAGACATGTGTTTTTAAGAGTGTTTGGTAAACGAATTAAATTCCCAGAAATATTTTGTTCATTTTCAAAAATATCTTTGATGGTCCGATGGAAGCCGGTGACTAAGGGTAGTGGCCAGCAAGGGTCCAGCGATGGTTCGACAGTGGTCCGGTGGCAAAGGGTCGTGTCTAACGGTGGTCCAGTGGGGGTTGACAGTGACCGTGGGAGGGCAACAGTTGGTGGTCCGGTGGTGAAGGATAGTGGTTCAGTGGCAGCCGGCGATGGTCCAGTGGTGGCTAGCGATGGAGGATGGCAGCAGAGGATAACTGGCAATGGGTGGCAGTAAATGGCAATAGAGGTAATTTAGTCTTTTTACAAAGAAAAATATTCCCATCTCATGGGAATGTTGCAATTCCATATGTGAGATGAGATTATTTTGGGGGAATTTTACCCTAAAACCATTCTCGGGAATTTTAAATTCCTAGGAATATTATTCCAAAACTTGTACTAAACATGAGATTCTTCTTAATTTTTTCGGGAATCTGTTTCCTAATCCTCTACCAAACACCTCCATGGAGTTTAATTTTTATGCACTATAATGGAAAAATAAAAAAATTTACAACTCACATCCAATCATTCATTGTAACATTAATAAAAGTTTGTGACTCAATCACCTACTATTTTGAAAGTCTTATGTATAGAAGTATATGATTGAATAAAAGATATTCAATTATCTTTTTTGCATTACATAACACCTTGTTCGAAGTGTGATCCAAAAAGAATCAAAAGCAAAATTGTGAAAAAGGAATATACTTCAAGAAGGACGTGGATCACAATTAGACAGAGACGTTACTGAGAATTAATGAGGATTAATGTGTAACATCACGAAGAAATGGTACTTTTGATTAGCACTGTTGACTGAATTATTTCATTTCATTAGGGAGAATACCCTTAACTAGGATTGAAGTATAAACATTAGGGTTAGAGAAGTTGAATTTGTTATGTAGAAAATTAATGAAGACTATTAGTTCGAAATTTTTAAAACATTTAACTTACGCCGTTAATCGATTTATTCGATTTTAGTGAATTTGTAAAGTTAATTAGAGATTAATTAGAAGTTAATTAAAGAGATTAGGATTAGAGAAATTGAAAATAAACATGCAGAAAATTTCAAAAGATCATTGGTAATGTTTTGCCAGTTTGACGAAAATCAGCAAAGATTCGGTATTTAAATTGCCAAAACCTAATCAATAGAATTATATCATGAGAATCCTAGGTGAAATGGCTGAAATTCAGCCACCTTCTCCCACATTGTGTGGTGCCACTTATATAAGAGGGAGATTTGTTTAAACCTTGGCCACTCATGGACCAACCAATAAGAAAACAAACTCTTACCTACCCAATGTTATAACAATTTCATAAATTTCCTTTCTTCTCCCACAAAAAATTTTGTGCTCTCTCTTCAGTAGAAGCATCCTCCTTCATTTCTTCATCCATTCCATCTTCTTCTTCTTCCATCTTCAACCTCCATCAACTCCTTGCACCAAAACTCAAAACTAGCTAGTCTTTGCATCAATTTAGAGGTAGGATTCAACTTCTTTACTTGGTTTTATTGAATTAATAACTATTAGGAATACTTTCTCCTTTCATGTAATTGATGATATATGGTGGTGGTGTAATGATTTATGGCTGGTTTAGCATGTATTTGCTTGGTTTGCATTGAGATTTGAATGAGAAAACACAAGGAGCCACAAAATAGAATGTGGATTCCCTTGAAACCTTACAACATCTGTACTTGTAGAGTGTACGTCTCCTATGATCATCAAACCTTGATGAAACTATTTTTAGATGAAACTAGACATCTGGGGCTTTCTAGCCATATAAAATATAAGGTTATTGGATTAGTATTGAGTGAAATATGATTTTTTGAAATTAACCCTACAATTCTATCCCTGATTCTAAGCAAACTGGATTTTGATAGGCATAACTTGCCCTATACTCCTTCAATTTGAATGCAACTAATTCTTTTTAGAAATTTAAGATATAGGGTAACATGCCATAAAAATTTCAGAACCAAAACCAATCCCTATTATTCCCAGTAATTTATAAAAATTGCCTAAGTCCTAACCGGGCTAGAATAGGGCAATTCAAGATAGCCAAATTCAAGAACTCATAAGTTGAATTCTACTTATTCAAAAGAGATGAAACTTGTTGGAAATGAAAATTATTCAGTTAGCTTTAAAACAATATGTTTGCATACTTTCAGCTAGAGTTTCATTTTTAGTAAATTTTTACTTTTCAGGGCTTAAATCTGCCTAGTAATAGGACAGACCTAGGTAAGATGTTGAGTTATATATATCAAAACTTAATGGGACCAAAGAGGTTAGAAATTAAACAAATAACACTTTAACATATCCAAAATTTAGGTCAAAATGAATTAAATAGAATTTATGGTTGAATTTACAAAACCGGACAGAATTGAAAGGTAGTGGCAGAAACCTCATTCAAGATCAAGGTTATAAAACTTGTTTGATTATTGTGAGATTGATACATTGCATTGATTTTCTATATGAATGACTGTCTGACTGTTTGACACTATTCACAGGGAAGCATACTCGATCTGTTATGCTGCCAAAATTTTGGCAAAAACATATTAACGTCAAGCAAGTTTATATGTTATTTCCATAAATGAATGTCATGCAAGCATAAATGTTTGAAATCAAGGTAAAGACATGTACACAAGTTTTTATTCATATATATATATATATATATATATATATATATATATATATATATATATATATATATATATATATATATATATATGAGCATCTGAACCATGAAAGAATATTAACAGACAAGATAAGATCTCTGCCTGTGAAGGCAGTTAAGACTATGAGATCCCTCAACCTTGGAGGTAGTTGGCCAAAATGAGATTCCTCCAATGTAGAGACACATGAATCCCCTTGTAGGTTAGTATTGTGTGGTGACAGTCACGAGTTGAGTTCACTCCTAGATCAGTCTATCTAAGGGTAGTAAAGACTAAAAATTAAGAGACATAGCAGACACCCTAAGGACAATGATACATAATACCTAGGTGTGTCAAGTAAAGGAAGCATGAGTGCCTTTGCATGATTTAATGATGAGCAATTGCATAAGCATAAGTTATGTTATTATTATTATTATTATTATTATTATTATTGAATCATTCTCTCAAACGATAAGTATGTGAATAAAATGAACCTACTTCAGAAGGATATTTTTGAACTTTCTGAAATTAAAATTTATAAATTGTTCTGGTATGATCACTTTTTCATAATAAATCGAAGCAGCTGGAGATAATAACCATGACACGGTTTATGATGGATTAATGAATCCTACTAAGAATTTATAATTCTCACTTGTACGTGCATTTTCGTGTTATCTCCAGATAGTTTAGAGAATACCAAAGGTGATCACTGTAGGCAGAGTTGACTAGAGATCTTGGGAACAACCAGAGAGCGCTCTCATACAAGATCCGTTGAAGCAATAGTAACAACTCCCAACGCGATACGACTTAAGACAAGATCAGATCTGCTTAAGAGGGTGCTACATAATGTAGCTAATAAACATGGATGTTGACCAAAGAAAAAAAAAACTAATACCTCCACTCCTACACTCCTAAACTTTGTATTAAATATTGTTTTGTCCAACGTTTACGGAAAGAATCTACATAAAGTGAGCAACAGATTATGGATCTTTGATGTCTCCTCATGCAACAACAGTGGCTAGAATGGGGAGGGTATCTGTAAGGCATTCTAATGCATTAAGATAGGTGTTTGAAAGAACCATTGTCAAAGAAGGAGATATTTAGACATGGTTTGAGCGCGATGAACTTTAATAAGTCGTGCAATCACATTGCTTAAGGTGTATGTCGTAGAGAGATTGTGTCGAAAACATTAATCTGATAAATGTGTGATTAACATGATTTAAGACTTGGCAAAGTATGCCTAGTGATATTTACAAGAGGATTATTTCTTTATGATTTGGGGATTATGGTTTGACACTTAGAAAAATTTCTTAAAATATGTTGTGTAAATTTGTTAAAATATCCTGTGCACTTCGGACCAACCAAAAGAATGCAGGAATACAAGTAACAACCCATGATCTGAACATAACCACCCACATCTAAATATCTGGGAGCACTTATTGAGCACAATAAGGCTTGATTTGATATTATTGTAAATTTTTTAAAGTTGTCAAGCTCTCTAAAAGCAAATCTCGAAAAGATATTGTATTACCATTTGGTAAAATAATGTAAAAGTTACTCTTTACAAGTAAAAATCATAAAAATAATATTCGATAAAATTATTCTTAAAATCTAAAATAATTATAATAGATATAAATATTAAAGAGAATAATTTATACTTTTAATATCATTAATAAAAGTAAAATTATATTAATCTTTTAAATTTTAAAAAGCACAAATCAACTCTAAAAGCCACCTGATTAGAGCTCCCAAAAATACTCCCTAACTTTTACAAGTCAGGAACAAAATCAACTTAACTTTTTGATTTATCAAACAAAAAAAAAATTAACTATATTTTTCATAAATCAAAACATCCCTTTTGATAGCAATACTAAACTAGACCTAAAAAGTTACAAGGGAATCATAGAACATGGTTAAGTGGAGAAGCTCATTAAAGACCTACAAACCACGTCCAAGCTTCAAAAAGTTGCCACATCGCAATCAGGTTTCAACACTTAGTGTTAAAATTTGTCTATAAATAGAATCTAGATCACTTAAAATGGACATGATCAAACACTACTCACGCAAGTACCTTACATTCCTCACGTAATCCAGACATCAATACTACAATATTGAAAAGCATATTACTACCCTAGGAATTGTTCTCAACAGTGTAAACTGCACTTTTCCTTCTTTTTTTGGTTTTTTTTTTTAACCCTTTCCAGCAAAGCTGGGATGACTAATCTCCCCTCAGCTTAACCCTACTATATGAAATTCCATTTACCAAACAAGCCTCGCCTCAGGGTTAATGCAAAGTGTACTATACCAAAGTAATACACAGAATTGCACACATCACAACATGGTACCTAAACGTGTTTAAATCATTCCAGCAAAGAAGTTATACGCCATAAATAGTAGATTAACAAACCAAGGAATAACTGTTAATAATAATAATAATAATAATAACAACAACAACAACAATAACACAAACACAGAATACAATTTGCCTAAAAAAAAGTGGGGGAAAGAAAGGGGGCGAGGGGGGAGATAGGGGAGGAGAATAAATAGTTTTAACTTCACCAAAGAGTCGTATTTCGATCCAAGATACTTCCACACTAGCTAAATCTATGATCAGTAGTAAATTAGCCATGCAGTTACACTACCATCAATTGTATCTGATAACAGTCTATGTGCTCAAGGTCTCAAATCCTATGGTTCTGATATCTGAGTGAAGTACATAGAGCGTAAAAATAAGTTTTGGAGAGATACAATATCTCAAAAAAAATCCACCTTCATCATCTTTTCTTAAAGCCATACTTTTTGCGTTCATAGAATAGATCGGTTTTGGCACTCCCTAAATTGACAATTTTGGGGCAGCCATCCCTATCTTTCTCCTGCTGTGTGCATTCCTTGCAGTAGTATGCATCAGATATTCCTACCCCTCCGCATATGACACATCGACCCTGAAATGATCCATAGTTGCATTCATCACAAACCCGGACGAGTGTACAAGGACGCACATAAGAGTCGCAGATCACACACTTGCCATCGCATTTCTCACAAAGTCGTCCAATGGCAATTCCTGGCTGCTTCCGGCACATAATCAAATCAGGATGATGCTTGGCCATATTTTCAACAGCCTGCTAGATGCTGAGTATATATATAACCTGTAAGTCAACTGAAAGTTGAACAACATATAAAGTAACTCAGCAAAACACTATAATTCTTGCAAAACAAAGTAAAATAGATAATTTACAACAAAATATTGGGACACCTTCAATGTAAGATGAGTAATTAGCAATTACTAATGCCAACAAATATGCACAATGCATAAGACAGGGAAACCTATTTGAATCATAGGCTCAAATATTCTCTTCCTCACATTAGCTACAACGTGATCTTGACATTCATATAAGTGGAAAATGGATTCGGACAATAGCCAATAATCACGACTGAAAACTGACTACCTCCAAAACATAAAAATTACAGAACTTCCATATTTCTAGTTGATACCCCTGCAAAATAAAGTGGCACTGCAAGTATTCATTGATATTTTTTTTTTTAACAAGTTGCCTGCACAAGGCCAAAAGCAACAAATATACCAGCTCAATTATTTATAGGCACCAGGATAGTGCTTTGTAACTTATCCTTAGATAAATGTCACAAAACCATATGAAGTGAGAGGGGCCAGGACTGATGTCTCAGTCTAAGCAAGCTGAGAAACCTTGAATACCAGAGCCGATGAGCTGATCAGCTAAGCTTTGTCTCAACAGTAAAATACTTATACGAACAATGGCTTATTACACCATATATCTTACACTCAAAGGGTAAACCCTACATGAAACTCAGGTAGAATCTGCCTGATGATGGATACAACATTCTGTGGTTTCAATTTGAAACCATAGTAGTCAATCCTGAATAGCGGCGGGGAGCAGCCGGCCCCAAAAACATTATACCGGGATGGCCGCTATTTCAACAAATGTAGATAAATATGATGCAATTTTATACAACATATATCTAAATGCTTGAAAGAAAAAGAAAAAGAAAAAAAAGACTCACAATTAAACACATATTCATCAATAATCAAAAGCCATAGTCTATATTCTAAACTTTATAGTCTAAAGTCTAAACATGCCACCACCATCAATCTTATGCATAAATAGCAAGTTATTAAAACAAAAGTCAAGTATCATCATAAGGGGAAAAAAAGCAAAATACAGCATCAAATCCTAATTAAACTTAATAAGACTTAAAGTAAACAAACATTCAAATCCATCAATTGGACTCATCATCTACCATCCTTGTGATTGAGATGACGTTGCTATGGCAGAAATTGTAAACTAAATAATTTTTATAAGCCATGAGCCCATGATAGCAGTGAACAAAGAAACCAAACAATTTGTACAGTAAGAAATCTTATTAAAGTTAATAGACATTTAAAAAGAGCATAAGAAAGAAATGAGAAACAAAAGTAAAGAAAAGAAATAAGGAAGAAAATTATATTCAAACACCCCGCCCACCAATATCACTGTTGGAGCTACACAAAAACGGCAAAAGTATGTGAAACAGAAAAAGATAAAAACACAGTGATTTTGAACAAAGCACATTACTGGGGATTTTATAGTCCATAAACTGATAAATAGAAATCATAAACTACTTATTTATGAATCCGCTGAGCTACAAAGCAGTTACTCCATCCAACCAGAATGGTCTCACTCTCTCTCCCCTTATTTGGAATATCATAAGCAATATAACTCAAACTAAAATCCAACAAATTCACATGTTAGTATTCAAATGATCAAGAAACTTCAAGGTTCCTTCTTTTCCTTTACAAGCATCCTTTGGAACCACAACGCATAAGAAAAATGAAATGCGCCTGAGATAACACAAAAACAGTTCCCAACCCAGCATTCTTTCATGACAACATGAAAGAAAATATATATAAAAAGAAAACATAACAATTCACCAGTGGCAACAGCTTCAGAATAAGCCCCAATAGTACTAAAATTACAGTTAAGCACCCATAGTACTGAAACAACACTAACCGCTGCAACACCAAAAACCCAACCTTTTCACTAATAAAAGACATGGGTCATATTGATTCAGCGAAAAAGTTCCTTCTTCAAATTTGAATGGTTAAAAAGGGGGAAAAATTGCTAACAACACATAAGATGAACTACTTAATCCAAAAAAAGAGAGAGCAAACTTAACCCTAAATCACTAATTCTGAAACAAATTTTAGACGAAGAAAGGCCATTACAGAACAAGAATAACACATTAGACAAAATAAAAGCAGATAATAATACGTAATTTTACTATTCATTACATAAGAAAAGAAGGAAAAACAGAAATGAAAGTTCCAGAGGAGATAATCAAAACAAAAAAGGGGGTTGAGCTAACCTGTGCTGAGAAGAGGAGGGTTGAACGTTGTCGCTTCGCGGGAATGCGAAGAGTGTGCGGTGGAAGCGAAAGAGAAAATAAGAAAAGGTCAAGACTGACGAGAATAAAAGCTGGAGAGAAGGCAGGGAAGGGAACACGTAAGAATAATCGAGACCCATCCATGAGATGGGCGCAGAGTGCACAAACAATTTGTTGGTGTTCGAATGATGGACCCTATTGGGTTGTACATTCCAATTATTACTTGGGCCTTGCAACGTCTACTTTAGTTTCAAATTAGAAGTTTCACAAGTATAAATCTCATACAGATCCCCTTGACCAAAATAGTTTCAGGCCTAAAAACATAGTACCATGACAAAAGAAAGATAAAAAAAAAAAAAGCATTTAGCATTATTTGGACCAATAAAAGTTGGATACAATAATAAATAAGTTACAATATCAGGAAGAGGATTAAAATTCAAATCCTAGAAAAAATAATTGTTGAAAGAGTCTCTTAACCATAATAGTACCTGAAAATAGAGATATTTTGAAAATTAAAAAAAAAAATTATTAATTAGATGTGGATTCTCTAATGTGTGGAGTGTATTTTAAAAGGTACTATGCACAAACCTATTTGTTGATAAGAAAATTAACAATTTAGAATTTTATAAATTATTATAAGCACTAACACGTCAAATTATATATGTGTCATATTCTATGTCATTGATTTTTCTTATCGGTAATTGAGATTGTACACTTTAAAATATATGATGCACTTAAAAGAAACTAAGTTTTTAGTAACTTAACAACAAAAAGTGAATTGAATTTCAGATGGTAAACAATTATGATTCCATGGAGCAATATTTTTTCTTTTCTTTTTTGGGTCTAAATCACTAGTACTTAAAATTTATTAGACTTCAATTAATTTAACTCGAGTCAGGTCGACCCACTATAGGAGTAAAGCTCTCTTAGAGCTAATTTTTCTATCCACAAAACTCGAACCTAAAATCTTACTTAAAGAAAACAAGTGTTGAGCCACTTAAATCAATCAAACATTAATGATTCTGTGTTAACAACCTGAAAGCAAGTTTAAATTTTATGAAAATAATTCTTATGAAGTAATATAACCAATTAAAATGAGCTAAATCTCTATAAACATTTGAGTAATGTTATTTGTAACACCTTTTAAGACATCTTTCAAGGGACATCTCATGGCATCCCTTCAAAGATGTCCCAAAATGTGGTATTATTATTCTAAATATTTATGGTTTCACTATAAAAGTTTATTAATATTCTAAAATAAATGAGTAATTCCACTACGTTAAATCATCTAATAACTACTCTTAAGAGTGTTTGGGAAACTTTAAAAAAATGGATATTTAAATATAATAAGGTCTAGTTTTTAATAAATATTGTTGAGTAACCACCAAAATATTTTAAAATTTATTTTTATCTGAACCCCTTTAAGTTTAAAACTAGTTCTTAAAAAAAATCAATTTTAGGAAGTGTTTAACAAATTAGAATAGTTAGATATCTAGGTGCAATGGAGCTTGATTTTAATAAAGGTTGTTTGGTAATTATCCAATATTTTAAAACTAGTTTTAAATTGAATCAATTTGAGCTTAAAACTAGCTATATTATCCGAAATTTTCCTTCTCTTATTTGATCTCTTCTCACTTTGCACTAATCTTTTGTTTCTCCGTTGACCTTGTCAACCAATCTTTCTGGAGTTTATCTTCATGAATTCTAATTTTATTGCTCCTTATCGTGAGTACATTGCCATTTGAGCGAATTTCAATATGGTAATCTACCAACTAATCCAAAAGAACTGTTGAATCATCACCACTACTCTTTGTAATATGATAGAGTGTACATTTGAAATACTTAAGGTTAGATTTTCTATATTGACAATTATTCTTCCTTATCCTATTGAAACATAAGTCAAGGTTAATTTGGAGTACTCAAGATTAGATGAGAAAACAAGCAAAATTGGCTTTTTAATGACATGCGCAAGGAGAAAGAGTACAAAAGAAGAAGAATAATAAACATATATGTTAAAATTAATTTTAAGTTGTCGAATCAAACACTATTTAATAAAAAAAATTAGTTTATTTTTATACAAATTAATATAACTTGTTCTACTTTGTATCATGTTTACTTGATTTTTCATGTTACCAAACACATCCTTAAATTGGTTTTATTTTATTTCAAATTTTTCTCCTTCTATTTTATCTTTTTTCATTATTTTCTCTTCACTTCACATCGATCATTTTTTTCTCTATTGACATTGTTAACCAATCTTTTTAGGTTTATTTCCATAATTCCTAATTTTATTGCTCCTTATCATGGGATACGTTACCATTTGAGAAAATTTCAATATGGTAATATATCAACTAATTCCAAAGAATTGTTTAATTATTGCCACTCCATGATATGTGATAGAGCACATATTTGGAATCCTCAAAGTTAGATTTCCTATATTGACAATTGCTCCTCATTATTTTATTAAAATACAAATCAAGATTGTGCTAATATGTTGTATTTTATTAGACCAAAAAAGAGCCAATTTGGCTTTTTTACATGTGCAAAGAGAAAAAGGTATAGAAGAAGAAAAGCAACATATATGTTGAAATTAATTTTTAAGTTATCGTACCAAATAACATTTATACAGATTAACATAACTAATTTTATTTCATATCATATTAACTTGATTTTTCAAATTACCAAACACCCCATAAGTTTAATTTTTTTTTTATTTTCTGTCATTTTTACTAATGTGTAGCATTACCAGTAAACTTAAAAGTTTGACAAGGCCAAAATAAATTTAGTAGGTTCAGTATTTTAATGGTAAATACATTAAAACATGCTTCAATATCAATTTTTGATCCGAAATTGAAAGTTCTGTATTCAAATTTGATCCTGAAAAACTATTTTAATTTTTCGAGAAAACTAAGATTTATTTAATAGATATGGTGAAAGGATCACCTCCACTTAATAATACACCAAATTAGCCTCCTGATAAGACATGCAGAAGAAATAGGAAGGGAGAAAAATTAACATGAAAAATATTTACGAAACCCTTCGGCATGTACCAACTCATCCTAAAATTGCTGTTTATTATGATTTTTTAATTATATTTTTCTTTAACACAAATACCTACCTTAATTCATTACCATTGTCATCAAAACACGTGGATCAATGCTTGATACGATAGCATCTGATTTGCTCATATTCTCACCACCATGCCATCGAGCGCATTGCTTTTGCCTTACAGGTGTGGCAAGGGGGACCAAACACCAGTCACCAATCTATCGATACGTACAATGGCCCCAACGATGAACGCTAGACAAAGGCACTTTTCTGCAGATTTGTCTGGGCCTTCCTTCACGGGGGCCGCATGGACACTTGGCAACATATAAATATTTTGGTCCCCACCTATCTATGAAGTGATAAGTAATTTTAACATCTAAAAATATGCAACTTGGATTTTTAGGAGATAACCCTTGTGAGAAAATTGTATAAATTTATACTCGTGCTCTCGCAACCTAACGAAGATTGATCTTATAGCCAGTTTTTAATTAAGTGTCTTATTTGTAAGTTACCTCATGGTCTAAAAGAAATTATACTTTGGTTCCCCCCACCACACTAGTACCATATTATCATTATTAATTTCATATCACATTATTATTTTATATGGTCCAACGGCCATCAATCTATTCCTCTATCTGAATCACAACGCGCATTCATAATCTACTCTCGTTTCTCAACCTTGCGGAGACGAAGAAGTGATGTACACCATATGATCATGCTTCTCTAATATGAACACCATAAGAACAATGAACAATTTGGAGTCTTACCCTCCGGTTCTCCGCCACCTGAGCCACCACGACCACCATCACTGCACACCTAACCCAGACCCGGACAAATCCGATGACCCGATTCCCGATCCAGATCCGGTTCCAGTCATAGATCTTGAATGCTTAGACCAAGACAAGGAGAAGCTAGAGGATGCTTGCAAGGATTGGGGGCTCTTCCGTTTGGTCAACCATGGGGTTCCATTGACCCTGCTGAAGCAACTTCAAGACCAAGCCAAAGAGCTATTCTCTATGCCCTATGAGTCCAAGCATGCCTCATGCGGTGCCAGCCCTGTCACATACTTTTGGGGCACCCCTGCCCTAACACCATCGGGTACAGCTCTAACAAGGGGCCCCAAAAATTTCAATTGGGTTGAAGGTTTTGATGTGCCTTTGAGTCAACTCCCCCAGTTCCAGCCTCGACTTCCTACACTTGAGTCCATCAGGTAAGCACATGGTATACAAATACAACTTAGATAGTTATTCTATGAGCGTTTCCCTTTGTTTATTATTTTCTGTTTCTTTCTTGGCCAACCTTTCTGTCTATTTTTCTTGGAGTGTGTGTCTGTGTGTTGGGAAAATGAGTCATGGCTGATCATGGGTGCTTGGTTGGTTTTGTGGAAGAGTCATTTCCCTTTTAGAGTGTGAGAGACTTGCTTGGTGCACGCATGAATTATTAAATATTTTTAGAGTGAAAAAAAAAATACTTTATGTATTATTCATGACTTAACACATTGTGTTAATACACATTGTCTATTATATTTAAAATACAGTAAAATTGGCTATGTTTGGATAACTAATTATCAATAAAATGGAGTGAAATATAATAGAATTGAGTGAAATGAAATAAAATGAAATGGAAATTCCATTCTATTGTTTTGGATATTTAAGGGTATATTAGAACAAACTTATCACTCCAATCAGAGTAGAAAGAAATGCAATGAAGAAAATTATAATTAAAAAGTGAGAATTTCATCTCATTTCTCCCCAAGTTGGGGAGAAAAAAAATGAGGAGGTATGATAGGATAAAATATAATTCATTCTATGACCTTTTATTTCATTCCATTCACTTTTTTTATATATTTAAATAAATTAATAATTAAATCTTTATTTATTATATTTCCTTTCATTCCGTTTTATTTCTTTCCATCAATCCAAACTTAGTTTGAGAATGACTTTAATTACCCAAAAAAGAGTTGTAAGAAGATTGTTAAAGACGTATAAATGACAGAAAGTATAACCTTTTTTTTTTTTTGTCTTGCTATAAGACTATCGATTAATTTCTCTCTTGGGCAATACTGGCAGTGCATGAACGGTGCTTAGACCAATTGGATTATTAGGCATGCAATTCCATGGAGATTGATTAGTCTAGATATGACAAATGAGTTTAAAGTGTTAAGTTTCCTTAATTAGTGAATACCACTAAAAGCATGAACAAAAAGAAGTGACATAGATCATTACTAGCAGTCACATCTGTTTACATATTGGCATTTGGAAGCAATTAAATTATTGGTCTCATCGGTATCACTTCATGTCTTACGTATACATGTACCACATGAGTATAGGTGAAGAAACAAGAAATGTTATTTATAATAATATTTATAGGATATTGAATTGTTATATTCGCATTCACTATTTGATGGAGTATAGAATTTAAACTAAGTGAGGTCCACAACCTATTTGACGGGGGATGAGAGTAAGTTGGCACAGTATCTCACAAATATTATATACAAATAACATTATTTGTGAAGAAAGTGACTACAAATACTTTTTGTCAAAAAGATAATCTGCAGCTTAGGGTTTAGCTAATCTAATTGGCTCAACCTAGTAAATTATTGGAGGGGAGAAAATAAGGAGACAAGCTTTTTATGGAACACCTTGAGTTTGACTTAAAAATTACTTTTTGAGTTTAATTTTCATATATTGTTAATATAAAAAAATTTTATGCTGTGTAATAATATTTTATTATATTATTTAATGAGTTAAAATTATATGAGATATTAAATTTTTTTTTGTAGGGTGGTGTTAAATTTATTAAATAATAAGATTATATATTATTAAATAATAATGTAAAATTTTTATATAATAACAATATATTAAAATAATTTTTAATTTTTATTAAATCTTTATATTCTACAAATGTTAACAAATATGGGGAAAGAAACTTTATCATATGAGAGGAGTTGCTTATCTTTGCACACGGTGTTCTTATACCTTGAGGATATGATAGAATAAAGTTAAATTCTATCAATGTATTTTGTGGACTTCCAGAAAAATAAAAATAAAAAGATCGTATGAAAGAATTTTTATGAATTATTTGACGAATGATGTCCCACAATTGTAATAAACAGAAGAATAATAACTGACCAACGCAAAAAGAATCATGGGTAGGTGGATCATAAAACGGATTTTATACTAATTTTTAATTCGTGTGTTGTTTAAAGATTTTGATTTCGTGCAAACGAGTACTTGATTTTCTTAGTGTAAGTTTCAAAACCACAGAACTGTTAGTAATTTAGTTAAAATTAACTATTAATAGAGTGTCACATATATACATGCATACGTCTATGATTATTTTTAGAAATAATTCACTAATTATGAGAGTATAAAGGCATTTTTAAACATTGCTTTATTTTTGTTAACCGTTTATAGGCAGGATTTTTAACATTAGCAAATTTGGTTTTTACACGTACACAATCACTTCATGTTATTTTGTATGAATAAGTATATGCATCTTATATATAAGTGTGTGCAGAATGCTAGTCATCTACTTTATATTCCCAACATTTTCCATTTTGGTTTATCATTTGTTTGTGAATATGTTTTGATCAATAAAAGAACACTATGAGAAACTGTTTATTTTTATCATCCTTTTCAAACTAAACCTCGTTGTGGAGAGATCAATTATATGAGATAATGGCTTGGTAAATGTCTCATCATATATGATTTTGAAGTACTTAATATAATCATAAAATAGATCCTAGGTTATATATGTTTTTTTGGGGGGGGGGGGGGGGTTTGTACGTAATCAGATAGTGAGGCTACAAAACGAAAATTACACAGTAGCTTCAAGAAAGTCTGAGATATGGAGGTAGAACACCTAGCAAAAATAAGGTGCAAAGAGATAGGTAATGGGGAGGAGAATAAATTAGGCTTGGCTTCAACTATAATGGTGAGGTCTACTAGCAGCCCTACCAAGAGCCATGAGGCTGATAGTTTGGAACTACCATAGTCTCGGGAATCCATTGGCAGTTCTAGCACTTTGGCCTCTTGGTGAAGCAAGAAAAACCCAAAATTATGTGCTTAATAGGGACAAAACTCTCACAGTCAGAATTGGAGAAAGTCAAATGGAAGCTAGGTTTTCGACACGTCTTTGGCATTAGTCATGATGGCAGGAGAGGAGGCTTAAGAATACTATAGGGAGTTGAGGTGAAGGTCTCTATTCAGTCTTACAACAGGAATTTCATTGACTTTATGGTCAAAGAAATGGATGGAGAGGAGGAATGGAGATATACCCTATTCTACAGGGATCCAATAGCAAATAGGCATGCCACATGGGAGCTTCTTAAGGGTTTGCACCATGATCTAAATGCTCCATGGGTTATTGGTGGCGACTTTAATGAGGTGCTATCAAACGAGGTAAAAATAGGAGCACCAAGCTCGGAAAGGCAAATGAAGGATTTCAAAAAGGCTCTTGAAGAATGTGGCATGCGATAAGGTTTTAGGGGCTACAAGTTTACTTGGGGCAATGGTAGAGGTGGTGAAGCTAATGTTCAAGAAAGACTAGATCGATTTGTGGGTAATATACGGTGGATGGAATGCTTTGCAACGGCACAAATGGTACACCTTTTTTCATCCATTTCGGACCACCCACCTATCTTGCTAGAAACGAACATGAGCAAAAGCAGTAATGGGATTGAAAATAAGGAGAAACCTTTTAGATTTAAGAAAGCTTGGATTGGTGAGAATGGGTACGAACAACATATCTTGGAAGCTTGGCAAACTTACTTTGAAGATGAGGGAGTAAGCAACGTGGCTTGTAAGATTGCTTGTGTGGAAGAGCATCTCAAATTCTGGGGCAGAGATCATTTGGGGCATATGGGTAGTGAACTTAAAAGAGCCCAAAAAAAGATGGAGGATTTGCAAAAGATGAGCCTAACAGAAGATGTTATGTAGCGGCTGAATATCATCAAGTCAGAGATTAATGTTTTTTTACATGAATAGGAAGTAATGTGACTCTAGAGATCTCGATTCAATTAGTTAAAGGAAGGGGATCAGAATACAAAATTTTTTCAAACTAAAGCCTCAACTAGAGGAAAAAGAGCAGGATTTCAAGACTTAAGGATGATGCTGGTATAGAGGCAAGGGTGTCTGATGTATGCACTTCTTCCTGTCATGTCCGTACGCAGCACTAAAAGTAAAGTAGGCCATTTTTCAAATGGGAGCTTTAAAGTCACCAAGCCCGGATGGTTTGCAAGCCTTGTTTTTTCAGAAATATTGGGACTTAGTGGGACCAGACATTACTGCAACATTTCTAATTTTTTCAAATAAAGAATCTCAAAGTGTGTTTGTTCGGAATTGTTTTATCACAGATAATGTCCTCATTGCTCACAAGCTAGTTCATGCTTTAAGGCACAAGAGATCTGAGAAGGAGGGGTACATGGCTTGGAAGTTAGACATGAGTAAGGCTTATGATAGGGTGGAATGGATCCTCATTGATCACTAAAGTTATGTAGTGTGTGCGCTCGGTATCATATTTTATTCTTTTGAATATGGTGCCAGGAGATTTTTTCAGGCTCGAGAGGGGTTTAAGATCCGCTTTACCCATACCATTTTTTGTTATATATAGAAGGCGTCTCTTCTCTTATTCATAGGGCAGAAAGCCAAAATCAATTAACAAGGTTGAGAGTGGCTAGAGCAACTCCATCTATATCTCATCCCTTCTTTGCTGATGGCAATTCTTTGCTGATGACAATTTGGTTTTCACTAAGGCTACAATTGAAGAGTGTAATGTTATGCTAGAACTGCTTCACACCTATGGAAGAGCATTGGGTCAGGTAATTAATTTTGACGAGTCAACAATTCTCTTTAGTCCAAATGTAAGAAGAAAGTTGATGCAAAATTTGCTAGCAACTTGTCATACTACGACGGTGGCTTTTACTGAAAAATATTTGGGTCTCCCAACAATGGTTGGTTGTGCTAAAAATGAAGCTATGCAATCAATAAAGGAAAGAGTTTGAAGAGAATTCAAGGGAGCAAAGAGAGGCTCGTATCAAAAGGAGGGAAAGAGGTGCTAATAAAGGTTGTGGCTCAAGCCATCCCAACATACATCATGTCTTGCTTTCAAATTCCCTTGGGTGTGTGTAGGGATATGGAAGCTCTTATGTGCAAATTTTAGTAGGGCTCACAAAAAGATAAAAGGAAGATCCATTGGATAGATTGGAAGAAGTTATGCTGGCCTAAAGCTATGGGGGGGAATGGGCTTTAGAGATCTACATACCTTTAATTTAGCAATGCTAGCTAAACAAGGGTGAAGAATTATCCAAAATCTAGCATCCTTAGTTGTGCGAGTTCTTAAGGCAAAGTACTACCCTTATGGGTCCTTTCTAGAGGCACATCAACGAGCCAATCCATCATATACCTGAAAAAAGTCTTGTAGCAGGAGAGATATCCTCAATGGTGGGTTGGCATGGACAATGGGTGATGGTGTAAACGTGGATGTCCGTGCTCAAAAATGGATTCCTTCCACAACACATATGCAAGTGCAAGATCCTAATGTCATACCTCATGGTATTCAAAGAATGCATCAACTGATAATCTCTGGTGATCGTAGGTGGAATAAGGAGTTAATCAACAACATTTTTTCGGCCAGGCATGCTGCTGAAGCCATTACTTTCACTCCTTTGTGCTAAAAAGAGGCCGAAGATAGCCTTTATTGGAGACATGAGCCAAGAAGTCTTTTCATGGTGACGAGTGCATACAAAGCTGCTTAGCAAGCCCATATTTAGAAGAAAATGGAGCAAACAACTACTAATTACTATAATTACCATGTACTCGAGCCCCATGAACATATGTAGGAGTTGATATGGGTGGTTAAAACCTCGCCCAAGGTAAAAGTTTTCCTTTGGTGTGTTCGTAGAAGAAGTTTTCCCAACAAGGATAAACTGTGGGACAAAGGTATAATGGTGCCAGATGATTATTATTTATATGGAGAAGATGCTAAGATGCTTAGCCACCTTTTTCTGGAATGCCCCTACACGGTTAACTTCATATCTGGGTGGGTTTCTCAAATTATCCTATGACTTTTACGGGAAATTCCTGGCTAGATAATATCTCAAACGGTCTTTCTTCCTTCAACAGGAATGAATTAGCTACTCTGTTCTCCTTGTGGCATGTGGTTTGGTGCATGAGAAATGATATTTGGCAAGGCAAGAGAGTCTCACATGTATCGGTTATTAGAAATAGAGCTCTTAACACACTGGATGTGTTCAATAACACATAGATTGCTGACCCATCTCCCCCAGTCCATGGCTAGGTCCATTCAAACTAGCAACCTCCCTTCCTTTTTCCCTCCTGAGGATTATACAAAATCAATGTGGATGCTGCGCTAAACTCAGCCAACAGGAGCACAGGTATTGGTATTGTTATCAAATACGAAAAGGGCAATTTTATGGTAGCAAAGATTCAACCAAGGAATGTTTATGATGAGCCTCACCGTGTGGAAGTGATCACAGTATGGTTTGTTTGCCTGGAAGCTGGGATTTCAAAAAGTGTTCCTGAAAAGCGACGCGAAGGCTATCTACACCTCAATAAGGGAGATCAGGGAAGATTACTCTTATGATGGTTCATCTCTTAAAGACATTTTTCTTTATGCATCTTGGTTTGACAGATTTGATTGTGGCTTTGTGCCTAGATCTTGTAATTCAATAGTGAATTTTTTAGCTCATAAAGCTCTGGCTAGAGGGTTAGAAATGTGGATGGAAGATCTCCCAACCGGGTTGCTTTTGTTGCTTTGTTTTGACCTTTTATCATTTGGATGAATTTGCTTTCCACTCAAAGAATAAAAAATAAAAAAGATTGTTTATATTCAATAAGATTAGAAACTTATTCAAATTGAGTACAAAATAAAGCTCTAGGTAAATCCAACCGTTAAGTGAGTTATCTTTATTTTTAACAAATTGAAGCAATTCATTTATCAGAGTTAATTAACAATACCTATATGTTTGCTTTGCAAGACTGCTGCTAATGGACTACAAAACCCATCTGTTAAGAATTGCTACAAGTTTGTTCAAAGCCATGGTGAAGAACCTTGACCTGAATCTGAAGCCTTCAAATTCTTATTTATCAGAAAACACAGGAATGGTGCGTGTCTATCGCTATCCACATTGTTCTGATACAAATGTTGGTTGGGGCATGGAGGTGCACACAGATAGCTCAGTGTTGTCCATATTGATCCAAGATGATGAAGTGAGTGGACTTCAGGTGCTCAAAGATGGTCAATGGCTAACTATAAAACCCATTTGCAACACATTGATTGTCAACCTTGGAGACATGATGCAGGTCCAAATTCTATTCATTTCATGCTGCTATGATTTGTAAATATAGGATGCATTTAGACAAGTTTTTTAGAGAAATATTTTTAAAACACAAGTAGGAGTAGAAGCATAAGCAGAAGTACAGAGACAACTTCTAATCTATTTCTAAAAAAAGCAAACTATTTTAAGATAAATTTTGATACACTGTTAATATAAAATATTTTGCCATAGCAACCAATTAAATATAATCTTTTGTATGAGTTTTAGTGTAGTTATGATAAAAATTAAATACTCTTGATGACGTGGTTATATGTAATTAGATGACTACGTAAAAAAAAAAACTTTACATTAGTTGTATATCAAAATTAAACTCATTATTTTTATAATTAATTTTTCAAAAACTTATGATAAAATAGCTTTTTAGTCTGTTATCTTACCTTATTTTTTAATTTGGTCCCTTACCTTTTATTTTTTTCAATTTGTTTTCTTATTTTTCAAATCGTGTTCAATTTGGTCTCAAATTACTATTCTGTTACATAACTTACGGAAAATGCCAACATAACATAAACAGTGCTAACATGGCACACTCGCGGATTCGACGTGGATTGTGTCATATTAGCATTTTCTGTCAATTAAATGCCAGAACATTGATTTAGAACCAAATTGAAAATAATTTGAAACATAAGAAATCAAATTGAGAAAAATAAAAAGGGAAGGGACCAAATTAAATGATAAGGGATCAAAAAACCTATTTTGCCAAAACTTATTCAAACTAATTACGCAAATTTGAGTATTTCTCTTATTAAAGATACACACAAACGCACTGGTAAAAAAATGAATTATATTTGAAAGTTATTATTATTATTATTTGGTCAACAAAGTTATTAATTCTTCATAATGAATGCTTTGGTTTAGGCAATAAGCAATGACAGATACAAGAGTGTGTCACACAGAGTGAAGGTCAACAAACATAGAGAGAGGATCTCAATATGCTACTTTGTGTTCCCTGATCATGACGCTGTGATTGAGAGCTCCAGGTACAAACCCTTCACATACAATGACTTTAGAGCACAAGTGCAACAGGACGTGAAGGCTCTTGGCTACAAAGTTGGCCTTGCAAGGTTTAAACAGAATGAGGACTGTTGAGCTTTATTGGCCTTTCTGTGTCCAAGAAAATATAGAAGCTTTATTGGCCCTGACTCATAAATTTGTCTCCTCCACTCTTGTTTGTTACATTATTCAGCAAGTTTAAATTGGAAAACTTCCTTTAAGTTTAAATTGGAATAATTCCTTTGTGTTAGTAGGGTAAAAGGGTGTTTATCTATTAATTTTTTAATTTATAAATATTATACAAAACAAAATAGTCTATTAATAATAAAACTCATGCCAATAGTTCATTCATACACGCATTGTGGTAAGAAATTTCATTTTGTTTTTGTGAGTTCATATTTCCTTTTGTTTATATTATTGGCAATAAAGTTTGAAGTTATGATTTCATCCAATCTATTCAAACTCCTTATCACTAGACCAATTCTAGTGGTTTTGAGGTTGTAATTTTTTGGAGACATACATCTCGCTAATATATTCAAATAAACTAATTACTTTAGAAGTTCTTTTAAAAAAAATGAAAAAACAAAAACAAAGAGCAAATTAAGTTTTGCGGAGAGTTACTATAAAAGTTTAGTGGATGACATATCTATTATATTATATTGTTGTAATACCCAAGCCGAGAGTTACAAGGATTGTGATACTTTGTCCTATCAATCCTCGCATAAGTTCTAAGTCAAAACCTATGCCTCATTGGACGGTTATATAATTGGGACGTTTTCATGGGATCAAAAGTCCTGATAATTATTCCTTAGATATCCAAGAATCAAAGAGTAATTTTTAACAAATTTTAGGAAGTCATTGACCTTTTTGTTTTTAGCCTAGAAGTTTAAGAAAAAGCAAGTTTTTGGAAACTTTAACTAGAATCCAAAAATTGGATTTTAATTCTTAAGGAGTTTAATTTTTCTAATATTTTTATTGGATTCAAATAGGAGGTATTTCTTTATTTACATTTATGTTTTAAAGTTAATGAAAAATAAAGTTAAAGGAGACATTAACTTATGTAAATAAGTGTAAGACCATTGCTAGAGGGGCATTCGAGATCAAAAAAGGAAGAAAAACCAAATTTTGGAAGTCTGGGAGCCATGCTCGAGCGTGCTTCCTTGCACTCCAACATGCTCTTAGGACAGTAAAAGGAAGAATATGGAACCTGGCCATGCTTGAGTATGGCCACCTGCGCATGCTCCAGTGTGCTTAGGTCAGTGAGAAAAATAAAAATGGGGCTGGAACCCCTCACTCTTTCTATTCCCTCTCGTTCCTCTCTTCTTCCTCAAGCTCTCCTCTTTACTTTCCCCAAAAAAATTTTATGTATGGTATTTTTACCATCTTATACTATCGTTTGTCCCTACCCACTTCTTAACTACTATATTCCTAGTCAATCTACCGATTAATTCTCTCATTTGAACAAGTAAGAGAGTCTATTGGAAGTCCTGGGAGGAGATTCAAGCTTTTCACCTGTTGTTTTCTGTCCTTTGGTACTCAAGGGTAAGCACTAAGCTTAAAACCCTTCTATATCAAGATTTAAGAAGCTTTTCCCGAAGAATATGTTCTTGGGCTAGGATACGGAGTCCTAGAGTCCTAAATCCCAGGATCTTTCATTTTTAAAGGCAGTTTAAGTTAATTTCCTACCTCTATAGTTGAAGTTTAGTGATATTTTCATATTGTGGTGTCATATTTACTCCTAGAGCAACAGGTTGGCTCGATGGTTTCGCCAAGGAGCTTCCACCCTTTTATCTATAGTAAGTTTTGAAATATATATACTTATAAGATTTATATTTGCTATGAACATGTCTTTTATATGTTATATAAATTTACTAAGAAAGTTGGATAGCAAAGTAAAGGTTTAACAAAGCAGTTTTCCATAACTAAAAAGCTATTGAAGAAAAATAATTGTATGTTATAGATCTTTATGCAAAGTGCATGGGACTAGCTTATTTGTGTATTGTTTCCAATTTGATTTGAGATTATTATAATTTCCAAAGTTATTAGCTATTTATATAAGGAAAGAAATAATTTTCTAGCTACCCTATGTTAGAAAAGTTTGAACTATGTTCATTAAAGAAAAGAGTTTCTTTATGTTATGATTCAACTAACTTTGAAATTAGATATGTTCTAAAGAAAGCAAATTAGTTTTGTGGAATGAACATTTCATAGAATCGTAGCTAACGACGGATACGTTAAACTTGGTGCACCTTGTATGAAACCCTAGCTGGCAGGGGAGTGTGCTAGCCCAGTGTGTTAGATCGACATAATCGGATTACAAATCATTGAGAGTTTTGCCGATGTCGCCACTCAGTGCCTAAGGGTTATCTAATGTTGCCGCTCAGGATATTACAGCAGAAATTCTATAATTGCGAATCCCACCAACTATAAGTACATATTTTAGATTCCTAATTTTATGAAAATGTGTTCAATGAGATTTCCAAAAGAAAATATGATTTCTGATCCTTCCCAGTTATCTCAAATGATTTCCACATATATTAAATGTATAGGAGGGCTATACCTCCAATAATTTTGCAAGCTTAAAATGAGGTTACTTTAAATATGTTACTAGATGCCTTGTAAGGCAAACCTATTTTAGTTGTTCAAAAAAGAGGTTTATAATTTTAACGATAATTTCTCCAATAGTCTTCAGGATTGAAAAGAGGACTATTTTTCCCCAAGTGTTTTATATGTAAAACATATTTTCAATAACTCTTTATTTACAAGAATATTTTCGTATATTTACTAAGTTGAATAAATATATTTTGACATTGCCCCATGTTAGCTATAGGGAAATTATCTCTCGTTGAGTTGTTTAACTAACCCAATTGTCTCTCCATGTTTAAGGTACCAAGTTAAAGTTCAATTGCCCGTTGTCTACCAGTAAACCCAACGCTTGAGTGGGCCTTCTCTAGTCATTGTAAGAATCATGGTATGGTCTAATGTTCCATTGATCAATAGATAGGGTCCCAAACTGTGGAAGTTATGGCCTATTTATGTTGAAAGGCTTATATTTGTATATATTTTGTGTATATCTTATTAAGTATTCTGGGATTATTTATGGAAAAAGATCCACTTTTTTAGTAAAATTTCATTTTAGGCTTGCTAGGGGAACCATGGCTTCCTACACGTCGTCATGGTCGGGTTGGGCCATGACAATTGTTTAAAGCACAGTCCATTTAAAAGTTCACGTATCACTCTCTGGTAATTTATTTTCTTGCCTAAAGTCTAGTCAGTAATACTAATCAATCAAATAAAAAATGGGTATTGAAAAAAAATCAATCAAATAAAAATAAAACCTTAGTGTGGTTGTAGTAATTTTGCTTGGTAGAAAGAATAGAATCAATTAGATTTATATAAGTAGTTGTAGCTGACGTATTTGCATTATAATCAAAACGGAATCAATCACATTTTTTTTTATATTGGCGGTAATGAAATTTGAATCAAAGACCTCATATAAGTTACCCAAACCCTTCATCATTAAATCATTTCTAATGGCTTTGAATTAGTCACATTTATTGCTAATCATATATAAGAACGTTAGTTAAGAAATCAAAGCGAAAATATTTTGATTGAATATTAAGTTTTTGAAAACTTAAACAACTTTCTATTCTTATTTCTTAGATATTGGTTAGCAAAATCCTATTAATAATCTGATTGATTTATTTGTGATTCTCAACTCAATGTATATAAATCGAATCATCCACCCATTGCCTTTATTGTTAATGTGTCTTTTGATTTTTCCAGAACGTGTGCTATTTGTTGAAGGTTTTTCACTCATATCTCTGTAAATTTAATTTTTCCCGATCTTTTGGAATTATTTATTTTATCGATTTATTGAAGGGCTATTGAATGTTCATGTTTCTTCAATGTGGTATTACTATGTTGTTGTAGTGATTGGTTTTTTAAGTTTGTTTTATGTAATTATTTTCATATATTTTCTTCTCCTGAACATTCATTTGAAGATTATTTCAAGGTTTAGCTAAACATTTTAAAAGTCTGATATGGCCTAATAACATTTTTAAAGACCTACTTGCTTACTTTATAATGAGGCTTTTTAATAAGTCAAAGAAAAAATCTAGTTTCAAATAGAATAAAAGGGTTTTATATAGGACAAAAAATCTGTTTTGCAAAATGCTTTTTAAATAGGCCTATTATAAAATCTATTGGCGATGTCCTTGCTAGTCCAAGCTCTCCACTTATTCATGACTTCAGTGACGAATCTATAAGAGACTTCGACGCTCAAGTCAAAACTCAATCCCCCTTAAATGCAAGTAAAAATGGATTAGCTACTTATCTTGATCTTTCTCGAGATCCTCTATTTAAACTCGAGTCCAGTCCCTTGAGAATATGGCTTATTATGATTACTTCCAAGGGCCCTAGCTACATCCACTCATCATGGGATCCTCAAGTTAGAGTTTGAACGTGCTTAGTGGTGAAGACATTTTAGGGATTTTTGTTAATAGTTAAACCTAAGATCATCCCTTCTTGATTACAACCCTTATGGGGCTTTAGGCCGAATTCCTAGGCCTAAAGAATTAGTTCAATCCAAAGCCCCCAAGTTCAATTATTATCCGAGGATAATGTTTCAAGTTTACATTCTAAACTTGTATTTTTCTCATTTCCCGAGCTTCCTTTCCAAGCTCTACTCCAAGTTCACATTCAATTCACCGCCCATGCCTGCTGTCTATCACTATCATTCCCCATCCGTGCCTGCAATCTACCTTTTGCACTTTAGTATGGCTTTGCTATTTGCCATGTGTTGTTTGCTACCTTGCTACCCAAAGAGAAGGAAATATAATTTCATTATTCAAACAAAGATTTTGTAAATAAAGTAAGATAATTATCTTATCTTATCCAAATCCAAATAAAAGTAAACATGTATTTTGGTTCCTGAAAAATACATGTAACATCAACTTAATTCTTGAAGCTTTTTTGACATCAAATAGTTCACCAATAGTTAAAGTGTGATATCACATTAGAGCATTTCCAACAAGAGTCCCACTTTGGATCTTAATTTTAGCCCCATTCTTTGCTACATCAGTGCTACCTAATCAACAAAACATAAAAAAATGAAAGTGGGTTAAAATTGGGACTCTTTTCTTCAATAAAAGGACCAACTTTGGTCTCTCATGATTTTCAAATTAAAAAATAAAGAATCACACATTTATTAAATAGTATGTTATAAACATTTTTTATTATGCAATTTTATTTTCAAATTGAATAAAAATATAAAATTTTAATTTTTTGAGTAATTTTTATTAAAAATGATTTTTAAAAAAATTATATTCCAAATAAATATTTCATACATGTACTTTTTAAAAGTTCATATCTAAAAATTTCAAGTAATTTCATGCATATTTTTATTCAACCAATTGGGCCTTGAAGTGAGAGTAACATCAAGGGCTTTAGTTATTTTATAACTAAACATTTAGCTTCCAACTCCTCCACTATTCAATGTGGGACTAAAATAATGGGAGTCATTTTATAGCTGAACATTTGGCTTTTAATTACTCCACTATTCAATGTGAAACTAAACATTTAGTTTCCAATTCTTCCACTATTTGGAGTGGAAAAAAAAATAGTGGGAAGCAAGCTACATACATGTTATTTTTTACATGAACTTGCAATGCAAGTGACACGCCTTTTATTTTGCAACCTATATATTTTTATATATTTATTTAATTGTATCTTATATAACCTATTTGACCAGGAACCCACTAGTTTAACAGTGACTCAGTAACCTGGTGCTTTGGCCGAGTCAAACACCAGGTTGAGTTTTATAACTGTGGTCACAATGCATTATTTTAGTTATGTTTTTTTGTTAATTGATAATGTTACATAAATTAAATGTAAAATAATTTCATTAGATAAAAGTTTAAGTACTAATATATATTAAATTAAAACACTAGTCATTATTATTTTTTTCAAATATTAATAAACAAAATTATTGTAGCTTTTTAACAAAAATAAAATAAAATAAATCATTATGTACACAAATGCACTCTTTCAAAATTATTTATCAAAATGTCCTTTTTTGTGTTCTTAGGGGAAATTGTGTTAAGATGCAATGATTTCCAAAAGTGAAGAAATCATCGCAGCCTGCAAAGATTTCAGTGTTTTGAAATCATTGTAGGTTGCAACGATTTATTCACTCATGGAAATCGTTTTAGCTAACAACAATTTTCCTTTAGAACACAAAAACGGGTAGGGGTTATATTGTTTTTTAATATAGTTATATACAATATTATCTTATGCTATGTTAATAATCAAAATTATGATGATTTTATATTCTAATAAGTTATTAGGTGGCCTGATTCTGGTAGTGTAAGAATACACCAAAAGCAGCAAAGTTTGATTGGATCAACTAATTTGCCATTTAAAATAAATAAACAAAACCCAAAATAAATTAACAATTCGGTATTCTTGAACATTAACACATTAATAACAACTGAAAATTAATTATCTTTGCCAGCTGAGTTAGAGGCATCACAATTAAACATCAGGTTAACAATCAAACATGAGACTCACATCATTGTCACTCCTAATCGGGAAACTTTCTATAATGGACCACACCTTGCCTAAATGCTCTGAGCAACTTGAACACTTGAGTTATTGCTTGTTATTTTGTTGGTCTAACTTTTACAATATTGTGCTCTGTAACTCTAATAGAGTGACAGACAGACGAACAGTCATATATATGGGACTTTGAGTGTAGAACCCTCTCTTGTGTTTGCAATTTCACCATCATGGTGAATGAGTATGTAACACCTCTCTCATCATTTTTTGCTTAAAGATTTTTGAATGTTCACACTTTCTCACACTAAGAAATTTGACATGATTTATGGCCATTAGATTGAGTTTTGGATGATGGTTTATGTAGGCAACGGTACAAAGGGAATTGTGATAGGCTGCAATGATTTTCAATAGTGAAGAGATCGTTATAGCCCTCAACGATTTCAAAATACATTGAAATCGCTGCATGATGCAATGATTTCCAAGAAATCATTGCAGCCTGTTACAATTTCCCCTAAGAACACAAAAATAGGACATTTCGGTAAATAATGTTGAAAGAGGACATTTATGTGCATAATTTCTTTTTTTTGGTAAAAAAGCCGAAATACTGAACCCGCACACTCATGAAATACTAAAGTGAATAAATATCTAAACATATTTAATGAATAAATCATGATTTCTAAACATTTTTTAAAATTAAATTTAGTAAATAAATTAAAATTTCTCAATAATTTAAAATTAACTTATAGTCTCACTATTAATAACATAACTTTTCTCCTTTCTTAGACCTCACGTTAAAAAAAAAAAATCTTTTGAATTTGTGCATTATAAGCAGGCTGGGAGACTTAGAAGAGTAATAATCTATCTTCTTAAAACCTCTTTTTATTAATCCTTCTAATTATTAAACATGGAAAATATTCAATGTTTTTGTAAATGCATTTATTATCTTGAAAACATAAAAAGCATTCAATCTTTTATTGAAGGATATATCATTACTCGAGAGAGAAAGACAAAAAATTATTAGGTGATCATAGAGTTTTGGGTAGAATTGTACTTTGACCACGTGTAGAGGTGACCCGAGCTGCACAATGGATCGGACTTACTCAACAATCAGTGTGACCCACTCTAACTTGACCAGTTATGAGAAAAATCAACGACCTGGACAAGTTTAGTAAAATTGTCTGAGTGACATATATTTTGATTTTTAAAAAATTTTTAACTTTTTAGAAGCAAAATTGGTTTTTTCAAATCATGATGATGGAAGTAATTAGGCTTCTTATTTTATAGCATAAGCGTTGGCTTCCACTTACTTTCGTTTTTAATGTAGGACAAACCAATAGTGAGAAGCATTTTATAGTATACGTATTGGCTTCAGCTTACTTCCATTTTCCATGATGGACCAACAAACAATGGGAAGTAACACATTTATGGTATAAACTTACTTCTACTTGAGGACTTACTTCCATTTATGCGAGACAGTGGCAGGTGAAATTATCTCATTTCTATAGACAAGCGAATTTTGTTGCAGATACTATGGCAAGGCAAGGTGCTATGTAGGTAGAATGTATTTGGGCTTGTAACTCGCCACGTAAGGAGGTTCAAAGTTTGCTAATGGCTGATTCTGTTGGAAGGTTGTATTTGCGAACTATTAGTTTGTGTCTTTTCTTTTTCCTTTCTTTTTTTCACTTTGTACACACACAAAAAATACGGGCTAATGTTAGGTCATGAGAGAGATTTAAAAAAATAAAAAAAATTATTTTAGATGTATATTTTTTATAATTTAAATGTAATAATTAGTATATAATAATTGTATACATACTTTTATATATATTGATATAAGCATATAAATTTTTAAAATATGTTAAATTGTTAATTACTTGTATCATTTCATTGTATTTATTTGCATTTTAATATATTTTATATTTATATTTAATTATATTCTGTTCAACAAGCTTAACTAATAACTCATTACTTAAACCATGACTCAATAATCTAGTGTTTTGACTAAGTTGATTACCAATTAAGTTTTATAATTGAAAAAAAAAAACTCTTAATATACACCAGCAAAGTGCCACGTCTATTTAAATTCTTAATATGCACCTGAAAAAATAAAATTCTTAGGCCTTATTTGGTAAAGGAAAGAAAAGGAGATGAAAGAAAATAAGAGGTATGGAGTTGAAAAGAAAGAAATTGAGTGGATTTTTATTTTCCATAAGTTTGTTTGAATAAAAGGAAAATGAGAGAAAAGAAAAAGATAATGATGCCAAATAACAATTTTATCCTTATGTTATTTTAAGCGGTTATTCCAAACATAAATATGGAGTCATGTAAAAAATTAGCAGAAACATAAAAGTTAATCCAATTTTGTCATATAAAAAATTAGTGGAAATATAAAAGTTAATCCAATTTTGTCATAAATTTATCTATCAACATAATATAAATAAATATAATAAAAATTGGACTTCTATATTTATATAAAAGCATTCACATCGATATTTTTAATTTATATTTAATAATTATTTTAATAAATATCAATAGAAAAGTTAACTATTTTTAATAATTTTAAATTAATATCAACCTATTAAATGTGATACTCGATGCAAAGGTGCTAGAGATGTAAACTTCGAGTTCATTCAGTATAGACCTTGAGAAAGATATTTTTGTAAGTCAATTCATCGTTTGTTTCTTTGATACTAGATTTAGAATATGACTAAGAATAGTTTTTGAACCTTATGGAGGTGTAATGCATTGTCTGTTAAAAGAGGAATACCTTTTGGGGCTTCAGAATACATGTTACACTTGTATAACAAATTAGAGGAATTTTGGGTTCAAAACCCATAGCCCAAGTGCCCAAAGCCAACGCCTAGGAGGTGGCTAGGCAGAATTAGAGCGCAGGCTGCCCAATGGGGCCCTAGGTGCCCAGAATCCACTGACTAGGCGATGATAGCGAGGATAAAAATCTGGGTCGCAAATCTTCTTCTTCATTCAACCCTTTTTCTCTCTTGTCATTTCCTTTTTCTTTTTCCTTCTTTCCCTGCTCATCCACATCAATTCCCCCACCTAAAGCTCCATTTCTTCAACAGCTTGGCACCCTCACATGATGTTCCTTGCATTCAAGTGCACATAGAGAGAGAGAGAGAGAGAGAAGGGGGGCACGATAGGGTGACGGTTTTGGAGCTCTTGTTGTGACCTACTCTTTTCTTTTGCTCCTTTTGGCTTTCAAATGTAATCATTAAGTTCATATGCGCTCTTTTTTCAAGAGTTGGTTAAGTTTTTTCATGAATATTAGTTTTGGAGTAAGGGAGTTTGTAACTCCCTCCCAATTATAATATTATGCTTAAGTTATAACGTTATATTAGGAGTTGTTACCACCAATTAAACGGACCTTGATTTATTTTCTACCTCAAGTTTTGAGAAAATACAACCTCTCTTGCACTTTACAACTAGTTATATTACAATACTGCTTTTTTCAGGTACATAAGCAAAACTACCAAAAGTTTTAGCAAATAAAACAATTTGCTAATACTAGTATATAGGAACATGTTCGTTAATGTATCTTTGATAACAGTTCAACTATGGTTGAATTCTGTTGAGCGAAACCCTCATTGAGCTCCCCTGGATTCTTTGGAGATAATACGAGAAACATGCAAGTATGAGAATTTTTATTCTCAATAGGATTCCTAAATTACCTAATAATTCATGTCATCGTCATTATTCTAGCTGCTTCGGTTTATTCAAAAAATGGTTTCATGCATAGATATACGAATTCATTTATTAAGATTAGAAAACATATTCTCCCGAAGTAGATTTCTATTAACAATCACTTAGTAGCTTCTAGAGCAGATATTAAAATAGTAAGAAATAAATTATAGCAGATATAAAAATAGTATCAGATAACTACAACCATGCTAATAAAGGTAATAACTGTGTAGTATGCATAAGTAGATGCACAAGCATACCCATGAAACTTTAACGTTGTTGCATTTTATTCCCCTTTTCTTACTCAACACACATAGGCATTACGTATCGCTATCTTTAGGGTGCCTTCTCTTATCTTTCATCCATACTTGGTCCCATGGAAGCATTTGGCCATGTAGCTCCTGGATAATAGTTTACTTTTCATGATTGAACTCATTTCTATACAGAATAACCGAGTTTACTTTCTCCGGCTCTCTCATCGATCTATTCCCCTTAACTTCATTCTGGGGCTAACCCAAGTAATATGGAATTCATATAGTCCCCATGAATTATATAATCATGGTTAAGTCAATTTGGATAACATATGTAATTACATGCATAATACATTATGTACATAAGTTTTGCCGAAATTTCGGTAGCATAACGGATCAGATCTACTTCCCCATTAATAGTGCCATTTTAAACAGACAGTCAGCCAGAGCAATAGACCCAATATAACACATTAAATTTTCAGCATCAATATAGAATTGCATCATTCAAACTTTAGGGAAAGCTCATGCACACATTAAGAGGTCCAAGCACTCAATTTGGCACCTGTACTCAACTCACTCAATTTTGCCCTATTTTTGAATTTAACCCACAATTTCTATTTAACTTGTTAAATTCTAAATTTTTGCTATGTTGAAGTATTTCTTTGTCTAGTTTTTATCTCTTTGGTCCCATTAAGTTTTGATAAGTATAAATTAAGTTATTGAAATTTAACCTAGGTCTGTTTTGTTGTTAAATAGAATTAGGGTCTAAACTGTGAAAATTTGTCAAAAATAGAAATCTTATTAGATTTGCTTGAAACTTATATCATTTTAAAGCTAACAAAACCAGCTTCAATTCCCCAAAGTTTCATTTCATTCGAATGGGTAAAGCTCAAGTTATAACCTCTCAAAATTTGTTGAATTAGCCTGCCCTATTTCAGTCCAGTCAAGACATAGGGCAATTATGGTGAATTACTGAGAGCAAACTACTTAGGATTTAAACCTGAAATTATTATCACATAAACCTCTATGTGTTAGCTTTCTATAAAAATTAGTAGACTCAATTTGAAGTTGTATAGGTCGAGTTATGCTAGTCACAACCCATACTAGTCAGAATAGTGGATAGAATTCTAGGGTTAAATTAAAAAATTCATATCTCACTCATCACAGATCCAATGGCCTTATAATTGATATCATTGGAAAGCTCTAGATATCTAGTTTCATTTAAAATTAGTTTCATTAAATTTTGATGGCCATAGGTGAAGCCATAAACTTTGAAGGACAAACAGCTTAGGATTTTTCATCCCTACCAATTCTAATTCAAATTTTCTTTAAGGTTTTCACTCAATTTCCAACTCAACCCAAATATTCACATGTTAATTCAGCCATAACAACTCATATGAACACAATATATCATTAAATAAATGAGTAGAAATAAAATCTCAATTAGCCACTAAATCACAAATAGCAAGAGAAAATCATAAATCCTACCTCAAATTTGGGATTGAGCTAGTAAGATGCAAGGTTTTGAGTGAACCAACTTGTATAAAAGGAAGAAACAAAGAGAAAAGGATAAAATGGAGAAGAAATTGTAATGCCCTTGGTGTATTTTCAAATTTTTCTGTGTTAAATCGTGTTTGATCGATGCGTTTGATCCGTTTATGATGATCTTGGGTGTTGGATATCTTTTGGAATCAAGGAACCATGTTTTGGGATGTTGTAATCAATTACCGTGAGGTCAGTAATCGACACGGGCTCTCTATGTGTCCTTAGGTTAAAAATTTTCACGTCGTAATCGATTACCAAATATGGTAATCGATTACCAGTTCTGGGTTCGTGGTAATCGATTACCAGCCTTTGGTAATCGATTACCATCCATTTGTTCATGGTAATCGATTACCAGAATGGTAATCGATTACCAGTTCATCGTGGTAATCGATTTGGTAATCGACACACAGCCAATATATATACGGAGATCGTCTACACCTCATTTTTCTTTTTTCTCTCTCTAACCCTAAACTCTCTCCCTTCTCTCTAGAATTCCTCCTCCCACCATCCTTTACATCTACCAACTTCGTTCCATCATTTTCCCAACTAAATCAACCACAACAACACCATACTCATTCCATTAAACACAATCAACCATACACATTATTCCTCCCTCTTCATTCTTGCTTGGGTGGATTTAAAGTGGGAGCTCACCTTATTCTTCTTCTCTCATTCCAATTTTAGAGGTAAGTCTTATATGTTGTTCTTTCCTTCTTCCAAGCAATTCCAATTCCTTTTATCTTTAGTTGAATTCTTGGAACCCTAGGATTTTAAGACTAGAGAATTTATGGTATGGAGAGTGTTAATGATCCAAAAATTGATCCTAGTGTTATGTTGTAATATTAGATATTTCCAAGGAACTTCTCTACAACTTTGTGGATCCGAAGATTTAAGATTTTTTCGTGCCCGGTGATCTGTGAGTAGATAGTGTGCTTTTGAGTTTATCCTGTCTTAAATTTATAATTGTTTATTTACTTTGAGAAATGCTATTCATGAGTCAATGACGAATGGAATTTGATTATGAAATGAGATTTATGATTTATGAATATATAAGAATAGGAAAGTCTGTGACAGGATCTGTTTGCTAACGATAGTAGACTTTAGCCCTGGTGCACCTTGGACTATGATATTACATGGCCACCCAAGAGTGTGGTGCGTGACGGATATTTCATGGCCATACATATAGTGTGGTGCATGCTTGTACTTCACGGCCTCTCTATAAGGGGGGTGCGTGCTTGATTTCGAGATTCACACAAAGGAACGGCCACCTAAGTGTGAATCCTGCTTGTTTATCCTGTTAGATATTTCCACCATTTTTCTCATTTAAAGGAAATTGTTTTAGACTTATATATATATATACATTGACTCATGAGGCTCGAAAGTGTCCTACTCTTACTGAGTTCTCAAACTCACCCCATGGTTGTTGCATTCTTTTCAGATACAAGGTCAGACTTGGGAGCCGATCCCTTTACTCAGCATCATTAGATTCCTCTCGGGGTGAGCCCTATATAGTAAAGGCCTAGATTTGTATTTTGTTTCATCTGTTGTAATCTTAGTTGTAGCTCCATAGTACTACAAGCAGGGTTCGACCCTTGCTAGTATGTTAAATTATGTTCGAAGATTGTTTAAACTTAGTGGATTAATTATTGTATATTAATTCTGATGAATGGATTATGATTGGATGAATATGTTTGTTTATAAAGTGTGCTGTGTGCTGAGAGGTGCATTCTGAGAATGCCTGGATCCCCTATGGAAGTGTGTGATTGTTGAATTGCAGGATAAGTACTTATATTTGGGAAATATCCTAAATATAGAGGAAACTCTGCCCAAATTTTCGTGAAATCTTGATGTATAAGGCTTGCTAATGAGCATGCTCTCTAAGCGCCGGTCACGGCCTGGATTGGGTCGTGACAGAAATGGAAGGGAGGAAGGCTGCTTGGTGAGGCCAAATTTTGAGAGGAGGAGGAAGGAATTAATTGGGTTTGTGTCTTATTGATTGAAAAGGGCATGAAGACTTGGATTGGTGGATGTCATGGATGGTGGGATTTTTGCCAAGTCTCCCCATTTTGTGGCAGCCCAATGGCACCATTTGTGGGGGTAAAGGTGGCTGAATCTCAGCCACCCAATTTAGGTTTTGACAGTCTAAAACTCTACTGATCCGGTTCTTGCAGTATAAAATATCGAATGTCAACCGATTTCCTTCAAACTTGGGAAACATTACTAGTAATCTTCTAAAATTTCCTACATGATTATATCAAATTCCTCTAACCCTAATCTCTCTAATTCACTTCTCACTACTCTTATGTCTCTAATGAAAGTGAATGAATTAGTTAACGGTGCAAATTAGACGCACCATGTACTCGGGATATTAGAGTTTGAGTTGAGGGCTTTGATTTTTGAGTTTGTATTGGGAAGGTGATTTAAGGGAATCCTTGGATCTAAAAATTAATTTGTGCTTGGTATATGATCTTTGTAACATTAGATACTCATGAAGATCAACCATAGGCTCTATGGCATAATAAACTTAGATCTCCTCCACATGGCCTCAAGTTATGAGCAATAATATATCTATAGCTTGTTTCCTTATCTTTATTTTCTTGAATAGGCGCCTAATACATGTTTTGATTAACTATTGTTAAATATTGAATTTGTTATCTCGTTAGTATTTATTTGAATCTTGAATGCTGATTATGTTAGATATGATATCTATTGTTAATTGAGTGGGAAAAGTAACATTGTAAGTTGTATTTGATATCTTAAATGATTTGTTTGAAAGGATATGAATTTATACTATGAAATTTTGCATACTTGGATTATAATCTGACTAGGATATACGTATTTTGAAATTTGATATTTGAAAACATAGATATTTTAAGGAATTGGAAAGTTGGGACTTGATCTTATGGATTTTACAAAAAATTGATATATTTTGAAAACTATATTAGATTATAATATTCAAGAAGTTTGAGATGTAACTATGGATTTTGATTTCTAGAAGAGAGTTGTTATTTGAACCCCCAAAAAGGGGGTGTCTATTGACATAGTGGGTGCATCCACCATCAAAATTCAATTTCATTTACTTTTCATTTTTTTAAAAAATATTTTTATGTTAAATCACGGTTGTCAGCGCTATGTTGCAACAACCAGTGTACATTTACTATTTTTCTTTCTAGAATAAGGATATTTAAAGACTTTATTGAAAATTTGACAAATAGTTTGTATAGGAGGGTTTCTTGATAGGATTGTAAGCTAACGATAGTAGACATTAGCCCTTGGTGCATCTTAATAGAGCCCCAACTGGCAAGGATGTTACTAGTCTGGTGTGTTTGGTCGAAATATCTAGATTTGTTTATGGATACACTAGGGTCAGGTTTTTAGGGCTGCCTAAATATAGAAACTCACACTAGAAACTAGTTGTCATGGCTACCTAGTTGTGGATTGAATTTGGTATTGCTAAAGTTAGGTTGTCAAGGCCATCTAATCAGGAAGTTGATTATGGAATAGAAATCTCCTCTAAAGTTTATAGTTATGATACTTTCACTATATATGAATGGTTAAAAGCATTTTCAAGTGTTCTTATATATATATATATATATTTATTTATTTATTTATTTATTTATCACTATTTGACATCGAAATATGATTTAATGAACTACGGACATTTCAGGGATATATTATGTATAAGGCATGTTTTATGAAAACCTTTACAGTTTTTTTTATGTGCATGAATATTTGTATTTGAAAAGGATTATGGAAAGTACTTACGGAATTACAAGGATGTAGTGAATTCTTATTTGGAATTATGCTTCAAGTTTTATAATTATGACTCCTTATGAATATATTATTTTCTTACTAAATATATGTTTTATGAAACACTCATGTTTAAGCTTGTTCCACTCTTGTTATAAGCATATTATTTCTTACTGAGTCTGTTTGACTCACTCCTTATCTCTCTACATTTCAGATACAAGTGTTAAACAGAGATCAGATCCTCCTATTGCATAGTAGTGATGGTTTTCTTTCGGAGAGTCTCTTTGTCCAAGGGCCTATTTGTTGTATGGACCTCTTTGATAAATTCATAGTTGTGTCTAATGCTCCATGGTACCACAGGCAGGGTCCACACATGCTTGCCTTATTATGTATGGGTTATTATGTAACTTTTGCAGGAGATACATAATTTGATATATGCACACTTATTTGAATGCGTATTTGCCTCCTAGTTGATTAAATCTATGTTATGTTGAGAATTTGATAGATGATTGGAGTTACGTTACTATTATTGCAATCTACATATTGTGGAGTACATTTGGAGAATGCTTGGATCCCTAATAGGTGTATATTTGTGCTGTCTACTACAGGAAGAGATTATGCATTTAGAAATTTACCCAAATATAAGGGAAACTCTGTCAATTTCCCTATAAGAATTTGTATATGAGGCTCGTTAAGGGACGTGTCCTCTATGTGCCTGTAGAAGTGGGTAAGCAGGCTAGCCCAACCCGCGACAGACTACTCTTAAATGAGCTAGACTAGGTTGGTTTGCATAATAAATGGAATCCCAATATGTTGGCCTGCATTCGCACCGTATAGGCCTACAGGCTTTCGGGTAGCCCACACTGCATTTTATTTTATTTCATTTTTTTGGGCCTTCTTGCCCCTTTCTGTCCGCTATGGCCTGTGGGTGTGGTGGGTGACTAGGTGTGTACTGTGTAATATGTGTGTGCAGTGTGCATTGACATCATTTAGGCTTCCAAGCCTTCAACAACAACATGTGGAACAACGCGATTTCTATTAATTTCAGAAAAGAAAAAAATGAAAAAACATAATGGATGGGAAAAGCAAAATAGAGCTGAAGTACAAAAGTACATATAAAGAAATATTTAAGATTGAAAAATGGACTAGTAAATGGGTTGGTAAAGCGGTGTGAATTGTAGATTAAACTGGCCAACCCGCGGATCGCTGCCCATATACCTGGCTCTATGTGCCGGTCACGGCCTGAGTTGGGTCGTGACATTAAATTAAACCAATTGTTTTAGAGTTACATTATATTTGTTGATGGTTTAGTATCTACGAATGATGAAATCTTTAATCGATTTTGGCTGCTGTTTAAAAGTCAAGTTTTATATGTTGATTGTGTTGGGTATATGATTTTGATGATGAAAAGTGGAAAATAACTGTTGATTTCTTGCTTCTATTAAAAAGGGGATACTATACTTAAGAGTTTCTTTATTTATCCTAATAAATGATTTCTTTATTAAAATCTAAAAGTTACTCTGAAATATGCCTAACTTGAGAATATTCTCTGACCTACTATTACTCAGAAAAATTATGTTTAGAGGATGAAATCAGGGAAGCAATGTTCAAAAGATTGAACCAGTGCTTGGTTTTGAAAGTAAAGAGAAACAACAACTACGAAGACAAGATCCAGCAACTACTCCCAAGTTACAGCAGTTACACGAGATAATATCTTTTAGTCCGAACTCAAGCCACAATCCTCTCTAACAGCTAGTAGGCTTCAACATTTCATCATCTATGAAAAGCCTTCAAGATTGAAGAAGAAAGACACAACTTCCACCAAGAAAAAAGTGAGATTAGTACTACTCCTTATTACCTTGCTTTTACAATTGTGTATTCCACTCTTAGGGAGAGTCTGAGTTCTTTTCTTGTAGCTCATATATAAGAGCACTCGTTTGCTTTCATAATTGAGTTGTTCTTATTCTGGAGAGAAGGGAAGAGTATGGGTACCATTCTGGGAATCCTCTTTCTATAAGTATCTATTAGGTGAAATAGAGGGAGGTTTGGTGGGAACTTTGTGAGAAATAAACTAAACATCACTCTACTTGGAAGATAGGTGGAGGAAGGTTTATTGAAAGCTTTATAAGACAAAATTCAACTCATAGTGAAGAAAATCTCAAGCAATTGGGGACTGGATATAGGTTGCAATTTGTAACCGAACCAGTATAAATTGTTGAGTATTTCTCTTTACCCTTATCTTCTTTAATTTTCTGCTATATTATGTTTAATTGTTCAAAGCTTCAATTCTGTTTTTTTTTCCGTTTAATTCTATTTCAAGTTTAAAATTTCTATTATTGAACCAATTCACCCCCCTCTTGGTTCCTATCAGATTGTGTTGAGAATGCTTTGCCTATTAGAACTGTTCGTGTTTAGTGTATTGCTTGGAATTTTCCTTATGAAGGTTGGGTTAAAGCTAATTCTAATGGTTCTGTTAATCACTTGCACCTAGCTTCTTATGGTGGTTTATTGCGTAATCATGAGGGGCAATTTCTGGGTGGCTTTGCGGGTAGTTTGGGTTCTTGTCCCATCGCTACAGCTGAAGTTTGGGGTGTTTATTATGCCTTCCAATTGGCCTAGCAGTAGGGACATAAGAAGGTAATCTTGGAAGTTGATTCAACCACAGCAATGGCTTTAATTAACAACCTGATGAACTGTAAGCAGCCTTATGGTCCTGTGATGGCTCGTGTGCAAGACTTGATGAAGACAGATTGGTAGGTGATGATGAGGCACATTTATCGTGCGAGTAACAAAGCTGCTAATCGTTTGGCAGGCATGGGCCATTTGTTAAATTTGGGTGTTTGTTTTAATTTGTCTTCTCTTGATTTAGGTGATATTTTGAGAGATGATTGAGCTAAGATTACTTTGCCCAGGTGAGTGATTTAGTGTTTTGCTATTTTGTTTTTGGGCTTTTGCCCAATTCAATCACCAAAGAAAAAAGAAAGAGTTACATTATATTATTTCAGTATTAGTTTTCATTTGGTTCCATATATATTGAGTTGAAATTAGCATAGTTAATTATGAGAAAAATAAAAGGACCAGTTAGTTAGCTTTAATTAACTTCTACTTCTCTCTTTCACAACAAACTAACAATAATAACAACTATACTACCGCTCCCTTCTCAAAACAAAAAATAATAATAATGATCTGAAATCCTAATGTGACGGATCAAGCTTGGCTGACCAAGAGCTAAATGTAAGCCAAATCCAAGGCTTTGATGCCTTGCATATTGCTTACGATCTCGGAAGAACTATCTTTTGGATCAGTCCATATAATCAGATGTTGCTATGAATATTATGATTACCTAACACTTGATTATATCATTGCCCAAAACAAAGAGATATTATAGGGGACTGATTAATTATGCTGCTAGCGTTGTTGCCACCTCTATGTGTCACTCAACCATAATGGAATACTTTCTCACAACATTTGGCAGCCAATGACACCATGGTGTTTAATGTAAGCGTGGGTTATTATTGCTTGGGCACAAAGCATTGAGAGAGATATAATACAAGAGAGATCGTGAAATAAAGATTATTTGTATCACTTTTTTTGTATTTATTTTAATCAATTCTCAAATTAAATAATGATGTTAAATATTTTTCTTAAAATGAATAACTTACAAGTTAAAATTATGGGGATTTTTGCAGTACCCTTACAAAATTTAAGGGTATCGATACCCTTTAATTATTTGTGACTAAGAATTTGTTATATGTCCCTGAATTCTTAAAGAGTTTAATTTAGGTGCATTGATAGTCATCCAATCAAAGCCTTCTATTTGCATGACCATTCAAGTAATGGATGATTATGTCAAAGAATTTTACTGATGTGACAATTTATGATTAAATATCTATGTAAAAAAATTTTACACTGATAGTGCATTCCAATTAAATCCATTATTAAATTTTTAAAATCATTTTTTAATTATACTTAACATTCATGAAACTTGTGATTAAATCACAACCGTTAAATACAAAAAAAAATCGGTAAATTTATAAAAATAAAGGTACCAAAAAAAATTCCTAAATTATACATTTGAATAAAAAAAGAATTTAATTTGTATATATTATCAATATAAAAAAATTTTATATAGACATCTAATCATATATTACCATATCAATAAAAGTATTTAACTTAACTATCTACTATCTTAAAAATCTTACAAATACAAACGTTATTAGATGATAATGTAAAATTTTTTTATACTATTAATACATACAAATTAAACTCTAAAAAGAATACTGACTTGTTATTTTTTTAACATAAGATGAAATATAGAAATTGTATAATGCTTAGCATGTAAATCTGGATAGGGTTTAGCCCTTTTTTTTGGAGAGATGATTTGTAATTGTCTTCTTGCATACAATGACATGCTTGGATTACTTTCTTGGGTCCTGCACTTTTACTTTTGTTGTAATGGTCTTATTGATACATTATGACATTACTTCTGTCTGATCTAATTGCTCTTATTTTGGTTATGCAGAATGTTTGGTCTTATTTTGGCCTTCTAACACACATATCAGTTGCTTTTTATCAACTAGTTGATAAGGCATGAAGTAGAACTGTAGAAGTGTTCATGACTTCTGCATCAATCAGTTGGATAGTTGTAAAAACTATATCTTAATTGCTGGATAATCGTTTTGTTGAAGTTGCAGCAAATAGATTCGACCGATGTCATTCAAAAAATCAATTGTATTGAGTATTGACTTTACACTCGTAGGGTAGTTTGATTGGACTGCAGAACCTTTTGGCCCAATGGTCTCTTTGCCTTATTTGTTGTAACGTGTATTCGTCTTAGCTTTTATAATTGTAATGCAGAATATCAACACCTTAAGCGCTGATTGGCAGGAGGTTTGAATTTTTATTTTCGAAAATATTATCATTGGGAATTTTTTTTATATATATATTGTTTAAAGTATTTGGTAAACAGATTGAATTTCTGAAAATATTTTATACATTTTCAAAAATATCCTTGGCAGAGGGTGGCGGCCGGCTGCTGGCGGTGATCAATGGTGGCCCGGCGGTAGCAAGCGATGGCCGGTGGTGCTATGGGTTCGGCGATGAGGGCGGCAGCGATGGTGGTTCGACGGCGGAGGGTAATTGGTGATGGGTGGCAGTGGGTAATAATAAAGGTAATTTAGTCTTTTTACAAAGAAAAATATTTTCATCATATAGAAATATTGTAATCCCATGTATGAGATGAAAATATTTTGATAGGAATCTTGATCCAAAATCAATCCCAGAACTTCAACATTTCCGAGAATATTTTTGTAAATTTATACCAAATAGGAATATGAAAATATTCCCCCTACCAAATGCTCCCTAAACTTTTATTGTAATGATATTTTTTGCCCTTATTCTTTTGCTCTTGTTTTAGTTTTACAGAATGTTTATTCATACAAAAAATCTATACATGCATATTAATGGGGAAAGCGGAAAACTTTTAAACAATGAGGTGCAAATCCATAAATATAAATTGGGCTTAATTATGTTTTGGTCTTTCAAAACATATCATTCTTTTTTTGGTTTGATCTCTCATTTTAAAGTTTTTATTTAGTACTCGAATAATTTTTCCATTCTCATCCATTAACTTATTGTTCCCAGTTAAGTGTCAATTCGGTGTCTCACGCTAAGATTGGCATGGACTGGTAGATAAAGAGAGGAAGCAAACAAAGTATTGATCCAAGCAAAAGGTACTCGAATCATTTAAATATGTAGTCATGAATTTAATTATGAGATTTATATGTATAGAAAATATATTATTGGAAGTGTCCTTGTTTAAACATTTGATCATATCTGTCTTAATTATTGGGTGAAGGGATATTTTAAAAAATCAAAATATTTAAAAAAATGATTAGATGAAAAAAAATTAAGCAAAAATATATATATAATACATTATTTATTATTGTTATTTTCAAAACTCAATTAATAAAAATATTAAACTGCTCACAAAATAAGATATTAAATTAATGATGACTCAACCTAAACGTATTAACCACTATTGATAAAACAAGATTTATAAATATTCTTAAAATTAAACTTAATAGACGAATCAAGATTTCCAAATATTTTTAAAATCAATTTTGTAATCTCCCTATCAATGGTAGAACTTTTCCCCCTCCTTGCACGTCAAGTCAAAGAACAAACTTTGAAATTTTGCACTATAAGCGGGAGGCAGGAGAGTGAGAAAAATCAAGCGTGAAAGCCACTGTCAAGTGCCACGTTTGCTTAAATTTATGGGATGATGATGTGGACCAATAGGATTTAACTTGGTAAAGTTAGGTGGAAGAAGCGAATGCCTTCGTCTTGGTGCTTTCACCATTTTTCCCTTTTATCTTTTGAGTTCTGTTGGGTGATACAAAACGAAATATACAAATTATAGTCGATCAATGTAAAAGAAAATTTTAGAGAGAGAGCAAAAGTGGAAAACAATTCACCAATAAAATCCTTTTGTACATAAATTTACAAATTGTGACTCATACTAAAAAGTTTATTTTTTTTTTTTTAGAGTATTTCAATACTTGTTAAATGAGAGACTAATTTTTTGGAGTGAGATCAAGACCTAAGCAAAGATCCCTCTTAATTGTAATTTTTTTAATACATATGAATTTTGAGACTAAATTTAGGACCATATACTTAAGAAATTCGAATCCCTTTTATGAGGATTAATATTTTTTTTATTTGTGCTTTCACCCATAACCCTGCATTGGAGATGGGTTTCAAAAACCATGAGGTAGAATTTTTGTTTTTTTGGTAAAAACAAGGTTTTACTTTTTATAATTTAATTTTATATTTATCTTGATTTTTATAGTTTTCATTTATTTATTTATTTATTTTAGTTCGTTGATTTATTAATTACGTTTAATATTTATTTAAAGGGTGAAATATTTTTTTGAAAAGATTTCAATTGATTTAATATAAAAATTTTTTATTTGAATATTGAGAAATTTTAAAATTTCAAGTAATTTTTTAAGGTATTTCCTAAATTTCAAAGAGTGTACTTTAGCATCCATCTCCTTAAAAGAAATTATAAAATTCTCTCCTCTCTCTTCTCTCATGACCTATCCTCCTACAAGCCTACACCACTCGTCATTCATTACTTGTCGTCCATAACCCATCGCTTGTCACCTGCCACCTGAGGCTTGTAGCCAGTTGCCTAGTTCATCGCTCAATGCCCATTACCTTTGCCGCCACCCACCGCTCATTGCCCCCCCCCCCAAATTATCCCCAGCTTGTTATTCGTTACTTGATACCTGCCATTCACCACTTGTTATTCATTGTTCTGCTACCCATCGTTTAGTGCTTATTGTTCGCTGCTCACAATTCGTTGCTTAATGCCTATTGCTAGCCTTCATCGCCGCCCACCATTCACTGCTTATTATTCCTTGCTTAATGTTCACCATCCATTGTTCATCATCCTGCATGTCGCCCACCCTCTACCTTCTGTCGCTACCCTTCAATTGTCCATTTGTCCATCTCCTGCCACCTAATCTGATGCTTGCCTTCCACCACTTGTCGTCCACTGTTCATTACCATGCTTGTCGCCCATTGCTTGTTGTTGTTCACTATCTGCATTCTGTAATGCCCGAAAAATTTTAATCATTTTTAATCAAAGTGTTCGATTTTTAGTAAATAATTGTGATTAAATAGGATTCGATTTAGCATTCACTTAAAACTACTTAAATGTGATTTAAGATGATTAGTTATAATGAAATTAGATTAGAACCATAGGAAACTTCATAGGATTCTTCCAAAATCGGTTTACCGATTTTAGAGAAATCGGTAAGATTTCGGTATTTAAGATTGTCGGAACCGGATCAATAAAAGTTATACTGTGTGAACCCTAGAATGGATAGCCAAGATTTAGCCAAGATACCCCACATGTGGCGCCACTTTCAACCATGTAGAGTGGGAAGCCAAGCCAAATTGGAAGGCAAGATGGGATCCACCAATCAACATGAAGCTTGCTACAAAAATCTTCACCTTTTCTTTCCTTCACTTCTTGTAACTTTCAGCTAGCATAAGGAGCTGACCATTCTCCATTTCTCCTCTCCTCACACTCATCCCACTCCATCTTCATCCCTTCTTCAAGTCTCATCCAAAGTTACTTCCATCAAAGACATTAAATCAACTCAAATTCAACTAGATGAGGTAGGAATCCTACTTCTCTTCTTATTTTCCTTGGTTTGGAATTATGTGTAGGTCTTAATTTCTTTGTGCTACTGATGTTATGTGAAGTGATGATAATGAATTATAGTTGATTATGCATGTATGTTATGATTAGAATTAGAGTTTGGTATAAAGAACTTGAAGGAAGGAGAACAATCAAGAAGCTAGTAGGGTTTTTCCCTCAGTAGTTCGTACGGCAGAGTGTACGACTCTACCTGCAGCCGTTCAAACTCTATGAATCTAATTTTATGTGAAACTAGACATCCAGAGCTTTTCATACATATATCATATAGGGCCATTGGATTAGTATTGAGAGAGATATGAATTTTTGAAGTTTGACCTAGGAATTAGAACTTTCATTCGGGCAGTGTGAGATGGGAAGGGTGTAACTCACCCTATATAACTCCAAATTGAGTGAAACTGACTTTGTTAGAAAGCTTACACATACGAAAACATCCTATAAAGAAATTTCAAGTCTGTTATGATCCCATTTGTCCCCAGTGAGTCGAAAAAGTTGCCCCTATGTCCAAACCAGGCCAAAATAGGGTAATTCAGGAAGGTCGAGTTTCAGGGCTTATATCTCCAAATATACTCATTCAAATGATATGCAACTTACTTCATTTGAAAGTTTACCCTATTAGCTTTATAGAGATATAAATTTCGTATGATTCCACCCAGATTCCTATTTTTGGTGAATTTTCCCTTATAAGAGTGCAACTCTGGCTAGAAGTAGGGCGGTCTGGGATGAAATACAATCAACCTAAGTTGAACTCGGAAATGTTGAATTCGGAAATCTAGCAGATAGAAAGCTACTTCCGGTATACTTTAGGTTGACCTCAGAACTTAGCAGACAGAGGACTAGGTCGGGAATATTTAAGGTTGAACGTGGAATGATATACTTAAGGTTGAACTCAAGAAGGTGACTTAACGTTGAACTCGGAACTTAGTAAATAACAAACCCGATTAGGTATAGTTAATGCCGAAACTCGGGAAGGAGCAAATAAGAAACTAGTCGGACATAGTTAAAGTCGTAACTCAGAAATTAGGTAAATGTCGAAATTCAAGAATTAGGAAAACATCCGTAAGAGTCTTGGAAGACCAAATGGATTAAAGTCGAAAGTCGTGAATTTAGACATTGAATGCATGATCCCGGAACTCGGGAATGTATGACATCGGAACTCGTAACTTGGTTATGAGATCAAACTCGAGAACATCAGTAGAAGTTAAAAGCTTGCGAGATAGATTAAGGCTTAAGACCCAAAAACTTGCACTTAATGAAATTGCTATATTCTTAGTATGATTACAATATTTTATCTTGGGTCTGCTGTTTGATTAAAGTTTCTTGGTTGCCTGGCACTATTCATAGTAAAGTGAACATGATCTGTTATTGTGCCAAAATATTTGATAGAAATGTATGGAGGTTATCAATATTGATGTGTTAAGAATGACTTAAGTCTGATATGAGGTATATGAAAATAAATGATCCTAAAGGACGTAACACGACAATCACGCTTTGATGGGGTATGGCATGGCGATCATACTCTGGAATGTGGTATAATGATTCCACACCCTAAGGGATGTAACATGGTAATCACACCTGATGGAGTATGACATGGCAATCATACTCTAGGACATGGAAGATGAGTAACACTACACTTGAGGATGGCGATACATAACGCTCAAGTGTAGACAAGTACAGACATCCTAGGGACTGCGATATGTAACGCCTAGGTGTATCGAAGGAAGGAAATAAAGATAAATATTATGGGAAGACAAAGAAACAAAGAAAGAAAAGTAAATCTTATATACTTGCATAAATTCAAAGGCATGTGCAGATGTTATATCTCTAGATTATTGATGCTGTCATATTTTAATATATTGCAGTTGTTATTCATAGTATAATTTATGAATTGAATTTGTATAGGCTTTCCCAAATGCCAAGTGTATGAGCAAAATGGATTTTGCTTCGGATAATATATTTTCAAACTATAAAATGTAACAGTTTACATAGCATGTTCACCTTTTTCATAATAAACCGAAGCAAACTAGAAATGACAACGATGACAGTATGTATGATGGTTAAGGAATCCTACTGAGAATTCAAAATTCTCACTCCTATTTTCGTGTTATCTCCAAATAGTTCGAGAAGTTGCAAAGACGGCTGAAGTTACTATTAGTTAAGGTCCGCTTAGGTAACTGTAACAACTCCTGGATGTGGTACTATAACTTAAGCATAGTTCTGTATGAAGGAGGTCGTTACACATTCACTGCTCGCTGCCTACCAGCAGCTACCTTTTGTCTCCTATAATCTGCCTTCTGTTGCTTGCTATATGTCATTCCCCCCCCTCCCGGGGCAAAGAGAAGGTGATGTAATTTCCTTATTCAAATAAATAACTTTGTCAATGAAGTAATATAATGTTTTATTTAAATAAAAAATTTTAAAATTATTTCATCCAAACTCATAATGGTATGTTTATGAGTTTGATTTAGAAGGGAAAGGGAAATAAGAGAAAAGTTGGCCTATAAAGTCATTATCTAATCTGGCTCGATTAGGTTGGCCTAATATAAAAGTAAAGCTCTTCTTGCACCTTTTTTTTTTCCAATTATAAAACTTGAATTTAAAATCTTACTCAAAAATAAATAAATAAATGCTATATGAGAATAAATCATTTCATGTGAAAATTTTACATGACATAGTTATGTGTTCCATTATTAATAAGGAAGGTGAACCCCAATTTGAGTCCCACAAAAAAAAAATAATTATTAACAATAAAAATTTACACATGACCAAATTATCTAAAATTTTAATGAGCGAATTCATTCTAGGCTACACCATTTCAATAAGCTAAGCATTGTTTTGTCTAAGTCCTTTCACTTTGTCTAATTAGTTTCCTACTAATGTAGTTTGTTAGGTGAGTTTCAACATAAAGTTCTTCCAACTATAAATTTTACGTTAAATATTCTTTAGTAACACATCTCCTCCAACCAATAATGCTTCCATTATTGCCTCACCTTAAAATCCTCTTCTTCGATCCCTCCTCGACCTCCTCTTTGTTTCTCCATTATCGTCTTCTTCAAGATGTATTTTTTTAGGTATATCATGAATAGTAAGATTTAAACCTATGAATTTATATACATTACTCAAATTTTCTCACAACTACTCTAATAACTTGCTGTTAGGTATATTTAACAAGCTTAATGTTAATAAGATCAATTTTGATAAGAAAATGAGGATTGGTGTCAACACTATGAGGCCAACTCCTTGTTATGAAGAATTTGGATAGCCTTATCTATTGCATTGATGGTGGATGTAGGGATTCCATAATTAATGTTTGGAGGTCGTTTTATAAAGGTGCTAAAATATATTTGAAATGACTTTTTGTTTGTTTGTTTGTTTGTTTGTTTTAGAGTATCTCCTCATCTATCAAGTAAAAAATTAATCTCCCGAAATACAGTCAACACTTAAATGAAAATCTTTTCCAATGGTATTTTTTTATATATATGAATTCTTGAATCGAATTAAAAACTCATGATTAAGGGACTTGAATTGCTTCTACTTAGATCAACATCTTATTAGTTAAACCATCATAAGTATCAAAAAATGATTTTATAAAATGATAAATATTGAGTTCAGTTTTGAGCCCTAATAATATAAAATTTTTTTACATAATTAATTAATCATATTATTCTATTTGTATGACTATTCAAATAAAGATATAAGACTTAACCATATTTGCTAAGTGTCAAAGAGTTTTATAATGACAGTATATCAAAGTTAAATTCATAATTATTTGGTGATTACTTTGGTGCATCCAATAATTGGATAGCACTGAAACATATTGTGATGTGGTAGTTTTTTATTTGCTACTACTACTATGATTATTATTATTATTATTATTATTATTATTATTATTATTACGTCAGCATCCACTTAATATTCAGTCAGCACCTAGTTAAAATATATAAAGTATTGAGGTTACCAATTTATTTATTTACAAAATAACTTCAAGGTTCCTTGAGGAAATACTCTAACTTAATCAAATTCCAAATTTTTCTCAATCTTTTAATTTATCTCAAATTCAAATTTACAAAACCCTAATTCCTATTTACTCAATCATTCCCAAAGAAAATTATTTGCTTCTTGAAAATCATACTTAGATTCAATTTTATTTTCATCAAATTAGAAAGTTTCTCATTTATGGTGTTTTATTTATTTTTTTCTCTTCAATGATGATTGTTTGGGTTCCAAGCCTCAAACATGTTGGCTAATCTATTGCAATAGTATTGGAGACATCTATTTTTCCATACTTCCATGGCAAACCAGAACGTCAACCAAAATAACTAAAACTATGTAACACCTTACCAGATAAAATACTATGCTTAAATCATAATGTATTACCTGATAAGTTATTACGTGTGGTAAACTAAGAGTTAACTATTCACTTTAATCAATTTCGATTTGGCAGTGAGATATACACTAAATAGTCATTGTATCGGAAATAAAGTAACACAAACAGAATTGCGAAATAAACAAACTGCATCATATATATATGTACATGCCTATACCTTTATTTTCAAAGTTGTCAAAAAAAATATAATACAATATAGGGTAAAAGAAATGAGGCCGCTAACACAAAATAAATCGGCCTGACTATATGAACATTCCCCCCTACTGGTCCCCATGGGACATTTCATATACAATTACTAACTCCTACCCGTATGCCTATGACCCAAACTGCCAAAAGAGGGTCATCCTGTACATCTACTGCGCCACGGTGGGTACTCTAGATGGACTCCGAAGAAAGGAATCCATTCGCCATACCAATGTCGGCAGGCGTATAGTCTATGCTAGGGGCAGAAGATGAGGACGACGAGCTCACTGCCTCCGACGGATCCTCCTCAGACATAGAGGCAGAGGGGATCGGCTGCGGTGATGCGACTGGCGGAGCCATGGCTGGTGCTGCTGCTGGTGCTACTGCTGCGGGTGGAGGTGGAAAGGGATGAGCCACGTGGAGAGGAATGGCGATGCAAGGGACAGTAGGGTCAAAAAGTGGGTGCATAAGAGGTACAGTAAAATCTCTCCGGAAAAAGAAGTAAAGACAAAACTGGCATCTACCAGATATGTACACAGAATCTATGAACAGATCGAGATTGTAATATCCTGGCTTAAAATAAAACACCAATTAACAATAAAACATGAGTAACCAAAAAAAAAGAAAAAAAAAAAAAGAGACAAGACAAGGGATCATGGTGTACCTCACTAATGGTGGTCCACCCTAATGCCCCTCCATTTCTTTTCTTTCCCCCACCCCCACCGTCAGCATCCTTCTTTTCTTTTTCCTGTTTTTTGTTCTCTTCCATTCTCGATCCTTCTTTCTTTCTTTCTCTCTCTCTCTCTCTCCCTCTCTCTCACTCTTCCTCACCGAATCTCTTTGCTTCAGGAACCATCGCCTTACCGCTACTCTGGGTTGCTGTCAGTCTCTCTCTCTCCCTCCGCCCTTTGTTTGTCTGCTCTCTTTCTCCCTCCGCCATTGCTATCTCAGTCCTCCTTCTCTTCACGCTTGGATTCGCTTTTTCTCTGCCATGATTTTTCTTCTTCCTCACCGTTCTACCTTTTTCTTTGCCGCCATGAATGGCTCCTCACTCTTGTGGGTTGTTTTCCTCGCCATTGGTTTGCTTCTTTATCCATCACGTTCTTCTTCTTTGTCCACCGTGCTCCGGGTAGAGGGGAGGTGGCTTGTTTCTTCCAAAAAAATTCACAGCTCTTGAGTAAGTTGTTCTTGTTTTCCTTATTTAGTTGTTGTAGAATTAAGTTTGAACACGTTCCTATTTACTTGTTTTAATTTCCCTCTGATTCATAAATTTAGTTAATGGATGATAGGATTGATTTCCTGATTGTTGATTGTGTTATTTGGTTGGTTTGATTCTCGTATTGTTGGTCAGTTTTATTCAAAATCTTTCAGTGTAAAGGGTTGACTTTAAAACTAAGAAATAGAGATAAAATTAAAATTTAAGTGAGTAGTTTAATTGATAAGGTGGTCCGGGAACGGAATATCTAGAATGTGTGTGGACTGAAACAAATAGCTCCTGCTGGACTTTCTTGTTGATGTCAATTATTTTAGATGAAAATATGGCGTTTAGCTTCCTTTGTTGATGCAAAGAAAAAGTAGAAAGTTGGGCTTTGATTATCTTAATTATGAAATATTTGGATTAGAATTGATTTAACACTTGAAATTTTGATGAGTCAAGTAATAAGTATATATATAGATATATTATTTTAAACCTCCTCTTTGGCTATTGCAATGTTTCTTTTTGGTTGAAATTTCTACAGTTGCTAAGTGCTAACACAAGGTTTAAGGACTTATACAACTAGGAATTTAATATGAAAAATAAATAAAGTTAATAAGTTTTATAAACCAGTGATTGGCTCAAACAATATATTTCCCTATTTACTTTCTTTGTTCATAAATACTACTTAAGCAAATCTTGCAATCGTGTGTGTGTGTCATGATTTCGATTATAGATTACATATGTCCCGCCATTGTTGTTGTTGCTTGATGTGCGATAGGAAGATTTAGAGGCACAAATTCAACATTTACTTATTATCTTTATTATTCGTTCCTTTTTCCTTTTGATAAACTTCCCTTTTATATAACATCATGCTATTTGTAGCAATAGATAGAGGATCAGCGTTAATTCCATTGTACGAGAGACTGGACTTTCTCTTCTTCTGGCTTAGTCTGATGAGTGATAGTATATTTATAACTTGTTTTCTGTTCTTATTTTCCTAAATATATGTTTTGATATTACTCGACTTCTAATTGAATCTTTAAAGTGCTTATATTATTATCTTATTAATTCTCATAGTGGGACAAATATCTTGAGAAATTCTCTTGATACTCGTTTGGTTTAAGAAATTTCCTGTATTGTTATCAATTGATGTTTGAGATCTAATTATCTAAATGTTTTGAAATCGATATGATGCTTCAAGTTAATGTTATGAGCTCGGACAATAGAAATTATAGATTTTGATATAGTAAGTTTTGAAATTGATTCCTTAAACTAATTCTACACTTAATATTATTGACATGATTGAAAAGGTCTGGAATTAGTATATTAGATTTTAAAATTTGATATACTTGGAATTATATTGGATTTTATTATTATAGGACTATGAGACTTTGATGAATTTAATTTTTGAAATAAGGTTAATTGTGAGCTTTCTTTGAGTTTTGGACAAATAGTTTTTTTCTTGGGAGGGACCTTTAATAGAACTGTATGCTAACGGCAGTATACGTTAGCCCTGGGTGCACCTTGGTTTGGCCAACCCAGCTAGCAGGGGTGTTGCTAGCCCGCGCGTGATGGCCACACGTTCAGATTTGTTTGTCGATCCTTGACATGGGGACCGCTGGTGAGATATCTGCTCTCGTTGATCCTTGGGGCCTTGGGTGGTGAGCGATGTCTGATTACATTCGACTACGTAATTGAGACCTCCCCTTCTAAACTTTAAAAATGGTTTTGTTTTATTTTTATTTTTAAAACTAATTTTAACTCTATATTTAAATGTACTCAAATGTTAACAATAGTTGGAAGTAGTAATTTGTTAATGATGAATTTTTTTAAGAATTTTATTTTAGTTTCTGCTTTACCATGTTCTGGTTTCATGTAACATGTTTGATTTGGAATATCTTTTGTGTATGTATATGCATATCTGTATACAAATTTTTTATGAGAATATCATTAACTAATTATATTTATTTTAATAAAAACTCGTGCTTACACTTGCTCCCAGATTATAAGTATATTATCTCTCATTGAGTCGGTTTGACTCACTCTTCACTTTCCCCTCTATTTCAGAGTTGGTATGAGCTACAGGTGACTTGTCTCAGTAAATTAAAGGTATAAAAGCTCCGTAAACTTGTGATCATATGTTAATATTTGTAGTTATGCTCCATATTCCTGAGGTCATCTGCTTAGTTGTAATATATCTATATGTAATTGTAATAGATTTTATTTTGATAAGAGTATTTATCCTTATATATGTCTTGCATATATTGAATTTTGAGCGCGTTCTGAGAACGCTTGTGGTTCTGAGTCTGATTTTAAATATTGTTGGTATTCTGGATTTGTGGCTGATCTATATATGTTCTCGATTTGTATCTGGAGCTTTTTGTATTTTGGGAAATGTCCCATTTTTAGGAGAAATTCTGTCTGTTCTTAGGAAAATTCTTTGGTAGGCTTGCTAGGGGAATGACATTCCCTAAGCGCCGGTCACGGCCCTAGTTGGGTCGTGACAGAGATGGATATGAAGCTCTAAAAACTCAATGAACAGGATGCAGGTTGCCACGTTCTCCATGATCTGAGAATGATGCGGGAGTATATAATAGGGTGAGAAATAAAAATTTCTCAGTAGAAATTCCTAAATCTATGCATATCTGTCATCACTATCATTCTTAGGTGTTTCCTCGATTTCCTCACTGATCTATTCCCCTTAACTTTGTTCAGGGGCTAGCCCAAGTCACATGAAAATCCTTTCTCATACTTATAGAGTAGCATTGCTTGTCTAATACTTTGACCAATGCATGCATAACTTGTAAATTCACATTAATTGTATTTTCTGCCGAAATCTTAGCAGCATAACAGATCATGTCCGCTTCCCCATGAATAGTGTCAGATAACCAGAACATTTTAGTCAAACAGTAAACTCAATACAAAACATCATATTCATACCAAGAATATGACAATATTGACAAGTGCAAGACTTAGAATCTCAAGTATCAATCTATCTTGCAAACTTTTAATTTCTATTAAGGTTCCCGAGTTCGACTTTCAAGATTTAATGGGTTCCGAGTTCCGATCTTATACAAGTTTCGACTTCCCTACATTGTGTTTGGTCTCCCGATATTATATAATTTCCGACTTCCGGGGTTGTGTTCGATTTCCGCCCTTAATATGGTCTTCCAAGACTTATGAATGTTTTCCTACGTCTCGCCTTCCGACATTAACCATACCCCATCCTCCCTAATTTCCGAGTTATGACATTACTATGCCCGACTAGTTTCCTATATGCTGAGTCCCAAGTTCAATATCAAATATACCCGATCTAGCTTTCTCTACTAAGTTTCGAGTTAAATCTTAAGTATACCCTTCCAGGTTCATCCTTAAGTGTACCTTTCTGAGTTCAACCTTAAATACTCCCGACCTAGTTTTCTATTTTACTGAGTCCCGACTTCAACTTCAAGTATTCCTGACCTAGTCCCTTATTTACTAAGTTTAGAGTTCGATTTTAAGTGTACCGATCTAGCTTTCTATTTACTAAATCCTGACTTCCGACATTAACTAAAGTTGTTTGTCTGTTATCCCAGACTTGTCCTACTTCTAGCCAGAATTGCACCCTTATGAGGAAAAATTCACTAAAAATAGAAATTTAGGTGAAATTATGCAAAATTTATATCCATGTAAAGCTAACAGAACAAGCTTTCAAATGAATGAAGTTTCATATCATTTGAATGAGTATAATTTGAGATTTAAGCTCTGAAACTTGACCCTACTGGACTACCTGTTCTAACCCGGATTGGACATAGGGCAACTTTCTTGACTCACTAGGAACAAACGGAACCTTACCAAATTTGGAAATTTTTATGGGATATTCTCCTTTGTGTAAGCTTTCTAACAAAGTTAGTTTCACTTAATTTGGAGTTGTATAGGGTGAGTTGCACCCTTCTTTACTCATATTGGTCGGATGAAAGTCCTGATTTCTAGGTCAAATTTCAAAAATTCATAACTTCCTCTTTACTAATCCAATGACCTTATATTATATATGTATGGAAAGCCCTAAATGTCTAGTTTTATATAAAAATAGATTCATGAAGTTTAAACGGCTATAGGCAAAGCCGTACACTCCGCCGTACGGACCGTCGAGGAAGAACCCTACTAGCTTCTTAAGTTTTCTCCTTTCTTCATGTTATTTCATACCAATTCTATTTCCAATCATAATACACATGTAAAATCAGCCATAAAACATCATCATCACTCCACATATTATCAATAGCATAAAGTATACAAGACCCATATACAAATCCAAACCAAGGAAAATAGGAAGAGAAGTAGGATTCCTACCTTTACTAGGTATGATTCTTATTGAATTTGTGGTTGGAGTTGAAGAAATCTTGTTATGGCTTGAAGGTTTGTGGGAGAGGAAGATGATATGAGTTGAGATAAGATGAGATAATAGAGAAAACAATGAAGAGGGGTTAGCTTAGATGGGACCGAAAATGTGCAAGGGTAGAAAAGGATAAATTTAAAAACTTCTAAGGCAAGTTACATGTAATTGGTGGATTTGAGTGGGTTATGTAACTTGGTTTAGTAGCCCATTTGGAGGGCTGAGATGGCACCACTTGCATGGGTAAGTTGGCTAAATCTTGGCCATCCATCCTAGGGTTCTCACAATATAATTTCTATTGATCCGATTTCGACAATTTAACTTACCGAAATCTTACCGATTTCTCTTAAATTGGTAAACTGATTTTTAGAAAAAATTTTGTGAGGTTTCCTATGTTCATACTCCAATTCCATCAAACCTAATCACTTCTAAATCACACTTAATTGGCTTTAAGTAAATGCTTAATCAAATTTCGATTAAACCCACTTATTCGATAAAAACCGAACAACTCGGTTACTAATGATAAAATTATTCGGACGTTACAAACCGCATCTTAGAGTAGCATTCAAGTATTTTGCAGGTTTTGACTTTTAGTGAACGATTATACAAATCAGTATACGCAAGAAAACTCGTCTCAATTCTCAATCAAATTTCTAAATTAAGATAACAACTCATAAACAGGATGGTATTTAGTACATGGGATGGAATAAATCGTTTAGAATAACAGGATTAGAAGCGAGATTACGATGGACATACAAGTGGGGTTCTTGTTTAGATCGATGATGAATTTGGTGCATGAATTATTTAGATTAGTATACTTATGCAGTTTTTATTATTATTTGCCAAAAGAACCCTAAGAATCATATTGCAAATAAAAAGGCTTATTAATTTATTTTGATGAGTCTTTTTTCGTATATGGTATTTGAAAAAAAGTATATATGCGAATATGGAATTTAGGGGTTATTTACGGGGGAATGGGATTTTACAAAAAACCGCCATTGGCAATTTTTAATTTTACAAAAACTGACATTGAAAAACAGCCAATGGCGGGTTTTGAGCATTCAAAAAAATATTTTAATAAAAACCGCCATTGGCGGGTTTTAGTTAGGGTTTTTCAAATTTTAACAGCTACACTACCTGTTAGGTCAAAAAATACCATTGGCGGTTTTTAACTCCTTCGCTATATAAACTCAATTCCTTTTCATTACTCGTCGGTAGATGTTTGTGTTGTGAATCTAAGAAAAAGAGTGGAGAATAGAGAGTAATCGAGAATAGAAAAAAGGGAGAAAAAATGAGTGCAAATATAATGGTATATTTTAATGGTAATATGCTTACAAACACGAGTGAATGTGTGACATTTATATGCAAGAAGTCAGCATATTTCTCTATTTCGTATACTATGTCGTTTGCAAATCTAGAGAATGGACTTTGTTGGTGCATAGAAGCCGAGACCACAAAAATAGTAGAGAAAATAACATATAGATGTTCAATCTCGATCTTTAGCGGTTTCATGCAATACCAAGCAATTCCAATAAGTGATGATGGTGACCTTCAACAAATGTTTCGGATACATCAACAATATCAAGCACAAATTTCTATTGTTGAGTTGCATGTCAATTTTAAAGAAGCTACTGTTGCCTTTTACCATCAAGCTGATGATGAGGAGGAAGAACCTGAGCTAGACACAATTCCAGTAAGAGAGATAAAATAGGAACAAAATATTAGTAAAAGTGATGATGAAAACTTTGAAGGCCACTATGAAAGCGGTGATGATACTGCAGATGATGAAGCGGATGATGATGCAAATGACGAGCAGTTACACATATCAAACACAACGGTGGCTAGTCAGCATCCATTTGGGGAGCCATCATTCATGCGTGCTTTAGATCTTGAAGCTATGCATGCACCTGAGTTTTTAGAATATACAAATCTAGGTATGTAGTCACTGACATTTCATCTTAATCATTATTTTTAGTTAAAATTTTATTATCTGAGATTTAAAAATTATTAGTTATGATATTAGATTATGGATGTAGTTCTATTACGTTACCCTATTAATTGTTATACATTTAATATGTTGCCATTTTAATTTTATTATTTTTGTTATTTTATCTTTATGTTGTATAGGTAATCCTGCTACAGATGAAGAATTGGGTGTTGGAATGCAATTTAGTGACAGAGAAGCTGTTATATGAATAATTAAGTGTTATAGTATATCAAAATGAGTGGATTACAAAATGTATGAGTCAAAAGCAACGATGTTTTATTGTAAACTTGTACACTTTGGCGTAGATTGCGGATGGTATGTTAAGGCCAGTTTCAGGAAGAATAAGTATTATTAGGAAATCAGAAAGTACAATAGCCCACATACTTGCACTAGGGCAGGGATTTTGCAGGATCACACAAAGTTAGATTTAAACACAATTGCAAAATGTATCAAACCCATGGTAGAATCCGACCCTTCTTTTAAGATAAAATCTGTGATTGCAAAGATTCAATCTCGGTACGGATACACAACGACATACCGAAAAGCATGGATGTCAAAGCAAAAGGCCATCGAGAAAGTATTCGATCAGTGGAAAGTCTCGTTTGAAGCTTTGCCGCAATAATGTGCAGCAATATGTGATGTTATTTGAGGATCAGTTGTTCAGCTAGATGCTGCAGAGGCTTATCGCGAAGATGAATTAATTCCGGACGTGCGACTATTACGCTGGGTGTTTTGGAGTTTTGGTCCCTACAGTAGAGCATTCAAACACTGCAAACCACTTGTGCAGGTTGATGGGACATATTTGTATGGAAAATACAAAGGGGCTCTTTTGGTGGCAGTTGCACAAGATGGCAATCAAAATATATTGTCAATTGCTTTTGCTATTGTCGAGGGTGAGATTTCAGATGCATGGCATTTTCTCTTAGATAATTTACATAGACATGTTGTGACCCGAGATGGAGTTGGCATTATCTCTGATCACCACAAGTCAATTAATGCAGCAATAAGGCGAAGTAATGGCCAGTGGAAACCTCCAAGAGCATTCCACATGTATTGTCTTAGGCACATCGCTACCAATTTCTTGCGAAAATTTAAGGCACCTTACTTGCACAAACTTGTCGTCTGCATGGGTAATTGATATCTTGTTTGAACTTGAGATTGCCAATTTCAAAAATACTATATCAACCATATTGTGTTTTGCAGGGTATTCTAGAATGAAGCGTGAATTTAATATTCATTATGAGCGGATACGAGAACGTGGAGAGGTATATACAGACTGGCTTAATGAAATTCCATGAGAAAAGTGGGTTCAAGCATATGATGGTGGACATCGGTGGGGTCACATGACCACGAATGTAGTTAAGTGCGTGAACTTTATGCTAAAGGGGGTTCACAATCTTTCCATCACCGCACTGGTTCTAGCAACTTACTTTCGATTAGCAGAGCTATTTGCACGTAAAGGTAGTGAGGTAGACGCACGAAAAAATGCTGGACATATTTTCTCCAAAGCTGTGATGACTCGACTTCAATCAAACAAGCAGGCATCTAGAAAACTCCATGTCAGTCAATTCGATAAGCGAAATGAAGCTTTCAATGTTCAAGAGCTATCTAACAGCCAAGATTATAGAGTTGACCTAAGGCAGAGGTACTATGATTGTGGTGACTTCCAAACAGATCGATTTTTGTGTCATCACGTGATTGCCTATTGCTCTAGCCAGAACGTTGATTAGCGAGCTTATATCGATGATATCTATAAAATTAGTGAGATATGTAAAGTTTACAAGAAGGAGTTTGGGGTCATAGGTAACAAAGTACATGGCACCAGTATAGAGGCCTAAGTCTTTGCCCTAATTCTATCTTAAAGCGCACAATAAAAGGCCGTCCCAGATCAACCCATTTCTTGAATGAAATGGACATGCATGAGATACGAGGACCACGACGGTGCAATCTTTGTCGAGGCGAGGGGTATAGTCGCAGCCGATGTCCAAACGCTCCTAAGTCTAGTTCATAGTGTTGAGTAGTTATTTATAGATTATTATTATTTTTTATTTTGTGATGATTGAACTAAGTTATTATTATTAATGAATTTATGTATTATTGAATTAAGTTGTTATATTATTTTTATAATTGAGTTCTTAATTAATTATTATCACTTTATTTAATATTGTATAATGGAAAATCATTAGTTTTTATAACAATGCAAAGCGATTATATATATTATAATTGAGGAGCTTTTAATCTTTTTTAAAAAAGTAGATGGTAAAAAAAACGAAGAAGAAATCCATTAGTTAGGAACAAATATAAACCTTTAATTCAGTTACAATAATTTGGTCAAATATGCATAAGAATAACAACACGATATTAATTATCCATAAACATGGAAATTGAATGTTATTGTTAACTATACTAAAGAATACTACCCTCGTTTCTATTATTTCTTCTTGATTTCAAGGGGGTATATCTAACAGAGGCATGTGTAAATGGACGTGGAACATAAGAAAGTAATCACCTTCGTCTTCTTCCTTTACCACCATTATCCCCTGCACCTTCATTTCCCCTAGCCTCATCCCCTCTAGCCTTATCTTCTTTAGCCTCATGTCCAGCAACTTCGAGCTCCATTGCAGGGGCAAATGCACATGTGTCCTTATGTCCAGCAAATTTGGGCTCCACTGTAAGGGCAAATGCAGATGTGTCTTGTGGGGTCATCTCCCACTGCATGAGTGGCACTGACCATTGATCACCCAGGAAAAATATTGGCTGAGATGTAATCCTATAATCAGGTGTCACCATCTTTGGTCTGCACACATCCTCCTGTATGGGCGCCCAATGCATAGGCACCTCCTATACGGGCACCTCTTCATTAGACGCCTCTTCATTCAGGTCAAACTTACAAGGGGAAGCTACTCGTTGGGTAGATTGAACATCATCAATGACCAAATCATAGGTGCACAATAACCCACGAGATATTCCATTGCTATTGCTGCAGTCAACTGACTTTCTCCCCAGTGATTCCCTGCTTCTTGAACCACAATGGATACCATTTGCATCTATGGACATTCGCGCTGGTTGCTGTTGTCGGGGTTGTCGATCACATTGAAATGGCTGCCATTGTTCTCCCCGTGGAGACCAATACAACTCCTCATTCGGTTGTGCTAAAGGTGCAGGAAATTGATGCTCGGGATATTGTGCATGGGATAATGGTCTTGTTAGGGGGTGGTGGCTCCATAGGGAAATGCTGCTGTTAAGGAGGGGGCGGCTCCATAGGGAATTGCTGTTGCTAGGGGGCTGGCTGCTACATCTACGGGGACAAACAAAGCCAGTTAATCGCATATTGTGTATACCATTCCCAATACTCAGTAGAAGGATTATAATTATCAATGGGAATTCCCTATAATATACAATAATATCGGTGGTCCCACAAAGTGATCCAATCATCATGCAAGGCTCTCAAATTCCTTGGTTCTCTTAATCCCTGTAAGTCTTTGTTGTGGAATCCCTCTAAACTTTGGGGTGGGAGAGGAATATGCTGAGCAAATCAAAACTGACACATTACTCGGTTAGTTGCGTGCCACTCTAATACCTCAAAGCAAATCAATGGACTAACGGTTGACCACAATAGCTACTCACCTCTAATGTCATCTGGAATATGGGCATTAATAGCATCATCCCTATATGGTTGCCACACAAACTGCATTATTAAAAATAAATCAGATATAGAAATAATATTATATGTGATATTACAAGAGATACTACGGCATATTAATGTAAACCTGATAAACTCCCATATGATCTAATGCCAATATGATATTCCCAAGATCTCTAAATGGAGTATTATGTGGATATCGTAGTTGTCTCCATCTGTGAAAGTTTATATTAATTGGAGTCAATTTTGACTATAACTAACCAATAATTTGTTTAAATATAAATTACTTGAGAGCAAGAGGAAAAGCCATTGGTTCGGCTGGTATTGGAGCCAACCATGGGAGCCGATTCCACACCTACACTTGTAGCAATATCATGCAACCACAAATTTCTCTCACATCATTGCGCGTAGCACGATATAGCCCTCTATACAGAAAAGCCAGGCTTGCTAATCCCCAGCTATAAAGCCCAATTTCATTTAAATTCACGATAGTTATAGGAATTTTCCATGGATTACTGAATTGCTCTTAGTCGACATTAGAATATGTCTTGGCAGAGATAATATATATCCACGAACATGTTGTGCTCTTGCGATGTCAGAATCAATACGAAGCGAACCAAGATGCTGTGTGAGCCATGTTAATTTTATTTCACATCCATCAATATCATATTGGCTCGGTCGGCCGCCAAGTAGCTCGTCACAGATAGTTTGGAGGGCTATGATGCTGGGATTAGTAGATCCAATGACTAGTAGACCCTCGATGCAAAGTCCAAGTAAAATAGCTACATCTTCCAAAGTGACTGTGCATTCCCACAAGGAAGATGAAATGTGTGTGTCTCCGGCCTCCACCGCTCAACAAGTGCATTAATAATGGAGTCGTTTATTTGCATTTGGCAAATCTGTGCAATACGATCAAGACCAGCCTGCCATAAATGCTCATGCATTTCGGCCCTAGGTGGCATCGTCCATAAGTGACGAAATCGCAATGGCCTCCTCCCCTGTTACAAACAGTAAACAAACTTATATTAATAAAGCATGCAATATGATATTTTTTTATTATTATTTGTTTAAAAATATAAAAAAAATAAAATACAACATTTTTTTCTCCATGATTAGCTTCTTTAAAATGTTTAAGGATAAACTAAATTAGTTATCATATAGGTTCAGTAAACATATAGGTTCAGTAAATTAATTTGTGGGTCTTTTTTTTCGTATACAGTATTTGAAAAAACAATGCACTTGGAGTGCAACCATATGCATATATATTAATTGCTCAATTTCAAATTTAAAAAAAAGTCAACAGTAGATATTTAATTAAAAGCAAAAAAATTGATACTGATACTAAAGTGATTATTCAAAATTATAGATGTCTAGAACAAATATTTTTTTATAATATTATTAATAATTTTTTATAAATTATTTTCATAATTTTGAAAATTAATAATAAAATTAATTTATCTATCATTGCTAATAATAAAATTTCACATGTCAAGATTTTGTTTTGAACAAATAATACTTACATTCTCAGTACGAATTTGTTCTTAAATATGTCCGTGTGGATTCATTGTTGAGTCACGAGCCATTTTTAATTTCTTGATATTTCTCTTCTTCTCTCTATTTTTCTTTTTGAAACAGATGCACTCTCGCTATGCTTCCTCACTTCTTCTTTCTCTCTTTCTATATTGACGTCTCAAATTCACTGCCTTCCGCCCTTACAAACTCACTCTCTACATATATATGCGATATGCTGCAAATAAAGAGGGAGCATGATTTAACAATGTTGCAGAAATTCCTGCAGCAAAAATAACCAATGGCGATTTTTGAGAGATTCCCAGCAGAGATTTCCGAAGCTTTTCAAAGAGCAGAAAAGATTTCCAAAACTTTTTGGTAAAAATCGCCAATGGCAGTTTTTTAGGGGGCCTTCCACGCGTCTTCTAGTTCAACATGTGTGCAGCTTTTATTGCATAATACCATCAGCTTTTGTTGTGTAACTTGGCAGTTTTTTTAAAACCAATATTAACCTAATTTTATTCCTAAACCCATATTCATACATATAATATAATCCTTTATCATATTAATAATAAAAAACCTAATTTTTAGATGCTGATTGAATATTAACCGGATGCTACGTAATAATTATAACCAATAAAAAATTGGTACTATCCAACTATCGGATGTACGGAAATAATCACTTAATTATTATTTTGATAACAATTAATAGAATTTTAAAATTATTTAGTTTTACACATGGCACTCATTTGTTAGGCCACCTCACGTGGGTTTCTAAAGCACAGTATTAATCACCGTTCCCAGTACATAATCTCGCAAACTGAGTGTGGCGGTGGTAGTGACACTGTGTCGTTTAATGTGCGCGTGTTCTGCTCCTTTTCTTGGGCACAAAGCATACAAAGAGGCATACTACAATGCGCGAGAGAGAGAGAGTGAGAGAAACCGCGAAGAATAAGAAAAAAAAAATACGGGTTACATTTAACATTAATGGCGTTTGATTTTCTGTTCGTTTTTCATTCTTCCTCTCTCTCTTTCTTTTCATAGAGTTGTTATTGTGGTTATAGCCAAACAAACAAAAAACGTGAAAGCGGCATTCTGATCAGTTGTTGAAAACTGAAACCACTATCTCGCTACAATGGCAGTGGAGAATCCTCGGAGCGTAAAGCGTAAAAGGGGCTTCATGAAACGAAAACTTGACGTCAATGAAAGGGTCGAGGTGAACTCAATTTTTAAAAGCGTTATTGTTTTTTTAAAAAAAAATAAAGATATGATCCTTTTGTTCTTTTTTGTTATGGGAATTTCAAGGGTCGTTTCTCTTTTTTATTTTTGTCCAAAAAACGATTTTTCTCCCCCCACTCGCCGGCTTTGTTGTATTGATAAAGCCATTGCTTTTTATTGGTTGTTTTCAAAATTGTGTACATGTGTTTTTGTAAACTAAAAAAACCACTGTGTTCTTTCGTAACCTCTCTCCAAAGGAGGTGGAAGATTCCTGGAGCAGAAAGCGTAAAAGAGGGTCCATGAAAAGAAAACTTGATATCAATGAAAATGTGGAGGTGAAGTAAAAAAAAAAAAAATTCCGCTTTTTTTTATAAAAATATATATTTTTTGTTATGGGAATTTCTGGGGTCGTTTTTTTTAATAAAAATATGATTTTTTTTTTCTTTGGGGGATTACTCAATCATTGCACTGTTGATGTGTTGATCAGCATTTGGCTTTAATTGTTTTTTTTTTTTTTTTTCCCTTTCTATTTTTGTGTGTGCATGTGTTTGTGTTTATTCTACATGTAGTTAATTTTTTGGTTTTGAACCTTTGATGACTTTCCAAAATTGCCGTGGCTGTGGCTTCAATGTCTTAAGCTACATTCCATATCCTATTGTTGCTTTCATGATTAAATACCCATTCACGGTGTGTGATGTGCATTGTTTTATTTGCTGTTCATGCAAAGTGTTTCTGATTTTGTGGCACTGTTTTTGGTAACGTACTATGTAGTCACTTTTGATTTTCAAGTTCCACTATTTCCCATCATGATCACTTGCCCCCACTTGCTCTTTTAAGTTACTTGGTCACAGTGATGTCTTCATTTGAAATTTTCCATTTCTAGAGATTGAAAAGTTTCGGCATTTTTTCAGGTGAGGAGTATGGAGGAGGGCTTTCTAGGCTCATGGCACCCGGGGACGGTTATCAAATGTGGGAAGCTGAAGCGCCATGTGATATATGAGAACATATTAGACGATGATGATGTGGAGAATCGTCTTGTGGAAGAGGTGATTGTTTCGAAGGCATTGGATGGTGACAGTGATTCTTCAAATTGCAACATGCGTGGGACAATTAGGCCGCTGCCTCCTTTGATTGAATTTGAGGGAAGGGAACTTAAATTCGGTGTCTGTGTTGATGTGGACTATCAGGAAGCTTGGTGGGAAGGTGTTATATTTGATCACTGTGATGGAATGGAGGAGAGGAATGTATTTTTTCCGGATTTGGGTGATGAGATGAAGATTGGAGTTCATAAAATGCGGATTACTCATGACTGGGATGAAGTTACAGGGAAGTGGCGACATAGAGGGAATTGGGTCTTTCTTGAATTGTTTGAGGAGTGTGAGAGGACATCGTTTGTTGCAGTTTCAGCAAAGCAAGTTTGGTATGATGTAAGAGTCAAAGAGGACTTTGCCAGGATTAGGGACTGGACTTTTAATGTGAAAGAATTGTGGAGAGACCTGGTAATGGAGGTAGTTACTGACTACTTAACCCTTACATTAGGAGAAATTTCCTCATTCCTAGACCTGCCAAGGAGTTTATTGGAAGGAAAACCAGAGCTGGAGTCAGTTGAACCTGCGGCTAATGTTAACTTCATTCAGGAAGTTGATATGGCCAACTCTCTGGATGTTGTGAATTCTGGAAGCCAATGGAATAGCATTGGTATCACAAATGCTCCTTGTGATGGTACTCCTGATAATGCATCTGGTTCTGAAAATGGAATAGCTGAAATCCCTATGGAAAAAGGTGAGGCATCAGATTTGTTGGAAACTGTTCAAAACTGTCCTACCATTATTCAGGATCAAGAGAGATGTGATATGGATCCTTTGGTGGATGGGGCATCAGATATGCATATTATGGCAGACTTAAACATGACCTTCCCTCAGAAGGAAATTTTGGTGCAGAAAGAACCTGTTCCTCCTGTTCAAGAGGTTTTAATCCAGAAAGAAATTTCCTGCCATGGTGCTAGTGACCATGGTGCTGGTGAAGCAATTTTTGATGTTAGCTGTTTGGAAAAAAATAGAAAACTTAGATGCTCAACTCGACATTGGCAATCTTTGAGTATGTCTAAAGTTGAATTCTGTCCTGATGCTGTTGAGCAATATTTACTAAATTTTAAGAAGGTAATTTGGAAGGAAAAAGTACTAAAACATCTTGCATATCTTGGATGGAAAATTGAGTGGACAGAACGTAAATGTGGTCATTGTGACTATAGGTACACGTCGCCTGATAAACAGATGGCTTACGTATCTCTCAGACAGGTTTGTGAAATTTTGGTAAAGAACTCGGACACGAACCCTTTGCTGTCCCAAAATGATCAGAATATGGTGCAACCTACAGCTGACAGTCATCTTTCACATGTTCTTATTAATCAATCAGAAAAGATTCAGGATCTAGATATTTTTTCTCCAGCTGTGCCGCCTCCTCCAGTTGAAGTCATAGATGAACCTCAGTTTTGTCCTCAAGCTGTTTTAGAATATTTCTTCAATGCATCTGTCAAGAACTGGGCTGATAGAAGAAAATGGATACCGAAAGCAAAGAGCCATCTGGTAGCAGAAGGATGGAGCTATCACTATGCAGATCCAACTAATAAAAGAAGGGGATTGTTGTACACATCTCCAGAAAATAAGAGATTCGACACACTCCACGCGGCATGTGGTTTTTGTATTCAACAAAGTATTACTAAATGGACCATTTCTGGAATGAAACCTTTGAATGTCCCAGGCGTTAAAGATGAAAATGTTGACCAGATTCAGAGTGGTGATTTATTACACAGTGCATCCCAATTGCTTCCAAAGGAGCCTGAGTTACGTGCTCCAGATGGCGTATCTGCAAGCAGATCAACTCAAAATCGGAAGTGGAAACGCTTGAAAAATTCAAATGCCAGCCTACCTAAGCACCAAAGCAATGGATTACCTCTACGGGTGCTACGATCAAATAAAAGGGTGCAAAAGGTGTCTGCCCCTTGTCTGTCACACCAGAAGCCTCTAAATGTGCTGTCTTGGTTGATAGACAGCAACATTCTGTTACCAAGGTCTAAGGTGTATTACCAGTCAAAAGGCAGGCACCGTACTTTGGCTGAGGGGAGAATAACTCGTGATGGAATCAAGTGTAACTGTTGTCAGAAAGTATATAGTTTTGCTGGCTTTGAAAGTCATGCTATTGGCAGCAGTACCCGCAGACCTGCTGCTAGTATCATTTTGGAAGATGGTAGGTCACTCTTAGATTGCCTGATACAGATAATGGAAGATCATATGACAAGGGAAACTATGGGAAAAACAACAACTAATTTTTGTCAGGGCGAGAATGATTATATTTGTTCTGTTTGCCACTATGGTGGTCAACTAATTTTATGTGATCAATGCCCGTCTTCATTTCATAATGTGTGCCTTGGCTTGGAGGTAGATTAACTATGTTCCTTCTCAATCATGCCATATTTAGTGCCATCTTGTGATTACTTATTATATTACTTCAATTCACCACTTTCATGCCAATAACTGGTGTTGGATCTGAGTTGTTTCCTTGGGCTGCTTTCATTTTTCCTGTATAGGACATCCCCAATGGTGAATGGTTTTGTCCACCATGTCGTTGTGTGATTTGTGGCCAAAGCAAAATCGATGGAGCTGAAGATGGAGATTTCCTTACTTGCATTCAGTGTGAACATAAATGTAAACTGATATGTATATTCACTTCAATATTTCATCCATGTCTGGATATATTTTTGTGTATTTGTATGCTTATGCAAATCAACATTGCAATGCCTATGGTGTCATGTTTGTCAACTTTATGTAGATCATATTAGGTGCCTGAGAAATAAAGACGTAGCTAAATCGAGAAGATATCTTGAAACCTGGTTCTGCGGAAAGGACTGTGAAAAGGTATGTTAATCTGCCTCCCTTTTTCCTTCTAGTTTTGGGAAAATTTAAGTCATATTTTAAATGAAAAACTGTTATTTCTTCTTTGCCTACCTTCAAGCTTTCTTTTTTCCCCTTTGTAAAATTTATTCTGCTATTACTTTCATTGGAAGCATTAATTTGCTGCTTTCTATTCAAACAAAATTACGTTTATTGTCAATACTTCTGCATATGTGATTCTGGTCAACTGTTCCACGTGAGGTTTTATGAAATTAATGTTTTCAATTTTATGGAAACTAATGCTTTTTAATCTGGGAATAGCTTTTTAATTGCTTCAACTTGTATTTTCTAGTTGTGTCTGCTTTCATTTATGCTTTATTTAAAAGCTAGTTAATGATGTTTGATTTTGGTGATGTTAAGTGTTGTGACTTTACAATCTGGAGATTTAAGTTTACTGCCCGAGAAACGTTTAAGACTCTGTATGTTCAATATATGGTGCTGGAAAGGTCTTTTAGGACACTGGTTATACTTTACATTCTTGTGTCTACTTTTTGCAGATATATGCAGGCCTCCATAAGCTATTAGGAGAGCCAGTTTCAGTGGGCATGGACAATCTAACTTGGACATTGGTGAAGTCTCTCAACTCTGAGAGTTGTGATTGTATTAGTACTAAAGGTTACTTATTGGCAGAAAGTTACAGCAAACTCAACGTTGCTCTCTCACTGATGCATGAATGTTTTGAGCCCCTAAAAGAACCTTCCTCTACCAGAGATCTCATGGAAGACGTTATATTCAGTAGATGGTCCGAAATTCTCATCCTTCTTTTTTTGTGATTGCAGTGTTTTATGATAAAATCCTGGATCAGCCTCTCCACTTGCGGGGTTAAGGCTGTGCCATCTACTCTCCCTAGACCCCACAGGATGGGAGTCTCGTGAATTGGGCTGCTCTTTTTAGTGTTTTATAATAACTCTTTGTATATTGTGTTTGTGTCATACTCATTTACGTTTAAATCATCCATTCTCTGTAAATCATTGGCAGGGATCACTGGTCATAGTCCTAACTTTCAGAAATTGTAGTGATGATGATATTCTGCCATCTAATCTCACCTTTCTTGAGATGTTCAACTGGATTACGTATATTATTTTATTTTAACTGACTAGTGTCTTTTGAGTTTCCAAGTCAAAGGATATTATTTGTTGTGCTGTGATAATTGTTATTGGATGATAATCATGGGAGATGATTCCGTAGTTTTGATGGGGAAGTTTCATTTAAAATAATAGGCCCATGTGGACATTTTTGGACCCTTCATTTTTGTACCATTCACTAATGGATTTATTTACGTCTACAATACTTACTTTGTCCATGATGTGATATCTGCCTCTGAATTGTGCTACATTTTTATAGTTCTGGGCCGATACCTGATATCTGAACTTTGAAACTTTGTAGGTCAGAGCTTAATCGATTAAATTTCCGGGGTTTCTATACTGTACTTCTGGAAAGAAATGAAGAACTGATTAGTGTAGCAACTGTCAGGTGAGTATAGGATTTGTTTCCATCAAGTACTAGTCTTTGTCTGATCGATGATTGCATGTTCTATTTGAGCTACGGTTTCCTATCTCTTGTCATGTTATGGTTATCTGGTTTAATTTCAATCTTTTAGGGTTCATGGAAAGAAGGTAGCGGAAATACCTCTTGTTGGTACCAGATTACGGCATCGTCGACGTGGAATGTGTCGTATTTTAATGGATGAGCTTGAAAAGGTAACGCACAAAGCACACATTTTCCCTTTTTCCCTTCATTTTTGGCTATTTTTCTTCATTGGAAACCCTTTTTTATTTGCAAGAAAAAAATTGTATAATAACATCATTGTGTTGCTTTCTCAAGGCACTCAAGTTAAGTCATCTCTAGTGTTTATTCAATTTCTTGTCCTATCATTTATTGTGTCATTTACGTTAACTTCTTATCATGGCAATTTCTATATTTTGGCAATAACTGCTCAAGACTAGACTTCAAAACTCGTGGCAGGACATGTGAAGTAGAATAATCTACCTTTGAGGCTAAAGGATATTCTCCAATCACACAAGCCTATATTCACTTTTTCATTCATTCGAACCAACCTCAATGTGAAGGAAATATTCTTCCTGATCCTACCATGCCCGTTTTTGTCCATTAAGCTTTTGGTTTTTTCAACTTTTGTACTTCGTTCTTAGCATGCATTTGTTTCAGTTTTTCCTCCACACAAAAAAGTGATTTTTTGATTGGAAAAAAAAATCACTTTCTATAGAAGCTATTCATTTGAGCATCTACTCAAAAGCCAAAAAAAAAAAAAATCTATTTTAGCTTTATAATAAGGTTGATTTTTTTATATATGGGATTTTGGTGAAATAATTAATCAAATATGGTTTTTGGAAAAAATAGGAGAATATAGGATTTTTGTAGGATCGGCTAGAATTTGTAGTGGATTCAAAAAAATATAATAATAAATTAGGAATCTGCTAGATTTTGTAGCGGATTCAAAAAATTTTTAAAAAGGATCTATTGGGGACCTGGAATAGATGTAGTAATCTGTTTTTTATTATTTTCTTCACCTGCAAAAGCTGGAATACGCGAGATCCACAACTTGCGAAATAGTTGCCACTTTCCTACCTGAGCCACGGCGGAACGTGAAACACATGCTACAGTAAAGGAATCTATGTCCATGGTCGCATTGTTGCAGGCATCAGTACGCATGGAGGGCGAAACCTAGAACACGAAATCTCTGTCCGTGGTTACGTCGGCAAGCATCTCTACCCATGGCAGTGCAAAACTTGGAATTCAAAACCTAGATGTAAGCAATAACAAGCATCCCTGCGCATGGCAGGGCAGAACCTGGAACGTGGAATGTCTATCCGTGGTCATATCGGCAAGCATCCCTCCACATGAAAGGGCGGAACCTAAAACTCGGAACCTGGAAGGCGGCTACAGCAAGCATACCTACCATTTGAAGGACTGTACTTGGAACGCAGAATCTTTGTTCGTGGTCACGTTGACAAACATCCCTATCCATGGTGTGATGGAAACTGGATCCGGAACCTGGATCCGGAACTTGGAAGGCAGCTATGGCGGATTGTCTTTAACTAAACCCATATTATGAGCGAAGAAATGTTATTTGTACTAAAAATTTCTTGGTCTCAGTGTTGACTCACTTCCATCCACCATTGGATAGGGTGTGGACCCCACTTGATTTGGATCCCACACTCCATCTAATAATGGATGGGAGTGAGTTGGCATGAGGTCGAGAAATTTTAAGTACATATTACATAACCCTTATGAGAGAGGGGAGAGGAGAGAGAATATCAACGACGGAGGAGAGAGGAGAGAGAAGAATGGAAAGAGAAAAAAAAAAAAGAGAGGATAGAGAAAAAATAAAAAAAAGGTGAGAGAAGAAAAAAGAAGAGAGAGAAAGAAATAGAGAGAAAAAAGACTATAATTTTACAATTTTGTCAAAAATACCATATTTTTCAAATTTTTTCACAAAAATCCCATATAAAAAATGATTTCCCTTATAATAAAAGTTGAAATGAATAATTTTTATAAAAAGTGATTTTTTTAATAGTTGAAAAATCACTTTTTGTAAAAAAAAAAAAAAAATCTAAAACAAATGCACCCTTAGTCATACTTTAAAATCACTTTTGGTTTAAAGTTTGTCATAGATGAATTAGTTTTTATAAGTATAAGTATGAAGAGAATTAAAGAAGATTAAGCATATTCATATTGAAGTAGCACTGTTTCACTTGAAGCTTTTTGTTTAAATCATTGCTTTGCATTTAGTGTTTATGGTTGAAAATCATTAGAGTCACTATGATGTTGGGTTTGTACCCCAAGTCCAAACAAACGATTTCAGAATGACACTGTTGATAATATGGATTTTAAGCAAGAAAGCAAGACAAAAAGAGAGAATAAAGACTCTCGATAAGATAATACATTGATATGATAGGAGAAGGCTTTGGTACACTTTTCTTTACAAATTGTACCATACATGTTGAAATCTGATGGTTTAGATGGAAAGGTGCATTGATGCAACCAACAATCATAATGCATCATAAAACACACTTTTTCCCCTCCCCCGATTTCTCTTTTTCCTTCTCCTTCGTCGCCTCCTTCCCTTCCTTCCCTTCTCATTGGCGCCATTGCCACCCTTCGACACTAGAACCACGGCATTGCACCACCCCACCATGACAACAGCAAACTGATATGGAAGCAAACAAGGTAGTGGTGGGGTAATGTTAGTCCAATCGGATGCTCTGTCGGACTACCATGTTCCTCCCAAGGCCCGACAATCCGGCTTGACAAGCGGATCGCCCTCACCGCCGCTTCTGGCCCAGCGACTCACGGAGGCTCCAATGAAGAAGAAGAGGGGTCGGTCCAGAAAGTATGGACCGGATGGGTTGGCAAGCATATTGTTGTCTCCGAAGTTGATATCTTCTTCTGCTCTGCTGCCGATGATCGATTTCTTGGCGGAGAAACGTGTGAAAGTGTGGCCACCTAGCTTCGTCAGCAAAGGCAAAGTGGAAAGCTATGGGGCTGTTTGGCGGTTGAGTAGAGTAGAAGATGAAGAGGTGCGTGAGGTCGAAATTGCCCAACTGTTCAACCACCGCCACTAGAGTTGCCTGCCTTAGACCCTCATACGGTGGTCAGCGGTGTTCCTTTGACTGACTTGGGAGAGGGAAAAGAAATGGAAGTTTTACGGTATATCATACTTAATTGGTTCCACTTATACATCTTATGATCTAAACCATCAAATTATAACATGTATGGTACAACTTGTGAAAAAAACGTGTACCAACGCTGTGGTTCTGGTGCCGAAGGGTGGCAGTAGTGCCGATGAGAAGGGAAGGAAGGGTAGGAGGAGAAGAAGGAGGAGGAAAAAGAGAAATCGATTGGGGGAGGGGAAAGAGAGTGTTTTATGATGCATTATGATTGTTGGTTGCATCAATGCATCCTTCCATCTAAACCATTAGATTTCAACATGTATGGTACAATTTGTAAAAAAAAGTGTACCAAAGCCTGCTCTTGATATAATATATTCTGATGTGATGCGGTGAAATACAAAATACAAAGCACTAAACTATATTTATAATAATATTAGAATCCTAATCCTAATTAAATAAAACAATCGTGAAATATATGGCGATATTACTGAATACATTTTTTTTCTAACACTCCCCTCTCCAAACTAAAGTTTACTAACCTTTAATAATAAGGAAATATAAAATGAGCTCCATACAACACTATTGACAAGGCAACTTGGATATTGGAGATGTTAGACTAAAAATATAACTCAGCAAGATAACCATAATGTTGCATGACCAAGGAAGAAGGAACTTTATTGGAATAATCATCCTCGAAAATTCTTCAGGTGCAAAAGAGCATCTCGTAGGAGAGATAAAGATTGTCGAATAATGAACTAGGCTTGGGATTGCTGAATAACAAACTAGAGCCTAGAACTGTCAACAATGAATCGGGGCCATACAAGACTCCCAAAAACTAATTGGGCGATATGAGATTGCCAAAAACGCAATGAGGAGAAACGAATTAGGACCATACGAGATTGTCGGAAACGAATCCGGGCTCTACTGGATTGCCGGAAATCAATTGGGGCCATACGAGTATGTCGGAAATGAAGTGGGGCCGTAAGGGTTTGCTAGAAACAAAGCGGCGCTATACGGGACTGCCGGAAATGAATTGGGGCCGTATGGGACTGCTAGAACTGAATCAGGGCCACATGGGACTGCCACAAACGAATCGAGGCCATACGAGATTGTTGAAAATAAATTGGGACTGAATGAGACTGCCAAAAACATACCAAGGTCGGAATAGGGCTCTTGAAAAGGAGGCTAGATAGTAACTGTCAGAACAAAACCGTACTAGACTGGGCTTGCTAGAAGTAAGAAGACAAACCGTAAGAAGAGCACCAGAGAGGACAAACTGCAATGGAAAGTGCCCTTGAAGACAAACTGTAAGAGAAGCATTGGGTAGGCAAACACAGCAGAAGCGTCAAAGGAATGTGAATGTCAAAGAAGATATAAAAGAGCTCGAAATTGTAGGAAACTGCGCAATGGAATAGTGAACACATAGGTCACAGAGGATGATATTGATACCATGTTGAGATTATGGGTTTAAGGTAAGAAAGGTAGAAAAGAGAGAATAAAGACTCAGTAGTATGAAAATATATTGATATTGATATTGATATTGATATGATATATAATTATATATAAGAGATCATCCAAGATACTCTTTGATATTCTAAGATATGATTTAAGATACTCTATGATATTGTAAGATATAATGGAGATATTGTCAAATACTTTATTTATATCCAACAGGCACTATGTGCCTGGTGTAATAAACTTTTCAATTGATTTTGATTTTAAGACTTTAATCCTCAACTAAATTCCGGTTTCAATTTTTAAAAGTTCACTATTTTATTAAAGATAAATGCTAAATCCTCCTAATTGATGTGCTTAAAAATCCTCCTAATTGAAAATGTTACTCACATGTACTAAATAGTCTTTGAATATTGTGTAAATTACAACTCATACAATTGTGAATGAAATTTTGAATTAGGAGGATTTACCGGTTGATTATTATAGAGGGTATATCAACACTCTTTTATTAAAGTTCCATTGAACCTTCTTTATTTGGAAACAGATTGGGAAAATCTGTGTATATATTGGTTTTTGGTCTTCTATGGTCCTTTGTACGACTTTCTCATTTCTGGTAATGAGTTGGATGTGTTTTTAAAACTTTTTAAATGATTTGTTGCGGCAAGTAATATTATCTGGTTGTAATAACTAATGATGATTTTGAAATGCTGTTTATTCAGTTTTAATGTTGAATATGTGTGTAACGAAAGTGACGAGTGTGGATAAAAACTGGAAATACTACAATCTCTTAGTTTTACTTCAAATAAAATCCGACAGTTGCAGTTATTTTTGAAGTTGTCACTTTCTAACTTGAATTTCCTTTTATCAGAAGCTCATGCAGTTAGGAGTCGAGAGGCTCGTTTTGCCTGCTGTTCCTAGTGTGCTAGAAACGTGGACCGGCTCTTTTGGCTTTGCAAAGATGACCGATTTTGAGAGATCACAATTTCTGAACAATACTTTTCTAGATTTTCAGGGAACCATCATGTGCCAGAAGCTGTTGATGAAGATTCCATCTTCAGATTCAGTTTTGTTAATAGGTTTGTAACATTTTATGCTTCATGTTTTAGCAAGGGAGACAAGTGATGAATTTGTGCAGTGGCAACTGGATTACAATTTTATTGTTTCATATTGTAGAGTCCCAAACAAAACCACATGATGTTTTGCCTGGAAGTTGTACTCAAAACTCTGACAAGTCCAGTCCAATATCTGAAGTATACCAAGCAGAAGACATTGACAAAAGAGAGATGCTGGATCTACAAACGCAAGAGTATGTCTCATCTCTGTTTACTAAGTCCTAATATGTCTCATCTCTGTTTACTAAGTCCTAACCAAACAGGAAAACAAGATTATTGTGGCATTAAATGTAATCAAATACTGTGGAGTATTAAGCAGTGAAAGGCGAAAACAAAGAAAAGATAAATGAAATCTGCATTTAGAAAATTGCATCTGAATCAATTCTTGGCATAAAACTATACCCTCTTCACTGTCAATTGTATTATTGGAAATTTGGAACTTTAGCTGCAATCAAAGTTCCTCTTGCTGGAAGTTCTTTTCTATTGGAAAGATGTTTTGTATCTAACATATTTTATGCTATATTAATGTTCTGGTGATCTATTTGGGGGCATATTCCCATATGTGATGCACATATTAAACTCTTAAAAATTATTAAACAAGGTTTATATGATTAATGTATTAGTGGATTTTTTTTTGGATATATTTTAAAATTTCAAGGCACATATATATCCTTTCAGAGAGGTTCCAAACATGTACACCAGCAATCTGCTAGCTCAGTTCTTTTCAAAGCTTACAGATTGTTATTGAAAGCTTCAGTTAGACATCTATTGGTTTCTCATTTTAGAAAGTAAATATGAACGAAGGATTTTATGCAATGCCTATTTGTATTGATTTTCTTTCTAAATAAATGTGGAATTTTAGATTGATGTATAACTTCACTAGGCTTTCTTGAAAATGATGGTCTTATATGTACGAGTTGCAGAACTACAGAATATATATTTCTACTGTATTTATGTATTAACATAATGGTCAAGTAAACATATAGTAATATTATGCTAATTGGTAGTATTCTCAGCTACCCTCCCCATCTACATTACCCGGACTGCCATTTTTGGTGCCATTGCATCTTTGTTCAAAATTAGGTTTTGGGAACTGCACTGTACACATGCTTGAATGGTTGAGCTTGATTGAATCATTAGTGCATTCTTTTTTTTTTTTGCCGAATTTTCACTAAACACTGATTTAAATAGGACCCAAAAATTTCAGTCATCAAGAGGCAGTCTTCAATAAGGCGGAATGATGACACGGATAATGAATTTGTTTCTCTAACATCATTACCTCCAGTTTATTTTGCTAAAACTACTTGCTTCACCATATCATTGACTATACCATTATTATGTTTATTGTTCATGTAACGGTTTCTCCCCAATCATATGCAAATTCGAGAGTTATACTGGTATGCCGATATCAACCTTTATTAATCAATCTTATTGCTGGATAATTATCTGTCTTGTCATTTTTAACTGCCAGTTGTCAGCACAAAATATGTTGTTATGGGTTTCTACGTTGGGAAATGATGATGGTGTTGTGTCTAAAGAATGTGATATTTTTCCAGTACTTGTGCTGGCAACAATGATCATTGCAGTAATGGTGCTATTGAGCCCGTTACAACTGAGCCGGTTACAACGGTACTTTCATCTCATCCTCCGAATTGTTTGAGTGATTCACACTTTGTTTCCCTCTTGTTTGTCTTGTTTCTTTTTCTTGTTTCAGTTAAGACTGATAATTTTATTGGTTCTTAGGTGAATCAACCAAGTCCTGAGGATCAACAACACTGCCAGAATGACACCAATCCACAGAGCTCTCTTGTAAAACAAGCTGACAGTAATAATGGCTCATATAGGTGCTACAGAAGAAGGAAATTCACAAAGGCATGAGTAGGATCTAGAATGTCATGATAAGCATGGAGTATTTTTTGAAAAGGGTTGAAGTGTTCATCCATCATTCCACACTAGAGTCTATTTTCTTTGTACAAAGTAAGGGTATGTGTACAAGCGGTAGACCAGTCTGATGGTTTTACAACCTTTCACCACTGCACAGTTGGCCTAATCTGAGTTCATAATAAACAATAATGTAAATATAAGTGAGGACACTTGTACTGTGATGGAGCTACATGTGCAGTTTTTGCATAATTGTGAGTCTAACAGGTGTGAAATGGCATTTTTCGAATGGTTTTGGAGAGATGAAAATTGGACAGGACATGGGGTGTCATGTCATTTTTTGCTCATTTGCTTTGTGCATGCATTCTTGCTCTATCTTAATTTTGAATGTGGAAAGACATAAATCACTCTCAACTCCATGCATAACTACTCTTTTCCTCTGATTTCTTATATGTTGAATGTTGGTCAAAATTATTATATCTAATTTTATATAAATGGGAGTTGTTAAATACAATAATAAGCAACTTTTTTTACGAGAATAATAAGCAAATTAGATTTTAAGGATGAATGAAAGTCTCAGTCTTATAATCAATGCTTGGCTTAAATGGTTTAGCACTTGTTCTTTCTTAAACAAGGTCTTGTGTTCAAATATTGTAGATGAAAAATATTAGCATTAAGTGAGCATTATTTTAAAATATTATTCAGTGGGTTAATTCGGCTTGAGGCAGACTATTTAAAATTTAGTAAATTTTTTTTTAAAGAAAAGTTTGAGTCTTTTAAGGGTCACTCAGCAGAGTTTTACTAGATTAATTTAATATTTAAAAGAATTAGTCTTACGTGTAAATGATGTAGAGATTTTACAAATAATATAGTGAAACTTTTTTTAATTCAACATTCAAGATAGTGTAGGATGATGAAGATTTTCTTTTTTCTATTTCAATTTTTTCCTAAAACAATTTAGTTATTAGAGATATATTTATGAACTAGATTTTTATGTGCAACTTTAGATTTAAAATTAAAATTTAATAATTCAGAATTTCCAATCAATTTAATCTCAAATTATGACATGCATAATAATAAAATATTAGGTGATAGAAATACCTGAAAGGGTTGAAGACGAAATATCTATAATTAAATCAAGAGATCATATGACTTATAGCGTGTTTGGAAACACGTTGGAGAGGGGTGGAATCAATTTTGGCATACCAAAATCGATTCTAGCCAAATTTTGTGATGTTTAGTTATATACTTCTAGAATCAATTCTTGCCTCTAGAATTAATTATAAAAAAAGTAAAAAAAATTTTACTTTCTGTCAGAATCACTTTTAGAGGTATTACCAAATATAAATCATTTTACCTCAAAATCAATTCTAATCAAATCAATTCTACCAAAATCAATTCTATCTAAAATTAATTCTACAAAAATAAAACCAAACATGCTATTAATCAAATTAGAATGAGATGAAATGAGCAAAATTGTCATGACCTATATTAGGGTCCGGTATAAAAAATAAAAAGTCTAATATAACTTGACAATTAATTATTTTCAAAATATTAACATTTCATGGATAACATATTCGATAATTTAATTTCAACTCATGACCATTACTAGAAAATGCCTACATCTCAAATTTATTTCAAATAGCTAGAGGTAGCCAATTTATAACCCTATAACTATCTACCTAACTATCTACCCAAACTATCTTGGAGGCATATCAATGGACATTAGTCAAGTTGAACAAGTCACAATCAAACCTAGTCAACAACATGCAAATCTAATGAAAGTTGAAAGGGTGAGTTACAGAAACTTAGTGAGTGCATAACATAGGGTGTATTTGTTTCAACTTTTTGCTAACGAAAAATAATTTTTCAACTACTAAAAAATATCACTTTTTACATAAGTTACTCATTTTAACTTTTACTCAAAAGCTAAAAATAGTTTTTTTTCCAACTTTTGAATAGAAACTAAAATGAATAGCTTTTATAAAAGTAATTTTTTTTAAATTAAAAAAAATCACTTTTTCTATCAAAATAAGCTGACCCAAACACACCCATATATAGTTAACAAGAAGGGGAAACAAGTGATAATACAAATGTTTAATTTATAAATAACACTGAACATAATCAATGCAACAATAAAATCTATAAATGATATCAATTTGTCATATACTTTTCTTTTCAAAACTATTCATAAATTTAAAATAATTTTAAGAATATTAATCAGATATAAAATACTTAATATGGGTCTTGTCTAAAAGAATCATCTGCAAGTTAGAGACTAAACTCTACCTAATAATTAACAAATCTCGTATCATAATTATCTCAACCTAGGGTCTTGCCTCACCTGGTACTTTATGGCTAGGGTCTTCTTGCCCTGCAACCATCTCAAGTTAGGGTCTTGCCTCACCTCACACAAACTCCCGGTTAAGGTTCACTCACCCTACAACCATGTAGAGCACACAAGCCATTATATCTCTTTGCAAGCAATGAATGGTATTACCCATCATTAACATTAAAAAAATACAGATTTAGCTTATAATAATCCAATCTTTTCTATCAAAACCAACAATACTCAAATATCAATTCCCAAAATAAAAATTCAATACCATGATTCCATTCTAATAAACAAGAGCACATATAGCTCAAGAAGTCTGTGAACCACAATTTTAAAAACGTAATCAGTATCATTATAAAAGATTTGGAGATTTCCAAAATGGTGACTCGCAAATCGAAATCATAAAAATAATAAACTAACAGGAAAAAGTAATATTTTTCGATAGGTAGTGAACATCACAATTTATTAGAAAATACTCATCATATAAACAAAACTTATTTTGAGAAAAAATTCATATGCTTGAAATGTCTTGTTTCCTCATATATAAAATTAAGCTGAAAATTTGTCACAATGTAAATTATCCACTCACATAAGAGCTACCAAACCAGCCTAAATTAGCTTCCACAAGCTCGCAAATCTGTCGAAGAAGAATTCTATGAACAATCTACAAAGACAATGAACATAACAATAAAACTGTTTTCATTTTTCTCATTCAAATATTTTCTCAAACACCTCATGCACAATACATTTGCTTTCAAGACAGCAAGTGAACCTCTGTTTTAACTCTACTTTCGTTGTACTTATGCATTTATTTAATGCTCGAAGCTCAAACTATAGATCTGGTATCAAACTTAAACTATGAAATTTCAATACTTAGTTCATTTTCCACCAAATCTCTAACTTCTTAACACAAATCCTTAGTCTCAACATCTACTTTGCTACCCACTCTACAAATCTCTTATCTAAGAGATAGCAAGCAATAAATCATAGATTCATGCGAAGAAATCACCTCAATACGTCAAAGAAAAAGAGTTAGATGTGTGGGTGTTGAAAACATGGCTTAGACTACTTAGAAACTCACTAACGACATCTAGTCGATGGAGGTAAAGGTTATATTAGGAAAATCATCCTAAACTCCTAAGATATTTCTATCTTGCTAATGAGGTTTTGGGGTAGGGTTTGACAGATGGAGGAAGAAGAAGTTGACAAATAGAGGAAGAAGGAAATGGAGATAGACGGAAGTAAGAAGAAGCGGAATGGGCTTCCAAAATAAGCATTTATCTTTACCAGCAAGTTCTTGGTGCAGAGAGAGGAGGCTAAGGTCTTGCAAGCAGGTGGTCATCAGTTCGATCCTGAATTTATCTATACGGTAAAAAAAGTTTATCAGCTCATGTGTGGAACTATACTCCAAAAAATTAATCTTTAACTTTTTAAGGCAAAGGAATACTTTTGGAAACCAAAAAATAAGTCATTATCTTTAATTTTTTTTGAGTAAATATTCTTTTTATCCCTAATATTTTGATGTTGATATTAGTTTGGTTTTGAAAATTCTTTTATACTAATTTTATCCTAATATTTTGAATTTTGACATTAATTTTATCATTCCATCAAATTATTAGTAACTTCTATTATGATTCATCCTAGTCAATACATTAGTGCACTCTTATATTTCTTATTTGTTTTCCTTAACTGATTATGGGAGACAATTTCCACCATTAATGTGAAAATAAAAAATTAAAAAATAAATCAATTAGAAATTAAAATCTTATCATATAAATCCCTAAATATCAATGTAGATGAGCCTCGATCCCTCATTCTCTCGACACCTAAATTGACAGAAATAAAGTTGGGAAATCATGTATAATGTTGAAGATGAGAAGTTATTGATTATTTGATAGAAGGATGAAGTTGATGTCAAAACTCAAAATATTATGACTAAATTGATGTTAAAAATTTTTTCATAGAAAAAATGATGTCAACTTTAAAATGTTAAAATTAAAAATGATATTACTCTTTTTTCCTTTTATTTCGATTGTGAAATACCCAATTTGCCCTAGAAATATCTTCCCCTTTTTAATTATTTTTTTCCAACATTGTTACAAAAATGAGGTCTAGGAGAGATTACTTCTTCTATTTCCCAAGCAGTTGCTTGATGTATGCCTATATCAATGAGCCGACAAGACACCTATGAAGCACAAATACTTTAAAATAGTCTTTGTGTTCTTGTTATATATAGATCATGTCAGATATTTCATAGATACTTTCAAATACTCTTAATTATATTTTCAAATTTAACTTTAATTTTTTGGAATTTTTATAGCATATGAATTGAAATTCTATAATAATCAAATAGATAAATGTACTTTATTATGCTTAAATAATCTATACTAATACTTAGATATTATTGTTGTTAGAAAATTAATAGAAATTAGTACAAATAATGCATGGATAAAAATAAAAATTAAATCTCAATAATAAAAATTAGTATAAAAGAAGAACAAAAATGAAAAATAAATATCACTGTAAAGTAAATTGCTTATCAATATGGTTAAGGCAAGCTAAACACTAAGTTTAAGATTATTTTACCTATATGAGGTAGTTACTTGGTGCAAATGGTCTTCACAGCTAACACTCTAAGGATACACCAACCATTTTTCACTAATTCTGCACTTGTGCTAGTGAAACTACACGAACAACTTTCTTAAATTGCTCAAAGGAACCAAAAGAGAGGTATAGAGAGAGTAATAATTTTTGTGTGTATTATGGTCATTGAAAGCCTCTACTCAAGATGGAAAACACTACTAGCATTTATAAGAAAGAAAAAGATTGTTGTTTAACGTAAAAATACTTTGTCAAGGAAGTTAAAGAAAGAATTGGTCAATGTAAGGATAAGGCTCCAATGCACCATAGTTACAAGGTGCACCACACACCTTAAAAATCTATAGTTGATGGACTACCAATGTAATTAATGATATGGTCCACTATATTTGTTCTCCTACTATCCTCTACCCCTGCAACCCTCCCCTTAGAGTTGTTGAGCCATTAACATCCTCCCTCACCACTGTCCTAGCCACCACCTCGTCCCTCTCTCAAACTTTCTCTTTCTCTCGCCTCTTCTCCTCCTTGCTTTCAAGTCTGCAACCTTATCCTCACTAGCACCATCATGTTGGAACAGAGATCTGGCATAGAACTGAACGCTGACAGTGGAGCCTAGGAGGAATCCGTCCTACTCATGCTCTCTTCATGGTCATCTTCATTGCCATCATCCTTCTCCTCTTCTCTTGGTGCTTTAATGGAGGCATTACTATCGCCTATTTTGAACCAACCACCATTGCCGAATTTGGTGGAGCTTTGTGGTACAACCTGTGGGACCTCCACGACACTGATTGCAACCTTGGTGCCATGTGATGTTGTGCAATCAACCACAGCTTCGGGCAAATCTTGTGCACCTCCCTTTGTGGCACAACATGTGCTGTGCCACACTAGGAAAATATTGCAATGGAAGATGGAAGAAGTGGCGGCGCTGGTGGTCAGAAGTGCCAAGACAGAAAACACCAACGCAACAGGGCCATGGGTGGTCAACCACGATAATATGGCCATGGCAGTGATTTGGAAACTTAGAAGGAAACTCAGAGTGATCCTGCAATAATTAATATATTAGTACTCTAACACAATATAAGCTAGGGACCTTCAAGATGTGTGGTGCACCTTGTAACTATAAGTGCACTAGAGTCTTGTCCTCAATGTAAAACATCAGGTCTCTAGCATTCACAATGAGATCAAGTTGTGCAATGTGCAAATATCATAAAGATGGTTAAAAGTATAAAAACGTTACTCAACCCAATGAATAAAAGAATGGGTTAAATGCATTGAATACAAAACTGATATCAAGGCTGAAAAAGTGGAACCGTCAAAACTAATATTTCAACTTTGAAATGTATTTATAAAATTACTAAAAAATACAATCCCCTACATGTTTCAAAATTAATATTTGAGTAAAAGCTACCAAAAGCTTATGAATTCAGTAAATAAGTACTAGTGTCTTTTGTAATATGAAATAATACATAAAGTAAATGAAACATGACCCACAAGAATGCTAGTGAGAGAAGAATCGCTATGAACCTTCATTCCACTCGTGGGTCAATGATCTCACTACTCACATTGTCCTCTCATCCAAAATTGTTCAACATGCAAGGACAAGACCAAAATTTTCTTCTCTAAAAATGTTCATCATTCCAAGGCGATGAAGATTTTTTATGCTTTTGGGTTTTCTTTGACTAGTGATTTAGGGAAGTACTTGGAAGTGCCTCTTCATCATTCTGGAGTCACCTCCAAATCTTTCAGCCATTTGATAGAGAAGATTATGCAGAAACTCTCCTATTGGAAAGCTAGTTCTCTCTCCTTTGCTAGATATTTTACTCTTGTAATCTATGGTTTCTGCTATGCCCTCTCATATTATGTAGACTAATTTATTGTCAATGCCGGTTTGTGATACAATTGATCGTTCGAGTAGGAAGTCCTTATGCGGTGCAACCCAAAACCAAAGGAAGGTTCATTTATGCTCTTGGGATGTGATTTGTTCTCTTAAGAAGATTGGGGGTCTTGGCCTCCGATCGACTCATCAAGTCAATCTAGCTTATATGTGTAAATTGGGTTGGAGTTTGATTATAGAGAAGGAAGCCTTATGTGTAACATCCGAAAAATTTTAATGTTGTTAAATTGATTTATTTGGTTTTATTGCATAATAGGGATTAATTAGAAATCGATTAAGCATTTATTTAGAGCCAATTAGGTATTAATTAGAGAGATTAGAATTAGAAATAATTAGAATAGGAACATAGAAAACTTCACAAAATTCTTCAAGTTCGTTTGGCCGATTTGAAGGAAATCGATAGAGATTCGATTTTTTAAACTGCAAGAACCAAATCAGTAGAATTTTATATAGTTAAAAACCTAACATGGGTGGCTAGAATTTAACCACCACCACCCCACTAAGTGGCGCCACCAGCAGCCACAAGAATGGGGAGAAGTGGCCAAAGGAATACCATACAAACAATAACCAATCACAATCCAAGATTCCAACTACCAAAGCCTTATAAAATTTCCTTAATTCCGTTCAAATCCCCTCATTTTTGTGATGTCCTCTTTAGCTAACTTTCCCCCCTTTATTCTTCTTCTCCCTCACTTCTTCTTCCTCAAAACTCTAAGCACCACCCACTTCCTCCACCAAGAGCTCAAATCTAGCTAGTGTCTACACCAATTTGAGGTAGGATTCAACCTCTTTGCTTGATTTTACTGAATTAATGACTATTATAAATACTTTCTTCTCTCATATAATTGATGATATATGGTAATGGTGTGATGATTTATGGTTTAGCATGTATTTTCTTAGGTTGATTGAGATTTGAATGAGAAAACACAAAGAGCCACAAAATAGAATCTATTAGGTTGAGAAACATTACAGTATCTGCACTTGCACACTATACAGACTCGCCTATAGACACCAAATTGAGGTGAAATTAATTTTAAATAAAACTAGACATCTAGGAATTTTCAACCATATAAAGTATAAGGTCATTAGATTATGATTGAATGAGATATAAATTTTTGAAATTAACCCTAGGAATCTGACCCTGATTCTAAGCAGACTAGATTTCAAGGGGCATAACTTGCCCTACACTTCTTCAAATTGAGTGCAACCAATTTTGTTATAAATTTAAGACATAGGGTAATATATCATAAAAATTTCAAAACCAAATTCAATATCTGTTGCTCCCAGTAAATTCATAAATTTGCCCTATGTCCTAACTAGACTAGAGCAGCATAGTTTAGATTAGCCAACTTTACAAGGTATAATTTGAGCTCTATTTACTCAAATTACATGGGACTTATTGAATATGAAAATTGAATTAATAGGCTTTAAAACGACATAGGTTTGGTAGGAATCCAAGTAGATTTCGATTTTTGGTGGATTTTTACTTTTGAAGGTGCAAATCTGCCTAACTATAGGGCAAGTTGAGGTAAATCCTCAATAACTGAAGCTATACTTATCAAAATTAAATGGGACTAAAGAGGTTAGAAACTAGACATATAGCATTTTATTATATCCAAAATTCATGTCCAAACGAGTTAAGCAGAATTTATTGCATGATTTATAAATTCGGGTAGATTTGGGTACTATAGACAGAATTATTATTTGAGTGTTTGGCCACTCTATTGCATGAATGAAATTCAATTAGAAGTTGATGGTTGTAAACCTATAATATTACTGAGGGACTAATGTATGATGTTAACTATGTTATTATGACTGAATGTCTATGTGAGCTGGCACTATTCACGGGGAGGCCACTCGATCCATTATGCTGCCGAAATTTCGGTAGGAATTGGTGAATGATAAACATGTTTATATGTTATATCCATGGATGCATATCATGCAAGCATAAATGTTTGAAATCCAGATACAGAAAATGTACATGATCCTCTCATATATGAAAATATGAGTATATGAACTACGAAAGCACATGAAAGATAAGATAAGATCCCTATGCTTGGAGGCAGTTAATGGGTCCCTCCTTATGAAGGCAGTTAAAGCTATGAGATCCCTCTACCTTGGAGGCACGTGGCCAAAATGAGATCCCTCCAAGACTAGAGACACGTAGATCCCCTTATAGATTAGTTCTGTGTGATGACGGTCACAAGTTGAACTCACTCCTAGGCCAAACTGCCCAAGGGTAATAAAGATTAAAGGCAAAGATATATGCATGCAGACACCCTAGGGATAACGATACGTAACACCTAAGCTTGTCAAGTAAAGGAAGAAAAGAAAGTATAAGTGCATTCGCATGAATTCATGATGAGTCATTGCACCTATACAATCTGCTATTGTTATTATTACGAAATCACTTACAATCTACTATGCTTATGCTTTAATTCTTGCTCTGTTTATCAAGTGTATAACTAAAATGAACTCTACTTCGGACAATATAGTTTCAAACTATAAAATTGAATATATTTATATAACATGTTCACCTTTTCATAATAAACCAAAGCAGCTAGAAATAATACGGCATGTAATTTCTTAGTGAATCCTACTGAGAATTTATAATTCTCACTCCTATGTACATTTCTATGTTATCTCCATATAGCTCAGGACATACCGAAGGCGGCCACCTAGAGTTAACTAAAGATATTGAAGACGGCCGAAGAGCACTGTCATACAAGGTCTATTAAAGCAACAGTAACAACTTTTGAATGTGGTATTATGACTTAAGCATAGTACTATACTTAGGAGGATGTTACATTATGGGTTTGTGTTCTTCATAGCAAGTATAAGTGTGGTGATGATCTTATTCCTAGGGTACAGTAGAAAGTAGTAATCTCGAATGTTTGGAAAGATGTTTGTCAGGCTTAGAATTCAATGATTGATAATATTGGTTATAGGGTGAGGGATGGTGAGTCTCTTTCTTTTTGGAAGGATCAGTGGTTGCCTAGCACTGGTTGGCTTAACAATGTTCTTAACATTATAGTTCTTGTGCTTGGTGCGAATGCTAAGTTGGCCACCTTTGTGATGCCCTAGGGGGAGTGGAAGTGGGAGACTATTTAACCAATGGTGCCTTCTTAGATATTTGATTCTATTTTTGCCATGGTTCCTCCTCGATTTAACGTTAGGCCATATGTAATTTGCTGGTGCCCTTATAATGATGGGAATTTTTCTATTTCTTTTGCATATCAGGCTATTATGCAGCATGATCCTAATATCTCAAATACTCTTTTTAGATTGATTTGGTGGTGGTGTAATGTTGAGAAAGTGAAACTTTTTCTTTGGCTTTTGCTTAATAATGCTCTCTTAGCAAACTCTCACGAATGGCAAGACATAGCTCAAGACTCTCTTTGTAGTAGATGTGATTCGCAACTCTAGGAGTGTGTTTTTCATGCATTAAAGGACTGTGATACAATGCAAGGTTTTTGGAGTTGTCTAGTTCCTCATTTCGATTGTGATATCTTTTTTCTCTCCCTTTCTCCGGGCTTGGTCTAATCTACGAGGGATGAATTCTTCATATGGATTGGACTAGCCACAATTATTAGGAATGGCCTTATACTTCCTGTGGTAGGTTTAAAATAGAGAGATTTTCAAGTGGTTTGCTTTTGACACTAGAGGAGATGCTTTGCTTTTTGGAGCTTTTAAGTTGCATGTAATGAGTTACATAACCTACATGTACATGGTATATTTGGGATGTACAGGGAATTATTGGTTTCTTGGAAACATCCTCCAAATGGTTGGGTCAAAGTTAATAGTGATGGATTGGTGCTTGTTAATCACAAGGCTGCTTGTAGTAGTTTTCTGAGGGATGCCTCGAGTCGCTTTTCTTAAAGGTTTTGAGGCTTGTCTTGGTCTCTATCCAGTAACAGTTGTTGAGCTCTGGTGTATCTTTTATGCTTTGGACATGGCATGATTGGCGGGCTATGGTTTTGTTATTCTAGAGGTTGATTCTTCCTGTGCTGTGCAACTCCTTCTTAAAGCTCGAGATTTTAAGCATCCTCATAGGGCTTTGATTTGTAGAATTCATGGCTTTCTTCAGAGAGATCAAACCATGCAAGTTACTCATGTGCCCTGTGAAGCCAATCATGCAGTGGATGCGTTGCTAGAAGTGGATCACCTACGTAATCTTGGTGTTATGTATTATTTTGTTTAGCCAGATTGTATTAAGTAGATGTTGTGGGAGGATAGTGTTGGTGTTGCCTTTCCTTGCTTAGTGTAGTTTTTCTTTATTTGGGAATTTTGCACTTTTATCCACCAAATAAAAAAGTTGTTCAACATGACTTTGGCCTTGCATCATTACCTAGATTTCATTAGTGGCTTTAAAGAGTTGTCTAAGAACTCATAAAGGCAGCCTCACCTCAACATTCATATAGGTGAATCTATCAAGTATCTACTATAGTCAAACACACCACTCATTCATGAGCTATAGATTCATGAAGAATTTAACTTATAAAATTGACAAGTGACCTGTTTTTACCCATATGAATCTAACCTTCAAGTAATTCTCAAATTTAGGTTGGGTTACCATCACTTTCAATCCTTGTATTCAGCATTAACTCCATCCCCCTTGATGCATCAATCACTAGCTTCCTACTTAGTGGCTTCTACCAAATTAATTTTAGACCTCACATAATTTAAGGAGATAATTCCATCATTTAATAGTTGCTTCACGTTATAAATTTTATTATTTTCTCTTGCTATCATTGCTTGGCAATCACAATGTATAGATACAGAAGACATAGGGTTCTTACATAAAGGAATATCTACTAAGATATTTCTTAGCCAATCAGCCTCATCTACCAACGAAAGAGCAATGAACTCAACCTTCATAGTAGATATGGCTATACAGGTTTGCTTGGATGACTTCCAAGTGATAGCACCACCACCAAGGATAAAGATAAATCTGCTTATGAATTTAGTCTCATTTAAATTAGAGATCGAGTTAGCATCAGAGTACCTTTCAAGTACATCTAGATATCTCTCATAGCATAGACCAAGGTCTATAGTACCTTGAAGGTATTTTATAACTCTACACAATGCTTTAGGTATGTATGTACTATATCTAATCATAGCATATGCAATATCAAGCCTTGAGTTATTCATTAAGTACATAAGGCTACCAATTATTCGAGCATATTAAGTCTATTATACATCAGTACCATTTTTCTTGTTCAAGTGTAGACTACCATCATTAGGAACACTCACATGTTTAGAATAATAAAAATCATAATTTTTCAATAAAATATTCTTGTTATATTATAAAACTAGTTTTTTATTTCGTTAACTTAATTCCTAAATTAAGTTAGCTTTTCCCAAATCTTTCAAGTCAATTTTTGATGATAAAAATTGTTTACTTATTAATCACATCCAAGTTGGCTCCTAATATAAACATCTCATCCACAAATAGACAAATAATAACATTTTTTAAGTTATCATCAATTTACTACAAATACACTTATCAAAATAATTTACTTTATAGACATCTAACACCATCACTTTATCAAATTTTTCATGTCATTACTTAGGCTCTTGTTTAAGACCATATAAAGATTTAATTAACCTGCACACTTTATTCTCAAACTAGGAACCACAAAACCTTCAGGTTGATTCATATATTTTTCTTTCTCTAAGTCTCCATTAAAGACTAGTCTTAACATTCATTTCGTGTATTAATAAATTATGAATAGATGCTAAAGCGATCAAAACTCTAATAGAAGAAGTTCTAGTGATTGGTGAATATGTATCAAAAAAATCCAAATCTTTCTTTTGTGTATGCCTCTTAGCTACTAATCTAACTTTATATTTTTAATAGAGTTGTCAAGTCTTAATTTCTTTTAAAATATCCATTTACATCCTATTGATTTTGCTGCATAAGGTAAATGTATTATTTCCTATATGTGATCACTTGTGATTGATTCTATTTCATTATTAATCACTTTTTTCTAAAGAGAACCATCCGGAGAAGAAATTGTCTAATTATATGTTAAAAGATCTCCACCCATTACAAAAATCACCAAAATTAGTTTCTTTTATATGTCTTTTACTCCTTTTAAGTTCAAATCCAATATTCTCAGAATTACTAGGTTCAAAAGCATGTTCGGATAAAGTTTTTCTTATAGAATATTTTATAGAAACACATTTTCAAAGAATTTAGCTTTTTTAGATTTAATGATTGTGTTTACATGGAAAACATCATTTCTCAACACTAAAAATCTATAAGTTGCACTATTTTTCTACATAGTCAATAAATATACAAGTTTTAAATCCAATTTTTCTCTTCTTTGATTCAGGTAATAAAAAATTTGCTAAAGACCCCATAATTTAAGATATATTAAATTAGGTAATCGTTTCTCCCAATGCTTAAAAGGGTTTTTCTAGTGTTCTTGGATACTTTTATATTTTGTATATAACATGTACAATGAACATCTTCTTCCCACAAATTTGGGGGTGTACCAGCACTTATTAGCATACATAGCATTCATAAGTTCTTTTAGTGTTCTATGTTTTCTTTTAGCTTACCTCATTAATTATTTAATATTATTCACAAAAATCACTAGTAGATTGATATGCTCCTTCTTTATCTAAACTAAATCTTTTAATTGTTATATTTAATTTATTCTCCACTTCAGCTCTATATATATGTTTGCTTTATCTTTTGTTAGGTATAATAAATGATCACCTATATTAAAGTGTACTAAGTCTAATAAATTATTTTCATGAAATTCTACAAATTTACATGTCTTCTTTATGCTTTTAGCTTCTACATATATTGGAAATTTTTTATTATTAGTTATCAACATCTTATTTGTAATTCCTAATTCTTTCATTTTCTTTAAATTGGAAAAGTTAACATGTTCTAATTTGTCATGCCATAAATCAATAGAACCAATTAAATAAGCAATAGATGCAATTTCATTAATAACATAAGAGACATTCTGTCATATCTTGTTTAAAAATAAAATGCATGTTCAAAATAGAATATGGGTAACAAGAATTTTCAAAATTTCACATTAAATTTATAATAACTCAGGAATTAAATTAAGTTAACGGGGAAAGGTTCCAATCAAAGAAATGTATTTAGAAAAAAAAACAAAAGAAGCGTAGACCACTTCCACCCTAAGTGGTGTAAACCGCTTTAGTCCTCTCCCTTCTTCCTCCTTCTTCTTCGAGACTCTTCCCCCTCTCACTGTGCTTCTCATTTTTTTTCCTTCAACCAGCGTTTCTCTCTCCTTCTCTCACTCCCCCTCACTGCCACATCTTCACCCTCATGGCCACCCACTGTTTGCATCCCCTCTCCAGCAGCGCTTCACCAATCGCAGCTCTCTCTCTCTCTCTCTCACACACACACACACACACACTCTGCCATTTTCTCTGGTCCATTGCCCTCTATACTCTCTCCCACCTTCGATTTGTCTCTTTCTTTCGGTGGCTGGGGTCTTGTTTGCTTTTCCAAAACCAACCATAACTTTTGGGTAAGATTCTTTCTCTTATTCTGTGAGTTCCCCTTTCTTGGCATATGGTTGTTTGCTTGCCTTCCTTTTCTTCTTAGGAATAACTATTGGAAGTTCTAATTGTTCGATTAGCGGTATGGGTGATAAGATTTTGGTAGCTTATGAACAAATTTTGATTATTGAGTGTGTATCTCATCTGCCATAGTTTTATACCTTAGAATTTTTCCACCCTTTATGATTTGAAAGATTTATGTGATTTGTGTTGATAGTGAAATTGAAAGCTTGGCTGAGGATTTCATTCTGATGTCTTGGCGATTTTGTTGTTTAAAAGCAAAAGGATGTTATTGGTGTGACTTCTAAACACAATATGAGTGGACGCCTTCTTGTTTTGGTCATTTGATTTTCGAAATTAAGGCTGATATAGCATAGAATAGAGGTCCAAGCTATCACCATTGTTCATATTGGTAAAAGAGGATGCCATGTCCCAGCATATAATTTATCCCGTGTCCAATATCATTTGTGTTAAGATTATGGGTTTTAGATAGGAGAGAAAGAAAAGAGAGAATAAAGACTGAATGAATAACATTATGATGTATTGTGATATGAAACAAGAGATAAAAAAAACTAATCCCTATTTATAATAGGACTACTCTCCTAATCCTAGCAAAATAAGGAAACGAATCATGAAATAAAAGTAAATAAGAAAATCAAACCTAAGAGATCATCTAAGATTCTCTTTAATATTCTAAGATATGATAGAGATATTGTATGATACTTTCTTTATTTCTAACAATTTGCAAGCTTACAATTAGGAGTTGTCAATTAAATATTGTAAGGAAGGGATAGAGAATTGGGGTTTGGATTCTAAACCATAATTGTGTTTAAATTGGTGACGTGTTGGTTTCAGCTTCCTTGGGGAGATCATCATCCAAGTTCACTGGCCTGGGACGTGGATTCGATGGTCTTAACTATCTGTGAATGGATAATATATCTATTGCTTATTTTGACTATATACATGATTCTTGCACTTTATTTCATATGTATGTTGATCCATTTTAAATGGTCATAGCTATATTTGTCGTGGTTTGGTTATCTAACTTACTTTTAAAAAAATAATAATAATAAGCGCACTGTTTATCTTGTATAAGGGATAAGCAACCTTGGGAACTCTATTTTGACTCCCTCACTAATTTTGAAGAAAAGAGCAAGGTTTTAAAAGGGATTGATGAGTTTGAACTAAATATCGCCTTAGCTATTATGAAAATCTTGGATTCTGATTACCTCTCTTTTCGGATTTTGTATGTTCTAAGGTTTAATAATAATATTCAAAAATATGTTATTATGAGTATGGAATAGAGTCTGGAAGCTTGTTTTTTTTTATAGACTCGGGAAGTTTAAATCATTGGATCTATGTTTTTGAATCACGAGAAAAAATGTTTTGTTGGGGGGAAATCTTGATCAAATCGCCCAAAACTCCAAATAGCAAGGTATTGCTACCAAACATGTTTGGCCCACACGTCTGGATTTGTTATGCTCACGTTGGGAACATCAATACTTAACGCCCAGGTGTGATTGCTATACATTATATTGGACTATGATTGTTAAGGATATGTCTATATCTTATTTGATGATTTCATGATATGACAACTGAATGGATTTGCTGGACTCTATAGTGAAGTTTCCCATTATAATACGAATGGCTTCAAGGTAAGTCCTTAACCTTTATGCTTGAAAGTTCCACTAAAGATGGATTATTGTGGTTTACAATTATGCTTTAAAATAGAAGAATTCTCTCTATGAATATGTGGTTATGAAGAACTTGTGCCTGCACTTGTCCTACTTCTGTTATGGATATATTGTCTCTCATTGGGTCTATTTGTCTCACCCCTTCTCTTCCCCTATTTCAGGCACAGGTTTGGGTCTCTGTTCGGGGCCTCCAATTGGCTAGAAGCATTGAATCTTCGGTGAGCCCATATTCGGAATTGTGTGGGTCGTGTGTTTTGTAAGCATGAAATGTATTTATTTATATTCTTTGAATACTCTGTTGTATATAAACTCTAGAAATGCACCATTAGCTACAGGTAGGATCTCACTTCTCGCATACTACTCTGTTAGTGATATTATCTTAAATTCTTTGGTTTTTGTGATGTATTCTAGAAACGCCTAGCTGATTCCGTGCCTATATAGGTGTACTAAGACAGCTAACAAGGTTTAATGTGATTGACAGGAATGTCTTGTTTTGAGGAAAACTCTATTAAATTTTTTGGAAGAGTTCTGTCTAGCTTGCTAGGGAGTCGATGCTCCTTATGTGCCGGTCATGGCCTTGGTAGTTGTGACACATTCAACATAAATAAACCGCTATTGTAATACCCTATTCCCATGAAAATCCCACATTTATTTAGCATAACTTCATTATTCTCAAAAATAATTTTAACGTCATCTTTACCCAATACAAACACATAAATAAAATTGTAATGCAATTCAGGTGCATTGAGGTCATCTTTTAAAGAGAGGATTTTACCAAAAGTGGGTTTCAAATTTACTATTCCTTAACCAAGAACCACAACTTTTCTAGAGTTGCCTATGTATACAATTTTCTCTTCTTCCCTCACATTAGTATATGAGATAAACGCATTTTTATTTGCATATATATGCTTAGTAGTCCCATATCTACAACCTAAGATTTTTCTCTATCAAAAAATTAATTTAAGAAACAACTTTTACAAACTTAATTTTATTATTAGTAGCTAGAATGATCTCTAAGTTTTTTGTGTTTTGGGAAAAAATAACTCTTACATGGTGTGTTGAATTTTTTATCGTCCTTCTCCTCTCCATTTTCATGAAACACAATGGTAAATGTATGAGATTTTTTTTTTTTTTTTTGGGTTAGAATGTATGAGACTTGAAATTCTTTCTAGATGGTTTCAAATAGGATAGATATTAGTTCTTTGACCATGGTGTCAATTTGAAATTAGGGATGACAAATTCCCCATTTGACGGGGATCCTTATGGGGATTGTCTCATTTAGGGCTCTGAGATTGGGAAATTTCTCTGTGAGGGGACAGGGATAGGTTGAAAGCTCCCCATGGCAAATTTGGGAATAAGAAAACTGTATGTGTGAAAGTCTTCCCTTCATCTTCGAACTCACCATTGCTTTCCTTCATCTGCATTGGTTTTGCTTTCTTTAACCCACACAGTGTGCTCCAATGGCAAACTACAAGTAGTAAGGTATCTTCTTTATCGGCAAACTACAAGTTGCAACATGTCTTTTTTGCAGCATGTCTGACCTTCATGATGCAACCTCTTTGGCAAATCGTGAGCCATGATCTCAAGCGAATCGTTGTGTGTCTCTATGAACTACAAACAACCTCATCCCCCTGCTAACGGATCTGTGCTTCTCCAATCAAGTAGTTGTTCTTTTGTCCTTCTGCAATGGCTTGTTGTTGTTGTTGTTGTTAGATTGAGCCATACATCAAATTTAATCGACCGATAACTTCAACTTCTAAGTTTTGTATTTTTTCCAATTTTATTACTTGTTACACAAAATAATTATTTGTTGAGTTTGGGGGCCCCACGAGGATTATCGAGGGCCAGGAAACAGGGATGAGAGGGAAAAAAAAATCCCCGTGGCTGGGTTTAGGAATGGAGGCATGGAGGATTTGTGGTAGCGGAAAGGCACTTTGCTCCCGGCCTGCCCAAATGACACGCCTTTTTGAATATCTCCTTCAACCCTAGGCTTGCTTCAAACAATAACAATACTAAGCAAGAATGGATTCATTTCTTGTCAAATAGAGTTGGCAGCACATGAGATCCACTTTCATCAATTTCTTGTTCCACTTATCTTATGGTTAGAAGGGATTGTACATATGGTGATATAGCAACAAGTGATTTCTAATGGACCAACATTGCTATGAAATGAGGTGAGCAATCAACTTCAATAATTTTTATTAAAACAAAATAGTCTTAAGATTGTTAGAAAAAAATATAGAAATCAATATATATAATGTATGGATAAAAATAAAAATTAATTCTTGATAATATAAATTAGTATTAAAGAAGAATAAAATAAAGAACAAAAAATAAATATTAGTAAAATAAATTGCTTTTAGTATGGCTAGAGTTTAAGAGTTTTTCGCCACTATGAGGTAATTACTCGGTGGAGATGGTCTTAGCAACTAGCACTCTCCAGGATACAAAAGCCACTTTTCACTAACTCTACACCTAAATTAGTGAGGCTACACAAATAACTTTCTTCAATTGCTCAAAGGAACCAAAAAAAGGAGTGTAAAAAGAATAATAAGTTTTGTGTGTATTATGGTAATATGAAAACCTATACTTAAAGATAGGAAATATTGTTGGCATTTATAGAAAAGAAATATATTGTTGCTTAACATAAACATACGTGGTCAAGGAAGTTAAAGAAAGAATTGTTCAATGTAAAACAAATTAACCCTTGATGTTCAAAATGAGATAGTGTTGAACCCGTTTGGATAAACTCTTTTTAAAAAAGTATTTTTCCAAAGGAAGAAGAAGAAGCAGAAATAGAAGTAGAAGTGGAAGGCTATTTTACATTTAATTGTAGTTATAAAGTTTTTTTGTTTTAATAAGATCACAATTAAGGACATGAAAGAAATATGCTTGGATAAAAAAAAAAAACTCCTTTTACATGAGAAGTTTTTTTCAAAATTATGTATAATTATTTTATATTCTTTATTAAAAATAATTTAACTAAACATAAAGTTAATAAAAAATTAATTTAAATAAAATAAAAATATGTCAATACCAAAAAGTGAGGGACTTTCTTGGAGTGATTGTTGTTGTTGGAGGAAGAAAGCAATAAAACAGAGAAGGACTTACAAATGAGAAGGGTAGTACTTAGGGGTGGCAATTACTATCCTATCTGCGGGTACCCACCCTACCCTAACTCGGTTAGGTCAGTCAGTTTAAAATCACTCTGACATGGGCAAGTTTGGATATGGGTAGGGTCGGGTTCGGGTTTAAGGCATATCCACCCTTACTTTGCCCACACCCCATATATATATATATATATATATATATATATATATATATATATATATATATATATATATATATATTATTTTTTTAAATATTTCTATCACTTTAGAGTTGTGTTTAGTTGTAGAGTAAAAGTAAATATAAAAATTTTTTAATATGTAATTTTTCATATAATACCAATCTATGAAAATTTTCACTTTATTTTTAACCCACTTATCAAATACACTACAAATATAAATTAAATTTTAAAATAGTTTTTAAGTATTTAAAAGGAGTAGTGGATAGGGTACGGGTTAAAATAGATTGTCTACAAGTAGGGTTCGAATTTTGAATATCAAAACCCATGAATAGGGTAGGGCAGGTTGAGATCTGTTTAATAAGGCGAGGAGCGGGCTCAAATTAAGCTAAAACCTGTCTCAACCAGCCCTATTACCAACCCTAGTAGTACTTACTTATTTTTAAAAACGTTTAAGGATAAACCCGTAAAAGAAGCAAAGAAAGTGGTTATTTCAATTTAGGAATAATTTTTTCTCTCTTTCTATTACTTTTGTTTAAAAGCAAAAATAGCTCCATATTTATTTCTCAAAACAAGTAGAAAACTTATTATTTTTTTATTTTGTTTTTCTAATAAGCACAAACTAACAAAAACAACTAAATATTCAAAAATACCTTTTTATTGAAGAAGTACTTCCTTCTTCTAAGAGGCACGAACAAGTTAAACGGGTTCATTATCCAACGTGCAAATATCATAAAGATGATTAAAAGCATAACAACCTTACTTAACCCAATGAACAAAAGAATGGGAATGGGTTAAATGCATTGCATAAAAAACTCATATCAAGACTGAAAAAGTGGAACCATCAAAATTATTATTTTAACTTTGAAAAATATTTATAAAATTATTAAAAAAATACAACAATCCTATTCCTATATTAGTATTATATTGTTAAGGAAAGTTAAGAACAATTTCTTCTTAGAGGGAATGAGACCTCCTAAAACTAAAGAAAAGTAAGACAAAAACTAATTGACTAACAATTTTTTTCTTTGATTCATTCATATCAAAAGATTACATCTATAATGGTGTAATGATTTCTAGATCCTTTTATTCCCCACATGCATCATACTCTCACACACATATACACACTATACATATCATCATCACATATTTATTCTAGAATATTCCTATTAATTATTCTTCTTTACTATTTCCATGATATCATCCTTGTCCTCAAGGTTGCTAGAAAGCAAAAAAAAAAAAAAAATTTAAGTGCCAAAAAGTTATTACCCCCTAAGTAACTAATTAATTTTAATATTTTTAATTTTTTTTTTACCAAGTACATATAAAAAACACTAGGATCCCCTTGCTTGATTGGTCCGACAAAGAATTGGTCTGGGCCACTTATCTTAAGAAACTAATTTTCTTCAGCATTTCCATCAAGCTGGGCTTGGCTTATGAGAGTAAAACACAACCCATTTACTTATCTATCTCGGCTGAGACCCCATTTTTTGTGTTACCCAGTTGGGCCAAGCCCAGTAGGGTAGAAATTGACTACAATTGCAAGATTTCCAATCTTGGCCTCTCCCTTGCTTCTTCTTTACGCGGCCTTGCTTCTCATCCTTCTTCCTATGGCACACTTCTCCCTTGCAAAAATAATATTAAGCCTAACATACAAAAATTTTCAAGTATAGAGTAACACAATATTGGTTTCATATACTCTACTTAAACCATTTGAGGAGATTATAAGTGTCCATTCGGCACTTTATAATAATCATCTTCTATCACAAATTCAAATCAACAAAATGATTGACAAAATCATAATGACAATTTAAAGATTTAATTACAAATGAGTGAGATCAGAACCCCTATTGTTTTACACATATGAGATCACTTCAAGGTTTTAACACCTTACCAAAATCAAGTAATATAGCAACAAAAATAACAAGCATATACGTACTTGCGTAGAAAGGTTATTAACATTGGAAGCACATGGGACTACACAATTTTTTTTCCCGATAAATGACCTCTACTTAATCATGGCAAAGGCTCAAGTGCACTTTACTTAAGAAAGTGTACTACACACCTTAAAAATCTATGGTTGATATTGTGTTAGAATATCCATATACCGATTATTGCTAGATCATTCTAAGTTCTTCTCTAAGCTGTCCTCCACTTGCAAAAATGTCTACTCCCCCGTTGTCCCAGCCGTGAACAGCCCCTTCTAAACCTCAAATTCTTCCATTTCCTTCCATGGCCTTCTCAAACCCAGAAAATCCAACAAGACATAATCATGTTTCAAGGTCCATGCTTAAGAAATATGACTATTGCTTTAAGTAAAGTAAAATTCAATCATTAAGGTTTCATCACTTGTGTTGCCTTGAAATATTTGGACAAGCAATATGAAAAATATCTCAAACTTTCCAGTGCAGAGGACAAACAAGTATCAATCAATTAGTTTGAGAAGGCATATGATAGCAAACCATGGTGGAGTTTCTCCCATTCAATTATAAAAAATTTTCAGGCACATGATAACATAAATTTTTCCAGCAAACCCATAAACTAAAATTCAAAAAAAAAAAAAATTCTATTGAAAGAAGAAAACCCCAAATGAAAAACCAATATTTTTTATTCTCAATAAAGCAAAAGAAAGAAGTTAACTTTAATGTTAACCAGAACCCAGAAACCATAATAAGGAATGAATCGATTGAAGGGTTGAACTAACTATGGGACCAAGACACTAGACACTTGTTGCTCGAAGAGATTTATGGTGAAACCCAATTGCAGTGAGCCAAATCGACACCATGAAGCATGGTGCCGTGCGTGTTCCGCCAACGATAATCAACACTGCTACTTCTTCATCCAAGTGCCGAGCCACCACACCGTGTCTACAAGCTTCACTGTAGCCACAACCTCCATGTCTTGAACCAGAAAGGATGTGCGAAAGGAAAGGGGATGATGACAAACCTTGCTGAGATCGCCACCAGAGGGGAGCCGGGTGGTGGCCAGGACGGTGTCAGTGGCGCAGTGGCGGTGATGCAATGGTTCCGATGAGGATGGGGCACCGATAGAGGAAAGCGAGAGAGATGGAGAGAACAAATGTAGTGCGCCATATTATTAGTAGCATACATAGTCCATATAATCTCAACCCTCGGATTTTCAAGATGTATGGTGCACCTTGTTAAATAAAGTGCATCAGAGCTTTCACCTTTAATCATTATTGAGGATATAACAAAATATAAAGCCTATCTCCCACTATAATAAAGGTCTTCATATCAATGGGCAACAAGACCATAAAATATTTTAAGAGACTCAATAATGATATCAATATAGGTTCCAATTAATAAAGCGATGATAGGCACACACAAAAAAAATAATACACCAAAATATTACAATATGCACATATTATAATACTGATTTTCTTACGTCAATGAACTAGATAATTAATTAAATTAAAACCTTTACATCATTACAATCCTATTTAAGGATTTCAGATCACAATATATAAATCTCTCTCACTTAATAGAGAAAAATAATAATACCAATACTACTAAAATTATATAACAACATTTATGTTAGAAAATGTAATTTAAACTATTTTTCTCTATAATACAATAATTCTGTTAAATGATGTCATACCAAAGGATGGATCCATTTTTTATATAACCCAACAACGATTGCAATCTATTTGAATAACGTGATAATTAAAATAAATTTAATTTGACATAAATAAGTTTTGGAGCAGGCGAATGTAAAAATCATAAAATATTAGACTGCTACAAATGTTCAATTAATAAATAATTGTAATTAAGCTCTCTCAAGCAATTGTAATCCCGTCTAGATATCCCGAATTATAACACATGAGCTAATTGCACAAACATTAAAATCATACTCCTAAAACTAATAATAAGATAATACTAAAATCATTAATAACACAATTTTTAAACATTAAAAATATGTTTCTAAAGTTAATACTAAGAGGATACTAAAAATTATAAGAGTATCAAATTTTTAATAGTTTTTAACAAATCATTAGGAATTATATTAAAAAAATGACAAATCAAAAGGTAACAACATTATTAAGATAATCCATAATGTAACACTATAATTGGTCCTGCAAAAAAGAACTAACGATTATACAAAGTGCTACATAATTTTCCAAACATAATTTTCCTTTGGATATCGATGCTTGCCAGTGCTGGGTCAGTGAGCTGGTTTTTTTTTTCAATATGAACAGGGTAGGGGCTAGGGTTTACACATTACAAATCAAATAATTTTTTTTAATCGTTTAGATACTACGAAAAGATATCTTGTCAGATATTTAGAATAATAATTGAAGTAATAAGAATTGGGGTGAAATTGAAACCAAACAAAAATAATGTGGGAGTAAACATAAAATTAAAAGTAATGCAAGTAGATAATTAGGTAAATTAAATTATACACATAGCTATATTAGATTGGTTCACCTGAAAAGAGTTTAGAACTCTCTATTTTTGGATGCGTCCATAGAATGACCTTACAAGAATTGATTTAACAAAAAAAAAAGAAAAAGGTGAGACCAAATGAAAACAATTGCTTGAATAACCTCTGATCGATTTGTTTTCAAAAATTAAAATAATATATTTATGTCCTTTAATTTTGGTAATTTGCATATGAAGCTAATTTTACTTTTAGGCATAGAAAAATTAATTTATGTAAATAAGCTTTTAAAATATATTTTCAAACGAAATTCAATAAGTCTAACATCAGCTTTCTTTCTTTTTTTTGGAGTCAATTATATCTCAACATCAATTTTTTATAAAGATCACCTGCACCAAAGTCTAATTCAAACAAGCACATATGTACTTTAGTCACGCTCCGCCTTGTGATTCTTGAAAATCTAAAGCAAAGAAAGTAAAATTTAGCCTTTAAAGTGTATAGTATAAAGCTAACATTTTTATGGTGCTTTTCTCAATTTAAAAAATTATAATTATATAAGATGAAGAAACACTCACACCAACTAAATTTTGACAATAGAATGTTGCTCCATCTTTTATGTTTGTGATTTTATCATTGTGATATATAATTATAAAATATCTCTCTACCATTTTTCACTTAGAAACACTTTCATCCGAATAAATAAAATTGATTTCGGCCATTTGAGTGGGGGAGTGATCTTATAGGACACAACTAAAAGGAAATCGACCTAAAATGGGTCGATTTGCATTTGCACAGAAATCAGCCTACCCGAGCCAATTTTTCTCACATACAAATTTTAGGACAATTTTAAAATTAATCTTGTATTGGGGGATTTAGGAAAATGAATTTTTTTAATTTTATTTTAGAAAAAAACTCATAATATCTTGAGTATATCTTGAGATGTTTTAGAAATATTTATTGATCTTTAAAATATATTGTCAAATCAATTAGTCATAGAATTGAAGAAATAATATCAACATCTATGTAAAAGATCATTAAATTAATATTTTTGTCATATTATTATTTTGAGTCACCTTTCTTTTTTTTTTTTTTTCCTTTCCTTGTTTATCCCTTCCAAATTCTAAGTTCTAACCTTTGTTTTTCCATTTGTGTTTGATTTGATTCTAATTTTCGCTCCAATGCTAACTTTGAGTTTATTTGGAAATACTAACGTTTCACTGATTCAAGTGATTCATTACTTGTTCTTTTTAAATAATGTCTTGGGTTGGTGTTTTATGTATGGAAAAAAAATTAATATTTGGAGAGCTTTACTTTCATAGTGAATCGATTCTATTTAAATCAAATTAGTTAAACTTTAGTGAAATTTGGATACTTATTTGGATGTGCTATAATGGATATTTTGTTCTTTGAAAAAATCACTTCTCTTATTTTTTTAGATATATCTGGATAAACTTAAAAATGAAAAGGACTAGAAAAATATATATTAAAAAAATCCCTTTTTAGAAGCTACTATAAAATAATTTATAGATGAAAAATTCTTACCTAATTTTCATAATGGCATCTCCTATTGATCTTTATATTTTAAACCATGTTAATGCTCTAATTTTTCATTCATCTTCTTTTCTTATCTCTTTATTGTTGTGCTTCATCTTCACCATTTCTTCATCACTTCTCTCTTTGGTATGTTGCTGAATTGTCCTTTTGCCATTATTTTTTATCCTTATTATTATACTCTCTTTGCCATATATTATAAACATGTCATTTCTTTGTTTTCAGAGATTATACTCCTTTTATTTTAATTTATCTGTCCATTTGAATAATTTGATATATTCTTAAATCAATATATCTGGATATAATTCTATTCAAGTACATTAATTTAAGAACGTACCAAATTATCCAAATAGACAGATAAATTGAAACAAAAGAAGTATTTGTTAATGTGAAAAAAAATGATATTTGTCAACATTTTAATATGTTTCATTTACATTTTTTTCGACTGTCTTTCATAAAATTACTTTTGCATATTTTTAAGTAATTTTGTTATTAAAAAAATATTTTTATATTTTTATCTAAATAAAAAAAAACTAAAACATACTTTTAAATGAAGTATCCAAACATAAAACAATTTTTATTTTTTAAAATAATCTTTTTTAGAAAAAATTTTTTAGAAGCTTATGCAAACTAGCCTTACACATTGTTCTTTTCTTTGTATAATTATTTTCTCGCAGCTAATGTAATATGTTAATGACGAGGATGATTATGAACTAGGCTATCCCCTTAAATTTTCAAGATCACAGGATGATATGATAGTTCTGTGAATGTGAGGGAAGTAACGCAAAGAACATATGCCTTTTCAAAATTGTGTTAAGGGGCAAAAGGTTCTTCTTTCATAGAAAAGGGCAAACCAACCTTTTGGCCATATATGCTCTAATAGAGAAAGTATTCTCAAGTCTCCTTTCTCAAATAGAAGTATTAGAGAATTCTTGTTCCTAAGGCTAAGATCACGACCCTACCAACAATACCGGCAAATACTTATAGGGAAGGGAAGCATCCACAAACCTCACCTTGCAACCCATCCACACTATATATCTAATTACTTCTCAATTTTTGCTTGTGCGGACATTTTATTTCAATTTTCATGGGACACATGAACCATATTGAACTTAATTATGATTAATCTGTCATGAGCATTGACTATTGAGTATGAATAAACCATATTCAATAATTGTCTAAAATAAATATCAGTTGTTGCTCACCGAAAAATACAAATTCACCTGTTAGCTGAAGTTCCTTTCCTTATCGTACCCTCGTGTCTGTTCCTCTTCTCTATTCGGCATGAAAAACACCCATCACAACTTAGTAGGGCCCATCACCAAAGATAGTATTTATGCGTTCTCATATTGAGTTCTGCTTTGTTTTATTTAATAGTTAACAGCTCAACTTTATAGATTATTATTATCTCTCATTTTAATTCTTCTTTTAGTGAAATTGTTAAAGTGTTAAACATTTGATAGTTAAGAGCACAATTTTTTTGCTGTTCTAAGAACACCTAATATTTCATCTCGAAATGCACTTTTCTTGACTGCTTTTTTCTCTTTAAATAATTTTACATCTAATACGAATTACGAAAACCAAGTGGCTTTTCGACAAAAAGTAACAACTTACACTGTCCATATTATGAGCACAGAACCAAAACAAAAACACTTGCTCTCTCCTATCCCAGCTTGAAATAATTGTTGATTTCAGACTTGTAGGCCCAATTCAGCCACCCTAAGATCACCATTTTCATCACAAATAATGCCAGTTAAACATTTTGAATAAAAAATACATAAGTATAGAGTAATATGTATATAAATGCCCGTGAATAATTTTATCTTTTCACCGTCATATAGGACATTTTTCTTAACCTTAATCTACCTTCCTCACATGCACCCAACACAACACAATCCCACCCTTTTTTTTTTTTTCAGTGAAATTATATTTTAATATAATTTACCTCATATTTTGAGTTGATATATCATCCATTTATTATTGAATGGGTATATAGCTCATATATAATCTCCACTTAAATTGAGTCCTATATCTATTTAATAATAGATAAATGATATATTGATCTGAAATATGAGGTAAGCTAAATATAAATAACATATATTTTTTCTAACATTATTTCACATATTCCAAATGCCACCCTTTATGTGTATCTATTTATTCAAAACAGTCCAAATCTCTTCCTTCCCTCTTCTTCCACCCTCCCTTTCTCTCTCTGAGCCTTTTGGCTCCTACCCTTTTCTTTCCTTTTTTTTTTCTTTTCTCTGTATCTCCCCATTAGATTCTGCAATGGCACTTCAATCTTCTTCTTGTGGTCTGTTACCCTCAACTTCTCTTGCTCTTCTTCTCTTCTTCGTTTCCGTTCATGTGGCATCTTCTGCTCTGCTATATAGCCTGAGGCACCACCACATGCACCTCCACAATGAGAGGCCAATGATCCATGCCAACCAAAGCAACTGTGCATTGTTTGTGGGGACTTGGGTCCGTGATGACACATACCCTCTTTACCAATCCTCTAGCTGCCCCATCATAGATCCTCAGTTCAACTGCCAAATGTATGGTCGCCCAGATTCTGATTACCTCAAGTATAGATGGAGGCCCCTCAATTGTGACCTCCCAAGGTACATCATCAACACTGCAAAAACCAGAAAAACTAGTGTCCTAAAGATACCATTTTTATGTTGTATCTTGATACATTTTCACTGCAAAACCAGAAGGCTAGTGCTCTAAAGATAACATTATTTTTATGTTATATATTTCATTGCAAAACCAGAAGGCTAGTGTTCTAAAGATACCATTTTTGTTACATCTTTATAAATTTTTCGCAGCAAAACCACGAGATTAGTGTTTTAAAGATACCAATTTCGTAGTAACTTTGTATATTTTCACTGCAAAACTAGAAGATTATTGTTCTGTAATATACCATTTTTGTTACATCTCTATACTTTTTCACTGCAAAACCAGAAGACTAGCGTTTATAAAGATACCATTTTTTTGTTATATCTTTCTGTATTTTCACAGCAAGACCAGAAGACTGGTGTCTAAAAGATGCCATTTTTATTCTGTATTCTCAGTTTTCTGTGTGAGAGAAAAAAGTGTGCTATCCTCTGAATGGTTTTGTAGCATGTTGTTGTTGGTAGGTTCAATGGGGTTGAGTTTCTGCTGCAAATGAGAGGAAAAACAGTGATGTTTGTGGGTGACTCTCTGGGCCGCAACCAGTGGGAGTCACTGATCTGTATGTTATATGCTGCAGTACCTCAGAGTCAAACCCAGCTGGTTAGGGGAGAGCCACTTTCAACCTTCAGATTCTTGGTGAGTCTCAAACTTCTTGTATGAACAGTGCATCACAATAGTTTCATATGACATTTTCTCAAAATTTTCCATGTTTTAATTAAGATTTTTGGTCCATGATGTTGAGTTAAACTATTTAGCTATTTTGTTTGTGTGGGCAAGAATGTTTCAATTTTGCGGTTCACAAGGGAAAAGTGAAAGTCAGCAATGTGCAGTTTTTTCCAGCTGCAAGAACAGTTCAAGTTGCTCTTTGTTAAGCTTCATTGGATTTGAGAGGGGGGTAGGTCAATGATAATTTTAATAGGACAAAGAATCTGCTGGGAAAGTTGTCTGTGAGGGGGACCCAAAAGTACTGTTAAGCATCATATTTGGGGTCTAGTTGATGCAAACTGGAACTTGAATTATCTTCATGCCTTTTGGGTAAGACTAGTTTCCACGCTATGAACTGGCAACCCCCTTAATAGGGTATGAGAATAGATCTATTCTCACTATTTCTTTTTTTTTAGGTTTTGTTTTTTAATTTCTTTTGATTTAAATTATCAATATATGAAGTTTATTGAATTTTAATTAATCTAGTGGGTCGGTCTAATATGAGAGCAAAACTCCTCACAACATAATTTTTCTATTCATAAGACTCGGATTGATATCTTATTTAAGGAAAATAAGTGTCAAACCACTTGAATTAGTAAAGCATTTTTTTTTTCCTATTATCTTTACTCCTAACAACTTGAGTTACCATTATGTTATGTTCATGCTTTTGTCTGTATAAAGACTAGGCTTGTTTGGCTTTGGCATAAAAAGCAGCATTTTTACAGCTGCAAAAGAGAGGGTCCTGAGTGAGTCTTGATATGGTATGTGCAGGACTACGGTGTGACCATTTCATTTTACAGAGCTCCATATTTGGTAGAGGTTGATGTGGTCCAAGGGAAGAGAATTCTGAGGCTGGAAGAGGTTGATGGGAATGGTGACGCATGGAGGAGTGCTGATGTGTTATCTTTTAACACCGGACACTGGTGGAGTCATGAAGGGTCTCTACAGGGGTAGGCAACAATCTCCTCTCTTTTAAAAAGCTTATTCAACAAAATATCCCAAAAAATAATAAATAAATATTGAGCTTAAATTTTCCTTTACTTATAAAAAGTTTAATTTTGTTAAGCTGTCAATGTAAATTATTTTTATGTCATTCACCAATCTGATATCATCTTTTGGATGATTTTTAAGATAATTATTATAATAATAAAATATTTTTAATAATACAATAATATATGATTAAATATTTATATAAAAATTTTTTATATTAACAGTATATAAAAAGTAGTTTAGATTTTAAAATAAGAGATTAATTTTAATATATTATCTCTATTATACATGAAAATTTTGAGATAATAAATATGAGAACCAAAAAATTTTATTAATTTAACAATATATAATTGATTATATTATATAGCTAAAATATTTTTTTATTAAAAATATATTAAAATTAAATTCTTAATTTAGTTTTGGGTTATTAAGTGCAGGTGGGATTATATAGAATTAGGAGGCAAATACTACCCGGACATGGATCGTTTGGCAGCTTTGGAAAGGGGTCTGAGAACATGGGCTAATTGGGTGGACGCCAATATTGATAGAAGCAGAACCAAAATGTTCTTCTTGGGAATTTCTCCCTCACACAGCAAGTAGGGTCTCACTCTCACTTCTCTATGCCTTTCTCTTGTCTTGAACTGCTTTCTCTCTCTTGCATTATTGTACTCTGTAACATGATGTGTGGGATTTCTAGGTTAAACCTAGATATTTGCCTCCTTCTGATGAGTGGTGTTTAGGGCTGGGACTAGGAGCCCGCTTTTTTTGACCCATTGCAAGTGGAGTCTTCTATTCTATGGTTGAAATTCATGGGCTTGTGTTAGTCACTTAGGCCTGTCTCTATCACACACTTGCATTCTTACAAGAGTTGCTTTAGGGTGGCAATGCCATGTATTATATCACTAAGGAAATGGATCCTATCGTTAAAATTTCACATAATCTGGCAATGTGTAAATTTTTATCATTGAGTGGGAAGGTGGAACCTAATTTGAAGTCAAGCAAATTTAATTGATAGTAAAAATCTATACATGACCGGATCATGTAAAATTTTCACAAGAGCATTCATTACCAATATGACTAATCATGTCATAATGCTAACAAATAATTTTCCAAAGATGTCAATAGTGCAGTCAGTAATGTTGGTCAAAAAATGGAAAAAACTATGCAGACTATAGATTTGGCTATGGATTTCTAGTATGCCGGCTTAATATGATGTGCAAGATTTGTTTTTCCTATTTTTTGTATCGAAGATCTCTAATCCGCCGAGTTCTTTCTATTATTCTTCTCTTCTTGTTAATAGCATTTCTTCTTTTATCAAAAAACAAAAAAAATAAAAACCAAAATATTATGTGCAAGATGCCTAATAGTCTTTGTTCAACTTTAATTGTATGTATAGTTAGTTTTTTCAAAAAAGAATTTAAAAAACGAATGTACAGCTATAAAATTTGTCTAAAGGTACCTTGTTATCGCTTTCATGGCCACTAATCTCACATGGAGTGCCGTTGCCTTTCCACAATCCGATTCAATCTGCAGAAAGTTGTTTCTCCTCGTGCAGGATCGTGGTGATGCATGTCCTGAAAAAAAGCTAGTAATTAATAAAAAAAATAAAAAAAAAAAGAAGGTGTCGGTGAAGCAAGACACTTGCATCATCAAATGAATGACTATAAGTACATCTTATGAAAAAATACCATATATGTGGGTGTCCATCTCGAGCCACCCATTTCATACAATGTATATTTAAATGTCATATGGTAGAAGCCAAAAAATGTTATTATAATGTGACGTGGCCAGGTAACAAGACCATGGAGACGGTCCTATTCTGCAGCCCCATATAGCTGATTTTTATTTTTATTTTTTATTTTATTTTTTTAAGTTTGTGGCTTCACAATCACACAATTTTTCAAGTAATGTTACTATCATTGTCACATTAAAACAATGATATGCAACCGCTTAAAAAGGGGGAAAAAATGCACCTTACCCCATAATTATAGGTTATGTGTAATTTAGTTTCCCAGCTAAAAAAAATATGTAATGTGATTCATGTACTTTTCTAAATATGCATTTTACTCCTATTAATAATGGACGAGAAACTCAACATAAGAACTAAGTGCACATTCAAAAAAAAGTTTAGAAATTACGTTCCACATTTTTCAATTCAAGAACTAAAGGACAAATAGCCTATAATTCGGAGGTAAAATGCATTTTTTAATAGTGATTTGGGTTTTACAAATTTCCCACGTATGTTTCTTTTTTGTACTAATCTCATTGTAAGCCTTGCTAAAATCTCATAGCACCAATGTGCAGCCCAAATGAATGGAATACTGGGGTGACAACAGTGACAACAAAGAGCTGCTATGGTGAAACTGAACCAATCAGTGGCAGTGGCACAGCATACCCTGGTGCATATCCTGAGCAGATGAGGGTTGTGGACATGGTGCTCAGAGAAATGAGCAACCCTCCTTACCTTATGGACATCACAATGTTATCAGCATTTAGAAAAGATGGGCACCCCTCAATTTATAGTGGTGATTTGAGCCCTCAACAAAGAGCCAACCCTGACTACTCAGCTGATTGCAGCCATTGGTGCCTTCCAGGGTTGCCAGATACTTGGAATGAACTATTCTATACTGCTTTGTTATACTAAATTATATGTTTTACAAGCTAACACATTTTCCTTAACTGGATTTTTCTTCGTTATAACTCTTAGTAGGTAATGCATTTATTGAGACGGTTGCATGATGGCAACTGTTTCATCTGTAAAGATTTGCTAGTGAAATGAGAAAAGAGTTGTGTCCTTTTTTAGTTTTTTCTCCTCTATTAGTGTAAAAAGTGAATCTTAGTAAAAATTTCCAAAGGAAAGTGAAAATGTTATATGCTCTTCTCCTTTTGTTTTGGAAAATTAATCTCATGGATCTTCACTTTAAGTGTTTTTATAACTATCACTATCTAGGCTAATTTTTCAGGTTAAAAATACTTGATTACTTATTTTGAGTGTTTCTTTTTTTTAAATTTTAAAATAGTATCTTTTATACGGAATGAAATGAATAAAATATTGCTCCTGTATTGATCAGAATAACTTGGGGCCAATTTTAACATTAATGTCAATGAGCTGTAATTTAAGAAGTCGTATTTCTCTTAGTCCTTATGCCAAGAAGTTGTTGGTGTTGAGAGTCAAGAGTTTAATTTCCATATGTTTATACTTTATCACATCCCTCTAGCTCCACTTGGAGCTTTTTAGAACCAAAAAGTTTAACATCAACCAAGTCCAAGTTTCTTATAATGCCACTTAAGAATGCACCACTCCCTAAATTGATTAAGGGAAATATAACGTGATTCAAAGTCATATTTAGTTACTCCTAACTTGTTTACAGGAGAAAATTATAATTTGCTAGTTTGATTAAAATATGTTGGTAGAATGGAGTTTTTCTTTTTTTTTTTGGGGTAAACTGAGGGGTCGAAGCCTAAAACAACAACACTAACTAACGAATAGCACGGGGCAAGGAAACCCCAGACACATCACTAAGGAGAATCTACCGCAACTTAGGAGGGGAGTTCCACATAACAGTATCAAAGTTGGAATGAAAACTAAAATTAGCAAGCCAGTCTGCGCCTCTACTTGCTTCTCTGAACACATGGGCAATTATGACATCCCAGTTCCTCTGGAGGCTAGCTCTGAACCTAGTTATAAGGCGAAGATGCTTGATTGTTGAATTATTGTTGGAAATAGCATCAATAATAGCTCTGGAGTGACACTCCATAGCAAACTTTGCGAAATCCTAGAGTCCACTCTGTCTGCAATCCAAGGAGAAATCCCCAGCACTTCAGCTAAAAACGCTGAGCAGGGGCCCAACTTACAGGTGTAGCCAATTATCCACAGCCCTGAGCAGATAACTATAAAATAAAATGTATTTTAACTATAAAATAAAGGAAAAATTACATTTCACCTTTTTTTGAACTATAGGTGCTTTATACTTTAGTTCCTAAATTTTAAAGATGTATAAATAAATTTTCTAAATTCTTGCAAATATATATTTTAATCAAAATAAGTGTATAATATTTCCTAAACTTTTAGTTAAATATAAATCAACTTTTTGAATATTTTTAAATATGTAATTTGATATCCTAAATATATTTTAATGTGCGATATTTTTATTAATAATTGATAAAAAAATTAATAAAAAAATCAATTTATATATTTAAAAAAATTTAAAAAATTAATTTATATATTTTCAAAATTTAAAGATTAAAGTACGCATAATCTGTAATTTAGAGAATAAAATGCGCGACTTTCCCTAAAATAAATGTGCCAGATAACAAAATTAGATTTTCATAGCAACGACAAAAAATTTTAGAAGGGCTTCTGATTGAGGCTTCATATTTTGGGAGTTTCTTTGGGCTCATAACTAGTCGGGTTGCTCAAAATAATTTACCTATGGCTGGGCTACCCAGCAGGTTTTTTTGTTTTTTGGTTGGATCGTGGCTACCCAGCAGTTAAAATCATGAGCCATTACTGCTGCGTACTATTGAATGGACTTGGTTGGTCTCCATAGCATTCATTTCCTGCTAGCCTAAGTGAGACCAAGTTCATGACCAAGAGATTAAAAAAGGGAAAAAAGAAAAATAAAAAAAGTGAGACCAAGTTTGGCACAAATGCTAATTTTGTGCTGGGCGTTATTTCCGTTATGAAGGCGTGCAGATGATTCTGATGTGCATCTCTTATTGCACAAACTTGTTCTTCTCTAGTTTTCTATGCTATGTTTTGAGGTCATAGACTTTTAGTGCACCATATGACCCAAAAACAAAGGATAAAGCTTTTTGGTACAATCGAAAACAGAATACGACATATGAATTGAAAATTAATCTGCGTTTCAATCAGATACCCACCATATATGGCCATGGTGGCCCCCACTTTAAATTTCTCTTACTTTTTTAGTTGGACCAAATCATTCTTGCTATATTTCATAAAAAATCTCTCGTACATATAGCAATGCTCAAATCTTGGTAATCTATATTACTGAAATAGCAGGGCTTGCATTCAGCGTTAACTGATAAGATAAACACAACTTTTCATGGAAACCCAATACAATACATTATGATGATGTTCAAAAAAGAGAGGGGAAAAAAAAGTACAAGATGTAGATAGCACAACACTTAGGACCTCTTGGTCTAAAGCCTTATATGATATATAGCATTGCCTGCTTAAATAGCACAGCAGGCAAAATTCTCACTTATGCTCACTACTATATGATATCTTGGGAAACTATTCCTTGCCATGGCTCCTACTAGCTCTGGATGGCAAGCCTAAGAGGAGAAACTTCCATCTTAGGTATGATCTTCTCTGGTTCTACAGCTTGGACTGAGTTGACCTGGTTCTCATAAGCAGAATTGTGCACCCCAAGTGCTGCTCTTCCAGAAGGATCAAGGTTGTTGGACCACGCAGCATCCCACTCAACAGCTTTGGCTGTGCTACATGCAACACTTGCTCCTCCAGGAACACTGAGCCTTGCTGAGTTCTGCAAAACCAAATTAAAGAACACAAAGATTTTCAATTAGCCCTAGTTAAATCAACAGAGAAGGTGAGCCCCGGCGCAACGGTACGGTTGCTGCCTTGTGACCTAAAGGTCCCGGGTTTAAGCCTCTCCAATTGTGGGAGTAAGGCTGTTTATATCTGCCCTTCCTAGAACCCACTATGTGGGAGTCTCATGCATTGGACATTCTTGTTAAATCAAAAGAAATCATGTTGGTCCCTGGTCCCACTTTAGATTTGATTGGTTTAAGTTACCTGAGGGAAGAACCTCTCAAAGATCATTCTATAGTAATATGCTTCCTTGGTTGTTGGGGTGTTATGGGGGAAGATATGAGCAGCATTGAGCATCATCTTATCAGTCACCTATAAGAAAATGTCAAGAACCAATTATAAGCAACAGCAATTATATGACTAGCTATGAAGTTTGGATGAGGAAAATTGGGATTAGAGAGTAAAGGGTTGGATTCATATTTACATGTTTTGCAGCATGTGCTTTAAGGCCATCAATCCAACTGTAGCCAACTCCATCACTGAATTGTTCTTTCTGCCTGTATAAAATGTGCTGCATGGAATTCAATTCTTATATGTCAGTTTAACAAATTAATTTTGCATAAGATCTAGTGATATTGCAGCAAATTGCAGAGTACCTTTGGCAGATAGGGGTGCTCTTCATCATCAAAGGCCTTCCTCAGTACCCATTTCTCAATTCGTCTTTCTTCTGGTTTTATCTGAACAGGTTAAACAGTAAACCAATTTAATAAAATTATTTAACATTTTAAGTGATGAAGCATTGCAACATTCTTTGTTCATACCATTTTATACTGAGGATCTATATTCATAGCAACATTGATAAACTCTTTGTCCAAAAATGGTACACGGGCTTCTAGACCCCAAGCATATGTTGCTTTATTGGCCCTCAAGCAATCATATTTGTGAAGTGCCTTAATCTGCTTCGAAAACAGAAAAAAAAGAAAGAACACATATCTATTAATATTTTTTATTTCAACCCCTCATATTGTTATGAAAAGGAGCATGGTAACTCTATGACCTTGCGGCATGTTTCTTGGTGGAATTCTTCCTTGTTTGGTGCCTTGTGGAAGTACAGATACCCTCCAAAGATCTCATCAGATCCTTCTCCAGAGATCACCCATTTGACACCTAGTGATTTAATCTTGCGAGACATAAGAAACATGGGAGTGCTTGCTCTAATTGTAGTCACATCATATGTCTCAATGTGGTAGATGACATCCTCAATAGCATCTATGCCATCCTGCATGCACCATTATATAAATTGAAGGGCACCAAAATTTTAAGGCTGATAAGTACTATATCATGTAGCATGATGCTACACAGTCATAATAGCTTGCTGGAAAAACCATTGCCTGACTCGTGGCAAATTATGAGTGGAAGAACAGAAATCACGGGTGGAGAAAAAAAAAAATGAGGTGTCCACCCCATATCTTGCCACATAATTTGGACATACAGAATTCTAACAAATTTTCTGGTTGCCAAATATTTTTCTACATGCAGATGTATACCTGGACAGTAAAGTGAAACTCATGGTGGACTGTGCCTAGATAGTCTGCAACTTCTTTTGCAGCCCTCAGGTCTGGTGCACCCTATTCAATATAAGATGATTAAAGATTAAGACAACCATAAAGAGATCCAATTTTTATGAAAAAGAAAATCCACTAAATTTTCAATGTCATTCATAATTTAGAATAGATGTACACCTTAAGGCCTACACAGAATGAGTGTAATTTTGCTCCCCACTGCTTGGCAGCCTGCGTGCCGGCGAGGTAACGAGCGGTGACTGCAGCAACCAATGAAGAGTCCAAACCTCCGGATAGTAAAACACCGAAAGGCACATCAGTCATCAACCTTTTTATGACTGCCTGTAATCAAATTCATTGTATCAATTATACTGATGTAAAGAAAAAGTATCCAGACAGAAAGAAATTGGGATGAACTGCTAATCACAATTATGTATTGAGTTGAGCCTTTTGTGAATCTTACCTTCTCAAAGGCATGTCTCAAAGCAAGAGGATCATAAGGGGCTGATGGAATAGCCTCAGAGAACCAAGGAGGATTGTACCATCTGCGGAACTCTCTATCTTTGCTTGAGTACAAGTGACCGGGTGGAAAAGCCTCAAAATGTTCACAGTCATCATTCAGTCCTTTCAATTCTGATGAAATCCAAACAGAACCTGAAACATATGTATGCCAAACATGTCACAATGTATTCAATTCAAATATGTGAAATAGACTTCATGAATTCAATTCAGAAGAAGGGCAGGTTATATAATATTACCATCTAGGCCCCAACCAATGTATAAGGAGGTGACTCCAATAGCATCCCTTGCCACTAGAAAACTGTTGTCGCGGGTATCCAACAGAACAAATGAAAAGATGCCATCGAGCATGTCCACAAAGTCCTCACCATATTCCTCATACTAAAGAAAAGATTAACACCAAAAACAAGTAGTCGATAAGAACAAGAAGTCCAATCATGATTAACAGCCATATTCTATATGATAGAAAGGATGAAAATTTTGATCAACACTCAGAATAAGAATAACAAGTGAAAAAAATAGCTTCTAAAATTGATCTTTATATATATATATATATATATATATATATATATATAAGGTTAAAATTGGTAAGTATATAAAAAGATGACTAACCAGGTGTGCAATAACATCACAGTCACATTCCGTTCTGAAGGTGTGATTAGGCAGTTGTTTCCTAAGCTGTTCATGATTATAAATCTCTCCATTCACCTGGTTTTCAGTGGATGATATTTACAATCAGTCATCATAATCCACTGCGGTTAAAATTGGTTCAATAAGAGATAGATAATTAAAAGGGGTGAAAAAAACCACACATCATACTATTACGGGATAGATTCCACTTCTGTATATTACAATTATCTACCATACCATAATAGTATAACATTTGAAATAGCAATCATAGAAAAGCAGGATCTTGAGAAAATAGAATATCACTGAAGATTTCACTTTTGTGTATTACAAATTTACAATTATGGGATAGATTCCACTTTTGTGTATAACAATTATGTACCATACCATAATAGTATAAAACTAGAAAGGGTAATTATAGAATAGCAAGATCCTGAGAAAATAGGAATTGTCACTGAAGTTTAATTAGCATAAGGCATATACCGTGACAATAATGGACTTGTCTTCATTGAATAGAGGCTGATCACCAGAAGCAGGATCAACTATGGCTAACCTTTGGTGAGCCAAATAGCAGTCACCGTGTTGATGGAGCCCACTCCAGTCAGGGCCACGGTGCTTCAACCTGTGACATCAACAAGCACAAAATATAAGACATGACAAGTCATGAAAAAGACTAATTCATACTGCACTTTCTGCAAATTAACTACTTTTCACAACTTCATTACTTGTTTCCAATTTTCATTCATCTATTTGACTTTTACCAGTACAAATGACCAATAATTGCATTGCAACATGGACCCCACACCCCCAGTTCTTTTTCTCCTAACAAGCCAGTGATCTAATTAGAATAATATATACTTCACAGTTTTCAACTTATCTTATCAAAGTCACATATGTTTATCCTAAAATACTAGTTAAATCAGAAAGATGGGTATGGGGTCCCAACATATAGCAATAACTGTGATTTCGTTTCTGACATATGTTTAGCTCGTTCCCCTTAAAATATTCGATGGACTAGACAGTAGAAGACGCTACCATGACTGTTAAAACGAGGAGAAACAAAAGTATAAGCCACTTGTTACGCATTCCTCATCATCACTCAACTCTCAAATAGTCAATATCAAGGCTTACAAAACTCCATGCCAAGAAAACAAATAGAAAACTACCACTTTCTTGACATAAAAAAACCAAACCACTACCAGGAAATAAAGTTAAAGGGAAAAAAAATCATATTTTTTTAATAAAAAAATACTTCTTAAATTTATACAATCTGCTTGTATAAGATTCCCAAAAAATAAAAATAAAAAATAACTAAGCTTATAATACAAGTAAATTTTTTTAATAGTACTTTGGAGTATTATCTTATCCAAAGTCGCGGCCACAAATTGCACACATGCAGCATCAACATGAACTTGTAAACCGAAAACATTAAAAAACTCTTTGCAGGCGGAAGAGTGTGGTGCGGTCAGGGAAAATATGTAAACCAAGAAGCTTTGAACACAAAGATCAAATTTAAGTAAAGGGTATTTGAAAGACAAAGAATCAATCCAAGAATTTTTTTTTTTTCTTTACGAGACAAGTTACACAGCCAGAAAATCTTTGCCAGAATGAAATGCTTATTCATTCAAGAGTCACTAATAATATGTCATATTATTCTCACAATTCAATTCTGGCAAATTTTTCTAGATCTCTTACTTTTTTCTTTCTTTATAATACATATACATATGCATGCATATAGATGCATGTCTATGACTCTATGTCGATGTATGTAATATATAGAAGTAGAAAAGATAGAGAATCATTGCCTGCGAGAAAGCTCAAGGACGCGAACCCTTTTGGCTTGAGAGTCATCAGAACAACCAAGCACAGCAAGTATTCCACACATTGTGATATATTATTAGTGATATGAAGAGAAGACTCAAAAGGGTGTTAGAAGAAAAAGAGAAAGAGAAAGAGAAGAAAATGACGAAGTGTTTTGAAGAGAAAGAGAAAGAGAAATGGAAGGGAAAATGGGAAGAAATTAAGATAAAAGGGAGGGAAAACGGAGAAGGAGGAGCTTAATAGAGGGAAGGGACAACCACGTAGAATGGCTCTAGTTGAATGAGTTTAAGCATACTTCGCATCCACAGACACGTATGGTATTTATAGTGCACCGAGTAGGGAGCGAACGGCGTCGTTTCGTGTCTTCGTTGTGTTGCTTTCTTCGCAATGGGTTACCGGCTAACGGGTGGTCCCTTGAGACTCGACACCGGGACCACCGCCTTTTCGTCTTGCGTTGTGCCACGTGCTGTGACGTGGTTCGTTGTTTTCAATGAGATATTTTCTTTTTTTCATATTTTTTGTTATTTTTAATGTGATTGTCTAAAAAATATAATCTAATCTTGATGTATAGTAAGTATAAAAAAATTTAATATCCAATTATAGTTGTATCAATAAAATTATTTAAATTAATTATATATTATTTTAAAAATTTTAAAATATAAATATATAATTAAATAATAATATAAAAAAATTTTATATAGTTCATCAAAATTAATTTCTACATAATATTTCTTACACTCTTCTTTTTATTTGTGTAACAATAATTTTTTTTGGAGATGCAGTAACTTGACCACGAAAAAAGTAATTCTACCCAGATGAATTTGTTTCTAAGATAAAAGGAAAATAAAAGCATATTTTTTATTTAACAAATTATAATATGTTTTTTAATTTAAAATAGATATACTTTTATTTTATTTAAGAAATAAATTTCATTAAAAACTGTATCCCTCTCCAAGCCCTTTCTTTTGAGTGCATTTTATTCATTAATTACTAATGTTTCTTAAAAGGTACGTAATTATTATTGCGGGTTTTAATGCATTTTATGGTAAATTTTTTAACACATGTTCATTTATATAGAAAAAGTTTTAATGAGATTTAAATTATAAAAGAATAAAATATTAAATAGATTAATTCAAAGTTAGAAATTCTTTTTCATATCGGTTTGCTACTTGGCCGCCAGGTATACTAATGAGGTTTATCCTTAATCCATTTTTACTTTGACCGTTGAGACAAGCCAGAGGTTACATCAGCATGTTTCCATTTTCAGCGGCGATAATTAAATAGTGAGAAAATGTTGAAAATATTTATTTATTTTTATTGTAAAGATTAACCCTAATGTTAAGTTTCGCTACTTCAAGTGTTTAGTTAAGTTATTAAACCCTTTTTTCGTCATCATGTTACAATCCTATTTTGATATTTCAATAATTATTCTGATTATCAAAGTTGTTTTCATTACTGGCATAGATTCATCCGATGTCAATTCGTGCTTTAAGTATATCACTATTATATTAGAGTAATTTACTCGATTATCATGCCTATTTGACACATTTGATAGTATAAAGTCAGATAGGATAATGGTTAATAATATAAGACCTGATTATATAAGATTTGATAAAAATTTAATATTATACAGTATTCAATATATCACTGTATAAGATATTGTATTATATAAAATATTATTAAAAAAGATATTATAATAAATATAATTTTTTAAATATTAAATTTAAGATTTAAAATTAATATAATTGTTTAAATATTTATTATAATTATTTTAGTTTTTTTATTATATATAAATATAATTTTATTTATTTATTTTTAATATTTTTTCATAAATATAAAAAATATAGGAGAGAAAGAAAAAGAGAAATAAAAATTTAATTTTTATATATCAAAATTCAAGTAGGTCTAATATTATATTTATATGTTGGTTGTATTTTTATTAGATATAATTAAATTTATATTAAATATTATTTATTATTATATATATTTTAATAATAAATTTTTATTTCTATATTTTTATATTAATTTGATATATAAATTTATATAATATATTAATTATATCAAATAATAAATAAGATCATAATATATTATATTATCTTATCCTATCATATTTAATATACATGCAAAGCACACCCTTATTTTTTAAAAAAAAAAACCCGTCACAATCGAGTTAAATTTAAAACTAACTCACTACTCGAGGAAAAATTAGCCTAGGTACAATTGGATGTAGTTTACCTCTAATAATATATTATGTTATAAATAAAAGAATCATGCATGACTTCGATTACGAATATTAAGAAAATGATGAAATATGATTATGAAAGATAAATTAAAAGTCAAAAGTATTCGCAGCATTTTATCAACAAATCCACGTGGCATTTGCGTGACACCCTTAAAGATCCTTACGCATTATCGACATGGCTTTGATTGGTGACTTCTTCTGTCACAGTAGTCCGAACCGAATGAAATTCCAGTAAATGCCATCTACACATTTGAGAATTTATGCCTTCTTCTGTCACAGTAGTCGGAACCGAATGAAATTCCAGTAAATGCCATCTACACATTTGCGAATTTATGCCTATGTCACGTATCTAAATTATTAATATCCACGTGAATTTGATGATTGTAGATTTTAGAAAATACAAACTCTAATATTATTATGATAATACTGCAGAATCTCATGTCATTTGATGCTAGATTGCTGGTTTAAGATAACAGATCCATTATTCTAGATGCAGTATGACTTTAGGTATGGTTAACTTTGGCCGACTAGAAAACTATCCACAAGTTTAATTTAAGTAAATATACAAAATTTTCCAAAAATATAATGTTTGAACTCAAGTACTCATAATTAATATGTGAAAGAAAAAACTAAACATTAATCATAGGTTAAGTTAGAGTTAAAAACGCATTTGATTTGCTTAATTATGTTTCTTCCAAAACCAAAAGCTATATATACGACTCAAAGATGATGTGTTATAATCTTATAAAAGCTTTTAATGAACATAAAAGGTTAGGATTTTATAAACATCATGCCTAAAACGATAGGATCCTATTCAAAAGAAAAGTACATATATCAAGGGAATGATGGAAAATAGTTATCATGTCAGGCGATCAAATCGATCACCCAATCTTGAAAATTTTTGATACGATAATGTAATCCAATTAGTTTGATATAACCATGATATGTGACTTAATTAATTAACTAAGTTTTATGGGAAAAAAATAATCTATTTTGTAAGAATTTAAACTTACTGAGAATTTATAGTGTAACTTATCCAAAATAATTAGTTATTAGGAGTGGACTTATAATAAGGAGCTTAAATAATATGTATGAGATTATAGATTTGATCTTCATTGTCATTGTTATACCCAAAAAAAACTTAACTAAATTAATACGTATGTAAAATTGTTGGTACACTCAAACAATGTAAGAGCATTTATAGTGTTAAATAAAGTTTATTAATAGAGTTAGTTTATTTAGTTAATTTTTCACTTAAAAAATTTACTTATGCTTTTTTTCTGATTTAAATTTAATTTTAAAGTATTTTTATGAGTGAGTTATCTAAATATTCTTGTATGTGCTCAATAAGTTTGACTGTATAATATGACTCTTAATTCGGACAAACTTTTCCCTTACAGTGTTTGCAAAATTTTTTATTAATATAATGGAACAAAATTAATAAAAATAAACTGAAAAAAGATAAAATGAATGGAAAATAGTTTTCTCTTCCCTTTTTTTTTTGGGCGGGGGGGGGGGGGACGAGATGAATGAAACATAGTTGTTTTTCCTATTGATTGAGAGATTAATAAGGGAAAATAATGAAATTTAATTTAATGTGTAAGTTATATTGTAAATAAATATAATGGATAATTATATTGTTTGAAAGTTATAATTTTTGGTTCCACATATTCCACCCAAATTTTGGAGAATAATAAACGGGTTTTTGACAGAAAAAGAAGAGAAGTAGATCCCCAAAGTTTCTTTGCTTTCCTATTTAATTTTTTCTCCTCCTCATTTTTTTTTTGTGGGTTTCTCTACCTATCATCTGAACATACTCTTTATTTAAAATTTTATCATCACTGAAAAATTAATATGATTTCACTGACTAATCCCTAAAATTTAACTGGTGAAATTCTGAGATACGTTTTGTGATACTTATGAGGAGTTTAATTGGATGTGGCGATTGGGCATACAGACATCTCTTATTTATTTTTCTGCCAATCTCTTATTTCTTTATTTTATTTTATTTTGATTCATGATTCATATCATTGATGAAAGGGTAAATTAACACAGTACGATAAATTTCCACGGTTATTAAACTCAAATTCTTAAATTTCTGATAAAGAGAAGTAATTTCACAAATCACCACAAACTGAAGAAAATAAATATTTAATTTATTATCATGGAATCTATTAAATAAAATAAAAAAATACAACGATATATATATATATATATATAGTGTTTGTCTCCACAAAATTGGATCTTTACAGATCTCCTCTGCCTCCTTTGTATGTTTGTCAAAATATCACAAGCTACGATTTCTTTGATTTATAGTTTGGGATGCTTTAAAAAGTCTTTTATTAGTATGAGAATAAAAATATATAATAATTAATATATTTAAAAGTATAAAAAAAAATTTTGGAACTTATTTTTGGAATTTCAAAAAAATTTTTATGAGAAGTAATTTCAAAATTATTTTTTATTTTAAAAAAAATATTTTGAAAAATAATTTTATTATTATTCTCACGTCAATAATCAAAAATAATTTTTCTTTATCCTATTTAAATAAAAATTATTTTTTTAAATTTATTTTTGACATACTCAAATCAAATATAAATTAATTCTATAAAAAATTAAACTAAACATACCAGTATTGCAGCACATTTTATTCGCTTCTATAATACACAAGAGCACCAATATTTTTCTATTTATTAATATTATCCGTAGATCAATATATTATTATAGTATACATTTTAGATATATATATATATATATATATATATATATATATATATATATATATATATATATATATATATATATATATATATATATATATATATATATATATGTAATTACAAAATTTCATTGTTTCTTTTTGTCTTCTTTCTCCCACATCTCGCTCAATCTGAACTTTTGTGGCCATTCGATGTGTATTTGCCGCGTTTGCACATGCGGAAGTGGATAGGAACCTTAGCCAACAGGATTAGAAAACGAAAAGTAAAAGGAATGAGGAACAAGTTAAATTACCATAAAGAAACAAAGAAAAATCAGCAAACACAAAAGTCCCTTTCAAATTGGAAAAGTCAAGTTGCATAGTACCATACACATAAGAATTCTCACCAGTTGTTAGTTATTATCTTCTTCTTTTGCGGTCACATACGACTATACACATACAAGCTTTGGAAACTTCAATTAATATTTTTGTTTTTTCTTTAGGTATCTTTATTAATATTGTTATGAGATTAATTTTTTATGTATTGTCGCAATTAAGAGTACTTTTCAACAATTATTCTTTCTATGGCTTAAATTTAATTTGGTCCTCTTTGTGGAGATATAAATCACTTACCGGTTACCACTATATCTAATCATGGTTGGTAAACTTTAATTCATATTGAAAAGTAAGTATAATTTATATATTTTGTTTAAGATGCATATAATTAATTTATTATTATAATAATATCATATAACTAGGAAATGTTTATATTGCAAAAGTGATATTTCTCAGGAAAAAAAAAACTCTGAAAATTTGTACTTTGAATGCTGATCTTTATTAAGAGCTTAGATTAATAAAGAGAATTCTTAGAGAATTTTGCACTAAAGAGAATTCTTAGAGAATTTTGCACCAAAAAGAATTCTTAGACAATTTCTCATATTTATATTTTCATTAAAAAAAAAACTCGACAAGATGACAAAAGGGAAAAAATGATTAAAAAAAAAATGCACAATATTTTCGATCTACCTTTTTTTTTTCCAACAAAACTCTTCTTTTTAGGTTAATTTAACGCACTTTCCCTCAACTTCTCTTATAATAAAATTTCATATTTCTTATCCATTTTTTCCTCTCTTTATCACTTTTCTATTATAAACAAAAATGTTCACTTATTATTTTTTTACCCACTCATATGGGTGTACTTTGCACACAATCTCAAGTCTTAACCGTAATTAAGTGGACTTATATATGTAATTGGCTTGGGGATTAGTTAATGCTTAACCGAATGGATGTCACTTAAGTTTTCTTCATTAATATATTTAACTATTATTACTTCATGCGTAGTGACAGTAGGTTAGAAAGCATGACGGAATTTTATTTTATTTTATTTTTTACATCAAACTATTGGAGGCTGGGGGCAAAAATATATGTTCTTATTCACCAAGTTGGTACTTTTTATTTTATTAATTGTTGATTTAATTGACAACCACTTTGAAGGTTATCAACTAACTATTAAAAAAAAGTGAATTTTTTACATGAAGTTTCATGAACAATTTTATTTTATTTTTTGGGTTTATTTAGATAAAGTTATAAAAAACTTATTTATTTTTTAAAACAATTCTTAAGATCATTTTATATATTTTGATATAATATTTAAAAATTTTATAGATAATAATATTTTTTTTAATTTTTTGGATAAAAATAATAAAAGTACTTTTTTTTATAATAACATCACCATAAAGGAGATTCAGAAAGCATATTTTTGAACTGTTTGAATTAAAAGTTGTATGCAAAAAAAAATAAAAATTCAAGCACTTAAAAAAAAAAAGGTTTGAGAAAAATGAGCTCTGTTTCATATAAGAAGAAAATACCAACTTTTATATATTCCATTAAAGCATTCAACTTGTTGCAAGCGATTTCTTATATATTCAACTTGTTAAAGCATGTTGATAGCAGATTATTTCAAGAAAATAATTACTTTTTTTTTTCAAAATTATCTTTAAAAACTTGTAATTAGAAATTATTTGAAATCTAAAATAAGTTAATTCAAACTTACATCTATTCTCAGTCATTTATTCCTTTATATCCTCACATCTTTTGAGTTTTTTATGCCATTTACTTGATTTTAGATTGTCATTATCATCATTCTTTTTCTTCATATTTACCTTAGAAAAATTGTCCAAATGTTGAAGAAGACTTTTATTTGAATCTATTATTTTTATGTAATCGTGAACAGTAAAAGAAGTTCAAATTAGATCTTGAACTTGGAGTTAGTCATATTAAACAAAATCGTCCAACTTACTTAACAAGTTACAACAGTTCTCTCAAGTCTCAATCACTTCTCAAACTTAAATGGTAATACGTATGTCACTTTAAATGCACAATTTGATACGATAATGGAAAAATTTGAGACAAAAACAAAAAAAGAGAAGCAAATTTGATAATGGAGATGAAAAACATAGACATATTGATTAGGGTTATGGGGAGTTATTGGTTTTCGATATGTGAAAAACATGCAGAATTGGGCAACCTTTTTTTTTTTTCTTTTTTTGGGAATAATACTAGCCTTACAGTAGTTTTATTCGTTTGTTTCAATGTTGGTATATATGAAAACCCTCATCTATATTTCCCTAAGAAATTAAATTTCGATATAAATCAACTTAAGTGCAATCCTAGCTAATTTCTAATTAGTATTCACACAGCTTATATTTCAAGTTTCAACGCAGAAGTTCTAAGATTTATTTTTAAAAATATTATCTATAAGCCAAATTTGGGATAATTCATGTCATTAGTAAATAGCTCATTTTATCCAGCTGTGTATCTTTCTTTTCTTTTTTGGTTACATCCAGTATGTATCTGATCCATTAGTACTAGAAAGATAAATTAAACATAAATGCATTGCAGTAGGGGCAAAATAAATAAATAAATAAATAAGGAAAAGAAGAAAATCGTGTCTCTAACCAATGGAGTTGGATAATTAGTTTCAATTGGCTTTTAGACACCTCTTAGGGCTCATTTGTAAATAGAATGTTCGCATGGTTGCTGTATATATGTTGTTTATAGTGACTTTTGGCTGACCAGGGACTCAGGGAGGCCTAGTTTTATTGATTAACTAGTGTTTTCTTTTTGGGAAATATTTTTGTTACATAGATTTTTAGACATCTAAATCAAAATGAGATTCATATACAAATAAATGAATATTTCGGTTATGTCAATAACGGATATGATAGTAACTAATGATTGATAAATTAATGATGAGAAATGATTTCATTAAATTTATCACTAAGATAACATAAATTTCCATTTATTAACACATCATTCCTAATATTTTCTATATATTATCACACAAACAAATTAACCAGTAACGTATCTGAAACTTCTACCTATTTTTACATGAATCTCCATGTATCAATTTGGGTATTTAAAAAACTATGCCCAAATAATAGATTTTGTTTTCCTGGACAAGAAAAGAAAAAGAATAAAATTGCAATAAAGTTCATGTAGTTCCAAAACACCCATCAGTTCTTGTGAACGGAAATCAAGTTTAGTGGAAAACATCGCTTCCGAAAACAATGTCGTTCTTTTGCATCCAAATTTTTGTGACCTTTAGAGGCTACATAGAGTTACTTTTTGTACTTAGTGACAATGTAGTGTTGGTTCACACACCTTTAAAGTAAAGTTTATATATATGACTTTTGATATCTCCGTTAAGCCGTGCTTCCATTAATTTTTTCTTTCTTTCGTTGTTCCCTAATGCATATGAGCGAAGAGCTTGATTGATAATGACTTTAATTTCTTAAATCTATTTTTATCTTCTTGTATATTGGAGTGTTGTTCGAATTTATTTGTTATTTTTTAATATTAAATTGTAATTTTTTATAGATTCAATCAATTAAAACCGTTCAAAAGATTAATGTATATTTAACTATGAGAATGCAAAAGTTATATTTTTTTTCCCTCACACAAATTGATTTCTTAAAATTTGAACTTATAAAAGTGCTATCCTAATTTATTCACTAATTTTGAAAACAAAATTATTTTCGATGTATAATAGATGCTTATTAATAAAAACTTATTCTCTAAGTAAGTCTGAGTAGTATTTTATTCCATGTCATATTACGTATATGATTGTGACTCTTGAGTTTGTTTAACTGAACAATTGAATATACGATTAGATTCTAACGAAATACGGGATAGTACTGAAGAAACTAGTTGTTGGTAGTTGCACATGGGACCGATGAATTATTGTCTCATTGTGTGATTAAAAATATTTTTTGTGATGTGCATGGTAATTATTCAATCTAATAAGACAAAGTGATGTTTGTTAATACGTATTGATGATTTAATAAATTGAGTAAAGTTTACATAGACAAATATAATGACGGCATATTCAATAACGCAAGCTATGTAAATGAGTACATAGTTAACAACTATAATATTCTTTTCATACTTTATATATAGAGATTAATTGATATGCACTAACAATATAAAATAATTTTACACTGTCAACTAATAAAAATAAGAAAAAATGAGAAATTATAATTGGTCCTTCATTATAATTGGTAGTTATTTATATGAATTGGCACTTTTCACAATTTCTATTGGTTGACAGTATAAAATTATTTTATATTTTCAATGCATTTAAATTAAATTCATATATATAATATATGTTGGATATATTGTGCAGTACAGAATAGAAGCAGAAACTGAAGATACAATGACGGTAATGTTGGCAAAACCCCAACATTTGCAGCTGAGAGAAGAGCACACTTCACGTGAAACATGCTCTCTCAGCCGGTGATTTTTGTTTTGGCGAAAATGGGAGAGTTATTTCTTTCATTTCTATTTTTTTTTATTTAACGAAAATCTTGGAACGAGTATCGTTTATTATACATATCTTTCTCCCTCCTCAAAGAAAAAGTAACATTCAAAATCCACTCAACTCTAACTAATTTGGATCGAGATAGATTCACCCACTATAAAAATAAAATTTTTCTAATACTATTTTTTTTAATTCATAATATTTGAATTCAAAATTTTGTTTAAGAAAAAAAATTATTTTAATCAACCGAGTATTGATATTGTACATATCTTTCGTGATGTACATATAACTTGTAAAATAAGATATTACATATGATACAGATATTACACTTGCAGTGCTACCGTACGTTTATTTCATTTAAGAAAGATATCGGATATTAGTATAATCATATGTTAAGTTATCATTTATGATCAATTTCAATGCTTTCGTGGAGGTGATTCTTATAAAAACCAAATTAAATGGATAAGTTGCAAAGGTGTTTATAGTTTAATTTAATGTTTTAAATATCAGAATGAATCGTCTAGTTAAATCAATTGAACTTTAAATTGAGACCACGTTTAGTTTTTTATTTTTTTTGTTTTCGATAAAAAAAATTTAGGGTGAGAAAATGGCACCCTAATCCAAGGCAAGGAAAATCTCCGAGTTCAAATAATATTTATAGAAGAACTTACATTTATCTCACCTTAAGAAGATGAGTAGAAGCTCAAATTTGTGACCTGTCAAATATGAGTCAATTTGATTTCACAATTATATGCTTCTAAGTATCTAGTCCTTTTTAGTTAAATTAAGTTTTTGGCCTATATTTTACATTAATTTTTAAATCAGGTTCTATACTTTTTTTGTTTTGAATCAAATGCTTATAGTTATTAACATTTTTAAATGGATCACTTCTCATTACTCTCAATTATACTATCATTAACTGAAGTCTAACATGGAAAAACTAATAATTGATTTGGCATGTTATTTCATGCCAAATGAGCTTTTTATTTGGCGATGCCAATCCATATCATATTCATCTCAAAAATCTACCAATCTAAAACCTAACACAAACATTTGAACTCAACAAAAACTAAAGAAGCATCATATATATATATATATATATATATATATATATATATATATATATATATATATATATACTGCACATTCCTCTATTGCACATTCCTCTGCCTATTTTTCGTCGTTCCATCTTCTCATTGGACGGTGAAACATTTATAATTAGCTCAAGTTGAAATTAATATTGTTAGAACAGAAGATAACAGGAAGAGATTTATTTAAAAATATTTATAACTATAAGGACTCAATTAAAAAAAAAATATGGAAATCAATTTAAAAATCGATGTAAATTGTGGGGATGAAAAACTGAATTTAACCTATTTCTTATTCATATATGCTGCTATGCACATTTCTTCAATGTCATATGGCTAATTACATGCTATGTATTTGTCAAGAAGCCTACGTGAAAGTCTGAAAGAATTATGTAGCACAAAAATCTTTTATTGTACACCAAAGAAATTAGTAAACCTTTATTTAGGTCCTTTCAAGGGCATGTTTGTTTTAAATTTTTCCTGATGGAAAAGAAAAAAATTGGCCTTTTGAAATAATTTATAGTTGCTTTTATTAAAAGTATTTTGGGAAGCCAAATTCTTCACTTTCCATTGAAAAGAAATTAAACCGAACAAGAACTAAGTGCCTATTTTGTTTATCATTTGACATGTGCGAAAGTACTTTTGGTGAAAATAAGAAAAATGCTAATTACTTCCTATAAAAGCATTTTGGAAAAATAATGATTTATTTGGTTTCTATTTCTATTTCCTGTTATTCTATTTCTAGGAATTTGTAAAGGAAATAGTAAAAATAAAAAATAAAAATAGGAAATAAAATTTTCTTATTTTCACTATTATCTTCACAAAATTATGAAAATATGAAAAAAGAAAATAAAAATTAAAAATAAATATATTAACCAAGCAAACACTAATTTTCGACAAAAGTTAAAACCAACCAGAAACACTGCTCGTTTTCTTTCATCCTTTCTCTCCATTTTTATTTGATATGTGATACACGAACACTAGCCTTATCTGATAATAATAATGCTTCCACACAAAACGAAGTGGTTCTGCATTTACACGATAGTGAAATCCTAAAGAACTCGAGAAACCCACCAAGTGGCATCAGAAGAAGAATGAAATGTATATTGGTCAATAATGTTTTGAGCGGGATTGAATTCAATGATGGTTGACAGTTGAAACTAGTGCAATATTTCAGTTTGAATTGAATGTCACTTTATATGGCAATACGAGAGATCACAAGTTGTAAGAAATTAGTTTCAAGTGTATATTTTAAAATCCAAAATCACTGAAAGTGTCTTTTGGTAAACACACAAAATTATCAACATATTTATCAATTTTTGGTACATATTTATTTATTTAATTTTGTGTGTGTATATATATATATATATATATATATATATATATATATATATATATATATATATATATATATATATATATATATATCAATTTGATATAGTTTTTAATTTATTTTCATATTCCATCTTACTAGACACATATCAAGAAACTGTAAAAAAGTAATCATGTTTATTTTGTGGCAATAATAATGCACTAAAACTTGGTGAAAAGTTGAGCAAAATACATTTTGTTATATTGTGAAATGTAATAAATTAATAAAAGTAAACATTGGCATTCACCAGGAAATAGCTCAACATCAAAAACTCATGCCTAACATTTAGAGTCTCATCCTTATCCTTTTTATTTTTGGTTTTTGGCAAGATCATCCTTATCCTTTACATATACGTACACAGAGCAATTGACCTTTTTAAGGCGTAAAATTAGCAAAATTCTATAAATAGCAGGCCTTATCGATTCATTATCCTGAAGAACAGAGAAATGACATGTGTTGCATTTTGATGAGGAGTGAGTCTGTGGGGCATATCCTTCTTGTTCCATTCTTTCAGCCAAGCCTTGAGAAAACAGATCAAGAAGCTTATTCATCTGTGTATAGAGGAATGGGGAATGGCATGAAAAGTACAAAAAAAAAAAAAAACAAAGCAAATCACAGAGCAAAGAATGAAGGACATGTATAATTGCATGGCAAGATAAGCATATCAGAATAAACCACGTGTGCATATGCTAAAGGTATGTCTCATTTAATCTTATCTTTTTTGTCTTGTGGAACTTTTTCTGTGTCCAATTATAAAACAAACTATATATACCTTCTTGGAAAATTATTGAGCTTGTGAATCACGAAAGGATATGGTGTGGCCACACAAATACTAAATGCTCAAGTGAATTAAGTTCTACCCTTATGAGTTAATTCTTCTTATAATAGTATCTCCTAAGTCTTCTTATAATAGTCCAAATATCTATGGTGAGGACTGGGTTGCATGAATACATGTCAATGTGAGTTTGGCAATTCAACTCCGCAACTGCTAAGGCATCAATTAGTGATAGTGGTTGTCATTCCTAATTTGAAGGTGCCAAAGCTCCAAAGAAAAGTGGCATCGCTATTTGAATAAAGCATGACAATGGCTTAGAAGCCAAAAGTGGGACTTAATTAATCTGAATTTAGATCATAGCAAACGGGAAGGATTGAGGAATTCAAATTGTAAAACTTTAATTGAATAGTGACGGCGATTTATCGTTATGCTAAGAATAACTTTTCAATCATAGCAGGGTAAAAGATTCCATATATTTTTATATAACACGTGTAATAGGCAAGATCGCACTTCTCCCACTAAACTTATACTATAAACTATAAAGAAATTGTACAGAAGAAACGTATAGTATGAACAAGATCAAGTTGTTGTGATTTTCCTAAAGGAATTTAAGATACCGTGCCAAACCCAATAATGGGGCATATGAATATAATCTTGATTCATAATTGATGTATAAATCAATGTTATTAGTAAATTATATCTTGTCACTATGTCTATGTTATGGTAATGTGAAAAATTATATAAATAGTTAATCAATTTAAAACCCTTATATTAGACACATTGTTACATTCAACTTCTCCCCCTCTTTTTCTCGTCTTTTGGATGGTGTGTGGCCTAGACTTTTGCGGACGATTTCAGAATTTCACGGCCACTTTCATATTATTAAGAGATATCTTCTAACAAATTCTTCAATAATTAATCATGGATTTGTTTAATATAGTATGGAGTTACGCGATAATTGGCTGGAGATAATTAAAGTAAAACCATGTAACGATATATGTGGCGTAGGAAAGCGCATGCGTTGTTGACATTGACAGTGATCAATACTATTTTATTTATTCAAAAACAAGAACCAATTGAGAACGAAATCCTGATTTTTATTTTTGTTTACTTCACTCTTTACATATATTTAAACTCAAATTGGTCTATGACAAAAAATATTACCAAACAAATTCGTTCATAAGAAATGAAAACTTCAAGTATAGTGTGTATTTGAAAAAATTGTAAGATTAAAATTATTTTAATAATTACTTTTTTGTATAATCATTTTTTTGTATAATCGATTATATGAGAATCAATTTATGTTTGGGTACTTTAGCTAAGAAGTGGTTTTAAGATAATTTATTTTATTTAAATTATATAAAAAAATTGCTTTTATGAGGTAAAATTATTAAAAAAAAGTATGAAATAATTATTTATAATATATAATATTGAATATTTAGGATCAATTTGATAAAAATATAATCTTATGTATAAGGTACAAAAGCTTTTTTGAAATAATGCCCAAAAAAATATATTTTTTCCCCTCAATACAGCTTTAATTTTTTAAATCTGATTATAATATAATTTAATAAAACTTATCCAAACATAATTTTTTTTCTTCAACAACTTTTTTTGCTGTTTCCCAATCATGCACATAGTATTTGCCAATTGAAAATATGGATTAGATTAATCCTTTTTAAGGATATATTAGTTTCTAAAAAATAACTTTTATTGCATATATTAGTTTTTTAAAAAGGTTAATTTGATCCATATTTTTAAATTTAAAAATTATACTGGATTTTTAATTATTTAAAAACAAATTTATCCAATAATATTTTTGTTAAGTATCAATTTAAGAGTTTATTGCATGTCCAATAATAATAGTTAAGCCCATAACTTAATTTAATCTCCTACATGTCTAATTAAATTTGGTATATCCTACGTTCAACTCCTATGTCCCTCCCTTACCTTCGTCAAACAAAAAAAAAGAGAGTTTACTCTATATATTTAAGAAGTATTTCACTCCCTTTATTCATAGTTGAAAACATCGCTTTCGTTGGGTTGGTATGCTCCAAAGAAATCATCGTCATCACTTAAAAAACGCAAGCTGAGCTGAAAAAGCCTCGAATAATTTAGCGTGCGGCGACACGAAGCAGTTGCGTGTGCAACAACACCGGTAGTGACACGACATAACAAAGTATGTTAAAGAGTTTTTCCCTTTCTTTGGAAAATGACTTTAGACTATTTCAATAGTGGATAATCATGGTTTACAATTATGGTTTAGATAACCCAATAGGGTGTGGTTTTGGCTCAAAAGTTCAACTCTAAGTGGGATTTGATTTGATTTGATTTGATTAATTAACTCCTGCAGGTGAAATTATTGGCCTTTATGCGGATTAGATTATTAGGGTTAGAGATTAGTAGGAAATAAATTTTGTTAATTAATAATTTAATATATTAATCCATGATTTGATTAGCGAAGATGAAGCCATTAGTTAATTAATTTTGAAGTTGAGTCTTGGTCATTCCACATCATGTTTTCTAAAGAGCGCATAAATAATTTATACACGTCACATGTTGCGTAAAAAGATATGCAGAAAAGTGTAAAATATAATGTTTAGATATGTTTATTTGAGACGACTTTTGATATGGGTCTAATTAAACTTGGATAAGAACTTGCTTGAGAAGAGCTTCAAAGATGATTCAACAATATAATGGTAGGTATTTGTGCTGAGTTATGTGAAATGGAAAGTTGTGCAAGTTAAATTAGAGTAACTAACCTACTGGATTCTGAGTCAGCTCCAGAAGATATACTAACTTGATCTGGCTGAGTAAGATGATACTGTATAGATCTTGAATTTGCACCAAGATAGTGCATACATACATTCTGGTCGCTTAGAGGATAAGGTCAAAACCCTTTTTGTTGACTGAGGTAGTTCCCGATTATCTGTTTTTACTTTAGATAATTTCCTCAAATGATGTTGCTGGAAATTTTGGGTCATGATGTGACTATTCTTTTGTTTTTGGGCCTTTTGCCATGCTTTTAGCTATCATAATTGACTTTCCTATTTTTCGGGGTCTTTTGCCTGTTTCTTGGGTTCAGTGTCCTTTTCAGATAAGTTTTTAATTTTGATTTGAATAAGCAATAGACTTTTATTAACATACATATTTAGGATGTATATTAATAAATACAAATAATATTTATTATTTTTTCTTTTGGTTGTCTCTAGGCTATCTGTACAATTATTCATGTGAGATTAACTATATCTTCGACTTTCAAATACTCTTGCAATTAAAAGATTTTCTTGACAACTATATTTTCTAGGATTTAAACATTAGTCCTTTTATTAGAAGTGTAACTCGCTTAATTAGCATTGCAACTAACCCTCGAGCACTGTATGTATATTTATTATTCTTTCTGATTGCATTTAAATTTTTTTTTAATATGTGCCTTAATTACGGCAAAATATTAAGAAATTAAAAATAAAAATTATTAGATGAAATACAAACATTTAATATCGACAAAACCTCCAATTTGGTTGCTATTAAAAATGGCACCAGGCAAATTAGTCCTTTAAGGGGGAAAAAAAGAAACACATCTCATAATCCCTGAAAATTAAAAATATAGGACAAGTTAGTTTCTTCTCAACATTTTAATGGATTTATTTATCCTATTTTTATTTTTATTAATGAACTAATTTGAACTATCTTAAAAATTATTATGGATCAATTTGTTCTTTGAAAATTTTGAGAAGAAACAAAATTGTCCGATGTTTTAAATTAGCAAAGATCACGAGTTGAGTTTTTTTTTCTCTCTCTATCAGACCAATTTATTTGATGCAAAAATTAAAAGGGATCAATTTGGGAGTTTTATCTTAAATATCTTAAAAATATAAAAAGTATTTAATATTTTATCCTTTAAGTAAAATGAGAAAAAATATTATTTTCTAATTTAATAAATTATGCTCTATTCATTGGTATACATGTCTTTAACTCCAAATAATATTATATTGTTCTACTTGCCTACTTTCATTGAGAAAGGGATACTTTTCACAATAGTACAATGTGATAAGTGCATGAGGTGGATTGTCAGTAGGATGTCAAAATGGATTAAATGGGCTGGAACAACTTGTTTACTCATCAAAATTAGGGGAGTTGAATTTAAAATATCTTCACTTATTTTAATTAATCTATTTTTAGCCTAATTTGTTTAATTTATGAGCTAAATAGGCTAGCTTAGAGATGGGGTAAACAAGTTAGCTTGTTTATTCATTTATTTCTTTTTTTAAAAAAATAGCAACTTACCACCAACTTATTAACCCATAATAGCCGAAAGTTCACTCGATCCACTACCTAAAGAGTCTAAACAGAAAAAAACAAAAAAACTACAGCAACTTTTACATGTCCAAGAAAAAAGGTCTAATGAGTCTTACATGTTAAAAAGAAATCCAGCAACTTTTAATCTCGTAAGCCGACCTTTCTATTACTTGCAAAAGAGAAATTGTGACCTACACAATCTCATACGAGATTCATTTTACTATTATTATTATTATTATCATCACTTGAATTGCAGTTAATGATATTAATTTTGGTACACTATCAGTATAAAAGAGTTTTATATTATCATTCAATTACATGTTTCTATTTGTAAGATTTTTAAGATGACAGGTGGTTGAGTCGAATACTTTTAGTGATATGGTTAATTGTAGTTTACTTCCTTGTATTATATGTCATGTGTACTTTACCCCCTACATTTTAAAAATATACATCCCGACTATCTGTATTTTTGCAGATGTGTACTTTACCTCAAATAAATGTATTATACTCTCCTGAATTTTGGGTTATGTGCAAATTGACCCCTGAACTTTTCTAATATGTAATCCGACATCCTGAATGTGCAATATTTTTGTTCATAATCGATAAAAAAATCAACAGAAGGGCCAAAGTGCACATTTGCGAAAATGCAGGTAGTCAGGATGCATATTTTTAAAATATAGAGAGTAAAGTATACATGGCCTATAATACAGGGGGTAAAGTACAATTAACCCTTTAGTGATTTGACAATACATAATTAGATGTCTGTATAAATTTTTTTTTTACACTAATAGTGTATCAAAATCAAATTCATAGTTAGTTTGTAAAATATATGAATATTTACCTTTCTATGGAGAAGCAAATAACGAAAGGAATTTTTAAAACAAAGACTACAAATAGGTATAACTTGTGTTCATGGCATTAGCTAGAAGCAAGAAAGATAGATCCATTGGTGGAGAATCTCCGAGAGCTAGCCTTCCTCAATCATTGTACCCAACCTAGCTAAATGATCAGAATAACAATTAGTTTCCCTGAAGGAGTGTGTTATTGTTGCCTCATAGTTACACCATAGCAAATTGAGAATGTCGCCAATGATAGTACCATGCCGATGAAATCTCGGTATAGTAGTAAGATCGCAAGTGTCACTACCTCAAAAGAATCAAATTCACACCAAACTCTCCTAAATTTGAGTCCATGTGATAGCCAAACCATTTCTCAATGCTAGGAGCTTTGCAAGCAAAATGTATCAGCCCCTATGGACTAGAGAAATTTCTCACCTTAAGTGAGATATAGACCATAGTTTTGAAAATTGGATCGGACTGGCCGATCATAGCTCAAAAACCCCTTATGGAAAAACTAGAAGTGAACCACCGTGAATCGCCTAAAAACTACCAAAATGGACGAAACAAATTGGATCGGTTCTGGCGGTTGGACGATTTTTTTCAAAAAGAAGGTAAAAACTCAAAATAGCATCATTTCTTTCGGGCCAATTTTTGAAGAAAAAAAAAAAGAAAAATAAAAAGTGAAATGACATCGCACTGTCCTCCATTAGCTAAAACTACTAAAAGTGCCACGAGGATGGAGTTGGAGTTGATTTGACAAGAGGTTGAAGATGAAGAAGAAGCATAATGGGAATGGAGTGGAAGGAGGAGGAAGAAGGAGAAGGGTTTGTTGTGATCGAGGATCCATGGCACTGGGAATAATGTGAGAGAGAAGGGGCAACGAGAGAGAGGTTAGGCTTTGTGCTTTCTGAGTGTGTTTGTACTTTGTGGAGAAAGAAGAGAAGAGGAAGAGGGTAAAGTGAAGTGGCGATGAGGTGAGGTGTAGGATATGATTGGTGAGTGTCACTTTCTCTTTCTCATAGACTCAAGTCTTTTCAAATTTCCCTTCCTTTGCTTTACTGATCTAGATCAATTTGTAGTTGAATTGTAACTAATTATTATTATTATTATTATTATGTAACTTATAGAAATTTTCAATAATTTTTATTTATTTTAATACATACACACACACACACACACTATATATATATATATATAATCCCAGTTAAATCATTTGAATTATTGAATCTCTAAACCAATAGCTCGTTCGGTTCGATGCTTGGTCCAGTTTTTAGAACCTTGATCTAGACGTAGACTCCACACTAGAAATTAAACTAGTATAAAATATATTGTGAAAGCTTCTCTTCTCCTCATCTCTTTATATTTGCTTGTTGTTCATGTTATGTTTGCATTGAAAGTTTATGTTCTATTTTTATAATCTATTTTTTTAACATCATTAACTTAGAAACATGTTGGATTTGATTTTTAATTCCACTATCTTATACATTTCTCTACCTAGCAAAGAGTCTCAGTATGTTTTTAAGAAATATTAAGGGCCTGTTTGGTTTCTATTTTCATTTCTGTGTTTCTTGTTTTCAAGAATTTGTGAAGGAAATAGTGAAAATAGTAAAAATAATAAAAGCTTGTTTTAACATAAAATAAACATAGGAAATGAAAATAGAAACCAAATAGGCCCTAACCTTGTTGAAGTTTTGGTTTGAGTTATATTTGATAGAAGTTGATTTTTGTGTGGGGACTTGATGTGTGGGGACCTGCCCATATGATTTCTTCATCTGGTGCTAGATACTATGCTATTCTTATTATTGCTTATTCATATAGTTTTCATGAATGCATTTTACAACTTTCCAATGATGCCTTTTCAAGATAATGGTGCATGAATCGACTTACTTTATTTACAACATAGGCAAGCCCAATGTTTTATAATTGTTAGGATCTCAGGCTCATTGCCTTTTGTGATGTCTAATGGGGATCAGGCTTGGATAACAGGAAATCCCCAACTGGACTTTGTGTTTAACTATGTTCTAATATGATTTCCTCATCATCAGAGAAATTTTAATAGTGGGTCAAATTAAGCTTGGAAGTCAGAACAATGATGCTGGAATTATATCTTGGACATGTTGTAGTAATCTAGGCAGAACTGGAGCTACAAAATTTGTATTGAGTTGATTTTGTTAGCATTGGAAAACTAAGAAAAAAACTTACAACTTTTATGAAGACACCAAAATCTTGTTCAAATATTTGGAGGGTGAAAAATTGCTCTCAAGTCATGAGACAAAGTTTGTCAGAATTTTGGATGAGGAGTATTTTTGTGCAGTAGGTCATGCTAGAGTGCTAATTCTATGCTCTAATGCACCTAGGGGCTCATCAAATCTTTATTTCAACTTGCGACCCATGAGTCTATAAATACTTATCCTTAGGGTCTCAAATACAACTCTTAACACCTTGGACATAGAGAGGTGACCCTAAGAGAGAGATACTGGAGATTTAAGTATTCCAAGGCCTAGCAAAAAGAAGAAGGCTACTTTATTCCTTAAGTAACCTTAATCCTAGCTTCTATTATTGATTTCTTATGGCTGCTCTCTTTTGTTTTTCTCCTTCTATCTTTTCCTTTTACTTTTCCACATCTATCATGAACTAAACCCCTTTGTTACAATATTGATGGATCCAACTACGTCTCATAGATTCATTTTATTGATGTTTTCATCTTAATGATTAAGTATTTGTTATTGTTCTTAATGCTTTTGAGTGATTAGTTACCATTTAATTGATTTGTTGATTTGCAATAACTAGAGATAGGCTTTATAAACAAAACATCTTATTATAAATACCATGAATTGAGTGAAACCTAGAGATAAGCAAACACGATTCATATGGTCATGATAGGAACCATAGAGCTTCAATCTTTTTCTAAATTAGTTTGTAAATAATAGATTAAGCAGTCAATTTAGGTTAAAGAGAATTACTTGACATTGGAATTAATTTAGGGAATCTGATCATTAACCAATTAAGGTAAAAACTAGACAATAGAAATCTATGGTAGCTAAGTCCATAGTTAGATGAAATTAATTAGCCGTAGTCTACATCCCATCATATTTACTCATCTTTTATTTGCATTGCTATTCTTTTAGTTTTATTTTCAATCTTTACCTACTCGATTTTTATAGTCCAAATAGTAATCCTTGTTAGTTGATTTGATACTTGATCTATTCTCAAGGGGCGATACTTTTTCTCATCACTTTATTACTTGCATGAACTAGTATACTCTCTAGCTTCACATAAAAATGAATAACAATACAAGAATATTACTTTATTCTTAACCCAAAGTCCCTTGTACACCTTCTCTTATATCCAAAATTAACCCTAAGTCGTTGATTTTACTTATAGCCAAGGGTCCTTAGCCTCTAACACTCCTTATTCCCATCTTAATAGATTTTTGAATATGATCTTAACAGATTTTTCATATTCTAACAACTTAATTTTTCATCTTAACAAATTAATTTCTCCAATTTTTTTTCCGTTTTTCCTTTTACAAAATATTTAGGATTCTACCATGTCCTTAATTCAAATATTCCTAAATCAAAGAATATACACTTAAGGATATACATAAATAAACCAATCTCAATTCTATCAAAATATACATATGAGCCAACTTTTCTAATAGATAATACATTCAAATTTGATTTGTTAATTAAAAAAGAATTAGTCATCGTCTTATGAAATATGTTTGTATTTTTTCTTAGATAATAAGAATCAAAGTGTGTGCCATGTTGAAGGGAGCTTGTTGTGTTGTGTTTGTCATAATTGATAAGGATAAAACTACCTTAAAAATTTTGGGTTTTTTTTACCAAATAAAGCATTATCATGGTGTAGTGATGATGCAATAAAAAAATAAACTAATTAATCATATATGTATATGATTTACCAACACATGGTTGGTTGGAGTTGTAGGGAGCTCTAACCTCTTAACTAATGGTCTCGGTTCGACTCACGGGAATGAAGAAATTTGTGTTGAAAGAGGTGATTAATTGGATTTTTATATATTTATTTTCTCTCATATTTAGTTCATTAATCTTCTTTTGTACTTAATAGGATTAATTTGGGCCATTTTACATTTTATTGAGTTTTGGTTCGGCTAGATTTAGTTTTTCCAGCATTAAACTAATTCTGACACTGTTTTAGTTTTTTGGTCATATCTTGAGTTATAGAGCTCATTTTATTGTGATTTTTAATTTGCAGGAAAGTTGAGAGATAGTCCACAATTCCGATGAGAGATCAGAGGCTAATTTTGATGATAAGAAGCCGAAACTGGGCCTAGAAGTGAACTGAAGAGATGCACTCGCGGTTTCTGAACTAGGTGCAGTATTTGGACCATATCTTGGTCCATAGTAGCCCAATTAAGCCTATTCCAGTGGCGTTTTGAAGCTAACATCCAAGGCTACAATTCTTCTTCGGAATACAAATCCAAACGGTTGCATATTCCTGGCCAAAAACCACGGAAGACGTTACTAGTTGTATTGGAAAGCTGAATTTAGTGTTTTTAGCATAATTTTCTCTCTAGAATTCAGAATTTAGCAAATAAGATGTCCAAATTCATCTAGGAGACATGGGGATTAATGTAATAACTGTTACAGATTTTTTGAAGACATTTTGATTCTATTTTGGCTGGATGAATTGGGAGGAGGTGAAAAACTGGAGGAGGTTAGACAGATTTGGGGGGAATAGGCAATTTTCGGTTTTGATTTTTCTTCTTCTCTCTTCTCTCACGCCCCCCACCTTGCCAATTTGTCTTCCTCCATTCATGGAGGCTTGAACTTACATCTGATCCATGGATTAAAGAAACAACAACAACACTCTTGAGAATTGGTTTAATCAGACTCGGCATACAATCAGTTTCATCTATTCCTTCTTCTATTATTTCAATCTCGTTTGAATTGGAGTTCTTCATTCTGAATTGATGGTTGAAATTTGATTGGTTGCATAATATTCGGTAGATATATGTAATTAGATTGTGGAAGGAACATGAATTAGAGTTTCAGGTTTGAATTCTACGATTAACTGCATTAGCATGTGAAATTAACATAATTCACCTATATTCTAGAGGTTTCTAAATTTTAATTGAAATTATGTTAATCAAATGCATGAAGGTTTTCATGTGAATGCTGAGTTTGAATTGAGGTTTCATTCAGATTCAATATTAATCACTGATTCTGTTTATTGAGTTATTTCTAGAATTCAATAATTGAGTGTCTGTGGTTGTTCCTTTGATTCTTGGATTAGAGTTTCAATTTCTATTTATTTCCATTTTAATTAGCTACGTTTTTATTTGATAAACAACGCCCCCAACGAATTTCTGATCATATAACATTGTCATCCATGTGAGACGACCCGGATTGCACCCTTTACTGTAAAGTAGTGTGACTCGGTTTTATTGTAATTTGACCGAGCTCGGCACTCGAGTCAAGAGGCCACTCCCATAATGAGTCATTCAGTTCATTATGTCGAACACAGTTGATAGGCCAAAGGTTAACCAAGTACCAGTGGTCAAAGATCATATATGTACATATACATTTGCAAATATAAAAGAACAACAAAGAGACTTTTTAGTACAAGTTTATATATGGCAGCCCAAAATATGTGAAAATTTTCACTTTTCAACATTGGGATGCAAATTAATTAACCTACAATAACCATATAAAAACAAGCATAAAAAATAATAAAGAAACATCCCAATAATAAACTCATCTTATAAAAACAAATGGCTACCTAGTAAGGAGCCTAGATTTAAGATTGCAAAGTAAAATCTAAAATCCTAAATCCATGAGTATTGATAAATATAGAAGAAACCACTATAATGAATTATTTATGTAGACTACCATTTGATGCCATGAAAATGGTATAAAGTAAAAGCCTTGTTTTCATAACAAAAAGGAACTCTATATATAAATTAACATATTATCTTTGTTAAATGAAGTTGTTATGGCACCAAAAAAGGTATGAATATTTGAGTTAAGCTAGCAGTCATTTGTTGGTTAAAAATTAAAAATTTATTAGATATAATTGACAAAACTAGATGTGTGAGGTCATTTTAAGTATTGATAAGGATGTTCATAAGTCAATTTGGATTAGGCTTAAGGAAAAAATCAAATATCTAAAATGAAATTAGTTTAGTTTAATGTGAAATTTACATTTTTTTTATCAGTTAGTTTGAATAAAACCAATTAATGTTAAAAGAATTGGTCTAATTCAAATTATGAGGTCTTACATTTTTATTTTTACTTTTTTGCATCTTTGTTAAAAGCTAAAAAACATATGAAAGATTCAAATGCATAGATAATCATAACAAATGTTTGTTAAATAAATTATGTAGAAAAGCAAATCATAAAACACATACTAGGGAAAAAGACTGCATCTACATGGTCAATCACATGTAGGTTGCAATTTCAAAGTGGCAATTGCAACAAAAAGGTTTGACATTGTGATGCGGCTCTATCAAGTATACCGGGTTATACAAGTAATAAAATGATGAGAAAAATATCGTTCCCATAATGATAGATCAAGTACCAAGTTAGCTAACGTGAATGACTATTTGGATAGTATGAATTAAATGAATAAAAATAGAAAATTAAATCAAAATAAAATATCACGAGAGCGCAAACAAGAGTGGATGTAACTCAATGAGATTGATACTAGGGCTATTGACTTCACCTAACTATAGACTCAACTACTATAGACTTCAATTATCTAGTTTTTACCTTCATGGATTAATGGTCGAGTTCCCTAATATAATTTCTAGCTTTTCTCAAAGTTAAGGAATTCTCCTTAGCCTAGCTTAATCGCCTAATCTCTTAGCCTAAACTAACATAGGAAAAGGATAAAGCTCTATGAATCTCTAATATGACCACGTGAGTTGTGTTTGTCTATCTTTAGATTTTGCTCAACTCACGATATTTATGCTGAGAAGCTTTGTTCACAAACCCTATCTCTAATTATTTTAAACCAACAAATCAATTGAATGGTGGCCAATCCCCTAAAAGCATTAAGAATGAACATAAACACTCAATCCTTAAAATAAAAATATAAATAACATCAATCCATAAGTAGCATCATCACATAGTAGGATCTATCAATGCCCTGGAAAAAGGGGTTTAGTTCATGATGAAATCACAAACAACACCAAAGAAATAATGAAGAACAATAGAGAAAGTAATCATAGAAAACTAATGAGGAAACTAAGATTAGGGTCTTGAGGTTGAAGGTGATCTCTCTATCTTCTCTCAAGCTCCTTGAGAATCCTTAGCCACAAGCCTTTAGGGTTGCCTCTCTGTGCTCCAAAGTGTCTCCCCCACCCTTTAGGACTCTAAACGTCTGCTTTTTGTAGTCCACAAGCCCTTTTTTCTATTTTCAGCTCAAGCAAGAAAATTCTGTCATTGACATTGTGCTATAGCGCTGCAAATCGTGGTATAGCACATTTGCCTAACAGTACTAACCTCTGTTGCACACTTTCGAGTTTAGTTGTGATCAAAATAATCGGAATTGTCTCTTGAGGGTAGAAATAATAACTGTAGATCTTTGAGTAAGCTTTCCAAAGCAACTAGAACCACCTGAACCAAAGTTTTTTAGCTCAAGATATGGGCAAAATACTGATAAAAGGTCATGCTGGATAGCACTAAAGACAAGATACAACTTTAATCTTGATTTGCCTTTTTCCCTTCGAAGACTTGAGAATCCAAAACAATATTTAACATCAAAATTGGAGATCTTCTTCTCATCTTTCCAAAGAATCCTAAATCATATCAATTTGACCTCTAGAGAGTGAGATGTGGATTTTTTCATGCAATATAGTTTTTAAATTTCACAAAATAGGCCTTTTAAGACTCCAATTGAGCTCTTCTTCCCCACTTAAGTGCTTGTACATAATTAAAATAAAATAGAAAAATAAATAAATGATTTCAAAAAGATATAAATCACCTAAGAAAATACAAATTAGCCTATGTACTCAAAGTGAGAAAAATTATGCAATAAAACAAGGAAAACATGCAATATGCACTTAAATCTATATGAAAACTTCAAGCAAATATAACTCTCATTAGAGAGTTATCATGTTGTACAAACATGGACAAAGACTTGAAGATTGCAAACAAGGATGAGTACCATGGCATGCTTGCAATATGAACAACGACCAGATGTAGTTGTTAGTAACAACATGATAGTGATAGGGCATTTTGGTTATATGGCCTCTCACCCTCTCTTAATCTTTATGAGGGCTTTGAATGAAGGGAGCTAAGTGCTAAGGGAACAAGCTTTGAATGGGTAATAGTTGCTAATGTGGTGTCTAGTGACAATGTGATCATAAGGAGGATTGTCGGCTATGGCAAAAGGTTTGAACGAGTAATTGTTAAGGCTAATTGGGATTGAAATGCATAACAACACTCTAGGAAGAAGAATAAAAAGGAGAAAGCTTAGGTTGGGTTCGCAGGCTAGGTGTAAGGTTTTATATTTCTTTGGAATTAAAGCTCAACCACTAGTGTGAATGAGTTATGCCATAACAAAAACAATAAAATGTAGCCTTGTAATACTATATGCACTACAGTTCAATCCCTGCCCCCCAAAAAAAAATCCTTTTCTCCTAACCAATTAAAAAAAAAAGCTTAATCATTAGTGGTCAAAACTAATTGAGTTGGACCCAAGGTAATCCAAGTGGCCGAACTTTAAGTTCATCATATCAAAATGATTGGTTGAACACCCTTTAGTATCCATATTCTTGTATAAAAGATGGTTACAAACTTGCAAGATAAATCTACTTCTTAAGAAGGAAAGTTAGCTTTTTTGTTTTGATAAATATCATTATTTATATTTTCTCTTTTAAACATTCCTTTTCAAGGTGTGTTTGGTTGAGGAGTAAAGGGGGATGAAAATTTAAAACAGTAAATTTTTCTTAAAAAATTGCATTTGGTTGATAGGAAAAACAAAATGAAAATTTTGTAGGGGTGAAACTTTTTTTGGCAATATAATGGTAAATCTTCACTTTATTCAAAGGGGCAACTTTTGCCCTTCTCTAATTTCTTCCTCATCTTTCATTGATCCTTTTTTCTTTTGCCGCATTCCTTTTGCTTACTTGCCACCTTCAACTCTGAGCTCTTCACCCTCTTTGCTGTCTTCCTATTTGCCCACACCACCTTCCCCATTAGCATCTAGACATTCCTCCAATTCAAGTGGCTCCTTATCAAAAAACCCTTTATCATCACTACCATCAAGTATCGCCTAATTGCATCCATCCTTCTCAGCGCCTCTCCCTCTTCTCTTGGACTACTAGCCCTTGCCTTGCATTTCTTCCTTTAAGGCCAAGCACTGCATCCATACTCTCAACTTGCTTTTTCTCCTTCTTTTCTTTCACCCTATGTCCCATTAAGTTGTACTTTTCTTTCTCTATTATGTTTAGTGACATGCTTCTCTTATTCTTTATCCCCTTTCTAGTTTAGTATACTAAATAGGATGAATATAAAAACTTCAATCCACTAATATTTATTCTCTTAAAAGTTTCTCCTTTAAATTTTTATGGATAACCAAACATCACAAAGTTCAACAAAAACACCTATCATGAATAAAACATATGTTATAGTATGCAAAGCCAATCTAGATTAGAAAGAAACCATTAGCATAATCATCAATAATCATATTCTCTTTTGATATGAGCAATGTTGATCCTCATTGGAAAATTCCAAGCAACTCCGGCTAATGTTGAACAAAAGTTCCAACAAGACTTTAACAAAATGGTCCTATCCTTTCTCTCTTTTTTTTTTGGGTTAGGATAGCCTAATTTTTTATTAGTATTATTGGTCATTCGCATAGTTCTCAATTTAATTTAAGGATGTCAAAATTGATTGGGCCTTATCTAAAACTCATTCCTTAATGGACCTTGAAAAGAACTAAGTACTAACTATTGGGCCAACATTTGGGCCTAGTTTATACTTAAATAAAAGCACAAATCCAACAAAACCCAAAATCATTTTTGGAAATGAACCCTGCATTTGACCAACAAAAAAGAGAAAGGAATGTTACCTAAAAAAAAAAAACCTCGAAAAGACCACTGAATCTGACCAATAACAAAAGAAGAAAGAAGGAAGGAAGCATGCATTTAAACGAAAAATAAAAACTCTTTTAGACAAAAAAAAAAACCCTTTTTCCTCCCCACCATAACATCCCCTCCCCCGGCCCCAAAAAATAAAAAAATAAAAAATAAAGAATTTTTTTATGACCAAAAAAATAGTTGACAGAAAAATAAAAAATAAAAAATAACACAAAAAATAGAAAATAGAAAATAGAGCCTTCGCCATTTTCATTCCCAGTTCCTTCTCTGTTTCTACTACTCATTCCATGCACTCTCCTTCTTCTTCTCCCTTTCTCTCTTCTCTTCTCCTCTCTCTCTCTCTGCTGCTATTGCTGCTACTCTAGATCTCACACGCAGTATAACATACCACACCACACCTCTTTTCTCTCCTACTCCCATTCCCATTCCTATTCCAACCCTCCGATCTACCTTCTTCCTCCATGGCTTCAAACGCCCCCGTCGCCATGAGAGAAACCTTAATGGTTCATTAGATCCCAATTTCATGCAGCATTGTTAGTTCCCTTCACATTTCGATTTTTTTATTATTATTTTTGAGTTTTGGGATTCTTCTTTTTGATTGTGTCAGTTGGGAAGCGTTGGAATCAACCCACAATTCATGACATTCATGCACGTGACAATGGAATCGGACAAGCCCATTTGCGTGAGGGAAACCGCGCCACAGAACAATGCTGTGATCATTGACATGAACATGCCCATGTAGCCTTTAGACGCCCAATAACTGCTGACTCTGCTCTCATGAATCCTGATTCCAGGATTCTTGCCCTTAAAGGTAAAAGGAATTCCATTCATCCAATGGCCTTTCACTTTTTTTTTTTTTTTTTTTTTTTTAAATTTTTGTGCGTTAGTAACTAGCTATGAAACAATAACATGGACATAGGATGCCACAGGGAAACTGGGGATATACAAAGTTTAAAAATTATAGGATATGGAGGTGGTATACGTATATAATTTAAAATTTAAAATTTAAAATTCAACGGAAAAGATTCATTATTCATAATTTTATTGATATAAGCATTACTTATGTTTTATTTTTTTTATTTAATATTAGAAATTATTTAAAAATTAAAAATAAACTCAAAATTTATGTATTATTTCCTTTTTCAAATTTTAAATGACCTTATCTATATTGTGCATTTTTATGTTGGAGTCAGAAAAAAATAATTTATAAATTAAATATGTATAGACACATGTCATTAGTGTGTCATACAAGATCTAACGCGACATCTGTCCGACTAATAGACACGACACCCATATGGTGTGCCCATGCTTTACAGGTAGCTAGCTCCCATTTTATTATTTTACATGTCATGTAATTCTCGTATTGTTGGATTAACTTTGTGGTTCATGTAATCAAGTCATTGTGATATACGCAATTTAGAGGGATAAGTATTTCAACCACCAATGAAAAAATTAACGGCACATGTTATTACACATGTATGATTTACTTACTCTGTTTTATTTTATCTGTCACTTTGGTCATATGTATAGGAATTAAGTAACCCAAAGGCTTATTTATGAAGCATTTTTCATTGAAATGTCTTTCCTCAATCTTCAACATCTAATTAATGCATTTGATTAATGCCTCTTTACATTTCTTGATTATTGGTGTGCTTAGAATATTGTGAAGGGTAAAATTGGAAGGTTAACCATAAATGCTCCGTTAATATGTGAGAATGACATATATTATGAACCAAAATTTTTTCTCCAAAGTGACTGATAAAATGGAATGGAGTAAGTATCATGCAAGTGTTTACATCTTATAAAATCCTATACCGTTGAATTTCATCGATGGTTGTAGTTGTGCACCCTCTAAAGTGCACCCCACACTTCCCGCACTTTAGAGTAGCTAGACGTAGTAGTTAAGGATTTGTACACATGTGATATGCATGTGTGTGTGTGCATGTGTGGAGATTTTGTTTGTCTTATGAATGTGGTGTTCTCCATGCAGCTCAAGTTCCGGGCACCACACAGGATCATTTGCAAGATTTAACATTGAGTCGAAAACGAAGATGAAATCACATCAAATGACCCAATAGGTGCAAAATTTGTCAATGGTTTTGATGCCTGCGAATGTTTTTGTCCCAGACAATGTGTTGTATTGGATTATCTCTATGATTATTGATTATCAGGTGTGTTACATTTCCTTTAGGTTGTATTTTGGAAGTGGAAAACACCAAAGATGTTAGGCATAGTCACTCAAACATCAGTGTATCATTGGTCAATTGAAGGTAAAAACATATTGTTCTATAGCCACTTTTCATCTATAGTTTCATATGAATTTGTTACTGGAACATGTTATATGCTAAGTTTGTACTCATACTGGAACTTTTTCTGAATTCTGAACGTGATGCTTTTACCATGTCTCATATCTAGGTGATGGTGAGCCAGTGAAGATGTTTGATCGAGTAACTAATCTAACGAATAATCAAATTATCAATTATCGATGTGATCCTACTGAAAAGCGGTTGGTTTTGATTGGAATTGCTCCTGGTTCTCCGGAGGTATGCCATTTCTTTCCTATACCAACTTTCAGGCCTTGCTTTTGAGTTATTAGCAATTCCTGTGGTTGTTTCCTTGTGTTTCTGTCAACTCACTAATAAGTTGCAAATTTTGCTGATCTTGTTATCTTATGTGCTAATTGTGACTATTTGTAAGGACTAAGGAGAACATTTATTGACATCTTTTCTTGAAATGGAGTCGCTCTTTGCTATCTTTATACATTCACATGGGTAGGCACTTTTGCAACTTCTGCAGTGATAAGCCTTACTCCTTCTCTCTTTCCTACATCATTAAATTAGGCACTTAAAAGATTTTTTTTATGGTTGCTTGGATTTGTTAGGGCTTAGGACGTGTATTGGTAATGTCAGTAGGCAGTTTCCAACTGAGATTATCCATAAATAAATTATAGACAATTGATCACAAGCTTGTTTATGAATTACATGATGATGCTCTTGAGATATACAAAATGTTAGTTCTTCCGATAGTGTGTACAATATTAAGATATATGAAATATGAATGCCAATTTTTTTTCTTATGAAATATATTTACTAAACCTTGTTTTTCTAATTATTCAATTGATTGTTCCAATGTATATTGTCCTGAATTTTTTCTTTTATTTTAAGTTTGTAAGGTACATATGATTTTTCTCACGAATTTTTGGAAGGTTTTCCGTAATATGTGTACTAAATGCAAACATTTATGACATTAGAGTACTCTTGCATTCAAGCTATTTTTAGTTTTCAAGAGGAAATATTATCCTCCTTTACCTCTTTTTTCATAACTTCTTGATAAAATTATTTCGTTGAATATAAACATGATTTATGACACGACACTGAGTCGTTTGATCCACGAAACCGACCCCACCAAGTGGAACAAGGCTTGGTTGGTGTTGTTGTTCTTGATAAAATTATTTTCTTTCATAATTTACTTGTATTTTTTTTTTTTTTTTTTGGGGTTTATAGTCCCCAAATGTGTCAACCTTCAGCATGATTTAGAATTCAGATTGCAGAACATCAAACCTTCTGAGATTATTGTTGGAGTAATGCTATTATATTTTGTTGGTTGCAGAGGCCACAACTGGTAAAAGGAAACATGCAACTTTCCTCTATGGATCAGCAACGCAGTCAGGTTCTTGAAGCACATGCTGCCTCATTTGCCACATTTAGAGTAATTCTGTCTTCTTTGTAATTCATTTATATGGATTTTGATTTTGTTGCTTGTTTGTTGAATGCTGTTTGATACTTTAAAATTTATGCAACATGTAGGTTGCTGGGAATTATAAGGATTCAATTCTTATTAGTTTTGCAGCAAAGAGTATCAATGCAGGACAGGTTACATCTAAGATGCATGTCATTGAGCTTGGTGCCCAACTAGGTATAATCGTGAATAGACTATCTTTTACCAGCTAATTGATACATTCCTAAATATTGGTAAAAGTTTACCAAAAAAGTATCTTTGAAGTTTGTATATTTTTAAACATCAATTTAATTAATTACTAAAATAAGATAATGGGATATACAATGGTGGGAGTTTAAAATCATTAAATATATATATATATATATATATATATATATATATATATATATATATATAACTTTCGATGAGTTTCTTTTATTACGAGTATAAATTCTTGCCTCCTACTCATGCTTGCATTGCTACCTTGTATAATATTGTGGCATTTGTTATCAGGAAAACAATCATTTACTAAGAAGCAAGTAGATCTGTTCTTCCCTCCAGACTTCGCTGATGACTTTCCTGTATCAATGCAGGTATGAATGTCAACTTTAATTACGATTCTCGATTCCCAATAGACATTGTGCAAAAGTATTTGATTTATTTTTGTTGTGCAAATTTCAAATAAATATGGCTTGATATATGTTATCACAAAGCTTGGGCTTTTATTTGTATATGATCTCGAGACTGCCACTGCAGTTTACAGAAATCGAATTAGTCCCGATCCTATATTTTGGACTGTAGAAGCATCATCAGTAGGGGGCTTTTATGCCATCAATAGGCGTGGTCAGGTGTTGCTTGCTACTGTGAATGAGACAACCATTGTACCTTTTGTTAGTGGCCAGGTAATTTATGTGTTATGCCATGTTTTTGGCTAAATGGGAATATTTTTTGGTATCTAGTTGTAATTGTTTGTTTGGATATTTTGCAGTTAAACAATTTGGAACTTGCTGTTAATCTTGCTAAAAGAGGAAACCTCCCTGGTGCAGAAGAATTGGTAACTTGAGTTGTATTTGGTTAATTTTGTACTATTCTCAACATACTTAAAGTTTGTGTATAGACTTCAAAGTTGGCTGACTCTCTATTTAGTTAGATGAATATTTGACCAGGATGTTTTTCATTGAACACCTTTTGCCTTAATATATTGTTCTTACATTTGTTCGTGCTTTTATTAAAATAAGAAAAGTAATTTTTTTTTGGATAAAAAAAGTACTTCTTAAGTTTGTGTAGCTTGTTGGATTAGCTTCTCAGAAAAAGAAAATTATTATTATTATTATTATTATTATTATTTTGCTTGTTTTGATAAGCAGGTTAAAAGATGCTTCGGCTTCTGCTTTTTGTCTTAAAAAGTATTTTTTTCAATTTTATCCAAATGCACCTTGTAGTAGTTGAAAAAACATTCCAAGAGTGTCATCCAGAACAATTATCAGTAAGGCAAATAAGTGTGCAAGAAAGTGACGAAAAATATATTGCTTTTTTATTGTGGCATCTGCTTGTGGTGATGGTGTTGTGACAGAGAATACCAAAATCAAACAATTGACAGTTTGTAAACTCAACATTACTTGAGGGAATGTTGGTCAGAAATATGTGTAAAGAAGTATAATGTTGGTGAAATTAGTGCACAACAACCATGGCCTTTTATGCACTTTTGTTTTGAACTTCAGAAAAGTTAAATTTTATTGTAGTTTCCTAAATCACCATTTTTTCTGCCTGGTTGATTTGACCCATGGGAAGCGTGGCTTTTCTTTTCTTTTCATTCTTTCAATTGTTTTTGTTTACCCTTGTGATTTTTAGATTTCTGTCTTTTCATCACAGGTTATTCAGTGTTTTCAAGAATTGTTTGCTCAGACCAAGTATAAGGAAGCTGCAGAGCTCACAGCAGAATCACTGTAAGGAATACTTCGTACTCCTGACATTGTAGCTAAATTTTAGGTGTTATTTGTATTTCAAATTTTGAGCTGATAATTTTTCCTATTCTTGTTAAGTCAATGCACGCAGTCTAGGGTGTGCCTAACGAAACTGTGCCACATTAGCCTGGGATCTTAATATCCTCTTCATGTCAAGTTCTTGAGTTGCCTTTGTCAATTTGCTTCAGAGTGTACCTGTGCAAGCTAGGCAAACACCACCACTGTTGCAATACTTTGCAACTCTGTTAACCAGGGGAAAACTCAATGCAATTGAGTCATTGGAATTGTCAAGACTTGTCGTAAACTAGAACAAGAAGAATCTTTTGGAAAATTGGCTTGCAGAGGACAAACTTGAATGTAGCGAGGAGCTCGGTGACCTTGTGAAGGTCCTGACAGAAACCTAGATTGTTTTTCCCTTTTCATTTTGACATTATTATTATTGTTATATTATCATTATTCTTTGAGGGTATGGGTAAGGAAAATTCAACCTGTCAATTCCTTTTGAAGGAAGTCAATGTGTTAACTATTTTTTTTTTAATTTTAATTCTTCCTAATAATAATGAGGCATGTGTATAGTGCAGACAGTGGATAATGACCTTGCACTGAAAATTTATATCAAAGCTAGAGTCACTCCAAAAGTTGTTGCAGCTTTTGCTGAGAGGAGGGAATTTGACAAGATTCTCATATACTCTAAGCAGGTAATAATTTTTTTTTATTAGGTTTGAGGATTCATAAAAAATTGGTATTTAATTGCCTCTTTTATTACTTAATATACTTCTTTTGATTTTATAGTAAATGTCTGATGCATTCTTCTCTTCTTCTTTGCCGAAGGTCGGATATGCACCTGATTACTTGTTCCTTCTACAAACAATTTTACGAACAGACCCCCAGGTAATCCAGTTATTTCAGGCCAAATATTTGATTAAATTACATCTTACCTTATATGTGTTGCTTCACTTTTGTGGTGCACTTATTTTTTCTTTTTGAAGTCTAGTTAACTTGCTTAATATAGTAACACCTTAAGAATGGCGGTTAAATGTATTCAAAACTTCAAATGGAAATGGTTTCTTCATGCTTATGACGTTTTTCTTTCTACAATATTTATATCTTGGTAATTTACTTTTTTTTTTTTTATTTGGCATCCGTGTTGAATCCCTTTCTTGTAGCATAATTCAAATCTTGTTTGATTGTAGGGTGCTGTAAATTTTGCTCTGATGATGTCTCAAATGGAGGGAGGTTGCCCCATTAACTACAACACAATAACCGAATCTCTTTCTTCAGGTTTATTTAGAGTTTACCCTTGTTGTTTTAATAGGTTCATCGTGCTCTCCTACTATCACTGATAATTAAGATATAGTTTAAAAAAGGCTGTATCATTTACTATTTTTTTTGTTCTCTGCATTGCGATCTTTCTGTCCCATTTCCAAAATCAAAAAATGGAAAAGGAGAATACTTACGTAAAACCAAACCTTTCTTAAAACTTGTTTTGGTGATGTTTTGATAACTATCTTTCTTGGGCTCACATATTGATTTCTGGTTTCCTCTAATTTCAAGAATTGATATCAATTTGTTAAAGCAAGAACCAGTTATACCATATATATATTGGTTATTTGTGTACTAGATTGTTTACATATTTCTTCCGTTACTCTATAGAGGAATTTAATCCGTGAGGCAACAGCCTTTTTGTTGGATGTGCTGAAGCCAAACCTACCTGAGCATGGATATCTTCAAACAAAGGTTCTTCAATTTTGTTTGCTGTTTATATATGTATATATATTGAAAAAAAAAAACATTTGTGACATTCTTCTATGTATTACTTTTAGGTGCTGGAAATTAATCTTGTGACCTTTCCCAATGTTGCTGATGCAATATTGGCCAATGGCATGTTTAGTCATTATGAGCGACCAGGCATTGGACAGCTATGTGAAAAGGCGGGCCTTTTCATACGAGCTCTTCAGGTTCTTGGAGTCTTGAATTCTGATGATTAAGTAATTTTGTCTTGTCAGAATAATTTATTGAACCTTGTTGTCTGTGTATTGTGCAGCATTATACTGAGCTGCCTGACATCAAACGTGTCATTGTGAATACACATGCCATTGAGCCGTAGGTTTGGATTGCAAGTGCTCAAATGACCTGACATATCATAAAATTGTTTTATATTCTTATTATATGGGGCTTTTTAGGCTTTAGTTGAATTCTTTGGAACCCTTTCTCGAGAATGGGCACTTGAGTGCATGAAAGATCTTTTACTGGTCAAACTTAGGGGCAATCTTCAAATAATTGTCCAGGTACTGTTTTATGGCATGATATTATGTTGCGTGAGACTTCTTTGTTCTTTTCTAATTCATCTTTTCTGGGATTCCATAGCATAACTTATTTATAAGAGAATCTTTACATGATCTGCAGACTGCGAAGGAATATTCTGAGCAGCTGGGTGTTGATGCATGCATTAAACTCTTTGAGCAATTCAAATCCTATGAAGGACTATACTTTTTCTTGGGTTCATATTTGAGCTCCAGGTATTTTTCTTATTGGGGAATGGACATGACCTTAATTCACTTAGTAGCCTGCTATACTTTTGTAGTTTTCTTTCTATTATTGTAATTTTACTCTTTTTTTTTCCCCTCCTTGTCTTGTTCAGCGAGGATCCTGATATTCACTTCAAGTACATTGAAGCCGTTGCTAAAACTGGACAACTTAAGGAGGTAGAAAGTGTGACTAGGGAATCAAACTTTTATGATGCTGAGAAGACAAAGAATTTTCTAATGGAGGCCAAGCTTCCAGATGCACGTCCATTGATTAATGTGTGCGATCATTTTGGTTTTGTTCCAGATCTCACTCACTATCTTTATACTAACAACATGCTTCGCTATATTGAAGGTTATGTTCAAAAGGTAATTTTGTTGAAGGGATTGTATTTAATTTTGTGATTCTTGGTGTTCGGGTGTGTTCCAAATCTTTCTAAGCAAATTCTAGAACTAAAACATTATACTTCTTGCTTTTAGGTCAATCCAAGAAATGCTTCTCTAGTTGTTGGACAGTTGTTAGATGATGAATGCCCTGAAGATTTCATTAAAGGTCTTATACTTTCAGTTCGCTCTCTTTTGCCAGTTGAACCTTTAGTTGAAGAATGTGAGAAGAGGTGCTATGGTTTCTTTCTACCCTGCATCTCCAGTATCATTGCCATATTCTATTCTCATTTCATTTTATATGCATAGGAATCGTATCCGTTTGCTTACTCAGTTCTTGGAGCATCTTGTAAGTGAGGGAAGTCAGGATGTACATGTGCATAATGCTCTGGGTAAAATCATCATTGACAGCAACAACAATCCTGAGCATTTTCTCACAACCAACCCATATTATGATTCTCGTGTTGTTGGTAAATATTATGAGAAGCAGGATCCTACCCTTGCTGTTGTTGCTTACCGGAGAGGGCAATGCGATGATGAGCTTGTTAATGTTACTAATAAAAATTCCTTGTTCAAACTGCAAGCCAGGTATGTATACTGTCCTTCATTAGGAAGATGTCATTGTATTTCATAATGCAAATCCGTGGCACTTACATTATTGCCTATTGTTTTTGTGTTAGATATGTTGTGGAAAGGATGGACACTGACCTTTGGGAAAAAGTTCTTAATCCTGAGAATGAGTTTAGAAGGCAATTGATTGATCAAGTGGTGTCCACTACTTTGCCTGAAAGCAAGAGTCCTGAGCAAGTTTCAGTTGCAGTGAAAGCTTTTATGACTGCTGATCTTCCCCACGAGTTGATTGAGCTTCTTGAAAAGATTGTGCTACAAAATTCTGCTTTTAGTGGAAACTTTAATCTGCAAAATTTGCTGGTCCTTACTGCAATCAAGGCTGATCCTTCTAGAGTTATGGATTACATAAACAGGTTGGACAACTTTGATGGGCCTGCAATAGGAGAGGTGGCAGTGGAAGCATAACTATATGAAGAAGCATTTGCTATATTCAAGAAATTTAATTTGAATGTTCAAGCTGTTAATGTCCTGCTAGATAACCTTCGGACCATTGATCAAGCTATGGAGTTTGCATTCAGGGTTGAAGAAGAGGCTGTATGGAGCCAGGTGGCTAAGGCACAACTGAGAAAAGGATTAGTGAGTGATGCAATTGAGTTATTCATTCATGCAGATGATCATACTCATTTCTTAGAGGTTATTAAGGCTGCTGAAGATGCACCATGACCTGGTAAAATACCTTCATATGGTTAGGCAGAAGACCAAGGAGCCCAAGGTGGACAGTGAGCTCATTTATGTATATGCAAAGATTGACCAGCTAGGAGAAATTCAAGAGTTTATACTAATGCCAAATGTTGCCAATTTACCAAATGTTGGAGATCGCTTGTATGATGAGGTTCTGTATGAGGCTGCAAAAATCATATTTGCCTTTATTTCTAATTGGGCTAAGTTAGCTAGCACATTGGTGAAGCTTAAACAGTTCCAAGGTGCTATTGATGCCGCCAGGAAAGCTAACAGCGCAAAAACATGGAAGGAAGTTTGTTTTGCCTGTGTTGATAATGAGGAATTCCGCTTAGCTCAGATTTGCGGTCTCAATGTCATCATTCAGGTGACACTCATTTCTTTTAGATAACTTACCATTTAAAATTTCTTATCATGATGACTGATTGCCTCCCACCTCACTCCAAAAAATTTATATTTTTCCTCCATATTAGAAATCCTTTAAATGCAAGTTATTGGATGTGGATACTAGCAAAAACTTACAACAAGTGGCTGACAAACTATTGATTTCTTTGCTTAATCTTTGCTGTTTGATCGTGGATGATTTGGAGGAAGTTAGTGAGTATTATCAAAACAGAGGATGCTTCAATGAACTCATATCTCTAATGGAGAGTGGGCTAGGATTAGAGCGTGCACACATGGGTATCTTTACTGAGTTGGGAGTTCTTTATGCAAGATATCGTCCTGAGAAGCTAATGGAGCACATTAAGTTGTTCTCTACTTGGCTTAACATTCCCAAGCTTATTCGAGCCTGTGATGACCAAAAGCACAGGAAAGAACTTACATACCTATACATTCAATATGATGAGTTTGATAACGTTGCAACTACTGTAATGAATCACTCTCCAGAAGCATGGGACCACATGCAATTTAAAGATATTATAGTTAAAGTTGCAAGTGTGGAGTTATATTATAAAGCTGTTCATTTCTTCTTGCAAAAGCATCCTGATGTTATAAATGATCTTCTAAATGTGATTGCCCTTTGCGTGGACCATACATGCGTAGTAGATATAATGCAAAAGGTCTGCATGTCTCATACTTTATTGCCTAATGCCTACAATTTTCATCTTATTTGGTGAGATAACCAATTGGTTTTAAATGTGTTTCTGTAATAACATTATATGTTGCTTGGATTTTCTGGTTTTTAGGCTGGCCACCTCAAATTAATTAAGCCATACATGGTTGCTGTTCAAAGCAAAAATGTGTCTGCTGTTAATGAAGCTTTGAATGAGATTTACGTTGAGGAGGAGGACTATGACAGACGTCGTGAATCAATAGATCTTCATGATAACTTTGATCAGATAGGTCTTGCACAGAAGGTGAATCCCCCCTTATCTTTTGTCTTATTTTGACAATTAGCTAAAATTGATGTCTGATGTTAATGGGAAATTTTATAAGTTTGAATTATTATTGAATGGCTTCAACTATACATGTGAGCAGATTGAGAAGCACGAACTTCTCGAGATGAGGTGTGTTGCTGCATATATTTATAAGAAAGCAGGAAGATGGAAGCAGTCCATTGCTTTGTCGAAGAAGGACAATCTTTACAAGGACTGCATGGAAACTTGCTCTCAATCCGGTGACCGTGAACTCTCAAAGGATTTGCTTGTCTACTTTATTGAGAAGGTGTTTATATTCTTGTCTTTTCCCTTATACCAAACTCTTGGTATACATAGCTTAGATGCTTACCAGACTAGACTAGGCCCTTTTGGCTTTGTGCTGTGCAGTTTAACCACTGCTTCACTTTGAAATAATTTTGATTGTTTCTTTCTATAATCTGCTATTATTTTCTTCCTTGTGCTTCCTGCCCTGGTTATTTTCTTTTAAATTTTAATTTTAACAAAGGAACAACATTGGTAAATTTACAGGGGAAGAAAGAGTGTTTTGCATCATGCCCTTTTTGTCTGTTATGGTCTAATTTAGCCAGATGTTGCACTTGAGCTGGCTTGGATGAACAATATGATTGATTTTGCTTTCCCATATCTCTTACAGGTATCTTTTTCTTTGGGACATTTGTAAATTTAAATTTATTAACAGACAATATTCTACCATTGTTAACCATATTTTTTTATTATTATTATTTTTAAAGTTTATTCGAGAGTATACAAGCAAGGCAGATGAACTTATCAAGGACAAAATTGAATCACAGAATGAGGAGAAAGCTAAAGAGAAGGAGGAGAAGGACATCATTGCTCAGCAGGTACTTTTTCACACTTCCTTTTATATGAAAAAATCAGTTTTATCTTTTGTTTAGGGTTTTATCTTTTATATGACAAAATTACTTTTAATACTGAACTAACAGTGTTGTCAATGATCTCCAGAATATGTATGCCCAGTTGCTACCACTTGCTTTGCCGGTGCCACCAATGCCAGGAATAGGGGGAGGGTTTGGCCCTCCCCCACCCCCACCACCTATGGGTGGTGGAATGGGGATTGCCCCCAATGCCTCCTTTTGGCATGCCTCCAATGGGGCTACTCGCCTGCCGCATGACAACAGAAGAGAGAATTGCCATAAATTTTACTGGTGAAGCTAGATAGTTTAGAATCTCTCATTTTTGCAGTGAAGGTGAGTCCCTTAAGGTTAAAGAATTGTTCATGGTGGCACCAAGCATCTACCTTCTAGCCTGATGATAACACTTTCCAATGATTGTGGCTTTCTACATTCAAAGTTTTTGGTTACTTATTTCTTTTGTTTTCTATCTCTTCTGGTTGTTTTGATCAATCCTTTGAGAGCCAGGATAGACAATTGATCTTGGTTTTATCTTTTTCAGGCTTTGGCTTGGATGCCACGTGTATAGTTTAGTTTCTCTAATTATTTGTTTTCATAGTTTTGAAGTCATAAATGATAAATGTATTGCAATTAGGGCTTAAAAATTTTGTTCTTCTGTCCTGGTATATAAACTTTCATCTAATTATTATAAAAAGCATTATTGCAGGTTTGGTTTCTATTTTATCTTTCATAGATATAAGTTTGGCTGCTATTCTTATTCGTTACACTTGAGAGAATTAAGTGAATTGCTTGAGAGAAAATCACTCTCAGCACTATATATATATATATATATATATATATATATATATGTAACTACCTATTATTATTCTAATACAATAGATATAATTAGATTATATCTATAATATTATATAAAGAGGATTGTGTTTTGTAATCGTTTAGTCCCTCCTAACTCTAATGAAATTCTTTTTTACGTCTGAACCAATGTATTGATATAAATTGTTACGGGTGTATTTATTTGAGATTATTTTAATAAAAAATTAATTTTTATATATTTGAATATTTTTTAAAAATAATTAAATTTTTAAAAAAATCTATTTTTGACTTTTTTATAAAAACTGAAAATAATAATTTCTTAAAAAAATTAATTTTTTATTTTTTTAATTACATATAAATTTTAAATTTTAAAATTACTTTTTTCAAAATTTGAAATAAATTCCCTCTATATCTACCTACTACGGCTTCACACCCACATGCTCAGTTTCATGCCCACTTTCACAAACAGTTTCCTCTCATTCCTTTCATGTCCTTATCAGTATTTTTTGTCCTCTCCCCATTTGACATTCCCTCGCTCTCAGTTTCCGTCTCTTCCCGAGTATTCGCAGCTTCCTTTGTTCTTATCAGTGGTTTCTCAGATCCAACATCGTTTTTGCTTCGAAACTCTGTTCGATTTTGGTACTGCACATTGTTATTACCCATACAACGAAATAGAATGCTTACATGGCTTCTGCTATTTTGATCTATATTAGAGGTTTGTGTGCTGTGATGGAGTTGTAGATAAAGAAGAATAAAGATGGGTTGCTAGAAACCGGTGATCTTTTTAACACAGAGAGAAGCGCTCTCCACGGCAACATCATTTGCCCCTCCCTCACTGGTTTTAACGGCACCATACCTCCTGCCCTTAATTCTCTTCAGCAGGTTACTCACTCTAACACCGCTAAGGTTTTTCCCAATTGATGATTTTCCCAATTTCACGAGTGCACTAAATTAACGTCATTATTTACTCTCTTGATAAATGTTGCAGACTGAAAATGCAAATAAAGTTTGCAGACTGAAAATGCAGATAACCATCCACTTGCGAAAAATCATAAAATTCAGGTTTCTTGATAAATCTTTAAATATTTAATACTTTACTCGGTAATTTTTTAAATCTTTTTTTGATACTTTTCTTCTTTTTTTTTTCTAATCAATACTCATTTTTAAATCTAAAGCTTTATGATGGGGTTACATATGAGAAATGATAAGGCGACACCGTGCTGATTTATTAATCATTTGCTATTGGATGGAGGGTGGATCCCAATTTAAGTGGAGTCCACCCCCATCTAATGATGGATGAGTGGTAAGTCAGTATGATATCTTATAAAAAGTGAGTTCTCTCAACATTTCTTATTTGACATGATATATTTTAATAGGTATGATTGTGAAAACCAGTTAGAGCCTTTAAAGAATAAGAAAAGATGCATTTGAAAGCCTAATGCTGCCACTAAACTTTTCCTTCCTAGCACATAGATAAAGCATAAACTTCTCAATCACATAAATTATATATATAAATAAAATATTGGTAATATATTAGAATTTAAGAGAAAGTTTTTGAGGTAGAGTAAGTGTTTTACTAATTTAACCATCAATGAGTCATACTATCATAACAATTATTAGAGAATTAAGAGACACATATACGTTTATCAATTTGCCTGTTAAGATATATAATAATAGATAAATTAAAATTTAAAGAAATTAAATCTGGTGTGACATGTTACAGTTTGTATTGAAAAATAATATGTAGAATGTAAAATCTAAATAAAAAAATAAAAGATGGAAGAAATAATTTTTCAATAACAAAGATAGAGAACTAGAAAGCAACTTTTACAATAAAAAAAAGGGATAAAATGAGAACCATTCTCATTATATGATGGATAAGTATATATTAAGACATTAGATATTCATAAGTATTTAATTTAGTCCTTATCAGAAGAAAAAATAACTTTAGTTGATTTTTTATTTATTTTAAAAATGTACTATATGTCCTATAAAACACAATGTATTATATGACTTGATATTATCCTTTATTAATTTTGCATGTACGGTTGCGAATATCAATCTAAGAAGACATGTATGTATATGGTATCTGCAAACTTTTAATTAGTTCATATGTTATATTTTATGCGTTATTTTTCATATTATTATATATTATTATATGCTTCTTTTCCCCTTCTCAAATATTATTTCAGAACTTTTACAAATATGATTTAGATCCTGTTAAGATTGCAAAAAATGAACTATATGACTTGATATTATCTTTTTTTTTTTTTATGTTATCCCAGTGGAGATGTCGCAACTGATGAGGAAAAGACGCCAATGACCAAGTTCTCTGAGCTCAGTGTATTGTAGAAGAGGTTGACGGAAGTCTCACATTTGGTTAGTGCCTTGTGTTTTCCATCTCAATCCAAATGTGAACAATGAATCCACATGTGTTTTTTCCATTGATTTAGTTACACTCTAATTTTGGTTCTTTTGGGTTTATGTTTGTCCTCGATATTGTAGGCATTGTAGAAAACAATTGTATATGGGGTAGTTAGGTGGTTTCCTTATATTTTAATTAAGTGGCTAAAAATAGAGTAATCATAATATAGACTCGGGCTCATCATGAACCTGAATCTATATTACATCTCAATCATTGAAAATATGTTTTAAAATTATAAATATATAAATATTAAGAAATCAATAGTTGAGATATAATATAGACTTGGATTCACGGTAAACTCGAGTCTATATTATCATTTCTCCTAAATATATGGGTTCCTTTTTTTTCTATTTATTTTTATTATCATCTTTTGCATGACTTGGAAGAGAAAGAATAGAGTATTGCTCGTCAGGGTGGGATTTTAAGGATCACTTTTGCTGTCTACTTTTCAGGGAAGGCAATTGGCAAAATTGCTTGAACACATTTGTCTGATTTTGTATAAAAATATACAAGCATTCTCTCCCTCGCCAATCCCTCGCAAGTTATGGTTTATGTTTGCTAGAGGAGCCAACTTCAAGGGTTTGTTGTGCTTTAGATAATGTGATCTTTCTGTATTGTTGTAACATTCTCCTCTGTATAGTACTATGTTTAAGTCATAGTACCGCACTTTGAAGTTGTTACTGTTACCTGGGTGGACCTTATCTGACAACAACTTCAGCCATCTTTGAAATTTCTCGAACTATCTGGAGATAACACGGAAGCAGGTGTGAAAATTTTAAATTCTCAGTAGGATTTACTAAAAAATTTCATACCGTGTCATCGTTATCTATAGCTGCTTCGATTTATTATTAAAAATATGGACATGTTATATAAATTGTTTAATTTTATAGTTCGAAAATATATTGTTCGAAGCAGAGTCCATTTTATTCATACACTTGTCATTTGGGTGAGCCAATACAAAATAAATTCATGAATTATACTATGAACAGTAACTGAAACGTATTAAAATATAATACCACTAATATAATGAAAATATAAAATCTGTACATGCCTTTACTTGTACTTGAATTTATGCAGATAGACATAATTTTCTTTTCTTCCTTTATCCTCCTTTACTTGTTATACATATTCCAGAGTACGATCACCATATCATACTCCGTAGGGGTGTGATCACCATGTCGCACTCCTTAGGAATATGTTCATCCTGCCACGTCCTAGAGTATGATCGTCATGTCATATTCTATCGGGGTGTGATCGCCATGTCACATCTCTTAGGGTGTGGGATCATTATGCCATATTTCAGAGCATGTTCGCCATGTCATACCCCATCAAAGCGTGATCGCCATGTCACGTCTTTCGGAATATGACTCATCCTCATATCTTTTATCATATAATCTTTATTATAACTTTCATCATGATCATGAATGCATATGTATCAAAGTGTATTTCATAACCTATGCATAAGCTTTGCCAAAATTTCGGTAGTATGACGGATCAAGTCTGCTTTCCTATGAATAGTGTCAGGCTACAAGTACAATAAGACAATAATTCCAATATAGAACATCATATTCATACCAAGAATATAACACTATCAATAAATAATATAGAAAGGGGCTTTCTGCCCACTTCAATCAATTTTGCCCGAAATTTCAAAATCCACCAAACGTTCATTTTAATTCATTTAGGTCTGCATTTTGGATATGTTATAACTCTATGTGTCTAGTTTCCAACCCTTTTAGTCCCATCTCATTTTGATTTGTATAACTCAAGTTATTTGTATTTCTTTTCAGAATGTCCTGTTCTTAGCCAGAATTGCATTCTTATAAAAGAAAATTCACCAAAAATAGAAATCCTAGTAAAATCATACGAAATTCATATCAGTTTAAAGCTAACAGAACAAGCTTTCAAATGAAATAAATTTCATATCATTTGCAGGAGTATATTTTGAGATATAAGCTCTGAAACTTGACCCTACTAGACTACCATGTTTTAGCCCGATTTAAACTTAAGTCAACTTCATTGATGTGCTGGGAACAAATGGCAATGAATCTGAATCTGAAATTTTTATGGAATGTTTCCTTATATGTTAGCTTTCAACAAACTTTGGGTTCACTCAATTTGGAATTGTGTAGGGTGAGTTACACCCTTCTTAACTCACACTGCCTAGATGAGAGTCCAGATTTCTAGGTCAAACTTCAAAAATTCATAAATAATTCTATACTAATCCAATAGCCTTATGTTATATATGTATGAAAATTCTTAAATGTCTAGTTTCATGTAAAAATAGATTCATAAAATTTAAATGGTCGTACGCTCTGCCGTACGAATTGCCGAGGAAAAACCCTAACAGCTTCTTGAGTTCTCTCTTTTCTTCAAGTACTTTCATACCAATTCCAATTCTAATCACAACACACGTGCAAAATCAATCATAAACCATTATCATCACTCCAAATCACATCAATTTCATAAGAAAAACAAGATCCCTACACAGCCCCAAATCAAGAAAAATAAGAAGAGAAGTTGAATTGTTACCTTTTCTAGGTATAATTCTTGTTAGATTTGTGGCTTGAGTTGAAGAAATCTTGTTGTAGTTTGAAGGTTTGTGGGAGATAAAGATGATATGAGTTGAGATGAGATGAGATGAAGGAGAAAAGAATGTAGAGGGGTCAGCATATACGGACCGAAATTTGCAAAGGTAGAAAAGGAAAAATTTAAAAACTTCGAAAATAAGTTGCATGTGATTGGTGGATTTGTGTTGGTTATTCAACTTGGTTTGGCAGCCCATATGGAGGGCTGAGATGGTGCCACTTGCATGGGTAAGTTGGCTAAATCTTGGCCATCCATCCTAGGGTTCTCACAGTATAATTTCTATTGGTCCAGTTCTGATAGTTTAAATTACCGAAATCTTACCGATTTCTCTTAAATCGGTAAACCGGTTTTAGAAAATTCCTAGGTGATTTCCTATGATTTTAATCGAATTTCCTCAAGGTTAATTCTTCTAAATGTGACTTAATTGGCTTTGAGTAAATATTTAATCGAATTCTAATTAATCCCAATTAATTGCTAAAAATCGAACAACTCGATTAAAAACAATTAAAATTTTTGGACGTTACAATTGTCACTTTAAATTTCAAATTTTCTAGTGAATGTAATATTTAAAATTTTCTCCGGTGAAATAGCTTTATTTAATCGTTTGTAATTTAAATTTTATTAACCACCCTATTCCAAATTTCAAAAATTGAAATTTAAAAAATGATATTATCATAATTTTTATCTATACATCTATACAATGTAATAAAAGGAACTGATGAGTATAACTACTATTTAGTGTCCAATTTTTTTTAATTCCCAAAATATCCTTATAGATAGAGATCCTAAAGAAGTGAGTTAGAAAGAATAAAAAGGATGAAAATATAACTTCCTACTTATTAACCTCCTTCTTTGACTAAAACTACCCACACCATATCACTAAAACTGCCACTACCCATGATGTCACTAAAACTACATCTACCCACACCAGTAATTCATTGTCAAAAGCCAATTCTATTTGTGTTTTAATTTATCTATCAATTTAGATATTTTAGTTTGGCCCAAAGGCATTAAGTCCCTTACTCCACCATATGTAAACTACAATTGGAAGGAAGCTAATGGGGACTACAACAAAGTATATCATTCACATTAGTGGGTAGCTTATTTATTCAAATATAAACTACAATTAGAAGGAAACTAATGGGGACTGCAACAAAGTATATCATTTACATTAGAGGATAACTTATTTATTCAAAAAAATTATATATTATAATATGAATAACTTTATATAAATATAAAAAAAATTAAAAAAATGTCATGCTTATCAAGACGCTAGTACAAAATAAATAGAATCAATCCATATCAAAAACCCCCTCAAGCTAGTGCATATGTCATATGCATCAAGTTTCTTACATATGTAAGTTACCCTAGGATTGTGGAGAGAGTTAGTGAAAATATCAACCAATTGATCATGTGAACCAACAAACGATGTGATGACTTCGCTAGAGATAATCTTTTTTCGGATGAAGTGACAATCCATTTCTATATGGTTCATGTGCTCATAAAAGACTAGATTAAAGGCAATGTGCAGGGCTGCATGATTATCACAAATGAGCTTCATGGTCCTAATCTCACAAAACTTTACCTCCTGAATCAATTGTTTCACCTAAATAAGTTCACATACATTGAGAGCCATAGCTCAATACTTTGTTTCTACACTAGATCTTGCTACTATATTTTGCTTCTTGCTTTTCCATGAGACAAGATTATCACCAATGAGAACACAGTATCCTGATGTCAATCTCTTATCACTAGGAGATCCTGCCCAATCAGCATCCATATAAGCAACAATGTCTATATAGCCCCTATTCTTATACACTAACCCTTTCCCGAGAGAACCCTTAACATATCTCAAGATTTGAACTATAGCATTCCAATCACTATCACAAGGAGAGTTAAGAAACTGACTCACGACACTCACAACAAAGGCAATGTCAGGTCTAGTTATAGTGAGATAATTCAGTTTTCCAACTAATCTCTGATACCTGCTTGGGTCTAATAGGGCTTCTCTTGATCTAGTAGAAGCTTAACATTCAGGTCCATAGGAGTGTCTACTGGTCTATAGTCTGATATCCTAGTCTCTTCTAAAATATCAAGAGCATATTTCCTTTGGGTGATAGCAACTCCACTTCTTGATTGAGCCACTTTAATCACTAGGAAATATCGCAATTGGCCTAAGTCCTTAGTCTGAAAATGTGAAAACAAGTGTTGTTTAAGGCCCTTGATTCCTTCACAATCATAACTTGTAATGGCAATATCATCTACATAGACAACCAGATAAATGTAACAACCACAGTTAGAATGTTTATAAAACACTGAATGATCTACTTCACTACAAACCATACCAAACTGCTGTATGATGTTGCTGAACTTCCCCAACCATGCTTGAGGAGATTGCTTAAGACCATATAAAGACTTGTGCAAGCGACAAACAAGGCTTGACTCCATTTGAGCAACAAACCTAGGTGGTTACTCTATATAAATCTCCTATTCCAAGTTACCATGTAAGAAGGCATTCTTGATATCTAGCTTATACAAGGGCCAACTTTTCATGGCGGCCATGGACAAGAAAAGATGAACATAGGCTATTCTAGCCACAGGAGATAAAGTGTCTCCATTCTCAAGCCCAAAAATCTGTGTATAGCCTTTAGCTACAAGGCGAGCCATTAAATGATCCACCTAGCCATCAGGGCCAACCTTAACAATAAAGACCCCATGACAACCAATTGTAGACTTCCTAGGAGGGGATGAAATAAGAGTCCATGTATCATTAAAGTCTAAGGCATTCATCCCATCAACCATCAATTGTCATCATCTTGGATGGCCAAGTGCTTCGTAAACAGTTTTAGGGATAGAAATAAAGGATAGAGCATAAGCAAGGCATAATGGGTTGAAGATAAATGATGATAATTGAGGAAATTATAAATAGGGTAAGGATTATGGGTAGAACAGTTACCTTTACAAAGGGCTATATTTAAGTCTTTGGAAGGGTCAAGCAGGTCCGGTGCAGGAGGAGATGATGGAGCAAGAGATGAATCATCTTGAGTAGAAGGAGCCTTTGCTTCGGGAATGGCAGGTTGTGGCCAACGCTAATAAGTGACAAGTGGACATAAAGGACTAATGGGTTGAGGCGAAGACTCGGGCACCTGTGAAGGAGGATCAATAGCAGCTGAAGGAGCAAGATAAGGTATGGGTAAAACTTGAGACAAAGGGTCTGGTTCGATTGGTGAGGTGAAGTATGGGGTCTCCTCAAAGAAGGTGACATCAGCTGAGATATAGGTATGATTAGTGAAAGAAGAATAACAACAGTACCCTTTCTAAAATTGAGAGTAACCAAGAAAGATGCACTTGATAGCTCGAGCGAACAGTTTATCTAGACTTGAAGAAATATCATGAACAAAACAGATGGACCCAAAGACTCGAGGAGGAATAGTATAAAGGGACTCATCAAGGAACAAAATGGAATGAGATACTTTGTTACTTAAAACATATGATGGCATGCAATTTATCAAATAAGCTGTAGTAAGGACAATATCACCCTAAAATTTTAAAGAAGCATATGCATGTAATAAGAAGGTGCGACTGTCTCAATAATGTGACGATATTTTCTTTCAGCAACTCCATTCTGTTGAGGAGTGTGTGGACAGGATGATTGATGAATCATGCCATGTGATGTCATAGGGTTATTAAAAGATGCAAAAAAGTACTATTTTGCATTATCACTACATAAGGTGCGAATAGAAAGTCCAAACTAAGTATGAATTTCTTTGCAAAAATTTTGAAAAATATTAAACAACTCATAATGGTCTTTCATTTAAAAAAGCCAAGTACACCTTGAAAAATCATCATGAAAGTAACAAAGTACCTATATCCTAAGCTAGCACTAACACAACTAGGACCCCAGACATTAGAATGAACAATATCAAAAGGGCACTTTGAATGCTAACAAACTTTGCTTGGGAAAGATGCTCGAACATGTTTTCCCAATTAACATGACTCACATTCTAAGGACTGTAGATGAGAGAGATGAAGAATCTTTTTCTTCAACTTGTCAAGACTTCGATGACCCAAACAATAGTGTAGAAGATTAGGAGACTCAGTGGTTGCACATATTGTAGAGGAAGAAGGCTAAAGGTAGTAGAAGTCATGTGATTCAAATCCTATTCTAATCGTTTGCCCACTGCTCCAATCCTGTATGAGAAAAGAATTTAGAATTAAAAGTTACTATACAATTTAAAGTGCAAGTAAGTTGACTATAGAAACCAAATTAAAAGGACAACCAGGTATGAAAAAGACAGAGTTTAAAGATAAGGATGGGAAAAGTGAAGCTTGGCTAATGCTAGTGGCTTTGGCTTTGGAACCATTGGCAAGGGTGATATGTTGCTCTGTCTTGAGAGAGGATAGTTTTGAGAAAAAGGATGGATTGCTAGCTATATGATTGGAAGCATCTGAATCCAAAATCTAAGACCCAACAGATGAAGATTGTGAGAGACAAACCATAGAATTACCAGTATGTGCTATAGCAGTTGAAGATTTGACTAGCTAAGTAGCCTTCAGCTAGAAGTAATCCTTATACTCATAATCAATCAAGATAATCTGATGATCACCTCCAAGTTCAGTCCTCTTTTCAACATCCGAAACTTGAGACTAAATAACATTAGCAAATCTCTTTGGGAAGCCAACCAAAGAATAACACTAATCCTTAGTATGTCCAAGGCGGTTGCAATGGGAACACTAAGGGTTGCCATGTCCCCGACCTCCTATACTACCACCACGACCATGGCCCTGTCCTCCACACTCAACTGAGTTAGAGACAAGAACTAAGGATACTGAATCTATTTGAGAACCAAAGGTAGATGATGCCTCCGATGGTGGAATCCATAACAAACGATCGATGAGTTCTTCCATTGAAGGGATGTTTGGATTCGTCAAGACTTGGTTTCGAACAGACTCAAGATCCTTGTGAAGACCATGGAGGACAAAGACCATATACACGTTATCAAGCTTGTCCAATACCTTCTCAAGTGAGTCTCCAGTCAAAATCATCTTGATTTGCTCGATGTGCTTTATTGAGATATGAGGGCAAATCATGGTATGTCATCTGATAGGTGGCTAGGTTATGAATTGAGTCATATAATTGCTGTATATCATTGGCATACACACTCTTAGCCTTCTTCCAAATCTCATAACATGACTTATAGGAGCAATAGTAGACCAACAACTTCGGGTTGATGGACTGCCATAATAAGTGCACCAACTGATAATTGGCTTTCTGCCATTATTCTCTTATACTAGCATCAATGTCATCAACCTTCTTCGTTAAATGATCTGAGAGTCCTTAACCTAAAAACTAGACATCAATAGCAGCACACCAATCCAAATAATTCTTGCCATTCAACTTCTCAGACATTATTGTGGGAGTTCTCGAGAAAGCAAAGGAGATTAGGCCTTTTTTGACAAGTTTAGAGGTACCTGTGGCTATAGAGGAGCTATCGGCAATAAAAGACATACTGTGGATGAAAAGGAGCATGAACAAGCTTGCAAGAATGGCGGATTGGAGGTACCAAACCACAAGCGACAAAGATCCACAATTGAAACACCGCTCAAAATCACTAAGCAACCTTAGATATGGGTTTGGGGGATGCAAGCAACCACTATGATGGAAACTACAGCCGGAAACTCGGCCAAACGTGACACCATGCATGGTGGTAACAAAGACGCTATGCGGAGGAAACACAACACATGGGAGCGGTTGAGATGCCATCGCTAGATCTGGGCCGAGTAGAGGAAGGCAATTGTGGGAGTGGCATCGTCGGTCTGAAACTTGCTGGTCTAAAACTTGCCAGAAAATTTTGCAGCTGACAGTGATGGATGATAACTGGAACTAATAAGATATTACCGAAGTCACAACATGGCAACCCTACTAACCAATCGGAATGATGACACGGTTGGTCGAAAGATTTTCACTAAAGAATAGTGGGTCCTCCTGACGTCTAGGGTTTTTCAACCTAGCTCTAGATACCAACTTGAGAGAGTTAAGTGAATTGCTTGAGAGAAAATCACTGTCAGCATTAGTATATATGTTATACTACACAATGTGTGTCAAATCTGTTATTTTGGGTAACTACCTATTCTAATCCTAAGACAACATATATGATTATATTATATACAAAATAAACAAAATCAATCCATATCAACAGTTACCCAGGTGTTAAATATTCTGAATTGTCCATTTTAGTTTCTGCACATGCAATTTGTAGTTGCATTATTTTCATGATAAAGCCGTCAAATACCACTAAGCAGAGTTTGGGAGGACACGAAGATATGAAACTTTGTTGCTAATGACTCGGATGATTCTCATTAAAGTAACTATCCCTTGACTCGAAAAGTTGAGTAACTCTAGCTTCTTTAAAGTTAAAACTCATTTTGTATTTCAAGAAATTTTGGTCTGTCATATAGTGTAACAAATATATACGTTTCTTTACATAATTTTATGATCTTTACAGGATAAAATTATTCTCCTTTGTAAGAAGTGGAGACTCCCCTCTTTAGATCAAATTAAATTATAAAAAGGAAAAAAATTGGGTGAAAATTTTCGATCTTAGGCATGTAACTTAATTTTGACCAATGTAAATGGTTAATAAATGTAAGTAAAATGACTCATTGTTTAATACATGTTAAAGATTGATTTGAAAAGATTAATGTGTATGATTAAGAAGAAAAATCTCCGTTCAAGATTCTTTTACAAAAAAGTTATATTTCACAACCAAGATATTTTCTATAAAAGCAAATGGACCTACAAATTCGAATGCATGGCATTAAGTCGTCTTCAGTCCTCCTATCAGTTGTTATTACCTCTTTCGAAAATGGAAAAAATAACCTAATTATAGTAACACTTTTTACTGAGCTAAACAAATGAGTCATTTTCCCTATAAAGCGCCATTAAGACTTCTTCAATTCAATCATCTTATCAACTGTTATTTACCTCCAATTCTTTGGGCCATTAGGTTTCAATGCAGTTGCATGATATATTCAATATATTTAGCTTCTTTAATGAATAATATTATAGCTAAGTTGCCTACAAGAAACTATTTTGAAATTGCCTAAAATTCATTTTTCAGTTAACTAGAAAACTGATGTATAAAGAGGGGATATATGCAAGTGTTTGGAATAATTGAAGGATGTATTACAATGTATCATTGAATAATTGCATTGGGACGGGAGTGACTCTTTAGTCAACAGCGGCACTAGTGTAATATTCACTGATAATCTCAATTCAATATGGTCCCATTTCATTTCATATAAAGTCTTAGACTTGTGTAAGTCTGTCCTATAGTATCTAATTAATTCTCTAACCAACTCGAAGAACTTCTGGTTTAGAATGAAGAAGAGATGTAATCTAGAAATTAAGAGAAAAGTGAGATAGAGAAAATTGACTAATTGACAATAATTATTTCCATCCTAACTTGATGATGACGTAATACTACATAATCGAAATAATATAAGTGGTAAAACTCTAATCCCAGTTCAACAATTAATAGAATGTCTTTCCTAACTTTTTAAATAAATAAACTAAATATAGTCTCAAAAATTACATAGACATTTTTAAATATTACAACTTCATCGTGTTTTTAATTATTTCACTTGTTTTTTGTGTGACCGGTTACACTTGTGTAGCTAGCTCCTAAAATTGCACTAGTTTCATTTCTTAGCCTAGTTGAATAAACTTTCTTGCATCAAAGTAAAATTGAAGCAACAAAAAGGAGAATGGACAACAAACTAAAGGGGATATGGGAAAAAAAATGTGAAAGGGCATCCGAACTTTGCTGGAGGACAGATATTGGAGCAAATGCCCAACCTTTTTGGGTCCATGAAAGCAACTAATGGATAAGGTTCCATGAACTTCACCCATGCGTGCGCCACCTTCCAAATGGAGAGAGGGTTAGAATTTGGGTTAGTATTGAAGCTAAGTGACTGAAAGTGGGGACAAGTCATTAATATGTGACATAGAAACCGCACCAAATAGTTGAAAACTCATACTATTTTCATTTTCCCATCTTCAACTTTTGCAATTTTCTTATCTCTATCTTATGACATGCAATGTACGAGCAATTACAATTCATGTACGGTAGGACCCCGGTTATACTTCAAATAAACAAACAAGAAATGATTTGGTTGTTAACTAAAAGAATGATTGGTTAGAAGTTCTTGACTATTATTTTGCCCATAACAACATGTGACAGTGAAATCCAATGATTAATTGTAAGGAGAATCAAAGTGGGATTTCTTTGTCAAGAAGAAGTGCTATTCACATTCAACAAAAAAAAGGTGATAATGTCGGAGATTCCAAAATATACATATATATTGGTTGACTGGTTAGTGTCAAGGCTCATTAAGATTGGTGAACATTGACATAGTTTCAATTCTCTTTGTATTTCCTCTATCGAGGATTTAGAATAGTTAGATTTGCCACAACCATTATATATTAGTATATTACCTACGTTGGGTCTGAGGAGTGGAAAATCTTGAATTGCAATGAATATATCTAATAACAGATAGTAAAGTGGTCAAACATGCTAGAATTGTTTGAAGTGACATTAATTAGATAATTGATATAAAGCTAGTATTATAATAAGAGTAAAGCTATATTTTTACCTCCAAAAAATTCGTGTTGAAACATATTTGTCCTTGAAATAGAAAAAATAATAATTACTCTGAATTTAATCATGCCCGTTATAAGTTAATCTTTCTAATTGATCAATATATTAAAATTCAAGGATCAAATTTTATGTGTCTTATTATAATTTTGTTAAATTCAAGAACTAAATTAATGTTTTTTCTATTTTAAGGACGGATATATTATAATGCAAATTTTTCGAGGATGAACATGTAGTTTTACTCATTATAATAACATCAAGCACCAAAAGATAGGTGAGTATAATGGAAAAGAAAGAGAGATAGAGACAAGGCAAAGTCTCTGGTACCTTTTTTCTGTCTTAATAGTTTTGGTACGTTGTTACATCATATCTCAAAGACATTTGAAAACAAATATTGTAGAACTACCACTAGTTGTGTATATCTGCTGCTTTTGGAATTTTCATTGAGGCCAAAAAATCTATCAAGCTATCCCCTACTCAAAAATGTATTAATTCGATGGGATAGTTTTGAGAAAGTGAGTGGCTGTGGTTTGGTATAGCACAGTCCCTTTGTCCCTTGTAGAGTTGTGCTAACACCACCACCCTCCATAGAGAACCATCTTGTTGCTTGGCTTGCATCCTCTCTGATCATTTCATGCAAATGAGTTGTACATGAAAGATCATCTCTTTTCTATTTTTGTAGGGGTGGTGAACTTAGATGAAATATAGCATGTGGGTAAGTTTGGGAAGAATCTCACAACTATTATATATGATGACTTTTGACTTGTAGTAAAGATGCTTTGATCTTGTTTCAATTTATATCTTAATCATACTGATTAAGGCTGTCTAAGCAAACTTAATCGTTGAGCAGGGGACCCATCATTAGCGCAAAGCTTGGTTCCCTTTCATATTTAGATTCACTAAACTCAAGATCAAATTAATCTATTGCAAAGTTACAGCAAATCAACAAGAAGTCCTAATTTAAAATGTGGATCAGTGTTCAATAAGAGATTAATTTTAATATATTATCAATATAATAAATTTTACACTCTCATCTAGACCATATGCTATTAAATATGTGATTTTTAATAGTCTATGAGACTCAAACATTTTCATTGAATGATAATATATAATTAGATGATTATATAATAATATACCAAAATTAAATTCAATAATTCGAAAAAGAATAATGATATCAAAATTAATTTTGCATCTCTCCTTTTTAATGCCCCATGTATTTGAGATAAATATTTGAATTTACGATCTCTGAGAGGGAGAAAGAGCTTCTCTTATTTCAGCAAATAGCCAAAATGTGTATACTATTCCAATAGGATAATATGCACCTATTTATAACTAGTTAGGAAAAAAAGTCTTTCCCTTATATCAATAAAGTGATAGGTTAAACCTACTCATTACAACAAAGCTCATACATAGAGATCCATAGCAAATCCACTTATAAGTAATGATTGGGCTCAATGGGCCCAATAAGCTCAATAACAATAATAATTACAATAATTTGAATTTAAACAATTGACGTTAATCAATTTTTATATCTAATTAATCCGAGTTTAAAATTATACATGATATAATTTATGCAAGTCCACAAAAAATTATTCGACATCCACATGCGACAAAGTGTAATTTCTATTTTGATCCTTGAATCTATCTTTGGGAGGTTTCAATTTCCATTTTTATTATCATAAAAAAAATTCAAATTTAAAATTTTGAATGGGATAATCCCCAAGAAAGAAACCTAGTATGGAAAAAAAAATGTAATCTCTATCTTCCACGTAGTGGAGGTGAGTCAAGTTGAGCCGAACTTGTTAAAGCTAAAACTCGGTTCATTAATATTCAAAATGAGCCTAATTTCTAGGATGAAGCTCAGCTCACTAGAAACTCATCGAGCTCAAGTGAGCTAGCTTAATAAATTGGGATATTTAATCATAACAACAACAATAATAATAATAATAATAAATATACCAAAAAGTAATATATATATATATATATATATATATCAAGTCAACTCATGAATTTCATGAAATTAAAATTGAGTTATTAATGAACCGAGTTAGAAATAGCTTTACAAGCTGACTTGATTCAGTTCTAGCTCTATTTTCACATATTGTAAGAAATCGTACTTGTTAATAATATTTGTTTTACAATTCATGCCATATTTGGAAATAATCTTATAATAATTAATTTATTTTAAATAAATAAATTATAATTTATGCAATAAAAAATAGTAATTTGAATTTTATAATTTATAATTTGCACATTATGTATGTATGTATGTATGTATGTATAGGAAATTAAAATTTTTTTTAAAGTAATGAAATAGTACAATTATCAAGAAATTTTTGAATAGTAATGAAATAAAAACATTTATCCCTATAAAAAATTATAGATAGTTACGAAAAAATTATGAATTTATTTTAGTAAAAACTTATATATGAAAAGCGTTATTTCTTTTATTATTAATAATGCATAATAATATAGTTAAATAAAAATAACAAATAAAAAGTATGAAAAATAATTAAAAAATCTAATAATAATAATAATAATAATAATGTTGTTGTTGTTGTTAATAGATGATAAGAAGGATTTTTTTTTTTTTATCTAGATTAGAAGAATACTAAAGCCTAGTTTGGCAATACTCTATGAGAGGGTGTTATAATCCAATTTTTTTTGTTTGGTAAATAAAAAAAAAAATTGGGATACTTTTGATTTTGGGTTTTAAAAGTTAGGAGGTGATCTAGAGAATTCTTATGAGATATTTTTTAGAATTGATTTATACTTTTTAAAATTTAAAAGACTGATACAATATTACTCTTTTTAATGTCAATGAAAGTAGAAATTATTCTCTTCAATATTTATGTACATTGTAATCATTTTAGATTTTAAGAGTAATTTTATTAAATATTACTCTTATAACTTCTACTTATTAAGAGTAATTTTTATATTATTTTATGAAATAGTACTACTATAGATTTTGAATAATAGCTTTTAGACAATCAAGAGAATTCAACGGTTTTAAAAAAATCACAATAATATCAAACTAAACCTAAATCAACAAAACTATAAGTGCTAAATATCAAAATAAATTATTGACTAGCTCTGATAAAATAAAAAAGTAAAAATATCTACATAAAAGATAACTTTACAATTTTCTTACAATAATGAGAGTGATTAATTAAGAATTTCTTATATGTGAATGAAATAATGGTTGAAATTTTCTTAGCCACATATTTAATCATTTGTATGATTAATGTGTGGTCAAAATCTGTAAAGCTAACATTGTTAAAAATTTCCCCTAATTTATAACAAGTGACATTTTATAATTGTTTTTTCATTTTACCTTTCGTTTTAAATTTGCAATTTAAAAATTAATTATTTATATCAATTTTATCTTTATATTCATTAATTGTTCTACTTCTAAAATCTTTTAATATTTATTTATGTAATTTTTACTCTCTCATATTATCTCTTTTATTGACTTATTCTAATTTTTTAAAAACTAATTGGAATTTAATTAATGTAATCCTTGAAAAAGCATTTAATAACTTAAAAAATAATTCCTTTTTTATAATTTTTTTAAATTAAAACTATTAAATTATGAATGGAATTTAATATTAATAAAATTCAATTAATGTAATTAATTTCCAATCTTGTGTCATTCAAATTTACCATGGAATTAATCAAGGGAGTACTATTATTTACCGTTGAAGGGGCAAGGAAGATTGGATGGTAGGTTGGTTAATGAAAATTCACCAAAGTCAAAGACAGCATCAAAGGCATTTTGTAACTTCTTAGTACACACAACACACAGCGCTTGCATTGCCTTTCCCTACATTCTCTTGCTACTCTCTCTCTCTCTCTCTCTCTCTCTCTCTCTCTCTCTCTCTCTCTCTCACTATATGTATAAATTTTAATTCTCTGACTCTCACCACTTCCCCAACACTGAACTCATCTCTTCTGTGTCAGCCATGAACCCATCTCAGCAAGTTATGGAGAAGGGAACATCTCAGCAGGTACCCCACTTTTTGTTATTTGTTATTATTATTGTTATTTTGTTGCACTCTAAAGTTTATAAAGAAGGAAGGACCCTTGTTTCACCGGTTAATGCTCATAATGTAGAGTCTCTTGTCAACTTTTGTGTTTGATCAGTTATATATATATATACATAGTCATTGTTATCATGTTATGTGAATCTTAAGCAGTGTAATGTCCTTTCCTTCTGGGAGGTTCTGGACTTCCATGGACAAGTCTGATACTTTGAGCTTAATGGGGGTGTCTATCTGTTGTATTGATGAGTTATGACTATTGGGGTGTTGAGTATATTCAATATTGTGTCATAGGCATAATAAGTGTTCTTTTGTGTTGATGGCTATTGGGGGTTAAAGAAGGGCATTTCTGAGCTCTGATAGGTATTATAGGGCTTAGTGTTCTTTTGAATTGGCTGCATTATAGCGGCTTTTGGTTGTGTTGGGTGAAATTTATCTAAACATTTTGTATAGTGTCTTCACTTTGCCACTAGTACTGTATGGTAGAGCTGTGACTGAGCATGCATCCCTGTTTGTCTATTTCGTTTCATCTCCTCAAAAGTCATTTTTGATTGGTGTTCGTGTATTCACTATTCAGTTATAGGGTCATAAGTTATATAACAGAATGTAATCAGAGAAATATTTTAATTCTAGCATTTGGATTTTTAAATTTGAAATAGGCAAAGAACTAGATGCTGCTATGTCATATGGTCTTGACTCTTGATACTTAGAAGTTGGTGGAATGTTAATTTCTGAGTGATGAAATTGTGTGGAAATTTTGATTAATTTGTCAGATAGCATTTGGATAATTTGAATTGTATATATTCTCATTTTTGGCTTCCTGTATCAGAATTTAAAGAGGGCATCTTGCACAACTGTGCTCACTCTGGCTTACCAAAGTCTCGGAGTAGTTTATGGTGACTTCAGTACCTCACCTCTCTATGTTTACAAGACCACATTCTCAGGGAAGTTGAGCCTCAAAGAAGATGATGAAGAAATTTTCGGGGTGCTCTCATTTATCTTCTGGACATTTACCATTATTGGGCTCTTCAAATATGTTTTCATCGTGATGTCTGCTGATGACAATGGGGAAGGTAGAACCTTGCAACATGATTCTGGTGTTTGACACTTCCTTCTTCTAGTGAAGCCAGGCCAGTGATAACTATTTGGGAAGGGTGAACAATTTTGTAGTCACATTCTTACCCAGGCAAAAATCACTCTACTAACTTCTGGATATTTGTGTGGCACACATCTCTCATGGAATCACAGAATCACAGAAGCACAGCCAATAAATATGCTATCATTTGCTCATTTTGAATTTATATAATTACGGACATACTTGTTTTCTCCTTTTTTTTTCTTGAGTTTTTTGATATATAATTTTGTTATATACACTAATTAATTTGCAGGGTTATATTTTCAGGCCTAATTTACATATTACTACCATTTTTATTCTAACAGTAGAAATTTCCTGTCAATGTACGTCCTTTTACTTTGTGGGTGGAACTGTAAGCAAGAATTGTCACTATGTGCAGGAGGTACCTTTGCATTGTACTCGCTTCTCTGTCGAAACGCCAGACTAAGCATTTTGCCAAATCAACAACCCACAGATGAGAAGTTGTCCTCTTATGCCACAGAAGATTCTGCAGACACATGGCAGTCTTCTCTTTTGAAGTTATTCTTTGAAAAGCATCCGAGGTTCCAGAAAGGACTGCTGATCTTTGTTCTTCTGGGAACGTGTATGGCAATTGGTGATGGTGTGATTACTCCTGCAATATCAGGTAGTTGATCTGGAGCAGCCCCTGAGCTTCTATATTGATGTTTACTTCATGATTCCTGTAAGCTATAACCTAAACTGTTGCTAGCTGAAATAATGCATTAATTATTCAAGTAAAAAAGAAACTTGTTAGTCAGTATATTTTGAAAATACATGAAATATGCAATCCCTTGTTGTTCGTCAAATAACTTTATCATACTTCATATTTTCTCAAACGTATCCTGCTGCATAAAAGTAATTGGCCATTTCAGCATGCAATATATCTAGCCAGAGCACTTATTATCAAGGAAAGAAAAAAATTAATCACTGAAGGCTAATCGATATTTTGTATTTCTCTAGTATGTTCATAAGTTAGTTATTTAGGAAAGGCAAGTATAAGTGTTATGCTTCTTTCAAGGAAGATTCGTTCAGTGAAACATAATTTTCTTAGTGAGTTTTACCACTAGATCATTATATATTTCAAATATCGTGTTAATCTAGCACATCATTCTAGTGAAGTTGCTGTTCTATAAATAATGAGGAAGTTTATGATGCTGGTGATTTGGTAATGGGTGGTTGTTATTTAACAAATATTTTTACTATGGAGGTTACAAACTTATGCATGTTGTGCATAATAATTGAGAATATGCTAACTGCGGGGCTGTAATGGACCATTTTTAAGAAATTGGAGGGGAAAGGTTTGAAGGAATCTCGATTTAAATTTTACATAATTACTTAAGGAAATTGCCACTACATTTTTTTTCTTAATAAATGGAAACTACAGTTACACTGTCTTATGAATCAAATGTTTTTATTTTCCAATTCAATATTTGTCATATTGCCAAGTTCTTGGATGTTGAATCTATATCTTTTTTTTTTTCCTTTATTTAGTTTACTTGTTATGACTTGAGATTATCAGTTAGTTTTGGAGTTGATATTTGTAGGCTTATGTACATTTTTCTCCTATGTATCCACTGTTCAGTTCTTTCAGCAGTTTCAGGAGTTAAAGTTAAAATCAGCCAACTTCATGATAGTAAGTCCAGCAAGCTTCTTTCATTTCCATCTACCAATATATTATCCATTCAGAATATTATTAAAACTAGATATGATTTATCCTGCAGATTATGTTGTTATAATCTCATGTATCATTTTGGTGGGACTTTTCTCCATTCAGCATCATGGCACGCATAGAGTTGCCTTCTTGTTCGCACCTGTTGTCGCTGCATGGCTTTTGTGTATAAGCGGTATCGGTATATACAACATTTACCACTGGAACCCAAAAATATATCTTGCACTATCTCCAGTCTACATGTTGAGGTTCATCAAAGCAACTGGCATTGAAGGATGGCTGTCATTAGGTGGAGTGGTGCTATCAATCACAGGTACCTATACTATGGTTAAGTTATTTAGAGAAAACTGCAATTTCGTCCCTACAAAATTTCAAGTTCTAACAGATTTGTCACTGAAATGGAAAACACATACACTTTAGTCAATGAATTTAACCACATTAGAACAAGTTAATCCCTTTTGAGGACCAATTCTGTTAAATTCAAGGAGTAAATATTTTATGCTTTGTTATAACGTGGTTAAATTTAGGGACCAAATTGTATGTGTTTTCCATTTCAAAGATCAATTTGTTACACCTCAAAATTATGAGGGACAAAATTCTAGTTTTTCTCAGTTATTTATGCAGCAGCCAACTGGAGTTCCGGAAGTAATGTTCCTCTGTGATACTCTCTCAGGTGTGGAGACCATGTTTGCTGACTTAGGTCATTTTTCGGCTCTCTCGATAAAGGTAAATTGACAGTATAATTTAACTAACTTGATGCCAGTATATTGATCTAACATACCAAAATGAATTCTACTTTAACAGTAGTAATTTAATCTTCAGATAGCTTTCACTTGTCTAGTATATCCCTGCCTCATTCTGGCATATATGGGTGAGGCCGCATTCCTGTCTAAGCATCATGATGACATTCAGAGAAGTTTCTACAAAGCCATACCAGGCAAGAATTTACTACAAATAACCCCAAACTTTCAATCTTATTTTTTGCCTCTCCTGCGTAATTGTGTCCCTATTTTTTTTTTTTTTCCCTGCAGAAGCTGTGTTTTGGCCAGTGTTCATAGTGGCCACTTTGGCGGCTGTTATAGGAAGTCAAGCAGTAATTTCTGCTACCTTTTCCATCATAAGCCAATGTTGTGCATTAAATTGTTTTCCTTGGGTGAAGATTGTTCATACTTCAAGCAGAATATACGGGCAGATATACATCCCAGAAATCAATTGGATATTAATGTGCCTTTGTTTAGCTGTCACAATTGGCCTAAGGGATACCAACAGGATAGGACATGCATACGGTACACTTGTTTTCCACACTGATTTTGATTATTTGCAGTATTAGCAACTAAATTTAACTATTTTGCTGCATTTGTAGGCCTTGCAGTCACCACTGTTATGTTTGTAACAACATGCTTGATGACACTAGTAATTGTGATTGTCTGGAAGCAAGGAATAATAAAAGCCATTTCATGTTTGCTATTGTTTGGATCAATTGAACTGCTTTACATCTCAGCTTGTATCTGTAAGGTCCCTGAGGGAGGGTGGATCCCTCTTGTGCTATCTTTTATCTTCATGTGTATAATGTATACATGGAACTATGGGACAATGAAGAAACACCAGTTTGATGTGGAAAACAAGGTTTCACTGAACAGGATATTGTCTATGGGACCTTGCCTGGGTATAGTTCGTGTCCCTGGAATAGGACTGATGTACACAGATCTGGCTTCTGGTTTCCCTGCCATGTTTGGCCACTTTGTCACAAACTTGCCAGCATTTCATCAGGTGCTAGTTTTTGTCTGCGTCAAATCTGTTCAAGTCCCTTATGTCAGTGAAAACGAACGGTTGATCATTAGTAGGGTCGGCCCGAAGGAGTATGCCATGTTTCGTTGCATTGTCAGGTATGGTTACAAGGACATGCAACAGGAGAATTACAATTTTGAGAACAGATTGGTATCTGCTATAATACAATTTGTAGAAAGGGAAGAGGCGAGCAATACAGAACCAACATATGAATTGTCTACAAATGATGGAAACTCAAATGTGGAAGACCTTGGAGTTTCACATAACAGCCTTAATATGTCATCTTGTGAAGAGAACATGTTCCCATCTTCACGTGCTTTGCGGGTAATAGAAAATGGCGACGACCGTCCTGAAGATTCTCTCTTGAAAGATGAGTCTTTGCAGATTTTGAATGCTAAGGAGTCTGGTGTTACCTATATGCTTGGTCATTCCTATGCAAAGGCCAAAAAATCATCTTCCATCCTAAAGAAATTTGCAATAGATATTGTTTTTGCTTTTCTAAGCAAGAATTGTAGAGAGCCTGATGTTGTTTTGAATATAGCACATGCTTCTTTGCTAGAGGTTGGTATGGTTTACCATGTCTAACTTTTGTACAGAGGCATTTGCTCAGAAAGAGAATAGTCAGTTTGTAAATGTTGGTTTAGAACATTGACACACAGTGACAGTGACTTCTACAAGCCAATGATTAAGATCAATCACCTATAGATTTTTCATCATTGATCTCTAGATGTCCATGGTCTGTTTCTAATAATGTAACTGTTTCATACATGAAAATAGGATACATTGACAACTTTGCTTATAATTACAAATATATGCATGTTCTACCATCATGGCAACCTCTTTTCCATTTCTAGTTACTTTTTCTTTGGGGGAGGAGCCTTTGGTGATATACAAGTGGTGTAGTCCTTAGACATTTACTAGACTCTAGTTAATCCGGTTTGAGTTTCAACCCAATGTAATACATTCTATTTATTTATTTACCACAAGACTTGAATTCGACCAGATGGGCCTGTGGCTCAGTGTGGTTATATCAAGAGTCTCGTTAGTGATGGGACAAGTTTGATCCGTTGGGGCTCCCATACCCTCTCTTCCCTTCCCCACTCCCCCAACCAACTAATCCCCACCCGACCCCAAAAAAAGGAAGAAAGAAAAAAGATAAATAGCAGAAACCCCCATTAAGATTTCTTAAAATGGCATTTAACTTCATTCTTGTTTGAAAATTGCACTCCACCCTATTATAAGAATATTATAATAAAATATTCTTACTTATTTAATTATGGTTAATCCAAAATATTTTATTTTTTTAAAAAGAAAAACTTAACCAACCTTAACTCATTACAGTATCATTCTTCGATTATTGCCTATCTTTATCAGCCTTTGTTATATTTCTTAGTAAAAACTCATAAGAAACAAAGTAAGACTCTTCCATTTTACAATTTTTCTTATATTCTCATTCTCTTAGCAATCTCTTTCTATTTTTGAAAATTTTTACATGCCTCTTATATTTTGAATTTTTTTACCTTTCGAAAAGATGAAACTTGTCAAAAATGTAAGAGCCTTAATGAACGATTGTTGAATGTCTTAGAAGATACTTTTCTAATGTTCTATTTTTTTTTAAATAAAGACGGTACATTTTATGATTTTAACGGAGGCTAAAATAATTTTTGTAACGTATAATACAAACAATCTTTGGAGAGAAATTATATTCATGATCTGATTGAAAGGTTGATGAATTATGGTAACTATATAGTAAATTTTAAATGCTCAGTTTGGTTTTGATATGGTTGTTTTATTAAGTGAAATAAATAAACTATATATATATATATATATGAGAGAGAGAGAGAGAGAGTTATTATTTTTTTTTTTTGGTTGTGGCAGAGTAAATTGTTCCACAACTAAGTAGAATTCTATGTTAGATAGAATTCTATGTTACACTTAATCGATATAATTTCATTTTTTAATGCATCTTAAATAATGAGAATATAGAGAAAATTGTGAGATGGAAAAGTTTTATTTTGTTTCTTGTGAGTTTTAAATAAGATATAAATTGATGAGGATAAGTGGTGATCAAAAAATGAACTTATGAATTAAGGTTAGTTAAATTTTTTCTTTTTAAATATTTTGGGTTAACTATAGTTAAATAAGTGAGAATATTTTAGAATATCCTCGTAATAGATAGAACACAATTTTCAACTAAAAATTGGGTTAAGTGCTATTTTAATAATGGGAGTTTATGGTATTTACTAAAAAAAAAAGCCTCAAATTCAAGATTTTATCGAAGAAAATAAGTATCATATCATGTCAAATCACTCAAATAGTTTAGATTGACTTGGATGTGTTTGTACGGCATCGGCCCTAAATGGCTCGGGGGGCGATTGATAATTTGTTGGTAGAGCATGAGTAACGACAAGGACTCGCTATTTGTGTTCGTATTTATCCCTAAAGCAACATATTTGACGTTGCACGTTTGAGAATTGTGATTATAAGCTAAAATCAGCTTCTTCTTTTTTTTTTCCCCTTAATAAAAGGTGTTTTGAAATAAGTTATTATGTTTAGGTAAAAAGAAGCAAATAGATTATAAACAAAAATTACAATTTTAAACTAAAAAAATAATTTATAATCGTAACTTTTTGAAACTTTAAATTATACATAAAATATACGTACTTATTCTCCACTCAACAAAGTGTATGGTGATGTTAACTAACTAAATAATCTAAACTCTAACGAGAAATACTCGCTTACTTATTTAGCTTTTTTCAGCTCATGAGATATATATTTACATTTTTACTTTATAAACAAAGTCAATTTAAAGAAGTATTTTTTAGTGATGGCAAAATAGGTCAATCCGCCCTGATCCGTCAAAAGACCACCAAAAGTGGGGCGGGATGGGAAGAAAGGCAGGTTTAATATTCTAACCCGCCCCATTTAAGGGTGGATTGGCCAACCAAAAAAATAAAAGATATATAAATATGTTTGTTTTAATATTTTTAATGAGCTAAATTACTTTTAAAAAATTTTAAATTTAAAAAATATACTGAATAAAAAAATCACTTAAATAAATAGAATAAAATAAGTAAATTACATAATTTATATTTAAGTTTAACTTAAAGACAAATATAATAAACTAATTAGGATGTATAAATAAGAAGTTCATAAAAAATAATTAAATATAAGTTTATAACATAAAATTCATAAATTAATAAAATATAATAACAATACAGTCTACAACAAAAATTTAAAAATTTATTTTTAAAAAAACATATAAAAAAAGATAACATTTGGCTCGCGGGCCCAACGGCCTGCCAAAATCCGCAGATTAGGTGGATCAAAAAAATTTGATAAATCAAATATACTGACCCAACCTACTATTTTTGGTAGATTTGATAGGCCAACCGACTGATCGAGCCCATTTTGCTATCTCTTATTATATTAGCTGAAGTCAAAAGTCCAAAGAAAACCATACCTCATAATAAAGAAACAATATAGTACCTTAATGGTCTGCAGTTCTAGAGCACATGGCCAGCAAGAAAAGAGCAGTAAAAGTAAAGGAAATTTTTAGCAAAAATAATAGAATGGCAGCATAGTAAGATACTTTTAATTGATGATATGGTAACAGATGAATGAAATATATATATATATATATGAGTTTAATGGGTATATATTGATAATGTAAAATTATTTTACACTGTCAACTAATAGAAATAAGAAAAAGTGAAAAATTATGGTGGATCCCTCATCATAATGGATAGTTATTTGTGTGAGTTGGTATTTTTTACTATTTCTATTGGTTGACAATATAAAATTATTTTATATTATTAGTGTATATATATATATATATATATATATATATATATATATATATATATATATATATATATATATAATTCCAAACACTTATTAATAGAGATTGGTCAAGTGGCTATATACTAGCCCTGTGTAAGTTTTTAAAAAAAAATGGTATAATTAAAAGAGTTTAATTGGTATTCATTGATAATATAAAATAATTTTACATTGTCAATCAATAGAAATATTAAAAAATAAAAAATTATGGTGGACCTTTTATTATAATCAGTAGTTATTTATATTAGTTTGTATTTTATACTATTTTTATTACCTAATAGTATAAAATTATTTTATACTATCAATATATTTAAATTAAATTCTAATTAAAAAAGTGTTTTTTTTTTTATTTTTTGTCCCCCGGGGGGAATGGATCACATTTTGGAACCTTAATCCAAGAAGAATAGCAGTATCTTTTTTTTTTTTGGCCCAACAAGAAGAGGAGCAGTTTCGCGAACAAAAGAAGAAGAAGAGCAGTATTTTTGGTCGGGGGAAGAGCGGTTTAAAACTCAGTGCAATCCCAATTGAAATCAATCACCCAATGTACCCAAAAAATCAACGGCCCCATCCAAATTCATTTGTAGGTTGGGAACTTTGGATTTTATTTTAATTTTTGGTTTTTGGAAATGGAAACCCTTCGGACAAAAAAAAAGTATAGAAATGGAAACACTTAAATCCTATTGATTACTCCAATAAATTGTCTTTCTCCGCCAACAAGTTGCAATTTAAATAGCATCTCTTTTGGTCCTTATTTCAGGAGTTGTGGTGTCGAATCAAAGGTTCGATTCTCACATGCTCATCCTTTTCTTCATCTCTCTAGCTTCATTATTAGTAATTTTTTTCTAATATTATTCGAATTTTCTACTTTTGTAGCAACTATTTCAGTATGTTGTGACCTGGAAGTTAGCTTAATCACTACATGACATTGCAGACATAAAATTGACATTTAGATCTCTTTGTGGTAGGTAACAGAACTTCGGGGTGGGTGCGCTTAGATCTACTTGGTAAACTATTAGAAAAATATTTTCACAGGTTGAATTCATTTAATTAAATCTATTCAATCAAATTATGGGAGCATATCACTTGAAATGAGTGATTTATTATGAGAAAGAGAGGAGCAAATTTAAGCCGTATAATTATATATGGATAGTCAAGATTTAAAGTTATTTAAAGATCATATGATCACTTAAAAAAGTCATATTACTTTATATTTTAATTTTGATCATTTATATAAGATTTAATGATTAAGATTTGCTTCTTTCATTCTCACAATTAATCACTCCTCTCATGTGATACGCTCCATCGAATTATTAATTACATAAAAATATAGTGGGTGATAAATTAGTTGAACACAGTATTAAGAGCTTATCCGTAATAGAAATTAAATATGAAAAAATTAATATGAAAAATCTTATAAAATGGGATAACTTTTGCACTCAAAATGAAAATTAATTTTACACTAAAAAAGAAAATATAGTAGAATAAAAATCACAAAATAAAATAAAAAATGTTAATTGTCTGCTTCATTTTATGGATGTTTGCTAACATATCATTTGAGTTTGTTTGTACAAACTCAAATGAAATAATGAATTTCTATTTTTTGATTAAAGAATTATGTTGACAGAAGTTTTGTCACAAATTAGGATTAGGCGAGATCATTAAAGTTCAGTAAGCATTTATTAAAAATTGAAGCCAAATTAAGACTCAAACAAAAGGCCAATTAAGTGAGTGAAGTAAATCATTTACTCAATAATGAATTTTTATATATAAAAATGTGATAGATATCTCAGCAAGTGATTTGTAATGTAATGGATATAATGAAGTTTTTTTTAAAAAAAAGATATGTTGACCTAAAGTTTTTGACATATTCGTAAAACCATTTCAAAGTGTGTTCGATTTAGGGGTAAAAATTGAGACAAATTTTCATGAATCTCATTTACATGAAATGAGATTTATATGAGATTCATGAAAATTTGCCTACCTTTTTTATCTCTAAATGAGATTCATGAAAATTTATTTTTATTTTTTTCCCTAAATCAAACACACCAAAAAAGAGAAGGTATGATAGGAGAAAATACGGTTGGGATAAAAATAGTGTGTCCTCCCACTTTTTCATATGTATTGAGCGTAAGTTGCCTAAAAAAAGGGGTTCAAATAGCAAATTGTCCAATAAATAGTTAACTATTTTTCAATTATAAATTATATGACAAAAATATAGGAAAGTCAACGACCAAAGCAAAGCATATTCAAGATTTTATGAGAATCACTTATTACTATTTTTATGGACAAAACAAAGAAGCAATTCCCTAATAAATAAAGAAAATAATTTTAATGCACTTTTTTTTTTTTTCTTTTTGATAATTGGAAAAGCTCAAGACTTCCGGCAGGAAGGAGCTATAATAAAGTACAAAGATACTGCATCATACAGAATATCAATACAGCATATTAGTTCAATGAAATAAAATTACATCATACACCAGTATCATTAGATTGGAAGGAAACCATCTATCGCCAGTGGCTTCACGCCTTCGAGACTTCTTCAATGCATTCATCCTCCAATGATAATGATACAGCATCTAGCTCTGTTTGCACTTTCTGATCGCAGGCAGGTTATTAGCCACAAACATAGTAGAAAATGGAAAAGCATGACACCACCCCTATGTCCACAGCCCCTCTCCAAATGTTCCTTCCTTGTAGTTTGTTGACAAAAGGTGTGCTTGTTTCAGATTTTTTGGATAAAAAAATTATTTTTTTATTAAAAAAATTAATTTTTATATATTTAGATAATTTTTTAAAAATAATTAGATTCTCAAAAAAATTAATTTTTAGTTTTTTTTTATAAAAATTAAAAAAAGTAACTTATAAAAAGCTTTTTTAAAAAACTGAAATAAACAGCACTCAAAAAGACTTCACCAAAAAAGTACCTGAAGACTCAAACCTCTACAGCCACTTATCATCAATGCCCTACACAAAATTAATTGATCAATCTAATTTTTATACATGTATCTTATTGTTATATTATTAAAAGTATTTGATTTTTGTAATAATTACCTAAAAACTTAGAAAATTTATTATAATCATTAGTTGACAATGTAAAACACTTTATACTAAAATATATTAAAATTAATCTCATAAATAAAATATAACAAACTCAATAATAGAAACAAAAGGTACAATACTCTCTTCTCAGATTCATAGAAATGAACAACTGCAATACAAAGTGATATGTGATTTTAAGCAAATTTTATCTGTAATTTGAAAAAATTAACTCTTAAAATGAGTGCACACAGAGGAAGATGCAAAGAGATATATGATAAGCGAATGGGCAAAGGACCCTTACACTAGGAATGGAGGTAAGTCTAATTTGACAAAGTTTAGACTTAGCTTGAGATGATATGCTTAATTTAGACTAGGCTCAATAAGGAGTAAACATAAATTTTAGGTTTGCACTTTGAACTTAACTTACTAGAAGTTTATGAGCACTTCAAGTTCGTTAACTAGGTCTAGTTAGATACAAATTGAGTTTTTTAGGGCATATATGTAGGAAGGGATCAATCAACATCAGTATAAAACTTGATATACTTACATTTTTAATGACTTTTTATAGTATACTATTGACCCAACCATTGAATTATAACTATCTATCATGATGAATATTTTTGTCAATTTTTTAAAAAAATTATACATTAGCAACAATGTGATTAAATAATTCTTATTTTTATAAATTTAAGAAAGATTTATTACATGGTTTTAATGTATAACTTTTTTATTTCTCAAAGTATCCTTTTATCTAATAAGTGAGAAACTAATCTCCCGAAGTATAATCAGACACTTAAGCGGGAACCCCTCTCAATAGTATTTTTTCCATATATATGAATCCCAAGATCAAACCTAGGACCTCATGTTTAAGGGACTTGAGACTTTTTCGCTTTGACCAACACCTTGTTGATATGATTTTAGTGTATATAAATTTGTCTTGCATGATTTTGGATTAATGTAAAAATTTTATATACATGATTTATATAACATGTGAACATGAACTTACCTTATTAACTAATAGAGATTGGGTCTAAAGGAATGGTTAGTCCCCATAGTTTGAATGTAAACCTTACAATATAGTAAACCATAGTTTGAATCCTAGCTGGGAGATGTGTTTATATTTATTACTTGATCATACCCCGAATAGGAAACACCTTTAGTGGAAAATATTTGTAGGAAACCCACAAATAAAAAAAAAAAAAAAGAATGTAGCATATTAAATTATTAGCAAAATGAGGTAGAAATAGTTATAGCTTAAGACAAAAGTGTAAATTGATATCCTTAAAGTTTGTTAAAATTGCATCTAGTATAAGGGGGTCATGGACTGAGATTATAAGTCCATTGAATCATAAAGGTGATATTAGCATAATAAAGTAAGCACTTTGCCTCCCACTATGAGGAAGGAATTTGAATGACCTTACCCTGATAGCTCTTATTGTATTAAGAGTTTACCACTAGATCAAAAATTATAGCTAATAAATGCATTTTATTTCATTAAAGTTTCTCAATACATACAATAAAAAGAAACTGCACTCATTATAAGTGTCGTGAGTTGCCAAAATATTAAGCCCATCAATCTAAGGGTGACACTAATAAAATATAGTTGACAAAAGAGGCCAATTAGTTATAATTCGATTAACACTTCCCCTAATTCTTATGTCCAAAGAATTATTGACTGAGTTAAGAGTTCGATTTCCACTTACCTACCTCTTCTTGGACATCTTCAAGAAAGATATTTATGTATTCTTGGAGGAAATATTTTTTTTTCCTCTAGGTGAATTTTAACCAATAGATATAAATTTAGATATTGTGTGGAGGAAAGAATAACTTACTCCTAGGAGTAAGGCAAAATAACTCCATCTCCAAAGTTCGCCTTAGGAGTTTTCTGTGACCCACATAAAAGGAAAGAGAAATGTTCGGTGAACGAGCTACATATATGTGACACATGTGAAAAAGTGAGGAAAATAATAAAAATATTTGAATGATGAATCTTATATGATTATTATTATTTTTGTTTAATTTTTTTTATCTAAAAACTTATCTACACTTGCATTATACCAGCACAAATAGTGCAAATATGGGTAAATTTTTATATATATACACAAAATTTGCCAACGCTTGCTCTATTTGCGGTGATAGTTTTTTATTTTTTTACAAAACTTAGCAGTATAAATAATGCAAACGGGTAAATTTTATATATATATATAAAATTTATCGGTCTTTGCATTATTTACTAGTAAGATTCTTTTGTTTTTTTAACAAAACTCACTAGTTGCAAGCATTGGTAAGTTTTTTATTTTATTTTTTACAAAATTTACCAATACAAACAGTATAATATTAGTAAATTTTTGAAAAAAAATAAATAAAAATAATAATAATAATTATGTAACACTTTATCATCCAAATATTTTTTTTATTTTCTTCTATCCATCGCAATATTTGAGCATCCGCCGTCACTACTCAAAAAGAAAACAAAAAATAAAAAGTAACAAAGAGGAGCCAAAGAAGCATCAGTCACTCATTCACTCACTTAGTCACCCACCCACCCACCCCAACCGATGCGCACCCCAGTTCCAAACAAGTCACCCCGTCTTCCTTCACAAAGCAATTACCTATTACCTGTACCATAAAAATTATTATCGATAACTCCAAATCCACCCTCACCAGAAAAACTCCTCTATCCGTTATCCATATCCACACACCAACAACAACAACAACAACAACAACAACAATAATCAACCTTTGTATATGCTTCCTCAATTGCCACAAAAACCATGAGTTCATAACAACACTCTGCGAGAGAGAGAGAGAGAGAGAGAATGGGGACGGGTACGTCGAAGGAGAGAGAAGGAGGAGGGAGCAAGGGGGAAGAAGGGGAGAGAGTGGAGGAGGAAGCTGCTGAAGATGGAGGGCAGCTGTACGTGTCCCTCAAGATGGACAAGAACCGCAACCTCAGTGGGGAACTCGTCCCTCACGTCTTTGGCTCCCTTCCCCTCATCGGCTCTTGGGAACCTTCCAAAGCTGTAAATTTTCTTACTTTTACCCCCCATTCCATTCCATTCCCTTTCTCTCCGTCTCTCTTCTTTTTCACACCTTTTTCTTTTTCTTTTTTTTCTTTCTCTGGGTCAATTCAGCTTTCTATGGAACGGGAATCGGTGTCGATGTGGGAGCTCAGCTTTGTTGTTCCACCTAATCATGGTACCCTTCTCCTTCTTCCCCATCCTTCCTTCCTTCCTTCCTTCCTTTCACTTTCATCTCACGTCTTTCCCATTTCCTTTTTCCCAGTGAAAAGCTGTGATTTTTGTTTTTAATTAATATTGCATTTGTTTTTTTTTTTTACCTCCCTTATTGACTCAGTGACTCGAATAAAGTGAACTCAATAGAACAGTACATAGCCAACAACAGTTGGGTGTAGTGGTAAGCGAATTACACTCTTGAGGAGAGAAGAGAACAATGAGAGGGTCTCTTATTCTTTGTTCATTGTGTTTTCTGACTTTAAGATTGTGCGAAGGGAATGGTGAAAATAGTACACTTTACAAAATCTTGAAAACCGGAAACAGAAGAAGAACGAGGCGGTACTTCTGTAATTAAAATTAAAAACAAGAAATGAAAATCGAAAACAGTTTCTAAAACCAAATAGACCCTTAGTGTGCCAGAGGAGAGTTAGTCTCCCAGCAATTTCAGTGAGGAGACCGTGGTCAAAGAGAACAAAAAAAGTACATAGAGGTTAAGGGAATAGGAAAGAATTAAAGAAAAATAAACTCTTGTTCTTAGCAATAGCATTATTGGTTTTACTATGTGCAGAGAGTTTGGTATTAAGGTGTGTGAGTGTGTTGCATCAAATTGAAAATTGTTTCGGTGAAGAGAGAGAAAGGGGGGGGGTTCTCATTTATGAACCTGATTTTGTGATTATTTTTGGGGATTTTCAGAAACTTTGGATTTCAAGTTCCTTTTGAAGCCTAAGTACAGCAATGCCCCTTGTTTTGTTGAGGACGGTCCAAGCCGCCAACTCATTGGGGGAGGGTTGAAGGAAGATGCTAAGCTTGCTTTGTTTAGGCTTGATAGCGGCGAGGTTCTTGAGTATCAAGTATTTGTCAAAGCAGACAGGGTTTCTCCCTTTGACCTTGCAGCTAGTTGGAGGGCTTATAAGGAGAATTTCCGTCCTTCGTCTGTACGTTGGATTCCTGATGTCAGCATAAATTCAGCACCTCAGCCAGGTGGTGAGGTTAGATGTCAACTTCCGGATTTGTTTACGTATTGTTATCCCTTTGGAAGATGCGGTGAATGACATCTAAAATGAAAGTCTTCCTCGTGGTCATGTTTATTTTGTGTTGTAATTCTCTGTTTCCTTGTTATCTATAGAACAAAGTGTTGATTTGCTCCAAACCTTGAGATAGCGTGTACATGCTGGATGTCTTGCACTTATAGCCACACCTTGGTCTAGTCAATACATTTCAACTGTTAGTGCAAAAACAATGGTTGTTTTGATAGTCCAGTTAACTTCTCCTTTAGTTGTTCTGTAGGCAATCTAAACAGGAGTTTTCTTTAATGCCAATTGCCAACTAATTTTGCTGTCTTCTCTCTTTGGAGCTGTAGTCTGTTACTTTTTTTTTTTTTTTTTTGGGGTAGTACTTTCTAATCTGAGAGGAATGTTATGTGAAACGTTTATTGTCAATGTTCAACTGTTCAAGAGATTAGTCTTGGTGGGAAACTAATTTTTTGTCAATACTCGTTTGCCTCTTGCAACCATATCATGTACTACAACTTATCCAATCATATACCTTAACCGGTTGCCTTCATATACTCCTTACTTTTCTCTCATTCCACCCTTGGTTTGGATCTCTATAAAGCTGTTGTGGGCTTATCATTACTAAGAAATTTGAGTTTGCTTAATTTTTCATTCTCCAGAGTGGCGCTTCTGCTGGTTTGGAACTTGATCTTGAGCATTATGTTGTCCCAGCTCCCTCAACCTCTGCAAATTCAGCCTTTGTATATGCAGCTAACATGACAGAGACGCCAAGGTCGCTAACTAGTGGATCTGGCAGCAGTTCACATTTCATCAAGGATGGTGGTATTCCTATTGATCGACCTGCAACTGTAAAGGTTTAACTTTCAAATTCACATTTTAAGATTATGACTATACTTTCTAAATGGACTATTAGTTTACAGTTTATGGTTGCGAGGATAATTGACTGATAAAAGAACTTGGAAAATCAGTCCAAAGATATATTGTAATCATTTTAACAAATTTATCTGCTTATTTTCAACTTTTTCAGATTTTTTTTCATGAACCTTTACTTTTTCTATAGTGGATCTGTAACTGTATTTAGGTAAGTCTTTAATTGCTTCAAGATTGGACACATCTTCTGTGCTCCTTAATTGTGACTAGGCAGACGCTTGATACTAAAATGTGCTAATTTGAATCTCTTCCCCCCTCCCTTTGATGAGTAACTGTGTTTATAAGTAGCAAATTACAGTACATAGGATGCTTCAAATGCTAAATGCCATTTTTTGAGGCTAAGAGGAAACATGTAAGAAACTAAGCTAATGGGTGATATTGATTCTTGATAGTGCAATATACAATATATTACATCTAATTGGTTACGGTGATCTTCCAACTAGGAGATGGAGGTTATTGTGCCAGATCCATCTAAGGTCTTTCCAAATTCAGGAATGGTTGAATCCAAGTCAGTGGGAACGTTTTCGCCTCTGCAAAAGCAAGAGAGTCAGAGGGGACTTTTTGTTGATAGGGGTGTTGGATCTCCTAGACTTGTAAAATCTTCTAGTTCAAGTATTTTCACTTATGATCTTAATTTGGATAATGACACCAAGGTTTGTACAAATGATTTCCATGGATTGTTTGTTATTCAAATTTATTGCATGTGAACTATCTTAATTTGGATAATGACACCCTTTCTTTTTTGTTGATAGAATTCAATGCCAGCTGCTGCTGGAGCCGTTGCAGCTGCAGCTGTTGCTGATCAGATGCTGGGACCCAAGGAGGATAGACATTTGGCAATTATCCTGGTAATTACTTATTAATTTTGATATTTCTAGTAATTATTCTTCATTACTTTTCATTTTATTTAAGTTGAATGCCTAGTTGTAAATTAATTGAGACTCAAAATCCAAGAATATACATTGAGAATTGGAATTTGGAAATACCTGGCAAAATGTCATGTTTCCCTTTGTAGTTCATCTAATTGAGTAACTTAAAATTATTAAAATATAGAATATTTTCTAACTAGTTTCTTTTGTATAGGTGGGTCTGCCAGCTCGAGGTAAAACTTTTACTGCAGCTAAACTTACAAGATATCTTCGTTGGTTAGGTCATAATACCAAACACTTCAATGTTGGGAAGGTTGTCACATTCTTAACATCACCCTTTATAATTGATATACTTTTACCTAGTGGAAAACTGGAAGTATGTCAAGAAGGTTAACACACTTACTTTTGGATGTTGCAGTATCGCCGCCTTAAGCATGGAACTAATCAGGTATACTTGATTTATGTGCATCTGTAGAATAGTTTGTGCTTTCTGATGTAATGATTATCCGCATTATATAAACTGTTTAATAGCACAAAACTTCTCATAATTGCAGAAACTTATTGTCTGTACTACTTATGTAGTATATGTTTTTCTGCTGCTAGTTATATCCCTTATTTCATGTTGCACTATGTACTGATTGTCATAAGATCAATGTGGTTCATGTTAGAGTGAAGGATGTGGCAGGTGAAAATAATTCCAAGGCAGTGATCTAGGAATTGTATATCTAATGTTTTTAATCAAATATTTATTTTTCTAAAATTCAATAAGTGACATCTAGGGATGAACTCTCATTGGAATATGATGATGCAGTAGGCTTGGAGTTTAAAAATCAAAAAGAAGGTAGTTAGGTAAATTATTTGCTAAAAGTTTGGTGGTCAGTGATTGTGTCTTTTTAACAATAGTAATGCCATGAGCACATACACAACTGCCCAAGAAACTTCCACTCCCAGTCGTTAGATAACCCTGCACAGGGCTTTGGTTTGACATACTGCACCATCCAGAAGAATATTGTACAGGGATATGCTTTTTTTGCCTAAAAGTATGTTTGCTGCATTACACTTTTAACAAAGTTGGAATGATAGGAAGACTGGTTTGAAGTGCCAGGGAATGCATGGTGCAGAGAAGGCACAGAGTTGTTGATGCTCTCTGGACTTCATGTTGATTTAATATATGGTGCCGGTCTTTGTGGCTCTTTTATGCTCTATGGGCAATGGTTGAAATTATGGCTATGATGCCAAACCCTTGGACTTAGATTCTGTTCAGGTTTTCAATCAATTTTGTAATATATATGATTTCTTTAAACAATGTCTGACCTTTCCATGACTGAAAATAGGCATTGGCTTCAAATATTCAACAGTACAATTTATTCATCCTTATTAAAAAGATATTCATGAGTATTTATTTCTCAATAATTCACTTGACCTTAAAGCTTTAGCTATTAAGCAATAGGACAAAATGACCTTTTACAACTGCAACACAATGCTTCAAATGAAAGTCTACAGGGATGGAAATGTGGACCAAGCATAGTGTGCTGAACTTAAAATAACTACATAAATTTATAAATAAGATGAGAGGTGGTAAGTATTGAATGAACTGTATAGCAGTCAAATAAGTTCTGATCCTGCGCCAAGACCATAAGAATGAATTTTATAACTCTAAACATCACCAATGCTTTAATATATCCCCTCGTACTTTTGAGGGTCGTAAAATTTTCAATACCACCACATCATGGGATCATAATGGGACAGTGGACACTTGATTCCCCTTCTTGAAGTCATGATGTTGCACTAGTCTGTTGTGTTTTCTAGGCAAATCTTAATTCATGTGATATTCTTCTTTGCAGTCTGCTGATTTCTTTCGAGCTGACAATCCGGAAGGGGTGGAGGCACGCAATGAGGTAGTTTGGTCATTTTTTTTTTCTTTTTTAACTCAAGTAGATTAAACTGTGCAGTAAAATCTGTAGCTTGCAATATTAGGTCATAATGGTTTGTTCTTATTTAGAGTTATGATGGTGTTACTTCTAGAATTTGTTGAATCCAGTTCCATTGAACTGTATTATTTCTTAAACCTCGTGCATTCACTAGAATTATTTTATTATGTAGTCTTTCAAGAAAACCGTACTAACTGTTTTAGATCTGAATCACACACAACATTTTTTCTTACCATCCTGACCGATGAAATAATAAAAGTTCCGAACAGAATTCATTGTAGCATGCATTACAATGTTAAGACTTTGTTACTGTTCTGTACAATGCTACTTCTGACATTTGGTTTATTTTGAGTGAGTCTGTTAGAAGTAACACCACCCAGCAAATGTAGAATGAAAGATACAAAAGGAAAATTCATATTGGTAGATGTTAACCTGTTAAGACTATGTTACCCTTTAATATAATGCTACTTCTGGTATTTCGTTTATACTGGATGATTCTGGTAATGTTGACACCATATTGACCTTTCTCTGTGTACATAGTTTTAATATATCACGTGCCACTAGGTAGCAGCACTGGCATTTGAAGATATGATATCTTGGATGCAAGAAGGTGGCCAGGTAAGTTCATTCTCGTTGAATATTTTTGCTACTTATATGCCTTCTTTCATCTTTTTGCATAAAATTTAATTTCGATTTAGGTTGGGATATTTGATGCCACAAATAGTAACAAGAAACGAAGAAACATGCTGATGAAATTGGCTGAAGGAAGATGCAAGGTAGTCACTGATGGGCATTGTTAAGTATATTATGATACAAAATTATATGTTTAAATTTTATTTCTTCTGATGCATTTTGTGTTTCTATTGCAGATTATCTTCCTGGAAACAATATGCAATGATGTAAACATAATTGAAAGGAATATACGTCTTAAAATTCAGCAAAGTCCTGACTATGCAGAAGAGTAATGTTTCGTTTGAAATTATGCATCTTGAAAAGGAATATGCATCTTAATGGTTATGTGGATACATATGCAATTAACTTTCTCCTGCAGGCCAGATTTTGAGGCTGGATTGCAAGACTTCAAAAACCGTCTAGCCAACTATGCGAAGGCAAGTCTTTATAATGTGCTTTTAATGATTGTTCTGTGTGAGCTTTTCCCCTAAATAATGTTGATTTCATATTGACAGGTTTATGAGACAGTTGAAGAAGGATCTTACATAAAAATGATTGATATGGTCAGTGGACATGGGGGGCAAATACAAGTAAGTTCGACCTTTACTTCATTGTTTGTGTCAATGCTGTTGTGCATAGAGCATAACCCTTTTACATAGCTGATTATCTGGTTAGCTGGTATCAGAGGTTGCTTATGAATGTTATTGGTCCATATGGTAGCTGTAGTTCGATCATTGAAAGTTGATAGAATGAAGTAATATCAAACACTTGATGTGATTAGCATAAGATGTTGCAGAAGTGTTAAAATTTTGGGAGTTGAGCATATTGAACATGCCATTTTCGTCATCTTGATGGAGTTCTTCATGTGGTTGGATGTAATTGGTTCAGTGTAGTTAAGTTAGTGGCTGGGATCAGGTTAGTAAAATTTTAATACTCACATAGAAACTAGATTTAAATTGTTGCAGCAATAATTACAATAGCTTGGAGACTGAAACGGTTTGGTACTTTGGTTTCTCATCTAACTTTAAATAACTGTAGTAGTACCCTTGATTTCCCTTTATGTCTGTCTTAAGTATTTATTCAGTGGTTGACTGAAAGCACAGAATTCAGTATGTGTTTGTTCTGCAAAGAATTAGTGTTAGAAAGGAATATTGCTACAATATAAAAGTTTTATGGTGTAAACAGATCTCTTACCGGTATCAGAACTCTACAGCATAGTAGGAGACAGACAAGCTAGAGAGAGTCATTAGTCATTACTCTAGATCATGTTGGCAGTTGGCAAACTTATGATTACTGACAGAGTGGTTAAGCACTGACTTCAGAACTTTTTGCTTGTCTTAGAATTCATTGGCTCTCCTTATTTTCTTGACCTATTTAGTTTTAACTTTTTAAGTGACTTTCATTTCTTATTTACTCACAACTTTTGTCTTTTGGTTTAGGTGAACAATATCAGTGGCTACCTTCCTGGCCGAATTGTCTTTTTCTTGGTAAGCCTTTTTGAAGAATGTGGTTAAATACTTCTATTACAGTCAAAGCTTGACACACATACAGGAAAACCAATTGATAAAATTCATTAATATACTTCTCAAGATTGACAAAAAAATGGAAATGAGCTATCACTTTGATTTTGTATCCTGAGAAGATGCAGAAGTTGCTTACAATGAAAAATGCATAACTTTGGAATGGCCTTGTGGAAAGACATGTCTATTAGAACTTTCGGGAAGCAGCAAAATTTATGAAAAGTGGCTAGGGTTTGGCTTTATAGGTCAGATACAGTAATTAATAGTCTAAAAAAGCAAGAATTTTAAACGAAACTTAATTTACCCTCAAATGGAAACCTCCATTGGTTGAATCAAATCCTGATTTCTAGTTAATCTGAAAGAACCAATAGGCAGTTGTTACAGAGTACAGCCTAGATCACTATTACTTACATTTTTTATGTGGACTAGGGTTCTTAATTTGTGGTTTAGGAATACGGGGATGTCAATTCAAGAGTAAACTTCTATTTTTGTCTTCTAAAGATTACTAATATTGTCGTCAATTTAGTCCTTAAATTATACAAAATGTTATTAAATTAGTCCTTACTTGTCAGACTGAGAGAAATGAGTGTAATGGAGCCCTAATTTAGGGACTAATTTGATAATATTTTGTTTGATTGAGGGACTGCTTTGGTGTCAAAGATCTTTAGAGGACCAAAGTGATGACAGTTTCCATTATTGAGGGACTAAATTGATGACAAAATTAAAGTGATGATGTTTGTATCTTTGGAGGATGAAAATAGGGTTTACTCTAGATTTAATAGGCTAAGGTTAGGGTTGCTTGACTCAGTTAAGGGTAAAAAATTACTATGGTGAAACTGTTGTAGGTTCATTTTAGGGGAGGTTTGCAAGCAACAGCAGGGGGTTATTGCTAATGCTGCTTGTGTCTATAAGTCAACTAAGGTTAATTGAATGGAACATCGGAACATGAACCACACAAGCACCCATGGATAGTGGAAGTAAACTAATGAGTAATGCTATATGGCTCGAATAACTGTAACAAGTGAAAAGTACGAAACACTAGGCCGAATAATAATTGAGAACAAAAACCGTTTGCCACCGCATGACAATACAATGGTCTAGTAAATGAGTGAAACACAAAGATATTTGCAATACGTGTGTCCTTGTATGAAAAGTACTATGCTGCATTTTCCCAGAATAATTAACTAGGTTGTGATATGTGCTCGTAACAACACCCCAGGACAATGTTACTGGGCTTATTTCAGTTATTTTATTCTGCTCAGTTTAAGTTTGACTTGAATTACACAAGACATGCTTATCAAAATCATGTTTATAAAATGAAAATGGTTTTTATCGAAGATTAGTGATAGCTGAAAATATCACATATTATCTATGAAGCTATAGATAGATGCCATAACACCTGTAAATGTCCTGACATTTTCTTTTATACCATGTTCGTACATTGCTGTGAACCTCAATATATATGCAACAGGTAAATACGCATCTTACACCACGCCCAATATTACTTACTCGGCATGGAGAAAGTCAGGATAATGTGAGAGGCAGAATTGGAGGAGATACTGCATTAAGGTAAATCTTTATTTTTGGTTCCTTTTGTCTCTATTCAATGTGATGTTAAAATTGAGGAGGATATATGGTGCAGAAAAGGAAGAGATATGAATTTAAATGAAAAAACTGGTTGCTGTTCAATTAATCAATAAATAGTTGCTCTTGAAAGTGGTGTGTAATCATTGGGACCTTTAAGCTTCCCCGTCTTGTGTTTCTTCCTCCCCACAACTGTAGAAATAACCTTTTGAGGCTTGTAGTCAACTACTTCTACTGTTGTGGCACAATTGGTTTGTGAAGGATAGCAATGGGTTATTAGATAATTGAAAATTTCAATATAAGGGCTCTCTTGCCCAGGGGAAATGATGTAATAGTTGAGGCTCCTCTATCTTTGAATTGTTGTTTTACTCTCTTTTTCAATGTGATGTCTAGTATATTAGAACTGCCATCAATTTTTTATTTTGGCTGACTAACTAGAACACAATGCAATTTCTTATAACAGTGAGGCTGGAGAACTATATGCAAAGAAGCTTGCCAACTTTGTTGGAAAGCGTCTCAAATCAGAACGGGCTGCTTCTGTAAGATTTTTCAATTGTATAGATCCAATCTCTGCCTTTCGTCCTTGGAAACTGTTGAGATTATGGGATTTCATGAATTTTCATATTTGCCCCTAGTCCACTACAACAGATTGTTCTCTTTACATGTAGGCTATTATTGAAGTTATAACAATTTAATGCTGAATCAGTTCTCATATCAATTGATTGCATGTATAAATATAAGCAAATATTAAAATGATGAATGACGTGTGATGTTTGTAACTGGTGGTCTAGATCTGGACTAGTACATTGCAGCGAACAATTCTGACAGCAAGTCCGATTGTTGGATTTCCCAAGGTTAGTGTCATCCTTAAGCTTATGTTTGCATGCAGTCATGTTAATGTCAAGAGAAATGGGATGACAAAATTGCTCCTTATGGTGTTCCTGCCCTATCTATATGTTAGATACAATGGCGCGCACTTGATGAGATAAATGCTGGGGTGTGTGATGGTATGACATATGAAGAAATCAAGAAAAACATGCCAGAGGAGTATGAGTATGTCGCAGACTTGTAATCTCTCTAACTCTTACTTGCAAGTTGAATGCTATTAAAACCACATAGTTAGGGTTAGGGGCAGAATGCTATTTAAATGCTCATAGTTTTTTCTTTTTTCTTTTTTTTTTTTGGTTAATTTATTTCCTTTTCCCCCTTCCCTTTTGCCTTATTGCAGATCCCGCAAGAAGGACAAGCTTAGGTATCGCTATCCTCGTGGGGAGTCTTATTTGGATGTTATTCAAAGGTTGATAATTTTTTATCTTTTAAACATTATTTAGCTCCTCATTTCAACTTGTTTGATATAAATAACTTCAGTTTTAGTAACAATGCAGGTTAGAACCTGTAATTATTGAGCTTGAGCGACAGCGAGCACCAGTTGTTGTGATATCTCATCAGGTTAGACTATTGGCATTAGACTAAATTTGTCCTCACAGAGGCTCTATTTTTTTTTTTTTAATTGGTTTAATCTTGGATGTGCTTCCTTGGCTTTCTCATTCCAGGCAGTGTTGAGGGCATTATATGCTTATTTTGCTGACAGACCTTTGCAAGAAATTCCACATATAGAGGTAATCAGTGGATTCATATTTAGCTGACTTCTGTTGCCCTTTCTTATAATTGTTTGCTAGATGAGTGCATTTGAAACATAGAGTTAATGCTTAGGCATGATTGAATTGGTGGCAAATATTTAAAGACTGAATCACAGGTTTTCTCTGTTGTATTAAATGGAACAGATTCCTTGCATGTCCATACTAATTTTGTTATTAGCAAATGTTTGTGAGGTTCATCATGTCATTTTGGGAGGTCATCACATTTAGTGAGTGATGAATATGCACAAGACATCTAACATACTACCATGGAATTTGTTATTTGCAGGTGCCCCTTCATACGATAATAGAGATACAAATGGGAGTCACAGGTGTCCAAGAGAAAAGATACAAACTAATGGACTGAAAGGAACTGATGAAAAGCTCTCTTTCTTATGTTGTGGCTTATAAACAAATTATCGATTCTTCAGGTTTCAATTTGTTGGCAAAATGTAGAATTCCCATAAATGGATTACATTGTCTGAAATTACCATAATGAAGGGTAGTCATGCTCTTCAAACAAAATATTTATTTCATTTCAAGTGTAAATGACAGACTCTCGTAGACAATAATATATTTCATTAATAGCAATACAAATTCCAAATTATCTTAAGTTTATTTGAAGTTCTTGATTGGAATTGAAAAGAATATTACCTATTGTGATGGTGAGTTTAGTGTGGCAGAGAGAGCAGTTGCTGTACTTAATAGATTGGTCATGTGAAAAAAAGCTCAATAGAAGCCTTTGAACAAGAGTTTAATTAGATGGAACTAGAAGATAGAAGTGGAAGAAAGGAGAGAAGACCACGAAAAATCCAAGAAACAACTAAACAAATAAAGAAGGCCTAACTTGACCAGGAGATGCAAATACAATGGTGAAAATATAAGAAGAATAAGAAGAGTTAAGTTCGACAGGAAGAAAAGGCTTAGAATTTAGATAGAACAGAATCCTATGACCCAAATGGCTACAATTCACTTTCCCTTTGCAATTTATACTAGTATTATATCAAAGCCCGTTTTGAGTACCTAGTTTTTAGAGCAGTACAATATGTCCACTGATTCATTGTGCTGAAAAAGTTGTTGGCTTCAGAGCATACTGTAAATTTTTTTTTTCTTAACTGTAGTAAGTAATTATATTCAAGAGTAAATCCTTAATTTTAGTCATTACAAGATACATGCACTACTTATTTAGTCCTTTATAAATTGAAATTTGGTCCACAAAGTTTAAATTTTTACATATTCTACTTCCCTTGTCGGATGTACTCCACATATTATTTACTTTCATTATTTAGATGGAGGAATTAAATATTAAAATTTTAAACTTTTGTGAGAACCTATATTAATAAGGAGTGTATCTTCAAAGATTTCATTCTTTTTAATTTTTGGTTGGAAAATTATTGATTGGTGAAACACACACAATAAAAATTATTGATCTAAAATTAAATAACTTTTTAGTTTTTTTCATTTTACAAGAATACTTATTTTAAACGATCGTAATCCTAGGAGTAGGGGGGAAGAGGGAATGGATGTATGTGTGTGTCCCTATGGATTGAGTACATCTCAAAATGTTTTCGTTTTTGGGTCAACAAGACATCCCCGGGAGTTTTTCTTTTTTGGGGTATTTAAGACATTCCCTGACCTTACTTAGCAGGCAGTGTGGTGGACCACTAAGGCCGGGCCTCGTCCACAATATCCACATTTAAACAATGAAGAGTAAACAGGGCAGGACCATGTCCAGTTTGACAATGTGGGTCAGAAGCTCAGAAATGGGAGCTGGCCCAGAACGATTACCAGTATAAGCCCAGGCTGCTAATGTAATGGCTCTCCCCATTTTCAGACCATATTTAAAGACAAAAGACAACAAATACCATTTCCATTTCCATTCCCACTTTTATGCAAATTCCTATACACATTGAAGTGAAAATCACATGCGAAATTTTTAACACCCATTTAAATTTATACTGCTCCCAAGTCGGTTTTTACTATAAAGTTAATTTAATTTTGTTGTTAGTTAGAGCATGTTTGGGAATCCTCTATAAATAGCTTTATTTTTTTTTTCCTCTTAAAAAAAGCTTTATCCCAACAAATAATCTTATTTGGATAATGTGATGAAATAAATTATATTAAAAAATAGTTATAATTATAAGCAATTTTTTAAAAATTTTGATTATAAATAGAAGCTGATTATTTTAAAATTATTATATTTTTACTAAATTGACCTTAAATATCAAATATTATATAATATAAATAATGATTCTATATCCTTTTTAGTAATTTCACTATACAAAAATAACTTTTTTATAAAATCTAAATAAAATAAATTATCTTAAAATTACTTTTCAATTGAAATATCCAAATATAAATTGATTATCATATAATCAATAATATAAAGGCAATGATACAAATGAGTGATTATTAAAATAATTTTAATCTTATAACTTTCCCAAACACACATTTAGTCCCTTCCATTCAAAAATATGTCACTTTAACCATTTGCATACTAATTAAGGAATCCAAAATTAAGGGTTGATTATAATGACATTTACTAAAATATCCTTATTTAATAACTAATTTTTTTAATGTTTCATTGTTTATTGTGCTTAAAATTGTATGGAGGGTAGAATTAAAGAATTTGTAATAAATGCTTTATTAAAATGTGAGAATGACAGATAAAATGAACAAAAATTTTTTATTCAAAATGATAGTTAATTTAAATTGGAGGGAGTACTTTAACTAAAATAATTTATTGGCTAGAGTGACCCAATAGTTCAAAAAAATGTAAATAAATATAGGTTTAATTACATTGCGAGTTATCATAGTTTCATTTAATTTTTAAATAGGTTTTTATAGTTTTAAAATGTATAATTAGGTCCATACATTGATTGAAAATTTGTAATCAGGTCTCTATATAACATTGTGAAATAAAACAGAATATGTTATTATTCTAGATGATGTGGCATAATGTGTATAGGATTATTCAACAAAGACCTATTTTATATCCACATCACTAACTAGGGACCTACTTGAATTTTAAATGAAATTAAAAGAACTGACTTAAATTTTGAATAAAACTATAAGGATCTACAAAATAATTAAGCATTTAATGTATGACACTCCCTAGGTTAGCATTTCTTCGTTATTAATTATTTATACAAAATCTTATGAGTTATGAATTTAATTTTAGAATTTAATTAATATGAAATATTAATATAATTTTTTAAATATTTTCATTTTTTTATAATTATATAGACAAAAGAACCCTTATGCAAAGGGGAGCTTATTAAGAGCATTAAATCAAAAAATTTACACTTTTTCTTCATTTTCAATTTTTAATGGTAACTAATTTGCACCACCCCTTTGCTCCCTAATTAACATTCCAACTCAAAACTTTGATAGGGCTGATCGAACTTATCTTTTTTTTCCCATGTTTCTGGATATTCTTCCCTTTTTTATTTTTATTTTTTTGATAATTAAAAGGCTCAAAAGTTTTTGATGAGAAAGGAACCATAGGTTTATCAAAAAACAAGCAGACAAGATTCAACACAAATCATACATAAAGGATAAATCAACGAAAAAACCCTCAAAGATACTAAGTAAACAAAACCCAAATATATATGTCTTAAGCACCAAAGCATTCACAAATTTAGGTCTTCAATAGTTTTTGGGTTTATTTTACAATTTTAATTGTAAAAATATAGATAAAATATGTAGTATAATGGTTAAATTATTTTTTTCTTTTGATGGTTGTATAATGGCACTTGGTAATACTTCTCTCTTCCCATTGTAATGAAGGGAAGAAATGAAAAGTTGAAGAAATGCTATTATATTTTATTTTTTTAAAGATTATATTTTAATTAATAAAAAATAATAAATGATGTAAAAATTGTTATATTCTTTAAAGTTGAAAATAAGAGTATATTTACTATTAATAACATAGAAATACTAATTTAGCCTAGTTTTATATTTTGTTTAAAAATTAATAGTTTAATTATTTAAGTAAATCCCTATTATTTCATTTAAAATTCAAGTAGGTCTCTTATGTCACATCAAAGCCACTCAATGTTTCTAACTTGAACATAAAATTTTCTTTAATATATAGATCTGATTATAAATTTTTAAATTATGAAGATATGTTAAGTAATTAAACCATAAATATAGAGCAATAATTTTCAACTCTAAAATCCGATAGGACTTTTCTTTCACCTGGATTGGAGGAGGCCCTTGCTTTTGCATTAGGTCCCTCTTTACATGCATGATATATAATTATTGCATCATAGCAGTTGGGGTTGCGTCAGAGTTCACGAGCCTATAACAGCAAACAGCATGCCATGTCCTCTCTAAAAAAGGAATCAATTCCATCGCCGGAAGCATGCATGCAGTATTATTGTGGAATCTATGCAAAGATCTACGGTTGCTATATGCATTTAACAGTGCTTGTAGGGTGGCCAAGGAGAGGGGAAAAAAAAAAAAAAAAAAACAAGTGATAGGGTTTGGTTCCATTCACATGGGACCCCTGAACATCCATTGATCTTTTTAAAAACAGTAATGGGGTCCCCCACTTCTGTGTATCCCATACAAAATACTTACCACCCCTCTAGCGTTGATAAAGTTTAAATAAAAGATTTTAATTATTATATATTAACAGTATAAAAGAATTTTATATTATTATTTAATTAAATATTTATATTTATAAGATTTTTAAAATAGTAGATAGTTAAGTTAAATATTTTTTTTGATGTGATAATATATGATTGAATATTTGTGTAAAAAAATTTTAAATCGATAATACATATAAATTAAATCCTAAATAAAATATATGAACAAATTAGAAATGAAAAAAAAAATACATTTTACAAATTATTTTACATTTTTTTTATAATTTTACGATTTTTTCTTAATTTGTACGTATATATTTTGATTTTATTACATATCTCAAATGTAAGAGATGTGAGATATGAAAATGTATAATTAATACTTAAGAAAAGTGAATTGAGTATTACTTCTGAAATAATGCTCATACCGCTGAGAAATATGTCTCCTCACATTAAGAGTAAGTGGTAGAACCTAAGTATTGATATACATAAAGAATTTAATTTAAATATATTAAAAATATAAAATAATTTTATACTGTCAGTTAATAAAAATAATAGAAAATATCAACTCATATAAATAATCACTCATTATAATAATGATCTATCATGATTTCTCATTTTTAAATATTTCTAATAATTAATAATATAAAATTATTTTATACTATCAATATATACCAATTAAACTCATATATAAAAGATAAAATAAAATCAATTATAATCACGATAAGTACAGATGTGCGATGACGGATGTTTACCATTATTCTCTCCTCATTTATATGCTTTGCTTTGGTGCAACTTTTTGCCAAAAAAACTCTGAGAGTCATGACCATTGACTCAGAACGATAGGGCCTTGCCTAGGGATCCTCTCCCGAGCTTCACAAAATTAACTAATTGAAACATCAAATCTATAAACAAAAACACATCCACATGAATCTTATCAAACTCAACTACTCTCTTATGCTGCCGTGCCTTCACGAGTCCTTCATTTCTGCCCCTTTTTCCCTCTCTCTTCACCCAAATCCCCATTTACCTCCTTGGATATAGGATTCCCCTTTGACTACAAATGCACCCCTCACTACTAATGTTTACTGAATGTGTACTTGGATTAAATTGAGTTGACATTTATTTTCTTTACATAAAATTTTGAATTCAAATTTTATGAATAAAAAAATAATTTTATCTCAATAATAAGTTAATTCAACTTAAATCAAATCAAATAAAATTCATTCTAGATATTAGTAATTTATGAAAATTAAAATAAAAAAGAGGAAAATGCACCCTTCAATCCCCTTAAGCTAATACAATAATACAAATGCATGAGAAGAACCAAACTTGTTGCTAACCATCACACGCAAATGTACCACACGCAAGAGGCAACACACCCCTAATTAATTTATTCACTCCCTCCTCTCACACTAACTTCATTTTCACGTAAACACTTTCACATAACACAATATATGAGCAAATCACACCAAGATTCTGAGATCCAGTCCACAGCCTAAAAAGTATTGGGGTGTACCTGAAATCATATCACCCTCCTAAACCCTTCCAAGTTCCAAACTTTTCTGCAAAAAAAATTTATACCCTTTTGGCCATTCATCCCAAAAAGTACACACACTTTCAATTTCATTCATTTCCCTTCACACAATGCTAACAACACAACAACAACAATCTGATTCACCCAACAACAACAAGACCATGAATCCTTTGAGTCAAATGTTTCAGAACATATTCTCAGACAATAGCAACATCATGCTTGCAGCCATAATTTCATTGCTTCTTGTGATCCTTTTTGTGCTGCTCCTCCACCTCTATGCCAAGTGGTTCTTGGCTCAAGCACAGGCACAAGCACACGCCCGTCGCCGCCACCAAGCCACCGTGACCGTCTCCGATGTCCTTGGCCCTGCAAGGTTCCATCACTTCCACAGCTTCAACATAGAGGACTCACCAATCTCTAGTTACCACACCAAAGGGCTAGATTCTGCTATCATTGGAGCCATTCCACTCTTCATGTATGCAGCTTCAGAAGCAGTGAAAGGTGATGATCATGATCATGCTGATGAGAAGAACAAGGTTGAACATGAACTTGAATGTGTGATTTGTTTGAGTGCTTTTGAGGATGGTGAGATGGGGAGGTGTTTGCCAAAGTGTGGACATGGTTTTCATGTGGAGTGCATTGACATGTGGCTGAGTTCTTATTCCAATTGCCCCATTTGCAGGGCTCCAATTGTGGGTGGGATTGTTGAGGTCATTGAGAATGATTCCCAATTGGGTTCTGTTGATGGGGGGGATCATGTTCTTGATGATGATGCCTCTGCTTTTGTTGAGATTGTGGTTGATGATGCTCCAAGTTCTGAGATTAGAGAGAGTGAGAATGGGAATGGGAATGATAATGGTGGAGGGGTGAGTGATTCTGTCTCAGATACTTCATCATCTTTGATAATTGGTTGCTCTTTGAAGAGAATGGTCAGCAAAGTTTTCCCATCTTCCAATGTAAATGAATTAAAAGCTTGAGATATATGATCTTGCCACTGTCTGTCTAAATAACCATGAAATGAACAAAATCAGCCACTTCTGTATAGGTTACTTTGTTGGCTTGGATATGCATCCTTATGTGAAATTGTTCTTGGTCTAATAGCCGTCAAAATTTTGTTTTCTGTTATGTTTTTATCTAGTGGCTAAGAGAGAAACCATACATCTGCATCCTCAAACATAAGCAATTCACAAGTCATTTTACTTATAATGAGGAATTCATTGGTCTCTTTGCAATATTAAATGAGAGAAATATTTTTAGGACTTATGATTTATGCTTTATTTTGGATACTTGGGATTGATTTTTAAATTATTGAGGATTTTAGTTATGTTTATAGAGAATATGAAGAATGTTATAGGATAACTAACAAAAGATGTAAAATTCTTTAACTAATTTATCAGTAAAATATCTGAAGTCCTCAATATTAACACAAAATTCTCTATATTTTTCTATAAGATTCATTACTAATGCAATTGAAATATCTAATTATTTGTAGGTAATTTTCTAAGTATTTTAATAGTGTCTAGAAAAATGATGTGCCAATAACAATACTGATTTAGTAACGTTAAGTGCTTTTACTCTTTTAGTCTCTTACTCCTGTTATTTTTTGGTTGGGATAAGTTGGTGATTAATTGGGGGGGCTGGTGCCACCCTGCTCACATCATACCACAAGCTGATTCCACTGTTTGGAAAATATTTTTGCATAGGCCAAAACTATACCAATTTATGAGCATCACACTCATATGGTTTGTATGTATTTTACAAACAGTATGCAGCGGGAAAAGTAGCAAACCTTCTATTGCTTCTTTTGAACATGCTAGTGTAGGAAAGTAGCTAGTGTACTATAAACACTATAGCTGTAGCTGTCTCATACCAAAAGAAAAGACAAAAGATAGTACGAAGTTAGGACCCAACTAGGGGACGGATTCGTTATTCCGGGTATGCTTTTGGAGTAACGTTAGTCCTCATTTTATAATTATGAAATGTATCTCGAGAATTGATTTTTAAATTTACAAACAAGGTTCTTTATTATTTTATTTGCAATTGAAGTGTCATCACGTATTTTCCCTTTTCTACTTGAGTTTTGGAATCCGACCAACATCTCTGGCCATTTATTAGGGTTGCTTGCTAACCTGTGGTGCTTGAGTTTGCAGCGATGACTGCTGTTGGTGTCTAGTATACATGGTTTTCTATTTGCAAATGTAATTATTTTGATTGCACTATTGGTGTTTGAGACCTTTTGAAGCATAGTAAAAAGTGTTTTAATTACTGATATGTCGAACACAACCTCAGTGCTGCAGATTCATTTTTTCTAGAATCGTGTTGCAATGATATAATAGATAATCTTCTATCTCTACAAAGAAAAGTATGTAGCAGTTGTTGTTTTAGTAAGTGTTTTGGTCTCAGCTATACTGATTCCGGGAGCGGCAGGTGCATACAAGTACTGGCAAAAAAAGAAGAGGGAGCAAGATCAGGCTTGGTTTTGAAATTATTTGAAGGAGATAAAATTGAGGATTAGCTAAGCCTAGGCCCTATGATGTGATAGATAACAAAATTCCTCCTGTACAATAGGTTTTTCTCACGCAATTTTGTTTATTGAAGATGGATGAGAAAATTTTTTTTGGTCTGACATGCAACTTTCCCGATAGAAGATAGTTATCAAATGGAAAGCAATATGTTATTGTTCATATTTTCTTGTACATACTACACATACAATATAGAGCTATTTTATAGTTTATATGCAAAAGTTGGATGCCGCCGATGAAGATAACCATGACCTACAGTAAAAAGACGGGAAGGGATTAGTCTACAAATATTAAGATTTCAAGGACACAAATTTAATTCTTTTACAAAAATGACATGGGTAACATAACAACCGTCCAATTCGATTAAAAACAAATCTAACGATAAAGCGTGTGTTGCGTAACGTTACTCCAAAAGGATACCTGAAGTAACGAATCCGGACCCTAGAATCATGATCCTGCTCATCTGTCATGATCCTGAAGTCTAAGAAGCCTTTATTGGTCGCTCATCTGTCATGAATCATGATATACTTTTTAACGGCAATTGATTGTTCTGAAGTCTAGAATTATGTTCTCAGTCATGGTCAAGTAGTAGAAAAAAAATGTGTCACTATTTTGCAGGAAATGAATGGAGTGGTATTAGCCAAGGACAAAACCCTTCCATGATTTCTGGTCAATTGTAATTGAATTTTTCTGCATAAGCCTATATAGTCCTGCAAAAGGGGTTGATTAGGTCAAACAAAGTGCTGCAAGTGAGGCCATAAACAATAATGTTTGCTTTACAGTATTTAATGCACACCTTGGCCTGACCCATAGGCACTTTGTTTGTCAATGCTGCGCGCAGAAAACAGGACATGGATAATTAATTAATTAGTAGGATATAGTTGACAATTGGATTCTTATGCCCATTCTTCTCGATTGGCAATAATTGGGTCGTCGTTTATATAGGAAAATAATAATTTCCATACTTCTTTATACACTCATTCACCATGGACAAAGACGTCAAAATATGTTGGTCTTTTGATTAAAAAAATAAAAAAGAATATATATATATATATATATTATATATATCACGTCTTTCTCCCTATTCTCACGCTTCTCCTCGGAAGTCTCGTTACTCGCGTCGGTTAATGGAAAAATTATTAGGTGTTTAATGTTCATGGAACATTAGCTAATGCTGTGCTCTGTATATTTATTGAATAACATTTTAATTTTAGACAGTAGAAGAACCCATTACTAACTTAGACTTTTATCAAATGTCACTTAAATAAAACACAATTCTAACCGGTACTCCATATGAGCATGCAATAATTTCTCCCGTCAATGGCAGCAGCATCAAATACTTGAGAGAAAAAAAATGGGTGAACATACACCCATTGTACGTGTTTATTTAGGGAGTAAGGCTTCTTAGAAACCTTAGGTGATTTGCACATGTAGGTTATTGGAACCAACAAGGCATTTCAATCCAAATTGATAAGGTATATTGTAGTTAACAAAATAATATAGCCAACTTAAAGGCAATAGCAAATTTACTTGCATGTTTGGTTCTGCTTTTGTAAATTGGATTCTAGATAGAATTAATTTTATTAAATTTAATTTTGAGGTAAAATAATTTATATTTGGTAGTTCCTCTAAAAATAATTTTGACATAAAATGAAAAAATTTCACTTCCCTCAGAATCAATTCTAAAGGCAAAAATTAATTTTGGGAGTCAACAATCAAACATCATAAAAAATTGATGGACAAGAATCAATTTTGGAAGTGGCAAATGTGCTCCCAAATATGCTAATTTATTTTTAGCATTTAGGGTGTATTTGGTTGAAAGGTAAAATTGGGATAGAGATTTTTATGGATGATCTCCATGTTTAATTTTATATATATAGCTTATCCATAAAAATTTTCACCCCATTTTTACCCCGAAACTAAACATACCCTTAACATAGGAGGTTTTGCAAAATTGATTATAGATAGAATTAATTTTGTTGGAATTGATTTTGAGATAAAGTGATTTATATTTAGTAGTTCATTTAAAAGTGAGTATGACAGAAAGTTTTTCACTTCTCCTAGAATTAATTTTAGAGGCAAAAAATGATTTTGATTTCTAAAAACCAAACAATATCAAAATTTGGCAAAATCAATTTTAAAGGGTGAAAATGAATACTAACCCCCCCAAAATATGGATCCAAACATGCTATTATACAATTTTGCCACTTGCACGAATCTTCACATTTTCATTACTACTATTTTTCTTTTCTTCCCTTCTTAAATAACTCACCAATCTTTTTGTGAGCTTTGTTATGTTAAATTCCCCTCATACGCTTTTATTTTTGTTATATCTGTGGTTTTCTTTATACTTATTTGTCTGATGTGATTAATAGTGGCAGGTACAAGGATGCGGCAGCTCATATGAGCAATTAATCATGAGGAGCACGCGTGCACGTGCCAAAGTAATTAATAATTTTTTTTTACATCTTCCATTAACGGCTTAAACGCAAGTTTGTCAACTTTGTGGATAGTGACAATATAACAAATTAAGAATGAAAAATGATATATCCTCCCAAAACATTAACAATACATATGTATCGTGGAAATAAGCTGAGAAAAAAGGAGTAGGGTGGGGCTGAGTCTCTCATTTGGGAAGTGGAAACTCTCACTTTCACAAAGATTTGGGAAAAAATTCTTACATACTCAAATATGGAGTATTAATATTATTTCTATCCACTTATAACTATCTTTTAAGCTTTTGGTATATAGATTAAGAAATTATTAAAATTGTATAAACATAAAAAACATTTAGACTATTTTGACAAAATTTTCCTTTTTAAAAAAATTGTAAAACAATTATTACAAATAGGTAAGAGAATAAGATTAAGGGTAAAATTAGAAAAAATTAATTAATACTACCTTAAAATTCTCAAATGATAGATAATTGTGGACAAAAAAAATTTACTAAAAAGGCAGCTATAAATAGACAAAAAGAGTATATTATTGTTTACAGCTAATATGTAACTATCATAATGTATAAATAATTAAATATAATAGTTAATAAGATATTATTATTTGGAGTAATATTTTATTAACTCAAGAAACTGAAACTTGGATGCATTAAATTTATATAAATATTATTTTACTATTTTTGAAAATTTACTTGGTCAATTTTTCGCTCATACGTCGTTATGATTTAAATTCGATTCTTAGGTTCTTTATTAGTAAATGATTTATAAATATCTTTAAGTACTTGATAAACTTGGCAGCATATCCTAACACTAAACTAAAGCAGTTATGTTCCTCAACCTAAATTTTCGTCGCAATGTTCATTTGAAAAAAAAAAAAAATCAAGCTCAAATCTTTCACAAATCACAATCCTTTCTCGAACAACAAATTGTCAATTAAGAAAAACTATCATCAACTAAAAGATAAATACATTATCTAAATTAATTATTTTATTTAAAAAAAACAAAGGACAGAGATTATTAGAAGCTTTTTTTGAAGATCACATAGTGTTCCTGTGTCCGTAACATTTATTCGAATGTCTTGACCTTGGTCACAAGTATTGCTGCAAATCAAGTTCTTCCATATGAAACTGAATTTATCACTATTTTGGCCTCCTTCTTCGTTTCTGCCTAATTTTTTGTCAATATGTTTCGTTTCTGCATTAAACTTGATTAAAAGATCGTCTGATACAGTAATTGTTTTTTCTGGTCTCCTAATACAGTAGTGATGTGAACATGCCTGGGGCCTATTTGGTATTTCGGCCAAAACAGTAAATGTTTGGAACTGAAAAGGCCCAAATGAAAATCCAATTTGTTGGACCTAGTCTTAATGGTCTATTGCTAGTATCAGGAAAACCGATACCATCTACAGGTGGTATCTCAAGGGCCTACTAACGAGTTAATTTATGTTTTTTCTGACCAAAAAGTAATGTCTCCGACCAAAGCCAAAGATGTCTGAAAAAACGAAAAACAGTAAGAGGGTAAAAATTTTGTCTACTTATCTTATTTTTAAAATTTAAGACGCTTCATAATTCATAGTAAGACGAATCTCATCTGTCCGAGTTTCCTGTCCACCTTGGCATGGACGTTCACTTAACCTTCTCTTGGAATAACTTGAATTAACCATATACGTTACCCACCAAGTAGAACCTCTTCACTCTTTAGAACTCGAGGATAGAGAGTCGTTGATCTATTTGGGTTTCGCCATTTGCTGGTCCAAGCCCACCTCACTGTTGTGTATGTGAGTCCAGTCCCACATTGATGAGTTTGAAAAAAGAGGGGAAGGACTTCTCTTATAAATAGAGAGTTAGTCTTTAGTTGTTATATACACCATCAAGAGAGAGTTTATACACTAGAGAAATGGTGTAATTGGGCTATTGGGTGATGAATTCAACAGGAAGATTTGCAACTTAGTTGTGCAAAAGTTGTAAGTTGAATTTTTAAGTGGAGTTATTTTTATCCCCCTTTAGTAGTCAAGGATATAGATTAAAGTGACCGAACCATATTAAATTTTGTGTTCTTTTATTATGCTTTGTTTATTTGCTTCCTGCATGCTCTTTGTGGGTTCTTTTAGCTGCCTAACAAGTGATATCAAAGTCGACGGTTTGGATTCGGCTTGATCGAGTATTGAAGAAATGGTGGTTATTGGATCTAGGTATAGGATCCCTTGTCTCGAAAGTCTTCCAGGCAATATGGAGATCCGGCAGCGTGTTACCTAAAGTGCGATGGTACAAGTGAAGAGAGCAGATGTGGCTCTTGTTAACACTATTGAATACTCAAAAAGGCTTTCGCTGAAGGGCAAGTATGCAGTTTTGGGCCTCACACTTGAGAGGGGAGAATGTTGAAATTTCAATCGTGAGTAGTGAAGTCCTACATTGGTTAAAAATGGACTAAGTAAGGAGTATATAATATAAAGGACCCATAGACTTATTGTCTTAGGGGGCATTTGGTAGGTGAAATAAATTTTCATTGTTGGGAATGCTATTTTTGATAGTAGCTTTCCCGAGTATGACGTTTAGGTGTGTTTGGAATGCAAATTGAATTCCTAGGAATCTTGTAATTTTTATGTTTGGTTGACATTGACACTCCCAAAAATATTATATATTTTTTCAAAAATACCTTTGACTATGAATAACGGTGGTGGTGGACGGTGACTAGAAGTTGGCTACCGGTGGTGGTTGGCAAGTCATTATCGGGGGCCGAAAAATCATTGGCGGTGGCTGAAAAGTGGTTGCCAATGGCCGAAAAGTGATCGGTGGTGGCTGGTGGAAGTAGTAAGTGGCGGTGGATAGTGGTTGGGGGTGGTGGCACTTGGTGGCGATAGGGATATTTTTGGCCTTTTTACCTAGGGACAACATTCACTTTTCATGGAAATGTTGGATTCTTATGAGCGAGTGGAAATGTTTTTTGGGATTTTTTTCTTCCTGGGGATCCAATATTCCTGGAAAAAATTTTTCAAACATTGTACCACACATTAATGGGTATATTTTTTTATGCCACCATACCAAATGCCCCTTAAGGTTTTGGGTCAAGATGTGGCATCCGGTCCACTATTGTGATCTATTACTTAGTCCATTGGTTTAGATCTACCCTGATTTTGGGTTCCCCTCCCAACACTCACCTCACCACACACATGGGAAAAATTCTCTCTCCTCAATCTAGCAATCAATCACTTACTCAAATTCTAAATCCATAGCTCGACATGTACTTTGCATTGATGGACCCCTACTACAAATTCCTCAAGGAATAATGACCAAGGATAGTTTTCATTCTCAGCCTAAAGACTTGGGTTGAAAATGAGTCAAACTAACTCATGAGCTATTTTTAACTCGATTGTTTATGAGCTCCTGATTCAAGCTTGAGCTACGAGTTTGAGCTCATCTATTAAACGAACCAAACTTGAGCTTTACAATATTTGACTCATTAGCTTATGAGCTGACTTGAGATATACATATACATACATACATACATACATACATATATATACATACATACATATATATATATATATATATATATATATATGTGTGTGTGTGTGTGTGTGTGTGTGTGTGTGTGTGTGTGTATTTACACATATAAAATCATATTTTGTTATTACTTTTGGTACATATTATTATTATTATTATTGAGATTGCTTTTATGACTAAATATCCTAGTTTTTTAAGATTAGAAGACTTAATTTATATTCAACTTAAGTTATCTCATTAAATTTGAGTAGGTTATGAGTTAGCTCAAGTCTAGAAATTAAACTCGATTCTTATTGATCTCAAGCTCAAGTTGAACATAATATTATTGAGCCGAGCTTGAGCTTTAATAAACTCAGGTCAACTCGGCTCACTTTCACCCCTAAAAGACTACCCACACACCTTTTATTAGAGAGCTTCATTCTTCCTTCTCCTTACTAGTTATCCACTACTGTGTCTCACCCCCTTACTTAGGTTTAGGCATTGTCAGTAGGGAATAGGAAAAATTGCTTCCATAAAAATTACGACTTGTAACTGCATGCATATGACCATTAGCATGGCCAAGATGCATAGCACCAAAAACACCACAAAACCGAATTTGAACTTAGAAAATTCTCAATGGTTGTACTTAAGGAATACCCCAATTCAAATCTCTTCTTACATAGCTAACTAGACTCAGATACATTAAAGTTTTCGCTCTCGAACTCTGTGCCAAAGGTCACTACCATTTGAATATTCTTCCCTCATTTATCGCAAAACAACAAGTAACTCACCAAACAACATCCAATTTCATTCACGCAGAGCATGGAATACAATCCATGTAAGTCCTTCAGCTCTTTAATTTTTACAACCTTCATACTTGAGCTGTCCAAGTTTTCCCATCCACTGGCCTAAGCCCACCTCACCACACACATGGAAAAAATCCCCCTCTTCTCAATCTAGCAACTAATCACTCACTCAAATACCTGATCCACACCTTTACATGCACCTTGCATTGATGGCACACTTACAACGCCTTAAGAAATAATGGCCAAGGACATGTTCATTCTCAGCTTAGAGACAACCTACACCTTCTTTATTGGAGAGTTCCATTCCTCTTCTCCTTGCTAGCTCTCCACCACTATGTCTCACCCCTACCAAGGTTGAGGGACAAAAACAGTGTATTATTGGCTAGGAATTATTACCAGTAGTAAATCATACATGAATTTTATAAGAGAAGCATTTTGAACCTCACAAACTAAACCAACTCAATTACACTTATTATTTATTTTCTTATCAAATAAGCATCCATTTTTATATTTTAATAAGGAAATTTATCTGTCTAGATTTCTCATTTGTTTAGCCTAGACCCACTTCACCACACACATGGGAAAAATCCCATGTCCTTAATCTAGTCATCGATCTCTCACTCAAACCCCATATATTCGCACCCCTAGTATAAAGTACCTCAAGGAGTAGTGGTTAAGAAAGGTTTGTCTTTTGGCCCAAACCATATCCATTACTCTCTACCTTGAACTTAGATAGGTTCAAACTTTACCTAAGGCTACCCCTACCCTTTCACTAAAGACCTCCATCTTCCTTCTCCTTATCAACTCTCCATTATTGTGTCTCACCCTCTCTGGTTGAGATCGAAGCAAAAATAAATATTATTAGTTTAATTACTTTAATAAAAAATATGTTAAAATCACTATAAGAAAAATGCGTATTAGTGGCAAATTTTTTGCAGCGAATGTGTGCCCCTCCAGATTTGTGGCAGATATCCGCCTTAATGGACAAATTAAAAAAATGAAATTGGGAAAAGCAATTAGTGATAGAAGATTTACATATTTTAAAAAATAAGCGTGGACATTTCGCTGCTAATTTTATGAGAACTAATTTTAAAAAGAAAATTAAAAATTTATTACAATTAGCGAGGGATTTTCTGCCGCTAATTGGAAAAAATTTCGTGGGAGATTTTTCGCCACAAATTTTGAGGAAATATACAATAGATTCATCATAGTTGGGAGGGGGGAAAATCTGTTATTAAATTATTTGCATTTAGTGTGGGATTTTTTGCTGCTAATTTTTTCATTTAGCATGGGAAAATCCTCCGCTAAATATATTGAGCAGTAGTGGGGGATTTTCTGTTGCTAAATTTATCGAAAATTAAAAAAAAGGGGGATCTTTATTAGGGGAAAATCCCCCACTAATAATTATAAAAATTAGCATGGGATTTTTTGTCGTTAATTTCATCGAGAATTAAAAAAGAATAGGATCTCTTCATGCAAATTCACAAATGTTAGTGGGGGATTTTCTGTAGCTAAAATTAAGAAAAAAAATTCAACATTAACGGCAAAAAATCCTTTGCAAATGTTTACTACAATTATCAGGGGGAATTCCCTTACTAATTTGCAAGAACACCACTATTTTTTTTATAATTTCCTTTATTGTAATGGCAAAATATCCACCTCTAAATAACGAGTTCATGTTCTTTTTTTTTTTTTTCAACATTAGTGGGGAAAGATCCCTAGTTAATTATAACAAAATATTAGCGGTGCATTTTTTGCCGCTAAAATTTAAAAAAAAAAAAAAAACTTTTTCTTCAACATTAGCAGTGAAATATCCTCCGCTAATTTGAAAGAACACCACATTTTTTTTTAATATCCTTTAATGTAATGGTAAAATATTCGCCTCTAAGTATCGAGCTTGGGTTCTTTTTTTTTTTTTTCAACATTAGTAGGGGAAAATCCCCCGCTAATTGTAATAAATGTTAGTGGGGGTTTGTTTGCCATTAAAATTAAAAAAAAAAATCAATATTAACAGCAGAAAATCTCTCACTAATGTTTATTACAATTAGCAGGGGTTTTCCCCCACTAATTTGCAAGAACCCCATTTTTTTTTAAATTTTCTTTAATTTAGTGGTGGAATATCTGCCTCTAAGTAACAAGTTCGGGTTCTTTTTTTTTTTTTCAACATTAGAAGGGAAAAATCCCTCGTTAATTTAAATAAACATTAATGAAGGATTTTTTGCTGCTAATATTGATAAAAAAAAAATGTTCATGTCATTTAGTGACGAAAAATTTGTCACTAATTGCATTGATTTTAAAATTAAAAAAAAAATCTCATTTTCAAATTAGTTGCAACTTTTTCATTGATAATGGTGTTCTCATATAAAAAAAAATTATTAAGACATATTAGCGGCAGAAATTTAGTCGCTAATTGAAATGATTAAAAAAATTTTGAAAAATTTAATTGTTGTTGCTGTGGAAAATCCACTGCTAAGTTTACCAAATTTTAAAAAGGGAATTCATACAAATCCGTAGCAAAATTTAAGAAGCCACCACAAATGAATTTTTATTAGAGACGTATCAGAGCACTTTTCATTCATTTTATACTTTTTCCTTCTCCTTTCTCATCATTCTCTCCTCCCTCCTCCTCCCACATCATATCCAATATTCCTCCTCTTCCCTTTCTTTTTCCTTCACTATTTTCCTTTGCTCCTGCTTCTCCTTCTCTTTTTTATTCTTTCTCTTTTTCTTTCCACACTTCCCCAACCACCTCTTCCACCATCCGCTATCGTTGACTAGCCTCCGCCATTGTTGTGATCAATTGCTGCCACCAGCATTGAGCAGTTTTTTTTTTTTTTTTAAATTATCTTACTGATTTTAATTTTTGTATAATATATATTACTGATTTATTGTTGTAGATATTGTTAAGAATTATTGAATATTTCCTTGTTAAAGACTCAATGGACAAATTTGAAGATACAATAGAGGTAGTGAAAGACTCATAAAAGAAATTAGTTGAAGACTTAATAGAAATTGTTGAAAATTCAATGAAAATTGTTGAAGGTTTGGTGGAAGTTATTCAAGATTCACCAGAGATAGGTGAACATTCAGCGGAAGTTGTTCAAGATTCAGAGGATGAAAATGAACCATAATGGCTATGAGATAAACTAGATATAGTTAGAAGTATGCTAAAAATATTACTTTCAAAATTTTATTAAGACATCTCTCTTTTATATTTGTATGAACTTAAAATATTTGGATTGAATTTTACTTTATTAAATAATTTTGAATCCTTCCAGTGCTGCATGTATTTAAATTTTATGATTGTATTCTTTTTTTCGAGTTGGGCATTTGTGGAGGAAAATCTGACGTAAAAATTTTACGATGGTTCGACTTCCATGGTAAATTCGTCACAAATGACCAATTAGCAGCGGCTTTGACCAAATTTACGGTGAATTTATCCGTCGTAAATTGGCTTTTTTTTGTAGTGAATGTCTTTTAATATTAATTTTTTTACATACTTTCAAAGTACTAATTTAATTTTAAAAATAACATAAAATAATTAATTTGATGTCAAAAATTGATATTATTAAATGAATAGTTAGCGATCCAAATTGATGGTACTTATATTAACTGGATGTTAACACCACGTGAAGTTGACAACTCTTTCCCTGTTTGCTTGAACCTCGACCCGGTCTTTGTGCGCTCTGTTTAGTCTTTGTACGGATTAATTATTCGATACACCCGAAAAGAAGTTTACTTGGTACGGAATTCATTTCAAGTTAAGCCTCTGTAAATTTTTAATCTCAAAATAAATAAATAAATAAATAAAAATTTGTGCGGTCGTTTACAGGCCTGCTGTACATAATGACCTTTTATACTTTATCTGTACCCATACGCCTATTGATCACGAATATTTTCTTGACTTTTAAGATATTAACTTCTGTCAAATACTTGCATCTTACTTCACTCAGTTATATCTATATGAATTCAACTTCTATAATGGATAATTTGCAAGGACTACAATAAATTAAAGTCTATGTGAGTCACGTTATCATGATTTCTGAGACTACTATATTTAATGCATCCGCACAATTTTATATTTCAAAAAAAGGCGCACGAGAAATAAATGCAGTCATTGATTGTAGCAAATAGCAATAATATAGGGGTGAATATCTACTTATTCCAATAATAAGTCTTGGTAATTTTTTTTATAAATATTGAATTTTATCATTTCAATTGTTAAATCGAAAGCTCTCATTAAGTAGATCTCAAGTACCTAAAATTTTATATAATACTTTATCACCCAACTTTATTTTGGCATATAATATAATTTAAAAAATATAAATAAATATCAACTATTATATACATATCTATCAGTATTCAATTTTTTAAAAAAATTTGGTATCTCCGATCGTTAAAAAAGTCACTTGATTGAGTTGATTCAACTGTTAAATTGATAAAATTTATTATTCATAAAACTTATTTAATGAAGTAAATATAAAATAGTTACTCTTAGATTAAATAGATCCCTTCTTATAATACTTCCTCCGTTTCAATATATTTATCAATTTGATTAAAGTGGTACATTTAAACTTTATTCAAACTGATAGATGTATTAAAACAAATTAAGTATATTATAGGAAAATAATTTTTATATAGACTAAAACAACAATTTTATTAGAAGCATTTAAGAATTTTGTTAACCTTTTACACTTTTTTTTTATATGGAATACTTATTAAAAAAAGAACGTATAGAGAAGTATATTTTTCTTACTTCGTTATTTAAAAATGCTATAATAAAATAGTGTGTGATATATATATATATATACCAATGTCCCAATTACAAGAGACTTTCCCTTCTGAAAGAGAATAAGAAGGCTCTCACGTATTACATACTTTATAATCTAAAGATTAAAATGTGAGAGTGCATCTATATTTCTCATACATATGGTAAATTCTAAAACTCACGTTGAATTCGAAACTCAAAAATTTGAATTTGGAACTCAGATTTATCTTATGAACTTGGAACTCGGTTGAACTTGAAACTTGGGACCGAGAGAGATAATTTATGGTATACCATAGATGGAATATACTTTTTCCGAGTTCTGAGTTAAATGTGAGCTTTTAAAGTGTATCACATATATGAAAAATATAGATGTAGCATCACATCTTAGTCTTTAAAAGTGTATGGTGCACCTTGCAAAATAAGGTGCTTTAAAGCCTTCTCTTATTTTTTATAATATAAAAGATAATATCAAATGGGATGGGGGAAATCAAAGACTTCTTGGATATATAAATCATTTTATTCAAATCTGGTGCCACTGAATTCTACACTTGTTCAGAAAATAAAAAATATAATTGTCCCATTTAATATCTCAAAAATAATTCAAATAAAAGGACTCTGATCCTTCTTAAATTCTATGAGAAATCAAAATCAAGTTACAAAGTGAAAGCCATTAGCAGCAGAATAGTGGTGAAAAGTTTGGGTAGTTTATATGAGATCATAAATTTAAACTTTGTTATTGCTAATATACCAAAATAAATCAAGTTACGGAGTGAAAATGATTAAAACATGATCCGCAAAGATGGAAAAAAGGTCATGAGGGATAATGCATTCTGTATTATTCAACATTAACATACATATATAAGTTAGGAAGAAATCATCGATTTCTTCATCAGTGAATTACTAACATGGAGCGAGGCTCTGCAAAGAGGGCAGCTGGGATGTGCACTAAGCCACATGTCCAAGCACTCAGAATGATAGGCATGCTGACATTCAATTAACACCTTTACCTTTTCATTATCTTGGAAAACACTCAAACATATGCAACATTCCTTCTTCTCATCACCAACAATAGTAAGGCTCTTGGTAGTTGAAGATGGTAACATGGTGTGATTAGTGCAATCAACACTAAAACATTGTTGGTCATGTAACGGGGAGATCACCACGGCGGCAGCGATGGCGGCTGGTTGTTGTGAGAGGAGGCGGCGGCGACAGAAGTGGACACATAGGAACAGTGTTGGGAGAAGGATGACTATGGCAATGAAACATATCAAGAGGAGTAGGCCTTGGCTGTAGGAGTGGAAATTTGAGCCATCATTTAGCTTATTGAAGTGCCACTGATGAATTACATTGATTTGGTAGTGAAATTCAGTGGCCATTTTGGTGGTGGATTGGTATAGTGGTAAGTTTGAATTGAAGGTGACAAAGAAGAAAGATATATGTACCGTGTACAGGTTATGTTTGTTAGATTGAAAAATTAATAGTAGAAGATAAATATGGCCACACCCTGCCGGCAGAGGTAGTTGTTATCAGAGAATGTAACATCATGAGTCTCGTGCAAGGTGGTTGTGAGCATTTGTTGCCATCTCTTTCTTCCCATATAGGAAAACACACACGATGGGTCTTCTTATTTTATCATTATTATTATTATTTTTAATAGGAATGAAGCTTACATGTTAACAAGTATTTCATCTTTTTTGTCTTTATATAGAAAAAATGTATTCTATTAATTTTATAATTTATATAAAATGTTATAAATATTTCTTACCTTCTGCATATGTTTGGCACATTAATTTTAAACAACATTTAATTACTTTTCTTTTTCCTTACAGAAATTTGTGCTTTACAAAATCAAATAAACGTATTTATTACTTTATAATATGTTTCCTTAAAAAGATATGCAGGAGGTAAGAAATATTTATATACATCGAACCATGCAGTTGATATATACATCATTAAAATACTTAGATTTTTCAAGTAGAAAATATGATAGTTAAAATTTTTTAATAATTTTATTTTATCTAACTATACGATAACATAAATAAATTTTTTATTAATATTTTATTAAAATTAAAATTAAAATAATCTTTCTGTACTAAAAGTCAAAATAATATAAATGACATTTAATATACTATTAGCTTTATTTAATATGTTATCAATGTTTATTTTATTTTATTTTATTTTCATGAAAATATAACTCCCTGTTACATATATATATATATATATATATATATATATATATATATATATATATATATATATAGTGAATAAAAGTTTTATTATTCGACCTTCTCTCTTTAGCCAAAATTTATTATTAATACTAACTCTTTCTTTATTTATTAACATTTTTTTATTTTATTAAATATTTAATTTTATTGACAATTCTTTTATGAGAACTGATAGGGGGACGCACAAATAGTGGACGCACAAATAGTGGACGCATACGTGATATATACTGAAAAGTGAAAAAAACAACAAAAATGCTTGGATGATGGATCCTATATAATCATTACTATTTTTGTTCAAATTTCTTTTTATCCAAAAATTTACCAGCACAAACAATGCAAGTGACGATAAGTTTTGTATATATACACACAAAAGTTACCAATGTTGCACTGTTTACGTTGGTAAGTTTTATAAAAAAAAAGGAAAAACTTACCAGCGTTACACTGTTTATACTGGTAAGTTTCTTGTATATATATACAAAACTTAGGCGTATTATGTGAAGTGAGGTGCATCACACACCTTCTAGATTCAATGGTTGGATGTGAGGAATATGGATAGTTGCATAAAATACGCCCTCACATCTAACCGTTAATTTCAGAAGGTGTGTGATGCATCTCACTTTATGAGGTGCATCACAGAATTTGCCACAAAAGTTAATATACGCAAAACTTTAAAAAACTATTTGCACCAGGAAGTTTTGTAGAGAAAAAAAAAACTTAATCGCATAAATAGTGCAAACGTCGGTAAGTTTCTGAAAAAAAAAATGAATAAAAGCAGCAATGCTTATATAGGTCTATTATCCAAATACTTTTTATCGTTTTACTTATTTTTTTCTATATATATCGCATATTGCATCACAAAAAATTCCACCAAACATTTTTCTTTTTTTATGAAACAAAAATGACGATACATAGTTTTAAAACTGTTTACTTGATGGGTATGGCGCTTCCTACAAGGCCTAATTCTATTGCTTTGTATTCAAATTAATTGGTCTCACGTTCAAAATTTAAAAAGTAAGAAAATCTTAAGAAACACAAAAGCAAATTTTTCTTTTAATTTAATTTTAATACGGAGATAGTTAGTGAAAAAATTTTCACATTATCATTAATTATATATTATTATATGTGTATATTTTAAAAATGATTATTTTAAGTATTAATAATAAATATCAACAATATATTAATAAATTAAATAATTATATAAGATTATAAAAGAATTATATTGAAAATAATATATTAAAATTAATTTTTATCATATTTAATATTTTAGAAGAAGTAATCATTATTTTAAAATGCGCTTTAGTTCTTTGACAAATACTTCTGGCCAAGGCATGCACAGAGAGATCACGGATATACACTGATGGCTGTTGCACTTGGGTGCCATAAGACGCAGTTCACATACTTAGAGGTCCACTCCTTATGAATATATGCAACCAACTGTTATGAATTGCACTGAAATTTTCATTGGAAATTTCACCATTTTGGAGCTTCTTGGGTGTCCAAGTTCTCTTGTCTTAGCCGTAAGTCCTTCTCTTTGCAAATGATCTGACAAATAATGGGCAGCTTTAGTGGGATTCCGCAATTAGCATGGAGGCAGAGAGGGTATACAGTATACACCACAAAATACTCATGCAAGTCTCCAAAAGCAGAACACATGGGCACTGATAACAACAATTTTTTCTTTTTTATTTTTATTTAAATTATCAGTATTAAAAATATACTAAATTATGAATAATTTGACTCAAGTCAATTCGATATACATAATGCCAATTTTTTTCTTTTTTCTTTTTATAAAAAACTAGGTAAAGTAAGAATTGAATGACGATAGAGCAGTTTTTTTTCTTTTATATAGAAAGTCTAGATTGAGGGAAAGATATGTCCTAATCTAAGGTTACGACATGTCTCAAAATTCATCGAATACTTACAAAGATAATTACAAACCATCCACCAATGAAAGAACCAAGAAATTGAATCCAAGTCAATGCATAAACGAAACACCAACACAACTTAGACAACTTTGCCTATATTAGAAGTTTATAACTTACCAAAATCAGAAGGTCTTAGACTTCCTTTATAACCAACCACCAAAAAAAAAGATAAAGGACAAAAACTAAACAAGTGATTTTCGTTTGAATGAAAATCTAATAATTTCGTTAACTTGAAAATGGTAAATATTTATTTTTTGTTTTTAGTACTCAGCTCAAGCAAATTGCACTCATGTTTCTATTTAAATATTTTAAGGCAAATTACATTTACCTCCCTTAAAGTTCATTGATATTACATTTAGATCATTCAATTTTTTAACATACACTTGACTCGCTTGACCCTTAACAAAAGTTAACCTTTGTTAATGCCCTGAGTGAACCTACCATTATACCCTTATGATTAAAATCCTAACTCACAACACATATTTTGCCCAATTCTCCCCTCGCAATAGTAGAAAACCCATTCATCTTCTCCCCCTAATTTATTTTCATTCCCAGCTTCATCTTCTCATAGGACCTTTTGCATATCACACAAAAAAACCTCATCTTCCTCGACCTCCACCTACACTCAAAATCCATAATAAAATAAAGAAAACAAGAAAAATAAAACATAACACAACCATATTAGGGCACAACATTACAACAAGAAAAGGGGTGGGGTTTGATTAAGGTGTGGTTGAAAGTGTCGCAGTGCCATGGTGTGGTTGTTGGAAGAAGAAGTGGGGTGATGAAGTCGTGATATTAGTGCCCTTGACAGTGGCAAGCGTGAGAACAATGATTGTGGTTGCGTGGCACTAAGTTTACAGCTAGATTTGGTGGTTGCGATCATTTGCAGTTGGCTTCAGTGGTTGTGGTGGTGGAGTTGGAAGGTGGTAGTTGAATTTGGTGGAAGAGGGTGGTTTATGGGTGCTCAAAATTGTGGTTGAATGGTGGTCAACAGAGGTACAAGACCAATGGTGATATGGCACTCTAATGAAAATAGAGTGAGGACCAAAGAACATAAATTGACAATTCACATAACTTTTGAATTTCTATTGAACCCTTGAAACATAACACGTGATAGTAACATTTCGTTAGTATCACTAACAGTTAGTTAAATTTATGGTATATTTCTGTATTGCCAATACAACACTTCAGGGGTCAAGTGTCATTTCAAAAACTTAGAAGAGCTAAGTGTAATATTAAGTGCGTATTTGATTCTGCTTTTGTATAATTAATTTTGAGATATAGTGATTTATGTCTGATAGTTCCTCTAAAAATGATTTTAACAGAAAGTAAAAATTTTCATTTCTTCCATAATTAATTCTAGGAGTCAACAATCAAATATCAGAAAAAATTCTTAGAATCAATTTTGGGGCCTATAATCAATTATGAGGCTCCCTAACGGGCTCCCAAACATGCTCTAATAAATTTTAGGACAAGTTAATATAATTTCTCTAATATTTTACTATTATATGACTTGAATATATCATATCCAACAATCAATTCATGCAAAATTTAAGTTGTAGAAACAAATTTTAGAAGTACATTACTTTTGTTTAAATAGAAATAAGATAAAATATATAAAATGTAAATTTAATAAGAGATGCACAATTGTAATTTAGAGGAAAAAATTAGATATCATATCATCCCACGAATTATGTAGTTTAAGTACCTTGGGTTCATTATCCTAGGAAAAGTGATCAAGAAGTGTACAGACTGAATAAGTCCATCTATGGACTTCGTCAAGCTTCCCGACAATTGTTTCAAAAGTTCTCATCTGCCCTCCTTGCTCAAGGCTTCACTCAGTCCAAGAATGACTATAGCCTATTTTACACTGGTTCTGGTGCTTCTGTGACTTTCTTGTTAGTTTATGAGGATATATCATCATTTGTGGACCTGACAAATATTGCATAAATGCTGTTCAACACAAACTGGAGTCTCTTTTCAAACTCAAGGTGCTAGGTGACCTCAAATATTTCCTTGGTCTGGAAATAGCCCAATCCCCTGCGAGCATTTGTCTATCACAAAGAAAATATGCTCTTGCTCTATTGGAGGACACAGGATTCTTAGATTCTAAATCAACTTCAGTGCCATACATTTATCTTCCAACCCCACCTTCCATGAGAGATCAAAGTATATAGAAATTGATTACCACTTTATCTGGAAAAAGGTGAATTCGGGTATTCTCAAACTCATTCATGTCAAGACACATAACCAGTTGGCAGACTTACTCACCAAACCTTTATCTCCCTCAAGATTTTAGCAACTGTTATCCAAGTTGGGAGTCCTCGATATATACCTCCCAACTTGAGGGGGGTATTAGGATTCATTGATTTAATGGTAACATGCAAATAAGTCGGTTATAATAGAAGCTGTTAAATTAATTCAGTTAGTTAGTTAGTCTCTTGTAACTACCCTTTCTTCTTTTTCTTTGCTGTATAAATACCAGACAATCCAATGAATGCATTGAGTTTGATGATTGATTCATTTACCTGACTAATACTTTTCTCTAAAAAAACCACAAAAAATAATGTCGTAAGTCTCATCTTCTTTATTTTCTTCGGCACGCTTCTCTGTAATTAACAAGATCAAAATCAACATAAAACTACAATGGCAGAATAAAACTCAAATAGCATCATCAGATTCAAATGCAAATTGAAAGTTGGGAAGAATGGAATCCGATGTCCAGCTTGCAGAGCATTAACGATGGAGTTTCACCAAACATTGTCAACCTTCATTAGTTGGAGCAGATTTACAAGTACTCAATTATCAGTGTATATATACAGTCCAGAACTATCTTAACAAAATCAAATGTTGATCATATGGCTTTAGCTAAGGCTAATGTCAGAGAGTGGGTATTTTTATAAACTCAAACGATAAGGAGGGCCATCACTTTGAACCTTTTTTTCTTCCCCCCCCCCCCTCTTTTTTTTTGGCTATAGACTGCACTAAGCTACCTGAATCCACGTTAGGCTTTCAGGAGCATGCCCAAACTTTAGCCAGAATCCAGCGGATCAAAGCTGTGCAGCTTTGAAGACATGTTGCACACTCAGGTAATTAAGGATAACAAATTATGCTTTTATTTTCAATTGAAGGCAATGATAAATTAATGATAATCAGATTAAATTAATTATAACGAGTTTTTGATAGTTCATAGATTAGAACATATCCAACTTTTGCTTTCAGTTCAAAGCTTAACATAAAGTATAAAAACAATAAACAATAATGGTGCCGGGGAGGCTGGAACTCGCGACCTTCCGCTCATACGACCAACACTCTAACCAACTGAGCTACGGGGCCCCTGAGGCATAAATTTTAATTCTATAAATAGAATAATTTTTAAATTGTCCCGAAATGACCTTATCAATGCTATTTCTTGTGTTCATCGTCTGTGAGACCGGGACTGATTCAGAACATTAATCTAATACGGTGTTTGGGAACGAAGGACTAAGTTAATATGATTTTATTAGATGGTGTTTGATTTGACAATTTAAGAATTAGTTTTAATATATATATATTCTTCTATACCTCTTTCTTCACATGCTATTAAAAAGCTAATTTGGTTTATTTTCTTGTCTAATAACATAAAATGTGCTAACACAATCTTAACTTGTATTTTAATAGGATAAGGAAAAGCAATTGTTAATATATAAAAAATATATATAATATTAAATATTCCAAATGTGCACTCTTTCATATTACACAAGGAAGAGTGGCAATGATTAAAGAGTTCTTTGGGATTAGTTGGTAGATTACCATCTTAAAAGTTGCTCAAATGATAATGCACACCATGATAAGAAGCAATAATAAAATTAGAATTAATGGAAATAAACCCTAAAAGGATTGGTTGACATGAAAAAAGAAAGGATTGGTATAAAATAAGAAATAGTGGGAAGGGATAAAATAAAATGAGGAAAATTTTGAATTTTAGAACTGATACTAATTTTAAAATATTTGGGTAGTTATTTAAAAAAGTTTATTCAAAACCAAACCTCATTTAGTTTGTCAAACACTCAATAAGAGTTTTACTCTAATTAAAAATTCATTACTTTTGTAATGCTTTTGCCTCTACATACTAATGCTGAGTCTCACTTTTCTTGTTTTTATTGCTTTTTCTTTTTAAGCTGCTGATTCTTGCTCCTACTAGGCTATACTACCTTTATGGATTGTCCAACGTAACTTAAACTCTCTTAAACCACGTCAATTAAAAGGTGGGTTCAACTAAGCGATTCTTTTTCTTCCTTTCATTTTCTTCTTTATATTCATTCAATTGTGTGCACTATTGAATCGAAATCTGAGTTTTCTTTTTGTTAAAGCTAATAAAGCGGGACTCAACAATTTCCGAAGTTGGAAGGAGATGGATCGATGTAAGAAAATATGCACAAAAAAGAACACGTTACTTTATGTAAGATAAAGGTCACCACTCACCACCACTCCAAATTATAGGTTTCCACCCTAAATTAAAAGGCACATAGTGGAATCAGGAATCTGTGTATATACTTTCAACAAAGATCAAAAGAAGCAAAGTTTGAGAAGAAAGGTTTAAGATACAATAGAATGATGCCTCAGGATTGCATTGGCAGAGAATGGAAGAGGCAGTAATCCATTATCTACTAGGATGGCATTGCACCCAGCTTTTTCAACTACATTTTACGATAATTAATGTGCGATCACTTTTCACCTTTATGCATTTTTCGCTAAGTAGGAATTTGATATAACGTTGGTGGGAACAAGGATGTTTATAACCCGATCTGACTCGACTCAATAATTTACCCTAGCTCGAAATGTATTAGGTTGGTTTCAGATTTTGAAATTTAGATCTAGTATATTTTTGGATCAAGTTTAGATAATATTTCGAGTTGACCTAGCCCAACTCAAAGTTATATGATTTTTCAAAAGTTATATTTTTTTAAAATAAAAATCAATGATAAATTATAAAATTTTTATATTTCAAGTAATATGATATTTTTGTATTGATATAGTTTATTTTAAAATATGTATTTTGTAAAATATCTCTTAGATATTGTTTCTTATTTCTAAAATCTTATAATTTGCTATGTTCAATGTCTAAATCTACATATGTTGTCTAAATATTGGATTGACTAAGTATGACCTAATTAGTAAAGCCTTTATTGGATCAGGTCTAAAATTTTTTTCAAAAGAAAATGACCCTTCAAAAAATTGAGTTGGGTTCAGGTCCACTTAAACTCATCAGTACAACCTATCTTTCATATACCCCTAATTAAAAAGTGATTAAGGAAAAGGAGAGTGTGCAGGATTTCTTTTTGATTTGTGATATATTTTCATAGAATGCCAAATAAAGTAGTGCACCTTTAAAATTATTATGATCCAACCAAATTAATAGAACTTTTATGGTTAAAAGTTAGACAGAGATCTAAACTATTTCTAGACATTCAACTAATAATTGTCCCAAGCCATTAAGTAGCCCAATAAGATATTTAAGAAGTATCTCTCCTAAAATTAGAGTTTAAGTTGTTTTGGAGAGATAAATGAATGATTTTGTATCTTAATATGCTCATTCATGTAAAATTTCTTCTAGGTTTGAAGTGTCGATAATATATAGGCTCATTTACTTTGTGCTAAAATTTAATTTATGTTATCATTCCCAAATTCAAGTAGATCTACACACAATGATAATTGAATGCAAAGTAAATTACAAATGCTAGAACTCAAATTGAGAAAACCCTCTTTTCAAATTTGGTCTTTTAATATTTATTTTTTGATTTAGTTTCTTATATTTTAAATTATCTATTAATTTGGTCATTAGCAACAAATTTGATATAAATTCTAATAAAAGTGACAACTATTTTGTTTTTTTTTTTTTGGGTGATAGAAAATTTAACGTGAGGAAAATAGTCTCGCTTCAATTCAAGGTCAGGATATATCTCCATAATCATTGAGCACTTATGAAAGTACTTATAGATTACACCACTAGTAAGAAAATTTAGAAATCAAGTCCAAATTATAACAATACATAGGTGAAAAGCCGACCAGGTAAACCAACCTCGTTAGCAACAAAAGTGATAACTTGTTATTAATGATGATGGCATAAGAATAATGTGGTTATGATATGGTGATGATTTGACGACATCGCATGTTAATAACACATTATTAATTATCAGTAGTGAAAGTGTGTCTCAAGAGTAAAAATATAAAAATAAGTGTCAATTACTTATTTTGCCTAATGGTTATGGTGATGAATATATAGTTTAATCTGTAAAATAAACAATAAATATAATGAAATTGAAAACCACTAAAATTGAGTATACAAAAAAGAATAGCATTAATGAAAAAGAGCTTGAGAGCACATCAAATTCTTGTTAGTGTCAATAGTGTGATGTTTAACAATGTTTGATGGGACCTGCTTTGGTGTGCTTATGGTAATATATTAGTTGAGCTGTCAGAAGATATATTAGTTTCATACTAAATGTTACAATCAATAACCAATAACTACTTATACATAAACTCGGATAATAATGCTAAAAAAAAAAAAGTACCAATGGGTAATTTTCATTAGAATTTGTCTTTTTAAAATTATTGTTCAAATTGATTTCAACGCCCTTCTTTAAAAAATATAATTTCAATGTATTGTTGGTATATAATTGAGCAATAGAATAATTGCTTATAATATTTTGTAAGTATTAAAATTGTGTTTAAATTAATTAGTTTCTTTCTCATTCAAAATTCCAAATATAATTGTTAATCAAAAGCTTTTTTTTTAGTTATAATTCTTTAATAAACTAAGAGAAACATGTTAATAGATTTTTGAATTTTAAAGTTAAACACAAACGGTAAAAGGAACAATATTATATATTAAGGGAAATAAAGTATAATCTACCCCAATTTAATCTTTTACTATTAATCTTGTATTTACAATTAGACCTTACATTATTTGAACACAAGGCAAAATGCTCAAGCCCAAAGGGCAAGAAGAGACATTGCAGCAGAGCCAAGAGTTAATGCAACAAAAGACACCTTTTTCAACCACCGATTGGAGTTCATAAGCTTGTTGTGAAAGAAATCAACGGCTATGAGGTCAACAAGAGCCATGTAAATTAGTATCCCTGAAGAAACTGAACCTAGTAACCCTTCCATGATCAAGGCATTGGGGTTACTATCATCATAACCAGTAACCGAGAACAAAACCATCCCCAAGATTATTCCCATTGGTGTTGTCACCGAGAACATGAAGCACATGTAAGCCATTGTTCCAAAGCTAAAACCCGCCTGCAATATTTATATCACCACACAAAGGTACCTCTCAGCATGTTCTATCTCGAAACATAAAATACCAAGGCTATAAGCAAATGCATCTGCAATCACTTCATGATAATGAATAAGTGTACTTTTGAATTCGTATAATTGAGATAACAAATGTAGATTAATTGAGCAAATTAAAGGCTAATTTGGAGGAGGGTATTTTCAGCTTCTTTGATTTAGGTTTATTTGCTGAATTAAGCATTTATGAAAGCATTGGGGTCCTATTTGGATGAGTTTATGCTTATAATAACAGCTTGTTTTTTTTCTTTGGGAGTCGATATAATAATAATAACAGCTTTTGAAATTCATATAACTTATGACCTTTATTTATACACCAAAATTCTTACACTTCTCTTACAATTTTCCTATTTTGGAAAAAATAAAGCACAGAGAGTGTGTGGGAATGTGTATTTTTTTTTTATTGTTTTATTATATTAATTAAAAGGAAATGCTGTATGAGAATTATGTAGTAAAAATGGTATATATAAATGACATTATTGTATAATTTATTCTAAATTATTTTCATAAGCCACAAGTTGAAACTGACAAACAAGTTGTTGCCAAAGTTAAACAAAGATAAAGATATCAAATTATCAGTGGAACTAGACAAGGCTTTAATTGGAGCACCGCGAGCACTAACCTGAGCAACACACCCGCCAAGTCCCATGCCTTCAAAGATCTGATGAAAGGCCAAGGCAGCAACTAGTGGCCGAATGGTGCAAACGTTCTGAGACATCCCCATAGTGATCCCAATGATCACCGAATGAAATATGATCCCAATCTCCAACACCTGAGACACCAACCTCTGCTTCAACCTCGCCACCTCCTCCTCGGCCCTCTCCACGTCATCACAACCACCGTAACCGTCACCGCCACCGCCACCGCCACCGCCACCGCGCCCAACTAACTCCTCCTCCTCCTCCGCCATCGCCGCCTCCACCGTCTTATAGCTCACGTGATGCTCCACGTGCGAGCTGGCTGCCACATCAACCAAGAGTGCCACGAGGGCACCAATAAGCGCCACGAGGCCCGGGAAGGGGAAATCCTTCCACGGGTGCTTGGATGCCACGTGGCAGTCCGCTAGAGCTGCGAACGCGTCCGGCAACACGTGGACCAATGAGGTGGCGAGTATGACCCCCGCGGCGAAGCACTTGATCACCACGAGGGCAGTGTCGTAGAGGGACTTGTTCCCCTTGAAGAAACGCGCCACCATCACCGGGGAGGACATACCGGCCATGCTGGTGAGGAAGATGGTGAAAATTGATACGACTTTTAGATACGCTGCGGCCGAGCCGTCGCGACACGCGGCGGCTCGAGCCACGTCAACCGTTGCGCACGGCGCCGACATGGGATGGGATGACCAAGAAGAGGTAAATACGAGCGCGTTTGTGTATTGAGGTTTTAGAGTTTGAAATATTAAAAGAGAGTGAATGAGAGATGAAAGATGAATGATGAGCACTGCTAATGCTAGTGCTAGTGCTAGCTAAATTTGAGTTTTCGGTTTTCTTGCTCTTTCTTTCTGCACACGATGGTAGGGTCTACTACTACCTGTTTCATGTGACTGGGTCGTCAGTATTCACGTGGCCATGAAACGTGTTTTCTATTGGTGGAATGCTTTGGTGTGCTGCGTCTGAAACCCATCGAGATTCGAGTACTGTTCTTTCATCTTTTCTTGACATCACTTGCGTGGTCACTGAAGTGAATTAGGAAATAATAATAGGATGATTTTATTTACGGAAGCAAGAGTGTGGAAAGTTTCTTTTTATTGAAAAGTAATTTTTAAGATTTTAATGCACTGAACGAATTAGAAATTTAAAATTTTTTTGTTCTTGATTTCTTAAAGATGCTGGTAAAGAAAACCCCTTAGTTATAAAGAATAATTAAAAATTAGGTAAATGCCAATAGTACGAAAGATTACTTGTGAAATAGCATTAAAAACGGTGTAAAATTAACAAAACAAAATTGGTTGCGTTTTGTTCGTATTCAGTTTTTCTCTTTTCCTTAACGTTCGCATCCTTTCCCTTTAATGGCTGTAAGCCATTCCTGACTTGTATCGAATTAGTTTTATACTGTAGAGCAGTGCTCAAAAATTAGGATTTTTAACGTGAGGTTAGTTATAAAGTGAAAAAGTAAGTTATAGTTATTAAACTCAAATCGGTGATCGATCCGGTCAAGACACCGGGTCATTAGTTCAACCAATGGATCATTAGTTGAACTGGTTAAACCAAATATAATCAAGTAAATATAAAAAAAATACTAAAATTTAAATAAATACAATAAAATGATACAAATAATTGACAATTTAATACATTTTAAAAATTTATATAATAATTGACAATTTAATACATTTTAAAAATTTATATACTTTTAGAAATATATACAAAAGTATGTGTACAATTATTATATACTAATTAATATATTTAAATTTAAAAAAACATTTAAAATAAAAATTTATTTTAAGTTGTTGTTTTTTTTTTTTGGTCTATAAGTTGTTTAAACCACATTAAAAGTCAAGCGCAACCCGAAAATAATCCACCTATGTGTTAGCCGTTCCCATATGTAATGTCAATAAAGCTAGTACTCTACAGCCCATTGTTGCTTTGTTTTTTCAATTTAAAAAAAAAATGCAAAAAAAGCTAACCTAATTGACCTAACTTCCTCTCAACTCCCGCATAGCCGTAACACCTAAGCCTCCTCTTTACACGTACACACACACACACACACACTCTCTCTCTCTCTCTCTCTCTCTCTCCTGAAGTTCTTCAAACCACAAAATACTATATCCTCAAATCACACAGAAAGCATACCACCAATAGATAGACAACAATTGAGCAATAGTGGGGTAGTGATGGCGAGGAAGCGACGGTGGCTAGGTAGCAAGTGGAGAGGCGGACGCGAAGGAATGGTGGTTAGGGCGATGACACACATTATTTAGTGCTTCTGCTTCCACGTTCCTTCTTCTGCTTTTGCATTCTTTCTTTTGCATTCCTTCTTCTGCGTTTCTTCTTTTGCTTTTGTGCATTTCTTCTTCTGCTTCTGTGTTCCTTCTTCATGTTTTTCATTAGTGAAAAAAATTGGAAACATGTAAGAACCAGACTGGGTCACCAATTTTTATACAAACCGGTCGAGTCATTTCGGTTCACTCCGGTTTGGCAACAAAATCGATCCATAGCAAAACCCAAATCGGTTAGGCAGCCGGTCCGCTGGTTCATTGGTCCAACCGGCTGGTTCGAGCCGGGTTTAATAACTATGAAACAAGTGTTATTCACTTTTGGATCAATAACCTCTATTATATGTGGGTCTCACCAAAATTATTCAAGGGTGAATAATTCCTCACTTTTTTATTTTACGACTATACTTTCTTTAGAGTAATCAAATCCCAATATATTATGTGTTAAAAATTAAAGATTGACATACAAATTTCGTAAGATTTTAGTTTTACTATTGATGAATATAAAAGTGATATATATAATATGAGTTTAATTGGATGCACTGATACAATAACAAATTTTTATACAGTCAACCAATTATGTCTTTCTATTTGTATAATTATTCAAGTAGCGGGGGAGGTGAAATTTAACCATACTAATATTTTGAACTCATGCAATGCACGGAATAATAAAATAATTTTTAAAATTAAATTGTAATTAACAAATATTGAGTGTACAAATAATGATCATAATTAAAATCAATTTACAAAATATAACTAAGTGGTTCATAATTAAAATTTACATATCACATAGAATTTACATGTAGATCTATAATTAAGTAATAATAGCATTTGAATGAACTATATGCAAAGTTAATTAGATTTAGAATCGAGAAAACACATCTCAAAAAAGAATTTTTTGAATTTGCCTTAATCATTTACAAATTCCCTCCCCCTCCCCTATATTATGCAATAATTATTGTCTAATGTCAAGAAAAATATTGTAGAAAGTAACAAATTATATATTTTACTAATCTTACTATTTGCAACAAACTTAATTATCTTGCAACACATACAAACTTAATAAACTAAAACATATAATTTCATCAAAAAAATAAATTAAAAAGATAACTATATCTACTTAGGAGGATAGTAACTAACATAAGCCATAATAGTAATTCTCAGTATTTTACTTTATGATGATTATGACTATAATTAAAAATGAAATCAATAGCAATTTATTAATTATAAGCAAACTAAACCAAAGTATATCAAACCACACATTTCCTTTTCTAAAAGAATCTATGTAACATTATGCCCATTATATTTTGTTTCACAAAAACCATAGGAAGGGAAATTAAATAGAATTATATTGCCTCCCGAGATTATAGAAAATAATAAATTAAAAATTTGAAGATACTAAATATTGCCGCATAATAAATGTTAAGTAATTTTTACATAACTTAACAAACCTCTTAAAATCATAATCCTATCTCTATAAATATTTCCTGTGATCCACTTGATAAAACTACCCTAAACTAAATAAGACATGTTTTTGTATAAAATGAAATATTCATATCAAATATAATTTACAAAACAATAATTAGATTAAATATATAGAGCAAATCATGTACACCTCACAATTATGAATAATAGAAATTTTAGCATAAAAAAATTATGGATGGAGCAAAAAAGAGAATAGAATTTAGATGATACTTATTATATAAACCAAATCAAATATTGAATATGAAAATTCATCCAAGTTAAAACGCCTATGTTTTACATATTTATATCCAAAACATCATGTACAATAGAAAAAAAAAACATTGAATATTAAAAAAAGTGTAAATTCAAATTAGGGAATATGTTTGTAGAAAAAAACCCATCAATTATCAATTTGGCTTTTGTTAGAAAATGTTAAAAGTTTAAGTACCAAAAATTATTAAAAGTTTGCAATAGAAATAAGCAACCTGGAAGCGTACAAAGCATGTTTGGTTGATGTGCTATCATAATAGCTAGTGATTGCCTTTTAACAATTGAAAAGTAATTATGACAGATTATCTAAATTTATTATAGCTATTATCTTATATTTAATCAATTTAATTTTAAAATTTTGGTTTGGTTCATAGTTAGGTTCAAAGAAGATGAGAGTCTAAGAATATATTGGAAAGATGAATAAAATAAATGACCAGCATTGGGTTATGGGAGAAGGACTTAATTTAATTGGATGGTAGTAGAATAGTGGGTAAAAATTAAATTTCCACATTGAAATTTTAATTTTAATTTTTTATATAATTGTAAATGAAAATTTTCCATTATTAGTAAGTCACAAAAAAAAATTGTACAACTTTCTAATTGAATGACAGATCTCAAAAGTTTCCAATTAATGGCTCTGTTTTTTTTTTTTTTTTATTGGATGATGGTGGAATAGTGAATAGAAATTAAATTTTTAGATTAAAATTTTAATTTTAATTTTTTTATATAATTGTAAATAAGTAGTTTCTATTATTAGTAAATCATAAAAAAAATTGTACAACTCCCTAATTGATTGATACATGTCAAAAGTTTTCAATCAATGGCTCTTTTTTTTTATATGTATAGATATAGATTTGTTGATATAGTAAGATATAATTAGATAATAATGTAAAAAAATTTTATACTGTCAATATATCCAAATTAAATTCATATAATATATCACAAAACCTTGTACATTATTCATCGTAAATGTAACTGAAATCATTATTTATACATCGAGTTTTAAATGTCTAAAATTATGTATAAAATAATGACTGAAATATTTATTTATATATAAATGATTTTTTTTTATATGACTAGGTTTTATCTTATCTCGTAAATAATCTGACTTTAGTTTAAAAAAAAAAAAAATCTCAAACAAAATGTTTGTTAGCGCTCAAGGTGGTATCACTATGATACTATGTTTTAGTGTGATACCCTCTCCTTAAAAGAAAAGAAAAGAAAAGAAAAAGGATGGTATAAAAAGAATCGGTTTATTCTCTCAAAAAAAAAAAAAAAAGAACCCGTTTATAATTCAATGTGTTGAATTATGAAAATTTCCTACTTGTGTTAACAAGTTTCGTTATTCAATATAAATAGAAAAAAAAATAGTTTCAATAGCTAGATCAATTTATTGAAGAATATATGAAAAATGTTTAATTAAAATCCTGCATTATTTATAAAAGGTTTTTCTTTTTATTATTAAGACATTACATTTTTACATTGCAGCTTGGGGAGAACTACTCCTTTTATTTATCATGCTGGGTTAATGGCCCACCCTCCCGGACTTCTTTAACAGATCATGAGCCCACTTAACCCAAAATCAATTCTAAGCCTGCTAGACTTGGCTATAATCGAACTTGACTTGGGCTAGGTGGAGCTTTTTAAAGACATTAAACATGTTTAAAATGGAACAAGTTGTTAACTGAAAATAAGTAGCATATGTGGAAGAGACATATAGTACAAGTGGCTGAAGTGTGGCCCTGTAATCCCACACAAAGGGATTCAATACCCTCCCACCCTCCCCCTAGACCCCCCCCAAAAAAAAACACCATACACTTGAAAATCAGGCTAACCCAAAAACTACCTAAGCGGGTTGGCCTAATTAACTCCCAATATCTGACTACAAAAAAAAAACTCCCAATAGTAATAAGTGAGAGATAATTTTAACTTTCAAATGCACCCGAGGCCATGGTTTGATGGTCATTCAATTAGCCTTTAAGGAAGATGCATAATGTGGGCGCGAGCTTGACTCGCAGGGCAGAGCCCCGCTGCCCCTAGCAATCCCCCCTCCCCTGACAAAAAAAAAACTTTTAAATCAATAGATTAATATATTAAATAGTAATAACTTAAGTGACACCTCTCTTCATCCTTGTGTCCAAATGATTAATGGCTTTGAGTTTGAGGTTTGATCCCATGTGTCCATTTCTCCCCCATTTCCCTCTTTTTCACTAGCTTCACTTGAAGTTCCCTAAAATAATAATAATAATAGATTAACACACTAAACAAGGCTGCCATATTATAAGAGGAAATTAGTTCCTATAAATTGTATTTTTCTTAACTAAATAAGTTTAGGTAAGAGTTAGGCAAAAGCATTAACCATTTTACATCTTTCTTCACCTGATCCTTCGAGATAAAATCCTTGATGACCGTTGACCATTTTACATCTTTTTTCATCTAATCCTTCGAGATAAAATCTTTGACCCTGTGTGGGCTCGTTCCCTTCTAACTTAACACTAAAGCTAGTATCCCTTTCTTATAAAATTTTCTAGAGAAAGGATTGAAGATATAGGTGAAAAAAAGGATAATTATATTCTTGTATGTATTATTGAAATGTAATGTTTCAATTGGTTCCAGATTAGCTACAATATGACACTTAATGGCCATGTCATCATCATCTCTATTAAATAGGGGTGTGCACGGTTAGGTTTGTGTATAAAAAAGACCCAACCTAATCAATTAAGCTTGGGTTAGGTTGGGTTGAGTCCTTCAAAATTTTAATCTCAACCCGAACCAAAAACTATTTGACCTAAATCGGGTTGGATTGAGTCGGGTAATCGGATTACTCTTCTTAATTAAAAAATAAATAAAACAATATTGTTGTCAAAACAAAATCAAACCCTGGCTTCAAAATCAGACAACTATACAACCAGTATCTAGAAATTACAGCAGCTACAAACCAGATAACTAGTATCCACAAATTATAGCACCAGATCAACGTGAACTAGGCCAAAGAAAAACAAAAACAGAGCAAAGAAACACCAGTTTTGTGACTAACCACCAAGAACCCATCACCCTTTATATGCCCAACCATTAATTGAAACCCATCAGAGGAGCCATAAACCACCAGATCTAAGAGTTTGTGCGGTGGCGGTGGCCTTATTGCAGTGGTGTCTTCTCGCGGTGGCGGCTTCTTGCAGCAGTGATGGTTGCTTCTCGCGGTGGTGACAGCAATGGTCTTCTTGCGGCTATGGCGGACCAGCGGCTAATCGCCTTCTCACAGCAAAAACGATGGCTTCGCAGTGGCTTCTTTCAGTGGTGTGCGGGGGGCTGGTGGACAGGGGACACGACCAAGGGAGAGGGAAAACTGCTGAAGAGGGGAGGGGATGATCGAGGGGTGGAGGGGGTAACGTGTGGTGAGCCGGTGCATGAGGAGGAAGAGGGAAGAGTCAAAGAGGGGAGGGGAGGATGGAAGGGGGCAATGGCAGCTCAAGCATGGGGGTTGAAGTGTTAACAAAGTAAAATATAAACAGACATTAACAATAATAATAATAATAAAAGAATTGGGGGTTTGGGTAATCGGGTCGGGTTAATCAAGTTTTACCCAAACAAACTCGATTACCCAACCTAAACTGGATTTTTATGCATGGGTCGGGTCGAGTTCTTTGGATTCGTCATTCATGGGTTGACTCGTACTTGTGCACACCTCTACTATTAAAAGTTAACGAATAGGAGTTAACAGAAGAATTAACTACTTACTACATGTTCAACCATCGAGATAAAACTGTTGCAAAATTTTCTTTGAAGGACTAATTTGTTAAATCCCGATTCTTTCAAGAACTAAAATATATATTAACTCAACTAGTATTATATAGTTATGTTTTATTATTAATCAATGAAAGTTTATTAGCAACATATTAGTACCATATCATAATTTTATTTATTGTTTTTTTTTCCTACAATCTACAACCAAGCCAAACTACTTTAGTTCTTCTGACCTATCCTTACACACACTATATATATATATATATATATATATATATATATATATATATAACTTTATGATTTTTTTTTGTGGGGTTATATAATTCTTGAGTAATGTTATTTATACTCATTTTTGGGGACATATTATAAACACACAATAAGAGAAAAAAATATAAGGTGGTAGGTCCATCATTTTTTATTTTTTCAATACCTATCTCCCTGTGTTTTTCTCTCTTATTATGTGTCTACATTGAGTTCCTAAAATGTGTACAAATAATATTTTTCATAATTTTTTAGAAGGATTTGCTGCACTTACGGACATCATATAAGTAAGCATGACATACTTAGGAATATCATCTTCTTGGGAGCACAATAGAAAAGTCCTCTTCGCGTAAGATTTTTATTTTAAGGATAGTTAGTCATCAACTCATGATACATAAGCCACTAACACATGTCATTCTATGTTAATATTTAAACATGATTTTTTACCAATCAGTTCTTAAAAGTTGAACATGTTGACGGAGAAGTCTTGCTAGAAGTCGAAGAAGATTTCTTGAATTAGAGAGAGTTTTGCTGCATAGAAATTGTTTCACGTCGAATGTTACGTTCTCCTTGGTCTCCTTTTAAGTTTGGAATAAATTGAATTTTGAGGTACCCTTTATGATAACTAAGCAACGGTGGCAGCATTTTGTTGGAACCATGACTCCGCTCCAATCGCACTATAGACAGCAAGAGAAGCCCTTCCTTAATTCTGCAGCTCTTGGCGAAGCCAAAGTTGCTTCTCTCTTGCCTCGAGACTTTGTTCCACTTTTGTGTATTGAGAGTAAGATGTATTTTATTATATTTCTCCCTTTTTGAGAGGGTTGAGCCTTTATCTAATTATTAAAAAAACATGGTAATCCAGCCCTTATAAGACCGGTTAAATGAGCCTATTTGGGAGCTTAGACACTTAATTCAAGACTTGAGATCATCTTTTTTCATAACTTCCCAAGTGGTCTGTGCAAAATGTCTTTCAAATTTTGCTCGCAGCTAATGGTTACAAATGGATGTACCAAAAAAATAAATTTTGTTTTTTGTCAGAGAAAAAAATAACTGTACTTTTTTTGGGGGCATGAGGGGGGTCTTGGAAACTCCTGACTCCGTGTATGCACTATTGTAGAGGTGAACATTACCACCCCCCCAGTGTAACACGCCTATTGTGAAAAAGTTTGTAAATGGGCATCTTTCTTTTTGTATCTTTGGGCTTGATCCCATCTCTTTTGTCCCTTCTTTTGTTATCCAGGATAAGGAGAATGGTTCTGCCCAACAAAGGTTATCTTGTATTATCTTGTCTTGTCTTATGGCGATATAAAATCTTTCGACCAAGAATTGGTCCTGCTCTATCTTTTTCATCTATCCAAATTTCTTCTTCTGGCAAAAAAGAAGTTCAATGATTTGATTACACCCCTCCATAACATAGGCCTTCTTTAGCTGTCTTTCAAGTGGCCCATCATAGAATAATAAACCAATGGAGAAAAATGAAAATGAATTTTCTTCCTCAAAGTGAAACTATGGTTAAAAGCATCTTTATATACACAATGGTTGTGCATCAAGATCATCACACTGTGCAAAACACTCACGTCAAAAAAAAAATAAAATAAAATAAAATAAATTGTGCACGACACAGCACCAAATGCATACCCATGTATATTCTATATCTACTCGAACTTGTACGTATTGTTTGGCTACATTCACGTGCACTTATTTTGGAATCTTCACTCACGCTCTACATGAGTGCATCATCTTTTTTTTTTTTTAATTTTTTTTTATGCTTGGTTTTCTACAACACTACCCATTGATTTAGGATGTGTTTAATATGTCGTATTATTCATGATGAAATAAGTTAATATTATTCGTTATAATTTTGTTTATTGTTTGATACAGTCAATATATTATATAAGTTCATTCATTATAGTTCTCTTATATATCGAAATAATGAATAACTTAATCAAGCATTGGAGGGTCGTAGTTGACCTGATTAATTTTTTATGTATAAAATTATTTTATTCTTTGTTTTTTTATTTTTTTTAAATAAAAAATTATTAAATAAATAATAAAAAATGAAAATAAAAATAAAAATATTTAATAATAAATAGTTTTTGTAAAATATTTAATATAAAAGTAACTATTCTAAATAATATAAAAATATATACATAATAATTCATTATTAAAATATATAAATAATAATATAGGATATATAAGTCAATCAAGTCTTAGAATGTGATATTAGATCTGATTAGACTTTGATGTATAAAGAATCTCTTTCTTTTTTGGCTCCCTCTCATTTTTTATATTTATAAAAATAATTGTTAAAAAAATAAATAATAAATAATTTTTATTATAAATTATATTTATATATAATAAAAATTAAAAATAATTATAATAATTATAATTAAAATAATAATTTTTTAAAAAGTATATTAATGTTTAACTTTTAATTAAATAACTAATAAAAATTATATTTTATGATAATTTCTTTTTTGGTTATATTTTATAAAAAAAGAAAATATCAAAATATATATAAGAGAAACTATTACGTATTTGTTAATTTTATTTTATTAAAACAACAAATATTTATTAAAAAATATATAAATAAATAACAAATATTATTTGATATAAACTATAAATGCATATAATAAAAATAAGAAATATTTAAAATAATTATATTTAAATTAAAAATATTTCATTTGTTAATTTATAATTAATAAAATTTAATATTTTCATTATAATTTTATTTTTATTAAATATTTACTTTTGATTAGAATTATTTGTGATAGTAAAAGAATAATATTATTTTATATAATATAATATATTATATAATGACTTACCAAATATTGCATAGTATTAAAATCTTATTATGCCTTATACAATTAGTCATTATACTATAAGACTTTACTCTATCAGATCTTATCCTATCAAATATACCAAATAGGCCTTAGGGTTTAGAGGGGAGGATTGATATATGTCTGCAAATTTAGCTTGGTAAGAACATCATAACAGACCAAAGAGTCAATCTTTTCGTGAGTATGTTTGAGACTTGATTCTCGAACGAAATTGGAAGCAACCTCATATTGACCATGCTTGAGGTGCCTTGTGAACTATATGGTAATTAATATTTAGGTGCTTGGTATGTTCGTGAAAAATCGAGTTTGCTACTATGTGCAACTCACTCTAATTATTGTAGTATTACATTGAAGGATGTGAACAGAGGATGTAAGGATGTTTAAGCGAGTACATAAGCCATTGTAACTTGCAGGTGGTCGAAGCAAGTGCCTTGTATTCTGCCTCTGATAAAGATCGAGAGACTATATTCTGTTTCTTAGACTTCCAACAAATGAGAGTCCCTGGTAAATAAGCAGTAATCAATGATAGATCTCCTCGTATGAAGACACCCTACCCAATCAGCATCATTGAAGCCAAGGAGTTGAAGGAACAAAGCCCAATTTACCAAAAATAAAATAAAATAAAATAAAAAAGGTCACAAACTCAATTTAAACTCTAAATCCTTGTAGACCAAATTAGGGGGAAAAAAAATCTAAACCCTTTAAATATAGAAAAGGAAAATGCTAGAGATATATCCTTTTTAAGATCTAGGTCTATGACACCCTTTTTGTGGCTTGATCAAAGTATAGATATGTGAAAAATGAAAAAAGCTACCACTTGGTTAGTCCAAGTGGTTTTGGCACTTATTTATCTTAAGTAACGTCTTGGATTCGAGTATTGTGAATAAAAAAATCTAGCCGTCGGAGAAGTTTACCCTCTATTGAATCAATTTGGCTTGAGTTAGATTAATTTAAATACAGTAAAATTTAAATACTAGTGATTTAAATGAAAAAAAAAAAGACGAAATAATCTCTATTATAATCAAATTATAAAATGTACAAAGTACATAAATGTAAAGTAATGTGTGTAAAAGTGTTACTACATAAATGTAAAGTAATGTATGTAGAAGTGCGTATATCTACAATGAAATCTTCTATCTTTGAACTTTATTCCTTCCCTATCACACTATTCATGATTTGTCATTTGGGAAATAAATATTTTAAAAAAATTAAGAATATATATATATATATATATATAAAAGGTGACAAAATATATAGGAATGACAATTGGTACCCAATTTGTAAGTACTCGCTTGAGTTGGGTTTTAAAACTTCTTTGCACCCCACTTATATAGATTAAAATTGTCCCTCCCATATGCTATTTTAATCTAAATCCTATCGTACTATCTCATCTCCCATTGTATTGATTGTGTAGGGGAGAGATTAACTAATAAATAATAGAAGTTAATTAGTTATACCAGCTGTACTAGCTGGAGTCTGTTAGAGTTAGTTTCTAGTATTCCTCATGTGTAGTTATTAAGCAAAGCTAAGATCATCACAACACATACACACAAACATCCTTGTAAAGAAGTGCAAATCATAGTAGAATTCATCTTCACATTCACACATAATTCTCTCATTAATCTCATTCTCAGATCTCTCTCTTCTTCTTTCCTCTTCAAGATCTTAATACCTTATATGGTATCAGAGCTCAGGAACATCCGTGGATTCGTAGGTAAAGTACAAGGAGATTTTACTTCAAGGAACTCTCAAAGATGGTCTCTATGCTATTGACAAAGTTGTGATTGCTTCACTTGTACTTGTTGATGTCTTGATTAGAGGTAGAGAGAATGGGGGATCGGTGTATGGGTTGAGATGAAATTGCCTAATTCCCTCCCTTTGCTATGATATTTATAGGGGGTGAAGATGGTACCCGCTATTAATGTGAAGCATGTATCAAGGCATAGATAGGAGAATTTTCCTATGAGATAGGCTTAAGGCAGACGGGTAGGAAACCTGGACATATCACAAGTCCCCGACTTTCCTAACTCGACTTAAGACATTATTTAGCTTCTTTAGAGCTTCAAGCCGGAGGGCTTGTGATCTGTCCAATCTCCTAGTCTGCCAACTTTCCTAAGGCATTTGTTAGCATCTTCGCTCTTTACAAGCTCAAGGCTGGGGGCTTGTGATCCGTTTGGTCTCTTAATCCCTCGATTCCCAGACCTTTCTCACCCAATCTAAGACATTTCTTAGCCTCTTTGCTCTTTTAGAGTTTGAGGTTGGGAGACTTGTGATCCGTCTGAGTTTCCTACCCGCCTGGCATGAGCCCATCTCATAAGGAAAATTCCTCTATCTATATCTTGATACGTACCTCGTATTAATAGCAGGTACCATCCTCACCTCCTACAAATACTATAGTAGGGGGATGGGATTAGAGAGTTTCATCTCAACCTATATACCAATCCCCCTCTCTCTTTACCTCTAGTGGAGATAGCAACAGTGCTAGTCTCGGATCACCAAAGATTGCCTTACATTCTCAACAAATGTCTACTAATGATATGTTTGATCTTTGGCATTGTAGATTAGGAAATCCATCATCACAAATTATAAAAATAATCCTTTAATCTTGTAATAATACAAGGGTCTTCAAAATAAAATGCCTTCCTCTTCTAATAAGCATGCGCCGCACTAAGACACCCACACACACAAAAATCATAGTGAAATTCCTTCTCATTCACACATAATTCTCTTACTTTCGTTATCAGATCTCTCCCTTTTTCCAAGGGCCCGAGAACTTATAGATTTAAATAATATAATATTGCTATATATGTTGAGAAATTATGGTGCTAAATTACTTATCTAATTTATGATTTTTTTTAAAATATGTCTTTCAAATTGTTAGTTGTATTTTTTTTAAAGAGATATTAAGTAATTATTGTAAAAATTAAATTTAAAAATATTCATGAACACACTAAAAAAATAGCAAATAGGATGCGTTTAAGGTACAAATTTTTGTTTTCAAAATTTACACACAGCGGTTTAATTAAGGGTTAATTGGGATTTGTTTAGAAGGGTGCAAGTCAAGTTGGATTAGGCTAAATCTCTACTCTATCCAATCTGCTGCTATCCCTTAAAATTTAAGTGGTAAAATTGGGCAGGATAGGGTTTGGGACAAACTAATTTCCATCAGTTTATGTAACATTATTTTATATAAAAAGATAGAATTACAACGCAATTGAAGACTCTAATTTTACGGATTAGAAATGATTATTTGCTTTGAGAAAGATATATGAATGATGATTTACTTATAGAGGACGGAGTGGAATAATATTTTATTCTCGTACTCATTTTCATCATTGTTTTCATTATTGTACAATTATGATTTTATTCTATATATATGTTATATTTATCAAACTAAAAAACTAAATGGAATGAAGCAAACCACATACTAAATAAGAAAACTTCTTCCCTTTCCACTCTCATTTGTATTCCTATTTTAGTTATATAAAAACCGATTTCATATACCAAATAAATATGTACAAAACTTTTGAATTGAATAATTATTTTCTTTTGGTGTGTAAATATCTTGACACATGTTGATCCCTATCTCAAATTTTTTTTTCTTGGCTAATCCTCTATTTTTGTGATCTGTAGAAACATCTCAGGTTCAAATCTTAATTATGCTATCCTATTGCATTACAAAAAATATGATTCATGAAGCGTTCTAATCTGAAATGAAAACAAATTCTAAGCACGGTGTAAGAAGACGAGTAAACAGCAATAAAATTGCCTCGGAAAATAATGCCTCAAAATTAATTGCGCACAAATTAATTTAGGAGTCAATAACCATAGATATGTAATTCTTTTTTTTTTTATTTAATTGATACGTAATTTATAATTACTATCAGTTAAGTCACAAGTGACTTATTTTCAGTCTTTTTGATTAAATACTAAACAATTAGGATTCCTTTGCTAGCCTTTTTGTTATAACGGTTAAATATATTAATTTTAATTTTTGGATGAAAGAGTAATTCCTACTACTTTGACTCTAATCATTGTCCTTAATTTTTGATAAATTCTAACGAGAATCTGATTAATAATTATGATTATATAACATTATTAGTCAAATTAATGAAATATGTTTTGCGTTTGGTGTAATTCGCAATTAGAAGAAGAAGGGATTAGATATACATATTGTGACCCGTGAACGATTATACACCATAAGTTATATCCGATAAAAATTTAGTGAGGTCGGTTAGGCTAGTATATTTGATTGGCAACTAAGGTCTAACAGTGTGTTTAGATGGGTGTTTGTCTGCCCTAAATGTGGGTTTGGGACCGTCAAATTCACGTTTGTACTCCATTGATCATATTTAGCCACCAAAAAAAAAAGAGACTCTTGTCGATTTTTAAAGTGACTTTAGTTTGAAATCAATGCCAGTGAAGAAGCAAAATTTTTGTTATACTTTTTCGTTAATCAAAATTACGTTTGCTTTTACTCTTTTTTACCCCCCTGAAGCATATAAAATTTTTATTATAGTCTTTTTTCTTACACATTTTATTTTCTCTACAAATTTTTAAATTTTTAATTTAAAATAATTTTGCGATTTATTATTCTGATATTTTATTTCTTTTATAATTTATTCCAATCTGTATCTTTCAAAAAAAAAATTATTGCTATATAATAAATTATTTGTTATGTAAATAAAATATTTATATTGATTTATGTATATTACTGCTTATTTTATAAAAATATTACAACTTGATTAATTGAGATTTTTAATTAAATTACAATTTCTTATATGTATCATTTATTCATATTAGAATTTTAATAGGCTTTGTTTTTTCAATATAGGTTTAGGTTATGATTATAACCATGATATGATGTTTTGAATGTTATTATGGATATATGAGTTTGGTTGTAGACAATCTGCTGCACAAGGGGGAGGAAAATTGATGTTACACAATCCACCCCCTGAGTAGGATTGTGGTTGAATAATTTTATTTTATTTTTTGTTAAGAATGATGTTAGACAATCCGCCTTGCAATCAAGGAGTATGATTTTGAGGAAAATAAAATTTTACCAAAATCCTACATATGAAGGGGTGTATTTTGAGATCAAAAAGCTCCTACATCCAATGTGGCAGATATTGACACAACATCATCTGTCAAATTCTCCAACAATCAAGAACTTCAATGACTCTAAAGCTCGGGTTATATATACCCCCTCCTTTCTATCCTTCAAAACACATCGAGTGCTCCCCTCTTTCTTCCTTTTTCCATTCTAGCTGTTCCCCCTTTATCAGTGTATCTTGCTATGCTTCTTTTAAAGTGAGAGTGAAAAATACTATAAAAAGAGTGAGAGAAAATTGTGGATAACAATACAAATGTTACTATTATTGTACATTTTAATGGCACTGTTATTACAAATATAGAGTAAAGAGTGATATTTATGTTTGACGAGGCAGCATATTTTATTTTGTTCCTCAAACCATGTCGTTTGAGGAACTAAATGTTGGGCTTTTTTAAGGCAAAAACGTCCGCACTCAAAAGAGATTGATGAGAATTAGATAGAGATGTCTAATCTCAAATCTTAATAACAACATATAATTTTGACTTGTTAAAATAAGTGACGACAAGGACATGCAAATAATGTTTAGTTTAGGATGTATAAGTAGTATCAATAGCATATTACTGCTATTGAGTTATATGTCGACTTAAAAGAAATTGTTGGTGAAGTTGGTCGAGCTAGTCTGCATCACAATGAAACTGTTCGAAATCATATTTTGCTAGACGACATGAAGACACTGTCCTCAGTTCATATCTAGTGAGTCATGTGATATTTTATTAAATTTTTTATTTCAAAGTTATTTAGGTAAACAATTTCTTAGTTCAATTTATTTATTTAGTTTAATTCCATAATTATGTGTTATTTTGATTAATAGTTTTTCTTGAATTAAATTTTTATGTTAATTAATATAGTACATGTGTTATTTTATTTAATACATTTCAATAATTCTTGCATCAGTATCATGTTGTTGAAACTGGTACCAATTGCTATTCGGTTAGACAACATGATTATGACACTACTCCTAAATCATATATCAAGTGAGTCATGTGATATTTTATGAAATTTTTTATTTTAAAGTTATTTATCTAAAACAATTTCTTAGTTCAATTTATTTATTTAGTTTAATTCCATAATTATGTGTTATTTTGATTAATAGTTTTTCTTGAATTAAATTTTTATGTTAATTAATATAGTACATGTGTTATTTTATTTAATACATTTCAATAATTCTTACATCAGTATCATGTTGTTGAAACTGGTACCAATTGCTATTCGGTTAGACAACATGATTATGACACTACTCCTAAATCATATATCAAGTGAGTCATGTGATATTTTATGAAATTTTTTATTTTAAAGTTATTTATCTAAAACAATTTCTTTCTTATGTTGAAATTTATTAATTGGTTTAATTGTATAATTTTGTGCTCTTGTGGTTAATAGTTTTTCTTTACTTGAATTAAATTTTGATGTTCATTAACATAATATTTGTGTTAATTTAGTTAATTCTTTTTAATAATCCAGCATCAATATCATATTGCTCAAACTGGTACTAGTTCCTATCCAGCCAAATAGTATGACTATGACACTATTTATAGTTCATATCCAATGAGTCATGTGATATTTTATTAAGTTTTTTATTTCAAAATTATTTATCTAGGCAATTTCTTTGTTATGGTGCAATCTATTTATTACTTAGTTTAATTCTATAAGTTTGTGTTCTTCTGATTAATAGTTTTTCTTGACTTGAATTAAGTTTTTATGTTGATTGATATAATATTGGTGTTATTTTAAATAACACTTTCAATAATTCTTGTATTACTATCATGTTGTTCAAACCAGTACCAGTTCTTATTCAGCTAGGCAGCATGACTAGAACTGCTCCTAGTTCATATCCAATTAGTCATGTGATGTGTTATTAAATTTTTTACTTCAAAGTTATTTATATAGGCAATTTCTTTCTTATGGTGCAATGTATTTATAAATTACTTTACTTTGTAATTTTATGCTCTTGTGTTTAATATTTTTTCTATAATTTAATTAAATTTTTATGTTGATTAATATAATATATGTGTTAATTTAGTTAATTCATTTTAATAATCCAACATCAATGTGAACCTGAGCCTAGTCCATTTCTAATAAGAGGCACAAAGTGCAAGGTTGACAATAGTGAAAGTGAAAATGATGGCAAATACTCTGAAGGAGAACATGAAAGCGGTGGTGATAATACAGATGATGATGGTGTACCAAACACAGTGATAGCAGTTCATCATGCAGAGAATACTTTGCCTTTCATGCGGGCTCTACATCTTGAAACTATGCATGCTCCTGAATTTCTAGGGTATGCGAATATGGCTAATTGTTATGTTGCTAATGGCGAATTTCATGTTGGAATGATATACAGTGATCGGAGGCTATAGTATAAGCAGTTAAGAATTACGGCATATCTAGATCAGTGGATTACAAAGTATATGAGTTAGAATCAATGACCTTTTATTGTAAGTGCAAACACTTTGGCTTCAGGTGTCAATGGCTTATTAGAGACAGTTTCAGAAAAAAACAAGGACTTTTGGGAGATCAAGAAACACAATAATTTGCACATTTGCACTTCGACAATGCTTTCTCAAGATCACACGAAATTGGATTCTAACATGATTGCACAATATATAGAACCTATGGTAAGAGCTGACCCATCTTTAAAAGTAAAAAATGTGATTGCAAATATCCAAAATCAATACGGATACCCAACAACATACTGAAAAGCATGGATGGCGAAGCAAAAGGCAATTGAAAAAGTTTATGGTAGTTGGGAAGGTTCATATGAAGAATTACCCAAATGGCTAGGAGTAGTGTGTTCTTTTAATCGACATGCACATGTTGAGTTTGAAGCTATGTCAGGCTACTGTGAAACTGAGTTGGTGCCGAATGTCCGAATATTCAAGTGGGTGTTTTGGACTTTTGGTCCTTGTAGAAGCTTTTAGACACTACAAACCATTAGTCTAGGTTGATGAGACACATTTGTACGGGCAATACAAAAGGACTTTATTGATTGTAGTAGCACAAGATGGCAATCAAAATATATTGCCTATTACTTTTGCAATTATTAAAGGTGAGACTGTAGATACATGGTCTTTTTTCCTGAACCATCTATGCAAACATGTAGTGATCGAGGATGGGGTTGGTATTATTTTTGATCGGCAGGATTCAATCAAAGCAGCAATAAGATAGAGTCAAGGTTAGTGGGAACCTTCGAGAGCATTCCAAATGTACTGCATTTCTTAAGGGGATTCAAGAAGCCGTACTTGTATCGACTTTTCATGAGCATAGGTAACTTATATTTTGTTTGTATTTCTGAATGCATTTTTTTACTTGATAATCTATTGACCACATTTTGTTTTGCAGGTATTCGAGGACGAACGTGAATTTGATCATCACTATGAGCAGATGTGCCAACATGGCGATATATATACTAGTTGGCTTGACGAAATTTTGCGAGAAAGGTTCAAGCTTTTGATAGTGGGCATAGGTATGACCATATGATCACGACTCTAGTTGAGTGCATCAATTCTATGTTAAAAGAGGCTCAAAATTTTCGCATAATGGCCTTGGTTTAAGCAACATATTTTTAGTTGGCTAAATTGTTTGCTGCCAAAGGTAGAGAGGCACATGCTCAAAGAGATGTAGGATTTGTTTTCTCGAAAGCCCTCATGACACTATTATGAGAAATCCAATAAGCAGCCGATAATGTGCATGTGATGCGGTTTCAAGGCAGAATCAAGTTTTCCATGTTCAAGACCTAACAAATGGGGAGGAATTCAATGTTGATCTGAGGCAGAGGTATTGTGACTGCGGCAATTTCTAGACTGATCGATACTCATGTCATTACATAATTGCATGTTACACCAATCAATACATCGATTGGCAAGTGTATGTCGATTGTAATACTACCCATAGTATCTACATCATATATCAACATTCGCCTCATATATTTTTATCATAATACTACCCCTAGAAAAATAAATAATCTTTTTTTGAAAAAACTGTCTTATACTTTAAAATATACAACTCTTTGGCATAATATAATTGATTAATATAGAATCCTAACATGCTAAAACTAATTTCAAACATAACAAACATAATTTCTAAAAATATATATATTACATCAAGAGCTCGCACTGCAATATGACGACTTGAATCCATTGTTGAATCATATCATCGAGTAGATTGGCTCATTTTTGCAGTCTCTTTCTTTCTTTTTTCTTGTTGATCACACACCAAACCAAACCACACCCTTAAAATCTTTCTTCTCACTTAGGCACCACCCTCAAAATTGAAACTTCTTACTCCAACAAAATGAAACCCCACAACACACCCTCACTTTAGCACTCCAAACCCACCATACATCCTAAAAAATTTTAACAATCTGCCCCACAAACACACATCCCCTTCATTTATACAGCTCCCTGGTCCAAGTAAAAAAGTGGTCAAGATTCGTCCGACACAACAGTTTGTGAAGGGCAAAGATTCCTTGCTGTGCTATGCCAAAATCTACCCTCACATGGTAAGATTCCCTATAGTGATGTGACACGGCCATGCAGGGCAAAGATTCCTTACTATGCCATGCCAGAATCCGCCCTCCCATGGGTAGGATTCCTCGCAGTGAATGATCGTGGATAGAGATTCCACAACAGCTTTTGCAGTCCACACCTATTTCAATTTCTACACTTAATAAGTAGAATTCTTACCATTGCTGCTGTCTTAAGTTTCGCCCCCCTCCATGTGGAATTTTGACCGCCTTTTGCAGAGAGTCTCATTATGATCAGTAGCTATGTGATTAAAAATAATAAAAAAATAATCCTACTTAATATAGGGCGGAATGTGTTCAAATTATCCCATATTATGATATATTTATCATATGACTCCCATTAAAAATAAATTGATAAGCCTTTTTAATAATAGACTTAAAATTTTTAAAAACATAATAACATTTATATAATTTATTTAAGCATATATAAAAAATAACGAACAGAAAAAAATGACAACATATTGGCATATATATTTATTCGGAATTAGGAAATCGGATAGAGATTACCTGGTCTCCGGTGTAGGGTAGGAAACACGAAGCTGCTATTGATCCTTGATCCCAGTTGGTGGCGGTGTACCTGCAATGGCTTCGATGCTTAAGTTAGCCGATACTATATGAATAGAAAAGAGAACATACTCGAATCATCTGTTTAAAAGGCTATTTATATAGAGATTTAGGGGTTTGAATTAGAGAGATTATCTCCTCTTTTCATGGGATTCTCCTTCAGTTAGGATTCTCTGTAACTGCCTTTGAGATATATTCTCTAGTGATAAGATAAGACCTTTTAATGGATGTAAGGTAGACATATGGGCCAAGATTCCTGACTTAGGCCTTGGGTGCCGTCGTCCTATCCATAGCTATTGGGCCTAGAGGGTAGTCCGTAACAATATCCATTTTAATAATTTCACAAGTAAAATGATATTGATTAATATAATTTAAATATTTATTTTATCAAACTCACTTTTAAAATAAAAATTTCTAAAAATAAATCGCATATAATAACTCACTTTTAATCAAAATAAATTTATAAAATTACTTTAATTCGAAATTAAGTTTACGAATTTCAATCCAACCAAATACTAATTAAGCAATGGAACGTCTTTGAATAGAAGCCGAGCCTAAAGTGAACAGCATTTGTTATATTGAAAGCAGCAAGCAACAGAGGTAGCTTCACTTCAAGACATCAAATATGTCCAAAATAAGCTTATTGATAGACCAAATCCATTAACCTTTGTAACCCTTGGATTCTCATTTTCAACACATAATGACCTTAAAACCCATACTTGGTTGCTAAATGTCATAGATAGTATTAATTACTAATTTGCCAAATGAGTTTGGGCAACTTAACGAAATTTCCACTTATATATCGCCATAACTTGTGTTTAATTCTCAAGTTCTTCCTATTTGTAGATGGCCTGTTAATTAAATATTTTGGTAAGCATTGAATAAATCTGAAAACATGTTATGATCTCGGACTAAAACAAAAATGTCCCTCAACCTAAACTTTCAAAAATCAACCAAAAAAAGGGTACTAATTATTAACCTAAGTGGTCCTGGGGCTGCTATGGCTGCCTTCAAGTTCAACTTGCCTTCAATTCTTCAACCACTGAAAATACAACGTTTGCTCAACTCCCTCAGTTTCACAGACCCATCTTTTTCAAGTCAGATATCAATCTAAATCTAAGGCTACCTATGCAAGGTAGGTGGTCTCCACATCCGTTGGTTTATTTCATAGTAGTACTTTGAGCTCCCTGCATTTCAAGACAAAGGAAAGGACAATGCATGGCCTTGGGGTTAGAAAAGTCTGTGAAACCAAAGAAGTCTTGGTCTGCTGATATATATGTAAAGGGGTCAAACTTTCTTGTCCGTTTTATCAAATTGACATCCTTCATTTGTTTTAAATTAATACAGAAAATTAAGAAAATTAATGAAGACGACAAATGCAGCATTCTTTGACTATTAGTCCCTTCGGTCATTTTCATATAAATTAAGTAACCTAAAATTAATATAATTATGATATAGATTTGTTAAAATAATTTTATTAAATTTTATTATATGATATAAAGTAGTCATTATTTTTAACCAATAAAAATGAAGGATAAAATTAAAAAATTAATAATAAATATTATATTAATATATGAAAATAATAACTATTATGAGCAAAAAAAATTTGTTAAAATTGATAATTATTATGAATTGAAGGGAGCATTATATAAAATTCAACATACATATAGAGTATCTTTAAAAATACATCTTAAAATGTTATTTAAATATTTGTTAAAAGAAAAATCAATACTTATTTTCAATCAATTTTTAAATGGCACCTCGGGATATCCGTTAAAAAATGTTTTAAAATTTTATACAAATAGCAATTCTCAGTATTAATTTCGTCAAAATTGGTGGACCCCGGTCCTTTCCTTTTTTTTTTTTTTTTTTTGGATTAATCGGTCCTTTCCTTTTTATTATAGAAGGAAATTAATTAAATGTTTACCCTTTGAAAATTCTTCATCATCAAAATAGCTAATTAAGATCTTAACCTTTGTTACGAAAGAAAAATAAAAAACTTAACCTTTTATAATTAAAACATTCATCATTAGTAAGGTCATGCATGCTGAATAGAATTAGCTGAATTACAAAACTCTTCTACATACAGACTTATTAGTCCAACTAGCTAGCTCCTTAAGGTTGTCACCCAAAGCTAGGTCCCTAATTAACTCTAACATTTGCACTAATGGTGAAAACCAAGCTAGGTCTTTTTTTTTTTGGGTATGCCATGCAACTTTAGAGCATCAACATAACATTCCCATCATGTTGTTTGTTAGGGACAATAATGCCGCGCGGAACAAATAAAGGATTCCAACCAGCTGAAACTTCAAGTATTGAGTTTTTCTTTATCTTGGAACACATTAAGTAGTTGTCCAAACTCTGACTTGAATAGAATAGTGGTTACTTTCATGATCACATAAATTGGCTCAAAATCTTTTTTTTTTTTTTTTCCCTTTGCATTGATAACATGTTTCGGAGAGACCATATCTCGATACGATGCGACAAAGTGAGGGAGGAGGGTCCAGCTCAAGTTTTTACCTGAGGGGAAGGGACAAAGTTTGGACCACAAGGGCAGAATGATTAGTCAGAGTCATGAGGCCTCAAGATGGAGTTGCAAACGAGGACACCAAAGGGTGGCACCTAATTATGGATATCTTTTGAGATTTTGTGTCACCGATGTGAAAGGAACTAGAGGAAAACCCCCACCAGTAGAGATGGATGGACTCATCAAAACAACACACGAGGTGTGTTTTGGTTCTTAGGCAAAGCTAAGGAAAAGGAAAAGAAAAAGGAAAAAAGAAAAACTTAAGGTCAAGATAATTTCAAAGCTTCCTTTTTTTTTTTTTTCTGGTGTCCCCTCCACCCCCTTTTATTATACTTTTATCATATATTTCTTTTTGAGATCACACTTTAAACCTCTCTTGGGTCTACAAAAAGAGCTCTTGTTGGTGGGGTTTTGGTTAACTCATGGAAAGTGTTTGTCCCTTGATTCTTCAAGGCCTTTATGCACCACAAGTCCTCCGGGCATGAGAGCAATTTCCAATGTGGGATATGATGATTGAGCTCATCTCTTCCTCCAACTTCAGTCACAATGATCTTGCAATTCTCATCCTTGGACTTTGCAGCCATGTTGTGCACAAATTGGCACAAGGCCCTCACTAGCTTCCCTGAGAATGGCCCTTCACGGTACACCCCATACATGAAATAGAACCCAAATGGGTTGAAGAAATCAGGCAAACTAGGCAATTTCAAGCATGGGAAGATCTTATCAATCAAGCACCAACTCTTTGTGTACAACAAGCAAGTAAAAGGTGCCTTCCCTAGCCTCAACTTGAAGATCTCCCCACTATTCCATACACTAAGCATGGCCCAACTATTGGGGACTTGTCCGTTTGACCCAAAATCACCCCACACACTATCCGCTTTGTAATAGGCCACCCATGTCCCCAAGCTTAGCTTGTTCCTGAGTATGTTGTCTATGTCATTAGGGAAGAACTCAGTGGAGCTCATGAACCTTCTATAGAGTGATTCAGCTTGTTCAACCTTGAGCCTTGCAATCTCAATGTTGGATGAGATTTGGAAAGAGTGGTGGTTCACCGGGTTCACAAGTATAGCCGGTGTCCTAAACTTGGTGTAACCGAATTTGTCCATGAAGAGGCTCACCGAGGCATGGTTGTCTTTCTCTGTGGCCATGTATGCATAGTCCACATCATTGGAAGTGAACCATTCTTCTAGTTTCATCACCAGGCTCGAGCCAATCCCTCTTCTCCTATGATGTGGAGCTACCCTCAGGCCTAGCACATACCCCACCTTGGCCAAATCCTTTGGAGGGTGACTATGAATTGTTACCACTTTTATGGAGCCTTGAATCACACCAACCAATTCTTTGTCCAACTCTGCCACCTAACATCACCAAATTGGGTAGTAGTAGTTAGTGGTGGACATGATGATGATGATCAAAGAAGAAGAAAACAAAGAAGATTAGAATTAGGATCCATAGAAAGAATAAAAGGGTTAAATTAAAAGCCATGAAGTTATAGTGGTATATGCTATATGGCATAGTGTAGAATTAATACCAGCATCATGTACATGGGACTGTTCCTGATCCTACAAATGGGGTCACCCATAGTGTCTGTGAAGAGGAACACGCTTTCTGCTGGCCCTACCTCGCATCTTCTCTCAAGATCTTCCACTTGAGCTCTATCAGATTGACCATCATAGCTTCTGATTTTGAACTCCTTGAATTCCATATACACAAGAAGAAGGAGATTATATCTAGCTATACTGAAGGTTGAGAATGTTAATTCTAATTTGGTGTATGGTTGAATGGAATTATGATAGTGAAAGTAATTGGCTCAAAGCTAACGAAGGTACACACCGGATACATATAGCAAGATATAGTGCGACCAAGGAGAAGTAGTAACACAAGTACTACAAGAAGAATGGTTTGGCATAGACTTCATTATGATAATGATTTATATGCAGGGGATAGAAAAAAAGAACGAGGAGGTGGGAGGAGAGAGAGAGAGAGAGAGAGGGCAGAAATAGAAAGAGAGAGAGAAGGGAGAGAGATTGGAACTTGAGGAATGTTCTTTATCAGAATCATCAATAACCTAGGCTTCAATAATAATAGTAGACAAAAGTTGGATTAATAATAGAATGTGTTTTTTGTCTCTAGCTTTTTGGTGCCCACTCTAAAATATATGGCTAGAGAGTAATATTATTCTCATGTAGAAGTTTATTATATTATTCACCTAACTTTTATCTGTATTATATTTATTACTCTTTAATTTCCTTTTTCTTTTCATCATTAATAACATCATTCATTATGTGAGTTATGTAAGATTTTTATTGTATAAAGTATTCATTATACATACAACTTAATACGCTTATATATATATATATATATATATATATATATATATATATATATATATATATATATATATATATATATAATTGTGTTAAATTTTGACCATTCCCGTAACATCTAATGGTCAAGATTTACTTCTTTTACTTTTACAATTGACCACTTCTCTTATTTGATCCTTTCCCTAGGTTAATTGTGAAAGTAAAAAAAATAAATTTTGATTATTGAATTTTATATGAATGGTTAAAAATAAAATATAAAGTTATTAATTTTTTAAAATGATTATATAATTTTTAAATAACTTTTAATATTAACCATCCATGTATGGTTATATGTCTAAGATTTGGTCATTTTGCCATGTATATAAAAATACTCCTCTCACTTGAGGTAAATGTGAAAGTGAGAGTAACAAATCTTGAATATTAGATTTTACATGAATAGTCAAGATTAAAATATAAAGTCATATAATTTTTTTAATTAATTATATGATATTTAAATAACCTTAAATCTTGGTCATCTATATATAATTACACGATACAAATTTACTTTTCTCATACTCATAATAAATTATTCCTCTTATGAGATATAAGTGTGTGTGCAGATATAGACACACACGTTAGGTTAACCTCAGGCTCACGCCCGCCTCGGTGCCCAGTGATTTGTGTTGTTGTCGTCCTACCCTATTCGGTGTTCAGTTCAATTGATTATGAAAGTATGCACAAAATCGGGCATGAGATTACAAAATTAAATTGAGTATGAACCAGTTAGATATTTTTGGCCATTACAACATGTTACATAAATTAAAAACGATTGTGATCGAAATAAAAGTACAAAAACTACGAAGTGCCCCACTGCAAATTTGCAATTATCACATTCATCCGTACAAGTCGGCAGGGTAAATGAGAATCTAATCATGAATTAACCATACTTAACAAGACTTGTTAATATATTAATTAATCAATACCATATAAAATAGATTAGATCGCACATCGGTAGGCACGTGTACATCTTATAAACAAAAAATTAGATAATGAGCATCAGGTTAGGTTGTGTTTTATCTAACGATAGAATAATATTTTAATTTTAATTTATAATGAGACCCATTTTCATTTTACATTTTTATTTAAAATATTATTTTATTATTAAGTAATGCACAATTCACCTGATACCCTATAAACATGTAATTATGTTTCCAAAAGAAGGTGTGTTAGCTAAAGAAACATAATTAAGTGCAAGGATTGATTAGTTAATTACATGAGATTAATTTAATGGGATAGGATATTGCGGGAAGGGGGTGTTAGTTTAATTAGGGTTTAGTTTATTAATTAGGCTTTAGTTTATTAGTAGCCTTTTGGGATTGGGGAATGTCTTTATCTGCTTACTATGCAACACTCAAAGCTTTTTTCAATTTTGCAATATATTTTAATTAGGATTTGTTTCTGTCTATGTTGTGTGGTCGTGGGTGGCCCCTTTGTCTTTAGACATTAGATTCGAAAGTGAAAGTTAAACCCCACTGAGCCCATGCTTTGCTTTATGCTTATTATGAATTTTAAAATACATTGACAATATTGCCCTATAAATTCCAAACGATGGGCATGAGCATGACTGCTACCATGGACCAAGAGTCTCTAATCACTATGATGAGCAAGAAAGTAACTTTCGGGAAACTTCTCTATTGGGGCATGGCCAAGTATCAAAAGAGTAATAGTCATAAATAAAATTCTTTAGAAAGTGAAAACTGAAAACTGAAGAGGGTTATGTTGAAAAAGTAAAGACCCGCGCTTGATACAAATTATTATCCTATCCAGGATAAAAAGCACTACTTAAATGTGGGGTTGTTTGATGTGCAAACATTGAAGGTAAACACTGTGCTGAGTGCTGACTAATTGGCCAAAACTGTGCTATTTTTTCTACGTAGCCTATATCTATTTTATTTCTTTCAACTTAACCTAGCTTCTGATTGAGCCGGTTTCTTTTTTCTTCGATAAACTTTTTATTATTGTTATTTTTATTATTATTATTCTTTGTCAAAACTAGTTTTTGATTCCTACACGTAACTCAAATTTTGATTTAGTCCCCATATTAAAAAATTTTTGGTTTCAATCTTTACACAGGTATTTTATTAAATAATTAGTTCTTGCCGTTAGAAAATTATTAAATGATATTAGTTTTTGGTGACGTGGCTAATAAGATACGATATAGGTGTATTATTAATGTAGTCCTTGAAACGATATCTTTTAAACAATTTTTAGGCCTGAAACAACCTTTTTTAAAAAATAGAAAAGAAACTAAAATAGTATCAAAATGACATATTTCTAAATCAAAACAACGTTCTTCAACCAAGTTTCACTATGTCAGCTCTCATTAGTCATATCAGAAAAAGTAACATTGTCTAGTAATTTTGTAACAGCATGGACTAATTCAATGATACTATAGGGAGTTAAACCAAAAAAAGTTTAATATATAGGGATCTAAACTAAAAAAAATTTAGTATAGGGATTAAAATAAAAAATTGGGACACATATAGAGACCAAAAACTAGTTTTAACTAGAGATACCAATAGGGCGGGTGGAGGCAGGGACAGGTCTCCATCCCCTGTCTTGCGGATAAAAAGCCACCCTCAGCCTCACCCCAAACCCATACGGATACTTGCCTTTACTTTTCCCCGCAGATAAATGGATACCCGTAGATATCAATGGATATCTAATATATCATTAGAAATTTTAAAAAATTTTGAAAAATAAAATAAATTGAGGCAAATTCTCCAATACAATTAAAATTGTTCAAACACAAATTACACAATCCAAGTAGATTTATCTATGATTGGAATTTCATACACTGCACAAATGCAGAGTCTGTGAGTTTAAGCTATACTTAGTAATTTTATATAAATTCCTCATTTTTGTTACAGATATAATATTGAATCTTTTGAGATATAAAGTCTCAACAAGTCTCTTTCATATAAGGAGACCGTTTGCAAGTCTCAACAAGCCTCATTTTTGTTTGTGATACAAAACTGCATCTTTTCCTCACATAAATTTCATATAAAGTCTCAAATGTAGCCTATATATATATTAGGGTGGTTTAGTAATTTTATATATTGAGAACCCATAGGTACAGGGATAGTAATCTCTACCCCTATCGCATTTAAAAAGTAGGTACCTAAAATATCTATTCCTATTATTCATAGAGGAAAAATCTTTTCTCATACTTATCTCGTCACTGGTATTACCCTCGAGTATTTGTGGGGCGGGTAAAATTGACATCCCTATTTTTTTTTTTTTTGGTGAATGAGAAACTTTATTTGTACCTTAGAATAGTAGATATAGATGGGACATTTATTAATTAATGAGAGATTTGTATAATTAAAAAATTACAAAAATATAACTGCTTTTTCACCTTGTATTTGATGGATATTCCTAAACTCACTATTTTATATATAGGTTATGTTATTGAAAAATTTTAACAATATTTTTATATAATTTAATAACATTCTTCAAATGTTACTAAATCTGAATGATATTGTAGTGACTAAGTCAAACGAGAATGTGCAAATAACAAAATAATTTTTCTTCAGAGTTTAATTAAATTTGACATATATTATTTATGAATTATATATTATCTGGTTTGAAAGATGAGAATGTGTAATAAAGTTCTTATGTTTAGAATGTTCATTAAGCAAAGAAATCACTTCTCATTTTTTTTTTCTCAATAATAGCTATAACAATAATGGAGCTCGAACTTCTTCCTAGAAGAAAAAGAGATTTTATTTTTTTTACAATAAATAGACTTACTGGATTAGGGGTGTTCATTACCAAATCGAACTAAAAAACTAAAAATTGAATAAAAACAAAAAAATTGGTTTTTTTGGTTTTTCTACAAAAGTCAATCAAATTAGTTCTATTTTAGTTTCAAAATTGAAAACTGAATCCAACAAAATCAAATTGAAATCCCATATTTTTCTATTATATCCTTACTAATATATCTAAATTGATATATACAAATAACAGTACTAAAAACAAGGTGGAGCTCAAAGAGTGTCAATAGCTTTATAGTCTCGCGGTAATTCTCTTCATCACCAAGGATTGTAAATGTAAATTCGTAATGATCAACATAAAAGTAATTTGAATGCCCCCACATCTTATACTCCAATTTGTTTTTCATCTAAAACCCTAATAAAAATCTGTTACGTTATATTAAAGAAAAACTAGAACGCATACAGTTGATTAATAAGAGATTTTTCAAAATTGCATGCTGAAAGTATCATTTGCCGAACAAAGTTGTAGGTTTTTACAATTGTAATGATTAGTTAATTTGGATTTGTTACATGAATTGGCTTGTTTTTATCGATATAACATTTGCCAAACAGGAGGATATTTTTCTGGGCACTCAATTGCATAAATAGAAATTTATGACCTTCTACCAGTGACCTCTAATAGCCTCACCTTTTTGTGTTTGGCATGTAGGTAAGGACAGATATGGTTACCAAACCTATACCAACTCGGCGTACCATCAGCTTTGGAGAGTATCAATCAATAGGTGGACAATAGTGCTTATAACTCTTTAATCTCGGGGACTCATCATTATTATAGTTAAAACAACAGAAAATCAATGTGGAATCTAGGCTATAAAATGATATTTTAAGATTATATGTTCAAATGCCAATGGGGTTGCTCCCTTTGTTGACCTTCCATTTATGTATTGCTATGCCTTGGATTCGATTTTTAGGTTTTCTTTTTTTGATAAGTGATCTGTAAGTACTTTTATAATTGCTTAATAAGGCCAAAGATTTAATATCCCCAACTCTAAGAATAGCCCAGTATAGAGGGAAGTCGGTGTCTCAAGATAGAAATAGAATGGTAGATAGTTGAACTATAATTGAGAAATGACAAAACTATAAATAACAACTTATAGTTGTCAGAAGGGGCATCAGAGAAAAAATCTCGATTATGGGAATATGTGGGCCACATGACACTAAGGTAGTGTTTGATATGAGGGGTAATTTATCTGGATTACCGGTAATATTTGATTAAATTGTCTAGGCCCACAAAATTACTTTATTTGGTTGCGCAATATTACTGACAATCTAGATTTCTAAGGTAATATAAATTACTACCAATGTAGCAATCCTTCTATTATTATTATTATTCTTGTTGTTGTTATTGTTGTTATTGTTATTGTTATTGTTATCATTAATAATAATTAATAATAATAATAATATTATTATTATTAATATTATTATTGTTAATATTATCATGATTAATTATTAAAAATAATATTAATTATTGTTTAATAATAATTAATATTATTTTTAATAATTATTAATAAAATTAACTATTATAATCATAATTAATAATTAAATTTTCTCATTCTTATTAATTAATAATTATTAATATTATAATAATATTATTATAACTAATAATAATAATAATATTTATTATTATTATTATTATTACTATATTGGTTTAATGCATATATTATCTAGTAATCTTTTTGATATACCAAACAGGGTAATGTGAATTGTCACTTAGATTATCTATGCATACCGAACACTGCATTTAACATTACTAATAATTGAAAATATGGCAATATTTCTAAGTGATAATCTACATTACTGGCAATCTTAATAGATAATGTATCAAACACTACCTAAGAGCTAAATAATATACATGTAATAATCTTATGGATGATGTTTTATGTACATGATTTTAAACAAAAGTATGAGATTACTCACATACGTAAATAATATCTTGGGTGACCTTGAGTATCCAAATTAATCACCGAACACCTTGAATTAATCCTCAAGGGTCCCAAATTGTTTGAGATGAGTTCTAGGAATGATATTTTATTCCTTTGAACATGGTAAATCAAAGAAAATAATCCTAAATAGATTAAATAGACATGTAATGAAAGTAGTTAATTATGGGACACACCCCAATTTAATCGCATCGTAAAAATTTTAAGAATAATTTCCTGGAACATAAGAAATTAATCCAATAGAAATTTAAAATATAAAAGAATTTAATTATTAGAAGATCACACCTATTATATATGGTTCAGAGTAGGTCACACGATTGAAACCTCAAGAAGCAATATGGACCACATAATTAAAGTTGGCCACTTTTTGGCTTTATACAAAAATCTTGGTAAATATCTCCAAATATCTCTAAGAAATCCGAAATTTGCATCATCTTCTTCTCTCTCTACAAGTGAAACTCACTACCCTTTCTCCCAAAACCCTCCTCCATTGTTGTCTTCTAAAGCTCCCAAATACTTAATCTTCTCTTGTTGTTTCAAAAAACCACTCAACAACTACACCTTATTCCCATAATCTAGCATAGATAGAAGGAGGCTAATTGTTGTTTTGTGGGTTTAAGAGAGTTTTGAAGTTGAAGGGAGCAAGTCTTGAAGAGTTTGTAAGTTTAGAAGTGAGGTAGGTGTCCTAAAACTTGTGTTATGTTGAATTTGTATCATGAAGCTAGGGTTTCATCTTTATTTTCTATGCTTGATTAGTGGCTGAAATAAAGTGTTATGTGGTCTTGATTTAATGATTTAGAGCTTATGAAATTGGATTGGTGTGAAATATTGAGTTAAAGAAGCAAAGGAACAAAAAATAGAAATTTTGCCTTGGATAGTAAACCTAACAACTAGTAATCCATGGCTCATAATCTAAGCTAGGAAACTCAAAATGAGGTAGGGATAATTTTAGTTGAAACATAACTCATAGGAGAGTATACTCACAAAATTTGAAGTTCAATGGACTTAAAATGAATAAGTTATAAATCTTTTAGGTATACTATGTTTGAAGATGAACAAACTTGAGCAGTATGTATTCTAATGGGCATAACTTGCCCCATAGAATATCAATTTGAGTGAAATCAAATTTTTTAGAAATTTGTCATGTAGGACAATAAGACCCATAATTTTTCAAATCCAAACTCCCAGTGAGTTACTTCCAGTAGTAATTTGATGAATTTACCCCATGCTCTATAAGTGTCAAAATATGGCAGCCTCTATATAGAACTTATAACTTAAGCTCTATTTAGCAAAATTAAGTAGGACTTAGTTTATTTGAAAGAGAATTCATGTGGGTATAAGTATGTAAAATGGATTTTTAATGATTTTTCAATTTTAGGTGCCCGAAACTATGCCAAAACAGGATAATATTAGATCAAACTTAAATAACTTAGGTTATACTTATCAAAATTTAGTGGAACTAAAAAGGTTTGAAAATAGACTAATAGATCAACATTCTTGTAGAATTTGAGATCAAAAGGGTTTAAAATGGAATTTTAGTGTAATTTACAACTTTGGATAGAATTGAGGAATCTAAACCCCACTTGTAGTTGAATTGTATTTAACTTAACTTAGAGGTCTCAAAATTATATAGGACCAAAACTAATTGAAAGGTTGAGGAATATCTGTTGGTTTTAGTGGCATATTGATACATATGCCATGGTATCGCTATTCATTTGGAATCCTTAAGATTGGGGTAGTCTTTGCCTTATATGATTATGAATGTGATTGAAATCTTATTGTATATGTTGTAATTGTTTTCTTTGTTGACTAACTAGTTAGATTGCTATTATAATTTTGGAACCCTCACATTATAGCCATTATACTACCAAATTTTTAGTAGAAGTATTTTGAGAGTAATTTATAAAGCATAAGTACAAGTGCATCAAGCATTTTCATGTACAATCATGAATAAAGAATGCATATAAAGCTATGAGATAGAGAATTATATGAATACACGAGCTCTTAAGATGATTATAATTTTAAATTAGTTGGGCCAAAGAAAGTAAATCCGTTAAGTCAGAGAAAGTAAACCTAGCTTCCCTTGAACTGAGTCGGGAATAATCATGTACAGGAATGAACTCGATCTTGATAAGCAGTCTATTACTCAGAAGTGGGAGAGGCCATCCACCCATCTTAGGAGTACCAAGTATAGGTGCTTATGTTAAGAGTTTAAAGAAAGAACAAGAAGACAAGTACACTTGCATAGCTCATTACATTTGCATATATATATATATATATATATATATATATATATATATATATATATATATATATATATATATATATATATATATATATATATTCTTATTATATATATTCTATCATTTTGCTATATTATTATTAATTTCATGAACTATTCTTTAACTTTCTATGTATGAATAAAATAAACATACTTCAGTGAAGAGTTTTAGAAACTAAATGAATAAACTATATTCTCTTATCTATTGAGAACACGATTTTTAAAAGAATCCGAAGCAACTGAGGATGATGACAATGACACTGTATGTTGTAGTCTAGGATTCTCTATTGAGAATTTATAATTCTCACTCCTATGTGTATTCTTGTGTCATCTCCAAACAATATAGGTGGTAGTGGCACAGGTTCCATGCCCCTTGAAGATTACAGAATGTTTGTTCCAAGACTACTTGGAGACGTATATGGACTCACATGCGCTTGCCAATTTTGTAGACATAATTTATAATTTATATTTATTCTCTAATGTCTATGTATTTTCAATTTTTTTAGAAATGTAAAGAGCAAGGCAAGTTTTTGCAATATTTGTAATAGAGGTGATGACAAGGGAAATTAGCATTATATACCTATATGTATTATGCTTAGAATTTTTGTATAGGCTCAATTTTTAGAAAAAAAATCTACTTTCCTATTTATTACCTCTATGTTCTATAAAGGTATTCTTTTAAGAAAAGTAGTAACAACTTCTAATTAGATATTATAACTTAAGCATGATACCGCAATTATGAGAGTGTAACAAAAGACATGCCCTAATTTGGAGTGGGACAAGCTTTCTCTTCAATCTAAATTTTTTAATATATGAAAAAAAAGACAAAGTGTTTAGATTCTTCATCCAATACTTTAGTCTTCAGTCTTCTAAAAATATTAAATGTAAATTTAATTAGTCTTTTAATATTTAAAATATGGATTAAGATCCTTTAAAGTAATTTTTATTTTAGGGTAATTTGTAGTTATCCCCCTTGTGGTTTCATGATATTGCAAATACTCCAAACTTCTATAAATATTGCACTTTGCCCCCACTCCCCATGGCTTTCCGAGTTCCAACTTCAAGATTCCGACTTTCGATTTCATTATGGTACGATTGTTTCGTATTTGATAGTGTAAAAAATGAAATCGAAAATCGGAATATTGAAGTCAAAACTCGGAAAGCATGCACCTACTCCATAGGCCCACCAAACGCCCCCACGCGTCACCTCTTCCTTATTGTTTCCAGCTTTTCGAATTCCGAGTTAGTGTCCGTGAGGAGTGGGACGGAGTGCAATATTTGAAGAAATTTGGGGGCATATGCAATATCATGAACCTCAAGGGGGTAAGTGCAATTTACTTTTTATTTTATAAAGTAAAATGAGAGATTATTCACCCTTAAATCAATAGAATATATTGTGTGAGTCTCACCAAATGATTGAAAGGTGGATAATTTTTCACTTTCTTAATTTTTAAGGAATCTCACTTTAAATAATCCAAATCTTTGAAGACATTTCTTAAATATTAACTTGATCTTTAAATTAATGCTTATTTTATATTATAAAGAATCAATTAATGTCTATAATCAATGAATATAGTATTCCAAACATGTTTGAATGATTATTTTTGTTGTTTTTTTGTTTGAATGATCATTTTAACTATTTACTTATTTTTTAAGATTTATTAATGCAAGTTGTAGTTTCTATTTTTTCAAAAGTTTTTAAAGGAAAGCAAGATCTGGTCTTAACTATTACTGATTACACGCATTACAAATGGTTCTAACAATTAAGATCAATTGGTACGAGTTGTCTTTTGAAGTATTGGACTATTGAGTTTTTTTTTTCTTCTTTCGTCGGTTTGAGTAAAGCCCCAAATTAATCCCCGACAATATTTTCAATAGATACATTGGTCCCCGAGAAAATATCATTAGTCATATAGTCTCTAACAATTGCAAAAATTGGACACTGTAGTCCCTGATAATTGTAAAAATTGGACATCTATGGTCCTTCAGTCACACGCAACTAGTAAAAAATATGATGTAGATGTAAAATAATGACTAGGAACCCATCCTACTTGACACTGTCTAAATGCACAGTTTCCATAATTTTAGAAAAACCCTCCAAACACACTGTTGGAAGGTTAGAGTTGGGTGTTATAGATTAAAATAGCATATTTGGTTTTTTTTTTTAAATTAAGCTATGCAAATTATGCGTCTAGAGAGTGCCAGGTAAAATGAGGTTATGAAAATCCTAGTTATCATTTTACCTCCACATTCGACTTTTTACTTGTCATGGACCATATTGTCCAATTTTTACAATTGTCAGAGACGATGAGATTAACTATTATTTGTCAGTTTGGGGTTTATTCTTTCTATTTTCTTGTTTGGAGGATCAGCTTGAGTAAAATTATATTTTAATTCGTTAAAAATGTAACTATCATTGATTTAATTTTTCATAAATAATGTACCAAATCTAGCCTTTTTTAATTATAAAAAATATTAAAACCATTGTTTTTTATAGTAATCATAAGATGATTAATGGTTAAATTGATATAAATTTTCATAATTAAGGGACTAAATTATTTTTTATGAAGTTAATTTGATACTATTTTTTATAGCTAAAAAATAAATTAATATAAAAACCTTTAGAGGGTAAAGCGATGACAAACAGAAAGAAGGATTTACTTATTTAACATTATAGATGTCCTAATGTAGTCCGATGATACTTATCTATGAGAAGTAGGGCTACACATGGGTTGGGTTCAATTAATACGGTTTAAAAAAAATAAAATCTATATTTCTTAAGATCGGTTGGGTTGGGTCAAATTTATAAAAAAAAAAGAATAATTGTGTAATTCAAAGCAACTCAACTCAATCTAGAATTGGTTGAATTGGGTTTAGTAGTCAGGTTACGTTATTTTAAAAAATAAACAAGCACCTATTATGTTAAAAAGTTATTGAAAAATTTTTAAAAAGCGGAAAAAAATTTCAGCAACCAATATAAATAAAAATTGTATTATAAACTAATAATTCAGCATCAATCAATCCAAAATGCACAAAAATAAGTTATAAAAAGAAATATAATAATAATAATAAAATTAATAATTTTTATAATTTACAAAATGACAAATAATTAGGTTCATTTTAAAATTCATTACCTGAACCAACTTTTAATTGGGTTTGATCTAAACTTAGAAAATTTTCTGATTGAGTTGGATTAAATTAGTTAAATAGTCAAGTCAATCGAGACACATACGCCTAATGAGAATAGAGGAAATGTTAGCCGATGGACACGCTTGGATACTTATGTATTCCTATTTACTTTTGAAGCATGGATACTTCAAAAGTATTATATCCCCGTACCATACTCATGCCATACTGCCAGATCATATTTATGAAATTGTACATATTTATTGTATCGTATCATGAAGTACATGTATCTTGATTTTTTCAAAAATACCATATCCCTATGCCATACTCGTACCTTACTGCCGGATACTTGTATCCATCCCGTGCAACATGGCTATTTACAAGCATTGGAGTGCTTTGTATTCATAGAATTATAGCCAATCACGGTTAGACCTTTTGGATTATAATTTTTTTACACTATCATTCAATTATCAATAGACACGTTTCCATATAAGACAAAAATTCATCTTTAGACACCTTACTAAAATTGTTTGACTATCGTCATAATTACCCCAAAAATTATATAAAAGATAAGATACAATTGGTTAACAATGGAAAACACTTTATACTAATGTTAATCTCTTAATTCTATTACATAACCTAAATTTGAAGTGGTATATTTCTCTAGAATTAGTAATTTAATTGGATTTAATTTAAAATTCTTGTAAATAAAAGCATTTGACTGTTAACCAATCATATATTGTCATATTAATGAAAATATTTGACTCAAACACTCACTATCTTTAAAGTCTTATAAATAGAAACATTTGATTATATGACAGTGTAAAACTCTTTTTGTCATGACCCAACCTGAGCAGTGATCGGTGCATAGAGGACACGTTCCCTAGCAAGTCTGACATAAAATATTCACAGGGAAAATGAATAAAGTTTCCCTTGTATTTAGGTCAATTTCCAAATGCCAAATCTTTTCTTGTAGAAGACAGCACACATATTCTTTTATTGGGGATCTAAGTAATCTCTTATTGCATGCCTGAGCATGCATATAACAATTATAATAACATACTCAGCATGCATATAACAATTATAATAACATACCTTCAACTTTCTATCATAAATTCAACATAACATAGGTTTAATCAACCAGGAGACCAAATTCTACATTTTTCAACACAACGGAAGCAATAACCTGCCTGTGGGCTCATGAAGCATCACTAACAATATATATATATACAATTGTATACAAACAAATTAACATAAATTCTCCTCATGAATAACTTTGGAAATCACACGAACAAGAGGGTAGACTTACAGAAAATCCAATAACTTCAAGTAGCCGGAGACACTCAAACATATAGTTATACCTATCTAAAAACATGGAAAGAGAGAAGAATGAGTCATACAGATTCAGTGAGGGATAATATATCTATAACAGAAGTAGGACAAGCTTGAACATAAACTTTTTATCAAAAGTATAACTTTATAAAACCTTATATATCATTTATCAAGTAAAATTACTTCGGCTATATATTAAAATACCATAAAAACTTCTTTATATCAAATCATATGCATTATTGATCATAACTTCGAACACCTAATAAACATTGAAGAAATTCCTGGATTTTCAATAAGTAGAGTTATCAAACCTTGTTCATGTTCATCATGCTCAACACCAACATAATATAAGTTCTAGATTAGTAAAAGAGGGTTTTAAATATAAATGCATAAAGATAAAAATACTTTCTCATAACCTAGAAAATAAATACTTATTTCAATCTCATAATAAACTCATGGGAGGATCATACTTCAGAATTACCTGCCTGACTGGGCGGCCCCAACAACCTTACCCTAGCAGTAATTGATAAATCTCACGCCGATGTGTGTCTATATCTTCCGGACATGTCGGCCAAACATGCCAAGCTATCAATCACCCTGTTAGCTGGATTATTCAAGGTGTACCAAGACTAATAATACTATCATTAGCGAATAGTTTCTGTTACATTTTCCTCGCCTTAGGAAAGCACTCACACTTGCTGGGTCTCCACCATGCCTTATGTGAGCCATTGGCTTAAATTTTTTTAAAACATATTTCCTTTCTTTAAAACCTTTCTAATTTCAAACTAGTTTTACAGCATCACATAAGTAAACTCTTTTATGTAATGAACATAAACTTTTCTAACATGATATAGCTGAAATCAATTACTCATTTCCTTATACAATTAGTTAATAGTTTGGAACTCAATTGTTAGGGTAGCTTGTCCAACAACTACACATAAACATATATACATATATATAAGAATACTATATATTGCCTTTGAAAAATCTCACAGGGTATTCAATACCATGCTATCTCAACTTTTAACATTGAGCAGTTCAAATCACAAACATAATATTTTTTTAATTGTACATATACTTAAAATATGCTATAAATATATTATCAACTCACAGGTCAAGTCTGGAAAGGAAGAAGCTCAAGCTCTATGAAGCCTTAAAGCCACCAAGGGATTCTAAAGAGTATCTAACATGGCAAATATATGAATTAGACTCTCATAATTTAACCATTGTGAGAATTTATTAGGATTGGCCTCATAGGGCAAAAATCCCTAATTATTGAACCTAACCCCTTTCTCATGAGCTCAAATCTTGATTTCATAGATAAACTAACTAGTCCATGGTATAATAACGAGGATTAAGCTCAAAAATTATCTTAGAGAGTAGAGGAAGGCAGTGGAATGCAAGAAAAGTAGTGGGTCTCCTTCTACCTTCATTTTCTCTCACTAAAAGAGGAGAGAACTCCAAGAGAGAAAACCAAACCCAAAGTTATGATGATGATGAAGAAAGGATGGATTTGGTGGTGGATTAAAGTAAAAAAATTTTAAAGATAGATGGGTTTCATGTGGAAAGAGGAAGGATGAGAGAGAAAGAGAAAAGGAGAGAGAGATGAGAAAGAAAGAAGAGAGAGAGATATATGGTGGAAATGAGAGAAGAGTCGAGAACCCTCTCATATTTCTGTCCAGTGGGCGCCGGGTCATAGTGACTTGGTCGCTTGGGCGCCCACCTGCCTGAAACTCATTGTTCTGTAGCACAACCAGCACCTAGGCACTCAGTCCCCCCCTTTTTTTCCTTTTCTTTCATTTCTCAAATACCACTTGTCCTCATTTATTTTACTCTCCATTAACTTTAAAACATAAATGTAAATACAAAAAATTGGAAAAATCAAATTCCTTAAGAATCAAAATCTAACTGTTGAATTTTAGTACAATTCTCTAGAAAATGCGCATTTTCTTAAACTTTCGGGCTAAAAAATGACTTCCTAAAATTTATCAAAAATCACTCTTCAATTATTGGATATCTAAGGGACAATTACCAGGACTTTTGATTCCCTAAAAATGTCCCAATCATATAGCCCTTTAAGGAGGCATAGGGTTTAGATTTAGAGTTTCCATGGGGTCTAACAGGATAAGGTATCACTGTTCATGCAACTTTTAACTTGGGTGTTACACTTTTATACTGATAATGTATCAAAATTAATCTTATTTTAATTTTTATCAATTGGTGTTTGATCTAATAAAATTTATTATTATTTTTCGCTCATACTTGTATCACTTCTTGCAGCTGAAAAAGCATATTATTATATAGAACTCTCGGTGATTAATCAAGCTCACGCGGAATTGATAATAGTATACATGAAAACTTTTATTTTCAACCACAAATCTGGCGGTTAAGCTAACAAAATGGTTGACCAGATATGATTAATAAATGTTATTTGTATATAATATTTGTAGGATATCATGCCGGCATACTCACATCCACCATTAGATAGGGTGTGGAATCTAAATCAAATGGGATCAACACCCCATTCAATAATAGATAGGAGTATGTCATTACGGTATTCCACAAATATTATGTACAAATAAAATTATTCGATATGATTATAGGACTCAACTAATTTAATTTTCTTTCTCTAATATGAATGATAATGATACCCCAAAAACTCTCTCACTCGAGGGTTGTGGACATCAATTAGAACCAAAACTTGTATTGGAAGTGGCGGCTATGCTTCAGGACCTTTTTGCATAACAAACAAAAGCTTGAGATACACATCAATCACAACCCTCAATAGCTCACTAGCTGGAGAGTAATGCTATCTGCACAATACGTTTATGCACAACTCCGCAATCATTAGCTTAACTTTTTATATATGTGAATTGCTAATGGAACTTATTGGTCTAATAGCTTAGTGGAGAAAAGGTTTGAGACATGCTATTAGTGTGAAAAGAAAATCACTTTTTATCTCTACACCTACAACAAGTTGTTAATTTATGATATTTATTTGAAACCATTATTAATTAAGTGAATTGGAGTTTAATTTTGTCTGCCTCAATTAACAGTACAAGATAGTTGGGATATATAACTGGTTCAATATTATTTTGTGAACTCGACTATAAAAGTGATCGGTTGTAATAGAAGTAAATTGTGATTTGCAATGTTAGAAATTTTTTATACAATTCCAATGTTAGAAATTTGAATATTGTAGTCATTATTTATTTTAAAGAGGAATTTAATTTATCTAACCACCACTTTCAACTTCAAATTGTCTGAATAAGTCTTAAGGCAAAAAAAAATATTATTTTGAGCGGTTTATTTGGGTGCATTTATTTCAATTTTTTTTGATAAAAAATAATTTTTTAATTATTAAAAACTTATTTTTTATAGAAAATTATTTATTTTAATTTTTATTTAAAAAATAAAAATAGATTTTTTTTTAATTTTTGAATAAAAATTGAGATGAATAGTTTTTATTAAAAATTACTTTTTAATTAAAAAAATCATTTTTCTGTCAAAAAATTGAAATAAACGCATTCTAAGTTTTTATTGGTGAATTTTTTTTTTACATTAATTCATAAGTTAGCATATGTTGTTTATGCTATGTTTATATAGAATAGGTTTTATATATATATTCCGTCTAATAAATACTTGTCATAATGAATACTCATTTTCTCGTAAGTAGTTTTCTATAAAATTACTCTTTATGTTAATAACATGCAACTTTATCAATAATTATGTGCATGATTCATTAATCTTTGCAGATGCAAAATTATATTATCGGCCCTCTGCAGTAGATCAGATGATAAAGGAGAAACGTGCTGAAACAGTAAAGAGTAAGATTTTGATTCCCAATTGTACTGTCCTTTCATCCAATGCTTATTCTTATCGCTATCAGATGGGTCAGATAGCTCCATTTAAGTATGGCTTGTTTAGGCCTGCAAGTTAAATGAGTTTAGTTAATCTTATGGTAAATTCAAACGGGCTGATGGGCTGACATCTTGCTTGGCCTAACAGCCATTTTAAGACTAGCTTGAAAGTCTAGACAAGTCAGCTTTTTATTTTTATTTTTCCTACTGTAAAACTCCATTTACATCTTTTATATTTTATAAATATTTTGATTTAATCCTAAAAGTTTTTTTATTTTATTTATATTTTTTATGTTTTTAAAATATCTCAATTTTATTTTTTTGATAAAGAACATTCAAATCATAAACAAAAAAAACTAATGTGGAGATCAGATTTGAGTAGGATGACATTATTTATCATATAATTCCCCTGCCACCCAAATATTTTTATAGAGTATAAAAGATTTTTTTCTATAATGTAAATCCCTTATAATGCTTAATTAATCTTTGTCCTATTAAAACATATATTTGAAACTTTTTCTTAGAGAGTTGAAGGTGAACAATCTCTATTAGTGGTGTTTGGACATTATTAACATTATAACCATACCTTCGTATCGGCTTTTTTTATTTATAATTTAGATGTCGTGTATCGAAAAGATAAAGTTGATACATTTTGAAAGTGTTAGAGACATAAATAGAACAAAAGAAATTCTTGGGACTAAATCAAAACCTTTGTAAGATGTAAAGGATGCAAATGAAATTTTACTCTTTTTTCTATAATCCTATGCACTATTTTATTACACCTCAATTTGATGCATTACAAATTAAATTACATTTATGACAAACTAAAAATTAAAATCCCAATTTAAATAAACTAAACATGAAACTAAGTTCAAATAAATATATGGTTTTTTCTTTTTAAAAATCGAAGTTGCTAAGTTTTTTAAGAAGTTAAAAAAAATATAAACGAATAAATGGGTTCAATTGTTTTTCAGTCAAGTTGGCTCATTTAATCTATAGGTTAAACGAATTAGACTAAAAATAAATTAATTTAAATAGGTCAAATTTTTGAATCTCAACACTAAGGGCAGCTCCTTTTGGAGCCTGGAGGGGGTGGCCTCCCTTGGAAATTTTAATTTTTTGAAATATATATTTTTTATTTGGCTCCCTCCAAAACTTGTAATTTGGTCAATTCTTATAAATTTTTTACTTAATTAGATATTTAAATACTATAAATAAATAATATGTTATACATATATGTGTCTCTTGAATTTTGGTTGTAAAATATTTATTTTCTTTTCTATATTGTAACTTGTATTTGAATTTTTAGAAGAATAAAAATTAAAAAATAAATATTATTTCCTTCCTAAAATTAACTATTAAATATTGACTGCTCCCATAAAAATAATCTCGCTCTGCCCTTGCTCAACACATTTAATTTTAGCTAGTAAATAACAAGCGGCCAGACATGTTTTACTCATTTTAACAACTGTACTTATTCTCCTTTTCCTTTCTCAAAAGGGGCACAGTTAAACAATTTTAAATTGAGATTATCAAATAAAAATAATACTTTTTTAAAAACAATCTTAAATAAATTTCACTGTTTATACATATCAATTGTTTGCATGACATTAAACAGCGTCCTCTCTTTTTTAACTATCATTATGAAATTAAAAATATTTAAAATTTAACTTATTTTCACTGTTTATACATATTTTCCCTTATCGCTCATGCTAGACCCCTAAATTAACTCAGAGTTATTGCTTCACCAAAATATTCTTACTATAGATTTAATCATTTTGCATGCAAACTTATATGAAAGTATAAAATAATTACAAAGGAAAAAAAAAAGTTACAGCCACTTATTTAATTAAAATCTTTTACTTACAACATGAGGAAAAAAGGCAATTTATTTAAGCATTTTATGGATTCAGAATATTCATTTTTTAATATATAATTCTTCACAATTTTGAGCCTGAGGGCCATGGTCCCTCCGAACTCCCTTTGGCTCCACGTCTCCACCAATGCTCCTTCCCTCAGGTTCTTATGGGACCCCGAGATCCAACCCAAGTAGGTTCTGCCCTGAAAGGAATCCTATAATCTTTGTCATTTTTAATTATAAAATCATGGTAATACTATATCTAATGGTAAATTAGCTCGGTATCTCTAGAGTGTGGAGCGTATTCTAGAGGATAAAGTAAGTGATATTAATTGTTAATTAAAAAAAAAAAAGAGAGTATAGATTAATATCACAAACGTATGATATTTATTATGTTGGTATTTATATTTTATATTTTCTTTTTGGTACATAAAAGCTTAGGTTAAGGGAAAGATTTGTCCCATTCTATAATTAAGACATATTTTAGGATTCATCAAATGCTTACATAGATATTTATAGATTATCGATTAGTGAGAAAATTTATGAATCAAATATAAGTCATGACGATATATGAGTAGAAGGCCGAATAGGTGAACCAACCTCTGTTAGCACATCATTAATAATTGAGACAACACATTTTATCTTTTAAAATGCACCCATTAGAGGAGTTATACTTCCTTTCTCCATAATTTGTATCGAGATACATTAATTTCAGAATGTACCAAATTTTTCAAACTGACAGTTATTTATGGAGTAAAGGAATATAAATTATTGTTATATATGGTTTTATAGTAAAAAATCCATTTCATTATGACAAGGGGTGATTCTTAACAAAATAAAGATTCTGTACAATACAATTTGTTTTTTTCATAACAAAACAATTTCTTTACTTAAGTGTAAATTAAGAAAATCTTATTGTGTGTTAAATATTATGCTAGCTTCGGTCGAAAGTGTTAGAATGCAAAACCCTTCCACAAAACCTTAATCATGTCATTCAGCCATTATTTTCCTCCCCCCTTCTTTGTCTTTTTCTTCCTTTTTTGGCTTTTTATATATAGCCTTTACATACGCCTAGCCCTTACAAACACTTAGCTTTAATCCTCTTTGTTCCATCCAACTTCCATTCCCTTTTCTTCACTAATGATAAGAACCCCCATTCTTAATGGAAAAGACATGTGGTACCAACATGTGCTCTGCTCCACCAATGGGGAGTGTACACGTCCATATAAATGGGGTTGGGTCCCACCACCGTAAAATGGATGGAAAAATATTGTAGTGGGAGGTTCCCTCGGGCTCATGATTGTATCCTCCACAACAAGTGTACCATCTGTCTTCTTGTGTCTTTCTTTGCATGCATTATGTTGTCCTCCTCTACATAGCCTTTTTTGGATGGATACTTTTGGAGTTGCATTTATAATGTGCCCATGGGTACTAGTTGGGGACCCAATTTTCTTCTCTTTCCTTCAGTGGGAAAGTGGATCCCACCCAATTCCAAAAAGATGTTGTTTATTTCAATTTTTTTTCAGTCTTTTCTTATTTTTTTATTTCTTTCATAAGTATTCTTTATTTGAGATATCATTATTAATTGAGATATTATCCAATATTAAATGGAATTTCTCTCTTAGTTGGAATTCAAATTATAATTCATTATATATGAAAGACTATCGTTAGATCCAATTTCTATTGGTGCAGTCTTTTCATCTAATCTTCATTTAGTTTCTTTTTCTTCAAACTCAAACATTCTACTTTTGATCCAAACTCCACTTTTTCTTCGGATACAATCTCCACTTCTTCTCGCACCTAAATTCAGGCTGCATTATCTACCAAACAAATATGAGTACTATTGGTTGTTGTGGGTGTGTTTGTTCATTGTTATATGTATATCTCAGAAGACTATATTTATAATCTTCATCGATCGTGTTTATCCCTCCTCTCATTTTTATAGCATATTCGATTTTTTGTTTAGAAACTTCTAAATATTATGACTTGAGTAAAAGTTTCTCTCTATTAACTTTTTTCAAAATTATAATCTATTATCTCGTTCTCAAATAAGTGTTCATTTCTATTTTCTTTTAATAATTATCCATTCTTTTAGCAAATCTAGAGAGTATTAATTATTTTTTTCCCTTCTTATATATTATTCCCTTATTGAATGGATAATTGGGTAGGGTATTAAGTAAGAGAGAGAATAAGTAATTCACGTAAAAAAAAAAAAGAATAAGTAAGATTAAAATATGAGGGAAATTTTATAAAATACCCTTAAATTATTCAAATATTGAGATTTATTTAGTATCTTTCATAATTTATGTGCATTTAAAAATGAACACTTATTGGAAAAGGAGGCTAGTGAGATTTTTAAACACAATCAAACATATTAATGATACCAGGCCTGTATATGCAATTCGAGTGATTTTTAGTATCGAAAATTCAAAAAGCATCTTAATGTGGGTCATTAAATTATAATATATTATCGGATGGGGGACCAATCGTTCTTCGATTTCTCACCAGTTTGTTTTTAATATGTTTAGTTTTATTTTTATAGAATTTATCCTAGATAGAATTGATTTTGTTAGAATTGATTTGGTTAAAATTGATTTTGAAGTAACGTGATTTGGTAATTTGATCTGAGAAGTGATTTATGTTTAGATAGTATTGATCAAAATCACTTTTAAATATATAATTTTAAAAAAATGTTCAAAATCAATTCTGGTAGAATTGATAAGTGAAAATTTTTCACTTCTACTAACTATAATTGATTTTGACTATGAGAAACCAAACAATAACGAAAATGGTCAAAATCAATTTTAGCCTCCTAAAATCAATTCTTAGCATCCTAAAATCAATTCTAACACCTCCCAAAATTTAGCCAAACATGCTATCTGTCTTGTTGTGTTTTCCTTGATTCTTCTTATTAACTACAAAACGGACGGATTGAAATATATGATGAAGTTATAAGCAAGTGGAAGATTATAATTTTATTCAGATATAGATTTTGATGACATGCAGTAGAAGAAATACTGCTTGAAAATCTGTAGAAGAGGTTATATTTATGAATTACAAGGAATTATATATATAATTTATTATCTATACAAACTGTTAACAACTAATCAATGTTATATAGCATAAAGATTTATCGATATTGGTGCAGTAAAATCAGTTTTAATTCTCATAAAAATAAAATAAAATCAGTTTTAGTTACCTAATAATTAACTTCCACATGATGAATATTTCACAAAATCTACTTGGAATGGAATTTTGTATTTATCAATTTACATTCACAAATTTTCATGCTAATTAATTTAATATTTTTATACTTTATTAGTATATTTAAAAATTAACGTTAAAAAAGCTTTTCAAACTAAAAAACATGTCAAGTATTTCCAAACTATGAAGCACAGACACACCAATTTGATGGTGTGTCCACATGTCCAACATAAGTGGAACATCAACGTGCATTAGATACCAGTATGACATATGTCCTACATGCGGTCATGAGTCGGATGCAACTGGATATGACTTGAACACGTGTTGGATACAACTTGGACACGTGTCAGACATGGCTGCACACAGCTTGGATATGGCTAGAACACAACCTAGTACTCAATAGCTTGCCGTTATACTACCTGAGCATCTTTAAAATGCCAAAAATGGCAGCTCAAAAAATTATTAAGATGCAGAGGTGTAACACCCTCCCAATTATAATATTATGTTTAGTCATAATGTTTCATTGGGAGTTGTTACCATCAGTTATATGGATCTTGATTTATTTCTTGCCTCAAGTTCTAAGAAAATACAACATCATTTGCATTCTACAAATAGGTATATTACAATACAGTTTCCCTCAAGTACATAATCAAGTCTACTAGAAATTTCAACTAACAAAAAAAAATTTTGTTCGTGCTAGTACATGAGGATGTGCTCACCAAAGTGTCTTTAATAGATAATTCAGCTACCATTGAATTTTGTTGAATAGGATCCTTTTTGAGCTTTCCTTGAGTTCTTTGAAGATGACACGGGAAATGCATAGGCATAAGAATTTTTTATTCTCAATAGGATTACTAAGATACTTGACAGTTTATTTCATCGCTGTTGTTCTAGTTGATTCGATTTATTTGGAAAAAGGTGATATCATACACAGGATTATAATTTCATTTATTAAGTTTTAGAAAACATATAGGTTCAAAGCAGATTAATTTTAACAAGCACTTAGTCATCCCCATAATAGATATAAAACAGTAATAGGTAAGGATACTAATATTAACTATTAAACAACCTGGAGAGATAAGATGCATAGGCAGATGCACAATTTAAGTCATGCTAATGCATTAGAATTCCTTAAAACTTTTATTTATCTTTCTTTACTTGACACATTTAGGCATTATGTATTACCGTCCCCAGGGCATCTGCTCTTGTCTTTATCCATTGAGCATTTGGCCATATAACTCCTAGGTAATAATTTGCTTATTAGGACCGAGCTCATTTATATACAGGATAACCTGGTTTACTTTTCCCGACTCTCCCACCAATCTATTTCCTTTAAATTCATTCCGGGGCTAGCCCAAGTAATATGAAATTCATATAGTCATTATGAATTATATAATCATAGTTAAATCAACTTGGATAACATATGAATCTACATGCATGACATATTATGTGCATAAGTTTTGCCGAAATTTCGGCAACATAACAGATCAAATCCACTTCTCCATGAATAGTACTTTCCAAAGCAGATAGTTAGCCAAGGCATCAGAGTCAATATAACACATTCATATTTCAGTACCAATATAAAATTGCAACATTCAAGCTTTAAATATAGGTTATTCCCACATTAAGGTGCCAAGCACTTAATTTGGCAAATGCAACCCAACTTCCTCAATTTTGCCCTGTATTATAATTCCTACCATAGTTCCTATTTAACTTATCTAAGTTTGAATTTTTTATATGTTGAAATATTGTTTGTCTAATTTGTATCCTCTTTAGTCCCATTAAATTTTGATAACTATAAATCAAGTTGTTGAGGTTTAACCTAAGATTGCCCTCCTACTAGCCATAATTGGGCACTAAAATGTGAAAATTCACCAAAATTAGAAATCTTATTGGATTTGTTTGAAATTTATATCATTTTAAATATAACTGAACCAGCTTTTATTTCCATATAGTTTCATTCCATTTGAGTGAGCAGAACTCAAGTTATGAGCTTGCATATTTAGCTAAATTGGTCTGCCCTGTTTTAGTCTAGTTAGAACATAGGGCAACTTTGGTGAATTACTGGGAGTAAATTGCTTAGGGTTTGAATTTGAAATTTTTATGGCATAAATATCTATGTGTTAGCTTTCTAAAAAAATTAATTGCACTCAATTTGAAATTGTATAATGCGAGTTATACCCTTCACAACCTATACTGGTTAGAATAGTGAACATAATTATAGGATTAACTTCAAAAATTCACATCTCACTCATTACAGATCCAATAGCCTTATAATTTATATGGTTGGAAAGCTCTGGATGTCTAGTTTCATTAAAATTGGTTACATAAAATTTTGAGGGCTATAAGGCAAGCTGTACACTTCTTAGTATGGATATGTCTAGGGCTTTCCAATCCAGCCAATTCTAGTTAACTATCCTGTAATTTTTTTAACTAAATTTCCAACCCAAACCAAATATTCACATGTTAATTCATCCATAGCAACTCATATGAACACAATATATTATCATATAAATGATTAGAAATAAAATTCTATATAGCCACCATATCACGAACAACAAGAAAGAACTCATGAATCCTACCTTAATTTTGATGTATAAGTTAGCTAGACTTAAGTTTTTGATGGAGAAAGTTGATGAAGGTTGAAGATGAAAGAAGAAGATGATGAAATGGAAGAAGAAACAAGGGAGAATGGTCAGCTTAAAGGGCCTGCAATATGAGGGAGATATGAGAGATTTTTGAGGTTTTTAAGTCAGAAGGGAAAATGACATGTGACATCTTATTAGTGGATTTTTGGGTGGTTAGAATTTAACCAAGTCTCCTCCATTTTGTGGCTACCCAAAGTGCTATTTGTGAGGGTGGAGGTGGCTAAAATCTAGCCACTCAAATTAGGGTCTTAACAGTGTAAGTTTCTACTGCCTTAATTCTTATAGTATAAAATACAGAGTTAAACCAATTCTTTCTAAATTACAAAGAAATTGCTAATGATTCTCTAAATTTTGTCTACATCACAACCTAAAAATTCTTCTAATTCTAACATCTATAATTCAACCCTAATTAAATGTATTTCTTGAATGCAACAAAATAAATCGAATAATGGTGCTAATTGGATACACCGTGAAATCGAGACGTTACAAGAGGAGTTTTTTCTAGTTTTCTAATGCTAGGCACAAAGGAATTCCATTGGTTGATTAGGGAACAATTCAAAAATTGAAGGAATTGGGCGGCCTAAGTGTTGGTGATCTTGTTATCAAGAATGCAGCACTACTCTTTAAATGGTGGTGGCAATTTTCTGATGGTAGTATGCCATTATGGAAGAGAGTTGTGTCCTCTAATCATGGTATTATTCCATATGCCAGCTTACATTCACTTTCATCATCTCACTCGAGTAGCATTTGGAGTCAACTTATGGACTTTTCTACTTATGGAAGCTCTTGAAAGCATGTTATCCAACAAGGTTTACGAAAAAAAGTGGGTTGTGGCAACCAAACTAAATTATGGTTGGACTTGTAGCTAGATGGTGGTATCTTGAAGTTAAGGTTCCCAAGACTTTATTCAATCTCACAACAGCAGGATAGTTGCATACTTATATGGGGCAATGGCAGGAAAACTTTTGGCAATGGAATTTCTTGTGGAGAAGGAATCTGTTTGCTTAGGAATAGGAATTTTTACAGGACATGTTGCACCTCATCAGCCAATACAGTTTTGTTGAAGGGGTAGAAGATCAATTGATTTGGAAATTTGGTGCATCTGGAAATTATTCTATTAAATCCTTTTCCTTGTAGGTGATTGGAAATATAGCCTCATCCCTTGATGTTAAAACCAGTGCCAGATTAGTTTGGAAGAAGCTTGCACCCCCACGTGTAGAGCTACTAGTATGGTTCATTTTGCTCGAACATCTGAGTACTAAAGACAAACTTGCTAGACTGAACTTCAGCTCTATTGCTGAACAGAGTTGTGTGTTTTGTTGTGCGGATAATGAATCATTGCAACATCTCTTTTTTACTTTTGCTATGGCTTGGCTTCTTTGGCACAATTGCTTACAGTGGTGTGGAATTTATTGATGTTTACAAAAAGATCCAATCATGTTTTTTAAAGCATGGGAAATTTCTCCCTTCAGGGCTTTTGATAAAAAACTTTGGACATCTTTGCTGTATGTTGTGCTGTAGACTATTTGGAGAATTAGGAATAGGGTGATCTTTGAACATTATACATCCAATTGGGAATTGGAAATTCATTTAATCAAGACTGGACTCGGGTATTGGGCTAAAGGGTGGTGTGGGCTAAAGGGTGGTGTTAGGATCTCCCTTTCTCAGCAAAACAGTTTTCTAATGAATTAGAACATATCAGAAGTTGGCGTGGAAATTCCAATCTAAAAAGGTTAACCAACTAATCGATTGCAACATTTGGTGAATTGTGATACTATTTTGTTGGTGTTGAGTGTTGCAGGATTTTGCTGGGTGAGCTGTGTAGCATTTTGCTAGTTGGTCCAATCTTGCACGTTATGCTGTTTTGCATTTAATTCGCTTTGCTTGGTGTTATCCACATTCAGTTTGAGGACTGATTCTTTTTTAGTTCCAGTTGTTGGCCTTTTGCTTTTAGGGTTTGACTTTTAGGTTGGTTTGTATTTGATCAACCATTCATGTTGGCTGACCATTATTGCAGCTCCCTTGCAAGACAAGGTTAAGCATTTTACTGTCGAAAAAAAAAAGAACACATCCTAATACTTTTTTTCTAATCATTTGATGGACAAAAAAAGTATTCAAAGGACCAAAAATTCAAATTTATTTAGGATTTTTTTTTGAGATGTCAATAGAAATAGTATCCCATATTTTTTGGAAATGGTATAGGAAGTATATATGACATATATTAAGAATACTCTTTTTTTTTTTTAGGGGTTTAGAAAGTAATAAAAATTGGTAATTTAACATCTATAAATATCTAAAACTATTATAACATGATATTATAAATTATGAATTATGAATATATATATATATATATATATATATATATATATATATATATATATATATATATATATATATATATATATATATATATATATATATATGTCTGTGTCCTGTAATTTTATGAAGTTGGTGTGTCTCTGTGTCTGTATCGGTGTCTATGCTTCCTATGTATTGTTTGATTTTACGTTTGGAACCCCCAAATGATAATATGGGGCTCTCATTCAAAAATAAAACCAAACATGCTAATAACCATTAACACATATTCGGAATCTAACTCAATATTATAAGTTAAGCGTCACCAGTTGTAAGGCCTTTAGTTGTGATTATGGTTGTTCTACCATTATTTATTATTAACAAAAGTCGTATAAAATAACATTGAGTTTTTTTTTCAAATTTTTTTTTATGCATGGCTGTGCAAGAGAACATTAAGGGTGAGTTTATATGGGATAAAAATGGAAGAGAAATTTTTGGTTTATTTGATTTTATAAAAATTTCTCTCCTACTTTTACCCTACATTAAACTCACCTTAGGAAAAATATTTTAATGATAGATATAATCATTCTGGGTGTAAAAATAAGCTGTTCTCTCAAATTATGCTCATTTTTTGCCTTACTAATTATGTTTTACCATCTAAAAATAAATATTTAGAAAGATTTTAAAAAATTAAAAAGTAATTAATTATATGTATATTATCATTTAAATAATAAGATACAATTGATGGGACAAAAAAGGAGAATGAATTTGGAGAGCTAAGATTTTTATCCAACAATTCTATAGTAGGGGGGAGAGCTATAGAGCTTAAAGAGGGTAGCATTTTGCTGCTTTAATAATAATGCTTATTTTACGTGTCCAAAATAGATAGTCTTACGAAGATTTCAATCACTTTCACACTTATCTAGACCTTTTTTCCCATGTCCTCCTACTACGTAATCGTATTGGCACTCACTTTTTGCTATATATATTTGCAGGAGATTGTTATTCCTTCCTGAACAATTGTGGTAGACAAAGAAGAGAGTAATACAAAAGAAAAGTTGTCCATAGGCATAAATCATGAGTATTGTTAAGATGCATATCTTTAAGGCCACTTTACAATACGTCCACTTATACTTCACTTTTATTGCTCTACCAACTTAGTGAGAGCCTATATCTATAAAGTAACGGTTATACGGTAGTTGTAAAAGAGTGATAAGATTCCATGAGCGGATAGAGGAACCCTTCTTTTTGTTTTTTTGATAATTTAGTATACTTGGATATGTACTTTACGTATATGACTATATAGATGTCAAGCGTATGGTGCGATAGTGGATTAATAAGGTTTTATATAATGCCAAAGACAATTGATTAGGAAAAGCAACAAGAAGATATATGACACATAAGAAGCCATGGTGGGTACGCAACCAGTTAAATTAGTACGGATAGACTCGTTTATCAAGTGCCCTTTATGCAATAATGTCTCTCTACCAGCCCCAAACATACCTTTATTATTTTCAATGTGGGGATAAAATGTTTGCTTGCATGAACGGGCAATTGTTGGTTCAGTTTATAGTCATCACAATATGAGATATTCATACAAAAGCATCTTATTCCCTACCAAGAGCCTTTGTTTTCAGGGTCGACTTCTATGCACTTCGCGGTCCAAGGTGCTCAGTGACTGTAGCGCATCAGATGGTAGAGATTTATAAAGTGTATCAATATACCAATCACTTAAAATACAATATAGTAATATATTAATTTTAAAAAAATTAAAAAATATGATTAAATATATTTTAGAAATTAATTTTTATACACTGATAGTATATAATTATATTGATAATATAAAATAATTTTATACTATCAATATAATATTACACTAATAGATAGTATAAAATTATATTGACAGAGTAAAATTACACTAATAAAATTTTTATGATTTTTAGAAATTAATTTTTATATATTAATAGTATAAAATTATAATGATAGTATAAAATAATTTTATACTATCAGTGTAAAATTACACTGACAGAGTAAAATTACACTGATAAATTTTTTTTATTACACTGATAATGTAAAATTATTTTATACTGTCAGTATAATTTTACACTATCAATATATAATAATTAATTTTAAAATATATTTAATTATATTTTTAAATTTTCTTAAAATTAGATATTATTATAATGCGTCATAAGTGATTGGTGTATCGATACACCTCACCATCAAATTACAAGGTGCACCACGCTCCTTGACCAGCAAAATGCACCGTAGAATGCACCTTGTTTTCATGGTTATTTTAAGCCAATATTTTTGTTGTGTTGTGGTCCTAGAGTTGATTATGTTCATTCAAATTCTCCTATGTACGTAGGGGATATTCACAAACCATTAAAGAAGGCAAAAGATAGAAGACAATAATCAAGGATTGATTGGTAGGTAGATTCACATAATGTTTAGGTATACGTAGCTGCATATATTAGCAATTAGATCGTATAGATTAGCTGATGATGACAATTACCTAAATTTCAGATATTGATAACTTGAGCCTGCTAATTGATATTTGATAGCGAAGTTTTGAGGAAACAAAAGGCTATCGTTTGCATTTTCGAAAGCTGAATTGTACATGGTTTTGTAATAGTTTCCTTGTTCATTAATTGTTATCAGAACTTGACCAATATTATTAATTGGAAACGGACCATTTTGCTTTTATCTCTCGGATGTTTTCTTCCACATGAGAGTGGCAGATCTTACATAGGAAAACAAATCACTTCAAAAATTCGTGTATTATCACTCTGCACGTTTCAATGTTGCCTTGTCATAAGTCAAACCACGCGCGCATGCATGTGAAAGCACCCATTCTATTTGAACTCCCCCCCCCCCCCCAACCCTCTTTGAAAATTCACCTTCATTAATTGATAAAAATAGCCACAGTATAGAAGCAAGTATCACAATAGACCCGAAACAATAAAATGCAAAAGTTATTGTCTTTACTTTAGCCATCTATTCTATCAACGATTATGGCTTTTAACAGATTAAGCCGAGGTTGTCCGCCAAGAGCAGTCCTGCAAAGCTTGCACTTCAACATCACTTTCGCGGCAAAGCGTGCAGAACACGCATCCGCTGGGACAAAACAGAGATCCCATTTGACCACCATTATCGGAGATTGTTGATTCATCACCTACTATGAGCACAGTACTTCGATATTATTTAAAGTGTGAGCAACTATAAGAAATACAAAGGTGTGAGGTAACCTCACTTCATTTCTCACAATTTAAACATCATTGCAATCGAAAGAAACACGAAAGAAGAAAGATCACACAAATCTCGTGTAATGACAAGGTGGGACAAAAGGGAAGAAGAAAAAAAGCAACAAAAAACAACAAAAAAAGAGTGATGGGAGTCACCAGACCACCATGAAGGAATAAATCACCTCCATGGAGCCGCATCCCCATGAGTTGGATGAGGAAGAAGAAAGGAAAGAGACCAAGGAGGAGCGGTGCTAGGGTTTCATTAGGAAGGAGGCAATTACACGGGTGAAAAATTTGAGAAACTAATATGAACATACTCATAATGAATGTACTAGGTTAGGATCATTGTTACTGATGTAAACAAAATCATTTCTACACAATCAAAAACAAATTAATTAATAAGAATATTAATCCTGCTTTTTAGTTTTACGCCTTCATTTAACGGTTAACACTCCCTTTTATGAGAAAAACGATAGATACATATAGATTTATTTTTATTGATCTTACCATATGAGTACTAATTTTATTATTTTAATCCTGCATCTAAAGTAATTTTCAACACGTGAAAATATTATGATGTATCAACTAAATGCGAACAGTTGATTAATATTATGTTTAGCATTACCAAGCATGATGGTGAAAGTCGTCCATCGAAAGCTAAATTTTGCACGATGAATTTTTTAGCATGAGCTATAAAATGTTATGTAATTGTACAATGTGAGTGTAAAAGTTTGATAGTGGTATTACATTATCATGTATAATACATTTTGTTTTTTGGTTTACCTTAATAAAAAGCTATCTTCCCACATGGATGGTGTGAATGGCAGGGACAAGTCGCAGTCGTGAGCTGAGCTCTTTGTCTCAATCAAATACATTTTTCTAACCATAAACCTCTAATCCAGCCCCTCTTGACTTAATATAGCTCTATCGTTAATCATTAATGTAGAACATTTTATAATGGTGATCATTATTTGTGGCACAAATACACGTCATTTTTCCATATCCATAGTAATAACAACCAATCCATGGAAGAGTGTCATTCTCACAAAGAAAAGCTCTCATAGAGTCTAAAATTTTGTCTAAGAAGCTCCATCTAACTGTATTGTACAAGCAACATGTGATAGGATAATTTATTCAAGTTCTCTTTTACTTAGGAAGCATAATAGAGGATTATCCTTGATACTAAGTTAAATGCTTAGTCCTCTGGTATGAATCAAATGATTGGCCAGCTTGTTAATCTTTCTCTAAGAGGTAATTCAAGGAGTTCACAATTCGAATTAACAAAATTTAGCTAGATTAAAGGATAGTTGTCAGATGAAATAAACTAATAAGGATAACTTATTTATCTATTTTTAGAAATTATGATTGTTTAACATTTCTTGTGTTTTACCAAATAACGACTCTGCTCTAAATTAAGTCTACTTTAAGAGAAGATCCTTATGTCAATTCCGGGTTATTTGACAAATTTATACTTTTCTATATAGCTGCTTATTTCAAGTGGAAAGAATATAACGCTTGGGAAAAATGTTCATTGGACTGTTAGAATAGGTTAAACTTAATGACTTGATGCAAATATTTCAGCAAAATGTTTATGGAATGACTAACAATTTGTGCCTAAAATTATTTTGGCCAGCCTTGAATTTGGCTCGACCTTTAATTTGAAATACAATTTTTTTAATTGAATTAAGTAACATCTAAGGATGAATCGGGTATAGAAATAAAAATAGAGATGAAATTTTAGGAATTATATTTTCATATGATTTGATTTATAAATCTAATTTATGAAATTTATTCAACTATTTTTGTCCCCTCATCCCAAACTGACCCTAAGAGAGTACTATCATTTTATTGTTTGAAATATTAAAATTTAATTGAAAATTGGACTAACTTCCTAATTTATTTGCTACTGGCCAAAAATCATTTTGCTCACATATCTAATTTATTTTTTTAAATAAAAGAAGAATTAATAGGGTTCATGGGCCAGAACGCTCAACCCACAACTTCCAGTGGTTAGGTTGGGCTTTCCCAATACTAACTTGAGTTCGTTGGGCCGAAAAGAGTGACCCATTTTTATTATTCCATTCAAATATGAAAGAACCTTATATATATATAATGCTTGAAGACTCTCACATTAACCCGCAGTAGCGTAGAGAGTTAGGATATTAATCAGCTCTCACCTGAAAGACCCATTTTCAAGTCCCGGCAACGGAATTTGTCATTCTATTTTCATCACCTTGAAGCCACTGTTTTCTCCATTGCTTGACTAGAAGCTCTATCCCTTAAGCTATTATTTTCACCATGATTTATTTATCTGACCCGTGTGCTACTTGCACAAAGTATATGTTAACTGGTGTTGTATTTTATATATTAAAAAAAAAGAGAGAGAGAGAGAGTACAATGGGACTCAGTGTACAAGCCAATGTTAATTTCTTAAGATCTAGACAACATCTTGGATGTGTTACCAGAAAATGGTAATTGTACAAGTCCAAAATATTAGAAGCATTATTATTCCATATACATCATGATGCCATCTCCCATCAAAACAAGTTGATCCTGCTGATATAGAAGCCTGCATATGCCAGCCATCATTGCACATCACACTCACTAGATCATGGCTCCAATGTCCCATTTGAGTGCTCCTCACCTGCAAAATTGGAGGTTCCATTTGGCAACCGGTTCATGCTGTTATTGCTAGAGTGATTTGAATATGGGGAGTATGTGGAAACAGGACTGCCTCGTGAATACCGGTTCTGTGCTGCGGCCGCGCTACTTCTTGTCACTTTGAGACGCGCCTTCCTCCCCTGAGGTGGAGCATAAAAGAAGCATTTCCATAATAGGAAAAAGAAGAGATAATAAACAAAGAACCAAAAAGCTCAAATGCATTCATGGCGATTGTGAAGAAACATTGTTCCCGAATTCTCAATCATTATACTGTCGTTATAAAATGTTTCACACCGTAAACTTATCAGTACTATATCTTTTATATGACTTTTGAAGTAGTTGTGAAAAGAGTCAAATAGTTTTGGTGAAGTGGCTATTATGTTTCAAAACTAAAGTCAAGGACATAAAAAATTTAAGTAAACATTTGATTGAGAAATGGATCGCCATATACAACTCTGAAAGATAAAAGAATCACCTTCCCCATGCACTTCTCCAAATGAGGAGCAAACCTCCCAGCCATGATGGATCGGCCGCAATTCATGCACTCGAATATTTCATTCGCTACGGAAGGATGAGTTTGTCCGAATATGTCAACCACATACTTGCCATTTGCTTCATTAGTATTACTAGGATCGGCTACCCTAACCCTGGCTTGTGCTGACAACTTCAACTCTTCATCTTCTTCTTCCAAATTAGAATCAAGCCCCAGCCTTGCTACTCTGTGACACTCCGATGCCACATCAACTATAATGGAATCAAGGAGATCCCAGAAAAAATGAGATGAAAGCTGCAAAATATCCCAAAGGAAACAAATAACTATAAAAATGAAAATAGAGAAATATGTAATTTGATCACTCTTAATGTTTCAACTCACAGGCACATAACTAATTACTTTAGGCAAATGCATAGGGGAGTCAATCCACAATAGTAAGAAATTCTACCATGGTAGAAATGTGGACTACTACTAAGACTAGCATCTAATGCTATTTTATGTCATTTTTTATCTAAGATAACATCAAGCGGGGTGAAGAGAGGCCTTTATGATTTCCTCCATCATTATTCTAAACAAAAGATATGCTTGTGTATTCAAAGGCTGGCTGTTCAGGATTATTATTAGCCTGTCCACTTCATGCATCACCGAATCCTTCTAGGAAGAGGGGAAAAAACAACTAAATAATGATACTATTAGATGTAAAATGTTTCAAATCGCATTAACCCTGTGGAGACTTAGATTTCCATACTTTCAAGAGTCCAGACAAACCATCAAACTAGATCCTCCACCTAACCGACGATCACTACAGGTACAAAGTATTGAATGGCACCAAGTACAAGTAAAGAATAAGCTCACAAACAGTATACCAAATTGATTCTGCTGGCAATGCAAAGCTTAAACAATTCAATATATTTTAAAATTATCATAATATCTTCAGCACTATATTATCCTTTGCAGAAGGAGATTTAATATGTATATTTTGCAAGGACAGAAATTTTAGCACATTATATCTAGAACTAGAATAATCCAGCTCCAATAACCTTGCAGCAGAGAAAGCCATATGCTGCTGTACAATCAAAGGAGAAACAACCTGATGAAGTCACAGACCTTCTCGCTTTATTAGATTGTTGTTCTCATACATGCCAACACCAGTTGTGCTCTGAACCCAAAATTTTTTAGTGCACTATTGGTTTTAGTTTTTCTCTTCACTATTGATCCATAACCTTAAGAGAGAAGGTGCCATTTTTCACATATGTTATGTTTCGCCATCTTTTCAGCAGTTAATTTAAAGAGGAAGAAAATAAAGAACAAGAAGAGAATAGTGACGACAAATTCATAGATATATTAACATATAATGAAGGACAAAATGAGTTCTGTTAATATTTTCTTCCTATAGGGGATCCTAAATTATAAGCACCAGAACAATCCCAAAACTTAGCTCAAAGTTGAGTCAGAAAAATTTAAATTGAGTGGTTAAATGCGAAGCATGACTCAAACCATAGTTGGTTGGACTGTGAAATGCGCGCACACACACACACATGTAGCGCACACACACACACACACATGTGTGTGTGTGTGTGTGTGTGTGTGTGCGCGCACATTTCACAGTCCAACACGTGTGTGTGTGTGTGTGTGTGTGTGTGTGTAAAACTTATGGTCAGAATTGAAAAGCACACCTGGGAATGGGATGACAAGTTTTCCTCACTAGGAGCTGACATGAGTCTTGACCAAAGCTTTTATGTCCTGATTGACAACCATTACTGCTGAAAGTCAGTGAAAACTACAAAAAGCTTTATGAAAAGTATAAATAAGACAACAACAAAGCAAACAAAAGAAAAGATTTGGTAGGGACAGTAATATATCTTCATAACCTGCACATACTGTGAAGTTCAGATTTGATTTTACTTTTCAAAATATACTAAGACATCGTTAAGATGCTATAATATGGCCACATACAACCCAGAGGTATAAATTTTATCATGTAAAGTTCAACGACCAGGCTCTAAGGAAAAAATAATCATGAACAGAATGAAGTTGTACTGATCTAGGTATAATCAATGAGAAAACAGAGAAAATTTACTTTAACCAAGTTCTCTACATTATCTTTCCATTTTGACTACATAGAGTTAGGATCACATTCTATCAATTTCCAGTTCCATATGAAGACTCATTCAGGAGTCCAACCCAACTTCAATCCAGATCATGGTCCCTATTCGCTTAGCCATCTCACAAAGCAAATCAAGCTACCAAAGGGGTTTCTTTCTCATTATATGGAAGATTAACATCCCCATTTTGAATCTTCACTTCAACAATATACAGCTAAGAAGAGATCAAGCAATTTAATCATTGAGGACCTAAACATCAACAACCACAAATGAAGCCATACTTTATAATCTCCTTTGATCCACATAGCTTCAGTGCACTTGCAAAGTAAACACAAATATCAAATTACTCCTTTTTTTTCTTTTTCTTATTCTTTTTTTTTTTTCCATTTTCAATTGCACGATAGCAAATTGGGCAGAGAGGGCCTCTATCAATCTCTCATCCAGACAAACTTTTCTTCCACTGGCAATGCATAAACCACAAATCCTCACACATTTTGCAATCTCCCTGATCCCCAGTTCAACATCACACAGGCAAAAACCCCAAAACAAACCCCAAAAAAAAAGGGGAACCAATTCTAACATCCACAAAATAAAAAATTGAGTCCCTAGTATTTAACTTGGTGGCCAAAATTACAATAATCAAGGACCAAACTGATGCGAAAACTGATCACGTAAAACTTAAAAATAAAAAAGAAAAGAAAATTACCCTGGAATAAAGGATAAACTGGCACAAATCACCAAAAAGTATCAAAATTTCATAGCATAATCCAACATTCAAGGAATTAGCAAGAAACCCATTACAAGTAAAAGGGTAAGGGAGCTGAAAAAAGTGTAGAGACTAAAAACCATAAAAACAAGCAAAGGAAAGAGCAAAACTTGAAACATAGAGAGACAAAAGAAAAAGTGTGTGAACGGTTACAGAGAAAGTCAAGTTCGAACCTTTATGATACTGTGAGAGAGAGAGATCACAGAGATTCGTCGAAAGGAGAAGAAGTGCTAACAGTGATTCACAATGCTGTGGTGCGAACCCCTCAATCTGGGTACTGGGTAGAATTTTCAAAATGATAAAATTCTGGGGTTAAAGTATAATTTACGGTATGTTTCCTTTACATGATGAAAGATGTGCTGGATTTTTTCTTTTTTTAACGCTCTGTTTGTTTCAGCAGATTTTGAGAAGAAAGAAATAAGGATGGAGAAAATGCAGTGAAAAGTGAATTTTCTTCTATTTAATTGAGTGAAAAAATAGGAGAGAAAATATAAAAGGACAGTGGGGCTCACTTAAAAAATTTTCTGCTCCAACTTGTGCAGAAAACCGAAGAAGAATATGGGAATCTGCTACCGGATATGAAAATGACAATTTTATCCAAAATGTAAATTATCTGCCACATGTGAGTGTGGATATTTAAATGGTATTTTACATCTTTCTATTTTTTTTCTTTCCACTTTTTTATATAACCAAATAAAAGAAGGAAAAAATTATCATTTTTTTTCTTTTTATTTTCTTCTCAATTAAACAATAAAAGAGAAAATATATTTTTTTCTTTATTTTTTTTGTTCTCTATTTTCTTTCTTTTCATTTCCTCACATCATCTAAACAATATGTAAAAGACAATGGAAGATATAATGGATTATTATTATGAATTTAACTTTAAAATATAAAAAAATTTATATTATTAATTAATTATATATTAATATATAAATACTTTCTAGGAATTTACTATAAAAATTAAATATTTTTAATAAAAATTTAATCCGTACGTATTGTCAGTGTAAAAAATTTTACATAAATATTTAATCATATATTAATATATCAACAAAACTGTTTGACCCAATCATTCATTACTTTAAAAATCTTACAAATAAAAATATCTAATTGAATAATAATATAAAACTCTTTTATACTATTAATATATTAAAATTAATCTTTTAATAATATAATCAAAGTTTAATTGATATGCATTGATAGTGTAAAAGAGTTTTACACTATTATCCAATCATATGTTAATATTTGTAAGACTTTTACGACAATAGGTGGTAGGGGTGTTCTAAACCGATTCAAACCAAACTAAAACCGAAAACCAATCAAAAAAATCAAAAAATGATAAAAATTGAAATAAATAAGTTTTAATTGGTCCTTATTTTATAAAAATCGATTGGTTTGGTTTGGTTTTTTCGATTCAGTTTTTTATTTTAGTTCCTAAAACCGAACAGAATCGAATCGATAATATATTACACATTAATAATTATATATGTATATGAGATATTTTACATATCATATATTACTTATCCATATTTATACTTTTACAAATATACATGTACGTATATTCTGTAATATTTTAATACTAAAATTATTCAAGTATTCTTATTATATCTTAACTCAATATTTTAGATTTACATTTTCTATTAATTCTTTTAGTTTACTCAACATAAAATTTATTTTTTTATACTTTATAAAACCTTTTAATAAAAAACCAAAAATCAAAGCAATCCAAACCGATTTAGATTGGTTTGGTTCGGTTGGATTTTTCCTCAAAATCAAATCAAACCAAACCACGAACACCCTTAGTAAGTGGATATGTCAAATAATTTTGCTAATATAATAATATACGATTAGATATATGTATAAAACATTTTTGCACTAACAGTAAATACAAATTAAATTCATATAGTAATGTATAATCAATTAATAGTATAAAAGTTATAATAACTGTATATTAAAATTAAAGTATATTATTTAATCAATTAAAAAATTAGATTAATTTTTAATGTACTTAGTATAAAATATTTTATATTATCAATCAATCACATATCATCATATTCATAATTTTTGAGTTGGTTATTGCAAATATCAAACAATTTTAATAATGGTTAATATATGATTGATTAATTATGCAAAAATATTTTATACTAACAATCCATCAAAATTAAATATTTAAAAATTTTGGTGGCACTGATTGAATTAAATATTACTAGTTTTCGAGTTTTTTTTTTCAATATTTAAGAGAAAATCTTGAAATTAATAAAAATATTTTTAAGAGAATTAATTATACATAAATAATTATAGAGTTATTTCATTTGTAAAATAAGATAACTCATAAATTCTACATGATTATCATTATAATCATTCATTTTTTATCCTTTTTTTTCCTCTAACTTTTTTATTATAAGTCCTGTAAATTTTTTGAATAAGAATTTCTTTGCAAGAAACATTCATGATATTTCTCTCTTTTTTGGCGAAAGTTCTTTCATACATTGTCTTTCTTTCCCTCTATCTTGATATTGATTCTTGTTAACACAACAAATGTCAGTTACTCAACAACTCTGTAACTAATTCCCGCACATCCTTGACAATTTATACTATATTCAACAAATTGATTGTAGCGCTAGTTCAGATAGTATCAGAGCTCTCTTGAAATAGTGAGCTCTGTTGCGCGTTCAATCACTGCTTTCTTTTTCAATCCTTGGGAATTTGCATATTCTACATTGGTTGAATCCTGTGCTTTGGTGTTCTTGAATTCGGGGTCCTTCCATGGAAATTTTGGTGAATCCAATAGTTGATCCTTGTAGCCTTTATTTCTTGCAACCAAGTGAGAATCCAGCTTTAGTTCTGGTGAGTTCTCCACTTATAGAGAGTAGCTACCATGTCAAGAGTCATGACCATGACACTTCTAAGAACAGCATGGGTTTTGTTGATGGTAGCATAGTGAAACCATAACCTGATGATCCTCTTTGATCTCCATGGGATGGATGCAATGCCATAGTGCTTTCTTCGATTACTACGTCCTTATCTCCAGACATAGCACAGAGTGTGTTATGGATGAATCAAGCTTCAACATGTTGGGAAATTTTGAAGCAAAGATTCAACTAGGGAGATATATTTCAAAAGTATATCCTCTTAAGCAAGAAAACTTAATAGTTTTTTTTGTTTTAATTATTTCACACAACTCAAAGCTTTGTAAGATCTCAAATAATGCTTTTGGATCATACACCTCCAATCACCAATGTTTTCTTATTGGCGGTGTACCAAGAGAGGCAAATGAATAAGGATGCTAACAAAGAAATCGAGGTGCTTGCTAATACTAGTTTTAATCTTGCGGCCAAGAAAAGAGGAAAAGGGAAAGGAAAGCCTTCAACAGGAAAAGGCAAAATGTGCATACATTGTGGAAAAGCAGGACAAACTTTAGATGTGTGTTATAAAAAATATGGCTTTCCTCCAGGCCATATAAATCAAAAGCAAAGTCAATGTATTCTTTTTCAACAACAGTAAAAAATTTGTGTGCAGAGTAAGATCATGATGATGATGGTGGTGTTGAGGAGAAGGAGCAAGTTTAGGAGATTCAAAAATCACCTTCGGAAGTCTTTACCCCAACTTAATATAAGGCACTAATGGAATTGATGCAAAAAACCTCAAGTGCACACCACAAAATAGATTACATCTCAATCTTCTCACCAGTCCAAGATCCAATGTGATCATGTTACTTTTAATTGCACATCCATATCTCCATCTTGGATATTAGATTTGAGAGCTATAGATCATGTATGCTGCTCCTTGAATCAAGTCAACAATTATAGATCCACTAAACCTATATTTGTGAAATTACGTAATTGCAGCAATGTGATGGCTAGCTATTCAGGCATCATACTCTTCTTTTTGGTCTCCATGAAACCACCACCATCCAGTCCTTATTACCAGAAACTCAATTAATCCAGCTTGACCTGACTAAAAGTATCATACTTTTCTTTGATAATTTTATGTTGCATGTGTTCTCTTTCTACCATAATTTAGGCTTAACTTGATATCCACTAGTATGATTATTGCTTCCTTACAATGCAAGCTCACTCATTTTATGACAATGCCTCACATAAGAGAGGATTCACTGAGGATGATTGGGTCAGCTAAGGATTCATTAGATGTAGATATTTGATATTATAGATTAGGTCATCTTTCTTCACAAAAATTACATGTATTGTATAGTCAAATAAATACACGATTTGTGATGTTTGTCCATTAGCTAAACAGGGCAAAAAAAAAAAAAAAAAAACTCCCATTTTCTCAAAGCAACACTATAGCTAGTCATGCTTTTGATTTATTGAACATGGATATATGGGGGCCAATTTCAATTCCCTTTGTCCATGGAAATAAATACTTTCTCATAGTGGTTAATGGCCACTCAAGACATACATGGTTGTATCTTATGAAAAACAAATCTAAAAGTAGATTTTTTTAGTCTTTCATCTCTATGGTTGAGACATAATTCAGTAGTAAGGTGAAAAGAATTAGAGCAGATAATGGCATGATTCTCACTACCTACATTTTATGCATTAAAGGAATATTTCATGAGACATCCTCTATGGAAACACCATAGTGGAATGGGGTCGTTGAGAGAAAATATTAGCAAATTCTCAGTCTTAGTCGAGCTGTCCAATATTAGTATATTGTACCAAAATTAATTTGAAATTCTCCCATCACACATGCAATTTTCCTCATAAACAGAATTCCATACTCATCATTGAATAAAGCCACTCCATATTTAATCCTACACGGTCATAACCAAACACTCAATGATTTGAAAATGTTTGGATGTTAGTGTTATGCATCAACAATGCAGTCTCATCAAAAGAAATTAAACCCCAAGTCTAGGAGATGTGCTTTCTTAGGCATTAAAATAGGTACAAAATGTTATGCTTTCTTGGATACTCGCACTAGAGAAATCTTCATTTATTAAAATGTGATATTCAATGAACTCTTATACATTACACCTTATCCTATCTCAAACCTCATCTTATGCACTAAATTGTTCCAAACACAAACAATTCTCTAGCCATTTCCACCCAAATAAAACCTAAAACCTATCCAAAAATGTTGGAGGAAAGCTATGGATGTTGAGACCTTGGAGAATAATCACACCTAAACCCTCACTACTTTACCCACCAGTAAACAAGCTATGGCTAGGGTATAAGTGGGCATACAAAGTCAAGTATAAGGTTAATGGATCTATTGAGAGATGCAAAGTTAGATTGGTTGCTAAATGTTTCACCCAAACCAAGGGATCTCATTTCCTTGCAACATTCTCACCGGTGGCTAAGATCAACACCATTCGACTTTTAGTACCTTTATTTGTTACCCAAAATTGACATCTTAAGCAATTGAATGTTAATAATGCTTTTCTTCATGGAGATTTACTTGAAGAAGTGTATATGTAGACATTTAAGGGAATTCACTTTAATGTCCCAGGCCAAGCTTGTTGTAGGCTGCAAAAATCATTGCATAGGCTAAGGCAAACTAGCAAGTAATGATTCTCACAACTTTCTAATGCCCTACTCTCCCACTAGTTAGTTCAATCTCTTTTCACAAGGCCAATCTTTATCACCCTTCATTGAATTTTTAGGGTGTCTTTGGTTTGGCTTATTTTGACAAAAAAAGTGATTGAAGCTATAGAAGTTATTCATTTTAGCTTTTACTCTAAAAAGTGGATTGTTTTTAAGTAGTTGAAAAATCACTTTTTCTCAAAGAAGCTAAACAAACACACCTTTGGTCTATATAGATGATGTTGTGTGTGTGAGCCAATCTTCACATCCATAAATTTAACGAAAGAGGGGAATGACTTCCCTTATAAATAAAGACTTAGTCTTTGGTTATTACACACTATTAAAAGAGAGAGTTTATACACTAAAGAGAGGGTGTAAGTTGAGTAGGAAGATGTGCAACTTTAGCCATACAAAAGTTGTAATTTGAAATTTTCATTAATGGAGTTATTTTTATCCCTTTTTAGGAGTTGTGGATGCAAGTTGAAGTAACCGAATGACGTTAAATTTTGTACTCTTTTATCGTGCTTTGTTTATTTTCTTCTTACATGCTCTTTTTGTGTTCTTTCCGCTGCCCAACAAGTGGCAGTAGCTTTGGTTCAAGAAGGAAGAAAGTTATCATCACAAGAAGGAAAAAGGGTGATGCCATTGGTGATATCGTCACCTCATCATCAAGATTACAATGTTAGCAATATTTTCTGGAGATAATTTTTAATTGCTTTTGTGGTATTCTAAGTAGGAAGGAGTGCTTCACTATACTATGGCTACTGCGATAAAATTTGAAGTGCCGCTCTTTGACAGAAAAGGCTATTTCATTATGTAGCAATGAACAATAAAAGATATTTTTGGTGCAACAAGATTTAAACGCAGCTATAGAAGAAGAAAAGCGTGCAGAGATGAAGGATAGCAAGTGGAAGTTTATTCAAGGGAAAGCTATAAGTACTATTAGGTTGGCTTTTGCTCTTACAATCAAGTACATAATGTTGAATGAGACAATAGCAATGAAGATATGGAAAAAGTTGGAACAGATTTATGTGTCAAAGTCATCAACCAATAGCCTAAGCTTGAAGATAGACTTGTACACATTAAGAATGGCAGAAAGAGGTAATTTACATGATCATATTAATGAGTTTAAATAGTACATCAATTTTTGAGTGTAGGAGAAAAGTTAAGCGATGAAAAGCAAGCAATTGTTTTATTAGCTTCTTTGCCTCAATATTATAGATCATTGATGAGATCCGTGTTGATTGGGAAATATAATAAACTTAGATGATGTTACCATTATCCTATAAGAGGATTAGAAAATGTACAGAGATGATCATACCAGTGATGGTGGAAGAACACTAGCTGTGGAGAGTTCTTAAAGAGGAAGGAATAATCCTTTATGGAGATGGACAATAAGAAAAGTCTGCAGAAAGATACTACAGTAAGGTGACATGCCATTATTACAAAAAGAAATGACACATCCAATCTCAATGTGCAATGTTGAGAGAAGACTTGAAAAGTCTAAAACAACTTAAAGGAAAAGTTCACATAGCTAAATCCTCAAATGGTGAAGATCCGTATCATGTAGCTAGTGCTGAACAATGATTCTATTGAGAATTATTCTAGATGGGTGCTTGATTCTGCAGCTAATGTGCATGTGTGCAAGGATCAAGCCATGTTCACTACTTTGTAGAAAGATGGAGATTTTGGATGTATCAATGTGGGAAAGAAATTGAAATTGAAAGTTGAAGGCGTAGGGTTCGCTTGAAGCTCCATAATGGTAAAGTTTGAAATATTCCTAATGTGAGGAATATATCTACTGCTGATGTCAACATTATTTCATTGGGAGAGATTACATCACATGGGTACAAGTATGTGGGAATTGGACAGATGTGCAAAATGTACAAGAGAAGTTGCTTGATTCTATAAGGCAGAAAAGACAAGAAAACCATTTGCTATTTGGAAGGGCACTCCATGAGGGAAATGCCTGGAGATAGTAAAGTAAAGATGAAGTTAGAAAATGTTGAGGTATTTGGGAACTTGGCTCAAGGAAGGATTTCTTGTGTGTGTGAGCTAAGTGTTATATCCATAAGTTTGAAGAAAGAGGGGAAGGACTTCCCCTATAAATAGAGACTTAGTTTTTGTTTGTTACACACACTATTAAAAGAGAGTCTATGCACTAGAGAAAAGGTATAATTGGACTATTAGGTGGTAAGATTAGTAGGAAGGTTTGCAACTTTAGCCATGTAAAAATTGTAAGTTCAAATTTGCATTAATGGAGTTATTTTTATCCCTTTTTAGAGGTTGTGGACATCGGTTGAAGTAACCAAATCACCTAAAATTTTTTGTTCTTTTATTGCGCTTTGTTTCTATTTGTGGGTTCTTTTCGTTGCCCAATAAATGATGTCATCCTTATGGGCAATGATTTAAATGACATACATACAATAAAAGGCATGCTCAACTCAAATTTTAAGATTAAATATTTAAGGCCTTTGAAATTCTTCCTAGGCTTTGAAAATGCTTGCTCATCCAAAGGGATCTCTATTTGCAATAGGAAATGTGCATTCGAGTCATAACATAACGCTAGCTTCCTCGGTTGCAGACCAATCTCCACCCCGATGGCAAGTGACACCAAACTCAGGAAGGACAATGGCACACCTTTTACAAATATCTCTATTCATATCAAATATTAATGGGCAAATTACAAGGACCTACCTAAGATCCTTTGATATTACACTTACTGCCTCTAGTTTTTAATATTACTCCCCTGCAATCAAACAATGTTAAGAACCGTTAACACTATATATGAATTGTCCAAACTACCCTTAATAAAAGACAACCCTAATCCCTTATTCCCCTTTCTTTATTCGCAACCTCCACTGTCTCCCTCTCTTCCACCATCTTTGCACAACCACCATTGCCACAACCAACTTCGCATCATAGCCTCCACGGCCTCAGCCCCAAAACTTGCCATGCCCACAACCACCATTCTCGCACCCAATCGTGATTTACCATTGACTTCGTGCACCCTCAACCCAGACCAGAAAAGGGTTGTAGTTGTCTCGTCTTCCCACCACCGTTGTGGACCATTGTGTCATCTTCGTCGCGTTATTCTCTTCTGATAGGATTAACGCTGTTCGTGTTGTTCGCACCTGTAGCCTTCTCATCCACCATGGTAGGGGAGGTGGTCGCATTATTCTCCTTGCAGTGTTTGCCTCCCCTATTCAAACAAACAATGTAGAATATCTAGAAGTCGAACAAGTGCAAAAATTGTAAGATGGTAGATAAATATTTTGGATTGTTTAAATTGAAACTAAAGTACCCGAAGATTTTTCTTCTTTTCTCACTTTGCTTATACTTCCTCTTCTTTAGTTTTCATGTTGTGTGGTTCCATTTTTTTTTTCTTTTCTTTTTGTTCATTATTTATTGATATTTTCTAGATCTTGTTGTATGATTTTTGGTTTTCAACTTGGATTAATCTTTTTTTTTTCCAATACACAACTTGGATTAATCTCTTAATTCATCAAAATGGATCATCCTGCTCTTAAGGTTATTGATGCTGCTCTTATATTACCCTCAACTCACTTCCATTTGGTTTTTACTTTGCCTTAATCTCATAGTTGCAAAGGTCAGTGAATGATATTTGGGCTGATTATAGATACTGAGGAAAGAATGGGAAATTAAAAGGTGTTAGGAAATAATGGAGAAGGCAAAAAAAGAGATTTTGCATGACATTCTCACCTTGAAAAAATAAAAAGTCACGTGTTTCACATGTGCCACTAATAGAGCTAACGTCCAGTTACAGGGGAAGTTGGTGCACTGTCATTAAGGAAAATAAGGAATGTGGGTGTAATACTAAAACTAGAAGGGGGTAAGTTTAATATCAAAGGATCTTAGAGAGGTCTTTGTAATTTATCCAATATTAATTGCAGTTTGATTTATTTAACAAATACAAGGCTTGCCCTTTTTTTTTTGGTTTGTTCATCAACTACTTGTGAGTATGGCTCCATTTTACTACTCCAAGATTTTCAAATCCCATTCAGAACTCCCTACATGCTTTATTGTGATAACCACAATACCTTAAAAATTGTCGCCAACCCAATTTTCCATGAAGGAACCAAATACATAGATCGAGCTCGACTATCATGCAATTTGTGAGAAAGTTCAGCAGTGTCTTATACGCCTCCTTTCCTATTTCTTCTGCAACTTAGGTAAGTTGCTGATATTTGTACCACATCATTGCCTCCCAAGACTTTTCGGAACTTATATTCCAAGTTGGGTTTGCTCAACATCCACATACTCCAACTTGAGTAGGGTGTTAACACTATAAATGTCAGTCACTTAATGTAAATAACTGTCAGACAGATTTATTATTTAGTTATAGAGTTGATGGGTTAGTCAGATCAATTGGAGCATGTGATAGTAACTTGGCTTTTATATACATACTAATCCTCCCCTTTATGTAACATAATTCATTTTGTTCACTCATCACATATCAATACACAAGCTTTTCCTCTCATCACTCTGATGATCAAATTGTCACAATTTTTTTGTTAGTTATGTTCGTATTTTTTTTAGTGCATGTAAAATTATATAATTAAAAAAAATTAAAGTGCCACTAATAAGAAAAGAAAATGTATTAAAAAATTATTTTATTGAAGAAAAGAAACCATTCGCAAGAAAAACTACAAGGAAAACACTTTCAAGGTCGCACAAGCTGCCGATAATATTTGCAAATTATTGTTTATTATTTAGACAACATTTTAGTCTCAAAAAGTGATAAGAATTTTGTATAAATAAGTATAGCTTGTGTAAAAATATGAGTTTAATTGTTATGTACTGAAAGTATAGTAGAATTTTACATTATTATCTAATCAAATATTTGTGTTTGTAAGATATTTAAGATAGTGGGTGGTTAAGTTAAATACTTTTACTGATATGATAATATATAATTGGATATCTAAGTAAAAAATTTTTATACTATCAATATAAACAAATTAAATCCTAAAAATATTTTTTAATTATAAAAAGCAAAATATAATAATATAGCTATGTGCAACTAATATTTTGAAATGAGGCGGTTTTACCAACAAGCTAGCTATTGATCTAAGTAAAAGAGGCTCAGATTTCTTAAACATGTAATCATAGGTTCGATCCCAAAATTCAAGTAAACAGGAAAAAATATTATTAAGAGGGATTCTTGCAATTTAATTGCTTTGAAAGTCTAAATGATGTACAAATTGAGGATTACCGTTGAAATTAAATCATCCCTCTCCCTTGACCCCCCAAAAAAAAAAAAGAAACTTAATGAATATCTTTATCAAAATTTTGTTCTTTTGGCATTTCGATATGCAGTATACTAAGTAAATTTTATATATATATAAGTTGATAAGAGCTCTAAACTCCCATAATCAGGGAGGGAGCTAAGAAACATCAAGTCAAGAAAACATGTAACAAAGAAAGCAACACCCGTAATCTTTAAGAAAATAAAACGGGCAGAAAAGAAAACTCCCACTATGATTATTCTAACACCCCTAAATCCTAAATGTTATAATTAGTATTTTTAATACTTTCAGGCTAGATTAAAATTAAGAAACAAAACTAAAAAAAAAAAAAAGTCAAGTGAATATAAAGCTTTATAATAATATAAAACATTTTTACATTAATAATACATCGAAATTAATCTCCTATATAAATACTACCTATCTAAAGAAAATACATTTACATTTTCATATCATTGACTTGAGTGCACTTCTGTCTTCCTTCGTCTTCTTAGCGGGTAAGTAATTATTTGTCATTGTTCATGATCATTTGCTTTTCCAATGTCCTTTGCTTTTTCACATTAGAAAAGCAAAAGCAAACCACTTTATATGTAAAAACCAATACCAACTTGTTACGTTTACTCAAATCGAAAGCAACGAATCACATTAATTAGTTAGAACGGCATCTAATGATTAATGCTTTTGCTTCTAATGCTCGAGGCTTTTGCTTTTGTATATGAAGATATTTTTAAAAAAATCTGTGAAAAGCAGTAATTATCAAATAGTCTTTTTGGTTACTCAGGGGTACCTATTATTAGGGAAGGAGATTAATCCCCTTCAAATATAATTAACCTTGTTCTTCCAACTCATATTATCTCCAGAAATCAAAATGAGGTCTTACTTAAGACTGTAGTGTGTTTTTATCATTACGCCAACTCCCTCATTGATTTTTTATCTAAAGAAATTTGTGTTGGCATTTAAGCCAAAATCCCACATTGAGTGGAAGTAAAAGCCTCATTTTTTTGTAAGGATAGTTTGCAACTTTAGTTATGCAAAAGTTATGAATAGTGAAAGATTTTAGAACTTCTTATAAGGGTTGTGGATGTAGGTTGAGAATAATTAAACCACACTAAATTTTGTATTTGTCTCTTTATGTTGTTTTCCTTCTTGTATTGTTACCTTTAGTGTGAAATGATGTATTTTTTGTGCTTCCGTTGCCTAACAAACAAGTGGTATTAAAGCCAATGGTTCGAGTCAATTGGTCTTTGTTGAGTATTGGAGGGAATAGTGGTTCGTGGATCCATGTGTGAGGTCCCTTATGTCGAAAGTTTTCCTGGCAATACAGATGTCAGACGGCGTGCTCCATGAGTAGCAGCAGTACAAGTGAAGAAAGTTTGTGGCGAAAGTTTTCTTGACAATATGGAGGTCAGAGACAACATATCTCATGACAACAGTGGTACAAATGAAGAGAGCATGTATAGCCTCTTGCCAACATCATTGAGTGCTTGAGAAATACAAGGATATTGCTAGAAGAATGTCCGTGGAGATAGTTGTTGAACCTACTTTTGATAGGACTTTGGCTTAAGAGAGAATTCGTTAGCATTTAAGCCAAAGTCCCATGCCCAGTGGTAGTAAAAGCCTCATAGAAGGTTTGGCCTATAAAAAATAAGACCTTTGGTATTTTAGTTTAGACATCCTTGAGAAATGGGAATGATTAATTTTTATGGGTAGTAATCTTTTGTAAGGATGGTTTTTCCAACTTTTTGCCATTCTAAAGTTATGGATAGCGGATATGTTCATTTGTGCTTCTTCCACGGGAAGAAGTACTTTTTTTCAAAATTTTTTGAAAAAAAAAGTGCGTTTTTGATATGTTTGTTTGTACTTCAAAAAATAAAAAAGAAGTAGAAAATAATGACCTATTAATTTCTTTTAAAAGCATAAGCAGTAAAAGATAAAGAAAATGGCATCAAATTTCGAATTTACTATTTTTTCACACTATGATAACATTCATCCTTAACTTTTTCTTTAAAACACCACTCCTTATTCACTAAATTGTAATTTGAAAAAATACTTTTATATTTATTACATCTAAATAATTTAATAATTTCTTATTCTAATAAAAACTATTTATACAAATTACATTCAAGTAAAAAATAGTTTTCTATTCTACTTTTGATTCTATTTTTAAAGAAGTACTTTCCTCTTAAAATTTTAACCAAATGGCCTGTGAAACATCTTGAAAGTCCTTTATAGAAGTTATGGATGGAGATTGACTATTGAGAGTAATTAAATCACATTAAATTTTGTGTTTGTATTATCTACATTATTTTTCATTTTGCATTGTTACCTCTTGTGTGAGATTATTTGTTAGCAAATTTCTTGCACTTCGCTGCCCATCAATTTGGTCACACGCACAATCTATATGCTAGACACCGGCAATCTAAATGGGTTATGAAAATTTAAACTTCCTTTTGGTTTCTTTACACGAATTTTAAAAAAGTTTCATTTTGTGGTTCTAAAGACGCGCGCACCAAATTATAATATTTTTCTTTTAATTTCCTTTCTTAAATCAAGCTGGAAACATTTACCTAAATCACTATCAAACGAGATTTTTAACAATTCAGTCTTAAATGAAAGAGAAATTTAGAGGAAAAAGTGATAAATATAAAAATCTGATAGAAATAATGAAAAAAAAAAGTGACAGAAAAGAAAAATATCCAGTACTGGTAGTTGACAAGTCCGTATCAAAATCAAGACAACGAGATAATTGAGACCCCTGCGAATAAACTAACTAATTATGTTGCCCATGGAAAATAAAGAGGACAAAATGATTATGCGTGCGAACTCTTTTTTCCTTTTTTTTTTTCAGTATATTATATTTCGCATCTTAATTATTTTTGTCTATTCTGATAGTTAAAATCTGAATTCCTTGCTAAAGAAGGAGCTAGGAGTATTTTGAAGCTAGTGGTTTTGGATTCTCCACATTCTGGTATAGGATCTTCGTTGCTAGCAGATGTCACTGGGGTTAAGTTTTCTAGAATTTGTTCTTCTCTTTGTTTGTTTTCCAATGTATGGAAAGAAAAATTCTGGAAGTAAAAATAATAACTATGACTACTTCATCTTGTTGTAATTCAAAACAATTACTCGTTAGTTTTGTTTTGGACCAAAATTACTAGTTATTTTTAATTTTTCAATGAAAAAAATACTAAAACAAATGTTTTATTGGGATTGATGTAGAATATACAATTTGGATTGATGATTATTATCGATAGTTATATATTTTATTGTGATTTTAAATTTTAATGTATAATCAATGTCAAGATAATTGAGATATATGTGAACCTGAGTATTTGTTTTAAACAGAAAAAAAAAAAAAAAAAACAACAACAACAACAACTACTATGCAAATCATGAAGAAGGAGACTTTGTGAGTGGGTGTCTGTATAAATACTTTTATCGTGAAAGATATTGGCTTATAAGAAAACTTACAATTGAGAGTGTTATCCAGTAATTTTGTAATTTATAGTAGAGCTCAATGAAGTGCTGAACAAGTCTGTCAAATTTCTTGACAGTGGAAGTGAAGCGGTATACGTTACAGTTTGACTAGATTTGTGATGTGATGGTGCCATAATACTTGCAGTTAATTTGCATACATTTTTTAAGGTAATAAGGAATATAATGATTTAAATATTTGCAGATTTTGAAGAATGTCCAATATGATGGAATTCAGTTTAAGGGAGAGATTATTGCGATTGACCGAAATCCTAATTAATTTAAAGCTCTTTTGTTTCATATAAAATTTAGATGAAGATAAAGAATGATGATTTGAACATAAATCTTTGTTTTGATAATTATCAATAGTTTCATATTTTATTAGTAGTTTTAATTAATTAGTAATGTTATTTGTATCATATGTTACAAAAATGTTATTTATATTACTTTTTGAGACATCTTTAAATAAATACTCCGGGGTGTCTTTTAAAAATTGGTTGAGAGAAATCCACTTTTAACCAATGTTTAAGAGACCTTTTAATTAAAATTTCTAGATGATATATTGAAATGAAATTAAGACTATCAATGAGTCAGGGAAAACCATATTTCTTGCTAATTTTCTTTTGGCTATGGGGTGTGTGATTAGCTTTTGAAGTGGAGTTGTAATACTATCTTAGATCAATTGTTTACTTGCTCTGGTGCTATGTGTATTCTGGTTTTGTCATATACAGCGCTCTTTTTGTATTTCATTACCAGTTTTAACAAGTTGGTATGTGTCTCTACTGCTGCTAGGCTCATCTCTGTTTGTCAAGAGAGCCTCAACCCATGCACTTGTTCTCAATTACCGATAAAAACACAAGAAGGGTTTCTGTCAGATAGACACGTACGTAACATATTTGTCTTTAAAAGGAAACTGGAAAAAGTCTTCATGTATAAGAAAACTATGAGATCTAGCTAGTGGTTGCTTGTTAAGTGAAATTTTGTATATTATAAATACTTGTATTGGGAAATTTTTGAGATGTGAGAATAAGAGCGCGAGAGAGATTCTGTTGTAGTGGTTAGGCTATACCCTACTAGGGCTGAGAGGAAAGGCAAGGATTAAACATCAAAGTCGATCAAGATATTAAACTTTACTTTACGAGAGGTTTTTAAATACTCTCAAAACAATAAAAAAGTTGGTTCTGAATGATTCATCATTTAATATATCAGTTATTGTATTTAAAATGTTAAAAATTACAAGGTGAATAACTAGGGTTTTGCTATATTCTTCTAAAATATCATTTTAATAATCTTCCTAATACTTAATAAAGAAAGTATTGAATAAAAAAATAAATGTATTTAATATCTTACAAACAAAAAAGTATTTAATATTCTTTTATTTAACAATTAAGAGGATCATTAGAAAGATATCTTCCAAATATTTAGCGATTTTCAAGCCTAACCTGTTACTTAACTTATATTTTTTATAAGATTAGTTTGATATGTTTTTTAAGTATAATTTGACCTAAAAACTTATTTAAAACTTTAATTACATTAAAGTTTTAATATGCTAGTGACTACTTCTAAATCAGTTAATTGGCCAACCAACAAGGCCATTGTAAATAGGCTAATAAGCCTATTTCCGAATTTTACAACAAATTAGGCTCTACCCTTAAAAAAAATTATAATTTCAATTACTAAACAAGTTGACCCACCATTCTTAAAACACTATTTTAAAGCCTGAAACCTAATTTGCTTGGCTAATGTATTTTATTTAATTTTATTTTAAGTGTTGGCCTAATCCATTCAATAGGTTGTAGGCTCTCATAGACAGCTTAGCCTATTCCAAAATAATGGCAATGCACGATAAAGATAGGCCAGTTGAGGAACCAATTATGGAGATTTAGAGTATATATAAATAAGATGTAGGGTTGAGAAAAAGAAAAAAAGACAAGATTTTTTTTTTGCGATAATAAAAGCGCTCCGACTCACTAGAAGTGAGGAGCCAAAAGAGAAGTATAAGAATCCAAGAATGGAATAACAAAAAGGCCAACACCAAGCCAGCAAACCACACAAACCAGCCACCCCCTCAAGAACAAAGCCAAAGAAGCACCAAGGAAAAGTGCCAAAAACTGCAACCAAAAGAAAAACCCCCAAACAAAAGGCACAAACCAGCGCCAAGAAGGGCCAAACCAAAGCAGCAAAAGAAGGCCAAACCCCAAAACCCAACAACAAGGCACACAGCCAAAAAACAGGAAAACCAATAGACCAACAGACCACTAAACTAGCACATAAACAACCCATCCAAGCAAACCAGAACCAACAACCAACCAAACTAAGGTAAACCTTTGTTCTTCTTTCAGTGACCCCTTCTCCTAGGAAGAAAGAAATCTTGGCATTCTTTCACCTTTGATATAACTTTAATCATTGCTAGTTCATTACTGACACTAAGTCCCAAGGCCTTCCCAATATTCCATGCATTTTGTGCTTGAACTAGCTCCTCCTCAAATGGAAGCACAATTTTGATAGCTCCACTTTGTAAGTTTGAGTCTAAATTAAGTAACAGAGTTTCAGGAACATTCTCTGCTAAGATTGGGGAAGACCCATGGGTTGGCCCGAACTGACTTATCTATGCTGCCATTATCCAAGGACACAGAGTTCTCCAATACCCCAAACTGAGTTCGAACCTCCTTTGCAACCCCATCCAATGGGGTTGTCTAACCCTTCTCTCGCGTGGTTCGGTTGGCCCAGAATGGAGAAGCTCGAACACGAATCAACAGGCGGGTTCTCATCCAACCTTGGCCCAAGAGGAAGAGAAGCTTCCTTTACACACTTCCTTGAAGGCCCCACCTCTGGAAAGAGCTGGCAAATTGTACAAGAAGTTTCAAAATCTCTAATAGGAAGGTTGGACTTGTCATATCTCCTGTGTAGCATCGGGATGAGCGTTTCCTCTTCCAGGAATGCCCTTCTCTATTCAACTTCTTCAACCTTCTTTTGGTTTGAATTTTACTTCATGCCTCCTTCAGAATCGACCTCAATAGCATGATCAACCAACTGCAGTAAGGCCAGATGACTTCGTTTGATCTTCTCCAAGTTAGACAAGTTGACAGATTCTTCAGACCATCTCGACTCCATTCCTTTGCTGTTCACTTCTTCATGCCTTCTGCTATACTCATCTGCATCAAAAGCAGCCATATCTTTGGTGTTTTTTGCCATGCCCCACTCAGACTTTGAGTTTTGGGGAAAGCCTTCTAGCACCTCCTTGAAGCTCCTTCCATCTCTAGTGTTGGTTTTGCCCTTTACCTCTCCCCCTATTGATTTTACTTCCTTTTCCAAATCCACCTAAGTCGAATTACTATGAAACATGCCTTGTTTGTCATATTTAGCGAAAGAAACAATAAGTTTCCTCCCTCTTAACCTGGCCCCATTCAGGTTTCTAGCTACTCTCATTGCCTCATCTAATTTCTTGTACCTAACAAAACCAAATCTATTATCATTGAACCGCCTTCTTTTCTTCGAGACATAGGTATCTGAGACTTCCCCTTCCCTTTCCCCACTAAAGATGTGCAAAAGCTAGTCCCAAGTCATCTCCCATGGTATACCATCTATGAATAGAGAGTACAGATCCTTACTTCTTACTTAACATCCCTCTGCCGCATGAAAAAAAAGGGGGTGTCTCATTTTTTTTATTCATCTCCGGTCGAAATTGGCATTTTATGATATCTAAGGTGGCAGACGTAGACTTGAGTGACAAGATGTAGGGATAATGGCGATACATGGTGGAAATCATTCGATGGTGGTAGCTAGGATGGTTGTGATATGAATTAAAGATATGGAAAGTGTAGATAAGTATGACCGAGAGCCTTGTTATATTTAATGCTTTGTTAGAATATATAATTATTCATTTGTCTTTATTCAATAAATTAAATTTCAATCCTTATTTACTCTCATTTTTCTAAATAAATGTTAAATTTTTATATAAGATAAGATGAATCCATATATTATCCATATTTCAAACCCAAAAGAATACATTAAAAAAAGATGGTTCATGATACAATTTTCATCTATGTATAAACATGTCAAGAAGAACCACGTCTTGTGTATAATATTCAAATGTGCGAAAAAGGATGTGTAATACTTCCCAACAAACTCTTCGAGCATAGAGTCATAAACCCTTTGGTCATGAGATTTGAGTAAGTTTAACATGATCATAAAAGAATAAAACTAATACTAATACGTCTCCACCTCAATTTCCAGGAGTTAGTATAATGATTTATATGGTTTGATGTAGAGAAGTATAGATATTACTTTTTAATCCTAATCATTCATTGATGTTAACAGCCAACCGATTTGCCAAAACCAGTTATATTTCATCAGAAGATAAAAAAGCAAAAAAAATCAGAGTTACATTTTTATCAGAACTTTTTACTGATGTCGTTCATGAATTTCAATTCTTAGATGAGCAAGTAATATATCGATTACCCTAATTTATTTTATCAAAATTTAACTATATTTTTTCTGACTTAAAAGCGTTACACATGTGTTTTGGATCTCACACGGTAAGCATGAAATGATGAAACGAAGATAACACCATTCTCCACTGTGTGTTGAAGGTGATAAGATAGATACATTGTGATAAGATAGACAGATGCATCAGCCGTTACTTTTTTTTTTTTATTTCTCATAGTATCTTCTAGGTTAATATCTCATAATACGGTCAATGGCCTAAACAACGAAAATCATTCTTAATGGTATTTATTCTGTACACAAAAAATCCTAATCAAATTTAGGATTTCATATTTAAAGGATCTGATCTTACATTAACTCTGATCAATACCCTGTTAATACACCTATCAATCAATCAGTCGTTGCTTTGTGGTCGTGATAGGGGCACAAATCAGGAGCTATTTTCGCGTAACTGCATGGTCGCTGGATGTGGCCCTCTATGCCATCTCTTTACGTGCTCTCATTTTCATTTCAAAGTAAAACTTGTTTTGATTTTAATAGACCAATATTTTGTTTAAAAAAAAATGGTAAAACTCGAACTTCCATTATAATACTACTATGTGTAACATGTATGCAATAATTTAAGGAGCTTGAATCTTTTAAAGAGCTCTTTTTTTTCCCGTCTTAATCTGCTTTTAAATAAATTAGAGCACATTGAAAAGCAGACAAAAACAAAAATTGATAGAAAATAAAGTTTTGAGGAAAATATTGATGTTTGTATAGTTTCCCGGGGAACATGATAATAATGGAATCAAGAAAGCCATCCGACTTGATTAATCTTTTTTTAAAAAAGAAAAAAAAAGAAATATTGAACTGGTATTGTGTCACATCTAAATTAATACGGTTACTGAGAAGATTGCGGCTTGTCTTGTAAGCAAGTTTCAATTAAACAGTTGAAAGGTATTTACTACTTAGCATTCTCGGTAATTTGAATATGTAGGAAAACACTGTTTGGAAGAGCATCTTATTTATAAAACTATTTCCATATTCAAAGAGTGTAAGAATGCTTTGATTATGATTAAAAAAAAAAATATCACCAACATTTTAGTAACAAGTGCACCAAAAATAATGGTCAAGGAAGCTTTTAGCATCGTTTATTAAATAGCTTTTATTAATCCTATTTCCTAGTTTCAATATTTTCTTTATAAAATTTTGAAGATAGGAAATAGATTGAAAATAGTATGGTATTTTTTTCTTTTTGTTTCCTATAGATATTTTTTCATTGAAAGTAATTGTATTTAAGTATTATATAATACTTAAATGTGAGCTACTCTCCTAACTAAGATTTGAACCGTGATTCATCATATTATAGTAGACTAGCCTTGTTATCATTAGACCAAATCTCAGTGGCTAAATAAAATGGGATCTTTGTAATTAAAATTGAAAATAAAAAATGAAAACAAAAATCAATTAGATCTTTAGTTATTTTATTTCACTAGTATTTTGAGCCTGTGCTATGCATAGAATAATAAAATAATTTTTAAAATTAAATTGTAATTAACAAATATTGAGTGTAAAAATAATTATCCTAATTAAAATTAATTTACAAAAAATAGATAAATAATTCATAATTAAAATTTATATATTACATAGAATTTACTTGCAGATTAATAATTAGGTAACAATAGCATTTGGATTCGCTATGGATATAGTTAATTAGATTCAGAATAAAGAATACACACCTCAAAAAGGAATTTACTTTAATCATTTGCAAATTCCCTCCCCCTCCCCATATTATGCAATAATTGTTGTCTAATATCAAGATAAATATTGTAGAAAGTAACAAATTATATATCTTACTGTTTGCAACAAACTAAATTATCTTGCAACACATACGAACTTAATAAACTAAAACATATAATTTCATTAAAAAAATAAATTAAGAAGATGACTATGCCTACTTAGGAGGACAATAACTAACATAACCCATAATAGTAATTCTCAATATTTTACTTCATGATGATTATGACTATAATTAAAAATCAAGTCAATAACACCTTATTAATTATAAGCAAACTAAACTAAAATAGCAAAACATGCACTTCCTCTTGTAAAATAAATCTATGTAATGTCATGCCCATTATATTTTGTTTCACAAAAACCATAGAAAAAGAAATTAAATAGAATCATATTTCCTCCCAAGATTATTGGAAATAATAAATTGAAAATTTCAAGATAATAAATATTGTCACATAATTAATAAACATTATGTAATTTTTTCATAACTTAACAAACCCCTTAAAATCATAATCCTACCTCCATAAATGTTTCTTGTGATCCACTTGATAAAATTATCCTAAATTAAGTAAGACTTTTTTTTTTGTATAAAAAATCCTCAAACATAATATTCATATCAAATATACTTTAAAAATAATAATTAGATTAAATATATAGAACAAATCATGTACACACCACAATTATGAATAATAGAAATTTTAGTATAAAAAAATTATGGACGGAGTAAAAAAGATAATAGAATTTAAATGATACTTCAGTATATAAATCGCATCAAATATTAAATATGAAAATTCATATAAGTTAAAACTCCTATATTTTACATCTTTACATCCAAAACGTGATGTACAATAGAAAAAAAAAACATTGAATATTAAAAAAAGTGTAAATTCAAATTAGGGAATATGTTTGAAAAAAAAAACCCATTAATTAACAATTTGGCTATTGTTAAAAAATGTTAAAAGTTTATCTACCAAAAATATATTAAAAATTTGAAATAGAAATAAGCAACCTGGAAGTTTATAAAGCACGTTTGGTTGATGTGCTAATGTAATAGTGATTGCCTTTTAACAGCTAAAAAGTAATTATGACAGATTATTTAAATTTATTATAGTTATTATTTTTATTATCACTAAATGGCATTTTTTAATTTTAGTTTATAGTTAGGTTTCAAGAAGATTGAAGTGGAAGAATATATTGAAAAGATAAACAAAAATAAATAACCTGCATTAGAGTATGGGAGAAGAACTTAATTTGATTAGATGGTAGTGGGATAATGGGTAGAAATTAAATTTTCATATTGAAATTTTAATTTCAATTTTTTATATAATTGAAAATGAGAAGTTTCTATTATTAGTAAACGAAAAGTGAAAACAAAAATCAAACAGAGCTTTAGTTATTTTATTCCATTTTGCCTTATTCTTTGATCTTAAATTATCCACATAAACTTACATTAATTACAAACTATTCTTGAAATATTGCCTCTTTATAATAATTAATTTAAGTTTTTTGTTCAATTTATATGTCATTTATATCTCCAAAATAATAAAAATATTTATTATTTTTCATTTATATTAATTTATTATTATCCCATATGTTTTAAGGCGCAACTTTATTTTCAATGAGAGTTTTGTCTGTTTGATTTTAGAAAATATTTTTTGTTTTCATTTTTAATTATAAAAAGATTGCATTATTTTTCATTTTATTTCTTATTTTTAAATTTTGTAAAGGAAATGGTAAAATAAAGTTTTTACCGTTTCCTTTTTAAAATCTTATTTAATACAGGAAACAAAGTAAAAATAATATAGCCTTTTTGTAAATAAAAATAAAAACCAAAAACATTTTCTAAGACCAAATAAACCTTAATTTCTTAATATGCACATGTTATATTGGTTAGATATTTCTTTGTTAACCTATGGCCTTTTCTGTGTTCCTATATTTGTTATCCGAACATGAAAACCATTGGTATTTGCCTTCTGTTTTGTACCGTGGGAATCTAAATTCATAATATTTATCAAATTGAGTAATGCTACAGGAATTCTTTTGAATTTTATTACTAAATGTATATCTCTAAATTTATGCAACTTCGAATATTTTTTAGGATTACAAAATATTTCTTTAGATTTAATTTATTTGAATTGTGAACCATTCGACTGCTGAATTTAGAAGCTTTTAGCTTCTATGCTCCTTAGAACTTGGAGTTGAGGGGTTATGAACCAGTACCTATAAATGCTACACCAAGAAGGAGTAGATAAGTTCACTCTCCAGTAGAGTAGTATACACATTACTCAAACCACCCTTTCTTAGAGAGTTCACTCTAAATATTCCTTTCACCAAGCTATCCCCCTAAGCTTCTCAGAAGAAGGCCTCACCGATGACTCTTAGCCATCGGTGTCCTAACCCTACGATCAAAAAATTGTTTATGGAATTAATCCCATTCAAGTTATGTTTAACTTTCGAAATATTTTTTGATGTTACGATAAATGGTTTCTATTGTCTAATTTCATTAACTAGGTCGATGTAAGGAATCTTTCTATGCTAATAATAATTATTCTCTTTTCTTTTGTCTTTCTTGGAATTTTACATTCAACTATTTTTGCAAAGATAAGTACACGAGACTTAAATGATTATTAGATATGGTTTTGATTATAAGTGAATAATTATATTTGAATAACTTATCATTTATTAAAATAATTTAAACGTTATATCCCTAATATTCTTCTCACCTCTTAATATCAAAGACAATAAAGTTAGTAAAAGATTAATATTTTCTTAATTTTTAAAAAAAAAACATATAAAATAATTTTTTTTCTAAAGTGACAAAAAAAAAAGCGCGAGTACTTTTTGGTAGAGTCTACAAAAAGTAATGTACAAAAAGCGTGCGAACTTTAATTATTGAACAGTATTACTTGTTTAACTGGTACTCTAGTTTCTTTAAAAAGTTTCAGACATCTATGATTAGTACGATAATGTAAATGTCCTATTTTTTATCATCGATTTAATCTCATCAAATTAATTCTTAGTTTACATTGTAAAAGATCATAATATAAGATCCAAAATCATTAAAGAATTTGATGTCCTAATTAAGTACGAAGGATCACTTTGAATTCTTGTTTTCATTGAAAATCCAATTTTTGATTTTAATACTATTTTGTTAGAATTATTTTTGTCACAATTATAGTTGTTTTTTCTGTTCTGTTGAATGATGTGTCGGTCAGTCGGTGACTACAAAACTGCCACTTAAATTTACAATTTACAACACGAGAATCATTCGCCAAAAAATAATAAAATAAATGAAAAATGGAGCGCGAGTGCACCTCCAATCGAAGATCGTATGAACAGTGAATATCTTTGGTGGTCCTTCCTTATCTCATTTGTCAATCCATCGTTTAGCACTTGGCAGTAAACGAGCTCGTGCACGTGTTTGTTTGTTTTCATTCTTTTTTCTTTTTCTTTTTAATTAATATAGTAGATTATAACCTTTTCCTTAGCTGGAATATAACCCTATTTTATTTTTAAAAAAATACACATTGATGATTAGTAATTTAGTTTCCTATATATTAATTAATTTAATATTTTAGTTTAAATGATTATATTTTTCAAATATTGAAAATAAATAATATGTGAACTAGATTTAATGGAAGGATTAAAACAATGAAAACCCAAACTTTAAAATATCAAATTAATAAAATTAATATGTAAATAACTAATTAAATGGATAATGGATATATTTTTCGGACTAAAATACAATTTTAATTTTATTTTAACACAGTATTGCAGATAGGAAAATATTATTATAAACTTAGGGAAAAGGGGAAATGACAAGCCATTTAGACAGCTTTTTTTTTTTTTTTTGGTGCACAGACAGCATTTAGAGGATAAGTATTTAAGTATATATTTGGAATATTAAAACTTAAAAGAACACCTACAAGAGTAGTAGCTAACACTTAAGTTGTCATTTTTTTTTTCTATTTCTCATGAAGCCCACAAATGTTTTGAGTGTTCAAATGAATATTGTGATGACCAAAAAATATTTCTCTTATTATATTTCTAAAACTGTAAGTATTGTGAGTTTGGAGAAATTAAAGTATTCGAAAACGGCAAGAGAGTTCATTTTGTTCTTTTCTGTCCCCGAGACATTGATAATTTATTTACATATTAAAGTTCGGGTAAGTTAATGTTATCAACTTATAAATGAAAAAAGTCATGTACGATGAGTTCGCTAATAATATTAAATATTAATTTTGATATATTATTAATTTAAAATATTTTATATTAATAATTAATTATTTCTTTATGATTTTTGAAGTAATTACAATAGGAATTTATATTTTTAATGACACAAATCTAAATAATTGAATGTCGTATATAAAAATTTTATATTGACATTGAATTAAAATTAAATTTATATTAAATAGTAACAGCGTAAATTTGGTTATTGCATCACATATGTTGGGATGGAAACAAAGTTTAATAAATAAACCAACAATTTATGTCTGCATATTCCCGATAGATGGTGGGACAATAAAGTGATAACAACAAAGGAACCACCTGGTCCACCCTCTTCTGTCTACCATTGCAGTGGCACCCCAAGCCAATCCTAGTCTTCATGGATAGAAGAAAAATCCAAATTATAGGGCATTATATCCCAACGATGAAAGGAAAAACAATAGTAAGTGGAAAATGTAAATAAAAAGAAAACTTCTTAGGATTAGAGTAAGAAAAGAGTTGTGCCTATCCATTCGCATGTAACACTGCAGTTATTATGGGTTGTTTTTGCTTTCTATTTTTCATATATTTTTAATGTGATAACTGAAATGTTAAATGGGTAATAAATCAGTTTAGTAAAAATTTTTTTAATCATAATATTTTAAAATTGGTATCATTTTAGTTTTATATATAAAAAAAATTGATATGAATTTAATATTAATATTTTGGATTTTAACATTAATTTTATCTTTCCATCAAATTATGCATACCTTCTATTATTATTTATCTTAATTAATATATTAATTCTAAATTATATTGTTTATTTATCTTTTTTGATTAATAAAGGTAAACAATATTCACCTCATCAACTTGACTGACCAATCTTGCTACACTTACTGCACTTGGTCTAGGATGTATAATATAAAAGTTTTTGATGATTTGATAGAAAGATAAAATTGATATTAAAACTTAAAGTGTTAGGATTAAATTGATGCAAAATTTTATTTAAATCAAATTGATATCATCTTTAAAATGCTAGGAATAAAAAATATATTTACTCCAATTAATACTGAAACTTTGTTTTTTTTTTCACATAAAAAAAAAACTTTTCTTTTTCAACTCCAAAAAAACCCTAAACTTTCTTGTAAATAACTAAGTGCGACCCCTTGTCGCATCCGAGAAAAGAGTCAAGGTTTCATACTCCATTATTCCTTGAAAAACTTGGCATGGAAGATATGAAGAAAACAATAATATAAGTCACATTTTACCATTTTCTGACTTTGTAGACTTTGCCTTCTAGCTATATACCACATACACCTCCTATCTATGACTCCTAACACTCATTATTACGGCCCTCAACAACAACAACTAGATGAGGTTCCAATCTCTGAAGACAAGCACTTTGCTCTACATGGAGAGATCGTGCTTCTGGTGCTTGTCACAGTCTTCTTCCTCTTCATTGTGTTCATCCTCATGATACCTCGCCTCAAGAAGCGTGCTAGGCGTTCTCATGAATCTGAAACAGAAGGAGACTCCAGTATTGTTGCAGGCCACAATAATCCTTGGAGTTAGCAGAAAATTTCTTTTGTAAGGAATTAATGCTTATATATTGTATTGGGGTTGGAACAAGATAGTTAAAGTGCTTCAATTTCTATGTTAATATAGTTTTTTGAAGATGAGTATGGTTTTGCAGAACTTTCTCTTGCTTTTGTTGTTTGGGGATGTCAGTAATTTGTGGTGGTGGTGGTGACTATCTCTTCCATGTCAACATGATACAACCTTAGAAGGAGCATGTAGCTTGTGGAATCGTCACATATCATGATATCATGATATCATGATATCAACATCCTTGTGGTATATTTACATTTTAGTCCTTATAATGCAGGAGAAACATAAAGTCTACCTGCAGCTGGGTAGTTAATCAGTTATCTGCTCTAATCTATTCTTTTTTAGTTTGGATTTAATTTTTATATATTGTAAGTGTAAAAATATTTTACACATACATCCAATCATGTATTATTATAATGATAAAAATATTTGATTTAATCATTATTATTTTAAAAATTTTACAAATAAAAACATATAATTAGATGATATTATATATTTTTTTTTACACAGTAAGTACATCAAATTAATCTCATTTATGTTGTACTTTTAAAAAGTAAACATGTCTATTTGATTGATATATTTTACCAAATTGTCTTGTTCGCCCTATTTTTTTCCCCGCTCACGTCTTGTTTGTTCTAAAGTTGATGGGATGCATACTTTTTTATTTTTCTGCATAATATAATAAAACGATAAATAAAAAAATATTATTTTATTTTCTACTTTGGCTATGTTTAGTAAGGGAGTAAAAGAGGCCGTTGATGGTGGTAATGGTGCCACCATTGATGACGGTGGTAGTGCGTCATGCGATGAAATAATATTGGAGGCTATTGATAGTGAAGATATGATTGGGAGTGAGCTAGACAATTATAACAAGAAAGGCCATAGCAGCATTGCTGATGTGGAGGAGTTAGTTGCGGCAAAAGCACAATTGTCCAATCCTCGAGAATTCAAGAAAAAGTAGCTCAAGAGCAAAGGTTCCGAATCAGTTATTGAAGAAATTTGTGTAGAAAGGCTATAAGAGTGAATATTTCAAGAGGATTGAGTTGAAGAAAGAGATAGAGAATTATGACTGGCGCCTCCTCTCTCTAATTTTTCTCCTCTCTTCTAGGATATATTCTTTTTTCTTCGCTCATGTATTCTCAATGCTCTTTAATGTTACTGGATTATCTCCTGACTTCACATAAATAAAATCACTCCCACCTCATTCAGCCTATTATTTATGTCTTATTGTATTTTTTTTTCTTCTTCTTCCTAAAGCTTTCATCTCATAGGTGCTTTAATCATGTGATCGCTGAAAACGCTTAGATGAAGCAATTACAAGTTTCTATTCGGGGACATCAACTTTAGCTACCCGTTTATTTATTAGCTATAGCTGGTTTTGATTTTACGAGCATCTTGGCTAGCCACATTGGGCCCAGATGTATTGGATTACATTGCTCTTATACTATCAAGTTTTATTTACAAGGTCAATTTATTGCTTTGCATGGTGAGCAATAGCACATTTATACCACATAAGATGATGATTACAGCAGACTAATTCAATAGCTGAGCTATATACTTTATGTCTTCAACATGCCGAAACAATTATGATAAGTACTTCGATTTGCCAGACATTGTGGAGCCTAAATTGGCTATTCTGTTGTACCTACACATGTTAAAAGAATATTTGATAAGCCTTTACCACAGCCAAGAGATCATGACCATGCTAGACCACTTTAGGCGGGGACCAAACTAGTAAAGCCGTATAGGTATCCTGACAACCACAAGGTAGATATAGAGAAATTGGTTCAAGAAATGTTGCAGCAAGGAATTATACAACCCAATTCAAGTCCTTTCTTAAGCCCAGTGTTATTGGTTAGAAAGAAGGATGGATCATGGAGGTCTTGTATTGATTATAGGGCACTCAATGTTATCATAATCAAAGATAGCTTTTCTATGCTTACCTTGGATGAATTGTTGGATGAGTATTTACATGGTGCTAAATTTTTCTCCAAGTTGAACTTACAATTAGGTTATCATCAAATACTTGCGAGACTTGAGGATAGGTACAAGACTGCTTTTAGAACTCATCAAGGGCTATGTGAGTGCTAAATCATGCCTTTTTAATTAGGGCAAATTATATTTACCTCCTTTGAGATCTATTAATACTACACTTGATCTTCTCTAATTTTTAAGATGACACTCAACTTCCTTAATTTATTTAAGGATATTACACTAACCTCCCTTAACCCTAAATTCTAATTTTTTTAAAAGTTAAAAAATATATGGAATAACTATTTTATCCCTAATTATTTATTTTATTTCTAATTTAATGTCATCCCATCCTTGATTACAACCTCATCATTCCTAGAATCCATACAATCAAAACAACCACTTTAAACTTGTCATAATCCCATCCCTCTAAAAAGACATCAGCCACTAATAAATACATAGAAATCCGCCAGTGGTGGTGGGGTGTATTCTAATAAAAAAAATGTTTAGTTTGGGATTTTTTTAAAGTAAAAAAACACACACTCGAAGACATGGTGCAAAAGCTGGAGCAACTTGAGATAGCTATGGGGATTGCACAAGAAGGCGGAATTTCCCACCTCTCAACGGACACCATTCATTACAACCCAACAAATCTCTACTCCTGATTCCAAAGCATGCTCACTAGACTCAACCCTCCCCCAACCACAACCACTGCAAATGTAGTTTGGAATTGTGCACCGCAGTTGGGGTTGAATAGGGGAAGGAGGTTGGCTTTGTGGAGATGAGAAAGGTGAGTGCTTGCATTGTATTGGCACCACTAAAGGTGTTGGAAGTGACATCAATGGAAGGGTTGATAGAGGTACGTAGAAGAAGGGTAGATTAGAAATTTTTAAAATTATGTTAAAAGAGATACATCAAGTGTTAACTTAAAAATTAGAAGAGGTCAAATATAATATTAGTAGACCTCAAAGGAGGTAAATATAATTTTCTCTTTTAACTAACTAATCCACCTGCTACATTCCAACCTAATGAATACAATTTTCTAAAGTTTGCTTCAGAAGTTTGCGGTGGTATTTTCTTATGATGTTTTGATTTACAACTCTTCATGGTCCACTCACTCTTTAACACCTTGCTACTATTTTGGAGACTATATATGCAACACAATCAATTTTTGGCCAAGTTACCCAAATGTGCTTTCTCAAATTTTTTTTACCTATATATATACAATTGTCTTATATATGTTCCAAGGTTGACAAGATGTACACATTCTTTTTTTTCTTACATACTAGCTAAGACGAGAGATTTAAACCAAATAAAATGCATTAACAATAAAGAGAGTAAAGGGATCACAGAACAAGATATCAAGGAAAGATGGAAAAGTTACTTTCATGAGTTATTTAATGAAGGATATAGGCCTCTTTTACAATTTGATGGGTTAAATACAAGAGAGGAAGGCCAAAATTATCTATTTTGTTGTAGAATTCAAGAGTTTGAGGTAAAGGAGGTTTTGAAGCAAACAAAAAATGGTAAGGCAATAGGGCTCGATAAAATACCTATCGAGGTATGAAAATGTCTAGGAGAGAAGGGCATAAGTTGGCTCACAAAGCTATTTAATAAGATTATGAGATTAAAGAAGATGTCAAATGAATGAAGACAAAATACCTTGTTCTTATTTATAAAAACATATGAGACATACAAAACTGTGCCAATTACAAAGGGATTAAGCTCGTAAGCCATCCTATAAAGCTATGAGATAGGGTAATTCAGAGAAGATTGAGACAAGAGAGTCACATCATAGAGAATCACCTTGGTTTTATGCTTGGAAGGTCTACTATGAAAGTGATTTACTTGTTATGAACATTGATTGAGAGATATCAGAGGGATCGGAGAGATTTGCATGTGGTTTTCATGGATTTGGAAAATGGGTACAATAGGGTGCTAAGGAAGGTTTTATAGAAAGCTTAGGAAAAGAAATGAGTTCAGATGGCCTATATTAGAGTAATCAAATATATATATAATATGGTCACAACTCGCATGAGAACACAAGGTGGGGTGATAGAGGACAACTCTGAGTCCCTATAATTTTTCACCGTCTTCAATGTACTTACTAAACATATCTATAGCCCAATGCCACGGTGCATGTTTTTTGCAGATGGTATAGTCCTAGTAGGAAAATAAAGAGAAGAACCAAATGGGAAGTAGAGTTGTAGAGACAAGTTTTGGAAGCTTATGCTTTTTGTATAAGTAGAAATAAAATGGAATATAAAGAATGTAAGTTTAGCAAGAGATACAAATTGTAATTTAGAAGTGAAAATCGGGGATGATATTATACCACAAGTCACAAAATTTAAGTATCTTAGATCCATGATCCAAAATGATATGAAAATAGATGGAAATTTAAACCATAAGATTCAAGCTAGGTGGTCAAAGTGAAGGAGTGTTTCGGGTGTTATTTATGATTTTTTTTTTAAAAAAAAAGTACCACTAAAGTTTAAAAGTAAATTTTACCATATAGCTATAAGACCAGTAAAGTTGTATGGGACTAAATATTCAATGATAAAAAGTCAATAAGAAAATAAGTTAAATATTACAAAGATGAGGATGAAATGTTGGATAGATGGACACACTAGATAAGATAGTATTATGAATAAGTGCATTAGAGAAAAAGTTAGGATAGCGCTTATTGTAGAGAAAATGGTATAGTCTCATCTTAACTATTTTGGACATGTGAAGAAGACATATAGAGATCCAGTAAAGAGAGTGAATCAAATAGAGGGTAGTTTAATAGCTTAAGATAGAGAGAGACCTAGAAAAACTATAGTTGAAATCATTAAAATAGATTTAAATGTTAATATTTTAAATATGAATATGATTTATGATAGAATATTATAACATTACTTGATCCATGTTGTTGAGTCCATCTAGTGTGTGTTTGAGAAAGCTGTAGAATTAAAATTATTTTAATAATCGCTTATTTATATGTATGTTTGGAAAAATTGTTAGATTAAAATTATTTCAATAATTACTTTTTTGTATAATCGATTATATAAGAATCAATTTATGTTTGGGTATTATAGCTGAGAAGTAGTTTTAAAATAATCTGTTTTATTTGGATTGTATAAAAAAAGTTGCTTTTGTGAGGCAAAATTACTAAAAAAGATATGAAATTATTATTTATATTATATAATATTTGATATTTATAGTCAATTTGGTAAAAATATAATATTATGTATACTATACAAAAAGCTTTTTTTAAATAATATAAAAAAAAAGCTTTTGTTTTTTTCCCTCAAAACAGTTTTAATTTTTCAAATATGATTATAATCCAATTCAATAAAACTTACCCAAACATGATTTTTTTTCTTCAACAATTTTTTTTTTTGGAAAAATGGCTTTTTTTGTTGTTTCCCAAACATGCACTATATAATTAATTTTTTATATAATCAATTATTTGAGAGTCAATTTTATATTTCAATACTTCAGCTGAAAATTGATTTTAAAATAATATATTTTATTTAGATTGTACAAAAAAAATAATTTTATATGGTAAAATTACTAATATATATATATATATATATATATATATATATATATATATATAGAATAATTGTTTATATTATATAATATCTAATAGTTAGGGTCAATTTGATAAAAATATAATATTGTGTGTATTGTACAAATAATTTTTAATAAAAAAAAAGCCCAAATTCTACCTTCCACTTTTTCCTCCAAAAAAAGCTTAAATTCTTTGAAAGTGATTATAATCTATTTAAATAAAAGTTACCCAAACAAGATTTTATTTTCAAAATATTTTTTTTGGGAAGACAGCTCTTTTTTTTTTTTTTTTTTTTTTTGGTTTCCTCAACATGTTATAGTGGGATAAAGCTTAGTTGTTATTGTACATGATGATATTAAAAATGAAAAAGAACCACTTTTTGTTTAGGTCAGCAAAAATGAAAACAACTATATTATTTTTCACATTTTTATTTTATTGTTTTTGGTCGGAGAAGGGGATGTTATTGTGGAAGGGGGAATAACTATATCTTTTTGTCAATAGAATAGAACAACCTCAAAAATTTCAAAGAGCAAAAACTTGTCCGAAGCAAAAGTGGTTCAAAAATATTCATTCAGGGAAAGTTTTAGTCCCAAACGGCTCATTCATTTTGACCCACCATTCAATTAGAGCCATAGTCTCAAATCCAGGGTGACAAGTATCTATGATCATTCGGACCAAAAAATGAGTATGGCAGGTATGGGGCAGCACAAGTGGTGGACTTCTCTTGCCTTACACAACTGCACCCGCAATCTGAGACCCAAAATTCCCTCCCTAACTCTCCCTGTGGACCAAAAAAATAAAAAAAGGAGTACGTGTGAGTGTGCGTATTAATTATAGTATGCATATGAGAATTTTTTTTTTTACACTAGAGTATCATTGTATTTGCTTTTTCCTATTAAGGGTATGCTTGCTTATGTTTATTTATAAGAAAAAAATCTTTTTGATAAATATTTTTTGAAGTTTTTGTAATTTATTTGAATAAGCTTCTAAATAAAAACAAAATCAGAAAATCATAAGTATTCTACATTTCTTTAGAAGCAAATTAAAAGCTACTTCTGCTTATACTTCGCTTTCTTTTGTCTTTAGAATATCTTCAAAAAAAATAAAAATTACCCAATTGCACCCTAATTAAAATCTCCGTTCAAGCAACACCCAGTTTGCACTTCCATCAACCTAGTAAATTTAAAGTCAGTTCGATATGGAAATAAAAATAAAGATGAAAAATCTATGAATGAATTTCCAATACAGTTTTAGAAATAAAGTAGATTCAGATGTGTACGCCCTAATTTTACCCCCTTACCAAACTGGCCCCATTTCCCCTAGATTAATCTTTAGGTTTCTTCTAATTCCCCTAGATTAATCTTTAGGTTTCTATTTCTGGCTAACTAAATTTGCAGGATTTAACACACAAGTTTAAGTGGCTATTTGCTAAGAGCATATGCTAAGATAACTTGCTTTTCGAAATTCATAACATCACACAGCCCTCAATCAGTGTTGAGAAAAGTTGAGCTATCCATATTAAAATCTCACATTTAGTAGCAAGGAAGACCAAAATAATGACCATGTAGTGATACAATTTAACATATCCAAAGTCTAAATTGTGAACCGGAATTATAAGCATTCATCCATAAGACCGAACAACGGACAATATTATTGACGGTGAAGATACACAACAAGCATCAGTGTGTTTCTCTGTTATATCCAGACAAGACATGAGCTACTTTGAATGTAAACATTCTCTAACCACTAACCAGATTGAATGAGGAAGAGAACTAGTTCCTAAACTTGCTTATTTTGTTACTACAATATGCTTTATATCAGAAAATGATGCTGCCAACCAATATGGAAGTGAGGGGAACCGTGAGGTTGTCATCAAGCTCTGTGCTGATAGGAAGGGACTCCACAACTGCTGTGACAATGGACACGATTAGAAAACCTAGAACCAACTTCATGCTCCCCTCGATATATCCGAACGAGGAAAAATAGCACATATACCTGTCAAAACACACAGCAGCATAGAATAAGTAGGTTTTAACTTGTAGTGCAAAATAAATAAAGAAATAGAAGTCCCCAGAAAGTTACCCGACAGAAGCTAAGAATCCAGCCGATGCCATTGCAATTGAACCAGCGTAGGACTTGTTTTTGTTGTAAGGAATCTTTTTACTGCCAAGTCGCCTTCCAACAATGTCAGCTACGCCTGAAGCAGCATATAAAGAATAAGGATCACGATTCTCCTAACAGTGAAGTAGAGTTGATCTCTTTCTTTTCTTTTAAATTTTGATGTGCAGCTAAAGCATTGCCTAATTACAAACAAGAGACTATAAGTAATTCACTATAGCAACATTACCATCTCCTGCACACAGATTGCATATTGTAGCAATGGAAATAGGTGAGGTTCTCCAGTATATTATGGATGCCACAGTAATGGTTGTAGCATAATATAGTGGTCCTTTAAGAAGTTCCCTGGTACAGAGGAAAAACTGAGAACAAATGAAGAAATAATGTAAAGACATGCAATCAATTATCAAACAATAGAAATTCAAATAAAACGTTATATGTTCATTCTCAAAAGGATCTCACAGGCCAATCGTGTAGTGTGGCTAGTAATTTACACCACAATCCATTCCTTCTGATTTTGGTACATATCCTATTCATACTTTTTTTATATACCATAACTACAGATACAAAACAGCAAATTATACCCATTTTGCATCTGGTGATTGATCAGCTTAATCACTAAGAGATACTTTTCTAGATAGAATCAACTGTAAAATGAGTTAACAATTAATTGTTCCACAGATTCATAGATTCTCACTGGCTTTAATGTGTACAATATTGCAACCTGTAATCTCCATATCTACTCATTGATTTCACGGTGGCCTCATCTTTCCATATTCCAAGTCCAATAATAAGCATCCGAAATATATTGACTCCCGGAATAAGAGAAGCAAAGATTGCAGCCCAACTGTCAGTACTGTAATGATTGAACAGACATGATTCAACAAGGGAAATTGTAACTGAACTTTTTTCTTTTTTTTAACCTTTTTGATAGAATAATTGTAACTGAACTTTGAATAGGCTCATAATTCATGAACTACACAATTACCTGAACAGTGGCCAGCATAGCATGAATACCAGCCCAATGCTTATATGTACAAGTTTCCTATTCAATTTCTGAACAGAGAAAGTAATTGATGAGAAGTCTGTAGACGCAAACCAAGTAGATATGCATTTGTAAAAGCAGGAAGGCAGCATCTACCTAACGACAAAGAAACATTCGAAAACCAAGCGCTGCCCTCTTTGAAAGATAGCACTAAGTGCTACTGCACAATGAAAGATCATGAAAATGATGCTCAACTCTTTACTTATAAAATGAAATACAGCAATCTTAAAGAAAGTCAGCAACTAAGCTCCAAAAATATCTAAGATGGAGGGGAGGGAGTTGATAGGAACACTCATTGGGACAAGTTCCAACAATCTCTCTGAAAGTGCATTATGTATCAACATGAACATGCCATGTTGTACTCAGAGGGACATGGCAGAAGAATGGAGGACTTGTCAGCATATTCATAATATCCTCAGGTCCAAGTTCCACTAAGGTCTCTAAATTTTTTTCCTTTTGCCTTCAAAAAATAAAGAAAAGACATAGAAACTAGTGGTTTGTTTGGTTTGTGATTTCATTTTCTATTTTCAATTTTAAGTTCAAAAATGTCATTTTATTTTCAATCTGTTTCTTGTTTTCAAGATTTCATGAAGGAAACAGTAAAAACAACAAAATCATCTTTTCACTTCTTTTCACATAATCATATTGAAAACAATATATGACACTTTTCCATTAAAATTGAAAACAAGAAGTGAAATCAGAAAATGGAAACATAAACCAATCAGACCCTAACTTTGAATCTACTTAGAAATGGCCTTGCTTAAACAATAAATTCAAAATTCCTTCTCAGTAAGCAAGGATCATAGACATGCATTCAAAGAATAAGGGATACACTTCACTAATGCTTATCTTGCCATCATTCCTATACACAAGTGGACAACAAATTGCAAGAAAATTTGCCATTTTCATTTCCAACCACCACTCAAATTGCTAGAGAAAAAAAATCCCACTTTCCACAATGATTTCCCCTTCACACCAACTAAAGATACAAATTCTTTTCAGCTAAATTAAAGCCCCCCCCCCCCACCAAATAAAACCAAAAAAAAAAACCACATACCTCAAAAATCTACCACCAATCCAAACAAGGCCTTAAAGGGGGAACAAGAAAAGATAGAAGACAAGAAACCTGGTCAAAGAACCCTCGCTTTGCAGTCTCTTGCCACAACCTAAGCAAGGAGAGTGCCACAGCACCAGAGATGGCAGTGGCATAGATGTCGGAGACTAAAGGGTTATGGTGGAGCATGGTGGCCGTCGCGGCGAGGTTCCGGCGAGATTGTGGTGGTGGTGGGGTTGTGTGCGTGAAAGAAGAAGAAGAAGAAGAAGAAGAAGAGATGCGTTTGAAAGAGGTGAGAAATGGGGTAGAAGAAGAAGAAGAAGAAGAAGAAGAAGAGATGCGTTTGAAAGAGGTGAGAAATGGGGTAGAAGAAAAAGAAGAAGAAGAGGGTCTTTTTGTAAGTGTAATGGGTGTGGGTGTGAGGAGAAGAGGGTCAAACCTTTGAAAGCAGCAGGTGCTGCTGCTACAACAAATCATGTTGGGATTATTGGGAGGGACAGGCATGCAAGGAAGCCAAAGACCACCCTGTTTCAATATTTTTTTTGCATTCTTGCATTTGATTTGGGTTTTCACCAGACTTTTTGTCTTTTTGTTTTTTTAGGTACTATTGAAAAGGCATAACTTATTATTATAGGCATTTTCTTCACCATTAAATATGTGTAAAATTATGTAAATTATCATTAAAACATGTCAATTACCAACAAAAAAAAATAATACATTAGTTATCGAACATACATTTATATATGTGAATGGCTGAATGGAGGGCCTAACAGATGATTCGATGGATGGAAAACACTTGACAGTCCAACAAGTTACCTGACTAAGTTGGCATTACGTGATTCATTGTGAATTTCATATTTACCCATCGATGTTACAATGTTAATCTGTCAAGTATAATTCAGGCAACCCATTCGAATTGCCTAACAATGCTCTTTGATAGATATTATTTATTTAAAAATTTAACTATTTTTAAACCTTAGATCGTTGTGTAGGCCAGCGCATGGGCTGGTCCCAGCCCACTTGGCTATGTGGAATTTTTATGAATGTGGGCTTTTTAGCCTTAGCTTATATAGATCAAGGCTAAATAGGATGAATTGACATATTTGACATATTTCTAGTAATATCATATAAATCTTAATAAATGTTAGTATATATGTGTGTAATATTGCTTAATTTTAAAAAAGGTCAGCATAATTTACTTAAGAAAAGCTTAGTATAATTAAATTAATGGTTCAAATCACATCTTAAAACTTCTTTTACAACTTTCAAGACATACGAAAAATCTTTTAAGATAGAGAATTGAGAGTTGAGAATTGAGATAATGTTCTTTATATGATACCAAAATTGTTTTTCTACAACTCAGTACATTATTCTCATTAATCTTCAACATTGCTCTTTCCATTTCCATAGTCTACAAATAAGAAGAGTTAGTCAGGTTTTAAGTTTTCTTTCTCAAGTTTCTTAGCTACTCACTTTTCTACTCGCTTACACATTTCTGAAGAGTAAAATGAGCTCAATTTTTAAGACAACGAGGTATTGAATTTGACATAAAGAATAATTTGGGGAGTTAGAATATCTTGGTCTCTTATATCTTTGAAATTGAATATGATTTCTGACATTATGCAATAAATGAGACTTAAAGAGCTAGAGAGAACATGACCAAAATTTCATTTCAAATGCGTGTAGAAGACATTCCTCTTTGTAAGGACTGATTTGACTTAATTTTATATATTCTAAAGACTATTATGAATTAAAATTTCGAATACCCTATACTTAATTTTCTAATTTTAAGGACTAATACATCCAACACTTAAAATTTTAAGGATTAAAATAATGGTTTAATTTTTTTAAAAGTAGTAATTCTAATATCTTAAAATTTTGAAATTACAAATAAAGTTTATTGAGATCAATTGTGTACTATCATTGCATTTAACTTTTTCAAAACTTCGATCACGAAGGAACGTGTTAGTAATAAATTCTTAGGTTTGTCTAACATATTCAATTGATGTGTCATCTATCATTAAAAGAAATAGTTACGTGCATAAATGCAAAAAATTTATATAAGAATTAATATTTGATTGATTCAGAGGTTCGATATTTATTTTTCTTAAACAAAATTTTGAATTTGAGTATTATGAATAAAAAAATATTAATACTAGAAAAACTTTATTTTTATAATAAGTCAATCGAAACTCAATAAATTAGTCAGGATTAATAAACTTTAAATACTAATTATTTAAACTAAAAACTCATATCTCAATGTTTTTTAAGATATGAATGAAATTATAGAATGTAAATCTTTTGAGGAATTTGTAATGCATGTTTTTATTATACAAGTAACATTGCTCATGTCTAAAATATGCCATATGGCAATTTAAGTGTACAACTGAAGAATTCTTTTTCATTATACCATTAATTATTTATTTTTAAAAAAATTTTAATCTTGTTTTTAATTTTTTAAAAACTTTGATCAAACTCTTAATTTAAATACATTATATGTGATAACCAAGCTAGTGTGTACCTTCTTTTTTGTCATATATCTAAAATTTTCTCTTTCTTTTTGTCGACATCTAAAATTTTCTAATAAATATTATGTCTTGCACGTCGACACGTCTGGAGGTTTTGGGCCAAGCGTGGCCTACATTTCCATCCGCTGTCTAGGGTTGGGCCCATTTGTACTATTAAGGAACCCAAAATGTTAAGCATAGTAAACTTAATACTGCCAAAAAAAAAAACTTAATAATAGTTTATTATAGCGATAAACCATTTTAGTATTAAACAGAGCTTAAAAAGTAATGTTATTTGTTCTTTTTTTTTTTTAACATTTTTGAAGAGATATTATAAAATGTCCCACCTTCAATAAATGTTTAAAAGACATCTCATAATATCCCTTCAAACATAGTTACAAAAGTAGAACAAATAACATCTCTCAATCTTAAATGATGTATAAGTTCAAGATCAATATTATACAATGAAACAATAATCATAACCAAAATTTTGATAGAATATAAAAATTAATAGATAAGAAGAGAGAGAGAGAGAGAGAGAGAGAGATCACATTCTGAAGTCATAAATGTTATAAGTTATAACAAAGTTTTATTACAATTCTCACATATCACATATGATTGACAACATAAGATCTAAATCGACGCCGTCATTTTGCAAGTTCGTTTTCTAGTTTTGCAAAAATTTTTTCATGTTTATATAATTGGTGTAAAATTAAATCACTTCAGATATCTAGTATATCATTTCTATGACTAACTTCTTGCAGCCTCATATCTACAGTTTAGAGATTTATCAACCGTAGAGTGCAAACTTAGGGCTTGTTTATTTTACATCTTGGCAAATGAAAAGAGGAAATTTATCTTTTTAAGATACTTTTATAGAAAGTAATATTTTCTTCTATTAAAAGTACTTTTACATATCTAAAACTATCTAAAACTTTAAACTAAATAGGAACTTAGCTACTTATAAAAAATTTTCATGGATTTTTTCCTTTAGTTATAAGGAGTTCTTATTGAAGTTAGAGGGATTAAAAAAAATGATAAATGTATGGGATTAAACGCCTAAATCAACACCGATAACCTCTTGTAACACAAGGATTAGGAAAAGTGTCACTTAAATTACAACTAATTGACGTCATTTTATGGATTTTATTGATGTATTAATTCTTTAACACATTTGATTTATTTTATCAGACAGCTAGCACATGGGGGCCTTGGTTGGCCCCGTGTGACATGAAACTAAATCTCGTACAACTTATGCAGTTATGCTAACTCATGCACGATGTTAGATTCTTGTCTCCTTCAAAAGGTGGTTGTAATGTTACGTTTTATAACTTCCTTTGCCACGACACATGGGGCCGCAAGCCTAGGAAGCATTTACAAAGGGCAGTTCTCTGGTGGACATGTAAATCTATGAATTATGTGGATTTTTGTCATTTAGCGAATCAAGTATAGTGCATAGTAGAAATCTCTCAAGATCAGGATGCTGAGACGAGACTCAATGCAAATTCTGAGTTTCGAGTTTTATTTTGATAAATGTTTCGAGTTTCGAATTCTACTTTAATACGAGTTTCGAGTTTTATTTTGATGCAAGTTCAAAAGATGATTAAGTTGAGGCTAGACTTGATGTGAGTTTCAAATTCACAAAGAGTTTCGAGTTCTACTTTGATGACGAGTTTCGAATTCTACTTTGATGCGAGTTCCGAGTTCCCTTTTCATACGAGTTCTAAGTTCCAATTTTCACGTCTTTTAATATGCACAATACTTTCCGAATGTACACCATTCTAAAGAGGCATGGAGCAGAAGAAGAATGGGAAGAGGGTCATCTAAGTGTAATGGGTGTGAGAAGAAGGAGGCACAGACGTGTAAGCAACTGGGTCAAGCCTAATTCTTATATGCTGGTACTTGGAGGGCCATTCATGCAAGAAAGCTAAAGACTCTCTTTCATTCTTTTATTGCATCCTTGCATTTGATTTGGGTCAAGTTTGGTTTTTCACTAGAGGCTTTTGTTTTTTTCTTTTATTGAATAATTTTTATATACTGAGCTCGAGTCAAATTGACCCATTATAGGAATAAAACTCTTTTATTACTAACTTTTTTATCAACAAAACTCGAACTCGAGATATTGTTTAATTAAGTGAATGAGTGTCAAATCATTTAAATCAATTAAACATGGGTAAAACATTAAGTAGTTGGCTTGCAGAATCATATTTTTAATTGGTCCTCACGTTAGTTTCTATCAATTAAACTTTAATACCTTAAGGAAGCTCAATATAAGCAAATTAATGGTTTGTAGCACATTTTAAAACTTCATTTGCAGCCTTCAAGACATACATAAAAACTTTTAAGATAGAAAATTGAGAATTGAGATAATGTTCTTTATTTGATAACCAAATTTGTTTTTCAACAACTGTGCACAATATCCTCATTGATCTTTCACACTGCTCTTTTATATTCCTATATAGTCTATTAATGAGTACGAGTTTGTTGAGTTTTAAGTTTTCTTCTCAAATTTCTTAGCTACTCAATTTTCTACTCGCCTACATATTTTTGAAGAGCAAAATGAGGTTAATTTTTAAGAGAATGAAAAAAGAATAATTTGGAGAGTTAGGAAATATCATCATGTCTTATGTCTTTGAAATTGAATATGATTCCTAGCACTCATGCAATGAATGAGGCGTAGAGAGCTAGAGAGAACATGATTGGAATTTTATTTTTTATAGGTGAAGAAGCCATTTCTCTTCCTAATTAAGGACTAATTTGTCACAATTTTATTTTATATATTGTAAAGACTAATATGCCTGACATTTATAATTTCAAGGACTCATTTATAATAATTTTTAGCACTTGGTAACACTTTCAAGGGCTCATTTAAAATAATTATCATTTTTGGCACCTGATAACATCGTTATCCCTAAAGTTAAACATATTGTAACTGGTTAGCTCTTCTGTTAACTCTCATTTGTTAACTCTTAACAAAAATAATAATGTGGTTGTTAAGTGAAATGTTATTGTTAACTTTGAACTAAATGAAATGCTGTGTTTTAATTAATATATACAAAACCACATTGATTATCCCTTTCTTGTAGAAATTATCGAAGAAAGGATGAAAAAATAGGTGAAGAGAGAAATAATCAATATGTTCTTATAAATATTATATTGAAGCATGGTATTTTATTTAGTTCCAAGTCAGCTATAATATGATACTTAACGGTTACATCATCATTTCTGAGAAGAGTTAATAAATGAGGGTTAACAGAAGGACTAATTACTTGTTATAATATGCTTAATTTTTGAGGTGAAAGTATTACTAAATTTTTTTTGAGACTAACTTATTAAATCTCAATTATTTTAAGGAGAAAAATATATATTAACTTAATTATTATAGTAAACTTTCACACTGTTATACTCTATATTTATTTGGACCGTAAATATCTCATTTAATATTCTTATTTTAGATTCAAATAATAAGACTCAAATTTTATTGTTATTTAAAATTTAACGTAGCTCTCCGTTCCCAACACAACCACCTTTGTAGCCACTGCAACACAAGCTCTCTTATCTCAAACTCATCTTTTCCTCCATCTTTAATTAATTCTTAATGCGATCTCGTCATCATTGCCAAAGAAATCCAATAAGAAAATCATCTTTTCCTAAGAATTGACCTCCCTTTTTCTCATCCAAAAAAGGAAAAAAAAACCTCCATTTTTGTATTGAATAAAATATAAATCAAATTTCTTTATATCTATTTGATCCAATTTTTAAATTAAGTAATGATATAGAGATATTTTTCTTAATATGAGTATATATTTTTAACTTTTAAAGTCCTCATTTTAAAAAATATCTATATATGCTTATTTAATTTAAAAATTGAAAATTAATATAAAGAACTAAGTACAAAGTTTTGTCCTTTGATATTTTCTGCCGCCAACGGGACCATGCCCTCTTTCGACCATTTGAGGTTCCTGCATCACAAGTAATGGCTTGTGCAGCTTAAGATGGTCCAACAATTAATTATGGGCTTTTATGTGTTGACAACTCAGATGACTTGTATGACTAAAATACAACCCATCTAACCCAATCAATTTTGACCCAAAAAAAAAACTTAATCATTGGTTAAAGACAAAAAAGAGAAAGAGTAAAAAAAAAAAAACTCAATGAATGGAGTATGGCCTGAGCAAGGTCCACTCCGGCTACGTATCCACGAGTCACCGTACACCTACAATGCAATGGAATTATTAGATATTGTAGGTACATTGCTTAGCTGTGGCTCAATTTTTTTGTTTTTCAAAACTAAAGTCGAAATTCGTGTATTCAAGTTTGTTTTAACCGGCAAATCTTTAGATGTGCCTCGTGAGTTAGTGGCCATTGTGTCATTGAAACTCATCCATCTATATTAATAATAAATGACTTAGATTATTTCAATGCTATCTTTTATAATTTAAAAAGTACACTTATAAAATTTTAAATTATAATTTAAAAAATTTAATTTAAATATATTGATAGTATAAAATAATTTTACACTATCAGCTAATAGCAATAGTAGAAAGTACTAACTCATATAAATAATCACCCATTATAAAGAGGAATCCACCATAATTTCTTATTTTCCTCTATTTCTATTAGTTGATAATATAAAACTGTTTTACACTATTAATGCATACCAATTAAATTCTAATTTGAATTCAATTTTTATATATAAATAATATAAAATAATTTTATACTATTAATTAATAAAATTTTAAAAATATATTAAATGATAATAAATAATTATCTATTATGGTAATTATTTATTATAATTTATTATTTTTTTAAATTTTTATTTATTGGTTGATGTTTTAAAATTATTTTTTCAATATAAATAGATGGAAAAGTAGTGATAGGAGGACGCACAAACAATATGACGCATACTGGAAAATGAGAAAATTGACAAAAATACTTGGATGATAAATTCTACATAATTATTGTTACTTGTGTTCAATTTTTTTTGTCCAAAAACTTACTAGCGTCACACTATTTATGCTGGTAAGTTTGTAAAAAAAAAAAAAAACTTATCAATGCAAATTATACAAGTGTCAGTAAGTTTTGTAAAATAAAAAATGATAAAAATATTTAAATAATAGATCTTATATAATTATTATTATTTTTATTCAATTTATCTTTTTGTCTAGAAATTTATTGGCATTGCACTGTTAGTGATAATATGTTTTGTTAAAAAAAAAAAAATCTACTAGTGCAAATAGTTCAAGTATCGGTAAGTTTTGTATATATACACAAAACTTGTCAGCATTTATATTATTTGTTAGTAAATTTTTTGATAAAAAAATATTAAATAAAAATAATTATGATCATATAAAACTCATTATTTAAGTATTTTTATCATTTTTCTTGTTTTTTTCGTATAGATTGTATATATATCACACTGTTTGTGTGCTCACCAAACATTTCTCTAGATAAAAATTACGCTCTTGTAATTTGACAATTATAGAATTGCCCAATCTTAAAGACTTCCGTCGGATTGACCTCTCTTCCTCCTTATCCCATGGCCCCCACTTCTGCAATCACCCATTGTCAAGTTCCTCGGTCCTCGCCGTTAAACTTCGAGTTCCCAACTCTGGTAAAAATACTGGACCAAAAATCAATAGCCCAAATAGACTTTCCCCGATCAGTGAGACACCATATATAATTTGATTTTAAAAAAATGGAACTTTATGAGATTATCAAAGCTAAATAATCAAATCAAGCTCAAACAAGTCCCATTAACCATTTTTGAGCGAAGAAAATGGGAATTTTATAGGTACGTGTTTGGTTCTGGTTTTATAGAATTAATTTTTGATAAATTAATTTTAAAATAAAATAATTTATATTTAATAATTTTTTTAATAGAAATTATGATAAAAAATAAAAAAAATTATTTTTTCTAAAATTAATTCTGAAAATAAAAAAATAACAATCAAATATAATAAAAAATTGATAGAATAAATTCGGGAAAGGGAGTAAATATGCTTCCAATCACACTGTCAGTCACTACAAAACCTAAACCCATCAATCTTTCATCATGTTCCTGTAGTCCAGTGGAGCATCGCTGTGGATGTAGAAGTTGTGAGTGCCATGCATGAGAAGCAAGAGAGTCGTAGAGAACGAGAGCGATCTCCAAAACGTTATTGCATTCAAGATCCACGAGTTCTTTTTCTTCGAACGGCGGTTTAGAGGGGTGGCATGGGGGCTAGTATTCCTATGCTTCGGTTCCAGAATGTGCTTCGCCAGTGATGGGAGGGGGTGAATGGAATTCAACTTTTTAAAAGAAATTTGCAAAGTGACCTCATAATTATCTTTATTCTGACAATGACCTCAGGGACAATGTGATCACTACCCTAACAAGGCCCACAGTAGAATTCGCCTTGGTTTGACATCCACACCATTTGAAAGCCTTTTTTTTCCAGACCAACTTTGTTTTGGACGTGAAGAACTTGTTAAAAGCGTTGAAAGTAGTATATTATACGAGTTTGGATGATTTAAAGCAAAATCAAGTTTGTCTTTAAACGTAATCTTTGGTCATGTGATTTTGTTACTTTTGTTCTTTTTTTTTTGTTGTTAAAAGTTTATTTAAGGGGAAGACTCACTCTAATTTAGAGTTAGGATAGGTATTTGAATTGATCGAGCTCTTATAAATGTACTTATAAATCACCTATATACTAACGAGGAGAACTTAGAAATCAAATCTAAGTCATGATAAATCCAAATGGCCATTTTGTTAATTACTTTTGCAATAAATAAAAATTTGTTGAAGTGCATATTGATAAAAATATTCTTTTAACTTATTATTTTTATTAACATTTTGATATTATTTAAATAAACAAAATTTAATAATTTGAAATTATTAATATTATAGTTGAAAAATAATTTTATTTTATAATGCTTAAACAAATTTTAAATATAAAAAATTATTTCTTTATCAATTTATTTATAATTAAATTTTGGATAAAATACGTTTTTATTTCTTATAAATATGGCTTATTTGGATATTTTAGTCAATTTAAATTTTTTGTTTTAGTCTCTCTCTCTCTCTCTCTCTCTCTCTCTCTCTCTCTCTCTCTCTCTCTCTCTCTCTCTCTCTCTCTCTCTCTCTCTCTCTCTCTCTCTCTCTCTCTCTCTCCATTGTTCAATTTTTGTTCCCTACTATTTAGACTTAGTGTTAAGTAACAATATTTATAAGAATAAATAGAAGATTCTTAAAATATTTTTAAGAACTAAAAACAAAATTTTTAATATTTATAAGAACTAAATATATATCCTAAAATACATATAGGATCAAAATTTAGAATGATGGGACAAAAAATTAAAAAAAAAAGGAAAAAAGAGGGGCCAAAACTAAAGCAAAAATTTTAGTGACCAAAACCAAAATGACTTATGTTTATAAGAGTTAAAAATATCTTTAAATCTTAAATTTGTATAATAAATTTATTTTTAATTTAATCCATGAAATGAAATCATATCTTTTATAATAATTATACTATAAAAATATTTTTTATTAATATTATCTAAATAACATATATCATATTAAAAAAAATCAATTTTTAGACAAATATTTTAAAAAATGTAAATCATATTAGTGTTAACTAAATTTTGATCAAAATTAAATTTACAAGAGTAAGCTGACTAAAAATCAATTTTACAAACTCTAATAATATAAATACATTCCTATTTTTTTTTCCATCTTTTTTTAATTAAAAAAAGGGCAAATGCGTGGCTTGTAACCATGATTTGATTCCCAAATTAGCTTATAATTTTTTTAAATTAAAAACAAAAGCCGTGGGTCATGAATTAATCTTCTCTCTCGCTCTCTCTCAACCCGAACCTGCCCTATACCTCATGAAACAATTCTTAACCTGCCTCTACCCTACCCAACCCGAACCTTACCCGTTGATAACCCATCTCAACCCGTATCATATTTGCCCTACCTGCTACTCCTTTTAAATGCTTAAAAAATTATTTTAAATTTTGAGATGAAAATTATTTTAAAATTTAATTTGTATTTGGGGTGTGTTTAATATAGGGGTTAAAAATAAAGTGAAAATTTTCATAGATTAACTTCACAAGAAAAATTACAAATTAAATTTTTTTTTATCTATTTTTACTCCTAACCAAACTCAACCCTAAAATTATAGAAATATTTAGAAAAACATTCCTATATATATATATATATATGGTTGGGACGGAGTGGGTACCCGCGAGTAAGGTAACAATTGCCACCCCTAATTTTAGTTTTAGACTAATATATAATAAAAATACCTACATATATGAATGTGTTGTGCGGCTATATTATTTCCATGTTCATACTACTTATATAGTGATAATATTGGCGGATCCTATGAACCCCCTCTAAAATAGGAGGCTCTAAACCTTTCCTACGTGGTCAATTTTTTTAAAAAAATTTATATTAAGGCTTAAGCCCAAAGAGAAATTACATAGGAATAGGTCTAGGGTAACCCTACCCATGCAAGTCTACATGGAAATTTATGAAAATACAACTAGGCATCTTGTTATAGAAGGTTATTCCCAGGGGAAGCTTGTAACCAGACTTTGCTAATCTATACACATATATTAGCTTCACAATGGATGAGACTAATTTCCACGTTGCAGTTCCTTTCTCTTAAGTTGTTAATGGCTGAAACTAGAAGGTAGAAGGCATTATAAATAGAAGTATCCTGGGATAGCAAGTGGTGCACATAGGCATAATCTGTTTTGATATACACATTTTGATAGGCCATATTACAACTAATGAAGATACCCCAATAGATGCTCCATAGCTCTGCCATAACTATTGAGCAAGATCCAAGGTTAACACTCCAAGTAGCTGTAGATCTACCTTCGTGGTCCCTAATAATGCCTCCACAAGAGGCCTGCACATATCCTAGCAAGGACCTATCGATATTTACTCTAATCTAATGCTGTGGAGGCTTCCATGCAATCTACCTAATGGTTACTGAAGGAATACGCCGGTTAGTTGTATTCATAAGATTCAGGTTTCGATTGTAGTCTTTAGCCAGTAGTTGAACCCTGCAAGCAAGAAAATTGAAAGCATTAGGCTGGTTTTCAAAGACCATTACATTCTTGCAATACCAAACCATATTACGGGCAATGATAAACATTAAAGCCCAATCATTTCCTTGATTCCTATGGCTTTCATTTAACATATTCTTCTCCAACCAATTTTCAAGATTAAGGTGAAAAAAAGAGGAGCCAATGAAACCATGACCCATGCTTATCCACATATCCTTGGCTTTACCATAATCTCTAAGCACGTGAAGTGTTGTTTCTAGGTAATTCCCATACACTAGGCATAAGTTACTTTGGGATAGCCCTCTTTTGAATCAAGCATTATTAGCTAAGAGAGCTTTATTCATCACCAACCACATAAAACCCTTTAGCCTTTGTGAAGCTTTTACCATCCACATATCCTTATATAATCTTTTCCAAGCCCTATTGTCCCTGTCTACTAGGCTTTGATAAGCTATTTTCATAGTGAAGGAAACCAAGCAATCTAGTATCTATCTCCATTTGGATTGGGAGCCTTAATAGTTAATAGAAGTTCAAGGCAATCCATTGGAAGCAAAGCGCTTAGTTTCTCCCAGTTCTAATCCCCATTAGGTGTGATGGACTTAGAAACCATTTGGTTGACCTTTTCTCCAAATCAATTTTAGGCAAGTACCCTAATCTATTTAAGCTCAATATCCAGTAAGTAGTCCAAAATCTAACCAGTCTTCCATTCGCCAAACATCATATAAGATTATTTTTTGAAATAAGGCTAGACTTGGGAGATACCCTACCAAGCGTTAGAAGCTTTAGCCTTTCTAGTCACTATAGGCAAGTCATTATCTATGCACCCATATTTATTTCTCATAGATCTGGCCCAAAGAGAATTAATCTTATGGACTAATCTCCAAGCCAGCTTCATCATACAAGCAAAGTTGACTTTTTTAGCTCTACAGAATCTTAGGTCACCCTCGTCTTTGGGGCTGCACACTTTGTCCCAATTAATAAGATGGTTTTTCTTCCTCTTTTTAGAAAAGCCCCAAATAAATTGTTTATAAATGTAGTCAATTTTAGCACACACTACATTTAAAATTTTCATTGTTTGCATAATGTAGTTAGGGATAGTTGCTAAGGAAAATTAAGCTAAATACACTCTGCCTGCTAGTGAGAGAGAGCGACTTTTCTAGCCATTCAATATCTAATTCATCCCAGCTAAGATGAACTAGAAATCTGCAGCTTTACATCTAATATGTAATAGGGGAACACCGAGATATCTCCCTAAATTTCTAGTAAGATGGAAGCCAAATTGGCTACTAAGCTCCCATTGAAGTCTATGGGATGCATTATTAGAGAATAAGATGTAGGATTTATTATGATTCACTTTTTGACCAGAAGTTTTACAAAATAAATCTAATACTCCTTAAATGACCTGCACTTAGTCCTTATTTGCTTTGGCAAATAGGATAAGGTCATCCGCAAAGCATAAATGGGATACATACGACCCATTTCTAGCCACTTTAAAGGGCTTTCACAATTTATTCTCAATTGTTAAATTAATGCGATAGGAGAGTCTCTCTATGCATAAAACAAAGATGTAGGGAGACAATGGATCGCCTTGACGGATCCCCCTAAAAGGCTTGAAGGAATCACCTTTCCCTCCATTCCAGATAAGGTTCATAGTGCTTATGATATACATTCCAAAATAAAAGATGGGAGGTTGACAGGAAGACCAACATCCCTAAGAGTGTCAAGGATAAAGTTCCAATTGAGCCTATCATAGAAGTTCTCTAGATCTATCTTAATAGCCATAATCTCATTTTCACTTTTCTTATTTTTCATGGCGTGGATAGCTTCTTAAACGACCAGAATATTATCAGCAAACTGTCTCCTAGGAATAAAACTACTGTGGTTTTAACTAATCAATTTTGACATAAACTCTTTAACCCTAGATGCTATGATTTTAATAACAATTTTGCACACCACGTTATAGAAGCCTATTGGTCTAAATTGGGAAAAGTTTTCAGGTTTATCTACTTTGGGAATAAAAGAAAGAAAGGTACCATTAACCTCACTAATCAAAGGGGGGTTTTGAAACATATCTCTAATCCATTTACATAACGAAAGGCCCATATGATCCCAATTGGTTTGAAAGAAAATGGCAAGCTAACCATTGGGGCCAGGGGCCTTCCACCCACCCATGCAAAAGATAATGGATTTAACTTTTGCATTAGTGATGTCTCTAACAAGAGACTGTTTTTCCTCTAACAAGAGCTCGGGGAAGGCTCCTCTAACAAGGAATTGGCTATGAGTAAAATCCTCAGAATAAAGGTTCTTGACAAACTCAACTTCCATGTTTTTGAGGATGGTTTGATCCTCTTCCCAATCCCCATTATCATTTTTTAACATCAAGATCTTATTTCTTCTCCTCCCATTAATGGCCATACTATGAAAGTACTTAGTATTTTTATCCACAAAATTAAGCCACTTACACTTGGATTGTTGCTTCCAATAAACCTATGCTTAAGTACAGGTTTCCTCATATTCTTTCCATGACTCTTGTTGAAGATTAACAAGAAAAGGGTTGTTCTAATAGTAAGGATTCCTAGCAATGCTTGCTAGCTAAGAGTTTGTTTTTCTTTCTAAAGATGTTGCCAAAAACCTCTTTATTCCAAAATTTTACATTATTTGTAATAAAGATAATATTCTGATGAAGCCCACTATTCTTGTTCCCTAACCAACTATCTAAAGTTGTCATGGAGTAACCAAGGAGTTAAGAACCTGCAGAGTTTTGCTACATTTTTAGCCAGGTTGATCAAATTAAAATCAATATGGATCTGAACATGATCCTACTTAAGCATATAGAGGTGTTTCACAACAGCTTCATTTAAACATATTAGACTATTCCCTATTGGCTACCACTCTATCCAACCTTCTCCTCAGGGTTCTTCTTTGCCATGTATAAGGTTGCCCACAAAAACCCATCTCAATCAACTCATTATCTAATAAACATTTATTGAAATTATTAGTATCACAGGCTAAATGTTGATCCCCTCGCCCTAACAGCATTTAGAGGAAAGACAGAATTAAAGTCCTTACCTACACACCAAGCACAATCAATAGAGTCAGCTACATCATAAAGGCCCTCCCATAGTTCCTTGTTGAAGTTGGAATAAGGCGAACCATATACAGCAGTATACAACCAACTTGACTTATTATTCTAGCAAGCATTCATGTGAATAAATTACTTATCTTCCTTAATAATACTAACTTGCCATTTTGAATTTTTCCATAAGCAACATATGCCACCAAAAACACCATCACCGTCCACAATATGAAACCTATCGAAATTAAATCTCCTTATAATCTTTTGAGTTTTATTCCCAGAGATATGAGTTTCTAGTAGCACAATGAAATTGGATTTATATCTCATGCTTAAATCATTTAATAAACTACCAAAACCTTTGTGTTTCCAAATCCCCTGCAGTTCCAAATCAATATTTTCATAATAAACTAGAAGGATAGGGAAAGAGCTAGTGCTGTTTTTGGATATTACCCAAACAAACTTCATCATCACCATACCAATAGGTGCTAGATTGCTAGGTTCAGATGTGTTACCATTTTGGCTCTCAATCGTCATATGGCCACCAAGATCTGGAGGAAATTTATTTGTGTTAGACCCCTAGCCTTTCTCCTTGTGCTTGTTATTGAGAAACTCTAATTCCTTGGTTGAAGGGCCTAGGGTTTTCCGCTACACCCACGATCAAAATAGTTCCCCCTTCCTTGAACGTCATCTAATTTTGGTAGTCAAGCCTCCTAAATAGCTCCAATAATCCGTGAACTCAGCTTCAGAGATTTTTTCTTGCCTTGTTTCAAAGCTATCTTGTAAAATAATTTCTTTTCCCTTGTCTTTTGCAGCCACCCCCAAATCCCTTCCAAAATTTCTAGTTTGTTTGCTGCTATCTTAAGGCTTTAGAGGACCTTTTGAGCTATTTGTTTGGATTTGTTTTATAGATTTTGCTAGCCTTTCTTGGAGACCGACCTCTGTTCAATAGCAGGTTGGGCCGAGCCACTTTGATATGCTTCCTTGCCTTGAGGGTTTGATTCGGGCTCATTCCCTTCTTCCTTATTAAGAGCCTCAAAATGTGAACCTTTCAAATTTGAATCCACATTATCTTTTCCTTTGTCCTCTTTAGAATTCTAGTTTCCTTTTGATGGTCTTCTTCGTTGCATCTTTTGACTAACATCCATGGCTGAAAATGGTTCTTTTGGTCATCGAGTTTGACCTTCTCTTTGTTTTGAATTGAATTCCTTACCTGATTGGTTCTTTCATTGTTATCTGTATTTTCAGCATTAGGGGGACTAGCATGGCCCTTTATTCAGGTTTCTTTCACTCTTACTGGTCTTTGTTCCCCTACTCAGTATTATTCTTTTTCTCCATATCTTTTAGCAAAACAGGCTTCTGAGGCTCCATAATTGAACAAATGTCCATTTTGTGCAACTAAAACAAATGAGGTCTAAACACTCATATTCAATAGAGAAATCCTTTCCTAATGTCGTAAAAGCTAGAGTCAATTTCCTTCTAAGGTCTAACTTAACACGTATTCTTTCAAATCCTCCACGGGAGTGAATCGAAGTTAAGCTATCAATCTTTAACATTGTATCGAGCTTTGAGCCCAACCTCCAAAGAAACTCTTGGTTATACAATTCTACACGTAAATTCAAAATCTAGATCCAAACCACTAACTTCTAAACCTCTTCTCTGCAGGCTGAAAGAGAGGTCTCCACCTCTGTATTAGCAAATAATGATCTGCCACTAACCATAGCCTTTCATACAAGGCATGATTGTAGTCACTATCATCCACAAACTTGACTATAAAAAAATCTTCATTTAAATCCAACATTTTGATCTCGCCTTTCTTAGCCTAGATTTTTATGATCCAAGAATCTAGTATTATAAATCCTAGTCTCTTACCAAGAACCTTCACAATTAGCATTTTACCCCAAGGTTGGCACCATCTTTCAAATTCTTCCAACATCCTTCTCCAGGATATATTCCTCCTGGATGTATTCCTCCACAATTAACTTTGCAATCTCTTCTAGTGTTAAGGATTCAACAATTCCACCACTGTGCACCGAATTCTTGTATGATTTCTTGGCATTTTCCTTTAACATTGATGGAGCCTTTTGATCTTTATTCGATTGATTGATATTGTTGGCATCCATCAGGACATCTTCCATTGTACCCAAAGTCTTTATCTTCACTTCTTTTTCTTGCTGATGAGATCTATCAGGGCATTCTCTTGCACCCATGGTTGCCTCTAAATCTAACCCAGATTCTATCACTTGGGCTGTTGCATCCATTATCACATCTTCTTGATGTGGCCCATCCATTTTAACCTTCTTGTTGCTCCTTGCCAACGGACTTTCTTCCTTCCTGTTGTTCTCTATTCCCTCTTCAGAGAAAGAGGGAATCTAGAGAGTTCTTGACTTTGTTTTCTACTCACCACTTATGAATCCCAAATTTAATGCTACTATGTGTTTAATTTAAACTACTTAAACAATCACTTGTCATTATTTTTAATTTTACAATTTAAACCCACATTATTTTTGTTTGGTTACAATTTTACCATTGATTTCTACTCTAATACTTATCCTAATCATCAAACAATTATCTACACTCAAATCCCTTATTTGTATATCTAAATCAATCTTGAATATATCAAAACTCTGAAAAATAGAAAGAACACTAATTCATCGTCAAAGAATCCTAATCCCTTTCTTGTTTTTTTAACTCATTTACAAATATTACATTCATGCTCGATTGTCTACCATTGTAATTTTTCCATTGGCTTATTGAACATCCATTGACAGAGTTTGTGTCTATTTAAGCATTTTTTCCTTCTGTATGTTGTGTTAGACATTAACTATTCTCTAAATATCTTGGTTCTTATTTCTTTTGGTGAAGAAAAGCGGTCAAAGCCCTAGAAGGTTATATAATCAAATTAACACTAAGGGGCATTAGAACCCCTAATACATCACTACAAAGGCAATCCTAATTCCCAATAGGAGCTGCAATCCAAATCTTGGTTTCAAAATCATGATTCAAGCTATACTTGGCGAGCTATTTCGCGACCTTTGCGATGATGTACTTGGTGCAATCTAAAAGTTGCTTGTGCATAGGTTTGAATTGAATTATAGGGTTTTGATACATTTGACATTAATTTAGATATCCATATATGGGATTGGGGTTTAGATATATAATTGTTTGATGATTGAAATAAGGATTAGCATAGAGATTGGAATAAAACTGGAACCACACAAAAATAATGTGGGTCTAAACATAAATAAAAGTAGTGACAAGCAAGTACGTAAGTGGTTTAAATTAAATACATGGCCACATTGCATTAGGCCAACTAGGAAGGTTTGAAACCCTTTATTCTAGAGTGGGTACCATAGAATCCACCTGCAATGTTTGGGCTTCTTAAATAGTCCCTAATTCATTTGTAGCATAACATATAATTGATGATATGAAACATACAAACATTTCATTTAGTATAATAAAAAGAGTATATATTATTTTTACATCAAAAGTAGACACTCTTGATAGATATATAGAGAGAGAAAAACACAAAGTCTTAATCTCACGGATCATCATCAAATGTTGAGTGTCTTTTTTTCTCTATAGTGTTCACCAAAAATGTCTACTTTAAATGTATAAATAGCATTACTCAATAATAAAAAAGGTAAAATGTTTCATTGAAGGTGGTCGGTGATGCTATTGAACAAGAAGTGAACAAAGGGTCGTGCATGAGCCAAGCCGAAATATACTCTTATTATGGATCATCCCCTATCCTTTACTTCAAATATTCTTGATGGCCAAAATAAAGGAAAATAAGAAGAAAATGGAAAAAAAATTGTGCCTCTTATTAATTAGCTAGGCACTACATAGATATCGGAGCTTTGATCAAAGAACATAAACTTGGTAAGTTGTTATATATCCATTGATTCTATTCTAGTAATGCTTCCATTTCATTTGGAAAAACCTGCAAATCAATTTTTCTTTCATGAAAAAAATTTTCTTCATAAAGAAGCCTAACAATATTCATAAGGTGGCAAAAAGAATTTCAAATTTTGGAAGTTGAGGTGATAGAACTAAGAAAACAAGGATTAATTAAAAGAGGAAGGAAATTCTGTTAGGGCCTATTCACAAGTTACGAGGGAAAGAGAAAGAAAGACATCAAAGGGAAAGGAAGGGTAAAAAAGAGTGGGTTTAGAGGGTTTTTACCTTATCCTTGTTCATAAATATAAAATAGATAAAGGAAAGGAAATGAAAGGTCTATAATGTATTTTACAATTTCACTTTTCATTAAAATAATTAAATATAAATAATATGTTTCATAATATAGGTAAAACTGACATTTTAACCTTTCAATAAGGATAAGGTAGTAAATTAAATAATAATCTTACTAAAACCCCCCAATTCAGGAACCATGAAATGAAGATATTGGAAGGTTTTGAAGGATTAATAAAACCTTCAAAAACATTTCCCTCATAAAAAGTAGAACTTGTGAAAAGAAGTAACACCTCATAAACATCTCCCTTCCTTCCTTTTCCCTCTAAATGAAACTCGATAACACTCCCTTAATGGCAAGGGATGCTTGGCAATCAATCATAAAGTCTTGGGGCAAAGGAAAAGTTGCAAGAAAAGGGGCTCCCAATACAAAATTTAGAGACTATGCATTGCAGAAGGCATGAGTATGATATTCTACTTCTTCCTCTTTCTAAGTTCTCTAATTCTATGTGGACCTCATCTTCTCTTATCTGATTCGATCCTTTTCTCACTGCAGGTGAAATTACTTGCTTGGATACATTGGACCATTTCTCTTTGTTACTTGTTAATCTTAGTAGACTTTGTTCATTGTTGAGAATATTATCCATTAATATTTCATATTGAGAATTTTCATTTTCTATACTGTGATATGTTTTCTGAATTTGGATCGAATATATACTTGCATCACTTTAAAACAAAGCATACTCTTCCATTTGCAAGCCTTCTTTGGGACCCAAAACCATATCCAATTATTATCCATGAAAATATTCGTATTCATTTTGCTGATCCTTGGCCTCCACTACATATCACTATAACCAAAAGCCTTCACCATCATGCCATCTTCCGATGGAAAAATTCTATTATCATCTTGGAGTAAAACCACTCTTCTGCCAGAAAACAAATTTCACCCTGAGTTTTTATTCTCTTTCCTTTTCCCTCTCTTCTTCCAAACACAATCACTACCAAAAGTCAAGCAATAAACAAAAGTTTATTAGCCACACTTTGTGAACCGCAATTAAGTGCTATTATTTGCTCTGTACATGACCCGTTTGGTGCGCCCTCTTTCCTTTGTCAATTCTTTCTCTTTTGCCTCCACTTCTTCTGCAAGTCCTAAGCTTCCCTCTCAAGTTAAAAGCTCTCTCTCGATCTCATATTCTCGGTCTTGATCAAACTCTATCTCTCTCTCTCTCTGTGCCATCGCCATCGCCAATGTTCATTTCCTTCGTCCTAAGCCTTCGTCAGCATCTCACCGTTATCGTCTTCCAGTGAGCTTCTATGAAAGCTACCTTCCAACATGTGATTCAGTCAATGCCTTCTACTCCATTCTCAGGTACGACCTCGAGTTGCTCAAACATGGAATCTTTTGTGACTCCAAATCAAGCGATTTCATCATTTGTGCATGAAATTGCTTTTGCCTCTCTATCTTGGAATTTGCTTGTTAGTTGCATTTCTTATATTTTTGTGATACTATTGTTGTATTCCTCATTGTTTGCGAAATTCGCTTGCAATTTTCGTTTCCTTCAACTTTCATCATGGAAAATTAGTGTGCTCTAATTTAATTTCATCTTCATATTCATATCGGTCAGAGAACTTTGTAGAATTGCTCTGAATTGATGTTTTTTTGTCAACCTAAGTGTTTTAGTACCAAAATTTGGATTCAATGTGAGAAGATGATAGCGAGTAGTATTAGCTAGGTTCCTATGTTGGAGTTGCATTCCCTCACTAGCACGGTAGTTGTGATAGACAAAAAGATAATAGTAAAGGAGAAATTATCATTCTTATCGCTCTTGATTTTTGGAACTTATATATATAGCTTTAAGAGGTGTAAAAGTTGAATTTCCACATAGAGAAAACTTTTTGAAAGAAGTACAAGATATCAGGATTGACATCACAACCTACAAGGGAGATTATGTATGGCTTTGTAGCTAATGAATTACAAATTGAACTTTTAGTTTTTAGACATGACCTCATGGTAAATACTTGTCTCTTTTCCTTTGAGCCATTTCCCTCTGGATGAGCAAATGAACATGAAATTAGCAGTTGATTATTTTCAAGAAGTGTAAGGATATACAATCAAATATCCTTATCTACCTTGCCTTCAAATAGGAAGCCAAAAGAAGGTGAACTATTTGCCCACGGAGATAGGCTATGTTTAGAATTAGCTCAAAAAAAAAAAATTATCTTTTCTAGCTTTTTCATATTACTCTATATTTCCTACCTGATATTGAATACTTTGCTGTGGTTGTATTACTTTTACTTGTTTTCTAGTTAGCCTATCTGAAAATGCATCTTCCAATGGGAACTTCTGAACTGGAAACTTATGGCTTCTAATAAGACAGGACAATTGCTTTCAAAAGCTGTTTCTATCTTCCCTATGAGTACATTAAAGTCTCTGTAACATTATGTACCCAAAAAAAAAAGTCTCTATAATATTTAGTATTTTTATTTTTGTTTAGTTACTCTATTAAATAATGACATTAGGAACTAGTTAACATTTGGAGTTGGAGGCTTACCTTTATGTTAATCCTATGTATAGCTTGAGGGATTTACTTATTCAGAATTGTTATTTGTGTTTTGTAGGAGCAGTTTGATCTTATAGTTGATTCTGATTCAAAAATTGATTTCATTCCAGCAATGCTTTATGGGTATGCAGCATTTACCTTAATGGCAACGCCTGCAGACAGCTAAGGACAGGTTATTTAATTTACTTCAACAATGACTATATCTTTCTACCTAGTGCTTCCACCAGTTACTCCATCTTCTAGGGTAAAAATTTTATTTTTGTAGACTAATTTATCAGTGCAATTTTGTCTATAGTATGAAGATGTGGTTAGTTTATAAAAATCACCAATGAATTATATAGTAAGATGAACTAAACTGCATGATGGAAATGCTGTACTGAGTAATTGATGCTTTATTGAGCTATAACATGTGAAAAGCATTATGAATTATACTAATTCTATATGTTGCTTGTTAGTGGAATTATATCTTTAGATGACATTAGCATATGGATCCAATTGTCATCACAAGAACATAACAATTGGTAATTTCTTCTTTGAAAGTAACATGTTTCCTTGAAATAACTGATGCCAGGTACTTAATGGACATATTTCTTGCATACTTTTATTTTTCTATATGTTAGACTTTTTTGTAATTTTTTTTTACCAATGTATTTTAGCTTTTAAGCATCTCTATTAATTTGCATTATTCTGTAAAATGCCAAATATTTTCTGAAGCTTTTGGCTATGAGGATAGGAATTATATGCGTATTGTTCGGATTTGCTAGGGGTGTTTTGTCTACTCAATTTATTAGAAACATCTCTGTCGGTGCTTGTAGTGCTCTTTTTGGGACCACATGGAGCAATGCTATTAGAACTTCTCACAAACTGAACTATATATTCCAATAAAAGTGAGTGTAGCTAATTAATTTGTCCCCCTTTTTTATCTATGATATGTAGTTTGATATGTTGATTTCTCTAATAAAATATCTGATGATTTCTATACACTAAATCTGGATTGAGTATGCTTGTATCTTTTTGCAGGTATAGTTATCCATGTTCATTTTCTTTGGTATATGCAGGTAATGCTTGAATTTGCTGATTTTTGCACAAAATAGTATCATCACCATGTTTGAGTTGAATAATTTGTAAAAGTGGCAATAACTATTTTTTTTTCTTCTTTTACATTAATTTGCTTTATATCTATTCCTTCTAATATATCTCAATTATCTACAATCACTCTTAAAAGGACTATGCTTATACTATGGCTTTGGTTTAAATTTGACTTCAAGGATGATTTGTGCACATTCAGGTCAATAATGATAGGAGTAGAGATTATACCATTCATGATTTTAGAGCTTTGAATAAGACATAATGTTTGTGATATGACTTGCCTTTAGGTGAAGATTCATAGCAAAGGAACAACATGCATGGGATTAGTGTTATTGAAAGTTTATGTACTATTTTGGACATTTTTATGAAATGTTCAGTAATTTGGGTAAATTGACCATATTTTGGATGCTTTAGGTTTATTTGAATTTTCTCTTAATTTTAGGTTCAATGTACTTTTTTTTTATGTAGTGTGTAGGGTTTATTTTCCTATTTTTTGGTGTATATCATGTGTTTACCCATTACGTTGGTTAATACAAAGAAATTTTTTTTCACAATTTTGAATACAGGCTATAGAGTGGATGTTAAATAGATTTGAACCAGTTTAGAATTGAGTAAAAACCAATTTAGATTTGGTTGAATTAGTTTTGAACCAATTCAATAAAATTTTTCATGTGAATTGAATTGTGCTCGCCCTAATTACAGGTTAATTAATGTTTAGGAGCTAATTGAAAAAACAAAATAAAAGTGACATTAGCTGCAATTTTTAAAAGTGTGGTTAAAAGAGGCATTGATAACACTTTATAAGTGTAGTAAATGCAAGTTAAAAGTGTGGCTAATTGATACGTCTCCCCACACATGTAATAGCCACATCAAAAGCACATGTTGAAAGATTATTTAGCCACACTTTTTTTAAATGTGGCTAATCGACATATTTTTTATAGTAAGATACTCTCTAGAGGAAGAAATACTTTCCTCTCGGAGTATGAAAGTTCGACTCTCCTCTTGTGAAACCTAAACCACTGCAAATGTTAATCTTGGGTGCATGATGAGTTGGCTTTGATGAAGCTTTGTGTGGCGGGTGGTGCTGTGCTATTAGGCTAAGAAAACTTAAAATTGGGTTTGGATTAATGCATAGAAAACAAGGGCACTTTTATTCTTCGTTTGATTTCAACTTTCAATAAATAATGTAACATTTTTAGAGTTACCAATAATCAAAATAGAAATAATATTTGGTACGAAAAGAGAGTACGAACAAGTAATTTTCTCACCCACAATTTCTCACCTTCACTCCTCCAGGAATTCTGTCTAATTAACTGATTTCATTATTTCATGTTATGCAAGTAATTTTCTATACTTTTCTTATAGTTTCATGCTCTTGGTCTTCGTACCAAGTAGCAGCGCTCTAATTGAAAAAGAAGGGGGGGGCTAACATAAGGAAAATATTAAAAAGTGCAAACAATTGGTTAATGATTAAGCTGAATGTTGTTAACCCTAAATCAAAAAACATGTATACAATCTAAGAGTTAATTAAGGGATTTTGTGTGATATAACCTTAATTACTAACAATTATTTCATACTATTCCATCACTTACAATTCTTAAAATAAATTCATCAACTCAATTTTTAGAATAAATTTATTTTTACTAGTTACAACAATATCAGGCAGATTAGTATGATACCCCACTTAAAGATAGAAAAACGAGTCATTATTGTTGATTTTGATGAAAAATAGTTATACTATTACATGTAGTTTTATACTATATTATTTGATTTAAAATATTATCAGTATAAAATTTTACACTACCATTTAATTATATATTATCATACATTAAAATTATTTATCTTTCACAATTAATTGATGGTGTAAAATTTTACATTATTATATCAAAATTAATTATTCTTCAATATATATAGTGGAGGGATCAATTGATATTAGTGTAAAATTTGACACAATTGCACATTCAATAACTTTTTATATAATATAATTTTTATCAATCCAACTGTGAAATCATAACTACCTATCATGTTGATTATTTGTACCAAATTTTAAAATATTGGACATTAATAAGGATACGATCAAATAGTTCTTACTTGTATATATTTAATAAGTATTTATTTTATATATATATATATATATATATATATATATAAATAAAAGGTGTATTAAATGATCTTGGATTAATGTAAAATTTTAAATATATGATATATAACATATGAACTTTTATCTAATGGTAGATTTTGTAAAAAATTCTTTAATAGAAATTATTTAATAGTGTAAAATATGAGTTCAACTTATACTAGTGAGAGAATAATTATATGAGATGTGAGAGTAGTAAATCTTGGTCATTAAATCATATATAAATAATCAAAATTAAAAATTATTTAAATATTATATGATAAAAAAATACACATAAGTATTTATTTTTTGAAGGTTTGAAGATAGTATTTCAGCCACAAAAGGTCAAAGCATTAAATAACCTGCCATTTACACCTCTCACAATGTTATTGCTTTTTTTTTTTTTCCTTTTTTTCATTTTAATTTGTAAATTGAAAATGTTGTTGGTAAATGGGCAGTCCTTTCAAAAAATGCCCTTTGCCGTCTCTATAAAAGATTATTTTTTTTCATAAATTTTATTTATTGATACTAAAGTCTTATATATTTAAAAAGCTAGATCTACTAATACTTGATTGGTTTAAAAGTCACTATGAGTGATATAATTGCGAGAGGTTTAAATAATATGCATGAGATTAGAAGTTTTAACCTTATCATTACAGCTGATGTACAAAAAAAAAATTAATTGATTTAAGTGCCTTGATAATATTTATTTATCTTAAATGAGGTTTCAAGTTTAATTGAGTATTGTGAATGAAAAAATTAGTGCTAAAAGAGTTTTACCCTATAATGAGTCGACCCAACTCAAATCTGAAGAACTTTTGATACTAATAATAATGGTTTAGACAAAATAAATAAATAAATAAATAAAAGAATAGATTACGTTACTATATATTATTAATTAATGCATTAAATAAAAATATATTGGGTTAATGCATTAAATTTTATGAATAAATGCATTTCTTCAACCTTAAATCCAATAGTTAGATTAAATTAAAATATATTATTCTCAGTCTCACCTGCCTTTTGTGGAGTGATCTCGATGCCCGAGACAGAAAATAATAATAATTAACTAGAGGACCAGCCAGCTATGTATATTGGGGGATGCTAAGCTTATCCAAACTTGCTTAGTCATCGTTGCTTATTATTGCCATCATATTCTTATTGTAAGTAAGGATCATCAATATCTATCAAGGCAATGGCATTTTAGATTAGAAGAATTATATTATTCTGATGATTTCTTCAAACTAATATAGTTTTTGTTTTCTAATTAAATTGTTTATCTGCAGGCTACTCATCTTTTCAAGAATTATGGAGGGATCATCAAGCTTCAGCATGGGTGGTGGCCAAGGGCAGCCTCCAATTTTGCCTCGTTATGTGACCAACACAAATGTTGCACAGCAACAGGAAATCCATGAGAATGATGCACCCCAAGATGCAGCTGCCAGAAGGTGGGTTGGGTTTGTGAGTCCTTAATGTTACATCTTTTGAAATATTTTATTATCTTGGCAATTATTTAAGATGTCCATTTATTTCGCTACAATATATGATGGAATTATAAACTATTACTGAGAGCACATATATTCCAATATGTGACAAATTATTTTTGAAATTCTCGTTGGAAATGATTTTTTTTTCCTTTTGGTTGTACCTAGTAAAATTAATTAAAAAGGCTACAAATATTTTTTTTTTTGTCTCAATGGAATCACCAATATTCAGTCCCATTATTAGAAATTTAACTAATCTAACCTAATTTGACGAAGAACCCTAAAGGAGCTAGGGTCTCCCAACGAGAAATTTCCATTTTTAAACTTCAACTAGAGATATCTAGTAATCTAATTAAGAGATCAGGGCATCTACCACCAACCCCACGTTGGTAAAAAAGCTACAAACATTAATTGCATTTACACACAACCTAGTTCATAAAATTTTAGATCCAATTACAAATTGAATATTGCTTTGTTAACAAAATTTGATGCAGGATGATGGATCCACTTCATCGGGTCGATGTTTCGCTAATTATTTTTAAATCCAATTGAATTTTGGTTATAGTTAATGAGATTAATTTTTATACATTAATAATGTAAAAATATTTTATACTGTCATATAATTAAATGCTTATATTTGTAAGATTTTTAAGATAGTGGATGATTAAGTCAAATATTTTCGGTGATATGGTAATCCATGATTGAATGCATATGTAAAATTTTTTTACACTAATAATATATACAAATTAAATCCATAAGTTAATTGTACACTATATATATTTAATATTTCATTAAAAGTATTTAGATTATCTTCCTTTAATTTTTATAGCCATTTTTCATTTTTGGCTTCCAGACGTGCAGCAAACCGGGATTATTCACAAAAGTATCGTAACAAGCAGCACTCTCACATCATGAAACTTGAAGAACAACAAAAGAAGTTGGAAGTATAATTTCATGATTTTTTTTTTTTTTTTTTGGTTAGTCCTTGTGTTGGTCACCAACTTTTCAGCGAGTTATTATAACTCTTTCATTATGGACAGGACTTAATTTCGGAAAAGTCACTTCAGTTGAAATTCCACAAGGAAGCTGAATCGGAACTCCTGGTCGAAAATGAAGCATTGGAGGAAAAGGTTTATGAACTTTCTGAACAAATAGATGCTGCTGAAGGTTTTCTTTTCTTCCTGTCTTTTTCCTTTCTCCTCAACACTATTTCCTACTATCTATTCCACATACACCTTTAATTTCCCTTTTAATTTTGCTCCTCTTTACCAGTTAATTTTAATTTTCTTTATACTTTTTTGTGATTGGGAATGGTCTTCAGGTGAGGCAGCAAGGATCCAGGTGGAAATGCTTTACGTGAAATTCATCAATCAGGCCAAGATGCTCGGGTTGCAGAGTTGATGTTCTATTAGGCAAATGAACCTCGCATATACATTGTTAAGAATCTTAATTGTGATTTAGAGTTAGCACCAAAAAGAATAAAGGGTTCATGTAAATTTACTTCAAGGCTATGAAAAAGACAGTAAAGCTTTATCAAATTACGCGTGTAATCAATACATTAAATTAAGTGCTTCTGGTGATTAATGAAAGCCAAATATCTTCCCTTGCTTAAATTTAGATGAATTTCCATCAATATTTTGTCGATTTAAGTGATTCGGCACGTATTTCTCTCAAACAAAGTCTACAATTTGAATTTTATAGATGAAAAAAAAAAAAAAAACTAATGTGAGAGATCTTCACCTTTATATTGAGCCAACTTAGCTCAAATCGAATTAATCAAAATTCAGTAAATTTTAAATACTAGTGGTCCATATACAAAAAAAAAAAAAAATTAGTTGACTTTCTAACAAGGACAATGCCATGCAGTACAAAGATTTTTTGTACGATCTCACGAGTTAATGTAAGTACATTTTAGTAGATATATATCAAACATTAAAAATTAAATAATAAAATTCCATATTGGCCCTAAAGAAAATATTGGAGGACAATTCATCCTTGAAAGCAACATAATCCTTTAGAATTAAAAATGTGGGTCAAGCTGATCCTCTTTACTAATAACTTAGTCCTTGAAAACACTTTTTATCGGATATATTAATCCTTTAAAAGGACTAATTTAACCTACAACTTTCATTTTTGGGGACTGTGCTAAGATTTTGTATTCCTTAGAACGAATTTATCGAGCAATATTGTCGTCAAGAACCTATGCAGAGCTATACTGAAAATTAGAAGAAAACTAGTGTGTTTGGAAATCACGATACATAAGTCGTTTCGTATATTGATTTCGTGATATGTTTTCATGTCATGGAACATTTCTCTTCTTACAATTTGTTAGATGTGATTAGAAGAATGGTAGCAAGAATCCTTCCCTCTTGTGAGAATTAACCAAGAAGCAGTCAAGTAAATTGAAAACTAATAATCGAAATAAATTGATTCAGAAGCACAAAACATCTGATTTAACATGACAAACCTAGGTGAGAAATTAAAAAATTCTTGAGATAGCAAATTCTCCTCTATAACCAAATAGCCAAATGACCAAGATAGAAGGCCTATAAATACACTATAACTCGTTCACAATTTTAAAAAACCACTTACATTTAACCAAAACCATGAACAAGATTAATATAACAAAAAGTAATTTTCAAAATTTTTAGGGAAGCTTCAGACCTTGGAACACGTTCTTCACAGTTCATATATTGAAGAACAATGTCTATGCGTAAGTAATTTCCACTACAAAATTTTATCTTAAGGGTATGTTTGGTTTAGAAGTAAAAATAGAGCATAAAAGATAGCAAGTGATTATGCTCTTTCTCTACACGTTTTTGCATCACTCTGAATTTTGTCCTGCGTGCCAAATTTTTATTGGCTAGAGAGAGAAAGGAATAGAAACATGAGACAAATAATTTTCATCCTATTTTCTACTTGCCATAGCAATAAATGTTAATAATTAAAGAAATAAGAATAGCACACATTTATTAATATAACAAATAATATATAGATCAAAACAAAACAAAAAATTATTTCGAGAGCATATAAGAACTTGTCCCTTTATCAACTATTTAGAACTTATTTGTTTTAACATCGCACTTGGTCCAACACACGTTTGACCAAAAAAATCTATTTTAGAAAGATAAATTTGTTTCGGCAAGAAAATTTCAACCAAAGGTCACTAAGACGTGACAGTGTCATTCTAAATTGTAGCCACACCCTCGACAGTGCAGTATCACAGGTGACCGTTAATGCAAAGACCTTGTTGACTATGACTAATATATTATATTGGCTACAGCATAAGCATGTGTCTCAACGTTCGAATTCCACAAAGTGCAAAGAATCTTGTTATGGCACCATGTTTACAGAGAGGAAAAATCAACGTGATAATTGGTTGGTTAATTTCATGAGTGGTGCCAGTGCCAACACGAGTTTGGTTCAACTCGCTGAAGGGTTACTTATTACAAGCTAGACAAGGCACAGCATTCTTCTTGTGTATGAGTTTGAATTCTCTTGTGTCTAGTACCTAGATGGTGGGGAGTTATTAATTTATTTATTTTTTATTTTTAAAATATTTTTATCTTCAGATACTATAAGAGACTCTCCTAAAAATTACTTTTTTTCAATGTTTGAACCTAGGTCTTTTCTATGAGAGTGGTATTCACTTACAATTGCACCTAACCCTTGCCAGGGAGGGAGGAGTTATTTGCTTCTGTGAGTACAAAACTTCTAAAATCATCATTACTCATTTAAAAAAGTGGGTCAGTGCCAATTAAGATACAAGTGCGTTTGCTCTTGGCCTCATCTCCATACCAAGAAAAACATATGTACGTGAAGTTACAAAAGTGGGATAAGATCAAAATTTCTCTCATTTTAAGATTTATTACTTGTTTTCACATATTTTGCGAAGTATAAGTACATAAAAGTGGAGGATATCTAATAAAAAAAAAACACAAAAAAGTGGAGGATACATGTGACTTAGTGAAATCTTAAACTTCCAACATCATCATCACATTTTTTTTTCTTTTTTATCGAACCTCCAAATTTATAGGCTTATTAAATCATCAATCAACAAATAAACAAGATCCTCAAGTGAGTCCTCTAACTATATGCTAGATTCCCCCCTAATTATCTTATGAGCTAAAAAATCTGCAACTCTATTACACTTTCTCGGACTAGAGCTACTAAGATGACTATGAAACCAAGTAGCATACAAAACAATATCTCTAAGAATAGAACCATTATAAGAGAAATCATCCTCAGCGCTTTCAATGTTGTTGTAGACATCGCATCCCCTTTCAAAATTACTCGCCCGAAACCTACTTCCCATGCAAATAATAAAGCTCCCCGAGCTCCTATCAATTATGCTTTATGAGGTTCAGGACACCCTACTAACTGTACTCTGACTTTCCCGCCATAAACATAGCTTCTGAGTCCCGAACTACGATACCAGTCCCCATGATATTATTCTCAATAGATAAAGCCGCATCAGCATTTACCTTATAGACATTGTCAGGTGGTGGCATCCAACGAGAACCATTCCTATCTATCCTGCTATGTAGTGCACCAAGAACAGATTCCTCACGGTAACTAGTAGCCATTTGGGCTGCATTTCTGCTAGTTTCCAAAGAATTAAGCGCTTTATTACCAAGCCAAGATACATTTCTAGCAGTCCAAGTCTCCTTCCACACCAACATCAACATAGCTAGAATATCCTTAGATTGCCTTTTTCTCCATTCCATGAACATTTGCAGCCAATTATCATGGTTGACAAAAGGCAAAATGCAAGTGGAAGAGGCTTCATATAGCGCATTCAGCATATAAGGGCAGTAAAAAAATAAGTGACAAATAGAGTCACTTTGATGGCCACATAGGTAGCAACCTCCACCAATTACAACACCTTTGGAAGCGAGTCTTTCCTTAGTCGGTAGTGCTTTTCTACATACTCTCCATGCGAAGACTTTACTTCTTGGCATAATAATATCAAGCTTCCATAGGTTTCTCCAGCAAGAGGTCATTTGTTGCAAGCTTAAGTAATTATGGTACCCTGGTATTTGAGCTTGGACTTTGGCTTTAATAAGATTCGCCCATCCCAATTTGAATGCAGTCTTCACAGAGAAGTGACCTTTGCCTTTCGGTTGCCAAAACAGAATGTCTTTGTTACAAGTCTCACTCGGGGAGGTTACCTTGAAAGGGAGTCCTTATAAGGATTTGGACTCTCCCACCCTAATAGCTAACTTTTGGGGTGTGGTTCTCCCAAGGACTTATGCTCATAATAAATGGTGCTTTTATTGAGAGCCGGCCAACCAGAAAAGGCTACCTGCAGAGGGTTCTGACTAGTGGAGGGTTCTGACCAGCAGAGGGGCTGATCGTGATCAAGTGAAGCGTCATCGAGTGAAGTGTCGATGAGTGAAGTGTCGCAGAGTGCAGCCGTCGAGACGCCGGCTTTCGAAGGGGGTGGCAATATTACGAATCCCACTTCGGGGAGGTTACCGTGAAAGGGAGTCTTTATAAGGACTTTGACTCTTCCACCCTAATAACTAACTTTTGGGGTATAATTCCCCCAATGACTTATGCTCGTAATAGTCTTCTTGGTGGCTTTGGTTTAAAAGGAGCTCTACAATTTTGGCCACGTCTCTAGGAGAAAAAAAAATGGAGTTAATAAGATCATAATCCCACCAAACCGGATCTGTTAACAGTAGTTGAGAGACACTTTGAAATTGCAGCTAGTGGCACAACGCTTGGATCTCTTACTTTGAAACCTTCAATAGATGGAAGCCAAGAGTCATTTCTAATATCAATGAAAGAACTGGTTCCAACCCTTCAAGTGATTCCCTATAGCAGTAATGCTTTACACTCCACTTTACCCTCCAATTGATACTACGCCATGAAAAAGGTGTGCTAATTAAGATACAAATTCATTCTCATCTTTGTACACCGAGAAAAAAAAAATTAAAATGTTGTATAAGAATGAGAGAAGATTAAAATTTTTGTCTGTCTCTTCTTTAAAAGTTACCTACTGTTCCTTTTCTCTTTAGTTGTGAATCTAATTAATCCTTATTCGGGCATCGACTTAATCCTGCCACAAGATATTCTAACGAGTTTCGAATGTGGGCACTTAAAAAATTGGAAAAAGTCCACTTTACCTCGCTCAAATTATAGGATTTGAGCATTTAATTACTCCTTGAACCAAAATAGCATTTTAGTTTCTCTATTAAGCTTTTATTTATTATTACCAGAAGATAAGTGTATTTTACTCTTCTGAATTTTGGATTATGGGTACTTTGTCACTAAAATAAAATATTAGTGCAACATTATCTATTAAACTTTTTTGAATGTGTACTTTTTTTTTTTTTTTTTACAGTTCAGGAACTAAATTGTATATAGTCTATAATTGAGGGGTAAAGTAGAGTCACTACTACATTTTTGTCCTTCAACAACGGCCAAAAACTGTGCTCATAGGCTAGAAAACCGTTACCTTTAGAATAGGCAACGATTTAGAAAGCATGGAATATGCAGCCGTTACCTATTAGTTTAGACAACGGTTTTTATACTTATGCCCACAGTACAATAAAACCGTTCCCTTTATGAATAGAATAGACAACGATTTTATAGGCATAATTAGGCAACGATTATGTCTGTTGCCTATCAATAAACAACGGTTTTTAAGTGTAAGGTAGTATTTTGTAATTGGAACAATCTTTTGACCGTTGCTTATAATAGGCAATGGTTTTTCAAGTGTAGTCTATAGGCAATAGTTTTTCAAGTGTAATCTTTTTGAACATGGGTAACAGTTTTAAAATCGGTGTTAATAGTTATAGAGCAATTTTTCAAATGTTGCCAATCTTAATAGGTAACGGTTTTATAAACAGTATTTAATATTTATATGGAACAATTTTGCAAGTGTTGCCTATCTCAATAGACAACAATTTTTTTGCTTTTAAATATAATATATTAATATAAAAATAATATAAAATTCCTTTTCATATACTTGGATGTCCAGATTTTGAAGAAGACATAAAAGTCATGACAACTACATAATTATCAAATTCCACTTTAAAACCATACAATCCACATATACATTAATAGGGTCTAATGTGGCATATAAATCATGGCAATTGCAAAATACTACTTCACAACCACATAATAAGAAAGTCTAGATCATGGCTATTTCTAAGTATTGATAGTTACAAAATATTGACTAAACAAAAAAACTCATTAAATATAGCGTCAAAATCCTTTATCCACTCCAATTCCCTTCTCTTTTTCAGTCTTCATCCATTTGATCTTCAAATTCTTTGTGACTGGGTTCTTTGTCTCCTTCATCATGATTTTGTCAGAGAAAATAAAATTAATGCAATAAAATTATACATATATAAAAGTGAACAAACATATATAAAACAAGAATAGCACATCCATCTTTCATGGTTACTATTAATTAAAATTTCTCCAAAATGAACTTTTTTTTCATAAATTCAAACAAAAGGCTCAATTCATATGAAGCAAATAAGGAATAGAAGTTTAAATCAAAGACAAAAGTAAAATATAAATGAGACAACTCAAATAATCACAAAGACAAAGTAACTAGTTGGTAGAAAAATTAAGAATAGCTTCTAGTATAAGTCCCAAGAAAAGAGGAGTGCAAATGTAGGAATTTGAAAATAAATCACCATTAATTTACAAACCAAAGAGAAGATCTTAATTCATGATTTGTTGACAGATCTTAACATTTTGTCCATGACATGGACAAGTTGCATACAAGGGAGGTGACCATAGTCATCATACATACTAAAACAGACTTTAAGCAATTAAATAAAGCCTTTGGACTTGACCATAGAAACAGAAATCATCATGCCAAATCACATACCAACAAATCCCTCAAATCAGCTGAAAAAACAGCAAAAAAAATAATGACACAGAAATTGATTATATTAGTGAGCCTCCTTGTTTTTTGACTTGCTTGAATAAAATTGAAAGAAAAAAAAAATAGAGTTACTATGGCAAAAAAAAGTAGATTACATAATCAGCCATAAATAGGACAAAGATATGGGCCAACTTTGGATTTTGCCATATGTTCAAGTATTCCCTTGTAGGCATTATAAAACCAATTCCTTTAAAGCAGTAGCATACCAAATCAGACCTCACCATACAACATAAAATAAAATAATCTCATTCAAAACAGGTTTCACACACCAACAACAATTCTACTATCAACATCACCAAATCAGATCAACAACAAGATATTCGAAAATGGAAATAATTGTTAACTTAGCAGGGGTAGATAGCAATATACAATCAGCATAATAAAGCAAAACAAATTGGCTTCCAAAATATCAGCAACTGGAGAGACATGGTAAGGATAATGCTCTGAAATAAACTAGTTACTATCAAAACATATACAGCTTATTGAGGCATCTAAAAGACTGCCAATTCATAATCAAACCTGAAACAGTATAAATTTATCTTTTCAAAAACCTAAATGACATATATATCTTTGTCAAGCTAGAGGAAAATGTCCACTAAGGGCCAAACTATTTAATTCAAACACAAACTATTTAAGTCAATCCTAAACTACCCCAACAACTAGTAATTCATAAGTGACAAAAACATGGCACTAACATGTTTAAAAGTAAATTATACCATTTCATTGGTTGAAACATTAGGTGCATTGTTTGCGTTGCCTGACGTGCATCCTAGGTTAATTGCCAAGGCCTCCATATCCAATCCTGAGCTATTTTGTTGCAGTAAGATTTTAACAAGAGACTTTAATCCATCCATTTCTTCTTGCATCATATCAACCTTGCTTTCTAAGGAAGCTTTTTCACTTGCATGTTTTTGCTTAAGAGCGGCTATTTCTTCACTTCTTTTTAACATAGTTGGCGTGGTAGTTCTTCCATAACAGCGCACTCTTCCTGGCTTTTCCTTCCCAAATAAGGATTGGAAGGCTTTTATAGCAGAGTCTCTAGACTTTTGATTTTCATTATGAAGGTGTGCCTAATTTGAATAAACATAATCACAATTATAATTAGAACCACAAATGTGTGTATTACATTAAGATGCATAAGTCCAAGGAGAAACTTACAATTGCATCTTGAGTATCTTCATCCAACTGTTTGCCCTTTGTGCTTCGACGAGTTTCTATAAACATTTCTGCTTGGGTAGGTTGTTCTTTGTTCTCCTTCCCAGCACACTAAATTCAATTCAACTATCACTTAGCAAAATAGTTTTAGCACATATAAAGAAGTACACACACACACACACACACACACACACACACACATATACAATTATTATATAAACATTTTACCAATCTTGCACGTATTCTTGCAAAATTTATTGGCCCCATTCGATGCCTAAATCTTTGTTGAGCCCTATTTCTTGCATTTTGTTGGCACATTGTCTACATTACAATAGATAATGTGATTCAAAAGATCAGATTATTTATTAAAACAAAATATATGCATAAAGTAAATGTGATTCAAAAGATCATGATAAGCAAATATCTTACTTGGACATCCTCATTTCTCCAATAAGCAATCAACTTTCGAAAATGTGATTCTGGTATGCCTTTAGGACGATCTTTCAGCCTTTCTCTCATATTTTGGTGCTTTAAAAAATGTTTCTTCTTAACACTAGCTTTATGCCGTCTCCAAGCATCGTTGATACGAGCGAAGACCACCTTTTTTCCTTTGTCTGGAATAATGAATTTAGACTACAAAATACAAACAATAATATTATTATAAATAAGCAATTACATATTAAAAATAAAAGTAAGAAAAGATCAATGTCCTTACATTCACATATTCCCACATATGCTTCTTAAAATCATCTGGAATGGCTTTCCAATTTGTGTAAATCAAAGGACAACAATTTGAATTCCTAGCTAACGTGTCCAAAAAGTAGCTTAAGTCAGATACTACTTTGTCAGTAGGCCCAATTGGCTCCCCTTCATCATCTAGGATAATTTCTTCTCGGTTTTCCAATGATCTTGCATGGATGTTTAGGCATTGTGTCTTCCCTCGTGTCTTTTTCACATTTGTCCCTAATATGATGGAATATAAACAAATACGTCAAAGAATAAGGTACTTCAAATTGATGAAAATTATATTGTCAAAATTTTGATTAACAAAAATTTATTTTCATAGGCAAAAAAGCAAAGGCTAGGATGATAACAAGAGATAATATAACTACCTTCTACTGCATCAGTTTTCTCTTGACCCTCACTTGGATTGACATCTCTCTCATCTTGCTCTTCTGGATCATTGTCTCTTTCATTCTCATCCACTTGTTCTTCTCCTTTACATTGTTTTTTTTTTTTGGTTTTAAGAAAATCATCAATTGACATTGCTGAGAATTTCCGAATTTTCTTTGTCTTCTCAATTGAACTTTGGGGCAGTCCACTACATTCTTCACTATTAGCTGCTATTGTAGTTGTGAACTTTCTTTTCAAATCTTGCTTCTGATTAGATATTTCAACTTGTGCAGTCTTCTTTTTAATCAATGTTGTAGACATAGGAGGCTCATCACGATCTTGCCTTGAGGTAGATCCTTGAGAATTAGCGATAGTCATTGGTACAGGTACCTTCTTTTTCTTTGAATGACACTCCTTTGCTTGAGTTGTAGCTTTAGTTTTAAGCTGCTTCCTTTATCCTTGACATGCCTATCAACTTCCTTAGCTACACTAGCAAGCTGTCCTTTTTTGTCTCGCAGTAGGGTAGATTCCTTTGCATGAGTTATCTTTTCTTCCTTGACTTTTTTATACATTGCAAGCAATTCGGTACTTGACTTTGCTTGGCTTTGAAAATCAAACCTGAATCCCTTATTCATTTTCTGCAAAAGAAAGTATTACTATATAGGAAGTTAAAAATAAATAGTATAAGATTGATAAACATATAAATGACATAACACAAAAGATCAATAAGCATAAAATGAAGACAAAAGAAGTCACCTGATTACTATAAAGTACATAATGCATCAAACAAAAGTTACTGCATAAAGACACACTCAGTTTCATCAAAATCAGAATCCTCTTCACTTTCGATTTGTGGTGGCACAACAAGAGGATTTTCAATGACTGTATTTGGTATATCTTCCCTAACCCATTGAACTTCACTATCATCTTTGGGTACAAATAAATTTATTGCATGATCAACTTGGTCACTTTGATAAGACTCTTGGGCATCAAAATCAAACTCATCATTCATATTGAATAAATCCCTTGGTACTGTTTTCATGACATAATGCTTATTTTCATCAAAAGGGTCTTGGATATAGAAGCACTGGTGGACTTGAGACGCTATCACAAAGGGATCATCCCTATAATATCTTTTGTTAAAGTGAACACAAGTTAGTCCATACATGTCTTCTTCAACCTCAAACCAATCACATTTAAAAAGAACAAATTGAAAATGAGAATAATAATCTAACTGAATTATATCATTGATTGCTCCAAAGTAGGTTATAGGTTTTGTCTTTGGATTTTCATCCTTGGAGCTAGCAAAGCTTGCTGTTTCAGACACCAATGTCACCCCACTATTTTGAGTTGTATGCCTAGCATCATGTTCTCGAGTATGAAATTTGTATCCATTCACCATATAACCTGAAAACCTTTTTGCAACCATATTTGGTCCCCTAGACAATTCTTTAAGTTTCTTTGGTACACATTCATCCATAGCACGAGCTTTGAACCATTGACTGAAATCTTGGCTTTGAGTTTTAGCTTTGCTCCATTTTCTACCTTTAATATGATCATTGACATAATCCTCATGCTCTCTAGAATAAAATGAATTTTAGTTATAACCAAAACTATAGATAAGTCTCCTTAGAAAGAAATCAAAAAATAAGAAGTACGAAATGCACCTAATGTATTCCTTGATTTCATCACAATTGAATAAGATATATCGATGAGCTTGCATCTTTGAGTTATTGTCCAAAGAAAATGGTTGCCCTTTATTCTTTCCACCTATTGGATGACCCAAGCATGTAAAATAGGTAGTAGCTGTAGGTTCACTTGTACCACAATTATCATAGTTTCTAGCCATTCTACTCAGTCTTGTTTCTACATCAGGATTTAAATATCTTGAGCAAAATGTCAAACATTCTTCAACTAAATATCCCTCAGCAATAGAGCCTTCTGGACGGCTCTTGTTACGAACATAAGACTTCAATCTGCATAAATATCTTTCTATAGGATACATCCACCGAAATTGAACAGGTCCACCCAACCTCACCTCATTTGCTAGATGGATAGGCAAATGTACCATTATATCAAAGAAGCTAGGAGGAAAAACTCTTTCTAATTGGCACAAAATTTCTGCAATATCTACTTCCAAGCGATCAAAATCATTCTCTTGAACAACCTTTTGACATAAAGAACGAAAGAATGAACCAAGAGAAACCAAAGGGCTAGCCACTTGATTATTCATTGTGCATTTGATTGCTACTTGCAACAAATAATGCAACATGAAATGAGCATCATGGCTCTTATATCCTGATATTTTTCTTTCAGCAACTTGAACACATCGAGCAATGTTTGATGCACTACCAGCTGGCAGTTTTGCTGCCTTTAAAATACCACAAAAGGTAGATTTTTCTTCTGCAGTCATGGAAAAACATGCTTTAGCAAATACTGCTTTTCTACCTCCATCTATCTCCTTTGGTTGAAGCTTCTTCCTTATACCCATATCTTGTAAATCATAACGAGCATTTGCATGGTCCTTAGTCTTCCCTGGAATGTCTAATAGAGTCCCAATTATGTTATCACATATATTTTTTTCTATATGCATAACATCAAGATTATGGCGCAATGTATTATGCTTCCAATATGGCAACTCAAAAAAAATAGACCTTTTTTTCCATGGACTACTGCTATTTTTCTTTTGTTTCTTCCCAAATAGATTGCAAAAATTTTCCAAGTCTTTGAAGATTTTTACCCCATCTAATGAAGCTGGTGAAGACCTGAATTCTTCCTTACCATTGAAAGAACTTTTATCCAGCCTATATGGATGATCCATAGCCAAAAAAATACGATGATCCATATAACACATCTTTCGACTATGTTTTAAATAATGTGAACAAGTATCATAATTACAACAAGGGCATGCTAGCTTTCCTTTTGTGCTCCAACCAGATAGCATAGCATAAGCTGGAAAATCACTAATAGTCCATAAAAGAGCCGCACGTAGTTGAAATATTTGATTCCTTGAAGCATCATATGTTTCTTCGCCAACTTCCCACAAAACCTTCAACTCTTCAACTAATGGTTGAAGATACACATCAATGTTATTTCCAGGTGAACTTGGTCCAGGGATTAGTAAAGACAACATACAAAACTCAGGTTTCATGCACCACCATGGAGGAAAATTATATGCCACCAAAACCACAGGCCATGTACTATGTGAAATGCTCATGGTCCTAAAAGGATTGAATCCATCACTGGCTAGCCCAAGTCTTATGTTACGAGAATCATTAGAAAAATCAGGATGAAGCCTATCAAAGTCTTTCCATGATTGGCCATCAGCTGGGTGTCTTAACTTTCCATCCTTTGAACGCCCTTCATCATGCCACCTCAATGAGTCAGCTGTTTTTTAACACAAGAATAGCCTTTTAAGTCTTGGAATCAAGGGAAAATGTCTTAAAACTTTTGCAGGGACAGGTTTTTTCTTTAAACGTCTAACCTCCGAATCTACTTCAAGATTTTCTATGTATCGTGAAGCTCCACAAACAGGGCAGAATTTGGCTTCTTCATACTCATTCCAATATAGTATGCAATCATTACGACAAGCATGAATTTTTTTGTAGCTAAGACCCAAGTCTTTTACCATGGCCTTTGTTTTATTAAAAGACTCAGGAATATTTAAATGAGGCATAGCTTCTTTCAACAACTCAAGTAGAGCAGTAAATGATGCATTGCTCCAACCATGGAGACACTTTAACAAATACATTCGAATTATGAATGACAATGTAGAAAAATTTTTACAGCCTGGATACAATTCTTGTTTTGCCTCCTCAACCAACTTGTAGAACTTCTTTGCATCTTCATTTGGCCCATCACAAAATCTATCTCCTTGTGCCATATCCCTAAATGTATCATATAATAAACCATCAATATCATCAGCCAATTCATGTTCATCTTCCATGTCACCACAATCAACATTCATAGGACTTATCCCTTCTCCATGATTAACCCACACAGTATAACCTTTCTGAAATCCTTTACTTATTAAATGATTGAAAACTATATCCCTTCGCTCCCAACTAGAATTGTTACACTTTGCACAGGGGCATAAGATTTCTTCTCCTTGAGGTCTTCCTTTAGAGAATGCAAAATCCAAAAACGATTGAACACCATGGATGTACTCATTGCTATACCTTGGCAAATTAGTCCACCGTTTGTCCATCACTTTTAGTCTAATAAAATAAGAAATATGTATAGGTGGTGAATTAGACCAAGCCACACATAGTGTTCTTAGATAGACATAAAAGTTCAGGACTAAATTTCGATAAGATCAAACTGAGCGGTCATTGTTATGATTCCTAGTTGCAATTCTAATGTTATCAACAAGCGGAAACTTGAAGAAGCAAAGCAAACCATGATACATGGAATGACAATTCTATGTTAAGAGAACACCATGCTGATTTCAAAATGCATGGTCGGTAAAACTTTAAATAGGTATAACTTTTGACTCAATTCCGTTTGACTATTATTATACATTTTTGGAAAGCCCCAGATGAATCTGTTAATGTGGCAATAGCGCAGCCGGTTGGCGCCATTTTTTCCCTAAAAAAATTTATTTGAACATATTTTTGGCCACTTTTATTTTTTGCAGTATTTTTTCTTTTTATTTTTTTGGCCCACTTTAAATGGGCAGGAATCTAAGCGCATGACAACTGAATAGAACACATGAATAGTAGCAATAGCTCAAAACTAACAAAGAAAGGAAGAATTGCAAATACAAATGTTGCATTCCAACCACACATTAAGAGCTCTCTAATGATCCCACAAACAACAAAACCACTTCATAATAAAAGACATCTTTCACATTCAAAAAAACCAGAAAAATAAAAATAAAAATAAAAAGCAAGAAATGAAGCAAAACCATAATTTCCAGATAGTCAAAAGAAGGAAAAAATGAAAGGAAAGGGAAAGTGAAAGCGAACCTTAGTTAATTAAAGTGCTATGATTAGGGCTATGCTTGGTCAAGAGCACAAAACATTTCCTTATGCACCGTATTGGAAACCAACACTACAAAATATTAAACAAAAATTAATAAAATTTAAAGCAAAATAGAAGAGCTTTTATATTATTTAAATTCATTTCATATTATTACCGTGAAAGTTGCACCCCATATTTCCTTGTCATTAGTAGGCATAGCAGTAATCTTATTCTTTGAATTCTCATAACATCTCTATATCCTCCAATAGTTGTAGAGTAGAAACACCCTATCCAATTAGAGAACGATAATGTATTGTCAACAATGATACAAAAGCTCATTTAATTTAGGCTAAAAATGGAAATAGATCTAAGATAATACCATTGTACAAAACTCTCATTATATCAATAGAATCTACTGAATATAACATGCAACACATGATAAATTCATTTACTATATAGAGACTTAAAAACTAGTCTATATCTCGTTAAGCAATTATTTGGTTCACTTGCAACATATAGTTGCCAAAATATATAATAGTCATCACTTACAACACTAGCAATATACAAAGGGAAAAAAACAAATTATATTTGTTCAAATATATTATACTACCAGTGATTTTATGTAATAATTCATTTTATTTTTCTTTATAGAGAGGTTAATCTTTTTAAGATAAGGCAATTTAAAGAAAGGGCAGACAAAATCTAAAGCAGAGCAGTAAGATAGATTCATTGATATGAATGGAAAAAGACATAATATTACAAGGAAAAATTATTGGAAATTAAATGGAAGAGTCACAACAAGTTGACTGGGAAAACCAAAATTGATATTGTTGAAAGTGGAAATAAAGTAAATGTAATTAGTAAATAAAAGGTTCAAAAGCAAGCAAGATAAGCCAAAATGGCAAGAGAATTAGTAAAGAAAGTGCAACGTAATCTAACTTCCAACTGTGACCCATTTTCCTTTTTTATTATATATCAAATCTTGGGCATTGAGGCACCGTCACATGGTGCTTTCATTACAGTACCCACCACTATTTATCTATTGTTCATTGTGGTTCCCACTCCTCTCAAATCTTGACCTTTTTTTATTAATCTATTGTTCATTGCGGTGCCTACCACTGACAGTGTTTTGAATTTATTAATAATTTTGACACAAATGAAGGGTCCTACATGAAGCCCCAAATGAAAATCGACGCAAGGAACCTGTTTTTTTCAGAAAAAAAAGACAGAAACAGAGAGAGAGAGAGAGATAGCAAGGAAAGTGATAACACACATACCTGAACAAGTGGGGGGGAGATGATAGTGATGCTAGTTAGGGTGGAGATTGAAGGGAAGAGTCACAATGGCTCATAGTTTTCCAAGACAGGAGGTGAAGTTTTGCGATTGAGGGTTTTTATTGTTTAATGAAGCTTGGTGTTTTGCGTTTTGCGTTTTGTTTTTCTTTTCTTTTTTTTTTCCCAGAAGGGGAATCACATTAAGGCTGGAAAATTAGGTTGGAGGGAAGATAGATAACTTGGCGCCTTATAAATTAAGCCCAAGATAACGGTTTTCATGTGTATTGATAAGCCCATTGTATTTCAAGAACATTTTTTATGTGTGGCTTTTATGAAAGTGTATAGACAATATTTAATTAAGTGTTGCATAACATAAAATTTGTGCAGCAGTTTTTAAACCGTTCTTTATATGTATTAAGAGTACGGTTTTACACTGTTGATAGTAAAATGTAGTATAAATTGAACTATAAAAGCAACAGTTGCATAAACCGTAGGAGCAAACTATTTTATACTACGGTTTTTAAGGCGTTGCAAAGTTTGCTGTTGCCATAGCTGAAAAATGTTGTAGTGAGTTTTAGGATTTAGTGTGGTAGAGTGGAGTTTTACTGAGTAATTTATTCACATGAAATTCAATAACTAAACCATGCATTATAAGGAAAGTTTGCTAACGAAACTCAATAGCTAGACCACGTCTTGTGGTTCATTAACCTTTTACATCATTAGTTTCCTATACATACCCAAACAAGGTAGCTAGCACTCCACAATATGTCACTATTTTATTACAGTGAAATGTACCAAGAATCAATTCTCTTAATAGCTTATGTTCTAAAAGGATTGATTATTGACATGGTATCTTTTTGTTTTTTTTTTGCCCTTTTTAAGACGAACTGACATAGTATCTAAGTCTTTATATTAAGTAAAAGTCGATGATTAAATTATATGATTCTTAAAAAGGAACTAAAATATTTGATTAGAATCTCTGAGTGACAAAAAAATTATCTAGAAAAAACTTTTCCTGTCCATACATAAACTTATTATTGTTTTATACTTTTGATCTAACGGCCCAAAGTACGATATCTACGGCTGCATTCTATCTCAAATTAGATAAGAGCTGTATTAAATACATTTAATTATTTCTAAAATAATTGAGATTTAGGAGATATGTATTAGCAAGAAAAAATATTTGTCATTGTTTAAAAGCACGCATAAGAAAAAATATTTGTCATTGTTTAAAAGCACGCATACACACACACACACACACACAATTCTTTGAAATCTCTTGGAGGAAAATAAAGTAAATTTCCCTTATAAAATGACTTAACTATTTGAGAAAAGCGGATCCTAAAAAGAAATCAACTACATATGTCCTAATCCGACTTACATATTGGCTTCATACAATGATATAATATATATTAGCCAACGTAGCCTGGTTTGTAGTCTTTCTGGAGCATTAAATTTAATTCAAACGTAATTAATTTTGGTGTTTGGTGAAGTTTTTGGTACAGAGTCCTGTTTATAATTTGGGATAAGCACTTTATATAAAAAAAAAAAAAAAAATAGGTCAAATAATTATGGCATTAATATCTACCAAATCTTCATGCAACTTAAAAATTTTCTTCATGCACTGTATATAATGAAACGGTAATGTTGTATTCAGGCTGTAGAGTTTTCAGTTTTAAATGACTTCCATTTTTGATATTATCCAAAGTAGGAAATTTTCTTAAAAATTAATTGATCAATATGCATATCCGCATATTTATATTAACATATTATGGTATTAGTCCTTTAGCACTTGTATATAAGAAACTACTACCTAAAGGACTAGTGTGAGGGGAGGAGAAAAAAAATTTCTCTAATGTAAGATGAGAAATATCGTTTTTCTCCATTAGGTTCTGTATGGAATGTGGAAATCTAACTATGTTTTTTTTTTTTTTTTTTGCCTTGTTTTGCAGACAGACAAAGAACTGTGAATCATGGCAAAAGCTGCAGCAAACACGGTGTGCTTTGCCTCAGAGGCAGATCAATCATGCCCTGAGAAATGCACTGATGGTAAGCCTCTCACTTTTGAGGGTTCAACCAAACTGTTGCCAAGTGCTGGTTCATCAGTCAAAGTGTGGCAAAATCCGTCTGATGCTAAGAGCCATGGTGATGCTGAAGGGAGCATCAACAGAGAGTTGGAACCCGAGCTTGTCATTTACAACACCCCTTCTCCACAAGCTGAAGACAACAATAACAACACTGTTGAGAGCCCTAGTCTACTTGAAGTTGAGAAGAATATCAACAGCGTTAGCATTGCAACTCCTGGCTTTGGCATAAGTGGCATCACTATCCAAACTTATGAAGGGAAGGGAGAGGAAACCGACTTGAATCTCAATGTGTCCTTAGCAGCAATTGAAGAGGATGAAAAAAGGATGAAGCGGTATATATTAAATTATACATGTTTTCTGTTAGAATGAAAAATTCATGCATAGTATAAAAGTTTTTGTTATAATCGATCATGTATTGCCATATTATAATGAGTATTTGATTTTCATAATAATTACTTCAAAACATGCATATATAATAAAATTTGATTGGTTGATAATATAAATTATATTTTTATATTGATTGATTGATAGTATTTTTTATAAAAATATTTCTTAAATTTGTGTAGAATGTTTCAATAAGATTTTTTTGAAAAAAAAAAAAGAACTAAAAAATAAATATTTTTTATTTATTTTTAGAAGTAGGTAAAAATTCCTTACACTAAAAGTACTTACTTTTAAGTATTTTCCTAAAATACTTTTAAAAGTTTATCCAAAATGCACTATGTATGTATCTTCTTTTATGAGCAGTATCTTGGCAAATCGAGGTTATTCAAGGAAATACAGATTGAAGAAAAGTCACCACGTGACCACTTTGGAAAAGCAAGCAAGTTTCCTCAAGGTGATTTTGAAACATGTATTAACTGTTCTTCTTTATACATAAGAATGTATCTAACTACAGTTTCTAATTAATTTCCCTAGGCAAAGATATCCGAAATTCAGGAGCAAATTGATGACAACAAGAGTCAGCAACGCTCAATGCTGTTTGATCATCATCAAATGAAATTACGAATGGCTACTCTTGAAAAGGATAGGGTAGTTAAAGAAGGTTATTACCTCTCTCTTCCTCCCTTTGTTGGGTTTATTTTGTTTGGGAATAAATTCTCCCATAAAAAAATTTCACATAACTTAATTATGTATGAATTTTCATCATTAATAAGGAAGATAACACAAGAAAATCTAATTAATAATAAAAGAGCATTGCTAAATGGAACGAAAAGTTTTGGTACGAATATTGACGAATTGTTAATGGCCGTTGGATTTTATGATGGCCATTTATGGATGAAGTAAAGTGAACAGTTTTAGAAATAATTTATTATAATTGATATTTGTCTACTTTCGTAACACACAATTTCGTACCAAGAAATATTTCTGACAATAAAAATCGATATAGATGATGTAAAATTTTCAGATAAGATAATCTATACTGTTTATGTCACTATAGAGCTCACTCAACCTGTGCTGCTTTTTAGTTGGAATTGCACATAACAAAGCAGAAGTGAAGAGGCTGACGAAAAACCTCCAAATCAAACAGTCACAAATGATGGAACAAGCAATGCGTCTGAATGCTGGTGCAAATGCAGCTCAAGCTCAATCCGATCCCAATTCGACCTAGCTGGGGACAAATGTTTACTCAAATTAAGTCAAGGTTAGAACATTTTATGTAGACAATACTGGAATTCTAATGTGCACATGAAAATTATGAGTTTAATTAATGAAGTTTCTAATGATATAGTTATGTAAAACACGTTGGTAAAGTTTAACGGGTATTGGCAATATGCCAAAATAAACTATGCTATATGTACATAAATTTAATTTTCAGTATTTTTATGACATTTAACGTTAACTGTTGGTTCTTATTGTTTTGATTTTGAGCAGCTTTAATTGTCAAGTGGGGTATGATCAAATTAGAATCAGAGACTTGAATTTTAGTCAATTGTGTGGGATGCAGCAGATGCCAAGCTGCAGTGCAATAAACTGTTTCTTTTGAGCATGCGACGAATTAGTTCTCAAAGTTGGCAATTGGCTTCATATTCATCCTTGAAGTTATGAAAACTCTCTCTTGACCCTGAAGTCGACAAAAGTTGCTCCAGTTAATTTCTCAATATTGGTCAATTTAGTCCCCCCCAGAGATAAACTTGACTGACTTTTGCCAACTTAAAGACTTTGGGAGAGTTATCAAAACTTCGGAGATAAATCTGAATTCAGTTGCCAATTTAAGGGACTAACCTGATGTTTTACTCCGATCATATTGTGTTTTGGTTAGAATAAGCAGCTTTGTTATGTTATGTTATGCTTTCAGTGGCTGTTGTAAAAGCGCAAGCCATAAATTTGCTTGAAGTAGTTAATGTTTTTCAGTTTCCATACAAGCTTCAAGTGATCATTGATGCAAGTCTAATTAATTGTTTTATGTGTGCCATATCCTTGTGGGAGACAAGATCCTTATCTACTATGATGTCTTTATATATCAGCATATTGGGTTACACAATCGATGGGAAGTATTGTCCCTTTGAATAAATAAAGGAGGCCTACAACATTCAAGTCCTAACTCTTTAAAACCATAGGTCAAGTTTAATACAGGATATGGATAATAGGATAAGTTCATATATATATATATATATATATATAAGATAGGATAGACTATACTTTAGCTTAAACGAATTTAACTTATATTTTAATTATACAACTTGAGTTTGGGTCTATTATTTGATATAGGCTTTTTTATAAGGCCTAACTTAACTTCTTTTAAAAGTCTAACTTAATAAAAAAATATATTTAAATACTTAGTTGATAATAAGAATTTTAAATAGACTAAAAACTTTTTTCTAAATGGATCTATAACATATTCCTAAATAAATTAAAAAGTTTTCTAAATATACCGAAAAGCCTATTATTAAATAGATTAAAAGACTTTTATTATTATTAGGTTTTTAAAATAATATTATAATTTAATTTACATGATTAATTTATACAATAATAATATAATATAAATAAACTAATTTGTGAGGTTCAATAGGCTTTTTACATAACCTGTAATCTGGCCTATTTGATTAAAATGATTTTTTAAAAAAAATTTTCATGTAGTAACTGGTGAAATATTTTATAATATAATAATAACTTAAGAAACTTGATATATAACTTCTACAAATGTTATCCTTTTCAATTAAATATTATGCTATACGACATGGTAAAAAACCTTAATTCAAGAAATTTGTGTTCTGCCTCACAAGAAAGTCATTAACGTTAATTGCATTCACGCACAATCTAGTTCGTAAAATTTTAGATCTAATTTATATATTGCTTTGTTAACAAAAGTTGATGCAGGATGATGGATCCAACTCGTCCAGTCGATGCTTCGCTAATTATTTTAAAAATCCAATTGAATTTTGGTTCTCGTTAAATGTACACTATATATATAATATTTCATTAAAAGTTTTTAGATTATATTCCTTTTAACTTGAGGCCATTTTTCATTTTTGGCTTCCGAGACGAAGTAAAATTAATTAAAAAGACTACAAAAGTCTTGAGCATTAGATTTTATAAAGATTAAATATAACAGTCATATGATTTTTAAGTGGTTATGTAATTTTTAAATAATTTTTTATCTTAATCATCGATGTATGATTAATAGTAAGCATAAGAAAGGGATTTGAGAGGAAGAAGGCTAGATTTGTGCATGTCGAGCTCATCTATCAGATAATTTTCAATAATTGAGCCCCTCAGGTAACCAATGCGGTTGTTGCTTGCTGCTAAGCTTTCAGTTCCTTAATTGGGTAAAAGAGTTGTTCATTGAATCAATGGTGAGGATGGAATTTAAACATGCAATATAGCCAGAGCTGAGTGTTAAAACCACAAAGAGCCATATCGTTAGCACGAGGCAAACAAAGGTGTTGATAGTTTTCTCTCTCTCTGCAAAAAAACAAGGTTGAGAATCTTTTTTTAGGTGAAGCCTACCAGTTCAATGTGTCTTATTATAGGAAATTCGATCATTTTGATTCGACCTGTAGAGGTCCTAGAGGGAGCATTAGATCTCCTAACGAGGATTCTTTTCATTTCCATGGCTCGAATCCATATAATGGTGACAAATTTTCTTCTAATTAGGCCTCTAAATTAATTCATCATTTAAGCGACATTCCAAATCCAAAACAACAGCATCAACTCATAAGAAGAACATTACTATGAGAAACCACATCATTGGAGTAAATGGTCTTAGAAAAGCCCAAGCTGGCCAAACACTAGATTTCAACTTCCTGATAAGTGCCACAATAACCTAGCCCGGATTTAATATACGGTTGCATAAAATCCACAATCTTAGTTCAGTTTGTGATAATGGTAGTATCCCCCAGCACAACATCAAAGACACTAGATGTGGCCTCTAGGAGAAGTTTTGAATTTAATGGGTTGGTTCTACGATCACCAAATGCAATAAACTTGTATAGAATTGGATAAAGCAACAAGTTTAGTGCAGCAATAAACAAATCTATACAATAACCACCAAACATTTCATTGCCCTCAATTCGTGATACAAACTCATGGTAACTAATTCCAAGTGGCACCTCAGTTTTTAAGTGTCTTCCGTTGCTACCAAAAACCCAACAACAAAGTGTTTGAGTTGTTTGGCTAGGCCATATGACTACATATAGCCCTTCACTGGAATTGGAATGATTAGGAGCTTCCTCTGTGTGGAGGGCAGAAGAATTATACCAAAAAACAATCCTCGTAATTCCAATACCACTTAGACTAATGACTTCATATCATGGATGTAGTAAGTTTCCATCTGAACCAAATATTAGTTGGCTTGTTAAACCAATTTCATTGACTTCTAACATTTTTTTGGCTGCAACATGCTACCATTAACAAATATCCCCATAGTATTAAGATGAAGGGTGTCCCTTACTAATGTGTTTAGATTTTAATAATTTGTAATGTGTGATATCACATGAGCCATGACTGAGTAACTGATCCTATTAAGAATAGTCTCGTTTATGGGAGAAGACATACTACTGTCCAAACTATGCCAAAGAAACCCATTAGAAGTAATATTAGAGAAGCAATAACTCAACTTTATGTTCTATCTATCAATAAAATTCAAAAAAAGAACAAGGCTGACATGAACTAAGCAAAAGTTTCCCTAACCTCCAAGATCAAACAGCTGAATATGAGATCCAATTCCACCCTTAAACTACCCATCAACTCCACTAGCTCTAAATCAATTATTAAGATACTAAAAGTCATTAATTTCCCTTTTTTTAAACAATCGTGAAGAGCGTAGGCTGCTAACCCAACATAATCATATGCATATAATGCAAAAGAATTGAAGATTACATTTTTGTTTGGTTTCCCAACCTAGCGATGGAACTCATTTTAAAATTAGTGCTGGGAGTGTGATGCCGCAAAATAATAGAAATTTGTAAGAGATTCCTTGTGTTTGATTCAACCGACTATGGACCAATAACAGCACCCACATTTTTCTCTATCGACGGTAAATCGTCCACTATTTGAAGACAAACTAGGCCTTCCAAGTGTTTGACAACAAGCTGGTGAGAAGGTTTCTGTTGTGGAACATTGTTGATGCACGAAATAGAGATTGTTATCACTTTAGGGATGGTCACTGTCTCGTTAGCTCTGAAGCACGGGTAAGTGAGTTTTGGAAAAGTACCCATTTCGGATATGGGTACGTCTGGATATACATACTCAATAATTTCTTTTTTTTAAAAAAGTTGGGTATGATTAGGTATGGATCGGGTATGATTGGGTGCGGCTAGGTATGGATTGGGTACAAGTTTAAACTAAAACTATGTCGTTTAGCCACTTTTTTTCCTTTTTTTTTCTCGAAAAACATAAGAAGCAGGGAACCCTTCCCCCCCATTTTCCTTTTATTCGCAAACCGTGACACTCATCCCACCCCACCCCACCGCACTTCCAACTTTCATCCAACAGCCACCACCGGTGAAGCCCAACGACATTGGTGCTCGCGGCTCCTCGGCCTAGCAGCAATGGCGCTTCCAAGTCCCAGTGGCGGCAGTGGCGCTTCCCTCTTCTCCGTCTATCTTGTGACACAATGACAGGTACCTATGTGATTTACTTACTTTTTCATTCTCTCATAGTATGTCATGAATGGTTTGAATGATGGTTCTATCAATGAATTTTACTCTGCTATTTGTTCTGTCACATTCATGATAAAATGCTTCTTTTCTTCCAATTTTGAGCAATAAAAAGTTCTAGATTTAGGATATAAAATATAAATTTCAATTATAAGTTTCTAATTATCCTTCTCTTTGAGTATTTATTTTATGATGTGAAAATTTAGTTTTTATTTTATGAAATTTGTGAAATTTTTTTATTTTTAAATATATATATATATATATATATAGATGTACCCGTACTCCAATTTTTGTAAAATGTTCATATCCTGTACCCGTATTCATACCCGGTACAGGTACTGTCTCCATATCCGTGTAACATAGCTCCTTAAATGACTGAGCATTGCTTCCGATTGACGATGGTGGAATCGCCTCAACAAGTGCTTGTGGTGGAATAGGGTGCTCATCTGCTTCTATGTTAGCAATGTTGTTTGCTTCACCCACAGATAATTTCAAAGTCAGAATCAAGATTTTTGAGCTTTCTTGGTTTGTTTTTCCCCTAACTGCAGTATTGTATTGTTTCTACTGGTAAATCTAATCGCTAGAAGGAATGTTTGTTTCTTGAGTTCTCAGAGAGTGAATCCCCACCACCAGGGGAAGCTTCCTTATTTGACTAAATATTCTCTGTCAAATGTTTCAAGGCTGCATATGATAGAGTGAAGCCCCCATGGTCTCCATAACTCAATAATAGAAAGTTAGTTATTTAGTTAATCGTGTAATGTAATTCATCATCAGTGTATTTGGAGTGACTATAAATAGCACTGTCATCATGAAGTAACACAGAATTTTTTTCTCATTCTCATCTTTGCCAGTTTTCATTTTCTCTTTTTTCATTCTTTAGCTTCTAGTTCTAATACCTTTCATGGTATCAGAGCCTAGATCCATGGAGAACCAAGAGCTTAATACCTCCATTAGCATACCTTCAATGGTGAAATTCTCACCACACACCTTCTCGAATCCAACTTCCTTTAAATCAAACAAAGAAAATTTTCTCTTATGACAGCAATGGCAGTTCAATAGATTCTAAAAAGATTCGACTCAGAAACAATTCAATAGGCAGAGAATGAAACACAAGAATATCGGAATTGGGCTCAATAAGACCATTTACTAGTTTCTCGGCTTCTTCCATCCATGGAGAAGCCTTTTGCAAATAGAATGGTAGGTTGCAAGTTTGCTTGTCAGATTTGGCAACGAGTTGAATCTTACTTTGCATCACATAATCATGCAAGGATTAGGCAGCTAAAAACTCAATTGAAATCCATGAAGAAACAAGGTAAATCAAACTCTGATTATCTCCTTCAAATCAAGAATATTGTTGATACATTAGCTATATTTGGAGAACCAATTTCTATAAAAGAGCACATAGAGGTTATTTTAGATGGTTTATCTCAAGAATACAATGCATTTATTACCTTAACTATGTCACAATTTGATCCTTCCCCGATCCTTGAGATTGAAGCACTATTAATGGCCCGAGATGAAAGGATTGAGCACTTTAAACAATTAGAACTAGAGTTTGCTCAAGCCAATTTGGCTCAAACTTCACTGCAAAGACCAAGATCTCATGGTGCTCAACAGAATGGTGGAAGGCAAGGCAATGGAGGGAGAAAGTGTAGATGTAGAGGTAGAGGTCATGGTGAAAGGTCTTAGAACAATGGATCTTGACCTCAATGTTAGCTTTGCAACAAGGTTGGTCACAGTGCGTGGTAGTGCTACCACAAGTTTGATTAGGGGTTTCCTAATCCAAATAGAATGGCTATTAATCCTCCAGCTCCCTTTCTTACTTCCTTCCATCAACCTGCTCCTTACCAACAACCAAGAGCCTACTTAGCCATTCCCTCCACACTTTTAGTGGTTGCTTAGTACCTAGATTCTGGGGCATCTCACCATCTCACTTATGATCAGGGATATCTCTTGACAAGCTTAGAGTATGAAAGGTCAGATTAGGTTCTAGTTGGTAATGGACAAGGTATGTGCATACAGCATGTTGGGCATTCTATTATTCATTCTACTCCTCCAAACTCATCCTTTTAGTTACAAAATCTGTTGCATATCCCCACTATCACTAAGAATCTTGTGAGTGTTTCTAAATTTGCTCGAGATAATAATGTCTTTCTAGTTTTGACTTTCACCCTAACTTTTGTCTTGTTAAATCTCAGGATTCAAAGAAGATCCTACTTCGAGGAACCCTTAGAAATGGTTTATATGCCTTTGACTATGTCACTGTTCCTCACAAGTATTCATCACACACTGCTGCACCTTAGCCCATATCTATATCTGCACCTTTAGCACTTACAACTCATTGTAATTCTTTTCTTTCAAATAATTCTTAGTGTATTTCTATTTCTATTCTTTAGCACTAGAGATTAGTACATCTTTCTCCTTTAATTCTTCATCATGTACTAAATCTTTGTAACATTTCTGTTCCAATAAATAAAATGCCTTCTCTTTATCAAGCTTGTTGTTTAGGAAAGTTACATAGACTGTTGTTTATTGCTTCTTTGGATAAATATACTAAACCATTACAATTACACAGATGTTTGGGACCTAGCCCCGTAACCTTGGATTTAAGTCACAAATGCTATTTATGTTTCATTGATACCTTTTCCAGATACATTGTATTTATTTGCTAGTAACTAAGTCTCATGTTTTTCAAGCCTTTTTGCAATTTAAAGCTATGTTTGAACTGAAAACTAGTTACAAATTAAAAGCATTACAATCTGACAATGGTGAGGAATACCTTTCTTTTACCTTTGTTCAATATCTCAGAACCAATGGCATTGAGCATGGACTATCCTATCCCTACACTCACCAATAAAATAGATGACCTGAGAGAAAGCATAGACATCTTATAGAAACTATCCCTTCCCTTCTTGCCACTACCTTTCTCCTATTAAAATTCTGGGATCTTACTTTTCTTGCTGCCACCTACCTCATAAATAGACTACCTTCACAAATACCAACCACACCTCACCCTTTGAATTCCTTCTTCATCAAAAACTAGATTATACCTTCCTCAAAATCCTTAATTGTTGTTGTTATCCCTATATCAAACCTTACAACCCCGACAAATTGGACTACAAGTCTCAGCCATGTGTTTTTCTGGGCTATGCTTCTAATGCCAAAGGTTACAAATGCTTAGCTACTTTTGGAAAAATTTTGTTTCTCAATAAGTGTTGTTTGATGAAACTAAATTCCCTTATTATGACCTAATGCATAGCTCTTCCTCAACTGCATTACCTCCTTCACCCTCTTTAACACCTATTATCCTTCTCATCTCACCTAAAATCTCACAGAATGCCCCATCTGTTGTGTATCTGTCCACTAACAACAATGTTCATGATTTGGTCTTTGATTCTCTCGCTAGTTCTAATACTGTGGATTTTGGTTTGTGTCATTCTAATTCTAATAGTTTAGGTACTAGTTTACACCATTTTAGTTCAAAGGTTCCTTTATCTGATAATATCTCTCAGTTTGTGCTTAGGACTGCCAATGGTCATCTAATGACGACTCGGCCAAGAATGGTATTTTTAAACCAAAGGTGTTTACTACTACCACCTCTGATTTAGTTAAAGATCTTGCCAACTCAAAACCAAGCATTGTTACTCAAGCCTTACAATGTCCCCATTGGAAGCAAACTATGATGGAGGAATATCATGCCTTGCTCAAAAACCAAACCTAGACACTTGATCCTCTCCCTCAGGATGCTAAGAAAATAGGGTGCAAATGGACTTTTTGCATCAAACAAAATCCAGATAGGGCAATTCAAAAGTGTAAGGCAAGACTAGTTGCCAAGGGATTTTATCAAAAGGAGGGTATGGACTTTAAATAAGTTTTTAGCCCTATTGTGAAGCCAAGCACAGTGAGGCTTATTTTGTTTGTTGCACATTTTAAAGGTTGGCAAATTTGCCATTTGATTTCAATAATGCATCCTTGAATGAGGACTTGTCTGAACTGGTGGTCATGTGCCAACCAGAAGGTTTTGAATGCTCAGATTCATCTCTTGTATGTCATTTAAAGAAAGCACTTTATGACTTAAAACAGGCCCCTAAAGCTTATTATACTAAGCTAATCTCGACACTTCAAGGCTTTGGTTTCACAAGTATTAGTCTGATTCCTCACTATTTACTAGATTTAATCCTAATTCTACAATTTATATCTTGGTGTATGTTGATGATATTGTCATCATTGGGAATAATCAACTTGAAGTTGCTGATATCTTTTAGAAATTGAACTTAGTTTTTGCTTTAAAAGACTTAAGACTGATGCATTATTTCTTGGGTATCGAGGCTCTCTATAGTGGTGATTCTCAAGTCCTCCTTATTCAAACCAAATATGTCAAATATCTTCTTAAAAAGGCTAGAATGCAGGGTGCTATGTGAATGCCTACTCCTATGGTTACAAATCAAAAACTTAGTAGTCATGGGGATCACCATTTGCAAATCCTTCTGTATATAGACAAATCATGGGGGTACTTCAGTATGCTACAATCACAAGGCCTAACATAGTCTTTATGGTCAACAAGGTCAGTTAGTTCATGCACAATCCATTGGAGGAACATTGGAAAGTAGTCAAAAGGATGTTTCGCTATGTTAGTTGAACACTTCAATATTGTCTCAAATTTACCAAGAGCTCAAACTTCAGATTAAGAGCCTTTTGTGACGCCAGTTGGGATTCAGATATGGATGATAGGAAGTCCACCGGTGGATATTGTGTTTACTTTAGATCTAATCTCATTTCATGGAGCAACACTGAAGCAAAATATAGAAGCATGGCTATGGTTATAATTGAGATTACTTGGCTTCAATCTTAACTATCTGAATTGCATGTTCCCTACATTGTTCATCTCACTATATACTGTCATAATGCCAGTGCTGTATTACTTGCTGGCAATCCCATATCCACAATAGGAACAAGCATTTTGAGTTGGATATATTTTTTACTCGGGATAAGGTGTTTCAGAAGCAAGTTCATGCATCACATATCCTTCCCTTGAGCAAGTCATTGATGTCTTCACCAAGGCCATTTCTTCATCTCAATTTCAAAAATTTAAAGCCAAGCTCAAGGCTATTGATTTCTCCCCACCCTTAACCTTGCAAGGGGATAATAGAGTGAAGCCTCCATAGTCTCCATAACTGAATAATAGAAAGTTAGTTATTTAGTTATAGTTGGTTTAGCTAGTTGAGTCTATTTAATCATCTGATGTAATTCATTGTCAATGTATTCAGAGTGACTATAAATACCTCAGTTTAATCTCATCATGAAGTAACACAGATTCATTTTCTCATTCTCATCTTTGCTAGTTTTCATTTTCCCTCTTTCTCAACTCTTTCTTTTCATTCTTCAGCTTTTGGTTCTGATACATTTCATTCATTCCTACCTTGCAACATGTTCTTGGTCTTTCAATGGTTCAAGGTTGCATCAATTCTTTCCTAATGTGCAACATACTCTAGGTCATATTAGCTCGAGATCAATGATTTCGTTCAATCTTGTTGTTTCTAACATGGTGGTCAATGAAAGCACCAATGTAATAGGTCTAAACGAACCAAACAAAAATATCCAAAATAGTTTGATACAACTAAAGAAAGCAGAAATTAACTGATACAAAATTGGAATTAATCAACACAATATGCTATTAGCTCAACAAACAAGATCCTTAGTAGCAATAAACTTTTTCATTGGCCTCAACACTCCTACCTATATCAAGGTTAGAAGTAAGGAAGTTGAGTAGAGTAGAGCAAGGCTAAGGTTTCACCATAGAAGGAGATCAAGAAGGGAAGAAGAAATTCTTTGAGAAAGGAGAAAGGATTCATACCACACTCACCCTTTTTTGAAGCTTCCTCTACCCTTTTTATCCATCACACTAACATTTGGGTCATTTGGGCCATTTTATCCAATTGGGCTCATTATAATATGCTCCTCTTATCTTTCCTATAAAAGTAGTCTTCTCACTTGAGAAATTAATAAATAAAAGAAAACTAAATATTTATTTTAAAAAGCTAAGAATTTGCATGTTAGAAGGATATATTTCTTTCATGAACGAAAAAACAAAAGTGTTCAACAATCATTAGATCCAAAACAAAACGTATATTAGTTTCTAAAATAAATATTTTTAGAGAAATAAGTTTCCTTTACAAGCATGTGGCTTAACTAGGAAAAGAACCTAAAAGAATGAAGTTAATTTGCTCTAGCATCTCCTCATTGGTGGGAGAGGAGCCCAAAATCCTAGGAGATCTAAATCAATGCATAATGTGAAAAACCACAATAGCAAGTTCAACATCACGTCTTGACCAAAAACCTTAATGTAATGAATTCATGAGTATTTTATATTATATACTTTTTATTTAGTTCATTTTTAAACAATGTGGGACTTTACCAATCATCCAATACTTGATCAAGCCAATCAAACCATTGACGCTAATACCACTCGATGAGAGGGATGCCCAAAATCCCAGAGATCTAAATCATAGAACTAAATAAGAACCACAATAACGGTTTGGATGTTGTATCTTGACCCAAAACCTTAAAATAATAAGTCAATAGGTCCTCTATATTATATATTTTTCATTTAGTCCATTTTTAATTAATATGGAACTTCACCACTCCTACTTTAAATTCCAACACGTATGTCCTAACTTGACTGACTGAGTGAAAGAATTATTACGGTTCCATGCACATGACCATCGGCATTATAGAGTCATTGGCTAGGTTCCATGTGCACATTGTCGTCAACTAAAGGCAATATAGAGTGCTTAGGTTTCATATGTGCACGGCCATTGACAAAATGGAATAAACATTTGCAGTATAAAGTTATTTGGGTCCCGTATATGAACATATGTATAGCTTTAGTTGTACATGACCATGACAGTATGAAGTTGTTGTACTTGTGACTCCAAATATATACATGCTCAAAATTCAGCTTCAACGAATTACTCAAAACAACAATAATACATTCATTTTAGTCATTTAAAGATATATTGATATTAATTTAATTCTTAAAAGATTAATATTTTTGTCAAATAGAAAGAGTAAAATGAATTTGATCCTAATTTAATTTGTCTGAGTTTTCTATCTATTGGCTCAGACCCATCTTACCACACATATGGGAGAATCTTGGTCATGTAACTATATATAGATTATTAAGATTAAAAGTTATTTAATGATCACATAATCACTTTAAAAAGTCACATGATTTTATATTTTAATCTTAATTATTTATAAAAGATTCAATAGTCAAAATTTACTTCTTTTACTTTTATAATTAATCACTACTCTCGCCTAATCTTCTCCCTATACATATATTGAATATAATATAATTTCATAAAGAGAAAAAAAAAAGATCAAAGTCCTTATTAAATAAGAAGAGAGAGAAGTAAAATATATATTAAATCCTTAAATTAAAATAGAAATTTTTTTATAAATATAAAAATAGATATTTTAACAATACTTTATATTGGTTTATTATTGAGAAAAACGAAACATGAAAGGAAAATTAATAATATGTACATTAATTTAACCGGAAAAGCTTACAAAAATATTTTAAAATGGGAAACATTTATTTATTTAAAAAAATTTGTATAAAATATTAAAAATTATAATTACAATTTATTGAAATATCTAAATAGCATATAATAGAATTAAAATGTCACTAATTTATAGTGCATACGTTGAACAAGGAATTGAAGTTGTTGAAAAATTAGGCCATTTCCAGTCAATAGCTAATATAAATTGATAATATATATAAAAATATTATTTGAACATATTATGTACAGTTATAGTTGAAAGATATGAGTGTGGGTGAGTATCAAAATATAAGGTATTGATATAACAAAATGTGTTGTGCATATTTAATTATGTGAGAGATGTGGTATTTAGTGTTTGAAGAGGTATATATAAATAATATCACACACACACACACACACACACACACATATATATATATATATATATATATATATATATAGAGAGAGAGAGAGAGAGAGAGAGAGAGAGAGAGAGAGAGAGAGAATTTCTAATTTCTACGCTTTCATGTAGATGTTAGCAAGTTTCATATTTTCTTTTGGACATAAAATATGCTCCCTTTTTTTGTTAATCAACTTATAATTATGGGTAAATTTGTAGTTTTAATTTTATTTATATTAATTACTCTTTTGAGCTTTTCTCTCACTTAATTAATATTCCCTCTCCACTATTTTTTACAATCTAAATAATACCTTTTTTCTCTCTCATGAACATTATATAGTTGATATTAAAAGTTCGAGTGATATTATTATATGGTAAATAAATATATTTAATTAATAGTGAAAAGAAGTGAACAAAGAATATTAATTTAGAAAATAACTCTAAGGAGTAATTAATATGAACAAAATTAAAATTATAAATTTACCAAGAATTATAAGTTCATTAACAAAAGAGGAGAATGGGCTTTATGTCAAAGAGAAAATGCGGTGGTTATATATATATATATGCTTAAATATATTTTTAGTCTCTTTATAATTTTTGCTTTGATTTAGGTCCCTCCTTTTTCACATTTTTTCAGTCTCCTTTATTCTAAATTTTAATCTTTCTAAGTATTTTAGAAATGTGTTTGACCGTTACAAATATTAGAAATTTTGTTTTTCATTATTATCGATTATTTTTAAAATTTTTTATCTTTATAAATATCATTACTTAATAATGGATTTATATAGCAAGGACCAAAAACCTAATAATGGAATAAAAAAAGGGATTAAAATCAAAAGCAAAAATATATATAGGAGATTACTAACCTGCACACCTTCAGTAAGCTCCATATTTTGTTTTGGACAAAACAACTCACTCATCTCTTTTGTGACTCAACTTATAGTTTACAATAAATATGTAATTTTGTTTTACTAACATTAATTACTACTTTAACTATTTCTCTCTCTTATTAATTTCAATAATGATTACATTAAACACTTGATAATTTTGTTGCATGTGACTCTTTAATCAATTTATACAAATATCACAACGGTATGTGTTAATGGACGTTTTCCTCGTCAAAGAAAAGGATGTTTTCTAATTCTGGTTCAAAGCATTCTATTTTTAGTATGTTATGTATCAATTCGAAACACGCCGCATGGGTTTTATTTAATATAATGTTTTTCATATAGTTTTTAAAATATTCGTTTTATTCTTGATATAACATTGAAAATACCTTTAATATAACGTTCTCTATATTATGTTTCCATTAATACCATGTATGAATTGGAAGATTGCTTTTCTACCATTTTATTGTTGCATGGTTATGTAATTTGAATACTTCCAGCGACCAATACAAAAAAAATGGAAAAATAGTATTCACGAAAGGAAAATAATTATAATATTTGTTAGTATGAATAAAGTAAATTATAATATCATCCAAAATTATAAATTAATTAAAAAAAGGTCATCACTTTTTTTGCAAAATATTTTTTATTTTTATTTTTATGGTGCATAAAGGAATATTTTTTTAATTAAACAGTCCCTTCTAACAAAATTATCATATCTATTAAATGTGATCATTTTTTAAATTAATAAGAGAGAGAGAGAGAGAGAGAGAGAGAAATAATTAAAGTAGTAATTAATATTGATAAAATAAAATTATACAACTATCCTAAACTATAAGTTGAGTCACAAAAGAGAGGAATGGGTTTAGAGAGAGAGAGAGAGAGAGAGCAGTAAGGTCCACATTTTTAAAAGTTCACACTTCACTTTTTTAAATCAACTTTTAATTAGGAGTAGTTTCATAAATTTATATTTTTTTTATATTAATTATTATTTTAACTTTTTTTCTCTCATCTAATTAATATACTCTCCACTATTTTAATTAACTAGTTAGGAGCCCGTGCTTTGCATTACTTATGTTATAATTTTTTTTTGACATGTATGTTATAAGCAGTTAAGTGTTTACATTGAGTAAAAAAGTCACATTAATCTATAACTAATTTAGAATTAGTTATGTTCATTTAAAATTGTTTAGTCAATTACATTTTTTTTAATGTAATAAACACTAAAAAATTCTATTTAAAAGAATATTAACAAACTAAAAATATTTATGTAATATTGAAGATTCAATATTGTATGCTATTCCCATTTTCAATTGTAGGTTCAATAGTTCAAAACTCATTATATATGCAATAACTAAAAATAAAACATTTTAATTTCTAAAACATTTAAAGTGATATATGTTGCATAAGGCTTCTCAAAGTATCCAGCACCCAAAAAGAACATTAATGAGAAATAATATGCAAGATTTCCAGCATAAAAGTTTGGCTTTATATGGTTAATAGTGCATACTCAAAAGTATTTGAACTAATTATGTCTTAAGTATCATGAGATAAACAACTATTACTCAATCTTGACACGTTTGAACTCCTTTGAAGATGAGGCTTGTGGGGGAGTAATGTCTCTTGGGTCAGTGAGATTAAGATGATGGCTAGATGCTAACTTCTTCATTGGAGTCACATCCAATCCAAGTAATGTGCAGGATCATTTTCACTTGTCATAGATACAGAATCCTGCAATCAAAATAGGTTTATTATTTAATGTATTTATGTTCCTTCAAATACAATTTGATTATTAATTGAAGTTTTCTACTTATATAATTCTAACTATTTAACGGAACAAAAAACTTACATTCTCAAGAGGCTAGTTTTTGATTGATCCTATAGCTCCAATGTTAGAGGTGTGCCTCTCTACAAAATCCTATATTTTATAAAAAATAGTCTTATAATAGTCAAATTAAATAGTAATGTATGCATCAAAAAATAAAAGTAGCTTAACATATCAGCGGCATTTCTGTATTTGTCTTGAAATAGTTAATGAGTTGCTCATCGTCATTCATTTTTTGCATAGTAAAACTCAGCCTATTCTTGGTATTGTGGTTTTGTTCAGTTTTAATGTTGAATAGATATATTTTACCCAAGAAAATGTCAAGTGCAGTTGGTGGTATATTAGGCAACTCTCCAGCCTATAGTAATGCAAACAATAAATATTAGGCAACTCTATATATGAGGTCTATTGCATATATTTGTAGAACCAATTTAATTCATAATCCAACATTAGAATTATGAAAAGTATGTATTTCTCTCTTATATATATATGGTAATTCAACAGCTTCTTCTTTAGGGGATAAAAGGTGGTTTTAAGAATGCTTGTCCTGAATTCATAATGTAGCAGACATTAATAATATTATTAAATATATATTAAGTAGCAAAGATATTCATGAAGTCGTATTCATAAAGTGAGACACATATATAGAAATGTATAAAATTAAATGCAGAATATGTGTAAAACATACTCCCCGAAAAACCAACATAATATAATATGCAATAAAATATTAATAGTTATTTACTTCTTTTCACATGTCTTTTTCATCCTATATATGAAAATAAGATATATGCCAATTAATGCAATAATATGCCTATGCATATTTGTAGTTATTTAATATGTAAATAACTTAACTCAAACCTGTATAAATATAATTAATTGGATACGATAGACTTTTTATACCTCTTCTGCCTCTTGTTTAACATCTGCTACTGACTTTCTAATCCATCGAAAAGCTTCACGATCCCACAATACAAACTCACTACTATCAGTATGATCTTTGAGCTCAAGTTGAACACGATACCTGTAAATTGCACTAATTAAATTAGACTTGTGATTTTGCTTAAAAATAAGTCCACTAATATTAGCAATAGTTAGATCAACTTCATTTGCCTTTGGACAGCAAATATTGGTCCTTTGTCATGACAAAACCTGCATTTGGCTTCTTTGCACTCAAAGTTCACCTTTTTGGTGCATATTGAACATCCTAAGTAGTACCATTCATAATTTGTCAACAATTTCTGCACTGTTCTTAAAACCATCCAACTGCCAGCCTATTTGACAATATAAATTAAATTTATAAAAAACTTGCAAAAGTGATTTCTCATAATAAACAACCATACATATTAAATAAATGGAATATATACTTATGCATTTTTCAGCTCAACAATTGGTTTTCTATTAGCAAGGTTTAACCATTTATCTTCAACACTAAACTGTGAGCTTGAGGAAAGGTGTGTGAATCTCATAGATAGACTCTCATCACCAAAACAGACCCTATAGCACATGAAAATAAATTATGTAATTATTCTTCTTGAATTGTCAATAGGTTGATTTTCAGCCATTATAAAAATCAAAGCAACTTTATATATATATTCAAAATCAGGATTAATAATTAACTTAGAACTAAACATTGAGTTTGACAACTCGAGAGCCCCTACATAGCAATCCATTAATATCAGATTTCAATTAAAGCAATATAGGAAATAAGACATAATGTTAGTCACAAAGAATTTTCAAAACTAAAGCATGCAAAGTAAAGTTACCTTTTATAGTTTTTATGCTTGCAAGATGCAGTGCAATTACCAAATAGTTAACATCACTTTACTTTAACTTAGAGCGTAAGTCCTCAGCAAAATTTCCACATAGGGTACAGATCATTCTACAACTTTTGATAAAATATATATATATATACAGTACATGCAATACTTATGTGCCTTAAGCCAAAAATGCAAGATATTGATATGCTAACAACAAATTTAAATAAAAATTATAAAAAGAAGTTACCTTGCATCTTCTAACTCAACTTCTACCTTCCTATAGTTAGTCCCATTCCGTGGAACATATTTATCACTATTGATATTAACCACCCTTGCTATGACATCTAGAAGAAAACAAAGTAATGAGACTTTATTAAACCCAAAGTTAGTAGTTAACAAATTGCATCATTTTTCATAAGCTGAACACATGTAAAACCAAATGTTCACAGTACCAATGGTGCACTCTTTGTTAACGGCTTCGGATAAAATATCATTGAAGTCAGCCCAGTCAAATTTGAATTTAGGAATTGCATCTTCCATTATTGCAGTATTAACTTGTTATCTAATAACTTCTAACATACATTCCATTAGCTCCTAGAATGAAAAGGCAAATGGAGGCACCATTTCTCAGTAGGTATAAAAGCATAACATGTACTCAAAGTTCAAAAATAAGGGAAAATCTTTGTTTGCCAATGGCATAGAAGTTCTATAAGTTTCAAATATAAGCATTTAACATATTGGTAATTCAACAAACATCTATCACTTTCTTCTCTAAGTAATTAGAAGCAATTAAAAGAGCATATTAACTACTCCTTAACCATTGCCGCAAGGCACTCTATATACTCTATAGTCGTTATAGCCTGTTCTAATTTTCCATTAGATACTCTTCGTTCTAAAGTAATCATGAAGATGCGAAGTGATTTGTTAGGATAGTTAAATCACAACTGGGTTTTCAGTTTGATATAGTATGAGACTTAAATAACAAAAATGAGCAATATAAGTGTTAATAAAAATTTTAAAGGAGGCTAAATACTCACCTCTATTCTCAATAAGATGAAGTAGAGCCAAAATTTAAAGATAAAAAAAAATCAAACTTTTAAAGGAGCATTCCATTGTATTATAGCAAGTGAGAGGGACAAAAAAAATTTAAAAGAATTGAGTTGGAATTTAGAAATAAAAAATATATATATAAAAAATTAAGTCAAATTTGATCGCCATAGCCATAGCATTGCCACTTTCGCAATGGTGTTCTTCCAAATCTTTATTTTACACCAAAAAAGAAAGTCAATATGAGAAATTGACACCTGTGTCTTCCTATCTCTGGTGAAGGGATGCGTAGAGTGTAGTGGTAAGATTCTGAAATTGTAGCGTTGGGGGATTATGGATTCGCGTGTTACATCAGTTCAGGGGAGCTGTATCCTGAAATGGAAAAAGCGAAACAAAAACGAAAAGTGGTTCTGCTGTGCCTATGAAAATAAAAGTAAATATATAAATATAAATAATATATATAAGTAAAAGTAAATAAAAAAATGTTATTGCATACCTGTTTAACAAATAGAATAGTTACCTGGTGACAAGTTGAAGCGAGTACACGTCTTGAGTACCTTGCTCACAAGGGAATTCGTTTTGCTTTATAGAAAGGGAGGATTAAGTGAGAGAAATAGTGGATAGAATATTAATTAGAAGGGAAAAAAATTAAAATAATAATTGATACAAAAAAGTAATTTACAAAATTGCTTCTAATTAAAAATTGATTTAAAAAATAGAATTTTGAATTTTTTTGTCCAAAATAAAATTAGGTGTCGAATTATTTTACATTTTTTAAAAAAAATGATTTCAGAATAACATTAATTATGTAAATAAGATGTAAATTTTGAATGTGTGTGTTGTTTAAGGTGAATAAAAATGTTTAAATATTTAATATATTGGTAATATTAAAATTTTAGGGTCTTTTTTTAAAAAAAAATTTTAACTGATATATTTTTAATATTAATTATAAAAGTCATATAATTTTTTTAAAAAAATTTGTAAATAAAATGGTGTAAATAAAATGTTGTATATTTGGCAATGTTCTAGCTATGTATCATTATTCAATAATTAATTTTATATTTGCTTAATTCATTCAACATAGTAGTATATTATTTTCTTTCTTCTTTTAAATTAAGAAGATTTACCCATTAAATAATAATTGATAATGCAATGTATTAAATGCTTATTATGCCACTATTTTAAATGCCACTTTTTTAGAGTATTAAATTAAATGGTTCAAAAAAATGGAAAAATGGAAGCTAATTTTAAAATATAACTCTTTTTTTATTAACTTAATTGCTTTAAAATAAGTTATTTTAAACTATAGCTCTTTCTTCATTAAATCATTTTTTAACTTTTTATTCTGAAATTTAATGACTAATTTTAATATATTTTTCATTCATAATTCATTATAATAATTTATTTTTTATTTTTAGCTTTAAATCAAGAGTAGTTACCCACGTTAAGAGAATCGGACCAAATCGGCAAGTCAAACTAGTCCAACCATGAACCGAATCCTAGGCCGGTCCGCTCTCGCCATAAAGTCGAATGTAGTTAAAACTAGTCAAGAATTGGTCAAAATCGGGAAAAATCAGTGAACCGGACCATTCAAACCGGTTGATCGGTTTCATTTTTGTTTTTTTTTTAAATTTTGGTAAAAATGCTATTGTTTGTTTTATTAAAAAAAAAAAAAGAAGAAGTTCACTCAGAATAAAAATTCATTTCTTTTAGAATCTTAATTTTTTTAATATGCTTATTTATTATATACTCTTAAATTAATTTAAAAATAAAAAACTAAAAATGATTATTATATTATTTATGAATACTTTCCAAAAAATATATAAGTGAAAATCAAAATAAATAGATTTTATTTTTAAAATATTTGATAAAATGTCTCATAATAAATATTATTTTACATTAATTATGTTATTATTAATAATTTAATATAATTTTTTATTTTTTAATTAATCATATGTATATATTTATATATATAAATAATTAAATATATATATTTTATTATGTCTCGATCGAACTCTCGATTGAACCTCTAAACTTTTGAATTCCTACATTAATCGATTCGATACCTGATCCGATTTTCTTAACTTACTCGTTAAGTGATATTGACAACGGAAGGCATTAAATGCATTCAAGAAGAAATAAATAGAAGGTATTAAATAAGTCATTTTAAATAAAATATATAATAAATAATATTTACTGAGTAACTTTTATTCATTCAATATAATATTACATTGATTTCTTTATTCATTTAAAGATATGCCAGTATTTTAAGATATATATTAAATCTTTTCGGTAACGCATACATGCAAGGTATTAAATGAGCAATTTTAAATTATATCTCTTTCTTCATTAAATAACATATACATAGAATATATTAAGTAAGTAATTTGAATCAGTTATATTTCTTCATTGAATAATTATTTTGTTTTTATTTGAAATTTAATGAAAAATATTATATTTTATATAACACCCTCTATTATATAAGTCATGCTCAAGTTATGAAATTATATTCAGATATTGTCACTATACTAAGAGAATCTTTAAAATGTAAAAAATATAATACATGACCCTTTAACTGCACACTTTATTGCTAAATACAGTTCATAAATTTCGTAATTCTTAATACATATAGAACAAAATAATTACACTTGAAGAAAAAGTTTTGTATCTAATATTATACATAAAAATTACTTTCATATTGCAGCTGTCGCCCTCACTGACTTTAGCCGGTCTCCATAGTCTCCCGGGTCGACTTATGCCTGAGTCTTGCACGATGAATCCCACAGGATTTTTGCCTCGTTATTAAATTTTAGCCTTAGCACTAGAAATTTTATGGAAAAGAAAAATATACAAGCAGGCAGTGAGAACCTAAGGTTCTTAGTAAGAAAACTCGAACTATTACTTATACAGTGCCATTATAAATATTCTAGCCGCTTCAATTTCTTATGAAAATGTAAGCACATATATGCAAGCAGTGATTCAATTTTAAGTTGAAAGCATCTTTTTCGAAGCGGGTTATATTTTAACAACCATTTGGCATATTATGTGACAGACATAGAAACAAGAATATTATAATATACTTCAATATGAATCATAATAACATTATGACATAATAAGAAAATTAGAGATGCACATGTAGATGCTTGTACTTGACTTAATTCATCTCTTTCTTTAACTTGCAACTTGATCTTGCTCTTCTGTACTTGGTCCCCTGGAGGTGAATGACCACTCTCACCCCTGGGTAATAGTTTGCTTTTCAGGTTTGAGTTCGTACTTATACATGAGTGACGGGTTTACTTTCCCCGACATTCACATCGGTCTATTCCCCTTAAATCTGGTTGAGGGCTAGCCCAAGTCTTAGACAGTATAGCTCTGGCCCACGCTAGCTGGGTCTATGCCATGCCTCACGTGATAGCTTGGTACGTCCCTCTTGCAAGTCCTTATAATCTTTTACTACTCTTGGATATAATTATGCATGTGAATGCTCTATGCGTTTATACATATATCTCATATCTTTCCTCAATTCTATTTGCATGCATGATTTTCATAGACATGGCATTCATATGAACATATGTATCCTTATAATTTTAGCATAATTATTCATAATATAAGTCCTCATAAACTCCTGCCAAAAATTTGGCAGCATAATGGATCAAGTTCGCTTCCCCATGAATAGTGCCAGACTACTAGTAAAATCATTCAAACATGCAAATCAATATATAGCAGCAATTATATATTCACAATATCATTCATCAAATTCATTACAAATATCAATAGGGTTTTCTGCTTACTTCATCCTATTCTGCCTGAATTTTGTATAATCCACCTTTAGTCTAATTCAACTCATTTAAACCTAAATTTTGGATATGTCATAGCTCTATGTGTCTAGTTTCCAACCCTTTTAGTCCCATCTCATTTTGATTTGTATAACTCAAGTTATTAGTATTTTACCTCAAACTGCCCTGTACTTAGCCAAAAATGCACCCTTATAAGTGAAAATTCACTAAAAATAGAAATATAAGTGAAATCATACGAAATTTATATCAATTTAAAGCTAACAAAACAAACTTTCAAATGAAAAAAGTTGTATATCATTTGCATGAGTATATTTTGAGATATAAATCCCGTAACTTGACCTTACTGGACCACCCTATTCCAACCTAGTTTGAACTTAAGATAAATTCATTGATGTGCTGGGAATAATTGGCAATGAATCTGGCTCTGAAATTTTTATGGGATATTATTTTACATGTTAGCTTTCAAACAGCCTTAGTTTCACTCAATTTAGAGTTGTGTAGGGTGAGTTACACCCTTCTTAACTCATACTGCTCAGATGAGAATCCAGATCTCTAGGTCAAACTTCAAAAATTCATAACTAATTCTATACTAATCCAATAGCCTTATATTTTATATCTATGGAAAGCTCTGAATGTCTAGTTTTATATAAAAATGGATTCATCAAATTTAAATGGCTGTAGGTGGAGCCGTACACTCCGCTGTACGGATCATCGAGGGAAAAACCCTAACAGCTTCTTAAATTCTTCTTGGATTCATGTTTTCCTTAAATCAATCCATCCAATCTTCAATTCAAACTCACATATACACCTTAAACCAGCCTTAATTCATCATCCCCACCCATCACAATATCAGAATCATGGATGAACAAGGGATCCTAAGTGGCCCCAATTCAAAGAAAAGAAGGAGAAAGTTGAGATTCCTACCTTGATAGTGTGAAATCTTGGTGGAACTTGATCTTGGAGTGAAGTTGATGGTTGGAGCTCGAGCTTGGAGATGAGAGGAAGTGGAAGAAGATGAAGGAAAGTTGGAAAATGAGGCTGGTCTGCATCTATTGTGGGGGTGCCGAAAATTTAAGGGGAGAAGGAAGAAAAAAATGAAAACTTATGAAGGAAATTTGCTTTTGATTAGTGGACTTCAATCCTCATTAAAACTTGGTTTGGCTTACCTCTTCATGGCTGTTGGTGGCGCCACTTGTGAGAGTGTAGTGGCTGAATCTTGGCCATCCATCCTAGGGCTTTCACAGTATAATTTCTATTGGTCCGGTTCCGATAGTTTAAAATACCGAAATCTTATCGATTTTCTCCAAACCAGTGAAACGTTACTAAATAACTTTGTAAGATTTTCTATATGTCTATTCTAATTTTCTTAAGCCTAATATCTCTAATTCATATCCAATTAACTCCTAATTATTCTTTAATTACTTTCCAATTAACCTTACTTAGTTAATAAAAATTGAATAAATCAACTAACGATGTAAATTAAATATTTTGCAAATTTAGAATCCTTCTATTTTCTATTTGTTATAGCTAATGGCATTTCCGTAATTTTGAGCAAGTCCAGGGACACCCCACGTTATTTCACACCAGACTGCCTCCATGGCCCAATCGGCAGAGATTTAAACTTCTACAGTTTCACTACGTGATTTTGCTCTATTTAAAATCCCATTCTGCTAATTCTACATATGTGGGGATATAAAGGTCATTTTATGAAAAGTTATAGGTTTATTGTGGTAATAAGTCTTTGGGGTCAAAATATAATTTCTAAAAATTCTGGGCATCACTGCAATTAACAAAAGTTTACGGAAGCACTTTTATCATTTCTTAATTTTTAATATATGGCAGTGCCATATTTTCAACGGCAATGTTATACTACCCTATAATTCTGAGTGTAAAGATCGTTATGGCATAATGCTGCCTGAGAAATTCTCACACTGCCTAAGGGAAATAATTCAAAGTTTTTATTAATGTTGTAGTATATTATTTTCTTTCTTCATTTAAATAATATCCTATTATTTCAAAGTATTAAATACATTCAGTCGAAGAAAAATGGAAGCTGTTTAATAAATAATTTTAAATTATATCTCTTTCTTCGTTAAATAACATACATGGAAGTTATTGAGTTACTTTGAATTCATTATTTTTTAATGAAAAATATTATATTTTAGTTCTATATTGGTCTAGTAGTATATTATTTTTCTTCTTTATTATAGAAAATATTATTTTCCTTCTTCGTTTAAATTAAATGCTTTCAAATGAAGAAAAATAGAAGTTATTAAAGAAATATTTTTTAACTATATCTCTTTCTTCATTAAATAAAATATATGGAAGTTATTAAGTGAGTAATTTTGAATGAGTTATATTTCTTCATTGACTAATTATTTTATTTATATTTGAAATTTAATGAAAAAATTATATTTTATTTCTTCATTAATTTTAGTATTTTTATTCTGTCTTCATTTAAATTAGATCCCACTATTTCAAAGTATTAAATGCTTTCAGAAGAAGAAAATCTCTTTCTTCATTAAATATAGTTTTTTACTTTCCTTACGAAATTTATTGTGTACTTTTCTTATAAAATTTAATAAATACTTTTATAATTTCTTTATTCATTCAATATATAGTAGTATATTATTTTATTTCTTCATTTAAATCAAGAAAATCTACTCCTTAAATATTATTGATATTGGAAGGTACACTGAATTTTTTAGCAAAATAAAGATGGAAAGTTTGAATTTAATAAGTTTCAATTACAGATCTTTCTTCATGGTATTTTCCCTTTTACTTTTTCTTTGAAATTTATTTAAATGAGTAATTTCAAATTATTTCCTTTTCTATCCATTACGAGTAGAATTGACTCGGAGAAAGATATATATGGTTTTAACCAAAAATTATGTCCCTTTCTTCATTTAATCTATATATAAATAATATTCTCTTCAATAGCAATTTTTAACATGACAAATTCATTGTTAGTGATTAATATTATTATTATTATTATTATTATTATTAGGCTTAAATATGTTTTTAGTCCCTCTAAATATTTGATTTTTTGGATTTGGTCTCTCAAAAAATTTTCGCTTGGTTTTGGTCCTTTATTTTTTAGACATTACTAATATTAGTCCTTACCGCCAACTGAGTACTGTTAAGTGCTAATGTGGCAACGCGAGATCTAAAAGTATTAACACGTGTCAAAATCTTACGTTGCCATGTTAGCACTTAACAGTACTCAATTGACGGCAGGGACTAATATTGGTAACGTCTAAAAAATAAGGGACTAAAACCAAGCCAAAATTTTTTGAGGGACCAAATCCGAAAAATCAAATATTTAGACGGATTAAAAACATATTTAAGCCTTATTATTATTATTAGAGGAATGCTATTTTGACATCCTCTCCCGTGACATATACGGTGTCCATTGTATAAAAAGAATCAAAACGACAAAATGAGAGTAGAGAGAGAGTGTGTGACACACATACGGTGAAAAATTGATGTTAAACTTTTTTTTTTTCAAAAAAAAAAGGAAAGACCCGCTTCTAGCTCCTTCTCTCACTTTGAAAATTCACTTTATGGTCTCTAAATCCTCACTCACTCTCAAAACCCAACAGAGCCAAACCCCCAGTCATCAATGGCTCACCCGTCGGAACCTCACCGCCATGACCACAACCATGACCACCGTACTAACTACATCTCCGCCTTCCTCCAATCCACAGCTTCCAACTTCCTCTCTCTTTTCAACTACCCTCTAATCCCAACTCCAACGCTTCGACAACCACCTTCCATAATCTCTTTCCCTCTCCATCTCCCTTTCCTGTACACACCACCGCTACTCTTCGTACTATCATCCACCTCACTCAAGTCAACTTGCTCCCCTCCGCTGCCAAATCATTGCGTGTCACGGGGCTTAGTAGCGATAGAAAAGGTGGCAGCCCTGCCTTCGTTGGGTAGGTGTTCAGCATGTGCAACCTCTCACGGACGGATCTCATGGCTGTTTCCACTCACTTAGATATTCCCTCTAAAAGGTTTGTCCCTCAATCAATTCCTTTATTGCTTCTCTTTGGGGAAAGGATGTAGGATGTAACTTGAACTTTTACATTGACTATATAATCGTTATTTTACAGCTAAATATTCATAATAAGATATTCCACATTTTGTGCCATGTTGTCTCATACATGGAATACATTTGTAGCTTATATAGATGTTGGCTTCTTTGTCTGCTTCAATTCTTTTCTGTCGTTATTGACTTTCATGCCAACAAGGATCGTGATGACCATTTGGAGACTTCTAAGGACAAGGTTTGTGACCTGCCTCGATATTCTTCTCTTATAGTACTTAAATATCATTTGGGAATGCTTGTGAGGATTTAGATAATAGACTAATCCTGCTGTAGTTGTTTCTTTTGTTTATATTTGTGATCCAGTACAAAATTACTCCTACGTATACTCAATCTCAGAAATCATAGTAAATCTTTGAAGGAAGAGAACAAGTGATTGTAGTTGAACCATGTCACCTATATTAAGCAGTTGGTTTAATGAGACATTATAAATTATATGGTAATAGGCCTGAAACTTACATTTATGAAAAAAATTAGACTGGAATACTCCTTATCTATGTTTGTTGATGAATTGGATCAATCTCCCACTTTATGATATGATCTGCTAATTCTTGTGCTTTGATTTGTATGCTCATATACCAAAACTCTTGTACTATTTTGAACTTTGTGGTAGTTTTTCATCATGATCTTATCATGCCTGTGGCAAGAAGTTGAAGAGGCCATCTACTGTTGAGTTGTTGGATTTTGGCTATTTTCTTATTATGGTATATGGAGTCACTCTTTTGCAGCAAATGGGTATAGTGATAGTCTGCTTCCATATTTGTAAGCTATATATATTTTTGTATTGATAAGTTTTGGTTTGTTAAACTACATTGGTTTTCTGCTCCCTCCTTTTTCATTTTTGCTCTTAGATATCAACTTAATATATCATATGATCCATGGTCAATCAACCATCAAATTATGTGTGAGCTACAATGTGGTAGAGGTGAGCATAAATTAATTTTTGAACCTAGATTGTACTGATTAATTAGATCCCCATAGATGCCAGATTTATGGACCTCTAATTACAATTAAGGTTGACATTCAATTAGATTACATTTGTGCCATTTCGTTGCTGAAATTTTCTGCCATAAATAGCGAGCAAGAATTGGGTGTGACTTAGGATGTTTCATGATATGAAAGAATGGAACTTTGCATTGTGAATCATGAAATTGTGATCGAGTGAGATAAAATGTTTATGTAATTGGATATTAATATCCATATGCTTTCTTCCATTCTATTTTATTTGTCACTAAACACACATTTAAATGTAGTGCCTATGCCCTCCAGGAGAAATATGCACACTTCTGCATAGATAAAATAAAAAGGAAAAACCAAATAATTGTGACAGGTGTCTGGAAGCTCAAAACTTTAGATATGATAAATTGGCATGTAAAAATTACTAAAGGAGTTATATTGACTTTAGTTTGATGAGCCGAGGAGTCAGAGGCTTTTTTTTGGTCCTCTGTGCCTTATTATGTTCATTGCATAAGTTTCATAATGATCCGAAGCGAAACTTACTTTGTGAGTGATCCTTGAACCTTCTTGCAGATAATTGATAAATTATGTCAAAGTTTTAATGGGGATGTATTGCAAATGTTATTCCATTCAGTAGAAGGACTTACAAGAAGCACCCAGAAACGGAAAGTATGAGACTCTGGATGTGGAGATTCATTCCTGACCAAGTTTTAGCTATTGTCACTTCAAATATCCTTTTTCTTTGGGACGATAATATTTTTGCATTAGTTTGTGTGATTATTTTATCTATTGAAGGCAAAAGGAAAAACAAAAATGGTGGTTAGTTTCCTTGACTAGTTGTACTTGTTCATTATTGTATCTTGTTAGTTCAGGCAATCACTTTATTGACCTATATGGTTGCTCACACTGCTAGCCCTACTCATGTCAAATAAATTTGCTAAGATCAAAAGCTATGTGTTCAAGGGATATAATAAGGATAATGTTCACAGTTTGGTGTACTTTGGTGAGCTATCTTTCCTACAATATCTCCTTTTCTTTCACTAATTGCAGCTTGTTTGGAATATCATTCTGTTTCATTTCAAACTTAGAAAAGGACATTAATGTTTGTACTTATACCTCAATGTTAGAGAGCTATTTAAGTGAGTCCATACTAGCCACTGTCTATGAATTATCCTCCATATCTCAATTACCTCTGATTGAGTGGTACGTAAATAGATGAATTTTAAATACCCTTGTGGTGGATTTTTTGTTTAGTGTCAATACTTGCTTAGGTTATTTAGAATTATATGCCTTTCTTATTAATAATGTCAACCAAGTAAAATTGCTTTAATGTTTTGAACTGTAAAACTGGACTATTTTTTTTCCAAAAAAAAAAAAAAAAAAGAAATTGAATGCTATTGTTTGAATATAGAATATAAGGCTTTCCTTTGATAGAGTTTCTGGCCAACATTTTATGTTTATATTAAGACATGTCTGATGTCTATTTGCCCTTTTTGCTTATTGCTAACAAGCAGATTCCATAGAGAGATTCCACATCTCAGCATTTATCTTAATCTTATTCATTTTGGCTCAAAATATTCTGGAGGCAGAAGGCCAATGGTTTAAAAGTTTTCTCATTGTAAGATCATTTGGAAGATAAAAATTGCCTAACATAGATTGCATATGTTTATTAAGTGGGAATCAATTTCCCAGCTTGGCTCAATCTTGCTACTAACACAGGTGTTTTGTATGGTGCAGAATATACTCTTGGTTTACCTATGTGAAATGGCTATTGACATTATCAATCCTGTAAAGTGTCTTTCCCTTTCATTTACTATTTTACCTTTAAGATAGATAAATAAGCTATTAATGCTCCTCTATATTGTTGACTATTGCATGCTAGTTTTCTCTAGTAATGCTCATCAGGCATATTTTATCTTCTGATTTTTGGGTGTTTGCTACTGCTTTTGTTGCTTATTCAGTAATGTGAACGTTGGTCACAACTATGGCTAATTCTTTGTTTTTTAAATTATTTCATCTCCCAAAAGTTACCTTTTCTGAATTGGAAACTGCATGGCTTATGGCATATTAAAATATGAAGCCAAGACATGTTGAGATTTGCTTGACACCTTGAGATGTAGAATTATTCTCGCATTATATGAAAAACTTCCTTGTTTTGATATTGAAATACCCATGAGCTGCATGGAAAAATGGGACACATTATATGAGGAGTATACAAAGGATATGACTAATGCCTACTCTAAGGCCAAAGATGAGCTCAAATATGAGCTAAAGTCCTCAAAATTTATAAGCAGGTCAACTTTTCAGGTCCTCACCCTAGTCTTTACTTTCAGATTTTTCATCATGTTTGATATGCTGATAGGAATCTCCCTTTGTAGATATTGTATGGTGCGAATAAGATGGAGGATAGTCTAGATGATATCAATGATATTTATAACGAGACTTTGGCTGAGTATTGCGTTACTTATGGCTATGCCATTCAAATGAATTCAGTTGGAAGATGCAGCCTTGCATGGAAGGTTGCAAGTTCAACTCTCACGAGTCTTTAGACCATTAAACAAAATCGAAGGGCTTCGACATGTGTCGCATGTTTATTGCGCGAGATTTTTGGATCATAAAATGCTATTAAAATATTTCAGGTTTTGTGGTTGTATGTATGTCTAGTGTAGCCTAGTCATATCAACACAAGTGTATCATAAACTTTGATAACATTTATGATTGATTAAATCTTGCCAAAGTGTACCATAGTTGTATCACAACCTTTGGATTTTGGTTTCATTGGTCTTTAGGAATAAATTGATGCAACCAAACACGTTAAGATCACACCCTAAGATATTAGATCACATGAGGAGAGACTTCCAAAGCAAAGTGAGCACCTCTTGATTCTGCACTTGGTTGGTAACTTGGGCCAAAAAGCTAGTAACTTCAATTTAATAAGCTGGTAACTTTTTTAAAAGGTTGGTAACTTATCAGAAAATTTGGATTTTGGTTTTATTGGTCTTTGGGAATAGATTGGTCCAATCAAATATGTTAAGATCACACCCAAGGATATTAGATCACATGAGAAGAGACTCCAAAGCAAAGTGAGCACCTCTCGATTCTGCACTTGGTTGGTAACCTGGGCCAAAAAGTTAGTAACTTCAGTTCAATAAGCTGGTAACTTATTAGAAAATTTGGATGTTGATTTTATTGGTCTTTGGGAATAGATTAGTCCAACCAAACATGTTAAGATCACACCCTAGGATATTAGACCACATGGGGAGAAACTTCCAAAGCCAAAGTAAGCACCTCTCGATTCTGCACTTTGTTGGTAACCTGGGCCAAAAATTTGATAACTTCAGTTCAATAAGCTGGTAATTTTTTCAAAAAACTGGTAACTTATCAGAAAATTTGGATTTTGATTTTATTGGTCTTTGGGAATAGATTGGTCCAACCAAACACGTTAAGATCACACTCTAGGATATTAGACCACATGGGGAGAAACTTCCAAAGCCAAAGTGAGCACCTCTCGATTCTGCACTTTGTTGGTAACCTGGGCCAAAATTTTGATAACTTCAGTTCAATAAGCTGGTAACTTTTTCAAAAAACTGGTAACTTATCAGGAAATTTGGATTTTGGTTTTATTGGCCTTGCGGAATAGATTGATACAGCTAAACATGTTAAGATTGTACCCTAGGATATTAGATCACATGGGGAGAGACTTCCAATGCCAAAAAGTTTTCAGCTTTTTAAACTAAATTTACTAGCTTTTGGGCCCCAGTTACCAACCCAGTGTAGGAAAAAAGAATTATACTTCTTAATCATTGCACCTCTATTTCTATGTTGTATTTAGGCTCTATTTATCAATCTATAATCATAGGGAATCTTATTAACTTGTTCGGTAACACAAAATTTATCAAGAACCCCAATACTTCCAAATTTCAACAGACTTGAAAAGTTACCAACTTTCTCAAGAAGTTACTAGCTTTTTGAGCTGAAGTTACCAACTTTTTGGCCTAAGTTCCTAACCCAGTGTAGGAAAAAATTATGCTTCTATGTCATTCCACCTCTAATTCCATAGTGTTCAATCTGCCTTTGTCAATCTATAATCAATAGAGATTCCATTGTATCTCCAATTTCATGTTGTATATAGAGTCATTTTATCAATCTATAGTGCCAACGGGTCCTATTAACTTATACCGTGACATAAATTTATTTAATAATCTTAATACTTCCAAAAATTTCCAAAACCTGAAAAGTTACTAGCATAATTGAAAAGTTACCATTATTTTAAACTAAAATTACTAGCTTTTGGTACCAAGTTACCAATCTAATGCAGAAAATATGAAGTTACTTAGATATTGTACCTCTAATTTCATGTGGTATTTAGGCTCACTTCATCCATTAGTAATGCTAAGGATCCTATTAACTTGCTTCATAACCTAAGTTTACTTAATAATCTCAAGACTTCTAATGTTTTCAAACCCTAAAAAGTTACTAGCATAATTAAAAAGTTACGAGCATTTTGAACTAAAGTTACTAGCTTTTGGTACTAAGTTACCAACCTAGTGCAGAAAAATATGATGTTACTTAGTCATTGTACCTCTAATTCCATGTTAAAGGAAAAGAAAATGAAATAAATAAAAACTTATGGGGTAATATTGGTTAGTACTCTAGCTTTTAACTAAGTCACTTGCACATGGCCTCAGTGAGAAAACAAACTTCTGCAAGGAAACTGCAAGAAGTCCCATGCACCATTGCGATGTCATCATTCTAGCTGATATTAACATCTAGCTATTTTAGTATTCACACATGAGAATTGAAGCTTGAGAAGGATAAATTTCTCGAAAACTTGAATAACAAATGATTTCCTGAGATGGCAAAACCACCTACATTGACAAATTTAAATTTCAAAATGCACTAGTTGTCACAAGTGCCATGGCAAATTAATGATAGAGAAGGAACAAGGACTATAATTCCATACAAAGAAACACCAAACTCATTCCTCGTGCAAATTCACAATCACATTTGCCAAGAAAAATTTGGATTACAAATTTTAATTTAATACAAAATGCAAACTTTAGTTAAAACTAGCTAAGGAATTAACTATTTCCAACAAAAAAAAAATGGAAGTTAACGTGATATCAATTAGCATCTTTCCTCGCTATTATCTCATCAGTGTTTTTTCTATTAGATAACGCTTCTGCTCTTCCATCCTCCATGTAGCCTTTTTGTTGTACTTCATCTTTTAGTCGTTGGCTCTCCTGACCCTTCTCTTCTAGTTTCTCTTGCAACATCAAAACCTGCAGGTCTAGTGAAGCTAAAAATTATAATCATTTTTTACCAAACATACCATATTATATTGATTATTGTAAATAGCAAGAAAGAAAGCTATTTTTGGGAAACAATCAAGATTCTCACACATGCACACAGAATCATATTCCATAGTAATCTTCGTTCCAAATAGTGTGGCATGGTAGAAACATAAGCAGATATACAATCATATTCAATAGTTCTTCCAAGGGGAAAGAAAATGTACAACATATAGAAATCATATGAAACCAGAAGAATAACCATTAGACAAATGAGAACATACCATTGAATCAATTCCTACACGTCTATGATAGCAATATGTGTTACTTGAATTGGATCAGTGCATAAGAAGTTACATTGAACCTGGTGTCCATCTGGAAGCCGAACACCAACTCTGCACAAGAGATTTCTTTCAGCCTTAGTTTCCTCAGGAAGGGCTAGATATGTAGGCTACTTAGGCAAGGCTATTTCTTGCTACCTGATAGTAAAACTGTATCCTTATCACTTCTACTCGCTGCACTTGATCCTTTCATGCCTTCCATGGATGCTGCCAGAGCTCTATGAATTTCCTTATCTTCATCTTTACTCTCATCTCAATCCACCATGGCTGCAACATCGAACAAGTTATCATGATGATACGAAAAATATGCTGGTAATAACATGATCGGAAGTTGAATACAAGGAGTGGGTAACTTCCATCTCAATTAATTCAGAGTGTTAATAAATAGGAAGAAGTAAATAAGTAAATATTGCGATAAAGATACCTTAAATAGCAAGTCATCCTAACACTAATAGAATGCGACACAGATAGAAACTAGCAACAAACCTTTAGTTTTAGGTGGGTTAGAACTGCCTCTAGGATGCTTGTAGCATTTTGATATAAGGGAAGAGAACATATTTGTAGCATTTTGCCATATAATCAATATACTGCATTCTACTCTTGTCTTTATTGCATGGTTTTAGTCCATTCTTTAAAGCACCTATTCTTTCATAAAACACATAGAAGAAACAAATAAATATAACATTTTTTTCAATTAGAACATTCAACAAACATGTTGTATGCACCATTTTATCCTACCCGAATATAAAAGTAAAATGGCAAAAGCTAATCATCCTAAGAGCATTTGATCACTTTACTCGAGGGAAGCATCATAGATCAGTAGTCTTAAATTCCTAGGTTGGAAGAGTTTGAAATCAAGAGCAAAATGTTAGGTTGAAAGGAAAAGATTGTTCATCAAAGACAACATGCCTAGTAATAAACACTTTCCCTGATCGAGCCAAGCACTTATAACCTTTGTATTGAGGTGCCAAACCCAAATAGACACAAGGTTCAGATCAAAAAGACAGTTTATGCTTTGGATAAGGCCTAGTGTGAGGAAAACATAAGCAACCAAAAACCTTAACCATACCAAAGTTAGGTGGCTTTCGAAAGAGCTTCTCAAAGGGAGATGTGTGTTTCAGCAATGGTGTGGGCAGAAGATTAATGAGGTGAGTTGCAATAACAAAAGCTTCACCCCAATAGCACAAAGGTAACCCAGCTTTTGTAAGAAGTGTTATCCCATGGTTGTGATGTGCCTATGCTTCCTCTTAGCAGTTCCATTCTATTAACGAACATAAGGACAAGAAAATCTATGCAACACACTTTCAGATTTCAAGTAATTAGAGAGACATACAAATTCTATGGCATTGTCAGTTTGGATTGCTTTTAATTTAACACCAAGTTGGAGTTTAGTCATTTTCTTAAAATAGACAAAGATAGAAAAAATCTGAGATTTGCTATGCATTAAAAAGATCCAAGTAAATTTGGTATAGGCATTAACAAAATGGACATAATATCTACAAGCATTTATTGAAGGAAAGGGGCCAGGCCCCCATACATCAGAATGCACTAATTCTAACAAAGCTGAATATACAATAGATGAAGAAAAGAAAGGTAAATGTTGGGATTTGCCCATACAACACGAGGCATAAACAGAATCTGAAACATGGAAAGGTATATTATAGGCTTTTAAAACTCTGGAGACTGTATCAGCAGAGGGATGGCCAAGCCTCAAGTACCAAAGCTTGAATGTCGCATCACTTTTTGCTAAAGCTAAGAAGGAATGTGGTGTAGAAACAACAGAATGCACAGGACTAATGGAATAGAGACCATTCTTAGTGGTTCCTTGGAGAAATGTCTCCTTGGAATCTTGTGATTTAACATAACAAGAATTAGGATAAAACTCAAAATAGACATTGTTGTCTTTAGCAAATTGAGATACACTTAACAAGTTCTTTGTAATATGAGATACATGCAGCAGATTTTTGAGTTTGAAAGCATGAGAAGAAGAAAATGGCTTAAAAACAGAACTCCCAACATGATGAATTTGCAAACCCTTACCATTGCCAATAGAACTTGCTCACCACCACTGTAGGGAACCTGATCTAAGAGATGAGATGCATCTGGAGTCATGTGATGCATGGCTTCTGAGTTAGGATACCAATTTGGATCATATACGGTTGAAGGAGTGGCACGTCAGAGATTAGCATAGGGTCTGAAACTAGAATGCACACTGCTAGGTCCTGTACCAGCACTTCTGTATTGTCTATCAAACATGTGCCAATAGTCAAGAGCTAAGTGACCTACTTTTCCATACACTTGACAAGTTGATCTATCAAATTGTCCATATCTTCCTCTGCCTTTACCATTGCCAAACCTTCCTCTACCACAAAAACCTGTTTGTTGTGCTCTCCCATTAAATTTTTTGATTTTCTATAAATCTTGCTCCTTCTTGTTGATTATTGCCATGTTTCTTCTGTTGATGTGTTTGTGCTACATGATCTTGAACAACACTTTCATCTTTCCTGAACTTCTCAATCCACTCTTCCTGAGCCATAAGTAGTGCTTCCAATTCTCCAACCGAAACTAGTTTTTCTCTAGAAGTGATTGTTGTAATGAACAGGGCATACTCCTCTGTTAAGCCTTCAAGAATGGCTTGAACATGATTAGGTTCCTCTAATAGAGCTCCCACCAAAATTAAATCATCAACCAATTTCTTAATTTCTAGCAAATAAGAACTGACAAAACCTTCTTTCTTTGTGTGGCTTAGCTTGGTTTTCAATTGCCTCACCTTGGCCTTGATTTGTGAAGCAAAGAACACTTCCAACCTCTTCCAGATCTGACAAGAGAAATCAAACCCTACCATTCTTGTAGTGAAAGGTGTGCTCATAGAAGCTAGAAGCCACGATTTCAATAGTGCATCTTGCTTCTTCCAATTTCGATATTCAACACTAATAACACCAGTTTCTTGATCTGCAACTAAAGCAAATATCTGAGGAATGTCCTCACCTATGATGAATTTGACCAAGTCATGCCCTTCAAGGATGGCTTCGGCTTGCCGTTTCCATGGGAGGTAGGTCTCTTCATCGAGCTTGATGGCCACAGGATTGGAAAAGGTTTGCGCAACAGATTGAGAGTTCGATCCACCTTGAGTGATCTGAGACGATGAATCCAACGCCATAGCAGAACCTTGAAGCTCTGATACCATGAAAGGTATCAAGGCCAAAAGGTTGAGAAAAGAGAGAGAGAAATGAAAACGAGAGAGATGGTATCTTTGATGATTGAACTTCGCATTGATTACAACTGATACACACTATATTTATATGCTACACTGTATTGCTTGTGATACAAGCTTCAAATTATAACTAACATAACAAACTCCAACTAACTCTAACTAACTTTTAGCTAACTCTAACTTCTCTCATCCTTTCTCCCTTTCAATCTCAACTAAGGGAAGGTGATACAATGTTATCAATAAGGTATGAATAGGGCATAATCTCATTTGTAAGACATTAGAGAATTGTCAATGTTACTAAATTTTGGTTCATTTGAAACCTTTCTGAATCTAGTCTCTTCTCTATGTAGAATTTTAACTCATTCTTCTCATATCATAATTTTTTTTTTTTTTGATATGATGATATTTATTGATAAAATGGCTCAACTCCGAAAGAGAGAGCAATGAGTACAGGGCAAGCAAAGCAAAATAAACTAACAAAACATTACAATCTATCAACCAGAGTAAAAACAGCACAACTCTAATCCTCTTAGTTTAGCCTCTTGAACTTCGGAATAGCACCATCAGCACATCCACGCCTCTGCACCCTGCGTAATTCTTTTCCCGTACCATGGAGAGAATATTATCATCATAGTTGACTTACCTCATATATAGAATACTATACTTTTGTACTCATTTCTCAGATTCATCAAATATCAATTCCTTGATTTAGATTCTAGTTTGCATCAGAAGATTTCGACGGTGCAAAACGATTTAAGTTTATCAATGGAAATGAAATACTACAAGTTCAAACTCGCAAAATTTGGTAAAGAACCAGCATCCACATGTTTCTTATGTTTGCCAACTTCTGCTTGTATTGTATTAAAACACAACAAAATATAACAACAACACATCGAACTCAAGTATGGGTGAGATCACATGAGTGAAGTGGTCTTACATTAGAAAAGAAATGGACAAAATGAGAATAATATAACTAGAAAGACCTATGAACCTAATGTCTTAAAAATTTTGAATTAAAAAATATAGGGTACTGTCTGGCTCAATGCGTGCTTCCTCCCTTATAGTTAATTGGATGCAAATATCATATGGCCAGTACTTTGGTCATGTATACATGAAGACAGCATGTCTGGCCTGGTAGGGATATGTGACTCTTGAAGGAGAGCGTGTCTGAATTAAAGACTCACATTTGAGAGGAAAAGTATTGAGAATTTAATTACAGGTTAGTATAAGATATAAGTAAACAAGTTTTACATAAGAAAGAAATGAAGAAAGTGAAGATTGCATAAACAATAACAAAGAGCAGTTGAAAGCCGCAATTTGCATATCTATATAAAGGGTAAAGCAGCTGACAGTAATTAAAAGACCCTGACTTCGCTTGCGTTTTGCTAAAGCCCAGCTGTGCATTGTTCGCGAAGGAACCATATAATCAGCACTTTGGAGATCGTGATCCTAACCATCAATGAATTTTCAAAGCAAAAAACTGGGTGTGTTTTGTTTGTGCTTCTACCACATCAAAAGTGCTTTTTATTTTAAAATTAAGTACTTCTAATAGTTTTAGTATTGTTTATTTATACTTTTGAAAAAAAGCAAAAATAAAAAATAATTATTTTTGTTGCTTTTTTTATAAACAAATAAGAAGTTATTTTTTTAAAAAATAAAAATAATAGAAAAAGAGAGAATTGTGCTTCACAAATTTAAAAACAACTACCTTTTGCATTTTTTATAATTTTATATTTTCACTCTCATTATTATTCTCATTCTCTCATTCTTTTAATTATAATTTTATAAATAAAAATATTTTTATATTTATCAGATCTAAATAATTTAATATCTTCTGATTCTAATAAAAAGTATTTCTATAATTGTATCTAAACACAAAACAATTTTTTAATTTTATTTTTACTTCTACTCCTACTTCTTATTTGACTTTTGAAGAAGCATTTTTTTTATAATCTTAACTAAATGAGCCCACTATCTCAGAGCTTTAAATTTTCTTTCCTGCCATAATATGTTCATTTTGATTTATTAAGTGAACTTTCTTAAAGGGCGAAAATTTGTATAAATTATTATTTTTTATTTTTTATTATTTTTGACAATATTTTTTACTCAATTTTAATTATATTTTAATAAGTGTTATTTAAATTATCATGTATTAAGCAGGAGTTTTACTAACTATATATGTTATTTTTTTCTAATTTATACACATGTTCGGCTAATATCATCAATATAAATAAGATATAAACATATTATCACTTAAATAAATAGAAATTAAATATTATTAATTGAACATGCAATTTTTTTTTTGGCACATAACATGCAAAGTTAAGATTAAAAGGAAATATAATTTAAAAATAAGTAAAAGAATAGTATTTAAAGAGCATGTCTTAACAGATGTAAATTTTTATTCTTGTCCATTGAGATTAATATGTGCGAGGAAAGTATGCATTTTTTTGCTTATTTATTAAAAATGAATACAGTTTAATCGCCATTCATTTTGAAAAATTAAATAAATAAAAAAGATTAGAAAAGATAAAAACCCGCGAAAAATATGAATAAGTAATAAAATTAATTAAAAATATAATATTTTTAAAAAATGCCACATGACAATTTAGTGGAAAAACATGAATGAGAAGAATGATAAAAATTAAAAAGGTTTATAATTTAAATAGAATTAATAGCATCAAATTTTCTATAAAAAATTATCCTATGACAATTATATAGAAAGAATTTTTATATTATATAATAGATAGATTTATTGAACAACCATCATTAAGCTTGAATATATTCCCATGGTATCTATCTATAATATAACATAAAAATTCTTCCACTCTTATTGCCCGTGGCATTTTTTCTAATTTTTAATTTATAAATCTTTTAAATTATAAATATTCATTTAAATTCTCATTTCTTTTATTTATGTACATTTTTCATTATAATTATCATGTGAAATTTCTCTTCATTTTATTTTTATTACTATTAGTTGCTCTTATTTTGATTTATTGTATTTTAACCATTCATTTCTCTCATTTTATCTTTATTAAGTGTTCATCATCTATAATTATTCATATTTTTATTTTTTATTTTTTTTTAAAACTAGCAAACAAAGTATACTCTTTTTTAATATAAGCATATGATATATAATTTCTTGACAAGCTGAGATCTTACTCAATATTTGATTCTTTAAAAAAGTTATCAAAACATAATTAAAATTTAGTTATACAGTATTCTGTTAAACAAAAAATAAAGAAATAACAAACAGAAAGGTTTTTTACATCCTAAACAAGCTCACTTCAAATTTTAAAATAAATAAAATAATTTTATTTAATTTATGTATATATATTTAAAAGGTAAATATAAATATTATTTTAAACAAACAAAACATTAGTCAAATAATTATTAAGTTTTAAATATATCTCCTTTTATTACACTTTAAAATATTATTTGTACCAATAAAATACTTTAAATTATTATTACTATATTTATTTTAATTTATTTTGTGATAAATTATTTTTTTATAACTATTATAAAATACGTAAATTGAAATATATATTAAATTTTTGTTTTTAATTATAAAATCGTAATTATAAATATTCGATTTACATAATTTGTTACAGGAGATAGAATAACTGCTTCTATGCGTTTTTCCTCTCCTTGTTGTTTAGCCATATATCAGTGTAGCATCTAGTAGTGTTTTTTTTTTTTCTTCAAACCTTCGCTTTTTCTGTTTTTTTTTTCCTAGGCATCTTAATTGCTTATTTTATGTGGAAAGAGAACGAGAAGAAAAGATATAAGATTTTGGTATTTTAGAAGATAAATGTTAATTATACATTTGGTTGGTGCTAATTTTTTGCTTTACTTATTTAGTTCTTACTAAAAATTGATTTCTTGTGTAGCTCTTGTAGAATATTAAGGTTTAAAATTGTGGTTGCAATCAGCATTGTGTTTGTGTTACGATTATTGTGAATGTGAAAAAGTATGAACAAATACAACTAATTCATGTATAATTGTTGTTGTGATGCAATTGTAAAGACACCAAAAGAGCAATATATTGCGGTGGCAATTATAGTTACAAACCGCAACTTAATACCATGCATTAATTAAATTGACCGAAACTGCCCACTCCAACAACCAAACATATCACATTTAAAATCAGGTTCAGTTTTGTATTTGGGACGACATGTTCTTTTCCAATATGGCACTCGCTTAAGTTAAATATAGGATAGGAATGTCCTTTCAAAAGATATCATTTGGTACTGATACTTACTTAGTTTAAGTAATTTGATATTTATTTCCTTTAAATAAGATTTTGGTTTAGATTTTATGAATGAAAAAAATTAATATTAAAAGAATTTTATCTTCATAATTGGTCAACTTGGCTTGAGCCAATTTAATTAGTTGGAGTTCAATATGTTCTTGATACTAGTGGTCTAAAAAATATCATTTGGTAAATAGGTTGTATTTTATGGGTTTTTTTTTAGCCTAAATTTTTATATATTATCATTTAATTTTCAATTGAGATCCTATTTAATGAATTATTAATTTGAAGTGTTAAACTCATTAAAGATATTACATTTTACAATTAAATGCAAGTATTTATTGTAAAATGTATATTAATATCAAAATCAAATTTATTTCATATTCTGATAGGAGATTTTTTTCATTAACTATATTTTTAAACTGGCCTAGATAACTAATAAGAATCGGATACAATAATAAGTGAATTGTATTCTCAAGAAAAGGACGAAGGTTTGAACCTAGAAAATGAATTTATTAGGAGGATCATTTAGTCATGACAATGTTTGAAGAATTAATCTCATAGCAATATTTTTAGAGACACTTTAAAAACCCAAAAAATAAAAAAAAGAAAAAAAAAACCGACATTGATATCCCTTAGTAGTTAATGCATAATATTTAATTAGATACCTAAAATATAAATTAAAAAAGATTTTTTAACTTTTATATTTCAACATTAATAAAACACAGACCATGGTTTTAAATTGCAATCGTAACGGCAACTGTAACCGCAATATTTTTGTTGCGTCAACTTTCGCAACTGCATCGAAACATGTTGTTGCATTTTTTCTTTTTTACAATTTTTCACAATCGCAATAGTCACGTTGTAACTGCAATCACAATTTAAAATTATACACGAGATTAAAAATTAGTCACTAATTACTAATAAGTATTAATATTTTTACAAAAAGTGAAATTACCATAGACACCTCCATTTTCGTAAGGAAGGGAAAGGTTCATGCACCTCACCAACTTGTGTCCCTATATAAGTGTACATAGAGAGTCAGTGGCAATACTGTGAGTTAGAATTCTTAGTGCCTCTTTTGTAAGAAGGTTAGCCGAATTTCTTTTTCTCTTGTTAGAATTTGTGTGAATTATGCAAATTTATGCCTCTAATTTCATGTTGATGCCTCTCTGTCTCACACTCCTTGTTTAATTATCAGGGGAAAATGGAAAACTTCTTAAAGAGAAAGATTGGTGGAGAGAACTTGCCATCAGAAAAGCCACCAATTAGGCCTGTCAGACCCATTGCAATTAGGCCCTTTCCCAAGGGTGCTTCAGCATTTCAACCATGGCATCCTTCTTGGGAAAAGAGCCTTGGCTTTGCAGGGTCAAGTAGCAGCAGTGCACCCAACCCAAATCTCCAACTTCACAATTCCAATGGCTCTGTTGAACAACACCACAACAACATGAGCAATGTTGTGAATTCAACTAACAGCATGAGCAATGCTGTGAATTCAACTCCTGATTATGCTGTAAAGAGCCCCAACAATAGTGGTGGTGCAATTGCTGCCGAAGCCCAAGTCATGCAACCTCGCATGAGTGGCCACACTCGACAAGAAATGGAATCCAAGAGGCTCAGAAGGTATGTGCTACTTGTGAATATAGCTATAGTGTTTGATTCGATTTTTTTTCACAAATCAGTTTATAATTTTAGGCTTCCCGAAATCAATTTTTAAAGTGATTTTTTAATAAAAAAAATTGATCAATTACCAAACATGCATATGCACTAGACCCATTTGATTATTTTTTTTTTTTATTTCACATTTTTTACCTTCTTTTGTTCACAGAATGATATCGAATCGAGCTTCAGCACAGAGATGCAGAATAAGAAAAGAAGCACATGTGGCGACTTTGGAAAGAAAAGTAAAAGCTTGGGAGGTGAAACATGTCATTTTTCTTTATTATTATTATTATTAATTATTACATATTACATTGTGTGTGTGTGTGTGTGTGTGTGTGGGGCTATAGCCAGACACATCTAAGATTATTATGAGATTTTGGTATGCAGAATGAGATAGCCTTCCTTTGTCAACAAATTGAAACCCACAAAGATCAAAATCAGTCAATGCTGCTTGAGCAGCATAAATTGAAACTACAAATAGCTAGTCGCGAAAGAGAAAAAATACTACAAGAAGGTGATATGTCTTGTCTTCTCTCTCCCTCCCTCTCTCTCTCTCTCCAATTTTCCCTTCTCTATATCTCTCGCATTAAACCATTTATTAAAGCATAGAGTTTGATTTTCAGTGGAGATTGAGAAGAACAGTTTGGAAGTGATGAGGCTAAACGAACGCCCAATGGAACAAGTGGTGGAAGCACAGATAAGGATGCTGAATAATATGGGTGCTACTGTTCAGCTTATGTACAATCCAAACTTTAATCCTTCTGGCTTTGGGCAGTTTATTTGCTCAGACTCAAACCAAGGTTAGAAAGATCGAACTTCATATGCTTTTGCTAGCTTTTCTTGTTTGGTTCGATTAAATGATTATTTTTGTTTGTTTACACCACCATAAGTGTTTAGTATGATTTTAAATTACGGTTGCAATCACAGTTATAATTGCGTTGCGATACTGGAAATTGTAGAAAAATATAGTTGAAGTGGTCGCAATTATCACTGCGATGTAGTAGCAGTTGTGGACTGCAATTTGAAACCTTCATATTTAGTATTACTGGCAACAAAATATTCGAATCCTTAATATTATATATATATATATATATATATATATATATATATATATATATATATATATTAATTTTAGGGATATTCGCAATTCTATTTTTAGTTTGATTTTGAGAAAAAAAAATTTAATTAATCCAAACAATAAATTTTGGTTTAGTGTGATTATATTTGAAAAATTGAACCAAACCAAATTGATTTAAATCGATTTGAATTTATTCGAATTTTTATTTTTATTAAATATTTTATAAAATATAAAAATATAACTTTTAACTTCATTAAATTATATTGATCATTAGTTTTTTTAATAAAACCATGCAATTATAAAATTTAAATCAATTATCAAAAGTTATACTAATCTCTAATATTAATAAGTTAAACAAATAACAAAACGTTTGAACAAAAATCATGTATATTTATATAAATATAGATATGGATAAGTAATAAGTAATATATGATATATCTTACAAATATATAAAGCTATTAATGTGTAATATATTATTCATTTGGTTTGATTTTAAAAACGAAAACCAAAAATCGAATTGATTAGTTTTCACAAAATAAGAAGCAATCTAAACCAATTTTGATCGGCTTTTGGTTTTTTTAATTAATTTTTTATTTTAATTCTGTTTGAATTAATTTTGAAGGCCCCTTCTAAATTTTATATGTTGTCGGTTTGTTCATGTATTATATTTAATACATGGAATAGAAAAGTTGTTATCATTAATTTTAAATTAGTGACCCAAAATTTATTAAAGTGTTTTTTAAATAAAGGCTTTCATTTCGATACAATTTTTTCTTTGGGGAGAATACTATATTATCTCTTAAAACGTTACACTTTGGGATAGAAAAGTTATAATTGTATTATCAAAAGTTATCACATTGGAAATATTTGTTACATCCTGAACGACATGGACTAAATATGTTTGGATGGTGGTACTGCGTTCTTAGTGCATGGCATTCAAGATGTAAGAAATATTTCCAACGTAATAATTTTTTATATACGAAAATTGTAACTTTTTAGGAGGTAATACGATACTCCTTCTAGAAAAGGAGTACTGAATTACTCTCTTAAATAAAATAATAATAAAATTTTTTAATATAGCTACATCAAATGTGAACATATAATAATTTCATGTAAGTTATGGTTTAAGATTTTTTTTTTCAAGTCAAATTTTGATTAAAAAATTATTCACTTCAAATATCTTTTTCAATTGCATTTTTCTAATTTATTTATTCACATTTAATTTATAATAATTTAAAATTAAATGAAAAGTAATTAATTATATAATTAAGAAGACATGTATTTCATAAATATTATTTAATATCATTTCAATATACAAAATAACATATACAATGAAGTTTGAAATGGTGATTGTAATTGTACTTGTCTAAGTTGGGTTACCCTCACTGTGGACTCATAGGATTTAACGCAGTCTAATGCGGTTCATAATCATGATTATTATTGTGGCAAATGTTACAACTGAAATATCGTGGACGCATCACATGGCGTGGTTTGCAATTAAAAACCTTGTATACCATTATCAATATCAAATATGGTCATAACAATGATGCATCTTTTATATATAGTATGCATCATCATACATATTAGGTTTACCTTTACTAGTCCTTAACTATAGTTTTGATTTCAAACAGCCCAAAATGGAGTAGGAACATCAAGAATGCAAACTGGTATAGGCCAACAACCACAAAATCAGAGTCAAGTGTGGATGGCTAATAGGGGACAACAAAATCAAAGCCAGGTGAGGATGGCTAACTGGGGCAATGGACAAAGGTCAACTCCAAATTGGAGCATAGTGAAGTCAGAACCAGAGGACTATTGATATGGCAAGTTACTTGAAGCCCAACAAACTTTTATTATGCATAGAAGCTAACAAGAACTCAAATTAATTTGTTTTTGTTTATAATATATTTCGGCTTTGTGTTTGTCAAACTTAAATAAGTTGCTTGTTGCACCATATATTATCCGCTTTCTGTGGCTTTTATGATATGTGTAGAAGCTAACAAAGACTCAAGTTTGCTTCAATTTAGTTATCAAACTTAAATTCGTGTGGTTTCAGAATTGTGTTGGACGAGTGATTTTGCACCTCTAAATTTCTTCTCAAAACTCCGATTAAATTTAACTATGGTTTTGTATGTTCATTTGATTTTTTTTTTTGGTGAGATTCATTTGAAATAATTTTTTTTTTTTGGTGAGATTCATTTGAAATATTTAAGTTGCGTTTATTTGAGCTTATTTTTTAATAAAAATATTATTTTATAAAAAATATTTAAATTTATGTAGACTTATTAAATAAGATTTTTCAAAAAATAGAATAAAAAATATCAATTGTTTATTTTTTTAAAACCATGTAGAAATTGTTTTTAGCAAAAATACTTTTTAAAAATTAATTTTGAGTATTGTCTTAAAAGTTTTTTTTTTTTTTTTTTGTCTAAACTATTAGTATTTGGAATTTACTTGACCTTAGGTAATTTGTTTTGAATTAGGTCGGACCAATATAGAGATAAGTTCTTCTAACATCAACCTTTTGCATTTACACCAACGCTTAGATGATTTAAGTGATTCGACACTTGTTTCCATTATGTAAAACCTTGTGTTCATGTCTTGTAGATAGAAAAATCTAGCGTTGAGAGAGTTTTACTCCTATAGTGGGTCAATCCAGCTTGAACTTGATTAGTTGAAGTCTAATGGGTTTCGGATATTGAAGGTTTAGACCATAAAAATGTTCTCATTCACAATACTTGAATCCTAAAATTATTTTCAAAAAGGTTTATTCAAGCATACACTTTATCTCATTTTGAGTAATACCATTTGACTCAATGTAACTGAGTGCTAGAAATAGAATGACATTGAACCAAAAAATTGTTGATAAATTAAAGATTTCAGAACTTGTCAAAAAATGTGGAGAACTATGTATCCTCAGTAATAGCTATTACCTAGTGCCTACTCACCCTCACTTCAAAAATAATTAGAAATCAATAGCTCTATTAGTACCAAATCTTCAAATGCAATCGTAGCATCCTAAAATCCATGAGAAATTTCCAATTGGATTTGGAGGCAACACGAGGCGTTCACATCCAAAGCTCTAGATCTGAGCTAAAACCATAGATCGAGAAATTAAAGAAGCATGTTGTTAGGAGTCCTACATCAAGCAAATGAGTAAAGTCAATGTAGTACTTAAGCATGTGGATAAATTTGAACAAATTAACAAGGGAAAGCATAGAGAGGGCACTGAACAAAGCACATAGATAAAAGAAAAAGACAACATACAATTTGAGATGGCGAGAGACAACGCTGAGAACGGAGATGGTGATGACGGTGACAGAAATGATGCGATGATGAAGATGATGATGGAGATAATGGTGTGCTAAGGTTGAAGATTTTGAAAGTGGTGGCTTAGTGGTCTTGAAAGTTCTCAATCACATAGTCTTAGAGAGTTTCCAACGAAGACAGTGACATTTAAAAATTATTAAAATTATTTTTTAAAAATAACAAAGAGTTTAATTGTTATGCACTAATATTGTGAAAGAGTTTCACATAGTTATCGAATTAAATACTTATATTTATAAGACTTTTAAAATAATGGATGATTGTATCAAATATTTTTGTTAATATAATAATATATGATTGGATATCTATGTAAAATTTTTTTTACATTAACAGAGTATATTAATTAAACACTGACCACCACAACATGAAAATATAACTGCCAAAAGAAAAGAAATTTTTATGACAGTTGAAATAATTGAGACAAATTAATTACTTATTGGTGCTTATGATTAATGGCAAGAAAAAACTGTTTTTTTTAGTGAGTTTTTCTTTTGCGTAAAAAAAAATTGTTGATTTTTTGTTTGGGGTCATGTTAGTGAGTTGAATAATGATTTCATATTTAAGTTTGAAATGGGCTTATGGGCCACGACTACTTGGATATGAGCATGGGTGAAGGAGAATTTAAATATCATGCAAGTTAATCTACTTCTACTTTTCATAAAAATTTCTATAAAGAAAATTAATGTTTATAATCACTTTTTTTTAAAAACTTATCCAAACACACCTTTAATTAGTAAGATGAAAAAATTAAGTTCAATTCTTATTTTGTTGTGTCTCATTGATCAGTCATTTATAAATCAAGATTAATTTAATATTTACATTTTATTTTATTTTTTACGAGAAGTATATCTTATTTTTTGTATGAATTTTAAGATATTTATGATAAGAGTCAAACATTCTCAATAATATTATAATATATGATTGAATAATTATGTAAAAAATTTTATACGGATAATGTATCAAAATTAAATTATTATAAATTGCATTATAAATACAAGATGTAGCTTCTATCAGGGTCCAATTTTCAATACAGGAAAAAAAGTCAAAACATATATTAACTGATTAATTTTCAAATGTGCATTGTTAGAAAATTAACATTTCTAATTAAATCAATTGTAAAATAAATTTTTAAAATAGAAAACATCGGGGTTTTCCTCACTTTCATGTGAGATCTCCCTCCCCGATTCCAATTGCAGTAGGCTTTCCTCAGGGCTGCGACGTAAGGCAATGCTTATTATACGATGGAGAAAGAGTTGACGAATAGGTGCAATAGGCTCAAGTTATTGGAGAAAGAAAGTGTGGCAATAAGGGTGCAAGCAAGGAACGAAGGAGGCTCTTCGAGTGGGGGAAAAATTCATGCTAGTAGCCAGCCTTCTTTCTATGTGCCTATTCAACTATTAAGGCATTGGAAAGAACCATGCTTAATATGTGGCAACCGTCCAAGGGTTTGGAGCAAAGAAGGTTAGGAGAAAACTTGATCTTTTTTTGAGTTCAAAAAACAAGAAGGATTGAGATCGAGTGATGGCTGGAGGACCATGGGCTTTCAACAAAAAAAAAAAAAAAAAAAATTATCGCTGATGAAGGAGTATGATGGGAGAGAGCAACTGTTGCAAATATCCACTACACACACAGCCTTTTGGATCCACGTTCTTGATCTTCCAGCGGAGGCGATGATGAAAGCAATGGGTGAAACAATAGGCCAGGCTATTTGGGGGAGGAGATGCATCTTGATGTGGATGAGAAAGAGCGATGCCAAGGTGATTTTATAGGATTCGGGTAAAGATGGACATGTCAAAACCCCTTTTGGAGAGGGATCGTTCTGCACATTGGTGGAAAGAAAGAACCATAATAGTTCTTTGTACAGCAGGAACGACTCTTGAACTTTTGCTACTCCTACAATTTGCTGGGACACATTAAGGAAGATTGTGAAGAGAATGATGTGCAGGAAACACCAGAATGCCAGTATGAGGATTAGCTGAGACTGAGTGTAGGCAGGAGGAGATGTTAAAGGAGTCTTGCTGGACATGAAGTTAGCTCAAGAAAGCAACGCAATGACTATGGGGAGGGCTAATGGAGGGAGGATGTTAAAGGATATGGCTGAAGGGAAGGCCAGCATCCCAAACAAGAGCGCACTCAATAGACAAGGCCAATTTGTGACTGAAGGATGGACAGAGGGATTGCGAAAGAAATCCCTGCCGTGGAAGATGAAAAAGGTGCAGATTCAAGTGATCAAAATGTTCCTCAGCCTCGACGGGGAAGCTAAAGGGGAAGAACAACTCTAAAAAATTAAGGCAGTGGGAGAAAAAGGCAGATGCAAGTGGAGAACACAAACCCAGCAGCACCTTGGGAAAAAAACGGGTCAGTGTGATGAAGCGAAGTTTAGAATGCATGACAGAGATCGATGATGTTCAGACTTTGGAGAGAAGGAGTATAGGTTTGAAATATCCGAGGATAAATAGAGATAATGATGAATACATTTTAAAGACAACGGTGGGGATTGCCACAGTACGGCCCTATCGACAACCATGAGGATTATTACTTGGAACTATTGTGGTCTCGAGAACTCACAGGCAGTTCCAATGATGCGCCTCATGGTGAGGCAAGATAAATCGAACATCTTATGCTTGATTGAGATAAAACTTTTAAGCTCAGAGTTTGAAAAAATAAGGTTGAAATTGGGCTATAGATACAGCTTGAGAGTTAGTAGTGAAGGACAGGGCTGTGATCTTGGCACTCTGTAGAGGGAAGATGTGGACTTTAACAATAAAAAAAACAAGTACTTCATTGACTTTGTGATAAAAAAAAAATGAGAATGGGGAATGGAGATATTTCGTTTTCTGTGGAGATCATGTGCTAATAATAGAATAATTGGATGGCAACACCTCGAGGTACTTAATAAGAACAACCATTGGTCATGGTTCGCTGGGGGTGATTTCAATGAAATAATTGATTCCCATCAGAAAACAAGTGCGAAAAGAGCAAGAAGTCCACTTGAGGTCTTTAGAGATAGAGAAATACTTGTATGGTCTGAGAGCACCACGTAACTATACTCCCGGATCAATTATATAAGTGTATTTTGCACGGGACCCACTACTAATATACAATCTCATACAAAATACACTTATATGATTAGCCGAGAGCACAACCGCGTGGTGCTTTCAGACTATGTAAATATTTCTCTTAAAGAAATACTAGATGACTGTGGCATGCATGATCTGGGTTCACAATTTAGAAGTTCACTTGGAATAATAATAGGAAAAGGGAGCACAATGTGCAAGCTTGTCTGGACCATTTTGTGGCAAACTCAGACTGGGTAAATATGTTCAGTAACATGCTTGTGAGATGCTTATCCTTCTTTCACTCTGACCATTGTCCTATTTTGCTCAACACATGCATAGTAGATAGATTGGAGGTCTGACAAAATAAAAAAAGGGCATTCAGATTTGAAAAAATGTGGGTGGGACATGATGAATGTGCAAATATTATTTTGAATAGCTAGCATTCTATTTAAAAAGGCAATGAAGTTGTAAATGTGGCTCAAAGAATAGCTTGTACAAGTGAAAACTCAAACGGTGGAATACGGAGAAGTCTGACAATATGGGCAAGCAAATTAAAATGTTACAAGAAGCAATAAGGGTGCTGAAGACTGTGACTCCATCAAAAGAGAATTTGGCGGAAGAATGAAATATTGAAAAGGGAGGAAATGATGTGGCAATAGAGGTCAAGAATTCAGTGGCTCAGAAAAGGGGATCAAAACACAAAATTTTTTTGTGCAAGGCCATCTGACAGAAGAAGAAAAGATAAAATCTCCAGGTTACAAAATGAAGAAGGAAATTGGAAGATGGGGAAGATGAAATACATGAGGCCGCTCAGAAGTATTTTTTGGACCTATTTTCTACTGCAAACCTATAGAGAATTAAGGAGGGTGCTGTGGCCATGGAGAATAGAGTCAATGAGGAAGGAAGAATTTTTTTGGAGATGTTGTTTAATGCTTTGGAGGTAAAGGAAGCAATTTTTCAGATGGGAGTGAGAAAATCCCTAAGTCCAGATAGTATGCTCACTTTTTTCTTTCAAAAATATTGGAATATTGTAGGTCCAAATATTACAAAGGCAATATTAAAAATTTCAAATAAAGGTGATTTTATTGTTGATATATATCAGACTATTGTTGGATTCATCCCCAAAATTAAATTCCCAGAAAATATGGAGTAATTCCACCAAATCTCCTTATATAATGTCATTTACAAAATTATTAGTAAGGTTTTGGTCAAAAGGGTAAAGATGATTTTACTTTCTATTATCTCACAATCTTAGAATACTTTTGTGTAGAACAGGCACATAATAGATAATACCCTGATTGCTTCCTGTAACGACCGAAAAATTTATCGTTAACAACTGAATTATTCGGTTTTTAATCGAATAAGTGAGTTTAATCAGAACTTGATTAAACATTTACTCGAAGTCAAATTAAGTGTGATTTAGATGGATTAGACTAGATAGAATTAGATTAGGAGCATAGAAAATTTCACAGAACAATTTCAAACCGATTTACCGATTTAAAGGAGATCGGTAGGATTTCGGTATTTCCAACTATCGGAACCGAACCAGTAGGATTTTTTTCTATGAGTGCCCTAGGATCAACGGCTAAGATTGAGCCAACCAACCCACCCAAGTGGCACCAAACCAGCCCTTGATGGTGGAAGCCAAATCAGATTTTATGACTACTTTAGGTCCACCAATCAACACCCAAAGTAGCTTCAAATATCTCACTTCTTTCTCTCTTTTTTCCATCAGAATTTTCGAGCTCTTTCAGCAGCTGAAGCTCCTCTCTTTCTCTTCTCCTTGCTCTCATTTCTACTCCATTCTCATCCATCTTCAAGCCTCATCCCAAGCCACCACCATCCAAGACACAAAATCAGCCTAAACCACTCAAGACAAGGTAGGAAATCCTACTTCTTTTATTCTCTCTGATTTGGGGCTGTATGAGGAGCATGTTTGATCTGAGATTTTGATGTTTTATAGAGTGATGATGGTGTTTTATGACTGATTTTGCATGTGTGTTGTGATTAAGCTTGGATTTGGGGGCAAATAGCTTGAAAGGAGGAGACAAACCTAGAAGCAGGATAGGATTTCCCTCGGCGGTCCGTACGGCGGAGCGTACGGCTCCGCCTACCACCGTTTAAATTTGATGAAACCATTTTTAAATGAAACTAGACATTCAGGGCTTTCCATACATATATCATAATAGATCATTGGGTTAGTATAGAATTAGTTATGAATTTTTGAAGTTAGACCTAGAAATCTGGGTTTTCACCCGGGCAGCATAGGTTGAGAGGGGTGTATCTCACCCTATACAACCTCAAATTGAGTGAAACTAAAGATGTTTGAAAGCTAACACATGAGAGAATATTCCATAAAAATTTCAGAATTTAATTCGTTGTCATTTGTTCCCAGAACCTCAATGAAGTTGGCTTAGGTTAAAACTGGCCTAGAACAGGACAGCCCAGTAGGGTAATGTTTCGAGACTCATAACTCAAAATCCCTTTAGGCAAATGACATGAAACCTAACTCATTTTAAAGCTTGTTGTGTTAGCTTCATTTTGATATAAAATTCGCATGATTCCATCTAGTTTTCGATTTTTAATGAATTTTACTCTATAGGAACCCCATTCTGGATAGGAACAGGACAGGCTGAGATAAAATGTTTATATCTAGAGTTATATAATTCAAAACGAGATGGGACCAAAGAGACTAGAAGGTAGACATATAAGGCTACAACATATCCAAAAATGAGAATTTAATAAGTTGAATTGAAATAAAATTGGAGCATGCCAAACTCGGGCAGAACAAGGAAGAGCAAGCTGAAACCTACTAAATGCTTGATTTGCAATTGTTGAATGATGTTATAAGTGTTTATACATATTTGCTAGTTTATACTGAAATTATTAGTTGTGCAACTGTCTTGATTATGCAGCACTATTCACGGGAAGCGGACTGATCCGTTATGCCACTAAATTTTAGTAAGAAACCCATAAGTTATGAAATTCATGACAACTTGAATACTTTAGAGGTAAAGAGACAAGTTAAATGTGCATTCAATTCATGACATTATAAAGAATTCCACATCACTTGGGCCAGCCCCGGAATAAATTAAGGGGAATAGATCAGTGGGAAAGTCGGGGAAAGTAAACCCGGCCATCCTCAGTATAGGAGCAGGCTCGGTCCGAAGCGGACTATTACTCAGGAGTATATGGCCAATGACTCGGAGGGGACCAAGGATGGAAATAAGTTATAAAAGGCAAAAGCCTCCAAGAATAAGATGCATCCTCTCATTGCACATGCATATGTACAGTGTAATACTTTCTATTAATTGTTCTAGACCTCTGTATTTTTTTATAACATGCTATTGTTCATTGTGATTACTATTTAAGTACATTAGTATATCTCATTAATTAAAATTGAGCTTGTTTGGTGTATGCTTTACAATTGAGTATTTAAGTTAAATATTATCATTTCTTGTACTATCTGAAAATCTTGTACGACCGAAACAACTGGGAATGACAACGATGACAGATGTATAGAAGTTAGGATTTTCTACTAAGAAATATTCATTTCTCACCCTATTGTATATTCCGCGTCATTCTCAGACCATGGAGCACGCGCTGACTGGGTCCTATTTATTGAGTTTCAGAGTCGCACATCCACATCGACCCATGTCTAGATTCTATATATATATCCGGTAGATGCCAGTTTCGTATATATTTCTTCTTCCAGAGGGACTTCGCAGTACCCTTGATGCACCCACTGTTTGATCCCACTGTCCCATACATTGCTATCCCACTTCATATGGCCCATCCGTTCCCACCTCCTCCTGCAGCAGAAGAAGACCAGCACCCTGCTCCTATGGCTCCTCTGCGTCACCACCACATCCGATGCTTTACGCACCGACACCAGAGGAGGACCCATCAGAGGCAGCGAGTTCCTCCTCATCCTCTGCCCCCAATACAGGCCACCCTCTCGCAGATGCACCCACGGAGAATGGGTTTCTTTCTTCAGATTCTGGTTAGATAGTGGGCGTATCACAGTAGTAGTAGGTGTATAGAATGACCCTCTTTTGGCAGTTTGGGTCATGGTTAGATGGATAGATATTAGTAGATGTACATGAAATGTCCCATGGGGACCACTTAGGGTGCTGTTCATAGATACTGGCCGTTTCATTTTGTATTAGCGGCCTCATTTTGACACCTTGTACTTTTTGACAAACTTTGAAGTCAGATATCTATATACATATCTATGACGCTGTTTGCGGTTATTCTGTTCTTATTGTATTCTTATTTATATTAAGTTATTTACAGTTTACCGATTGATTTGTATTTATTCCGCCATCACGCAGAAAATTTTGTTATAAGATCAGGTAGTCTTATGCGAGAAATTAATTCTAATACAGAAAAGAGAAATTTAATCAGTATTACACGTAATCTCTTATCAGATAGATTATTATGACTTAAGCATAGTACTTTGTCTGGTAAGGTGTTACATTTTTGGTATCAGAGCAGTTCATCCTAATATAGGCCTGAGGATTGGACTGACTATGCTTCGCATATGCTCTGTATTCCCTAGATCTTATTATGTTCTTAGTCTTGTCCATATGGATAGGACGTACATGAAGTAGTTTGCCTAACTGTATGCTATTATTTACTAGCACACCGAACTTAGTGTTGAGCCTGATCAACTCAATTACTCTTGTTTTGTGTGTTCAGAACTTAATGGCTTCTGGAAGGCGAGGTAGGCCACGAACCACTCCAGCCCAGGAGGAATCTACAGAGTTTCTGGATACGATGCGAGAGATGGCGCACGCTATGCGTGAGCAGGCAGCTGCGGCCACTGAAATGATGGGTCAACTAGGAAGACAGTCAGAGGTAGGTCGTAATGGAAATCATAACGGCCCTGGGATGGATCTAGAATATCTCAAGTTTGCGGAGTTTTGGAAGGCCAGCCCACCTAGCTTCAGGGGAGCCTTTGACCCAGATAAAGCAGCTGAATGGATTAAGGCTATGGAGAAGATTTTCTCTGTGTTAGATTGCACAGACCATCAAAAGGTGACTTTTGCCACCTACATATTGGAAGGCGATCACGAGATTACGGTGGGGCCCGGTGCCCAGCGATTATTAGAAGGAGCCCAGACAGAAATTACTTGGGACGTATTCAAGGACGCATTTTACCAGAAGTATTTTCCTGTGTCGGTTCGCAATGCTAAGGAGTTGGAATTCATGCACCTCCGTCAAGGAAACAGTAACGTGTCGGAGTATGTTGCCAAATTTGAGGAGCTGTGCAAATTCTCCACTATTTATCAACGGAGCTCCGATGAAGCATGGAAGTGCATGAAATTTGAAGGTGGACTGAAAGAAGACATTCTTGCCACCATAGGACCAATGGAGATTAGAGACTTTTCTACCCTGGTGAACAAGTGTCGCTTGGTAGAAGATTGTAACAAGAAGTTAGTTGCTGCTAGAGCATTCGGCAACAACTTTAAGAGGGGGTTAGCTCCACAAGGTCCGAGGTTCAAACCCAACTTACAACAGCAAAGGAAGTTCCAGCCGGCGAACAATAAAGGCAAGCAACCTCAACGGCCTTTCGGGAACCAGATTTGCGATCGGTCGGCAAGAATCATGGCGACCGCCCTTGCTTGGCAGGTCAAAATGTCTGCTTTGGGTGTGGCAAACCAGGCCACAGAACTTATGAATGCCCTGCCCGAAATCCTCAATCGACTTCTAGGCCACAACGCCAAGGGAGAGTTTTTACTATGGATGCACAGGAGGTCAAGAAGTTAGAAGATTTGATCCAAGATACATGTGAAGTAAATGGTAAGACTTTAACCATTTTATACGATTCAGGTGCATCTCACTCTTTCATCTCTCATGATTGCATGACACCCGCAGCTACCTATTTCTGAATTACCTTATGACTTGTTAGTTTCTACTCCTACAAGTGAGCCCGTTAGAACCAATCACATTTGTGTTAATGTCCCTTGTCAAATAGGAGGTCGGATCTTTCCGACTAATTTAATTTGTCTTCCCTTGTCCGGACTTGACATCATCTTGGGTATGGATTGGCTCTCTGCCAATCAAGCCCTATTAAATTGCTCAGATAGATCCATTACACTCCCTTCTGTTTCATCTTCTGAATCCATAATCCCTGTCAGTCTTTATTTAAGTTCCTTAATAGTGCACCCTTGTGGGAATAGAAGTCAAGGGTATATTTTCCTATCAACCAGCATGACAGAGGTTGATCAGGAGTTATACAATATTCCAGTTATTAGGGAATATCCTGATGTGTTTCCCGAAGATATTCCTGAGTTCCCTCCTGAGAGAGAGATTGAGTTCACTATTGAACTGGTGCCAGGAGTGGGACCAATATCTTTAGCGTTTGTCTGCATGTCGCCCTTGGAACTGGCTGAACTTAAGGGGCAGATTGAAGAACTCTTGGAAAAGAAATTCATTAGGCCAAGTGCATCACCGTGGGGAGCCCCAGTCTTGTTAGTTAAGAAGAAAGATGGAGGCATGCGACTCTGTGTAGATTACAGGCAGTTGAATAAGGTGACAATCAAGAACAAGTACCCGTTACCAAGGATTGATGATCTTATGGATCAACTACAAGGGGCTACTGTATTTTCCAAGATTGATCTACGGTCTGGATATCACCAGATTCGGGTTCGAGAAGAAGATATTCCGAAGACGGCGTTTCGGACTCGTTATGGACATTATGAGTATACCGTGATGTCCTTCGGATTGACAAATGCACCGGCAGTATTCATGGACTACATGAACCGAATATTCAGACCATATCTTGATAAATTTGTGGTGGTGTTCATTGATGACATACTTGTCTATTCGAAGACAGAACAGGAGCACACAGAACACTTGTGATTAGTTTTGCAAATTTTGAGAGAAAGGAAACTTTACGCCAAGCTATCCAAATGTGAATTTTGGATGGAAGAAGTAAAATTTCTTAGCCATGTGGTATCCCGTGGGGGAATTTCAGTAGATCCTAGTAAGGTAGAAGCAGTATTAAGCGGGAGCGACCAGCAGCGATTCACAGAAGTCAGAAGCTTCTTAGGATTGGCAGGATACTATAGAAGATTTGTTAAAAACTTCTCTCAAATAGCCCTGCCCTTAACAAAGTTGACCAGGAAGAATGCCCCATTCGATTGGACGCTCGAGTGTGAGCAGAGTTTTCAGGAATTAAAGGAAAGGTTGACAACCGCCCCAGTACTTATTTTACCGGATCCTCATGGACCATTTGAAGTGTACTGTGATGCTTCTCAGAAAGGATTGGGGTGCGTGTTAATGCAAAATAGGAACATTGTGGCATATGCTTCTAGGCAGTTGAAAACTCATGAAAGAAACTATCCAACCCATGATCTCGAATTGGCGGCGATAGTATTTGCCTTGAAGATATGGAGACACTATCTCTACGGAGTGAAGTTTGAAGTATTTTCTGATCACAAAAGTTTGAAATACCTTTTTGATCAGAAGGAATTGAACATGAGACAACGAAGATGGATGGAATTTCTTAAAGATTACGAGTTCGACCTAAAGTACCATCCAGGCAAGGCAAACGTAGTAGCGTATGCCCTAAGCGTAAAATCCTTGACATGGCGTGGATGATGATTAAAGAAACAGAGCTTGTAGAGAGCTTTCAAACCCTCAACTTGGGGATCTCTCAGAACTCCCAGTACCATTCAATTACACTAACTGAAGATAACCAGTACTTTCAAGGATTAAATCCAGCAAGCACAACAAGGAAACGATACCTTCCAAAGATACAAGATTTACTAGTACAATCGGCAAGCTAACAGGGTTCTCTCAGGATGTGGAAGGAATATGGCGATATCATGGAAGAATATGTGTACCTGAGGAGAACGATCTCAGGAGGAAGGTTTTGGAGGAAGCTCATAAGAGCGAGTTTACTGTACATCCTGGCATTAACAAGATGTACCAAGATCTCAAAAAGATGTTTTGGTGGCCAGGCCTTAAGACGGATGTAGCCAATTTTGTGAATAAATGTTTAACTTGCCAAAAGGTGAAGATAGAGCATCAGAAGCCGGCAGGGACACTACAACCCTTAGAGATTCCGGAATGGAAATGGGAGAGCATCTCTATGGATTTCGTGATGGGCTTACCAAGAACCCCCTCAGGATATGACGCTATATGGGTCATAGTGGACAGACTAACTAAGTCAGCTCACTTTTTACCCATTCGAGCGAATTCTCCTCTAGAAAAGTTGGCTCAGCTATATATTCAAGAAGTAGTTCGGCTACATGGTATTCCTTCGATAATCATTTCCGATCGAGATCCAAGGTTCACCTCACGGTTTTGGGGAGCGCTCCAGAAAGCGTTTGGTACTAAGCTATGTCTAAGTACTGCATATCATCCGCAATCGGATGGTCAAACAGAGCGAACGATTCAGACCCTGGAAGATATGTTGAGAGCATACATTCTGGAACAACGGGGAAGTTGGGATCGATACTTGCCGTTAGCCGAATTTGCGTACAACAACAGTTATTATGCTAGCATCGGCATGGCTCCATATGAGGCTTTATATGGCCGAAAGTGTCAATCTCCCCTATGTTGGTACGAAGCAGGGGAACAGAGCCTCCTAGGTCCGGAACTAGTCAGACAGACAACAGAGCAGATCCAAAGGATCCGTAGCAAGATACTTGCAGCTCAGAGCCGTCAGAAGAGCTACGCGGATGTCCGGAGGAAACCCTTAGAATTTCAAGAAGGAGACCACGTCTTTCTGAAAATCACCCCCACAACCGGAGTGGGTAGAGCCATAAAAGTCAAAAAGCTAAGCCCCCGCTTTATAGGTCCCTTTCAAATTTTAAAGCGAATCGGGCCAGTCGCCTATCGAGTTGCTTTACCTCCGCATCTATCCAATCTTCATGATGTTTTCCACGTCTCGCAACTCAGAAGATACCAACCGGATCCTGCTCACTTGCTGGAACCTGAATCAATCCAATTAAAGGATGACTTGACTTTTCATGTACCCCCAGCAAGGATAGTGGATAGGAGCGTCAAACACCTTCGGAACAAAGCGGTACAATTGGTGAAGGTAGCTTGGGGACGTGAAGACTCAGCAGACTGTACGTGGGAATTAGAATCTGATATGAGGAGAGAACACCCCGAATTATTCTCAGGTACCAAATTTTGAGGACAAAATTTTTTTTAGGAGGGTAGAATGTAACGACCGAAAAATTTATCGTTAACAACTGAATTATTCGGTTTTTAATCGAATAAGTGAGTTTAATCAGAACTTGATTAAACATTTACTCGAAGTCAAATTAAGTGTGATTTAGATGGATTAGACTAGATAGAATTAGATTAGGAGCATAGAAAATTTCACAGAACAATTTCAAACCGATTTACCGATTTAAAGGAGATCGGTAGGATTTCGGTATTTCCAACTATCGGAACCGAACCAGTAGGATTTTTTTCTATGAGTGCCCTAGGATCAACGGCTAAGATTGAGCCAACCAACCCACCCAAGTGGCACCAAACCAGCCCTTGATGGTGGAAGCCAAATCAGATTTTATGACTACTTTAGGTCCACCAATCAACACCCAAAGTAGCTTCAAATATCTCACTTCTTTCTCTCTTTTTTCCATCAGAATTTTCGAGCTCTTTCAGCAGCTGAAGCTCCTCTCTTTCTCTTCTCCTTGCTCTCATTTCTACTCCATTCTCATCCATCTTCAAGCCTCATCCCAAGCCACCACCATCCAAGACACAAAATCAGCCTAAACCACTCAAGACAAGGTAGGAAATCCTACTTCTTTTATTCTCTCTGATTTGGGGCTGTATGAGGAGCATGTTTGATCTGAGATTTTGATGTTTTATAGAGTGATGATGGTGTTTTATGACTGATTTTGCATGTGTGTTGTGATTAAGCTTGGATTTGGGGGCAAATAGCTTGAAAGGAGGAGACAAACCTAGAAGCAGGATAGGATTTCCCTCGGCGGTCCGTACGGCGGAGCGTACGGCTCCGCCTACCACCGTTTAAATTTGATGAAACCATTTTTAAATGAAACTAGACATTCAGGGCTTTCCATACATATATCATAATAGATCATTGGGTTAGTATAGAATTAGTTATGAATTTTTGAAGTTAGACCTAGAAATCTGGGTTTTCACCCGGGCAGCATAGGTTGAGAGGGGTGTATCTCACCCTATACAACCTCAAATTGAGTGAAACTAAAGATGTTTGAAAGCTAACACATGAGAGAATATTCCATAAAAATTTCAGAATTTAATTCGTTGTCATTTGTTCCCAGAACCTCAATGAAGTTGGCTTAGGTTAAAACTGGCCTAGAACAGGACAGCCCAGTAGGGTAATGTTTCGAGACTCATAACTCAAAATCCCTTTAGGCAAATGACATGAAACCTAACTCATTTTAAAGCTTGTTGTGTTAGCTTCATTTTGATATAAAATTCGCATGATTCCATCTAGTTTTCGATTTTTAATGAATTTTACTCTATAGGAACCCCATTCTGGATAGGAACAGGACAGGCTGAGATAAAATGTTTATATCTAGAGTTATATAATTCAAAACGAGATGGGACCAAAGAGACTAGAAGGTAGACATATAAGGCTACAACATATCCAAAAATGAGAATTTAATAAGTTGAATTGAAATAAAATTGGAGCATGCCAAACTCGGGCAGAACAAGGAAGAGCAAGCTGAAACCTACTAAATGCTTGATTTGCAATTGTTGAATGATGTTATAAGTGTTTATACATATTTGCTAGTTTATACTGAAATTATTAGTTGTGCAACTGTACTGATTGTCCGCACTATTCACGGGAAGCGGACTCGATCCGTTATGCACTTGAAATTTCAGTAAGAAACCCATAAGTTATGAAATTCATGACAACTTGAATACTTTAGAGGTAAAGAGACAAGTTAAATGTGCATTCAATTCATGACATTATAAAGAATTCCACATCACTTGGGCCAGCCCCGGAATAAATTAAGGGGAATAGATCAGTGGGAAAGTCGGGGAAAGTAAACCCAGCCATCCTGTATAGGAACGAGCTCGGTCCTGAAAAGCGGACTATTACCCAGGAGTATATGGCCAATGACTCCCAGGGGACCAAGGATGGAAATAAGTTATAAAAGGCAAAAGCCTCCAAGAATAAGATGCATCCTCTCATTGCACATGCATATGTACAGTGTAATACTTTCTATTAATTGTTCTAGACCTCTGTATTTTTTTATAACATGCTATTGTTCCGCTGTGATTACTATTTAAGTACATTAGTATATCTGTTAATTAAAATTGAGCTTGTTTCGGTGTATGCTTTACAATTGAGTATTTAAGTTAAATATTATCATTTCTTGTACTATCTGAAAATCTTGTGCAATGAAACAACTGGGAATGACAGCGATGACAGATGTATAGAAGTTAGGATTTTCTACTGAGAAATATTCATTTCTCACCCTATTGTATATTCCGCGTCATTCTCAGACCATGGAGCACGCGGCGACCGGGGTCCTATTTATTGAGTTTCCAGAGCTGCACATCCACATCGACCCTTTTCTAGATTCTATATATATATCCGGTAGATGCCAGTTTCGTTTATATTTCTTCTTCCAGAGGGACTTCGCAATACCCTTGATGCACCCACTGTTTGATCCCACTATCCCATACATTGCTATCCCACTTCATATGGCCCATCCGTTCCCACCTCCTCCTGCAAAGAAGAAGACCAGCAGACCCCCTGCTCCTATGGCTCCTCCTGCGTCACCACCACATCCGATGCTTTCTGCCTCGACACCAGAGGAAGACCCATCAGAGGCAGCGAGTTCCTCCTCATCCTCTCGCCTCAAAGACTGCCACCTCCCGCAGATGCACCCATGGAGAATGGGTTTCTTTCTTCAGATTCTGGTTAGATAGTGGGCGTATCACAGTAGTAGTAGGTGTATAGAATGACCCTCTTTTGGCAGTTTGGGTCATGGTTAGATGGATAGATATTAGTGGATGTACATGAAATGTCCCATGGGGACCACTTAGGGTGCCGTTCATAGATACTGGCCGTTTCATTTTGTATTAGCGGCCTCATTTTGACACCTTGTACTTTTTGACAAACTTTGAAGTCAGATATCTATATACATATCTATGACGCTGTTTGCGGTTATTCTGTTCTTATTGTATTCTTATTTATATTAAGTTATTTACAGTTTACCGATTGATTTGTATTTATTCCGCCATCACGCAGAAAATTTTGTTATAAGATCAGGTAGTCTTATGCGAGAAATTAATTCTAATATAGAAAAGAGAAATTTAATCAGTATTACACGTAATCTCTTATCAGATAGATTATTATGACTTAAGCATAGTACTTTGTCTGGTAAGGTGTTACACTTCCTAGCTTACTCATGCTTTAAAAGACAAAAGATCTAGGAAAGAATGTTATATGGCTCTGAAACTTGGCATGAACAAAGCCTATTGTAGGGTGGAATGGAATTTTTTGGAGGCCATAATGAGGAGAATGAATTTTGGAGAAGGTTGGATTCACAAAGTCATGCAATGTGTTAGAATAGTTTCATGCTCCATCCTTCTCAATGGGATACCAGGTGAATTTTTCCACCCGTAGAGGAGTTTGTGGCAAGGTGACCCCCTATCCCGATATCTATTGTGATTTGTGCCAAGAGCTTACTATCTCTAATTTACTCGACGAAGAAAGCACAACTCTTTTGACAGGTTTGAGAATTACAAGCTCCACACTTTTGATATCTCATTTATTATTTGCATATGATAGCATGATATCCACTGGTAACGGAAGGGGACTGTGACACTATCTTGCATACTGTCTCAATATATGAGCAAGCCTTTGGGCAAGGGGAATATTGAGAAATCCTCAATGTTGTTTAGCCCATGTGTTAGAAACGACGAGAGATAGATTATCCTCCAATTAAAGGTGCAATATTCCTACTATGGCCTATTCTAAAAAATATTTGGGTTTCCCTACAATGATAAGGAGATAAAAAAAAAATGGGTCCATGCAGCCTCTAATGGAAAGAATATGGAAGAGGATAAAAGGATGGAAGGAGATACTAATCTCTAGAGGGGATAAGGAGATTCTCATAAAGGCAATTGCTCAAGAAATACCACAGTATACTTTGTCTCATTTCTTGATTCCCAATAATCTATGTAAGGAGATAGAGAGCTTAATGTGCAAATTTTGGTGGGGCTCACAAGAGAATGATAAGTAGATTCACTGGCTTAGTTATGAGGGACTTTGCCGGTAAAAATAAGTGGGTGGTATGGGATTTAGGGATCTTGACACTTTTAACTTGGCTATGTTAGCAGAATAGTGCTGGAAAATTATGCATTATCTTGAATCTATATATGGTTGCTAGGATTTTAAGAACAAGATATTTCCCAAAATGGAGATTTTTTGAGTGCCCACCCAAGAGCAAACCCCTCTTACACATATAGAAGCCTTATAACGGGAAGAAATTTATTGAAAAAATTATTACTATGGAGAATGGGTGATGGGGAACATAATGACATTTGTAACCATTTGTGGATCCCAAACCACGTGAACTTCAAAATCTCTTAAACCCAGATAGTACTAGCAGAACTTACTAAAGTGAGCCAGCTTTTACTCCACCATCTTACGAAGTGGAATTTAATGACCTAATTGTGATAACTTTTGCACCCCAAGATGCTCAATCCATAATGGCCATTCTTCTTACTCAAAACTGACATTTAGTTCTAGGTTCATGAAAAAATGGGAGGTTTCTCGGTAGATAGTGCTTATAAATTTGCATGGGAAGAAGATTTTGAAGCAAAGGCAATGTAGGTAGCTCATGATACAAGGATTTTAACATACTGAAAGGTCGTGAAGATGGTTGTGAAAAACCAAAGCACAACCCAAGTTACCAATCTTTGGATGGCAATTGAGTAGAAAAGCAATCCCATGAAGGATCACCTCCGAGATAGGGGAGTAGACCTCATCGATGGCTGCTATTTTTGTCCGGGACCAATAAAAAATTTATAGCACCTCCTCTTGGAACGTGCTTACATCAGAATACGATGAGAGGGGTTGGATTTTCATGTTGCGATACTAGGTTGCAATGACATGCACAAGAAATCCAATTTGGCAAGGCAAGATCTTACTTGCATCTTCATCAGTATGACACACCTTAGGAGCTGTTTAGGAAGAGAACACATCCTAACCCCTCTCAAGGAAACGCACGAGCAACCAAGGGAGATGGTGTCCACACTAACACAATTTATATAAAATAAATGTTCATGCTGCCCTAGTGGTGGAAACTGATCCTATGGGAGTGGGAATTGTGATGTCAGATGAAGAGGGGAACTTTATATGGGTGGTAAGGGGCAAGCAAGGAGCGACTACAGAGACCCCTTGAAAGCCAAACTGATCATGACCTAAGATGGCTTATTATTTGCCTAGGAGATAGGCTTTAGATTTGTGTACCTAGAAAGTGATGCTAGAATGTGATAGACATGATCAAGGCCAAGGAGGAAGACCTGTCTCGTAATGGATCCATTGTTAAGGATATATTATTGTATGCATCATGGTTGTTGAGGTTTGATTATGGTCATGTATGTAGAACTTGTAATATAGTGATAGATAAATTAGCCCTCCATGCTAAGTTAGGGGATGGGGGAATATGGTTAGAAAACCCTCTTGACTTCATTGTTAATCTCCTTCATGCTTTTTCTTTTTTTTTTTTAAAAAAAAAAGTAAACAGGATAAGCTCCCAAAGCAACGAGGATATATCCAAAATCCACGATCCAGGTCTAGAGCAAAAAACCATCAAAAGTACAGATTGTTTGAGCCACTAAAGAAAAAACATACAACAAACCTGAACTACAAATCACCTCTGCTACGTACGAACTCAAAAACAAATATTAGATCTCCACACAACAAATACCGTAGTGTAATATCTTTTGCAATTTTAGCACGAACTCTTTGGACATGTGAAACTCATTAGATAGCATCCAATGATCAAATTCAACACCTGCAAGTTTTATTTTAGCCTCTTTATTTGGAGCCAACGCCTTCAAATCCAACAGTAGTACCTATGGGGGGAAAGGGCGAGATCTGGACACCAGGCAATCGACTAGAAGCCTAAGGTTAACTTCAGATGACAAATTTCAAAATCCCAATTAGGCCCGAGGTTCTCAAATATCATCCTGTTACGCAATTTCTAGATGGATCAAATAACAACAAAATACAGTGACGCCCATAGTTTTTCTTGAAGGCCATAGAATGGAGCCCCACTCCATGCATCAAAGAAATTGGTAGCATTATTTGCACAACTCTAGCATATATCCTACTAGTCTAAACAAGCACACCATAGAGTCCATGACTTATGACATGAGAAAAATAGATGTTTGACACTCTCGACTTCATTATTACAAAATGGACGTATAGCTTCTACCGATTGAATAATTTTGATCTTACACGGTCGTCTGTCTCGTGTTCAAACGATCAAAATGCACAAACCAAGCAAGAAGCTCTGTTGTTGGTGGAGTAAGGCCCTTTCAAATCGCTATTGCTGTAACTTGAATCTAATCTCTAATGGAGGAAAATTTCTGGACCCATAAGGAGAAAAAACTTCACAGAAAAACTTTGCTTAGGTCAAAAACCATGTAAATGAATCTTCCTCACCATAGGTAAGGGAAGTATTTTCCAGAAGATGCATAAGGTCTCTTAGTTAATCTTGCTTCAATGAAAAAAGAAAGTTTCTCCATTCAAAGTTCTAACACCAAGAGAAATCTCGCTCCCAAGAAAAAGAAATCTCCTTCATGCTGATTTGGGAAGTAAATAAAATTATTTTCTAGATAAAAAAATCTAATATATATATATAAAAAATATAATTTTGAAATATATAAGAGGAAATTTCATTTTTTGTGAGAGCATTTTAGAGACATGATCGTAAGATAGAATTCATAGAACACCAAATTCTTGACTATAAACCAAAAGTTCAACATCCAAATTAAAAAAATTAAGGACTCAACATCATTTCATAGAAATAAAAAATGTACCCCAACAAATATGTACGAATATTTTTCATCTTAATTTGTTCTTTTCATTTTAACTCCTTCCCCAAACCTCTTTACCAAACCTTATTGGAAAGTCACTCATGAATCTCACTATGGGCCCCTCTGCTAATAAGCCTTCAGAATGGTTCCTTAGCCTTATCTATGGTTTATGATTTTTCTTTTATAAATTCTTTCCTACATTACATAGAACTAATCTTATTTATAAAAGTTTAAAGGATTTAATTTTAATATATTGCTAGTAAAAAAAATTGCACAATTACCAATCATATATTATCATATCTTAAAAATATTTGACTTTTACAATAAATACCTCAAGAGTCACATATATAATAATATGTAAATGGTTAACAATATAAAATGTTTTACAATATGGCTTGGTTTGATATTGCTGTAGGTTTTTCAAAATTGCTAAGCTCTCTAGACTCTCTAAAAGTTGCTTTTAAAAAATTATAGTAGCATTATTTGATAAAATAATGTAGAAATTATTTTCAATAAATAGAAGTCATAAGAGTAAGAGTAGTATTTGGTAAATTTGCTCTTAAAATCTGAAATGACTATAATAAACATAAATACTAAAAGAATAATTTCTACTTTTATTACCATTAAAGAAAATAAGGCTATATTAGTTTTTTTAAAATTTTAGAGAGCACAAACTAACTCTGAAAAGTACTCTATAAGGGCTCTTTGGAGCACCCTTTGATTTTTAAAAACTAGGAGCTAGCAAAAGTATCATAGTTTTTTTTTTACTAAACAGTAAAAATTATCTTATGTTTTTAATAAACAAAAGCACCCCCTCAAAAAACAATACCAAACTAGGCCTTAACAGTGTATTAAAATTAATTTCAAATTTAAATATATTTGTTTTCGCTTATTTCACAAAAATGAAAATGATTGAGAAATTAATAAACCAAATCTAAACATGTATCATAATTCATTGTCCCTGATATATGCAACTGCATGGGATGCATGGGATGCTATACAGGAAGTAAAAGAAATTAGGTTTAAATATATTTTTATTCCCTATAAATATAGTTCATTTTGGTTCTAATCTCTAAAATTTTTTTTTTGGCTCTTAGTCCTTCTGTTTATCAATATTATGTTTTTAGTTTCTATCATTAATCGGTATTATTAAGTAATGATACTTATAAGGACTAAAAGAGGATTATTAAAATATATATAAGGATAAAACAAAATTTTTAATATTTATAAAAGTTAAACGTATGTTTTAAAATAATTTTTTGGACTTAAATTTAGAACGATAAGGACTAAAAATATAATATTAAAAAAATGAGGGGCCAAAAATGAACAAAAAATTTACAAGGACTAAAATTAAAATAACCTATATTTATAAGGATTAAAAATATATTTAAGCCAAGAAATTATCTCCAGATGATCATTGTAGTATGAGGATTTCTAAATTTGAATATATTTGAATAGCATTCTCAATACATGTACTTCTCATGTCTCTCATAAGTCTTGATTAGAACTGGATATCTTGTTACAAACAAATGATATTGTTTATGAAGACTAAACTACATAAAATTTAATATCTTGTTGATTCTCCCAAAAATACCAAATTTCTTGAAAAAATAAATTAATTTAAGCATTCTCACGCTTTACTATAGAGGAATAGGTTTAAGTTTCGGCTCCTTCTGCAGTGCGCTTTGCAATCCAAGATGCTTAGTACATCTTGTGACAGTAACGCATCAGATGATTAAGATTTATAAGGTGTATCAATATATCAATCACATATGATACATTGTAGTAATATATTAATTTTAAAAAAATTTAAAAATATGATTAAATATATTTTAAAAATTAATATTTATATACTGACAATATAAAATTATACTGATAATATAAAATAATTTTATATTATCAGTGTAATATTACACTTGCAAACAATGTAAAATTATATTGACAGAGTGAAATTACACTGATAAAATTATTTTGACTTTTAGAAATTAATTTTTATACACTAATAGTGTAAAATTACACTCACAGATTTTATACTATCAGTGTAAAATTACACTGATAAAAAATTTTTGATTACATTGATAATGTAAAATTATTTTATATTGTCAATATAATTTTACACTATTAGTGTATGACAATTAATTTTTAAAATATATTTAATCATATTTTTAAATTTTCTTAAAATTAGATTTACTATAATGCATTATAGATAATTGGTGCGTCGATACACCTCACAATCTCACCATCAAATTGCAAGGTGCACCATGCTCCTTGACCAGCGAGGAGTACTGTAGATGGGTCCTTAAGTTTCGCTTGACATAAAAACAAAGGCGTGTTTTGCTATGCACCCTATTTATCATAGTACATTATGCACCAATGATGTGGCAGTGCAATATTTAGCTAGAATATATATACACCACACAACACTTAAACACTACATACGAGTTGCAATAAGAGTTTTTTGGTTACTTGTGTTTGGCTGCAATTCCCCTATTAAGAGTTTTTTTTTTTTTCCCTAACAGGTTTTCGTAACAGACTTGAGGTAAGGCCAAGTCTCTCAAACAAGCAAGACCAAGCCTTCCAAACAAGCTAGACCAAGCCAAAAATAAAGCTGTTGATAGATATCAAGCCAGATTTAGGCCCAATATATATTTATAATATAAGCTTTGTCTATTTCCACACCTGGTCCTAAGGCTCAAAGAGCACTTATAGGAGACATATAATATCGTCTATCAAAGGGGTTCTCATTATCACCCGTGAAAATCAAACTCACATCCTTGCGGGATATGAGATGGCTTCTTACCACCTGCGCCAACCCTTGGTGACTTACTATAATGTCTTCTTATATTATTTGTAAGTGGTGTTTGTATCGATTTATGCAAAGTTTTGAAGAAAATCTTTATAATATATTATCAAACGATGGGCATTGACCAATGGTTAAAAATAATAAAAACAAAAAATGAAAGAGTATTGAGGAAATTTTTTCATTCATGTCATGTTATTTGATACATTGGTTGTATTAATAATTGATAAATTCTTATATACGCCTAAAACAAAATAAATTGTTACTTTACACCATTCATGCATATCACTTATGTGTAGCACCATTATTTTGTATCAGACCGGCCGTAGTTCAGTTTCGAGAGGAATCATGTATCCTTACTGTGTGGTGAAAGTTGTATCGGAGACAGCTATGCTACATCTAAACAAAGTATTAATGTGTTATTTAATGACAACTTCAAATAAATACAACTGTCAGAATAAATCAATTTCACACAAAGAGCATCAATATTAATAAGGCTGTATAAACTTAATTAAATGGACCGAATTACCCAATCCAATTACCAAAATGAGTATTTTTCTTGCCAAATATGCATTGATAATGCAGTGATGATTTCCAAATTGATATTTTTCCTTTTAATTTTTAAGAAATGCCTATATTACAATAATACTTATATTTTTTTTCTTAAAATGACATAGGGATATATTTGGTAATCAAATTTAGTTCTTTTAAAATGTGAAGTATATTTTATTTTGGTTTAAACCTTCAATATCTAGTGTCCACTAGATCTAACTAATTTGACTCAAGTTGGATTGATCCAATATAGAGTCAAAGCTCCCATACCATGCTAGCAAGAGTTAGCTCACCCAGTCGATTTTCCACTCATCTATCGCCGTAACTTGGGTTTGATTTCTAAATTCTCTCATTGGTGAGTAATTTGTAAACATCTCTATAAGTATTCGATAAGTTCGAACGCATGTTATAACCTTGGATTAGAGCGAGTCTTTCCCTTAATCTAAATTTTTAAAGACAAAAAAAAAAAAAATTCCATCCACAAAACTCAAATATGAGATTTTACTTAAAAGTAATAAGTGCTGAATTATTTAAATCAACTAACTATTGGTATGCTGAATATATTTTAGAGAGTAAAGTGTACAATTGTAATTGTAAATTAAAAGAAAATCAATTATTTAGAATTTTATAAAGTATAAGAACCTGTATATAAGATCATGCATGTGCGATAATCTATTTTGTTAATTTTTTTTTTCAGTCAACAATTATGATTATACACTCTACCTTACCAGCCCGCTCAATTACTTGGCATATAGCATATTGAATTCCCAATACCGCATCTCGTGTATCTGATTATCTCTAAAGAAATATTTGTAATTTAATCACAAAATATGACGAGCCTAGTATCAATACGAATCACATAACTGTTTCTGTATTGCGTACCCGATAACTATACTCCTTAGAGTATATCCTAAATTTTAGAGGGGACAAATCTTTGAGTAACTTACGTGGTGAATCAGCTATAAGAGCATCCTAAAGTACCTGTAAATCAGACAAAGGTGTGTGTAAGGGGGATTGTGAGACTGTAAGTAAAATTTCTTCCCTGTCTCTCTCTCTTGTGCCAAGATCCAAGTCCACTTTTCTTCAATATTAGATCTAGTTTGTCTAGATTTTATTGTGCATATCTATCTCTCAATCCATGTCCTCCTTGTCATTTCTTCTTTCGCAGTTGCACAGGTAGAGGCAGTGAATGGAAGGCAGCTCAAAGGAAAAAGCTATTTGCACTGGCCCTAAGAAAGAAGGATCACCCAAGAAACCACTTCTTGAGATGCATCTACCTAAACTTTCTTTGGGGGCTAGCAACTCTTCCCTTAACAACCACACCGCAAAAATTGACCAACACCAAGCACCACAGCCCAATTTGGGTCCAAATTATGACCCAAACATGGATCCAAAGAAGCTCAGGAGGTGGATTATTTTATTTGATTTTCAAATAATACTTACTCACAATATCAGCAGATCATGGTTTATATAGATATATATATTGCGTGTTTGGATTAGCTTATTTTCGATTCAATAATTTATAATCAAAACCTTTCCAAGACAACTTTTATTTTTTCAAATATCTTCCAAAATAGTTTTTTCAAACATGCCTTATACAGGTCCTTTATCTTCTTTAATTTTCTATGCAGAATCATGTCAAACCGGCTCTCAGCACAGAGATCTAGGATGAAGAAGTTGCAATATTTGACCGGTTTGGAAAGGCAAGCCGAAGGTTTTGAGGTGAGATTAATGCCATTGATGTTATTCATTATCAATGTATGTGTGTGTGTGTGTGGCTATAGCCGATGAAGTTTTAAAACATATATTTTTGAGATACTTAATTTGGGTTTCATTATTTATACATCATATTGATATACAAATATACAATATCATCTTACATAAATATATAGTATATTATTTTATTTCAATACACATTTATCGATATTCAGTCATACTTACATAATTATGTTATATCTCATATCATATCTATATATACTATATTCAAAAAAAAAGTCCAATTTGATTTTGATGAGGTTTTACATATATATATATATATATATATATATATATAATGTGCAGGCTCAAATAGCTGATCTTCAACCTCAACTTATATTCTTCCAAAATGAGAAGCAGCGCTTGATGTTAGAACAACAGGCATTGGACCTTCAAATGGCAGCTCTTCAGAAAGAAACACTACTTAGAGATGGTAGTAACTCCTATCTCATTCATACCCATATCTGATCTGTCTCACGTGTTGTTTGTGACCGTGTGCACTTTTTTGCATGTGTACGTGTGCATGAGCACGACGAAGCTGCGTCATTGACACTTAGCATAACATTGGAGAGTTTTTTTTTTTCGGAGATAATAATTTAGACACTTAAATAAATGTATAGCGAGGACAATTTAAATAAATATAAATTTCAGTTATTAATATGCTAATTCGACATATTATCTTCACAAATATTATAGATTTATTCTTAGTTAATATCGTATTCAATACTTATATGTATGAAATTTACATTTATTTAAATTATGATTATTATATATCAATTTGGGTGTCTAAATGAATGTGGACAAATAATTGAACCGACACTAAAGGTATAGAGAGATTCGTAACTCATTGATTTGTGGGGTGTGTGTGCCTTTTTCAGCTCAAATTGAGAGGAACAAAGCTGAAGTGACTATGCTGAGGGAACTCCACATGATGCAAGAACAGCAGCTTCAAGCACAGATGTATAACTGGGACAATAGTATCCAGCCAATGCCCACTGATCTCCAGCCAATGTCCCATGATCCAATCCCAAACAATTATCCAAACTCAGGTCAAGGTATAACAACATAATGCTATATGTGACAAAATAAATTTATTTTGCAATTGTTTGTCACTACGACAACCACAAGGCACAAAGCCACAAATTGCTAGCAAAAAATGGTTGTATTATAATATCTGCAATCTATGAAACGAAAACATTATTGTTGGTCGCTTGATTGAGGGGAAAAAAATGAAGAAATTTTTTAACTCTTATCGTAGTTATTGCAAATTCAAATACAAACTTACTTAGCAATTATTAAATTCGTAGGATATCTCACCTTTATTCATATTATTATTCTTTTAAGATTATAAAATACAAGCTAGATAGTATCTGAGCATTCTATATTTAAATATTTTAAAGTATCCAGTGAGAAATGTGAGGATTGGTGATACTGTAAGCATTTTCCTTGGGTGTTTTCAGCTTTTCTGTCAGTCAAATTGTGTTGTAAATAAGACAATGGCACAGGAGGTGCATGCAGAAGGCAAAACAATTACTTATCTTTTGTCTTCTTGTGTGAATAATGATGAATATTCGATGTACTATGTTCCTATCATCGAAGAACATGAGATTCCTTGACTATTAAATGTCCAGACCAATATGCAAGCAAATCATGAGTTTGTACGGACCTTTGTTCTTCCATTCTTCTCTATATATTGATTCCCCTTTTTTATTCTCTGAAAATACATTAGGCCATGCAATTGATCCTCCTTTTTTTTATAATGATGCATATTGACACGTTTAGTAACCCCTATTATTTTACTAAATGTTTTTTAGGAGTATTATTTGTACACATATTTTGAGATATCAAAGTAAAACTTATATTGGGGTTTAGGAGAAAAAGCAACTATAAGAAATTATTTTTAATTTTTTTTAATCTAGAGGGGAAAAAAAATCAATCTTAGTATCCGGCTGATGTTCAGCTTTCAATGTTAAAAAAGCATTTATCATGTTTTTATATAGCTAATTTTGATGGTGTGTCAGGGCCAAGTGCCGACTCTTATTTGATTATTAAATACTTGTTTTATTCACACACATATATATCTCTTCCCCTAATTTGCTTTTATTGTTTGTGTTTCAAGTTGCACAAAATGGTGAGGAAACATCATACATGAACATGGACATGCCTCAAAACCAAACCCAGATGTATATGGCTGCTGTGCCGGATGAGAATCAAACGAAGATGACTCAACCCCATGTGGATGAGATGGAGACAAATCTCATGAACAACAATGCATGGAATCCTAATAATTGCCATGGCTTCAACTGAAACTGCTGTTTGAATATGATTGCTTTTATGGAAGGACTCGTGTGTTTTGTGTAATTTATGTTTTAGTTTTTGGACAATGCGTATTTCTAAGACTTTTCAGCTATCTTTTGTGAGATTCCTCAGTTCTATGTTTGCTTGAACATGTGACCGGAAGTTTCATTGGTTGGTTTTCTAAGCCGAGGATTATTATCATTAGATACATATGTCCTCATTTGAGTGTGGTTCTATATGAAGGATTGTGAACTTACATTCATAGAGCGCATGTCTTTTTATGGATGATTTATAATGTTCTAGTTTGATTGAAAAAGTTTTATTATTTTTTATGTTTAATTAGTTGATCACCAACACTTGATTGTTTCAAGTGGTTTAACACTTGTTTCCCTTAATTAAAGTCTCAAGTTCAAGTTTTGTAGATGGAGGAATTTTTTTTTTTTTTAAAAAGGTAATGCTATAAGAGTTTTATCGTTATAGTGAGTTGACTCAACTTGTTAATCCAAGTTACTTAGAGTCCAATAGACTTTAGATATTAGCGATTTATATATAAATGTTTAATTAGCTTATCAAGTAATCTATTTAGATCATTTTACAAGAGTCTAATTTCTTTTCCCTTATTATTACATTATAACTTAGGTTAAAATATAATTTTAGCCTTTATATATGTTATTAATTTTGAATTTAGCCCCTATATGAAAAAAGTTTTTCAATTAGTCTCTTCATGTTTGTAAAAAGGTCTTACTATTAACTGGCGTTATATATCTGTGTTATACCATGGCTCTACGGCCAGTGGCAGAACTTCAAATAAAAATTTTAGAGGGGCCAAAATTTGATATGTAAATTAAATTATGATAATCAAATCAAAATTAATAGTAAATTACATATATAAACTTTAAAGTAATTAACTAACATGACAAAATAATTTTATAGAGAAGGACTAAAAAATTAATATCTTATAGTGTTTGATGTATTAACTTAGCAGTAATTTTAAAATATATTTTGTTCAACTTATATGAAAATAATTATTTTTGTATGATAAATTATTAAAAAAAGTATGAAATGATTTATTTATATTTTATACTTAGGATTATTTTGATAAAAATAATTAATTTTTATTTATAACCAAAAACTTCAAAAATTTACTTTTACTTATGAGTAGATTTTACATTTAAAATTATAATATTTTTGCTTATAATCCGCTTATACTTTTACCTAAACATGTGAAATTATTTCAAAACAATTTTTATTTAAAAAAATAATTTTCTTTCATTTCCAACTGCACATCTAACAATGTCAAATTTTTGTAAGTATCTTTAAGAATCAAAGCAAAATTTAGAGTTAACAAATTTATTACTCGATTGTTGAACCGATTACTTAACTCTTACAAAATGATGCTAATTGTGATCTGATTTCTTTAGTTTAGTTATTTTTAATTTAAAAGATAAACTAATAGGCTTTTTAGTTGGAGAAATTTATTTATGTAAAATAGCATGATAAGACTTAAAATTATTTAGCATACAAAATACACACACACAGGTATATTTATAATTTTTTTTTAAAAAAAATTTAGGGGGCCATGACCCCCATTGTCTTCAAGAAGATCCGCCTCTGTCTACGGCAACTCCACTTTTGGTTTTTCCAATTGGGAATTTAGGATTCCATAATGGGAGGGAAAGAATAATTGTTATCTAATGTGGTGGTTCTTTCCCTCCCATTATGGATAATAGAGCCACATGGGCACTAATTGGTCTAATGTAACACCCTCCTCAGTATAGTATTATGCTTAAGTCATAGTACCATACCCTAGAGTTGTTACTATTACTTAAGCGGACCTTGTCTGACAGCAACTTCAGCCGTCTTCGGAAACTTCTAAAATTATCTTAAGACAACACGGAAATAGAAGTGAGAATTATAAATTCTCAGTAGGATTCTCTTAATTATCATAAAGAATGTCATCATTGTCATCTCCAGTTTGCTTCAGTTTATTAAGAAAAAGGTGAACATGCTTTACAGACTGTTTGATTTTATAGTTCGAAAATATAATGTCCGAAGCAAAGCTTATTTTAATTATACACTTGGCATTTGGGAAAAACCCATAAAAATCAATTCCTGAATGATATCATGGATAATAGTTGCAACATATTAAACTACACATAGTATTTGCACATAATTTTATCTGTACTTAAATTCATGCATATATATAAGATTTGCTTTTCTTTCTTCATCTCTCTCTTTTCATCATAAAATCTTTACGTACCACACTCCAGAGTATGATCGCCATGTCATACCCCATCAGAGCGTAATCGCCATGTCACGTTCCTTAGGAATATGGGATCTTCCTTTGGTACTTATACTAGCTGGGTCATGCCATGCCTTGTGTAAGTTCTATCCCCTGTACTCACACTAGCTGGGTTAATGTCATGCCTCATATGAGTGGGGTGCTTACATGTGCCTTAATCTTTAGTCTTTAGTCTTTAATCTTTAGCTTTTACTTGGCACACCTAGGCGTTACATATCGCCGTCCCTAGGGTGCCATTTCTGCCCTTGGGTAACCTGGCCTTGGAGTGAGCTCGTCAGCTTCACGTATTTGTCGTCTGTGACTCACCCGCAAGGGGACCTACTGCCTCTAGGTTGGAGGGACCCAATGTGCAACTGCCTCCAACATAGAGGGACCCAAGTTTTAGCTGCCTTCACAAGGAGGGACCTCAAATAACTGCCTCTGAGTGAAGGGACTCACATTTAATACATTCACATTCTTTCATTCTCATGCATAACCCAGCAAAAATATGCAGGATGTACTCATACATATGCTTCATAATTTATACTCATGTGTCTCATGTTGTACTTATGTCACTTTTGCATATATGCTTCATAGTTTATTCTCATATATCTCATATCATACTTATATCGTTCTTGCATATAGAATTTCCACGTACATAATCATAATTGTGTGGCTGTTCATATCATAAATTCCTTGTAATCTAGACACTCATAGTCTCCTAGACTTCTGCTGTAAATTCGGCAGCATAACGAATCAATTCCGTCCCCCCATGAATAGTGCCAGTTCTCACGGACAAATCAATCATAGCAATATAATCCATTTAACATATATATCAAGGTAAAACTGGCAATCCTCGACTCAAACCTTATATGTTTCACTAACGCTTGTGAAAATCATCAATTGGGTCACTTCTGTTAATTCTATTCAATCATGCTCGAATCTTATATAATCCCTCTTTATTTCTATTCAACTCATTTAAACCTGAATTTGGGATATATCATAGTTCTATTTATCTACTTTCTAACCTCTTTGGTCCCATATCATTTTGATCTATATAACTCAAGATATTCAAATTTTGCCTCAGCCTATTTAGTCACTAGCTCGAATTACACTCCTAGAAATATAAATTCACTAAAAATTGAAACTAAGCTGAAATCATACGAAATTAGTGCCATATCAAAGCTAACAGGACAACCTTTCATTTGCAATAAGTTTCACTTCATTTGCTTTGATGTACCTCGAGTTATAAATCCTGAAAGTCGACCTTCCTGAACTACCTTGTTTTGGCTCGTTTGGACATAGAGTAACTTCCTCAAACCACTAGGATCAATTGGTGCCATAACAAACTCGGAATTACATATTTGGATGTTCCCCTATGTGTAAGCTTTCTAACAAAATTAGTTTCACTCAATTTGGAGTTGTATAGGGTGAAATATACCCTCCTCAAGTCACCCTGCCCGGATGAAAACCCTGATTCCTAGGTCAAACTTCAAAAATTCATATCTCTCTCAATAATAATCCAATAACCTTATATGATACATGGATGGAAAGCCCTGGATGTCTACTTTCATCTAAAAATGGTTTCATTGGATTTAACCGGTTGTAGGCAGTGCCGTACACTCTGCCGTTCGGGCTGCCGTGGAACTTCTCCCTAAAACAGCATTCCAATCCTTCACTTCTCCTAGTTTTCTTCTTCTATCCTTAATTCCAACTCATTATTTCATATTAATCCAACCATAATTCATCATATACATCCAATATATCATCAATTATATATAGAAGAGTAATCTTTCAAGCATCTTCAATTTAGAGAAATTAAGATTAGAGAGTGAATCCTACCTCTTTAGAGTGTGATCTTGCTAAATTTGAATTTGAATGAATGGAGCCTTGACCAAGCTTAGAGATTTGATGGAGTTGGTTGAGAGAGGAAAGGAAGAAGAAGAAGGCTGGAGAGCAAGAGGAAGGGAACATAAATCAGACCAAAATGGAGAGAAGAGTCTGATTTAAATACATGAAAGTTGTGGTGTTGATTGGTTAGAGTTTTGTGGTTGAAGTTCGGCCATGTCTCTCACTTTTGTGGCCAAATTGCTCTCCACGTCGTCCCTCAAACTGAGACTCGCTTCCACTCTATCTGAGATCGGAACTCGTCTCTAACATGCTTGAGATCGGGACTCGTGACAATTTGCTTGAGCTTGGGCTGAAGCCAGATGTCGGAACTCGTCCCTCTTATTGGTGACTTGAGGAAATCCCATCTGGTTTTATTCGAAACTTGGAAGCAAGGTCGGATGTCGGAAGTCATAAGATCGCAATCATATAATCTCGGAACACTCTATTTAAACTCGGGGAATGTCACTGATGGATATGAACTCGGAGATCGGAACTCGTGTGTGACTGGGAAACCAGCTCAAGGATTCAAACTCATGTCCATTGAGTCCAACTTTAACGCGGGAACTCGTTACATCAAAATCGGACGTTGGCACTTGTACCATTGTTCTAAAACATCAACTTGGGTCAAGTCCGAAGTCGGAATGAGGATGCTTAAGGTCGGAACTCGGGAATTCCAATCACAATACCAAACCCAAGTACTTAAACATGGAAGTCGGGATCTTATATGGATTAGATCGGAAACTGGGTATATTTGTCTTTGAGAAATGAAGTCGGATGTTGGGTGAATCACATTCATGTTGTTCGGACTTGGAGGTTAAGTCAGAAGTCGGTAAATTATGCTAACATTCGTAAACGAACTCGGAAGTCGAAAGCAGTACATTTTATGTGGAATTCGATGATGAAGTCGGAAGTCATGGAAACTTGGAGGTGAAGTCGGAAGTCAGGAACAATCAAAATTAGGCTGAAATTGGAAGTCGTAGACTGAGTGAGCCGAACTCAGAAGATGAGGTCGGAAGTCGAAAAAATTAAGCCAGTCCATTAACAAAGTCGGAAATCAGAAATTCTAGGTATAAGGTCGGAAATCGGACGTTACATCTAAGCTAAAGATAATAGAGCCATAGTTATAACTTAAGTTAATAATAGATACTTCTTTAGACGTGATTGCATGTGTAGGCACTAATTTTAAGATTTTTTTGGGATTAAATTCAAAATTGAAGACTCCATCAAAAAAAATTTAAATTTCAAAATTGAAGACATCTAGAGGGACTAATTAAATTCAATGCCGTTTTCCAATATTGGAAAATAAAAATACCCGTAAAATCTTGTTTTTGATCAAATAATTCTCGGCACTGTCAAAAGCTTACAGAAAGAAAGTACCCATTTTTTCAAACATGCCTTAATTAATAACACGTTATGTTCACAAAAATATATTAAAAACATTTGTGATATTTTGTAGGTATATATTTTTTCAACAAGTTTTAAATGTCATATTGTGTTTAATTTCTCTTGTGGTAAACACAAGGTTAGGTTGAGGAGGAAGTTCGTCTAGTCTAGGGTCAGGAATATCATCGAATTATCAAGTATTTACATAAATATTTCTAGATCATCCACCAATATAAACACTCAATAAGTTTAGAGACATGTATGCTCTAACACTGAACTAGGGTGAATATTCCCAACAACCTAAAATTTTGTTTGAAAAAAACAAAAGTCATATTTTTGTTTTTAATGGAGGGAAAAAAAAGTCATATTGTATTCACAAAGATTTAATACAGATATATACTGTCCATCTTGTTAAGTACCTACTCATTTAAAATTCTTATACAAAAAGATGTCATTGATTTGTAAACAATTATTTTAAGAAATGAAACAAAAATAAATAAATAAATATTTCTTTCATTATGTCACCTAGAGTTAGGATATTTGACTTATATTTATTATTCTATAAGTATATCCTCTTTCGACATGATTTAGATGTTAGATTGCATACCAAAAAAGCCCCAAGACTAAAGGGACTACCAGCACTCATTTATTAGAAATTTTGGCAAGTAGTGGGTGAAGAGGTGACAAATGAGGTGTTACAAGTTCTTAATAAAGGCAAGCCGACCAAGGATCTAAACCATACTTTTATATGCTTAATTCCAAAGGTGAAGAAACGTAGGCATGCAAAAGAGTTACGCCCAATATCTCTATGTAATGTAATAGGTTGAAGATTATTTTACCTTATATTGTTGACTCTTATCAAAGTGCTTTTATTCCTAGAAGGCTTATTACTAACAATGCTTTGATTGCTTTTGAGATTTTTCATTTTATGAGAAAAAAACCCCATAGGAAAAATAGGTGTTGCGGGTTTGAAGCTAGATATGGCAAAAGCATATAACTGGGTTGAATGGCCATTCCTGGAGAGAGTTTTAAAGAGCATGGGATTTCCAAATCACTGGGTTTCTCTCATTATGAACTATTTTTCATTGGTTTCCTTTGTAGTTTTTCTTAACAGGAGCCCATATGACATTTTTACACCAGAAAAGGACTCCGACAAGGGGACTTGTTGTCACCATATCTTTGTATTTTATGTGCGAAGGTTCTTTCAGGTCTTATCAGAAGGGTACAGGAGAGTGAAGCTATACATAGAGTCAGAGTGGTGAGATCAACACTGGAAATTACTCATATTTTCTTTGCTGATCATAGCATTCCATATTTTTTTTTTTTAGGACTAATCAGCGGGAAGCGGAAATAGTCAACCAGATCCTTTTTCAATACCCCCAAGCTTCAAGACAACTAATTAATCTGGACAAGTCTAAAATCTCTTTTAGTCGAAATACACCTATAGATAGACAGATTTTGCTCCAAGGATGGATGAAAGTTAAGGTTGTTGAGAACCACTCCAGATATTTGGGTCCACCAACTTTTGTGGGAAGGTCAAATATGCAAGTATTTGATTTTGTCTAAGATCGAGTTTGGAAGAAGCTGAAGAGATGAAAGGAAATCATGCTATCTCAAGTTAGAAAGGAAGTTCTTATGAAATCAGTGGCTCAAGCAATCCCAACTTACATTATGGGCTACTTTCTACTCCCGATGGTCTTACATGAGCATATAGAGGCACTCAAAAGTAGATTTTGGTGGGGCTACAAAAATGGGTAGAGAAATATTCATTGGATGTGTTGTTCAAAGCTATGTGATCCGACTCTGGAATTTCAGATCTTTTAATTTAGCAATTCTTGCAAAGCAAGGATGGAGAATGTTACATGAACTGGACTCTCTCTCATGGCTAAGACTTTGAAAGCTAGATATTTTCCTCCAAAAAACGTCTTAGCAGCAATGGTAGGATTTACTCCGAGCTACACTTGGTGTAGTATCCATGAGTCTGTACTACGAAAAGGAGGCTATTGGAGGATTAGGCAGGTTTTTGACATGTACATTTGGAGAGATTGCTGGATTCCTACTCAAAATGGGAATAAGCTATGGAGCCCACTAGATATTTTGGAGCAAGATACAAGAGTTGTGAAGTTTATTGTGTAGTATTCCATTAAATACGTACTTAATCATTTAAAATTATTATGGAAAAGATGTTATTAACTCGTAAACAATTATTTGGAAAACTAAAGAAATCAAACAAATATGTCTTTTATATAGTATGTTAGCAGGTTGAGTGTACTTGACTATTTTTTTTTTGTATGGAATATACTTTTTTTTTGCATGAAATAGTTTGCTCAAAAACAATTTGTTATTCTATGAGTATATCTTCTTTCAACATGTTTTAGGTGTTGAGTTGTGATCACAGTAATCTAATACAAATGTACAACATTTTATTAAATGCTTAATCATTTAAAATTATTATGAAAAAATAGTCATTCAGTCCTAAATAATTATTTAAAGTAGTAAAACGACAAAATAAATATGTCTTTTATTATGGTATCCAAATTAATAATGAAAGTAATGATGGAAATCCAATAATTTAAGCAATAATTATAATCATAAAAGACAATCACAAATATTTGAGGACATTTACATAAAGCCATATATATACGAGGATCTAACAGGTCACCATGGAGTGTGGACTCTATCCCTACCCTCATGGGGATCAAAATCATTCCCCTACCTGCCTCCGACTCTAGTAATCATTGCGGGTACATATCTAAATAGGTATTTTTTTGTCATCTCTAATTATATTGTTACAGGCATAAAAGTTTTAGGTTTAAATATATTTAATCTCTATAAATATAGGTCATTTTGGTTTTAGTCTCTTTAAAATTTTTGCTTTAGTTTCAATCTCTCTTTTTTTTTATCATTATTAGGTTTTTGAACCTTGTAGTTTAAACCTACTGTTAAAATGTGATATTTTAAATACTAAAAGAAGATTCTTAAAATATTTACAACAATCATAAATAAATTTTTAATATTTACAAGAACTAAACATATATTCTAAAATACCTATAGGGATCCGCAGGAATCAGAGATGGAGGAAAATTTCTCCTCGCCATGGAGATCGAGGACAAGGATGGGAACAAGTTAGAATCTCAAGGCAAGAATCAGAGGAGTACTCCCTACCCTTGTCCTAGCTGATTGCTATCCTTACTCAGTAGTTGCCCACTCCTCGTACAATACAATTTGGTAAATCTAATATATATTGTAACATCCTCCCAAAATACAGTACTATACTTAAGTTATAGTACAATACAATGCTCTTTGGTCGTCTTTAATTTTCCTAACTTTGTCTCGAATGCTTACTTCTTAGGTCCTCTGAGATATCTAGAGATAACACGGAAATATGTAGAGTGAGAATTATAAATTCTCAGTAAAATTCACTAAGAAATTTCATACCATATCATTGTTATTATCTCCAGCTACTTCGGTTTATTATAAAAAGGTAAGCATATTATATAAATATTTTCAATTTTATAGTTTGAAACCATATTGTCCAAAGTAGAGCATTTTCATCATACACTTGATAAACAGAGTCAGAATTAGAGCATAAGCATAGCAGATTATTAGTGATTTCATAATAATAACAATAACAGATTGTACATATGCAATGACTCATCATGAATTCATGTGAATGCACTTATACTTTAGCTTCTTCCTTTACTTGACACACCTAAGCATTACGTATCGTCGTCCCTAGGGTGTTTGCAAGCATGTGTCTTTGTTTTTAATCTTTACTGCCTTTGGATAATCCGATCTAGGAGTGAGCTCAACTCATGACCGTCGTCATACAGGACTAACCTACAACGGCATCCACGTGCCTATAGTCTTGAAGAGATCTCATTTTGGCCACGTGTCTCCAAGGTAGAGGGATCTCATAGCTTTAACTATCTTCACAAGGAGGGACCCAAATAACTATCTTCAAGTGAAGGGATCTCATATATTCTTCTTTCGGTCATATGCAATTATGCATTCTCTCATAAGAATAATCATAATCACATCACCACAACATGTTCATAGACATTCTTGTACATTTACGATCAAACATCCTTACATGCTGAATATTCATAATTGTATAACTGATCATATCATAAATTTCTCATAACATACGCACTCATAATTTCATACTGCCAAAAATTTGGCAGTATAATGGATCTAGTCCGCTTTATTGTGAATAGTGCCAGCCAACTAGACAATCATTTATATAGAAAATCAATATAATGTATCAACCATTTCAATACTCATACAAAACTTGCAACTCTTGCACTTAAGTTGGATTCCTGCCAATTCTTTCAATTCTGGCTATATTTAGAAATTAATCCATAATTTCTATATAACTTATGTAGATCTAAATTTTTGATATGTTGAATTGTTATGTGTCTAGTTTTTAACCTCTTTGGTTCCATCAAGTTTTGATAAGTATAATTCAAATTATTAACAATTTACCTAGGTCTGTCCTATTACTAGACAGATTTGCCTGCCAAAAACTAAAAATTCACTAAAAATAGAAAACTTATTGGAACTATACAAAACCTATTCCTCATCTGAGTGGTGTCGATGTTTGTGGTGATGCGTGGGTGGTGGCGATGGTGGTGATGGTGACCAGGCTTCTTATGTATTGATCTTTTTCTTTCTTCTTCAGAATTTTCATCTGAGGACTTCCTTAGAGATCTGCTTCTTTGACCATGACTGTGATTATCACAATCAGATGACCTCAACTCAACATTATATGACCGCTTGTGATGTTTATGGTGCCTTTTGTCACTTTTCTTACGATGAGCATCATCACTTTCATCACTTGAGTGATGAGGAACCCCGTTGATATAAAAATCCCGAAACCCCAAACACTCACTTTGATAGGAGACAAGCAATAGGATAAACACCCTCCTTACTAAACCCCCCAAGAAACCTGTCCTTGAAAACATAGATAACAGGGAAAAGATAGAAGATTCTGCATCACACAGAAACAAAATAAGGAAAACCTCACAATTGTATTATTAGTCAAACCATGATAAACTATTTGATAAATTCTCTCCGTTGTCTATAGGCCAAGTTGCATATTTATACATAAATCCTAAAATTGGAAATTATCTAATCTTATCTAAAAAATTTGATTTGAAACTAAAATTTAAAATTAAAGATATGATTCTATCCTAAAAGATTTATTTCTAACAAAATTAAATTAGATTTGATCTTTACAGATTAGATCAAATTTGATTTAAATCTTAAAAGATAAACTGATTCAATTTTAATCTAAACAAATTTATACTAAGTCAAAACAAATAAAAAAATGAATCTAGACACAATCTAAGTATATCTCTAACATGATTAAATTGTTTGCTCATCAAGTTACTTTAATTATGCTTGATTCCTTGATTTCCAAGTAACTTGAAATAAGCTCTTAGTTTACTTGATCTCCAAGGCAGAACCAACTTGCTAGAAATAAGCTCTTTTCCAATGTTGGAATAACCACATTACCCTCATGAGCACGTATCATTCTCCCCTCTTCAAAAAGATTCGTCCTCGAATCTTGCCTTTGTAATCTTCAAAGTTATCTCCACCATTATCTTCCCTTCATGAAACCATCTAAGAACCTGCAAATGAAGAACCTCACTAACACTCTCCTCTCTCTTTTTTTTCCTTTTTTTTTCTCTCTCTTTTTTTTTTTCCTTCTTCCTTTTTCTTTTTTTTTTTTTTTTGCTTTTTTTCCTTTCTTTTTTTTTCTTTCTTTTTTTTTTTGCTTTATTTTTTTCTTTTTGGACTGAATATACCTTAAATACAAAAAAAATGTGGACAAAGTAGACACAACAATTAAGGAAATGAGACTCAAAATGCAAAGAGAAAAAAAAACTAGGGAAATAAAATTAACAAAGCGGAAATGAAATAGAAATAAAGTATAGTACATATAGGATTTTCCTACTAGACCTCTAAAAAACCTGTTCTTAGCAACCTAGGTCACCGGAAAAGGATTTTCCTACTAGACCTCTATGAAACCTGTCTATAGCAACCTAGATCAAATGAAAGAATGTCCCTACTAAACCTTCAAAGAACATGTCCTTGACAACTTAGATCAAAGGGAAAAAAATTATGCTTATAATCCTCATCTTTTTTTATTTCTTCTCCTATTTTATTTTTTGGATCTAAACTAACAACAAAAAGACAAATACCAGATAGAGAAGAAATATAGAGATAGATAAAGATGCGACAGCAACACAAAAGGATAGAATGCACAAACACAAAAAACAAGAACGCCAATGAACAAGAAAAGAAGATAAAAGAGAAACGTAAAAGACAAAGATAAATAGGAATTTATCTAGACCTTATTTTAAATACCAAATGATGAGGAATCCCGTGGATATAAAGATCCTAAAATTCTAAACACACACTTTGGTAGGAGATAAGCAATAGGATAAACACTCTCCCTACTAAACTCCCAAGAAACCTGTCCTTGGAAATGTAGATAATAGGAAAAAGATAGAAGATTCTGCATCACACAAAAACAAAATAAGGAAAACCTCACAATTGTATTGGTAGTCAAACTATGATAAACTATATGATAAATTCTCTCCGTTGTCTATAGGCCAACTTGCCTATTTATACATAAATCCTAAAATTGGAAATTATTTAATCCTATCTAAAAAATCTGATTTGAAACTAAAATTTAAAATTAAAGATACATTCTATCCTAAAAGATTTATTCCTAACAAAATTAAATCAGATTTGATCTTTACAGATTAGATCAGATTTGACTTAAATCTTAAAAGATAAACTGATTTAATTTTAATCTAAACAAATCTATACTAAGTCAAAACAAATAAAAAAAACAAATCTAAACACAATCTAAATATATCTCCAACATGATCAGATTGCTTACTCTTCAAGTTACGTTAATTATACTTGGTTCCTTGATATTCAAATAACTTGAAATAAGGTCTTAGTTTGCTTGATCTCCAAGGCAGAACTAACTTACTAGAAATAAACTCTTTTGCAGTGTTGGAATAACTAAATTACTCTCCTGAGCACGTATCACTAACTGACCCAGCTTTTATTTCCAATAAGTTTAATCTCATTTGAATAAGTAGAATTTGAATTATGAGCTCTTGAATTTGGGTATCTTGCACTGCTCTGTTCTAGCCTGGTTTGAATTTAGGACAACTTTCATGAATTACTGAGAACAACTAGGATTAAATTAAATTCTGAAATTTTTATGGCATGTTACCTATGTCTTAAATTTCTAATAAAACTAGTTGCATTCAATTTGAAGGAGTATAGGGTGAAATATACCCTACTCAACTCACTTTGGTCAAAATTTGAGATAGAAAACTAAAGCAAACTTCAAAAATTCATATCTCTCTTAATACTAATCCAATAACCTTATAACTTGAATGGTTGGATGGCCCTAGATGTCTAGTTTCAAATAAAAATAGGTTCATCAAATTTTGATGGCCGAATACGGAGCAGTACACTTCGAACATATGGCGCTATAGGGTTTCCACCCAAACAGCATTCTGCTTCTTTCTTATTTCTAGTTTTCTCATTCTAACTTCAATTCTAACTCAAAGTTTTATATTAAACTAACCATAAACCATAAACTACATCCAATATATCATCAAAAAAATGAAGAAAAGTGAAATTCCATGCAACCACAGTCCAGAGAAATTAAGAACAGAAATTGAATTCTACCTTCAACTAGATGCAAATACTAGCTAGTCTTGAGTTTCTAGTGAAGGATATGGGTGGAGCTTGGAGTTGAGGAGAAGAAGAAGTGAAAATGGAGCAAGAGAGGAAGAGGAGATGCCAATTTGTATGGCTCTTGAGATGCCACTTTGGGGAGTTTGTGGGTTGAAGTTATGGCTACTCTAATTAGTGTTTTGTTGGTATAATTCTATTGATTCAGTTCTGACAGTTTAAAATATCAAAATTCTACCAATTTCTTTTGAATCGGCAATCTTTCTCTAGAAATTTTGTTGAGATTTTGCTATATGTCTATTCTAATTTTCTCAAATCAAATCTCTCTAATTAACATCTAATTAATTTTTAATTAGCCTTTAATTGGCCTCTAATTAGATATTTAATCAATTTCTAATTAATCGCACTTATTCGTTAAAACCCAATAAATCGATTAAAAATGATAAAATTTTTCGAACGTTACATATATACTAGAGCATTCAACAAAGACTTATATCATTAATGAGAAATTCCATTCCTTGATTTTTATCTAAAACTCTACCAATCTCTAAAAAGGTCAAATAACCTTTTGTAGTCCTTCAAGTTTTTATTTTCTATGGGAGTAATAACGTATTAAAGGTATACGGACAAATCAACCTACTTTATTATATACAGGGAATAAGAGTATTAACCTACGATGAGTTGTCAATCATTCATTACTTGATAATTATATTTAATGAATTAACCATTTCACGCAAAACCAACATTCTACAAGTTTTAGGCAACTCACCAGCAATTTCTATTAGATAAATGTTGTGCGTACTAGTATAACATATGTATCCATAATTTACTAACTAAATCTCTATATCAAGACAAGAGCCATCTGATTCTTAACCGTGTGCCTTAACTTGCAACCAACAATACTATCTTTGCACGAGAGGAGAAGGGTTACTTAGTGGCAGCTGCAAAAATCTGAAATGTGTATGTGTCTGTATGAATAATAAACTCATCCTCCATATGAGATATATATATAGTGAGAGAGAGAGAGAGAGAGAGAGCTAGTTTACGTTCACTAAATAAATTATAAATTAATTCTATTCCCTTTGCGGATAAGAGCATTGTTTAGTATTATCTATGTATTGCATGCTAGCTAGCTGGCTAGCAAGTTGCTCTTGGTCTATCTATATATTGTGCTTCAATGTTACTTTTGCTTCTATTGACTGTGAAATCCTGAAATATGAAAATAAATAAAAAGGAACAACTCAACTACCAAAAATATGGACTACCTTTTAGGACACATCATTCAATGCATTTAAATTTTGAGCGACCATGAATAGAGATAAACAATTGGAATGTTGCGTTCATCTAATTGAATAATATATATATATATATATATATATATATATGGAGAGAGAGAGAGAAAGAGAGAGAAGGGCCAACTTATCCATCACATGGACTTCATCCACTTCAATGGAAGCAAGACACTGTACTCATTGTTCAGTAGTTTGGGGACATATGTCACCATATCTTATAGCTAGTAAAGTGAAAATCCAATGTTTGACATATCTTACTTACGATAAATAATTTATTTTCCTTTGTTATAGGTATGAAGCAGTGTAATTAAAGAGAGGCAACATCACTTAATACCTATGAAGCAAACAAAGGAGGATTATTTCTTTAAACCCCTTGATTTCATTCTTCTTCCAAGTTGTTGCAATTGGAAGAGGATGTAAGGTCAAATTTCTTGCTATGAGGGGCTAGTTCTTCTTTCATCTTCAAACTCATCGCACTTTTCAACGCGCTTAGATCCAATTCATCAATATCGTGATATCTCTTGGATTTATCATCAAACTCCAACTCCAATTCCATCTTTTCAATAAAATTCAGGATGTCTGAGGCATATATTGGGAAAATCCCACACTCCATGACCAAGCAATCATGTTCAGATATCTCAACAAAATTAAAATTCTCTTCCACTTTCTCCCCTTTTCCAGGTCTAGCTTCTACTTTGTACTTGTTGTACATAGATTTAGTAATAAATTCAAATGAAATCTTTTGGTTATAAGTGGTGCAATAATCATTGGCTCTACATTTTTTAATGCCCTCCAATATTCTGTCACAGCCAGACGGATCATACCATATATAAATTATGATCCGATTCCACCCTTCCACTTTTGTGTATTGCCATTCACTTCCATCTATGTCCCTTTCCCCATCTCCTAAGTAGTATTGACAATCAATAATAGGAGACCATTTGTTAAATGGAACCTAGAAATAACACAACTAACAAAGAAACCCAATAACTGGTATGGTCGATCGAATTCAATTGTTATGGAAGCTTGTCTTGTCTGATATCTGAACCACTCTGGAATTTTGCTTCCAAGGTAACAAACCTTACCTTTGATTTCAGGGTAACGATCCTTACCATTGTTAAATTCACTAACTTTCTGCATCTTAGGAGGATGTGGTATCCTTACCAATACATTTCTGATTGTTGCTTGCACCATTGTGAGATAGGCATCTTCCATAATATCATAGAGCTAATGCTCATCCAATCTCATGCAATTTTTAAATGAGATGGACTTCCTATTTAAATTGAAAACTCCGTTTAAATAGAATACTCTCTCTAGTGATGTGCAGTTAGTAGCATCTAGACTTATAATAGATGGTAGATGCTCAGGCAAAGATCGAAGGCCCCAACAATTCCTTAAGTCAAGAATCTTTAACCGTGATAAGGCTTTGATATTGTGAGGGAGTTCAATTAACTGTTTGCATCCAAAAAGCAGTAGTTCCTCAAGAGATATTAGGAAACATAACTCGTTTGGAAGACTTTTAAGTCTCAAGTAACTAAGATCAAAGCTTCCAAGTTTGCTGAGATGGCCAATGGATGAGTGCAGCGTATCAATTCTTGTGTCTCTAAAATCCAGCCACCTTATTTCCTTTGATGACACTGAAAATTCCTCCAGGCTTGAGCAGCCACTAACATCGAGATATTTAAGAGATTTTAAATGAATCTTGCCTTGAAGGCTCTTTAGTTCTTTGCAATTACTAAGAATCAAACATTCAAGTGAGTGGATGGATAAAATGGATGGATGAAAATGACACAAACTTTCACAATGGGCAAGGCATATCATTTTGAGATTTGATGCTATAGTGAAATCCGGAAGCTCCACCAACTGCCCGCATCCATCAAGGTGTATTTTCTTAAAATTTAGAAGATCCTGTAACAATCAGGAGAGGCATCATATATAAAAATCCTCAATTCTCAACTAAAAGAAAAGGCTAAAAGATATTTTCATACAGGTATATATACCTGCACTCCATCCCAAAGTTTAGAAACCTGACTTTGTGGCATGTGAAGCTCAACAAGCTTCTCAGCATAAAAAGTTGACGGCAGAAACTTCAAAGGATATCCACTCCACTCCAAGTATCTTAGTTCATCAAAAAATGACTCGAGATGTAGGAATGTACACATATGATGATCTTATATGCCAGGGCGTATAAAATTTAAGAAATTTTAGGTTAGGCATCTTTTTGAAGGTGTCAACATTCAAGTGTAGATCTCTAGTTTGAGACAACTCTAAAGAAATGCCTTCAACTAAGTATGTTCCCAAAAAACAAAATCAATTGTCAAAAATGCTATCATAATAGCTGCATTTTCTGCATTACCACAAGTGTAAATGAAATAAGGACATGATTATCTTACCATGCTATTTTTCAATATATTATAGACATCCTCAGGGTTCCTTAATCGACTACGACTTTCTAGGTCTTTAATTGATTCCTGATGAACTATTTCCCAACTCATTTGTTCTATTAAGTCATGCATTTGTATTGTATTGATATTTGATATAGTTATAAGAGCTTTACGTTGAAGGTTGTCTATTCCAATAGCTGCAAAGAAACCACAACAATTTAGAAGTCTTATGACATCATCCTTACATTTTCCTTTGAAAAAGAATGCAATATCAAGGAATATGTTCCTCTCTAAATCATCTAGTTCATCATAACTCAATTTTAAGACATTAAAAATGTCCATATTAGGATAAATCTTGAGTTTTCTTAGTGCACTTTCCCAAGCTTCTATACTTCTTGAATATAAAAAAGAACCCAAAACTTTTAAAGCTAATGGGATGCCATTTGCATAATCAACTGCCATTTCTGAAAACTTTTCATAGCCAACTTTAGGATAGATTTTGCCAAAGACATTCAAGCAAAAAAGCTGAAGGGAATTTTCAAAGTTCAACTCCTGGACCTCATATATTTCATGCGCTCTTCTAAGGATCTGCTTGTCTCTAGTTGTTACAATGACCTTACTACCTAGTCCCAAGAAAATTTGTTCTCCAATTAGATGGTCTAGCTGCTCTAATGTATCCACATCATCAACCACTGTGAAAACCTTTTTCGACTCAACCTTCTCTTAACATTAGTGGATTTAGCTTTGGCTGGTCCTTTCAAAAGGAGATTTTCTCCCTCTAATAGTTCAGAAATAAGTTTCTCACATAAATAAGGTATTTCATACTTTTGTGATTCTTCTCGTACATCTTCCAAGAAGCAGCAACCTTCATATTGGGGAGAATATTTATCAAATACAACTTTGGCAATGTTTGTTTTGCCTATTCCTCGCATGCCCCAAATTCCAAGGATTCAAACTTCGCTTGACTCAATTGCCAATAATAATTCAATACATTCAATGTTTATATCAATTCCAACAAGGCCTTTGGATTCACTTGAGAAAATACGTGATAATTTCTCCGAAATATCTTTGACAACTTCCTCAATGAGTTCAGATTAATTTCTATCATATAGAAAGAATGAGAGAATATATCACTAATCAAATACAAAAAGGACAAGAACAAGAAACAACAATGGACATGAAAGTAATCAGAATTTTTTTTTTAATGTACATATGAAAACAAATACGAACATGTTTAACCTTATGACTTTATTTTTTAAAATATTTTCTTGGAAAATCAAGATTAAAAACTTCTTATATATATATATATATATATATATATATATATATATATATCATGTGCATTGACCATTCTCTAATGATGTAGGAAATTCACTAATGCTGCGGCAATTTCCTTTTCTCGGTTAAACGCAAAAAGGACAACTTAAGGTGAATGCACATTTGATTATTTGCTAATAGTGTGTTCTAGGATAAAATCTTATACCCTTGTAACTCCCAAGGATACATGATATTAGATCACCAAAATAGAAAGTAAGGATAAATACCTTTTAAGACATTGTGATATAAGGAAGAACTACTTCAATTATTGCAGAAAATATACATGCACATATACATATCAGGAACACGATCATCCCCATTATCTCCCTTAGAATTTGATGGGGCAATATGAGGCAATAGTCACATTAAAAGCATCGAGTCTCATTGAGAAACACACATATATATAGAGGGAGTAATGAGGGGACCTACCCTTTTATAAAAGATTATCTTGTTCTATCTATTATAGACCAAGCAATTAGGCCAACATACACTCAAGCACACTAACATATTTGGATCCAAAGCTGGACATGTGATTTCCAATTATCCATTTGATCACAAATATTTTTTATATTAACGGATCTTAGGAACCGTCATATTACCATGCAACCAATTCTATAAATAAATCAATGGAAATGCAATAAATTTGCAACATCTACATAACTTCTAAAATCTAGCATGAAATTGTCATTGTTTAGCTTGAATAAATAACAATTTCTGATGAAAACAAAAGCCATGCATGGTTGTTGTTGCATTTTAAATAAATAGCTAGAAATGTTCATCTTCTTTAAAAAAAAAAAAAAATTGAATCTAGATGTGCATATTATATATACAATAACTTGACAACTACATAAATGCAAGCTAGATATACATATATGACAAGATACAAAAATAACTAAATGGTAGAGCAGGCCAAACATAAAAATTTAACTTTGATATACTATTAATATAAAAGTATACTCATATATTATAGTGGTATATAATTAAATAATAATATAAAATTCTTTTTTATTGACATTGTATTAAAAATAATCTCAAACAATAAAATTTTTATTTTTAATGAAAAGATCTTACTGATATTTTGATAAATAATGGAATCCAGATAAATTAGCAACTTTCTTTAAAGCAGATCTCCAACTCTTTACTTTCACCACTTTTTCCTCAAACTTGTCTTGGTGCATATCAAACGCCTCTCCAAAAGCCGTTTTCTGATGTCGTACATCAGAAGGATCAACCTTATAGAAAATAGGTATCACAATCCTTTGATCTCGTTCCATGCATTCAATTATCTTCGTAAGCTCTTCCATGCACCACGTTGAAGAAGCATAGTGTTTTGAGAAGATGATCAATGAAATGAAGGCTTCCTCAATTGCTTGAAGAAGTGTGGATGATATCTCATCTCCACGGTGAAGCCTCTGATCATCTACGTAGGCATCAATCTGGTTGTGATGTAATGCTTTGACCAGATGACTAAGAAAAGAACTGCGTGTGTCTTCTCCTCTAAAGCTGATGAAGACATCATATTTGGTTCTAGGAACAAGAAGAAGAAGAAGCCATTGAATATTGGACAGAAACTCTAGTCACTCAACACAAGTAAATGATGTGGTGTGTTCTGCACAATCAGTTGTTGTTGTTGTTGTTGTTGTTTTTGTGTGTGTGTGTGTGTGTGTGTTGCTGGCGTTTGTTTACTATGGCATTAAATCAAGAGCTAAGTCAACCCATATCCTTATAAGCCAAGCCAAACCAAATCATATGCTTCTTCCTTGTTGTTTCTTCCTCGGTATCTCTTCCTTTCCTTGAAGACCGTTATTACAGTCCATTATTCTTAGAGCTCTTACTTATAGTTTTAATAAATGGGACTGAAATAATCGAATTGAAATTTCATTTTTACAGAGACTAAGCGTTAGGAGCAGAGCTATAAAGGTCTTCTATATTTTTCGTGAGATGAAGCATGCCAGCTTCAAAATATTTTAAAGGTCTTTATCTTTTCCAATCATTAACTTAAAGTTATTTATATTATATATATGAGATATTAATTCTTCAGTTGTATATATTTGGGTACAAGCACGCAATGATGGTTAAATTCATGCAACTTTGTTTTTCTCGATTAAAAATATATTAGATAAATTTTAGACGAAGTTATAGTTATATCATCAAACTAAATGGCTTGCAGACTTAGAATATATGATTGCACTCAATATAAAATAAATTTTAAGTTATTTAGTGAATTTATTATTTATAAATATTTTATTTGAAAAGATATAGTTGACGTTGGCAAACACCTTTTTTTTTTTTTGGTCGGCGGAAAAATAAAGAAATTTTTATATGCATTGACCAAAGAAAAAGGGGAAATTTTCATACCACGACCCAAAAAAAAAAAAAATCATACAAAATTATTTGTCTTCACCATGTGAGAAGCGTACATGTAAAAGTGTACAAATTTGATAAAAATCGAATAATAATAATAAAATTTTAGATTGACAATTGATTGAAAATATTTTTAATATTCTCATTTTATAGCTATAGTTGTAGAAATGTCTTACATTAAGTTTGTGAACTATCAATATTACCCGGAAAAGAGGCGTGCAAAATGCTGATTTACTAACTTCTCTGCGGATACACGGAACAATTACATACTTACTAAGTACCTGTACCTTGACCCAAAAAAAAAAAAAAACAAACAAACAATAAGGCATAAGTCATGCCTTCTTGGGATCGATCACCCAGATCACTGCACCCCAAAATCTGAGTCATTAACTACATTGATCGGAAAAAAAAAAGGGTCATTAACTAAATTTTGGTACCATCTACAACCCCATGGTACTCATTACAGAGCTATTAAAACAGGTCAGCACGGTCCACTCGGGCTGAGCCACCTTTAGTTGGATTTGATTAGATTAAGTTAGTTTTGGGTTAACAATCCAATTGTTTTGCAGATCATGAGATAAATATCATATCAACTTACTAATTTTTTAAATGTGATAAATATATTTTGAAATACCTAAAAAAAATAAATTAAAATAAAAATTAGCCTTTGAGAGCAAAATAAAACCACAGATATCGCAAAAAACACCTTAGTAGGCACTGCTCTGCCACCGCCAATATGCACAGGTTTTGCTTTGAAGCTCTCCAGAAACTTGTTGTCTTACTCCAATAAATTGGAAGGTCTTGCTCTCCACCACGTCATTGCTTGAGCTTCTCTCACCGCTTCCCAAGCTCAAGCCAAGTGAGTAATTACTAATTAGAAGCCGGGGAAGCACCCTTTTACTACTTGGGTTTTGAAATTGAATAGTGTGTGATTATGGTGTTTTACAACTCCTCAACTTGAGCCTATAGGCTTTTCTTCTTGGTTTTAAGTCTAAGTTTAACCTAAAACCTATTTACATAACCGTTAAATCTGTCCAAAGTTGGTACACTGGTTCAACTTTTTAACTTCTTTAATTTTTCTTTTTTTCAATGAACCAGCTTAGTCTTTGACCAGTTCACCAACTTGGTGATTGCCCTAAAGAACAAGATTAGATATATGATCATCAACACTTCCTTTTATGCAAACTCTCATACCACCACTTCAAACTATAGTTGATGTGGGACTAATTTGCTTCCTTTTATATATAGTTGTACACACATTGCATGATGAATTGAGAATTTGTCCCACATCAATTATGGTTGAAAAGTGGAGGAACGCAAATTGTTGTTGTTTGTGTCAACTATTTATCAATATTTATCAATTTATCAAATATGGACGAATAGATCAAGCAAATGCAAGGCCTTGAACAACTATGTGTTTGAGTATTATTTAATAATTTATATTTATATTTATATTTTACACACAGCATATATTTATAATTATAATAGACTTAGGCCAATTTGATAGGCTTCACAGGTTAGAACATAAGCTCTTGACAAACTGCTTAGTCTATTTCCACCCCTACATGAAGTGTGGGACTAAAAATCGAAACTGTGTTGTTTGTGTATTTTGTGATTTGTCTCAGTTTCAATGAATAAAGGACAATTATTTTCTATTTTAATGTTATTAATGACTTTGCTAACTTTAATTCGGTATATATTAAAATGTGCCAAAACTTGCAACTAGATTGGTTTTTTTTTTTGTGGTCAAATACAGTAGCTGGTTGTTTTTTTTGTTTTGAAAAAAAAAAATGTTCCAGTAATCGAGCTAGCTCGACCCAAATAGGCTAAATCGAATTGAGCTAGGTTTCGGCTAAAAAAATTTGTACTCCTATTTTTAGAGTCCAATCCACACATTTTTTAGAGCTATTTAGGTTGACCTATCAGGCTCAGCCTATTTCAACTGCTTTAGGTGTGTTTGGCATATTGTATTAGGCATGATAGAATAAATTAATACTATATATTATGTCTTTATCTGTTACTTGGTATAAATAATATATTGTATAAGATTATCCGTTATAATTCTCTTATATACTAAAATAATGGATAACTTAATCAAATTTAAAGAAGTCGGATTAGGGGTGCATTTATATCACTTATTTGACATAAAAAAAATTTTATAATTAAAAAATATTTTTTATAGAAGCTACTTATTTTAGCTTTTGAAAAAGCTTAAAATATTTTTTTTAACTTTTAATTAGAAATTGATATGAATAGCTATTATGAAAAGTAATTTTTTTTAGTTAAAAAAATAATTTCTTTTGTCAAAATAGTTGAAAAAAATATAGCTTAGGTCTAATTAGCTTTTAGGATCTCTTTTACAATTTGATTTTTTTATATATTATTAAAATAAAAAGTAATTATTAAGTAAATAAATAAAATAAAAGACTATATAAAAACTAAAAATGCTTATTTTTAATTAAAAATTTAATAATACATATTTTAAAATAAATAATATTTTTTTATATAAATAAATATTTTGAATTTTTTTATTTTTTTATATTTCATGAAAATAGAAAATAATTACTGAGAAATATTGAATTTAATAATAAATAACATTTAATATAAATTAAAATTTTATGTAATAAAAATTAACAAGTATTTATAATAATTATAATTAAGAAATAATAACTATTCAAATAAAAATATTTATTTACGAATTTATAATTAAAAATTAACAAAAAAATATTATTTTGTTATAATATTTTATTTTTTTGTTAAATTTTTCTTATAATTAAAAATATTTTAAAAGTGAGATAATAATGTTACATTATACAACCTCTGGTATATTTTATCTATTACTTTAAGGAAAATTTGTTTATCTATTTTATCTGTTATTCTAGCATATCAATAAAGCATTTATTATTAATTTTTTAATTTTACCCTTGACACAAGTCTAAGCATACTATTAATCAAGAAATATAGTGTGTTAGTAATATAATGAATTAATTATACATTACAAATTAAATAAGCGCATTTTAGTAAACATATTTATAATTAAGTCTAAATTTTGAGTTCTTTAATTTTTGTGCACATGACCAAAATGATAGATAAAGTTAATTGGAGGTAGTATATCATAATATCTTATCCAATATTATATCAAATATTATATAATATTAAAATTTTAACGAGCCTTATACTACGGGTCTTGTACAATCAGACTTGATTTAAGATTTAATTATTTTATAAGTCTTACATTTTTACTCAATTTTGAAATATAATCACATAGTTTAAAAATTTATAATTAAATCCTTACATTGATTAAAAATTTACAATCAGGTCCCTACCATCATAACATCATGAAATAAAACGAAATATTCCACTATTCCATATGATGTGGTATGACATATGTATAGGATTATCTAATATAGAGTCATCTTATAACTATGTTAATAATTAGGGACCTATTTGAATTTTAAGTGAAAAAATTTAATTTCTCAAGTATATACAACAATAATTAAATTAGCATTTCTATGTTATTAATTATTTATACAATGTCTTATAAATTTAATATTTAGATTTTATTAGTATGAAATATTACTATAATTTTTTTAAATGTTTTCCATTTTTTCTATAGCTATATAAAACAAAACATGCTTTAAATCTCTACGCAGAGGGGATCTAAACCTCTATTTATAAGTAGATCCCTATGCTAGATCGGATGCCACGTAAATGTTTTTAACAATTTCATAATGGCGAGTTGTTTGAGGGAATTAATTATAAATTTTTATTTAATATATGGATTTTATTATAAATTTATAAATTATAAAAATTTATTTACAGTTATCACCCCAAAACAAAAAATCCCAAAAAAAAAGCCACATTGTTGATTTTTTTTTATTTAGCAATTTGATAAGCAAAACTTACTAATATATTGTTCATAATTTTGTGGGAAAAAAATTAAATGAAAATAATAATAATAATATGAGATTTATATTCTACATATTTTTGTTATTTTGCTCATAATTTTAGTGTCGCGTACTGCATCACAAAAAATGCATGCCATACCATTGCTCTTTGGAAAAAAAAAAGAAAGGGGGGGAGAAAATCTCCAGCACGTAGTTTAGGATCGCTGCTGGCACCGAGTCGGCGTCTATGATCATTGTGTCGAGGTCCTCCACTAGCACTCCTGCCACCCCACCAACAACAACTACCACAGCCACAACCGTGACGGCCACCGTCGTCGTCCACCACCACCACATTGTCAACATCGTCCTTTAGTTTCGGGATCCCAAAATCCCTAACGGTTTGATGTGGGCATACTGGAGGGTCCAAGAGTTGAGTTGAGTGGAACGTCTGTTTGTTGTCGACCCTCCTCGTTGACGCCGAACCAATGTTATGGTATTTTGGCAAATATGGAACGAATACTTGATGTAGTCGAGGGAAGACAAGACAATAGTGGAGTATTTTGCACAGGATCACAAAGATAAGATAAGAAAGTGTAAATTTTGGTCTTAATGCCTTGCCATTGTATTAAGTTTATGCATCCACACAGTGACGGTGGTGCGATCACAATTTCTGGTCTTGTTGGTGCGACGTTCTTGTTATTGTCTCCGATCACGGTGGTGGTGGGGTGCTGCGATCTAACTCTCTGGTGGTGGTGGTGGTTCGATAAACTTTACTCGATGATCTATTTTCCAAAATTGTTTTTATTTTTTTATGGCATTATTTCAACAAAAATTTTGTCATTGGTAATGAATGACCTGTGGCCTAAAAGCCAAGGAGAACCGTTGATAACCTGAGAAAAAATATATATATACATATACCCGATAACTGTGCATTAATTTTTTTAATTTTGTTTTTATTATGATGATTTTTTTGATTATTTTAATAAATCTAAATTATTGAAGTTTTTAGTGAAAAATTATTTATTTATTGTGGGTTTAATTGACAATTATTTTCACTAGATTTGTTTGATTGTAAAGTAAATTATTGCATCAATAAATGGAGGATCAAAAGAATTGATTGGATAAAGATTTTGAAGAATTGATGAAGCAAAAAGCAAGACATGAGAAGATATGGATTGAGCTTGAAGAGATAAAATAAAGATTTGTTCTGAAGATAAGGAAAAAATCTTGTGAATTTGTAACTACATACCAACGCCATGGCGCTGGATCTGGTGCCATGGCATTGGCGCAGTCGTGCCTGAATCAGTTATTCTATTTTATAAATGCTTGTAACCTCTTGGAAAGGGCTATAGAGAGAGAAAAATATAGGTTAAAGTCTAGAGATTTTTGAGAGCTATCACATATCTCTATTTATTAACATGATTTTGAGGTTTGTTGTTTTCTTTTCTTTTTTCATAGCTTGTTAAATTTTTTTAGTTGTCAAGGAAGATATAGTCTTAAAGAATTACTTTATATTCCTTTTTTATCATTTTAATTCTTTTTTTAATACAGTACTTAATTTTTAGTATTTTTAATAATATTTTTGGCCTAATCCCCATAAATTGATGCATAATTTTGTGATATCAAAAGAAATTTCACTTCATAAAATAAGTCAATCTAAAATTAACATAGGTTAGAGTAACTAGGAATAGAAATACTTATTTGTTCGATCATTTGAATTCTTGTTGTTCATCCTTAAGATATATTTATAATAGTCTAAGAAATTAAATTGAACTTATCTTAAGAGAGTTCTAGTATCAAGGAATTGAACTTTGACTATTAATTATGAGTAATTCGATTGGTAATAATATTGTCAAGTTAATTTAATACTTAGATAATGCCAGGAAATTTTGATGAAATCAACTCTTAACACCTACTTTTTATCTATTGCTTATTTCTCTTTTTCATTGTGCATGTGTTTATATTTTTTGCATTAATTTAATTCCCAAATTTCTCTTAATTGCATTTGCCTAAATATTGATGTACCATATTGAACTGTTAGTTGGTTTTAGTCCTAGTGAGAATGACAATCTCATTTTATGCATTACTCTACCTAAAATTGCCCCTAATATTTTATTCACAATTATTTAATTATTTATATTTAGTTGTTTTCGTGGAAAAATTATATCCTATTACCTACTCTCCAATTTCAATAAGAGTGAACATATGTTTTAGTCCTTGGCAGATTTATGTGACATCAATTTAGTCGTTAAAATATTTAATATCAAATAAGTCCTTGAAAGATCAAATTAATATTATGTCATGTTAGTCTTTAAAAGTTTTTTACATCAAATAGGTACCTGAAAAGTTAAAATGTGACAATATTCTAATCTTTTCGAAAGATTATTTGATCCCCTTTTTGGATAAACAATGAGTTTTCAAATACTTACTTAATATCAAATAACTTTTGGAATGACTAAAAGATTATTTGATTTCCCTTTTTTAATAAAGTATTAGTTTTTAAGAATTGATTTGATATCAAATAACTTTTAAAAAAAAAATTAAAGTTTGATACCATATTTTAACTTTTAATGACTTATTTGATGTCAAACAACTTTTAAGCACTAAGTTGATGTCATATTTTAACTTTCAAATACTTATGATATCAAAAATCTTTCAAGAGCTAAATTGATGTCACACAAATTTTTTAGAAACTAAAATGCATATTCACTCTTTTAGTAATATACAATATTATGTTAATTAGTACTTAATCATTTAAAATTATTATGCAAAAAGATATATCAACTCATAAACAATTGTTTGAAAAATTGAAACAATCAAACAAATATGTCTTTTATATATTTCTTCTATTTCAAAATAACTGTCAAATTATCCATAGCAAAAAAAAAAAAAACTATTAAATTAGGGTTAACACATAAATTAAGAAAAACTATTAAATGATCTTGGTAACAGCACAAAATAAATTAAGTGGATGAAATTATCCCACATGAAAAAATATACTTTCACCAATACAATTAATACTACAATATCTTGTTGCTAGGATCGAAATTAATGATTATTTAATAACCAGAATTAAATTAAAAGTATCATTTGAAAAGAAAAATTAATATCATCGTAATATTCTAAATTGATAAATATTTTGAAATCTTAAAATATAAAAAATTTGATAGTTATTTTGAAACTGAAAAAATATTATGTTAAAACTTAAAAGGATTAGTGGACTTGACTCTTTTTTTTTTTTTTTTTTGTGCATGAAATAGTTTTATGACTTGAGTTGAATTAAAACAGTTTGTTATTCTATAAGTATATCTCATTTCAACATGTTTTAGATATCGTGTTGTGTTCACAAGAGTCTAAACACAAATGTACGACATTTTATTAAATGCTTAATAATTTAAAATTTCTATCCAAAAAGACTCTTAATAATTATTTAAAGAACTAAAATCACAAAATAGATTAATATGTCTTTATTATGTCAATAGAAGTTTTGTTTAGTTGGTTAAAATTTTTGCATGAAATAATTATATGACTTGTGTTGAATTGCAAATATACAGATAATTTATTATTCTATTGAATATTTTTATTGACGTTATTGATTTGTCCCTAATAAAAAAAAAAATCTTCTATGGCCTGAAATTATTATTTTTCAGGGGGTTAAAAAAGAAAACAAGTCTTTATTGTCATACTGATTTAATCTATTCTGCCCCACGTCGATCTTGAATGAAATTGACTCGAGTACAAATTTGAATTTAAAAAAGGGGTATGGAAGAATTTTTCTTGGACAATTGTTACACAAGTAGCATGCTTGAAATTATTTTATAAATAACGAAGCAAACAATCAAAAGAAAAGAATTGAATTCCATATAATATCAGTTGAAAGTAGTTTATACTATCATTTTTCGGTAGACTTTCAACCTTTTTTCGGTAGACAGTTTTATACTATCATTTATTAATATATTATTAGATATAAAATTTTTAAGGCAATTATTATAAGCATAAAAACTTCTAGTAATATAATAAAAATAGCTAATTAAATGAAAATATATAAAATTTTACATTAAAAAGATATCAAAATTAAATCTTTTTAAAAATACTTTCAAAATTGATTGAGACAATTTTTGACACACATGAAGCAGAAATAATTCAACAATTACCGTTAGCTCGAGGAAACATTCAAGATAACAGGTTTTGGTATTTTGACCCGAAAAGCAATTATTCAGTCAAAAGTGGATATGAAGTATTCTGGAATGCACATATAAATCAACAAAGACAGGACAACCAAGAGTATAATCAGGTGCTTTCTATATTGTCTCAGTACAAAAAAAGTTTGGCAATCAATTTGGGACATGAAAGTTCAACCAAAAACTAAGATTTTTACTTGGAGAGTAGCTAGAAATATATTACCTACCAGAGCTAGATTTATTTCAAAAAATATTCAGGTAGGAAATGGGTGTTACCTCTGTAATAAAGCCAACAAGGGCAAGAAGAATCATGGGGGCGGCAGACGTGATGAAGGAGGGAGCTTTGGCCATAAAGGAAGAGCTGGAGCTCGCTAGGGATTTGGGGATAAGAGCTTCAATTTTAGAAAGGAATGCGAAGACACTCCTACAAAATTTTGAGAACAGCTCCAACATGTTATCCTACAATGAGCTTGTTCTAGCAGAGATTTTTAGATTGCTGCTGAATTTATATACTTTAGGGCCCAATTTGTCCCTAGGAACTGTAGCATAATAGCTGACAAACTAGCTAAATTAGTTATAGATGGATTAGTTCAAAATTGAACCAGTGAGGCCCCTCTGTGTATCAAACATGATTTTACCTTTGAGGCTAAAAAATGAACAATGGTTCTATCAGGGATTGGGTTTAATAGAAGAGGTTAGTCTTTCACAAATAATAAATTGCAGTTTAAATTGCAGCTAAAAGAAGTATTAAGATTTAGTGTCTAATTATGTTTAAATAAGGTTAACCTTTGATAGAGGATATATGTGGAGGAAATTTTTTTTTTTTTTTAAAAGATAGCAAAGGTTTAAATGTTTAAAGCTTCTTTTAAAAGACGCTTAATCCAATAATCCTATTGTATTGTCAAAATTCTTAAGAAATGGTAAATACATACATCATATTAATTATTTCATTTTGGATACTGAACCAATAACGATGACAATAAATTTAGTGCCTTTTATTCTCCTCAATATATATATATATAGGAAATGCAATTTTTAAGAAATTAATTATTTGTCACTTAAAAATAAGTAATTTTTATTAGTAGAATTGTGTAACTTTCATCATTTCATGCTCCTGCTGTCAAATGAAAATTTAATTTCATTCATAACTTATTTAAGTTAAATTTATATAAATACTTCATGGATTTATTAATTAAAAAATGATAAATCTGATCCTAAAATCCTAAATATTTTAGACCGCTGTCACGACTAAAGGTGTGTTTATTTCAGCTTTTAAAAAAAGTAATTATGAAATTTAAATTTTATATATAGTTAAGAAAAAGGTGAAAACTAATTTCTTTTTTCAAAAGCTACTATTTTTTCGCTTCTATAAAAAAAAGCTAAAAATAATTTTTTTAATATTCCGATTCTTTTTTTAAAAAAAATCTAAATATATGAAAATTGATTTTTTTTAAAAAAAGTGACTTTTTATTATACAAAAAAAAATACATCCAAACACATCATAAGAGACTCTCATAAAATTGGTTTTTTCAAAGTTTCAACTTTATTTCTCTTTTTCAAGTGTACTCGCTTGTAAGCACACAAACTCTTGTTAGTATAAAATTATGGCGGATTCTGCTATGCACCTGAATAAGTATGGTGTATAATGCACTGTTTATAAAAACTTTGCCCCATTGTGTTCAGCTGTGCGAAGAAGCATCGATTGGATGGTGCTCATATTGGGCGACGACTTACATGCTTTTTGCGAGTCAAAGAGTATTGTGTACCTTGAATCAATGTCATTGAATTTAAGGACTATGAGATCATTTCCATGGACGCAGCTACACCTAGTTATTCCCTCAATCCTCGCATCTCCATCCCTCCGTGTCTCATCATTGCCAACACCACTCAACTCTCCCCACTCTCATTGCCCCCACCACCTGCCCTCCGACACTAGCCCACGACCTCTGCTATCATTGCCACTGCCAACAACCTCTTCGTCTTCGACGACCTTCCTGCTTACCCAATTTAAAGGCTTTAGTTGTAGAAGATTTGGATCTTCTTCCACTTGGGAACTTTCTCTTCCTCTTCTTTGTTAATATCATCCATATCGAAATTATCATCAAGATCCACATCCTTGTTAAATTTGTCTCTTACAAATCCGTCCTTTCCAACTCAAACCATTATACCAATATATAAATAGTGAGAAAAATAAAATAAAAATTCCCAAAAGTGAGTGGAACCTAGATACAACGGTTTTATGACATCTTTTTCTTGAAGCAAGTTCTTCGAAGCATAGCCTCTCCTATTCCTTGTCAAACATTGTTGAATCTAACATTCTCTTCTTCTTCTTCTTCTTCTTTTTTTTTTTTTTCAATTTGGTTCTGTAAAACGACTGTAAGTCGTTGGCCATCCAGCCTTCGAAGAGATCGAGCAGAGCTCGTTGCCGGCTGCATAGATGGTGGCAGTGTGCGCCACTGTGCCACCTCCAATGATGCAAAGCCTTGATCTCAATGTTGTCTGCTACTTTCGGTTGTCAATTGCAGCATTGTTGGAGAGAGTGGTGGAAAAGTCGACGGCGGCGGAGGAGGGAGAGAGTGAAGCAGCGGTTGCTATGGTGTTAATTTCTCTTGCCATCGCGTGAAGAGGAAGAAAGGCAAAGAGAGAGGATGATGAAAGGGAATGGTGGAAGGAGAAAGAAAGAGAATGAGGGGATGTTTAGAGTGTTTTATAACTGATTGGTCTATCAATGCTCCAATCAAATCTTTACTGTCCAATCCCGCATTGCATGGTGCACTATCAATGGAAAAGTTTTTACAAATGGTGCATTATGAACTATACTTATTCGGGTGTATAGAAGAATCCACCTAAAATCATATATATCACTCTACCTAAAATTGCCTCTGATATTTTATTAATCATTTACTAATATACTACTTAGTTGTTTGGTGAAAAAAATTATATAGCATTACTCACATGGGGGTATTTATATACTATTACGTACGCTTCAATAATTTTAATAATGTCACATGCTTAAGGCGAGAACTAACGAAAGAGATATTTATTCTCTTTTGGGTCGAATATAAGGGTTGCTTGGTTTCGTTTTCTAGCATTGTTATTAAACGGTGAGGACTGTGTAGTGGCGGTTGGTACACGTGTTCTCTCAGCTTAAATAGCACCCTAGCCTTATAACCCTTATGCAAATTGCAAGTTACGTTGTCTTAGTCTCGATCATTGTCTTGTTTTGTTGGCAAAATTAAAACACACAGTTGCCAACCCAATAATCTTTTTTTTTTTTTAATTTTATTTTATAAATTGCCCTTAATTTTCTTGTGTTGAATTTTTTTCATGGCAATAATTATTGCCTCTCAATTTTCTTTCTTTCGCCAAAGTCACTTTCTTCCTTGATAGTTGGATGGATTAAATTTGATCGGCATCTTGTTTAGCTGCTGAGACATTGTTGGGGGGAAAAAAAACCCTTTCTTCTTCTTTCTTTCTATTCTTGGGGTTTTTGGGGGCTGAAGTATGACCTGAATTCACAGAAACCCAGAAACAAAGATTCAATCTTTTCACTCTTCCCCATAATTTCTCTCTGTTCTTGGAGTTTGATGGACCCTTCTCTATGCCACTGAATTGAATTTGTTGAAGTAGAGGGAGAGAAAGGGGGAAAGAGGGTAGTAGAGAGAGAAACCCTTGTGAAGAAAAAAATGGCCTATTGTGCGCATGGGTTTACTTTTTCTCCATTGTTCAAATTGGGTTTGGTGTTTTCTTCTTCTGTGTCTTCTTCACCACAAAAAAGACACCCTTTGCTGTTTCCTTCATCATCTAACTGTGGTTATGCCTTAAAACTATTTGATGGGGTTTCACTTAGGAGCTGCAAGTCCCAAAATTTTGCTTCTTTTGTTGCTGCAAAACCCAGTTCAATTAGAGGATTTATGCCTAGAAAATCAGTGGAACTTGACCAGTTTGTGACCAGTGATGATGAGGAAGATGAAATGGGTGAAGGGTTCTTTGAGGCAATTGAGGAGCTTGAGAGGATGACAAGGGAACCCTCTGATGTCCTTGAAGAGATGAATGACAGGTTATCTGCAAGGGAATTGCAGCTTGTGCTTGTTTACTTCTCACAGGATGGGAGGGACTCTTGGTGTGCCTTGGAGGTGTTTGATTGGCTGAGGAAGGAGAATAGGGTGGACAAGGAGACCATGGAGCTCATGGTTGCAATCATGTGTGGTTGGGTGAAGAAGCTGATCCAGGAGAAGCACGGTGTTGGTGATGTGGTTGACCTGCTTGTGGACATGGATTGTGTTGGGTTGAGGCCTGGTTTCAGCATGATTGAGAAGGTGATTTCATTGTATTGGGAGATGGGGGAGAAGGAAGGCGCAGTATTGTTTGTGGAGGAGGTTATGAGGCGCGGAATCCGTTATGCTGAGGAGGATGACCCTGATGGGCATAAGGGAGGGCCAACTGGTTATCTTGCTTGGAAGATGATGGTATGCATTTGTTGACATTGTTAACTATGATTCATGTCTAGTTTTACAATTTTGGAGAGTTAGCTCTTGATTGAATCTGGTACAATAGAAAATCTTAATGGAATATGTAGATTGTTTACCATTATCTTGCTTGGAAGATGATGGTAAGTAAGCATTTGCTAATTGATGTCTGGTTTTACTTGTCTGGAGAATTAGCTCTTGTTTTGGGGCTTTGAATTTGGTATTGGAGAACATCTTAGTGGAATGAGTTGTTATGTGGATTTTTATAATTTGGTTCCCATGCCTTAGATGGTTAGATGTCTTGTTAATTGGAGTTGTGGAATTCACATTTTTTATGTTTTGCGTTGCTAGGATTTTATTGGTTGTCCGATGTTGCTTTACTTCGAGTCAAATTGATGACATTGTTGCTAGTGGGTTGTCATTGTTATGGTTAGTCTATATTGACTCGAGTAAGGTTGTTATTTTGAGTAGTAGGAACACATTCCCTTCCTTTACCCTCCTTATCTCCCATCCAAACATAGAATTGGAGCTTTATTATCATAAGTGTTTTTTGGAAATTGCAATAGCTTGTTTTTGGTTGTTCACTTGTTTGTTCATCTGTATGTAGTAAATTATACTACTACCTTGATATTAAATTCAAATTTGTTTGTGGTAATAGCAGTGTGTGATAGCTGACTTTGGTGTTAGCATCTTCATTCTATGATGTCCCATATGCACTCTATGCCGGTTTCTTAGTAAATTGGGGCAGGGAAGGTTAGGGAATTTCTTTTCTGATCATCAATTGTAGTTAGCCCAGTTTGTTGAGGAACAATGTTTAGACAACCAAATCCATAGCACCATTGTTTAATGTTTTATCGCACTTCCCATATACTTGTTGCATTTTCATTTCAAGACTGTCTTCCAAAGTGTATATTAGAAGGACGAGATACTACATACATGTTTTCTTTTCCAGGTTGAGGGTGACTATAGAAGTGCTGTTAGATTAGTAATTCGTTTTAGGGAATCTGGCTTGAAGCCAGAGATCTACAGTTACCTTGTTGCAATGACTGGTGTGGTTAAGGCGCTCAATGAATTTGCCAAAGCTCTTCGAAAGCTGAAAAGTTATGTAAGGGCTGGGTTGGTAGCTGAATTAGATCTAGAAGATGTCAAACTTGCAGAGAGGTATCAATCGGATCTTCTAGCTGATGGGGTGCGCTTGTCCAATTGGGTGATTCAAGATGGCAGCCCATCACTGTATGGAGTGATCCACGAGAGGCTCCTTGCTATGTACATTTGTGCCGGCCGTGGAATCGAGGCAGAGAGGCAGCTGTGGGAGATGAAGCTCGTAGGCAAGGAGGCCGATGGAGATCTCTACGACATTGTTCTTGCCATTTGCGCTTCGCAGAAGGAGGCCACGGCCACAGCGAGGCTGCTGACCCGGTTGGAGGTTGCGAGCTCACTGCAGAAGAAGAAAACCATGTCATGGTTGTTAAGAGGCTACATCAAAGGCGGCCATTTCACCGAGGCGGCCAAGACGGTCATGAAAATGCTTGAGTTGGGATTTTATCCGGAATATTTGGACAGGGCAGCTGTGCTGCAAGGTTTAAGGAAAAGGATCCACCAAAATGGAAATGTAGATACTTACCTCAACCTATGTAAGTCCCTCTCTGATGCAAATCTAATAGGACCTTGTCTTGTATATTTGTATATAAGAAAATATAAGCTTTGGGTTGTGAAAATGCTCTAAGAATTTTCCAACCTTTCGGAGGCACAGTTATTGGCTATGACCACTGATTTTCTTGGTGCTTGCTTACATGTATAATTTTGTATATACTCCTAATGTCAAATGGACCAATTCTAGTGGCAGAGCAATGGTGTAATGAGTATTCATGTTCAGTATTTTCTCCGGAATTGAATTACTCATGCATTTGATAGGTGCCTTAATAATTCATGGTAGTGTTGTTTCAACATGATGTTATCTGATAAGCCTATAGATGTTATGTACTTGGACGGTTGACCCTGCTATGATAAAATTGAGTCCTTTATAAGAACATCCTTTTCTTTTTCTTTTTATTTTTTTTGGATTACAATACAATCTGGGCCCAAGGCCCAATGGCCTTTGTTGCACAGAGTCACCTACCAGGGATGTTGGGTATGATCCCACACGGTCTATTTCTTCGATTCTCCACCGAAATCCCTGTTGGGTTACATTTACTTGGGTTACATTTACAAGAGTCCATGATATTAGGGAGGTGTATGGTCATGGGTTGAGTGAGAAAGCACATAATGGGCTTTTATTTCACTTTGAATCCAACAAAATCTTAAGCTTCGACCAAAAAAAATTCTTAAGCCATTAGCCCATTGGGTGGATCCATTTATTTTTATATGATTTTTACTTTTTCCCCTGCCTCTTGATTTGAAACTTTCCTCGCGTGGTAAAACTCCTCCCTTAAGAACTCTCAAGTGGTTGGTTACAATGGTAGTGGACGGTGACTTTAGATGAATTTTATCTGCAATGTTCGAAATTCAAAATCAAGAATCCTTATTTTAGAGAGTGTCACCTAAGTACCACTTCTGATTTGAAATTGCATAAACAATTATTAAATCCAAAACAAAACTCCGTTAAAGAGGAATTTTTTTTTAATTATTTCTTAATGTTTTTTAAGTAATTTGATGGAATTGTCGGAGCTTATTTTTCATAATGTCCAGTATCTTAACATAACCCGTATTCATCAAACACCTAGCTTCATATCCAAGAGTAGCAGACGCCAAAATCAACTAACCCCCTTTCTAAAAGTGGCCACTTGCTCTTTGCCCAAGTGTGCACATCCATATTGATTCACTATTTGTGCTTAAAAAGAAAAAATTCTGTTGCACCATCGATTTTTATTTCTTAAGTTAACTGTTGCAGCTTTCTAAGAAAAATATTCTGACTTGGCAATTTTAAGTTGCCTTAAAATCCTGTTAACTCAACTCTGTATGATTGCACGAGAATTGCGTTTAGTTTGACTTGATTTCTGCCTCACAACTCTAGTTTCATGGTACTTTTCCCATCAGTCCGATCTATTATTTGTACATAACCATTTAGACACCAAAATTGATATGGGTGATTACAGTTTAAATAAGAGTAAAATTCAATTAATAAATGTTAAATTGGCAAATTGACAACACCAACAATATAAATCCATTCTAAGCTAATATTGTATTCTATATTTATATAATTGAAATTGAAATCTATATATATTTAAATTACGATCACCATATATCAACATACGTATTTATAAGTTATGAAAAACAAATATCATTTCTCTTTTTCCATTTGTTAGCTGTTCCTCTATCCTGCTGTACAATAGGGTAAACAACAACGCCCAAAAACAGAGAGAAAACCTGATGTAAAAAAATGAAACAAACAAAACAACCCATCTAAATCAGAGACAAAGATGGTGACATCAAATTAATAAATTAAAAGTTCATGTTCATACCAATAAATTATCCTTTTGTCACCAGAATTCATCATGATATCTCTACTTGTTTACCATCACGTGATGATGTACTATGCTGTTGATCTTTATGAAACATATATTATGGTATTAAATATGGTTGGATAGTTTTACGAGACAAAAACAAAATGATGGTTGGTTAGTGGATATTAGATATTGCTCCTAAAATGTGGCAGCCCCTGGTGCAGTGAAGCATATGTTAGCTTCAGCTGCATTTACTTCAAGTTAGCACTATTCATCTTTGGTATGCATTTCATAGTACTCTATTCTTTTGGGTGAATATTGTTCTTTACTTCATTACTCATCTATGAATATTCTCAGTCTTAAAATGATAAAATTAAAGAAAAACTCCTTGACTCAAATATCAGTCTTCAATTAATTGAGATGTGATTGGTTGAATAAATAAAATTAAAATGAAAAATGTACATAAAACTATTTCATGTTCATGAATCACCAAATGCATGAAAGGTATGTAACCCAAAAAAAATGCACGAAAGATAATATAATATTTATAGAATTCAATTTTGATATATTGTTAGGATAAAAAAATTTAATACAAATATCTAATTATATATTATTATATCAATAAAAATATTTGATTTAATTATCCATTATCTTAAAAATTTTATAAATAAAAAATATAGAATTGAATGATAATATAAAATCTTATATTAATAGTATATTAAAATTAATCTATACTTTGTTTTTACTTAGAATTTAAAAACAAAAGAAGTGAAAATAGTTTAAACTCTATTTGTCCTCTTTCTGCCTTTTACATAATCAACCAAAACATACCCTAGTTTGTGCTTCATAGAAACAGTAAGATGCATATTTAACTCTTTTTATCTTCGTAGTCTTCTTAAAATTTGTAAATTGTGCCAAAAGTTAAGATAGTACCACTTGGTAGAATTGACCTAAAGATACTGCACTCTGCACATAAATGACTTGAGTTCCGTGCCATAAAAATTATTCATCCTTTTATCAAATCACATACACGAATTAGCTACTATCCAGATTTGCATAGATTTGAGGAATTGTTTTTCTAAAAGTTATTTGAGTCATTTTCCCCAAGTTGCTTTTAAGTAATTTTCCTTGGTGGGACAGCATTAGAGAAAGAACATGCTTCAGTGGTGTCACATGGTGATTGTGGGGATGTGATCCCTTATCTTGTCATTTTGCTCTCATGAGATGGATATATATTCCCCCTTTGCTTTTGTTCCTCTAACATGAACTCCAACTTGTGTTGATTTTACAGACATTATTCTTTTGTACGTACATCCAATTATTGATAGAATCTCTATGTAGAAGAGCCACCATGTATGGTTCATAAGATTAAATAAATTATAAAAAGATGTAGCTAGATCTACTGTTCCTAACCCTTCAATAATTAGGGTCGTGACCACTAGCCCATCATTGGCTTATTTGTTCAGATTTAATTATTTTTTTTACAGTTAATTTTATTTAGATGAGGTCAAGCATATTCCCGCAAATTCATGAGCTGTGAAGATGTAGTGGACCGTTTTTGATTAATTTTTGTACATATTATTATATGTTATTTATCTTAATTGGGACAAATGCTGTTCAAAGAATATAAAATAGTACACTAAGGCTTCAGAAGAAAATTGTCGTTCCTCAATTATCTTATTATACCTTTACCTTCTCAATAAAAACAAATAGACAGTCATGAATGATTTAGACATTCAACCAACATAAACAAAATAATTTATGGTAATTATCGCCATTACAAGATAAGTCGTGGATTGCTTTAGTTGGAGAAAAAGTCTAAAAACAAAAGTGAAAATTTCAATTTTTTTCCTTTTAATTTTCTTGAGAGAGTGGAGAGGGAGAGAGGGGTATTTTTCAAAAATGTTAATACCTGTTTGGTGTTGACAAGACCGCTGAGCATAAAAATAATAATTGGATTGGTTACACAACTCACTCCACCTAGTGCACCTTTGCTTGACACGCAATTCCATCCTAACCCATTTTTGTCGAAGTTTAATGAACCCTTAATTAAGGTAAAGATGGCTATCTAATAAGAAGATTTGATCCTTAATTAAACTGCTTTTTTATTTTGGTGGTACAACAATAAATTAATGTGTCCTATTCTTTTAATACAACCAAAAGTGAAAAATAAAGAAAAGAGTACATGATCATGGAACCAGATGACCAAACTAGCATATGCTTATGTCCAAAATTGGAGTAGTTCTTCTGAAGGATCTGTAACTGTATGGTTTCTCTCCCTTCTCTTTTTCTGTGAATGCAGGCACAAAAATGGAGTTGTTAATGGTACTAGCTGGCCAAAGAACCAACCTCATCAGCTAGAAAAACTAGCAGCTACTGCTTGGTTTATTTACACCAACCTTTCATTATCTGTGTGTGTGTTGAGTCCCATTCTTTAATCCCAAAAAAACACACATTCTCTAAAGCCTGAATTTTCCACTCTCTTTTAGCACAGAAAATAAAAAAAGAAGATGCCAGGTTCAGGTTAGGCCATTGGTCTGTGTCATCACTCATCCATCCTCTTTCTTAAAAACTTTGTTTTCTGCTAGAACTAGAAGCTTGACTCTGTTGGAGTTAAAACCAGCAATCTCTCTCTCTCTCTCTCTCTCTTATAGAAGTTGGTGAGTTTTGGAAGCAAGTACAAAATGAGCTTCTTTTACTCGAAGGTTCACGCCCCAAGTTTGTGGTCATCCAAAGTTGAGCACTTTATCAGAAGGGATTGAAAACAAATAAGTACATATAGTCACTGTAGAATTAGAGAAAGAGAAAAAATGCGTGGCTTGAAGCTAACTGAACGTTTCAAGAGCTCTCAAGTTCATGCTCTCAGTTCTTCATCATCAGACACCAGTGGTGGTGGTGGTGGTGGTGGTAGCACTAGCACCAACAAAGCCTCATCAGTGGCTGCCACCAAAGCCAATTACAACAACAACCTCAACAGACACAGAACCAAGATACCATATTCTTGGACAAAGCACAAATCCAGAACCACCACCAACAACAACACAAACTCAGCTATTGCAAACCTTTTGTTCTCTCTTCAGCTTCCTTCCACTGACACCATTGAACCAACCATAGAACCATACCTTAGACCCATCAACCTCATAGATACGTTATCAGAACTGTACCACCGCTTGGAGTGTTGCTCATCACAACCCCAGAAAGTATCACTGTACTTGGAACAGTACTCACTCTTTCGCAGCCTTGGTGACCAGAAGATACTCAGAAGGTGTCTTAGAACAGCACGCCAGAATGCAGAAGATGTGCTCTCAAAGGTTGTGCTTTCCGCATGGTTGAGGTTTGAGAGGAGGGATGATGAGCTTGTTGGTGTGTCTTCAATGGAGTGTGGTGGTTATGTTCTTGAGTGTCCAAAGAAGAATCTGGAACATGGGTTTAGTCCTTGTTCAACCAATGATCAGTGCCAGTGTCATCAGGAGCCAGATCAGGAAAGTTTAACTGAGGATGTAGATGCTTGTTTGCAAGATGAGGAAAGTGATGTTTCCTTTTGTGTTGGGAATGAGGAAATCGGTTGTGTTAGGTGCAGGATTGCAGCACTTTCAGAACCATTTAATGTCATGCTCTATGGTGGATTTGCTGAGTCCAAAATGAGGAAGATTGACTTCTCAGGAAATGGAATATGCCCTGAGGGGTTGAGGGCAGTGGAGCTTTACAGCAGGACCAAAAGGTTAGACCTTTTCTCTCCCATGACTGTTTTGGAGCTTCTTTCCTTTGCTAATAGGTTTTGTTGTGAGGAGATGAAGTGTGCTTGTGATGCTTATTTGGCTTCAATTGTTGAGAATGTTGAGGATGCATTGGTACTTATTGAGTATGGAATTGAAGAGAGGGCAACCCTTCTTGTAGGGTCATGCTTGCAAGTGTTGCTTTGGGAGCTTCCTAATATGCTGTATAATTCGAAGGTTGTTAAAGTTTTGTGTAGTTATGAGGCAAAGGAAAGGTTGGCCATGGTGGGGTATGCTTCTTTCTTGTTGTACTATTTCCTGAGCCATGTGGCTATGGAGGAAAGCATGGCGTCGAAAACAACAATGATGTTGCTGGAGAGAATGGGGGAGTGTGCTACAGAAAGATGGCAGAAGGCCCTTGCTTTGCATCAATTGGGGTGTGTGCTGCTTGAAAGGAAAGAATACAAAGATGCACAACATTGTTTTGAGGCAGCAGTTGAGGCAGGTCATGTTTACTCTATGGCTGGTGTGGCCAGGGTCAAGCACAAGCAGGGTCAACCATATTCAGCCTATAAGTTAATCAGTTCCCTCATATTCGAGCATAAGCAAGCCGGGTGGATGTATCAGGAGCGTTCTCTGTACAATTTGGGAAGGGAAAAGAGCCTTGATTTGGATGTTGCAACTGAATTGGACCCTTCCCTTTCATTTCCATATAAATATAGGGCCTTGGCAAAGGTGGAGGAGAAGCAGATAAAGGAAGGAATTATGGAACTAGATAAATTTATTGGATTTAAGCTCTCCCCGGATTGCCTAGAATTGAGGGCTTGGTTATATATTGCACTTGGGGATTATGAGAGCGCCATGAGAGATATTCGAGCATTGTTAACTATAGAACCGAACTACATAACCTTACATGGGAAGATTAAAGCGGAATACTTGCTCCAACTTCTAACCCGCGGAGTTCAGAGGAAGAGTCAGGCTGACTGCTGGATGCAATTGTATGATCAATGGTCTTCTGTTGATGATGTTGGTTCTTTGGCAATTGTCCATCAGATGATAGAGAATGAGCCTGGAAAGAGCCTGCTAGAGTTTCGTCATTCTCTACTCCTCTTGAGGTAATCTTCTGTGGAACCAACCTATAAGTATCACTTTTCTTTAACTTTGAATACTTATTGTGTTTATTGCATTTTGTCTTGGATCCTTAGGACTTGAGTTGGAGTGTTTGACAAGCATATCACATTGTGTAATGTCCATAATCTTGTTGCTGGTATCTAGATATGTTATTCCTCTTAATGCTTCCTGGTCTGTCTGCACAATGTAGCCATTTTCTGCCTTCAAATTAGCTACTATTTACAATGTCAATAAAATTGAATTACTCAAATCTGCCTAATTTACAGGTTAAACTGTCAAAAGGCTGCGATGCGCAGTTTGCGGTTGGCCAGAAACCACTCTAGCTCGATGCAAGAAAGGCTCATTTATGAAGGGTGGATTCTATATGATACTGGCTATCGTGAAGAAGCTCTTGCAAGGGCTGACAGGTCCATTGCAATTCAGAGATCATTTGAAGCCTTTTTTCTGAAAGCATATGTGTTGGCAGATACAAATCTGGATCCTGAATCTTCTTCTTATGTTATCCAACTTCTTCAAGAATCACTTAAATGTCCTTCAGATGGTCTTCGCAAAGGACAAGTTAGTGATCGCTGATACTATCCCTATTCCTAATGAAGTTTGTGTTCTGCATTTATTTGATTGTCTTGTGCAATATTTTGCAGGCATTGAATAACTTGGGGAGTATTTATGTGGATTGTGGTAAGCTAGAACTTGCAAAAGAATGCTATAAGAATGCCCTTGCAATTAGGCACACAAGAGCTCATCAAGGTCTAGCACGTGTTTATCATCAGAAAAACCAACGAAAAGCTGCATATGATGAGATGACCAAGCTAATTGAGAAGGCAGAGAGCAATACCTCAGCATATGAGAAACGATCGGAATATTGTGACCGCGAGATGGCAAAGGCTGATCTTGATGTTGCAACTCAACTGGATCCCTTAAGGACATATCCATATAGATATAGGGCAGCAGGTACCTAGTCCCTCATTGTTCACTCTCCTATCTTCCATTTGATTTGATTAATTGAAGACATAGATTTCAGATAATAATATGCTGGTCTTAATATTTAAATATGCAGTCACTTAAAAAAGATCTGTTCCTATGGTTGAGGAAAACTTTACCTGTTAAATATGATGAAGCTTTCTTATTTCAAATTCAATGTTATGATTCACAAGCCTAGTCTGCAATTGACCAAGACAAAAACACGCCTAGCATGTTTGATTTCCAGAGACATCAAGCCCAGAAATATGACTAACTACCATTTGATTACTACTTTAATCACAAGTTTGGGTATCTGCATTGCAATTAAGTAATGAATTGATTGGATCTGAATTCCTAAGGGACAGTTATTTTATCTGTTGTCCTAGCCTGTTAGCTCAAAATCTTAGTTCAGTTGTAATTTTAAGTTTTAGGTGACTTTCTATCTAGTGAGTAGGTAGTGTAGTATGGGGAGAAATTTTGGTCCCTCCTACTATTTTTTAACATCACATAATTTGCCACAAAGAAAAAATGGAAATAGAAGAGGATAATTGATGCAAGGCTACTTAATCTCCACAAAAATTACTTTTTGTTTATGACAACTCCAGACTCGAGTCACACACATCACCTGTGAAATCAACTATTTTACTTAGTGTCACAGTTTTCACTCATATGACCAGTGATGATGGATGAGCAAAGAGAAACTGAAGCTGTGGAAGAACTCACAAAGGCCATAAATTTCAAGCCTGACCTGCAAATGCTTCATCTGCGGGCGGCATTTTATGAGTCAATGGGAGACCTATCATCTGCAATTCAGGATTGTCAGGCAGCTCTTTGCTTAGACCCAAACCACAAGGAGACACTTGATCTGTATCGAAGGACACAAAAGCTGAACTTTTGATCCTAAACTATTATGTGCATCAGCAAGATAAATGTGGAGATCCCAAGTGACTGAATTTTTCCCTCAGAAATCCTACAACAACCATCTAAGAACAAGGATAAAATGGGAGGTCATGGATTGTGGAAACAAAACCCAAGAAACAATACTTCTTTGGATACATCATGAAAAATATGGATAAAGGAGATTGAGTTATTTGTTTGCATTATCAAATTGGATGATTCAGGTGTAAATCAGGAGATTTTTTGTGTAGTTACTCCATTGATATGATATGGATTCTTGTGAACCATATGCACAGAATTTGTCTCATACTATTTATTTACACATCCTCTTGTACAGTTACAGGGTTATAAAGTGATCCATACCTCTTGTTTCCTCCATATATAATTTATTTTTCCTACGTTGTTTTGGCAAAAGATGGAAAAGAAAGAACAAATAGTATCTTGTTCTCAGATTTCCTTTCTTGAAAAAGTAAGCTACATTCACATGTCTATTTTAGAAATAACACCACAACCCAAGTGAGTGTGGCAAAAAGATTCCACTGAATGACTATTTTCTCAGTTTGTTATTGTTCTTGGTCCAAAGTACTTAGTATGTCAGGTAAACTTCAAGATATCCAATGAAAAAGATGAGATTACATTCTGTTTTTTGTTTTTGTTTTGTACTCCTCCTTCCTTTTTTTTTTTGGGGCTGTGATTCAACCTCCAATCTCTATTGTCTTTAGATGGTAGATGGGGTAGGAAATGTATTTTCTATGGCTAGTATTTTAGAGAAGAACATTCATTCAGTGGTATCATGACTATGTCTGTATATGACAAAATAGTGGATTGTTTCCATCTCCGTGCAGACAAACAATACCCCTGCCCTCAGCATCTTCCACAGTCAACAAAAACAAAATTCCTTTAGAAAAGAATAAAAGCAGAAGGATAATAAGCAAGTATTTTCCATTCCTCAAATATTTACATGGACCATTTCCTCTAGTGAGACAAGTTGTCTCTTCTACACATACACCCTACTTCAGTTGGCTTCAAAAGAAGAATCTAAAACAGAATCAAACCCCCCCTCCACCCCCCCCCCCCCAAAAAAAAAAAACACAAAAATAAAGAAGGAAAGAATTAAAAATGGCATGAAACCCCAATTTCAGACTGATTGCTCAGATTATCATCCCAATGTCTTTTTCTTTGGGGTCATGGATTAATGTCTGAACTTGAGTCCATAATTTCTAATTCTGCCCACCACAGAGGGGATGATTTTGGTGTTGCTCCATCAGGCGCCATAGCAGTGATTTCCTTCAGCCTAGCAACAACCTCTTTCATAGTTGGTCTTTTCTCTGGATCTGGGTGCACACAACTGTTAACCACTTCAGACCATTTATCAACTTCACCTTCTTGCAAAGAGTTCAGGCTTGCATCCACCAAATCTCTCAAGGGTTGCCCCCTTATATATTCTGCTGCCCAATCTGCATGAAAGCCATTGTCCACAGCATAGGGAATTCTCCCAGTTATCAATTCAAACAATATCACTCCAAAGCTATAAACATTGCCTTTTATATGTGCTGAAGTTGTTTCCGAGAGCTGCGTGGCTTCGGAACCCTTTATATCATTCCAGAAACTGAGGTCTGATAACTTAGCAGCATAATCTTCAGTCAGGTATATAGAGGAAGATAGCAGGTTTCTGTGGGCAATGGGTGGTGTTAGCTGATGCAAGTGCTCTAGACAATAGGTGACTCCCATAGCTATCCTCATTCTCATTCCCCAGTCTAGTTGTTCTGCTTCTCTAACTGCAAGACATACATGAATGGCGTCAACACAAAACATTGCTTGCCATTACACAATGCAAACAACTTTAACATGTCAAGGAAGTAATCAATCTAAAAGCTTAATTTTTCAAGTTTTGGGATGACATAAAGCCCTCCCCAAAACGTTCTCTAAACTCTCATGCAAAAGCCTTCCTCACTTCTTGATCAACCAATCGTTGACATTACATCATGAAACTGGTATACCTGTTGGTTGAAGATGTAAAGTGAAGGCCTAAGATTTATATTTTTCATTTATATTTCTATCTCAAGTGGCTGATCATAGCTATGTCAATAAACTCTTACTGATATGTATCAAGTAATATGAGAAGATACTCCATTACAGTTGCATGTTAGGTTGCAATGATTCTCAAAGCACATGCTCATTGATGTAATCATGTAAGTAAATTTTAAACAAAACGACACTGACCGTGAAGATGCTCGAATAGCGTTCCATTTGGAGCATACTCAAAAACCATCATCCTTGTGAATGGCTTTTTCTCTTCACAATACCCAATAAGATTCAGAAAATTCTTGTGGTTCACCCTTGACAATGTCTCTATCTGAAAACATTAAAAGCAAAAAGTTTCAGAAATGAAACCAGATCATAAAGGTGTGGTGCATTTGCTACATTTGTTGCCTGCACACCTTCTTTCGGAATTGAACTTCCATACTTTTTGACCAGTTTTTGGATGAAGTCACTGCAGAAGATGCTACAGCTATCTCAACTCCACTAGAGAGAGTCCCCTTATAAACAGTCCCCTCTGGTAGAGAACCAATGATGTTGCTGAAATCTTCACAAGCTGCTTCAAGTTCTGCTCTTTTCAGACTCGGAACACCTAAAACCACACATGCTCAATGAGTGTGCAAAGCATATTTCAAATAAAGGACTACTTGTGAAGAAGGGAAGGACTATAACATAAACTTTTTCTTCTTGGCAGTTGCTATGCATTTTTCAGTTTGAAATCTATAACTCAGCTTGCAAATGAAGTGAATAAAGTAAATATGAACCAGAAGTAGCAGAGAGCACAAATTACCTGTTACAAATGCTTTTTGAAGCTGGCCACTCAACCCTGAGGCCCAAGGTTTTACAGTTACAACTTTACTACTTCGGAAGCAAACAAAACCAATGGCTGAAACCAAAATCAGGAAGGAGAATCCACCAACTGTTGACCAAATTATCACAGAATGTTGCTTTATTTTTGAACTTTTTGATTTCTCTTGGTTTGAAGATTGGGGCGCAGAAGGCGCCGAAATCCAATTGGAATGTGTTGGTGTGGACACAATAGGTGGATTAGCTGGAAGTGATGGTGCCACCAGCGGTGAAGGTGAGGGTACGGGAGTGAAAAAGGTACTGAATGGAGAGGGAGAAGGTGAAGGGGAAATTTCTGGTGAATTTGAAGGACTTTCTGATGATGAAACTAGTAATGGTGATGGTGAGAAAGGCTCAGGAGCTGGTGATAATGAAGAGGGAAAAGGTGATGGTGATGGTGAAATGGACTCCTTCTTATTATCCCTCTTAGTTTTGTGTGTCTTAGCAGCATTTTTTGCTTGGAGAAGTTGCCTCCTGTATTCTATTTCCCTATGCTGGCCAATGTGCCTGACACAAACTTGCAAATCTTAAAAACATGATCTGATATACCCCACAGTTTAATGAAGATACTTTAAGCAATACTGGGCTTAGAAGAGAAGCTAATAATTCATATTGGATATTGGATCTATGCCGTGGCGAAAAGCAAGGTGACATAAAAGCAAAAGCAAAAGCAAAATCTCATTCAGCTATTAACTAAAGATATCATATTCTAGCTTGCATGAACACTTACTTACCAGAAATTAGGTCTGCTATCATATGCTTGTCTAGTGGTGGCACCACTTAGTTGCTCTCCATGTACATGCATTTCGGAAATCATCTTGAGCATGTACACTTCTGGGGTTAAGTTGGAAAGATAGTCATTGTTGTCAAATAAACTACAGCACAAAATTTGACTATTTAAGAACAAAATCTCTTAAAAGAACAATATTGGAACAAAATATTTTGGCATGAAAGCATCAACTTACAGGGTAGTTAAGGAAGGATTGCTGCCAAGTTTGTCAGATGGAAATGTTCCACTAAAGTTGTTATATCCTAAGTCAAGAACTTCCAGTTCCTGTAATTGTAGTATCTCATTGGGGATTTCTCCAAAGAAAGAATTGTTGCGCAAAATGCTGCAAGAACTTACAAGGATTAAAAGGGTGTTCAAGAGTAATAATTCCTATGTCTTTGTCATAATCAATCATGGCATGTACATTTTTCTTACATTGATTTTATGTGAGCCAGCTTCCCGATTTCTGGTGCTAGTGTTCCATAGAGACATAGATCTTTCAAATTCCTGCAAATTAAATAATGTTTAATTAAGGTATAATAAGTGTATAAACAATGTAGAACAGAAGCAAAACAAATATAATTTTGAAATATATGAAATTTATAATGGCAATAAATAAACCTTTGAAAGATAATTAATTTAGGAACGCAGGGATAGCTGCCTAGCAAAAGCGCTGGCCATATTTCAATTGTGAACTGATAAAATACTTGCGTTAACCCATGTAGAGGGATAGAACTAGATATTTCGCTGGTTGATTATTTAAATGGCAGTTTACAAGCTTGATATATTTAACTTATATGTAAAAACGATTGTGGCTCGCTAACATGCTCTATATATATATATATATATATATATAGAAAAACTTAATTCCAAATAACTTTAATGGCTCAAACGTTCAAACACAATTCAAAACTTTAAATAATGTATTAAAAATAATAAAGGTATAAATAAATAAGTAAACGCGTTAATACGAGATAAGTTCAAATTTTTATAGCCCCTTTAAAATATAAGCCAACTCAATCCAATCTGCTTATTATTAACCGATTAAAGAGTGAATTGATGTGAATCGAGTTGGCAAATCATTACCTTTAATAATTGTAATATAAATTGTTAGATGTATTTCTTGGAAATTTTTGGACTTCTATTTATTTATTTATAAAACTGGTTGAATAGTAATTTGATAGTTCCTAAGATTTAATACTACATAATTTTTATTTATGATCGAATGGATCATTAAAAATCACATGTCAAACTTTGGATTCAAATATGTTAGTTTGCTTGATTATTTGTTAGGTCGGTTGCTTGATTTATGATATATGAAATAAATAATCTTTTAAAAAAGGATAAGTCCTCTCTCTCTCTCTCTCTCTCTCTCTCTCTCGTATTGCCACATCAAAGTCCAAAGGGAGATATGAGGGGTGATCCTCTTTGTATACAAACATGTGTATGATACCTTCCGCAATTGTTGAAATGGTTTCTTCTTTATCATTATATCTTAAAAGGTATGTATCTACGCTTTGTATTTTAATATTCTAATATCATATATTTTTGATTGCAAGTGTTATTAGGATATGAGAATTCTATCCATTAGTAGTTCCTCTCTCAACAATAACTAAGTCTCTATTTAGAAAAAAAGAAAAAGTTATTAAATCTCTTTCGACTATATTTTTCCTCCCTCATTTGAATTTAATTTGTTCCTTTTTTTTTTCAATTCTCTATTTTTATTCTTTCATTGGTTTAATGATTGTTTTATACTCTATTTTTTGTTTAATCACTATTAGATTATAATATATTTTGAATTTTTATATTTACTCTTCCATTTGCCCAAGATAAAAGACATCACCCAAAAAAAAATAATAATAACTGTCAAATCACTAAACCAACTGAGAGTTTTTTTTTTTTTTTTTAAAAAAATCTGTATCCCCTATCACGGAAAATGCAATACTCCAAAAATTTCTTTGAAATATTATATTTAAATGAATTCTACAGGATAAACTTTTATATGTTCTTAAAACAACAAAATTTAGCATTTTAATTTTGAGGTTATCATGCCTTCTCTACTTTAAATACACTTTTTTGTTTTTGGCCTCCAATAACATTTAAAAATTTTAAAATATTGTTTTGTCTTCACTTCAATATTTTCTCTTTTTAAAAGATTACCTTATTATTTTCCAAAAAAATATATTGAGATAGGAAAGTCAGCGCTGTAAAGTTATGATATTAAAAATGTTAGTTATATCTTAAATGTCATGAACTAAGTATATCTGGATAGTGGTAACCTTTACATTGTTCTCAGTTCACGAAATTTAGGACGTAACAAATACTTATAATATTGTAATTTTTTATACTGCATCTAAAATTTTCTTTTCATATCAAAGTGCAACATTCCAGGATTTGACTGGGCATACTTTAGAGCATAAAATACATAAGCTCAACTATTGATAAAAAAAAAACAAGTCAATTAAGATTTTATAAGATAAAACCATGACAAATCTCATACATATATAATAATATGAATTATTGATTTTTCCATCAACAATTAAGATGATGCATTTTATTCTCTAAATTGCATAATACAATTAAATGATCTAAATCCAAATTTTTTAAGGGTGAATTTGGTATAGAAGTAAAAGTGGGAGAGAATTTATACGTAAATCTAAGGATTTAATTTGAATATATTGTTAGTGTAAAAATTTTTTACACAGACATCCAATCATATATTGCCACATCAGCAAAAATTTTTGACATAACCATCCACTACTTGAATGATCATGCAAATGAAATATTTTGATTGAATGACAGTATAAAAAAATTTTATACTATCAGTGTATTCCAATTTAACTCTAAATCTAATCCATAAAAATTTCTACTTCCCTTTTACTTCCATACTAGAAGACATAATACAATACTCCATTAAGAAAAAGAGTAATAGAATTAAGTCCCCACCTTTTTTCCCATTTTTTTTGTTTCCTTCTAAGAATTTCTCGTGAGATGGAAGAGAGGTAGCATGCATGAAAAATGCAAAAGAGAATGAAAAAGAAGAAAAAGTTGCTTACAATGTGACAACATTGCCGTCAGAGCACTCCACTCCGAACCAAGAGCAGGGATCAACAACTCCATCTTCGCCATTCCAACTCCATAAAGCTCCCAGTGGGTCCCTCACAACCTTCTCCCTCATCGCTACCAGCGCCAACCCTGCAAAACACCACAAACACAACACACACAAACCTCATAACTATCTCGTGAATTTCATCATAACCCATCAATGAAACAACCTCAAAACCCCCCCCCCCCCCCAAAAAAAAAAACAAAAACAAAAACACAAAAACACAAAAGAAAAAACCAAAAAAGAAAAAATAGAGAAAAAAGGAAGAAAAGGGGGGGGGGGGGGGAACACACACACACACAGAGAAAATCTATGTATTCAGAGTCGTGGATTCTGTGGCACCCTTTTACCTTCGTCGTTCAGTGTCGAACACTGAGTCTGTTTCATGCTCAACAGGAACACAAATGCCACCATGCGCCACAGCTTTAACCAAACGATGAATCTCCACGCTTCTTCCATTATTACACGAAAGAGCTTCAGAACAATGATCTGAAATTCACTTAGTTCTTCTGGCCAAAAAAAAAAAGAGCACATAAACAACACCCATCAAAACATATGGGATATATATACATACACGAACAACTAAGGTAAAAAAATATATCTATATATAGTATATTTTATATTAGAATGTATTATATAATTATCAAAAATAATACTCAGCATATATTATATGATGAGTAAGATACATTATGTGGTGATTGTTACCCAAAAAAAAAGGTATTATATAAGAAATAGATTGTGTAAAGCAAAACTGAAGAATAAAATGATAAGAGAACTCACCGATACACAAAGTGTTGCAAGAAAGCGAAGGTGGAATATGTTGGGAATTGGTATATGATGGGGAAGAGAAGGGAGTGTTTGGGGGAAGTGAGACACAGCGTCCGAAAAAAAAGCTTCTTTTCTTCTGAGTTTGTGGGTTTGGTTTTAATTTGCGGCGGTGGATGATAAAGTTGGTGACGGCACACACGGTGCGGCTTTTCATTAATTCACCGTTTCATAGTTTGGATTGTTTCTTCTTGTTGGAGTGGTCAGCATTCATTCAACTACTCTTTATACTATCCTCCACCCTTAAACGCATGTCCCAATCATCAATCATGTACCGTGCCAATCATATACTGTACACTAGCTTTTAGCAAATCTAATAGCTATGTTGCACCCATAAAATTACATCAATCCCAAAGATTTGAAGTAAGGTGGATGAATTATATCAGAGAGAGTTTATTATATCAAGACAATGGCTGCAGAGATAATTTAGTAAATAATAAAAAGATAAAGATAAATTTAAAATTAATAATAAGATTAAATAAATTATTTTTTTTTCAATTTTTAAGGGTAATATCCTTATAATTATTAAGAAAAGAGATTAACTCTTTCAAATATATTGAAAGTGATTAGCCTTTTTTTTTCTAATAATAAGAAAGAGAGATATCTTTCGAAAACCAAAAAAAAAAAGGTTTGTTTTATTTTGCCATTAACAAACTAAATTTAAATCTTAATAAACTAAAACTAAATCTTAATTAATATATTATGTTATCTTTGTTTTATCACCAATTACTTGTTAAAATTTGAGCGGCGAAAAAGAGAGAGAGAGAGAAATGCATACTAGCCGGGAATTAGAATAAAATTTTAACCAACGAGCTAACACAATTGATACAAATTAAATTCTTATACTTATATTGATTTTTTATATTTAATTAACCGTTTATCATTCCACCTTTCTTTCTCTCATATCTACGTCTTAACACCTTCAATATATATAACTAAAATTAAATTTTTTATTTTATAATCTTTAATCCAATAGTAAATTGCAAAATGTTAATTCCATGAAACACGATTTGATGTGTGAAAAAATATTTTGTGTTAATTTTTATTTAATGTATATATACGCATTTTGATTTCAAAAGGAAAACAGAAATGTAATTACATTGACTCGGCTTTCGCTTCCGTACATTAGTAAATTATAATATGCTTACTCTTCTGAGTAATATATTCTTTTTCCTGTTTTGCGTGTAGCACTGACATTTTCTCTACACCTTTTTTTGTGCTTTGGTGATGATGCCTTAAACGGCTTTTTGAGCATTTTAAATAATCTCTTTAATTCTTTTACTCGTGGCACGTAGTAACTCAATTGAGCTGGTAAATGGTATTCCTCACAAAATAGTAAAATATTAATAGCGTTGCCATGCCTTTTCAATAGAAGAAATGGCGAAGGGCAATGTAAAACATAAGGATTCAGGCCAGGCCAATGGAACTATTCAATGTTTGAATTGCGTATTTGAAGTTTTAAAAGTAATAAGAACCTAAAGGTATCCAAAGTTCATAGCCTTTGACTTTATTTAATTTACCCAATTTCTTACTTGGCCTCTTGTTTGCTTTTGCCTAGTTCTGTTGCACCTAGGCTTACTTTACTTATAATAACCACCGTTCATATATAAGTAAGACTATTATATTAATCAGCAATCCACGTACATACGTACGAAATGTTCTTCGTGAATTTTGGCGTACTAATATTGACTGCTTATACATCACTCATTCATGGGCCAATTCATGATCTCGAACATTTTTTTTAATGGAAGCATACACTTATTCTGCCAATACATATTTCAAGCTTAACTTTTACGTTGATGGCTAACTTGATATCTAATTTTTGAACCGCGGTTGGAAGATATTTGAAGAGGTCCACAACTCCACAAATGTACCATTTGATTGGAAGGCTTCTTTATTATGTTCTCTTGACCTAACTACTCCCCGCAAGAGACATAACCCTTCAACAGTTCAAGTATCTTAGTCTACTGCCTGATCAATTCACATAATTTGGTGCTGTTGGCTCTCAATAACAAACATTATACCATAAACAATATTGAACTCTGACCTAGATGCATGAGTGCCATGTGGACCAAACTTCTGTGGATGAAAGTTGAGGATGATTTTTTTTTTTCTTATTGGCCTTGTAAATTGTTAAAGCAATTTTAGATTGGGAGTGGCAGATAGATAAAAGAGAAAAAAAAAATATTTTGTATCTCTAAACTATAGACTATGTGTACTTTAGTCTTTGTATTTTGAAAATATATAAATCAATCCCCTGAACTTTCCTAAATGTGTAAATTGATTTTTCTGTTAATTTTTCATCAATTATTAATGAAAATAATATACATTTAAAAAAGTTTAAAGTATTAAGTTATATATTTAAAAAAATTCAGAGAGTTGATTTGCATACGACTTAAAATTCAAGGGAATTAATATACTTATTTTAACCAAAATTCATATTCAGAAAATTTCAAGGAATCAATTTATAATTTTTTAAAATATAGGGACTAAAATGAATATGATCTATAATTCAGAACACTAAAATACCTTTTTCCCTAAACAAATTATTCTCAAAGTAGTGATTCTAATATTTAAACGCAAGTAATTTTTTTCCCCCTAAAGTTGTCTATTTTAATTGCAACCAACCACTTCTAAGCACTAGCTACAGTGGCAGAATGAGGGGATTTCTATGGACCATATGACTCCTCTACATCCCAGATTTTCTACATATATATATATATATATATGTAGGAAGTGTTTATATTGGTTGATGAATTACTGATGCTCCAAATTTTTTTCTTTCAATTTTTTTTTTCTCTCAATAATGTACCATAGAACTTTCTCCTAAAAGTCCATCAATGCACCCCTAACTGCTTCTTCAAAATTTCTTGCTAGTCACCTCCTCCTCCTTACAATTAGTGATTTTGAAGGTGTCTTTTCCAAAATTTTCAACACTTTTTTTTGCAAGCACTACTATTTCCATTCAACAGCCACCATTATTATCTGTCTAATAGCCATTACTTCCACCCAATAGCCAAGCATTCTTCCACCAAACCCTTTTATTCGCATCATTGAAATTGATACTTGCAAAGGTAGGAGTTGAAACTAGAAATCAATAGTGGGGAGGGACTTGTGGTGGACGCCGGCTGCACATGCGGCAATTAAAGCGAGTAATGGATAGAGAGGAAGGATAACTATGGTGGATTGGCAGCAAAAGTGGTCAATGGTGGATAAGATTTATTTGAATAAATCTAAACTATTTATATTATTTTAATTAATATCTTATGGTTGTAAATATTTGGTACATTATAATTTATAGTGGTCCATGGACCAATGTAAACACTTCCATATATATATATATGTTATGCATGTGATTTCTTTTCTTTAATAGAAATTATATATGTAGTACTTTGTCTTAGTCCCCATCCCTAGCTATAGTTAATTTTATAATGAGAGGATGTGTCTTCTATTACGTAGTAGTGAAAAATGGTATAGAAGAAAAGAAATGGCATGGCGTGAAAGACAAGTACGTAAGAGGATGTTGGAGTTGGGTGGTGAGTGTAACATTCCAATTTAGCAAATAAAAGAAAGATGAGGGATAACGAGATCCAAGCTTCTGTGAATGTGACCCAAGAAGTTAGTGATGTAAGATCATTGATTTCTACTCCTTTCAACATTTTATTTTACATTTATAAAACAGAAATGGACACCGGTTTAAACAGTAGTGATATTTGTTCACTCTTCTCCTTGGACACTCTCAACACTCAGAGAGGGAGGAAGAAAAAATAAATTTATAAAAGAAAAAGTAAAAAGCCCCCCTTCGGAGGGGAGAATAAAAAGTAGAGAAAGTGTTTGGATTTCCGTCAATTTTGGTGGTTAAAAAACATTTCTGCTGGTTTAAATACACATAAGTGAGATAGAGCTTAAATAAATAAAAAAATAAAAAGATATTTTTTAATACTTTTTAATATTTATGATTTGTGAGTACTCAAATTTATGTCCACTAATAATATATAGATAACTACTATCTATATAAAATGAAAGATATTGTCTCGTAGACAAAAATTAATTCAACAATGTCTTTTGTCTATATGTGACTCAGTTGACAACTTAGATTTTATAAGGCAATACTCGTCGCGAGAAAAAAAAAAAAGTAGCATATATTTGGTGTGTATATTTAAGTTTGTAATTTAAGTTTGATCATTACATTTTCGTTTTGGGTTTACATGGCGTCCAAATTTTCAATTGGTCCCAATGTTATGAAATTATTTAATTTTCAATGCAAAAGAAAAAATCTCCCCAATACTCTAGCCAAACATTTTAAGCATAAACTTCCAATTATAATAGCTGCATGTTCTTTAAAAAAAAAAGTATGACTGTTCAAATTAAAACTACAAAATACTACATATAAATACCATTTCACTAAATTGTTTCCTCTAAAGTTGTTAAGGTTAATCGATTATGTTTAGCATTCGCGGATCTTTTCCAAGAATTTTGAAAGCATTTTGCAGATTTGCACTTCTGGGGTTTTGGGATGCTTGTGGTGTCATTGTGCCATTTTTTTGTCTGACTTGCTGATGCAGTTATCAACAATTTGTGTGTCACATTGGGAAGATTTAATGATCTACAAAGCTCTCTATGTCAGCAATGCATTTTGGAGGAGTTCTTACCAATTGTCTAGTAAACAATTTTGTAGGAGGTCAATGAGTATGGTTCTGTTATGAAGGTGCATGTACTTAATTAGGTGTTTTTTGGTGGTTAGGGTAGGAGAATACTGATAGATATAGTATTACTGTTGCTGTTTTCTTTTTGTATCTTGATGCTTTAATGTTGTTGTTCTGATTCTATGCATGTTTTGTGGCTCCCCTCATTTGAGTGGCTAAGCATTTTGCTAATTATCGAAAAAAAAAATGTGTGGCTGTGTTCGTTGACATTTTCTAATTTAGTTTTGAGATGGTTATGTGAAAAAAAATTCGTTTTAACTAATTTTGAAGCAATAGTCCATTTGGATATCATAATACATGGAATTTTAATTTCATTTCTAATATTTATAGAATTAAAATTTAGTTAGAATTTTAAATTTTATGTCGTTAAAGAACTAGAACATAAACTATAATTTTTTAATTTTATTATTTAAATATTTGATTCAAAATTTAAAATCAATAAAAATATTAATAAACGACAATTTTGTACTATAGTATTTTTTATTATAACTTTTTATGAAAATTATTTATATATAAAATAATAAATTAGAATTTAAGAAAGCTTTTATGCCATATATTTTTATAAAAATATTATATTTTAATAAATATGATAGTTAACAAATAAATAAAAAAGAAAAAGAATTATATAAATTTTAATGAGAAGAGAGATGTTTAATAAATTTTGAAATTGAAAATCCTTATAGTGTGAATTAGAAATTAAGAAAAACTCATCTTATTTGTTTTTCAATTCCATGAAATTGATATATAGAATTATATATAATTTCAATTCTATTTGTTACTCCGAACATAAAAATTAGAATTAAAAAACAAATAAGACGGTCCAAATAGGACATAATATTCCACACCTTGTTTCATACACCAAATGGGACATAAATTAATCATGAAATTCAAGCAATGAATTAAAATAAGTATTAATCACCAATCTCTTTTATTTTGACCTTTTAGAAAGGGTTAAAAAAACTACCACAAGTTAAGGATGTAGACTGGTCAGTTTGATTCATGTTTAAAGAAAGAGTTATATTATTTGTACATAAAGGTGGGACATCTAAATATAACATCCTCTCACATAAATATATAATTTATTACCTTATCTCAATATATGTGCACCTCGATATTCACCCACATTCACATAAATATATTATGTCTTATACTATATGTCTATACATAGTATGTTCAAAAATTATTTCTCTTAAAGAAAAACAAATTTAAACTGGTCAAAATTAATTAGATTAATTTAGTTTAATTTTTAGAAAATTTTTAGCAAATCTAAACCAACCCAATTAAGATTGGGTTTCATCAGTTTGAAATAAAAAATAAAAAATATTTTTTAATTTTATTTTTATAACAATTAATAATTGTGTAATGTTTGATTGTGAAATATTTAGTAATAGTGTAAATAAATAAACGTCTTATCTAAATGCAAACAAAGAAAATAATCCAACTAATACTAATTAGTTTGATTTAATTTTGATTTAAAAGTAACAACTATATGAACTAATCAAAATCAATTTCATTAATTTGGCTTTGGTTTACTGAGCGCCTCTACTTGCACTCATCAACACTCATATACTTTTATTTATTATTCTATCAAAAATATTAAATAACAATTCGGTCCACACTGCACTCTCTATTTAGCACCAAGGAGAGGGACATCAGAATTGCCGAGAGCTTGATGCTCCACCCTATATAATAACGTGGAAAATTAGAGCACCGTCATTTTGGAGTCTGTTAGGCTGGTAATGTCAAATTATTATAAAGAGAAGTATTATTTATACCACTCTCAACTCTAGAAACCCCTAATATCCACTCACATGTTTAAAAAAAAATTATAAAAAAAAAGAAAAAACCAAAAAATAAGAGGAGAGAGGAGAGAGATAAAAATAAGGATGTTGGGTGTTTAAAGGAAAGAGTGATACAAAAAAATTTTCTATCATATAAAACCATTGAGTCCGTTATAATGAGCATGCCGACAAGAGGAAAATTTTCAGATGAATTATTGGCCCATCCATGGGGGATTTGATATGCTTGATTTAATTTTAATATATTATTAGCAGTCATCAAATCAAATTTTATTATATTATTAAAAATACTTAATTTTGATAATAAATATTTTAAAATTATATATATAATTAATTAATAATATAAAATACTTTATATCACAATATAAAATCACAATATAAAAAATTAATCTCATACTTCATATTTATTTTAGATATATAGCATGTTTGAATTATAATATGTATATTTCATGATGTTTAAACTGAGTTTTATTTATGAATAATATATCTAACAAAATTATAATTAAGTTATATTTAAGCATAATCTTGAGTCTTAAATCAGAATTTAAATAAAAAATTACTTTTTTATTAAGTCAAATCATAATTTTCCAACTATAATAATACAAACATACTAATACAAATTAAATTCTATATATATCTATAGAGCATATGCTACCAAAATATTAGTTCGAATGGAAGGGATCATGTATGTGAAAAAAAATTTTATTGGAAGAGGTTTTGGTTTAGATATATGCTTGTATCTCGTGAGATTAATATCTCATCTATCGAATAAAAGAATACTCTAAAAGCAAAAATGGAAATTAGAGCAAGTTGTACACTCTGGTGAGGGCTACAAGTACAATAACTTGCTGCTCAATTTTTGCAGGTGCAGTGTTGCTTGTTTAATAGGAGTCATGCTCTCATCTCATGACCTAAAAGTGGGGCCTGCATGGGTCCATAATCATATCCTAGATCAGCAAATAGACAAGGCAACCTCCTTTGTTTTAGCAGAAAACGGCGTGCAACCTTTTTCCGAGTGTGACAGTACTGAATTATCTCCATACCATACCCAACTTCACGTGTTTCTAAATCTTGTTTCATAGTGACCTTAGTTGGGAGAAGCTGCTTTGTTTTTACAGACTGGCTGTGGAAGGTTCATTATTGTATGCTTTCCTTCACATCAACGAGTTGTAATCTCAGTCTTCTTTGAATTTAGAATTGCTAGAGGGAGAGGAATTAGGGTGCTTTTGTTTTCGGTTTTTCAGGCGAGAAAAACATTTTAAACACTATAAATGTCAAATAATATATGTAGAAATAAAGATGAATTAGATTACTCTTTATCTACAAATCTAAAACAACTTTGATTTTCATTAACTTTAAGGTAATTTTTTATTGACTATATATATATATATATATTTTATTGGCTATATATTTGATTAAGTTATTTTGATTGAAAAATAAAAATATTAATAATTATTTTTTAAAAATATTTATTATGTACAAAAAGGACTTCTTTTATTCAAATATATTTTTAATAAATAATTTCTCATGTCCTCGATTACAATTTTATAAGAAAAATTTATTATATCGTTGGTTAAAAAAAAAAAGAAAGATTTCAAATTTTGTTGTATTTGATCTTTTAAAAACTTAAACATTTTACTTTTTTAATATAAACTTTCTTTTTTTTGAATTCTTAAGGCACTAATTACATAAACTCTTATAATTATATCCAAACATGAAATAACTCTTTATTTTTGCTTTTGCTTTTACTTTTACTTTTACTTTTACTTCGAATTCTACTTTTGAGAAAATATACTTTTTAAAATCTTATCTAAATCGACCCTATATATAGGCTTAAAGAGGTAGTGGTTGGTCGCAGCGGAAGTAAACTACAACCCTAGGCTAATTTTACCTACAATGCTATTAGCAGTTTAAATTTTAGAGTACCACTTTAGAAGAGTTTTACTTAACTATCAACCCAATCCAAAATTATGCAACTCATCCTAGGTAACATATATGTGCTCGTATGGATGAGTTTCCAAAAAAAGATCATTTTTGAAATAATCTTTTTGAAGAGATCTTTTAAAAAAAAAAAACTTATCTTATATTTAAATATAAAATTAATTTATGTTTAGATGTAATATTAAAATATTTTTTATTTTTAAACAGTTTATTCATGTTATAAAAAAATCTTTTTTTAGATGATCAAAATTACAACTTCTGAAAAGGACCTTTTTATAAACTTTTTTAGTAATTCTGCTTTCTAAAATATTTTATCCAAACATAAACAAGACATAAAAAGTATTTTTTATAACAAAAAAATCTCTTTTTATCAAAAAAGTGGTGCACAAACCAACCCGTAATTCAAATCTTTCCAGCTTAGCGGCGTATGCTACGTTCCCTATTAAGTTCGGTGCACCACATATCTCATCCATTTAAGGGTGAAGATTGATAGTGCATATACGCAATTAATCACTACAAATACATCTTAAAATTCTTTCCCTCCGTCATTTTTTTTTCTCTCGTCATCTCTACGAGTTGCACTCTTTTATCATTAATCCCTCCGCCGCCGTTGCTTCCTTGGAAGCTAACAATAACACCATCATCGTTGCTACTGCCATGACCAAGGCTGCTCTTGCTACCGTCGCGATGAGGAGGCTAGGATCGAGCGTCCACCACATCGAGTTGTTCCACTTGGTGGGCATCGAAAGTGATTGTGGCAGGCACTGAAGGGCAGTGGTGATGGCGGTGGCACTGGAGATGGGGCAAGGGCGATCGGAGAATTCGAGAAGTTTGCTAAAAACAGTAGGAATGGAAGAAGAGAAGACATGAGAATTTTTATCATATATCATAAGTTAACAGTATATAGTTACGCCATCAATTTTTTGTCGTTAGATCGCCTGGGTGCGTGGTGCACCAAACTAAAAGTGGTGCATAATGGACATCTCCAGCTTTCCATTAATACTGTGTAACTCATTCGAAGATTTTCCTCAATGAATTTACTTTGGTTATGCCTCTGTTGCAAGTCGTGCATGCTAGGATTCAAATCTAGGACTAGATTGTGGCTTGAAATCTACTCTTAATCATTTTACAAGCATCCTTCACAAGAAGGCAGAAAATCTTCAAAAGACGGGTTGTATTTGTCAGGCCAAGGACGACTTTGTTTTTTGGTATGAAATAAAAGCACACGAAATTTTAATGAAAAGGAAACCAAGTTAAGCATCGCTCTTACACAGTGTTTATGGGCTTAAATTGGTTGAAGGGCCTGGTCCCAACTTTTGGAGCAGATGCAAACTCAGCCCACGGAGACAGAGAAAAAGAGAAGAAGAAATTGACAAAAACTTTTGACCAAAAACAACATGACAAAAAAAGACAAAGAAATGATTAAAAAAAAAAAAGAAGAAAATTGAAATACATCAGATGATTTTTTTTGCCCTTTTTGACAGGATAGTAAATTTGCTTACATGAGGGATAAAGACGCCGATAAACATGCATCACCAGAAGGAAATATGAATATCCGTTTTTTGCTGTGGAACGTCTTTCGGATTAAGAGATCATTCAAGGTATAGTATCAATAGCTTGTCTGAAGTCTGAACACAGTTGGGCTTACATGGAAAAATACTAATATTTTTTTTCGAGAATTTCTATAATATTTCTATAAAATTTAAAAGTATCGATATTTTTTAGTTATTTATAGTTAAAAATTTATCACATATTTTATTAACTTAAATAACTAAATTTTTAAAATTACTTTTAATGTATTTAAAATTTATAATTAAATCACATATATTAAATATAAAAAAATATCGGTACTCCTATAAAAAAAACAAGAGTAACCATAACTCAAATTCATGGCAATATTGTTTAGAATTCTTTTTGGTCGGCCTAGCACACATTTGTAAACTTCATAATTTTCTGTATAGTAGAGTTTGATTTTGACGTACGAAGTACATGAAAATTATATTTCTATTTTATAATTATTCCTCACATAATTAAAATATAATGTTATAAATCATCCCTTTCAAAGAGGTTAAATATTTTTAGCAGAGGCATAAATGGCATCTTGTGCTGAAAATAATTTTTGTTTATTCTAAAGAATAGGATAATAAAAATGGAACTTTAGACCACTTAATTATAAAAATTCTGATATTATATTATGAATTATTTATCCTAAAAACTTAAGCCTTTTTAATGTAGCTAAATGGAAAACTTTATATCTTAACATATAATTCCTTTCGACACACAATTATTGGGCCTTTAACTATTCTAGTAAAAAAGAATTTCTTACATATATTTTTATAATAAGAGAATTTTTTATATTATAAAATTTAATATATATTTTTATTATATAAATTATAATTATATTTTTCTTTAATTGTATTTTTTGGATTATTAATACAATGATAGTATTAACAGTATAAAATAAGAAAAAAAAAATTTACCGTACAAATTAAACATAGAAGAATTTCTCAACACAAAAATGAATTGAATATTTATTCATAAAAATATTTACAAATTAAATAGTTATTCATTAGATAAATCACGAATGACTTTATTTATCATATAAGTTATGAATAAATTGAATACTTTCAGCACTCTTTTAATACATTATAAATAAATTAACAGTTTACATCCAACTCAAAATCACTTCAATCTGGCTCCGTCAATTAATTTGTCGTCCCTAACTTGAAAAGTGAACAATTAGGAACTAGGAAGTTTATCTTAAAAGAATAGAAATAGGAAAAAAGGACTTCAAACTAACTATAGCATAATTAGTCTTTCTTTTAGAAATCTATATCATAATTTGGAAAAAAAAATTATCTCATAAAATTTACTTACACCATATTCTTAGAAGGGGTTGTGTTCTTTGAACATAGCTATTAGATAAATAAGGTGCATCTGTTTTGGCCTTTTTTTTTTTTAAAAAAGAAGAAGTTATTTTTTAAATTAAAAAAAAATTTATCCAAAAAACTAAAATAAATGTACCTATAATCTTAAACATAATATAAAATATGTGGTTAAAAATACTCAAATATTTTAAACTTTTTACGTTATCTTTTTCCTACTCAGTGCCTAGGATATCCAAGATGATGTCCATTATCATTTATCAATGTACAAAAATCATTTTTTGTTTATAAGAGCTCCAAAGAAAAATACACGCACACACAACTTATTATAATTTGACAATCATATCATAAAGGAGTCCTCCCAAAAGTGAAGCTATTAGGTAAAAAATAATGAATAAAGTTATTTAACTTTTTCAAGAAAAGAAATCAAGAAAACACCTCTAATATTTTATTTTTTGATTAAGGAATTAAGAAAAAGAAGTTTTAACTTTTTCAATGCAAAATTTTCTATTTAGAGCACTGGAGAGATAAATCGAAAAATAATTAATGCTCTCAAATCTAACAACTTGAAGCTTATCAGGGCCACCTCACTCAAGAAGAAGACTCTCTGGCAACAAAATAATCTCTAAAGCATGTTTAAGTGACAAGAAGATTGAAAATTTCTTGTATCCTCTTGGAGAAGAATTTTTCTTTCTCCAGTTGGATCTTACACCATTCAACTAACTGCTCAAGCAATCAAGGGTGACAAAGTGTTGGGAGGAAGGAAACCCTTGGAGGAGGAAAGAACTTCTCCAACAAAATATCTATCTAAGAAGGGAAATAGGATACAAAGAAATAAAGTAGTTCTTTGTAGGCCAAAATTGAAGTTCCATTTCTATAGCAGCCTACATGTGGCAAAACCAAAGCAATCCACTCACACTCACAAATTCTGAACTATATCTACAAGAGATGTGTAAGTACCTACAACAGCAATAGTAACCCCCATTACTATTATTGAATAGTTTATGATCATTTCAGACCCAAATCTCTTGTAAGCTCCAGAAATCTTCAAATAGCACACTGATGGCACTAGAATTGAAGCCGAGACACTTAGCAATGCTCCAACAAGTGACATAAGATATCCAAATAAAGGAATGGCCACGGCTACAATAAGAGTGCTAATGAGCAATGAGGTACTCACAACAACATGTGTGAGCCTCTTGTTGTAATTGCATGAGACCTTATTCTTTATAGCACTCACAATTGGTGTAAGCATCAATTCATATTTGGCTATTGGATTGACCAAGGTAGTGTATATTCCACTTGTGAATTGAACTTTCCTGTTGGAAGGTTCAAAGTCACCTATGACTCAACCTCTTGTCCAAACATTAAGTAGCCCAAAATAGCTGCTGCTGCATAACAAAGAGTGCACACTCGTTAGATTTTACATATCAAATACTAGGAATTTAGAACATCAAATATCAATCAATTAAAACTACAATAAATAATGATAATATGCGTATCTCTCGAAGCCATATTACCAAATAAGATTAATCGCGGAAGCTTACACACGTGGTATATATCAGGTACAAGTAATCACACTCCTTCTCTATCTCCTATTCCAGAGGTCACATTAATGGAGTAGTGAGCCGTCAAAAAATAATAGAGTAGAGTGGGAATTCTGTCCATAATATTAATATATATAGTAACCCAGTTCTATCTATCAAAGACCTAGGTTACTTAGGATCCTTTACACCCTTCAGCACACTCACTATTGAGCCCAAATCCAATAACACATGGTGAATCCCAAACCCATAATGGATCACATAATAACATGGGTATCCAGGGAAAATATCAGGCTATCCATTCAACCCGTTTTAATAAAATAAAAGCCCACCAATCAATAAAAACCCAATATCTAGAAAAATTCTAACATTCTCCCACTTAGGCAAAATTGATTAGGTTTTATTTAGTTTTAAAACATTTTAAAAAATGACTCTCGGGTTGAACAACTATGGCCACAAAACATTGCCTGAAAATAGTCACCACAAAATCAGATGTCAACAAAGCTACCAGCTAAGAGCCATAAATGAATGATAAACTATAAAGAGTCTAGTTTATCCATGACTACATAACCAAATAACCTCATCAACAATGATCCATAAACATGAGTGCACGAGGTGTAATATACACATCATAGCAAAATATGTGATCTTTTCCATGTTATTGTGTATGGATCCTCATTGTGTCTTTCCAAGAAAACACAACCAACCTCCTAAAGGGAGATCATACATGTTTCTAATGAAACACCATTCCACAAAGGAACAACATCTTTCTCATGAAAGACCAATATTTTGTGAAGAAAAATTTTATATCTCAAGATATAAAGTAAACAAATAAGGGTACCAAAAAACAATTTCATAACATGCGCATAAGTCCAAAATCCAAACTACATGAATAATGAACATAAAATTAAAATAACTTCCACTAACCAAGTACATCAAAAGATCTCACAAGACCAATATTCTCAACATATTTCACAAACACAATAGGCCTAAGTCCCTTAGTTAGGGGGTCAGCAAGCATATCCTCTATGCAAATATACTCTATTAGAATCTCTCCATTCTCAACCATTTCCTTGACCACAAGAAACTTAATATTAATATATTTAGAGGCAGAAGTTGTTCTATTATTCTTGGTGAAAGAGATAGCAGAATTGTTGTCACAGTAAATCGTCAGGGGTTGGCAATGGAGTCCACTATGCCAAGAGTAGAAACGAAGTTTCTCATCCATATTGCATGTGATGCTGCACCATAACATGCAACAAACTTAGCCTGCATAGTGGAAGAGGCAGTCAGAGTTTGTTTAACACTCTTCCATGAAATAGCTCCTCCAACCAGCGTGAAAATATATCCAGAAGTAGATCTCTCATCATCTAGACAACCAGCAAAATCTGCATCAGTGTAGCCAACTACATCCAGGTCTTCAACCCTTCTGTAGACAAGTATGTAATCCTTTGTCTTTTGCAAATATCTCATTATCCTTTTCGCAGCAAGCCAATTAATGAACATGTCCTGGGTTAGACAGAAATCTACCAAGTACACTAACAACAAAAGACAAATAGGTCTGGTGCACACCTGAGCATACATAAGGCTACCCACCGCACTAGCATAAGGAACATCCTTCATGGCAATCCTTTCAAGATTATTCTTGGGACATTGATCCTTGCTTAATTTATCCCCTTTGGCAATAAGGGTATCCTTGCTTAATTTATCCCCTTTGGCAATAAGGGTATCAAGAGGCCTGCAGTTTCCTATACCAAATCTACCTAAAACTCGATCAACATAAGCCTTTTGGGATAAACCCAAAAGTTTACACAACCTGTCCCTATGGATCTCAATTCCCAGAACAAAGGAGGCTTCCCCAAGATCCTTCATGTCAAAATATTTTGACAACATACTCTTGGTCTCAACAAGCAAATCACAACTGCTACTAGCAAGCAAGATGTCATCCATATAGAGAACAAGAATAATGAAATTACTCCTACTAACTTTGAGGTATATACATGGATCCACTTTGTTTTCCACAAAGCCCATAGAAGTAATAATCTCATCAAACTTGAGATCCCACTGCCACAAAGCCTGTTTCAAACCATAAATTGACTTTTTCAATTTACACACCAAATGCTCTTTTCCATTCTCTATGAATCCCTGTGGCTGTTGCATGTACACTTCCTCATCAAGATCCCTATTCAAAAAAGCTGTCTTCACATCGATATTATGTAACTCCAAACCATAATGTGTCACTAAGACCATAATGATCCTAAAGGAATCTTTAGAGGAAACAGGAAAGAAGGTCTCATTGTAGTCAATTTCCTCTCTCTGAGTAAAACCTTTAGCCACCAATCTTGGTTTTTACCTCCCCATATTGCCATTAGAGTCCTTCTTAGTCTTGAACACCCATTTGCAACCAATGGGCTTAAAACCATAAAGAATCTCTACTAGCTCCCACACACGATTGTGATTCATAGAAAGAATTTCATCATTCATGGCTTTAATCCATTCCTCTCCCAGAGCACTAGAAACGGCTTCATTGAAATTCCCTGGGTCTGGCACGCACCCAATCTCTGACTCTCCAAGGAAAGTGTAGTAATCATCACGATTCACCGGTTTTCTTTCCCTCTGTGATCGCCTGAGAGGAGGATTCTCAACAGGTTGCTCTGGAGGTGGTGGTAAGGGATCCTCCATAACTTCTTGTTATGGCTCCTCAAGAATCCTCTCAACTGGTTGATGCGCCACCCTCTCTTGCATAATGGGAACTGAATCCTCTCAACTGGTTGATGCACCACCCTCTCTTGCACAATGGGAACTAGCACCATGACACGTCGACAATCAGAACTTGATCCTTCATCAATGGAGACGTCAGGATTACCCAGATCATTCTCAAGAAATTTGGCAATGATTGCTTTAACTACTCTTGTCCCACAAGTAGGACAGTAGAAGCTGTATCCTTTGGCATTGATGGGATAGCCAATAAAATAACGCTTGATGGTTTTAGAACTTAACGTTGATGCCATAGGGTCATATATTCTAACCTCAGCAGGACAACTCTACATATGAAAATGGTTAAGGCTAGGTTTCCACCCCTTAAACAACTTGAAATGTGTTTTGGGAACAGATTTGGATGGTACTCTGTTTAGGAAAAACATGGTTGTTTTACAGGCTTCTCTCCAAAGAGAATCAAGCAATTTGATTTGACTCATTATAGACCTCACCATATCTATCAAAGTGTGATTCCTTCTCTGAGTCACGTCATTCTGTTTAGGTGTCCTAGGCATGGTAAATTGAGAAACAATCCCACAGTCTTACAAATATTTGACAAAAGGCCTTATTAACTGTCTAGTCTCCCCATGTCTGCCATAAAATTCACCACCTCAATCTGACCTCACAATCTTAATAGTTTTACCACATTGGTTTTCTACCCCAGTCTTAAAAATTTTAAATTTTTCCAAAGATAAAGATTTATTATTAATCAGGTAGACATAATCAAATCGTAAAAAATCATCAATGAATGTTATAAAATATTTATTTCTGCACAGGGTTAGTTTTAAAAGACCACAAATGTCAGTATGAATAATTTCCAGAAGGTCCCTACTACGGGTAGATCACTTCCTAGCCGTTTTGGTCATCTTTCCCCTCATACAATCCACATATTCCTCAAGATCTGAGCAATCAAGTGAAGGTAAGATTTCATCTTTCACAAGTCTATCTATTCTTTCTTTAGAAATATGACCAAGGCGCCTATGCCATAAGGAATAAGAGTTTTCTTTAATTAAATTTCTTTTAATGCCAGCAATTTGAATATGTAGGGAATTAAAGACATTAGAGTCAAGACTTAAACAGTATAAACCATCACATTTCACAGCTTTGCCAACAACTTGAGAATTATAAGATAAACGACAAAATTCATTTTCAAAATTAAAAGAAAATCCACAATCATCAAGGCTTGACAAAGAAATCAAATTCCATCTCATGGATGGTACATAAATAGTGTTCTTCAAATGTAAAATAAATCCTGAATCTAATTTTAATTCAACGAATCTTATGAACTGGACGTCAACTTTAATTCCATTCCCTACGAACAAATGGAAATCAATCCTGAATCCCTGTAATGAATTAGCAACATGAATAGACGCTTTGGAATCAATCCACCATGAATTCACGGGGACATCTATCAAACTGGATTCAAAGCAAATGAAAGCTAGTGACTGACCTTTAGGCTTTTGGGCCTTTGTGAAAGATTTGAAAGCTTGGCAGTTAGATTTCTTATGTCCTATTGACTTATAAAACTAACACCTAAGCTCACCTTTCTTAATGTCAGGCTTAGGACCAAGGACCTTTTGAGACGAACCAACCCTTTTATCTGAACTATGAGTTCCCTTAGACTTCTTCCCTTTCTTCTTAAAGGATTTATTATGGCGAGTCTGAGAAGTAAGGTTCACACTCTCAGATGAGATACGGTTCATTCTATTCTCCTCTTGTGAACAGATGAAAATTAAAGTATTTATATTCCACTCCTCCTTTTGGGTACTGTAGGAAGTTCTCAAGACATCAAACCTAATAGGCAGGGAGTTAAAGGCATGATGGACAAGGAACTTATCATCTACTAGGCACTTAAGGTCATTGAGTCTTGAGGCTATGGTTACCATCTTCATAATGTGTTGCCTAACACCACCATTGCCATCATATTTCATGTTAACAAGATTATCCATCAATAGCTTCGGCTTTACCAGAAACTGCATAACTTTCCCCAATGGAAATAAGAATCGCCTTCACAAAGGCTTCATTAATAGACCGCTTAATAAGCATCAAGGCCTTCTAATTCGCCTTCGACCAATCCTTGTGATAGGCCTTTTGCTCTTCCGTACTCTCATCATTCAAAGGAGGTTCGTCCTCCGTAATGGCCATGTCAATGTCCAGCAAGCTGAGAGCCAGCTCAATGTCTTCCTTCCACCTCTTTTAATTGTTGCCAGTAAGGACCTCAACATGGTTAATAGTGTTATTCATGGAAAAAGTAACAGGAGCTGAAAAGAATTCCAAAAAAAGATTAATTATATGGGCAATATATAGTAATGTATATTACCAAAAATAGGGATCCAAACACATAATGCAAACTTGCCTGTGACCGAAGAATACACTACATAAAGCAACAGTTACAAAAATCCAACAGTTGTAGGCAGAAGGATTTTACTGTCAAAATCATCCCAAATATCATGCCACATCAAATTAATCAGTGAACTAACTACCTGTGGGTAAGTCAATCCACAACTAACTGAGTAACAAAACATGCCATATCAGAATAAATCAATGAGTTTATTACCTGTAGATAAGCTAACCCATGACCAAACCAAACGGCAAAATATCCCAAAATAAATAAGCAAATAACTCCATTAATTTTCATGAGTAACCCACTGTGGTGTAGAATTTCATTCAATCAATAGAGCACTCAACAGGGATAAATAATTGCCCATTTAATTAATTTCAGTTTAACTCCAATTTTCCAAACACAACAATGAGAATACAAAAGAGACTTAACAATCATAAAATATCCAAAAAATTATATCAACATTTTATATGACAATTTTTGGCAAAAAGGAAATAAAATAAAAATTAATTAATTTTTCTCCCTCCACCGTTTTCAAATTTTCCAATTTTTTTTATGGGACTGGGTTGACTACGAGTTGATCGCAGATCACCCATACCCCATATTCAAGGGTCCACACAAGAACATGCCCTACTCTCTTCTCTCTCCCTTGCGCAACTCATAGTGCATTCCTCTTCTCATATGCAGCGGCAGAACGACATCACCACCAACAACCTTGCAGCAGCAGTGGTCCACCGCACCAGGTCAAAAAACGATGAGACTCACAGGGGTGGTTGGATCTAGTTCGAGACGGTGGCATTGTAGCACCACAGCCTCTTCCACTCTCTCGTGTGACGACGACGCACCTCAACCAAGGACCAGCAGCGGTGGCGTGATCAGAGTCCTTCGATCTCTTGTTTTCATATTCAAAAGGAAAAGGAAAACAATAAAAATGAAACACCCTCCCTTCTCTCTATTCGAACTCACAGTGTTCATGGTGAAGGGAAACCAATACGCAAAAAAAAAAAAAAAAAAAAAAAAGGAACAAAACAATACACATTTTCAACCCAAAATGAGATTCAATCTTAAACATAAAAGGGAATTTTTCAAACCCTAAAAACTCCGATTTGCAATTTTATTAAAATAATTTCAGGTTCTAATTCTAGTATAACCAGGTTTTGATACCACATATTAGATTTTATGGATCAAATACTAGTAATTTAGAACATCAAATATCAATCAATTAAAACTGCAATAAATAATAATAATATGCATACATCTCGAAGTCATATTACCAAATAAGATTAATCGCGGAAGCGTTCACACGCGGTATATGTCAGGTACAGGTAAGCTCACTCCTTCTCTGTCTCCTATTCCAAAGATCATGTCGATGGAGTAGTGAGCCGTCAAAAGATAATAGAATGGAGTGGGGATCCTGCCCATAATATTAATATATATAATAACCCAGTTTCATCCATCAAAGACTTAGGTTACTTTTGGGTTACTTAGGGCCCTTTACACCCTTCAGCACACTCACTATTGAGCCCAAGCCCAATAACATATGGTGAATCCCAAATCCATAATGGATCACATAATAACATAGATTTTCAGGAAAAATATCAGGCTATCCATTTAACCCGTTTTAATAAAATAAAAGCCCACCAATCAATAGAAGCTCAATATCCAGAAAAATCCTAACAGAAAACACACAAACAAGACCTGCCAAAGTAGAGGAATTCAAACCATAATTAACTATTTGCAAGTCAAATAATGTAAAAGAAGCACTTTGAATACTATGAGATTCATGTATGAATACAAATATAACACATCATATTTGGGTACAATCACAATAAAATTGGATCTCATCAACTTTGTTCAAGATACACACACTTGTTTGGGTCCCATCAACTTTATTGTAAATATGCCTAATGTGATAGATTTGCATCTATACAGGAATTTTTTGGATATTCATCCATGTTTTACTAAAGAGATATGTCGTCTGTACATAATCATTATGACATTAAAGTTGACATGTGATGATCACAATTCAAATACGTATAAATTTTTATATAAGTGTTGAATCAACAAATTGCCTACACTAACAATGTAAATATATTCACAATTAATATCATGGTCAACACTTACATAATTGAAATATACATTTATATAAATTTCAATTACCATATGTCGATTTGGGTGCTTATAAACTATGTAAAAAAAACCATTTCTCTTTACTAGATCAAGTAAAATCACCAAATTTGCTTTGTACTTACACTGGAGAACTGATTTTTGTTTCTCATAGCATTATAGAGGGTGGGAAGGATTGGATGAGACCTGTAACAGAAGGCATACAAACTCACAGCTGCTGGGATTCCGCTCCACCTGAAAAGTTTTCCCTTCCCGTGAAACCCAGTTCCATCAATGGTGCCATTCCGCAATAGAGAGAGTAAAAACAATGTAGAAGCCAAAGCCCCACTAGCAGATACATAAGAGAGCAAGCTAAGGTCCTCTAACAACACTGTTGGCAAAATAACAAGTGCTGCTAGTATAGCAAAAATTGTTGTGCCACCAATAGTATACCCTCCAAGATCAAGTTCCGCATTTGGCACTAGTTTGTTTTGGTTGTCACCTTCCAAAATAAGGAAACCTGTTACCACTAGGTAGAGCTCAGAATTCATTGCTGTTGATACCATTAGTCTCCCTTTGTCTCCAAATGCACGTTGGCCTAGGTCAGTAAAGGTCCTGATATCAGGATCCATGTCCATGCATCTCTTGACCAATAGGCCAGTGTACTAGCATGCAATGGCTATCACAAATAGCAGTGATATGCTTAACCATCCCCCAGATGCCAGTCCATAAGGTACGGAAACAATACCAATTCCTGAAAATAAAGTATCATAAATTTTTAGAATATTAGCTTTTCATAACTCAAGAATAGCTTGACTTAAAGAAAAAAAAAATGTGAGTAAAAAATTTTACAAGAATTTATTTATTAGAATGATATAACATAATTATTTACTTTGTATCATACCTCTTTATTTCATTTAATAACTACTATAATTACTCTCAAAGATTCTAATTGTAATTTTTTTTAACTGTATAATATTAAGGGGGGGGGGGGGGGATTCTATCAACAAGCTTCCTTGCTTATATTTTGTAGCCAGTTGAAAGAACGAACACAAATGCGTCATCCATTATTCTCTCTTATTATTTCTCATGAGTATATTCTTTTTTATTTTTTTGGCCTTTTACATTACTTGATCTCTTTCTAGAACATTCAGTAATATTTCAAAGTTTGCTAGACAAGTAGACACGCGTATGATATACCAAAGAAGTGATTAAAGCCATTACGAAATTTCAATAATGGTGAATAGATAACGAAGCATAAAGCATCGACAAAAACAATTTTGAGCCCAACATCAAGGGTGTGTTTGGCATGTTCATAGGATAAAATATTGTATAAATTTATCCATCAAATTTTTTTTATATATTAAAATTATGAATAATTTAATATAATTTAGAGAAATAGTATTAGGCCTTATTAGTTTTTGATATATAAGAGTTCTTTCAAATTTTTTATTTTTAATATATTTTATTAAAAAAATAATTATTAAATAAATAATAAAAAAATATAAACATATAAACTAAAAAATATTACTTAATAAAAATATTTAATAATAAATAAATATTTTTAAAAAATAATAATTATAAAATAACTATTCAAACTAATATAAAAATATAAAAATACAAATTTATTATTATAATATATAAATAATAATAAATAATATTTAATATAAATTTAATTATATATAATTAAAAATAAAAAAATATAAAAATATGATATTAGGTCTATTTGAATTTTGATGGATAAAAATTCCCTCTCCATTTTTCTCTCTCTTTCTCTCTCTCTTATTTTTTATATTTATAAAAAATATTATAAATAAATAAATAAATAAATAATTTTAATATAAAATTATATTTATATATAACAAAAAGTAGCTAAAATAATTACAATAAATATTTAAATAATTATATTAAATTTTAAATTTTAAATTTAATATTTAAAAAAATTATATTTATTGTAATATCTTTCTAATTATATTTTATATAATACAATATCTTATACAAAGACATATCAAATATTGAATAATATTAAATTTTTATTAAACTTTATATAATTAGATTTTATACCATCAACATTTATTCTATCAGGCTTTATTTTATCAAACGTGCTAAATAACCCTAAATGAATAAATAATAAGACCAAATTGTAATAGCGACATGAATAACACTTTACACACCGAAAAAGTCGCTCTCCGCCGAGAGTTCCGCAAAATTTTAATAGTTCACACCACGCCATACTGAAAAACATGGTAAAGCTCGGTTGACTTTTATAGAGTATCTCATGAATACCCCCTCTTCCGATATGGATATACCACAGTTTTATTTTAGATGGCAGAAACTGCAGTTCATATTCTTGCTATTTATTTTACTTGAATTGTAGTTTTAAAACAATGAATTTACCATATGATAAAGTACTTTAAGGTACAGGATCTCGTATAGCTTTAATATAACTGCAAATGACTTATATAATCTAAAAGACTTATATAATCTCGGAAGAAGATATCTTCATGTAAATCTCAGCCATTAAATATTAAACAATAAGAAAGAAAAATAAATAAATTGTTAAGGTCCTCCATGGAAAAAGAAAATTATTCTTTCGAGAGTATGGTGGAATATTTTTCGTTCTAATCGTATTTTTTTGTTTGGGTACTATAGAAACAAGATCTTCAGTCCCCAACTAACCATAAACTCGAGAGCAAAATAATGCAAAAGAAGTACAAAGATAAGTACCAAGTTGAAGTAAAGGTATATACTAGTACACAGTTCCATTATTTGTATACAAAGACTTAGATAGCCAAATTAATATATAGTTATAGTAATTTAAATAAATGTAAATTTTAGTTATGTAACTATCACTTCGCTATATCATCTTTCATGTGAATCTATTGCATTTAACACTTATACATAATTCAAAATTAACAAGTATTTAAAGTACGAACAAAACATTTACAGCAAAACATTTCTCATGCTAAAATGGGACAGAATCTAAAGAAAGTTATGATGTGGGAAGCGACAAAGGGCTAGCTGATCATCTTGTGTCAACAATGATTGATGAGAGACAAGGAGAGAGAAAGAGAGAGAGAGAGAGAGAGAGAGGGCAGGAACCTGAGATGGCATTAACTCCATGGAAGCAGGTCTTGAAAAAGGACGTGTTGCCCACATGAACTGCGTGCACATCATCATCACCATTTTTGGCCACCTCCCCATTTAAGCCCTGCACTTTCTCATCACTCAGAAAGGGGTATGGTGATGGAGGTGCACCTATCACCCTGATCAGAAGCAATGTAAACACAAAGAAAGAAGGTTGTGTCTTTGTGTGCTTGTGACTACAAATCAAGATTGCACACTGTCTCAGTGTGTTTGTGATGGGAGACACACACACTCACACACAAGCAGTGATGATCAGTGACCTGAGTTCGTTCCTTTCTTCTCTGAATTTTATTTTTATATACAACAAATGGGTGTTGATTAGATTATTGAAGATTTGAAATAACAAATTTACATTCAAAAAAATAGTAGTTTTTTTTTTTTTTTTTGTGCTAGATCTACCAAGAACTCATCGTGTTTGGTCATGGGGTTTATATATAGTACCTGAACTACTACGTATATAGTGGCAATAATAAAAGAAACAAAAGTGGTTAGTGGGAAGAAATCAAAACAAGTGGCAGTGTTTACATGGTTTGGACCCCAACTCTTGCTCCAGATAAGCCCGAAATTTGAACGCCCTCTTGCTCCCCGCACTCCTGGACAGGGGGGCTACCCGGGAAAGCAGCACAAGTGGACAAACAATATTAATTAATAAAAAAATGAATGAAGCATCTAGAAATTCAAAAGTGGAGATGAACCTTGGAAGTTTCTATTTTGAGGGGATGTTACCATTAATTAATTCACCTATCATCCACCGTTAAAATATATAATTCTTCTATTTCAAAATTTTTATTTATCTTTTTCAATAAATTCTAAGATTGTCTATCAGAATGAGTTCATTTAATAAGTATATAAAATATTTCTCTTTTATCTTTTTTTTTTTCCCCTCAAAAGGTATGTTCAAATTTGAAAGATATGTATGGATTGGTATGGCAAAATAGGTTGACAAAATATTATTTTGATTCAATACAAAAAACTGTTTTTGATTGTATTTTTTTAATAAACCTCCAGAATAATTAATTTAATTTGAATCAAATCGATCAACTATGTAAGTGAAACTCTCTTTACATTCGTCCTTTTACATTAACAAATTAAACTCGAATCGAGATTTTACTAAAAAAAATTGTTAAATTAACTAAGTTTTACTTTATTATTCAATTTTTGTATGTGACTTTTGCCATTTGAAGTCATCTATAAATATTATTAAATTTTGTTAACACATATTATATGTTTTGATTTTAGAATAAAAATATTTTTATAAACATTTTTTATTAAGCACCAATTGCGATCGAAATTACATGAAAAATTATGAAGACAAAGAAAAAAAATACAATTAACCATTTATTATTAAAAGAAATATTCACCTAAATTACTCACCTAAATTAAAATTCTTTTTTGATGGCGTATTGATATAACATCCACTAAAATTTTTATTTTTTGGTACATTAGCAACATTGAAGTTTGAACCTTGACTTAATGCTTACTATCTAAACATCTCGCTACTAAACCATTCTGAATGACTTAACATCTACTAAAACTGCAATGCAATGTAATGCCTTCCAAGCATTTAAAGAAAAATCAAAGTAAAAAAAAAAAATGCACAAGACATTTTATAAAGTAAATTACAAAAAATAACTATCATAACTTTTTAATAAGTAATGCTAAATCTTTTAAATAATTTTTTATATTTATAATTAAATTAAAAATAAATATCAAATTAAAATAAAAAATTAAAACTTAAAAGGTAATTAAAATAACTATTCATAACATTTACCGAAAGAACATAAAATTTTTTGAGTTTTGTTAATGAATGTCTTAAAAGAGCTGTAAAAACTAAAATAGCGAAAACGATAAAATTTTATTCACCAAATAAAAAAGCCCAAAATATTTAGCAAAAAATTCAATATTTCAAAATAATTTTTATTTAATATTTTTTGAAACTCTATAGCAATCCCTTTTAATTTAGTTATTTTTCTCCTATCAATCATTCAAATAATAAACATTTTTTCTACCCAAGTTTTTTAGACATTATTTGAACATTTGGAGAATCAAGTATTAAATATTGAGAATTTTAATTATATTTTTGGTGGATGTGATAAATATGCTAAGATAATTAATAATAAATATAAATTTTTTATTAGATTTACTAATAAGATAATTGAAATATCTAATTATTAATATATGTTTTTTATAAACAATTTTTTATTTAAATTACTAACATTCAAAATCTATTAAATTCCAACTAATCTAACTTAAGTCGAATTAATCCACTATAAAAATAAAACTCTTTTATTATTAATTTTTTCTATTATTAAAAGTCAAACTCAAAAGCTTATTTTAAAAAACAAATATTAATTAAAACACTTAAACCAACTGATTCATAAACAAATTTATTAACAGGGGATTTCAAATGTTCTAATAACAGTAATGTTCAATGAACATGTTTGGACATGACTTACACGACGTGTGCTCTATGGGTTTGTGATTCGGCACCCATCTAGGATCTATATCCATGCATCGAAAGCTAACCACTCTATTGGCTTTTAGCTTTGACAAGTAATAAACGACGTGGAGGCTGCGGCATCTTTCCATTTTCAGAAATGCCATTTTTTGGGCAGGACACAGAAAAGAACAAAGCCAAATTTACGACGACTACACGATTTCATATTTCTCTCGTTTTCATGTCTGGTCTGAAAGCGATCACCTGTACTAATGCTAAGCATCATTCATTTTATATTAACAACGATTCTTCAACATTGCATAAAGTATAAACTTCACAAATGTTTTATATCATAATCATTTATTTTGCTTTTATCTTTTTGTTTAACTTTGCAACTTTTTATCCGTATATCAACAACTCATTATTTTAGTTCGTCCGCAAGAATTATTTTTGTGAATCTAGTGCTACCGACTTTTTTTCTTATGCGAGAAACTTTAGTGTGCTATAAGAGCTGGTTGTTGCTATAATTCTAAGAGTTTAATTGGGGTGCACTTTTTTTACACTATCATCTAATCAAAAGTTTTCATTTATATGACCATTCAAGTAGTGGGTGGTTATATCAAAAATTTTTGCTGATATGGCAATATATGATTGGATGTCTGTATAAAAAAATTTTACACTGACAGTGTATTCAAATTAAGTCCTTATTCTAATTCATTAATTAATTTTAGTTAATTAATTCTTATACTATGCAGCACTATAGCTCCTCCATAATTGTAGGTGAGGCTATTTTCTTATGAGTTCCATTATTTGTACCATTCTATTTTATGGAACATTCAACACCTAAAGATAAAAAAATGTGGAATCACCATTATCATTCTCCCTTTTTTTTTTCTCCACTGCCCCTCTCCTTTTTCTCTCACAAGATGTCGATGGACACCCACTCCCAAGGGTCCAAATTCTTTTTCCCTTTTCCCATAATGTGGCCTCTCTTTCGTGTTTTAGGAAAGTCGACAAAATTAAGCTTGTTACTGAAACCAATTATAGAAGAATAATTGTTTGGTTTCTAGTTTGATTTTTTATTTTTATTTTATGTGTTTCTTGTTTTCAAGATCCTGTAGAGAAAATAGTAAAAATAGAAAATGGAAATTGAAAACAATATTTTGTAGTTTTTACTATTTTTATTGTTTCCTTTATATAAAATAATGAAAACAAATTAAAACACACAAAATGAAAATAGAAACCAAATAAATTCTAAACTTCTCTTTAATAATTATTTAATAATATTTTTATTTTAATTTTTTTAAAAATATTTTATTAATAAATGGAAAATAATAAATAGTTATTAATGAAATATTAAAAGTATATTTTAGAAAACATAGCATTACTCAATATATATTTTTTTAATGAATAGTGGTCTTTTATATAATTACTGAAAGAAGAATATTAAGGTTATTTAAGTTTTTGAGATATTAGGAACATATTTGAATTATTTTATTTTATATTTAAAATGGTTTATGTTCCAGACTATGGCTATGAAGCCCAACTCAGCCCATATTAGGAGGCCTAACTTGGACCCACATCTGCCATTGTCCAAGGCCCAACTCGGAGCCCAAGTTAGGAAACCCTTTGCACCCTACAAAGAGAGAGTCGTTGGAATGATGTCCACGGTCATACCAGAACAACGCTCACCTAACGTTCTGCTGCCCATTTCAAACCCACCAATGAGTATCAAGCTGTTGGAAGTTCTGAGACACTTCGCAGAATCATGGAACGTCCCTACTCATCAACCACCAACCACTATAAATAAGTAGCCAATCATTGAATTCAAGTACGCCTTATGCACTATACCTAGTACCTCTTGCACTCACTAACTTGAGCATTAAAGTCATTGCAAGTACACCCCCCACGGCAATGGAAATCTGGCCTCAGCTATCATCGACTAGATCAAAGCAGCCTTGGTGCCCAAAATTTAGTTCGGAGTTCATTCCAAGTAACCCACCTTTGAATATTGGCGCTGTTTGTAGGGAACCAACGTTGCTTCTCACTATTCCACAATGTTTTCAACTCAATATCCACTCACCACAGACCTGAGCACTTGGTGGCACACGGCCCTGCAAATAACTAGCTGTTATAAAAATAATTTGAACACTAGTATTTTAGCTTTAAATTAATAAGAATAAAATGACAGCAACAATGAGATATAGTAGAACAAGGTTACCACGAATCGTGTAAGGCACTGTCCTTAAGGGTTTAATTCCGCCCTACCCAAAGCTTTGCTCGGTGGAATGGCGTTGACGGTTAACCCTCCAGGATTAGACGTGGGTCTCCACAGGAACTCGTCCACACGATGATCCCGGTACGTTGAGCAGCAGATCTTGCAAGAGGCAAAAAACGCAATAGAAATAGTGGGGGCAGCTTCTATTGCGCAGAAGAGTGAGAATGAAGAGATGTGTACTGTGTTGTGCCATGTAGCAGGGTTTATATAGGGAAAAGAAATAGCTGTTGCAAAAGAGCCGTTTGATAACGGTCAGAAAAAGAGCCGTTGGGGCATTAAAGAGCTCTAGAGTTGTATGCCTATACTCATGGGAGACGGCCTCATCTCCACTCTCACTTAGGTGGCATCCATCAGGAGTATGCTACAGCAGATACCCCACCCCCACATTGAGGGCTATGGATCCATTAAGAGCATTGCTCATCCTAAAACACCATTGTAGCGGTACTGTCATACATCATAAGGAGGGACTCTTCACCAAGCATCTCATATGAATGGCAGAAATCAGTAAGAAGCGACAATACCCTTTGTGAGACTCGTATGACTTCGTTTACCAAATTGAACCACCTTCATGGGATCTCCAATCACAGTGGTTGGGTTTCCATCATACTGCCTCAAGTTATAGGAATCAGTCCTATCCCCCTCGATGTTTCACTTGCCAGCGTCCTAGTAAGTGGCTTCGTCAAAGGGTCAGCCAAGTTCTTTTCTAACCTTATAAAATCCATGGATATCACATTGTTCTCAATCAACTGCCTTATAATATTATGTCTCAGTCTAATATGCTGACTTTTTCCATTATATATTTTGTTCTTTGCTCGAGCAATGGCAGCTTGACAATCACAATGAATAGACACAGATGTCTGTGTTCTATCCCATAATGGTATGTCCACCAATAGATTTCTCAACCATTCAGCTTCTGTTCCTGTCTTTTCTAAAGTTATAAATTCTGACTCCATAGTGGACTTAGCAATACAAGTCTGTTTGGTAGACTTCCAAGAAATAGCCCCACCTGCCAGCATAAAAACATAACCACTTGTAGACTTTAATTCATCAGAGTCAGAAATCCAATTTGCATCACTATATCCCTCTAATACCGAGGGATAACCAGAATACACTAAACCAAAATCTTTAGTACCTTTTAAATACCTTAAAAGTCTAATTAAGGCATTCCAATGAATATCGCTAGGATTATGAGTATATCTACTTAGTCTATTCACAGCATATGCAATATCTGGTCTAATGCAGTTCATTAAATACATCAAACTACCAATTATGCGTGCATATTCAATTTGTGATACACTATCACCTCTGTTTTTAACTAGATGCAAACTAGAATCATAAGGAGTAGATACAGGTTTGTAGTCAAAATATCCAAATTTCTTAAGCATGCTTTCAACATAATGAGATTGAGATAAAATGAATTTATCATTTTCCCTACTCAATTTTATTCCAAGTATAACATTAGCAACACCCATATCTTTCATATCAAATTGAGAAGACAAAAATTTTTTAGTTTTAGTTACAATATCTAAACATGTACCAAAGATCAGTAAATCATCAACATATAGGCAGATGATAACACCAACACCATCATTAAACTTACTATATATGCATTTATCGGATTCATTTGTCACATACCCATTGGAAATCATAACATGATCAAATTTTTCATGCCATTGTTTTGGAGCTTGCTTTAAACCATAAAGAGACTTAACAAGTTTGCATACCTTGTTCTCCTTGCCCTTAACCACACATCCTTCAGGTTGTTCCATGTAGATCTCTTCTTCAAGATCACCATTGAGAAAAACAGTTTTCACATCCATTTGATGCACAACAAGTTTATAGATAGATGCAATGGCAAACAAAACTCTAATAGATGAAATTCTAGTAACAGGAGAATAAGTATCAAAGTAATCAAGATTCTTTTGTTGCTTGTATCCCTTAGCTATCAACCTGGCCTTATATTTATCTATACTACCATCTGGTTTTAGTTTCTTCTTAAATACCCATTTACATCCAATAGGTTTTGTCTTAGGTGGTAAATCTACTAATTCCCAAGTATGATTGGCCATAATAGATTCAATCTCAGCATGTATAGCATCTTTGCAAAAAGGAGCATCAATAGATGTAATAGCATCATTATAAGTTAAAGGATCATCAGAAACAAGATAAGCATAAAAGTCATCACCAAAATCTTTTTCTTTCCTTGTTCTCTTACTCCTTCTCAATTCATTATCATTTTGATCAACTATATCCTCAGATATATTCTCATGTGAGTTTCTACTATGCTTCTCTTTAGTTTTCATAGGAAATACATGCTCAAAGAATGATGCATTACAAGATTCAATTATGGAATTATGTTCTAACATATCACTTTTCACAACAAGAAATCTATATGAACTACTATTTTGAGCATATCCAATAAACACACAATCACATGTTCTGGAACCAAGTTTCCTTTTCTTAGGGTCTGGCAATATTACTTTAGCTAAACACCCCCACACTTTCAGGTGTCCTAAATTAGGTTGTTTATCAAATCAGAGCTCATAAGGTGTTTTACTAAATTTCTTATGTGGTACCTTATTTTGTATATAGCAAGCCGAGAGGATAGCTTCCCCCCATATATAGTTAGATAATCCTGAACTAACAAGCAAGGCATTCATCATTTCTTTAAGAGTTCTATTTTTCCTTTCGGCTATACCATTAGATTCAGGTGAATAAGGTGGAGTTATTTCATGTATTATACCATGTTGTTCACAAAACTCATTAAAGGAGTTTGACTCATATTCACCTCCTCTGTCTGTTCTTAATCTTTTAATTTTCTTACCAAGTTGGTTTTCTACTTCATTTTTATATTTAATAAACATTTCACAAGCCTCATCCTTAGATCTCAACAGATATAATTTAGTATATCTAGAATAATCATCAACAAAGATTATGTAAAACCTTTTACCACCTCTTGTCATTGTGTGCTTTAAATCTCCTAAATCACTATGTACTAGCTCTAATAATTCACTTTGTCTTGTTACTTGTTTGGATGGCTTCTTAGTTATTTTAGTTTCTACACAAATTTCACATTTATCCAAGCTAGTATTATCCAATCTATCAATTAGTCCCATTTCTTTTAATTTTAAGATATAAGGAACATTCACATGTCCTAATCTACCATGCCAAACATCAAGAGAATCAACCAAGTAACCAAAAGAAGAACTTCCTTCATTGTAATTAGTAACTACATTCAAAATATACAGACCATCATTAAGATAACCTTTACCAACATATATGTCATTTTTAGATAAGGTAACTATGTTACTATCAAAGGTTACTTTCACATTGGCATTGTTAAGAAGATGGACCGACACCAAACAATGTTTAATGGCAGGTACAAAGAGTACTTCAAACAGTACAAGAGTTTTCCCAGATGTCATTTTTAATGGCACCTTTCCTTTACCTAAGACTGAGATTTTGCTTGAATCTCCTAGGTAAACATAATCCTTCCCATCCTCTATGGAAGAAAACTCAGAGAACATCTCTTTCTTAGCACAAATGTGCTTTGTGGCACCAGAGTCCACAATCCATCCCTTGACTTCCTTTACTAAAAAACATTCAGAAACCACTGCCACTATAACATCATCTTGATGTTCCACCACGTTTGCCCTTGTCTTTGATGATGATCCTCCTCCTTTATTTGCGCCTCCTTAATTGTTCCTTCTCAGTCTACAAGCGGATGCAAAATGACCTGTTTTGCCACAAATAAAACAAACACCCTTCTTCTTTTGTTGTTGGTTAGAATCATGCTTGAAATGTGACTTATGAACTCTAATGTTATGATTTTTAGAGCCATAAAATGAATTTTTAGACTGCATATCCTTAGCAATGTTAGCTCTAGCATGCATTTCCTTAACATTTTGTTCACTAGCCATTAGCCTATTTTTCTCCTCAATCTTAATATGCACAATAGTTTCTTGCAATGTCATAGCTTTTCTCTTTTGCATGAAATTTATTTATAATCTTTCCAAGATTCAGGTAGTTTATCAACAAGAGTTTGAGATACAAACCTTTCAGGCAGAATATCTCCTTCCTTAGCTAATTCATCTACAAGCTTAGTAAATTCATTAATTTGAGAAGTAATAGATTTATTTTCATCCATTTGAAATGTATTATAATTATGAACTAAGAACTTTTTACTACCTTCTTCTTCATAAATATATTTTTGAGCCAATACATCCCAAATATCCTTTGCATGAACATAATGACAGTAAATATCATACAAATCATTTGATAAAGCTCTTAAAATATTATGTTTGCACAATTTATCAGCCAATTCCCAATCCTTCAAGGCTTGTTGATAATTTTCAGAATCATGTTCCGGTTTAGGATCTTGCAAAACAAAACTGATTTGAGAAAAGTCTAAAACTTCTAAAATTTTGTGTTGCCATCGTTTAAAATTATTTCCATCAAATGATTCAATCCTTGAAGCATCAGGAATGAACTTAGCAGCAGCTAAAATACTAGGATCCATATATTTAAACCCTTAAGAATGTTATGAAAATAATTTGAACACTAGTGTTTTAGCTTTAAATTAATAAGAATAAAATGACAGCAACAATGAGATATAGTAGAACAAGGTTACCACGAATCGTGCAAGGCACTGTCCTTAAGGGTTTAATTCTGCCCTACCCAAAGCTTTACTCGGTGGAATGGCGTTGACGGTTAACCCTCCAAGATTAGACGTGGGTCTCCACAGGAACTCGTCCACACGATGATCCCGGTACGTTGAGTAGCAGATCTTGCAAAAACGCAATAGAAATAGTAGGGGCAGCTTCTATTGCGCAGAAGAGTGAGAATGAAGATATGTGTACTGTGTTGGGGCATTAAAGAGCTGCAACGGTAAAAAATAAAATAAAATAAAATTTTTAGGGCAGTAAAAGTTTGGCAGACCCATACGCCTTGAGCAGGCAGGCGAGGCGAAGCGTAGCGTGTGTGTATTTAACTAAGGCTTAAGTCCACAATTGTACCTCAATACCATAAGGTATTTACTGATTAAGTACCATCATATATAAATGCTTATTAAAACATTTTCATGAGCAATATGGGACTTCTTCCATAGTTAAATATGTATAGACAAACTAAGTTTGAAATACATTAAGACCCATATATACATATATATATATATATATATATATATATATATATACAACACTAGCAACACCACCCGAAGCAGGCGGACGGTCAAATGGCTTCTGAATCAGCATCGGATGCTGGAAATCGACACAGTATGCAGAACTCAACAACACACCATTCTTTGATCCTGGCCACGAGTAACCCCCTTAGCATCTAGGGTGGAGCTCCGTCCTCAAGGGAACCCCGACCCACTTGCCAATATGGTGACCTTCCTACGAGAACAAGCTATCCGCATTCAAGAATTAAAGCAGAACATGGAACAAATTTGGGATGTCAAGGAAAGGCGATGTCGCAGCCATGACCAAGATGAGCCCCGGCGTCATAGGGAGTGCAGCTGTAGTATAGAACCCCATACATCGGGATGAGTCTAAATATCATAATGTTGACAACACTCGAAGGGAACCTTGAATCGAGCATGTGTGCCATCGCGCGAAGTGGTCCGAGTCAAGACCTTCTCGAGGAAGGAGTGCAAATCGACAATCAAGGCGCTAGTCAGAATGATACGAGACTAACAAGAAGTTGGTGACCGCTGACATTGTGGATTCAAACAAGGTTGAAGCTCAAAATAATGGGCTTGCCACTAGGGGTGTCAAAAAAACCCGTACCTGCGGGTAATACCCGCAACGGGGCGGGTATGGGGGGAAGATTTTACCCCCGCGGGTAATGGGGACGGGGATTTTCAATACCCGCATGTTAAATGGGGCGGGGGCGGGGATCACTATCCCCATACCCTCGGGTACCCGCTATGAAATTACTATTTTATCCTTAAATTATTAATTTAGTTAAACTAATATTATTGTTAGTTAAATTGATTAGATTAAGGTTTAAATTTATAAGTTAGATTTATTTATACTTATTATATATTAGATTAATGATTGAATTACTATTATGTATTTATTTTTATTTTAAATATTTTAAGTTGTTAGAATTTAGATTATAGAATTGGATTATTGTACTTATTTTTTATTTATTTTATGTGTTTATTTTTATTTTAAGTATATTAAATTGTTAAAATTTTAATTGTTAAATTAGATTATTATTTATGGTTATTTTAAATATTTTATTATATTAGAATTTTTATATTTAATTTAAATTTTTAAAATTTTTAATATTCTAACGGGTATCCATGGATATCCACGGGTACCCGTAAACCCGCGGATAAGTAAAAAACGGATACCCGCACGAATATGGAGCGGGGGACGGGGGCGGGTATTTACTCACTGGATGGGGGACGGCTATCCCCACCCCCGCCCCGCCCCGTTGACATCCCTAGTTGCCACCAGTGGTGTGAATGGGGTCAATGGTGTGAGCTGTCATTGAGTTTGCTATGCCTTGAAGTCTTAAAAAAAATTGATGGGATGTGTGTTTGAAAAAAGTAATAAAATTCACAAAAAAGTGATGGTGCTCATTTGTTACGGTTTGTTGTTTTGTTTTACTTCTCTTTTGTATGAAAGAAAAAATAATGAGGCAGGAGGGGTCTGCATTAATTACCTGAGGCGAGAGGAGAAACAAAATGTGTCATTCATGATATGTGTTTTATTTGAGCAAATGTATTAGGTTATTGTTAACCCTTTAAGTACTTCAATAATGAAATATTTCTTCTTTTCATTATTCTTCATGCCTTTCATTGTCTCACACATTATATTTTTCATTGATTTTATTATATATCTCTATTAGAAAAGATATTTGTACCATTTTTTGATATAAACACCTTGATTTCTAAAGTGGGAAGAGATAAAAAATTTAACTGTAATAGTGACAAAATGGATAGGGACCTTTTATATGTGTGTGCGCGCTAATGAGCGTGTTTAATAATGGATGTATAAATAACAAATCCCCATCTCTATATGCTATTCGATACTCTCTCCTGTATTGAGAAATGTTAAATGGTACAAAATTTGCATTGCGAATTGTGTTGCAAAATTTATCTAACCTTTGTTCACTTTCAATTCACCCATGAATAGTTATGCAAAATGTGATTGATCAAGTATTCATTCTTAAATTTTCGTACTTAATGGTATGGCTCCTCCTGTATTTTATGCTTGCCATGTCCAAATATTATCAGTTGGATTTTACAAATGCGTATGCTTCTTTAGGAGGAATTTGAAAATACATGGCCTTGTGTACCAAAAAATAAAATACTTGGTCATTATAGTAAGAAAGACTCTAGCACAGAGTTAGGTCCACTTACCATAAACACACTTCTCGAGACAAGGAAAGCCCTTAGTGAGGCCTATGTACAAAGTTTAGGTCTACCATATATTTAGGTCCACTATCATATATACATAAATCCAAATGATGAGGGCCTTAGACAAGGTTTAGGTCTTCTACCTTGAAGGCATGGAATCCACACAATCAATGTCCAACATCAACATAGGCTATGTATGACCAGAAACGAATTTCGATCACCTGCAGTTGCAGTGTATGTGTAAGTAGTAAGAGATAAACACAAGATTTATATAACTTAAAAAATTATAGGACTCACATGTTTCTCTTCCTTTCTCTAACTGCACCTGCAGTTCGATCGTAGAAGAAATTGATCCAAACAGCACGCATATTTGATAATAGATGCATGTATGATATGGTTGCTTACATTTGTCACATTTCCACATAATATGCTCTATATCATATAAATGGGACTTCATTTCTTGGCCCATTAAAAAATGGGTTGGCCTTATCCAACTTGATCAAACTAATTGATCATGAAATTTCAGATAAGAGTAATGGTTAAGAAAATCCTTTGATAAAAAGGCAATTTTAAAATTTAAATTCTTAATATTACAAATGAAATTTAAACCGACCTATGTATCTGAATAGTGGTCGTATGAACTTTCACTTTATATTTCATAATAGTTATTAATCAGGCATGTAGTTGAAGATTTTCCCTTACACTATGCATAGGATACTTTATCTTCATTTGAAAGTTTTCTTGTTGAGAATACGGTTCATTGACATTCCACATAAAAAGGACAAAGTTTCAGTATTTGAGAAAGGCAGTAACTTGTTGCCTTTTGGACTTGACCCTACCGTTATACACTCATTTCCTATCTAATGAATGGATTGCAAAGCAGTATATCCACCCCGAAAAAGCATATGCTATCAGGCTATGCGTTCGTAATAGTCCTTTTCAATGAAGACAATTACTAAAACAGAATAACTATAAGGCTAAGAGAAATCACAATGGTTTTCCCATGAAATTGGAAATAAAAACAAAAACTTAGTCCCCACTAGTTTTTGCCAATAACTAGTTGTTTGATCTTGATTATTAGCAAGGAACGTGATCCCTTGAACCTAGATCTATCAAGACCAATAAACGGTATGTATTTGAGTCATAATCATTGGTTGCTTTTATACAACATGGGATGTTCCAGGTAATGAGTGTGTTGTTTGATAATCATTAGTGAAGAGATCTTTATCAATAGCACACTCTTTTGTTAGACAGAATTTAGGAAGATGACAAAATACACCATGCTTTTTTTTTTGGCTTTAAAAGCTTCTAATGGAAAACCATCTATTGCACTTATGGTTGTAGAAGTCTAATGGCCTAGCGGGTCATCATTCCTATTGGAATTCTTTGATAACGAACTCAATCATATTAGAGTTCAATCTATGGATGATGAATCATGGAATAAATAGAAGGCACTCATTGCAATTTTGGGATGTCCCAAATAACTTTTGTATTAAAAAATGAAGCATTCCAAACTACTCAAAGACGTTTTGGTACCTCCAAATGATCGATTTATTTTGAAGAATAGTTAATTTAACAATTTAATTAGATAAATAAATAATTATATTATTTCTTATAAGCTTTTAAATAAATCAGACAAATAATTAAGGCGTCTGTAATAAACAATATACAAACAAATAGTTGATAATGTCTGTGTACTCTGGTAGGGTGATGCGACCCAAAAAGAAATGGGACAAAAACAAGTTTTGGTCGTATATCAATTTGAGCAGTAATTCTTAATTAAGCATATGGATACACAAATCGTTATTGGATATATGTTAAATTTTAAAGACCATAATTCAAATGATTTTGCATACATTAAATAATGATTTGAGTATCTAAGAGATAACGTGCTAGATCGTATCTAGATTTCTAGAATTTGAGTGCAATGGCATGAACATAGGATGTGTGAAGTGTGAACTAGCAAATGAAGTAGAAATCTGAGCAATGGCATGAAGCTACTTGATTGGTCCTTCTGGACCGTCTCCTCTTTTCGATGCCATTTATGCAATGATATATCGACTCAACTTCGTGCCTTACAAGAAATTGAAAGAATGGCTTTGAAGAATAACAGCCAGATTTGATGCCATTTTGTCAACACTGTGTTGAATGTCACGGGGGTTAAAAGAATATAGTAATGATGGTGGCATGCTTGCATCACCATTGTTAGAAATGGTTCAAACCAGGAATTCAATCCAGCGTCTGCTGAATTTCACAGGACCTCCAATAGAAGAATATTTACATTAATTTTTTTATATTTAAAATAACTATAATCAGAACTTTATTAACATAGCTTTTAAAAAAAAAAAGTTTTTTATAAAAAAAAAAAAAAAAAAAAATCAAGCCAATTCATACACATATGAATCTTGCAATGGAATATTTCATTGTTGCAGGATTTCTTGGAATTGCCTTCTCTAAAGTGTTCTCGGTAATTTAAATCTACACAGTATTAATTATTGATAAAAAAGTTAATAATTCAAAATATTATACATGTATACTCTGTTTATACTGATTTTTATATCTTATAAAATCACAATTTTTAACTTTTTAATTAATTATTAAAATTATACAATTTACTCTCTAAAATGCAGGTTAAAGAAAACAAATCCATGGTTGGGTACCCCTTGTTGTGGTTGTTAGCTATATTAATGTGTACAGCTGCATTTTTTTAATTTTTCTAGTATGAGCACAAAGTGAGACGCACAGGAGTACTTGTAACCCATTTAGAACTACGCTATTCTAAGTTTCTAAACCCTTTATTATACTCAATTTTCATACTTCAGTGATAATTTGAAACCAACCTACCTAAACTTTACCTAAACCCAAACTTCAACAATAAAGTTTGATTTTCTATACTCCAAAAGTTAATTCTCATTTGATTATTATTCCCTTCTGAGTCATTTTAATTGTCACTTTAACAAAAACTGCAGAAATTAATCAATTAAGAAATCTAAAATTAAGATTTATTTATGAATATTTTTTACCAAAATATCTTTACAAAAAAATAAACAAAATAGACAGGAAGTAATAATAACTACTATTTAGTCGAAAAATTAACCATTAAATATGACGATAACAAACATGCACAAGACCAAAAAATCCCAAAAAGGCATAGAGAATGTAGCGATGAATTTATAAAAGAAAATATAAACAAAAATGCACACAACTTCTTTTCTGCTTGGTTATAAAAATATACACAATTTCATTGGCTACACAAACTTTATTTTACAACTATTTGTTAGAGAGTCCGTTCTCTGATTCCCAATCAAAGATAACCCAAAAGAGAGAGAGAGATGTGATTAAGTAAAAGCTTAAACAAGTTAGCTAACATGGTCTTCGAAAATAACACCAAGCCATAGACAGAAAACTCAAATTGTGTCCATCTCCACCTCCTTGGCCTACACATTTTCTTACAAGCTCATTCAACTACAAAACTGAATAACACAAAAATAAAAATCCCTAAAAATTAAAAAAAGAAAAAGAAAAATTAGTGTTATTTTGTTTTCTCTTGACATAACTGACACTTCTCCACTACTCTTCGTCCTTTTCCATTTATGTTTTTATTATTTTAATTATTACATTGGTCCCACCCACTCAGAGATGATTAAAAATTAAAAAAAAAAGATCATCATGATTCATGAGAGAGGAGAAGCGTGGCGGTGGTGGTGCGGGTGCACGTGGGTCAACAAGAACAAGAGAAGCACCTGATCAGGCCACTCTCATTGCAAGCCGTGCACGTCTTGAACCCACCCTTCTCCGCGTACACCTTGCGCGCACCGGAACATTCACCGCACAGCACGAACCTGTGGTCCCCACACACGTGGCACTGCTGTAGGGAATCCGCTGCGGGCAACCCTTCGAGGAGCTTCCTGAGCTCGCCACTCTCATGCAGCCAACTCACCTCTTCGGCCCCACCGACGTACCTTCCGTTAATAAAAACACGGGGCAGGGTCAGCCCGTTGACCCGACCCGTGACCCGACGAAGCTCGCGTAGGAAACCCGAGTCCATCGACACGTCACGCTCGTCTAAAGCGACCTTGAACCCGCTTAGGATGGAACGCACCGTTTTGCAGTCCTCGAACGTAGCGCGCACCACGCGCAGGCTCGTGAAGTACACCACCACGCGCTGCTCCGCTCGCGGAATGACCATTGGGGAGCCCGTTTCTGCGGCGCGTGAATCTGTTTCGGCAGCGCGTGCATCTTTTTCTGAGGCTCGTGGGTACGTTTCGGTGGTGCGTGAGTCATGGGGTTGGGTGAGTTTAGGTGGCTGGTTGAGGACGTGAGTTGACCAGGCTCGGAGGAGCGAGTTGGCGAGTGTGACTCGGTGGAAGATGATGGTGGTTTTGGGTTTTGTCGTGGTGGTGGTGGTGGTGGTGGAGGGTTCATCCAAAAGGAGGGTTTGGATGTCTTTGAATGAGGAGCATGAGAAGTGAGAATGAGGTGATGGTGATGTGTTGCGAATTTGAAGCGTTGATGATTTGTTCCATGGTAACCACATTGAAGGTTTGGAATTGGGAACAAAGGTTGTGTTTTTCTTGTCTTATTGGGGTGTTCCTAGGAGATTGAGATTTTGAAAGGTAAAAAGGTTGGATTATTAGAGGATGTTGGAAATGGGGGATTTTGGGTTTTGCTTGGTTGGTTGTTTGGGATAGAAGGGTAGGATTTGGTTGTTCAAAGCTTGGATTTAGATGCCTGAGGGAAGAGATGCAAGAGTGGGTGGTTTTGCATTTTGTTTTCCACAGAGAGGGGTGTGAAGGGTTAATGGGTGAGTGAGTGAGGGAGGAAATAGTATGGAAATTAAGGGAGAGTGAAGATGGGGATATTGTGCGGGTGGTTATGGTAGTTGAGGGGTTGGTTTTATTTTTTGCTTTTATGGGGGGTTTAAGAGGGAGAAAGGATTGGAATATGGATGAGAGGCACTTATTACAAGCTTTGTATAAATATATGGACAAATTATAGGTTCTCCCTCTGTGTGTGTATGTTTTATTTTTTTATAGATGGTTTCATATACATGCTAGTCACAGCCACCATCTCTGCACAAGTAGTCAAACCCTGCCTCTTAGAGCTAGACAAGTACATGCACTAGTTTAACACTGAAATGGAGCTCCATTTATTGCTGCATCTCTATTATTGCTTGTAAACTTTCAACTTATTGGATCTACATTCATAAAGATATTGCCATATAATCTATGCGTTTTGAATGATTAATTCTTTGTGAACAGAAAAAGGATACGGGGTCTCTCTACGGTCCGGTTCGCACAAGGTACTAACATGGGGTTAACCATTGAACTTGATTGCAGTTGAGTCTTATGTGGAAGAATGATGTCATTGCAACTAGAATTAGAGTATTACATTAAGGTTATTATTAATTATGTTTGGTCCAACTGACTGGCTTTTTATTTATATATCATTATAATTTAAATTTAATTCTTAAATTCTCTTATTAATTTATGATTTATAAGTATCTCCGGAGATGTTAGATGATCCCAAAGGTATGTATTGACTTTCAATTAAGGCGAATTTTTTCTTTAACCTAAATTTTTTAAATATAAGCAAAAATATTAACTATTAAAAAAATACAAAATCCACAGATCAAATTTTAATATCTACGGCAGGGTAAGTTATGAAGGATAGTTCATCAACACTCGAGACTGACTTGAGAGGGTGATGTTTTTCTGAAGCTACATGCCCATATTGTTCATTGATTGTACACTTTGACAATTTGCTCGTACCATCCTCTCCACCAGCAGACATTGGCAGCGCAACCAACACCAACTAAGACAGCAGTGATAACCCCTTTATTTTTAATTAAGTCATTTTTACTATCGGTAAAGTTCAAAGAGGATAAAAGTAAATAAAAAAAAAGAGGGCAAGAGAATTAGTCATGTGACCACTTGGGCCATATGCTATGATAACTGGATTAGGGAACAAGGCGTGTTTGTAAGTACAGCATCAATGGCTTCCAAAAGCTAAAGGTTTCAATCCTCCAACATTGAGTGGGTGGATACTGAAAAGTTTCACATGGTGACAGGGTAAGAAGATTTAAAAAAGTGGAGGGAAGGAAGGATCCAAGATGGTAAACACAAACGTCCAAACCACATGCCACGTTGTTATTGATTTAACATTGAAAAATCTAACAGACCGAAAAAAAAAAAAAAAAAACATTGAACAATCTAGAGAGATACCCCCTTTTCTTTTCGGTTTTCATTCATGCGAACCAACATTGTGTTCTCTTGATTTGGGTGCAGCATTCAAGGACTTCGTTGAAAAATGATTTTCACAATTTAAAATTTTATATATCACAGTGTTAAAATTTTATATGAACTTATAATATACAAAAGTTTATTATTGTGAGGTCTTTTTATACATCCCTATTTAGGCTATATCTTCATGATCAATGATAAAATTTTATATATAATAAGATTATGTAAAATTTTAATATGAATAATTTCATTGTTTATTTTTATACTTTTAATAAATTATTACTGTTTTGAATAAAAAGTAGGAATTAACTTATGTGTATTGTTAATATTAGAAAAATTTTATACAAATATATAATTACATATTACTATATTAGTAAAAATATTGATTCAAGTATTTATTATCTTAAAAATTTTATAAATATAACTATTTAATTAAATGATAATATAAAAATTTTTTATATTATTAATATATAGCCATTATTAAACTCTAAAAAGTATGTATTAAAAGTGTGTTTTTATTGTTTTATTACTTAAAATTAATACAAAAAAAAGAGGTGAGTTCTTTGGTGAAGATGGTATTTTCATCTTCACATGAAGATTTGATGTGGATATATCAAATAGATGACATGTGGCAGAGGTGTATTGATGTATCAATTACTTATGATGTACTGTAGTAATATCTAATTTTAAGAAAATTTAAAAATATAATTAAATATATTTTAAAAATTAATTATCATACATTGATAGTATAAAATTATACTGATAATATAAAATAATTTTACATTGTTAGTGTAATCAAAAAATTTTATCAGTATAATTTTAATTATTATACACTGACAGTGTAAAATTATATTGGCAGTATAAAATAATTTTACACTGTTAGTGTAATCAAAAAATTTTATCAGTGTAATTTCACATAAAATTATACTGGCAATATAAAATAATTTTACACTGTCAGTATAATCAAAAAATTTTATCAGTATAATTTTAATTATCATACACTGACAATATAGAATTACACTAATAGTATAAAATAATTTTACACTGTCAGTGTAATCAAAAAATTTTATCAGTGTATCTGAAATTATACTGATAAAATTTTTTGATTATACTGATAGTGTAAAATTATTTTATACTGTCAGTGTAATTTTACACTATCAGTGTATGATAATTAAAATTACACTGATAAATTTTTTTTAATTATACTGACAATGTAAAATTATTTTATATTACTAATATAATTTTATACTATTAATATATGATAATTAATTTTTAAAATATATTTAATTATATTTTTAAATTTTTTTAAAATTAAATATTACTATAATATATCATAAATAATTAATACATCAATATATTTCTACTATATATATCATCTATTTATTGCATCTAAGTCAAATCTTCGTATGAAGATGGAAATACCATCTTCACCAAGAAGTCACCAAAAGAATGATTATATTATTGTCCTTTAAATAAAGATTTTCACACTCGCTACTAGGTCGAGAACTCAAGAGTCAGAACCATGAGAGAAACTCTCGCATTAGCTGCTGACGCATCGTGGTTTGGTATTAAGATCACAGGCTGGCATGGAAGTGAGATTTACGGGATCCCATTGCATCGATTTATTTTTTTAATGACCAAAGATGTAAGCCTGGCGCAAGAGAGAAAGTTAGATTACGAACATTAAAATATATATAAAGAGATTATTCATCTAATAACCACATAGATAAGCAGCTTCTGTCTTGGAGCAGGGTGTTATTTCTTGTGTATAGAACTTTGGCATCTACGATTGCAAATGTTTCAAGAGTATAAGACGATATTTGTTGGAGAAATTTTTGCACATATATGAATTTAATATCTTATATTTAAGTATATTTGTAATAAATTTTATCATATTAATTTTATTTTCTGAATCCATTAATTTTATTGTGAATATATCTGAACTGAGATATTAGATTTTTATCTATGCTCTTTGAGTGTTTAGAATTAAAGTTTTTCCTACTAGCTTAAATTATGTCTTTTCTTTATAATTTTTTTGAATCAATAAAAATTAATTTTTTCAAAAAAATTCTAGGTAACATAAGTGGTCTATAAGATCAATGATAAGTGAATTGCATTTTTTTAAAACCAAAAAAAAAAAAAGAAAAAAGAAAAATCAAAGTTCAAAACTTAGACGCAATCATTATTACAAGTGTTTTCTAGCTGTTTATATTGCCTCTTTTCTTGCTTCCGTTTTATAACTAAGATGTGTATTTTTGACTCATCCAAACTTGGATAAACAGCTAGACGATGAAAATTCACTCCCAGTGTACAAGACAGTGAAAATACATATCACAAAATCCTATACTTACAATTCCTGCCACTTAGCAGCACTTGAAACCCTTTGTTTTTGTGTGCATACTACTTTTTTGTTTTTCGGTCGAATGCGTGCATTGTACTTGAAGTTAGAGTTGTCAAAGTACACGGCCGACACTAGTTATTCGGGCTATTTCACTTTTTTTATAAGTCATAAAAATATTAACCCCGCACAATCGGCTTGAGCTGGTAGATTAATTGAGTTGGCACACAAAAATAAAAAAAAATAAAAAAAAAATAAAAAAGATCTTTAAATTAATTAAAAAATATCAAAAAAAGTTAAAAAATTAAATAAGTTGTATATATATTGATATTAGAAATTTTGGCTATACAAAAATTAAAAGAAATTATGCAAAATAAATGGAACAACATATAAAATTCAATACAACAAGTAAAGGTTCATCAAAGTAGTAACAACTAATAACTTAAATCCTATCAGGTAGTGGTTAAGATTAGTTAAATATAACAATTAAACAATCTCATAAGGTACTATATACTATACATCATAAAATGTAATTATTACTTATTAGTGTTATCCATCACTTCTTATTAGTGCTAACCTTTTATTTAAAAAAATTGTGAAAAAAAAAAAACAAAAAAAGGGGCCAAGTCAAATTGACCCACTTTTTATATGAGTTGAAATTTTACTAACTTAACCCACCATTTTTGTAGATTGAGCCAGGCTGGCTCATGGATTGCAGCCCATTTTGACGACTCTACTTAAAGTTAGGTATATCTAGCGTGCCAGGCAATAACTATTTGAGTGATGGAAGCCCCCAAGTCCATAAGGGCATAACTACCCTCTTTGGTTTGCATTTACATAAGCATAAATCAACATGTGAGGCCATAGCTAAAGTGGTTATCCGCTACCCTCTTGTTATGCACCCGAACTCCAGGGAATCGAGTTCGGATCCCCACCCCCCCTCCTGGGCGGCACATGGAAGTGACGAAAAAAAAAACATAAATCAAAAGAATCAACTAAGCGTTAATTGATTGAAGTGATTTAATATTTAATTTTTGGAAAAGGATGTTTGGTACAAAATTTCAATTCGTGCAAGCTATACCAATTTTGCTACATTTGTATTTAACCTCTCACAATTTCTCTCTCCTCCAGTTTATTCTCATTTGTTTGCCTTTTACTTCCACTTACATCTTGCCATCTGGCTTCGTATTGTATTTGTTAAAAACTTTCTTCGCGTTATTTAGTTGTGCTCTCAATTTTTAAAGATTTATAAGAATTTAATGGATCAAATTTCAACAATTTAGAACACCAATAAAGTGTATATTTGAGAAAGTTGAAAAATTAAAATTATTTTAATAATTATTTATTTTATAATTAATTTTTTATATACTTGTTTATATGAGAATTAATTTATGTTTGGATACTTTAGTTGAAAAGTAGTTTTAAGATAATCTCTTTTATTTGGATTGTATGAAAAAAGTTGCTTTTGGATGGTAAAATTATTAAAAAAAGTATGAAATGATTATTTATATTATATAATATGTAATACTTAAGATCAATTTGGTAAAAATATAACAATTCTGAAATAATCAGCTTCTACTTATAATTATAAACTCCAAAAAAATTTTTATGCTTATAAGTTATTTTTCAGTTTAAAATTATCAACTTTTAATTATAATCTATTCTATACAAATTACTCAAACAAGATTATTTTTGAAAAATAGTTTTTTTAAGAAAAAAGCTGTTTGTTGGGGGTTCCCAAACACACACAAAATAGAAATATAGATTAATAATACTAAATACATATTAGATTCCTATTATTGAAAAACATCATTTATGAAGCCTATTGTAAAAAGAGAACGTACGCATACGTGTACGTCTTATACAAGAGAAATCACTATTTCTTCTTCTCCTTATAAAAGCCACATCAATGTAATAGTGAACCATCAAGAATTCTAAGAGTGAAGTGAAAATCTTGTTGATATTACGAAAACATAGTAATCTATTTCTATCCATAAAGACATAGGTCACTTTGGACTTTTATACTCTCCAATACACTCACCATTGAACCCAAATTCAATATCACATGGTGACTTTCAAATCCATAACAAATCACTTAATAATTACATAGATTAATAAGAAACAATTAGGCTACCTGTTTAACTTGTTCTTATAAAATCAGAACATCCACCAATCAATAGTGCCCCAAATCCAAAAAATTCTAACAAGATTTCGAATTCAAATTATGTGAATACAAAAAATTATCTTTAAAGAACTTTTTCTCCATAATAAATAAACCGGACTTGGACCAGATTAGTGATGATTATTAGTTAAGATTGGTTGATAATCAAACTATGCTATCAGGCTTCAACTTGTGCTCAGTTAGAATGGAGATCGGTAATTTGGAAATTGAAATCACTTGGAATCAGTCCAAAGCAGAAAGAACTTCCCACTGCTTAACTTCGAAAGATTTCTATGATGTGCAAATCCACTCATACATGGCCCATGTTCTCCACCAAAATTACCTCCATGCCTAGCCTCCCCAACGTTACCTTTTTAACACCATCAGTATTTAATTCAAACCAGCTTGAGGTAACTCGTGCCTTATTTGAGGTTTGTTTCTGTTCAATTCATCCTCCTGCTAGTTGCAACTTCTATTTCTTTAGCATTATTCTGTCAAAGCTTCAAAGGGTATACAAGTCTAAGTTATCTTCAAATAAAAGTTTGTTGTGCCAGCAGGTTATATCAAGCAAACAATTCCACTGAATTGTAGTGTCTAATTCAAACCCATCAGGTAGTTTTGGAAGTATGTGACCTTTTCAAGTGAGGGAGAAAAATTCCAACAATTTCTTAATTAAATTTCAACTCTAATTTTACAATTGATAATAGCTCCTTATTTATACCCCACTAACTAGTATTCGAACTAGTATGTATCAATATGCTATTCCATGCCAAATTAGTTCCACAGAGAAACAAAGCCACCTATTTATATTTCTAGTTTTATCAATTGATGCCGTGGCATTTGAATATTGTTGCAGCCCCTCAAAACATGGAGATCTGTTTCCTCATGGAGGAGGAGCACATAAGCAAGGCACATATAGCATTGCATTGGTGATAAATCTGTCATAATTCACAAGATAAAAGCCAAAGGAAAGTGTTATTCTTTGTACACTCTTCCAACCCCAAACCAATTTCCACATGTTAGTCTCTTCACTCAGATCTCTTTACATCTCTATAATTTTTATTATCAATTGCTATTAGTCCTATAACAATTAAGGAACACGCTCAAATGTAATCACATAAATAAGATGTGCCATAATGTGCACCTAAATGTGTATGGCAAATTAAATAAAAAGGTTAAATCAAGTGTAACTTACTAGTATTACTCACACCTTATTTTCATTTTATTAACTATTTTTATTCTTAGGTAGAGACAAAGTTAGACCATTTTATTGGGAAAAGTCAATACTTAATAGTTATTTTTATATAGAGAATAATATGTATATTTTAATTTTTAATCTTATATAAAAATTCAAATAAAAGTCACAATATATAAAAGAAAATAATTTTTTTATAATCAAAACTCAAGACAGACTCACATATATGTATATATATTTTTTATTATAATATTTAAACATCTAATTAAATAAAAGATTTATAAAAACTAATTAAATAAAAAAATTTAGAGGGAGCCAAATTTAAAAAAAAAAAAATTTATACAAAATTAAAAATTTTAGGGGGCCATTGCCGTGCAAAATATTAGAATCCGCCCTTGTTGTCATCTATATTCAAATTTTGATTTCGATCTTCTATTATTTATTTTTAGTCTTAACTGAATATTTTTATATAATATTTAAAAATTAAGCTTTAAATATAATTCACTTTCTCCATAACCAATTTCTTGTTAGTTTATATGCTCTTTTTATCTAAATCATTACTATTTGAAGCCAAAGTATATAGTTGTATTAAATTTCATAAGGAAGAATTTTGCTGCTCAAAATAGTTCTACCAAACTTAAATAGAATTATCTTCGATAAAAAGATACCTAATTTTGACCAAAAAGAAAATCATCACTATTTAAAATATTTTGAATTTTGATTGATTTTATTTGTTTTGAATCGACTCATTATATAAAAAATACTTTTTGAACGCAGATTCTTATTAAATTATCTTGGACCACTTTGTTTTATAGTTGAATTTCACATATAAATTCTTATTTATTACTATGCTTGATTTTTCATTTGTAAAAAGCTTAGATCAAATATGAATGTACATTTTTAACTTTTAAGTTAATTATTTTAAAAAAATGTCTACATGTCTTATTCATTTTCGTGTATCATCATATCTCACTTGAATTTCAAAAACAAGATATTTCTCAAAGATTAAAATTTTTTAAACTCATCTTTGTATTATATATTTACAATTTACAAATGTGTGTGTCTGTGGGTGTGTATGTGTGTGTGTGTTTTTTTTTTTTTTTTTAAAGTTAAGATAGTTGTGTGCAGAAGCCAGAGCAGTGAGTAGGGCAGAAACAAAGCACACGATCACATAGTGCAAACATAATAGATCGATACAGACAGTCCTACATATTCCTAGTTACATACATCGTCTTCCCCGAAAACACACACACACACACACGTAGAGAAGCTCATAATCATAGGAAAACGTGACAAAATGGAACAACCCCCTTCTTCCACTAGCGACCCCAATTCCAATTCCAATGCCAATAATACCAATACCAATACCAATACCATAACCATCAACGTGAAGTTCAGTGGCAGCACAATACCACTCTCAATCTCACCAAAATCAACCATCAAAGACCTCAAGTCCCTTCTTCTACCCGCCACCAATGTCCTCCCACGTGGCCAGAAGCTCATCTTCAAGGGTACTTTCTTCTCATTCACTCTTTCTTTGTCTCTCTGGTCTCTTGATTCATGGTTGAATCGTCTTTTCATGTAACAAACAGGAAAGGTTTTGGAAGACCCCGTGACCTTGGAGGCATCCAGCTTGAGTAATGGGTCCAAGCTCATGCTTGTGGCTTCCCAGGGTTTACATCAAGGGGTATTCTATATTCATTCGTTTCTTTGCCTTTTGTTGGGAATGCTAGTTAGGTTCATATATATTCCCTTTCTTTCTTTTTTTTTTTTTTTGGGTCTTGTCTTGTCTTGTCTTGAGGTTTCATTTTTGTGCTATGGAGATAGTGTTCAATAAAGTTAAATTTTAATTTTTCTTTTGGTAGAGAAAAAATTAACTTAAGGGAAAGCTTGGTTCTGTCTAGAGTTAAGGTAGAGCGATTGTTCAATGAAATTATATATGACCCACCAATAGTGTTCAATAAAGTTATATTTTCTTTTTTTACTCCTTTTTGGGGTACAGAAAAATTTAGGTCGAGAGAAAACTTATAACAGTTTAGCAACCGAGCGATTATAAAGGTATTTACATATGACCCACCAAACATTGAAACCTAAAATTTTTAAAAGAAATGTTTTTGAAAGGAAAAATTGGGGGAAAAAACAAATTCACCTGTATTCTAGCATGATGGGTCAATAACAATACTATATGATTTCATCATTAAGTTAAATTCTTGATTTGTGGTTAAAAGCTAACGTAAATGCCTTATCAAGCTGGTTATGAACAGAATTAGATGGTTCCTTTCACAAGGAAGATGACTCGGAGCTAGTTACTAGTGGCACTCAGGCTTCTCAATGAAAATAAAACTTATGGTTATGGATGGTCTGTTTAGAGTTTACTTTTGTTTCTATGGCAACCAGAAAAATGCAGCATGAAGATTTAGAATTTCTTGTATAGGAAGGTCCAGTCTTGAAGAAAGCTCAGGTTGTTCCCAAATCGAGGAAAGATAGCCACGCAGGCTCGAGTAATGATGTGAAGAAACTTCCTGTTAAGAACAGGTTGGAACGATGGAAAGCAACGGGAGTTGTAGCATTGTCTGAATGCAACTTGGAGGTAATAAACTGTTCATGGTTTTATTATATATTCAACCAGATTATATTGGAAATATTGGGATTGGAAATTAACAATTTTGACGCTTACATTCTGATGTAAACTGGAAATTGGGGGATGAGGAACACATTTTACTTAAAGAGAACCTGTTTTGCAAACAAAATAATATGGAATTGTTTTCTGATTTTTTTATGCCATCTCTAAATCTGGAACGTATTCCGCAGTTTACATGTCGGGGGCATCTAGGGTTTGCTTATTTTGACATATAGCATGATTAGAGCTAGGCAACAGGCTACTAACACCATTTAGAAGACAATCCATCAAAGCATCATAATTTGTTGCAGTTTAATTATTTTAACTCTTTGGTATAAGTTTTCTGGGGGAGAGAGCGGGATGTTTGCCCTGTCCAAGGTTAGGACATGTCACAAGTCTCAACAAGGGCTTACAGTGGTTCTTACATATGTCCTACCAATGAAGAATTACCTGCAAGGATAGAATTCAAGACCTTTGTATGGATGCTGACTGAACTTATCATTTTGGCTAATTCTCACTGGCTAATTTGTGGCAGTGTTATTAGTAAGGTCTAGTATCATTCTCATTAGGTTGACAGGAAAATTCATGTCATTGCTAGTTTATTACAGGAAAAGAAAGACAAGGTCTTGATATTTTATGTTGGGACTTGGTAAAACCTCTTAGAAATCTTGCAAACTTTTTATAAAATCTGATCAAGTTTATTTGCAGGAAGGTCCGGTATCATATATAAGGAGATTTTGGTTAAAAAATGTTTGATTATTCTGGGTAAAAAAAATGTTTGTTTTTCTTTTTTTATCCGTCTAAGTGTTCATTGTTCTGACAAGAAGAACATCATCCACTTTTGGCCATGTTAGAACTCTTTTAGCCATCATTTAACTGCAAAATATCCCATTGTGCAGCCATACATGATTCGCTAAGTTATGCCACAAATCAAGAAGTAAAAGACTCCCATGCCTCTCCTCCTTGAAGACCATATTGCAGAATAAATCACAGATTTCAAGCCCATCTCTGATGTGATGCTAAGTCTTTCATCAGATATCTACTGAGCTCAGTATGATACATAAACAAATAAATTAGAGTTCCATGTATTACACTGGTTAGTCCTTTTGGATTAGGCATAGAGCTAGAAAGCATCATCGAGCCTGCTGGAAACTGCAGTGTGCAGGTCATACATGCATATATAGTATAGTTATTAACTGTTAAACAGCCTTGTTCTAAGAGAAGGAGAACTGCAAGTACCACTGTTTGTGGTGGGCTTGTAAACAGTAAACACCACCTTGAATTCTGTGTGCAAGGAAAATCCTAGTCAACATTCAGTTTGCTGACAGGAATATGAGAGTTATGAGTAAAGGAATTGTAACAACACAAGTCCTAGGTCGCGAATAGAGGGTAGAAATTTGTTATATAAACTATTACTGAAAGGCCTATTATAACATTGACTAGTCCTTTTGAGATAACCATAGGTAATGTTGGTTATTCATGGGAAATTTCTGTGTGCCTTTGATAGGATACTGATAGTTAAGAAGGGCTATACTAGGAGGGAAAATGGGGTGATGGGCTGAGATCAGGAAATAGGTCCACTTATAAACATAGCAGAAAAGGACAGTTAGCAGATTAGTTGGCAAGTTAGTTGTAGAAGGAATAAAAAGGAGGGAGAGGAGGGAAGGAAGTTAGACTTTTGTAAGTAAGAGTTTCTGTCAGGAGAGAAGGAGAGTTCTCTCAAATACCTCCCACCATTGTAGACATTTGTGGGATTCTTAGTCACCTTGACTCAATACAACATTCTTTGTATTCTTTCTCTCTTTTGTGTGTAATCTGATCCAGTTCTGACAACCTTACTGTTAGGACTCAGATAACAACAATGAGAATAGAAGGTAATCTGAAAATGTATTGACTATCCGAATCCCTAGCAATGTGCTAGGAGCCCCCAAAGTCTGTGTACACTCAAAACTGATTCCACAAGGGATCTGACTTCAGATTTCCCTCTTTATTCTAACTATCACTCCTAACTGTTTTTCCTGCTCTTATTCTGTCATTACAACTGCCCAACTAACTATTTGGGCCCAGCCCAGCCCTCTCTCCTTTCCCTCTCCTTCTATACACTTGGCCACTAAACCTGTTCCTAACACTTACTGAATCAAGAAAGGAGAGGGATTAGTAAAAAGCCAAAACAGCAAAAGAAAACACAGGAGAAAAATAAAAATTTTCTTTTTATGGGATTTTAATTGCTTGTCATTTGTGGTAAGAAATATCCTCTCATTTTTCCTAGCAATTTTAATTTAAATAGGCCATACCTGATGAAGTTTGGGCTTGTGGGCCTTCTGCAAGAGTTCTAAATTGCAACAACAATTCAATTAAAAGTGTCCCTGCTGAAATTGCGCATCTTACTGGTCTAGAGGTAAGCTGAACCTCTATCTCTCTTTATAGATTTTCTGTTCCAGCTGCATACAAACATTTTATAGGAAGCAATATTTAACACAGGTGCTACTTTTAAAATGCCGCAGAAACTATTCATTAATGCAAATGGCTTATTGGATGAATCAATTAGCTGGGAAGGGCTAACAACTATGAAGTACCTGACAGTATTATCATTGAACCAGAATCAGTGAGTTGATCATCATTGAAGGACTAGCAACTATTCATCAATGTGTTATTTTAACTTACATAAACAACAAACAAATTTACACCAAGTCATCAAGATTGCATGTACTAGGGATTTTCATTTGTCCATTGTCCATTTTCAAACCATCATAATGTGCTGTCTTTGGTCAGCTGCTCCAAATATGAAGGGGTCGAGGGAGGAAGTATATTTGCTCCTAACATTATGTTTCTAGCATATTGCTTGCATTGTGTCTTAGACTAATACCTCTTACTTCAGGTGTTCTGGTTTAATATTACTTCTATTCATCATGTTAAATTCTTAGCATATTGTGAGGATGAATTCTATTCTTTATCCCTAATCTTGCCTCGTAGATCATCATGTCGATTGAAGTTGGTTGTGGATACAGTCCCTTTATGTAATTTGTTTATTTGACATGATTTCTGCAGTTTAACTACTTTGCCATCTGCACTGGGATCTCTAAACTCTTTAAGGGAGCTTCATGTCTCCAATAATAAGCTGGTTGGCCTTACGAATGAAATAGGGAAACTGACACAATTAGAAGTTTTGCGAGCCAACAATAATAGGTATTATTTAAAATTCTATACTTGTTTAATTATGGATATTTATTTATTGACTCATGCGATTGTAAGTTTGGTCAAATTGGTAAAAGTCAAAACCCTGTTTCATAATTGTCCTGCAGTTGCCTTGTTTATGTGGTCCATCTAATAGATTTATAGGCTCCTGGTTTGCTTGTTGAAATTTGAAGAATGAAAAATTATAAATTCTTACGTTATGTGTTATGTTTTGAATGCATGGATATATAGTAAAATGCTAACCCACCCTCTCTCTCTCTCTCTCTCTCTCACACACACACACACACACACACACACAAAGCCTCTCTCCTTTCTTGAATCCCAAAGAACTAGGAAATAATAATGAATATTAATAATTTATAGTTTAAAGTCTCAAACCTAAAATTTTTAGCCAAAAACAAGTTGCTAAGGCAGGATTTAAACCTGTGTCTTCATTGGGCCAGTGGAAGAATCTTCAGGCATGCCAGTGCCTGTGTTAGGAATCATAATTAGCCCTCTTCCATCCTTTTGTCAAGTTCCAATCCGAAGTCCATGAGTCTACTTAGCCTAATGAACCAGTTTATTTAAAATTAATCTGTTGCCGTAATTTCTGTTGTAAAACGATAATTTACAAATTACTAAGTGATTTTATTTGTAAAACATTATTATTTTGATTGATCCCTCTCTTTTTCTCAGGATGAGTACCATTAGTGAATTTATAGGGAACTGCCATTCTCTTGTTGAGGTACAGTTGTTGGTCTTATGTCCTCTTTCTCAATTTGTTATTCAGAAGGGACTGCCTAGATCATATAGCATCGACAAATTAAAACATATAGCTGAAATGATTTTTTTTTTTTTTCCTTTTTACATGATATATGTACTCTTAACATACTTATCTAGGTTTTCTTGTGATACAGGTTGATTTCTCATCAAATTTCCTGTCAGAATTGCCAGAGACATTTAGCAATTTTAGCAATTTGAAGGTATCCTATTTCCCCATTTTCACCTTATAATAAAAGGAAATGTTTTCCCCCCACTCAGTTCTTTTATTATCAATTTTGCATGTTATGAATAATTTTGAAGTTTAGGAACTATAATTATATGCTGTTGCAGTTTCGTTCTTGCACTTCCCTACTACACATTGACTGAGTCACATTGATGCACTCAATGAAGCCCTTAATTTCATTTTCTACTTCACATATCACCTGTGAATCCCTTTTAAATTTGCAAATTATATATTTATATATATTCCCCTTGAGATATAGTGAAAAATAAAATCGCATACACACCCTTTCTTTTAGAAATTACATATGTTTCCCTTATTTTAAGACAAAGATCACCACTTGTTGTAAGTTTGGCATACTTAGGGAAGTACGTAATTAACTAAATTGTATCAATCTTCCGTACAGTTCATCTCATATGTCAAAAGTAAAATGGATCTGGTATCTATATTACTAACTTTTCCTGCATTTGACCACTATGCAGGCTTTGTATCTTAGTAATAATGTGATGAAATCTCTTCCCTCTAAACTATTCAAGACTTGCCTTCAGCTCTCCACACTGGATCTCCACAACACAGAAATAACAATTGATCTCCTTCGCCAGGTGTGAACCTCTTTGTTATTTTGCTTTTGGTATTGTTTTTCAAGCAAAATATTTCATTGCAACAGAAAGCTTATCATAGTTCTGTTAGTTCATTGAAGCATATAATGCCTAAGAAACGAAGGTACATGACAGTGAAATGTGCTTGGCTTTGTTGCAGTTTGAAGGGTGGGACGATTTCGATGAGCGCCGCCGCGATAAGCATCAGAAACAACTAGATTTCCGAGTTGGAGTTTCCAGAGATTTTGATGAAGGTGCTGATAAGAACTAAACAGAAATTGTTTGTCATAAGTAATGCACTTCAGTTCAGATAGCCTTAATGAAGTTCATGTCTAAACTTGTTCACAGTTGCTTAACTGGCCTCGGTTGGCAGATTGGAAATTTGTGATATGTTTTATTGAAATTTTATGCATTTCAGTGATTTAGGGTCTTTGTTTCAGTTTTTTTTTTTTTTAAATGATTATGAAATTTAAATTTTATATACAATTGAAAAAGTTAAAAATTAATTTTTTTTTTCAGAAACTACTCTTTTTAACTTTTACAATAAAATTAAAAATAAATTTTTTTAAGATTTTGATTATTTTTAATAAATTATCCACATATATGAAAAGCAATTTTTTTAATGAAAAAAAGTGATTTTTAACTCAAAAAGTTACAAACAAACACACTCTTAATATTATTAAGGTCGCATTTCCTTTGGTTTATGTTTTTATTTTTCAATAAATGTGTTTTAATAGTAATTACAAAAAAGTCTCTTTTTGTTGTTTTTCTTTTTTCTAAGATTCTTTACAGGACATAGTAAATGTAATAAAATTTTATTTTCATTATTTACTTGATAAAAACAGGAAATCAAATAAAAATGAAATGGTACTTTGTATAATTATTAATGGAAAGTATATCAATAATAATAAAAAAAATTAACCAAACCTAATTTATATATCCGCTTGGTTTTAGAAAATAAATTTTTATTTTTATTTTCTGTTTTCAATTTAAATTACAAAAATATCACTTTAAGCTTCAATTGATATGAATTTATGAAGATTTGAAATTCATTAACACTTTCTCCATGTTTCTTATTATTATGCCTATTGTATTTAATGAGTTGTTGCTATTCAATGTGACTAATGAGCTAACTTTATGCTTAATCAACTTGGTATAATGACTAACTAATTCATCCAACTATTTTTTTTTTTTTTGGTCAATTAATTCATCCAATTTATGATCCCATTGAATCTATGTGAAATAGACTTAAACCATGATGATGATTTTCCATTGAACCATACATGTTCCCCTGATGATTGTTGCCCATTTGTTCTTATGATGACTTACAAACAATGGTTTCCTTCTACTTATACTGGCTTAAAATGACATGAAATGAGATTCAAGAAATCAGTTATCTAGACAACCTTAAACTTGAAATTGAGTTATTTAAATAAAACCCAAAGGATAACATTTTACCAAGAAACATCGGAGTAAGAAAAATGGGAGTAGGGCAATAAAACCAAGACATTTAGAGACAACTTGGATTTAAGGCCCAATTTTGATATTCTTGGACTTGCAGCTAACAACATACCTTGCCTGACTTATGAACTATGAAATGAGCTAATTAAACCTCGTATTGGTCTTATACTTGATCTGAAATTTTGGACTTCTTGGACTCATGATGAATCCCTTGGATTTATAATAAATTAAAAATTGTTCATTAAAACCAACTCTTAACAACCCAAAACCTATAAAATTGTTCATTGAGAAGCTACTCTTAACAACCCAACACTTTAATTCTCTAATATAACATACAATTCTGCAGCTGAGGCGTGGAACATTTGGCACACATAGGGCCTCATGTTAGTCTGCACCCGAAGCTGTGGAGAGTCGTGTGTTCCACTCCAACGGGTCAGAGACGCTATGCTCCTTCCCTTCCCCACTCTCCAAGTGACCAAAAAATGAAAAACTTGCAATTCATTTTAACTTGGATTAGCAATTTAGCATAATGGATGTACCATTCTTTCGACTAAGCTATGATTTACTTAAATCCAGAATTGATCTTTAGAAATTTCTCCTATAGTTTAACTCAGAAATTCCTAGTGAAAGATTAATCTATAAAGTTGTCAAAAAATCCTTTTTGTTGATATAATAATACGTGATTAAATAACTATAAAAATTTCATATTAGGAGCCCATTTAACATGTTTGATAAGATAAGACCTGATAGGATAAGATTTGGTAATATAAAATTTAATAAAATTTTAATATTATATAATATTTTATATATTACTATAAAAAAATTTATATTATATAAAATATAACAAGAAAAAGGAGATTATAATAAAGTATAATTTTTGTTAATTATTTAAATTATAATTATTTTTGTCATATATTATATATAAATATAATTTATATTAAAAATTATTTATTATTTATATTATTTATTACTAATATATTTTAATAATGAATTATTATTTATGTTTTTTTATATTACTTTGGATAGTTCCTTTATATTGCATATTATTTCTTACAATATTCATTTACTATTAAATAATATTATTTTTCTTTATATATTTTTATTATTTGTCTAATAATTATTTTCATTTTAATAAAATATAAAAATACAAAAAGTGAAAGAATTCTTATATTTTAAAAACAAACCAAACCTAATATATTCTCTCTAGTCTTGATAAAATTATCCATCATTTTAATATATTAAAAAATTATAATAAATAAACTTATACAATATATTATATACATCAAATAATCGATAAGATCATAATAGATAATATTAATTTATTCTATCATAACTAATATAACATATCAAATACACCCTAACACTACATCAAAATTAAATTTAAATAAAAATACACATAAGAAAATTATAATTTACCCTTACTTAAGAAGTAAATTACATAAGTACCGCGCATATACTTATCATGATCTGAATTGATTTTCTCTTACTGCAATTATAATCCACATTTTTCTCTCTGATGAGCAGGGTCCCCTCACTTTGGAGGAGTCTTTTCCACAATTGATAGTCTCGCATTTCCTACTACGACTCAACGATAAACCTTGCCAGCAACGAGCATTGCAACCAAAAAATATAAGGAAGCGGGTAGGGTCTGGGGTAATTAAGGCCTGGGTCAAAGGAAAGACCCCAAAAGCATGCAAAGTTAGCATACAAATAATGAAAGTGGCTTTTCAATTCATATACGAACTGTTATATAGTCAACAATGTTGCTTTTGTGTGTCCATTACGAATATGGAACATTGGAGTCAAACATGCCGTCTTCTTACCTAAGTCTCAGACACCTACCTGATGAGATGATTGTTAAGAACCTAACGGAAATAAATGGATACTAGAGGGATGTCAATATCATTACCCTCATCATCATCACAGGCTACAACAACATCCACGTGGTGACGGTATGAAGGAATGTCCACCTTGGCTACTTCCCTTGCCAGATCAACTACTTTTTTGTCCATTCGCTCTTTGTACTTAGCGAACATGCTATTGTAGAGCATGCAACTTCCACATGAAATACTATATGCATTCAAGCCTTTTGCCTTCAACCACTGAAGGAGTTCCCTGAGGGTAGGATTGTCTCTTAAAATCCATCTGTCCCAAACTGTCCAACTCATATCCTGATGCTTGATTACCTTTGGTGGAACTGGCTCAGCCATTGAAAAGAGAGGCAGTGCTAAGTTAGCAAATGTGTTTCTATAGTCTTCAAGTTTGTGCCCTCCATCCAAAACTTTGTAAAGCTCCAAGCAGACCAGACCAGTGGCCATAGCAGTTGAGGTCGCAATCGCAGGAATGATCCGTCCTGCGATAAACTTGGCTTTCAGCTTGTCAACCTCAGGAATGCAGTAATTTCGTGCCCTCATATTGGCTAGCCCAGCTATCACATCCATATGGTAGTTTGTATCATCATCCTGCAGTTTTAGAGCAGAATGGCAATTTCTTAGTTGATTAATACTAAATTACAAAAAATACATAGAATGCTGGTCAAAGAATTCACATACTCTGAATCCACAATCCAATTCCAAGCATATACAAACTCAACCTCCGCCTCCAAAATTCAATATGTAACTAAAAAATAAGACACGACTCCCTCTAGCTCAAAATATATTTTTCATCAATTTATTCGTCACTTTTGAAAATCAAGAAAGTACCAATTATTTATTTAAAATTTACACTTAGTCCCTTGATATCTCTACCAAATGAAATTAGAGAGCATTAGCAGTGTGGTAATATAATAATAGTATTTTAATAAAAGATTATTGAGTAAAATACAACTACATTTCCTATAACTGAGTTCATTTCTTTCTTAATCCTTGTGTAATTACCTTAAACAACATATATTCCAAAATGGAGGGAGTAATTGACAATTATAAAAATGGTTTTGGTAGGTGAGGCTGCAAGGAGCATCACAGTAAAAATCAGATAAATGCGAAGCATTATGGAGGGGGGAAAAAATACCTTTTCAAACTGAATTGGTTTCATCCTGAACCCTGGTGGCAGATTTGCCCGGCACCTCTCTAACTTGATTATTAGATCATCAATAACGGCTGCATCATCAACAGAAGCAGTAGAGAGACTGGTGGCCTTCTCATCTGTCACTATTTTCACATCTTCCTTAGGCAGAAAGTCAGGCACTATCACCCTATCAACTGCTTCGGCCAACTTCTTAGGGTTCTTCCCCCAGTCAGGGATTGGGATACCAAATGTCTCTGCTCGTAAAATAGAAGCTGCCATCACAAAATGTGTATGACCCAGATCCGAGGCTAAGAACTGTAGTGGATGGGGGAATCTTTTTGGTGCAGACCAGAAAGGAGCTCCAGTACTGGTTGCAGCATCCTCAGGAAAAGTATAGATTAACTGCTTCACCCGGTTAGCAAAATAATCTTCAAACCTGTGAATAAAAAATGGGTTGATGAGTGAAGTTCACAAAAGACTAATATGCTACCACAACATTACCATAAGAGAACAGAGACAAGCAAATATTTTCTTTTTCGGGGGATAAAAAGAGACAAGCATATAATATTATCAAAACAACATACTTAAGTCGAGCCCAAGCAATACAGTCTTCAAAAGTGTCACACTTCTCCCTGTCCAGACACTCAAGAACACGCTCCAGGTTATCCCTTGCTTGAGCATCACCAGCATTCCTCATTGCATTAGTATATTCATTCGTGTTAGACAAATATGCATTCACTTCAGCTGGAGTTTTTTCAAGCAAACCCTCAAACTCTGAACGAGCCCATGTCAAGCAGTGGTCAATGTTGTGTGGAAATGAGTGTACAGTACACATTGGTGCCTGTTTCTCAGGTGGATCTCTTGATGCACCATAGTTTTCTGTTAGGTGGGGAATAACCATCTGGGTGTTGCATTTGGCTCCAAGAGTTCCAGACTCCAGAAGAGGCTTTTGGAAATACAAGCATCTCTGATCAACATATAATCTTGCATTGACATTGTCAAGTGCATTTATCACAACACTCAAGCTTTCCCAGAAGGTATCATGAAATACATTTTCAGTTTCAGTGCCAACACGATTTTGCAAAGCTTCAATATTAAAAGCGGGATTTATAGATGCAACAGCTGAAGCAGCAACTGTAGACTTAGCCTGTCCAATATTCCAATCACGGAAAAGGAACTGCCTGCTTAGGTTACTCTTCTCTATAACATCATCATCAGTAATTGTCAACTTTCCCTGACTTCCACAAGAAACTCCCATGAGAGCAAGATTTTTGAGAAACTCACATCCCAAAGCACCAGATCCAACAACAAACACTTGAGAATCCTCTAATCTCTTCTGTAACTTCTGTCCAAAAACTGAAATCTGCGCATCATAACGACTACCTACTGGTCTTAAATCATTGGGATCCAGTGGTTCTGTGGGAAGTGATTCAACAGAGTCAAAATAGAAAAACTGCAGAGGAATGAAGTTAAAAGTTAAAACCACGACAAATTACAAAGACAAGTATTATAGGGGCTTGAAAAAATGCTCACTAAAGAGGAAAATGACAAAACATGATGAAACAGCAGTTTTCAGAGCAAGTGAACAACATATAAGTAGACTATATCATCATTCCTATAAACTATTAAACCATAATATCAGTGTATATTGTGACTATTGAGTTTGATGTCACATAATCCCTATTTCAAAACAATGTTAAAATATCATGGGTTAGTCAGTGTATATAGGCAACCATTTGATTAAAACTAGGTATGAATGCATGAGCACATGCAAAAGCACAAATTTTTCAGAAAATGCTCACCTATGCTAATGGACATAGATATTTACATATGATTATATGTGCAACACAAAAAGAGAGGGGGGGGGAAGAGAAGAACCCAAACAACCAATTCAAGATCAAATTTCATTACTAGGAAAGGTTACTATCTTTCTTTAGAGACAAGATTAATCAGACATGGCTTGCTTTGTTCAACAGGTACAAAACTCTATAAAAAGGGCAAAACAATCAAATATCCACCAAAGTAGCAAACTGAACACAAACAATCAACCAGCTAACTAAAGAACAGAGAAAGTACTATTATCAAAAGGTCTTTCATCTAGGCATATAACATATAATAATATGATGAAATACTAAAAAATAAGTTACCTGAAAAAGTGGATGAAACTTCCCAGAACATGCTTTGACGACCTCTTGTCCAACAATTCCACCAAACATGGCAGCCATAGGGTTCAACACCGCCCGAGCACCAAAGGCAAATTGTCGCAGAAGTTTTGGATTTACATCTTCTAATTTCCCATCAGCTAAGCTGTCATTGATATTACTGACAAAAGATATGAGCTTCTGGGCATCATCATCCGAACCAGCAACAGGGAAGCGACCCAACCCAGAAATAAACTTATCCAAACCCTGGAATGCTATGTGAAGAAGAGGTGGGTGATCAAACTTAGAAAAATCACTCAGAAGAAAATCACCTGGATCACTGAGTGCTTCCCTAAGTGGCTTAAAGTTCAACACCTTTGGTTGTTTGACCTGTGTGACAATACCACCTTTCTCGTAAATACCATAATTTGTAGTGTCTTCTTCAAGGGTAAACGAATATGCTCTAGCACTTTTAATCTTCCTCGGCTTTCCATCATTCAATTCTTTCATACCATGAACTTCAGAGAATACAACAAGATCTCCATCCTGAAACTCAAGCCTCTCATCATCAACACAGGATACTAGAGCAGGGTTGTCATTGCTGATGGATGCAACTATGCCAGTATGGGGTTCCTCTCCATCAACATCAAAAACAGTGAACTCAGGCCCAAAATCACAGAACACAGAACCAAAAAGGCCTCTAACTTCAGTTTTGATAAAAGCAATAGGAGGCAGATGACTGTGGCAGTAATCATTGAACTCAATAGCTTTCTCAACAGTGATATCAGTGAAAACAACAGCCTGCAAATTAGAAAATAAACAAATGTTAGTTCATCCAAATAAACCAGATACAAATACATTCATGATTGGAAGTTAGACAGACAAACTTCGCATTAAATTACGCCATTATAAAGCAAACATGAAAAATCAGTGTTATTCTACCTCAGAATTATACGAATAACAACAAGGACAAATCTTATGTAAGGGGTAAGAAATAGAAGTTACAGAAAAGTGCCCCTCTCTATGTTATTTGCTAGCCAAAAATTTAAAGCAAAATAAATTATTAGCTAAATAATAATAGTCACTGTTATAAGTGACCCAATTTGCAGCAGCAACACTGCCTTTCCCAAACCTATGGATATTAAAACATTAAAACAAAGAATATTCCTTCTATGAATGAGAATTGATTAGTGACTTAGTAGTTATAACGAAATCAAGACGCAATGGAAAATAATACAAAATTCATTCAAAGAAAAGGAAGAGTTATGAAGAAGAGAGGAAAGTACCTGAAAATTAGAAAGTTGCTCTTTTGTCAGCTTAGTTGTCAAGTTTAGTACAACCACGGCATTGTTGAGCTCCTGCAACTTACTAACAGAAGCCAGTGCCCTGTTTTTGCCAACATCATTCTCTGAAAACACAAAATTACTGGACAGATCCCATAGCTCTACAGTCCCCTCATCATGCAAGGTCACAGATTTGACACCAGCAAGAATGAGATTCTTCGCTGCAGGTAATAAACTATATTAGAATACAAAAACATGATTAAATATTAAGACCGTAAAACACTCAACCTTGAAAAGAAAAAAAAAAATCGTCATAAAATGAATAGAATAGTTTAAACTGCACATATGCATGACAAGCTCTCTTTGGATATTTTGGCACATATATATATATACATTTATGATAGAATAATCTAATACAATATGTTAATGACTTTCTTATTTATTTGGTGCAAGCAACATATTATATAAGTTTATTCATTAAAATGATAGATAACTTAATTAAGCCTAACTGCACATAAGGAAGTAAGATTAAGCTTGATTAGCTTTTAATGTACAAGGTCTTTTCCATTGTTTAATTTATTTATTTTATTAATTATTAAAAATAAAAATCACTATTAAGTAAAAACTAATAAAAATTATATAAATAAAGAAAAATAAATTATTAGAATTATATAAATAAATAATGAATAATATAGTAGTAAATAATATTTAATATAAATTATAATTATTATAATGTGGGTGAGTCTCGACATAATGGCAAAGTTATTGCTTTATGACCAACAAGTCACATGCTCAAATCGTCCTTTATAATTATATATAATAAAAACAAATGTCATTTTAGCAAACAAGTCTTATATATACATATACAAAAAATATTTAAATTAATTATAGTCAATAAAAAATTATTTAACGATAATATTTATTTTTAAATTCAAATAATTAATAAGAATTGCGCGCTCGCGCGCATGTGTGCTAATTTGTAAATATTATATTAAGAAAGAAAATATTATATATTTGTTAATTTTTATATTTTATTCTAAAAAAATAATTATTGAAATGAATAATAAATAATATTTAATATTAACTACATGCTATAATAAAATTAAAAAATATTATAATAATTATAACAAAAAATTAACAAATATTTAGATAACAATATTTATTTTTAAAATTTGTAATTAAATAATTAATAAAACTTACTATTTTATTGTAGTTTATTATTTTGTTAGATTGTTACTTATGATTACACGAGTTCCATTTTCTGGTGTTGCCTTACCTAGACTGCTTGTTTACTTGTTGTTTTTGTGTTCGGGCTCTTAGCCCTGTTTACTCACCACCCAAAAAAAAAAAAAAACAAGGAATAAGAATTACCTGTACGTTATACAATATCATATCAAACATGATATTATAATATTAAAATTTTTACAAGTTATATATAATGTATAATCAGGTTTTATCTTACATACCGCTCGAGTTAATCAGCCAACATTGAATAACGTATAAGAGAAGAGTGGGGACTTTTGGCTGCGAAGTTGCCAAAGTAATTTACAGATAAGAAATAACAAATAAATAAATAACCTAAATTGACAATATAAAGTTTATGGCTGCTTTTGGATCATTTTTTTTACTACTTCGAACCTGCTTCCTCAAAAAATAAAAAGATAAAAAAAATAAAAATAAAAATCTAGTAATTGTTCTGAATTTGCTTCTTTTTATAAGTTTAATCATACAGCTACAAAAACTTATTAAAGAAAAGCACTTTTCTTATTTATTTATTCATTTAAAAAAAAAATGCATAGACAAACGCACGCACCCTAGGAGACTGAATTGGAGCTGGTAATCATTTCCAGTAACAAATATCTATCATCATGAACAAAAAATTACAAGATTTTAACAGGGATAGCCACATTGCCTCTCCATTTTCCAGAAGGACGTGCGAACCAAGGACCAAAACAGCTAATCTACTAGCACAAATCTACAAATTAACCGACAATTGAAAGATTTTATTTTACTAGCAACCGAGAGCCTAAAGCTCCACAAAAACCATTGCCAGGACTACGCTGATTCACCAAATCAAATATAGCATTTGAGTGTATGTAGGATCCATAATTTTTGTAGTCTCCTAAATTGTGGAGATTTAATCATAAATATTCATTCAATCAGATAAGAACCAAAACAGAGACAAAATTGAGGCACACCACATCAAACCTAATCCAATATTCATTCAACAAACATCAACACAGTGAAAAGCAATCAAAATAAAGATGAGTGTTCAAAGACCATACCAATCTCAACACCAAGACCCTGCATCCCCGAGACCAGCACGTTGGATCCAAAGAGCCTCCTCATTGTCTCGCGGCCATACACGGCGAGCTGCCGGCTGTGCAGATCCTCATCGATATCCGGCGGGTTCGAATCGCCCAAAGCCATAGTTGAAGCTCCTTCAATTGGGTTGTTGTTATTGTCGTTGTTGTTGTCACTGCTACTACTGAAGCTACTGTTTCCTTTGCTCACCGTTGAATCTGCGGTATCGTTGGGGAGCGAGGAATCGACGATCCTATTCTTCTTGAGGAACACGCTGCTGTTGTTGCCGTTGCTGATTATGTTGTCAGTGTCTTCTTCTACAACCACTCCTTCGCAGGGTCTCTTGCTTGGAAGCATATAGTGCAGTAAGCTGCTGAACACGCAACGAAAACCCTTCACCATCATCACCACCGTCAACAAGAACAAGAACAAGAAAAGCAACAATCAAGAACAAACAAGAACTAGAAAAAGCAACAATCAAGAACAAAAAATTAACAAAAACACGATAATCGTCATCAAGAAGAAATAGATCAGAGCCAAAATGCACGAAAAAACGAAACGATCAAGTGAGCTATGACTACGACAAACCCTAACCCTAGCTCACGCAGCTTGATGCGATTTGATTCATTCCAGTGCAGACCAGTGAACGAAGAAAGGAGAACAGAGGAGTGAAGTGAAGGAACGTACCGATTGCAACTTTGTGAGAAAGGAAGAGAGGAAAATGGAATCTGATTGGACGCCGAGAATCGGAGAGAAAATAAGAGAGAAACGAAGCAATGGTTTCGATCTTTTCTTTTTTCTTTTTTTCCCTTGTGCTCTGTGTGTGTGGTTTTTGGTTTCTTGGATTTTGGGGTTTATTTTAGCAACAAGGTTTCATTTTAAGGCGAGAAAGAAGAGAGAGAGAGAGAGAGAGGGGTATTTATGGATTTGCATAAGGAGGGTGTTGGGATTGGGGACGGGTGCTACCATTTCTCTCCCCTCTTTGCGTCGGTCTCTCGGAGAGAGAAGAGAGACGGAAGAAGAGACAGAAAGAGAATTGTGACTATACAAGTCGGAGAGAGAGAATAAAGAGTGTGACACGTCGTCGTTTTGAGGCTTGTCGTGGTGAGATCTTAACGACCTTTAACATCGGGTTATACGCTTCGTAAAAGGTCGGACGACTGGGCTGAAGAAGGCTTTGACACGGTAGAAAAAGTCTAGAAGGAACTAGAAGATTAAATGATCAATTACACATCGTTTGGATTGAGAGAAAATCAGTAGAAAGAAAATGGATGGAGAGAATTTGAATAGAAAACATGTTTCTCCTTGGTTTGGTTTGGAAAAGAAAACAAAGGGAAAAGAGAATATACCATATGGATTCCATAAAAATGTTTTCTTCACATTTATGAGAAGGAAATCGAGGGAAGTTGTGCCTCAAATTTTATTGCCCAAAATTGCCCTTCTTTAACCACATGTAACTTCTGAAAGAAGTTGCTTCTAATTCTATGTGAAGGCACAGCTTTTCAAAACTTCTTCAATATTGTTCTCCATTTCCAAGCACCGAAAGCTTCTTCGTATGTTTTATTTTATTTTATTTTATTTTTGGTTGTCTTTTGCCCATAGTTAATTTAGAAGCATGACAACAAATAAATAAAAAATTATAATAATACTTTGTATTTGTTATAAAATATATATTTTATTTATTTATTAAAAAGTATTTTAGAGATATAAAATAAACTCAAATAAATAATTATATTAGATATAAAGTTATTATAAGGGTATAAATATCATTTAATAAAATTTTATTTTTTTCTCTCACTTTTCTTTTAATCCAAACAAAAGAAAAAATATCTATTATTTTCTTTTCTCTCCATTTTCTCTTTATCCAAACAATAGGAAAAAAAAAACTAACTTTCCACTTTATTTTCTTTTCTCTTCATTTTCTTTCTTTTTATTTTATTTCCTTCCATTTTCTCTTACAATCCAAACAAAGTGTTAGTGTCCGAAACACACCGCTAAACAAATAATTTAATAACCACCAAGGGTGTTGATATAGTATCAAAGACACGCTATAATCCTGGAAAAGATCTCGATTCGATTTTTGAAGAGGATGTCAGTTAAAAAGATAAGATTGGTTATACTTAAAAAAGATTAGACTCTTTTGGGCTAGGTCATTTCGGGGCAAGCAGATCATTTATCAAGAAGAGGATGAGCTTCAAGAGAATGATTCGGAGTTCTTACAGGGCTCAACCCTGTACAGGCGGTGGAAACTACCAAGCTGGAGTGCGGTAGGGGCAGAGGGAATTTCCGATGGAGCGGTGAAATGCTACAACCAGCCCATAAATTGTTAAAGCTTCCATAAAAGCCAGACTAAGTATTTAAAGTATCCCGTATTTTTCCCTCTGCCTCTGGCTGTCACGCCCGATCATGATTTTCCTACCCCCAGAGGGAAGGGTCCTTACCTTTTTGGGCGATTGTGGGCGAGGAGGGATTCGAACCCCCGACACCGTGGTTCGTAGCCACATGCTCTAATCCTTTGAGCTACAGGCCCCACCCCATCTCCATTGGATCTATCTTGCGCCCCTAGGTATTCTCTACCTATCCACCGGTGTCGGTTTCAGGTACAGGTACTCTTGTATTTCTAATAAGTTGTTTCATAGTTGGCATGGTGAGTCATATACATAATGAGTTGGTTTAGTTTAATCTTAACCCGATGATTATGAATCAGTTCTATTCTAACTCTCGGATAGAATATTAGAACTGAAAAATCCATTAGATAATGAAGTATTGGTTCTTGTAATAGAGAGGGAGATACCCTAGATAAATAAAAATATAAATGACAATTAATTTAAGATAAAATGATTAATCCTTTACTCAAGCAACAAAAATGAAGATCTAAACACTATTAAGGTGTCGTCCACGGAGACCTACGCGAGACCGAACCTTGAGCCAAAATTTTCAGATCAAATTTTGTAATAAGGGTGAGTTTGGTATAAATGAAAAACATGAAAGTGAAAAATTCATAAATTAATCTTACGATAATATTTTAAAAATTTAAGATAAATTTATCTTGTATGTTTTATTTTATTTTAATTAACACTATAAATAGAAGTAGGTTAGATTATATTAGACTTTAATTTAAATGAATCTGACCTGCATTTTAAATATATTGCCTAAACTTAGATTTATTATCTGACATAGGCCTTTTTTTTAAGGCCTAACTTGGTCATTTTAAAAGTCTAGCCTAATATAAAAAATTATTTAAAAATCTATTTGATAATAAGTCTTTTAAATAAACTAAAAAGTCTTCTCTTAAACATGTCAAAAACATAATTTAATTTCTAAATATGCTGAAAAATTTATTTCTAAATAGGTTATAAGACTTCTATTATCATTAGATTTTTGAAATAAAAATATACTTTAATTTACATAATTTATATAGCAACAACAATAATATAGTATAAATAGATTAGTCTTTTAGACGAGAATATGAAATTATAATCTAGATGAGAAGAGAACAATTGGTGATCAACATAGGATCAAGAGGGGAGGTTTATGGAAACAAATATGTGATATTCAAGATCAGAATCAAATGGGGCTAAAGTAGAGAAGAAGAGCAAGAGTATCATAAAGAAGGTTGGAAGGGGGAGGTTCCACTCTTTTTTGGTTAGATGCTTGGTTGGATGATACTACACTTAAAAGAAAGGTTCCCAAGGCTCTTTAGTATTTCAGTTCAGAAACAGAACTTGATTGTAGACATGGGTTGTTGGGATGGTGCTGAGTGGAGTTGGGATTTTTAGTGGTAGAGATAGCTATGCTCATGGGAGCAAATTCAGCTACAATAGATGATGGACTTGCTGGCTAATGTCAGTTTAGTTCATAGATAGGATGACTCCTTTATTTGGAAATTTGGTGGCACAAATGGTTTCTCTGTCAAATTTTTATGTGGCTTCAACTGCAATTGGGAGCAACAAAGAATGCTGATAGCAAAGCTATGGAAGGGTCTTGCTCTCCAAGAGCGAAGATCCTTGTCTTGTTTGTTCATCAGTATCGCCTTAATACTACGGAGAAACTATGAAGGCTTAATATTCTTAGTCCAATTGAAGCAGTTTGTCCTCTTTGCTGTTCTAAGGTTGAGATAGTTCATCACTGGTTTTACTCATGCTCTAAATCTTGGAGATTGTGGACAACTTGTCTCCGATGGTGGAATTTCTGTGGCTGTTTACCAAGTAATTCAAATAACTTCGATTATTGGTGTGGTGCTCCAACATATGGACATGAAAGAAAGCTTTGGATATCATTATATTATGCTGGCATTTGATCGATTTGGAAGCTAAGAAATGAGGTAATAATTTTCGAAAACCATAAACCTGATTGGGAATATGAAGTAACTATGCTGAAGTTTAGTATTGGGTATTGGCTAAATAGTTGGTGTGCTGAGTCTAGTTTTCAACCCCAATCTATCTTGAATGATCTTGCCAGTTATAAGTGATGGCTGTCAGGCTGAGAAATTATAGTTATTAGATATATAGGTGGAGTTCTGATCATTTGATGGTTTTTGTCCTAAAGAGGAGGTTTATTTCAATTTCTAATACCACACAAGTGAGGTTTGCCACGTTGAACTTCTCATTTTTGGGGTTTAGCTGATTTTTGGTTTTTGATTGTAATAAGATCTTATTGGATGCTCCCTTCTTGTCTTTTGGGTGGTGTTTGATATGTGTTAATCCATTTGAATTATTAGTAATATTTAATTAAATTACTTAGTCTCACAATATTACTTTATTTTGTTGAGTATCATTGCTGTCAATCCAAATTTTCGAGATAACGTGGATTACCACCAATGTGGTAATGTGGATTGCTCCCATTCCCATGGGAGGTGGTAATGTTGATTACCACCAATATAATAATCCTTCTATTATTATTATTATTATTATTATTATATTTGTTTAAGATATATATTGCCTAATAATTTTTTTGATATACTAAACAGAATAATGTGAATTGCTACTTAGATTACCTATACATATCAAACAATTATCAACAATTTAAAATGTGATAATATTTCTAAATGATCATTTATATTACTAAAAATCTTAGTAGGTAATATGTCAGTTAATAAACTTTTTACATAACTTATAACATAACTTATAACATAACTTATAGGCTAACTTTTTTGTTTAAAAAGACCTTTTAAAAAATTTTGACTTGACTTATTTACTATATAGACTAGGCCAAAGAAGGCTTAATGTAAGGTAGACCGAAGGTCCTGACGAGCCATATGATATATTTCTACCCCTATTTAGCACATAATATATCCTATAAAATGGTAAACAATATTGGTGTATGAAATTAATATATTTCTTTATGATATTAACTTTAATGTATTGTTAGTGTAAAATTCTTTTACATTATCATTCAACTATATATTTTTATTAATATAATGATATATAATTAAATATTTATATAAAAAAATTTATATTGACATTATATCAAAATTAATTTATTTCTTTATATTATCAAATGAAGTACGCCATAAAAAATTGAACTACTCCCATGATAGATTTAGGGTGTATTTATTTGTAATTTTTTTGGTAAAAAATTACGTTTTTCATTGAAAAGATATCAATTTTTATATACTTACATAATTTTTTAAAAATAATCAAAATTTAAAAAAAATCTGTTTTCAATTTTTTTGTAGAAGCTGAAAAGATTATTTTTGAAAAAAATTAGTTTTCAGCTTTTTTAACTATATATAAAATTTAAGTTTCATAATCATTTTTTTAAAAAGTTGAAATAAATGCATCCTAATTCTCTTGCAATAGAATACTTTTTTACAGTATTAGAATATTTTCTTTTATTTTTTTCACATTTCATATATTTTATCATAATTATATTAATGTAGAGGTTTTAGTTCAATGGAATGTAATATAAAAGATTTTAAATATTATACATTAACATACTTTTTTATAGAAATAATTATTTAAAAAGTATACAATAATTTATTTTTTATTATAATAATAATTACTCATAAATTAATTTTATTAAAATTTGTATTAGAATTTTTATTTTTATACATAAATATAGATATTTGTTTATATAAAATATAATTTTTTTGTTTTATCCTCTAGAATATTACAATTTTTTAATCTTTTAAAATTTTCTTGTTTAGTCAATGTTTTTTTTTTCTGTTTATGTTTACTCTTCATGTTACATATCAAGTTGACGCTTAAAATTAAAATTGATAATAGATCAGTAGAAGGATTAAGAGGGACTAAAAAAAAAAATTTGAGGGACAGAAATTAATCAAATTATTTAAAACAGAGAAACCAAGGGAAAAAAATTGTAATATTTTGAAGTGAGAAAAATATAATTATCTTTTTGTTTTTTGATTAATAACTGAATAGTATGTGAGAATTTGCACTTACCCATGAGGCCCTTGGCTTCAAGCTGAGGTACATTCAGATCTCCACAGTAGGAACAAACGACGCAATCTTATTTGATCTCTTCTTCTCCTTCGAAACAGAAAAATCGAAACAATTCAATTGTGATGCGCATTCCGTGACAATCCTTCTAGAATCTTCCATGGCGTCCTCAAGCACAAGCAAGAAGTTCCAAGTTGCTGCTGCTACCGATCACAAACTCGCAGAACCACAACAAGAACAAGAAGAAGAAGAAAGCGTGTGTTCTCTAATTATCCTTAATTTCGGCCAAAATTGCGCATTAGAGCTTCTTCTTCTTTTTTTTTTTTGTTTTTTTGGCGGATTTGAATTGAGATATGCTATTGCTAATTTGTTTCCGTTTTCGATGTTGATGGCAGCTCGAGCATTTTGATGATTTCACTCTTGCTTCTTCGTGGGAACGGTATGTTATATCGTGTATCCCTAGTTCACATTGATTTTGCTTAGAAAAAATGATGCCATTAATTTAATTTAGTTTTTTGGTTAATCGTTTCGTTTTTTCATATTATAGGTTTGTTTCTGAAATAGAGGCAGTTTGTCGGCTTTGGATGTCTGATGGTCCAAATAATTTGTTGGTAAGCATTGAAAATTCATACTCTGTTTGTGTTAGTGATGCTTTTAAAATGCATTTTTGTTTGTTATTTTTTTCTTGTTATTGCAATTATGTTTGCTATAGTATGTTAACTATGACACAGGGTTGGTGGGAAGCGTGGGGTGTTATCTTCAAAGTTACACTGTTTCCTGTGGGAAAATGAGGAAAATTTTATGGCATTTTTCTTTTTTGACCTGAATGAGCTTCCTCTTTTTTGTTTGGTTCAAGGAAAAAGGTGCAGTTCTCTTGGAGAATTCCCGTAATTTGTACAAGGTGAAATCTGAAATGAAGTACGCCATGAAAAGTTACTGCATGGAGTATTATTTTGAGACCAACCCTGAAGGTAATTGGCATTTTCTTTTTGCTGTGAATGTTAAGTAGATTGAGGTTGTGGCTTGGGAAGTGATTGTTGTTTAATCTATCTTGGCTTCTAGTTGGTGCAGGCAAACCTTCGGACTGGAATTTTAATTTGCATGATCTGCAGTTATGTTTTGGTGTAAAGGAGTTTTTGGTATGGTTTAATGCTGTGTCGTGCTTTTCATTTGCATCTTAATTTTTTTTTTCACTAAGGATAAGGAAACACTTCTTGGCTTTTATATCACTAGGTTATTGCTCCTCAAAGTGCAAGTGGTGTGGTTCTTGACGCACCAGAGGCTAGTAAGCTTTTGAGTGCTGTTGCAATTGCTTTGTCAAATTGTTCAAGGTAGCTATTGTTCCTTGTTCTGTAATGCTTAGTGAGTTGTGGAAATTTATAATAACTTATGTACATTGGCACATTAGTATTACTTTTTTTTTGGGGGGGTTCTAATTGTAAATGGTAAATAGTTACTGCCTGTTCACTGTAATATTTGGGTTTATGTCCTGCCTGTTATTTTCAGTGGAGAAGTTACTCTATTATTGAATAAAGGATGCATTTGTTTAAAAAAAGCGCTTTTGATGAGGGTTTTTTTATCCCCCCCTTTTTCAGAAACTACTTTTTTCTAGCTTATAGTAAAACACTAAAATAGCAGCTTCTTTTTTTTTTTTTTTTTGGGTTTTGGGAAAGGTTTTATAATTATCTTAAAATTTTTTGTGTCTTTTTATTGAAAAAGCACTTAAAAGGGCGGCCTAGTGCATGAGGTTCTCACCTGGTGGGGTCTAGGGAGGGTAGATGCATATAGCTTTACCCTCGCAAACGAAGAGGCTGTTTCCAGGATTTGACCTCCAAGTCACGAGGCAGCAACTTTATCGTTGCGCGAAGACTCACCCTCTTTTATTGAAAAAGCACTTATTTCTTAACCAAAAAGCTCAAACAAATGGCCCCAAAAATGTTATGGTTTACAAATTTATAAATATGGAGTTGTTGAAATATCTGGTTTAGTGAAGTTTAGTTAACTAAGATGGAGATGTGGTTTCTCATAACATTGGCTTCATAGTTTATGGCCAGCATTTGTTCCAGTTCATGATCCTTCTCGGAAAGCATATATTGGAATTCAGAGCATGGGTACTGTTTTTACTAGAAGGTTTGAGGCAGATCGAATTGGTAGTCAGGTTCCTGTAAAACTTATGCATTTGGAGGGCTTGTACGAGTTATTTGTATCTAAGTTTGTGAGTTCCTAATCCTACCCAAAGTTTTTTAATATAATATTTATTCAATTTTGGGTAATTTTTCTGTTGTTGGAATACATCCATTTTGAATTTGATGTTCACTTCTAGCATTGTCCTTATGTAATTTGCTCTCTTCTTTGAAACTGATGCTGATGTATTTAGTGCTCTTAAACAATCTCTACCCTCAGGGGGAGGGTATCTTGAGATTAAATAAATAAATGGATATATTAGTGAATAAATAATTATTCAGTAACCAGGAGTGAAGATTTCTATGTGGTAATGCAATTTTTTTTTTTTTTTTTAAATTTGTGTTTGATTTTACATTAATATTTATATATGCATGAAAGATTTGGCAATTTTTGTGAGCTTTCTAAGAAAGTTATTTGTGTGATATATTCTTTTTTAGTTACTTTTCTATGTACTGGCTGTATTGGTTGGACCTTTTGCATACACAATCACCTCTTTCTAGTAATTTATGTTAGAGTCAGAAGTTTTATATAAAATTTTGCTTTCTTCTCTGCTCTCTGCTAGGCTTATTCCACATTGGATCTATCCATTCATAATTTCAAAGTCCAATTTGCAATGAAGCTAACATACAGAACGCTTCCCTGTGATGATGACTATATTATGAAAGGCTTTGATGCTGAAAATACCAAATCTGGAGAAAATCTTATTGGTGAAAAGTCCAATGGGATGCAATGGGATGATGATTGTTCTTGGAGTGAGTGGTATTCTGCAGAAGATCCTGTTAAAGGTAATTCTAGGATATAGGAATTTGTAGATAGAAATAGTTTATGTTGCTGAATCTTGCTTGGATGTTTCATGAAATGGGACAAGTTTTAAGACTGGGACGTGTCTTTTTATATATATTTGTGTATGTTTATGTATTCATGTGGGCATGTGGAAGCCTATGTATGTTTATGTTTGTTTATTTATCATCAAAGAATTTTAGATATGCAAAATGCTTCTAGCACTTTCCAGTAGAATAGCCATCTTCACATGTACATGTAATGCAATTGTTATGAAATTTGCATTTTTGGTATTGGTATCTCTCATACAAGTATAAACTTTTAATGTAATGAAGCACCTGCTACAATAAGGGTGAAATACTGATTACCCCGATATTTTTATGTTTGGTACATAAAATTTTATTTTGAAACACATTTACTCCTCACAATTTTAGTTGACCATGAAATTGTTAAGTGTGTTAATTTAATGATTTGTTGGCGACATATCACTCATGACCTCCTTTTCCTCTCTTCCTCTGTTTCATCCTTTAAAAACAGAGAAACAAACCTAGGTTTTTGTAACTTATAGCACATAGTTCATTGTATTATACATAAGCAAAATAAGCCATGCTAAGAGCATATATCAAGAAACAAAATAAAGGTATGTGCTACACAGTCTATTTCCATGAAGCTCTCTAATGTCGATGCCAGATCCATTTAATTTATGCCTGCACTGTATGCAGCTTTTGAACTGATTGCAATATGGTCTGAGAAGATGATTGAAAGTTCTATGGAAATGGCTGAACTAGAAAATGCTTCACCTCATGAAGCTGAGAAGTGGTTGATCTCTCCAAGGATTGCTCCAAATTTGTAAGACTTTTAATCAGTATCTGGAAACCAAAATTCTCATGGTAAATAGTTGTCATAGGTGCTGCTTATGTTAATAATGATTGTCTGCCACTCAAAGTATGTAAATATAATAAACAATAATCAGGTTCAGTATGTAGTTCACATCACTAGTCAATTCACAAATACAGCTACCCAGAATTTTCATTTTCTTCGGTATCTAACTGAATGCTTATCCCAGCTTGTAACGGATAGGTTGGTCTACTTCTATGCAAGTCACCCTTTACTTTCCTTTTTAAAGAACTTCCTAAAGGTCCTTGCATAATTTCATCTCAATTCAAAAATACAACTACCCAGAGTTTTCATTTTCTTCGGTATCCAGCTGAATGCTTATCCCGGCTTATAACGGATAGGATGGTCTACTTCTATGCAAGTCACCCTTTACTTTCCTTTTTAAAGAATTTCCTAAAGGTCCTTGCATAATTTCATCTCAATTCACAAATACAACTACCCAGAATTTTCATTTTCTTCAGTATCTAGCTGAATGCTTATCCTAGCTTATAACAGATAGGTTGGTCTACTTCTATGCAAGTCACCCGTTACTTCAATAAATAGATATGATCTGTTTTAGATACAATTGCTACTATTAGAGTCTCAGAGTACTTAAGGATATGGCCAAGATAATCTTATAAGAGCTTGGGCAACTTTCCCCCCATGTGCTAGCTTTTGGGGTTGAGTTAGGCCCACTCAATTCAGATAACTACTAAAACTCATAACTGAAGTGATCATTTTCTTATACTTCTTAGGTAACTTATGAAAGTTATTTTTATTTATTTTCATTTTTGTACATATAGACTTGAAGGTTCCAAAGGGAGTCGGATTGGATTTGCATCTCAGTTGCATCTTCTAGTTGATGCATTGCAAATGTCCTTTGAGGCACAATTTGTTGAAGATTTTGTTTCAGGTTCAAATTTGTTTTGGTGCATTCTATGGTATATTTTACTTATTCATGCAGGCTTTATTTTTCATACGGTTCACCATTTTCCCCACTTCTGGCTTGAAGCAGTTGAAAGTCCAGGTGCTGATAATTTGAAATCCTCAATGGTTATACCTTCACCAACAGTTAGAGATAGTGTGCTGAAAGAACTGTTTATTGACGGTACTTAGCTCTTCTGCCTCCTATATTTCATCGTCCATGATTCCATCCTGGGTGAATAATTTGGTGTTCCAAGGGCACTGCTTGCACTGTTGGCATTTTATTAACCATTAGGTTTTGCATTGACATCCAATCAATGGTCAATAAATCTGCCTACAGGGCAAGATACCTGTGCCTTGCGCCCAAGAGCAAAGGAATGACTTCTAGTGTGGTTTTATGTACATTTTTCCATTTTCAAACACAAATTATTCTTTGACAGTGAAAAAATAACATTGCTTGAAAGTTCAATATGAATTGATGGAATATTTAACTATTTGCATAGATAGACATCATTAATTTGGGCGATTGGTTATTTCTGTCAAGTAAAAGGATGTGAAAGAAATTTAAGTGGTGGGTTGAACGATCACAAGCGCTATTTTCAAGTTCATGAAAGGGAAAGTTGCTGTTATCTCACGTGCAAATCATAATAAATTAGAGAACACTTTCAGCTATTTAAACATTTTTTTTTTGTCCTTTTCTGATTTTCTTTTCTATCTAAAACTTAAGGTCTGCTTTATACCTACTCACTGAATGATTTTAAGTATCCATGGGGTTCCCAACAAGGCATGCTGGGATATTTGCTTGTTAAAATTTGATGTTGATAGTTTACATTATTTTGCTATAACTAGTGATGTAATGTATGCAGGTGTGGAGTTCTCAAATTTTACTGATGGTGGACACAAGACTTCTAGGGCTATTAAAGGCGCACCTCTTGAATCTCTTTTTGCACAATTTTGTTTACATGCTCTTTGGTTTGGCAACTGCAATATACGTGGTATATACCAAAAGTGATTTGGATTGATTTGCTGTGTAGCCTAAGCCTAATAATGAGTAGTGACAAATTGGTCACCTAGGAGGAATTGATTTCTGAGGCATCTAATTTGTACTGTGTATTTTCATTTGTATCACTTGATTTTGGTCTCTTTGTCAGCTATTGCTGTGCTATGGATAGAGTTTGTTCGAGAAGTTAGGTGGTGTTGGGAAGAGTCACAACTATTACCCCGGATGCCAACTAATGGACCAATTGACCTTTCCACGTGTTTGATTAACCAGAAACTTCAGATGGTAATTTACTTTTATCTTTAGAGAATCTTTGGTGAAATTTACTCCTTGTTTTCTTGTTTGTTTTCAACACATTTGATATGAAATTTTATCTTAAATATTGAGTTTTGTTTTGCTTTCTAGAACATTCTGAACTCACTGTTTCTTTCACTTTGGAGTGAGTAGTTCTCATATTATCATTAATTAATGTATTGAGTGTAGAAATATACAAAAACAACAACTACTATTAAGCCTTGTCCCACTAAGTGGGGTCAGCTACATGGATCGCCATAGTGTCCTATCATGAATGTGTACAGAAATATGGTTGTTGATAATTTTGATTTGAAATTTAAAGATAATTTGAATATGTACTTCCCCTACCTTAATTACACACCCATCCCGGGATTGTGGCTGAATTAAATTTCTGATTCAGCCCCTAGATAAGGGGAAAAATAAATTATAAATATTTCAGCGAGCTTGGATGTTTTGGTCTAAGAGTTGATTCTATTTTCTGCTTTGCTGTTCAGCTTGCAATATGCATTGAGAAGAAGTGTCAACTGACTGAAAATTATCAAGATTGTATTGGAAGTTTGGATCATATAGACTCTATGACTGAGGTTACAAACCTTTTTTCCCCTCTTGTTTTTGGATGTTTGATTGATCATTATAGTACTGTAGCAACTTTTTTAAAAATCTATTTTGTATGTAAGTATAAATTCGTCTTAATTGAATTGCAGGAAGAAAGTGTAGTTGGGGATGACACTTTCAATAAGCAGACACCAAGTGAGGGCTTTTCTGGGAAAGTTGACAGGTGAACTTAGCAAGTGAGAGCCTGCTTGGTTGTTATCATCTTATTCTACTAGCTGCTTAATACTTAATAGATAACAACTCACTTTATAATGGCTATTTTTTTACAATTTTCTGACATTAATTACCTCCAATCTAAGTTAGGCTTAAAATTTCCGTAAAGTTTGTAGATGTGCATATCCATAGTTATTTATTTATTTATAGGTAAATAAGGTTAGCCAGGGTGGTCATTTGTTCCCTTTCTTGTTTACTTTTGGTGGTTGTTGCCTTTGGCTAGATTTTAATAGAGGGACAGAGGGTGATTAGTTTGGATTATTGTGAATGAGAACTTTCTTCTGTTCTTGTCAGATGATAGGCAAACAATAGGTAGTTTAATTAATAGATCCTTGTGCTTTCACCATTTTTGCTTGCATAAATGGTTGAGAAATTCGGCATAGAACTGGCCTTGACATGCCCCTTCAGCGAAGAAGGGAAGGGAGGATCTCTGTGGCTTAAAAAAATTCCAGTGATTCAGAAACTATATTCATTTTTCCAGCATTCCGTTCTGTAATTTGTGCTTGTCTGGGCAACAATTGGGACAGGGTAACTGATAAATGACAGACAATTAGTGATTTCCTTTTATTTTGATTCTTATCGTGATAACAAAAGCAATTTGGTTAGTTTAAAGTTATTTTGTTTGGCTTAAGTGATATTTGGGTTTTGGAACTTTGTTGTCCAAGTATATTGGTCTGGTGTGCTAGGTTAGGGTTAAGGTTACAGTATCTTCCTTGTGTGCGCATGCAAGAGAGAGAGAGAGAGAGAGATCCTCTTCTTATCATCTCCCACTATGCTTAATGATCCCCCTTTATTTCTTTTACCTAGTAATATTTAATATTTCTTGAAATTTTCTTTTTACAGAAACCTCATAGCAAAGCCATGGAAACTTCTGAATATAATATTGCTTCATACCTCCAATAATTCTGTCCACCTTTTAACAAAGTTGGACTGACAGACTTTAAATATATTACCTGAAACTTTAGGCCTTTGTTTTTTCGTAGACAATAGAATTACAGTGATCTATTGCAGGTGTGCAGATCATATGAGGCAAGAGCTTTTAATGTGACTTCTACCCATTGCTAGTTTACTGTTTCTTTTACCCGTTGCTTTTATATATAGAGAACGAGAGTTCCATGTTGACTTTACCCATTTATTTTATATTGTTTAACAGAAAGTCTGGAAATGTGGACCTATTTAATGATAAAAACTCTTCAGACCTCGCTAGGAGAGGTTCAGCTGGTGTTGTTGATTCTATGATGCTTCTCAAGTCATATCGAAGTATGCATGCCCCATACACACAGGTTTCTCCAACATCCTGGCACTAGTGAGGAGTTATCATTATGTTGTAATACTACACCAATTTTGAATGATATAATGCTCTGAATCTTGTTTGCTATCCTACAGGAAGCACCACTTATGACAGAAGACATGCATGAGGAGCGGCTTCAAGCTGTTGAAGCCTTTGGTGACTCATTCGTAAGCTCAAACTCATATGCAATGCATGTTATTATATTAATTTTTTTTGGATAAAAGAAGAATTTTATTGAGATGAAGATAGAAATTTACAAGAAGATAGGAGGACAAGAGATCCTCTATACAAGAACAAAAACTATCTAGAGAAAAAAACTATTAATGAAGCATAGTTATCCAATCCCTTAATATATTTGCGAGGAAAATTCCTCTAAAAAGACTATATGCTTTACACCAAATTTAGGCCAAACACCTAATCCTATCCAACAAAACTTGCGTGTCTGAAAATTTGTCATTGAATGTGCAAGCATTATGCTTCAACCAAATGCTCCAAATAGTGGCATATATAGAACATTGCCACAAATTTTGCCTCCTTCCTTTTTCCAAAACAACCACGCTTGTCACTAGGAACTAATCTAAGGTTGTAGGGCACACTGAACACTCACCAAAGATACCAAACATAGTATTCCATAAAAAGTCAGCCACAGGGACAGTTCAAAAATAGGTGAAAATGACTATAAACATGTTATCATAATCATTCTTGGGCCACATAGACCTCATATTTTTCACATGGGGGAAAATGACTGAAAACAAGGTAGATCAAACAGTTAATTGAGGCTAAATGTAAGCATTTGACCCATGTTACAACGGTATAGGTACAGGAATAATTTTAATCGTCAATGTGAGCCAGTCTATTGACAGAGGCATTCTGGTGTTAAGAGGTTTGAATTATCATTTGATCCCTTTTTCTCACCAACCATAAAGTTTTCATATACCTGCATGTATGTATACTTTTGTGATTAGCCACCCTTGGTAGTATGTGCAATTGATAATTGTTGTCAACTTTTGGTAGAAAGTAAACACAGATTACCATGGATAAAAATTGTGCCATATATTATGTGACATGAGAAGTGGTTAAATTCTATGGACAATTGAAACCTCTTACAGGCAACTGCAGAAAAAGTTAAACAAAGAGAATAAGCTGTGGAACTTCTCATGCATAGTTACAAATACAATTGCATTTGTATTAGGCTCCCTTCATTTGACCAAAATATTAAGCAAAACATCAATACAAGAGTTGGGCCCCAATGTTGATGACAGTATAAGGAATTTAGGAAACAAAGGTGTATGAAATTAAAGTGCGAATTACACTATTACAGAAGGAATGTTTTTGAGTTGTGGCTAAATACCCAGCTCCTTCTTTGAACTCTTTAGGCCCATTATCCTTTGAATTTGGTTAATTCATGTGTATATTGCTTTCAATTCCAGAAATCAAGGAAAACATGCCGTAGGATTGATATGTATGCATGCATGCATGTATGTATGTATCATTTCATATATTACATTGCTACTTAGCATTGCCTGTTATTTTTTGCAGGATTTTTCTGCTCAGCTGGAAAGAGATATATTAACTTCAGGTAATAGTGTATATTATTTGTAATATCACTGCATAATTATTAATCATGACCAAAGTTCTTTCATTTTTTCCGATGAGAAAATTTTGTCAATTTTGGCTTCTGGAAGCAGGTGTTTGAGATATTAAAAAATTAAACAATAATCTAAATGTTTATATTCACATGTACAAAATGTTCCTGATGCTTATATGTAGTATAAGATTTGTACCAATGCCATTAATGAAGGTAATGAAAATGGATTTTCATCAACCTAATTTTTGAATTATAGTCAGTGTTGTGTACCTACCAAATTTTAGAAAAACTGGACATTTGATAGTTTCTATTTTCAAAAGTGTATTGTATGTTATTTTGTGTAAGATAAACTGAACAAATTGATTTTTAACTATATGAAATTTTATAGGTAGGATCTGTGTAAAATAAAACTTCTAATCCAAAAATGGGATTTGGGGAGTAGAAATTTCTATATATAACTTATTGAATGTTATGACGTTAATTTAGTTTTATATTAGTGTCAGTGGATTCTGATCCACATGAAATATATCATAATGAAAATTATTTCCTTTTTTTTTTCTTCATGTTTAATTATGCAAGCTAATATTCTTCGGAATAATGTATTAATAAGACATGTGACAGACCGATAACTAGATTTGATGCTATTAGATATGTCAGCATTTAAAGCAGCAAATCCAGATGCTGTTTTTGAAGATTTTATTCGGTGGCATTCACCGGGTGATTGGGAAGAGGATGAACCTGAGGGCAGTGGATTATCATCATCATCATCATCATCATCCAGGGTTCTTGACAATGAGAAGTCAAAAGATAGATGGCCTCCACGGGGGCACCTTTCAAAGAGAATGTCTGAGCAAGGGAATTTATGGAGAAAGATTTGGATCAGTGCTCCTGCTCTTCCTGCTTCCGAACAGAAGCCTCTTCTTGATCCAAATAGAGAAGGAGAAAAAGTAAGTACTTTTCTAGAAATTTAAAATTTTCTTGTGTTTTGCTATTAGGAAACAGATTGTTATGGCCTCTAGGAAATTTATACTAGAATGACATGGTTCTTGTTTCATGGTTTCTCATTTTGGTTGGACAGTTGAACCATTCAAACCTTTTAGCCATTTCTTTGTTTCGCATTCTTGATTGATCCTAGTGGTAGATCTTGATCATAATTGGATGCCATGTCCATGCGTTTCATTTGTCTTGATTTAGTAGTAATCATCTTCAATTTCTTGTGGATGATGAATTTGACCTGCGTTTGCTATGAACAAGGAGAGTGATGTTACGTAGCACTAAATGCATCCATGTGAAGAAGTTAATTTGATTAAGAACTTATGAAGTAGATCTTGCTATCCTAAGAATTCTGGATGAAGTTCTATAAGGAGAATGTACACTAGATTTAAAGTGATACATTTTGATCATTAAGACGAAATGATCATTAAATATGATGATTCATTGAGGTACAAGTAAGGTTGAATTATAAGTCGTTTGATGCAGTGATCTCAATCCTAAATGCCAGGCTGATAATAGGAGAGACCCTCAACTTTAAATGGAGTTCCCTGTTGAAAGACCCAAGATGATTTGGGGCTTATGATCCTGTGTCATTTCTGTTGATGGATTGAGCAGCCAATAGCCATCAAGAACAGGAGGACAAACTGAGTTCTAATACCACTTTGACGGAAATAGTCCACTCCTAAAAGGCAGGGGATGGACATGCACTTTTCTGAATCTCTTTTATCAATGATTTGATGTACCACTCAAGATATTGGTAGAATGGAGAATGGGCGCAAGAAATTAAAAACACAACCAAAAGAGGACTGGTCTTCTGATTAGGAAAAATTGAAAAAATTGTCATAGAAACAAATGATATCCCTTAAAGATAGTAACTTGAACAGAAAGAAACTAAAGGATGAAAGTAAAATGTAAAACATTGCTAGCATTAACATTAACCCTATAGTTGGTTATGGTGGACCCATATTTGTCCTACATCATCATTCCTCAAAACTCAACAGTAAGGTAATAAATCCAAAAATTTTGTTAAACATAGCATATTTTAGTTGTTGCTTAGCCGTCCTTCAGTTAGTTTGAACTATCAATGAACAGGATAAGTGCTCCAGACATTTGGGTTTGGAATCACAGAAATGTGTTAAAGAAATGGCTATCTCAATACCTATCCAAATCTGTCCTGGAAGTGTTTGGGAAGTGTCATTTGGAATCTTAAACTTTTATCTTAGCATTAAAAGAATTTTGTATTGGGTTTGATGAGTATTAGTCTCCAAATCCTCTGCATATATGCCTTCTCTTAGGATGCTTCAAAAGGTTAGAGCAGAAAGCAAGAACTTTCAATAATTTTCATGCCTTTGAATCTAATTCTGGGATCAGATATCACTTGACTATGTTCTTTGGCAATGACATCTTTTCTGGCATATTTTTCGAAACAAGGTGATGGGATTAGATTGCTTACTTTTGGACACCCACCCACACACACATAACATGCATGTTAATCTGATTTCAAGGGCACTGTGCAATCAAAGTTGATAGGGTTCAGCCATATTTATATAACTGGATTTGCCTTGGAATGCTGTCCTACACAGTTAATTTAGGGCCTTGTGCATAGATAACTGATTAGAAGTGTCAAGGAAGGACAAGCAAATGTGTACTTTTATGGGATGTGTTCACGTAAGCTATATGCCTTAAAGTAGGATTAATTGGTGAGTTGATGACCACTCATGGAGTGCAGCTAAAAGTTTCAAATTACTGTAGTTCACCTTGTCCTCCTATCTCTTTGTATTCTTCTGTTCTTATTAATAAAATTCTTTATACAGAAAAATGTTTACTATAGTTCACTTGTAACGTTTTCTTGTGATCAAATCATCAAAAATATTCTTAAAATGAAATTGCTCCCGCTTATTTGTGTGGAAAGAGAAAAGACTACTTGTACGTATTTGGATTGCTTGAGATATTGTTTTCTATGTATCTCTTGTTATCTACTCTAATTTTATGTTCTGTTAATTTTCCAGGTTCTTCACTATCTTGAAACTTTACAACCACATGAATTGCTCGAGCAAATGGTGTGTACTGCCTTCAGAGCAGCAGCGGACACATTAAGTCAGACTATTTATGCAGAACTGAAACAGATGGCGACTGAGATGCAGCAACTTTATGTTACCATGGCAAAAGCTTTGAAGCCTTTGCAAGGTATCCAATTATTAGTGTGGCTCTTCGGTGGAAAACAATAATGGTTAATGCATTTCCATTTTGTTGCAGTAAATCGCTTGTCTGCTGAGAGCGAAACTATTGACGACTTAAGACGAGTAAGTGTTGCTTTTGAACGTGTTGAGAAATTACTGACTCTCACAGCTTCTCTTCATCGCAAGTTTCTACGAGCACCACGCCTCTCCAGAGAGATTTTCAGGGATTACTATGACTTCGATATTTCAAAAATGGGAAAAGGCTTGGCAGGAGACATTGATGAAAAGGTTAAATGCTTCTATACCTTTAAATATATCCTGTTGGTTTGGGTAATACAACAACAACTAAGTCTTGTCCTATTAGATAGAGTCGACTACATGGATCATGCAATACTATAATGTCCTGTCATCTAAACCTCTTTTAATAGTCACTTATGGTTTGAGTAATATTCCACATAAGAGCATTGGATTGACATGCAATTCCTCTTTCCTTTTTGCATAGGAGTTTGAAAAGAAACTAGAAGTAAGGAATCATGAGAGGGAAGTGTTGTCAAATATGTTTGTCCCTCCCACAGCTAACCAGTCTTGGAGAAAGGTTTTGAGCATGGGAAATCTTCTCAATGGTCATGAACCAATACTCAGGGAGATTGTTTTTTCGCTGCGAGATAGAGTTAATGGTAATCATTATGCAGGTCGTAGTGGTAGTGTTTCTCAACAAGAATTTGAAACTTACAGAATGTATATATGCGGAACTTCTAATGACCTCCGGGTAGCACTTTCTGTTGTCTCGTGTGATTGATTAATTTTATGGTAGTTTTTGGTTACAGTTATGTTTATTAGGAATCAATCTCATAGTACTTGGGTTCCGTTGGTCATGAATAGAAATTATTTTCTTGATCAAAGTGTTTGCTAAACCTCTTCTTAAAGAGAACCCAGCCCAAAAACAGAAAGAGGTTGGAGGAATTGTAGAAAGGAGGGATTGAAGTGCAATTAGATCTAATGTGCTAAACTGAGCTTCTTTTGAGTTTTGTTGTATATAATGTATGGGATTGCATTGGGTTTTATTACGAGACCATTATTTTGTATAATTTTCAGGATATTTAAATTTTAATGAAAGAACTGAATGAGTACATTAATCCAACTCGAACTCTCAAGTCTCCAATACATTTCCTAAGAAGTTAATAATTAAATGCAGAAGTAGAAACAGATTTCCCTTCCGTGTTTTTTACACCCTTCTCTCCATTAGCTGTGTCTGTCCCCGTTCATTCTCAGAAGCATATGTAGCCATAGATTTATACTTGCTTTCATGAACTGTTGGAAACTTCAGAGTCAAATTCTAATTTATATTTTGAAGATTTGATTTGCTCATCATCAATAAAGTATTTTTGATTTCTGTTAATATATCAATACTAAAATATGAAGTTAGGAATGAATTAAAATATTTTAATTCAAACTTAATATGTTTGTATAATTTTTTTTATAACGAATACTTCAAAAAGAACACACTCACACACACACACACACACACACACACATATCTTTACACTGATAAACAACAATAATATTATATATAATTTTTTAACCATATAAAAGCCCTTCTTGACATGCATAATAAGTGTAGGAATAGCTCAAACCACATACCATTTACCAAGAAACATACAGCCAAATCTATTTCCTGTGTATCTTGGCATACCCTACTGGAGAAACCGGTCAGACTTTTGCTCGTAGAAATGTCTCTTTAAATAAGTAGGTTAAGGCTTTACCTTTGTAAAAAAAAAAAAAACTTATTTAACTAATAAGTTGATCTATTTATTTATTATTTTTATATAATTAAAAAGTATAGTAGTTAAATTTTTATTTTTAATTATATATAATATTAATACGTTATTAAAAGTTATAGTTATTTAAAATTTAAAAGTTTAAATTTAGCGAATAATTTCTATACACTAACAATATAAAATAACTTTACATTATCAGCCAAAAGAAATTCAGGAAAGTGACCAAATATGGTGGATAGTTATTATAGTAGATAATCACTTATCATAATTTTGTACTTTCCTGAATTTATATTAATTGGCTGTGAAAAATTATTTTATACTATTAATATATAAAAATTAAATCCTTAAATTTATTGGCCTATGTCAAAGTCTTCAAGTAATTTATGTTATCAAATAGGCTTTTAGCATAAGCCATACTTTATGTTTTCAATTTTTGCTTAAAAAAGGCCAAAACTTCAAGGGAAAAGAAAGACGTCTGATAGATAATAGGGTAATTAACACCAAGTATTATTGAGGTTTCACAATATTTTACTCCATCCATAAATTATGATGAAAATTGCACTCAGCCACATATATTAACCCTCGACTAACACCTAAGTGAGAATATTCCTAACAGAATATTCTCATTAACCAATATTATATGTTTTGAAAAAAAATTAGAAAAAGAAAAAAGCCTACCTAAATTTCTAATTGGGTAAAATCTCACTTGCGTCCCTTACGCTTTATAGTAATTTCAAATTACATTTTTAAAACATTCTAATCTTATCATTTTGGTATTTAAATTATAAATGTAAAAAATTGATATCAAGATTAGGTCATAATGTTAGTGATGATGTACTCATTACTTATTTAAATTGGATCATATTATTTACCATCATTTTTTCATATATTTTTATAGGATATGAAAGTTTTTCCTTTTAATTTAAATCTCCTTAATACTCAGTTAATTTTTCTCTTACTAAAACTCATACCTAAAGTTTTTCCTTGGAGAATTGAAGGAAAAATTTTCTATTGGTGATGTTTAGATATCACTAACATTGAAACTTAATCTTAATATCAGATTTTTTCATTTATAATTTGGACGTCGTCTATCGAAAGGATAAAATTGAAACATTTTGAAAATGTTAGCGACGTAAATAAAATAAAAAAAATTTGGGATTAAGTTGAAATCGTTGTAAAATATAAGGGACGTAAATAATGCTTTATCCATTTCTAACAAGATGAACATGCAAATAAAATAGGTAGTTTCTCCGGTACCCTTCCTAACTAGAGGGGTTTGGTGCCTTTCCTAGGTTGCGCAATAAATGGTGACCATCTGATAATTGATTATCTAAATCATTGTCTTTGTGTTAAGGCCATGTGTTTAATAACTATCCATCCCATTCCGTTTGTGTCATTTACCACCATATTTTATTATTTTAGAATTTCAAACTTTTTAATTTTGAAATTAATCCCCAATGAATTAAAAAAAATTAAAAATATTTTCATAAAATCTTCTTAAGAACTCTAATGCCTTTTAGAACCCTAGCCTCCTACCATCATTTTCCACATGACGCCGCCGACCATCCTAGCGCGGAGAAGTCACCTTCCACCCTACCCACCAAGCACCCCACCTGATTGTCCTATTCTATGCTTGCATAGATATTGATGGAATTGGAGATTTCTCATGCGTTGATATAGAATATCATGATTTATAGTGCAGAAAGATCCGATCCTTATCTCTATGTGCATGATGGAAAGGAGTTGATGAGGCTTAGGTGACAATGTTTTGTGTTCTGCAGCATGGTTATCCCCCAAAGGAATCTTTTAGAGATATAATAATATTTTATATGCATGTTGATCTTATTGGAAATTTATGTAGTTAGTGTTCTTTTTCGTTCAAAACATGTTACCTTGGTTAATGAGAAATATTCTCACTAAAGTGTTAGTTGAGGTTAATAGGTGAGGTGGAGCGCAATTTTCATTATAATTTGAGGTAACGTGCAATATTGTGAAACTTTAGGGGTACTTTGTGTTAATTACCCCAAATAATATACTGGGTTCAAATTGACGTTTTGTTATAATTGCTGTCATGTGAGTTGTCATTTATTACTTCACTTAAAAATCTTTTACAATTTAAGACTGATTATTTAGCATAATACACAATTGTTTAATCTAGCGTTTTCTCTCTTTTTGTGAAAATGCAAACGTGAAATTGCTGTCATTCTATACATGGTATTTTTTTAAAATAAAAAAGGGAAGAAACAGTTTGTGATAGGAACCTTCATTTTGTCATTGCCGTTTCCAAGTATGCCTCTTTCTCTTTCTTTCATTTACGTGTATTTTGAAATGTATGTTGAAAGAAACAACAGATGCTGTAATATTAAACCGGATTCGAGTTACTTGTGAATGTTGGTCAGTTTATTTCTTTACAAAGTTCCCAAAAAAATTGGTTACACAAGAACGAGGTTAACCAACGATTTTTTCATGTTTAGCCTGGGAATCTTTCTGGGTTTTCCATCATTAGTCTACTTTATTTCCTATTGGGATATATGATAAATAGATTGATTTTATTCTCAACAATGCATCAGGGGATGAGAATCAGAGACCCACCACCGGAGTTAGATATTAAAATATATTGGTGTCATAGAACAGCAATTCGATTTGTGATGTTTTTGTGTCATTGGCACAAGCAGAGAAATTTTGATTTGGGGAATAATGCTTGTCAGGCAAGTAGGCACCAACTTGATTGAATTGACTAAATATTCAGTAAAACTCAATTGCGTGCCTATATTTAATTAATTTAATCATGATTTAGGATACATTCTCTCTCTCTCTCTCTCTCTCTCTCTCTCTCTTCTAAAAAAAATGCTAAGAATCGTTGAACGTCTAATCAGTTGGATGTTAACAAGCTCAAATTTAGATAAAATGCTGACTGCTTCGTATGGATTGATTCGGATTTGCCAAATCTTAGATCTTTTATTTTTTTTCTTTTTTAATTATTGATGAAAATTTAGTAGAGAAGATGTGACTCCATTGGGTCCATTCTGACCACCACGCATCGATAAAACTAGTGAGGGTTGTGTTTGTACGGGCTTTTTTATTCTTAGAATATTTTAGAAACTATAGATAAAATTGTTTAATTAGTTAGAAAACTAATAATATTCTGGTGTAGGAATAAGCAAGTTGCACTCTTATAGTATCTGATAGATTAATTTTATAGCAATGTTTGTAAAGATTCAAAGACCAAAAAACAAAAAAGTTAGAAAAGCATTGGTAATTGTTTTTCGAAAAAGAATAAAAAGATAAAATATTCTCAAATAAATGTACTTTAATTCAATAAATATGACTAAATTTTCTAATAAAAATCAAATTCAAAACTTTTTGGTCAACATTATTTAATTATATTAGTTGAAATAAATATCAATACTTTACCAGCTGAGGTTTGGTCTAACGGCAAGTGGGTTAGTAACGTGTCGAATTGCAGCTTAAATCTCATATGCAAGAGTATTTAAGTGTTCCACAATATTCTAACAAAATTATTTCTGATAGGAGGATATATATATATATATATATATATATATATATATATGCTTTAAATCTTGAACTTTATTCTAATTTATTGTTATGGATTTATGTTCTGGACTAGAGTATACAAGCCTAACTCGGCCCAATGTCTAAGCCCATGCAGATATCGAACTCGTTATCCAGTACTCATCTCGGGCCCAAGTTCGAGATGGGACCCAAATCCAAATTAAAGGCAACGGCTCTCTAACATCGTGGAACGCATTCGTCTTGCGTAATGCCAGTAAACTCAGACGCATCCATTAGCCCCAAGCTAATGGACGTCCCGAGTCATCCCTTACAATGGTGGAACCATATCCCTATCTTCTCTCAACCACCTGCTCATATATAAGTCCTATTACGGACCTCAGGTACTCTCTCTACCTAATTCTGATATACTTCCTGCACTCACTGACTTGAGCATCGGAGTCTTTGCAGGCACCCCCCTTTTTTCGTCATGGACCTTGACCTCACCTGCACGCCGATCACACCAAGAGCAGCTTGAGACCCCAATCTCGGTTTGAAGCCCTCTCAGGTAAACCCACCTCCTAACATTGGCACCGTCTGTAGAGAACTCAAATGCTGCTTAATACCATACCAGGGCGGAATTCACACCAATGTCTTCATATCCTAGGCAAGAGCGCATGGTGGCACATGGGCCCGCAAGCAACCACCAACCACTGGTGGACGACTGCATAGCTTCCTATTCGGCTTCGGATGCTGGAGACCACAACCACCAGCAGAACTCAACAGCTCATCGCTCTCTCATTCGGGCCACGAGGAACGCGGTTGCCTCCAGGGTGGAAATCCGCCCTCAGGCCAACACCGACCTACTCGCCAAGATGCTAACCTTGATGCATGAGCAAGCCACCCGTATCCAAAAGCTGGAGCACAATTTGGATTGCATGAAGGAAGCCGACCGGAAACAATGCCAGGAGAGGTACCGACGCCACCATGATAGAAGCCCAAACCATTATGGAAACTGAAGCCCGAGAGAACGCAGTCGCAGCACTGAATGCCGCATCGAGGGAACTCGCCACGTGGGAGTGTGGCCAACAGTCATAGAGAACGTCAAATGGAAAGTGATCATCGACACCTCAAAGGCTTCGAATCGCGACCTCATCTTCAATACGATGATAGACATGTGAGGAGAGGCTCAAAACATTACGAGGACCCCAAGGATGGCGACGACACGTCGTTCTTCAACTTCATTATGGGAACTCAACCACCCAGAGGTTTCAAGCTGCCTTTCGATATGGGTCCTTATGACGGGAGTACTGATCCCCAAGAGCATATGAATTCTTTCAATTCAAGGATGGCGCTGGCTGGAGTCTCGGATCCCGTCAAATGTCGAGCATTCCCGATCACCTTGAAAAAAGCTGCACTCAAATAGTTCAACTCCCTCCCACCCAGGTCGATCAATCGATTTTCCGACCTCATCTCGTTATTCTTGGCCCACTTCACTACTAAGAGGTTCAAACCTAAGCCGGTCTCCAGCCTCCTCGGCATACATCAACGACAAAACGAGTCGCTTCGAGATTTCCTCAAGCGATATAATGCCGAAACTTTGCTCGTTGACGAGGTGCAAACCGAAGCGGCAATTTTGACGCTACTAAACGGACTACGACCTGGACCATTCAAAACTTCGTTATCCAAAAGGTAGCCGCAATCCCCTAAAGAAATACAAATGAAAGCTGAGAAGTATGTATTTCTCGAAGAAACGGAGAAAGCCAATGCCAATCGAGGAAGGCACCAATCCGACAAGAAGACCGGCGATCAAGACGAACACCCGAGAAAGGACATACATTCAAGGGCCGGTAAATATAACAAATATACCCCCCTTAACGTATCCCTATCCGAGCTGTTCAGAGAAGTCAGTCACGTCGAAAGATTTCCCAAGCCGAAGGTTCTCAAAATGAGGGCCAACACGAACAAGTTTTTGTTTTGCAAATATCACAACGGCTTCGGGCACAGAACTAAGGACTGTTACGACCTCTGAGATGTTGTAGAACAATTGATAAGAGATGGTAAATTGGCAAAATATGTGGCTTCCCAAAGAAGTACACGAAGAAAACGTGCTTCCGAACAAGGGGACTAAGAAAAGCGTAATCCGAGGAGCCAGAGGACCTCGAAACCAGAAGGAAATTAGGGCAATGACGAAGAATAGATTACCAAGACTATCAACGTCATCGCCGGAGGTTTTGTGGGCGGTGGAACGACCAAGTCTTCACGAAAAAAGCATTTGCAAGAAGTTCTCAACGTATCTTCAGAGAAGATAAAAAAGCCATATCCGACATCACAGCCAGCACCGGATATCATCTTCTAGAGCTCCGACCTCGAAGGTGTGATTCCCGGTCACGATGACCCAATGGTGATCACAGCAGCAATGGTCAATGCTGAAGTAAAAAGGGTATTTATTGACTAAGGGAGCTCTGCGGATATTTTATTTCGAGATGCATTTGATAAGCTCGGATTAAATAACGCCGACCTCCAAACACACAAGGAAGAGTTGATCGGATTTTCCGGGGAAAATATCCACCCCCATGGGTTCATCACTCTCCATCTAACCTTGGGGTCTCGACCTAAAACCTGGACTGTTAAAGGTAACTTCCTAGTTGTCAACTGCCCCTCGGCATACAATGTGATACTCGGAAGACCGACCTTGAATAAGATAGGCACCGTTATCTCAACGACATCCTTGACCATAAAGTTCTTTACTAACAAAGGAGAAATCGCCACAGTAAAAGCGGACCAAGTCGCGACTTGGCGATACTACAACGCCAACCTCGAAATCCAAAGGCAGCAAGGGGAGGTGTCCCAGGGCAATGCCTGACCCCCCCAATGCTGCGAAAGTCATGATGGTCGACCTGGTGTCAAGGAAAGTTGATGGAGAAAGACTAGAGCCGGATGACGAATGAGCAAATAACTCGGATCAACAAAAACCTCTTGACCACGTTGAAACAAGACTTGGTCACCCTCCTCAAGTCCAACGCGGACCTGTTTGCTTGGGGCGCGGCCAATATGCCCGAAATCAGCCAGAAGTTCATGTCCCACTAACTCTTCATCATCCCCGGCTCAAAACCAGTAACTCAGAAGAGAAGGAGAATGAGCCCAGACAAAGCCCTCGCGGTCTATGAGTAAGTCTAGAACCTCCTTGACGCTGGATTTATTCGTGAGGTTGTATATCCGACATGGCTGTCTAACATGGTGATAGTAAAAAAATCCAATGGAAAAATGGTGAATGTGCATCGATTACACCGACTTGAACAAGGCCTGCCCAAAAGACCCATATCCCTTATCAAGCATTGATGGGTTAGTGGATGCCACCTCCGGTTTCTGGTTACTCACCTTCATGGATGCCTACTTCGGATGCAATCAAATCCCGATGTGTCATCTTGACGAAGAAAAAATGGCGTTCATCACTACAACGGCCAAATATTGTTACAAGGTCATGCCATTCGGTTTGAAGAACGCGGGAGCCACATACCAAAGGCTTATGAACAAGATATTCGCAAAGCTGATCGGGGATTTGATGGAGGTCTACACCAATGATATGTTGATCAAATCTCAAGATGAAGGGAACCTCCTGTCCGACATTGAGGTTGTGTTCAATCGCCTCCGGTAGCACAATATGAGACTAAACCCGCACAAGTGTGCATTTGCTGTGGAAGCCGAAAAATTCCTGGGATTCATGCTCACGCATCGGGGAATTGATGCAAACCTTGACAAATGCCGAGCAATCCTTGAAATGAAAAGTCCGACAATAATAAAGGAAATACAATGCCTCATGGGAAGAATCGCCTCCCTCTCAAGATTTATGGCTTCGTCGGCCCAGAAAGCCATTCCATTCTTTTCTCTCTTGAAAAAGGGAAATACTTTTGATTGGATGTCAGAGTGTGAAGCTACTTTCTCCAACTTCAAGGAGTACCTTTCTCACCCTCCTATCCTGAGCAAGTCGGAGGAAGGAAAATCATTAATCCTGTATCTCTCAGCTAGCAACGCCGCCATAGTAGGGGCGCTGGTTCGGGAAGATTCACGACAATAGCACCCCGTATACTTTATCAACAAAGTACTTCAAGAATCCGAAACGAGATATCAAAAAATTGAGAAGGTTGCCCTAGTCCTAGTCATAGCAACATGAAGGCTCCGACAATATTTTCAAGCCCATACGATCGTCGTCCAAACTGACCAGTCGATCCGACAAATCTTATAAAAATTGGACTTGGCAGGTAGGATGGTATCATGGTAGGTGGAACTTTCTGAGTTTGACATCCAGTATGAACCAAGGACGGCCATTAAAGCTCAAGCATTGGCAGATTTCCTAGCTGAAATGGCAAACGATGTGGATACCCCAAAGACGGGATGGATGTTGCATATGGACGGAGCCTCCAGCTCAAAGGGAAGCGGAGCCGGGGCAATTCTTGAAAAAGAAGGTGAAATAATCGTCAAGCTTTCAATTAAATTCAACTTCTCAATTTCAAATAACCACGACGAATACGAGGCCATCATTGCCGGTCTGAAGTTAGCAAAAGACATCAGCATATCCCGACTTTCGGTATGTAACGACTCCCAAATCGTGACTTCGCAAGTCGTTGGGACATACCAAGCTAAAGATGTGCTACTACAAAAATACCTTATGAAAGTAAGAGAACTCGTGAAAGAATTTTCGAGTGTTGAATTCTGACGTGTGCCCAGAGAAGAGAATGTCAGAGTCGAGGATTTCTCTCGAGCCACAAGGTCAAATACCACTTTACTTCGGTCGAGCACCCCTAAGCAAATGGTCAAGCCGAAACTGCCAACAAAGTCATCTTACGAGGCATGAAGAAGAGACTCGACGAGGCAAAGGGGGCATGGGCCGACGAGCTCGGGATCGTTCTGTGGTCCTACTGAACCACCCCGCATTCAATGACAGGAGAAACTCCTTTTAACTTGACTTACGGGGTGGATGCAATGATACCGATCAAAGTTGAGGAAATAAGCCCGTGCGTCATATTCCGACCCATATGCCACTAAGCACTTTGGGAGGAATCCGAACTGTCCAACGAAGCAAGGGAAATGGCTTACCTGAGGGAGAAGGTGCTGAAACATCGAATCTCCCAAAGATACAATGCCAAGGTAATACCTTGGACGTTTGACAAAGGCGATTTGGTTCTCTGATGTGCTGACATCGAAAGGCTTCTTGTGGGTCATGGAAAATTAGCTGCGAGCTAGGAAGGCCCGTACAAAGTTATCGACATCAAAGGAAATGGGGCATACAAACTCTCCACACTATTGCGAACAAAAATTCCGAAGTCGTGGAACTCCTCTAACCTTTGTAAATTTTTCATCTGATGTATATACCACACGAGGTAGTGGTACTCTTTTTCCTACCTCGGGTTTTGTCCCACTGGATTTTCTCGGGAAGGTTTTAACGAGGCGGAACTCCATGGTAAGCGGCAGTAACTAGTAAATTCTTCTCGATTTCTTGCTTTTACATTTTTTCTCTACTGTTAAACATTATCTTTGCTGCAATATTATCTTATTTTCATTGTTTTATTATGTCATTGTCTCTTTCCCTTCATTTCTTGTTACACTCATAATAGTTGTTGTTTTAAAACTGTCAACCAACTTTAGTTCTTGTAAGGGATTGATCACCCCTTAGTCGAGAAAAATAGATCCCTGTATAACAACTAGGAAAGCAATTGTATAGTCTCGAAGTAAACGAAATCAGACTAAATCAAATCCGATGTTATAACTTAGGTTAGAAAGTGATCAAACAAAATAAGTCCGAGTTTTAGCCTATAAGGAAATCCAACTCGGATAACATCCAGTTCGGTAAAGCAATAAAGGTGCCGCCAATATTTCCTTCAAGATATAACTTGGGCGAAGAACAGGCGCATCAGTTAACAGAATAGGCAACAAATAAAACTGTAAAATACGACGAATTTCATCACAAGACCCCGCAGAACGGGCAGATATTCATTACAAAAGAGCCGGAGTTCGGACAAATATTCATTACAAAAGGGCCGGAGTTTGGACAAATATTCATTACAAAAAGAGCCCATAACAAGATAATAAAAAATACAAACACGTCAAGAAATTCGGGCCAGGAGTTCCTCGGATCGACTTGAGGGTTCTGAACACCTTCATCATCTTCTTCTGGAGCTACCACGATGCGACTATCAACTACAGTTTTGTCCAACTCGACCTCGCTAAAATCGGCATCGGGACAAATAATCTGGCACTGCTCCAGAAGAGACTCTTAATCTCTTCGGCCGACTTCACCCACAACTGCTCCACCCGAGCCACCTTATCCCTCGCTCTAGCAGCAGCCTCCAAAAAATTGGTGCAATCCCTTTGGTGTTCCGACATTCGAGAATGGGAATCCTCTAATTGCTTATCCCTCGACTTAAGTGCCTCCTTCAGCCTGTTGATCTCATCCTGCTTGACCTTCTCCAAAGATGACTTCTCATTTTAAAGAAGGGAAAGCTTTGACTTCAAGACCTTTATCTCTTCCATAGCTCAGACATCGAAAGTAATAACTAGCTCCAAGTATCTGAATAAGGCCGCTGACTTTAGCATGACACGCCCGGCCTATTGGAATTTAGCAGCCAAGTTCTCATCGTCACCTTCTAGGCGTTCAAGGAGAGCGGTGACCATCAGCTCCTTATCCATGAAGTTGAGATAAGGAAAGTCCTTATCTATTACGTGGACTTCGGACCTCTCCTTCGACGAGGGAAGAACCTCGGGGTCGGTAGCCACGGACTTCTCTTTGGCCGCCTTCTTTGATTTGAATTTCTTTGAAGGCTGGGCCTTCGGATCCACCTTATCGGGAATAGGAGTAAACACTGGTTCTCCGGACCGCACCGATTTTGGGCTGTTACTCCCATACCCCTCGTGTGGCCTTTTCAGTATCCTCCATCGGAACTCGGCTAGAACGGACTTCGAAGCCATCTCGTCTACAAAACAGACATCAAGAATAAGTATCTAATAAAGAAAGGAGGCCGAAGATATGCAGCAATAACAGAAAGACAACAACCTAAGTATCGTTTGGCCTTCCCAGTCTCTACGCCAGCTATGTTCTTTAGATTTAGATGATTCTTCCCAAAGCATTCGAGAAGGAAGTCAACAATAGCCTTCTCCTCGGGCTTAAGGGAACTCTCCTCTATTCAGGGAGCGCTAAAATGCTTGCACCAAAAGACGTTAAACCGAAGCTCTCCTTCCAAGGTCTCCCAAAAAGAAATCGAGTTCGGACACCCAAAAATCTTAATGTAAACAGGTTTGAACTTATGGAAGGATTCCTCGTATAGAAGAAATATCATCCGATTGGCGTGAGCTCAGAAGGACAACCATCCTGAGGTTAATCCACCACCAGTAGGCCGGGTCAGAGTGAACAGAAAAAAGAAAGTGTTCGAGGATGGCGTTAATTTGAGATGTTCGTAGATGATCTCGAACCCTCGAATCATCGCCCAGCTATTCGGATGCAGTTGAGAAGGAGCGGTCTCAGTCTGGCACAGAATCTCCAATTGAAAGTGGGTAAACGGAATCCGAACTCCTAATTTGGAAATAAGGACGTCGTAACACCATATCCACCGAGGCCCCCTTTAAGGTTAAAGTCACTCACCCTCTCGCTCGGACCGGGAGCCTCCAAATAGTATTCCTCCTTGTACTCGCCCTCCAGCGAGATAAAGTTCTCCTCTCTGAAATGAGTTAGGAACTCCGGAGTTATGGCTAAGGGAGCCCCAAGAACCTCGGGATCGACCCACTGGTAGATGAAATTGATCTCGAAAGGAAAAGTTAGAGCTCTTTTTTGGCCATTTTTGTGATTTCGGACAACCTACACAGGAAACCACCCCTACATCACAAACTCAGGAAAAGCCTCAGTCGGAAACCCTCAGAAATAAGATGGAAACCGAAAAGACAAGCTCCCTACAATAGTTTCCCTCTATATGAAAAACCACCAGCGGGCGGTAGAAGTGAAAAAAACTAAGCGGAATAGGGGTTGAAACCACCCCAAGGTACAAAAGAAATTATGGATTAGTGGAAACCAAACCACCACTAACATGCCATCCAATGAAACATACAAGTTGTAAAAGCAGAAAACAAAAGGAAAGGACATACCTGTCGCTAGAAAGCAAATGCAGGGGATTGCATTAGTGCAACAAGACGATCACTTGAGATGGTGCTGACACAAGGAATCAATCACTTCTCCTTCACTACAAGAACTGTGGCAAGCAAAGAAATGATGGAACAATGGTGCAAAGCAACATTTATAGGAAACATCTGAGCGCCCGCCTGCGCCAAAGCGTCATTAAGGGCTTGGAACGACTTTTCGCACAAAGGGGTTGGGGGCAAAAGTGAAAAGAGAACCCAAATTCAAATGATGGGGCGCCTGAAACGAGGCGCCAAAAAGACACATGTCGCTCGGGACAGCGAGACACGACTTACAAGGCGAAAAGATGATGCCGCTTCCTGAAGATTCAAAGGGTTACCAAAAGCGAACGTCAAAATCATTCAAAGAAGGCGATCTATTCTTGGAACACGGGATACTAAGTCGGATAACCGTAGAGAACTCGACACTCGAATAAGTTACTTGATTCTGAGGTTAGAACATTGATACGGACTAGAGTATACAAGCCCAACTCGGCCCAATGTCTAAGCCCATGCAGAGGTCGGACTTGTTGTTATCCAGTACTCATCTTTGGCCCAAGTCTGAGATAGGGCCCAAACTCGAATTAAAGGCAACGGTTCCCTAACATCGCAGAAGGCACTCGCCTTGCGTATTGCCGGTAAACTCGGACCCATCGATTAGCCCCAAGCTAATGGACGTCCCGAGTCATTCCCTACGATGGCGGAACCATATCCCCATCTTCTCTCAACCACCTGCTCATATATAAGTCCTATTATGGATCTCAGGTACTCTCTCTACCTAATTATGATATACTTCCTACACTCACTAACTTGAGTGTCGAAGTTCTTGCAGTTACCCCCCTTTTTTTCGTCGTGGACCTTCACCTCATATGCACGTCGATCACACCAAGAGCAGCTTGAGATCCCAATCTCAGTTCGGAGCCCTCTCAGGTAAACCCACCTTCGAACATTGGCATCGTCTATGGAGAACTCAAACGCTGCTCAATACCATACCACAGCGGAATTTGCTTGGCACATTTTCTTTGGTGTGGATTTACTTGGCACATTTTCTAATTTATTGTTATGGATTTACTTGGCACATTTTCTTTGGTGTGGATGATAGATAAGAAATAAAGCAAACATTATTTTAGTCATCTACATATATAAGTGTTATCGGTGCTTTAGTGAATGAACTTTGATGATAAAATGATGTTGACATTGAAAATTTTTTTTAATATCTTTATGTTTGGAGAATTAACTAATTGTATAGATTTGTATTTTAAAGGACCAAAATTGGTGTTTAATTACTCAAAAAATAATGATTCTTGTTACGTTTCGCTAACAGTGACGAAAAATTCTTTGACACATTTAATTAGATGATTATTCTATTTCCTTCACAAATTAATAAATTAAGGATTTTATTTAACAACTTGGAATTATATTTTAACATGTAAACTTTAATATCAGGGAGGTGGAACTTGATGCTGGCAAATTGATCCAAAGCACTCTATGATCACATTCTAAAAAAAAAAAACAATTATGCTGCATCCTAAATGTTGTAAGTTATATTTATTTATACTGGTAAGTTTACGTATAAATAACTAGTTTTGTTGGTACATGTAACTAGTTTAGTATGTGTTAACCAAAAAAAATTATATGAATTAATGAAAAATGATTTGTAAATTGTAAAACTAATTTGTTAATTCCAATAAAATTAGAGAAATAAAATTTGATTGCGGTTGTAGGTAAGAGTAATAATAAATCAATCTTCTTGCTTTTAACCATTCATAAATTTTTTTATGCATTATTACTCAACATCTTCTTAGATATTATGTAAGTACAATAAAAAAAAGTTAAATAAAATAAAAAAAATTTAAAAAAATATTTTTTTATATACAAATTCTATGATATTTCAAATGTATATATTTGACATAAAACATCTCTCACCATTTTAGGATAGGCCTATTAGTACAGAGAGTGGGGAGCGAGCCATATCCTCTTTGCGCTCCATGGCATTGTCTCCAACAATGAGCAATATCAAATAGGAATACATTGTGCGTATGGAGGTACAACCTTGCTAGCTATATCTGAAATTGGAATGAAAGTGATACAATTGCCAAAAAAACTTTTACCGACACAGGATATACCTAATGGCTAAAGTCTAATTGTTGATAAAAGTTTTTGCGGCCATATTTGTTATCCCTAAAGACCAAAATAATGGCAACTAAAAGTAAATTTTGGTGTAGTGGCCTCAAAAAAGAGAAAAAAAAAAAAGGAGCAAAGCTTAGTGTTAAGCATTTTAATCCATTTGAAGTGATGCAAAAGATAGGAGATGTTGCTTATAAGCTATCATTGCAAGAGTCAACTAAGATTCACTTATTGTTTCACAGTTGTCAACTCAAAAGGTTAAGGAGTGATTTAACTCAACCATACATTTGATTATCCTTGAACATCCCACAAAGAGTTGGGTTCTTTGTACTCAAATTGGAATTCATTTTATAGGACTTATTAAGCTGTTTTTTGATTATTGGTTGGGAGTAAGTCCCACTTTTTTTTCTTAATCAATGATTAAGAGATAACTTAGTGAGTCCCATAAAATAAGTTTTAATCATGAGTACAAATAACATTTTTATACTAAAAAATAGGTCGCTATTACAACCAGAAGCAGTATTGCAAACCAAAATAGTACTGAGAGGAAACTCAAGGGTACCTCAAGTTCTCAAAGTAGGAAAATAAGGATGATTCAGAAGCAACTTAGGAGGACTTCCAGGTCAAACAGTTAGCATATCCAGCATTCAACTTTAAGGACAAGGTTGATTTTAAAAGGAGGTAGTATTGTAATGGACACAACAACACACATTTACTAAGATGACTTGGCACAACATGAAGAGTTAATGTTGTTGTTACAATTTCCTATCTCTCTCTCTCTCTCTCTCTCTCTCTCTCTCTTTCTCTCTGAGTCATTCTAATTTCTCTTTCTTAATACATACCATTTCCTAATTAAGATCCTTGCATTATTTTAGATGTGAGACTTTTCTTTTTTCCTGATAAATGATATAATGTTCTGGACTTGTTGAAAAAAGGCAAAAAGCAAATATCAAACATCAACACCAGGAGAGGATAAACCAAAAAAGGGAAAAGAAGGCTAGCATACCAATAGTCCAAATCAAAAAACATAACTAACATAGCTAGACCCCAACTATATTCTTATATCACCAAACACCAACAAAGAAAGGCATCCATAGCACCAACACAGAAGTAAGTAGACTACTAGCGATTGATGTCACCTTCAACCATCCAACTTTAGGAACTCATTTGCAAGGCATCAAAGATTATTAGCCAAAATTCACCACAGTTGCAGGATTTGCAACTGCTTAAAACACCACAGTACCCTCATTTGCATTTTGTTACACTACATCCATATTACACATTAACAACTCTACAACATTACCATCTATATGGTCAAGAGATTACTCCTCATTCCATTGCACAGTTCTATTTTCCATTTTTGCAACTAAAGAACACCACAAATTAAACCATTGGTACTTAGCTTTCTTGCACTGAGTCACCACCAGATTTGATAACCAACTTTTCTTGTTAACAAAAAGATTTCTTATGAACTGCATCTCCTAGGCTACTTGGAAATCACCCCTCGGCCATGAACTAATATTGGATGACATGGTCTTAACTCTATGTCAGAATTAGTGCAACCAATTTTGTCCAGTACGAACTAGATTGATTCCTCTAAAGCCTTAACCTGTGCTTCACATTCAAAGATAGCATTAGTAAATTTACAAAATAAACATATAGGTCAAGATCTCGTCTTTGTAAGATAACCCCCAACAGCATATTTATTGTTGATGGGGCAAAAGTTGAGGCAAGTTCACCATATCATACTTATGTTCTGACCAAGGGAAAGTTGATCTAAACTATTAACTTGCTATATTCTAGAATATGAACCAGACTCAATCTCTTTTTGTCCTCGAACTTGACCTTCTATCTTTTTGTTGTCCACACTCCAGCAACTAGCCCATGACTGCAGCCAAAATCTGACTTGAGCAACAATAGCTTCCACACTTACTTTCATATTGTCAAAAATGATTTTGTTCCATTGCTTCCACAAAGCCTAGATAACAACAAAGAAAATGGCAATCCATTTCTTTTTCTTCTGACCATTGAAATCAACCTTAATCTAAGATTCAAACAGGCCCCTAATATCCCGAGGCATAGCCCACTGAACACTCTCCCATGATATACATAAATACCATATTTTCTAGAAAAAATCACAATTCAGAAACAGAGGATTAATATTTACAAATTTTGAATTGCATAAGATGTACCTGCCATAATTTCCTTGTAGAATATTCAGTTGCATGAGTCTATCTTTGGTATTCAGCTTCCCAGTGATTGCAAACCAGACAAGTAGCTCTACTCTAAGGGGTGTCAAACCACACCATATGTTTTTTATCACATAATGTGATTCAGGTTGAGCCCCACCCGCATTTGATACCGCATCCAGAAAAGATCTTGCTATGTAAACACTAGAACTTTGAAATTTCCAAGCAACCAGGTCCTGCGCATCCGTACTTAAGACAACCTGCGATAAAAGTGAATGTATTGCCTCACAATTCTCTCTCTTCCACTCAAAAAATTGCCTTCTTCATTGGAAATTCCAAACCCATCCTAGACTATCCCAAAAACCACAATCAACAATAGCATGATACTTTAATGAAGAGAGTTCATACAAACGGGGGAATTTTATCTTTAAGCATTCATCCCTAGTCCATTTATCTTCCCAGAACATAGTGTTTACTCCATTATCCACCTTCAACCATAACCCATTACTAACAACTTTTTCCACATCTTCATGAAATTTCGAAATACTGCAAATGCAATTCCATGGACCACTACCCTTGGCTTTATAAGCGTACTCCCAAATTGGCCTATTCTCCTTCATATCATTACATGAGCCAACTATACATTTCCATAATGGATCATCTTCTGCAGAAAATCACCACCACCATTCAAACAACATGGCGACATTCTTCATCAACAAATCCTTAACTCCTAAACCGGCTACTCCTTTGGCAATTAAATTTGGCTCCATTTAATTGTTGGGATGCACCCACGATGGGCATTCTTCCCCCAAAAGAATCTTGATTATAAAGGGATGATCTTCTTAGCTATAGACTTTGGCATTTGGAATATCCCCAAATAGTAAAAAGGAAGACTGTTGAGAACAACTTTAATGATCACCAACCGACCAACCTTTGATAACAAATTAGAGTCCGATAAACTCAACTATTTCTTAATCTTGGATATAATAGGCTCACAAGTTTTCACCCTCTTTGGGTTAGCACCAAGAAGGATTCTAATATATTTAATTGGCAGTGAACCTACCAAATAGTTTAAGCACTTTTGCAATCTCACCACCTTATCTTCGTCCATATTCAAGGCTATTATATAGCTGATTTATCATAGTTAATAGATAGACTAGCCATAATCCCAAAATAATCCCTAATTCTTTTGTAGTTATTCACTATCTTCGCATTGGCCGAGCAAAATGTGTGGTGTCATCTGCAAGCTGTATTTGTGAAAATTCCACTTTCATCTTATCCACCAGCAAGCCTTGTATTAAGCCTTCTTCTTTCACTTTATCGATCATCCTATTTAAGACCTCCGCAACCAAAACAAAGATGAACGGAGATAATGGTCTCCCTGGTGAAGCCCCTTTTGCATACTAAAAGGTTTAGTCAAGGATCCATTCACTAGCACAGACATAGCCGCCAATGAGAGGCATCTCATAATACATCCCCTCCATATTTTTCCAAAATCCATACTTTCAAGCACATGGTCAATGAAACTCCACCTTATTGAATCATATGCCTTCTTAAAATTGAATTTAACCAGAACACCAGGCTTTTTTATTTTTTAAGCCAATGCACAATCTCACAGGCAATTAACACTCTATTATGAATCTGTCCATCTTGAATACAAGTAATTTGAGCTTGCATTACAAGATCACCCATAACCTTTCTAAGCCTTCTAGCCATCACTTTCGATATCACCTTATATATACATCCAACTATGCTAATCGGCCTAAAGTCCTTCATATCTTTAGCTCCTCTAAACTTTGGAATTAAGGTTACCTAAGTCATATTGAGTTTTCTTAGTGATTGCAATGATAAGAAACAGTCCATCACCACCCTTTGGATGTCAGCAGCCACCACTTCCCAGTTTTTCCTTATAAAATTCATATTATATCCATCTAGGCTAGGAGCCTTCAAAGGACCACATGGCCAAACTGTATTTTGGTTTTCTTCAACAGTTGGCATTACTTCTAATGCAGCAGTTTCTTTTTTTGAAATTTTCCTGAGAAGACCCTCTTGCAGTTTGATGTGTGGCTTTTTTGTTTTTTTTTTTTGTTGGTACAACAATTTAAAGTATCTTCTAGCTTCATTTTTAATTCTCCTTGGGTCCTCGAATTTTCTGCCATTAATTTGAAGCCCTAAGATCTATTTTTTCCACTTCTTCATAGTGGTCATAGTATTAAAGTACTTCGAATTCCTATCCACATCTTTGATGAACCTAACTCTGGCAAACTACTTCCGGAATTCACCTTTTCTCTTATACCACAACTCAAGATAACTCAATAATGCTTTCCTTCGAACTAATACTACGTCTTAGAATCATGCATCTCCAAACTATCTTCAACCTATTTAACTTTAGTCTCCAAAGATTCAATTTTTCTGTCAATATTCCCAAAAATATCTCTATTCTACTTTTTGAGTGGTTCCTTGATACAGTTAAACTTCTCATCAGATGCTAGATTGCCTAGTTTTTTCCATTCTTCTTCAACAAACTTCTTAAAACATGGATGAGAAAATCGTACATCAAGGGATCGAAAAGGTTGAGGGCACCAATTTGTATGATTCAATTCCAATAACAGCAAAGTATGGTCTAACAACAAATATTTCAGCCCCCATAACTTCAGATTAGGAAATTTATCAATCGTCATAGGATCGACAAGGATCCTATCTAGCCTACTGCATGACTTACCTTTTCTCCAAGTAAACCTTCTACCAATAATGGGGATATCCACCAAATTCATATCATCAGCCCAACTTCTAAAATTTGACATGCTTCTTGTGACCATTGACTCCCTATTCCTTTCTTCTATTTTCATTACTTCATTAAAGTCCCCCATTACTAAAAAAGGGACATGAAGATCTTCTTTCACCTTAATCAGCCCTAACCACAACACTCGCCTTTCTGCTGCAGAATGTGGTCCATATATACAAAAATAATTGCACAAATAAAATCAACCTGTTTGATCAGCCCTTTAACACATGTCCATCTCTCTCCTCTCATCACAATTTCTTGCTACAAGAACTCCTTATCCCAAATGCATAACAACTCAACCCCTCCATTTATTGCATCAACAACTACCCAACAACAATCAAAGGATCCCCACATTCTTCTAACAGTGTTCACATTCATGGAAGTGGCTTTTGTTTCAACCACCCAACAAATCATAACATTGTTTTTTTTTTCTTTTTTATCATTTCTCTAATCACACCAATTTTCCCTCGACCCCCAAACCCTATTATTCCAACAGATAACTTTCATAAGGAACTATCATCCTCATCTTGTTTGTTGGCTCTGAGCCTTCTTATCCCTAGTCTTTCCCTCTCTACTTCTTCTTATTCGTGAGCTTGGTCTCCATCTGATCCTCCACCAGGGCATAAATGATGTCCTCTTCGTAACCTATGGTGAGCCTTACTTTCTTCCTCATTGCCCATGTTTTGCATGCTTTGTGGACTTCAGGGGCATCACCATCACTCTTTGTAGAACCCTCATCATCAAATTCATTTTGGTCACTACTACCGCCTCTTCTTGTGTTTTTATACAGAACATAGGTCAGTTGCATCTCATCCAAACCCATGTAAGCCTTATTGCATTAATGTTTCACAATGCCACTTTATCCAAATTATGGATTCTGTTCTGTAGATCCATTTGGGTTTCAAGTACTTTAGAGACCTCTGCTTCTTTATGGTTCGGCCCAAAGCCAGGGGGATACAAGGGGCCAAAAGACATAGAGTCTTGAATGGGCTGAATTAGGCTCATATAACTTTGATGATGACCCATGTCCCTCTTCTCCTTAATAGTGGGCTTACCCTGTTCCTAGCCCATCTTCATCTGCCTTGTGACATGAACCGTAGCTCCATCTTTAATTGGATGAGTGCTACTATCTTCATTAAAGCCCATATCCTCATCATTAATCTCATTCAATACATCTTCTTCTTCACGTTGAATTAGCAACCCATTATCATAATTTTTAACAACTTCCAATGTCCCCAAATTAATTGGGATACAAGCATCGTCTCCTTTGCTATGTTTTGCTATGCTTGCCACATGTCCTTCCCTCCTAGTCCACCCTAGCAATCCTCATCATCATTTCTATCATTTTGCTGACTTTTGGTACCCACTGACAATTCAACTTCCTTCTCACTCATTATTCTGCTGTAGTTTCATACAAGCCATACCCAAATCACATGCATTCTCTTTGCCCATCTCTTTAACATATATGTCAAATCGACTTGAAGGCAATGCAACAATGACATCACAAGCCTTGCACTTTTATGAGCCCGTTTGGATTGCAATTTGAGACTTCCAAAAGTCTTTTATTGGTATGAGAATGAACATGCACAGTACTTGAGTATGTTTGGGTTGTAGTTTTCTTTTTTCTTTTTTTAAACTTACTTTTGGAACTCTAGAAGATCTTTTGAAAGAAGTATCCTTAAAGTTATTTTTTATTATAGCAAAAGGCTTTTTGAGAGGGAATCTTACTCTTACTCTCACATCAACAACCAAAAGTAATTTTAGTTTATTCTCTCCAAATAAAAATTATTCTCTTAAACTTACTTTTGGCATAATCAAATCAAATACAAATAAATTCTTTTAAAACTAATTCTCCCAAAAGTTAGTTTAAATATACCCTATTCTGTTTCTGTTTTCGATTTCTTGAATTTGAAGTTTGAGAACTATTTGTTATTTTGCTGAAACCATTGTTTTTTTTTTTCTCGATAAATTTGTTGAAAGTGTCACTCACAAAAAAGTGAGGGACATAGCAAGGAACAACGTAGTTCACTAAAACACCAAAATAGCCAAGACAAACCCATAAAAGGTAAAACACCAAACCCAATCTGACTCAATTAAGACAAACACTCGCAGAGCTATATACACCGTCCTTTGTATGCGAATGTAGAAATAGGATCTATACAAGTTCTGCATCTTCAAGTATTCTCGTGCACACCTCGTCTTCCCAAAAGAGAGTATATTACTTCATCTTTGATAACTCATTCTCTCATTAAAGCATGTTCATGATCACCTTTCATCTGGTCTTAAAGCATCTTTCCAATCATAAAAGCATCTTCTGAAGCCATTGTTCTTCTGTATTTGGAGTTTGAAGTCTCTTTATCTTCTAAATTCAATTGAGCTGATGAGGTATTTCATCTGAGGTATTACATATATATAAAAACTTCATTGAGATTAATAAACGCCATGAAGTAGATTTGTAACAAATATCATGATATGTAGCATATTTTAAAACTCGACATGAAGTGTCTAAACAAATTGACTCTAAGTCTTTCGATATGTATATATAGCTCACAAAGTTTCGCTTCGCATAGAATCTTTTACTAAGCGCTAAGATCTGCAGCTTTTAACAAACTGACAATTAACACAATAAATTTGTGCAGTTAAGTAATTCAATTTCATTTTAGCAGGTGTTGCTTGCGGAAAGAGCTAGTTCAATGAGGTGAAGCATGATACAGATTCCAAACAATCGCAATAAATCTTAACCTTTAAAAACACTTTATTTTATGATAAATAAAAATTATAAATACAACTTAAGAAATATGAGTCATTAAATTAATAACTACATAGCCATGCAGTTCAAATCTTTCGAAGAAACCTCAAAATGTAAATTACGTTTTTACTTTTCTCCAAACAGTGTATGTGTAACTTGCAATTTATTTGCGTGTTTTATTCTATTTTTGTAAAATTAATTTTAGATAAAATTAATTTTATTGGAATTGATTTGGATAAAATTAATTTTAAGATAAAATGATTTATATTTGATAATTCTTCTAAAAATAATTCTAATATAAAATAAAATATTTTTATTTCTCTCAAAATTAATTCTTATCTTCAAAATTAATTTTAATTTCCAAAAATTAAATATTATTAAAAATTACTAAAATTAATTTTGGTATCAAAATCAATTTTAACCCTCAAAATATGGATCCAAACATGCACTGCTTTAGCCAATACGTCGATTCAATCTTCTGTACACTAAAGGGTCATTACAATTGGCCCAATCTGTCAATCACTAATATTAAATCCCAAGCAAGCCTTCCCTGATTTAGTATGCTACAGTCGACACAAGTACATGCTATTCTTTTCAGGGCACTTCTTCGCAAAAAAGGGTTGCTTAGGGGATTCCATAATTTGGACCAACGCAAACAATGCAAGGTGTTACTAAAGAAGAGAAAAGAAATTGCATTTTTTTTCTGCTTGAAATTATTTTCAATTTATTATTGATCTTTGAAAAAAGTAATATTTGGTTTATATATATATATATATATATATATATATATTTGTTTTTTAATTTTATTTAAATTAATTTAAAATTATGTATAATATCTTTATACTATAATTTTAATACTATTAATATAATTATCATATTAATAATGTACTAAAATTAAATTTATTTAACATGATATTATACATAATTTTTTTACCGCTACCCTAGTATTTTCATATATTTTAAGTGCAAGGCTAATTGACTACCCTCTCAACGCTACGTGTCAAATTACATATGACTTTGAGTATTTAATTACATTACACAGGTAATCCAGTTACTCTATTATATAAATGGAAAAGTATTAGATTTGTACATTTTTATATAAATTACATTTTTTTATAGATTTATATATTCTTACATATTTTTTAATTGGAAACTTTCTTTTTGATAGATAAAAATTTAGATTGAGAGAAAGATTTGATTCAATTCAGGTTAGAACATGTTTCCAAACTCTTAAAATGTTTACAGAGCTATTTACAAATTATCTATTAACAAAAAAATTTAGCAATCGAAATCAAGTCATGACAATGCATAAGCGGAACACTAATTAAATGAGCTAATATTGGCTGGAAATTCATTATTAATATTGAGTAATTATATGAAGAATTTATTTTATGGTCCTTTTGAGTTTTATTTGAAGGTTTTAAATTCTTTTGCTTATTTGTCGGAAGTTTAGTTTTTCCTGAAGATATACAATGAGGGCTAATTGGGAAGTTACACACACATACATAATTAATAAAAGAACATTCAAATACAATGTTAGAGAGTTTTGAGAATAATCACGAGTAATTCGATATTCCATCATCTCGCTTTTTGATTAATTGCTTTGAAACCTATTAAACAAACAGGTCAAATTATTTTTTCCCCCAATCCACTCTATAATTATCTATATGTTAATCTAAACCTATCTTCTCCTCGTGTTTTAAGGGTCAATGAATGGTAAATGAGAAAAAAAAAAAGTTTCATAGAAAAAAGAAGGAAAACAACAACCAAAGGGCATAATTGGAGGCACTGAATATTCTCTCCCTATTAAAAAAACAAAAGAAAACAAAAACAGTGTGGCGCTCAGCCAACAGTAAGGGGGTTTTGAAAAGAAAAAATAAAGAAAAGATCCCAGCTTGCTTATTTTGCTTCTTTTTACCATGGAAAAGTCACGGACCAAAAACCATATACCACCCCTATATATTTATTTAATATGCAAATAGTGTCCAATGTTTTTTTTTCACCAACGAATCTTGAAGAAAAGAAAATATCTAATCACGGGAATTGTTATGGGGGTATTTTTATAAATTCATACAAAAAATATTTTCTAATTATATTAATTTTATAATACATAAATGTTTGTTAAATGTAAGTAACAGTTAGCAGAATATTAGACAATTTGACTAGGGCACAGAAAGAACAAAAACAAAGGCACTGAAAGATTGCCACAATTCGAAGCAATTGTTTGTCTCCGGAATTACAATTATCATTTGTTGTATATCATAATATTATCATTTCTCCTAATAGATTATGTTATTGAGGAGAGACACATCAATGTTTTATATATATCATTAATTAATCATATGAAATATTTTATACTAATAACATCACAAATCGATCTTTATATTTAAAAAAACACTCAAACTTGGGGGAAAACAATGAAAATCAGGGTACGAAGAGTATACTGTTAAATCTTAATTTACGTACGTGGCAATGAAATATTTGACCCTGCTAAGACCCTCCATTTATGTACATCAGATCCACGTACGTAATAAAAAAGGACAGAGAAAAACCTCCACGCAGTAATGTATCAGTGTTGAGCACGCTGTCTCTCACTCTTCCTTAGAGAGCACAAACCCAATAAGAAGAATGCGTGCATCAAAGAACAACCATCTGAGGCTGAGGAAGACATTGGCTAAGCTTAGAAAGAGCATGGAGTGGAGAAGGGTGGTGAATAGTGAACCCGTCATGTCGAGAAAAAGAAAATATTATCTGCTCTTAAAAAGTATTTCTTTTGCGAACAATTTTTTACGGATTTTAAATTAGTTAAATAAAATTTTTAATTAACATTAAATTAGGAGAACAATTTTGATATACAATTATATTATTATTTAATTATATATTATTATTTATATAATTTTTTAATAATAAATTATTAAGTATGTAAAAATTCTTTATATATTCCCAATTTATGAAAATTGGATTTTTTAAATGTATGATAATTTTTTTCAGCAACACATAATAAATATACTCAAATAACAAACAATTATTACTACTTGATTAATTTAAATAATTTACTGCTCATTCTATTTAAACAAAATTTTAAATTCATGTTTTATAAATAAAAAAATTAATATCTATAAAATTTTATTTTCACAATAAATCCATTTAGTTCAAACTAAATTACTGGAGATCTGAAAAATGATGAGTACAACTACTTTAGGGGAAAAAAAAATAGAGAAATGTATTTTGTATTATTGGGGTAGGTAGATATCTTAGACACCTAGAGATAGAAAGGAGAAAAAAAATTGTAAAAGAAAGTGAAAAGAGTAAAATGATTGATGGAGAGAGAAAAAGCTGAGAGGGGATATTGGGGTATTGGAATTTCAGGTATATACAAATAACATAACCCAAAAAAATAACATGCAATAATTTCAAGAGGGGCCACCACGTGAAAATGCCAATACTGTTCAAAACAGTAAGCAATTCTCTTCTTCTCTTGCAAGTTCTACTACTTCCCCTCTCCCCCACCACACCCACATCAGAAACCATTCACCCTTTCCTCTCATTCTTATTCATTCATTCATTCAACCTATGCTTTTTCACGTCTCATCACCAATCTCTCTCTTAAAAATTCTCCTTTTTTTTTTTTTTAATTTTTCCTTCTCTTCCCTCTCTACCCTTTCTCTTTCTCGCTCCCCAAACCAAACCAAAGCTAAACGCTCCTCTCTTTCTCTCTCTCTCTTACGAAAAAGAGAACAAAAACCAGAAACCCTTTACCGTGTAAACATCCACCGCAAACTCAAACAAACACTCATCATATCTTTCAGAAAAACAAACCTCGTTGCTTCTACTTCCCCACAATTAAAAACACTGAAGCAACAACAACAAGAACCAAACCTTCAAAACTTCAAAACCCGACTTCAAAAAAACAACCCCATCACATAGATCACACAACAAACAAACCACACACACATAGTAACCTAAATTGAACCTTAAAAAACCATACCCTATAGTGGGTTGTTGTGGTGGTGTGGTTGATCATGGACACAGCATCAGGTGGAGGAGCACCACCCAATAGCTCAGAGGGTCCATCGTCGGTGGCTGTAACAGCCACCCACACAGCCGAGGCGGCGCAAGCGGAGGTGTCATCGCCGGTGGCGCCTCCGAGCAGGTACGAGTCACAGAAGCGGCGAGACTGGAACACGTTCCTGCAGTACCTACGGAATCACAAGCCGCCATTGACGCTCGCGAGGTGCAGCGGCGCGCACGTGATCGAGTTCTTGAAGTACTTGGATCAGTTCGGGAAGACCAAGGTGCACATGTCGGGGTGCCCATACTTCGGGCACTCCAACCCTCCTGCCCCTTGCGCCTGCCCTCTCAAGCAGGCGTGGGGCAGTCTTGACGCTCTTATCGGGCGACTCAGGGCGGCCTACGAGGAAAACGGAGGCCGCCCTGAGTCCAACCCGTTCGGCGCCAAGGCTGTAAGGATTTACCTCAGGGAAGTGAGGGAAGGCCAAGCCAAAGCCAGAGGGATCCCTTATGAGAAGAAGAAGCGAAAGAGGTCCACCGTGACCGTGTCGGCGGTGAGTAGTAGTGGTGGCGGTAGTGGTGGTGGTGCAATTTCTATTGCAAGTGGTGGCGGCGGCGGCGACGCTGGCGGTGATACCAGTGCTGGTGCTGCTGGTTCTAGTGCTAGTACTCTAACTTCTACGACTGCTAAAGCTAATGTTATTACTACCACCACCGTATAGTAATTTTAATTTTAATAATTTTTTATCAATTTTTTACTTACTTTTTTCAATTATTACTCTCTATCTTTTATTATGAAGGAAATTAATTGTGATTACGGGTTATAAGTTACATAATTGTTGTGGCAATTTTCTGGGATCAAATTAATTGACACCCCTTCAAATCATTATAAGGTGCAAATATTGTTTGTTTATATGTCTAGCTATCTACTAATTAGCATTCATAATTAATTAAGGTGAGTATTCTCTTGTTTGCTTTAGTTGATATGGCACTTCATAGCTACTAAGTTTCTCATTGGATATGTTTGCTTCAGTTTTTTTTTTTTTTTTTTGGGGGGGAAGGGGTGTTCATATAGAAAGAACTCGATGCACTAGTGAGCTTATATAATCCATTGTATTGCTTAGTACTTGTTGTAGGAATCAAGTTAATGGTAGAGTACTAGAGTGAAAATCCAAAAGCCTTTCATTTTCATTTGGAACTCATCATCAATATTGCTCGTTTTTCTTCCTTGTTTCTTTTTCGGCGTTACTGTTGGAGGGCGAAGGAGAGAGCTCAAACACTGTTGCACATTCTATTCTCACTTGGGATTGTGCAACTCCATGATTCCATTAAGGAAACTAGCAAGCACATCATTCATCTACTTTCATAATGACATTCCATTTTTGTCTTGACCCGGTGAAAGCTCCAATCAGCGGTGTGCACTTGGATAACAATTTGTCGAAAATTAGAAAGATATGATCAAGGAAAATCACAATAATTATCTTTATCTTTGAATGTCATTCTGCAAAACAGTGTAGCTAACTAGATGGAAGGCAATCAAATTAAAGGCATTGACCCTTCCATTATGATGACAACAATTTTAGTAGGTAGATAATTAAATTTTTTTTTTTTTTTCTCATCCTTGTCTTGTTCTAGTGTTGAAGCTAGCTATAGGAACAATAGGAGTTGGATCTAAGTGAAGGGATCAATAATCTCAGCTCAGAGATATGTCCATTTTTTAGTACTGTCCAAGTCTCAAATAAAATTATCTCCAATGAAGGAAACATGTTGAAAACAAAAAATTAAAAATAAAAATAAAAGTGCCGCTGCTAGTATGAAGTGCAACAACACATAACAAGTCAATATGAAGGTCCAATCCTTCTTTATCTTAAGTCTATATACTACTCCCAGCAACACTGTTCATCTGGTCCCCGGGGCACTCAAACCTTGATCTGCAATGCTTAATCTATTGGCAAAAATGCACACGTGCGCATATCATTTTATGACTTTCTTTTTGCACTTCGGTTTCAGGTGCTATCCCCCCCCCCCCCTCTTCCCTTTTGCAACTTGTTCTGAGATTTTGTTTTTCAGTTTTAGAATTTTGGCTTATTTTCTTTCTCGTTTCTGGCTTAGGTTGGTTTCTTGGTATTCATTACGAAGTGCTGAGTTAGGCAAATAGGGAGGTAACGAGTGGACGGTGGGGCTAGATGTTGGTCAAAGGTGATTAAGCACCTTCACTAGAATTAGTACAGTCGTGCGTTTTGGTGAAGCAGTTAGTGATGCACACACTGTATTCAATAAAGAGATCAATAATACAAACTTACATTAAGTGTAGAGAGGAACCCTTCCCCAATTGTCGTGAAGCGGCTTCTCACCTCGTCCGGCCACCGTCGCAGCCAATGAACACGATGGTGGAGGCCTTCTGCAATTGGAAGTGATATGATGGAGGCCTAGTAAGCACAACATGTTTTTTTTTTTTTTTTTTTTTTTTTTATGGAAGTAGTGCCATTGAAGGTGCTCTGCAATTGGAACCCCGTGATTTGTCAGTAAGCACCGCGTGTATTTTGTATTGATTGGTTTTCCTATATTAGGCAACCGGTTTGACCTTTTTTGTTATAAATATATAATCATTTTGTGATTCTAAAAATGTGAAACAAGTTAATTGATTTGTGATAGTTAAGTTTTTTTATGGAAGGAATTGTGGAATGCAACCTTTTCAGAGTGGAGGGGACATTAGACGATTAGTGAATATGGAAATAGGGGCACACCATCATCATCCTTCACCAACAGTGACCACCTTCCTGGCCTTCAAAGACAGATGCGGTTGTTGCGGATCTTCGCCATAGGAAAAGCCATAGCTGTTAGTATGACAATAGATTATCAAAACGCTGCATATAATTAACCAATTTAAACAAAATGCATGGTTTCACTAATCCAAGTGAAGGTGCTTAATGGCCTTTGACTAAAATCTACCGCACTTTTCACTTGTTTTCTTTCTATTTGACCAACTTAAGCACTTCATGGTGAAGAAACTTAAGTGTCCTTCACCAAAGCAAGCACCTTTTGATATTCTCATCACTCCATTAATCATTCACAAGCTTATTCCCTCTCTCGTGTGCTTTTACCTTTTCTCTCTCTCTCCTATGATACCTATAGTAGACATTTCTTTCCGTGATAACAACACCTACTAAAAGATATAGGATGCAAGCATCAATGAAAAGAAAAATTTGATCCCTTGTGATAGCTGCTCATATTTTATTTGGGTAACCACCACCTAAGTGTGAAAAGGACCATTAGCCAACCGTTCCTTATTACATTCTATATTTTTGTTTATATTATTCATTTTATATCATCACAAACCCAGCTACAATTTATTAGGTTCTATTTGTTATTATAGCATAGACCCACCAGCCACTCCCAAACAAAACCTCATTTCTGAATTTTAATTTTGAATTTTGGACCCATACCCACTAAAAATCATGATTCATCTCCTCACGATAATGCACTGGGAAATTATTTCTTCGTATTACTTTTTTGTTTGTTTCTTCTTTTTCTGGCATTATTTTTTTCTCACCATCCTCTCTCCATAAAGAAATATGCATAGCTTTTGCATTTAACGGGAACTTTCGCTTTCTGGCCTTTTGTAGAACCACATAATTTCGTATAGGGCACTTTATTTTCTCACTTTCTTTTGTTTTTTTCTTTATTATGTGGGGTGGCCACCTTAACCATTTCGATTTCGAAAAGGTCAAAAAGGGAAAATTGGATATATCCCTTCTTTTTGTTAACATCAAAAAAATTAAGATCCGTGATTGTTTAGTTAAATTAGTTAGTTTCTTCCTCTCTTCACTCCTTTCTCCTCCTAGTCTTGTTAATTTCTTCATGCTTTTTAATTTACCCTATATGTTTCACCCTCAAAATATATCCAATACGATGAAATACATGCATTGTCCTTGGTTGGATCCTTTTTTTCTAATCTTCATGCTACAGTACACGTGGGGTCATGGAGTCCAGAACACAATTAAGTGCGAAGGGAGCAATGTCAAAAGGTTGATCAGGAGAAAGAGAATCCCACTTATCTTCTGAATTTTTAGCCTTTTCTGTCGCCACATAGAATAGCATTCAAGTCTTATGGTACTACTCCTCTGTCCTGGCCACTGCATCATATACTTCATTTATGAGTGGGGTGGGGAGAAGGAGGTTTTCTGGTGGGTGTGATTGGGCGCTAGATTCAGAAGGTGGGGTTGGTTTTCTCCTTTGGAAAAAATTTAGGACTAGATTATTTCTGTTATCGGTTGTTAAATCAATTAATGACATATAAATGTTACATATAAAATTAGAATTTTTGCTCAAATTGATTTGCTAAAATAATGTAAAATATGCGTTGATTTTATTTTATCCAATAATTGCTCTTAATTTTTATAAAAAAATTGAATAATTTTTTTTTAAATGTGTAGTATTACTCTTTTTGTAAATATGAGTAATTTAAGAATTGAAAATATATAAAAAGGGTAGCCTAATGCATTAGACTTTTACCTAGTGGAGTCTGCAAAGGGTAGATATGCGCAACTATTCCTATTTGAGCTCTGGTAGGGTGGCCTAGTGTATCAAGTTATGAAATGTCTTACATCACCTTTAGGAGAAGGGGGGGTATAAAAAGGATTGTGCTCCATGAAGACAGGGATCCTATTTAGGCGTGAATCAAGGGGGAACGGGCAATTCTCAGCGAGAACCTTGAGATGTGAGTTACGAAATCATGCCCTAGTTATGGGGCACATGAGGGATTAAGCTCTATATACGAAGGGCATGAGGGCTAGGTGGTCTAGCCATGAGCTCGCAATGCGACAAATTGAAGGTCAGAGAAGGGTCAGGGTAGGCTGACTGGGCCAGCAACCTTAACCCCACAAATAGAGAAGTTGTTTCCATAATTTAAATCTATGCCCTTCAAGTTGTAATGCAACAACCTTGTTGTTGTATCGAGACTTACTCTCAAGAATTAAAAATATATAACATTATATTACAAAAAAATTTACATGACTACTATATATTTAGTATTTAGCAATATTTTTTTAAATGACAATAGTTAAGAAATATTAAAAAAAAAATTGTTAAAATTTTATTAGTATTATATTTAAGCTATGTTACTATAGAGTTCTAACAACACTTTTTCGTGAGTTAGTAACATTTTCTAATTGTTAATCAATTATTTTTGATGAGACTAAATTTTAATGAGTTTAATTGGTATGCACTGACAGTGTAAAATTGTTTTACATTGTCAACCAATAAAAATAGGGGAAAGTAAAAAATCATGATGGGTCCCTCATTATAATAGGTAATTATTTATGTAAGTTGGTACTTTCCACTATTTCTATTGGCTGATAGTGTAAAACTGTTTTATACTATCAATGCATTTAAATTAAATTCAATTTTAATTATGTTATAGTGCATGTTATTACTTAATTTAAGCACGAGACAATAAAGACATAAAAAACTAGACTTAAGTTTTGTATTCTTCCTTTTCCTTAAGGCACCTGCTTCAATTCTTATTGCTCTTGTCTAGGACAAATACCATATTTGAACAGTGTCATATTGGCGTTATGGTTTGGAAAAAGAATATATACTTCAATTTTTTGTAGGTCTAGCTTTAGCCATGGCCTAAGGAGGCCACACCCACATGCCGTTGTTTGTAGTCACATAAATAAACGGAGGATACAGTAACACATGGGGTAGTGTCACAAGCATGCAGCATTTTGGACCATACGTATTTACGTGCACATTTTGCATACAGATGGGTGCACTTGTTGACAATAAATTAATGGCAGTAGCAAAATGGATGGGGATTGGCTTGAGGGGCAAAATTTCCAGTTAGAAAAGGGCCCCTACAAACAATATTAAGAGTCAGTACGGTGTTTGCATTGTAATCTCGTGATGGATTTTAAAACTCGAGGAGGATCATCAGCCATTATCTTAACGTTTTGGAAGGGGTCACGCAGAAATCGACTCATTTGATTGGCTTTTTATTTATATATTATTATAATTTAGATTCAATTTTTAATTTTTTTTTGTTAGTAATTAATTTGATTAATTTTTTGCTTATATATTATTATAATTTATATTCAATTTTTAAGTTTTTTTATTAATAAATAATTTATAAGTATCTTTATAAATATTTAATGAGCTCTAAGCTATATCTACTCGTGAATTGGTATAAGTCATCCCTGTATAGTAGTGTGGTGGTGCCCCTCCCCCCCTCCTTTTTTTTATTTTTTTATTTTTTTTGATTTTGTGGGACAGTAAGTTTATCGTTTGCGTGTAAAATATTGTCTGCATATACTCGACCCAGCCTTTTGTGTCTGGGATGATAGATGATAGAATATTTTTCCCCCCTACGGTCCAGTTTTGGTGCTTTTGTTTGGGTTTTGGAATGTGCTTGGTGCAGTGAAATTGCTTAATTTGCTGTGATAGTAAATGGAAATTTAAAAATGGACTTCTACCATCTAATGACCTGAAACCACTGGGGATACAAGGAAGTGAAAAAGGTCGTAAGAAAAATTTTTATTTTGAAATTTTCTGATATTATCTATATAAATTAAATTTTAATAAAAAATATATAAATTAACTTTTAACATATGTCAAGTTAAAGTAAATTATATTAAATAATTATTTATTTTTATGAACATATAATTTTTACTTACAAAAAAAATAATGTAATTAAGAAATTCTCTAATCAAGAATTTCTCGAGGTTGTAATGGCTCAAGAAAGAGTCAGATCCAATAATTGATAGGTTGGAAAAAGTGCCGGCCTTCGTTTGGGGCGTGGTGCTTGATCACTTTTTTAGTATGAAATTCATTCACACACTATGTGGTTTGTACAGAGGAGTATTATTTGTATATGAGAAATAAGTATGTAATTAATTTTTACGTATCAATAGCATAAAATAATTTTATAATATAAGTTAATAAAAATTTATAAAAATATTAAATTATAATAAAGAATTATTTATTATAATAATTATTTATTATGATATATTATTTTTTTAAATTTTTATTAATTGATAATATAAAATTATTTTTATATTATTAATATATATAAATTATTCCCAATAATTACATGTGAATATAAAAAAAATAAAAAATAGTAAATTTATGATTTTTTTTAACAATGACAACCTTGTATTTTTCTTTCTTTTTTAATTCATATTGTATCAATTTTTTATATACAAATAATAGGATTTAATTTTTATATACTTACAGTATAAAATAATTTTATGTTATAAATAAATAAATTTACAAAAAAATGACAAATTATTATGATAGATAACTATCCAGTGTGGTAATTATCAATTATAATTTGTTATTTTCTTGTAATTTTATTAATTAATAATATAAAATTATTTTATATTATCAATTCATAAAAATTAATCTCTAAACAATATTTCTCGATCAAATATAGTAAAATTTTATTTAGTAAATTTACTTTTAACTTTTTATCAAATTGTTCATCCATTTCATTCACTTGAACTAAACCAGGGATACGTAGAGTTCGTCGAATAAATAAGACATGCTACTTCTTTTAAATAAACAGTAGTGATCTGTTGAGAGTTGTGATGCACTTTAATTATCGTCCAATTTTCGTATTAAAAGAAATATGATATTTGGACTTTTACATTCTTGCTAGCTAATTACTTAAGTCATATACCTATATCCTAATTGTAGATATTAAGATATTAAAATAATGTTTTGTTGTTTTCTTAATTATTTAAAAAAGAAATATTAAATGCCTTTTAAAAATTTAAAATAATAAATATTTATTTTTTATTAAATATTTTATACTTTAATTTCTTAATATGTGTCCTTAAAACACATTAACCAAACTCAAAAAAAAAAAAAAAAAAAAAACTCAAAGTATTATATGAAATTGGAAACAACTTTTGCATGCAATAGACGGGGTGAAATATTTTGTTGTACGGGTGAAGTAACATGTATAATAATTATTCGAAAACGAAGTGTTGTTTATAATAAGCGCTAGATTCATAGCAGATAAATGTTATTATCCAAATAAAGTTTGGAGGATAAATTGGCCACTTATGAAGTTGAAACTAGGCTAATAGAATCGAAAGAAAAACGAAATGCTGATTTTTTTTTTTCTTGTTCTTGTTAGCTTTTTCATACGTGAGTTAATACTAGGTCGTAAAGTTATGAATATAGGAGTAGTTATTGATTTTTAGTTGTCAAACAATCAAAAAACAAAACCAGAAAATAAAATCAAATAAGGAATAGATAAAAATGTGTTGCGTTTAAGCATTTATCATCAAAGGTTTATTTGCGTCCTATTCAGAGCAATGGGCAACCTTCTAGAATTAGATGGAGTCTTCTCAATAATCCTCCATGTGATGATCTTAATACACTAAGCAGTAAATTTCTTGTTCCTATAGTTGACTACGTGATAGAGCTAGATTGTTTTTTTTTTTTTTTTTTTTGGGAGGGGGGAGAGAACTTTGAAGCGATAGATATAGAGGAAGAAGAAGATGAATAGTGATGATGAAAACGTCAAAAGAGTAATTGCGTGTTTGGGAATAGCTATATGAATAAGTATGTGTTTGAAAAAATTGAAAGATTAAAATTATTTTAATAACTACTTATTTATATAATTATTTTTTTATATAATCACTTATGTAAGAATTAATTTATATTTAGATACTTTAATTGAAAAATAGTTTTAAGAATAATATATTTTATTTGAATTGTCTAGAAATAATCACTTTTATATGACAAATTACAAAAATGGGTATAAAATAATTTAATTATGTTAGATAATATTGATGTCTTATTATACTAACATACAAAATACTATGATGATGTTGGGGTAGATTAGGAATTTTTAAATGGTATGCGTGCTATGCACATAGATTATAAGTGGATAGTGCTTAAATTTTTGCTTCTACGTTTTTCCTCTCAAACGGCTTAAACTATCTTCCATTAATTATAATCTATTGCAATAAAATTACCCAAACAAGATTTAATTTTCAAAATAGCTTTTTCTTGGATAAAAAATATTTTTTTTGGGCTCTCAAACATGTGCTTATACAATAGCTTTTTTATATAATCAATTATATGATAATCAATTTATATTTGAATACATCAGCTAAAAAGTGATTTTAAGATAATCTATTTTATTTGAATTATATGAAAAAGTTATTTTTGTATGATAAAATTACTGAAAAGAGTATGAAATCATTATTTATATTGTACAATATTTGATACTTAGAGTCAATTTGGTAAATTTAGAGCATATTAGGTACTACAGATTTTGATTATAATAAAAAAATGTTCAAAAAGTAGCTTAAGATTATTTCTACAAAAATAACTTAAATTAGCATATTTAGATTATAATATCAACTAAAATTATCCAAATATACTTACTTTTTTCAAAATAGCTTCTTTTTTTTTAAAGAAAAAGTTGTTTTTATTGGTTCCCAAATATGCACTAAATAAGTGATTCTTGAAATAATTTTAGTGCATGTTTGGGAACCAAAAAAAAAAAAAATAGTTTGTCCAAAAAAAGCTATTTTAAAAATTAAATCTTGTTTGGGTAATTTTATTGCAATAGATTATAATCAATGCAAGATAATTTAAGTTATTTGAGGAAAAAAGCAAAAGCAAAAATTTGAGTAATATCCACTTATAATCTATGTGTACAGTATTCATACCATTTTAAAATTTCCAATCTACCCCAACATAATCATATTATTTTGTATGTTAATAAAATAGGATATCAATGTTATCTAACATAATTAAATTATTTCATACCCATTTTTGTAATTTGCCATATGAAAATGATTATTTCTAGACAATTCAAACAAAACATATTATTTTTAAAATCACTTTTCAGTTGAAATATTCAAACATAAATTGATTCTTATATAAGTGATTATATAAATAAATAATTATTGAAATGATTTTAATTTTTCAGGTTTCCCAAACATAATTAATAAAAACAGTATTTTTTCTATAAAAAAGCTATTTTGAGAAAAGTAAGTATGTTTGGATAATTTTGGTTGACAAGATTTTAATCTAAATGTGATAATTTAAGCTATTTTTGCAAAAATAATCTTAAGCTACTTTTTAGATTTTTTTTTATTATAATCAAAATCTATAATACCTAGCTAGTATGTGTTTGGAAAAGGTATAAGATTAAATTATTTCAATAATCACTTATTTGTATAATTGATTATATGATAATTAGTTTATGTTTAGATATTTTAGCTGAAAAGAGATTTTAAGATAATCTATATTTTATTTGGATTGTATAAAAAGAGTTAATTTTGTTTGATGAAATTACTAAAAATGGTATAGAATGATTATTTATATTATATAATATTTGATATTTAGGATCAGTTTGATAAAAATATAACAATATTGAAATAATCAGTTTCTGCTTATAATCATAAACTATAAAATATTACTTATGCTTATAAACTATTTTCCAGCTTAAAATTATCAGTTTTAGATTATAATCTATTTCCAAAATTTAACCAAATATGATTAATTTTTGGAAAATGTATTTTTTTTTAAAAAAAATGTTTTAGACGATACCCAAACATGCACCTAATATGCTCTAAATTTACCAAATTAACACTAAATATCAAATATTATACAATATAAATAATTATTTTATGTCCTTTTTAGTAATTTTACTATATAAAAGTAATTTTTTTATACAATCTAAATAAAATAGATTATTTTAAAACTCCTTTTCAATTAATATATCTAAACATAAATTAATTATTATATAATCAATTATATAAATAAGTGATTTTTGAAATAATTAAGATAAAGGAATTATGAATTTGATAGATTCTCCGTGGAGTTAGAATTTTCTTCCTCCAAGAAGTGTCTTGACCCTTGGATATGATTGGGAGAATGAGAGAGAAAAGGAGAAAAGAACAATTAATAGTAGAATTTGATTTGTGGAGTATAAAGGGATTTACTCTTGGAGGACAAAAGAATTTTCCGAATTTGATGTGTATAGTTGGTTTAATTTGGTGGGGGTAATAAATAAACAAAGGTGGCATATTGAACTCGTTGTCTCCAATGGGTAAAAACAAGAAGCCATGCAACAGCAGTAAAATTGTGTAATGCACACGTGCGCAGACGAAATGGGGCAAACGCGCATGTGTGTATTAAGACTAAGCCTAAAACCATAATCCTACTTCAATATTATAAGATATGCGACTTCTTAAAAGCTCTTCTTAAGTGATATAGGACTTTAACCTAATTAACTAAAACACAAATAAAAATACTCAAAACGTAAAACACTCTTAAGATCCATAAATCCACCCCAAATTATCAACTCTTTTCCTAACAACTTTTTCTTAAACTCAAACTCTTGATATTATAGGAATCGTCTAACTGTTAAACTCAAAGTTACTTATTGCCCGAGTTATCTCTTATGAGCTTATTTGATAATATACATGGCCTTATATATGTTTGCTTTTCCTTTTCTTCATAGGTTTCTTTTATTGGAGGCAATTCTCTCGAGATATAATAGGATATAAAATGTGGATACCTTTTTGAACTATAATTCATACTATAATCTGTTGTTTATAGGGGATTAGCTCTTTTTGTTCGACCCAATTTCTGTTGATTAGATGTGTTTGCATTATTTTCCATTGCATATATGCCAAGTAGATAAATCATATTAACTAAAAGCCACAATAATCAAATCTCTTATGTCTAGTAAAAGAGGCAAAAAATTATAGATTTATTTATTTTTGTTCCCAATTACAAGGTGTGATTCGGTTGATAAATTCAGTTTATGCAGAGGACTTTTAATCAACTTTTGAAATTCGCTGAAAACGTATTGACGTGTAGACAAGAATAACTAAAAAGTGTAGAAAAACCTCTCATGCCGTAAGTATTTTTTCCTTCTTGTCCTAAAGAAGATTCCTTACCCAATAAAAGAAGAGAAAAGGGATTTGTACCACTCCCTTTATCGACACCCTCAACACCCACAAACATAAAGGTATGGGCTCCACACCTATTTTTTTTATTTTTTTCTTTTCTCTCCTCAGATCTCACTTTTTACTCTCATAGGATGTCACCCGACATCCTTTTTGAGAGGTCCAAATAATGGGCCTCATAAAAGAAGCCAAAAAAGTACATTTATGCATGATAAAAATGTTTTGCAAAAAATATTTATCAGTACCAACCTTGTTATCACGAGCCAATGTGACAATGTCGAGGAGTTGCCATTATTTATCAATACTCATGTTATTCTGAAGATTTTTTTTTTCGGTTTACATGAAGAAGTGTTATTTATATATTATTATGTAAAATATCATATACAACATTATTTTCACATAAATATACATTATATTTATCTTATTTCAATACGCATATATTTTCATACTCTCGTACTCTTATATGATTATATAATATTCTTACAATATTTATAATTCACGAGTTCAAAGAATATTTTCCTTTGTTCGGAGTGCCATTCTATGATTGCAACCCATGTAACACAATCACCTAGTGAAAGTGAAACTATAACATGCAACCCTGATATATATCAGGGATGTTTATGTTGGACCCTAGAACCAAAGTTCAGTATTGGTCATTATCTTTTGGGTCATTAGATCAGAAAAATTTTATTTTTAAATATTTCTTTTTTCAATTTATTGATTAAAAAAAAAAAAACAAAGATCAGTACTGGACCCTTACATGATTTATCATAAAGAAACCCAATATATTACATAGATTATGTACTTATCTATTTTAACCAAATTTGCATATATACCCATGCCATTTTAATTTTCTTTATTGGATGTGATGGTCAGGTCAATGGCTTAGAGTTCTCATTTCAATTTCGGTTCATATATATTCTTGTTAAATTTCAAATATCTATATATTTATATAATGCTTTTCTTTTAAAATATATATATATATATATATATATATATATATATATATATATATATATATATATATATCGTGTTTCTATTTCGGGGGAAAAATTATGGTCGGCCATTCTATAAAATTTATTTATATATACCTACACTTGAAAGTTTAAGCGTAAGGAAAGTAGCTGTTAGTACATCTGGAAAAAAAAATAATGTGCATATATACTTTTAAATTCAGGTAAAATTGAAAAAATAGAATATAAATTAAAAGACAAATGATTCACAATTATAATAAAAATATATAGTTGACGAAGAATTATAAATTAAGATATATGCATTATTATTTTAAAAGAGTTTAAATTTAAACTTTAAAATAAGAGACGTTAAAAATAACGTGTCATTTTTTCAAAAAATATTACATTGAACTATTAAATAACTCTTAAGAGAATACTCTAATATGATGAATATTGGTGGATATTGATTATGAAATTTTCAGAATTGATTAAGCATGTTTAGTTTGTAACTGATAAGGAGAGTAAATGGGAAAGCAAAGAGTGTACATAGGGTATCAAATGCAAAAAGGATAATTCAAGTAGAGGAAAGACATGTGACATTCAATGAAGGATACTCTGTTAAGAGAATATTTTGCTCTTAAAAGATGGCATTCAAATTTATAATATATAGGGGTGGATTACATCTGAATTAAGATTATATTTCTCTTAATTTACAATTTTTTTATGAGCATCATCTTGATTTTCTGCTCATATATTTTGCTATGAGTTAAGTATAATTCTAAGTTCTTTTGAACTCAACACATATTTAGTAAGTTATAAAGCCTGCTTTCACTTTGGACTAGAATACGTTTTTTCTCTTGACCTAAATTTTTGTTACAATGAATAGTAACATAAAAAAAATTTAATTAATATGCATATCCTTATAGTTTGACAATCCAATTTTTAATTAGATTACTACATTTTAAGAGTTTTTAATTAAATCCCTATATTATATAAATTTTTATAATCAAATTCCTGGAATAATCTATTATTATAAAATTATTTTCGGTTAAATTAAATAAATTTTTATGTTTGAACTTACAAAATTAGTTAATCACCTATTAAAACTATATGAAACTTTTTAAAAAATTTTGTAACATTAGGTTATTTCAAGAGCTTGATTACAAAAATTTATCTAATGTAAGGATTTGATTAAATACTTTTAAACTATAAGAACATAATTGAAAATTTAGCATTGATTAATTAATTAAAATATATAAATGTGGATAAAAAGAGTATGTTATAACCAGTTTTTATAAAAAAAAATTAATTAAAAAAATTTAAGGATTTTCATCAATTATAATTGTAGAGTAAAAAATCTTTATAATTTATAATATTTCAATCTATTAAATAATTATACTATTTAAAAATTTAAATTATGATTAAATGACAATTCTTTCTTCATAACAATATAAATATATATTTAAGTACAATAATAAATTTAGAGCATAGTATAAGAGTGACCTAATTAACTTTTGAAACAGTAAAAAAAATACACAGCAAAAACTCGTTTTCAATTTCAAATAAATCTTTATAATGTATCGCAAAATTATATTTGACTTTCCTAACGCTGGTTTAAAATTGAAGAATAATATGAATTTTCATTAGCAACTAAACTAATGTTCTTTTATAAGTAATGAAGTCATTGACGCTTTTTATTTTTTTCCAATACAAGCGATTGAATGTGATGCCTTGCTAGATTAGGGAATAACAAAGAACGCAAGAAAGAAACAATACAATACAAAGCATTCTTTAATCAAGTGTGAGCTGTCTTCACAATCATTGATTACGTATCCACTCTACTCTCATATTCTAGAAGCCACCTCTAAAGAACTAGATTTTGTTGTATTATTGTGGTTTATATGACGATTTTGCTGTATTATTACGTGGTGCTTCAGTTTCATTCTTCTCTTGATCATCTACGAATTTATAATGTTTTTAAAACTGAGAATATATATTTATTATTATATCTGATGGATAATAGAGTAAAGTAATGGACCTCACTGACGCAGCCACAACGGCTAGCGACAGCACCGTTTACTTTCAATAGGGTAACGAAGAAAACTGCGCCCCTTCTTATTTTATTTTTTTTAAACTTTTGACATTCGTGTATACATAATTTATGAGAAATATGTTTAAAAAATAATTTGTAAAATTAATATTGATATAGGGAAAATTATTTTATATCGGTAATTAATTATATTTTTATTTTATATAATTTATTGATTTTTCAAATAGTTATAATAAACTCAAATAATTTTAACCCTAAATCCTAATATATATATATATATATGGAATCTACTTATTCTAAAAGTAAGTCTTACACATTTATTCTATTGAACTATTTTTTATAGATATTTAATTTTATCAATCCAACCATTAAGTCATGTGATATTATCTTAATGATCAAGCTTATCAAATTTTAGAAACTTTGGATATATATATATATAATAGTAGACATTTACTTTTATTTTCAAAATTATGTTATACATCAAAATAAAAATGCATGATGAAGCATCAAATCATTTTTAAATTTTGTGAAATTTTACATATTTGATCTAGTTAATGGGAAGTTTCAATTCAAAGGTTGAATTGATGAAATTTGATGTCTATAAAAAGCTATTTATTGGTATAAGTATGTCAAGACTTACGCTTAGAGTAAGTGGATCCTTACTGATAATTTAGTGATATTGATAAAATATAAATGGGTTTCTTTATATGTAATGAATTATGAATTGTTTATATAACTCTCTAAATAATAAAGATGGTGGCGTATGACAAGAGAGTGACGACTCTATTTATTATTCACCCCATAACGTATGTCACCGGTCGTTATTATTAGGACCTTAATTAATAGGGATAAGATGGCGACAAAAGGGGAGTTTATCTATATGTTCCCTCACGCCTTTGTCCAACTCAGTATTATACACTAATCAAATCTTCTTCTTCTTCTTTTTTCCCGTCAAAGATATGATATTACTCACACATTAGAAAAATTGTCCTATTCGATTGCGGAATATGATGTAGTAGCCTATGACAAATACTCATTCATACAAATAGATACAAATCTATGACTCATATCTGTCCTAAGACTTTTGACAAGTTTATTGTTTTTTCTTATGCGTTAGTCATCTTTTTCGCTGTCGTTTTCTTGATGCTAGTTTACTATAATTTGTTGTTGCTTTCTTTTCGCATTGTGTCTTAGGGGCAATCTTAATGATATAGGCAACAATCCAAAATTTTTTTGGATTTAATTTGAATATATTGACAGTGTAAAAAAATTTTTACGCAGACATCCAATCATATATTGCCACATCGGCAAAAATCTTTGATATAACCACCGACTACTTGAATGGTCATACAAATAGAAAGTTTTGATTGGATGATAGTATAAAAAAATTTTACACACCCCAATTAAACTCAATTTTTTTACTGTTTTTGATTGGTTTTTCCAACAATTAAAGATTGTTCATTCTAATTAAACTTCTGCAGGAGAGTATTGATGCGGCGAGTAAATGTAGAATTTAAACAAAAGTTCGCATACGGTAGAATCCTCAACACAATGCTAATTACACTAAAAAGAGAATAATTTTCTAAAATAAAATATTTATTACTTTATAGAATGCCTCAAATACAGACTAGGGCTCCATATTTATATAAGAGTTTTCTTCTTCACATCCTCAATATAAGCGATACGAGACTCATAACAAAATAGAAAATAAGTAAAGCATAAAATTAATAAAATAGGAAACTAATAAAATAGAAGAGTAAACATAATAAAATAAGAAAGTATCATACTAAAATAATAATCTTATTATGTGATCTGCGTTAAGTATATTATTTGGAATTTTATCAAGAACTACAAAATTTAATTATTCATGCTAATCAAGTCGTAATATTTTGAGAACCGAACCTATAGTCTGATATGGCTATGACTTTGTTTAGGTTTGTTAAAGCTGAATAATAATTTTTCTTTCTTTTTCTTTTTTCCGTTTTGGTAGAGGTTAAATACTGATTAATTAGGAGTACATGTGATGGTAGAACTAACTCCATTTGACTCTGATCGATTAGGCCTTATTGTAAGGTAGCATCATGGTTTTAAATTGCAGTTGAAATTTTGAATGCGGTCACCATTGCAGGCATTCAAGAGCCATGACGCACATTGTGACTATTGCGGTGAAAGGTACCAAGAGTGCAAAGATGTGACAAGAAGCAGGTGGAACTTCCATGGATAGAAAAAGGAGGCTCTTGATACTATGAAAGGTACTAAGAGTGCAAAGTGAAGGTGTTTGACCTTGAAGCTCAGAGAGAAAAGTGAGAATTGAATGATCTTGTGAATCTATTCATTATGACTGCTTGTGATACAATCCATGATATTTATACATCAGTCCTAGAGCTTTTATAGTGATACAAGGCTGAATAACTACTTGCTGACATAGCATAATTGACTAACTAACCTAACAATCTTCCTATTTCCTTACATGCGGTATGATTTCTTTCTTTTTTTCTTTTTTTTTTTTTTGCATCTACAACCTAAGATTAACCCTATTGCAGTTTGATGGGGTTGAAATACAGTTTAATACGGGCCCGATGTGGTCGAAATGCGACCTGATGTAGCCACGTTACAATTCTGTTTGCTACAAATGGGAGTTACACCGCAATTGTGGTGTGATGGAGTTGTAGCAGTGCTCACAACCGCAATATTGCGGCCGCGTCACGTGATGCAATTTGCAATTTAAAATTATAGGTAAAATGTTATAAATTACACCAAGCAATCTATTTCTATTTGAGAGTCAAACTCATGAACTTATTTAATAACATTTACTAGATCTTATTGAAAAACATGATAAACACTAGATAAAATTAATTAAGAGATTGAAAATTTACTATTTGACCAAACGTTATAATTATTACTTACGAACACAAATTTTTCAACTCGGTCCATTAACAAAGGCTGTGGCAAGGACTGAGTTGATATTATTTTAACTGAGTTTTTCGGATATAAGATTTCTCAAAAGTAAATTTATTTTTAAAGTGACATAATAAAGATATTATCTTTAATTTAATAAATAGTATCATGATCTTAATAGATTAAATGATTTAAAGATAGATATATTTCTGTTTCCTTACTTTAAAGATAAGTTTACTTTAAATAAAACCTTTTCTTTTTTTTCATTGGATTGCAACCATACATGTACTAGTATGGCCAAAGTACTGTTTATAACAATTCAGAAATTCTCACATGAGTTAGCTATTAAAAATGAGTTAGAGTTTAGACTCACTCAATTTTAAGATAATACGAGAGTCTATCCTATATTTGATATTGGGTCACTTACAAATGTTTAGTCTTGCAACTCAAGATATCCAACCCTAAGCGTAAAAGGGACATGTTAAGTCCCACATTGGCTAGATATATAGCCAAAGTACTCTTTATAACAATTGGCAATTCTCTTCTATTAACTTAGTTTCTTACACTGGGTTAGGCCTAAGTCTATTCTCAATTCTTAATGTTAAGTGCCAAATTATGGACGAGTGCATTTGATCTACATAGTGAAAGATTTGCCACGATATTAATTAAATTGTGAATTCTATATTCTTTTTTTGGTATAATGGTGATACATAGATTTAAACTTGTGAGATTTATAATTTTACCAAAATTATCCACATCTCTCATCCTTTCTCTCTTCTTTCCTCTTTAATTTACTTGTTTTACCTTTTTGTTTGCTTCATTTGTTATTGCTATCTTCTGCCTCTTTAACCAAACCAAACAAACAAAACGTAATTAATTGTAATATAATCACCCTAACTAAGAAGTGGTTGATGTAACAATGCTTAATTGGTTTAAATAATTGGACATTTGTCTTTCTTAAATATAGTATCAAGTTCAAGTCTTATAGATAGAAAAAATAAAATTATCATTGGGTGAATTTTATCATATAGTGGACTGATTCAACTTGAGCTAAATTATGATAAAGTAAGGCTATTCATAATGAAGTGGACAGAAAAGGTAAAAGTGCACCACTCCATCATTTAGAAGTTTTAGTGATGGATTAACTTGAGATCATTAATCTCACAGCACATATGATAATAATAGAAAATGAGAGAATAAAAAGAAAAAGTTTTTAGAGTAAATCCTTAACTACGTCCCTGACAATTTTGGGGTCGAATAGCATGGTCCCCAACGAAAATTGTATATAATATTTTATCTTTTAACAGAAGATCAATATTCCATTCCAATCCTCCAAATTCAGGGCATAAGAAACTAGGTGATGTCTAATTTGATCCCCCACTGTTTCTGGACCTTGTCATGGTCTGGCTAGATGGACTTTTAGATTTGAATCAATGAAGATCGGACAGTTACTATTTCACCCATTCTTTTTTTCTTTAGTAATTGGCTGGGAGTATATCAACTGTTAAAGTTTTGCAAAGATGTCCCTATGAGTGTTTTGATTGCCACCACCGTAGAGGAGAGGCCCACGGCGTCGGGATATGCACCTATGCGACAACTGAGATATCCTTTGTGTATTTTAGCAAAATCATGAACAAGTATTGGTAAGTCAATTGGCTCTCCCTGAAGTACAGCAAAAATTACGGTGCAACAGTCGTTGGTGAAAACGACACCGTTGTTTCTAGAAGACTTCTATGTGATCATCTGCGCCTCGTTAGCATCTCTAGCAACAACGGTGACATGAAGGTGAAGCTGCTAGTCCAGCTAGTCGATGTCGTGAGAGATCTCATTATGGCTCTCACTGACAGAAGCTATGGCGTTTTGGGATTTAGATGTGTTGGGAGTGAGGGGAAGAAGCGAGGAAGCGGAGAAGAAGAGAGGGGGAAAAGAAGCGTTGGCGTTGTGGTTTGCACAAGAAGGGTGATGAAGAAGGAGGCGAGAGAAGCAAGGAGTGCATAAGTTTAGAGTCATAGCAGAAATATTCTAGAAAGAAGGAGGAGGAGGGAGGGTTCTGAAGTAAGGTGATGGGAGATGCTGCTATGCTGCTACTACATTGTGAGTCAGAGAATTTTGAGATGAGATGAGGAACGAGAGGCGGTTAGGATTTTGGAAGGAGTAAAGGTCAAGCGTGCATGTGCCATTGTCGAAAATGGATAACGTACTCACTATATCAGACAGAGATCTCCTAGGCTAGTCAATGTTTGCTTGAGTGATTGATTTCAACCCCAAATCCATAAACAACACTTGATGACCGTGGACATGAGTAGAGCTTCATTCTTTGAAATCTGATTCTGCAAAGTCAACATAATGTAATCCCAATCCATTGTTAAAACCAAAAAAAGCCATCTACAATGCCTTTTCCTTACTTACTTGTTTCTTATCAAAAACCACTTTATTCCTACACTTCCATGTAGTCCAAATTGCAACAAAAATGGCTAAGATACGGTCATATTGCAATTAATAGATTAACTTGATAGGTAGAAAATGCTTAAAATTTGTGATCTGGCTTGAAATTGAAATGTAAAGTTTATTTAATTTGGAATTTCAGGGAACTGTACCCTGTTGGTAAATTTATGGTGATGGAAGTAAGCTTCATGTAAAGTTTGATTAAGTAAAAATTGGTGATTTCATTGAAAATACAATGCATCATTTAGTTAGTTCAGATATTGTTATGAATGTTGGAGGTCTTCCGGTTGTTGAACATACTTGTTATGAGAGAATTGGAATAGATTTTCACTTATTAATGTACATGTCACTGTCACAAGAAATTTTGATTGACTGCAAGGGCATAGAATTTTGTTATATTGGCAAATGAATTGCACCCCCAAATGTGAATGCATTCGCCAATGTTTGGATACAATGAAGCGGCTTGCAGATGTGGTGGCTCCATTTACCCTATTTTGGGTCTGTGTCAAACAAAGCTGATAAGACCATTTTAATAATTATTTTTCACTTTAGTAACGAAATACGGGGCCTTTTAGCAATTTTAGACCCGAACTATGACAAGGTCCAGAAATAAGGTGGGACCAAATTGGACATCACCAAGAAACTATAGAGTGATTTGAGAGTTGCCTTCATTCACTTCATCAATCTATTACTAAAATTTCTATTACAAATGCTCCCACTACATTCATCCATATTCAAAAAGGAGAATGTAAGTTTAAATTTTGGGGGAAAAAAAAATAGAGAGGTCTTATAACTATCATGCACAAAGGCAAAAGGTAGGATTTTAATTTAAGTGAGGCCAATAATAAAAAATAAATATATACTTCTAAGAAAAAGACCAAATTTAGTATACTAGTTGTTATGGACTAAGCTTGGCCCAAATTGGTGAAGGCCCAAAGGTCCTAGCAAGCAAAGCCCAAATCGAGAACCTACCTAGCTTCCGATCAAGACGTTCCTTCTAAGGAATGATTTTAGAAAGAGACGGACTATTTGAAAAACCATTACTTGTTCCCACTTAATTCGAGAATAAGCAACTAATCAACTCCCCTTAAAAATGGAACTACCACCTCGAATTTATTACAATAAATATCAGGCTAAGAGCTCAAATATGAATCTAACCCTTAAATTCGAGTATCTCTTGACTCTTGTTGATTTAGGCATCAGAATCCTTGTAGGTACATCCCCACCTTGGGAACCAAGGAATCAGAAAGCTTCGAGTCTCCCAAACACCACTCTACTAGCCACCCAGCGTCTCCAAGTAACTCATATCCCACAATTACTTTGTAATACTAGTATATGTAAGAAAATTTAAATGTATGGGGCATAGCACACACAAGTCCGTTTTGGTCCCGCCCCTCGTCATGCAACTATGACCAAGCAAAAACTAATTCTTTTCAGACAATTTAAATGGAACAAGCGGTATATCGTGACCTAAAGAAAAAAAATATTCAAATTACATCTTTATTTGTCAAGATGCTTGCAATTCACTTCCCTATGATTCGCTGAAGTGATTAACAATGTTCTTTGGAGCAGAATCTTGCTCCTCACTGCATCTCAGCGTTCCCTGAAAATGTGACAGTTGCAGAAGCAAAGCAATTAAACAAGAAGGCACGGTGTGGGGTATACTTTGACTTTAACACCAAAACAGTAGTGGTCGGACTTATTTAATTTGAAAGCATTAAGCATAGCATGCACAGGTAATTGGCATCTGAGTACTCAGCAAAATGCTAAAGCATATATTTTGTAATCCCCACAAAAAGGAAATTAAAGCCATTGAGAATTTGCAAGCAGAGATAGAAAGATGAGAGTTTGGCATTTGGATGGATCATATTCGTAGAATTGATGGATATCCATCAAAAAAAAAAGAAGAAGAAAGTCATTTAAATGGGTCCAAAACCCTTTGACAAATTGTTGTTTGAGCCTCCGACAGCTACATCTGCCTTCTAGATTTATTTACTGACACACGCTGTGTATGCCCCATGCTCTTGCTCCAACTCCTCTTGGTTAATTAGTTATTGCACCATATTTGTTTAATTTTTCTTTTTTCCTTTTTCTTTACGTCGTTCAAGTTTAGGTCTAGAGTGAACTACCATCTTCATCTTAATTTTTAAGTTCTTGCTGCTGTTGGAAACGAGAGCAGATATTAAGTTCAAATACGTGGTAGGACATGGTGTGTACTATATATATTTAAACTTTTGCACCGTATAGTTGGTGTTGGTCCATTGTGTTAGGTTCTTTGAGCTAGATTTCAAGACCACCTTCAATTCAATCATTGGTGTCTCTAGATAAACGAGAAAAGAAAATGGGAATATGTTTTTTCAAGATATAGAATGAGATTCTTGTCGTTCTAAAAGAGGAGTGTTATTTGTACCATCTTTTAATATGGATATTTAGATATCCACTCACAAACTTAGAAAAAAAAATTGTAAAAGAAAAACAAAAAATGAAAAAGCAAGTGAAGAGAGGAGAGAGATAGAGAAAGAGTGTCTAAAGATGTCAAAATATAGTATGTACAAAAATTATTTCTCGTTCTAAAATGTGTGTGTGTGTGAATGTTTTTTTTAATATATACATACATGGGTGTGTGTGTGTGTCTAAAATTTTCATTTTTCGGTGCACAACAAAAAAGCTGAACAAGGAGGGTTTTTTTTTTTTTTTGGCAAAATGGATAGTATAAATTGTGTAAAAATTGTTAATATTATATAGACATACTTAACTTTGTCTCCCGCTGTAATCATCTTGTTTGAGGTTTCCTTTAATTTCTTCTCCCTTTAACTAGTTAAAAACTCTCTTAATCAATCAATTTTTTTGTGAGAACACCTAAACCGGTATCTATTATTATTATTATTATTATTTGTTTAAATTATCTGTATTTGAAATTTATTGAAACCCAAATAAATTTATTTAAGGAGGCTCAATCCACTATAAAATAAAATTCTCTCAACTTTACTTTTTTTATTTATAAAACTTATATTTAAGACTTTACTTAAATAAAATAAATACCATATCACTTGTAAAAAATCAACTCTTGAAAAAGTAAAAATATGGCAAAGAATCCATAGTTGCCCTGAATTGTTGGATAAGTAGGAAAACTAGTGTGGATTGATCGGAAGAGAGAAGATCGCACAATGCAATTTGTGTTTTCCTCTAAATAGGGCTGCTCCAGGCGCTTATCATTTGCTCACTTGGATCATGCTCCAAAGTCCAAACTCAAGACAGAAATCAAGGAGTAACAGATTTTATTAGCCAGTGACCATCATTTTCCCTTTGAAATTCAACAGTGTTAACGTACAAATGACGGCAATACATAAAATATTCCTAACAAAAATCTTATTTGTTGCTATCAATCATTTCAAAGTAGGTGTCTAAAACCCTAAAAACACCGTAGATCCTCTTACAGCCACAATAATTGCCATCTTGGTCCCACTACTATTACAGATTCATTAATGAAGATTGCTGATAAAGACCGCATGATCAGTGATGAGGGCAGATGAGATGGAAACAATTTTGTAAGGAAACGTGTACCGGCATGTTTTATTGGATCCCAACTTCATAATCTACACATGATCCGCCGCTTAAGGTTTAAACAGCCTCATTTCTTACAATAGAAATATTCACTAAGAGTGGGTTTGGATTAATTAAATTTTGAAATTGATTTAATTTAAATTGAATTAATTTAATTTATAAATTAAATTTTATATTTAAAATAATTATATAAAAATAAGATTTAAATTAATTTAAAGATAATTTTTATATTTATAATATATTAAATTATATTTAAAATAATTAAAAATAAAATTAATTTAATTTAATTTAATTTATATTTAAATTTTAAAATTAAATTGATTTTTATCAAATTTTTTTAATTTTAATAAAATTTTAAATAAAAAATAATTAAATCTCATAATAATTAAAAATTATTTTATTTTTAAATTTTTTACGTTCCAAATACACTAAAAGAGATATTATATCGGCAAGCTCATTTCTTTTACCATACCCTTATCTTCTTTTTGCAGCAACACTGACTTGGACATTATTTTTTAAAAGGAACCTACTACCTAGATTGCTGCTTCTGACTAAGCTAGACCTCCGACATGACCAAGTTGGCAAAAGAAAGAGAAACTTCATTTGTACGTCCTCAAATTAATGACAGACACCCGCCACATTTGCAGTGGCTAGGGATATAGATAATAAAAAAATTGGAAAAAAAATGCAAATATTTTTAACTGCTGGATTTAAAAGTATCATTGAATTGTGGCAGATGAATACACTCGGGTTTTTTTTCTTTATATACTATTTGGATCGAAAATTTATAAGAATATGAGAATTGGAAGAAATTTATGTGGATATGGGATTTAGTAAAATCGGAATTTTTGATTTCAGAAAAGGTGAAATTGGAATTTTTTTTATATGGTATTTAGATCGAAAATTTACAAAAATATGAGAATTGGGAGGAATTTATGTAGATATGGGATTTAATAAAATCAGAAATCCCATATTTGCATAAATTCCTCTCAATTCCCATATTTTGGTATATATACAATTCAAATATCATATAAAAAATAAAAAACCTATAAATAACAAAACCCTAAAAATTTTATTTTTAACCTGCACTATATACGCATCATAGGAGACATCATACATACTAGTGTGAGTGAGTATGAGATTAACGGGCGTAAAGTGAGATGGATATATTGTATTTAGTATTAAATTATAATAATGTATAAATAACAAAACTCCCCGCAAAATGCCATATATCAACCAATTATGAGGCAAGAACAAAATGGGAAAAGGATATATAGACTCAGTGGATGTTGATAAGAAACAATAATTTGGAGAATCTTAAATCCAGCTAGTCTTCTTGGTAATTTATCGTTAGGTGTTTTGTATCGTGACATCTATTTTTGTTTGCTGGTGTCGGCACGATATTTTTATTGATGTTATGTATATAAGAACAAAATTAATTATCTTTTTCAGTTGTGGAGACTATCCATCCTTACAAGTGCTTTTAAGCTGACTCAAATCCATACTAAAGCTCCTTAACTACTACATTGAAGCTTGTTTACCACTTGAGCCAAGCTTTGTAGATAAATTGTTAAACGTTTATAGATACCTTTTAGATTTGTGTTAGTCTGCGTCCTCTCCTTATTTTTGGTCTTTTTTGGCCTATTGATAATATAAAATCCTCTTTGCCTCTTGTTAAAAAACAAAACCTGTAGACAACCCAATGGTGAAGAATGGAATGTGAGAAAAAGGGATGTTCACTGAAATCACTATTGACAATAAGAGATCTTTTTTCTAAGGCCTATTTGCTAGACATCATTATAGGGATGCAATGATTTATAGCATAGACATTAGTAGACATATTATTTTAGAATCCAAATTCTATCTTACTTGTAATCCTTTTTACAAGTGTCTCAACTTAATGTTTTTATTTAGTGTTCAGATCATGAGACTATAACAATCACTTGTACAAATTTTGTGATGGTTAAAATTCATCCCATGCAAAATATTTCTATATCATTTAGAAAAATCTTCATTTTCACTGCAAGAAAAAAATTGATTTTATCCATATTTAGGCCTTAAAAACTTAGAAAGTTTACTTGTAGCTAGTAATAAAGTATTGTGACTAATATTATTAAAATCAGGATTCCCCCTCACTTTATGCTGGAATGTTGGTTTTGGTAGTTTAGGCCTTGTCTTTACCCAAGAAAAGAATCAAGTTGAGTGAGTATTTCAAAAATACCTTGTTTTAGACCATTGTAATGATCAGAGCACTCCATTAAACCATGTTTGGATCACTTGAAATATTAGTAAGTAGCTCTTAGCAAACACGAAGCTGTGGAAAACTTTTAGTACACCAGACATGTAATTCATATGTCTCAACTGACTTCATAAATTCATTTGTCATCTCCATGTGGGTGTGGCTACTATCAAATTTTTTTGTCTCTCCCATTTAATGTTAGATTGTGATATATTCAAGAATGTAGTCATCAGTCCAATGTATCAACTTAAGGCTCCCAGGCTCATGCTCAACAATGTCGAATTTAGGTAGTATAGTCATGAAGAGAACAGACATACATGTAAATTATCTTTTTTTCATTTTTGATTATTCATGGGTACATACATTAATTACCTTTAAGGCTTTAACACACACACAAATGTGCACTGTATGGATAGTACTATAACAATTAAACATCACATTTTCCTTGTTAGTTTGCCCCCTTTGAAATCTGTCCGTCAACTGCTTCTGCAGCAATTAAAAGATTATGGGTGGAATCCAGTGACTGATTCAAGAATTGTTTCTAGAGGGTGAATTGGAATTTATTGCTTGAAATTGAGATTTGAAAGAGACTGTTTTTCTTTTTTGTTCTTTGGTAAATTATATTGACCTCCCTTAAAGTTAAATAATATTATATACGATACCCTTGATTTTCAAAAATATACACTGATCTCTTTTGAGATGTAGGTGATATTACACACAATACAGTTATATTTTGTAACATATGATACTAAACACTCCTATAAATATGATACTGACCTCTCTTGGCATGAAAAATTGAGGAGTATTATGTGTAATATTACCTAATATTAAGAAAGGTCAATGAAATTTATCTCTTTTGGGGAGAAGGGGGGGAGGGGGGTCAATTTGAAAAGGAACATCCAAATCATGTGCAGAATCAAAAGTTTTATGAACAGATCGACAAGGAGCCCATTAGCCTGGGTATTGGGCCAACCTGCTAGATAATAGAAAAACAGAAATTACTTTGGTCTTCAACTTTGGTACGATAGTACCATATGCTAGAAATGAATTTGTCATAAGTTTTTTGGGTCATAGTTGAACCCAAAAAATTGAATAAAAATAAAAATCGTCGACAGCAGGATTCGAACCTGCGCAGGCATAGCCCAACAGATTTCGAGTCTGTCTCCTTAACCACTCGGACATATCGACAATTTTGTGATGTTTGCTTACAACCAAATATATATTCGTAACTTCAGATGTTTAAACCCGACCAGACTTCTCTGCTCGAGAAAACACTGGTCACAATTTCTGATATCAAATTTGTCTGTCACTACTGAAAGCGAGGAAAATGCATTAACTACTAAAAGTTGAACATGATGTGACTACTTTACCTCGATTAGTTTACCAACTAATCTGATTAAAAGTAAACTAATCTGATTAAAAGTCACACTGAAACTAAATTTAAAAGGACATTTTTCAAACCTTATGCTATATAATTGACATAATTGTTAAAATTTGAACCAGTATCTAGTACCTACCTACAGTTCACATGCTCATGCACAGCTAAATAAACCCTCTGGGGTTCGTATATCGGTTATAATGTGTGTTCCTTCTTATAATTATGTGAATTCTTTACAGTGCACAATTCTGTAATCCTTGATGAAAAAAATAAAAGAAAAAAAGATACACATTTAAAATCTGTTATACAAATATATATATTTTACAAAATTTCAAATTATTGTTGTTTTCATCAATAATCCCGACAATTATGATTATGTTTCACTCTCCAAAATGCAGAGTATACTTTTAAGGAGTCAAATTCCTTATAAAACAACTTCATGTTCATATTTATCTTCATTTTAGTGTATTTATATTGCACCTTTGTTGTTTCAGGGAAAGGCGATAGTTAAAACTATCACTGGTTGACTCTACTATTGAATAGCTAAAGCAAAGTTTAGAATTAGAAAATCAAATTTAGCCATTTTGCAAATTTGTTCAGTTTACTCACTAAAAGTAATTTTAAGTTGTTTTTGTGACTATTTCAGCATTTTTTTTTCTTAGTTCACCATATTTTATTAAAATAATTTTTGTATAAAACTACCTAACAAGACCAAACACAAATTATATATAAAATTACCAAATATAAACCACTATACATTTTTTCAATTTTCTAAGAGTGTGTTTATGAGTTGAGATTTTGGAAGGGAAAAGAGGGAAGGAATCATCCCTTCCATTCCATTTTACTCTTCAAGCTCTGCCCTTCCCTCTCGTCTCTCTTTTTCCTCCAAAAATTCAACTCACAAACACATCCTAAAGATATCCCCTCCCTAATATTAGAGAAGAAAACTAATGCATTTCAGGTTTTGTCAGACTTGCCTCTTAGCTAGTATTCTCCTATGAAATCGAACCAAAGTCCTCCTCAAGGATATAATGTGCCTCAACCACTACAACTCCCTTATTGGTTAAGCACTATACTTTAAAATCACATTTAACTAAAATCAATTTTGACAAAATCATCGACATCAATAATCAACTCTATAACCACAAAATAAAACACTAAGAACATCATACACACCAAGTTTCCGACGAGAATAGCCAAAATATAAAAGGTGCACTTACAACCATCAATTAGAGAACATTATAGTCCAACAGGGTTTTTGCTGAGAAATTATTAACTAATCACATGTTCTATTTGCACTTTTCTAGGGTTCACTACAAGAGTACAGGAACAAGCCACTTTGCTATTATCGCATATATTTATTGGCAAATCTAAATTGCACCTGCAAGGTTCATCTGGTTCATCCATGATGTAATGGTAGACCATATTTTTCCCCATGTTGGCATCACTCTTTCCATGTAGCAAACTGAATGCTTAGGCTTTGGTTCCACTTTTCGAATAGTATTAAGGTATGCTTGTTTGCAACTTCCGGGTGTATTAGTGCCTTTATAAGCCTTGCAGATATAGCTTAAGAAGTTCTCATAATCCTTCAGCAAAAACAATTTGAAAATTCTTAAAATTTCCAGTACATTCGTAATTTCACTCATTCTATAACACATCATGTAAAGCACAAATTTAATAGTTATAACTTATTTGTTAATTAGAGGTATAACCGCAGAAAAAACTCAAACAGTGCAAAAGGTGTATGTTTGGCCCTGATACAATATTGCAAAACTAACCTCATAGAGTGGTTCTCCATCCACAACTACCCACGGAACATACTCATGAGGTGGCTGCAGATTATTCGTTTCAGCTGCATACTGTAGCTCAAGCTGCATAAAGATGGTAAATGGTAATTGAGAGAAAGATCAAAGCTAAACAATTTATACATAGACTCAAAGCCCATCTGTCATATCTTACTGTCAAGAGATAGTATTAATATTCTGCAAGTTTGACAAATGAAAATGTTTTGCCAAATTTTCAAGCAGAAATATGCAATGACACGAATTAAAAGATTTAGTTTTGATGCACCGTTAGTATAAAAGATTTTTACACAGTCATTCAATCATGTATTACCTTTTACAATAACCATCTCAAAAGTCACATATATGATAATATCTGATTGATTAATACTGTAAAACATTTTAAGTTAACAGAGTATCAAAATTAATCTCATACATAAAAACCAGAACCATGTTTTCATAAGCAATTGTCAGAATCAGTTTAAATGATTCTTCATCAACTAGGCCACAGGAAAGCAGTACCAGATGAGCACATCACAATGCTAGATAAAAGCATTGTTGCTACTCACTAGCACCAGATCCAGTACCCCAATTTTGCTTGATATGTTACCTCAGTAAAATTTCAGACAAACAAAGGAGATATGGACTCAGCCCATCTATCATATCTTTTTTACGGTCTGGAAATAGTATTACTATTAACTATTAACATTTTGCAAGTGAGGGAATATATTGAAAAAGGATTGCGCCAAATTATCATGAAGAAAAGTGAATGTTTAGAAGCTACAAATTGGCAGTTCTAATATATCATTTTGCAGTAATTGCAGCAGTGAAGCAATAAATCATCTATGAAAAATAAGGTAATTCAAAGATCACCCAATGTTAGTTGCTTCAGAGTTCTGTAAAGAATCAAAACCAGAACCAATCTGTCCTAAATCCCTAAAGTAATTGTTAGAAATTAGAATGAGTCAAGATTACTTCTTCATTAGTTATTTCAGTTTATTGACTTCAAGAGAGGAAACCAGCAGTAGATGAGTGAGCACATATCAAATGCCGCATAAAAACATTGTCAGTTTGTCTCTAGCACCAGATCTATTATCCAAATTTTTACATGACAAAACTGGTAACTGCTAGTTAACATGGATTTATCTATGCTAAAAGTTAAATTCAATTATCTATATGACTGTTCAATCAATCTTTCTAATTCTCAAGTTTCAGTAAGTTTGTTTCATGTAGCAGTGTTAGTAAAACTTCAAAGTTCATTTAAAAAATAATTTATAGAAGAGAAAGGTTATTTAATAACAATCTCTTTCTTAACGACAGAAAATGGGTTAGCCGGTAGACAGTCTTTCATATAGTAGGTAACATACATAACATATCACTATTTCAGTGAGAGCATGGTCATTCAAGGTGACAAGAACTAAATCAGAGAAAATTAGCACTAACCTCTTTTCCATGTTCACTGCTATAACATTGATCAATAGGTTTTGAGTCCAGACCCAGCTTCTCAAAACAAGACCCCCACTCTTCGTACTTGCCTCGGTACACTTGATTCTCAACACAGTAGATGAAAGGAAAATGCTTGCTCTGCAAAAAGGTAAGAAATACATAAATACTTAGAACAATGACTGTACATGAAATTTATTGTCATACTGAAAGTCTGAAACCGACACTAAGATCAGATTAAGAATGAATTACGATCACCCAAAAAAAAATAAACTCAGTTCATAAATTCAAGTAATTCTAAAACATACAAATCCATGTCATTGACTAATCAATAATTACCCATATGTTTGCATGAAAGACACAACAGACACAGACAGAGAGCATAATTTTAAAGTTTGCTCCCAGAATTATGAATTCATTAGATGGACAGTGAACTATGCAATTTTTTTTTTTTTTAAATGTTGTAATGTTGAGACAGTGACCTATGCAAAAACCATGGAAATTATTGATTAACCAGTAACTATCCTTATTTTCTTTAGGTTTAATTACTCTACAAGTCCCTGTAATTTGACCCAATTTTTAATTAGGTTCCTATAATTTAAAAATTTTCAATCAGATCCTTATATTAAATAAATTTTTGTAATCAAGTTCCTGGAGCGATCTATCATTGCAAAATTGTTGGTTAAATTGAATAAATTTTTACGTTTGAACTTATAAAATTAGGATAGGACCTATTAAATTATATAAAATTTTAAAAATTTTTGTAATTTTAGATTACTCCAAGGACCTTATTACAAAAATTCATCTAATACAGGGACCTAATTAAAAATTTTTAAACTATAGAGATCAAATTAAAAATTGAACGAAACTATAGAAACCTTTAGAATAATTAAACTTTTTCTTTATTAGCTTATAAACCCAGCCTTTCTTTCTCAACATTACAACATATAATAGTACTCCTCATCCTCAATTAAAGAAAAACCCATTAAATAACAACAAAAATAATAATAATTCTCACTACCAATGGGGGCAATTCTTAATTTCTTAATTTCTCACCAGTTCAGGCCAGATATCGATTGCACATGCTTCCACGGTGTTCAGCAAGCACTCATATCCGCCATGCTGCATAAGTAAAACACGTCAATTGTTTAAAAAAATTATACAAAAAAAAGGAGTTTAATTTATGTGCACTGACAATATACAAATTTTTTATACTGTCATCTAATCAAAACATTTCATTTGTATAATTATTCAAGTAGTAAATGATTATGTTAAAGAATTTTACTGATATGATAATTTATAATTAGATATCTATATAAAAAAATTTTATATTGACATTATATTTCAATTAAATCCTACAAAAAATTGTAGAAAATTCAGAACTTTGAATTAAAACATTAATTTAATTATACATAACTGAAAAGAAAAGGAGTAAATAAAAAAGGGGGAAAAAATGGGAAAACCCCACAAATAAAAAAGGGGTTGTGTTGAGAATGAGTGAGAGTACCTGGCATACAAAGGTACCGTTGCCTCTGAGTTTGGCGTTACCCCATGGAACGAGCCTGAGGTCAACGATGGAGGCAAGTTCGTCGTCTTGGAAGATCTTGGGGAGGTAGTTGACGATGAAATTTGCGCTGTAAGGGCACAGGCTCTCGTAGTACAACTCTAAAGAGACCTTATTGTGGGAACAAGTAGAGGGAGAGAAGAAGAAGAAAGCGAATAAGAAGAGCAAGGAGAAGGTTGTGGAAGAAGCCATGATCGAATCTTAAAGTTGGGTTCGAACAGAATCTGAATGAGAGTGGAATATTTTAAGGTATTTTTATTTTTATTTTCTGTATGAGAGGTGCAGGTGGATGGAACGAGGACACAACACGAAACTGTGGTAGTGACACGGTACGAGATTTTTTGATCTTTATAGGTTTGAGTGCTCATGAATGAAGGAAGATCAAGAATATGTCTTGGTACAGATGGTTATTATTTATTTTGGGTACATTTACATCCACACATGTTCGCAATCATTAGATGCTCACAAATGATGATTTTTTTTCGGTTGAAATCTAAAATCTATGATAGATATTTACGGCGGGTTTGAGCCTTAATTTCCAGGGATTTCAATACATCAATTAGGGTGTATGGCAAAGGAAAGAATATTAGTACTCTTAAATTTTATAGAGGTGGCATAAAATTTTCCCTTTTTTTAAGAAATTAATTTAAATATATTGATAATATAAAATAATTTTACACTATCAGCTAATAAAAATAGTGAAAAGTACCAACTCAAATAAATAATTATCTATTATAATGAAGGATCTACCATAATTTTTGATTTTTTGCTATTTTTATTGGTTGACAGTATAAAATAGTTTTACATTATCAATGCATATCAATTAAATTTTTTTTTTAGTGTTCAATATATTTTAAAGTTAGGTAATTATAGAATTTAATTTATATGCTTAAGTGGTATATACTATCATTTAATTAAATACAATATATTAGATATCAAATATTTTATTATTGTGATAATATATATATATATATATATATATATATATATATATATATATATATATAAAATTTTAAATTAATAATACATATAAATTAAGAATTTAATTTATATATATTAATAATATAAAATTATTTTATATTATCATTTAATTATATTATTTTATTTACATCATTTTTGAAATAATGGAGGAGAATCATTTATATTTACTTATATAATGGTATATAATTAAATAATAGTGTTAGTATATATAAATTAAATACACAAATTAAATCTTTAATTTATTTGTTGAAAAATAAATAAGTGTACAGAACTGTTAACATAAGACCAAATTTTGGGTTGAAGTGATTACCGGAGCCCAAATGACAATGGTCCACTATTGGAAACATATCTGATGTATTTTGGAAGCCCAAAATAATGGTGGCCCAGTAGTAATGATAGCCGAAGACGCGAAGATGGTTGGCTCGGCAGTTCTTAAAGCGGTTTCCAAATGCTAGGGTTGGCTCGAAAGGGTGCTGATTTGTGGCCGAGGACAGTTACCTGGAAGTGGCTACTGGTCACAGTGTAAAGAGGAGAATGCAAGATCGCGGGGGTATAGCAAGACACCATGTGCACTTGCCAGTTTAACTTTCTTTCTTTCTTTTTTTTTTTTTTTTTTTCAAAAAAGAAAGGGTTTCATTTGCCTTTGGTTGTAGTTTCCATTTTTACTTTGTTGTTAAGCGTTTGTGCCTTCCTTTCCTTGTAATTTATCTTTGATCTACCTATGTACTTAAACCGAGACCGAGCTTGTTGTACGACATTATCTTATTTGATTGACTAAATTTGTTAGCAATTCAGATTTCTTAGATAATATGAATTACTACCAATATAATAATATCAATTGCTCTATAGAGGTGTGACTATGTAGATTACCACCAATGTGTCAATTCTCTCATTATTATTATTAGTATTATTAAAAAATAATATTATTAGTACTTATTAATGATTAATTATTGTAATTATTATTAATTAATAATATTAACTATTATTATAATAGTAATAATTATTAATAACATTCATTACAATAAGCATAATTAATAATTAAATTTTCTAATTATTATTAATTGTTATTATTAAAAATTAATATTATAATATCATTATTATAACTAATTAATAATAATGATAATAATTAACTATTTATTATTATTATATTGGTAAAAAGTATATTTTACCTAATAATCTTTTTAAGATACTAAACAAGATAATGTTAATTGCCACTGCATTATAATATTACCAACAATTAAAAAGTAACAATATTTTTAAGTAGTATCTATATTACTAGTAGTTTTAGTAGGCAATATGCCAAATGCTGCCTTAGTTATAAGCTGGTTAAAGAACCCATTGCCAATTAGCAAAATCCCCTTCTCAATGGAATTCACAGGACATTGCTCGATTAGGCCACATAGCCGAGTTTATTTAGTCCAACATGGGGGGAGAGAGAGAGAGAGAGGTAATTTATCTATCAAATAAATACACTAAATTTCTCATAAATTAATACAAAAATGTTAGTAATATAATGTCACAAAAATGAAAAAAAATGGAGAAAAAGAGTTTCAATCCCCAATCAATACATTGAATTTTTCAAAAATTAACATTTGTATTTTTTGTAAGAGATTAATTTTGATGCACCATGTAAAAAAGTTTTGGATTTGGATCCTCTAAAGTAAGGAGCTTGAAAAGTGAGAAAGTAAAGGGTTAATAGCCCTTAGATCAATAATTTCCATTATGAGTGGAATTTACTAAGTGATTCAAGGGTTGCTAACCCCATACTTTCTCACTTTACAAATCTTCTTATTTTAGAGAATCCAAATCCAAGAGTTTTATATTATCATCTAATCATATATTTCTATTTATAAGATTTTTAAGATAGTGGATAATTGAGTCAAATACTTTTACTAATACAAAAATATATGATTGGATGTCTTGTAAAATTATTTTACACTAACCATCAAAATTAAATTCTTCCCATAATATCTTACTGCAAAAACATAGTGTGAGTATGTGACACTCCCAAACATGCACTGTTAGTATGGTAGCCTTTTCTTTAGGCTACTGTTAAGGTGGTCCACCTTATCTTGTGGACCATCTCATGGAAAAAAAGAAGACAAAATAATGATTGAGATTGAGGTTTTTTTTTTTTTTGGTAGAGAATGGTTTATTTTAATAGTTACAGATATTACAAATAATTTATTAAAAGTATAGTATAGGATTAAAATTACAAAATAATCCTTGAACTCCTCCCCTTTCCTTTTCTTTCTGCCACCTAAGCCCCTTCCCCTCCTCCTGCACCACATTGATTCCAACCCTCACCCTGCTCCCCTTCACCCCATTGCCTAAGCTTTAGTTGCCTCCCACAGCGGCTCTTGAGTAATGGTGAGAATCAATTGGTGGCAGTACGAGGACTTACTATAATGGAGTGAAGTCCAGCGGCGCAAAGAACTTGCAATCAGTGATCGTTGAAGCCACTACTACTGGCAGAAGATATCTGTTTTGAACTCCATATCAGCCTTTACCACAACTACCTCATAAGAGCCATCCCTTCCACTCTCTTGAATGCTACTATACTCATCATCCTTGCCCTCTCCCTTTGTTTTTGAAGCTTTTACAAAAACAAAAAATAAAATAAAATTTGGCTCTGAAATTTTATTTTATTTTATTTTTTGATTTTTTTATCATATTCTTGGAACCCAGAATTGAAATTTGTAATATTTGAGGTTGCTTTTGTTGTGGTCGGCCTCTTTGAGGTTTAGGATTTGTTCTTATTACATATTTGAGCTTCTCATAATTGGGTGGGATTTGATACTGTGGGGCTAGAAAAAGGTTGAAACTTTTTGTTGTTTTTGCTTTTTGTGTTAGTTGTTGTTTTTTATGGTAATGGTACTGTAATGGTTTTTATGGGATTGTTTGGGTGAATGGTGAATGAAGAATGCATAAATGAGGCATTGTTAATGTGGAAGAGGGAGCAGCAAAAATGGTAGAGAAGTGGGCATGTAAGCAAGTTGGTTTACTTTCTTTGAGGGGAAAAATAAATATAAATGGATCAAATTTAATTGATTTGATTTAGCTTAATTTTTATCTTTTAATAAATCCAAACCAATTAAAAATGTGGAATACTTTGATCTCTAAACCTCGAGTGAACTTTTAAGTTCCGAGAAACCATTTTAACCCTCAATATTTTGGTCAAGGACCAAATTGAGGGTTTACACAATGTTTTTACCCTTAATACAATCTAATGTAGAAAAATAAATATAGGAAAAATTGAATATTGAATAACTTTTTGTAGTTTTCTCTTTAAAAATGAGAAGAAAATATTTTAATGGATCCCATATCTATTTTTTTCTTTTTTTCTTTTTTATTTTTTCTCTACATCTAAACAAGAGAAAAATTTAAAATTTCCTTATTTTCTTTTTTTTAATTTTTTTCTTTTTATTTTCTCTTAAGTCAAACAATAAGTACATATAATTTGGTATGAAATAATTTATTAATTTTTAATATTATTAATTTTTAATAATATGATGACTCTTGACTGATGCACATTACTATGACTTTATAGTGACCCTTACAAGGACATGACCTTTATATACTAAATGTGTCATGATGATAACAACAGACTCATGGATTATAATAAGAAAGTTTCAAAGTAATTAAATAACAAATGATTTTAAATTCGGTCCTTTTAGATGTTAATATCCAGAATTGACAACCACATGTTTTGAAAAATTTTATTAAGATATTATGTTATTTATTCAAGCTTATATTATATTAGTTCATGTGCAATTCATATATTTTAAGTTTATGAATTAATTTATCTCTTTTGCACTTTGTATATTTTATTTTATTACGTAATTTTATGTTTTATTATTTAATTATTATGTGATGAATCTATTTAAATTATTCAAGTTATTATTTATTTTATTGCTTAATTTGATCTTTTATTATTATGTGATGAATTTTTATTATTCAGGTCATTATTTATTTAAGTTATATTTATTGTCTAAGTTTATGTATCTCTATATTTATTATGAATTATGTGTAATGCCAAAAAGGTAGAATGATAAAATGTAAGATTCTTTTAAGTTACCTACCTTAATTAGTATAGTGTAAAAGTCTTACTTTGTTATTATAACGTTAAGAGTAACACCAGAGAATAGGAATTCTCTAAGAGAAGGCCTTCGAATATGTATGAGATAAATAAACAAAGGAAAGTGAAACTTAAAGCAAAAGAGATTATAATCATATTAATACTTACTGTATTATGTATTGCATAGCATATACTTTTTTTAGCATTTGATGCTCATAATGTTATGAAGTATGACTTACTAGTAAGTAATATGATGAAATTATGATATAGTAGTCGCATGAATTTTTGTGTGAAGACATGACTGGAACTACCATAGCTCAAATAATTTAGAATTTTTCATTATCTACTAAGAATTTTCAATTCTTACTTTATTTCTGGTGGTTTCAGATTAGTCAAGTAACACTTTAATTAAAGGAAGGCAAACTTCTCCAACTGCTAGAAATGTACTGGAGTTATACTTAAATAAATTGTAATATCTTTGTCTAGCCTAAAAATATTTAGCTTATGGCAAGCAGAATTCTACCCTACTCCTGAACTTTGTATTGTATTTATGTATATTAATATCCAATTTTGAAATTTCTATGAAAAGTTGTGCCATTAGCCTTACTATTAATAGGTGTTATATTTTTTGTATTAGAGCCCCGTTTTAGGCATGAATAAATGTTAAGTGTAAGTTGAGTCTCTGTTCTCTGCATGGTGACTCCAATTTTTCTCTGCATATCTTATAATGTTCTCAAAATACTAATTATATAATATTGAGCTTGATCAACTCAATATTGGATTTTTTATACACTTGTAGGACTATATAGCATTAAAAGGACAAAGGATCTCAGAAGTGCAGAGTACACCAAACGACACTCTATCGAGGATCATGGGAGGTGTTAAGAGTTTGGCTGAAGTCGTCATGTCCTAGGCAGAATCAAATAGATCGATTCTATAGTGCATACAAGAAACTCAAGATAGAAACAACAACCACCATAGTGAAGGAAGTGGGAACTCGATTAGAGAAGCTTTTACAACTAATCCTTGTTACCAAGGACTCTTTAAATTTAGAAAGGACACACCACCCTCATTCCATGGAGATTACAACCTGGTTTAAGCTAAAAATTTGGGTCATGTAGCTAGAGAAAATCTTCACGGCTATAGGATATACAGATTCACAAAAAGTGGTCTTTGTTACTTATATGTTAGAAGAAGAAGCGAAACACTAGTAGAGAGGTACCAAAAATCTGTTAGAGTCTAGTGGAATCGAGATTACTTGGGAAGTGTTTTTAACCACTTTCTTTGAAAAATACTTCCTTGATAGTATTCAGAATGAGAAAAAAGCTAAATTCATACAATCGAAGCAGGGAAGTATGACCATGGTCAGTATGTAGCCAAATTTGATAAACTCTACAAATTCTCCTCTTACATGAAAAATAACCCAGATGGTCGTTGGAAAGTAACCAAATTTGAGTGAGGATTAAGACCTGTGATAAAAGAGAAGGTACTTACCCTAGAAATCAAAGATTTTGCCACTCTAGTGAATAAGTGTAGGATAGCCAAAAAAAAGTTACCTAAAGATGGAATTTGAGAGGGAAAGGCAGAATTTTCTCAAGAGAAAGAGGGTAGCAAAAATGCAAAAAATAATAATAACAATAATAATTATTTTAAAAGTAAACCCAAGAAAGGATAAGTAAATGCCAGCTATGAAACCTCTACCTCTGTGCAACAAGTATGAAAAACTCATGGCTTCAAACCCTGCCTTTTTGGTCAAAAAATTTGCCATTGGTGTGGGAAGTCAGGACACTATGCCAAAGATTGTAACACTAAGAAGCCACTGAACAATCTTGTGCTCAAACCACAAACTAAATGAAGAGTATTCACTATAAATGGCAAAGAGGCAACTCAGTCTCCTGACATAATCAAAGGTATATATTTTCTTAAAAACACCCTCTTAGTTACATTGTTTAAATCAGGAGCTACATCTTTATATCTATTGATTTTGTGAAGAAGTTAAATTTACCTTTGTCTTCCTTGCCTTTTGATTTGTTAGTCTTTAATCCCGTGGGGGGAAAGTTTCTATTTCCTAAGCCCGTTTGAACTGTCCCATTTTAGTTGAAGGAAAACATTTATTATTGACCTTGTTTGTTTGCCTTTGATTGGTATAAATATCATAATTGAAATAGATTGGTTATCTAACAATGACATTATCCTGAATTGTTTTAGAAGACTTATCTATTTTCCCAATGACTTATTTAATAAACAAAAGTTTTCCAAGTCCTTATTCCTTAATACCACTCAAGTAGAGAAGTGCCTCTTAGAGAGAGTTCAAGGGTTCCTGCTTTATTCTTTAAATTCGGAGGTTGAACAGGAAATAGACAGCATATCTATAGTGAGAAGATTCCTGAAAGTGTTTCCCAAGGACATAGAGAACCTACCACCTGAAAGAGGGGTTGGATTTTTCATTGATCTCATACTAGGAACAAGACCTTTATCTTTTGCACCTTATAAGATGTCTCCTTTAGTGTTGACTGAACTTAAGAAACAAATTGAGAAACTGTCAGCTAAGGGATTCATTAGGCCAATTGTGTCTCCCTGGGGTACACCTATTTTGTTAGTCAAAAAGAAAGATAGAAGCATGAGGTTATGTATAGTTTACAAGCAATTGAATAAGATCACAATCAAGAATAAGTATCCACTCTTTAGGATAAATGACCTATTAGATCAATTGCTAAGAGCCTCAATTTTCTCCAAAATAGATTTGAGGTCAGGATACGATCAAATAAGAGTGAAATAGGAAGATATACCTAAGACAGCCTTCAGGACCAGACATAGGGATTATGAATATCTTGTGATGCCATTTGGACTTACCAATGCTCTTGCAATATTCATGGATTACATTTATAGAGTCTTTAGGCCTTATCTTGACCAGTTTGTGGTAATCTTCATAGATGATATCCTCATCTATTCTAAGACTAGGGAAGAGCATGAACAACACCTTAGAATAATGTTACAAATCTTGAAGGAGAAGCAATTGTATGCCAAGTTAGCAAAATATGAGTTCTAGTTGAGTGAGGTAAGATTCTTAGGCCATGTGATCACTTAAGAAAAGTGGTAGTAGTAGATTTAAGTAAAATTGTAGCTGTAGTTTACTGGGAAATGCCAAAGACAATCACTAAAGTTAAGAGTTTTTTAGGATTAGCAAGTTATTATAGGAGATTCATCAAAGGATTCTCGCAACTAATTTTACCTTTGACTAGGTTAATTAGAAAGAATCAATCTTTTGAGTAGAACTTAACTTGTGAAACTAGTTTTCAAGAGTTAAAGAATAGGCTTACCTCTACCCCAATCTTAATAATTCTTGATCTAAAGAAAAACTTTGTGGTGTACTGTGATGTGTTCAAGAGAGGACTAGGTTGTGCATTGATGCAAGAAAAGAGAGTTGTGGCTTATGCATTTAGACATCTTAAGTCTTATGAAAAGAATTACCCAACCCATGACCTAGAGCTAATCGTCGTAGTATTTGTCTTGAAAATTTGGAGACATTATTTGTATGGAGTGAATTTTTAAGTATATAGTGACTATAAGAGTTTTAAGTATCTTTTTTATTAAAAGGAGTTAAATATGAGATAGAGAAGATGGATAAAGTTTTTAAAGGGTTATGATTTTGTGTTGAAGTATCATGCTAGCAAGGCTAATGTGGTGGTTGATGTCTTGAGTAGAAAATCCCTACATATGTTCTAATGATGATAGATGAACATAAGTCGATAGAGAAATTTAGAGATTTGAATGTTTCAATGTTACTACAATCTCATTGTATATATGTTAGTGAACGTAGAATAAAGTTGGTTTGAGAGACCAAATAAGATAAATCCAAGAAAATGATGAATTTCTAAAATCTGTAAAGAATAGGATTCAAACAGAAGAGATTGAGCATTTTCACATTGATGAGAAACGAGCTGTGACAAATAAGGAAAGACCATGTGTGCCCAATGATGAAGAATTGAGAAATATGATATTAGCAAAGGCACATTAGAGTAAGTTCACTATACATCCTGATACAATTAAGATGTATCAAGACCTTAGAAAATTAATTTGGTGGAATGAGATGAAGCAAGACGCTAGTTTTGTAGCTAAATGTCTTCTTGTCAGAAGGTTAAGATAGAACATCAGAAACCTACAGGACTCTTACAAACTTTGGATATTCCTGAATGGAAATAGGATAGTATATCAATGGATTTGGTGGTGGGATTACCTAGGACTCCCTCAGAATATGATACAACATGGGTGATAGTTGATAGACTGAACAAGTCAACCCACATTCTACCAATAAGGATTAGTTGGCCATTGTATAAGCTAGCTCAAGTTTATATCCAGGAAATTGTAAGACTACATGAGGTACCCACAATCATAGTTTCAGACAAGGATTCGATACTTATCTCTAATTTTTGGGTAGCTTTGCAAGAAGCCTTAGGTACTAAACTTCATATTAGTACAGCTTATCATTCTCAGATAGATGGTCAAATAGAGAGGACTATTCAGATCTCAGAGAACATGCTTAGGGCTTGTGTGTTAGAACATTAAGGAAGTTAGGATACTCATCTACCATTGATAGAGTTTGCCTATAACAATATTTACTATTCTAGTATAGGGATGACACCATTTGAAGCTCTGTATGGTAGAAAATGTAAGTCACCCTTATGTTGGTCTGAAGTAAGAGAGAAAAGTCTTCTATGACTTGATTTGGTGTAATAGACCATAGAAAAGATCAAATTTATAAGGGAAAGATTACTCACTACTCAAAGTAGATAGAAAAGCTATGTTGATCATAGAAGGAGACCTTTGAAATTTGAAGAAGACTATATTTTCCTCAAAGTCACTCCTACTACTAGGATTGGCAAAGCCCGTAAATCTAAAAAGCTAAGTCCTAAATTCATTGGTTCATTCTAAATTTTCAAAAGAATAAGATGTATTGCATATCAAATTGCATTTCCCCTAATCTTTTAAATCTTCATAATATCTTCCATGTCTCTCAGTTCAAGAAATATTATTTTGACCCTTTTACATATCATAGAATATGAAATAATGCAAGTAAGAGATGATTTAACTTATGAAACTGAACTTGTACAAATCATAGATACATCTATACAACACTTAAGAGGAAAAAAAATTCCTTTAGTTAAAGTAGTCTAGAAAGGATTGTCACATGAAGAAGTAATATGGGAATTGGAAGACGAAATCAGAAAATCCTATTCAAATTTATCCCAAGCAGGTTAGTGAATTTTGGGGACAAAATCCCTAAAAGGAGGGGATAATTATAACACCTTTTTTTTCATAAAATATTTGAATAATCTAGTTAACTGTGATGTGTTTGAGTTGATATTGTGACAATAATTGATTGATCAAATAATTAAAATAGAGACACTATCTTTTAAAGTAAGACTATAATTAGTAACAACAATTTCAAAATACATTATTGTATTTGTAAAGATAAGAAACAATATCAAATGCTAATTTTAGGAGAGCTAAAATAATAATACTAATAATTACAAATAATAATATTAAAAAAATACAAGAAACGGAACTACTTTAGATGTTTTATAATGCTAATAATATTATTATAATAATAGAATAGTACACTTCAAGTATTCGAGAAGAAAAAAAAAAGAAGGTTGAAAATATACGTGTGAAAGGTGCTTATGCACCAACTGACTAAGTCAATCATCTCTATGGACTTAAGTTTAAAAATTCTAAAAGCTAAACATAGGGGTGCAGTAAGTTGAAGCAAGGAAGGTGAAGATGAGAAAAATTGTCCTAAAAATTTAAGGGAAGGCTCAAACGAGAAGGAAAATTGGTAAAAGAACGTGTAAAAAAAAATCACAAGTGTTGTATCTAACATGTTTTGAACTATTATAAATAGAGGGGCATAGCTTCTATTATTTGAAAGGCAAAGCGAGGGTGAAAATAAGATTGGAATGTGAGATTTAAGAGGGCAAGCATGAGAAAAAAAAGAGAGAGAGAGAGAGATAGAAAGAGTGAGTGAAACAAAGAGAGAAAGGGCAACAAGAAGAGAAAGGAATCGAGAGGAAAAGAGAGAAGACAAAGTGTAGAGATTACTAAAGAGTTTAATGGAATATCATCCTTACAAAATATAAATGTAGATAATGAAATTGTTTGTGAAATAAAACTATACTATATTTACTCATTGTAAGTTATGTTATTTTATAGGTTTAATTATTTTAAAAGTCCCTATAGTTTTACTCAATTTTCAATTTGGTTCTTGTACTTTAAAAATTTTTAATTAGGTCCCTGTGTTAGATAAATTGTTGTAATTAGGTTCTTAGAGCAACCTGAAATTACAATTTTTTTTTAAATTTTATATAATTTAATAGGTCATAACCCAATTTTATAAGTTCAAACATAAAAATTTATTCAATTTAACCAGCAATTTTGTAATGATAGATTGACCAGGGACTTGATTACAAAAATTTATTTAATGTAGAGATCTGATTGAAAATTTTTAAACTATAGGGACCTAATTAAAAATTGGGTCAAAATACAGGGACTTACAGATTAATTAAACCTATTTTATATTATTATTCATTATTATTTACTATCGCAATTTATTTTATGTTCCTTCCAAGTTATTTTATTAATTAAAGTTGCTCAATATTACTCTTGTTGCAAGTTAGTTATCATCCCAACTTATTTTATAATATTGCTCCCTATTATTTATCATTGCAATATATTCTATTTATTGTTCCAATTTATTTCCACCAATGTTAACATATATTATTGTTCATTATTATTCCTATTTATTTTATTCATCTTGTCAAGTTAATTTATTTAATGTTTCTTTATGTTATTATTGTTATTATTATTAGAGTTTAATTGGTATGTACTGACAGTGTAAAACTATTTTACACTGTCAACCAATAGAAGTAGGAAAAAGTGAGAAATCATAGTGAGTCCCTCATTATAATGGGTAGTTATTTGTGTGAGTTGGCACTTTTTACTATTTCTATTGGTTGACAGTGTAAAACTATTTTATATTGTCAGTGTATTTAAATTAAATTATTATTATTATTATTATGCACTGACAGTGTAAAACTATTTTACACTGTCAACCAATAGAAATAGAGAAAAGTGAGAAATCATAGTGAGTCCCTCATTATAATGGGTAGTTATTTGTGTGAGTTGGCACTTTCTACTATTTCTATTGGTTGACAATGTAAAACTATTTTATACTGTCAGTGCATTTAAATTAAATTAAATTATTATTATTATTATTATTATTATTATATTATTTTTGTACTACATTTTTTTTTTTGAGTTGTTAACTTTTATGGTAATTTCTTTAGAGGACTAATATTAATAGTAAAATATTATATCTAACCATTAGTTAAATTTATTATATATGAACTTGAGCTGTTAAATTATGAATATCTTTGCTTGGAATTTTATACCTTAACTTATGAACAATATGATGGCTCTTGACTTATGGACATTACTATGACTTTATAGTGACTCTTGAAAGAACATGACTTATATGCGCTAAATGTGCCATGATGATAATGACAGACTCATGAAGCATGATAAGAAAGTTTAAAAGTAATTAAATAACATATGATTTTAAATTCGATCATTTCACAAGGTAACATCTAGAATTAACAACTCCATGTTTTGAGAAATTTTATTAAAATATTATGTTATTTATTCAAGCTTATATTATATTAGTTCGTGTGCAATTCATTTATTTTAAGTTTATAAACTAATTTATCTCTTCTGCACTTTATACATTTTATTTTATTACGTAATTTTATGTTTTATTATTTATTATTATGTGATGAATCTATTTAGATTATTTAAGTTATTATTTATTTTATTGCTTAATTTGATCTTTTATTATCATGTGATGAATTTATATTATTCAGTTCATTATTTATTTAAATTATATTTATTGTCTAAGTTTATGTATCTCTATATTTATTATGAATTATGCATAATGGCAAGTGAAAAATTTGAAAAGAATATATTTAAGATCTGTCATTAACTACCAAAAATGCAAAAGGATAAGATATAAGATCCTTTTAAGTTACTTGTCTTGGTTAGTTTGATATAAAAGTCTTGCTTTGTTGTCACAATGTTAAGAGTAACACCAAAGAATGAGAATTCTCTAAAAGAAAGCATTCGAATATGTGTGAGACAAGTAGACAAAGAAAAGTGGAACTTAAAGCAAAAGAGATTATAATCATATCAATTCTTGCTGCATTACATATTGCATAGCATATACTTCTTTTAGCATTTGCTACTCATAATGTTATGAAGTATGACTTGTTAGTAAGTAATGTGATGAGATTATGATACAGTAGTCGCGTGGATTTTAGTGCGAAGACACAGCTAGAACCACCAAGCTTAAATACTTTAGAACTTTTTATTATCTATTAAGAATTTTCAATTCTCATTCTATTTCTGTGATTTCAAATTAGTCAAGTAACACCCTAATAGAAGGTAGAGTTCTCCAGCTACTAGGAACATACTAGAGTTGTACTTAGATAAATTATAATATCTTAATTTGGCCTACAAATGTTTAGCTTATGGCGAGCAGAATTCTACCCTGTTCCTGATATAACATCCCGAATTTTTGCAATACGTTTAATTTACCTCATTAATCAATTTATTCGATTTTAATAGTTATGTAAGAAAAATTAGAAGCTAATTAGGAGTTAGTTAAAGAGATTAGGATTAAAAAAAATTACAATAGTCATGTAGAAAACCTTAGAAAGTTATTTAGTACTGTTTTGCCGATTTAAAAGAAATCGATAAATATTCAGTATTTTATAAGTGGCTTAAATTCAGCCACCATCCCCACCTAAATGGCGCCGCAACAGCCATAACTAGGAGGAGAATCTCAACTATTCAAAGCAACAACCAATTAAAAGCCAAGATTTCAACTACCATGCATTATAAAATTTCTCTATTTCCCTCTAACTCCTTCGTTTGGTCGACCACTTCAGCTGCTCCCTCTCTATCTTCTCTTCTTTCATTTTATCTCATTTTCATCCTACCTTCAAACCCTTACCACTTCCTCCATCAAGAAATCCAATTCTAGCTAGCTATTTCATCTATTTGAGGTAGGATTCACTATATCTCATGGTTTCTCTTATATTGTGGCTGATGAGGGTTTTAATTCCAATCTTTTATTAGATGATATATTATGTTTATGTGATATTTTATGGTTGGTTTAGCATAAAATTATTGGGTTTGGATTGAAACTTGAATGAAAAACAAAAGGGGTAGTAAAACAGAACCTGAATCAAGTGAAAATCCTACAGTATCCATATTTACAGAGTGTATGAATTTGCACACAGCCATCAAAATTTGATAAAACTAATTTTAAATTAAACTAGACATTTATAAAATATAAGGTCATTGGATTAGTATTGAGTGAGATATGATTTTTTGAAATTTATCCTAAATTTCTACCTCTAAACCTAACCAGAATAGGTTGTGCAGGGCATATTGGCCCTATACAACTTCAATTAGGGTGCAACCAATTTTGTTAGAAAGATTACATATGGGGTAAAATGCCATAAAAATTTCATAGTCAAATTCGATCCCTGTTACTCCTAGTAATTCACCAAATTTGCCCTATGTCCTAATTAGACTAAAACAAGGTGGGGCAATTTACCCAAATTTGAGAGCTTATAATTTGAGTTATGCCCATTCAAATGAAACAAAACTAGTGGGAATTAAAATTAATTCTGTTAGCTTTAAAATAATATAAGTTTCAAACAAACCCAATAACATTTCTATTTTTGGCGAATTTTCACATTTTAAACCCTAATTTTGTCTAATGGTAGGATAGACTTAGGTTAAACCTCAATAACTCAATTTATACTTATCAAAATTTCATGAGAATAAAGAGAATTAAAAATAGACACATAATGTTATAACATACACAAATTTTAGGTTTAAGCAAGCTAAGGTGAATTTATGGTATAATTTACAAATTAGGGTAGAAACGAGGATAAAGGTAGGATAACCAACTGTTTAAGATTTCCAACCCTTAAATCATAACTTGCCAAGTTATTGAGTTTATATGTTCAAACTCTTTCTTATACTATTGAGATGATGATATGTGAATTATTTTGGTTCTGCTGTTGTGGCTGACTGCCTGTTAAAGATGACACTATTTATGGGGAAGTGGACTTGATTCATTATGCTATATGCTGTCAAAATTCCATGATTTCTTATTTTTCAAGCATTGTCATTCATGAGTATATGAGCCATGATAAAAGTAAAATATGAGACATGTATGAATGCAAATAGCATATACATGCATAACAATGTACAAGAATAAAAGAGATTATAAGAACTTGCAAAAGGATGTACTGAGCCTTCACCTCGCAGTAGGTCAGGGCAGTACTATCCAAGACTTGGGCCAACCCTGGGAATAGACTTGTGTGAGGGTCGGGGAAAGTATACCCGTCACTCATGTATAGATACAAACTTGGATATGAAAAATAGACTATTATCCAGAGGTGAGAGAGGTCATTCACCTCTAGAGGAGTAAGTATAGAAAAGCAAGATGTAAATAAAGGAAATATAAGTAAATAATGCACCCTAGGGATGGTGATATATAACGTCTAGGTGTGCCAAGAAAAGAAAATAAAGAAAACTACAAAAAGACAAGTGCACTCGCATCAAGAAGTCATTTACATTCATTCATGCATGTTACTCAATTGTTCCTTATTATGAATTGATACATCTTATTCAATTGTCCTTCATATTGTTATGTTAATGTTTGGATTTTTTCTCTGTTTAACAGATGTATGAATAAAATAAACTCTATTTTGGACAATATGTTTTCAAATTATAAAACTGGAAAGTTTATATAACATGTTCACCCTTTTCATAATAAATCGAAGCAGTTGAAGATAATAATGATGACACGGTATATGATAATCTAAGGAATCCTACTGAGAATTTAGAATTCTCACTCCTATGTATATTTCCATATTATCTCCAGATATCTCAAGCGAGTTAGAAGATGATCATATTAGACAGAGTTAGAAGATGATCATACTTTGAACTTTCTATATAAAAATGTGTCATTAGCTTTACTATGAATGAGTGTTACACTTGATATGGCTAGATAAAATGTCCATGGATCATTGCTCCTCTCGTAACCACTGATTGTAAGTTCTTCCAGTTTGATATAAATTACTTAACTCACTTTTTAAGTTAGAACTATTCGAGTATTAAAAAAAAACTCTTACACAATGTTTTGACATAAATTATAATTTTTGAATCTCGATCTTCCTTTTCTACTACATTGGATTTACCGAAATTTTGAAAATAACTTTCCCATCTAACAGAACTATATTTGGCATTCAAATCAATTAAAAACAAAATTTCAAACAAATGAATAGAATTTATATGACTTGAAATCAATTTAAATTTATATAGAATTACAAGATTAATATTAATTCAATAGATGTCTACTCATGGATAATATACGACCTATTTAATGTGAATTTTATTGTGTTAATTGTTGAAAATTTGACATCAGTTACACAAAAAGGCTAAATGTCAGTTAAATTTGGAAGTTTTACCACTTTTATATCCAAAATTTTTATCCTCCTAGAAATCTTCGTCGATAGCACAAGAGTAAAATTTTATCACTTGTTGAATCGAATTACAAATGTAAATGTGTACTGTTTGATTATTTGATTATATTTGGTCAATAAAAACACTATAAAAGGAAAATGAAATTATGTCAATAAGAGAGAATGCTTGGTGTTGACTTAGGTCTTCTGAATATAGAAACACTGTTAAGAATATTTCTACACCGACATTCCACTTCATTATAGAAGCATAGCGTTATCTCTTGTTAATTCATGGAAGAGCAAGTTTAATCGTACATCCAAAAAAAGTAAACACCCTAACATCCTCTGTGTTGACAAGAGACATATATGTATATATAAAATAAAAATATTTAAAAAAATAAAATTCAATGTTATTTTTGCCTTTACTTTTTCATGGGTGTTTGAGGTATCCGATGAATGAGGATATACAAATAAACTTCACCCTCGTGAGACAAGTAAGCAATCACTTATATCTTGTCCCATTTTCCATGTCACCCATCTCCATGGACATGTCAGAGAGCCTTGGTACATGTGGAGTTCGACTTCCTCCTCGTTGGGAAGCACAATCATTTTCAAAAGTCACATGAAAAAAGGCATGAGGTGCCCAACCTACACATTTGAACCGCCAAAAAGATAAAAAAATAAATCAGGAATCAATGATCTGGAGTTACTCCACCTATTTAAGCACCATCACACAGATAAATGTACATATGCTCAAATTGCTCTAGATGGACTAGCATATTACTTATATTGAAAATACCAAATAACCAAAATTCTTTTGCAAGACTAAGTTGATATTAAACCTTGGATAGATAAGTGCTGTTCACCACTTTTAGGTTGTTTGGATTTGAGTATGCACATATGGTTTGAACTTTTCAAATTGAGCCTTAACTCATTTCAATATGTTTGGTAAAATTAAGCTAAGTTAATGCTTGTTTGGTTCACATTTTATTCACCATAAAAAGGAGAAATTAAGCTTCCCAATACACTTTTGTGCAAAGTAAAGATATTTTTACTTTTATGTGAACCTAGGGTATTTATCGCCGATAGTAGTGACTAGTCCTCTCAAGGTGAAGAGCTCACAAACGTGGGTATGGTCTCTGGCCATGAGACCCTTTCCATACACACCGTCAGGGATCGAACCCATGACTAGATGCTTAAGGAATCTAGCTAGTTACCAACTATGCTAGGCCTCATGGTTATATTGTTACTTTTACAGGTTGTTTGAAAATCTATGGAATTAAATTCATTCAAGAAATCGAATTTAATTCTTTAAAAAAGCCTGAAAGTAAATCAGACCAAAATAGGTTTGATTTGTAATTTCTATCATCATGAATTTGATATTAAAAGGTGATATGTCAAAAATACCTTTCAACTCTATTTAATATTTCTCTCTTCTAACCTCATTACTCTTCCCTCTTCCCCTCTTCTATTAATTAAGGGTAAAATAGTTAAGATAAATAATTTAATTCATTTTTATATACGTCCCAAACAATGTAAATGAATTCAATTTTATAATTTACTGATTTATTCCAAACATAAGAATTCAAATCATAATAGAATTGAATTAAATTATTAATAGAATTGAATTCAATTTCATCTACTTTTATCATTCAAAATAAGGTGTTATGAAAAGTGCTTTTGACATTCTCAAAAACGCAAAACAAACAAGTTATATGTCACTATGATTTTGACTCTCAAACCATAATTTAAGCAAAGTGAACTAAGGTCGCTTTAACGTCGAATCAAACTATAATTTGCAACGTGTAAACCAAATACACCATTGTGACTTATCTAACAACCACTCTTGCTTGGTAAATTCTGACTGAATTCTATTATATCTTTTTTTTTTTTTTGGTGATTTTATTACGTTATTCTACTCATATTTGCCAGTGCCCCCAATAGAGAAAAAAGAAACATAGAAAACAAGATGACGGTCTATCTAAAGGACACTACTGTGGTATATTATTATTTTCAATCTATGATTTTTCTATCATTAATTTCTTATTTCTTCCTTCTCCCTATATCTTATCACTTTTCAATCTTCATTGACATGATGAGGTCCACAGATAGTAATCTGTGGTACAGTCAAACAATTTAAGGCGTATCTTATCTGCAGGTTGGGGTCAACACTCTCTATATAATTTTGCACGCAACAAATGTTTTCTAGAAAAGCAATGCAAACTGAAGGTCTAAACTGAGATTCAAAGATGAGATAACCAAGAACAAGAATAATTACCATTTGATAGAGTAGGAAAGGGAAAGAGCAGCAAATAGCAGATTGAAGACACGGTAACTCCTGAAGCAACATATCAAACAGAGTTAATAGGCATCAATAGCAGAAAATGAAGTTAAACTAATGCAATGAACAAAAAGGGCAGCTCAGTGCATGAAGCTCCCACTTGTTGGGGTTTGAAGAGGACAAATATACACAATCTTACCCTGCAATTGAAGATGCTATTTCTAGGATTTAAGCATGTGACCTTCAAGTCACAAGGCAGCAATCTTATTGTTATATTAGGACTCACTCTCTAAATAATGCAATGCACAGCATTATGATAATAACTGTAACTACTAACCTATGAGAGCTCCAGCAAACACATCAGTCCAATGATGCCAGTAATCATCAACTCGAGTAATTCCCACTAGAGCAGCAAGAAGTAGTGGAAGCAAGACAATGCATAGTTTAGCAATATGGCCCCTTCTATCAAACACTCTAATTTTCCCAGATAAGTACCAAGAAAGGAAACAAAGACCAGCAAAGGACCCTGCATTTGGTTAACCATTAATTACCAAAATAAACACCAAGATAGTGTTTTTGAAATGATTAAAATTGAAATTTGATTTGATTTGATCTGATTTATAAGTTAAATCTTATATTTGAAATGATTATATAAAATAGGATTTGAATTGATTTAAAAATCAATTCTTGTGTTTAAAATATATTAGATAGTGTTTAAAATAATTAAAAATAGAATTGATTTAACTATACAATAACCCACTTATAAACAAACTAAACAATCACGCCTAATGGATAATTTGGATATTCAACATGTTTAGTCAACTTCTGCACTCGGTTCATGTCATCAATGACTAGCCAATATTTTTTGAAATGGATACTTTAGTGCTTACATGAAGTATGCCCACTTGGAAAACTTTTGTATCCTTCTTTTATAACTTTCTTAATCCCAGTACAAAGAACGTCACCAGTTTCTTTATCAAACACCTGCAAGAACCAATGCCAGGGCGTTAAGGTAATAAAAGCCAAAGACTGGAAAATGAGAATGAATTAGTAAGGAAGTGAGGGGCTGTTAGGTTTATTTTATGTCTTCATTTGATGTTGTATGTTTTTACTAATACTTACAAAAATGACACATTATTTTTGTTCTGTTTCTTGTTTCTAATATTTTGGCAAAAGAAACTGTAGAAAAAACATTTGTTATTTTTAAGCTGTTTTAAGTAAGAGGTAGCACCTATGAGAAAGAGATTTGAATTTCTTTGTGGTGGGCTAAGATGTTGCCTTATTCCTAACTTGGTATATTAAGTAAAATGGTTTAAGATCCTTTAAATTGAGATATCTTGGAAAGTGAAAAAATAATAGGTTATCCACCCTTAGAACAATATATTACATTATGTGTAAGTCTCACCAAATAATCTAAGGGTATATAACTCTCCACTTTCTCACTTTAATAGAGATCTCAATCCAAATCTAAGTAGAATAATCACATCACTTAGAAATTGATTCTAATGCACCGATAGGTGATAGTATAAAAGAGTTTTACACTGTTATTCAATTATATATTTCTATTTGCAAGATTTTTAAAATAGTAGATGAATAAGTCAAATATTTTGTTAATGTGATAATATATAATTGGATGTTTGTCTAATATTTTTTTACATTTGTGGTGTGTTTGGTTGGGGGTAAAACATTGAGCTCATATATGGAAAATTTCCCCCCATTTTTACCCCCAACCAAATATACCTTTATGGTACATCAAAATTAAGTTCTTTTCCTAATTAATATTGAAAATATATCAACTAAGAATGAAAACAGAAAAACCAAGAATGAGAACCAAAACACACCGGTTTTTTGTCAGGGAAACACCGCAGGAAAAAGTTTGGTCGTGGTCTACCAACAGCATCTTTAATGGAATCCGTGATAACACCGGTCACTAGACTGGAATACATGATACCTAAGATTCCAAAATTATAGAAGCCATAGCAGTGAGATACCAGGGGTCAAAAGCAGAAAAATAGTTCATAAATTAGTAAAAGGACTGAATGAGCAGAAGAAATTACCCATGATTGCATGGTGTAAATCGTAGATATCCTTTCTTACAATGTAAAACCCAATAAAGATAAGAATCGGGGTGAAAATAGAGAGTATCTGTTCCAGGAATGATAAAAAAAGTTAAGTTTGTTTCCTTAATCATAATGGCACTATAACTAGAATAGGAGGCAACTCTATCCATTATTGGCAGAGAAATTCTTCAGTGGTGGCCATGGAGTACACGTTAGATATGCTCTTAACAACTTATAAAATGGCATTTCAACTTTTAACTGTTGGGAGGATCCACAACTAACTATGATATTGTTATTCTGTAAGTGGTTAGAGCATATTCAACTCGGTGCTCCACGACCACACAAGAATTTTTATTAGCATGATGGTACGTACAGGAACGCCCCACATAGGTATGGTATCTTTTTTAAATGGGAACATAAGATCTGTCATCATGTCTCTGCCAACATAGCGATGAAAAGGTTCTATCAGATTCAGGAGTCCCTCTATAGCAGCGAGAAGCAGAAGAATCAGCCAATCATGCTTATGTGATAGTGCCAATTTGGTTGCTGTCTGTGAAGCCATTTTTGTCTTCCAAGTGTATGGCTACAAAAGAAAAGGCTCACATTTTTATGCACTAATTTATTTCTATAGAGGTGGAAGCATTGTTTGATGAGAGAAATGAAGGGCTACAAAGGAGGATGAGGAACATCCTCCACCAAGAAATATACACACAACTCGGCAAAATATATCTGCCTCTTCATTAAAAAAAAGTGATTTTCAATCCCTTCATAGAGAAATTCATGAAAGGATAAAAGGGGCAGTCCAGTGTATGAGGCTCCCATCTTGTGGGGGTCTATGGATGATAGATGTACATAGCCTTACTCCCGCAAGCTATTTCCAGTACTTAAGCCAGTAACTTAAGTCACAAGGCAACAACCTTACCTTTGTGCCATCCACTTGAAAAAACAATACAATTATGTACCCAATAAATGAACACAAGGATGCAATTTGAGGACAAACCAACTATTCACCTGAAACTGCAGACTGATTATTCCAAAGGGAGGTAGCTAATGGCTAGCAGTTTTTGAACTAACAAATCAGTACTGCTAGATTTATTACTAGGCTAAAGTGACATTGAAATTTTAAAAAACTGATACTACTTACAAGCATGTGAAGTATCAAATGACCATGACAATTTAACTAATGCCTTGACACAGCTAAGGGTCGAAAACTGTAAACTCAAGGCTTTATAGGACTGCAATATATTCTTATAATTCCAAGGCCATAAGTTTCAACATTACCACCAGACAAGGTTCAACAAGCAAATACATTCATCCCCCCCCTGTATTCCTCACTTCACTATTAGTTTGATAGCCTGATGTGTACCTAATAACAACTTGAACACATGCTGAGTTAGCCAAGACTTATTCATGGATAGCTTAAAAAAACCCCCTATTATTCCTTTTTTAATTTGTTAATCTTGTGTTTAGTTGATGCCTCCTGCGACAGTTGAGTAGTTCTCAAAAAAGCATTCTGTGAATAGCATTGTAGCATGAAACATATTCTACTGTTCATTGGTAAGTAAGAAGAAGATGAGGATTTTTGTAATATATCGTGCTCTCAATCTAATTTACAATTAAGACTTATAAAACCCAAAAAGAACAAACATAAACAAACTACAATCTTCAATGGCATTTGTGGTCCAAGTTAAATGCACAGAAATAATTCAAATAAGAAAGCAGAGCAAAGGAGAAAAGCAAAATTCTACAACAAAATGTCAGATTTTACACACTTGCTCCTAAGCATGCTGTAACAATCTATATGATGAAGAAAACGCAGCAAAAAAAGGAACAACAAAGTTAACTTAATTGTCTATCTAAGGTGAACTTTCTCAATATAAACATCTGAAAAAACAGATTTTAACTCCATAATATGGCAGAAAGAACATAGCATATTTACTACTGACATGGATATCCAACATAAATATCAAATAACATAAGTTTACTTACACAGAAAAAAAATAAACACAGACTACACAAAAAAAATCAAGGAATAACGAGAGAAAAAAATACTCACAAAAAATAAAAAGGAGCATGAATTTTTGTAAGTACCATCCTCCTAACATAACTAGAGACATTAATGTTCTAAACTGAGGAATGGTAAGGAATCATATTCATTAAGCTGCATAATGCGGCAAGGCTACCATTCAAGAGCTAAAATATCTATTCCTCCTTTTGCAAAAGCCATGTAAATATCTAAGGCACATTGAGACCGTACAGATAATTTAATTCACGAAATATAGGCCACAGATATATGATCAAATAAGACAATTCAAATAGTATAACTCGAGCTGGAAAATTAAGAAAAGAAAGAAAATTCTGAGGTAGGCCCTGAAGAGACAAATAAAGGAATCTAATTAACAACTATGAAAATGAAAAAGGAACCTTCAATCTTTAAACACAAAGCTTTGAGGAAAGGCTCTGATGGACGAAGAAAGACAAGGACGTGCGTTGTGGAAAGCGCACGCCCATTGTCCAACATAAAAGCTACGACGAAACATCAGATAAATAACTGTGCCAGGTAAATGATTCGAGGATGACATGCATCTCGGGATCTAAAATTAGAATTAGTTTTCTACTACGTACCAATTTAGTAATGTGAAATCTAATGTGTGTATTTATATTATGTAATTTATTATTTTATTCAATTATAATTTCTAAATGCTTTTAATTAAATGCTTTATTTGTGCAAGTTATAATTTAGCTCAAGAGAAATTAGAAATTATAATTAATAAGTAGTTAATGATAAACATAAATAAAAAGTTATGAGTACTTATAACTGCTTACTCTAAAATATATATTTATTATTTTAAAGCATTTTATGATGCAAAAGTGAAAGAGTTAACTGAAGCATCCTATGCTAAAGACTTTTCCTGGCATAGGCACCCTAAGCTAACTGAATCATAATTGCAAGTTGATAACTATTTAGCTATAATGCAGTATATATATGTAATTACATAAAATGCTAGGATGTTCTATTATTGTAAATTGAGAAAGTGAAGGATTACTATTATTATCAACAATGTTATTATCATTTATATACATACATTTACATCTTTACAGTTTTTATTATTTAGTTGTAATTAAGTTTATCTTATATTTTATACACTTACATTTTAATTTTATTATATAAGCATATTTGAGATTTATAATCTCTAGAAACGATTATACATAACATTTTTCTATGAGGACCTTTTCCCCCTTTTGACAATTGGTCCGCCAAAAGTTCTTAAAAGCTAAAATGCGTTTTTTTTTTTTTAATTTGAGGCCACAAGGTATTTTTATTGGTTTGATTTATTTAGATTGCTCATAAAATTAATTTTTATTATATTAGGAGTAGATTAGTGGTGAGAGGCTTAAATAATTCACATAATGTTATAAATTCAAATCCAATACTCTACACCAAAAAAGGTTATAAAGTCTCCCCACAATTGTTTTTTCTCTATAATTCAAACTCATATCCTTTTAAAATGTTAATTTTATTTATCATCTCAATCAACTTTTTTTTTTCATTATGGAAATTCCTTTTATTGCATAAAACATGAATAGGGTCCAGCCTATCTACAAATGTAGGAAGTTAAAGAAGAACAATAATAGCCCAATCCGCTAGATGGTTAGGGAAATTACTAACCTGATGCAATAACTCTATATAGAATATTAGCCAAAAACACACTAATCAAATTGAAGGTTACCACCCAACGAGAGCATTGCAAAGTGGTGCGGAGCTTCATTTGCTTCTCTTCAAGACCAAACTATGGCACATTGGAAGGATAGATTCTCTGTTGTTCAAAGTCATCAAGCACAATGATATCCTTGAATAGTCTTTCTTTGTCTTTGCAAGCTTTCTCTAAATTAAACAATCTAATTTAAGAATAAAGATTGACATACAAAGCTTCTACATAAGAATTCTGACTCCTCCCCATGATTAATTAGCTCTTTTTTTTCTTTTTTTTCTCTATTGCTCCAAGCTTTCTTGAATAATAAAAAGTTTCACATTTTTCTTTTTAAAAAAATTACAACAAATAGACTCCCAACATAAGGGGAAGCCATCTAGTGATAGATCTAGAAAATTCAGATAATAGGGGTAAAGATAATACATAAATAAAATAAAGAAGTTTCACATAATTTTTATCTTAATACGGGGTCAAGACTATAAGCTGAATAAATACCTTAGCAAGCAACTAAATTTGGACTGAACCAACATACAAAACTTTAATTTTTAGGCATATTCACCACTAAATAGAATATATCTAAAAATCATCTACACCAGAGGTGTGATGGACAGCCAAACTAAACACAAAAAGAGTCTCAATAGACCACCATTAATATAAATTGTTGATTTATTACTTATCTTGAGTGGAGTACTTCAAAATTGTTTTAAATGTGAGCAACCATAGAAATATCAAGATATAAACTAACTTTATTTCACTTCTCATGATTCAAATATTAGTGTCATTAAAAGAAACTTGCTAGAAGGAATATTAAAATAAAACCTAATGCAATGAAAATGTGAAACCAAAAAAAATAAAATAAAATAGAGGGGAGAGAGGAAGGGTAGGGAGGAGGGGTCACCAGACCACCATATAGGGGATGAATCACTTCCATGGAGCCGGCTTCCCCTTCGTCAATTTAGGCAGAGGGGCACTGGAGCCAAGTGATACAAAGGTTTAATCAATCGACAGTTTGTAGATATAAAAGCTAAAATCCTAGAGTGTGTTTGGGGGAGCGTTTGAGGTCTTCAAAATCAAGTTTGACGGAATAAAAATGCATTGAAAGTTGTGTAATGATGTTTGGGTGTTTTATGTTAAAATTGATTTTGGCTTCAAACAGCCGTTGAACTTGAAGCAAGTAATTGTTGCTTCTGCGTTAGTTAGTTTCACGTTCAAATATATTGAAATGCATATTTCCAACTTTATCCTTATTTTACATGTATAATTCCAGTGTCCACATGCATAAGTTCCGGTGTGTGTTATTATATATTTGATATTTGATATATGACATTTGATATTATAAAATCATATCAGTTATACAACATATTAAAAATATTTATATAATTTTATTTATAAATTTTAAAATAGTATTTGTATAATTTTGTTTATAATAATATTGATATAATTATTTAAATATCTAAATATAAAAATAAAATAAAATGATAATACTAAAAATATAAAATAAAATTTATGTTTAGTAATTATACATACAAAAGTGATTTTAATTAATATTATCCAAACAATATTCATTTTGTCATACTCACTTTTGATATAAAAATTTCCAAACATAAATTATATTGACACCAATATATTTTTTATCAAAATCAATTTTACAAAATCAAATTAATGCAAACTCCCATTTACCAACTTTAATCCAAACACACACCTAGAATCATGCAGAATGGGCCAAATTTGGTCTTGCCCATCAGCAACTGCCCCAACCTAAAGGCACAATTCAGGGAATATTAGTCATAAATTTATAACAACCATAGAGCATATATGTCCCATTGTCCTGTACTCGCAGCCCAGAGTCATTGGCCTCAGTCCCGTCCACCCACCCCACACATTAAATTCAGTCTTGAGACTACAGCACTCAGCATCACCTACTCACTTTGATATCTATACAAAAAAATTATTAGGTGCTATAAGAATAATAATAATAATAATAAAACCTTATGTTCTCAGTCATTTAATATTCAATATTATAACAATTGTATTGAAAATATATTTAAAATAAAAAATAATAATGATCCATAAAATTAATATATTAAAAATTAAATAAAATAGAGCTAATTTTTTTCTTTGAGAATACATTTTTTTTAATCTATGAACTTGCTCATACAATTTTAGTGATTAAATAAAGTGTTTTGTCAAAGTAATCACTCCAAAATTCAAGCCTGTAACGATGCAGTTAAAAGTTTGCCTAACGTTTTCCAATGTGACAAATCATTTGGTTGTTTTGACAGCAAATATCTCACTATTACAAAACCTCCAAAATATTTGAACTTAAATAGAAACTATACACCAAGTTAGGCAACAGTAACCCAACCAAAGACCAACGAATTGACCAAGTCGGTGAGGAACAGACTGGTATTTCATAAATATGCGAATTTTATTTTTGTTACCGTTACAAGAATTTTATTAATAGATGACCTTATAAGTATTACGTAAGTACTGTTTAAGCTCGGGAGTTATACCCGACCTTAATGGAATAATAGGTGCCTAAACTGTCTAAACTTTTACTTATTATAAAAAAAATAAAAAATAAAAAAAGTCCCCACCAAAGTTGTCACTCTACCAAAAATTGAATTTTTATTCCTTCTTCCTTTTTCCAGCATCATCAGAACTTAGAACACAGTTGTACCCTTTATTTCCCTCTTAACCATCCCCACACACGCACACACACACTTCACTGTCCCAAAATGGTCACCATTTCCCACTTCATCATCTTCACCTTCCTCACCATTTCTACCATGTCTTGGGTGTCCCAAGCTGTGGGGGTGAACTGGGGCACCATGGCCTCACACCCTTTGCCACCCCACAATGTGGTGAAGCTCCTGAAGTCCAACAACATCAACAAGATCAAGCTCTTTGATGCCAACCCTGATGTTCTCCAAGCACTTTCTGGATCCAACGTTGGTGTCACTGTTGGTGTTCCCAACACCATGCTCAGAAGCTTGAACTCTTCCAAGAAGGCCGCAGAGAGTTGGGTCCATGATAATGTTACCCGCTACATTTCCAATGGGGGAAACATAGCTAGAATTGAGTAAGTTTGATTAACCCTTTTCTCTTTGTTCCACTTGTTCCTTTATTCTGCTTATGCTTTCTTTGAGTTGCCTTGTTTTGATTTACATAGTGAGAAAAAGGCTTTGTTATTGTTTAATTAACTAATGACATTCTAGAAGGGTTGTTTTCAGTTTCATATTTGTGATTATGGCCTTTGGTGATGTGCTGGTCCTTAAGAGTGAAAAAGCAATTAATTACTGCGTAAAGTGGTTTATAAATTATAGAACAGTGCCATAGGGATAAAGTTACATGGTTTTACCATAACAATATCAGGATTATCTCGTTGTCATAAAGGAAAATTAGGAAATGAAATAAACAACTGTGGAATGCCAGAGTATGTAGTTAGACCATTGAGACCATATGCCATGAATGAAACAAGATAATGCCATATTTGTCGAATTTGATTCGTTCTCTAAGACCGTGTTTCTTTTCTTTGTGTTTCAGCTTCCTTGGTTCATTACCTATGATCCCTTCACGTCCAGATTTATTGCCACCTCAAATGGAGTTGGGTGTGGCATAAATAAAACGGTTAAAATTGTCTTGCTAGTCCGTATAAGCAAACAATACCAGTTGGAAATCTTATGATATGTAGCATTCAATTTGCACTTCTGCTTCTGCCTAGCATGTCTATATGCAGAAGACAGTACAGCAATTAGTCACTTGCATTAAAAAAAGGCATCTTATTTGATCTCAAATGGGAACTTTAAGTTTGTGCCCTTTTCTTTAAAGAGTTTATTTTTGAACAGAATAACATTACTGTTTTCTTAGCATGCATGCTATTCAGAAACTTTAAATTCTTATTTTTCGTTTCTCAAATGTTGGTGCTGCACCCTGAGAATATTGATGCTGTAGATATCTGTTTTCTTTTATGCCTTAATAATTTACAAATACATGTTGGCAGCCTTGGCACTGCTTTTGGTTTAAGTTGTTTCAATTAAATTTCTTTCTCTCCCTAAGTATTCCAGAAAATCAGATTGCCTATGCATAATATTTGTGAGATCAGTTGAATTCAGAAGTTATGGAAACAAAATAAGTACTTGAGTCTTGACTCCACTGACAATGACAATATCAGTTAACTAAGACTCCATATTCTCCGCCCTAGGCTTCTGGCAAACACTTCTAAGTGCTGAGCTTTGTACTAAAAAGCAATTTTTAAACGTATCTATTATCTATGATTCTTCCCCTGTAGCTGTATAATGAGCATTGCTTTCCTTACTTTTGTCACAATAATCTCTTGGGGATGTTTCAGAAGGGAGAACAGAATCGAATAATAGAATGTTAGCTGCATGATATTGGAAGCACTGCAATGGTTCCATAACAAGCCATATTCTTGCTAAAGGGAGCTATATGTATTAGGAAATTAGCTTCTGGGGCAGATGGAAAGACAATCTTGTCTCAATTCTATCTTTCTTAAGGGTTTAATCAGCTAACTCAAATTGGAACAAGCTATTGAAGGAATTCATCTAAAAGATATATATACTCTGCCAGTCTGGCTAGAGCCACTGAACTGTACAATAGAATCTTTTTTGTTATTAACTGAATTCAAAGTTAAAATGGACTTTGTATCTCTGAAGGATGATGCACTGTAGCTATGATTCTAAATTTCTAATATCTGAATAAAACTTATGCAGATATGTTGCTGTTGGTGATGAGCCGTTTCTCAAAAGTTATGGTGAACAGTTTCAGCCCTTCGTCATTGGAGCGGCTATGAACATTCAAGCAGCTTTAAAGAGAGCAAAATTGGACAGCAAAGTGAAAGTGGTGGTTCCATGCAGCTTTGATAGTTTCAAGTCAGGAGCTAATCTGTCCTCATCTGGAGTGCATTTCAGGCCTGACCTCAACAAAACCATGATTGAGCTCCTCACATTTCTTGACAAGCATGGATCACCTTTCTTTGTTACCATTTCTCCATTCTTGAATCTCCTTCAAACTAAAAACACTTCACTGGACTTTTCCCTCTTTAAAGAAACTGCACGCCCTCATAATTTTAACCATAAAACATACAAGAACAGCTTTGATTTGAGCTATGATACAGTGGTGACTGCATTATCAACAGCAGGATTTCCTGGTATGGACATTGTTGTGGCGAAGATTGGTTGGCCAACAGACGGAGCTGCCAATGCAAGTTCAAACCTAGCAGAAACCTTTATGAAAGGCCTTATGAACCACCTTCATAACAACTTGGGGACCCCACTTAGACCACGGCATCCACCTCTCGAAACATACATCCTCAGCCTTCTTGACGAGGACCAAAGGAGCATTGCTGCCGGAAACTTTGAAAGGCATTGGGGTTTGTTCACCTTTGATGGCCAAGCAAAGTACCATGTGGATCTTGGCCAGGGTACAAAGAGCCCTGCGGATGCACAGAATGTCGAGTATCTTTCTTCGAAGTGGTGTGTTGTGAACAACAATAAAGACTTGTCTAATGCAACCGCCAGTGCTCTAGAGGCTTGTTCAAATGCTGATTGTACTGCACTATCTCCTGGTGGATCTTGCTTCAACATCAGCTGGCCTAATAACATATCGTATGCTTTTAATAGTTACTATCAGCAGCATGATCAGAGAGCTGAAAGCTGTGACTTTGGCGGGTTGGGTTTGATCACAAGTGTTGATCCATCCATGGATAATTGCAGGTTTCCAATTGAGATTCGCACGTCTCACGCCGAATTTTACAGGGCATGCAATTTTCAGTGGGTGATTTTATTGCTAGCAACCCTCTTGGCATCTTTGGCAGTTTGACATAGGTAAAATGAGGGTCATTTTCGCAGCTCCCCCAGCACGCTGCAATTTTGTTGTACATGTTTCTTGTTGGATTAAATGGTTACCACTTCTCTTTAAGTTATTCATGCGGGTCAATTATTCAAGATGCCACTTCTTTTTGGCCGTTCCATGGTTATTCATTGCATACATTTTCTTTTATTGAGTGAAAGAATCATCACATTTTATTCATGATTCACGGTAGATATAAAGTTATGATGATGCAATATGGTAGAAGCAGCTCAGACGAGGTGTCCATGAAGCTATACCATCTGCATTGAAAAGCACAGAATGTAGAGGCAAGGGTATCTGTCATGAATGCAGATTCTTTTTATTGAAAAATGTTGGTTCGAAACCCTGCATTCTTGTGTCTGTTCCGTATGACTAAAACCTTTGTTCGTTGTTCCTAATATGGAGTTGTTTGATAAGGAAAAGAAAGATGTCCCTTTTTTTTTTTTTCGTGTTACATTCTTTATTACCTATAGTAAGTTCGTTGCCTTGGTTAGGCGAGAAAAATATAGTATAGGAACAGACTGTTTAAGCTATGACAATATAATACAATAATTTTCCTAAAGTGTGCATTAAAAACTATCCAAACAGATATTCTATAAAGTGTACTTGATATCTCTTCAGCAACTGCACCAAGTCATTCAAGTAGTAAACACAGTGAGTTAGTATCATTCTACGAGGATTGATGTCATCAAACAACATTTCACTAAATCAACTTTTATTTAGATTAGCATGAATTTTTGGATTAAAGGAAGTCCTAAAATTAAAACTTAAAATAAGAATAGTAGCAATTAAAAATAAAAGAAAATAAAAATTTCAAACAAAATTAGCCAATGTTCAAAAGAAGCTAGGGATTGGGTTTATCTGATTTTTCTATAGGTTAATTAAATTATCGTATACTTGAGTTGGAAAACTATAGATTAAAGGAAAGATTTTAAATAATTGATTCATAATTCCTTGGTGAAACCAATTCTCCTCCTCTCACATAAAACATATCAATTCCTTAATCATGCTTTAGAAAAAAGAGGGATTAAGTAATCATACCAATCCAAAATCTACATAATTTCAAGATAAATTCCTAAACCTTGAGAATTATGAAGTTTATCCATAGAGCAAGAACATACACAAATTTCCCAATTCATATATAAACCCTAAATCAATTTATAAAAAACCCATTCACAAATTACAATAAAAACAAAGGATAAATTTTTAATCCATAGAAACCAACATCAAGGTATAAGAAATTCATAAACAACCCAACCACATCGATTACACCCTCACGCTAGCTATGGAGTCTAGTGACTCATGCTATAAAAGAAAATAAAGAAGAAAATAGGAGAAGAAACCGTAAAAACCCAAGATTTGGAGTGCGATTTCTCAATCTCTCCTCCTCTAGTTGTCCCTTGGCCTCCTCCTTTTTTTTTTCTTTGAGTTCCTTACTCTCGATATGCCAAAAGTTCCGTCCTTTCTCTAATTAAATGCATCAGCATTTGACAGCCTCACCGTGGGCGCTTAGGCGCTGAGTGTTGGGCGCCTAGGCACCAGGTCACCTAACAACAAAATAAAATCAGCAGAATCAACGCCTGAGTGGTGAAAGTTTAGCGACTGAACACTCAAATATCCACAAATATGCTAAGAAAAATGCAATAACATAACAACTAGCAAATAAGCATAAAAAACACTCATCAAACGTAATTTTAAAAGGGTTTTGAATCGCTTTAAACTCTTAAAATCTCATCACTTTGATGGATATCGTGTGCCAATTCAATAGAAATTTAGCTTTCAAAACATGACAAAAGAATGTAAATGTGTTTGTGGCTCTATCCTAAAGAGACCCGTACTATCATAATAAAACAATGGTTGATTGTATCCATATGTTTGGGAATCAACTATTTATTATTTGTATCTCTTACGCAAGTGAAACTACTGGGTTTTAGATTATGATTTTTGTTACTTATTGGTTTAGTTATCCTTGAATTCTTGGTCGGTCATTTGTTACTTACCATTTTTCTCTCTTTTAATAGTTGAAATGAGGTTCCAAATGGTTCATGGTTAATCACCTTTTTGTGTTGGTAGTATTCCCGGGTCAGTTTTCATGTGAATTGGAATTAATTCCTAACTTCATGCAACCTTATGGTCGCACTTCCTACATCAATTTAGTGCATTTAGTAATTGATTTCCTGTTAAACTCCATAGGTTACTAATTAAGACTCATCCTTTACCAGGTTTTATCTGTCAATAGGTTTTGCCTTTTTTCACAATGAGAATTCAAGGATTTCATTTTAAAAAAAGCTTATGTTCTTTTTTCCTTGAAAAAAAAAAAACCACATTATACCCAAGGTTATTTACAATTAGGAAGTGTTTAGTATGAGAATAAGAATAGGGAAAAAAATTTTCATGAATGAGATCTATAAAATTTTATTTTTCATTTTTTTCTCAATACCAAACACATTCTAAAAGTAGCTTGCCACCACAAAAAAAATTATAATGTTAGGTTGGAATCCATGAATTTTCATTTTAAGAAGAGTTTTATTTGAACACTAATTTCATACTAAAATCATGACAATAATTTATTAAAAAATAAACACTTTTTTTTGGGAGTATTAGGGAGATCTTAGAGAAGTTACTTGGGGAAATAGAGGAAGGAGGTCGGCAAATAGGAATCAAAATCCTAATCCAAAACCAGCAATCATTTTATCACGACAATAAAGAGAAATACCACTTGAGTTTTATGTTATTGACAAAACAAACGCAATTTTAGCATTTTTATTTCTTTGTCTGACTCATAGATTAGCCCATGTAGCCCGGTAGTTTACAAAGGTTGGGCTTAGGCCTTAACTAGGCGACCCATTTCACAGTCACAGTGCTTCGACCACATCACTTCACAGAACTCGTGTTCGCTAGAAAATCTCTCTCTCTCTCTCTCTCTGTGTTCTAGCAAACCCTAGATCGGATCATGTCTGGAGCGTACGGACAAGACGGCGGCGGCGGTTCTGCGCCACCGCCCTACGGAGCTACCGGGGTTTACGGCGCTTCCGGCGGTTACGGAGGCGGGGGTAGTTATGGAGGTGGAGGCTATGGAGGAGGCAGCGCCGGCGGGGGTGGTTATGGCGGAAACGATGGCGGAGGAGGCTACGGAGCAAAAGGAAGCGGCGGCGGTGGATATGGCGGTAACGATGGTGGAGGTTATGGCGGAAGGAGCGGAGGATATGGTGGAAACGATGGCGGAGGTTATGGTGGAAGAGGAGGAGGCGGCGGCGGCGGTTATGGTGGTCGTGGAGGCGGTGGAGGTTACGGTGGTCGAGGTTTGTGGTTTTTTGCTCTATCGATATCAATTTTGTTTTGATTCAATTTTCAATTGTATTTCATGTTCTAATTTGATGTGAATTTCAGGCGGTGGTGGATATCAAGGTGGTGGAGATCGCGGTGGACGAGGTGGTGGTCGCGGCGGCCGCAGTGGCGGTGGTGGCAGTGGTAGAGACGGAGATTGGCGCTGCCCTAACCCAAGGTTTGTGATTTATCCGTGGAGAATTTTAATTCTTACCCCTCTTTTTTTTAATCAATTTTCAGAAATTCAAGTTGTGAATTTTAATTCTGTTCATTATTACGTTTATGGGTTTCACTTCTATATATAGTTGTGGAAACTTGAACTTTGCGAGAAGGGTTGAATGTAACAAATGCGGTGCTCCATCTCCTACTGGTGCTAATGATCGCGGTAGTGGTGGTGGTGGTGGTGGTGGCGGTTATAACAGAGGAGGAGGTGGTGGTGGATATGGCAATAATCGAGGGGGTAGGTCTGGTAACTATGATGGAGGTAGGGGTAATGACTATAATAGTGGTAGGGGTAGTAATAATGATGGTAGAGGTGGAGGGGGCAATAGGGGTGGTTCGTATGGTGGTAATCAAGGGAGAGAGGATGGTGGCTATGGTCAAGGTCCCCCTCCTGCAGCCCAATCTTATGGTGGTGCTGCTGGTGGAAACTACCCTCCCACTTACAATTCCTATGGTGGGAATGCAAATTATGGAACAGATGCTGTTCCTCCACCTACAAGTTATACTGGTGGACCTAATTCGTATCCTCCATCTTATGGGGCTAATGCTGGTGGTTATGGTGGAGATAATGTAGGTGATGCACGGGGTGGTGGCAGAACTGGGCCTCCTGGTGGATATGAGAGTGGTTACGGTGCTGGTAGTCGAGGTGGATATGGTGGTGGTGCTCCCGCTGAGCCTCCAGCTCCAGTGAAGCAGTGTGACGAGAATTGTGATGATACATGTGACAACTCTAGAATCTACATCTCAAACTTGCCACCTGATGTGACTATTGAAGAATTGAGGGAACTTTTTGGAGGCATTGGACAAGTAATGTTCTGATCTGTTGACTATTGCACAAGCTCCATATAAAGGGTTTTCTTATTCTCTCAATTTTATTTTCTATGAGGAATCTTTTATATGAAAGTGGCTTCGATAGATTAAATTCAGATATTGTCTTTTTGGTGCCTAAGCATATTTTTTATGCATTATATAAGTGAATTGTGCTTCATGTAAGAAATACTTAGCCCTTTTGTGCAGGCGGGCAATATGCTTATTTTTATCTTCTTTTTGTTGAACATGGTAGAAATTTTGTTACATGTTTGTGGTTTAATTGTTTAGGTTGGAAGAATAAAGCAGAAGAGGGGCTATAAAGATCAGTGGCCTTGGAATATAAAAATATATACTGATGAGAATGGAAATAACAAGGGCGACGCATGCCTTGCTTATGAAGACCCCTCTGCAGCACATGCAGCTGGCGGTTTCTACAATAGTACTTATCCAGCAACTCTCCTGTTTATATCTATTATGTTGTCCATATGAAGAGACACTAATCATAAATCTTGCATTCCAGATTACGATTTGAGGGGTTATAAAATCAGTGTTGCAATGGCAGAAAAATCGGCACCAAGGCCTGCATATAACCAAGGGTATCCATTACACACTGACTGATGACTGTTTTTGTTTGTCCCTGAGAATTGATGGTGTTGAAATATTTAGTTATAGCAGTTTCATCATGTTAATGCTGTGGATTGGGATAAAAAATTTGTGTTATGTTTCATAATAATCCAAAAGTTACATACATCCGTAAAAGCTCCTTCGTTCAAATGCCATTGGGGTTAGGTTGGAAGGATTTGTAGGAATCAGATGGGCCAGTCCTGTTGAGCCCAAATTTTGATGGACCTAAAATGCTCAGTACAAGTATATAGTTGGACTTGAGGGTTCAGCTTGGATCTTCACATTGAAAGGCACAAATTGTTTTAACTGCTCTATGTATCTCCATTATATTTCTCTTTTCTTTCAGAATAGATGTTGAAGATGAGTATTGAGTTCATTACCTACGAATCAAAACAATAATGGAAATATGAAAAGATTGTTATCTGCTGTATGTATTGGGATATGTTTAGTCCTTTTGACAGTTACCTGCTTCATGTATTGATTTTGTAAATGACCTTATACATCAACTGATGTTTATATATGTTTGAATGTTCCCTTCTCAAAATTCTATTACTCCTTTCAAGTTGAATATTGATTTTGCGTTCTCTTGTTATACAGGGGCAATAGAGGTGGCTACGGTGGAGATAGGCGCAGAGACAATTATAGAGATAATTCTGGACCTGATAGGCGTGAGCATTATGGTGGGAATCGTTCACGCCCCTACTGAGAGCTTTGACATGAGCTTTTAATGTACTATGAATTGTGGTCTGAGGGATTTATTATTTCAGTTGGCTGGTTTCTTGAACTGGAAGCAAAGAGGTAGGTTGTTCACTTACTTTGAGCAAAGACCTCTTCGCTTCTTTGTGTTTCATTTGTCACTACCCGGTGGGTTTTGACTTTTTAGACAGGGATTAATTTAATCATGTGAATGTTTTTATAGAGGCAAGTGGATAGTCTCCAAATTGCTTGCTGCTAAGGTAGGTTGATTATTTCAGGTGAGTGCTGCTTTCATGAAAACGTGCTTTATGCTTGCTTGGAAATTAAACCATGTGTCATTATGTGGATAAATGCTTGCATCCCTGGTAAATCCCATGTGGCATCTGGTACAAGCAGGTGATGGCATTAATTAATAGAATGTTTTCAGTCATAGTTCCACGGATCAATGAATCCCAATAAGAGAGTATTTTAAGTATAATTTGCTTTTGCCAGAAAAGTAGTGATTCTGGCTGCTAATTGCATTTTTATCCTTAAGCCCATATAAGTTATACAACCGTTCGATTAGAAGTTATACAATCACTGCCTGTTGGAAAGCGAGGCCCTTTGACTTAATGAAATCATGTATTGCTCTTCCAAATTACTTGATTGTTTTGAGAAGTATTGATTTGAACTGTTTAAATTGGCCGTTAAGCAGATCAGGGTAAATCGATATGATCCCAGCTAAGCTAATTTTACCAATTATAAAGAATGCAACTGATTTGTACAGTGTCCTTTCATGTTTTGAAACCAACTCTATTGCAAGTTAGAATTATAGCATATAACAAGAATGCCTTGGGTTACCTTCGTAAGAATATTACATATTTTGACGACAATTAATACCATTCAACTAGTTAAATTGTATGCCTGATGCAAAAAGTAAGATGTTTTGTTTTAAATTATAGTAGTTTTACAATTGTGTTGTGGCAGTGTCTTGCATTTTGAGTAGTAAAACTAGCGCTTTTGGGGGCACTTAGGACTCGGCTGAATAAATGAAGTACATCGGAATATTATACCATTTCTTTTCGTAGATTAATGAAATAAAATAATTTCCTGTACCAATGCTGTCTAGTTCATATAGTAGTACACAATGCCTAGCAAGCTTCGGTGAGGCTTCATTGTAGAATAAGACTAGTGTAAAATTCGACTTACACATTGTCTGATTTATTCCGTGCAGAAGCCATTCCTATTTAAAATCCCCTTTAGCTTTCAGTCATGTTTACTTCTTTTTTTATCTGTTTGTTTTATTCCTTTCTTTTTTTCCCTTCCCAAATCAATCACTTACAGCATTTTTTTAAAGGCATCTAATCTCTTATTTGCTCCTTGCGTCAGGTATGAACCATTTGTAGTATAAATAATAGCTAATAGGGATATGTAAAGGTTCATTTTAACTGTTCATTATACGTTTGTGTTGGTATTCGGTGCCGCATGGTAAGATGTCTATTGTAGTTCACAGTTGCATTCCTCTGCCGGCTATTCTTTGCAATGAATGAATGTTTTCCTTGCTTCGTGACAATTTAGTTCGGTGGCGCTGGCAGCACTTGCTTGAAATTGTGGTTCTCACATCAAGCCTCCTTGATTCTTGCATGCTTGCTGAATCACTTGCAAACAACAGAATGCCCTTCCTTGCGATGTACGAGTTACCAACATCCTACCTTATTTCCCTGTGCTTGTTCACTTAGCTCCCAATACGTAGTGCTTTACCATTGTAGGTGAATGTACTCTAAAACCCTAGTGTTATAGTTAGTAGATTGTGTTTGGGGTGTTTTGACTCTGATAGGTCCTTGCAGGCTGGTTCCTGGAATATATCGGTTTGTGCAATGCCAAGTCTTTGTCTGTTGTCCATGCTCACAAGATGGTTTCCTAGGATGAAATTATTAGTTATTATTTTAAGAGATTAATTTTAATATATTATTAGTGTAAAAATATTTTATGTTATGTTGCAATCTAATCACATAAAATATATTTGGTTGATATAATGATAAATAATTGGATGTTTATTTATATTGATAATATATCAAAATTAAATTCTTATTTTAAAATGCAATTTTAACTTTATATTCGAAGCTTTTGTTTTTGTTTGTTGAAATCTATTTTCATGGCGTTGTAATTTATGTAGCACATTGATCGAGCAATAGAATGTTTGAATGAAACGTGATGTTCGTAACAGAACGATTTAGTAGTAATAGGTAAATCAATACTTCTTTATGAACGTGGTAAATCAATATTTGAAGGCAGATAAATAACACGTTTAGAAATGACAGGGTAGCTTGTTTTCCCTTTTCTTTTTTTTTTTTTTTTTTTTTGAACTGAGAGTAACTAATTTTTTCAAGGGTTATTGGACAAAGTTTTGTAAAAAGGTTCCTTTTTATAAGTTGTAGTAAGTTATTTTACGTTAAGTTGTATTTAGGTATTTTTACCCAAATAAAAAAAAAACATTATTTTCATTAATGTCTAATTTCATCTTTATTTTTCAAAATATCCTATTTTAGTTGTTTATAAGAAAATCGTATAAGGTTGGCACGATTTTATGACTGATTTTAAGTGGCCAGAAATCGTGTTACCTTCACACGATTTATAAACTAACAAAACACCTACATATAAATCGTGTTATCATCACACGATTTCACGTTTTGAACTTGTGCAGATGGTAACAGATAAATATATAAATAAATAGAAGGATGCATGTTAACATGGTCCGCATATACTTTGGACTATCATATGATCCATCCATTTTTACCGTTAGATCGTATTTGAACAGTTATGATTTAAAGAGATAATAATGATATAAAATAAGATTAATTGGTATATACTATCAGTATAAAATTTATTTATATTGACATCTAATCATGTGCAGTCATATAAGAAAAGATGATTTTCTTTTGAGAAAATAAGTATAAAAGTTAACTATCCTTGCCTATGTAACAACACATAATTGAATATTAGTGTAAAAGAATTTTATATTGACAGTATATATCAATTAAATCCAATTATAAAATAAAATAATAATTTTCAAATTAAAAATAATAATACTAAATTATCGAACTATCCACTGTATTTTCCCTTCTTTTTTTGACTCTCCCACCACCATCCTCTTCCAACTCCTCCCAGCAATTTGCTACAAACACCAAAAATTGTTATCCCACTAGAGATCCCAACTCAAACTATGCGGTTATTGTCTAGTCGAGCATAAAGTGGTGGCGGCAGTGGCAATGCCACAGCAAGTGTCTACAACAAACTATTGGGAGAAGCTGGAAGAGGGTGATGGCAAGATAGTAAAAAAAGAAAAAAAGAAAAAAATGGGGTGAATAGTTTGGTAATTTAGTATTTTTATTTTTAATTTGAACATTTGTTATTTTATTTTATAATTGGATTTAATTGGTATGTACTGTTAGTATAAAATTTTTTTACACTAATATTCAATTATGTGCTGTCACATAGGCAAGGATAGTTAACCCTCATACTTATTATCTCAAAAGAAAATCATCTTTATTTATATGGCTGCACATGATTGGCTGTCAATATAAATGAATTTTACACTAACAATATAATATTAATTAATCTTATTTTATATCATTATTACCTTTTTAAATCATACCCGTTCAAATACAATCTAACGGTAAAAATGGACGGATCATATGATAGTCCAAAGCATGTGCGGGATCATGTTAACATGCACCCTCTTATTTATTTATATATTTATTTGTTACCATATGCACAAGTTTAAAACGTGAAATCGTGTGATGATAACACGATTTTGTATATTTCAATTGCATTGAAATCGTGTGAGGTTCATACAATTTATATGTGGGTGTTTTGTCAGTTTATAAATTGTGTGAGGGTAATACGATTTCTGGTCACTTAGAACTAGTCATAAATCATGTCAGCTTCACACGATTTTCCTATAAATAACTAAAATAGGACATTTTGAAAAATAAAGATAAAATCGGATATTTACGAAAATAATATTTTTTTATTTTATTTGGGTAAAAAAGCCGTTGTATTTATACATGATAATTGAAAGTTTTAAATTGTTTAGTTGTGGAAAAGTATATTTTTTATAAAATTATATTTGAGAATACGGTGAAAAATTACTTTTCGAAAAGGTAGATTTGAATAAGAAATTATTCTGTTTACATAGTAAGCTTTTTCTTATAATCATAATTTTTTTTATCTTTTTTATTTTATAATTAAAAACAATTTAATCAAATATTTAATTAATGAAAAATTGATTTCAAGTCAATAAAAACATTTGTTTTGATGAAAGTGTGTTTGTTAAATATAGTAACTCCCTATATTTTAGATTTATATATATTTTTTATATTTATTAATAGAAAGTTACGAACAATTTGAAAACAGAATTAACATAAAGTATGGCGACATAACATTTTTGTAAGTTCCCTGCGACTTAAGAAATTGGTTCTATCAACTATACAATCACCACATCGGCTTAGCAATTTCAATGCAAACTATAAGTTGTTCAATTTTACTCAAAATTGTAAATGTGCTTTAGCCTTTAGGGACCGTTTAAATGGATCCATAAACTTGCGGAGGCATACAAATTGCAGATTTGTTGGATGATTGGGGATTTTCATTTTCCAATTCCAAGTAAAAGAAACATGATATTAGACTTCATTAGGAAGTGTATTAAAACATCAAATAATATTTTCACCTTTGCCACAACTCAACAGCAACAACAACAACAACACCAAGAAGAAGAACCAAAGGAGTGACTCGGCGGGGGTGACTTGGAGCGAGTTGGGCAAAGTTTTATGATAACAAACCTCATCTCTTCGGTGATTTCGATGGCTTATGATACCTATTCCTCTTCTTCTTCGCTACCGCCAAGCGCAGCAAAAGCAGAAGGTGTGCGACCGTATTATTAGTGTTGATGTTTGTGTTCATCATGTTCCTCCTTATGGCTGAAATTGAGGTTGTTGTGGCTGTGGCATCTGATGAGTCAGCGGGTGGGGCTGCTGGTGGCGAAATGGAGGCTAGGGGGGAGTGGTGGAGGTCAGAGAATCGAAGATGGTGGGGTTGGAGGTGAAGATATAGTGTTTGAGGGAACTTTGCAATACACCTCAAGTTAGAGAAATATTGATACTTTATGATATCCTAACCTTTAGATGATAAGGTGTGTGGTGCACCTTGTATACTAATGTGCATAGGAGATGTCACCCATAAAGCATTGGTAAAAGCAAGGTTAAGAAAATCGGACTGGACATCAAACAGGCCAAGGTAGGGGTTCAAAGGTTTAGAGGTTCAACCAATTCAATCGGGGGTCTAACTGGGACATTATATATATATATATATGATTAATTAAAAAGCAAAAAATAATATTAAATTATTAACGATAACATAACTAATACAAAATAATATTTATTATAAAGCATTTTATCAAACATCTTAAATGTAAAATTCATTTATTTTAATTTTCACTTATATTTCTTTTGAAAAGTACTCACAGATAGTATAATAGTCATTTTTTATTTTTTATTTTTTATTTTTAAATTAATTCAAGAGTATATAGCAAATAAGTATTAGCAAATAAGTATACTAAAAGAATCAAGATTTGAAAAAAAATGAATTTTTGTTTTGATTGAGCTTTTTTTTTTTTTTTTTATAAAAGAAATAATAGTATTTTTCATCAAAATTTAAAAAAAAAAAAAACGGTTAACCGGTCTAGTTCACACCGATTTACCGATTTTTCGGGTTTTGACCGATTTTGTGATGAAGACCGGACCGGCCTGGGGTCCAGTTCCTGGTTGGACCGGTTCGACCAGCCAGTCCGGTCTGGTTCTCTCTTTCTTGGGTAAAATAAGTATTACAGTTTAAAAAATACTTACTGTCTAAATTTTTACTAAATTTAAACAAATTCGTAAATGATTATCTCTACTATTTTTATAAATTAATTCTATATGTTATCTCATGACATTTAAGTCATTGCGTTTATATTTTTTAGAAATTAATTTTGATATATTATTAATGTAAAAAAGTTTTATATTGTTATCTAATTAGATGCTTTTATTTGTAAGATTTTTAAGATAGTAGCTAGTTGAGTCAAATATTTTGATTGATATAGCAATATATGATTAGATATTTATATAAATTTTTTTTATATTAACAGTATATCAAAAATAAATTCTACTTTTTATTGCTTTGCAAGTAATTGGCGAAGTGGAGATTTGTGCATTTTTATTATTAATTACTACAACAGAGATAATTTTTTTAAGAGTGTTAAATGAAGAACAATCATTAAATTAATAAAGAACAAAATTTATAAAATAAATATTCAAATTAAAAAAGATATCTCAATGCTAAATTCAAAGTCAGTGATATTTATGTCAAAGTAAAAAAAAAAAAAATCAAATTTACACGTTTTCTAATTTAGAATTGCTAAAATAAAAACAATTTTTATTTTCCTCTCTCAATTCGTGTAATTATTTAAGACCTGATAGAATTAAGTCGTTTTATGTTCTTATACAATATATTTCAATATGTGATTAGTCACTAAAGTAGTAGCCAAGGTCGTGAAATGGAAATTAGAGACTTAGAACAACAACAATCTTGTCTTCTTCGATCATGTCGGTGAATCACATAACATTCCTTTTATTAATGGGATTTATATTATCTAAAGTGAGTATTCTTGTAAGATATAAAAGTAAGAGACTAATTATTTTTAGATGAATAACTTTCATCATATATCGATCTCATTAAATAATTTAAAAGTAATTAACTTTTTACTTTCTCACTTTATAAATATACTCATTTTACATTATATAAATCTTTGTTAATGATAGCTGTAAACTATATTTAGTCAAATTCTTTTACTAATGAGGATTAGTATTTAATCATAAAACCAATTAGCTTTGAAATATATATATATAAAATAAAACATGTAAGTCAATATATTAGCTACTAAATCTTATGAGAATTTAATTTTGATACACTGTCAATACAAAAAAATTTCACACAGATATCTAATCATATATTATTACATCAATAAAAGTGTTTGACTGAATAATCTATTAACTTAGGATGTGTTTATTTAGAAATTTTTTTAGCAAAAAATCACTTTTTTCATAACAAAAAAATCAGTTTTCGTATATTTAGATAATTTTCGTATCTTTTACACTAATAGTGTATCAAAATTAATCTCCTCTTATAATGTATCTATGCTCTTAAAAAAATAAATAAATCAAAGTATATAACAAGTGATTAATTTCAATGCACTAATAATGTAAAATTGTAAGATCGGCCCATAGAATTTCAAGAAAGTAACTAATAATGGTAGGTAGTTATTATAGTTAGTAGTTTCATATAAAAATTATTATATTATTAGTGCATAAAAATTAGTTCCATATAACAAACTCCCTAAAATGTACCCAAAAAATAAAAAAACTCCCTAATTCTAGCCCCTTTTTTTTCATATATAAACTCGAGTAAACTCCCAAATCGATCCCTGACAATATTTTTAATAGACATATTGGTCACTGGCAAAAAATAATTGGCCTATTGATCTTTGACAATTGCAAAAATTGAACAATTTGGTTTTTGATTCACTTGCAACTTATAAAAAGTCTCGTGTGAATGTAAAATAATAATTAGAGCTTGTCTAACCTCATTCTATGTAGCAACTATAAACGCATAATTTACATAACATGAACCGCTTAAGCTATCACACCTAATCCAACCCTATCTTTTGAAACGATGCATTTAGAGGATGCCATGTGGGATAGGGTTAGAGAAGTTTTAGTCATTATTTTACCTCTACATCAAACTCTCTACTAGTTGCGAGTAAATCACGGACCAAATGTATCCAAATTTTGCAATTATCAAAGACCAAAATGTCCAAATTTTGTAATTGTCAAGAATTGTGGAACTAATTATTTTTTGTTATGAACCAATATATCCACCAAGAACATTGTACTTGGGGTTTACTCTTTTTAAAAGTTATATTATGTATACTTATTTTGTGTGGGATACTGTATCAATTTATATTTTATCTATCATTGGATGAGGTATAAATCTAATTCAAGTGGAATTCATATCCCATCTAATAATAAATAGAATGTGAGTCAGTACAGTATTCCATAAAAGTGAGTATAAAAAATATTTCTCCTTTTTTTTTTTTTTCAAATTATGTGTATTTCTCTCTTTTAAACCCATACAACTTCAAATTTTGCACCTCAAGTTCCTTTCCATAACCGCCAACTCTCTCCTTCCCGCGATGTCACACTCCGCAGCGGAACAACCACTTTCTCTCCTTCGCTCGCTAATCCAATCCAGAAGGTCCTCTTCCTTCATTCCTCTCTCTCTCTCTCTCTCTCTCTCTCTCTCTCTAGCTAACATCGCAATTCCATTACTTCTCGTAGTTTCGGCGACGCAACGCTTCGATTCCTCGAATCACTTCTGGTCTCCAAGGACGTGAAATCGCTGATCGAAGCCCGTTCCAGCTTGACGCAACTCCTCAGATCTGAATCTCTCTGCGTTATCCTCTCCATCGCCGAAAAAACCGTTCACGAGAAGCTTCTCGTCCTCGAATTCTTCGTCCGCGCCTTCGCACTCGTCGGCGATCACGAGGTACTTCTTCTTCTCCTTCTGAGTTTTCACGTTCACGCTTTGGCTGAATCGGAGTTTTATTTCATTTCGCGCGCATTTCATTCGCTCAACATCACGCAGAATGTCGATGTGCTGATTCAAACTTTTTTTTTTTTTTTTCAAATTCCGTTTTTCTGAAGAGTTGCTTGGCGTTGAGATACGAGGCTTTAGTCATGAGGGAGATCAAGTCCTCGAGTTGTGAATGGCTTCGAGTTTCGCCTTCGGAATGGTTGAATTTCGTGGAGGACGCGCTGAATAACGGTTTTCATGCTGTTGCAGAAAAGGTATATATATATGTTCAGTGTGTAATTGCGATCTGCAACTGCAATTTGAAGGAGGCTAAAAAATGCACCTATAGGCAATGCTCATGGTTTTGAAATGCGATTAGGTCAGGGTTTCGATTGAGTTGATATTATAGAAATTGTAGATTACTACATGAGTAAACTCTCATTAGAAACTTTAAGTATTGGTCATAAAAGTCCTTGATCTGAAAAAAGAAATAATTTTAAGACTCTTACAATTTTTTTTCGTAATCAAATTAGTCCATAATGTTATATTTTCATTAATTGAAGCAGGATCTGACATTGAATTTTTATTAACCAAATTAGTCTCTATTAAAAACTTCTACAGCTAGAAATTACAACGACCGAAGCTTAGGATTTCAGGGACTTAAGAGGACTCACTCTAATTATAGAACTGTGGATGTAGAGCTCAATTCAAAACCATGTTATTATTTATTTTATTTTATTTTATTTTTTTCTTTATTCTCTTCGAATAGGCTTCTAGATAGCGTGAGATTGGTATCTGTTAAACTTTTAAATCTGAGTTGTGTGAAGAATGAAAAGTGTTGCATTCTTGTTGATAGACGAATGTATATATACGCGGTTGAAACAAGGAGCTAACCAATAACTACAAGACGTAACAAACATAACATAATTTCTTGTCAAAAGATGAAAAAAAAAAAGGAAGCGAAAATAACGGAATCTGAAAGTGACGTAGCTAATTTTTTAATAAGCTTAATAACCAGTCACTAACTGACCATTTTTGGAGCGGATTTAGCAGTGTCTTGAATCCGTGATATAAAACTGTATAGATGAAGGTATTCAACCATAGTTGGGAATTTATTTTGTTAATGATTGGCCATTTTGGTGATGCTTTAGCTGATATAGCTGTAGTTCTTGAAATTTTTTTTTTTTGAAGTCTTTCGGTTTGAAATCTGAGTTAATTCTGTGTGCTTCATCATTCTCCCGTTTGGCAATTAGGCATGTGAATATGCATTGTCGTGCCTTGGGAATAATGATGTCCTAAAGCATGGAACAGACACAATTGATGAAAACTTAAATGCAATTAGCGAGATTACAAAGCTCAGGAACTGTGCAATGACATCGGTTGCTTCACGATCTGGTATCTCCTCATTGTTGCTTTGTAAATTCATGTCATTATTCTTCTGCATATGTGAATGTTGCGAGCAGATTTGAAATCAGTGCAAATCATTTTTAGATTATGTTGATTCAAAAATGTCAGCAGCAAGTTTTTTGGTCTTGCTGTCTCTATCAACTATTTTCCATCTCCTTTTTACTTGGGAACAGTTTCTCATGATTTGCTCTAGAGATTTTTGCTGCAACTAGAAGCCAAAATTTTATGGAAATATGCAGTTTATGGTGTTCTTTTGGTGTAATTGCCATTTGGTCAGAGTAGAACTCCCAAGTTTTTGAAGGCATCTTTTTGCTCGAGTATTTGCTTTGTGATAGGATTGTATTGCATGTATATAGCTTCTCTCTTGTTCACTACTCATGGCTGTCTTAAACAAAACGGAATAAAATAGTTCAATTCTCTTGTCGATCGGGAAAAAGGATTTGCAGCCCCCCGCCTTACCGCTTGGCCATGCCGCCAAAACCATAAAAAAATATATATATATCTGAGAATACCCCCCCTTTTTTTAACAGTGTTTTCATTTTTGAAATGCTGTGATGCTGGACAGCCTTGCTGTACTCTCCTCTCTATTTCCTTGTTCTTTTATTTTTTTTGTTTGGTAGGATGTCTTATCTTTCCCCAAATTTTTCCCTTGTACCTCTGATACTATTTAATTTTGAGTTTAACTTTGTATTTTCAATCAAGCTTCCTTGGCTTGTCATTTTTCGTTGCTCTGGTTTTATTTATCTGTTTGTAGTCCGTTGATAATTAGAAATTAAGGGAGGTTCTATCTTTTGTTCCTCCTCTTCTGCACGCTTGTGTGAAGGGCCATATAAATTAAGATCATAATCATCTATGAATGGATATCTCAGGAGTTTTTACATGTCATCTTTTCCCCCTTAGTGGCGAGTAATATGGAACATTGATATTAAAAGCACATTTTCATATGTTTTTTCCGGAAACGGATTTGTGCTTTGTAAGTAGTCATTTGTTCATTACAAGTTCTGTTTTATCATATCAGTTCAGGCGCAAGCAGCGGAGTACCTAAAAAGGAAAACAACAGAGCGGCAAAAGTCGGACTTACTCTGCAAAGAAAAACGATGTCTAGCAAGCACTTCCTTCAGAAATGGAATTAAGAGACAGAATCTGCGAAAGTTATACGAACACCAAAGCCTCCTGCAGATCAATGATGTATTAGATGGACAACATCCAAATTTGAGGTGAAATCATTATCTGATTGCAAATTATTTTTGGTGAGCTTATTCATTGATCATTGTTCAAACATGTGACGTTCTTTTAAAATTGGCCATTTTCATTAGAGTGTTAAACCTTGTTTTGATTTGGTGTTACAAGCAGAAAGAGTAAGTGCCCGGTTGGATTGCGGTTTGCAATCCCCATAAGGCCTTCTAGGGGAAGGAAAATGACTTTGTACAGTAAATAGTAGTGTTTGGTTTAACTTCTTTCAAAAGGCCTTCTGGTTTGGAAGAAGTATATTTAAGGTTACATTTCATTCTAGAAAAAAACCTTTTGAAGAGGAATTTTACTATTATTCTCACATCAACAACTAAAAACTTTATCCTATCCAAACAAAACTCATTCTCCTAAACTTACTTTTAACATATTCAAACCAAACAAAAATTATTCTTTTAAAAATAATTCTTCTAAAAGTCCTTCTTTTAAAAAATTTTCTTTCAAAAAATCTTCTCCCAAAAGTTACACCAAACAGACCCTTTCTTTACAGCATATAATATGCGACAAGAGGTAAATAAGTCAATAGAGATATTGTTTGAACCATATTTTGGAGACAGTTTGGATATTCAGTGACAGTATATAAATAATTGGGAATTCATTATAAGATAATTGAAGTTTTTTGTTAGTAACACATAAGTTTTTCATATATATATATCAGAAAGATTGATCAATAGTGCATTTGGAATTCTTAATTATCCATATGTAATTCTCAAATTGTCTCAATAATGTCTAAAAAATTAGTGTACCAACAATAATGCACAATATTATGTGATTTTACCCTTTGTGGACTTGTATCAAGACTAACATCTTTTGTGATCAGTTGAAGCCAATAGTGCAAATTGAAAGCTCCACCACCTCAAGGTTTGTAATTGATATTTAATTGTAATTTATTCATTAATTATTTCATATACTGTCAACATTGTAATTGAGTAGGCAGTTGAGTGCACAACCTAGTAGTTGTCTCCTATATATTTCATTAAGTTTTGGATGTCCCAAATTTGACTCATTCCCCCTCCTCATGTCTTTGTGGTAATTAAAAAAAAAAAAACCCATTGTAACTGAGTATACTCGTTTCTGTTTGGCTCTACTGACTGAAGAAAAGACCTATGCGGACCCATCCATAGTGCACCATATAAATAATAGGTCCAACCCCACAGGTACGACCACTTAACAGCCATCTGGCGGATGGCTGTAATAGAAATTATGTGATGTCAACTGATTCTTTAATCTTTATTAGTGGCCAGATGGCTGTAATAGAAATTATGTGATGTCAACTGATTCTTTAATCTTTATTAGTGTAGCGAGTTCTTTTGATAAAAATGCCTTATAATGTGCGAGTCTTAAGCTACACAATCCTGAACATCTCAAGAAAGCTATCGTTCATGAATTTAGTATCTATTAATCATGTGAAATTGTAAAAGAAACAAGTAGAGATTCAGTATATGTCTAATCAATGATACAATTGACCATAAGCTTAAGTTTTCGGATGTTAAGGGAAATGAAACATAAGTGGCGGAGAAATGTTGTTGCTTCTACTGTAATAATGGAAGTAAAATTGTATGTGGTTGCAGCTCCCCCATACATATAACAAGACTTCTTTTACATTGTAATAGATGGTAGCTTCAACTGCCTTCAACTATGGATTTTGGGTAGAGATGACATTGGCTACATTAACGCACAAATTTTTTTTTTCAAGAAAGAAAATTTCATCTATTAAAAAGTCTAACAGCGCTTAAAAATCTATAAAAATATATTAGATCTAAATTTAATAAAAAATAAATATATCCTATATTTCGAATTAACTAACAATATGTGGTTTTGCTCCTTATTCAAAAATTATCAATATCTAAATATATTTTATATTGAAAATCAACAAGAAATATGTTATAATTTGAAGAATGTATTATGCCTTTTTTTCAAAATAGATCTAAATATTTTTGTTATTTGTAATATGATAAATAGAATTATTCATTAAGGAAAATCAAAACACTCATAAAGAGGATAACAAAAACACTTATAAAAGAAATAACAAAAATATGCACAAAATAGACAGCCCAAGTGTAATATTTATTATAGTAAAGCTTAGGGTACAATTTTATATAGAAAGTTCAAAGTTAAATATTAATATACATAGATATAACAAAGAGTTTAGGAGTAGGGATAAAATTTTGCTTGCCATAAACTAAATATTTTTAGGTTAGATAAAGAAATTACAATTCATTTAAATACAACTTCGGTACGTACCTAGTAGCTGGAGAAGTCTGCTTTCATTTACAGCATTATTTGATTAATCTGAAACTATCAGAAATAGAATGAAAATTAAAAATTTTTAGTAGATAATAAGTTTTAAAGCATTTGAAATAGATGGTTTCAGTCGTATCTTAGTATAAAAATTCACACTGTAGTTATTATAACACATCAAATCATCTCCAAAGAAAATAATATCTCATAATAATATGAGCAATAGATACTTCTGCAATTCATAATGTAACAAGTCTTATTAAAATTATGATCTCTTTATTTTAGTTTCCACTTTTTTTTTGTATATCTATCACATATATATTTGAAGGTCTTTTCTTAAGAAATTCCTATTATTTGGTGTTTTTTATAATATAGTGATGACAAAGTAAAACCTTTACGCCATGCTAACTAAAGCAGGTAATATTAAAGAATCTTACATCTTATCCCTCTATCTTCTTAACAATTAATGGCAAATCTTAAATGTCATTATTTTATAGTTATTTGCTTGTCATTATGTATAAATCATAATAAATATAGATATGCATAAACTTAAGCAATAAATAGAATTTAAGTAAAACTCAAATAACATAAAATAAATAATAAACTTGAAATAGTATAAGTTTGAATAAAATAAATAATATAATATCTCAATAAAGTTTTCCAAAATATAGAGTTGTTAAATCTAAATATTAGGGTGTGTTTGGTTTGCGGAAATATTTCCTATTTCCATTTTCTATTCTCATTTCCTAAAAATCATTTCTGTTTTCGTTTTTCCAGCTTTTGAAAACGTGTTTGTTTTGTTTATTTTCATTTTTTGGCTTTTCTCTCATCAAAGAAGTGGAGAACACATTTAGAGGATCCTAATCCCATGTAGTAGGGGCTTCTTTTTAAAACAAGGTCATTTCCTCCCAGCAGCCATTGATTCAAAGACCCATTTGGACCCAAGCTCCATAGCAGGTGCTTTGTCAAACCTGGAACTATATGAAGCCGAGGTACATAGCAAGACCAACAAAGACAGGATGAGGTGGACCATCTAGGCTCGTGCTCAAGTTCACGATCTGCACCAAAGATTAAAGTTGGTGGACATACTAGGTTGGTTTCGATTTTCCAATACCAATTTGAGATGGATTTGGTGGTTCTGAGATCATGCTCCATCAAGGTCGCAGAGACGATGGTCAAGATTGGATTGGAGGTTAGAGGGTCGAAACTAGCTAGAGGGTGGAGAAGTTAATGGCATGCTTGACAAGAAAGCGGTTGGCGTTAATGTGGGTGGCATGAACTCGATGGCATGCTCGACGAGGGAATGGTTGGCACTGATATGGACGGCGCGAGGTTGAGTTCGGAGGTGGGGGAAAATTGAACAAGGGGGAGGTGATGCGGGAATCAAGAAAGAAAAAAAAGAAAATAATGTCTTTAAAATCACAAAATTGCCACCGTCCCAATATGAAAACAACAAAAACGACTTTTTTTCGTTTTCAGTATTTCCAAAAATTTGGAGCCCCTTTCCTAAAACTGAAAATGAGAATGCTTAACCAAACATATTCTTCATTGCATTTTCTGTTTTTTGTGAAAATGGAAACTGAAAATGAGTAAACCAAACACCTCCTTAATTTCTAAAGGGATTGAATTTAAAATTATTTTTATTTAATTTCTTTTAAAATTTTTTCATCATGATCCATGAATTTGTTCTTGTCATCATGAAGCACTTAACTCATAAAAGTCATGTTTTTACAATAATCATTATAGAGTTATATTAATGTCCATAAATTAAAAAATTATCATACTATTTATAAGTCATGGTATAAAATTCCAAGCAATGTATAAATAATTTAATAATTCAAGTTTATATATAATAAATTTTTACTTATTTTAAATGTTATATATAATATTTTACTTTTAATATTGGTCTCTTAGAGAAACTACCATTAAGATTGACAACTTAAAGTAATATATCATTATATAAACAATATCTTAATAAGAATAATAATAATTAGAAGAAACAAATAAAATAATTTAGAACAATGAATAAGTTACAATAATAAATAATAATGAGTAATATTATAAAAGAACAATCAATAAAATAATTTGAACAATAAATAAAATAAATTATAATAATAAATAACAAAGGACAATAATGTCAAAGAACATTAAGTAAAATAGTTTATAATAAATAAATATAGTCATAATTTTATTTTATAAATAATTTTATTATCAATCTCTATATTTTATAAATATAGTATCCCACTAAACTCTTTAATAATCTCTACTCTTTATCTTCTTTCTTTTTCTTTTACTTCCTTTCTCTTCTTGTTTCCCACACTCTCTTCTTTTTTTCATCATGCTAACCCCCTCAATTCTCACATTCTAACATTATTTTTACTCTTGCTTTATTTTTAGGATGGTAAAAACTACGCCCCTCGATTTATAGTAGTTCAAATACTTGTTAGATACGTCACTTGTGACGTTTTTTATATGTTATTTTACAAATTTTTCTTACAGCCTGCGTCTTCCATAAATTTTTTCAAGACAATCCCTCAGCTTCATGTTCCCTTACCTATTTCAATTACTGCCCCCTATCTATAGCCTTTTAGAAAATTTGAACATTAAAGCCATAATCATGCTTGACTTGGTCAGGTGGTGTATAAGCACCTTACGTGGATTTTTTTTTTCAACTTTATCCAATAAAATACTAAATTATATCATTATTGTATTTGTGCTTTCTTCTCTTCTTTTTTTGTTTTTAGGTATTGAAATTATATATATATATATATATATATATATATATATAATCAATATTAATTTATAATCTTATTTTAAAAAATTAATATCGATAATTTAATTTTTTGATCAATCAATTCAAATAAATCAATCAAAATATTTCAATAAAGAAGATTAATTAAATTAGTCTTTACAAAATATTTATTAAAAAGAGAATGTTATAACAAGTAAAATAAAAGATATAAAATGTTAAACAATAAAAAGAATAAGAAAAACGGTGGAGTTGCCACCAAAAAAGAACGGTAACAGTCCCTCTTAACTCACGTAAGAAAAGACAAAAAAAGAGGATAGAAAAAAGAATTCGACCTGCACTATGGCCCTAGAAGTTTTCGACTAAACCTGCTGTCGCTATTGGCGTACAAAGTTAAATAAGGATTGAGATGATATTTAAACAAAACATTTACGAGTGAAAGACTAATAACGGTTTAATGAATTGGTCAGGCTTAGAGTTACTCCTAAGATTTGTTTTTCATAGAGTTTAATTTTTATGTTATGATAGTATAAAATAACTTTATACTCTTAATTAATAAAAATTCAAAAATTTATCAAATTATAATAGGTAATTATCTATCATGATTTAACAAATTCTTGAATTTTTATTTATTGATAGTATAAAATTATTTTATACTGTTAATATATAAAAATTAAATTTTTATATAAATGAAATAGATTTTTGTGCAAGTTTTATAATAATAGAGAAGTGATTTATGTAATGGAATGTATTTACAATTTACTCAACTTCTATTTTTGCAAGACAACATTAAGCAAAATGATACTGTGCACGTTCAAAAGCTAAAGCATTTTAGGATTTAATTGTATCTTAAAATTGCCTTGAACGTTGCACTAAACTTGTTTGGAGTATATGAAGTAAAATTAAGTTTGAAGTCAAACTTAATTTTAGGTTTTTAAACGTGAATGTAACATTTTATTATTTTTGAGTTGAGTAAAAATTTATTAAAATGTGTATTGAATATTTTTTAAAAAAATTTAATATGTATTATTGTTTAAATATTATTAAAATAAATAAATTTTAAAATATTAAAATTATATTTAAAAGCAACTTTATTTTGTAATACTTAAATAAATTTTAATTGCATAAAATTATTTCTTTATCAACTTATTTATAATTAAATTTTTAAAATTAATTTGTTTTTAATTTAACATATGAAATAAATTTATATTTTTTTATATTATACATATGAAGATGATTTTTTTTTCAATATGATACATGTATTATATAGAATTAACTTTTTAAAATAAATACTTTAAAACATAAATTATGGTAGTGTTAATTCACTTTTGATTAAAATTAAGTTTACAAAATCAAGTTGACTTAAAATCAATTTTAAAATCTAATCCAAAGACACTATAATTTTTTTTTTTTTTTGGTATAACATTAAAATTTATACTTCATGTAAATTATCCAAATTCCCAATCATAGATTCATTGACGTACACACTATAAGTGTTTTAAACTAGCTCCAATTATGTTGAAAACTGGACATGTGTGAATAGATGCAAGTCTTAAGTAACATGCACCTAATATTATTCTACAACGTTCTTCACATGACTGTATGCCTAATTTTCGAAAAGAGTATTCTGGAATTTTGTGATCGGAAGGGAATCTAGAGACAAAGAAAGTCTTAAACATTGTTCAAGGTAAAATGAACAGACCCGGCCAATTGGAGCTTTTCTAAATTCTTTTTTGACCTGAATATGTTTTATTTTATTTTATTATATTTTTTTGGTTGAGATGTTTTAATTTTTTTGAATAGTTGATATTGATACTGTACAACATAGTGTACAATCTTGTACCAACACTTGTCTGAACTTTTATGTTTTCTGGTGAATAGTTTTATCTGAATTTGGTTTAACAGGAAGAAAACATCAGGATCAGCTACTTAAATACTTGATTGACTCATTAATACTAATTGAATATGGCTTTTCAGTACAAGCTAATTGAATCATTAATACCAATTTTTTTTCATATATATATATATATATATATATATATATATATATATATATATATATATATATATATATATATATATATATATATATATATATTAACGAATTATTACTACAACTTAAATATTTAACATTAGTTTTTAAACCTTCACAATTTCTGCGTAAGTCGCTGGGGAAAAAACATGGGAGGTCCTACAGATCGTGATCATGTGCCTTGTAATTATTGTTCTAAAATCTGCTTTGCACGGCGGTCATATCAAACAAGTATGTTGAAAATAGATGTTCACATTGGGGACTGAAATTCATATGCTCAAGCCATTGAATTGAATTTCTGGACAGTTGCGCCTCTCACATTTCAAGCAAATTTTCTGTCTCTATTTGCCTCATTTGTCAAACTGCACTTCCAATTTCTCCACCTCAGCTTGCACTCGGTCAGATTTGGAGGTCTCATAAAATAAAATAAAATAATTAATCCATAGTAGTATTATTTTTAGAGGTTCAAATTTAACTAAATGTCCATGAATTAAATTTTGACGATTCACATTTAAAGTATGCGGATTATTCGTCTTAATTTTTCAACTCAATTTATATGGACTAAATGAAGTACGCCAACTATTTTAAACGAACATATTAATAAATCAATTGGGTTGAGTTTTCTCATGATTAGTTAATCAATAAGTCGAGTTTAGATATGGTTTGGTGATAAGAGGTTTGGGTAATTTGTAAGAAGTCATAGATTTAAATTTCATTGTCAACATTGTACCCAAATAAAAAAGGTTAATCAATAAGGGTCCATTTGATTTAACTTTTGAGAGAAGATCTAATGAAAGAAAATATTTTAAAAGAAGATTTTTAAAAGGAATTACTTTTAAAAGAATTATTTTTGTTTGGTTTGAATATATCAAAAGTAAGTTTAGGAGAATGAGTTTTGTTTGGATAGGATAAAATAAAATTACTTTTAGTTGTTGATATGAGTGTAATAATAAGATTCCTTTTCAAAAGATTTTTTTTAAAATGAAAAATAACCTCAAAAATTCTTCTACCAAAATTTTTTTTGAAATTTTAAAAACCTTCTAAAAAGTAAGAAATTAAATCAAATACTATCAATTACAAAATCATTGTCTTTCTTATGGAAGGCCTTTTGGTGGATCCAAAATGCAATCCAAACAGACACTAAATCGAGTCTAGAACAATTTTAATTTGAAAGCCAGCCTAATTCATTGCCAATCTTACTCCCACTCTTCTAGACTTTGAAGACCACGCTCATACCAAGAACCGAATCTTCCACATCACCAAGGCAAAGGAGGGACAAATTGTTCTAAATTGGAGCTTGCATGTCATATTTTTCTTTAAGGATGGCGAGCGATGTTTGTTTTTCCTTTATTCATTAAAAACATTAACATATGTGCTCAGTAAATAGGGTTTGTCTACAATCCTCTCAATCAAGTTAGGGTACCGTATACTCCTAATAACTTTAAAATTAAGTTATATTATCTTGTGTGAAAGTTCATAAAAAAGGGATTTTCAGTTATATAAGAAAGATTTTATCATATATTCGAATATGTACTCTAATATAAGCTTTGTTATAAAAATCTGTATTACATAACTATAAATCTCCAAAAATTTAAATATTGATTCTAATTATGTATTTGAATATAAATTTTAAAATTTTATCTTTTTTCATATTTGAGTAAGAGAGAGAGAGAGAAAAAACACTTAAGAGAGAAAAGCTTTTTTTTTTGTGGTAGGAGAGAAAAGTTTTTAATCTTCATTTTATAACTAAAAATACCCTAAAACTTGTTCTTCAATTCACATTTACTGTTCATATCAATATTTGCCCAAAAAAAAAAATTATGGAGAATTGAATCTTCCCAAATCATGGGAGAGATTGTATTTTCTTTTTCTTTTATATAATTATAAGCCTCTCAAAAGTTTTTGATGAATTCCTCTTATATTGACTTTTAAGTAAAAAATACAACTTGCTTGTTAAATTGTTGGGAGTATGCAGTCCTCCAACTTGATTTGGGAGGACCATAAACGCTTCCCAATAATATCTCATTATTTCAATACGTATATGATTTTTTTTTTTTTTGGCCTTTTTATTCTTTTTTCACTACTTTCAAGAGTTTAGCTGTTTGAAACTTGAAAGTTGAAAGTTAGTAAGTGTTAACCGAAGGAATGAACCAAAATGAATTCAACACAATGGTCCTATCATGTACATATTCAAGAATCAACCAAAATGAATTCAACACACTGGTCCTATCATGTACATATTCAAGAATATGATTCTTGAATACATTCAATGCATACCTAAGAAAAATTTTTATCATTAATTTTAAACAAAATTAAATTTTATTTTATTTTTACCAATATCCTTAGAAGTCAAAAAATTAGGAAAGAAAAAGCTTTAACTGAAAAATAAAACATTTTAAGTTTTCAATATATTAATTGCATACATTGTAATCTTCTGAAACTTTTCTTTAGTTCATTAGGATACTAGAGATAGATAAACTCTAAATTTAAGCCACCAAAATAAAAATTATAATAGTACTAATAAGTAATAAAGATCTTTTCTTTATTTCACCAAAAATAGAGATCTTTTCTAAAGCATGCATTAAATATACATTAAAAGCATGCAATAGTTTTAGGACATTTGCTAATGATTTTAAAATTGAAAGGATAACATGAAGGGAGTTTCTATGAAAAGCTTGAGCATAGTGGCACTCGAGTATGCTCACCTGCAAGGTTTTTTATTTTTATTTTCATTTTCTTATTTCATCTATGTTCATTTTTTACAGTCACTTTTACAAGTCAGACACTATAGAAGCACTAGCATTTCATCGCTAGTTCGTTTTGTTGGTGACGGATCTAAAAAAATTTAGCTAATAGAGTCAAAAATAATATACAAACATAACAAAATGGCTTACATAATTATATTTAGTTATCGAAAAATATATTAATTCAAAATAGTAAAAGATCATTTTATATGAATCTATAAGTAAAATAGTAAGTGAAGTAAAGAATAAAAAAGCAAATTGACCTCTTTAATTATATTTTTTATTTTAGTGTAGGATCAAACTTAATAAAATAATATACTTATATAATTATTAAAAAATTTCAAATTTTGATGGGGGCATGTGCCCCCACCCATAGCAACATGGATCCGTCCTTGCGTTCTGCAATAAAGTCTTACATGAAAAATACTCTAAAAATCTTCATTTTTTGGTAAGCTTTTCCTGACTTTGAATATTTAACAAATACCCTAAAAGCATTTATTAGCAAAAATTCATAATCTTTTAAGCTTTGTCTTAAATGCACCCTATAATATATGGTGTATGATGCACCTGGTGGTATAGCATACACCAATTTTTAGCCACATTCATAAAGTGTAGCTAAATAATGCACCATAAAATCTCTCTCTCTCTCTCTCTCTCTCTCTCTCTCTCACTTCAACTCCATATTCCCCATGTCGACTTGCCCCCAACTTCACCCCTACCACCAGCCGTGCATTGTAACCTCGCCAGCATTCATGGGCACCACTACGGCTGCACCCCCACCCCCACCAGGGTTTCTAATGTTGACTCAGGTAAAACCAACCACTGCCACCACCACTTTCACATGACCACCTCTCCAGAATGGCAACAGCCTTTTGGATCTAGCGAAAAATGCGACAATGGAGAGGCGATCAGCAAAGCCAAGCGATCGAAGAGATCATGACCTACATCAATGTTATGACCCAAGTCTATGAAGAGAGCCCAAATCAAAAGACTAACCTACTAGGTAGGAGAGCTCTATCGCTTAAGTACCATGTTCAACTTACTTCTTTGTTCAATGTGGGACTCATAACATTGTCGCCCTCTTTAAGACCCAACGTCCATGGCAGCTTCACACTATCAACACTGACTAGGCAGGAGTCTTTTCCCTCTTAGTAGCTTCACTCATCTATCAGTGTTCAACACAATACTCTCACTATTGCGCCTTAATCTAGCCTATAGGTAGCTCTTTGTATAGACCAACTCTCAACGAAAGCATCAACTATTATGATCTAAGCCCATGAAGAGAGCCCAACCCAAAGACTAATTTATTGGATAGAAGAGCTCTATGGTTTAAGTACCACATTTAACTTACTTATTTGTTCAGTATAGGACTCATAACAATTGAGCTCTTCATTAACCGAAGCTTCGCGCCCAACATGGCTCCACCGACGTTGAGCACCACCACAAAGTCACCAACGGGCCAATCTTGTAGCTGGTGGAGGACGACGACCTCCCTTTTCAGCGTCAGTGAACATAGAGCCGAATGCAACATCGGCCACCAATGAGGGAGTGGGAGTTGAGGTGTAAGAAACCATGGTGTGGATTAGTCACCATTTTTAATCCGAACTGTCCAATATCACTAAATTTCAATCAACGGTGTGGATAGGTCCAGTAACATGTGTATACCTTTTTTTCTTAAACGATACATCAAGCACCATACTTAAAGAGGTGCATGACAGAATGACCCAATCTTTTAATAGGTAATATCACTTCGAGAGGAAAACATTGTCTTAGTATATAAGACATGGTCATATGCAAAGATACATAAAAATTGGACGCAACATATCCTCCTCGGAACAGAAGATTTGTAAACTGGAATCATGTGAAGTGCATTTAATGCAAATAGAATAGGTCTTAGGGTTTCACAGCTCGGTACATTTTAATTTCAATCTCTCTCTAAAGGGGTTTTCTTTTAATTTAATAACTCATATTGTCCTTAGTCGCAACTCGCACGTCTGATCCATAGCATTAACTAATTTAATCAAATAAGGTTGCCTATTTATAATCATCGATCAGCAGTCATAAGTACTGCCTGCAGTATGCACGAGTATTGCAACATGCCCATGCATGGTTTGCAATTCAACAATTAATTGTGTGTTGCTGTTATTGCGAATATACAACTCATCCCCTTGGTTCAATTCAACATGATTTATCTATAGAGAAAGCATGTTGTTTAAGATTTTTTTTTTCTCTTATTATTACACTATCAATAGACTTGAACTCTATTAGACTTCAATTAATTTAAGTCATATTTTACTTGCTATAAAGATAAAAATTCTATCAACATTATTTTTTATTTATAAAACTTAAATTCAGAATTTTATTCACAAGAAATAAATACTAAATTACTTGAACCAAATAAGTGTCAATGTGTTACTTCAAGCAAAGATAATATAGCTTACGAAACAATTGGTTGTGTAGCGTTGTTCTTCCATGCCTAAAAATTCTCCATTTTAGAAATATATCTTGCACTCTGCTCTCATTAAGAAAACGGTGTTTCATAGTCTTTATTTTTATTTCTTTTATCTAACATTATTGTTAAGTATTTTGTAAAATACACTAATAATTTTAAAGCTGCTTGATTTGTGGCTATCCTTATGTTGTTGTTGTTGACATGACTACTAGTTATTATTATTAGCAGGCGCTAATATGCTTGTTAATTTATTAATTTTCATTTTATATTTTTAAAAGAAAGCATATAATATTGCTTATTTCTTGAATTCTTCTATTCTATTATATATCCAAGAGAGTATCTTCAATTATCCAAAGAATTAATAATTTTAAATAAATGAAAGTATAAGCTCTTTAACTCTTCAGTTTATTTATTCAAATTGTTAATAATTTCAAAAGAGTGGTAATATTGTTTTATTATTTTTCTATAACTTCATTTTATTTGTTTTTAAATGGATTATAATAATATTTTTTTGTAAAAATTATTATAAAATATTGAGAAAAATCAAAATATGACCAAATTGCAGGATAATCTCCATTTTGTGAAACTATACGGTAATTTGAACTTCTATACAATACGACCCAAAAAAAACAAAAAAAAAAATTCTACACAACTAATTCCTATTTGACTACAAAATCATGACAACCATAATGTCTCTTTACAAAAATTACATTCTTGAATTTGAATTTTCCTTCTTAAAAGATTGAGATTTTGTGTGACTAATAATCTCCTTTCTACTTTTATTGATTATGTATACAAAAATATCGCTCAATTAATAAATTTTTAGGATTTATGATTTAAGATTTAGAGTTTATATTAAACTACTATCGAAAGAAAAGGAAGGACAGACATAAAAAGGAAGGGAAGAACATACCCGAAAGGAATAACTACAGTCAAATTTGGAAAGAAAGAAAAATCAAGAGACTATTTTTTACTTTTTTTTTTTTTATTTTGCTCCAAAAAAAGTAACCTTGATGTTTCCTAAGTATCCAGCTTTTGATGTCTAAAACAGGTTTCTCTAACTCATGATTTGAATAAAATCCTTAGGCATTCAATTTAAATACGTAAGGGGGAAGAGAGAGAGAGAGAGAGAGAGACTGTATGAGAGGGTTTCCATGTGAAAGTCCGAGCCAACAAACATTCACGTTGAGCTCTTCTTCTCTCCAGGGGTCTCGTTCCAAGTTAGGGTTCCAATTAAGTTTTCCACTTCACAACGGGCTATAGAAGTGAACTATGATTGTTTATATACTATATGTCCAAGATTAACAGCTGTATTATAACTCACTATTTAGAGTACTATTATAAAATTTGAAGATGAGTACTTCGAATATTAAATGTACATGTATCAAATACGTCATGTATACATAGAAAAAAATTGGAGAGTCAAATGTGGACGTGAAAACTACACAACTGCATGGATTGCCAACCTATCACGCGCCTAGACAGCATTTGACCACCGCCTAGCTAAAAGTTATATTATATGAACCAATGTGATATTCATTATTTGCCCTTCACTGTTTGACTTTATTGCTCCCTTAATACAATGTAAATGCCTCAAATATCATTGGCTAAAATTGTAATTTAACATATGAAGCACATTTTTATAAATGATCTTCGTGGAAGAAGTGGTTTCTATCTTTCTTCTGAGTACATCAACCCAATATTTATTATTATTATAAATTCGTGCTTCACGAGAAGGACATGTGCATCTAGCTATTCTACACTAGGCAAGCAACCTTAAATCTCATCGGCCATTATAAATAAGGAATTTTAGGTTCATTCTCCTAAACACCAAGCTTCATTGTTCTGCGTTTCTTCCTCTTCATATACATACATATCAAAAGACACAACAAAAATACAATCTTTGTTATTCCTTGGCTTCTCAATATTCAACCTTGATTCCAAATGGGGAGTTCCTCACCTTGTGCTTCCTGCAAATTGTTGAGGCGCCGTTGCACAAAGGAGTGCATTTTTGCTCCTTACTTTCCTTCTGATGATCCCCGCAAGTTTGCCATTGTGCACAAGGTCTTTGGCGCTAGCAATGTCAGCAAAATGCTGCAGGTCTCTTCAACTCTTTCCTTACCCTTCTTTCTCAGTTTCATCCATCAAATTTTATATATATATATAGAGGAAGCGTATCACATCAGATGAGTATTTTATTATGAGAGTGAGAGGAGTAAATCTGAGCTGTATAACCATACATGAATGGTCAAGATTTAAAATTATTTAAAGGTCACAAAATCAATTAAAAAAGTCATGTGACTTTATGTTTTAATCTTGATCATTCACGTAAGATCCAATAGTTAAAATTTGCTCCTCTCACTCTCATAATAAATTACTTCTCTCATGTGATATGCTATATATATATATATATATATATATATATATATATATATATATATATAACAAGAGAAATTCTAAGGTAACAATTAGTTATCACAAATATTCCAATCAATTGTTGAATATGTGTAAAGTTAAGTATATACATGACATGATACATATCTATCTTTAAAGAATAATTCTAGACATGCCAATTATTAATTTGAATATATCCATTGTAGGTATGTTATGCATTGTAGTTAATTAATAACTAGCATATCCCTCTATTGTTCTTGATTGTGCAATTAATAAGGTTAATTAATTGATGTATACATGTTACTCTTCTATGTATGCAGGAGCTTCCAGTTCATCAAAGAGCAGATGCTGTAAGCAGTTTAGTTTATGAGGCAAATGCAAGAATGAGAGACCCTGTATATGGATGTGCTGGAGCCATAACATACCTGCAAAGCCAGGTTTCACAATTGCAAACGCAGCTTGCTGTGGCTCAGGCAGAGATTCTCTGCATCCAGATGCAGCAAGAGCCTACCACCTTACCAACTCAATTAGACCAAGATGACAAATTGCTGCTCCTATCAGCTGACAACAATAACTATGAATTCCTTCCCCAGTACCTCAGCTTTGCTTCATCTTCTTCCTCATCTTCCAATATATTCCAAGACTCTCAGCCTCTTAAGAGAGAGTCTTTTTGTTAAATTTACCAATTATTAATGAATTTTAGCTGTTTCAAACTGTTTTTTTTTTTTCTATTTAATTTCACTTATGTTGGTCTATTGAGAATATGCCTTTTGTCTGTTAGTGCATTCTTGCCATCTTAATCAAGATGTTGACAGATACTCATAGAAATGGGGCGAATGAAAAAAGGGAAATGAAATTTGCACACAAGAAGTTTACACTATTTTAATTTACATTTTACTTGTTTGAAAAAATAGAAAAAAGTTAAAAAAATATATTGGAATGTTTTTAGAGTTTAATTTTGATACATTATTAATATAAAAGGGTTTTATATTATCATATAATCACATACTTCTATTTATAAGATTTTTAAGATAGTGGATGATTGAACACTTTTATTGATGTCGTAATATATAACTGAATGTCTATATAATTTTTTTTTAACTAACAGTGTGCAAAATTAAATTCATATTTTTATTATTTATGAAGAACTTATGTAAATATTATGTAATAACAATCATGTGTAAATATAGATGAAAAAAAATTTATGAGAGACATTTCTTTCGTAATTATAAAGGATGAAGTATTTACACTTACTCCCCCTTTCAATAAAGTATAATTTTTGAAATTTGAACTTATATCTTCTTTTTACGGTGACTAAGTTGCTTAGCACTCTTCCAATATATAGCTGGTTGGTTCAATAATGTGTAAATATTATTATAATAATAAAACAAGAAAATGACAGGAAAGGAGAAGTAAAACAAATAATAAATTATAAACTAGGAAAAACGGGATGTACGGGTCAAATTCTGCATGTGAGATTTGGCGTACAGTTGAAGGATTAATTACAATGAGTTTCTTTATCTTCCGATAATTTAATACTGTTTCTTGTCTGAGTTGACAGAAATGTTCCTTGAACACCACTTGAAATCATCATGTTCACGTTGATGCAGAGTGGTAATTTTTGTTTTTGATTTAAGAGAGGTTTTAAATCCTACGGTCCAGAAAATGAGGGGAAAAAATATTCGATATGGTTGAACTCGTTTAGGTGATCCTGTCTAAAAGGTTTTACTATTATATTATAAAATCAAACATTAAATTCAAATTTTATACAACTAGCTTAGAAGATATATTTTTACAGCAAATAGATTCTTGTAAAAATTTTACATAATTTAGTCCTGAATAAATTTTATATATCATTGATCAGGTCATATAAAATTTTCATAAAAGATGATTCAGTCTTTATTTTTACTATATTTAGTTATTTAAGTTATTATTACTTTTTATTTTATTAATATTTTTAATGTTATAACTGAGATAATAAATATTAAATGATATATAATAACAAACTTTGTTTTGGCATCATGCATATATACCATCTAAATTGTTTTTCTATGTATAAAATACTAGTTTGGTTCGACAAGATTGGTCATTATACTCTTGTGAAACCTCTCATTTTCTTTCAATCTGGAGTTCTAGTTTATAATTTATAATTTGTTAGAACCTTGTTTGATCGAAGTGGTAATGAGAATGGGAAAAAAAAATGAGGAAAAGTAATCAAACTTGACAGTATAATGGCTTTAATTGATTTGCATTTCCCCATGTTACTATTGTTTTTAATCAACTTTAATTTCTATGCCGATTATCATTTCCTTGTTGCCTTGTCTTTCTAATTTAATGTTAACAATTTAGAGACAATTTAGAATAGAAATCTCTTTTGATTAGCAATAACTTTTCTCTTGTTAGCAATTTTTTTTTGTGCAATAGTCATGTTTTGGTGGGACGGTGATGAGAAATGAGAATAGAATATTTGAAATTTTGTTTTTGTATTACTAGCTACTTATAGAAGAGACTTGTTGGGTCATAATAAGACTTTATTAATACACATGTAGACTAAGGATTGAACTTTAATATTCACCTATACTTATATTGATAGACTATGTCCTATATACTATGTCTAAACATCCCATGTTCAAAAATTATTTCCATTTGCACCATAAAAAAAAAAAAATTATTTCCATTTGTAATTTATGGACAAAAAGCACAACTGAGAATTTCTGTTATGCTGTTCCCAGTCAATATTACTTCCACTGTGAAGAAACACCTTTGCTGTTTCCTTCTACCAGAGTGCGAAACTTCCTTTGCTCGAAAATTGAATCAACAATTATAAGAAAGGTTCAAATCCTTAATAGAAATGTTATACGTCAAAAAAAAGGACATCTCATAAATATAGTAGAAAGAAAAAGATACAAAATTTTAAGTAGTGAAAAATGTTGAGAGAGAGAAGGCAAAATTGTGTTTTTTAATCTCTCTATTATTTTTATAGAATATCTATTTTTTTTTTATCTACAAATAACATTTTTCATACAAGCTAAACTCAAACAGAGAATAGTTTTTCCCCCCATTTTAATCTACTGATTCTATTGGAAGAGTTAGTTAAAATAACATAAATAATATATAAATAAAAGTTAATTCTCGATAATAAAAATATTAAAAGAGTTAAAATTAAATAAAACAATAAAATAAAATGCTTATCTGGTGTTTATTGACTGAGGTATGTTAAGCACTAAGCCTAAGAGTATTTTGCCTTCATGAGTTAATAATTCGGTACGGATGGTTTTCACGACTACTACACGTAAGGATATAACAGCCACTTCCCACTTCTGTACTTAAACTAGTGAGACTACAAAAATAACTATATTGGATTAGTTAAGGGAAACAAAAAAAAATTATAGAAGAAGCTATATTTTATATAATGAGAAAGAGTGTTATACTCTTGCTCTCTAAAATCATTTTCCTTTGACATATATATATACCCATTGGAAAGCATTAATAGCCAACGGTTTAAGAAAAAACAGCCTCTATGTTATAAAGGCAATCAATCAAGAATATTGATTGAATACTTTAAGAGATATATGGCAACATGCTAAAGTTATTTTTGCCGAAAGAGAAGGACTTTGCTAACGTCTAATTTTTCTATTAAAAGCTCATTAAAATCTTTTAGCTTATGGAACACATGTGGAATAGAAATAAAACTAATAAGCCATATAAACTACCGTAAAAGTAAATATCACTAACATATATACTAATGTTAAAAAATTAGGTGGTAATAATAATAACAACAACAACAACAACTTTGAAATATAAAATAAAAATAAAGAAAATATAACAGACTCTTCTCCAAAGAGTCTTGTATTATAATGTAAACTTTGTAAAAGTCATTGTTTTATATTGATCATCATCATCATCATTCCTTTTCATTTAGATATACCAGGGATTTCCAAGCCAAAATTTAATCACGACATACAATTTTGAAGATCCAAGATAGTTATCATTCCCAATTATGAATCGGTGCATCAATATAGATCTTTTGCAAACAGTTTTAAGTTACATGAATATGGTTACGAGTCGTCAAGTACCCGCCTCAATATATGTACTGGAATGGGATACAATAAAACAGATATGAGTATGCGAGGATATATATTATATGAAATGAAAATATAAAAAATAAAATAAATACAATTATCATAATGTGCTATCTTCAAATTTTCAATAAAAGTCTAAGATATATTAGGTAACTAAAAATATCTGAACAACTCAGTAGCAAAACTTAATTAATCTTTTGCAGGGGCTGGCTTGTATTCAAGTTATATTTACTTATAACGTTTGTCCAAAATGTAGCTGTGGTCACAACCGAAAAAAAAAATGTAGCAATGGTAGGGCATTCAAGACATGATATGACTTGAAATCTGAAAATTAAATTTGGTGTATTCTTTTAGTCAAGTGTGGGTCATATTTCGAGTTATTTGATCCGAGCTCAAAATCACAAGGTATTTAAAAATTTGGTTTAAATATGCTTTTAATTTTTATGAATATAGGTCATCTCAATTTTAATTATTTTAAAATTTTTACTTTGATTTTGGTCTCTTTTTTTTATTATTAGATTTTTGGTCTCTATTTAGATCTGGTATTAAGTGATGATATTTATAAGGGTCAGAAAAAGATTCATAAAATATTTATAATGACTAAAAATAAAATTTTTGATATTTATAAGGACAAATGCATATAAGGACCAAAATATAAAATGGTAGGGATTAAAAACAAAAAAAAATAAAAAAAAGGGGGCCAAAATCAAAGCATCAGAGGTACCAAAACCAAAATGACTAAAATTAATGGTAAATTATAAGAATTTTGAACTTAAAGTAATACATCTTAAATGATATAATAATATAAATTTTTGTATCAATATAATTTGTTGAGATTAATTTTGATGTATTATTAGCGTAAAAATATTTTATACTCTCAATTAATTAGATCTTATTATATGTGACTTTTAGAGTATTTATTATAAAAGTCAACACTTATTATAAATTTATAATATGGTAATATGTAATTGGATAGCTATATAAAAGATTAACTCACAAAATATCAAAATTAAATTCTTATATATATATATATATATATATATATATATATATATATATATATATATATATATATATATATATATATATATATATATATATATAAATATATATATTTCTTAATTTTTACTTATAAAATTTTGTAACTTAACTATGCATTCTATATAAATTTAGAATTTATTTTTTATACATTTTTAGTATAAAATTATTTTATATAGATATCCAATTATATATTATCAAATTAGACTGTTTGAGTTTTATACCTACTGCCTGAAAAGTGTAATATATAATAATATATAATTAAATAATAATATAAAAAAATTTTATACTAATAATATATCAAAATTAATTTAATAAATTTATATATTTTATCTAAATATTGAGTTATTTAGTCTGACCTACCCATTAATTAGGTCATAATCAAATTGGTCCGGATTAAAAAAAAAATCCAATTAAAAAAGTCGAGTTTTGTTTGAACAAAACATGTTACAGACCTATCCTGCATGTGCACCTGGAGTCACTCTTCCGTACTCTTGGAGGAAAAAAGTTTTTTCTCCAAGAACTACTTTCAATTTTTAATCATTGTATTTATAAGTGGGTCTCATATAAGCAACCGACGGTGATAATTCATTTTAGAGGAAGCAAAAGTCTTAACGAGGAGTATATTAAAATTTTGGGATTTTATTCTCCACCCTTGTTTTTCCGAGGTATCGGTATTATTTTGTATTCAATAGCTATGACTTAATTCTAAATTTTATATATCTTAAATATAATTAAAATATAATTTTAAAAATTTAATAATTTAAATTAATAGGATATATAACAAATTTATGATTACCAATAATTAAAAAATATGAATATCCTTTAACTTTATTATAAGAACATCGGAGAAATACCGTAAAATTTTTCGTGCACCCGCGCTGATTTTCAGACATAGCTGCCACGTGAAGCCGGCTAGTGAATATCCATCCAAATTACAAATGATTATGTTGCTCATAAATCTATGGCAAGACCCCAGCTTAGCGGTCTAATTTTAATTTTTTTGCAATCTATTTGGCACCAATATACTACTAATCAACAAAAAGTTAGGTTTGCTTAACACACACAATGTGTTTGGGAGCGTATCATCACTTTCAACACCCCCAAAAGACCCGTCATGATTTCGAGGAGATTGTCTACGGTCCTCCCAACAAAATTGGGAGTATTTGATCCTCACTATTTTATTTTTTTTAAGTCTTTTGTGCAAGTTGATAATGAACAGTGACATAAGGATTAAAGGTTGTTTTTGGGGACTTCTTGTTATATAATGAAGAGTAAAAAAAATTATTTCTTTAATAATAGTTTATTCTCTTTTCAATGTTTCTATCATACTATTGGTTGGATATAGATTCGTGTATAATATTTGGGAATTTTCAATTGAAGAGTAAAGATTTTTACCAAATAATATTTGAATGTGTATAGAGTACAAACTTGCATATAAAAATTCTCATTGCATAACTATAAACCCTAAAAAAATTTGATCATTAGTCCCTATTATATACTTGAATATAATTTTTAAAATTTTATCTTTTTTCATACTTGAGAAAGAAAAAACTTTGGATAGAGAAAGGTTTTTAATCCTCATTATATAGCTAGAAATTCCCTAAAAATTATTCATCAACCCCCATTATGTGAATGACACGCAAAACGAGGCAAATCAGCTAGCAATTTACTAGGAGTATTTGATTCTTCAAACATATTTGGGAGGATAATAGAATCATCCTTATTTTAAGGGTTCAACATACAAGATACAGTAGTTACTAAATTTTCTGAATGATATATTCATCAACCAACCTACCATTTGGATGTGAATATATATGATCACACCAAAGGAAGAAAGAGCTCGCTACATAATAACCCTAGCTTGAATTTCAAGATAGGTTTTGTACCATCCTTAAATTTTAATCCAACATCAAGTGCAATCATAGGGGGTTTTTTCTTTGTCAAAAGCAACATCCTATCGAAAGGTAAATTTTTCACTCATATATCCTATCTATTAAGAATTCCAAGGTTTTAAATTATAAACCGCATCACATGATACAATCGCAATATTGCAGTTTCAGCCATTGTCGTAACCGCATCATACCGCAACTGCAGTATGATACCGATTCACATAAATTGATCGCAATATAACCACATTAGAATCGCAATGGGCTACATCAGGATCACAACATGTTGTATGCTGCAATGCACATTGTAATATCTGCAATCACAATAACAACAATTGCATTTGTAAATGCAATTTAAAAGCTTGAAAATTTTTTAGAATTGAATAGACTTAACTTAATCCCCAAAAACTAGCTAATAAGGGAGGTGCGTTCTACGATGCACTTTGCTGGTCAAAGAGTGTGGTGCACCTTGCAATCTGATGGTGAGATTATGAGGTGAATCGATGCACCAAATTATCTATTATGCATTGTAGTAATATTTAATTTTAAAAAAAAATTAAAAAAATATGATTAAATATATTTTAGAAATTAATTTTCATACACTGATAGTATAAAATTATATTGATAATATAAAATAAGTGTAAAATTATTTTATACTGCCAATATAATTTTACACTGACAGTGTATAATAATTAATTTCTAAAAATTAGAAAAATTCTATCAGTGTAATTTTTACTCTGTCAGTGTAATTTTACATTATCAGTGTATGAAAATTAATTTCTAAAATATATTTAATTATATTTTTTAATTTTCTTAAAATTATTATATTACTATATTCATCATAGGTGATTGGTACATTGATACACATCACAAATCTAAACCATTAGATGCGCTACAATCACAAGATACACTAGTTTCTTTGACTGCGAAGCGCATTGCAATCGACACCAATAAGGGAGGGTTATCCAAACTCTAATAAAGGCTAGCTTAACTATATTTTCAAATAATATGGGACTCTAATAACCATAAAATAGACTCTGATATAGAATTAAATGGGTCTAAGTCAATATTAAAAATTAATTCATGAGGGTTGCCCAAATTTTTATAAAAACTATCTTAATTATATTTTCAAATAATGTGGGACTCTGACAAGAATAATTTAACTTTAGAGGCCAGAGGTCCTGGTTCCCTTTTTTCAACAAGATTAACGTGTAAGAAAACAGATTTCTGGGTGTAATTATGGTGGTGTGGGGTACGCCCCACGTTAGAAATATTTGAGAAAGAATGTGGCTCATAAACTTGAATGGGCAAAAGAAACTTATGCTGGCTTTTCTGTTGAATTAGTCCTAGTCCAAGTATGATACACACTTCAATCATGCTAAACGATCCTCTTTACTCGAATTCCAACAAATCAGAGGCTTTATTGTCATCTTCATTTAAGCTTATACATTTTTTTTCCCTTCATGAATTATTCATGTAATTTTAAGTTGGGGGTGATAATTAGGCAAAATCTTTTTTAAAGTGGCGACTCTAAAATTTAAACTCTTCACATAATAAAAAGAAAAAAATTGTTTGAAATCGCAATCTACTTTCCACTCCCACTCCTATCATCAACTTTTGGGCATAACTTCTCCTTATTTAGTCTTGCAATAATCACACCAGCAAATTTAAGCGTTGAAATTTTGTTCCAAAATCTTCACAACCTTCTTAGTTTGAACAATTATACTGTACCCATAAGATTGAATTCCGCAATGACAGGGTCAATCTATTGGACTCCTTCTGCAAAGGGCAGAAATTTAATTCCATGTGCTTACAGAATCCGCCCACAAGAAATGTTGTCTATTAAAGAACGGTCCATAGTTGATACTTTTCCATGGATTAAGGAGCTGGTAACATTTTGTCTATTAAAAGAACAATCCATGCCTCATACTCTTACGTATAGGACTTACAAGGTAAAATATATGAGAGTTAATTCATATAATATAACGACACCTAAGCTCTAGGTGTCTGCGTTCTAATATTTGTTTGCGTTCTACTATTAATCATAATTTCCCTTTTTTTGTTTGCATCTATGGATCATAATGTCTGGACCCTACAAGCATATCGATTCATGTAACTCGAGACCACATTCGCTAGCTTTCCATCAAAATTTGAGCAGTACATGAATCTTCCAATGCACCGAAAAATATAATAACCAAATAAGACAAAACAGAATGATGAAAATATGAAGACGAATTGGGAAGGGCGGGGTATAAAAAGGACATACGCACTAGGTTTAGCATTTTCATATTATCATCAGTTCTAGAAAATAATAAAATGAGGCATAATCGTTTAGAGATTAATTTTCATTTAGTATTAGTGTAAAGTATTTTACAATGTCATGGTAGTTGTTGTTAAAATCAAATACAGATCAGAAGGAAAAATATAATTGAATGATTATCTAACAAACTTGTATTCTGACATTGCATTATCAATATACTAATATTAAAGTTAAATCTTATTATCTATACACATTATTTTAATAAATATAATATTTCTCTATTACATAAACATAGAGTATATTATCTTATGTTAATTAATCCATGCACATCTCAATATTTATTCACAACACTCACATTAATATACGATATTTATATAATATGTATAGTGTACGTAGGTTCAAAAAAAAAAATTTCATAATGCAATACCAAAAAATCCAACAATAGAACTAATGAAATGAACAATTTTATGGCCCAACTCATATAGGCTTTTCTATATATATATTGTTTTTATTATATTATGACATTATCTTTAAATTAATAAAATAAGAAAAACACACATTTTAATACATTTTTAATCTTTTTATTTCAAACGAAAAAAATTAAAGATGATGTAGTACTGTAATTCAGGGTATAAATAAGAAATTAAAGCAATGTATCCTAACTAAAACGGCTAGCTGCCACCCTTCATGCATACCACTTCATGAGTCATCAAAAACACAATGACCCTTCTCTTTGAATTTGCATATTATCACAGTCGACATGTAAATGTTTTCACCTTATATAAACATATTTACAAGAGGAGGGAGTAACTATACATACCACACATTGAGTATTTGGATTAGCTGTAAAAACAAAATTATTTTAATAATCAATTATAAGTAATGGTAGAATTACATTTATGTTTGGAGATGTATAAATTAAAAAATAAGTTTAAGGTAGTGTTTTTTGTTTGAATTGTGCGAAAACAAAAAAAAATTGGAACATTCTTTGGCCTGACAAGAATTCCAGTGTCCTATATCATTAAAGTTTAGTACTCCACCAGGCTTCAAAGGTCATTCTCACCTAATCCAGGATGCACATCCAGTTATGCCTCCTTCTGATGCAATTCCCCTCCTTTGTTGCCGTTTAGTGGTGACCAGCATGCTCATGTTGTTATGGCTGTGAATCAAATTGGTGCTAATAAGAATTCAGGGCATAACAAAATTGCGAAGCAACACTCAAATGAAAAGTCTGAGGAGAGTTAGGAGATTCCTCCGGGATTTGGTCCAATAATAGGAGTATCTTCGGTTGATTGTATTGAACTTGAGACTGAAGCTAGAGGTGATGGGAATGAGAAAATCCATGCTGAAAGTCTTATTATTGAATCTAAAGAGGATGATTTGGAGGAAGCTAGGAAAACATGGGAGTTAGGTAAAATACCGGGTCTCTCTGCTTCAAATGAGATCAATGTTATTTGGCCTTCGCTAAAAATTGAAAGGATAAAAAAGGTAAGAAGGAGAATGGCACAAGAGGAGGTAGAAAAAGGGGCAGGTAAAAAGGAAAGACTAAAATCTAATTTTGGTGTTTTGTTCGTGGAAGTGGCTTCATAGTGGTGTCCATCCTTGCTTGAGGAATTTCTTTTCGATTTTGTTGGTTCTTTTTTTTTTTTGGGAGTTTTTGTTCTCCTAGCTTTATCTTTCTTGAGTTATTTTGTGTTTTTTTGGTGTTTGTTCGGTTTGGGTGTTGGTATTCTTGGTGATTATATTGGTGTTCTATCTTGTATCACTCCTCTCTTTTTGAAGAATCTTAAGCTTATCATAATAATTATCGAAAAAAAATGGTTTTATGCATTACCAAGAGAGATAAGGAGTAATTTCAAATGCTATTTGATTGAGGGTAAAAAAATATTTTTCTCTTAATGCTTTTGAAATAAGCCAAAATCATATAATTAAAATGCTACAATTTGAACTTTTTTTAAAGATTAACATTCTTCTTTGTATATTAAAAATGGATATTTTTGATGGATACCATAGAGAGAAAAAGGCATAAAACATTTAGTTGGTGGTGAGTGGAGACAAGGGGTTTTGTCTTTCTTTATTTATAGTGTCTATCATGAGTATCCATATTTTTTTTTTTTTTTGATTGAATCAAGAGTATTCAATTTTAATATTCAGATAACATTACAAATAATATTCTTAGAAAAAAGTTATTTTGTAGTATAAATAAAATAATTACAAATTCTAATTATACTCAAACATGTTACATTTGAGTGAAAAAATGATTTAGAAAATAATTAAGTGTTCTCAAACTTGCTAACTATATAGAAACAAAACTCCAATAGTTAAGAGAAAGTGGGGGAAAAAGAAGATGGGGGTAGAGGAGATTTATGGTCCTATGGATAAGTTGAAACTCGGTCAAGTGAGGATCATTTACATTAGATTCAGTTCATGCTTAGACTGAAAGTAAACAGAATGTATATCTTGAGTTATAAGCATAAAAGTTACTTGGTGACAGTCTGATAATATATAACCTTTATGAATATTATAGTTTGATGGGAGAAGCATTGATATTGCAAGTAGAGAGAACAAAAAAGGAAGCAAGTGTTCTTAGGTACAAAGTTCTTCAAGAAAATAACATACCATGTTCGAAAATATCAAACGCTGATAAAAGACCAAAAATGAAGATCACTTTAACTTTACTATTTCTTTTCAGCAATTTGGGTTTTTGAATCAATTAAAACAGCTTTTGTGATCATATTTTGTAGGGTCGCTTTGTGAAGAGACTTTGACAGAGGTAACTAAATAGAAAGAGCCAAAACTAATTAAAAATATCTCGCAAAATATCTATGTTACAAATCTTAATTCCCTTCTTTTACTTTAAATATTTTCAATTTAAATATCTTCTTGTATATATCTTTCTGTTCAAAATATCTTGGACTTCTTAGATAATTGGAGAAGAATATGTTCAAAAAATCTCATGCAAAGGTTCAAACTTTTTAAAATTTCATGCAATTTTAGATGTAGAAATTTTTATGTCATGGACTTTTGAAAGGTCCATTCTTCATAATTGGTTTAACTTTGTTGTTTCATTTTTTCTAGTTTGTTCATTTATCTTTCATTGTCATTCTGCAATGAAAGTAATATTATCAAATACTAAACAGAAATTTTCCTTTAATTCTCCTCAACAACATTAGTACTTGTGAATGGCCGGCACAGCTCAATTCGGATGAATACTATTCATCAGGTTGGGTCATTTTGGTTTTGGAATCCAATAAAGGCTTAAAAATTTTAGCTTGATTCAAAGCAAATTTCCCACCGGATCAAAAAACCCATATTTGCCAGATTAACGAGTTGATCTGAGAAAAATGAAATTTTCATTTTTCACATAGCATTAAATAAAAATAGATATCAAGAATAAATAAATTTTTAAATAAATTAATTAAAAGTTATAAAAAGTGTATCATTTTCTGAAAAATAAAATGTTTAGAAAAAAAATGCTTTTCAGGAATAAATATTTATAATTGTTTGAGAAAAAATATCAGCACATCCTTAAAAAAATTGGAGTAATTTTAAGTAGCTAGTCGTTATGAAAACTTGAATCCATCAATTGAACCCCTTAATATGTTATAATAAATCCTCATATTATTCTCTCTAACAATTTATGTTAATAATGTGAGATATAGTTGTAACAACTTCGTTTATCCCTGTAAATCCTGTTATGTTTGTATGTAAGTAACAAAGTTTAAAATGAAAATAATTCATATCACCGGCTGCATGTACTTTCACTCAATGAATCGTGCATTGTGCATTTTCATTCAATATTTTTTTTTTTAAAATGCCACATAGATACTTAGTTCACTGTTCAATGATATGGTAAACATGAGTACCTATTAAAATAGAAAAGAAACAAGAGAGAAGGGGAGCATAGTACAAACTAAAGTAATTTTTATACTAAAATTTGTGACCCTACGTGAAAACCATTTTAATAATTATTTTAAAGAAAATTTATAAACAAAAGTCAGAAGCCGAAATTGGCTCTACAGATCGGAGGCTTCGTAGTGGATATTATTACTATTTATCTCTGTTGTTGCTGTTGCTCCCCTCTCCTTCATGGGGTGTGAGCCTTTACTATCTTTGAATTATCGAAAAGGAAAAAATGCTAGTGTCGAATAGTCTACCATTATTCTCTTCAAATTATATGATATTTTAAAATGTAATGACTTATTAAAGGAATACGAAAAAACAAATGAAATGACTTAAAAGACAAAAAAAATTTTATTTTTTCTCAAAAAGAAATAAAGCCACTAGGAGTAATATCGTGATGAGGAAATTTTGGTAGTATGTATGAGTTTAGGGGTTCAAATCTCATTATTGTTATATATAAAAAAAATAAAAATAAAAAGCAATACTTCAATCCAAGAGGATGAATATAAAAGGCATTTAATTTTAAGAATATTATCATAACCTAGTGGTGATAAGAAAAAAAAAGAATATAATTGATTGAAAAATTCCGAAATAAAAGTTACTCTCACCATTCATCATTCCATTAATCGTTTTTTTTTTGTTTTTGTTTTGTGGTTAATACATTCCATTAATCGATTTCTTTTTGTCAACATTCCATTAATTGTTTTCTCTACCTCCTTTATCAATGTGTATAGACTTCACTTGGGCTGTTGGCTTCATCTTCTTTTACTTAATAAAAGCTTCCCTTGGACTATCTTCCACTACAAGCCCAAGCGATACCACAGGTATAACAACAAAAAGTATGGCGGGGCTTCCGTGGCCACCTATAGTTGTCAATATGAGTTGTAACCTGTGATTTGATACTGCTTAACTAATTAAAATGGTATTGACAAAATAAATAAATAAATAAATAAATGATAAGTTAATTTATTAAAATATAATCTAACAATAAGTGAGTCATTTTGACCCAACTAATGTAACTCTAGGTTAAATTGGTTCAAGTTATGTACTAAAAAAATGGGTTAAGTCTATGAGGCACGGACACACTATTTAGGTGCCTTGTCTACATGTTGGACATGTATCCATGGCGGATCTTGCATGATACACTGATAACATACGTGTCTGACTCTAACATAGAAAGATACAATATAGATAAAGTTATTTAAAATTTAAAAAATGAAATAATACATAAATTTTGAGTTATTTTAAATTTTTAAATAATTTTCAATATTGAATAAAGAAAATAAGACATAATAGAAGTTTATATAAATGATATCATATAGGGAGTGTATCATATGAGAGAAGTGGTTTATTATAAGAGTAAGAGGAACAAATCTAGGCCGTATGACCATATATGGATGGTCAGGATTTAAAATTATTTAAAAATCATATAATCACTTAAAAAAGTTACATGACCTTATATTTTAATTTTGACCATTCATATAAGATTCAATAGTCAAGATTTACTCTTCTCACTCTCACAATTAACCACTCCTCTCACTTGATCCTCTCCCATATTATATAATAATGAATCTTTTTCTTTAAAATTTTAATTATATCTATACATGTCTGAGTCCTATAATTTTTAAACTTTGGTGAGTCGTTCGTGTTCGTGTTCGTATCCGTATCATGTCGTGTGTGTATAAGTGTCTATACTTGATAGGTTCAAGTTAAGTTGCCTCAGGTTTATTTAGATTCATATTCAAAAAAGTTTATAAAATCTTTCTACATACTTCTCTTTCCCACTTATCTCCCTCTCCCAAATTAGATTTTGTGACTTGTGTCAGCCTCAACCTTATGGTAATATGTCCTATCTATTTTTGGTAATATACTACGGCAGTGATGTAATGTTTGGCCCGCCAGCAAGTGCCACAAGGGATGAATCCAATGGTGCAGTTTATCATGAGGTTGTACATGGATTCCTTGATAGGGCAATTGGTAAAGACTGAAATGTTAAGAATCTTCTTGGCCCTGTCGAGGTGGCACGTGTGTTTCCTAAGTTGAAGGCGATGAGCCTTGTGACCTTGCATGCTTTCACAGCCACCAAAATACAGCAGTGCATCAGGGAGGACATGAGGCTCATGTTACTAATCAAAGGGTATCCTTTGGGACCAGGAATCACCATTAGGTGTTGTTGTTGTGGTTGAAAATAATCAATGATGCTTTTCAGGTACAGTGAGGAAGGGATTGAAAGTGAAGATAATAATGAGGTTAATTAGTAATATTAAAAATATTATTATAAATGTTAAATCTCAACTATTCATATTTTTATGTGCAATCCAACAGTAGAGACCGAGTGGACCATCCATGGACCAAAATATAAGTGGTCCATATTAAAACCTCTGGTCTTCTATATGCATGTTTTGCTTGAAGAGTTTTAACATGGATAGGGTATGTTTTCATCCATGAATAGACCACCCAGGAAATTACATACAAAAAAGTCCATATATCAATATCCACCATCCCCTCTGCTCCTTTAAGGCTTCCAATAAATGGTGATCCGCAAAAAAACTTTCTTGTTGTTGGTTAAACCCTAAGCACTCTAATAGATGCTGAGGAGACATGGTGAACAACACAGCATTTTTTCTTTTGGTGCATGGCCATAGCCACCGAGTGTCCCTCACTTTAGCAACATCAGTTAAAAGCATGCCAATGAAAATGTTGACAGTGGTCAAGGACATGGCGAGGCTATGGATTTCAGGGATAGGACCCAACGAGACGAGATGGCGGTGGTTGTAGAATTTGAGGAGGAAGTGAAGGGTTATGGTGGCGGCGATGTAAAAAGAGATGACAGTGACAATGAAGGTCAACATGGAGGCCCCCGTAATTTGGTTAGGTTCCATTGGAACAACACAATGGAAGGGTGGTCTAGTATCCAATGTTTCATATTCTACATTATAGGAATTTCCATGTCTTGGGTGTACATAAGGAAATTGAACTGTGTAATTGTGTATGATTGGTAAGTAATTAAACGAGTGTTTGCGTGAATTTCTTGCACCCTTCGTCCCTGTTTACTATTGTTAGCTTGGAAACCGAGAACTTTGTGCTTCTAATACATATATTTTAATATAACAAAAGGTGGAATTGGAATGCAAAGTGAATCAAATTATCAAGATTTGTTTGTGTGTTGTACGCCATGCAAATTTGGACCTATGACATTTTACTTTTCATGTGTATATTTGAAATGACATGAATTTTATAGAGGAAAATACAAAAATGAAAAAGACACCAAAGAAAAATGTGACCATTGTGGGTGAGTCACAAGAGCCATCTCCTTCTCAATGGTTGATGTTGGTAATGATGTGTCAATTTATATGTGCTATGTTTAGCTCTAACCTTAATTTAAATCAAATTAAATTCAATTTTGTTAAAAATGTAATGATAAACATATTTTTAGCACCAAAAATGTTATACAGCCGATTAATGATCAATCGAGGGAAGGTCTTAAAGTTATTTATTGGATGCATTGTGGATAACTTCGTTATATTTTTCAAATTATGCACTAATCATATATATATATTCGCCAAAGTAAACACACAATCAACACTTGAATATAAGTCGCAGTTTATAAGTTTCCATTTATTCTCTTGCACTTTACCTTTCAACTTTTTATTTTCAGCCTTTTCTTACTCTTCTCTAGCCCTTTAAAGCCATTTAGCCTTATAGTTCGTTAGGAAATATCTTTGGTTGGGGATCAAGTGCTCTTTGAAGTGACTTGAGGATCCATTGCTAAGAGATAAAATTCCTCTCTTAGTGTTAATCGCTAAACTGTGGGAATCGATAATGTTTGCACTAGCCGAGTTACCTAATATTCTTAGGATAGATCCTTCGCACGCCTTTGACTTAATCCATTTAGCTAACCAAAATTTTTGTGCAAACACATAAACAAATCAAAATCTTGGCATGCAAATTAGACAAGTTGGAGGATGAATAGGCGGCAGGTGTAGATGCATTTGTTGGGGGAGGTGGGAAGTTGTGGCCAATGAGGGTGCTGAGGATCTTGGTGCTGTTGTTCTAGCTTCCAATAATGGTGATCCACCAAAACAGTTTCTTATTATTGGCTAAATCCCAAAAAAACTCTTTTAATATATTGTTGGCAATGAGATTTAAACTTATGATCTTATACAAATTATCAAAGCATCTCACCATTAGTTTATTCTTAGTGGCTTCCAAACAAACTCTAATAATGGCTTAGAAGACATGACCTTGATGCTACAGTAATTCACATAAAGAGTGATCGAGAGGATATTGAAATCCAAGAGGAATTTATAGAAAGAAAAAGAGAGAGGGACGTAAGTGAAGAGTTTAAGGATGATTAAAATGAAAAATTACAAAAATCAAATCATTAATCTCTATCAAGGTTAAGGAAGTTAAAGTAGAAAGTTTATGAAATTTTCAATGCATTTAAATGCATTGAAAAGTTAAAAAGTTTACCCTCCACTCAAAAACTTTTCATTTTAAGTTCCTTAACTAGTTGGCACTAGTTAAAAAAAAAAAATTAAAGTACAATTTAATGATACATGTTAATTGATCCATTCTTTAGACCAGAACATGGAGAAATTTATTTCATATTTATGAAGTATCTTGTGGATTGTACTCTACCTAATAATAGAGTGATATTTTCGATAAAAATATAAACTAATAGTAAATTCTATTCTAAAATGACATTTTATTATTAGACATGAACACAATATAAGTATTCAATAATTTCTCCCAAAATATTAATATGAAAGTCTTCTCTTTTGCTGTGCTTGGTATTGTATGATAGTATCCTAGGACCCTTTGCTCAGATCTGTTGACACTCAAAAAGGGGGAGAAAAGGGGGAAAAAAATAGAAAAGAAGAAAGAGGGGCCTACATTTGTGGTAATGGTTGGCACTGTTATTGCTTGAGTGCTCATTGTGGATGGTAAATAATTGCAGTGCCTTGTGCTCAGTCTAATTATGAACGTGATCACAGGAAACATGACATTACATTTTTGGGTGAATTAAATTGAATTTATCTAATGTTTAGTGTAATTATATTTGATATTTTTTTAATTTATTTTATTTAATATATTATCTATAAATAAAAAAATATCGAGTATAATTATACTGAACTTTAGAAAATATCAGTGTAATTCACCCTATATTTTTTGTTCCCTATTAAAAATTATTAATTTCTTTTAGTCATTTTGCTACATGTACATTTTCTCATCTACGAGTCACTTTCCATTTGCATATATTATATATTATATATTATATATGCAACCAAAAAAAAATTATTACATATACAATTGCTCCAAAGTAATACTTATCTATAAAGGTAAATGTTGTGTTTGTTTAAGATTATTTTGATAAAAAATTATTTTTTATCCAAAAAATTAATTTTTATATATTTAAATAATTTTTTAAAAATTTAAAATAATCAAATTTTCAACAAAATTTGTTTCAATTTTTTTAAAAATTAAAAAAAATAATTTTTTAAAAAAATTAACTTTTAATTTTTTTAATTATATATAAAATTTAAATTTTAAAATTATTTTTTTAAAAGTCCAAACAAACGCATGTAAAACTCCTCGGAAGGATATGCAATTATTATTGTAGATGGGACCACGTCCTAGGCCAGCTCTCTAGCTTGAACATCTTAGAAATGTTTAAGCATTATTCATAACGATTATGATTAATATATTAAAATTATTACATATCAATAGTATGAGTGCAAAAGCTGTCATATCAAATTTAAAATTAAAATAGTAATAAAATATAAAAAATTTAATTTAAATGTATGACAGTGTAAAATAATTTTACACTATCAACCAATAGAAATAATAAAAAGTACCAACTTATATCAATAACTACCCATTATAATGAAGAACTACCAATAATTTCTCATTTTTTCCTATTTTTATTGATTGATAATGTAAAACTATTTTACACTATTAATACATACTAATTAAACTCAAATATAAATTAAATCTTAACAATTAGATATGGACAATAATTTGTTGAATTCCTATTAAATAATCATATAAAATTAATTTATATTATTAATACGTATAAATTTTTATCTTAAATATAATATTATAAGAGAACATAAGCGTCTTTTCTGCTAAGGTAACGAATAGAAGATGATTCAATAATATTAATAATATATAATTTTTTGGAGATTAATTTTGATATTTTATCATTATAAAATATTTTATATTATCAATTAATCAAATCTCATTATATGCATGACTTTTTAGATAATTATTGTAAAAATTAAATATTTTTAATAATATAATAATATATAATTAAATAACTATATAAAAAAAATTTATATTAACAGTATATCAATTAAATCCAATTTTTTATATTTTTTCTGATAATAAAATTAAAACAAACATTCTAATATATTATCTTTATACTTTTTTTTTCCAAACAACATAAGTGTAAAATTAATGTTTTCTTAGTGGCGTGGAAATATCATTTATAAAAGTTGTTTAGTAGTCCGTCCAGCAGGCATTAAAGGGATGGGTGAAAACCATGACCAACCTTTTTCCTCCAAAATGTTTTACACTATTTATTCCCAATAATTTAAGTTATTAGAGGATTAGGGTCCTTTTATATTTTTTTAATAATATGAGAGTGTCATATTATATATATATATATATAATTGATATATTAATATAAATAATAGTAGGCCTTATTATGATAAAATTTGTGTCTATGTCTCACTCTTAACCCCTTTGCCCTTTGTCCTTAGGGCCGGAGTGCTTGTGAACTAGTTGGAAGGCCGAACAAGTCAATATTCCTCTCAAAAGCATCTCCATGACTTCCTCGGACCGATCAAATTCAATACCTCCTCCCCAGGGCCATTCCCTTGACCCCTTGGTCTCAAATGCACCTTTGGCCCTCTATTGATCATCCAATAATGAGGATCTCGAAATCTATAACATGAATCACCTCCTAACTGCCATCCCATCGAAGAAATCCTAACCGATATCCCCATTAATTATTTTTTATTGCCAAACATACAGGTAATATAATTAATAAAATTTCTCTAGTATACAAAAAGCATGGTAAAGCAAGATAATGTTCTATCCTTTTGGGTAGAAAAACGGGGCTAAACCCCAACAAACAAAAAGACACTTAAATTACAGTATTTTTTTTTTATCTTTAGTTACAGTATTTAACACGTATTATTATAGATTAATCATTCAAATCCTGAGGCGACTAAAATATTTTCACAACAATGTATTTATCCCAATTTTTCTTATAAAATAGGTCTAAAACAAAAATCACTTCATAATTTTTTTTTTCTCCGCTTGTTCAAGTACTAAGGAGGCCGCACTGCACTGAAAGACGTACGCGAAAAATTTAAAATCCAATCCCATCGTTAGTTGGGATGGAAAATCTTAGAAGGACCCTCGGTATCTAGTGTACTAGATTCAAGCTAAACAAACGTGTAGATTTAATTATCGTTGGCTAAGTAGCATTTTCATTATACATTTTTTTTTTCTATCTTAGTGATAATAAAGTTCGAATTTTCGATCTCAGGTATATTATATAAAGTTTTTACCATTGGCTCCCTTCTTATTGCTTTTTCATTATACTTTTTTCAAAGTATATTATTTGTAGAAGAAGATATGAGATTACTTTTGATATATTAATAATATGAAATAATTTTATATTATTATTTAATTATATATATAATTTTTAAAATAGTAATTATAAACGTTAAATAATTTTATTGATGTGATATTAAAATTAATTTCAAATGATATTTATCTAAACTATATGATTATGTGGTAAATGAACTGTATTGAAATTAAAATCTAAAGAAAACAATTATTTAATAAAATCTCTTGATCGGGATAGTGTTGGAGGGTTTAGTTTCACGTCAATGTTAAAAAGATATATACCAGAAACTATATGAAAAAAGCATGAGTATTAATTAATTCTTAAAGAATTGTTTTTTCAAAGTCACTGTCAAATTACACATTAAATAAAAAGGTCAGACCCAGAAATCTTCTGTTCAATGAATTATTATAAACTTCATCCCACAGTGCTTTCTACTTCTTTTCCCGTTCTCTCCTTTCTCTTCTCCGAAGAGTCCCACGTGGCCCTGCTCCGTCGCTAAAGCAATGGGTCCTTTCCAATAAGAAAGAATTACTGGTGAATCCTATCTACGATTGTCGGTTTATGTAGCTGATCACTAGTCCTAAAATTGGAAGACGCGTGTCTTGAAAAAGTACAACTTGCAAGACAAAATAGTGGAGGCATTGGCATGTTAATATGTTATTGTGTAAAACTATTATTTTTCTTTTTTGGTCATAAGACCAATCACTAACCACTAAACACTTTCTGCAAAGGGCAGAAATTTAACTCCCTGTGAATACGCCCTCAAGAAATGTTGCCTATTAAAGAACGGTCCATAGTTGATACTTTTACATAGATTAAGGAGTTGGTAACATTTTGTCTATTAAAAGGAGAAGAAAAATATTGAAGGACTTATTTTTTGAGGAATATTATATTAATATATTATTTGTTTATTATTAAATATTTATATTTTATTTAATAATAAATAAATAATAAATTGATACAAAATTAAAAAAAAAATAAATTTCCTTATCACTTTTTAAAGAGAAATCCATACTTCATACTCCTTTCATATAGGATTTGCAAGGGAAAATATATGAGAGTTAATTTATATAATATAACGACACCTAAGCTCTAGGTGTCTGCATTCTAATATTTGTCTGCGTTCTAGCATTAATCATAATTGCCCTTTTTTTTGTTTGTATCTAGGGATCATGATGTCTGGACCCTACAAGCACACCGATTCATGTAAGTAAGGGACCATATTCGCCAGCTTTCCATCTCAATTTGAGCGGTCAGTACATGAATCTTCCATTGTACTGAAAAATACAATAACCAAAAAAGACAAAATAGAATGATGAAAATATGAAGATGAATTGGGAAGGAGGTGTGTAAATAGGACTAGAAAATAAGAATATGAGGCATATCGTTTAGAGATTAATTTTCGGTTAGTATTAATGTAAAGTATTTTACAATGTCATGGTAATTGTTGTTAAAATCAAATACCGAGATGGAAAAAATATAATTGAATGATTATCTAACAAACTTTTATTCTGATATTGCATTATCAATATATTAATATTAAAGTTAAATCTTATTATCCATACGCATTATTTTAATAAATATAATATTTCTCTCTTACGTAAACATATACTGTATTACCCCAAGAGGAATATTGTAGTCATGCAATGTTTGGCCCGCCAGCAAATGCGGCAAGGGACGAAGCCAATGGTGCAGTTTAACATGAGGTTGTACACGTAATCCTTGACAGGGCAATTGGTAAAGACTGAGATGTGAAGAATCTTCTTGGTCCTATTGAGGTGGCACGTGTGTTTCCTAGTTACGTTGAAGGCGATGAACCTTGTGGCCTTGCATGCTTTCACCTAAAAATGGCAAAACTGATTGTTCCGTGGGGTTAATCCTCCTAACTCGCAATTTTTAGTGAGATAAGTTGGTATTTTTAATTTATAAAAAAAATTCAACCCATATAACTCTCTACTAGACTTGTGAATTGAAGTAAGGCATAGTAGGTTTGATTTACAGGTCAATTTTTTTTTTTCACATAATACATATAATATTAAATTTTTTTTATTGATATTTTTATAATATTGATGGACTGCATAATTTTTTTAGAATTATATTATTGATTATATTTGTACTTTTATGAATTATGTTATTATCTTATTTATTATGAATTTATATTTTATTATGAATATGATTAATTTATATAGTATGAATTTTTTAACATATTTGATTTGAATATCAGCTTGTGAGTTTTTTTATTATGATTATTTTAGTTAAAAGTTCTATCTTATTTTTATCAAAAATTGTGATTTTTAATCATTTTAGAATTAAATAAATAATTTAATATTTAATGAATAAATAAAATTAATTTTTTTGTATAAATATTTTTTTATTATATTTAATTAAAAAATTTTTTATTTTTTTAAAAAAATTTAGATGAGTTAATTTATATAAAAAATAATTTTTCTTTATTTTCTATTTTTTGGCGGGTCAATACGCGCAACCCACAACGAGGCATAGCAAGTTGACATATTCAATCCAAATTACTGATGCAGGTTGGTCCATCTCGCTCCGCTTAAAGCTTCATTCGCAAGCCGGGCGCAAGGCGAGGCGGCAGGGCAGGCTGTTTGCCATTACTAAAATCACCGCCACCAAAATACAGTGGTGTGTCAGGGAGGACATGAGGCTTATGCTAATCAGCGGGCATCCTTTGGAACTGGGAATCATCATTAGCTGATGTTGGTGTTGTGGTCGAAAATAGTGGAAGAAGAACATGATGTTAACGATGCTTTTCAGGTACAGTGAGGAGGAAGGGAATGAAAGTGAAGATATTAATGAGGTTACTTTGTAATATTAAAAATATTATTATAAATGTTAAATCTTAAGTGTTCATATTTTTATGTGCAATCTAATGGTACATACTGAGTGGACCATCCATGGAGCAAAATATAAGTGGTCCATATTAAAACCTCTGGTCTTCTGTGGGCATGTTTTGGTTGGAGAGTTTTAACATGGGTACGTAGGGTATGTTTTCGTCCATGAATGGATTGGACCACCCAGGATTTGGTTGGGTTCCACTGGAACAACACAATGGAAGAGTGGTCTAGTAGCCAATATTTCATATTCTCCATTAAAGGAATTTCCATGACGTTGGGTATACATAAGGAAATTGAACTGTGTAATTGTGTATGATAAAAGCAATTACATGCGTGTTTTCGTAATTCTCTTGTGGCCTTCATCCTTGTTTCCTATTTTCTATTTTCTAGTTTTAATTTGGAATCAGAGAACTTTGTGCTTCTAATACATATATTTTAATATAATAAAAGGTGGAATTGGAATGCAAAGTGAATCAAATTATCAAGATTTGTTCGTGCGTTGTACGCCGTGCAAATTTGGACTTATGACATCTTACTTTTCATGTGTATATTTGAAATGACATGAAATTTGCAGAGGAAAAAACAAAAATGAAAAAGACACCAAAGAAAATGTGACCATTTTGGGTGAGTCACAAGAACCATCTCCTTCTCAATGGTTGACGTTGGTAATGATATGTCAACATATATTTTCCATGTTTAGCTCTAACCTTAAATTTAAATCAAATTAAATTCAATTTTGTTAAAAATGTAATGGTAAACATACTTTTAGCACTAAAAATGTTATACGGCCAATTAATGATCAGCCGAGGCCCAAGGGAAGCTCTTTAAAGTTATTCGTTAGATGCATTGCCAGCTAACGAAAATTTAAGCCGAAGTAATGATAGAACAAGGGATATCATTTGAAATCAGTTATTGTCGAATAAAGGAGAATGTTAGAAGCAAATGGGTGCAGGCAGTTTCCAGTGCAATTGAAGTCAAACAAATAAAGAGCTATTGTAGGGATAGTTATGTGTCAATTATCTGCTGCTAGTAGTTACTTAGGTAAATACTGTGGATAACTTCCTTGTATTTTTCAAATTATGCACTAATATAATCATTGTAAACACACAATCAACACTCGAATATAAGCCTCAGTTTATAAGTTTCCATTTATTCTTTTGCACTTTACTTTTCAGTTTTTTACTTTCAGCCTTTACTTAATCTTCTCTTGCCCTTTAAAGCCATTTAGCCTTTTAGTTCGTAGGAAATATCTTTGGTTCAGACTCAAGTGCTCTTTGGAGTAACTTGAGGATCTATTGCTACGAGATAGAATCTCCCTGTTAATCGCAGAACTGTGGAAATCGATAATGTTTGCGCTAGCCGAGGAATGTGGATGAAGAGGTTGAAAAAGATTAAAATGAAAAATTAAAAAAAATCAAATTGTTAAATCTCTATCAAGGTTATGGAAGTTAAAGTAGAAAGCTTTTGAAAACTTAAAAAGTTTACTATCCATTCAAAACTTTTCACTTTTAATTTCCTTAAGAAAAACACCTTTTTTTTTTAAGTACAATAAGTATATATGTTAGGTGATCCATTCTTTAGATGAAAATATGGAGAAATTTATTACATAATTATGAAGCATCATATAGATTGTATTTTATTTAATAATAAAATAATAATTTAGATAAAAATATAAATTAATAAAAAATTTTATCTTAAAATATTATTTTATTATTAAATATGAGTATAATTCATATAATATTATATAAGCATATGATAATATCTCCCAAAACATGAGTGGTTCTTATTAAACCCTCCTCCTTTTGCTGTGCCTTGCCATTGTATGAGAGTATCCTAGGACCCTTAGGTCAAATATGTTGACACCCAAAAAAGAAAAAAAAGAAAGAAAAAAAAAAGTGGGGCCTGCAATTGTGGTAATGGTAGGCACTACTATTGCTTGAGTGCTCGTTGGGGGATGGTAAAATAATTGCAATGCCTTGTGCTCACTCTGATTATGAACTCGAATATACGAAATATGACATTACCTTTTTTGTTCTTTGTTAAAATTATTGATTCCATTTAGCCATTTTGCTACATGTACATTTTCTCATCCACGAGTCACTTTCCATTTACATTATATTATAGGAAGCGTTTATGTTGGTGCAGGCTATTTCCTGGATCATTGCCGATCCATTAACTCACAGTCGTGAAGATATATTTTAAAATATTGTAATGGCAACGATTTGACAAGACAAGTCTGTGATAAAAGCTTCCATATGTAGAGCATGGACAAAGTTTCGGTATTGAGGATGAATATTAAAAAAATAGATATTGTTCTTTTGTGAAATTACCTTGGAGGTTAGCTTGCAGATTGGATGCTGTGAAGATATATTGACCATTGGTTTGTGGGACTGTCCCTCGCACGACCAATGAGGAGGGAGCAATATATTTTGGGTTGGACGGCGGAAGGCGGAAGGCAGAAAGTGGAAGTCAGAAGGCGGTCAAGGAACGCTAACGGAAGTAGTGTATTTGGGCTGGAAGGCGGAAGGCTAATCCGAAGCAGTATATTTTAGGCCTCCTCCCTTGGATCGATTTGCAAGTTTTCTGGCTAACAAACTTTCGATCTTATATGGACTGAGATTCTTTCGCCAATTACCGAAAACAAGAAAACGAAGATGGCAAAAGCCATGGACAAAGATAGTAAGAGAACAACAGAGAGATATGCAGAGAGAGAGACCCACTTTCGGAGCAACTTTATTTTTTATTTGTTCAAAGCCAGTTTGGGAGATCAACTTTATGTGGTCAGCTAGCGGATCTACTTACTTGGCGCTTGCCTTATTAAGTTAGCCGAGTAAATTTTTCTACACCTTTTCAATACAACATGCAAACATTTTCTAAAGGGGTTAAATAGACTTTGCACACGATTAAAAAAATCTTCCTGCACCACTCACCTGTTACAGAATGGAGCATCGGCGGTCCAGGAAACAACTTGGATCAACGTAAACATTTCCTATATTATATATTATATATACAACCAGATTTTGCACCCATCCATTACATATTTTTTAGGATAAATAGCAATTACATTCCTAAGGTTTCATGATTAAGCCAAATTTTTATAAATATTATATTTCGCTTCACTCTCCTATAGACACTAACATTGAGATTACTCTCCATCACACAATCTAAACCATGGTGAAAATTTGTCAACCACGGCAAAGAAGTTCACTCACAAATACTAACCACACTCACTGCCAAAGTTAGTGTGATATTTTCACTGCAACAAGGTGTTGTCATCTCCTTGTCTCTTCACTTTTCTTCCGCATAAAGATCCAACGTGGTTGTAATAAGAAGAGGACATGTATTTAGTATGAGCCCACAACTAGTAAGTAATTTATACTAATATCGAAACTTGAAACTCGAAACTCAAAAGCTTGGGGGGACAAGGAAGAAGTGATGCGTAGGGGGCATTTGCTTGGCCTCATAGACTATGTGCATACTCTCTGACTCCCTCACTATGTTTCTAAGTTCTAAGTTTCCAAGTTTTCGAGTTCCGAGTTTTTTTTTTTTTTGCATGTTTAGAGGTGTTGGTTCCATATAAAATGAAGTTAAGATATCCTAGTCAGCATGCAACTTACATATCATACTCTTTACTAATTATAAATGAATCAGGGACTAAAATATCTAATTTTTGCCATTGTCAGGGACCTTAAAACTAATTTATTTTATCAAAGTCCAATTTGTCCATTGAAAATATTGTCAGGGACTGATTTTGAAGTTTATTCCTATTGATTATTTTGGCTCTTTGGTATGTGACAATGTTTTCTTCCAAGCACCATGTTATTATACGAAAATGGAAACATTGTATGCACCAGGTAATGATGAAAATAATAAATATTTCTGAAATTTGAGTAAAAGTTCATTTTGGTTCCTAAAGTTATATGCATGCTTCATTTTAGTCTTTAAAATTAAAAAATTGATAATTTAATCCCTGAAGCTACAAAAAAATGATTCAACTTAGTCTTTTTTGTGATTCAATTTAGTCCCTATGAACATCTTTTTAAGGACTAATTTGAATCAATTTTTATAACTTCAAAGACTAAATTATTAATTTCTTAATTTCATAGACTAAAGTAAAGCACATATATAATTTCAGGGACAAAAAAACCTTTACTCTCTGAAATTTGCTCTAGCTCTGTTTGGTCATTCAAAGTTAAATCATAAAAGAGGGATTGTGGCATATGTGTAATTTTCTTCTTGATAGAAGAGGTTTTTTTTTTTTTTTCTCGGTATAGAGGCATGTGTTGTGTACGAATACATCATAACCCAATTATAGACATACTCATTAAAATAAGGCGAAACAAGGATACAATGTGATGTGAGAGTAGTTTTCATTTTCACTAGAAATAATGCCCGTGCCTTTCACGGAATTATTAATATGTTGAGTTTTGCTAACCTAGAAGCACTGGTTAAGGATTTCTAAAAAGGAAAATTTTTAAACTTTCACCGTTGTCAATGCATTGAAAACTTCAACTTTTTATTTTTTCAATATAAAATTAACTTTTTTGAAACCTTAATTGTTGTCCTAAGGGCAGTTAGATAAACTCTAATATGTTTTAGGAAAAAAATATTTTAGCTATTGAATTATAGGTTATGTATATTTAAGTCCCGATATTTTCAAAAGATATAAATCAACCTTCTAAACTTTTTTGAATATATAAATTGACCCTTTTTATTAATTTTTTCTTTAATTGTTAATAAAAATATTACACATTAAAAAAAAATTAGGATATCATATTATACATTTAAAAAAATTCATTTGGTCTTTCTACTTCTTGTAATCTTGAAAATCCTCTTTATATTTGAACTCCTCCATTTCTCTTAATAGGTGAAATCGCTAGTTAAAATCATTTCCATGGCCTAAAGCTAGGGGAAAGCGAAAAGAGAGAAATGTTTGAAATTTGATGGAGAATTAACTATGTTATCCTAGCATATCATGTGTATGTGTGTATATAGGCTTCGACTCGGAGTTAGGATTGAATGTGTCTATGATGCTCTATTTTGATGTTCCATGATGTAAATTAAAGTGTAGTTTATGATAATTTCTTCATGTTTATGTGGTGATTTATATTATATATGGTAATGGAATAAAGTTGGATTCCTTATCTGTTTGATTTTTGGCATTCTGGGATGCCATAGGTATATTGCCAAAGTAGATCATTTGAATATATGGATGTAGAAACCTGTTTTGAAATAAATATATGTTCTGAGCTTTTTGCATGACTATGAGGATCTATAATGCTTCTAGGACACTTATGATATGTATCTTAGCTTGTTCCAAGGGTCAATTGGAAATCCCCTTGAACTATAAGCAATAGCTCAATGTATATATATATATATATATATAAAGCAACACTATTAGAGATTATGAAGATAGAATTCTGCACCATTAAGTGTTTTCTTTGGCTGAATTCAGTAGGTATAACGTGATGTTCAAGGCTGGTTTAGTGTCTAGTTGAGCGGTTATTAATGGCTTGATATTGGTTCTGTTGGAACATTTTAATTAATGTGAATCTTTATGTTGTGATGAGGGATCAAAATTTTTGGTTTCGTGATAGTAGTTACTGGTATTACGATGATTCAAATAGTTAAATCGAAAGTATAAAAAGCAAATCTGCTAGGTGCAAAACCATGGACACTGAAATCATGCACTTACGAGTGATTTGAACAAAACAAGTCTTTGTGTTTTCTTCCTTATGTTTCGGCCTATACGAATAAAATAGGCACGGTTTAATTTTTAACCCAAACCAGTATACAAATTTGAATAATTAAATAAATCCTTGAATAAATAGGAGGGTGTTTGGTGGCTCTAAATTTTCGTGATTAGTTAGTGAAAACAAAGGTAATTAGAATGAAAGTTGCCTTATGTGAGAACAAGTGAACCATGGTCATATGAGACTGTAAAGGTAATTTAAATTCTGATTTAAAGTAAGCGATGAATAGGACCAGATGGTAGAAGCCCAGACGACAAGAAGATACTAAGCCAGAGGGAGCACAATGAATCATTATATGTACTTTATAGTAGTACTACGTGATTTTAGTTAAAAAATTAGAGAATCCATTTCACTAAGTTAAGAATGGTCGCACTAATTAATAGTATGAGAAACTAGATTATAAATTTCGAGGAAATGTAGCTAAGCACTTGATAAATTTGCCTTAAACTATACGTTGAGGGAGGAATTGAAATTAACTAGATAAAGATGTTTTGTTGTAAAATAGGGAAATGTAAAAGAAAACAAAAAACAAAAAGAAGAAGAAGAAGAAAAAGACCATGCTGCACCTTCAGTAGGAGGGTACATCCGAAAACCCTCATTCTTTCTTGTCTTCTTCCTCCCCAAATCACCGTTCACTCCTTCCCTCTCTGTGTGCCACGTCTTGCCTTGCGGAGCTTTCTCCGCCGCGGCTTCCTCTATCCACCGCGTCCTCTGTTCTCGCTCCCTCTCACCGGCGGCGTCCATCTTCCCCGGCGAACCAGCAGCAGCAGCAGTGGAGGGTTGTTAGTCGCGCCGTCAGCGCCACGACCTCCGCCCTCCGACGCTGGGGCCACCTCTAGTCTGTGAGCTCTCTATTCAGTCAGTGCTTGAGCTCTTAAGTTTGCTGAGACTATGCGTGGTTGGCGGGAGCGTGTCTCTCTGAGAAAATTTGGTTTGCTTATTGGATAAAACTGGCTTGGGGTATGTGTTCTGTGATTTTGTGCTCTCTTTTTGGTCCGAAAATTTATTAAAGGATATCTGCTAGTCTGATATTTGCTTTGTCTGGGTATTTCTCTGAGTTTTGTTTGAACCTGATATTTGTTGGCTGATTGTATGGTTCTGGCTTGTGTTTAAGGTGCCTATGTTTTTGGCCGATGTATGGTAATGAGGTTGACACGAGTAAAATTCTGGTGGATTATTATTTTGTTTTATTTTTTTAAACATGCTTTGGCTTTTGTGTTGGATTGAAAAATGTCTTGGAAAATTTGAACTTTTGGTAGTCTAATTCATAATTTTCTACTTAGAAAAGCATCTTGTGGTCTATGAGCTATCAAATTTAATTATTGAAACTTTTAATTAATTAATTGTTTTCTTGAAGTGAGACTTTATGTTGGAAGGAAATTCTCAAATGAAAACTATTTGACATTGCTATTGTCTATTTGAGTGGGACAAGTAAGTTGTTTAGTTAATTTGAGCTATATGAAGATAGTATGGTCATGAGCTTGATGAGTGTTTGATGATGCGAACTGATTCTTGAATCTTAGAGGTATATAAGATTGAAAAGCCTTATGAGATATCTTGGGTTAATTCCTGGCTTTACAGGCTAATTGATGGTTGTGGTGCTAGATTCCAGCTTGTCATTGTACTTGATCAGTATATAGCTGAGTAATTGTCTATAAATATTCTTAGTTATGCTCCATAACCCATAGGTAGGGTCTAGCATCCATTGTAATATATATGGTATAATAGATTTGGTTTTGAAAGGTGTATCAATACTCGTCTATGTATGTTGTGCATGTTTTGAACTTTGAGAGCATTATGAGAATGCTCATTGTTCTTGAGTCTGTATTTTGAGTGTTATTGATACTCTAGTTTTGTGGCTGGACTACGTATTTCTGATTGGTATCAAGGACTTTCTGTGATTTAGTAAATGCCTTTTTTTAAGGGAAACTCTGCCGGTTCGCAAGAAATTCTTGGGTAGCATTGCTGGGGAATAGTGCTCCCTAAGCATCGGATACGCCCCGGTTGGGTTGTGACAAGGTTACCCTTATACTTTTATTTTCATAAGGTTTTTTATTTATTGGGTTCTTATTTGTTCATTTTTTTTGTCAGGTTAAATTTGGCATCAAAATGCCAGATGTTCAGGCCCTTGTTAATGATTTTGTGAATCAGCTTACAAAACGGTAATTTCTTTTTTTTTTTTTTAATTTATTAACACTGATTGAGTTTTGAGTTCAATGAATGCCATTTTAGTAACCATCTTCTGACTTGCGAGTTTAAGAACTGATTTCTGTGAATTTTTTTTTTTCTTTTTTCCGTCTTTCTGTGTGGTGTTAGTAAAATTGAAGGTTCTCAGGCCACAGCAAAGCAGACAGCAGAGTTGCTTCGGTCTGTGATTTCGCAGCAGCGGGTGCCACACCTGAACCAGGCTGCAGCTCTGATTAATGCAGTAATGGCTGTTGGGGAGCAGCTTATTGCTGCAAATCCTATTGGTATGCTGAGATATAGCTTTTTGATTTTAAACTAAAAATAAGCATGTCTTCTGTATCTACCTAAAGAGTGTGAACTATACAAGTGAACAATAATATTGATTAAATCTGGGAAGGGGCTCCAGTGCATAGAGAGGTTCTTGGCATCTCGCAGTTTAAAAAGTAATTATAGAAACAATGGAACCCACCATTTCTGTCTATTTCTATTTTATTTACTATTTTTTTTCACTACCCTTTCTTATTTTGATTTTTAAATGCTTCAAGATCAAAGGATAAAAAAGTTGTGGTCGGGAAGGTTGTAGACACAAAAGCCATCAAAATTCTTACTTTATACATTGGAACAATCCATTTTTGTTACTAATAGACTAGGAAGGGAAAAAGAATAACTGACAGAAATCTAATAGTTATTCATCAAGGTCTCATTTACTAATTGACCAGAATTAAACAAGGATATATAGCTTGGAAATGTAGTACAAAAATTTGTTTATTTACATCAAGCTTTCATGGTGCTCATTCAAGAATTACTCAAACTATTACTTAACAGAAAGTAAAAGCTTTCGTTTCAGCTCATTGGGATGAAGATAGGAAAAAAAGAGGTTTTCACGGTTTGTGGATCAATAATAGTTATGCAGTGATTGTGTAATGGCAATCAAGTATGTATTTTAGGGTCTATTTGCTGCCTGATTGCCTAGTTCTACTTTTGTTGAAGGATGCTTCACGGTCACTTGCACAGGGGTTTATTGGGAATTATGGATATTACTTCTTTGTTTGCCTATCGTAACATGTTATGGATGTGATTGCAGAGCTAGCAGTGGGAAATATCGTCAGGCGTGTTTTTGCACATTATTAGGGAGGAGGATCTTTCCCTTGCAACGGCTGCTATGGCTGGTTTGGGACTGTCAGTCCCTAGTGATGATGAAGATGACATGGAGCGAAATGACCATCCCGTCCTATCTGCTGCTGCTGTTGCAGCTGCTGCAAGAAGCACCTTGCGTCTGCCATCATTGCAAACCCTTCTTGAGGATACACCTGATTCAGCTGCTGTTCCGCACACGTCTCCCTCAGGGGGCGATTGCGAAGGGAAAAGTAGATGTGAGTATGGCTTGAGACTATGAGAATGTTATAACTTTGTTATAATATTGACCATGATATTAGAATGCTTCATCGACATTACTGAGAATTGTTGTTATCACCTTAGTGTATCACATGTGTTTCTTGAGTTTGATTTGTTTTCCTTTGTTATAGCGGTTGACAAAGGTTCAAGATGTCGGAAGTTGAAGCATGATGTTATTGAAGCAGTTAATGAACTTATTCAAGACATATCCACTTGCTATGAACAAATAGCTGAGCAAGCAGTAGAGCATATTCATCAAAAGTTTGTTTCACCTGAAACTAGCCTAAGATATATTGTTACTCTCTTGTTATTTTATAGTGCTTGTTGTTTGAAAACATGTTATGCTTGCTCCTCAAAAGCTCAGATTGATCTATGACTCTAAAATGGTTGCATGGAAATTTTTACATATTTTGCGCTGTCAAATCATGAGTCTACAATGTGTCTACAATCATGCTATTTTGTTTTGTGATTACTGCTAAGACTTCCTACTTCTCATAAATAGGCATTGATAAATGGATCCAATACCCAAGAGTTGTCTTATTTGTAGTTGATTGAGAGCTTTTTTTTCCCTGAGTGGAGTATTCTATACCATTTCACTTAGTGAAATTCATCATAACTATTTCTAGATGGGTTAAATCTTAATCATAAACTAAATGCGTACGTTATTTTCAAAAAATAGATTGGAAGTAATGCAGCTGTTAAATGTCCAATGCATTTTTTTTGAGTGCATTGTACATTATTTTTTGCAGTACGGAACATTGGACTTGATTGGCAAAGACTGATGCAGATGGAAGATTTCTATTAATTTTATATTTGAGTATTTATGTGGTTGAGTTTATTAAGCTATGCTTTAGTTAAATCTTGCCTTGGAGGTTGTTTTACCCCTTGTTTCCATTTAGCTTCCTGTGGAGACTGCATTACCTTTGTGTAAAAGCATGATAGCATTACTATTCTTGGATATAAAACAAATAAACTAATAATTATTTATTATTTATCAATATATGGTGGTTGTATTGCTGGGATAGCGGCTATTGTCTGACATGATTGGTCAGTGAGCTACTTTTAGGTACATAATATTTAGTATTATCATGCATGTATTTTATATATGCCATGTAATTTAAATATCAAACAGCGAAGTCCTCAATATTTTCATGTTTGTGAAGTTAATCTGACATGGTTTGTTGCTTTCTTCTTATTGGGAAAATGAGTTTTTTCCATCCATGTCACTCAACTTTAAGGTTGTGTTATGTTGCAAAGGCTCCTTAATCTTCATGACTAACAATACGGACCATACATTTTTCCATGTCTTTTTTTTTTTTTTTTGTGTTGATGTATGTTATTATGCCTTGATATTAGAGTCTTTCTTTTTCTTTATTTTCATTTTTGGATAGAGGAAAATTTTATTCTTTTTCCTAACCATTTACACTACTATTTGCATGATTGCCAGTGAGGTAATATTGACACTAGGAAGTTCAAAAACAGTGTTGGAATTTCTTTGTGCTGCAAAGGAAAAAAAGAGATCATTTAAGGTCTTTGTTGCTGAGGGTGCACCAAGGTTGGTAGTAGTTGCTAGCTAAAATTTGTAAGGGATGATGATGGTTTATTAGCAATGGATTTATTTATATTCTTCATTGACAATTGACTGTTCACTGTTCAATCAGATATCAGGGACATCTCCTTGCAAAAGATTTGGCTGCTAGAGGCCTACAAACCATAGTAATTACTGATTCTGCCGTTTTTGCCATGATTTCCCGAGTGAACATGGTATGTGAAAATCCTGCCATTGTATTCGGAAATGAGACTCTTATGCTGAACTCATATTGATTTTCAACTTACCATTATATAGGTTATAGTTGGAGCTCATGCTGTCATGGCTAATGGTGGAGTTATTGCCCCAGTTGGGTTAAATATGGTTGCACTTGCAGCTCAAAAGCATGCTGTTCCATTTGTTGTACTTGCTGGGAGTCACAAGGTGAATTGTTAAAATATACTCTATCTGCCTCACCTTTGTCATGTTCAAGGAAATAAGAATTCTTATGACTTACAACATTTGATGTCTGCTTATGACTTATTTCCTTGTTCTGTTAAATCTGGAAATAGGATTTTTATTGAAAAAAAAAATCTGGAAATAGGATACAGTTTTACTGCCAGCCAATGGGAGGCGAAGAATTTGAATCATATCTTTTGAATATATAGACCTGAATTGGGATTGGAATCTCAGAATCATGACTTTGAGCTGAAAACAATTGTTGGATTAAATTTACATGTTTTCTTAATTTCAATTTTGGCAATATGTTAATTTGTTATGTGCCTGCAAGTTGATCAATCAAACAAAATAATACACTTCTGTAAATTTGTAATTTGGACTACCAGAATCAAAATAAATGTTATGAATCTGGTGCTGTTAATTTATTTTAATGAATTTTCAAAGTGAACACCAACCAATATTCAAAACCAAATTTTAGGCAAAGTAAGTTTGATTTGAAATTAATTCAAATTTATAAGGAAATATGGTACTGGTAACTTTTTGAAAATTTTAAACCTATTTTTTAATTCACCAAACTCCCTCTTAAGCATGTAGGTTTTCTTGTAGAGAGTAGGTCAGGGGAGAGGAGGATGGTGACATCAGAGTTCTAATCCAGCAGGATGCCTAGCTGCAGAGGGGGGTAAAAATGCAGTAGAATGGAGTATAAAAAGAGTTCAGCAGTTACGAATGGCCAACATAAAAAAATGTCCCATGAGACTATGTACCTTTTTTAGACTATTAAGACAACCTGCATTAAAAGGATAATGAGGAAGAAGAGACATGATGTCAATGATTTTGTGACATATAACATATAAATACAAAATCTTTGAAATATAGCTCTAAAATATAAAATTGTAAATTCTTTTGTAATTACTCTTAAGTCATATTTAAATTTTATTAGGTGAAAGTGAAGCATGGAACTTCTAATATATAGCTATGTGACCCTTAATTATTCTGATCCCACAAATGTTGTGGAAACCCAAATTAATTTGCTGTTTTAAAAAAGTTTATTACGGGAAATTGAAGGTGCTGAATATCAAATAGATTAAACTGAAATCAGCATAGTTTTACTCCAGGAGGCTGTGTCTATACATATGATCTCTAATGAAAGTCAACGAGTCTAGATATCTCAAGCTGCTCAGATTTGTTCAGATACTCTTGACCGGTTGATGGGATCTGTAGAGATTGTAAATTTGGAATTTAATGATATTTTGTAACAGCTGCTTCTTAGTTATTGATTAATTTGTGTCCCGATTGTTATAAAATTACAATTTCCACACGTTTTTATGATGTCCAGGCTTCCCTTAGTTGCTAGTAAGCCAGGTTTAGTGTCATAACCCTGTTATGGAATTAAATTGTGATCTGCTTCATAATTTCAGTTACCAACTGTTTGGGTTCTGTTGAAAGTTGCTTTGTCCTGTTGACAGTTATGTCCTTTGTATCCACACAATCCTGAAGTCCTACTGAATGAGCTGAGATCCCCATCTGAGCTACTTGACTTTGGGGAATTCTCAGATTGCATGGATTCTGCTAGCGGTACTGGCTCTCTTCACGTTGTTAATCCAACATTTGATTATGTGCCACCTAAGCTTGTTAGCCTGTTTATTACTGACACGTAAGCTGAACTGAAATTGATTGAGATTTGAGACTAGCTGTTGGTTTGAAAATGAGTGTACTAATTGGTTTCTCTTTCTGATTTGGAAATTACTTCTCAGAGGAGGGCATAACCCGTCATATATGTACCGGCTCATAGCTGATTACTACTCAGCTGATGATTTGGTGGTGAAAGGAAGGCCTACTACAGGGAGTTGAGTACTTGAGTTCAGCTACCCTAATTTTTGTTCTATAATGGTAAGCCATAGGCAATTAATATTTATATGTTTCTGTTTGTCATTGTATCCATATTCTGTTGGTTCAGTCTCAATTTCTGAAACAAAAAGAACATGTGTAGGAGTTAGTATTTATGCCTAGTCAAGGATATTGTGACTATCAATAGAGTTTGATCCTATCTGAGGCTTATTAGATGTCACAAAGGCATGCACCCCACCCACTATAGTGATCTTAATCTGATTTTCTTTCCCGTAATTCTATGCCCTGTCTTGGTTTTACCAGTCTTTGTTTTCCTTTCAAGGAGGGGCTGATGTTGGATGGCAAGCAGTTTTGCTATCAATAAAAGTTGGAGAAATTATTAGATGCTCATGAAGCGTCAAATAGGATTGTGCTCTAAATTCTATAAAAAAAAAAATGGGATTGTGCTTTGAATGCTTGTAGAATGGTACTTCAGCTTCATATAGTTAAAGGACCGACCATTAACTACCACCTGAAGCTAGAATGTCACTCTATAAGTGGTCAAAGCATAATTCTACTTGGCACTCTATGAGCACATAATAATTTCTCATATAAGTTAGATACAGGCAGTTCTTTTTCATGAATCATAAATTATGACTTTTGGAAAGGGCTTTGTTGTGACTTCTGGCATTGATTGATCCATTTAGCCTATCTTTCTTAGTGGAAAAGGAGGCTTTGTTGCTGCATTTATCTTTTCCCTACAATTTAAGGTTTTTTTGTAGTAATCTTTGCAATTTCTGATTCCAAGGAACATCTATTCTCCTTATGGAATAATGACATTTCTGTGCTAAATTTCAGGTTATTTGTGATGTTCTTTGATGAACCATGTGCTAGAGACACGTTCACGATCATTTGTGCGGAAGAGAATGAACCATGTGTATCACTGGGGGGTTGGGTTGAGAAATTATATACGCGAGTAAGCGATATGGGAAAATGTTATACGGTGAAACAAGATTCCATTTTTGTGGTTGGTGTCCACGGGGTACAGAGCTTGTGCATAACCCTTTTTGTCCGTTTCAGTGGATTCGTGAGCAATCAAGGGTCTATGACTTTGTTTACTGTATATTTTTGTTTACTCCATTGAAAAAAAAAAAGGAAGTATCTTGGTCTTTATATAGAATTTTCGAGTCTAGATGGTTGATTTATCTCGAAATGTAGTTGCGACAGTAACCTTTTATTCTAGGTTGTTATTTGGGGACGGGGAAATCATAGGTTTTTTTCTAGAACATATAAGACCAGGTGAATGGTATGTTTCGAAGTGGTATTAAGTCATTGAATCGATTAGACTGGCTCCTTTCTTTGCTTTGAAATTAATATCTCAATTATTAGTGCTTATAAACAATGTTCCCATAAAAAGTTGGCAAGTAGAAGCAACTGCACTGGTAGAAACTGAGACAACCGGGAGGCGAAAATATGGGTAATTTTATCTCCAGGGGGAAGTTTAAAATTCTCTAAAGCTTTCTTGTGATATTGAATGTTTAGCAATAAAATATTTCCTTACTAAATGGCATTATTGTATCTCATTGTAGACCTCGTAGTCTATGTTTTTATATCAATTTTTGGGGAAGATATTCTAGAGCTAGATGGCTATGTTACAACTAGAGCAAGCTACCTGCCGATTAAAGGGAATGGTATAGGTACTTAGAAATATGTTGAAAATAGGGTAAAATTTTAAATTGGTCATAAAAAAAGTTGTGAAGCATCAATTTAATTTTTGAAAGGTTTTTTATATCAATTTAATTTTTAAGAGTTATAAGATCAATTTGATATTCAAAAGGCTTGTGATATCAATTTGATCTTCAAAAGGGTAAAATTTATTTCAATTTAGTCCAAAAATTAAAAGATATTTAGATTATTTTGAAATAAATTTTAATTTTCTGATGATCAAATTGATATTACAAATTTTTTTAGGACTAAATTTCTATTCAGAACTCTTTCGAGAACTAATTTAGGGTTTTACTCTTGAAAATATCACTCATAACATGGTCTTACAATTTGTTTTGGTCAATGATATTTACTAAAAAAGCATGAGTTAATATATAGAGAATTCAGCGTATTTACTTGGAACATCAATTGTCTTTTACTATCTTGCCATTTCTAAAGTAACTAGATTTTGAGCTTGTCCGATGGACGGGTGACTACATTTTTTTTTAATATTAATGATTATTAAATTTAATTATTTGTTAATTATCATTTATTAGTGATTAGTGATTAGTATTAGTATCAAATTCAAAATATATTCTAATATTTACTATCATCTATCATTATAATTATATTATTAGTATGAGTTAATATATATATATATACACACAAAAGATAGGGATTAATAATATATTATTTATAAATATACACATGTGTGCATAAGTTATGTTCAATAACTAACAAAACATTAGAGATATTAAGTAAATCTATACATTTATAACAAATTAACATGATTTCAATAACATGAAAATAAATTCAAAAGCTGCAATAAGAGGATGTCTATAATAAGAAACATTAGTATGCATATTTAAAAATCTAGAAAATATGTAAGAGCATAATCCATGCTCAATCTGACACACATGGGGAATAACAGTGGCAACTTTGAAATCAGAAATTCCGATTTCCGCAAGGAGAGACCATGTGTTCTGCTGCATGTGCTTCGCTGTCATATGGGAAGCAACAATGCAACATTGAAATCGGAAATAACAATTGATGGAAAAATTAATAGAAGGGTCAATTTGTATATTCAAAAAATTTCAAGGGATTGATTTGTATATTTTTAAAATTTAAGAGCTATAATGCATATGACCTAAATTTAGGGGATAAAGTGTTTTTTTCTCTAATAAGATTGATAAAATAAAACAATATAGAAGTTATTAACCTTTAGCCTCGATAAACAAAATTTTCTAGTTCCAACCACGACTTTTGTGTTGTCTTTATACACTCTCTTTTCAAGAGATCATCAGTTCATTCCTTATAACTAAGCATGATATCGGTAATACTAATTTCATTTTGAGTAAATATTATTTTTAGTCCTAATGTTTTAAAGTTGACTTCAATTTGATCCTAAAAAAATTTTTAACATCAATTTAATCTTAATATTTTAAAATTTGACATAAATTTAATTCTATACTGATAATTTGATAAAAAATTTGATTATGGAAAATTTATTAGGATCAAATTGAGGCTAATTTTTTTTATAGATGGGATTTTGGTAGAGTAATTAGTGACATATGGGTTTTTTGAAAAAATTAGGGAAATATAGTGTATTAAAGGAATTCGCTAAAAATATAGATGAATTTCACAAAAAAGTAAAAAGTGAATCCACTATTTGTATTCATGAATTCTAAAACAATAACAAAAAAAGGAATCTGGAATATTGTCAGCCAGATTCCAAGTTTTTATTAGTAGTTTTTCTTTCTTTTGGTCTTGTGTGCTCCATGTGTGGCTTTTCATTTTTTATATGGCACATGTATAATTAATTTATCATCATAGAAGAGAGGAATCTAGAACCCAAAACGTGACTTTTTCATGTTTCAAGTTTTGCTACTGTAGCAGCTTACAGGTCCTGAGTTCCAAGTTCCGCCTGCCATGGGTAGGATGTGAGGCATAACACAAATTCCCTTACTGCTATTATTTATGTTTCAAGTTCCACTACTGTTCATATTTTCAGTTCCGGGTTTCAGATTCCGCTCTCCCATGGTTAAAGATGCTTGTCGACGTGATTGCGGAAACAAATTCCACATTCTAGGTTCTGTCCTGTCACAGGGGGGTGTGTGTGTGAGTGAATATGAGAGAGAGAGAGAGAGAGAGAGAGAGTGAGTGAGAGAGAGAGAGAGGGGAGTAGAGAGAGAAAAAAGAAAGGAAGAGAGGAGAGAAAAAAACTAAAAATAGATAAGAGAAGAAAAAGGATGATAGAGAAAAAGGAGAGAGAAAATAAATATCATATTTTTTTAAATTTTATCAAAAACATCTTATTTTTCAAATTTTTTTCACAAAAATTCTATATAAAAAATTATTCCTTGGAAAAAAAGGGGCTAAACCCCAACAATCAGAAAGACGCTACTATTATAGTATTTTCACCTTTAATTACAACATCTAACAGTTATTATTGTAGATTAATCATTCAAATCCTAAGGCAACTAAAATATTTTCACAACAATGTATTTATCTCAATTCTCCTTATAAAAAATGTATAAAACAAAAATCATCTCATAATTTTCTTTTTGGTTAAATATGTTTTTAGTCACTGTAAAATTAGTGAATTTTGATTTTAATCTTTAAGAATTTTTTTCTTTTTTAGATTTTGATCCAAATATTTCAAAAAGTTTTGATTTTAATCTCTACATCTACCTCTGCCTTCGTTAAGTAATAACATGGATGATGGATAGTTACATCATCCTTCCTATATTTAAATAGGGACTAAAAGTAAAATTTTTGGATCAAAACTAAAAAAAAAAATTAGGGACTATAACTAAAATTTTTGAAAATATTTGGATCAAGACCAAAAAAAAATTTCTTAGAAACTAATACTATATATATATATATATTTTTTTTTTTTCTACATTTTTTTTTCTATGCTTGCTCAAGTACTAAGGAGGCCGCACTGCACTAGAAGACGTACGCGAAAAATTTAAAATCCAGTCGCATTGTTAGTTGGGTATTTGGGTTGGAAAATCTTTAGTGGACCCGCTCTATCTGGTGTACTATATAGATTCGAGCAAAACAAATGTGTAAATTTAATTTTTGTTGGCTAAGTAGCATTTTCATTATAATTTTTTTTTTTTTAACATTAGTGGTAATGAGGTTCAAATTTTTCACCTCATATATACTATCCAAATTTCTTGTTACTAGATCATTCTTAGTCATTTTTTTATTATACTTTTTTTAAAGCATATCATTTCTAGAAGAAGATATGAGATTAATAATATATATTGTATATTGTCAACAATGAAGTTTAAACTTAAGACCTTATATAAACTACCAAAATCTCTCACCATTAAACTACTCCTAGTAGCTTATTCATTTTGATATATTAATAATATAAAAGAATTTTATATTATTATTTAATTATATATATAATTTTTGAGATAATAATTATGAGAGTTAAATAATTTTATTAATGTGGTAACACATAAATGAATAATTGTGTAAGAAAAAATTTATACCGTCACCATATTAAAATTAATTTCAAAAGATATTTACCTAAACTATGTGATTATGTGGTAGGTGAACTGTATTCTCTAAAAAAAAATTAAATTTTTGTTTTTAGATAATTATTGAAAATAGCTCAAAGCTCTCCTAAAAATAATGGAGCAAAGACCAAATAAACACCTTAATACATACCTGCAACATCACAATAGAATCAAACAGATCAAAAAGACCACTATAACCGCCTTTTCAATCTAAAGGGTAACAACACCCACAAACACCCAAAACAAAAAGAGAGATTAAACATGTTAATGACAAAACTCCACCAAGTAGACTATCAATCACAAACATCTAAGACAAAACACCAAAAAAAACTTCAAATCGATGACCAACCAAAATTTGAGAGGCTTCGATAGACAAACCAAAGAAATCCAAGACTATATAGGACTCTATTAGAGTTATCAAACCAAAGACCACATCCCATAAAAACCAAGGCCAAATTCACAAGCCAACTACTTGTGATTTATCCTCCTTTCTTACCTTATTCCTTTCTCTTGAATTATTTTTATTTTCCTTTTTATTTCTTCAATTTTTTACCAACGCCCATATAGCATCAATCTCAATGTGAGCAGAGAATCCAAACTTTTTTCCCCACCTCCCAAGCTTTTTTGGCTTCCTCCAATCTATCATCCTCACTTACAACTACTAAACTTTCACATTGATTCTTCTAATTAGCCAAACAATCGTCCTCGTCATTCTCATTTGAAAGGAATCCTTGAGGTTCAAATCCCGAAGAGAAAGGAAGACTATTCTTTGGACTATTTCGACACCTACTTTTCATCCTATACACCTCAGCTTTGGGTTTGAAACCAGGAGGGTAAAGCATAGAAGTAGGTGTTATATTATTTGTATATATCTAAAATTTTAATATTTTAATATTTATTTTAAATTTTTTTAATTAATTATTTTATTATTTTATTTTTTTAATATTTTTTTCTTCTTTTTATCTCTAGATATTTAAGATATCTACCTACTCTAATGGTGCCAAAAACATTTATCGAGAAGTTGAGTCTTCACCCAGCTTCTGTGCTGCATCTTACACACTACCTACTTCATGGCCCAAATGTGTTTGTAACGTCAAATTTTTCCTTTTGCTGGCCCAGCACTATATCCTCGCTGGTACTCATATCCAAAAAATAGTTATTTAAAAAATCTCTTAATAGTGATAGTATTGAGAAATTTAAGATGTATTTATTTGAGATTTTTTGATAAAAAATTATTTTTTTAATCAAAAAAATTAATTTTGGAATGTTTAAATAATTTTTTAAAAATAATTAGATTATAAAAAAAATTATTTTCAATTTTTTTATAAAAATTGAAAAAATAATTTATGAAAAAATTAATTTTTAACTTTTTTAGTTAAATATAAAACTTAAACTTCAAAATCACTTTTTTTTAAAATTAAAATAGATACACCCTTAATTTCACATCAATATTTAAAAGATATATACCAGAAACTACATTAAAAAAAATTGTGTGTGTATTAATTAATTCTTAGAAATATTTTTATTTCACAGTCGTTGTCAAATTACTCATTAAATAAAAAAAGTCACACCCGTAAATCTTATGTTCAATGAATTATTACAAACTTCATCCCGCAGTGCTTTCAACCTCTTCTCTCATTCTTTCACTCCTCTTCTCCGAAGAGTCCCACGTGGCCCTGTTCGTTATCTAAAGTGGTGGGTCCTTTGCTATGGAAAGAGATATTGGTGAATCCTATCTACAATTGTCGTTTTATGTGGCTGATCACTAGTCCTAAAATTGGAAGACGCGTGTTAAGACAAAACTGTGGAAGCATTGGCATGTTGCTATCTAAGACTAATATTTTTATTTTATGGTTGCGAATAAGACTAACCACTAATCACTAAACACTGAACGGACACTGCTCGCATGTCCCTTAGCCCTACCCAGCTGAAAGCTACCTCGTGATATGACGTTGATTTTCATTTCGCTATATTGTTGTTTTTCATTTGTTTACTACATTATTTTTACGCCAATTTTTTTAAATATCCATAAAAACTACACTTCATAACTTACTTTTTTTTCTTAATTCTTTTATTTTGTATGAATAAAAATAAAATAAATTACACTGACATCTTCTAAGATTAGGCAACATTATACATGAACCTCAAAATTTGTAAAAATATTTACTAATCTTCTTTAAATTTTAAGTGATATTATACTTGATACATTTATATTTTGTGAAATATGAGCATCCGTATATATAACACTAAGATAGTATTTGACATATTATTTACTAAAATTATTAGTAATATAGATTATTATTTAAAAAAATTACCAAATATTGTGTTTAGTATGTAAGGTAAGCTAAGTGACAATTCATATTATTATATTTAGTATATCAAAAAAATTATCAGGTAATATATCTCCTAAATCAATAATAATAATAATAATAATAATAATTAATAAAAATAAGAAAATTTAATTATTAATTATGATTATAATAGTTAATGTTATTAATATAATTAATAATTAATTATGATATTATTATTATTAAAAATTATTAATTATTATTAATTAATAATAATCATTAATATTATTTTTAATAATAACAATACAACAACAATAGCAATAACAACAACAATAATAACAATAATAATAATAATCAGAGAATTGTCACGTTGATGGAAATTCATATTACAACCTTTTATATGGGTAATCCATATTACTATATTGGTGGAAATCGATATTACTTTAGAAATTTAGATTGTCAACAATGTTATTCCATATATTATAGATTCAGATAATTTAATCAAATATTACCAGTAATTCAGATGAATTATCTCATATCAAATGCTACCTAAGTACTTTGTATAGAGAACAATGTAATATTAAAAAATTAAAAGATATCATATGTAATATCACCTAATCATAATAGAAATCAGTGTAATTTACCCATAAAAATGAAAAATTATTTATTCAATTTTTTTATCCTCACACAAATATCTTTTTTTTTTTTTTTTGTGAGCGAAAAACTAAACTTATTCGTAGGGATGCACAAAAGGCCAATCTTGCTCAATGATTCAGCGTGAACTATAGTTATTAAGTTAGACTGGAGTTCTGAAAAGTTGAACTAAATCCTCCATTCGGGAAATGCTTTTCGATTCTATACTCAACCAAAATTTATAGGTTTTAATATGATTTTAATCCTTTTAAATATTCGATTCTTTAGATTTGGTCCCTAAAAAAATTTTCGCTTAATTTTGGTCCCTTATATTTTAGACGCTACCGATATTAGTCCCTGCTTTCAATTAGGTATTGTTAAGTGCTGACGTGACAACGTGAGATCTAATCAACATTCATACATGTCAAAATCTCACATTGCCACATCAACACTTAATAGCACTCAGTTTATAGTAGAAACTAATATTAGTAACATTTAAAAAATAAGAGACCAAAATCAATCAAAAAATTTTGAGAGATCAAATCTAAAAAATTAAATATTTAAAGGGACTAAAAATATATTTAAACCAACCTTTTGTTACAATTTTAAGCGTAAATAAATATCAAAATATACATATATCAAAATAAAAAAGAGTTATATATTTATGTAAAAGAAACAAAATGACATAACTTCTTTCATTTTATGCAGGCACGTGAATAATGAAGATTTCTCTCCTGCTCACATTCGGTTTCCTCTGGCAGTTGAAAACCCAACAAGTCTCGGATATTTTATGTTCCCACTTTCTTCTTTATAAGGCAGGACCGTTACCACCATTCACTACCACAACTGAATTCCTTAGCTAACTCACCAATATGTCGAAGGTTGTTTGTGTCACCGGAGCCAGCGGCGCCATCGGATCATGGCTGGTTAAGCTCCTCCTCGAGCGTGGCTACACCGTCCATGCCACCGTCCAAGACCTCAGTTACCCTCTATCCCATAACTTTCTTTTTATTTCTTAGTTCTTCACATATAATACATCCATTAACTATTAGGAGTAATAATATCATCACAAAGTAGTAAATTAATGATATGCATATATAGAGTGAGTTAAATTACTATTACATGAAGATATATATGATATTATTTGAATACCATAAGCATATATATAAGTAGTTTTTAGGAGCAACGAAGATACGTTGGTTGTTCATTTTTTTTTTTCATGTGGAAATAATTAATGTTGTGACACTTGTAGAGGATGAGAAGGAGACCAAACATTTGGAGGCAATGGAAGGAGCAAAGGGCCATCTCCACTTCTTCGAGATGGATCTTCTAGACACCGATTCCATCGCCGCCGCCATAAAGGGTTGTGCCGGAGTTTTCCACCTCGCTTGTCCCAACATCATAGGCCAAGTCAAAGACCCTGAGGTTAGAATTCAAAAAAACATAAAATAAATAAAATTCAATTAATTGTCACACTCCAATTTATATGGTCCAAAACATTACTAGAATTTATTTTGTTGCTTATGCTTTTGCGTGTGTGTGTGAGAGGGGCATGTAGAAGGAGATTTTGGAACCGGCAATTAAAGGAACAGTTAATGTGCTGAAAGCAGCAAAGGAAGCAGGGGTGGAGCGTGTGATGGCTACTTCTTCGATCTCTGCCATTATTCCAAGTCCTAAGTGGCCTGCTGATAAGATTAAGGGAGAGGATTGTTGGACAGACCTTGATTACTGCAAGGAGAAGGGAGTGAGTGTGCTTTCTCAATTACTTAAACTTATTTTTTCTAAAAAAATTATCAATGTTAAGATTTCACCCTGTTTTGGCTAATTTATTTCAAACTGTAATTAGTTTATTATGAAGATAAAATTGTCTTAATATTAATATTTTTTATTTATAAAATTTAAATATAAAATTTTATTTAAAAAAAATAAGTGCTAAACTAACTCAGTGTTGATTGTTTCTTAAAAAAATCCTGTATATATGTTTTTTTGGGGTCAAATTTTAAATTTATTTGTAAATGTTTAAAAATCATTATTAAATTATTTATTAGATTGCTATATGATAAGAGATGAAGCTTCGGAAAGATTAAAACTTGATTAACTGCCATAAATTATGTGACGAATTTTAAAATGTAATTTACAAGAAAATTTAACCGGTTGAGCTCAAAAGAATCGCCCTAAACGGATTTAAATTTTTAGAAATTGATAAAAAAAAATAGTGGCGTGCTTTGAAAAGTTTTAAGAGAATTGATGTGGTTCACTCAAAATATGATCCGCACAGAGTTAAGTAAAAATGAAAGGGACAGGCCAATTATAGTCAAACATTTAGCATGAATAAAAAGGTCGAAAAAATATAATTTATACATTAAAAACAATTGTCATACATCCGTTTCCCCGCCTGTCCCATTCAATAATGCTAAAGCTAAAGGTGATCGTCTGAAATTAACTGATGGGTCAATAATTCAGTGAATTATATAGTGCATTTGTTTCAAACTTTTTTATCAAAAAAATCGATCTTGTAGTTAAAAAAATATTTTTTATTAAAACTACTCATTGTAATTTCTATTTAAAAGTTAAAAATAATTTTGTTTTAGTTTTTAAAAAGAATTGAGATGAGTAATTTTTATAACCAAAAAAGATATTTTTAATTAAAAAACTTATTCTTTTATCAAAAAAATAAGCTAAAAGAAATGCGTTATTAATTTCACACTTTTATCGGGTAAAAAATTAATTAATGAGTCTGTTAACTTACTTAATCAATCTTTCGGAATCGCATATATCATTATAATGTACATTCAATTTATAATTTTTTTTGGTTAAGTTAAACACTTACTAAGTTTGGAGTCATATTCTAACTTTAAACTTGGCCTTCTCAACTTAAATATTTTTCAGAACAAAAAAAAAATTGATGATTCTTTTAATATTACTTAAAAAAAGTTGAAACTTTTGACAAATATAATAGGGAGGAAAGTTATTATTATAGAGTAATGTTTGTCCTTAGAATTATTTATCATAATTCTTGTCAAAATTTAAGAATAAAAATTAAATAATTTAAAGTTACAGAAATCATTTACATATTTAAGAGTGAAAAGAATAATTTAAGTTATTCTGATAACATATGGGCAACAAAATGTTAGCAATTAGTATTTTTTTTTTAATCACAAATTGAAATCTTATTCAAATTAATTTTCACTTCTTTCTGTTAAGATTTTTATTTTTTATTCTTATTTTTTGGGTTCATAACTCATCTCACGAGGACAAAGTCCAGTGGCAAATCATATACTGTACTTTCCCACTAATTGGCCTTTGAGGGTCATATTATGCATTTTGATGGGACAACTTTAAGTTAAACTTTTATTTTATGGGCCAGTTGTACTATCCTATTGCAAAGACATTAGCTGAGAAAGCGGGATGGGATTTTGCGAAGGAGACGGGTTTCGATGTGGTGATGATAAATCCTGGCACAGCCTTGGGCCCTCTTCTCCCACCAAGAATCAATTCCAGCATGGCTGTGCTTGTTAGCGTTCTCAAAGGTAATCACTGCTCCTTTGACCAAGAACCCAAAAAAAAAAAAAAAAATACAAAAAAGAAGGCATTATTGGGAATGTAATTGTCACATGAACTAGTACCTAGTAAGTGAAGACAGAGGATCTAAACGTTTTAGTGGTGTGTTAATTTGTTTTTGGGCACAACATAACCCACTTTAAACTCTCATACTCTCCACCATTCAGCCAAGAGAAACATAATTAAGAACTCTTATGTCTCAATTATTCACTTGGTCACGCAAAGCTGCTAACCAGTCATTAATTTGGACCTTGTTACAGGTGACACAGAGACGTATGAGGACTTCTTCATGGGGATGGCTCACTTTAAAGATATAGCCATGGCACATATTTTGGCGTTTGAGAACAAGAAAGCAGCCGGAAGGCACTTGTGTGTGGAAGCTATTCGTCATTATGGTGATTTCGTGGCAAAGGTTGCTGAGCTATACCCAGAATATAATGTGGCTAAGTGAGTACTCTACACAATTGTATATAACTGTTGAACAAGTTACACTTTTCTGATAAATTAATAGGTACTATAGCACCTTTGATATATATATATATATATATATATATTTGAATTTCCATCCTTTCTGCAATTACCGAATTTCGTTTGAACAAATAGTGAGTTTCGGCTCGTATCCTAGGCGGCGACCTCATACTCCTTGGGTGGCACCAATCTATGAGGTCTCTAGGTAAAGGGTGTAAAATAGGCAAAATGGACCATGTCATCTATAACTAAAAATGAAATTTCTTACGGATGACCCTACTGTAAATGAATGGGTGGCTAGTTATTTCAAATGGTAGAACGGTTGAAACGGTATATGATCCGATCAATTAACAATGTTGTGCCATTAAGGTAGATAGTTTGGGAGATAAATGTTCCAAGCGTATTGGACAGAGTATTGAGCCGGTCCATAGCGATATAGAAATGAATTGCAAAGTATCTACAGTTGGTCACAATAAGAGTATATAATGTGACCTCATATAAACTTTACCCAAGACGAGGTTGAGTAAGGAAGGTTGGCATTATAGAAAGCAAAAGATTTTGACATCAATTACTTGATTTACATTTGGCATAAAAGCAAAAATTTTCAAATTATCTACTTATTATATACAATTGCTTGAGGTCATGAATTATCCATGATCTGAGTGTTATTAATTAATTATTTTCCCTTTGCTTATGTAGGTTGCCAAGGGATACCCAACCCGGGTTGTTGAGAGCAAATAATGCATCAAAGAAGCTGATTGATCTAGGCCTAGAGTTCACTCCAATCGATCAAATTATCAAGGATGCAGTGGAGAGTTTGAAGAGCAGGGGCTATGTCTAAATTTATCGGATGCTGTTGAAGACTTTGGGGACTGACTGCACTGTCACAAGTGGTGATGGTGTTATTATTCTTCCATCATTACTTTGACTCATTGTTCATGCCATTCCTGTGTTTTTATTTTACTTTCAGTTGTGTGTGTGTGTGTGTGTGTGTGTGTGTGGCTAGATATCGTGTAAAATAAGGGTGATTTTGCAGTTCAGTCACCGTAACTATCAATATTAATTTGGCAAGGGTTCCTATCTATGAACTCTTGGCTCTTGTGGTTATCAAAGATTGAGATTTCTCAAATTATTGGTGTTTTTTTTTTTTTTAATTTGCTTTAACAAAACTGCGAAGCATTGGTAAGCAACCTTGATTGGAGGAAGAGGCGAGTTTAAATTCTAAGAAGACAATTATTATGGGGAGACTGTATAATCTTTATATTCTTAAAATTGAATGATAATTAGTTTTACAAATGGTTCAAATGATTTGAATAAGGGTGGCAATTATTACTCTACCTATGGTACTCACTCGCCCAACCCTGGTCAAGCCGGTTTAAAACCCACCTGCATCATGCATGAGTAAGATCGGGCAAAGCTGATTCTGTTCAAAGCAAACATGTCCCTACCATACACGCACTTCATATATATATATATATATATATATATATAATATATATATATATAAGATTATTTTTTAAAATATTTCTATCATTTTAGGGTTGTATTTGGTTGAAAATAAAAATAAATATAAAAAAATTTTAATATATAATTTTTTATATGAAAATTTTTACTTTATTTTTAACTTCCATATTAAATACATCCCAAACACAAATTAAATTTTAAAATAATTTTCATCTCAAAAAATTTAAAATAATTTTTTTAATATTTAAAAGAAATAGTGGATAGGAGTGGGTAGAGAATGGGTTGAGATTAAAAGTCAAAATCTGCAGATAGGATAGAGGTGGGTTAAGACTTATTTAATGATATGGTTTGGATTGAGTTAAAATCCGCTCCATTGTCAACCCTAGATTTGAATTTCAACTTATAAGAATATTTTGTAATCTCACAAAAAATTGCATAAGTTTAGCATAAAATCTTCTCATGGATGAATAGAAGTGGGCAAGCAAGGATGCGGACTTCATAAACCAGTGAACCAAAATTAGAATGATACATCACACATGTATTAATGTTGGACGCGGATTGAATAACATTTTATAAGGGTACAACTTTCAAGTTTCAACTATTTGAAATTATCGTTTCTTCCTACAAGTTTCTTTTGTCAGCTGGTAAGGAAAACACATTAACATGAAAAAATCCATATCCATATTTACATGGAAACAATAAGCAAAACTTGGGAATTCTATTGCAGGATATCATTTCCGCCCCAACAAAAGGAACAGAGTGTGTTGTGAGGGTTCTAACTAATCACCAAAAGTCTTCTTATTTCTTTTTCATAGCCAAAAGGATATTTTTCACTCATGCTCATAGCCGAAACCACAACTAAGAACAATTGGAAGGAGACGTTTTTTTCTTTCTCCCCTCACAAAATTAGAAATGGTAATGGACGGGATATCCGAATTTATTTAGTTATATGTATGCTTTCGGGACTTGGACATTAAGACTCTGTTATCTTTGATCAAGTATCTCTATATGTATAATTGTTTCCGACTCTTCGAACACTATGTTGACTAATTGTTTGGATGAGAGAAAAAAAATTGAGAAAAAAAGAAAATGAAAAAAAAAATGAAGAGAAAAATAAAATAGAGAAGCTCAAATGAGTAGAAAATGAATGAGAAGAAAATAATAGTTGTATAAAAAAAATAAGAAAATATGTTTAAAATTAATTTCTCAATTTAACTTTCTCTATTTTCAATGCATTCATTTTTGTCCTTTTCTTCTATTTAGAACACTCTCTCTCTAGTGTCAATCTCATTTTTCATTTTTGTTTAATTTTATCTCAGTAGAAATGTTCATTCTTTCTCTTTTTGGTGTAATTTTCTTCACATATTAGGTGAGAAAACTAAAATTACAGAGTCCCATATCACTTTTTCCTTTTCTCTTTGTTTTTAATAAAGGAAGAATATAAAATATTTTTATTTTTTTCCCCATATTTTCTCTCTTCTTATTTTTATTTTATATAAGAGAGTCCTTTTTTTTTTTGTTGGGTCAGTAGCGATTATCATTCTTTTCTTTTGGTTAGAGAGATTATCATATTAAAACTATTAAGTTTACATGTGGGCTTGGGTATGCAAAATGTTCTGAAGAGTAACTAAGGGTATTCGCTAATGGCAATCAATAGGAACAAAACCCAAATTCAGCCCATCGCACATGAAATTACAAAAATGAAAGTTCACTAAAAAGAGTTGATAAAATAAACGGGCAAGCAAGACTCGGCTCTTTTTGTGTGGGTGCGGGATTTGTTAGGGCCTAGACTGGCCCATTTATCTACCTATAGTTTTTTTTTTCCTTAAAATCTGCCTGCATTTATATACAGTTCAATTGGTATGCACTGACGGTTTAAAATTATTTTATACTATCAACTAATAGAAATAAAAAAAAATGAGAAATTATAGTGAATTCCTCATTATAATAAATGATTATTTGTATGAGTTGATATTTTTTATTATTTTTATTATTTGACAATATAAAATTAATTTACACTGTCAATATATTTAAATTAAATTTATTCATATATTACTTTTATATCTTCGGCTTATTTGGGAAATACTTTTTAAGATATAATAATATTTTAATGATTTAATTAATCTGCAGGTTTCTATAATTTCGTTCAATTTTTAAATAAGTCCCTATAATTTAAAAATTTGTAATCAAGTCCTTATATTGTAAAAAAAATTTCAATCAAGTCCCTATTGTTATAAAAACGCCAATTTAGACAGAATATTCTTACAGAATATTCGGTCTTCTCTATTCTTTGCAAATTTTGCAACTGCCACCCAGACACTACTTCCTTCAACCTTTCTCAATCATCACACCCAATTTGGTTCCATTTTATCACACCCACAATCTTCCCTTGTCTCTTCTTCTCATCATCACCATCACCACCAAGCCCATCATCACTCTTTGTTTGATCTTTCCTCAAGCTACCTCCACGCTCTCTCCCAATCCCAACCAAACTCTTTGCTAAACTTGGACACTGGCACATCATGATTTGCACCCAATTGCACCGACCCTCCAAGCCTACAAGGAGTTTTTCCATCAGCATCAACACCATGTGTAAACCAATCTTTGTTGGCTCCTCATCAAGGAATTGGCACAGACCCTTCACTTGAGCTATGCTCAATCCATGATGACAATGCGAAAGTGCTCTCACCACAAGCCAATAATGCAGTGCACAACTCCAAGAAGTGAACTAGGGCCTCAAGGAGAGCATTGACCATGGTTCTTACCACTGACACCTCTAATTTTAGAGCCACGCTTCAAGAGTTCACTGGGATCCCAGCACCACCCTTCTCAAGCTCGTCTTCTTCACCCTCTACCGTGGGGGCAGTAGGTAAGGGAGGGGACGTAACTGAAGAGGGTAATGGTGAGTCTAGAATACATTATACTAAATGAGTGTATTGGTACTCCATATTAATTTTAGCTATAAATTTCTATTTTATATAGATTGAACAATTTGGATTAGCAAGGTATGTGATGCATCCGACTTCATCAAGTGCACCATAATATTAACTAAACGTTTTTGTGATGGTGAATATAGAGAGGGACTTGATTGAATTTTTTTTTATAATATAGGGACTTGATTACAAATTTTTAAATTATAAAAATTTATTTAAAAATTGAGTAAAATTATAGAAATTTACAGATTAATTAAACCTTTTTTAGAAAAATCTGTTCATAGAATTTTTAATTATAAATTATTTTTTATGGAAATTCCTAATAATAAACTGTTTTAAAGAAGTTAATCTAAATATATATTATATCATTTACATTAATATTCTACTCACAGATGAAATTTTTAATACAAATTCAAATATTTAGAAATAAAGCAAAAGATAATGTTGAAATCAGGAACCTACATTTAGAATTTTAAAATTCTTGGACTCTTTTTTTTTTTCATTAATTCTCGGACTTTTTTCTAATGGTTATGAACTGGGATAGGAGTGGACAGATCTCATGTGTTGAATCGAAACATGATTGAGCGCCTGACTGTGCATAATCCGCAATAATCGTATAGACGACAAAGGAAAAGCTCTCTGTAGGTATAATCAATCTAATGAGCGTGGCTGATTTGATATAAGTAAAGTAGTGATGGATATTCACATATATTTATAGATATATATATCATTGTATATTTATATGATTTTTATTAGAGATTAATTATACATTTAATTATATTTCTGCCAAGTTTGCATTTAACAGAGAAAACTAACGATAAGTTAATAGAGGGATCAAACGAAAAAATCATGATATTTTGAGAAACAAAAAGCATAATCAATTCTTAATTCTGAAACACTGTTAGTGTAAAATGATTTACCCGAACAAACAATTAAGTCTTCTCATTTATATAACATTTAAAGAAAGTCAAGCCAATAATTTTTTTTTAAAACTAGTTATATGTGATTGACTATTTGTTGTAAAAATATTTTATATTAATTGTTTATCAAAATTAATTTTTTTATTTTTTAATTATAATTAATTTTACGAATGAGTGCTTAGTTGATGGGGGTTGTACTAAATTAATTAGAAATTTTGGATTTGACTCCTTGTTATGAGGATACCTTTATTTTCGACAAAAAAATTATAATTTATCTTATTTATTTTTTACGTAGCTACTTGCTCCTTAATTACAATTGTGCACAAAACATTATTCAGAATTATAGTGGCAGGCAATTATGCCTTTCTCTTTCATTATCTATAGGTAATCATTCTCTTGCCTTACGGGAGTAGTGAATATGTTGAATTGTTTAAAACAGAATTCCGAAATTCGATCACTATCTTTTTTTTGTACATTGAAAATTGAAAACGCAACAGAATTATGATAACACCAAGAGAAATACTTATATGATCCAATAGCATTATATAAGTGTATTCTTAACTAATAATATCATAATATTTTAAATATGATCCACCATTAACTTAATATTATTGACTTTGAGTACAATTATGTAGTGCTCTTAAACCACATAAATATTTCTCCAACACCAGTAGTGTTTGCTAGAAGCAGCGGAACGAGAAAGAGGTGGCATGTCTCACACAAGTCACAACCAGCTTGTCAGAGATTCATGCCAGGAGTTAGCTTCATTAGAAAATGCGTGAGGGTGAGAGACTATTCCCGCTGGGTTAAGGCAATTAGGCAACCATGTGAAATTTAATTATTCGAAAGAGCATGATAAGAATGACTGAATGAGTTGAGTTTCTCTTGTAATTCATGTAAGCTAGGGATATTTTTCAAAATTAAATATGTCTAACTCAACTCTAAAAATTAATTTATGGGGACTAAATAATTATAAAAACTATCTAGCTAGCTATACTATACCTCTTGCTGATGTGAGACTAAGTTTGCACAGTTAAATATTTGCATGTGGCCCATCCTAGAGTAGATTCTAATATTATCTTAGAATTAATTAAATCTAAATTAATTTTAAAAATTAGCTCATAAGAAGAAGATTATCCCATAAATTATTAGGTCATAGTTCTAACTGGTGAGGCACTTTAACAATATTCAAATTTTAAATCCTAAACCATAAATCGTAAATGCTCTTCTTTCTCTTTATCAAATGACCATTATTTTCTCATTGACACAATCTCTAAATTGCTATGGGGCGTTTTAAATGGCCAAACAACGCATTTAAGAAGCATTGAGTATCATCCATTTGGATTATTTTGGGCTCTTCTAATTACTTCACTAGCTACTAGGGCCTATATAAAATCCTTAAGTCTGACTAGGATCAGACATGTTCCAATCTAGCCTTTGATATCCATAGTATTTGAAGTCTCTAGCCTATTCTTCGCTCGGCCACACATTAACATCGATTATAGGCAATCAGATATGTAGGTTACCAATAATATAAGCAAAAAACATAGCTCTTTATTTTAAATATAAGCTTAAGAACAGCACTTTAACAAAATTCAAAAAAGAAATATATATTGATTTTGATACAGTCAACTAATCACATAATAACATATATATGACTTTGAGATAGCTATTATAAGAATTAATTACTTTTATTAATATGATATCATATGATTAGATATTTATATAAAAAAAATTTAAATTTATAGTATATCAAAATTAAATCTAGTGCTGAAATTATTATTGTACCTGAATCAACCTTGGGGTTGATAGTAGTTCAAGCTGTATTTTGTTGTGATGATATATGCAGATCCTTATGGTGTTTGTTGGGAGGTAGTCCTAAATTGCTCGAGGAGTAATTTTGTATTAGTTTTCTTTTGTGCTTCTTTGTACTCTCTTGCTCTCACTCTGACTGTTTTTCCCTTTAATTATCTAAAAAGAATCTATAAAAATAATTTGTAAGAATAACGCTATCAATCCATTTAATTGCATTTTCATGAATAAATCATATATTTTAAGTCTTGGACATGTACATCTTAATGAGAAGCTAGTTCCTGTGCAAGAAAACTAGTAATAAACATTTAAAAAGTCTGATGTATTGATCAAACTAATAATAAACATTGTACAGTACCCACCAACCCCGACGTGCAGAAAAGCAATAATGATAAGCAAATTGTAACTGGCTACAGAGCGAGCGTACATTCTCCGCTCCCATTCTGAAATCGGACATAAACAATAATGCAAGCATTACATTTATTTCGTTTCGAAATAAAAGGACCATGATTATTGATATTACTATTATAGGACTGCGTGAATGTTTTATTATGTGTGATCCTTTCTGCCGCACATTGTAATTTTCATTTTGTATAAATTAAAGCGCAATGGAATTTTTCAAAGGGAATATATGTTTGGTTTCTTCAGATCTGACGATAACGAATGTATATCCTTTTGACATTTTCTACATTAAATTAAAGATGGGCAAGTATTCAGATTTTTGTTAATTAAGTTTGTTTCCTAAATATACAGCTATAAGTCAAAATTAAAAAAGAATTAATAACCGCAGGTTTAAACAGAGCCTTGACATGAAACAGTGATATTATATAAGGGTGTTCAAAGGACGGGTTGGGTCGGATTGGATCAAACCCAGACCCGACCCAATTTTTGGATCAAATTATTTTTTTGGATTCGAATCCAACTTGATAATGACCTAATTAGAGACCGGATTATACCGAGTTAACCCGAATTTTAAATAACATATAAATATTTGAATACTATACATAATAAAATTATAAAATTTTAAAAGTAAGAAATACAATACATATTTAAAAAAAAATTATATTAATATAAAAATAATATTAAGTTATGTAAAATGTATTAATTGAGGTATAAAATATTATAATTTATCACTAAATATTTTAAAAAATATAACTTATAAAGAATTATTTAACTTCGGGTCGAATTGAGCGAACCCAAAGTATAACCCGAACCCAACCAAAAAAGTGCATTGGGTCAAATTTTAGAATCTAACCCTACTCCATAAGCTTTGGTGACGAATTATCTATCAGGATTTTGAACATCTCTAATATTATATATGTATGTTTGAGCAATTTATAAGAAGCTTAAGTTGAAATCATAACTTCCATGTCCTAAAAAAATAACTAATTAATTTACACAAGCGTCAAGTGCATAACCTACTTTTTTTTTTTAATTAACTTGAATAACCTACTTAGTACTTACTAGTTTCTACCCGAATTGAAATATCTTAGATTGTACTCATTAAAAGGTTAATTAATTTACGCTATCGAGGTAGGGTTGAGGTACTAAAATATACATATGATCCTACGTAATGCACTTATATGATATTATTGATAATAAAATTATAATTTTAATCAAACCTGAATAAATACTAAACAAACACAAAATCTTGATCAATATTAGTCTCTTAAACTATTAAAATCTTAATTAAATCAAATGAAATAAATTATCAAAGATAATATTTTTAGAAATAAGTACAGATTTCAAAATCCCTAAACTTTAAATCACTTAAATAATATATGAATTTAATATTAGCACATTGTCGGTATACAATTTTTTTTATACTACTAATTTATCATATATTGTCAAATTATTAAAATTATTTGGCTTTTATAACAACAACTTTAAAAGGAATAAAAAAGTAATATATAATTAATAATAATATATCAAAATTAAAGTCATAATTTTTTTTAATGTAAAAAAATTTAGGTTGAGGCAGAACCTTACCCAATCAAAGTTTAAAAATTAAGATATATCTCTAGATTTATCAAATACTTATAAAAATATATTTATATATCATCTATCAATATGAAATAAAAATTTAAGAATTGAACTCAAATCATCAAGACACATGAATGAAAGGTTTACCAGACAAGGCAACCCTTCTTAGCGAAGTTTTAATAGATTAATAAAAATCACAAAGTTATCATAATCGAAAATTGAAAATGTGCAAGAACTATTCCCCTTCCAATCCCAATTCTCTCTCCAACCACAACACTCCCATTCAACACACCATTCACACTCACACAACAATCGCAACCCTCACCCTCTCAAACTCCAACGACATCATGGCACTATCCACGTGGAACCCAAACCCGTGTGCCACGTGGTGGCAATGCCATACCCTGGCAGGGGCCACGTCAACCCCATGATGAACCTTTGCTCCATGCTAGCCACCAGAAAATCAGACATCATAGTATCCTTCGTGGTCACCGAAGAATGGCACGGTTTCATCAAATCAGAATCCAGACCCAACAACGTTCGCTTCGCGACAATTCCCAACGTTATTCCTTCGGAGCTGGATCGCGCAAAGGACTTCCCAGGTTTCATGAAAGCGGTTTCAACCAAAATGGAGGCTCCGTTTGAGGAGCTTTTGGATCGGCTTGACCCTCCGGTGACGGCGATCATCGCCGAACCAAGCTGGTTTGGTCCATCGGCGTCGGTAATCGGAGGAATATTCCGGTGGCTTCTCTGTGGCCCATGTCGGCTACTGTCTACTCATTGCTCTACTATTTTGACATGCTCAAGGAGAAGGGCCATTTCCCTATTGAAATTTCAGGTACTAATATTAGTTTAATTTATAAGTTATTTCTTTTTTTAGTTTAATTTTGATATCTATTTTTTAATAATTTTTAAGATAATTATTATAAGTGATAAAAAATTTTACTGATATAATATTACTTTTGATCTATTTTATCTGTTAGTTTGAGTAAAAATTTTTAATCCATTTTAGCTATTATTTTCACATATCATTAAAAAAAATTATTGCTAATTTTAATATAAAGCATATACTCTTAATGAGTTTCTTACGATGAATTAATTAAATGTTAAAAATTAAATAAAGATAATTTAGTAAACATATATAATTAAATAATAAAGTAAAAAATTTATACTGTATATTAAAACTAATTTTTTTTCTTCAAAATATTTCACCAAGGGCATGACAATTGGCCAGGAACTAAAATCAAGAGCTTTCTATTTCCTCATCGGCAAGCTAGCTGGCTAGCTCAGTTCTTAGGCTCTTGCCAATATTTTTCTAGCATATGCATGCAGACATAAACATGTTTCTTGCACACAATTACTCTTCTTTCGAACAATTGCACAAAATTGTTTTACATATTTTGTTACACTTGCACACTTAATTACGTGTTTAAAGAAAGAGAATGTATATTAAAAATGTATTTTTATATTATTGTTTCAAAAAGTAAAAAAAAAAAAAGTATGTAATAAAAATAATGTGCAAATAACATAATTGATATAGATATATCCTGCAATTCACTTTCAAAATTATTTTGCATTCTTATTCTAAGTTAGTCGTGATCTGTCAGGGAGTCCATTTAAAACGAGAGAAGTTCTTGTATCCTTCCTGCAATAGCAGTTTTCTTTCATTAAAAGAATGATAATTGCTTGATTTATGTGAACCCTACTGAGTGGCACATACTTTAAAGATTTATTACTCATAAGTGTAATGGTTGTCCTTTTCTCGGTGGAAAAAAAAAAAAGTAAAAAGATGAAATAACTTCTCAAATCACTAGCTGTACGCTATGCTTTCTTGGTGAGTAGATCATGTATTATTTCCCCCTACCTTTTAAGATTGAACCCAAGTAATAAGTTGCCATCTTGGTCATACGATTCAAATCTTCTGTCACTAATTCCGTTTCTTTCCCTCTTTTCTTAATTTCAATTTAACACCTGAAAAGTTAATTCTTATGTGCAAACTACCTTGATTTTTTTTTTCTCTTTCAGATGTCAACTTTTGATATTGGGTACAGAGAAGTGGATAGGAATTGTGAACCAATCTCTTGATCATATAGTGAGGCTAATTGTTAAAAAAAATGATGGCAGTTCAGAAAATAAACTAAGAGCTCGTTTGGATGAGCTTATCTAATAAGATCTTTTAAATTTTTTTTTAAAAAAGATTTTTGAAAAAAATAAAAGCTATTTTATATTTGAATATAAAATTAATTTATATTTAGATGTATTATTAAAATATCTTTTTTTATCCTTAAATATTTTTTTATATTATAAAAAAAGATTTTTTTTAGAATATGAAAACCATAGCTTTTCAAAAAAAAATCTTTTTATATATTTTTTTAATGATCCTGTTTTAATTAAAAAATTTATTCAAATTCATAAAAAAAATATTAAAAAATACATTTTTATTAATTTTTTTTTTTATCAAAATAATAACACCTAAACAAGGAGTAACAATTTTTATAGTTCATGAGCCAAACCCAGAGGATTGGTCGATTTGTTCTTTGATGCATAGGACAAGAATATGCATATTTTGTTTACAAAATACGTTAATAATAATATTGGTGGCTCTTAGTTATTCTTGCGAATACATCAACATAACTTCATTTATGTTTTTTATTTGCTTTTTAATCAGAAATTGGAGATGAGGTGGTAGACTAAATTCCCGGAATGACACCAACACAAATCCGAGACCTTCCAACAGTTCTTCATGGTGAGGACCTGAGGCTATTGGAGAGAGCATTGAACACTGTGAAGTTGGTGTCAAAAGCACAGTGCCTAATGTTCACCACTGCCTATGAACTTGAACCACAAGCAGTGGATGCTCTTAGAGCCAAGTACAACATCCCTGTCTACCCTGTTGGCCCAAGTGTCCCTTTCTTCAAACTCACACCAAACACCACTTTCTCCAATGCAACTCTTACCAATGGTAACCCTTTTGCTTCTAATTGCACTCTAGTAACCAATGGTGACCCTTTGGCTTCTAATGGCACTATAAGTAATGGCCGTGCTCATCATGATGAGGAACAAGTCCCTGAGTACTTCAAGTGGCTAGATTGCCAACCTAATGGTTCAGTCTTGTACATTTCCCAGGGAAGCTTTCTTTCTGTTTCGAGTGCTCAAATGGATGAGATTGTTGCAGGGATCAAAGATAGTGGGGTGGCTTATCTTTGGGTGGCACGTGGCGAAACCACAAGGCTTAAGGGTTACCTTGGTGAGAAAGGTATGGTGGTGCCTTGGGTTGACCAATTGAAGGTGTTATGTCACCCTGCTATAGGGGGGTTTTGGTCATATTGTGGTTGGAACTCTTCTTTGGAAGCTGCTTTCTCTGGGGTTCCTGTGCTCGCATGCCCCATATTTTGGGACCAAGTACCTAATAGCAAGAGGTTTGTGGAGGATTGGAGGGCAGGGTGGAGGGTGAGGAAGAAGATTGGGAAGGAGAATTTTGTGTCAAAAGAGGAGATATGTGACCTTGCGAGAAGGTTCATGGATGGTGACAATGATGAGATCAAAGAAATGAGGAAAAGGGCATTGGAGCTACGTGAGGCTTGTCAAAAGGCCATTGCTGCTGATGGTTCAACTGAGACCAACCTTGATGCTTTCATTGACTATGTTTCTCAAATCCAAGCCCAAGGGAAGTAGCCAGAGCATGATTGAGTTTGTTTGAACATTTGAGCACAAAGCCCATAATTATTATGATTTCAGGAAATTAAATCTTGCAGCAATAAGCTTACTTGTATGAGAAAATACATGGTTCAAATAAAGAATCCAGTTAGGTTCTAGCTTGTTGAGCATTTGTACGTTTTTCAGTTTTCTGGTAGGGGTATGAAATCGATCAATGTATGGATTGATGTACCAGTGGCAGCAGAATTAAATCTAAACCAGCTGAGTTCTTTTACTTCTATCAACGAGTTACTTTGGTAGAATAAATGTTTTTATAATTAATTTACCATCTATTAAGTAAAGATATTCTATATATATTACTACATTCACAAAGGGTTGTATTATTGGTACATTGTAATTCCAACATAATGTAAGATACCACCAACTAATTTTTATTTATATGGAAGGCCAAAAACACTTTTGATTTTTTTTTTTTTAATTATCTATCCCACATTAGCTCATGAATGTCTATAGATGTCCACTTTTTAAGTGTACATCAAATATTTCTCTTTATAATTTGAGTTAATATCATTTACTTCTATTATATTTTTTTAAATTATTAATATTCAAAAATTTATTAGATTAATTTAAATAATTTAATTTGAGTTAGACCATCTTATTATAAGAATAAAATCTTTTTAAAGCTAATGTTTTACCATCACAAAGAAGGAAAATAAAATAATATTTTTATAATTAATATTAAAAATAAGAAATAAAAACAGAAAGCGTATCCAAAATCAAAGATGCCGTAGGCTTCTCAATGTTTTATACTTATTTTTTTCACCTTCTTGATTAGGGAGAAAAAAGAAAAAAAAAATTCACATATGCATTCTTTTGTTTTTTATAAAAAATAAAAAATTGTTTGATAAAAAATTGACAATAGTGCGGTACAGCACTTGCCAGCACGCTAGCACAAAGGCTTGAAAAAAAAAAAAAAAAAACAAATACTCGTTTTCTGTGTATGTCAATCATAGAACACTAATTAAAAGATAAGAAAGGGACAAATAAATAAAAGAAATAAACGGATGATTAGGATGTTATATAAGAAAAATAAAAAATAAAAAATGGAAATTCTTCCTACGTAGAATATCTCGAAGCTTCCTTTGTCTTGTAGAAGAGATATTCACAAAACGTTCATATGTAGCCGTGAGAAACACATATGTCAACACCATCAGGCATTTCCATCAAAGAGGATTCACTATGGTGTACCAGGTGGTGGCTGTGCCATACCCCGGAAGAGGCCATGTCAACCCTATGATAAACTTATGCAAATCCTCAGTTTCTTCCACAAGTCACCATAATCACGAGATTCTTATTAACTTTGTTGTCACACAAGAGTGGCAAACCTTAATTGTCACCAATAATCAGCACCATGTGCCCCATAACATAAGAATCTCTACCATTCCCAATGTGCTGCCATCTGAGCTAGTTCGTGGCTATGACTTCCCAGGGTTCTATGAAGCAGTGATGAAAAAGATGGAAGCTCCCTTTGAAGCCCTCCTTGATCAGATTGAGACACCTGTGAATCTCATCATAGCTGACACTGAGCTTCTTTGGGCTGTTCCTGTTGCATGTCACAGAGATATTCCCTTGGCCTTGCTTTGGACCAATTCTGCATCATTTTTTTCCATGGTTCTTCATCATGAACTCTTAATGCAAAATGGGCATCGCGGAATTGACTTGTTAGGTAGGCAAAATTTCACTCATGACTCAATGACTCATCCAACAAAAGTGTTGAGTATATGATTTTGATGATAAGTAATAAGTGCTGATTTCTAGTTTCCATTAAAAGAAAAATACTATATTTAAGAATTTCCTTTCTCATCCTAGTGAATAATTCCTTTATTTAAGTTTAGATACAATATTGAAACATCTGATTTGAAATTAGCATATGACCTATTTTTACTCAGAATATTCATATTCAAGGGACAAAATCATGCATCAAACGTTCAACTGATTAAAATGTGGCATGGTTGTAAAAGTTAAAGGAATGAAGAACTAAAGCAATTACGGATCGTGAACCAAAGAACTACTGACGAGATTACAATCTTTTGCCCAAACTCTAGCCACAATTCTCTCCAACGGCTAGTAGGCTTCAACAGTATATCATCTATAAAAAGCCTTCAAGATGGATGAAGAACACATACCTTCCATCAAGAGAAAATCAAGATTAAGGGTTCTAATATTTTGTTCTTACAATTGTTTATTCTACTCTTAGAGAGAGTTCTGTTTTTCTTGTAGCTCATATTCAAAGAGCAACACTTTGCTTTCATCATTGAGTTGTTCATTTTCTAGAGAGGAGGGAAGAGTGTGGGTAGCATTCTAGGAGTCCTGTCTATCTAGAAACACTCTACTTGGAAGATAGGTAGAGGAAGGTTGGTTGAAAGCCTTGTAAGCCAAAATTCAACTAGTGAAGAAAATCCCAAGCAATTGGGACCGACGTAGGTTGCAAATTGTAACCGAACCAGTATAAATCTTTGTGCATTTCTCTTCACCCTTATCTCTTTTAATTTTCTGCTATATTGTGATTAATCATTTCAAGGCTTAATTCTGAATTATTTTCTGTATATGTTTTGTTTAAATTTATAAATTTTCTATTAATAAACCAATTCACCCCCCCTCTTGGTTCTATCATTTGGTATCAGAGCCTAACTTTCTATAAGGCTTAACAGCTTGAAAGAACGATCTTTTATAGGTAAATGGCAGGAAATTTGATGAATTCAACTATCATGGAAGGGCAATCCATCTCAAGGCCTCCATATTTTGATGGAACAAATTACACCTATTGGAAGGAACGTATGAAGATCTTCATACAATCCATTGATTACAAGCTATGGCTTGTAATTAAAAATGGACCAACAATACCAAACAAGATGGTAGATGGCAAAGAAATGGAGAAAAGTGAAGAGGAGTTTAGTGATGAAGACATGAAGAAAATGGAGCAAAATGCAAAAGCAAAAAATATATTCTATTGTGCTGTCAATCCTGATGATTTTAGGAAGATTTCGAGATGTCAAACTGCTAAGCAAATGTGGGATAAGTTGGAAGTGACATATGAAGGCACTAGTCAAGTTAAAGAAGCAAAAATTGACATGCTAGTACATGAGTATGAACTTTTCAACATGAGGGATGATGAAAAGATAGAAGAAATGTTTGAGAGGTTCTCAAACATAGTCAATACTTTAGACGCTCTTGGAAAGGTCTACGCAGATAGAGAATTGGTAAGGAAAATACTGAGAAGCCTCACTAAGGAATGGCAATCTAAAGTGGCTGCAATACAAGAAGGACGTGACATCAACACTATCACCTATGATGACTTGAGAGGTAACCTTATAACTTATGAAACTACGTTTCTTAATAAAGTTCATGATGAAAACAGGAAAAAGAAAGGGATGGCACTAAAAGCCACTTCAAGCTATCATAGCAAAGAAGGTGATGAAGAGAGTCAAATGAATGAAGATGAAGAAATAGCCTTTCTCACCAAAAGACTCTACACCCTTCAAAGGAAGAAGTCTCAAGCAACAAGGAGACAAAGAGTGAAAAAGGACCCAACAAATGAAGAACTCAACAAAGATCAAGTAATATGCTATGGATGTAAGGAACTGAGTCACTACAAGTCCAAATGTCCACACATTTTGAAGAAAAAATTTAAGAAGGTAAAGAAGAAGAAATTAAGCAATCGTGGATACTTGGAGTGATAATGATGACTCCTCATCGGAAAGTGAACAAGAAGATAAAGAGGAAGTTGCAAACATGTGTTTCATGGCAAAAAGCCATGAGGAGGTAAGTGATGAAGATTCCTTTTATACATATGATGAACTAAATGAAATGCTTGATCAAGCACTTGAGGATTCTCAAAAGTTAACTTCCAAATATTTTGCTTTAAAATCAAAATATGATAGTGCTTTAAATGAAATTGAGAAACTAAGAAAAATAATTGAGACACAAAGGCTAGAAAGTGCTCCAAGTGAAAATGAAAAAGTTCTAATTATTGAAAATACCTCTTTAAAAGGAAAAGTTGATGAACTCACTAAGGATCTTGCTAGCTTTGTGAAAGGTAGAGAAAACTTGAATATTCTATTAGGAAAACAAAAGTGTTCTTTTGATAAAGCAGGACTTGGATTCAATCAAGATAAAACTGAAAAATATTATAAGAATTTTTTTGTGAAAACAAGTGTTTTAACAACACCTTACATAACATGCAACTATTGTGGAAAGAAAGGTCACTTTGCATATGCATGTGTCAACAAGAAAAATGGTTCCAACAAAATGTGGATAACTAAGGGATTATTTTTAAACTCTAACCTCCAAGGACCCAAGAAAATTTGGGTACCTAAAATAAGATAAATTTGTTTTGTAGGTATGCTTGAAGGCAAACAACAAGGATCTATGGATTCTTGATAGCGGATGTTCAAAACATATGACTTGGGATCCTAGCAAATTTATTTCCCTCAAGTACAAAGAAGGAGGAAGTGTCACTTTTGGAGATAATGGTAAAGGCAGAATTATTGGTGTTGGTAAAATTCCAATAAACTCTACTTCTTTTATTGACAATGTTCTCTTAGTTGAAGGACTTAAGCACAATCTTCTTAGCATTAGCCAATTATGTGATAAAGGGCATAAAGTAGTCTTTACATCATCTCATTGCATCATTCATGACATTAATAATACTAAAGTATTATGTGTTGGTCATAGATATGATAACCTTTACATTATATGGTTGGAAGACATTCAATCCAAAAATATAAAATGCCTTACTTCAAAAGACGATCAAAATTGGTTATGGCATAGAAGATTAGGACATGCAAGCATGCATCTTATTTCTAAACTTTCAAAAAAGGACTTGGTTGTTGGTTTACCTAAGATAAGTTTTAAAATAGACCATATTTGTGAAGCATGCCAACAAGGAAAACAAACTAGATCATCTTTTAAACCTATCAATGTAGTCTTGACATCAAGACCTTTACAACTTCTTCACATGGATTTGTTTGGTCCCACAAAGACTGCTAGTTTGGGTGGTAAAAGGTATGCTTTTGTTATTGTTGATGATTTCTCTAGGTTTACTTGGGTACTCTTCCTTGCTCATAAGGATGAAACATTTGAAGTCTTTAAAAGTTTCTGTAAAAGAATTCAAAATGAAAAAGGAATTGTTATTTCTTGTATAAAAAGTGACCATGGAAAGGAATTTGAAAATAAATCTTTTGAAAACTTTTGCAATGAAAATGGTATTAAACATAATTTTTCTAGCTCGAGGACACCACAACAAAATGGTATTGTTGAAAGAAAAAATAGAACCCTACAAGAAATGGCAAGAACTATGATTTGTGAGAATAATCTACCTAACTATTTTTGGGCTGAAGCTGTGAATACCTCTTGCTACATTTTGAATAAATGTTTAATAAGACCTCTCTTGAAAAAGACCCCTTATGAGCTTTGGAAGGGTAGAAAACCCAATATTAGTCATTTTCATGTGTTTGGTTGTAAGTGCTATATTCTTAATACAAAAGATAATCTTGGTAAATTTGATTCCAAATCAGATAAAGGTATCTTTCTTGGCTATTCAACTACAAGTAAAGCTTATAGAGTGTATAATAGAAGAACAATGGTAGTTGAAGAGTCTATGAATGTTGTTTTTGATGAATCTAATGATTTTTCCTTGAGTAAATCTATTGAAAGGAAAGAGGATGATGAGGTGAGCTTACCACTCAACAAGGAAGATGAAGAAACTCAAGACCAAAGGGAAGAACCATCACATGAAACAAATACAACTAATGAGGTTCAAGAAGAACCAACAAATGAAACTCACCCAAAGTTACCAAGAGAATGGAGACACTCATCAAGTTATCCAATGGAATTCATCATTGGAGACCCTTCAAGTGGAATGAGAACAAGATCGTCATTTAAAAACATGAACAACCTTGCTCTTCTCTCCAAAATTGAGCCAAAAAATGTAGAAGAAGCATTGCAAGATGAGGGATGGATCATGGCAATGCAAGAGGAACTCAACCAATTTGAAAGAAGTGAAGTTTGGACACTTGTTCCTCCTCCGAAAAATCACACTATCATTGGCACCAAGTGGGTCTTCCGCAACAAACTTGATGAAAAAGGTAATGTGGTAAGAAATAAAGCTAGGTTGGTTGCACAAGGTTACAACCAACAAAAGGGTATAGATTTTGATGAAACTTATGCACCAGTAGCTAGATTAGAGTCCATTAGAATGTTTTTGGCATATGCATGTTTTAAAAACTTTAAGCTCTATCAAATGGATGTAAAGAGTGCTTTTTTAAATGGCTTTCTAAATGAGGAAGTCTATGTAAGACAACCTCCCGATTTTGAAGATGATAATTTCCCAAATTATGTTTATAAACTTACTAAGGCTCTTTATGGTTTAAAACAAGCCCCTAGAGCTTGGTATGAAAGATTAAGTAAGTTTTTGATTGAAAATGGTTTTTCAAGAGGTAAGGTTGATACTACATTGTTTACAAAGTCTCTTAATCATGATATATTAATTGTTCAAGTTTACGTTGATGACATTATTTTTGGCTCAACTAATGAGAACTTGTGCAAAGATTTTTCAAAGCTTATGCAGGGTGAATTTGAAATGAGTATGATGGGGGAGATGACCTTCTTCCTTGGTCTTCAAGTGAAACAAACAAAAGAAGGTATCTTCATTAGCCAAGCCAAATATACAAAGGAACTCCTAAAGAAATATGGAATGGACAAAGCTAAACCCATAGCTACACCTATGAGCCCAATCACCAAGCTAGAAAAGGATGAGAATGGTAAGGCGGTAAGTGAGAAGGTCTATAGAGGTATGATAGGGTCCTTGTTGTATTTAACAGCAAGTAGACCTGATATTCTATTTAGTGTGTGTTTGTGTGCTAGGTTTCAAGCAAATCCTAAGGAATCACATCTTATGGCTGTTAAAAGAATTTTTCGTTACTTGCTTGGAACTCAAAATTTTGGTATGTGGTATGCAAAACATTTGTCCTTTGATTTACTTGGCTATTCGGATGCTGATTATGCCGGTTGCAAATTTGATAGGAAAAGTACTAGTGGAGATTGTCAATTTTTAGGACCATGTCTAGTGTCTTGGCACTCAAAGAAACAATCCTCAGTGGCTTTATCCACTGCAGAGGCCGAATACATGGCTATTACAAATTGTTGTACTCAAGTTTTATGGATGAAGTACCAACTCCTAGATTATGGTGTTAAACTTGACAAAACTCCTATTAAATGTGACAATACCAGTGCTATTAACTTGTCAAAAAATCCTATTCAACACTCTAGAACAAAACACATTGAGATTAGGCACCATTTTTTAAGGGATCATGTGCAAAAAGGCCATATTGAACTTGAATTTATAAGCACAGATTTTCAGTTGGCAGACATATTTACAAAGCCACTCAATGAAGAGAGATTTTGCTTCATAAGAAATGAAATTGGTTTAACAAGTTTAGAATAAGAATACTAAACATGCATTTATATCTTGAATTATATCTATTATGTGAATTTTTACATAATTAAGTTCCTATTTGTTAGAGTGCTTGAAATGATGATTTACATGATATTTTATGCAAATTCTAGTTGATTGGAACCATATCCAAGGCTATATGAAGTATTTTCCAAGTGTTTTTCATGTCTATGTAAGTCTGTCAAAACCAGCAACTAGTATTTCGTTATCAGAAACCAAAGAACTACCCTCAGAGTTGCTGGAAGTAGTTGCTGTTCTTCTCTGGTTTTTGTATGATGCCACACGTCTCTTGTCTCCAATAAATAAGGGCATATTTGTCTTTTCATTTTTTGTTAAAAAAAAAAAAGGAAAGAAAGGGAAAGGGGACGTCGCTCATTTCTTCTCTGATCTCTCTTCTCCATTTCTCATTCTTTCTTCTTTTTTTCAAAACCTAACCCCCAAATTGAAGCCAAGAAAACTTACCTCAGCCACCACCATTATCTTCCTCAGGATTCGACACCATTGCATCAGCGAAGCACCGGCGCAGATCTCTCCACCAGCAGCAGTTCTTCTTCCATAGCAGATTTGCATCGCGCTTCTCACCTCCGCAACAACGGCGTCTTCTTCTCCGGCGAACAGCACGACTACGTGCGACGTTGTCTGCTCCTCTACCGCGGCTCCCACCGTGTTCATCCTCGCCATTGCTGCAACCTCAAACAGCCCATCACCACCGCAGGCATCCTCTCTGTCATCAGGTTCCGAGGTACTCTGTTGTGCATCGGCCTCCTCACTTGGGTTGTGACTTCTATGGTTAGTTTGGGTTTGAGTTCTTTAAGTTTATTTTTTTTGAATATTGAAGAAAGACTCTTGATCCTACATATCTCTATGGCTGATTTGCTCTACTTTTGGTGCTAAAAAATTGGTTTGTTTGTTGCATATTGTGTGCGTCTAAGCTTTAAGGGGATTTGCTGAGGTATATAGTGTTTAGTGGCTTATGCTGGGGGACCATCTTTTATTGTGGGCCTAGTATGGTACTCTGACAAAAGTAGATTGGAAAGGTATTTTACTCTGTTGAACACTAACACTTGGTACTGTGCTGAGAATTTTTAAATGGCACCGAAAAGGGGAAGAAAAAGTGTGAAACAGTCTAAAAAGAAGGCACTCCAACCCAAGAAAAATATTTCAAAGAACTCTAAAATTGGTCATGCTGTCGATTTGTTATCTTGTTTAGAAACAAAGATGCTAAAAGGAAATTCCAATCCTTTGGGACGCGTCATTTGCTCTTAAGAAGAATAGTGAATCTAACATTTTTTGAGAATGAGAATATACATGCGTTTAAAAGATTGGAAAACATGGGTTGGACACCATTCCTGCATCTTGATGAAAAGGTATATCCTCGTCTTGTTAAACTCTTTTATGCCAACTCATTTGTGGATGAAACTGGTACTCTATTAAAATCTTATATGCTTGGGACTGAAATTTCCTTAGATGCACACAGTCTAAATGTTATTTTGGGGTGTGATAATTCGTCAAGCTATCTACTTTGCTAATGTTGTTCCTCGCTATAATGGGTTTGAGTATAGTCAATTATCTAATCTTACGCATTGTCAGACTAATCTCAAACCTGATGCAACAAAGCTCGTTAGTGTGGAATCTAGGCTTTTGTTTCACTTCTTGACTCAAGTGGTAATGCCAAAATATGGTAGTCAAAATGAGATCACTCTCTTCTCTGTCTTCTTTATATGGTGTGCCATGAAAGGCAAGAAGCTTGACCTTGGCCATTTGATCTTCAATGGGATGACAAGATTCTTAAGGAAAGCAAAAGGACAACTTCCTTATGGTATGGTTATCACAAAAATCCTTCTCCATTTTGGTGTTGACATTTCAACCGATGAAGCTATTCAAGAAAGTCACACTAGGGGCAACTTTGATGAGGAATTAATGAGATATTTGAGGTTCAAGAAATTGTCCAATGGTAAGTGGGTTCGATCATGCTCTCAAGAAGAAGAGGAAGAGGAAGAAGTCGCTCAAAACAGTACACATTCATCTGAAAAATCAGACTCTGCATCATCTAAGGAAGCCAGCCATGCATCTCATGAGAACAACTCAAACTCCAACACTCATAATTCTGATTGCACTCCAGCTGCTCCTTCCAACATGCCATCTCTCTCTCAAACTGCTTTGGAGAAACTTGGGGACTTAGAAATTCAATTAGCCCGTGCACGTGAAGACATTACCCTTGTTTTGGAAAACCAACAACAGCTCAAAGCAAACCAAGAAACTATGCAGAACCTATTAAACCTCATTGTCCAAAAGCTTAGCTAGATTTGCTTCTATTTTTTTTGCTTTCATAGAATCTGCATATGGTGAATCCTTGACATTAGTTTTTTGCGTTTATCCTGATCATAGCACTCTATCTAGTTTTTTGTGTTATATGTTATGAATGGTACTCATTGTGTAACTTTCTAGTTTGCATATTCTTCTCTATTCTCTTTTGTTTATCCTTTTTGATGCTGAAGGGGGAGAAAAATATGGAGTTCTTTATGAACAAGTATAAGCGCCTAAGAGGAACAAGATCATAGATTATAAATTAAGGGGGAGCAAGCATGAGCTAAGGGGGAGCAACATCCAAGAAGATCATGGATTAAAAGGGGAGTTTTCTTTAACTTTTTACTATTTAATCCTTGTTGGAAAATTTGAAAAAATTATATGCGACCTACTCTGTCATTTGTTTCATATACACCTATTTAAATATTAGGAATCATTTTCATCATCAAAAAGGGGGAGAATGTTGAGTATATGATTTTGATGATGAGTAATAAGTGCTGATTTCTAGTTTCCATTAAAAGAAAAATGCTATATTTAAGAATTTCCTTTCTCATCCTAGTGAATAATTCCTTTATTTAAGTTTAGATACAATATTGAAACATCTGATTTGAAATTAGCATATGACCTATTTTTACTCAGAATATTCATATTCAAGGGATAAAATCATGCATCAAACGTTCAACTGATTAAAATGTGGCATGGTTGTAAAAGCAGAAAGGAACAGCAACTAAAGCAAAGAACTACGGATCGTGAACCAAAGAACTACATCGACTCACAGAGCTTATGCAGGATTACAATCTTTTGCCCAAACTCTAGCCACAATTCTCTCCAACGGCTAGTAGGCTTCAACAATATATTATCTATAAAAAGCCTTTAAGATGATTAAAGAAGAGATACCTTCCATCAAGAGAAAATCAAGATTAAGGGTTCTAATATTTTGTTCTTACAATTGTTTATTCTACTCTTAGAGAGAGTTGTTTTTTCTTGTAGCTCATATTCAAAGAGCAACACTTTGCTTTCATCATTGAGTTGTTCATTTTCTAGAGAGGAGGGAAGAGTGTGGGTAGCATTCTAGGAGTCCTGTCTATCTAGAAACACTCTACTTGGAAGATAGGTAGAGGAAGGTTGGTTGAAAGCCTTGTAAGCCAAAATTCAACTAGTGAAGAAAATCCCAAGAATTGGGGACTTTGGGCGTAGGCCAAATCAGAATCTAACCAAGATAAATCGTTGTGCATTTCTCTTCACCCTTATCTCTTTTAATTTTCTGCTATATTGTGATTAATCATTTCAAGGCTTAATTCTGAATTATTTTCTGTATATGTTTTGTTTAAATTTATAAATTTTCTATTAATAAACCAATTCACCCCCCCCCTCTTGGTTCTATCAAAAAGAACATATAGTACATGAATTTGTTATTCTTAGATTCATATATATCATGGTCTTAAAAGAAATTGATTTTCCACTATTTATTTTGCAGAATTCTCGCCTGCATAGATATTAAATTTTAAAGCATGTAAGAAACATAGATATGAGAAATTCTTAGGTATTTCTTAAGTATGAAAAAGGTGCTATGTATTATTTATCCTTTAACACCGTAGTTATTGCATTAAAAATACGGGAAAAATATAGACAGTAACACTTTCTTCTTACTATAAGAGTACTTAAAAAATTTCTATGCTAGAAACTGAGAATTTGTTAATTTTTTGGAATTTTGATTTGATTGACAGAGCGTGGAGAAGAACGTGTAGATTACATTCCTGGAGTTTCTTCAACCAGGATAGCTGATTTGCCTATTATTTTCCATGAAAATCATGAAAAAGTGTTGCAGCTAACGTTGCAGTGCATTGCAAGGGTCAAACAAGCACAGTATCTCCTTTTCAATTCAGTCTATGAGATTGAACCACAAGTAATAGATATTCTAAAAGCCAAATACTCTTTCCCACTCTACTCTATTGGCCCTGCTATTCCATTCCTTGAAATTAACAACAAGCCTCAAACAAATAGCAATGAACTCAACAACTACTTGCAATGGCTGGATTCTCAGCCAAAAGGTTCTGTTCTGTACATATCTCTAGGGAGTTATCTTTCTGGTTCAAAGGAGCAAATGGAAGAAATTGTTGAAGGAGTCTGTAATAGTGATGTAAGGTTCTTGCTGGTGTCCCGTGGAGCAAATAATAATTCATGGTTAAATAAAAATAGAGTAATGATGAGTGGTTTAGTAGTGCCTTGGTGTGACCAATTGATGGTGTTGTGCCATTCTTCTATAGGGGGGTTTTTGTCACACTGTGGCTGGAATTCTGTGTTAGAGGCTATGTTTGCTGGTGTTCCTATTCTCACTTTTCCTTTATCTTTTGATCAGGCACCAAATAGTAAGCAAATTGTGGAGGATTGGAAGGTTGGTTTGCATGGGAAAGGGGTAGGAGCTAAAAATGTTGTTGTGATGAGAAGGGAAATTGCAGGGCTTGTAAGTAGGTTCATGAATTCTCAAAGCAATGAAGGCAAAGAGTTGAGGGAAAGAGCAAGGGAAGTTAAAGAGGTTTGCCAGAGAGCAATTGCAGAAGGTGGATCATCTGTGCATAATCTCAATTTATTTGTTCAGGACATTTTGCATAGCAATTATGCATCAATTAAAGGGAATAAGAACACTGCCCCTCTTAATTAGTTATTAGAGAAGATGATATGCTGTTATTGTCAGTTCAATTTGTAAAATCTTTGTAGGATTAGTTTTTATTATCTGTTTTTACATTTTTCTTCAACTCCCAATTCCAAGGTATTATTTTTGTTGTGTGAAATAGAATTTTCATATCAGAACCCTACAAGCTGCAATATTGAACGGTGATTGGTTCGTGAGACTGAAAAATAATACTCAGAAAACTCAGTTCACAACAAAATATTTTTATATAAAGAAACTCCTGAACCGCAAAACTTTTTCTATGTGCTGGATTGGAAATCAAAGGAGCTATAATGTCCTAAACCCCAAGATGTATATGGTAGAAGACATTGTTACATTGTTGATATTTTCGATCAGTCAGAGATACGATTTTACGGCTATGTTAATGGTGCAGATAAATGCTTCGTTCCTAAGTTTTTAACATATTGGGCAAAGTAGTATAGTCGGAGAGATAGTAGCAGTACATCACTAGAGAGTTGAGACACACGAGAAGCTCCAACATGTAGGCAGTGAATCTAAAATGACTCTCGCCGTAAACGAAAAGAAGAATGCCATATGGTCCAACAAATTTTTGACAAAAATTGTGATGGTTGTTAAACAAAAAAAAAATGATATGAGCTACTTATTTTTTTCAAGAATCAATTATTATAATAACTAAATTCCAAGTAAAGGCTCTAATTCTTTGCTTAAAAATAGGACTCTGGGAGTGCTAGTACAGCATGAGACAAGGAGGAAGCATAAGGTAGAAGAAGGAAAATTAGAATAAGTATTTATGAGAAATTCTAGTTGTACATATGTGAGTCTAAACCCAACGCTTTTTAGTCGTGTGATGGGCTATGAAAGCATTTTAAAAAATTTAAAATATATATATAATTGAATTTTAATAGTAGATTTGAAGTATGTCCAGAAAGTGGAAGTCGAATAATGTGTTTATATAACATTCCTCATTGAAAAATAGAACTTATTTATCTTTTTCTAATAAATAATGTTTAGTGAATGCACTACAATGCAACACATATGGTGCAAAATGATGCGTGGCACAAAGAGAGAGTGACATGTGAGACGAGTTCCGGATTCCAAGTTGAAGTTAACTAATTGTGGGTCTATAACCTTCTGCCAAGTGCTAGCTAGGTTCTGTGTTTCAGATTCATGTGTATTTAACAAATTATGAGTTCCGACTTCAACTATTCCGGATTTTGAGTTTAAGCTAACTAGTTGTGTGTCCATACCCTTTTGCTGGGTTCCAAGTTCATGGGTAGTTAACCAATTTCGAGTTTCAACTTCAACTAGGATTATAGTTCCAGGTTCTAAGTTTAAACAACTAGTTGTGGATGCATAACATGAACCAGGAACTCGGAACTTGGCAGTAGCATGTGGATCCACAACAAGTAATTAGCTTAAACTCATAACCCGAAACTGTAAACTTTGTTAAAGTTGGAACTCGGAACTCATCTCACGCATTACTCTCCTTTTGTGTCACATGTCACTTTACATCATATGTATTGCATTGCAGTGCATCCCCCTATCATTACTCATAACTGAACCACTAATATAAAGTAAAATTAAATATCTTTATTACCTTGATTTTGGTAGATGTTTTATTAACTTCCTTAGATTAAAATATGTGTCATTTATGATTATTATTATTATTTTGCATAATAGTAAGAAAAAATCTTGGATAGATATAAGTATAATATTTTTTATTTAGATACACTCATAATAAAATTAATGAGATTTATAAATAAATGAATATATCTTAAATAAAGTTGATAATCCACTTTTATTATGAATATATCTAATATGATGTGATAGACTTGCATCTATGCAATATTATGTATAGCAGTAGTTGTCGCTTTGTCGAAAGTATTAAGAAAAAAAAGAATCAACTATCAATGGTATCCAAATTCAAACGAAGTTCAAAGACAATCCATCAAAATCAAAGTAATAAATGAGGGGGTGGGGGACCAAAAGATAGAAGGTAAAGCTCAGTTACCCACAGCCCAGCTGAAATATGGTATACAAAGATTGAAGAACCCAGAGAACTCCTCCACACATACATCAAAGCTTCTCATAAATTAAAGCCTTAATTTGCCGCCTTCACCTTCGCACCAAAAACCTCACCAAACCTTGTAATTAAGCTTCACTCACTGTGATCACTCATGGAAGAACCACCGCCATCCCTTAGGCTCGGCGGGCACGTGGTGGCCATGCCATACCCAAGTCGAGGTCACGTGAACCCCATGATGAGCCTCTGCAAACTACTTGCATCATCACGTGACACTAATAATGTTCTCATAACCTTGGTGGTTACCCAAGAGTGGCATGGTTACATCATCGGATCCGAGGCTAATAATAAGCCAGACAACAACAACAACAACAACAACAACAACATACGCTTCGCCACCATCCCCAACGTCGTTCCACTTCAGTCTCAGATAACCGATGACATCCCTGGCTTCTTCCGAGCCGCCATCACCAACATGGAAGCTCCCTTTGAAGAGCTCGTCGACAGCCTTGAGCCGCCGGTTACCGCCATCATCGGCGATGTCGAGTTGCAGTTCCCGATAGCTGTTGGTCGCCGGAGGAATATTCCCGTGGCGGTGCTGTGGACGATGTCGGCGTCTTTCTATCTCATGTTACATCAGCTAGAAGGCTTGACACGTAACCAACGAATGAAGATTGACCTTCTAGGTAAAATTGAGTTCTTTTATTTGTATATAATTTTGGAATAATAAATATAATATTCTTTCTCTCTTTCTCTTTTATATATATATATATATAGTATCTGGTTAGATTGTATGAATTCTAGATTCAAATTTTTCACTGATGTGTCAAAAAAAAAAAATATTAACATATAATTTCATATTATGTTTATAGATGTTATATTTAAAAATCATTATTTAAAGTGTCTTACACAAGTACAAGCTTAAAAGCTGGAAATCGAGGGGACAATAAAAGTAGCCTTTTTCTATTAGGGTAGAAAAATTTTAATGTAGGCGTCTCTTTAGTATTCTGATGAGATGGCGTTTAAATAACAATCCTGTTTTAATATAGAGTTAGGTAAATATAGCAGAACATATATTCTGGTGGATATCTATGCAATCCCACCGTTCAAAGGTATTTATGTTTGTTTTAATTTTTTTTAAAATAATCTCACATGATTCTAGAGCTGGGTGTTTGAGACATGAGATTTACCGTCATCATTTCTCTTTAATATAATATGGTAGGCTTTGTGAGAGTACAAGATATATTTACATATATGTGACATATTTAAAGTGCAGATAAAATTAATCTTGTTTTAATTGTGAGAGCACAAGAGTCATATAATTTTCTTATGAAGATTATTACTTATCGTAAGTTGCGTTTTTATTTCAAGTTAAAAATTGTTTAGTATCTCAACTAATTTTTTATGGATAATAAATATGATGGTTAAATTTGATAAAAGAGAAAATTAATATAATTTCTTTGTAAAATAATAAATTTATCTGCTCTAACTCAACAAATAATCTCTCAAAAATCTAATTAAAAAATTTATCTGGTAAAACTTAAGAATTTATAGCAAAATATTTAAATAAGAAGAATCAATTGAACTTCTGAAGTTAATTTGCCAAAAGTTAAGTTCAAACATATAATTTACACTTTAGCCGGATAATTATAAATAAATATCTCCGATTGCTTGATGTTTGAACCTTGTAGCCTTCAATGATGCAGATGACCATCGAGAGCATATTGCAGGAGTTTCTTCAGCACAATTAGCTGATCTTCGAATTGTGCTCCGTGACAATGACTTGAGGTTTTTGCAGCTTGCGTTGGAATGCATTTCAACGGTCCCTAAAGCAGATTGTCTTATAGTGAATACAATCCAAGAGCTGGAGCTAGAATCAATTAAGTCTTTGAAAGCTATGTTCACCTTTGCAATCTATCCAATTACTTTTCCTTACTTTAGACCCAAAACAAATCATTCAATTGCCAACAGTGACCTCAACCGTGGCTGCATATCTTGGCTGGATTCTCAGCCAGCCATGTCAGTGTTGTACATATCTTTTGGTAGTTTCCTTTCTTTGTCTCGTGCCCAATTGAATGAAATTGCATCAGCTCTAAATACTAGTGGTATTAGTTACTTTTGGGTGGCTCTTGGAGAAGCTTCTTGGTTAAAAGAGAAATGTGGGGATAGGGGTTTAGTGGTGCCGTGGTGTGACCAATTGAAGGTTTTGTCCCATCCTTCTATTGGTGGGTTTTGGAGTCATTGTGGGTGGAATTCCACTCTTGAAGCTGCTGTTGTCGGTATTCCAATGTTAACGTTCCCTCTTTTCTTTGACCAAGTCCCAAATAGAAGGAAAATTTTGGAAGAGTGGAAGAATGGGTGGGAGTTGAAGAGGCCAGAGTTAGGAAGTGAAGAATTAGTAACACGAGAGGAAATATTGGAAGTGATTAGGAAGTTTATGGACCCTAGAAGCAAGAAGGGTCAAGAGATTAGGGACAGGGCTGTACAACTTAAGAGCATATGTGACCGAGCAATTGCTGAAGGTGGATCCTCCAATATGAACCTTGATGCATTTATAAAAGATGTTTTTTGTGCTCATGGTCATTGAGCAGCAGGAGAGCTCATGCTACCAAGTGTAAAATAGGAAGATAAAAAGAGGTTGTATGTATGTTTACTTAGTTGAGCATAAGAATGGTAGGTAAAAATAGAAAGTGTGTTACCAAAAAGAATATAGAGGGTGCAAATTTGTAAACAAAAGCTGATTTACTCTTATCAATTTTTGAATTTAACTCACCTAAATTGTAAGATATATTATAAAGGGTACAGTGTCTATGTTCTTAGATTCTTAACTATTAATGAGAAAATTAATAGTTTAAGATATTACAAGATATAAACAATTACATATTAGATCATACTATGTATGATAATTGATTTTGTTAATTTTTTATTTTTTAATTACGATCAGGATTGTGTACTTCACCTTTTAAAGTACACCCTACCCTCTCTTTACAGTAGTCAAACCTTTTATTGTTGGTTTATGAATATAAGAAGGATGAGGGATATATAATTGAAAGCAAAATTCATATATACTTCCCTTCAAGTCTCAAGCTAAAAGTAAATTATCTTCTACTAAGCACTACCATACGCCAGTTGTTGGAAGTTGAACTAGTTGACGGTTTTTGTCTGCATGTTTTTAAGCTATCTTCTCTGTTTCTATCTTATCGTATACATTGGGCCAACGACACCTTGTTTAAAGCTTGGAGTTAAGAAAAGGCAAACAGTAATAATCATGTTGGGCCTTCTCACTTGCGGAAGCTATTGAAGGTAACAACATTCTTACAAAGAGAAATGATTTTTCTATGGTGCATTCTACGGTGCGCATTAGCTTGGATGGACATGGGTGCCCTGTCTGGCTGGTTCAATGAAAAAGAGGCATGTGGCTCACTACAAAACAAAAGTAGGTTACACAAAATATTGAGATGCCAACTTTACTCCTTCTTCAGCTACTATCTATTATCGGTGCTTCCATGCCTGCCTTGAAGAACCAACACTACGGGGCACCATTGAACCGAAAAGTTTGTTGAGACACTAAACCAACAAGTGGATTTTCTTAGGGATCACACATTAATCTCAAAAGTGAGGCTAAGATCGGATAATAGCCATTCCAAAATGGTAAAGAAAATAAAAAATAAAACAAAAAATGCAAAAAGAAGTATAGATCCAAAATGGGTTGACTTCAATGACCGAAAAAAGACAAGCTCAGCCTGAGTTAAAAAGAATAACTCCAATGGGTGTGGCAAAGACAACAGAGAAATGGGTTTGTCTGATGCAGGATGGGAAGTTGTGGAGGCTAATTTGGTAATTGAATTTTCATTATTCATTTGTCTTGTTATAGACTCTTGTCAAAACTTTATTGAGCCACTTCACTTGGGCATCAATGCTATTCTCTTTCTATTTTTTCTCTCTTTATCATCTTTTTTCATTTTTTTTCTCTTTTTTAACAATTTTTCTTCTTCTCCATGTGTATGACCGTCTAAGGTGCCTAGGAAAGGAGGGTGCTCAAAAATCAATACTCTTCTTACAATAAGCTTATGTCTCACCGCGTTATGTCACTATCGGTACAAGGCTCGTTGACTATGCTGTGGGAAGAGGAAGGAAAATTCTACTATGATTAGCATCTAATACATTATTTTTAAATAGAATCACCATCAAGTATGTCTAGCCTTATAAGGGAGAGCATTGCAGATAATAATACATCAACAAGTTTCAAGAGATTTCTAATTAGCTAATAATTTACCGAACATAGTTTGGGTGCATGTTGAAACCGTATAAATTTGTCACTATATATAGCCCATATGCTCTTGTAAATTTTGTTCTTGTTACAAAGTATGTTAAAGCTATATAAATATGTCGTTGTAGGTGGCATGCTCTTGTACATTTTTGTTCTTTGTTGCAAAGTTTGCTACGTTAATCCAATTTGGAGTCTAGAGTATAATTTTTCAGCGGCTTCTCAAATTTTACTTTTGAACGCCAGCTAGCTTGCATGAACATTTATATTTTATAGGTTGTTTGCGGTTTGGATCGGTTTTTAATAAAAGAAATTCATCTAATTCAAATAATATAATTTATAATAATTTATATTAGATCGATTTAATTTAAATTTTAAATTTGATTTAATTTTTTACGTTTTATATTGGATTGGTTTGATCATTTTTAAAAAATAAAATTTTAAATTTATAATATTATAAAATAAAAATAATATAAGTCAATAAAATGAATAAATTAAAATAAAAATAAGTTATTAAATATTTATAAAATATTATTTAAGTCAAAATGACACATAAATAAAAAATTGTGTGATAAATTTAAATTATTATAAGTAGAATTATGAACTTAATAATAAAAAATTATATTATATAATATTATGCAATTTGGATTGAATTAGATCGATTTTCAAAATTAAATTTGAAATTCGATCCAATTTATGTAATTTGCAAAATATAAAATCCAATTTAATTTAAATTTTTACAATTTTAATCAATTTTTAATTTCAATTGAATTAGTTTAGTAATTTTGATTGGGTTGAATTAGATTTATATCCCCCAATATTTTATACTTTAGCATAGATGATCAGATTTGATAATGGGATATGTAAATATGGTCTTTTTGTCTCAGTTTGAGGCCAAGGCTGCGGTGGACTATGTTAAGTTTTGGTCCGAGTTGGTCTTTTATAATATTATAATTAAAAATATAAAATTATAATTTTGCCCTCACTCACTTATTTCTCGCTCAACTTTTTCCCCTCCATCAATATGTGTTGCCACCCCCTCCCACCTTGAGCTTCGTTGCTGCCCAAGGCATGCATGATTCACATTGGGTAGACACCTTGGATTGCAAGAAAGCCTTCATAGGACCCAGAAAGAACCGCCCCTTTCCCTTTGTCCACAGTCTTAATTCTCCCTCACCGTCCCTGGAAATCGACCCCATCGCCACCAACCTTGACCTCTGCATCACCACCTTCTTGCTCCCATCTCCTCCACTGGCCAACATCGCTGCCTTTGCTTTGCTCTCGTGCTCCTTGTTGTTCCTATGCGACCTGAACATTGACAAGAATGACCTCACCGACTTGCTCTCGTTCATCGGCGACAAATCCCTTGTGTTGTCGAGATTCGAATAGCTGCCACCAGTTGAAAACCTCGATTGTCACCGGCGAATCCTTCGTTGTTGCCAAGGGAGCATGGTGACCTTGTGGCCAACGACAACAGAGACTTAGAGGATGGCGTATAGTCGAGAAGGAGGTGAACCAGAGTAGGTAGAAAAGTCATAGAACTAGAGGGTAGAGTAGATATTTTATGTTTTGTTAAATATTAAAATATAAATCTAAATTATTATTGAATTATTTCTTTATAATAAAAAGATTTGATCTTAATCATGGATTTCAATTTTAGTGGTCAAAATTTAGTGACCATTTTGGACCAAACTCAATATGTTCCACCACAGTCTTGACCCTCAGTTTGATAGCACGTGTCACACCAATTGTACTATGTTAAATTTTCTGTTTGAAAATCTCAAAAGATGATTTGAGGGAAAAATAAAGTTACTTTTGTGAATTAGTATGCATTGACTAAGGCTCTATTTGGTTATAGATTTGGAGGGTTTAGAAATCTTTTATTATAATGAGAATAAAAATGTATAGTAAGTAATATGTTTGGATATGTTAAAAAAAAATTAGAAGGCCCTTTAAAATTCTAAAAAGCTTTTTAGGAGAAGTATTTTTGAGATTAGTTTTTATTTTATAAAAAGTTCTTTTAAAAAGAAATTTTATTATTAGTCTCACATAAAAAAATTTCTCTTAAAAATTAAACCAAACACATCCTAAGAAAGTAGAATTGAAAAGTTTTGATTCTTTTAACATATTTAATATATTGAAAATTTAAAAATTTTATTTTTTCATTAAATTTAATTTCCTTAACTATAATTAGTGTACTTAAAGCATTGGTTAACAAAATTCTTACAAGTACAATTGATTTTTTTATAATTGAATATTTGAAAATTAATTTTATATTTAAATGTATTAATTTAAAAGTAATTTTTAATTAAATAATATATTTTCTTTAAATTATATAAAAATTTACTTTTTTATAATAAATTATTAAAACAATATAAAATAATTTATTTCTATTCATGATCAAAAGTTTTAAAAAAAATGCTTTTAAAAAAAGCTGTTTTTAGTATAAATTAAATAATTTAAAGTTATAATTAATTTTATCTAGCTATGTCATCTATATTTTCCAAAGATATCAGATTAAATCGAAAATAGATTTTTAAGGGGGAAACAAGTTATTTTTAGCTCATAATTTTACCTAAAGATACACTTTAAATATTATAATTTATGCTTATAAATAGTTCAAACTTTTTAACTCAAATATATCAAATTATTACAGAAACATATTTTGTAAAATAAAAAAACTATTTTAGAGCAATCCCAGGGTCAAAGAGATCTATATGGTATTTTAGTGAAGGAAATAGAGATATATGTTAATTTTAATAGATTTAGTAAAATATAGTGTTTTGAAAAAAAAAAGAAAAACTCGCAATGAAGCACCACAAATTCTAAGAATTTGTGGTTTTTTGTTGCGAATTCTAATAGAACTCGCAGCAAGGCCTAACAAATTCTTAGAATTTCTGGTGCCATATTACGAGTTCAGAGTTTAGGCATACTTTGTTGCGATTTTAAAAATTAAAAAAGAATAAAAAATTAATCAAACTTGCCTATAAATAGTGTGCCATTTTATCGGATTCATTGCAAAGAGTTTCTCAATATTCTCAGTATTTGATAGGCAGTTTATAATATTTAAAAGTGTAAGATAGTTTAAAAAAAGTGAGTGAAAAAAAATATGGATAGTAATATAGTTACTACTATTATATATTTTAATGGTTCTATTATAATATCCGATAAAAATATAATATTTGAGTATGATTATCTTATATGGGTATATCTTTCAGATACTATATCATTAGATGAATTAAAAGTGGAGCTTTGTCAAAGTATAAATATTGGTTTTGAGAAAAAAGTGGAAAAAATATGATATAGGTGTCCAATTTCAAATATTAATGGGAATTTAAAATTTCAAACATTTACAATCAACAGTGATAGGGATATAAGAGTAATGTTTAGGATGTATCGCCAATATCAAACTTTCAATGCAGTCATAGAGTTGTATGTTGACTTCGAAAAAATTATTCTTTGTTCTATTTTAGCTCATATCCAGATAACCAATATTATGATGAACTTATTCCCAATTCATACCCGATAAGTACTATTATAATTTGGTGTGCTAATTTTTATTCCAAAATTAATATATATTTTATTTTATTATAATTATTATTGTTTATTGTTATTATTATATGATATATAAAGTATGCTTTACACTTGCCTCTAGTTGAGGATCTTGTGTATCAGAAATATATATGATTAATAATCTTTATTAATTATTATTGTTGTTATTATTATTCTAATTGTTATTATTATTATTATTATTATTATTATTTCTATTGTTATTATTATTATTAATGTTATTAATATTTCTATGATTATTACTATTATTAATATTAGTATTAGTATTAGTATTAGTATTTTTATTATATTAGATAATAATAATATTACTATAACTACTACTATTATTATTATTATTATTATTATTATTATTATTATTATTGTTATATACAAAGTAGCTATATTATTATCATTTCTATTAATTATTATTATTATTATTATAATAGTAGATATTATTATTAGTAGTATTATTAATCTTATAATATTATTTTTATTGTTATAATTGTTATTGTTGTTGTTATTAATATTTCTATGATTATTACTATTATTAATATTAGTTTTATTATTATTATTTTATTATATTATATATTAATAATATTAGATACAAAATATGCTTTATTATTATCATTATTTCTATTATTATTATTATTATTATTATTATTACTTTATTATTATTATAGTAGATATTATTATTAGTATTATTATCAATCTTATATTAATATTTCTATTGTTATTATTATTATTATTGTTGTCGTTATTAATATTTGTATTATTATTATGATTATTAATATTATAATAATTATTAATATTATTAATAGACTACTACTACTATTACTATTATGATTATTATTATTATTATTATTATTAGTATTAGTATATTAGATACAAAGGATTGTTTTATTATTTCTATTGTTATTATTATTATTATATGCAAAGTATGCTTTATACTTGCCTCTTATTGAGGATCCTGTGTATGAAAAATGTATATGGTTAATGATCTTTATTAATTATTATTCTTTTTATCGTTATTATTATTATTATAATGTTTCCATTATTATAATTATCATTATTGTTAATTGTATTATTATATAATATACAAAGTATGCTCTACATTTGCCTCTTTTTGAGGATCCTGTATATAAAAAATGTATCAAACTAATGATTTTTTGTGTTTATAAATATTAATTATTAGTATTAGTATTATGAAGAAGGTTTGTCAAGCCCGTTTCTAGAAAGAAGTGCAGAATGTGAAATTAGAGACAGTGAAAGTGATAGCAATTACTTGGAAAGGGGAACATGAAGCTGGGAATGATGGTGCAGAACATGATGATGAAATATCAAATACACAGGCTATTATTCAGTATTCGGAGGGTTTTCCATCTTTCATGCATACTTTAGATCTTGAAGCCATGCATGCACCTGAGTTTCCTGAGTATGCAAATATGGCTAGTGATTATACTGTAGACGGCGAACTATGTGTGGGAATGCAATTCAGCAATAGGGAGGCTGTAGTTCGAGCAATTAAGAACTATAGCATTTTTAAATCAGTGGACTACAATGTATGTGAGTCAAAGTCAAAGACATTTTATTGTAAGTGCAAATACTATGGCATAGGATGCAATTGGCTTGTTAGGGCCAGTCTCAGAAAAAAGAGGGGCATTTGGGAGGTCAAAAAGTATAATGGCCCTCATACTTGTACTGCAGCGATGATCTCTCAAGATCACACAAAGTTGGATGCTGACATGATTGCACATTATATAGAGCCCATGATACGAGCTAACGTACCCATTAAAGTAAAAGTTGTGATTGCAGAAATTCAATCTTGGTATAGATACACACCGACATACTAGAAAGCATGGACAGTAAAGTAAAAAGCAATTGAAAGAATTTATGATGGCTGGGAAGAGTCATATGCAGCTTTACCCAAATGGTTGGGAGCAATGTGTGCTTTTACAAGAGGTTCATATGTTGAGTTCGATACTAGTCCAGCTTACCATGGCACTGATGAGTAACAAAATGATCAAATATTCCACCAAATATTTTGGACTTTTGGTCCTTGCATCAAAGCTTTCAGACATTGCAAACCATTAGTCCAAGTTGATGGGACACATTTATATGGAAAATACAAAGGCACTCTATTAGTGGCGGTTGCACAAGATGGCAATCAGAATATACTGCCAATTGCATTTGCAATAGTCGAGGATGAAATTGGAGATGCATGGTATTTTTTTCTGCATTATCTACGCAAATATATGGTGACTCAAGATGGATTTGGCATTATTTTTGATCGGCACGAATCAATTAAAGCAGTAATTCAACGTTGTCATGGACAATGGGAACCTCCAAGAGCATTTCATATGTACTGCATTAGACACATTGCAGCCAATTTCTTGTGGAGATTCAAGAAACCTTACTTACACCGACTTGTCGTGAGTATAGGTAATTCCCAACCTAATTATCTCTATTTACAAATGTGATTTTCTTTTTTCCTTTTTTAATATACTGATCATATTATGATTTGTAGGATATTCAAAGACAGAACGTGAATTTATCTTCACTACGAGCGGATGCGCCAACATGGTGAGATTTATACAAATTGGCTTGACGAAATTCCAAGAGAAAAGTAGGTTCAAGCCTTTGATGGAGGACATTGGCATGGACATATGACCACGAAGCTGGTCAAGTGTATCAATTTTGTGTTAAAGGAAGCTCGTAATTTACCAGTTACTGCCTTAGTTAAAGCAACGTACTTTCGGTTGGCTAAGTTATTTACTACTAAAGGAATGGAGGCATATGCACGAAAAGCTATAGGAAGTATTTTTTCTGAAACCATCACGACAAGATTGCGAAAAAACCAGCAAACAGCAGGAGGTGTACGCGTTATTACTTTTTCAAAGCAGTACCAGAGTTTCCATGTTGAAGATCTATCAAACGGATCACAATTCAAAGTTGATATAAAGGAAAGGTACTGTGATTGCGGCGATTTTAAGACAAATCGATATCCATGTCGTCACGTAATTGCTTGCTGCTCTAATCAATATCTTGACTGGCAAGCTTATGTCGATGATATTTATAGGATGGACAAGATATGTAAAGTGTACAAGCAGGAATTCGGGGTTGTGGGACATGAAAGTACATGGCTGCCATATAATGGCCCGAGAATTCATGCTAACCCCTAGTTGAAACGCATAGAAAAAGGTCGGCCCAAATCAACTCGTTTCCTTAATGAAATGGATACGAGAGAAATGAGAGGACTAAAACATTGCGACCTTTGTCGAGGTAAAGGACATAGTCGCAGACAATGTCCCTATTGAAATGGGTCAAGTTCTTGGATATGAGTGAAATGTTGTTATCTTGTATTCGCTAATATAATATGGACCTCTAGCTAGTGACTAATGCTATATTATTTGTTTTAAATCCTGTCACTTTAAAATATATTATTTTTAATTTTTGTATGACTAACATAATATTATTTAGTTATGTTTACCTCTATTATTAATTATTTTTATTGAATATAAAAACTATAACTAAATAACTGTAATTGATATTTTTTTATATTAAAATTATATTATATCATATGATTACTTGATTATATCATAAGAGAATTAATACTCAAACACTAAGATAATATTTAAGTAATGAACTTTGTAATTAATTGTAAAAATAAAAATTCTAAAAAATACAAAGATATTACAAAAAATCATAAAGATATTACAATATCATACAACTAGATTAATATTACAAAATAATATTATAAAAAATATTACAAAAGAATACCATTAAACAATTATTTCTTCTTTCATGCCGGCCATGTTTCAGGGTAAATTTTACTAATGTCTTAAATTTAAATTTATCTCACAATCTTTGACAAGCACAACTTCAGACGTTGTCGCTCCTTTTTTGTCTTTCATTAGCTTCATTATTCCGATCACCTTGCTCTTGCTGTTCCTCTTCTTTATCCTCAGTCTCCTTTTCTGCTTCCTCATTAACTTGTTCCCTATGCAGTGGCTCTTAAGCAGACATTGTCATCAAGTGTGAAGTGGCTTCGATATTGCCCGTATCTCTAGGATTTTGTAGTAATTCCATTATCATGTCATTTACTAACCCTGAAGTTTCAGCAACCATAGGCACAGGCAGCGAAAATTCCTGTTCATGCATAGGCAGGACTGGCCGGTATACGTCCCCATGGGTTGTTGAAGCAACACCTCCACATCTAGATTCATTACCACGAGATAGACTATGCTGACGCGAGTCGGCACCATGATGGTAATGCACTCCATTATCAACCGACCTTCTTCCACGTGAATTACCTTCGTCACCATGAGCTGATCTAGATGATGATGATGCTGAAAGCTCATCCGACGTGGCTCTATCCTATGCCCAAATGGCTTGTGCCCATAAGAATATTGCGAGTGTGTCAGAGGCATGTAACTGTGCGGGTGCTATGGTGATACCGAGGCCATATGGCTGTAAGGAGGATATTGCCATGGTGCTAGGGGCATATAGCCATAATAAGGATATTGCAGAGATGGCAGGTGCATGCTATCATAATAAGGATACTGCGAAGGTGGTGGGTGCATATCGCCATAAGGAGGACACTATAGGGGTGGCAGATGCATCTCAGCATGATATTGATGTGAAGGTGGTTGCGGAGGTACTTGGGCATGTTGCTGCCTTAGAGGTAACTCTCGTTATTGTGGATCTTGCAGTAGTGCCTCAGGTGATAAATATTGACTCATAGCAAAGTGAATATACCAATTCCAATAATGTTGAGATGGAGAAGGATCATCAGAAGGACAACCACACGTTATACGTTGCCATCTATGGTTCCAATCTTGCAACCACTCTACATATTTTTCAACTCAATTAGTGTTCTATTGTCCCCTCAAATCTTTATTATGGGAGTCTAACAGGCTTTTTGGATTATTAGGGATATCTTGCTCAAGCCCAAATTGATACTTTATGCGGTCAGCCAAGTGCCACTCAATAGTCTCAAAATAGATAAGTGGACTGGTAGTTGACCACAATGGCTGCTCATCTACTAAGATATGCAGAATAATTTCATGAATGCCTGGATGGTGATATAGTCGCCATTGAAACTGCATTATAAAATAAAATAATATCTGTATTAGCAAATATATTGATAGCTATAATAATCTCTATAATTTTTTAACCATTGCCTCATCATGTGTCATTATATCTATATGCAGCTTTATACTGCCTAGTGTCTGAAAGGGAAATTCTGCCGGAATTAACGTATTTATCCACCTATGAAATATTATATTAATTAGATACATATTTAGCTATAATAAATTGTAAAAAATTATTAAATTATGATAATTATACCTGGATGCTAGAGGAAAACGTGGCACTGGATTTTCAAAAATAGGAGCCAAGAATGGAAGTTGGATGCCATGCCCACAACTGTAAAAGCTGTAAACAGCCACCAATGTCAGAAATTTTATATCGCGTTGCATGGCATAAATTTCGATAAAGTACGGTGAGGCATACTGAACTCCAACTATACTCCCTTGCCTATTGCAAATTTTTAATTAATGGAAAAAATTTGCAATGAATTAAAGATGTGGTCTTATCCAGCGTAAATCGCATCCCCAGTAATCGAAGTATATAGCCGCAAGTAAATTGCATCAAGATCTCATCATGCACATCTGGTCCAAAGCTGTCTAGTTTTTCTTCCTTAAAATGTTCATACAACCAACTTAATCTGTTAATGTCACTCTCTTCAGGCCTAATGCCAAGAAGGCTCTCAAATAAATTCTCAATCCTTTCTCTAGTAAAGGATGTAGAACCAATAACGGGTCGACCATCGATATGGATCCCAAGTTGCAGTGCCACATATTCTAATGTGACTGTACACTCGCCAATCGAAAAGTGAAATGTGTGAGTTTCTGGCCTCCAGCGTTCGACTAACGCACTGATAAGTTAGTCGTTTGATTCAAATTGGTCCATCATAGAAACATCTAATAATCCGACACTTCGTAAATAGTTATGTATTTTGGATGGCGGTTTCTCCAAATGCAAGACTCGAGGTTGCAGTACTCTCATTTTCTATTACGATTTGCAAAAATATAAAAATAAAAGAATTAGGATATATCAAAAATAATAAAGCAATATATAAATAAAAGAAAATACAGATATTATCAGAAATAATAATATTATTATAACAACGATAATATTAACTATTGATAAATTGATAATTTAGGGTTTCATTTTATAGTTATTTATGTGCCTAATTTCTTAAAAAATATATAGCAGATATATTTCTGATATACAGGATCCTCATAAGAGATAAATGTAAAGCATACTTTATATCTTATATAACCAAGGTTTACCAACAACAACGATAAACTAAAGTCTTAATCTTTTGTTAAAATTATTAATTAAAATTTCTTAAATGATATAATATAATAACAAGATTAATAATAATAATAATAATAATAATAATAATAATAATAAAACTAAATAATCATAATAATAATAATAATAATAATGATGTTAATAATAATTACATAATAAAATCAAGATTATATTACGATTATAAGATAATAACAATATTAAATAATAATAATAATAGTACAAAATAATAATCATAGCAATAAGTATAAAAGAATAATAATATTTCATTACTATTCCACCCAATATAACTACTTTTAATATATAACAGATATATTTCTGATATATAGGATCCTTATAAGAGGCAAGTGTAGAGCATACTTTATATTTGATATAATCAAGATTTATCAACAATAATAAACTAATAATAATTATCATACTCAGCCACTATAACTACTTTAAATATATAATAGCAACAACAATAATAATAAACAGAATAATAATAACAATATTAAATTTAGAATAATAATAATAATAACAATAATAATAGGAGGCAAGTATAGAGCATATTTTATATCTCATATAATAACAATAATAACAACTAAATATTACTCCTTCACTACGAATCTTCTCCAAAATGTGATCTTGTGCTCTCATTGTCTTATCTACTACCATTTTTTCTAAAAAAATATTTTTTTATCGAATCAATTCAACTCACTTTCACAACTCTTTATAACTAACTCTCAATTCTCTATCCCTCACACTGAATTCTCAAATTATCGATATGTATTTCATTCGTTACGATGAAGCTATTTATAGAAGGGATAGTCACTGTATATTAGGACTGTTGAACGCGTGAAATGGTTCATTATTGTCCTATAATACAGTGTCTGGCCAATTATCATCATCGTTCAATTATTGTTGCACCAATTATATAAAACGTGTGGCAACTGTAGATGCAGAACTCGTGACACATCACCGCATTTTTGGTGAAATTGGGATGATGTGTTGCGAGTTCTATCCCAATTTCACCAAAAATGCGGTGATGTGTCGCGAGTTTAGTCCTATTCCGTGTTGCCCTATTGCGAGTTCTATAATTCCTTATTCCGTGTTGCAAATTCAGTAATATAAATACCATATTTCACTAATATTCTTTTAAATACAATAAATCTTTAAATATTCATTTCAATTACCGTAAACAATTTATAAAGCTGCAATCCCAAGCCTGATGGTCTTACAAGCATCAAGGTGCAAAAGATCTTCGCGAAAATGGGAAAGAAAATTTATTAGATAGATATATACGCCTAACAACTGGTATTTAAGTGCAATTTTGACAAAGTTGACCTATCAATAAATAAATATATTTTGAATAAAGTTGGCTGACATAATTTTATTATAAATTTATTTAAATATAAAATGTTAGAATTATCTTTATCCAAGCCTATTAGAATTAGGTATAGTTTAATAATACCTTTTGATAGATGTTCTACTTATAAAAAATATAAATTAATTTTTTTATTTGATAACAAAAAATTAAAAAATACTTTTATTTCTAATTTTTAAAAGTCAAAGGTGTTCTTAGGAGTCCTCAAGAGTTATTTTTTAGATTAGATTTGTGTTTTTTAAAATTTAAAAGATTAATATAATTTTACTCTCATTAATAATATTAAAAATAAAAATTATTCTCTTTAATATTTATATCTATTATAATCATTTTATATTTTAAGAATAATTTTATTAGATACTATTTTTTGTGACTTTTACTTATTAAAAATGATTTTTATATCATTTTATTAAACTGTATTTTTATAATTTTTTAAGAACAATTTTTAGAGAGTTTAACAATTCTTAAAAAATTACATTAATACCAAATTAAACCTTAATCTAATAATAAAAAAAATTAAATAATTAACATAAAATCTTAAATTTAAATTTTATTAACAGCAATATAAAAAAAAAAATTGTGCTTGTCCATCGTTCCCTTAATGAGATATAAATAACGTTTTCGTATATAGTATTGCTAAGGTCACAATTTTCACGTTGTCACAACGCACTAGATGTCACTGTTGACTCTGGTTTCACTTCTATGGAGGTTCTTCATGCTCCACCCACCGTCAACGCCACCATGAGCCACCACCACTTGGTCGTTTTGCCGTACCCATCTCGTGGCCACATCAACCCCATGATCAACCTCTCCAAGTCCCTTGTCTCCAACACCCCCAACATCCTCGTAACCTTTGTTGTCACACAACAATGGCTCCCCTTAATCAAACCACACAACAACAGCAACAACATTCGAATCCGATCCATTCCCAACCTCGTACCCAATGACCCACCACCTTCTTCCGACAGCTTCCTTAACACCGTCGAAGCCGTCATGACCAACATGGAAACGCCGTTCGAGCGGTTACTCGATCAGCTTCAGCCGCCGCCGGCCGCCATCGTCTACGACGGTTTTCTCTTCTGGGCAGTTGGTGTTGGAAATCGAAGGAATATTCCGGTGGCGGCGTTTTGGACAACGTCAGCGTCGGAGTTCTGGGTGCACTGTTTTCATATTTTGCAGCAATACGAGCAGTGTCATCAAAAGCTGTTCGGTAAGGATCGTATCTATAGTTTAATGCAAATAATACAAACTCTTTGGATCTCTTCTATCTATCAGTTTGTTAGAATAACATGATATGTTATTAATTTTTGGATAAATAAATAAATTTTATCACTTTATTTCATTCAATATTTTCATAATTTTTATCAAATATTCTGACTTTTTTGTTTAACGATTCTAACAAAATTATTACGATAGAATAACATTTTTCTTTTTTTTTAAGGTTAATATGTTTCCCGTTGCACTCTACATAATGATTATATATGTTCTTTATGGTACAGGTTTTCATTAAATAAAACTAATTATTTTGTAAGTTATATATGGTGGATAATTTTCTCAGTTAGATAGTCAGTATAAATTGAGATTTTTTTCCTTTTTCATTATAAATTGATATTCATATGATACAGGTTTTCATTAAATAAAACTAATTATTTTAAGTTATGTATGGTGGATAATTTTCTCAATTAGATAGTTATTATAAATTGAGATTTTTTTTCCTTTTTCATATTAGATAGTCGTTAGAGTAATTAAGTTGTGATGATAACATTTGAAAAACTATTTTGTCAAATATATATATATATATATTAATATAATTTAATTTAAAATAAAGACAAAATTATAATATATATATATATATATATATATATATATATTATAATTTTGTTTTTATTTTAAATTAAATTATATTAAATAATAAATATAAAAGCAAAAAGAAAAATTTAGACTCGATAAAAAAGGTCTCATTATAAATATATAGATATGCGAGGACTGTGTATTAAAAGAGCGAAAATATTTAATGCGCGTTTAGTTGTTTAGATTCCGCTACACTAGTGCATAATATTTTATTATTTAATGAATTTAACTTATACACACTGATACTTTTAAAAAAGTAATAATTTGAAAATAAGCATCGTTACTTCAGATTTGTAGATTCAGAATTCGCTGTAGTCACATGTAAATATTCGGATCTTAGGCATCAGAACTCCAACAAAAAATTGTGTCTCGAGGGCTTCATGTGATTAAGACACCACCGTGTTTTCTTATTAGATGAATGTTATTAGTACATACTACATAGAAAGAGACCTAATATGACATATATATATATATATATATATATATATATATATATATATATATATATATATATATATATATATATATATATATAATGTTGATTTTTATCTATAATTTTTTTTTTTTAGAAAAAATGTAAAAGATATGCAGGGGCATTACGTGTCAGATTCTTTTCGATGAAGGCAATTCGTGTCAAATAACGGTTACTAGTAGTGTATTGAAGAAACTATTATTCTAGTGAAATCAAATTGTGTATTGAATCACTGGATCAATGCCGAAGTGTAGAAGAATCTGGATTAGGATAACAAAAATGCACTGTACAACTGCCTCAAGTAATAAAGGCATATGATTGATTTTTTTTTTCTTTTGGTATTTGTATATGATGTTATATAATATATGTGACGTAATGTTATCTATGTCACAGTTCGATTCGCGTATCCCCTTTTCCGTGAGCTGGGTGATACCACTTCTGTCCATGATCAACATAGGGCTTCTTCTAAATTAAAAATAATAAGGATAAAATTATCTTTTACACCTTTATTTTTGTATACATATGAGAGTAATTTTAAATTAATCTCCAAAATTGCATGTACACATCAAAATAGTCTCTAATATTTAAAATTATTATTTTAATATCTGACATTAGTCCAATAATTAAATTAATTTTTACGTTAATTAGCATGTTTGAGAAAAATTATTTTAAGATAAACAATTTTTTTTAAATATTTGTTTTAAAAAATTTATTATAAATTATTTTGAACTCAAAATAAACTAACTCAAGGCCGTGAAAAACTACTTTTTCAAGAAAAGTAAAGGAAAATTATTCAGCTTAGTCTGCTTTGTTGGGTTCTTAAATTACAACGTTGATATCACGATCTAAATTACATCATATGTATTTTTAGTATGTTCCTAATCATAGTCTTCACTCAAGAAACATACACTTGTTTCATTATGCAGAAAATAGTGACAAACTTATAGATTATATTCCTGGCAACTCCTGGATTCGTCTGGCGGAGATTCCTCTTCTTGGTGTCAACAACCAGCAAATTTTGCATTGGGTCATGAAAAGTTGTCAATGGATGCTTAAAGCACATTACCTATTGTTCCCTACCATCTATGAGCTCGAACCCCAGGTCATTGATGCCTTAAAGGCAAGGTTCTCAATGCCTATTTACACTATTGGCCCAAACATACCTTATTTTAGTATCGAAGACAATTCATGTTCTTTTAGTAATGCTAATAATGTTACTCGCCATAGTTACCTAGAGTGGCTAGATAGCAAACCCTCTAATTCTGTTTTGTACATCTCATATGGAAGCTTTCTCTCAGTTTCAAGTGCACAAATGGATGAAATTGCTAATGCTTTGCATGATAGCGGTGTTAGATTCTTGTGGGTAGTACGTGAGGAGACTTCTAGAATGAAAGAGATTTGTGGGAACAAGGGGTTGGTGTTACCTTGGTGTGACCAATTGAGGGTGTTGTTACACCCTGCTATTGGGGGTTATTGGACACATTGTGGGTGGAATTCAATCATGGAAGGTGTTTTTGCTGGTGTTCCCTTTTTGACCTTCCCAATTGCTATGGATCAACCAATGATTAGCAAGATCATAGTAGAGGATTGGAAGGTTGGGTGGAGAGTGAAGAAAGATGATAGATGTGACACTTTGGTGAGAAGAGGTGAGATTGTTTTGCTGCTGAGGAAATTCATGCAATTGGATAGTGATGTTGGAAGAGAGATGAGAAAAAGAGCCAAGGAGCTTCAGCGCATGTGTCAGCTTGCAATTGCAAAGGATGGTTCATCTCAAACTAATATCAAAGCCTTTGTGAAGAATATAACACAGAGTGCCGTGCCAAACGGGTAAAACGGACCACAAGTTCCAAGTTAGATTTGAGAATCTCAATTGAATTGCATTATGTTGCGTTTCCTGCACTGAGTAGTAATTTAACAAAGATCAGGCCCCTTCAGATAGCTTGTATTCGAATAATGGAACATTTTATTTATGAATTTCAATAGTTTTTTGTTTTTTTTATTTTCATTTCATTTCATAACTGTTAAATATTAGCCCACTTTTCTAGAAAACACAAGAAACTTGATCAAGCCCCTCTGGATAACTTGTATTCAAATAATGGAACATTTTATTATAGGATTCCTAGTTTCTTTCATTCACCTCAACCATTAAAAATATTAGCCCACTTTTCTAGAACACACAAGAAACTTGAAGAGCTTTGTAGATGAACCTAGAAGAGTAATATATGAGTGAAATGGAAAATTAAATTAAAAGAAGAAGGAGACAGCCAGAATGATGTAAAAGGTGTGTTAAGTCGGCAAATCAGACCTTATAAATAGGCAATGACACTTCGCACTACGTATCGTAGACTTCACAAGCAACTAATCAATGTATTACCCTTATCCCGTTCCCATAATTCCAATAAATAACCATTACAATTCAGCATTCCACCTTTTCCCACGGTCTTGCTTCTTATTCATATTTTACAATGTTATTAATTCTTTCATCTAAACTTGAGTTATAAGAGTGATATTTGAGCTAATTCCTTTCGATATATATTAGAGTGTAGGGCTATTAACCGGATACTTTTTTCTTCTATTCATTCACAATAAACCTGAACATTTAATTTAAATTTCATGGCCTCACCTACTATTAATTTTTCATTTATTTTTCTCTCTCTCTCTCTTTTATTTGGGATATATTAATGATGAGGAGGTTTGAATTTCTAACTTTATGCATATTATTTAAAATTCTCACATAATGATTATTTCTAGTTACTTTCTCTATTTCTCTATCAATATATTTAATGATCAAAATTATGATATTTGGAGTTTTAAATTAAAGATATATTTTAGATCTCACAAAAATTGTGGGATGTTGTTTAAAATGGGATAATTATTCTATCAGTAACTACACTTCTGTACCAATAAGTTGTTGGATAAGTGATAAATAATTTGAACTCCTATAAAGATGATATAAATTTAAATCTTGAGAACCACATTTATTGAGAGAGGGAGTAACCATAAATACTTAATCTCCTGAAAATATTAGAGTAATGTCTCCCACGAATTTGATCCACCAAACAATACTAAAGTTCTGTCCTAAGCAGAGCCCAAAACTTTGTAGGAAAAGCATCAAAAGGATGCACGAACTCTATTTGTCATCCAGCAAACAGTAACAAATACCATCTTTACAAAAATTACAGACGCGGATATTGCAAAAAAGGCATAGATGTATTAGAGAAGGAGCACCGTGCAGTATCACAAGAGGCACGTGCAATCAAGCTCCAACATTTGAAAAGAGAATTTGGAATGTTAAAAATGGTAGATTCTCAGACTCTAGGAGAATATTATGCTAGAATTAAAAAAAAAATTGTTAATCAAATAAAATTATATGGAGAAAATATAATCGACAAAAGGGTAGTAAATAAACTATTTATCACGGTCATAGAAAAGTATGATTCCATAATTGCAACTATTGAGCAAACTAAGGATTTGTCATCCATATCTGGACATGAGAAAATGAGTCGTATTTGTCGAATTGACTCACATAACCTGTAATTTTTAGTGGGGTGGGTTGATATTTTTAATTCGCAAAAAAATTTTAACTCGCATAACCTGTGCCGCATGATCCGTGGGTTGAAGCGGGGCTGGGCTAATTTGGCCCGCGGGTCAATTTTTTTTATTTTATTTTTTTCCCACACAATACACATAATATTTAAGTCCCTTTTGTTGGTGTTTATATAACATTAGTGGGCTCTATAATTTTTTTTTAGAACTATATTATTGATTATATTTATGTTTTATGAACTATGTTATTGTCTTGTTAATTATGAATTTATATTTTATTGTGAACATAATTAATTTGTGAAGTGTGAATTTTTAATGTGTTAATTTATGAAGTGTGAATTTTTTAATATGTTTGGGTTTGAATATTAACTTGTGAGTTTCTCTATTGTGGTTATTTTGGCTAGAAGTTTCATCTTATTCTTATTACGAATTGTAATTTTTAACTATTTTAAAATTGAGTAAATAATTTAATATTTGATGAGTAAATGAAATGAGGTTCTTGGTATGGATATTCTTTTATTACATTTAATTAATTTCTTTATTTTTTTTGAAAAAATTTAGATGAATTAATTTATATAAAATATATATTTTCTTTATTTTTTATTTTTTGGCGGGTCAACCACTTAACCTGCTAACTCACAGTGGGGCAAGGTTGGTTGACATATTCAACCCAAATTACTAATGTGGGTGGGTTAACTTGCTCCACCCCGCTTAAAGCTTGACCCACAACGGGCAAGGTGGGTTGGCCCATTTGCCATTACTATCGCTAGCAGTGACTAAACTAGTGAAATTACTTGAAGCCTATGGGGGAAAATTAAGAGAGCATAATGAAGATACAATTGAGAGCATTTTTCAAACTAAAATAAATCTGAGGCCTCAAAAATCCAAAAATGATGGGAGGAAATTTAATCAAAATTTGGGTGGAGAAGAAACTTCTAGAATAAAAGAAAAAGCAAATGAGAAGCAAGGAGATAATAAACCCAAATACCCTCCATGTGGAATCTGTAAATAGAGGAGCCATCTAGAAAAAGATTGCTAGCATTGAGGCCAAGTCACTGTGAAACAACTGCAAGAGATTTGGGCACATAACTAGAAATTGTTGCTCCAAAAATACTCATCAAGCCAACTATGTGGAGGAAAGCAAGAAAAATGAGAACTTGTTCTACACTAGTCATGGCTTATTTTAGAAGACTGAGGGACATATGGTTTCTAGAGAGTAGATGCAGCAACCACATAACACCATATAAAGATATATCGTCCAAGTTGGATATGAATTTTCAATCAAAAGTTAGATTGGAGAACGATGATACGAATTAAAATCCAAATGTAAATTTTCAAATGTCATAGTTTAATACGTTATATAATTAAATTTTAAGTCCTGAATATATTTTTTTCATAGGCCAAAAAAAAAGTGTAAACAGCCAACTTATTTACATGGCAGATTGGGCTAAAAATGTATTGATTTGAATACAAGTCAAGATTTTTGAAGCTCAATCCACCTAACTCCAAATAGATAATTCTCAATAGATAAATGGGCTAGTTCAATGAGTTTGACCCTTTTTAATGACCCTAGATCATACTTACATATAGAGCAAAAGATATTTTCAATCTTTCAAGCCAATGGGGGTTGAATCATCTAGACCCAACTAACTTTTTAATGATTTGGTTTTGATTTTGTAGGTTTTTTGTTGGTAGGTGATATATAAATATCTTTATAAATGTTCTATAAGCCTGGAGGCGTGCCTTAATCAACTGTAAATTAGGGAAGTCTTTCTCTTAATATAAACTTTTTTTTCATTAAAAAAAAATAACAATCTTTTAGATCCTATACTCTTACAAGAAATGTCCCTATCACAAGTTTGCCATAAGAACATTTTAAACTTAGATAAAGCACATGAGATTTTCCTTTTTTTCTTTTAACAATCAATGTGATACTCCTTCACAATTAGAACCATTAATTTTAGTTTAACCTATTAAGTATGTATCTACATTTATTTATTTACCCAAAATTGGTTAGTCATAGTGAAAGTCAATTATGATCCTAAGCGAACTTTACTTATAATATTATGGTTTGAATCCTAAAGTTATTATTTTGGGAAGAATTTTACTTAACTATCATTCTTGATTTAGAATTATGTGAGTAATTCCTAAAATAATAATAAAAGAATCATATTAAATTATTTTTTAGTTCAAAAGAATTAAATAATAAAAAATTAGAAAAATTAAAAGAAAATAATTCATCTCAAAATAATTAAAGTTAGACATGTCTTAACTCACACATTACTTACACTTCAGTTGCTATCGAGCTTAGCATGACAAAATATGGGAGTCTAACTAGGCTAATGCAATTCATTTCATATGAAGATTTAAAAATATGTATTTTGGCTTGGTCCATTTTAGCCTAAAAGTAAGTTGATTAAATTACTTATTTTAGTGCATTTTTTGTTTTGAATATTTCGAGTTACCTTTTAAAAGGACAAAATCTATACTATATATAAAGGAGATTTTCCTAAATCACTGTTTTTGATCTCTGCTCACTGTATTGAAGTTTCTTTCCATAAACCTATCTTCTATAGTATCTATAAAAGAAAATGAAAATCTATAAAGAATGAATATGTAAACACTGTAAAAGAGATACAACTATGCTGTCACACTAGTAACCCATGCACCTACATTTTTTTTTCTTACGATGTGTTTGGTTTAACTTATTTTGACAAAATTAAAAAAAATTATTTTTATAAAAATTATTCATTTTAATTTTTATTTAAAAATTTTAAAAAAATTATTCTTAAATTTTGAATAAAATTTGAAATTAGTAACTTTTGTAAAAAATATCTTTTTAGCAATTGAAAAGTCATATTTTATCAAAAAAAAAATATTGAAACAAATGCACTCTTAATCCACTATCCCCACGTTTCATGTAACCAAGTATATTTGAAACCATTGTTATGGTTATTTATTCTAAAAAATAATTGGCATGTGGCATAATTATATAAGAATAATTTTTATGTATTTATAAATTTTATACTATATCTAATAAAAATTTAAAAATTATTAATATAGTCTCTTTTTTTTATGTAATTTCCCTTTTCATTAATATTATGAAATTAATTTTGATAAACGATTAATATAAATTAATTTTATATTATTATCCAATCATATACTTATATTTGTAAAATTTTTAAAATAATAAATGATTGAGTAAAATATTTTTGTTAATATGATAATATATGATTAGATATCTATATAAAATTTTTGCATCATTACAATACATCAAAATTAAATTCTAATATTCTAAATAAAAAGTAATCTCTAATTATATTAATATCTAAAAAAAATAAAAAATGTGCTCGCGCCAGTCAAGCCGCTATTATTTAATAAAATCAATGTGATATGGTGCATATATTTAGATAATGAAATTAAACATTTGCTCAAATATACCTCATCTTTTTGTACCAGACTAAAAGAAAAAAAAAATTATATTGGCACTGAACTTGCAACATTTTATCATCGAAATCTTATTTCATTCAAAATCAAGTTTCTAAAGTGAAGTTGATCCAAAATCAATTTTTACAAACTAGCAAAACTGCTCATGCGAAAAAAAGAAAAAAAAAATGAAAAAACAGTTGAATTAGTAACATTTTGATTATTGAAAAATGTTGGCTTTACCTCCCAGTTCTTCTCAGCTAGTCGCAAGTCCAATGATCTGATCAACGAACAACGTTGGACACAGAGAGTGGCAAGGTAAAGTAATTGGCCGGTTTCTTTGGTATTGAAGACAACCCTCCTAATAATGTTGTTCCTCCAACATCTTTGTAACCTCCGCCTCCAAAAAAACACAAAAAATACACACTGCTACTCTCTATACTATATCTAACGTTGGTGTGCGGTTTCTTTACTCAAATGCAAGCTTTTCTTCACCATTCCCTTATTCCTCGAGCACCTTATTCCACCTCACCTTGTTCTTCTTATTCTTCTTCGTTCTCAGCCATGGCTTCTTCTCTCACTCTCCCTTGCGTCATCTCTCTCAACAAGCTCCCTTCTTCCTCTCCCTCCTCCTCCACCTCCTCCCTTTCCCCAAATGCACATTCTAGAATCTTCGTTGGCCCAAAGAAGCTTCGATCTAGGGTTTACATGAGTGTCTCCGCTGGATCCCAGGCCTCCGTCGTCAACGATGCTTTCTTCTCCGATTATAAGCCCTCCAACGCTTTTCTGTTCCCTGGCCAGGTAATTGTTTCGCCAATGCGTTTCGATTTTTTGGGTAAACGGCATTGTTGAGAATTTAGGGGATTTTTGCTTAAAGTTTCGAAATTGAAGAGGGAAAAAAAAAGGGGGTTGTAATGAAATGATGCAATTTGTGGACGTGATGTGATTGGCAGGGTGCACAAGCAGTTGGAATGGGAAAAGAAGCTCAGAATGTGCCTGCTGCTGCAATTTTGTACGAGAAGGCAAATGACATATTGGGGTAGTTGCCACTTTCATTTTACGACAATTTTTTTTTTTTTTCAAGCTTTTTTTTTTTTTTTTTTGTGAAAAATTCTTTAAGACTTTGGATTCTCGGTTGTAACTAATATTATATATTTTCTGCATTCAGGTTTGATCTTCTTGATATGTGCATCAATGGCCCAAAAGACAAGTTAGATTCAACCGTTATTAGTCAGGTACACTCCTTTTTTTTTTTTTTCTTCTCCCGGTACATATTAACCAGGTTATTGCTTTTGTTAATGATATGTTGACTATAAATTTAAGAATATAAGGTATCATTCATGTCAGTTTATATGAAAAAAATTGAATAGCGCAGTGCTATGGAGCTGATTGATATGCAGAATAACTAGGCAGGGCAATTTAATTTAAGGGTTGGAAGTTGTACAGATGGGAATTACTTCTGGTTGGATGCGTCTCATCAGGATCAAGTTCAAAGATTGCTTATAACTTGTGCCTTTGGCTGTTGTATTTCATTCACCCGATCAAAAAATATGCAAATGTGAAATATCTTTGGCTGTTAACTTTGAAAAGGAAAAGGAGCCCAATAGCTAACTAACTCAAGTGGCTCTAAGTCTATCAGAGAACTACTTGATCCCAGGTTCAAAACTTCGCCTGCAGGTCTTTATAATCAAGATTGAAAAAATAAAAAGGGAAAAAAAGTAAAAAAATGAATGAAGATATAAACAGCTTCATCAGAAATTAAGATCTTGTATGATTGTGATATTATACTAGTATGCATACATCAGTCTGTTGGCCATGTTATTTCTGTTTTCTATAAAATTTTCTATAGATGTAAATGTTTACCATCTGATTTTCTACTTCTTCAGCCTGCTATTTATGTCATGAGTCTTGCTGCTGTAGAGCTACTTCGTGCACGTGAGGGAGGTCAGCAGATTATTGACTCTGTTGATGTCACATGTGGTTTAAGCCTGGGAGAATATACCGCTCTTGCTTTTGCTGGGGCTTTCAGGTGATTTGCCAAGAATAACTATTATTTCAGTGGCTTTTCTGTTGCTTTCCCTTTCATTCCCTCCTTTTGTTCTTCATATTGTGCCCCCATGTATCAAGAAATCTGTATGAAAACAAAGGAATAGCAAGTGTGACATATGTGCCCTTTCTTTTTTGGCCACAACACTTCAGTACCATATGAATGAGATGCACGTCTACTTTGAAGCTGTGAGTCGCATAAGAGAAACAGTGGATAAGTGTGTGACCCTTTTTTTTTTTTAATGTGAATATTTAATGTTAAGGTTTTCAGTTTGCTTTGAATCTCATCAAAACCTTGTAAATGAATTTATTGTTGGTAGCCTGAGAAAACTACCATCTATTAGAACCATTATTTGTCACCTTGCCAGCCTTCAGCTTAGGGGTTATGGAGAGTGATGTAGTCTGTGTAATTTTAGATACAAGTTGTGTGATTGAACTGTCCTTTGTCTGGTTTTGTTTGAATTTCAAATTTGTTCTTAATTGACTTGCTATTAACCCATGAATTTAATTTTATTTGTAAGCTTTGAAGATGGACTCAAGTTGGTCAAACTGAGGGGTGAAGCCATGCAGGTAAGCAACGTCTCCCTGTTGTTCTAGTTTCTGGTCTGACTCACATCAACTTGTTTGGATAGTAATTTGTATTTCTCGTCAAATCGTCAATAACTTTTGCCCTTTATCCAGGATGCTGCCGATGCTGCTAAGAGTGCCATGGTTAGTGTGATAGGGCTGGACTCAGAGAAGGTCCAACAATTGTGTGATGCAGCCAATCAGGAAGTCCCTGATGCTGAGAAGGTTCAGATTGCCAATTACCTATGTCCTGTATGGTTCTTGTGACTCTGCTGTTTAATAAGGTTTGCACGAAAATTTCTGTTTCCGAGTTTCATGATGAGTAACTTCTTTGGAATGTTTTTCTATTTTGGTAGGGAAACTATGCTGTCTCTGGGGGCTTAAAAGGAGTAGAAGTGCTGGAATCTAAGGCAAAGTCTTTCAAGGCTCGAATGACTGTATGAACTTTGCCCCAAATCTTCTCTTTCCGATTCCACCTTCCCTGAAAGATGTAATGTCTTTTCCTCAATTTGGCAGGTTCGCCTAGCTGTTGCTGGCGCTTTCCACACTAGTTTTATGGAACCAGCTGTGTCAAGATTGGAGGCAGCATTGGCAGCAACAGAAATCAGAACCCCAAGAATACCAGTCATCTCTAATGTGGATGCACAGCCGCATGCAGATCCTGACACAATAAAGAAGATATTGGCACGACAGGTACGCCGGAGATACTTGTTTCTCTGATTCTCTCCAATCTCCATCATGAAGGCATACATGAATTGGAAATAATTGAATCTGTACTACAATTCGCAGGTAACTTCACCTGTTCAATGGGAAACAACAGTGAAGACTCTCCTAACCAAGGGGCTGAAGAAAAGTTATGAACTGGGACCCGGAAAGGTAGAATACATAGACAGCAAATACTATTATGATAACCAACATTGTGGCTGGGGAGTTGGTCGTTAGCATTTTAAATCAAGTCCTTTAGTTTTTATAACTTTGCTAATTTTTGTTTTACTATACTCTTTTCAGGTTATTGCTGGTATTGTCAAGAGAATGGACAAAGGTGCTGATATTGAAAATATAGGTGCTTGAGAAGGCAGAAGGACTTGCTCCTTCTGTGGCTTCCAATGAACACACCAGTATGCCAACATTTTTTTATCGAGACAATGTGCGAGAAAATATGCATGCGCTAAATTAAGAGAACACATGTAACTTGAGAAGTTTTTGTATACGTAGAGTAGCCACAGTGAGATCTAATTGCCAATTTTGAAGTTAAAATTTAATTCACGAACTGATACTACCATGAACGAATTGGACGAGTGTTTGTACCCGGTGCCTGAATAATCGGTTTATTTATCAAATGTTACTGTGTCAGAGTTAATATCTATGCTCTTTCCCTATAGTGGGTCGACTACCGGTTTAGTTGGAGATTTGGAGTCCGGTAAAAAAATAAAAAAAAGTTTCTATGGTTCTTTGTACCAAATATAACTTTATTTGGGTTTCAGATCAAAAGAAAAAACTTTATCTGGGTTTAATAAAAACTACAAGAAACAACACTAGTATGATTGTTATTGGAATACATTCGAGAAGGGATGTTTTATATATGCTTTGGTTGCAATTTAATTTACCTTTCTCATGAATCAATTTTCTTACCATGTTATGAATCCAACTCTTTTATGAACTCAAGCTATTGTTAAGATACACGAATGAATATTAAATCTATCATAGCTTGTAAACGTTATTACCTATCATTTACAAATGGTTCAACATGTGTGCAGTTGACAGTTCGTAGTAATAATAAGGTATAAGCTGATTCTTTGATGTGCTATTCTTTTGGCACCCTGCCCAAGCATAATCTTTACCATTGGTTTTATATGGTATTATCATACTTTTTAAATGCAACATTAATTATTTTTGAGCATGAAATGGTACAGTTAAGCTCTTTTTCCAAGTTTTGTATAGGCTCAGAACATCTGTAAACTTTGTCCTCAGGGGCGGGCAGTTGCTTTGCTGCACCCAGCCCCTATTGTATGCTTGCCATCTTCAAGAAATTTCTTTCGTTAAAACAAAATATTAGACGGTAAGAATCTAGAATCAAGAAGAATATCATATTCAGCAGAAAATTTCTTTCTTTGAAACTAAAAGATAGACTGTAGAATCTAGAATCAAGAACATATCGTATTAAGAGGAAAAATGAAAAAGACATCACAATGACTTATAATGTGATTATCTAATGAAAAAGTTTCTTAACTCCAGTTTAAATTATAATTGAAGATTAAAAATTTAATTAAAGATATAATTTAAGGCAATTATTGTTAAACATTTTTTTTATCTAACCCATTAATATTTTAAATCTATTACATCTTAACTAATCAATCTTTAGTTGAGTTAACCTACTATAAAGTAAAGCTTCATTAGCATTTTTTTCCCCTATCTATAAAATCTGAAATTAAGACTTTGAAAGTTAATAATTGAATCCTAGAATTTACAAAATATTATAATTAGATCGTTGTACATAAATGTTTATTAAAAAATTATCAAAGAAAATAAAATATTTTCATAATCCAACTCATATAATACATAAGATGGCATATTAGAATAATTCAAGTTTATTGACAAACTTTTTACATATATTTGTATTGAGATATTCAATCACAAACACTCTATAAATTCAGGGACTCACTTACATTATAATGACCTATTTGAGAATTTCTAAAAATTTCATGGACTTACATAACCGAACCCAACTTCAAGTGTTTGGTGATTGTCTCAGCCTGCGAAGCTGATCGATCCAACGGTCCTCGGGAACCCGATCAGCCCAATCGGGAGCCACTCCCCCGAACGACACGCTGCGCATCGCCGCCATAACCCTCGTCGCGTTCTCCGCACTCAGCGGCGCGTTCCTTCTGTTCTCGTCTTCCCTGAACGCCCTCCGAATCGCTTCTCTTCTGCTTCTCTCTTCTTCTTCTTCTTCTTCTTCTTCTTCATCATCATCGCTACTCTTCTGCTCTACGACGTCGTTTAGATCCAACGACGAGATCCCGTTCTGCGTTTCACCGTGATGATGCAAGCAGTACCCGTTCGGAAGCTGGTGGAACTCAACGCCGTCCTCACCGTCCGAGTCGCCGTCGTCCACGCCGGAGATCGGTTGGTAGTACTCTTCGCCGCCGGAATTTGTGTCCGAATCGCTTCCGTTTCCGTTTTCTACGTAAAAAAAAAGAAAAAGAAAAGAAAGGGCAATAACATCGGTTGATTTTTTACGTGTGTGAGAAAAATGAAAATGGAAATTGTGAAGAGATTTATTTACCTTGGATGAAATCACCGAAGGTAGCGTCCATTGTTGGGGCTTGAAGAAAGTGGAAGACACAGAACGAAGAAGGAACCGGAAAATAAATACTGAAATTTAATCGAATTTTAACAAAATAATGGAGTTGACTGTTACAATTTTGGGGGAAAAAATTACAAAATTGGAAACTGATATGCATCAGCAGGGAATCGAACCCGGGTCTGTACCGTGGCAGGGTACTATTCTACCACTAGACCACTGGTGCTTCTTGTGGTGAGAGCGTACTTAATATATACTTCTTTTGTTCTGTTTCTTGAATTCCAATGAAGGACGGTTACTAACTTCCATAGAAACTATTGGCTTTGTGACAATGGTACAGCACTCATTAAGCACGCTCGGAAAGTGTTTGTGGCCACACTTCGTTATTGGCATTGAGAGAAACACTTGTAAGAGTTATTCTATGCCAAGATAGAGTTAAGACAACATAGGAAAAGAGATAGCAGAGAGGAAAATGTTATCCTATCACCTAGACATAAGCATATTTTTAAATCTCATAAGTGGTGATAGGTGTTAAAAGCCATGTGAAGCACAAAGACCAAAGGTGTTAGGAGCCATGTAAAGCACAAAGACTAACAAAATGTTACATCAAAATATTAACTAAGAATATCATCTATTCTATGTATGGTAGATAATAACGCGTTCAAAATTGTGAGCGTCTTTACCTCCTTCCTTTTGTTGGCGCACAGGCTTTTTGTGCTAGGAGAATAATAGAATTCTTGTGTAGAAATAGAATTCACAATTCAAGGTTCACTTTTGAATATTTGGGATTTGTCCATGCACGCTGTGGCCGAGTCCGTGACTAGGAGTGTGTTGAATAAGCAGGGCTTGGAAAGAAACGAGGTGGTGTGATGCGCAGACATAGGTGCTGATTACTCTCAAATATGAGAGAGTAAGTGTAACTACGCAATATGATGATTAAGCGTTGATTGGATATTAGTTATGAACTATTCTACCGCTAGACCACTGGTGCTTCTTGTTATGTTGGCATAGTTAATTTCTCTGGTTTTGTCTTGTTTCTTGAATTCCTATAAAGGACTGTTACTACAGATGCTATTCATTTTGAGACAATAGTACCTCACTAATTAAGCACACTCGGACATTGTTTGTGGCACACTTCCTCATTGGCATTGAGAAACTCTTTTATAGAATTATTCTATACTAACTGTGTGGATTAAATTAATTTAAAATATATACATTATTAAATATTAAAAAAGAAACTATTTGGCACAAAAGTGTACATAAAATTATTCATTTATTTGATGTAACATTATTATGTTTCTACTCAGGAATCACTATATAGCCATTTACGGTTAATTAATAGGGGATGCCTAAATAGTGAACTTGACGAACTACCAAGTGAGGCATAACGAGAATCTAAAAAAGCTCTAAGAGGAGGGAACTCACTCTTGGAGTTATAAAGGATAGTTAAGTTAGATAGAAAGGTGTCAGAGTTAGTTATGACACTAGTTAATAGTATGTTAGATTATAACATGAGGCATGTACATATATATAACATATCCATGTATCAGTGTCAGTATCACAGAATCATCTTCCTTAGTTTCCAAATCTCTCAACTTTCTTCTCCTCTCTTCCTCTCGAGTTAAACTTTGTTTCTGTCTTGTGATTCTCTGTGTTATCTTGTTCATTGCACTGATGCAGGATCCTAATAGGGTATCTGAGCCCTATTTGTCATATTTCTTGCTGAAGGTCGGTTTGATTTCTTGGTTGGTTAGATTTTTTTATCTTCTAATTTCCATCGATGTTCTTGCTCAGCAATTTGTTGCGGAAATTGAGTTGTTCTTTCTGGTGATCTTGCTCTCAGCAATTGGTTGTGGAAACTGAGTTTTCCCTTTCCTTTGTTACTCTTCTTGATCACGGACCAATTGTGGAAAATGAATCTCTGATTCTGATACTGATATTGATACAAGAATTTGTTCGTATATGTACATGCCTCATGCGGTAAACTGGTAATCTAATAGACTTCTAACTAATGTCATGTGTTCATAACTAACTTTAACACCAAACTAACTAACTAACTAACTAACTAACTTAACTGTCCTTGATAACTCCCAAGACATCCATAAGGGCTGAAAAGAAATGAACTTTGGTTGGTTTGGGGGTGATATATATACTTTGTGTCGCGGTTGAAACCGAGTCCTTTTCTCTCCACCTCATTCAGATAGGCTATAGCATGCAAGACAAGTTTTCATGCTTTTATGAGAAGTTCGTGTAATTAAACCAACAAATAAATGAGAATGTCTATGAATGATGGATACTAAAGTGTTACCATTTTGAGAGTGTCTCGACTTGCTTCCTTTCGCTGGCACACAGGCTTTTGTTTATAGGCTAGGAGGATAATAGTACTCTTTTTATGTATTTTCAACACAAAGCAATTCACAATCCAAGGTTTTTTTTTTTTAATAATTTTATAAAGTTTTTAATAGTGTTCCCTTACCCAACCAACGAGTGATTAATCTTTCGAGATATAGTCAAACACTTAAGCAAAGATCCTTTTCAATGTCTTTTTTTTTTTTTTTTTCCATAGACATGAATCTCAAGATCGAACTTAGGATCACATGATTAAGGAACCTAAGCCCCTTTCACTCAAGATAATCTAAGAATGAATATTGGTCTATTGCGTATTTGGGATTTGTCCATGCACACAATGACGCCAAAAACTTGAAAGCTAATTTCTAAAATCAGCCTTGGCAAGTATACCATGCCACAAGTAATAATAGTGAGTAAGGGATTATCGTTCCTTCGAGAACTAAGATCAATTACCATTTTGTTTGAGCTCGTTGCTATTTAGGCAAATCACAATTAAAGCAAATCAAGAAATTAAAGTAATGCAAGAATGAAAGTTAAAACACGAAAGCAATCGAGAGTGTGAAAGAATAGTCAATGAAAGAAATAATTTCATTTGAATTTCTGAATTTTGCATTACCTAATATTAATTTAATTTATTTCTCGATTCAATTGATGATCGAATTTCTCAAACTTATAATCACAATTCAATGGCTTGATATTGCAATTTGTTTAAAATAAATTAAATAAATTAATGTCTTAATATTATTATAGATTTATTTAAGGATGGAGAATAGAAATTTCTATGACTACATAAATGAATACTTCTATTTCTAGCTACTCTAATTCATGATAATTTTTAGATTAGCTCATTTTATATAGTGAATTATCATTCATCAATATAAAATCATAGGACATTCAAGGAATAACTAATTCTTAGAAAGCATTAAGATACTAAAAACTGCTCAATTAATTGAAAAATAAAATTAAACCAATAACTAAGATACAAAACTCATTCCTTCAAACTTCATTGTTCCTAACGCCTAAAAGAAATTTAGCAAGTCATAGAAAAGAAAAAGAACATAATAAGCTGAAGAGTCATGTTAACTAGCAGAGGCATATGATAATTGAGAGATGGACTTTTGATGTCTCAAGACTTCCAATCCCCTTGATCCACAGCATTCTTTGATGTTCCTAGACCTTAGCCTAAGTTTTCCTCTCTAACAATGGATGATCCCTTTTTCCAGACAGCATAATATCTATAAAACCCCAAAATTGGTTAGGGGGCCCAATCATGCCAGCACTATATTGCTATAGCACTAGCAAAAATAATTTAAATCCATTCATTTTCTCTCTTCAAATCTTTAGGTCTTCTCCTCTATTTTTTTTTTCACTTTTTGCTCGAATTCAATATTTCAAATCTTCAAATTTTGCTCTTCAAGATCTTAAAATCTCTATTAATTCTCCTCTGATCTTTAGATTATTGATGCTCAAAATCAACTCTACAATCAAACCAATTTAGTGAGAATATTTGCTATTTAAACTCATAATAATTAATTTTTCCACTAAAAGCATCAACAATTAGGATTTGTTAAAATAATTCAACAAAGTTATTCTAATAAAAACAAACTTAACAAAATCAATGCATAAATATGGGGAAAAATGCCCTATGTTCACAAGTTATCAACGATGGCTAAGCGTTGATTAACCATTAGTTATGACTATACACCGAAAAAACTATTAGTTATGACTATAAATAAACCAAATTCTATTTCTCAAGAGAATAATGACCACATTATGTTGTTGCCACAAGCAATTTGGTGAAGGCGAATTCTGTACCTTCTAAGTTTAATGATTGAATATGAGGGTGTATTTTATGCAACTACCCATACTCATCATATCCAACTATTAAATTCGGAAGATGTGTGAAGTTCATCACAGAATTCGCCTTTGGTGAAACATAAAAAACACAAGGTAACACTTAAAGAAGAAGTCGAGGGCAGAGATACAGTAAGAAAAATAGTAAAAATAACGAGCGGAACAAAAAGGTTTGAGCTCGGATGCGTTGCTTTTCGTCTGAGTCAACAGACGCTTGTGATAGACCCGTCCACCACAGTGAGCGCAGTTGTCGTCACAGCTCTGCACCAGCCGGGAATCGAACCCGGGTCTGTACCGTGGCAGGGTACTATTCTACCACTAGACCACTGGTGCTTCTTGACCGTATCAAATTAAATTTATTTATTAATTCTAAATTTACTTTTATTTGCAAGGAACATGATAAACGTTCATTTTCACGGCAGTGTGTGAAGGGGAGCGTGTGGGAGGGTGCTAACCGTTGAAGCGGGAAGAAGGAATGGCAATTCCCATATTGAGGGCTTCTGCAATGATTTCCCATTCTCAGTCTCAACCACTCATTCATTCCATAAGTAATATTGATGAAAATGCTAAGAAGAGGAAGAGGGTGTTGCTCTCTTGTTCTACCTCTTCTTCTGAACTTAACCCTGCAATTCGGTGAGCTATTAAATCTTCCTTCTCTGATTCTTCATGCTTTTGGGCTTGTTGTGCCTTCCTTAAACATGGGTTTGCTTGCTTTTCTGTTGCTGAGGTTGTAGGTCAGAGGTTTCATTTTCTGTTGGGACTTGCCTCATTCCTCATCCAAACAAGGTAGTTGGTAACTAACTGAACTCAACAGTCAACACAGGCAAAGCAAGACACTTTCAACCTTTTTTCTCATGAATAATAATAACATCATAATAATAAACAGATTAGGATTCTCTCATGTTTGTATTGAACATGACTGTGTTATTTTAAGAGAGAGATTGGTATATACACTCAAATTGGCACTCGACCTATTTAAAATATGTGTGTCTATCTTTATCGAGTCATGTTCATAACAAACAAAAATCTAGTTATGTTCAAAACAAACATAAGAGAATTCTAATCCAGTGATAAGACATGTTCTGTCTAATAAATGAAATTAATTGAGTGAAAAAGGAAAATGTTGTGTAATTTCTTTTTCCTGCATCTGCTGCCACTTGCTCAAGTCCTGGTCTTTCTTAAGATTGACAGAGGTGGAGAAGATGCTTTCTTTGTGAACAACTATAATGGGGGAGTTATTGCTGTTGCTGATGGCGTCTCTGGGTATGCTACTCAACTTTCTTTCTCAGTATCTGGTTCTTTCCTTGTGGAAAAACTTCATTCATTGAACCCAAACTAATAATAATAATAATAATTTTGCTATACTGCTAGTGTAAAAGATCATTAGAAATGTGCTAGACCAAAAATATTATTAGAAATGTTTGACTCTTCCAAGTTCCAACAAGCAATAAGCACTTAAATAATACAATTCGGGTGTTACCATCATCTTCTTTCTCATTTCGAGGAACAGGTGGGCTGAAGAGGACGTGGATCCTTCATTGTTCCCACGCGAATTGCTGGCTAATGCATCCAATTTTGTAGATGATGAGGAGGTAATATAGCCTAAAATGTGAAAACGCTTACTGATGATGAATATTGCTAAGCTATAATTATTTCAATTTACAAGTACATTCATTCGTTTTCTAGATTTTTTCTTTTTTTCTTTTCATTTGGAACAGTATATCAATGTGAATGCTTCTATGCATTTATGCTTTTAGCTAACAAGCATGTTGGATATTTTGTTGGGTTTAGCAGGTGAACTATGATCCTCAGATTCTTATAAGGAAAGCACATGCTGCTACTTCCTCTACAGGCTCAGCTACTGTGTAAGTCCATTCTCTTTTTATTTGGATTGCCAATTTCAGTAAATATGTTCAAACATTGACTTGCATTTTAAACAATTCCACTTTAAATTACTTCATTTTCTATCTTGTCTTTGAAGCATTGTTGCTATGCTGGAGAAGAATGGGATTTTGAAGATTGCCAACGTTGGAGATTGTGGATTAAGAGTTATCCGCAATGGTAATATCTCTTGCTCTATTTCATCTAATTCTGACCTTTGCTAAGAGAACTTATGAAATTTGCTCTATGTAATTTTTCTCCTGTTTTCTTTCTCCACAACACACAATCCCTAGTTCAATGTTGAGAACTTGAAATTCTTTATGTGCTTTTTCCAGGTAGTGCGATTTTTTCCACTTCCCCACAAGAACATTACTTTGACTGTCCATTCCAACTGAGCTCAGAGAGGGTTGGCCAAACATACCTCGATGCAGTGGTACCATTTGACAGTCATCTCTACTATTATCAACTAGCTTTCCTCCTCTCACTCCTATATCTGTCTTCACAAATTTTTATCTCATTGGCAAGAACAGTTTATACTTCTCTAGTATTTAGAGTACTAATGCATCGATTCTCTCTAAACTCTTTCCTAGATTTATGCTTTAAAGATTACTTTTAGAGTGCAGTTCAACTCCTAAGGGTTAGTTTGGTGTGGAGTTGAAAATGGTGCTGAAAAAATTCGTAGACTAGATTTGTTAATAAAATTATGTGAAAAACTTATCTATGAATTTTTCACAGATATTTTACCCTCGTACCAAACTGATCCTGAAAGTTAATCAGCTTGGCTTCTAGCTCTAAGAGATTGTTTGATATTACATGAACACTGACAAATTTAAGTGTTATTTTGAGAAAAATCATGATTTGGCTTGGGTGAAGGCCAAGATATTTATTGCCTTGTCGAGTCAGAACTTTAAGCTAGCATTTGTACACAACTTTCCAATGGGGATATTCTCATCTCCACTTGAGATAAATGTGGTTCTTTTGTTATCTTTTCTTTCACTTAACCTCTGCTGGAAAACAGGTAAACAATGTGGAGTTGATAGAAGGAGACACAATTGTCATGGGATCTGATGGACTTTTTGATAATGTTTTTGACCATGAAATTGTATCAACCATTGTTGGATACAGAGATGTTGCTGAGGCTGGTATTGTCTTCCTCCTTGATCGATCAGTTAGAGGAATTGAGATTGACCAAATGAGTTTCTCTAAACTGAAATTCATTTTTGTTGCTAGCAAAGGCATTAGCTAACTTGGCAAGCAGTCATGCCATGGACTCAAATTTTGATTCTCCCTATTCACTGGAGGCCAGGTCTAAGGTAAGGAAAGGAAAAAACAATTACAGAACATGATGCATTCTTCTGTAATTTTCAATTTGATTTGTTTTGGAAAATAACTTCTATCTGGGGAAGTCACTTTCTCATTCTTGATAAGTTTTGCAACTGTTGACTGTTTACAGTTGCACTAAGCATAAAAAAGATATGCGTGAAACAGCATAAAATGCATAAAACAATCCGAGACTTACACAGCCAAAAAAAATTTTACAATAACATCTGTTTTGTGATGTTTTCCTCATAATTTTCCAGGGTTTTGATGCCCCCTTATGGAAGAAGATTCTTGGAATGAAGCTCACAGGTGAGACGCAACATATTCTATGATTTGTTTTTTGGGTAGCTATAATGGCACAGAGATTTGAACTTATAACCTGCAAACTTTACCCCAACTCTTTACCACTAGCTCATTCCTAATGACATTGTTTTCTTCCAACATGTGGCTGATCTCACTACTATTATTGTAACAGGTGGAAAGCTTGATGATATTACTGTAATTGTTGGTCAGGTTGTAAGTTCCTGAGATTTGCTAATCTCCTTGATTGGTTATACTTAAAGAAAATATGGTCCTTGTTGAGGTCACCAGAGCAGTAATTGACTTCAGTATACTGTGACCACTAAATGTTGGTGATGCACTGGGAAATAATCCTGCTTTGCCATCAAGCCTGCTGTGCATCATGCACCGAGAAAAGTTGCCTGTGATATTGATTATAAATTATTTTTTCGTTTATGTAATGTTAGACTTGTTTTCGATACAATCAATATGATAGTAAGTAGAAAAAACACAAGTAGCAACAAGAAAAAATTTGTAATGATAAGATAGTGCCTTGCCAGAAACTACTTCAGGAGCCCATTCTTCAAATATTAAGCTGTATGCCCGTCTGATACAATATGCTTTTCAAGATTTTTAATCTCACAGACGGCATAAACATAAAGAGGATAATCAAATGATTCGATCAGTGGTTTAATCCTAAGTTCATTACAAATTACAAAATATACAACAATTGGCTTAGTTCCATTATTTTCATTTTGAAAGTTCAAAAAGTTGAAGATGGTGAATGAATATTCTGAGCAAAGAAGCAGCATTTGATCAGCCACATGGAACACATCCTACATCCTACTTAATTACTCTTAGTTTGGAGCCAAATCCAAAAGGAAAATGTTATATGTACATATGAAATGTAGGGTATCATGCTCACACTCCATCCACCGTTGGATGCGATGTATATCCCACATGGACCAAATCCACACCTCTTCCAACGACATTATGTTTTATACTCCATATGTACACACTATTCAATCCAAAACCATACCGCTGGATTTGAGTACCACTAGTCGGGGTCAGGTACCACAATAGCTTATGGTGAAGCGGAGTTTGAGCTATGTAATCAGTAATTGCCCAAGAAAGTAACGATATAAAATCAATTTTCATTACTATTCTGATGAGACATCTCAGGACAATAATGACTAAATAAAAACCAATTACAATTAAAAAGAAATATATGTTAGTTTTTCCTGATGCCATCATTGTTATACTACGCTATCTATATGGCAAATTCAAAAACAATATAAGCAACTTAACACTGTCTTGAGCATCCCACAACATAAAAGAATCACACATGACAAAGTCCTGCCTATCTGACATTTCAATAGCCGAGCAAACTAAAGAGCCAGAGGTAAATAAATGCTAACAACATAAAATTAAATCTCTTAAACTCCATAATATAAAATAACCCTTTGCCTTATAAAAGTCTGCATTATCATGAATTGTGAAACTATGGATTTTCTATAACAGAAACGTGGGATAAAGGTTTCTTCATGGAATAACCTTCTGGTCAAATGTTAAAATACAAAGCTTAAGAAAAATAATAAAAATATAATTTTAAAAATTAGTTATCAAAACTGGCAGGGTGTACAATACAAAAGAATCTATCCTCCTAAGTTAAGCTAGCCCCTGCCTCATATCATGTAGTGTTCCAGGGTTCAGGACTCGAAAAGCTTTGCTAGGTCATGCTCATCCCCACGATTGAAGCTCTACACCAATGTTGACAGAGTCATCCGCAATGTCACTACAGAATAATGAATATTCTAACTCAGAATTCATTTACATGATAGTGCTGCCGTCTTTACTCTGATTTAATTCATGGAAAAAGGCCTTCCCAGCCTCATATGTGGACCAGCAGATTGCAGCCGCAGGAGCATGGAACAACATCCTTGGAATCCATCCTCGCATGAGCCCTCTGTATCCATCCTTTTTAACTATTGCTTTCAAAACATCCCCAATTGAACCACTTTTAAACCTATCGCATCCACAGACGCCCTGCACGATCAACCAACATCATGATAAGCCCTCCAATGAAAGACAAGTACTTAAAAATATTCTTATGACGATCCGCACAAGTATCAAACATTCATCCAATGAAAGTTGAAGCACAATCAATTTTGCAGACATAAGATTAACTTGACCAAAAAATCATGCATATTTGTTGTGCAAAAGTTGATACGATACATACATAAGTGTATAACTAGTGTATAGTTATGTACAATTTTATGCATGTATCTTATCCTTGTAATGAGAATTAAATAAAATGTTGGTCATAAAAAAACTAACGATTACTATCATCATCAATGGTACCCATTTTACAATGTATGATAGAATACCTGCCTTGCAAAACTCTTCCTCACACCTCATTCCTTGTCTGTTAGTCATCAATTTCTTGATTAACTCTATTTTGGACTATTTTTCGACTCAATCCTCAAATTTCAGTACATTACACCTCAAAATATAACTCTTTCCTTAATTATATGAATCATTTCTGAAGTGTTAGTTTCATTATGTCATTTTCTTTTATTGAATTTTACAAGCATAATACCAATCCTACAAAAAATCCCAGCCTTGAGGACCATTTCTTTCTCAATGATATCTGTTAAAGTAGGTTAACTGGGGTATGGTATATTCTAAAAAGGGATAACATGATTACGAATCTAAAGCCAACAAATGAGTAATGCGGACATTGCCAATCTTCAGTTTCTTGTTCATAGATCAGCACTTACACTAAATGCAAAGGAGGTATACTATAGGCTAGGTTTTGTCGAATAACTAGTCCTACATATAGACACTTCAAAGCAGCACAAAACTTGCCGCAGAACCAACATTACCAAACAGCAAGCTAAAATGGTCTTCCACTGTTACGTAGGTTGTATTAAAAGCACAGGTAATCAAACACAAAACAGTGTCTATCGAAAAGAAATACTTGTTACCATTTCCCAAGAGCTGAAGCACAAGTGGTACGAAGTCTCTTAGGAGACTATTAGATCCTAGGATCATTCATGAATTGTGAAGGGAATATAATCAGATAATAACATCCAAGTTCCACTCCACACACAAGGTCCATTCTCAAGTAACTAGTAGTGTTTGCAATCTCATTCTCAAGTTTACAAAGTTATCCACTCCCTTTTCCACACAGGGCACAGATTATGGAGAAGAGAGCACACTGTTCATGCATTAGAACCTTGCAGTTGCACTAAGCAATCCTAACCTAAACAAACTAGTTCTGACAAACAACAGTCTATACTCCAGATCATAAACCCGTAAGATCAATTCCATTTAGGCAATACCCCAAATTCAGAACAACAACTACGTCTTTTCCCACCGGATGGTACCTGCTAAATGCATCAAATGGCATCATTACCATTGTTGATCCATGTTCATGATGATTTGACATAGTTTTACTTTGCTTATCAACTGCCTAACACAACCCCAAGACTTGGGACAATAAATAAAGCACAACATAGATAGAGTTCAAAACCCAAAATTTGAAAAAATAAATAACAAAATAAGGGGAAAACTACACTTTACTACCCTCAACCTCAACTAATCCCTGAACTAAACAAAATGTGCAATGTGACCTTCGAACTTTTTTGAATATACACTTTGGTTCTTTTGTTAAATTTCCATCCATTATTAATTAAAAAATTTGCACTTTATATCCAAACTTTGGACCATGTGCATTTTGGTTTCTATAATTTTTTTTTTTTCAAAAAAAAAAAAGGTGCAACTCTTTCCCCTAAATTTTATAAGACGAAACTTAACCGAAGGACTAAAGTGCATTTGTCTTGTTAAAAGGTGTAAAGTGCATGTGAACTATAGCTTAATAAAGTAAAATTTTCCTTTGAAACAAGGCAAACAATGCATTTACCTGACACTGCAATTGTGTTTTAACCACATCAAGTGGCGTTGTAACCGCAGCAGCCAAAGCACCAGCAGCAGCACCAGCAGTCGCATGAACAACCAACCCTTCATCATCCGCACTCTCCGTCGACACCACCTCAACAAGGCCGCGTTTGGCAGCCTCATAAGTCACGAAATGCACCGCGGTAAACGGCGCGTTCATCAAAACCGTGGTCCTATACGAAGCATAAAACGCGCCAAACCCTTCCTCGCTCATCACCCTCTTCACACAGTCCCAAACACCGCCGTACCCGCTCCCACCCAATTGCAGCCTCTGCTTCACCATATCCATAGGGGTAAACACTGCATCGCTCACGATGGTCGCGCACACACCGGAAACAGCGTGTGCTAAATGATTGTTGGAGTTTCCACGTGAGAAGAGGCTCTTGCAGGTTTCGTAGAACGAGAAGTAGACTGCGTGGGCCGGGCCTGCGCCCAGGCCCATTGCGCCGATGCCGCGGTAGAGTGCGGTGGGCCCATTGGAGTTAATGATGGATTTGAGGGCCTGCGAAACGGTGACGTTTCGTTTTAGCGGGCAGGTGCCGAGGGCTTGCATGTGGGTCTTAACGGTGTCGACGGGGAACATGGCCATGTGCTCGACGGAGCCCGCGATGGAGCCCGAGATCATGAACTGCCAGAAACGGAGGCCGTCGTGGGAAGTTAACGGCGCCGTTAAGTCCCGAAACTCTGCGTTTTGGAACTTCGCTGTTGTTGCGTCTGCGGCCATGGATGGGTTTTTTTTTTTTTTTTTTTTTTTTGAGTTGTTTTGGGTGTTATGGTTTAGGTCATTGGGGGTGTGAATCCGAAAGGGTGTTTGAAGAATTGGAACTTTGAGGTGGGATTGTGTTGCTGTTGTTGTTGTTGGCTGGAAATTTGGGAGCTTGAAGAAGATTTGGGGAACGTTTTGGGTTCTTCCGCCATAAACGGTTTTTCTGATGGGAACAAAAGGGGTTTAGTTTCACATTCTGTGGAATCAGCGCAGTTGATGAAGGAGAAATGTAGATTTGTGAAGACAGCTTGTAGTCTAATCACATTAGGGTTCCAATTTACAAAGGGATTTGGGGATTTCTTTCTTCTTTTTTTTTTTCCCCCTTCTTTTGTAGTTTTGGTTTTCTTACGAGCACAGTGTTAGAGAAATTCACATTAATATTCTTGTGTCGTTATTATTTAGAGATTAATTGCTAACCATCGAAAGAGTAAAATATCTTTACAATAATTTAAGAAATTATCAAATTATAGTGAGTAGTAATTATTGTGGGTTTTTTTTTATTATTATTAAAGGTAATTATCTATCATATTTTAGCAAATTTTTAAAATTTTATTGATAATATAAATTAGAGTTTAATAGTGTAAAATCTTTTTACACTGTCATTTAATTAAAATTTTTTATTTGCATGATCATTCAAGTAGTGGGTGGTTATATCAAAGACTTTTGTTGATGTGGCAATATATGATTGGATGTCTATGTAAAAAAATTTTACACTAACAGTGTATTCAAATTAAATCCTATAAATTATTAGATTTAATTTAAATGCATTAACAGTGTAAAATAGTTTTACACTGTCAACCAATAGAAATAGTGGAAAATGCCAACTCATATAAATAATCACTCATTATAATAAAAAATTTACCATGATTTCTCATTTTTTCTTATTTCTAATGATTGATAGTGTAAAATATAAACTCTAAATTATTTTATAATATTAATAAAATTTAATTGGTATGCACTGACAGTGTAAAATTATTTTACACTATCAACCAATAAAAATAGGAGAGAGTGAAAAATTATGGTTATAATAGATAACTATTTATATGAGTTGATACTTTTCACTATTTTTATTGATTGATAATATAAAACAGTTTATTGACGATATATTTAAATTAAATTCTTATTAATATCTATTATTTACTGTTGTAGGTGCTTGACTAGTAGCGTGTTCAGATTTTTGTTTAGAATTCAAAAATTATGATTTGATTTTTATGTAGTGTTAATATAAAAAAAAATTATAGAGATGTTTAATTATATATTATTATATCAATACAAATATTCAATTTAATTATTTATTATTTTAAAAATCTTATAAATAAAAATTTCTGATTGAATAACACTATAAAATTCTTTTATATTGACAAGGTATTAAAATTAATCTCCTAAAATTATGGTTTACACAAAAATGATAATAAAGTAGTTTTTGTCCAACTATGGTTTATAGTTCCCCCTCTCAAAATAAAAAAGAAAAAAGCCAAACAAAACAAAACATGTTACAAGTTGATAGGAATTAATTTATATGTATTGATAATATAAAATTTTTTTATACTGTTATCTAATTATATGCTACCATATAAATAAACATGCATAACTCTTATCTCACTATTCCAAAAATCATACAAATGAAAAAATATGATTGAATGATAATATAAAATAATTTTATATTATCAATATATATAAATTAAATCTAAGTTGATAATGGTAGTATAAAACACATACATCTAATTATATTTGTCATACTGTTAAAAGTGTTTAACATTAACAATAACTATCTTAAAAATTATATAATTGATATTATTTAATTGATTGATAATATAAAATATTTTATACTAATAATATTTCAAAATTAATCTCCTTCATAAAAGATTTAATTTTTATATATTATGTGTATAAAATATTTTTATATAATTACTTAATTATATATTATTATATTATTAAATATATTTGACTTTAGCAATAATTGCTTTAAAAATTATACAAATAATATTATATAAATTATTGATAATATAAAATATATTACACTGACATTACATGAAAAATAATCTCTTCCAGAAGTAGTCAAAATATATCTTTCATCATTTCTTCCAGTTGAATAGTTAGAAAATAAATAACGATACCTGGTTCTTCCAGGTAAGCTTCTAGTTAATGGATTGCTGGAACTGTTGCAATTTTTCTCCCAAAATGAAATTATATATCAATCCAAAACGTAAAACAAAAATTAAAAGAAAAATATTTCAATCCTTTTGTATAAAATGTTTAATTTTGATGTACTGATATTATTATCCATTTATATAATTATTCAAATAATATACATAAAAAATAAGGATTTAATTTAAATATATTGTTAGTATAAATTTTTTTTACACAGATATCTAATTATGTATTACCATATCAACAAAAGTCTTTGATATAATCACCTATTGCCTAAATGGTCATGCAAATAGAAAGTTTTGATTGAATGACAGCATAAAAAATTTTTTTATTATCAATACATCCCAATTAAACTCAAAAAATAATTATACTTGCTGATATAATAAAATATATTTAAATGACATCAAAATTAAATTCTTATATAAAAGAATAATCCATTCCTTAAGAAAAAAATAATAATAAAGCAAATACTCTCATGCGTTTTTAACATGCTGACGTGAATTAAGAAAAGAAAAGCTAAATTACAAGAATATTGATCCACGAACGAAGGGCCACCCTTTTTGGTCAGAACGAAGGGCCTCCTCAAAGCCATCTATAGCTTACCCAATGAGGCCATCTATGAATAATTTGGCAGGCTAATGTCTTGGAGAATGGATAGCCAGCTAGCCCAGCGGACCTATTGGCTATGAATTTTCTCCATATTCTTAGTATCATTTTTTTGGAAAAAAAAAAACTGTAACAAACTTTTTTTTAAGACAAATCGCCCTAATCCATCATATGAGTAGGAGTCATAATAGTTGGCTAAACATTAACTTTATAACTCCCATGTAGTCAAGAAACTGCCTCAAAAGACCATACAATTTGGTAGTAATACAAGGCCACATCTTACATGCTCTTTGAGGGTTAAAGTGCATCGTGCATCTTGAATCAGAATCATTGGATTTAGGGACTATTAGATTGTTTCTATAGGTGCAGCTACACCTCCCTCAGCCCTCTCTTCCCCCAACCTGCTCCCTTTCTGCTCGAGAATAGGCACTTTGACCATCCTTCCCCAACTTTGAACTTGAGACTTGTTCCTTGAGGACCTTGACAATGAGGACAGTAGAACTTGTTTTTTGAAAATACCACATCGACCTTACCAAAGTAACTGGGTTGGTACTTGTCGAAGAGGGTCCAATGGTGGTGCATGCTATTGGTGTTTCTGCAACCACCAAGGTGCTTCTAGTGCTTTCAAATGCAGTGGTGCCCGATACTCATATGATCCTATGTCATTCCCTTCCTCACTCATTGAAGACAAATTTTCAGAGCCACCTTCTCAATCTCTGATTATGTTTGTGTTAGACAATTTTTGACAATCTCTTTATGCACGTTGATTATCATCCTCGTATCATGTCGTTTGTTCATTAGTTATCATATTGTTTGCTTTGCTAGTGTAGATGATGCGGGAAACAAATATTCAAATGAGGTAAGAAAGGAGCACCCGCAAAGACACGTGGATGAAGGAGCTAAAATGGGGGTAATCGATTCTCAAAGTGCGGGCATCTTGAGGAGGTCCACGCGAAAACGTTTGGAGCCCAAATGGAGGAAGGATTACGTGAGTATTAAGCACGGGAGCAAACAGAAAGAGGGGTATGCTTAATGTAAGTCTCACTTCCTCCTTCTCTGCACTTCCTCTTCTCCAAGCTCTTCTCCCTCTGAATTCTAACTTCTTTAACTCCTAGTCTCAGGTGATCTCATCTTCATCACCAAGGATCTCTCAATTTACTATAGCCATTTAATCATTTCCTCACCCTCATATATTGTTAGTGACTGTACGGTGTTTGTACTTTGTCTTTGTTTACATTTCCTGATTCGTTCCTTAAAGCGCACAACATATATTTGAAGAAATACCAATTTGTTTCACTGGTGCTTTCATTGACCCAATCATGGTGGAAAACACAAGGATGAAAAAAGTTCAAGTTGACATCAAGAGACTGACCGAAGCTTTCGATGGTCACAATAATCAATTTCTAAAGGTGGATCAGACTCTCAAAGCAATGCAGATGCTCCTTCAGGGACACAATGACTGCTTTCTAAAGGTGGAGCAAACTTTCGATTCAATTCAGACATTGTTACATCAGTGAGGAGAGTCCACAGATTCACACTCTAATCGCCACAATGGGTCGAACTCACACGCAACAGATTACCAACCGCTATCCTCAGTTCTTCCATATCCTCGAATAATAAAGGTTGATTTCCCAAAATTTTCTAGTGATGAAGTGTAACGTCCCGATTTCCGACGTTATTCAACTCCAACAACGGACATCCGACTTCACCTTCAAGTTTGATCAAATCCCATTCCCGACTCAATCTTCGAATTTCAGATAGAAGGGATTATTTCCGAGTTCCGAGTTAATCTTGCACAATTTTCGACTTCATAACATCCGATTTCCGATTTCATCTAGTCTTGACTACTCCTGATTTCCGACTTCATCTTATATATTCTCCGATTTCCGAGTTCGTCTCACCTATGTCTACGACTTCCGACTTCATCTGGATTACTTCTACAACTTCCGAGTTTAACATTCGAGTCCGAACAACATGAACTAATTCACTGGTATCCGACTTCATGTCTCAAAGATATTATACCCGGTTTCCGATCTCATCAAATGTAAGATACCGACTTCCGAGTTTAAGTACTTGGGTTTAGAAATGTGATTCGAATCACTCGAGTTCCGACCTTAAGAACCCACATTCTGACCTCATACCTTATGCTTCATCCGACCTTAGAAGTTATAGTTTAACACAATGATACAAGCACTGAACTCCAAGTTTCATGTAACGAGTTCTGGCCTTGGAGTTGAACTCAATTAAAATGGACCAAGTTCCGATATCCAAGCTTATTACAAGGAGTCCCGACTTTGAACTTGGAGTTCCGAGATTAGTTGATTGTCAGCTGCATGACTTCCGACCTCCGACATTGATTCTAAGTCTCGAAATAAACCAAACAAGATTTCCTCAAGTCACAAACAAGATGGTACGAGTTCCGACATCCGGCTTCAGCTCCAAGCAATGTAAAAGGTCACAATTTCTGACTTCAAGTATTATGGGGATGATTTCCGATTTCAGGTAGAACGAAAGCGTATCCCACTTTGGGGACGACGTGGAGAGCAACTCAGCCACAAAAGTAGGCGACATAGCCGAACTTCAATCACAAAACTTCAACCAATCAATACCCACAATTCCAACTACCCCCATCTATTTAAGTCAGACCCTTCCCCTCATTTCTGGCTGATCTACGCCACTCTCCCTCTTCCTCTGGTTCCAGCCTCTTCCTCCCCTTCTCTCAATCAACTCCATCATTCTTCCAAGCTTAGCAAGGTTCTAACACTCCAAGTTTCAGCACTTAGCTCAAGTCATACTCTAAAGAGGTAGGATTCAATCTCTAATCTTAATTTCTCTAAACTAAGGATGTATGAAAGATTACTTTTTATGATTATTTGATGATATATTGGATGTGTATGATTGGATTAATATGGGATTAATATGAAATCTTGAGTGGCAATTAGAATTAGAGGAAGAAAACTAAGAGAAATAGATGGATAAGGGTGCTGTCTTGGTGGAGATTCCACGGCAGTTCGTACGGCGGAGAGTACGGCTCCGCCTACAACCGGTTAAATCCGATGAAACCATTTTTAGATGAAAGTAGACATCCAGGCTTTCCATAGATATGTCATATAAGGTTATTGGACTAATATTGAGAGAGATACGAATTTTTGAAGTTTGATCAGGAATGAGGGTGTTCATCCGGGCAGGGTGACTTGAGGAGGGTATAACTCACCCTATACAACTCCAAATTGAGTGAAACCAATTTTGTTAGAAAGCTTACACATAGGGGAACATCCCAATATGAAATTCCAAGTTTGTTATGGTACCAATTGATCCCAGTGGTTCGAGGAAGTTACTATATGTCCAATCCAGACCAAAACAGGGTAGTGCAGGAAGGTCGACTTTCAGGACTTATAACTCGAGGTGTACTTAAGTAAATCAAGTGAAACTTGTGGCAAATGAAAGGTTGTCCTGTTAGCTTCAATATGAGACCAATTTCGTATGATTTGAGCTTAGTTTCGATTTTTAGTGAATTTATACTTCCAAGAGTGTAATTCGGGCTAGTGACTGAATAGGTTGAGATAAGAATTGAATATCTTGAGTTATATGTATCAAAATGATATGAGACCAAAGAGGTTGGAAAGTAGACATATAGATCTATGACATATCCAAAATTCAGGTTCAAATGAGTTGAATAGAAATAAAGGTGGATCATATGAAATTCGGGCAGAACTGAATAGATGGGCAAAAGTGACCCAATTGATGATTTCACAGGTATTAGTAAACCGTATAAGGTATGAGTTGAGAATTGCCAGTTTGACCTTGATATATATGTGTTAAGTTGATTTATGTTGCTATGACTGATTTGTCCGTGAGAGCTGGCACTATTCATGGGGAAACGGACCTGATTTGTTATGCTGCCGGATTTATGGCAGAAGTTTAAGAAGCTATGAACGTGTAGATGTAAGGATGAATTTTAAAATGATATGAGTTACCAAGCATGAATTAAAGTATGAATGGGTATATAGAAACCCTATATCCAAGAATAACATAATTATGTTATGAGGTATGTGAGGGTAAACGATGTAGTATATGCATGAATACCGGTAAATTGGTAAGGAGGCTACGGGCCTTTATATGTCACGACTATGTACGTGAAGATCATGTATGCAATGATGTATGAAAATAAATGAAGTATAGGTACATTCAGTATGACTATACATGACCTTATATGAGAATGAAAAGATATGAGTATAATGAATGTAAATCCTTTCACTGGGAGGCAGTTACTTGAGATCCCTCCCTGTGAAGGCAGTTAAATATAAAGATATGAATCCCTTCACTTGGAGGCAGTTGCACTTTGAATCCTTCCTTGTGAAGGCAGATACCCTCTACCTTGGAGGCACGTGATCAGATGAGATCCCTTAGTTTTGAGGCACGTGACCAGAAGAGATCCCTTCACTTAGAGGCACGTGACCAGAATGAGATCCCTCCAAGACTAGAGGCACGTGGGTCCCCTTGCGGGTGAATCGGAGTGACGACGGTCACGGGTGAAGCTGACGAGCTCAATCCAAGGGCAGTAATAGCACCCTAGGGACGGCGATACGTAACGCCTAGGTGTGCCAAGTAAAAGCTAAAGATTAAAGACTAAAGATTAAAGTATATGCAGACACCAGGACTTACATAAAGCATGGCATAACCTAGCTAGTATAAGTACCAAGTGCAGATCCCATATTCCTAAGGAACGTGACATGGCGATCACGCTCTGATGGGGTATGACATGGCGATCATACTCTGGAATGTGGCACGTAAAGATTTTATGATGAAAAGAGAAATGAAGAAAGAAAAGCAAGTTCTATGTCTATGCATGAATGTAAATACAAGTTAAGTTAGGTGTAGATATTATATTCTCAGCATATTGATGTTGTGTGGGCGTCTTAATATGATGTAGTTCCAGTAAAATATATGTTGAAGTTATGCCTCTAGTACATTGATGCTATTGTACTTTAATGTACTTCCGTTATTAGTCCCAATATAATTCATGATTGGATTTTTATGGATTCTCTCAGATGCTAAGTGTATGATTAAAATGAACTTTGCTTCGGACATGATATCTTTCGAACTGTAAAATTAAACAGTTTGTGTAGCATATTCACCTTTTTCATAATAAACCGAAGCAAACTGGAGATGACAATGATGACATTACATGTGTATCATAGGGAATCCTACTGAGAATTTATAATTCTCACTCTTATTTTCCGTGTTGTCTCCAGAAAGTTCAAGAGGTATCAGAGTAGCGCAGCGGAAGTTGCTATCAGATAAGGTCCGTCAGGTAACCGTAACAACTCCAGGGTGTGGTACTATGACTTAAGCATAGTACTGTACTTGGAAGGGTGTTACACGAAGCAATGTAGTGGATCTACAAGGTAGAGCGCTTTTTCATAATCTATTATATTCCAGAAGATCAAAAGTTGCCAATGGCTTCATTGCAATTTGAAGGAAAGGTGCTTGCATGGTTTCAGCTACTGGAAAGGTTGAATCAGATTCTAGATTGGTTGTCCCTAGCCACTGCTATTCAAGTTCAATTCGATCCTTCTCAATTTGACAATCCTAGATCTGATTTACTTAAGTTGATCCAAACTAGTTCTGTGGCTGAGTATCATGATAATTTCACTGAGCTTGCTAATAAAGCTTATGAAATGGATGATTCTCTGATGATGGACTGTTTTGTTGGAGGTTTAATTCCTCAACTTAAGAAAGAAGTAATTGCTAGAGCTCCCCAATCATTGTTGCAAGCTGTCTCACTAGCTAAACTATTTGAGGAAAAAATTATTCCACCCTTCCCCACAACCAAAAAACATTCCTATTACTTTCCACCTAAACCACCATACCAACCCGCATTCCAAACACCTCAAAACCAAGTTAGACTTATCACAAACACATCAATCTCAAACACAAACTAACCCCCACTGCTACCAACACCACCTAGACCACATCACCTTCGAAAATTAACCCCTATAGATATACAGTTTAGAAAGGAGAAGGGACTGTGCTTTACTTGTGATAAGAAGTTCTTTGCTAATCATAAGTGCACCAATAAACATTACTTCTTGATACAAATGGATAAGGAAGTAGATAATACTAAGGTCAACGAAGTCCAACACCAAGGAGGAAACACCATTGGTAGAGAGTCATGACCATCATCTGTCTTACCATGCTTTGAAAGGAACCTTAGCAAGAGGTACAATTCAATTCACAGGATTCATTAATGGAACTGAGATACAAATTCTACTAGATGGCGGAAGTTCTGATAATTTTATACAGCTGCGAGTTGCAAGGTTTCTGAGGTTACATGTTCACAAGGCACCCCAGTTTAACCTAATAGTTGGAAACGGTGACCAGATGGAACGCGAGGGATAAGTAAAACAAATTCCAGTCAACATTCAGGGTTACTGTCTAACAGTTTCAGCATATTTGCTACCAATTGCTGCAGCAGAACTTGTTCTTGGTACTCAATGGTTAGCCAAACTGGATACACACCTTGTTAACTATAACAAGCATTTCATCACTTTTTACATGAATGGGGAATTAATTACATTACAAGGGGATTCTATTGGCCACCCTCTTCAGGCGCAATTTCATCACTTCAAGCGTTTACAAGCTACTAATGCAATAGCAGAGTTGTATACACTGCAAATTCGGACTCCAGAGACTTCATCTGAGCATCTGTTAGACCTGCCTACTTCTTTGGAACCTGAAGTATCTATGTTGCTGAATCAATTCAAAAAGGTGTTCGCACAACCTCATGGGTTACCTCCTCCTCGTACGCATGATCATAGTATTCCATTATTACCAAATACAGCCCCGGTGAAAGTACGCCCATACTGTTATCTTCATAACCGAAAGGCTAAGATTGAAAGAATAGTGACCGAGATGCTGGCAGATGGAATTATCCAGTCGAGTTCTAGCCCTTTCTCCTCCCTAATAACGCTTGTCAAAAAGAAAGATGGCACCTGGCACTTTTGTACTGATTATCGATCATTAAATGTAGTAACAATCAAAGATTCTTTTCCAATGCCTATGGTAGACGTGTTACTAGATGAATTGTTTGGAGCTAAGTACTTCTTAAAACTGGATTTAAGGTCAGGATATCACCAAATATTGGTGAAGCCAAAAGATAGACACAAAACGGCCTTCCGAACCCACCAAGGATTATACGAATGGCTTGTTATACCATTTGGATTGACAAATGCACCGGCAACTTTCCAAGCACTTATGAATTCAGTATTTGCTGCATTTTTGAGAAAATTTGTTTTGGTGTTCTTTGATGATATTCTAGTGTATAGTCTAAGTTGGAATGCTCACATTGATCATTTGTCTCAAGTTCTACACCTGATAAAGCAACATTCTCTATTTGCTAAGCTATCGAAATGTTCCTTTGGTTAGACTCAAGTTGAGTACCTTGGGCATGTGGTGACAAGGGCACGGGTTAAGGTGGATGATTCCAAAATTATAGCCATCAAACAATGGCCAACACCATCTTCAGTGAAACAACTCAGGGCTTTTCTTGGTTTAGCAAGCTATTACAGAAAGTTCATCAAGGATTTTGCCTTAATTGCTACACCTCTTACGGATTTATTAAAAAAAGGAAGCTTTCCAGTGGTCTGATCATGCAGAAACGACCTTCATAAAGCTTAAATCAGTGTTGACAAATGCACCTTTTCTGGCTTTGTCAAACTTTGCAAAACCTTTTGTATTGGAGATAGATGCATCCTCCATTGGTATTGGGGTTGTCCTCAGTCAAAATAATCACCCCATAGCATTTTTTTCCAAGAACATCTCAGGATGAATGCAAAGTTAGTCAACCTATGCAAGAGAAGTGCGTGCGATAACAGAGGTAGGAGCGAAGTTTAGACATTATCTACTTGGCCATAGATTTGTTCTTAAAACAGATTATAAAAGTCTAAAGGTAATGCAATAACAAGTGATTAAAACACCGAAGCAGCAGGCTTGGCTTCCAAAGTTACTGGGGTTTGACTTTACCATTGAGTACAAATACGGTAAAGAAAACTAAGCGGCAGATGCACTTTCACAATCATTCATGGCAATCTCCAGCTCGCGTTTTGAATTTATACAGGAGTTAAGAAAAGAACTACGACATTATGATCCTTTGGTCGAGTTTCCAGCAGCAACAGTTGATAAAACCACCCTGTTAAAACATGATGGATTATGGTTTTGGAAAGGAAAGTTGTTAATTCTAGCTAACTCCAATATCAAGAACATAGTACTCAAGGAATTTCATGACTCACCAGTGGGTGGCCATGCGGGTTTTCAAAGAACCTTGGCCCGTATATCAGCCCAATTTTTTTGGAAGGGAATCAACAAAAAAGTTAAGGAACATGTGAGATCTTGCTCCATTTGCCAACAGGCAAAATACAGCACTCAACCACCAGCAGGACTCCTATAACCCCAATCGATACTAGAACAGATTTGGCAAGATAAAGCTATGGATTTTATCACGGGCTTACCCTTATCACACGGGCATTCTGTCATCATGGTGGTTATTGATAGGCTATCGAAGTTTTCCTACTTCATTCCTTTACCAGCAACTCACACAGCAAAAATGGTGGCAGATGCACTAATACAAAATGTCATCAAGATTCATGCAATACCACATTCTATCATCTCGGATAGGGACAAGATATTTACTAGCAAATTTTGGCAGTACCTATTCAAGAACCAAGGCACAACATTGGCCACGAGCTCCTCCTACCATTCACAAACTAATGGCCAATCCGTAGTCCTAAACCGATGCTTGGAAATGTATCTACGTTGCTTTACTCAGCAAAATCCTAAAGTCAGGTACAGATTACTTCCATCGACTACTTATTAGTATAATACAACCTTCCATTCAACTATAGGCATGAAACCCTATCAAGCAGTATTTGTTCGTGATCCCCCCAAAATTCTTAAGTATGAACCTTCAGCAAGTGATGACACAAGTGTGACATAGCAACTAGAGGAATGAGACAACACTTTAGCTCAGCTCAAGGTTAATTTGGTGCAGCAGAGAAAGAAAGATTATGTAGATGAAAAAAGAAAAGATGTCCAATTTTCTGTGGGGTAATATGTTTTTGTTAAGCTCCAGCCTTATAGGCAAAGCTCAGTAGCTTTAAGAAGAAACCAGAAGTCGAGCATGAAGTATTTTGGCCTATTCAAGATAATTGAGCGAATTGGACCGGTGGCATACAAGTTGCAGCTTCTTGATACAACCCGTATTCATCCCATATTTTACATTTCATTACTAAAGAAGTGCATTGGTGAGCCACAGCAGCAGGTGATACCAGAGGCATTACTGGATGATACCTAAGAACAGTTATCTCCACCACTTGACCTTGAGGACAAGGTCAGTTTCATGGGGGGAGTCATGATACGGGTAACAAATATTCAAATGAGGTGAGAAAGGGGCACCCGCAAAGACACGTGGATAAAGGAGCTAAAATAGGGGTAACCGATTCTCAAAGTGTGGGCATCTTGAGGAGGTCTACGCAAAAATGTTTGGAGCCCAAATGGAGGAAGGATTACGTGAGTATTAAGTGCGGGAGCGAATAGAAAGAGAGGTATGCTTGATGTGAGTTTCACTTCCTCCTTCTCTGTACTTCCTCTTCTCCAAGCTCTTCTCTCTATGAATTCTAACTTCTTTAACTCCTATTCTTAGGTGATCTCATCTTCATCACCAAGGATCTCTCAATCAACTACAACCATTTAATCATTTCCTCACCCTCACATACTGTTAGTGACTGTACAGTGTTTATACTCTGCCTTTGTTTAAATTTCCTGATTCATTCCTTATAAGTGCACAACATATATTTGAAGAAATACCAATCTGTTTAAATAGATTGACCTGAATTTAAGCTTAATATCTTTTCTTTTCCCAGTGAAGTAAAAGGGCCAAAAAACTTTGTTTGTTCCCGTGTTTACCACCTTCTAGTATTGCGTATCTTAAGCATATGGAGGGGAGCTATCTCGTCGGAGATAGGTGAAGTTGCAACTTTGTCAAAGAAAGGGGGGAAGAGGGAGAAGCAGCAAAAGGGGGAAAGAAAGAAAGTGAGGGTAATTTAGAGTGTATCACAATTGATTGGTATATTCATAGTCCAATCCAATCGCTACTGTTAGATCACGCACCATCACACGATGTGTGTTGCACATTTGAACCCAAGGTGCATCACAACATCCGCTATAATATAAAATAAAGAAATAAAGAAAGAAAAGGAATAACTACAAAAAATTTCCAATAGTTTTGTCACTTTTTTTTATCTTTATACATATATTTTTAATCGATTCTTTCTATTGGTTCCATCCTTGTCGTATGAGTTGTCTTGTTCTTTGGCATTTTTCTAATTTTTAACTTATTTAGGAATCTTGCAAGGACCTATGGAGAATTGGGAAATAAGGGCGGAAAAAAAAAATGATTCCATGACGAGAGCATGGATGGGGATATAGAGGGAATGAGGTGGTGAGAACGGGAGCAAGAAAGTACATTTTGCCCCCTTATGCAGGCCATAGATTTGCTAGTATTAATGGGACTACAAATTACTCAGTATATGAGAGGAATAGGGATTTTCTCTAAATTTTGTGATAATTCTATTAAGTGACCAAGAGTTACAAAATTAAAATTATGCTTTAAAGATTGGTAAATGAGTATGAAATTAAAACCAAATAATGGTCATTTGATAGCCAATGATAAAGATAAGTTCATGACCATGATACAGTCTTTTATGATTTGCTTGTAGGTTATAGCTAGTGAACTTGTGTGTGTGCGTGGAGAAAGGGGGGAGAGAGAGAGGGACAGAAATAGATTATCTCATATAAAAATTCTATATAATCAAGTCATGGGTAGATTTTTACAATTGCTTTAATTGTCTTGTGGAATCTGGGTTAGGACCTAGGATTCACTTTCTTGCTCAGTGGTAGAATTATACATTTGACTAAGTTATGAGAAATTTTAATAGATGATCTATTCCCAAACACACACTACACAAGCACTTGGACATTATGTGAAGAATATGTGCATATGATATATATGTGTGTATAATTTGTAGGTAGAGAAAAGGGGTAGAAGAAGAGAGTCCTATATCTCTCTTTGTTATATTCTTAGGGTGACATTCACCAAATAAAACTAATAATCTCCCCTTAGTGACACTTGGGGATTCGAACTCATAGCACGTGTCAGATCAAAGCGCTTTACCAATGATAAAAAGTATAGCTAATAGTAAGGGTATAGCTTTATTTACTTAAAATTCCTTAGACTTGTATCTTGCATAAGAGTTGTGCCCATTATAGGCATTATAAGCAAGGATGTTAAACTCGTTGAGTCTTAAAGATGATGCTAACAAAAGACAATTAACATAACACAAAGCTCACATCATATCTATTTTTGAGAAGTGCGATGACAATAAATTCAGTAACAATATTGGTTACTATTTGAGTTAAAAGATATATATTGAATAATATTATAATATAATATTTTGATATTTAATTAAGAATTTAATTTTTATGCACTGTTTGTATAAAAGAAAATCTACATAGATATTTAACCATGTATTGACATATTAATAAAAGTGTTTGACTCAACTACCGACTACCTTAAAAGTTTACAAATAAAATTATCTGATTGGATAATAATATAAAATAATTTTATACTATAAGTATATCAAAATTAATCTATTTAATTAATTTAAATATTATAAAATGTAATACTAATTCATTTATGTTAATTCACATCAAATAATCCAATTAAGACTTTCTGGCAAAGAAGTAGGTGACTAGGGATCATCAAACTCTTCCAACATGGCGTGAATCCTTGTAAGCCAATTGAATGATCTTTGGTCATTGGAATATTGCGGTTTGTCATGGTGCGTAGAAATGCTTGTAATCATGTTGTCTAGTGGAACTTAAAGAAAGATGTGATATTAGGTCAAGTTTCTGATAAATTTTAATACTCAGCACACATTGAACCTTCTTTATAATAAAACCCCCAGAAAAAAAAGTGGAATGACATAATTTCTTTCTAACATGATTTTGTAAACTTCAATTGTGAATTTTTGAATGGTCCTCTTTAATCTATTGACTTAATTCAAAGAACTTTTATGTAATATTTTCCCATGTGGGCTTAACAACTAGGACTTTTCCATCCCAGTTGTCCTAACAATAACACTGCATTTCCAAACAAAAAATTACATTCATTTATGATGTTAACATGTATTTTTTAAATAAATGAAATGTGAGTAAAAATTTATTTTAGTTCTAATATTTTAAAATTGATATTAATTTGATCTTTAGAAAAATTTTGACATCAATTTGATACTACTATTTTGAATTTTGATATCAATTTTATCATTCTATCAAATTATTAGTAACTTTCATTATTATTCATTCAAATTGGTATGTTAGTTTTAAGCTATGTTATTTTTGTCTTCCTTAACTGAGGAAAGGAGATAATTTTTATCTCTTCAACTTAGTGTGTATTTGATAGAGGGATAAAAATAGGGGCAAATTTTCATAGATTTAGATTTGTGTGTAATTTTACATATAAATTCAAGTACATCAAATTTACCCCCATTTTTACCTTTTTACCAATGATACTAAAAAGTAAAATAAATTATGCTGATTTTTCCTAAAGTTAGGTGATATTACACATGACATCTTTCGATTTTTAAAAATATACATTGACCTCTCTCGAGGTGTAGGTGATATTACACATGATATTCCTCAATTTTTAAAAATATATACTGACCTCTCATGAAGTGTAGGTGATATTATATACAACGCCCTTATATATTATAAAATGTGATACTAAATAATCCTATAAATATAATATTGATTTCTCCCAAAAAATAATCAGTATAGGTATAAAGAATTGAGAGATATTATATATAATATTATTTAATCTCATAAAAGATTAATATAAATTACTCAAAAATGCATATTTAAATTAACTGGCCATAATGAATGCAATGAGTAATGACCTCTCACAAAGAAAAAAAAAAAGAATTATACACACATATATCACAAAAAAGAAGAAATCACACACACATTTCTTCTTTCTTGTGATAGGTCATTGGTTAAATTGTTGACTCAAAATCGAATCAAGCCAAAAGGTAAAACCCCTAATTTTAATTCATCATCTCTATTCACCTCACGACTTAATTAATTATTCACATGATCTTAGTTCCTAAATATTCATAATTTTCTTTTTTTGTTTTGGCATAAATAATCATAATTGAAATACTAGCAAACGACAAGCCAGTCACATCCCACGCGTTGTAGTCCATATCGCTTATTGAACACAAGTAGTTTGACAATGATGTGTAAATCACGTTGCTAGAAATGGTACCACACGAGATTGTTTAGGACAACAAATGACACGCCCAATTGTCAGGTCCACCTTCCTCCCCTCAAATCAATTATCCGCACGCCTACCAATAGGCTCCCCAATAATGCACTGCATGCCATTCAAAGCACACCATTGCAATAAATGTGATGCTAGCTAGCCATAGCTAAAGCATGCTATGCCTATACATAAATTTTTTTTTTACAAATAAAAAAAATTTAAATCGAAGAAAAGACTCATCTTAGTATAAAATTAAAGTGTATTTTTGAGTTTATCAAGTGTATATAAAATTACTTAAAAATTAACTATTAATTGAAAAAATTTGAGAATTATCATCATGCATAAGCAGGTAATATGCCCTTGCCTTGTGACTTCACATATACTAGTCCAGCAGAAACATTTCATTTGTTGAAACATGGCCAAGAAGATCAGATGGTCTTTTATACGACAAGGAGAGATGAGGGAGAAAGATTCGTACATACAATTCAAGATTCAAATGTACAAAAACATAACAACAATAAAGGGGGCTTGAGTCAGACAAAAGGAAGACCCAAAGATTTAGTAACACATGGAAGCGCAAAAGAGGGCTTGAAAGGGGGGGCTGTCACAAAACTTGCCTTTCAGAAACATGGGTTGGCCACATTTGACCAAGGGTCCTACAAGTACCCTATTCAAGTTCATTCACGGGAGACAGTTGTGTGATTAGATTTCTGTTTGCAACTTTAAAGTCATAGTTTGCATAAAAATTATGAATTTAATTCTATTTTAAAATATTATCAATATAAAAGTATTTATATATTTAATTATATATAATTATAGGATTTAATTGAAGTGCACTGACAGTATAAATTTTTTTTATACTGTCATCCAATCAAAACTTTCTATTTGCATGACCATTCAAGTAGTGGGTGGTTATGTTAAAATTTTTTACTGATGTGGTAATATATGATTGAATATCTATGTAAAAGTTTTTTACACTAATAATACATTCAAATTAAATCTATAATTATATCAATAAAATAATTTGATGTTCAAGCTTATAATCCTAGGCAACTCTAATCATTTTTTCTCTCTAGTATTCCCTTGTATGGGTATTGTTGAAAGTAAAGATGGTAAAATAAGCTCAACCTGCCAAGTTAGCCCGCCAAACCCGCCAAAAATAACAGGTTGGGTTAACATATTTGGCCAGCAAAAAATTTTCGGCCCGCCTAACCCGCGGGTTTTGGCAGGTTGGGATGAGTTGGCCCGCCGGGCCAAGTTTGTCATTTTTTTTTTAGATTCAAGAGTATTTTTAAGAACAAATTTTAAATTTTTATTATAAATTATGTTGTTATTATACTTTTATTAATTTGTAAAGTTTATACTATAAACTTTATATTATAAATTTATAGTTAATTCTTATTTATAAACTTATTTATATATCTTAATTAGTTTATTATATTTATATTTGAGTTAAATTTGGGTACAAATTATGTAATTTAATTATTTTATTCTATTTTATTTAAGTAGATTTTTTATTTAATATATTTTTCTAATTTTTAAAGTAATTTAACTCATGAAAAATATTAAAATAAATTTATTTATATATTTTTATTTTTTTGACGGGCCAATTGGCCCTTAAATGGGGTGGGCTGGAATATTGAGTCCGCCTTTTTAATTCAACCCGTCCCACCCCGCTTTTGGTGGGTTGGGGCGAGCCGGCCTGCTTTGCCATCTCTAGTTGAAAGAGGCTGCCATCTTTCTTCTTTGATAGCAGTCCCATGATTTTCTTTTTCCTTTCGTTGTTAGTACTTTGTGTCTTTTGTTTTCTTTTTGTTGCCACTTTATGGGTGTTTTTCGTTGTCTCCTTTATTGTGTTTTTTACCCCTTTGTAGGTGCTTTGGTTTTTCCTTTGTGGGTATTTTAGTTTCCTTTTCTGGATATTTTTATTTTGATGGTCTTATAGATGACAAAGATATTTAAATATACTTTAAACGAGACCATAATACATTTTTCAAACTGCAGCACTTTCCATATTGATTTCCAATGTGAAAGATGTTTGGATATTGATAGTCTTCGGATAAGAAGCAGAGCCATAGATCGTTGGTTAGTTTAGAATGTCAATGTATTTCTTTCTTATTAAATTTGGATCCAATGTATCTTTTTCAATTTATAAGTGTTATTAGGATTGTTTATGAATGAATTTTTCTTTCTCATAAAAAAACAAGTATTTGATGTTCACGCTTATTATTTTAAAAGTCTTATATTTAGTAACATATTATTATATGATAGTATAAAATTCTTTTACATAAATACTATATCAAAATTAATCTAAAAAATTATAAAAGAAAAGCTTTTCACAAATCCTAATTTAAAGATTTCAAAATAAAAGTAAACATGCTAAATACTCTTAAAATTTTTTAAAGCATGCATTTTTTTCTAAGCTCTTATTGTAAATTTTGACAAAACATTGATCAACAATTATAATTAATTATTGAGTAAAATTCAAATAGAATAATTTCTATGCACTAATAATGTAAAATAACTTTATACTGTCAGTAAATAGAAACTCAATAAAGCAACAAATCATGGTGAGCAACAAATCAGTGCATAAAAATTAAATCCAAATTCAAAATGCTCCCTCCAAACTATAATGGTTGTGCATATTAACTAAGCTAAAAAAGAGTGCAAAACAACTTGTGTAGTATGTTTGGATGGCAAAAAAAAATGAGGGGAATGAAAAGGAAATAAAAAGAAAAGGAATAAGTTCGCTGGTGTTGGCTTTATTGGGCCAGCATTAATATCCTAACTCATAGTACCTATAATGGGTGCAGCCCCATATGCTTGATGCAGTTTTGAAAAACTTTAAATAACCAAAATTGATTATTCAAGAGGATTTTAAAATAAGAGATAAAGGACTACAATTTTGATGTTCAACACGCTTCCAAATTTCTAGTGCCTCATGGAGAAAAAATGGAAGCAAGAGCTAAAGTTGTCTTCAGACCTAACCTCTCTACACTAAACCATCCATATCTTCAACTATAAGAGTCCAATTAAGGTAGTTCAAAAGGAATTAGAAAGATCAGGAATAGTGCTACAACTTTCATGATGATATCCAAATCTAAATCACATTGTCGAAGGCCACACAAACCTCAAAAGCGACTAATTTGTGTGCTATCCAAGCTTCCCATTACCCCCATGTTTTCATCACGACCTCGTGTGATTAAACACGAGAATTAGTGATCTTTTTTTTTTTTTTGGGCTTATGAGATGCACCATTATTTGTTCTTGGGTCTTATCATGACAATTAAGACTCAAGCAAACCTTAAAACAAGAGGAAGGCTATAAATACAACTTCTTAAGAATCAAAAAGGGTCTTTGGTTAGTTTCTCCATGGCTTTTGGTCGTCTTGGAGGTGTTTTGGTGGTCTTTGGCCATCTTTGTTCTTCACATCTTGATTTTTCTACACATGGAGATCAAGAGGGCAGTTAAGGTTTGGTGACTACATCAAGAGAAGAGAATTCTTGCTCTTATATCTATGTATCTTTTATTCATTCATGCTTGAGATATTCTTTCTTTCATTGGATTTGGATGTTTTAAACATGTTTAGCTAGTTAAATTCTTTTTTATGCTAGGGTGATGATGTAACCTATGTTGGGATGGTAATGTATCGAGTTTTCCTTCAATCTAATAAATGTTCTTCTTTTCAAATGAGTTTTTATATTTGTAATTAATACTTTTGTGGCTTGATCACCCATGAATTCAAATCATGCAGGTAATTGAAAAATTGGTACATAATTTAAACTTCAGGGAAAGAAACCATAATTATTAATTATCTAAGAACAGTGATTAAAGATTGTGTACGATTTGGCTAGAGATTTCACAAATAAATAATCTTTAGTCTTAGATTTAAGTTAAGGAATTAAATAAGATTTAAAGTCCAATGAGAATTAATATGGTGAAAGAATTCGGTATTAATTGAATTAAAAAATCTCCCTATTAATTAATTAGATAGATCTTAATCAAGTTGGAATCTTTAATATCCCTCGGAACAACTCAGTGAAGTTAGGTCCTTAGCATTTTCTCACATTGATTATCCAAAGTCTTGATTTTGTTGTTAGCTAGCTTTTATTACGATTTTGTTTAGATTTGCATTTGAATTCGTGATCTTGATTTGGGAGCCTTAATAGTATTTAGATTAGAAAATTGATAATTAGTCACATCAATTTTTATGGGATGATACTTTATTTATTATTTTATTATTTATACGATCTGATATATTTACTAGAGTCCACAATCAGGGTCTCTTGTATTTGTTTTAATTAATATATGTATGTGTGTATATAAAATTCAGATTTACTATTAATATGATTTAATTAATAAAAAAATGAATTTTGAAATCCTATTCATAAAGACTAAATTAAAATAGCAAAAATATCAAATGAATAAAACCAATAATTTATCAAAAAAATCATTTTGACCTGAAGAGTTTTATTTAATATAAACTAAATATTTCGGTAAGAAAAAGGTGTTAGACAATACAACAAGATCGCTAGAGAGGATGTTGGTGGGGTTGCCCAACATAGGATGGTTGTTTATTTTTTTTCTTTTGTTTTGGGCGTTAGTCCCATTACATTACCAAAAAAAGGAAAGAAAAGTCCATTTCGAATTTCCATATGAAAAACGTTAAAACTTTTAAAAATCTTCTTCAGATATAAAATTTTAAAAATAAAATATTTTAAATTTAAATATAGGAAACATTTTGGTGGGATAGAAAGAATTATAATAAATAAAACTATGAAACATTTTTAATAAGTATTTGAAGTTGGTAAGAGCGAATAGTTGTCAATATCTTAAGATATGTGTTACGTATCTTACTATGTGAATCTCAAATGTGTAATTTCGATACTATTGACACTTGTATCTTAATATGAGTAAAGCACATTTAAACAAAAGATAAATGAGTAAAGAGTAAACGCATATTTTTGATGTCTGAAAGATGAATGTGATATTAATTTGATTCTTAAAAATTTTCTTACATGAATATTAGGTTTGTGAAAGTTAATATGTGATATCACATCAGTTTCTGAAAGTTATTTGATATTAAATAAATCTCTAAAAATTAAATATAGCATCACTTTGATCTTTTAAAAAGTTATTTGACATCAAATATGTTTCTGAAAATTGATACTTGATCAAAAAGAGATCAAGTAGATGACATATATATCTTTTAAGTATCAAAATGACATCAGATTTTAACTTTTAGGAACATATTTGATGTAAAAAATTATCAAGGACAAATATGATATCATAATTTAACTTTCAAGGATTTATTTGATGCCAAAAATCTTTTAAGAGCTAAGTTGATATCACATGCTTTTTTTAAGGATCAAGATGCATACATATTTGCTTCATGAGTAAATATCAATACTATCGATGATATAATATATATCTTATGATATGTATCCTAAATGTACAATTTCGATACTATATCGATGCTAGTATCTTAATTTGAGTAAATATATATCTCAATATTGTCGATAGTATAGAGATATATATCATATCTTTGTAGTTTTATAAAAAGTATAGGTTTAGTGTTTTAAGTTTTTATAAATTTTTTTTTTGTTTCTAACAATTTTTATGTGAATTATTTTGTAATGTGGTAGTGTCACTGCATAGCGAAATGCCAAATTGCAATTGATGTCACTTGATAATGATACTGTTCTTTTCAATCAAATACGCGCGGCTATGTTTATGAAAACATGTCTTACACTCTGTAGTTTTTAGAGTTTTAATTTTTTATTTTTTTTTCTATGATACTTTTTTTTAGCAACATAAAAAATAAAAGGTTTGATTGCTTTGTATATTCCTATACTTTTTGGAAAAATTCAAATGAGTGTATATATTTTAAAAGTTTGTAATTGTGTAGCTGTAGTTTTAAAAAATTTTAATTCGGTCCCCACCACTAAATCCGTTTAATCACTATTAATGTAGGGAGGGATCTACATGAACATTGTTAAAAAATATAAGGACTCGAGTATAAGCTTTTGTAATAATAAACCTTCTATCTTTACAGTTTTAACGGGTCATCGGTTTTACTGTTCAAGAAGTGAAATAATGCTAAAAATTAAAGTAATATTTTAAAACATTCCACTCCTTGCATAATTTCTACGTAAAGTGTTGGTAATATTTTAATTCTATCATAACTTTTTAAAAATAGTTCAAATTGATTCACATTTGATTTTGTAAGATATCATAATAAAGAAATGCATAAAAATAAATCAAGAATTATAAAATTTTGAGAGTAAATTTCATTGAAATTTTATTTTATTATGCTACTAATATAAAAAATATTTATATTTTTTGTCTAGAATTTATATTATTACTTAATTATGTATTACTATATTTTAAAAATTTTTAATTTATAAAAAAATAAAAAAAAATTTAATAGTATAAAAATTTTAAGCTAATCATATATTAAAATTAAAGTATTAAAATTAAAATTATTTTATTTTTAATATATAGATTTTAGAACTTATCAAATTACTTTACAAATAAAATTAAACTAACTTTTAAATGAAAGTTAATGTTACTTTTTATTACATATATATATATATATATATATATATATATATCAAAATTAACTTTTATTGAGAAAATTTTATGAGAAGTTTACTTTTCTCTAAAAAGATCTAAATAAAATTAAGCTACCTACCAGAATTGGGGAGAGTGACAAGAAAGGCTCATGTTATGTTACTCCCTTTTAAATTTGGGAGTTAGTTACTCCTATGTGTAGAATTATAAAATATTAAGATTTTATATTAATGGATGTCTCATCTTTTTATTTGCAAATAGAGGCCTTGCAAATGGCTCCTCCTCTGTCAACTCCTCAATGCATCCACTAACTCTTCATCCATCATTTATTCCAAAACAAACAATTTAGCATAGATTTCAACTTATTATCCCATTCCTTTTTTTTTATTAAAGATAAAACAATGGTTTATTATGTGAATCTTCTATGTACACAGATCTTGAAGCTGAAGTCATAGCCTTATCGCCAAAGACTCATGACCACAAACAGGTTCGTTTGTGAAATTTGCCTAAACGATTTCTAAAGGGATTAGAATCTTTAACTCCATCAACGTGGCCACAACCTTCCTTGGAAGCTCAAGCAAGGAAAACTGAGGAAGTAAAACAATACCAGGACTCTTACATAGTAACCCCCATTTTTGCACTCACATTCACAAAACCAGAAGAAAAAAAAATCCAACTTTAGGGTAACAAACCAATATGAATTGAACTGGGAAGGAAATAAAGAGGGAAAACGATGAAAATAATGAATGTTCATAAGAGTTAAGTTCAGAAAGCATGGAACTTTATATGATTCAAGTTGTGTAGGGATGCCATAAGAGCAATACGAGATACCCATTCTACAATGTTGTGTACATTCTCCAGATAGCGCAGGGTTGGGGACAAGATAGGGTTGGCGTCACAGATGCGAGCTGGGTCACGATGGCTGGTCGACAGTATGACAGCATGGTTGGAGCTCAACGATAGCTAGGCGGTGGTTCATAGTGGCTCAGAGGAGGACATTTGCGGCATAGATGTGTGATGATTCACGACGGAATGAGATGGGTGGCAGTGCTGGCTAATGTAGTGGTCGTTGGTGGTGCTGGGATTTTGGGGCAAAAGGGGGGAGCAGTATTGTTGTGCAACGGGAAAGGTAGAAGATGGTGGTGGGTTCAAGCTTCGTGATGTGGTGGTTCTGAGTGGACGTGGAAACAGGGATAGAGCTTAGGACAAATCTTTATTTACAAATAAAAATACTAGACACCTTTTTTGCAATATTACATGGATTATTTTATGATGTTTCACAAAGGAGTAACTAACTCAAACTTGAAGGGGAGTGACATAACACGAGCCGACAAGAAAATATACTCCTAAAGAAAGAAAAAACACTGAGTATTGTCTTAGAATTACATTGTTTTAGGAGAGGGAAAAAATGTATCACATATAGGCCCTTGTCATTCTGAGCCTCCATTCTAACTATTGAATCAAAAAGACACCTCAGCACTTGCACCTATCCATCATTCCACGATCATACTTGCATTTAGTTATGGGAGTGGAGCAAGGCGAAGGCGATGAGTAGTCCCTTACTTCAAAATAAACACCAAAATAAATAACAATAAAATATAAAAGAGTTCAATAATATTAAATATTATTTATAAAATATTAAATATCTTCATAATTTTCATATTTGAGCATAAGTTCCACTTTCACTTACCTACAAAAAGGAATACAGGCTTGGAGGGGGTCTAGCGGCCATTTAGCGGCTATGTTTGGAGAGTGAGAGGAAAGGTAAGTTACAATTTTAAGGTAATAGGGTTTGGTTGTATTTTTTTATTTTTTATTAAAAATATAATAAATTTATTTAATATATGCAAAATTATTAAATAGCACTCGGGGCGGAGATTTATCTCCATCGAATGAGGGGTATAATCCCTGTCCTTGCCCCAAAAGTCACTATGGGGGAGCCTTTGCCTCCATCCCTATCTCCACAGGGAAAAATCCCAACATTCGACTCCCCATTTGTGGGGATTTCCATAGATATCTTCACGTGCATATTCCTATTACCATCCCTACTTGCATTCACATACTCTAGGTCATAAGAAATTATTACATGCTTATAGAGGTAAATTATACTCATATTTAATAATAGAGTAATATTTTAGTTAGAATTCATCATTAACTTATATTTTTATTTAAAATATCTCTTTATTATTAGATTTGAGCACATCTATTAGTGGAGTGCTCCACAAAAATATAATAATTTCTCAAGGTCATGGTACATAGTACTCTATAGTAGATGTTTTATTTTTTATCTATAGATTTTATATTTTATTCATTTAAATATACTTTAAAATACACATTAATAAAATCTTGATTTTTATTTAAACATGATTCATCATAAATATTAGTATGTATATTTTTTTTATTGATATTGGGAATTTGTGTATAAATAAATAGTGAATTTACGTCACATGACTAAAGATTAAGTTAACAATATATGATTGGTGATTATACATATTGGTAACAATATTATTACTTATCACTGTATATTTTTTATTTTCTAATTATGTACATAAATTTTTCACTTATTTATATATAAATCCTAATGTCAATGGAAACCTCAAATAATTATGTACAAATGACATATTTTTTTAAAATAAAATTTATAAATTTTTAAAAAGATGTTTTTATATTATTTGTCAGTTTAAATACATGTGATAAATTATACCTGTCTAAACTTTCCAACCTTACAAAACATGGACACTTACCACGAGTGGTTGTGTTTTGGTGATTGCGTTAAATATGATACGTACACGAAAACTATCTTATTACGGTATATTTAAAAATCTGTCCAACTATTATTATTGTTGTTATTAAATTCTTTTGACATCTATTTTAAAAGTATAAGCTAAATAATTAAAGATAAAATGTTACATAAAAGGTTTGTATTTAATATTTTTTAAAAGACTAAAGCATAGATTACTCATTTAATTTTAACTTATGTATATCTTATTTCTTATAATTTTAAAAGATGTAATTTATCTCTTTAAAGTTTATTAGTAGAATATAAAACTCTCTCACTTTAAATGTCATTCAAATAATTAATTGTATTATGTATGTGATACCTAAAAATTAGGGTATGTTAGGACTAACTAATGAGAAAATTTAAAAATTGAATCCAAGTCCTATAATATATGGGCAGAGAACCTATTAAATGAATCAATATCCATTAGTTTAGTTGCGTTATATCGAAAATGTCAATTAGTGATCAATGATTATTCATCCTCTTTTTAAAACAGATTTGAACTATTGTTTAAATCTTAATGTCACAACTCTAAACCAAACCACCAATGGCATTCACTTGAACTACCATCGAATTTCTCATACGAGCAACCACATTAATCAAAATTGATCACTATAACCACTTTGTACTAAATCCGAAAAAAGCATGCTTACATTTAAATTCCATATTTTGGGAAAATGATCGAAAAAATAATGGAGTAAATAATTTAAATAAAATTTGAAGTGAATGGAGTTATAAACTCTACTAATAAATTTTAAAAGATATATTATACTTTTAAAATCTCAAAGGATTTAAGAAAGTAAATTATATTTTAATATTTTAAAAAGCAATATTTTTCTTTGTAAGTAATGAGAATGGTTTAATAAAAAAAGAAAAAAGAAAAATTTATTTCTTAAGTCTAATGGAACACTTATTAATTATTATTATCAATTACTACTTTACTAAATTTTATCATGAACTATTTTTCTCAAAAATTTAAACTATTGGATAGAAGTATATGAATTATTTTTTTATCTTAACACATTCCCTTACTCAAAAGTCCCTTTTTGGACTTAAAGTATAGATTATGCATTGATCTATTTTATATTACGTAAAATTCAAATTTTATTTAGAATAATTGAGGTAAATAAAAATCAAACTTTAAATAACTTAATCATAAAGGCTCTAATACCGTATGATAAAATATCTTTACCAAAAACTTAAATTATTAGATAAAAATATATTAATAATTTTATATTTTAACAAACTCAACAGTGCATGGTCAACAATCTTTCTCCACAAAGTCTCTGTAACTTAAAAAACTATTACAGCTATCGGAAGCAGCTGACCTGATACTGAATTCTCTGTGGGCTGCATGTTGAGCAGCTTTCCTTAGATGACAGACTCAGAAACGAGCACCTATCCTTTTGAGAGTGCTTTGCTCCTTTTTGATTCAGCTTTTAGACAGAGAGAAGCCAACGCAGTATAGAAAAGACCATATACATATTATAAAACACTATATTCAACTTTCATATTTGTTGTATAGTCTGAAATTAGATATACATAAAAAAGAAAAATAAGAGAATTAAGTTTTCATTAAACAATATAAAGTGTGTGTATATATATCACATTCACCATGTTATATGTCCGGTTTTCCAATGGACACAAATGCTCCTTACTTCCTCTAACACATGACATATTACAATTGAATTGATTGCATCTATTATATATAGCTGGGAATTTGGGAGATGAAGTATCAACTATCAACCAAAATCTTAGCACATTGCTAATATCCAATGTTAGTAATGTGCACAGAAAAAATAATTGTTAATCACAAGTGTAAATTCTCATTGCAAATATTGAAAAAATAGAAATACTAATTCAATCCTTAAAATAAGTTTTTACACCACAAAAGTTCAAATTAAAAACAAAAGTTTATAGAAATAAAATTGATGTCATTCCATAAAAAATCACCATTTGAAGATTATTTGATTTAGCTCTAATCTTTTGGAAAAGAATAATGATATTCGAAAAATATTTTAATGACCATAATGATGGATTGTTATTTGTGGATTGTGATGAATCAGAGTTTACATTTTAATTTTAAAAACCCTGATTAACTAAATGTCAAGATTTTTTTTTTCTCAGAGTATCCTCTTACTTAATAGGTGAGAGACTAATCTCTTGGGATACAATCAAGTGCTTAAGCGGGGACATCCCCTAACGATATTTTTTTCATACACATGAATATCAGGATCGAACCTAGGACCTCATGCTTAACGAAATCAAACCCCTTCCACTCGAGCGAACACCTTATTGGTTTAGGTGTCAAGATATTGCAGCATATTGTTTAGTCCAATTTTGTGATCAATGTCGTTATTGGGCTTAATGGCATGTTATATTGCTCATAAGTGGATATGATGTATATGGGTATTGTGTATGGGCTTTGTCATAATGGGCAAACTTAGTCCATCATATTGCTGATAGAAAGGAGAGGCCCATTCTCCTAGTCATATGAATAGGTGCCTTGTTGTCCCATTGAGACAGAGCGCACATTCGGCTATTAATAGAGTAGGAGAAGTTTCTCTTCAATCTCTCGTTTCTATATCTCTCTCAAATCCAAAGAACAAAGTTATCGATATGATCCATCATCTTCCTCAATGGTTTTGGGTAATCGTCACACTTAATTTTGCCCAAAATCTTGTTAATTTGCATGCTATAGTCAGAGTTAAATCCATATTGAAAGGATTGAAAATCCTATATATATTTAAGGTTGATTATAACAAATAACTGGTGTTATGGTAATTTTGCAATAAATCTTATATTATATTGTATCTTTTAATTGATCTAACAAAACTTTTCATCATCTTTTAACTGCGATACTAATCATGTTTGAGACACTTTAGGTTATTCTTCCATATATATATTTAGTACTTTGTTTTAAATCATTAGCATTTAGAACTTATTTTACTTTAAATAATCTGGTTCGAGTCAATTAGTTCACTATAGGGTAAAGAAGCCTCTATGTTCCAAGCATGTCAACAAATCTTCTTGCTTAAAAGTCAAATAGCGAGATATACCTAAATTTGAATCCATCTTCTTCGAATTTGCTCTCAGTCCCAAATTGCATATCTATGCACCTTCCTCCCAAGCTATTTTGTGTGTTGAGGTGCAAGCTAGGAATGGCAAATATGCATTCTCCGGCTTGAGGGGGGCTATTAAGCTATATTTGAGTCAAGTCATTTACTTATATGTATAGCTATTTAAGTAACATGTACATTGAGTTAGTTACAATTAGTTTTTTATTAGTTTTCTGTTAATATCTATTTAGTTAGCATCAGTTAGTAGCAGCTTGCTATTAGCACTTGTATATAAGACACTTTTGTACCAGTTAATATTTAGATGAAGGAATTCATTCTTCCTGTTCAAGCACTTTACACCTTATTACACTCTCCTTCATTCTCTTGTTCGAACTTCTTCGCTTACTTTGAGCTCCGAATTTCTTCGCCTTCATTCATATAAGAATTCTGATAAGTGAATTTTCATATATATTAGTACTAGTTAATAATTTTAAACCTATGTTGGAATGGAAAATTACCAGTTAGTAATTATATATTGTGAGATTTTGCAAATTAATTCATTTTTATATAATTTTAAATTAATAAGAAAACAATCATTCTTTAAAAATAGGACAAGTTACATTAACCTTTTATGAGATTTATTGATATTAAACCTAAATCCTCCTAAAACAATCATTCTTTAAGGGCAATCACTCACACCGCCTCAACCATCATTGCCATAGCCTGGTTCTGTGGCCACCATTGCAAGTTGATGGCAGATCCAGTGGTTTTGAAGGAAAGGGGAGTGGTGAGTGAATTGATCTGTGAGGGAAAGGTTGGATTTTGAAGAAAATGTTGGATTTCTTGGTTGAGGGATTTTTGGAGAAAGGGTTGAAGAAAGGGAGAAAAAGGAATGTTCTAAGAGGGAGAGAGAGAGAGAGAGTACGAAGAATGGAGTTAAGAATACAAACAACATTTTGGTTTTCTCACTTGTTGAGTTAACGGAGGTTAACTCTATTTGGAGTTAGGGGAGTTTAGTGTCAGTTTAAAATCTTGTGGAATTTAGGTGGATTTTTAATAAATCTCAGGAGAAGTTGATATAATTTGCCCTTAAAAATATCCAACTATTAGTTGTGGATTAAGGTATACGTAAAGGTAAATAAAGCACATATGCCCTTCAAATCTATTTTTCACATACGAAAATATTTCGCTGAACTTAAAGGTGATTAAAGTACATCTGCCTTCCTAATCTTTGGTGCTGAAATTTCCAAATTAATTAGAAATGAGAATGATGGCATGAATTGAACCCATCATCGATCTTGGCTAAGTATACTTTAAGAACTAACTTTCTTCATGATCAAAATGTTTTTCTTGAAAACTTAATTAAAGGCTTACACTTTTTTGTCTCTGTGAGCTGGCTTAATTATACTTTTAGTCACACTAGTATTGCACTTGTGTCCGCCATTTTCAAGTTGCACGACCTTTATCCTGTCGATTTTAAAATGCTTTTAATTGTGGTTCATTCATTTGAAGACAGACATTACATACGTGGAATTGTGCGAGAACTGAGATCTTTCTATATTAATAAAATAAGTGGTACAAAAATACATTTAAATATATCACTGAAAAATACATTATGACAAAATATCTTCATTTAATTAAAATTCGATAGGGGCAGTTGAGTCATAATCCAGTGGTTGTCTCTTGTAGGTTTTATTAAATATAATATATCTTATATTCGACTTTTATCCCCTTGTTTTGTTTTCAAGGTTTTGTAAAAAATATTTATAAAAATAAAATTAGACAGGATGGGGCTAGCTGTCATTACATCAACGGTCAAGGGAATACCCTCCTTATCCCAACATTTCCTGTGGGTTTACTTTTGGGACCTCTGATGGTTCAAAAGTAATCATCATGAGTTAATAATCTCGATTAACAGTCGGCAAACCCACAACCTTGCATAATGAATGGTGCCATTATATATATATATATATATATATATATATATATATATATATATATATATATATATATATATATATATTAAGGGTACAGTTCATCGCAATCCAAAATCAAATCATACTTTTGAACTTGTTTACGAAAATATTTACAAATACTTATAATTAAATTCTCCCCTAGTTAAAAAAGTTTAAAAATTAAATTCAAATCATAATAATATACCAAGAAAAGGTTGATATTGTGAGCCAACTCCATTTACTGGTGCCAATTTTTTTTTAATATTTTTATGTCGACATGAATGGTGCCATAAAGAGTATATGTTTAAGATTCTGCTTGCATTCACCTCAAACTTTAGCGCTAGAATAAGTAATGTATATGGAGGGTACTATGCCCCTTTATTTTCCTTTTAAAATGTGACCGAATGGTGAAAGAAAGTTTATGATGGAGGCAGTTGCTCTGTCATTCAGAGAATAGAACTAAGTAATTCTAACAGACAATTCTGCTTTGATAGACAAATATTCTTCTTTAAACATCATGGAGTTTTGGAAACCCAAGGAGGCTGGTAATCTTTTCTTTAATTTTGGCTCTTTCCAAGTACTGAAACCCATATTATATTATTTCATAGTTGATCAGATCAAAGAATTAATTGATTATAACTAAGATTTTGTTCTCCACTAATTACAAATTACTGTAGTCGTAAAGAAAATTATTATTGGGATACAATTTGTTGATATTAACCCGTCAAAAACTTACAATGAAATTAAATTAAAGTCGAAGATTTTTAACATATAACAAATTGTACTTAAGTCTAACAATTATGAAGAATTTCAAAGACCTTGTTTCAAAACATGAGACGTGGTTAGTTGTATTTTTTTAGTGAACTATCAAAACTTTTTTTCTCTTGTTATGCCACAAATTAAGTTTATTTTGTATATTATCAGAGGACCTCAACTAGAAAGTAAAAACCAATTTAATAATGATAAAAATAAATTTAGATTTTCTCTAATTTTCAGGAAACAAAATGCTAATATAACTCTTAAAGATGGAAAGACGGTTGAATCAAAATATAATAAAAGAAGAAATTCTTGGATAGACAATACATATTTAATCATTTAGAGTATCTGCAATATCTCCAATTCTAGTTTCATTTGGAATCCCAATTTTGCTCCCACTTTTTGTCATATCACTACCGTTTTATTAATGCATTATAAAAGTTGGGACTTTTCCAAAATTGAGACTCTTCTCTTCAATAAAAAGTACCATCTTTGGTCTCACTTGATTTCCTACCACTAGTAAGTGGCATTTTGTGATTGGTCAAAAAAAAAAAAAAAAAGGAATGTGGTCTAGGTCTCAAATTAGTGGAACTAGTCTCATTTTACTCATGCACTCTAATCGACACTAAAAATATGGGAAATCCCATTTAGTGGGATCCACTATAAATTGGGATCAAAATCTCTATCATTGGAAATGTTCTTATTAGACAATTAATTCAACAATTACCATGTATAAATATATACTTAGTAATTTGTGTATTTTTATTGTGAATCATATAATTTTGCACATATTTAATATTGAATAAAGTGCTTATAGTTTTATCAAAAAAAATAATAATAATAGTAGGTAATATTTAACCAAGAATTACTCCAAATGACAAAAGGCCACGACTTTTGGGAATATTGAACTCTGGTATTAATCAAGGAAAGAATTCGAAACAACTGAGGTAAGATTCTAAGAATGAGAATTTACATGAACTAAGATGTCATTTGGATATCGCTATTTATGATTTTTTTTCTTTTTAACTTTTTGATAGTTAAAAGTTACCTATTAATTATTTAATGCAAATTGACAGTACAACTTGCCACTTTTTAAAAAGTTATTTTTAGTGCCTTTTTTATAGTTCAAATTTAATCTAGTTCAATTAAAATTATTAAACTAATCCAACCCAAACTAAAAATAGATCAAAATCACAAAAATTTATATTAGTTTAGATTTTTTTTTTCACAAACTGTTTGAATCAGATCAAATTTTAGATTTAATTTTCAATATCAATCTAATTCAATCCAAACTGAATAATATTATATAATATAATTTTTCATTGTTAGGTTTGTACTTTTATTTATAATAATTTTATTTATCATATAATTTTCTCTATTTATATGTCATCCTCATTTAGATATTATTTTATGCATATTACATATGTTATTTTTATTTTTCATTTTTTATTTACTTATTTTATTAATTTAAGTTATTTTTTATTTATAATAATTTATACTTAAGATTTGCTTTTATGAAAAACTGATTAAACCGATCCAATCCAAACTACAAAAAATTGGTTCGGATGATTGGATTTAAAATCTAAACTAAACCAATTCAATTCAAACTACTATGTATTTATTGTTTGTATTGGATAAATTTTTTACTCAAAATTAATTTAAACCGCACTGTAAACACTCTTAGTTGAAGTATCAAGTTTCTCGACAAAGTCTCATGTACAACTTTCAAAATAAGCACTTTTGTTATTGCATATTTCAATATAAAATAACTTATTTATAAGTTATTTTTCATATAAGAATTTTTATAAAAAATTCTTTTTACATACAACCATAATTAAGATATTTACTTAAAAGGGACATAAAGAGAGAATTGAAATAAGCTAATAATAGAAGATTAGGTTTGTTGTTGACGACGGGAATGGAAGAGATGAGAACAACTTAAATGCATTTCCATTTCCAATCAGGGTAACATTGACATACCTTATCTAACCATCATTGGGTCATTTAGTTAAAATTTTGGGAGAAGTACTTTTTCAAATGCAAAATCAAATATAACCAAAAATAGATGTAGAAAATTGTTGTGTTTAAATATAATTGTAAAAGTATTTTTTTTATTTGAATTAGAAGTTGTTAAATTATTTAAATATGATAAATATAAAAGTACTTTTTTAGTATAAAATTATAATTTAATGAATATGTGTTTTCAAGAAGAAATTAAAGATAAAATAATAAAATAATATGAAAAGATAATGAAATCAAAATTCAACACTACTTTCTCTCTCTTCTAGTATGTTCTTTTTTAGGAGAAGTAGCTCTTTATCTATTTTTCAACAAAGTAGAAAAATTGATTATTTTATATATCTATTTTTATAATGAAGCACAAATAAATAATATTATAAATAATTTTTTCCAAATTTTTTTTAAAAAAAACAGTACTTCTTTCCCCGCAAGAAGCTAGCGCAAACAAATAGCCCCATTATATGTTAGTATATAAATAATAAAAATAAGTTTTATTTCTATACCATACAAGTGTCTAGTTTGACCAGTTGTAACGTTTGATTACCCTAACACATGCAACAACTTACGGAATCTTACGAGGCCATTGCATTCCAATATTACAACAACATCCCAAATTTAACATTACCATTCACTCCATAATGACCAAACAATCACATAATCACCAAATAGTCATATAATTTGCCTATGCAAACAAAGCACGAAGGAAGTATCAAATATGTTCATGTTTTTGTCTAAATCTTTTGTAGCACTTTTACATTCTTATTGACTTGAGCTTCAAAGTACCTTTTGCAAGTACCTCCCCATGACGAGTCGAAATATACGTTTTCAAGGCTCTTGCTTGGACCCATGAATCGCTATATCCTCAAGTGCCAGATTAGTTGGGGGATCCAATCGGGTACACATTTAGGTGAGAACAATTTCCAATATAAAATAGTTACTTAAAATTTATTATATACAAAATATATAAAAATTTTACTCTAAAATAAAAAATTAGATTATTTGTTATAAAAATAAATGAATAGGTGACTTGAGCATTCAAGTTAAATGTTAGAATAAAGATCTAGAATGCATGTGATGTAAAGTTAGACGATTGTTGGAAAATCTCTTGCTCAAAGAGTTAATCTCACAATAACATTTGTGAGAATACCTGATCAACTATCAAGAAATTAAAATATCATTGCGTGCACACATCATATCATATTATATACATAATAATATGGCTCGATTGTGTGAAAAAGTGGACACCAACAACTCACACTTTTCTTTTCTTTTTTGAAATATTTAATTTTTCATTATTTAATTTTACATTAATTCTGCATTATTAGACATCCTTAAAACTATTTTTTCTTAATCTACAAATCTTAATACCATCTAATCAAATAGGTCTGCGCGAATTTGGTAAGCCTGGCCGGCCTAATTAGACTTTTTCAAAGAGAAAGCCCAATTATTTAGCATGTATCATCTCAAAATAGTTACAAATAAACATATTTTATTTTTTTTACTGACAAGGGTTAATTCAAACCGAAGGATAAATTTTCTAACAAAGATAGTTTACTTTACTAACAAAGCCTAATTATGACATTTTCTGACTTTTGAATGGAACTCTTCATCTCCTAAACTTTTATACACTAAAAAAAATGAACAGATAAATAAATAGTTTTTATTAAATAATTGTGATACACAATATGTGACTTTTTATATAGTTATCTAAATATATATAATTATGTTATTGGTAGAGTTTGACTTTTTTTAAAAATTATTTAAAAAATTATATAATTAAAAGATAAAGTATAATTAGTTGACAATATAAAATATTTATATTGATAATATTAAAATTAGTTTCATTTTTATTTGTCATTGATGATTATATGTTCACATTGCAACTGATCGTTTTAGTATGAAAATAATCAAATTTTATAAGATTGATTATTTTCAAAATCATAATTGAAGAATTTACTCTGTTAGTTGCAATGTAATACAAAATAATTGATTAATGTTATATAACCAATTAAGAAATGTGTAATCACTCATATAAATGGTTTAATTACGAATCATTTACTTCAACTTTAGGCATATGATAAATTATCTCGTAAAGTCTAACTTTTCGTAATTTACCTGTTAAAAATTTAAAAATTTAACAATTCACAATCTTTTTTAACAAATTAAAACTAAGTTTCATAGAACTGTAAATTTATAAATCATTAAATGTTTAAAGTTCAACTAGGTTAGTTACAAAAATCAAACCCTTAAAAAATAATTTGTCAAAAGCTTAAAATTGAAATGGATAATTTACAATTCGTCTAATATAAATTACTATATACAAATTTGAATTTGTCAAATATCCCGGCGTCTCAGCGCCTTGATGTCAAATTTTTGTCTTGTTTTGAAGTAACTTTCAGCCTGGGGGAATCCCGATTTACCATGATCAGTTCTTGAATATATTCTTTTACTCTTTTTTCGCTTGAATATATTCTTTTACTCTTTGTTATTTTTTTCCAAAAAAAAAAAAGTGAATAAATTGCTTTAACATAGATTGAAAAGGTACTGCAGCAACATGGGTTAGTCAAAGTGGCTGTATGCTTCAACTTTTGAATAAAGTATCTTAAATTTGAGTTTTGCAAAATAGAATAATTTTTATTGGACTAAAACCTCCTCTACAGTATCTATGGATCTAATTGAATTGGTCGGATTGTTAGTAAAAATATTCGATGAACCGGTGGATTTTACTCAAAAAGGATTGAAAAGATACTGTAATTAATAAATTTTAGATTAAAACTTTAAATTGGTTTTCAAAAGAGTTATGACAGATTAATTTAGTCTTCGAAAGAGTTGTGATATCAATTTAGTCCTCAAAAGATTAAAATTTATTTTAAATTAGTTTAAAAAATTAAAAAATATTTGAACTAATTTAAAATACATTTAAATCTTTCAAGAACCCAATAAATGTCACAAATCTTTTAAGGATCAAATTAATATCCCACTTCAAGAATCAAATTGATGTCACAAATCTTTTATAAATAAATTAATGTCTAACAACTCTTTCAATTACTAATATGAATCCAACGAAAAAATCGTACGTGAAGGAGTCCGAGTATCCTAAGTGAGATAACCCGTCATTCCCCTCGGTTAGATGCAACCTTGGGGCAAATTTACCACGCCTTAGAAACTCCAAGGTTTTCCATCCCTTTCTGTCAGTGTGGGTTTTTAATCTTAGGATAACAATATTAGACCGTTTGTTTAAATTCTTTTGAGAAACATTTTTAATTGTATGAATTAAAAAGGTTAATATAATTAAAATTTTTTTAACAAAAACTAAAATCTAAAAGATTATTCTAGTATTTTTATAAGATAAAAATGGTAATCTTTAAAAATTAAAATAATTTAAACAAACATACTCATTTTTTATTCTTTAGATATATACTTTTTATATAATTCTTATTTTAAATAATAAACAAGATAAATATACTTCTCAATCCACATTTTCTCTTTTTATTTTTTTCCTAGACAAGTAAAACAATATTATTTTTATATTACTTTAATTATATTATATTCATATGTTACTAAAGATAATAAAATATAAAAATACATATTCTAACATATTATTTTCAAACTTTATTTTTCTCAATATGAAAAAATATAAAAAATTTATGTATAGGTATAAATGTGCATATAAAAAAATTCTAAATAAGTTTAAACGTAAACAAAAAAATATGCAAAAAAAATTATGTGTGAAAACTATTTTCCTTAATTTTATGACCCAGTCGACTTGTGCTTCCGTCACCGTAATTCCAAGTTACGAGAATTAAAATACCGTAGTCGGCAGCGTACAAGGTAAGAATACGTACAAAGCGTTTAAAAAATTGTTTTTACAACTTTTTGCCGTAAGGAAAAAGTAGTTCTTCTCTAATTCATACACAAAAAGCAGTGGCGCTGGTTGCAAACATAATCTTAGACCCAAAAAAAACAGTGTTCTGTTTTATTCTCAGTCAATATCTTAATTATTATATTACAAATATAATAAAAGTGAAAATTAATAATAACCTATAAAATTAAAGTGTTAATTATAACTAAGACATTATATCATTTTTTTTCTTGGCATAAGATCTCTTGCAAATTGCTCAAGGTAAACTCCTAATTTGGTCCTTGACCAACACGTGGAAAGATAAAATAGTTTCTCATAATTTAAAAGTACATTTGATAACTTTTATTATTCAAAATATGAGTTATTTTGATCCTAAATAAGTAAATTTGAAGAGATCAAAATGTCTTATTTTATATATTTAGATATTAAAATGTCCCATATTTTTAATAATGAGAAACCTCTTTAAATGGACTTTCATATCCCAGAGGTATTATTTTATCTCTTAATATTCTAATGAGGGATCAAATTGAGGATTTTGTTTTACTCCAATATATTCAAACATTAAAATTCCTTTAAAATTATGTTTGAGTTAAAAATTAATTTTCATATATAGGGTGAGTTTATTTGTACCTTTTTTAGTAAAAAAATCAATTTTCATATATTTGGATAAATTTTTAAAAATAATTAGATTACAAAAAAAAAAATTAGTTTTCAGCTTCTTCAAAAAAGCTAAAAGTTGATCCCTAGGTAAAAAGAATAACTGAAAAGAGTAGTTTATAGAAAAAATCAATTTTTTAGCTTTTTATGTTATATATAAAGGGTGTGTTTGTTTGTGCTTTTATCAGCAAAAAATTACTTTTTTTATTAAAAAAATCAATTTTTATATATTTGGATAAAATTTTAAAAATAATCAGATTCTCAAAAAAATCAGTGTTCAACTTTTTTGGAGAAGCTGAAAAGAGTAACTTCTGAAAAAAAAAAAATCAATTTTGAGCTTTTTCTGTTATATATAAAATTTAAGTTTCAAAATCGGAAACAAACGCACTTAAAATTTAAGTTTAAAAATAACTTTTTTTCAAAATCTAAAATAAATACATCCATAATTAATTATAAATAAAATTAATTATACTTTTTTATAGGAAAATTAATGATAATTAAAATCAATTATTAAAATAAATTTATAAGATAATTTTTATACATTATCAATGTAAACTAACTTTATAATATTAACTAATAAAATTTTAAAGAATTACCATATTATATTAGGTACCCATGAACTATTATAACCATCTAATATAATTTAATAATTCTTTAAAATTTAATTAATTAATAATATAAAATTATTTTATATTATAAATACATAAAAATTAATCTCTAATTTTATTATGGAAGCTAAACCAAACACATTCATGATCTCCTTGTATCAGTCTAATTAAGCTGCTGCTTTCCCGGTGCAAAAGCCTTTCGTCAAAATATTCATTTCCATTCTCACGTACTTTAATTTTCCCCTATAAATTGGCCCTCCCTTCTCCCCTCTCGTTCCTCACTCCTCTCTCTCTCTCTCTAATATTATTTCTTCAGTCTTCACTCTTCAGCAAAGCCTTTGGCATTTGAACATGGCAAAGAGAATCAGAGTATGGTAGAATCTGTAAAGCTCAGGAGGGATAGCGCCATAACACTTCACACATGTTTTTTACATATGGTGATTATGTACTTGGCGCTATCCATCCTGAGTTTCATGGCTTCTTCTTACTGCATATACATATACATACACCATCACAGGTGCAAGTTGCAACTTACTCAAAGATACCCTTAATTTTTTGGCTATAGATACTCACTTATGAAAACTATAACTATGCTTCTTCTTCTTCTTCTTCTTCTTCTCTTCTCTCTCTCTCTCTCTCTCTCTCTAGCTGTGAATTGTGATCGATCATCGCTGTTGTAGAAATCAAGATCTTGATGATGATGATGATGATTATGAGTTGTAAGGAGTTGATCCCTTCATTGGCTACCTTTATATTTTTTTGACCAAACTTTTCATTTATTGAGATTGTGCACTTTCTTAGCCCTATATCTCAGGCTATACGCATGCTATCTTCTTTTTCTTCTTTTGGGCTTCTTTGTTTTTTGGAGCAGGATCACCTGCACTTGGGGAACAACTGTATGCTGTGCAGTTTTCAAATCTAACAATTCATTATATTTTTTAAGTTTTTCTTTCATTTTAAATTAAAGTATTTTTATAGTTGGGATTAATTACTTGCAGTTTCTTTTGAGATCATAAAAGATTCGAGTTCGATCTGATTTATATCAAAACACAAAGTATAGATATGGTGAACTAACAGTTTATAATTCGTGGTTTTCTTCTTTTTACTTCTGTTATATGTGTTGTGCTTGAACGTTTTATTTGGTTAGTGGCTTTTGCTCATGTATCGTTGCCTGATCTACGGAAGGAAGCTTGTTTCCTCTTGTTGCAGACAGAGGCTCACTCACATAAATGAATTTGCTATATTTTTTCTTTTGGAAGAATTACTTGCTGAGTTTTGAGTTAAGGGTGGTAAATTCTTCAAAGCAACAACTTCGATCAGATTCGAAATTTATTTTTAATATTGAAGATAAAGTTTGACTGAAGTGGAGTCTGCCAAGCATTTTATATTTGCACTAAATTCTAGTAGATGTCATGCATCTCAGGATCATGGGGTAGCGTATTTCTTGGGTTAACTGTGTTACCCTTAATTTTTGTTCAATCCATACAATTTCATATTGGTAAGGATTTTTTTCCCAAGGACAATATTCAAGGGCTTTGTTTCGTGATCTAACTACTATTGAAAAATGATTTCTACGTATTATTTTTTTGCTCTTTTTCTTGCACTGATAGTTCTTAAAAAGAGGAAATATATATTGAAAAGTGTGGTTTTTATTATTTATTTATGTAACACAAATTATGTAATGAAACCATCGCTTAGTTGGTCAAAGTAATTAAGTACTTATTTTTTTAAAATAATATTTCGAGTTTAAGATCTGTAAATGGACAAATAAATATTAAGAAAGTTTTATTCTAATAATAAGTCAATCTAATTCGTGCCAAATTAATTGAAATTTAGTTAAATTCAGTTATAGTTTAGACTAAAAAAATAACCGTGTTACACAAATAGTATGTAAATATGATTGTGCACCTAATAATATATACTTTTTGAGTTCTTGTGACGAATATCCTCTAAAAGTATTGGCAAACAATTTAAGAAAAGTAAATTTTCAAAACTGTTGATGCATCCCACATGTATTTAGAGCTTGTTAAAGCTGGCTTAAATTGGCTTGAGTTGAGTTTATCACTATAGATATAAAGCTCGTTTAGTATTAATTTTTATTTATTTATAATACTCAAATCTAAAACCTTATAGAATAAATATTAATCTTTTTGAACCTAAACATTGATTAAACTTTTAGTGCACATGATGATGTGTTAAAAATTTTAAAATCATACTTTTTAATTTAAATTTTAGTTTAATATTTTTTGTCTAAAAAAAAATAACTTTTTTAGATATGGATCTTAAAAATTTTGTTTGGTTGAAGCTTTTATTTTCTGAAAAATAAGCGTAAATAACTTTTAAATACTTTAAAAATTTTAAGTTTTTGTTTTTATTATAAATGTCACTTATGCTATTTTTTTAAAATTAAATTATTTTATTTTTTATTTCTTATGAGTTTCTTTCACTAGAGGTAATCATGTTTAAGACATAGTCAGATATTGAATATGGACATCTATCTAGTTGAAATTCAAACTTTAATTTGTCATATTTTGAAGAACTAGCCCTTTCTATTACACCTAATTCCTATTGGTAATTTAAAATATTTTCTTAAAAAACCAACTAAAAGGTATTATTATACCTTCAAGAAAAAAAAAAAAAGCACATTGAAGATTTAAAATTTTCTTTTTTAATTCTTTAATCAATATTTATGAGTACGGGATATGGGTGCGATGTAAATACAAATATAAAGATATGATAATATTTAAAAATTATAAAATATAATATATAACTATAGTATAATATTAATATAAAAATATAAATTTTAAATTAAAAAAGAGAAATAATAATTTTAATGTTAGTATAAATTTTTATAATATATTAAAATATACTTATCTTACTAATTATTATATAATTTTTATGTATATAAATATAAAAATTTATAAAATATAGTTGAAATATTAAAAATATCTATAAAATATTAAATATATTAGATATGAATATGACAACTATACTAAAGTATCCGTAGATTAAGAATCTTTCAAGATATTGATCAATAAAATTTATATTCCTTTTCTCTTTCAATATATTATTTTATATATATCCGGCTCCCTTCCCAGTCTTATATGCCAGATTCATACTGATCTAGTTCTTCTAGCTCTTCTCCAGAAGGACAGAGGGGCTACCACTACAAAGTTCGTGAGGGATATTTTGAAGCCAGTTACTGTCGGGTGCCTTGACCTGTTGACTGACACTATGCACAAAAAGATACGAGTCTTTCTAAGTAACTGACGATGTCAGAGGGCACCTCTGAATTATTTTTCATGTATTTGTTGGGAAACGTTGTTTTAACATTGGACAAACATCATATGCATATTAATGTGAAGGTATCTTTGGTATGTTATATTAAATAGGGTAAGATAAGGTAATACAATACGTTATGACCTTATTTATTGTTTAATGTCGTCAACGTATTGTATAAGTTTATTCATCAAATTTTCTTTATATATTAAAATGATAGATAACTTAATCTAGTTTAAAGAGGTTATATTAGGTCTGATTAATTATCGATATATGAAGTTTTTTTTTTATTTTTTAATATATTTTATTAAAAAAATAATTATTAAATAAATAATAAAAAATAAAAATCATATAAACAAAAAATATTATTATTTAATAAAATTGTTAATAATAAATAAATATTTTTTTAAAAAATAATTATAAAATAATTATTTAAACTAATATAAAAATATAAAAATAAAAATTTATTAATAAAATATATAAATCATATTTAATATAAATTTAATTATATATAATAAAAAATACTATCAAATATAAAAATATAATATTAGATTTACTTGAATTTTAATTTATAAAAACTCCGACTCTATTTTTCTTTTTCGCTCTCTCTCGCACACACACTTACTCATACTTTTTATATTATGAAAAATTATTAAAGATAAATAAATAACTTTTAATATAATATTATATTTATATATAATAAAAAATAGTTAAAATAATTATAATAAATATTTAAATAATTATATTAATTTTCAAATTTTAAATTTAATATTAAAAAATTTTATTTATTATTATAATCTTTTTTTATTATATTATATATAATATAATATTTTATATAATGACATATTAAATATTATATAATATTAAATTTTTATTAAATTTTATATAATTAGATTTTATACTATTAACTCTTATTCTATCAGATCTTATATTATCAGGCATACTAAACGAACTCTAAATTCAAGGGAGTATAAAAGTTTGTATGTATCAAAATAATAGAAATGTTGCATATATTTATATGAAAAATGTGTCATATATAATGTTAAAATATAATATTTAAATACTTTACTCATATTTGTTTCCCGAAAAGAAAACTGATGAGTAATGAGTTATTTCACTTTTAATGGTCAGTTCTGATGGTAGCAGTATTTCTCTTTCTGGGCGTATATCTGGCCAAAAGCCGAACCCTAGTCTTCACCTTGGAACTAGAAATCTATCTATTTGAGTTTATTAGCCACACAGCTACCTAGGGTTTCCATAATATTGACTGCAACTTTTGCAGCACCTTTTCATCATCAATTATAAATGGTGGGTTAGTTACTGTTGATGTTGACTCGTTTCCAGCATGTGGTTATTCAGGTTGGTCACCATGTCGTCGCTTTCCTTTCTACTGCTATAATTAACATTTTTATAATCTCCATCATTAAATTTCCATTGCAAGTAAAGCTAAAGAACACAAGCAGTACTTACCTCCTTTTAATTGCCAACGATGGCTGGTCAAATTGGTAAAACCAAAATAGCTTCGATAAAAAAAAAAAAAGATTTGAGTTAAATTTTTGTTCGTGAATTTTTACTATAAATTATTTGAAAATAGTAATATAAATTCTAGTTAAGATTTGTGATATATACTTAATTTTAATGAGCTAACTTCTTTTTTCTTAAATTTTTCCAACCAAAAGATAGAAAAATGCCCTTTTCAATCCTTTCTTTCAGTCACTGGAAATCTTCTCCCATGCTTTTTAATTTTACTCCTAACCATTTAGATAATGCAAATTAATTAACTTGAGACGATGATGCCGAGTTTGACCACCAAAATTAGGTATAATCGCCCAAAATTTCCTGCTTTATTCCCCATCCATTTCTTTTTCCACATCACTTATCCAGTTCCTGTTAATACATGCAATGGAAATCATCTGGTTGGCCATTATATGCGGTTGGGATGAAATATAATATTGAGGCATTGTTTCAAAGTCGAGAAGTTTGAATCAACTTCAGGGTACAGGAGGTGTCTCGTTATACGGGGACAAAGCAACCAAATTTAAAGTATAATAGATGTCCAAGCTTCTACTTTTATTATTGCAGAACATTGAGATAGATTATAGATCTTAATCTTCAGTGATCAAATGAATTGTTAGCTGTGGGTCAGCGTTTTGTCTAATCGATTATGGGTTTAATAAATAAAAAAAATTGTGTCTTGATTATTAGTTATAATTGTTGATCTAATGACAAAAGTATAAATAATATGAGAGTAAAATTATAGATTCGAATCTCTTTACCTGAATTTAGAGGGATTTGCTTGGCAGACTTCCAAAAAAATTTTACATTCTTGAGTTGGCATAGTGGTAAGTTATTGAGTCCACACCATTAGGGTTGTAGATTCGAATCTGGCCTTTTGTGATTTTGTAGTTGAGTCCATTATCTAGTGATTATCTCTTACATATTTTATTGAATATAGGATATTCCATATTTAACTCTCATTCCCTTCCCTTGTCTTTGTAAAAGAAAAAATTATTGATTTGCTATTATTAAAATTTAATGGACTTAAACTTCACAATTTATAACTCTTATAATAATAAAAAATATAATCTCTTATGCTAAATGTAATTATGAGAAGATTTTTTTTAAAAAAAAAATTGTATCTTTATTAACAGCAAGTGGTATCGGAATCACGACACGAATTCGATTGCTAAAAAGAGCCAAATTGTACAACTTTTGATCTATTAGTTATCGTTCCAACCCACATGAATAATAATAACGTAGTTGAATGAGTATCTCCATCGTTAGTGCTGTCTTTGAGGACTTTTATTACCCCACCCCCCCCTCCAAAAAAAAAAAAGAAAAACCCTGCCGTTTCAGTGTGTTTTACAGCAATGGAGCTATTCTTAAGATACCACTGTTCAAGCATCACCTATGCTTGCTACAGATAAAATAGACTATACAATACACTATTGTGTATAAATAATATGCTGGAGTTATGTGGATATATTAGGGGTGTTCAGAGGATGGATTGGATCAGGTTAGATCTACCCCAAGCTTTGCCCGATTTTTTGACCAAATTATTTTTTTTGAGCTCAAACTTGGCCTAAAAATGATTCGATTAGTGATCAAGTTGTACTGGATCAACTTAAATTTTAGATAATATATAAAGATTTAAATATTTTATGTAATAAAATCATAAAATTTTAAAAATAAGAAATAAAATTCAAAAAATATTTTATAATATATATTTTAAAATAAATTATATTAATACAAAAATAATATCAAATTATATAAAATATATTAATTAAAATATGAAATCTTATAATTTATTATTAATTACTTTAAAAGATATAATCTATAAAAAAATTATTTTAACTTTAGATTAGATCAAACTAACTCAAAATATGATTTAAATCCACGCAAAAAATTGCACCGAATCAAATTTTAAAACCAGCACAATATGCTTTGAGCCGAATCATATACAGCCCTAATATATATATATTGTTTTGGAAATGGGGTATAGCTGTGATTTAACGTGTTCATGTCTTGTAAGGGAGTAGCCAACAGGAATTAATTTGCGCTCTAGGTTTTGGCGATTAATTGTTTTGGAAATGGGGTATAGCTGTGATTTAACGTGTTCGTGTCTTGTAAGGGAGTAGCCAGCAGGAATTAATTTGCGCAATGCATTGGCAGTGAGAGTGGCAGACCAAAATGATTATGCTTGGTGAGAATGAATTGATTTCTGGGGCATTCTCTGGTGCAGATAGTGGTCAACTCTTCACCTGAAGAATTTCTTTTATTTTAATATAATTTAAGCGAACCCGACAGACTGTACGCGCAATGTAGCTCGCATGGTCAGCACACAGGTTATGGTATTTCGACTGACCGTCAGATGCTGTGTTCGATCCTCAACCCCCCCTCCCACCTGCTGGATTTTTTTGTTTTTGGGTAGCTTTCAATTATTTTATTTGTTTAAAATTTTATTTAATAATTGTTAAAATTATATATACACTATAAAAAAAACGTTGCAATAATATACACATATTTCATTCTTTTAATTAATTTAATGTCTTTTTTGTGAGAAAAACTAAAAAATTTAATATCTTATTTTTATTTTATTTTAACCATTAACCAACAATCATTATAATGTATATATAATTAATCAAATTGAATTTTGAGTCTTTAATTTTTTTTTATATTGATAAATAAAATTTATATTTGTAATGGGTGTGTTTCACATTTTTTAAATATACAAAATCTTATTATATTAATACTTTCTAATTTATACATTGCAATTCATATCTAATTAATTTTTAATATAAATTCTCATATATAATTTTTTTTTCAATATTTTCAAGTGGAAGTCCACAATCATCAAGCAAAATCATATCACAATTATAGTTCTTATTTCTATAATTATTTCATCTTAAATTAGTTATATATAAAGATGTATTCTATAATATTTTACAAGTATGCTCATTTTATCATATAATATTAAAAATTTTTTATATTATTATATATATGAGCTTAAAAGCCTTACATATAATATAATTAAATTAAATTGTATGAAGATAGAATAAAAAATTGAATTTTTTATATATATCTTACAGGGATTAAGTATATTAAATACAAACAAAATAATTTATGAATAGATATTATAGATATGTTTCACTTTAGTTTTAAGAATTTTTTTTAATTATAATGTTAAAGAAAGAGATGAAGGTAGAAAAACAAAGTTTTTTTTATTAAATTTTTACTTAAATATTACAATAATATATCAATAAGTATTAATTTTAACGATTAATATATACATTTTCATCTCTTTTTAATGATGTGTATTACAATGTATATATTATCACAATTTTATTTTAGTGTATATACAACAATTGCCACATACATGCCCTAAAAAAAAAAGATCAATTGCCAAACAGAAAATCGCAAAACAAAGAAACAAGGGAAAAATATGATGCAGAATGAGAGTCGAAATAAGCCTCTTTGGGAGGAGGGACGCTTGGCTTTGCCATCTGTGCTGCGGCGCGCAATTGATTGGTGCTGCAACAAAAAGTTTAAAAAGATGTGCGGATCTTCACATGAAGATTTGACCGCTGTCTGCATCAGAGAATCCCCCTTGATTTCTACCATCAATATATGGCTCAGATTTTGAAAAAAAAAAAAAAAGGCTTTTTTACATATATAAAATAAAAAAAATATTATTTATCTAAACATATTATTTTAATATTATTTTTTAAAATATTTTAAATTATTGGATTATTGATAAATTAATTTATATTATATCAAATTATCACTGTTTAAAATTTTTAATTGAAACATGAAAATCGATCTGATACAAATCAAATTATATAATATTCAAATAAATAGTATATAATTCGATTTGATACAAATTGATTTATATACTATTCAAGTAAATAGTATATAACTATTCACTTAAATAGTGCATAAAAGAATAAAAAAAATAAAGTATATAAATAATATATAAATTTTATTATAAACCAAATATATAAATTTTATTTTATTATAATCAATGTAATGTATAAATCGATTTGATTCAAATTGATTTATACATTGATTGAAGTTATAATAAAATAAATTTTATAAATTATTTATTTTATTGCTTTAGTATTAGAATAAAATAATTAATAATTTAAGTTAATAAATTTTTTATAATAATAGTTAATTAAAAAATTGTAAATAAATTTTTAATTTAATTATTATTAATTTTAATATTTTAGTCTCAATATTATTTTTTTGTGAAAAAATTTAGATATTTGAGTTACGATTAAATTAGAACACCTTTGAATAACATTTTTTGAGACTAGAAATTGTACCAATTGGCTAATTTATGCAATTTAGTGAACAATCATTACTCGAATTATGTAGGTCTGTAATATACGCCAAAAGCTCACATCACGCAAATATATCCTAATCTAATTTAATGGTAACTCAAATATCTAAATTTTTTCACAAAAAAAAATATTGAATTAAAATATTAAAATTAATAATAATTAAATTAAAAAATTATTTATAAATTTTTAATTAATTATCATTATAAAAAATTTATTAACTTAAATTACTAATTATTTTATTTTAACTCTAAGGTAATAAAATAAATAATTTATGAATTTTATTTTATTATAACTTCAATCAATGTATAAATCGATTTGAATCAAATCCATTTATACATTACATTGATTATAATAAAATAAAATTTATATATTTTGTTTATAATAAAATTTATATATTATTTATACACTTTATTTTTTTCATTCTTTTATGCACTATTCAAGTGAATAATACACAAATCGATTTGCTTCAAATCGATTTGTGCATTATTCACTTGAATAGTATATAAGTCGATTTGTATCCAAATCGAATTATATACTATTTACCTAAGTATTGTATAATTTGATTTGAGTCAGATCGATTTCCATTTCTGTTAAAAATTTTAAATAATGATAATTTGATTTAACACAAATTGATTCATCAACAATCAATAATTAAGGATATTTTGAAAAATAATATTGAAACAGTGTATTAAAGTAAATAATATTTTTTTATTTTATATATTTAAAAAAGCCACAAAAAGAAACTTGATATCTGAGCTTCAACTTTCAACCACTTTGGTTTCGAGAAATTGATTTAATATTATAATATCTCTGTTTATTTAAAAAATTTTATCTTTTAAATTATTTATTTATTTAAAATATTAAGAGGGTATTAATGTTTTCAATTTTATCTTTATACTAATTATGCTTGTTAATGTAACAAGTAAAAAAATATAATTTTAATTTATAAGAATAGTTTTGTAAAATAATTTATCTTTTCATTGTTATTAGAGTAATTAATTTATTAACCGTCTTAATGTATGCATTATCCCTAAAATGACAAATATTGTAAAAAAGTGGAAGTACAATTTAAATGAAACTCTCTCCATTTTATAATATATCGGTTAAGATAATGACATTAGAATTAAAAATAATAATTTAACAACCTTAATTTTTTAAAAACAAGCATGAGAAACTGACTTTAAGCTAAAGTCCCCCACAGCCAACACTAGGGATATAAACAAGTTGGTTTAGATCGGGTTTGAGTAAAAAATAAATTAGATCCGCTCAAATTTAATTGGATTGGTTTGGTTTGAATTTAAATTTTTTTTTCAACAAATCCGAACCAAACCAAACCGATCTGATTAAGATCAGGTTGGTTTGGTTTGGGTAATCAGATTGAAGTAAAAAATAAAGAATTATATATTTTTTTAAAAAAATTATTTCTATAACAACTAATAATAATGTAAAACTTGATTATAATATAATTCATAATGGCGTAAATAAATAAATTTCTTAAACAAATATTAACAAAGAATATAAAAAGTGACTATATTACTACGAACTTAAATGTAAAACTTTGAAATATGAGAAAAAAAAAAAAAAAATAGTTGATCGGGTGATCGAGTTGGATGTTTGGATAATCGGATTGAAAAATCATAAATCCGAAATCAAACCAATAATAATGGTTCCATCTTAAAAATGAACCGATTACTCGAACTGATTCAAACCAATTCTATTGGTTTGATTTGGATCTTTGGGTTCATTGGATCAATCTGATTCGCTTACACCCCTAGCCAACACAACTTTATATTGATCTATTAATTTTGTTTTTATATATTTCTCTCTTATATAATATGACACTTCTATGCTAGTTAGGAACATAAGAGGATATTCATCCCTATTTATACATATATCAATTCACACCAACACAATTTTCACTATTTGAAGAAATCACAATTTAATTAGTTCATTTTTTACTAATGTGAGATTTCATTTCTCATACTTAAAATTGTAACATGGGGCACTGGAATATGAAGAATAATTTAAGGAGATATAATAGAATTTTATTTCTTTTTTGTCTTTGAATTGGACGTGCTTTTTGACATAAAGAACTATAAAGAATATATGGTAGGAACTTCATTCAAACATAAAGAAGACAATCCTCTTCATAGGGACTTATTTGAGTTAACATGCACGCATTTTTGTCTTTGAATTGGATGTGATTCTTGACATAGAGGACTAGAGAGAATATATGGTTTGAACTTCATTTCAGACATAAAGCGACAACCCTCTTTATAGGGACTTTTTTGAGTTAACACAAACATAGACACATAGAGGGTCGAGATCTATTTGCTCCAAGAATAAGTCTTGACATACTTACTCTAATAAACTACTTTTAAGGACAACAAATTTTATTAATCTAACTATTGAATTAAAATTCCCTACTAAGTGGATCAAGTGTATAAAATTTCATACAATTAAAAAATAACTTGATACTCCTAGAATAAGTGGATCCATCCGTCCTCATGTATGTCTGTGTGTATATATATATAGGAAGGATTAACTTACATTGGTGTAAGTTAAAATAACTTTTACACCGATGAATTACTCTTTATTGAATTTTTTTTTTTAAATCCTATCATTCTATTGAAAATTAATATCTTATAGATCATATATATAAAATTTTATGATAGCACAAAATCATTTAGTGCAATTTTTATGTACTTCAAAATCAACATAATATAAATACTTTTGAAATGTATAAAAATAATAACTATTTGATCACATTTTAATTGATGTTCAATTCTTTTCACAATTTGACAAAAATAATTTACATGATAGATAATTATAATTCAATAGTTGCATTGATGAAAATCATATTATATAAAAGTTATCAAGTGTTGTACATGTGACAAGTCTTATATAGGTGTCAATTGATCCCTTCCCTACATATACACACACATATAAAATTAGGATCAAGTTACCCTAATGTAACCCTAAAAAAATTTAAACTACATCCAGTTCATTTATTTGTTCAAAAATCTATGTTGCTTATAATCTTTGACTCAAACAATCATGTGACTCATCACTCCCAACCTTCTTTCTTTGTGTGGCCCTAGCTAATATTTTTGCTTTAGAGACTTATCCATCCTCATGCCCTTTGAGCTTTGGGTGGCCCTAACCCCCCTCTCACTTTATCTCCTTCATCCTTTTTGGTAAAGCTATCAAAACAAGTCAACCTGGTTCACTCAAGCCTACCTCGGGTTGACGCAAAAAGCAACTCTAAATTGGTTAGCTCACCTTGGTAGTAAACGAAAAAAATTCTTAACTCGGCTCAATTGTCCCAAGTTGATGAGTTATGCGAGTTAACTCATAAAAAATTATAAAAATCATAAAAAAATTAAAAATTATAGATAAAATTTCCAATCAATCTACAAAATGACATAGAAAATAAAATAATAATAAAAATTGAAAGAGCCTCCTTCCTCAAATCCAATCTAATTGAACTCCAAATCAAAATTGAAGAGTCCCTTTCTTCATTCCAAAACCCTAGATTTTCCCCAATTTATGGAGAGAGAAAAGAAAAAAGAGAACTCGAGAAGGGAACAAAACATTTGATGTGTTACGCACCAATTGATGAAACAAATAAAATTGAGGAAGCATTGATGAAGGGAAGTCAATGATAAGTTCTAAGGTGGTAAGGAGTGCTGCTTTTGATTTGAAAGGGAGGCAGCATCGGGTAGCGAGGATTATTGATAGAGGATGAGTGGTGGTGGTCTATGAATGAAAATGGAGGAGCGAAGGCGAAGGGTGGTGTGTGGTGGCTCTAGTCTCAATAGAGAATGAGAGTCAAGTGCGTTGTTTGTAAGAAAATATAGGGTTAGAATGTCAAATATGGTAAATTATAAGTTAGTATATAGTGGGGGGTGTGGTGGAAGTCCATTGTACAAGAACCCAAAACTAAGTGTCTTTTTTGGAGAAAATAAAAGTTTAGGCTAACCTGACTCAACTAATTCGAACTCGTATAACCCTTGAGTTGTATGAGCTAGGTAGTAACGCAGGGTCTAAATAAGTTGTTTTTTTAATCAAACTAGCCCACCATATAAACTAGGTTGGCTCATGGGTTACAGCTGACTTTAACAGCTCTATTTTTTGGTCTTCTTCAACTATCTCGAGTAATGCTTTTTCTTTTTGTGTGAGCATAATGTTTTGTATGAAATACAGGTTCTTCAAGCTTGTTATTTTAAAGTCATATACCTTTGTGCTAAGGAGATATGAAAAATGGATTAATCTAACACATAAATTTTTTTAAGAAAAACATTTTTAACTAAAAAATATGTTTGAATAATTTTAAGATAATTACTTAATTTTCAAAAAATATTTTAATAATTTTTTCATAGATTGAAAAATATGAGCTCTAATTTATTTTAAAAAAAAACTTATTTTATAAAAATAATCTTATTTTTGTCTAAATCACTAATCTAACTCGAGTTGATTTGATGTATTGTGAGAGCAAAACTGTCCAAATGCTTTTTTTTTTTTTAAAGGTTAAATTAACGCACCATAAATCATTAACTTACTTTCTTTCTTTTTTTTTCACATGAATCATGGCCCAACTTTATTTAGTTGGGCAAGTCAAAATATCCTGAAAAGTAAGGTTACAAGTAATTTGAAGAGCTTCCTCAATCCAAACAACGTCTTCAAAAGAAAAAGCTAGTTTTGCTAGTTCTGCTAGTTCATGGGCAACCTTATTACTCTATCTACAAACATGGCAAAAACAACAATGAATAAAAATATCCTTAAGGAAATAAACATCTCTAATATGAAAATAAAGAAGGTGGAATATGATATACTCTGGTTCAAAACTTGCACTACCTCCAACCAATTCGCCTCTGCTCTAGCTCTCTGAAATATAGGTCACAAGCAAGGATCAAGCCCATCTTCAAGCTCATCACTTTAGCTATTTGAGGGTCCAATCTTTAATCAACTCTTCTTGATGCTACTACCAAAATATTGCCTTTACCATCTCTGACCACAGCTCCAAAACCCCATTGATATTCCCCCAACATAGTTGTATCAGTATTCAGCTTAAAAGCACAAACACTAGGATGATGCCAATGTTTTGTCAAAGTTGGTCCTAGGCTAATACCAAAACTTATCTTATCTCTCCCAAGGTTGAGATTGCCAAGGAAATTGCCATCTCTTGGACATCCAATTTCTGCTCAAAACATAACTTATTATAGGACAACCAAATCCCATAAAGTAGGGATACAAATAATGGCCTACATCGGCTAGCAAATAAGCCAACATTTTGTCCACCCAACCCGAAATGGGCTTAACGGGGGTGCCATATGTCAAAAGTAAGGCCCAAAGGAGAAATGAATCAAAACATCTTAGCTTGCTCGTAGTCTTTGAGGGCATAAGTAATTGATTATGATTGCCTGCAACATCATGGACACAACAGACTTTTGTTAAACCCTCTAAAAAAAGTTTCTCCCTAATTGGGAGTGCCTCATGTAAAACAAACTAAATGAAGTGGTGCACCTTGGGAGAGGTATCTAGCTTTCAAGTCTAAGACCTCATTTCTTGTTTCCTCCCAAATAAATTTGTCTAGGACATAATAAATAGTCAAAGGAATGTCTAAAATTTATCTGGCTTCAAAAAGCAAAAAAGAAAAAAAGAAAAAAAACCTCCCTCCACAAGCTATTTATTCTAGCATCTATCATCTGAGCTCATTAAGTCCTAGATTGGATGCACATTCGAGTTATCACCCGGGGGGACCAAATCTTATGTCCAAACTGGGTTGGTAGCCACCCATCTTGCCATATTCTCACTGAGCCACCTAAACCAGTCATCAATAACAGCCCTTATTTAAAGTCCATGAGGTTTATTGAATACTATGCCATGTGAAGCTGGGAGAATAACCCACTTGGGCATCTAAAAAGCATCTAGGAAAATAACTTGCCTTGAGAATCATGGAAACAAGTGAGTCAGAATTATTAATTATCCTTTACCCCTATTTTTCCATCAGAGCCTTGTTAAAAGCTCTGGAATTTCTAAAGCCAATCCCACCACTTGCCTTTGAATTACAAAGAGTAGACTGTTTGGACTAGTGGATCTCTCTCTCATATCAGACTTACTTCGCCACCAAAAATTACTATGGACTTGATTTTAGAGTAAATTTCCTCTAGTAGAAGAAAACAATCCATGATGTAGTTTGAAATGGCTTGAGCAATCAACTTAATCAAGACTTCCTTGCCTGCCCTTGATAATACTTTTTCCTTCAATCCTCTGAGCTTCTTCCAGACTCTCTCTTGAACAAATTCAAATACCTATTTTTTAGAGCTTCCAACAAAGATTGGTAACCCCAAGTGTTTAGCATGACTCTCTATTGCCTTAATGTTTATCCCTCCTTGGATAATTTCCTATCTATCTATTGGTACATTTGGGCTAAAAGAGTGTTTTGATTTATCAAGATTAATAAATTGGCTAAACGCTCTTTGGTAGAGATCTAGAATATCAAGGAGACAATCTACTTCAATTTGAGTAGCTCTAGTGAAAAAGATATGCTATCATCTACAAAAAAATAAAAAATAAAAAAGTGAGAAATCTTAGGTGCACTCTTGGCTACTTTACTGTCGTAAATATCTTTATTTAATTGGGCCCAACTCACAAGACTTGATAAAACTGCTGCACCCAAAATGAATAAATAAGGGGAAAGAGGGTCACATTGCCTCAAATCCCTCCCTTCCCTGGGCTAAAACTGTCACAAGGACTATTGTTCAAAGGAACTGAAAAAGAGATAGTTGAAATATATTTTATAATAAGATAAACCCCCCCCCCACACTAGAGAATCCCATTTCCTCTAACACATGTTTCAAAAACACCCATTCAACTCTATCATATGCCTTGGCTATATCCAATTTGACCCCTATAAAGTCAGTTTTCTTATTTGTCTCCTTCTTCATATAATGGAAATTTTCAAAGGCAGGTTAATCATTATTAGTTGTAAGTCTATCCAACACAAATGCATTATGGAATTCACTTATTAGCTCAGGGAGGATAACCTTCAATTGATTTGCCATTGTCTGCATCACCAACTTCATAATCACATGGCATAAGGAGATGGGTCTTACTGCAACTATAATTAGTGTTTATGAAGTTGGTCTGTTTAAATAATATGTTTAGTTCAATATTGAAAAGTAGTATTAATATTGCACCAAATATGTCCCAAATTTCAGCTATATATTTTATTTAAAAAAAATATATCAATATTACTAAAATTAGGCTAGAAGAAAAAGTTTGTTAAGAATACTTGTTAAGAAATTAAAAAGATATTATATAAAAAGTAGAATTTTTACATTTTAAACATATTGAATGTTATAAAATAACTCATTTTTTATGTGTTATTTTTATTTTTTATTGGATAATAAACACCGTTGAAAAAACTTACTAAAAAAATATAAAATAGCCTTAACTCAGGCATTTATTTCTATACCCTGATATTGTGTTGAATTCAATGGGATTTTTTTTAACCGTTTGCTGAAATTCATTCGTGGTGGGCCGACTGTTGATTGCAATAATCTGCCCTACAATCGGCACATAGTTTATATTATGGGCCCTCTTGAGCCTTTTACTCCTGAAACAACTTTGTACTTTTATTTAGGAAGTTAGTGGGATCCATCCAATTACAAAATTTGCACATCAATTTTACACAAGTGATCAACATGCAAATTATTGGTGATCAATTACGTCAAAAGTTCAATAAAAAAAAAATCAATTTCGTCAAAAAAAAAATATTGGTAATCAATATGGTCATTGGCGATAACAATAGATATTAATTTTAATATATTTTTAATATAAAATATTTTATATTATAAATTAATTATATATACTCATATTATGTGATTTTTTAAATATTTATTATAAGAGTTAAACATCTTTACTGACAAAGAACTTTTACATTAATAGTTTATCCAAATTGATTTTATAATAACATTGATAATTAATTACTATACGTTGATACCAGTTATGTACACATTAATTACCGTTTAATGTGGCAAAGTGTATTGTTGCATGACTCTAAAAATATAAATAAAAGAAAAAAAGAAGAAGGAAAGAATGTATATGCGGGTTCTAGCAATAAAAACTATGATATTTATATACCATTTTTATTATATTATTTTTACATAAGATAAATATATTTAACTTATATTATATTTTCTATTTCTTTTTCCTCAATTAGATATCATGTAAGAAGAAGTGTAAAAAGTTTTACGTATTATCATAATTTTCCTTGCACAATAAGGCTTGTTTTTTATCATGTATGAACTATGAAATATACAAAGTAACCATAAAGGAAATAAAAATAAAAATAATAAATATTGTGCAATATTTACCTCACAAAATTTAAAAATAAAAAAACTAGTCCCTAGAATGAAAGAGGAACACTAGTTCTCCCACTTTGACGTATGTCCACAATCCTTTATCAGATCTGCTTCTCATGCCTCTCTCTCTCTCTCTCTCCGGTTTCACCTTCCAATGTAATTTTGCTTGTGCATGTTTTTGAGAAATTTTCTTGCACATGACTAGGATTTTCCCAACACATCGTTTGTTACAAACACCCTATGGATGGTTGCAACACTTTCATCCTTCTCGCGTCTTGCAAGAAAACTTGATACATGTCGGTAATGGGTCAGCAGCTTCCCTTTCCATATTGTGTCAAACAGTACATCACCCTCGTGGCATCTTCAATGGTGGCGACAATCCTATAGGTTACACCTTCTCACTACTAATGTTCGACCTCATTCTTGTCACCACCATTACTCGCATTGTTCGTTTACTTCTTAAGCCTCTCAAACAACCTAAGATCATTTCTCAGATAATCGTAAGCTTCTTATTTTTATCATTTTTTTGTATTATTATTTCAAGTAAACACTCAAATTACTCATCTAAAGGTACATGAAATATCAAATTAAATATTTTGAACATCAACTTAATTGCTCAATGTTTAAAATGAACATTAATTTGTTCTTTCAATGTATATTTGATATTAATTTTATACTTAAGTTGATTATTATTTTATATCATGTGAGACAAAATTGAAGTGAAAAAATTTAGAGAACTATGTTGATGACATATATATCATCCGATGACCAAACCAATTTGAACATTTATTCATATTATTTCTTATATTAAATTGTATAATTACGCTTTGTGTGGCATTTTTTTCTAATCAGATACTAATTAATTTTTCATGTTTTCAAGGGTGGTATTATTGTTGGACCTTCTGTTATGGGACGCAATGGATGGTTTAAACGTAATGTAACACCTGACAGAGCCCAATTCTTGGCGAACAATCTTGGAATATTGGGGTTCATGTTCTTTGTTTTCATTTATGGTGTGAAGATGGATCCAGGCCTTTTGAAGAAATCAGGAAAAGTGCATGTATATACAGCATTGGTTGGCATAAGCATTCCCACAATGTCAGTGTTTCTTGTGTCACTATTCATGAGAAAGAACATGGACAAAGAGCTAGCCACAATTTCTTCTTTAGGGGTAATTTCAAGCAACTTAGGGATCACAGCATTTCCTGTTCTCTACAATATCCTAAAAGAGCTTAACCTTCTAAATTCAGATGTAGGAAGAATGGCATTGTCCACAGCATTGATTGGTGATGCATTTGGTGTAAGTTCCATTGTAATATTTGAGGCCGGAAAGCATGGAGAAACAGGAACTAGGAATGCATTATGGTACACAATTTCTCTTGTGGTCTTGTTAATGTTCATTTTGTTTTGTGCAAGGCCTATAATGGTATGGATTAGCAAGAAGACTCCAGAAGGGCACCCAATTGATCAATCTTTTGTGGTTGCAATTCTTCTAGGTGTTTTTGTGATGGGGTTCCTAACTGATATGTTTGGGATAGCAATCGCTAATGGGCCTTTGTGGTTGGGCTTAGTTATCCCAGATGGGCCTCCTTTGGGAGCAACACTAGTAGAGAAGAGCAAGACAATTATGAATGATTTCCTTTTACCATTCTCCTTCCTTATGGTGGGGTTCCATACCGATGTGTTTGCCATGAGTGCTATTGATTGGTCCCATTTAGCACCATTGTTTTTCATGGTTTTAACTGGGTACTTGACCAAATTCTTCTCCACTTGGATTGCTGCATTCTATTGGCGGTTGCCGTTCAGAGATGGACTAACCCTTAGTCTCATTATGAGCTTGAGAGGCCAAATTGAACTCATATTGTTTGTGCATTTTATGGACAAGAAGGTAATTAAGCTTCCTCTTATATTTCCTTTAATTTTTAATTACTTTTGTATCTAATTCTTATATAGAATCTGGTTCAATTATTTAAGAGACATATTATTATGTGAATCCATTGCAAAAACTAACCTTTATAGTTTATACAATATGGAAAAATTCTTAGATACTCCTAAAGTAAAAAAAAAGTTTTGTTTTGTCCCATTTATTACTTGACACATCAACTATTATATTAAAAATTAGGAAAAGTGGAAGACAATAATAACTCTAAAATACTAATGTGTCAAGTAATGAATGATACAAAGCAAAATATTTTTCTTACTCTAACAATGTGTAAGTGATTCTCTTTTTATGAAATATATGCAAGAATAATTAATTTCCCATTTAGTTAAGTTTATTTTTTCACTTTAACTCTTCGTCTCATTGATTATAATATATTATAGGTACATAGATAAACTAATGAAACTACAACATAATAGTTTATAATTTGGTTATTTAACTAGAAAATTGCAGTATGAACATGAATTCTTTCAAGTATTTTCACTTTTCACATGAAAGAATAATTATGTATGAACATGGAAAGTATAGGTTTCAACTAAAGAACTCTTTCTATTATTGTTGTTTGTGTGCATGCAAATACAGATCTTAAAGGTGCCAGGCTTCACATTGTTAGTGCTTATGACTATAGCATTGACTGCAACGTTCACTCCTCTGATCTCCATATTATATGATCCAACAAGGCCATACATGGTGAACCAAAAGAGGAACATCCAACACCACCCTCCAGACACAGAACTTTCAATAGTGCTATGTATTCTTGATGCCGAAAGCATAAATGGCCTCATCAATGTTCTTGATATCTCCAATCCAACCTCAGCTAGTCCCCTCTCAGTTTATGCTCTTAGATTATTTGAGCTTGTTGGCCGTGCTAGCCCTTTGTTCATAGAACATGACAAACAAGAAGTGCCTCCAATTTATCAATGGACACATACCATAAATGTCCTTAAGCGTTATCAACAACTTAAAAGGGAATTTGTGGAGTCAAAGTTTTTCACAGTTGTGTCACCAAAGCAGACAATGTTCCAAGACATTTGTGTGCTTGCCCTTGAACATGAAGCTTCTTTGATAGTCTTACCTTTCAAGAAGGGTGGTGTCCATAATAATCATGGGGTCCAAACTATAAATTCACAAGTATTAAATCATGCACCTTGCTCTATTGCCATTCTTATTGACAAGAGTACTCTTCCTGAAACAAACAGCACAAGCAATTCCTTTCGCCAATTCGGACACCGATTCGCTATGCTATTTCTTGGCGGTGCAGATGCTAGAGAGGCTCTTGTTTATGCAGATAGGATGGTTGCAAACCCGGATGTGTCACTCACCGTGATACGGTTTCTCTCACACAACTATGTAGGGGACAATGAAATGGAAAAGAAGCTTGATGATGGGATTGTGACTTGGTTTTGGGTTAAAAATGAGATGAATCAAAGAGTGGTGTATAGAGAAGTGGTGGTTAGGAATGGAGAAGAAACAATTGCAGCAATTCAAGTTATGAATGATGGTGCTTATGATCTTTGGATAGTGGGAAGAAAACAAGGGATAAACCCTGTTCTTCTTACAGGGTTATCGGAATGGAGTGAAAGTGAAGAGTTAGGACTCATAGGAGACTATATTTCCTCCGAAGATTTTTCAGGTTCAGGTTCTGTTTTAGTGGTACAACAACAAATCCTAAGAGGATAAAATTGAGGTCAACTATACTGCATGGTGATCTCAAATGATTATGGTAGGACTCTGTTAATGTAACATTGAGATGTTAAATTAATTAGCCAATTTTACATGCTAGTTTATCCTAATTAACTTGGTTACGGGTGAATATTTAAGATCTTGTATTTAGAGGTAGGTAAGTTATGTGATCTTTAGAAAATAATAGACAATGTTGTAGTTTCTTTTGTAGAGCAAGGTTGTGGATCTCTTACTTCACAAACAAATACATAAGTGGAAGGAAACTCAAATTTTTTATCTGGGTACAAGTCAATACTATCCACCTCTTGTTACACAGTTGAAAGACTATTAAACATGCCAACCAATCGGGCATAACATGATTTCTATATATTGTAAGAGAAATTCTAGTGGACTGAGCAAAATTCCAATAGAATGTTTACCACTGATTTTAAGAATGGTGAAAAATCTTTCTTACTTTGGTAGCATATAAAAAATATTGAAAAAAGTACAATAATCCTTTTAAGATTTCTAGAAAATATACTAAACTTCAAACTTATGAAAAAAGGACACTCCATTTCATTATTTTAAAAAATAATATATTAATAATTAAAATAAAAGTAATATTATTATATGTTAAATAAATATATTTTGACAATATATTTTAAAAACTCATAAATAATTACATTTAAAATTTTATAATATATATGTATTTCTTGAAAAATATATTTCTCCCCGCAGATTATATCCCTTAAAGAATAAATTTATTATTATTAGTGCATCTATTATATTAATTATGTTTAAATAAATTGCAATAATACATGTAAATAATGTAGATAAAATACAAAATAAAAAGAGTATTTATATATGGGTCATATTAACTTCCATACCTTCATGTGAAAGTTAATAAACTTCATATTTTGTCTTGAACAAAGAATTCACTCCCCTTTTTTTGAACTAAGTTATTATATTGAACAATTTTTTAATTTAATTGTACTCACACTAAGTATTATTTTAATTTTTTCTTTAACCTAATTAATATTCACTCTCTGCAATTTTATTGACCTAAATAATGTTTTCTTTATTCTATTTGTCTCCTATCTAAATAATATATTAACAATTAAAATTTCAAATAATATTATTATTTGCTACAATACATACATGATTATTAAATAGCTGTAAAAATTTATTTACGTGATAGTATATTAATTTTGTTTTAATATAGAAAATATATTAAAATTAAATATTTATGATTATCGTATATTAATGTATATTATAAAGATTTAAAGTTGACTAAGATATCTTATTACTATGAGACTAATTTTTTTAATATTGTCATAACAATAAGAACTTTTTAAGAATAGCTTTTCAATAATATTAAATACTCATTAGTATAGCAAGTCTCATATTTCATATATTTTGAAGTTATTTACATATATTATTGCAACTTATAATTTAAACATAATTTATATATTAGATACACTAACAAATAATTAATTTATTTTTTAAGGGATGTAACCCATGTGGATAGATATATTTTTTTAAAAAAAATACATATATATTAAAAATTTTTAATGATTATTGTTTATGAGTTTTATAAAAAATATTCTATTAAATTGTTTATATTAGCAATATATTATAATTAAATTCTTATCATTATCTTATATTAATATTATTAAGATTTAATCTTAACTAAGGTATTATAATACTAATTTTTGAGTATTGCTGTAACAATGAGATCTTCTTTGGAATTGCTTTTCAACAATAATAATTATTAATTAGTTTAACAAGCCTTGCATTGCAATTTATTTAAATATAATTATATATTACGTGCATTAAAATAATTAATTTATTTTTTAAAGGATGTAATTCATGTAGAGAGATGTATTTTTCAAAAAATACACATATTAGAATTTTCAATTATAATTATTTAAGAATTTTAAGAAACTAATATTTTATTAAATTATTATTAAAATGTATTTGTTTGGCATTTGTTTGCTATAATATTTATTTAGTAGATAATAATATTAATTTTATTTTAATTATTAATATATATTTTTGATAATGGAGTGAAGTGTATTTTTTATAAGTCTAGAATTTAGTATCTTTTCTTAAAATCTCAAGAGAGTTGTTATATTTTTCTCAAAAATATTTTGTATTGTACTTACAATTAGTGTGGTGAACTGTGCCCATTGCACGATTTATAATCATTGTACAAATATATAAAATGTTTTATATTAAAATTATAAATTCAAGTGAAATTTCTAAGCTAATCGTACTTTATATAATTAAAATATTTAAAGAATAATTTGAAATAGATTATTTAAATATTAATTAAAAGTAATAAATATTTAGAATAAATTAATTAAAAATGAATAAGTTTTTTTTGTTGAAACCATATGTATCCTCTTGCCGAAAATAATTTTGGTCAAGTTAGATAGGGCCACTTAGGTAATAAAGCTCTCTTTTTCGAGTTTCAATGTAATTACATACTCAAAGCTTGAACCCAAAACTTATGATTAAACTAAAATAGCCTCCTACTAACTAATCTATGCACTTATTGATTAAAAATGAATAGTTTAATTAAGAAGTAAGCGGGTGATGAGTAAATATAAGTTGAGTTTTAAAGTGTAGGTGATAGACATAATCTAGGAAAGGTGAAAATAAAAAAGACAAAAGCAAAATATGACAAAATAAGCAAAAAAAGCAAATTTGGGATGAAATAAAATATATTTAAAATTGATTTTTTTAGAATTCGTTTCAAACTAAAATTAATTTGGACCAAAAATAGTTTAAAATAATTTGTTGGTTTAGATTTGTGCTAGTGGACTTAATTGCCAATTGTCACTATAAAATCATCACATAACAATCAACTAAAGTTAGGTGCAATAGTAAGCGAGTCACATAAGGACCCATTTTTGTGATAAGAACATAATAATGAAAATGACGCAAACAATCTAGTACTATTATTGTGTTGGTGATAAGTCATATTACTATTAGTAGTATTATCTTTATAAATGATTTTAGTATTTCATTGTGATTTTCTTTACTCTAGGGATACATTGTTGTTGGATTTTATAACATCTATTGTTCACAAATTGGCCATGAAATTGCATTCTCTGGTGGGGCATGCAGTAAATGCTTCATCGTGAAGCTTTGTTTTACTTTTTATATTTCTTTTATACCACCCCATGAACACTTGTGCAGTGTAGCAAACTTGGTTGGTGTTCTTGCCCTTAAGATTTAACAATCCTGAGGGAGCATGTTCGACTATTTCTTCTCCAATTTTGTCTCTTTGTCCTTTTTATTTTTCAATGTTACCATTTTTTTGGATAGTTTTTTAACATAAATTTCATCTTTTAAATTTTATTTGTTAATTATCAACATAAAATAAAGGATTTAATTTGTATGTGCTGTTGGTATAAAAAAGTTATATATATATATTCAATTATATATTATCATATCAGTGAAAATCTTACAAATATAAATATTTGATTAGATGATAATATAAAATTTTTTTATATTATCAATATATAGCAATCAAACTATATATATACACACACACGAAATATTGTAATAATATACACATATTTAATTCTTTTAATTAAATTTAATATTTTATTCTTATTTAATTATTGATTAACAGTGATTATAATGTATATTAATTAAATATTAATTTTAACGATTGATATATAAATTTTCTTCTATTTGATTTCAGTAAATTATTAGTATAATGTTGAGGATTAATATATAAATTTTCAAAAATGAATTTTGGTTTAGAATTTAAGGTTTCATAAATGCATTTCGGATAACAATTCATTATTGAAACTGAAATGTATTATTATATATAATTTTATATACCTTTGTAACATTGAATATTTTTGCTTGATGATTGTGGATTACCATTTGAAACTATTTAAAAAATGATCACATATGTGGATTTATATAAAAAAAACTAATTAAATATGAATTGTAAAGTATAAATGAAGAAGTATTAATGTAATAAGATTTTGTATGTCTGAAAAAAATGAGAAACACACCCATTACAAATGTGATTTTGCATTAATTTTATTTATCGATAAAAACAATTAAAGACTCAAAATTCAATTATTTAACTAATTTTATATATATTATAATGATTGTTTATTAATAGTTAAAATAAAATGAGGACAAGATATTAAATTTAATTTAATTTTGATATACTGAGAATGTAAAAAACTTAAATTCCATTAAAAGAATTAAGTATGTATACATTATTCAATGTTTTTTTTCAGTGTGTGTATAAAGATGAAATTGTTGGTAATAATAAGAAGAAAATGAAGAAGCTAGACATGAAGCGTAAACCACATGCTCACCCATTGAAATAGTCCACAATGCAGTTATCACTCTAACCGGCTTGCAGGGCAAGGGACCGTGCCCTTGTATTGCCTCTAGGCCCTCCATGGGTATATTGAAGCATGCACAGCGCAGAGCTTCTAGTAGCAAAGGGATGTCTGTACTTTGCATGTGAGTTATAATTTTTTATGTGCTAATATGCACTTCATCATAAAAATATTAATTTTAAGTTCAACCATAAAATTGCTCCTAACAATTATAAAATGTTTATTATTTTTAGATTAGAATTATTGATTTACTCCAATATCCCATCACGTATGACAGGAACAAGAACTATTTGTGTGTGTATATATATTTATATATGTGTGTGTGTTTGTGTGTGTGTTTTATTAAGTGAAGTTCATTATGAACCTGGGCAACAAGAACATTGTGACATACGACAGTTCATCCATTTTTTAATTTTAAGTAAAGGACGTTAAGAACTTGTGGCAACAAAAACATTGTGCAGAAGAGAAAAATAGCAAAAGTCTTGAAAGTCCTTGATAATGTGGCCCCTTTTTAAGAACATTTTGTTTGATAGTTTAGCTATGGACCGAATGTTACTAAACTCACTCAAATGATAAGCATTGCATTAAAAATCTTTCATTGCTTGTTCCTTCTAAAAGAAGAATGATTTTTTTTTTTAAAAAAACTATTTTATTAAGAAAGCAAACAATTCAGCCAGGCATGCTTGGTTATCAAGGCTTTTTAGTTTTCTTTCATGATCTGAATTTGGGCATCATAATTAATTATCTTTCTAAAATATATCTTTAGGTCGAAATATAATTGTCAGTGTAAAATTTGAAAATATATCAAAGTATATAATCACATAGCATTACAAACATTATTTATCTATCTTGTTAGTACATGTTTAGTTTAGCTTAAAATATGGGTTTCTTTTTAATAAAATTTTCTTTGTAATTTTTTTTTAAGAGAGTTCTCTTATTAATTTTTTTTATTATTTGATTATTTTAAATATAAAATAAGCTAACCAAAATATACACTTTACTATTAATACCCAAATAGATTAAAAGCTAAAATATGAATGTTTCAACCTTGGCAAGATGGAATATATATGCTAAAATTAAATTTTTTTTTGAAGAAAATTATAATTTGAGATTAAGAAATATTCAAGTAGATATGCTTACCTTTATATCTTTAATTAGTTTATAGAAGTTAATATTACCAACATCAAATGTCACTATTTGTTAAATTTATTGTTATATATTAAGATAGTTAATAAGGTGTGTTATTTTTTTATTTTTAAATGAGTAATTTATAATGAAATTAAAAAATAAAAATTAGATATTAAAATAAAGAAACCTATCATAATAATAATTGGACCGGATTGGTCTCGTGGGCCTTATAGCTCTAGCAAAAACTAAAACCGGGTATGTGGGCTACAATCTACAGGTTGGTTCATTTAACCCGCAATCCACATGAATCAAGACCAGATATTTTCCTAACTCGATAATTAGTAGAGTTTTTGGCCCGCTTTTCTTAACTTACGGTTAGCAGATCAACTAGTTTATTTTTTATTTTTTTGCCTTTTTAGGGCAGCAAAACAAACAATATTTAAATTAATTAAAGACCCTATGTCATAACTTATAGCTATAGCATAGTGGTAAGAATTTCATGTTGTGGTTCAAGAAACTTGGGTTTGAATCTCGGTTGCAACATTTTTATATAAGTTTAAATTTGCAAGGCAAAAGGAAAAAGAAAAAAAGCAAAAAAAAAAAAGGTTGACAGCCCATTTATTTTGCGAATTAGCTAGCTCGATCCAGTCTATTTAAATATGGTCCATTCCAAAACGGGTTGCACGCATACCTACCTCTACTAGAAACCATATGCTTAGCCCAATGTTGAGGAGCTTGATTTCAATTAGAGATGGCAATGGATACCCATGCCCTCCGCCCTCGTCCCCATTTAGAAATTTGTCCTCCATCCCCGTCACAGTTCCCTATTTCCTATTCTTGATGGGGATTTAAATCTCCATGGATATCCACAGATTTATGCAAAAAAATTAGAAAAGAGAAAAAGAGAAAAATTATACATGAAAAAAATCTTAAACTTAAATAAAGCATTCATAAATATCCATAATCCATTATAGTGTTTGTAACACAATACAATTCAAATTAAAAATAAAATATATGATACAAATTCAAGTTAATGTAAATTTTATTTTTTTCAAAGTTAGTCAATTATTGCAAATTTGATTTTGATTAAAAGTTTAGTCTATCATACGTTGACTATATTTAGAATCAACTTGATTTTGTAGTATATTATCAAAATATATTTATAAGTTAGTTTATATATATATATATATATATATATATATATATATATGGTACATAAATGAGGATTTAATGGGTCTCCATGGAACAGAGACTTTATCCCCATCCCTATGGGAACCAAATTAGTCCCTGTACCCTTCTTTGTCGCAAGTAATCCTTGCGGATACTCGTTTTGGCAGGTTTTTTTGCCATCTCTAATTTCAATCACATGAAGTCCAATCCTCTCATAAAATCGGAAGTAATCTTGATATTAGTTGTCCAAACCTACTAGAGGTAGCACTAAGATCCTATTATAAAGGGAAAAGCCCATGAGAACCTCATGATTGATACTAGATCTTGCTACAAAGAGAACAAATATGAGTATCCTATCCACAATGCTCCCTAAGATCCTTATAGTAAAAGAAAGATTTAGGGGGATCCTAACAACTACAAACTAAGGATCCTTATAAAAAATATCTCGTCCTATGATATATAAGGGCTTTTTAGCACTAGGTATGACATTTCACTAATTTACCATAATCACCATATTTCAATTCTCTCTAATTTGAGTGTTGGTTGGAGTACCTTTACAGGTCCCGCCGGTGCTATCTCTAGTTCACAAAGGCCAACTTGCATCAACTTGATTCTTCTAGGTAATAATAACAACATATTATCACGTCAAAAAAAAAAAAACAACATATTATCATATTATTATATTTTAAAATAATGTTAAGGGCAATTATACCAACTTCCCCTAGGGTTCATCGAAATTATACATACACCCCCCAAATTTTTTTTAGTTAACACCAACCTCCCCTAACTCAAAATGGAGTTTACCTTCCTTAACCTAATAAGTGAAAAGACCAAAATACCCTTCTTATTAATAACATAAATTCCATGAATTTATCCCTTACTCTCACTCTTTGGCTCATCATATTCTACCTTCTTTTCTTCATTATTCTAGGGTTTTACAATCGAGACCACTCTTGTCACCTATTTTACCTTATTTGAAGCTTGAAAGAGACACTCATGGTCCACCTTTACTCATGGTCCACCTTTTCCCTCACTCATGGACATCACTATGTTTGGGACCACTATCTGTCGCAATTGTCGCCAACAGGGAAAAGACGTGACCACGAGGGTTGGGTGTCGCATTTTATTTGAAGAAAAAATTGGTAAGGTTAGTTATTTTTGCGTGGGTTAGTTGTATGTTAAAATGGTAAACCCTATCATACATTATTCAAGTTGTTAGGGTTTTTTAGGGTTCATGGGTTTTTATTTATTTAGTATTTATTTTTTTTATTATTATTTTTTGTAGGAAAAGATGTTAATACCTAGTAGGTTTGACAGCATTATGCATTACATTGATAATGATCAAGGCCCTCCTTTTGTTGTGGAAAATGTCGACCCAGATAGGAAGTTTTACATCGATTTGCTATCAAGTGCGATGAACATGGCTCCAGTTCAAGGGAATGAAAAACTTGAAGTGTCATTTAAGCTGGACTACATGGTCAACATGACAGGGGAGAGGAAAGATATCTTGGATGACAAGGAGTTTTTGACTATGTTTGAGATAAATAGCAAATTTAAATTTATCCACACACACACACACACACACACACACACACATATATATATATACAACTGTGGAATTGCATGAAGTTGTCCAAATCCAATTTCTTGATGCTTCTATATAATGCTATTCCACTAACCTAAGACATTGTGATAAGGGAAAAGGTTATAAGAGAAAGGGTAAGAGGGTCCAGGTAGAATATAATATTAAGGTTGGTGTTAGTAATGAATTTGTAGGTGAAATTGAAGTTCCTAAGGCTGAAATGATAAGGTTGCTCTTGTTGATGTTGGTCATGTTGAAAAGCAAAATGTTCATATACATTTTGAGATTGGAGATAATAGGGAATTGAGTATTGGTATGGAAGTTAGTATGAGTGAGTTTGATAAAGAGTATTTAGGTAAAGTAGCAGATAGTGTTGAGGGTGAAAAGAAGAGTGATGCTAGTGAGGAGGATGATTTTGGTTCTAAGTTTGCAGTGAGTGAACATGAAATGGAAGAAGATTATAGTAATGATCAATTGAGTGTTAGTGAAGATAAGTTTAATAGACCTGGTGATTTACACTCTAATCAAGATAAGGATGGAGTGTACATAGATAGAGGCATGGTAGGAAAGCCTTTTGAGCTTAGTGCTAATGGCAAAGTGTTGTTAGAGAGGGGATTGCTCTTTATGGATGTATATCGTTTTGGAGAGTGTTGAAAGATTTCATAATTTAAGAAGGGTTTGAGATCCTTAGGTTGAAAAATGAGAAGTCAAAAGTTACTACTATTTGTAATGCTGAGGGTTGTATTTGGCATATTCATGCTTCTCCAACACTTGATAGAGTCACATACAAGATAAAAACATGTATCCCTATCCATATTTGCATTTAGACAAGCAAAAATAGGGATGCTACAGCTATTTGGATTGCTAAGTGATTGGAAAACAAATTGAGAGAGGATCCAAATATGAGCTATGTTGGAATGAAGGCTGAAGTCATGAAGAAAAGGGGTCTTGAACCTAACACCATCATGCAACTATATTGGGCAAGGAGAAAGGTAAAAAGGATAATAGAATGATGCATGTTGAGTCATATAACAAGCTTCTTGGTTAGGCTTAACTTGCTAGGGAAACAAATTGAGGGACCCTAATAAAGTTGGAGATGGAGGTTAGACCCAAAAAAACCCAAAATTCAAGAGGTCCTTTTGTATGTTTTGATGCAATGAAGAAGGGCTTTGTAAGTGGCACAGACCATGGTTTGGAATAGATGAATGCTATCTAAAAGGACCATTTAGAGGAGTCCTTTTAGCTACCATGGTTGTTGATAAAAATAAAAGAATGTTTCCTATTGCCTTTACCATAGTAGAGATATAGTGTATACCTTCATAGAAATTCTTCTTCAACCATCTTAGGGATGCCTTGGAAAGTGTTCCAAAATGGAGTTTAGGTGCACTATTGACCATAATGTCTAATATGCAAAAGGTGAGTACTCTAATTAGTTTAATTTTATTTTACTATTTTGTTTTTGAGTTTAGTGTTGCAAAAACAATTTTCGATGCTTGCAGGGTCTTCAAGGTGTAGTTGCCGAGTTTTTTCAACATGCCAAACATAGGTAAATTAAACTGATTTTATTCAATTTTCTATTTATGTACTTCCTTTTTAGCCTTCTAACTATATTTATGTGCTTAGATATCATCGTAATCATTTATTGAGTAATTTGAAGGTTATATTTAGAATCATGAGTCTTATTGAGATGTTTTGGGTTGTGGCTATGGCTCATAATCAATTCCTATTTGATAAGGGTATGAGAAGTTTGAAAAACATAATAGTGAGGTTGTTGAGTGGTTGTTATCTGAGGAGAGGTCTGTGGCTATGTGGGCTAGGCATACAATAGAGCCAGTGTTTAAGCATGACCACGTCAAAATAATGTTTTGGAGTCATTTAATAGTTAGGTGAGGGATGATAGGAGGAAGACAATCCTTTCCATGGTTGAATCATTGACATGTAGATTAATGGAAAAGTTTACAAAAAAGTATGAGAATGGATGTGCATTTTGATACACTATCACCCCTAGGATTAAGCAGATTTTAGACAAAATAATGCAAGATGCTAGGTTTTGTAGGGTCACCTTTGCTAGGCAAGAAGAGTATTAGGTAAAAGATGGATTTACTATATTTGTTGCGACTCTTAGGGTTAGGAGATGTGGTTGCAATGTTTGGGCATTCAATAGAATTTCATATAAGCAAACTTGTGCATGCGTTGCTTATAAGAGGGCAGATGTGGAGGCACATATTGACTATTTCTATTCAAATGAGATGTATTAGAAAGCTTTTGGTGAGATAATTCACCCAATGCCTGAGGTCCTTCATACATACACTGGTAGGTACAGTGCCACCATAGATCCACCTATGCTTAAAAGGTTACAAGGTAGGCTAAGGAGAAATAGGAAGAGACATGGTAATTGCAAGGAATTTCGACACAATATAAAGATATGCCAAAGAGCTCCAGTGGCAAGCAAAAGGAAGAAAAAGAAATTATATTATACTAACTCATATTGTTATTTTACTTTTTTTTGCCGTTTTTTAGTTTGGCTCTCGGCCAACACATGTGAGGCTAATAGTGTTGTTCAGGGTGCAACTAATGTTGGACCTGCTGCTGCTGAAGCTGGAAATGAAATTGGAACTATTAAGAGGAAATTGGTAAATCATTATATTATTATTTTTCATATAATTCATTACCCTAGTTATCATATTAATTCATATTTTTTGCAGAGGATGAGGGGATAAGCAAGTAGAGGGACAGAGGGTGCTGTTAAAAAGGAAGTTGGGGCTCAAGATGGGTCAAATAATTGTGGTGTAGAAGCTTGTTCAGGTTCTACTGTAATTAGTTATTTTGGCAATCAAGAATTGTTGTTAGTTTCTCTTCTAATTCATTCTTATTATGTAAAATTTCCTTCTAGTTTAGGTAAAGGCTAGTAATGAAGGAGGGAATGCAAATGAGGGTGGAGTTGGTGTTAGGAAAAGAAAGGTATAAATGAAAACTATTTCATTCTAGTTACTTACCCTAATTATATTGAGCATTGTAGCTAATGCTCTCTAAATTTTCTTGCTATAAAGGTTAAGGTAAAGGTGAAATTTCATGACAATAAAGAAAAGGATCAGGTTGGTGGGACCCATCAAGGAGGGGATCAAGCTGGTGGGACTCAAGGTGGGATAACTCATGCTAGTGGAACTCAGGTTGCAAAGGGTGGAGAAAATATTGCAGTATTGACTCCTATGATATTAGAAATTGCAAGAAAACTAAGTTGAGGTGGGACTCCACAGTTTACTGCAAACTGACCCTTGTATATTGTGTACAGCTTTTTGAGGCCTTTGTAGCTTTTTGGAAACTTTTAGGGTTGTAGTGCATGGTTTTTTGGGTGGACTACAACATGACATATACAATGTTGCAACAAAATTTTTTGGGAAATATTGCAAACAATTTTTAGTTTTATCATAGGATGATATGTTCATAGCTTCATTTTTTGGACTAGACAATTTAATTATTGGTTACTTGTTGGGTGATGTTTCCTTTTCTTGTTTTTTTGTTTTTTTGTTTTTTTTGTACTGGACAAAGTATGTGTCAACTACACATGTTAAGGTGCTTTCTTTTATGCAGTGGGCATATACTTCGATAATGGGTTTTGGGTTGTTTTTGATGTATTCAACACATGTTAAGGTGCTATATTTTGGTATTGAATACATGATAATTGGGAGCAAATGAAATTTATAATTGCTTTCCAATGACCATGTTTCCTCAATCATTTTTTGTTGACTAGTATTAATTTTTAGGTTTATTGTAAGTTGAGTTCCTAAGTTTATTGTAAATCGAATTAATATTGAATCCAAATTTTAAGATGGCCAATTGTGACTTGTAGGATTGTGAATCTTTCATATTGTGATGGAATCGATCAAATTTTTTTCTCAAGTTATTGGACCCAATTTTAATATTGAATCCAACTTAATTTGAACACAATATGAATTTGACAATATTTGCTTAATAATGGAATAAATTTGGCTTGTTATTGATCCTTCCAATTAACAACAAAAGTTTGCTCATTATTTTGTTGAGGAAACAACACTAATGAAGGAAGCATACAATTTTGGTTTCCAATTGCAACATAAATCTACTTTCCAGGTTTGCAATTGCAACATGAATCTATCTCTTTTATGACAAGGGATTCAACAAAAAAAGTTAGGGCAAAGAAATTGCATTTCTTGGTTAACCATAATATAAGGTAATTCAACTACAAATTACACCATCACTTGATATTATTCCATTACAAGTTACACCATCACAAAGGACTCAAATAACACCTTAACCAAAGTGCAATCATTTAGCAACTATTGCTACCATGGCAACTATAGTTCCAATACAAAACAAACTAAAACATAAAGACACCACAACCAACAACTTCAATGATGAAGTAGTGGCTTCCAAAACACTAATTTTGGTCTTACAGTTATTCAGCTTTTTCTCCTTTTCATTCTTCCACTTGACCTCCTTTTCTGTCTCATTCTTCCACTTAACCTCATGACTAGCATCTTGTATGATTCTTTCACTTTCATCTTGTAATTTTGATTAATCTTGAGGGAGGTTGGTATAATTTACTTTAACATTAAAATAAATATTAGTAGATGTATGTAACATCGGGCTTGATTGGCTACTTGATAGTTCATATTTCCTTCGGCATGAAAAAAACAAAGCCTAAGTCTAGTTCCATTTTTGAAATAATCCCATATCAAATCCAACTCAAATGTCTTGGGGGCTGGGTTGGGTCGAGTGATTTGGTTAAAGTCATTGAGACCTAATTGCAAAGTTTGTGTTTAAATTAGTTGTGAAAAATAAGATTGTTTTAATAATAAATTATAAGTTTAATAATTTTTTTAATAATTAGTTAAGAAAATTAATTTCATATTTGGATGTATTAAGTAAAAGATTAATTTACTGCACTATTTGTATAAAACATTTTATATTATTAACCAATTATATTTTATTTTTTATATACTTTTTGAGATAATTATGACAAGAACTAACTAGTTAGTTGACATAACTTTTATGTATTGAATGCGATTAATTACGATGCATTGGTGCAGATGTTTAACATTATTTATTATATTTTATTTTTTATATAATTTTTAAGATAATTATGGTGAGAAGTAAATAATTTTAATCATATATCTATACATTATTTGTTATATATAATTTTAAAATAATGTATTATACCTAGATGGTATGAAAATTTGTTTTATATAAAAATTGTTAAAAATGATATAAAATAATTTATTTATATCATATAATGTTCGATATATAAAATTAATTTGATAGAAGTGTTCTAGTTTCAAATAGCCAACTTATTCTTATAATTAATGTGTAGAAAGTAACGCTTTTTTAGAATAATTTGATGCATAGTAAAAGAATTATATACTATTATTTAATCGTATACTATAATATAAGACTTTTGGAGAGAGACAAACTTTTTTTTAATGTAAAAATTTATTATTGGATAAAAATATAAAATTATTTTAGAAAATATTTTTAATATGCATATAATAAGTTAAATATTATAATTAATTTTATTTATATTTCTTAAACATATTAAATTATATTCAAAATGAGAATAAAAATTATTTGAGTAAAACCTCAAATTAGTATTTGAAAGAGTTATAAAATATCAATCTAGCTCTCAAAAAATTATTATATCAATTTAGTTATAAAATAAATTGTGATATTAATTTAATTTTTAACAAATTAAAATTTATTTTAAATTAATTTAAAATTTTTTTTAAAAAAAATTTAGAATTTGATATCATAAATTTTTTAAAAATTAAATTAATGTCCAACAAATTTTTCCAGGACTAATTTGGGATTTGGCACAAATTATTTTTGGAAATAATTATTCTTTAGCAAACAGTTTTTCCTCTGAAAAAAATAAAATAAAATAAAATAAAATAAAAACAGTAGTTCTCGCCTTCTCGGTTTCTCGGATTCTCGCTTTCATCTTTTCACCCTAATCAGTAGTAATAGTAATCAGTAATCACTCTGTTTACTTGATCACTGCGAAAGAACGAAAGAAACAGAGACCCTTTGGCTGAAAGTTTCGGACTTTGTTCTCTGTTGGGTGAGAAAAATGGAGGAGGATGGCGTTCGACGCATGTCCAGCAGAACACGAAAGGTTGCTTCAAAAATGGCTGCTGCTCTTGCCAGCACTGATAACCGAACCCAGGTATCATCTATAATCAAATCGGTTACCACTTTTTTCTTTTTGTGTTTTGGAGTACCAAATCTGAATTTTTTTTTCTTAGCTGAATTTGGAGATTTGGGTTTTCAATTCAATTTTGTGTGTGTGTGGTTGTGGTTTTTTATTTTTATTTTTTTTTCTGGTTCTGTTTAGGCAGCTCTTGCACGGCTTGATGCTTTGGAGAATGACAATGCAGGATTTGAGGTTGCAGATGCCAATAATGACGATGAAGAAGCTTCGCTAGATGATGAAGAAGGTTTATTTTATTTTAAAACTTTGCCTATGTTGTGCTTTATTGAAAATCTTTTACATAACTGGTCCCAAACCCGTATATAAGAGGAGGGTTGTGTTAGCTAATCGATAGCCAGCTTAAAATTTCATCAAATGTTTATTACATGGATCATAGATGGTTGATTAATTCTATTTTACAAATCTTTGGTCCTTTGAATTATTGTTTTATGTTTTTGAGCTCTATATATATAAGTTATTTTTTATTGAATATTTGGATGATGCATGGCTTGTTCATTGAATTGTGTCTATCCTTATGCATGCGATGAGAAAAACAAAAGGGTTGCTCTTTGTTTTGTTGATCACAGGGGGTATTGCTTTGATTCCCTTATTTGGGGGACCTGTTATATGGTGCTTAGAGCTTATTGATTTGTCAACAATGTCTGTCACTAGGCATTATATGAAAACCAAAAATGTTACATTTTGTTGTGTTAATGGGATTTATTTTAATTCCCTTCCTCTTGTACCTGTATTTTTTGCAGGGTATGTGCAAAAAAAGCAGTCTAAGGGCACCAAAAGGAAAACTAGGCAGGCAAAAGCACTTGAGGCTAGGAAGGCCCCAAGAACGTTCCTTGAGCTCTTACATGAGGTGATTAAACGTTGAAGAGATCCTGCACATAGATAATCTGTGACTTTTTCTCCTGCCTTGGATATTTTTTAGTAATGCCCTCCTCCTACAAATGCAGGCAAACTTAGAATCATTGCCTCCACATGTTCCTTCTTATTGGAAAGCAGCAGTTGGACCTCCAAGTTCAACCTCCCGCCGCTACTTCTGTACTGTTTGTGGTTTTTCTGCCAATTACACATGTGTGAGATGTGGTATGCGCTTCTGTTCGTATCGATGTCAGAATGTGCACAATGATACTCGTTGTTTGAAGTTTGTAGCCTGATACATGTGACGTTTTGAGCCACATGCTATCATAAGTTGTAATATATCATTAGTATGTTTAGAAGCAAGTCCTTCACTCTACTTACCACCTTGTCAACATGGGGGGAAAAAAGAGACAGATCCTCAAATTTTCTGGTCTTTTAAGTAGTGTTTAGTAATTCAATTACTTGTTACTACTTGAAAACCATATGTTCTGACCCCTGCTGTATCCTGTTGATTTAGTCAACCATTCTTAAGCTGCCATATACTAGACCTATTGTTTAAAATATCATCATCTTCATTATGCCACAAGGATTGTTCTTTCTTTACTTTGCTTATAGATCCCCCCTGTTTATGTGCTTGTGTGCATTTCTTTGATTCAACTGGAGGAAACTTCCTAATGCTTGCAGTATAAGTGTTTCAGTTACCTATTAATATATTATTATATACATACAAACCATATAAATTGACAGTTGGTGTATGCTTGGGTGGGCAGGGCTGGAACATTTTTTATAGGAGGGGTCCAATACTTAATAGTTAACTTTATATAGAGAATAATCTATATCTTCTAATTTTTACTTTTACCTAAAAACTTAAATAAAAGTCGGTGAACAGTTCACAATCAAAACTGAAGAAAATACACACACACACAACATATTGTATATTACAGTATTTAAACATCTAATTAAGTAAAGGGTTTATAAAAATTTACCTAGTAAAAAATTTTGGCGGGGCGCCAAGTAAATAAAAAGTGAAAAATTTGCAAAAAACTAAAATTTTTGGGGGAGGCCACTGCCCCCCTTGTACGCAAGGAGGAGCCGCTGCTGGGTGCGTGCTACTGATATAGGCAGTCTAGTTAAAGAGGCCTTATGATTTCTTTGCCTTTTAGATGTCCAAGACCAATCGGGATCAACTTCACATCTGGCCTTATAAAACTAGATATTTGTTGTATAAGTTGCATAAGGTGCGTTGTACACAATTATCAGCCTGCATACTTGCAATGTGGGCAGTTCTTCCACTGAAGAACCAAATGGGAATCAATTGGGCAAGTTTGGTAACAGCTTATTTTGGGAAAATAATCATTTTTTTCCTCAAAAGTTGACTTAGAAAGCTTTGGATTATAAACTGTTTTGAACCCAGAATAAGCTAATCCAAACACACTTGTCTGGAAATATTTTTCTATCAACTTGTCAGAATCAAACTGATTTTCTTGCTGAGAAAAAATAAAGAAGAAGAAACTGATATAATAATGATAAGAAATCATATATAATTTATTTTTCTTTTAAGAGTTACAATTACCCCTAATCAACAAACAACTATCATGCTGCTCCATTAAGCATCGTCTAATTCTGGTATTGGGAGCAGCAGAAAACTGTACTGTTTATTTGATGAATTCTTGAACAACTTGTGAATCAGAACATAAAATCTATAACTTAAACAGAATACAAAATTTATAACTAATGATACTTTCTTGATCTTAACATTGGGGCAGATCTGCTGGTGGAGGTATCACAGACTGTGATGGCCCAACTCCATTCTCCACTAGAAATGCCATTGCCAAACCCCAATTCAGATGTGAGTCTATGTGACAATGGACGAACCAAATTCCTGATTTGCAGCAGTGGAAGATAATCATGTAATTAGTCAATAAGTAATTACAATAAAAACTGTGAAAGGCAAAATTTAGCAGTAGTATAGTGTGTTACCTGGATTATCGGCCAGAAAACGAATGGCCACCCATCCTCCAGGAGGTGTTCCAATGGTGTTCCTCACAGGCGGGTCAACAAGGTTGAAATTGGCCGGATCCTTTGTTGGGTTGAAGTTGCCAAAGCCTGAACCAACTACAAAGAAGTGGAATCCGTGAATGTGCATAGGGTGGTCCTCAGTAGTTACTATACTTGTATCCTGCAGAACAATCTGCACCCTGGAACCATACTTCAACTTGTAGAGCTTTGTTCCCCGGGAAGGCGTCCATAGTCCCCGAGGCACATTGCCAGTATAATTGAACTGTACAGGGGGAACTGGAGGGAAGTCTGTGGTGAAGACACCAGGTATTCCTTGATAGTAGGCTTGCATTAAGGAGGTGGTGCTTGGGAGTACAAAAGAAACATTGTTCATGCTGGCTGTGAAGCGGGTGCCGTTTGGTCCTTGGCACCGTGGACTATTACGATTTGTGCAATTGATTAATCCCAAACCCACTATGAAATTTAGACTCACATCTGCATTTCTAAAGACTTTAACCTTGGAAAGACCCCTGATTCCAGTATTGAATGCATTTGCAGTGGCTGTATCATTGAAGGCTGGCAGAACTGGCAATATTGGTCTTGGTCCTTTCCTGTTACTATGGCTAGTAGATTTGTATTCAAGGATTGCAGTAGTGGTAGTATTGTCAAAGGCAGCATTCATGGCAGTTTCATAGGCACGTGCTGCCATGTAATATCGGCCTGGGGGTTGATCGGCAGTGACCAGGACGTTGATCGTCTGTCCAGGTCCTATCACGAGGACCCTAGTGATGAAAGGCTTGGTGTAAGCAGCATCTGTACCAACGACAGTCATCCTGTGGTTGGCAATCTCAAAGAAGAGTTCTTGATTGAGTGCAGCGTTGATGATTCTCAAAAGAATTGTTTCCCCAGTTTCTACTGGAACGCGTACAGTTTCTGCGTTATATGTTTGTCAAATCTCATTAACCATTTCTATATCCTTTTCAATCATAAGAGAATGTAGACCCACATGGAAGTTATGACTCGAAAATAATTTCTAACCTTGACTGGAGCATCTGTAGAGGTCACCAGGTTGCCCATTAATGGTATATGCCACTGATACATTTGGTGGTGCTCCTGTAAATTGTGTCTGCCTTAAGAGACGCATTGGATCCGTGTCAAACCATTCCCCTGTGACATCATCACAACATAATCTGTTATGACACTGAAAATGAAGAGCTTTTCAAGTGTTCACTAGTGGCTAAAGCTTTGATCACTGTGCTAGGACAATATAGAAGTGAGTTGAGCACAGAATAATGACGGGTAGTAGTGGAGATATACCAAGAAGGATGGGAAATTCTCTCTTAGGCATAGAGAAGGGATAAGGAGAACCCAATTTGGGATAGATGATCAGAGCTCCGTAGACGGTGGCTCTTAGGAAGCCGGTGTGAGCATGCCACCATAGTGTCCCTTCTTGGTTTATGATAGTAAATCGGTATGTGTAACTTCCCCCTGGTTTTATGGGACATTGAGTCACATAACTAGGCCCATCTGCCCATGGATTTCGCAGCATCCTTAATCCATGCCTGATGCACAAGATGCATGATCAATTTGTGAGGAAGACGAGTTTCAAGTATGTATCATTATGATAGTGAATTAAGAGCATAGAGAATAGAACAACTAAGTCTTGTTGCACTAGGTGAAGTTGGCTACATGAATTAGACGATGTCATAATCTTCTGTCATCAATAATATTTAATTTCTAGCTTAGAGAATAGTCTGGGGAAATGTTCAAACTGAAGTGTAATATGTAAACATGAGATTCATGTGAAGATAAATGATCATGCTATTTACCAGTGGATAGAGATGTTGTACTGTGCAGCATTTACTACTTTGATTACGAGAGAATCTCCATTTCTCGCCTCCACAATTGGCCCCGGAAACTGCCCATTCACAGTGAGTATGTTGTGGGTTTTGCACAGCCTCTTCACTGGCTTAGCTTGAATCTGTTTCCATCAATTATTGAAGCAATGACAATTACTTACTGCTTGAAACATAATATTGAAAACTATAGTGAATGGTTTATGATCACTAGACCAACACTTACAACAAATTCATGGTGATGAGTTTCTGCAGCTGAAGCAAGGGGGGTGATAAGAGCAAGTAGGATGATTAAGAACCAAGAGCATGACTTGCCAGGGAGGTGGAAAGTCTTCATTGTCGTGGCTGATTTTGTTGAATGGAGTTGCATGGTTGAGTTTTGGTCCGAGTGCAGCTTATATAGAGTGACAAAGCAGGAAATGCCTAGAGTAAACCCTCTTATAACTTGGTAAAAGATACGGTTTGGCCATTTTTTTTTATTTTATTAGTCAACGAAGCACTTGATATCGTAGGATAATTAGTCTAACGGCATGCAGAATTTGGTGCACCCACCAGCGCAATCAACTGTGGAAAAAATGCTAGAGACTCTTATCAAGATGTATAGAGTTACCCCAGAAAACATCTGCATTAGGAAATGTTCAGAAATTGTAAAGATACTATTAATCATAGCGTTTAAACTAAACTTGTTTCGAGAACGATGGGAGTAATAAAAACTATTAAGGAAGAGTCAAAGTAATTAGGTGGAGAAAAGAAATAATCATAATATGCGATTTCTAAACTACAGAATGACCCTTTTCAAATATCGTCTTAGGTGATATAACATAATACTGTACAGTTACTTTCTATTTTCTTTCCCGTCATTCATGTTACTTTTAAACAACTAAAACAATAGTGCTACATTTTCATCCCTCCTTCTTTCATTCCTACTTAATGTCCGAGTAAAGCATTATTCTTTTAATCAAAATCGTGGGACATGAATCTCACTGTATGATAATTTTAATTTAAGGTTTGACCCTATGTACTGATTGTATTAATTTTGTTACACCAGTGAACCAAAGTTTTCTTTATGAAATCACAAGTTAACTTGATTTTTGAGATCATGCTTTGCTTGAATGTACACCTTCAACGAAACAGAAGTTGTCTGTACTTTGTAGCATTGATATTTTCAAAGACGATGATGGTAATTTCAAATCAGCAAAAGTTGAGAAATTCCAACTTGGATCTTTTCAATGCACAGTGAAAGAGTTTTAATAATCAGTCCTCTGATCAATATTGCTAATACCAATCAACAATACTAAATACACATACGTTACTTCACATTTTCACATTTTTTACCGTTTGAATTGGCTTGCCTCATTTATTTATTTTGTAGACCTACATTTTGATTCTGTTACTTAAGCAGAAGTAAGAGACACATTAATGTGTTTGTAGCATTTTTCAATGCCAATATCATATGTGGGCCATCCATTCTTTTAAGCATATCAATCTCCATTTCTTTTCTTTTCTTTTTTAATTTTTTTTATTTGTTATGCTTTGACACTGAAACTTAGGAATATGTCAAGTTATGAAAAAGTGAGAACAAAAGAAAATAATAGGGCAGCTAAGTTCAGGTAGAATTTTGTTTCTGTTCGTTGGTGATCAAAGGTGTGGGTTCTGGGTCACATAGTCAACCATGGTGACAAATGCCAACTTTTTTTTTTAATTAAAGTTGACAAATGCCTACTTTAACACAAAAAACAGTAATTTCGTACAAGTTACTCCAATTTCCACGTAGTCATGGCATAAATCAAAGAATTCATACTACGCTTAGCGTAATGTGGAAGTGGTTTTAGCACCATCACTCAAACTTTCTAGAACTCACCTTCAAAATGGCCAGGAGCTAAAAACCGAAGCAGTCAATAAAGATTACCAGTGAATTAAATAAATGAACTTCGTTAGTTGACTAGTAAAAACACCTTAATTATGAACTTTTCTTCAAAGACCGAGTTCCTTTTTAATCATCAATGTAGGCACTAATTGATTAAGAGAAACACATCTCTTTCACAGTAGGTATTGACTATTGAATATATTTCAAATGAAGAGGTTAGATAAGTTTACTATTCATATTTCCTTTTTAAATGGTAATCGTAATATTATTATTATATGATATATGGATTGTTTGCTAACCTTGTTTCTAATGTATTAGGTAGACAGCCAACCGACTTTAGAGTTTAGAGTAGACATAATCAGATTCGTTAATTGCATGGCATGTTCCGAACTAAATAGGTGCCCATATGTCAAACACTTATGGCTGGCTATGTTGGCCTCTTAATTTCGAATGCTCAACAGATAACGCTTCTTGCCCATGTAGTTGACTAGTTCATTATAGCCATTGGGAGAAATTCTTACATGGTCTGGGAGTATCACGTGGCTGTGTTCCCGACCAATCATATAAGTGCATTTTCATAGGATTGTGTGTTAGTGGTGGGTTCCTTTCAATCAATCATATAAGTGTATTTTCATGGGATTGTATGTTAGTAATGGATTCCATATAAAATACACAACCACGTGGTACTCTCGGACCATGTAAGTATTTCTCGCCATTGGTGCTCACTCGTTGAATATAAGACATGAAGGCCAATCACAAAAGTTTGGCTGGTTGGAAGTCTAGAATGTCTTTCACTTCAAAGGGGTCAAAACCAAAAAAAGCTTTGAAATCAAACATTGTCCCTCAAGTTGCAACTTGATCATATATAGACGTGTTTTCTTTCTCTTTCTTTTCACAAAATTTTATAGAGGTTTTTCATATAATTCAAATATAAGAAAGATTACCATATATAACATAAAACTTTTACGCCAATTATCTGTCATTGTACCTCTAGATGTAAAAAGAATTATATTTGTTATCCCTCCTAAAGTCCTTGGAATTTGATGATAATTAGAATAGATTTGTAGACTAGACGTAATGATCTGTTTAAAATTCAAACTAATCACAAAATGCAAGCAATGAGACTGGCAAAACCATTGTACTTATTTGCCATTATTTTCGCATAATTATATTCTGAACATAAGAAATTTGAAAAACAAAAAACTTATAACTAGGAAGGAGGAATTTTCAGTATTTATTTTATTCCAGTGCAATATGGATACATCTCAATTACATCAATTTTAGAGCACTAAGAATATCTATGTTCCACATTGCTTGGCAAAGACATTACATGTACGCAGTATTATCAGCAGTTGAGGCATCAGGCACAGTGATAAGTGGTAGCTGATATTGCCTTGTTACACCACACCCAAGGGTCAATTCTCAAACCATTCCCATCCCCATCCCCTTCCCCCGACTTCAATTCCCCCCCCCCCCCTCCCCTAACCAAAAAAAAGGGGAAAAAAAATATAAATATTATCCCATTAAGTGAGATTGGCTACAGAAATTAGATAATAGTATAATATCTCATCATAAATTATATTTTTATATTTAAATCATTAAAATTAAATTTTCTTTTAATAATTTTACCTATAATTTTTTTAGATCTTCCTTTATCTCTAGCTATTAGTTATAATTATAAACCCCCCCCCCCAACAAAAAAAATATACAATTACAGACAAAAAATGATACTTGCACAACAAGCAAATTCCTCAGAAATTTCTAAGCACGTCATTGAGCATACCTAGGGGCTAGGTCCCATTGATCCAAATAATCCGTTATGAGAGTCAACAACTTTAATACATGGGTTAACCAAAAAAAAAAAGGGTTTTGGAATAATGAAACACTTGTCCAGATACTTAGAAAATATATTTCATCACAATCAAACCAATAATACATTGCCGAAATTTTTGCTCGGACAAACAGCTGCGATTCTGATAAGATCTTGGCAACAGCTCAAAAAGGGGAAAAATGTTTTTGTACTCTCCTCAGAAAAATATGCTGTACCACTGGACTGCTTAAAATATTTTGTATGTGTGCGCAACTTTTCTGTATTTTCTTTTATTTCGCAATATTTGATTTGGCAAGAGGTAGCAGAGCTTTGCTACACAAGATCGAGATCTTAAATTCAATACTTGTTACTCTATTCACATAACAAGAATGAATTTCAGCACAACATATAATGGAGCTGTACTTTGTCCTCCTTTCAAGCCCAAAGGACTTTTGCTTGAGCGAACAACGTTAAGGAGCAGCTTAATCTATTGGGTTAAATGATTTGTAAACAACATACAAGGCGGCATCTCATACACATTCACTTACTGAAGTTACTTTGCTTTAAGGTACAAAGCCAAGTTGATATTTTAATTTTGACACATACTTTTGGGATTTGTATACTTTCAACATATTGATGCAAATTAGTTGCAAGCCGACAACATGCATTGTTTATAAACTAGAAATATGATTGAAAGGCCAACCTAAAAGGCAATTTTTCTCTGAAGTTGGCCTCGACCACGACCTTAACTGTCTTCATTCTAGGTCAACGACTTCAACCCATTCTCATATAACTGCTCAAGGAAGTGAATCCCACCTTTCAAGAAACCTACCATTCCATTTATCAAGAGAGGTGATAACTCTGCCAAAGTTGCAAAGACATGAATCACCTTCTTCTTCTTCTTCTTCAATGTTATCTGCATTCTGCTTTAGCTGTAAAATGGGGGCTTCAACTCGAGCCACCAAATACTTACTAGAGTGTTGCAACCGTTCTTTGAACTGGACAAATTCAATTACCTGGAAATATAAAGTAAATTTATGCCTCAGATCAACTCAAACATGGACACCAATTCAAGAACTAACTCTTCTAAAACCTTTTAGTTGAAGGCATATGAATGGCTTAATAGAAATAAATAAGAGATTATCATGCAATGTGTATATCTGACATGTTAAATGACCAGCATAATCTCAACCAAACTATGCAGCAAATAGACAGAAGGACTATTCATGTTTTGAGTATGTTTGGCACTCCACTAAGACCACTTCATTTCTAACGAGGTTCAGCAGTAATTTAATACACTAATAACTAAACAGTTCCTTTAACGTTTTGGATGAAAGGAACCATTTCCCACCCTTAAATCCGCACAAAACTATTTGCCTAGCCTTGTTTCAAATTTGATTGAGGATTCAACCTCAACATTATCAATGTTGTGCTATTTCCATTTTTTTTTTTAATTTTTATTGGTGACGGAAAAAGCGGGGTGATTGATAATCATAGACAAAGTATTGATTACGTGGCAAGTTATTCATAAAGCAACCTTTAAATGAAAATAGTCTTGCAATTTTAAATTTATTCATCCATATGCTCGATGTAGAAGCAATAAAAACTCAAGTATACATAGTTTCGAGAAACTTCTGTGGCAGTCTGCAAGAAGCGTTAAATCTGCAGATTCTCTGAAGTGGTCATCCATAAACTTCAGGTAATCCTTTAGCAGACTGTTTACCGCACAGTCCAAAGTGGAGATACCAACATCTGAGGCAAAATGTGGTGCAAAACACTTTCTGTCCAGATCATCTTGACATCCAGTGATTTATACCTGAAAAGAAGAAAAGAATGCTTTTAAGTTGGTTATTGGCAACAAATTGTTTTAAGGAGCACATTTATATAAACCAACAAGCATCAAGTCATATACATTAAGGTGACTTTATGAAAATAATTCAACTTTATAAACTGAACTACCTTACCCTTCATATGCCACTGAAAGAGCACAGAAGTGGCAATACAAGTGCAACAGCAAGATCTTGTACTGTGACACATATCTGCCAAAGACAAGAAGAAATGCATAAGTAATTTCAAAGAAGAAAAAGTTCTTGTCATTAGCATCATATTTAGCTCAATCTGCTGGTTTGAAGCAAGCCATCTGGTGCTTCAAAGCTAGTAGTAAACACAGTATGGAAATAACACTGAAAACAATCAAAACAGGAACACACCCATACATCCTTGCAAAAAGTATCATGCACTACATCATATCAAGAACAGGGACTTCTTTAACATATTGCCCATCAAATAATGAAAATTTAAAAATTCATTTAAGAATGAGAAAATATATTTTCAGTTCATACATTTCAATCATGACAGCACTATCATAAAGCAAAAAATGAGAAGGGATTATTAAGGGGTAATAACTTAAGAAATGAAAAAGCTTTGTGCTGCTCATCCTTCTCTTTGGTTAAGTGGCCAAGAAAGTCATCCACTGAACTATTGGAATTTACAACATCCATGTATTCATAAGTCAAAAGCCATCATATACCTACAGCTAACCTTCATGTCCAAAGCTTTGATTGTCTGTCATCTCAAAGACAACGAAAAAAGATGATTATTGGAAGCAAAAACAGATGCAACGAAAAGTACAGACAGCTATGAGTTTTTGAAGCAACAAAACCTTCAATTCCAAGTAAACACACAAAGCCAAATAAGGTAAATAAATTATGAATATGACCAAGTAATCCATGTACGAAAACATATCTAAGTAATCCATATACCTAAACATTGCAGTCAGAGTGAAAAAAAAATTTAGATATAAACACAGATTCAGGACAGTGAATAAACTTTTAGACATGAAACCGGAGAAGATTACCTTAATGATCAGCATGTGAGCCATAAAGCCATCGCCAGAAATGGGGCTTGAGGCCAAAGTGCCTTAGACATTGCTGCCCTCTTTACATGCAGATTGAGAAACCAATGTTTGAGGAAGAGGCGAGGGAAGGATAAACACTACGTGAAAGGAACATGAACGTAGAGGCCAGATGTCATCGAATTGAGTGCAATATCTGGAGAGAACAGAGTGTCTTGTCTAACCTCCACTGCTCAACCTCATTATATACGCCTTCTGACAAAAACACTGGGGATGTGAGCAATTTTGTGACACTCCTCGCCCAGTTCTCTATAACATTTGTACCCTAACCGCCAGCAGCCAATTATGTAGAGATTCTGTAATGATTCGAGGTTACAGATTCCTTCAGGTAGCGATGTCAGAAGCTCGCAATTTTCTATTCTGAGAGTGAGGAGTGAGGAGTGAGGAGTGATGAGAGATTCTCTATCCAGTCTGGCAAACTTCCACCAACAAATCCACATGTTACTAGCCTTTTAATTGAGTGATGCCGCTGCAGGACCTCCAAAATCATCTCATCATCATCTGCGACTTCTTCTTCGCCGATCCATATGGAAGACCACCATAATTCCAATTCTCGCAAATGTCGCTTGTCAAGAAGTACCTTTGCAGACTTAACCTCTCGAGCAGTATTCCGTAGGAACTTCAACCCTATGATTCGTAATTCTCTGAGGTTGTTTAGACCACCTAGTACTGCTAGACTGCTAATGCTGCTGCTATGGTCCAATACAAATGACCTTAGTGTTTGAAGACAAGATAATTCTCCCAAACCATGTGGCATACAACCTTGTTCCGGTCCATAGCAATCATTGAAGTGAAGATGCCTCAGACTTATCAGTTTACTCATATCGGATGGTAGTTCCCTGAACTTGGTGCATCTGAAGAGTAATAGAGTTTGCAAGTTGGGTAGGCTAGTAATCTCCGTGCAGCAAGTCAAAATTTGAAAGAGAAAGATATCTCAAATGCTTCAACTCTTTAATACTCTTTGGAATTACTTCAATAATCAAATTATCAAAAGTCAGTGCACGTAAGCACTTTAGGCTTAAAACAAAACTGTAATCTGATTGAGCCAAAATTTCTTTGACTGGAGATGTATGGCAAAGTGAAAGAAAAGTCCTTATTGTGACTCCCTTTGGCAAAGAAGATGACAAGTTACAATTAGTGATGGGTCATATACGTGTGCAATTTTGCATGTGAAAAGTGGTTAGAAATCAACATATATTGATCCTTTGATGATGTTTTTTATTAGGATTTTATTTTGAGTTTTACATGTTTAATAATTTTCTTTGGGTTCATTTTAATCTTAGAGTTTTAATTATGTTTGCATGTTTTTAGGTAGTTTAGATTAATTAAAATTTTATATTTTGGCTTTGCAGAGAGCGCCTGGGCGCTCAAAATCCACCGCCTATGCGCTGGAAGTAGAAAAATTGCATGCTTATTGGAGTGCCACAGCCTAGGCACTCAAAAGCCACTGTCACCTGCACGTGAATAGTTTGTTTTTAATTAGAAAAAAACGCGACTTCTAGGTTATCTAGCAGGGGGAACTCGAAACAAAAAAGAGGAAAAAGAGCTCTGGAACTACTGGAACACCTTGGGAACAAGAGAAAGAGTGGAGATTGAAGATTCATCCTCCATATCTTGGGTTCTTTATGAGTTTTTCTACACTTTTACTCTCTTTACTCTTTTATAGGATGAATTGCTAGAAACTATAGCTACGGGGAGGGATTGGCTTTGAAATGATTGTATTGGGTTTAGATTTTTGATACTTTGATATGGATTTCTTGGATTAATTGTTCATCTTTTGTGTTTATATGCAATAAATTATGAGTTATTATTCATGATTGGCTTAAGGTTCTTACATGATTTGGGAAAATTGTGTATGAATTAGCTCCAAGGATAAACAATATGAATTTCAAGAGTTAGGAATAATTCTTGAGTTTTGAATGGCATGTGGATTGATTTCTAGGCTTAATCCAAACTTATGTTGAAATTCAGTCAAGGAATTGTCATATTTTAGCATGAGTTTGAGAATTGATTCACCAAGGAGTTGGGGTTAATTCACTAATAATCCTGTTATTAATCTAAGATTTCCAACTCAAGTGTTTTTAGAATTCAATTCAAAAGTAAGAAAATTCAGACTATCCCAACCTCTAGTATTTTGAAATTTTGAGATCATCTTTTGCTTGTTTTACATTATTATAAATTTTGTTTTCATTATCCATTTTGGTTACGTTTTGAATTAGAGCTTTCTTCAATCTAAACAATTGTTCTTATTTAAATAGAAATTTGGTTAGTGAAGTATTGTTTGATAGCGTCAATCCTCGTGGGATGATGCCCACTTTCTGTGGTTATTACTTAAATGATTTGGTACACTTACCAAAAAGTTATCAATTAGAAGCAATGGGAAAATGATATGATAGATGTCAAGTTCTCTTTCTATGCTCGCTTCTTTTCCTTCACCAAGAACAACATACTCATTCCCAGTAACCAACTGTGCCAAATCATGTATAAGGTCATGCATTTTGCATGACTATATTCCACCACAGTCATCCATTGTGACATCTTGAAAAAAAGATCTTGATAGTAAAAACATGAAGTACTCAAGACCAACATCTTCTGCACATCTAGTATCATCTGATAGTTGAATAAATCCTTGAGCTATCCATAACCGAATGAGTGTAACTTTGTCAAACTCATAATCTTTCCAAAACAATGAACAATATGCAAAACAATTTTTCAAAGAAGAGGGAAGATGATCATAACTCAATTTAAGAATTTCAAATATTTTGTCTTTCTGATGTTCAACTTTTGAAAATTCAACATCCCGAAAATATTGCCAATCACTGTGCCCCAAGTTTCGAGAAAACAAGAGGCTGCCAACAGTTCTTATGGCGAGGGGAACTCCTCCACATTTTTTAACAATGTCCTTTCTAATGGCTGCCAATTCTGAATTATGTGGTTCTATTTCGTCATCAAAAGCTACTAGGCAGAATAATTTCCAAGATCTTTCAAAACCTAGACCTTTCAAGATAAGCGGTGGATGTGTGCTCATTATTTTTGCTACTGTGTTACTACGTGTGGTAACGATTATCATGCTACCTTTTTCCCCTTCTATCAATAAGCATTTCAAGGGAAGCCACAATTCACTGTCTTCATTCCAGACGTCATCCAACACAAGTAAATATTTTGTACCTTGAATTTTGTTTCTTAGGTTTTGTTGCACCTGCTCAACCACACTATTTTGGTCATCCCCAATAATATTTTGAGCTATTTTCCATATGTCAAATTCATCTGAGACACATACCGACATTGTTTGCTGAAAATATTCTTGGACAACCTCATCATTGTACACTAGTTGAGCGAGTGTTGTCTTACCTAAACCTCCAATCCCAACTATGGAAATCACAGATACATTATCCGTCACATTGGTGTCAAACAAATAACCTTTAAGAAGATTCTTTTCTTCCTCTCTCCCAACGATTTCATCTCCTCTCACATAAGAGCAAGTTTGTCTTTGCCTTATACAAGTGGAGTCTCAACAGGGTGATCAGTCAATTGCAGTTGGTGCCTATTATTTGCAATATCATCTAGCCTCTTCTTGATTTCTTTCATTTTATGGCCCATTTTAAGAGCATAGGCAATTTGGTTCGATTTGGAGAAGAAAATTTGTACCTTTTTAATCATGTTATTTCCAGTCATCAATTTCCTTCTCAAAGCTTCAGTAGAGAAATCATCTAGTAAGTCATCTGCATCAAAAAGTACATCTTTCAGCTCCTCCAACCAATTAGTAACTTGATGGTTATTGGCATTTGCTTCTGCATCTAGGAGCACAGCTTTTATTGCAGAGACTGTGCTCTCAATTCTTTGTTTGTCAACTTTGAGGTTTGAAATGATTCCAAACTCTTCAAGAGATAGAGAGCTCAACCCATCAATGACTTTTCCAGCAATGGCATCCATCCTTTAGCAAATGATAATTTGTACAATCATTAGTAAAAAATAATCAGAACTGTTATTTGGACATACTTGGGTGAATGTTGTGGTAAATAATAATAGATGAGAAGTGCATTCATCTATTCACCAATCATGTACCTAAATTCCCCATTCATTTTATGCATGAATCTTACCCTAGTGTCGATTTGACACCCAAATAACTTGTACAAATAAGTAATAACATTTTTCAAAAATAATTTTGCAGGTCAAACAAACTCAGGTGATTACAAAATAAATGAAGCAAAACAAGAGCAAGACTACAATCACATTAGAAAGCTACAACAAGGCTACTCAAAGAACCAAGTTTTAAAAAATAAAATAACTGGATTAGATATAGCATATAGGAATATTGATGACCTTGGCAGATACTCTTAAGTTTGATATTGCTTAAGATTAAGGTCAAGATAGTCTTTATAAACATTCAATATCTATTTTGCTTATCTAACCTTTAAGATGGATTTAGATCTATAATCTTTTAAGAGTTATGTCGCCAATGTGTTTGGAGGTGGGTGACCAAACTTTTTTTAACTCCTGATGTATGATATGCCTAGGAAGAGAGAGCATTTCATTGATGCCAGAAAGGAAAAGAATTCACTATTCAAGTTCCATGCTTTATCATGAAGCTCAATGATGCTTTCTACAATTCAATAACACAAAAGAGTTAGAGAAAGAGAGCTGACCTGCTTGTCGAAAAGAAGCCGAGAGATGATGCAGAATTAGCGCTTGTGTTATAATTTTGTTTGAGTATAGGATGAAGAGAAGATCTTGCAGCGTCTGACCAACTAGATGCAAAATACCTAGTTGACTGAAGTCACCTATGATCCATAGCGAAGATGCTGTGGTTCCTATTCTTTACTTATTCACATCCAACAGCTGATATTTTATTTTATTTTAGTTTTTGTTAAACTCCCCACATCTGATATTCAAATAATGAAATTTAGTGAGACTAATCCCAAAAAAAAAAAAAAATCATAATGATTTGTATGAAAACTTACTTATATTTATATATACATAAAATAAAATTTCTAATTAAATTAATTTACTATAATTATTATTATAAATTTAAATTATTGTATTAAATATCAAACAATTATTTCTATAAAATATTTATTTTAACATGTAATAACGTTTATGAAAATTAAAATTTACATAAAATATAATTAAATAAAATACAAGATATTAAAATAGTTATTTTTGAAAAAAAAATAAAATTTAATTAAACATTTAATTGTAATAACTTATGTGTAATTAAACTAATACATTTAGATTGGAAACACTTATAACAATATATTAATCAATTTTCCATAAAAAAAAACAATATACATTAATTCATTCCCTTCATATTCGTAATTAAATATTAACTGAAAATTCATATTAATTATTTGTTTACATGATGTCAAGTCTGCTATTCAGCATATGTGGCACCTAATACATTTATGAACCAATTTTAATTAACCTATCTATCTATTATTCATCTATCTATATATAGTAAAATTTAGTGCAATGTTGCATACATTATATTGTGCAATTAAAATAGAATGTATTTACATTTTCATTACATGGTTCAAAGGAAATATGGTCACTTGTATAAGTAAATTGGTCATCATTGGAGAACAAGACCAAGAAATTTTGAAATTTTGTTACTTCTTCTGATGATATATAATTGCAAATCCGTTCAGTGTGTTCATTACCCTTTTGCAATTCTTCCAAAAACAATTAATTTCAACAAAATCAACTCTTTAATTTTTATTTTGAGAATGTTAATGTAATTTAAAGTACCGTGTTAGATTATCAATATTTAATTTGTTTAAATTATTCAATATTTATTTTGGACAAAATTTGGGATTTGTGTTTAGTAAAATAAATAAATAGCAAAGGACGAAACAACTTAATTTACTTTTCTATAAACTTCACCGTATGATAGGTAGTTTCTGGTGTCAAAAACAAAATGAGAGGAAAATGACTTGGATTGTTTGGAATATTCTAATGGGAGAGGGTCTCGGTTTCAAAGACTTAAAGGCTTTCAATTTAACTATGCTGAGTGAACAGTGTTGGAGACTTTCAGAAATGGTTGAATTCTTCAAATAGTTCTTGTTCAAGATGAAGATAATCTAATTTGGAAGTTTGAAAGGAATGACTCATACCTAGTTCAATTCGGATACTATTGGCTTTCAAGTTCTTTCAAGTTCATCCGCCAAGGGTAAGTTAAGAAAGAAAGCAAAGAAAAATTAAAAACTAAGTTGGGTATTTGAAGCATGCATCACAATCCGCTATGAAAGAAAAAATAATGCCACTATTCACTTTCATATTGTTTTGTCTTAGGAAAACATTTCTGTCTAATATCATTTTTTTTTTTTTTTGCACTTTCAAAACAATATTTTCCCCCTTTTCTCTTTATTATAATCCAGTTTAAATAATAATTATCATAATTTAAATTGAATTATAATGATACAATAAAAAATAATTTAAATCAAATAATATATATATATATATATATATATATATATATATATTTATTTATTTTATATTAAATGTTTAAAAATAATTAATTAATAATGACATTTTAAAAAAAACTGTTAAAAAGTAACTTAAAAGATAATAATTTAGAAAAAATAATTATTATATTTTTAAATAATAATAATAATACTTATTATTATTATTATTATTATTATACAAAATATTAAATTCTGATTTTTATGGGCGTTTTTTTTATGTTTGTAAGTATGTTGTTCACAACTATTGTTTCTTTGTTTTATGAACTAATTAATACCTAGCAGTTATATTTTGATCTTTTTAAAAAGTTTATATGTATGTATATATTTAGTAGATGAATGGCATAATGATAATTTAATGGTTTAATGATTTAATGATAATTTAGAAAAGATAATTATTATATTTAGATATTAGTAATTATTAATAGATAGATATTATAAATAGAAAATAATTAATAAACTAATGGCATTAATTAAGAGTGAGACATGTGAGCAATTATTTTTATACATGTCAAAATATAAATGAAATATCTGCCATTGATATGATAGAAAATGCTTATTTAAAAATTTTTCTGTACTATAATACATGGGCTAACAAAGAATAGGGTTTTGGAATAGTGAAAAGAGCAGGCTGGATATTTTAATAAATATAATACTTTCATTAACAATCAAACCAATAATACATTGCAAAAATTTTTGCTCGGACAAGAAGCTATACAGTTCTGACAAGATCTGGCAACTGCTCACAATTCAATTTTATGTTCACACTCTAAGATCAAGCCTTCTTTATAAATACTTTCAGGATAGTATAGTTCAAATTCTTTTACTTATGACTACAAGTTAACGATGAAAAATCATTTATAGCGTAACTTCACTTCAACATTTGAAATTATTGGTTCATGAGTCTTGGCTTCTCTGTAAGCATTTGCGGAGCATTAGCACGCAATGTGCATGTATGGAGGCCAGTGTACCTAGTCTCGTACATTGGTAGATCCTCTTGTTTTTGTTGGACCTGTACGGATGCTTGGCAACCTTGATTTAACTTATGAATACACCAATAGTAACCTCTGTGAGTGACAATAAGAATCAAATAAGTTTCTAGGATTAGTTTTTGCAGCAGCACGAGCACCTAGCTAGAATTTCAACTACTATTTCAAATTTGCCTTTCTACATGTGAAAAAAGGAATGCTTTGGTTCTTGCGCAAAATTACTAATAGCATTCGGAGCCCATTTGAGCTCCCCAAAATTAATTTTACACCTTCGGAATCAATTTTGGGAATTTTTTTATTATATTTGGTTATTCACTTTCAAAATTAATTCTGATTTCTAGAATTGATTTCGGACAAAGTGAGAATTTTTTACTTTCTGTCAGAATCACTTTTAGAGAAACTATCAAATATAAATCACTTTACCTCAAAATCAATTATATTTAAATTAATTATCTCTAAAATTAATTCTACAAAAGTAGAACCAAACACACTATAATAACTTATCTTGATAACATTAACAATAATATATCATGTTGAATCTCATTGAATTTATCTTTTCTTATTGTTTCCCTGGTTTTAAAAAATAAAGAAAGAAAGAAAGAAAAGGGGTATGATGATTACATTGGATACGAAGAATCAAGGAATATTTTCTGACCACGCTTCCTCCAATATTTATGAAAATCCTTGATATCGGGCAAGATTGCGGTCCATGTTGGTTGCATATTTCTGCGACAAATTAAGATATACATTTCCAGGTAAGAGGGATGCTGTTAAATATCTAACATCATGACAAAAACATTAAGTACCTACAAAATATACTCAACCTTACACATACAAAAGAAACTCGTAAAACACCAAGATTTGAAAGACTTATGGTGAAAAGTCAAACCTCGAAAGATATGCGAAACATTAAATTATTCTTTTAAAGAATTTTTATATCAATTTGGTTTTTCATAATATAAAATAGTTATCAATTAAAAAATTGAATTGATGTCTAAATATGTGTTATCTCTGCCTGGAAATAATTATACAATTTTAAATATATACATGAATTAAGAAAATAATTAAAAAAATTTTAATATTAAATAAATTTAGGTATATTTTATAAAATTATCCTTATTTAATTTTTTTTTTAATTATTTTTTTTCACTTATTCTCTCTCTCTTCTATTTAATAGGGGCATAATTGAATAAAATAATTAATATTATTTAAATTTTTATGGATAAGTAAAATTTTAAAAATGAATAATTATTTTAAGATAGAGATAGTATTAAAAAATTAATTAATACTTATTTTAAATATTGATGAACCAAATTGATATCTAAAATCTTTAGAGAATTAAATATCACATATATATTTAGAGAACTAATTTTACTATTTACTCAAAAGACAGCACCCTAATCACAAATAACATAAAGGGATATGTCAACTTCAAAACTTGTCTTACCTGTGCTTTTTGAGCTCGTCTCTTCCCTGAAACAACTTCTCTATTCCGGCCACAATATCTTGGATCCCAAACCCAAAGTCACTGCACATATTGTTATCTTCTTGTGTTACCATAACATTTTGGAACATTGCAGTGAAATTTTCATATTTTGGCAAATAGGTTTTTTTCAAGGAACTTTTAATCCTTTCTCGTAGACGCTCATCAAAGATAACCCAAGTTGACTGCATCTCGCATATTCCCTCAAATTGCAAAATAAACCGGGTAAGTTTCTGTTTGAATGACTCCACAATTAGACCACATGCTAGTGACTCATCATCTAAGTGCAACATGCCAAATACCTGATCCCATGAACTTGTCTTATAGTTTTCAAGGCATTGGTGGAATTGTGCTGTGTGATTCTGGATCCAGTTGTCACCTAACACCTCTCCTAGTTTACTATGTTTTACACTCTGGACAATGTACCTCTCATTGTTCACCATGAAAACAAAGCACAAAGCTGAGTCCTTGTACATTTTTGAGTTAGCCTCCAAATTCTCCTCCAACAACTCCACAATCCTAGCCACCTGAAAAAACAGTGCAGAAGAACTAGTTGACATTCCAATTCCATGATGATTTTCAAAAACTTGCTCCAGTGTCCTCAAAGATTTACAAGCAGCACCAAGGTAGTTCATTATATAGTGAGTAATTGGATGAATCCCACCACCAGGAACAACCCCAATTGAAGGTTCATTCTGGCATGTCAGATTCTCCAAGTCCATGAAAACACCTTTGATTGCATCCCTCAGCATTCCCAAGATTGTAATTGCCGCATCTCTTAGAGTCACACTATATTGATCATAAAACAATGATTCCATGTCAGGTAACAAGTCTCTCAATGCCTCAAACACTTTGAGGATCCTGAACAAACGCACCGGAGAACCTGTCCCAATAGCAACAGCATTAGCAAAATTGAGTAGCTGAGTCATGGATCCCTTGCATAACTCCATGAAGCAAAGATCAGCATAATAAGGAGAACACCCCAAGAACACAGAGTTGCTGAGCTTCCTTTCATCCGGGAGCAGCACCCTAAGAACATAGTCAGAGGCTATAATCCAACGTTGGATCTTTTTGTCTATGTAGTCCAATGGTACATTTTTTATCTCTTTGATGTCAAGCTTATGTAGTCCTATTTTCAGCATCTTCTCATCCAGTATTTGTTTCCTCCAAGTGAGGTATACATGGCAGCATTCCTCCACAAAACCTGCAACAACTGCATCTTTGATTTTAGCTTCCATGTTAATGGGAAAAATAACTTTCTCTTCTCGTTTTTCCTCAATCCCCAGAATGACATATAAATGTTCTTTGCTGAATTCACTGCCAGCTTCAACTTGCACTTGGTTTGAACCATCAATTTCCAAGGCTACTTGCTCTACTGGGTTAATAGTCTCATTTTGTGCTTGAGAATCCAAATAGGAGCGGAGATACATGAGCAAATAGCAGAAAACAGCTCCAACAAAAGCCAACTTGAGGTGAATGGTCATGAGTTGCATCAAGAAGTATCCAAGGAAGAAGTTGAAGAGGTCAACTTCAAATCCGAGGTCAATTTGCCTTGACAAACTCAAAGACATGAGAGCAAATGCAACGCTGGAAATCAGGCTATAAGTGTCTGGTTGTCCATTGACTTTTTGGCCATATAGAAATGAGTAATAGGAAGTGAGCATAAAGGCCAAAAAACCAACATGAGCTTTCAACAAGAGACTCCAAGAAAGCTGCAACTTGTTTGCAAATAGCATCAAGCTGCAGATAATGGAGCATACACCAGTATATACAAAGATCTTCAAAAAGTTCCACTCTCCAAATAGTTGCTTGAAGGAGGAACTCAAAGCAAAACAAAGTAGCCCAACTGGGGTAGACACAGAACCCACAAATCTCCATACTTTCTTCTGGATTAGCAAATTCTGAACTGGGGTGGACATCGTGCAATTTTATTTTATTTTTTCTTTTTGAGATGGATGGTTAATGAGATTGTGGCAAAAGTATAAATGCATTTATCCAGGAAAGAAATCACTGCATAGATAATACCGTCTGAGAGGCCCACCCACTTGGCTTGGAATGGTTTTGTTGCCTACATCATGTGCGGTAAAACCCAAGTAATAAGGATTTATTTTACATTTGAAGTAATTTTCCTTGAACAAGGCTAGTCATATATACTTAGACTACTAGTTCCCTTTTTGTTTTTTTTTTTGTCAACTGTCAAGTTCGAAGATGTAGTAAAGAAATGAGCTGGAAATTACTAGGTATGGACTAAGAATATTATTCAATTGACTCATTTTTGGATTTTGTTTGTGTGGTGGTCAATTGATCTCTTTAACCTGATGAATCAACGTGTTAATTTCACACTGAATTCATCATTAGTATCTCACTACTGTAGATATATATTACACAGGTCTTTGTTATTCTGTTTTTTATAATCCTATGCAGGTTTTTATCATCCAATTGTATGGGCGATCGGTGGACTTAACGATAACACAAGGACAATGTGAATCCTCACCTTGCACACTATTCTTTATGTATTGTCTAATTCTTACACTATTTTAATTTTTATAATATGAATTGGTTCGAGTATTTTAAGGTCCTTTTGTTTCTCGGTTTTGTCGGAACCAATCTCAGTCTATCTTTTGGAATCTAGATAGGAGACAGAAAAAATGGACTTTCCCACAGAAATTCACTGGGTGTGATGACAAAGGAGAAAGGGTAAATACTATGAATCATCCTTGTTATTGTTCATCCTTATTACATCGATCTGTGCAACATATTTATCTTTCTTTGATAACCTCATCCTTTAACTCTTAACAGCAAACAAACATGTTATTTTCACAAGAATTATCCTTGTTATTGCTCATCGTTGCTACATTTATGCAACATATTTTTCATTCTTCGATATCCAAATCTATTAATTAACTACAGCTAATAAAGGAATAACTCTGTTATTTTGTTCTAAAAATTTCCATTACTTTTATACACCAGCTAATGACCCAATTATTAAAATAAGATGTATAAAATAGTTAACATATCAATATTTTGTTACTAATAATTAGTTGATGTAAGATTACTAGCTTGATAAGATATTTTTTTTTTTTAACATGTATCCTCCAATTCTCTACTGAAGACAACTCTATTCGAGATATAGTCGGACACTAATGTAAGTATCTCTCTCAGTTAGAATTTGAATCATGATTTGTTATAAGTGGGGGATTAACCTCTTCTACTAGATCCAATCCCCATTAGTGTCTGGTAAGTAATTTTAAAACTTATTAAATAAAACTTGAATAATTTTCCGTTGATATAAACGTAATATGAAAATTTAGTGTTTAAAAAATGATTCTCAACAAAAAAAAAGTACGCACACTAAATTTCTCCGCAACATTGCTACACCAGTGTTGGGCCTACTGAGACTCCAATTGAAGATGTGGGCCTACCATCGCCAACGAAGGGGAAAAGCCCAGAAGCCCATGGCCACGTTTCTTGCTGCCCAAGAAACATAACCTCGGGAACTCGAAGAGCTCCATGAGCACACACCGTTACCGCCGCCACCGTCACCGTCACGGCTGAGACGACCACCGACACCACATTCGTCAGCATAACTGCTGCAAAGGTGCCGAGGCTGAGCCATACGAGAGCCTAGCAATCAGTGAACGCGAGGCCAAGGATCACGAGCTTCTGCTCCGGCTGCCGGAGGACGTAGAGGAATAGCCACGCGCCGGCGGGGGAGGCCAGGATGATGAGTGAGAGAGGGCGCGTGACCAGGAACACGGCCACCGTTGCCGCCACCATGATGAGTTAGTTGACGCGGAAGTAGTAAAGGTTCTTAAAGATTCGAGAAATGGCTTCAGTGAGGGATTCCGGCACAGAGATGGCGCTCCAGTAGGCAAGTCCCTGCACGGACTGCGGTGCGCGTGGTCGTAGAGGCGCGTGAGGGACGTTTGGAGTGTTTCCATGGCTATGGTGGTGGTTGAGAACTTCTCTGAAGGCATTGTAGCTGAAAATGCTTAATTGGTTTGTTTTTCGGTGATTCAGTTTTTGTGACTTTAATCTGACGAGGGTTCATGTGAAATTATTGCATATATGTTAGATTTGTTGACTTTTAGTTCACATATTCTGAAATTGTAATAAAAAAATTATTGCTTAATTCAACGGTAACTGCATGGTGTCTTCTGGAATTAATCGAATATGAGGAATGTAACTTGATGGTGAAAATTCTTGTTCTAGATCAGAAACTTTGGTTATGGCCTTTGAAACAGTGGACATTATACCCTATTGGTACAGTTTCAATGTATGAATTGGATTTGTCTTCTCCAACCCAGAATGAGGGTACAAGAATATTATTGATTGGGAAAAAATTGGATCCGCGGTCATTAAGGGATTAATGATAATTTATAATGCAGTATTTTATTTATATATTTGATTGTTTGATAACTAGGTATATGCACGCACATGATTTTCTTCTTTTGTTGCATGATCAGGAAACGTTTGAGTTTACTCCACGATTTCCACCACAAAAAGGCAACCTCATCACTGTTTGCCATCAAAAGCACTGAAACATTTGCAGTGGAGGCTGGTAAGAGTTATAACTAAGATTGCTTCAATGCCTTAACTGTCATCACTCTTCATGTATATGTAGGCTTCATTCAACAGAATCATTGGATCTCATTTACATGCATGTTTTCTATGCAGAAGAGTTGTGTTATGTTGACATAACAATTGATGTACTAGTCTGAACATATCTGCGATTTCACCGTTCAAAAGTTTTTATGTTTATTTTTCAATCTTTTTAAAATAGTTTCCATTTCATCTCACGGTTTTCGGACAGTGTGTCGATATATAGATATATACAACTAGTATTTCTTTAGGTAGAATTATTAGATGCCATTTGCATATTTTTTTTCTTTCCACAATGTCGCACACTGTACATTTGTTAGTTTAGAGCGAGTAATGAATAATTTTTATATTCGTATATCTATAATAAACTTAAAAGCATGTATAAAGAAATAGCATTATTTAGAAATTACAACTCCTAGAAATTAAACTTTGGAGAGATGCATTCACACAAAGGTATCGAGGTCAAAGACCACGTTAACGCTAAAACGTGCAAGGCAAGACAGTGATGATTGATAAAGAAAATGTATTGGGTCTCATATGAAATAAATATATAATCAAAATATCTTTTATAATGATTTATACTATTCTACTTAACTTTTAGATTGAGTTAGGCCAAAGTTAATATCAATTCCACATATCTATAGCCGTATAATTTTTGTAATCAGAAACACTTCAACAAAAAACCTTGTATGGCCCTATAATTTTTTAATTTACATGCGCAAATTTATCAAACGTGTTTAGGCAAGCATTCTTCTACCTACACGTCGAGCCAATCCAAAACTTCTATTTGACCGCTTAAGCCCATAACTTATGCACTTGACCTAACCATTACCCTACAAGGTGTGTCAAAGTCAATTTCATAATTTTCTCATCCTACTCAGAAAATACTCACCCAAGTAATCCATGTTAAGCTGTGTTTACGCCATATATCAAGACACATTCATTAATATCAAGAGCTATGTGTTTCCTCTGATATAAATATCTATAATTTTTTTGATACTATACCAATATCTATAATATTCTATGTCAAGTATACATTACCATTTAACAATAACAATAAGCACTATAATTTACTTCACAGCATGTTTTTCATTGGTTTCTACTAATAACTACCACGGACAAGATTATTATCAACAAGTGGATTGTGAATTTGCCAACATAATTCTACCTGCCCACTTCATGTTTTGATTTCATTCTAACAACTTGTGATTTTTTCACGGGACTATGGGTCAGACCAACTTTTAACTAGGGTGCTCATGGCAAGTTGGGACAGATATTTTAGCCTGATATTATGACTTTGTTAATTTTTGGACTTGTGTTTCGATCATGATTTAATAACGATCAAGCCAAGTTTTAAATTGATTTGATATTCAAATATTATTCATATTTTTTTTTTATATTACGTATAACTGAGTCTTTTTTTCATCCGAAAATAATTTTATTAATGTGCTAAATCAGTATGAAAAAGATTAACAATATAATTTGGAGGGTCTTCAAGCCATATACCCTCCTCCTTTAATTTAGCATGGTGAGCTAAACAATCTTCTACCATGTTACTTGTTCTACGAACAAGATCACAATCAAATGTAGAAAACCAAGATGCATATAGTAATATATCTATAATTGAGTTTTTTTTAATATATATGGTTTACATAAATTACATTAATATAAGAATAACATATATTATATAAAAACATACTAGTTTCAGTTAGGGTTAGAAATGAGTCAAACCAACTCATGAGTTATTTCTGACTCAGTTTATTAATAACTCAATAAACTGGGCTCATGAACTCATAAATCAAGTTTGAGCTAATCGTTTATTAAATGAGCTAAACTTGAGTTTCATTATGTATGACTTATTAGTTTATGAGCTAGTTCGATATGTATATAGTTATATATACAAAATCATATTTATTATTACTTTTTAATATAAGATTATTATTATTGTTGTTGTTGTTGTTGAGACCATGGTCTTATGACTTAATATTCTAATTTATTAAGTTAAAAAGACTTAATTTATATCTAATTCAAACAATCTTAATAAGTTTAAGTAGCTTGTGAATTATCTTGAGCTCAACAGACTTTTTGGTGAACTGAGCTTGAATCTAGAAATTAGGCTAATTTTGAGTTCGAGCTCAAGTTCGGCCTAATGTTAATGAACTAAGCTTAAGTTTTAATGAGTTCAGTTCAGCTCAACTCACTTTCATCCCTAGTTTTAGTAAACAAATTATAATTTATATCTAATTGTATAAAATAATAAATTTTGAAATATTATATAATATATCAAATCAAATTGCACCAACTTTTATTTTGTCCCGAATTGCACCAACTTTAACAAAAGTGAGTAATTAACTTTAAACTGTCTCAAATTATTGGGCCGAAGAAAACATTGAGCACAAACCTTTTAGAACTTAAAAATCTCAATCAAATTTGAGGCCCACGACCAAAAAAGAGAATTTGAGGCCTGAGCTTTTAATCGCCGCCAATGTTTTGCAATATTTTAAGTGGAATATAAGTCGAGTCAACACACGGAAAATTAATCAACATTCAACAAAGACAGAACTATGAAGCTTCCACAACAACATAATTACACCATAAAAAAAATGACCTTGAAAATGAAACGGCGTAGAAAGCTGCCAATCACCTAACAAAACGACATTTTGGAAAAAGCGCTTTTCACATTCGCTTATCGTCCCTTCCAACAAACTTATACAATACACACACTTGACTTCGCTGTGCTTGAATCTTCTTCTTTTGTCTTGTCCCCTGCACTTTCCCTCACGTTATCCTTCCCAGCCCCACTTTTTCCGCCAGAAACCGCGTCTACTCAGGGGCATTTCCGTTATTTTAACCTTAGCCCCCTCAAAGAAGCCACCTTGTTATGCGTTCTCATCTTATCCTTCTTCATTTTCAGACATGAACTCTATTAGTTATCAGTGTTAGCATTAATGAATTGTAGTATTAGTGTTACAACAACTAGCTAGCGAAGTTTCACTAAACTCACCCAGGTGCTGACTTTTTCAATATGGCTGAAAGCGGTGAAGAGAAGTTACTCGCTGTGGCGCGGCACATAGCGAAGACGCTGGGCCACGACAATCACCACGTTTCAGAAGACATACTCCAAATATTCTCTAACTTCGACGTTAGATTCTCAAAAGAGAAGCTCTCGGATCCCCTGGGCTGTGCCGCACTGGAACAAACCCTCGACTCCCTCGACGCTCGCATCTCGCGCCACGTGTCCTCACAAAAACCAATCTTCAACACCGCCGAATCCGCCGCGTTCCTCGCCGCCGTCGACGAGCTCCTCGCCACCATCAACCGCTGGACCCCACTCGCCGCCGACGAGACCGTTGGCGCTTGCCTCTCACGCGCCGAAGAGATTCTCCGGCAGGCCATGCTCCGAGCCGAGTACGAGTTCCGCTCCCTCATGGACGAGTCAACTCGGAACTCGCCGTTCGACTCGGACGACGGTGGCGAATTTGAAGACATAGGACCCGACGGCGGCGGCGGCGGGGGTGAGGAGTGCCTGATTCCGGTGGCGGAACCGGTTTCCGGCGACGACGCTGTGATCGAGGTGTTGCCGGCGGGGACCGTGAACGATCTCGGTGAGATCGCGAAGCGCATGATGGCGGCGGGGTTCGGTAAGGAGTGCGCGCGCGTGTACGGTAACTGCCGGAGGGATTTCTTAGAGGAGAGTTTCTTGAGATTAGGGTTTCAGAATCTCAGCGCTTCGGAGATTGAGAAGATGCCATGGCAGGACCTCGAAGACGAGATCGAGCGATGGATCAACGCCTCCAACGTCTCTCTGAGGATCCTCTTCCCCAGCGAGCGAAGACTCTGCGATCGTGTCTTTTCCGGCGACCTCGCCGATCTCGCGTTCACTGAATCCTGCCGTGGATCGGTGATCCAGCTGCTGAGCTTTGCCGACGCGGTCGCGATCCATAACCGCTCGCCGGAGCAGTTGTTCCGAATCCTCCACGTGTTCGACGCAATGCGCGAACTGATTCCGGAATTCGCGTCGCTTTTCTCTGATTCGCAATGCGAGAACGAAGCAATTGCGGTTTGGAAGCGACTGGGGGAAGCGATCAGGGAAATTTTCACGGAATTGGAGAACCTGATTCGCCGCGATCCGGTTAAGGCGGCGGTTCCTGGCGGCGGGCTTCACCCCATCACTCAATACGTGATGAATTACCTTCGTTCCGCGTGCGAGTCGCGGCAAACCTTGGAACTAGTTTTCCAACATGATTTGGTTCAGTTGAAGGATTTCCCTATGGTTGATGATGATAGGGTGCAATCCAATGATACTCTGTTGTGTGTTCAATTGGCTTGGATTATGGAATTGTTAGAGAGCCATTTGGAAATAAGGTCTAAATTGTACAAGGACCCTGCATTGTGCTCTGTTTTCATGATGAATAATGAGAGGTACATTGTTCGAAAGGCGAAAGATAGTGAACTGGGAACCCTTTTGGGCGATGATTGGATCCGAAAACACACTACGAAAGTTCGACAATGGCATGTGAGCTATCAGAGGAGTTCTTGGAGCAAGGTGGTGGGTTTCTTGAAGGTGGAGAACAGTGATGGGTCAATGGTGGGGTCTAATGCTGTCGTTGAAGCAAAGGCTATGAAGGAGAAGCTCAAGTTGTTCAACCTGCATTTTGAGGAGATATGCAGGGTTCAGTCTCATTGGGTTGTCTTTGATGACCAACTTAGGGAGGAAATTAGGATTTCGATTGAGAGGATTTTGTTGCCTGCCTATGGAAGCTTTATTGGAAGGTTCCAGAATGTTCCAGAACTCGGCAAGCATGCCGAGAAGTATGTCAAGTATGGGGTGGAGGACATTGGGGATCGGCTTAACGATTTGTTTCAGGGAAGCAGTGGATCAAATGGTGGCCGAAAGTGAAGGTAAAAGAAGGTGCTGACTCGTGTGTTTATGTACAAACTTGTAGTGTAATTAGATATACAAAGTTTTGGATGTCACAAATTGCAGTCCTAAAGAATGTGTGATATGTATACTGATATACCATTGTTGCTTATTGCTCAGAAATCATTGTATATATATTTTCTGATGAAAATTATAGTATGAAGTTAATACATTCTGAGTTAAAGGGCAGTCTATTGTCCGAAGCTCTCAGCTGATGAGGTCTAGAAAGAGTAGTTGTATGCAGTCTTATCCCTCAAGGCAAATATGCTGTTTTCAGGATCAATACAATTTGAGTTGAAAAAAAATGAAAGTGTCTGTTGTTAAATTTATGTTCTAATTGGCAGTTTCTTTCAACTGTTCCAGGGTAGCGGAGTTTAACATCTGAATGCTTAGAACAGTATAGGAATATGAGCATACTCGATCACAAAATTTAGTATATATTATTATCAATATATGTTCCGTTTCCTGTTTTTATTGTTTCAGTTTTCTTCGTTCATGTCCAAAGTGCTGACAGGACAAAGATTTTGATCTTTTTATTTGGTGGAAAAGGATTAGAATCTTTTGAGTCCTTTCTGTGTTAGTTTGGGGAGGAATATTCATAAGCGAAGTGGGATAATGGTGGTGAGGCCAGGGTTAAGATATAGAAGTGGTTCAATGGTTCGGGGGAAGATAAAAAAACAGTTTGCAATCATAGGATAAAGCATTTAAACGGAGGAAGATTCATCTAGTTTGTATAAATTATAATCATAATACTACCACTAATTTAATTAATGGTGACTTTATGGATTGCATCCTTTACTTTTTCTTTCTTAAAAACATATTATAATTTGCAGCCTTTTTATTTTTTATACTTGTTGCTTTTCTCAGATAATGGTTTCTGTGCTCATCAGTATATCCAAATCCTTGTTTTACCAAGTTAGGGTTAATGGAATTTGATAATTTTGATTGTAGCCAGATAAGGTTTTTTGTTTTACTTTCTTTCCTTCTGTTTGCTAGTGATCAAATAGGTAATACAAAAGCTCCTATTGATTGATTCAAGAAATTGTTAATGCCGTGTTGCCTTGTCTTTCTCTATCCAAATATAATACTAAGAATTACAGCCTTATAGGCTATAGCTATGATTCCATTACTCAATTACTAAATACCCCACCTTGATTCAGCTCTTTGCAGCTTTGCCTCTGCGCTGAATGAACTCGATAGGAAATGGCTGTTAATGCAGATTGGTAGAACATTCAATACGTGATAAAATGGGTTCTGGAAATGATTCTTAAATCCTAATGTAATAAATCATAAAATTTACTCACAGCCACGACCCACGAGCGTGAATTTCTTTTGTTACTAACTTTAAGCATTGGTCAATCTGAGACCCTCTGGTGTGATAGATGCTAATGCAATTATTCATAGCAATTATATTTTATAAATTCCACAAGATGAAATATGAAGCTAAATGAACATTAATTTATTTTTTACGATAAGTAAAGAATTTTTTCAATCGAAGGCTTAGCAAAAGCTCTGCTATGAGAGGCAAGGTCAAGAAAACTGAACCGAGCATTGAATCGATCAAGACAGTGCTCAAAATTTAGAGATGCTCAACCGGGTTCAACCAGTAGTTTTGACTTTAATAATAAAATATATATATATATATATATATATATATATATATATATATATATATATATATATATATATATATATATATATATAAAATTAAAAAGCAAAAAATTATATTAAATTATTAATAATAACATAATTAATGCAAAATAATATTTATTATGAGGTATTTTATCAAACATCTTAAATGTAAAATTTATTTATTTTAATTTTTACTTACATTTTTTTTAGAAAGTACTCACAAATAGTATAACAATCATTTTTTATTTTTTATTTTTAAATTAATTTAAGAGTATATAACAAATAAGCATACTAAAAGAATCAAGGTTGGAAAAAAAATGAATTTTTGTTTTGATTGAACTTTTTCTTTTTTTTTAATAAAAAAAATAGCATTTTTATCAAAATTTAAAAAAACAAAAAAATCGATCAATCGATTTAGACCGGTTTAGCCGGCCCGGTTCATACCGGTTCATCGATTTTGACCACAACCGGTTTTGTGGTAAAGACCGGACCAGCCTAGGGTCCGATTCCCAATTGGACCGGTCCGACCGGCCGGTCTGGTCCAGTTCTCTCTTCCTTGATGAGGGCTTTTTGATCAAACTGTTGTACCTTTACAAACAAAATACCAATGTAACGTAGACTAGAAACAATTTCTTTGTCTGTGGTTGTTTTTGCCACAGTGGAAGTGGACATATAGCAAGGCGCAATTTGAGCTCGCGCCACCAGAACGAACCACCTGACAACGACAGGTGAGTCGCGGGCCATTGGATGGCACTGCTTGAGGTCACGCCATCCTGCTGGGTGCTTTGGGGTGGCGCGGGTTGGAGTTGCTCCATCCATGAGATGCTGCCACGTGTCCCTTCTGCAGAAGCATGGCGCATGTTCAAGTTGCGCTAGTCAAAAGCTGCCGAACAATGGAGTTATGCCATCCACCTCCTTTTCCCCCATTTTTTAACTTACGTTCAAACCCTTCTCATTTCCATTGGTGTCTGTATACTTGATACCGCTCTCTACTGTCTCTCAAATTTTTTGCTCCTTCACAAAATTTCCACTTGAAGTTTCTCAATTTTCCAGTTTCTATAAACTTTAGCGAGCTTTATTCAATATTTAAATTCCTCAATCTTTTGTTTTTAAATTCTTTAAAAATCTAATCTTTAAATAAAAAACTACATATATAGATAAATAAAATATTTTTTAACAAAATAATTTTCAAAAAATAAATTAAAAAACAAGATTCTAAATATATTTTCTAAAATTAATACTTAAATATATCCTAATAATTTTTTAATAAATATCCTAACACGATTCTAAATATCCTAATAATTTTTTTTTTTAAAGTTAACTCACAAAAGTTTATTAGAAACTATTATAATTTTCTTAAAAATTTTAAAAACATTTTTTAAATTAAACTTATTAATAAAATCATTCTACTCTTAAAAAATAATAAATTCATAGTAAAATGTTATTATACATATGATTTGAATGAATAAATCAAAATTTATAAATAATAAATAAAGTTTAAATTACCTTTGTAAAAACAGTTAAACAACACAAAATGATTTGCAATGAATAAAGGGTCTGTTTATATAGAAGGGGAATACGGGTGAAGAAAGGGGGTAGGAGAAAAGGAGAAGGGTGGGTTTATAGAAGGCTATTGGCGCAATGTCATGCAGCACCACTATGCGGAAGGGACATGTGGCGGCATCTCGTGGATGGAGCAACTCCAACTCGTGCCACCCCAAAGCACCCAGCAGGATGGCATGACCTCAAGCAGCGCCATCCAATGGCCCGCGACTCACCTGTCATGTAGTTGTCAGGTGGTTCGTTCTAGTGGCACGAGCTCAAATTGCGGCTTACTATACGTCCACTTCCACCCTGGCAAAAACAACCACAGACAAAGAAATTATTTTTAATCTACATTACATTGGTATTTTGTTTGTAAAAATACAACAGTTCGATCAAAAAGCCCCTTGATAAGAGGCAACATTGTCTGATACTTACAGTGTTTTTTTTTTTAATTTTAAAGCAGAAAAATATTACAAAGGAAAAGGAAAAGTTGAAAGAAGAAAACACAGCCAAACTAAATACAGCAAATCAAGTACAAATGATTTTTTGGTCTCCACAAAATTATGTCTAGCTATCTGTTATATGAATAGCTTCTTGCTTTTGGGTTATGTTCGGATACTTAATGATGAATAGAATGGAATGAAATTTTGTAGAATGATATGGAGTGGAAAAGAATTGAATGGGATAGACATTTCATTATATTGTTTGGATATCAATGGATAAAGTGAAGTGGTAACAATTTTAAATTATTTATTTTTATCCCATCCCACTAAATTGGAGGAGAAGTAAAATAGGGACATTAAATAGAATAGAATGGAATGGATTCAATCCAATGCTATTCTATTTTATCCTATTTTAAAGCATATAAACAAATGAATCCTATTCCATTACATTTCATTCTTTTCCATTAATCGAAATATAGTCAAGAGTGGTGCTATTTGTCACAAAATCATTTTTGTGATAAAAGCACCAACAGTTAAATTGAGCAGTTAATTTTTGTCTTTTAAGGAATAAAAGATAAAAAATAAAAGACTTAACAGAAATCAATAGTATGAATGATTGATGATAGATTCGTACAAAATGAATCCTTACCATTAAGCACATTTATTTATTTATTTTTGGTACCGTGAAAACGACAATTCATATTAAACATAATATAGGTAGCCTTTGGTATCCAAATAATGTCTGAACTCCACGCACCTTCATTTAGAGTGCTTCCGAAACCATACCCACGTTTTAACACATCAATCTCACTGCTCTAGGGTCTTCACATCATTAATCTCAACTCTTAAACGAAGTCATGGAATCCCTTTAATTCGAGACAAATCCAATGTTCTAGTATTTTGACCATCCTTTCGCCAATCTTTTCTCCAATTTTAGTAGTTTCACTTTGATATTCGAGTTACTTACCCAAAAGTGGTTACTTGAAGCAAAAATGGACTAACCCAATTTGAAATTGCGTTGTCAATTTTTTTAAGAGGAAAAAGAAAAAGTTTAATTAGCATACCGGTTGCCTATTTGCCACAATTGAATCAAAAAAGGGGACACACGGATAGTCCTGACAACAATAACATCATCAAGGTATTACATGTACGATTTCACGGTTGGAGAAGTACCAAATAATTCTTAAAAAACCACGTACCATTTTCTAAAAGTTCTAGCAGCAACTAGCTGATCATGAAAAAGGAATATGTATTTTATATCTAAAACCCTTGGGAAAAGACGTTCTTCGACAAATTCCTAATTACACCTAGGTCGGCCATGGATGTTTACCAATTAAGTTGTGTCAACAATTCATGGGTCTGGAATCAAATTTATCTGCAATGGAGGATGAGAAGATCATCTTCTTTCCCATCCTCTACTTGATGGCTTCATTTCTTTGTGCATGGTTGGCATAAGAAAATCTGATAGAGATGGTCATGAACCGATAAATCACACAAGGGTTAATAATACCTATATTTTTATCAGATTATCGGGAATCTTAATCATTTTTTAGGCTGTATATATCACACTAAATTATGCCTTTTTCTTTTGGAGTTGAACTTATTCTTTCGAGGCCCGTCTTTTGCTCTGACCAATACGTTATAAACCTGATGATGTACAAATTATCCTGCTACACCTTTTAGGTCACATTTTTCATGATACGTGGAAGATAGATATTTTCAACATCTGCAAAGCTAGCGAAGGAATTTATAATTAATACCAATCCTGATCAGATATCTTCATTCAATTTGATTCCAGCAACTTGAACCCCGTGCATGCACCATTTCCATATGGAGCCTATCTGCCAATATATCTAGGACCAAGAGCTTGTTTTTATATTAGATTTGATTGGATACAAACCCACTCGTGGATATATATCATATGCAATTTATAGGGCTTGCCAGTTAACACTAATGCTTAAAATTGATTTCTCCATTCTCGAAGATCCCGTTCAATGTTCCTAAACTTGAAACAGTACTTACAAAAATATATTTAGATTTGGTAGTTACAATAACATGGTTGAGGAACTTGAGGTAAAGCTTTACAAAACATGCACAACCATTTGTCAAGTATATAATAATATGGGAGAGAAGACAGTATTCAATCTCACCTACTACGTATATATTCCACTCAAAAATGTGGTCAGTAGTTGGAGTTGCAAATGTACTTTTGTAGTGCACAGATTTGCAAACTGCTGAGAAGAGAAAGATGTTTTTCTTTTTTTATTTTTTTATTTAGTACAGCTAGTTTTTTTTAATAAAATTATTAATAGGTGGTATCAATTTTATTATTATTGTTATAAAAAGAATATAACTAAAACATATATCGAATCAAATAATTGTATCGAACTTAATTCATTGTTGAGATAAAGATTTACAAATTTACATGTAAAGGAAGATTTACAAATTTAATTAAATAATTTGATTAAAGGTGTAATTGATTGAATAAATATATCAAATTAAAGTTATTAAATTATCAAAACCTATTTAATCAAAGTTACTTTTAGAAAAAATAAATAAATATAACAGTGCTACATGAGACCTTTAACCAGAATTTTCCTTTTATTAAATAAATGTTACTACAAAGAGTAATTATGTAAATTTCTATTATAAGTATTTGATAAACTATTCAAATTAAGCATAATAAATTATAGTACTATTAATTTATCTATTTATTTTTAATAAAATAGTAGTGACTCATACTTTTTATGTATAAAACTTTCACTCTTTAGTATTTCTCTAGTTTTTTCTTCCTTTTCATCATTTTAAATTGATCCTTAAATTAGTCCCTTATTTTCTTTTTAATTGAGTTCTTAGTTATAAATATTTATAAATAAATAGATCCCTTCTTGTTAGTCTTAGATATGACAAACAGTTTGGCATGTTATTTCATGTTAAATCCAAATGGGCCTCTATTAGGCGTATTAATTCATACAATCTTCTAAGGCCACTCATCTAAAATAAAAGCATTTTAGCCTAATAAAAGTCTAAGAAAATTTTACTTCTCTCTCTCTCTCTCTCTCATTTTCTTCCTCCCATTTTCTTACTCCTTCCTTTCATGTTTTCAGCTATGAATGGTGAAGCATACTCAAGCTAAAGGTAATGGTGTTATAGAGGGACGGATCCAAGTGTTGGTGCCCCCACCAAATCTTGAAATTTTTTTTATAAGTATACAGGTGGATATATATTTTTACCTCCATTATTTATTAAGTTTGACCCTACACTATGATAAAAAAAAAAAAAAATTAAAAAATTAACCCACTTTTCTATTCTTATTCCTATTACTTAAATTTTTTGGATCCATCATTAGTGTTATAACCAAGGCTAATAGAAAGGGATATGTTTAAAAACATTTGCAATTATAGAACTAACTCAATATAAAAATGTGTCGAGGCCAATTTAGAAATCAACATAAAGTGTAGGTATTAAAAACTTAATTCAAACTTTACTTTTTTGTTACAAGATATATAAATGATTAGTTATACATTGTTACAAACTTAATTTTAACAAAATTTTTAATATCCTAAGGGTAAGAGTTATTTATACTTGGAGTTGAGTTCTTATCTCGGCAAACATTTTTTTTATGTATTATTCTTTTTTTTTTTTGGGCTATTATTTTATTCATGTTTTAGTATGTTACCACTTGTATGTTATTATGCTGTTGTAACATTGATAATTTAAAAGTTAAAATTCAATAAATTTTGAATATTGATAATTTAGAGCACAACCTCTCATTGGCTATATTGTTGCCTGCCCTGCCTATATTATTAGCCCATCATGTAATTTATACAACGAAATACTAAAATATACCATATATATTTTTTTAAAAAAAAAATTGACGATAATGTTATAGATTTGTTTTTAAAATATGAATTTATGTCATATATTTAAATAAAGACATTAATTTTTTTTTTAATGCTTTTATATATTCCGAACACTAATTCATAATTTAAATTAAAGATTTGAAACTCCAATTCTAATCAATCAGGGAAATTTCTAAGACTGTTTGTCTCTAGTCTATCCTACATAAGTTGAGCATTGTATAATTTTCCCGTTATTGCCTGAGCATTATCGAGTATTATAACAAAAACAAATTTATGATACGTCTATTTCAACATATACATTGATAATAGCTCGTCTCCGAGCCAGATCACTCTGTTTGGAGTTTGGACTATTAATGCGAGATACCAACAAGATCTTAGCAAAGTAGCTTACGTTTACCACAAACAAAAAGGGAACTACCAAATCCTACATGTACAAGTTGTGGAGTATCAATATCAAAGAGAAAACCATTGACACAAAAGCCATTCGCAGTACAAATCTAAACATGGGTCCGTGAGAAAAATAAATAACCATTCAGGTGATGGTCTCATGAAGGGTCCATTCAATGGCCTTCAATCTTACCAACCATTTCAAGATTTAGACAGTGCCGGAAATCAAGCCTTGCTTTACATACTAAGAGATGGACATTTCACCAAATTTAATTTTTACTCTCTTCCCAAATAATTTGGATAAGGTTACTTTCCAATTAACTACCGTATACATGTATATGTATCAATTATTGCAAAGACAATAAATGTGTTTTTATGCAAAGGAGATAAGTGGTTAATTGTGAGAGTGATAGGAGTAAATCTTGATTATTGAATCTCATATAAATAATTAAGATTAAAATATAAAATTATATTATTATTTTAAGTGATTATATGATATTTGAATAACTTTTAATCTTGACCACCAATCATGTATGATTTAATGGCCAAAATTGACTCCTCTCGCCTCTAATAAAAGCAACCCCCTTGGGAAGTACGGAGGAAATCAAGCGGAATATCGGGGTAGTGGTGTTAACAATGTTGAAAGAGCTTCTCGAAGAAGAAGAATTCTTAGTTGGCTCGGCAGTGCACATGATGGCTACGGAGGAGCATCGGATGGGAGGAGAAGGGGAGGCAACAAGGGCATTTGTGGAAGAGGATCTCCTACAATCAATGATGCACAATTTCCAACACGATGAGCCACTCGCCATTGGCTCATTTGAAAATCCTCTAATGATAGAAGGTTCTTGATGTAGTGGGTCAGAAGTAGGACCTGTGTAGAAGCTTGTAGAGGAAGAGTGCTTCCTAATCAAGTCAAATGTGCAAGTCCAAACAACTAAGGCCCACAACTCAATGTCAAAGGAAATGGGCCTTGAAGCTGTTCAAGCAGAATCATCTAGTAGCGGCCCATTGTATCCTTTAGGATTTGAAAATGTCTGTCAACTTGTTGTGTCGTCTAGACGGGCTCCTTTGGAATCGAAGCAAAGGAAAGTGAGCAAGATGATCAATTAGTGGGGGAATTTATAGACAAGGTTCCGCAAACCCCATCTTTAGGATCTTGTTCAAATCTTTAGAGTGAAGATATTGAAGCAATTGAAGCAGTGACATCTTAGGAAGAAAGTCTTGTTGAAGCAAGAGTCACTTGGGACATTGGAAAGATGTTGGGACTTAAAACTACAAATGAAATGGCTGTGATTAAGGCTTTAGCTAAAGGTCCAGAATGTCTAGATTTTGTAATTCCCAGGACAAGGGGACAGCCTAAGAAGAAAAAAGGAAGTCCTAAAGATTGAGGAGCTCTAGCTTGTGCTTCCTTTGGTGGTGTGGTGGTGATTATTGGTGCTTCTGGTTGGCTTGCATGTTGAGTAATCAATCACTTTGTTTTGGTGTGTAGTCTTCTTTGGTTGTTGTCATTGACTATTTGTTTTTTTCTTGGTATGTGGTGTCTGGAAACATATCTTGAGTGTTATCTATGTCAGCATATCATGGTGATGGTTACAAAATGGGAGTTGTGACTTTGCCTTCTTGCCTTGTCTGCTCATCTAATGTGGTTTTTTGAGTTCATGTTTGGTTCGCCTTTGCAATTGCATCAATAGCAATTTGGAGAGTGTTTATAGGTTGGTATAGGAGTCCTTTCATATTACATAATATGAAAGGAAGGCTCAAGATCATCAAGGTGTTATCCTGGAATCAATCTAAGGTTTCTTGGCTTCACAGCTGGTGTGGAAGTGTGGTCAAAGCTCTTGTATGTGCAAGGATCTGGCCTCTTCTGCAATGGGAGCTGTACTTTGTTTAGTAGCTCTAGTTTTGCTGTTATCAAAGACTTTGCTAGTGTCCTATCTTTCATCTTTTGGGCATTTGCTGCAGTTGGGGTCTACCTTTCTATTCTATTGGAGATTTGTAGCTAGGGGGATTCTCATTACTTGTCAATCTGAGTCTTAGGCTAGCATTATATTAGTTTTCTTTTTTGCTTGCTTTTGATTGTCTTTGCCTTTTTTGCTTTGCTTGTTTTGCTCCTTACCTTGGTTTGGGTAAGTCGAGGTATGGGAACTAACTATCGAAAGAAAAAAAAAAAGCAACCCCCTCACTTGATAAACCTCTAGTTATGGGAGTATGTCAAGAGAAGGGAGTGGTTAATGTCATGTATATGTTCAACATGATATTTAATGTGCTATGTAAACATTTATGTTGATTTTGTTTAATGCCGATTTATGGAGGAACTGTGTTTTATGGACTAAAATGTTAATTTTCTATCATTAAATATTGTTATAATTGATGTTTACAATTTTAATGATTAAAATTAAAGTTTACTCCACATAAAATTGTGGATAACAATGCTTTCATTTTAAACATATTTTTTTTTTAAAAAAAAAAAATACCAATTCAAAGTTTGAAATTTAAAATAATGGTTGAAACTACATAAAAATTCATGCTTACTTGTAACATATTATTGCAAAACAGTAAAAATTTGTTGGTTAAACAACTAACTTTATTCATAGTGATTATTCATATAGTTTGGTAGTTAGATAAACTTTCAAGAAGCTAGTTATAATAACTAACTAATGTTACTTGTGTATAAGCTTTGTCTCATATCATTAATGATAATTCACTAAGAGTTCATTTCTCATTCTCTTGATTCTAATATGGTATAGGAAAGTGATAATTCTCTGCACATTTTGTCATTTTTTCTTCTTTGTTCACTTTTGATTCCTGCGGATTTTCATCCATTTTTCTTAATCATGGTGTATCTTCCAAGCTTGGATGATTTTTCAAGTTCCTATTTCTTGCATCCTCCTAATCACCTAGGCTTGAATCTTGTTTCTCAACTTCTGGTTGGATACAATCACACTTCTTGAAAGAGATCTATAGAGATGGCATTGAATGCTAAAAGCAAACTCAAATTCGTCAATGGCATGATTCCAAAACATGATGATGAAATAGATCCATAACTTTGAGCTTGATAATAGAGGAATAATGACTTTGTGAGTTCTTTGATTTGGAATTTTGTCTCCAAGGGCACCACCTCTAGCATCATCCATGCCAATTCTGTTTTTGATATTTGGAAAGATTTGCAAGAACGTTTTCACCAAAAGAATGCTCCAAGGATTTATCAATTGAAGAAAGAACTTGTGACTCTTACATGAATCATTATTTCACACAACTAAAATTTATTTAGGAGGAATTAAATGTTTTTCGACCTACTTTTACTTACACTTTTGGGGGGTGTTCGAGCCTTGCTTGCTCATTTTGATAATGAGTATGTTCTAACCTTTTTATGGGTCTTAATAGTAGCTATTAGGAAGTGAAAAGTCAGATTTTACTCATCGATCGTTATCACCTATTTTAAAGATGTTCTCTTTGGTGCACCAAGAAGACGGGTAGAGGGAGATTGGGTTTGTAGTTCAATCTACTGTTAATTCCCAATTGGCTTTTGCTATGAAGGTCAATATAATTCTTCTAAAGCAATGCTAATAAAAGTGTAATTCCAAGAATCACAAGAAGGATAGGCCAACTTGTTCTCATTGTAGAATTCTAAAGCATATTAAAGAAAAATATTACAAGTGTTCTCCAATTACAAGAAACAATCCCATGGTTCATTAGTTGTTAATCAAGTTCAAAATTATTTCAACAACCCTTGCAAACACTAACATGCTATTGTCAATTGCTTAATATTAACAGTTGATGACATTGTTGTCTTCTTAGGTGTCTCATGCTACTAATCCAATAAAAGAAAACTTTGATGCTTTAATGAGTAATGACGATATAATATTTTCTGCTTCCAGAATAGACAATTTTCCAAATACTCATGAACAACTTCAGCTCATTGATTTAGGAGCTACTAGTCTCATCACTTGTTCTTTGTCTAATTTTGTTATGCTCAATCCAATGACTAATTCCTTTGTTATTTTACCAAATAGATCCCAAATACCAACTCTAGCTTTTAGTTCAGTGTTCATACGATTTTGTCTTGCATAACACGCTTTATGTTCCCTCCTTTCATATCAATCTTCTCTCAGTTTATTTCTTACTATCAATTTGAATACCAGTATACATTTCACTCACAAATCTTTTTGTATATAGGACATCAGTTTCTCAAAGACAATTGGGAAGGATAACTTGGTTCAAGGACTCTATGTCTACAAACATCATGCACCAAGCATCAAGATATTGCATTGTTACAAAGTCCCCTACTATTTATGATTCTATTATCCGTAATAAACTCCATAATTCTATAAATACTACATCTCATGTTATTGCTAAAATTTGGCACAATGGTTAGGTCATGTATCTCCTAAAGTCTTTACAAATGTATGCAATAAAATACCTTTTACTATCTCGTCATTTTATAATTCTCAATCCGATGATATTTTTCTATTGTCTAAGTAAAAAAGATTAACTTTTACATCATAAAATCCCATTACATCTAATTCTTTTAAATTGTTTTATTATGATATTTGGGGGCTATACCATACCACAACTTATCATGGCAAGCGGTTGTTTCTCACATTGATGAATGATTTTTAACATTTTACCTAGACCTATTTACTTAACCACAAATCTGAAGCTCTTGTCATCATCAAAAGATTCTTTGCCTTAGTTGTTGCAACTCAATTTCACAAGACAATTTAGAAGTTTTACTTTAAGAATATAGAGTAGTTGCACATGACTGACTTTATAGAAGAAATTCAGTTATGTGGAAAGGCCTCAACAAAATATTGTGGTAAAGAGGAAACATCAACATTTGTTGAATGTGGCTAGGTCCCTTTATTCAGTTCAAGTTACCTATTATATTCTTAGGTGCATTCAAACTACCACTTTTCTCATCAACAAGCTAACACTTGCTTTAAGAATTAGTGTTCTTACATAGCTTTATTTCATAAAGAACATGACTATTTAGGGCCTTTAGTTATGTGGACTTTGCTTCTACACAATCCACTGGAGACAAGTTTTAGCAAGGGCATGCCCAACTATATTTGTTGGCTACCCTTTTAGTTACAAAGGATATCAGTTGTATTGTCTTCGAACTAGGAAATTTTTCATTTCACAAGAGGTGTTTGATGACGATACTTTTCCCTTTCTTGCTATACCTACTTATCATTCTAAACCTGATTTGTTCCCTGACCTTATTCATCTTCTCCCTATTTTGGACATGTAAGTCATGGAGCACATTAATTCTTCAAAACCTTGTATACCTTAGCCTACAATAAGATCTTAAGGTTCTGATTACACAACTAAAGCTCTCCCTTTAAAGAGATCTACCAAATTACATATACAATCTTCTTGTTTGCACATGATTATCGATGTCATTCTATTACACCTTACCCTTCACAGATTTTATCACTTATGACAAGCCCTCTTCTCAATATAAATATTTTATCTTGCAAGTTTCTGCTACTTATGAACCACAATTCTACCACCAAGCAACAAAGTTGCCTGAGTGGCAACAAGCCATGGCTAATGAAATACAAGCTATAGAAAACAATTACACATGGGATGTTGTTTCTCTTTCAAAAGGCAAGCATAACATAGGTTGTAGATAGGTGTACAAGATTAAAAGAATACATATGGTACTGTGGATCAATATAAAAGCTAGATTAGGGGTTAAGGGTTATATATAACAAGCCAAAATAGATTTTTTTTGGAAACATTCTCACTTATTGCATAGATTACAACAAGGAGAGTCTTATTATTTCTTATAGCAATTAAGGGTTGGAAGCTGCTCCAACTTGACACCAATAATGCAATCCTAAATAGTGATTTGTTTGAGGAGGTTTAAATAACCACTAGGATATACTACAAAAAAGGAGAATTTGGTTTGCAGATTGAATAAATCAATTTATGATTTGAGGCAAGCTCCTCGGCAATGGTTCTATAAGTTTTCATCTGCCATCATCTTTGCTGGCTTTACCTAGCATAAATCTAATTACTTCTTATTTTACATAGGGGAAAGTGATTCTTCTATGGCTTTATTAGTCTATGTTGATGAAATAATCATAGGCAGTTAAGATTCTACTACTATTACATGGGTTCAACACACTCTCCAACATCAAGCTCAAGATCATTAGCAATTTGAGATATTTCTTAGGTCTTGAAATTGCACAATCTCATAGGAGCATCTATTTGTCTCGATGACATTATAGTTCTCCTCCTTGAAGATACAAGGTTTATGGATTGCAAACCCTTTAAGTTGTTTTTGGATCCAAAATTAAAGCTAACTAAAGGTGAACCCTTTGAAGATAATTCCCATTACAGAAGAATGATTGGCCAATTTTACTATATCTTACTATATCTCGACCGAACATTTGTTTTATTGTTAATAAGCTCAACCAATATATGTCTAAGCCCCGAACTCCTTATTTGGATGCTCTTCATCATTTGCTTAGATATTTAAAAACATCTCCAGGCTAGGTCTGCTATTTTCATCTTTTTCTTCTTTGTGTTTGTAGGCTTATGCTAATGTTGATTGGGGGAGTTACCTTAACACTAGGAGATCTATAACCAAGAAGCAAAACAATATCTGTACATCATCTATAGAGGCTGATATAGCGCCTTAACCCGCCTAATCAGTGAAGTGATGTGGATTACCAGATTACTACTTTGCTTAAAGATTTTGGTGTTTCCATTGGTCTAACTCTTGTTCTTTATGACAATCAAGTTGTTGTTCATTTGGCTAGCAGTTGTAGCTTCCATGAGAATATAAACACATTGAAATTGATTGTTACTTTACCTGGGACAAGGTTCAAGATGGGACTATTCGGTTAGTGCATGTAAAGTCTGCTCATCAATTGGCAGGCATTCTTAATAAACCTGTTTAGGCTTTTTCATTAAGGTCATTGTGTGCAAGTTGGGTATCATTGATATCTACATCCCAACTTGAGGAGGTATTACATATAACAATTTAATTTGTTAATTAAATAATTAACTATGTACATAGTGATTATTTAATTTATGTAGTAAGGTAGTTAGATAAACTTTTAGAAAATTAGCTACAATGACTAAATAATATTCTCCATGTATAAGCTTTGCCTCACGTCAATGATAATTCATTGAGAGTTCAGTTCTCATTCTTTCGAGTATATATATATATATATATATATCATTTAAATTTAGTTGATTAGCCTTAATTAATTTTTCAGTTTAATTTTAATATACGTGTAGTTAAATTTTTTTTTTGTAATATCATATATATAATCTTATTTTTTTTTTCCATAATAAGAAAGCTCATCCCCACCACATAGGGAAGCAACAAGGAGTACAACCAATCACACTGGTCTAACCAATGAAGACCAGACTAATAAGCATGCTACATGTCATAATCAAAAAACAACAAAGGAAAAAGGGGAAAACAGTAGACCCGAAAATTAAACTATCATCCAAAGAAATGTAGACCACACCAAGCAAAGCAACATGAATCCTGCTAGGCACTATCAGATTCAGCAAACCAATAAAACCAGCAAGACCAGCAAATCAGGAAACACTAAATAATTGTTGAAATAGGATCACTGCTCACCAACAAATCAAGGCCCAAAATTTGATACCCTTCTGAGATTAGAAACTCCACTCCTCTTCCGGATCAAATATAAATCAGTAGAAAATTGTTCAGCTGAACAAGGAAGATCCTGGCACCAACTTCTAGCCCAAAACCCAAGTCTGGTCTTCATTAAGTGAACTTCCAATTCCAGTTTGGTGTATAGTGTTAAAAAATGACCCTATTCCTGATCCCCCAAATAGTCCGTAGCACAACATACATTAAAGACATCCATAGTTTTCTTTCCAAACCCCTGAAAGGAGCACCCTCCCACGCTTTAGAAAACATAATAAGCTCCTTTGGTAAACACCAGTAAATCCCCTACCACTGTAAACTATTATGCCACAAGAGCCAAGCCACATAATAAGAAAAAAGAGGTGTTGCACATATTCGTTTTCAACACTACATAACACATATGTTTGGTCAATGAACAATTAAATCTAGTTAGTCTGTCTTTAGTGCTTAGACGCTCCATCATAATGAACCACACCAGTAGCTCTACATGGGGGAAGCAAGCTTCTTCCAAACTACTCTAGCCTGGGAATGTACGTTCAGGGATGTGGCTGTGTCCCTAACCATCTGCAAATAGAAAGATTTGACAGAGAAGTCCCTAGCTGTATTAAATTTCCAAATCACCAGATCATCCAACCCTTCTACAAAGCAATATTGGCTGACAAGGTGCAAAAGGTCTTGTAATAATTCTTGCTCCCATGCTAATAGATTCCTTCTCCACAGGAAATTCCATTGCCAAGAATTTTCCTGCTAGTGACCCATATCTGCTATGAAGCAATCCTGCTATAATGAGATCAAGAAAAGCGGCTGGAATCTTTACTTCAGGATACTACCCTCTAGCCACAAGTCTAGCCAGAATTTAGTTTGGTTGCCACAACCCACTTTTTTCCATAAACCTTGTTGAATTATATGCTGACAGGAGATTCCAAAACTAGAGAAATCGAAAATTTGTCCCCACGTGCTACCTAGGTGAAAGGATGAAACTGAATGTAAACTGGTACCTGGGTTGATGTCGTGAGTAGAGGACACCACTCTCTTCCATAGCGACATACTACCATCAGAAAAGCGCCACCACCATTTAAATAGTAGTGCCGCATTCTTGATAACAATATTACGAACTCCTAGCCCATCCAACTCCTTTGATTTCTGAATTGTTCCCCAATCAATCAAAGCAATTCCTTTATGCCTAGTATCTGAAAACCAGAAGAATCCTCGCTGCATCTTTATAATTTTATCCGCCACCATCTTTGGCATTTTAAATATGCTTAGATAGTACAATGGCAAACTATTGAGTACTGATTTGATCAACACAAAGGAATTTATAATCTTTATAATCTTATGTTAATATCCCATATTAATGAAGTTATAATTATATGAGGATAAATTTATTAAATAATATATCAATACATGAGGCTAAATTTATTAGATAATATATCAATACATCATTAAATCAAGAAAAAAAATATACCGGTGTAAATACATTAAAGTTAGATTTTAAACATTTTGGCATTGAATTCATATGACTTCGAGGGGGGAAAAATTGAGGGGTGAGAATTTGGGTGATCTTCTACAATATTTGTAAAACATCAATAATTAATCTAATCCCAAAGTCCTAAATGAAGAAGAATTAGGGGTAATGGTACTCTAGTACAAATCCTAAATTTGTCCTGTACTGACTAGCGATCATTTGGGTCTGTTCATTCGTATACTAATTATAACTCCTGTATATCAAATTAAAAAACTCGTTACTCACGTTCACATAGGAATTGTCAACACAATGCACCCACTGTTTTATTTGAACAGACCCCATTTTAGTCCCTGATCAAAATATTGGAGGATAAATTCACTCATAATAAATGAAAAATCTTAAAATAGTTCCAAAATATTAAAAATATAGGTTAAGTTAATTATTTTAAGAGATAAATTCATATTTAAAAAATATTTTATGAGACATATTGGTCCATAAGAAATATTGATTTTTAGTCTTTCAAAGACTATTTTAGAACTTTTCATTCATTAGAGACAAATTTGTCAACAATGTTTTGATAGGGACCAATTTGGGAGTTTCAACTTTTATTTGTTTATTTGAAAATTTTGAAGCCATTCGCCCATTTAGTAAATAATCAGTATATAATCTTTTTAAAGATGGATCCTCTCATATAAAAAATTTATTTATCTTTGTCATATTATTAATTTTTTTTATTAAATAGATATTTTTATAAATCTCATATTTATCTCCATCTTCTTAATTAATGATCAAAATTAATATATAATAAGATCATGTAAAATTTTAACATAAAAAAATCTATTCCCAATCTTTTCTTTCTTTTTAACTAAGCTATGCTCAGAGTCGCTTTTGTTATCCTATCAAACTTAATACGCTGAATCATAATTTTCTTTTGATATAATACACTGAACCACATTCAATTAAGCGTAACACTCCCATTTGTCTTGCCTTCTATTGGCAGCTGGAAAGTGAAACCCTTCCAAGCTCTTGAACCTAACCAACATTGCCAGCTGTCGGCATTTATATGCACATATATGGCATAAGATGAAGAGCAAGCGTCTGCATCTCGATCCTGTACCTAGAGATTATATCTTCTTGGGATGTTAACAACACAAGTAAAAGAACATGCACTTGACTGACAACAAAACGAGCCACGAGGAGGGTGGTGTACATTTTATGAAGGCTACAAGAAGATTATGAGTATGGTATATAGCACCACGGTAACATTAATGAATTTGAAGGATCTTAATTACATTATTCAATTAAATGATGATTACCCATCATTTATACATCAATGCTAGTTATACTTAAGTGCACTATTTATATTTGGGTTTTGGTAAAGTACTACTGAAGTACAGTTTGTTGGTGAATTATATGTACTAATTAATTATACACTTTGAGGAAGATAAAAATAGAAGGTGAGTCAATTAATTAATTGGGTTTCCACCTTGGCTTTAGTGTAGAGACAGACTAAGCTCACTTTGTTCAATAATGGATTAATTAATTACTACTAACTACTACTTCAATGGGGTCTCTCTTTCTGTTAGATTTAATAGTAGACCTAGGAATCTTGTAAATATCATGCCTCGTGCGTTCCTTTAACCGTCTCTATTATTTAATGAGAAGATCGTTTGATTGAGGTTTGAGTTGCTGTGGTCGGTGCCAGGAACCTAAGTGCCACGAAGCTTCGTCCTCTAATGTGGCCCCCAATACTAGCTGCCAAAAATTGCAATCACTTACTGTACCACGCTGCCTAATCTGACCAATGGATATATCATTCTCTTTAACTCAACAAATTAAATTAAAGAACACGAAAGAACAAAGGTAGTAAAATGTATGGTTAATCATGGTTTGAAGAACAATTAATGCCAATGTCTTGGGATTATAATTTTAGTCTAAAGCAAGTTTTGGACTAAAATTTATAAAGCTTTTTGTGTAGATCCAACATGTTTGTCCAAACAGTAATGGATATTTTTCATAAACATTTTGTCTCAAGTTTGAATTCTGGTGAACAATAAGAAGAAATTAATTATAAAGACAAAAAAGAAAAAAGCCAGCTACATAGCAAGTTAAATATAAATAACTAGCATATAATTGAAAAGGCCAGCGGCGTAACAGTTCAATATCCGTCGAGTTTTTAGTACAATTACGTACAAACATAATAAAATATAGAAAAGCAAAAATATATATTTATATTTGAAATTTGAATAGAAATGAAGCTGACAAACTATTTTATAAAGTTTGGCACTTAGAGATCGCTAATCCAAACAGAAATATTTTATTATACAAATAAAATGTGTAAAAAAAAAAAAAGGTATTCCGACCTTTTAAAATAGGGAGTGATGGAGAGATCTGATCACCGAATTTGTATACTTGAATGGCTGGCTGTCTTAATTTTCACACGCTTTCATCCAAAATTTTGTCATCAATTAATTGGCTGATATTTATTTTCTTGTTTTACGGAAAATATAAAAGCATATGGACCTTATTAACTTCGTCAATAATGAGTTGTACGTACATCATCACCTAATTTCTTTCATGAGAAAAGGGCATACAAATATCTGTCATGAAACGAAAGCATTTTCAAGTAATAGAAAGATCACGTCATGGTAGTCCCCATCCCCTCCAATTATATATATGAAACAGGTAAGTTAGCTTGGGACGTAGCAAATGAGCAAATTAATAGTACCTTGGTCCACATTTTAACTAAAAGGCAAAAATTCATGCATGAATTGTAGCTAGATGATGACTGCATCAATAATTAAGCTGAATCATTGGCCAGCTGGTCGAATGAGGTATTATACCCTCAGCCTATACTCTTAGGGCAGTTAACCACCGTTTTCATTCTATTATTCTCTTTAGCATTAATAATGCTTATTTATGCACATATAATAGTATAATTTAATTTTAATATATTATATTAATATGATTTTTTTACATTGTCATTTACTTTAGTGTTGACATTTCATTTAATAAATTAACAATCATATGAGGATCAAATTTATGATATAGTAACATATTATTAAACATAAAAATAAAACTTTTTTATGTTAATAATATATCAAAGTTAAATTCTGATTCTCACACTCTCAAAAAATAAACACGCTAATAGGATAAAAGATTATAACTAACTGCGGTGATTATTGTTACATAGATATCGATTAACTAGCTTTATAAATATTGTAAATGTGACATAGAAATTTCAATTAATACATCATATTTTTATATTATTAAGCGTGGATAAAAAATTTAATTAAATTACTGAAAGACCGATGCCACTTACAAACAAATTAACCTTTCAAATCAAGAAATCAAGTTTAGACATCTATTATTCAAAATATTTCACTAAAATTTAGATTTTATATTTTATATTTTCACGCCCAAAAATTGAATTTTAGACTTAAACTCAAGCACCAAGTCAAGCGTGTTGCTTTCCTATCATCTTTCTTTTCCGCATGCTCTCTTAGACTTTCTTTCCATTAAAAAAAAAAAATAGAATTGAACTTATTTGTATATTGGTACAAATCAATAATGTGAATACATACCTCGTTTGATTTTTGATAAGTATGTTTTGCCAGTTTTTAGCAAATAATGTTTTGATTTCATTTTCTTCCTTTGTTCTTTTCATTGGATGATTAAATTGTTAACTTTGCTACCATCATTGCTAATGGTACGCAACTTGGAGACGCTTTATATAATCCCTATTCAAAAACTAAAATATTTTTCATCAATTTAGTTTTTAAAAAATTGGGTTAAAATTCTAAGAATTTAATTTGTATATACTGATAATTAAAAAAAAAATTTATATAGATATTTAATTATGTATTATCATATCAGTAAAGATATTTGATTTGACCATCTATTATTTTAAAAATCTAACAAATAGAAGTATTTGATTCAATGACAATATAAATTTTTTTTACACTATTAATGTATTAAAATTAATCTCAAATTCCAAATGCTATATAATTGATATTGCGTTTCAGACACACCACCGTTGAAGATAATGTACTTTTCCAATGTAATACGGTCCTAATTTGATTTCGTGACTAACTTGAATCCTGATGATTGTAACTTTGAGATTCAGTTGGTAAATATGGTTGCCCCTTACACGGATTTCATAGTTTTTAGTTTTGTCGTTATCGAAGTTGCATCTGATTAATTAGGATAGGATTAATGGCTTTATTCTCTTTAATTTTTTTTTTTCTCATTTAGCTTTCTTTTTCTTCGTTTCATTTATCGGTGAACGAGTTTCTTGGTCTGGTGCGAATATTTATTTACTATTAGTATTTACTCCCTCTATTTTAATTTATTTGTTCATATGTACAACTTGATTTATTCTTAAATTAATGTATCTGGATATAATTTGTATCAGATATATTAATTTAAGAATGAATCAAATTATTCAAATAGACAAATAAATTAAAATGAAGGGAGTATTTGTTTAATTATAACCTTCACATTTCACACTACTTCCTATGGCAGCTTCCGGATCTTAGTTAATCTTTGATCAACCAAGGTCTCAGTTTATGGGAAATGATGTTTTGTTTCTATCGTTATTACAACAGAAAAATAATACTAGTACTGGACCAAGGCGTAAAAAAATATACTTGAATTATTTCTTAATTATTGCTTTATTTGGTTCATAATATCTATCACTTTAAGTAAATTTATTTGATTTAATTGATCTATTATTCTCCCATTTTTATAAAAAATTTATTATCAAATTTTTAATTATATTCTCCTCACAATTTTGAGTACAATAAATAATAAAATATTAATTATTAGATATGAATATTTTTAAAATTATTTTTACAATCAATTCTTAATTTTAGCTTTTTTAATACCTGTATAAATAATTAAAATAACAGATGAGTATAAGACAAATTGCAGTAGCCGGTAGATGCATTATATCATGTGAACGAGGTAAGATTAACCACATGGGTTCGGTTTTCCTCAGAAAGGTAATATTAGATTGAAGATGAAGCTAAAAATTAAAGAAAGGATAAAAATTAAAATCAGAAAGAATAATCCATAACCAACTTTCGTGAAGTTTACCATAGCAGTCACTAGTTCATATTAAAGCAACACATGGCGGACACAACCCTACAGCCTAGATAACTACAGCAAGAAGGAAAGCCCACCCCACCATGTGAGCATCCAAACCCCAAAAAAAAGAAATTGAAAAACCACTCTTATATCTGAGAGGGCAGTTTGGTCAATTTGAACCACCCAGTTCCATAATTATTAATAACCCCAACATCATCATCACCATTATTATTATTAAATCCACCTTCCATTATGAGTAAGGTTGTTGCTATATATACACAACTCATCCTCCAACCCCTACCCTTGTTCTCAAAGCTTCAGCAACCCAAACACAACACAAAATTTTCTTCTTTTGTTCCCCTTTTTTATCTGATCAGGATTCAAACTCTAGATCAGTTTTCTTCATATCTTTTTCTATTTTTGGTGTTAGCTTTCTTCATATATATATATATATAGCTATAGTCATATAGACCAATATATATATATATATATATATAACAATGGGTAACAGCTTAAGGTGTTGTTTGGCTTGTGTTCTTCCATGTGGTGCTCTAGACTTGATCCGAATAGTCCATTTGAATGGCTATGTGGAAGAGGTTACACGTCCAATCACTGCAGGAGAGGTCCTCAAGGCAAACCCTAATCATATTCTAAGCAAACCTAGCTCTCAAGGTGTTGTTCGCCGGATTTTGATCCTCTCGCCGGAGACCGAGCTCAAGAGGGGCAGCATATACTTCTTGATACCGGCATCATCGTTGCCGGAGAAGAAGCGGTTCGCCGGAAACGGAAGCGTCGGAGATAGTAACCTCAAGAAGAAGGCATCATCAAAGAAAGGCAAGAAGTGTGATGAAGATGACTCGTCACAATGCCAAGGGCATCTCACGGTTACTCACATAGTCTCTAAAGAGAAGAAATCTTCGAGCTGGGATCGCCGGAAAGGCCGCGTCGGAATATGGCGGCCTCACTTAGAGAGCATCTCGGAGGATTAGTTGAAGTCCTTTTTTTCGTTGGAATTTAAAATGCCGGCGAGGGGAGAGAGAACCAAAAGAAATGGTTCAATTATTGAAATAGAACCTTTTTCTTTTTTTCTTTTTTTCCTCTTGTTTGATAAGTGTATGTGGGTATTTGATTTTGTGGATAAAAAAGTTTACTTTGCTTCGGTGAATTTGCTTTTCCATTTTTGTTTTTGTGCTGCTGATTGCGATGTGTGAATTGAATTTGATCAAATCTAATAATTTGTGTGCTGAAATAAGAGGAATATATGAAAAGAAAAGAAAAAGGAGAATTGACCGAGGAACGAAAAATTATAATCTCTTTATGAAACAATGGGATTTAATAAATTTGTACCTAAATTAAAAAAACATATAATTTGATCTTTAAATTTATCTATGTTATGATAAATAGAGTAAAAATTTGGTTCTTAAATTAAACAAAATAATCTTGAAAAAATTAATTTATTTTAATACGTGTTTATAATTTGAGGAATGAATTTGTTTTATTCCATATTTGAGGGATACAAATGTAATTTTACTCGTAACCGAGAGTGAAGAATTGAAGCTCGTGCCAAGCGATTGGCAACCTCTAGTTCAATGCAAATATCTACCTTTTACTAGTGTTCGTTCAGAGTGAAGAAAAAAGGGTGTTTCACGTTAATTCGGACCCCACAATTTGACTTGCAAGGCTATCTATGTGTCTTCAGTGCCCTGCACTAATGAAAATTTAAGAACAATTTTATTTTCTTCATTTTGCTAAATGGATTAAGAAACAAAAATTATAAGTTTTTAATATATTAAATATTTTTATTTAATATTTTTATTTATTAATAAATATTCTTATACGAACACTCTTTAGCAAAATTTTATTTTTTTATTAAGCATAATAAACATAAGTTGTGGCTCCAATTAATGATCGAAATGATGAAATAATTTTTGAATGTTAGGCCCATTTTCCAATGATTAAGCTGAGTTTAATTTTGGATATTTAATTGGAACATGCATGTTAGGCACTTATGTCTACTCAAAGAATCTAACTATTGCAAGAAACAAGAAAAATTAAAAAGACTTAAGTTGACATTATTAATTCATTAATAGTACTAACCAATTTGTTGTTGGCGTGGAGTGTTATCCCTTTTAAGGTGATGAACAGTTGTAAGTATTTGAACAATCTAAGTACCAATAATTAGAAAAAGATACAAGTATTTTAATTCATGTCAAGAACTCTAAATAAAACTTAAGCATATAATTAAGGAATTTTCTTAGGTAACAAGGGAGGGAATTTCTGGTAACAACCTTATTAAATTCTTAAGCAAAAGTATAGATCACGTTCCAATCAAGGATGATGATTGTGAGTCTACGCTTGCCCCGTCCCTAACCTTATTCATTATCTATATTTTTTGAGTCATATTATGCTAGCTAGGTTAGTGGAACTAGTTGGCCATTAATTATTGCTACTTAATATGATTTAATATTAATTATTTATTTGATAGATATATTATATGCTAAAACTCATATTCACATCTATATCTTTACCAAAAAAATATTCACATCTATATGCTCATCACCATAAAAATGTATTAACATCTATTCAAAACACCACAACAAATGGTACAAATACAAAATTTTGAATCGAAGTTATGAAAAACTTGTGACTTGTAAAATACTGACCGTATAATATAAGTAATTGAGTTATATTATAGGCTTATATTCACAGGATAGTTGATATTCTTGGTTGTTCTGGTTTTGCTTGTTTTTCTTTTTGGTCTTTTCTAACAGTTGTATTATCTTTGGCTCTTCGCTCCTTTGCGGATGAATGGAGCATCTTCTTACTTATCGGAAAAAAAGATATAACCAATTGAGCTATTTACTCATAGTCTAAAATTTACAAGTGCTCAATATCTTATGCTTATTACAAGTACTCCGGATTGATGAATGACTACTCACAAGAAGAGTTTTAGCAAAACTAGTAACTAACGACATTAGTTATACATTAGAAGGAAACATTTGGCAAGAAAAAAGATATATAGTAGAAACATAGAAAGAAAATAAGAAGGTGAGGCTTGGTGAATTAAGGAGCAATGACACTCCATATGACCTGATTTATAAATAAAAAAGAAGTGTGGGGAGTTTACCTTGTTGTCATCATTCAAACGCTAATGTGCATGTTTGGCTATACTTTTATGGAATTAATTTTAGATAAAATTAATTTATTTAGAATTGATTTTAAATTAAAGTGATTTATATTTGATAGTTCATTTAAAAGTGATTCTGATAGAAAGTAAAAAAATTTTTACTCTCTCAGAATTATTTTTAGAAGCAAGAATTGAATCTGAGAATCAATAACCAAACATTATCAAAAATTGATAGAATCAATTCTAGGGTTCAATTAATTCTAACCCTTGCAAATAGATATCCAAACATGCTGAATATTAATTAGTTCTCAAATAGCGACATCTCCACGCTACATTCATAAAGAAAGGAAAGCAAACAAGCTGGCATATCTTCCTTAACTTATTTCCTTTTAATTACTCAGTTCTTCACATGGATTCCCCTCTCCTCTCTCCCATGCTAATATTAGACAATTCTTTGCACATCCCTTTGTCAGACTCCAACTCATCCGTATACTATTATACTAATTCGTTTGGACCATATAACCTAATTTGGCTTCACTCTCTAGATCATATTCACATATCGATGCACATCTGTTTTGGTGAACCTGAAACCGAAATTAACTGATTGCAGTTTGTTTTCGTTTTTCGAAATCAGATGGTTTATATAACTTTTCATTTTAAACCACATAACTTAAAAGGTCAATTCCATAGTGGACAAATTTAATTATAGTGTGTGGTGTACCAAGTGACGAAAAAAAAAGTTTATCTTGTAGCCTGCATTGATTCAAACCATAGAATTTCTACCAATGGTTGAAATTATTATGGAGCACCGATATAACCATTTTAGAAGTGATCATACAAATTTTATCTATATAATACCTCAAAAAATTTCATTTAATTTTAGAATTATGCAAACAATTTTAGTCACTTTTGAAATACATTCAACCACATTTCCGAATTTTAGTAATGACCAAATTTTATCTACATAATCCTATAATTCATTGGAATTTATTGAGGAATTATATAGATATAACTTAGTCACTTTTAAAATAGTTGTATTAGTGCTTCATTGTAATATCAACTGTTGATAGAAATTGAATGGTTTGAATTAGTAAAAATTACAAGATAGGTCACGACTTTTTCACTTGGTGCACTATACACCATACTTAATGTGATGCATAGCAGAATTGACCTGACTTAAAATTGTGATGGGATGCATTATTTACAAGGCAAAATGTCGTTGATTTCATTAAAAGGAATGACATAGGTAAATTTGTCTTCAAGTTGGAATAATGATGTTCTAATCAAAAGATAATTATTAGTATCCAAAAGAGTTTGTTCATAGCAAAAATATACTGTGATCCCAAGCAAATTTTACCTGCAATAGCAAGAGTTTAAATCCTTGAATCATTATTTTGAAAGAACTTGATCTAACTACCATTCCTATCTTAAAATTAGTAAGAAATTTTGAAGACACAATAAAAAATATAGTTACCCATTTGGGTTTATATTGTAAAAGAATTTATGTTCACTTTTGAATATGATACTAGGGCTCCGTTATTTATATATGGGATTATAGTATCAAGATAACAAAAATATTGTGTTTTAAATTTTATTACTAGAGTATGGAGTGGATGTAAGAGATTTCGCCTCTAAAGATGTAGAATTATGTTACAAGAAAAATTTATTAGAGAAATCGCCTTGCAATGGGTAGGAAAGCGAAAAAAGTTATCTGACATATTTTTACTTGGAGAGTGGCGAAATGTGAGACAGATGTGATAGTCTTTTGGGAAGCATTTAATATGGTTAGGCAAAAGTTTGGATCACTGATGCTACAAACTTTTGTAACCATTGATATATTAATAAAAATAATGTAATGGTTCAGATGCAATAAAATAAATCTAATATAATCATATAGAGTAAAAGACCATTAATACACCTAATTGACCATATAAAATGATTTATTAGAAGTGATAAAATGGGTTTAAAACAATCTTATATTGATAGTATATAAAATTAAATTTTTAACATAAAGCTATGTAATTAAACACATTTTGTATATATTGCAAAAAAAAAAAAAAAGGACTGAAAGCCAAGGTCATTAACTCATTGGTGTAACATTTGAGCCAATGACTCTTTTTTCTTTGTAATTTCTCATAGTTCCTTCTTATTTAATAAATGAAAGACTAATATTATGATATACGAATAGATACTTAAGTGGAGACTTGAACTCCTTCCACTCGGACTAACATCTTGTTGATGGCCATGGCTCATTATTTACCATATATTTGTACAATATTAATAATTAATAATAATACACATTTTAAGAGATAATATATAAAATGTTATAACTGATTTTATATAAATGTAACTGATTTTAATACTCAACTGATTTTAGAGTGTTCACGATAATAATTAGAGTCTTACAATTAAATACATTAACATTTATTAAAAGTACAAAACTGAAAAAAAAAACTCAAGTACAAGTGGTGTACTTTAACTTTTTTTTTTAACTAAAACAAGATTTCAATTTTTTTATTTGTTTTATTTGAATATTTTAATCTTAAGCTTGTTATGATGGGGATGAATTTTAATTTATTTTTAAGTTTTCTATTTAAATATTTCCAATATGTTATAAGGGGGATTTAGATCGTGTTATCTTGCAAAATTAGGTAGTGAATAGAATATTATAGCAATTCCTATAACATGATTATCAACATTCTATGTATATCTCATGTTATTTTTTCTTTATTTTATAATACAACTATAATTTTTATAGCATTTCTTCGAGATTTTTGTGATTATTTCACACATTCCATTATATGTAAGGGAAGATCATGCAATGTGCTAAGCCGTCACTGCACTTGTGTGCATTGAGGCGGTTGAGTGACTTGCGCGAGTGAAAGTTATTTATGTAATATAATTTCTTTCTTATTTTGTATTTTATTAATTGGTTTAATCATATAATTTTGTGCTCTTGCAATTAATAATTTTTCTTGACTTGAATTATATTTTGATGTTTATTAATCTATATTTATATATAAGTATATGAAATTTTAAAGTTTATTAAATTATTAATTACTTGCATCATTTTAGTGAATTTATTTAAATTTTAAAATATTTATTTAATTAAATTTGATTTAATCGATTCAATCAATGACCTATAATTTGAACCAGTGACCTAATAACCCAATGATTTGACCGAGTCAATCACGTGGACGGCTTTTATAACTATGGTTGAGAGAAAATAAGTATTTTTGAGATACGCCACATTTGAGAGGATTATTGATATACCTCATATTATAATCATCAAATGACAAAGGTGCGTCAAGCACCATACTTAATAGGGTGCATAGCATATGCTGCCCACACTTTAACTTTTTGGCTACATATTTCACCATGTACTAGTGCAAAATGCTTGCCAATACAGTAGCTCATTGATATCTCAATTTTCATCATGGAAGAAGCAGGTTTTGTTTAAAAAATTATCAAATACTAAACCTACATAATGTAGCGAAATGTGTTCAATTTTCCTATATAACTATATTTACACAAATAATCCGATACTATCGTATTTTTAACCCATAATTCCTATACAAAAAATAAAAAGCCTGATACTAGACATCTTTTTTTCAAAAAAAAAAATTATAAACTTGGCGAGTCATGTTAAAATTATATTAGATTTCTCATGTTACCCAATTTGACTCACGGAGCAGAGGGACCCGGGGGGGGGGGGATGCTTCTGGCCTTAATCAATTTAACAGTCCAAAATATCTTATGAAAATTAATTTTGGCGACCTACTCAAACACCGTTGAAATCACATTTGAGCTCCTGAACGGGATTATGGAGGTAGAAATCTAAACACGCTTTACAAAGCTTAACACGTCTGGTATAGTGGTATGATATGATCAAATAATTGAAGAGTAAGTTCAGATTTTCATAAATAATAATGCATCACGAATTGTAAAAGCCGTTGAAACAAAGTAGCAGATCCAACGCAAAGGGAGTGAGTAGCATTGAGGCTTGCGCGGCATTTGGTTAGGACAAAGCAGATCAAGACGCTAAGTTCACGGGTGTCACTCCAAATCCCGGAAGTTGAATCTCAACCGTGGACACACCTGATCATTGTGGTTCACTCATCAGTTTGTTTCCCCACTGAGTTGCGATCTCAATATAGTCTCCGAATATTGAAGTCTAATTTTACTTTTTCTAGACCCCAACTAAGTTAGTTTGAGTCGGATTGGTTAATTATAATGGTAAAACTCTCACAATATTAATTTTTTACATTTTAAAGACTCATACCTAAGATAGTACTTAAGAAGAACAAATATCAAATTATTATTGAGTGTAAATCTGATTCCATGATGTTTAATTAATTTGTCAATGTGCTTGAGATGAGAAAGTTCATTTTCAAGTCAGGGAGAGCGTTTCCTTGTGAGCTTATTGATACAAATATAGGATCTTATTAGTCTATTAGTTGAGTTAGTTATTTCGTTAGGTATTAATAAGCTTAAATGGTTATTTTAACAGGAAATAAACTATAATCATTGGAGTAATTCTATTCTTTTCTCTTTGAATATCCTGTCTTATTTTCTCTTTAGAGCTTTAGCTCTTTTTTTTTTCCTTATATTTTACTAATCATATTCGTAGATATTTGCATCTCCGTATCACTTTTATCTCTCTACTGCACTAATAAATGGAGAAAAAGCATTTATTAGGAGAAGTAGAAAAATGGTGTCTTTCATGTAGCTGTAAATGCACAGTCTTGACCAAAAAGGATTAGGTGCAGTAGCAAGCAAGTTATGTTCTTAAGGAAAGTATCAAAATTCAAATTATGAAAAAGGTAATCATTAGAAATACCTCTTAATGCACAATCTTAAAAAGAAAATGGTTTCTTTTGTTTTGATTGATATATAAATTTTTGTAAGGTGCATTTTGGGATTTGGATTAAGTAGACACGCTAAGATGAATTTGTATGGATCCATTACCATATGCCTGTTTGCTAATATATACCAGAATTGATATGGGGTTCATTCATCCATCCTATATGTAATAATTTGGAATGTCATTTTTCAATTATACTAGTTTTTAGTATATCGGTAGCACTGAGATTTAAATCTATAATCTCATATAAATTACCCAAGTCTCTTACTATTAGCCCCTTCATAGGTGCTTATTTGAGGATAAGAGGTTGAGGATAAAAAAAATTTTTAGTAAGAGGTACACTTCAAAAAAAAAAATATGAGATGACTGAAAAGGAATAACATACAACTAGTTTATAATTCACTGCACCAATTATAATTGCAAGTACTATAGCATGAAACTTGAAAGTCATCTTCCATTATCTATGAAGTAACAATGTGCTAAAATTAAAAACATTCTCTCTATATACATCTTTCTTTATTTTCGCTCCCTTCCTTATTATGATCTCAAGCACATTCTTTATCTCTCGTAACTCATTCCCCCTCAGCTCCAACTTTTTGTCCTTAGAGACCCTTTGGCTTATCCTAGTCAAACATGTGACTACCTACTCCTTTTTTATATGTTACACTTACATCCCATCCGCACTTAAGTTCCTGAAGTTTTTTCTTTCAAAATAATTAAAAAAATAAAAATCAATACATGTGATGCTTAATATGGCGATAAAAACTTCTGGCTATTTGAATCATTAAAGAAAAGTGTCAAATTAGCGGTGGATAGCGAAGAGCATGTGTGCCATCTCTCTAACCGTACCATGACGAGTACTCCTAGTTGCTGATTTCAACTAATATACATGGTTGTCCTCATAATTGATCTGTACTAGTTTGCCGTGCATCATTGTATAAGCCAACCCAAGATCAAGACCAAAATAATAATAATAATAATAAGCCAATTCAAAATTCTTCCGTATAGGCTGGTCTTTTTTACAATCAACCATCTTCATCTTTCATCACTGCATCCCTCTTTTGTGTTCCTTTGCTTTGCAGGTGGTTTATGCAATGCAACTTATTAAAGGCAGATTAGGCCTTCAGTTAGGGTCGCCAACCCCAAGAATTTAATTAGACAACAACTGGCTGTGATTCCTCCATTTGAGTTAATTACTGTATTTGCCATTATAATAATCTTTTAAAAAATTACATCCCTTAATTAATGCATCTGAAGGCTAAATCTCACTCATTTAGACGTTTAGTTAATAGTTTACGAGCTTTTATTCGCAACATATCAGCAGACGACTACGTGGATTTACAAATTATTTGACGTACTACTTGTAAATAATTGAAGTCCTAAACCATATGTAATTAAAATCTAAAACTATGCTCTTGATCTCTCCTAGTTGGTCGCACCATGGCGGTAATCACGGGGCACTACCACAATTGCTTCGTACCTTTGATGGTACATGGTGGCTGCCAGATGCAAATCATGATATAGGAGATATTTTCTGAACATGAGATATATAGTTACTAATGGGATATTGTATTAATATGAACGTAGGTCAATATTCTATGAAAGAGAGGTTGATGGTGATTGTTGTGGATTTCATAAAAGAATTGAGGCTAAAACAAACAATAGTGCGACCTCTTTCATAATTTTTGGTAAAAAGAATTTTCAAGTAAAATAACACTACTCTTTTGGCTATATATGTTTGTGTTGGATTAACTTTCCTAACATAAGGATTATTTGTTATGTAAGAATTCAAGCTATGAGGTGTGTTTATAGGTTTTTAGAATAGAGAGCTGCAGCAAGTTTAACACCAGATAAGCACACGACCTGTGGTTAATTTACTCCGAAAAAAAAAAAGTTCTATTAATTTTAAGGGAAATGTTTCCTTGAACAATGTTGTATAGACATTGTATATTGATGTGACTGTGGATGAATATTAAAGTACATATATATCCACGTATAAAAGCTGTTATGTATATTTGTGTGAGGGAGGTATTCTATATGGTATTAAAATATAATGTTCAAATAACATCACACTAATTTAAATTGTGAATCATTTTTTATTTATTTCTCTCTCCCAATACCATGGCGCAGTTTGAATGAAGGTAACTTGAGATCACAGAGAGGCTTTCAACTTTTTAACACACACACACACACACACACACATTTGTTTTAGTCTAAACTACCAATTTCTGACTTCAACTAACATGACTTGAGTCGGGTTGGGTTGACTCACTATAGGAATAAACCTCTCCCAGTGCTAGTTTTTTTCTTCTATCCACAAGACTTGAACTTGAGACTTTGCTTAAAGGAAAAAAAATGCCAAACCACTTGAACACACATATGTATAAGCAGAGATCTTCTAGCTAGAGTAAACAGCAAAGGTAAAAAAATTATATATATTTTCTTGAGATTCAGCTAAGATATCGGAACTCATAGAAGTGTTGTTGTTGCACCACTAAAACTGAAAATGAAAAATCTGATGTGGCTAGGAGGTTCCCAACAGGCCCAAGCTCTGGGAACTCACACCATTCTGTTAAGCCTAGTGTACATGGTGAGTCTGCCACATGATGTCTACCCACTATTGCCAAACTAAAATGTCCCTCCATAGTTCTAGCAACTTGTGCTGTTCCTTCCCCATCTTCCACAACCTCTTCCTTGAAGATCACTTGGCCTTTATGCTCATTACTATACTTTATATGCTCCATCAAGTCAATGTAAGGGTTCTTCATGTTCCATTGTTTGCCATGCATTTTGACCCTTATCCAAAACACTGTTAGCCTTACATTTGGATGTTGTGCTAAGCGCAGGCTATAAGCTAGTGCCTCTTGATCATCACCACCACCTAGGAAGATCATGGCAATTTCACAATATGTCTTCTCATAGATAACTAACAACTTGCCATTCATCTGGCTTCTATCAATTAGAATTCCAACTGAGCATGGAGCTTTCGTTAGAACATTCATGTTTAGTGTCCTAATTGAAGCATTCGAAACCTCGGCGCTCTCATTGAAGGTCCATTGCTTATGGAATGGCACAATCACAATGTTGGATTTGGTGTCCATTGCCATGTAGCATATGTCATCATGCATGCTTGCAAATGGTGAAATTGCAGTGAAGAATTGCAATGTGACACACCCTTTGTTATGCATTTGGAATCGATCAAAGACATTGCTTATGTGTTGAGATGGTGTCTCCCTATAAGAGGACTTGTTGGGGTTCTCATTTTTGGTGAGGATTGAGGCTGCCCTGCCTGATAGCTCCATGAGGTGTAGAACAATGACTGAGAGGGGTGTAGCCTTTGTGGGGTTTGAGGCTTGAAGAAGGTTGATGATTGGATATACATTTTCTTCATTATGGACACAAACAAGTAACTTGAGATCCAGGTCTTGATTGGAGTCCCTAATTGATCTTCTAATATAGGCTCTGTACCTCCTTGAAGGATCATATATGTAATAAACAACTAGAGTTGCAAACCCAGTTACAGCCACCATAGTATATATCAGAAGGGTGAAAGGCAATTCGCCTAGTACCTGTCAATATATATTAAGCAGAATCAAATTAGCACAATATATAATGAACATGTCTAAATAGTGAATAACACAACACATGAACCTTTTTAAATATGATTGGTTTTTCAAAACTTGTATCAAATTGAGATTATTAGCAGAAGCACAGTGATATTAACATACTCAATGAAATGTGATTTCTATACAAGTCTTAATTCATTCCAATCATTATGCTATCATATCTTTTTTTCCCCCTCATTATTTTGTAACCGAAAAATAGGGGAGGAGTTTTTCAACTACCTTAGTGTTCAATAGAAAGTTGTACATACAGAGATCTACAAGTCCTTTGCAGCACATGATTGAAGACAGTGCAAAAGAATCCCAGAATTGAATCTGAAAGTGAAGTGAGGGTAAGAAGGTGCCTACAAACTTGCCTAGGTACCCTGCAATTATGATAACCTCTATGCTTGCTGACTTTGGCACTGCTAATGAAGGAACACCTGTCCTCAACCCACTAATTGTACAATAAGCTGGAACAATCAAAGCAGAACCAACTGTGTCAAGCTTTTCTGCCAGAACAGAACCTAAAGGAGGACCATCTGGTAAGACCAAGCCAAACAAAAAGGCAGCAAGGAAGGCAGGTTGGCCAGTAACTTGTGAAGAGAATCCAATAAACAAAAGTATACAAATGATTGACAAGAAATGGCTTTTTGTCATCGGCTTTCCCTGTGGATTGCGGTTCGAGATCCATATAACCAGTGGCCTTAGAAGGAAGAACAAAATGGAGAAATAACAAACTGACAAAACTAATTGCAAAACAGGCCCATATGACCTATGCTCCAAGGATTTGGCACCATTGATTATAACAAAATAAAATATCCACATAATTGCATCACTAACCATGGAAGTTGATAGAGCCAAGCGTCCAATTTCTGAATTGAGAATGTTCATCTCATTGAGGAAGCCACTTATGACAGGTAATGAGGTCAAACCACCAGTGACTACAACACCTCTAACACCAAGTTGGTCAGACCCCATAGGGAAGAATATCTCAACAATATGAAAAACCATACTGCCTAATGCTATTGCAGACATGTGGCCTACAAAACCAATGATCATTGCCGATTTTTCGATTTTCCACAGCAGTTTGGGATTGACTTGCACCCCCATCTTAAAGAAGTGAATTATCATGCCAAATTCTGCAAATGTTGTTAGTGTCATTAGGCTTGCTGATGGAAATATCATCTCAAAACATGCTGTGTGTCGACCTAGACCTGAAGGACCCAATATGATACCAGCCTGATGACAGAAATCAAAGGTTCAAAAGATAAAATTTGTCATAAGATGAATTCTAATACGAGAGACATGTCAATGAAGCTTTGATTCTATACAAAGTCCAATTATTTGAAACGCTTAAGCTAAAATGCATGGCCATGAATTTCATTTTTATATATGTAATTGTAATGCTCTTCCCTAGCTATTCTTTCCTAGAAGTTGGTACCGGTAAGTAGATCTATGAATCAAAAGGTTTATCTTGCTCTTAGATTCCTTTAGTTCATATTTGATATATAATTACAGCTCAAATTATTAAGCCAACAAATGGTGGCTGCTAATTGTGATAGAACAAAGAAACTTACCATAATCTGTGCAATGAGAAGAGTTTGATTACAAGGCCTCAACAAGAGATGAGTAATTCTACCAACAACAAACATAAGAATAATCTGAGTTATTAGGAGAGATGTGGCATAATGGTGGGGATTAATTTTGTGTCCTTCAAGAGATTGACACACTATCTTTTCATTGCCAATCATTCCATAAGAACTGAACTGAACTAGCATTTCATCATCCATTTTACCAAACATGGGAAAAGTTAATGCTCCAAAGGAGACTAACCAAAAAGATGGCCAAAGCTCAGATTAAGGATAGGAATAGAGCAAATAAACTTCAAAATATGTGTGTGTAAGAAAGATGATGGAAAAAGAGACGGAAACGATAGTTTAGATAATGGATGGACAAGGAAAATAGAAGCTTAATGGCTGAAAAGTGACAATTTTTACCCGATAAAATTGGCTAGGCAATAATAGAATTTTTTATTTTTTATTTTTTGAAAATAATCTTCTTGATTACCGGTCTGAGATGAGGTACAACGTTAGTATGTTGCCATAATATTAGGATTTGGAGGTGATAGTGAAACATCAATCTAGCTTACTTGTCATGTTATATATCAACAGTGATCACAAGTTACAATTATTTTAGTTAAGAAAGTCTTCAATGGTTTTTTTTTTTTTTTTTTCTCATTGAGTATTTAAAATCAATTGAGGGCTGTGATTGCATCACGGCAACCAAACTAAGAAATTCGCACGGATGGACCAAATTTTATAAAAATCTTTTAATTTAATAAAAAAATAATGATTCCAATTGTACATATACAAAAACAGAAATTTATCTATAATTTAGATACAATAAATTTGCCAAGTAAGTTTGCCATATATATATATATATATATATATTGTGCAAGAGTAAGTCTTCTATGCTTGCTCCGCTTAATAACTTTTATAAACAACAAATTTCTTCAATCTAATATAGAGGAAGTGCATAAATCATTGAAGTAATGCCAATCATTGTAGCAGGAAGAATTTAAAGTTCTTTGTCATGGCCTAGTTTTTGAGTGCTGAGAACCTTCTTGTAGTTTTTGAGTGCTGAGAAGCTTCTTGCTTTTATTGAATTCACGTATTGACTTTTGTATTGATTTATTCTATGAATCAAATTTTAAGTTTGAGAAATTTTTTTTAAAGAAAAAAACTTAAAGAGTTAGAATTGGGGAAAAATGGATATGAAAAATCGAAGATATCTATTTATCACTTCTCTTGTTATTAAATGATGACAATTAAGAATGAGGTAAAGCAATGCAAAGGAAACAGAGAAACTAAAAAGAAAGAAAAGATAAAAGTAAATTTGGAAGCACATAAGATAAGACTGGTACATGATCTACATCCAAAGCAAAATACTAGGACTATACATATGACAATTGCTGTCAAATCCTAAACATTGCTATACATTTACTCTTCTCAAGTGTGTGGACTCCTCTGGATCACGTGACCCCCAAAACCTGGTTTGTTGTTGCACCACCAAGATTGATGTCTTGGTTCCAGTGTTTAAGGTTGCAAGAATCTCTCCTACAATCCCCAAATCTTCATGCTTCCATTTCCTAAGTTCAGACATCAACTGTGAATCTGCATGCCTTTTTCCAACCATGACAAGGTCATAAAAGCCTTCCATGTATTCGATAACTGAAAGCACATCCCTTCCATTCATTATTGACTCATCTTTGTAAGACACTCTATTATTCCGAAAGGCGTTGAGCCTAAATTCGCTCAAGACCTGCGTATCAAGCATTTTGCTTCTCTCTGTACCACCAACAATATCTGTTGAAGATGAAAAAAGAAAGAGAGTAATGTGTACATTAGGTTGTTCCAACATGCGTCTCGCATATGCAAGTGCTTCGCGATCATCTACACCGCCAAAGAAGAGCACAGCCACTTGATATATTGAATCCTTGGTATAACCACACCAGAATTTCTTCTGGCTGCCGCAATCAACAAGGACCCCAACTGAGCAAGGTGCTTTCTCAAGGACATTCTTGTTGAGGTGCTTGAAGGCAAGAGATGACTTTGTTGTTGTCCCTCCATTTATCCACTGCTTATGAAAAGGTATGATTATAAAAGTTGTTCTCTTTTCAAGTGCCAAATAGCACACATCATTGTGCATTGTAGCATAGGGTGAGATGCCTCTATAGCAATGAAGTGTGAGCTTTCCCCTGTACACATCTTCAAATTTGCTGAATGCGTCAAAAATTCTTTCAGATTGACTAGGATTTTCACTAGGCTTTTCGCGTGGCATATGTGCAACAAGAAGAGAGGAAGCTCGGCCAACAAGCTTAACAAGATGGAGAACAACTAAATCGATGCAGCTTGCTTCAGTGGGATTGGAAGCAGCAAGGAGGTTCAAAATAGCCAAGACATTATCCTGGTTGTGGATGCAAGCCAGTATGCGCAGTTCTTCATTGTTGTGATGATGCAAAATTGTCCTCCTTTTGTAAGCAAGAAACCTCCTGGAAGGATCATAAAGAGCTCTCACAATAGGCGACACAATGCCGGTAATTAGCACTAAAGTGAGAACCATAACTGCAAAGCATTCTTCATTCAAGACCTGCAAATTCATAAAAGTTCCCCTGTTTAATTAAGCTTACAAATTACAAGCATTTTTTCAAGTTGTATTGTGCACATGAGTGAAAAACAAGACTTACATTATCTAATTTCCAGTTAATCAACAAGGCCAATTCAACAGTGCCTTTGCAGTTCATTATAAGACCAAGCGAAAGGGCGTCTCGAAACGGCATCCTACAGAAAAGGAGAGGCAACAAAGCCCCTAAGATTTTCCCACAAAAAGCAATGCAAATAATTAACTGAATTACTCCCAAGTTCTTCAACTTCTGTATAGCAAAAACATCTGTCTTTAATCCAACTATGGCAAAAAGGATAGGCATGAGCACTACTGAAACAAAACAATCAAGCTTATCTACCAGAGCTGCTCCTAATGGTGGACCATCTGGTATAGCCAACCCCACCATGAAAGATACAACACCTGCATTTATGCCAATGACTTCACCCATGAATCCACAGAACATTAGCGTCATAAGAACACCACAAATATAAATTTCTTGAACAGGTTTCCCCTCTGGTGTGTGTTGAATTGCCCATAATGCAGCGGGATGAACAACAAACATGATGAATAAAATAAGAAGGGTGGATGATAAGAGAGATCCACAAGTTACTCCTATTGACTTTGTGGAGGCTAATTTTGCAGCAAACTTCATTGTAAGGACTAAAAAGGTGCAAACATCACACACTAATGAAGAAGAAGAGGCCAATCGCCCTATCTCTGAATTGAGGATCTGAAGTTCAGCAAGAAAGCATGTTATTACGGGAAATGCTGTGATACATTGAATTTCTACTGCAATAGAAAGAGCCTTAGAAACATCATGATCCAATGATGCATACCGGCTGAGAATAAAGGCAACCATTCCAGCAAGAGTGTAAGGGACAAAGAAGCTTAAAATTCCAACAGTAAATGTCCTTTTAGCTGATCTAAAAATGATGGTTGGATCTATCTTTACCCCAAGTAGGAAGATGAATAACATGAAACCAAAAAATGCAAAGGTATCAAGCACATTTCTTCCTTTCGGCGGGAACACCATGTCCGCGAATGCTGAATTGTGGCCAAGAACTGAAGGACCTAAAGTGACACCACCCTGTTGAGCATAAAAGATTGAAGAAATAAATCAGACATATACATGACTGGCCTCTTAAATCTCATTAAACCAAAAACCAATGATCAAAAATCAAAATAAAATAATCTAGTCACAGAATAATTGTATCAATAAAATAATTTGGTGACTTCACGGATTTAGTGTTAACTAAGTGGTGTTCTCAAACATTGATCAATTCACTCTGCTGAAGCATATACATCAATTAGAAAGTGAAAATGGTATGAACCCCATGGTGGCCAGATATATACTTTCATTAAAGACCCTCAGCTAATCAATTGGTTGGGCAGATATTTGTGCTTTTCATTTTTTACTTCCTTCAAAGAAAATGACTCCAATGGAAATGGTGGGAGTTACAGACTTTGTGAATAAAATTTTTGGACCTTTTGGCAGCCTTTTGCTATTATTACTTTATAGGTTTATACTGTTAAATCATATAGAAATTTTTCAATAGACATACTATCCCCTTACACAATGTCTTCAAGAACTTTATAAAGCGCTATCAAATACTATTGTGATTGCCTATATATCATAATAGCTAATAGAAGATTAATCTATCACCCTATACCAAATTTTACATTTTACATAAAAATCGAAGACCAAGAAAGCTTGCATGCTTACAAGAATCTGAGCAATAAAAGACGGTTGACCAAAGGGCTTGAGAATAAGGCAAATGAGGCGGGTGAATATGAACATGAGGAAAAGCTGGAGCAACAAGAGAGGGACAGAGAAGGCAAGTGGGTCATCTCCTAACCATATTCCCCCAGAGTTAATGTTATTAACTGCATGGCACACTGTGGTAGACCCTCCAAACTGCATTTTTGCCTCTGTTGCAGCATGAAGTGCATTGTGAATGAGCTTGTCATTGGACATGGATGGAGCAGCATGATGAGAGTTGTTGAGGGACATTGTTGTGGGAAGGGAAAGAGTGAAAGGTAGAGGAATGGAGGACACATGTGAGAGAAACCCATTCGGGAGAGAATTGTGATCATGGATGGATGAGATAGAGAGAGAGAACCAAAGGGAGCGCTAATGGATCCCTCTTATACGTTACTATGCTTTGACCAAGAGATAATAGGGTGTGTGTGACATTGCTGATGCTAGTGCATTACTTCATGAGGACATCGTTTTTTTGTTTGTCATTGGTTAAATATTTTGAGAAATATTTCCTTGGCATATGAATTAGATAAATTAATAAAATTAAAATAAAAAATTTAATTAATTAATTAATAATTTGAATGCCACAGGCATGTCAAAAAAAAAAAAAAAAAAAAAGAAAGAAAGAAAAATATCATATATATGATTGTCTACAAACCGATAACAAAGACGGAGAAATATATTTTTTTCTTGTGATCACCACAAAATTTTAGAACCAATAATATTTTTAACAGAAATAAGCTTAATATGTCATTTAGTTAGAGTTGTGAACTCTACTGCAGAGATTTATTTTTTTTTTTTTTTTTATATATGGAACTAGTGCAGAGAGTTTTAGCTCTACCAAATACGCAATATTTTATATTTCATGAAATATGAAGTAATTTTTGTTGAGAACAAGGAAATTCATCTTACAGAAAATGAAAATCTGTAACATTCTGTATTTATATATTTAGATAAAAATACATCAGCGGCTGCAGCATGCGTGAGGGTGGATAATTCTTGCTCTAATTTCTACATTTCGTTTAAGTATTCTAAGCCCTTGGTCAGTGTCATCAGAAAATATATGTCTACATATGTAAAACATGAGTATAAATTGAAACTGTTAAATTGCTAGAGTAGGAAATGTTATATTTAATGTTATGCAGAAAGAATGTCTTGACTATCCGTAATGGTTATATTCAAACGAAATGATAGTCATGATACTGCAATGTTTGCCTAGAAAATAGCTGCATCTGAAATTTGCAAATTGCTTTGTCTCTGGGCTTGGACAGTAATATCTGCATGCAAGGTAGCTTTCCAAATGCACGCTTGCTTGCCAATGACCTTAATGGCATAGAGGTTTAATTGAGAAAATTTGCAGACAAGGATTATGCTGCATGAGTTAGGAGGTGCCAACCTATATAGCGGATAAATATGTGTTATGGTGATGGAGCATCTCCAAATTTAAGTTAAAATACAATGGCAAAAAATAATCCAGCTCCAGCAACTATGCTTCTTTTCAACAATAACAAATGCTACAACTGACGTAATCATGTGAAGATATCAAGAGAATAAACAAAGTCTTCCATTCATTTAACTCTTGATTTGCAGGTACTACAATGGACCAAAAGTAATCAATCAAAGAATCAATTTAATTGTATAAAATCCGACCCTACACTGTAGACAACAATAAAAAGAAGTATACATGACTATACCAAAAATGTTGGAAAGGCCAAGAAAGAAGAATTACAAACAAGCTTCATGAGTTTTGTCACCACCATTGATGTACAAGGACTCCATTATTTCTGAGTTCAGTAAACATTTCCAAGCATTCAGAATAGGTCTTCTGATACTTTGCACTTCTTTGACCAGGGCAACATCTCTGCCACCTATTGTAATGGCACTCAAGAAAAAGCTCATCAATCAAACAAATAGCCCCAGTCTCAATCAACCTTGGGATTAAATGAAACTCAGTCCCTTCCACATCCATCTTCACAACCACAAAATCCCTATAAGAAACAACACTTTTGAGCCAATTTGCAAAATCAAAGCCTATAATCTTGTCCATGTCACCCATGTGGCTAGAAGATGTTTGCACAGGGTTGATCCTACCCATCCCTCTACCTTTCCTCAGGATTTTCTTACTTGGGTCTCTTGTGATCTCAAAGAACAAGGTCTCATTCCTCACCCAAGCTGCATATGGCAACAAATTGACCCCTTTTTTCCTTCTATACTCTTCATGGAAGGCCTTATCAGCTTCAATTGCATAAACCTCAAAGGTTCTATTCTGTTTTGGGTACTGTTTCCTGAACCAGCTACCTATGCTAGAACCATAACTCCTAGCTCCTACATCAACATACACATACCTATTCATAAAGCTTATATCAACCATCGAAGTTAGGTACTTTACATTCTTCAAATTCCTCTTCAACGTGATCCAAGGCTTCAATGGCTCTTCAGTTATTAATGCCTCTGAATTGGCAATAATTTCACGTTTATACCCAGGAACAGAACATTTATTCACGGAATTGCCATTTGGGGGTGAATTTAGGGAAAGGAATTTAGGGCTTTTTTTCTTCATCAAAATCTCAAGAATTGAGTTTGAATCAACACCGTTGATCTCGCGGGACCTGATCAATTCGCAGCAGTTGAACAATTCAAGGAAAGAATTGAAGCTGTACGGATCCCTCGCCGCCGCCGCCGTGTGGACCACCACGAAGCCGCCGGGACGGAGCGTCCGGCCTATCTCGGCAGCGACCTCCGCCGGCCTTCCAGACCGCTCCAATCCGCCGTTTCCGGAGAATTCGAAGTCGAAGGCGTCGCCGGGAAAAGGCTGCCGGCGGCCGTCCCCACGGACGATCAACGGCAGCGACGGTTTCTTGAAGATTCCGACTGAATCGACGACGCCGACTTCCTTCAGCGCCAAGACATCGTCGCCGGAGGCCGTGTCGATGCAGAGGGCTCGTGAATCGGGCGAGAGGTAGCCCTCGGCGATCAGGTCCTGGAAAACGGAGGCGTAGTACTCGACGGAGCGCCGCCAATTCTTGCCGGAAAATGGCTCTCCGCCGCCGGAAATTTTGACCCCGAGCTTCGGATCGGGGAAATTGAGGTTGTCGGAGAAGAAGCAGAATTCGGCGGTGTCGCAGGATCCGCCGTGGACGGTGACGATGTAGGCGAATCGGGCGACGAAGACGAGGACGGCGAAGGAGAAGAGGCGCACCAGAATGTTCCTCAGGAAGCCATGCTTCGCTGCGGGTGGCTCCATCGTGGGATCGGTGGTGCCCAAGAATAACAAAGAAGAGGGCGTATGGGTTTGAAAATTGAATCGGGTTTGGAGGGCAAAATGGGAAACTCGGGGAGTTTTAGTTAGCTGCGAACGTGATTCTAATGAAACGACGTCGGAATGAGCGAGGTGACGACGGGGAGGTGAGAGTTGTTTTTACAGAGTGCCATTGAATTACTGTGGAATAACGAAACTGCCATTATTGTGACGACAGTGTTTTGTGGTGGCGTGTGGCGTCTGATGTGGGCAGACAATGATGGATCTAAATCAAGGCACGGAGTTTTTGTTAATAAAGTGTATATGTTGGGGAAACGTTTACAATTTTTTTTCAGAAAAAAAATAAAAAAAATACTTACGATTTCAAAATAAAAAAAGGGAAAACATTTAAAATGGTATTGAAAATGTTGAATGCCATGGATTGTTTTTTCGAGAAAAAAAAAAAAAAAAAGTCTAAGGCCTCACAACACTTTTTTTTTTTCTTTTATCTAATGCTTCCTCACTACACTGTATGAGTGTAGTGGAAAGATTTTGTAATGAAACTCTTAAAATATTCTCTGAAAAACCATGAGAGAGTAGATAATTAAAAAATTGAGATTAAAGCCAGCAACTAAACTATTAACACAGGGCTTGCCACTGGTAATTTTGTTAAAAAGTTTATCGGTGTTAATTACATACATCCTTGCTAACCAGTAATTTTGTGTTTCTGTAAATTATAAGTTTGATCTCCCATAATAGTATTAAAAATTATGTACTCTCTGCCTTCCATCCTCTATGGCCTACGCCACGGCAATGGAATAGGAAATTGAGAACAAACTGAAATCTGATTTGGAATCCTTTAGCCAACAACATTACCTGTAGCTCCATCAACCCAACATGACCATAATCCCAACAACAAATCATTGCATTTGGCCTAGAGAAAAAATCTACGTCTACAAGATAAATAAAATGAGCGAACCACGTAAAAAATCACAAGTTGAATCAAAGTTGCAAAACTACGACTAATTAAGTCTTTACCTGTTAAGCGGATTAACTATATGAACCAAATGATGTGACTATGTCATTATAAACTATGTTACTGTGTCATGATAAACTGTGTCATTACAAGCTATGTCTATGGAGGAAAATTTGAGCTTGACTAAATCAATTAAGACGCAAAGTTCAAGTTTACAAAAGTTAAAAGTCTGGAACTGACTCTCTTTCCCTTTCTTTTTTTTTTTTTGGGAGAGAGGGGGGGGGGTGCGAAATCCTTTCCTTTCTCAAACTTTCTTAGATGACAGTAACTTGGGATGATGCCAAATTCAAGGTTAAACTAAGTGGTACCAGGCTTGTTTATTTTCATTTAATAAGTTTCTTCTATGATAGTAATTTGGAAAGCATAATTTATACGGAACCATAGGCCTATAAAAAGCAACATCAGAGCCTTTCTTTTAGCCGGAACCGTATCTATTCAAACCTCTAATATCGGTATATAGCATGACATATCAGAGGCAAGTTGGTTCTGAGATCTTAGTTCAAACAATATATATAGGCCTAGTTTGATTTTGTTATTTGAGGATACTTCTACTTATAAAAAATATAAGTCAATTTTTATTTTGGTAAACCAAAATACTATAATATTTTGGGGGTGCCTTTAAGAATTTTTATAGGATGTTTTTTAAAATTAGTTTATATTCTCTAAAATATAAAAAAATTAATATAATCTTATTCTCTTTAATAATAATGAAAATAGAAAGTATTCTCTTTAATATTTATATCCATTATAGTCATTTTTTATTTTAAAAGTAACTTTATTAAATATTATTATTATAACTTTTACTTATTAAAAATAATTTTTATATTATTTTATTAAATAATATTATTATAATTTTTAAAAAACAGCTTTTATAGAATCTAAAGAACTTAGCGGTTTTGAAAAAGTTATAGCAATATCAAATCAAGCGGTAACAAATTACAGTAACTTTTTATTTTCATTTTAAGTTTTTTCAGGTCCAGTAACAATTACAAGCCTAAATGATAAGTCAAGATCAATTTCTTAATTAAATAACAAGCGAAAGCAATGGCATCTTCAGCTTCATGAGCAAAGTTATCATCATCATATTTTTCCAACAAGACTCACCTCAGGCGCTGGGTCCTATTGTGTTTTAGACCTATTTACCAGCGGAAGCACAAAAATGAGTATGGAATGAGTGCGATATGGAAGGACATACTATAATATAGTGTACAACATAGAAATAGTTCTATTTTTTGGTCAGGAGCTGAAATAGTTTTATTTTTTGGTCAGGAGCTGAAATAGTTCTAACACAGAAAATTTGTGGTGAAAAGTTTCTCATTTTGCAACTGATCAGTAAAACAGGGGAAAAGAAAAATGAATCCTGCAGAAGATTACAAGACACTCTAGCTCCCAACCGAAGTCCCGATATGCTCAAAAATAATAACAATAAAAAATTTATAAACACCGTGTGTAACATAAAATTACAAAATATACAGTATACCAATCTTATACGTGTGGAAATATACAATAAAAAACAAAAAAAAAATGCAATAAATGGAATGAATGAACCTGACCTTATTTGTTAAGTGAAATCCTAAAACATCCCTTCCAAAATTGCAACTTTCCAAAACTATATGCAAAAAAATGTATATATTTTTTTAGCATAGAAATGAATCAATGAAAGATTCATCTCTAGGCTCTTCCTTGGCTCTGGAAGAAAACACATTGTCAGATTGCTGATTCATGAAAGACTCCATTGGATTCCCAAACCCTGAGAATCCAAAACTTCCTTGGCTCTGCAACATCTCTAGGTTGAAGGGTGGTTGCCCTTCAGGTCTAAGACTCCGGAGAGAATTGTTGATGGAATTGTTGTTAGTGTACTGAGTCATAGCCAACGGTCTCATGGCAGAATAGCTGCCACTGCCACGGGCTGCAGGGACATCATGGTTGTGCTTTCCCTCATAGGTTGTGATCACTGCCCTTAGGTCATGTGAGGCTCTCTCTATGTGCTTCCTCACTCGACATCCTGGGCTTGTGCACTTGTAGTAACTCCTACGAGTCACAAATTAAACACAAAGTAAGACATGACAATCTAGGAACAATGTTAATTCTTCTACATGGCAACATTACATGCGCACTATGGTTTTAAAAATTACAGTTGAAGTTGTGGTTGCAATTGCATTACAATTTCTGTGAATGTGAAAAATTGTGAGAAAATACGGCTGTAATTGCTGCTGCAATTCGGCTGTAAATGGCACTGCAAACAACATTGTGGATTGTGCACTTTTAGTAACTCCTACGAGTCACAAATTGAACACAAAGTAAGACTTGACAATATGCGAGTATTGTTAATTCTTCCAAAAATATTATTTGTACATTGTATTTATATAAAGCCATTAATATCTATAGATCGTAATTCAAATAAGTGAAGATTTTAGCTATATAAGTGTCGAATTAATATTTAATCTTCAATAACAGTATAGATTATTTTAGTTAATATTATTTTCAACACTTATATAACTAAAATCTATACTCATTTGAATTGTGATCCACAGATATTGATAATTATGCCTAAACAAAATGTACATATAACATTGTTGTAATTCTTCTAAATGGCTACATCACATGCACACGTAAAGGAAAACAACGATGCCAAATTTGACCAAGAATATTAAGACAATATAAAGCATAACAGGAAGAAGCGCTTCCAAGAAAGAAAACCACTATTGCTATTGTACCTAAAAAGATAGTTCTCAAATGGTGGTATGGTACGCATCACGCATTTATGATGTTGAACAGTCAAGGAGTGTCATGATTGTTCATTATTAGTATCATGAAAGTGAGGAACTTCAAGGTAGAATAACTTTCAAAAAGTTAGACAATGATTTGAAAGTAAAAAGTAAAAGTGAGCTCTTTTTACCTTGGATTTGGATTTCCCTTGACAACTTTCTGCCCATATTTCCTCCATCTGTATCCATCATCTAGAATATCAATGTCACTTGTTGTCTGAACTACAACTCTGGGTTCTCTCACTGTTCTATTTGCAGCTGCTGATATTCCCTCGTTTTCACCTTCTATTCTCCTAGAACATAATGGAAAAATTAATCAACCAAGTTTATCAAATGGCGATTCAAATCGTGGATAGCAGAACTAATTTTTGAATCATGAATCGTAAATTGTACCAAATCATAATATTCAAGAACACAATAAAAATACCTTAAAATATATTATATAAATTAAATATAGACATATGCCTTAAGCAAAATATATAATATAATAATATTAAACCAGAAATTATGGAAAATGATTTGTGAACACAGTGGATTATGGAACTATAATTATGCTAAGAATTGATCAAATAAAAAAATGAAAGTAAAAACTCACCACCGTTTGGCATCAGATTCATCTTCATTACACTCATCACCCCCTGATTTCCTCTTCTGGGAACTATGCCCAAAATCATCATCTGCCATGGATATTGATGAGTTCTCTGGGGTGTCCACTGAATCCATTTGTCCACTGCCTTGTATGGCATATGATTGATCTTGTATGTCATGATTTGAAGGAGGAATTGCTAGTGAAGGGGCAAAGGATGAGTTCCTCCTACTAAATTGAGGCTTGGGATGGTTATGAGTGCCTTTGTAAACTATCTCAGTAATTTGTCCATCTAATAATGATCTCTCAACCTTTTTCTTTGTAGGGCAATTGGGGTATGTGCATTTATAGTAACTCCTTGGATTTTCACTTCCTTTCACTTGTTTCTGCCCATATTTCCTCCAATTGTACCCATCATCTGACCTTTTGCTTAAGGTCAGATGAGCTTGTGGCTGGTTGTAATCTGATTGAAGACCACCCTTGTTGTTACTTTGGACACCAGAGATCTCAGGTGTGAAAGTACTTTGCATTGAAGAAGAGTTTTCAGTTTTCACCACACTCACTCCTGAAGAAAAACTTTCTTGTTTGATAGCTTCCTGAAAACTCCATGCCTATTGCAGTGAAAGAAGGTTGAACATGTAAGAGTAAAGTAATTAGGGTCTGTTTGGCTTTAGAAAACCGTTCTGGTTTTCATTTTATGTTTTCAATCTTAATTAATTACAAAACGGCCACATTATTTTTATTTTGTTTGCTATCTCCTATCTTCAATATAAATAATATTATTTATACTATTTTATTAAATATTTTTGAAGAAACATTCTGAAATATTCCTTAATTATTGGATAAGAGAAAAGTTGAATTTCATTCTCAATCAATCTTCAAAGATGTGTAATAAAATAATACAAATAACATTTCTTGTTCAATATTACATGAAAGAGGATGAAAATAAGGGAATATTTTCATAGTTAATTTTAAAATAATATAGAAACACTGAATATTTTGTGAAACCAAAAATAAAAAAGCATAGATTATGTGACAAAAAAAAAAAAAGCATAGAGTACGTGACAAAGAAAACAGCATAGAATATGCATAAATGAGTCTGTGCATTGAAATTGGTCATTTACAGTTTGAACTTGAGATGGAATGGGAGGCCTTGATTGGGTTTGGAAGAAACTTGAGAAGCTTTTGTCTTCTTGTTTGATATGATCATCCTGCTGGATTTCCCCAGAATTGCTATTCCAATGGAAGCCTTGAACAGCAAATCCTCCCGTTGTTGGTGATGGCAGAATCTGTTTTAACAAAACGCAGAAAGACTATTACCCATTAATCCAATAACAACACAAAGTAACACATATCCAAAACAACAATCACAAATCATAAGCAACAAAAACAAACAAAAAAAGATGGCATTAATATAAACTACAAAAATCATAGTCAAAAGCAATTCTCTTGTTTAACATCTGAACAAGATCAATAACGAAGACTACTTCAAGACGATGGAAATTATGAAGTCAAGGGTCAAATCCCAGATTTAAATAACAATAAAATAAAAAGTTTCAAAAATCAAATCATATTCCATATCGCTTTCCTACGTTCAAAGATTTTATGAGGAATCAAACACAGTCAACAAGACCAAAAAATAAAAAAACGCATCAACAAGGCTGGAATTCTGCATGAGAACTTTACGTTAGAAGAGTTAAGGAGAACTGGGGAGTCAAGAAGCTCAGCAGGGCTCAAACCAGCAGGGATAGCAAAGTAAGAAGAAGGAGAAAGGGGAGAGAGAGGAAGAGAAGGTGGCGGCATGGACTTGAACAACCCTTGAGGCCTTTCGGAGGATCCGGGGTTGTTGTCAATGGGTGGAGAAGAAGAAGGAGAAGAAGAAGGAGGAGCAATGAGGTTAGAGAAGGAGGTTGTCATGAAGGGTTGTTGTGTAGAGAAGATGAAAGAGGTTGATGAAGGGGTGTCTAAGCTACTACAAGAGGAGGCCATATAAGAGAAAGCATTAAAAAGAAAAGGATGGTCAATGGAAGGGTATTAATAATATGAAGAGTGAAGAAAGAGAAGAAGAAGAAGAGGGTGAGGAAGTGACGAAGGAATAGGTGGTCACGTATTGAACAAGGATATGAGAGGAGATTTCTTGGAAGGTAACAGAAGAGAGGAATGGATAGGTTTGACCGTGGAATATTTGCTACCGTGTACATAATTTTTTTAATTGTTATTTATTTTAATTATAAGTTATAGATTTTGGGATCTTGTTATTTATCCTAACCGAAAAAATTTTAAAAATTTGTTCCTCTTAAAAATTTTAAAAATCAATGTGTTTGCATATAAATTTTATTCAAATATATTGATTTAAAAATATATCAATTTTGTTAAAATAATAATTATTTATGGACAGAGATAGTAATTATTATCTTACATAAAAAAATATTTATTAGTTATATTTTATGTCAGTCTTTATTTTCTCAACTACCCATTTTCATAAATTATCTTTTTAATTATTATAAAGCTGATATAATATGTAATTAATAAATTAGAGTATGTGCAATAATTTACTTTCAGTTCATATTAAAGTATCTAATTGAGAAGATAAAAATAATTTACAAAATATGCCTAAAATGAGAGTAATTTACAAAATAGATAGGTGAGAAAATAAAAACTAATATAACATGCATCTAATGATTCATAACAAGATCAATGGCATGTTATCCAAGCACACAAAAATTTATTCTTCTCAATCACCATAAAATGTAACATATCAAACTAAGAATAATATAACTACTTACCCTCAATGCTAAGAATTTTTTTTTATTGGTAATATTTTTTGGGGTCAAATCTCGTGGGTTTGACTGGATTGGTGGCGGCTCACACACGCCGCTGAGATATCTTTCTGCTCTTTTGCCCTTGGTGTTTGTTTTCGTGCAACTATGCACTTTCCAACTGCTAATGCCTTCTAGTGCTGCCGTTGGAATGTTCCGGCTGTTCTCTGCATCAGATTGGATACGGCTCCCTTAGGCTTTGTTTGGATTAAGATATGAAAATGAAAGAAAAGAAGTTGAAAGGAAAAAAGTTGAATAAAAAGAAATTGAGTATATTTATATTTTTTTAAGGTATGTTTGAATGAAAAAAAAAAATGAGAAGAAAAAAATAGAAAAATAATTTTGTATAAAATTGAAAGGAAAGAAAAAGATAATACTATCAAATGATAAATTTACTCTTATATTATTATAAAAAGTATTTCAACTATAAATATAGAGTTTCATAAAAAAAAAAGTGAAAACATAAAAATTAATGTAATTTTATCATAAATTTATCTATCAAAATAATATAAATAAACATGATAAAAATTGACCTTCTATATCTATACAAAAGCATTCATGTATAAATTTTTAATTTATATTTAATAATTATATTAATTAATATCAAATAAAAAATTTTACTATTTTTAATTTAATAGTTTAAAATAATATCAAACTATTAAATCAAACTAATATTAATAAAAATAAATTATTCAAAATTATTTAAAATAGACCTAATATTTTTAGTTAATCTAATATTTTAAAAATATTACTTAAAAATATGTTTTACCAACTAAACAATATCAAAAATATTATTTAACTATTATTTAAACTCTTAACATAGTACAAAAGAAAATCAAAATTTATGTAATATTCTATTTAAAATAAAATATCTGTTTAGAATAAAATGTTGATAACTGATAAATTTTATAATTTTACATAATTTATTCTTTAGATATTTTTTGTATTTATTTTTAATAATATAATGATAGATAAATTAAAATTATTTAAATAAAATTTTTACAAATATTGATTTAAGAAAATAAAAGAAATAAAAGAGGGGAGGGGCCACTGAACCCTTAAGTGGTGTTGTGCACCCTAAATCCCTCCCCTCTTTATCATCTCATCTCCCATCTCATCTCCCATCTCTCTCCCAACAGTACTGGAAGGCAAAATGGGAAAATGCAAAACATCCACCCATTCTCCACGATTTTTCGCTTGGTACTGGGGAATTGCACTGTTGATATGGGATCCATCTCCGGTGGTACATTGTTTAATCTTTTCTTTCCCATTTTGCTCCACTACTAAACAAGGGAAACATACATGTCCCTTTTTTTCTTATTTCTTTTCTCTTCTTTTCTTTCTTCCAAAATCCCCCAACTAAACACAGTGTTAAAAAATTTAAGAAGAAATATTTTAGAACCTAATCTCAAAAAAATTTCTATAGCTGTATATATAAAAATAAAATTTTACAATTACATGCACTTTATTGAATATATATCTCAAACTTATGAATTGGTTTTATATGGTTTTTTTCATTTAATTTTTATATATTATTAGTATAAAATATTTTATATAATCATTAAATCATGTTTAATTGCTCTCTTGAAAGTTTTTTAGCTCTTAGTATAACCATTTTAAAAATCATACCACATATATAATTGATTGTTAGTATAAAACACTTTAAATGAAAAAACCAAATATAATGGCATAACAAATTTGTTATAGTTTTTACTTCCTCTTACTTGAATAGTGTTATCGTATATACAGTTTTATATCATGTTTTTTATTTTTTTATTTTTTTGGGCTAAAACTACTAATATTTGAAATTCATAATATTTCAACTAATTTGATTTAATTTAACTCAAGGCAAGTTAATCTATTATAGAGATAAAATTCTCCCAATGTTATTTTTTCTATTTACATGACAAGAACCCAATTTTTTTTTTAATAATTGAAGGCCTGCAATTATTTAGTATTACTAAATCTTTTACAATAAATATATAGTTGGCCACTAATAACGATCTTAATTTGTACATAGAGTAATTAAATACTCTCTTCGATTCAAATTATCTGTCGCTTTGAGTAAAATGTTTGGTTTATATTATCTCTTGCTCTTACATTTTAATGAAACATTTATTATAAATTTTTCAATTTTATCATCTACATAATTCTGACAATGAAATATTAAAATAATAATTTAGTTATTAAATAATGATATTTTAATAAATATTTTTATAATCAATTCTTGATTTTGGATTCTTTAATATCTATGTAAATAGCCAAAATGATAGTTATTTTAAACTAGAAGAAGCAATTAGTTTTTTTTCTTAGACTTCAACTAATTTAATTTGAGTTAAATTAGTCCATTATACAATAAAATTCTCTAAGTATTTTTTTCTATTTAAAAAAATTCAAATATAAGATCTTATTTAAAAAAAAATAGATACCAAACTACTTATAACCAGCCATCATTATTATTATTATTATTTTTTGACTGCTACAAGCGTTGTTTAAGTAAGCCAGTCAAATTAATGGCTACAAAGATAAGTTAATATACTTTTAAAATATATCAATTAATTTCACTTTTCTCTCCTAAGATATGTCTTTATTACATGATTTTTTAAAATGTATATTTTGAAAAGAAAGAGAAGAGTTATCTAATAAAAATATCTCTTTATATATATATATGAAGTGTTATCATATTCTCTTAATAATTAATTTAAAATTTTTTAAATTAATATTTTACTCACAATGATATAAATTATAATATATAAAATATTTAAATATTATTCAAGAAATATGAATAAAATTTTAAATTAACAAGATTTGTAGGCACGTCGCTGAAGAGAATTAAACATTTTTTACATATATGATGTAAAAGGAATAACAAATTAGTACCGAGAATGCCTCCTTCAATTTGCTGAAAATGGCCATTATAATTGGCTGCAGCTACCCGAAGAGAAAGCTATCATCCCATTGGGCGTTAACATCTAATATTTGGAAATGTAACAAAATTTGGTTTGTTTGTTGTGATAAGAATTGAAGGGGGCCACTTGGGACAGACATCCAAATCCAAATTCCCATGCAAATTGCAATCTTTCTAGAAGATGATATATGACTTATGACGTGTAAAAGAAGGGTGCACGCTGCTGTCATTGTATCTAGAACAGGGCATGCTTCTGTTCAGAAGATTGTATCTGGAACATGTCATTGTATTTACGCAGAGCTTTAAAGGGATAATAGGGGTATGGCCCTTGCAAAGTTTTTATAAAATTTTTAGTAGTACATTTTATAGATAAAAATATTTGCATAGCTCAAACGGCAGTATATGCTCTCTTTGATTTTGCTTCAATGAGAGGCACTGGGTTCAAATCCCAGCAGCAACCATGTCTGCCGCATCGCTATTCGTGCATCTTTATGTTTTTTTTTTTTTTTTATTAAAATCTTCAAGTCCATTATTGCAACATAAAATAAAAGATGGCATACATCATATACGTGGCATAGGTAATAAGTAAGTGGCAATATAACAATAATGCAATTGATTTTATTCTCTTTCTTGGTACTAGTTTCACTATCTTATGCCCTTTTATTTTTCTTCAATTTTTAGAATATTTTTTTTTGGAAAAAAATTTAATTTTTATTATATTATTTATTATACTTTCATTTACATAAAAATATTTAAGAGGGTTTCTTAATTTCAATGTTAAAAAGTAGTGATTTTTTTATTTTAAGTATTTAATTGGATACCTCAATTTAATCTCTTATCATCTTTTTGACTCTTCCAATCTTTCCCTTACTCTTTGGAAGTTTCTAATGATGAAAAATCAAAGAATCGATGCATTTTTTTAAGAGAAAAGCCAATATATAAGAAGGGGAAAATATACCTTCAATATCATCACAGGTTGTTAATTGTTCTACTGCTCCAGTCATTAATGAAGAAAGTGAGAAACAACCTTCTAAGATTCAAACAGTCACATTTAATGAATTCGATCTTAATTCTCTGGAACAAGCTCTAGAAAAATGGCTTCAGATTTGGCAATATCCACCAAATCAAATGGATGAAGTTAGACGAGCTTATCTAAAATGGGACTTATATCAAAGCATCTTGAAAAGTTATCCTTTGTCTGGTAAAAATCATCCAAGGCGATTTCAATATGCTTGGTTTGGTATTTTTCCTTCATGGCTAGAGTATTCACCTTCCGAAGATGCTGCTTATTGTTTATTTTGTTATTTGTTTAGCAAGAAACCTAGTGGACATCATGGATCTGATGTTTTTATTTCTATAAGATTTAGAAATTGGAAAAAAGGTTAATGATGAAAAAGAATTGTGCTTTTCTCAAGCATATTAGGAATGATCCTTACTCACTACATAATAATGCAGTTAGAGCTTGTCCAGACTTTTTGAATCAAGCTGGCCATATCCAAAATATTATTCATGTCCAAAGCTCTGAGCAAATTCAAAAGAATCGATTATGTTTTAAGTCCTCTATTGGTACAGTTTGTTGGCTAACATTTCAAACTTGTGCTTTTAGAGGCCATGATGAGACTCTAAAATCAAAAAATTGAGGTAATTTTTTTGAAATGATAAAACTCTTGGCATCTTATAATGATGAAGTTGCAAAAGTTGTATTAGAAAATGCTCCATATAATTCTAAGTATATTTCATATCAAATTCAAAAGGAGATCTTGTGTATCATCTCAAGTAAGGTGAGAAAGCATATTCGTAAAGAGATTAGGGATTCATAGTTTTGTATTGTAGTTGACGAAACTCGCGATGAATCCAAAAGAGAGCAAATGGAATTTGTTTTCAGATTTGTTGACACAAATAGTTTTATACAAGAGCGTTTCTTTGATCTTGGGCATGTTAGAGACACTACATCATTGACTCTTAAAAAAGAATTATGTGCTATTATTTCTCAACATGGTCTTGATGTTTCTAATATTCATGGTCAAGGATATGATAGTGCTAGCAACATGAGAGGAGAATGGAATGGATTGCAAGCATTATTTTTAAATGATTGTCCATATGCATATTATATCCATTGCTTTGTCCATTGATTTCAACTTGCGTTGGTTGCTGCATCTAGAGAAGTTATTCCAGTTCATCAATTTTTTTTAAAATTGACTTTTATTGTCAATATTATTTGTTCTTCTAGTAAGCACCATGATGAGTTACAAGCTGCCAAGATAGATGAAATTGCTCATTTGCTAGAGATTGATGAACTTGAAGCTGGTAAAGGGGTGAATCAAGTTGCCACTTTGAAACGAGCTGGGGATACTTGTTCGAGTTCTCATTTTTCTTCTGCTTGTAGTTTGATAGACATGTATGGTGCAACTTGTTCTGTTCTACAAAAAATTATTGTTGAATGGATCAATTTATTCTCAACGTGGGGATATCGATAGTGCTTATAATACCTTGACTTCATTTGAATTTATATTGATCTTGCACTTGACCAAAGGAATCATGAGAATAACGAATGTTCTTTACCAAGCTTTGCAGAAACAATCTCAAGATATAGTTAATGTTGTGCAACTAGTTCAATCTACAAAAATACTTATTCAAAAGAGAGATGATGGTTGGGAGGATTTGTTGAAAAATGTGAAATCATTTTGTGAATAACATGATATTCTAGTTCCTGATTTTATTGCTTCCTATATAGCAAGACAAGGATGCTCTCGTCATTAAAAAGATCAGATTATAGTTGAGCGTCACTTCAAAGTGGAAATATTTTTGTTACAATTGATAAGCAATTACAAGAGTTGAATAATAGGTTCAATGATCAAGCAATGGATTTGTTAAGTCTAAGCTCTGCTTTGATTCATAAGGATAATTACAAAAATTTTGACATTGATAGCATTTGTATTATTATTGACAAATATTATCCTATGAATTTTACTGAGCAGGAGAAGGTTAATTTGCTTTTCCAACTTCGGCATTTTATTCTTGATGCTTGTGAACGGCCAGAATTGAAAACTTTATCAACTATTCCTAAATTTTGTAGATGCTTGGTAGAAACAAAAAAAATAAGAAGTTTACTACTTGATTGATAGGTTGATTCATTTTATTTTAACTCTTCTAGTTTCTTTAGTTACTACGGAACGATCATTTTCAACAATGAAAATAATGAAGACAAGATTGAGGAATAAAATAGAAGATGAGTTTCTTACAAATAGTATGGTTATTTATATTGAAAGAGAAATTGATGAAAACTTCAGTTCTGATTTAATTATTGATGATTTCAAGTCATTGAAAGAGCGATTATAGCAATGGCAAACGGGTCAACCAGCCCCATCTCGTCCCGCCCTGCCCCGCTGCGGGTCAAGCTTTAAGTCGGGCGGGGCGGGTCAACCTGCATTAATAATTTGGGTTAAATATGCCAACTCGCCCCACCCTACCGCGGGTTAACGGGTTACCCGCCAAAAAATAAAAAATAAAGAAAAATATTTTTTACATAAATTAATTCATCTAAATTTTTAAAAAAATAAAGAAATTTTTAATTAAATATAATAAAATAATATCCATATAAAGAATCTCATTTTATTTACTCATTAAATATTAAATCATTTACTCAACTCTAAAATGGTTAAAAATCATAATTCTTAATAAGAATAAGATGAAACTTCTAGCGAAAATAACCACAATAGAGAAGCTCACAAGCCAATATTCAAACTCAAACACGTTAAAAAATTTACAATCTATAAATTAATCATGTTCACAATAAAATATAAATTTATAATTAACAAGATAATAATATAGTCCATAAAAGCATAAATATAATTAATAATATAATCCCAAAAAAAATTATGGAATCCATTAATATTACATAAACACCCATAAAAAGGCTTAATATTATATGTATTATATGGAAAAAAAAAGAAAAAAAAATTTCACCCGCGAGCTAAACCCGCCCCGCTCTACTTCAACCTGTGGGTCAAGTGGGGCAGGTTATGCGAGTTGAATTTTTTTTGTGGATTAAAAATATCAATTCATCCCATAAAAAATTGTCGGTTATGCAGGTCAATCTGGCGGATTTAATCCATTTTGTCATCTCTAAGAGCAAAGAATAGCACTATAAAATATTTTATAGTTCTTATCTTTAAAATTATTTTATCATATTAGTGAATTACTTCAAAATTTAAATATATAATATATAGTTAGTTTTAATTTAATTATTATTATATATTTTACATATTAATTTTAATTTAATTACCATCATATATTTTATATACTAAAATCTTTACCCTAAGATTTTTTTTCAAGCTTCGCTGCTTAATCTAAAAGATTGCATGAGTGGTGTTATTTGTACCACTTTAAAGTGGAACATATTTTAATATCCACTTACAAAGTATGTGAAAAAAAATTATAAAAAAAAATAAAAAAGTGAAAAAACAATGAGAAAAAGAAGAGGGAGATAGAAAGAGAGTGTGAATTATATAAGAGAAGGGGATGCACAAATAACATTTCTTCGTAGACACTCCAAGCACTCCGCACAGACAGCGACAGGGCTTCTACACGCTTCTGTTCTGTTAAACCAAAATTCCTAGATATTGCTGCCTGAAGCTTTGACATTTGACGTTTCCCAAGTCTTTGCACCCATCCACGAGAAATTGGAGAGAATTTATGCAGTAATATAGGGATATTTTTATGGTTAATAATAAAATAATATTTTATGATTAGTTATAAGTATAATTTATATAATATTATAAGAGTATTTAAGAATTTCTTTTTATACACATATGAATAAATTTAAGACCCAATTAATTATATCTATAGTAAATAATAAGAGAAAAAGCTCTTCCAAATTGAGATTATCTCAAATATAAAAAAAATGAGAAAATATTCACTTATAGATTATACATAATGAGATGTATGTCTATAATCGCGATACATTTTATTAATCAGATGGTAAATATTATTATTTTCTTATTCTAGAGATAAATTTACTTTAAAGAGTCTTATCTAAATAATTACTATTGATTAATTTCTCTCGTATCTTCTTTCTCAGCTCCCATATTCTTGATCAATTGTGATTACTTACATGTAACATGAACAAGTCTTATACAATTTACACGTGAGAAGACTTCCTCCCATATTTGTACACCTTTATAAACTAACATCATTCAATGCAGATCAGCATGTTACATTGTGCAATACTACAGTACGTAAAGTTATAAAATGACAAAAGTAGAAGGCTTATTTTCACTTTTAAATTATACACAGTCTATATTACTTATGGAGCTCAACATATATTTTTATCGCATATTTAATTTGGTTCTTCATTTGAGAAGTTTTAAAGTATGATTTGTATAAAAAACTCTTCTCTTATAACTTTGCCTAAATGTTGGTTTTAAACGTTATATAGTTACTGGTTTTAAACTCAACAATAAATGTTGGTTTTACCATATATTCTCATTATATAGTTACTGATTTTATTCTATATTATAGTAACATAGTAACTTACACATGATAATAATTTGCTATATAAACTTCATCAGCTAAAATAAACGATTGTCTTATACATATATATTAAAGATGAAAATATATGAAAAACATTCTGCGTGATCGAGTTTTCGCCAGCGCGTACTAGCTACGTACTTCAAGCGGTTTTTTCAAACAGCAGAATAGAGAAGGGGGGCGGGGGGAAGAAAAAGGGTACTACATAATTTATTTTTTTTTATTCAGGTGCATTATATATATATTTTTGATGTTTAAACGGGGCTAAAAGCCCAGAAAAGTTGCATGATATTTTATATTATATGTTAAAAGAAACAAGAGCGAAAAATGATATGTTCCATAAAGATATTCCTTAAAACTATTAGCTCTCTGTGATGAATAAAGTAAACAACAAAGATGAGAATAAAATAATTTAGAAAAATTGCCGTATCTGATTTAGTTAATAATCGTGATTTAGTAATTTTAACGATAAAGCGATATTGCTGCTATATTAATTTTCTTTGCAATAAAATAATTATACTTTTTAATGTTTGTTGTATTGTGAATTAATGAGTAGTAGTTATTAGAAAGATACTTCAAGAGAAAATATTGCTGTGTCAAACATTAAGCTAACGAAAAATGTTGGAGAGTAAAAAATCATTGCCAAAATTAAGTACTTGTTAAAATAATGTGATATATTATTAACTCTTAAATAAATAAATGATGTCCTACTATTTTATTTTATCTAACATTTTCATAATAATTTCTGTAAAAAATTTCTCAATAAAAGTTTTGGCGGAGTAGTATTATGCGATATAACTCATTTCTTACCCGAATAATGTTATTCAAAAACGAAAAGTGATCACAAGATATGGAGAAGCTGCATGATATATATATTGAATACTTTTATTGCCTTTGTCCCAAGTTTGGTCGCATTTGTTTGTGCCAATTTGCGACTTTACAAGATTTAGAAACTGTGCAGATCACCATAGATTCTGAATTCTTGGAAGATGTCTGCTTTTGGAATTTGTAGCTATCTCAAACCAACTAAGTTCCTTGTTTGAGTTTGGAGATAACGATTTTAAAGCAAGAGCTTTGGATATATATATATATATCTTCGCCAAAAGTGTCTGCTCTTAGACATTAAAAAATAATTAAATAAAACTATCCTTTATTGACTCTCAGCTAATGCTCTAAAAATTTTAAATTTAAGCACTTAATTGACATTACCAAAGTTCTATTTTACCAAATTAAAAAGGAAATTCAACTTAATCTCTCCTATTTTTTCTGTCCCCCATTTTCTAATTTTTTTAATGAAGACTTATCATTTGTAAAATGAGATTAGTTTAGATACACAATTAATGTAAAATGTTTTATATCAATCAATCAAATATCATCGCATATGTGACTTTAAAGATATTTATCACAAGAATCAAACATTATAAATGATGTGGTAATATATAATTAGATGATTATATAAAATTTTTTTATATTATTAATGTATAAAAAATAAATCATTGTAAAGGTATAGATAGTTATTATAAAAAAGGTTAATTTAAAAAGATACATGCGTGATATCATGTAATATTATGTGTTAATTTTCAATTGAAGGAACTGTGAAAGAGGCTGAATAACTTAACAGAAAATTTTCATCCATTAAAAAGCACCATTAATACCTTAAAATGGGTCCAAAGTTTCAATTATATTTAATTATGCTTAACTATTATTGGCCCCTTAAGACAAATACTATTATTGGCCTCTTTCTTCCATTCTGTCTTCAAATATAAAGGCAGTTTTTTGCATGATAGCTCACCCTATATCTCTTCCATTTTTCGTATGTTTGAGTTCAGCATAACATAGAGAGCCAACAACGATTAGAAATCCATGCTGAAGCTCAATTAGAAAAGAACGTCATTCCAAGATGAATGTTTAGCTAGTTCTAATCTCATCAACTGGCTGAGTGATAGAACTATTTTTGAGCCTAATTTTAAATTTCCATAAAATTCTAATAATTTTGCTAATTTGATTATTCATAATATGATTTATAAGGAGTCAATATTTTTACTTATAGGCCTAACCAAATAACTAATAAACCTAACTAACTAATTAAAGAATCTCATTAGTAACTAATTAGTTTGAGTTGTAACACCGAGTACCCCATGAAATAGAGCATAAACATAGTTCCAATAAAATGGGTTGATACAAAATTTAAGGTGAGAAAATTAATACTATACATCTCGAACAAATAGATTAAATAAAAGTAAGAATCTATAACAGGACGACCTAGGGAAAAATGGAGTGAGCATGGTGCCTTATTCTAATTAATATTAATTTTCTTTGACTTTTTCTGTTAATAGTTTAAAAAATCTGTCATTTGCGAGTATGGTTGAGTCGTCTTGACCTTCATGAAGTTTCTAGAAGAAGAATGGGTCAAATATTAATATTAGAGAGAACGTTCTCGCTTGACACGATTAGGATTTCACTAGAATTAAATATCATTTTCTGCAAATTTAATTCTAATTAAAAGGTACTCGAAAAAAAAATTTAGCTCCCACGAACCTTTTTTTTTTCACGCCGACATCATACAGCTGAATCAAAGATCCTCTTTTTGTTTTCTCTTTCTAGGCTGCATTTTCCCATGCCAATGCGGCCGGAAGCTAGACATTCTCCTATATAACACTGCATGAATTTACAACAACTTGCTATTTTTGATAAATTCATATTTTAAAAAAAAAATATTACTATGTCTAAAACTTAAAACAACTAATTTTCGTAGTTTAACTACGGATTAAATTACTCGCAGCTTTTATTAATTCTCAACGTTCAGGTCATAATGCTAAGAAATAAATTTTATTTTTTCATAAGTTCTTAAGCTACTAACGAAGATTCTTAATTTCATTATGGAGGCCCAGAGAGCTTGCCACCATTAGATAGAGTTTTGCCCAACTTTTTTTATAGCTTTTACGGAGAGAGAATCCTCCGCGAATTAGGTAAGATTTTAACCAACTTTTGTAGCAGTGTGAATGGAACCCGCCATAGCGTAGGTAGGATTTTCTTTACAAATCCATGTTCTGATAATTACTTGTAAAAAGCCATGTTATGGTAATATGTCATATAAAAAATAAAAAAACCCCAAATATCCACTTAAGTTGGTAATTCAAATAAAATGAACATATAAATGCACAATTGATGCAATAAATGACCTAGACTAAGAGATAAATTGTTGAAGAAATTAATTTTGATGCACTATTAATATAAAGATATTTTATATTATCAATCACTTATATCTTATTATATATGAGATTTTTAAAGTAGTTATTATAAAAGTCAAACACTTATGATAATATGTCAATATATAATTAGATAATTATATAAAAAGAAATTTTACATTCACAATGGATAAAAATTATAAAGATATAAGGTGGAAAATAAGTATGAACAAAAGTTTGTTGAAAATTCAAGTAGCAAATTAAATGTGGAAGTTGAAATTAAGTAAATAGCTAATGTTAAGATAAGTTGAAAAACATTTTAAATTTTAATCAGTAATTGATTCACACACATGGAGGAGGAGGAGAGGTGAAGGCAGAATTTGATCCTATACAATTGTACTCACCTGCAAAAGACTTTTTTTTTCGAAATTTTCCATTTTAGAATTGTGCATTTAGAACTCAAATAGAAAGGCGCATTTGCTGCTGCAACTGAGATATACCACACAACCTGGTAAAGCTTAAATGGCCTACGCCAGTGAGCTTACCTGTTTCAAATGAGTTACAGAGAAAATAAGCTGCATACAGTTAAAGTTACGGATCAAATTGCTTATGCCGACAAACCAAAGACCTGTTTCAAATCAGGACAAAACTTTTAAACAAAAAGCATACGAGAGATATGGCCAATGCAATAAGCTCTAATGGATCTGAATTCTAAATAAGCTCAAACAAAAGAACATGCTCCAGATCCAGAATTTGAAAACAAGGACAAAGCAAGCACCATTTTGGCAAATCATAAGAGACCTGCAAAAGACTTTATCATTTGAACTAGCTACTTAGCTAGTAACTTCAATTGAAACTGAAGTATCCCTTAAAACAAATTTGGTGCAATTACGTGACAAAATGGAATTTTATATGACAAAGTTCGTGGCAATGAATCTAATGGATTGAGTTTTTCCATTTTCCTAGGCAGCTTGAAATGAATTTTTTTTTTAGTCGGTTTGTTTTTTGGTTGTTTTTTGTGGGGGGGTGGGGCTTTGTAAGGGTCTTAGACCATTGTGGGAGTCAAACACAGCTCCCTCCGGTGCTCGAATGTAGCTTTTACACAATGACAAAGTTTGAACCATTGAGTTGCGCCTCAATCTGCGCTCGAAATGAATTTATATACCAACACCCGCCTCTATTTTTTTTTTTTTCCTTTTTTCTCATCGCTCAGTTACTTCTAGTCTGAATATTAGTGTTACATTCCTTTTCCAAGTTTTCTCAAAGAGCAACCAGAGAATGGATTTTGGGTCTGACAATTGACTCTGCTGTTTTTTTTTTTTTTTAATTTTTGTTTTGGCTCTTCCCTTATTCTTGGTCAGGAGAGGGGAGCTCTCCCCAATTGTTTGGGTCAACTATCTCTTCTCATTTATTAATGATGTATGTTCTTAGTTTTCGGCTTCGCTTGGGACTGGTTGGCATTCTATCTATGCTTACAAATTTTGGGCTTTGTTGACCCTTTTGCTTGTCTTTGACAGTTTTTTGAGCTAAGACAACAAAAAAAAAAAAACTCCCGACCAAAAATAGACAAAAAAAAAAAATTGCCAATGAAAAAAAATAAGACGAAAAAAAAAAACAAAAAAACAGTTTTTGATTTTTGATTTTTGATTTTTTAATTTTTCAGGGGAAATTCAAATTTTAACAGCCCATATATTTATCAAACCTTATATTATCAATTTTATATTATTAATGGTGTATTTTTTTTCAATTTTTTAATAAAAATTGAAAATAAAAATTGAAAATTTTAATTAAAAATTTACTTTTTATAAAAATTACTCATTTTAAAAGCAAAAGATATTTGTTTAAAATTTTAAGTAGAAGTTAAGATAAGTAACTTCTATAAAAAGTAATTTTTATATTATAAAAAAAAAAAAAAACAAACACATTCTAGAACTCTATCCTATTATATATTTATAAAAACACTGTTACTCACGTATCTTAATATTCATATCGTTTTTGTCCGAAATTTTTTTCCTCAGGATAGCATATCTCATTTGTTTTTGAATAATGCTTAATGACCCATAGCCGCTTTCATGATAATATTTTCATGCTATTTGGCACTGCTATTTATTTATTCTTCCAATCTAATTACGTTCGTAATTATTCAAAATATTACTACACAAAAAAAAAAAAAAAAATAGCTTTTCCAGTATGTTGATGAAATTCAAAACCCATTGTTATATTAGAATCCTTAAAACAACCATCTAACTAGCTTTGTCTTTATTTGGTACTAGAATCACATTGTGCGCACGTTAGTGTATTTCTGATGTCGTTACAATATACGCCTGCATTTGCATAATTTAACAACTCCAATTTTTTACACACGGTGTTGCCATCCCAAATGTCTATTGGAATGAAGTTTATACTTTACTTAAAGTTCAAATTTAACCATCACGACAATCGTTGAAACGTCATCAACCTCTCACAATTCTTCGCATTATAGTTTATACTAATTCATTAATATATACACAGAATCCAGTGCACGAATATGTGGGAATGAATAATTTTCCATATTATATATCAAGCTTACCTTTCATGCGTTGGACCCCCATCTCTCCAAATGCACAAAACATCTGCTTCATTTATTTATTTATTACTAAATCGTGGTATTTGCTCACATTACATTTTCAACATACATTTTACATGATTTCACTTCTTACATAAAATTTGGTTTTATTGTTCTTGTGTAGAAGGACTTATTATCATCTATGTATAAGCCTATACAAAAATTATATATGTAACATAGAAACCCTACCTTAGGCAACACACATACTAAACCTAAATTCTGATCAAGCATAAAACTCTACAGATTGCTTGGGCTATAGTATACAACCGTTGTCTTACCATGAGAATCTCCGGGATATTACCGGCAGAACACGAACACCGCAACCGAAAAACAGTGAAAATGGCGTACAAGGCATTGCGTGGTGGCGACATAGAGAAGCTTGAGAAGCTGGTGGGGAAGGAGCTTGAATGGTGGTACCATGGTCCTCCACATTGCCACCACATGATGAAAACGTTGACCGGCAAGTCAACGCACAAGGGTTTTGAGTTTAGGCCAAGGAGAATGAGGGCGATTGGTGACCGTGTGATTGTTGAAGGGTGGGAGGGGATGGGGGAGTATTGGGTGCACGTGTGGGGACTCAAGGAGGGGATCATTACCCAGCTGCATGAGTACTTCAACACCTTGATCACTGTGGTGATTCATGTCTCCGAGGATGGTGATGAGGCTTGGTTATGGCGGAGCACACCTTGGGCTAGGGTTCAAGGGTCATCATTACCGGATCTTGTCATTTATATATATAATCAGGCAAGAACCTTGCATCTTGAGTCCTAATTGAATCTTGAATCTTGATGGGTATGTATGTATGTGGTTAGAGTGGTGGGAGAAAGGAAATTAATACAATTATTGTATGGAGAAATAGTTTAGTATGTTTACAACTTTCAGTATAGAGTTGTATCTAAGTAAAGGTTGAGGGTTTGATATATTTATTAATGTTGTTCTTGATGATTTTATGTTCTCTTTTAATTTCAAAATAAATTTGAGAGAAAAAAAATAATATTGTTCGTTTTGTTTGGGGAGAAAGTGGAACTAAAAGGCCATTTATGGATCTTGCCTTATTTACAAGAAAAGGAATAAAAACAAGTTGGCAAAATTCAGCCACAAAAATAATCAGTTAGTAAACAGGTCGGAAGAAATAATTATAAAATATATATGGTCTACACTTCAATCTAACACTTTGATGTTAATTATGGAGGAATTCTCATGTGACCTGAGAACAAAGTATTGCTCTTATTTTTGATCTATTAATTACTTGTCACATCAATTTTGATCCATTAATTATATATGGTATCAGTTTTGTGATCCATATTTATCTTTTTAACCACCCACATTTTTATCTCTTTAACCTCCGGATTTGATATTTTTGGACTTATATATCCAAGTAATAGTCAATCATAAAACTTGTCTAAACTAAATCAATTTAGTGAGAAATTTCGTCTAAATTTAAACGCTAACTTGAAATATTATCACATATATAATTATTACTTGTTAACCAAAAAGCAAATATATGCACGCTAATATTATTTTTTTTAACTCTTCAATTTTGTTTAATTAGATTTAAACATCAAAATAAATACAGTAAAAATAACTATTTGGCTTTCAGTTATTGTCTTTCTTTTCCTTCATCTCCCCTTGTTATTTTCCTCACAACTCTTAACATGTCGCATAAACAAAGTTTTGCCATATATATGGTTTATTTAAGTCTGATTTTTACGGTACCTAAACTTCATAACCTAAATAGATCAAAAAGAACAATTGTGAAAATAAAATTTTCTGGGTTTTTGTTCATCAATGCATGGCTGTTAATAAAGTTGAGTTTTTAATTGATGCAAGTGTAGGTGATTTTGCAGCAAGAATGGTTTGGTGAATTTTCTGGAGTGATATGCCTAGGAAATTATTATTACAAGTTCAAATCATTATTTTTCCACAGAAAACATTCTTACCAAAATGGATGAATCAAAATATGTGTAAATTACCCACAAAGGATACATTGAAGTGGTATGTAATCTCAATCTCTTAAGACAAAGTCACGAGTTCAAATAGAGAGACTACTTTTATAAGGAGGCCATATCATTCTTATATTTTTGCAGTTGAATAGAAATTAGTCCTACAAGCAACATAAATTCGCCGAATCTATAAAGAATTCTTATAATTTTATAAGCATTATAAGTTTGAGTAGATATAGTCCCAACTATAATTCTATTTTAGAAAGTGAAAAGAAAAAAACTTAGCTCTTGACTTATATGCACAAGTGATGACAATTATTTTTATATTAACAACAGAGACTACATAGTACGTAAACATAAACAAGGCATGAGTGTTATTAAATCCACAAATGATAGGACATAGATCATGACTCGTGGTTAATATTTATTCAACCAGCCATAATGTCAACAACCCAAACCAAACATAACAGAAAATACTAAAAGCCACAAACAAACCACATTAGTATACGCTCACTCTTTTGGACCCAACTGCACATAAATTGCATAAATAACGTAACACCACACTTGTAAAGAGTAGTACTAACCTCAACATCCAACTTCACGGCCACCATTTTATAACATACTCAATTGATAGAAGGGCGATTTGAATTAGATTAGTTGGAGATCGAGTAGATTTTAAATACTAGCTAGTGTTAAAGACCTAATTATGGGTACTAAATTGCTAGAATAAGTCCAGGCACGGACTCATCACGAAGGGTGCTATGCCAAATGCTTTGGCACTGGGGAGCAATTGGCACCACTTGTGATGGCAGCGCAGCCATCCCCAGCCGAGTCACCGTCACAGCGGTGTTCACATACTCCCTGACTTGAGTGATGACCCCATCATTAGTGATGGTCCAAGCATGCACCCACCACACCAAGTTGGCCTCGTCATACCCTTCGGTGACAACCACTGATCCAAACCCCACCACAATGTTAGGAACCAAGGCCTTAGATGATGGCGATGATGATGATGATCCAGTGAGCCATGGAACCAAGTGGTGGCGATGACATGGTGGTCCATGGAACCACCACTCTAGGTCTGGGGCCACAAGTCCATGAAGTGTTTTGGTCTCTTTGGAGTTTAAGGCTTTGTATAACTCCCTCACTGCTCTCTTGTTGCGCTCCTCTTCCTCTAGGCATGCTTGTGACTCTGAGTTTGCCAGCTTCGGTGTACTAAAAATAGAATAAGTAGGATAATTGGATAGTTGGTATTTGATTACAAACAAGGAAAGAGATCTATATATGGATATATATTTTAAGGGTCATAATTGATGTGGGAATGGAAGTGAGTGAACGGTTAGGGGAATGTGGGGATTCTTATATAGTAGTGGAGGTGATGAATGAAAGGGAAAGATGTAGGTATATATATTGGGAGTGGGATCGTGTAAAGTTTGGGGTTGCATGAACAAGGGACCCACGTGTGAAATAGTTAATTGTGGAAGGAACTAAGTGATAGTTTATGTTTGCATAAATTGTGTGAGTTCTTTGGATTGTTCTTCATATGATGGATTTACCAATTTGTTTTTTAGTTTCTTGTAATGCCATATAGTGGTTATGATTAGGTTGACAGTTGATAATTGAGAAGAAATGTTTATTGCTATTTCTTACACTTTTTTATTTGATAAAAGATAAGTAGCAAGGTTGTCTATTAAGAAAAATATTTTCATAATTTTTAATAGAAATTATTATGGTTGTTGAATAAAATAAAGTAGTTTGATCCACTTATTCATCTAAGAGTTAATAAGCATGTCATTTCATTTTAACAACTAAATTTTGATAAAATTTATAACTGTCTAACATTTTTTTAAAATAAGTTTTGATCTATTGGACCATATGCCAATCTACCAACTCTCAAAACTCTAACCTTTCACACTTGAAGTTCAAGGATTAATAAAAGTTGATGAAGATTGTATTAGCTATCGGCTACTCGATTACAAGGGCTTACATAAATCTCCTTATGTAGAATATTTGTTTACTTAGAAAGTATGGACATGCTAAGTTAGTGGCATGTTTACGTGTTTGACATGCATCGAACATGGACACTCAACAGACATACATACAAGACATGTTAGACATGCATATGATCGAAAAAAAATATTTTTCAAATTTGACACATAGAAATGGTTGGACACGGCTCGAACATGAGGTGGACATGACTCAAAGACATTTTTATTTTCATATGTTTTAAAGGGCTAATTAATATATTGAAAAGCCTAACCCAATATCCAATTTTAGGACACCTTTATCTTTTGTGCTTGTTTTTTTTAGGAGAGTGTATACTTTTTGTCGATGAATGATATTACAATAATGATGGGGAAGGAAATAAATAAAGTTAATATTTAAATAGTCAACTTTAGTTAATTCTTTTTGTTATGTATGTACTTGTACATAGCTATTTCTGTTAACACTTGTTCATTTAAGATTGTTTGGAAGTGTTAATAGAAATGCCCCATGTTTTCTGGGAAGAAGCTTAGAAATAATAAATATTGACACATGACATATATCAAGAATGATTCTTCTTTTTGGGGAGGGGCTCAAAGATTAGTGAAAATTAATAATTTGACATCTGCATATAAATATTTGAAAATATTGCAAATATGTCGTGTTCATATTCTATAGGATAGGCTGAATGAATTTTCATTGTTAGGAATGCTATTCTGGGAATATCTTTCCCGGATGTGACATTTAGGTATAATTGGAATGTCAATTAAATTTTTAGGAATTTTGCAATTTTTATATTTGGTTGACACTAGCATTCTTGGGATGTTGTATATATTTCCCAAAAGGCATATATGAGAGAATCAGACTTCTTAGACAGCATGTTTTCTTGGCCACAGGGAGGTGTAATGCATCTGTAATTTTTGCCTCTATTGGGGTAGGAATTGGTGCTACCCTTTTCCGTCCCTCAAGTGGCATGTGGATTGGTAAGATTATGAACACCACATGCAAACATTGTCAAATTTTCAATAATGACTTGAATTGCTTTGGTTGAATCATGCAAAGTTGATTCATTTCTGTTCTTTGCTTCACACTTTTCAATTGCCTGTTTTTCACGTTTTGCTGTTGGTGATTTGGCTTGTCCGGTTTTCTTTAGCAGTTTGTGCTGACAAAATATTTCACTTGAACCTTTAGTGCTGTTCATGATTTCTTACAAAATCCTTTTCCTACTTAGAATAAGACCGGTGCATGATATAAATTTTGTAGCATTTGCATGTCATATCTAATTCAACCACTTACTATGATTCTGCTTGGCATTGCTAATGCTGAAGGCACTACTCTAGCACTCATGAAGATGGTACCTTGTTATTATTTCAAGATATATTCCCAATAATACAGTCATTGTCTTATTATTTTACTACATATTCTAAATTATACGTTGTACTTTACCTCGAGTAACCCTCTCCCTAAACAGTGGTAGGTATATATTGTGTTGTGATATTTTACGTTGTCCTATGGTCCCCACTGCTCGCTCCAAATTTCTTCCCTTGATAAAAAGTAAATGGACAATTACCTCATCAGGTCATTAATTTAGGTAGCCTAAAAGATGAAAAACGAATACCATCGTATAACGATGTGGAAGCTGTGGTGTCAAACAGAGGGTACCAAATATTTGTACAGTCAAATGGATTGAGGATAATATGAGCCTAAAATTGTGGCGTTAGTAGGATCAGATCCAAATTTTAAAGAGTCAATAGTTTGGTTATTTGCATGTCATTTTCTATTTTGGGTTTGAATTACTATTATTCATAGTCTAACTCGACAAATTTAGCTCAAGCCAAATTATTTGTTACATTATAATAATACATCAAATATTACACCTCTTTCAAATAAATATACAATACATTAATTCCACTCTCATATTAATATATGATATCTTATGCGATGTGTATAAATCATGTGAGTTAAAATAAAAAAGAAATCTTTCAAAACAATCAATGACATCTTTATATATGTTTAGAGATGGCATACTAGCCAACCCATCTCACCCCAACCCGTCACGGGTTAAGCCTTAAGCTGGTTGGGGTGGACCAATTCACCACAATAATATGAATTGAATATGTCAACCAGCATCTGCCAAAATATATGGATTATACAGATCGATTCGGTGGGTTTAACCTATTTTACCATCTCTATTTATGTTATTAGCTTGTTTTGATCCTCTATGTGTGTACCTCAGTGCTTTCTACTGGCTTTAGGTTACATTTTTTAAAATATTTAACTTCGACTTTTAGTTGCATTAAAAGTTCTTTTGTAAACTATAATAGCTAATGAAATATTTGAGAAGTGTTATTTATATATATATACTATTATAGAATATTATAGATAAAATCATTCTCACGTAAATATATATTACATCTATTTTATCTTGATAAGTGTGTATTTTGATTCTCATGTAATATGTGTTCTTCATCAGTTCATAAAAGGTTTCTAAAAATGTTTTAACGACTTCGTACATTTGACTTTCATCTGTTTTAATAATTTTTCACGTAATTTTAAACTAAAGTGGTTAAACTGTACCCAGAAAAATTAATAAAAATAAAGTGGTGAATAGGTTTTGATTTGACATTGTTTTTTATTTATTGATAGCCTACTAAATCTCAAAATATCTGTTTTGTTTTTTATTTATTGATAGCCTACTAAATCTCAAAATATCTGTTAAAGATGGTCCAATGACTGCAATTTTGATGAATTTTTCAAGAGACACTAAACCGATTCGCCTGTATGGATAGCAGTTTAACTTATGTGCTTTTCTATGCATACAAATTCTTATTAAAATAGTAAAACTATATAACTTATTCAAGTATAACTTTAATATAATAATAATTATCAACTCATATGAAAAAAAAAAAAAAATTATCAACCTACTTAATTTCGGTAATAACGGTGCAACAACTATAAAGCCAGAGCCACACAAAATGGGATGTGACGCGTAAGACACCACATGCGGGATAGGTTAGTGGGGATTTGGTTTTGTGCATGCTACGACATTTGCCAAGTGACAGAATGAATGGATTGTGATGCGTAAGACACCACATGCGGGATAGGCTAGTGGGGATTTGGTTTCGTGCATGCTAAAATTTAATCGGGGACGACATTTGCTAAGTGACAGAATGAATGTTCGAATATATATATACACCAAAGAAAATCCTGCTCAAATCTAATAAAATTATTTGGACGGCAAATCTCTCCCTTATGAGTTGTAACGTAGTTGTATATTCAAAACTTGAATCCAAAATTTTTGTTTAAACTAGAATAGCTTCTTACTTGCTAATTTACGTGCTTGTTGGTAACAAATGTTCAAATTATGAGAACAAATGGAGATTAAAGGCAAAGTTGCCAACATATGTGTCGAAAATCCATCCTTGTTTAGCTCTGGTATGTGCTATGCCACCCACAAACCCCTATGTCGTATGATGTTTTTCTCTTAATACTTTCTTTCCTCTCTGAAGCAACATTAACAATTGAAATAACTTAGAACTTTGCCCATGTTTACAACAAACTATAAAACTAAATTTATGTTGACAAAGAAAATCCTCGATAATATAAGTTAGAATGAGTTGGTTTTGTACGTTGATAATTTCTAGATGTATAACAGTATAATGGCCCGTTTAATAAAAGGAAGCTAGAAGTGTGTTGGTGTTGAATACTAGCTAAAGCAATCGGGTTATAAGTGATCTTAATTTACTAATCTGTCATATTTTAAAATTTGTACGTATGAATTAGAAAAGTCTTATCAAATTCTTTTTGAAAATCATGTAGCATTACTGTATCCAAAATATATGGAGATAATACTATCCTTTTAACCTTTTTAAATAAAATATATATTTTTTGAATAAGCTGTGGGAATCTGCGTTTCTAATTTTAATTATTTATATGTTTAAGTATATTCGAGGGCAGTTTGGCTAGCACTTTTGTTAACGTTTTTGTCAAGTACTTTGACAGTATATGTTAGCATTTATATGCATACCAAGTGATAATGAAAATTTGATTATAAAAAAAAAAAAAATTGATGAGAACGTGCGTGACACATAAAACTTAAGTTAATTACATGAAATGACGAAATCCTCTAAATGTTAATTTGTGATGCAAAGGCCGTCATAAGAAAATTTTATGGGACGATGCTATTATTTGTGAATATTGGCCAATAAAGTCTCAACAATAGCAATAAAATCAATATATCAAAATATTAAGATAGATGCATGAGTATGAGTTGACAAAAAAAATTATTAATAAAAAATTTATTCTTTTTTTTTTAAAAGGTGAGAGAATTGCTAACTTGTTCAATGTAATTACGTTAGACGCGGAGAAAATCGGAAGAGAATTTAATATTTTCAAAAGTTCAGAAAGAGAAGTAAAATGTGGCCATGTCCTATGTGATTCCTCTATAGCCATTTTTTATTTTTTAAAGAACTCTTTTTTAATTTATTTTAACTGATTATTTTAAAATTGAATTTCATTAGTTTTGAAAGTTTAAAATAAATAACCATCATGTATGTGATCGATATATTATATTGTAGCATTCCTTTTAATTTTATAAGAGCTAGGTTTTATGATCCAATATTTTAATTTTAAAATATTGTTTATAGTAATAAGTAATAACCATTCTTAACTAAGCACACTGTTGAAAAAGAGAAATGCCATAGCAAAACCGATGTCATATATCAATAACTAATTATGTTATTTACAAATCAACGTCACGATCCCAAATACAAAACAAGGAACTATATTTAAATTAAAAAAATAAAAGTAATATTTTATGTTTTTACGGTTATCTTTAATATTTTATTTAAAATTTATTAAAACGTTATTAATTTAATTTGATTTAAATCAATGTATTAGTATATTCTAATTAATTTAATTTGAGGCGAATTAATTTACTATAACAATAAAATTTTCTCAATATTTATTTTTAAATAAAATTAAATATTAACATAAAATAATAAATAACTTAAAAGTTGATAGCCGCAATGAAAATAGATTACAACTTCAGATAAGTTTTATATGTAATGTCAAAGACGATTGTCGCTAATATGAGAAGGATTTTGCCGAATCATTATACAAAATTACAAAAGCAATTCTTAATACTTGAAAAAAAAAAGAGTAACATAGATAGTAACTTATCATAGAGCTATTTTTTTGCATTTTTTTTTTCCAATTGAGCTCTTTTTTTTTTTTTTTTGAGTCAACTCTAGTTGAGAACTTGAAATGTGAAGAATTTAACAAGATATGCCCTTTCGGACCTTTCCTTGTTCTCAAAGAGTACAAAAGCATCACATTCCTACAATTCAAGCCTCAAACGTCCCCTGAAGAACACCAATGGTCCCTTAATTTGGGTGGATTTATTAGATATGTAGAGTCTATAGACTCTTCTAAGTTTCAAGTGTGACGCCATTCTAGATATTGCATAACATTCAGTGCACTTTTCTGCCTAGTCTAATAATGTGGAAAGTTAAGTGAAGCCAATCTGGAAATATTATAATCTAGTATCAATCTCCTTTAAGACAAAGGTTGAAACTCTTGCGTGTAGTGTCTAATTACCGCCTTAGAATTCATTGTTTTTGAATTGGATTATTATAAGCTGTTTAAAATCATACATAATGATGAATTTTTAATATGTATTTGTAAATCATGATGTAGGTCATAATTATTGATTTATAAATCTTGCAAACTTAAATTTCAGTAGAATTCATTCATGTATAATTAACTGGATTTATATACTTCCGGTTTGCAACATATAACTTGTTTAAATTACTAAAATCTTCGTTGTCTATGTGAAATCTGGGATCATATAGTGTACCTAAATAAATTTAAAATTAAAAAGAAAATATGTTACAAATTGATCTGAGAAATTTTAATCTCAAGTGTCCTTAATTTAATACCTACCTAAGAGAATGAATAAGAGAATGAATAAGACATTAGTGGAAAAAATTAGATGTTAGTTATCCAAGGCAAAGTTACTAAACTCCTCAGGTAAGGCTTTATATACTGTTTCATTCTTTTCTATGGGATATATACTCCTTCATTTGCTTTGTTATAAGCAAAAAAAATATATAGATAACATGTCGTATTATCTTTCAAAATAGGGAATGTTTAAAAATGTAAAAATTTAAACATATAAATAGGAAGAGAAAGAGGTCAAGTGACCCTCACACAGCTACGACTTAGCCTATTTTAAAAACAGCTTAGGTTAACAATTTTTTAAATATATTTAATTTAAAAGGTTTTAGTTTTACAAAAAGACCTTTTAAGGTTTATGAGCTAGCTTATATAACTAACTAATACAACAACAATTAAGCCTTGTTCAACTAAGTAAGGTCGGCTATATATATCAAACAACGTCATAGTATTCTATTATAAATTATATTTAGGAAAAATTGTACGTTAACCCTTGAACTATAGGTTATGTGCATTTTAGTCTTTAAAATTTAAAAATATGCAAATCGACTCTCTGAACTTTCCTAAATATGCAACCTAATACTTTATATTTTTTTGAATGTGTGATATTTTTGTTAACAATTGATAGAAACAGATGGGTCAATTTGCACCTTCAGGAAAGTTCTATAACACCCTACCAAATATAATACTATGCTTAAATCATAATGTTATACCCGATAGTTTGTCACATATTTCTAACTCCCGTTTAATTTACCTTTAGATTCTTAATTCGGTGAAGTTGATTTTAATCAGACGTGAATTATCGGCTCCATTTTATTTCCATGGTGTTCATCTATTGGTCAAGTTGCGTATCATACGGGGCACATCGCAATACGAAGAAATATAAATGGTACATACAGAAATTCCTTAGTAATTAATCACAATACATCTCATATATATATATATATATATATATATATATATATATATATATATATATATATATATATATATATATATATATATATGTCAACTTATGCCTTCATATATGTAGGTACTAAGTACATCAAATAGGACCGTCAAAACAAAAAGGAACTCGGTCCATGTCTGTGAACATCTGCTCAGTATGGGTCCTCGGAAGCACATTTCAACTAGTATGGATACATGAAAAAACCAAAAAAAGAAAGTGTGCCAATGGCCCAAGGTCATATAAAAAAAGAGGGCCACAATATACAAACTACGTTCTCTAGGGCCTAATCGCTCCATTAGCCAGACTCCGAGGAGAGAAATCTATTCGGTATGATGCCTGCAGATCTAGCGGTGGCTAGTGCATGACTATCACCTGGTGTTGATAATGAAGAGGAGGAAGACTCCATCCACTCTGATGGATCGCTCTCGAAAAATACAGGATGTATAGGCGGGGGCACTAGTGTCACAGATGGCTATGCTTGGTGAGATGGTACTAGATAGGGGTGAGCCATATACAGAAGTACTCCTAGAAACGGAGCAGCCAGGTCAAAGAGGGGGCTGAAGATAGGTACGGCAAAAGCCCACTAGAAAAATACATACAAGCGAACTCGGGAAGTAGCAATCAAGTACAGAGGGTCCAAAGCTTGATCATAATGTCATTGCCATTTAGGCACCTTAGCGAAGAAGACTAGGACTCCCATCACGCTTGTTTGAGAATGACACGGACATATAATAGGATGAGAATTTAGAAAATTCTCAGTAGAATTCTCTATCTAATACATACTGATATCGCAATCATTCTCAGTTACTTCGGTTTATTTTAATTATGTAAAAGTGTGATCAATAAAGTAAATACCTTAATTCAGAAGTGTTAAAAATGTGGTCTAAAGCAAATTTCATACCTCAATTCATAAGTGTTAAAAATGTGGTCCGAAGCAAATTTCTATTTTACTCATAGAACTAATAAACCGAAAAGAACACATGATAAATAGAGTAAATATGCATAAGGAAGTGCAAATAAGAATTTAATGCATATGCACTTGACTTTGTATCCTTTTTGACTTGTATCATAATTTTTCATTTTTGGTCTCTTGGGAGTTTTAGGTTATATAACTTCTGGGTAATAGTCTGTTTCTCAAGATTAAACTCATTCCTATACAGGATACTAGGTTTGCTTTTCCTGACTTTTCCATTGATCTACTCCACTTAATTCTATTCCGCGGTTGGCTCAAGTGATATGGAATGCTTATGTTTCTCATGATTCATGTACTCATGAAGAATCAAATTTGGGAGACTTAAAATCAGCATTCATCATTCATCATTTATATGTATTCTGCCAAAAATTCGACAACATAACGGCTTAAAATAAGGCTTCCCCAAAACACAACAAAGAAATTTCCAGCTAGCTAGTCAAATATCAAAACCATCATAAGCATATGACAACATTACAATAGTTTAATAAGGAATTTAAATCAATAATTTCAATCATTGATTATCCATAATTCAAGATCCTTCAACTTCTTGAAATTGTCAAGGCAGTTTAACATTCTTAAATCTGTCTTATTTTGTGAGTTGCACCATAATTTCATTTTAACTCATATAAACCTGAAATTTTAATATGTTGTGGCCTTATGAATCTATTTTCATTTCTCTTTAGTTCCACTAAGTTTTGAGCAGTATAAATTGAGTTATTGACATTTTATTAGAGACTGCCCTATTGCTAGATAGATTAAACACTTAAATATAAAAATTCACTAAAAACACAATTTTCACTAATTTTTTCTAAACTTTATATCTAAGTAAAGCTAATTGAACCCTATTTCATTTCTCAAAATTTCATTTCGAACGGGCTAGTAGAGCCTAAGTTATAAGCTCTCAATTTGGGTAAAGGGGACTACCCTATTTCAACCTGGACAAGACATAGGGTAACTTTGAAGAATTTCTGGTAGCAATGTACTTGAGATATGAATCTGAAATTTTCATGGCATGAACATCTATGTGTTAGCTTTATAACGATATTGGGTGCAATCAATTTGAAATGGTATAGGGACCTTTCACAACCTATACTAGTTAGAATAATGGGTAAGATTCAAGAGGTTACTTAAAAAATTCATAACTTTCTCATTTCAGGTCCAATGGACTTATAAGTTATATGGTTGGAAAGCTTAGGATGTCTAGTTTCATCAAAAATTGTTTCATTAAATTTTGACCTTTGTAGTTCAAAATGCACCATTTGTCGTACGGATAGGTCTTAGGGTTTTAGTTTTCAGCAATCCAGTCTAAGTTCTTTCTTGAGTTTTTGATTGATTCACTAACCCAAAACCAAGAATTTTCATATTAAATCAATTGAAACAAATCATATAATCATCATACAACATCGTATTAAAGAGGAACAAAGAAACCCTAACTAGCCACATTAAGCCTAATATCCAACAAAGTTTAAGAATCCTACCTCAAAGATTGAGTTGTAATTAAAAGAAGCAAGTTTGGGGTGAAGATTTGGAAGTAGGGTGAAGTGTTAAAGATGATGAGATGAGATGAGGAAGAAAAATGAGAGGGAGAGAGGTCAGGTTAGGGGCTGAAATTAGGAGGAGAAAATAGGAAAAATTTTGGGTGTTGAGTGATAAAGGTGAGAGTTACTCATGGGCATTTCATTGGTGGATTTATCACAAGTCTTGAATTTCACTTAACTTCCCTTCTTGTGGCTGAAATGGAACCAGCCCAAGGGGAAGTGTGGCTGGATTTTGGCCACACAATTTAGGGTTTTTAGTGTAATTCTATAGTATAAGTTTTTATTGACTTGGTTCTTGCATTACACAACACTGAAATCAAATCGATTTCTCTTAAACTAGCAAAATATTACTAATGGTCTTTATAAAATTCTCTATGTTGCAAAGCTAAATATTCCAAATCCTAACATTCACATTTCAACCCTAATTAAGTGTATCTCCCCTAATATAATGAAACAAATCAATTAACAGTACTAATAAGACGTACTGTGCTTCGGGAAGTTACAAGTTCAGGGGGTCGATTTGCACAGTTTTAAACTTTAGGGGCAAAAGTGCACATGACCTATAGTTTAGGGAAGTAAAGTGCTTTTATGTAAGCCATTAATATCTAAATCTCTTTTAATATTTTCATCTATGATTTTTCTAGATCTTCCCCAATCTCTTGCTATTGAACTACTCTCTATCAGATCCACTCTTCTTATTGGGACCTCTACATGTCTCCTCCACACTATGTCCAAACCACCTAAGGCGAGATTTTACCATATTCTCTACAATAAGCACTACCCCAACTTTTTCTCTTATACACTCATCATTCATATTCTTATCTTCTCTACTGTATCCACTCATCCAATGTAGCATCCCCATGTCTACAACATTTAGCTTATTTTCTTGTTGGTTACAACATTGTTGGTTTTAAAGTTGTGTGATAAAATTTACCTTTAAGCTATAGTGGTACTTTTCTCGAAGCACTCCTCCATTTTGATCACCCAATTTAAATCATATGGCTTATATCTTTTTCTATTTTCCTATCATTTTGGATAATGGATCTAAAATATTCAAATCTTATAACCGGTGGTATATGTGGTATCATCTCTAGTTTTCACTTCTAAGTTAGAATTCATGCTTCTCTTTCTAAAGTTACATTCTATATACTCCACCTTACTTCTACTTATATGAAAATAATGTGTTTTCAAAGCTTGTGTCCACAACCCTAACTTCCCATTTAGTGTTTCTCTCAATTCTCCTACTAAGACTATATTATATGCAAAAAGCATGCACCATAGCACCAAATCTTGAATATGTTTAGTAAACACATCCAATACCAAGGTAAACAGATAGATACTCAAAGTTGACCCTTGGTATAGCCTACATCATCATAAACATCATATTACAATTGAAGAGTATTATACCCAATTGCCAAGGATAAAGTCCTTACCCTAGCACTTTTGCAGGTGACATGTTTAGAACATGTGTTACCATCAAACAAACAAAGCTCCAATAAATCACAACCAGTAAAGACCATCACCCTATCACTTGAACATCATATTATCTCTCACAATACATACATTGTTACTAGCAAGAAAAACTTATCAAATAGAGTGTCAATTGAGTTACCATGTAATGAGAATTTCAAGAAAAAAGAAAAAAATAAATAAAAGACACCTATAAGAAAATGTCACTTGAAACAATTTTATCATTGAAGAGACGAGTCTCCATAGGGCCAACACCTCCTTCAAAAAGGAGGGTTGCGATGCTAAGGAGAGGACGAAAGATTGGGTGGAGCAAAGGAGAAGGTTACAGTGCTAGCTAGGGTGTTTTTTTTATTTAAAAATCTAAATTAGATACAATGCTTTATTGTTAAATAAGATTTTAAGATAAGCCAATCTTTTAAAAGACAAGGTAAAAAAACATGGTTCTAGAACAAATTAGTTAGTCTGAACGATTGAACAGGGAACCAGTTCTAGCCAACTGTTTGGTCCACTCATGACCAAAAAATTCAGCACTTTGTAAATCAATTGTGAATTACCGGAACCAGCCAAGAAGCGATAAACCAAACCAACCTAGACTGGATATTTTTTATAAAAAAAAATGTAAAATTATTATTTGATCATTAATGGTGAAGTTAAAAACTTTAATATGATGAAAGATGGGCAAAAACACATCTTGATTGGCCAAGCTAAAGACTATTAGACCTCTTACTCTTTAAAAAATAGCCTAGAGGAGATAGATATAAAGTAATGTGGTACATGGCTATTAATAGAAGTCTTAAGAGTGAAAAGCTCTTAGTCTCAGCAATATGTGATTTCTTGAGTACTTTATGATAGTCTTGAAAGTAAAATGTAGTCTACTAGCAATGTAGGACTTAGTGCTCTACTTGTATTGGTTATGTTGATAATTTAATATAGTGTTTTTACTTTCTAAAACTATTTTTATCATGTTAAAATGTTATTTTACTCTTTATTTGTTTAATAATTTTTATTTATTTCATAACATGTAATTGATCATTTGTATATACATATGTTGAGCTGATTGAACTCCTGATTGAACCGGTTGAACCAACAAACTTTTGAACTAGTATTTTGTTCGGTTCAATTTGATTTTCAGAATCTTAGCACAAAGAACTAGGTTCAGGCCATATATTTTAAAATCATGCTAGACACATTGAAGGCTTAATATGATTTGATGTTTATTAGTTTCTATCCTTATGTGTCGCCACCTACTATGTTAATATAACATTTCTCTTATATATATAAATGATGTAGTGCTCATATTAATAAAAATGGTTAATTAATAAACGTTAGCATGTCATTGGGGCTCGCACTAATGGGGTGCTTTGTGACACAAGTCCAACAGCAATTCAACATAAATTCTTAAAAGAATGAGGTGGCAATACGAAACTTCCTACCATTGACATTGAACATTCTAGCTACAACTATGGTAATTAACAATCATATTTGCACAATATTTTCAGATAAATGTGATGCTGCAAGAAGTTCATAATGCATATATTCTAAGAGTATTATCTCATCAGTCGTGTGAATAATTTTTATCTTGCATTTTATTATATAATGTTCTTGTCTGAGCTTGTAAAGTAAAGCATTAAGGGCTATATAAGAGTCATTGGTAGAGCCTTCTTCTGAGAGTCATGAGGGCAAAGTTTAAAGGGAAGTTTTTTTTTTTTTTTTTGGAAACCTTCAAATCATGGTTTGAGTAATTTAATTTGTGTTTTTGAATGGAAAACTAAATATGGTATAAGAATAAATGTGTGCTGTATTTATAGAACTTGTCCAATTCTGTGGGTGTTATAGTAGAAAAGGGGGGATTCATGGTATGCCTTGAGTTTGTGTAGGAGTTTTCATTCATGTGCAAATCTCAATATCAAGAGGAGAAAGCAAAACTTATGGTGCCATGTGTGTTTAAAATAGTAGAGGAGAATATTCTAAAATCCATATCATGAAGGAGGTATGGCTTAAGAAGGACAAAAGAGGGGCAGGTTTAGTGACAAAATAACTCATAAGGTATAGGTATTGATACAAACACTCGACATGACATACACATATATAACAAGTTGACACAGTAAATTTTTAAAATTGTGGGGGCATTTGGTATGAGGACATATAAAAATATGCCTAGGAATGTGATGTGAGAATTCTAAATTCTAATATTTGGTATAAGGTTTAAAAAATTTTCTCGGGATATTGCATTCCCAAGAAAAAAAAAACCCCAAAAAACATTCACACCTCCCCCATGGGAATCTACATTTTTTCCATGGGAAGGGAATGCTGTCCCTAGACAAAAGACCAAAATATCTCCATCGTCACCAAATGTCATCGCCCCCAACCATCGTTCAACCACTGCTAGTGACTTTCTGGCTACCGCCAATGACTTTCTAGCCATTGGCTACCAACTTTCGGCCACCGTCCACTGTCGCCGTAAAGGGTCTTTTAGGAAATCCCAGCAATGAAAATTCATTCCGCCTACCTTATAGGATATGAACACAACATATTTGCAATATTTTCATATATTTATATACGGATATCAAATTATTAATTTTCACTAATATTTGAGCCGCTTCTTAGAAAGAAGGATCATTATTGATATATGCATGTCAATATTTATTATTTCTAAGCTTCTTCCAATAAAAACATGGGGCATTTCTATTAACACTTCCAAAAAATCTTAAATGAACATGTCTTAATAAAAGTAGCTATGTACAAGTACATACATAACAAAAAATAAAAATTAACTAAAGTGACTATTCATATATTAACTTTATTTATTGTAATCTTATTCATTGACAAAGAGTATACACTCTCTAAAAAAAAAAAAAAGATAAAGGTGGTCTAAATTTGGAAATTGGGTTAGGCTCTTTTAATATATTATTTAACCCTCTAAAACATATGAAAATAAAAAAGTTTATGAGTCATGTCCACCTTGTGTTCAAGCCATATCCAGGCATTTATGTGTCAAAACTGAAAAAAAAAATAAAATTCAATCATTGCATGTCTGACATGTGTTGTATGTGTGTCTGTTGAGTGTATGTGTTTGATGCATGTCAAAAACGTAAACAAGCCACAAAGTTAGCATGTCCATACTTTCTAAATGAACAAATATTCTACACGAGGAGATTTCCGTAAAGCTCTTGTAATCGGGCGCTCGATAGCTAATACAATCTTCATCAACTTTTATTAATCCTTGAACTTCAAGTGTGAAAGGTTAGAGTTTTAAGAGTCAACAGATCGGCATATGGCCTAATAGATCAAAACTTATTTAAAAAAAATGTTAGACAGTTATAAATTTCATCAGGATTTAGTTGTTAAAATGAAATGACATACTTATTAACTCTTAGATGAAGCAGTGAACTAAACTACTTTGTTTTATTCAACAACCATAACAATTTCTATTAAAAATTATGAAAATATTTTTCTTAATAGACAACCTTGCTATTTATCTTTTATCAAATAAAAAGTGTAAGGAATAGCAATAAACATTTCTGCTCAACTATCAACTGTCAACCTAATCATAACCACTACATGGCATTGCAAGAAACTAAAAAACAAATTGACAAATCTATCATATGAAGAACAATCCAAAGAACTCACACAATTTATGCAAACATAAGCTATTACTTAGTTCCTTCTACAATTAACAATTTCGCACATGGGTCCCTTGTCCATGCAACCCCAAACTTCCCACAATCCCAGTCCTAGTATATACCTACGTCTTTCCTTTTCACTCATCACCTCGCACATTCCCCTAACCCTTCACTCACTTCCATTCCCATATCAATTATGTCCCTTAAAATATGTATCCATATATAGCTTTCTTTCCTTGTTTGTAATCAAATACCAACTACCCAATTATCCTACTTATTCTATTTTTAGTATTCTCAAGCTGGCAAACTCAGAGTCACAAGCATGCCTGGAGGAAGAGGAGCACAACAGTCAACAAAAGAGCAGTAAAGGACTTACACAAAACCTTAAACTCCGAAGAGACCGAAACACTTCATGGACTTGTGTCCCTAGAGTTGGAGTGGTGGTTCCATGGAGCACTATGTCATCACCACCACTTGGTTCCATAGTTCATTGGATCATCATCATTGTCATCGCTATCATCTAAGGCCTTGGTTCCTAACCTTGTGGTAGGGTTTGGATCAGTGGTCATCACCAAAGGGTACGATGAGGCCAACTTGGCATGGTGGGTGCACGCTTGGACTATGGGGTCACCACTCAGGTCAGTTGGACTAAAATGATTGGACTGCATAGTTGGCTAGAACTGGTTTCCGATTCAACTGGCCGGAATAAGTAGTTTGGTTTAGAACCATGTGTTTTTTACCTTATCTTTTAAAAGATAGGCTTACCTTAAAATATTATTTAATAATAAAAGCATGGTATCTAATTTAGATTTTTTAATAAAAAAACCACCCTAGCTAGCACTGTAACCTTATCTTTTGCTCCACACAATCTTTCGTCCTTTCCTTGGCACCACAAACTTCCTTTTTGAAGGAGGTGTTGGCCCTATGGAGACTCTTGTCTCTTCAATGATATAATAGTTTCAAGTGACCCTTTCTTATAGGTGTCTTTTATTTGTTTTTTTCTTTTTTTCTTGAAATTCTCATTGCATGGTAATTTAGTTGACACTCTATTTGATAAGCTTTTCTTGCTAGCAATGATGTCTATATCGTGAGAGATAATATGATGTTCAAGTGATAGGTTGATGGTCTTTACTAGTTGTGATTTGTTGGAGCTTTGTTGTTTGATGGTAGCGCTTGTTTTAAACGTGTCGCTTGCAAAAGTGCTAGGGATAGGACTTTATCGTTGGCAATTCGGTTATAATGCTCTTCAATTGTAATATGATGTTTACGATGATGTAGGCTATACCAAGGGTCAACTTTGAGTCTCTATCTTTTAACCTTGGTCTTGGATGTGTTTACTAAACATATTCAAGACCTGGTGCCACGATACATGTTTTTTGCATATAATATAGTCTTAGTAGGAGAATTGAGAGAAGAACTAAATTAGGGGTGTCAAAAAAACCCGCGGGCCCACAACGGGGCGGGTATGGAGGGAAGATTTTGCCCCCGCGGGTAATGGGGACTGGGATTTTAAATACCCGCATATTAAATGGGGCGGAGACGAGAATCACTATCCCTATACCCGCGGGTACTCACCATGAAATTACTATTTTACCCTTAAATTATTAACTTAGTTAAACTAATATTATTGTTATTTAAATTGATTAGACTAAGGTTTAAATTTATAAGTTAGATTTATTTGTACTTATTATATATTAGACTAATGATTGGATTGCTATTATGTGTTTATTTTTATTTAAGTATTTTAAATTGTTAGAATTTATATTGTAGAATTGGATTATTGTACTTATTTTTTGTTTATTTTATGTGTTTATTTTTATTTTAAGTTTATTAAATTGTTAGAATTTTAATTGTTAAATTAGATTATTTTTTATGGTTATTGTAATTATTTTATGATGTTAGAATTTTTATATTTAATTTAAATTTTTAAAATTTTTAATACTCTAACGGGTATCCATAGATATCCACGGGTACCCGTAAACCCGTAGGTAAGTAAAAAACGGATACCCGCACGGACATGGGGCAGGGGACGGGGGCCTATCCCCCGCCTCCGCAGCCCCCGTCCCCCGCCCCGCCCCGCCCCGTTGACATCCCTAATGGGAAGCTAAGGTTGTGGAGACAAGCTTTGGAAGCACATGATTTTCATATAAGTAGAAGTAAGACGAAGTATATAGAATATAACTTTAGCAAGAGATGCACGAATTCTAACTTAGAAGTGAAAACTGGAGATGGCACCACATATACCACAAGTTACAAGATTTAAATATTTTAGATCCATTATCCAAAATGATAGGAAAATAGGGGAAGACATAAGCCATATGATTTAAATTGGGTGATCAAAGTGGAGGAGTGCTTTGAGAAAAGTACCACTAAAGCTTAAAGGTAAATTTTATTGCACAACTATAAAACCAATAATGTTGTATGGGATTGGATGTTGAGTAGTATAAGACCAACACGAAAATAAGCTAAATACTGTAGAGATGAGGATGTTGCATTGGATGAGTAGATAGAGTAGAGAAGACAAGAATATGAATGATAAGTGCATTAGAGAGAAAGTTATGGTAGTGCTTATTATAGAAAAGATGGTAAAATCTCGTCTTAGGTGGTTTAGATATAGTGTGGAGGAGACATGTAGAGGCCCCAATAAGGAGAGTGGATCAAATCGAGGGTAGTTTAATAGCTAAAAATAGGGGAAGATCTAGAAAAATTATAGATGAAAATATTAAAAGAGATTTAGATATTAATGGCTTACATATAAATATAAGGGAAAAAAGCACTTTACCTTTATAAACTATAGGTCATGTGTACTTTAACCCCTAAAGTTTAAAATTGTACAAATTGATCATTCTATTAATTTTTCTATCAATTGTTAATAAAAATATCACACATTCAAAAAAATTTAGGATATCGGGTTGCACATTTAGGAAAGTTCAGATAGTCAATTTGCATATAATTCAAAATTCAAGGGGCATAGTACACTTATTTTGACTAAAATGCATATTTGCGAAAGTTTAGGGAGTCAATTTACATATTTTTAAATTTTAAGGGATAAAATACACATGACCTATAGTTTAAGGAAGGTAAAGTGCAATTTTTCATAAATATAATTTATAATAGAATACTATGACGTTATTTGATCTACATAGCTGACCTCACCTAATTGAATAAGGCTTAATTTTTGTTGTATTATTTAGTTATATAAGCTAGCTCATAAAACTTAAAAGGTCTTTTTCGAAACCTAAAACCTTTTAAATTAAATTTATTTAAAAAATTCTTGACCTAAGCTGTTTTTAAAATAGGCTAAGTCGTAGCTGTGTGAGGGTCACTTGACCTCTTTCTATTCCTATTTATATGTTTAAATTTTTACGTTTTTAAGCATTTCCTATCTTGAAAGATAATGCGACATGTTATCTATACATTTTTTTTTTCTTATACCAAATCCTCACTAACCTATGCCGCATGTGGTGTCTTACGCGTCACATCCCATTTTGTGTGGCTCTGGGTTTATAGTTTTGCACCGGTATGACCGACATTATGTAGGTTGATAACTTGTTCTTATATTAAAGTTATACTTGAATAAGTTATGTAGTTTTACTATTTTAATAAGAATTTGCATGCATAGAAAACCACGTAAGTTAAACTGCTACCAATACAGGCGGATCGGCTTTGTGTCTCTCGAAAAATTCATCAAAATTGCAGCCATTTGACATCTCGAACAGATATTTTGAGATTTAGTAGGCTATCAATAAATAAAAAACAAAACAGATATTTTTAGATTTAGTAGGCTATCAATAAATAAAAAACAATGTCAAATCAAACCCTATTCACCACTTTATTTTTATTAATTTTTCTGGGTACAGTTTAACCACTTTAGTTTAAAATTACGTGAAAAATTATTAAAACAGATGAAAGTCAAATGTACGAAGTAGTTAAAACATTTTTAGAAACCTTTTATGAACTGATGAAGAATACATACTACATGAGTATCAAAATACACACTTATCAAGATAAAATAGATGTAATATATATTTATGTAAGAATGATATTATCTATATATATATATATATATATATATATAAAACACTTCTCCAATATTTCATTAGCCATTATAGTTTAATGCAACTAAGAGTCAAATTTAAATATTTTAAAAATTAGCCTATAGTCGGTAGAAAGCACTTATGTATGTACATAGAGGGATCAAAATAAGCTAACAATATAAATAAAGATGATAAAATTGGTTGAATTTGCTGAGTGGACCCATATAGCCAACATTTTTTGGTGGAATGGATTAATATTTTCAATCGACAAAAAAAAATTGATCCGTATAACCCACAAGTTGAAGTGGAGCAGGGTAGATTTATCCTGCAAGTCACCTCTTTTTTTGTTTTCATTTTTTTCACAAAATAAACTCAATATTTGGGCCCTTGGCTCATGCACGTCACATATGCCCTGTATCCCTCAAAGAAGAATCATGTCACATTACCAAAAAAAAAAAATCAATTATGTGATGTGAGTTAGATTTTAGACTTATTAGTGTATATACATGCATGACTTAACGTTCTAATTTTTTCTTTTCTGCGACTCTCATTCATCAAATTTAAACATTTTAAAAAATGTAACCTATAGTCGGTAGAAAACACTTATGTACGCACATAGAGGGATCAAAACAAGCCAACAATATAAATAGAGATGGTAAAATGGGTCAAGTTTATCGAGTCAACCCGTATAACCCATATTTTTTGGTGGAATAGATTGATATTTTCAACCCCCAAAAAAAATTTGATCCGTATAACCTGCGGGTTGAAGTGGATTGAGATAGGTTTGTTTCACGAGTCACCTCTTTTTTTTTGCTTTTATTTTTTTCACAAAATAAACTCGATATTTGGGCCCTTGACCCATGCACAGCATATATGCCCCCCACCCTCAAAGAAGTAATGTGTCACATTACCAAAAAAAAAAAATCAATTATGTGATGTGAGTCAGACTTCAAACTTATGAGTATATATATATGCGTGATCTAACGTCCTAACCCTTTCTTTTTTGTGACTCTCATTTATTTCATTCTCAATAGTCAATTTTGTCTCTCTTAAGTTTAGTGGTGGCCCCTTAAACCAAACCCCCCCCCCCAATTTTTCAATTTTTATTATACAAATCTAACACCAACAAAAAGAGACGCTTAGTCATATTGTTTTAATTTAGTATTGAATTAGGTAATTATGAATTTTTTTAAAAAATTTGTATGGATGTTATTTTGTTATATTTAATTAAAAAATTATTTTTTTAAATTAGATGAATTAATTCATATAAAAAATATTTTTTCTTCATTTTTTATTTCTTTTGCTAGCCAACATGCCAACCAGTGTAAAAGCGAGGTGCGTTAGTATATTCAACCCATATTACTGTGGCGAGTTGGCCCACCCTGACCAGCTTAAGGCTTGATCCATGGCAAGGCAGGGCAAGGTTAGTTGGCCTATTTGCCATATCTAAACATAAAGATGCCATTGACTCTTATTTTTTTTTAACTCGCATGATTTATACCCATTGCATAAGATATCATATATAAATATGAGAGTAGAATTGAAATATATATGTTTCATATTGGAATTAATGTATTGTATATTTATTTATTTGAGGGGTGTTATATTTGATGTATTATTATAATATAACAAATAATCTGGCTCAAGCTAAATTTGTCGAGCTAGACTATGAATAATAGTAATTTAAACCCAAAAAAAAAATGACATGCAAATAACTATTGACTCTTTAAAATTTGGATCTGATCCTACTAACGCCACAATTTTAGGCTCATATTATCCTCAATGCATTTGACTATACATATTTGTGGTATCCTGTGTTTCACACCACAGCTTCCACATTGTTATACGATGGTATTCCTTTTTCCTCTTTTAGGCTGCCCAAATTAATGACCTGATGAGGTAATTGTCCATTTAATTTTTATCAAAGGAAGAAATTTGGAGCGAGCAGTGGGGACCATAGGACAACATAAAATATCACAACACAATATATACCTACCACTGTTTAGGGAGAGGGTTACTCGAGGTAAAGTACAACATATAATTTAGAAAATGTAGTAAAATAACAAGACAATGACTGTATTATTGGGAATATATATATCTTGAAATGATAACAAGGTCCCATCTTCACGCATGCCAGAGTGGTGCCTTCAGCATCAGCAATGTCAAGCAGAACCATAGGAAGTTGTTAAATCAGATACGACATGCAAATACTACAAAATTTATATCATGCGCCGGTCTTATTCTAAGTAGGAAAAGGATTTTGTAAGAAATCATGAGCAGCACTAAAGGTTCGAGTGAAATATTTTGTCAGCACAAACTGCTACAATAACTGGACCAGCCAAATCACCAACAGCACAACCTGAAAAGCAGGCAATTGAAAAGTGTGAAGCAAAGAAAAGAAATGAATCAACTTTGCATGATTCAACCAAAGCAATTAAAGTCATTATTGAAAATTTGACAATGTTTGCATGTAGTGTTCATAATCTTACCAATCCACATGCCCGTTGAGGGAGGGAAAAGGGTAGCACCAATTCCTGCCCCAATGGAGGCAAAAACTAGAGATGCATTACACCTCACTGTGGCCAAGAAAACATTCTGTCTGAGAAGTCTGATTCTCTCAGGTCTGTCAATGATATCATCCTCTTTCTTGAACTTGGAAACAAAAAGTTGACACAATTTGATGCCTACTTGGACAAGCCATGATGCTGCAACTCCAAGCATGTTACCTACACACAAACATTGGCACAAGATAGTTGAAGTCAACAACTCAATCAACCTTATAATGAACAGAGAATTGATTAATTGGTTTGACCTCTAAAAGTTGTTCTGCTCACAGAGAAGAAGTAAACTAGAGTAGGCATTCTCCTTGCAGCCTTGCGAGCAGCTGATGCAGGAACGTCTGATCATGAGATTGCATAAATCGAATGCATGTAAGATTTATCTTTTTGACACAAGATCATAGTATTTGCATTAGTTGTTAGGTTTAATCTTGGTCATCTTACCATCCAAATAAATCTGCATTTAGAAATAATTTGAAAGGGAAAAAAAAAATGCACCTTTAAGTAGTTTCCATGCCATTCTTCGTGAAAGATAATGGACAGCAATTCTTTCTAAAATGCGTCTAGTTGTCACGACGGTAACCTGTGATGAATTAGAAACAAATCAACTTATCAGCTAGCTTGCAAACATTGCTTGATAAAGGTAGAAATGAAAACAATATAGGACATCATACAGAATAAAGTTGAAATTATGGAAAAGATATCTTCATCACTTGGCCATTTTTAGTAATTACCTACAGGAAAGAGCTTCAAGAACCAATATCATGATAAATGGATCACTAACAGAAAATTCCTTCTGGTATCGGAAGTGTAAATAATTGAAGTGGAGAAAATTAACCAAAGTTATCACTTATTGATTCAAATTTCAAAATGAATGAATTAAACTATCATCTTTGTTGTTCTGCTACATTAACATAGAAGATTCAAATAAGCAAACACACACATCCATAGACATAAATATATGTGTGAACATTTTTTTTTTGTCAACTTGACAATCTAGGGAGATTTCCTATGACACAAGCCACATATAGCCTCCCAAAACCAGTTATTCTAACAGTAAATCACAAATTACTTAATAATGATGGTAGTCGCACATTACAGGGAAAATTGCATGCCATGACTCTTTGTGACAGGATAAATAAAATGATGCGCACCTCACGGACGATTTGCAGTAATGACTTTTTGAGGGGAACAGACAAATTGCTGCAAATGTCATCTTGATTCTCCTGTACAAAGTCATCATCATCTTGTTCCATCTTTGCATGAGGCTCCAGAAGAGGCAAATAGAACATCAAGAATGACCTTAAGGTAATTAATCCAAAAGTCCTCAATTCAAAAGCAGATAACAAAGGTTTAAGTTGAATGTTGTAGTTTTTTGTAGTATATTTTAGAGTATCATGGTAAAAATATTTCTCAGGTACACTTCGTGCAGTAGGAATGAAATCTTCAGAAATTGCCGCTCCAGCATCACAATAAGCAACTGGTGTCCTGAAACTGAATTGATGTGGCTAGAATGTCAACACATTCTCAATACTTACCGAAGAAGTGAAACGTGCTGGAGAAAATAATGCAAAATCCTTGATTTGAGATGAGGAACAATCTTAATAGTTTTCTTATACCTTAGGAAACAATGCATACTCTGAGCAAAATAATACTTAGATCTGTCATGCATCCCCAAGATTTAGACTGCAAAATCATAAGATACTAAAAGGCTATGAACCCATTAACTTTACCTAAAAGTTTGACTAAGAAAGCTAAAAAGCTCAATGGATGAGTACTGAAAGGATCAGAATTTAGTTTTTACCATGCAGATAAAATTCAACACACCACAATAGTTCTTATAAACATTGATAAGATAGAAATACATGCAAACGACACCAATGATTTTCATCAAATGTGGGCAAAAATGTCTAAAGAAAAAAGGGTGGAAGATCATACCCAAAGAAGTCCTTTGAGGCAAAACCGGTCCCTGCAGCAAAAGAGGCAGCGGTAGCAGATGCAGAGAAAAACCAAGATTGATGGGCCCGTGCAGTGTTAATGCTTTGGTTTTTCCTCCATAGATCCAAAAGTAATGTTATTCCCGCCATTGTATGACCTTTAATTACAAGTCACAACACTACCACTAATCAGCAAGTCACAAAACCAGCCTCCTTATGCAACAATCGTTATCATAAAAAATCTACACGTGCAAAGATAATGCACTAAATGATTGGCAGAACTATTGATCAATTCCATTTATAATTTCAATAGGTCAGGTTTGGTTTTGATTATTGAATTAATTTTAGAGTTTTTCACATGCATTGAAATGATGTTCACATTTTAGAAATACAAATATTTTGTGCAACCCAAATAACCATGAGGACTGAATTATTATGTAAATGCGGCAAAGTAACGTGACATAAGCATACCTTGTTGTGTGGAGTTTTGAGACACAAGTGAGGGGACACTAGCGCCAAAATGGGAGAGGGTAGCCTAGAGAATTTTGGAAGAACTGGGGCAGCAGAAGAGACAGAGTGCTGTGGGAAGAGGTAACATGACTGTTACAAGATGTCTTTGATACGTACGAGGATACTATTTTTGTGGCGATTTGGATCCGTGATCTGTCACTTCCAACCTGCACGAGGGTTTCAGGCTTTTACAGTGTACAGTTCCATTTTGTTCACTTTCGCTGCCAGATCGTTTTTTAAAATAAATAAATAAATAAATAAAATTAAGACAAAAAAATAATAATAAATCAGGACCAAAAAAATTAATTAAAAAAAAAAATAGAAGTTCAGACTTCTTAGTAAGAAGAGACTATACCAAAAATTTACCTTGTGATTATTTATCATCAATTAATAGGAGATTTAGAGTTTAAACTCACATCATATGTATTAATAGCCATTGAAAAAAAAAAAATAAGGGTACCATTTCCAATCTGTAACATATTTAACATATCTTTTCTTTTTGATGGAAATCTTCACGAAATTCTATCTCCTTCTCTTATCTCATAATTTGTATTTAGCTATTTGAAATATTATATACACAAAATTACTAATTGTTCTAAGTTTTAAATTTTTTTAAAATATTTATTTTTTAAATGGCAAATCATGAATGGCAGAACAACAAAGAGGGCAGGATTTTTGGAGACAAAAGATTTTTATCCTTTATTTCTAAGTGATATGTAAATATTATTTAGGTTTTTTAAGATATTAATTTATATGCACTAACAATAAAAAATAATTTTACCTACTATGATTTGATATTTTTTTATAATTTTATTAGTTGATAATATAAAATTATTTTATACTATTAATATAAAAAAACTAAACCCTTTTTTCAAACTATCAATATTTAAAATCTATTAAATCTCAATTAATATCAAATTTCTTAAACTGACGAATCGTCGGTACCACTTAAGTCAACTTAAATGTTACAAATGCTCTTTCTCCAAAACTTTTGCTCACAGCCAACGCTTTAGTCTAGAAAGTTTGACACTCATTTTTTTCATAAGCAAAATTTTGAATTTAATTATTATGAATAGATAAAACTAATATTCGAAAAATTTTACCTTATATTGAACGGAGGATTTTTTATTTTTTTTTTTAGGGTCATGAACACAATCAGTTCCAAAGAGGAGTTTCCCTTTTTTAGGGTCTGGAGGAGTGATGGTTAAGACTTTACACCAAAGAGAGATGGAGCCCAATCAATGAGGAAAACCCTCTGAAGCCCAATCAAAGGCTGGGCGGAAAGCCACGTGTACACAACATCATGCCAATATTTTCCAGCCCAACAGTCCAGATTTGGACGATCCGAAAGTACCATAATACCCCCACATAATTTCCCAATTTCCCTACCCTCACTCTCACTCCACCCCGTTCTCTTCTCCTCTTCCAAAACCCAAAGCCTCAAACCTCACGCCTATCATCGTTACTCCGATTCAGCACAGAAACCTAACACAAAAAGCGAAAATGTTGCGCTCCCTTCAGAGAGCCGCAGCAGCAACAACAACAACTAGCACCAAAACCCAGCCATGGTGCGTGAACCCCCCTCTCCCTTACTCTTCCAAGCCCACTCAATCTTTCAAACCCGATCCCAAGAAACCCTCCGCCGCAGTCTCCGCCGCCCTATTCGACCAGGAGGAGCGCCTCCGCCTCCTGGCCGCCGACGACAAGAACCCTTCCCTCGACCTCGGCCCCGGCGGCCGCCCACTCTTCACCTCTGCCCCTTCCCTCTCCCAACTCACGCGCCAACACGCCTCAACCTACTTCAACTTTACGTACTCTCTCTCTCTCTCTCTCTCTCTTCTTGTTGTGTCATTTCCACGAACACCTTGTGTGCAACACTGATAGTGACCCCTTTGTATTCTTTTATTTTTGTTTTTTTGTTTGGTGGGTTTCAGGAAGGAGGGACTGAACGCGGTGTTACCGGAGGGGTTACCGATGGGTATGGTGAAGGAGTTCCAGGACTCCATGAGGACCGCTCTGCTTGTTCGCCAGAGCTTCCTTGATCTTCGTGATAACTTTCGGCGTGTGGTTGATCCACCAATGTGGTCTTCTAATGCTAAAGGTGTGGTCTTTGTGATCCTGTTGAAGATTGCTTCATTTTATTTTTTTGGCTTATTTTGGGTGTTTGGTTTTGCGTTTTGTGAGGCTCAATGTGATGTGTGTGTGTTTGGTTTCAGCTTTTAAAATTTTTTTTTTCCCGGATGTATCAAAGCTTGGAATAGGAAGCAAGTTGTGTTAGATCCTATTAAATTGCTTGATTTTTTTGTATTGATTTTGGTTTGGGTTTTTTCTTTTTTTTGAAAGATTGTTATTATTATTATGCATTTGTGAGGCTCAGTGTGATTTGTGTTTGGTTTGTGTATTTTTTTTTTTTTCTTCGGTGTCAAAGTCAGGAAGCAAGTTGAGTTAGATCCTATTGAATTGCTAGATTATTTTTATGTTGATTTTGATTTGGGTGATTTTGGGTGTTTGATGATTCATTTATGAGGCTCAGTGTGATTTGTGTTTTTTTTTTTTCTAGGGGTCAAAGTTAGGAAGCAAGTTGTGTTAGATGGTCCTGTTAGCTGTGGGAAGAGCATTGCACTTGCAATGCTTGTGCAGTGGGCTCGGGAAGAAGGGTGGCTGGTTTTCTATGTTCCCAGAGGCAAGGAATGGGCTCATGGAGGGTTTTTCTATAAGCATCCACAAACTGGTCTGTGGGATACTCCTGTCCAGGCTGAAAATGTCCTCAAGGCAAGTGTGCTAATTTCATGCTTGTGTAACTGAAGAATATGCTAGACACACTCTTCAATGGCCATTCCAGTTTTTAGAATGTTACAATGAAGGGAAAATAATGAAACAATATGTGTTTTTTGATGACTAGCTTAGTAACAATAGATCAATTAACAAATGCCTGCACAATTGCCTTTTATCCAACCAAAAAAAAAATGCCTGCACAATTGCCTAGGATGGTTCTCAAATGTCTGTGTTTTGATGTCTCATGTGCATGGCTATTCCAGTGTCATTTGGGAACCAAAGCAACTACTTGCAGTAGCCCAATTGCCCAATATATTGTCAATTTGTAGAGATGTATTTGTATTTAGCAACTTTCCTTGCTGCATACTCACCTTCTCTTTCATTTTCTGAATGCTTTAATTCATTTATTTTTAAGTCTCATTTAGGTTTTGTATATATCCTTTTCTAATATTATCACCATGAATATGCACTTCAACATCCACCTTATTCCGAATGATAATAATGGTGGGAAACTACAGCTGCCAATTCTGCTATCTCTGTACATGTCATATAAAATTGTTATGTATTGGCATAGCATAGTCCTTGGCCTCTGCGCATGTAGGTAGCCAGACAGATACATGTTTAATAAAGTAAAAAAATAAATAAAATAAATTGAGATAGACAGAGGGGGAAAATTTGTTATCCTTATTTGAGCTCATTTGGATGTGCTAGTTTGAATAAAAATTGAGACTTTTTTCAAAAAATAAGTACTTTTTACATTTTTTAGCATGTTTGGATGAGCTTTTTCCAGAAAAGCTGAAGCACTAGGAAAAGCACAAATTGTCCTTTTTCTAGGAGCTATAAGTTTGAGCTTCTTAATTTCTTTTAAAATATAAAATGAGTTGTTTAAGGATGGGTTTTTATTTTTTTTAAAAAATATTACATCCAATCGTAAATTAAAATATGCTTTTTTAAAAAGATCTTTCAAAGATAGCTTAAAAGGATTTTTCCCGCCCTCAAAAAAGAAGCTTATCGTCTCATCCGATTGAACCCTTTGTTTGTTCATGCCTTAATGGGGATTATGATAAGAACTTAGGATTTTGTTGTCACAGCAACATTGGCTGATTTTCCAGTGTTACTTTAAATTTTATCTGTCATTTGTTTCCAGGATTTTTTGAAGTACAATGAGTCCTACTTAATGCGACTGCCATGCCAAATATTTGATCCAATCCTGTTAGGTGAGGGTGCTGGTGTTGGATGGTTGAAAGATGTTGATTCCTTGGCAATTCCTGAAGGTACAATGTTATATGAGCTGGTGAAGACTGGAATTGAACAAACCCATGCAGCTGTTGGAGTGGTAGTTCGATTGAGGAAAGAGTTATCACTTGTTAGAGACATGCCTGTACTTATTGCAATTGATCAAGTGAGAAACATATTCTTTGAAATTATTTGTTCCTGAAATTGGGTTATGCACTTATGCTATATTTTGATCATCTTATTTGTTGTGGTTGTCGTCTCCAGTATAATAACTGGTTTACATTCAGCGAGTACGAGGAGCCAGTCACAATTCGTTCTTGTCGGCCAATACATGCCAGAGAACTTACAATGGTTAGTGTATTGCTTCTAATATTTTACAACAATGTTAGCAAAACATCCATTTATGGATTATATTTCTGCTTCTGGAAATAAGCTACATTTTCTTGCATTCATATCTTGTTACTTTATAGTTACTTCTTTAGGAATGTTGGTCATCCTTTTATCGGGTGGGATTGGAAAAGACCAAAGAGAGCTTTAATGTCTGGCATCTATATCAGTTAGGCTTTCATGGGAATGATTGGATGCTTCTTACTGCTGCAGGTGAAGGCATTTCGGTCAATGATGCATGATGATATGATGGTAGGGGCTTTCTCACATTCAACAGCTGTAGGAAAGCTTCGAAAAGACTTACCGGATGTCCCAGTAGATGCACGTGTTATGTTTCCTCGATATAGTTTAGATGAAGCCGAGACTGTTTGCCATTATTATTTAAGGTATACTTACACAGTCTGTATGCTTGCAAGGTTGATAACATTGATTATGGTATATCATGGTAACAGTTTCTACTGTACAGCAGATAGAAAGGCCATCATTGATTAATAAAATAATTAGTCTAAAATTGTTTGTTTCTATATCTCTTAAATTATTCTTTTATTCAATTTGTGTTCAGTTTTTCCATTTGAAGAGTATCATTGTTGGACATTCCCATATCCATTCTACGTCAATAATGAAGTTAAAACAGAAAGACACAGGCTAGATAGGATCTGCAGATTAATGGCATATTTATCTCCTTTTCTAGTCCTTAAAGCACAACTATTATTGTCTGTCATCTATTGATAACTCAGGTTTTCTGGTTCTTTTGTCTTTTGTAGTTTGTTGACCTACTTATTTAGCCGGATCTATTATGATATTTTCCATTTGTTATTGTTGGAGCAATAATCTGCCTAGTATCTTTTTGAGAAAAGAACATTGCTTTTGCCTTGTCATGGCTGATACTTGAATGCAAACAAATTGCATAGCTTGACAATTGTGTTTCAGATTTTGAGTGTGTTCCGTTTTCATTTCTGACAGGCAAAGACTTATTCGTCGAGAAGTATTCTCAGAAGAAAATTGGCAGAAAATTTACTTCTTAACCAATGGAAATGGAACAGAGATGAGGGGATTAGTTCCTTTCATGCGATGACAGACAGCAGATGCATTATTTTTTCTCCAATGAGATATGTTCAGACTGTTAATCAATAATAATTTTTTATGTTTCCCATTATCTTGAGTTATTCACCACAGGATATAGTGGGATTGCTATTTGCATGATCCACTTAAACCTGTTCAATTAGCATTAAGAATTGTTGTCAAAGGCAATGTACCACTGGTTCTTCGCAGTCCTGCTTGCCGATTCTGTAGGCGGTCTGCATATTAGGTTCTAGTTGTTTTGTTTCTTTTCTGTCAGCACAGAAGAAAAAGGCAATGTACTACTATGTATATTAATTTGCGTCTTCTAGTTTTAGAGCTAGTAATAATTTTTACTTTTTGTTTTGTATTTATTTACTATGATATTTTCAATCAAAAGAGAGAATATGTCATTTATATAATCATTAATCATAGAATTGGTCTTTACACTGTATAGAATTCAAGCTTAAGTTGGTATATATGTAAATGTCTGCATAAGAATTATGCCACTTGTGACTCTTTAAAACATAGAATGTTGCTCAATACTGAGTAATGGCTTATATTTTTTCAGATAACATTTGATGCAACTGAAAAGAAGATATTTCATAAAATTAAGTCGCTTTAAGTCCTTTATTTCATATTTGTTGGAGAATGAATAAAAATGGAAGTACTTTGTAAAAACATAAAATTGAATAATAAAGAGTACAAAGAGATCGAATGTCAATTTAAATTACAAAGGAACTTTATTGGTAGAAACATGTCGAAAGATACAAGCAATTCTAGGATGGCTGATGAATTAATTAAAAATATCAATCATTAGCATAATACACCAACAAAGCTGGTGTTTTGATAGCACACGATACATGCAACTCAGTCTTTGGATTGGAACAAAGATGGAAAGGAAAGGACTACAGAAAAGAAGAAACAAATTTGGCAATTTTTTTGGTCTGGCATATATTATTCTAGCTAGGTGCTACCCTCATCATCCCTCAAACTTGAGAGCCTCCATCTCCTCCCTGAACTTGGGCATGGAAGCTTTGGGGAGGGATACAAGGACCCTAACTCCTCCTTTCATTGAAGGATCAAAGTTACTAGGAGGCAAGAAAAGGGTCAAATCCACATAACCAAACATGTTCCATGGGACTGGAACTATATTCACTGAAGCCTTCCATCCAAAATCCACTTCTTCCAACAATCCCAATTGCCTCCAATCTGTTAATACCAAAGTTGCACCTGTACCTCCAATCCTTATGTCCCCATTCCTCATTGTTTCCAACATGTTGATGTTGTTTCTGATGTATTCGGTATTAGATGGATGCTTTTTGCTCTCCTTGATGAGCTTCACAACCTCTGAGAGTGGTTTTTCATTGAGTTCCTTCGCTGTTAGCACCACATTTGAAGCCACAAAAGCATTCCCATAATACCCTTCAGGCAAAGGTGGATCCAATAGGTGTCTCACCCCCACTGCTAAACAGAACAAAGTTTTCCCATCACAACTCAATTCCATAGCTCTAGCCTTTGACCTCCAAACATAGGCACCAAGTGTTTCAAGAGTTGTGAAGCATTCCTTCACACTATCACTTTCATTCATCAGTTTCATTTTGAGCCTTTGTATGCTCTCACTGTTCAAGCTAAAGCATTCATGTGAAATCTCAGTAGTTGGCCAAAATGGTGAAGCTGCCATTGAAGTTTCATCTATGGGAAATTGGAGTGGTTCCTTAAGAACTGTCCCCACCAGTCTCTCTCTCTCCCACACAGGTTTCACAGAAGGCTCACTTTTTCCACTCGCAAGTTCAGCAATGGCTCTAAAGAATTGAGATGCACCAAACCCATCACAAACAGTGTGAGACAACCCCATTCCAATTGTGAAACCCCCACAAAGAAACTTGGTCACCTTGAAAACCAAGGGGTGTTGACTAGTTTCATCATTAGAAGGGTTATCAAACACCAATTTCTGTGCTGTTGGAACATCAATCCCTTCAAGATAGTGAAGAGAAGAGAGTTCACAGTTAGCAGTTGCCTCCAAGAATGGAACTCCATCAGCATTGCAGTTGATTCCAAGTCTTCCATCATCATTTGTTATTATCTTCCCTGCAAGAGGATAATAGTAATCCAAAGCCTTAGAGAGGCTTTCTTTTATCACATAAGCAGGGTCTAGTTGGTGTTTTGGGTCATCAAGATTTGCTTGGTATGCATAAATGGTTTGACAGAGAATGTTAAGACTAGGATTATTGTCAATGCTGGACAGAGAAAGAATGCCGGACGGTGTAGGTTTGGATGGTTTAATGATCACAACATCCTTCATATCAAGTGAGAAGGGTGTCTTGTTTTGTGCCATGGAAAAAAGTGGGTAGAGATATGAGAATATGAGGATGTCTATGTAGTGAGATTAGATGGGTCTGCTTCATGTCTATATATAGAACTCATTGTGCAACTCTACTTTGGCCTTATCCAATCCATGTGAAATTGGAATCACTACAATCCCAACATCAGAAGTGGAATTGGATGAAGAAGTTGACACTGACAGAAATGGAATTGGGTAGTGACACCTTGATTAACAGGGTAAGCAGATTTCAAAGTGTAGCTTACAGTTTAGTTACAAACTGTGGTGCTCTTTTGATGTACAGAGATTTGTAAGCATTTGTTTGGCTAAAATTAATGAAGATTACTTGGAACTTATCAATTAAATTTGATTTGGAGGGCTGCCTATGGCTTCCAATTGCAACAGCATGACATGGCGAGAAAACGAGTCATATATTCATTTAAGTGAAACAGTAACTCAAATTATTCCTATGCTCACAAAATTGAACAGGCCCTTGAAAGCATTTGGTTTTATCATTATCTCAGTATCGTCTATTGTTAACTAGACACTTGTTTACAAGTTTCGGCGCTTCAACACAGCACTAGTAAATAATAATATATATCTTTTCCACTACTGTGAGTGGAGATCAAAGACACGTGAATATGAGCAGCTAATTCCTGGATCGCACTCAATAAAGCCATTTGAGCAAGTTTCATACCCAGAAGTCATAAGAAAATTCGGAAGTTGACAATTGCATTTCATAAATTCAAAAGCGCGTCTGTGCAACATTCGATGGATGATCTACTACTGCACAACAATGTGTATGCAGTAGTATTGTACTTTTTGGAACAACCTGCCATAGGTACTTGATGAATGATTTTAATGCAAGCAAGACCTGCCGCCACATATAATGTGCTTCATGGGATACAGATATTGAGTGTAGTAGACTTTGGAGGCAATAGCTTTTCAATATTTTATTTTACTCCTTTTTTATCATTTTTTTGGACGAGGACTTTCAAATTGTCTACACATGCTTCTTACGTAAGGTTTCAAGTTTGAGGTTTTATAGATGAAAGAACTAATTTTAATTCTGTAGTAAGATGACCCAACTTGAGTTAAGCTAGTTAAAGTTGAGTGAATTTTGAACACTGATGATTTAGAAACCAACCAAAAAAACAAAAAAAAAAAAGGAGACAAGAAAAATGTTAGAGAAGCAAAATGATGTGACATTTATATTGATCCTTGAATAAGCAAGTAAATCATACTACGCTATTCCATCCAACCATGGCCTTAATTTTCTGGTTATATAGCATCACTCTCACTAGTTATGTTTTATTAGCTTTTCACTTTAACCTCACAAGCTCTACAAGTTAAAGAATAGTGCTCCTACGCATTACAAAATCACTTTCGTAAAATTGTTACACACACGTTAATAACCATTCATAGAAAGATTGAATATGGAAAGTGAGGAGAGAGAAAACCAATGACGCTAAAAAGCGCAAGTTAGCCACACCACCTTTGACTGTTTCGTACGTCGTCTTGTGAAAATGGTTTGTGCCATGTATTATTTTTTTTCAAAGAATGATCATAAAATTTCTTCTTTATCCTTTTGGTATTATGTTATGTGAAGTTAATGAATATTCTTTCGGTACAATTAATAGCCAAATATAATATATATTCTTTTCCTGACCCCATCCTTATGGCATTATATATGCTTCCCTGATTTCACACTGTAATGAGGAACCGAATAAAAGGCTAAATTTCAAAATGTTGTTTGTGAATAAGCGATGGGGATGCTGCTTAGTTAGAGATACTAGTGTTCTACTGCCAACAGGCTCATTATGTAGTAATGAAGCAAATCATTTTCGTGCTTTTGATGTAGGAAAAATGCTTGAAACATATTCCTTCCTGCTCGGTCACTTTTACAATGGTCCAGATAAAGAATTAGTGATCCATTTTTAGTCCGGTGACAGAAATTTTTTTTTCAGCAAAAGGACGACCTATTGACTGTGATGTTGATTGTTTCCAAGCTGAGTCCTTTAAAAAAAAAAAAAATGCTTCTACGGAGACTGAGAAGCTTCAAATTTCTTTCACACATCATCATCATCTTTCACACCCACATTTATTGAAAAACTGAGAGAAGCTTCACATTTCTTTCATTTATTGTGCTTTCTCACACAGTGTTTGCAACCTTACTGTTGAGGCCCTTGTTTCAGTTGGCGGGTTTTCCATTTAACACAAATGTTTGGCAGTTTTGTGTGTGTGTGTGTGTGTGTGAATATATAGCAATGTGAAGTGGCCTACGCTATTATAGTAGAATAGTATTCTGGAGAAAGAGAGATATATGTTATGGACCTTTAATGCATAGTGTGTTTGTTTTTTAGGCAGTAATAGTAGATCGAAATTGTATGGTTATCAATTGATAGTGTCATATGATCTGATTTGTTTAATGCGATAATAAAGTTCTATGATGGCAGTTTCGTGGGAATGCACAATGGCATCAACACTCAATTCAAAGCTTCATGCTCGAACAATAGGGGCAACAATATTGTCCAGGTAGAATAAAATCGGTTGAGTATTTTGGTCAATTTATGTAAACTGGTTGATAACACTTGAAAATTGGCTTTGATTTTGAAGGATTTGGAAGATCAGTCATTTGGTGGAGGTGAAGAGATGGAGAATGCTGGTGCAGAAGATGATTTCAATTTTAAAAAATGGGATATCAACTTTCATGCATTAACACCCAATGAAGTGGAGCAGTTGGAGTTTAAAAGTCCAAAAGTAGCATATGCATTTTTGACTTAAGTGCTAAGCTTGGTCAAATTACAATAAAATCGAATTTCATTAATTTGTAGTAAAAGTGCAACTCGGATCGTTTTTCACGGATGGCAATGCTAGATGATTAGAAAATTTTGGGGGTTTTGTTTTGTAAATTAAGATACCGAAATGAACAGAAACAGACACAAAGAAATGAACAAAATTTGAAACATCCAATCCAAGAATCAAAAGGCAACAATTATCACTCAATCATCAGATTCTACATATATATCAACAATTCAATTCAATGGTTAATCATAAAATTGAATGAAACCTCAGTCCAAAATTAGCATTCACACAAAAACCTTCATGCATTTGACTAACACATAATCAACCAATGTTCAGAAATCTCTAAAACCTAGTTGAGTTGTATAAGTTTTAATTATCAATGCATTAACCTTAGAACTCAGACCCGAATTCTAATTCCTTTTCTTTCAACAATCGAATCAAACAATTGACAAATTGGTACGAGACAATTGAATTCTTGATCAGAATTTTATAATGAAAACCTTTAATTCCAAAACCGAATTAAGAAAAGAGAAAGGATAGAAGAAACCGAATGGAATAGTTGAACTCTTGTTAGCCAATCCTCTTGAGTAGTAATGCTCCTTGAACTCTTGCATTAGATAGAAGCTTACTCCTCCATGGATGGAGGAAGATGCAAATTCAGAGTTTTGAAAAAGAGGGGGAAAGAGAGAGAGGGAGAGATGAAGAGAAAAACCAAAAAAAAAAAAAATTCTTATTCCAAAATCTGTCTAATGAGTTACAAGCTCTGGCCTCCTCCTAAACTCGGCCATTTTAGAATCAAAACGAATAAATTAAATTTATAACAGCTTATTACATTAATCCCCTATTTCTAAGATGAATTTGGACACCTAATTTGTTTAATTTCGAATTATAGAAAGGGAGTTACACTAAAAACATGTAATCAAGTTCAATGAATAATTAGTAACGTTCTGCTGCGATTTTGGCTATGAAGACGCATCTGTTTGGATTTGCACTCTAAAAGTGAATTGAAGGCCTGGATGCTAGCTTCAAACGCCATTGGAACAGGCTCAATCGGGCTTCTATAGACCGAGATATGGCCTCAAGAGTCCACCCTGTTCAGAAACTGTGCTGCAGCCTTTCACTTCATTTCTATGCCCAATTCTAGCTCCTTAATATCATAACTTGTCTTTGACCTCTTCATAAGAATTTTAGGTCTATCTCTCAGCTTTCTTACAAACTAAAGATCATGATCAAATGAGCTCTATAACTCAAGATATGACTCAAAAATCGAAATAGAGTCAGAATTAGGCTAATGCTGGAAAAACTAAATCAAGCCCAACTAAAATCCAATTAACACAAAATGGTCCATGTCCTCATGCAAGATTCAACTAAGGCCTAACCAAAAGAAAACATTAATAAAAAACATGCAACCTCAAAATCAAGAAATAACAAAAACGAACAAGTACATTCTCCAATGAATCATCAAAAGTGCTAAGCTTAGCATATAAGGTATCTAGAGTTTCTAACAATCAAATCATTCAACACCCATCTCTCAAAAATGTAAGTTAAGCAATATCCTTCAAAATGCAAATAGATTAAGCATGAAAGGGTTCACAAGACGATGTTTGAATCTCTCAACTCTCAAGTGTATAGGCAAAAATATTTCACTCAAGTCACCTCAATAGACAATGTATTACCATAAACTTGTTAATCTTCTACTTCTCCACTACTCACAATCATATGCAAACACAAATTAAGAGGACTTTATTTAAGGTTGTAACAGGGCCAAGGTAATGGTAGGTGTCACAACGTACCCGTCCGGCACGGCGTGATGCGAAGGCGACTAAGAAAAAATATAAATTTCTTTTTTGATGGTTGCACGGATGGGATGATGAGAGAACCATGTGTTAAGATGGAGTCGTCACCAATCAATTTTTCCATTGAAAATGAAATGGCAGATTGGACGCCGAAAAAAGAAAAGGTCTGTAATACCAGAGTTCAAGTTCGGGGGTTGATTACGAGTAAGGAAGGTATTAGCATCCTACAACGTCCGTTCCAAGATCGGTTACCTATTAATTTAATGCTATTTGAATATTTGATTATATTGGTCCTTTTTTTTAATTAAACAAATTTGTTTTTTTTTTAAATGTCCCATTTTGTCAACATATTATCAAGGATGATAAATGATTAAGACAGAGAATGGGTGGTTAAACAACCATTTTATGGAACACAATTCAGGCACACAATATATTGCATAAAAATGGTGAATTAAGAATATAAAAATTTTAAAAATGATTCTTGCATAAGTATTTTTATTTATTAGAAAACATTCTTTAGAGAGAAGTAAAATTAAATTTTAGAAACTAATTTTTTTATCGTAATAATTATTTTTATTTTTATTGAGTTTGTTCTTCTTTTTTTTTTAGCAAAAAGAAAATTCTAATTCACCATGATTATAATTGTGGCTATATGAATTTGTTCACCATTTTTTTTATTTTGAATAAATATGAAAATATTTTTAAATTATTTTTTTAATATTTTAATACTAAACTCTGATTTTGCTAGCGCTCGCAGCAAAGTCAGATATAAAATTTCAGAAAGAATTTATTTGATCAGTGCTTCGATTCCCTTTTGATTTTTCTATCATCAACCAATTTCAAATTATTTTTATTATTATGGGATCCTAAATGGAATAATAAACTAAAAGAAACTACTTTTAATTTAAGTGGAAAAAAATAAATAAATAAATAAATAATATTGTTAGGATTATATAGATTGGTTTACATAAACTTATGAAAATATTTTATTTTATTTTATTGTTGAAGTCAAATCTCACCAACACTCATAGTAAGACCTGATATATAGCCTCAAGAATTTCAGAAAGAGTTTATTTGATCGGTGCTCCAATCCTCTCCTGAAGTTTCCATCGTTGGCCAATTTCTATTTTATAAATATAAAATCCTAAATGAAATGATGAAATAATTAGAAAAAAATTATTCCTGTAGTATTTAATTGGGTGTTGAAATATTTCTATAATGGCATCGAAACTATACAAATCAATTTTATTTTGTGTATAATAAAATTATTAAAATATTTATTTTAATTTCTGCTATTAAAGTCAGTTTCACCAGCGTTCCTGGTAAAATCTGAATTTCAGGAAGAGTCATTTTGATCGGCACTCCAATCCTCTCCTAATTTTTTTTTATTTTTATCATTGATCAATTATTTTAATAATATGAATGCAAATATATCTTAAATGGAAGTTAAAAATAACTAAGTGAATAAATGAAATAAAAAATATTCATGAATTGAAATGGATAAGCATCAAAATATAACATGCAATACAACTGCAATAAAGTTTTATTGAGAAAGTTCATAATCTCACTGGCGCTTCTAGTAAAATTATATAAATTCTCATATCTCAAAAAAGTCAAAATATTATTACCATTGCAATTAGTTTTCATTCTTCATTATTGAAATGCAATAAAAATTTATCTCATGGAAATTATAATTATAAAAGGAAGCAGCAAGAAGGAAGAAAAAGAAAGAAAAATAAATAAATAAATAAATAAATAAAGATACAAGAAGGAAATCAAATGCACAACAGATGAAGGGTGTGTTTTCTTTTTGCTTCTTTTACTAAATTAGAGGATATCACTAATAGAAATTGCAAAAAAAACAAATGGGCTCCAATATCAATGAAAACACACCAATATCATTAACAAAGCAATAACTAAGATATCATTATCATTAACAAAGCAATAACTAAGATATAAAGAGAAGTGGAGTGTGTCAAATATTAGACGGTCATTCACGGCAGGCTGCTTAGAAGCTCCAGCACCTTTTGGGGTGAGATGCATGCAAATAGAGACACATAGAGAGGGGGGAAGGCTAATTACTAGGGCCTCGATCAAGGTTGCGGGTACAACCACGAAACCATGGCACGTGGATGAATGCGGAGGTCCGAGGCAGTGTTGCGGGAGCCGTTTCGTATGGCTAGGTGCCGTTCATATGGCAGCGGCGGCAGCAGGAAGAATATGGTGGTGCCGTGGCGGTGATGATGGTGGCTAATAGTTACTCCATCGACGGTGGGTTGAGGTGGAGCGTGGCGACTGGCGTTGGTGAAAGGAATGGTATTCTGGTTGCTTTCCTTTGTTCTCTTTATTATTATTTTTTTACTTATTTTTGGCTATGTATTTGGTCTGTGTGGGGTTGAGGATGTGTTTGTGATAATGGCGAATAAATCGATGGTCAGTAAAGGAAATGGGTTACAGGTTCCATGTTTTGGCAGTTTATTTCAATTTTTGAATGGTTGCTAATGCTGTTGATGATTCTTTTTGTATTTTAATTTCAAGCTTGTTCACGTTATATGGAATGTGAGGTATCTGTTTCAAACTGAATATACGATTGATTCAAACTTCAATTCCTTTTATGTTACAGGACATGGGGTGGTGTGGATTTATTTTGTGCTAGAACTGTGGTCTTCTATTCTTGATTTGTGAGTTTTCTGCTGGAACATTTTGTATATACTATGTGTTTCATTCAAACTTAACAGAAGCAAGTGAGTTTTGATTGTTTATTCCATAAACACAGCTTCGAAAACTATTTCCATCATAGTAGATAAGCAGAATATAAACAAAACAATATCAGGTAGAATAATCAGATCAAGGACTGAAATAGATCAAATTCAAATGGAGTCAATTGAAACTATTTTCTTAACCTTTTGAAATGTTTAACCGTTTCGTGTTGTGGAACCAAACTGCTTCCTTTCCTACTCTCAGCTTTTTCTTTTATTCTCACGTCTCTGTTTTTGGCTGTTTCTATATTGCTTTGTGTTATCCCCCCCTCTATGTCTCATTGCATGTCTCTGTTTATAGAGCAAAGCACCCCCCAAAATTGATCAACTTGCATCCTTTCATGATGAAGCCTATGGAGCTACTGATGGTAGGATTAGAGCAGAGCAAAAGGGGGAGTGATTTTTGATGGACATAGGCGATGAATTTTTCACTTTTCACTGTTCTTGATAGCTGGATTTGGGCTCAAATTCTTCATGGCTATGTGGACTTAGAATGAATAAAACTGACCCTTTTTGGGCTCTTGTATCGACTCTTTTTTGTTATATATTTATTTTATTTTATTTTATTATTGTTTGGATCGTAAAGATCCCTTTTTTGGTTGGGCCTCTTTTCCTTCAATAAATAAAACAAACACTTGACAGAATATGTCTATATACATATATATTTTTTATATGTGATTTTTAGTTTCCTTGCAAAATAAATAAGCAAATGTGAAAAAAAAATGTCACAATAAACAAACAAATTTGAACACTATTGGAGTGTTTGAAATATTGAACATTAAACAAGAAATAAATAAATAAATAAATAAATAAAAGTAAAACCAAAACAAAATAAAGTTTGAAATGTGGACAAATTTGAGTATCAATAGTAGGGAAATATGAGAATATGATAAGATATAACCCAAGAGAATAGAAATAATATTGGTCATTAGACAAATCAAACCATAACACACTTACTCTCTTTGAACTTTCTTTTCCCTTTATCAAAATTCCCCATTTTTCTTTTCTTTTCTTATCTTTTTTTTTTTTTTTTTCACTTTCCTTGCATCCTTTTAAACCCCCACACTTGATCCTAAACACCACAATAATGATGAAACCAATGCACTCCCTATTCCCTAAGGTTGGGTATAACATGGTTTTCCACTTAAAGCTTGTAATGTGTTAGAAATCAAAGAATGGTCAATAAGGCTCAAAGGGGCTAAACAAGGGGCAAAATGCAAGGTAGGCTATAAGGTCAAGTGGCTAAAATGAAATAAATGCCTCTATCATGAACATGAATGCACATGAAAAATGTAGCCTCAAAGAAGAATCAAAGCAAGTTCTAGAATAATAAAATCTATGAGGGAAAACACACAAGAAGGAAGAGAATGACATGAAATGCAACCATCCAAAATAGGGCTCAAAAGCTCACAAAGGTAAAATCCAATATACTCAATCATGGCAAATCAAAATCAATCACCCAACTCACACATATCAAGAGGGGAAAGAAAAATGAAATCATATTAGGACTCTATCCTCCCTAAAGCCTTAAATCAACAACTTTCAATTCAACAGTGGAGAATAAAACCAAAAACAAAGCTAATTAATTTTTTTTTCAAAACAAACAAAATAGACCAAGGAAAACAAATCTATAATGCAAGAACCTATGACTAAACCACCCCCCACACTTCAACTTTACATTGCCTTCAATGTAATAGAACAATAGGAATGTAAGTAAGATGAAATAAGGAAAGGGAAAAAGAGACTCCTCTATCAAGTGTAAATGGCCACTAACAAGCGGGCCTCCTTAATGGTCTCCAAGGGTGTGTCCTCATGAAATGACTTCAAGCGATGACCATTCACTGTGAATACTTTATCCATTCCAGGCTCCAAAATTTGCACAACACCATATGGAAAAATCTTAGTCACTACATAAGGACCAAGTCATCTAGAACGAAGCTTACCAAAAAAGAGCTTGAGGCGAGAATTATAGAGGAGCACTTTCTGGCCAATGAAGAACTCCTTCCGCAGCAACATCTTATCATGGATGAGTTTTGTCTTCTCCTTGTACATGCGGGAGTTCTTATAGGTTTCCAACCGGATCTCTTCCAACCCCTAAAGTTGGAACTTCCTGTGAAGTCTAGATCGGCTCATATCAAGGTTGCAATTCTTGACTGCCCAATATGCTTTGTGCTCAATTTCTACCTGAAAGTGGCACGCCTTACCAAAGACAATCCTATAGGGAGACATACCCAAAGGAGTCTTGTAGATAGTGCGATAAGTCCATAATGCATCCTCCAGCTTATTGCTCCAATCTTTCTTTTTAGGCTGGACTATTTTCTCTAGAATCTACTTCAACTCCCTATTTGATATCTCTTTAGTTTGCGGATGGTATGGAGTTGAGACCTTGTGGGTGACACCATATTTCTTTAGCAGGTTTGCCATGTTCCTATTACAGAAATGGCTCCCCTAATCACTGATGATTGCCCTGAGCACTCTGAACCTGCAAAAAATGTGTGATTTGACAAAATCTACAACAATATGAGAATCATCAGTCCGGGTGGCCTTGGCCTCTACCCACTTGGAGACATAATCAACAGCCAACAATATATACACAAAATCAAATGAGATAGGAAATAGACCCATAAAATCAATACCCCAAATATCAAATATCTGATAAAACAATAATGGTTGTTAAGGCATCTTATTCCTACTGGAAATAGTACTTATCTTCTAACATTGTTCATAATTCTTACAATAAGTGTAAGAATCACGAAACAATATGGGCTAGTAAAAACCTGCATCTAGCAGTATGCTGTGGCCCAAAGTGACCACTGCAGGCAAGTGTATTACAAAAATGCAAAATAGAAGGAATCTCAAGCTCATGCACACAGCGCCTAATAATTTGATCACTATACATGCGCCACAAATAAGGATCATCCCAGATATAATATTTAGCATCACTACTAAGTTTGTCTATCTGATACTTTTTGAAGTAAGTAGGTAACTCAGAAGCAACTAGATAGTTAACCAAGTCAGTATACCATGGGTCCTTATCTCGCAGCTTTAGAAGCTACTCATCTAGAAATGTCTCATGGATAGGAAGAGGCTCTAAGGACTATGGAATCCGGCTCAGATGGTCCGCCACTAGGCTCTCAACTTCACTCTTATCCTTGATCTCTATGTCAAACTCTTGCAACAACAACATCCACCTGATGAGTCTGGGCTTCGCATCTGACTTCTTCAATAGGAACTTCAATGCTACATGATCAGAAAACACAGTCACTTTAATTCCTAGCAGATAAGCACGAAATTTATCGAAACCAAAAATGATAGCTAGAAGCTCTTTTTCAGTAATGGTATAGTTAGCTTGTGCAGAATCCAGGGTCTAGAAAGCATATGCTATGACATGGGAAACTTTTCCAACCCTCTAGGAAAAGATGGCACCAATTGCAAGGTTCGATGTGTCACACATGAGCTCGAACGAGTGTTCCCATTTTGGCGGCCGAAGAACAGGAGCAAAAATTAGGTGCCGCTTCAACTAGTCAAAAGCTCTCCTACACTCATCACCAAAGTGGAAGTCTAAATCTTTCTGCAGCAGCTTGGACAGCGGAAGGGCAATCTTACTGAAGTCATGGATAAATCGCTTGTAAAAACCTGCATGTCCAAGAAAAGAACGCACTTCCCGCACGTATGTGGGGTAAGGTAAAGAAGCAATAACATCAATCTTAAACCTATCAACAACAATACCCTCGCTAGAAATAACATGTCCTAAGATTACACCCTGTTTAACCATAAAATAACATTTTTCAAAATTCAAAATAAGGTGAGACTCAACACATCTATGTAATACCCTAGCAAGGCTATCCAAGCATGTATCAAATGAAGTGTCATAAATAGTAAAATCATCCATAAAGACTTCCATACAATTCTCTAGAAAATCAGAAAAGATACTCACCATACACCTCTAAAATGTACTTGGGGCATTGCATAAGCTAAAGGGCATCCTCTGGCATGCAAATGTTATAAATGGACAGGTGAATATTGTTTTCTCTTGGTCTTCAGGTGCAATATGGATTTGAAAATAACCAGAAAAACCATCAAGAAAATAGTAGTGTGACTAGCCTGCCAATCTCTCTAGCATATGATTAATGAAGGGCAATGGAAAATGGTCCTTCCTGGTGGCCTGGTTTAGCTTCCTGTAGTCAATGCAGACTCTCCAGCTATTCTGCACTCTTGTGGGTACCAACTCATCATTTGAATTCTTCACCACTGTTATGCCGGTCTTCTTAGGAACTACCTACACCGGACTCATCCATTTGTTGTATGAAATTGGGTAAATGATGCCAGCAGCTAGAAGCTTGCTAACTTCTTTCTTCACAACATCCAAAATCAGAGGGTTCAGTCTCTTCTGGGGTTGCCTCATTGGTTTTACTCCCTCCTCTAACTGCATCCTATGCATGCACATGGAGGGGCTAATCCCAGGAATATCTACCAATGTCCAGCCTATAGCCTTCATGTTCTGCCTCAAGATGTTCAGCAATTTCTCTTCTTATTCTATTGCAAATCTTTGGCTATGATGACTGGTAGCTTCTCATTTGGTTCCAAAAATGCATACTTCAAAATTTCTGGTCGTGGCTTCAGCTCCAAGGTAGGTAGTTCTTGAATAGAAGGTGCCAATCTTGGAATTTGCTCCGCTGGTTTAATTCCAAATCTTGCAACATGTGAAGAATCTTGCACAAGTGCATTATCATCTCCCATAACAAAATCAATAACATCAGCAGAATCAGAATGAATATTTGAAATTGTAGACACGGTATAGATCTGACTAGAACTAGTAGAAATTGGATCCACAAAATCGACACAAACAGAATCAATACATACAGAATCCACAATTTCAAAATCTGCAATTGCAAAATCTGTGCAAACAGAAATAGAGTTATGAAAACCAGAAATTTCAAAATTTAAGATAGCACAATTAAAATCAGCAAAATCATCAGCAATAAAATTCACAGAATTAGAATTAACACATGCTGAAACATAAATAAGGTCAGAATGAACAATATCACAAGGAATAGAATCAAAAGGTGTTACTGCAAAAATAGATTTATTAGAAATAGCAGAAATAGCATCAGATTGACAAAATTCAAAACCTGCAGAATATGAAATTCCAGAATTTAAATTAATAGAAATTGAAATTATAGAATCTGAAAATTCAGAACCCAAATTTATTATGACAGAAACTACAGAATCAGTTTTTATGGCAGCACAATCTCCAAAGATAGAATTTGCAGAAAATGTTGAATCAGAAAATGCAATACTTGCATAACCATAATATGTTCTAACAAATTTAGATCTTGTAGAATTTAAAATTGCAGAACCTGAAATATCAAAATCAACATTCACAGCATGTAAATCAACAGAATAAAATTGTTTAGAATTTGAACCATGTAGGCATGCTTCAATCTCAGCACAAACAGCACATATATCATGAATTCCATCACAATCAGCACATTGAAATTCATCTTTAAACCTACAATTTCAGGAAAATCAGCCAACAAATTTTCATGCACATTATCAACTAATGAATCAATGATGTCTAAATGAAAAATAAAATGTTCTTCTGGTGGATATCTCATGGTATCAAACAAATTAAAATGCACTTTGCTATCTCCAAATTCCATGGATAATTTACCAAAATGCACATCAATCTTAATTTTTGTAGTTTTCAAAAATGACCTACTTAAGATTAATGTGGGTTGATTCATATGCAAATTATCCTCCATGTTTAGCACATAAAAATTAGCAAGAAAAATAAGTTCATTTACTCTTACCAACACGTCTTCTAAAACTCCCTCAAGGTGGGTTGTGCTTCGGTTGGCAAGTTGGATCACCACTCCCGTTGGCTTGAGCTCTCCAATGTGCAAGGATTGATAAACTAACTTAGGCATCACATTGATTGAGGCTCCAAGATCTAACATGGCTTGACTGAATTGCTTGCTTCCTATGATGCATGGAATGGTGAAAGTGCTCGGATCTTTCCATTTTGGAGGAATGCTTGGCTGAATGATAGTAGAGACATTTCTGCCCATGCTTACTTTCTCATTCCCCTTCAACCTTCTTCTATGAGTGCATAAGTCCTTGAGAAACTTGGCATACTTTGGAATCTGCTTGATGGCTTCTAGGAGTAGGATATTGATTTCCACTTTCTTATAAGTCTCCATGATCTCCTTGTCCAATTCTACCTCTACAATCTTCTTGTTTTGTGTCACTCTATTGGGGAAAGATAGTGGAACACTTGGTTCAAATTGCTTACTGCTGGTGGTGGACGCCTTTGCATCAATTCTGACTGGTTCTTCATCATCTAATTTTCCTGCAGAATTTCAGAACCTGATTTTTCAGCAACATCTGCTTGGTTTGGTACTTGCAGCTCCTTGCCACTTCTCAAGGTGATGACACTCACATTCTTTAGGTTGCCCATGGTTTGGGAGGGAAGGTTGCCAGAATCTTGAGATTTCAGCTCATTTACTATTGAAGCCAACTGACCAATATGGGTTTGCAAATTCTGGATGCTGGCTTCTGTTCTCTGTTGAAACTGAACACTGCTAGTTGCCATTTGCTTCACTAATTCTGCCAAGCTTGGTTCTGAGCTGCTGGACTGTGGTTTATTTTGTTGCATTTGCTATTGATGTTGTTATGTTTGGTGCTGCAAACTAATGTCTAAACTACTAGTTATTCTGCTACTGCAACTTATTGGAATTGTTGCCATATCTCAGGTTTGGGTTGTCTCTCCATCCAGGATTGTATGTGTTGGAGAATGGATCATAGTTCCTTTGTTGTTGCTGGTGTGGTCTTCTAGGAAAAATTCTTGCAACAATCTAATTATTTTCTTACAGTTGTGGACATTAATCTTTTGGATGTCCTAGTATAGAATAGATTCCACAAATGCTAGCTGCTGGTGGCATGACTTGCTGGGGTTGTTGCTGACCAAGAGCTAGTTGCCTCACCAAGGTTGTCAGCTGTTCAATTCGGTTCTCCATTCTCTGCTAGTTTGCATCTAAAGTTTGCACTTCATTTACTCCTTTGGTTAGCACTATAGCTCGGGTACCAAACTGTTGTGCATTAGCAGCCATATTAGCAATCAAGTCTCGGGCTGTAGCTAGTGTTTTATCTACCAAAGCTCCTCCAGAAGCAGCATCCACCATGCTTCTATCCATTGGCAAGAGGCCTTCATAGAAGTATTGGATTAGAAGCTAGTCACTTATTTGATGGTGTGGGCTGCTTGCACATAATTTTTTAAATCTCTCCTAATATTCATGCAAAGTCTCACCGATAATCTGCTTTATGCCAAAAATTTCTTTCCTGATGGAAGCAGTATTTGAGGAAGGAAAAAGTTTCTCCAAGAACATCCTCTTCATGTCTTGCCAGCATGTGATTTAGCTTGGATGCAAGTACTATAGCCAATCTTTGGCAGCTCCATCAAGTAAGAAAGGGAATGCCCTCAGCTTGATGTGGTCTTCATCAACTCCATGTGGCTTCATGGTTGAGCATACCACATGGAATTCCTTCAAGTGCTTGTGAGGATCATCTCCAGCTAAGCCATGAAACTTGGGCAGTAGGTGTGTCAATCCAAATTTCAGTTCAAAGTCTGCCTCCAACTCCAGATATTGAATGGCCAGAGCTTGGTAGTTCACGTTAGGTACTGCAAGCTCTTTCAAAGTCTTGTTAGCCATATTATTTCCAAACACAAAATTGTTAGCGAAGTTAGGACTAGAATCAGGAACAGGTGAATCAAAAATAGAATTGTTAGCAGAACTAGTGTCAAACAATCTCCTTCTAGACTTCCTAATTTGTCTAAGGGTCTTCTCTATTTTAGGATCAAATTCAACTAAATTAGGATTCGGGTCAGATCTAGTCATATACTAGCAAGGCAGCAAACAGAACCATATGCACAACTATGTCACCTCCTAACACAAAGTACCAAAAATTGCAAACAAACACTCAAAAATAATCAAAATAAATTTAAAAACACTACCAAATAATTTTTAAAAATTTTGGGACCATCACAGCTCAAATATTTAACCCTCAAGGAGTCCAAAAATGCAAAAAAAAAAAAAAATTTAAAAAGTTAAAAAAAAGTGGTTTAGATGAAGGAATTTGGCTTCCTAGTGAAAAAAGCTAAAAATCTTGCTCAGAAGGTTATTTTCCTTCAACAGACCAAAAATCAGCTTAATTGGAGCATAAAATCTTTTGCAAAAATATCGGCGACGTCCCGAAAAACCTCAAAAACTCTATCTAAATGTTAAAATTTGGCAAAAACTGGGGGGCTCAATTCCTCCAAGAATTGAGTCTTTCTCAAAATGGTGTTTTCCTATAGGATTAGGTCCCCTGAAATCAAATTGAAAAGAGTTAGTGATCAAAAACTATAAAACCAAACTACTAACACACTAACTAGCAACTAAAACTAATAACTTAAGCAAACTCAAACACAAATACAATTAGCACTGATATTAACACATATTAACATGACCAAATAACATCAATCAATCCCTGGCAACGACGCCAAAATTTGACTTGAGTTTCGAGCTCGGTCAAATTACAATAAAATCGAATTTCACTAATTTGTAGTAAAGGTACAACTCGGGTCGTTTTCCACGTATGGCAATGCTAGAGGATCAGAAAATTTTGGGGCTTTTGTTTTGTAAATTAAGATACCAAAATGAATAGAAACAAACACAAAGAAATGAACAGAATTTGAAACATCCAATCCAAGAATCAAAAGGCAACACTTATTACTCAATCATCAGATTCTACATATATATCAATAATTCAATTCAATGGTTAATCATAAAATTGAATGAAACCTCAATCCAAAATTAGCATTCACACAAAAACCTTCATGCATTTGACTAACACATAACCAATGTTCAGAAATCTCTAAAACCTATTTGAGTTGTATAAATTTTAATCATCAATACATTAACCTTAGAACTCATACCTGAATTCTAATTCCTTTTCTTTCAACAATCGAATCAAGCAATTAACAAATTGGTATGAGACAATTGAATTCTTGATCAGAATTTTAGAACAAAAACCTTCAATTCCAAAATCGAATTAAGAAAAGAGAAAGGATAGAAGAAACCGAATGGAATAGTTGAACTCTTGTTAGCCAATCCTCTTGAGTAGTAATGCTCCTTGAACTCTTGGATTAGATAGAAGCTTACTCTTCCATAGATGGAGGAAGACGCAAATTCAGAGTTTTGAAAAAGGGGGGAAAGAAAGAGAAGGAGAGATGAAGAGAAAAACCAAAAAAAAAAAAGAATTCTTTTTTCAATATCTGTCTAATGAGTTACAAATTCTGGTCTCCTCCTAAACTCGGCCATTTCATAATCAAAACATCTAAATTAAATCTATAATCGCTTATTACATTAATCCCATGTTTCTAAGATGAATCTGGACACCTAATTTGTTTAATTCCGAATTATAGAAAGGGAGTTACACTAAAAACATGTAATCAAGTTTCATGAATAATTAGTAATGTTCTGCTGCAATTTTGGCTATGAAAATGCATTCGTTTGGATTTGCACTCTGAAAGTGAATTGAAGGCCTGGATGCTAGCTTCAAAACACCACTGGAACAGGCTCAATCAGGCTTTTGTGGATCGAGATATGGCCTCAAGAGTCTACCCTGCTCAGAAATCACGCTGCAGCCTTTCACTCTGTTTCTAGACCAAATTCCAGCTCCTTAATATCAGAACTTGTCTCTAACCTCTCCATAAGAATTGTAAGCCTATTTCTTAGCTTTCCTACAAACCAAAGATCATGATCAAATGAGTCTTATAACTCAAGATATGGCCCAAAAATCAAAACAGTGTTAGAATTAGCCTAATGCTGGAAAAAGCAAATCAAGCCCAACTAAAATCCAATTAACACAAAATGGTCCAAATCAATCCAATTAAGCACAAAAGAAGATTAATGAACTAAATATGAGAGAAAATAAATATATAAAAATCCAATTAATCAATTTTATAATAAGTTTAGCCGCAATCATGCTTTTATTGTAAGGAAAAGTTCAAGAATAAGGATAGGGAAATTGTGAGATACACATGTATGTATAGTAGACAAGGATTCCAGGAGAAGAAGTGGTTAAAAAGGGTTGACCAGAAGCGGGAGCAAAAGGTTATGACTAGGTGTGGATGTGAGGCACAAATATGGATCAAGCTTGATCATGGTACTTGGTTGTGGTATGTATCTTTATTTAACAATGACCATAATCATGAAGTACTTAGGTGGAAATATGTGTAGATGCTAAGGTCCCACAGGAAAGTGTTTGAAGCTGATGTTTCGTATATGAATAAAATACTAGAAATTGGTATTAGTATACCCAAAATCTATAAGTCATATGCCAATCAAGCAGGTGGTTTTAATTTGGTTGGATTTCGTAGAAGAGATATGTATAATCACTTTGAAAAGCAGTGTAAGTCAATCGATGGGGATGCAAAAGGAGCACTTGAGTAACTTCAAAGATTGGCTCTTATAGATCCTATAATGTTTTGGAGGTACAAAGTTGATGACAAAGGGAGATTGTTGCATTTGTTTTGGTGTGATGAAACCTATAGAAGTGATTATTTGGTATTTGGTGATGTTCTTGCATTTTATGCAACATATAAAAGGAACAAATACAAATGTCCCTTAATTGTTTTCTCTAGTGTCAACAGCCACAACCAAACGTGTGTATTTGGTAGTGCTGTTGTTTTAGATGAGATTGATGATACATATATCTAGGTCTTGCAACAATTTCTAAAAGCTATGAATTGTAAAGCTCCAAAATTTGTCATAATTGATGAAGATAATGCAATAAAAAGGGCAATCAACATAGTGTGTCCAAGTGCCCACCATAGACTATGCGCCTGTCATTTGTTAACGAATGCAACATCAAATGTTAGTAATCCAAGATTCACACAGTTGTTCAAATTGTGTATGTTAGGAGACATGGAGGTTGATGAGTTTGAATCCAAGTGGGAAGAAATGGTTGAAGAATGTGGGGTTAGGGACGTATATTAGGTCACAAAATTGTATAAGAAGAAGGCAATGTAGGCAACTGCATATATTAGAGGCAATTTCTTTGCAAGGTTTAGGACAACATCGAGATATGAATCCTTACATCGTAAAGTGGGTAAGTTCGTACAATCTCAATACAGTTTGATGGAGTTTTTACCACATTTCCAACGCTGCCTTGAGTACTTGTGGAGTAATGAGTTTGAGGCTGACTTTTATTCATGTTACAGGCACCCTGTTATGCAAATAGAGTTAAGAGGTTTGGAGAAGTGTAGGGCAATGATTTTTACTAGAGAAATATTTTATATATATTGTGATGTGTTGTTGAAAGTTGTTACAGTGAAGATACTTGATTGCAAAGAAATAGCAATGGGAAAAATTTATATGCTGGGTAAGTATTGTATGCCAAACACAACCTGGCGTGTTGCACACAACCCAGATGAAATGGATTTTAACTATTCTTGTCAAAGAATGGAATCATTTGGACTTCCATGCATTCATATAATTGCTATCATGGTACATCTAGATGTTGATGAGCTGCCAAAAAGTCTTGTGCTTGATGGATGGACGAAAAAGGCAAAGTAATCACTAGAAAGTAAGCCAATTGAGCAACTGCTAATGGAGGATAGTTCTTTGTACAGAACTCGTATTGCTTCATTTGTTTAGCATTGTAAAAGATTAGCTAAAGTAGCATGTTTTGCCGATCAAGATTATTATGACATATGGAACAAGGTTGCAAATGAGACTTTATAGTTGGAAATTAAACGTGGATTGGTTATGGGGTCAAGCCCAGATGGTGGTATGAGTTTTGAAGAAGTGAAGGATCCATTCATTGTTAGAACTAAAGGATGTTTGCCAATTTTGGCCTCTAGAAAAGCAAAACGGATATTGCGATGCAGATTTTGTAAATTTCAAGGTCACACTCAGATTAGTTGTGCATATAGGTTGTCAACCCCAAGAGATGATGAAATTCCATTTGGAGATGATGATGACATGGTGAGTGTTCAGCAATGAAATAATCTATATATTCTCAATGGTTTGAAAATTTATTAATGTGGCTTACTACATTGTTTATGTTTAGTTTAATTGTAGTGTTGGAGGATCATGGCCATGATTTTGTTCATGTTCATGTGTTGCAGTCTTGAGCATTAGGTATAAACTGATTATAGCATTTCTATAATTGCAGTATTTGTAGAGAATTGTGTCTAATAGTATAAACTGATTATAGAATTTCTATGAATGCTGATTGGCAATACTTTTGAACAAGGAAGGGGAGCTTGGCATGTAAGGAACATTGGAATGGAGTAAAGTTATGTATTTACTTGGAGATTGTAGTGTTGTTGTAGTGTTGCATGTGTTAGATTGTGCGAGACTATATTGTCCAGTTTTGAAATTTTAAGTTGTATTTTTAAGTATGTGTTGGAGTATGACTCTATGTGGAAACTCTAAGTTATGAAAACAGTGTAATGTATGGAGAATTAAGACTTCTGTGATTATCTTATGCTACAATTTTATGTGTCTAACTCTACTATTATGGTGGGGCTAGGATGGATATGTAAGAAGAATTTGGGAAAGGACAAGTTAAACGGGGCATGAAAAGTAGAGTTAAGTTGGTGTGAATATGGTAATGTTGATGAAGATGTGGGTAGGATGTAAGCAAAGGTTTAGGAGCGAAGTGAAACGAAGGTAGGAGAAGTAGAATTTAGGTGGCATATTCACATCTATATAGTGGTGCAAGCTGGTTTAGTCAATGAAGAATGTATACTCAACTTTGTATTCAGGGGTCAAATCTTTTTTAAAAATAATTTGGCCGATCAATGATAACATCTTTGCAATTAATCTCTTATATAAATGAAATTAATTAAACCCAAATTCTAAATGGCTAATTGGTTTTTAATTTTTTTGGTTTGGATAAAGTATGAAGCGTAGGGAGATTTTTTTTTTTTTGAAGATAGTTGAGGGTAGTTTGGTGCTCCCATTTTTCACAACTGAGGATACTTGCATAAATTGGGAATAGGGTGTTGTAATTGGTTGGGTTGACTTAGGACTTCATGCGTTTTTGCTTGTAGAAATTTGGTCCAATTGGGTCATTATTTTGGGGTTGAATTAGGAAGACCAATGTTTTTGTTTTGGTCTAATTCCGAAAGCCTATATCAGTGTATCATCAGTAGACTGTGGAAGCCATTGTATAGAAGGGCCGAAAATATAACAATCAAATTAACCCAATAGTATTTTAGGTTGGTGAGGATTGAACATACTCTTGGCTAGGTTTTTTTTTTTTGTTGGGTGGATTTGTTGGAAAGGGCACGTTAAGGAGTCATGAAGAGAAAAAATGTGGGCCTCGTGTATACAATGTTGCATTGCACACTTTAGCTGAGGTTTACATGAAGGACAAAAGTGTGATGATCCGAAAATGAAAAAGGCCTCGACCAAATAAAAAAAGGCATAAGTGTATAATTTTATGTCGTGTCCCAAAAGTGTTCTATTTTTGCTTTTGGTCGTGAAATATATAGGCATACATGAGGGAGAGAAGAACAAATTTTGTAGAATGATGAAGGTTGACTGTAATGTAGTATTAATTACAAAGGTTCCAATAAGCCAATCAAGTACTATAACATCAGCAGCAAGATCAGTGATGTAATAGTAAGATTAATATTGAGATCATTAGTTCATTATATAGTAGTGGATAAGCATGAAGTAAGATCAGTGGTTCATTACATACGAGTGGATAAGCCTGGACGATGGGCAATAGTTCCAAAATATAAACATATATGTTCTTCTTGAGGTAGCATATCCATACATTATATATAGCAAAAAGTGTGAAGAAACCCAAAGTAGATGCCAAGCAACCTCAACCAAAATAACCAGGCAACTAAAAAAAAAACATTCGATTTCAACAGGAACCTGCATCAAGTAGTGATAGTAGAATTCCAGAGTGACTTTACCATTGCCTCAATAAATTTCATCTACTGGTTGAATGGTGCAATAGCCAATTTGATGGTTGTTGTCATCTGAAGCCATGGTTCATCCAGCTAAACAAGCAGAGAGAAATTTAATTAGTCTTGAAATGATAGAGTAATAGTAAATAAGTTAATAAGAAAAAAATTGTTAAATATCTTTTTAGTTTGAATACCACTCCACATAAGTTGTTAGTGAAGGCATATTCCATATCCAACCATCCCACCGCCCAAACAACGGAACCACGACTACAAAACAAATAGATTTGAATAGATTAACAACATAGCAAGATGGGTTGTCGGCAAAGATGATATAATTGTAGGTAATGATGCGTTGTTAATACCTGGTACCCTTGTTAGGAATTTTTCAACCATTAACTATATCCCATTCAGTTAGATCAGGGGGATCATGGGCAAAATCATTATGGTACCTCTCAGTAGCGAGAATTTGTGACAACACTTGACATTGCAAATATTTGATAAAGTGAGAACTAACACCAAGTGCCATAGCTAATAGTGTTAAATAGTGTGCGGGTTAGTGGCATACCACAATTTCCATGTTGCTGTGCCTAGTCAAGTATTTTTCTTTAGTTGGAAAGGTATACAAAGCATAGACTTTATGCTTGCGGAGGCTAATGACCATTAGGTACCTGTATTCCTCATCCTCATGGAATGGAACATAGATCTACATGTTAAAAAAAGACCATGTTGTTGTAATAGTTAGAGATATAAGGCATAGGAAAATAGATAAAAATAAGGACAGGTAACCAAATAGAACTCGACATTACTAGCTGAAGAAACGGTGTTGTGGACATCCACTCTTGCGCATATAATTCTATTAGCATATTGACGTTCATGCCAACAATAACATCAACCTGGAAATTGGTGTTATGCTACCTGGAAATTGGTGTTATGCCAGGTTAGTAACGAATAAGTAAGTTGTGATAGGAATGAAATGAATTTTGCATGGGCCGGGTTAGATAGCTAGGTGATTTACCAAGAAGGAAGGCAGTAAATGTAACGTCCTCCTTCGTACAGTACTATGCTTAAGTCATAGTACCACACTCAGGAGTTGTTATGGTTACCTGAGCGAATCTTAACTGACAGCAACTTCAGCCGCCTTTGCAACTTCTTGAACTATCTGGAGATAACATGGAAATAGGAGTGAGAATTTTGAATTCTTAGTAGGATTCCTTAACCATCATACATACTGTCATCGTTGTCATCTTCAGTTTGCTTCGGTTTATTATGAAAAAAGTGAACATGTTATGTAAACTGTTAAATTTTATAGTTCGAAAATATATTATCCGAAACAAAGTTCATTTTACTCATACACTTGGCATTTGGGAGAGCCCATATAAAGTCAATTCATGAATTATACTATGAATAATAACTGCAACATATTAAAATATGATAGCATCAATATACTGGAGATATAACATCTGCACATGCCTTTGAATTTATGCAATTATATAAAATTTACTTTTCTTTCTTTATCTTCTCATAATATTTATCTTTATTTCCTTCATTCGACACACCTAGGCATTGTGTATCGCCGTCCCTAGGGTGTCTACATCTGCCTATACTTGAGTGTTACGTATTGCCATCCTCAAGTGCAGCATTACTCATCTTCCTTTACTTGTTTCACATATTTCAGAGTATGATCGCCATATTGTAACATCCGCTTTCCGAGCTCCGACTTTGCCCCAGGGTGATCGATTCCGATTTCCGATTTCGTCTTCGAAAATCAGACATAAGTGATTATTTCCGAGTTCTGAGTCCATTCGCATAATACCGATTTCCGATTTAATTCTATTCTCGACTTCATTTCTCAAGGCAATGGACCCGATTTCCGACCTCATACCTTATTAGAACTCTTGATTTCCGACTTAATACTGGAGTGGCTAGATTTTCCCGATTTCCGACCTTATGCCTCAAATACAAAGGACATGAGTTCGAATCTTTGAATTAGTTTCTAGTCATTCACGAGTTCCGATCTACGATTTTATATCCAAATACGACATTCCCGAAGGTTCAAATGAGGAGTTCCGAGATTATATGATTTCAGCTCTATGACTTCCGACTTGAAATGGAGGCCAAGTCTCAATAAAACTGCATAAGATTTCCTCGCCACAAACAAGATGGGATGAGTTCCAGGCATTAGGCTTCAGCTCCTAAAAATGTAAAAGGTCACTTGAGTTCCGACTTCAACCATAATGGACACGAAGTTCGATTTCATGTGGGACTAAATCAGTATCCCGCTTTTGACACGTGAGAGCAAGTTGGCCACAAAGTGAGAAGGCGTACTAACTTCAACCACAAATCTTCAAACCAATCAACACCACATTTTCTTGTATTTAAGTCGACTTCCTTCTCATTCCCACTGATTTATGCCTCCTTCTCTTCCTCTTGCTCCAGCCTTCTCCTTCCCTTCCTCTCTCAACCAACTCCATCAAATCCCAAGCCGGTCAAGGTTCCATCAATCTAGAAATCAAATTCAGCAAGATCATACTCCAAAGAGGTAGGATTCAATCTCCAATCTTGATTTCTCTAAATTGAGGATGCATGAAAAATTACTCTTTGATGATTGTTTAATGATATATGTGATGTATGTGATAAATTATGATGGATTATGATAGGATTAATATGAAATATTGAGTTGAATTTAAAGTTAGAAGAAGAAAGTTAGAAGGAACCAAGGGTTAGGATGCTGTCTGGATGAAGAATTCCACGGCAGTCCGTACGGCGGGATGTACGGCTCCGCCTACAATCGGTCAAATCCGATGAAACCATTTTTAGATGAAAGTAGACATTCAGGGCTTTCCATAGATATATCATATAAGGTTATTGGATTAGTATTGAGAGAGATATGAATTTTTGAAGTTTGACTTAGGGTTCAGGGCTTTCATCCGGGCAGGGTGACTTGAGGAGGGTATAACTCACCCCATACAACTCCAAATTGAGTGAAACCAATTTTGTTAGAAAGCTTACACATAGGGGAACATCCCAATATAAGATTCCGAGTTTGTTATGGTCCCAATTGTTCCCAGTAATTCGAAGAAGTTACTCTATGTCCAAACTAGGCCCAAACAGAGTTGTTCAGGAAGGTCTACTTTCAGGACTTATAACTCGAGGTATACTTAAGCAAATGGAATGAAACTTGTGGAAAATGAAAGGTTGTCCTATTAGCTTCAATATGAGACCAATTTCGTGTGATTTGAGCTTAGTTTCGATTTTTAGTGAATTTATACCTCTAAGAGTGTAATTCAGGCTAGTGGCTGACAGGCTGAGGTAAAAGTTGAATATCTTGAGTTTTAGGAATTAAAATGATATGGGAACAAAGAGGTTAGAAAGTAGACACATAGAGCTATGATATACCCAAATTTCAGATTTAAATGAGTTGAATAGAAATAAAGGTGGATCATATGAAATTCGGGCAGAACTGAATAGATGGGCAAAAGTGATCCAATTGGTGATTTCACCGGTATCAGAAAAACATATAAGGTATGAGTCGAGAATTGCCAGTTAGACCTTGATGTATATGCGTTAAATTGATTATATGGCTATGATTGAATTGTCTGTGAAGACCGGCACTATTCATGGGGAGACGGATCTGATCCTATCTTTGCCAAATTCTACTAAGTCTAGGAAACTAGGAATGTGTACAAACAAGGGACAATTAGAGTATGAATGGGTATATAGAAACCCTATATTTGAGAAATGACATAAGTATGTTATGAGGTATGTGAGGATAAATGAAGTAGCAAATGCATGAGTACTGGTAAAATGGTAAGGAGGCTACAGGCCTTTATATGTAATAAACATGTATGTGAAAATCATGTGTGCGATGATACATGAAAATGAATGAGGTATATGTACGAGTACACTCAGTATGACTATGCTTGATTATGCATGAGAATGAAAGAATGTGAATATATTGAATGTGGGTCCCTTCACTCCTGAGGCGATTAATTGAGGTCCCTCCCGTGAAGCGCAAGTAAATGATAAAGACATGGGTCCCTTCACCCGAGGCAGATATTGGGTCCCTCCTTGTGAAGGCAGCAAAAACTATGAGATCCCTCTACCTTGGAGGCACGTGGTCAGATGAGATCCCTCAATTTTGAGGCACGTGACCAGAATCGATCCCTTCACTTAGAGGCACGTGACCAGAATGAGATCCCTCCAAGACTAGAGGCACGTGGGTCCCCTTGTGAGTCCTGCATGACGACGGTCACGGAGTCGACGAGCTCACCTAAGGCCCTACCCAAGGGCAAGAATGCACCCTAGGGACGCGATGCACGAACGCTAGGCGCCAAGTAAAAGACTAAAGACCAAAGGCTAAAGATTAAAGTATATGCAGACACCGTAACTTACATGAGGCATGGCATGACCCGCCAGTGTAAAAGACCGAATGCAGGTCCCATATTCCTAAGGAACGGATATGGCGATCACGCTCACGGGGTATGACATGGCGATCATATTCGAACGTGGCATGTAAAGATTTTATGATGAAAAGGAAGATGAAGAAAGAAATGCAAGTTTTATGAATAAGCATAAATTTAAGTATGAATAAAGTTATATGCAGATGTTATATTCCCAACATATTGATGTTATGTGTGTTTTAATATGCTACAGTGTTATTCGTGGTATTATATTTGAATGAAGTTTATGGGTTCTCCCAAATGCTAAGTGTATGATTAAAATGAACTTTGCTTCGGATAAGATCTTTTCGAAACGTATAATTAAACAGTTTATGCAGCATGTTCACCTTTTTCATAATAAACCGAAGTAAACCTGGGATACAGCGATGATATTCCATGTGTATTATAGAGAATCCCATCGAGAATTTATAATTTCATTCTTATTTTCCGTGTTGTCTCCAGTAAAGTTCAAGAGGTATCGAGTAGCGCTTTGAAGTTGCTGTCAGATAAGGTCCATTCAGGTAACCGTAACAACTCCAGGGTGTGGTACTATGACTTAAGCATTGTACTGTACTTAGGAGGGTGTTACACATATCATACTCCATTAGGATATGATCGCTAGGTCACATTCCTTAGGAATATATTCTTCCTGTCACGTCCCAGAGTATGATCGCCATGTCACATTCCTTAGAGTGTGGGATCATCATGCCATATTCCAGAGTATGATCGTCATGTCATACCCCATCAGAGCGTGATTGTCATGTCACGTTCCTTAGGAATATGGACTCATCACGGCATAAATAAATAGAACAGGCTTGGCATCAATGAAACATGGAATGTAATTATGCAAATACTTATACTTGAATTCATACAAATGCACTGGCGTCCTTCTTTAACTTTCTTTGCTTTCTTTACTTGGCACACTTAGACGTTACGTATCGTTGTCCCTAGGGTGCTTGTATATGTTTAATCTTTAGTCTTTATTGCCCTTGGGTAGTCTAATCTGGGAGTAAGCTCGTCAGCTCAACTCGTGACCGTCGTCACACAGACTAATCCACAAGGGGATTCACATGCCTCTAGTCTTGGAGGGATCTCATTTTGGTCACGTGCCTCTAAATTGAAGGGATCTCTTATGGTCACGTGCCTCAATAATTGAGGGATCTCATCTGACCATGTGTCTTCAATGTAGAGGAATCTCATCTGACCACGTGCCTCCAAGGTAGAGGGATTTTATAGTTTTAACTGTCTTCACAAGGAGAGATCTCGTAACTGCCTCCAAGTGAAGGGATTCACATTTAATATGTTCATATTATTTCATTCCCATACATAATCATGCATGGATATGCTGAATGTACTCATACATATACTTCATCATTCATTTTCATATACCTTATATCATATTTAAATCAGACAGTAAACCAAAGACAAGACATTGTAATTATGCTAAGAAGATAACAATATCAATAGGTGCAAGTTCTATAGTCTTAAGCCTTAAGCTGTCTCGCAAGCTTTTTAACTCTTACTGATGTTCCCGAGTTTGAGCTCATAACCGACTTCCGAGTTCCGATGTCATATCTGATTCAACTTCCGGAGTTATAAGTCTATGTCTTAGTTCCCAACTTCCGGAGTTACGTATATAATATCCATGTCTTGATTCCCGTCTCCTGGAATCATGTATCCAATGTCTTAATTCCCGACTTCTGACTTTAATCCATATTGGTCCTCCAAGACTCTTATGGATGTTTTCCTAAGTCCCGAATTCTGACATTAACCATACCCCATCTTCCCTAATTTCCGAGTTACAACTTTAACTATGTCCGACTAGTTTCCTATTTGCTCAATCCCAAGTTCCGGCATTAACTATACCTGATCGGGTTTGCTATTTACTATGTCCTGAGTTCAACGTTAAGTCACCCTTCCGAGTTCAACCTTAAGTATATTATTCCGAATTCAACCTTAAGTACACTCTTCCGAGTTCAACCTTAAGTATATCATTCCAAGTTCAACCTTAAATATATTATTCCAAGCTCCACCTTAAGTACACTCTATCTAGCTCTTCGTTTGCTAAGTCCCGAGTTCCGATATCACAGAGCTTGATCTAGTATTCATACATGTCTCTAGCCCGACCTAGTCCTCTGTCTGCTAAGTTCCGAGGTCAACCTAAAGTATACCGGACCTAGCTCTCTATCTGCTAGATTTCTGAGTTCAACATCTCCGAGTTCAACTTAAGTTGACTACATTTCATCCCAGACCACCCTACTTCTAACCAGAATTGCACTCTTATAAGAGAAAATTCACCAAAAATAGAAATCTGGGTGGAATCATACGAAATTTATATCTCTATAAAGCTAATAGGGCAAGGTTTCAAATGAAAAAATTGCATATTATTTGACTGAGTATATTTTGAGATATAAGTCCTGAAACTCGACTTTCCTGAGCTACCCTATTTTGGTCTGGTTCGGACATAGGGCAACTTTCTCGACTCACTGGGAACAAATGGGACATTAAATAACTCGAAATTCCTTTATAAGATGTTATCCTATGTGTAAGCTTTCTAACAAAGTTGGTTTCACTCAATTCCAAATCGTATAGGGCGAGTTCTTCCTTGAACAACCTAGTTTGCCCAGAATCAAACTCAAAAACCTAGGTCAAACTTCAAAAGTTCATATCTCTCTCAATACTAATCTAATGGCCTTATATTATATATGTATGGAAAGCTCTGAATGTCTAGTTTCACATAAAAATAGATTCATGGAGTTTAATCGACTATAGGTGAAGTCATACACACCACTGTACAGACTGCTGAGGAAAAACCCTACCAGCTTCATGAGTTTTCTCCTTCCTTCAAGGTCTTTCATACCAATTCTAAGTCTAAACATAATATACATGCATAATCAACTATAATTCATCATCATCACTTCACATAACATCAGTAGCACAAAGTATATAAGACTCACACACAATTCTAAACCAAGGAAAATAAGAAGAGAAGTAGGATTCCTACCTTTTGTAGGTGTGATTTCTTGCTAGATTTAAGCTTGAGTTAGAGAAATCTTGTTGTGACTTGAAGGTTTGTGGGAGATGAGGTGGGATGAGATGAGATGAAGGAGAGAAGAATGGAGAGGGGTCAACACACATAAAGGGTCGAACTTGTGAGGGCAGAAAAGGAAAAGAAGAAAACTTCTCATGCAAGTTGAAGTTGATTGGTGGATTTGTATTTCCCATTTCAATTTGATTTTTGGGCTGTCATCTATTGCTGAAAGTGGCGCCACATGAGGGGGTAATTTGGCTAAATTCTAACCATTCATCCTAGGGCACTCATCCTATAAGTTCTATTAATTCGTTTTCGACAGTTTAAAATATCGAAATCTTACCGATTCCTCTTAAATCGGTAAACCGGTTCTAGAAAAATTCCTTGGTGGTTTCTTATGATTCTAATCTAATTTCCTCAATGTTAATTCTTCTAAATGTTACTTAATTGGCTTTGAGTAAATACTTGATCGAATTCTAATTATTCTTAGTTATTTGCTAAAAATCGAACACTTCGATTAAAAACAATTAAAATTTTCTGGGCGTTACAGTAAATACCATGTTATGATAATGTGTCCATGCTTTTGCATCTAAGTAGTCTTCAAAGCCATGCAATATATTATTTAAAAAAAGTGTAAAATGGTTTAGCAAATAATAATGTTGTGGCGACAATAGTAAATAAATAAATCAAGTGATAAGTTTAATACGGCTTTACCTCGGGCAAGATGATCTTATCTAGGCATAAAAGCAGAAAGTCATCTTTGATTAGGCTTATGTTTCCATGCACAAATATCATCTCACTGAAATAAAATGTCAAACTAAACTAACAATCAACCAAGTTTAGAGGGTAATGTAAATTTGGAATTAATTAAATGCAAGGACCATGCAATGTGCAAACCAATGCTAACCTTCCATCCATATCAGCTGCATATAGTTAGGGGGCCATTTGACTGTCAAGTTTGCTTAGACCCATCTCTGGGGTGGGCTTTAAGTGAGTCATGAAGGTTTGTCATGGAGGTTTTAGGAGATGACTGTTAATGAATATACTCTTATGCAGAAATTTTCTATTTTTTTTTTTGTTGGGAAAACAAAAGCCATCAACTCAACACCTTGTAGCAACTTATGAGCATTGTGACTGGGCTTGTGTAATTTTTTTTGGGTCCATGTTGCAGTTGCGTTTTAGGGTCACATTCTGTGCTGATTGTATTGTGGTTTGGGTAAGTAGTCAAGTATTTTGTGGATCGAGTGATGGGTTAGTGCATTGGGCATAGCGGTGTGGGTTTAAGGTCAAAATCAGGTGAAAGGTGTTTATATGAAAAAAGAAAAAATCCCACGTTATGCGTCACTCCTCTATAACATAGCTAGATGGGTTAGTGCATTGACTTAGAGTAATGAATGGCAACCTAAAAAGAAATTGGGCTTGTCATGGATGTTTTGTCCCACTTGTAATTGGGTTTGGCTTATCAATAGCTTTGCAATTCATGACAGAGGGAAAAAAAAATAGTAATGTGTGACATATAAAATGTATTTATTTATACATGAGAGGGAAAAAAAAGGGGGACAAGTTGCATTGAAACAGAGGGAAAAAAATTAATTTTGTAATTGAAAAGTAAATCAATTTAGAAATTGAAATATATAATTTTAGGAATTTAGTATATGGTGTAGGTTCTTAGCATTCAGGGATTTCTTAGAAGTAAGTGAAGACTAAGGTGATTGGAATCACAACCAAAAACAAAAAAGAGCTTATTGGAATAATAAATGAGTTTAAAAAAATTTTCGCGGGCAAACTTTCATGGCATGACAATAAATATATGTTATTAATAATGGCATAAGGGTTTCAGGTAAACCTTTGGTAGAAAAAGTGCTGGTGGCTTTAGTACAGGCACCCTTCCCCTCTTACCAAAGCTACTCTGTTGCCTAGGGATTTTCATACATGGCGATTGTTAATTTGGAGTGTCCTCTACAGCAGCATGGGAAGAGCATATCCCTTGTCCTTGCGGCCTTTTTGTTGGCCTTTTCGATGGTGGAGGTGTCATGAACAACTTTTTTCCAACAAGTGAATATTATGGATAAGGATGGCCAGTCAGATCCTGTGGTTGTGTTTTTAAAAAAGATGGCTATTGCATTTTTTCTTTGCTCAATTAAAATAATGTACATGCACAATAAACAATTAACAATTTTGGAATAATGGCACAACATTACAGCCAGAAGTTACCTTAGAATAATAGTTATCAGAGGTAGTTGATTGACATTTTGGCATTGACTGCACACATTTAGGCTTGACACTAGTCCATTAAGGATGGGTAGCAACAGGTATGACAGAGACAAACATTGATGTACAGATCTTCGGGGTTGATGAGTTTTCATTAACCAAATCATCGTCGCCTTCACCATCAGAGTTTGGGGCAATAGGGTTGAGATTAGGGTCATCATAAAGTGCATTGTCCTTCTTAGGGAGACTTGCAGTTTGTGTTGAACAAGATTCTGAAGTTGGCTAGCTTTATCGCTAACAATTTTCTTGCCATGGGTGTCAACCTTCTCTACAGAAATGTGTCTCAACCTGTTGACCATAGTATACGTTGGCATCTTTTTGCACGAGGGAGGCATCACCAGTATTGTAGACTACCACCTCATACAGCCTTAGAAGATCTATTATGTGGGATTTTTGACTTTCTACACTAGTCATCCGGGTTGCAATCCTCTAACAATATATAAAAAATGAATAAATAATAAGCCAAAGCTAGCTCTAATTGGTTAGTTGGTCAAAGTATATTATTAGTTTTTCAAGTTCACATTTTCCATATGTATTTATGTATTTACCAGCTTTATTGGTCAAGTGTGAGGTCATAAAAGGGCAAGCAATAGGAACTTATCATATGCATGCATGGTTTTGGAGTTGGCGACGGAGATTATGCATTACCTCCATAAAATATACAATTTTCTCCAAGATTGTAGGTGAGCCTGTGAAAGAGCTGAATGAAAGCTGTAGCATTGTCGACGGTCACCTCCTCTTTGGATTTGGAAAATGTTAGCAGATTAGTGACATGTTTAGAAGAATATTTAAAGATAATGCATGAGTGAAGGCAAGTTAGGTGTTTTGTTTTATATTGTTTCATTGAAGGAGAGATCTTTGTTCCTGGCATGTGCATGCATCCATGTATATAGATTTAAATGCAACACATACTAGTTTGGGTTAAAATAAATACTGTCTGAGAAGGAAGCTATTGGATGGTAAGCGGATGCGGAGGTTGGTGACTTATAAGAAGTGAGAGTTATCGATGGATTGGTTGTGGGTGATTGGGTTCTCGTGGTAGTGTCAAATCTCATTAAATGCATTCCAGGAACAAATGTTAACTAGTGTACCTGTAGTGAGAAATTGGGGTTTTTAGTGTAATGATCGTATTTAAAATCCACACCAAAACAGATTCGCAGCAACTCATAACAGCAAAGTGTACAAAATATTACAAAAATGATATTTAATAGTCACTCATTTGTGGGTATTGAAATGAGGGTTTCGATTCAATCTAATGTTTGCTCAAAATATACAATGCTAAGTAATATATTTTAATTTAATTTTACAACAAGAAGAACAATAAGCATTGTATGGGGTAACAAGCATTGTAATAAGCTTGAACAATGAATGAGCATAGTAATATGGTAGTAATATGGTCGTAAGTAACGACCCATATATTAGCTTCCAAAATGGTAGGGTGATTTACTAATGTCGCTGGAATTTTGTAAATGTGGAGAAGTTAGAGGGTGTCACAAATGATTTGATAGGCTCTCATTCCAATTAATTTCATTTTTTGTGGGTAATTGTAGAATGAAAATTCGACCCACAGAGTCGTGCTACTATTTTTCATGTGACAGACTTAATAATTCTTAATACATAATACACACCATATGTAATCAAATGTACATATGTAAGTATTCAATCTTAATCTTAGTGATGGAGTAACAAGTTGGTAAGGAAACGCATATTGGACACTAAGCACGATACAATAATTGTCATCTATACCTATTTAGATTAAGTTTAAAATTTTAATGTTAATTACTTTATACCGGTTTATTAGAAGAAATTGACTTCCAAACTATGCTTGTCGGCAGGGACAAAAGAAAATGTCAACTATGGACATGTTTTGGTTTTCGGTAAGTAATTTAAATAAATAAGTTTATTTGTTGATGTTAATGATAGCCTAAAATTCAGAACGAATTTTGCCCAAAACTTTTTTATTCCCAATAATATGGAGTAAACTTATTGTAAAAGAGAGCTTTGCATGGCTAGTTCCTTCCAAACTGAATGTTGGGTCCCTTAACTCTTACTAGTTACGAATGGCAGTGCAATGTACATTTTCAAGATTTGGTTTCAGAGCTGTACTCCCTAGTTTGTCCATAGTAGGGTTTAAAATAATGCTGATTGGGAACAGTGTGAGGGAGGAATTGGTGGCTACAAATCCATTACCACTATTTGGTTTAGGCTTTACGACACAAATTACCATTTTTTTTTCCATAGTGGAAAAAGGGTGTACTGGCGAGTATGGGAATGGCTATGGTGTGAGAGATATGGACATTCATGCACGGAAAAGATGCCTTGAATGACACGCCAAATTAGATCTACAAGATCGGAAACACTGACATTCTGTATCTGTAGAACTGTAGCAAATAGTGAAACGTACTGCGGTCTTTTCCTATACGGGCATTTGCATCTTTTCCTGACTTTTAGCATATACCAGTGCTGTAATTTTAACGGCAGTGTTACATTGCCTTATAGTTCTAAGTATGGGGATCGTTATAGCATAATACTGCCTGAAAAATTCTCATATTGTCTAAGTGAAAAAAAATTCAAAATTTCTATTATGCTATATTAAGAAACACGGGGATATTACACCAATAATATTACATACCTACATAGTAACACAGTCACACATCATTTAAAAAAATTGAGCAGAGTCATCCTGTAAATTAGGAGTCCCACTAATTATTTATTCAATAATTTTTTATTCTATAGTAAAATATTAAAATGTTACAGGTCAATGGTGCTACTAAAAACATGCCACCAACATAACGCTAGTTATAGTCCCTCCATCAAAGTGGCATACCCCACTCCACCTATAATTACTATTAAATATTGAAAATTTTATTTTATTCTTATAAATATTTTAATAATTATTTTTGACTCTTATAAGTATAATTACTTATCAGTGCTGATTAATGATAGGGACAAAAAACATAATAGAGATAGTAAAATGGGTCGAACCCCCCGGGTTGACCCGCTTAACCTGGGGGTTGAAATGAGGTGGGGCAGGTTTTGCCTGCGGGTTAATTTTTTTTATTTTTATATTTTTTTTCACATAATATACACTATATGTAGGTTTTGTTGTTGATATTTATGTAATATTGGTGGACTTTATAGTTTTTTTTGCACTATGTTATTGAATATATATTTGCTTTATGGACTATGTTATTATCTTGTTGGTTATGAATTTTATATTGTATTGTGGATATGGTTAATTTGTGGAGTGTGAATTTTTTAATATATTTGGATTTAAATATTCGCTTGTAAGCTTTTCTGTTGTGATTATTTTGGTTAGAAGTTTCATTTTATTCTTATTAAGAATTGTGATTTTTAACTATTTCAGAGTTGAATAAATAGTTTAATACTTTATTAGTAGATGAAATAAGTTTTTTTATATGGATATTCTTTTGTTGCATTTAATTAAATATTTTTTATTTTTTTAAAAAATTAGATGAATTAATTTATATAAAAAATATTTTTTCTTTATCTTTTATTTTTTGACGGGCCAACCCGCCAACCTGCCAATCTATAGCGGGGCGGAACGAAGCGAGTTGGCCTATTTGCCATTACTAAAACATAATATAAAAAAAGGACTAAAAGCAAAAAAAAAAAAATAGAGAAACTAAATCAAAACAACCTATATTTATAAAAATTAAAAATATATTTAAGTCTTATTATTATTATCATAAATCGTAAATAATAAATAATAATTATTTAATATTTATTTACAGTAATAATAATTACTAATTAGTTTTTTGTTATTACTAATTACTATTCATTGCTGCTATTGTTATCAATGATTTTTTATGTTTATTTACTATTATTAATGTTTATGTATTAATAATAATTAGTTTTGTTATATAGTCAATGACATATATTACATAGTAATTTTTTTATATATCAAATAATGTAATATATTTTGCCAGTCACATTACTTGTATGTATTAAATACTGTACGTAATTAAGCCATTAATTTAAAAGGTGAGAATCTTTGTTAATGGTAATTTAAACCATTTAGTCCTAGTAAAGTCGTTTACTTGACTATTTTACTAGAAAATATTTGGAGCCAGTTCAACTGGCCCCACCCATTCTTTTCACTGATCGAAAAGTACCTTCGCCAAGAAAAAAAGTACCATAGACAAAAAAAAAACGTCTGAAATTACTGCACATTGGTAGAGTGTTTTTAAAAGTGCAATCTTCAGGTCAAATAGCCCTATTAGTAATACTAACTAGTAATGTATGCATTCACCATTATGTTCCATGATATTTATGGTGTATTTGTTTGTGATTTTTTTGATAAAAAAATTATTTTGTTATTAAAAATAATCAGTTTTTCTATATTTGTATAATTTTACACTGTTAAATATAATCTTAAAAAAATCTATTTTCAATTTTTTGTAAAATCTGAAAATAATAACTTATAAAATAAATCTGTTTTCAAATTTTTTTTAATTATATATAAAATTTTAGTTTCATAATCATTATTTCCTAAAATTGCAATAAAGGTTTACTCATATACTTAACTTCTCTTACAATATTTGTTTATACGGCCATTGACCATGGGCTCAATGGAATATCAGCTACCTAGGCCACATTCTGTTCATCACCAATTTCCATCCATCTGCATACGCCTATACCGATTTCTACTAGCAACCTTCTTTCCAATAATGGGCATTTGCATTTTAGGTATTGGGCCGTAAATTATTCGGCAATATCCCATACATATCCCATCATCATGTCCATCTGCTAATTTTTCTTTTCTAATTTCACACCTTAACAGCCCTCTTCCCTCAGGTCCTCACGTCTTCCCTAAACACTAACACATTTTTTTTATTTGGTTCTTTCACTCCTTCTTTTTACTCCAAATTGTATCAACATAACTCTTTTTCCTATTAGTATATCATACAATTACAAAATTCTTTCAGTGACTTTTCCTTATGAGCTCTTCTTTACTCATGTTTTCTTCTTTTCTTAAATTGTCACCCAATCCTTAATGCATTTTTTATATTTTTCCATTTTTTCATTTCAACCTTAATCAAATATTGTTTTTCAACTTTAATCCCTTACTTTTCAATGTGATTTTCATCAAACTATATTGCTTATAATACTGCCCTTCATGCCAATTCCTTCGGTTCAATAGTTTTCATTTTCTCAGATGTGTCTTCTAACTTGAGCCAATCAGATTCAATATTTCATAACCTATTGCCAGTATCAATCTCTCAACATTACTTACTCTGCTATCGCGCCATTAATGACCATCTATCATCAACCACTCCAATCGACAATTTTTCTTTTTTTCTTTTTCTCAAATTTTCCCTTCATCAACTGGTTTTTTTTTTCCGGGTGGTACCTTCATTCACTCACTCCTGCTCTTCGTCTATTTTTTCCTATTCGATTCCAACCTATGCTTTATGTACTATTGCCACATTTTTTGCAAGCCAATTACAAATAACTACTTTCATTTCAATACCCATATTGTATATTGCTACTGCATTTACTATTCTTACATTTACACACATTTCATCATACTGCGCCCAATTACATCATTGCTGCCCTTAAAACTTGATACTACATTAGTTTGTTAATCCCTATCCTTATTGGTGTATATTGTTTTGTGGAATGCGCCCAACTCTTCGTTTATTTTCATTCATTATGCATGCTCAGTATAATTGTTAATAGAGGTTGTTAATGGATGTTGGGTGTCTCCATTGAATTGACACCAGTTAATAATAATTTCGTGCTTAAAATCTAAGTTGAAAATGTGAACTAATTTGATACGACTGTAACCAATTAATTCATTTTTTCCCAAATTGTAAACACTAAAGCATTTAACAGTGATAACACTACTTCAATTAATCTGCCTTCATTTTAAAACACCAACCTTTTTTTTTTTCCTTTTTTTTTTCACAAACGATAACACTTTGTTTTTTTGGCTCGAAAGATTCACTCATTGAAGCCAATCTAGATCGTATTGCAACTAAAGCCAATGGTACACTTAATGAACAAACATTGCTAACAAGTCCAGAAAGAGCTAGCTTGCCAGCATCGCACAGGAATAATGGAATATATCCTTGACAAGACAAAGCCGCAGAGAGTGAAGGAAATGTTGGGCTCAGCAAACTCATCCAAGACTGTGGCCCACTCCGGATTTTGCCCATGCTACCAAGATAGAAGAAAAACGAAACTGCCAGGGAGAATGATACACACCCAAACTTGATCCAATAGTGTTAATCATCAAAACCAGGAAAAACACCTTCAATAGTGAACGTACAAAAAATTGACAGCCTGGTCCACCAGGCCCTCATTGCCACCTCTCAACACGTGCATTCAAGTTATAAAAAACTGTACTATCCTACAACAACACGTTGTTTGACGCCTTCCACTCACTGATTTCGTGTTCTATCCTAAACGGTCATTTAATTTCCAACATTTAAACTGATGACCTGCACTCCACACATACAGATTCGGTCACAGGTATTACCTCATATTTGCCATATATCATCCACACCATTCTATTGTTTTTATTAATATTTGAATGGTCATAACTACTTGGATCACTAATGTCCAGTTCTTTGACTGGACCATTGTAAAACTGACTTGATCAGATGTGTCTTTCAAACTTTTCTATTATAAGTTTAAATTAGAGTATAAGAGTGCAAAAGACGAGGTGTATTCTTTGGTAGATTCTGCTATACACTGGAGTAAGTATGGCGTATAATACATCGTTTAAAAAATTAGTGCCGCACCATCTTCCCCATGTTGACCCAGAAGAAGAATGGATATAGCTGATTATCCATAAAATATTTTTGTTTATTATGAAATCAAACAAAATCTTAACATCTTTCTAGATAAGAGATCTAAATATCAAATCTTGCCTCAACAAACTTTTCTTCACGATGTTTGGTACGAAAGGTGTTGGTGGCGATGGCCACGACGGTGCGCCGGCGATTGTAATGTTTTCTTTCTCAAAAATTTCTCACCGCAAATTATTGGTTCTACCATTTGCCTTGATCTGGTATTTGGGTTAAAGGTTGCCTTGATGGAGTTGTCGGTAGAGGAGTGAATGGAGTGGCGAGTGGTGGTGAGGAAGGATTGGATGGCGACGAGGGCGAGGGAGTGCCTAGTGGCGGCCAGAAGGGAGTGGCTGGCTGAGGCACGAAGGGAGTGGGGAGCGTTGGGGCAGAGGGGGTCGTGGGGCCATGTACTGGGTTTGGCCGCTGCACATCTACACACCCTTATGTCTCTAAACTAGAACTCACTTATAGTGAACGATGTAGAAAGTATAAATTTGTAGAAATTAAGAACTCAAATAACAAGGAACAGTGTTTAGAGATGAAAACCTTGAAAATAAAGAAGGGGAAGGCAAGAAATGAATGTTGCCGCAAAGAGGACTTTGAGCATTGAGAAGTGTAAGTGACGATGGAAATGAATAATGTGATTGGACCAAGAAATGGATTTTTTTTTTTTTTTTTTGTTAAGGCAATGTTTGGTTGGTCCGTGGTGGTGGCAATGGCCAAGAGGAAGCAAGGGCAAGCTTTAATGGTGACTGGTGGTGGTCGCCAGTGGGGTGCAGTGAGGGCCCAGTGAAGGAGTAAAAAAATGGGAGAGAGAAGGAAATTGGAATACGATTACCAATTTTAAATCCATACTGTTCAATATTCCACCTAACGAACTGACACCTTCGATGATTGCAGAACATGGTGCGCCACTAATTTTTTAAACAGTGTACTATACACCATACTTATTCTGGTGTATAGTAGAATCCGCCGTATTCTTTTATCAAATACTGTAAAGATGTGAAGTAATGAATCAAAGTACATATATATAACATTAAAGCTAGTTCTACGTGGCCTTTTTCACTTGAGAAAGAATAATAATCATTGCATATTCTTTATTCTCACAAGAATAATATTTTGTGAATGTACAAAATCGCGATATATGCGAAAAAAGTGAGGAAAATGAAAAAAATGCTAGGATAATGGGTTCCATATGATCATTATTATTTTTTATGAGGTTTTTTGTTTTTCAAAAAGTTACCAGTGTCTTACCAGCATTTTGGACAAATTTATCAGTGTTTTTGATAAATTTATTATCGTATTGTATAATAGTAAAGTTACCAATGTTTTGGACAAATTTACCAATGTAACGCTGGTAACTTTGCTGTTATACAATATGCTGGTAAATTTGCAAAAAATGTTGGTAATTTTGCTGAAAACACTAGTAATACGCTAGTAACTTTCTAAACAAAAAAAAAAATCGAACAAAAGTAACAATGATCATGTATAACTTATTATTCAATCATTTTTATCGTTTTTTTCCTTTTTTTTGTATACGTTGCAAAAAATGCATCCCTATATCATTACTCTTCTCACAAACACCTAATATCATAGTTATAAAACTAGCTCGAATCGGCCGGCAGGACTAGAAAATCAGTTAGCCGGTTTGAGTTACACTAAAGATTGGCCACGCAAAAGAATAGAAATGAACCGATCTGACTTAGCGGGTTTTGGGTAAAAATCAGTGACCTGATTTGATTAAACCGGACCAGGTTATGAAAAATGAAAAAGCAGAACAGAGGAAGGCCAGAACTACAGAACGAGAAAGCGGTCGTTGTCGTCGCCGCCATTTGTCCATTCCACTACTTGCCATTGCGTTGATCACTGGTCATCTCGACCACCACTGAGCTGCTAGCTACTGCCTCACACTGCCATAGCCCGCCACCACTATCTCGCACCATCGTGACATAGCCATGCTTATGATGATGCCGATGAGGCATCATGAGAGAGAGAGAGAGAGAGAGAGGAGAGCTCATGCCCATAGAGTGTGCTAATTACTGCAGTGCCTAGAGAGGAGAGTTGAGAGAGATATGATTTAGGGTTAGTAAGTTAGTAACTTTGCCTTGTTCCTTATTGTTTTTTAAAAGTTAAAAGAAAAATGGTGATAATGGCCCAATGAGCCTTATACACAAGCCTGGGCCTCAATTCATATTTTTCTTCTTATGGTCAACAGCCTCAATTCATTTTAGATAGATGATTTTTTCCCTTTTCATTTTCTGTGTGTTGGGCCCAAGCATTTTACTAAGGTTTTAAGAAATAAAAGTAAATTTTTATTTTAGATGTTTTTTAAAAATTTAAATATACTAATTGGTATATAATAATTATATACATGCTTTTATATGTATTTATGTAAGTATACAAATCTTTAAATTATGTTAATATTAATTATTTGTATCATTTTATTATCATTTTATTATATTTTTATGGACTTTAATATATTTTTATATATTTATTTAAATATATCCGATTCAATCAGTTCAACCAGTGATCTAATGATTGAACCAATGATCTAGTACTTTGGCTAAGCTGATCACCAATTCGAATTTTATAACTATGCGTAATATATATTGAAGATAGGATGAGATCAAATTTTCAAGTCTGTAACTCTACCTAAAAATCACAATCACGATTGTGATTGCTTAAGTTAAAAATATATTTTTAATTCATGCGTAACATTTATTTGTAATTTAATTTTTATGTGTTGTTCTTTTTAATATCAACACACCATATAATTATTTTTAATGAAAATTATACTAACCTCCTATAAATTTATGATAATTAAACTCAACACCCCTCTAATTTACATCTTTACACAAACTTGCCTTGCTTTAAACAGTAGCTAACATCATCAGCCTCATCCGATTTTCCAATATTATCCTTCCTACTTAAATTAAATTCCATTCATTTTGTGTTTAAAACACTTAAAGAAATTAATTAATTTTCAATCAAGAACAATCTCTTAAGATGAAGTTTGTAATTAAACTACTATACAAATTTAAGGCCAACTGTCTTTTGAAAAGTGACGAGTTCAAAAATTTACAATTCTGTCATTATAAACCACGTGTACTGCACATGCTTCTTTTTGGTTGGTTTCACGAACATTAGTTTAAGTTCTATCAGACGGGGATCTTATGTAATCAACGTATATACCTTGAAAGAGGTACGTCCAAGGGTGCAAATTAGAAGAGTGTCAAGTAAAATTACTATAAATCATAGGAGATGTTAGCATAATTTACCCTTATTTTTAATATCAATCCCATCTATTAGGGTTTGTTTCGATTTGAGGATAAAAAATAGGGGATAAAATTTCATAGATGAATATAATATATAAATTACACATAAAATTCATTCATAAAATTTTATCCCCAAACCAAACATGCCCTTAATGTTATAATACCATGAGTCTAATATAAAATTATCCTGAAACATGCTAGTCTAGGGCCACTCCAATCCAATAAGTTAGTTTTTTAAATTGTACTCTCCCTCGGGCTTAATCCATAAGAGAGAATTCATTCCCTTGTTAAGTTTGCCTATGCCTTGGCCTTACGAACTTGGTTCATGCATAACATGAGTTTTGGCAAGTTCCAACAAGTCAACATTAGGCCTAGAAATAGGGTACATTACCCGTGGCATAATGCTAAGTGCACAACACTTTGATGTACATCATCTCATGCTAGATTAACATGCTAGATTAAGGTGACAAGTTAAGACCAGCAGTGCATGTACATAAGTGGTGTGTGTAGCAATATTCTTACCAATAACGTGGATCGAGTTTCAATCTAACCTAACTAAAAAAATGAGAGCAAGGATCGAATTGGGGTTCATCCCCCGTGATATTTGGCTGCTACTTTTATCTCACAAATAAACAGTAACACTTGCACATGACCCTATGTCTTGTACTCACATTTAAATTGATGCGGTTCACCCAACAATACGGAAATGAATATTTTTGAAGGGCATGAGATGTTCATATTACAAATATGCAGATAAGGACGAGAAGGAAAATATAAAATTACATTAGTAACATTCATTAGTCTACATCTCCATTTCTTTTACCTCAACAAGGAAATTAAAATTGAGAAAGAATCATCCTACCATGGTCCTCTTTCGTCCTCTTTGTCGCACTACAAGTTGTGAAAATGTATGAAAGTAAGTACACCTTAAAGAAAATGTCTTAATTTTAAACAAGTATGGGATAGTAGGCTGCACCTTGTGCCAGCTTGTTCAATGTGGATGACCACTGCTTCGATGACTTACGGTATGCAGCAAGTATCCGATCCATCTGCTCGAACAAATTTCAATAATCAATATTAAAAGATGTTTGTTTTTGTTCAGGCACAAAACATACTAACAGCCCTTCAGTCATTCTCATTAGAACATTTATGGCACGGTCATGTTAAATCAGTTTCATCATCTACTGAAGACAAAGGAAAGGAAGTTCATTTATTTAGTACAAAGGAAAGAGTAGGCGTTGGTCACTGATCCGTTCATTTGTGAGATTAGGATTTAGCAATTCTTTTTTTTTAAAATAAAAGAAGCAATATTATTAACAAGAAGAGAAGGATATTACAAAGAGCATGGAGGACAAGATTAGGATTTAGGAATTCACCCTATTTACGATTTCTTTCTTTACTATTTTCTGATTTAGTAGAATATAAGAATTGAAGATTAACTTAGTGAAATGGGCAAAATGGTTATCCCCTAAAGTTTTTCCCAAATCAATTTTAGAACACAAACTTTATAATATACAATTTTATTATACCCAACAAGTTTCAAAAGCATGCACTATGGCAGTGCGAGAAGCTATGAACTCTGGCTATTATATTAACAGTAGAAAACAGGACATTAACAAAAGCAATGTACTCCTATGGTGAATTTTGGGCCAAAAAACCAATATCACAGGCATGGCAGATGATGAACTTTCCATTGTCAGTTTTAACTATATTATTAACTAAAATGTTTGTCTTTTAAACTTGAGGACGGTAATGCAAGGTTTTAAACTTGGTGCTTTAAAATTGAATTATATGAAAACTTTAAGGAGGCACATGTACCCTATGAAAGAATCAGGTATTTCAGGGCTTTTTCATGCTAAGTTACCACTAATTCTATGGGGTGTACCCCAATTCAAATTCATTATTTTATAGCATAAAAGTTAGGACCAAGGGAAAAATAAGGTGACTTACCACATTCCCACATGAAGAATGCATTGAAAGAAGGGCTCTTTCCAGAACATACAAATCAACAGCTTTGTCTTCTGGAAGAGTTGAAGTGAAGCTCAAACCAAAGTCAATGAGGACCTACACAAAAAATAAACCTGACTTCTGATAATACCTCGCATATTACATAACATGATTAAGTGTAATAACGAATATTACTGGACCTCACAAGATATGAATAAACTCACTAATTGATCGTTATCATTCTTCAGTAACATATTTGACGTAGTTAAATCACCATGAACAAGACCACCATCATGTAACTTTCCAATTGCATCACCGATTTGGGATGCGATATTGTCCAGCCGCTCTTCATCGACACCACATGACCCAAATTCAAGAAGTACATCTTTGGCTGAAAGGCCCTCAACATATTCAAGTGTTAAAGTGTGCAACAGAGGATCCACAGCATACAGCACCGGAGTACAAACCCCAAGTCGCCTTGCTTTAGTCGTGCACCTCGCCTCCTGCTCCAACAATTGATTGGTGTAACAAAGCATTCAAAACATGCAACAAAACACTACTAACTATATAGAACTTCATCCCCCAAAAAAAAAAAAAAAAAAAAAATTGCAACTTTATCTTAATCTTACCCCATTTAAGCGCTTGAGTGTCAATTTAGAATCCAAAGTTGGATGCCTGTATTTCTTTGAGAAGCGTTCCTTGATAACACACCTCCTTCCCACAAAAGAAGACTCAAAAACTCTCTAATAAAAAAAAATAAACAAATAAAAATGGCCATAAGGATTTGCAAGTATTGCAGGTCCAATTTCCTCTACGTAAGCAAAACAAGTTTTTAAAAAAAGGGCAAGTTGAGTGTCATTTTATCATTAAAAAATTATCCAACAAATTGGGTAGAACAAGAAAATAAGAAAAAGATTGAAACTTTACATAATCAATTGCTTAGTTGGGTGTCAAAACAAGAAAAGATTGAAAATTTACATTAAGGGTATATGTAAATTGCTTCTACATATGCAGTGAATGATCACACTTACAGCTTCAGCTCCTTGCTTAATGAGAATGAGAGGGGTGTCTCTTGAGTCAGCTTCAGTCTCCATAGTATTTAAAGGTTTTATAAGGAAGTGAATTTCTTGTATTGAAGCTCTTAGCTACAATTATAAGTCAAATGAAAAATGATGATAGGATGAAAACCTGTTGCTAATTGCAGTAGGGATTGGAGTTGAGCAAGTTCAGTATATCCTCTGTGCGGCGCATGTTTGGGAAGATGAGACAAGGGCATCGGCGAACCAGAAAAATCAAAGGTATGAAGGTTAAATTACGGTTTTAGACATGAGAAAGGTGTTTACTTTCTTTTTCTCCAAAGAAAGTAAAAAAATGATATTAACAAACCTTAAATCCTAAACCCTTGTTTTAGTCTATAGGTGCGTTTGTTTCATTTTTATGAAAAAAATAATAATTATTTAATTAAAAAAATCACTTTTAAAATTTAAGATTTTGAAGTTATATATTTTAATTTCTATTTAAAAATTAAAAAAATTATTTTATATTTTTTATAGAAACTAAGATAAATAATTTTTACAAAAATAATTTTTTAATTTAAAAATTACCTTTTCATTAATAAAAAAAATTGAAATAGAGGCATCCTCAATTATGTGTTGTGGTGACTTTTGAGAAAATAATCATTAAAAAAACTACCAATGTCACAATACGTGATTATATCATTATGTTATCAAAACTAAATTTAAAATTCATATATATAATTATAAGTTTTTGCAATCTCATAGAAAGAAAAAATTAGAGGAAATTGTATTAAAATTTTTCTCAGCCAAAATTTTTTATATTAAAATTTGAACTATAATTAAAATTTTGAAGCATGTCAATTATCAATAAAATCTTATTAAACTATTTGTCAAAGTAATAAAGTTTTTCTTTTTTTTTGGGGTCAAATCAAAGTAATAAAGCTGAATAGGGTGATTTGCAATTTAACCTTTAATTAGAGGGTGATTTTGTCACAATAAACTGGTATTGAGCCAGCCATTCAGTATTACACTTCAACAAAAATATGGCACTCTTTCCATTCTCTGGGGTCTGACTTCTGATCCTGCATATGGATTATCCAGAATAACTGTAGATCAAACAGTTTTGGTTAAAACTTAAAACAGTGCAGTCCAAGCTATCCTGTTCTTAGCACATGGCTTGCATGGTCCTTTTTTTTTTTTTTTTTTTTTTGAAGTATACATTGCATAATGCCCTCACTTGGAGTTTAGAATAAAGTTATTATCAAATAACATGTAACATAATATAAAAATGGAAGATCCACTCATCAAGACGGGGAATAAAGGGAAAGCAGAGGCAGAAAAAGAACATGCTTTATTCAAGGTGCAATTCAATTCTAAACAAAACATGCTACAACAATAGGATCAGAGTTAGAGCAAGCTCTTCATCCAAGATTACTGCACAGTGCCTAGGCTTCACATCTTGGACATTGTGTAGTCCATCACGTCTACAAGAAAATCTACAATGATGTAGAAAACAGCCTGAATTAGCATGGAAAAAATAAGTAGGAAGAGAAAGAAAAAGGTGATGATAATGATGACAATTAACCTGCATCTTCCTTATTGAAGCATAGTGGGGGTGTAATCCTTAAAACATTTCCATGAAAGCCACCTTTCCCAATTAGCACTCCCATATCTGAAAAATAATTGTAAACTTAACATTCACAAAAAGTTTGTGTACCACAAAGCTTGGACCAGATACACAAATCATATATACTCATTTCCATGTACATAAAATATGTATCACAGATAAGAATCTAGAATAGACCTTTCATTTGTTCAATAATCTGCAGCAATTCAGCTTTGGCAGGAGTTTTCAACTCACGATCTTTCACAAGTTCAACTCCAAGCAGCATTCCTCTTCCCCTCACATCACCAATTACTGATAACCAAAAATGTTAGTAATCAACATCTAAATATCTCTGCTTACTATCCCTTTATTCCCAAGCAGCAAACCAAAAGTTGAAGAAGAAAAAAGAAGCTTACTTTCATGCTTCTCCATTAGTGAAATAAGACGCTCTTTTAAATATGATCCAACGATGAATGCATTTTGCTGAAGCTTATCCTTCTCAATTACTCTCAAAACAGCTAGCCCTGCGGCGGTACAAACCGGATTTCCCCCAAACGTGCTAAAGTAAGTGCGGTAAGTCAAGACCTCTGCAATCTGAGGAGTTGTAACCACTGCACCAATAGGTGCACCATTACCAATTCCCTGAAATGGCCATGCATAATGAAGCTCAAAATATCCAGATATGTATTAAAGTGACCCATCTTAGTAGGTCAATGAGTTGCCACTGTTTCAAAATAATGCTTGACTATTGGCATGTGCTCCAAACAGTGTCATTAGTTCAAGGATTCACATATACTGCCACTGCATTCTACATTCTGTAATTTAAGGATGCCTTAAATCATTGAATACTTAATGCAGTATTACAGTTTCTGCATTATGCAATGTTTAGACAAAAATTAGGGAGGAAAGACCAAACCTTCAGCCATTGACAATTTTCTGTATGAATTCTAGCAGAAAAATTCAATAATTCCTCTATCAACATAAGAAATTAATACTTACTTGTATGCAACAGCAAATTGATGGATATATACCTATCATAGCCAGCATTGAGACATAAGAACCAGACTATCATGATATTATTTGACTATTAGAGCTAAGGCATATTTTTCCTTTGTACTAGTAGATACATGTCTTAAAGACTACATGCTTCTAATCTAAGAAAATACTATTCATTATATATACATGAATGCTGTGGTCAAATGCGGTAATTACTAGAAGTCCCATCGAGATACCTGAAAGGCCATGTAAACAATGACCAATGCCACTTAGGACTAAAGAAGTGCTACCTTAGCCAGAGTTACAATATCAGGGACAATTCCATGCGCCTCAAAGCCCCAGAAGTGACTACCAGTTCGACCAAACCCGGACTGGACCTCATCTGCTATAAAGAGACCTCCTGCTTTTTTTATGATGCTATAAACTGCAGGCAAGTAACCAGGAGCCAATTCTATCACTCCACCCACTCCCTGTCAAGTATAAACCTTTCACTTACCAATATGCATGCCATTGTGAGAGACAAAGTACAATTGTGTTTGTCTATGATTTTCACTGATAAATGATAGCGTTACCTGAATAGCCTCGGCGATAAATCCGGCTACATGACCACAAGTTCCATAATCAATTATATCTTGAACATCATTTGCATATTTTACTCCAACCGAACCAAAGACGCCTCTATAGGGGTCTGGATTAAGGGCATGGTGAACTCCAGTCTAAAGGAATAGATGCAGTGGCAATCAAGTTGTAACTTTAATTGATGCAATAATAGTGACAAGCACTGGTTGAAAAGAGAGAACCATTAATTCAATTGCAAAAAAATGGCACCTGTACAACATTAAACTTGTGAAAAAATTGAGCAGTGGCACCCATTGCTGAGGTTGCATTGCCATGGTAGCCATTTCTGATGGAAATTATATCATGGCAACCAGTGTACAGCCTGGCAATCATCAAAGCCAGCTCATTGGCTTCTGTCCCAGAATTTGTGAAGAACACAGCCTGAAAATTTGAAATTTCTTCATCAATATGTTAGAACGATTAGGGGAGCCAAAATTTGGGCTTGAAGAGATCTCCGTCAAATAGTCTAAGTGAAAAACCATGATAACAGACCCAATGCTACGTTTTGACCCAAAACCTCATAGCAAAGAGTCTATTGGTCTTTCTACTTATATAGTTATATGGCTTTCAATCAGTTCATTCTTAACCAAGGTGATGTTTCATCACTCGCTTCTCAAATCCCAACACAATATAGCAACACACACCTCGAATCATTAAAATTGCACCCAAAAAAAAAAAAAAAACATTCCTTGATCTCCCTGAGCAACATAGAATCATGAAAACAAGACTAACATTACATTTTGACCCGAAACCTTAAATCAATGAACCTATTGGACTTCCTACTTATATTGTCTTTATTCAGTTTATTCCTAACCAGAGAGACTTTACCACTAACACTTCAAATTCCAACAGAATATAGCACCACACCAATCTAGAAATTAAACCGCACAAAAAATAAAATCAAAAACAAAAAGTAAGGGGGGGAAAAAAACCTTGAGCTCCCCAGGAAACTTGGCAGCAAGAGCCTCGGCAAAATCAACAACAGCATGGTTCAAATAGAGGACAGTGGTATGCTGCAAGAGCCTAATCTGCTTAACAGTTGCTTCGACCACATGAGGGTGGCAATGTCCACATGAAACAGTGGCAATGCCACCAAATGCATCAAGGTATCTGCGACCATTCTCATCATACAGGTACTGCATTTTACCCTCCACAAGATTCAACTGCCACCATGTCATATTCAAGTGAATGAAATGAAAACTTGCATTGAAATGAATTAGTTTACTAACTGCTCATAACTAACTAACTGTAACTGATTCAACTAACTAACTAACTAATTAACTCCCTAATATGTTATTAAAAAAAAAACAATTTTTTTGATGCAAAAACACTTCAAATGCTTACAGGGTTGGTGTATAAGGGGCCAAAGCAAGTGGGGAGGTACTGTTTTCGCCTCTTCAAGAGATCAGATGTTGAAGGGCCTTTATAGGGTGTTGGAGTGTGAGTGAAGTGTGGCATTGGAGGAAGCAAATGGCCACCATCGTCTTCATTGCTTCGAGCTATGGTGGAGAACAAACGGTGCTGCTGCCACCGGCAAGCTTTTTCCCGTACTAGTGACCAACAATAAAGTCGCCGCATTCTCCACAGTTCCGTGTCGAGCTTGACGCACTCTGGAGAATGAGTCGCGACGCACACAGCAAGTCAAAGGTCGAAATTATTTATAATTTATGTTTTCAAATATTTTTAATTAAAATCAATGGTAAAAAATCACATTACCTCTGGTTTGCGTCTAACATTTATATACATTTATATACTAACATCTATACATAAATAGAAAAAATAAATAAAATTGTAAACAAATCAACATTTTCTATCCACTAATTGCTACAACCCACTAACACCGTGATCTTCCTCTTAATTTTAGTTTAAATTTTTAAAAAATAAACAAAAATTCATTTTAAACTTATACTAAAGATAAAATGAGTGGTGGGGAAGTATCTTATAAGTGGTGGCGCCGGTGAGGGAGTGGACGAGCAACTTTGTGAAGACCTTGTCGGTTTGGAGATCTACAAAGAAGTTGACAGCAGCGATGGGACCGGGATGACGGGCTTGGAATGCACGAGAGGAGAGTGAGAGAATAGAAATTTTATAATGCTATAGACAGTTGATGTAACAATTCACTATTGCACCCCAACCATTAGATGACAGATGCATCATGCACCATTATTAGTGAGATGCTTGAAAGCAATGGCCTTTACTTTGCCCTTTAAAAAATATTATCTTCATCCTAAAATAATTATCTAATTTTAAATATGTATATAAATTAAAAAAATAATTCAAAAAGTCTTAATATTAGAAAAATTTAAATATATTTTATAAAATTATTTTTATTTAATTATTTCTTTTTATTTATTATTTTTTTATTTAATAGAGATATAATTAAAAAAATAATTAATATCATGTAAATTATCTAAATGGATAATTACTTATAAACAAATAAAAGTTTAAAAATAGACAATTATTTTGGGAAGGAGATAGTAAAAATTGAAAAGGTCAAAAAAGATAGTTTCAAGTGGACACCAAATAAGTTAGAAGATTCAAATGATGCCGATGATTTTAAAAAACAATCATAAAAGAAGTCAATACATTACTAAATATTGGATTTAATTTTCATACATGGTTATTGTAAAAGAATTTTATATAATTATTTAATTATATATTTTTATATCAATAAAGAGAGAACTATTATTTTAACTCTAAAAAGATTAATTTAGTGATAATTTAATTTCTAAAAAATATTTTATTAGTTCTTGGTGCCCCAATGACAAGTTCTATTATTATTAATGGGTTTTATTAATATTAACAAAAGATATTTTGAAGACTAATTTATTAGCACATTGATCTTTTAAGGATGAATTTGTCAAAGTGTTGATCTTTTAGAGACTAATTTATCAACACATTAATCATTGAAATATTACCGACTAATAAAATATTTTTTAAGAACTAGTTTATCAATATATCGATCTTTTTGAGTCTCAAAATGGTGGTTCTCCTATCAATAAAAATATGACTTTCAAATCTATTACTTTAAAAATCTTACATATAGTGGCATATGATTATATAATAATATAAAACTTTTTTATACCAAAATTAATCTCTTAAACATTAAATAATAATCAATAATATTTTTCTAGTTATGTAGGCTTTTAGGATTTTTTTTTACTACAAAATTTAATGGGTTAGTCCTATTATTGGAATATAATGATTTAAATAGCTAAATTGATATGTGGCAATCAAAATTTAAATAATGTAAATTTAAGTAAATATTGAATTAACATATTATCGTCAATGTGAGTTGGCTCACTTAGTCTATTTTCTACTCATATATCAACATTACTTAAATTTGATTCCTATATTTTTTTGGTGGTGGGTGATTAATAAATAGTAAATATATTTGTAAACGCTCAATCAACCTGAAAGCATGTTTGAATTGATGCGAATCTTCCCTTGACCTAAAGTATGCTTTTATTAAAAAATAAATAAATGAGCTGTTACTTCTAATTGATAGTATAAATTTATTTTTAGTTAATATTATATTCAATATTTATATATCTAGAATTCACATTTATTGAAAGAAAAGTGATAGAGGGATGCATTTTTTGCGACGCAGTACGCGATGCATACGGAAAAAGTGAGCAAAATGATAAAAATGCTTAAATAATGGATCCCGCATGATCATTGTTACTTTTATTTATCTTTTTTATAAAGTTACTAATGTATTGTTGAAAAAACGCTAATAAATTTTGCACACACACACACACACACACACACATATATATATATATACAAAATTTATCAGTGTTTTGAAAAATAAAAATTGAACAAAAGTAATAATAATTATATGAGACCCATCATCCAAATATTTTTGTCATTTTGCTCACTTTTTCATTATGCGTTACATACTGCCGAGTGTTTTTTTTTTATATGGTATTTGGATGGAAAATGTACAAGAATATGGAAATTGGAAGGAATTTACGCTGATATAGAATCTAACAAAATCAGAATTTCCAATTTTAGAAAATGTGAATTCGGAAATTCCAATTTCACACCAGACAAAAAAACAAAATATTATTTTAATTGAATTCGAAATTTCCGAATTCACCTTTTCTGAAATCGAAAATTCCGATTTTATTAAATCCCATATCAGCATAAATTCCTCCCAATTCCCATATTCTTGTATATTTTTCATCCAAATACCATATATTAAAAAAAACACCCGGCAGTATGTAATGCATAATGAAAAAGTGAGTAAAACGACAAAATACTTGAATGATAGGTCTCATATAATCATTATTACTTTTGTTCAGTTTTTATTTTTCAAAACAATGATAAATTTTGTACATATATATATATATATATATATATATATATATATATATATATATATATATATATATATATATATATATATGTGTGTGTGTGTGTGTGTGTGTGTGTGTGTGCGCGCAAAATTTATTAGCGTTTTTTCAACAATATATTAGTAACTTTATAAAAAAAATAAAATAAAAATAACAATGATCATGTGGGATCCATTATCCATATATTTTTATCATTTTGCTCACTTTTTTCGTATGCGTCGCATACTGCATCGCAAAAAATACATCCCTCTATCACTTTTCTTTCAATAAATGTGAATTCTAGATATATAAATATTGAATATAATATTAATTAAAAATAAATTTATACTATCAATTAGGAGTAACATCTCATTTATTTATTTTTTAATAAAAGTATAGTTTAGGTCAAGGGAAGATTCGCACCAATTCAAACATGCTTTCAGGTTGATTGAGCGTTTAGAAATATATTTACTATTTATTAATCACCCACCACCAAAGAAATATAGAAATCAAATTTAAGTAATGTTGATGTATGAGTAGAAAATAAACTAAGTGAGCCAACTCACATTGACAATAATATGTTAGTTCGATATTTACTTAAATTCACATTATTTAAATTTTGATTGCCACATATCAATTTAGCTGTTTAAATTATTATATTCCAATAATAGGACTAACCCAGTAAATTTTGTAGTAAAAAAAAAATCCTAAAAGCCTACATAACTAGAAAAATATTATTGATTATTATTTAATGTTTAAGAGATTAATTTTGGTATAAAAAAGTTTTATATTATTATATAATCATATGCCACTATATGTAAGATTTTTGAAGTAATAGATTTGAGAGTCATATTTTTATTGATAGGAGAACCACCATTTTGAGACTCAAAAAGATCAATATATTGATAAACTAGTCCTTAAAAAATATTTTATTAGCCGGTAATATTTCAATGATTAATACGTTGATAAATTAGTCTCTAAAAGATCAACACTTTGACAAATTCATCCTTAGAAGACTAATTTGCTAATAAATTAGTCTCCAAAATATCTTTTGTTAATATTAATAAAACCCATTAATAATAATAGAACTTGTCATTGAGGGGCCACAAACTAATTAAATATCTTTTAGAAATTAAATTATCAATAAATTAATTTTTTTAGAATTAAAATAATAGTTCTCTCTTTATTGATATAAAAATATATAATTAAATAATTATATAAAGTTCTTTTACAATAACCATATATAAAAATTAAATCCAATATTTAGTAATGTATTGACTTCTTTTATGATTGTTTTTTAAAATCATCGACATTATTTGAATCTTCTAACTTATTTGGTGTCCACTTAAAACTCTTTTTTTTGACCTTTTCAATTTTTACTATCTCCTTCCCGAAATAATGGTCTATTTTTAAATTTTTATTTATTTATAAGTAATTGTTCATTTAGGAAATTTACATGATATTAATTATTTTTCTCAATTATATTGCTATTAAATAAAAGAGATAATAAGTAAAAAGAGATAATTACATAAAGATAATTTTATAAAATATATCTAAATTTCTCTAATATTAAAACTTTTTGAATCACTTCTTTAATTCATATGCATATTTAAAATTGAATAATTATTTTAAGATGGAGAAAGTATTTTTCAAAGGGAAAAGTAAGGGTAATTGCTTTCAAGCACCTCACTAATAATGGTGCATGATGCATCTATCATCTAATGGTTGGGGTGCAATAGTAAATTGATACACCAACTATCTATAGCACTATAAAATTTCTATTCTCTCACTCACCTCTTGTCCATTCCAAGCCCGTCATCCCAGTCCCATCGCTGCTGTCAACTTCTTTGTAGATCTCCAAACCGATGAGGTCTTCACAAAGTTGCTCGTCCACTCCCTTACCCGTGCCACCACTTATCAGGTGCTTCCCCACCACTCATTTTATCTTTAGTATAAGTTTAAAATGAATTTTGTTTATTTTTTAAAAATTTAAACTAAAATTAAGAGGAAGATAACGGTGTCAGTGGGTTGTAGCAATTAGTGGATAGAAAATGTTGATTTTTTTACAATTTTATTTATTTTTTCTATTTATGGCTAGATGTTAGTATATAAATATATATGGAACTCAAAAAAAGTTTAAATATAATTTGTAGAGATCAAAAGATAGCTCCAGGACATTTCCCCCTTATAATAGTCTATAGATGAGGATTCTCATGAATCTTTCTATTAGCATACGTTTTTGATACAGAATAATTTTATTTGTATATAATTTGTGTGATACAATATTAATATACTCATATATATATTAAATAGGATATGAATTTTATTTAGTTTGAGTCTCACACCTCATCTAATGATAGATAAGAATATATCGATATAATGTTTTATAAATATTATGTATAAATAATATTTCTTTTTGATAGAGAGAGAGAGAGAGAGAGAGTAATTTTGGTATATATAACTTTGAGATGTTACAAAATTTTATACCCATACACTTTATTTCCTAAATTTTTAATACACAATATTAGAACACCAATCCATAATTATGATAAACGGAAGCATACCTGTTTGTGCTTGATCTTGTGCAAGATCTTCCTCCCTATACCCTTATTTTTAGGCAGCTATTTGATGGGGCAAATTAGGAAAAAAAGAAGGACAAATATATTGATTTTACAAATATTTTCATAGGATTAGAGAGTGGATCTAACACACCTTTATATTATTGGACTCTCCTCTCATGAGCTTCAGTAACAATGTGCCTAAAGCCCATTTCGGCCTACACTTAACCACCTAACTAGACTTATAATATAAGATGTCAAATTTTATATACTTTATATCACATGTTTATGAGGGTTAATTATTTCTAACCTATCCCATCAACCAATGTCGTTACCAAATGCCAATGATAATCATATCCTTTATGTGAAATGTTGCTGATTCATTATACACTTAAACATACATACTTCTGACTAATTCATGAATTTTTAACCCAATTTTTATCTTCATACTAAACACATCCCCTAGCAACTAGAAGACCAACCGAATGCAAATTATGCAAAGAATTGTGCAAATTGTGACCACGCTTACCACTAACCACAGCTAAGAGGCATTAGAAACTTGTGAAAATTACACCTGATGCAATCACGTTCTAGTTGAGCCGGCTCATGTTATTATATAATTATCTTTTTTTTTTATAATAAAATTTTTCAGTTTCAACTATTGATTATAATTTTAATGGTAAAGATTCAATGAACACTGTGGTCACTAACTCAGCAAAGACCAGAACTTGCCCTCACTTCATCGGCAAAGAGTGTGGTAAGCACGAAATTTGCAAATTATAACTATGACATTATAGCTTTTGTTGTGTTTTTTTTTTTTTTTAATTACTATGGTACGACTATGTTGTATGTATGATGTATCAGCCTAAGAACGTACCCATGTGAGCACTGCAGCGACAGCGAGGCAAACCCCACCGGGGAGCATTGTTATAACTCAGCATATTAACAAATTTGCTTAAGGGCATGTTTGTTATGTTAATTTGTTCTGTTTGAACTTTGAAGCTTAGTCATCGTTCACTTATATATATATATATATATTCAAGTTAACTATTGCGTGTATAATGATGGAAATGGACTACTTCCATTTCATAACAATTGTAATTCAAAGAGTATTGCAATCAAGAAAATAATTTAATAGCCATAATTTTTTGAAAAGTTACAGTAAAAAGCTAAATTATCCTCTAAACTATTACAGACATCAATTAAGTTACATTAATTAAAATAAGGAATTACGATGGGTAGCAATAATACACAATCCAGTGAACAACTTATGAATTCAAAAATTAATGTGAAAATGTTGTTGAATTTAAGTTACAGCTTAAAAATTGAAGGTATGTATTTATAATTGTCTCATATTCAATTGTATTTAATATGAATGTTCCTAATTTATAGCATGAGTATATTTCTTTTATGCTTATATTGTGTGATAGTTAGATTGTCTTTAAAAATTTAAAGACATATATTTAGTCCATAGTCTTGACGTCCTAAAATTGAAGTCTTGATTTGTACCGTAGTAATTATGTTCCTAATTAATCTCTTTAAAACAAAGAAACAAGGAGGTAGAAAAGAAATGTTCAATTGATTATATAAGAAGTACTTATCTTTTGTATAATTAATTGCTTTCTAACAATTCAAATGAAATGCACATCTATGCTATGCAGAATAGTATATTTTATATGCAAACTTTGGGTTGACAGCTGCAATGGTTGTTTGGCAGCACGAAGAGGAAGGCTGTGGTGTGGAGGCTTTGATGGTGTTGCTGGTTGTGATTGCTATTTTTTTTGGATAAATTTCAATAGTTGGCTCAATGCTCAGAAACAAGTGGAGCAAGATTACTACATGACAGAAGAGAAACATAAGCAAAAGTTCACATAAACAAAAGATCTAAAGCCACCTATCTAATAGATCCACCCAAGCGCAAGAACGAGAAATACTTCCACAGTTTGGGAGCATCATATGATTGTATTTTTAATCAATCATGTAAGTATATTTTACATAGAATTATGTATTAATAATGAAATCCATATAAAATATACTTACATAATTGATCTGGAAACACTAACATAGCCACATGATGCTATTGGATTATGCAAATATTTTCTGCACAGCAAAACCTCCACCAAAATTAGTTTTTATTGGAATCTCGAAATATGCGCTAATGTGGTCACCAATCTGGTTTGATCTTCTAAACAAAGCTAGAATGTATAGGCTCCACAAAAACGGTTATTTCTGAATGTATTATATCCCCCATTGTGATACTCCTCTCCCTTTCTCCCATCCCTCCATGTTCCTTAACATACACCTCATCCACATTCGTGCATGCATTTACCTCGGAATTAGTAATATTCGCCATATCTGAAGTTGGTTTCATGCGCTCTGTATTCCCAACGAGTACTTTTGATTGTTCAACTCCATTAATGACTGGATTAATGCAATGCATCTTTTCCGGTGTTAAGAAAATCGGACCAGACCGATCGGTCAGACTGGTCCAATTGAAAACCGGATCCCAAGCCAATTCGATCTTCACTATCAAATTGGATGTGGTCAAAATCGGTCAACAATCGGGAAAAATTGGTAAACTGGTGTGAATCGAATCAGTTAAATCAGTTGACTGGTTTTTTTTTTAATTTTGGTAAAAATGTTATTTTTCTTTTATTAAAAAAAAAAGAAAAAGTTTAGTTAGAACAAAAATTTATTTATTTTTTATAATCTTGATTCTTTTAATATACTTATTTATTATATACTCTTAAATTAGCTTAAAAATAAAAAATTAAAAATAATTTTTATACTGTCTGTGAGTACTTTCCAAAAAAAATATAAGTGAAAATTAAAATAGATAGATTTTAAATTTAAGATGTTTGATAAAGTGCCTCATAATAAATATTATTTTGTATTAGTTATGTTATTGTTAATAATTTAATATAATTTTTTTCTTTTTAATTAATCATATGTATATATATATATATATATGTCCCTTCGAACCCCGATTGAACCTCTGAACCTCTGAACCCTTGTCTTGACCGGTTCGATGCCCGATCCGGTTTTCTTAACCTTGGTCTTTTTTGCTCCTCCACCAGAACCCCCCACCTCCATTAGTCTTTGCCGTTGGTTCGTCATCTTTGTCTACAGCATGTTTCGAGCGCTAGCTTCCTCTCCAAATTGTTCCCGGCAACTATATCTTTCCCCAGCTCCTTAACATACACTTCATAACTACTACCCTCAACAAAAAGATAAACGCTTCCTTGAATATAGAGATAATAGCTTGTGACTATTAAGAACTTGGTAGAGATGAAAGATACATTTTGTATTGATAGATCATCATAGCATACCACCATTCCTCACTTCTCTCTAATTCTCTTGAAGTTTTCTTGAGATCAAGCATGGAGGAGAATGCCAAACGCCTCCACCCAAACTTCGGGTTTGGCATATCTACTCTCTAGGCCATAACCTAACTTCATCAAAGTACTCCCCTTAATGATTGACATCCCTCCTTCAGAACCTCCTCTCTTTTTGTTTTTGATTTGAAAGTAACTAAAGTGTTGTATACACCCATCTCTCTTATGCTTTCAACAGATGGAAAAACTTCCTTCAATTTCGACTCCATCAATCCCACATGAATTGGACACATAGTTTCTCCCACAACACTTCTCTCCAATTCCTCCATTAGTTCTTTATTAACTACCCCATGAACTACTTCGGATTTCTCATACCTTACGTTTTTCCCCTTCATCATTATCATTCTCATTTTATCTCCTACTACATCCCACATCCTCCTCCTTCTGTTTTGCCTTCTGAACGACCACATCCATATAAGATCTTCAATCGTTAGTTTACATCCTATGAACTCCATAATTTGTTCCTTACTTCACCATGGTAGTTTGCCTCCTATTATCCACATGTCGGTCACTACTTCTCTTATATTTCGCCATTGTAACTAACATTAAGCCCTCTAATTTCCATCCCACGCAAACTTTTTATCGCCAATTGAGCATCTTTTAATTGAGGGAATCTTACAAATGCGAATGGCAATATGCTATTTTTTCTTTGTTTGTGAGACATGTATACATTGACCACCCTTCCTTCATAGTTGAACAATTGCCATAACCATAATTTTGTCATGGATTGTGGTAAGTTGTCCACAAAAACTGTATAAGACACTCGCTCTAGTCTTTTCCATGCATAATCATTCTTCTTCCACAGTTGATACTCTCCTTGACTATTGTTTTTTTCTTCATTTGACTAACCCGTACCACCTCTATCAAATTTGCGACCTCTCCACTTCTCTCTCTATCTCCTAAACTCCTTATATGATTTTGGGGGTGATTGGTGTTCTGTTTTGATGTTTTTTGTTTTCTTGTTTTGTGATTGCTGTATTAGATTTTGGCTGTTCTATAATTATTTTTCTATGGCTGATATATCGGTTGTTTTGGTGGGGGTTTGATTTAGCTGCTTGATTATTTTCTGGTTCAATGGTAGTGTTGTTTTGGTTTTGTCTTTGAGTTTGGGATCCTGTTTTTTGTGAGCTTTGATTGCCGACATTGGGTTCTATCTTTGAGGTTGGGATTTGGGTTTGGTTTGAGGCTTATTCGAACTTGGTCCTTACTAAGTTGTGGAACATTTTGGTCCTTAATGATTTAAATTTCAAAAAACTTAATAAAATTATATTTTAATCCTTATCTACTTTTCTGCCAACCCTCTCCTCATTGTCATCACACTTTTGCAATTGCAGCCGACGACTCCCTCCACGACCATCGGTGAGCCCCACCATCGACGAGTTCATCAATGCCCCTACAACACTAGTTTTCATACCCACTATTAAAGACAACTATTGAAACTAAACCTTTCCTATCATATATCAAAACCATTGTAAAAAATGACCCACTATCATCCCCCACAAAGGCCAGTGTTTACTTTCATATATCATTTTGACAACTTTCTTTTCCTCCTTTGAAACTAAACCTTTGATCCGAAGCCATTAGTCTTAGAATTTTTGTGTACGTCAGTATGTTTAGAGTTGATACCCGCACTCTTCTTTAGTTCATCCACTCGATTACCTCCAATCTTTATGTGATTTGAGACATTATTTTTGGTGCTTCTATGAGACAGACTGTTTGATAATTGGGGCGATGAAGAGAGATGGTGGATGAGGGTGGGTATTGTTGGATGGTGTTTGTAAAAGATTAGCTTCCATTTTGGTATGCAAAGGCTATGTTTGACCAATATCACCCAGTAACAAATCGTTATATATGAAGCTAGAAGAAACATTTTTGTGAATTATATCAACATTTACATTGCATTTGTTAGATGCTCAATAATTGTTATAACGGTGCCTCATATTTTTAACTCAAAATGTTGGGGTCAGTGGTGAGTTGAATGATGCATGGGGTGGTGGCCAATGGTGGTGCTATGGTGAGGGAGGGCTGGCGGGTTGGTGGCATAGTTCTAAAAACCGGATCAAATCGTTCAAACCAAGAACCAGCCAGGCATCTGGCCCAGTCATAGCTAAAAACCCCCTTTTTTAAAAAACTAAAAGCGAACCGCTTCGAATTGGCCAAAAACTTATGAACCAGACTAGTTCTAGCAGTTGAGTGGTTTTATTTTCTTTTAAAAAAACTAAATCAAAATGGAATTGTGTTGGTTAGTTTTTAGAAAAGAAAAAAAAAAGAGAGAAGAGGGTCTTAAATGGAAGAGTAAAGCAAGCAATAGAGGGTCAAAGCCCTAACCAAAAGCCATTGATGGTACAATACACTTAGATACCTCTTCTTCGTGCTGTCCACACACCTCACCTCCACCACGCCATCCACTGCAGTACCCATAATGATGTCGCGCAACCTCTATAGCACTTGCGTTAGGACCTCCATTGCAGCTCAACATCGTAATTGGAGGCCACCATAGTTGAAGGTAGCTCTTTCAACAATGGATGCTATCGTGCTTGGTTCCGGAAGGTGTGGGGAGGATGCTGAAAGGTAGGGACCTGTGGCAAGTTTGGAATGTGATTTGACAGCAAACAAGTTTCCTTGATTGAAAAAATGGCTTCAATTTTAGGGTTGAATTCGAATTAGAGTAGTTTCTAATTTTAGGGTTTTTCCTTTCTCTTTGAATTGGGAAATGGCAACAATGGTTGAAAAGTGAAAACCCTAGTGAATGTGACATCGAAGAATGGGCAATAATGGCTGAGCATTGTTATAGAAACAAAAGCCTTTTCAACTTTTGTTGTGGGCTTATTGATGCATGATTTTGTTTCCCTTATGGAAGATGCTCTGTATGTATATGTCTTATACTGTTTGAGTTATTTCCTTTTGCATATTTGTTATTTAATAAAATTTCTAAATTAGTGTAGTCATATTGTTTATTAGAAACTAGAATAAGTGAAATGATTTAATGATTTTTATTTATTTTATAACATATAATTAAATTTAATCTTATATATATATATATATATATATATATATATATATATATATATATATATATATATATATATATATATATATATATATATATATATATATATATATATATATATATATATTGATTGAATCATTGAACCTCTGAACTAATAGCTTATTCGGTTCAATACTCGATCTAGTTTTCAAAACCTTGGCTGGCAACAGTAGATGGTAACAATGAGAAGGAAATTGAAGGAAAATTTGTTAAAAATAGAGGATAAAATGGACAAATCATGTAATCTTCTTTTTTAAATATTAAAATATAAATATGAATTATTATAAACATTTTTTACATATAATAAAATGATTAAATCTCAACCCTTTATAGATGTTTTCTATGACCAAGATAAAGATACAGGGACTACATTGGTTCCTAGCTTAGAAGCCCCAGGCAAGTCAGAGCATTGGCTTGATGTATTAACGTTGTTCTCTCTTGGCTATTTGTGTGTGAGTTGAAGTTGTAACATCACATGATGTTTGGGTGAATTATGAACCACGAACACACCACTTTGATGGTGTGTCTACGTGTTTGATATAAGTAGGACACCGATGCGCATTGGACATTAATATGACATGCGATCTTATATGTCCCATTTAAAAAGTATTATTTTTCAGCTCGGACATGCGTCAGACATGGTTCAAATACGACTAGAACATGATCTAATATATTTTTTTTCAATTATTTGATGGACCAAAAAAATTCAAAGGTCTAAAAACCTAAGTTCATTTAGAAATTTTTTTCATATGTTAATAAAAATATTATCCTATATTTTTTGGAAGGGGGATAGGAAGTATATATGGTACATATTAAGAATACTCTATTTCTTTGAGAGGGTTTTAGAAAATAATAAAAATTTGTAGTTTGACATTTATAAATATCTAAAATTATTATAGTATGATATTATGAATTATAAATTTTTCGTAAATTTTATATATGTATGCCATGTCCGTATCCTGTAATTTTATGATTCTGGTGTGTCTTTGTATCCATCTCCGTGTTATGTCAAGTGTTCGTGTCTGTGTTTGTGCGTGCTTCCTATGATGAAATAGATAGTCAAAGTGTGTTATGCATTTTGTTCTTTATGATAAGAGATAAATAAAAATAAAAAAAATAAAAATCAATAGCTTATTTAATATTATGAAATAATATTTAATTAAAAATTACGTGGAAGTAATGAAAGCTTTGTATGATATGTTATAGTATAAGTAAAAGAATAAATTTAATAATAAAATTTATATTATATGATATTAGATTTGAATCTGTTTTGAAAATAAAAATTGAATTCAATTGCAACGATACTATCCCACTCTTCACCATTTTTTGGTCGTCTCCACTCTTCACGGACAAAGTGTTTGTGGTACAGGCAGGAAATGACAGAAGCCGAGCTCCAACCTCAGCTAAAGATATTGAGAGCAATGGGCCATATGCTGACATGGAGAAGAGGCCCGAACACAAGATCCGAAGCCCTCTGATTGGAAGAGAGATACTTATATAATCCAGAAGTACCATGTGATTGTATTGCAAAATCAATTATGTAAGTATATTTTATATGAATAAGGTATAGAAGTACCACGAGATTGTGTTTCGAGACCAATTATATAAGTATATTTTATATGGTGGGTCCCATATAAACTATACTTACATGATTAGTCTAAGAGTACAACTATGTAATGCTCTTGAACTATGCAAGTATTTCTCTTTATTGGAATGACTACATGCACTGAGCATGGGAGGTAATGGGCACCAGCGGTTACATGAATACTGAGGAATGTGTCTTGTATGAGATGGTGTGTTTGCCATGTATGAGAGTGAGTGAGGTGAGGAATAGGTTACCTTTCTGCTGCTAGAATTACGCTAATAATCTCGCATGTATCCAAATATATTGGAGTACCTACTGGAACGAAGCAGAGGACATTCACACATATTTCATCTTTTATTTCTTTGGAGGCTCCACTCCCCCGCCCCCTTCTCTCTCTCTCTCTCTCTCGAACAGGGGCACTAATGTATGCATCATACTTCATTTCATCCAATAATTACTGTGACTTCTGTTAAAGAATTGTGGCAATATTTTTCTAACTTTGTAGCATTGTTTTATATAGATATTACACAATTAAGTTTTCATGAAATCATTATCTTAACATAATAAACAAAACCATTGGACATATCATACAAATAAGCAAAAGGACTTAGTAAGAAACAAACATATGAAACATAACTCCGATACATATGTTGCTCTTTGATTTATCTTCCTATGGTTTAATAAGCGTGAGAGCTTCCATCTCCTCCCTGAACTTGGGCATGGCAGCATTGGGGAGGGAGACGAAGATCCTAATGCCTCCATTCATTGAAGGATCCAAGTTACTGGGAGATAAGAAAATGCACATACTCTCCATCCCAAACATATTGCATGGGGCAGGTACTATATTCACTGGTTGCTTCCATCCAAAATTCATGTTTTCCAAGAAACTCAAATGCTTCCACTCTGTCAAAACCATGCATGCACCACTCCCATCACAATCAAAATCCTCCACTTTTGTCTCCAAAGTGTCGATCGAGCTTTTGATAAATTCCCTTGTAAAAGCAACCTTTTTAGTCTCTCGGATGATCTTCACCACATGTGAGAGTGGTCTCTCATTGAGTTCCCTCACTGTCAGCACAACATTTGCATCCACAATGGCATTCCCATAATACCCTTCGGGCAAAGGAGGATCCAACAAGTGTCTTCTCACCCCCACTGTTACAATCAGCAAAGTTTTACCATCATAGCTCAGTTTCAAAGCTCTGGCTCTTGACCTCCAAACATAGGCAGCAAGAGACTCAAAACTTGTGAAGTTTTCTCCCTTCACAGTATCAATATTAAGGTCACTAATTTCCGTCATCAAACTCAACTTAAGTCTTCTTATGCTCTCACTGTCCACCTTAAAGCATTCATGCATAAGAGTTGTGGTTGGCAAAAATGGTGAAACTGCAGCTGAGGCATCATCCATGGGACTTGGCAATGGTTGTTTGGTGATTGACCCCATTAATCTTTCCCTCTCCCACACAGGTTTCACAGATGGCTCACTTTTTCCACTTGCAAGTTCAGCTATAGCTCGAAAGAATTTAGATGCTCCACTCCCATCACAAATAGCGTGTGATGCCCCTATTCCAACTGTGAATCCCCCGCACAAAAACTTGGTCACCTTCAACACCAAAGGATATGATTGGTAACCATGTTCATCATGAGAAGGGAGATCAAGCACCAAGTGTTTTGCAATTTCTATGTCACTACCATCAAGGTAATGAAGGGATGCAAGCTTGCAATTAGCAGTTGCCTCTACAAATGGAACTCCATCTGCGTTGCAATTGATTCTAAGCTTCCCATCAGTGTGTTTCACTAGCCTTCCAGCCAAAGGGTAATAATAAAACAAAGCCTTCGAGAGAGCTTCTTTGATCACAAGTGCAGGGTCTAATTGGCCATTTTGGTAATCATCATTTTTTGGTGACTGGTATACATGAATGGTATGGCATAGGCTATTAAGTTCAGGTCTGTTGTCGATTGTAGACAAAGAAATACTAGAGGAAGGAGTGGGTTTTGATGGTTTGACATGAACAATATCTTTCATGTCAAGCTTGAGGGATACCTTCTGACATGCCATGGAAAACTATGGGTTTGAATTTGGACAGTCGTATGTACCGGTGAGATTTGAAATGTGGGAGGTAGTTTATATAACAAAATGGGTTTTTTTTTTTTTTTTTTTTAATAGAATGGGAACATCAAATGGCACATCTATAATATAATGAATTAAATGATTCTTAGACATAAAATGTTATAACCAGGTCTTACGTACCACTATATCCAACACCTGCTTGGATTATAGGTGTCTAATTTGATGACTCTATTTAAGGTTCAAATAATTCTTATACCTTAAAATAATTCTTATTTGTTTGTCTATGTATCTATCTATATATGTTTATAGTAAAATTCACTTCAAGGTTACATTTATTACAATATACAGCTGAAAATTTACAATACATGGTAATAACGAATAAATGCGTGTTTAGAAAAATTAAAAGATTAAAATTATTTTAATAATTATTTATTTATATAATTATTTTTTTTTATACAATCACTTATGTGAAAATCAATTTATATTTAGATACTTCAACTAAAAAGTAATTTTAAGATAATTTATTTTATTTGGATTGTTTAAAAAATTACTTTTATATAATAAAATTATTAAAAAATATATGAAATGATTGTTTATATTATATAATATTTAACACTTATAGTCAATTTGATAAAAATACAATAATTATGAAATAATCAATTTTTGTTTATAATCATAATTTTCAAAATATTGCTTATGATTATAAGCTATTTTTCAACTTAAAATTATTAGCTTATGATTATAATGTATCCCATGAAATTATCCAAATAAGATTATTTTTTAGAAAACAACTTTTTTGAGAAAAAAAAATTGTTTATAGAGGGTTCCCATACATGTTATAAGTATAATAAGTTAAAGATAACTATTAATCATATGATAGGTTAAAAATTGTAACTTTCTTTTAGCTTTCAATTGCTATCATAACTTTTTTAAAAAAGTATTTTTATTAAAAAAATTTATAAAAAATATAAATAAATTCGTGCAATACATGAGAATTAGCTCTAGTATAATTATATTGGAACATGACCATGGCCATGCCTTATTTTAGGATTTAATTTTAATTTGTTTTATATTATCTTTAATTATAGGTTTATCTTTTGTTTTAAAGCAATGTGTAGTTTTTTTCGTTTATGAGATCTATAGATTTATTTTTATCTTATTGTTATTTAATAAATTATTTTTTATTAATTAACTCTCGATAATAAATTAATATATCTTATAATTGAGTTTAGCTAGCCTCTTCCACATATAATTCGCACATTTCTTTTCCAGCAAAAACGTTTTCCACATATAATTCGCACGTTTCTATTTTAATAATTAAAGAAAGATTCAAAACACAATCACGGTACATCAGAGAGCTCAAAACATAACTAAACACAAATCATAGGAGACCCCTGCATAATTCTGGACTCCAAATAAGCCAAAGCACCTGGACCATCTATACATATAACAATAGAAAAGAGTTTCATAGCCACATGTCACCTTCATAAATTTTTGAAATAAAATATTAAAAAAGAATTCTAATGAAAAAAAGTCTATAATGGTATACTATAGTAATACGCTATAATGCTATCCTATAAATTTAAAATAATATCTATAGTTCTATACTATAGTCCTAACCTATAGTTCTTAACAAAAATAATATAATTAATTTAAATTTAATTATTATAAAAATAATTTATTATCTTAAACATTTTAGAAAATTACTTTTCAAAGACTTTTGTGTTTTCTTATTAAAAATAAATTGTGTATTACATTTTGTGGGATTTAAAATTTTGCATGAAATATTATTAAATTAAAAAATTACATATAAAGAGGGAATCAACCTTTTTTCTTCTATTGGGAGAGGTAGATTTGAGTTCCTATAAAAAAATTTATAATTATATATCTTTTAGAATTAGGTTTACAATCTTTGCTATAATATGAAGAAAGGGTTTTTTTTTTTTGGTTTATAAATTTATATTAAAATCCATCTCACTAAAAAAAATTAATTATGCTTATCAACCAAATTCCTTTGTTCTAAAATTTTTTATTTTATTAATTTAAATTTTTAATCACTTTTCCTTACTCAAGAACAATAGGGGAGAACAGGAAGAGAGAGTGATGGATTTTTTCTTAATTTTGTTTGTCTTATTTATAAATTCTTATTAAAACCTTTTATGAATATCCCACATAAATGGATTATGCTTATGAATCCATACATTTCTCTATTATGTAATTTTCATTTTATTAATATAATCATTTTGTCATTTTTCTTTATCTTAGCAAAAATTATATAATTAATTTAAATTTTGTATTGCAAAAGTGAATTTTATCTTAAATATTTTGTAAATTATTTCTCAAAGACTTAGGTGTTATTAATTATTTTAAAAAACAACTATTTATTGCATTTTGTGAGATTTAATATTTTGCATGAAATATAATTAAACTAAAAAAATTACATATGTAGAAGGAATCAATATTTTTCTTCTATTGAGCTATGGATAAGATTAAGTTCAAGTTGCTATCCAATTTTATGTTTTTTTTTTATTGTTTAGTTTTTTTGGTGACCACCCCTCCCCTTTTTTTTATTGTTTTGTGTAATGAAAGGTTAAATGTATTTTTATTTGTGGTGTGTAAACTCTATGTATTAATGAATATTAAACTAGATTGTATTTGTAACTTTAATTGATATAAATAAAACTAGATAGTGTTTGTAACTTCACTTGCATATAGAATTATATGCTCTTTTGGCATCTTTAGTTTTTTTTTTTAATTTTGCTATAATTAAACTTTAGAAATGTTTTAGATTGTAATCTATAAATTTTATATGGATGAAGACTTTATGTTCTAATTATATTTTTTTATTATATTGGTAGTAATTCATAATGATATTAATGGTAATTATATGTTCTAATTTCATCATTATGATTTTTTTAATAAAATATATTTATTTACAGCCTTAGATCAGATTATAAGATGCCATAAAATACTATTCAAATCCTTAATCCACTCAAATTGAAGAATAAGTCCATTTTTTTATTATTTTACTTTTTGGGGATCCATTCTCTTTCTTTTTGCCTATTGTTGACAGATACTTATGTATATTGAAAGAGTGCTTTAGTCGTGCATTGCACGGGTATCCTGCTGTGTAATATAAAGGGCCAAAAAAATACACCTACTTCCAGGTCCACACCAAAGAACTATTTTTCCACCACTGGAGCCACCATCTTCTGATTAAACTCCCGTACAGGTGTCAAATCCATTGAGTAAAATTCATCTAAGTGCATCACATCGGCAAAAATCGACCAGAAACAGTATTGATGCGACACAAAAAGGCAAAGAACCACGATAAGAGTGTGTGTCATAAAACCAAGGCATCATCCACACCAACCTCGCCAGCACCGCAGCACCAACAGCAACTACTACCATAAAAAACAAGATAGAAAAATTTAATGTTAAATAGGAAAACTGTTTTTTGAATATCTAGTATAGATGCCGTATGCTGATGGAAAAAATAAGTGGATATCAAAATATAACATAATATCGAAATAGCATAAATGTAGAAATATCATAATTTGATTTTGACCCCTGTTGTACAAATAATGTGATAGTTTTGAATATTGAAGTTTTCAATTATTGTGCCATGTGCTAGCTATTCTGTGCAATTACAGGTTGAGATACTTTCATACTTTTTTTTTTTCGGGTTTTCTTAAAAAGCTATAAACGATCTTGAACAGGATCTAATTTCTTTTAATATGATTTAAGCAAACTTAGGTAACTAGATGGTCAGCATGTAGGTTCTTGTCGTTGCCACGACCTTTGGATGTTGGGTTCGATCCTCACTTCTCTCACCTACTGTATTTTTATTTAATAATTATTAACATTATATATACACTATAAAGAAAATGTTGCAATAATATACACATATTTCATTCTTTTAATTAATTTAATGTCTTTGTTGTGACAAAAGCTAAGAAATTTAATATTGTATTCTTATTTTTTTTCACCATTAACCAACATTTAATTGAATTAAATAGTTCGATATTTGTTCATCTTAATTCAAGTTAATTTTATATTGATAAATAAAATTTATATAAATTTATACTTGTAATGGGTGACTTGACTCAAGTCATATTAATTAAAATCTAATAAATTTCAAATACTAATAATTTGGATAAAAAAAAAAGCAACATAGGTTACCTTTTTCACATATATATGATTAATTGCCATATACTAGGCTTTTTTCAGACGATAATACATAAAGCAAAATCATATGGACCTAATTATATGTTAATTCTTTTTATAATTATTTCATCTTAAATTAGTTATATACAAAGATATATTCTGGAATATTTTACAAGTATATATGTGCATTTTATCATATAATAGTTTGATAAAAATTTAATATTATGCAATATTTAGTATATTACTTTATAAAATATTATATTATATAAAATATAATCAGAAGAAGAGATTATAATAAATATAATTTTTAAATAGTTATTATAATTATTTTAGGGATTAAGTATATTAAATACAAACAAAATAATTTATAAATAGATATTATAGATATGTTTCACTTTAGTTTTAAGTATTTTTTAAATTATAATGTTAAAGAAAGAGATGAAGGTAGAAAAATAAACAATTTCTTTATTATTACTTAAATAGTACAATAACATGTCAGTAAGTATTAATTTTAATGATTAATATATACATTTTCATCTCTTTCTAGTGATGTGTATTACAATGTGTATATTATCACAATTTTTTTTTAGTGTGTATATAACAATTGCCACATACATGCCCCAAAAAAAAAAAAAAAATCAATTGCCAAATAGAAAATCACAAAAGAAAAGGGAAAAAATGTTGCACAATAAGAGCTGAACGCGGGTCCTAAGCTTCATTGGGAAGACGGACGTTGCTTGCCCTTATCCTCTGTGCTACGGCGCACTTTTATTTGATGGTACAACAAAAATATTTAGAAAGATATATAGATCTTCACATGAAGATTTGACCGGCATCTGCACCAGAGTATCCCTTTTTTTTTCGGGTAATACTGTTTTTCTTAAAAAGCTATAAACGATCTTGAACAGGAACTAATCTCATGTGAAAAATGATTGTATATTCATATTTCTGTTTGGTACTTTAAAATCATAATCCCATAAAAGTTGCGATAAATAAGTTTTTACTTAAGTCATAATTTAAAATTTTTAAATAAAAATTCAAATATGCTAAAAAAAACATGGATTACACCAACATTTAATTGATTCAAATAGTCTGATACTTGTTTATCTTGAATAAAATCTCGGATTCAAGTTAATTTTATACATAAAAAAATTAGTAATAAAAAACTCTTTTTCCGGTAATGGACTGATTTGGCTCGAGTCATATTAATTAGAATCTAATAACTTTCTAATACTAATAATTTGGACAAAAAAAAGCAGCATAGGTTACCTTTTTTCACATATATATGATTAATTGCCATATACTAGGCTTTTTTCAGACGATAATACATAAAGCTTGTGGACCTAATAATGTTAATTGGCTATACCATTATGCAGAGACTTGAGCTTTAGTGGCAGTGGTTTACACTGAAAAAAAAGATGGATCGAGTAAAAATTGGAGAAAATTATATTAATATTATTAAATAGAACCTATTAAATATTATTTAAGGAAAAAGACCAAAATCTTTATTAAGAGAAGATAAAAATGCCCTTAAATTATTTTTTAACTTCTCTTTTCTTCTTATGTTTTCTATTACTTACTCCCTTAACTCCTTATACAGTAGCTACTGAAATAATAGTTAAAGTGGCCTAAAAATTGTAGCCAAGAAAGATAGTTAAAGTGGCCTAGAAATAATAATAAATTATTTAGTTTAATTATAAAAGAGAAGAAAGGGCATTTTAGAATAATTAAACAAAAATTCATTAGACATAGTTTTGTTTATCTATGCTATAGATAAACAAACCGACTCATGGCATTCTAATAGATTTTTTTTTTTTGACGGGTTCTAATACACATAGTTGAGGACGCATAATGGGAGTTTAATAAAAAATAACTATTTTTTAAGGTTCGCACAAAAAGTAAATATAATAAAAGAATATAAATATAAAACTCTCTCTCTCTCTCTCTCTCTCTCTCTCTATATATATATATATATATATATATATATATATTTATTTATTTATTTATTTATTTATTTATCAAAGATTTATATTTATGTATGACAATAATTTAATTATAATAGCTAAGCATGTAACTATTTTACAAAATGTAAAGATTTTTGCGATATATTTATTGTGTAAAAATAGGTAAGTATATAGACCTTATTCGTTTTTTAATTTTAAGTCAGTTCAAAATTTTGTTTGTAATTATAATATACATCGTGTCAAAATAATAAAGGATGGCAATCAATTATCTAAGTTTAAAACATGCCTGTTGTTAAATAATTTATTTATTAGACTTGTATAATTTCTGTATATTGAAACAACAAAGTGAATGGGATTCCTAAATTTACTTTGTTGTCAAAGAAACAAATGCAAACACTGAAAAAAAAATTGAAAAACACATTACTTTGAGATCAAAAATAAAAATGACTTTTATTGCGATCAATTATTGTATTTTATTTAAAAAAAATTGATGTCGTAGATAGTAGAGTATTGGATAGGAGAAATACTTACATGTTTTGGGAGCACTACGTGGCTGTGCTCCCCAATCAATTATGTAAGTGTATTTTATATGGGACTCATTACTAATACACAATTCTATGAAAATACACTTACATGATTGGTCGGGAGCATAACCACATGGTGATCCCGTACTGTGTAAGAATTTCTCATTGGATAGTGGAGACACTTTATTCATTCAAGAAAGTGAGTAACAGTGATAAATGCAAAATGCACATTTAAATTTGTTTTAAATTTATTTCAATAGTTCCTTCATCCATTTATATTACTCTTTTAAAATTTTGACATACAGATTAAAAAATTATTAAAATTACATAAATATAAAAAAAAAATTTAGACTATTTTGACAAAATTGCCATTTTTAAGGAAATTATAAAACATTTATTATAAGCAGGTGAGTGAATAAGAGTAAGGATGAAATTAATAAAAAATTAATTAATATTACCTTAAAACTCTCAAATGATAGGTAATTGTGGACAAAAAATTTTTTACTAAAAGAGACAATTATAAGTGGACAAAGGAAGTATCCAATAACTAATAAATAAATAATTATAATTTACGATAGGATTTTTTTTAATTGAAGAATGTCTAAAAATAGTAACTCTTGAATTTCAGCAAGAAAATATGTAATAGGAAGCTAACATGTGGTAGGACTTTCCATGTTTAAGGTTCTTAAATATTATGTGTATAGGTCATTGGAACTAGTGTTAAATTTGTAATTTTTAGGTAAATTTGAAGTTTGGACGCTCATTTTGCTCAATCTTTCCAAGTGGAATTTGAAGGAGCTCATTTTGAGTCTTAAGAAGTTTAATTCGCAAGATTCTAGGACATTCCTGCATTCAAAATTTCGAATCTCTCTCTATAAAGATCAGATTGAGATGATTCAAGATGTTCTGGAAAGTTAAGAGAGAGACCTCCAACTTTTCTATGTATCTTGAGTTCCAGTGCTCAAGTATTCTTGGAGAAAATTTAGAAACAAAATTGAGGTGTAATGTTACTAATGTTGTTAGCCTAACCTTTGCATACTATTTTGTCAATATCTGGAGTTACAGAAGTTGAAATGTCACGACTCACCCTTGGAGTTGTGACTGGTGCTTAGAGGTAATGAACCTCTAGCAAGCCTATTTGGACAAATTTTTGTGAAAAACGAAGAGTTCCCTTTGTTTTCTATCTTCTCCATAATTGCCAGACCTGTATCAAACAGTCAACTCGAAAATTTTCAAATTTGAGGCTCTTAGAGCACTATCAAGTAGCATGCATATTAGGTATTCTTTTCACATAATAGCAACACATACATACATATCCTTTAATATATATATATATATATATATATATATATATATATATATATATATATATATATATATATATATATATATATCCTTTACAAACCACATGTACAAGGGAACATAGTTCCAAAATAGAAAGGCTCATATACATTTATTCCATCCAAAAGAATCATCTGGTAGCAGGATCTTGTCTGCAGATCATGGAGCAACTCTAAAGTGGTAGATAGTTCCAAAATATCAAAATAAGAAATTACAAAAGGCCCTCATGTGTAGAGGGCTATCAAAAAGTGCATGCACTCTATGGAGCTGAGGGAACCGAGTCAGGTGCAGTGCTAGGATTTGAAACAGGAGGGGAAAGTAGGTGAGTCTAACTGACTCAGTGAAGGGCAATGAGATTATAACATATGAGGACAAACTCTAGAAGTAAAGCAAATTATGCTCAAATAAAGAATTAGTATCATGAATTAAGCTTAAATAAAAAAAAAATCATCATTTTAAATTATATATATATATATATATATATATAAAGAATCAACATTAGAAACTATGTATGTAAATAAAGAATTAACATTATTTCATAAACTAGAAACATATTTCTGAAATATAATTACCAAAGTGGGGAGGCTTCCAATTCTGAGAAATTGCCAAATAGGGGTTAGCCCCTTCAGATCTAACTAAGTCAGTAGTGTATGTAGATCACACACACACACACACACACACACACACACATACCGAGCTAGCAATATCCCTACTAGCTAGGTTTGAACCAAGGTGCACTAAGACTAGTGTCAGTGACTACTAGCTACTGATTAACTAAGAATCCTCCCATAAAAGTATATAGAAAATAAAGTAATAAATATTAATAAAACTTCAAAAATATAAATATTCAACAGAGTTTTCAAAGATGAAAATTCCAAATAAAGTTTCAAAACTCAAAATAAGGTTCTCAACACTCAGTTTAATAATTTAAACACTGTTTCGGAGCCTGTCCTAACATTTATAAAATCTGTAATCTTTTTCAAAAAAAATTTCGGAACATTCAAGAATTGCATACTAAATAAATTTCCTCAAATTCAAAATAGACATCCATGAATAGATAGATATCTCAAACTATAAACAAAATATTCATAATTAACTAAATATATAAAATAAATTGTCAATATATACTAAAATCAAACCAATACTAATTGCATAAAGAAAATTATATGCCATAGAGGCATTGTCCACTCATAGAACGACCGAAAAAGTCCAATTTACATCCTGGGAGTCGCTAAACTCGTGGGTTGATCTCATGGGAATCTGAAATCATACATAAGTGATTATTTTCCATTTAAACATGAATTATGGTTTAGAATCTAATCTCCAGCCTCTTTATCCGACCTTACAAATAAAATTTAATCAAAAGCTGCTAACATTCGTACCATAATAAATTGTATAAAATGTCAAACTATAAAACATAAGAATTCAAAATCTACATATATGAAGGTCTAATAATTAACACTATTTTCCTATTAACTCCTTTAGTGGCTAAGACATGTAAATAACTCTAACCATAATCCAAAATTACACTAACTAACTCATAATCCCTTTTAATCCCTCCAGTTTAAAATTAAACTTTTATGTTCTATACCACTCTCTAGAACAAACTTAGCATCATATCTATTAATCATCATAAAAAAATTTAACCTAACACTTCTTCATAATATATACTCAGTACCAACACAAACCAACATACACAAAAATAGTGCAGCCCATGCGTAAGGAGTGACCAATTAGAGACTAAATACCAATAGCCATGCAAAAATAAACAAAGAGAGGCTCTTACACAAAAAGGGAAATGAGACAGACAGAAGAATCGCTACAGAGAGTTGTGGTGAGAGAAAACTGGCAAGATATGGCAGAGAGAGAGTGACATAGCACGAGGGGGAGAAATAGAACGGGCTAGAGCTGGGCAAGGAAGAGATAAAATGAGAGAGAGAGAGAGAGAGAGAGAGAAAGAGATGAAATGAGAGTGGGAGATGGTAGTAAGACAAGAGAGAGAGCGAGAGAGACGTACAGGGGAAGGAATAAGAAGGTTGAAGAAAAAGTTTGGGAGGGGTCTTGGCTACACCCACTCACATTGGTAAGGATTTGGTAGTTGATTGAGTCAATCTCTATGGGAATAATACTCCACTCATATTTTATTACTTGTACGACTTGGTATACTTGTCAGTGCCATTATCAATTTTTTAAGGTTTTTCAATAAAAGTTAAGGATATTATTAAAATAAATCAAATATAGAGAAATACAAATTGTTTTCACTAAATTATCTTTTATCTTTCTTTCAATAATTGTAATCATTTGATTTAGTTGAGGTAATAAAGTTGAGGGTAAAATTAAAAAATAATAATAATAATAATATTTTTTTGATATTTTCAAATGAAAAATAATTTGAGATTTTGAAAAAAAAAATGTATAAATGAAAGTACAAGTATAGAATTATTCTAACGTTTTACCACTTGTACTAACTGTAAAGTTAGTCAATGATGAGTTAGTGGAGTTAGTTAGTTTTGAGTTAGTTGTTGATTGTACAGCTATCATTATTCATATGTGGCTCGCCTAAATATACTCTTGATTATGTTAATGAAAATCTCAGTTTGTTCTTTTTCCAAGGCTCTGTTTGTAAGTCACAAAGTTTGTAAACTTTACAACCGGGGATAACCAACAAAGATTGATGGCATAGCCTGAGGAGTAAACTTATTCCTCTTAGATGATAAAGAGGAGGCAACCAAAACTCCTCATAGACATGTAATCTGGTAATCTTTTAAGCAACATTTCATATGGAGAAGCCCCATGTGACAGGTTTGGGGTGAGAGTCCTATTGATAATGAAGGTGGCAGTACATAGACAATCACCCAAAAATTCGATAGGAACTCGAGTGACTAAAAGTGTAAAGCATGTGCCACATTCAGCAAGTGTTGATGCGTTCGCTTAACGAGAGAGTTTTGTTCAGGCCTCTCTACACAAGAGAACTGATTGAGAGTCCCTTGTGAGGCCAAAAAATCTGTCAATGCTAATTCCTTGGCATTGTTAGATCTAAAGGACTTTATAGCAGTATCAAATTGTGTTTTTACCATGGAAAAGAACTCCATGATAACCTTGGTAGCCTAAGATTTTTGTTTAACTAGATATGTCCAAGTAAACCGAGTATTATCATCAAACTAATGTCAGAAAGTACTTATGACCAGCATAGGGGTGTGATAAGGACCCCATATAACACAGTGCATTAAATCAAAAGGCCTAGCTAGCACAAAAATTATTGTTACTAACAAAAGAGAGCTTGCGTTGCTTTCCTAAAGGGCATACAGAACACACATTTTTATTGTCTAATTTTATATGCAAAGAAGGTTTCTTTATTATTCAACAATTGAAATCTTTTGTCACATAAATGGCCAAGCTGTGAATGCCAAGTAATTGTAGAAACAAGGCAAGTAAAATTGGATACATCAGAAGAATGATTATATGAACTAGTGGCATGAAAAGAAGATACATTATTACATGAAATGGAACTAAAGTGATCAGTGTTAACAAAAGCCCAGTTTGATGGTGAAGGAGCTTTGAAGACATAAAGTCCATCATAGAGCTCACCCTTCCCAATCATCCGCATGGAGCTGCTGTCCTGAATCACAAAGTAACTAGAAAGAAAGTTAATAGATAAACCAGAATCAGCTATAACAAGGCACTGACATATAACAAATTCACTTTAAAAGATGGCACATGAAAGACATGATGAAGCACAATATTAAGGGATAAAGCAACAGAACCGACACCACACACAACAATCCCAGATTTATCAGGAAGAGTAACATAGGTATTGGTGACAACCATGTAACAAGTGAATTTATTAAAGGAAGTGCATATGTGCTTGGTGGCACCCGATTCAACAATCCAAAAGGATGTGGGAAAAGAATGTAATGGATTATTGGGAACAGCACAAGAAGTACCTACACCCAAAGTGGGTTCAGATGTGGTAGCTATTGGTTTGGCAGCATGGGATAACTGAGTAGTCAACATTGAAACCAATGTTGGGCTGTCAAACCAATGCCAACTCCAGAAGATAGGTCAGAAACTGAAGCAGCATCATCAGTAACAATATTTGCAGTAGCAGAAGACTTGTTATTTGGCTTGTATCCAGGGGGTATCCACTGAGATTGTAACATTTATCAACAGTGTGGCCAAGAAATCCACAGTGAGAACATTGAACGTGATCTTTCTTGGCACTTCATAAGGAAGGAAGTGGCTCAAGGTGTTATCCGCTTAGTTCATGTCCCTTCCACACACCAACTATGGTGGAAGATGGGAGTACAAAGTATTTTCTCCCATCTTGAGGGAAAGTTTTATCACCTATACTAACCGTTAAGTTAGTTAATGATGAGTTAGTTTATTGATTGTTGTACAACTGTCATTATTCATGTGTATCTCGCCTATATATACTCTTGATTATGTTAATGGGAATCTCAGTTTGTTCTTTCTCCAAGGCTCTGTTCCTAATGTATCTTGAACTTCCTATCTGATCCATTTTACTTAATATTATCTACACAGTAACAGTGGTACAACTGGTTGGTAATTTAATCGAAAAAGTTGGTAACTGAAAAAAAAAAAGTTTGTAACTCGTCGAAAATGCATCTCAAATACACGTTCAAATAACATTATTGTTCACAAATATATACTAATACTGTGGTGGGCCAGTGTTGTGATATATAAAATAATATATCGTGGAGAATAAAATAGTATAATTAATATATATAAAATAAGAGATTAATTGCTATATAATAATAATGTAAAATAGTTTGATATTGTCAATCAATACAATTGTAGAAAAATGACAAATCATAGTGGATAGTTATTATAGTGGGTAGTTACCTACCATGATGCGGCAATTTCTTAAAATTTTATTAGTTGACAGTGTAAAATTATTTTATACTATCAATGTATATAATTATTCTCATAAAATAATAACATCGTGAGGAATAAAATATATAATCAATAGATCGGGCTTACTTATCGCAACCACGTTATAAAAACTGGATTATATCAATGATATGGTATATTTGTTCAATGATATAGCATACTTGTTAAATGTTGGATAAATAAATGGGTTATATCATTTTATTTTATACAATAATTATCATTATAATTTTTTTTATAAAAAAATCAATCAATTTGTGTATGGCTGATCCAGTAACTACTTCATCATTCCATGATAATAGTGCTTTAAGAATGTGAAAAATTAAAAAGGCAAAAAGGGTAATAGTGAAAGCATGCAAATAAATATGATCAAGGATGGAAATAATTTGTACCTAAACTAGGGATGTAAATGGGGCGGAGCGGGGCGGGGGATAGGATTTGTACCTGAACTAGGGATGTAAATGGGGCGGAGCGGCGGGGATAGCCCCCTATCCCCCGCCCCATGGATGAATACCCGCTTTTGATTTTCTCGCGAGTTTACGGGTATTCATGGATATCCATGGATATCTGTTAGAATATAAAAAATTTAAAAAATTTAAATTAAATATAAAAATTCTAATATCATAAAATACTTAAAATAAGCACAAATACTAATCTAATTCTACAATTCGAATTTTAACAACTTAATATACTTAAAATAAAAATAAACACATAAAATAAGCATAATAATCCAATTTTTCAATCTAAATTTCAACAAATTAAAATAAAAATAAACATATAATAGTAATCTAACTATTAGTCTAACATATAATAAGTACAAATAAATTTAACTTTTAAATTTAAACATTATTAACCTAACTAAGTTAATAACTTAAGGGTAAAATAGTAATTTTATATTGGATACCCGCGGGTAAGGGGATAGTGATTCCTGCCCCCGCCCCGTTTAACATGCGGGTATTTAAAATCCCCATCTCCATTATCTGCGGAGACAAAATCTTCCCCCATATTCACCCAGTTGCGGGAATTATCTGCGGGTATCCGTGGGGGCGGATTTTTTTGACATCCCTAACCTAACCCCTTTCCCATTTCTTAGTTCATCATATCCATGTTTTGACATTTAAAAAGTAAATATTTGAAAAGATTTTAAAAAATAATTAAAGCAATTATTACTTATATATGTATTATCTTTTAAATAATATTCCCTCCATTTTGATTTATATGTCAATTTAAATAATTTGGTATATTTTTAAATCAATATATTTGGATACAAATTATTATATTTGTATACATTGATTCAAAAATATACTAAGTTGTCTAAATTGACTGATAAATTAAGATGAAGGGAGTAGAATATATGAATGGTAAAATAGGCTTTAAGGATTAGGTTAATTTTCATTCACCATAATTAGATAATATACAATTTGCACAATAGAAGACCCTCGTTCCCGTTGTTTATACACATCCACACGCAAGGTACTCCTAGGGGTCAATTTTATGTACGTTCTCTAATAGTGATTCTTTTTTGATACATCTGAAATGAGAAAACAAGTGAGCTAAAACCTAACAAAGGAAGCACATGCGGCATCCCCCAGGAGCATTTCATGAATGTACGAAGGAGGGCCCTAAAACGATAAGCATGGACAGCATACGAGCCTTCCTTGGCTAAAGCATTCAAGAGATGTAATGGTGATTGATGCTTTCAATAATTTCTTTTCTTCATATTTTTCCCCTTTGTCAGTTTGTCGTGGTGCTTTATGATGGTAATGGTTCGTACCTGCAATAATTCAAGTTATTGATACGAGGAATCTAAGCAGCCTGCCTATTGGCATATCCTTTTGATAGATATAAGATAATTAAGATACTAGTTAAATAATTTTGATGATATAGCCATATGTATAGGACATAAATAAAGCACACAAATAATCACATCAAAGAAAAAAAATAATAAAAAACACAAATAAAGGAAACCAATAAATTTGATTTATTTTTTATTTAGTCAAATCAATTACGATTTTATTTTATGTATCGATGGTTACAAATTTATTTCAAGTTTCACTTGCTTCTCACTTTTTCTGTAATTGGTTGAGATTTATTTTTTTCAAATCATAAAAAAAAATTTGGTTCAATTATTAATTTTATTTTGTTTTAATTAAATTTTTTTTATAAGATCACAAAATATACTTTAATATAAGTAAATATGAGAAATCATAAAGGCCTTCTTAAATTTATTCTTATCTTTTCTTTATTATTAGAATTCATATTATACTTAGCTTTATGTTCACATTTAATTCATTTGTTAGGTCAATGTGTATCATTTTTGTACTTAAATAATAGTTTATTAACCAACGTGGAGTTGATCAAAGTGATTAGATGCTTCGACCTTTTAACCAGATATCTCGGATTCGAATTTTAAGAATAGAAAAAATCCATGCTAGAAAACCTAAAACCTCTCTCTACAACTTTTACTGGTCAAGTCAGATTAGTAAGATTTTTGATAATAGGGACTGGTAAATCGATGGGCTTCATCCAAAAAAACAATAATTTATTGCTTTATAGTAAAACTAAATTATTTACTTTATCTTAGACTTAATCAAATAAAATTTTATAATTTTTGTAATTAAAGTAAAATATCATAGTACTAAGAATATATTACAATAGAATTATTCCAATATAATACAACATAATTCATATTATTTTTATTGCAGCTCCCCAAAACAGTAAATCAAGTGATTCTCTTTATTCTTTTTTTTTTTAATCTTTTCTTTCAACTTAAAATAAAGAGGATTGAAGGATATTTTCCCCTAGAAAATATTTTTTGGATCAATAAATAAAGTTCATTTGTTTAAAATATCAATAAAAAAATAAAATGGACTTGTTTAAAACATAAAAAAATAGGGTTACCATTCAGTCATTTATAAGAATAAGAAATGCCGAACAAATCCTTACAAACTTCCATACATCGAAAGGGCACCAAAGTTTGTAACTTAACTTTAAAGTTACACTTTGAAATCTACTTACCCTCCTAATCAAGGCGTCACTACCCAATTCCATTTGTCAGTGTCAACTTCTTCATTCAATTCCACTTCTGAAGTTGGGATTATAATTATTCCAATTTCACATTAAATGGATAAGGCCAAAGTAGAGAAGCACAATGAGTTCTATATATAGACATGAAGCAGCCCATCTAATCTCACTACATAGACATTCTCATATTCTCATATCTCCAACCATCTTTTTCCATGGCAAATAACAAGGCACCCTTCTCACTTGATAGGAAGGATGTTGTGATCATTAAACCATCCAAACCCACACCTTCTGGTATTCTCTCTCTGTCCAGTATTGACAATAATCCTAGTCTTAACATTCTCTGTCACACCATTTATGCATACCAAGCAAATCTTGATGACCCAAAAGGCCAACTAGACCCTGCTTGTGTGATAAAAGAAGGCCTCTCCAAGGCTTTAGTTTACTATTATCCTCTTGCAGGGAAGATAATAACATATGATGATGGAAGACTTGGAATCAAATGCAATGCTGATGGAGTTCCATTCTTGGAGGCAAATGCTAATTGCGAACTTTCTTCTCTTCACTATCTTGAAGGGATTGATGTTCCAACAGCACAGAAATTGGTGTTTGATGATAACCCTTCTCATGATGAAACTAGTCAACATCCCTTGGTTTTCATGGTGACCAAGTTTCTTTGTGGAGGTTTCACAATTGGAATGGGGTTGTCACACACTGTTTGTGATGGGTTTGGTGCATCTCAATTCTTCAGAGCCATGGCTGAACTTGCAAGTGGAAAAAGTGAGCCGTCTGTGAAACCTGTGTGGGAGAGAGAGATTAGTGGGGACAATTCTTAAGGAACAACTCCAATTTCCCATAGATAAAACTTCAATGGCAGCTTCACAATTTTGGCCAACTACTGAGATTTCACATGAATGCTTTAGCTTGAACAGTGAGAGCATACAAAGACTCAAAATGAAACTGATGAAGGAAAGTGATAGCGTGAAGGAAAGCTTCACAACTCTTGAAACACTTGGTGCCTATGTTTGGAGGTCAAAGGCTAGAGCTATGGAGTTGAGTTGTGATGGGAAAACTTTGTTCTGTTTAACAGTTGGGGTGAGGCACCTATTGGATCCACCTTTGCCTGAAGGGTATTATGGGAATGCTTTTGTGACTTCAAATGTGGTGCTTACTGTGAAGGAACTCAATGAAAGACCACTTTTAGATGTTGTGAAGCTCATCAAGGAGAGCAAAAAGTTTCCTTCTAATACTGAATACATCAGAAACTCAATCAACATGTTGGAGACAATGAGGAAAGGGAACATAAGGATTGGAGGTACAGGTGCAATTTTTGTGTTAACAGATTGGAGGCAAATGGGCTTGTTGGAAGAAGTGGATTTTGGATGGAAGGCTTCAGTGAACATTGTACCACTCCCATGGAACATGTTTGGGTATGTGGATTTGACCCTTTTCTTGCCTCCTAGTAACTTTGATCCTTCAATGAAAGGAGGAGTTAGGGTCTTTGTGTCCCTCCCCAGAGCTTCCATGCCTAAGTTCAAGGACGAGATGGAGGCTCTCAAGATTATGAGAGATGAAGAGGGTAGCACCTAACTAGAAAAATATGCCAGACCAAAAAAATTGTCAAATTTGTTTCTTCTTTTTTGTAGTCCTTTCATTTCCATCTTGTTCCAATCCTAAGACTGGGTTGCATGTATTATGTGCTATCAAATCATTAGCTTTGTTATTGTATTAAGCTAATTATTCAGCCATCCTAGAATTGCACTTGATCTTTGCCAATTGCCTGTATCTTTCTACATTTTCCTACCAAAAAAGTTTCTTTGTAATTTAAACTGACATTTGATCTCTTTGTACTTTTTATTAATCAATTGTATATCCCCCCCCGCCCCCCAAAAAAAAGGTACTTCCATTTTTATCCTTTCACCTCTTGATTCTCCAGCAAATATGATATAAAGGGCTTAAGTGACTTAATTTTATGAAATATCTTCTTTTAAGCTGCATCAAATTTGTGTGTGTGTGTGTGTGTGTGTGTTTTTTTTTTTAAATGTGAAAGCTGCCTCAAATGTTATCTGAAAAGATATAAGACATGCTCAATATTGAGCAATATTCCATTTTTTAAGGAATCACATGTGCCATAATAATTTATATGTAGACGTTTACATATAAACCCACTTAAGCTAGAATTCTATGTAGTTTAAAGACCAATGATATATTAATGATTACATAAATGACATATTATCTCTTTTGATTGATAACACTTATACGATCAAACTTACAAAAGGAAATATATTATTGTATAAAAGTTGCTATATAAAAAAAGTAATGAAGTCTTCAATAATTGAAATGAAGCAAATCTCAATTTATAAAATTCAAGTGGATTGATCGGGTTTGAAAATGTTCACAAAGAATGGAGCAACACAATAACCTAACATATTTCATTGGATTATTTAGTTTGTTTGGTTAAGAACCACAGTTAATCTCCCCTAAGATGTCAATTTAACATGACACAAAGTATTTGTAATGGTGGTTTTTTGTTTTTTTGTTTTCTTTTTTGTTTTTTTGTTATGGTATATATCACTAACAATGAGATTTGAATCACTTACTTCATACATACTACCCAAACCCCTCACCATTAGATCAATTCTAATGACTTGTATTTATAATGGTGTCAAACTCTTGCACTCTAGACTATTATCACATTTTTTTTATGTAATTAATCAAATTATGAATTGTGTGGCAGTGCTTGGTTACTAGAGTCGATCGTAGTTACTTTAATAACTGTGTTATATCTCTAAATCAACAATTATATTTTATGTACAAGTTGGTAAACTTGAATTTTGAAACCTACATTTATACGAAATATAGAGAACATGGAAATCAGATTATTCGTTGTGTTTGGGAATTCCCACCCGAAATCCATATCAAAGTTAACGTAGATGGTTTCACCATCGATAATTTGGTGGCATGGTGGAACCCCTTATGCAACTGGCTGTATGATAGATTCTGTACATCTTTAACTCCGGTAACGAACTTGCATGCTCAGCTTTACGCTGTAAGCATGTCACCTTAACATTGAAACGAATTCATGGAGGCTCTTCAGTCTTCACCATGTTTTGAAAATTAAATTTGATCCAGTTCAATCGGTTTTTTTTTCCAAAAAAAAAAAAAAAAAAGAACCAATGCTATATGAACTTTTTCATCTTTGATTATATTTGGAATGACTAAAAATAAAATTAATTTGATTTGATTTATACTTAAATTTTAAAATCATTTCAATTTTGATAAGATTTCAAATACAAAAGAATCAAATCCCATAAAAATTAAAAGTCACTTTATTTTTTATTTTTAAAATATCCAAATACAAGATTTGATTTCCAAATCAAATCATTTCATTTTTTTTTAATATTCCGACCACACTCAACTAGATTGTATTATATTTAAACACCCCTCTCTTGAGGTGGAGGTTCGCAGCAGGCAGAAATTGATTGAGTTGCAAGCTTGAACCATGTGTTCAGTAAACAGAACAAAACATTGATACCCTCCACACCATTACAGATTTACAGGTTTTGGTTCATCCTCCTAATCTTCGTTCTAAGTCGTCTTCTTCTCTACCCCCAAAGCATAATTTATTATTATTATTATTATTTTAACTCTAAAAGCATCTAAAAATTCCTCCTTTTAGCGTAACCAATTTTATGTGAAAAATCGTATACACCCTGTAGAAGGGAGTAGTGTTCAAGGTTTGATTTAGATCAGTTTTGAGTAAAAAAATTAACCAATTGAAACAATATATAATTTATATTGGTTTGGATTGGTTCGATTTAATTTAGATTTTAAATTTGGTCCAATCTGTGTTAAAATTTTCTGGATTTAGAGTTTTACTTATATTATCATTCTATTAATATATCACAAATAAATATTTTTTCCTTTTACATAGTTATTTTACTTTAAAGTATTCTAATAATATCTACTAATTAAATCTTTCTTATATTGATATAATAAATATCACTTATTAATTAGAGTTTAATTAAAATATACTAACAATATAAAAGAGTTTTACACTGTCATCCAATCATATATTTATGTTTATGAGCTTTTTAAGATTGTGGGTGGTTGAATCAAACATTTTAGCTAAAATGACAATACATGATTGGATATATATGTAAAAAAAATTTTATATTGATATTGCATATAAATTAAATCAATTAATTATCTCTCTTTTCTAACAAAAATATAATTATCTCTCTTGGAAAATAAATGGGTTATATCCTTTTTTTTTATAAAACAATTATCTTTATATTTGTTTTTATAAAAAAATTCAGTCAATTTGTTTGTGGCTGATCTAATAACTACTTCATCATTCCATCATAATTGTGCTTTAAGAATTTGAAAAATTAAAAAGGTAAAAAATGTAAGAGTGAAAGCATGCGTATAAATATAATCAAGGATGGAAATAATTTGTACCTAAACTCTTTCCCCGTTCTTGGTTCATCATATTCATGGTCTGACATTTAAAAAGTAAATACTTGAAAAGATTAAAAAAAATTAAAGTAATTATTAATGAGTTTAATTGATATGCACTGATATACTGTCATCCAATCAAATTTTTGTTCTTGTAAGACTTTTAAGGTAGTGGGTGGTTGAGTTAAACATTTTTGCTGATATGATAATATATAATTGGATATTTATATAAAAAAAATTTTATACTGATAGTACGTACAAATTAAATCCATTATTAATTATGGATTCCATTATTAATTGTGGATACATTAATTTTTAAATAATAGAATACGAATGGTGAAAAAGGGTTTAAGAATATGAATAGTATATCATATGAGAGGAGTGGTTTATTATAAGAGTGAGAAGAGCAAATTTGGGATATATAACCATATATAGATGATCAAGATTTAAAATTATTTAAAGGTTATATGATTATTTAAAAAAATTATATAACTTTATATTTTAATCTTGATTATTCAAATAAGATACATTGGTCAAGATTTATTACTCTCATCCTCACAATTAACCATCCCTCTCACGTGATATGCTCCCTTGTCGCACAATAGAAGATCCCCGTTCCCGGTGTTTATACACATTCATGTAAGGCAGCTGTTCATAAGAGTCAATTTTATGTACGAGATTGGTGCCTTAAATGAGTTCTTTTCTTTATATTCTGTATTTTCCCCCTTTGTTTTCGGTGCTTTATGATGGTAATGGTTCCTACCTGCAATAATGTAAATTATTGATATGAGGAAACTAAGCAGCCTGTCTATTTGCCTCAGGTTAATACCGGTGCACCTTCCTTTTATTTTGTCAAAAGTACATTAGAAATTGAGATTTTCGTTTTCTATTTTGCAAACCAAATACACTGATCATGTAAGTTATAACTTACTTCCCGAAACAGTTGATATGACATCAACAATCCAGCTTTTTCTATTTTTCACTTGAAGAGGTGTTGTTATTTTGCAAACAAGGAAGGAGCTACGTGTAATTTTATTTAACGTAAAGCAGCATGTTTATATATATATATTCTTAGTAGTTTTTTTTAAGATAAGTGAACAAGCTCTCCCCAACAGGAAGAAAAGAGCCACAAAACAGAGCCTTCTAGCAAGAAGGGAAAGTATCAGAAGTAACAGAATCAAACAGAAGCAACTATCCGAAAATATAAATCCCACCTTATCGAGAAATAAGGCCCCAACAAACAACTAAGACCCCCCAATGATCGATCCCAATAGCAGATACAGCAGTACACCTAAAAAACAAAAACCATTTAAATGCATCTTCAGCCTTCTAGTTGTAGTGGATGGATCTACTGGCTTACCAACAACACCTTGCATTATTGATAAGATGTTGCTGTGTGGAGAGAAACTCTTCTGACCTCACTTGGCAAGCATATGAATATGAATCCTTCTAGAGTACATGTATAGTATATACATTATTGGCTTTGATCAATACAAACCAGACTAAGTCTCCACATATCACCATTAAAATGTGCATTGTCAATGCAACTAAAACCATACTCTCCTGAATGGAATGATCCCCACCCAATATAGACCACAATTCTTAGTAGTTGGCAAGTGATCATTTAACTATATATATTTTTATGTAGATATCCTTGTCTAAGTATCAAATTTGAGGTAGTCTGCATTACACTATCACATAATTGAAACTTAGTAATATTTAAAAATATTAATAAATTTGGAAAAACATTATTAAAATTCTTTAATATATAACAGAGACTAAGTAAAATACTAGTAAATATAGGATAGGGTTATTGGCACTCCATTTTACCTATATATTCACACTTTCTGTTATTAGTTTATAATATAAATTCTAAACTACCCTCATTTAAATGAACTAATGTTATTAAAATTAAATTTTAATTAAATATATTATTATTTGTCTATTTACACTCTTATTTGATATTAATTACTTTCATCTTTATTTTCATAAAATTGTTATTTCTATTCCATCAATGTATTCATTTTTCTATTTATTCAAAATATCCAAAAATATAATGTAAATATTTACGATAAAAGTCATGTAAAAACGTAAGCTCTAAATAAGTGCTTAACGTCAAAATATATATCAATAAAAAATTAATATCTAATAATTAATAAAAAAATATATAATATTGCTCATTATAACAAATCCATATCACATCAAAGAAAAAAAAATAAGTGCATGTCAAAAGCTAATATATTTTTATCTTGTATTAATTTATCCGAGTAGGCCTTCATAAAAATTAAAAACATGTTATCATATTGGCTTGCATGCATAGTTTTATGTAATTTATTTTTTTCTTAATAAGTTTTAAAAAATTTACCCACGTTTCAAATGATTGAAACAATTATGCTTTTAAAAAATTTCCCTCACAATAAGAATAAAAAATATAAAATAGTATTATAGGTAGTATTGTATATTTTTATTAATTATTGGATGTTAAATTTTTATATATATTGAAATATTTTGATGGTAAACATTTAGTTAAAACCTATGTTTTTATATGATTATTGACGTAAATATTTGCATATAATTTTTTTAAAAAATTTTGAATAAATATAAAAATATGATTAAATTAAGGACTCTATATGATAAAGAAAAAAGTCTAATGTGACAGAATAGAAGGACAAGTGATACAATAGAGTAGAGAGAGGAGTTTGTTAAAAAAAATAAATGTGATAGCAATTGATATTAAATAGAAGTGTGAATAGATAGATAATAACATAGTGATTAAAATTTAATTTTAATAAAATTAATCTATTTAAACAAGGGTAATTTAGAAAGTTAAAGTTACATTCTATTAATAGGGAGCATGGATAGATAAAAAGGAGTATCAATAGTTCCACTTGTAAAAATATTATATATTAAAGAATTTTAATAATATTTTTATATTTTTAATAACATTTTTTTAAATGTTATAATTTTATAGAATAATGTTGAAAACTAAATATATAGTAATATCAGTTAATAACTATGTAAAGATTAACATCATTGTTAGTGACTGTCAGACTGTGATAAAACAAGAGGAAAATCATGCTGAAAATTCCATGTGTAAGAGAATTTTCTTGTAAAAAATGTTGAGGGAATTCACTTTTTATGAGATATCATATTAACTCATCACTCATCTACTATTAGATAAGGTGTGGACCCCACTTAAATTAAGTCCACACCGCATCTAATTGTAAATAAGTAATGAATTGATACGATATTTCACAAAATATCCTATAAAATATGAGTCGCTGTCATCCCTCCTTACTTGCCCCTACAACTATCCTTTTATGTTGCTTCCTTTTATACGGATCAAAATTGAAGTTGTGGCCACGCTTACTACTAGCCATAGGCCATAGCTAAGAGGCACTAGAAACATGTGAAAATTACACGTTACGCAACCACATTTGACTTGAGCCGGCTGCCAAGCGATTGTCTCACTCCATAAGTGTGGTAATTACGAAATTTGCAAATTGTAGCACGTAGACAAATCAAACTCAAAGTCATTATTTCAGGCGGCATTTTCACTTTTTTTTTTTGTTGTATTGTCGGTGATAAAATTTGAACCTATAATCTCATACAATTTATTAATATTTGGCCTATATAAATTTTAAAAATTTGACAAAACACAATTTTTTTCATCTTCACATCTTGCATATTGCTTAATTTTCTTGGCTCATTTCGTTTACTGGTATTTAAATTGTTAATGGTTTATAATATTTAACATATTACTATTGGTAGATTATATAGCTCACGTTTTTTCCTTTAATATATGTAATTTTTTTTAGGTTCAAAAAGATGTTTGAGAATTGTTTCATTTTTAAAGACAAAGGAGAGAAATAGCGATGATACACAATCCAGTGAGCAACTTATAAATTCAAAAATTAATGTGAAAGATGTTGTTGAATTAAAGTTACAGCTTAAAAATTAAAGGTATGTATAGTTGTCTCATATTCAATTGCATTTAATATGAATGTGTTTCTAACTTATAGCATGTGTTTATTTCTTTTATGCTTATATTGTGTGATAGCTAGATTTTCTTTAAAAATTTAAAGATATATATTTAGTCCTTAGTCTTGACCTTTAAAATTAAAATCTTGATTCTACCCCTAGTAATTATGCTTATATTCCTAATTAATCACTTTAAAACGAAGGGAAAACCAGGTATCAATGAAGTGTTCAATTGATTACATAATAAGCACTTATCATCTGCATAAGTAATTGCTTCCATACAATTCAAATGAAATGTGCATTATGCGGACTAAATTGATGACCAAATTGATATTACAATTTTTTTACGGACTAAATTGATGTCACAACTCTTTTGAGGATCAATTTGAGGTTTTATTTATTTTTATTATAATATTTGATTTTAAACTTATATTTGAATAACTAATAAAAATAATTATTTTAATATAATTTTCTTTTTTATATAGTATGATGAAAAATACAAGTCACAAATACTCAAATATATTAAAGAAATAGAGTATTATATATTATTATTTTTTTATATTTTATTTAATTAATAAATAATTATTAGAAATTGAAATAAATAATAAATTATAATTTTAGATAATAAAATTTTTTAATAAATAAAATGACCAATAATAAATATTTAAAAATAATATTATTTTAAATTTATATTAAATAATTAACAAAGTTATTATTTTATCATAATCTTGTTTCTACTGATATATTTACTAAAACTTAGAATTATTTATGATCGTAATAGGACAGTAATATATAATAAAATATATCATTTTATACTGTACAATATTAAAGTCTTAATTAATCTTATATTATTAAATTTTATTTTATTAAATTTTATCCTATTATATTTACCAAACATACCCTTAGTTTTGTCTTTGAGATTGGGATTTGGGTTTGGTTTGATGTATTGACATTGTTCTATCTTGGCTATTTGGTTGTGAGTTAAAGTTGCAACATCGACCGGTGTTTGGAGGAAATATATGGTGGCGTAAGTGTGTTCTGAATTTTGTGCTTTATGATAAGAGATAAATAAAAATAAAAAATAAAAATTGATAGTTTATTTAATATACATGAAATAATATTTGAATTGAATTGAGTCTATCTTTTTTTTTCTAATATACATCGGCTATGAAGCACGAACACGGCGGAAAGGCCACCGTACCGGTGTTGGACACGCTAGCGACATTGACACGCTGACGACCCCGCAGACACATGTGTCGAAGATGTGTCCTGTGTCGTGTCCTTCAACCTTCGATCTAGAGAATCTCGACACCCGGACACGGCAACTCGGGTTAAATTTTTTTTGAAAAAATAAACAACTACCGAAAGAGTTAGATATGATATGTTCACAAAATTTTCGGATGTAATCTAGAAGATATGATAAGATTTTCTATAGATATTGATAAGCTATGATGAATTTATATTTACATAAAATACATATATAAATAATTAAATAAACTATTACTCTTTCCATTCTTATTTTACAAGTTCCTCCTCTGCCGCTGTGCTCTTCCAAGTTGAATCTGTTTACACTGTCGCTCTGTCTTCTAAGCTTCCGCTGTGCTCTTTCTTTTACTCTCGTTTGCAACCTCCGCCACAGTGCATTTGGTTACTCTCGTTTTCGTCTCCGCTACGTCTCTCTCTCTTTCACGGCTTAGGGGTCACCACTCACTGGGATAGGTGGCTTTTAAACTTATATAAATATAATATTATATTTTGTGTGGTTGTAATCATCTCAACCTTTAGATTTTTTTGGTCAATTTCTTGTTACAGTCACGTAAGACTTTTTGTTACATATGTATACTAAAAACTATTTCACATTTTTTTAACAGAATATGATTTGGAATTAAAAAACAAACTTGTTATAAGACTTTTTTTTTCGTCAATTTTTTATTATATTATTTTTCAATAATTACAATATCTTGAGATAATTTTTTTTAATTTTATGCAAAATATATATATTTTTTATGTTGATAATATGTCATTTTTTATTATAATATACTATTTCTATATATTTTTTATACAACGTATCCCCACCGTATTGTATCTTATGTTATTTAAAATTTGTCGTGTCTCCATATACGTGTCGCGTGTCGTATCCGTGCTTCCTAGTACATCGGGGCTTAAGCCTAAAGAAACTACAAATGCACTATCCGGGAAATACATCTCCCTAGAGAGTCAACAAGAACCTCCTGAGACACAACAGGAGGTATCCCGTCATACACTACCACAATTACTTGGAGCTCATGGCGATGTTTTGCCATATTATCTGCAGAGCCATTTGCTTCCCTGTGGATAAGATTGACTACAACATTCCAATCATTGACTACAGCATTCCAATCACTATGGATTGAGTCCATTTTGAACATTAAAATTGAAATCCAATTTAGTCCAATCACATTTAGCACCGAAAAAGGTCAATATGAATGACTATTCATGCCATTTGGCCTTACTAATGCACCAGCTACTTTTCAGTCATCGATGAATGAGATAACATCTTAATGTTTAGCCCATCATGGAAATATTAGAAATGATGTTACAAAGGCTGCAAGAAGAGTCCCTTTATGCAAAATTGTCAAAACGTTCATTCGGTACTAAGGAGATAGATTATTTGGGCCACACTATTTCAGCTTCAAGGGTGCAAATGGATAAACATAAGGTGGATGCAATTCTAGAGTGGCTAAGGCCCACAACAATTAGACAGCTGACGGGATTTTTGGGCCTCATTGGCTATTGTAGGAGATTTGCAAGAGGATATGCAGCCTTGGTAGCTCCATTCACTTACTGAAAATGAAGAATTTCTTTTGTCACCACATGCTGAAGAGGCCTTTAAAAAACAAAAGAATGTTGTCGCCACAGCATCTGTTCTGTGACTACCTGATTTCTCATTACCATTCTCATTAAGAATACTGATGTATCTAGACTGGGTATAGGGGTTGTTGTAGCTCAAAATAATGACCCTATTGCTTTCTTTTCTTAGAAGTTGAGTCCTAGGATGCAAAAACATTCGGCCTACACAAGGGCATTGTATGCAATCACTGAGGCAATTGCGAAATTTAGACACTACCTGCCAGGGAACAAATTTGCCATTAGGATTGATCAGAGAAGTTTGAAATCCTTCTAGGGCCAGTCCTTAGAGACCCCTGAGCAACAATGGTGGCTACACAAACTACTTGGCTATAATTTCATTATCCAATATAAGCCAGGGAAGAAAATATCCTTGCTGTCCAGGTCAATGTATATAGCATGGTTTGAACCACAAAACAGTTGGCTTCATGACATAAAAGCCTTGATTCAGCAAGATAGTGAGTTACTGGAGTTATTGCAGAAATGTGAATCTCGTCCTGGTGCCAATTCCAATTACATAGCTAAGCATGGGCTATTATATTGGAAAGAAAGATTAGTAATTCCAAAGAGTGCCAACCTGAGGGAACAGATTATGAAGGAATATCACAGTTCACTCATGGGAGGTCATTCGGGTGTGGCCAAGACAGAACAGAATTTGCTCCCAATATTATGGCCTAACATGCACAAAGACATTAAACTATATATTCAAGCTTGTTGTGTATGTCAGCAAGCTAAAATAGAAAATACACTTCCTTCAGGCCTTCTTAATCCATTGCCAATACCAGATTGGGTGTGCGGTGTGGGAAGATATAGCCATGGATTTTATCACTGGCTTACCACAATCTCATGGCTTTTTTGTTATAATGGTTATGGTGGATCGAGTTACAAAATATCCTCTCTCTTCCCCCCTTCTCTTAAATCATATTACAACAGTAAATTGGTGGCTGAAGTTTTTGTACAAAATGCATTTGAGCTGCACAGAATCCCAAAGTCCATTGTTTTAGATAGAGATAAGTTTTTCATTAGCCATTTGGCAACACTTGTTCAAGTAGCAGGCGACTTCACTAGTTATGAGCTCATCTTATCATCCTCAAATGGATGGAGAAAGTGAAATACTAAACAACTGCCTAGAGATGTACTTAAGGTCCTTCAATTTGACAATCCTAAGTCTTGGACCAAATTTCTCCCATGGGTAGAATATTGGTACAATACTTCCACTCATAGAAGTATTAGCATGTAACCTTTTAAGGCACTATATGGTAGAGATCCGCCCTCATTGATCAAATACAGCCAGGAACCACAAGATCCTCCATCAGTTTAGGAGCTGTTGGTTAAAGGGATCAGTTGCTGGATCAATTAAAGCACAATTTGCAGAAAGCACAGAATTATATGAAAGGCCAGGCAGATAAGAAAAGAGGGGAGCTGTTGTTTGAGATAGGTGACTTGGTGCTGGTGAAACTCAAGCCCTACAGGCAACAGTCAGTGGCTTTAAGGAAGAATAATGAGCTCGGTTTAAGATATTTTGGTCCCTTTAAGGTGATTGAAAAATTGGGACCTGTAGCTTATCGATTGCAACTTCCTAAGCATGCCAAAATTCACTTAGTGTTTCATGTTTCATTGCTTAAGCCGTTTAAGGGTTCTGTCACCACTCCCTATTTGCCATTACCATTGACAACTTCTGAATTGGGCCTAATCGTGCAACCAGCTAATAAGGTTTTATCTACAAAAACCTTAGTCACAGGGAATCAGTATATACCTTAGGTGTTGATCAAGTGGGAAAACACACAGCCCTCAAAAGCTACATGGGAAAATGCTAAGGAAAGCTCAATATATATCCTCACTTTAACCTTGAGGACAAGGTTGCTCTCCAAGGGGATGGCAATATAATAAGTAATAATGTAGATTATGAAAGCCAAACAAACGTTGAGTTGGACAAGGAGTTGCCAAAGGAGGGAACTACAGTTACAAGCAATGCAAAGGTTGCACGGAAAAGATGTGAGTGAGGAAAGCACCTACAAAGTAGCGGGACTTCCCCTAGGGAGAATTAAGCTTATGGTATTGATTCAGCCTGATTGAGATCTTGAGAAGGATTCTTAGCTCTCATTGACAGTAGATTGATTGTAATTCTGCTACAGTTCATTTCTGTTACTATTTCATTATTTCATACACTATTCTTGAGTTCCTAATATAGTTCTCAGATAAATTCATGCTTCACATTGTTTTATGATAACAAACCCTAGCAATAAATAGAACCTATGACCAAGTGGTGAGGTGCATATGTATGTTTCAATATTTCTTGTGTAATCAACGGATGGTGATTGTAGATATTCTATGTGGTAAGGCTACCTAAAGGGTCCGAAACTGTTTTTTTTTTTTGAGAGGAAAGAATTCGAAACTTTGTTAAAATTTAGTTACTAGAAATTATGCGGTATACTTTTTGACTTTTAGATAAATAAATACATATTATTTCATTTTATCCAACAACTATCATGACTTTTGTTAAAAATTATGACAATATTTTTCTAACTTTGCAGCATTATTTTAAATAGATATTACAAAATTCAAATTTCATAAAATCATTATCTTAACATAATTAATAAGCACAACCAAATCTTATTTCATTAGACACATCATACAAATAAACAGAAAGACAAATATGAAATGTATCTATTTTGCCCCCTGGTTTACTTTCCTATAGTTGAATAAGCCTGAGGTCTTCCATTTCCTCCCTGAACTTGGGCATGGCAGCATTGGGGAGGGAGAGGAAAATCCTAACGCCTCCATTCATTGAAGGATCCAAGTTACTTGAAGATGAGAAAATGCACATGCTCACATTCGCAAACATGTTGCACGGGGCAGGTACTATATTCACCGGTTCCTTCCATCCAAAATCCATGTTTTCCAAGAAACCGAAATGCCTCCAATCTGTCAAAACCATGCATGCACCCCTTCCATCGTAATCAAAATCCTCCATTTTTGTCTCCGAAGTGTCAATCGAGCTTTTGATATATTCCCTCGTAAAAGCAACCTTTTTAGTCTCTCGAATGATGTTCACCACATGTGAGAGTGGTCTTTCATTGAGTTCCTTCACTGTCAGCACAACTTTTGCATCCACAATGGCATTCCCATAATACCCTTCAGGCAAAGGAGGATCCAGAAAGTGTCTTCTCACCCCTACTGCGACACTTAGCAAAGTTTTGCCATCATAGCTCAGTTTCAAGGCTCTGGCTCTTGACCTCCAAACATAGGCGGCAAGAGACTCAAAACTTGTGAAGCTTTCATTCGTAGTTTCAATATTGTCACTAATTTCCTTCATCAAACTAAGCTTAAGTCTTCTTATACTCTCGCTATCCACCTTAAAGCATTCATGCATAAGAGTTGTGGTTGGCAAAAATGGTGAAACTGAAGCTGAGGCGTCATCCATGGGACTTGGCAATGGTTGTTTGGTGATTGACCCCATTAGTCTTTCCCTCTCCCACACAGGTTTCACAGATGGCTCACTTTTTCCACTTGCAAGTTCAGCTATGGCATGGAAGAATTGAGATGCTCCAGTCCCATCAACTATATTGTGTGATGCCCCTATTCCAATTGTGAAGCCCCCACATAGAAACTTGGTCACCTTGACCACCAAAGGATATAATTGGTAACCATTTTCATCTTGGGAAGGGAGATCAAGTACCAAGTCTTTTGCAATTTCTGTGTCATTACCATCAAGGTAATGAAGAGAAGAAAGGTTGCAATTAGCAATTGCCTCTACAAATGGAACTCCATCTGCATTGCAGTTAACTCTAAGTTTCCCATCAGCATGTTTTACTAGCTTACCTGCAAAAGGGTAATAATAAAACAAAGCCTTTGAGAGTGCTTGTTTGATCACAAGCGCAGCGTCTAGTTGGCCATTTTGGGAGTCACTATTATTCGGTGATTGGTATACATGAATGGTTTGACATAGGCCATTAAGTTCAGGTTGGTTATCGATGGTAGATAGAGAAATACTAGAGAAAGGAGTGGGTTTTGATGGTTTGACATAAACAACATCTTTCATGTCAAGCTCGAGAGATGCCTTATGATATGCCATGGAAAATTGTGGGTTTGAATTTGGGAAAGTCTGTTGTAGTGAGATTTGAAATGTGAGGGTAGTTTGTATGATACTTGAATCTGATCATGGCCATGCTTCATATCTTAGTATATAAAACAAAATTCTATTTTTAATTAGTTTTTATCATGTGTGAAATCTCGAATTATTTGAATGGCAATCTAATTGTTTACTTACTTTATAAAAAGGTGCATGATTTACTCAACGTTTTGAAAAGGTCAAAAACTTCTTTAAACCTTATAAAATATTTAAAGAAAACCTTTGAATGTGATCAATAAAAACCTCTCAATGCCCTTTCAATGCATCATATATCTATATCAATAACTAAAAATATATATGTATAGTTTCCGTGATCTCATGAAATATATATATGCATATTTTCTAATTTCATTTGTAGCTTGCTCTAAATCTAACTGAAAAGCAGAAACTTGTTGCTATTATATTCTTTTGTTGCTTATTGCCAAAATTTATACTTATGACGTTGTGAAAATATTAAATCATATTTAAACAGTGCTAACAAAGCATTATTATAAAAAAAATATTTTATTGAATAAATATTAAATATATTTTTCCAACATATAATAACATTTTTTGAATTTTTTATCACTTATATATTATTCAAATAAGAGGGAAATAGAAAAAAATAATATTTTTCAAGTGAGAAAATAAATAGTAGAGGAAAAGTTACTGGAGTAATAGTACTGCTTGGGATAGTATTTGTAAATATATTATAAAATTATTCTTAAAATTTAAAATAACTATAATAAATATAATTTAAAGAAAGTAATTTATACTTTCAATATTATTTAAAATAGTAAAATTATATTAGTTTTTTAAAATTTTAAAAAGTATAAATCAGCTTTACAAAACACCTTATAAGATGCTATCAATAATACCCCTAACTTTTAAAAGCCACAAATATAAGCACCCGTAATATTTTTAACAAAAAGAAAAAATTGATTTATATTTTTTATATATAATAATACTCTTTTAAATAGCATTACCAAATCAAACTTTAATTGAGAGCTAAACCAAGTACTAGAGCCCTCTTAAAATTTATAGGACCCAATTTAAAATGTTTTCGTTCATCTATTTATTAAAATGCGTGTTTGGTTTGGTGTTTGGGCAGCCAAACCCACGTTCAATGCATCACAAAATTGACTTTGGGAGGAAATATTTTGTTTAGATATTTTGCTGCAGAATTGATTATGCTTGCAAACCCCAATTAAGGTTGAAGCAACTGGAAGCTGCTTTTGCAGTGAGTTTTTCATGCCCAATCATTATTAAAAACTAAATTTCCTATACTGCCCTCAAATAATTAGTGCTGATTTCATTTTACATTTTTTTTAATTATTTTTACTTCATGAACTCTAGTATATGTTAGCAAATAAAGGGGATTCCTGTACTAGAAAATAAAGATGGTTCTATTTGAAAATTATGTTTTTATAATATTCAAAAGTATCTATCTAAATTATGTATTTGAAGGTGGGTTGTGTATTAAGAATATTATTTAAATTGATATATAAAAATCGAAATAAATTTAACAAACAAAATAACTTGCATTATTTATATTTTAATGGTATCATTAAAAATAAAAAGTTGATTGTTATAAAGATATTTTACCACTTATTCAAATTTAACTACAAAATAATAAAAATAAATTAGGATGAAATAAATGCCTCTTTTTTATAATTATATATTTAAAATTGATTTTGATCAATAATAATATCAATTTTATAAATATAGAACCAAACACACACACACACACACATATATATATATATATATATATATATATATATATATATATATATATATATATATATTACTAACCTCCACACATGAGAAGGTTAGCAATCTTCACATTTTGTTTAAGACAATAAAGCCGGCCACTTTTTGTCTAAATCAACTTATCACCATGGATAATTATGTAATTTTATTTCATCTGTATTAAATATTATCTTCATTTTTTCTTTCACTTCATTAATATTTTCTCTTGTATTTTTCTTTCTCTTTCACTTTCATCTCTTCCTTCTTCATGTCCAGCATCACCAACATCACCTTCATTTTCATCTTCTCTCATGCCATCCCTTCTCCATCTGCACAAATTTATTATTATTATTAATTAACAAATTATATGCCATTATTTTCTGGGCACCATATCTTTTTTCTTTTTTTCCGGTGCATCTGAGTGACAATTTCTGGACACCATGTCTGACTTGGCATGAACTATTTACATTTGGCTATTGAACTATGGAGCTTCCAAATAAGATTTTTTATTTTTTATTTTTGCATTCAAATAGTCCGGGCATAAGAAAAAAGAAAAGGAATTTACTCTTTTTTTTTTCAAAGGAAGGAAAAGGAATGTACCTATCAACGTTGAAAAATATATACTTCTTAGGCACGTGGTTTTGGCTTTAGCATTGGTAAATTATTCTATAATTTTATCTAGCCTTTTAATTTGCAAAATGATGCTTCGAAGATTTAAAAAATCTGCCAAGAAATATGTATCCAGACGATAATTATAAAGAATTTGATTTTAGCGTATAATTTTTGTTTAAAAAATTAGTAATTATTAATAATAATTTGATGTAAGTTCATAGTGGCATGGGGAGATGAAGGTGGAGGTGCACGGTGGTGGTGTTGGAGATGAAGGAGGAAAAGATGGAGGTGAAAGAGAGAGAAATAGAAGAGAAAATATTAATATGTGAGAGAAAAATTTAAAGATAGTAATTAATATAGATGAAATAAAATTATAAAATTATTCATGGTGATTAGTTGATTTCAAAAAGAAGTGGTTGGCTTTATTGTCTAAAACAAAATATAGAGGTTGTTAATCTCCACATGAAGGTGTAGATATTAGCAACTCTCTCTCTCTCTCTCTCTCTCTCTCTCTCTATATATATATATATATATATATATAATTTTAAACATTATTATACTACCTCATAATTTTTCATAAAATATATTTTTTATCAATCTAACTATTGAATTATAATTATATATTATAAAGATAATTTGTGCCAACTTTTATAAAAATTAAACATTAATAAGAATATAATCAAATAATTTTTATTTTTATATATTTTAAATATATATCTTACATTGATTTTGATGTATATAAAAAATATACCAAACAATTTTAGATTCATACAAAAGTTTACAAATATGATCTATAAGTTATAAACTTCTTATTTGATAATAAGTTTTATAAAAAAAAATTATTCAATAATATAAGCGATATTTAAAATTATATCAATATAATTTGTCCAGGGATAGTTATTACAAGAATAATTTATTAAATAATTAAAAGATAAAAATAAAAATATTAATAACATAAAATAAATTAAATTTAAATCCGAACAACGTAAATCTAAATCCTCACTAACATACTCTTTCTTTATCAACATCATCCTAGAGTTTTCTTCTGACAGTGATACAGAAGGAAAATGATAGCTGGAAATTCCGCGTGCAAGAGAAATTGCCTGCCCCCGACTATCCTTTTATGTTGCGTCTGTTTATGTGGATGAAAAATGAAAACAAAGGCAAGAAAGATGGGCACATACATCAAACCCCTTTTGAAGTTGTGAACACAGCTTACGACTTACCACAGCTAAGAGGCACAAGAATTAATGCGAAAATTACACCATATGCAACCACGTTTGAGTTGAGCCAACTGCTAAGTGATTGTCTCACTTCATTTGCAAAGAGTGTGGCAATTACGAAATTTGCAATTTGTAACTATGACACTATAGCTGTCGAAGGACCGGAGTGAATTGATGGGCTGAAAGGCTCATCAAATAGAAGGATACGTGTCGTTATTTCATATTTAGATTTTAGTTTTTATTAACATATTTTATTAAAGAAAACGGCTCGTATATACCGCATTTCACAAAATGTACAGCACACTTTGTTATCTAACGAGTTAAAATATGATAGTATATTCTATCTGTAGTATATTAAAAAATTATCTCTGTTGACACATATTTCGGAGTTCAACATCCCTAATTTACGAGTTCATTTCTTCTTAGTTTTTGAGTTTCGAATTCAATAAAGTTCTCTTCTTCCTTGTCACAAGTTTTCAAGTTCCAAATTTCGAGTTCAACATTCCATCTTATCCCCACGTTTCTGAGTTCCAAGTTCAACATGAGTTTTAGAGTATATTATAAGTATACGAAATATGAATGCACCATTATATTTTAGCCTTTAAATTATAATATGTATGATATATTTTATAAAGTGAGGTGCACTGTAGCCTTCATCTTTATTAAAATTATAATATTTAAAAAATGTTGCAAAAGATATTAAAAAAAGTATTGTTAAAAAATTTTTAATAATATTTTTTACAAATGTTGCATATAAATTTTGTTATTTAAGAATTTTAACAATATTTTTATATAATTTAGCGACAATTTTCTATTTTTCTTTTATATAATTTCATAAGTTATTAAATCTTAATTATGTTGCAGTGTGTTCTGTGTTTCTTTTTTCTTTACAAAAGAGAATTCTATGTATCCTTGTAACAATGGCCAAAGATTCTTTAAGGTACTACTATGTCATATTCAGGGTATTTAAATCCAATTTAACCCAATCAAAATTACTAAATTGATCTAAGAAAATAAAAAATCGATTAAAACTACAAAAATTTGGATTGGATCGATTCTTGTTTTTTAAAATTTGCATGTTAGCCAATTTTAAAATCATCTCTAGCAAGTATACCATATCACAAGTAATAAAAGTGACTACGGATTGTCATTTTGTCGAGGACTTAAACCAACTACTAATTCACTTGAACATGTCAATATTCAAGCAAATGCGAATAAGAAAAATTAATAAATTAAAAATAATGCAAAACTGTAAGTAAGTGAGTGGTAGAAAATATGAAGAACAATGAATAGGAGATAGGTGTTAGGGGTTGATTTTCTCTAAGTTTCCTAATTTTACATTACCCAAATATTAAATTAATTTCTTAACAATACTATTATTGGTCGAATTTCTCCAAACTAATAGTCAAAGACCAATTCCTTGATACTTGGACTCTCTTAAGGTAAATTGAATAGTTTAATACCTTAAACTATTCTAAACTTATCCTAAGGATATAAGAATAGGAATTCAAAATACTACACAAGTGAGTACTTCTATTTCTAGTTACTCTAAGCTATAGTAATTTCTAGATTGACTTATTTTATAAAATGAAATCCCTTTTGACATTACAAAACTATATATCAGTTGATGGGTGATTAGGCCAAAAATAACATTAAGAACACTACAAATTAAGTAATATATTGAAAAGAGAATTAAAGTAATAAACATAATACGAGACTACATCTTCCTAACACCTAAAAAATTTAGCAAGCCATAGTCAAAGAAAAGCAAACAATAAACCTTGGAGTCTTGTAATTTGATAGAGGCATGTGATGCCTTGGAGGTGGAATCTTGATTCCTCAAGTCTTCCTCTCCTTGACACTCATAATGCTCTCAAAAAAATCAAAAACCTTACTTAATTTTTTATTTATATATTATTTTTACTTAATATTATTTTATACATATTAAATAATTTTTTTACATGACCAAATCGAAAAAAAATTATTTTTATCATTTATTTTTATTTATGTATTTTATTGACTAAAGTTACTTTTAGTTTAAAATATTCTAACATTAATTTTTTTTTTCAGTCAAAAATTGATCAAACTAATCTAATCTAAACCAGTAAAAATTGGATTGGATTATATTGAGTTTAAAATTTAAGGAAGATACTTCATAGCCTGAAAGTTTGTCCGAAAATACTTGCTAAAATTATATGGCAAAATATGATAGGAGCACTTCAAATTTTTTAACCATTCATAATTTCTATTCTACCACTTAAAATTTGCCGCATGTGTGCCAAATATATCTGAAAACTTTTTGAACAAGGTTTTCTCATACTAAATAGTAGCACTTAAAATTTAAATTAAATCGATTCAATCTAAATCACTATAAATTATATTATTTAAATTAATTTAATTTTTTAATCAAAATTGATTTAAATTGTAGCACAAATATCCACTATGTACGATATATCAGCCTCAGAACCCGTGTGAGCGCTGTAGTGACAATGAGGCAGGTATGTTATTTGTATGTTCAAAAAGATGGACACTCCAACACTTTCTTTCTACTTTTTCTCTCTCCATCAATTATTTCACTCATTTTCACTTTCTTTTCCAATTTTTTTTCTCTCTTCTCTCTTTGAGTGTCTAAGGGTATCTACCTACTTAATGGTACAAAAAATATTTCTCCAAATCTCATACGAGAGCATTTATAACTCAGCATATTTAACAAATTTTCTGAAGGACACGTTTGTAATGTTTGATCTGATTGATGCTTAGTCAATGTCCACTTAATTACAAACAAAATTCTTCAAGCTAACTATTGTGTGTACAATGATGGAAATATATTACTTCCATTTCACATAAAAAAGTCACTGTAAAAAAAAATTATCTTTTAATTTATTGAAGAATCAGATTAATTAAATTATATTAATTAAAACAAGGAATTATGATAGATCGGTAATATAGATAATAAGGAAAAAAAAGCTACTATCTCCAGTTTATAATAATTGTCAATTTAGCTATTTTTAAATAGATTAAGAAATCCAAATTAAATGCATAATTATGATATAAATTTATTAAAATATCTTTATTAAATTTTATTGTGTAGTAGAAAATATGACTTTATTATGTGGTGGAAAATTGTCACATCTTTCAACCAATAAAAATAAATAGTCAATTGAAAAATCAACAATAAATATTATATTGATATATAAGAATAACAACTATTATGAATAAAATTTTTTTATTGAAATTGACAATTATTGTGAATCGGAGGAAGTATAATTAATGCAAAATGATAAAATTATTATAAAATAATTAATTATTTATTAGAATTCTATAATAACTATTGTTTTTTCTTAAAATGTTTTTGGCATAGTGAAGATGAAAAGAAAAGAAGAATACAAGGAGCTCAAGCAAGGAGAAGCTCCAACTGTTGATGTCTCTTGAAGCACACTCCAATGGAGTCAGCTAGCATGAAGTGATTCAGATCTTTAGGCGGAACATCTAGAACCAATGACTCCACATTCAACTTGTTACCCTCCTTGCTAAGCAATATGTGCATTGGTTTTTGTCTCTTGGAGTTTAATAAAGCAAACACCAATAAATTACCACTAGCTGGAGTTCTTGTTCTAGACATGTTCTCATACATAACTATGTTTTTGGCGATATATCCCAATACAAATTTATGTCCAGATATATTGCCAAAAACACAGTTATTTGTGGATGGAGAGAGTAAAAAATAACATATACAGAACTCATACAAAATCGTTAATTTAGGTTGCATTTTCATTTTTACTATAAGTCTATTCCTTGGCGACGTCTCCTATACGCTGTACTTAGGAATGTGTACCAGACATCTTGTTATCTGAAAGTTTAGATAAAATAGTCTATAGATACATCAGAAACTTATTATACACCACAAAATTCACACTTTCTCCCTCATCCCCCCATCTGGCGCCCTCCCACCTTGCACGTCGGCCCCCTTGGCCGCACCGGGAACGACCACCACCACCCTCCGTCATGCACACACTCCCACCATTCTCCATCGCCTCTTGTGTTGCCGCCATCTCAACTCCCAGCAATGCACTATGCCACCGCATGTCGCTCTCAAGATCCCATTTGGTACCTTTATTGCGAAGAACGACATACACAAGGTTCCGTTGACCATGACAAAGAGCTTCCGCTATTTTAGCAGTGAGGAGTATATGATTATTGATGATGGCAAAATTACGATAACAACGGTGAAGATATCCATGATGTGAATCTTTAAAATTTATGCTTTTTATTTATTACATTTACAATCTCCGAATGGATATGATCCAAAATTACTCATTGGTTGGCTTATCCAAAGTGAGATGCATAATTTATTCTAATGGCTAAAACAAAATAAACTTGTATTTTAGATCCATTTAGACTAGGAAAAAAAAAAAGAGTGTGTGTGTATTATTGTACTTGCACTAGGCATAGGAAACTTCATTAACTAGTTTACCGGTATCTGAACTTTTGGAGAATATGTTCCAGCTAGCCAGTTTGCATGAACATAAGAGTCTTAGAGGTTATTCATGTTCCCAATGCTTTTGTTTTGTGAATTGGGAAGTGACTTTTATGTGAAAAGTTACTGTCTCAAAGTTTATTCATGTTTCCCTTATTTTACCATTGACATACCATGGTAGGGAGGACAAACAAGCGGGGGTAGGAAGGGTTGAAGGCTTGCCATTAGAATCTAGAGGTTGATTTGTGGAAGGCGAAGACGAAAAGGTATGGGCAAGATGGGGGGTGATGGTTTGCTAGAGCTGTGATGATGGTGGGTGGAAAGGAGAAAGGATACTGGAGATAGCTGAAATTGGGAGAGAGGAAGAAGAGAAAATGTGAGAGTTTTACAGTGTATTAATATGCCTCTAGTGTATCTATAAACTATCATATTTGGATCATTAGATGATAGGGTGTGTGATACACCCTGCTAAGTAATGTGCATAGGAGACATTGCCCTACTTTCCTTTCTCATCTATTTAATATTATCTTACCAGTGTAGTTACATCACATAGGAAGATTATTGAATTTAATTGTAAAAGATTGATATAAATTGATAATTAACAATTGTGTAAATATTATGTGTCAATTATAGGCAATTTATGGTTTAATATGTATCAATCTTGGTTATGGTTGTTGCTCTGAAAAAATGTATGTTATATAAGGATAAATAATTAATCACATATATACTCAACAACTTATTTACCGCTACAGTAATAATTTATAGGAATGTTCTATACTTCTACATGAACTCAATTAATGTCATGGAGCTTCGAGTTTATTGAATAATTGATAAAAATAAAGTTCCCATGATCAAAGCAGAATCAGCATTTGTTTTGGATCTTTTAATAGTAAACATTGGTCTCAAGTCATAATGCCATGATCAAAGCAAAATGAGCATTTGTTTTGCAAAATGTTATGAATGGCAGATCATGTTAGAGTTGGAATAGTTGAATATGAAGTTTACAAATGAATTTTAATAAACAAAATAATGCTGCAATATATAGCGTAAGTTGTTCTGCATATTGATAATGATTGAAAGCAAAAATTGATTTAATGTTTTCGCAAGTATCATAAAATAAGATTACATGAAACAATTGTAAACCATCGTGTTTGTTCTCTATCACCAGTTTAATCGAGTACCTATAAAATTACATTTTTCAATGAATAATGTTTGTATCATTGGAAGTTGAATAAATAAACAAAATATCTTCAGTTGTACATATCATTGGGAGTAATATTCTGAAATATTTCCTTGTAGACTACATGCATTGTGCAATTTTCAATTATGCCATCATGATTCTCCAATAGGATTTTTAAGACATTCTTACTCCTTGCTCTAGAAAGTGCCACATACAGTTGTCCATGGGTAAAAATCGGTCTTGGAAGATATAGTCCAATAGTAGACAATATTTGGCCTTGAGGCTTATTTATGGTCATATCAAATGAAACTATTATTGGAAACGGTCTTATCTGGAACTTAATTGGAATAGTTTCATTGTTTGGAATCATGTTCATCCTGGGTATCAACACCACCTTGCCAACCTGATTTCCTATAAGGGTTAAACATTCTATAACATGATTTCCCATTCTCTTTATCTGCAATCTAGTTCCATTACATAGACCATTGGATTGATCTATGTTTCTAAGCAATATGATTGGAACTCCTTCTTTTGCAAGATTAACTTATGAGGAGGTAGACCAGAACAATTTATTCCATTAAATATCTTTAATGAAAAAGCATCCAATTTAGATTCCATATTCCCTTCCTCAATGTACACTGAATCAAAACTGAGATAAATGTTTTCCTCTCCTGGAAACCTTGACACATCCAATAATTTCTAGTGTAGGTCCAAGAATTGTTCTTTCTTTGAAATACTCAACATTTGCTAAACTTGACAACATATTCGGGTAAACAAAATCTACCAACTCATCAAAGGCAGTGGCAGAATTGCTTATAAGTATATCACCTGGAAATTCAATTTCTACTTCACCTTCATCTGAATCACTTGCAATACCATCTCTAATTTGCAGCAACTAATCACTGAAGTCTTTTGTATTATCATTACTTGTAGCACAAATTGTTAGCCTCATATTTTTTGAAAGTTCAAGAACTTTGCAAAAAAAACCAAAGATATGATGAGTTTATAGAAGCTTGCACTATATCCTGTCTTGTACCTCTTGGAATGGCTAGAATAATCAATCTAAAATCTCCACCCAGCGCCATCGCTTTTCCACCAAGTGCCAAGTCAGGATTATAAGATTGAGTAAATCTAAGGACATCTTTTAAACATTTGTCTAATACTTCGTAGTAGTATCTACTTAGCATTGGGGGGCTTCATCCCAGATAATCAACTTTGCCTTTGCTATCAATCTTGCATGAGGGCTTCCTTGCTTGATGTTACATAGAGAATCCTCATTTACGTTGAGTGGAATCTTGAACCTTGAATGGGTAGTTCTTCCATTTGGCAATAATAATGAAGCTATTCCACTTGAAGCCACATTTAGAACTATGCCACCCTTTGAGCAAATTGCTACAAACAAAGTCCTCCATACAAAAGTCTTCCCTGTCCCACCATAGCCATAGAGGAAGAAGAAACTGCCTTGATCATTATTTACTACATTCAAGATTAAATCATAGTTCTACATTGTTTATCTGTAATATATTCCAAGTACCCAGCCAACTCATTTGACAAAGCCTCTACATAGAAGTTCAGTTCTTCCATTATTAATCTGTCCTGCATGGAAGCAACAATCTCTTTTGAAGGTTGCAGCATATCAGAATATTCTCTTAGAGATATCCCATCTAACTCAAGTAATTCCTCAATGTTAGCAAGAGTAATATTTCTTATTTGTTCATTCGTAAGAAACAAATCTGCCAACAAAATTGAAATGAAAAAGTAGATGAATATGGAAAACATGATTTAAATTTTAACATTACCGTCACAATTCACACATTTCTAAATAACAAAATAATTACCTTGACATTGATGTGTTCATTGTTGTTTATACAGCACATCATCTAAAAGATGCTTCCAACTTTTTTCCCATACAAAATCAGGCCTGCTCATATTATTTGATATCAATAATACCACAAATAATCTTCTCAAATAGGTAGCTAAAGCCCGTGAGCTTGCTTTAATGATTGCAACGATGAATTCTTTGTCATCTTAGAGTAATCTTAAAGCATAGCATGCATCCTTAAATGAGGTATAAACAACACGTTTGCAGTCCTTATATCTTCAAACTTCATGCAGCCCTTTTGAATACTCAGCAACAATCTAAGACAGTAATCCTCTCCATTACCTATTAGTGGATGTGAAATTTTGCCAATTGCAAAGCCTTGCTTCCTTGGCAACCATATCGAACATTATTCTTTCCAAACAAACTTGGTTGGAAACTCATCATATGTCAGATTTCTTGCCTCTGAATATAATGTATTTGCCTTCATCCATGCTATCAACATTGTTCTCTTAGTAGCTGCTCTATCCAATACCTTTGGAATGTCTTCATGATCTTGAAATACTATTGGTTGATGGTCAGGCAAGTGAAATAGCAATTTGATAACAGCAGGCTCTCTCTCTTGAATATCAAAGCCAAATAATCTCCATGAAGCTTCACATGCAAAAATGTACCTATAATCATAGTAGTTACAAATTTCATCAACCTTTCTCTTGCTGATCCATCCCCTTGGAGAAAAGCTACAGTCATTCTATCATTCCCCTTATGGACATATTTGAAGAGATACTTGATAGGAGAAGTTTGGCAAGTATACTCAACATTGATATGATACCCATTCCACAATAGTTTTGGATTGTAAGGAACTATATAAGAATTATCCAAAATAGATCTTCTCTTGATAATTGTTCATCCATCATCTCTTCTCCTGTACTTAGGGATTCCAGCATCATCTATAATAGTCCTTGACCTAAAACCTTTTGGGAAGAACTTGGAACATCTACTATTCATGATGCAAGGACTATTTTTGTTATGCTAACCACATGGTCTATGAACTATGTATTTCTCAATAGCTACATATAATTTTGGATTTCTTTCTTTGTTAGGAATTTCTGCACTAATGAATTTGTCTATATCCCCAGGTGATGATGGCTTTGATTGTGGATGCATAAATAAGAGGATGTGAGCATGTGGCAATCCTCATTTCTAGAATTCAATAGTACAGACATCTATAAAAATTGAAACTATATTAAGTTAACAAAGAATAGATGCAATAGTTAAATTCCATAGACATTTATTAATATGGCAATTTCTTACATCCACTTATTCTTCCAAAAATACTATCTTCTTTTAAGTCTCATATTAATTCATCTAGCTTGATCTTGAAGACCCTACATAAAATGTCAAGCCTAGCCTTTGCATGTAATCGCCTTTTAGTAACAAACCTTTTCATTTCTTTCCATTATGGGTTACAGGTCATTGTGATAAAGAAACTTGGATATCTAGTATATTTGCATATGGCAAATGCATCCTTATAGTTATTAAACATGTACCTTGGACCTCTAGTGAAAGTACTTAGCAGAATTATCCTCTAGCCAATAGTTGCTGCATCTGTTTCTTCGCTTACCAAGCATTCATGCAATCCCTTGTATTGATCAACTCATAATCTTCACTGGTTGTGCCTTAAATATCTCAACCTTTCAGATTTAACTATTGTGTATATATCAACCAAGAACTATTGGAATAATCTCTTTGACTAAAGAATGATTCGTGGTTCATTAAGTTTATCCTGAATCCTATATGCAAAGAACTCTCTCGTGCTAATTTTTGTCCTTTTTATTACTGATGTATGACCTAATGATCTAGCAATACAAATACCCGGTCTAAAGCCATCCTCTCCATATGGAAACAACAATGGATATTGTAATCCAAGATACATGGGATGTAGACATCAATCTTTTGAAGCAATTTGGATTGTGTTTTGATTATAATATCCTTTTCAACCGCTGACTCATCAAGATCACCAACAATTAGAACAGTAACTACTAAAACTGGAAGCAAATTATATCTTCTGCCATCAGTATTTCTTTTCCTTATCAACTTGATCTTGATTTTAGAGAAGTCTCTTTACTTGTATCTATCCCTAACGTATCTAAAAGACTTGGCTAGCACATTTTGTTCGTTGAGCATTGATTTTAGAGCGAAAACTATTTCAAGCTTTATTAACTTGATTTCTGATCCAGGCCTAAAAATAGTGCACATATATATAAGGAAAGGAAAAAAAAATTCCTGTTAAAGTTATCAAATTATGCGGTATGATCTAAAGTAGTATGTAAGGATTAATGTATCTGTGTATGAGATCAGCAATCTACATCACCTGACTGCATTGATTTTGTTCTCCACTTCATTCTATGTGTCATATATGTTTAACTATGAGAATTTAGGTTTTTCATTAGGTGTTGGGATCAAACTTCCTATAGAATGGTACTTTTGCCCACCAAGAAGAAAAATAGGAGGAGCTATCTCATTATTTATTTGATAATCCACTTTTCTAGCCATGGATGTAAAACAAAACATCCCATTAAAAGCACTTATATTTTTCAAGAAATATTTACTTTTATCATCCTCTTGGCTATGTAAAATCTTGCAAAATCTTTGGAGTAGGGAGCAATATAGGCAACTGAATTTTGCCTTCTATGCAGCACAAAGAAAACTTTGGGTTGTTAGTCTTTCTGCTTTTTGAAAGTTGGTCATTGAGCCACATCAAAGACTTGCAGAATTCACACTCATTAATAGGATATCTTATATCCCATGTATCTACATTATCAAAATTATGCATATTTTACATTGCTATTTTTATATAGTTAATCAATTGTTCTGTTATGCAGTGAGGGAGGGTACCTTCTTCTGCTTTTGGATGTAAAATTGTTCTTCTCTTCTCACCAAATACATTTATGCCTCATGTTGTAACAAAGTTCCATAGGATTGACTGCACATGCATAAGCAACCATTGGGAATCTAAACATTACAAACCAACCTCCGATCCAAGTTTAAATTACTGAGAAAAGCAGGAAAAAGTAAATATAGGGAAATTGCTGTGCAAGCTTGCATGCATTGGTAATAGGTGGACATTATTACTTAAACCCAATATCCAAGATAATCAACACAAAACATAATTACTAGCTGAAGAGATATTCATAATTCTCGTTTTACAACATAGGCTTGATAATATAAGAAGGCAAATCATGATACATCTGAAGCAGATCAAATTAGCTACAAAATCAAATTAATAAGGTGAAGTTTATAATTACTACAACTGAGTAAGTATCGATGAAACTACTAATGTTTGGATAGTTTTGTTCTTACTTTAATCCTACCAACTACTATAGAAATAAAAACATAAAATAATCCTATATCAAGACTTCACTTACTAAATAGTAGTAAACAATCCTTTTTTACATAAATGTTTTGTTGCATTAATTCTATCAAATCTAAGGGATATTTCCCTATAATATATACAATATATACAACAAAAGTTTGATAAATTTTACGTAAGAAGTCCAAATTAAGAATAAAGAATCATAATTCCATTTTTAGATGGTCATATCACTAACCTTCAGGATGTCTGCTTCAGTGTTCATAATTACAAACTCTTCAACTTGTTGAAGGACTTGAACTTAGCTTTGTTTCCTTCCTTTTTTCTTTCCATTATACTCGACAAAAACCAAAATGGAACATTTTCACCACCAAAAAAATTTGTGATCACCCTCATGCAACAATTGTCCTCAACTTGATTATAAACTCATGTTTTAAACATATTCTCTTATGACATGATTCTTCGTTGGTTACATAAGGTGATCTAGTCAAAGAATATTGTTACTGAATATTATGTGTAACATTCCCATATAACGTTATAGAAAATAATGAAAACGTCATTGGGCAAACTTTTATTATTTACAGCCTTACCCCTGAACATTTTTGAAAATGACATTTAGGTTTTTATATCAATTGAATTAGCAGAATAAGATTTTAAACGAAACAGAACCACGTAGTGGAAACATAAAAACCCAATTCTTGGCCAATTGGGCCACGGAGATGTCCACATGTGAAATGACGTGGGATGCCCCAAATTTGTTTAAAATTATGAAAAATGCCATTAGCTATGGAAAACAGAAAACAAAAGGCCCTAATTTTGCAAAACATTTAAGTTATACCGTTAATCCATTTTATTGAGTTTGTAGAGTTAATTAAAAGATTAATTAAAGGTTAACTAGGGGTTAATTAAGTGTTAATTAGAGATATTAGGATTAAAAATAATTAGAATAAAAACATATAAAACCTCACAAAATTCTTCAAAATCGTTTTACCGATTTGAAGGAAATTGATAAAATTTTGGTATTTTCAACTGTCAAAACCCAAACCAACCAAATTTAACCTACTAAACCCTAATTCAAGTGGCTAGAATTTAGCCACCTCCCTCATCAAAGTGGTGCCACCCATGCCACAAAGAGTGAGCATGGTTGGCTCACTTATGAGCCACTTGACTTCTCCACCAATTAGAACCACTTCTTCCACACACCACCTCTATATCAAATTCATATAATCCTTTCTTACTTCCTTCAAAATTTCGGCCTTCCTCTCTCCCTTCCAGACCTCCCATCATTCCCTCTCATCTTCCTTCCTTTTCACTTCATTTCTCTTCCATTTCCAAGCTCCAAGCAAACCCAACATCAAACCTCTCCATCTAGTCAAGCTATCATTCAATCTAGAGGTAGGATTCACTCCCTTTATTTGGTTTCTTGTTAATTGGTGGCTCTTGGAGACTCATCCATATTCATGTATTTGATGTCATATTGAGTCTATGTATATGTTTATGGCTAGATTATTGGATGTTTAGTGGGTTTTGGTGGATTGATTGATTAAAGAATCAAAGAGGGAGGCAACCAGAGTGAGTTAGCCAAGAGAAACCCTACAGCAGTCTATACGGCAGAGTGTACGACTCCGCCTACAAGCATTTAAATTTAATAAAACTATTTTTATTTGAAACTAGACATCTATGGCTTTCCAATCATATAAATTATAAGGTCATTAGATTAGTATTGAGGGAGATATGAATTTTGGAATTTTGACCTAGGTTTTTGAGTTTGATTCTGGGCAAACAATGTTGTTTAAGGCAAAACTTGCCTATACAACTTGGAATTGAATGAAACTAATGTTGTTAGAAAGCTTACACATAGGAGAACATCTCATAAAAATTTCAAAGTTAGATTTGGTCTCAGTTGCTCCCAGTGATTCAAGGAAATTGCCCTGAGTCCAAACCAGGTTAGAACAGGGCAACCCAAAAGGGTCAAACCGCGGAGCTTATAACTTAAGATCTACTCAAGCAAATGAAATAGGACTTATTGAAAATGAAATCTTGTTCTGTTAGCTTTGATATGATACCAATTTCGTATGATTTGAATTGGTTTTCGATTTTTAGTGACTTTTTACTTTTAGGTGTGTAATCCTAGCCAGCTACAGGGCAAGCCAAGGTAGAACCCTAATAACTTGAGCTACATTTATCAAAATTAGATGGGACTAAAGAGGTTAGAAAATAGACACATAACACTTCAACATATCCAAAATTCAGGTCTAAATGAGTTAAAATGAATTTATGGCCTAAGTTACAAAAATCGAGTGGAATCAAAAGGAAGTGGCAGAAAACTAATTCAAAGTCAAGGTTATGAAACTTTGTTTGATTATTGGAGCATCTATACCTTGCATTGATTTTTCTATATGAATGACTATCTGGTTGACTGGTACTATTCATCGGGAAGCAGACTTGATCCATTATGCTGCCAAATTTCTTGTAGAATTTTATGAAATTATCATAGTTTTTGTTATGAATATTCATGATATGAACATGAAATTCTATATGCAAGGATATATGAAAGTAAATGATGAAGCATATGTATGAGTGCATTCAGCATATTTATGCATGATTATGTATGAGAATGAAAGGATATGAACATATTAAATGTAGATCCCTTCACTTGGAGGCATTTATGAGATCCCTCCTTGTGAAGGCAGTTAAATAAGATAAGATTGGGTCCCTTCACTTGGAGCCAGTTAATTGGGTCCCTCTATGTGAAGGCAGTATAAAACTATGAGATCCCTCTACCTTGGAGGCACATGGTCAGATGAGATCCCTCTACATTGAAGGCAAGTGGTCAACTGAGATCCCTCTATTCTTGAGGCACGTGACCAGGAGAGATCCCTTCAATTTAGAGGCACGTGATCAATATGAGATCCCTCCAAAACTAAAGGCACGTGGGTCCCCTTGTGGTGATCAACGACATCATTGAGTTAAGCTCACTCCTAGATCAGACTATCCAAGGGCTGTAAAGACTAAAGATCAAAACATATGCAAGCACTCTAGGAACGACAATACATAACGCTTAGGTGTGGCAAGGAAAGAAAGTAAAAGAAAGTTAAAGAAACACAAGTGCATTTTGCATGAACTCAAGTGAACGTATTTGCATATGCATGATCTGTTCTATTTCTTCATTATATTGGAATTATTATATTTGAATGTACTGCAACTATTATCTAAGTTATGAATTGTAAATTTATTTTATAATAACTCTTATATCTTAAGTGTATGACTAAAATGAATTCTGCTTCAGACAAGATGGTTTCAAACTATAAAATTGAAAGTATTTATATAATATGTTCACCTTTTTCATAATAAACCGAAGCAGCTGAAGATAATAATGATGACACAGCATATAGTAGTTTAATGAATCCTACTGAGAATTTATAATTCTCATTTCTATGTTTATTTCCGTGTATATTCTGTGATAGTTCAAGTTAGAAGAAGGTCTCTCATACGGAGTTGACTAAGTAAGATTGAAGGTGGCCAAGGTTCTTCTGTGACAAAAATCCGATTAACTGACAATAACAACTCCTAGGTGAGGTATTATGACTTAAGCATAGTACCATACTTGAGAGGATGTTACATTATAGATCAAAATTTCATATAACACTGCTAAGCACAAAGTTATTAGTGATAAGTAATTCTTAAACAGTTTTAAACCATCATATACATACATTTGCATATATCAAAGTACACATAGTTAAGACTTCAATCAATACTTTGATTTAACTGATTCATCCTTTTACAGTTTAAGAAAACAATTAAATTACTACTAAAAATCTAATAATTCTTTTCCACGTAACAGCCACCACTGATTGTACCTAAACCCAAAAGAAAACAGACAACACCAAAAAAAAAAAAAAGTCTTAAAAGGCAAAATACAAATAGCACCACCAAAATACATCTTTTCTAAAACATCACACACTAATAACTTCTGTCATGATAAGACTTTCATTATTGGACATAACCTTAAATCTAACAACATTGCCCTCCCTGAGATGGTTGTCGCCGGCAAAACTCATCCATCCCTTGCTCAAATAAGCCTCTGTAGCCTTCCTTTTGCTCTACCTAATCTCAGCATGGTATGAATTCCCTTCCTAATCCAAAAGCTCATACATCCGGAGCCTTGATCGGAATGCTTGTATCACAAACTCAGATGGAAGGCTCTGCACAAAATAGGAAATAAATTAGAAAAAAATTACAACCCATTATAACAAATATTGGAAAAAAAAAAAATAGCATGTTATACAATAAAGTATTAAACAAATTTTTAGAAGAAAAAGATAAATACCACTACACTGCTTTGTGCTTGATACTGTGTCAGGAGTTTCTCGCAAGTAAAAACTTGAATAGGAATAGCTTCACCATCGACCATCTCACCATCTATAGGATTCTCTTCCCCACCACCATCTTTAGCTTCCACAGGAACATTGTCACTGTCATTCATTCCAGCGTCAGCCACTAGAACATGTGGCTTGATATCATCAGGCATTTCAGCATCTCCACTAAGGGCATTGTCAATAAGAACTTCATTGACATCAGGAACAACAACCACATCATCAGCTTCATCATCAGCAAGAAAATTAGCGATTTCCTCCTTAACTTGATGAACTTGGAAAGCATGATTAGCAACTATGTCTTCAAGGTGATCAGGGAATGGTAACCTCCTCATAGAAGGATAATGAACCCAGCGAGAATTGATGTCCCTCACTCTCATGTAAAATAGATCAACACCAACATAGATGACCTTCAACCACCCTCCATCTATGAGCCCATAAAACTCAATCACTTCATCATAACCAACAGTAATATATCCACTATAGGAAGTCTTTTCCAATACCACCCGAATAGCATTACCATGGGTATCCTTAATACACAAAATTTTCCCCAACTGATGCTTCCATTTCTTGTAAAACAATGACAGGAACTCACCAATATGTTGCAAAAAGTAATAATAATCTTTAAAGGATTGCCAGAATCCCAGAATAATGAAAAAATGAAAAAAAAAATAATAAATGAAGATCAAGATAGCAAAATAAAACCAGTTTACTGCCTCTAGATACAACTGAAGATAAAATAACCGAATGTTGTTATCAGAAAATCTGTACCTTGATGAAGAAGCCATTACTCTGTAGGACATCCACAACAGAACTTTAAACAACACTACCAATACCACAACAAACAAAGAAAGCACATGTATTTGAGGAGTTTGTAACATTCAATGAAGAAAAGGATTGAATAGAAGGAATTTTGGAATTAATAGAGGAAGACACAACATACCTCAATGGGGTATAAGTAAAAGAAGAAACAGATACATGAAATAAAAGGAAGGATGAGAGTGGCGAATAGCAAATCAACATATTTATAGCACCCAATGTACATTAATCACATCTCTACCTGCACAGAGCTTTCAGTTTCCTAAATGAATTTATTTTTATATCAATGAAAACTAAACAGATTCTAATCTCAAATCTCCAATGCAAGACAAATAATATTTAAAAAATGGAAAATGTAAAGAACTGACACACATGGAGTAGTGAATTGGATTTGATTGTCGAGCCTCATGCGCCATCCACAAGGAGAAATACTTACCTGGTCTAGGAGTACCACGTGGTTATGCTCCTGGACCAATCATAGAAGTGTATTTTATATGGAACCCACTATTAATACATAATCTCACACAAAATACACTTATATGATTGGCCAGAAGCACAGCCACATAGTACTCCCGGACCAAGCAAGTATTTCTCATCCACAAGTGTAATTTTTGTGGGCTGGAGGCAATTCTAATAACTCATATGCTCAATGGCATTTAATGAGATCTTTCCTTATCTTGATGAATTAACAACATATCATCATCTAGATTTGGGCGGGAAAACAAATCATCCCCAGGATGACACATCACAAAATCCACTTCTTACATAACCCTCTTTTATATATAAATATCAAGATTCTCACTTTGGCTAATATAAATTTTAAAACCTTGACAAACAGAGGTGATGTCTGTGGTATACCTTATACCTTGTAATACAAGGTGTACCACACACCATATAATCCAATGATGGAAATAAGATGGAGTAATTTTAAACCACAATCCTACCTAATACTCTAGAATTTCTCTATTTCTCGCTTCCCCACTCCCAAAAACAGTTGCAAGCTTGTAACTGCTCCCCTACTGCAACCATCCCTTCATTTTCTTTTCAACAGCACCCAACTCCCATTAAAGAGACAAAAAAATTTGCAAACAATAGCCTGCAACATTAAGGGAGGGAGGGGAAAGTGGGGTTATTTACCGAGCCTCTCCAAGAAGAGTACACAGTTGCATCTCACACATGACCTCTTTCTTTATAACACTAGATTTCGTAAGACCAAAAGAGAAGTGTGGACAAACTTCAGAGCTTTTGGTACCTTACCCGGCTCCTTAGTTTTCAACTTTCTCTTTTTGTAAGACCAAACGAGAAGCGTGTCAATATTTTGTACATACATACATATATATATATATATATATATATATATATATATATATATATATATATATATATATGTTGGTATGTTGGGCTATAGCTTTGGCTCCATTGAGAACTAAAGCTTGTGCGAAGAAAGCGATTTTGTATATTCCATAGAGTAAGCTCTTACATTTTAACAATTAACAATTAAATCCATTTAATTATGTGGTTGGGCACAAAATGGCTAATTTCTAATCTGATTTTCGTATATGTTTCCGTGGTTCTCTCATTGTTGACATGTGTACACTTCTCGGTGAGGAGGCGAGGTGATGAGTTCATGTGAGAGAAAAAATGGAAGGAGACGAAGGGATAGTTGCAGTTTGAGAGATCGGGTTTTGCAGGCTTGCGGTTGCAGTGGGTTTGGGCATGGCGAAGAGCGATAGAGAAATTTTAGAGTACCCTACATGGTTATGATTTAGAATTACTCCCTCTTATTTACACCATTAGATTATCCGGTCTGTGCTACACCTTGAAACTACAAGGTGCACCGCAAACACTTCTGACAAGCACATTTTTTTCATCGTCACATCTTGTACGTTGCTAAATTTTCTTTGTTCATTTTATTTTTTGGTAATTAATTGTAAACTTTTTTTTGAGGGAGTTAATGGTTTATAATATTTAACATATACTTTGATGGTACCAGAGGATTTGGGAAGGGGGGTTGAATTAAGTCTTTGATAAGTAAAAAATTTTTCTGCACACTTAACACATAATTTAGAAAATTCACTCAACTAGATTTTCTAGTCGACAGTTAGTAGAAATCTAGTAAGTGCTTATTGGATTTAGTTATCAAACAATTTGAAATACAATCAAAATATATATCTTAGAATATTATAGCAATACGATTTCAAATATAAGAGATATAACTTGAAAACAGAAATGTAAAAGATAAGGGATAGAAAAGCTTGCACCAAAGATTTATATTAGTTCAATCTCCACAACTTGGAGTCTACATCTAGTCCCCACTACCTTGTGGGATTTTTCATTATGAGTGTTCTTTGTTACAACAAGTCTCTTCAAGCTCTATTACAACTTTACTCAACCTTGAGCTACTCTTTTCTCACCAACTATGAGACATCTCTCAATGGTGTTTTTCTCACTTATGTACCTCACAAGATTTTTTTTTCTCTGAAGCTTCACTCACTTGAGTTAAAGCAAATTCATAATATGAGATGAAAAATATATTGAGTACAAGAAGCACAAAGCTTTTACTAGAAAGTTCAAAAAGAACCTAAGTCACACAGATAATATCACCAAGACTAAGTCACAAAGACACTTTTACTAGGTTGGAAAACAAGTGTTTATAAAGACCTTATCTTGTGCATGTAACTTGCACTCTACCCAATTGATTTGAACATTGAGGAGCTTTCCAAGAATCCATCCAATTGTTTTTTCAAGCAGTCAAATGTTGTATATGGTGCTATGACTTTTCTCTTTCATGGTACATGTCTTTTTGTCCTTTTCACACTTAGTTTGATAACTTTTTGATTCATGCTTTTTGTATTCCTTTCCTGGTATTAAACGACCTAGGAGAATACAAAAATTGTTACAACTTCTAATGTTATAGTCATTGGAATGATGCTCTAAAAGTCAACTTTTTGGGTATTGAGCCTTGAAGCTTCAAGCATATTAGTGCCTTAAGTCTGCTGCCTTCTTTGTAGATTCTGCTATAAGATTTTCACTTCAAGCTACTGGATTATCTGGTTTCTGCATACATGAAAATAACGTTTCCAAAATCAAGTGCAACAAACTTTTAATACAGTTTGCATCACCATTATAATAAAACATGCTATAGATCCAACATACTTATTGGTAGATAGATTATAAAACTCACTTTTTTTAATATATGTAATTTTTTAGGTTCAAAGATGTTTGAGAATAAAACTATTATTTCATTTTTAACATAAAGGAGAGAAATAACAATGACACACAATTTAGTGAGCAACTTAAGGGTCTATTTGATTTCAATTTTCATTCCCTAGATTTTCTACTTTTAGAATTTTATGAATAAAATAATAAAAATAGGAAACAAGATTTTATTATTTTTATTGTTTCTTTCATAAAATCTTAAAAATAAGAAATACAGAAGGTAAAAACAGAAAATAAAAATAGAAACCAAATAGATTTTCATTTCATATTTTTAGTTTTAATTTTAATTATAAAGATACTATCCTTTTTTTTTAATTTATTTCTTATTTTTAAGATTTTATAAAGAAAATAGTACAAATAGAAAATAGAATGATTTTGATCACTTTGCAACCTTACGATTTCAACTTATATTTTATTGGATTGTGCGTTAGGGGAGGTACTTTTGTAATTTACTTGTTTTTTTATTAAAGATTCCGTTGAACACAATTTATGGAATAATACACAGCCAAATCTTATTTCACTGGACATTGACAAACCAAAAAGACTGACTAAGAAACAAACATGAAACAGATTTGATAAATATATATTCCTATGGTTTAATAAACTTGAGAGCTTCCATCTCCTTCCTGAACTTGGGCATGGCATCACTAGGGAGGGAGATGAAGATCCTAACACCTCCATTCATTGAGGGATCCAAGTTACTGGGAGGTGAGAAAATGCACACACCCACTGTCCCAAAGTTGTTGCATGGGGCAGGTACTATATTCACCGGTTTCGCCCATCCCAAGTCCATATTTTCCAAGAAACCCAAATGTGTCCAATCAGACAAAACGACAGATGCACCAATACCTTGATAATCAAAGTACTCTAATTTCGTCTCCTTTGTGTCGATAAAGTTTCTGATGTATTCCCTTGTAAAAGCAACATTTTTGCTCTCTCTAATGTGCTTCACAACCTCTGAGAGTGGTCTCTCATTGAGTTCCCTCACTGTTAGCACAACATTTGCATCCACAATGGCATTCCCATAATACCCTTCAGGCAAAGGAGGATCCAGCAAGTGTCTTCTCACCCCTAGTGTGACAATTAGCAAAACTTTACCATCATACCTCAAGTTCAAGGCTCTAGTTCTTGATCTCCAAACAAAGGCACCAAGGGATTCAAAACTTGTGAAGTTCTCTTCCTTCATAGTATCATTATTGTCACTGATTTCCTTCATCAAACTCATCTTGAGTCTTCTTATGCTCTCACTGTCCACTTTAAAGCATTCATGCATAAGAGTTGTGGTAGGCAGAAAAGGTGAAACTGCAGCTGAGGCCTCATCCAATGGACTTTGCAATGGTTGTCTTGTGATTGATCCCATTAGTCTCTCTCTTTCCCACACGGGTTTCACTGAGGGCTCACTTTTCCCACTTGCAAGTTCAGCAATGGCTCTGAAGAACTGAGATGCTCCAATCCCATCGAAAACAGCGTGTGATGCCCCGATTCCAAATGTAAAACCCCCACACAGAAACTTGGTCACCTTGAACATCAAAGGATATAATTGGTAACCATTTTCATCTTGAGAAGGGAGATCAAGCACCAAGTGTTTTGCAATTTCTCTGTCACTACCATCAAGGTAATGAAGGGAAGAAAGCTTGCAGTTAGCAATTGCCTCTACAAATGGAACTCCATCAGCACTGCAATTGATTCTAAGCTTCCCATCAACGTGTTTTACTAGCTTACCCGCAAGAGGGTAATAAAAAAACAAAGCCTTTGAGAGAGCTTCTTTAATCACAAGTGCAGGGTCTAGTTGGCCATTTTGGGAATTATTATTATTTGGTGATTGGTATACATGAATGGTTTGGCATAGGCCATTAAGTTCAGGTCTGTTATCAATTGTAGACAGAGAAATAGTAGAGGAAGGAGTGGGTTTTGATGGTTTGACAAGAACGACATCTTTCATGTCAAGCTTGAGGGATGCGTTGTGATATGCCATGGAAAACCCTGGGTTTGAATTTGGAGAGTCTGTGTTAGTGAGATCTTAAATGTGAGAGAGAGTTTATATAATACTTGATTCTGATTATGGCCATGCTTCATCTGTGTCTATGTACATAATTATTGATTATTGAAGTTTTCATTCATTGTGCATTCCGCACAATTCTATCAATTTGTATTTAATTTTTTTTACTTTATTTTACTGATCTTAACTTTATTTTGTTTATAGAATAGGAGAAATTAAGGGTATTAATTTTTTTTTTTGGTTAAAGGTATTGTGGTTATTTCATACATAATTTTAATTATACTTTTTTATATTTTATTTATTTGAATTTGTTACCCTTTATTTAACTATAGTAGTTATTAGATTTAGGGTATTTTAAGCGATTAAGTATGAATTAGTGATGAAAAACTTAAATAATTTGTATGACGTAATAGTTTAAGACTATAGTCTATATATATATATATATATATATATAAGATTTGGGATATTTTTGTCTTAATGAATCTAGAGAGAGAGCATATGGTAGATGCTGTCAGATGTTTTGTTATTTTGTTTTTTTTTTGGGGCCTGAAAATGTGTTTTTCTTTTTGTTGGAGCTGTTTGCTTTTACCACTTCTTGCATTACCAAAAGCTTTTGCGCCCTCTGTGATTTTTTATTTGGCATGACTCTTACGATTTTTTTTTTTAATTTTGTTTATGGTTGCTGTGTTACATATGAAAAGATAAGTTAATATAATATATTATAATTTTATTAGCTGTTTGGTGCAAGTAATATAATATATAAATTTATCTACTAAAATCATTTTATACATCAAAATAATAAATAATAAATAATTTCATCAAACCTAGAAAGGTAAGATTAGGTATATATAATTAGCTTTTAATGAATAAGATTTTTTTATTTTTAATATTTTTATATTTTATTAGAATAAAAATAGTCATTAGATAAATAAATAATAATAAATAAAAATAGTAGAGTTATATGAATAAATAATTACCTTATCTTAAAAAAATACCGATGTCTAATGATATATTATATTTTTAATGCTTGTATGATACAATAGTTATCTAAGTAATATAGTAATAAGTATTTCAGATGAAAATAATGAACTAAAATGAATTAATAAATCGCAATTATACCAAGTATATTGTTATCTATGTTTATAAAGCTTAATTTTGTTATAACAAAAAGAGTTTAATTTAGTAATAAATAAACATAATATACTAATATGTATTTATGGTATATCAATCCCTTAATTATTTTGTTATTGTAAGTTTTTTATTCGTCATCTTTTTGCTAAAAATTATGGCATGATATATTAAATTAGTTATTTATTTATTTAGTATGTATTATTAGAATATGCTGAAATCTAATGATATATTATCATACCATTTGAGAAGTTCATCAATATATGAAACTCCAAACACATTAAATAATATAACATCACATATTTGATGACAATATAAAGTTTCTTTATATTGAAAATAAATATTATTTAAACTTTATTGTTATTATTAAGAATTTATTTTATTTAATTCAAAATTTATTATGTTAATAAAAACATAATTAACTTATTTTTTATGATATTGATAGAACAGAAAGTCATGTGAAATAAAAAATTTAATTCAACTTTTAAATTATATTTAACATAAAGAGAAGCAATTTGAGACACAACTATAATTTTTCCATTATTATGTAAATTTTTAAATTTAATATGTCCTAAACATGAAAACAGATTTCAAAAAGACGGACAAATTAATGCAAAAGCAAGAATAATGAAAGAAAAAAAAAAGAATTTTTTTAAAAATTAAACAAAATTCAATTGAATGTTAGTAACAATAGACCATGAAAAATAAAGAGTGACAATGAATGCTCCCTTCTAATAATTGAAAAAGAACAGAGTCATGAAAAGGTGAGAAGACGTGCCAATAGGCAATAAAGGCGGTGCGCCCGTGGATTCCAGGACGAAGGTTACAAGACAACATACAAGGCCAAGCCCATGTCGCACTTCCCCCGATTAGATTGATATCCAAGCCTGTATGGTCCCGCGATAAAATTCTTGTCGCTGCTGATCATTTGGACTAACCCTAGTTGTTAAAGATATACTAATTTCATGACAAAAGAAAAGCCTATAATAATTAGCGTATGTTTGGATTAAAGTTTATAAATTGAGAATTGCATCAATTTGATTTTACAAAATTGATTTTGACTAAAATTAAGTTGGTGTTGATGTAATTTATATTTGAAAACTTTTATATAAAAAATAATTATGATAAAATAAATATTATTTAAATGTTATCAGTCAAAATCACTTTCGAATATATAATTATTAAAAATTGTATAAGATAAAATATAAGAAAAATAAAAAAAATATTTAATGTTTCAAAGATAAAATAATAATATGAGTCTTGCATGAATATTGAATGTTGAGCCCCCAATAAAGAAGCAGCAAATTCTTGCTTCTGATGGACATGAGGTTTGAGGTGAAAATCTGGTTGAGCAAAACAACTATCAAATATCCAAACAAAAAGTCACTACATTCAATGAGCGTCAAATTGGCATGATAGAGGTTTCAAACACAAATACACACATGCATTTAAGCTTTTGAGATACACTTCAAACCTAAATGATTCTTGTGCGAGAAGCTGTATATGAGATATAAGGATTTGGCTCCTCTAGACTAAGGGTGCACTTTAGGTAAAATTTGCAATTTCAATCGTTGATAAAAAAATTAATGGTACACATTATTTTATATGTGTGATAGGTCGTACTGATGTTTATATTTTATAAAATTTTATAATGATAGTTTTTTCATCAATAAATGAGATTTCACACTTTATTCTTCAAATTGCATCTTTCACTTTCGAGTAGTCAAATTTTTGATAAAATATAATCATTTATATTCTTTTACCTAATAATTTAAATTTCTAAAAAAAAAAAATAATTCATAGGATGGCATTGGAACTTGATTCTTGTTATCTTATTATTTTAAAATGAAATCAAATTTAAGTACATGATAAAAATGAGCATGTATATTAGTTATGCTTCAAGCCAAAATAATTATTGTAAAAGAGAATATATTAAAAATTAAAAATATAATAAAATTTAAACTATTGATGTATCTTTATGTAAAACATTTAAAAAAATGATTTGATATAATGAAAAAAAAAATCACTCTTTTTAAAATGGGCTTGCTTTTAAAATGAGAAAACAAATGAAGAACTATCTACTCAAAAATTAATAAAGTACATTGTGTATAAGCTCTACTAAATAATTTAGCGATAAACATTGCCTCATTTTCTTTTTATAAAGATAACTTTATTGGTGACGTGACCTACCTTTATCTTTGTCAATGAACTTTCATAAGGCAATAGCCCATTTACAATAGAGAAATTGGTAGAGTAGGACATGATAAAACATAGCTAAGCCTAAGGTTATAACTAAAAACTACACAGCCTTAGAAGACACTTCAAAATGTATAGACGATTTTGCTTCACACCACGAATACACATGATTGCAAAGGTAAGCTCGTCAGATCTTTAATCTAAATTCTGAAGCAAATTTTTAAAACCATTTTTAGTCAAGCTATATAGAGAAAACATTACAATTACAAATTTTAAGAAACTAAAGCACTAAACATGGCGACATCTAACTTCTTGACACGGTATCCAAGCCTGCTCCATAATACACATTAGCACATCGGCAACCAACTCTGTGGTATACATCACATCACTAAATCCTTAGAATGCAACTGTATATTGTAGAAAGAGGCTTTCTGTCCTAGAAGAAAGACCCCACCAATATCTAATAACAAAGGCCGCCAATCTATTATCTAACATAAACACATTCTTCCAATTCAGGATGTATCTACAATCACAAGAACCCAATTGCATGAGTTGGCCTCATGCTTACTCTCACGTCTAAACACCCTGCCATAAAAAAAACTCGTCGGACGTGATATCAAACACAACATCATACAATGGAAGGGTGGGAAAATAAAAAATAAATGGCAAACATATGTATATAAAGGGAAAGGGTTGCCGGAAAATCATGTGGAGGGATGAGTCACCTGCATAGGGCTGAATCTCCCTTAAAGAAAGGAAGAAAGCAGAGCTATGGTGAGTGTAAAGAAGGTGAGAAGCAAAAGAGGAGGGCGTGGGTGGGAGGCGCTCACGACTATGCCTATGGTGATATGGTTTTTTCTTAGCGGCACTTGGATCTTTAGCCCTAACTAGTCTCTCAATTCTCGCTCTTAACCACTAATCATCCTTGGGTATGCACCATGATTTTAAATTTTGGTTTTGTGGTCATGGTTGAATTGCAATTATTATAATTGCAAAAAATTGTGGAAAAATGCGGCTGATATAGTTGAAATTACCTCTGCGATTCGGTTGCAGATTGCAGTTTAACATTCAGCATTCCTACCTATTTTTATCGATAATTAGCCAATCGCCAAAAACAAAGGGGACTAGCCATGGAATCACCAGACAACAGAGATCAAAATCAAAAGCTAATAAACAAAGAAATTTAGGCCAAACAAAATGAAAGTACATGACCAACACACCCTGAGCTAGCAATAATCAAAGACAATTAAACCTAGACCTATAGGTTTCATCATTTTTCTAATTTTTTCCCTAGCATAATGTGAAAGATTACCTTTTGATTTACTAGAAGCGGAAGAAGAATTAGTAGCGGGTTATCAAACCGAATATTCGGGTATAAAGTTTGGTTTATTTTATGTTGCTTCCTAATTAAACCTATTAATTTCTTCATTATTTATAACAGTTCTTTACTTGGGCAGTTCAAATATCTTTGTTCCGTACATATTCATTCTGAATTTTTTGAAATAACTAATAAAGCGTATGGAGTTTTTGGAACTACAATTGATATCTAGGCCACAGTCCATACCCAGAAACCTCATGTATTTACCGCAGTTAACATGATTCAGTCCCCACCAAAGCATGTCTTCATTACGATCATTCCAGCCACAAAATACAGAACAACCCTTTCATTAATTTCAAGCACACTTCCCTACATGCATGAACCTCCATCCTTTTAGCCAAAACGAAAAAACCAGAACCATAAAGGTTCACTAACACAAGCATAACGAAACAAAGAAACCATCCCCAGCCCAATTTTCTTCCAAATGCCCCTGATTAACAACAATTGCAAAATCTGCTTCCAAGGATCAACATATTTCAATACTCTTTGCTTCACGTTAATTTTATATATAAGAATTTAATCCATCAATGGAACACACCACTTTCCTCCATAATGGATTACCATGGCCATAGAACCACCATATTTAAACAGCATAGACGTCTCAACAAACTGAAGGAATTATAACGCCCTTGGATCAAGATTTGATTCCGATTATAGCATGAAAATCAAGAACAAAATCAAGAACAGAATAGGTGCGAGAGAACCTGATTCAATCGATGAAGAACGATCGATCCAAAGCTGTTTTCGGTTCTTTGATCCTGAAGAAAGAAGAGAGAAGCTGGCCAAGGAAGGCCAGAGGGAGAGAAGAGCTCCTCCTATTCCCCAGGGAGCCGAAAGGGCGTTCTGTTTCAATGGGGCCACAGCGCCTATATATAGGGTTAGGAGGAGGGGCCTCTCCCTGTGTTAGAAAAGTGATGTGCCAAGCCACCCATTATAGCAAGGCTCATACACAAAGGGATATATAACAATACTTACCAATGAGCAGTACGTAGACCCAATAATAACAATAATTACAATAATTTGGGCTTCAACAATTGGCATTAATTAATTTTGACATTCAGTTAATCCGGGTTCAAGATTAAAATGCAATTTGATTTATGTAAGTCCACAAAATTTTCCAACAATCTCCCACTTGGACGACATAAATCAAATCCTTAAGAAACAATTCCCCAGATTAGTTCACAATATGTGGCCACAATATGATGTCAAAATTGAGCCTGCACTCTCAACCAAATGGTCCGATATAGGATAACAAGCACTCAACAATGCAGAGAATCATACTCGAAGGAGTACTGACATCATACACATGAGATACTCATCTCCCAGTGACCCAATAAATGGTGGTACATAAGCCAATGGGAATGCACAACAACATAATGGTATGCCAATAGATTACCAAAACCAATTCCCAACAAATGGCCCTAGCATCCGCCCCAGATGCTATACGAGATCTAATAAATCTCATCACAATATGAGACGGGTCCGAAATGTCTCTAATATTTGCCATACCAATAAAAGTGTGCACAATAATATATGGCAACACAAGCATCCGCCTATGATGCTCTCTGAGATTCAACAATATATCTCAGAATAAAAAAAAAATTGAGACTAGGTCCAATATGTCTCAATAATAATGCCATTATGCAAATTGCATAAGCAATTAAGTTGCGCAAACTTAAATGGCATTAACAGTAATTTGAGGTCATAACAAGCCTACAGAATAAGCTCCCACTAACCCAAAATGTCAAAGAGACCTCAATATACCCATTATAAGTTACAAAATCAGCAGTATAACCTTTGGCAGCTAACCATTAGTTAGAGGAATCAACAATAATAAATTCTGTAGGAATATATTCGAGAAGAATATCGAGTCTACCATGAATTGCCACATAATCACAAAAGATACAAATTAATATATGGCACAATATCTCCCACTAATCTAATATATCAAACAATATAAATATTCCCATTAGAGACCATAAGATTTCAATATACTCTAATGGTATAATAATGAATAGTGGGATAAACAATAATTTATGGTAGAGTGCTCAATATGAGTTTAAACTCACAATTATTCTCTCTAACAACAAAAGTGCAAATAGAGATAATCACAAAGTGCAGAGTTAACAAAACTTTCAGCCATAACATCTCACAGAATTGGCTTCATTTATTCTGCCTATATAAATGAGGAGATTATAAGTGTCTTTAACACTTTAAAACAAATATCCCCTCTCTCTGACATCGCAAACTCAAATAATAACCAAATTATAAGGGCATAGCAAATTTAATATGCTAGCCAAAGTATTTTAGACCTATATATAGCCATTAATAAGGACATAGCAAAATTATAGAGTCTTTAACTCCCACTATAGCAATAATTTCTATATAAATGGGAGTAACATTATATTTTAAGAGACTCAAAGTGTCCTTAAAATAGATTTCAAAATAATAGAGTGATCACAGCCCAATAAAGAAAGAGAAAACCTTACATCAGAATATCATAATTTATTCATATAATAAAATTGGTTTTCCCACATTTAATCAACTAGGCAATTAATTGAGTTAAAGACCTTATATCATTGCAATCCTACCAAAGGGTCTCGGATCACAATATACAAGTTTCTTCCACTTGATAAAGTCTTCTCTATCACATAATGATTATGTCAAATAATGTCACACCGAAGGGTATGTCCATTATTTACATAACCCAGCAATATTTGCAATCCATAAAATGATTTAATTCAATATAAATTAAACTTCACCATATGTTGACGCAAAATTCACAAAATTGGATTGCTCTAAAATGCCCAATTAATAAACGGAGCTCATGTAATTGCTATACTCTTTTAGGGTTTCAATATTTAATACATAAGTAAACTCCAATAAATTATAAAATCATGTCTCTAAAGCTAGTACCGAGAGGATACTGAAAATCTTAGGACACAATTTTCAAATCATTAAGCATTATGTCAATAAAGACAAACCGAAGGGTAAGTTCATTATTAACGTAATTCTCAATGTAACATAAGCAAGAATATTTACATTTCCACAAGAGGAAAAGATAGCACAGCCAAACATAGGAGAATGACCAAAATTTTGAGTTTATAAAATAAATGCCCACAATATTGAAAACTACTCGTTTGAAATTTCACAAACTGAGCACAAACAAATATATATAATAAATAACAAATTGTGAGCTAAATTCTCCATTCAAAATCAAAATACACATGGCTGTCAACCTGTGGAACAAAAGAGAGATTTTCAAGATTTGAATTATTTCTCTCATTTTATAATGGTGAATCACATCACCAAAAAATAATCTTCCCTTTATGGAAAGTAAGATTTTAGCCAACATAATAATAATTTGACTATCACAAATTTTTGTGCTTAAACAACAAACATTCCCCATAAATAAATATTTTTGAAATCCATTACATGCTCCATTATTTAAGCATGTATTTAATTTGGATTAAATCCAAATTCAAACTTTGATTTATGCAAATCCATTCTGATTTATGCAAGTCCCCAAATATCAAACATTCTCCCACTTAGACTGCATAAATCAGATTCTCAAAATTTTACATAAAAGAAGTCATTATTCCATATAAAAAATTGGGAATGTGTAGCAAAATTATGTTCTAGAATTTTAGAAAATAATTCTCAGAATAATATTGCCTAACATTATTTACAAAATTAGCATTTATCACAATTGGTCCCGTGAAGGCGAGCTCACAATCATGAAAAATGCTCAACAATATTATCAAAATATTTCAGAAATTAATTCTTAGAGTAACATTGCATAAGATCACATAATTACAAAATTTGCAATGTTCCATAATCAATATAAACAATAGAGGTGCCCAAAATTTATTTCAATATTCAAAATATTCAAACTCTGAGACTACACAAATTATGACATGTCCATTTACGTCATAATTATTCACAAAGTTTTACAAAATAAAATTTGGGAAATATAATACGATTTTGGACAATTTTATTTCTGGAAAATTCAAAATAATTTATTTGATGCCCAATATTTCATTAATACTCAAAATCATAGTCTCAATATTACTTGAGCTACAATTCTTAGAGTAATATTGCAGAATATTTAACAATAGTGGCATTTTATAATTTTAATGTGCAATATAATAAATATAAGGAACTCAAAATTATTTTAATATGCAAAGCACATTAACTCTGAGAGTATGCTTAACACAATATGCCCAATAATAACACAAATATGCACAAAAAATTTCAGGCCAAAATTCGGAGAGTATCATATAATTTTGAGCATTTTCAATTTGAAATAAATTCAAATAAATATTTTTAATGCTCAAAAAAATAAATAAAATTCACCAATATTTTTATTTTATTGAAAATACCAAGCCTGCAAATTTTGGTGAAAAATTGAGCCTGGGAAGGCCATCCACGCGCCTGCACGCGCTTCAAAACGCGAGTGGGCTTCGCGCGCGTGTACTATTCATCTTCTTCAACCTCCATACGGGTCTACTTGACCCGGTTCGCGACCCGCCAAACGTCAAACGGGTTGAGGGCCATATCTCTCTCATTTCTCAACGAAATCAAGCGATTTTGGTGTCTATGGATTCGTAAGAGAGAGATCTACAAAACCCATATGATATCTCGAAGAACCGTGGCCTATAACTCCCGGACCAACTCGAAGAAGAACAATGTGGGTTTTTGCAGTTTTTCGTGATTTTCTCCCTCAATTCTCAACGAAAATTCATGTTCTTGGTCTCTATGAGTTCGTGGTGATGTGCTCTACAAAACCCATATGGAGTTCGAACGTAAATCGGTCTAGATAACTAAATTGGATTTTCGATCAAAGGGGTACGGTTTTTCGATTCTTCCTTCGATTTCTCTCTCAATTCAGCCCGAAATCACACAATAACGGTTCAATAAATTCATAACAACATAAACAACAATAATCCTCAACAAATTTTGAAATCAAACGGTTAGAATCATAAATTCGAAATTGACACTTTTGAGGTCCATGAACATTCGAACTCAAACACCCCAAACTCGCACAAAAACACAATCAACAGCCATAATCAGATATCAAACAGGGCTCTGATACCACTTGAAGGAATTATAACGCCCTTGGATCAAGATTTGATTCCGATTATAGCATGAAAATCAAGAACAAAATCAAGAACAGAATAGGTGCGAGAGAACCTGATTCAATCGATTAAGAACGATCGATCCAAAGTTGTTTTTCGTGATTTGATCCTGAAGAAAGAAGAGAGAAACTGGCCAAGGAAGGTCAGAGGGAGAGAAAAGCTCCTCCTATTCCCCAGAGAACCGAAAGGGCGTTCTGTTTCAATGGGACCATAGCGCTTATATATAGGGTTAGGAGGAGGGGCCTCTTCCTGAGTTAGAAAAGTGATGTACCAAGCCACCTATTATAGCAAGGCTCATATACAAAGGGATATATAACAATACTCACCAATGAGTAATACGTAGACCCAATAATAACAATAATTACAATAATTTGGGTTTCAACAATTGACATTAATTAATATTAACATTCAATTAATCCGAATTCATGATTAAATATAATTTGATTTATGTAAGTCCACAAAATTTTCCAACACAAACCACATAAAAGATTTTTCCTATCACTAATATTCTAAGTGCAACATCCGTTCCTCCGCCCTCGTACCTCTAACACCCCTACACAAAAACACATATTCAAAGAATAGAAAACACAGTTTTGATGTGAGGGTTAGACACCTTTAACTCCCTTCTTCCCCTTCTCCTCTCGACCTTTCCTTTAAACTTCTTTTTAGCCTCTTTCCTAGACTTGGTCAAAGCTAGAACAGCTCCTTCTTCATCATAACAGAAAAGCCCGATATGCTTCCCAAGATTCCAAGTAAAGGCACAAGGCACTCCATGGATTCATTTTTCACCTCCATTTGAGCATTGGGCTTAACGATCTTCACATAGTATTAGTAAAGACACAACATGGTTGTCTTGATTTGGGCAATTTTTATTGCCATCAAATAGGCACGGCCTAACTCTCTCACCTTCATAATTTGCAATTACATCAACGAGAAATCTTAGATGCTTATGGAGCATCAAGTATCACAAAATGATATTTAAGATAGAACCTAATACTAACTTACAATTTTATCTAAAATATCATTTTATTATTAGATATGAGTAAAATTCACATGACGCTCAAGAACACCCAAGAATTTCTCTTACATCAACTGTCCACTTTTCCTCACTGTGAATGTCGTTGGTCTCGTTCTCAACAAAGTGCCCTCTTTCTTTTATTGAATTTTTTTTACTTTCACCATATTTGTTAAGGTAGTATTTGAAATAATTAAAATTATAATTTGATTTAATTTGATTTAATTTATAAGTTAAATCTTATGGTTGAAATGATTATATAAAATAATCAATTGTTATGTTTAAAATACATTAAATAATATTTAGAATGATTAAAAATGGAATTGATTTGATTTGCACTTCAACTTTAAAATCAAATCATTTCAATTTTAATAGGATTTGAAATACAAACCAATTAAAATTCATGAAATTTAACAAAAAAAATCATTTCTTATTTTTAAAAGATCCAAACAATTCTTATTTTTTAATTTACAAATCAAATCAATTTATAATTTTTTCTCATTCCAACAGTCGGAGACACAATTTTCATGTGCTAAACTTTTATGATATTTAGAGGCCAATGCCCCTTCATTCGTTATCCTATCACCTTCTGACTTTTTCCTTTGAATTTCCCCATCTTCTTCCATGGATACCAGCTCCTTCCCTTCAGAATGCATCGAGGACCTTCTTGACTCAACATCATTTTCTTTATACCCATTTGAAAAAACTGTTGGATCAGCAAAAATTTTAATCTCCATTTTTCATAATAAAATTATAATTTTGATTAATTATATAAAGATAAATATAAAATAAATATTGCAAATATTTAAATATTTATTATTTTTAAATTTTAATTGTTATAAATATTTATTAATTTTTATTATAAATTTTATTTTATATTAAATTTTATTTATTATTAACTTCAAAACTTTTGATAATTACCTTTATTTAATAAAGTATAAAAACTTAACAAATATAAAATACTCTATTTTGCCTATATATTTTAATTTTTTTGCCTAAACTTTTCATCATAATATATAAAAAGAAAAAAAATATATTAAAATAACAACTATTTTAAATATTTTTATTTCAGCTTTTATTTTATATAATTATAATATATACTAAATATTATGTATTACTAAATATTGTTTAATATTTATGTTTAAATTGAATATTATTTATCAAAAATATTTATTATTGAATATTTTTGTTAAAAATAATTTATTTTACTTATTTGTATAATTATACATCTATTTATTATTTATTGATTTAATAATTATTTTTATTTTAATAAAATCTACGAAAAAGAGTGAAAGAGATCTTATATATTAAAATATCGTATATCAAGTAGAATCCAACCTCCATAGGCTTGATTATGGTATTGAACTATCATTTTGATTTATAATGGAGTTTTAATGGATAATTAAGTTTATACAGTATATGGCTTGAACTAAACACTTGATAGAGTGATAATATAATGGATTAGCTTATTTTATCATATCTAATACAACATAACAAATATGCCTTAAGTCTATTCTTTTGATCCTTTCTCATTTGTCTAATGTTATCTTTTTTTCTCTCTTTTGCTTATATAAATTTTAAGAACTACAAATGCAATTTTTTTTTTTCATGTTTACATCTTGCGCATAGGTTAATTTTCTTTACTCATTTTGTTTATTGGTATCTAAATTGTTAATGGTTATATTATTTAATATATATACCTATTGGTAGATATATTATATATACACAAAGGTTCAAAGATGTTTGAGATGAAACAATTGTTTCATTTTAAAGAGAAAGGAGAGAAATAGTGATGATACACAATCTAGTGAGCCCACTTATAAATTCATAAATGAATGTGAAAAATGTTTTTGAATGCAAGCTACCACTAATTAACTAGTGAAAGTATATGCATTTATAGTTGTCTTAATTATATTCAATTTCATTTAGAAAATTGATAAATCAATGTCCTAATCATTCTTCTAATTTCTAAAGAAAAATAATGAATATTTTTTAGGTTTTTAAGATAGTAAATGCATTTACAAAACATCTAATATTCTCTATGTTTAATAGTTAGGAGGAAACAATTGCTCCTATCCTTTATTTTCTTTAATTTGGTCACTTACATTTTGATAGTACCAAGAGGGGGGTGAATTGGTTCACTAATAGAAATTTATAAATTTAAACAAAACATATACAGAAAATAATTCAAAATTAAGCCTTGAAATGATTAATCACAATATAGCAAAAAAATTAAAAGAGATAAGGGTGAAGAGAAATGCACAACGATTTATACTGGTTCGGTTACAATTTGCAACCTACGTCCAGTCCCCAATTGCTTGGGATTTTCTTCACTAGTTGAATTTTGGCTTACAAGGCTCTCAACCAACCTTCCTCCACCTATCTTCCAAGTAGAGTGTTTCTAGATAGACAGGACTCCTAGAATGCTACCCGCACTCTTCCCTCCTCTCTAGAAAATGAACAACTTAATGATGAAAGCAGAGTGTTGCTCTTGAATATGAGCTACAAGAAAAGACAACTCTCTCTGAGAGTAGAATAAACAATTTTAAGAACTAAATACTAGAACCCTTAATCTTGATTTTCTCTTGATGGAAGGTCTTAAGTCTTCAACCATCTTGAAGGCTTTTTATAGATAATATACTGTTGAAGCCTACTAGCCGTTGGAGAGAATTGTGGCTAGAGTTTGGGCAAAAGATTGTAATCCCGTAGAATCGCTTTAATCGGTAGTTCTTTGGTTCCTGACCCGTAGTTGCTGCTTCTAGTTGCTGTTCCTTTCTACTTTTACAACCATGCCACATTTTAATCAGTTGAACGTTTGATGCATGATTTTATCCCTTGAATTACGAATATTCTGAGTAAAATTAGGTCATCTATTAATTTCAAATCAGATATTTCAATATTGTATTTAAATAAGGGAATCATTCACTAGGATAAGAAAGGAAATTCTTAATTATAGTATTTTTCTTTTAATGGAAACTAGAAATCAGCACTTATTACTCATCATCAAAATCATATACTCAACACATTTTAAACAGTCTACTACAAGTGGGAATAGGCCAAATGACCTATTAGGAGCCAATTACTTGACTTGCATAGGTTTGAATTGTTTATTAAACAAGTAAGAAGTCTTCTAAAGGTCAGGTTTCAGGCTAGCTAAAAGGTCCTTTATGTCTAACAGATTGACCTATATATATATAATATTACATATAATTCAAAAAATTATAATAAGATATAGAATTATTCATTGTGTTAAACTTTTTAATTGATACTTTGATATTATTATATGAATTTAATTGAAATGCACTGACAGTGTAAAACAATTTTACACTATCAGCCAATAGAAATAATGAAAAGTATCAACTCATACAAATAATCACCCATTATAATGAGGGACCTACTATGATTTCTCATTTTCCTTTACTTTTATTGGTTGACAGTGTAAAATTATTTTACATTGTCAGTCCATACTAATTAAACTCTTATTATATTATTGGATAAAGGCCTAAAGCTTGTTAGTCTATTTAAAGACTCTTTATTGGCCTACTTAGGAATAGGCTTATTAAACTATTTTAGTAAACCCTTAAATTGATCACTAAAATTATAAGGATCAATTAAATAGTCATAGACATTTAAAATAAACTATTTTGGTAGATACATTTGAAGCTCTATTTGCCTTTATTACTAAGTAGACCTTAAAATATACTTTCAGAACATTTAAAAAATATTAGGCTAGACATTAAAGAAAGCCTATGTTTGGCAAATATTTCAGGCTTAAACTTTACATTTGAGAAACAATTAAGTTAAGTATGTTTAACTCAAAATATGACCTACCTAGCTTATTTCCATCCCCACTAAATACTAACTTAGTTCTCTATCACACTTTTGTCAGTACTACTAAGAAAAATAAGGATGTGTCACTAACCTATGATAAAATATCATCACCACATTATAGCTATGTCACTTCCATATTATCATTATTAATAACACGTTGTCATGACCCAACCCGGTCTGTGACAAGCGCGTAGGGAACACGTTCCTTAGCAAACCTAATACAAAACATTTTTTAGAAAATCGGGTAGAGTCTTCTTTGTATTTAAGACTATTCTTCAAATATGGATCCTCCCCTACACAAGCAACACAAACACATACAACCATTGGGGATCAATGCATTCTCAAAATACACCCCACAACATGCAGAATAAGTTTTAAAGAAGATGAATATATTCAGTTATCCAGAAATCCATAATGAATGGGCTTCAAACACTAGTATAGTAGCAACTATATAAGTTTTTAAGTTAAATTGTCTCAAATGCATCATTCACATAAAATTAAACATAACTCTAATACAATCGATAAACAAGCACAGGTCAAACCCTGCCTATGGCATTATGGAGCATCAAGACATGTCTAAAGAATCCATAAAAATGTGCCCTTGGACAAAAAGGCTCACCCAACAACAGAGCTCAAACTATTGGGAAGCAGGAAGATCAAATCCCCATTTGGTACCTGTATCTAAAAAGAGAATAAGGATAATGAGGTGAGTTTTGCAACTCAGTGAGAGATATGATATCCATAGCTCACATAGGAGAATGTATGCAGGTATGATTATACATATGTAAGTTGGAAACCTTTAATATTCTCAAAATAGTTTTTTCAAAATAAACATGTGAATAACAAATATTTAATATAAAAGTAGGTGGAAAGCCATCTAATCCAAAATAAATAGGTAAAAATCACACTTAGGTGCCATTTCCTTCGAATGACCTTGAAAACAGGCAGGAACCACCTCGTCAAGTGGCCTTGAAAACAAGCGTGGACCACCCCGTAAGTGGCCATGAAATCATAGAGTTTATTACGAAATTGTTACTATATATACGAACTAAATAATTTGAAATGTAAACAACCAAATTAAATAAAAAAATGATAAGCAACCAAATTGCCTCTTTTGTCTATTTTATGATGCTAGTTGAATTCCTTATATATTTTATAAGTGTATTTCCTTATGTTTAAAAAGCTATTTTATTGTTATAACTTTTATATTTTTTTTTCAAAAAATACTCTTTAAAGTTATATAATTATTTAAATATATTAATTATTTTAAATTTTTAAATATATATTTTAATTTTAAGAACATTTTCTCTTTATAGAAATAAAAAAAAGGGCCCATTATGTTTGCAAAAATCTGTTTTTTCTGTAGCGAGCTATCATGGCTAAGGTGGTTGTTGATCTGCAATCAAATTAAAGTACCAGCCACGAGGTCCCCGTGCTCCTGTTCTCTTTTATTTCTTACGTACAGCAGAAAATAATCAAATATAATTGTAGAGGAATTAATTGGTAACGGCGTGAAATTTGGTACACTCATACTTTTTATAAAACAAAATTATTATCAATTTAATTGTTGAATTATAAATATTTATTATATTGATTATTTATATCAAATTTTAATAAAAAATTGGACACCAATAAACATGCCATCAAATATTTTTTATTTATATATATTTAAAAAATATTTATTATGTTGATTTTGGTATATATGAAGAGTGTATTAAATAATGTCAAATTAAGATAAAATTTTATAGACATCATCTATAAACATATTAATTAGCTTTACAATCTAGTGGTGGATTTTTTTTTTTTTAAAAAAGTCAATAAAAAAGTTACTTCTTCATGTTCAAATTATATGTGACTTTGAATAAATATATTTCATCCATTTTAACTGTCACTCTCATATTTTAATGAAATATTTATTATTGATCTTCAAAATTTACCCTCTACTTATAATTCTAAGTACAATAAACAATGAAATATTAATATAATAAGTTAGTTATTAATTAATGGTATCTTGATAAATATTTTTATAATCAACCATTAATTTTGAATTTCTTAATTAGTGTGTAAATGAATAAATTACAAATAATTTAAACCAAAGGAAATATTTAATAATATAAAAATTGTGTTTAACTTATCTATCTATCTATCTATATTTATATATATAGTAAAATTCACTACATTTTGCATTTAATACTCACACAAACTTAGAATTATGACATGGCTTACTAGATTTTGCATTTAAATTAAAATTCACTCTAATTTCCAACTATTATATGAGGGGCTCGAATCCTTTAAATATGAGGTCCTGGATTCAATCTCAAGATTCATGTGTATAAAAAAAATACCATTGGAAGGGGTCCTTGTTTAGGCACCTGACCGTATTTTGAGAGATTAGTCTCCAAACTGTAGGGTGAGAAAATATTCTAAGAAAAAAAAAATCAAAAGTAATAATGTGATTTATAGTTAAAATTCACTCTAATACAATAATTTAGTTGAGCATGAATATTAATCTTTTATGTTTGAAGTTAATGAGATTGAAATTTAAATAATTACATTAATCTCTTAGATCATGATAACATAAAGTTAATTTTAAAAACTTTAAAAATGTAAAATTAATTTTATTATTTTTATTTTAATAGCCAAGTTTAAAGGAAGAAATAACCTTAATATCTTCAACAAAAATTAGTTTCACCTAATACTTTATTTGGTTGCACGTAACAATATTAATCTTTTATCTTTCAAAATAAGCAAAAATTTAATTATTTTGTGATTCTGTTTTTTATTTCGGAAGCACAAATAAATAAGTAAAATAATTTTTAAAAGTCTTATTTACCAAATTGAGTGCTTTTTCTTTCCAAATAATTAAGCACATTCGAATAGGTTCATTGTGTAGAACAATTAAACAAAAAAATTCAATATATTTTTGCTATATCTAATGTTTAATTACTAATTAAAATTTCAATACATACTTTTTTTTAAAAAATTATCCTTATTAAACATAATTATCACAAAATATTAATGAATAAGTGCAGCACATGTGCGTTATCTCTGGAACTAATATAAGTTGATCTCTTCCTAATGCATTTATTACAATTGTGAGTGAATCTATGAACTAGAAACACCCAGAAAAACCCAAAGCTATCCTCAGAACCAACCAACCAACCAAACAGAACAACACCCAAGCTGAATTCAGCAAAAAACAGAGCAGCAACATTTGAGTCCAAATCCAAAGATCAAAAATATTTTTTGGGTAAAAATATAAAATAACGCAAAAGGCAGAACAAAAATGTTGCAACGCTATTGTCATCTCCCCCGCTGTTCATATCCAGCCTCCTTTTCCCTTTTACGCTAACTTTGAATTAATTTAGGGTTTCCTTCTTTTTATAAACTTAGTTTTCTGGGCCGATTTCATGTTTTTTTGATAAAACTTGTTTCTCGGCCTGATTCATGTTATAAGACAGGTATATCAGAGATGCAGTATAATTCGAATTCAATTTCCACTCTTTTTTTGTGCATAATCAAACTTCTGAACCTGATAAAATTTTTTAAAAGAATAGTTTTGCAAAATAAATGATTTTCTATTTTTTTTCTATAAATAAAAATCTGTGGTTACTCTAAAAATTTTCAATAAATTTTAATTGTCTCTTGTCATAGCACCCTTCAGGTATGTTGTGACAAGAAACATGCCTGAACATGGACAAAGAGTTATCATAGCTTTTTATGTGGCAATAAGCAAGTGGGGATGATAACAGCAAGGGCATTCTGACACTTAAGTAAAAGAACAGAAAGTATAAAATATGAATAAAGAAGATGAATTTTGTTTGATCTCCCTTACCTTGATGGCTGCACCCTTTATATAGAGCCTAAATTTGTTGCTTTTTGACAGTAATCCATATAGGATTATATTTCCCTCTTTCTAGAATTTACTAGCATCAAGGAGGATTGAGTGATATGAAAAATGTAAGGAAGATTTTATCCCTTTATTCTTTGGTGTGGTAAGATTTAGGATGTAGTTTTCCTCTTATATATATCAATGAAAAATTTGAGTGAGATTTTATGCATTTATTTCCTAGTATGACAAGAATTGGGATGTAGTTTGTAACGTCCTCCTCTGCACAATATTATGTTTAAGTCATAGTACCACACTCTGAAGTTGTTACTATTACCTGAGTGGACCTTATCTGATAGCAACTTCAGCCATCTTTGAAACTTCTCAAACTATCTGGAAATAATACGGAAGCAGGAGCGAGAATTTTAAATTCTTAGTAGGATTTACTAAGAAATTTCATACTGTGTCATCGTTATTATCTCCAGCTGCTTCGATTTATTATGAAAGAGGTGGACATGTTATATAAACTGTTTAATTTTATAGTTCAAAAATATATTTTTCGAAGCAGAGTCTATTTTATTTATACACTTGTCATTTAGGTGAGCCAATACAAAATAAATTCATGAATTATACTATGAATAATAACTGAAATGTATTAAAATATAATACCACTAATATAATGAAAGCATAAAATCTGCACATGTCTTTACTTGTATTTGAATTTATGTAGATACACATAATTTTCTTTTCTTCCTTTATCTTCCTTTACTTGTTATACATATTCCATAGTACGATCACCATGTCATACTCTGTAGGGGTGTAATCACTATATCGCACTCCTTACGAATATGTTCATCCTGCCACGTCCCAGAGTATGATCACCATGTCATACTCTATCGTGATGTGATCGCCATGTCACATCCTTTAGGGTGTAGGATCATTATGCCACATTTCAGAACATGATCGCCATATCATATCCCATCAGAGTGTGATCGTCATATCACGTCTTTCGGAATATGGACTCATCATCATATCTTTCATCATAGAATATTTATTATAGCTTTCATCATAATCATGAATGCATACGTATCAAAGTGTATTTCATAACCTATACATAGACTTTGCCAAAATTTCGGCAACATCACGGATCAAGTCCGCTTTCCCATGAATAGTGTCAGGCTATCAGTACAATCAATTAAGTATGCAATTCAATATAAAACAGCAAGTTACAGCAACATTATTGACCATATAGTATGTCAAAATCAATAGACATATCAACAGAGCTTTATGCTTACTCTACCTTCCTTTGCCCAAATTTTGTAAAATCTACCTTTATTTCTATTCAACTCACTTATACCTGAATTTTGGATATGTCATAGCTCTATGTGTCTAGTATCCGACTCTTTTTGTCCCATCTCATTTTGATTTGTATAACTCAAGTTATTAGTAATTTACCTCAAACTGCCCTGTACTTAGCCAAAAGTATACTCTTATAAGTGAAAATTCACTAAAAATAGAAATCTAGTGAAATCATACAAAATTTATATCAAATTAAAGCTAACAGAATAAGCTTTCAAATGAAAGAAGTTTCATATCATTTTCATGAGTATATTTTAAGATATAAGCCCCGAAACTTGACCCTATTGGACTACCCCATTCCAGCCCAGTTTAAACTTAAGGTAACTTCATTGATGTGCTGGGAATAATTGGCAATGAATCTGGCCCTAAAATTTTTGTGGGAAGTTCCTTTATATGTTAGATTTCAAAAAACGTTGGTTTCACTCAATTTAGAGTTGTGTAAGGTGAGATACACCCTTCTCAACTCATATTGCTCAGATGAGAATCTAGATTTCTAGGTCAAACTCTAAAAATTCATAACTAATTCTATACTAAGCCAATGGCCTTATATTTTATATGTATAAAAATCTCTGAATATCTAGTTTCATATAAAAATAGATTCATCAAATTTAAATAGTTGTAGACAAAGCCGTACACTCTGCCGTACAGACCGTTGGGTGAAAACCCTAACAGTTTCTTGAATCCTTCTCTATCTTCAAGTTCTTTCATCCCAGTATCAATTCTGATAGCAACATACTATAATTCATCATCATCATCCAAATCACATCAGTATCATGAATAAATCAAGATCCCTACATAGTCCCAAATCAAGAAAAACAAGAGGAGAAGTGAGATTTCTACCTTGAATTCTTGTTGATTGGGTGTCGTAGATGGAAGCAACTCTTGATGAGACTTGAAGAAGGGATGAAGATGGAGTGAAGATGAGAGTGAATAGAAGAGAAATGATGGGAGCTTCAGTAGCTAGGTTGGCCGAAAATTCAAGGAGTGAAGGAAAGAAAAAGGTGAAAACTTTTGAAGCAAGTTTCATTTTGATTGGTGGATTTCATCTTGCCTTCAAATTTGGTTTGGCTTTCCACTCTTCATGGCTGATCAAGGCGCCACATAAGGAGATGTTTTGGCTAAATATTAGCCATTCATCTGGCTAAATATTAGCCATTCATCCTAGGGTACTCATAGTATAACTTCTATTGGTCCATTTCCAACAGTTTAAAATACCAAAGTCTTACCGATTTCTTTTGAATTGGTAAACTGATTTTAGAAAATTCTATGAGGTTTTCTATATTTCTAATCTAATTCCATCAAGTCTAATCCTTCTAAATCACACTTAATTGGCTTTAAGTAAATGCTTAATTGAATTCTAATTAATCCCAATTATTTGATAAAAATTGAACAATTCGGTTAATAATGATAGAATTTTTTGGACGTTACATAATTTTTCTTTTACCACTAATAATGAAGGATTTAAGAGACATTTTATCCCATTCCTCAATGATATGGACAAATTAAGGAGATATAAATCTTCAGTTAATTATTTCCTAAAAATATTGCCACTAGAGGTAAGATTACCATAAATGCTAAAGGGCCCAAATTCCCCAAATAAGATTACTTCCTTCGAGAAATTATTAGGTAGGTTCATTTTATCACGTCAGTATTTAGGCATCCCATTTATGTTTTGACATGTGTAAAAATAGTGATCCACATATCTTAATCTTTATTAATACTACAAGCTAATTGCTTTCTATTTATTATATCTATCTATTAATAGTGATTACTAATATTAAAATATAATAATTTTCTTTTCGAGATTATCATCAAACCATTAAAGTAGGAAAGCCTGACTATTAAATTTTTAACTTTATCAGTATCTACATATTACCTACGTATAAACTTTTAACTTTACGAAAAACATAACAAAAAAAAAAGGTAATTACTTTTACGAAAAAATAATTTTATATCATCAAAACCATAGTCATTTTACAATTTCAATTAATTGTTTATTATACCATTATAATTCAGTTTAAATAATGATACTTAATATTTTTTATTTTAATGAATGTGTTCAAGAAAATATATTTAATTAATTAGTAATATTTATAATTACATCCATTTAATAGTAATAATCATAATATTTAAACATAAAATTATAATTTGAAATTATCATTGTTAATTAAATTTTAAAAAAACTTAAAGATACATATAAAAGATATAAAATTAAATTAAATTAAAGATCTTAGTTTAAAATTTGTACAGGAGCTCTGCCGCTTCTATGAACTTTGCAACTGGTATAGTTCTTTTTGAAAATCTCAGTGTTCTTTTCAATTTTCTTGATCAAAATATAAGAAGTATCATTTTAAAATTACTTCCCAGCAATTTGTTTTTAAAATTGTCACTATTAATTAATTTTAAAAAATTTAAAGATAAATACATATAATATAAAATAAAACGAACACGAACTGTACATTTTCTATAATGAACTTATCATGTGTTCATTAAAACCGTAAAATCAATATGGTTTTTATGATATAAATTTTTTTATACGTAAAAGTAACAGCTTTTTTTTCTTTGTTTTATGATTTAACGTAAAAATAGAAGTTTATATATATGTACGTAATATGTATATACTAATAATTAGGCTTTTCAACTTTAATGGTTTAATGATAATTTAGAAGCATAATTATTATATTTTAATATTAGTAATTACTATTAATAGATAGATAAAATAAATAGAAAGTAATTAATAAACTTATAATATTAATGAAGATTAAGATATGTGGATCACTTTTTTTACATGCAACAAAATATGAATGGAATGTCTAAAAGCTTATGTGGTTGGAAGTATCTACCTAAGAATTTCTCTACTTGTTCCTTCTAGCTCATTATCTTTTTCCTTTTTTATTTTTATTATTTCTAAATCATAAAATATTTAATTAATTCTTTTTTTTACTAAAAAATTTGGATGCTGACAATATGAGTCATTTATTAGATAAAAAGATAAACAATAAAAAAGAAAAATAGTGGGACTGTAACCAAAAAAGAAGGATGACAATTCCCTTAAATAATACTCTCAAAAAAGAAGATTAGAATATTATAACTATCACAAAAATCACACTTATAATAAGATATGATTGATTGACAATATATAATATTTTATATTGACAAAATATAATTTTTTTATGATGACCATATATTAAAATTAATCTCAATATACATAAGATTAGAAACAATAAGCTTTAATAAGGTTTCGCTTCCAAATAGCTTAATGGTTTCACAAACAATGACTTCATGTTCAATACTTCCTTAATTGTAATTTAATATGATTTAACAATGCAAAAGTTATTTGTTGCAACTATTTTGATTTATAAAAAATTATGCAGATGGACCAAAATGTTGAAGATAGAAACAGCTGGCTCTCCTTTGGAAGCCAGAGTTTTCATGACTTGCAAGTTGCAATATATACTACATGATTACAATTGGGAGTAGTTATTGTCACACCCTTTGTCTCATGCCACACCCCCATTTTATTGATATTTCAAAAATATCCTCCATTGAAAATTAGGTTAAATATTTATTTATTATCACATTCCTAATTAAATATTAATATTTTTCTCAGCACAATATTTTTATAGTATTTACCTCCTTGTTCTCTCGCTGTTATCCGTGTTCTCCTTCCGCTTGGGGTTGCAGGACGGTAACTAATCACATTCTTGCTTTGCTTCAAATATTGTTCCAAATATTATTCTCCAAAAAGTGTTTGCCACTTACCTTCAAATATTGCTAATCAATCCATACTACCACTGAAGCTTTTCTCGTAAGCCGTGCTACCATTGCATCCCTTTCTTGCTTATACAATCTTTTCAATTTTTTATTATTGTATTTCTTTTATATTATGAGTATTAGGATTTGCTTTTATTTCAATTTTTCAATTTTTAATATTAGTATATCATTTGAAAATTGGCTTTATAGAGATAAACATTTACATGAGATTATATATTTTATTTAATTAAATAAGTCCAACTTTTCATCATCATTCATTTACTATATCTTTTTGGATTGCATTGACTTGGATATGTCACTTGAGGACTTCCGGTGAATTATCTTTTTGATGAAGCTACAAGATAATACATTTTGGATGTATTTTTCTTGTACAAATATGATGTTAAGATAATGTTATGTTTTTGTTTGATCAAACTTATTATTTAAATTTTATTTGACTATTTTTTTATATGAATTAATTATTAGATTTAATTAGATTTTTTTGCATTGGGTTAATAGTTTAATGATAGTCAATTTTTATATTTAATATTAATTAGTACGATTATTTTATATAATTTTGGAATATGAGAGGGGTAATTGACAAAAATTTAAAATAAACTTTAATATCAAAAATTGAAAAATAAAAAATTACCTAATTTAATAGATTAATTTTATTTTAAAATTATTAAATTAAAAATAGTTAATTTTTATATTTAATATTACTTAGTATAATTATTAAATATAATTTAGAATATAGGAATAGCAGTAGACAAATATTTAACCCAACTTTTGTTGAAGGATATTTTAGAAATTTCAAGATAAAAGCAATAAAAAAGAGTGTGATATTAGACAAAAAGATGTGGCAATAGCCACTTCTTACAACATTACGTAATTGATGTTGGACATTATTTGAACTTATCAGTTGCTTGGTATATATGTCGAAGGTTCAACTAGTAGTTCTTAGTTTCATGACAACTTAATTACTTATTTGTTGATATGGATTCCGATTCCTTTACTACTTTTTTTTTTAAAAAAAAATTAGATAATGCTTAACTCTCAGATAAAGTGGAGTAAAAATATATCATATTATTCCAAAAAAAAAGAAAAAAGAAAAATACGAGCATAACAACCCATTCCACGAGGATATTCAAGCCCAAAAACACGAATATGATACACGAAACTTGAAGCTCGAACAGGAAACGCACAACACAATTCCTTGACAACCTTATAATTTCAACTTAATCTATATTGGAATAATCTATTGTGTGTCGGTGGAGGTACTATTGTAGTCTATTTGTTTGTCGATGACAGATTTCGTAACACAATTTATGGAATACGGTAGTGCTAAAGTTTAATTTTCAGACTCATATGAATACAGATAAATTACTTCACAACTTTTTTGTTCAATATATAATCCTAGTGATGTATTAAGTTGAAATACTATTTATCATTTAAAAGGTATTTAACTTCATTCAAAACTAAATATAAATATATAAAACAAGTATAAATAGATTATGTTGAAACTGATTCAATATATGTTTGTCATATAAAATTACTTGACATGATAACCAAAAAAATAAAGATGATTTTTATGGTACCCCTTCAATTTGAAAGGAATTTGAAATCTTTAATATGTGGCTTAATCATATTTGAACATGTGATAAGTAACTAAACACATAGACAATAATGTGGCAATATTTTAAAATTTAGATTGAAGTCCCCTTAATTTTTTTTCAACAATTTTTCCTTAAAATTTTTTAAAAAATTTAAAACTTCTTAACCACAAACATCAATTTATTTAGTTATTCTAATTTTTAAATGCATAAATAATTTTTTTATCCCCAAAATTGTAAGAACACTAATTTAAAATGTGAAAAACCCTAACTCTTTGCCCCTAAACTCAAGAATCCTAATTTTTCAACTTCAACCTGAACATCTTTGCCTGTAACACCACCATTTATTCCATTGCGAATAAGGATAGAAAAGATATCTAGAGAAGTCCATGACGATGTGAAAATTCCATGACGAGGGAGGGGGATTAGTTTTCTCTTTCCAAAAAAGAGCATGATAATATGAAGCGAATGCAGCTCGAGCTCGTGTGACATGTTACTAAATGAATACTTGGTTTCGGCCCTCGGGTGCTAGGTGTATATACATCCGCTGTTATGTTTATGCACGCACACCCCCTCTCTTGGGAATTGGACAAAAAAAAACCAGAATCATTTGTTTACATTGAACGAAAATATAAAAATTGAAAGTCACAAATCCTTTTTACATCTCATCTACCTTTAGTTTCTTTCTTCCCTCCTTTGCACCAAGACGTACGGGAAGGATAGAAATATGACAAGTGTGGGGTTTCGTTCTTGGGTTTATGCGAGTTTATATATCTTGGATAGTCTACATTCTTGGCAGCCAGCAATGTTGTTCTTCACATTTTGAATTTGGGTTTTTACATATTTGAGAATAAAAATAATGTTTGTGTTTAAAAATAAAGTTGATGTTTATAATTGATAAGTCTTTAAATTTTAAACAAATCCTGAGGATAAGTTGTAACCAAAAAAAGTTAAAGGATTCCAAATCTAAATTTTAAAATATCGGCACATCATTATCCATGTAACTAGTTACTTACCATATGTTTCAATGTGATTGGGCCATGTAGAAAAAGTTTTAAATCCATTCAAATTAAAAAAATATCATAGAAATCATCAAAAATAAACTTACTTCACATTCAAATTGTTTAACCTACTCGTGCATTATACAGGTGATTATAGCAATTCTTTTGTGAACTATTAATAAATAAATATAAGGCAATTCAATTTTCATAAATCATTTTCATAACATGACACACAGTCAAATCTAATTTCATTTGACATTACAACAACCAAGTTTTATACCACTAGGTGGAATCGATTACATGAATCAGGTGACGATATAGTATTATATATGCCATTCAACACTGATAAGCAATGTCACGACCCATCTTGGAGCTGTAACCAGCGCTTAGAAGTAACGACCTCTAGCAAGCCTATCTTGATTTTTTTTTCATTGAAATTCGAGCAGAGTTTCCCTTCTTTTTCGAGCTTCCCCAATTTAGTCAAACCTATACCAGACAATCAATCAACAAATATAAGGTTGAGGCTCTCAAAGCACTCTACTGTGATTCATATTTATATGTATACAACACCTATTTACATATTTCCCAATTGTACTCTTTATTTACTACCTATTCACTAAGCAAATTCCCAAAAAAACCATAAGGTCTATATATATAAATATCCTAAAAGAAAATACTTCATCAGGTCGTAAGATCTTACCTATGGATAGGTGGAGCAACTTTAAGAAGTTGGAGAAAATCAAGTTGTGTGCTGCACCAATGTCTGAAATAGGAAAGGGAAGGGGGTAAGTCCGACCGAATCAATAAAGGGCAATGAATCTATAACATATGAAGACAAGCTCTAGAAGTAAAGCAAACTGTGCATATATAAGGAATTAACTAAGTATAAATAAGAAATCATCATTTTAACTAATGTATAAATAAATAATCAATATTATAACTATACAATATACATATATATAGAGAATTAACATTGTTTCAGAAACTTGAAAACATAATTCTCAAATACAAAATTAAGGCACGAAGGCTTTCAATTCTGAGAAACTTTCAATCAAGGGTTAACTCTTTCAAATTTGACTAAGTCGGCAGTATACATAGGTCTGACACATACACATCGAGCTAGCAACACCCTTGCTAGCTGGGTTCGAACCAAGGTGCATCAAGGCTAGTGTCAGTGACCGCTAGCTATTGATTAATTGAGAATCCTCCCACAAAATATATAGAAATCAAAATAATAGATATTAATAAAATTTCAAAAATATAATCATTAAACAAAGTTTTGAAAAGTGAAAATATCAATTTCCAAACTCAAAATAAGGTTTCTCAACAACTCAGTCTAATAATTTAAACACTGTTCCCGAGCTTGTCCTAACATTTATAAAATTCGTAATCTTTTTCAAAAAAAAAATTTCAAAACATTTAACAATGACATACTAATAAAATTTCCTCAAATTCAAAACAAATGTCCATGAATAAATAGATATATCAAACTATAAACAAAATATTCATAATTAACTCAATATATAAAATAAAGTGTTAATATATACTAAAATCAAGCCAATACTAATTGCATAAAGAAAATCATATGCCATAAAGGTATTGTCCACTCACAGACAATCGAGGACATCCAATCTATGTCCTAGGAGGCGTTGAGCTTGAGGATCAATCTCTTGAAGGATCTGAAATCAACATATGAGCAATTACTCCCAGTTTAAACACAAATTATGGCTTAGAGCCTACTCCCAATCTTCCTTATTCAACCTGACGAAATAATACTTAAATTTCCTTTCTATTATTAAAACTTGCTTTAACTTTATCTTTGCCTTGTTTGCACCACATTCAAGCCAAGGAAAATCTCGATCCGCCCAAAACATAAGGATAAATAAAGGATGACTAAAAGAAGTAATCTAAGGCAATTACACATACCCTCATTCATCGATTGTGATTTGTGGCAGAAACCATGGACTTCTTGAATTACAATTTAACAAATCAAATAATTATTCATACTATAATAACATAAAACATATTGCACTTGTGGGTAGTGCTAAATTAGTTCCTAAAATTAATTTACTTATAGGTACCTATTGTACTAAAATTTAAGAATTTATCAAAAGCTATCAACATGAATGCCATGATAACCATGATAAGGCATCGAAATGTACAACATGCAGATTTTGTTTAATTAAATTCTTATAATCTCCCAACCACAATTGTTTAAGTAAAAACTCTCAATTAAATCATATCAACAACCAGAAAATATCCTTTAAACAATTTCATTTCTCCATCTCAAACTTTCTACCACATGTTCAATACCACACAAGCAACAAGAACAAATAATCATGATAACCTATCTAAGAAATAATTTAGAAGCATAAGTTGTCATGGTTCCAAGTCTCCTGAACAATTATGGAAGCTTAAAACTAACACCCACAAAGCTAAATGCTTACCAAAGAGTGTTTGGCCACAAGGAAGAGAGGGACGCAATGAAGGGAGGTCACCTGCGGTGAAGAGAGAGATAGAGAGACACAGAGAGGAAGAAACATCGAGGGGAGAGATTTTACGGTGGTGAAGGTGGCAGAGAGAGGGGAAGCGTAGGTGGTGGTTGATGGGGATGAACGAAAGAGGCTATGAGATAGGGGAATGAGATTGAGAGGAAGAGAATGGGAGAGAAAGTGTAATACGGAAAAGTAAAAATGAAAGAAAGAAGTCATGGAAAGAAGATTCCAAGCGTAAAAATGAAAGAAAAGAGGGTTTTAGGGTGCACTATATCACTTATAATATATCGTGATTCCGTTCTCCCTTTTTTTTTTTTGAATACTCCTCTTTAATTAAAACTTATTCCCCTCTAACTTAATTTAAATCCTCTATCACTATAACTTAATGTGAAATTTCTAGTATTTTATTATTTATTTATTTTTGAGCAAACATTTTATTTTAAAAGCAAAAAGACTAATTAAGAAACAAACATGAAATAGATTTGCTAGATACACACACATATATATATGTTACTCTTTGATTTACCTTTCTATGGTTTAATAAGCCTGAGAGCTTCCATCTCCTCCTTGAACTTGGGCATGGCAGCACTAGGGAGGGAGACGAAGATCCTAACGCCTCCATGCATTGACGGATCCAAGTTACTAGGAGGCGACAAAAGGCACACACCCACTGTCCCCAACATGTTGCATGGGGCAGGTACCATATTTACTGGCTCCTTCCATCCAAAATTCACGCTTTCCAAGAAACCCAAATGCATCCAATTAGACAAAACCATGGATGCACCAATACCTTGATAATCAAAATCGTCTGATTTCGTCTCTTTTTTGTCGATCGAGTTTTTGATGTACTCCCTTGTAAAAGCAAGCTTCTTAGTCTCTTTGATGATCTTCACCACATGTGAGAGTGGTTTTTCATTGAGTTCCCTCACTATTAGCACAACTTTTGGATCTACAAGAGCATTCCCATAATACCCTTCAGGCAAAGGAGGATCCAGCGAGTCCCTTCTCAATCCCACTACGATAGCCCGTGAAGTTTTCCCATCGTAGTTGAGTTTTAAGGCTCTAGTGCTTGACCTCCAAACATAGGCACCGAGGGAACTTGTGAAGTTTTCCTCCTTCATAGTATCAATATTATCGACACTAATTTCCTTCATCAAACTCATCTTTGAGTCTTCTTATGCTTTCGCTGTCCACTTTAAAGCATTCATGCAAAAGAGTTGTGGTGGGCAAAAATGGTGAAACTGCAGCTGAGGCCTCATCCAATTGACTTTGCAATGGTTGTCTTGTGATTGATCCCATTAGTCTCTCTCTTTCCCACACTGGTTTCACTGAAGGCTCGCCTTTCCCGCTCGCAAGTTCAGCAACGGCTTTGAAGAACTGAGATGCTCCACTCCCATCGAAAACAGCGTGTGATGCTCCCATTCCAACTGTAAAACCCCCACACAGAAACTTGGTCACCTTGATCCCCAAGGGATATCGGTAACCATTTTCATCTTGAGAAGGAAGGTCAAAGGCCAAGTGTTTTGCAGTTTCTCTGTCACTAGCATCAAGGTAGCGTAGGGAAGAAAGCTTGCAGTTAGCAATGGCCTCTACGAATGGAACTCCATCTGCATTGCAGTGGATTCTAAGCTTCCCATCGGTGTGTTTTACTAGCTTACCTGCAAGAGGGTAATAATAAAACAAAGCCTTTGAGAGTGCTTCTTTGATCACAAGTACAGGGTCTAGTTGGCCATTTAGGGAATCATTGTTATTTGGCGATTGAAATACATGAATGGTTTGACATAGGCCATTACGCTCAGGTCTGTTATCAATTGTAGACAGAGAAATACTAGATGAAGGAGTGGGCTTTGATGGTTTGACAAATACAACATCTTGCATGTCAAACTTGAGGAATGCATTCTGATACGCCGTAGAAAAATGTGGGTTTGAATTCGGAGAGTCGATTGTGTTAGTGAGGTTTGAAATGTGGGAGGTTGTTTATGTCGTGGCCATGCTTCATATATATATATAGGCCCATAATAATTGATAAGATGGAAGAAGATAATGTTAAAAAAAAATTGTTTTATGAATATATAGTTGTTTACTGGATTTTAAGTCGACAAATAAATCAAATCGACCGTAATCAACTTGCTTCGCAGATTTCAATTCGGGGAACGGAAGCGGTTTCTTTGATAAGTTTTCATAAATTAAAGTGTCAAAATAAACAAATGACAGTGAAATTAAAACGATCAGAAATGTCAACTGTTGGATAAATATCTAATCATGTGATGACAAACATTGTGTTATACATTTAATATGCGTGTCAGTGTTTCAGGTTTGAAATATATATCAAACAACACACATGTTTCTAAGAAGGCAATTTTGGAAATAAAAAATCTCTTAATCCACTACGAGATAAATCAGTTGCAGCAGGCTTCATGTGTGTACCTCAGCAAGAGCATTGAACATTTGGAGGGAAAATCAAATTCTATCCATTACTGAGTCAGAAAAGGACAGTTGCACCAAGGGACAGCTCACAAGGACAAAAGCAAGAGAGAGAAAAGTATTTTCAAAAGAAAATGATAAGTGTGAGCCAATCAAATGCTGGAAGGTGTCCATTGCAAATTCCAAAACGATCACAAAGGATAGTACCTGCTGTACCAGCAGCCTGTAGCGGTCAGAATATTTTCACCATTTAAGAAAGCACATAGCTGCTGTAGGAAGCAGAAGAAAAAAAAAAGGAGCTACAATTAATATTCATTTTACAAAAATTCTGAGCCCATTTAGTTCCTCTCTTCTTCTCAATACCAATGTTCTTGAATCTGTGTAACCATCTCATTTTTGAGGTGTATTCTGGTTTTGTGTGAAAAGGCTTGAGTGCTGAGAGCATATTTGTTCTTGAAAAGCCATATTTGACTATTTGGGAAGTTTGTTGTTGGTGGGTGTTGAAGTGTCAACACTTTATTCTTGAGAGAACTTGTATTTGTGAGTCTTCTTTTTGTTTCTGAGAGGTGACTGAGAGAAAGGTTCACTCTTGGAGTGTTTGGTTTGAAAAGAAGACTATTGTTTAGTGGAAACTCTCACCTTGTTGGTGAGGACTGGACGTAGACTCCAAGTTTGGAGATCGAACCAGTATAAATTGCTTGGTGCTATCTTCTCAACTTTCTCTTTGATTTAGTTATTTTGATCTGCTATACTATTTTACATTCATCACTTCTTGTTTAAAACTATAATTCCAGTTTGAGCAAATTTGCTGGTTTCTAAAATAAAACATTCTGATATAACTTATCTCATAGATTATCTCATACGCGAATATAAGATCTTGTGAGCATTTTGATCTGTGTGTTTTAAGTGTGCAGGATCTGTTTTTTTGTGTGCTCGATTCAACCCCCCTTTCTCAAGTATTCTGATACCATCATCAACAATGATAATGTATTAACAAACTAGAAATTGATATTGAATGGTAAAGAAACAAACTTACAAAAAAAAAAAAGGTAACAAATGTAAAGGATTGTTACCTGAGCTCTTCCATACTCTTGAGCGTCAGTGTGAGCATCTTGACAGAGTGTGTTTAGAGATGATTCTCAATTTTGCCCAAAGTTCCCTTGCTTCTTCATAAGGCGGCTATTTATAGTCTTCCTGATTCACTGGAAACTGGGGTGCATTACCACCATATCCTGAAATCCGTTCTTCCAAGGCCCATTATCCCCTCATTCTGTAGTCCATTACTTTGCAGCCCACGTTGCTTTCTTCATTATTTCATTCTCTCTCATCACCACATTCTCTTATCACGTCTCAGGGTCGTGTGTGGGACCCTTTTATCCTTTTTAGAACCTCTCCTATCTTGGATTATCCTTTTGCTCCTTTATCATTCACATCTTTATGATGTTTTGATCTAGTGAAAATGTTTCCATAACTTTATTGTTCAAAATAGACTCCTTAAAGTCTGCATGAGCTTATTCCAACTTTATATATTTTCGACCCCGAACATCTGAATTTTTTTGATCGTGTACATGTTGTCTTTAGGCTTCGATTCCCTTCCTTTGTTGAAAAGTTTTCATCGTGCGTTGCCTCATCTTTTCATGTTGATATATTTTAGGTCAAATATATCTTGACCTTGGGTCAAATATATCTCAACCTCTTTCTTTTTCTTCATCTAACAAATGCCCCCCAAGATTTGAGTTTTATGAAGTATAAAAATCAAATCTTTTATTAACTTCTTTTTGAACGGTTAGGACAAAACCGCCCTTATCTTGATTTTCTCCCTTTTTTTTTCCACGTGGTTTCATTTTAAGTCCTGTACACATGTCAAAGACCCCTTACATTCCTTGTCCCTTCAGCTATCTTTCCAATTTATTTCTTCCCTTTCTTTCTTGCTTTTTTTTTCTTTATAACTATGCTTCTTGCATCATTCTTTTTCTTCTTTCCGAAACTTTCCATCTCCTTCTTTGAGTCTTCTTCTTCCTTCATCCTCTGCTTGTTTTCAAAGTTTCCCTCTTTCTTATTCTTCTGTCTTTTTTCGTTCTATTTCCATTTTCCTATGGCTAAAGAATCCCAGACGACCATTGTGGCCTTTGCTCTGGGACTTATTGTAGATGGCGAGGCGCCTGAGTCGGAGGTGACTAAACTTCTCCAGAGTCAGGTAATCCTTCCCTTTCTCCTTGGTTCTCAAACCCATGCGTTCCTCGGACCTTTGCTATCTCCCACAGAAACCCAGAAAGTGCATTCCTTTTTTCCTTGCACCCAAGATCAATCTATTCTTGCTAGCTAAGACCAAATCTTTATCCAATATTTCGTTACTTCTAAGCATCTTTTCAGGTCTCTCCCTAAAAACTCCCCCAATTTCATTCAATGGCTAGATAGGGTTCAAACGGCTAGAAGTGAACACTGGAAGGTCATAGGCATTTTCGACTTTGTCCAACTCTTTTGTCACCCCATTTCTTTTAATCCTTCGATGTTGGGTCCTTTCTTCTACTTCTGGAATAAAATCACTAATACCTTCCAACTTCCTTATGGAATGATCACCCTTACTCTCTTTGAATTAGCTGCTATGACGGGCCTTCGACCCACGGGCAAGCTTATCCATTTCGACCTTGTCCCTGACTATGTAAAGGCTTATAACCTTGATGATTCAGAAGCCTCATATATGATCTTTATTCGCAACAATATGGGCTCTCCTTCGACTCCAGTATCGGATGCCGAACACGTAGCTTTTCTTTCATATTAGCTAAATGCTATAGTATTATGCAGTCGAAGCCTTCAGATGCAACAAAGGTATTATGTGTTGGCCATAATGCTACATGAAGGGCACTAATTTTCTCTATCCAAGCTAATAATAGCCCAACTCTATGAAGAAATTGGCTTGATAGTGACCAAACTTTAGTATGGCCATCCGATCAACCTTGGTAGCCCTATATGGCTTCTCCAACTGTGGGCCAATGCTATCTTCGAGTCTTTTCTTCATGGTTTAACTCCACCCAATCTTCCAACGAGCATTGATGGGCCTTGACTTTGTTAGTTGCGTCGGGACGTGCCCAAGCAAACCCTTGTTGTGGATGAATTTTTCTTCTTCTTTAAACATCTTCATCAAGTGTCCTTTTCTGACACGAGAGGTTTGAACCTTTCACCTTATTGTGATCGGGTTGTAGGACTTGAATGGTTTACATGCCCCCGTGTCGCTGTAATCCCTTCGATGCAGGCCGAATTAAATGAAATTTGGTTGAACTTTTTATGCTGTCAAGCCTTTCCCACAGGTCTTCCAGATTCTAATAACATGAACATCGAGCTTCATAATCCTTCCTTTGTTGCTCGACAATTTGGTTTCTCCCAAGCTCTGCCAGTGCCTTATTCACTCGAACCAAATATTCAATTATGTAGCGCCTCACTTGGGGCCTTTTCCGATCTGGAATACTTTTTGGGCCAAAATGATGATAAGCAGAGCTTATATTTTCCTTTGGACTTTGAAAATAGCTCCTACCCAACTCCTTCATTTGTTTCGTGGTGGCTTGATTATTACAAATCTCAACGTCACAGGATTTCGATTTGTAAAGAAATTTTAGTTGTTAATCTTCCTGTTGTTTCTTTGCAGAAAAGGGTTACTTCGTCGAAGACCAAAGGCACACATTTTCAAGAGATCCTTTGCTTCGAGAAATTTTTTAAAGTAAAGTATAATCCACGGGCAACCTTGAAGGTGGCTCGAGAAGCTGTGGAAGTCTTTAGACGAAAAAAGGATCAGCATAACGGTCGATGTTGGCACACTTTTGAAAAAGCAAAGTCTGTTAACCCTTTTGCTCGACAAGATTCCTACATGACTCCTTTCTTGTTTCCTCCATTACCAAATGCTTTGTTTGACCTTGCCAATGGCTATCCGGATCCGCCTCAAGGTCCCTGTGGGGTTCTTTTTTTACATCCTCGACATAAAACCATGACATTCACGGGCCTTTATCTGTCGAGCGTGACTGAACCCTTCATTCAGTCTTACTCGAGGGTTACACAATACTCTCCACTAGGTATTTTCTTTTCCTTATTTTTATATCCATCTTTTCTTTTGTCCTGATCTCTTATTGTAACTCTGTTCTATAGTTACTGAATCGATAAAAATTATGGACGTTGCACTGGATCCCTCTCGACCTGTCGAGAATTGGGATGACCTCGAGGACGAAGAGGCTGCCCCAGTCAAGGGTCGCAAAAGGAAAGCCCCTGCTTTAAAAAAGGGGAAAGACAAGGATGTCCCAAAGGGGGGGTCCTAAAATATGCCCTTTCTTGTCGAGCTGTTTTTCTAAGAAGGCTGCCTTAGCCAAGGTGCTTGTTATTCTTTCACTTTCCCGCTCTTTTTCTCTCTCTCTCTCTTTTTATTATTATTGTTCTTTATTTTCTAGCAGTCTGGTGTTGGGAGGGGTTTGAGCAGCTCCGTGTCAGTCAACCCCACCGAGATTCCTGATGACAAAGATCCGTCAGAGACTAAGGTAATTTAATTTTTTGACCTTTCTTCAGTTGATGCTTTGCATTTCCCCCATCATGTTACTAAAGCTCTCTTCTCAGAATGATACTGCTCTTCATGGGGAAGAAGTAGATCACGAGGTCGATGAACACGTTGAAATGAGGACTACCTCGGGGCAAAAGAACCCCCATGAGGATGACAGTGTTGTGTCACCGGCTGTAGACAAAGACGCCATCCTGGTAGAAGAAAAAGAAAGAGAGGTTGTCGATCAACCTTCCCGAAACCTTCCTACAATACAGCCCATTCCCATCTCTGGATCGAGCCATGTCGAAACTCTCAATCCTCACCCTACTAAAGGCATGCTCCTTGGAGCTGGTGACGATGACAATGAAGATGATGTCGATATTGGTGACCTAAATGCCTTCGATGAGATTTTGTCTGCCAGTTTCGCTGTCCCTGATAAGGAGATCCCGATTGCTTCTGGTTCGGAGGTGCATAAATCATTGGGGAAGCCTCCTTCTCCGACTCCGACTCCGACTCATGCTATGATAGTTCCTGCTGTTGAGGTACCTACCAACCTTCTTAGCAGGATCTCGAGCCTCCTGAATCAGCCTCTCAATGCCCTGGCTGCTAATGGTGATGCCAAACAATCTTTGCTCGAGTCTATTTCTTCTTTAAGTAAGGTTGTCCTTCCCACCTCTGTTTGACCTTTCTACTAATCTCTCTGCCGCTTCATGGAAGATCTTTTGGAACAAGTGCCAAAGGTAGATTCTGCTGAGGCTTCATTTTCTCAGGCTATGCAACAACTCGGAGCCTTTGATCATGAACTTGAAGGCTCCATGAAATCCAAAGACCTAGCTTCGACGAAGCTGGCTGCAGGAGAATTACGGGTGTGGGACATGGCGAAGGAGATTGCTCTTGTTGAAGAAAGGCTAAGAATCTTAAAAGAGAAGAAACAAACTCTTAACTAAGCTGTAGGGAAGTTGAGAGTCGATATTGTCAAAGCTGAAAATAGACTATCAAGGAAGCAATCTCAGCGTCAAGTGAAGTCATTACTTGTCGAAGAAACTCATTGGTCTCTTGAAGAGGCTCGAGCGGCTAAAGATGGGGTGGCCAAGCAACAAGATGAGCTTAGAACCTTTTTAGCCTTTTTTTTTTTTTTAGCAATCAACGCTTTTAGCAATGACTTTGTAAATGCTTTACAAAGACATGAAGTCCTATTATTTCCTCGATGGCCATTATTGCCGGATTTGAATCTCATGTATCATTGGCTTGTATTGCTTTAGATATTTACCATTTATTGATGTGACTTTTACACCGCTATACACATCGATCAATGCGTACGCATTTCTTGAAAATCTTTTTTCGACTTTAAATGGCCCTTCCCAATTTGGGGACCATTTTCCAAGCATTCTTGACTTTCTTTTCCATAGGCAGAATTACTTTCCATACTAATTCGCCTTCACTAAAAAGCTTTAGTTTAACTTGGTGACTGTAACTTTTCGCGATAGACTCTTTTTGTCGAATCAAACTTTCCAATGCGCTTATTCTTTCTTCTTCTAACTCATTTAATTCGTCGAATAGCGCATTCCAATAATCTTCAACAGGTAGATCATTTTGCCATACTACTTGAACATTTTGCAAATTAATCTCAATTGGCAAAACGGCATCGTGGCCATAAACAAGTTTGTAAGGTGTGGTGCCTGTTGCATCTTTTGGTGCATTCCTGTAAGTCCATAGGACTTGGCTTAGAAATTGTGCCAATTTCTTGGCCTTCGATTAGCATTCTTCTTTATCAAAGCAATGATCAATTTATTAACTGCTTCCACTTGGCAATTGGCCTGAGCATAGTATGGTGTCGAAGTTACCATTTTTATTTGTCGACTATTAGCATATTCTAGTATCCTTCGACCAGTGAACATTGCCCCTTGGTCGGTGGTCAATGTTTGAGGTATTCCGAACCAGTGCACTATATTTTCTTCAATAAAGTCAATAATTTCGGATTATGTTACCTCTTTCAATGGTAATGCTTCGACCCATTTTCTAAAATAATCGATAGCCACTAGTATATACTTGTGCCTTTTTTATGAGGGGGGATGGATCTGCCCAATGAGGTCAAGGGCCCACCCTCGAAATGGCCAAGGCTTCACAATCAAATGCAACTCTGCTGCTGGCATGGCTGTATACCTCTGTGTTTCTGACACGCCTCACATGATTTTGCAAACTCGAAACAATCTTTAATCATGGATGGCCAATACATCCTGCACCTGTACAAAATCCATTTCATTTTATCCCTTGCCTGATGGGCCCCACATATTCCTTCATATACTTCTGCAAGAGCTAGATAAGCTTTCGACTCACCCAGGGAGGTTAAAAGGTTACCGTCAACACTTTTTTTAAACAAAACATCCCCTAATATTGTATACTTCAATGCCCTATTTTTTATTTTTCTATCAATGGCAGCATCAGGATTTTTCAAAAATTCGACAATAGGCCTTTGCCAATCTTAGGGACTAAAATTTAATAAACATACTATGACAATATGTGCCTTGGCCTTTCAACTTAATCAATCTTTTCCATGTTGAAGGATTTATTTTGTATCTCGATGCCAATTAAGCTGGCTCATTGGCTTCGAAATTTTCTTCCCTTGGAACGTGTCGAATAGTAACATTATCAAAATGTTTTAACAAACCCAAGATAAGGGACTAGTATTTAGTCAAATTTTCGTTCACACATTTATATTTGTTCGCCACTTGTTTTATTACTAGCTGGGAATCCTCGATTAACTCCACATTCCTAATTCCTTTGTCGATTAGTATTTCTAAACCCATTATCAATGCCACGTATTCAGTCTCATTATTAGAACAGTGTTTGTCGAGCTCAAAAAGGAATTTAGTCGGTTCTTCCATTGGGGAAATTAGCAAGATTCCAATCCCTGCTCCCTTTTCATGTCTTGAGCCATCGAAGAACACCTTCCACGGCTTGGTTTCAACCGAGTTGACCTGATTCTTAGGTCCTGGGTGGTTGACTAGATAGTTGGCTAAAGCTTGTCCCTTTACTACTTTTGCAGGGACAAAATGGAGTGAAAACTCCGTTAGAGCCGGCATCCATTTTCCGACTCGATTATGCAAAATCGGAGAAGAAAACATATACTTAATAACATTGAACTGAGAAACAACAAAGACTTCACATAGAATTAAATAGTGCTTGAGTTGCATACAAGAAAAATACAAGGCAAGGCACAACTTTTCAATAGAGCTATATCTAGTTTCAAGATCGACCAAAGCTCGGCTTAGGTAGTATACTACTCTTTCAACACCATCTTCATCGTCTTATGCTAACATACTCCCTATAGTGGTTTCCGACATTGAAATGTATAGCTTCATGGGTTTTCCAAGCCTTGGAGGGGCCATGATCGGAGGCGATAACAAATATCGCTTAATCTGATCGAACGCCTCTTGATGCTCAAGAGTCCAAAAGAAGTCCTCCTCTTTTTTAAGCTTGATTAGTGGGGTGAAAATTCTTGTTTTTCCAGATAGGTTCGAGATGAATCTTCTCAAATAGTTCACTTTGCCGAGGAAAATCTGTTCGACAGGGGTTTAGCTTTTATTATCGCCTTTGTTTTGTTCCCATCAACCTCAACTCCATTTTTATGAATAAGGAATCCAAGGAAGTTCCCTACAGACACGCCAAATGCACATTTCAGCGGATTCATCTTTAAATTGTGTCTACGCATTTTTTCGAAAGCCAATTTCAAATTGTCGAGATGGATATTTTTAGAATTAGATTTTATTACAATGTCATCAATGTATACTTCCATAAATTTTCCAATATACTCATGGAATATTGTATTTATTGCTCGTTGATACGTGGCACCAGCATTTTTAAGCCCAAAAGGCATTACTACCCATTCAAATGTGCCAATGGCACCAGGGCATTGAAGTGTTGTTTTTGACATATCTTCTTTTGCGATATAAATCTGATTATATCCAGAATATCCATCAAGAAAACTTATAAATTCATACCCAGAAGCTGAATCTATTAACATATCTGTGATAGGTATGGGATATTCATCTTTTGGCGTAGCATTGTTTAAATTCCTAAAGTCAATACAAATCCTAAGCTTACCATTCTTTTTAGAACAGGAACAACGTCAGAGATCCAGTCTGCATACTTCGCAGTTCGGATGAACTAGGCTTTTAATAACCTATGGATTTCTTTTTTTACTTTTGACATTATTTTTGGCGAGAATCTTCGAGGGGCTTGCTTTATGGGTCAAACATTTTCTTTTATTGAAAGCTGGCATTTGACCAATGTTCGACTTAATCCTATCATTTCTTCATATTCCCATGCAAAACAATCTTTTTATTCTTTAAGCACCTCTACTAACTCTTCTTTGAACTCTTGGCTGACCAAGGAACTGATATATATGGGTTGATGTTTATCATTGTCTCCCAAATTGACCTCCTCAAGTGGATCTTGTATTTCGACTATTTTCATTTTTTCCTCTAAAGATTGTTCAAATCCTAAAGGGCTAGAATCATAAACGCAATCTAATCCTACTTCCTCTGTACATAACTGTCTATCAGCCATATAGGCTGACAATTGAGCCAGATGGCTCGAGAGATCCATATGCTAAGTCTTTTGAGGGGCCGATCCTACCTTGGCCTTAGGCATGAAATATAAACTATTTGGACCAAAGTAGCATCCTTCAATAAGTTCAAGGTTGAAGGTGCTCTCATCCACCACCAGGGGTTTCACCTTTGGATTATAAACCTTGAAATCTGCATGAGCTTGCTGAAAATAACATGGGCTATCGATCGTCGGCAAGTACCACTTCGACATTTCCTTCGCTATTCCAAATAATTAGCTTCTGATGAAGGGTTGAGGGTACCACCCCAGCTCCGTGGATCCATTCTCTTCCCAATAATGCATTGTAACCAGACTTTAAGGCTATTAGCACAAAAAGGTGTAATCCTTTCGATAGATCCCACTGTTACATTTAACATAATGATTCCTTTTGTCTTGCCTGTGAAGTCCGTTACTACCGCATTAGCTTTTACCAATTGGTTGATCGTTTTTCCAAACTTGACCAGCATGGATTCTGGTAACAAGTTTATTGCAGCCCCTCCATCAACCAGCACTCGGTTGATCAATTTTCCGGCTATGTCGGCCTTGATGTGCAACGGTTGAAGGTGTGACTTCATTACTTCGTCTTGCATTTCGAATAATACTCCTTCATCCTTATTACTTCCAAAGAAGAAACATTCTTGTTCTAGAAACATGTCAAAACAATCTTCGCCAGTACCCTGTGCTTCTATTTTTTTCTCGAATTCTGCTGGCAGAATCGTCACTACACCAATGAAATCAGCTCCCAGGATGGCCTCTAGATCATCATCAAACCCTGTTTTGAAATTTTCAGTCAACAGATCATCCTCATCCTCAAACTTTAGTTCCTTCATCTTCTTCGATACATGGACTCCTTTTCCACATTGGGTTCCGAAGAAGAATGAGCAGATAGTGGTAGTTTGGCATTAGGTTGGGTTTGGAAATTTTCCAAGGGTACATACTCAGGGTATTTTTCTTGTCGATACCCTTCCCCATGCCTGGTCGGGCAATATGCCGATGTTTGGAAGGTTTGCCGAGGGCCATACACTGACCCATCCGGGTTCATCTGAGACTGCATGTTTCCTCTCCTTTGCCATACATGATTTGGCAGCAGGGCTTCATGATATTGAGGTTTCACCCACCTTACTTTTTTCTTGTATGGCATCTGAATATATGGTCCAGGAGCCTTGCATGTATTGTGGATCCACCTGTTATTTATCACATTCGATAGGGGTATCCGAGTCCTCATCTGAACTTCTTTTGGTTTCTGATTGACCATGATCACTATTTTCACTTATTGTTTTGCACTTCTGCATGGCTGTAGTACACTGGGTCCCAGTTTCTCCGTGTCAATAATGATCTGCTTTCTAGCTATGTCTTTTCTTAATTGTGCCACCTCAGCTTCTTTTTCAGCTAACTTTCTCTCTACTTCTTGTCTCTCTCATTCGATTCTCTTTTTCTCCCTTTCGACCTTAGCCTTTTTCTCATCTTCAAATGCTTTTGCCATCGTCTTATCGACCACTATACTACACTTTGGGCAAATAGTCATATTTGCATCAGCATCCCTCTGTTTTGAAAGGAAGTCTAGCAAATCTTCCCCAACCTTGGGGTATATTGGCTTTTCAGAGCTCTCAAACGCATCCAACTCATTGCCTCTTTCATCTTTTCTTCCGCCTCAAGTCCTGCAACATTGATCGACAGATGTATAGGCTCGATGAACACTGAGTTCATCTCAAAGGGGTTGACATCGACAGTCATGCTAGATTGTGGTTTCTCCTCGAACTTCAAGCGTCCGTCTTTAATTGCTTTCTGGATCAAGTCCCTAAAATGGACACAATTGTTAGTTGAATGTCCAAAAATCTGATAATATTTGCAAAATTTTTTATTTTTTATTTCTTCTACTGAAGGCATTTTCTTTCCTTCAAGTAAAATAAGTTGTTTATCCTTTAGCAATACATCGAAGATTTGATTTGCCTTTGTTATGTCAAAAGAATAGGACTTATGATTAGTGCTAGTCTTTTCTTTTCCTTTTATTAGTTTAAGTGAGGCGCAAACATATGGAGGGCCTGCCTATAATTCGGCCACCCTAATTTCGACCAAATTTATTTCGTTAGAGTCGAAATCATCTATCTTTTCATCAGACTCTGTTTCCACAAAATTAACTTGTTCTTTTCTAAAAGCCTTTCTAAGCCTAGTTCTTTCGATCCTATCTTTTTCAGCTTTCAATTGTTTGATTTGTCGAACTTTTTCAGCTAGTTGAGCCAGGTCTAAGAATTGCAGGTTGACTAACTTTTTCTTAATGTTATAATCAAGTCCATTAGCAACCATTACCATTTCAGACTCTGGGATAGGGGTGAAGCATTGATTTTTCATCACTCTAAACCTTGCTAAGTAATCATCGACCAACTCCCCTTGCCCCCTCCTTATTGTGAACAAATCAGTCAAACTCACTCTCATTTCTCCCCTAAAAAATTGGTCATGGAAACTTTTCTCTAATTGATCCTAGGATAGAATCGAATTTGGTCGCAAGTTTGCAAACCAAGTAAAAGCATTCTTGGTTAGGGAGGATGGGAAGAACCTCATCTTTAAGTACTTGACGTTAGCGAGTTCACCAATTTTCATAGTGTATCGAGCGATGTGCTCGACGGTAGATTCTCCATTTTCCCCTGAGAATTTGGTTAATGATTTTGGAGCTTTCCTTCCTATAGGAAGCTCTGCCTGTTGCACATAATCAGGGAATACGGAGATGAAATGAGGCTGATTTGCATAGCCTACATTAAAGCCGAAGCAATTCAAGACCTATTCGACTGCCCTAGTTAAGTTATGATGCTCCCCAGCGTTATTTTGCCTTAGTCTTTGCAACACTTGGTCTGTATTCTGTCCTCGATTGACCAATCGTATATCGTCGATCATTTGGTTTTCTAGCTGGGTTCTGAGTTGAAATTATCTTCATTTCTTATTCTTGGCTAATCGATTGGCTCATTCATAGTGTCGACTATCGAGGCTATACGATTTATTTGTTGAGTCAATTGCTCATATCTAGTATTGTTTGACTCTATTATTGGCGTAATTATTGCAGCCATTTAATGAGTAAGCATGTTGACTAACTCATGATGACTCTCCTCGAGCTATTATCGAAAAATGGCCAATGATTCATTAGTGTAAGAGGGGGTCGTTAATGGCATCGACCTAGTCATGTTTGGGTACAAAGGGCCTGCTAGATTTCCTGCATTTGGGCCCACTGAAGGCCCTGGGAGTGACCTGAAAGGGGGTAAATTGGCTATAACAGTGTTTGTATACAACGGATTTTGAAAAGTTGTTATAACCCCCCTAAACCTGGTTGTACTGGTACTTGTGTAGCTATGGGTGGTACAAAATCAGGTGGCTTCCCATACATGGGCATTGTGCTCATTGCCATTGTACTCATGCTACTTAGAGCCTGAGTAACCGCTGTTCTTCCAACAGCAGGTGTTGGTGTCAGTACTGGCTTTAAAGGTTAAGCAGCCGCAGGAGGGCGCTCTCCTTCATTGTTAACCTCATCACTAGAGGATGTCCTAGATGACGATGTTTTTGATCTTGCCATATCGAACAGAATAGTGCCATTTCTCAAAATCATGCACTGTCAGAAAAAAAATAAATAATTTTTTTTGACACTTTTCTCTTATGGTCCCACCGAGCATGCCAATTTGTTTACTGGATTTTAGGTCAACAAACAAATCAAATCAATCATAATTAGCTTGCTTCGCAAATCTCAATTCGGGGAACGGAAGTGGTTTCTCTGATGAGTTTCCATAAATTAAAGCGTCAAAATAAACAAATGACAGTGAAATTGAAACGATCAGAAATGTCAACAATGATAATGTATTAACAAACTAGAAATTGATACTGAATGCTAAAAAAACAAACTAACAAAAAAAAAAGGCAACAAATGTAAAGGACTATTACTTGAGCTCCTCTATACTCTTGAGCGTCAATATGAGCATCTTGATAGAGTGTGTTTAGAGGTAATTCTCAATTGTGCCCAAAGTCCCCTTGCTTCTTCATAAGGCGGCTATTTATAGTCTTCTTGATCCGTAGGAAATTGGGGTCCATTACCACCATGTCCTGAAATCCGTTCTTCCAAGGCCCATTATCCCCTTATTCTGTAGTCCGTTACTTTGCAGCCCACGTTACTTTCTTCATTATTTCATTCTCTGTCATCACCACGTTCTCTTATTGTAACATCCACTAAGATTCTTTTATCGTTTTTTCGCCTAATTATTTGATTTTATCGAATAATTGAGATTAATTAAAATTCAGTAAAATAATTAATTAGGATAAATTAATTAGCAACTAATTGAATTAGGTATAAGTTAATTAAGTTAGAAGTATAGAAGATTTCATAAGAATTTTCACAAAATCGATTTACCGATTTAAAGGAAAATTGATAGGATTACGGTATTTTAAACTGTCGAAACCGAACCAATGGAATTACAAGCTTCAAACCCTATGAGCTAGGGCTGATTACTCAGCCACAATACCACCCAAAAGTGGCGCCACTTTGGCCACAAAGACAAGGAGGGCTGGCTGAATTTCAGCCTCTTATGTTCAACCAATCAAAATCCAAGAAAGCCAACCACCACACAATGCTTTATAACACAATTCCTCTCCTTTCCCTCAGCCATTTTCTGTGCCACTTCTCCCTTCAATTCAGCCCTCTCCTTCTCTTCTTCACTCACATAACTCCATCAAACCATCAAGCCTAATTAAGTCTTACTCATCCAAACCCCAAAAATCAAGCCAAATCACATATAACAAAGGTAGGGGTTCAATTCTTGCACTAATTCTGTGGTCTTGGCTGGCTAAGGTTGGATTACTTTCACAATCTTTGATGTGTTAAATGAATGATTATGATGATATATGGCTGGTTTTTGGCTGTTTGTTTGGCTAAAACCGAATTGGAAGTAAGAAAGAATAAAAATAGGAAGAGCTGAGGGGCTGGAGAACCAAAAATCCCCCGGCAGTCCGTACGGCGGAGTGTACAGCTCCTTTTACAGCCAACTAAATTTGATGAAACCATTTTTATATGAAACTAGACATCTAGGACTTTCCATACATATATCATATAAGGCTTTTGGATTAGTATTGAGAGAGATATGAATTTTTGAATTTTGACCTAGGATTTTGACTCTGGTTCTGGGCAGACTGGGTTTTTCAGGGTAGAACTCGCCCTATACTACTTGAAAATGAGTGAAACTAACTTTTTTAGAAATCTTACACATAGGAGAATGTCCCATAAAAATTTCAAAATTAGATAAGGTCCCATTTGCTCCCAGTGATCCAAGAAATTTTCCCTATGTCCAAATCGGGCCAGAACATGGTAGTTTGGGAAGGTCAGAATTCTGGGCTTATAACTCGAGCCCTACTAGGTCAAATGGAATAAAACTTTTTGTAAATGAAACTTTGCCCTATTAGCTTTAATATGAGACTAATTTCGTATGATTTGAATCAGTTTTCGATTTTTAGTGGATTTTTACTTTTAGGTGTCTGATTCTGGCCAGCCACTGGGCAGGCCGGGATAAAACCTAAATATCTTGAGCTATAGATATCAAAATTAGATGGGACAAAAGATGTTAGAAAATAGACACATAACACTTTAACATACCAAAATTGAGGTCCAAATGAGTTAAATAGAAATTATGGCTTGATTTAGAAGAACCGGGTTGGCTGGCTATGCTGAGGCAGAAGCTTTGCCTTAATGAGATTATTGTTATTATGAGTTTCATGTTGATATATGTGTGCAATGTTGTGACCTTTGTGATAAATTGGTGTTCTGGTGTGCTGGCACTATTCATGGGGAAGTGGACACGTTCCGTTATACTGCCGAAATTTCGGTAGAATCCATGTATAAGTTATCAATTACAAGTTAATGCATGTGCAATTTCAAGAAAGCTATGAAAGTTATGATAAGAATTATGTTACTATGAAAGTTTCATGCTACTTAGGCCAGCCTCAAATAAGAAGTTAAGGGGAATAGATCGGTGGGAAGGTCGGGGAAAGTAAACCCGGCATTCCTATATAGGAACGAGCTCGATCCTGATAAGCAGACTATTACCCAGGAGTCTAAATGGCCAAGAACTCCCAGGGGACCAAGAGATAGAAAAATGATGAAAAGTTTATGAAGGAAGGTTCAAGAATGAGCCTACATGATTACATGAATGCATGAATACATGAAATAGTTATGTCAAGATGTTTACAGTTGTCTATTATGTTCGTTTACTATTGTTTATTTATTTATTTTGTCTATCATTCTATGTATCATTATTAGTAATCTATTTTATTTCTTGTGTCGTCTAAAGTAAAACTGAACCTTGCCTCGGACCAGACATTTTCTTGAACTCATTAAAATGGATATTTCAGTTTGAACACATGTTTTTACAATTAAATAAAAATCGAGGCAACTGAGAATGTATGTGATGTCAGATAACCATTAGGCACAAACCCTACTGAGAATTTCTTTAAATTCTCACCCTGTTCTGTATTTCCCGCATCATTCTCAGACGTTGGCGATGGACTCAACGGCGACTCTGTGTATTGAGCTCCTTGACCTGCAGTTTCACCAGGACCCCGAGTTGCACTCGCTGTGCTTAGTTGGTTTCTGCCATTTCCGACCCTGCTTTTTAGCAGCAGAAATTTAGCTATGCCATTAGTTTACTCTGCTTTTTGAAGCATGTATATAAATTGAAGTGTTGGCTTCCGACTTATATATGTAAATATACAACTGATGCTGTATTACACGTTATTATTCTATTCTGTGGTACTTTTGTTAACTTCTATTATGTTCTAAATTATTAACAGTGCTCCGTTTCTCCCGTAAAAAAAAAAAAACAAAGTGACATGATAAAAGAAAAAGTAAGCAGAATATTAACACAGTAACACAGTCTACTTAATTTCATACTATGACTTAAGCATAACATCAAATTAGTAGGGTGTTACACTTATCACGTCTCAGGGTTGTATGTGGACCCCTCTATCCTTTCTAGAACCTCTTCTATCTTGGATTATCTTTTTGCCCCTTTATCATTCACATCTTTATGATATTTTGATCTAGTCAAAATGTTTCCACAACTTTATTGTTCAAACTAGACTTCTTAAAGTCTTCACGAGCTGATTCCAACTTTATGTATTTTCGACCTTGAACATCTGATTTTTTTCGACCCTCTACCTGTGGTCTTTAGGCTTCGACTCCCTTCCTTTGTCGAAAAGTTTTCATCGTGTGTTGCCTCATCTTTTCATGTTGATATATTTTAGGTTGAATATATCTTGACTTTGGGTTGAATATATCTCAACCTCTTTCTTTTTCTTCATCTAACAATAGTATTGATAGTTAGATGCCGTATGTCGATGGAAAAGTAAGTGGATGTCAAAATATAACATATATTGAAATAGAATCAATGTACGATATCAGAAATGTCATACTTTGATCTTGAATCCTAGTGTATAAATAATGTGATAGTTTCAAATATTGAAAGTTTCATTTTTGTGCCATAAGTATTACGATGTACACCATCAAAGAGAGAAAAGTAAATGAATGATTTTTATGAAAAACTCAAACCGAAATATACAGAGAGTGATTTATATACATGCTCAGATTTTCTAATTGGGCCTGAACTGCATAAAAGTAGCTAACTATTATTCAGCATTAATAAATACAATAGTTCTAATAATAAGTGACAGCTATTTTGTGCAATTATGTATTGAAATACTATCATAGTAATTTTTATTTATTTTGATGTACTATTTCTCTTAAAAAGGGATGGACATCTTGAATGTGATCAAGTGATTTCTATTGTATCCCTTCAATTTGAAGGGGTTTGAAACCATTTATATTTAGCTCAATTATATTTAAACATGTGATAAATAATTAGCCACGTATGTTTGGAGGTGATATCAATTTGGTCCTGAATAAATAATATTTTTAGTCCTAACATTTTAAAGGTGAAATCAATTTGATTCTGAAAAATATTTTATATTAATTTAATTATAATACTTTGAAATTGACATCAATTTGGTCTTAAAAATAAGTTTGAATTCAATTTAGTCCATCACTTTGAGGTTTGACATCAATTTACTCTTAACAAATTTTTCGTAAAATCAAATTTTTCATCAAATCATCAACATAGGACTAAACGGATGTCAATATTTAAAATATTAGGAATAAATTGATGTAAAAAAATTTTTCAGGCCTAAACTCCTGATCTAATAACTACTTCATTCATTCCACAATAATTGTGCGCTAACTTAAGAAGATGCGAAATTCAAAAGGCAAAAATATAGTAGTAAAAGTATACATGTGTAATGGGGGATGCAAAATATCTGTCGCTAAACTCTTTCCCCTTTCCTGACCGAATATTATTTACATTTTGTCATTAAAAAAAAGTAGTTAAGAAAATTTCAAAAAATTAAAACAATTATCGATTATGTGTATATTATCTTTTAAATAGTAAATAATGAATGGTGGAATAGGGTTTGGGAATAAGTAATTTCCATTCACAAAATCAGACATAACAATAGAAGATCCTTACTCCTGTTGATGCATACATCCACCTAAGGGAGCTTGTTCATGGTAGATATAATGATTGATGCATTAAATAAATTCTTTTCTTTATCTTTTATTTTTTTTTTCAAAAATATTATATGTACATCAAAAATTAAATATTATATAAATATTTTAAAGAGAGATATAAAAATTTGACTTCACATCCTCTATATACTTTACCACCGCCTAGAGTTTTATGCCAATCATTCTCTAAGATATTTACGGAGGTATTTAAATTTTGGTCGCGTTTTACTATGCTCAGCCTTAAAAATAGTGCACCACGCACCAAATCATCCAAGAGTCCATAATTGATGGTGTAATCCTAAACCCTTAACCTAGGATTCACTCTAAAATTTTCTTTCTCCCATAAACTCCTACTGCAATCTCCCACCACCCCCACTGCAGCCTCCTCCACTCTTATCTACCTTCAACTCCGCCAACTCTCCACCTCTCCTCGCTAGCACCACTCCACACCACTGCCCTTGCCCTTGCCCTTGCCCCTACCCCACGACCTTCGTAGCCGGATGACCATGGCATTCTTGCAGGCCTTCGCCCTCAGGATTTCTCTCTTCATCCTTCTCGTTGCCACCGTCATCGCCATTTGCTTCACTCTCCCCATCGAACAGGTGTTTAGGCACGAGAAAGCCTCCCGTTGCTCCCCATCGTTGTAGTAGACATTGATGCGCTCGAGCTGGAGGTCAAAGTCGCCGCTGTACTTGTCGGTGTAGTTGATGCCATGCTTGTCGCATATCACCTCCCAGAACTTATCTGGTTGCCGCACTACCCACCCTAGATGTGCAAGATTTCTCTCATTTTCTCAGGAGAGTGATAGAAAATGGAGACCGAAGAGAAAGAGAGGGGAATAATTAAATAATAAAAGATAATAACAGGAGGTGTTTTTTGCATTTTGAAAGGGTAGTGCTACTCAAAAAAGGTGGTGGGAAGAGGATGATGGTGCACAGTAGACTTCAAGAGAAAATACTATGATGAAAATCAATGCATAATGCACCATTGAAGTGCGAAGCATATTTGATATACAAATAACATTTCTATCTGTTTATAGCTTTTGCTATGGTTCATTATTGAGTAGTGGTTCATACCCTCCTCTTTTAGTAGGCCCCCCTCTTAGCTAGAGCATATGCGTAATGGTTAGGTTTTCAATAGACATGCGAGACATGCTTAGGATCCTCGTACATGCAATAATACATGTACAATATTGATATGAGGAATCTAAGAAAGCCGAGAAAAGACTTTTGTGCTACTTCAAAATGGTGGACACCCAACACCCTAAATGAAAATAAAAGGAGACATGTGGAGAGACAAAAAGTGGAGAAAAAAAACATATAGGTGGATTCTATGCTCTTGTAAGAGGGTGCCCAAGATGTTTGAGATCTTTAGTAGTTCAAATATTACTCTTTAAAAAAGCCTATCTACAAGCCACTAGGAAAGATCTAGTGGTGAGAGGCTTGCATATTATGCATGAGATCAAGGGTTCAAACCTTATTGCCATTGATCTATCAAAAAAGAAAGCCTATCTATTTGCACATCATTGAAGTTCCATAACATAGGAATATTCTTTAAATTAAAGCATCACAACCAAACAATTGATAGAACCTCTAAAGTTTCAACCAAGAGTCCAAAGTCCAAATAAACAACCATTTTCGACATGAGATTAGATCGATTGCATGGTAGTTTCTATGATACCTGCCCAAAATTAAAGGGTTTAAAACCCTTTATAATTGGCCTAATGTAATTTGACCATTTGTTTAATTTTTGTCTACCTAAGTAGTGACTTATCACTACACTAAAATTTATATTTAGACCCACTTCACTTTTTTTCTTTTCAATTTTACCCTCTAGCTTATTTTTAAAATTTAAAATTTTTTATTTCCAAACATACTTATCCTAGGTGTGCCAAAAAAAAAAAAACTTATCCTAATTTTCAAAGAAACTTTTTACCTCAAATCTGTTAGAATTCTAACAAAAGAAAAAAAAATCAGAATTACCCTATATGTTATCTCCTAAACCATCACATGACCGCCTAATTACCCACATGTACTCCCAGTCATAGCTCTCTTTGTTGAAAGACATGAATGACAGGTGGTGAAATTGATGATTTTAATTCTATTTATTGGCTTTCAATTCTTATATTTTATGTTCCCTTTGAAAAAGCAAAAGGTTTAACAAACAGACAAACAAATTCTGGTTTTTTTTGCCCAAAACTAAGGGTGGGGGCTATGTGCATAAACCAAGCACTGTGGCAGCGAGGAAAACATCACCGACCATCAAAACCAAAGCATTTGTTTAGTGACAAGCCATAGAAGTGGTTCTCGAATTGCATCCCCCTCCCTCATCATGGTCCATGGATTTTTCACATCATGATGGACTTCTCTAGATCTTTTCTCCATCCTCCTCCGCGATGGTGATGGTGTTATGGCCCATTGTGATGTTTTAGTCGACATTGGGGAAATTAGGATTTGTAGATTTAGAAAATAAGAGTTAGGGTTCTTCACATTTTTGTTAGGGTTCTTACATATTTAGGAGTAAAAAGAATGTTTATGTTTTTTGCAATTAGAATAATCCAAGAAGTTTAATGTATGATGATGATAGGACTAGAAGTAGGCTAGGCTTTAACTTAAATGGCTCTAGCCTGCATTATAATTATGTAGCCTAAGCCTAAGCATACTACCTGACATAGGCTCTTTTCAAGGCCTTAACTTGGCCTTTTTAAAAGCCCGGCCCGAAAGCCTATTTAGAGGACTACTTTATTATAAGTTTCTAATTTAATCAAAATTTCTACTCTTAAAAGGCCAAAAAGCTTCCTAAATTGATAAAAAAATCTATTCAAAATAGATCAAAAAGCTTCGATTGTCATTAGAATTTATGAAATAATAATAATAATAATAATAATATAGTATAAATAGGCCAGTCTATTGAGTCTAATAAGTTTTTTCCATAACCTGTAATTTGGCCTGTTTGGTTAAAAAGACTTTTTGAAAAGCTTGGGCTAAGCTTGTTTAGTAAAAAAAGCTAAACCAAATTAGGTTGAATATGGGTTAAGCCAAATGCCCCCCGATGAGCCGCATGGCCTACTTAGATGTTGAGAAGTTTTATTAATTTTTTGAAAAGATTCATGGAAGAAATTATAAGAAAAAAAGTTAAAGTGGCTTAAATTTAAATTTTAGAGTAAATATTCAATTTAGTCCGAATATTTTAAAGTTAACATCAATTTAATGCTGAAAAAATTTTTGACCTCAATTTAGTCCCTACATTTTGAATTTTAACACCATTTAGTACTGTATTGATGATTTAATGAAAAATTTGATCTTATGGACAATTTATTAGGAGTAAATTGATATCAAACCTCAAAGTGTTAGAACTAAATTGATGTCAAACTTGTTTTCAAGACCAAATTGATGTCAATTTCAAAGTGTTCTAAATAAATTGATGTCAAAAATTTTTTCGGGACCAAATTGATGTCACCTTTAAAAATGTTAGGACTAAAAAAATTACTCACTCTTAGATCAGCAACAAAAAATTGAGAGAATTTTCACTAGGCGAATGATATGGCATGCTTGTTCTCTCTTAATAATTGTAGTTATTTTTGGTTGTGGTGTTTTGTGTAGGTAGTGATTATTGTTACGAGGAATCCATGGAGCTTGTCCATTTGATAATCCTTTTGAATTTTGAAGTTGAATGGCAAAAGATATATATTTATATAAATAAATTAATTTTAATATGTGTACACTCTCAATCATTCATATTTTATTTTTGATATGACTTTAAAATAATTTTAATATTGTGAGTACATAAAATCAACTGCAGTATATATAATATGATATCATAATAGGTTTTCAGAGAGTTCTTCTTTTTCTTTAAAATGCTTTGAGGTTGGCGTGAAGATCAATATTGTTTACTTACTTTTTTTTTTATTTTTTTCCTTTTTCATTTTTTTTTCAATATTAATATCATTATCAATGATCATGATATTCTCAAAAATGGGAGTAAATAAGAATTGAACTTCAGATCACTTACTCTTAGAAGCTCTAAAAATGTTAGGAAAAAAGAAGTTATTTATTCTTAGATTAGCCACAAAAAAATTGAGAATTTTCACTAGGTTAATGATATGGCATGCTTGTTCTCTCTTAATAATTGTAGCTACTTTTTTATTGTTGTGCTTTATGCAGGTAGTTGTTTGTATGGCTGCAACAATGTAAATTATTGTTAAGAGGAATCCATGGATCTTGTCCATTTGCAAATCCTTTTGAATTTTGAAGTTGAACGGCAAAAGATATGCCTTTATATAAATAAATTAATTTTAATACATCTACACTCTCAACCGTTCATATTTTATTTTTAATTTGGCTTTAAAATAATTTTAACAATGTGATTACTTAAAATCAACTGCACTATATATGATATGATATCATAACAGGTTTTCGGAGCGTTCTTCATTAGTTTTAAAATGATTAGAGGTTGATGTGAAAATCAATATGGTCTATTTGCTTTTTTTCTTTTTCTTTTTTTCTTTCCTCTTTTTTGTTTTATCAATACTAATGTCATCATCAATGATCATAATATCCTCAAGAATGGAAGTAAATAAGAATTGAACTTTAGATCACTTAATCATAAAAGTTCTAATATTATGTCATGAACTTTTTTTTTTTTTGGATACAGGTCATGAATCATTTCTACTAAAAGCTAACAGTTAAATAGAGGTACATGAATAGTTTTATATCATAACATGAAATTGCACATAAAAATGAATGATTAGGCACTAAAACATATTTCTGATTGAGAAAAATCATTGTACTATGAAAAGAAATAGGTTTCACATTAATGTGTATGTGTTGCATGCAAATTGTGCAAAGAATTAGCAAATTAGTGCCACTTAATGGAGCAAGGTGTAACATCCCCAATTTTTGTCTAAGCTAATTAGCTCAGTGATCTTGGCTAATTAGAGAGGTTAACGATTAACTGAGGACTAATCGGCTAACCTCGATGAGCAAGAGCTTAGTGAATTGAGTCAAGTCAATAATTGAATCATAATACACTAAATGGTTTAATTAAAAACCTAATTATTCGAACCTCATTAATTCGTAACTTAGAAATATAATTAAGCTAATCCAATCTTATTAATTAAGTATAAGACAATTGTTCTACCTTACCAATTGAGATAGATTAATTCTAAACCCTAATTACATAATTCATAAGATCAATTCTTTTAAGAGGAAAAACGTCTTAAAGATGTAATTAACCGAAATCGGTTAAAGAGCAATTTAACTAATCGAATTGATTAACAACTTAAGTAATTCTCATAGCTTTGAAGATTTAAAAAATTTTCTTAATTGATACACCAAATCTTGGCCAAGGGCAAGAGCAAAATCCAACTATCCATTTGTCTTTTCATCATACACCATTAGATCAAGAGTCCATGTTAGTAGATTCTGAGTCAAGACAAAAGATCTACTCTCCTCCATCAAGATTGTGACACTTGGAGTGATCACAACCATCCAATGCCAATTCTAGGATAGATCATGCTTTTAACCACTTGAAAAGAAACACTACAAGTCTTTACCCAAGTACCAAGACTCAAAGGAAACACAACACTCTCTTTTGCCCCAAGGTTTTTCCCACTCCCTAGCTTGTATAAGAAGCAAAAGTCACCTCACTCCCTTCCCTCATTTTGTGCCACTTCAGCCTCTCTTTCTCCCCCTCATTTCATTTTCCATTCCTCTCACTAAAACACCAAAAAGCTCTCTCCTCCCTCCAAGTCTCATCCTACTCTTTTGTTCTTCCCCTCTTTCTTGTTCTTCTTCCAACCTTCTTACTACTTCCTACCTCATCTCCATCACCACACTTACAATCCCTTCAAGGACTACCATTTTTGGTCCTTGGAGAAACAAAGCCACTCATACACAAGCCCCAATATCAAGCTCAAAAGGAAGGAGGTCATCTCCAACCACTTCATTTTTCAAGCTTCCAAGAGAAACTCATTTGGTAGTGATTCTAACCTTATCTTTTTCATGTATTTTTCAAGCTCTAGAACTCCTAAGCTCTTCATAGCTAGGTGGTTTTAGGACTTGCTCCAAGGTCTCATGACCATTTCTTGCTCTATGAGCTTTCTTGTCTTGTTGAAAAATGTTGCCTTGAAGTGAGAATATGTGGCATGATGGTTTTATGTATCTTGCTTTATCTTGGTTTAAAATACTGATTTGGTGACTAAAACTTTAAGTATGATGATGAGATAAAACATAAAAATGGTGATTTGAAGTGGTATAGCAATATTTCCACAAGATTGATATGTAAAACTTAAAAACTAATTAATCTAGAATTCTGGCAGTCTGTAAAGCGTACGGTATAACTCATTCCACAAAACTCAAAATGCAATGAAACTAATTTTCTGTGAAAATAGACTCAAAGAGCTTTTCATACATATAAAATATGGCCTTAAAACGAGAGAGATATGAATTTTCAAATTTTGCTGTTCCTGGATGGTTTTCTGTCTGGGCAGTGGGTAATAAAACGTGCATAACTCAAGTTATACATAACATTTTTGAGTGGGACCAAGTTTGTTAGAAAGTTAAGACATAGAGGAACATCACCATAAAACAGTTTTGGCAGATTCCTTGTGAAGAGTTCACAGTAATGTTTAAAAGTCACTGACCCGAGATGAACCTTCAAGTCTGAACAGTCAGAATAAAATGTGCATAACTCAAGCTACAAAATGAATTTTTGAGTGGGGTTTCTTTTGTTTAAAAATAGACTCAGAAAGGTATAATCATACCAAACTTCGAAATAAAATAATAAAAAATGAAATTATAGTGAATTTTTGAAGTTACTGCCCCACCGTAAAAGTAAAACTGGTTATGGTAAAATTTAAAGGTTAATGAGAAATAAGCTTTAAAACATTAAGACCCTCACATTAAGTATTAGAAAACCTTCATAATTCAACTTAAAAGTTTCAAAAAGAATAATGGATGAAAGTGGCCCTATGCCCAATAAGCGAATTTATACAAGAGGTAACCTCAATTAAAAGCTTGCACTAAATTTACTAAGCTAAGCTCATAAAACTTTGCTTGAGAATATGCCTATGTTTATGTGCAAGCATGATGCTATGATGATGATGATTATGATATGATATGATGATGATCATGATGATGATGATGTGATATGATGATGATTAGGATAGTGATACGATGATGATAAGAATGATATGATATGATGACGATACGATAATGAATGAGGATGATATGCATATGATATGTTGATGACATGATGCTTAATGCTATACATCCCTGGGGACGGTGATACGTAACGCCCAGAGGTGATTAATAAAGGAACCACATTTGGGGACGACGATATGTAACGCCTAAATGTGGAAGAGAATTAGAATAACTTTGCATCATAAGCTTTAATAAGAAAAAGATGAACTAAGGGTATGATCTTTCAAAATGGAAGGTGACCTAATTTAAGCTCCCTTCACCCACGACTCACATGAGGCATGGCATGACCCAGCTAGTGTGAGTATAGGGGATAGGTCTTACATGAGGCATGGCATGACCCAGCTAGTGTAAGTACCGAAATTCTATGGTGGCGACGGCCACGGTATGAGCTCATTACCACTTTTGTTTAGTGGGTGAAAAGATAAAGTCAAGTTAAGAAAAGAAAAGGGACTTCGATCCAAAATCGTAGAAAGGGAAAGAAGTTAAGAGAATCTTATAGCATGGACATACATGTTTTATGTAATTATATTTGTGTTTATATATGTTATGATATAAATGATTAGAGATTATGTTAAAATTGAATCCGCTTCCGATATTCATATTTTCGAAAACCTAAGAACGGAACCTTATGAATGCTCACTATTTTCATTAATAAAACCGAAGTGGCTAGGATGATGACGATGACACTTTCATGTCGGGTTCGAGTCCTACTGAGAAATTCCATTTCTCACCCTAGTTATTCTTCCGTATCGTCACCAGATCCCGACGGCGCATCCGGTGGAGTGGAGCATGGATCCCCAACACTGTGAGCGGACGTGTGATGTGGGATGCAAGACGAAGCTGTTTTGGGACTTGTAGCGACCATCGCTCTGCACCTTTGCATATTTCTTTTTGAGTTGGGCTTTGTCATTTAAATTTGTACTTAGTATCTAGTATTTAGATCATGGCCTGACCATGAGCTTCCTTCGCTGTAATGCTGATATGTATGTATATATATATATTATGAACTCGTATCGATGTAATGATTTGCTATATAATGCAATGTATTTGTGAATTATTATTTGTTTACCCTTCTCATGTTTTATGAATTTGGGTATGTATTTTATGCGACACGCTCTTTCTCTAGCTATCTTCTCGCTTAAGGCTTTACTTTTCAAAATGCTGCTAAGCGACAACATATTTCAAAGAAAAATCTTATCGTATTTTCCACGTAACTTAATTTCAAGTGAAGTTTAGTTTTGCATGAGCATAAGTAACAACTAATAAAACACCGTAATACGACTTAAGCATAGTATGGGTTTATTAGGGTGTTACACAAGGTATGGAATGCTGGGTAATACTGAAAACTTGAAACCATAATGGTTAAATGAGGTACTTATTACATCTGTAATTTAGAGCTAAACAAATACATGACAATGTTATTTTATCCATGATTTGAAGACCAAATTGATGTCAACTTCAAAGTGTTATCATGAATTGATGTAAAAAATTTTTTCAAGAACAAACTGATTTCACCTATAAAATTGTTATGATTAAAAAAGTTATTTACCCTTAGATCAGCCGCAAAAAAATTGAGAGAATTTTCACCAGGTTATTGATATGACATGCTTGTTTTCTCCTAATAATTGTAGTTATTTTTTGTTGTGGTGCTTTATGCAAGTAGTGGTTCGTATGGCTGCAACAATGTAAATTATTGTTACAAGGAATCCATTGAGCTTGTCCATTTGCAAATTCTTTTGAATTTTGAAGTTGAATGGCAAAAAATATACATTTATATAAATAAATTAATTTCAATATGTGTACACTCTCAATCATTCATATTTTATTTTTGATATGACTTTAAAATAATTTTAATGATGTGACTACATAAAATCAACTGATCTATATATAATATGATATCACAACAGGTTTTTGAAGAGCTCTTCTTTTTCTTTAAAATGCTTTGAGGTTGATGTGAAGAACAATATAGTCAATTTATATTTTTTTTCTTTTTTTTTCCTTTTTCCTTCTTTTTTCAATACTTATATCGTCATCAATGATCATGATATCCTCAAGAATGAGAGTAAATAAGAATTGAACTTTAGATCACTTATTCATAGAAGCCCTAATATTATGTCATGAACCATTTTTTTTTTTTTTTGGATACAAGTCATGAATCACTTCTACTAAAAGCTCAAACAGTTGAGTAGAGGCACATGAATAGATTTATATCCTAACATGAGATTGCACGTAAAAATGAATCATTAGGCACTAAAACATACTTCTAATTGAGAAAAATCATTGTACTTGGAAAAGTATTAGTTTTCACTTAGTGAGTATGTGTAGCATGCAAATTGTGCAAAGAATTAGCGGATCAGTGCCACTTAATAGAGTAAGGTATGGAATGCTGGCTAATGTTGAAATGTTGAAACCATAACGGTTACATGAGGTACTTATTACATCAATAATTTAGAGCTAAATAAATACGTGACAATTTTGTTTTATCCAAGATTGGAGTACGAAATTGATGTCAACTTCAAAGTGTTATTACTAAATTGATGTCAAAAAATTTGTCAGGATCAAATTTATGTCACCTTTAAAAATGTTAGGACTAAATAAGTTATTTACTCTTAGATCAAACACAAAAAAATTGAGGGAATTTTCACTAGGTTAATGATATGGCATGCTTGTTCTCTCTCAATAATTATAGTTAGATTTGGTTATGGTACTTTATGCAAGTAGTGGTTCGTGTGGCTGCAACAATGTAAATTATTGTTACGTAGATCCCATAGAGCTCATCCATTTGCAAATACTTTTGAATTTTGAAGTTGAATGGCAAAAGATATATATTTTTATAAATAAATTAATTTTAATACGTGTACACTCTCAATCGATGATATTTTATTTTCAGAGAGTTCTTCTTTTTCTTTAAAATGCTTTGAGGTTGACGTGAAGATCAATATGGTCTATTTATATTTTTTCTTTTTTTTTTCCCTTTTTCTATTTTATCAATACTACTGTCATCATCAATGATCTTGATATCCTCAAGAATGGGTGTAAATAAGAATTGAAATTTAGATCACTTGCTTATTGAAGCTCTAATATTAAATCATGAACCATTTTATTTTATTTTTTGATACAAGTTGTGAATTATTTCTACTAAAAGCTTAAATAGTTAAATAGAGGCACATGAATAGTTTAATATTCTAATATGAGATTGAACATAAATATGAATCATTAGGCACTAAAACATACTTCTGGTTGAAAAAAATCATTGTACTTGGAATAATATTGGTTTTCACATTACTGTGTATGTGGGCTTTTTCAGATAAATAAAATAAAAAAAAAATAATTAAATATGGAAATGTCCTGTTTCATTTTTTTTTTTTTGAAAATGTCTTGATTTGGGTCTGTATGTAAATCGTGTGAGGCTGGAATGATTTATGAATGAATAGAAATCGTGGCAGCCTCACAAGATATATAGCTTGCATAACTCTCAACCAGAAATCGTGGGAGACTGACACGATTTCTATGGGAGTCAATTGAACAAAAATCGTGCCAGGATGACACAATTTATGTTCAATTGATTCCCACAGAAACCATGTCAGCCTCCCACGATTTCTGGTTAATGTACGTAAATCGTGTGAGCCTCACACGATTTTCGTAGGAATCCCCCCACCATATATACTCAGCTTCCATCGTCCAGTGTCATTTTCAACCATCCAATGTCATTTTCCAGCAAAAGAAGAATACATATCCTTCCAAAAATTTGAGTGATAGATGGAGAGATTTTATATTCTTGTTCACCATAATGGTGAAATCACAAATACAAATAAGGGAGTAACATTTTGTAGTTCAAACCCAGTTTGTCTGAATATTCATCCTTCTATTACTTTACTAGAGCTGCAAAGCAAAATATTACAGAAGTTATGCCAACAAAATAACAAGCATATAACACAAATGGTGTACAAGTTGCCTACAGCAGTTGGGAAAGATCTGATTCATACAACAGTCTTGAGATCAGCTGTGATGAAGATATCGGGGTGATGTTTGATTGTTGTGCTCAGTTTCCGGAGATTTGCATTATGGAGCTATTCATTATTTTTCAAGATTCGGCATTAAGCTTCGGAGGATCTGCTCCCGATCTAGCATCTGTTGCATTGTCACTGGCCAAATGTTCACCTACCTTTGCAATGGCGTCGCAAAGTCCTGTGCAGAACCAAAATGTTAATACAAAAGATGCGGATGATTTGATGGGCAAGCCAAGTTTTGCACAGCTTGCAATGGAGATAGCAACACTACTCTCGCAGCATGGTCCTATTACACTACAAATGATTAAAATAAATTTGTAAACTAAAATGTTCATTAACAAAAAAATATTTACCCAACAAACGATATCTTTACTAAACTAACCAAAACTAAACTAACCTAACTAAATTCTTTTCCACTAATCTAAACTAATATTTTTAATAATAACCCTAAACTAAACTAACCAAATATTTTTTACACTAATCTAAACTAAAATAAACAAATATTCTTTTATTAATCTAAATAAAGTTAAACTAAATATCTATTTCTTTTAATATAATTAAATTAAAATATAGATGTGTAGAAAATTATCTTTTCATGCAGATGTATAGAAATATGTGAAACTTCATCTAATCGGCGTAAATTATTTTGTGCCATTTGTGTAGAAATTCCCGTTTTTCTCTCTCCTTCGCTCTCACATGATTTCTCAACAGGGGTTCGCTTTCACATGATTTCTCAACAGAGCCCTCCCACGATTTCTAAACTACTGAACAGTGCTCACATGATTTTGCTTTTATAGGCAAAGTAACCAGAAAATCATGGGAGGCTAACATAATTTCTGTGGGAGTCAATTGAATAGAAATTGTGTCACCCTGGCACGATTTCTGCTCAATTGACTCCCATAGAAATCGTGCCAGCCTCCCACGATTTCTGGTTGAGAGTTATGCAGGTTATAAATCGTGTGAGGCTGCCACGATCTCTGTTCATTCATAAATCATTCCAGCCTCACACGATTTACATACAAACCCAAATCAGGATATTTTCGAAAAAAAAAAACAAAACAAGACATTTTCGTATTTAATTATTTTTTTTATGAAAAAAAGCCGTGTATGTGTAGCATGCAAATTGTGCAAAGATTTAGTGAATCAGTGCCATATAATGGAGTAAGAGATGGAATGCTGGTTAATACTAAAAAGTTGAAACCACAACGGTTACATGAGGTGCTTATTACATCTATAATTTAGAGCTGAACAAATACATGAAAATTTTGTTTTATCTATGATTTCAAGATCAAATTGATGTCAACTTCAAAGTGTTATTACTCAATTGATGTCAAAAAAATTTTCCAAATCAAATTGATGTCACATTTAAAAATGTTAGGGCTAAAGAAGTTATTTACTCTTAGATCAGCCACAAAAATTGAAAGTATTTTTACTAGACTAATTACATGGCATGCTTGTTCTCCCTTAATAATTGTAGTTATTTTTGGTTATGGTGCTTTATTCAGGTAGTGGTTCATATGGCTGCAACCATAGTTATAAAACTCGGATCGGTGATCGACTCGGCCAAGGCACTGGGTCACTGGGTCACCGATTCAACCAGTTGTTTGAATCGGTTGAACCGGATATAATTAAATAAATATATAAAATATATTAAAGTTAATATAAATATAATAAAATGATACAAATAATTAATAATTTAGCACAATTTAAAAAATTATATACGTATAATATATATATATATATATAAGCATATATACAATTATTATATACTAGTGAGTATATTTAAATTTTCAAAAAACAACATCTAAAATAAAAATTTATTTTAATTTTATCAAATTTTACTAAAGAATTTGGGCTCAACACCCAAAAAAAAAAAAAAATGCTCTGCCTATCTAACATGAATTCAAGCTCAGACTATAGAGCTTGCTGGGCATTGGGTGGGCCATTATTACTTTTATTAATTAAAAAAAAACACAAGAAGTAAAAAGGCAAACCTAACTATCCCTCTCTCATATCTCTCTCTCAACTCTCCTTTGTTAATGCTGCAACAAAGGCCCTGAGCTCTATCTCTCTTTCTCCCACTTTCTCTATCACTCTCGGTCTATCTCTAACTACCCTTCCTCATCCAAGATGTGGTGATGTTGCATCGGTACGAGATGGTGGTGGTGGTCTGGAACGGTGCAAAACAAAAGCCGGCGGCTCACTGGTGGTTGGGGGAGATGACCAATGATTGGTGCGATGGCGAGCGGTGGTATGGATGAAAGGCGGTGATGGCGATGATTGTTTCCTCGTTCTATGCTTCTTCCTTTGTGCTTAGGAAATGCAGAAACCCCTTCTCCATTTCTTTGTTGTTCGTGTTCTGTTTGTCTTTATTTTTGCTTTCTAAATTAGTTAGGTTTTGTTTTTTTTTTTTCCTGAAAAGGAAAACGACGTCATTTTATTAAAAAAAATGGACAAGCATGACCCGGCCGGTTTACTCAAACTGGACCGGGTCACCAGTTAGGATGAAAACCAATCAAGTTACACAGGTTGATCCAGTTCTGTAGCAAGGCCGGTCCAATAAGCAACTTAGACCGATTAGGGCACCGGTATACCGATTTTCCAGTTGAACCGGTCGGTTTGAGCCAGGTTTCACAAATATGACTACAACAATGTAAATTATTGTTACAACAAATCATGGAGCTTGTCCATTTTCAAATCCTTTTGAATTTTGAAGTTGAATGGCAAAGCATATATACTTTTATAAATAAATTAATTTTAATACATGTTCACTCTCAATTGTTCATATTTTATTTTTGATATGACTTTAAGATAATTTTAATGATATGACTACATAAAATCAGCTGCATTATATATTATTTGATATCATAACACTTTCAGAGATTTCTTCTTTTTCTTAAAAATGCTTTGAGGTTGATGTGAATATCAATATGGTCTATTTACTTTTTTCCTTTTATTTTTTTCCTTCTTCTATTTTATCAATACTAATGTCACCATCAATGATCATGATATCATCAAGAATGGGAGTAAATAAGATTTGAACTTTAGATCACTTACTCATAGAAGCTCTAATATTTTACCATGAACCATTTTTTTTTTTTTTTTGGATACAAGTCATGAATCATTTATACTAAAAGTTTAAACAGCTAAGTAGAGCACATGAATAGTTTTATATCCTAACGTGTGATTGCACATAAAAATGAATCATTAGGCACTACAACATACTTCTAATTGAAAAAATCATTGTACATGGAAAAGTATTAGTTTTCACATTAGTGTGTATGTGTAGCATGCAAATTGTGCAAAGAATTAGCGAATTAGTGCCACTTAATGGAGTAAGGTATGGAATGCTAGCTAATGCTGAAGAGTTCAAACCATAACAGTTACAAGAGGTACTTATTACATTGGTAATTTAGAGCTAAACAAATACATGACAATTTTGTTTTATCCAAGATTTCAAAACCAAATTGACATCAACTTCAAAGTGTTATCACTAAATTGGTGGCAAAAATTTTTTCAGCATCAAATTGATGTCACCTTTAAAAATATAAGGACTAAAGAAGTTAATTACTCTTAGACCAGCCATAAAAAAAATTGAGAGAATTTTAACCAGGTTAATGACATGGCATGCTTGTTCTCTCTTAATAATTGTGGTTACTTGTGGTTGTGGTGCTTTGTGTAGATAGTGGTTCGTATGGCTACAACAATGTAAATTATTGTTACCAGGAATCATGGAGCTTGTCCATTTGCAAATCCTTTTGAATTTTGAAGTTGAATGGCAAAAGATATATACTTTTATAAATAAATTAATTTTAATATGTGTTCACTCTCAATTCTTCATATTTTAAGATAATTTTAATGATGTGACTACTTAAAATCAACTGCACTATATATTATATGATATCATAATAGGTTTTTGCAGAGTTCTTCTTTTTCTTTAAATTGCTTTGAGGTTGACATGAAGATCAATATGGTCTATTTACTTTTTTTCTTTTTTTTCCCCTTTTGTATTTTATCAATACTAATGTCATCAACAATGACCATGATATCCTCAAGAATGGAAGTAAATAAGAATTGAACATTAGATCACTTACTCATAGAAGCTCTAACATTATGTCATGAACCTTTTTTTTTTTTTTTGGATACAAGTCATGAATCATTTCTACTAAAAGGTTAAACAATTAAATAGGGGCACATGAATCGTTTTATATCCTAACTTGAGATTGCACATAAATATGAATCATTAGGCACTAAAACAAGCTTTTGATTGAAAAAAATCATTATACTTGGAAATATATTGGTTTTCACATTAGTGTGTATGTGTAGCATGCAAATTGTACAAAGAATTAGCAAATCAGTGCCACCTAATGAAGTAACGTATGGAATGCTAGCTAATGCTGAAAAGTTGAAACCATAACGGTTACATGAGGTACTTATTACATCAGTAATTTAGAGTTGAACAAATACATGACAATTTTGTTTTATCCAAGATTTGAAGACCAAATTGATGTCAACTTCAAAGTGCAATGATTAAATTGATGTCAAATATTTTTTTAGGATAAAATTCATGTCACCTTTAAAAATGTGTGGACTAAAGAAGTTATTTACTCTTAGATCAGCCACAAAAAAATTGAGAGAATTTTCACCAAGTTAATGATATGGCATGCTTGTTTTCTCTCAATAATTGTAGTTATATTTGATTGTGGTACTTGATGCAGGTAGTGGTTCATATGGCTGCAAAATGTAAATTATTGTTACAAGGAACCCATGGAGCTTGACTATTTGCAAATCCTTTTGAATTTTGAAATTGAATGGCAAATGATATATATTTTTATAAATAAATTAATTTCAATACGTGTATACTCTCAATCATTCATATTTTATTTTTTATATGAATTTAAGATAATTTTAATGATGTGACTACATAAAATCAATTGCACTATATATAATATGATATCATAACAAGTTTTCAGAGAGTTCTTCTTTTTCTTTAAAATGTTGAGTTTGACATGAAGATCAATATGGTCAATTTGCTTTTCTTCTTTTTTTTTTTTTCCTTTTTCTATTTTTTCAATACTAATGTGATCATCAATGGTCATGATATCCTCGAGAATGGGAGTTAATAAGAATTGAACCTTAGATCACTTACTCATAATGTAATACCCTTGGTGTATTTTCAAATTTTTCTGTGTTAATCGTGTTTGATCGATGCGTTTAATTCGTTTATGATGATCTTGGGTGTTGGATATCTTTTGGAATCAAGGAACCATGTTTTGGGATGTTGTAATCGATTACCGTGAGGTTAGTAGTCCATTACAGGGCTCTCTATATGTCCTTGGGTTAAAAATTTTCACGTCGTAATCGATTACCAAATATGGTAATCGATTACCAGTTCTGGGTTCATGGTAATCGATTACCAGCCCATCGTAATGGATTACCACAAGCCAATATATATATAGAGACGCGTCCCACACCCTCATTTTTCGGTTTTTCTTCTCTCTCTAACCCCAAACTCTCTCCCTTCTCTCTAGAATTTCTCCTCCCACCATCCCTTACATCTATCAACTTCATTCCATCATTTTCCCAACTAAATCAACAACAACAACACTATACTCATTCCATTAAACACAATCAACCATCTATACAAATTTCTCCTCTTTCTTCATTCTTGCTTGAGAGGATTTAAAGTGGGAGCTCACCTTATTCTTCTTCTCTCATTCCAATTCTAAAGGCAAGTTTATTGCATTGTTCTTTCCTTCTTCCAAGCTATTCCAATTCCTTTTATCTTTAGTTGAATTCTTGGAACCCTAGGATTTTAAGACTAGAGAATATATGGTATGGGGAGTGTTAATGATCCAAAATTGATCCTAGTGTTATGTTGTAATGTTAGATATTTCCAAGGAACTTCTCTCTAACTTTGTGGATCCGGAGATTTAAGATTTTTCCGTGCCCGGTGATCTGTGAGTAGATAGCATGCTTTTGAGTTTATCTTGTTTTAAATTTATAATTGTTTGTTCACTTTGAGAAACGCTACTCATGAGTCAATGACGAATGGAATTTGAATATGAAATGAGATTTATGAATATAAAAGAATAGGAAAGTCTGTGACAGGATCTGTTTGCTAACGACAGTAGACGTTAGCCTTGGTGCACCTTGGATTATGATATTACATGGCCACCCAAGCAGGTGGTGCGTGACGGATATTTCACAGCCATACATATAGTGTGGTGCATGCTTGTACTTCACGGCCTCTCTATAAGGGGGGTGCGTGCCTGATTTCGGGATTCACACGAAGGAACGGCCACCTAAGTGTGAATCCTGCCTGTTTATCCTGTTAGATATTTCCGCCGTTTTCCTCATTTGAATGAAATTGTTTTTAACTTATATATATTTACATTGACTCATGAGGGTCGAAAGTGTCCTATCTCTCACTGAGTTTCCCAAACTCACCCTGTGGTTGTTATATTCTTTTCAGATACAGGTTCAGACTTGGGAGCCGATCCCTCTGCTCAGCATCATTAGATTCCTCTCGGGGTGAGCCCTATATAGTAAGGGCTTATAATTGTATTTTGTTTCATTTGTTGTAGCTCTATAGTACTACAGGCAAGGTCCGACCCTTGCTAGTATGTTAAGTTATGTTTAAAGATTGTTTAAACTTAGTGGATTGATTATTGTATATTAACTCTGATGAATGGATTATAATTGGATGAATATGTTTGTTTATAAATTGTGCTGTGTGCTGAGGGGTGCATTCTGAGAATGCCTGGATCCCCTATGGAAGTGTGTGATTGTTGATTTGCAGAATAAGTACTCATATTTGGGAAATATCCTAAATATAGAGGAAACTCTGCCCAAAATTTCGTGAAATCTTGATGTGTAAGGCTTGCTAGGGAGCGTGCTCTCTAAGTGCCGGTCACCGCCTGGATTGGGTCGTGACACATAAAAACTCTAATATTATGTCATGAATCATTTATACTAAAAGTTTGGACAGTTAAGTAAAGGCACATAAATAGTTTTATATCCTAACATGAGATTAAACATAAAAATGAATTATTAGGCACTAGAATTTACTTTTAACTGGAAAAAAATCGTTGTACTTGGAAAAATATTAGTGTTCACATTAGTGTGTATGTGTAGCATGCAAATTGTGCAAAGAATTAGCGAATCAGTGCCACTTAATGGAGTAAGGGATGGAATGCAAGCTAATACTGAAAAGTTGAAACCGCAACAATCACATGAGGTGCTTATTACATCTGTAATTTAGAGCTGAACAAATACATGACAATTTTGTTTTATCCAAGATTTCAAGACCAAATTAATGTCAACTTCAAAGTGTTACAACTAAATTGATGTCAAAAAAATTTTCAGCATCAAATTGATGTCATCTTTAAGGACTAAGAAGTTACTTTCTCTTAGATTAGCCACAAAAAATTGTGAGAATTTTCACTAGGTTAATGATATGCATGCTTGTTCTCTCTTAATAATTGTAGTTATTTGTGGTTGTGGTGCTTGGTTCAAATAGTGGTTCATATGGCTGCAACAATGTAAATTATTGTTACAAGGAATCCATGGAGCTTGTCCATTTGCAAATCCTTTCAAATTTTGATGTTGAATGGCAAAAGATATTTATTTTTATAAACAAATTAATTTTAATACGTGTACATTTCAATCGTTCACATGGTTTATATGGCTGCAACAATATAAATTATTGTTACAAGGAATCCATGGAGCTTGTCTATTTGCAAATCCTTTTGAATTTTGAAGTTGAATGGCAAAAGATATTTATTTTTAACAATAAATTAATTTTAATATGTCTACATTCTCAATTGTTCATATTTTATTTTTGATATGACTTTAAGATAGTTTTCATGATGTGACTACATAAGATCAACTGCATTATATATAATATGATATCATAACAGGTTTTCAGAGAGTTCTTTTTCTTTAAACAGTTATGAGGTTGACGTGAAGATCAATATTGTCAATTTGCTTTTTTCCTTTTTCTATTTTGTCAATACTAATGTGGTCATCAATTATCATGATTTCCTCAAGAATAAGAGTTAATAAGAATTGAACTTTAGATCACTTACTCATAAAAGCTCTAATATTATGTCATGAATCATTTCTATTAAAAACTTAAATAGTTAAGTAGAGGCACATGAATTAGTTTTATATCCTAACATGAGATTGCACATAAAAATGAATCATTAGGCACTAAAACATACTTCTAATTGAAAAAAATCATTGTACTTGGAAAAGTATTAGTTTTCACATTAGTGAGTATGTGTAGCATACAAATTATGCAAAGAATTAGCGAATCAGTGGCACTTAATGGAGTAAGGTATGGAATGTTGGCTACTGCTGAAAAGTTGAAACTATAATGGTTGCATGAGGTTCTTATTACATTAGTAATTTAGAGCTAAACAAATACATGACAATTTTGTTTTATCCAAGATTTGAAGACCAAATTGATGTCAACTTCAAAGTGTTATAACTAAATTGATGTCAAAATTTTTTTTTTGGATCAAATTCATGTCATCTTTAAATATATTAGGACTAAATAAGTTATTTACTCTTAGATCAGCCACAAAAAAATTGAGAGAATTTTCACTAGGTTAATGATATGGCATGCTTGTTCTCTCTCAATAATTGTTATTATTTTTTATTGTGGTGCTTTTTGCAGGGAGTGGTTCATGTGGCTGCAACAATGTAAATTATTGTTACGAGGAACCATGGAGCTCGTCCATTTGCAAATACTTTTTAATTTCGAAGTTGAATGGCAAAAGATATATATTTTTATAAATAAATTAATTTTAATACGTGTACACTCTCAATTGTTCTTATTTTATTTTTGATATGACTTTAAGATAATTTTAATAGTGTGACTACATAAAATCAACTGCACTATATATAATATGATATCATAACAGGTTTTCAAAGAGTTCTTCTTTTTCTTTAAAATGCTGAGGTTGACGCGAAGATCAATATGGTCTATTTACATTTTTTTCTTTTTCTTTTTTTCCTTTTTCTATTTTATCAATACTAATGTCATCAATGATCTTGATATCCTCAAGACTAGATGTAAATAAGAATTGAACTTTAGATCATTTATTTATTGAAGCTCTAATATTGTGTGATGAACTTTTTTTTTTTTTTATACAAGTCATGAATCATTTTTACTAAAAGCTTAAATAGTTAAATAAAGGCACATGAATATTTTTATATCCTAATATAAAATTGCAGATAAATATAAATCATTAGGCACTAAAACGTACTTCTGATTGAAAAAAAATCATTGTACTTGGAAAAGTATTGGTTTTCACATTAGTGTGTATGTGTAGCATGCAAATTGTGCAAAGATTTAGCGAATCAATGCCACATAATGGAGTAAGAGATGGAATGCTGGCTAATACTGAAAAGTTGAAACCACAACGGTGACATGAGGTGCTTTTTACATCTGTAATTTAGAGCTGAACAAATACATGACAATTTTGTTTTATCCAAGATTTCAAGACCAAATTGATGTCAACTTCAATGTGTTATGACTCAATTGATGTCAAAAAATTTTTCATGATCAAATTGATGTCACATTTAAAAATATTAGGGCTAAAGAAGTTATTTACTCTTAGATCAACCACAAAAAAAAATTGAGCATATTTTCACGAAGCTAATGATATGGTAGGGTGTTACACCCACCATATATATATATATATATATATATATATATATATATATATATATATATATATATAATTGACCGAAATTAAATCACCGTGTTTCGATACAAACACTCATCCGATCTAGTCAATGAATAAAGTTAATTAATATAAGAGATAATCACACATAACAGATTATCGGGTAAGATATTATGATTTAAATATAGTATTATATCTGGTAGGGTGTTACACCCACCCCTTGAAAAGGCCTATGGCCATAACAACACACACACACACATACACTTTCATTTTTCATTTTGTGTTATTCTATTCTCTCTCTTGTTTCCAATCCTTCTAACTTCTCTCTATATTTTATCTTCTTCTTCTTCTTCTCCATTCTCCACCTCCATAACCAAACCTCTTTCATTAAACCCTTTAAAGACCACATCTTTTGGTCTTTGGAAACAAGATCTACACACCACAATCTTTATTGTCACAAGATCTCAAGAGTTCTCTCCTTCTCCTTGCAAAACTGCCACCACCATCACCAAAGGAAGAGTCTTCTTCATTTTCTGCTTCTCCTTCAAGGCACCATTTTCACCCTACGTAGTTATCTCTACTCTTTTCTTTTTGTTACCCAAGAAGCTTGAAACTTGGCTCTCACCATGGCCAAGATCTTCAAGTAAGAACTTGAGAAAGTTTTCCTTTTTGAAAAAAAGTTCGCTTCTTGAACCTTGTTCATGAGTGTTCATGTGGATGTCTTGAGTTTTCTACATGAATGTCCTAAAAGTTTCCATTTTTAGCAAAATATGTTCTTGATCTTGTTCATAAGTTGTTCTTGTTTATTGAAAGTTTCTTCCCTTAAATGCTTTAAAGTTTCCATTTTTCTTTCTTGATGCATGAGTTCTTGATGATTCTTGATAGTTTTGGTTTAAAGTTGATTTCTTTCCTTTTTATGAGCTTAAGATTGGAAAAGTTCTCATCTTTACTTCTTTCTTATGATTTTGATAAGACTATGAACATTTCAAAAGCATAAAACTTTAAAAGTTTGCTTCTTGATGCATAAAATGTGGCGTTAATTTTTATGGGTGTCACAAGGTTTCATTTTATTCTTCTTGAAGACAAGAATATGTGTAAAAGTCTAAACCTTTTAGAACGTGAAGCTTTCTAAGTCATAAAAATGAGAACTTGTCACTTTATGTTTTAAAGATTAAATCTTGAAGAGAAGACCTTTCATAAAGTTTCAAACTTTAATAAAAAATATAACTTTTAAGACATAAAGATGTAGATTTCCACTCTAATCTTGTAAAAGTTAAATCTTGAAATGGAGGTGTTAAATAAAGTTCTAATCTTTCTTCAAGAAAGAATCTTTTAGACTTTAGGATAACTTTAAATTATAAAGTTGGAATCTTGATAGTTTTATAATAATTAAAAGTGTCAACTTTCTTAAAGGATAAGACTTTTAAGTCATAAAGTTATCATCTTGTATCAATTTCTTATAAAGGTTGAACTCTTTAAAACAAGAATATAATTTTAGAGACTCATACTTCCATAAAGAATAAAACTTTATAATCACTTTCATAGGGTATGCAACTTTATAAGTATAAAGGTGAAATCTTGCTATTCTAATTACTAAAGTTTGAATCTTATAATTTGTGAAAATAAAAACTCTTTCTTGATGATTGGTGTAACATCCCCATATAACGTTATAGGAAATAATTAAAATATCATTGGGCAAACTTTTATTATTTAAGCCTTGCCCCTGAACATTTTCGAAAATGACATTTAGGTCCTTATATCAATTGAATGAGCAAAATAAGGTTTTAAACGAATCAAAACCACGTAGCGGAAACGTAGAAACTAAATTTTTAGCCAATTGGGCCATGGAGGTGTCCACATGTGAAATGACGTGGGATGCCCTAGATGTCACGATCTCACTCAGGACGTGACCGGCGCATAGGGGACACGTCCCCTAGCAAGCCTACACTAGACCTTTTCTAAAAAAAATTGGGCAGAGTCTCCCTTGTATTTAGGACTATTCCCAAATACGGATCCTCCACCTGCACAACAATCCAAACACACAAAATCATTGGGGATCCAGGCATTCTCTGAATGCACCCCACAGCACACAAAAATGAGAATTTAAATCATAATCACTTGTAAAAAAATGTTTACATAACTATTCAAGAAACTTAAATACATAAACATTTAGATTAAACTATTACAATTCAAAACAATTTACATATAACAACATAAAACCCAACACAGGGAGGACCCTGCCTGTAGATTAATGGAGCACTTCTAGAGATTTTACAATTAAACTTAGATGCTGAAACTTCTAATTAGCTGTGGAAGCTTGAGCACAACCTCGCACCTGTCTAAAAACATGGAAAGGAAAAAGAGTGAGTCACACGACTCAGTGAAGGATAATATATCTATAACGAGGGTGGGACAAGCCAATGCACAACATTTGCAATACAATAACTTTATAAGTTTCTTAAAGACCTCGTACCATTTTTGCTATTGGAAATACTTCGTCTATGTATATTAAATATCGTAAGATTTTCAGTAAACCTATATAATTCATTAAATCGCCTTTTTAATTCGACTGGATAATAACTTCATTATAAACATATATATATATATAGGCATAATACTTTTAAATCTAGCTGAAATAAATTATAATAAAGCTTAAGGAAGGATTCTATTTCAGAAATAGCTGCCTGACTGGGTGGCCCTGTGGCCTAACTCCAGCAGTAAATGATAACTTCACGCCTATGCGTGTCTATATATTCCGGACATGTCGGCCAAACATGCCGGGCTAGCAATCACCCTGTTAGCTGGGTTACTCGAGGTGCACCAAGGCTAATGCAACAGTTCTGCTATAGTTCCCTCCCCCTTGAAAACCTTTGCTCATTTCTAATTTGTTATCATTAAAATTCCTTAATAACTTTACTCCAGACATCAAGTCTGGATTCTAAATACCTTGCTTAAGCTTTTAAAACATTAACATTTCATAGTTCTCAACATATCAAGCTTTTAAAAAAACACAACATCAATGTGAAAATGATTCATAGAACTCAATATTAAGCTTACTTCATAGAAATCTATAATTTCTAACCATCATATCAACTTCAATCTCTACATATAGCTAACCTCTAACCGTATCTTCATCATATCAACTTCAATCTCTACATATAGCTAACCTCTAATAACTTGAAATCGTATCTTTCTCCATCAAACTGTTCAAGTATTGAAATTCACCTTTAAGGTGCTTGTCCCACACACATACATAATCATATATATATATAGACAAGAGTAATATCTGTTATCTTTTAAGAATTCACTAAGGTCATCGTTAAAATACTATTTCAATTTCTTTGATCTTTAATAACTTAAATCACAAACATAACATTTATGAAATTATGGATATACTTAAAACAAACTATAAATTATACATATACTTAAAACAAAGTAGCTATAAATATGTTATCCACTCACAGCCTATGCTCGGAAAGGAAGAAGCTCAAACTCTGCGATGCTTTAGAGCTACCAAGAGATTCTGGAGAGCATCTAACATGACAAATATAACTATTAGGCTTCCACAATATAACTATTCTAAGAATTTACTAGGATGAGCTCCATAAGGCAAAAACCCCCAATTTCTAGAACCCTAACCCCTCCTTCATAGCCTTAAATATGGAATTCATAGAAAACCTAGTTAATCTATGGTCTAATAAGGAGGGTTGAGCTCAAGAATTACCTTAGAGAGCGGAGGAAGGTGGTGGAGCGTGAGGAGAGTGGTGGGTCTTCTCCCACCACGCCTTTCTCTCACTAGAAGATGAGAGAGAGAGCTCCAAAGAGAGAATCAACCCCCAAAGTTTGGCTAATGATGAGGAAATGATGGATTTTGGTGGTGGGTTTGAGTAAAATTGATGAAAGATGGATGGTTTCATGTAGGGAGAAGAAGAATAAGAAAGGAAGAAGAGAGAGAGATGGCGGAATGAGAGAGAAGCTTCGAGCTTCTTCTTTTAATTACGTCCAGGCGATCAAGGCCGCGACTGGCGCTGGCGCCCGCCACCTGGTTACATCAATTCAGAAGACACTAGCTGCCTGGTGCTGGCCTTGAAGCGCCAGCGCTCTCTCTTTTTTTTTTTCATCTACACTTCTCAACTATCATATGTCCTCATTTATTTTATTCTCCATTAACTTTAAAACATAAATGTAAATAAGAGAATATCCCCCATTTGAATCCAATAAAAATATTGAAAAAATCAAACTCCTTAAGAATCAAAATCCAACTTTTGGATTTTAGTACAAACTTCCGAAAACTTACATTTTCTTAAACTTCAAGCTTGAAAATGAAAGAGTTAATAACTTCCAAAAATTCGTTAAAAATCGCTCTTCAATTCTTTGATATTTAAGGAACAATTACCGGGACTTTTGATCCCATGAAAATGTCCCAATCCTATAACCCTCCAAGGGGGCATAGGGTCCAAACTTAGAGCTTTTACAGGGTCCGACAGAACAAAGTGTCACAATTCATATGACTCTTGACCCGGGCATTACACTAGACTTGTTTAAAATTACGAAAATACCAGAAAATAGAATGCCCTAAATTTGTAAAACATTTAATTTACACCTTTAATCGATTAATTCGATTTTAGTGGATAAGTAAAGTTAATTAGAATTTAATTAGACATTAATTAGAGGGTAATTGGAAGTTAATTAAAGATATTAATATTAAGATTAAGGAAAGTTAAAGTAGATATGCAGAGAATTTTAAAAAGGTTGCTAGCAATATGTTGCTGGTTTGAAGAAAATTTGGTATTTTATAATGTCAGAACCAAATCAATGAAATTTTTAACTGGAACTTTAGCTTAATTGGCTGAAAACTCAGCCATTCTCATCACTCAATGTGGCGCCATGTGCTACCACAAGATGGAGGAGATGTAGCCAAAAATTCCATCACCCATGGCACCTACCACCCTCCACTTTCCATTCTAATTGTAACCCACATAATTACCATTTCTCCTCCTTTAATTTCGGCCTTCACCCATCAGACATTCTTCTCTCTCTTTTCCTTTCTCAATTCCATCTCTTTATCTTCAATTCTTCACCCCACCTTCATGATTTCACTTAAGACTTGCTTTCCTACTAGCTTAAGCTTCAATTTGAGGTAGGAATCTCAACTTTCTCCTTCTTTTCTTTGAATTGGGGCTATCTAGGGTCCCTTATTCATCCATGATTCTGATGTTATGATGGGTGGAGATGATGAATTAAGGCTGGTTTAAGGTGTATATATGAGTTTGAATTGAAGATTGGATGGATTGATTTAAGGAAAACATGAATCTAAGAAGAATTCAAGAAGCTGTTAGGGTTTTTCCCTCGGCGATTCATACAGCAGAGTGTACACCTCTATCTACAGCCATTTAAATTTGATGAATCCATCTTTATATGAAACTAGATATTCAAGGCTTTCCATACATGTAAAATATAAGGCCATTAGATTAGCATAGAATTAGTTATAAATTTTTCAAATTTGACCTAGAATCTTGGATTCTCATTTGGGCAGTATAAGTTAAGAAGGGTGTAACTCACCCTACACAACTTTAAATTGAGTGAAACATGTAAAAAAACATTCCATAAAAATTTTAGAGTCAGATTCATTGCCATTTATTCTCAGCACATCAATGAAGTTACCTTAAGTTCAAACCGGGCTGGAATAGGGTAGTTCAGTAGGGTCAAGTTACGGGGCTTGTATCTTAAAATATACTCATAAAAATGATATGAAACTTATTTCATTTGAAAGCTTGTCCTGTTAATTTTAATATGATATTAATTTCATGTGATTTGAACTAGTTTTCAATTTTTAATGGATTTTTACTTTTAACTGTGTAATTCTGGCTAGCTACAGGGCAGGCCGAGATGAAACTTAAATATCTTGAGCTACATTTATCAAAATTAGATGGGACTAATAGGGTTAGAAAATAGACACACCACACTCCAACATATCCAAAATTTAGGTTTAAATGAGTTAAAATGAATTTATGGGCCTAAGTTACAAAAATCAGGTTGAGTGAAAGTGCTAAGACAGCAACTATGCTTTAAATGCAACTAATGTTCCTATGAAATTGATGTTGAATTGTGAATGAAGTGCTGTGAATTTCCTGTAAATTTGGTTGTCTGAGTACTGGCACTATTCATGGGGAAGCGGACACATTCCATTTTGCTGCCGAATTTTTGGCAGGACCACATAAAATTATAATAGCTTATATTATGAAGATTTATGATATGAAGATGAATATTGTATGATGACATGATTATGTAATATTGAGATCCCTTCACTTGGAGGCAGTTATTTGGGTCCCTCCAGGTGAAGGCAGTTAAAAGATAAAGATGTAGGTCCCTTCACTCGGAGACAGCTCCACATTAGGTCCCTCTCTGTAAAGGCAGCTAAAACTTTTGGGTCCCTCTATGTTGGAGGCAGTTGGCCAATTGAGTCCCTCCGACCTAGAGGCACGTGGGTCCCCTTACTAGTCAGTATTGTGTAACGACGGTCACAAGTTGAGCTCACTCCTATATCAGACTATCCAAGGGTAGTAAAGACTAAAGATTAAAACATATGCAAGCACCCTAGGGATGACGATACGTAATGCCTAGGTGTGCCAAGAAAAGAAAGCAAAGAAAGTTAAAAAAAAAAATATATCAGTGCACTTGCATGAATTCAAGTATGAGTATTTGCATAATTATATCCCACGTTTTATTGATGCTGAAAATCTTCTATTTACTTATGCTGTGATTATTATTCTAAATATGAAATATTGCCAATATGACTCAAGTGCTTGAATAAAATGAACTCTGCTTCGGACAATATATTTTCAAACTATAAAACTGAACAGTCTATTTGACATGCTCACATTTTTCATAATAAACGGAAGCAGCTAGAGATAATAATGATGACACAGTATATGGTTGTTTAATGAATTCTACTGAGAATTTATAATACTCACTCCTATGTTTATTTTCGTGTTATCTCCAGATAGTTCAGAAGTTCCGAAGAAGGTCCTCCGAGGTGGAGTTGACTTGTAAGATTGAAGGTGGCTGAAGGTTGCTAACAGACAAGGTCCGATTAAGTGACAGTAACAACTCCTAAGTGAGGTATTATGACTTAAGCATAATACCATACTTGGGAGGGTATTACAATTGGGGAACATGGTGTTGTTGGGTTCATGAGTGTAGTTATGCATTGTCATGACCTAAGAGACTAGAGAGATATCGAAATCATTTGGGAACAGAAGTATGATTAGAGCCTCTGAGCATACCATAAACTTAGGAATCACTAAGTACACTATCTCAAGAAAAAGAAATAATTACCTAGTTTAATTAACTTAATGTACACAAAAAAATAATTTCACATAAGGACTAAGTACCTAAAAGATTACATACATTTATTTTAACTATGTGGCTCTCTTATGAACAGACATGAAGAATCATATTATGGCTCATAAGATTTCCACAAAGAATAACATAATTATAAACTCCCTTTAGGGGATGAAGGTATAATGCCTTTGAGCATGATGTATGATTAATTTGATTGAGTATTGACTCATGATTAAATGATTGTGGATGATTGGTATAATGACGTGAGGTGGATATAATTGGTTGCTGGTTGAATTTCCATGTTTGGCAATTTGGGGAAGCCTCCGGTCTAGCTGTTATGTTGCCAGATTTTCACTAAAATTATGGACTTAGGCATATCGTTACATACCCATATGAGTCTTGCTAGTAATTTCGATGCATATAAGATGTGACAAAAACAAAAGAAAAGAAATGTTTGGACATGACCTTTCTTAAGGGAAAGTGATCCACTAAGACTTAAATACCCTCTATAGTGGAGGCAAGGGTGATATGGAGGACCCTCCAACTTAGAGGCATGAAAAGCCACTGTAAGCTTAGTCTGATTTGGCTTTGAACTGCATGAGAACGGTCACAGAATGAGATCATGTCTAATAGTAGTCTATTTCAAAGGAAAAATAGAGAATATTAAACACGTGCTAAAAATAAAAGTAAAGCCAAAGTGAAACCATGGTCAAGTTAATGAGTTTGCATAGAAATGCATGCATCTATATTATCCATATGCATCATGAATGTTTCTTCCATGTTTTAGCTTGTATGTTTCTGTATGATACTATGATGTTAAACCTAAAAGCAACTCGCCTTGAGATTTATATTTTCAAAATTACTAAAATTGAACCTATGCATGTCCATGGTTTTTATAATCAAACCCGAAATGGCTGGGACGATGACGATGACACATTAATGGTGTAGTTGAGGATCTTATTAAGAAATCTTGTATTTCTCAATTCTATGTTTCTTTATCATCTTCAAACAGGGTTGGTGGTATCCATGGCAACACTTCTGGTGGTACTTAACTGGATCAGACAAGGAGTTATCATGTTACTTCATCTAGCCAAGGAGGATCAAGATAGTAGCATAGTATTTTCATTTCTTAAAAGTCTTCATTGGGCTATTTATGTGTAATTTAGAGCGTGCGAGAAGTCATGCTACTTAATTAATCTATTACATATGTGATGATTATTAAGTGTGATTATGACTTTCGATTATCTATGATTACATTATTGTCTTAAAATATTGTGTTATGTTATTTCAACTCCGTCACATGTCTTACTAATAACTCAACAATACGTGGAACAACATCCATATTTCTGCAAGTAAGTAAGCACTTAAGGGTTCAGTTTTCAAACATAAAGGTTTTATAAAAATAAATAAATTTACATGCTATTTTTGTATATTACGCTAATTTTAATTATAAGAACTTCCGCTAGCTATGAGTAACAACTAGTAATGCCATAAAATGACTTAAGCATAGTATGATATTATTAAGGTATTACATCTTTAACCCATATGAGACAATGTGCAAACTTTTAAATATTGAATTAATATATATAGATGAAATCAAATAGAAACCTTAACTTCAAATATTATTAAATTTTCTAAAATCCATAGAAAGCTATCTATTCTAGGACAATCTATCAAGAATCAAACTTAGGTGGCCTTCCTTCGTATGATTCCCGTATTCTGTCACACACTGCTCCTTGAGTGGCTATGTATTTTTCGTCATACACCACATCGTGTGTGGCTATGTAATAAATCATCAAAGGTGCACCAAGGCTAACGTGTATTACCGTTACCATGTAGATCCTGGCATAGACTTTCCCAAGTCTTTTCTATACTATTAATCATAAATGTTCTCATGCCAAATACTCAATCATGGGTTTTCAATTCCTTTTTATGCGTAGCCATTCAATCATCTATTCTCACATAATCTTTAGCATTGATTCAAATAAATCATACCATCATGTATACAGTTTTGAAATTAGTTTTGGGAAAGAAAGAACTTTCACATCATAATGTGTTGAAAAATAATACAATCCTAAAATATAAACAATTATCAAAGTTTCACAAAAATCCATGCATTTCTTTTCATACAAGAGCAATCTTCATAGTTTCATAGAAAACCAGTCATTATCCCATGTGCAAATTTTTGGAAATAATATTATCATAAAACAGTTAATTAAGAGACAAACCAAAGTGCCACAATAAGTATTAGCATATAAACATAAGTAGTATAATTATACTAAAAACTCAGTTAGGGATATGTTATCTACTCACAGACTTAACTCTAATAGCAGATTCTTTAAGCCCACGGGACATGGATCCAAGAAGCGGGCCTCCAGCAGAAATCTATTATCATAATTATGATAATCTATTTCAATATTAATTATTAAGACCAAGGATTAACCCAATTTACTCTCAGTATCAAAATTCCCAATTCCTTTAACTTAGGGTTCTCCAGGAACTCCTTATTGGAGAAATAATCCATAATTCATAGGAAAGGAAGAGGAAATGAGTTTAGAGATTACATTTAGAAATGGAAAATAAAGAAGAAAGATTTGGGAGCCTTGGTGTCACTTCCTCCAAGCTCCAAAACCAAATAGTGTTGATTTTTGGATGAAGACATGATTTGAGATTAAAGAAAAAAATTGAGATTATGTGAGTGGAAATGGTGTAATTTGATAGAAGAAAAATTTGAAGAATTGGCTAAAGAATGAGAGGGGAGGTGTTTTAGAAAGAAGGAATAGAGTTTGAGGGATAGAGAGAGAGAGAGTGAAATTCGCAAAATGAGGGATGGAGAGTGCGTTCGGGCCTTACAGTAAAATTATTTTATACTGTTAATATAATTTTGTACTGTCAGTGTATGACAATTAATTTCTAAAATATATTTAATCATATTTTAAAATTTTCTTAAAATTAGATATTATCACAGTATATCATAGATGATTGGAGTATTAATGTACCTCACAATTTAACCATCAGATTGCAAGATGTATCATGCTCCTTAACTGACAAATAGCACCGTAGATGGCACCTTTATATATATGCTAAACCATTTTTTCCACTATCTAAACATTTTCATTTATCATTATGTAGGAATGTTATCGATTCCAACTTCAAATCGAACCATGCAGGATATTCCAATCTTTAGCATGTTAGTCATTTTTAAAAAGATAACAATCAATTATTTGGACAAAAGCTATCCGAGCCAAAACCATGATTTAGGTAAAAGCTACTAGAGACAAGCTTTTACCTAAACCATGATTTGAGGCTCTTTAAAAACAAAACCGAACATATATATCTACGTTTTGTTAGAATTATGCATAATCTTCATAAGATTTTATATCAATCGCACTGTGACAGAGGTGAAAGAGTGCATGTGTATTTTAAAAAGTGCAGTAGTATTATTAACAATGATTTACGTGAATACATTATGAAATTACATCAGCAGGAACAGAAATTCGGTTATTATATTAAGAGGCTAGTCAAGAGTACTTAATGCAGCATAATTTATCAGACCACACCGCATAATCCTCCTTACATTACATATTTTCAAAAACCAGCGAACTCAAACAAGTCACACACACACACACACACACACACACACACATACACACATACACATGTAAGTGATGATACAGGGAACTATAACTATAGAAATTGAGACAATGATAAATTTCTTTATGTTTGCTAATAAAACCAAACCCCTCCTTCAACTCCATCATCACCAAATAACAGAACAATTTTTTTCAACTGCTGCATTCCTGTCTTCTCTCCCAAAACGATCTTCACTGAACCAAATCAAGCAAGCCCATGCAAACGTCGTCGTTTCAGGCCTCGCCACCACCAACAATGCTCGCATCGTTCCCCACATTCTCTCTCTTCTCCTCTCTCTCCCCACAGTTCCCCTTCGTTACTGCCTCTCCATCTTCCACTCCCTCCCTTCCCCTTCCCTCTTCGCCTTCAACACCATCATCCGCTGCCACGCGAAATCCCCAAAATGCCCCTCCCTCTCCCTCTCCTTCTACTCCCTCATGCGACGCCGTTTTCCCCTCCTCAAACCCAACCAGCACACCTTCACCTTCCTCTTGCACGCGTGCAGCAAGAGCAAAAGCGTAACCCAAGGTGCCCAAGTTCACGCGCATGCGATCAAATTCGGGTTTTCACCCCACATGTTCGTTCGGAACGCGTTGATTCACATGTATTTCGAGTGTTCCTGTGGTGAATTTTCCAAAAGGGTGTTTGCGGAAGATACCCTTTTGAGGGATGTGGTTACTTGGAACTCCATGATAGGGGGTTTGTTCAGAAACGGTGAGATTAGTGATGCGGAGAAGGTGTTCGATGAAATGCCTGAGAGGGATGTTATCTCTTGGAGCACCATGATAATGGGGTATGTCCAAAATGGGAACTTGGAACAGGGGTTGGAGTGTTTTAGAGTGATGAGGGAGAGAAGGGTGAGGCCAAACGAGGCTGCATTGGTCACCGCGCTTTCAGCTTCGGCTATGTTGGGCTTGTTGGGTTGTGGAAGGTTCATTCATTCCACCATTGAGTCCTTGAGGTTACCAATAACTGTTCCTGTGGGAACTGCATTGGTTGACATGTATGCAAAGTGTGGTTGCATTGAACGGTCGAGGACCTTGTTTGATGGGATGGTGAGGAAGGATGTGTGGACATGGAATGTGATGATTTGTGGGCTGGCTTCACATGATCACGCGAAGGAAGCGCTTGAAATGTTTCACAGGTTCATTGGTGAAGGTTTTCGTCCGGTGAATGTGACATTCATTGGGGTCTTGAATGCTTGTAGTAGGGCTGGTCTAGTTAGTGAGGGAAGGCATTACTTTAGGTTGATGGTGGATGGTTATGGAATTCAGCCAGAGATGGAGCATTATGGGTGCATGGTTGATCTCCTCGGCCGTGCTGGTTTGATAGATGAAGCTGTTCAATTGATTGAGACGATGGTGGATCCACTGGACCCTGTATTGTGGGCAACACTACTTGATGCGTGTAAGGTTCATGGATTTGTGGAAATGGGAGAAAGGATTGGAAATAAGTTGATACAGTTGGATCCAACGCATGACGGACATTATGTGCAATTGGCTGGGATCTATGCAAAAGCAAGAAAATGGGAAGATGTAGTTAGAGTTCGAAGGTTGATGGTTGTGAGAGTCAGCAACAAAGTTGCAGGGTGGAGCTTGATTGACGTGGAGGGTAGAGTTCATCGTTTTGTTGCAGGGGACAGAGCACATGAGCATTCTTCAGAAATACACAAATTGCTCGAAACAATAGGGCTGAGGATAACTGAAGCTTGTTACTCACCAAAACATCTTACCTGTGTTACATGATATAGGAGAAGAAGAAAATGTAAACAGCTTGCAATTAAAGGAGCACAGTGAAAGTTTAGCAATTACTTTTGGCATTTTCGTAACAGTAGTTGGTGATTACTTCTGAATAGTTTGTGAGTACGGTCACTAGATAAACAAGATTTTGACAGACAGATAATTGTTTAGGGAGAGCAGAAGGTGTTCCATTCCTGATTATTGGTAGAATGCGTGTCAACCCCGTAGTTTGCCAGGCTTTTTTGTTTTATGTTTTACAATTTTCTTCCTAGTTTGATTTTCCCTAAATAGTTCTGCATGATTTAGGCATTGTATGAGTTTAAATGAAAGAAAGCAAGCACTCATCACTTGCACACACCCATTTAAGCAGGCTTCTGTGAATTTCTCAACAGGTGAGTAATATGGAGGGGTTGTTCACCAAAGAATTTCAGTCAAGACACTGGAGTTATCACTTTAGCTAGCTGTATTTAACATTGATTTCCGTAGGGTTTTCACCTGACTATAGCGTCCTTGGTGCTCCTACACTTTGTGCACATAGTAATTTATAGCTTGGGGCTTCCCATGTTCACAATAATAATGCACTCAACACTAGTTGATCAGCAATGGAAAAATCAATTGCATATGGATCAAATCTCACTTCCTCCACTTCTTTATCATGGTGTTGTATCTATTTGTTAGTTATGTATCCAACTGTGTCTGTGTGTTTATTCCTTAAAGCGATGAACTCCATTTAACAATGTTTGGTAGGCCATGTGTAGGGTGAGTGAGAGAAAAATTAGGGCCATGAAGAGTATACGATGACTCCTAGAGGAGCAATTTACTTAATATATTGGGAGCGTCATGTAATGTTGTAAACGATTCTATAATTAAATCTGCCATTCTGGAAAGATTTAAAGAATAGAGGTCCATGACTAAATGGGTATCTCTTACTCATGTATTAAATCAGCAAGGACTATACCTGGAAAATTGTTTTGCTATATTCCCATCAGGTGAAGCCTTTTCTTTTTCTTTTTTGGGTACTGATTAGGACTGGTATACACATCAAGACATGATTAGAGGAATTACTGGAAAGACATTTAGGGAATCGCTCCGATTCTATATCTGTTCGTTTCCGTGAGAAATTCTGACATAACAATTATCATTCTGCGTGCACCATTCACCACTAAGAGAAAAGCTAATATGTTGCTAGACGATAAAAACCAATCTTTATGCAGAAGGGCAAGTAATTAATAACGCCATTCTTCTTAATTTTCTAACCTTTTTTTAAATGTAAAAAGTATCAGTACGTGACTTAGTTGAAAACATTAATTGATAGCAGCAATGACTCATTGAAGATAAGGGTTGTCTACATTTCATCATATATACTGCTAGGAGTTGCGTGTAACATCCATGAAGGTTGGTAGGAGAATATAGCAAGGATCTTAGAATTTTTTGTCCTTTCATGCATTTTGCTTGCTTTTTTTAAAGAAAAAAACTATGACAAAAAGTGTTTCTACTTCCATTCTCTTGTTTTCAGATTTTGGATATGTCTATGATGGAGGAGTTAGTCGAATTAATGTAGTGGGAGTATGATCTTAAACCAAACAGACAAATATTACATTAAGTAACATGTATTGATTATTGATGGGTCATGTCCTTCATAATCGTGATGGTCATGGCCATGTATTGGGGTTATAAAGTTGAGCTCTTTGGGAAATCTGATCAATATATTGCTTTTGTGAAGTGGCTTGGATCAGGCACTTATGAAGCCTGGAGGCTTGAATACACTCCTTCATGGGAAGTCTGGAGGTAGAATTGTAGAAATAAGCTGCCTAAAGTTCCTGGTAACGGATGAGGTAACACCTCCCTTAATTATGCTCACCAATCTTGCATTGACATAATTATTCAATATAGTCTTTTTTTTTTCTTTTTTGGTATATCAATATCAATGAGATTTGAACCCCTGATTTCATGCATACTACCCAATCCCTTCACTAGTAGACCACTGCTAGTGGTTTAATATATTTGTATATTAACAACTATTTTTTTTTCTTCAAAAATAAAAAAAAAAAGGTGGGTCGTTTACATGGAGGAAACGCTGCCAAAGAAATATATTTAATTAGTTTAAGGCTATATTATTAAATTATTTGCCACCGTGCATGTTATAAGGAAAATTTTGAGCCCCAACTTCATAACAATGTGAATTTGATTAGTTTAATTTGGTTGATAAATTTTTTCAGTAAATCCTTTGTACAATTATTTAATTTGTTTCACAATAGAAAAATTATATGTTGAATAAATGTTGACTGCAATTGTTTTAAACAGTCTTTAATGATCATTTCGTTATTGTTATAAGAGGTTCTTTAAGAGCCGTCTAAATTCATCTTAAAAATGTCAATTAAAAATTAATTGTGATTAATTATTGTAACCTCAAACTTCCATGTTAAACTTCAATTACAGTACTAAGTTAGGTAATAGCTTATAGGGAAACTCTAAATTCCGATTATGGAAAAATTTCTCATAATGTATAATAAAGTCTGCAAGAGGCTCTTTTAAAGAAGCCTAAATTCATATTGTAAAATGTCAATTGAAAGAAGAATTAATTGTGATTAATTCTTGAGACTTCAAATTTCTGTATTAGGCCATTTACATTATTATCTTTCAATAATTTCAATTGGTCAGAAGATTATGGAATTTCTAAATTCGTTCGCTTCCAATTCAGCTTCTTTAAGAGGCGTCTAAATTCATCTTTAAAATGTCAATTAAAAATTAATTGCGATTAATTATTGTAACCTCAAACTTCCATGTTAAACTTCAATTACAGTCCAAAGTTAGGTAATAGCGCATAGAGAAACTCTAAATTCCGATTATGCAAAAATTTCTCGTAATGTCTAATAAAGTCTACAAGAGGCTCTTTTGAAGAAGCCTAAATTCATATTATAAAATGTCAATTGAAAGAAGAATTAATTGTGATTAATTCTTGAGACTTCAAATTTCTGTATTAGGCCATTTACATTATTATCTTTCAATAATTTCAATTGGTCAGACGATTATGGAATTTCTAAATTCATTCGCTTCCAATTCAGCTCTTATATAGAACGTTACCTTTTACATTCAACAAACAGTGTGATAATCAATGTAAACAGTATTTTTTATTTTTTTTAAAAAAATTATAATTTTTAAAATTTAATTTATAAATAATTTACTAATTTTTCTTGGTATACAATAACTTACTAATTATAAAAAATGAAGGCAAATTATAATACATGTAACCGTAACATGTGACTTCTAAAGACAGGCAAGAATATTATATACAGGTGACCCTTGAATGATCGTTGCATGACGCTGTCATGTAAGTGTCCTGTATTTTGAATCTAAAAGTGAAACTCAATCTTAACTGGAATAGAGATTACATAGTTTTTTTCTGCTAAATCATCTTTCTTTTCTAAGGAACAACTTTATTTGTAAAACAAATTGATTATATTGAAGATAATTTTGTTATTAATAATCTGATTTTGATGTTGTAGTCATCGAACATGATTCTTCTCTTCTTCCAATTAGATGCTCCTACTAGTAAGTTCGAATACTTGTATCGCCAAGTATCTAGGCACTTGATGGAAAATCAAATGGGAAACGGGGTTAGAATTCTGCTGCGCAGGTGCTTATAGAAAATAATATTGAGGCAACTCGGCAATGATGAAGAAGCAAAACTACAAAAGTTCATAACTCGTCTTTTTTTATGTCAAATCAAATGTAAAAGGAATGTGTTGCTTGAAGAGCGCACGACTATTCACTCTCATACTTGAGCTGAACTCTTTTACCATCTATAGTATGTTAATGGATAAGTCCATGTGATTAAATCAATATTTATGTACTTGATTTGGGTAATGTTATTTTGATATTAAAAGCAAATATTAAAAGTAGATATTATTAAAAAAAAAAAAAAAAGACACACAAAGTTTAAGTTTTTTATCTATCTCCGTCAAATACTTTTTCTTTTGGTCAAAATTACAGGTATCTTTCTATCATAAGCAATTCTCTTTGACTTGAATAGAATAATTAGAGCATTAAAATTCTCTCTTCCAAGTTTTAATGCAAATACATACCTAAAGCTTGAATCTGAGACCTTTAATTAAACTAGAGCAGTCCCTGCTAGCTAACTGACGTAACCGTTGCGATCACTGTTGGATACTCTGTTATTCTTTGTATGATCTCCTCTTTTGTTCTATGATGGTAAAATAATATTTCTCTTAATTTTATTCAAATAAATGGTAAAACAATTAAATGATTCTAACTTTCAAAGTGGGTCCATGCTGTGGATGGTTCAAAAATTATCTGAGTGGCCCCACATCAATCTCATGGTGACTTCACACTGACGCAACAAACTATATCACAAACCACCTTGGTGTCACACACTCCTTGTATAACGGGGGAAGGGAGTGACTTTAGGCAAAGAAACTCAATTAGTACTGTTCTATTTGATGCACGCTTCATCACATGACAGCCATAAATTCATTATTGTACAAAATTTTCAGTTCCCATAAAATGTAATTCCCCCTCCCTCTCATTAAGGGCAAATGAACCTGTCATGTTTCAGATTTTACTGCAAAATCTTAACTATCCATAAATGCTTTGATTATAACAGGGTAGCTCTGTTGTCCTGTACTACACATAATCTTTGCAAGAAGCGGTGAGGGGTAGATGATACAAGACCACAATTTTCATGTACAGCCACGTTACTGCATTTAAGTGGCATATATTTTTTTGACTTGGTTTCACACCTTAGGCCTTGATTACTACTCCTTTGCTTCACTACATATAAGCCTTCACACCCCTCTTATGAGCTTAGAAGAAGTGTAGCACAAAAATATTCTTCTCAAACTTGTTCACCATGCCTTCAACTGCTCTTCAATGGTTAAGCCTTGTGGGGATCATTTGGCTCCAGGCCATAAATGGGACAAACACCAATTTCCCTGCTTACTCTTCCCAATTGAAGCAGCTTCTTTCCATTTCCCAAGTTCAGCTCAATAGCCTTGCTTTTGCATCTGATGCAGGGAAACTTTTTGGCTGGTTTTCTGGCCTTGCATGTGTTTACCTCCCCCTCTGGCTTGTCCTCATGATTGGTTCAACTCTTGGTCTTATTGGTTATGGGGTGCAATATCTCTTCATAACCAACCAAATTTCCTCTTTATCCTATTGGCATGTGTTTTTGCTAACTTTTCTAGCTGGGAATAGCATTTGTTGGATTAACACAGTTTGCTATGTTGTCACAATAAGGAACTTCTTATCTGATAGCCAAGTTGCTGTTGGAATAACAACTAGTTACCAAGGATTAAGTGCAAAGATTTATACCAATATTGTTGATGCTTTTTCTCCACACAAGAAAGCTAGAGCCTTTCTCTTCCTAAACTCTGTCATACCTGTGATAATTGGTCTAATTGTAGCTCCTGTACTCAGGGAAATTGAAGTCACAGGTCCAAGGCACACAGGTGTTGGATTTGCTGTGATTTTTGTTATCACAATTGCCACTGGAATATATGCTGTGATGAGCAGCTTGCAATTTTTCACAAGCAAAATATCCTCACTTGGTGTCCTAATTGGTATCCTAGTGTCCCTTCTCCTGCCTCTACTAGTCCCAGTTTCTGTGAAGATCAAGGAGCTGGTGGGATCATGGCATGCAAATAGAGAAAAACTAAGAGTCTACAATTTTACTGTGGAGGAGAACACTAATGAGGAGAGGGCAGAGAATGAGGTGAAAGAAGGTGAAGACAACAGTCATCAAGTCCAAGGAGAAGTTTGTGTTAGAGAAGAAATTGGAGTGAAGTTGATGCTGAAAAGAATAGACTTCTGGTTATATTTCTTTGTCTACTTTTTTGGTGCAACAATTGGTTTAGTATTTCTTAATAACTTGGGTCAAATAGCTGAATCCAGGGGCAGCTCCAACACTTCATCTTTAGTATCTTTATCCTCATCTTTTGGTTTTTTTGGCCGTCTCATGCCATCTCTCATGGACTATTTCCACAGGTAATGAATGTAGAAACATTTTCTATTGTCTAACACCAACCAGAACTACTGCATTTACATTCTCATTTAATGCAAATAATGACTCTAGATGTGTTAGTTGACCTATATTGATGAAGACAAATAAGCTGCAAAATTAAAAGCATATACTATTATTGACATGAATTGTGCCACTAATTTTGTTTTCAGGGGAAAGCCTACAATTTCAAGGGCAGCTTTTATGGTGGCACTGATGGCTCCAACAGCAGGTGCATTCTTCTTGCTACGCAACAGCACTGACCCTGCCCTTTACATTAGCACAGCAGTGATTGGAGTGTGCACTGGAGCAATCACTTCCATTGCTGTTTCCACAACCAGTGAGCTATTTGGCACAAACCATTTCTCTGTGAATCATAATGTGCTTGTGGCCAACATTCCCATGGGCTCCTTTATTTTTGGCTACTCTGCTGCACTTATTTACCGCAAGGAAGGGAATAATGAACATGGAAAGTGCATGGGCATGGAATGCTACTCAAACACTTTTATCATCTGGGGTTCCTTTTGTGTCCTTGGAACTTTGTTGGCTTTGATTCTACATGCTAGGACTCGCAAGTTTTACTCACAAAAACAATAGGAGGGTACACATTTTATTTTACAAATTTTACAGCAGAGTACCCTTGACTATATTGTTTTATCTTTTTAATATACCCAAGGGTCAAGAGAGCCTGTAACTTCCACCCAAATGTTACTCAAGTGTATTAGATAAGAGGCTATTTCAGAATATGATGATATATAACTTTACCATAGGCAAAAAGTGGTACATATGTTACAAGTGTTAGTAACTCTGTTACATAGTCAATTCATTCATAGTTTTATATAGTATAATTTCTTGGTCTGAAACTGCTGTCATGGATTTATGGTGCGGCAAACGACAACAATGTGCAACAGTTTCGATGTTTTAAATGGATATGAAAACTCGTTATATTTTAAAAGATTTTTATATATATATTTATATATATATATATATATATATATATATATATATATATATTTATTTATTTTTGTGTAGATCACTAATATTCGGATTTTATTGGTTAATTTGATTTAGATTGGATTGATTCACTATAATGCTAAAGCTCGTTTACTATTAACTATTTCTATTTACAATATCCAAACCCGAGTGTTGATTAAAGAGAACAAATGTACCCAAAAGAGGTACATGTGTTGCGTTACAGACTCTATTACATGGTTAATTAATTTGTAATTTTATGGTATAATTTAGCGGTCAGAAACTGCTGTTATGGATTTATGGTGCGGCAAATGACAACAATGTGAAACAGTTTCAGCGGCTTAAATGAATGGGCAAAGCGTTTTAATGGGTCTCTGGCGTCATCCTCATAAGGTGTCAAATTTCTGGGGGAAAATATTGCTGGCCCCGTAATACTTGCTCGATTTCTGCCTGCACAAAGTATTTTCAAACTAAGACCAAAAAAAAAAAAACGGTTTTTTTAATATGCAGGCTGCTTTTCCAAAGTTAAAATAATATCAAATTATTTATATATATTGATATTTTATATTATCAATCAATAAAAATATAAAAAAATTTTAAATTATATTATATAATTATTTATTATAATAAGAGATTTATTATAATTTGATATTTTTTATATTTCTATTAATTGATAATATAAAATTCTTTTACATTATCAGTATATACTAATTAATCTCTATTGAGTTCAATTAAACTCCTCATTATGTAATATTTTTATTTCAATATCTGGATATTTTATAATTTTTGTTTTAATGTTTAATGATGTGTATCCAAGTTAACGGAGCTGGTTCTCTCGATCAGTCATTTGTTTATACATTGCTATAAGTTGGGTTTTATTCCTAAATTTTCCTATCAACGGGTGATCTATAAATATTCTACGTGAGTTTGAAGGCATTATGACCATAAAGTGAAGTAAATCTTTTTCTCAACATAAATTTTATTTAGTTCATTAAAACAAAAATGTGTATCCAAATTTTACAACATTAATTATATTAGTCCCCACTCAACATTGAGACTAGACCTATAAAATTTCTATCCCCAAAATTAATAGATGGTTGCCCAACAATAATGAGGAAACCAACGCTTTCTGTGTTTAAACTTACCAACACACTTTTTCATAAGTCATTGGATTTGATGAAAATCATGAAATTAAATCTAAATTGGGTTTAATTTATATGTATTAATCGTGTAAAAAATTTTTACATTGTTATTCACTTATATACTGCCATATAAATAAACATACATGATCTTCACATCTTTACTTCAAAAGTCAGCAAATACGAGAATATAATTGAATAATAATATAAAATAATTTTACCGTATCAGTACATATAAATTAAATTCAAATTTAAAACAAAAAACTCAGTGATATTAGCTGTTGATAAGACAATGTGTTTGATGGGTTGTATTAGAAATTTGGCTACAACTAACACAAATGTATATCTATCTATATAATAATTATATAAAAGGGATTGTGTTTGATAACTATTTTTTGGTCTCTATAAATTCTATTGAAACATTTTTTCAAGTTTACCTATGTTTTACAGTAATATCTATGAGTTTAATTGTATACATTATTAGTATCAACTAATAAAAATACTAAAAAATGAGAAATCATGATAGATATGAATAATTATTTATATAAGTTGATACTTTCTATTATTTTTATTGGCTAATATAAGTGTATTTAAATTAAATTAAATATCTATACAATACTATTGAATATAAAATTGCCAACACAAGCATATTTTTTTAACTGCTTTCATCGATTATCTCTCCCTTCACAGCTTCGCCCATGCACGTTTAACATACACTGTGGTTGCCACGATCTCAACATCACCAGTGCACTTCCCACGATCTCTGGGAACTCTAAGAAGGATTTGCACCCTCATAATGTCAGCAATGTTTACCGAATATCTTTATAATATGAGTTTAATTGATATATACTGACAAATAACTAATGTAAATAGGAAAGAAGAATTACATGAAATTCTCATTATAATGGATAATTATTTCATGAATTAAGACTTTTCACTATTTCTATTAATGACAAACAGAACTATTTTACACTATCAGTGTATTTAAACTAAATGCTTATAATATTACGGCTACCTTTTAAAATGCTAATACATAGAGTTTACAAAGTGCCAAATTATTATAGTGGATATTTATTTATCATAAAATAATATATTAATATGAATTATCATTTATATTAAATAGTTATTAATTATATTAATATTTTAGAAATAAAAATAAAAATATATTTAATTATATTAATAAAAAAAGCATGTCTATAAAGCTGCTAGTACTACTATAAAGGAGTTGGAGCAATTTAACTATTCTCAAATTTGTTTTTCTATTTTATCATTGAATTTATATTTTTTTATCTTTCAATTGGTTATTCTAAAATTTTAAACAAAGGATAAAGATGTAATTTTATATATTCTATCCTTACCGTTATTTTAACCTCAAAACTACTATCATGTCCAAAAAAAAAAATAAAAATAAAAATCTCAAGCCCACTTCACCTAATATACTGGTAACTGCTGCCCACTCCCTCCCCACATTCGTAATCTCCTATACTCATTTAAGAATGAAATTATTTAGTTATGAGTTTAATTGGTATGTACTGATAGTATAAAATAATTTTATATTATCAACCAATAAAAATAAGAAAAAGTAAAAAATTATGGTGAATTCCTTATTATAATGAGTAATTATTTGTATAAGTTGACATTTTTTATTATTTCTACTAACTGACAATCTAAAACTATTTTATATTGTCAGTATATTTAAATTAAATTTCTATAATTATATTTTTCATCTAATGGGTTCTTGCGATCAGACATACAAAACCTGAAATATACATGGAGAGTAACAACTGCAAAAGGGTGGCAGGTAACAACATTTCCTTCCTCCATAAGTTTCACAAATTAATCACATCTTGATTATGAGATTTAGATTAGTGTTAGTGTCGACAGGCAATGTATATCAGGATATAAATTTAACCAATCATTTATAATTAAAACATAATAAAGTATGCTTTAAAACAGTATGTATTATGAAATTTGTGTAAAAATTATATTTTTATTTATTCAAAACTCATTTATACATAGAGTTTAATTGATATTCACTGACAATGTAAAACAGTTTTACGTTGTCAATTAATAGAAATCCTGAAAAGTGAGAAATTATGGTGGGTTCTTCATTATAATGGATGATTATTTGTATGAGTTGACACTTTTTATTATTTCTATTGGCTAACAGTGTAAAACTATTTTACACTGCTAATGTATTTAAATTAAATTCTTATACATAAATGAATAAATAAAGATTAATTTTTAAACTATTAATACTTCATTATATATACAAAATAAAAAATACATAAACAAAAAATAATTTAATAAAAACAATTTATATTAGTGCTCAAAAAATAAAAAATACGGCTTAATAGGTGATTAATTTTTAAAGTATTGATACTTCAGTATATATATATATATATATATATATATATATATATATATATATATATATATATATATATATATATATATATATATATATATATATAATTTAAATATAGATGTAAAAAGCATTTCAGTTAATAGAAATAGTAAAAAATACCAACTCACACAAATAATCACCTATTATAATGAGGGACATACCATAATTTCTCACTTTTTTCTATTTTTACACTGTCAGTGTATTTAAATTAAATTCTAATTTTTAATTATAAAAGGGAGTTTAATTGGTATACACTTACACTGTCAACCAATAAAAATAAAGAAAAGTAAGAAATCATGGTGGGTCCCTCATTATAATCGATAGTTATTTATATGAGTTGGCACTTTTTACTATTTCTATTAACTGACAGTGTAAAACTATTTTACCCTATTAATACATTTCAATTAAAGTCTATAAAAAATACTTATTAACAAAAAATAATTTAATATAAACAACAACGTATATTAGTACTCAAAAAATCAAAATGCGGCTTGCCGCTAGTCTACAGAATAACGATGGCCCATTGTTCATAAATCGGAAAGTCCTCATCTAAAACGACACCGATGACGCACGCATGATGATTGCCTTCATACTCTACTCATTGTCACTTGTTAACAATGAGTACTATTACTTTACACTATTAATTATTTAAGAAATTATGTGCATATAATTAATAATTTTAATTGTAAAATAATGTATTAATAATTATAGATTTTAGTGTTTTGCAAAAATAACTATAGATTTTAGATATATATTACTAGTGAATTCAGTAAAAAAGTTTCATATCGATTATTAATTACATTATAATATCCACTATATTCATCGGAAATATAACATAAATTTCCAATTATTTAATATTAATTTCATATATTCAAATAATATATAAATTTATGAGTACAAATATTCTTTTTCTCTAATAAGTAAGTGGTATTTATAATGATCACTTTTTATTTTAAATTAATTAATAAGTGACCTCCCGTCAAAAAAATAATAATAATAAGAGACCTGGGATGTTTAATAATTAAAAACCATGAATTTCCTAGTAACTAGTATTTTATGAGTTTAATTTAGATGTATTGATAGTATAAATTTTTTTTTTAATAATCAATCAATTATATCATTTTATTTACATGATTATTCAAGTAGTGGGTAGTTAAATTAAATATTATTATTAATATGATAATATATAATTAGTTACTTATATAAAATTTTTTTATACTGATAATAAATATAAATTAAATCCATATTTTATATTTATAAATGTATGATGAGCTAAATATTCATTTGGTATTGACCCTTCCGTTTTTCAAGTATTATCTTTTAAAGATTAAGAAAAATGCAAATTAACTATCTTGCAAAATGAAACGGCATTGTCTTTTAACCCTTTTAAGAAGCATTGACAAATAATTATACTCCTGATTTTATCATCATCATCATCATCATCATCATTAACATGGTCCTCAGCTTAACGGTAAAAATGAAAAATAATAATATATTATTAATTTTCTAAATCAATATACAAAATAAATAAGTTTTCTGAACAGAGGCGAATTTAACAAAAAAAAAAAAAAGGAAGACATTTTTGGGGCTAACTTCTTAATTAACTTATAACCCCGCAGACATGATTATGTGGTGTGTATAAGCACATGATGCATAGCCGCCAATTTGTATGGATGCTGGTACACCTACGACGCATTCGCCAAGGTAGAATGTTATGAGTTTCATATCAAACAAATAAACAAGCTCATTGTTGCAGTTAAGACATAAAACTCTCCTATTTAAGCTTTTATTGATTAAGATTTTGGGAGAAATATTATTTTTAAAAGTAAAATCAGAAACAAAAGTAAAAATAAAAATAGAAAATTATTTTGTATTTAAATATAATTATAAAATTACTTTTTATTATAATTGAAAGTTGTTAAATTATTTAGATATAATAAAATAAAAATATTTTTTTTATAAAACTATAATATTAATATATAGAGAGAGTGATATTTTCCAAAAAAAAAATTAGGATAGAATAATAATAATGTGAAAAAGTAGTGAGTTCAAAATTCGAAGATTACTTTATCTCTCTTTTACTGCTTCTATTTTTAGGAAATGCAGCTCTCTATCTGCTTTGCAAAAAAAAAAATTGATTACTTTTTTTAACTTTTTTAAAGAAACATAAATAAATAATATTAAAAATATGTGAGAAACATAAACAAATAGGCTCGATAATTTTTTGAATTGGGCTCTTTTGTAAAATTGAGTCATAATCGTGAATAGTAAATTTAGCTCCATAGGGTTTGATTTATTTTGAAACTGTCCGACTAATATTTTTGGTCACTTGATCTTGTTAATTACCTTCCCACCGTGTTTTAAGCCATTACTTTAATGAACTACATTTAAATGAATATGTGCCAACTTAAACTCATTATTTGGAATGATATCTTTAACTACTAAACTGTAGTCTCTTACGTTTGGGTGGATCAATACGCCACTTGATGTCAATTGCTATCCAGGCCTATCCAACCGGCTTCAGAGGTTGAAGGTCCTTTTCCAAAATACCAAGCTCTCATAGCCAATCCATGTTTATGATTACATTAAACTCTCTCATAAATAGTCATCAGTTGGTTATTCCATCATAAGTTAATTAAATTTCTCTTCTAAATTCCTCACCTCTTAATTACATTTCTCTTCTAAATTCCTCACCTCTACACCATTAGCCATAATTATAAGAAACTTATGTTCCCTTATATGCTTAGATCCTAAAAACTCCTCGGTCGAACCTTTTCTAGTTTGCCTAAAACATAGGCCAAAACAGATAGTAAGATAAATAAGATTACTTGTATGGTTATGAGTATTCATGTTGAAACTTTCTATCTGAGGGGCAAAACACATTCATGATACCACCACCCAAGCACTTAGACAGATTGCCACGCTCATCAATGCATGACTTCCAACGTCGCAACTTTGGTATGCTCTGATGATATACAAACTTCCATTCCAAGGAGATTGGACTTAGTGACATAGTGGTAGTCAGGTGCTAGCCATGCTCCTGGGTTCTCTTTAGTATTGTTGAGGTGAAATCATTGACAAGTAAATGATACCAAGGTAAAACCAAAATAAGCAAATACAGGACAATATTGTGGTTCAAGGGAGTGAAATCTTCTGTGTCTTTTTTGTCCCTTTTTTTTTTTATCTTTACACTTGAAGAAATTAAGAATTTAAAATTGTTAAAACTTGTAATGTGTAATATTTTTTCAAGTATCAAAATTTAAGTTGAAAAAAATAAAAAATAAAAAGGAAGGAAAAGAGGACAAAGAATTTAAATTTGTGGTTCAGGTGCTTCTTGGGCTGGGGTTTATTGACCTTTTGGTAATGGGTGATGGGGAGTTTGGGCAGGGAAGGGAGATTTTGTGGTTCTCCAGTCTGGGAAGAGGCTGACTTATTCTTTTAGGCAAGCTTTTGATGGCGGGGCAATAATGGTGTAAATTAGAGAAAGGGACCTTTGGATCATAGTTATAAATTTCGAATCGAGGCTTGACTTGGCCAAAGTATTGGGTTATTGGGGCACTGGTTCATGGTTGAATTAGTTAAATCAAATATAATTATATAAATATATAAAAATATATAAGTTATAAAATGAAAGGCGTGTCACTTGTATTGAAAGCTCATATAAAAAATAACCTCTATGCAGTTTGCTTCCCACCATTTTAGTCCCACATTAAATAGTGGAAGAATTGAAAACCAAATATTAGTTATAAAATGACTTCCATTATTTTAGTCCCACATCAAATAATAGAGGAATTAGAAGTCAAATGTTAGTTATAAAATTACTAAAGCCCTTGATGTAACTCTCACTTCAAGGCCGAAGTGGTTGGATGATAATTTGGGAAATCTCACTACTAGAAATTTGTTAAAAATCGACAGATTTTTTGTCGGTAAAATTAAATAAATCATTGACATAGAATTTTACCGATGGTTTAATATTTTGTTGGTAAAACCATTGATATATGTTCACGCCTAATGGGGCCAAACTATTACTGATGGAAAAATTGTCGGTAAGTAATTATGTTTCCTTTTTAATTTAATTTGAAAACTTAATATGTTATTGACAGAAAATCTGTCAGTAATTTAGATAAAATAAATATTATTTATTTTTTCTTCATAATTTAATTTTAAATATTATCGACGTATTTTTCATCAATATTTGAAATTTATAAACTATTGCTAGAGGCTGCTCAATTTCCATATTATTGACAGATTTTTTGTTGATAATGGATAATTAATGAAATGATTAGTTTCATTATCATTGTACCAATGGAAAATCCGTCAAATATGTGATTAATGAAACAAATCATTTCATTAAATTATTACCGATAAAAAATCCATCAGTAATAATGAAACAGAATGCTAAAATGTGAATGCCCCCTTCTTTTTCCTCATTCACTCATTACATCACCGGTCTCTACTCTCTCTCTTTCTCCCCCCTTACAGCGCCAAGCCATTTTCTTGCCGTTGGAGCTTCCATTTCGCCACTCAAGACTGCCATTGTGTTCATTGTAACACCCTCCCAAGTGCAGTACTATGCTTAAGTCACAGTACCACACCCTAGAGTTGTTACTGTTACCTGAGCGGACCTTATCTGACAGCAACTTCAACCGTCTCCGGAACTTCTTGAATTATCTAGAGATAACACGGAAATAGGAATGAGAATTATAAAATTCTCAATAGGATTCTCTAATTATCATACATAATGTCATCATTGTCATCTCCAGTTTGCTTCGATTTATTATGAAAAAGGTGAACATGCTATACAAAGTGTTCAATTTTATAGTTCGAAAATATATAATCTGAAGCTAAGTTTATTTTACTCATACACTTGGCATTTGGAATGAATTATATTATGAATAATAAAATGTAATAGCATCAAGACACTGGAGACATAATATCTACACATAACTTTACTTGTACTTGAACTTACGCATATACATAAAATTTGCTTTTCTTTCTTTATCTTCCTTTACTTGTTACACATATTCCAGAGTATGATCGCCATGTCATACCCCATCGGGATGTGATCGCCATATCACATTCCTTAGGAATATGTTCTTCCTGCCACATCCTAGAGTATGATCGCCATGTCATACTCCATCAGAATGTGATCGCCATGTTACATTCCTTAGGGTATGGGATCATCATGCTATATTCCAGAGTATGATCGCCATGTCATACCCCGTCAGAGCGTGATTGCCATGTCACGTTCTTTAGGAATATGGGATCTTCATCCGATACTTACACTAGCTGGGTCATGCCATGCCTCATGAAAGTCCTATCCCCTATACTCACAGTAGCTGGGTCGATGCCATGTCTCATGTGAGTGGGGTGTTTGCATATACTTTAATCTTTAGTCTTTAGTTTTAGCCTTTACTGCCCTTGGGTAGCCTGGCCTTGGAGTGAGCTCGTCAGCTCAACTCGTGACCGTCGTCACACCGATTCACCCACAAGGGGACCCACGTGCCTCTAGTCTTGGAGGGATCTCGTTTTGGTCACGTGCCTCTAATTGAAGGGATCTCTTCTGGTCACATGCCTCAAAATTGAGGGATCTCATCTGACCACGTGCCTTCAATATAGAGGGATCATCTGATCACGTGCCTCCAAGGTAGAGGGATCTCATAGTTTTAGCTGTCTTCACAGGGAGGGATTTAATGTGCAATTGCCTCTAGGTGAAGGAATTCACATTTTATTATTTAATTGCCTTCACAGAGAGGGATCTCAATTAACTGCCTCTGAGTGAAAGGATTTATATTTAATATACTCATATTTTTTCATTCTCATATATGGTCATGCATAAGCATGCTGAATGTGCTCATACATATGCTTCATCATTTATTTTCATATACGTCATAACTCATATCATACTTAAATTCATCCTTGCATATAAACATTCCTAATTTCATAGACTTCTGCCGTAAATCCGACAGCATAACGGATCAGTTCCGTTTCCCCATGAATAGTGCCAGTTCTCACGGACAAATCAGCCATAATAATATAATCAATCTAATATATCTATTAATGTAAAACTTGCAACCGTCATCTCAAACCTTATATGTTCACTTTCATTTGCGAAACTATCAATTTGGTCATTTCTGCCAATCTTACCCAATTCTACCTGAATTTTGTATAATCCATCTTTACTTCTATTCAACTCATTTAAACTTGAATTTTGGATATATCATAGCTCTATATGTCTACTTTCTAACCTCTTTGGTCCCATATCATTTTGATTTATATAACTCAAGATATTTAACTTTTGCCTCAGCCTATTCGGTCACTGGCCCGAATTACACTCTTGGAAGTAAAAATTCACTAAAAATTGAAGCTAACCTCAAATCATACGAAATTGGTCTCATACTGAAGGTAACAGGACAACCTTTTATTTGCAATAAGTTTCATTCCATTTGCTTTAGTATAGCTCAAGTTATAAGTCCTGAAATTCGACTTTCCTGAACTACCTTGTTTTGGCTTGGTTTGGACATAGGGTAATTGCCTTGAACCACTGGGAATAATTGGGATCATAAGAAACTCAAAATTTCATATTGGGATGTTCCCTATATGTAAGCTTTCTAAAAAAGTTGGTCTCACTCAATTTGGAGTTGTGTAGGACGAGTTACACCCTCCTCAAGTCACCCTACCCAGATGAAAGTCCTGGCTCCTAGGTCAAACTTCAAAAATTCATATCTCTCTCAATACTTATCCAATAACCTCATGTATGGAAAGCCCTGAATGTCTACTTTCATCTAAAAATAGTGTCATCGGATCTAACCGGCTGCAGGCGGAGCCGTACACTCTGCCATACAGACTGCCGAGAAATTTTCACCAAGACAGCATCCCAATTCTCCACTCCTTCTAGTTTTATCCTTCTAACCATAATTCCAACTCAAGAATTCATATTAATCCAACCATAATCCATCATATACATCCAATATATCATCTAATACGTGAACAATAATAAAATTTCATACAACTATAGTACAAAGAATTCAAGAATAGAAATGGAATCCTAGCTCTTTGGAGTATGATTTGAACTAAGTGTTGAAACTTGAATTGTTAGAATCTTATTCAGCTTGAAGGGGTGATGGAGTTGGTTGAGAGAAGAGGAAGAAGGCTAGAACAAGAGGGAGAGAGGGAGAGACATAAATCAGCTAAAAATGAGAGGGGAAGTCTGACTTAAATATATGAAGGTAATTGAAATTGTGAGTGTTGATTGGTTGAAATTTGGTAATTGAAGTTCGGCCATATCTCCCATTTTTGTGGGCAAATTGCTCTCCACGTCGTCCTAAAAGTGGAACTCGCTTCCACTATATCTGAAATTGAAACTCGTCTCGATTATGCTTAAAGTCAGAACTCGTTCCATTTTACTTAAGCTTGGAGCTGAAGCGGGATGTCGGAACTCATCCCATCTTATCTGAGACTTGGAAGTAAATTCGGATATCGGAAATCTTGTCTAGTTTATTCAAAACTTGGAAGCAAAGTCGGATGTCGGAAGTCATACAGCTTATAATCACATAATCTCGGAACTCCCAATTTAAACTCGGGAACACCAACTGAAATGGAAAGCCCTGGGAATAAATTCGGAGATCAGAACTCGTGTATGACTTGGAAATCAACTCCAAGATCCGAACTCGTGTCCATTCTGGTTGAGTTTGACTCTAAGGCCGGAACTCGTTACATTCAAATAGGAGGTCGGTACTTGTAACCATTGTGTTAAACTATCAACTCGGAGTTAAGTCAGAAGTCGGAATGAGGATGCTGGGTATGGTTAAGGTCGTAACTCGGGAATTCGGAACTACAATGTCAAACCCAAATACTTAAACCCAGAAGTCGGGATTTTTAAATAAAAGTGGAAATCAGTACCAGAATAGGAAACCTTATGCTCGAATCCAGGAAGTCAGAAATTATATACAGTATATTTGAGACTCTAAGTCGAAGGTTGGAACTCGCGTATATCTTGCTTGAAACTTGGAGATAAATTATGAGATCGGAAATGGGGTCCGTTTTCTTTAAGACATGAAGTCGGATATCAGGAATCACGTCCATGTTGTTTGGACTTGAACGTTAAGTCGGAAGTCGTGAAAATTGTGCCAGATGAAGTCGGAAGTCGTAGTTTAACGTGAGATGAACTCGGAAATTGGAAATTATCCCATTTTATGTGAAATTCAAAGATAAAGTTGGAAATGGGAATTGATCAAACTTGAAGATGAAGTCGGAACTCGGAAATCGGGATGTTACAGAAAGAGATAGAAAATTATAACTTTGTCTTACTTGGATGACTCCATAGATTTATTTTCTTGACAATTAAAGAAAAAGATTAATCTTCCTGAATTCCAATTGAATATTTTGGATTAATTTTTTTTTAAAACTGAAATTATTTTTAAGCAATATAAAAATATTTAATTTTAGATTTTGTTATTATTGTGAAAAAATGATATTATTTTTGTAAACCACATTTTATAATTTCGTAGACTAAATTACTAATTTATAAATTATTTCAAGAATTAAAATTAAATGCATATACAACTTTTTTTTTTTTTTTTGGTTTCTTAAAGTATCCTCTCACTTAAAGGGTGAAAGACTAATCTCTCAAGATACGGTCAAACACCTTAATAGAAACCCTTTCCAATTGTGTTTTTTTTTTAATTTATGTAAATCCTAGGATCAAATCTAAGATCAAATGTTTAAGAGACTCGAGCCCCTGTTACTTGGACTAGCACCTTGTTGATTATGCATATACAACTTGGAGAACAAAGTGAATATTTACACATTTTTACAAGTAATTCTTTTAAAAATTTATCCAAAGGCATAAAGTGAGATTGGTGATACATTATTTATTATTTTAAAAAGTTAAAATTTTCTAAAGTCGTCTATTTTTGTAAAAAATATTCAAATGAATCTTTTTAAGCAAAAAATATTCATGATGTGACCTGTTTACTCAAACCATACCTAGAATTTGTATGGCCAATCTGTCGCACAACTTGGACCATCTAATTGGTCGATTCACCTATCCAACCGACCAGTCCAAGCTGAATTTAATAACTATGCTCTGGATACTATCTATTTATCTAGTGATTTACCACATAATAAAACATTACACATTATTTTTAGGATTTACTCGCTATGTATTGTTTTACATTATCAGCCAATGGAATTTAAGGAAAATATCAAATCATAGTGAATAATTATTTACATAATAACTATCTATTATAATTTGTCATTTTCTTCAAAGTCTATTAGTTGATATTATTAAATTATTTTACACTTTCAAAGTATGTAATTGATCTACATTATTTCATAACAAAATTGAATTGAGCCATTTGTACTTGAAAATAGTTCTTTTTTTCTAGAATACAAACATGTACATTCACACAATCCTCTAATTCATTAAAAATAAATCCAATCATAAATATATAAAAGTTTGTGCACGCAACTATCCACAAATAATGTAGAGGTTTGTTATCAGTCCCACCTAAAGAATAAAAGAGTTCAATATGATACTTAAATCATAAGGCTAATTTACTTAATAGATTACTCTTTTACATTGAGCTTTACTTATAAACTTAAGTCATAACAATTAATACTTTTTTGTCGACAGTTTAGTTATAGAAAGAACCATCTATATGCTGGATTAAAGTGCTATAATGAGAGTATTATACGAAATACTAATAGAAAAGAGAAATGGCTAAAAGAAAAAGTTTACCACTAGGTCATTGTCAAGTTAGATTTTTGATTTATGAATGACCATTTTCTTCAGTACAGTACAAAACAAATTCGGATGTGTTAATTAAAATTTATTTACATTATTACTGCATGCATACATATTAAGTTATAGTTACTAAAGCTTTGTTGATTCTAATGATTCAACACTTATTTCTTAAGCCATCTCTCATTTTTGAGTGTTTATCAAAAAATATATCACATTTGAGTCTTGTAAATAGGAAGGATTAACATTAGGAGAGATTTATTCTCATAGTGAACTAATTCGGTTCGATCCAAATAATTAAAATCTTATCGATTTTGAATCTATGGGGTCTTGTTGTAAGAGAAGGAAAAGCCAAGAGACATGGCATTTATTACCAAGAGGATGACTTATGTAATACCCAAGCCTAGCATCACATGAACTTATTTGGATATTTTGAGCTCAAGGGGAGTACACTCGAGTGTAGCACCTTGCTCTCGAGCGTGCTACCAACTAGAGCTGAGGAAGTTTTTCGATTTAGGCCATGCTCGAGCACATTGAGCTATGCTCGAGTGCAACAAAGTCGGTGGAGAAAAAAATAAACAGGGGCAACACCCCCCAAAACAGGTAGAAAACTTTTTCTCTCCTCTCCCTCGAGATCCTTCTCTCTTCCTTCCCCAAAATTGCTCAAATTCGATATTTTTACCATCTTTTACTACTGTTTACCCCTACCTACTCCTTATCCGCCATATTTCTAGCTTATCTACCAGTTAATTTTTGTTTGAGTAAGAAAAGACAAGCTTTGAAAACCTAGGAAGAGCTTCAAAATCCTTCCTGGTCCTCTCTCTCTTTACAATTTCTCTCCGCTATAAGTACTTTGTATTGTTGTGGTTTAACCTTCTCAGTAGCAAGAGACTTTGGTTTTGCTTCCTAAACCAACCACCATTATAGTGGTGAGTCATCCTTTCTCTATCCTTTGTTTCTCATCTCTGAGAAGTTGATGACCATGGGTAGAGTTATTTAGGTGCTCTAGCTACTAAATGAGTAATAGGAAAGTAGTATTAGTTACTAGACCTTCACATATTTAGACCTTAAATTCCTATGTGTGATTTCAGATTCGCCAGGAGATCAACCTATAAGTTCAACGACCCCCAGGACATAGATTTGATGTTCCCTAACGTATTGTGAGTGGACAATGTTTCTATGGCATATATGTCTATGCAAATACTATTTAGTTTAATTTTAGATGAATTGAAAGCTTGTGTGATGCACTTAGTCTATTCTGAATATTTTGATTGGCTTTGGCTAAATTAGCCTACAATTCAACATGTTACCATTATATTGGAAATTTGCCTTATTTTTTGAAAGAATAAGTTAGTATGAACTTTGAATGTTTCAAAATATTTTAGGAAGTGCATCATGGATTTTACAAATGAAGGGCAAGCTCTTTGAATAATTATTTGGATTACCAAACTGAATTATTGGATGAAAACTTTCACTCTAGGAAATTTGATTTGATATATATATATATATATATATATATATATATATATATTACTTGAACTTTTATTAAAATGTATTTCCCTAGTTTTAGATAAATATCGTGTGAAGAATCTCAATTCAACAGTAGCTAGCGACTTTGATGTTGGTGCATCTTAATCTAAGTCCAGCTAGTAAGGATGTTGCTAGCTTGGTGTATGTGTGTGTATGTGTATGGCCAGTGCACACTGCCGACTCTGATGAATCTGAAGGGGGCTAACCCTTGTCTGAAAATCTCTCGAAATTGGAAACCTCCCCGTTTGATACTTACGTTTGAGTAATATGTTTTCATGCATATGAGATAATGTAATTCTTGATATATATATATATATATATATATATATATATATATATATATATATATATATATATGGGATTGAATGAACATGTTTATATGTATTGCTATCATGAGAAATGAATCCTTCATAAATATGCAAATTACTTGAGAGTGATCTGAGAGCCTTAATTTCGGTTATATACTGGTTAACCGATTCGTGCAGGTCTAACTATTACAAGGAAGCTAGAAAATAGGAGGAAACTCTGTTCATTTGACATGAAAATTTGATGTCATAAGCTTGCTAGAGATCCATTACCTCTAGCATCGGTCACGATTCTGGGGTGAGTTATGTTAAAAGTGTTATCAGAGCCTAGTTAGGTCTATCTATGATTGGTAGAGCAAATGACCTTTAGTAGTATTGCAATTGTGTAAATAGTAGCTAGCCTATTTCCACAAAATGCAATGCTACCAAAGATGCCTATTTTTTATTGTCCTTGGTCTTCCTTGAAAATTTGAATTCCTGTAATCTCTATTTAAAATCTAAAATATTCCTTTTCATGAATAGGCAAAGATGCCACCTACGGTGCATCCCAAAGGTAGCAAGCTGAGGAAAATGATCCCTGAGGCACTAGATCAAATCAGGCCTCAACCCCTATGCTTAGGGATAAGGGTAATGGCAGAGGCAGGACCATAGACAAAGGTAAAGGCCTTGGTGAGTAGTGGACCCAACCCCTGGAAGGGATATAGTTGAACTAATTGTTGGGATGTGCTAGTTGTAGCAAGCCATTGAAACTCTGGTGGAGATTATGGCAGGGCCATAACCAAATGGACCATAACCTTAGGCGGGGACTAGTCCATGTGCTCAAAGACAAGCCCTATCTTTTCCTAGAGTGGAGGTGTCCATACAAGAGTTTCTAAAGCAGAAATCCCCCACATTCTTTGGTAACTTAGTGATAGAGGATCCACAATTGTTTATAGATAAGATAGGCAAAGCCGTCAGAATATCTAGGTGTTCTATCACCAGAGTGGTTGAACTCATAGCTTATCAGTTAGAAGGTTTAGTAATGCAGTGGCACAAGGCGAGACCAGCCGGGTCGCCGCTTATGACTTGGGAAGAATTTACTGAATCTTTTATGATGAGATTTCTTCCTACAAGTACAAGAGCAAGATTTGCCAACAAGTTTGAGAGGTTGACGCAAACTCAAAGGATGTGTAATACCCTAGCATGAGTTACTATTGTTTGTCAATCTGAATCCCAAAAAATTCTAAATTTGAACCCTATGCCTCCTTAGAAGGCTATAGGATTGAGACATTTTCATAAAATCAAAAGTCCCAGTAATGGTTCCTTAGGTATCAATGGGTTAAAGATCAATTTTTAATGAATTTTAGAGAATAGAAAGCCCCTCCATTTTTAATCCAAGAGTTTATAAAAATACAAATTTTCGAAAAATTGTTCTAAAACCCAAAAGTTGGATTTTGATTCTTAAGGATTCCGATTTGTTTGATATTTTTATTGAATCCAAATGGGAGGTATTCCTTTATTTATATTTATGTTTTAAAGTTAATGGAGAATAAAGTATGTACAATATCCTGGACTTAGGAAGGAACTTCAAAAGGAGGAAACCAAGTTTCTGGAGTTGGTAATTGATTACCTAGGGCCTGTAATCGATTGCATGACTCTTTATACGTCCACAAGCTAAGTTTTTCCTAGTTGTAATCGATTACACAAAGCGATAATCCATTACAACAATCTAGGCTTGTGGTAATTGACTATTAGTCCATGTAATCGATTATCACAGGGCTGTATAAGGCCCATGGTCGTGTTCTCTCCCTCATTTGCATGACTCCACACTTTCTCTAACCCTCAAGTGTCTCTCTTCTCTCTCTAGAACATATTCCTCTTCATTCTTTAACTTAATCGTTCAAATCTATATCAAATTATACTCTTGCTTCCATACATGACCTCAGATTCTTCCTTTAATCTCCATTTTTTTTCCTTCCAACATCAATCTTGTTGGGTCTTGGAGCTTGTAGGAGGTGACACTAACACTCCCAATCCTTTCTTCTCTCCTTTTTTCTTTCCAAAGGTAATCTCTAAACTCCTTTCCTCTTCCTTTCCTATGAATTATTGATTTTTCTCCATTAGTGAGTTCCTAGAGAACCCTAGGTTAGGAAAATAGGGGATTTTGATATCTGAGAGTAATTTAGGTAGGTTTTTGGTCTTAATGACTAATTTGTGATGATAGATTTCACTGGAGACCTGGTTCTTAGCTCTGTGGTTCCATGGGATTAAGACTTTGCTATTAGGGTTAAGTTATGAGTAGATAGTTTATCCCTAATTAGTTTTCTAATTTTGTTATTTTGCCTTCATATGTATTTTAGAATTTTTCAAGGTATTATGATGTTAAAACTCTTTCTTTAATTATATTATTTCTAGGTTTTACACATGGGACAATGAACTAATTTATGTACAACTATGTTAATTATTACAATAGCAAAGAAATAAGAATAATATGATTGAAGGGTTTTATGTGGAGCTATATTAATGGTTACGTGTAAAAAGGAAATGAAAACTCATGCTTGAGGTTTCAACATGAGAATATTTATGATTGATGGTAAAGGAAAGACTTAGGGAAGTCTATGACATGATCTGTATGCTAACGGTAGTATACGTTAGTCTTAGTGCACCTCGGATAATTATATACACAGTGGCACATAGTATAGTGTGTGACGAAATTACACAATCACTCAAGAAGTGGTGCATGACAAAATACAAGATCACACAAAAGAATGGCCGCCTAAGTGTGATCCTAAGGACCATCCTGGATGAGGTAACTTCCCATGGGTTTTTAGAAAATTTAATAATATTTTGAAATTATGGTTTCTATTTAACTATGTTTATAAATATGTTAGTTTAATTATATTGCATATTGTCTCATGTGAGTTAGGGATGTTCTATGTGTCATTGAGTTGTAAAACTCACTAGTTGTCCTTTTCTTTTTCAGATACAAGTACAGAGTTATGATCTAGTTCTCCCACCATCGAGAATGATCCCTCAGTTTCTACTTGGTGAGCCTTTCTTGTTCAAAGGCATTAGTGTGTAGGTCTTAGATTTTGTCATGTAGCTCCATAATGTCATAGGTAGGGTCCAATCTGTGTTGGCTAATTTGTTGTAGTAAAAGTATGTTTAATTTTATTTAAGACAAGTTTGTACCTTAATGATTATGGATTGAAGTTTTCTTGAATGGATATGTATATATTTTCATAACTATGCTTTAAACTCTTATATGTGCGCTGTGGGATGCATTCTGATAATGCTTGGATCCCTAATGGTTTTGTGTGTTTGTGTTAATTATGCACGGAGATGATTAATATTTGGGTACAGTCCTGAATAAGGGAAACTTTGCCCAATTTTTGTCCAAACATCTAGTGTTGGGCTTGCTAAGGGATGTGTCTTCTATGTGCCAGTCACTCCTTGGGATTAGGTCGTCACAGGATGACTATTGCAGAGTATGACACAAAGTTTATGTAGCTGTCATGCTATGCTCTACATCTAGTGGACACTGAGCTCGTGAAAGTGACTAGATTTATCAGAGGATTAGCTAATCCTTACTTTACATCATTATCACCTCAGATTAGGAATCAGTCATAAGTAGAGGTAGTGAACATGGCCTTCAAGATTGAAAGGGGCAAGGCAGATAGGAAAGATGCTAGGAAGGCAATTAAAATGGGAAGACTAGTGGTACTTACTTCGATCGTTCTAGCTTCAGTAGAGCACCTAACTACCAAGGAGCGTAGTATATTCCTCTGCAAGGGGTCACGTTTTTCGAACCATCTGCTATAGGTGACTCTGCTTTATGTTCTTAAGTTGGGAGTATATTCCAGCTTGATCTCCAAAGTTCTAAACATTCAGCCCCTTTTACGCCGTTATGCCAGACATGTGGAAAGATTCATTTTGGGTTGTGCCACCAAGTAATAGGAGTTTGTGTCTAGTGTGGTTAGATCGAGCATTTGAGAAAGGATTGCCCTCAAGCACCTAGAGGCCAAGGCCAAGGTTGGATGCAACGTGTTACTCCTTCGTCATCATCATTTCCTGACTAGTCTCAAGGTAATGTCGTAGGATCCACGGGTAGAAGAAATAGAGGTAGTGGAGCCAAGGGCAAAGGTTTTGATATAGCTGGTAGAGGGCAATTGAGGGTTTATGCATTGACTCGCCAAGATGCATAGGCATCTAATACGATGGTAGTAGGTATTCTATCTGTATGTTCTTTGAATGCTCATGCTTTGATTGATCCTAGTTCTACCCACTCCTATGTGTTTGTATACTTTGCTTCTCAATTTGGAGGACCGTCTGAACCTCTAGATCAACAGTTTTGGGCTAGCACTCTAATGGGAGAATCTCTTTTGGTTACTTCTATGTACAGGTCCTGTGTGGTAACTATGAATGGTAAAGACTTTAGGGTGGATCTAATTGTTTTAGACCTAGTTGATTTTGATGTTACCTTGGGAATAAATTGGTTGGCTTCTTATCATGCCACCATTGGCTGCCACCACAAAACGGTGCGATTCACCATGCCAAGTGAAACATCTTTGAATTTAGAAGCAATGTTAGTACCTCCTCATACAAATTAATCACTTCTTTAAGGACTATCCACCTCTTGGAAAAGGGGTGTCTTGGGTATCTAGCTATGGTGCAAGATGTCCTAGTTGAAGCACCCTCCATTAAATAGATGTTGGTAGTCAAGGAATTTCTAGATGTATTTCCTGATGAATTGCCTGAGATGCCCCGAGATAAGAAGATAGAATTTTGTATTGACCTAGCGCTTGATGCTCAACTTGTGTCTGTACCTCCTTATCGAATAGCACTAGCAAAGTTAAGGGAGCTAAATGAGCAATTATAGGAATTATTAGAAAAGGGTTTTATTTGTCCTAGCACTTTGTCTTGATGTTCTGGTGCTATTTCTGAAGAAGAATGATGGATTTCTAAGGTTATGTGTTGACTACCGGCAACTTAATCAGCTAATAGCACGTAACAACTACCCTCTTCCTTGAATTAATGATCTTTTTGATTAGCTACAAGGAGCAACATGTTTTTCTAAGATTGGTCTTCCCTCAGGCTATCATCAATTGAAGATTAAAGAATCAGATGTTAATAAATATGCCTTTTGAACCAGTTATGGGCATTATGAGTTCTTGGTAATACCCTTTAGGTTAAGAAATGCTCCAGCCACTTTCATGGATTTGATGAATTGAGTGCTCAAGCCTTTCCTAGATCGCTTCATTATTCTTTTCATTGATGATATCTTGGTTTATTCCAAGAGTCGAGAAGAACATGAGCATCACTTAAGGATTGTTTTGCAAACCCTCCAAGATCATCAACTATATGCCAAATTTCCAAAATGTGAATTCTGGTTGGATAAGGTGACATTCCTTTGACATGTTGTGCCTAGTGAAGGAATCATGGTAGACCCCAAGAAGGTTGAAGCCATTCAGCAATGGCCAAGACCTACTTTAGTGACGAAGTTTCATAGTTTCTTAGTGCTAGCAAGATACTACGATCGATTATTAAGGATTTTTCCAATATTGCTGCTATGTAGACTAGACTCACTCAAAAGAATGTATGATATGAATGGTCAAATAAGTGTGAGGCCAATTTTCAAAAGCTTAAAGATTGTTTGACCTTAGCCCTAATTTTTGTGTTACCCTCAAGTTCGGGAAGGATCCTGGTATTATGTGTGCTTTAAGAATAGGGCTTAGATATGTTTTGATGTAGTATGGTCAAGTGATTGCTTATGCTTCGAGATAACTTAAGAGGTATAAGCAAAACTACCCCACTCATGACTTAGAAATGGCTGCTATGGTATTTGCACTGAAGATCTGGAGGCACTATCTGTATGAGGAGACTTGCAAAATGTATATAGACCATAAGAGCTCCAAATATATCTTCTAGTAAAAAGACTTGAATCTTAGGTAGCATGATGATTGGAGCTGCTTAAGGACTATGATTGTACTATATTATATCACCCTGGAAAGGTGATGTTGTGGCAGATGCTTTAAGCTAAAAGTCTATGGGCAGCTAGCTCATATAACTCTTGTTAGGAGACCTCTGGTGGAAGATATCCACAAAATAGAGCAAAAAGGGATATACTTTGGCCTTGGAGAGCTAGAGGTGTTTCCGGCCCACGTGAAGAGTCATTCTTCACTGCACACACAAATTCAAGAAGCTCAAAAAGAGGATCCTAAACTGACTAACATAATAGATGAAGTCAAGAGTAGGAAAGTTGTTGGATTCATAATTGACAATGAAGGTGTACTATGATTTTGTGAACAACTCTGTGTACCTAGTAATGGAGATTTGAGGAAAACAATCCTAGAATAAGCCCACAATTCTAAATATTCCGTGCACCTAGGTGCTACCATGATGTACCAGGACTTGAAACAATTATATTGGTGGGAAGGCATGAAAAGAGACATATCTAATTTTGTTTCTCGTTGCCTTGTCTGCCAACAGATGAAAGCAAAGCATCAAAGGTCTGCTGGTTTATTCTAGCATATTGAAATTCCAGAGTGGAAGTAGGAAAGGATTACCATGGACATTGTGATGGGGCTGCCGGCTATCCTTAAGGGGTATGACGCTATTTGGGTAATTGTTGATCAAATGACTAAATCTGCTCATTTTCTTCCAATGAAAACCACTTTTAGTGTTGCTCAATATGCTCAGCTATACATTGATGAGATTCTCAAACTCCATGGTATTCCAATAACTATCATATATGATCGCGGCCCCTCAATTTACTTCATATTTTTGGAAAGCCTTCCAACAAGCCCTAAGGACCCGTTTGGACATTAGCATCATTTTTTACTCACAAACTAATGGATAGTCAAAGCAAACTATTCAAATTCTGGAAGATATGCTAAGGGCAGGGGTTCTAGACATCGGTGGCAGTTAGGGTAATTACCTATCCTTGATTGAGTTTTTTTACAATAATAGCTACCAAGCCAGTGTTCAAATGGCTTTGTTTGAAGCTTTATAAGGGAGACGTTGCAAGTCTTTCACTGGCTGGTTCAAACTCAGAGTGGCAAGATTAGTTGGACCAGATTTGGTCCAAGATGCCATGGATAAGATCCAGTTGATTAAGGAAAGATTGTTAGTGGCTCAAAACAGACAAAAAGCATATATTGATAACCAGAGAATGGACTTGGAATTTTTAGTGGGTGATCATATGTTTCTGAGAGTTTCCCCTATGAAAGGGTTTATGCAATTCTGGAAACGAGGAAAACTTAGCCCTCGTTATATCAAACCCTTTGAGATTCTACAGATAGTAGGCCCTGTAGCATATCATTTGGCATTACCACCTGAACTCTCCATGATACATCTTGTGTTTCATGTGTCTATGCTCCACAAATATCTATCAGATTCCTCACATGTTCTATCTTCGCCTGCCATTTGTAATATCGTCCTAAGCACAATATTATACTTAAGTCATAACATTACCCTTAAGAATTGCTACTAATAATTGAATGGATCTTGATTGAGTATTCACGTTATATTCCGAGGAAATAACTTAATATCCCTTACATTGCACAAATATTTATATCATAATACAACCCTTCAAATTACATGAGCAACTCTACTAGGAGTTTTAACTAGGTAAATAATCATCTAGTGGTAACATGGCTATAAATTCATCAATAATCTTTAGCAACTAGTCCAGCCTCGATCACATCTTCTTTGATGGTCTTTATCAAGATCTCCTAAGCTATTTGGAGATGACATAGGAATACACATAGGGGTGAGAATTGTACATTCTCAGTAGGCTTCCTAAGCTACCAGGCAAAGCAATGTCATCGTTGTCATCCCAACTACTTTAGTTTATTAAGAAAAATATGATCTCATAAGGATAAAAGTTCATTTATTAAGTTTAGAAAATATATCTTTTCAAAGTAAGTTAATTTTAACTCATACACTTAGTCCTAGCATGACAATAATCATAACAGCTACTAGACATGCAATCTTCTCAGATTAAACCATAACATAAAGGCAAATATGCTATATTCTCGTGAATGCATGACTTGATACACTTTCTTATTTACTTTCTTACTTAGCATTAATCTTTAATGCCATTGGATAACCTGATCTAGGAAATGAGCTTATCTCATGACCGTTATCACATAGTACTAAATGACAAGGGGATCCAAATGCATCTAAATTAGAAGGATATGATTTGGCCAACTGGTTCAAAAGTATAGGGATCTCAAATTTTATTATAATTGCCTTCAAGTGGAGGGATCTCATAATTTCCTCCAAGTGAAAGGATCTTAAGGCCTTTATATAACTGCTTTCAAATGGAGGGATCTCATAATTGCCTCTAAGTGAAAGGATCTCATCATATATGTCACATGCTTTCTTAACTCTCATGCACATGGCTTCATTAAAAGAAATAAGTCATATCAACATGTAATGCCCATATGCATTCCTTTATTGAGAGAACATAATCATATCAACAGGCACATTAGGCTCTTACACTTCAAATAGGAAGGGAGAAAATATAAATGTCTTAAATAACTTAATTGGAAACAAAATTTGTACAATACTTAGAATCTGTCCCGGGCTTAGGAAATTCACCGAATCTGGTTTTTAGTGATTGCAGGTTCAAACTCGGAACTCGGAGCTCGGAAACATGGGTGAGTCAATTCAGGTTCCAGCTAGGATATCGAAACCCAAAAGTGTAGGAAGTCAATTTAAGGCCGAGTTAGGAACTCGGAACTCAAAACTTATGGATAGAGGGGAAGTGACCCTTATCCTTAACTCGGAAACTAAGGACCGAGGAGTTATGTTTAGTTTAACTCGGAGGTTGGAAACTAAGGGGTAAAAAGGTAATGCCTCATTTAACTTGTAACTCAAAAACCTGGATAAGTCAAATTAGGTCCAAGTTGGGGACTCAGAACTCGGAGGCTAGGGTCATGGAAGTCGTGACCCATAACTCGGAGCTCAGGACAAGGGAAAAGTGATCTCTCCTATGTTAAGTGACACCTTAATCTCGCAACTTGGTTATAGGGATAGGTCGAGCTTGGAACTTGGGAACTAGGGGCGAAACTCATAAACTATCCTATTTTAGGGCAGATTCTAGCATCAAAGATAGGAATATCACTAAAATTTCATTTTTCATCATTTTACTCTAAAATTTTGTATGCTTGTACTCACTTAAACCCTCTTCCAACTAAACTAAGCTCCACTCAATTTAATTAAGCAGAGCTTAAATTATTAACTCTATATCGAAGCTACCCTATTTTAACCTAAATAGGGCATAGGGTAAATTTAAGGATTTACTAGGAACAATCCAATGAGAATCTAAATTCAAAATTTTGTAAGCATAATTATATATGTGTTAGCTTTCTAACAAGGCTAGTTTCACTCCAATTGAAGTTGTATAGGCCAAGATATGCCCTTTCTACCATGTGCTAGTTGAAATTGGAAATGTTAACCAATAGCATAATTTTAAAAATCATAACTCTCTCATCTTAAGTCTAATGAGCCTCATATTTTGAAGGTAAACTGCCTTATGAGTAGATTTTCACTCAAAATTGGTCTCACTTCAATTAGGGCTTCCTAGCCTAAGACATGACCCATGTATTGAGCACTGTTCATGAAACCCTTAACTGCAGATTTTCTATTTTGGGGAAATTGTGGTTCTTTAGTGTATTTTTCACTACTAATCAAGTTCATCACTCATAGACCATTAGAATAAGTTCTATCTTCATCATATCCATCTCTAAATGAGCAGAACACAGTCAATCAAGAAGAACACTAACTTTATAAAACTCTAAAGTATGCACAAGATCTAGAAGCCTACCTTGATCCATAGATTGAGACTTTTCTAGTTGTAATCCTTTCATGCTCTTTCTTCTTCAAAACCCCAAGATAATCACCAATCTCCTTCTTGCTCCTCTTTTGATCAAATTTATATGGCTCAAAGTAGGGACCTTTTAGCTTTTATAAGAGTTGTTTGGCGGGGAAACAAGTAAAAGGCTTGGAAAATTAGAGTGGGAACAAGCAAGATACAAGAGTTTGAGTAGGTTGAAGATAAAAATGGATCTAGAGAGGAGGGAGGGTTGGCAAAATGCAAGAGGAGGAAGAAAGAAAATGATGAGCTCTTGTGTGCTCATCCTTGATATTTTATGAAAGATGGATTTGAAAGGAAAACTAAATTTCCTTAACTTTAACTTATGTGGTCATCCTTTTGCCACCAAGATGATCAATGTGGCTAATTTTTTGCCACACATTCTAGGGTTTTTATGGAGATATTTATATTCTCTTATATTATAGATTCCTACTAGATCAATCCCTTGTGTTGCAAGACACTGCTAGTAAAAGAACTTCTCTAGTTGGTAAAATATCATTATTTCATTACAGAGAAATTTTGAAATTACATCACCTATAATTAATATTTCCTTGTTACCTTCTTGTATATTTATAATTTATCTAAAATTTAATTATTTAATAATATTGATTATATACACTATTACTCGAGATGTTACACTATTCAGTTAGATGAGAAGTTGTCATATGAAGAAGAGCCGGTGGCCATTGTTGATAGATAGATAAAGAAGCTTCATTCAAAGGAAGTACCTCTAGTTAAGGTGATTTGGAGAAATCACTCTGTAGAGGAAGCAACTTAGGAGACGGAGGACTCTATGTGTACTTCTTATCCCCATCTATTCCTATCTCAAGGTGACATTCTTCCTAAATTCTGGGACTGAATTTCTTGAGCAGCGAAGATGTAATACTCAAGCGTAGCATCACATGAACTTATTTGGACTTTTTGAGCTCAGGGGTAGTATGCTCAAGCATAGAACCTTGCACTCAAGCATGCTGCCAACCAAAGCCTAGGAAGTTTTTAGATTTAGGCCATGCTCAACACAGTAGCCTATGCTCAAGCACAACGAAGTTGGTGGAGAAAAAAAATAAATAGGGGCAACGCCCCCAAAATAGAGAGAAACATTTCTCTCTCCTCTCCTTCAAGCTCCCTCTCTCATCCCTCCCCAAAATCACTTACATACAGTATTTTTACCATCATTTACCCCTACCTACTCCTTATCCATCATATTTCTAGCCTATCTACTAATTGCTTTTTTGTCTGTTAGCAAGAAAAAAAGAAGCTTTGAAAGCCTAGGAAGAGCTTCAAACTTCTTCCCAGTCCTCTCTCTCTACAATTACTCTCCATTGCGAGTGTTTCCCACCATCATGACTTAACCTTCTTAGTGGCAAGGGACTCTGGTTTTGCTCCCTAAACCAACCACCACTACAGTGGTGAGTCATCCTTTCTCTATGCTTTGTTTGTCATCTGTGGGAAATTGATGACCATGGATAGAGTTATTTAGGTGCTCTAGCTACTAAATAAGTAATAGGAAAGTAGTATTAGTTACTAGACCTTCACATATGTAGACCTTAAATTCCTATGTGTGATTTTAGATTCCTCAAGAGATCAACCTGCAAGTTCAGCAGCCTCCAGGACATAGATTGGACGTTCCCTGACGTACTATGAGTGGACAATATTTCTATTGCATATGTCTATGCAAATACTATTCAGCTTAATTTTAGATGGATTGAAAGCTTGTGTGATGCACTTAGTCTATTTTAAATATTTTGATTGGGTTTGGCTAAATTAGCCTATAATTGAACATGTTACCATTATTGGCAATTTGCCTTAGTTTTTGAAGGAATAAGCTGGTATGAACTCTGAATGTTTCGAAGAATTTTTGGTGCGTCATGGATTTTACAAATAAAGGGCAAGCTCTTTGAACAATTATTTGGATTACGAAACTAAATAATTGGATGAGAACTTTCACTCACGAAAATTTGATTTGATATATATATTACTTGAACTTTTATTAATATATATTGCCCTACTTTTATATAAATATTGTAGGAGGAATCTCAATTCAATGGTAGCTAGTAGCCGTGATGTTAAGCTTGGTGCACCTTGATCCGAACCCAGCTAGTAGGGGTGTTGCTAGCTCGGTATGTGCATAGCCAATGCACACTGCCAACTCTGATGAATTTGAAGGGGGCTAACCCTTGTCTAAAAATCTCTCAGAATTGGAAACCTCCTTATGTGATACTTACATTTGAGTAATATGTTTTCAAGCATATGAGATAATGTAATTCTTTATATATATGCATAGTTGTTAATGTTGATTCCTTATGCATATGTTCTTCAAAATGATGATTTTCTATTTATATTTCAACCGTGATTTTATTCTTTATTTAAGTATAGTTCGCTTTACTTCAAGAGCTTGTCCTAATATGTTATAGTTTCATTGCCCCTCAGTAAGTCGGTTTGACTCACCCACTCTCCTTTCCTGTTTCAAACAATAGCGCTGCTCCTGATCTAGTTCTTCCAGCTTTGTAGGTTGCAAACATCTTGGGTAGCCCCTTTACACGCGAGGGCCTCTATAGAGTTGCTCCATGATCCACAGATAAGGTCCTGTTACCTAATAATACTTTGTAGATGGGATGAATGTATATGAGTCTTCCTATTTAACTATGGAAGAAGTCCCACATTGCTCATGAAAATGTTTTAATAAGCATTTATATATGATGGTACTTAATCGGTAAATACCTTATGGTATTGAGGTAAAATTGTGGACTTGGACCTTAGTTAAATACAGACACGCGCGCCCCGCCCCACCCCGTCTCGTCTCGTCCGTCCGCGCGCGTGTGGGCCTGCCAAGCTTTTATTACCCTGCTACATGGCACAACACACAACACACATCTCTTCATTCTCACTCTTCTGCGCAATAGAAGCTACCCCCACTATTTCTATTACGTTTTTTGTCTCTTGCAAGATCTGCTGCTCAACGTACTGGGATCATCGTGTGGACGAGTTCCTGTGGAGACCCACGTCTAATCTTGGAGGGTTAACCGTCAACGCCATTCCACCGAGCATAGCTTTGGGTAGGGCGGAATTAAACCCTTAAGGACAGTGCCTTGCACGATTTGTGGTAACCTTGTTCTACTACATCTCATTATTGATGTCATTTTATTCTTATTATTTAAAGCTAAAATACTAGTGTTCAAATTATTTTCACAACATATATATATATATATATATATATATATATATATATATATATATATATATATGTTGTTTATGGGAGTAAACAAATATGTTTATATGTATTGCTCTCATGAGAAATGAATCCTTCATAAATTTGCAAATTATTTTTGAGAGTGCTCTGAGAGTCTCAATTTTGGTTATATATTAGTTGACTGATTGGTATAGGTCAAACTATTATGGGGAAGCTAGACACAGGAGGAAACTCTATCCATTTGACATGAAAATTTAATATCATAGGCTTGCTGGAGGTTCATTATCTCTAGCGCCAGTCACGATTTTGGGGTGGGTTGTGACAACTTGGTTATGGTAGAAAAATTTGCTGTATGCATGAAGGATTTTCTCAGCCTAAAATGCAATAGGACGATAATAGAGGAGTCAGTAATTTCAACCCATGAGCCAAAGTTTTGCAATATTTTCACATTGCAGAGAACCTCTATAAATAGAGGTGGATTTGCTCATTTGGAAGCAAAGCAAGCAGCAAGAACAAGTTGCGGAGTGAGAGAGACTGAGAGTGAGAGTTTTTGAGACTGCAAGAAAAAAAAAAGAGAGTGTGAGTAAATCCTAAAGAGTGTAGGGTGCGGGTAAATACGCCGGGAATATTTTGGGTATCGTCTTCATTATTCTTTAGTATTGCAATTAACATAAAATTGCAGTATTTAAATAAGAGGGTTCTCATTGAGAAATATTATATTTACCTCTTGTAGGAAAGGGTGTAAAAAAGATATATTATAATTATCCTGAATATAATAAAATATGTTTTGGAGTTTGTTTGGCTCATGATTCTTCCCTCATTGCTCAAGGGTTTTCCAAGTTAAATTATTTTAGTATTCTTTTTCTGTTGCTTCATACATATTTATTACCGCTACATTGCATGAATTGGTAGATATAACTCTACCAAATTTGCTTTAGTGCTCATTTCCATATTGGCGTCATTTAATTTATTCTAAGAAGCAATCCCAAAGCCCAACAAAATCCCAGGGGTCTAAACAAAAAAAGTTGTAGCTAGTGAAAATTTCTATGCGCCTTCTTTGTTTGAAGTCTATAAATGGTAATCAATTTTCGCATTAGACGCATGCTTAGTGCGCTACAGATTACTCTTATCATAACATGTGATATTTGAAACGTATAACCGACTTTCAGTTTATGTTTTACCATAAATTGGATTTGATTTTTTTTCGTTAGTAAATTATCCGCAGACCTTCGATAAGTTCATAGGCACCTTAACTTTCAAAGTTCGACGACTCTCTCAACTTAATATTTTAATTTAGAAACAATCTTTATTTTCATATCATTGCTGTGAAATCACACCGAATTATCCAGGTCAAACGTCAAAACACGGTAACGTGAACTCTTCACTACTCTTTGGCTTAATCACTTTATTCTTGAACATCGTAAATTTACGGCCATTCATAACATGATGAATGCATATTTCAAACATCAAGTTAAGATTAAAGTTGGTGGATTATAGATCTTGATTATTTTTAGGTAACTTGAAAGAAAAGAACCTCTAGCTACCATTCTCTTCCCCGTGAGTATCGGACATTTCGTGAAGATCGAATTAAGATCAACCAATTAAAATAGATTTATGGTGAGATACCTCAAAATTAGCCAAGACTGAAACAGCATATATAATCCAAGTATATGTATTTTTTTTTCTTTCCCGCAACATAGTCCAAATAGATCGATGCGTAGTTCGTTTGTATTCTCTCTGGTTTATAATAGTTATCAATTTAGGTAAAAAAAAAATTGTTCATAATAATTATCATTCTTGCATATTAATGTAATATTTATTATTGATTTTTCAATTTTACTTTTTATCTTTATTGATTGAAAGAAATGGCTATTTTCTACTGCATAATGATATATCTTAGATAAAATATTATAAAGTCATATTTTTCACCACAAATAAAATTTAATAAAAGTATTTTAGTGACCCTATATCATAATTATACATTAATTTTAAATTTTTTAATCTATATAAAAATAGTCAAATTGACAATTTTTTTTTTAACAGGAGGGACTATTAAGAATAGGCGGCATCTTTGGTACAACTTATTTGGAAGTTGCACCATATAATTTGTTAATCTAATGGATAAAATTTAATGGTATATTGATACACTAATTATTTTTTGTATATCGTAAGAATTTCTAAAGTTTATTTATATGATCTGAAATTAAGTAAAATTTTATCTATATAATCTTGAAATTAAACAGAATTTTTGGGGGATATTTTAGGATCACGCAGATAAATTTTAATTATTTTTAAAATATCTATGATGTATTATAATAATTCTTAATTTTATTTATGTGATCTTGAAATTAAATAAAATTTTATTTGTATAATCCTAAAATTAAACAGATATTTCTAGCAATATTTCAGGATCACCCAAATAAATTTTGGTTACTTTTAAAATATATTTAATTAAAATTCTGAAATCTAATTAAAAATTAAAATTTACTCCAATACATTATAAATATTTGGTGTATAAATATACCTTTAAATCACATTTATTTATCATATTGCATATTTACAAGATGCATGATGCCCCTTGCAAGTAAGGGGCACCATAGCATTCTAGGTCCGACTTAAATCAATAACTTTTATTAAAGGAGCAATTGGTTTCAGAGACTAAAAAATGCTTTTATTTTTGAACTGCTCTAACGTAACCAAAGTGTGATGTAAATACAGTTATCGGCGACATACATTTATTTGATTCTTTACTTTAACATGATACGTATATATATATGTGTGTGTGTGTGTGTGTGTGTGTGTGAGTTTTATATATTATATTTTAATATTTCGATATGAAATGTAAATAATAGAACTCATTGACTTTACGCTACATATTCAATTGACACTACAATTTCCTAGTTATAAACTTATAATTGTGGTCATGGCATTTGTGGTTTGAAAAACGAGAACGATTTGTAACAGTTTTCAGTGCCTTGGAAGATCGACTTTCTCCTCTTCATCTGAACATCTGATTCTTTTTTTGGTCACCGAGCGAATAAGTATAGAGAGTTGATATAGGTAAGCAAAAGTAAACGGACGTACTTGGTTAAAATGCGCTAAGTCAAAATTTAAACATCATCATTGTTGAAAAGAAAACAAAAATATGCGGCAATATTGGATTAGCATAAATCAATGTTAGTGATGTCACTAGGCACATCATATTCGGCAAGCTCTCAGAATTAATATATTTTGTTTATAATTTAGTTCCCTTTATGTGCTCAATATTGTGCATAATTATTGTAAAATATTATTGTTGTTGAATTTTAAATAATATTATTTTTTGAGTTGCTGTTTAATGTACGTTGATATTATTGTTGGGTAATTTTCATGATTATGATCACTTTCATGAGATCAATTGTGGTGAATGTTATTTTTGTGAATAATATTATGTAATATTACTTTGAGAGTTTCTATTTAAGAAATTATGAGATACTCTCTAAAATTTGATTTGAGAATTTTGTATTGAAAATTTTTGTACATATTTATTATGTTGCTTGGCACGTTATAAATTTCATACCCTCATAAATAATGTATTTTGATTGCTTAAATAATTTTGATTCCTCTATAGGCTTTTTTACATATATAAAATAAAAAAATATTATTTATTTAAATATATCATTTCAACATTATTTTCCAAAATGTCCTGATTTATTGGATTGTTGATAAATTGATTTGTACTACATCGAATTATCACTGTTTAAAATTTTTCACAAAAACATGAAAATCGATCAGACACAAATCGAATTATACATTGTGCGGATGAATAGTGTGAATAGTGCATAGTATCGAATACTTATAATAATAAACAAATATTATATTATAAATAAATTTAAATAATATAATAAATTTAAACAAATAATAATAAACTTATAATATTATATTAAAATAATATAATAAATTTATAAATCATAATAATAAATAAATAAATAAATATCTAAACTAAATTTAAATAAAAATATAAAATAATAAAAAATAAGCACTGAATAGGACCAACCTGTGCCAATGGCTGTGCAATCTGCATTGCAAGCTGGTGGAAACTTGGACCATCTATCAAATCATCAGCATTTTCTTCTTGAATATTTTCATTCTACACGGGACTCTCCATAGCAAGAGTTGGAGAGCGCACTTACTGTGACATGAAAATATGTGCTGGATCAGGAGCAGGATCGCCAGAGCCGAAGTGTGACTCCTCCAAAATGAGGAACAACTCAATAAAGTGAATTTCTGGATATTGAGCATGGAAAGTGAACACAAACTCAACATCATTATCGCTACTCAACTGCCAACTTTTATAGCGAAGTACACCTTTTCCCATCACCATGGGCAATCGATATAATACTTGCATCACCTGCTTGTTATTTTGTTCACCTAATTTCTGTAAAATCATATTCTGTAACTCTAAAAAGGTAATAGATGGATGATCAGCTATACTCTAGGGATTTTGACTGTTAAAACTTATACCCTCATTTGTATTTATAATTTCACCATTATAATAGACAAAAACATGTCTTTCACTCATTTTTGAATTTTTGGACTAAAATCTCACTCTTTAAAATGGAATTCAAAGAACAATACACAAAAATGTTGGGATTCAAACACTAATAGAGAGTACTGGAGTAGGATTTAGAATGAGATAAAAGTGGAACTGAAAGAGCGGAGTGAAACTGAGAGAGCGATGGAAAAATCTATGGGAGTCAAACACTGATGTAGGATACTGAATGAGAGGGATTCGAAATAAGATATATATAGGGTTTAGAGGAAAAAAAAGAATTTATAGTGGGACAACCGATCTGATACAATAGTGTATAAATCGATCTGACACAAATCAATTTATACACAATTCAAGTAATAGTGTATAAATCGATTTGTATCAAATCGAATTATACATTATTCAACACTATTCACTGCCTATTTTTATTATTTTATATTTTTATTTGAATTTAGTTTAGATTTTTTTTATTTGTTTATCATTATTGTTACGAACTAAGCCCAAAAAGGCCCAATGGATCCTCAAATGCTAATGGCCCACACCGGAATCAGTTGGAAGTTACTCCACCGAGAAACATTCATAACCATTTACTTTAGATTTCGTAACGTCACGAAACTGGATTGCGTAACGTATGCGATCCAAGACCGTTACGCGGGAATCTCGAAAGATGTTATAAACCCACTACTACAAACAAAAGGTCTCACCCCTGAAATAGGTATGCGTATTTCTCAAATCATTTACCTTTTGCTCTGACTAACTTGAGCGTCAAAGTCGTTGCAGGTACACCCATCCTCGCCGTACAACTTGGTGCAGCCACCAATCCTCACCGTGCAGCAGTTTTGGGATTCCTTACCTTAGTTCGGAAGCAAAGCCTCTTTATAAGCTTTCCCCTTGCTTCTGAACATTGGCGCCGTCTGAGGGGAATCGTTTTTCTTTCTTCTATTGTTGCACTTGAGTTGATTGCCATGGCTTCTCATCGCCATCAGGATGTAGCGGCAGCTCATGGTCGTTTAGAAAGACGACCGTCACAATACGATCAACCAGATGGACGCACTATGTCAGAATTTGCTTCCGATGCCGAGAATTGCCACCATACTAACCCGCCTTCAATGGAGCCATCAAGGAATCCCTTGGCATCCAAAGTAGAGTAGGGTCCCCAAGAGCAAAATCCATACGATGAAGTAATATTGATGATGAAAGACCAAGCTGAATGTATTTGGGAGTTGGAACAGAGCATCAACAAATTGAAGGGAACTGGAGAACAAGATCGGAGAAAAGATCATCACCGAGGTAGGGATCGTGATGTTCGGTATCAATCTCGAGCTCAATATTATGAAGGGAAAAGTTGTTAGAGTAATGAACATTCCTGGGATCAAGACTATGAGCGCTCCTGGGAATCCAAAAGCGGATATTCCCACCATGTTGAGAATGCCAAATCACATCCCTCAAGGATAAGAAACTATGAACAACCTAGACACCCGAGTTATGACGAGGAGGAGGATGATATGCCCTTCTCAGAATAAATAATGAGTGTAAAGCTCCCTAGGGGATTTAAACCTCCAACTGATATGGAGCCCTATGATGGGAGTTCCAACCCACAAGAGCATATGGATGCTTTCAAGTCCAGAATGGCACTAGCAGGAGCCTCGGATCCCGTGAGATGTCGACCATTTCCGATTACGTTGAAGAAATCAGCATTAAAGTGGTTCAATTCCCTTCCATCAAGGTCTATTAGTAAGTTCTCTGATTTACAATGTTATTTTTTAGCTTACTTTACGACTCGCAAGTTCAAACCCAAGCCAGTAACTAGCCTTTTGGGACTGTTTCAATGACAAGGAAAGCCACTTCGAGATTTCCTCAAAAGATTCAACACTAAGACACTGCTAGTGGAGGAGGTGGAAACTCAAGCAATGGTTCTCACCCTTTTAAATGGGCTCCATCCTGGGGCTTTTAAAGATTCTCTCTCTAAACGACCAGCTAAAACGATGGATGAAATGCAGCTAAGGGCCAAAAGGTACATCGACCTTAAGGAGACACAAAAGGCCACAGCAAACTCGGCGAGAAATCAGGTCGAGAAGAAGCCGGGTTCACACTATGAGGAGTGACTGAAGAAAGAACAAAAGGCATCGAGGGTCAGAAGGTTCCACAATTATACTCCCCTCAACATATCCTTAACTGATTTGCACAGACAAGTTGGGCAAGTAGAAAATTTCAGTCAAAGGCAATTCGGGTAAGGGCTAATACTAATAGATCCTTATTCTGTGAATATCATAATGGCTTTGGACACAAAACGAAAGATTGTTATGATCTCCGAGACACCATGGAGCAACTCATTCAAGAGGGCAAGTTAGCGAGATTTATCGCCTCCCAACGAAGTCCGCAAAAAAGAAAAGCTTGACCCTTGAAAGATGATGAAAGGAGAAATCCTCAGTCACAGAGGGACTTAGATAATCTCCAAGTTTATGACAATCAAGATAAGGAACCCATCACAAGAGCAATCAATGTCATAGTTGGAGGGCTCGCTGGAGGTGGTGTTACTAAATCTGCCCGGAAGAAACATCTTCATGAGGTATTGAGCTTATCATCGGCAAAGAAAACTCGCAAAACACCTACCACTCCAGAAATAGTTTTTTCAAATTCCAATTTTGAGGATGTTGTCCCTGGGCATGACGACTCTATGGTCATTTTAGCAAAAACAGTAAATGTCGAGGTTAAAAGGGTTTTCATTGACCAGGGAAGTTTAGCTGACATCATTTTTCGAGACACTTTTAATAAAGTCGAATTAAAAAATTCTAATCTTCAGAGTTACAAGGAGGAACTCATTGGTTTTTTTGGGGAGAAGGTATACCCTGATGGATTTATTACCTTGCATGTAACTCTGGGAAGCTGACCCAATACTTGGATAGTAAAGGTCGATTTTCTTGTCGTGGATTGCCCATCGGCATACAATATCATCATGGGAAGGCCAACTTTGAATAAAATTGTGGCCATTGTTTCTATTGCTTGCTTGACAATGAAGTTTTTCGATGATAATGGAGAGATAGCAACTGTAAAGGCTAATCAAGTTACAGCTCGAAGATGCTACAATGCAAGTTTGGAAATTGCCAAGAAGAAGGCAAAGGAAGAAGAAGTACGACCTCCGACTTTATCGAAGGTCATGTTAATTGACCTAGATGTCAGAGGTCAGAAGGAAACTAAACGACCAGAGCTCGGGGCAGAACTTGAAGAAATAAAAATTGGCTCAGAAACATTTCACACAACTCGGATTAGCAAAAATCTCTCATATTCCCTTCGAGAGAATCTCATTACTCTTTTGAAGGAAAATTTAGGGCTATTTGCTTGGACGACAGCTGACATGCCCAGGATTGATCCAGATTTTATGAATCATCAATTATCAATTTTTCCCAATGTTCGCCCTATAGCATAGAAAAGAAGGAAAATGAGCTCGGAAAAAGAACAGGAAGTTCATAAACATGTTCAAGATCTCTTGGATGTAAGTTTTATCCAAGAAGTGACATATTCGACTGGGTTGTCGAACGTAGTAATGGTTAGAAAATCTAATCGGAAGTAGCGAATGTGCGTCGATTATACCGACCCTAACAAAGCCTACCTAATGGATTCTTACCCATTACCAAGCATTGATGGACTGGTAGATGCAGCGTCAGGATTCCGATTCCTTTCCTTTTTGGATGCGTACTTTGTTTATAACCAAATTCCCATGCATCTAGTAGATGAGGAAAAAATAGCATTTATTACTCCCATGCGAAATTACTATTATAGTGTAATGCCCTTTAGGTTGAAGAATACTGGAGCTACATACCAGCGATTGATGAACAAAATTTTTGCAAAGCACATCGAAGTTTTAATGGAAGTCCATATAGATGACATGTTGGTAAAAACAAATACGAAAGAAGAACTTCTGCATGATTTGAAAACAGTTTTTGCATGTTTACTGAAGCATAGGATGAGGTTAAACCCTCAGAAATGTGTTTTTGCTATTGAAGTCGAAAAGTTTCTAGGCTTTATGCTCACGCATCGGGGAATTAAGGCAAATCCCAATAAATGCAGGGCCATCATTAAGATGAAAAGTCCAAGTGATGTGAAAGAGGTCCAGCAATTAACAAGAAGGATAGCCTCTCTTTCAAGATTTCTAGCTGCTTCAGCACGGAAGGCTTCACCTTTATTTTCCTTATTAAAGAAAGAAAGCAATTTTGAATGGATGCTGGAATGTGAGGCAGCCTTCCAAGCATTCAAGTCTTACTTGACAAGCCCACCGATCTTATGTAAACCCGAGATAGGAAAGCCGTTGTACTTGTATCTTTCAGTAAGCGACTCAGCCACAGCTGACGTCTTAGTCCGAGAAGATAATAAGCAACAATTTCCGGTATATTTTGTCAATAAGACCTTATAGGGAGCAGAAGTTTAGTATCAGAAGTTGGAGAAAGTAGCCTTTATCGCCTTCAACAATATTTTCAAACTCACAAAATTGTCGTCAAAACGGACCAACCCATTCGACAAGTGCTCAAGAAACCGAATCTTGCAGGTAGAATGGTAACATGGTCAGTTGAGCGATCAGAATTTGATATCGAATATGAAACTCGGTCTGCAATCAAAGCTCAAATCTTGGCGGATTTCCTCATGGAAATGGTGGATGAAGAAATCAGCAATCTGACTTGGACGTTATATGTAGATGGGGCATCAAGCACTAAGGGATGTGGAGCTGATATTATTTTGGAAAAAGAAGGTGATATCATGTTTGAAATGTCTATTAAGTTTAATTTCTCAGTTTCTAACAATCAAGCTGAATACGAAACATTGATAGCCGGCCTTCAACTTGCTACCGATGTAGGAGTAGTACGATTTACAATTTGCAGTGACTCCCAAATTGTAATGTCACAGATATCCAAAACATACCAGGCAAAGGATCCATTGCTACAGAAGTATTTGGTCAGAGTTAAGGAGCTAATGGGGAGAATCGATATATCTGAAATTTGACATGTCCCTAGATCAGAAAATATCCTAGCCGATATCCTTTCTAAGCTAGCCAGCACAAAATCGGGAGGGAGTAATAAAAGCCTAATTCAGGAGACTTTGAAGACCCCTTCCATAGCAGAACTTGTTTCAATGTTAGAAGTTGAAGAAAACCCAAGTTGGATGACTCCGATTATGCAATATTTGTTGAGTGGAGTTCTACCTGGCGATCCTGTTGATGTAAAGAAATTAGCCAAAGAAGCTTCATCCTACACTATAATCAGAGGGCAATTGTATCGAAGATGTTTATCTCAGCCTTTGTTGAAATGTCTTAGCACAGAACAAATTACTCCTATTTTAGAAGAAGTTCATGAAGGATCCTGTGGACATTGTCTCGGTGGAGAGGTACTCGCCCTGAAAATTTTACGGGCAGGTTACTATTGGCCTATGATGACTCAAGATGCTGCGAAGTTTGTAAGGAAATGTCCGAAGTGCCAACTGCACGCCAACCTACATATAGCACTAGCGGGGGAGCTTTCAACGATAATGTCCCCATGGCCATTCTCTAAATGGGGATTCGATCTTTTAGGTCCCTTTCCTATGGCCACGGGACAGGTGAAATATTTGATTGTCGCCATTGATTATTTCACAAAGTGGATTGAAGTAGAGCCATTATCTTCCATTACAGCTGCACAAGCTCAGAAGTTTGTTTAGCAGAATATCTTCACTCGATTTGGTATCCCGGAATCATTAATCACGGATAATAGGACGTAGTTCACCAACACAAAATTTCGGGACTTTCTTTCGAGTTACAAGGTTAAACATCATTTTATATCGGTGGAACATCCACAAGCGAACGGTCAAGTAGAAGCGGCAAATAAGGTAATACTTCGAGGATTGAAGAAGAGGCTTGAAGACAAGAAAAGGGCGTGGGCAGATGAACTTGGCAGTGTTCTATGGTCATATCGGACAACTCCTCATTCTACTACGGAAGAAACCCCATTCAAGCTTACTTATAGGGTAGATGCTATGATTCCAGTCAAGGTGGGAGAACCAAGCCCGATAGTGGTCTTCTGAAATACTAATCCTTAGTCCATGAGGGAGGAAATCGACCTATCCAGTGAAGCCGGAGAAATGGCATATATCAAGGAGTAGGCCCTCAAACAAAAGGTGGCAAGAAGATATAATTCCTCTGTAGTGCCTCAAAAATTTGAGGAAGGAGATCTGGTTTTACGAAGGGCAACATCGAATTACCTATTCTGGGCAATTGGAATCTCGCAGCAAATTGGGAAGGACCATACAAGATTATTGAAGTCTTGGGAAAATGGGCATATAAATTGTCTACTTTAACTGGCTCTCAAGTTCCGAGGTCATGGCATAGTTCGAACTTGAGAAGATTTTATGTGTAAATCGTGCAAGTTGTCATACTCTTTTTCCTACCTTGGGTTTTTTTCCCATTGGATTTTTCTCAAGGAAGTTTTAACGAGGCGAGACTTTCATGGGCCAAGTGGTATATCAATACACTACTACTTGGTTTTCAATTTAATGAATAAAGTATTCTAATTCTTATTCCATAGTGTGTAAATCCTAAGGGACTGATCAGCCCTTAGCCGAAAAAACACGCGTTATGAAATCTAGGTTGTAATCTAGGAATCTAATAACCAAGTTATTGGAAATTATGCCAAGATTCATAGTCAAGTCAAATTTATAACTTCGTTAAATTCATTATGATGCGTTATTCCTTTCAAGTTATGGAAACTTAAAGCGAATAGTAAATTTTGTGAATTTGAGAGAATGTCATTACAATAATCCTGTAAGTAGGGGAATGTCATTTCAATAATCCCAGAATAATAAAAAAATAATACTTCCAAATTAGCATCATCACCTTCATCAGCGTCGTTCTCATCCTCTTCTAATAGGGTGATTCCAATACGGCCATCTTTAACATGCTTGTCAAGGCCGATTTCACTACGGTCGACCCCAGGACAAATAACCTGGCATTGCGCCAAGATGTTATATTTGATCTCAAAGGCCGACCTTTCCCACTGTTGTTCAATATACTTCACATCAACCTTCAATTTTTTTATTTCCTCAAATATTGTGGCATTAGTATCCTCTAGCTCAGATATCCGTTTAGCCGATTCCTCCAACTGACAACCTCTGTCTTCAAGGCTCTGGTCTTTTAGCCGGATAGCCTTTCTTAATTCAGCCATCTCGGATGCCGGCTTGTCTCTCTCTTCTTCCAAGGCCTGTTTATCGACCTTAAGAAGACGAATACTTTCCCCGAGATCCTTTACTTCTTTCGAAGCTTGGATACCAACAGCAATAGCAGGTTCTGCACATCTAAGGATGGTCGCCGACTTTAAGAGCATTCGACACATCCATTGCATCCTACTCATAATTTCTTCATCATCCCACCCGATTTACTCCAAAACGGAAGGGGTGATCAATGCCTTGTCCATAAAATCTGTGTAAGGGAAAGTCCTTACAAGGACATTGTCTTCTGGACCAGCCTTCGAGGTGGCGTTATCCTCAATGTCAACTCGAATCACTTCTTTTGCAACTTTCTTCCTTTTCTGTTTCTTTAAAGGTTGGACTTCAGGAGCATATTTTGCTGATGGCACCTCAGGGATGGAAAGATCATCGGCTAATAACCCTGGATTGATTAGATCATCAGGTCAGGGAATTCGGCTTGCATCATCTTTGTAGGGCCTTTTGTTCAGGATGCGACGTCAGAGGACATCTAGTGTAGGCTTCGAAGCCATTTTCTCTGCGCAATAAAAGCTCGAGATTAATTTACGTACAATATCAAGACAGGGTCAAGAGTAAAAGATTGAACCTAACCTAAGTGGGCTCTAGCGATTGGCGAGTCAAACCCAACTATGAGTTTTAAATTCAAGTTTTCCTTTCCAATCCTCTCTAGGAGAAAATCGACCAACACTCATTCCTCAGAAGAGAATTCATCTTCATTTACTCGAGGAATCTCGAAATGTCTGCTACAGAAGCAATTGATTCTTAACTCTCCTTCAAGGTTCTCCTAAAAAGGAATTGTGTTCGGAGCTCTGAATATTTTGAAATAAAATGGTTTGAAGTGGTGGAAAGATTCTTCGTACAACGTGAATACTTTTCAATTTGGTTGAGCACAGAAAGATAGCCACCCCGTGGTTACTTACCCGCCGCTAGGGCGGGTAAGTGTAAACAATGAGAAAAACACCTTTGGTGAGAGAGGAATCTTGAGGTATTCGCATATAATTTCAAATCCTCAAATCATGGCCTAGCTGTTGAGATGAAGTTGGGATGGGCCAACTCCAGTTCGCTCTAAGATGGTAAACTAGAAATGAGTGAAAGGGATGTGAACACCAAATTTGGAGATAAGAACGTCATACATCCACATCCATCTCCGACCACCCTCGAGGTTGATATAGCAAACTATCTCGTTGGAGCTCGGAGCTCTTAAAACATATTCCTCCTCATCTCCTCCTTCCGGAGTCAATAGATGCTCTTCGCGAAGGGATTTGAGGAATTTCGAGTTAACTCTACACGGAACTCCTAAGACCTCAAGGTCGACCCATCTGTATATCAGTGGAATCGCGGAAGGGAAGACAAGTTCTTGTTTCCTTGCCATCAGAATTTACTTACACAAGAAGAACCACCTCTACAGTTAACAAAATTAGAAATATAACTAGGAAAACAAGTAAAAACATTCCTATGGTAGTTTTCCCTCTAAAAGCAAGAGAACCGCTGGAATCAAGTGGAGAATCGCCTAAAATGGTCGATGAAGGAGAATCGATAGGAGGAATAACCCCCCAAGGGCGGAGCAATGGAATAGTATGGTGGTTTTATGTGAACCACCCTATTTTGAAGCACTAAAATGACAAGAATGTTCTTTATACCTAAAAAGGGAGGACATACCTTTAAAATGCAGGACTCTTTGATGGAAACAAATCTCCCAATACGCAACGAGCGATGGTTCTTAGGGGGTGGTGGTTCTCTAAAGGCTTCGAAGCAAGAGTTTAGGAAGAAGAAGAAGAACTAAAAAACTGAAACGCAAAAACAAGAAACGAAGCAGTTGGCATTTAAAGGGAAGCACACGCCCTTTACTATGTAACCTAAAGGTCGTGAAAGGCAAAAGTGTCTTATTTCACCCTAGAGCGAGGACAAAATTGAAAATTCATATCAATTCAGATCATGATGGAGCATAAAACGAGACGCCATAACAACATGTGTCATCTCAGGGAACGAAGATGTGACCTTTGACAATCTCGTGATAGAAGCAATCGCCTCAAGTCTAGGAATCGATGATGACTATCTAGGAATCGATGATGACTAGCTATAATCGAAGACCAACCAAGTAACGTCAGAGTACTTCCTCCTACATCCGGCTTTGGTTCAACGATCTTGGAAACCCGGTACTCGACATTATCATGCCGAACCGGTTTGGGGGCACTGTTACGGACTAAGCCCAAAAGGGCCCGATGGATCCTCAACTACTAATGGCCCACACTGAAATTAGTTGGAAGTTACTCCACCGAGAAACATTTATGACCATTTACTCCAGATTCCATAACATCACGAAACCAGATTGCATAACATATGCTATTCGAGACCATTATGCGAGAATCTCGGAAGACATTATCAACCGGCTACTACAAATAAAGGGTCTCATCCCTAAAACAAATACGCGTATTTCTCAAATCATTTACCTCTTAATCTGACTGACTTGAGTGTCGGAGTCCTTGCAGGTACTCCCATCCTCATCGTACAACCTGGTGCAGCCACCAATCCTCACCGTGCAGCAATTTTGGGATTCCCTATCTCAATTCGGAAGCAAAGCCTCTTGATAAGCTTTCCCCTTGCTTTCGAACAATTATAATTTATAAATTTATTATATTATTTTAATATAATATTATAAGTTTATTATTATTTGTTTAAATATATTATATTATTTAAATTTATTTATAATGTAATATTTATTTATTATTATACACTATTCGACACAGTTGTTTAAATTTATTTATAATATAATATTTGTTTATTATTATAAGTATTCAACACTATGCACTATTCACTTGCATAATGCATAAATCGATTTGTGTCAGATCGAATTATACACTATTCATTCACACAGTGTATAATTTGATTTGTGTTAGATCGATTTCCATATTTTTGTAAAAAATTTTAAACAATGATAATTCAATATAGTACAAATCGATTAATCAACAATCCAATAAATCAGGACATTTTGGAAAATAATGTTAAAACTGTGTATTTAGGTAAAGAATATTTTTTTATTTTATATATGTAAAAAAGCCTTCCTCTATACATACATAATATTGTGTATAAATATTGTTGGATTATGTACGATATTATTTTGAGAGTTATCATTTGAGAAATTATAAAATATTTTATTTAACTCGTGTGTCATGTTTCACGTGCCAGAAAATAAGATTTAGTAAATTTTAATTATTTTGGTGCTCTGAAACTACTTATATTGAATTTTCAGATTTTATAATATTAAAAATTATGAGATACTCTCTCCGAATTTTGATGTGGGAAATTTTATGGATATCTATGACATTTATGGGTGTGTCATGACTATATGCCTTGATTAGTATAATAATTTTGGTTCTTATTTTACATATATAATATTGCACATTGAAATTTTGGTACATTGCAATTGTTTAATTTTGTACAATGTTATTTTGAGAGAGTTATTATCTGAATTTCGCAACATGATTATATTGCTCACTCCCGTATTGTGTGGAGTAATATTTTCATAAAATTTTGTAATCTAAGTTTTGCAATCCAAATGGAAGAATATTGGATTATTTTGTGGACTTGCATAAATTAGTACTGGATGTAATTTTAAAATCCAAATTATTTACATGCCAAAATATTAGAGCATATTGTGATTTTGAAAATATTGAGTCTTGGGGGTTTCCGCTGCTTAAACACAAATTTTGCGATAGTTAAAGTGTTATTGGTTTTTGATTAAATCACACTTTCTATAAAAAGAAAGTTATTTTTAGTGATGTGATGTACTTTTATAAAATAAGAGAAATGATTTTAAGTTTGGAAATTTCTCTATGTTGTTTCACAGCATGAGCTATTTTTTATGGGAGTTTTGCTCATCATTTGTAATTTATTGTAGATTCTTTTGTACTCCATTTGTGAAATTTCAAATGAGTTGCTTGGCATTATGAGCATTATTTGCTATAACCAAAAGTTTATTTACTCACCCTATTGATTTTATTTGACCGACGTCACCCTTAATATTCGATGGACTTAACATCTCGGCCCATAACGCCTGTAATGAGTGCAGCCCCTTATACAAGATTCGATTTTGAAAAACTATAAGGAAATAAAATTGCACCCTTACCAATAGCTATAGCTTTTAGCCTAGTACTAAGCACCTGATCCAACAAGTGGTATTAGAGCAAGGTCATGGATTCAAATCCTCTGGTTGAAACTAGGGGAGATTGTTGGTTTCATTTGACCAGCATCACTCTTAGGATTTGATGGGTTTAACATCTCAACCCATGGTACCTGTAATAGGTGTAGCCCCTTATGCTAGCTGTGGTTCTGAGAAACTATAAAGAAATAAAGGTGCACCCTTGCCATCAACTATAGTTTTTAGCCTAGTGATAAGCGTTTGATCCAATACTCCTATTTTGGTTGTGCTATCTTTAACTCTTATGGATATTTTAATAATCTTACTTATGTTGCATTGGGAATTATGTTGATAATGAACTTACTCTTCGGTTTGTCTTTCTTGACGTGATTCTTGATGAGTTGATAATTGTGTCCTTAAAGTACTCAATATCATCTCAGAAATAGCATTAGGGTCATGATTTTAATGATTGGAAAATTGTGTCATAAGGTTTTAGTATTCTCTCAGTACTAGCTTTAAGGACATAATTTTGTGGTTATGGGAGTCTACTCATGTGTTATAATTGTGAGACCTCAAAGGGTATTATGATTGCATGAGAAAGCTCCATTTTGGACATTTTATAGCAATCCAATTTTTGGAAATTTTTCTTTCACTTATCATAAAGCTTATTCATGTTAAATAAAATTATTTTATGAATTGCAAATATTGTTGAGATATGTAGATAATGGACATATCCTTTGATGTGATATTATTTGACATGATCATTATATGATAGAGAAAACTAATTAAAATATATTCTTATATATTGTCATAAAATTCTAATATTATTGTCATTTTCATTTTTATTTTACTCTATCAAGTGGGAGAGACTTGTATATTGTGATTCGGGACCCTTCGGCTGAATTGCAATGATGCAAGGTCTCTAGTTCAATTAATTACCCAGTTAATTAGATAGGATAAAACCAATATTATCATGTGAGTAAATTATGATATTTTTGTGTACAGATTTCTCTTTTCCCATTGGCCTATCATTGCTTTATTATTTAGAACTTGCATAAAGGACATTGTTGAGTCTTTTAAAATATATTTTGATGTTATTCCCATGAATATTAAAATTTTGTTATAGTGAGAGTTAATAGACTTTATATTTTGTTGTGTCCTCACTAGTGGTTATAAGTCGCATATACTTTTGCTGCTAATGTATTAATTTTGTTCTCAAATGAGTATCTGTTTGTTGCTGTTTAAGTTTGCAATAACAGAGAAGAGATATTTGTTGTAAAGTGTTAAGTAGACACTTATGATCTCCTCAACTTGTATAGACAGAGTATGTGAAGCCAATTCTATGAGACTTTCTAGTTAAAAATTTTGATGACTCCACATTTTTGTGATTCTCTCTATTTGTACTTTTGTTGTTAGAGATAATAATGGTGAGTTTAAGACTTACATTGAGTATTTTACCACAAAATTATTGATAATCCCACCACTAATCATTATACCATTGGAGTATTTTTAAACTTGTGGTCTCTAATGGGAATGTTTATATTGTTTTGATATGTTAGCTTAGTGGGAGAAGTATACATTGTTATTGTTATCATATTGTTGTCTCCAGGCTTAATAATATTGTTGCCATATATTATTTGCATCCTTTTGTGATTATATAACATGCTGTGGTAGACTCTTCTCGAGTATATTACTATGGAATTTATGGCCGTTAATCCCATAACCAAAGACTAGCCACTTAGGGCTTTGTTATTGATTATGCAACCTTATAGCTATATTGAGGTCTTTTCGTATTTTGGGTTAGTGAGAGCTTGTTTTGTAGATTCATTATGACCTCATACTATTAGTAATGCCATTTACGTTTGTGCAACTTAATTATTGATAAAATTTTTATAATGGCATATTGTTGAGACATGTTAGACCCAATCTCAATTTTGTTGTTATACTAAGATATTTTGTTGAATATTAGAGAACATCTTGAGCGGAAGCTTATGTTGCCATATATTGTTGTTGTGTGCACTCATGTTGATATGGTACAATTTTTGGAGACATCTCGAGCCCAATCTCATATTGTTGTTGTTGTGTTGAGATTTGTTTGATCTCACAATAGCATCTAGGACGAATGCTTGGGCCATTTGGTGGGAATTGCATTTTGGTAATATATTGTCGTGCAATTTTGCTGTACATTCCCATTTACTCATATACGACCTTTTGTTAGGTCACAGGAAATGAGTATCTTATGATGTAAGTACTCCTTCGAGTATAATTTTCTGCATTGTTGAGTGCTTGCTATCCCATCATGGACCATTTGGTGAAGAGTGCTTGCTCGATTTTGACATCTTATTGTTGCTACACATTGTGAATTGATTTAGGCATTATATTCATAGTGATTCAATTTATGTTGTCCAAGTGGGAGATTGTTGGAAATTTTGGGTGAACTATCATAAATCAATATCACATTTTTATTGTAAGCCAGATTAATTGGATGTCAAAATAATTAGAGCCTATTATTTTAGGCCTAAAATTAGTGATTACTCTTGTTATTAGGCTTATTGTTGTTAAGCACTGCTCATCTATGGGTTTGCTGTAGATAGTGGTGTATGGGACTTACTGTGATGGGTGACTTGGCTTATTATTTAGCTGACACAAGGTGAGGCTTTTGCTCCTAGCTATATATAGAGGGTGCTTGGTTGCTTCGTTGATACCATGACACACAATGCCTATTATGAAATAGAAGGAGTTCACTCTCTCAGAATTCTAGTTTGGATTTCTCTCTTGTTACTAGATGAAGTCACCAGATAACTTTTGATTATATATTTCTCACATTCAACCTTCCAGATAATCCTAGTACCAATCTCATTATTATTACCGTGATTATTTTGTATATGTCATATTTGGAGTTAAATTGATCTTTGACATATAAGAATTTTGAATTTTTTTTTTTAGTCTGACTCAAAATTCCTTCACCATAATCATAAATGACATATTAAATTCTTTCTTCCTTTCTCTTTTTTTTTTTTTAGCTGAAATTCTTTCTTTCTTTTTCATAGAAATGTGGAAGTGTTATGGGGAAAAACAGTATTTGTGTCTATATATATATATATATATCAATTCATAATTTTGGATAGTTTTGTAATTTTACTTTGTCAACATTAATTATTACATTGACTTTTTCTCTCACTTCATTGATATTTACTCTTCATTATTACTCCCTATTATAATAACATCCTTTTTTTATTTTCTATCTTGAATAATATATATATGATAAATCAATTCATAAATTTGGATAGTTTTGTAATTTTACTTTGTCTACATTACTTATTACATTGACTTTTTCTCTCCCTTCATTGGTATTTTCTCTTCATTATTACTCTCTATTATAATAACATCCTTTTTTATTTTTTATCTTGAGTAATATATAAATAATTATGAACTCAAGTTATAGTATTATATGTTTAATAAATATAGTTTAATACTAATTTAATGAGTTTTTACAAAATGTGTATAAATTAAATAAAATACGATTTTATTTTATTGAACCATTGTATTAATACATGATTGTGAAGGTGAGATAGTATAAAAATGATTTGGAACACTTCACCGAATGCTCAATTCTAAGTATTTCCAAAGAAAAAAACAATTATACGAAAGTTTTACATCTGTATTCTGTAACAAATGTTTACAAATTTTATTATATTTTATTTAAATTTTGTATATTTTTATGATACGGGACACCCACGTATTAGTAAGGTGTTTCACTGCAGTAAAAGAAATTCGTACTTCATTTAATTTTTTACAATTTTTTAAAAAATATTTTATTGAATAAATATATATTAAGTATATTTATGAAGTATATAATAATTTAAATTTTTAATTATTTATATATTGTGCAAGTAAGATAAAAAAGAAAAAATAGATATTATTAAAATAGAGAATAATGGTGGAGAGTGTAAATATTAATTACACTACTAGAAATTTGTTAATAACCAACGGATTTTACCGGTAGATTATCCATTGGTAAAATTAAACAAATGATTGACGTAGGAATTTATTGATGGTTTGATATTCCATTGGTAAAATCACCAATAAATATTCGTGCTTAATTGCGCCAAACTATAACCGATAGAAAAACTGTCGATAAGTAATTATTTTTTCTTTTAATTTAATTTAAAAAAATTAATACTTTATTGGCAAAAAATTTATCAGTAATTTAGATTAAATAAATATTATTTTATTTTTATTTTTATTTTTATTTAGAATTCATTTTTTAATATTACCAATAGATTATTCGTCAGCATTTGAAAATTAAGAATGACTGCCATTGCCGGTTCGTTTTCCATATTATCAACGAATTTTTCATCGGTAATGTTCAATTAATGAAATGATTTGTTTCATTATTATTTTACTAATAGAATATTCGTCGATAATATGTGATTAATGAAACGAATATTACCAACAGAAAATTCGTCAGTTAAAAAGAAATAGAGCATTAAAATGTGAGCTCCCTTCTTCTTTTTCCTCATTCAATCAAATGCTCTCTTTCTCTCTCTACACTCTCACTCCCCCATCGTGCCATTGGCTATTTCACCACCGCCAGAGCTTCCATTTTGCTGCTGGAGATTGCCATTGTGTTTGTGGTATGTTATTGAGCATTTTAATCGGTTTAATTTTTTTGTTTAGCCTTTTTTTTTTTAATTTCATTTCTTTGCTTAAGGTTTTTAGTTTCTTTTTAAGTTAACTAACTTATTTTGTTATTTTAATTGTTAAAGATCTCATTTGGAGCACTTGGAGCGTTTCCATTCTGGTGCATTCATTGTTTTGAGTTTTGTAGTGTATTAGGTATGTACATTTTATTCTTTTTTAACTCTATGTTTTTTTTTAAATATTAGAGATTTAAATTTTCTGGGATAGAATTGTAGGATGGAAGAAGTAGGATGGGATTGCATGATTGGGGGAAGGCTTAAAGTTCTTTCCCATTATTTGAATTGAGTGTTGTAGTGTTGTGTGTTTGCATGATGTGAAGTATAGGGATGTGTTCTATAATGGTTTTTAGGATTAATTGATTAATATGCATTACTGCATGTGTTTGTTATTTGTGTTTAACTAGTGAAATAAGTTTTTTGTAATAAACAATTATTATTTGTGTTAAAATGCTAAATTAAATAATTATTCTTTGAAATAATTATTTTTAAAATCATTTAGAATATTCTTTAAATTAAATAATTATTGTTATGCAATAAATAATTATTACTTGTATTGAAATACTAAATTAATTTTTCTGGAGGCTCCTAATTTAAGGGGTAACTCTACCCAAATATTTTTTATCATTTAAAATATTCTTTGAATTAAATAATTATTGTGTATGCCAAGTGTGTTTTGCCTTTATATAGTTAATATATGTCTTATGTTTTCAATTTTGTACATGTTTATACATATCACTTATGGCAGGACGAGGACTTGGTTTCAAACGAGGCAGGGGTAGACCGAGGAAGCATAGTCTATCCCCTCGCACTCATGCTCCATCCATTACCTCCACTACATCTATATCTACCACTCCTATTACTGCTATTATCTCCACCCCTCCTAATCATCCTTCATATACCCAAGAGTTTGTTATGATACCCAACTCTGGGTATGAGGAGTCAGGACCTTAGTCCTCATTTTCCCATCAACCTTCTCCACCTCCACCCTAACTTCCAAGAGATGAGGCCCAGACATCACTTGTACCTGGTTCCACATCTTCTCCTACCCTTAGCCAGCCTGGTTCGCAGGATACCCAAGCCTCCTCATCCACCCCCTCATAAGGCTCCACAAATTAGCGCATGGAGCTTAGATATGATTGTAAATGCTGGTAAGTAATTTCAAATTTAAATTTATTATGAATTTTTAATTGTGATAGAAAATTTAACTAATAGATACCTGACATATTCTATTGTTTATGGCACAGTTGGATTCCACCACAATTGGGGCTATGCAAGATTACCAAGGTATTCGAGGAGAACTTTTACGCCTCATATACCAATTTTGTCCAGCTCAATTAGTTATTCAATTTCCATATTAAATATTATATAATCACGTAAAAATTCTTTGAAATATAGGTGATGAGCAGGCCACCAACTCAAGGGGAGCTATTCCGGGAGACCTACACCCGGAAGCAGGACAAGTCACGATGGATTGATACTCGATCAAAGACCACATACATAAATACTTATAATTTTAGTTTTCAATATTTTTAATTTATTATAGTTGTTATTCTTTAAATCTAATTTATTTTATATTATTTCCAATTGTAGCATATGTTCACCCAACGGCTGACTGAGCCCAAATTATGGCAGGGGGATTGGAGCACTGCTGCGGGTCCACCTATTAGCGATGACAAGATATGGGCCTAGACGATCAGCAGGTGCTACAAGGGGCGAATTTACAAGATGGAGACCTCTTACAGCAAGTCCTATTCTCTATGCTTTGTGTCTGGAGCTAGGCCTATTGGGACCGATGCCACGGACATCCACGGTTAGGTCCATGCACGAAATGAATCAGTGCAAAGGCAGCTCAAGCCGACCAATAGAAGGTACCTGAAGTTGTATGAGCGCCACGAGAGGGATAAAGAGCAGTGGACGCATTAGATATAGTCCATGGAGCAAAGGATGACAACCATGTAAAGCTACATCAAGTAGATACAAAGTGGCAGTTCTTCGTCCGATGCACAACCTCCACCACCTCCACCCCCACCTACACCACCTCAGCCTTCTCCACACCACCACACGTCTGGAGACGACAACAATGACATTCCGGATACTAATGATGATCAGTATTCGTAGTTTTTAGAATTTTTCTATTTTTAGAATTATACTGTAACAATTCTTTTTTTTCATTTCTTTTGTCATTACTAGTTATTATTTTAATTAATAGTGTATATATTTTATTTCATTAGTAGTTTTTGTATTTTTTTCTATTTTTATATTTTTAGAATTATCAATATTTTTTATAATAATTTCAAATACTCATTTAAATTCTAATTTCATATTTTTACAATTTAAACAATCTTTATTTAGCGACAGATTTTTCGTCGGTAATTTTATACAATTAAATATTATTTTCATAATCCATCGGTAATAATTAATAATTCATCGGTTTATTTCTGTCAGTGACAATTTCTGATACTATTATTACCAATGCATTTTTATTTTATCGATAGATTTTTTCCGTCATTATAATTGAATAAATTATCGACAAATAAAATTTTCCATCGGTAATATTCATTTTTTTTATTACCGACGCATTTCTTATTGGTGGAGTGTGTCCATCAATAAAACTCTTACCGATGGATTTTGTCCAATTTTCTGTCGGTAAATCCATTAGTAAATAGCGCATTTCTAGTAGTGTTAGGTGAGAGAAAAAGTTAATGTAGTACTTAACACAAATAAAATAAAATTACAGAGCTATCCAACATTATAAATTGATTTAGAAAAGACAGAAGTGGCCTTTTTATCCAAAGCAAAATGTGGAGTTTGCTAACTTCCACATGAAGATGTGGAGGTTAAGCCGTAATAGACCAACGATAGTTATCTTAATGGTAAGTGAGCTATACTCTAAAAATGAGCCGAAGATTTAGACTTGGTTTGGTATTTTTATAATTTTATAAGAGCTGTTGAACTTTTTAGACTCTCTAAAAACTGTTCTTAAAAATTCATAATGATATTGTTTGATAAAATAATATAAAAATACTTTCAATAAACAGAAGCTATAAGAGTAGTATTTAGTAAAATAGCTTTTAAAATTTAAAATAACTATAGTAAATATAAATATTAAAGAGAATAATTTTTATTTTCACTGTCATTAAAGAGAATAAGGTTATATTAACAAACCAGTTCTAAAAAGCACCCTATGCTTGAAGGCTCCCAAGTGCACCCTCTAATTTCTAAACCCTCTAATTTCTAAAAGTTAGGAGAAAAAGCATCCTAACTTTTTTGTTACCAAACAAAAAAATTAGCTGATGCATTTTATAAGCAAGAATACCTTCTCAAAGAGCACTACCAAACTAGATATTAAATTCTCGACAAGGTCATTATTGGGATAGCCTTTTAACCATGACAGTGTCTAAAAGATTAATTTTACAAAAATATTTGTATAAATACTTTTAAAGACTAAAAAAGAATACTATTAAGCCAATATATAAGTTGTAACTTAATTAATTGATATCTTACCTTTGAAACTACAACCACTAATGGGATCACAAGACAAGGGATTTAGTTGATCGTACTACAAAGATGCAAAAACTAGTTAAAAGGGCTTTTTAGAAAGATAATGTCACAACCCAACCCAAGCCGTGACCGGCACATAGGGGACACATCCCCTAGCAAACCTTTTTATCACTTTTCAACTCAATATAGCTTTAATACGTTGAATAGCACACAAAAATACACATATATATCTATATATATATATATATATATATATATATATATATATATATATATATATATATATATCTATATCCAATTTAGTCCACATAGCTCAACATATATAACTTCGCTCTTAATATTACAAAAGTTATCCCTACTCATAAAAAAAACCCAGGTTGGTTCCTACTTATGGCGTCATGGAGCAGCAACTGTAATAAGAAATTATTCAAGGGTCCATACCATGGATAAGCTATCGAAGGGGGAGACTCTCCGAAAGCAAGCTTCTAATATTGTGTAGCGAAATAACCAAATCTTTGGACAAATCTATATCTGAAACATAGAGAGAAATGAGGAGTAAGTCCACTAACTTAATGAGAGATAATATATCTATAGCAAGAGTGGGACAAGCCTACACAAAAGTGTTAACATAACATAAGTTTATTAAGAAAATATACTCCTAAAGAACCTGGTTGTAAAACTTGAAACAAATTTCCATTAGCAATTCCATAAATCATTCTTCAAATAAAATATTGATATGTATGTATATATCTATATATATTGAGAGTACCATATATGTTTCCAAAAAATGTATTTTGTTTATAAAACATTTCTAAGATATCTATAGTTCAATAAAACACATCTCAATTTCAATTAATATAAACTTCATTGAATACAAGTACAGAACGTTTGAAAATAACTGCACAAATCATCGATAATGAAGGTATAGTAACTATAACTCTTAAGGGAGGTTTCTATTCCAAAATTATCTCCCTACTGGGTGGCCCCAACAACCAGACTCCAACAGCGTTACATCCAATTCACAACTAGGCAATCCCGACAACCCATCTTTAGTGTGAATTCCCACATCTGGGCAGCCCCAACAACCTGACCCCAGTTTATCCATCAATCATTCCGATCGTGTTGGCCATACATGTCAAGCCAGCAACCCCCCTGCTAGCTAGGGTTCTACCATGGTACACTAAGGGCTAACGTCCACTTCCATTAGCATACAGCTTTGTTAAAGAAACCTTTCCACTCAAGCTAGTTATCAAATTCTATTAGAATACTGAAACATCTATATTCCAAATATAAATTCATCAAATCCTTAGCCATATGTCATACTTCAGAATACACTTTTTCATATGCATCATCTTCTTTTTAAAGTATCCATAAAATCGAGTCACAACTTTCCGATTATGTAAAATAACTATATTACCAAACATAGAGTATGAGTATAGTAACTTCAAAATGTTCAATCTAAATATACCTGAAATCCTTTCTCAAAACATTGAATTTAAAAATTACAACTCTCTAATAACATCATACTATGTCTTTTCTACCAGATTACTCCAATTTTGGAAATTTCTCCCACATTAAAGAAGCTTGTACCACATATATACACCAATTCATATATATGCAGAAGAAAATATGTGTTACCTTTCAAAACTTCAGTAGAATGCTATTTTAATCTTGACATCTGACCATTCTAGCCACAATTATAATATTTCTAAAACTATACATATGTCTAAAACAAGTTATAAATATATTATCAACTCATCTAGCTTCCAAAGCAAGGTTGACAATTGCCTATGGTGCCAAGAGCCAAAAAGGTCACCTTTCCGGGTATCTAATGTTACATAGTTCATAAACCAAGCATAAATTAGTTGCTAGACTCAGTGATGCATCTAAATTATCTTCCACACTCCAAATGCTCGATTTCGCACCTTAACGTCATCCATACTTTCCTAAATCATGAATTCACAATAAAGTTAACTTACCCATGGTATAATAAAGAAGATTGAGCTTGGAAAGTACCTCAATGAGCGAAGAAAAGAAGTAAAGCAAGAGGAGAGTGGTGATTCTCCTCCCAGAGCTTTCCCACAGCTTCCTTACTTGCTTAAACAAGAAAACCAATTGGTAGAAAGGTTAATAATATGACTTATAGGGAGTGGGTGAGGCTAAATGATAGTATAAAATGATAAAAATACCATTTGTGAGTGATTTCTTGAAGAAGGGAGGGAGAGGGAATGAGAGAGGAGAAAGAGAGGCACAAAAATGGGCGTTCAACCCCTTTTTATTTTTTGTCGCTGACCTTCGCATGCTCAAGCGCAAGGGACTGTGCTTGAGCACAACCTGGATGCAGAATCTTCCTTGCTCTGTCTTGAAAGCACGCTGGAGCATGGGGCATGGAGGGTGCTGTGCTTGAGCACTACGCTCTGCTCAAGCATGGCTCCCAGTTTCTAAATTTTGATTTTTGTTTCCTTCCTTCCTCTTCTGATCTCCAAGGCCCCTCAGATCAAGATCTTACATACTTATTTACATTTAAAACATAAATATAAATGTAAATTAAGGAAATACCCCCATTTGAACCTAATAAAAATATCAGAAAAATCAAAATCCTTAAGAATCAAAATCCAACTTTTGAATTGTAGTACAAATTTCTGAAAACTCATATTTTCCTAAACTTCCTGGCTAAATACGAAGAAGTTACTAACTTCCTAAAATTCATTAAAAATCGCTCTTCAATTCCTTGATATCTAAGGAGTAATTACTGGAACTTTTGATCTCAAGAAAATATCCGGAGCATATAGCCCCTCCAAGAAGGCATAGGATATCGATTTAGAACTTCCGAAGAATTCGAAAGAACACAGAATCGAAATTTTCAACAATCTTAATCGGGCATTATAGATAACGGCTGAGTTAGCTTTACAAGAGTATGCAAGATAGTTAACTTTGATCATAAGTGAAGAGTTGGACTGATCTAAAGTGTCTTTATGTTATGTGGACCTCATTTGTCTAATTCTTATTAATGTTTTGCGCCTTTGTTACTATTTATGTATGTATTTTGAGTTTGAGTAGGTTTGGTAATTTAATTAGGGTTTCTTTTAGTTGATTCCGTTAATAATCGTGATGGCTACTTTCCCTTTTATTAGTTTTCCTTGTTATTAGCTACCTTTTTTAATAGATTTCATTTTTATGTTTTTATATAGGCAATTTGGCCAAGAATAAATCAGTTGATAATTAACAAAATTAGTGACGTCTATTCTTTGTTGTCTCACATTTATTGTGAGCTTTCTGATATTCTTAATTCTTATTTTTTTCAATAAACAAAAGGCCAAGAATCATGAGTTGTTATCCAAGAATTCTTGTTAAAGGTTGAAAGCGCCGTTTAACCTTCAAATCTCCTAGAGTTATTGCAATTCTGCACGAAATTTGTATCAATCACCTTTAGAATATGACACAGAGGATGCAATTAAATTAAAACCCACAAATACTAAACCATATATACAAATGTGCGGTGCCCATTGGCTGCTTGGGTTTGGAGAAACCATTAACTTGGAAGAAAGGCCGATGTTTACGTATATCCATACGTGCACCACACAATGTTTGAACTTTCTGTTGCGCGTCACCGGGTCCAAGCAATTAATAGCCATGGAGTGGAAACGGTCTCCATTACCAATATTTTTGTGCCATAATGTATAGAAAAGATAGACAATAAGGTTTAATGAATGCCGCGTGAGAGGACATACATAGAGAGAAAACAAAATAAATAAACGATTAAATTAATTCATAAAAAATTAAAACTAGTTTTTGGTCCATATATGTGATCTATATTTTAGTTTTAGTTTCTACAATAAAAAAATGTTAGTTTAGATATCTATATACTAAAAAATATTTGGTTTAGATCTATATAATGGTATTGAGTTAGTCTCTATTATTAAAAAATTATTAAACAATGTCAATTTTTGCTAACATGATTAACAAGAGTTGATATGGGGTATCATAAAACTCGATTGAGGTCATTTTAGCTTAAAATCGATTTTAGTCATGTATCTATTTTTGAAAAAAGAAGGGTCGTTTCAGCCTAAAGAGAATCTAATAAAGGTCATTTCAGAACTACATCAATAATATAACATATCTATGTCAAATCCTATTAGCTACGTCAATGAAAACTAGCACTGCCAAGTAATATTCTAATGGTAGAAACTAACCTCTTAGTGGTGTGCCACTGTAAGGACCTAAACCAAAATTTTTTTTAGTATAGAGATTAAAATCAAAATTTGGAACATGTGAAGGAATTTAAAAAAAAAAAAAACTAGTTTTAACCCTTTTTAAAATATACTTATTGACTATATTAATCTTTAGAGTAAAATACACTTAACTCCTACAAAGTATCAAGAAATAACACTCTACCCCATTTATTTATAAAATATACATTCCACCCTAATCTATTAAGAATACGTTTGGATTGATTTTTATAGAAAAAAGCATTTTCTTTTAAAAGTGCTTCTTATATGTTTTTAAGTGTGTTTGAATACAATTTTAGAAAAAAAAAATGCTTGTAAAACAAATTAATTTACCACTTTTTAAATATTAGTAATACCCAACGTCTAAAAAAGGTAGAAGCAAAAGTCTTTTTTAATAAAGAATTAATTTGCTTAAGATTTTAGAAAAAATATTTATTCAAATAAGAAGTAAAAGTAGAAGTAAAAAAATATTTTATATTTAGATATATATAATTGTACAGGTACCTTTTTATCAAAATTAGAATTGTTAAATTTTTTGAATATAATAAATATAAAAGTAATTTTTCTGATAAAATTATAATTAATGACATAGAGAAAGAAAAAGAAAGTGAGAGAAAGAGTAAAAAGAGATTGGTATTTTTTTAAAATTTTAAAAATAAAATCGTAATAGAGTAAGAAAGTAATAGTTTCTAAATTTGATTTTTGTGCTAAAGAAGCATAAGTAAATACACTCAAAATTATCTTTTAGTTTTTACTTTTTTTTTTTATGCTAGGTATTGCTAACTTTTAAGAAAAGGTAAATTGACTTTTTTTTACAAGTTTTTTTTTTTTAAGTTATATCTAAATAAACTTTCTAGAGTTTATAAAAGCACTTTTTCAAAAAGAAAATAATTAAAAAAGTATTTTTTTCCTAAAAAAGAAAAATATCAATCCAAACATAATCTTAGTAGATTGGGATATAATTTATATTTTATAAATAAATGAAGTAGAATGTTATTTTTTAATACTTCAAGGAAGTTAAGTGTATTTTATTCTAATTTTTAAATAATGAAAATTTATTAGAAAATTCTTAAATATATGTATTTTGTTGGTTAGATAATTTCTAATGCCGAATTAAAATATTTTAAAGTGAGATTTCTTCTAAAATAAGAAATAAGAGAAATATTTATCTTTAAATCAATAAATTATATTATGTGTAAATTTTGTTAAAATAATTTAAAAATAAATATTTTATCACTTTCTCACTTGAGAGAAAATCTCAACTTAGAAGAAGTGATGCTGGTGTAATATTGTCATATTTGGGAGCGTAGTTTTATATATATATATATATATATATATATATATATATATATCAACATTTAATATTACTTAAAATTAAGTCATGATCTTGTTCATCAGTAAAAAAAAAAAAAAAAATTGTGTAAATAGCTTATTTGACTTAAATCAAATTATTTGAAATTCAATTAATTTTTTTTTTGGTATAATACTGGTAATAAAATTTGAATCTATATTTTAAGTAAATTATTTAAATCTCTTACTTTTAGACCAAATTTACTGGCTTAAAGTCCAAATAATCTAAATATTTAAAAGTCCAAGTATTCTAAATATTGGTAGTTTAAAAAAAAATTCTATTTCAAAATTAACTTAATTTGACCCGCCTTAAAAACAACCTTATCGGTCCAAAGGCGCCGACCCGCTAAGCCAGCTCATTATAGGCTGCTATTCAATCAACTTATTATTCAGACAAACAAAAAGAATTGAAGGTGTTTCTCCGTTCGATTTTGAACTTCGACTATAAGTCAGATTTTCAAATTCAAGCGTCTTGAACGAATTGGCAATTTGGCATCACTCTCTCTTTTCTCTTCTTTCACGGAATTGAAGAATGTCAATTTTGTGGAAAAATATGATGACCTTTTTGACAGCGCATGACACGTATAACATAGTATTCATCAAATTGACGACCACAAATTTCGATACTATTTAATTATTAGATTTTTCTTTTTTTATAGATGTACTTATGACATTTGATAAAGACTTAAAAATAATAAATATTAAAATAAAATAAAGCCTTTTAAATTTTACTGAATTAAATACTCTACTTCTCTAAAAAGTATTTTAAAAAATGGTAAAAAAGAAAATTTTCGATAAAAATAATTTTTTAAATTCTTGATACAATAAATACATTGAGAACTTGAAATTTTATTTTCTGCTTTAACCTTTAGACTATTACTTAGAAATTTTCTTTTGAATTTTGTTAGCATGTAGATTTAAAGTGCTGTTATTATAATGAGATTAATTTATATAAATTGATAATGTAAAATAATTTTACACTGTCAACTAACAAAAATGTAAAAAAGTGTCAAATCATAGTCGATCTCCTATTATAAAGTGGGTATTTATTTTGGCTTTAGATTATAGCTTTTAATTTTTCAAAAAAGTTCAAGCTCTAAACTCTCTAAAACTAAAAAGTTATAATAATATCATTTGATAAAATAATATAAAAATTACTTTCAATAAGCAGAAGCCAAGAAAGTAGTATATGATAAAATTGCTCTTAATATCTAAAATGACTACAACAGTTATAAATACTAAAAAAAAATAATTTCAACTTTTAATATAATTAAATAGAGTAAGGTTATATTAGTCTTTTAAATTCTGAATAGCATGTCAAAGCTCAAAAAGATCCTATGAACTCAAGAGCACCTCCCCGACTCAAAAGCCTGTAAGAAAGATATCAACTTTCTTGGTTACTAAACAGAAAAAATTGAGCTTTATGCTTATAAATGAAGATCTCTTCTATAGAAGACTACCAAACTAGGCCTTAGTATGATTTGGTACTTTCTTGTATTTCTATTGGTTGACAGTATAAAATTATTTTACACTGTCAGTACATATAAATTAAACTCTATTATAATTAAGAAATATTACATAAAAAGTATAGTTTTAAATTCCAATATATTAAATATTTTTAAAAATGCATTTTTACATAAATTTTGTGAAAATTCTTAACAAGTCTCCTAAGAATACTTATTAACGAAACTTAATAAATATTTAAAAACCCACCCAAAGTAGCGTATCGTAATGAATATCATAACAACTGCTATAACAAACTTCTAATTTACATTGAACAACACAGCTACGTCGACCAAACATGTAAAATTTTTGATACAGTCAGTTAATCCAATGGTAGAAATTATATAAATATGCGAAGATTAATATATCAGTTACGTGTGGATTTTTTATTTGATAGTTATAAGAGCTCAAAACTTCCAATAGGAAGGAGCATCAGTGAATGAGTACAAAATGAAAAGTCAAAGCTAATTTCAGAACCGATCAACAAAACAGAAACAAAAAAGAGCAGTTTAGGCCATGAAATCAATATAAACATCACCAATACTCCATGTGTCACCCATGATGCGCTAATGTTCCTTGGATTAAGAAGATCTCAGCTGGTTTTGCTTCCATTTCCTCACAGTAGACAGGGTTTGAGCCACAAAACAGCTAAGCCAAGCCCAGTCTAGTTTAAAATCTTCAAAAATCACCCTGTTCTGCACCACACTATTGTTACGTGTGAATAACATTATATCTTAACGAGAATAAGAATTTTGAAGTCAATTTAAATTATACAAGTGAGACTTATGGTACTGAGTTTGCAGCTCTTACTTCAATCTGGTTCCGGTTAATTTTTCTAATCATATTAGTATAAATTCATTTTTAATTTTAGGTTATGTTTGAAAGTTAAGATGAAACGAAAACCGATAGATGACATGGATATATACATAATAACAAGGAAAAAATATTTTCGTGTTAAAAGCTTCGTTAATTACAAATTAAAAGAGGTATAGAAAGGGTGGAAAATGAAGCTAAAAAATGAAGACAAAACAGTTTTCACAAAATTTAAATCTGAAATCAAGTAGTCTCTAAAGATATTTTGAGTCACTTCAAGTTCTTGGAATATGACTATATATAAGACTTAATTTAGCAAAATATTTATAATTTTAAGCTACTAAATTAAGGGGAAAAAATCATTATCCACCGCAAAAAAAGAGAAAAATATCATTTATCTTTATAATATAGGCATTTTATAACTAATTTACGTAAAGTATTTTTTTTCCCCTGACGTTAAACCTTCCTCACATTTGGTTAACGTTGAAAATGCAATATCTTTTTTATTATTATTATAAATAAATAAATAAAACCTCAAATGGTATGGTAAACCCAAAATGTTCACCGTGACCTCAATTCTAAGCCTCACTTAAAAAATTACTTTTAGGAAAGGTAAAATTTCCCGTCAGACTAGAATTCTCGGATGGATTGCCCCATTCAACCTAGCTAGATTCCTACAAAGACAAGGATGGGAACAAAAATCAATCCTGAGGTAGATTCAGGGATAAAGGTAGGTGAATCAGGAGATGGAATAAGGTCGGTGAACTTAGGTACAATAATGAGACAGAGGAAATGCAGTTAGAACTAATAATTAGTAGTCAAATAAATTGTTTAATAATTGTAGGATTTTTAAATTGGTTCAGTCAGTGCTTTTAAGGTACTCATTAAACAAATTCTACAAAATTTAATGTTAAAATAATTATGTATTGAGGAGCGAAGAGGAACTCCCCCACCTCTACCTCGTGCGAGCGCACTTTGTTATTGGGATTGCTAGATCAGAAGATGAATTAGGTGGTTGAAGTTGGGTGTAATAATAGGAAAGAGGAAATCCGGTTTGAACTGATAATTAGTATTCAAATAAATTCAGAATTTTAAAATAAATAGTTTTAACATTAAATTTCGTAGAATTTTTTAAATTGGTTTAATCAGTGCTTTTAGGAACTAGTTAAATAAATTCTACTATGCATTTGATAGTGTTGCTAAAATGCAATAATCATGTATTGTTATGATGTTAAAATGATTTGACTCGTATAATAATTATATTAAAAGTTATATTTATGATTATATATGATTAATTAATAGTATGAAATATTTCATATCAATAGTGTTTTAAAATTAAAGTTTATTTAAGATTTTAAAAATTCTTATTCTCAATTTCTTATGTCAGCGGTTAGAAAATCCCTTAATTTAATACTGATCGTACGGTACAACATGTTGTTGAATGGCTGAACGGTGCCATAAAGTTCCATCTAAACGCCTGACCTAGCTTACACGCAAGGCTTAAGTAGCTCCACAGCAAGTCTCTTTGTCGCTTTTTTTTGTTGATTAAAGCTTCACAGCGAGTCTCATTCTCGTTCGATATGAACAATGAGGGATATTATGACGTATGAATGCTGTCTCCCCTCACAATTCCACGTGATGTGACACACATGGCCAACCCACGTTATTGGGGTTGGCTATAAACAGCTAAAGCCTCCTTCGCTGACCACTAATGAATGAATTAATTGGAGCTCTTCATGGTTTGTTAAGGCCGGGGTTAAGATTAGATACTTGAAGAAAAATTAATCATCGATCGTACAATACAAGCATATGTACAACATAGAATTTGTGCCATGTTTGGGGAAGCCATATACCTTCCCTATTCTCCCAATGTATCTCTCCACCTTTGCTTGCGGTTTTACTGTCAGGGGCTGATATATTAGATATTTAAGTCGAAGCAAATTAATGTAATTATCATATACAATAAACATATAATGAAAAAATCATACAATAAACACAGCATTATTATGGGAATCTTATTATTTTGGGGGACTGTCAATTTAAATAAGAATTATATATTTGTGAAGTATTTTGAAAATTGGTCCCCTCTTCTCAACAGCGCTGCTTATGACAAAGATATTACAAGTAATTAACAAGCACAAAAATAGTTTATCCTCCTTAAAGAATAATGCGTAGACTTTATCTTTGAAACTTGTTGGAATTTTATAATTTACTTATAAAACTGGTTGAATAATGATATGTTATTTCTCAAGATCCATTATTATATGTTGTGATTGGATGGATCATAGAAAATAAAATGCTAGGCTCTGGGACCAAACATTTTAGTGTGTTTGGGCACGTATTGGCCCAATTGTTTGGTCTGTAATAGGTAGAACTAAACAACCTTTCACAAAAGGGTAAGTCCCTCCCTACTCTCCTTTATAAATAAATATATGTTTCTTAATGAAACATGACATATAGCTCCATCAAATTTTGAAGGGAGAAAAGGAGGAAAATCAATGATTAGATGGAGAAAGATTTTTAATAAGATAATTTATGAGCCATACTTGAATAAGATGATAAGATACGCACCCTAGGCCAAAGTGACAAATGAGGTGATGAAATCTCTTGTCAAGTGACATGCACGTCTGAGGCGAGGGATTACTAGTATTGGGAGTTGTAGTTTTTCCAATTAAGCCACAAAGGCTGAGAAGCATTAGAGTTTCTCCATTAATAAAGACATTAAGACTTTTGGTGTAGAGTTTAGCATTGGCTATAAAAAAGCTTTGTACTATAAACACATTTTGAATGAAGATTGGTAGTTGAACTCAAGTATAAATTTTATTAGAGAGTTTATTATATAGTGGCATACTATTTCTTCCAAAAGTTTAAGTTATTGAGTAGAGGCACATAAATGGTTTTATATTCTAACACGCTCCCTCAAGCAAGAGTCTATTTGAGCTTGAAGTTTGAATTTTATACAGGCCTACCTTACTTTATACTAAAATTTAACTTTTTATTTTTAGAAGAGCTAGCAGAGACAAATAAAGATCGAACTTTATACCTCTTGGTCATAAAGGCTTGGATATTATATTATAAATCATTTATCCTAAAAGTTTAAACTATTGGATAGAGACACATTAATAATTTTATATTCTAATAGATAACAGTTACAATGACAATTTATTAAATAACAAAAAAAATCCTAAAACTAATGATAAGATAAAACAAACTAAATTTAGATCTTAAAAAGCTAAATCTAAATCCTAACTAACATATTATGTTATCCTTGCTTTATCATATATGTGTGCACATTTTCTTTCTTCAATTCTTAGAGTGAATTTTTTTTCTTATATCAAGTATCTTAAAGGTATGCACTATTATTTTCTATATAGGTATTCTAAATTTATGTATGCTGTTATTAGAATGCGATTTTATTACACACTTTATTGTATGAGTTGCTCTATAGCCATGATAGCTGTGCAATCCGACCAAAAAAAAGGCCCCACATAGTAAACATTTCATTATAGTTTTAATTTGTTGCCATCAGAGATCAAATGGAAAAGCAATTTCTATTCATAAAAAAAAATACGAACTTTTAAAAAATATTGCATGAAAAGCTTTTCACTTAATTTTTGAAAGATAAAAGGATTAACCGAAATCAATATCGTTTGGAACGTAATAAGCCGAAAGTCTTTGCGGGCATCAAAATATCTCTAATGGCATCAAAATCTCGAAGGAGCAACCCAAAAGTGTGGTTTTGTGTCTTATCCATGGATGAAAGCATATACGTATTCATGGACGCAAAGTCAGAAAAAGGACTCGGAAAGAAATTAAACAGGAATCGTAATAGTGAAGATATTTAGCATTAATCAAGTGTATTAATCGACTAGCTCTAATTTCTCTGAAGGTTAGTTTCTTAATGAGTTTATCCTTCTTTCGCGTGTCAATATGCTTAAATTGTTTATGAAACATATCCCCAGTGGTTACAATCAAAGAGTTCAATTTAATTAGATGTATTGTTTGTACAAAATTCTTTAAATATTATTGGTTAATTATACTTTTATCTGTGTTTTTTTAAATAATTATTATAAAAGTTAAGTATTTTTAATAACATGTTAAATATTTAAAACCTTTCAACTGAATCTAAAAATAACTATAAAATAATTTTCATATAATTACTCAAAATTAATAATAAGTTTCAAATAAAAAATATATATAAGAACATATAACTCCATAAAAAGTAATGTAATTTATAAAAAAAATTACAAACGTAATACTTCCAATTTATACGATAAAACAACATGATTACAAATTTTTAAAACTTAATTTTTTTGAGAGTAGCCTAGCATAATATGCTTTAATATTTCCTTACGTCTTTCAAATGGGTAGCAAAGTAAAGCTTTTGTCAAGATGTTGAACAAGATGATAATAAACAATTGATAATATGTCTTGCTCAACACCCAACTCCTCTAATTGTTTTCTTATTGCATCTTCATATATAGGATTTTTTTGGTACTTGACAATTTATATTCTACACTTCTCAAATATCCCAACTATGTTCTCAATTGATTTAGCAACCAATTTCAAGTCGCTAGCTATCCACTATTCTTGGTTTTCTTTTCTTTTCTCAATTGGGGAGAATGAATTAAAAATATGAATTATTGATTCAACAATACAGAGAGAGAACTTACAACTATCCACAAAGTCACAAAAGGAATGAATATGGATAGTTATCGTAATTGATTTATATTTTCTAACAACTTTATAAATAAGAGATAAAAATATAAAATATTTATTTTTGTTCTGAATTTTTTTTAGTTTCTCTCATTTTACCCTAATTTTTTTAAAAAATGGATTTTTGAAGAAAAAAGAGGGAAAATTATTCTCCTTAAGTTTCTTTTTTTTGGTTCCCATCATTTATTGAACTTCCAAATAAGAGCCATTTCCTTCCATTCCTCTGTTATCTATAATTATCCAAATACACTAAGCTTTCTACCCGCTTTTATTTATGAAATAATCAGTGCAAACCAATTTTGCACCTCATCACAAAATAGATTATCTATCACCCGATATCTAAGATAATGATTTTTAAGAAAATTATTTAAGAGTAATTAATCCTTTTAGTCATAATATTTTAAAGTTAATTTCAGTTTGATTATGAAAAATTTATGATATTAATTTATTTATGACACTTTAAAGTTAATATCAATTTGATCTTAAAAAAATTTTTTGACATTAGTTTAGTGTTAATATTTTAAATTTTGATATTAATTTAGTCCTAATAAATTTTTTGTAAAATCAAATCTTCCATCAAATTATCAGTATAAGACTAATTGATGTTAAAATTTAAAATATTATGACTAGATTGATATCAAAATTATTTTAAAACTAAATTGATGTAAACTTTAAATATTAGAATTAGAAAGGATACTTGCTCATTATTTAAAAAAAGTACTCATTTATATACATTTTTGTATCTATCAAATCTTACACTAATTCATATACATAATTATTAATTAAATTGAAAAATAATATCATATAAGTTATTATATCTATAAAATCTTACGCTAATTCAAAATTATTTAGTACTTTATTAATATGCTCAAAATTAATATAATATGTGTTTTCTTTAAAAATAGATAAAAATAAAAGTTACTTATTAATTTTATATTAGTATTTAATTTTTTAAAAATTTAACGCAAATAATAAAAAAATTATAAATTTGCATAATTTAACTGTTAAATGAACCTGTACCTTGGTTGAATGGGCATGCATTTCCCATATTTCAACTGAAAAGGACGAAAGAAAACTCGGATTTCAATCTTGTTCCGTTTATCATTCGAATTCAAATCACATTCACAAATCACTGATGAGTCATTGATTTGTATCCACGAGAAATAGAAAATGAATCAAACTTGTCAATATTGAATACGACCGCTTTGTCATTATTTAGCCACAGATCAACAATCGAATCGATCGCCCTATAAATAGAGACTGCTCCAAAATTTCTTTCGTCACTCTTTACGTGGCCAGATGTATGGAACTAATCTCCATACGTACGTACGTTCAACTTCAACCCATGCCATTGCCATATACATCATACGTTGGTTCGACATTCCTCACCTCAACGAAGTTAAACCCTAATTTATTTATCTTTTTTGTTGGGATATTTTCTACTCGAAATTTTGATAGTGTCACAATATTATTTACCGGGTGGAGTTGAAAATGAATTGTCCAAAGTAAAATTAATTACCTTGATTTATATAAATGTTAAACAGGTTCATGTTAAACAGAGAGTTTTAAATCATTTTTATCAAAATGTTTTAAATTATTTTAAATGAATTAAATTTAATATTTTTGGAAAATCAATCTTTTTGTGAAATTTAGATACCATCCTCTCAAAATTATAATCAAGCATAATGACACGTAGATGCTTACGTTTCCATTTGATAAAAAAGATCAAAATAAAATGCTCTGCACATAATACATATACCATTAATTATGACGCATTTATATGTCACCGGCACAGCAGTACCAAAAGAGCAGGTGATCGGCGAGGTAGTTTTATAAAGCAAGAAAAAATTTGAGGGATAGAGGGTGTCAAGAATCATCTCTCTCAAAAACTTAGGTTGGTGGGTAATAAGTTGAGACAAATAAATAGTTTTTATATTAATATGTCTCCTCACATAAGAGTTATTTAGACTTGAAATGTAGATAATATATAGATCCACCTGTCTTGTATTAAAATTCAGCTTATTTTATTTAGAAGAATAGCAGTCAAGGACCAAACTCTAAACTACCATGTCAAGAATCATTTTTCCTGAAAGTTTAAGCTATTGAATAGAGATAAATAAATGATTTTATATCTTAATCTTAAGTTGTTGGAATTGAAGCAATTACCATTATTTATTTATTTTTTCCTCCTTTCTATTTGAAATTGTACCTTGGAACAAACAATCGAAAAAAAAAAAGACTAGATTTTGATATGAAATCAAATATTGCAATAATTTTTGTTACTCCACATAATAACTTAAAAAACCACAATTTTGGTCATATTATTTACGGTAAAGAAGTAACAATACTTAGTTTTTGGTCTTTTATTGTGTCTTTTTATTTTTTGGTCTTGAAGTAATAATTTAAGGTGTCAACCAAACATTACAGGCCCGTCAGGACTGAATTGAATTTGGGCATTCAACTAGTCTCCAGTATCGAACCCCAAAAAGCATGTCCAGCCCACGAAATGATTACATGCATTATGATATAGTTTTTCAGCCTTCATGACCCAATTTTTATATTTTGGGGGTTTAAGGGACTGGGTTCATTATCGTACCCTTTACGTCAGATTACAAGGCACACTTTTAATACTATATTTTTGCAAATTAAAGAAAAATATATCTTAATTGTGAAAGGAAAAGGTTCGTCGTGTGTTCACTGCCACAGTGAGTGATCTTCATTCTGAGGGACAGTAAAATTAGTCATTTTGTGTTTTATCCTCTTTTAATCAAATTAAGTACTCCATCAGTTTCACTAGCTGCCAGTCTACGATTTTTTTTATACTTCAAATTGTCTCTCCATTTTAAATATAATGAAATTATTAATAATTTTTCCAACTATATCTTTGCATTAATTATTTTTGTTAATGCAGTTAGTAAGAAAATACTCCATCCGTTCCTTTTTATTTGTTATTTTGGGAAAAAAAAGTAGTTTATGATATTTATTATTCTCATATATTAATGGAATATTTATGATTGGCTTTCCAATTTTACCATTTACCATATTTTAAGCATACAAATAATCGAGAAACGTAAAGAGGCATTAATCAAATGAATTAATTAGACACTGAAATTTGAGAAAGTATATTTTAGTAAAAATATTTTGTAATTCTTAATTTTTGGTTCCTTAATTCTTGTATATATAACTAAAGTGGCAGATAAAAAAAATGTAGAAAATATAAACAAGGTTTTAATTTCAATATAAAGATAGTTTTGTAAAATTAATTCTACTTTTACTATTATCATGGTCATTTAACGAATTTCTTAATATATATGTTAAAAGTGTTAATATATCTTCCTAACAATTAATCTGAAAATTCTCCTAATTCAAAATTTTATTCATAATGACATAAGTTATAATTTACAGAATATTTAAAAACTATTTAATATATGTAAATAAAATTTTGAATTAAAAAAATTTTAGGCATATCAATTAGGAGAATTTAGCATTTCTCACATATTAACCGTAAGCGAACAAATATTGTGAAAGAGAAGGAGTAATCATTAATATACAGCTGCACATGATTTTATCAGAACTTAACTTCAAGTCCTCACATGTGATTTGTGACAAAATAATATTTTTTTTTCCAGAATCAGAAATTGTATTAGATCGGTCAGAAGTATATAAACTACTCAACAACACAATAAAATTTCTTTAAGGCACGTAAATATTATTCACATGTGTCAAAACTTATAAAAGCACTCTAAACATGGTAACTGTTAATCTTTTTTGGGTGCGTCATGGTAGCTGTTAATGAGTTTATAGCTCACATGACATAACAGTGTTGAATCGTGAGATTAATATATTATTCTATTATTAGTTTATTCTTCTTTCAAGTCTCGATACAACCAAAATAATGTTACAATTCCATAATATTCAATCACAAATGTTACGCAAAAGGACTTACATCTTAAATCATGTGAAAGAAAGCGGCGGTAAAAAAAAAAACCTAAAGGCTAACATCAATTTCCCTATAAAAGGAGAATGAAGACAATATATAAAAACGTAATAGTCTTCTTTTTTTTTTTTTTTTTTGGTCTGAAAAAAAAAAACGTAATAGTCTTGTAACTTCACATTCACAAAGCTATTCCGATGTTGATCACTGAAGCAAGAACACAGAAATCAAGCGCACATGAACTTACTATATCAGATGTTAAGCTATGCCCGTGAGCTACATGCAGAGATCACAACAATATATGGTGTTTAATTTCTCGATGGCATTATGCATATTTTATATGCATAGCAGAGAATAAGAGAAAATTAATAATTAAGAGCGTATATAATAAGGGATCTTGGTTTCAATAATTATCGCTTTCAACAAACAAAGAATACTAGAGCATTAAGCTTGGAATTCGAATTTCGAAGAGGGAATTTGTCTTCATCGAAACAATATTATGGGGAATGAATATGTTGTCACTTGTCACGGGCCATAATCACACGGCAAATATGAGGATATGGTTTGTGTACTCAACACATGGTGACTGCTGGTATATAGAACAAAACCAGCAATTGAACAAATAATTGAGAACTACAAATCTTAATTAGCTAACTTTCACAATTTGTACTACTTAAAATTAAATATTTAAGTGTAAGGGAGTGATTTATATAGATCTGCATAATTGATTAATTAAAAGCATTTTTTTAATAAAAATGTAATGAAATTGTTTTTTTTTTTTTTTTGAGGAGGGGGATTTATAACTTAATATCACAATAAATCTGTAAGAAATTTTTTTTTTTGTTGGGGTCTTAAACTTCTTACTTATGACTTATAAGATTCTCTTATGGACTCAAGATCAAGGCTGAGTTCAATCTAAAAAATTAATATATTGGTTGGGAGAGAGTCCCCCCTAAACTTAAGTACCACACTTGGATGGCACCATTCATTAATATGGAATTTGTAATATTGTCACCTACATCTAAAAGCTGAACGTCGACCCACTCTGATAGCTTCACTTTGGCCTTCTAGATAGTTCTTTTTTGAGCCTATTTTTTCTTAGGTCGCCCTCTTAATGAAAGCACCAATATTATTAATTCAAGTCCAAGGGAGAGTCCAACTCAAAAGATTAATTAACTTATTGGGTAGGAAAGGCCCTAAACTTAAATAGGACACTTTGATGGAATAACTTCCCAATATGGGACTTGTAATGTATTTCCTTCCACTTCAACATTATTGAAAGCACTACTATTGATATTCTTAATAATAATGCCTAAATTTGTAAGAATTGAAACCACCTAAGATTAGAATTGCTCTTTGTTCTACTATCGAAGATTAGATCTAGTGAAAGGAGCTAGTCTACCACATATGGCAGACTATGATTTAAATCCTAGTTAATAGAGGTGTCATATTTAGTACTTAATTGTGCCTCAAACATGTTTGCCTCTATAAGAGGATACTTGTGGGAAACCAAAACAGAATTACTCTTTTGTTCTAGAATTATTGCCCTTTTTATCTTTCTTTTATAAGAGATGACCATGATTTTGTAATCATCTTCTTCATTACTGTGGCTCCTTTCTTCTCCGTTAATTTTCAAATAAACCTCGGTTTTGGGGAAATTGCTTCAACATCTCACCATGTCTCATCTTAATCTTTTTCTTCATGGGCTTGTAGAGAACCTCTAGTTCTTCAATTATCATGCAATCTTTCTGACTTTTCAAAAACACACATAATCCACTTAATCAATAAATCAAATATGGAAATGGTTTTTTAACCGAATGAACATTGTTAGAGAATGAATTTGGCCTCACTCCCTCATTCACATTTCTATTCCGGCCCGTAACTTTAGGAAGAGTGGAATTTGTCAGGTTTCTATTTTGCTTTTGCTTTTGTAACAAAATGTTGGTAGGAATAAGGTGCAGCATCTCATTTTGGACCAGGATATGCCACTATATATTGTAATCTTTCACTGATATCAAATGAGAAGAACCAAAATGATTTCTAAGAAACATATATATTCCCTATACCTCTTCAACTGATTCACGTAGAGTAGCCTTTATCATTGAACATTAAGCCAAAATTGTCTAACAGCTCATACACAAGACTTCACAGTCTTTTCGTAACAATTGCATGCATCTTTGTCAGTTCTTGTACAAAGTTTTAAAATGTCTCTCGAGTTGTAATAGTTGCACTGACCATTATCTCAACGATCTAGTCATCCATACATTAATGGATATGAGAGTGAGACTTGGATCATTTTTCCTTGCCTTTACCAAGATCACATTCTCATTTTGAGGTAAAGATCAGGTTTTCATTTTGCAGTTGGATGTGTAATTTTCTTGTTTTCCTACAATTTATCACATGTCGATGCATATTTTAGAATTTAGATACTTTGTCCTTAGTCTCAAATTCTCAACACTTTTCAAATATGATTATGACCTAGTTGTGCTGGCTTGAATTATCACACAAACTAAGACCATTTTTAGAACAATTTTTCGTACATTCAACTTACTCAACCATCACATTACATATATATGTATATATGTCCACCAATTTGCCTGATGAATTCGCATAAATGACAAAAGGAAACTGAACTCACCCATACAAATTGAGATTTCTAGCATCTTTAAGAACACTCCAAAGCGAATAGAAGATGATCTTGCTCCAAATTAAGTCTACAGAGCTTATGTAGAATCTGATTCTATACTCACTTGCATCCAATCTTATCTCTGTTCATAGCAGAATTACAGTCAGAATCATAATTTTAAATTGCGGTCCGCAATTGTAATTGCGTCCATAATATTGCTGTTGCAGTACCCTTTACAATCGTATCACAGTGGAAATTGTGACCGTACCAACTACGTTTTTCCCATAATTTTCCATCTTACAGTGCAACTTCAACCGCACTTTAAAACGATGGTCAGAATGATAGAGCAAGTATAACAACTATTTTAGGATTTTTGTTTTATTTATTTATTTATTTTATCTTCAGTTAAAAGTTTATATTTTATCTTTTGTTATCTCATTAATTATTCTAGTATAACAACTTTATCAGTACAATAAACTATCTTTTTCTTGACATATCCTTGAGTTCAGCTTACTTTCATCTTCACTAAAAGATATCTTTAGTCTCAACTATCATATTGTTAGTCCATCCAACAGAGTAGTGTACGTCGATTTTATTTGGTCAATATTGTCATCATATTAAGATTAATTTGATGAGTATATCATACCAACTCATAGTGTTTGAAATGAGTGTAACTAATTCCTAATGTTAAATGTGATTCTGAGAAATTTTATTGAGAAATTTTATAAAAATAAACTTACGCCATTATTATTATCTATAACTTTTCACCTAATAATAAATATTTTTGATACACCAATTAGTATCAGAGTAAGATCATACATGCAAACCCCGGTATGCACTAATAGTAAGTTCTTGATCCACACCATAGCTTAACTGAGAAGCTTGGCTAGTTTAACTGAAAAGCTTGGCCACATGGCTTTAAATTGTGGTCCGCAACCACAATTACAACCGCAATATTATTGTTACAGTACCCTCTACAATTGCATCGCAATGATAATTGCAGCTATATCAACTACATTTTCATGCATCGCAGTGCAACTATAATCGCAATTTAAAAATTAAAACATGATTGGATGCAATTTATAAGTACTATATTTTGAAAAATAAGTGAATTGAAACGGAATAGTATACTAGCTAATTATCACTTTCTTGTAAGTTAATTATTCATACTGTACTTATGTGTGCCATTAGCTATAGTGAACTGTTCTTTTGCATACTTGCAACGACTAAAATCCAATTATATGAGACTCGTGAATCAACAGCATTCATGCAAGAACAGCAATGTTTTATTTTATTATTTTGTCTCTTTGCAACTAGCAATTCCCGGGATTTCATATTTCCCTTTTGTCATTTGTAAAGCATTTTGGTGATCTCTTGATATGCATTAATTTGTGGCGTTCATTTTTGTTTCTTTTCTTTTCTTTCTTTGTTACTTTTTCTTTTTTATGCAGCATGAAATGGAAACATCACATGTGCTTCCATTTACAGTTTGAAGAGTTTATTTTCAAACTGCAAATTGCGCCCCCAAACAGGAAAAAAGAAAAAGAAACGAAAATAAGAGGGAAATGACTAAACAGATTTTGAAGGATCAGATTGAACTGTTGAAAACCTGTAATGTATATTTGTCTATGGGGCAGAATTTCCATATATGTCAATTTGTTTGAATTGAATGTCCTATTATACGATCGGAGAGCACATATAACAAGAACAATACTATTATTTCGAGCACTAGTTTTGTAGATACAATTCTATCGAATAATTTTGAATATATTATTGGTAAAGTAAAAAATATATATATGAAAAATTATATCTTAATAAACGGGAATTTCAATTATTTTACTAATGAGTTCAGTAAAGGGGTATTGCATTTATTATTAGTAATTATCTTACTATTTTATTCATTATATTCATAAAAAACATAGCTGAAATTCATAATTATTCACACATCAATTTTCGTGTATCCAAAAAAATCTAAATTATGAGTTCAAAAAATATTTTTCTAATAAGAAAAAGATAGTAGAAAATTTATAGGCTTTTTAGTTTTTTGGAATGGAATTTGTGAGGATCACTTCCACATGATTAAACTATATACACCTAGCTACATGGCTTGTGAAATCTCAGTTGTAAATTTGAAAGTAGGTTAAAAAAAAATATTTTGACAAATCAGAATCATATATATAACATAAAATACACTATGATAACTTAAAATTATAATTAGGGTTATGTAAACTATTAACTAAGTGACAATATAATTATTTTTCATCATATATCGTTTTGCTGATAAAACAGCGCAATTAACAAATATGTCGCCAATTGTTAAAGTTAGTCAATCCCATGTCACACCTGCCTAAAATTGAAGAGTAATGTTATTAATTTGTATTTATTCTTGTGACTTATTTTAAGGGATTTAATAAGGTGTCTCTTAATCATTGATTGGGAGTGGATTCTATTTTTCTCCCAATCAATTTAAGAGGCACCTTAGTGAGTTCCTTAACATGAGTTACAATAATGAGTACAAATAACACTATTCAAAATTAAATCAGAGACTTATAGGAAGCCAAAAAAAAGGCAATTTTAATTATATGGGATTCAAAAATGGTAAATGGAAAGCAGGAAGTGGGCGCAACTATGGTTGTTTGGACATGATCATTAACTGGGGACTTGTGTGATGGTTGTTACCGTGTGTACATTTTTTTTGCTCGCCAAAGATAAGTTATTTGATTTATCATAGCTGAATGCGGACATTGAGACATGTCCAGAGACAAATCCAAAGCCAATTTGACGCATGAACCACCAATCCCATCATTCCCAAGAAATACTTATCTAAAAGTTAAAGATATTATGCTTGGAATGTCTATGGTACATTCTGTCATCCTCTGTGATAAAAAGCTGTAGGTGAAAGCACTGTTTGATTGAACTGATCAAGCCAACTAATTGAGAATTTAGAGTTAGGGCTTCACCTTTACTTCAGAGAGAAGTGTTTAAAACAGTAAACCAAAAATTCACGCCAATAATATAGTATAGAAACAACAAAAAAAGTTATGGAACATATGTAAGTCAATGACAATTAAATTCATTCTTCAAAATTATAATCACTTGCTTGAAAAATAATACGTAACAGTCAAAGAAATAAATATCCCGAAATAAATAGGTTTTATTAATATGTGTTCTTAAAAAAAATCAAAAATAGAAATAATAAATTATTAAATAAAATAAAAACATTTAATGTCTTAAAATTTAAATAATGTTTGATATTTTATTTTTAAAATAATTAATAATAAATATATAAGACATAGATTAACAAAAACCATGTAAATAAAAAATAGTAAAATGTTAAGAGTCCCACACTATTTAAGGATATGGGCTAAATAGCCTTTATAAATTTAGCCTTTATAAGAGTTTTGGCAGCTGTCTCCATATAAGTTAATTTTTGGAGTTGAATTAAACATATTTAATTTTAATATAAGACAAAAAATAGAAAATAAAATTAAACAAAATAAAGACTATCTCTTCTTGTGGTCGTGGATTACTTACCCTCTGTCTGGATTAGAAGAAAATGGTACAACATAAAAGAAGTAGGGGAAAATAAGATAAAAATGTATTTTTCGCCTTGTTTGGTTATAGGAAAAATAGAGGTAGACAAGAAAAATACACGAGATCCACATTAAAAAATTTTCTGCTCATACCTATGCAGGAAACGTAAAAGTAAGAAGAGAAATCACTGCAATGACAGACATGCCCACTAAAGAATATAATGTCATTTAATATAATTTTTATTTTCTTTTTTTTATCAAAACGTATAAAAAATATTTTTTTTCTTTATTTTATTTTCTCTCCAATTTCTTTCTTTTTATTTTCCTATTTTTATTTTTTCTATTAATCCAAACAAAGCATTAGTAGCAACTATAAGTTAAACCAACCAAAAGCTCATCCCTGTTTGGTTAAGATTCTATGAGAAATATTTTTTAAGAAATAGAAGTAAAAGTAAAAGTATAAAATTATTTTTTGTTTAGATATAATTATATAAGTATTTTTTATTAAAATTAAAAATTATTAAATTATTTAGATATGATAAATATAAAAATACTTTATTTTATAAATTTGCAATTAAGGATATAGAGAGAAAGAGAATGTGAGTGGGAAAAGAGTGGCATTTTTCAAAAGTTTCAAGAATAAAATTATAATTAAATAAAAAAAAATAGTTACTAATTTTAAGAAGTAACTTTTTTTTTCTATTATTTCTATTTCTGCAAAAAATAGTTTCTTATCTACTTCTAAAAAAAATAAAAAAATTAATTATTTTTTTATTTTGCTTTTTTTTAAGAAGTGCAAATAAATAATAATAAAAATTCTATAAATACTTTATTTTAAATTTTTTTTAAAATACCTATTTTTATACTAGAAGCATAAACACACGCAACCTAAAACAGGTTAAATTAATTATGTCCGATCTGTATGACTGAGACGATATTTACGAGGTTGACAACCATGATACGTCTTGTGGATGCTACGAGCCAAATGGCCAACAATTTTTCAAGTACAATAATGTAAGACCTTAGCACTTCTAGTCCCCAGACACAATCATACCCATGCAAGTTGATCACAGCACTCAGCAGCGTATATATTATTCCCAATTTGTGGAGCATAATTTGAGTGGGTCTTGGGTTCGTGCTAGCTCTGGACCTATAGTTGTGTTATACCATGAAAAAAAAAATCTTGTATATACTTCCCATCGTACATCTTCACCAGAGACGTACCTATCCAGGATGAAATGTTTTTCTGTCTGATGCATAATTGTAAATTTTTTTTTTCCAATTGAAGCAAGATAATTATTTTATTAATCGGTTTTTGTTGCATAGGAGAATTTGAACTGGTATCCTTCCTTAAGGATTGAAATTTAGTTATTTCTTTAACTAACTCTTTGTAAGTTAAGAAAACACCATATAATTTCTTTGATTTAAGAACATCTTAATTAATTTATTTTTAATTCAATATAAAATATCATTCATAATGCGATTCACAATAAGATTAAAAAATTAAAAATATATTTATATAAATACATAAGTTCAGAGTGATGTTCAATTTGTATCGAAAGAATTTCAAAATGAATATTTTTCTACATCAAAATACTCATACATTGCAGATATATTTATATTTTATTTGCTTAATTGAAAAATAAAAATAAAGAAAGTGTATTAAAATATGTATTTTACTGTTTTATGTGGCATGTTATGAAAAGTTTAAGTACCTTAAAGCCTGAATATTCACATTTTATTTAAAAGGAAAATACTATAAAAATAAAATTTAAATATCTAACACTTTCATTATCTAAGTTGGAGAGTGGCTATTACCGCTCCTAAATGTCTATTGCTATTCCCATTTAATTACCACTTCTTTAGTTTCTCTAAATTACCCTTACTTTTGTTTGTTTATAAAAATGACAACCAAATATTAAACATGTATTATAAAATTATAAGTTCATTTAGATTTATTATTTTTAATTTAATTCAAAATAATTTATTTTTATCTTTAATATATATTATAATACATGAAGCACAAATGGGTGGTTTTTCTTAATATAGAATTTTGAGAGTGAAATTGAGAATATGTGAGATTTTTGATAAAATTGGATAAAATGAGATTTTAAAGCAAATTTGATAAAGAAAAATCGGATTCTATTTTTTTATTATTTTTAAAAAGCAAATATGATGGAGACACAATCAAATTTTATTTTTTATTATTTTTAAAAAATAAATCCAAGAAAAAGAGAATTAGATTTTATTTTTTTATTATTTTTAAAAAGCAAATCTGGTGGAGAGAGTATCAGATTTGCTTTCTAGAAATAATAAAAAAATAGAAAGAGTGAGTGTGTGTGTGTGTGTTTGTGAGCGTGAGAAAGAGGAAGAAGAAAGAGAGAGAGAGAGTCCAGAGTGTAGGAGGAGAGGAGAGAGGAGAGAGAAAATAGTGGAGAGAAAAAAAAGAAAGAGAAAGAAAAGAGAAAAAGTGAGCAAGAGAAAAAATAATAAAAACTAAAAATATCATATTTTTTAAATTTTACCAAAAATATTATTTTTTAAATTTTTTCACACAAAAACCATATAAAAAATAAATAACCCAGTAAGGGAATCAAGTATTTCATTAAAATAATTATTATTTATTTTTTTAAAAAAAACATTTTATAGTGCTCTATTATTTTTACCTTTGTGATCTATTCTTTTTCAATTTTTAATAAAATTATTCCATCACTTATTCTTTTTTTGTATAACGTGGTAAATGTATGTTTTCCATCAAATAAGAATTTTTTTAATCACAATCACATATTTTCTTAATTTTTTTTATAGAAAAGTATAAATTTAAGATGCTTTATGTAAAAAGTAATAATTGAAAGATATTTTTTGAAAAAATAGAAAAGAACATATCACAAAGACAAAATTAATCAAACATTAAAAGACATTTTTTATATTAAAATATTTATTTGGATATATGCGTTAAATAAAAGATAATGAACTATAAGTATTTAAAGTTAGCTAGTGCCAGCAAGTTATGTACCAAGAAAAAAAATTTAGCTAATGACAAAGAGAATATGCGTTAAACAAACATTTGGAAAAATAAGTTTAACCTTTATATTCTAAAAGTTGTGCTCTATAAGATAATTGCACAAAAAAAAAAGTTGATAATACCAAAGATAAAAATAGATTATCTTTTATTTAAAATAAAAATAATAAATTTAAATAACAATATAATTGATAATAAGTATTTAATGTTAGATTATTATTTTGATTAACAAATAAAAAAGAAAAGTATCTTAAAGAGTTCATCTTGTGCAAAGCAAGTAATCTCATTTTTTCACAAATTCTCTCTTCTCTCTTCCCTCTCTCACTCCTCTCTTCTCCTGTGCAAAGCGATACCTTACATGGTATCAAAGCTTCAGTGTTTGGCCATGGAGTCTCAAAGGTCATCCCAAACCTCAACCTTCAAAGAGTAGCTCACAAGTTGTGATGCAAAGCTTCTCTAACCCTATATCGTTGAAGCTCAATGAAGAAAATTACTTGCCATGGAAAGATCATGGAGAAGCAACTATTAAAGGCCATGATCTACTTCATCACATTACTAGAAAATCAATTCCGAAGAAGTATACAACACAAGAAGATGAAGAAAATGAAGCAGTAAGTGCAGAATATTAGAATTGGAAGAAGCAAGATGCATTGTTGAAATCTTGGTTACTTTCATCAATGAGCAAGCCGTTCACTACACATATGGTGGGATGTGAGTTTTCTCATCAGATCTATAAGAGGTTAGAAACTTTCTTTGCCTTACAAATTACTGCAAAGGTTAGACAATTAAAGAATAAACTAGGAAATACTAAGAAAGAAGGATCAATAGGTGACTATTTGTTAGAAATCAAGAAAATCATAGATGCATTGATCTCTGTTGGTGCCACTGTAAATGATTCTGATCATGTTGAAGCAATTCTTAATGGATTGCTGGAAGAGTATAGTTCATTCATAACTACAATGATCTCTAGACTAGTGCCTATTATAGTTGGTGAATTAGAAGCATCACTTATGGCGCAAGAAGAATTGATTGAAAAATATAGGAAGAATGATGGTATAGTTCAAGCTAATGTAGCTCAATTTTAACCTCAACAAAGGTTTAATCCGAGGGATCAGCAACCTAAGTTTCAACAAAATTCACGTGCTCAAAACTTTCAAGGCAGAAATGGTGGTAGATCTGGCAGATGAAGTAGATCGTCCAATAGACCTATATGTCAAGTATGTGGAAAGGTAGGCCACATTGCTCTTCATTGTTGGCACATATTTGATCAACAGTATGGTGCGAATCACAACCCTGAAGCCTTAATGATAACTCAAAATTCAAGACCTAGAGCTAATCTTTTCATGGCCAATATGAGTAATGCACTTGCCATTCCATCAACCATCTATGACTCAAACTGGTACCCAGATTCAGGTGCCACTCATCACATAACACCAGATCTTATGAATCTCATAGACAAAGTGCATTGTACAGGTTCAGAAAGAGTAATTGTTGGAAATGGATCAAGTATGCCAATTCACCATGTTGGAAACTCTCATTTTATATCTAATCTGAGAGATTATTCATTTAAACTCAATAAGTTACTTCATGTCCCACACATCTTTAAGAATTTGTTGAGTGTGTCTCAGTTTGCAAAGGACAATAATGTCTTCTTTGAGTTTCATTCTAATTCTTGTTTTGTTAAGTGTCAGGATACCAAGGAGATAATTCTCCAAGGAATTGTTGACAATGGTTTGTATAAGTTTTCAAGCTTTAGACCTATTTCGGACCCTCCAACTACTTTAATCTCTACAGCACACAAGACGATACAAACTTCCATCTATGGCACTCAAGGCTTGGGCATCCTGTACCAGCTATAGTGTCTAGGGTGCTTAAGTCATGTAATCTACCCTTTACTATACACAAATTTCTTTGTTCAGCTTGTTGCTTAGGGAAATTTCATCAACTTCCTTTTTTTGATTCCACTTCTGTTTACACACAACCCTTGGAACTTGTGTATATTGACATTTGGGTGTCTGCTCCTATTCCTTCAATAAAAGGTGATAGATATTACATTTATTTCATTGATGCTTACTCTAAATTTACTTGGTTATACCTTGTTCACTCTAAATCTGAACTCATATCAGTTTTTCTTAATTTCCAACACATGGTTGAATTGTAACTTGGTACCAAGATCAAAGCTATTCAAAGTGATAATGCACTTGAATATGTTAGTTTGTCCAAGCATTTGCAGGGTCAAGGCATTCTTCATAGGTTTGCATGTCCCTACACTCATTAGCAGAATAGTTCACCTGAGAGAAAGCACAGGCACATAATAGAGATAGGTGTAACCTTGTTGGCATAAGCTTCCATGCTAATGAAATTTTGGGGAGAGGCATTCACCATTGCAGTATAGTTGATCAATACCTTACCCACTCCACTACCGAATTATGCATCTCCAACTGAGAAGTTATTTCATCATAAACCAACATATCACTCATTTAGAACTTTTGATTGTCTCTGCTTTCCTTTCACTAGGCCCTACAACAAGCATAAGTTGGATTTTTGATCTACTCCTTGTGTTTTCCTTGGTTATGGAACTCAACATAAGGTTTATAAGTGTCTAACTCCTTCAGGGAAAATCCTCATCAGCAGACATGTGTTATTTGATGAAAAGAAGTTTCCCTTCAAAGATTCTGGTTTTGGTTCTCCCTTTCCCTCACCCTCAATTTTCGGCACAACCACCCACATTCCTTCTATTCCCTTGTTGTCCAAACCAGTGGCTTCTATCCCTGATCACAGAATAGAATCAAAAGGCAATTTCATTCCTATCTTAGGTATCTAAATTGCACTGCCATTTGAGCTTCCTCCTTCACAGTCTCCACTAGTACCTCATACCATTCCTGCTTCATCTGCTGTGCCAACCATGCAGAATGATCATCTCACAACAACTGAGGCCAATGCTAGAGTGTCTAAGCCACAAATGCTCAATGTCAGCTTGGAACCATCCTTCACCAAGCAGGCTTTAGCCATACCACATTGGAAGCAGGCTATGGATGAAGAGTACAGTGCTCTAATGAGAAATAATACATGGCAGCTAGTTGAATTGCCTCCTGGGAGGAATGCTATCAGCAGCAAATGGGTTTTCAGGATAAAATATAACTCAAATGGTTCATTGCAGAAATATAAAGCAAGGTTGGTTGCTCAAGGGTTCAACCAAAGACCCGGGTTTGACTATACTGAAACTTTTAGTCCAATGGTGAAACTTACTTCCATTCACCTTATCTTGTCATTGGCATTTTCAAATTCTTGATGTATACGGTAATTGGACGTCAATAATGCCTTCTTAAATGGAGATATATTAGAGGATGTATAGACGAAGCAACCTCAGGGATATGAAGTGGGGAATGGATCTCTTGTTTGCAAACTAACCAAAGCCTTATATGGCCTTAAGTAGGCACCTAGGGCCTGGTACCACAAATTGTCAACAGCTCTACAACATCTTGGCTTTACTCCCACAAAGTCTAATGTCTAGCTCTTCACCAAGGTCACTCCCTCAGCTACCACATATATTCTCATATATGTAGATGATATCATAGTCACAGGAAGCTCCTCCACTTATATCACTGAGCTAATTTAGCATCTGCATTCCTCTTTTGCTCTGAAAGACATAGGGTCTCTTCACTATTTTTTAGGCATTGAAGTGTCACACACTACTAATGGTGGCTTATTTTTGTCTCCAGCAAAATATGTTGCTGATTTTTGTTAAAGGAAGCACAGATGACTGGTTGTAAAGCTTGCTCTACTCCAATCCCCTCTTTCTTGAAATTGACATCTCATGGGAGTCCTCCTTGTTCTGATCCTGCCGTTTACAGATTTGTGGTTGGCAGTCTTTAGTATCTTACTATGACTCGACTAGAATTAGCCTACCGCATCAATAGGGTGTGTCAATTTATGCACAACCCTCTTAAAGAACATTAGAAGGTAGTTAAGAGAATTTTGAGGTATCTCAGTGGCACCGCTCACTATGGTTTACATATTCAGAAGACAACAGATTTGAGGGTCACAGGTTATAGTGATAGTGACTAGGGTTCGGATCCTAATGACAGAAAATCAACAAGTGGCTTCTGTGTGTATCATGGACCGAACTTGATTTCCTAATCTTCCAAGAAGCAACACTCAGTATCAAGAACAAGCACAAAGGCAAAGTACAGAAACTTAGCATCACTAGTTGCTGAGCTCTTCTGGATCAGAAACCTACTGGATGAGCTGCAAGCTCCACTTCGAGTCACTCCTTTAGTCTATTGTGATAACCTTAGTGTAGTAATGCTAGCTGCTAATCCTATTCTTCATTCCAAGTCCAAACATTTCGCGTTGTATCTTCACTTTGTGCGAGACCATGTTACCAAAGGCAAAGTCCGCATTAGTCACATTCCTACAGAGCACCAGGTTGCATATGTTTTGACTAAACCAGTGTCCTCTTCTTTCTTTACTACTTTTCATGACAAACTCAGAATTGTGGATCCACAATCCCTGAGTTTGAGGGGGGATGTAAGGCAAAAAGCATGTAGGTAGTTATGTATCTGAGAGAATCTATTAGCAGTCAGTTGGAAGTTTGTTATGCAGGTAGTTATAGCTTAAGTGTGCAGTAGCTTGTAGTCTCATGTCTATATATATCACGTAGCCATAACGTGCTAAGCAAGTAATCTCATGCTTTCACAAATTCTCTCTTCTCTCTTCTCTCTCTCACTCCTCTTTTTTGTTGTGCAAAGCTTGCCCTGATACTTTACACCTATCAAAAAATAATAATAATAATAAAGATAATAGTGTTACAAAAGAAGTTAGTTAAGCTTTACGAAACTCAATAACTTGGATAAAAATAGCATTTTTCTTGAGAAATTCGTTAGCTTTGAAAGATGTAATTTAATATTTACATAAATTCTTTTTTAAAATTTTGCAACTCTTACTTCTTTTTATGGAAATTGCAATCTCTAACTATTTTAAATGTATTTATGTGAAAATAATAAGTGCTTTTATCATCATCTTAAGAATTTATCTGCATTAATTTGATTAAAGATATATTATAATGGTCAATGTTTCCATTAAAACTATAGAAGTATACTATTTTGGTCTTTTACGATGGTTCATTAGTGTGAAATAATTCATGATTCAATTGGATTTATGAAAATAAAGTAAAATTTAAAAGGGTGTTACATATTCCATATATTCATGAACACCCAAACTATTATTATATTTTAAGATAGTTTATAGAGTAAGCTATATTCATATAAACGTTGCTCTGATAATGGTTATATTTGCCTCTTAAATTAAATTATGTAATTTTCATGTAGCTTCTATTTCTATTTAAGTTTACAGAAGTGATAATGGTAAGCTAAATACTTCACATACCCCCCCCCACACACACACATTCCATTTCTAATATTTAAGTTTATAATATCTTACCAAAGTATTCATTTTTTCAAAAATTTATCCTCCCTATTTTCAGTGTAATATATGTCTATGTGTGTGGTATACTTTTTGTCTGGAAAAAAATTGAGAGTTGGGGAGTAGTTATGGCCCCTAGCCGTCCCTTTTCCTCCATCCTTTAGCCTTTAGTCATGCATATATTAGCCAAATTAAGAATAAATATTTTTTGGTAAAGATATATGAATAACTTTTATAATATGTCCCTTGAAGAACTCATGTGATGACATTAATTTTTGGAGGATTAATGTAATATGGCATATGTCTTTCAAATATTAAAATAGAATTCTACTCTAATTTTTTAAAGTATTATTATTGAAAGGCAAAAAAGTGTTTTTTGTACTTGAAGTAGTAAAATAATCAAGAACCCAAAATATAAAAGAAACTTGAAATTATAGCTTTTAGAAGAAAAAGCTGATTTTAGTGTTGAAAAAATTAATCAACAGCTTTCAATATATCAATCCAAACATGCTCCAAAAGTTTAAGATAAAAAAAAGTTTATATGATGACAAAAGTAATCTACTAAAACTAAGCATGCATTAAAATAACTCTTCAGCAAAAAATAATATATAAGTCTACCAAATAAAACAATTCTAAAACAGAAATATATATATATATATATATATATATATATATATATATATATATATATATATATATATATATATATATATATATATATATATATATATATATAAAACCATGCATCCGGGTTATATAAAATAGGAGGAATTTGGGATATGGTTAATTTTTTGGTATATTAAAGCTTAGGGTTCACATTTTGCTATGAGATTAACTTGCATAAATGGTATCTCTCACTAACAAAGTGTTGGTCCGAATAGAAAGGGCTTGAGTTCCTTAAACATGTGGTATTGGGTTCAATCCCAGAATTTCTATATATGGAAAAAAAAAACACTTTGGGAGGAGTTTCCATTTAGGCACTTGATCATACTTTAAAAGATTAGTCTCTTACTTGATAGATGAGAGGATGCTCTAGGGCAGTGGTAGAGCTTTAAAAAAATTATTAGGGGGCCAAATAATTTAAAATACAAATTAGATAATAATAATTAAATTAAAATTAATAAGGCATTATATATATAAATTTTAAAGCAAATAACTAAAATTAATTGTTAATTTTACAAAGAAAGACTAAAAAATTAATACCTTCTACTATTGGGCGTATTAATTTAAAAATAATTTTAAAGTAATTTGTTTTATTTGATTTGAGTAAAAATAATTATTTTTGTATGATAACTTATTAAAAAGGGTATGAGATAATTTGTTTATATTTTATTATATTTGATATTTTGGTTATTTTGGTAAAAATATTATAATTAAAAAATAATCAACTTTTGCTTATAATTAAAAATTTTCAAAAATCTCTTTCACATATACACTTAAAATTATAACTTCACTACAACAAATATAATCTAAGGCTACGCTATTTTGGGCCACGTTTGAAAAGCGTGGCTTATAACTATCAAAGGCCACACTTTGTTGGGGTGGGCTTAGATAACATTTTTTGACAACGCTTATAAGGCCACGCTTGTAAAATGTGATTATAGACCGAAAAGACCACACTTCTCAAACGTTGCTTATTTAAAGTGAAATGGATACACTTATATAATTAATAGATCACACTTATTAACCGTGCCTACTATTTTTTATTTACGCTAAATTTTAGAAGCGTGGTTTGTTGATTCCCGCTGCAATTTTAATGTTTCCACCGAATTTAGTGTAACAAAATTTAAAGGGAATAAAAAATGAGAGAAACATCTTACTCTCTCCCTATTGACCAAAAACAAAAGCAAATATAACTTTCTGTGAAACAAAATGAAAAAAAAAAAATCAATCCCTATTCCCTAAATTTGCTAAAATCAAAACTCCCCAATCTTCAATTTTCCGTGAACATTCATCTCTCCACATCGTCGATCGCTGCATCCCCTTCCATCATTGAACCTTTTCTCCATATTCAGGTGCGTCCCTCTCTCTCGCTCTCTATCTCTTTATGCAACATTCTCTATTCTGAAGAAGACTTCTGTTTCTTGCTCTCTCTCTCGTAGGACTTGCTGAAGAAGACCGTCTTGGAGAGGAACAAGAAGGACAAGGCCCAACTTGAAGCAATCAGATAGGCAACTGCCTCTCATAGGCTTCCCGTCTTGATCGCTACATGGAAATAGTAAGTATCCTTGCGCCGTATAGGCTCGTAGCTCTCTGTCTCTTGCACCATCTTGCACATTTTGGTGTGGCAACATCTTATGTGGGTTAGCTAAATTGCAAATTGCAACTAAAATTATTTGCCAAGAAAAAAGAGTACAACAGGAGTAAACAATAAATGGAAATATTATTTCAATCAGAATAAGATATGAGGAAATCAGTTAATGCTATCTTATTGCTTTGTTCTTGGGCTTGCCAGCTCGGTTATTTGTGTTAGATGTTATGCCTAGCCGGGGTATGAAAAAATGGTGCTGGTGAAGAGATAGTGGTTTGGAAGACATTTTATTGCATTTTGTACAAGCAACATTGGAGCGCAGAAATCCCATTATCATTGGGGAAAAAAGATTAATTTAATACTATGTGTCATTTAATTTAAATGAGTTTCAAATCCAGGATGTGATTTTCATCTCATTTCTTTTACTATGTGACATCTTCGTGGTGTTTTAATAAATTTTATTTATCAGAAAAAGATTATATGCTCTCATTTTCTTGCCAATTTACTTTACAAAGAAAAGAAATCTTTTATTTTTCTTTTGCTTTGCGATAGAAGCAGTTGCTTACAAGTGGTTTTTCCCTTTCTCTTTCCTTAACTTGTTAATTAGAATACAGTAACATCAATGCCTTTTCCTAATAGATGAGATTGGCTACATGGATTAAACAATGCTATTGTGTCCTATCATAAAATAAATTTGTAGACAACCCATTTAAATCTTTCTTAAAGGTTGTCTTTTTTAGCTAGAATCATTCATAAAAATTGTTACATGTTGGGTGGAACTAGAAAATCTGATATGGGGGCCAAAATATATACCTATTCAAATTATATGCTGACAGAAATACTTTAGAGCATTTTTGAAGCACAAGGAGGTAATGAAAAAATGGTTAGGTTGACACGCACCTCGGAATAGCTTAGGCGAGGCTATAGCTAGACATAATACTTTATCCATTCTTCAAAGGAAGGAGAAATTAATGGTAGCCTTTGGCATCTCGTGATGGTAAAAAGGGAGAGTAAGGATGATAGAAATTGTGACCAAAGGCCAAGAGGATCCTGAGGTGGAAACCTTGCAATCAATTATCAATATATCGATTTAGAAGTAAAATATGGTTCATTTATCATCTTTGGATCTTTGCACTCCTTCCATTATTATCCTAGCTAGTTTGGGTAAATGGTATAGTTTTAATGCCTTACTTTAAATATCTTTAAGGTTCTCTGGTTTTTATCGATCAAGCATTACTTTTATGAAAGGAAAATTGTCTTGAGAATGGGAAGTTTGTGATCTTTTTTCAAAGCTCCTGAAATTGATTTTGAACCACAATGAAATTCTAGGAGGCAAGTACGTTTATGACACATATACATCCATAAAATATGCATATATATTATATACATACATGCACATACATATTTGTATATATATATTTATTACATTTAATTGCATATTGGTGAAGACTTTAAGGTTTGGCATGATGGTCACCATAGTAGCATTTGTTGTGATCTCATTGTGTTGATTAATATGTTCCAGGTTTACTTATGTTACTTGTTTCCTCTCTAAAATTTGATGTGTGAAAGTGAAGATTTAATAAACTAAATGGTAGGGGAATAGTAACTCTTACGCTTATTTCATACCTAGAATTGCCCATAAGTTATTTTCAACCCTATTTATTTGCTTTGCAAGAATACATAATAGATCTCGAGATTGTTCTTGTGCTCTGTATCTATGTAGCAATCTTTGAATAGCGATAGGTTTGGGTGTTAGACAGTCAGGTTTGAACTGACAATGGATGCCATGATGAAGTGTACTATCTATATGTCAAATAAATGTTTTCTCAACCATTATTTTGACATTTTCCACATTTATTTTCAACATAAATGTGCATTGACCAAATGGATTCTTGCTTAAGCCTTGGAGAAAACCGGTGGGGGTGTTGATTACTAGAGTCTTTTTGTGGTTTAGTCAAGTGGTACATAATGGAAAATTAAGGGTCTTGATCTGCAAGTTTGTGGGTGAGACAAGGACACGACCAATTGTTTTCTCTTGGGTGAGGCAAGCATTTTGGCTAAAGGTTGTCATTGTTGAGCTTTATTGCCAACAATGGAAGTCCTCAAGGGTTAAGGAGGTGATGGAGAAAAGAGAGGCAGGAAATGGGGGAAAGGAAGACAAAGTTCAAATGAAGGCAAAGAAAGTGGTAGTTGAATTTTCTAGAAAAGACCTTTAGGCTTCCCTTTAACTAAGTCTTTGGCCACATGAGTTAGCATGGATTTATTGTTTGCTTAGCTTCATTTTGGTGTAAATGAGGGCAAGACGCTGGATTCAAATAAATTTCAAAATTTCAGTTATGTTTCATTTTCCTTTTCCCCATGAGTTTGTCCCACTAATCTATATTCTATTTGCTTTTTACAATTACGTGCTTCCTATATTTGCAATTTAGTAGAATTTCTCAAAAAATTTAGTATCCTGCACTATTAAATATGAACATGTTAAGTTGGGTATTATTATCTTGGAGCTAATGATCTTTTGGTTTAGTTCCTAGTTTATTTGTGTAGAATAATATCAACAAGCTAGTATCAAGTAAAGCAACTTGTTGGTTATCATACATTATAATATATCTAAGACACGCATTATTATTTTTCACATGCTTTTCTATAACTTGAATTATTTACGAAGCTCATGAATTGCTGCGTAGCCATACTTTCTTTCTCTCGTCATTTCCCCATATTGATTTTCCATCAATTTGTTGGAATTTGGGCATCCTGTTCAACAAATTTGTGAGGCATTTAAATTTATATGCAGTTATGACATATTTGCCTCAAGACTTTCGAGGAATTCTCCTCGACAGCAGGGGATGCTCAAAGAAGAATAAGCAAAGCGAGGTTGGCGGGGAATGAGAACCCATCGACATACAATGATATATAGAGAGATAGGGATAAGCTCATTTCTATTAGTCAAAATCTAAAGTGTGATAGACAAAAGAATCATAAAAGTGGCATGAGTCTTAACAAGGAATAAGGAGGCTTCTTAATTTGTATTTTCTTTTTTGCCTTTTTCTTTTTTTGCTTTCTTTTTATCCTGAAACTATCTTAGGAAGCAAGAGTTCTAAGTTTCAGAAAGGAGTTCTCCTGGTAGGTCACTTTGTATTATGTAAATGGATTAGAGATCGAGCCTTTTAGTTGCACTTTGGGCTATAAAAACTTAGCTAACATCTAACCGCTTTCTTATTTGCAAGATGGGAGTATTTTGAAAATAATTATTTGAGTCTGTGCTTGAATTATGTGTATTATGTGTGTCATTGGGTCTATGCTTGCTTTGTTAGTTGAGTAGACTTTGTGGTTAAGACTAGTTTCATTAGCTCAAAACTATAATAGATGCAATTAATTATGCGATCCATTTTTATCAGCTTATATCTTTTGTGGTATCATGTGGTTTTTGATTTCAATGATAATTAGTTTTACTTGGGTGATTTTGCTAATATTTAGTTCTAAAATATATGTTGTCAGATATTCTTCTTTTTCATCCTTATATTTTTAATTTCATTTTAATGTGTATAGGATAATGTGGATGATGCATTGGATGGCAATGGAGTATGTTGACCTCTGGCATGGTGAAGAAAGACAGATTATGATCATGGTGTTTCATACACTTTGTGACATATTAATGTTTTCCTTTTAATCTTGTTTTTAGTACTTAATTAGACTGTAATATGTTATTTGTTCCTACCTTGTACTTAATTAGCTACTATGTTAAACTTGTTTTTAGTACTTTAGGCTAATATGTCAACATTGGATCATGATGATACTTTCGACATTATTAATGAACTATTGATGTTTTTGTTTGAACTTGTTTAATTATTATCTTTGAATTATTTATTTTTATAACACACTTTGGAAGTATATATAAATACATACATACAATTGATCTTTAAGTTGAAGTTGGTTTAATAATAAAATTAAAGTTTAAAATAATGAATTCTTACTAAATAATGAAAAAATTAAAATAATTTTTGCTTAATTTAAAAAGTGTAGCCATATGAGAAACATTTAAAAAATGTAGCCAATTTGGGAACAAAAAAATAAATAGGTTATGCACCACGCTTAAAAAGTGTGGTCTTATGGGAAAAGAAGAGACCACGCTTGTAACTGTGGCCTTAGGTACATAGAAAAGACAACGATTGAAAAGTGTGGTCTTAAAGAAAAAAGAATAGGCCACTCTTCGTAAGCGTGGTTGTAAATAAATAGAAAATACCTTATAAGCTATAAGCGTGGCCTTAAGTATAAGTGAAAGTGTTGTTTTTGTTGCAATAGAGGCCACGTTTTTTGATAAAGGCATTTTAGCTTAAAGCATAGCATTTTCTCCTCAATAAGCGTGGCCTATGCAGAATAGGATACGGTTTATAAGCGCACTACACGAAAGCGTGGCCTTTGGGTGAAAAGTGTGGTCTTTTATCAAAGGCCACACTTTTCATGATTAAAAGCCACACTTTTTAAGCGTGGTCTAAGGGCATATTTGTTGTAGTGCTTTTTTGTTTATAATTCATTCAAACTTTTTTCCCAAACATGTAAAATTATTTAAAAACACAACTTTTATTAAAAAAAAAAAAGTTGTTTTCTTGCGTCTCCAAATATATATCTAACAATGTCAAATATTTTGTAAGCATATGTATAAATCAAAGCAAAGTTTAGAGTTAATAAATCGATTATTTGATTATTAAACATGCTATTCAATTTTTATAATTACTTATCTATTATACAAAAAATATTTTCACTCTAAAATGGTGCTCAATTATAACATGATCTAAAAATAAACTAATAAACTTTTAAATTAGGGAAGCCTATTTTAATAGAGTAGTGTTATTTACGTAAATTAGCATATTCAAACATAAATCTATTTATTAAACAAAACTTCTCTCTCTCTCTCTCTCTCTCTCTATATATATATATATATATATATAAATTTAAAAAAAAAATTGGGGGGGCCATGCCCCCATTGTCCCCAAGAAGATCTGCCAGTGCTAAAAAAAAATAATTGTATCTCCTACATAGCATGACAAAGACTCTTCAACCCTTGAATTTAAGCTTACTTATCAAATAACGACTCTTCAGCTTGCTCATCAAGTAAGTTACTCATGATAAGTAAATATGATTCAATTTGAGCAGTATTGCACGTGAAATTCAAATAACTATCTAGAGTAATGGTTTCATTTTATGGGTAAATATCTCTATTTAAAAATATTTTTATATAGCACACCCTCCATATGGACTATGTCAGTCGTTATTCTACAATCTACAGCTATCATTGCTGTGTCTACTGCAATCATTAGCATCATTACAAACCGGTCATTTTGGCAGTTACCACAACTGTAACTTATGGCACTTTCATCGCCACATTTTTGTTATTGGAAGTTTTTGTTATGATAGCTGTGTGATGGAAAATTGATTTCGAGGGCTAATTAAGCAGTGTTCTGTATCTCTAATCATGTTAAATGTGCCAAATAAATTTATATATGATATGGATTACACTAAATATATGTTTAAGTCTCTTTCTAAAAGTGGCTCATGTGACAAGTGGTTTACGACAGTTAAACTAAAGTAGGAGCCTTTTCGTGTTAGGTCATGTAAAGAAGACACCACGTTGTATCTTGGGGGAAAAAATGCCTCAAAAACAGTTAACACCACTTAAGAGTTAATTATAAGCACCAATTAGTTGATAGGAATAATTTGCCTTTATAGTAAAAAGGTTAAAAGTAATGGTACTTTAATTTGCACCTTTTTTTTATAACAAAACTTATACATAAGTTAATTCCCATGGACATTACTAAAAGTTAGTCATGACTATTCATTTAAATTTCAAGTAACTAAACGACATTCCGAGAATATAATTTTATAAGGAACAAGTATTGGAGGATTTCCAAAATTTAACTAACTTGATTAACTCAAAAATGGTTTAGAGAAAATGGGATTTTAGTGGACAAAAAAGGTTTTCTCTTCAACTTACGGGTTTAAAATTTTCTGAAATAACAAAATGCAATCCCGAAATCTAGAATGTTTACCTTTATAATTTTACCTCTTTGCTCTTTGGTTTGGAAGAACTGCAATATAATCACCAAATTGCATCCTTTTCTTCTTTTTTCCCTGCACTAATAAAACCAAAATTTCTTTTAATATTTATATTGTAGATACATAGGGGAAGCCAAACCCAAAACGGAGAGAGAGAGAGAGAGAGAGAGAGAGAGATAAGATTGAGAATCAATACCCCGTGAGTAAAGCTTTGGAGGCATCCAAAGAAGACACTTAAAAGCTGCAACATGATTTTGACAGTTAGCTTTGCTAGGTGCTAGTTGTTTTGTGAATACGAGTCTATTATTTGAATTTATATTTTGAAACATTAAAGAGATATTACACTCTCAAAAAAGTATTGTCAAATTTAAGAGTAAAATTTTAAATTGGTCTTTAAAATATTAATTTGATTTTCTAAAAATTTGTAATATTAATTTGGTCTTTAAAAGAGATATGAAATATTATTTTGATCCTCAAAAAATTTGTGATATTAATTTAACTTTTGAAAGAGTAAATTTTATTTTAAATTAATCTAAATTAATGTTAAAACTCTTTTGAGAACTAAATTAATGTCATAATTATTTTAAGAATTAAATTGATATTTTATAACTCTTTTAAGGATCAATTTAAAATTTTATTCTAAGATTTAATAAAATGAACTCAATTCAATAGTATAAGATTCTCAAAAAAATATTAATTTGTTTAAATATTCTATTTAGTGTAGTGCCCATTTTTTATGTACAAAAATAAATTTCCCTGTCGATATATACCGTGTCTCATCAGTCGGCAATTGAGATTCCTAGCCAGCTTCCAAGTTAACCCCACTGTGCCAATGCATCACCATCTCTTTCATCAGTCGTTCACGTTCCCATGCAGAAGACTGTTTGTATTCCAATAACATGTACACTGTTTCCCTTATTTTATGACCCCACACGCCCCTTCTTTCATGTGTGTATGTAATGCATCTGTAGCTTATCTTGAATAGGACAAGGTTAAACCAGCTTGCAGATATTGTCTTTTTCTCTATTATCCACTTTGACTACTATAGAATGTCTGTGTACCAAATTCCACTCATTCAAAATGATCAACTTCCAAGTTTTTATCCAACTACTTCAATCGATTCTCTCATATATATCAAGTATTTGAAGAATTACTTGGTAACTATATACATAACTAGAGGGGTAAATTAGCAAAATGTTGCATATAAAAGAAATCATTGATAAAAGTTTCATTATTATAATTTTTCTTTATCAACAGTCAATTATAATAACAACTCCACCTTTATTGAATTCAACTTCTTGTGGAATTTTTAGGTAGTGTTTGAAGTGACTAAATTTTAGAATTTATTTGATTTATAAATTAAATCTTATATTTGGAATTATTATATAAAAATAGGATTTGAATTGATTTAGAAATCAATTCTTATATTTAAAATATATTAAATTGTGTTTGGAATGATTAAATATGGTATTAATTTGATTTAATTTGTATTTAAACTTTAAAATCAAATTAATTTACATCAAATCCTTTTAATTTTGATAAGATTTTAAATAAAAAAAATTAAATCAATTCATTTCTTATTTTTAAAATATCCAAACACATAATTTGATTTTTAAATCAAATTATTTCCATTTTCTTAACATTTCAAACAAAGTATGAATGAATAATTTGAGGCAATTCTAAAACAAGGCATTGTAAAACAAGAAATTGTGACTTTCCTATTGTAAAATGTGATATTATTGGTCAATTTTGTTTGAATGATGTTATTTAAATATCATAGTTCAACACTAAATACAACACCATATCTATTTTATCTCGATATATGCATACACTTAATTAGCCACGCGCTCACATGAATATACAATATCTATACAATGTCTATACGGTATTAATTTTTTTAAAAAATTCCCCTTTATTTTACTTTGTTATTTATTTGTTAACTTCACTTTTTTTTTTTTAATTTTGTTTTAGATATTCTCCCAATAATTTATTTTCGTCCTGTGAAAATATGCTATATATGTCAAACTACTTCTAATGAACTTGACAAGAATGAAATTATTGGTTCAGTTACAATGAATATAAAACACGAGGGAAAAAACAGGAGTGCCCTTGAAGCTAAAACTTTTCATACATATTATTGTAATTCCAAAACTGCATCACGTGTGTGATCAACAAAATTCTGTGTCCTCATCCTCTTTATAAACCATCAAATGTTGTTTAGATTTCTTTGTACATAGTTCTCTTGTGAGAGAGAGAGAGAGAGAGAGAGAGAGAGAGAGAGATAAAGATGGTTTCGAAGGTTCACAAGAGAACAGCCATGTACAGGAACCTACAACTTCTTCGTTCAATCATATACTCCCACTCGGTGATTACTCTGAAAAATCTCTTTCTTCTATATATGCCTGCCATCGATCAGTTTCTTCATTATCTTTTATATGCAGCATCCATTTCAAAATAAGAAGAACACAGAGCTGAAATAGATTTGATCATTTCTGTCACATGCAGTGATCTGTGATCATCATCTTCTCTTTCAGTCATCAAATATATTTTATCCCCTTCATCTTCTTCTTGAATTAAAAACACTCACTTGATCCACCCTTTTCAACTTATATATATTCACTAATAGTGAGATAATTTCTGCTAAGTTGTATCTTGCTTATAATATTTTTGTCCTCTAAATAGATATTGTTCAAGCATGGAATCTTTTCCTGTTTATGCAGCGAGAGAAAACATCAGTGTTATTGGATGCATCAGAATACATACAAGATCTGAAGCAAAGGCTGCAAGAGTTGAACCAATTAGTAGCAGCAACAGCACAAAAAATCGTTGACTATGATCCAATGCCTATGGTATAATTAATAACCTTTGTCAGAAAATTAACTAATATTCATATAAATTAACCAGCAGAAATTAAGGACTCTGTTGCCTTACTTACCAATTTCAGCAGATGTTGTGTATTTACTTTGTGCTTGTTACTAATGATTTTACAGCTTAAAGTTGAACCTCAAGAAGAGGGCTTTATGATCAAGGTTCTGAGTGAAAGGAGTTGCCAAGGTTTGCTGGTGTTCATACTTGAAGCCTTTGAAGAGCTGGGTCTTGATGTGCTCCAAGCTAGGGTTTCTTGTGATGAAAACTTCTGTTTTGAAGCAATTGCAATCAAAGTAAGATACACACATACGCATGCATAATCATCTATATCAGGAAAAGGAATTTGTACAATATAGCTTTAGATGTCACTTCGGGCATCTATGGATTGATGTGTATATAGTTAGGGATTTTAGTTATGTTTTAGGTTAAGGTAAGATAACTGATAATGTATAAAAATTTTTTTACTAGATTTATTATTTATATAATTAAAATTCATAATTATTAACACATGGTTTCTACATTTTTTAAAAATAAATTTACTATTTAATAATTAAAATATTCATTTATTTTAAAATAATTCCACGTATGTTAAAATGATATCCACCATCACTATATAAAACCAATAGTACTTATAAGAAAATTATATCTCTCTCTTATTTTATACTTGTATTGTAACTTTTTGGGTGGAGCTACTGACACAATTAATTATTTGTGGATGTCCCACAGGAGAACAATCATGCTAGCCATTTGGATGCACAATTAGTTGAACAAGTAGTGTCTCAAGCTATTCAAAACTGGAGGAGGGAAGTTACACAGCAATAATGATCTTGCAACTCTTCTCCATATGAGAACAACTTTGTACCCTGAGTCTCCTTCCTGTTACATTAATGTTTCTTCTTTTAAATGGGTCTAGATGTTTGCCTTTCTGATGAGTTTTGTATAATTGTAAGATAATGGTCAATCTTCCAGATGTACAATTTCATTCTCTCTCCTTTAACTTCTAATGAATGAGAATAGAGAGGTTTAATTCAGAACATATGAATCGCCGTATGTACTACTAAGCATAGTAAGTTCTCTCCTGTTAAGTATGAAGAAAGTTCTAATGTTATAGATGAAAGAAATTAAAAGGGAATTTAATATACAGGGAAATCTTAAACGAGGGGTGTTAGCCCCGAAGGGTTCACAATTATTAATTGATTTTGGACTACTAGAACTCATGCTCGTGTAATACGGAATTAGTTCTAATATGCTTGCTGGTATTATAATTCAAACACCATAACCACATGAACTTTTACAAATTGTTTATACGACACTCATTCAAAAGATTTTCCACTTGAATGCCAAGGGATCCCTTTGCAGAATGATTACCTCAAAGCGAGAAAATTGGATAGTCCACGATTTTGGCTTTAATAGTAGTCCGTTAAGGAGTTAGTCCCTAATGTCAAAAACTTGCAAGAGAGATATTCTTGTGTGGTCATGGAATACTAAGTTAGATATACTTTGATTAATTTTAGAATGATACTTCAACTTTAAGTGTTGAGATGACTCACAACTAACAATTAAATGTTATTCTGTAAGTGATCAGGGCATATCTAACTTGCTACTACATGACTACACAAAAATTTCTCCTTACAAGATAGTATTAGTTTTGTCTACATGGCTAACAAAGTCTAATGTGGAGATGATGTGGCTGAAGAAAAATGCTTACATAGAAATTATGGATCCATCTCAATAAAATACCAAGTGTTGATTAATAACCTCAAAACCATACCCCCATCATCTCCTTCATTCTTTGCAACCGAAACCCTTCATTGCAAAGTGCAAACCACTAACCAAGCAAAGTGCATGAAAGGATGAGGTGATGGCTAGGACAAAAGGGTTACAAAGAAAGATAAGCAGAAATGATCAACAAATGAAGAACACTTGAGAGAAAGCTTTTGAATGACCCATGGAAGGGCAAAGGGAGAACCAAAATCCTTATAGGGGGCATTTGGTAAAAGGTTTGAATTTTCATTTCTGAGAATAGGATTTATGAGAATGCTATCCCCAAGAATAACTTTTCCAGGTATATGTTTTATAGAGAATTTGGTAGACAGATTGAATTCCCAAGAACCTTTTGCATGTTTTAAAAAATACCATGGCAGAAGGCGGTAGTCCGGTGGCGGTCTGGTAGTAGAGTATAACTGGCGGTGGGTGGCAATAGATGACAATAGGGGTAATTTAGTTTTCTTATAGGGAAAAATATTCCCATTCCATGAAAATATTGTAATCCCATATGTGAGATAGGAAAGTTTTGTGGAAATTTTAACCTAAAATCAATCCCAGGATTGCAACATTCCCAAGAATAATTTTTCAACTCTTTTACCAAATAAGGGAATGTTTTCACATTCTCAGAAATGTGAAAACATTTCCCTAATAAGTATCCAGAGAAACAAACTCTTTTTACAGGATTATGTGTTTGAATTGTGTGATTTGCAAAATGGTCCAAAATGTGGCCTTAGAATATTGATAATGTAGCGATTAGGTTTCCACTTTTAAGTAATTTTGGCGTTAAGTTATTGACGTTCTATTAATGGCTAAAAATAGATAGAATATGTTATTGGATACTCGCATAAGTTGCCTCCTTTGTGTTTATATGCACTTGTTTGAGAGTAAAGGGAATGACCAAAGTATAGGACCAAGGTGGTTGGCCTATCTAGGAGTATAACATATAAGTAATTGAGCCTCATAATCATATGATGGAGACCATATTAATAATAGAGTAGCTCCATGCCAAGTTTCTTTAGCACGACATTAGATAAAAACTAACACCATCTCGTAAGTTTTTTATGGTAGAGACTAACTCCTTAGCAGAGTTAATTATTTGCCACTTTCATAGCTTTTCATATTGCTTGTATTCTATCATATAGATCTTGTTTGGTTTGCAACAATACCAATGGAGAAATTACAATTTTCAAAGAAAATTATAAGAAAAATTGCACCTGGGTTTGATACCAGGTAGAGCCTAATTTGTGACATATGAACTCTCCTCCTCCCTGTAAAGGTGTGTGTGTGTTGACCAAAACAAAAAAAAAAAATTACAAATTTTAAAACAATTTTTATGAAAGAAGGCATTGCTTTCTGTTAGGTAATAAATTGTAAAGATCCTAAGCATGGCTTGAAATATGGCCTATCATGATCAGGCTAAAATAAAAGAAAGACGGGGTCGATAAGAGTAAAGTCTCAAGGGAAGTTATATCGAACTTGGAAGTATATAGTGTCGACTATTGTTAGATCTTGTTAGTAGACTAGGAAGTAAATGTCAACAAGAGGCATTCGACTAAAAGCAAGATCGGATGGAAGTCAGCTTATCAGGATATCAAAGATTGGAACAAGTCCAGAGTCGAAGCATAATATTTCGACTAAGATCAAAGTACCATACATGGAATAATGATGGGGCAAAAAATAATGTTCCAAAACATGTTAAAATTCTAGAAGGAAGAAGATAGGCCCACACATGACCATAAGATGTGGGAAGAGTACGTGGGATAATAAAGAAAACAAGAGTGAACGTAGGCTTCAAAGAAACGAACTGCAAAACGTGAAGTTTAATGGGCTTAATCTCTAGTGATTCGTTTGGGCTATAAATAGGATAATTTGATAGCATTAAGGATGAACTTTTGCATATTTGAAATCACCTCTAAACATTTTGCCAAAATGCTCACTTTGATATTAAGGAATACCGAAAAGCTCAAGTAGTAGTCCTTTTCTCTTTTTTTGCATTTAGTCATTTGATTTTGTTTTCTCTATTTAACTAGTGATATTTATTTACACAACAGTGTTATTCTCACTGTTTCATTTTACTTTGAGATTTAATTAGATTTTTTTCCTTTTACTTTGTTTGATACTTTTTAATTTATGAGAATTTATAAGAGCAGTCGCTTCCGTTCCCCGAATTGAGAGCCATAAAGTAAATTGATATAGTTGGTTTATTTGTATTATCGACTTAAACTCCAGTAAACACTTTCCTTTAGATGAATGTGTGTTCGCGTTCACAACCAAACATACACATACAAGTACTAATATAAATATTACATGTCAAATTTAGTGGTCAACTATTATTTTCCCTTTTTTTTTGGGGGGATTTTGGGTTTTACATGTCCAATCCAAACGCAGCACACACAAGGCAGTCGATCAATTCTATTCTAAACGTTCTTTTTGTTAACGATAGAAACATAAGAAGAGAAAAGAACACGTTCTTCAAAAGCATTTTGTGACCAAGACATTCAGATTCTTGGCTCAATTAAAGGCCTTGACTGCCACTTATTACATTATAGTAGCCCTCAATGGCATCCCCAAGTGATGTGGTGGGTACTGGCTAGATCCACTTTAACGCGGTTCCATTAATTTGGCCATAAAAAGGGCTTTGAGAAGTGGGAACTCAAAAAATTACAGCAACCACCACCACTATGCATTCCAATAACTCACATAATCAAATTAAAATCCTTTTTTTTGCGCTGACTTTCTCTCATCACATTATTATTAAGTACTAACACCAAAGCTCTGAATTCTGAAATCTGACAATGGTATATATAAATACACAATGTACAAGCGCGTTACAAAACAAAATCTTCCCTCACACGTCATATTCAAACCAAAATTATTTTATTACTCTCAACCTTCTTCAGCCTCCTTGCATTAATTGCCTTATCTGCATAGAGACAGACATGAAGCTTTTATGGTTTCTTTTGCACTTGCTCTGCCTGGTGTTGCTTCTTTTACATCCCTCCATTGCTGCTAGGCAACTCTTTACTACGCGTAGCATCAAAGATTTAACCATATAACTGAATTTTGTTTCTTTTCACAGATCACATATATATAGTCTTATCAATATATCTCATCAATGTCAGTGCATCTATTTGAATACAGTGGCTTCTTTTCTTGTTTGATTTACGACTTTAATTTATGTATGTGACAGGCCATCTCCTGCTCATTCTGGTTCTCCATATCATCTTAATTTTGGTCGTGTAAATGATCACCCAATAAAGTCCCCTCCATCCCCAAGGGATGCTTCTAGTGCACGTCCATGAATAATCTAGCTTAGCTTATACAGTTTTCTGTTTTGTATATTATCACTTTAATTCTAAACTAGCTAGTAAGCAGTTTGTGCTAGTTCAGCTATGTATGTAATACCTTAATATTATTTTAATTTTTGTAATGATAACTCCATTTAATGCTGCCAATAATTTTGAAATTCTTCGAGGTAGTAACAAGAAGAAAAATTATTTCAGATTTTGAATATCAGATCTAGCCTCCAAGGAGCTGTATATGCATGTAGACTGAAAATGCTAGCATATGGCGCATTTGCAGATGAATGGTAGCTGTAAATGAACTATTATAATCATTAATTTTTTTCACAGGATTTTCTACTAAGTGAATCATGCAACTTATTCTAAATTGAGAGACAGTGAGAAAATCCATTCATTTCGTGAGAGAAAAGAAATACCAGTATAGAGAAACTAATTATCTGGAAGAAGGTAAGAATTTCCAGAGATTGCAATCTCTAGCTTGCAGAATCAAATCTCCCAAAACAAGCCTATAAAAGTTCGGTGAGGTGATCGTGGTAGGGCTTTCATTAACAGTCACGGAACACTCTAAATTCTGACAATTCTTTGAATTCGAAAGGACATCCAATGTTGGCATTGATCAATTTTTTGTACATAACAGTTGCATGTTTGGGATTTAAAATCAATAAAACCTGTTATATAGACGATAAATGATTTCATTTTGCAGAGTTAAATATATAGTTTGATCTAAAAATGAAGACCGCCTCTTCTCACTCTAAAGTTTTATTTAAATGAAACAAATACTACTAATGCATTTTTTCAATAAAATAACGCCAGATATATTATTTTTCGTAAATACAATTAAGTATGAATGACCTATGTTTATTTTTTTTTTTTCCAAAAAAATCTAGTAATTTACATTTAAATCTTTAAATAAGATATATATTCACGCATAGTTAAAAGCCATAATTTGAAGTGCACAAGTCATGTTACTTCAATATACTAACGAAATTATTTTTAAGTTAACACTCAAGGATTGTTTTTTTTAAGGAGATTATAGTGGTGGTAGAATGATGGGAGAAGGAATAGACATGTGGGATTAAACCCTAAATCAACGCTAAGAATCTCCTAGTGCAGGGATAAGGAGAAGAGTCACTTGAGCTGTATTTTTTATTTTTCATTTTTTGGTCGAGAGTTACACCTTATTGGCTAGAATTAAGTTCTAATCATGTAAACCCAAATTATTTGTAAAGCCCAAAGAGGCCCATTTAGTCTAAAGGCCCATTTAGCCTTTTTGAGTCGTTTCCTCGCTATCCTCTCCCTCCTTTCTCCTCCATGTCGTTAAACACTATAACACTCTCTGCTAACTGTAGTAGCATAACCCCTTGTATCTGCAACAACTCCACACTCACTTATTACGACGTCGTTTCCGAGGTACCCATGAATCCCTCTTCCACCCTAACCACTTCTTCTCCCTTCACCCCTCTCCGCCTCCCTTCCACCACCACCACCACCACCTCGAAACGACGTCGTTTCAGGGTCTCATTCCCTCGCTGTTCCTCCTCCGCCTCCTCTCCGGCGGCGCCGGCACTGAAGGACCTCGCCGGAATTGAGCTCGTCGTCGACAAGCTATCGCCGCCGTTGTGGCTGGCTGCCTCTGCTGTCGTCGTCGCCGGCGCCGTCGCTGCCGGGTACGGCCTCGGCTCGAGGTTCGGCGGAAGCCGGAATGTGGCGCTTGGCGGAGCCGGCGGCGCTGCCGCGTACGCTCTGAAGGCCGCCGCGCCGCAAGTTGCGGCCGTGAATTTGCATAACTACGTGGCTGCGCTTGACGACCGTTCGATGCTGAAGAAGGAATAGATTGATGGAATTGCGAACAGGTTAGTCTAAATTGCTCGTAGTGTTGGTCAATTATCGATGACAATGTTATTGTTATCTATATAAATTCTAAATTGATTATCTCAATTTTTGTTTTTAAATTTAAATTTTTTGAAATGGTTGATTTTTCAGGTATGGAGTGAACAAGCAAGATGAATTCCAAGCGGAGATTTGTGAAGTATATAGCCAGTGAGTGACAAATCAATTTTCTGTTAAGTTGCCAATTTGTGTTTCACTCTAATTGATGTGTACATCCATGTGAATGTTTTGTAAGAATTTAATAAGAAATGTTCCCTTTTGTATTCTTAAGTTTTGTGTAATAAATTGTTTGGGTAAGGTTATAAATGAAAAAAGTAGGGTGAGAGCCTATTTAGAATTTTGTTAGAAGCTGCTTTTGGTTCTGCTTCTACTTTCTCTTCTACTTTTTTCTTCTAAGTACTTTCTGTACAAAAATCTTATGCAAACGCACCCAATAATGTGTATGAAAGTTTTGTAAGAAATTAGGTGGTGTCTCGATTGTTTTCTATTTTCATTATCAGTTGATATATTTTCATTTTTAATACAAAAATGCTACCTTGTTTACATTTTGGAAGGACATGGTGAAAGCAATATACTTTGCAGAATTTTGAAAACAAATGGAAATAAGGTCGCGTTTTTGTAATTATTAATTATTAATGAAAACAGAAAACAAACCGAAGGCCCTCTATCATTGAATGAGTAAATTGCGTTGCATTTCAACTTTGCGTTCAGGTTTGTGTCATCTGTGCTTCCTCCTGGTGGTGAGGAGCTTAAAGGTGATGAGGCTGATAGGATCATCAGCTTCAAAAACTCTATAGGAATTGATGATCCTGATGCAGCTGCTATGCATATGGAGGTATTCTTGTCTTGTGCTAATTCTGTGCATATTTGGAGATTGTGTACATTTATTATCATTAACAGAAGATGTTATACTTATTTCTCCAATTGGTTTGCTGCTTGTTAACTGCCAGATTGGTAGGAAAATTTTCAGGCAAAGGCTTGAAGTTGGGGATCGTGAACGTGAAGCTGATATTGAGCAACGTTGGGTAAGTCAATTGTACCATTTTCTTCTCAAAAATAGATGGAAATACCTACAGAGATTAAAATGAACACTTGGAGCTTGACCAATGTTATTGATTCTCCAGTGCGGGCATTTCAAAAGTTGATATATGTGTCAAATCTTGTTTTTGGAGAAGCATAAACTTTACTTCTGCCTTGGAAGCGTGTTTTTAGGGTCACTGACTCCCAGGTATTTTAATTACTTCTTTGTCAATTGGTGTACGTGTCAGGTGTAATTTGATTTGTATTGGACTATTTGTATCATGCAATGAGACTAGGAGCATAGCTGTCTTATCATGTATAGGTATTTTTAGTGGAAAATAAGAACTAACGTTGTGCAGTATGAAATTCAATGTGTGTCAACACTATCATGGATATGGTCTTATTTCTTATACTTTTCGTGTGTCTTCATTATCACTTTTCTTTAATTATCCCCTTTTTTCCGTTGTTTTTCATTTGGTGATTATCCAATGTTCTAGGTTGAAGTAGCTATTCGTGACAATGCCCAGCAATTGTATGCTTCCAGGCTGAATTCAGTTAACAGAGGTAAGTATGTAATGCATCTAGGCCTTTAGTTTATCTTATTGTAATGAAGTGGTCAACATCTCATGTGCGGTAGTTAATTGGTTAATACCGATGTTAAGTTGTCCTAAGTTCGTTGCATTTTAGACAATATCAGTCCAATACCTGTTAATGGTGAGAAACAATTTGTAGATTACCCTCTTCTTTAGTTCATTATGCATGTGTTTTCCTTATTAAATAAAGTTTTAATATTCTGGTTGTATTCATCAGATATGTTAGAATTTAATCTGTAGTTCTCTAAAAGAACTGTTATTGAAACAAACTAACTCATTCTATAGCAACTTTTTTAGTAGCAATGTGATTTGGCTTCATTTAGTCCTAACCAATTATTTCTTGCGGATATCGATGCAGAACAACTTGTTTTACTTAGAGAAGCTCAATGTTTGTATCGCCTTTCTGATCAGGTACATTTTCTTTATTTCTTCTTTCATAAGTATAACTGTCAACTGCTTCTCTGGGGTAAACTTTTCTCTCACTATCAATGAGTTCCTTGGTGTGGTATAAGGTTCCATTTATTAATTAAAATGAAATTTTCCTTTGAAGCTTGCTGAGAGCTTGTTTAAGGAGCATACAAGGAAGTTGGTTGAGGAAAATATCTCAGTAGCGCTTGACATACTTAAATCCTGCACAAGAGCAGTATAAGTTTTCTGGTTCTCAAAAATGTTTATCTTTTGGTCATGTTCTTCAGCACCAAATGTTGGTCTATAGTCTTCAACTAATCTTTTCTTTTGAGGGATATGGTCACTACTGGTTTTCATTGATAGTTGAGCCTGTGTGAACTTATGTGTCAAAAAATGATTCCATGCAAAACATTGAGCTCTGGAGATGCCTTTATTTTCAATATGTTACCTAGGTTTTCTTTGTTTCTTAATTTTTATTGATGTAAGCAATTTGCAAATGTATAATTCTCCCCTTCTTATCAATTTAATTTTTTTTTTTTAAAGTCCTGGAGTTATCAAAGCCATAGAGGAGCTTGATAAGATATTGGCATTCAATAATTTACTCATCTCATTAAAGAACCATCTGGACATGGATCACTTTGCCCGAGGTGTTGGCCCAGTTTCTTTGTTGGGTAAGCTTCTTAACTGATTTTATTTTATATTTTTGTTTTGTTCAACTTTAAGTATTGAATCTAAATTCTTTAAGTATTTCATCTTTAGCATAGGCGTTGAGTATGATGGTGACAGAAAGAGAGAGGACTTGAAACTCCTTTACCTAGCATATGTCACAAATGCTTTGTCCAGTGGCCGCATGGAAGATAATAAGGTAAATGGCCATTGCATTCAAGTATAAACTGTGGAATTTTGAACAAATCTATTCTTTTGAAACTAAGATATTTTGAATTTTTTTTTTAAATAAGATATTTTGAAGTGAGTTTGGGTTAGTGTTTACTTTTGGAAGAAACTTCCAATTTTCCTTCCAATTTTTTTATTGATGTTTTTATTTTAAAAAAAAAAGAAAGAAAAATTGTATGGGAACGTGTAAAATTTATTTGTATTTGGACAAGATGAATGGAACAAGCTAGCTGTAAATTGGTGCTTCTATGTTTCTCATCTTCCAGTTTGGTTTCCCAGCACTTTCAATACGTGCAACTGAGGATTTAATTTAGTTATTAATACATGTTGAAGCTGTGCCTGTACTTAGCCTTCCTGGTCCTTCATTATTTTCTGACCTTTGGATCTATTTTTCTCTTTGACAAGGTACCAAAGCCTGATTGAATAGGTTGTGTAGGGTTCAATCCTTGTTGCCCTTAATCTCATTATACATATTTCATTTTATAGTAGAATTTGTTTTCAGTACAACTGTTCATGCTAGTTGCTTACCATGTTTCACTGATGATGTGTTTTCACTTGAGGGAGCATTTAAATGTCTGAAAATTATTCTTGAGCCGTTGCTCAACTGCTTTAGGTTTTAAGTTAGGTGTTTTTTTGACGTTTCAGTTGTACAATCTACAATGATAAGATTCCATCTTAAACGTAGTTTCGTTTATTCTCTAATTTTGTTTCCTACTTGCCATGAATCAGCATTCAGGTAAGCAGAGACACATAAACATTTCCTTTAAAACCGTCATAAACATAACTAGAAAAAGTTTTTATTGATATAAGCTATTAAACTTGTATGCGTTTATTTTCCTTTAGTTGAACTGCTAATTTTTGAATATAACTATTCTTTTCTAATAGTTATAATTTATTTCAGCTTGCTGCACTCAATCAGTTGAGGAATATATTTGGGTTGGGTAAACGTGAAGCAGAAGCCATTACACTTGATGTTACATCAAAAGTATATCGCAAACAACTTGCACAGGCTGTTTCAGGTGGTGAGTTAGAAATGGCAGATAGTCAAGCAGCATTCCTTCAGAAGTTGTGTGATGAATTGCACTTTGATCCACAAAAGGCCCAGTGAAATTCATGAAGGTAAACTGTTCTATGTCACCCTTGTCATTTTTGCAGTTAGCTGGAATTTAACCGTATGTGATGCCAAGATTTTGCACACTTTTTGTCCTAGGGTTGTATTTATATATGATTCTTAACCTGAAGGTTTGTAATATTACTATTTCAATTTCGTATCTACTTTTTTCTTTATTGTGATGGTTAGCTTTTTATACAATCTGACTGTTATTTTTACTTTGTTAGATAAAAATCTGATTATAGTTTCTTCTTTTAAGAAATTTACTGCCAAAAGCTTCAACAATGTGTGGTTGATGGGGAGCTCAGTGAGGAGGATGTTGCTGCTTTGTTGAGGTTGCGTGTAATGCTCTGTATTCCTCAACAGAATGTTGAAGCAGCTCACTCTGACATCTGTGGCAGTTTGTTTGAAAATGTAATCTATTTCTTTCTTCCTATCTAGTTTATTGGTTTCTGGCAATAATAACTGACTCCCAGAAGCTTAAACAGGTGAAGGCTATGAATGGTTTTATATTTAACACACTACCATATGCAAGAGCCCTTTGGGCATGAACTGTGGACCAAGATTGTCAAGATCGAGATCTTAGCTAGGATTAGAAGGAGAGATTTGAAATGTAACATCAGAGATTGTAACACGAATTATAAGATTTTATTAAATAAATAATAATAATAATATTAATTAATTAACTAACTAACTAACTTTAAAATCATCCGAGTCATTTCATATTATAGCGGACATTTGCAATGTAGAAAACATACAGCCCAAAACAGATGACAAAATACATAAGCAACAAACCAAGCCAGTGGGTGTTGTTGGGATCGGAGTAAACCCTAAACCAAGGATCACAATATCATGTGATTTTACGAGGTTAATCGCGATTAGGGATGGCAATGGGGCGGGGAGTAGTCTCCCACTCCTTGCCCGATGCGGATGCTTCCAGAGTTGCCCCCATCCCTGCGGTGGGAAAAATTTTCCCCATCTCCATTTTCCATGGATCCCCCCCCCCCCCCAACAAAAACAAAAAAACAAACAAAAAGGGATCCGCAGAGGCCCCAAAAATTATTTTAAAAATAAGAAAATCTGTCTAAATAATATAATTAGCCTGAATTTAAAAAAAAAAATTGTAAAATAAAATTGATCCAAATCTTAAACTTTTAGTCTTATAGTGTTACCACCAAATCACCAAATTTTAAATCAAGTCACAATCATCACAATAACACCAAAATAAACAACAATGAAATATGAAAGAGTTCAACAACATTAAACATCATTAGCAAAACACCAAATGTCTTCATAATCTTTATGCTTGAGTTTGTGTTTCACTTCCACTTGGCTATAAAAAGGAATGTTGGGGTGGGTCTAGGGGCTGTTTAGCGGCTGTGTTTGGAGAGCCAGTGAGGAGGAGGTTAAGTTACTAACTTAGGATAATATGGTTTGGTCGTGTTTTCTTTATTTTTTATTAAAAATATAATTAATATAATTAATATATGCAAAATTACCAAATTGGCTTTGGGGTGGAGATCTCCACAGGGCGGGTGGCATAATTCCTGTCCCTATCCCCAAAGTCACTGTGGAGGGATCTTTGCCCCCATTTCCATTCCCACGGGGAAAAATTCCGTATATTCAGATCCCCATCTGTGGGGTTCCCCACGGATATCTTTGCGTATAGATGCCCATTACTGTCCCTAATCGTGATCTTGATGACTTGTCTACGAATGATGCATGTCCTGCCTTATCTTGTGCTTAAGTTCAACTTTTATTTATTAGAATGGGGCAGTAATAGTAAGCTGCTCAGCAAAGAGTCTCGTGATTGGTTTTAAATTATATTTACTGAAGTCAAAGCACATCTATGACTCCATCCTCTGTGCAAAAGTACATTCCATGCACCCATATCATGACAAACTGAGAAAGTGTCTTCATCTCATTTATTGTTTGAGACAGCAATCTTCTGCATCTTCTGTGAATGATAAAGGTTGTCTACAGTTGTTAACATGTGAACTAGAAATTAATAAGCATGGTTTGTAGCTTCTGGGAGGAGGCACGGAGTGGTTTTGTCCAGGTCATTGTTGTTTCCCACCGTTTATATCTTATTTGTCTGGAAGCTTCTTCCATTGCTTTGCAGATTTTATTCTACTCACTATTTGGTTTGGTAGAGTGGGAATTCACATTTTCATGTGGTGCTGATGCACTTCTTTAATGGTAGCATGGATGTAGACACGTCTGCAGCAATTTTTATCCAGTAGAGTTTGTCAAGATAGAATTTGTTAGCAATTTCTAGAAATGTGTGTCATTCAGAATTGTATGTCTGAAATTTTTGTACTTTATTTAGGCCCTGTCATTCCACTTTGTAGATATGTATATACTTACTATTAAATCTCTCTGTTGGTTTTGATTGTATCACACCCAAGCTGAAAAAGAAAACTTTATTTGTAGTTAGTTGATATACTGATCTGTGAAGAAATTAAGGTGTTCTTCTGATTTGCAGTTTTGCAAGGGTAGGTTTCAATTTCTGCCCAATATATTGAACAATTTGTGAGTTACTAACTCGTGTGTTGTCTTTAATAGGTTGTCAAGGAAGCAATTGCGTCAGGGGTTGACGGGTATGATGCTGATATCAAGAAATCAGTAAGAAAAGCAGCACATGGCATGTGACTAAGCAGGGAGACTGCTTTGTCTATTGCAACCAAGGCAGTGAGTATCCATCTGTCAGCAAATTTGATGGTTGTCTATGAGGATTTGAAATGAGTTTAACATTTGCCATGATGTTTTCATCGCACCACAGGTAAGGAAGATATTTATTAATTACATAAAACGTGCACGAGCTGCTGGAAATCGCACTGAGTCTGCAAAAGAACTGAAAAGATGATAGCTTTCAACACTTTTGGTTGTTACTGAGTTGGTTGTGGACGTTAAAGGGGAGTCAGGTGATGTGTCAACTGAAGAACCCATGGAGGAGGGCATGACACAAACTGAAGATGAAGAATGGGATTCTCTTTAGACACTTAAGACAATAAGACCAGATAAAGAACTCCTGGCAAAGTTGGGGAAGCCTGGTTAGACAGAAATTAAAAGATGACCTTCCAGAAAGAGATAGGACTGATCTTTACAAGACATACTTGCTTTTTTATCTAACTGGTGAAGTGAGAAGGGTTCCATTTGGTGCCCGGATCACTACAAAGAAGGATGATTCAGAATACGTTTTTCTAAATCAGCTTGGTGGGATCCTTGGTATGAGTGGTAAAGAAATAGTGGAGGTACACAGGAGTCTAGCAGAGCAAGCTTTTAGGCAACAAGCTGAGGTAATTTTAGCTGATGGACAGTTGACAAAGGCAGGGTGGAGCAGCTCAATAATCTGCAGAAGCAAGTAGGCTTACCTGAAGAATATGCTCAGAAGATAATCAAGAGTATAACCACAACCAAAATGGCAGCTGCTATTGAAACTGCGTTACTCAAGGGAGGCTTAATATTAAGCAGATATGAGAACTTAAGGAAGCCAGTGTTGATTTAGGCAGCATGGTATCTGAAAACTTGAGGGAGATGCTCTTCAAAAAAACCAGTGATGATATTTTCTCATCAGGTACCGGAGAGTTTGATGAGGAAGAGGTTTATGATAAAATCCCATCAAATCTCAATATTAATAAAGAGAAAGCTAAAGGTGTTGTTCGTGAGCTTGCACAAACTAGGTTATCTAATTCACTCATTCAGGCTGTGGCACTATTAAGACAGAAATCGTGAAGGAGCAGTTCATGTTCACAAAATTCTAACATGTTTAACTTTATTGCCAGAAAGAATGATTAGGCATTTAAAAGAAAAAAAGATTGGATGTATGAGCGGTCGTTATTACTCTTGGCTTATCCAATCACCAGACTTGAATCTTGCCAAATTTTGGCAAAGATTTTGGCCGTGTGGCATTACTCATTCTTGATTTGTTTGTGGATAGTCTAATGTGATTGCTTCCTGTCCTTTTGTGCAGGTTTCTTCACTAAATGATTTGCTGGCTTGTGACAAAGCAGTACCCTCTCGGCCACTCTAATGGGAAGTGCCAGAGGAGCTTTCTGATTTATACACTATATACTTGAAGAGTGATCCAAATCCTGGAAAGTTGTCTCGTTTGCAGTATCCGTTGGGTATAAATGATTCCACAGCTGCTGCTCTTAGGGAGAGGGGAGATAGGTTGCTCGATATTGCTGCAGAGGAAGAGGAGTTTGTGTTCTGAGTGTTGTAGCTAAACAGTCAGCAATAGGCATATTGGAGACGTAGCAAGCCCCCCCAATCGAGCAGCCTTTTTTTATTTGCCATGTTGTTTAACGGTGAAAGAGAAAAGAAAATTATATGATTCTTGGAAATGAGATGAGCTCAGATTTTGGACGTACATTGGAGTTGCATATAGACATTATAATGTGACTATTCAATTTAATCAATTGATGTTTTATATCAATAAAAATCATATTGGGTGTACGTCATATGACTTCTTTTTATATATTTTTGTGCTGAAAAAACTGGGTTATTTATCTCGTGAAAATTCAATGGTAGAAAGGTAGCAGGCTAGCAGCTTAACTATTGAAATAGGGAAAGGTGGTAGTAATCTTGAGAAGGGTATTTATATTTATATACGTGCCTAGTCGTGGTTGCAAAATGCAATATTTGACGCGGTAATATTTTCTACTACCTGACTGTTGGGTTTGTATAAAAATATTTCTTCAAAATAATTATTTGCATTATTTGTTCTGTGAATATCTCGTAGTTGAATTTTTCATCGTGAATTATATTATAGTTTATAATTTGATAGACATGCAGGTACGACTTGCTGCAACTTATTAGTGAAGGTGACATCCATAGATACTTTACTTTCTTACTTAATTTTCGGGGGAAGCTGTTAGCATGATGTTTTTGTTTAACGTTATTGTTGTATAAACCCTTTAGTATGCGTCTGAATTAAAAATGGTTTATATTTAGAAATTTATTTAGAGATTTCTTTGTAAAGTATTTTTTTGGTAGAGTAAAAAAGAAAATGCACCATAGAATGTTCGCTGCATTGAAGATCCAATCTTTTTAACCACATGCAGCAGGCCAAACTATGGGATACAAGATGGTATATTGTATTAACATGCAATCGTATACCCTTTTCATTTGAAATGTCTAAATTAGATTTTCATTACATATTTGCCTTTCCTATTTCTAATAATTCAAAAGTATTAAAACAGACAGATGCGGTATTTACTATCGTTTCATTATTTTATTTTTAGGTTAAATATGTTTTTAATTCCTATAAATATATATTATTTTGATTTTAGTCCCTCTAGATATTTTATTTTTTATTTTTAGTTTTTGGTCCCTCTTTTTTGCCATGTTTGATTTTGGCCCTTGTCATTCTAAATTTGATCCCTATAAATATTAAAGAATGTGTGTTTAGTACTTAAAAATATTGAAAATTTTAATTTTAGTGTTTATAAATATTTTAAGAATATTCTTTTGATCCTTACAAATATCATCATTTAACCATTGGATTAACATTGTAGGGACCAGAAATCTAATGTTATAATAAAAAAAGGGGATCAAAAGCTAAGAAAGAATTTTAGAAAGACTAAAACAAAAATAATCTGTAGTTATAAGGATTAAATATATATTTAAGCATGTTTTTCTGGTCCCTTCCGATCTAGTTTGGTCTAGTCTAGTCCAGTTTAATTTGGTTTGGTCTACTCTGATTTGGTTTGGTTATATCTAGTTTAGTTCAATTTGATCTAGTTTGATTTGGTTTGATCTGTTTTGATTCAATCTAGTTCAGTTCAATTCGATTTGGTCCAATTTAGTCCGGTTTGATTTTGGATTGGTTTGGATCGGTCTAGTCTAATATGGATTCGTCTAGTCGGGTTTGATCTTGTCTCGTCATTGGTTCATCCTGAACATTTATTTCATTAATTCTCATCATCTCTTGAAGATTCACCAACCATGGGAATTGTAGTCCCATCATAAATAGAAGGAAAAATTACATCAACATTCTCTGAGATCCATTAATATTACATCTAGATCCTCCTAGATTTAAGTTAGCACTTGACTCCCCTAATTTATTTAAGAATAGTGCAGTAACCTCCCTTGACCATAAATTCTAAATTTTAAAAATATTAAAAAAATATAAAATGACTATTTTGCTCTTAATTATATTATTTGTTAAATATGTTTATAATTCCAATAAATATATGTCGATATGATTTTAGTCTCTTTAAAATTTTTCTTGGCTTTTGGTCCCCCCCTTTTTTCCAACATTAAGTTTTTGATCCCTCCCGTTACCCTAACATTATTAAGTGGTGATATTTATTAGAATCAAAAGAAGATTCTTAAAAATATTTATAAAGGTCAAAAATAAAATTTTTAACATTTATAAGGGTTAAATGTATATTCTAAACTACTTATAGGGATCAAAATTTAGAAGAGGGACTAAAAGCTAAGAAAATTTTTTAGAAAAACTAAACTAAAACAACCTATATTTGTAAAAACTAAAAATATATTTAATCCTTTATCTTTATATCTCTAATCGTAATAATTTATACATGCATGATGCATTCGTTGATATAGTTTTGTTGTTTTATAATTCTCATATGAAAATTGCTAAATCTTAGGAAAGTTCTTTTGTCGATCAATGCAATTGGTTTGTATTTTATTTATGTTTTTCTTTTTTCATTTCTTAACCTCCCTCTTTTTAACGTCAAAAAAAAAAAAAAGACAAAAACAAAAACAAAAAAACCCTCCCTCTTTTGCTCTCCTTTGATGGAATCTTTTGCTTGAACTTGGCAATTTGAAGCTTTAGTATAGTTGCAGAGATTCATATTGAAAGCAAACCAAAATTAAGAAAGGTGTCAACCATGAGCTTAGTGGGGTGTTGGGCAGGTGTAACTAAGTAGTCGTCGTTTTGCATCATATTTTCCATTTCGAGTGCATGCTTACAAATGCAAATGAATAGGGAAAGGTAGAAATCAATTTTCCTTCTTTGTCAAAATGAGACGCAAAAGATAAATGGTGGACCACGCTTGAGACGTTGAATATGCTAGTCATTGGAGAGAAGTCCCTGACAATCTAGATTAACTTATCTAATCGAACTTCAACTTATATATCACTATGACTTGAATTTGGTTCTTAGGATTAGGATTTTTTATTAATAGGTGACTGATTTATAATTAAGTATTTCTCCAAATATTCGATAAACTTAAAAGAATAGACTGACCTCGAAATTTGGCAAACTTTCCCTTTAACTTAAACTCTACATTAAAAATAAAAAAATAAAAAAAGAAAAAGTCCCTTCATGTATCTGATGCTACCTTCGAATTTATTAGATAATGCCAGCTTACGATATATCCATTCTTCTGCTGAGACTTCATCTCACAAATCAGATTTAAATCTGAACCATTTAGACCCATAGCGTTTACTTTTCTTGTACTATTATTAACTTTATCATCATTTTGTAATGCAGACACTTAGAAGTCATAGTTGGAACGCTTGGAATGTTCTGAAGTTTGGCAGATTTGCAGAACTTGGCTTCTAAGTTCAGCAAACAATATAATTTTGTTGACTAACTTGATTCCATGTATCGCATGTTCACATGCATACCAAACTACAATATTTTATGAAATGACAAGCATCATTGCCCTTGTACTTATTTTCCGTTTAGTCAATCCAGTGCATATATATATATATATATATATATATATATATATATATATATATATATATATATATATATTTTTTCCATTACCAGAAGTTCAGGTGGGTTCCATGCCAGTTATCCCGCCAAAATCAAGATGCAATCCTGGCTAAATAAGGATTTACAAAAAACATATGAGATTACCTATTATTGTGAGAAACGAGATTACCTACTAATATGATTCTCATATTGACAGTGAGAATCAAATTTATGTCCTCGAGAGCTCATTCCTTTCTATTTGTGCCCGCACGAGTAGATATATCATTGTTATGTTTCTTTGGTATTAGTATTAATATTTAATATTTGTTATAGTAGAAATGGTATACATTATATATCATTTCGGTGATGGGTAAGTATCTAATTTTAGTAAAGTTACTTTAGATAAAAATGAAGCTAAATCAAACTGTAGCGTTTACTTATGTTAAGCAGCAAGAGTTGCAGTTTTAATAATTTTTAGTGATTAGTGATATACGTCAGATCTAAAATATGTGAGTTTGAAAAAATGTAATAACATATATATGGTATATAAAGTGAAATAGGTTTTAGAATATAAAACTTAAGAGTAGCTCAACAGTTCAAGGCACAAGTCAAGGCTCCGAAATGCAGCCAAACAAGTTAATAATTATCTAACACTTTTTCTTTTTCGAAAAGAATGATAATTATTAAAAATAAACATTGTATAATTATTAACTTTAATTTTACTCCATTGTGTGTAAAATAACACTTATATCTAATGATGTATTTATGTATTATTTAATGAGTTTGATATCTTATGTAATTTTTAACTAGTTAAATAATGTATAAGCATAAGGCTTGGTTTAGTATTATTGTAGTTTTTTTAATACTGCTAGACTCTTTGGACTCTGTAAAAGTTGCTCTCAAAAAGTTATAGTAATATTGTTTAGTGAAGTAAAAATTATTCTCAATAAGCAGAAATCATAAAAATAGTATTTGGTAAAATTACTCTTAAAATCTAAAATAACTATAATGGATATAAATATTAAAAGGAATAATTTCTACTTTTAATATCATTAAAGAAAGTAATATTATATTAATTTTTTAAATTTTAGAGAGCTCAAGTCAGCTTCGAAAAATATCTCATGAGGGCTTTCAAGAGCACCTCCTGACTTTTAAAAGTTAGAAGCAAAAGAATCCTAGTATTTTGATTTATTAAATAGAAAAAATTGATTTATATTTTTTATAAATTAGGGCACCTATTTTAGAGAGTACTATTAAATTAGACCTAAATAACAGTATAAGAAAGTTTTATACTAAAATTAAACTCTTAATTATAAATACACAAAATGAATTCAATGTAGTTGAAATTACTAATTTATTTGAAAAGTTAAAAAAACTACTGAAATTTTTATTTAAAATTAAATAATTTTTTCCTTCTAATCTTTTGTGTCATGCAACATTTATGGGTCGAGACGAATATTATAAATAGTTTATAAAATGCCAGAAACCCATGGACTTATTCGAGAGGTGGCATACGATGGGTGTGAAAATTTACTAATTGACATTCTTAACGTCGCATATATATAAATCCAACTGGAAAATAGTGGAGGAAAAACGTGAAAGAATATGTGTTTGACAACAATTAATTAAGTTGGCAGTTAGCATGTACGACTACTATTCTTTTTCTTAAAGATTAGGCTATCTTCCAAGCGTGCTGGACAATGAGCTAGTTATTGAGATTGGCCTTCTAAAAGTAAAACTGTATGTTCAAAGTATTGAACCTATTGTAATTAAATAAGAATAATATGGTAAACTAGTATTAGTAATAAAGTTAATTGTAGATACAGCTATGAGATGGAAGTGGAACTCAATGGATTGGCAAAAACATAGTAATTAAATAACTATTCTATAGCCCTTATTCAAATTTGAACCTTAATTAGGCCAATACTTTGAAAAACATATGGAGACAAATATATGTAGGACTCTCATTCTCCTCCCTCAACTACTCAACACATTTTTCCAGCACAACCAAATTAAAATGCACTTACATTGATTGGAAGCAGCCACACCAACTCTACTAATTGAATACAGACTACTTTTACTTTCCTGTCAGAAAATATACTTTCATATTATTAATACATGTACACAACTCAAAATAATAAAGAATTATAATAATTATTAAAAGGAATTAATTTTGATATATTTTGGATATAAAATATTTTACATTATCAATCAATTACATATTAATATAACTTCCCAAATAGTAGTTATAAGAATCAAAAACTTTTTTTAACCTACCAGATTAGATGATCTATTGTGTAAAAAAAAAAAAAAAGAAAAGTTCAGTACTACTATGTCAAAATTAAATTCTTATTAAAATGGGTGAATTTAGGTGAAACCCAATAATGCAAGTGTATAGAGGCGATTCCTTTCCTGGTTTTTTTGACCAAAGTTGATCATAACCCTAGACAAATGCTGGAGAGAGGGTCCACATTGGAGCGCGCATGTCTAACTATAAAAATAACCTCGAGGAGCAATGTGTTTGCTCATAGAATCACAAGTGCAAAGGCACAAACTTAGCTAGCTACTTGACTTATTATTCACTTCTCATTCTCGTGTTTAATTTTGAAAATGGCTTTCCACTCACATTATCATAGATTTTGCTTCATTATTTTGTTTTCCCTATTTGCTATAGCTTCATCTCAGCTATCCTCAGATTTCTATGATACAACATGCCCCAAAGCCCTCTCTACCATAAAATCTGCAGTGATCAGTGCAGTTGCCAAAGAGCACCGCATGGGTGCATCCTTGCTCCGTCTTCATTTCCATGATTGCTTTGTTAATGCACGTTTTCTTTCTTCCCTTCTTCTTCATGATCTCTCTCTAAGTCTCTCTCTGTCTCATGCATAAGTGCATGCTTGCACTCATACACTTGTACAACATTATTTCTATGGACAATTTTGCATGGGCATGCATGTTTGGCTTACAATTTTTTTTTTACACATAAAATCACCATTTTATATTCCTTCATCATAGGTGATATTAACTTTGATCTTTAGAGACCGCATTTTGTAGATTAATTTTCAGAAAAATTCCTGGGTGCTCCCAAAATTTGAAAAATGGTGTTCTATTTCATTTATAGTTTAAAATTTAAGCTTTATGGGTTATTATTGTTTGTCACTTTCATTATATTTTTAATCCAATGACTAAGGTGTTGAATTTGAATGAAACATAGCATACTTTTTTCCTTAATCTGTAAACATTTAAGAATTTCTCTTATTTATTTACCAATCACCACATGGTACACCAATCACTACATAGTTATAATTAGTTATCATCTTTAACCATCACATAATACTAATCACCAATTATTTGGATATGAATCACCGGTGTAAATCTGGTGTGCAAAATTTGATCTACAAGTATCTTTTTTCTTTTTTTTTTTTCAGAAATTCATTTTCCTTTTCTTTAATTTTATGTCATATACGTGGTAATTATTACTAGTGCATGGTTTGTGTTTTCGGGTCCAATCTGACATGCATCCGGTCCTTGATAATGAGTACCATTTCAAAATTCAAACTATTGTATCTATAAGTGGAACGAAAAAAAAAATTATTTGGTAAAGTAGTTGTAAGTTATTGATTTATAGAATTTACGTAGCACTCATGGAAAAATTGTTAGATGCAATCATGAGGTTCCGTGGTAGTTACTAGAAAAACAGCTTTTTAGATGGTCTGGAAAAAAATAAAAGTCATAAAGTCCAAACTTTTGTTGAAATTTATTTTCTAGTACTATATGAAATGCTTATTATCCTTAGACAGACACATAGACTGTACTACTTTATTTCTTCTAATGATCATTATTATTTTATGTCAACAATTCTGATAATTTTTTTCTAACTGTATAGCGTTGCTCGTCTAGTAATATTTCATCACATCTTTGCCTCTTTCATGCCATTAAAGCTAGCTAGAATGCGTTTCTATAAGTTACACATTTAGAAGTATCATGGATAAAATTGTGCATCTATATTGATTGTTACGGATTAAATTTGTAGGGATGTGATGCATCAGTTCTATTAGATGACACTTCAAGCTTTACCGGAGAGAAAACAGCTGGTGCAAATGTGAATTCTCTGAGAGGTTTTGATGTAATTGACGACATCAAATCTCAGTTGGAGAGTGCTTGTCCCGGAATTGTTTCTTGTGCAGATATTCTTGCTGTTGCTGCTCGTGATTCTGTTGTATCAGTAAGTTTAATACCACAATAAATTATTTGAACAGATAGAAAGCCAGACAAATAAACAAGAAAATCCATATATTTTATGAATAAAAAAATGTCTAGTAATCTACTAAGATGGAATTGATAGATGTAGCACTCGTGCATTGACATTGTGGCTATAAAAATCATATTTTAAAGTTTTAGAGATGGTTAATTTAAGAGTAATGTTATTTGTATATTAAGAGTCGACACTCTTGATAGACGCCTTACAAAGAGTAAAACAAAAAATCTTAGTCTCACCTACCATCATCAAATATTTTGTGTCTTTTTCTCTCTATAATTTCCACAAAAATGTCTACTTTTGATGTATAAATAGTATTATTCTTAGTTTAAAGCTTTCATTGACTGGTTTTTTGTGTCTTCTCATGATCTCAGTTGGGTGGTCCATCATGGACTGTTGGGTTAGGCAGAAGGGATTCAACTACTGCAAGCAAAGATGCTGCCACTAAGGATATTCCATCCCCTCTTATGGATCTAAGTGACCTTATAACTGCATTTTCAAATAAGGGTTTTACCACCCAAGAGATGGTAGCCCTCTCAGGTAAACTAATAATAGCACATCGACAAAAGAAAAACGACCAAAAAAAGAAAAGTCCTCCACAATTCTCAGTGACTTTTAGTGCTATATGATTGATTAATTACCCTCAGAAATGAGAGTAAAACTCCAAATTGCTTTTTAACAAATATATCATCTAATAAATTCGTTCCTGAGAAATAAAAATTTCTAGCATAATCCCTGCATGGAACTAAGAATATAAATCGAATTAGTTCTTAGGGTCTATGCTTGGGATTTTCAGTTTTTAGGAACGAATTTATCCAATAATGTTTTTGTCATGGACCAACTCGGGAGTTTACTCTTAAGATTATGTCAACATAACCATAGGTGAATCTAGACTTATCTAATATACTTTTTAATCTTTTTGTTTCATGAAATTTGATTGTATAGGAGCTCATACAACAGGACAAGCCAGATGCCAGTTGTTCCGAGGCAGGATTTATAATGAAACCAACATTGATTCAGACTTTGCAACATCAGTGAAGTCAAACTGTCCAAGCTCTGGTGGTGACAGCAACCTCTCCCCACTTGATGTAACCACCAATGTGTTATTTGACAATGCTTATTTCAAGAATCTTGTGTACAAGAAAGGGCTTCTACATTCTGATCAGCAGCTCTTTAGTGGCGGTTCCACAGACTCCCAGGTCACTAAATATAGCATCAACCCTTCAACTTTCTTTGTAGACTTTGCCAGTGCTATGGTCAAAATGGGAAACCTCAGCCCTTTAACAGGGACAAGTGGCCAGATTCGCACTAACTGCCGCAAAGTTAACTAAAACATAAAGAAAATATGATTACCAAAACATGGTCATCATCCAGTCACACATCACAATCTTTCATGTACTATGGTTTTCCCTGTTGTATGTGTACTTGTTTAGTGTTAATGGTCTAAGAATTTGAATTGTAAGATGTTGTAGTAAGTCAGACGGTGTTGTAGTTTTCCATAAAATTATCAATTTGATATACTTTAATAAAGAGTGGTATTATTCATACACAAAAAAGAAGTGTTTTTATTCTCATACCAATTTGTGGTGCAAAAAGTTACATCATCACAGTACCAACATATGGATTGGTCCTATCTAGACCCTGTATGTGTGGGGGCTGAGGACCAGTTCCTATGCAAAGGAAATCGGTGTATATAAGAAGGTGTACTAAATAAAAGTGTGAAAGAATTATTTCCCTTCAATAAATGATTTAGATAGAAAGAGCAAGTTCCAATATTTGGCAACAGATTCAGATATATGAAGTACAAAAGATGCAAATTCTACCAGTTTAACGATTCCGGAATTCAGCCTTATTTATCTCTCCTATAGTCCCCGTGAGAGGTTTAACATTGATGATAAGGGTAAAGGCAATGGATTTTCACTATATAGTGCTGAAGCAGGTTGTGACTCTTGTGACTGCCACTACCATAACTTTGATCAATTCCTGATTAGGATAATGAATGAGACCATTTGATTTAATCAATGACTGAATAAACTGTATCAAATCTTGCTGGAGTTTAATCAAATGAACATGTATTCTCACGGTTTTGAGACTCATTCTTGAGGAAGAATATAGAATTTCAAGTGTGAGCAATGAAGTCTCACATTCATTAAAAGTAAACATAGTGAAAAACAGCAAGCAATGTTGTTCTCTATAGTCAAATATAAAATAGAAGAACCTGGTATGAAGGACCAACCAGCTAAAAGTGTAAAACAGCTTATAATGTTGTTCTTTGTAATCAAATATAAAATAGAAGAACCTATGTTACTCACAATTGGCATTAGCACATGATACCACACTGCCTTAGCCAGAGATTTCTAAATTGTAAATTTGCAATTCTCCTATATCAATATTTGGCAAGACCATCTTCTCGCCGGTGAGTGTTCTCAAGTCAAATTTAATTTGTCCATCATATCCCAGTCATGATAACCAGAATGTTCTGATAGATGTGATGATAGAAATTGGTATATCTCAAGGACTCATCTAAGCCTAGGGCCAAGTGTTTATGTAAAAAGAAAATGGCATCTGTCCTTGACTTCTCTGCATTAATTTTTGGGTCTTTGACCAATTGTTCATGTAATTTCAGGTCAAAAATGATGTTAGGTAAAGTTTTTCGGGTCTTAAACTGTTGAAAATTGATATAGCTTACTGCAACAAAATATTTTGATACAAAAAATTATGGTTACTGTCATAGTATAGTCTAGTAGCAAAAAATGTTAGGTATGTCTAGTTTTGAGATGTATGGGCAATGCTTATTTAAGGGATTAAATTAGGTGAGTAGTTGATGACTTGTAGCAGTAAATAATGCTTTTTATATATATAAATATATATGAAAATATGAATGAAAGATGGTTGTGAGTGCTTTCTCCTGCCATAGATGTTCTGATGTCCAAAATATGAACATAAGCTTCCTCATACTCCAATAATTGATATCTAGAGCCTATATGTTCTTGAGGGATATGTGAGACAAAACGAGGAAAAAAGAAAAACAAAGTGTGATAGAAAATAGGAAAGCCCACCAAAAACACTTGATGGTTTCAACAAATATATTCTTACCCCCACCCTTATTTTTTCAGGAGAAAATTATGCAATGTGGTCAAGAAAAAATGTTGGCTTATTTCAAAGCATATGGGCCTGAAGAAGTGGTGGAGTCAGGTTTTGAGCCACCACCTCTGCCAAACAATCCAACTATGGCTTAAATAAGGCATCATAATGAAGAAGTTACTAAGGAAGGAAAAGCTTTGATTATTATTCACTCTGCTGTGAATGATGAAGTATTTACAAGGATCATGGCCTGCCTGCATGATAGCAAAGGAAGCTTGGAACAAGCTTAAGGAGGAGTTTCATGGAAGTTCAAGAGCAAGACAAATGCAAGTTCTCAGTCTAAGGAAAGAGTTTAAGCGCTTGAAGATGAAGGATGTTGAAACTGTTAGAGAATATTTAGACAAGTTGATAAAAGTTGTAAACCAAATTCGTTTGCTTGGAGAAGAGCTATCTAATCAAAGAGTAGCAGGGAAGGTGTTGGTAAGTCTTCCGAAGAAGCTTGAGTCAAAAATTTCTTCTCTTGAAGACTCCAAAGACTTGTCACAAATTTCCCTATCAGAGCTTATAAATGCACTGCAAGCTACTGAGCAAAGAAGACAATTCAGAGAACAAAACCAAGTAAAAGTTGCCTTCATAGCAACCAATAAAGGCAAAGATAACAGCAGCTATGGCAGGAAAAGTTATGAGGCTGACACAAAGGAGAAAAACATCAATGGAGAAGAGAGCAGTAAAGAATGGGAAAATAAATATAGAAAGTTTTCACCATGTTCAAATTGTAAAAAGACAAATCATTTGGAGAAAATATTCTGGTTTAAGCCAAATACACAATGCAGGCAATGTAAACAACTTGGTCACATTGAGAAAGTATGCAAAGTTGGAAGAAATCAAGAGAAACAACAAGCAAAAGTAGCTGAAGAAACTCAACATGAGGAAGAGTTGTTTGTAGCCACTTGTTATTATTCAGAAAATAGCAATGATGCTTGGTTGATTAACAGTGATTGTATATATCACATGACAGCTAATTTGAGCATATTCCAACGTATAGAAAAATCAAGCAACTCAAGGGTTAAGCTAGGGAAAGGAGACTATGTTGATGTCAAAGGCACAGGAGTCGTTGCTATTAACACTTCAAAAGGTACAAAACTTATTCTAGATGTTTTGTTTGTACCAGAAATTAATCAAAAGTTGTTGAGTGTAGGTCAACTGCTTGACAGAAATTATGTTTTGTTTTTCAAAGAAAAATACTGCACTATTATGGATCCTTATAGTTCTAAGTTCATGACTATTGAGATGAAAAATAGAAGTTTTCATTGGAAGCCCACCAATGCAGAGACTCTTTCATGTTCTATGGATGAATCTAAGAGAGATAGGATCAATAATTTGAAGAATGAAAAAGTTGTCTCGAGATGTAAAGATTGATGAAAGTCCTCAAAAAGAATTAGAACAAGATGAAGGCAAAAGCTGTTAGCAATGACAGCATAGTTGTAAGACAAGATGCTTGGAAATTTGAAGATCATGGAGTTGATTTTGATGATGATCCTGTTGTTAAAGGCACTAAGTCAGTTGATCATGTTTATAGCAAATGCAATGCAGGATTTATTGAAAGAGAAAATTATAAAAAAGATGCTGAATTTGATAAATGGCAAGCTATAATGAAGGAGGAGATGTTCCACAAGCACCAAGTTGTAGATGTTCTTGCAAAGGCTTCACCGAAGATCAAATTTTCAAAACCAAGAAAAGAACTTGGAGATTGCAGCAAGCTTCTCAAGAAGGAGTGTTGAAAACTGACATAGCTTTCTGCAATAAAATATTTTGGTGCAGAAAATTATGGTTGCTATCATAGTATAGTCTAGTAGCAGAAAATGTTTGGTATGTCTAGTCTTTTGAGATGTATGGGTAATGCTTGTTTAAGGGGTTAAATTAGGTGTGTAGTTGATGACTTATAGCAGTAAATAATGCTTTTTATATGTATAAATATGTATAAAAATATGAATGAAAGATGGTTGTGAGTGTTTTCTTCTCCCATAGATGTTCTAATGTCCAAAATCTGAAACATAAGCTTCCTCATACTCCAACATAAACTACTTTTACTGTGATAGACCATTAACTAGCTAGTAGTCTTTGATCAATTTGATGATAGTATAATTAAACAAAATATATAATGATAATTACTCATTCCAAAGAGTATATATATTTTCCTTTTGACTAAATATAACTTTTCTTATCAGACCCAGTTTTCCATTTGATCATGCTGCAGGCAGAGTTGGACAAAAGGATCATGCTAAGTAAGATATTTTCCAATTTCGGTGGTATGGCCTTGACATTATAAATGGAACTTCCGATGAACTGCCTTGATGAATTGAAACAACAAAAATTTAAGAAATTAAAACCTTGGAAAAGAATAACCTTAAGCACCAAGTAAATGCCGTCCAATTGTTGATTTGATTTTCTGCAGCATGTATTACTTATGATTCCTTTGATTTGAACTGTTCATATGTGGCAAGGTTATCAATTATGAATTTTATATGAACTAGCTAAACCAGCTTCGGAAAATGAATGGACTATATGAAGAGTTCAAATTGCAGGCTGAATGATTGACTAGTTTTCTAAAACTAGTTACATGCGGATGGTTATTGGTTAATAACTAATTGGTTTCATATCTCACCTTATATTCAGCACCACATGCACAAATTGATGTGCCTCCTTCATTAAATACAGATGCAAGCTAGCTTACACACTTTGAGTGTCAACTATAGCACTTTGAAGGTGTGAAAGTATATTTCGGGACTCCATAGATGTAATAAATAAAACTTTTTTGAAAAATGTCAACCTTGACATGGTATTAGAAGGCATAGCATCAAGTATAATGAATTTGATTCATGCCAGCTCCCGAATTTTCAATGTCGATCTTTATTTTCAAAACTAACTAGAATTTTCAATTAACGATACGTCAATATAAAAAGTATTTTCCATTATCAACTAATTATATAAATCATTATATAGCACCAAAAAAAAATGTAAAATATACTTAATATTCTTGAAATATTAAGAAATAACATTTTATTCCATTTGTTTATAAAATATGTCCTTTATCCCAATCTACTAAGAGTGTGTTTGGATATTTTTTTTTAAGAAAAAAAATCACCTTTTTAATTTTATTTTTTTAACAAAAAAGTGATTTTATATGTTTTAAAAAGTGTGTTTAGATAAAATTTTAGGAAAAAAATCCGGCTTTTAAAAAAAGCATAAACATATGTGATTTTGAAAAATAATTTTTTGTGCATTTGCTTGCCCTTCTAACACAAAAAAGTATTTTTTTTTACTATTAAAATTTTTAATATTATTTATTTATACTTCTTAAATAAAGTAGAAGCAAAAATAATTAGTTTTTAGTTTTTTTTTTTTAAATAGATGGGAAGATGTTTCATTTAGAAGAAGCAATAGAAGAAAAAGAATTTTATTTTTTGAATTTAGAAACCACTATATTCTCACTAAAAAATATCACTTCTTTTTCACTTTCATTCTCTCTCTCTCTCTCTCTCTCTCTCTCTCTCTCTCATCTCCTTAATTATAATTTTATCAAAAAAAATACTTCTATATTTATCATATTCAAACATTTCAATAACTTTTAATTTTAATAAAAAGTAAATGTACAATTATATGTCTAAATGCAAAACATTTTTCTTCTCGTGCTTCTAGTTCTAGCTCTACTTTTGCTTTTGAAGAAATACTTCTCTTAAAATCTTAATCAAATGAATCTTTTATTAAAAATTAATTCTACTTCTGTATTTTTTTTTTCTTTGAAGCTAGGCATTACTAATTTTAAATGAAGTCATAAATTAATTGCTTTTACAAATACTTTTTTTTAAAGTTGTATCCAAACATGTTTGGGGTGCATTTGGATAAACTTATAAAAAATGACCTTTTTCTTTAAATTTTTTTAGTAAAGTTTTATTTTTTTAGAAAAATTATTTTATATTTGAATAGACTATCTGAGAAGTGTTTTTAATTATTAAAAGTACCAATCTATTTGGGTATATATAAAAGAATGAAAGTATTTTTTTAATAGCAAAATTACAAAAAGATGACATTCAAAAAGAAGAAAGAGAATTAGAGTTTGATAAATGATAAGAGAAGGATATATATTATAATTTTAAATAAAAGTAAAGGATATTTTTGAAAGATAATTTTATTAAAAATCACTTTTGTTTTTATTTTTTTTGAAAGTCGAGTATTTCTAGTTTTTTTTTAAAAATTGACTTTTTTTTTATTATAAGCACTTTTAATAAAAGTACTTCTTTTTTAAAAAAAAGTATTTTTTTTGGGAAAAAAAAGCTAATCCAAACATGTTCTAAAAACTTATAAAAAATACTTTTTTCTAAAAAAATTTAATCAATCCAAATACATTCTTAATGGATTAAGGTGGAGTGCATATTTTATGAATATATAGGATGGAATGTTATTTTTTGATACCCTAAAAGTGTTAAGTATATTTTATTCAAAAAATTATATATCATCATCATATGTGTGACATTTTAACTAGCTATTACAAAAGCCAAATACTTTGGATCATGTGTCAATATATAGTTTGATAATTATGTGAAACTTTTTTCCCCCTTAAAAAATTAAGATTTTTTCCCCCTTGAAAAAAGGCAATTGCATCTTACAATAAAATAGTAAAACCTGGAAAATCATACTTGCAAATATGATATGCTGACATGTAAAGTTTATTTATTCATTTCTTTAATACACTGCTTTGGTACATAGAACGAATATTGCATATGTCGGTTAGAAGAAAAATTATAATATAGACTTAAGTTTATAATAAACCTAATATATGGTAATATATCAATCAATAATTTTTATAATATTTAAATGTTATAATTATAAATTATATTTTAAATAGTTGAGATTTTATGATATGTAAAGTTTATGATAAATCTGAAACTATAGTATTATTACTCTGAAATGACACGCACATCTTGAAGGCTGATTTTCTTTTGGGTCAACATTTGAAGGCTGATTTGGTTTAACATAGCTCGGCGAATTAATTCATTGGGCGGACGTGGTTTAGTAGGTGTCTCAGCAAGGTCATTCTGGCATTCTTTTCGTTGAACATGGTTGTCTGTTTCTCTTGGGAATAAGCCGAGGGCAAGACTTGTTTTAATCTAGAATTAGAGTTTGTCTTTGATCTTAAGTGAACGGTTATAAAAATATTTATAGATTATTCACCAATAAAAAAGTTCGAAAATCAAACTTAAATCATAACGATATATGGGTAGAAGGTCGACCAAGTGAGGCGATTTCCATCAACAATTATTTGCTCCTTTGAATCCAAGTGAGGTTAATTTTTCAAGGAAAAAAATTCCTCTAGGTATTTATTTTATATAAATATCACTTGTGATGTGATATAACTTTTTTTTTAATATATAATATTAAGATTCGAATCTATGATCCCATATAAATTATTTAGATTTCTCATTATTAATCCACTCTCAATGGCTTAAATGTGATATAATATCACTTCTAACTGTATCAGGATAAATTGTGTCGAATAAAGTAACTTTATTTAAAGAGGTGCATTATTTCAATACTTTAAACATTAACCTGTGATGTTATAAGACTTGTACACTCAAAATATTGATAACTTTTGTTAAAATTTTTTACTTTGTTCTCGTTCCACTCACCTGAAGTCGAAAAAGGTCACAACAATAATGAAAAAAAAAAAAAACCCGCTCCTGTTTATTTAATTTAACCATACTGAAACAAATGCAAAATTAAACAAATTAACTTGAACTAGTTCACATCATTGTGGAAACATATATAGATCACTTTGAACCATGCATGCAGCTTTAGTTGACTTTTCTGCAATTAACTCTGATCTCTCCTTTATTCCTAGTAAGGGGCTTCATGTTACCCATCTTAATCATGGAAGCTTTAAAGTCCCTAGCAAAAGCAGATGGTTTCTTGCTGTATAGCTGCACCAATTTGTCACTCTCACTACCATCTCCCTTGAAGAGCTCTTGATCAGAGTGGAGGAGACCCCTTTTACTAAGCAAAGCCTTATAATATGTAGTGTCAACCCTTGAAGGAGTGGCATCCAATGGTGCCAAATTGGTATCCCCACCAATTGTAGGGCACCTACCCTTAAAAGAGGATGCAAACTTGGAGTCTATATTGGTGTCATTGTAGATCCTGCTCTTAAAGGAAGAACATTCGGCAAATCCAATGGTGTGGGCCCCGGAGAGGGCCACAAGGTCCTTAAGGTCCAGCCCATGAGACTGAAAATTGGAAAGAAGCTGTGAGAAGCTGAAAAATGGGGGAGGAAGATTGGTGTTTGCAGCATCCCTGCTTGCGGTTCTTGCATCTCTTCTGCCTAGTAACACTTTGTACCAATAAAGTGGACCTCCCAACTGTTAAACAGAAGATCACACTCAGTTAACTAGCTTTTAGAGTTTGACATATAATTAACTACAAGAAACCATTCGAATTTAATTTTGGCACATCGTTAATTTAAATTTTTTTTAATAATTTTGTTATATTAATACACATATAACAATAAATTTAATTTTAGTGCATTGACATAATAAAATTTTTTTTATATAATCATCTAATTATATATATAATATAACATTAACAAAAGTATTTGATTTTGATAGTCATTAACTCAAAAATCACATATTATATAATTTAGCAATATATGATTAGATGAAAATATAAAACTCTTTATATTAATAATATATTAAAATTAATCTCTATAATAATATATAATTAATTAACTATAAGATACTTTATGATAACTGTATATTAAGCTTAAACCATTTAAAAGTGCTCTCATAAAAAGAAAACAATTTTACTTTATACTATTCATCAATATATGTACCTTCGGATATATGTAACTCTTATTATCTCCCATTTTCAATTTTTAATACTCTAACTAAGGTGGCATGCATTAAAAGCTAAAAAGAAATATAGTTCTTTTACTCCAAAACCACATAATAAGTATCCCTCTATAACTATGCACCAAAGAATGAATCTCTCCGTAACCAGAAAGTGAGAGAATGAAAGATTTGATAAACACTCACTATGGAAACAGAATCACGAGCGGCTATGGCTAAGATGTCTGCACATGATAACAGGGGGCGTCTGCAGGCTTTGTCAACCGCTGCTTTGATTTCATCAACCACCTCTAAACCTCTTATTGAGCCCATGTTTGGGAGGGCAGTCTTCTCGCCAATAAAGTTGGGGGTGTCATCCAGCAGAACTGATCCATCACAGCCCTGTAATTTTGCAGCCATTGACATTATTTGAGAGCATAATTTGATACTATATTAGAAGGGTTATGTTCCCATACAACTCTTTTTTTTTTTTTTTTTTTACAATCACCGGTATCTATGTCCTATTACTAAAAATTTGACTAATTTGGCCCAATTCGATTGAGATCTCTGAAGGGGGTACAAATCTCCCAGCAAAAAATTTTTCTATTTTCAGAACTCAAGGACAAAGACACCTACTACCTCCATTGATCCCACGTTGGTTGTTCACATGCAACACTGTTAGAGGCTTTTGCAACAGCTATTAATGAATTAATGGTAGATGGAATCTTGGACACTGGGCTCTCACCTGACTTCCTAACCTTTCCTTATTTATCATTTTGCCTCGTACGATAGTTTAACCTTAAATTCTTAACTACATAGAACACCAGTGAAAATTAATTGTTTGACACAAAAATGAAATTAACTTGAACTAGTCGAATATGCTACCGGAAAATGATATACTTTGGCAGAGATTCTTAAATACTCTTAGGATAAGGAAAAAAATTTTACTTTATTACCATTCATCACTAAGAATGAAAAACCTGTTGTTCTAGCACTGGTAAGATAAGCAGCACATAAAAGAAATTAAGTGCATGTTGTTTAGATTAAACAAGTTGCAAAAGTAATTTCATACATTTATTGATAGTTGAACACCATTTTAAATTCTTTTGACTTGTGTGACCCATGCATCATATCAATGAACCAAAATAATAATATTGATAATAGTTTCGCACATATTAGGTGAAGTACTGTTGCAAACTAGACTTAAGCATACTGAAATCTACGTAATTGATGACACTAGATCATATATATCTCAGAATTTGTACGTGCAAGTAACTTACATTAACAAAACAATCATGGAAATGCAAACGCAATAAGGATGCTCCCATGCGTCGTTCACGGTTAATTGCTCGCTGAACAATTGACTTAATGATTGGCAGTGCCTGAGGGCAAACTTTGTTGTAAAAATCAGGAGTGAGTTGTGCATGGGTAGGGATTGTGAGAAATGTTGTGGCCATGGCAATTAGCACAAGGAAATATTGGAGATTAGCCATTATGCTTGTACTTGTAGGAGGCTCTTGAGTTAGGGTATTGTGTGTGAGTCACATCTAGCTTTGGGAGAATATATATAGAGGGAAGATATCAACTAGCTCCAATTAGATTACTTGCTTGAGTTAGCATCATGTTGTATATTTTAATTCATTGTATTCTACTTGATTTTGTAAAATACCATTGACCCAAAACCACAGAAATGTTCAATATATATATATATTATTGCCTCACCACTCTTGGATAAAGCCTGCGATGATTATTGCTTATACACACAAATACATATGACAATTGCATGCCAGCGATAAAATGGCAAAAAAGTAGCATATTAGCCCAAAAGTAAGAATGTTAAAAAATGAAGTGGGGAAATTTGTAAGACTCTCTCTCTCTCTCGTGACTCCTCGTGACTTATAATCTTTTCTTTTTTGGGCGTATCAAAAATGGTCATGATGATTTGAAATCGGAAGTATATATCACATGATTTAAGAGAAATGATTCAGGAACCAAAATATTCACAAAGTTCACAAAGAGGGATATAAGCATTGATTTTTGTGGTTTCTTTTTTGTTGTTGGGGGGGGAGGGGGGGATAATGGTTATGACAGTTTGAAAAAGATTGTGCATTTTTTCTTCTGTATAATAACAGAACGGTTACTACCAAAATAAAAAAAGAACAGAACGGTTAATCTGAATTACTAAATTTTCACTCTCGTGAATCTATTTGTTTGTCTCTAAATAACTTTTCAAATAAATATTGTAGAATGTCCTAGTCCTTTTTCTTATTGAAAAGATAATTTGTGAATGTATATAACAGCTGGCAACGGAAAGCCAACACCACTTTTTCTTCTGTTTCGAGTAAACTCTTTGAACTGAATAGATACATGCATGCTATGAGCACCGTTATCTATTCCTATTTATTTATTTATTATATTAATATATTAATATATGAGCACAGTTATCTATCCCTATTATACTGATTAATATATTAATCAGTATAATAACTGCATGCTGTTTAACAATGCAAAGTTGAAAACATTGTGTGCCAAAAAAAAAAAAAATGTTGAAAACATTGGACTGAAAGACTCGATAGAATACACAATATTAAAAGAATGAAAGTAAGCCGTATCTGTTGTTCTCCAATGCGCGTGTCTAGATTTAAATAAGATAAATCAATTTAATAAATTATAAATATATTTTTTAAAAAATTATTAATTAGTTTTATATCAATAACATTAATTTTTAATGAATTGATAATTACGTGGAGTGCCAAATAATATGATTTAGTAGCATGTTATATATACAAATCTTTGGAGCATATCACCTCACATTTGACATTATCTTTTATAAGAATAGTGTTATTTGAACACGATCGTGAAACTCATCTTTAGGGATGGCAAAAAAGAACAGCCAAAGTGAATATTTGCGGGGATTACATGCGATGAAGATGGGATGTAAACAAGTTTAGTCCCCATAAAGATGAAAAGAAAGTCTTCATTTAATAAATGAGATTGGGGTGGGAAATGATGTCCTCACCCCAATGTGGACAAGTTTAGTCCCCATAAAGATGGGAGGAAAGTCTCCATTTAATAAATGGGGTTAGAGCGGGAAATGAGATCCTCACCCTTATAAAAATTTGCTAAATCTCCATTGACATAAATTTATTTAAATGTTCTTGTATATATATACCTAACAAAAAAAATAGTCATGATATTAGTGTCTTTTTAATTTGGATTATGTTATGTTAGATAATATTATAATAAATTATAAATATTTATGAATATCTTATTTAGATCTAAGAGTATTTTATTTAAATTTTTATCTTTTTTTAGAGTTTTTAAATTTATTTTATATAAACTTGCAGTTATTTGTGGGAATTTAAATCACCATAAAGAATAGATAATTGGAACCTGCGATAGGGACAGAGCAGGTACGGGAGGCAAAATTCTAAATGGGGACAAGAGGTGGCGGGTATATCCCCATATCCATGGATATCCATTGCCATCTCTACTTATTTTAAGGAGACACACTAAAATATCTTTTAACCATTAGTTGGAAGTTAAACCCATTTTTTTTTCAATCAATGATTAACTAATATTTTAATGTGTTCTCTAAAATGAGCCCTAAAATTGAATAAAAATAATATATTTATTTTTATAAGAGAAATATTTTTTGTACCACTAGGGTAGGTAGACACTTTAGACACCCAGAGATAGAAAGGAGAAAAAAAAATTATAAAAGAAAGTGAAAAGAGTGAAATGATTGATGGAGAGAGAAAAAGTTGAGAAAGGGTATTGGGGTGTTGAGATTTTGGGTATGTATAAATAACATAACCCTTTTTATAATAATGACAGAGAATTTGCTGTTTTAAGTCTTTCTGCTAAATGCAAGAAATAGATGACCTCGCGTTCAAAAGGTTTCTCAGAAAACTATAGATTGTTTTAAATTTAAAATAAGTTAATCGAAACACGCATGTATTTGGCCGGCTCTTAATTTTGTGTCAATAACATTTTTAATGAATTGATAACTACGTGGAGTGTCAAATAATATGATTTAATACATACTAAGGATATATGTCTATAATTTTATATAAATTTTATTTTTATTCATACATTTTTATAGAGCCTTTATTTTTTTTTCCTAAATTCAAACATATGAAGAGAAAATTTGTTTTCTCTCCATTTTTAATTTTTTTAATTTTCTTTCTTTATGAAATTAAACATAAAAAATTAAATATTGAACTGTTTAAAATAATAAAATGTTGTTCATGTTATTTAAATGACTTAATTATATTTTTTATCTCTCAAAATATATATCATGATTTTTTTTCGTTTGATCCCTCTTTTTAAAAAGTTTTAATTTAGTCCCTTAAAAAAAAAATTTCGTGACCCCTCTATTAACTTGTCATTAGCTTTCTTCATTAAGTGTTAACTTGGTATGCCGCGTGAAAACTAACATGGACTAATAGATAAAGAGAGAGACCAATCAGAAAAATAGTGATATTTTGGTGACCAAAAAGAAAATTTGTAATATTTTGGAGGATGAAATAGAATAATCATGATATTTCGCATGCAAAATATTTATATTTACCCACAAAAAGTAAAAAATTCAATTAAAATATTCATAAAATTAATTTACGTGTAATCATTATTATGATCAAATAAAATTATAATATTAGATATTGTTAAATGATTATTTATATAAAATTATATATTTTAACATGTAATGTTTAAAATCTTTTATGGTATACTATATGAAATTAAAAAAAATTTACATCTACGTAATTAAAATAAAATATACTAGATTTGAGAAAAAGATTAAAAGAAGTTATTCTATTATGGAAAAGTTTGAGTCTTAACAAAAAATATTATTGTTTACTTTATAAATATCAAAAAAAGGTTAGCTTATTAACTTCTAATTTATTATAACTTTTTTTTATTAGTATAAAATCTTCAAATTTAAAAATCATTATAAAATATATTGCTTCAATTTAAATTTAAAAACACAAATTATTTAGTGTCCGTATATATATATATATATATATAAAAGAAATTTACGTTTAAGTATTATTAACATATTAATATTTTAATATAGATTATGTAAATATAAATATTTTCACGTAAAATATTACTATTTTTTCATTTCATCCTAAAAAATATGATCATTTTCCTTTCTAATCTTTCAAAATATTACGATTTTTCCATTTGACTATCTTTTATCTAGTATTTATCCATTTCAGAGTCCATATCGGACGTCAAGTTGACACTCAACGAAAAAAGTTAATGGTATCTTAATGGATGAACTAAATGAGAACGAATAAATTTTTTTAGAGATTAAATAGAAATATTTTTAATAAAATCCAACAAAAAATTGTAATATTTAATTAAACCAAAGACATAATTAAACTTATTTAAATTCTAAATACTTGAAAAATCCAACATAAAAATAATAGTACAAATTCCGCTCGGAGAGTGTACGTTTTGTACTATCATTATATGAAGTTGATTCAAATTTGAGTACTTGATAAAATGATATGGAAAGCCACCCCTCGTGCCAATTCTGTGATTTTAATATTGGACCAACTTGGCTTGGATTGACCAAGAAATATATGCTTCAAAATTTTCCCGGATTTCACAAACGCGTAGGAAGGCTACGCTGCTTGGAATTAGCCCTTTCGTACACCAATTAGCAGTATTTTATCTCGAAAGTCTTGCATTAATTATACTATAATACAACTGATCTGACCAGTGAGTCAGTGCATGTGGAGGCCACACGCCCACCGAATAAAATTATTAACACCGACCTCATTTTTTAATGTCATATCTAAATTAAGCTTTATTAGTAAACACAAGGTTGGTGTTTCAGCGTTTCCTTGCTGGGCACACTCTTCAAGATCTGGATGTTTGAGCTACGACAAAGCATGTAGAATTGCAAACTACTCCATACTGTCAAAAGAGCATCACTACTTAATAAGGGAGACTATGCTTCCATGATTGTTAATCAAGTCGTACTTCTGTAAGCAAAAATTAATTAGTACGCATTTAAATTAAAAATAAAATTATTTGTATCATTTTTAAAATATTTTTGAAGGGATGCATTGGTTAAGAAAAAAATTAAGATTTACTTTTAATTAATATTTAAAAGATATTTTAGGAAATCCTTTTAAGGATATTCTAAAAATTAATATAAATAATATTTTTTATTTTTAGATATATTATAAACACATAATAATAGATATAGAGGTACAGTGGTGGTTTCACAACTTTTTTTTTTTTTCAACATCCATCACATTATATATTTTTCTCATTATATATTTATAATAAGAATTTAATTTAGGTGCATTGATAATGTAAAAAAATTTTATATTTTTATTCAATCAAAATTTTCTATTTGTATAATTATTCAAGTAGTAGGTGATTATATCAATGAGTTTACTGATGTGGCAATTTATAATTGGATATCTATGTAAAAAAAATTTACACTGATAATGCATTTAAATTAAATCCAAATAAATCTAAAAAATAACAACAAATATTTTTTTTCATAATTAATCCATGACGCTTTGTCTGGCATACTGTAGTTGGAGAGATTTTGATATCTCTTAGTTGGATAAATAAAATAAGGTAATTATTTGCGGTACCTACCCTTTATTATTTGGCAACGATGTAAATCATTTATTAAAGTGTGACGCTATTTTATTGTAAGGAGCAAGGATAAGATTTGAACACTTACACTTTTTAAATAAAATTTTAATTCAAGATTTAGGAAAATAAATAACACTAAAAGAATTTTAATTCAAGATTCATACATGCATTTAATTTAATCCACCTAAGTATATACTTTTAATTTTATGTTTAAATTCATAATTTTTTGTTTGGTTTCAATTTTACTTCCATCTTTATTATCCTAATCCCTATTCTAAACATCTAACAAGCTAGATCTTATCCTAATATCTAAAGAGCTGAACAAAAGATTATCAGATCTGTAATGTATAAACTTTAAGAAATAAAAAATAACACTCATCAAATAACCTAATTCCTGTTCATATAAAATAAAAAATAAAAATCCAGCCCCCGTTCATATAAAAAAAATCAGCCTTTGTTCATTTCAAAAAAAAAAAAAAACCACCAGTGCACTATTCCCACTGTCGCCGGCGCCGTGGGTGGAAGAAGACATGCTCGCCGACGCCCATTTGTGCCAATTGCTAAGCAATTTTGGTTCCCCTAATTTGTTTGAACATCATCTATTCCTAATTTCCTAACCCCAGTGTGCTAATAGATATTCAAGGTCACTTGCCTAGACTTTTTGGTGTTCAGCAATAATAGCTTTATAATTTTTCCATGCTGCTTATTCCATGTTGAATAGCGGAGCTTAAAAACATAACTAGTCTCTATTGTTTTAATGGATTGATCCGGCAGATAATGATTAGTGTGACCTTATAGTATAAGCTACAGTGTAATTATGGTTATAGAGCATATTAACAGGGGCTGTGTTTTTTCCTTTTAGATGTCAACTGGGGCTAGATTTTTTTTTCCTTGTGGACAGGGCTCAGAAATTTGATGAGTGTTATTTCTATTGTTTAGAGTTTACACATTTTAAACCAGATAATTTTTTATGTACTTATTTAGATAGTAGGATAGAATAGCTTGTCAGATATTTGGAACATGGATTAGGATAATAAGAATTGAGATAAAATTAAAACCAAATAAAAATATGATAAATTTAAATAAAAATTAAAAATATAATTAAATGGATCAAATTAAATGTATAATTAAATTTTATTGAACTACGTAAAAAAAATTACAATCCTTTAATTTTGGTTAGGTGACACAGAAATCACCTCGTAAAAAATGTCATATCATATCAATATATGCTTTTCTAAAAGCATAAATAAAGCTTTATAAATAACTTTATTTTATTTCTAATAGTGCTATGTGTAACACCCTACTACTAACTATTATTATACCACTTTAATTTCCTTTACTTAAATTGGATAATAATTAGCCAGTAAGGTATTACTAAACTTACTAGTTTAATTTTAGTGTAAGTAAATTTTTTTTTTTTTAGCCGCTTGTTATCATTAATCTTACTTATTGATTAATCATTTCGCTCAGCGGAGATAATGCTATCACATACTAGTCGGAGTTACTACAATTTACTAGTTTGAGAAATTCACTTATAGGGTAAACTATCATTTACAGAAAACATACATCATAACTACTGCATTATAGAGTACATAATATAGTCATAATACAGGACCCAAAATATCAAAAGGGGACGGGATGCCTATACTACTAATCATGTTCACCCAACCCATATACAACCCACCAATGCTCAAAATAAATATGTCGAATGAAGATGCCAAAAAGGAGCATCCTAAGCTATATTAAAGCATCCTAAAACAAGTCATTTATTATAGTAATATTAAGGACACGATCCACAATATGTAATATAACTCTATTATTCAGTATATCAGGCTCGTAAACAACGTCCATCTTAATATTGGGGATGATCCATGCCATTTAGAAACACCAAAGAAAAAGGGATGAGAAAAGTCTTCCAGTAGGGTGGTGTTCCTAAGAGAATCCCGTTTCATCCCAAAAATGCTAAGAACAAAGGCGGGAGTGCAGCAATATGTAAGCCATATAAACCAATACTGTCAGAACATTTAGCAGCAAAATGACAGATATCTAGGCACAATAATTAACAAGATAAATTATTATTCCCAGTTACTATTAGTGTCAAACAAGATAGAAGTGTGTCATAATATTAAAAACAGTAAAGCATTAATATAATCAAGCAATATATAAATTTGATAATCACAAGTATACTATCGATCCTTTTACTACTTCCTCTTTTGGTGACTGAAGTCTGTAGGACTTGCATTAATAATCCGGATCTGCGAGAGCTCTCTTTGCTAGGGCGTTCCGTAATCAGATCAGTAAATTATCAAGTCCTTATCCGCTACTTTGGCGGGGCCCAAGGTATTCACATAACAGATACTAAGTCCTTGTCCGCTAACTTGGCGGGGCCCAAGGTACCGTTACTGCTAGACTTAGTGATCACCAAGTCTTGATCTGCTAACAAGGCGGGGCCCAAGATGTCACTTAGTAAATGCATGGCTTGTCCACTACACCATGGGGCCCAGACACTCACTTATTTATTGAGTCATATATAATAGCCAGATATAAATGCACATATGTAATTTCCATTCAAATGGTGCATAGTTTCATTTCTATCACAGAGTGCACATAACATAAACTATTTTGAGCATATTTCAGTACACACATAAAACTTATAATTGCACCAAAAGCACATAATATCTTAGCAAATATGCATGATATTGTGCATACTTAATTCATGGTAAGAAATTCTCATAATCTTGATCATACATAGCAAAAAGGAACTTAATCATAGATTACACATAAGCACATATTATAACACTTTATTCACATAAGTTCAAAGTGCATAAGGACACACATGATTCACAAACATATTTATGCATAAATTTCGAAATTCGCATATATAAATGATCATATTCTTATGTCAATCAAAGACTTCACAAATACTTCAAAGACTAGTTCAAAATTCTTATTTTTAAACCAAAGTTTAGAAAACCTCTTCAAGCAATGAGCTAGATAGTTCATGTGACATTTTTAATGAGACCCTTAAATTAAATCTTTATGTTTAAGGTTATTTAATGTGATTAACAGTGTGATTTAGTCCATAGTCATAGTGTTCCATAGTTTAAGGTCCATGGTTCATGTTCAAGTAAAGGTACTCCATGCATAGGTATGACCCAAAGAGGTCTCAAATAAGTATCATATAAGTCCCATAGTCTCATAGAAATTCAAATAAGTTCATCTAAACTCCAATAACATAGGTCTGGGCCATGAACTCCAAGCAAAGGTAATGATTCATTTTATCAAGTTTTAAGTAGCTTTTAGTGTCTTATTGGTCCCAAAAAGAAACTATCACATAACTACCCTAATTCAATCATGCTCAAAGGCTTGAAAACACTTCAATGTAACAAACTAATTAAAATAACTTACTTATAGAAAGGTAATGCATGGCCAAAGCATTTGATTCAAAACTTCTCATGCTTTTGCACAAAGCTTAATTAAGTGAAATTACATGATTTAAGAGATCAAATGAAGTTTATAAAATATTAAATCAAGAGAAATAGAAATGATAAACATACTGTCCAAAATAGAGCAGAAAATAAAATCTAACTTTTACTTAAAAAACGAACTCAAAACATAAGAAACTTATTATACAATTACTTAATATGATCACATAGATTCTCTAACATCAATACAACATTTAAGGGCTTAAAAACACTTTCAAAAAACCTGCTGGAAGTGCACAGCCAAGGGGTGCAGAATTTTGAACTCAAACATTTTCAAAATCCTTAAGTTATTTAGGTAGGAAAATAGCTTGTAATCTTACATACACTAACTCAAAATTTATTCCAATGAAAACTCATTAATCAAAACATAAAATCAACCATTTAGATGCTTTAGATACATGATATAAATTAACTTAAATTGCTGTCCAAAACAAGGCAGCCTATGAAACCCATTGAAACACAAACTTTCATTCACCAAAGTCATGTAAAATTAGTACATAAGCACATATAATTAAACTATAGGTTATCTGACACCAATATAAGAAATTTTCTCACTTAAATCATTCAAGAAACATGTTGGAACATTATGCACAAAACAAGACAGCCCAACTCTTTCACGTATAGCATGCATAACCCTTACAAAACATCACCAGAATAATTTATTTTCATGATCTTATGCTTCACAAACAAAGGGATATATATCTATATGGATCCAACACTTAAATTTCATCAAAATACAACTCATAACATCTCAAGAACATAACTTATAGTGGCTACCCTGTACATGGCCGAGATTGAGTTTTGTGACAAGTTATGGTCATTTAGCCTCTAAACTTCAAAGCAAAGCACACAAGGCTTCTACACATAAAAATACAACACCTAAGGCACCAAACCAACACTTCAATATCATAAAATAGATGAGAAAGAATGAGAATATATTTTGTCCAAAACAGGACAGCAACATCTTTAAATAAAAATCACAAGTTGCATGAAAACACAAGTAAACATCATTAGAAACACAAATCCTTTCAAAAATTCATCTTAAACCCAAACAATCACTAACTATTAGAAGTTCAAAATAACATCATATATTATGAAAATAAACACCCAAAGCTTCAAATAACATCACAAGTTAGCAAGAAACTCATGCATGAATCTAAAAGAGTAAAAGAAAAACCCTACTTGAGTTAGCTCTTGAAAACTCCAATTGCACCAAGTGTTGGGTAGCAGCTAACCATGTGGTTCTTGCTTCTTTTTTAGGGCTTTAATGTGTGTTTCAATGATGAAGATTGATGGTGTATGAGGCTGGTTGAAAAGGGTGAAGATTTAGTGGTGTTTTGAAGGTGTTTTTGTGAAGAACTTGAGAGAAAATGGAGGAGGAAGGGGGAGAGGAAGGTTGCACATTTTGGAGGTGCTTGGGGCTGAGGTGAAGGGTTCTAAAGTGTGTGTAGGTCTGATGGGATGAGTCTTTTTATAGAAAAATGGTGGTTTTAATTAGTCTTAATCATTTAATTAGTTATTGACTTAATTAGGTAGTTTTGTTAGTTAATTAAGACATCAATGGTTAATTATTCTAACCACCACAAAAAACTTATTTAGACATGATATAATACTCATATTATATGGTGATTAAGGTTTAAGAAAAGATTAAAATAGTTTAACCCTTAATTAGTGCATAATTAGTGTTTTTGCTAAAAACTAATTTTTGCAATTCAAGCTTTAATTAGTAAAATGCTTAGCAAATAATTAAATTTATTTAATCTACCATTAAATCTATGTTTAATTATGTGTTAGATGATACTCAGAATTTTTTCAGAATTTTTTTATAACTTTTACTATTTTTAGTGAATTTTAGTCTTAAATATGCCTATTTTGGGTTAATTAGCCTAATTAATTATCTAATAATTAAATGAAAAAAATCTCTGCTGATCCATGTGAAGTGCTGCTCCTATGTATCAGATTTTGGGTGACAAAATCTGTATAACATGGTTAAGTCAAAAAGGTAAGGTAAATTAGTAAAAGTAATTTAATGAATTGTTGACTATTTGATGTCTTGGTTAGAATTTTGCTAATCCTTGTTCACATTTTGTTTGAAACTAATTCTAGGGGCTGGAGGACTGTTGGGGGCATCCTAGGGCTGAGGGTTAGGCTTAGTTGATTTTTTATTCAATTTATTTAATTTAATTTATTTTATGATTTATGACTTATTTTAGGCCTTTTTGATGTAATTAAATATAATTAAGCCCAAAATAAATTCAAAAATTGTTTGGCCCAAGGTTGCAGCTGCCAAGGCCCAATTTGAGGCCCATTCACGTGGTCCTTCAAGCCCAAGCTCGGAACTCCAGTGATTCTTTGCCGTACTACAAGTTAAAGTGGTCTTATATAGTTTTCGGTGCCCGTTTTGTACCTCGGTAAGGTTATTTTTATGTAATTATGTAAAATTTGATATATATCTTCAAAATTATGTTAAAAATGTATTTGTAATATTTTTGAGAATTTTTTAGGGTCTTCTGGGTAATTTTTGGCCTTCTGTAAGCCCTTTAGTGTTTTCTATCTATTTTTTGTCGGAGTTTTCTCTGTATTTTCTGTTTTTTTATAACTAATGGCATTTTCGTAATTTTGACCAAGTCTAGGGGCATCCCATGTCATTTTACACTTAGATACTTCTGTGGCTCAGTAGGCTACGTCTCAGGTTTCTACGGTTCTGCTATGTGGTTCTGTTCCGTTTGAAATCCTATTCTACTAATTCTACGAATATGGGGACCTAAATATCATTTTCTAAAGTCTTGGGATCAATATGGAATTATCATTTGGGATCAAAGTGTAATTATAAAAAATTCTGGGCAAAATTATAAATAACCAAAAGTTTACATTACGGGAGTATTTTCATCTTTTCCTAATTTTTAGTATACAGTAGTGTAGTAATTTTAACAGTAATATTATACTATCCTATAGTTTTAAATATGAGTATCATCATAGTATAATGTTATCAAAAAAAGTCTCATACTGTCTAAATAAAATAATTTAAAATTTCTTTTATGCTATATTTGAGAAAACGGAGGTGTTACATTATGTGATACAATGTAAGACATATATCACAATGTAAAATTTTTATATTGTTATTTTAATTATTTCTGTATCGAGATATGTGCACAAAGAAGGCTACGCCGCTACGGTTGAATTAGTCCTTTCATTATTTTATCTCAAAAGTCTTGCATTAATTATACTATAATACAACTGATGTGACCAGTGAGTGCATGTGGAGGCCACACGCCAACCGTATAAAATTATTAACACCGACCTCATTTTTTAATGTTATATCTCAATTAAGCTTTTCTTTGTAGAACAACACAAGGTTGATCCTCAGGCTCCTTAACTACTGGCGTGCATGCTTCAAATTGCTGTTTGCTCACGTTTCCTTGTTGGGCACGCTCTTCCAGATCTGGATGTTGTTACGACAAAGCATGTAGACTGTACATTGATTTATGTATGTTATAAATTATCCAAATTAACACATAAAACAGAAAAAGTATTTCATATCATATGTCAAATGAGTACCACTAATTAATAAGGGAGGCCATGCTTCCATGCTTCCTATTTATCAGCAAATTAATCAGCATGCTTTTAAATTAACAGTAAAATAGTGTTATTTGTATTATTTTTGGAGACATATTTGAAGGGACATTTTTGAATGTCTCATACATTTTGACGGAGAGAAAGTTGGGATTCACTCTTAAGTTGTATTTTACTATGCACTGCCTTAAGAATGGTACACTCCAATGATGAAAATTGATGATATATCAGTACTCTAATTAGTTATGATACACTATAATAAGGCCTCTATCTTTCTATTCTAGCATGCAACATCCGTCACTATTCTCCACGAAGATAACCACGACACGCCCTGCCACCTCGATGCGGTGGAAGCTTCGCACCTGCTCCTCAAAAGCCACAATGACGGGAACGAAGGATTAGGTGCAACAACAGATGACGGATCCCAGAGCCTAAGTTGAAGGAGACCGTGAGTCCGCCGCCAAGAGCGCCACTTGCCAGCCCCCCCACGCAATATACCTGACCCCTGCACCATGACGGAGCACGGGAAGTGACCTCTACAGTGGTTAAGCAGAGCTGCAGCGGTTTTGGTGGCGAGGCATGGTGATCTCGAGTGTTGGTGGTGATGGCGTGTGCGGTGGCTCGTGGTGGTTGGTATAGAGGAGGTAGGGACACGATGGTGGTTGTGTGGTGGCTTGCAAGTGAGATGAAGACTGATACGGTAGTTGGCAGCACAGGTGAAGCTATTGTAGTCGCCAAAGGTGGAGGAAGAAGAATCATCGGTGAGGCACGAGAAACGATGCTTGTTTTATCATGGTGGAAGGAGGAGGGGGTGGCCAGGCAGGGAATTTTGGAGAAGAAACGGGTGGGGTGCACCTGTGGACTTTTGGGAGAAAGTATTATGGCGGAAATTGAGATACACCCTTCAGCTATGAGATTTGAACAACACATAGGTGCATCAAGCATCAAGTTGAGGCCGGTGCATAAGGGACAGCGCTCGCTTTTAATCAATGTTCAAATAATACCTCAAGGTATCTATTCAAGAATGGTGAAAAAAATAGTACAAATAATATTTCTTTTTTTTAAACTCATTATAAACACACATAATGAGAGAAAGACACATGGTGGCGGGCTCACCATTATAAGGTATATCTATAATGAATCTAAAAAATAAGTACAAATTATATTTTCCATGATTAATTTATTGTTTTTTCTTGTATACGAGAGTTGGAGAGATTTTGATATTTTAGTTGGATCAATAAAATAATCATTGTTTGTGGTAACTAGGGAAGAGAGAACCAAATCGGACAGGCCAGTCGGACCGATGCAACCGGGAGCCGAACCTCAGGGCGATCCAGTCTCCAAGACAAAACCAGAAAAAACCGGGAAAAATCGGTGAATCGGTGTAAATCGGATCGGTCAAACCGGTTAATCGGTTTTTTTTTTAATTTTGATAAAAAAAATGCTATTATTTTTTTATTAAAAAAAAAAAGAAAAAGCTCAATCAAAATAAAAATTCATTTTTTTTAATTTTGATTCTTTTAGTATGTTTATTTGCTATGTACTCATAAATTAATTTAAAAATAAAATAAAAAATAATTACTATACTATTTATGAGTACTTTCTAAAAGAAATATAAATAAAAATTAAAATAAATAAAGTTTACGTTTAAGATGTTTGATAAAGTGCCCTATAATAAATATTATTTTGTATTAATTATGTTATTGTTAATAATTTAATATAATTTTTTACTTTTTAATTAATCATATGCATATATTTATATATATAAATAATTAAATATATATATTTTATTATATCCCGATCGGATCCCCGTTTAAACCGGTTGAACCTCTGACCTTTATCTTAGCCGGTTCGATATCCGGTCCGATTTTTTTAACCTTGGTGGCAACTATCTAAAAACCCGTTATTATTTGGCATAATAATTTATTGCTTGGGTCAGCAATTGTAAAGCCTCATGGCTCTTAAGAGCCCTTTTATCTTCACTACTATCGGGGTCCTTGTCCGCGGCCCTTAGCTGCATCCTACTTACTGCTTCATTTTCCATTCATTGATTGAATATTTGTATTTTGGAAGTCCTTTGGATTGTGGCTGATGAAAACAACCCATTTTAATGATTAGCGTAAGGAGGCAGAGACATGAGAATAGGAAAACAGAGAATTAATTGGGGGAAAACAAACTAGGAATTTAGATTTCTTTTTGAATGATTCGAATTTAATAAAACGAATTTTATTTTAAAAATTTTAGTATTAATTTAATTGTTATTTGCCTCATTTGGGTTCATTTGTAGAGATAAAAGTTATCAAGTTGGATTTGTAAAAAGTTAATACTAAGCATATAGACAGCTAATCAGGATTTAAGTAAGAAATTTCTCATTGTTTTATTGCTCCAACTTGAGAGATATCAAAGCCCTCCAAGTCCCACATACCATAGAAAAACACCTTGTTGATATCAAAATACACACATAAATCACTCTAATAATTTTCTCTCAAACTCTCACATTCATGGACACAAAGAGGAAGAGGAGCTCTTTATACATAAAACACACACTTTATTGATCATCATCACACACATATAACAAAGTACATGAGCTTGCCTTATATAGGCATAACAAGAGTAATAAGATATTATAAAATAATAAATACTTAACACTTACGAGAAGAATTTGGCAGTGTATTACAAGCTGCAGCCACTATTTTTGACTATTTAATGTTATCAACAATTCTCTTGATAGTTCTAGCTACTGCAATTGGTCTTCAACTTAATCATAAATTCTTCATGAATCTTCAGCGCTCAACATATGCAAAAGGCGATGGTGGTAATTTTTGACTATTCAATGATTAAGAGATAAGCTTAGTTTAATTTAAATTAACACACCTTAATGCAAATGGTTTTTAAGACAAAAGAGGGGATCAAGATGTTCTCATGTTTCTCATTAACATGAGAATGTCATGTTATGGAGAGGATCCTAATCCTAGAATTTCGCTAATCGATGTGGGTAAAGACCAATTCCAAAGAAGCGAAGCTTTCTTTGTGTATCTGTCACGTTGACTTGGATGAAACAGACTTGCTTTAAAAAATATTGTTCCATAAAATCATATTGTTACGCACTAAGCCCAACGCATAGTGTTGTTGTTGTTGTTGTTGTTTTTATTTTTTTTAATGCTCTAGGCCAAGTTGGCTGGCAAAAAGATTCTTCAAACTTCCATTGTATGCCCTCAAATTATGGCCATAATGCCGCCAAATCCTTTGCAAAAGAATGGAGCATTATGCATCATGTTAGACACCGTCAAATTATTTAGCTAAACATCGATATTAGAGCGGTCTGCAATTTATTTAGCTGCACCATGTATGCAAATAATGAATGTTTCAACTCGGCCTTTGCTGCCATTGTAGAGTCTCCATAAGAGGCTTGTCGAATGCTGTGACTTAGAATGGGCCAACTTCCCTACTCTAAACTTTCTCTTAAAGAAAAGGAGAGCTGCAGCATGCCAGCATGTATTCCTTGTGCATTCATTTGACTTGAAGCGTGAACCATCCGATGTGCCATCAAGATTGTCAATCTTGAATTTATCATGAATAACCCATAACTAAATTCCAAAGACTATGCATTACATTTTACAATAGTTCAAGTTGCAAGCAAATTATACATCAATATTTGAAAGTTTGTTTTAAGCTACTTGAGCTAATTAACATAAAATAGAGCCATGCTTAACCAAAAAGTGGTCAACCATCATTTGAAACAAATTAAAAATTTTATAAAATATGAAATTCTTCCAAAACTCTTTCGGTTGATATCAAAAACCCATTTAGCTCAAATCAATCGAGCTCATCAAGTCAACTCCAATAACTTGTGATCTTAAGGGGGTGTTTGGCATGCTATATTAGGCATGATAGGATAAGGTAATACAATACGTTATGATCTTGTTCGTTATTTGGTGCAATCAACGTATTGTATAAACTTATCCATCAAACCTCTCTTATACGTTATAATGATGGATAACTTAATACGGCCTAGAGAGACTGTATTAGGCCTGATTAGCTTTTAATGTATAAGATTTCTTTTACTTTTTTATTTTTTAATATATTTTATTAAAAAAATTAATTATTAACTAAATAATAAAAAATAAAAATATATAAATAAAAAATAATATTATTTAATAATAAATAAATATTTTTTAAAAAAAATTATAAAATAACTATTCAAATTAAAATAAAAATATAGGAATAAAAATTTATTATTAAAATATATAAATAATAATATTTAATATAAATTTAATTATATATAATAAAAACACAACCAAATATAGGAATGTGATACTAAACTTATTTAGATTTTGATATATAAAAACTCCATCTCCATTTCATTCTCACATATTTTTTATATTTATAAAAAAAAATTAAAAATAAATAAATAAATAATTTTTAATATAACATTATTTTTATATATAATAAAAAATAGCTAAAATAATTATGATAATATTTAAAAATTATATTTATTATAATATCTTTTTTGATTATATTTTATATAATACAATATCTTATACAATGACATACCAAACACTATATAGTATTAAATTTTTATCAAATTTTATACAATCAGGCCTTATACTATCAGGCCTTATCCTATCAAGTCTTATACTATCAGGCATACCAAACGGGCCCTAAGTAACGCTAGGCATGAGCTTAGAAAATCAGCTCGTATAATATATATGAGCTAAACATTAAAGGATTTATGCCAAATATGATCAAGCCAATAGCACGGGTTGACCTTTATTCAATTCATTTAGGATATATTTAAATGGAGGGATTCCGAAGGAGAGAGAATAGGGGAAATATTTTTATTTTAAATAAAGATTTTCTTGTTTACTATTTTTTTAACAAATATAAGAGGAGTGAAATGGCATATTAATGTCTAAACTTTAAATAATCTCTTATTTTTATGTAAATATTTTATAATTTTTTAATTTCGAAATAAAAATCTAACCTGCTCCTCCGTTCTCCCCAAATTTATCAATCCAAGCACATACTTATACCAGATGAATCAAGTTAGTCAAAATTCCATAGAGATTAATTAGCATACAATATACAAAGTGAGAGAGATATAATTAAGAAGAATAAGTTAAATTTTAAATGGTAATAATTAAATTGAAGAATAAATTGAATTGAATTTAAATTTGAATACTTTTTATTTTATATATATTTTACTTAATGTATTATATATATATATATATATATATATATATATATATATATATATATATATATATATATTAAATCTTAAATAATAATAAAGTTGTAGGAGAACATTGAATTTGAATTAATTCTATCTTTTCTAGATCGAAAATTTAGTTATTATTTAATTTTTCTATTATATTGTCTTAGATCGCACGTGACATGCAAGTGCATTTCATGGGTGTTAATCTAGTAAATAAATAAGATATAATTTCCTTTCTGCATGCATCCAAGACAATCAAATTGTAGTATAAGCGCCCAACATGTAACCTTTATGCTTTAGCTGATTTCCTTTCGATACTTTTGTTTAGAATAATCCTCTTTTTTACACCATTTTTGGCACTATAAGAAATTATGTACTTATAATTAGAAATTTTAATTAATTTATTGGTGAATTTGCATGTAAAGAATTATGTGTTACTAACAAATAATTTCAATTATCTTATAGATAAACATTACTGAAATTTTCAATTATAAATATATAATTTTTCAATAATAAAAAATTCAAAATGTTCTCTGGCATACAAATGACACAACCTTTTTTTTTTTTTCGAAAAATAACACCACTCGTTTGCTTTTTTGAATCTCGCATCATTAACTTCACCAATACAAGTATCAAATAACACACTCATCAATAGTTCAAAATTTGACATGACTTGGCATATTACGGTTTCTTAACCTTTCATTATGTGCCTTTATTTTAGTCCAAACTAGTAATTTAGATGCAACATTAATTAACTCTTCTGCAATTGCGCCTTATCTCTCCCTTGTTTCCGGTAAGAGGCCTCATGTCACCCATTTTGATCATGGAAGCTTTGAAGTCTCTAGCAAAAGCCAATGGGTTCTTGCTGTATAGCTCTACCAATTTGTCACTCTCACCACCTTTTCCCTTGTAGAGTTCTTGATCAGAATGCAAAAGGCCCTTTTTGCACAACAATTCCTTGTAGTATGAAGTGTCAACTCTTGCAGGAGTTGGATCCAGTGGTGCTAAATTGTTGTCTCCACCACTTCTAGGACATTTATTTCTCAAAGAGGCTGCAAAGATGTGATCTATGTTGGTGTCATTGTAGATCCTGTCCCTAAAGGTAGTACACCTAGCAAATCCAATGGTGTGGCCACCAGAGAGTGCCACCAGATCCTTGAGGTCCAATCCATGAGACTTGAAATTGGAAATAAGCTGTGAGAAGTTGAAAAATGGGGGTGGAAGATTGGTGTTTGCATCATTCCTACTTGCAGTTCGTGCATCTTTTCTTCCTAACAATACTTCGTACCAAAGATGTGGACCCCCCAACTATTAACAAGGAACAAAATATGTTAGTCTTCAGAGTTTGACATGGGGATGAAAACAGAATCCCAGAGATATGGGTTTATTGAGGCAGCATTTTGTCGTTGTGCCAGAATTTGTTTGCTAAAATGATGTAACATAGTTGTTAATCAGCAATGTTATGCTATACAAAATGTTTTCATCAGTGTCACGAAATTCTTTCTAACCAATCATACGGGGGTTTGGATGTTAACTGAGAAAAAAGAAAACTCATCAAATACAAATGCAAAACACTTCTTCACGGTTTAATACATTCATGCGTCAGTTTACAAAAATTATTTCATATATCATTTAGCATTTTTCTTTCTAAATTAAATGAGCCATATTATTTTATTTTATCCAATAACTATCACTGTTTTTTTTTTCCCCCAAAAATTTTATCAATTTTTTTAGGATGTGTAGCATTACTTTTAACATATATAATGTAACAAAAATTATGTAATATGAAAGATATGTTTACAATACTTACTATGGCTACAGAATCACGAGCAGCTGTAGCTAAGATATCGGCACATGATACAACAGGGCGTTTGCAAGCTTTGTCAACAGCTGCTTTAATCTCATCAACAACGTTGAAACCTCTAATTGAATTAAGATTTGGTAGGGCTGTCTTCTCGCCAGTGAAGTTTTGCGTGTCGTCTAGCAGAACTGATCCATCACAGCCCTGTGCTTTCAAGGATTCAAAAATCAGTAAACTATATATTAAGTATACAATAATAGGAGTGACATATATTCATATGTTATTCTGTGCTTGTAGAGTTTCCCTTGGAGAATGATATATATATATTTTTATGGCATGATGGGCTGGCTCCTACTTCCATGTTCATCATTTTGCAACATACAAGATAAGACTGACAATAGTTCACTTCAGCTTTACTTTAAATTTACATTGATCAATGAAAGCGATTTTTTTTTTTTTTTTGCCCTTCGTGAAGTTATAGCCTATAATAAAATTATGAAGTGGAATTAACCTCAATTTTGTTAGAAGAAATTCTTGGGTCCCTTAGATTAAGAAATTACTCTTATTCTGATACATTCGTTATTTATCATATCAATTTTGTTGAGAAGGTAGTGAGTGATTAAGAAGATAAGATGACTTATAAAATTGATGTGATAAACAATGAATTAGAATAAGAAAAATCTTTTACTACAAAAGCTCCTTATAACTTTGCATTCTCTTAGTCGGCAAGATGCTAATTTAGATATGAGAGAGACAGAAAATGGGGCAAATAATTAAAGTTTGATAATAATTGGTATAAAATCAGTAGTTGACAAGTAAAGCTTCTGGAAAAGGAAAAGATCTTGGCTTTTGGGAGCTCAAAAGTTATCACGTCGAGGCAACAGCTAGAGCTTAACGTGGTTTTGGCTAGCAGAATCACTTCAGGTGCTACGAGAAACAAAACTTCTTTTGGTGTAACCCATGCATATCACAATTTTGGCCATAAACTGGTAAGTTTAATTAATTTCAACTTCGATTAACCAAATTATTGAGAAGAATTGTTTGAACGAAAACTGAAGTAAATTATCATTAATTTAATCACAGGTTTATATAAATGAGGATCAACTAACTGACAGTAACTAACTTTAAGGGTAACTGACTAACATCGATTATCTAATATAAATTGATCTAGGAAATTAAACCATGATATTACTCTGTTGTTCGGCCTGTTGCGGCCTTGGCGCAACCCATTGCACAATGCAACTATATTATGGTCAATTGGATCACATCACAAGTGGTGTTGTGGCCCCATCAAGTAATGTAGTCCGCAATTTAAAACCATGACTTGTGACTAATGAAATTTTATTCATATATAAAAAGAACCATATATAGTTCATGTATTAAATTAACTTACATTAACAAAGCAGTCATGGAAATGCAAACGCAGCAAGGATGCTCCAATGCGCCGTTCCCGCGTTATTGCCTTTTCAACCACTGACCTTATGACTGGCAATGCCTGGGGACAAACTTTCTCATAGAAATTAGGAGTGAGCGTTGCATGTGTAGGGATCATCAATGTGACCAAAGTGACCATAACAACCACAAGCAAAGATTGGAGATGAGAAGCCATGGTGTTTGTGTGCTCTTTTGAAGCTAGCTATGTCTTTGAGCTATGCTGTTATTGCCTTGGGTAGTGATATGATTTATATAGAGGAAGGTAGCCTTTCCTCTAGCACAATTAAGTACTAGTTTACTTGGTTTGCTTATCCCCATAATATTTTAGTCCATCATATACAACTGGATTGTGCTTCATAACATTGCCCCATGTTGCAGTGACTCTATATATCTTTTCTTTTGCTTTTCTTGGTATTGACTTTACGAGAAACTGTGAGTGCTCTTTCGTTATCTATGAAGCATGGACATACTGTTTGGATGTCATGTCTACATGCTAGACATGTGTTCGTGTCAAATCTTATACAATATATTAATGACATATATATCTGACTCTAACATATAAAGACACAATATAAATAAAATAATTTAAAATTTAAAAAAAAAATAATTCATAAATTTTGAGTTTATTTTAAATTTTTAAATAATTTATAATATTAAATAAAAAAAGATATGAGTGAATCTTATATAAATAATATTATATAATAATAAATTTTTTTCTATAAATTTTTAGTTATATATATATGCATCTATGTTATATAATTTTTAAATTTTCATATATCCTCCATATCTATGTCGTATCAGGTTATGTCCATGTCAGTATATATGTTTCATAATTCATTATTAAAAAAGTTTTATGTACAAAAATCTTGTTCTATTTTATTAGCTATTTGATCCATATATTATTTCGTTAAAAATGTGGTAAAAGTAGGATACAAACAAAACTGACATGTCAAATATTTAATAGAATAAAGCAAGACTTTTTTTAACCCTGCAAGAACGCTTAAGAACTTCTTTTCATCTTTTGATACCTTAATTTTCACTTTTACTATATAATGTCTTTAACAAATTAAAATGACTAAGATACCAAATGATGAATGAAATAAGGCAAAAATTTTCTCTTTGATTGGGGAGAATTTCTCTAAGCTCTGTATGTCTTCGTACGTATAAATGCAATATGAAGATTGCATCGAGCGATAATGACTTAAAGAGGAAGCCACGTATTTGGGCCTTAAATATGAAAACATCACTTTAACAACTTTTGGAATACTGTTTCATTTACAAGCTTTTTTTGTTATTTTCCTCAACTTTAGATCAATCAGATCATTCTCATGACAAATTTTCGAATAAGATTCTCAAGCAAAATATTATTTAATTGTCCCAACTTGTAACCAATAATCTTCAAAGCCTATTGAAAATAGTGTAGCAGGCATGTGATACTGGAGCCCTTAGATAATAATATAATTCAGAGCAGAACATTTCTATATTGCAATGAGCTGGCTGCTAAGAAGCAAAGCAGAATTCTTTTTTCTTCTGTTTCTGAGTAATTTTGTTTACATAATAAGACAGTAAGTTACATGCATGTTGTGGGCATATGGTTGTCCAGTTTCTATTTATTAATATTTAGAAATTAATATCATATATACCAGTAAATATAATACAAGAGGTATGTATGCCATTATCAATAAATAAAGTGCAAAACATTCGACTGACAGACTCAATGATTTGTAGAATATATGTAATTAGACCTTAGATATTTCTGCAACTTGTTTATTTTCGTTTCCCTCTCTTATCATTTAGTTCTTGAAAAATTCTTAGGTAGGAATTTCTTATCATAAGTATGAAAATCAATATTTAATATATATAAAGTTACATAATTAAAGAAAAGTAAACTTTTGATATAGCCAATATATATAACTTAACCCACATCAATATTGATTCGCATATCCAAATAACACTTTTTTCACCCAAAAACTTGTATTAAACCTTGGGTCCATGCTGCTGCCCGGAAAGATGTAAATGATTTTTTTAAATGAATTCCAAGGACGACCTTATTTCATTAGGGCATTGTCTAAGATTTAAAGTCTCAGTACTCCCACAAGTAGTACAAATAATATTTTATTGAACTGGTACGTGCGACAATGCCTTCTGGATTTATAATAATTAAATAACGTTGGAATGATTAGGACACAACGTGTTTTTTGGAATATAAATTTCATTTCGAGTGAGTATTAAAACCCTATTGGGAGTTAAGATTAATTGTTTAAATAAGAAATCAAATATTTTCGATGACAAATTACAATAAATTGACATGTGGGTTCTTTGTTTTATAAATTTTGGAAAATAATTGAAATTTTTTATATAGTGATAGCTTCTGAAATGAAAATACTAATAAATTAGTTTCTGAGTTTATCTTCTTCTTCGTATTTTTATTGATCTATATATTATATATTTGCATTCATGATAATAATGGCCTAATAGACAAACATATAATAAATCGAATTGTTCATAAAATTCAAAATTCTCATTTTATAAGTATTTAATAATATAAATTTTCTTGTTAATATTTAAAATATTAAGTTTAAATAAAAGAGTGCATATGTACGTCATATATTAACTAATTTTCCCTTATTGTTATTTATTTTTACTTTTTATTTTTCAAAAAGTATTCATTTCTATATTATTTAGATAAATTTAATGAATTTATAATTGATAATAATAATTAAAATTAGATTATCATTTTGATTAATAAATGAGAAGATATTTTAGATAAATTAAATAAATATTATTAGCTGAATACGAGTGACGATAGACACTGGCAGAGGAATATAATAGATTTCAAGGACAGAATTTTCAAGGAATAATTAATTATAGAATACTTTTTTATCATTATTAGTGCTATAATAATTATTATTGAGAAGATTTTGAATTGGAGAAAACCAAATGAGTAATTTTTTTTTTCAACATATATATTCTACGTAGTTTTTGGAGGCATAAACTTTTTCCTTTCTAAATAATATTGAAGAAGAAGAAAATCAAATGAGTTTCGTAATGAGACTTATTAACACTTTTTTTTCGGTTAGTGAAAGTTTATGGTGAAAAGAAGTTGCTCTATTATAATGGTACTTATATCTGATTATCAACGAAGGTTACATGCGGAAATCAAAACTTAAAAATGTGTTGTTTAACCATATTAGCTGAGCCAACCTTCATTAAGTGGCTTATTAACAAATGACTACTCATATTAAGAGAGAAGAAAGGGTGAAAAAGGTTCAATGTTAAAATTGTCTCAATAACACTTAAAAAATATTAATAAATTATGAAAAAGTGTTGTCAAATCTCTTTAGTAACATATAGCCTAAATACAGCACTAATAAAAATGTTGCTAAAGAGTTTAACAACTTTTTTTTTAAATATTTTTTAAATGTTGTAATTTAAAAATACTAAAAAATAAATATGTAATAGTACTATGGGTTGCCAAGTTTCAATTTATGTTTACATATTTCTTAGAAACATGATAATACAATTTTTCAGTAAATAATATGCAAGGCAAACACAATAGAATAGGAGGCATTATGATATGATACACAAGTATATATAAATTATCTGATTATTAATTTGATTTAATTATTTATGTCTATAAGTTAAGCATAAATTCATTAATAATTTATCCAACTCATTTAATCACTTATAAGAGATTATCCAATTAACTATTTATCAAACTAAACAAACTATATTTTTTAAGTTTCATCACTTAGATGTAGGTTAGAGTCCCTGGATAAAACAAAAATTTATAAAGTGTGTTTAATTAGCTTATTGTGAGTTCTAAATAATTTATGAATTAAATTTAAATACACTGATAGTATAAAATAGTTTTACATTATCAGCCAATAGAAATAGTAGAAAGTGTTAACTTATACAAATAACCACCCATTATAATAAGGGACCCACTATAATTTCTCACTTTCCTCTATTTCTATTGATTGTGACAAGAAAACTGCTTTTAATTATCTACAAGATACCAATTAAACTCATAATTTATAATCAAATTTTTTTAAACTACTTTTAAAAAAAGTGATTAATTTTCTAAAAACTGTTTTTACCAGATATGCACTAAGTATGCTGATTAAGACCATGACATCAAAACTTCGATTTACAAGTCGGAAAATAATTTATTAAAAGCATCATCACTAGACGCTGATGAAGGAATCTCATAATTTTTCTTAGGTCAAAAGCATCCTTGGAGATTAACACCCAAGGCCCAAGATGTTCACACTAGTCCAATGATGACCAAATCACCAGATCAGTCTTTACCGTTAGTAATTAACCAAGTAGTCAGTTAGTAAGGTTGTAGTTATTTCAATTAGTTAGTTAGCTGTCACTTTCCCTTCTTAGCACGTGTAACTTCCATTCCTCCCGACTTGTATATATACCTGTTTCTAACAATCAATAAATCAGTTTTGCTATTTCATCAATTCAATAGCTTTATTAGATATGCTTGAGATATGCTCACGATAACGCTATTCTTAATTATAGGTTGAGCTTTGAAATAATAAACATGTAATGCAAACTGTAAGAATAGATGTGCTCAATTATAGTCACAAGGTAGAGAGAGGTATTATGAAAAGCAAGTTAATTTATGCTACATTTATCTTTTTAGAATTAATGCATTATTCTCCATGCTCCAAATGTAATCTTGTGAAATAAGACTGTAACATCGCCGGTATATATGCTTTTATTTTGAATTTAAAGCAAGCAAAGGTTTGTTAGATGCCAATTAATTCTTTGTTCTAAGCACTGATGACCACCTTAATCACGCAAAATTTGTTACATGCCAATTAATTCATTGTTCTTATAACTCTCCACATGACCCAGGTGGGGTGTGGGGTGTGGGGTGTGGTGTGGTTAGTTAACTCTAGCCAATATATTATTTGGGTTGACAAAGTATGAAAGTCACAGCTAATCTTAGTATCTTACCAAAAGGTGGTGGACAAGCAAAACTGGACCGGCTAATATCTAATTGTAGGTCAATGCATGCTAGCCAATGAGATTGTTCAAGGCCACAATTTTGGCAATAAAATTAGCACATACGCTACCATTTTTTTTTTTCAATTGAGTCACATACTTCGTTGTGTAACAGAGTGACGACTATTTTATAGGCTTGGGTTCGGAGGATGGGTGTGACAGAGTGAGGAGAAAACATAGAAACTGCAGTATATGATGCCGTATAAGTATGTAGGCTAAGAGACAAACCGATCTGCTACGGATATTGCAGAACATGCTTAGAGACGATATGATACATCAATAATTATTACTTAATCATGATAAGTTTTTCTTACGTTTTTTTTTTTTGGTGAACAGTTTTCCTTACGTTTTAGTTAACTGATTTAAATTCTTATTAATATATCAAAATTAATAAAGTATTAATTCCATATTTTATTAACATTTAGTTACTTATTTATCATTTAATGCTTCCGGAAAATTTTCTATTACATTTTAACACACTGGCATTCTTTAAAATAATTAAATAAAGATAAATTTATTCAGATTATACTTAAAAAGTTATAATATTAATTAAACACGCCAAATAAAAAATAGAAAAGACTAAATCAACCGATTGTAGTTGGTTTTAAATATAGAAGTTTCAGAATAAGCTATTATATGATCTATAAAATAACACAAAGTTAACTCACCCCTTTCCTTTTATTTTAATATAAGGCCAATTTGGGGTGTGGAAGCAGGATATGATGATGCTTGATCATGATGATCATACAAAAGTCCAAATTCAATAATGAAGGATAAGTTTAAGGTATATCACTACAAGAAAAATGTAAATTTGCAGTGAAAATTTTGTGACGGACTTGATCTCATGCAAATTTATGGAGATTTTTACAGCCAAAAAGTTTGCGACAGATATTAAAATGGCAAAAGCTAATGCAAACAATTAAAAAAAAAAAAAAAAAGGGAAACTATAATAATTGCAGACGAGACTGGCAAAAACCGCAATTGTTGAAATTGCTGGAGACGGGTTCTACTGCCATATTAGCGGGTCAAAGTACCTCCGATTTCCCTTTCCGCTAATCCAAACACCCACCCACACACACACACACACACACACACATATATATATATGAAATCAGTTTTAACATAATATCATTATTTAATTTTTTTTTATGTATTTAGTTTCGAATGTAGTCTAAACCATTTTAATGACTATACGATGTAGATAAATTTGATAGATATTATTTCAACTTAATACACTTTTTGATTATATATAGAACATAAGTTATAAAGTAACTTATTTGCATTCGAGTAAATTATATAGCAACATAAACATACAGTTCAGGGGGGTCATAGCATACTCAAGTCCCATATAAACATGTCTACAAAAGGAAAAAAACATGCAGATAGTACTTCATTGAACCATGCCTATCTGTCCCATGATAAAGGTTCTATCTCAAAGGAATTAAAATAATTAATATGAGATATGAATGATCGCATACTTCAGAAATTATTCTATTGGTTCATATGAATATCTATAAATGAATAGAATGAGTCTCTCAGGTCTTGGATTCACCATGGGTCAATCAACAAAGTAAACAAAGACAATAAAGTACTAAAGGGATATGCTTATAATTTTATAGAAGATGCTATCCAATACAAACCATAAAAAGAAACTAAAATGCATTATTGATAGTTACAATAATATCATCGAAGCTAAACTGCCTAATGGCAAAAGCTTTACTCAGAAATTGAAGCCACCGAGAATAGAACCCAATATGCAATCACCTTGACTTCCAAATACTCGAAACTGAGGCCCATCCATTTAGCAGAACCCCATAGCATCTGCAGTTAGATCACCAACAATAACCCTCGAACTCGCATTGGATCAAATACAACTGTACCATTAGTAAACTGTCCCATTGAGAAAAAGCTTTTACATGCAATGAAAGAGACGAAGCAGAACTCCAACCCCATACTCCAGTTTATCTTCAATCTAATAACAATTGACTTAGTGATGATAAAGAATCCTGCCGAAGCTTCTCATCTCATGGAACTCCAACATGTTGAGCCATTGCTTTTTCCACTGCATACGTAAGTTGTTTGATATTAAGCACAATACAGACTGGTCCCAACAAATGCTTCAGATTCAAGATTTGGTTCCAGGAAAACCTTAGATCCCCCATTACATTAGTTCTCCCTTTTGACCAATTTTCAAGTGATGCAGAATTAGAATGCACTTCCAAATCAGAATTGAAGCAACCAATAACCTGATTTAAGAATTGCAACACATCCTTAAGTGCAAGAATTTCAGCTTCAACCATTGAGGTTAGCTTTGACAAATCCAACTCTGCAACAAATAATTGATACCCCAAATATTATTTTAGAGGAAGAATTTAGACACTTTTGTTGCCCTCTAAGTAAAAAGACTAATTGATCATTGCTTATTCCATAATTACTAAGAAACAATAAGAGTAATTTATCTTAATGCATGATAGATGTGTAGACCAAGGATGCAGGCAATGATAAAAGGCAAGGACGTTGGACTACCAATAAACCAAAGGATTCTAAATTCTAATGACTCCAAGCATAGAACACGTTAAAGTGGAAGTCATGGTGAGTACCATAAAAGCCCATGTCAAAAGCAAGAGAATCAATGTGAAAAGAAATAAAATAAATGAGATAAAATTAACATTGCTAGGAAAGCAAGAGAATCAACGTGAAAAGAACATGTTTGAAAAATTACCTTAGCAACATGTGAATGAGTGGCAAAGTCATAAGAGAAGCATTACATAACACTATATGGAAAAGGTTTAATTCTGAAGTTGAACAGTTAAGTTGTGTCAGAAGCATTAAAATTAAAAACTCATAGTGCCATAAAGTGTATGAAACACATGCTGAGATAGGATTATAATGAATGAGTGGAAAAGTAATAAGAGCAGTGGCAAAGAGTATACAATGAAGTGCTTATCTGTTCCGGTGAATAATGTCCTTCTAAATGTGTTCTCTTTATTATAAAGTCAGTACTATTGTCCTGTTCTGTCAAAGCTGGAGAAATTAGGGGGGCAAAAAAGTATATATGGAATAATAAATAATGATATCATTGGCATACATGACACACACACACACACACACATATATATATATATAGACTGACATTTACTGACCTGGATTTGTTGTTGTGATATACTCTGAAGCTCCAATCTTTTGTCTTTTTCTTGCTAGTCGCTAGCATTAGTCTTCTTCTATATCTTGTACACTTTTGATCCCACTTTGCAATGTTCTCCATTGATTCTTCTGTATGTTAAAAATTCAAGACAGAACATGTAAACTTGCAGTGTTATGGTAGACATGCATAACAAATAATCGAGTTTTGAAGTTTAGCAATATGGTTTTAGGTTCATCTTCCTGATACAGTAATAATGAATTGCAAACTGTCATTCTGTTTCCCAAACGGATTGTCCAATCTATGAGGCACACGTAATAATGATTTCAAAACAACTTTATGGTGCAGCCTATAGCTTTCATTTTTTTCTCTTCATTATTTACATAATACATAACACATTTCTATATTCAAAATATTAGAGTACTTTGATAATTCCAGCTTCATGAACTAGTGTTGGTTCATGGAAACATATAATCCAGAACTAATTTAATATTTATTATTCAGGGATGCATAATTATGCCATTTAACTATTTTTGAAAATGGTTTACTTTAGACAAAATACTATGGTAACTAATAGCATGACTTGAAAAGAAAATTATAGAGGGAAGAATTTGAATAATTCTATATCTTATTGATTAATCAGACATGGGAGTTTTACACTTCTGTCCTAATTATAGTAATTACAAGAGGATCATATCACAATAAAAACTGTACAAATTATAGCCAATCAAATCTGTCCTAATTACAGAAACAAATCTGGTCTAATTATGGTAATCAGAATCTGTCTTAATTATGGTAATTACAACAGCATGTCATAATGATTTAAAAAAATTATATAGCTATATTTTCCAAGTTGCTTTACGGTAGATTTGCAACAGAATAGTAGAATAGTTAAATAGTATAGGTTCCATAGGATGTTGAATTAGGTACAATTTGGTTGTAGAAAAATTAAATAACCTGTACCAAATCAATCATACCTTGTGGGCTTTAGCTAATGAATCATGACTGTTCTACATACTACAGAATTTGTTTACATATTTGAACTTTGATTTATAGATATAAGCTCGAAACTGTTATATAATTTTATATTCATTATACATACAGCATAAGGAATCATTGTATTACTGTGAGGAAATGTTTAAGGTGAATTTGTTATAGTTTGAAAATTCACTTTGGCCTTTTTTGAATGAAATTTCTGCATATACAAATGGCATTAAGCTTGACTTATTTATTATACTTGAAATGGGAGAGACCAGAAGTTTGGGTGATGAATTTACTTGATGATTTCTATTCAACATAAAACGGGTATATATATATACATAAGATTCTATCTACATCTTAAATGCTATTCCTATTTACAAGACAATCATAATACACTTATGCTATTTCCTAAACTGCTATCTAAGGTACTTGAACCTCATTAACTATAGATGCTAGCTCCAACATTCCAATAATTCCAACAATTATTATCATTCTGTCAATATATTCGCGAGATATAAACTGGTTGACAGTAATAGAATTGAGTCCATTTACTTTAGTTAGAGATCATAAAAAGCAGTTGAGAGATACATGCTTTTATTATATCAAACCCATAGTTCTCTGATTTTATCCTTAGGCAACTTTGGCTCAAACTTGCGTCAAGGTAAGTTTCTTGACGCGTCTTGCCTTTCACAAGCCTTTGCAACACATTACTTTGCTCGAGCATTCTTTTCTTTGTTATGTCTCTTTAAGTGCGCTTGGGCTTTCATTTCCCCTCTGCTCTTTAGGTCCTTCACATTCTCGATGGTGTTTCTCGCGCTTTCTCCTCACACCCTCCACAGCACCAAAGCCACTACCGTCCACCATGGGTTGCCCCATGTTTACGAGAAACGTCCGCCACACCTCCATGGGGACGGAGATGTGAGTTGGCTCGCCACTGGCACTTGGCTCACTTTCATCCTCCATGCCTCCCAACATAGTTGCCGTGGGTCCTCTCTCCAAAACCTCCGTATCAACTATTGGCCTCCCACAAATTTTGTCCTAATGCCCAATCCCATTTCCTTCTCTTCTTGATGGCTGAGCTAAGGGTGTGGTCAGTAATTAAAGAAGGTCACTAGTGGGCTCCCCGATCTCATTGCTTGCTTCCGCTGGCTGTTTATCTGCTCGTCTTTCCCTTCTCGCTTGCCCATTTTCTTTTAACATGGAAACTATTCCATGTTAAAACTCAATCTCCTTACAGCCATGGTGCACTTAGCTCGCCTTCTATGTCTCCCCAATAGAGTAGTCAAATATTTCAAGGTGAGATTCTAAACACAATGAGATACAAGAAAGCAAGCTTTACAAAATTAAATAAGTAAATATTGGAAAAATGGCTCAAGAACACTAAAGAACAATGGATGAACATTTTTTTCTTTGTTAATATTTGAATGTTTTAATACAAGATGACTGTCAAAATTTTCACAGCATAACATCACATATTTTCTCTCCAAAAGGAATCTGCTCTCCTATTTATAGACATCTCAAAAAGAGAAAAGGACAAAAAATTCTTTAATTTTTCTTTAGATATTTTCATCATACGCCTATATACGTCACTGGCTCGTACTATCACTACAGCCTAATTCAGTTATGCTTGAGACGAATTTGGAATTCGCGTCAAGTCCCAAATTAGAACTCACGGTGCAATAGCTATACCTCAGACCAAATCAAAATCCACATCAAGTCTCGAATCGAAACTCACATCAAGTTCAGCAGCTATGCCTCATACCAAATTGGAATCCACGTCATGACATGACACTATTTGCTCGTAGGAGTAGTGAAGCAAAGACGTGTCCTTGGCATGGGTGGTGCTAGATGTAAGGTTGACCGTTAGAAGAGTTAGTGACGCGAGCATAACATTCAAGCTCGTTCTTCGGGAGCACCCTCATGTGCTCAAGCACTTCCCTCCTAATCCACAACTACTTTGGTAGGAGCGGATTATAGCAAGGCGGATCATTTCTTCCTCTCCTCTCACAAGCTAGGTGTCACGCATGCTCTTGGCTGGCCACCTTTATGCAACATTGCTCAGGGCGAAACCCGGAACAACAACGATAGAGAACCCAGAACATGCAGGCATCCCTATGCATAGCAGGGCGAAACTTGGAAAGTGGTAACAATAGGGAACTCAAAATGTTTAGTCATCCCTTCGCATAGTAAGGTAGTGAAACCCAAAAATGGTATCCTTATATGAACATGCACTTTATGAGTGTCTTATATTGAAACCCCTGCACACTTTGTGAATACTCTCACACCATAAGTGCTTTCATATATTAGTAGTTGTCTTTATGAGCGGATTTCTAGTAAGCGCCTTATATGGGCACTCTCTTAAAACAATCTATATAAAACTTAACTGCTAAATAAAGGATTGGTCTTCTCGGGACTCCTACACCAAAACTTTATATGCAGAAGGACTGTACATCAAGGGTCCATCTCCATTAATTACATTACAAATGAAGCAGTGTACCACCGCAACGTTTTCAGTTTTCTCCCAATTCATAAGAAACTTCTCATCTTGCATCATGCCAAGGGTTAGTCTTGTACCATGGCTTCTTTTCCCAGCCATTCCAAAAGAAAGCCATGTATGTATGCAACATTACTAATAGGCAATATCTCGAGTTGCCAACTACTTCATGCGGCACAAATATGCATCATATATCTCAAGTTGTTGATCTCGCTCTTGAGCCATCTGAGATCCTTAATAAGCTGAAACTAATATAAGTAAGTAGGAGCGGGATATTGTTTCCACAGAAAGGTACTCCACATTTGACTTATATTCACCAAAAAAAAAGTCAATAGATAACATCCAACAAAGCTGCTCTGCTGAGATTAGAACTGCACTCAGTTATTGCGATAGTTCATTGTTAAAAAATAAGGGAGTTTTATAAGAACAGCCAACCACTTTGGCTCTTTACAGAACGTAATTTGCTGTTGACTATGAGCAGTCTCGGATCACCCATTTACAAAAGTATCACAACCCCAAGCACGCATTGGAGAATTCAAATGGAAGCTACATTATGTCTAGTTGACAAAACACTATCTTAATGTGTCCTACCTTGATTACACAAATAAGCCAATTAAATTTATTATGGAGTGGACATTCAACAGAGTTGAACATACCTAACATTCTTATCTTGGTTATTCAAATAGGAAACAACTGGAATAGGTTGAGATAGATCTTCTAGGCTTCGAAAATGAGGTTCTGCTAATGGTAGCGTCTACAAGTGTGGTGCTGTATGACATCAACAAAGACAATATGGTTATAGAGTGCTCAACTGATGATCTTAGACCACCAAGCAACCTTTCATTTGGACTATATCATAAGTCTTACAACATTTGGCCATTCTATGAGCCTGCTTCCGTTAACCATTTAAGAATGAAAAAATATTTTACTAGTTGCCAAATTTGAGTAAATTGTCAATTTGAACAAATGTTGCTTTTATATGTTGGTTAATTAGTAAAAATTTTTGAAGTTATTTTGTACATTTTTTGTTTCTTTTATTTCAATCTGAAGTTGTAACCCAAAAGCATTAATTTCCAATTTACAAAATAATCATTATTTAATTTTCAATGACTAAGATTTAGTAACTAACTTGATCATTAACTCAGTCCTCCCCCATCACAAAACTCACCAAGTGGAGGTCACTAACTTATTATCCGTATTTTATAGTCTAACCTCATATTTTCAAGATTACTTTCCAAAATATTCTTTTTCTTTTATTATAGGAGCTTGAATTGATTTTACCATAATTTCAAAAAAAGGACATTTTAAAAAATAATCTTAAAAATATGAGATTAAATTATAAAATATGAACAATATTGTAATTTTACAAATTAACACACTCCACTTGGCGAGTTCTGTGATGGAGAGAACTAAGTTAATAACCATGTTAGTCACTAAATCTTAGCCACTGAAAATTAAATAAAAATTATTTTGTAAATTGGAATAAATACTTTCAGGTTGCAACGTCAAATTGGAATAACAGAAAAGAAAACTGTGCAAAACAGCTTCAGAAAATTTTACTTATTAACTAATATGCAAAAGTAACACTTGTTCAAATTGACAACTTTCTCAAATAAGGCAACTAGTAAAATATTTTTTCATTCTCAAATAATTAACGGAAGCAAACTTGCAAAATGACGAAGTACTATAAGAAACTTATGGTGTAGTCCAAACAAAAGGTTGCTTGGTGGTCCGAGAATATATAACCATATTATCTTTGTTGATGTCATACAACACCACACTTGTAGATACTACTATCAGCAAAACCTTATTTTCGAAGCCTAGAAGATCCATCTCGACCCATTCCAATTCTTTTCTATTCGAATAACCGAGACAGGTATGATATCTATGTTCAACCCTGTTGAATGTCCTCTCTATACTAAATTTCATTGAGTTATCTCTATAATCAAGATAGGACACATTAAGATAGTATTTTATCAACTAGACATAATGTAAGTTCCCTTCGAATTCTCCGATGGATGAATTTACAACAAACTCAGGATCGTGGTACCTTTCCAAATAGGTGATCATAGGTTGCTCATAGTCAACATCAAAAGTCAATAGCAAATTATGTTCTCTAAGGAGCCAATATAGTTTCGCTTATACAAAACTCCCTTATTTTTGAACATTAAACTATTGCAACAATGGGGTGCAGTTCTGATATCAGTAGAACAGGTTTTGTTGGATGTTCTCCATTGACCTATTTATGGTAAATGTAGGTCAAATGTGAAGTATCTCTCTTTGGAAATAATATCCTGCTCTTGCTTGACTTCTACTAATTTCAGCTTATCACAGGTCTTGAACAGCTCAAGAGCGAGATCAAAAAACCAGTGCTACATGCATATCATGCATATATATATATATATATGCCACATGAAGTAGTTGGCAACTCTTACCTACAAGTAATGTTGCACATATACATGGCTTTCTTTTGAGATGGCTGGGAAGCGAAACCATGGCATAAAATCAACCCTTGGCATGACGCCAAGATGAGAAATTTCTCATGAACAAGGAGAAAACTGAAGATGTTATGATGGTGCGCAACTTCACTTGCACTGTAATTAATGGACATGGACTCTTGGTGTATAGACCTTTCGTGTACAAAATTTTGGTCTATGAACCCGAAGAAGACCAACCCCTTATTTTACAATTAAGCTTTATAGTGGTTATTTTAGGAGAGCATCCATATAAAACACTCACTAGAAATCCGCTCACAAAGACAACTAGTTATATATAAAGATGTTTATGGTATGAGAGCACTCACGAAGTGTTGGGAGACTTCAACGTAAGGCACCTATCTATGAAGAGCGCTCATAAAGTGCATACTCATGTAAGGGTACCTCTCTGTGAGTTCCGCTCTACCATACAAAAAGATGACTGAACATTCCAAGTTCCTTATTATTACTGCTCTTTGAGGTTAGCCCTACCATGCGTAGAAATGCCTGCACATTCCGGATTCCGCCCTGATCAATGTTGCATAGAGGTGGCCAGCCAAAAGCATGCATAACACCTAGCTCACAAGAGGAAGGAAAGAAATGATCCACCTTGCTATAATCCGCTTCTAACAAAGTAGCTATGGGTTAGAAAGGAAGTGCTTGAGCACATGAGGCACTCCCGAAGAGCAAGTTCGAATGTTATGCTCGCACCGCTCACTCTTTTAACGGTCAACCTCACAACTAACACCGCCCCTGCCAAGAACACCTCTCTGCTTCACTATTCCTACGAGCAAATAGTGTCATGCCACGACGCGAATTCCGATTTGGTCTGAGGCATAGTTGCTACACTTGATGCGGATTTTGATTTGATCCAACGCATAGCTGAATTAGGCTCTTGTAACAGTACACATATAGGTGTATGATAAAAATATCTAAAAAAAATTGAAGACCTTTTTGTCCTTTCTCCTTTTGGGATGTCTATAAATAGCAGTCTAAAGAATAGAAGAGGAGATTCTTTTGGAGAAAATATGTAATGTTCTACTGCAAAAATTCTAACAACCATCTTGTATTGAAACATTCAAATATTAAGAAAGAGAAAAGAATGTTTATCCATTGTTCTTGAGTGTTCTTAAGCTATTTTTTCCATTTTTTTTACTTTTTAATATAGTGGGCAGTCAAAAGCATCGGAGCAGTTGGGGCATGACAACACCAGTGGTTCTAATAAGAACCGTGGGAGAATCACATCATAAAAACTAGCTATTGTGATGGGAGAACCCAAGACCTTATAAACCCTTCATCGGAATCCCATACTTTCGATGTGGGACTCAAGTCTCATACCTTGCATTTGGGTCCTGACATCCCACCACACTCTGCAGCCTCATCGCCCACACGGGCTGGCTGTGCACTAACCCCTTTGAGTAGTCCTTGACAAACACTGCAATACCGACCTCATCACCTACACCGCTCAATTGTAGCTGAGAGACATTAGCGAGGCTCAAACTCCCAAAAACCAAGTCCCAATTCTAGCCTAACCCCCACCACATTCACACTAGTAGTATATATATTAGTACTTTCCCCACAATTCCCACACCTCATAATAGAATCACATAGTACCTCCCTCCCCCACTATCTAATTGCTGACTTAGCAGCTTATTACACAAGAGTGCCCATCATTCTCCCTTATCTCATATTTAGCAATTACAACTAAGGCCCAATTTCAGATACCCAATTTCTCGTTTGGGCTGGTTCCTAACAGGTTCACACCATCTATACCTGCAATTTTTATTGCATTCAGTCCATAAATTATGGATTTCTTTCGGAGAGACCCATCAGTAACATTCATGAATCATGATACAGAACTTCAAAAAGAATCCAATGAAACATAAATAGACAAAGAAGCTCAATCGTAAAACAAATTGTAGAATAACTTGTTTAAATCTCTGCAGAGGATTGCTAAACTTCCATATTAAATACTGTCAAATGCTCATATATAACACCTTCAATATTGTTTATACTGTGGCTCAATGAAAAACAAACACAAAAAAGTTGTACCCATCTCCAAAATACCATTGATTGAAAATGTGCACATTTAATAGAATCGTGAATATTAATGGGACAGAAACTTTAGAATTTAGATGGTTTACCTCTCCTCACCATTAGCAGAAAACAAGAGTGATCTTGTAGGATGACTACTTGAAGCTTTACTTAATTTATGTTGAAATTGTATACCAATATAGTTTGCCAATTCAGAATTACTATTGGTATGAAGAAAAAAAGGGGGCAAACAAGGAAATATATTCTACCTTCGATGAGTCAAGCCCCAAACAATCAGCCAATCTTTCTGGGCTTGTGCCCTGAATTGATGCACAAAGACATGATACCCCCGGATGAATCTGCAGGAGAAAATATTCAAACAGGGCATAATACTACGTAATAACTATTCTTTATAAAATTAGCTACTAAAGTATAAGATACCTGTTGTGACAAGTAGTAATCAATATCAATCAGCCATTTCCCTTGCTCTCGTTTCAGTTCATCAGGATGTCTGGTACGCTGAGCAATGCCCGTTGCACTGCCTGAATTACAGCCCTGCTCAAAGTAGTACATAGCATTAAAAAAAAGAAACAAAGCAAGGTTGCCTACGACTAACATCAAATGCCCAATGCAAACAACTTATTTCCAAAGTTATGTCATTTGGCCTTTGATTGAGTGCAATAAATGACAAATCTGTTGATTGAGTGCAATAAATGACAAATCTGCTCACAGCAAATTATATAAGAGATTGTATCACCAACTGAGCAACCAAAGGAGTAACCTTGTTGCTTCAATCTTTGTGCCGCCTATATATTGATCAAGAAAGGCTTCCTCAGGATTGATTAGAACACAGCAAAGAAAACATAGATCAGACTGTTTGAATTAACAATAAAGTGAAAATTTATTGGACTCACGAGAACATACGGCTGGCTTTTGGCAACCAGAAAAGCATCAGGAGGTTTAGTAAATGTCTTATTGATGACATATTTCTCTAGTGGTACCTGTACACTTCTTATTTCACCTTGCACCTGCGTTGACATTGATGGTCATTAGTTCACAGGAGAAATAAACCTCAAACTACAATTTTGAAATATTAAGTTAAAGGTAAATAAATACCTTCTCCAGTGATTAATAATTACAACATTAAAAAAATAAATTAAAAGAAAGAAAGAAACTTCGCATCTTCCACTAATCCAATCAAATTCGGATATACACCTAGGCATTCTGGGATTAGACCAGCCTGCAATAACTGTGGTGAGCCCAAAGCTTCATGAAGCATCTTCCTTTTAAATTTTCCCAGTCACATGGTATTAAACAAATTTTCTAATGATGCAAGACATCACACATTACCTTCATGAGAAAGCTGTGAATTGATTCAACAAAATCTTCACATGACCTGGAAGCATGAGAGCCACAACGTTAATAGCTACTAGATAAATTAACAAATCTTGCATCCAAATAGTCACATTGGGGAAAAGTAATAATATTAGTGGGATCAGAGAGATAAAACATATCATACCCTCCTGACAAAATTTGACTCAAGCAAAAAACTCCTAATTCTTTAGCAGTTTAGCTAATAAGCTCCAATCTCAGTGGACAATATCAAGACCTTTATGCTCAGCAACCTGCACCATATGTTAATCCCACTGGCATTTTCTTCCCAATACGTAAGGTAATGCAAAAGAGTAAGATGAATATAACTCATCTGAGGTGGCACCTTTGAACTGCACCTTAACGGCTACGTATTTCTTTTTCTTAAGAAGTAGCAACCTCATGTACAAACAATCAAGATCAATTTCCAAGCACCGATATCTCTTATTGGCCTAATAACAGATTAAATGAGGGATCAAAGGTCATAAGAAAATTAGATGAAAAGGAAAACAAGAAAGGAAAACCACCATCTATCCATGAAACATGCACACATGCCAAAACTATCTGTCTGCTGCAAACAGTGCAAACCAACACGGTAAGACCTCATTGCAGCAGTGTCAAACTTGAGATCAGCTAAGCAAACTCGCTACCCACTAATGAAAGGAACTGGCAGTACGAACATTTGGAACTTCAAAACACACTTTTTGGTTTTGATTTGTAACAGGAAAAAAATCCGCCAAATATATTTTAAAGGAGGAAGGGTAACAACGACTAAAAGCTGACTCTGGCTCTAGCATACCATGACGCACAAAATCAAGCAGAGGAAAGATGATCTGAACCTTAATACCCAACAGTTTATTACATAGATGCAAAGGAGCTTCACAGTCACGCAACTAACAATTAAATTATACCTTGTCAGCCATGGCTTTTGCTTTTGTAATATCATCTAGCCCACTGTAAATCATTATTGAATCATTATCGCCATAGATCACCTATAAAGTAGAAGGCATTAGCACAATTAAGAGCTAATATTCCCAACTAGTTAATTCAGATAGTTCATATACGAACTAAAACCATACATTACTTCAAGAAGCAGTGCAGTAGAAATAAACTCTAAGTTCAAGTTTTTCTGAACAAGATCAACAGTTAGACATTTAGATGAAAATGTATTAGCTTTGACATATATTTGAGCATATCGTAGCCACTGATCATGTTGAGTAAGATGGTATATTCTTCTTACTAGTAGGGTTACAAGTTCGGCCAGTGGCTTTGCATAAAATCTTGAATTGGAAAATCCTAGGCATCCATAGATACTGCATCACCATAAAATTTTACATACAGAATTGAGAATGAAATATCAATGTTGGGCACTCAGAATGAGAAGCCCGCAGAAGCAAACCTGTTTGCGGTAAGCTTCAGCACTTGCTGAAGAATGTCCAGTTGATGAACTTCAAGACCAGACGCAGTCTTCATCTTAGACTTTATCCCTTTCCTTCTTTCAACCAGATATTTCAGCACCTAGCACACAAACAAATTCAACAATTTATAATATGAATCTAATCTCTCCAAAAGGAGGGGGTAACAAAAATAACCCCTGTAACAGGTAGTTAAATTATTTTAAGTTTTAATGCATTGATAAACCTGCATGAAGAGCGGATATACCACTTTGGAATGTGAACCCATGCTAATAAATATGTAAGGACCCTGATAGCATGCCATTCTTAGTCAAGTGACTTATCATGCTTTGTTTGGATATTTAAAACGACTTTAAAAACTTGGGATTATTTTTACCAGTTTTGTGTAGGGCCCAAAATCGGGAATTCAGTGAAATATCAAAAATATTCTCAACTCTCCAACTCTAACAAGGACAGCCAAGAGTTCACCTTGCCTAGAGTGATTTTCACTCTTTTTTTTCTTTTGTTTGATGGGATCTAATACGTGCTCAGGAGGGTATTTTGGTTATTCCAACATTGGAAAAGAGCATGTTTCTAACAAGTTGGTTCTACCTTAGAGATCAAACAATCTAAAAGCTCATTTCAAGTAACTTGGAGATCAAGGAATCAAGCTTAATTAAAGTAACTTAGGGAGCAAGCAATTTAATTATATTGAAAATATGTTTAGATTGTGTTTAGATTCATTTTTATTTGTTTTGCCTTAATCTAGATTTGTTTAGATTTAAATTGAGTCAGTTTATCTTTTAGGATTTAAATCAAATCTGATCTAATCTATAAAGATCAAATCTGATTTAAATTAGCTAGGAATAAATCTTTTAGAATAGAATCATATCTTTAATTTTTAAATTTTAGTTTCAAATCAGATCTTTTAGATAGAACTAGATAATTTCTATTTTTAGGATTTATGTATAAATAGGCAACTTGGCCTATAAGAGAATTTTATCATAGAGTTTTGATCATGGTTTGACTACCAATACAGTTGTGAGGTTTTTCCTCACTTTATTCTGTGTGATGCAGAATTTCTACACTTTATTCTGTGTGATGCAGAATTTCTACATTTTGTTCTGTGAGATGCAGAACTTTCTATCTTTTCCCTGTTATCTACGTTTCCAAGGACAGGTTTCTTGGGGGTTTAGTAGGGAGGGTCTTTATCCTAAATCTTGTTTTCTATCAAAGTATGTGCCTGGGGTTTCTGGATCTTTATATCCATGGGGTTCCTCCGCATCATTTGGTATCAGAGCAAGGTCTAGATAAATTCCTATTTATCTATCTTTATCTTTTACGTTCATCTTTTGTCTTCTTTTCTTGTCCGTTAGCGTTCTTTTTTTTTGTGTTTGTGCGTTCTATCCTTTTGTGTTGGTGTCGTGTCTTTATCTATCCCTATGTTCCTTCTCTATCTAGCATTTGTTCTTTTATTGTTAGTTTAGATCCAAAAAGAAAAAAAAAAAAAGGAGAAGAAATCAGAAAAGGTGAGGATTATAGGCATAATTTTTTTTTCCCTTTGATCTAGGTTGTCAAGGACAGGTTCTTTGAAGGTCTAGTAGGGAAATTCTTTCCTTTGATCTAGGTTGCTATGGACAGGTTTCATAGAGGTCTAGTAGGAAAATCCTTTTCCGGTGACCTAGGTTGCTAAGAACAGGTTTCTTGGGGGTTTAGTAGGGAGGGTCTTTATTCTATATCTTGTTTTCTATCAAAGTATGTGCCTGGGGTTTCTGGATCTTTATATCCATGAGGTTCCTCCGCATCATTGTTGCTAAGAACAGGTTTCTTGGGGGTTTAGTAGGGAGGGTCTTTATTCTATATCTTGTTTTCTATCAAAGTATGTGCCTGGGGTTTCTGGATCTTTATATCCATGGGGTTCCTCCGCATCATTTGGTATCAGAGCAAGGTCTAGATAAATTCCTATTTATCTATCTTTATCTTTACGTTTATCTTTTGTCTTCTTTCCTTGTCCGTTTGCATTTTTATTTTTTTTGTATTTGTGCATTCTATCCTTTTGTCTTGCTGTTGCGTCTTTATCTATCTCTATGTTTCTTCTCTATCTTGCATTTGTCTTTTTATTGTTAGTTTAGATCCAAAAAAAAAAAAAAAAGAAAAAAGAAGAAGGAAAAAAAAAGAGAGAGAAAAAAAAAAGGAAAAAAAAAAAGAGAGAGAAAAAAAAACGAAAAAAAAAAAAAAGAGAGAGGAGAGTGTTAGAGAGGTTCTTCATTTTCAGATTCTTAGATGGCTTCTTGAAGGGAAGATAATGGTGGAGATGACTTTGAAGATTACAAAGGCAAGATTCGAGGACGAATCTTTTTGAAGAAGGGGAGAATGATACGTGCTCAGGAGGGTATTTTGGTTATTCCAACATTGGAAAAGAGCATGTTTCTAACAAGTTGGTTCTACCTTAGAGATCAAACAATCTAAAAGCTCATTTCAAGTAACTTGGAGATCAAGGAATCAAGCTTAATTAAAGTAACTTAGGGAGCAAGCAATTTAATTATATTGAAAATATGTTTAGATTGTGTTTAGATTCATTTTTATTTGTTTTGCCTTAGTCTAGGTTTGTTTAGATTTAAATTGAGTCAGTTTATCTTTTAGGATTTAAATCAAATCTGATCTAATCTATAAAGATCAAATCTGATTTAAATTAGTTAGGAATAAATCTTTTAGAATAGAATCATATCTTTAATTTTTAAATTTTAGTTTCAAATCAGATCTTTTAGATAGGACTAGATAATTTCTATTTTTAGGATTTATGTATAAATAGGCAACTTGGCCTATAAGAGAATTTTATCATAGAGTTTTGATCATGGTTTGACTACCAATACAGTTGTGAGGTTTTTCCTCACTTTATTCTGTGTGATGCAGAATTTCTACACTTTATTCTGTGTGATGCAGAATTTCTACATTTTGTTCTGTGAGATGCAGAACTTTCTATCTTTTCCCTGTTATCTACGCTTTAGGGACAGGTTTCTTGGGGGTTTAGTAGGGAGGGTCTTTATCCTAAATCTTGTTTTCTATCAAAGTATGTGCCTGGGGTTTCTGGATCTTTATATCCATGGGGTTCCTCCGCATCAGGATCCCTGTTGGGAGTAAATAATTTAAGAGGCAGGAACTTTATTTAAAAGACAAAACTGTATATGTGGCACTCTTACCGCTGACGAAACTCTTGTAGTTTTACTAGATGGTAAAAGAGGAATCGATCCGTCTGAAGATCTTTCAACTGTTGTGAAGCAGATACTATATTCCTGTAATTCAGCTCAGTAAGTAGCACAGTCAGTAGAAACTATCATAAATTACAATTAGAACCAAAATCAACAAATAAATAAAACAGACAAAATTCCCAGCTAAAATGAAAGTGGTACTAAGACTTAGCATACTCTGAAAGAGATTATTATCAACCTGAACTATAGAAGGATAAAGAGTATTGAAGTCCAAAAGTATTGTATATTTGTCGTATAGACCATTGTTTGGCTCTAAAACCAGTCCCCCAGCATATGAAGGAGCCTTTTTGCTTTTCTTATGATCACTGTCTGGAGCATCACTATCATAGTTTGTGTCATCAACATCTGCCTCGTCAAAGTTGCTATCCTCAACACCGTGAGTTAGTTTGCATTTTGCCAATTTGTTTCTTTCGCAAGGTTTGGAATTTTGTCTGGCACAATATATTTCTTAGCATGGAAAGCATGCAACAATAGGTATTCCACTCTCTGTGCTCGAGCACCCTGAAATGGCAAACATTAGATGTGGGCTTCTGCCTGCTAGGTCATGCCCAATATCAAATTAAGCAAGCTATAAAATTGCTGAGGGCTCACCTGAAGTGTTTTCCCCTATAGATTACCACTTATACTAGTCAGCTGATAAGTGAGAGGAAGAATACTCAAGTGAAACATGAGCTCCATGGACAATCGTGCATCCATTTCACCATAATCAATCTGAAGAAGTCAAGAAAACCATGACAACCAAGATACAAGCAAATGCTCTAATTCAATCAATCAAACATTCCAAATGGCAGAAACAAATTGTTCGACCAACATTTTAATTTTGCAAAACAGTAATAAGAAAAGTTGAGAAGATCCATGTACTTATCAAATTAGATTATAAAATCACCAAATTCTGCAGTATTCACTATAGTCCTTAAATATTCCAATTTCCAAAGTACAGACCACTAACCATATATATGAATTTCAACAACTAAAACTGTTAGCCCACGAGCATTAACAAGTTCAAGCCACTGCTAATGCCAACAATTCAAAGCATAGAAAAACAAAGTACCAGCAGCAACAAACATAATGCATGCCATATTTCAACAATGATGCAAGTGCAACCTATTCTGAAAGTCAGTCCAAAATAATAATTGGGAAAAAAAAAATTGAAACAACATTTTCCATAACAATCGACGTTCGCACCAGTTGACGAATGTGAATTTGAATTCAAATTCGAACTAGGTTTCCGCTGCCCCCTTCTGCGCCAGTCTCTATCGGTCTCGTCGGGGGCAAACTCCGCGATAACATCGTCAACGATGCTGTCAGAGGCCATGCTGTCCCCGCTCTTCTTGAAAACCGACGAGGTAAACATCGAAGCGAAGACGACGGCCCTTTCAGCTGGGGATCCTTCTTCTTGTGCTTGAGCCTGTCCGCTTCGCCAACGGTGGACCAGTCCTCCTCCTCCTCGCGGTCGTCGCAGTTGCCAAGGCCGTCGTCATCAACAATGAAAGCACGCGCCTGCTCGCGGCGCTTGGCGAGGAGGGCGTTGTATTCGTCCTCAGAAACGGTGTCGTAGATACGGTCCTCGAGCCTAACTTGGGGGCGGGTGCCAGCCTTGAGGCGCCTGAGGGCTTCGCTGCGGCCGGAGGAGCCCGCAGCTCTGGCCGTTCGCCTCTGGCTCGCGGTGGTTGCAGCAGCATCTTCATTGGCAAATGTCATCTCACGCGCTCTCCCTCTCTCTCTCTCTTCATCCGCAGGGACTTTTATAAGGGAGGAGAAAAAAAAAAGCCCGCATGAAATTATTTTAGGCTTGGCGCGCTTTCAGTTCAGGGCCGCTCAAAGGTCGCGTTTGGCACGAAGCCACAAACAGGATCAGCGGTTTTTACATAAGAGTAATGTTTCCTGAACACACAACACACAAATAATGTGATGCATACATGACACATACGAAAAACAATGAGAAAAATTATAAAACTGTTTGTACGATAAATTTTACATGATTGTTATTATTTTTATTTAATTTTTTTATTAAAAAACTTATTAGCATTTATTCTGTTTAGCTTATTAGAGTTTATATTATTTGAACTGGTAAGTTTATTTTTTTTTATAAAATTTACCTGTGCTTATAATGTCTATGCTGATAAGTTTTTTTTTTCTACAAAACTTATTTGCACAAATAGTGCTGATAAGTTTTTAGATAAAGAAAATTTAAATAATAATAATTATTATTATGTAAATATTTTTTATTATTTTTCTCACTTTTTATACAAATAGTACAAAATTTATCATCTAAATATTTTTTTATTATTTTTCTCACTTTTTGATATAAATCGCATATATGCTGCTATTTATACGTCCTTTATCACTGCTCTTTTCATAAAGGCTAATAATCCTGTCAAAGCATCCTCTCAGTAATTTTGAAAAAATAAATCCTCTTAATAAGCCGCTTTTTCTTTTGTTTTGGATATTGGTATAACTTAATACATTTGTACATTTATATTTCTATATTTTTTTATTAACGACGACAAATAGAATAATAGATACGGCTGTGACTCTTAATCTGTTATTATATACAATTAACTTTCTTATTACAATGTCATCTCTAACAGTTTACAATTTTTATTTTTTTAAGGTCCTTTACTAAGGGTGGCTTCATAGATTGTTTTGGTTCAACTACCGTAAGGTATCAAGATCAATATAATAAGTAACTTCAATTAATTAATATACTTAATTTTAAATTTGGGTTATTATGTATTCATTTTTTTTGACCAATCATATGAAATTAATTTGAAATGTTGACAAAGCTTCTGAACAAGATAGCTACATAAAGAGAGGTGTTTAAAGAGGCACACACCCACAAAAGTGACAAAGCGAGATGGGTGGCCTTGACTCCTACTTCGATGCCACTCATGTAATTTCTAAATTTTCTACTCCATTTATTCTTATTCATATTATATATGCTATTATACAAGTCTAGTATTAATTGTAAATTGACTACTCGTAAAGACTTGAGAAAGCTAAGTCCCAACAGCCCTCCCAAGACAGTGGGATTGCTACCGAATACCCATCTATTGATGAAAACATGGTGCAGTCACAAACAATTAATGGTCATTACAAGGGCAGCATCTATGGCATAGTGACTTATTATAATGATGCTTTGTCAAGCCTAAATCAATTTTCATGTTACCAGTTTCCTAAAAAAAAAAATGATGATATATACTTGAATTTTGAAGAAAAAAAATAACCCAACTAGAAAAGAAAGAAATGGAATACTTTATTAAAATGATGATGAATAATTTTGGGGGTTATAAGTACTACAGACCTTTGGTAAATGACAGGAATTTAACCACAGTCCCTGAGTTGACCATTCTCACTAGCAATGGCCATGCGATCAAGGGTTACACCACTGAGGTCAAAGTGGGTTTGATCGGAAGGGCACTCAGGACACTCGTTTGTGGTTATGATTGTCACGGCTCGCTTCAAACATATGGATAAGTTCAAACACTTGACTTTGTAGCACACACCGCACCCTTCTTCATTCATGAACAGAACTAGACCTACCGCTCCTACTCATGCCTTTAATGGCTTCACGTCCACCAATGTGCTATACCCACATGTCTCACCTTCGCTCAACAATTACACACACAATGAGTTATAATTACTGATAAAATCTTATTAATAAGTAATAGTATAATAACCACTCATTAACAAATTGACACAGTTTTAATATTTAAATTATAAACACAACCACACACTTTTTTATCTGTCACAAAAAAAAAAGTCACACTAAATTGATAAAGTGATTTTGAAAATATTTTCACAAACCCACCAAATTAATTTTGCAAAAGTAATTTTGCAAGAATTTGAAAAATATTACTAAGTCCTACTTTTTTTCTTTTTTGAGTGAGAGAGAGAGAGAGAGAGAATACTAAGTATTACTATGTGTTTTTTTTATGCATTCTTTTATGTCAATATTCTAATTAGTACAATTAAGGGTATATTTGATATGGACAAAAATTGGGACAAAAAATTTTATAGAATAGCTCAATAGTAAAAACCATGTGATATGAGTGTAAAAGTGGAATAATATTCATCATCATTTTAATTAAGTATTCTTTCTCTTTTCTTTTCTAGTTAAGTATTTTTTCGAATTCAAGTATTCATTATTATATTTTTAATTTTTAATTTTTTTTAAGTTTTTGGAAACGGGTAACATAGAAATCGCCCTAGCATAGGCCAATTTCCCTAACATATGAAAAATAGAACATATATAGAAATAATGTTGAATTAAGGTATTTAAGTAAATAATAAATTTTTTTATTATTTGAGTAAAAAAAAACCCTTGCAAAAAAGGCTAGAGGAGCAAGATCAGCGATTATAAAAAAACGAGGCCTCCTAGAAGAAGTTGAAGGTGAAGTAGAAGGTGAAGTAGAAAAACAAGGAGATGAGAAAGAAGAAGATGATGATATAGATGTTCTCCTACTTTGAGTATCTATGGGCTAATAGCTCATCATCATTTCCCCCTCCGCTATCACCATATGCGGATTATTTGTCTTTTGGTGATGATGAGGATGGCATCGCCAATATCAACGGCCAGGACTGCTTGTGATCCTCTATTTTTTTAACATTATTTGAATATTTTGTTTTAATGATTGTCTACTTTATTATTATTATTATTAAATAATTCAAACATTTTTTGTGATTTTTTATTGTAATTACTATATTTTTAATTTTTAATTATATAAATGTTGAAATAATTAAATAAAATAATTAAAAAGGAAATTAGAATAAGTCATAATAATTAGTAGATTAATAAAAGATAATAAATAATTTTAAAATATAAACTCTATACTTACCGACTGATTATCCGGCGATAATTTATTTGTTAATGGAAATTAATACAATTCTTACTTACATTTATCATTAGAAAATTCATCGATAAATGAAAATAAATATTTAATTTTGGTAATATTATCAGTGGAAATATTCGACGGTAATGTTAAATGATCCCTGGTTATTAAATTGCTAAATGATAAAAACTTTGATAAAACTTCCAAATAATTATCAACGGAATGCAAATAATTTTCATTGATGATCTCATTGATAATTGCTAATGCGTGATTTTAGCCCAAAAATCCATTGGTAAAATTAATTTTCATCGCTAATTGTAAAATTAATTTTCTAATGGTGCATTACCACGCCACTACTTCATTATTTTCATATTTGAGATTTGTGTGTGTCTAGTCTAAACAAGCCCTAAAAATGAAGCTTTCTTGTTCGCCACTAATTCCTAATTGCTACATCCTATCTTTATCCCCGAATTCCCTCATAGCGGTGTCTATGGTTCAAGGAAATCAACACACGTGAGATTAGAGCTCAAACCTTTTCGTCATTTCGTTTGCCTTTCGGTCTCCTCCTCTTATTCTAAAGCTTTTACTTTGAACCCTTTCTATTGTGATTAGCGCTAGTATAACTCGTTCTTCATTTCCTGCATGGACTTTGATTTGTTTCCCCATCGACCATGACTTGAGAGCCTCATCAAAATCGTTTGAGATCTCTTTCCCTTGTTCATCACCCTCTAACTTGCTATCGACAGTGTCTCCATATTGCTCAGGGTAAAGACTGTTTATGGCTGGGTCATTCCTTTTTTATTTTGACCCATCAATTGTGCCAAGGTGCAACGTTGCTAAGGACATTTTCTCAGAACTAGGAATGGACAGGATTCATGCTCCTCTTGGGAACTCGGGCCAATTCCTGTATTATCCGGACCATTATTTTGAGAGTGGTTATTGCCACTCTTTTTTACCTATTACCATTCTCACTTAACAATTTTATTTTTTAGTTTTTTAAATATACCTTTCAATATACCTTTCATTATTTTTCATAATTAACAAAAATGTTCAACTTCACAATTTAAAATACATTTGATTAAATTTTTAAGTAACAAAAATAATAAAATAGCCTATATTTATTATTATGATTATGAAAATAGTTTGGAGATTGAATTCAATTTTTTACTTTGTATATTTTTTGAGATATAATAATTTTTATATTTTTACGAAGGGTTAATTACTCTAGTATGGCTATTGTCATTCCTATTAATTAAACCTGATTTGATTTTTCTAAAATACTCTTTTTTATTCATTAATTAAATTAATTATTTAAAATTATTTTATTATAACTCCTAATTTTATTTAAATTCTTAAAAGTCTTTTATTTTTTTATTATCACTCTTGATTTTTAATTTTTTTTAAGACAACTAACATTTTATAATTTATAAATTTACTTATTTAATATAAATTTAAATCTAAAGTACCAAGTTAATGTCATTTTAGGTTTTTTTTAAATCCTAAAAAAACTATGATAAATTCATCTATTAATATTATTATAAACAATTATTTTGAATTCAAAATGTGATACGTTAATAAAAGTTTATCAAACTTTCTTCTTATATATTTTTAAAAATTATATGAAGTAAGGATTAAATTTAGCCTCCAAACTATTTTTAAGCTAGCTAGCAGGCTTATATTTCAAAATATCAACGTGTCAAAATATATACCTTTTGCATTGACGTTACTAAGATAAGTATTTGAATTCTTTTATTAGTGTAAATATTTTATAAAAAAATATTAAACTATATAAATAAGTATATTATATAAATATTAAAATATTATACCATATATAATATAGTTATATTAATGACTAAATAGGTCGACTTATTAAGCTTAATAAGCTTTTTCAAAAACATGAAACTTGATCTATTTAACTAAATAGAGTTTAACTTCAAGATATACTTTTTATATTAAATAAGTTAGGTTAGGTAAAACTTGAAGTAGAACAAGCTACAGGTCCTGTAGACCACCTGACATATTTTCACCCTAAAATTATGGGAGTGGCTATTACCATTACTCTATATCTATTGTCACTTCCACTTATATTAATTTTTATTTTATTTTTACTAAAATACCCTTCTTCTATTTTAGTCAAAAGGATAGTTAACATTAATTATTTGTTAGTCATCATAATGTTATTAAAACTTATTATTGTTAATCTAATTAAAATTAATTCAATAATTTAAAAATATTTACTATTTATCTTATTTTTATTTTTTAATATTTTTTTGCATGAAATTTTATATAGTTATTAGATCTTACAAGTATTGATAACTAATTTATTTAATATAATTATTTAAATCTAAATATTAAATTACTTTTAAATTTTTTTTGATACAATAATAATCTAAACAATATAACATTGGATTCTTTGAAAAATAATAAATAAAATAATAACAATAAAAATGTACTAATAAATCATGGCATACATATACATAACTTATTTTGTAATATCTGGTGTTTATATGATGAAAAAATATGAAATAAACACATGATACCATGATATATTACTATTGACCATTAAGTTTTACTATAGTAACTTTGTTTGTTATTCATATTCTTACAACTTAAGGTAATTTGATACATTAAATTAATTACTTACTCAGATTGAAAATGGCTTAAAAAGGTTTTTTTTATCAACACTTACACAGTTAAAGACTAAATTATTTAATTTCCATTAGATAAATTATACTTTACATACTTCTAAATAAATTAAAAAATTAAAAATGCTAATTGACAAGCATATATGTGTCTTTCCATATACTATTAATGGTAATACATACCAATTAAATATATATCTAGTTCAATGCATCAAATTATCTTAATTTTTAATAACATGAATAACAAACGAAAAAAATAGCAAAAATTAATGATCGATAGTAGTAAATCGTGATATCATATGTTTATTTGATTTTTTTTTTAATTATATAAACACTAGATATTAGAAAATGAGGTATGCAGTTGTATACGATGGTTTATTAGTACATTTTTATTGTTAATCAATTTTATTTATTATTTTTTTAAAAATACTTGTTGTTATATTATTTAGATAATTATTGTGTAAAATTTTTTAAAAAATATTAATGTGTACAAATTAGATATCAATATTTGTAATATTTAGTAACTATATAAAAATTAGAAATGAAATAAATAGCAAATATTTTTAAATCATTAAGTTAATTTTTAGTTAAATCAATAATAATAACTTTTGATAACATTACAATTACTAATAAATAATTAATATTAACTAACATTTTGATTCAAATAGAAGAAGGTTATTTTGATAAAACTAAATAAAGCCTAATAAAATGAGGGCCAAGTGTAGCAAGGCAGAACCACATCAAAACAAGACAATCACATCAGGCCTAATACCAGATCTATGGCAAAACTTGGAAAAAGGAAATTAGTTTGCAGTAGCTATAATTATTGTAACAAGAACATATTCTCATATCAGAATCATACTCCCGGTGTACTCGAAACATTTGACTTGGTAAGTATAAACTCCTTGTCCATCTCTACAGTAATCTTAGTCTCTTTTTGTTTTTTTTGTGAGACGGTTAACACTTAATTTTTCCATAGCCCTTGTCACACCAACCTTCTCTCTGCGCTTTAGCCTAAGGATTTATATTTGTTAATTAATAAATAAAAATTATGGTTAAGGTAGAAGTAAAATTATATGTTAAAAAAAAAAAAATAGGGATATAAACGGATGCAGAAGAAACTGGGCGGAAAAGGGAGTGGAGTGTGTTTTAGCACATGCACAATATGATGTTAGTCTATATTTAATCTCTTTGATTTCTTTCGTTATTTTACCATATCCCATGATAAGCACGTGTGTTCGGCTATGTTTAACATGAATTACATTTTCAAGTCCAGAATAAATATTATCCCGTAACATAATGTGAAAGAAAAAAATTTATAATTAAAAATTTGACTAAAATTAATATAAAAATATACAAGCTAGTTAAACCTTCTCTGATGCTTGAAACTAAAATAGTACATACCAATTTAGCAAATATAGGCGCTTTGTCAACTTCATTTGCATTTGATTGATTTTCAATTGCTTAGAGCCCACTAATTGCTTGTTCATAATCTTGTTGGTATTTTTAATCAGTTAACTTGTTGACCCAATAGTTTTATTTAAAAAAATAACAAAATGAAAAACTATTTACATTTATTCCACATTTAGAGGCACTCATGTATAAAGTTAGTATAAACTCTGTCCACTTTTGTTTTTGTTGTAATATCTCTTTCTTTTTTCCATGCACATGTCATGTCAATCTTCTTTATGTGCATTCTTAAAAAGTCACTATATAGACTGTGTTTGTTTTGGCGTTTGCATTGATGAACGCACGTTCATTCTCCTCGAACGTGATAATGAACTCGTTTGGCTATTTTCCCGTTTGATCTCTGTCAACGGGATTTTGTTCCCCAACTCCAGTTGAGGCCAAAGCGACAATTTATCGCTTTTGCGTTCAATTTTGGCCGTTGAAACAATAAAGATTGAATTTAATTTCTCAACTACCATCTTTAACCTTTCCCTCTGATAATTGAAGATGAATATACCCCTGCTGCAGAAGGAAGGTCTATTTTGTGGGTTCCCTGATCTGAACATTCTCCTCCTAGTCACTTTCTCTCTGTGGTCCCTCCAATTGACGGTACCAATCTCTACTCCTCCTTCTTCTTCTTTTTTTTTTTTTTTGTTCGCGGAAGTGATAAACTGCCAGCTTTGCTTTTATCATAATCTGGAAACTCTCTGTTGCTTCACGCTCCTTTTCTATGCATACTACATCTTTGTCTTGTTCTCGTGTTGTTTGTGCAAATTTAATAGATTAGGAATGTGATAGAAGTTACCAAGCAATGTTCTATGCACATTGCATGTTGTGTTGCTCTATGATTTCAATAACAGAGATAACACGCACACACACCCCTTGCATTTTTATTTTTTGTAACTTTTTTTTGTTAAATCTCTAAATGATATATGCTATGTTTTGGATGTGGTCACTTGAAAGTGCCTTGATAAAGTAAAGAAATCATTTGTCTTGTGTGGTGAGTAGCAAAATCTCACTTCATTTATCAGCTGGTAGTGCTATCTTGATTTGGATCCCTTGTGGTAAAGATGAGATTATATTTTGGATTTTGGGTTTTCTTGTTGTTTAGCATGTGTTTTTAAATTGAGGTGCCTCAATGGAAGTTCTGGAATTTGTTTGCTTACTAATCATATCATACAAGTGAAGATCAATATCAAATTCCATACTAGGAAGCTGGTAAGAGTGGCGCTAAAGTTAAATCAAATGGGTAAAAAATGTCATGCTCTTGTGTCTATTTTGTCAAATGTCACAAATGGGAACATTCACGTGGACTTCCAACTAAATAAGTTGGCTATTGTGATATCAAGAGTAACTACATTGATGGGGATTCTGGTTTGTATCTGTTATTTTATCTTAAGTTGTATTATTTTATGAAGGATTGCTTCACTGCATCTTGTCTATTTTTGCTCAAAATAGTTTTGGTTTGGAGTACCCTCTTTTTTCCTTATATTCTTTTTTATCTCTATTTGATTCATCTTGTGTTTACTCTTCATCTTGGCCTAGGTTCATGTTTGTAGAGACTGATCTATTATCTCATTCTATGCTTTAGAGTTTTTTTTTCCTTTTTATTGGCCATGGAGTGAGAGCTTATTAGATGCCACTATTATTGTCTTAATATCTGTTACTGAAATTTAATCACAACTCCTCTGAAGGTAGCGCATGAGACTTGAAATTTATGTGGATGCTTATGCTAGCTTTTAGGAAAACTTTAAGAAATGTTAAAGATATAAAAGAAATCTTTTAACATATATAATCGTACATTATATAGCTTTAAGTTCAATGGGTAAAAGACTGCTATATTTTATGGTGATATGCTATTGTGCTTCATTACAATATAGATTACAAAAAATATATTAATATATTGCTATGGAAGTACTATAGTTGTCTTTGTAATCATCTTGGTCTGTCTTGATGGATTTCTCTTCTTTTATAAAACAACGTGCTAAAGCTATTGATTTTTTATAGGCATTTTGGACATTACAAGAGACATTGCCATGACATCTATGTTTTATTCCATGGAAGTATTGTAATGAATTGACTTGTTGCCTTGTAAAATTCACGAGATTTGAATGGACATTGCTCTGCTTGTTGTGATGATAGACTAGCTTACTCTTCTAGTCTGATTTTCATTTCAATGTAATCAACTTAGATGATATGATTCCCTCCACCTAGCAATATTACTTCTAGTTTCTAGTATTTCTTTTATTAAAAAATTGTCTGGTGCAGTTTTTTTCTTGCTGATTATATTAGTTGAATCGAATGCTTCAAATGATATTTTTTGTATATAAATGTTACTGCTGACAGTAACATGCTTTATTTGAATGTTTTTGAATGTGTTCACATTTTGTGTTTGTGGTAAGAAATTGTAAATCTCAGATTAAATCTGCCCAGTTGTTGTATTGATATGATCAGTTTTTTCTTGTTTTGTATTAATATGTCTTGCAATATATTCTATTTGTGAAAAAAATTTAAATGTCCGACCAAGTGAAACTAATATTTTTTTTGTAATAGAACCATGAATAACAAGAAGAAAGCCACTATGGATAGTCCTTCAATAGATAATGAGCCTCAAAAGCTAAAGGCTTCATGGGATATGGAGACAACTAAACATTTTATCCAAGCATGCTTGGATCAAGTCTATAAAGGGGAAAGAAATGGAACCACCCTTACCAAAGAAGGTTGGAAAACTGTTATATCTCAATTTAATGGGATAACTGGAAGGAAATATGACAAAGGTAAATTAAAGAACAAGTGAGATAATCTTAAGAAAGAATAGGTAGTGTGGCACAAGCTATTTTCCAAAGAGACAGGTTTGGGATGGGATAGTACAAAACATATTGTAGATGCACCAAACGAATGGTGGGAGAAAAAGCAATTGGTATGTAGTAGATTAATGTCAAGTTGTAAGTTTTAGATTTATTTCATATAATATGTTGTGTTGATAAGTTGTATACATGCAGGAAAATCCTCTGTATGGAAAATTCAAGCAAAAAGGACTTCCTTTTGCTAATGAACTAACCACATTGTTCAAAGATGTTGTGGCTACTGGAAAATTTGCTTGGGCACCATCATTTGGGGTGTTACTTAATGGCATTGGTGAAGATGATAATGTGTATCGTCCTTTCTTTAATAGTGGCAGTGTAGATATAGAGGAAGGATCTGGGGATAGTGAAGAATGTTTAGAAGCAAGTGCTGGTGCTAATTTGGGAGTTAGTGGTAAATTGAGAAATATATATTTAAGTTCCTCTCAAGACAATGGTGGTCAAATGAGCAATGGAAAGAGAAAGAGAGTTGGAGTTTGTGACATGGTTGAAAGGAAAAAAAAGGTTAAAGCTCCTACCTCCAAACAAATTGCAGATGCAGTAAGTAGAATTGCATCTACATCTGAGTCACGTGCAGCTGTTGTGAACACACTTGTAGTACCTGGTGCATCTATTGGTGAAGTGATGGCTGAAATTCAAAATATGGAAGTTATTACAAGTGTTCCTAATTGGCATGCTCGATGTTGTCAACTAATGATGAAAAAGGATGCAAGGGAAATGTTTGTAGCTTTGAAAGGACATGAGGAAAGTCTGTTGAATTGGCTTAAGCTTGAAGCTTATCCTAAGAAAGATTAGTTCAACCACTATTGTATTTAGCCAAAGTTTAGGTTATGTTTTTCTATTTTGTTCGGATAGAACATTAATATATCTATGTGCTGCTAATGTATGACTATGAACTGCTTTAGATGGCTACTAATATGTATGTCTTTGGATCTTTTAAGCATATGATCTATACTTCTATTGTGCCTATTAATATATCATGCACAATGTATGACTATTAATTACTTTAGATGTTTAGTGTCTTATGTTTTTGCTTTGTTTCAGTGCCATATATCATGTACAACTTCTACCAAGAATTGTGTAATTGTGATAGCATTATATATCAATATATCCTATACAACTTTAATGATTTTAGGTACCTTCGTTCTGCCCCCGGTTATGCACAATTTTTAGGACAATTTAAGTTTCACACCTCAATATATCCTTATAGCTTCTACTAAGAATTGTATAGTCTATATGATAATTAAATTATCTTTAACTTTCATGGTTTTTGATCCTTGTAATTTATCAACTGAAATCAAAACTTCATTATGCATGCTGATTTAACATACTATGTGTTGCAAAAGTAATCAAGAAATAAGAAAATTCTCCTTGCTTCACTAGTTTCCTTGTTGTTATAAAATTTTTATGCTAAATGGACTACTCTTGTGAATACGAACCTATTGTGTAAGGAAATATGTGTTAGGTTCTATTTTCACAATAAATTTTGTTAATTCTACATTTTTGTTTTCCTAATTAAATTAGTTCATACTATATATTCTACAGGTTTAAAATTAAGATTAATGAAGGATTGGAATAAAGAATATGGGAAAGAATGGAATGATGAATTTAAAACACTTTCCATCGTAGAAGATGATATGAAGGAAGATGAAGAAGTGAGTGCATTAATTTATGAATATGCAGTGAAATATATATGCAAAAAGCCATGTAGAACTAGTGAGCAAACAGGTCATTCATGGGTGCAGGAAGTTTTGCAAGGCCATCCCGTTCGTTGTTATGGAATGTTTCGGATGGAAAAATATGTCTTCTATTAGTTTTGCACCGAATTAGTTGAACATGGTTTAAAAAGTACTAAACGAATAGGGGTTCAAGAGATGGCTGCAATGTTCTTAAACATGGTTGGTCATGGGGTAGGTAATAGGGTAATACAAGAAAGGTTTCAACACTCAGGAGAGACTGTAAGTAGGCATTTTCATAAAGTATTAGTTGCTTGTTTGAGGCTATCCTTCAAATACATCAAGCCATTAGATCCTACATTTCAAAATGTTCAAACAAAAATAAGAAATGATCGACGATATTGGCCATTTTTTAAGAATGCTATAGGAGCAATTGATGGCACTCATATCCCATGTGTGGTTAGCCCTTTTGAACAACCCAAATTCATTGGAAGAAAGGGATATCCAACACAAAATGTAATGGCTGCATGTGATTGGAATATGTGCTTCACTTTTGTATTGCCTGGATGGGAAGGCACGGCTCATGATGTTCGTGTGTTTGACAATGCTCTTACAACGCCTAACATGAACTTCCCACATCCTTCTGCAGGTATATTCTTACTTACAATTACAAATGACTTATATTTTCATTAATTTTATAATTTACATAACAAAGTATTCATTGTTTGTTAGGAAAATATTATTTAGTAGATGCCGAGTATCCAACACCAATTGGATATATTGGTCCATATAAATGTGAACGCTATCATCTTCCAGATTTCAGGAGTTCAGCTAGATTTGCAAACCATAATAAAGTGTTTAATTATTATCATCCAAGTTTAGGGAGCACAATAGAAAGGACTTTTGGGGTGTGGAAGAATAGATTTGCAATTTCACACCACATGCCAAAGTTCAAGATGGAAACTCAAGTTCAAATTGTTAGTGCAACCATGGCTATCCATAACTTTATTAGACGAAATTCTTAAACACATTCTAAGTTCAATCGGTTTGAAGATGAAAATATTGTTGAAGATGAACATGATAACCACGTTGTTGACGTTTGATCCCCAACTTTAACTATTGTCTCTTCCTTAGAAATGGATCTTGTTCGAGACTCAATTCGCGATCAAATTACAAAACATCTGCATCTTAATTAGTAGTGTATTTATATTTTGAATTTTTATTACATTTTTATATTCTACTTCATGTACTTTACTTTGTTGTTTTCTGCATTTTAATTTTTAAAAACTCATTTGTCTTTATATATTAAAGTTTGGCTGTGTTTATATATTCGACAAATCTATTTTTCTTCTTGTCATATATTTTACAATTTTATTAGTTGAAATTTTAATTTAATTATTTTTTTATGGTTATACATTTAGTTGTAAAATTTTAATTTTTAATTTAATACTCATACCAAAAATTATTCAAGAATCTTAAAAATTATATTTATTTATAATAATATTGATCTAATTTTATTATAACAATTATAATTTTTTCTTTACGGTAATTATATTATATCTTAAAATAATATTTTTATAATTTTCTTTACAATAATAGTTACACAGTTTACTCCAATATCTTAAGAATAAAAATGAATTAAAGAGGATAATATTAAAATTATAGTATAAAACTCATGTCCTTTTAGTAATTTCATATTCAAAAGTGATTTTGATTAATATCATCCAAACAATATTCATTCTACTATAATCACTTTTGACATAAAAGTTTCCAAAATTAAATCACGTTGACATTAACTCACTTTTAATCAAAATCAATTCTAATAGAAAAGTTAACTCAAACCTTAGTTTGCAAACTCTAAACCAAACACACACATAATCTCTTTGTTTTACAAGATTATATATATATATATATATATATATATATATATATATATATATATATATATATATATATATATATATATATATATATGTGATGGGGATCCATTTACTCCTGGTATAATTTAAAGACTTACTCCTAATTTTTACGGTCCAAATTATTAAAATTTAATGGCTCAATATGATACAATTTAATATAGAAAAAGAATAATGGATTTTAGTTTTAATGAAGAGAGAAAATCAATAAATTCAGTAATTAATTAAAAAAGAGAGAGATTTTGATTATATAAGTTAAAAGTTGTAAAATAATGAAAAAAAGAGAGAAGAATTAGTGGAATAAAAATTTTAATAAAAAATATTTACATTTTTAAAAAAATATAAAAAATAAATATTTTCAAGTTAAAATAGTTAAAAAAAGTTATAAAAACAAAAGTAACATAATAGTTTAAAATAATAAGAAAGAAATTTCTATAATTTTGAAAAATTTAATAAAAATAAAGACATTTTTATGGTTACTTTTTATATATTTAATGTGAAAATATTGATATAAATATTACTAAGAACGTAAATATATTCACTTAAAAGATTGAAATAAACATTTATAAAAATGTAAATAAAATAAAAATAAAAATATTTAAAAAATAGACTTTTTCAATATAATAAAAAAAGAAATTTTATTGAAATTTTTTTTATAATGTAAACAATTTTTGTTGAAATTTTTTTCACCAATTACATAAAATTCCGCTATTTTTATAATGCATTTTAATAATCAGTAAATATTGCCGTAAAAATATAAATGTAAATGAAATAAAAATAAAAAAATTAAGAAAATTATGTTTCAGGTGTTAATTAATAATTAAAAATGTAATGTTATTCTATTATTATTTTAAATTTTAATGTCAGTTATATTTTTTAAAACTATTTATTAAAAGTTCCAATGTCAAGATTTTTTTTAATTATTTACTAAAATCATAATTTTTTATAGAAAATTTCAATTTTTATTTACTGATTCTTCTATTTTTTTTATTATTTTATAATTTTTAGCTTATATAATCAAATTGGATTATTGTTTCTCTTTCAAAAAAAAAATCAAATTTTCTCTCTTTTTTAATTAATTATTAGATTTATTATTCCTCTCTCTTCATTAAAACTATAATCCATTATTCTCTTTCTACATTAAATTATATCATTTTGAGCTATTAGATTTTAATAATTTGAATGACTAGAATTAGGAGTAAGTCTTTAGACTTACACATAGAGTAAATGGATCTCCACCATATATATATATACACACACGTATGCATTAAATTACCAAAGAGATAGAGTACTTGTATATTTCTAACGTCATAATTTTTCTATCCTAAATTATAATTTTTCTATATCATATTGTAATTTTTAAAGAAATGTTACAGAATACTACCTCCAAAAAAAGTAATATCAAAGTTAATGCCTTGTTACATTTCTAAATCAGTAGTTTTATTTTCAAAAAAAAAAAAATTAACAAAGTCAAAAGCTATTTAAATTTATTCCACACACCAAAGTTGAAGTTAGTATAGGCTTGTACATTTTTTGTTTTTATTGTAATATCACTCTTTAAACTTTTCCGTAGCCCTCCCATGCCAACCTTCTGCCCATGCATGCTTAATAAGCAAATGTATGAACTCTTTATTTCATTTCATTAGCTTATCATATCCAATTATATGTACATGTTATCTTCAAAGTGAGCTGGATCATTATCTCGTAACAAAATATTTAAAAAAGTTATAATAAAAAATTAGACTAAACTTAATATAAAAAATATAAAGCTAGACGCCTACACCAACATTTTCTAGTGCTTGCAAGATAGGAGTACCTATCGACTCAACACATGTTGGTCCCTCTTTCAGCTTCATTTGTGTTTTATTGATTTTCACATGCTTAAAGCTTACCATCTTGAATTCGAATTTCAACGCATTTAACACACATTGGAAGTATTTATAATGTCGGAAAAAAAATGAAAATAGCCTAATATTTGTAATATATATATCATTTGCATGTTCCACTTAAATCTAATATGAGACAAAAAAATCTACCCGAATGTTGTTCTACTCAAACCTATATGATACTGATATTTTTTGTTTATCTTTAATTGGTTGGCCACCTGCTAATTTATGCTATCTACATTCGTACCACTAATTGGTTGGCCACCAACATTTTTTCAAATATATTGGTAGTAAAGCTCACCCCAGAACCAGAAGAGCAAACAGCATTAGTTTTGCAAAGGACACAGCCCAAGACAAAAACAAAGCAAGGCCAGGTACACACGTTCCAAAAGACGTAGCAAAATAAAGCAAGGTGAAACACAGCAGAATAGGCCCAAAAACAATAACAATATCAACCAGGAATGTGTAGAGGCTTAGCAGCTCGAAACCAGCTGCAAAGATGTTGTCACCTGAAGCACATCAGAATATTATTGGCCTCTATTGAACCATCGCCATTTCCTAAGTGTCGAGGGATTAGAATGCAATTCTTCAATCATCCTGTTGTTATTGGACATCCAAGCCTTGGTGGATTTTTTGCTGACCCACGGAAGATTGGACCATGTGATGGTCCATTTGTTAAAATTAGAAAATTAATTCCGTGGGCATAATCTGTGTTGCTTTTAGGAATTAGATATGTTGAGTTAAAGTGGCACGATCTTATCTTGCATGATTACAAGTTGATGAAATATTACCAGAGCCTGACAAAAAAAAAAAGAAATATTATCACAAAAATAACTAATAAGAAAATACAAATGAAGGAAAAAGTTCATTGTGATTTTTCAAAAAAATAAAAAATCATAAGAGGAAGATAATATTATATCTATGTTTAGCCATAGTTAAATTAACATAAAGACACATTATTAAATCCGATGTGAGGGACACAATTTTAAATTGGCCATATGCAATGATTAGGTGTTGCCTCTATTTTGAACTTGTTGGCACATTTGATGTATGACTGGGCAAAATTCCGTTAATAGAGGTAGTAAAAGTTGATGAAAGGAATGTGTAGTGATAATTCTTGTACATAAGCCTAGCTAATGATATTTCGTATTCTTTCGTTAAGTTGGATATAACGTATGAAATACATGTTGAAAAGAATATCGTAAGAAATGGATGAAAATGAATGTTAACATGTAAGAGCATTTTAATTCAACCTTCACAACCGACTCTAATTATCTCTAATAGTCTCAGTAACTAGGCCCATGAGTTTAATTTTCTAATTTTAAAATAGTGACCATCATATGGTCCAAACTTCTCCAGACCAAGGTAAAATCCACCCCAAGCCTTAGGCTAGTAAGCCCACCACACCTTCACCTGTCATTTCTCAAACTCCCAAACATGTCTAAAACCTTCAAAGATAACTTTGTTCCTAATATTCCAAAGAGACCAAACCACAAAATAAAAAAAAGGGAAATCCACATCTTCCTTTCTATACCTCTCAACGGGTTCCTACACTAAGCTTGGAAGAAGTCCAGTGGTTCTTTAGGGCAACACCAAGATATTTCTTACCATTATAAACAACTAGCCCAAATTTTCCATGAGAAAATGCATTCAAATAGAATATGCGATACCAATTCAACATATGTTATACAAAACGAGCAAAATGGCTGCCATGGGGGGAATGATCTTCAAAATAGCAAGTTTTTCTCTTATATTTAACTTTTTTTGTAAAATGAACCAAATGAAAATCTAAGCCTGTGATGGTCAAGACCTTTCCATGCCAAACTAGCCAAAGGATTGTCAATTGAGTTGCTTGCTACTAAATTCTCCACCGAACAATAGAAAGATTTAGTAGATAGCACACCAAATGAATGGAGACACCACTCTGCAACATTGTCCACCTCAAGATTAAGTTCATGCTACTGAATTGTTTCTAGGAAACTATTAAATAACTCAATTTCCCATTGCATAAAGCCTCGGCTCCAATTAAAGGCCCATCTCCATTGGGGTCCATCCCAAAACCCATATCCATGATAAGTGGTTTTTTCTAATTTGATATATTATACAATATGGAGAAGGCATCTCTCAAAACAAGATCTCCCACCCATTTCGATTCCCAAAACAAGGTTGCATTCCCTCTTCCAACTCTTCTCCACAGACCTCTAGGGGAAGTTTGGTAGAGGGTTTCAATTTTCATTCCTGGGAATCTTAATCCCAAAAATATTATCTTTAGGAATAGTTTTCCCAGACATGTGTATTTTGAGGCATTTGATAGATGGATTAAATTCCCAAGAAAATTTTGTTCATTTCCAAAAATATCCTTGACAGTCCGGCGGCAAACGGTGATAGTCCGGCGGCAGTCGACGGTGGCCGGTGGTGGTCCGACGACTGTCAGTGGTGGTTCACAGTGGTCGATGGTGGTCTGGCAACGGCCCATGGTGGTTTAACTGCAAACGACGGTGGTTCTAAGAAGAAATGATGGTGGTCCAAATGCAAAATGACTGGTCCGGTGGTAGTCTGGTAGCAATCGATGGTGGTTCGCAGTGGTCGATAGTGGTTTGGTGGCTGCCCACGATGGTCCGGTGGCAGTCAGTAGCAGTGGAGGGTAACTGGTGTTGGGTGGCAGCAGGGGTAATTTGATCTTTTTACATAGAAAAAAATATTCCTATACCATGAAAATATTACAATTCCATATATGAGATGAGATTATTTTGGGGAGAATCTTACCTCAAAATTAATTTCAAGAATATTTTTCCAAAACTTATAACAAATATAGGTATCTTCATAGAATTACCAAAAATTTTATTCTAAATTCTCTACCAAACAACCCCCGGAGATCACCTCAAAGGATTCATTACTCAAATCAGGGATGGTCATAATCTGGCCCACACAATAGATTTATTCCCCTCATCCACATCATTCACCAGGCTGCTCAGGTCAGGCTTGCCACGCATCTACTTATGTCATAATAGAATAGCAATAGGAGGAGTTTGTAATTGAGTGGTCCCGGTAAGAAGCTGAGTAGTTTAGTGTCAAATCAATTTTTATTTATATAAATATGAACTTCTCACCATTTTGTATTTTTGTTATTTTTTTAAAATATGTTCAGACGTTTTACTTCTCGTCTAAACCAACAGCTCAATAATTTATTTATTATATTATTTTAAATCCTTTTAAAATAATATTTTTATATAAATTAACAATATACAATTAAAATTTGTTGGGAAAACCTTAGGTAGTCATTTATCTAACGGCAGAAAAAAATATTTTTCCCACATCTGTACAACTATAATGTAATAGCAAGATACTCCAGGCAATAAATTATCAATCATAAATAAAATAGCTAAAAAATAAAGATTAAGAGATACTACAATTTTAACGTAGAAAAACTCCGATGAGAGGAACGAACAAAACCCACAAGACCTAATCTACCAAAATATACTTTTACTAATAATGATGATATATAATCAGTCCTTCTAGTAGTATTAGAGAATTACAACGATCAATAAAAATCCAACCTAATAGGCAAAAATGAATCTCAAATCTTCTCAATATGAGAGTCGCAGTATAACCAAAGAGAGAAAGTAAAACAATGATTAGGCTACACTAAGATATTAAGCTCAACACTAGAAACATACTAAAATTTTATAAGAGAAGCCAATTTACCCGCCTGATGAAAAACACAGAAAACTACCTACTTTCTTTCTTTTCTTCTTCTCGCTACGTCGGGCTCGCATTCTCGTCAATCTCTATTTTTTTAATCCTTATTTCATTTTTGTCGTGACTTTTTGGTGAAGTCTTTCTTTTATTTGTTTTGTTTTTAAACCTGTGGGCCCCACTAGAAAGTAACTCATGTCAGACAAAATGAAAGTTATGTATATCCATAATCCACAACATATACAATTGCACCCTTTTTCTACGGGGAAAATTTATTCGGCACCGACCCAATTCCGATTGGTTCTAATAGAATGTCTTCATTACAAATTAAAATATCTTATTTATACTAATTGATATTTTCCGTGATAAAGCTATCAATTGCGCAATTTATCATTTTATCTCATTTAATTCATGCATGTTAGCTCGTAATTTCCTCCAACTGATCTTTTTTTTTTTTTAACATAATGTCAAGGAGGATGGTTTTTTCTCTCTACTTTTTTAAGTTAATTTGATGACTTACATTTCCTATTTTCTTTTTTTTTTTCCCTTCTTTTTCATTTTTTCTGCTTAATGCAAGTGATTCTTACAATAGAAATAACGACTAGTTGTTCTAATACCATATTAAATTATATTTTTTGTTTGTCAAGGATGATAAACTGACTATTAATTTATTTTGCATTTTATTACTATTTGCCAAAATGAATGGCTAGATATATATTTAATATGGTATTAGAACGAAGAACGATCAGTCATTGTTTCCATTGCAAGAATGATAAGCAGCATTTGCATTAAGCAGAATTAATAAAAAAGGAGGAAAAAAAAGGAAACATTAAAGAGTAAAATCCCAAATTCATTTTCAAAAAATTTGTAACATCAATTTAGTTCTCAAAAAATTAAAATTTATTTTAAATTAATCTAAAAGATTTAAAAAAATTTAAACTAAATTAAAATAAATTTTAATATTTTAAAGACTAAATTAAGGTCACAAATTTTTTTAAAACTAGATTAATATTTCATAAATCTTTCGATAACTAAATTAATGTCACAAATATTTCAAAGACTAAATTGATATCTAACAATTTTTTCAAAAATCAATTTGAGATTTTACTCATGCATTAAATGTAACTCCCTATCCATTCATAATGTATACAAACACAGCCCTTCTTCTATAGGAAAAGTTTTCAAGTGGCAACTTTTTCTTAATCTGACATTTGTCCAATCTGTAATTCATCTTAATAGAATGTCTTCATTATAAGTTAAAATATCTTATTTATACTAATTGATATTTTCCGTGATAAAGCTATCAATTATGCAATCTGTCTCATTTATTCGTGCATGTTAGTCTGTAATTTCCTCTAACTAGTGTTTTTTTTTTTTCTTCTCCTTTCTTTTTTATTTTTGGAATGTCATTATATAGAACTCATTCTAGTTCTTTTCTATTGCATTTCTTATTTAGTCATCTTCGTATTGGAGTTTTATTTTTCTTCCACGAGTATGGTTTTTTTCTCTCTATTTTCGTTGGTTAATTTGATGACTTACATTTCCCATTTCCTCCAGCTTATGTTTTCCTTTTTTTTTTTAAACTATAAAATGCCATTATATATAACCCATTTGAATCCTTTGCAGTTGCTTTCCTTATTGAGTCATCTTCATATTGGAGTTTTATTTTCTTCCACGTGAGTATGGCTTCTTCTCTTTATTTTCGTTGGTTAATTTGATGACTTATATTTCCTATTTCCCTTTTTCCCCCCTTTTCATTATTTATGCTTAGTACAGATTTTGTGTATCATTCTTGCAATGGAAACAAGAAGTAATTGTTCTAATACATATTAAATTATACTTTTTCTCTGTCGAAAATGATAAACTGACCATTAATTATATTTTGTGTTTTATTAGTATTCACCAAAATGAATGAGTATTATGTAATTTTCTGAAGACCAGCGGATTCTTAGAGGACCAATTAGAATTGAAGTAAGAAGCAAAATTCTTTCAAGAGAAAGGAATTGGCTTTTTTTGGCGTATCGATTGTTGAATCTTAATTTATAATTCTGAGCAATTTTGGAGTCAATCTCGCCTTGTGCCCTGATACCTTTATATGTGGGTTTTTCAAAAATGAACTTCGTACCCGCGTGTCAAGAAAAATTTAAACTTGTACGTTTAAAAGTCAGTTTGGTACAAATTAACTTCTCAACAAAAAAAAAAAAGAAATTAATGCACTTTAGGAACAAATTTACAATAAAATGAGGCTTACAGTTAACAATTACATTATTTAAATAAAATGTAGATAATAAAGTGGTTTGAGTTGTTCTTGTTGGTTTTTGTTGGCTTATGCAAGGTGCTGCTAGCGGTGGTAGCTGTACTAGACTCCTCTCTTGATCAGTCTTTGGATTGTTAGTGTGAGTTGAAGCGTGGGTTCGTGTGGTTTGTTTGGCATTGTTGGCTAATTTCCGAGTGAGTTAAGAGTGGGAGTCTAGTAGTGTCTAGTGCTTTTTGTTTTAGAAGAACGGTGTATCTTGAATCTTGTTATGCTCCTTTCTTTGGAGAGTTTGAGCGTTATCTACATATCGTGAAAAAAAAAAAAAAAGATATTAGCATTACATTAGATAAGATAACGTAACTAGAGACAAATACTCTTTTTCCTCCCTTTCTCTATTACCTTTTCAAGCAATAAAGTTCAAAGGAAAATTATGTTCGAAGAGCACATATCACTCATTCATTTTCATATTATTGTTTGACTTAACTAAGAATAAGATATTTTCAATTTGTGTCTAGCTATGAAAACGTAACTCTGGATTTCCCCAGAAAAAGAAAGAACTCTAGGCGAGGTGATAGCAACCACTTCATTCATTCCTTATGCTCTAAAGTCTACGCGATTCTCTTTCTCATGAGCTAGCATGCATAATGCATCTCTCTTTAAACATTATATTATATGATACCAAATCTGTTCAATTTAGAGTATTAAAAAAATAAATTAAAAAGCTTAGGCTTGAGGTCCATGCTGATGATGAATTTAGTATATATAGCCATTATTACACAATTTAGTCATTTATGTATAATCCAGCCAGCTAGCATGAAACCAATGTTGAAACTACTGTTAGCAATCCAGAATTGTTATTGCACATGAAAATTCTAGTTAATTAATCCAATGTGCGGCACATAGGTGAATAGAAAGAACGTAAGGCATATTCTATTTCTATGCCTTTAATTTTCTCCACCTAATCTGATAAAGTTTAATTTGTTAACATGTGAGACCCGTTAATTATAAACTGTGTTTCTGGCAAGCGATCACTGATTGCATATGTAAAATTTTGGGTTAATACCAATCAATCAGTTTCCACACATTAATCAGAACTTAGCAACTTTTCAATAATTGGAGCTAATTCTGATGCGTTTTGGTCCTTCTCATTAATAAAATCATTCGTGGCATCATATAAAGAGCAGCTTCTGCTTTACGATAAGCGAATTACCCCTTAAATGAAGAATTTTTTTTCTGACCCTAAATTTGCTCAAAAGGCTAGGTAGCCCCCCAATGTTGCAGCTATCTGTTCATTTAGTGTGGTAATATATTGACCTTATTGTACTACTTTTTTTCCATGTCCTTTTCAAGCCCCATGTGGGTTTTGCATCTTAACTTTCCAGTCTTGACTCTTGACTTTGGCAACGATATCTTCTTCCTCTTTTTTTTCTTTTTTTGTTTTTTGCTTTTTTTTTTTCTTTAGAAGAGAAGGGCTTATGGATAACCTCTTTTTGAAGGCATCCAGAAACAGCTGCACAAACCTTTCTAATGTTTGTCCGTAACCTTTTGATTTACATTACGTATATAGCAAAAGACCAACTTTAGAAAAGTAATCATAGTACTCTCAAATAGGATTTTTTATGATACACATTTTGTTGTCTAAATTTTAGTGTTCAAAATCTGATAAACTATAATCTAGTTTAAGTTGAGTTGAGCCGCTATAAAAATAAATTACACGTATTAATATATAAAAGAATAGTACTCGGCCACCACATGACATGTAGGTTTAATAAAATTCATTACAGTCTTGTTTATACATATATCTTCACAACATATTTTCAGTAGGAAAAACATCTCATTTCTTATACTTTTCATTAATTTGTAATTGATTGCCTAAAAAAAAATGCATCATCATATAATAAAAAGGCGGCCACAGTTTATTCTCAACTATGTTAAAATTGGAATCTTATGAACCATATTCGACTTCTGTTTCTTTTTGACCTTGGAATAATTAAACGAATTATTGTTCAATAAGAAGAGAACATGCTGCCTAACTCTTTGTCCCTTTCCGTATTTTTAAAAAAACTGATCTTGTCCCTTTAACTCATTGTAAATTGCTAGACAGATCTTCAAAGCCAGTGCCAGCGGAGTAGGTAAACAAAGAAAACGAAAACAATACTGATTATTAGATACCATTTGAAAAGTCAGTATCCAATTAATTCGTAGCACTAAACACACGCCATCTTCTACTAACTACATTGGGCCACTTGGCTACATTATCGCAGTTTTAAAGTTGTCATGTAAATTCAGTCAAATCTTCACATATAATTGAGGATTCCAACTTTTTAACTAACTCATAAATTATTGACACGAGACTTAAGCTTCACCAGGCATAGCGTTCGAAATTGTTTTTCTATCCATGTTGCATGTAACACAAGACAGCGTTTATAAATTGTTTTTCATTTCTTTAGTATAAAGATAATCAAATACATAATGTTGTTATTATTATTATTGATATACGGTTAAATAAGGGGAATAAATAAGTCATAATTACATAAAAGATAGCTGAAGTAAATGTTTCCCTCTTAAGAATTAAAGACAAAAAGAAACACCAAGTAAGTAAATATATGGGCTACTGCTCGGAATCCAGTTGATAGGATTACCTAGTTGAGTATGATGTTTAACTAGAGCACGTTTTGTCATATGAACTGATTAAGATACGTATAGTTATGCAAGTTGTGGGTTCAATTACTGTCTAATAACTATAACTACTAGCATTTCTCTAGTTAGGAATAGACCCACCCTCGTTTTGCATTGATTGCCTTTTTTTGACTTGTTTTCTCATGTAAATAAACTTCATATAAATATGATAAAGATAGCCAACTAATACTTTGACGTGAGAACCGTGCCTACATATAATAGAGGCATGCCTCTAGAAACTGGTATTGCTGTAATTCTAAAGACATGATCCTGCATGGTTATCCACTGAGCTAGGTATACCTAGCACGTTTTTCCACCCTTACTAAAGTATAGGTATAGAATGATATATATTTTTCCCCCGAAATATCAGGAGAGGGTTGATGTTTGATTAAGTGATATTAAATGCATTTTAGAGCTTGTAATGTATTTGGAAATAAGTTTAAAAAAAAAATACTTTTGTTGTGCGTTGCGTTTTCAGCAAAATGTACTTCGTAACTTGTCCTTTTTTTTTTAATTTAAACCATCAATAACTTGTCCTCATTTTAAAATAATCGATATTTATAAAAATACAATACACTCTTTCATTTAAGTATCTTTATACTATTAACTTTTTCTTTTTTTCTTTGTTTGATACATGAGCCAAAGAGGAATAATTTTTTTCTTAATATTATTTAAGTAACTCATCTTTATAAAACTATTTTTAGTTTGCCATTTCCAAATACAAAAGTAGCTCTTTTAAATAATTTGTTTTAAAACATTTATTCTAATTCTATTTATTCATTCCTTCACCCCCCCTCTCTCTTAAAAAAGGTTAGAACTTAATTAACAATTTTAGAACCTTATTGATTCTTAAATGGATAAATGGGTCATATTATTCTATCGAATAATTATCCTTCTTTTCTGTCAAATTTAACATTTTTTTTCTGGCTATATAACATTGTTCATATCTGATTATTTCCTTCTTACTTAAGTACGCGTAGGCAAAAGTGTGGAAAATGTGGAGTAGATACTGGTGATGCCTTCACGTATAGGTTTCTCTCGCACCAAACAGATCTTTCAAGTCTCATAATCAAGGGACCGGAAGCTGAATAGGAAGCACTTCAGCTTTTAACTAATCGTACAGAGAGAGATACGTGACTTATGCTAATTTCGGTCGTGTAGTTGAGCACCTTTGTCTTAATACAAGGACACAGTAGTTGAAAGAAGAATCTGAGTAGCACAATTAGAAGCTCGATTCTTCAAAATATTCATATTCAGTATATGTAAATTACTCCCTTCATTTCAGATTAACTGTCGTTAAAGGTTAGTGTACAAAAATTAAAAATATTAATTAAATAATCTTAATAATTTAAAAAATTAAATTAAAAGACTAAATTATCCCTTTAATAAAGTATAATTGGCTAAAAACGAGATAAAAAAAAGGTGTTATCTAGTTTAATGCAAATAGAAATATAATTGGAATAAAATTTTATCCCTATTTTGGTCCTTATTCCTCACTTCATCAACTCCACTTCCGCGATTGGTGCCTTCTTGAAGAAGAAAAACGATGATGCATGCAGTTTCTGGGTCTAGGAATTACAATTGGTATAAATTAAATGATGTTTTATTCAAATTCTAAGATGACGATTAATTTGAAACAAAGCAAAATCCTAAAACAACAAGTAATATGAAATGAAGGGACAAGAAGCCAATTATTAGCAATATATACACCATGAATACAACCACATTATGTGCATGCATATAATCCATCGCCGTACGTCCTGTTCAAGCATCACCTTTTAAGCTCGCTAACAAAATAAAGAGGACGACTGTTGTGCTTGGCTAGAATTTGTTCGTCCCCACAATTTGTAAAAGATTATTCACTTGGCAGAAAATGTGAAAATGTAGTTTATTCGTACAATATTTGTAAACTTAGAGTGAGACATTTCAACAAAAGAAAAAGTTGAAAGACACATGTGAACAGTTTTTTTTTTCTTTTTCTATAAACACTCTAGGATAGTACGAGTGGCCATTATAATTTTATTGTTATATCTATTGTTAATGTAATGGTGAACCTCTACTTTATGTTTTGTGTTGGCATCATTTGGTCTGACGACCATCCCTTTTTTTTTGGTCAAGAATTTGTCTTATATATAATTCAAAATTTTATTCCATGTGCGAATAAAATGATCAAAATAGTATAGGATTCGCACAATGCAAGTTGTAGAAATATTATTCTTAAGGTTTGAGGGTAATTTGCCCTCAAAAATTGTAGTTTATGAGAGGAGAGTTATTTGTGCTCTTATAAAGGTTATTTTTATCATATCCTCAAATAATATAAAACTTAACACACATTTATCATATTTAGAATTGGATGTTTGGAGCATGAAATTTATAGGATTAAATATCTGCAGAAAGTCTAATATCAATTATAAGATAGGCTCTGATACTATATTAAAATTGTTAACTTCTCCTCATAAGTTAGTTTATACTAGAAAGATTGTGTAAACTCTTATAAAAGTTATTTTAATCATATCCCCATATAAGACTTAACAATTATTTTATATATGCAATGATTAAGAAAATGAGAGAGACGACGAATTACATCGAAGCAAACAGCAGGTCGTAGGGAAGCCAGACAGTCCGCAAAGTGCTGAACCAAAGTAAAGAAACAGATACGCTCAAAAGACATTATTATGATTTGAAAAAAAAAAAAAAAAAAGACAAAGATTATGCATGATATGATAGATGTTATAACTTTGAAAATTTCTTGTATCCTCCTGACAAAGAATTCCTTCTCCAGGTGGACTTTATACCATTAAAATGGTGGTGAGACTTGCCAAAAGTGGTAAATCACCAGTAGAGGGAGATGATGAAAAGAGTATGTGGAGGAAGAAAATTCTTTTGGGATGAGGAAAGAGTTTTTCTGAAACTTTATAACAGTATCAATTCGCGACAATGGTGTTATGTTTTTGTTTTTCAGTTCATAATGTTAATGCGTAAATTATAATCTAATATATCTAACAACAGGTATTATTTTTATCTCACATATTCTAAAGCATTAAAGTTTAATATTCTTCGGTAAATATAAAAGCATTCATAGAAAATATCGAATAGGTGAATTTTTTTTTGTTAATAAATTAAGAAAAATAAGAAAGAATTTACTTTTTTTTTCCAACTCTAGAATTTGTGTGTTAGTATGTTAGTACTCTACTTAGAGTTTCTTGTTGTTGCCCTGAGAACTTGGTACCCCTATTTTTAATTTAGTTTTTGGTATAGATCATTAGTATTTGAAACTTACTAAATTTTAATTAATTTGGTTTAAGTTGAATTGGTCTATTATAGGGATAAGAATTTTTTTATACACAAAATTTAAATCCAAAGATTTTTTTTAATACATAAAATTTGAATCCAAAATCTTATATATTTTAATTAGAAAAAAAAAATTAACTGTCAAACTAATTAAACCAATCAAATCTTATTTCTATTATGCATTTAGTGAATGAATAAATTTTGTGTTTGAGAAAGAAAACTATTATTTGAACTCATAATATATTCCTATAATATATAAATGTGAGTATATATGAATCTCAAGGTATATGTATATTGAAACGGGAAAAGTGTTATATATATATTTATATATGTAAGAGATATTATCATATTTAATGTTAACAAGTGATAAATAAATAGCACCGATCTTTGAGAAAAGAATAACATTGTTTAGCAACGTTTTTATCAATCTTGAGGCTCTCATCTAATTAGAATTTATTACATGATTATGGGGAAATTTCTCGCTATTTGATAATGGGGTCTTCTACTCTTCTTTCGTCAAGTAGGAAGGTTTTTTCTTTATGTTTTTGATAATTAAACATAACGGCTTGAACAACTCCTCGAAGGAGAGGAGAGGAGCAGATCGAGGTCAAGAGCAACAGAATGAAAAGGCTTCTAAGATTGCTTTACTCGCTTTTGTTTTCTTCAAGATTGCTCCATCATTACTCAAACAGAAAAGTCGAATTTATAAACTGTAGCATCTCAACTCCACAGGCTTCTTAACAGTTCCATTCACCTCCCATATTGTTCAATCTTATAATTTGAGCAAACAACTATATATACTGAACAAACCAGATCCATTCTAGCACCTATGATTTTAAATTGCAGTTGAAGTTGCATGTATGATTGCATTGTAATTGCTGAAAATTACGTAAAATAATGATCAATGTGGCCACAATTATGATCGTGATGCAGTTGTGACACCATTAAATCACAATATTATGATCGCAATTACAATTATGAACTGCAATTTAAAACAATACTAACACCAAAATAGGGCAATAAATAATCCACTTGGTAAACTTGGACCAGGTAATAGGAGAGACAGAAATAAATTATATTTGCGTGAGTAATAAAACCGTCACAGGTTGACAATCAACTCTACGTAGTTTTTATTATTCAGATCGAAAGCCATTTCATTTCAGAATCTTTTTCTGTTAATTTAATCTATAATTATTTGGTAGATAATAACAGTATAGTAGTCATAATAAAATAGGAAAAAGTTTTTTTTAAATGATTCTAAAACAAAAAATTATAATAATCATATTTGTCTTTGATTTAATAAAATATATCTTGATCACAATTCATTAAATAAATTAACAATAAGTACAACATTACTTAATTGCTTATTAAAAATAAGTTCACTTTTAAACAAATATTTCCTAAATAAAATAAATAGCATGCGCTTTTTGAAGCTTTCAATGGTCAACCTTGGCATTTTTTAATCCTAGCAGAAACAGAACACTGAGGCCGACACTACAACTATGACACTTTGGGGGCAAAAGAAAAATGTATGGACACCACTGATTAGACAGTTAGTTCATTTCGCCTTCATATATTACAATTTTTAATTCATTCCTCCATTTTAAAATATTAATCATATATGATTTTTATATACTAAAAACAAATTTATAATATCAGTTATATAAAATATTTTCTGAAATAATTAAAAAATATTAAATAAAAAAATAGAATTATGTTTTACTAAATTAATTTTCTCATTTAAATAATTTGTTATTTTTTTTACTTAGCAAAAATATAAAAAAAATAAGATAAAGTTGAAAAGTAATCAGTTCTTTTCTATTTTTTTAAACGACCGACACAATGAAACAAAATTTATTTTTTCAAAAAATAATTATCATATTATAAAACAGAAAAAGTACAAAAGAAGGGGGAGAAAAAAACTCTTCCATATACTTAACAATCAATCAATTCAACTCCAGACGTGACACTGTAATTGCCATGCACTAGTCGATCTTTGTTTAAGATGATTAGGTGAGGATGAGTCACCCACATGCTATGCTTTCCCTCTCTATATATTGGAGTCTCATCTCCACAGTTTCTCACACTACACCTATCAATTCATCTTATGCTATAGTTTTTTCACATAGGAAAATGGCATTTTCTCCTTCTCGTTCTTCTTCTTCTTTGTTCTCAGCATCATTAGCTGTGTTCTTGCTTCTTCTTCTTCTTCTTGCAGGGACCTCTTCAGCTCAACTCTCCGAGAATTTCTATGCCAAGAAATGTCCCCAGGTTTTCGACGCTGTAAAACCTGTTATTAAATCTGCTGTGGCCAAAGAACGTCGCATGGGGGCTTCTATTCTTCGCCTCTTCTTTCATGACTGCTTTGTTGATGTAATCTACTATCCTAATATATTTTCTTAGATTTCCGTTTTTATTTTCATCTACATTAATTATTTAACTAACTATTTGCATGTCTTTATCTGATTTCGGAGCCTAATCCGGTACTCCATGATGGGCACCTTAATACATTTTATAAAGTTACAACTTAACTTAAGATAAAAAAAGTTATGATGATGAAATTAAAAGTTATTATATTAAAAGTATTTTTTGCATTCTAAATGGTGTGAATTGAAAATGTAAAAGTTATTATTATCTAAATATACTCAAATTCATGCTGTTTAAGATGTAACATCAATACTTAACAAAATAATTTTTTATTTTAGAATATAATATTTTAAGTAGTAGTATAGTATTTCCATAAAAAAAAGGTTACAAAGTGAAGATTTATGATTTTTTTGCTCAAAAAGTAATTGTTTATTATCCCCATTGGCTATAGCTCATGATCATATCATTCTCTTTTTTTTAAATTTTTTTTTTTATCGATATGATCATATCGTTTTTCAAATATTTGAAACCTCTAAAATAGGTATTTGTGTAAAATAAAAAAATGCAGAGTTATTAATTATTAAATCAATAATTTTATTATATGTATTCCACTAAATGACTCAAAAATAAATAATTTTTCATTTTTTTACTTTATAATAATACTCATCCTAATCCATTTTTTAAAAACTTCATTTTTGCTGTCAAAAATCTTCAAACTAAGGATCTCATAAAAGACAAGCTAGGCATAAACAACTTACCTTTTCAGAGATATCCTTTAACAATGTAAACGATATCAACAATGTAAACGTTGTAAATAAATAATCTTAATAAAATTACAGCACTGTAAGGTTTTTTATATGAAAATTGCTATACAGTTAAAATATTTACCAAAAATTGTATGCCATAATGGCACGGTATAATTGGTTACTTTTAGATAATAAATGAATTTTACCACTATATTTCATTCAATCATAATTTTTCTTAAAAAATTTAATTACATTCTTATGATCAAATAGCATTGCATAGAATTAATATTGATATATTGTATTGACTAAAGAGCAGCTGCACAGCTTCTTTCATAACTAGACACCACTGCCACCGCTATTACCACCACTGCCACTATCAATATTGCTATTCTGATAATATAAATTTTTTATATAATTATTTAATTAATTGATAATTTAAAATATTTTACACTAATTTCATATTAAAATTAATTTTTTTTTATATATGATATATTTCTCGAGTTTGGTTCTCTTTTTTTCTATCTGTTTTCAATTTGTTATTGAATGATGTGACACTTCGAATGCTACATTGCAAATCAATAAAATGACCTCAACCTAATGGCTCGAAGATGGTTATCCACTTATCCCGCACTTCTTTTGTTTTTTTAGGAGGGATGTTATTTGAATATTAAAAAAAATATTTTTATGGATATTTTATTAAATTAATGATAAAAAATATATAATTTTTTATTTTAAAAATTTTTATTTTATTTTTTTATATATCCAATAGATAATCCATCAAAATATCAATAAATTTGATGTACAAAAAATATTTCTTTTTTCCATGTGATGAAATCATGAAATCATATTGTATGGTTCTCACTAACGCTTGATATTTATATTTTTCATTTTTTCTTAGGTCTGTTATTTGAGACTATTTTCAGAAAAATATTTTTATTTAAAAATTTTAGACAAATAAATAAAATTCTCAAAAAAAAGCTAAAACTTAAAAAAATTATTTAATATTTTTGTAATAAAAAATAATTTGTCAAATAATTTCTTTAAAAAATTTCATCATATATAGAATTATCTTTTTAAGCTAAAATAAACGTAGTCTACAACATAACATATTCAACCATATGGGCTTTTATGTTCATCATTGCCATATCCAAATGTCATCACATCGGAGAGTGAAAATGAATCTCTTACATAAAATATATATATGATTTTTGAAAAAAAAAATTCCATTTTGAACATGCACCTCATTTTCCCTTAGAAAAGCATCATATTCTAATTAATTCTTTTGCCTACAATTTCTTCCAAAATATCTCCATTTTAATGTGATTTATTATGGCACATAATGCTTCTCTACAATCTAATGGTTATTGCTTGATATGCTTGGAACCAGGGTTGTGATGGGTCATTGCTATTGGATGACACTCCATCCTTCAGGGGAGAGAAGACTGCAGCTCCCAACAACAATTCTGTGAGAGGATTTGAAGTAATTGATGCTATCAAATCCAAGGTGGAGGCTGTATGCCCCGGTGTGGTGTCATGTGCTGATATCTTGGCCATTGCTTCTCGTGACTCTGTTGTGCTTGTGAGTCAAAAACAAATCTGCTAGACATCGATTTAAGCAAATTTTTTATCACTAATTTTCTAAACAAAATTGACCAGTTAGCTGTTTCTGACATAAGGTTCCTTAAAATATTTTATTTGTTTTGTCTGGTTTACTATATATTACGAATTCAATAGTCAATCTAGCAAAATGATTCTTCTCCTCCATTATTTGAGGTTCCAAGTTATATTTATACCATGAAAACAAGTGACAAGATAACAACTAGCAACCGAGACTTGGCCAATTCAAATAGTTCGATATTTATAATTTTAAGGTAATGAGTTCAGATATTATAAATAGAAAATATTAGTGCTAAATTTTTTTTATCATATTACGGACTAATCCGGCTTAAATCACATTAGTTGAAATCTTATATATTCCAGGTATTGATGATTTAGGGGGAAAAAAAGGTAAAATAAATAACGCCTAGCTAACCATTAACTAGTTAATCACCTAATATATTGACTAATTCATTACAATTCCTATCATTTACTTTGTTTGATTGTGCAGCTTGGAGGGCCTTTTTGGAATGTTAAACTTGGAAGAAGGGATTCAAGGACAGCAAACTTCACAGCTGCCAACACTGGTGCGATCCCACCTCCCACTTCTAACCTCAGCAGCCTAATCTCAAATTTTAAGTCACATGGGCTTAATGTCAAGGACTTGGTTGCCTTATCTGGTATTTCTCTCTCACTTTCTTTCTAATTCATCGCTTCTCTCTTCCATTATGTAAAACAACACTTCTTTTTGTCCCTGTTTGGGTGACACACTTTTTTATGATGATTTTATATGTAACCATGGGTTTGCCTAATAAAATTCATTAGGTGGACTTGGATGCGACATTTAAACAACCAATCAACCATGTACATTGCATTAAGTCCTTTTATAAGCTAAAAGTCAAGTCACTGCATAACAAAACAGTTGGCAGAAAAGAAAAAGCATGTTTAATTGAGAAGATACATATGTCTGTCATCCATAATATTTGAATGTCCGGGAAAATAAATGAAACTAACTACCATTCATATTTCATATACAACTGGAAAATATAATCAGCAAGCAATTTTATATTATCAAATAAAATTATATTTACTTTATAATTTCAGGATTTAATTACCTTAAATTCTTTACAATGAGAGAACAAAATTGATAAAGAACAAAGAAATACCATGTTAATTATGAGAGTCCGGTGTACGCATAATTTGTGCATCAGAATAAAATAAATGAATTATTATTACTTTTAGTAGTATTATTCAGTGATACTTCTTTATCTTACTTTATTTTGATGTATAATATATTTATGAAAATATAAGTAATTATAGATTATTATGTTATATATTTATTAAGTTAAATTTTTCTAACATTTAGTATGGGTAATTATTAAGATAATAAATATCATATGATTCAGCACTTGAATCGATTAAATTAAATGTTTATAAAAAAATTATTCAAAAGGGTAAGTGTCTATTTTTTTTAACATAATTATTTAAAAAAATTATATAATTTTATATTTTAATTTTGACTAATGGTCAAGATTTACCCCTCCTCATAAATAACGATTTCTCTCACTTGATATGCTCTTGAATAATTCTATTCATGATGTTTTGTGTGTGGTTTTAGGATCTCACACAATTGGGCAAGCAAGGTGTACTAGTTTCAGACCTCACATATACAATGACAGCAACATTGACCCGTCATTTGCTAAGACCAGGCAGCAGAAATGTCCTAGAAAAACTGGCTCAGGAGACAACAATTTAGCACCCCTAGATCTCCAAACTCCTACATGTTTTGACAACAACTACTTCAAGAACCTCATCAACAAAAAGGGTCTCCTTCATTCTGATCAGGAGCTATTCAATGGAGGATCCACTGATTCACTTGTTAGAACTTATAGCCAGAACAATAAGGCCTTTGATTCTGACTTTGTTACTGCAATGATTAAGATGGGAAATTTCAAGCCTTTAACTGGGTCACAAGGTGAGATAAGGAAGAACTGCAGGAGAGTGAAGTGAACTAGAGACACATAAATATATTTGCTGTGAACTTTGTATCTTGGAAATGAGAAGTTGTTTGGTGAGTTTTAAGCTGTTGAAGTGATTATTTGTGATTTGGAAGAGTGTGAATTGTAATGGATATTTTGATGTTTCTCTTTTTTTTAAATGTAAAATGAAAAACATGGGAAATACCATTCTGGTGAATTGTTGTGGAGTTCAATTTAATCTGTATTGATGCATTTGTATGGAATAAAATATTTGTCATATTTATTATCTTAGTCTTATTTTTTCAGAATTAATAAAATTAGTGATAATATTTGTTATTAATTACTACTAAAATGATAAGTCACAAAACTAAGTGAGCCATTAAAAGTGATTTAATAATAAGAAATTTGAATAATATATATGAGATTCAAACCTATTGCCATTGATATTAAAGAAAAAAATAAAAATAAATATGATCCGACATGGTATTGATAGTTGAGAAGTGACATATCCTTGTTGATTAGAAAGTTCTCCCCTTTGTTCTCTACAATCACTATCCAAAAGGATAAAGTTAAGGGCAGAGTTGCCACTTTCGGTTTGCATTTGCAGCATGTGATTGGACACACAATTAGCAAATTAACTTGAAATGCTTGGTTAGTAGAAGCCAACGACCTTCTCACTTTTTTTTTTCCCGACCTTTTACCCAACTTTTGTAAGTGACGACTTTTCAAATGTATAGGCTGTTTTCAACATTTTAAGACCAAAAATTTGTTGATGCACAAGAGTTTGACTGAAAATTATAGGCCAAGCCTTGCATGTGCATAAGCAGGATTAGAGGAACTAGTCTGACAATTTTAGGGGGCTTCTGCCTCCTCATTCCCTTCTATGTTCCGCCGTAACTCCCACAAAATAGCAATAGAAACGGAACAACCATTTTATGTCATTCTTCACTTATATGTCCTCAAAAGAGTAAATACTCAGTAAACTAACTAACTAACTAACTATATATATATAAACTAAACAAAAAGGTATAAACATTGCATATTTTGGAACAAAGTGTATATTTATTTGTTTAGTTAGTTGAATAGAAGAAGAATTTAATTTTTTTATGTACAATTATTCAGTTATATATTCCTATATTATTGAAAGTGTTTGATTCTTAGATTTATCTTAAACGCACCCCTAAACTAAGAAGCGTGATACACTTAGGGTGTTTGATGCACGCCATCCTTTTTAATTAAGGTGTAATGGATGGTGGGAATTTGATGATGGCAATCTATGAAGCTAGTTGTAAAGATGTTTCCTATTGCCTCACTCCTGCTACCCCACCACATGCTCCTTCTTCCCCGATTAGTGCATTGCCACCGATTCCAAATCCGCTAATAGCAGTGACTCTACGACATCACCGGCGGCCACCCACTCCTCATCTGTGTCGAGTTGTTTTGTGTGTGTGTGTGTGTGTGTGTGTGTGTGTATACCCTACACAAAATTGTTTGGCTTGAAAGGCATGGAATCCACAACCTCAAGAAGTGACTGTGCATCTTCCCACCAAAAGGATTCCATTCCATCCGCACGCACACACTTTTGCTCGTGAACGAACATATGCACTTTATAGCATCCTTTGGAATGGGCTTCTTCACAAAATCTGACATGGTTCTGAAGTAGTAAGATGCGGGTCCTTTGGGGGCATTCACCAACTTTCTCCACTTACCAGATGTTTAGAATTAAAAAAGTGATATAAAATTGAATTCAATTCTAACCAACAATTATATTATGATTTGAATTTTTATATTTTGATTAAACTAATAAATTACATAATTAAATTTTATTATATTATTTAAAATAAGATTTAATTTAAATATATTATCAGTATAAAATTTTTTTACACAAATATTTAATTATATATTATCACATTAACAAACATCTTTGATATAACCATCCACTATTTGAATGATCATATAAATAGAAGATTTAGATTTGATAACAGTGTAAAAAAATTTTACACTATCAATATACCTTAATTAAACTTTTTAAAATATATATAAAATTAAATTAAATTTTTTATTTTAACTATTTTATCGTTCATTAGATATTAAAGATGAGAGAAAGAGAGAGAATATTAAATAAGATTAAAAATATTTTTAGTATATTAATTTTTAATAAAACTATCATATTAAAAATTACAAATTAAATCTATTTTTATCTATTTTATTTTTAGATATTTTTACAAAATTAAATTATCTTTAAATTTTAATTTTTAATTTCAAACTATAAAATTAAATACAATTTTTTAAATGAATTCAATTTCAAGGGTTTCAAACAACTCATTACCAAACCAAAATAAACGAGGACAGTGTTAACCCAACCACGGCAAAAAGACCTGGACCACGAAAAGACAGGTTCTCAAACTTGAGAAACCAATGTTTTTCTAGATTCAAGTTCTACAATTTTAAAATCTTGGACTCTTTGCTGCACTACATCTCCATCGAAAAATGTAGACGCCACCGTTCTCTCTCTGTTTCCTCCCTCTTTTTGGCCCTTGGGTTTCTTCTTTCATTTTTAATTATATTACAAAGTTTTCAACTTTAAACTCTGAAATTGAAGGGGATGTGTTTCAACTTGAAATTTAGAACGTTTTCTCAATTGGATTTTCTCAATATGGCTAAAGCTTGTTGCCTCTGACTTGCTCATTGTTGGGTGGTCAAAAGGATAAAGAGAACCAAGAATGATCTTTTGTGTCAGTGGAATCATCAATGCCATCTTGGAGAGGCGATTTGAGTGGATGGTTCTGGAAAAAAATTGAGACTAGTTTTCTCGACTGTGGCAGCGGCAACAGAGGCCAGGGGTGGCCGCGGCGGTGGCGCCAACGAGAATGGGGAGCGTCGGTGCTATCGGCGGAGGGATAGAGGAAGAAAGAATTTCGCTATAGGTAAGGCAATCAAAGACCAATGGAAGACCCTGAGCCCACGATTTCAACTCCTTTGGCGATAAAGCTTCCACCTTTTTGGGTGCCCCTTTCTTCCCTTGACGACGACGTTTGGGTCATGGAGACCATGCCTTTAGGCAAATACAGGAGCGATATGGTGATGCTCCAATACGGCGCGTTTTGATCTTAATCGGCTATAAAGACACTCGCCTCAAATGGCAAGTCGCGTACCACGTTAAGAGCAGGCAAGTACACGGTGCATTAAGCACTAACGTGCATGGCAGCAAGACCCCTGATTCTTAAGTGTAATTATTTCATTTTACACCAACAATATATGAAAATTAATCTCTGAGAAAAAAAAAAATGTTACACTAAAGTTTGAGAAAAATTAATTGTATGTATGGGGTCAACACATAAATCAATGCATGATAATTGGATGTTAAGTATTATAATAAAAAAAATTAAAAAGAAAAGCTAAATATATTTTTGACCGTTGATTGGTTTGGCATCGGGTGAGTGAGTCAAAGTGCTACATTCATATAACATAGCCCCCTAACGTTTAATTGATTCAATTGGTGATAGAAATAAGAATATATTTCATAATTTCGGTAGCTTTTGTCTTCTCTATTTCTTTCTTTGTTCATGTGAAATAAAGTTTATATATATATTTCTTTTATTTTTTGTTTTTTGAAGCTATACTTTCCTGAATATGAAACCTGGTATATGCCTCCGACTCTTAATAATTTACAAGTTGTCTTTCAATTTTTTATTTTTTGGTCATCATAATCTTTAATAATGACTGCCACTGCTTATGAAACTAATTATTTGATTCCATTTCCTTACCGTAACTGATTTGACATACAGAAAGAAATTTCTGAGATTTAATTAACAATTTTTGAGTTCAGATTAAAGGTGCATTGGGTAAGATTTTTCTGATAAAAATAATTAATTTTTTTCACTAAAAAAATTCTTTTAACATATTTAAATAAATTTTTAAAAATAATCAAAATCTAAAAAAAAATCTGTTCTTAGCCTTTTAGCAGAAATTAAAACAAATAATTTCTTAAAAAAAAATCTATTTTCAACTTTTTTTAATTATATAAAAAATTTTAATTTCATAATCACTTTTTTCAAAAATTGAAATAAATTTATCATGTGTTTATTTGGGATTATTTTTGATAAAAAAATCATTTTTTTATAAAAAAAATTAATTTTTGCATATTTAAATACCTTTTTAAAAATAATTAGAATCTCAAAAAAATTCATTTTCAACTTTTTTATAGAAGCTAAAAAAAATAAATTTCTACAAAAAAACTCAATCTTCAACTTTTTTAATTATATATAAAAAATTTAAATTTCAGAATCACTTTTTCTTTTTTTTATTTAAATTGAAACACGCGCTAGATCATCCTAATGGATTCAGATCAGACACACATGCACCGAAACCAAAAATCATACGTAATGATCTAGTGAATATGACCTACCCTTACGTACAATTAGATGGTACGAGGTTCATTGTTTTATTATGATTGAACATTAGCCGAAATAAAAAGGGGAAAAATCAGGATTTTATGAAACCTAACCAAATAAAGAATCAGTTTTGTCAGTTCCAAAAAGTTCATATGCTACAATTCAAGAACCACAAATGTCCGAGTCCTGGAAAATTAGAAGTCGTCTTTTCAAGGGGGTGAAGGATGAGAAATTACTAAGCAAACTATTTCTTTGATAAGTTTTCTGTTTCATCGCAACAAGATAGAGTGGAACATGAACAGTGCAATACCAGACTTCAATTGAATTTCACGGGAAAACGAAAAATAAGCCAGCAAGAAGCCAAGAACCTCATTTACTAACATGTTTTGTTTTTTATTTGGAAACCACCAAACCATAGTTTGAACGAAAGCTTGTCTTTTGTAACTTTTATTTAAACTATGGTTTTGAAATTGCAAACGGAGATTTAAACACACCATACATGTGTGAACATGCATCAGTTTGGACATTTGATACCATGCTTTCTTTGAGATGGATGCCTTGGCTATTTAGAATCATTCAGGCATGAAAATCATACCCTGATCCCTATTCATTGAACGGGGCAGTTAATGAGTCACTAAATGAACCAAATAAAATTATTTGTCCACAACCATCTTGCCATAGAACAGCAACAAAAGCCAGACATTCTTTTTTGTTAAAACAAAAGCTACACTTACATGTATAACTTTTCTTCACAACACAGAAAGGTTTTTCGCAAGGGGCACAATCAATCCCCCATAAATAACTTTTTCCCTTTACAAGCAAGTGAAAACAATATAAAACACCTTTACACACATTATTTGCACCATGTATAAATTAGAGGAGTTATATATGAGTTAATTCAAAACCTTTGAATGGCACAAGAGGTTGGGAATTCAAAATCAGCCCCTCCCGGCATTACCATGTCTTTGGCTTCTAAATTGATTAAGCAGAGCCTGGGCCTAAACATAGAACAAAATCCATCAGCACTGTTTGTTAAGAATAGAAATAGAAGAAACTAAAATATGAACTATAAAGAAAGAACCATACCTTTTCTTTGGCCCTTGGGGTGCCTGACTGTGATAAAGCTACTAATGGTGGGACAGCCCCTTCTTGAAGCACCATGCTTAAAAATCTATTACTATGTAAGCAAAGATGCAGAAGAGCTGCTGCGGCATTCTCTTTTCCTCTTGCAGAGCCCAACTCGACAACCTCAACCAGAACGGGAATCCCACCTTCGGAACCAATTGCATTTCTTCCTTCTGGGATTGTGGCAAGATTTGCTAAGACAGCCACTGCCTTATCAACCATCCCAGCAGCTGGGTCCATTAACTCCACGAGGTGCTTCACAGCACCAGCTTGCACAATTCGATTCTTGTTTTCATGAAATATTGACAAATTAAACAAAGCAGTGGCAGCATCTTTCTTCCCCCTAGGGGTTCCATGCCCCAATAGATCAACCAGTGGTCTAATAGCCCCTGACCTCCCAATACTGATCTTGTTTTCCTCAATCACTGATAAGCTGAAAAGAGTGGCAGCAGAATTCTCCTTGGCTTCTGGGCTCCCTGTCTCAAGCACATGAATCAGAGGTTCAATTGCACCAGCATTTGCAATTGCACTTTTGTTGTTATCATTGATTGACAAGTTGAGAAGTGCTGTAACAGCATTTTCCTGGATCCTTGTATCCGTTGATCGAAGTAAATCAACTAACAGGCTAATGGCTCCACAGTTTGCAATCGCAATTCGATTATCCATATTGTGCTTAGCAAGAAGGCGAAGTTCTGCTGTTGCCTCTCTCTGAGTATCAAGATCAGAGCTCTTCAAGCCCTCAACCAAATTCTGAACCTGGGATTCAATACCAGAAAGATCAGCTCTTGTTTCAATAGCAGGAGAAGACACCATCCTAGGAACAAGCCTCTGCGAGGGCCGCTGCCATAAAGCTTGGCTTCGAGACCTGGTGGTCTCCGCCAGTCGGGGTGGGAACTCAGGTTCTTTGTGCGAAGATGGCATGGCAGCAGCACCAGCACCATCTGGGCCTGGATGTAATTCACCCGAAGCATCTCTGCTGTATGCTGGACTGGTTGACAGCTGAGGAGCACTATTATCATCACCTGCTGTTTCGTGGGGAAAGTTTGCACTAGAAAGTGCACTGGAATCAGAAACAGTTCTAGCATGGGCTTGAACTTGGTCAGAGATAAAGGCACTAGAAGATTCCCTTTTAGACGGCGACATTGATGGTTGGCCAACTGAATCCATACTGCTTTCATCTGAGCTAGCAGATCTGTCATCTACACCTGTTCTGGCAATATCCATATGTTGCCCATTAACCATGCCACTTAAGGAACCTTCTGAAATTGAACGGGGATGCAATGGTGATGTTCCCTCTCGCTGAATTCCAACAGAAGTTAAGTTATTGCCTGGTGAACTGAAAGAACGTGAACGAGCCGACTCAGGTGAGGATGGCTGGTTGCTCCTGGGATGAGCAAAAACAGGTGAGTCCCTGGTTGTACCAGACTCCATATATCCCTGAAGGACAGATGCTTGATTTAAGTTTGAGGACTTTGAGGGATCAACCAGTTTCACATTGTTTGACTCACACCAATTTGCAATTAGTGCCTTTACAGTGTAGTTAGGTATTAGGTTGGTGTGAGCTAGAGTCTGACGAGTCTTTGGACAAACAGTAAGTCCAAGATCAATCCAGTTCTTGATGAAAGCCCGCTCATAGGTTTGCCCTGACGCCACGATCACTGGATCAGTCATCAACTCCAAAGAAAGAGGACAGCAAAAATCAGCAGGTACCGGGACTGGGCAGCTACTCTGGGCTTGCTTAAGTGTAATAAGACGCTCATGCATACGAGTTACAACAGCAATCATTTGATCAATGTATTCAGCTTCTGCAGTCTTTTCAGTTTGTTCAGCATTCTCCTTCAACTTTTCAAGAGCCACAGCCTCAATCAGAACCTCCTGATTAGACTTCAGGCCTAGGCTATCAGCAATTTTTGCCAGGACCTCTGAACTGGGCCCTACACCATCCAGTTGTTCAGAAATAGCTTCCTTAATGACTGCAGATGCTGCTTCATGTCCCAAATGCTTAAGTTTCTGAACACAGTGCTGCAATTTTTATATTGATATTATACATCCTCAGTTTCTTTCACATAACGAAGATATAAACCCAATTAAAAGAGGAAACATAAAGCAAATATTTGATTTGATAGAATGTTGTACCTCTACATGTTCAGAACTCAATTCATCAGGGAGACATTGCTGAGAAGCCTTCAGCTGCTGGAAAATATTGAGCCCTGAAGTCTGGATCCGAGATATCAAGGGTTCAACTTGCATAGCCTAGCGACCATGAAAGAGGAAGTAGTGAGAATTCAACATGCATAACTTTCAACAATCATACCCTAAACATTCCCAAGACACAGGCACAATAAGAGAACTACTACATAGTCCACCTCTATGCCAGGTGGCTACCCTACTCAAGCAAAGATATTTGCACACTGTTCACTTTTAACCTAATCACATCTTGCGAAGGTGTAGGCAAAGGAAACAGCAAACTTTTAGGAAGAAGTGATGTATGGCTGCCAATTTGTATCCTGGGGAAGGGTAATGCTGTATAAACAACATTTAACACATAAAAACTCAACCATTTCTGTACTATTAGATTTAACTCTAGATCTGTGTAATGTCACATCAAAACTTTTCAACATGAATCCACATGCAATCTAATCACTCTTCACAGTAGTTCTCTCTTTAAGAAGTTCATATAGCATTATCTCTCAGAACATAACCCATCAAGTATCAAAATGTTCAATTCCTTATATTTCACAAGTCAAAGCTAAAACCAACCATCACCTGTGATCAATGTGCCTTCTCACTCATATCAAAGGGATAGAGAAGAAACAAAAGTATTCTTAAATAACCAAAACCATGACAATGAAAATTTTTCTTTCGATAATAAGAGAGTTCACACTATTCTGTGAAGTGTGACTAAGCACCATCAGACAATACAATACATTAAATCAGACAAGGCAAACAATTATGATTAGGTGAAAAATTATACAAAGATGTGAACTAAATCTATGAAAGTTGTAGTCTAGTTTCTGAAAATGGTAAGTACAATGAGAGAGGTATACTTGTTCAGATAGAACATAATTTTTTTCATTTTTCAAACAATATGTTGGTAATGAAGGTGCTGGATCATGACCAGAACAAAAGAAAAGATGATGAAATAATATACAGATTCCTATTAAAAATTAAGAAAGGCTGCAGATTGAGTGCAATAAGCAAGCTATCATGTCATCAAATCCACCACCAAATGCTCTCCATTTACCAAACCATACCATCTCGTCTTTCGAATTATTAGTATTCGGAACCATGGATTCCCCAAAAGTAAAACTTCTAATTATAAAGCTAAATGAAAATTAGAATACAGATCGGTGTACAGTAAACATAAAGCAAAGCCTTGATTAACCACACAGCAAACAGTATGAAGAACTGGTGAGACAGAGGAGAAGAACAATGAAGATGAAAGAAAGGTAGTAAGGGGGAGAGAGAGAGAGATAGAAGATGACAAAATACACTAAATGCCGTCATAATTGTGTTCCTCTATAAAAGAAAGCAGTAAACAGCATAATTTCCTTTACCACCACAAGACAAAATGCTAAAGACATATTTATGCTAAGATTGAATCTGGACATTAAGAAATAACAAAGACAATCACCCCATAATGGAAGCTCAGCTCATTTAATTTTACATTAAATTAACAACTAAGGTAAATACATCCTGTATATCTGCAAACTAAGACTTGAGATACTATGAGACTTACAAAGTAAACTTTGCTAGACAATAGGTGCCAGCTCTCAATATGCTCCCTTAATTCATCAACAGCATGGCCAAGTTCTTCAAATTTCTTATTAAGCACTTCGTCAGATGCTAACTCAGAATTAACAATAGCGTCAATGATTGGCTTCAACAACTTAAGTATCTCCTCTGCCTTTTGGTAATACTTTGAGACAGGTTCTGAGTTAATGTCTCCAGAATATGACAAATGCAAAAATGAGGATATGCGATTAACAAGCATCTTTAATAATGATATCTCCATAACACCTGCATCAATAATGAAAAACTGTGCATGTAGATCAGATTGACATGTAATAAAATAGCTCCCAATCTGTAATTAAATGATTCCATAATTATCATTTGATTTCTAGACAGCAAATTGAGTATGACAATATGTGCCAGAAAATTTTCACTGTCACCAAAAAGGAAAAAGCCAAAGACAAGGTATGATCTCCAGGTAGCATATACAACCAAAATATACATGTAAACTGTAGATCAACACACTCCCTACTGCATGCCCCCACCCCCCCAAAAAACAAACAAAACCAAAAAAAAAAAAAAAAAACCAAAAATAAAAATCAACATCTCATAATTCAACCAATTAATAGAAGAGTTCTCATAACAAGTTGTTCTGGGCTAGAGGATCGAATCTTCTAGGTCAAATGAGAAGGACAAGAAAGAAGGATTTTTCTTTTTAATATTTTTTTTTTTTCGGGTTTTGGTCTTTAAGGAATTTCTATCCTCAAACACTATCTCTATCATGATTCAGAAGCCCTCTCAACAATTGTTTACTCCAAGTTTTGAACCTTAGACATCCTCCTAGAGTGAAGCTCGCTTATTAATGTACCCAACCCTTGTTAGTAAAGTTAAAGTTGAACCAAAATGACACCATTTAAAGAGATTCGTCACCAGGCTATATTGAGCCGTACCCAAATTTTATTTATTTATTTATTTATTTTGAAATTTCCTTTTGGTATGTACTCAAGCATACTCAATGCATACTGTACCCAATACACACCAGTACGGGTACTTTAGCTTATTCCGCATACTGGTGCTAAAGATATTTTTTCGGATCATGAGTAAGATCCTTGGCCTGAAGATCTGAAATATTTCATTTCTTCACAACACTCTCTAATATACCTCTAAGTGAAAATCTGACTTAATAGTTCCTCAAATCTGTTCACCACTTTTCTTCAGTAGGTAGCAAGATTTGGAATTTAGACTCATCTGGAACCTATTTTCAGTTCCTAACTTCTTCTCCAAATAGGGAACACCTTTTTTTTTTGGCTTGCTTGTCCCATTTGGATGTTCACAGTCCCCTCTAGGTCAATGGTTTTACATGGGCATGTCTTTATTTGGCATGGAATGAAATTGGTGAGCTTAGCTTAGGCGATGAGCTTTCTTGTTTGTTCTTTTTGTTTCTTTTTTCTTGTTACTGTAATGTGCCTCATCTGCTACTCTTGTACTTACTTATTTCTCTCACCCAATAATATTTCATTTATCAATAAAACAAATATGATTTACTAAGCTACTAAATACAGCTTGAATGAGGCCATAAGTATATAAAGTAATATTGAATGAATAGGAAATGATCATGGGGTAAAAACTTTGCACCTTTATGGGAAATTTTGGAGACGAATGGTTGAGGTGTAGATTTCTTTTTATATTATTTTGTAAAATAGGCCTGTTAGTGGGAGAGTTTTGGCTCAGAATATATCAACTGGATTTATTGAACTGCCCATTTTGGAATAACACAACATACAACTGAATCTCTCAATTGCTAACTTGAAAGCCTAAATGATTCCTTCATAAAAAATTTTGATGTACCATGGGTGGAAAATAGGAAATTTATATTGGATGTGCTAAATATATGCTTATTCACATATACATTAAGGGGATATATCAAGTAAGAATGAGTATTTTATGTAAGAAATGAGAAGGACATTATCAGCCTTGGATTAAATTATACGGTTGAGGTTAGAATACACATTAGAAAACTCATGCGACCCAACTCTCTCTGCCTCAAAACCTAACTCCTCCATTTCTCCACCGCAGCTCAACCACGAGGCCCGCCCCATCTCTCTTGTCCTCCTCCGCGCTGCCTCAACCATGCAACGCCAACCACAATGCCAACTTCCTCTGGCCCTGCCAACAGTGATTAGGCTTTGGCCATGGAGGCAAGAGGGCTAGAAGGTGAAGGTCGCGATGCCTGTGCAAAGGAGGAGAGATACTCTGGAAGGTTACGATGCTTTGGGTCACACTACCTTGGGTGGAGGAGAGTGGAAGCTAGGCTAGCGCAGAGGTGGTTGTCACGACTAAAAGAGGGAGCGCAATGGGGGTAGGTCATGATGGTTTATGGTGGGTCAAGGTGGTGTGGAGTTATGGGAAGACAATGAGGGTGGCTTAGTGTGGTAGGAAGGAGTGGGTTGTTTGCAGTGGTTTGTGGTGGTTAGAAGAGCTTGAGCTTGCAGGTTCTATCAAGGTCTATGCTGCTAGGCACAGTGGTTGTAGGTTGCCAGCAATGAGGTTGAAGATCGCGGTGGTGGGAGATGGAGCTGGAGAGAGCATGGATGATGGTTGTTTGGTGAGGAGGGAGCGGCGGTTGTGAGGTCATAGTGGAGCCTAGGCTAGGGTCAAGAAGTCGTGACAATGTCAGTGAACAATTGGGACTATGCGAGGAAAGGGGAAGAAAGGGGGATTTTTGAACTGTGACTATTATAATCATAATAATGATTTGTTAAGGTCATGTGAGTTTTTAGCTTGGGAGTATAATCTCAAGCCATACAATTTCAACTAAAGGCTGAGAATCTCCTTTTCACTTCTCACATATTAAAATCATTCTCACTATATATATATATATATATATATATAGGTGGGTTGGGGCGCGTGCACAGGATGCACACAGAGATAAGGGGCAGATTTTATCTATTTGAGGGGGCTTGCTTAAAAAATTATGCAGAATAATTAAGGTAAAAACATTGTTTGCAGGTGTGGTTCCCCACCAACCCAACAATAGTATTTACACCCATGTCAGACCCCAATCAAAAGGCCCTTCAGTTTCAGAGTTGGCCTTTAAGTCCAGCATCAATTTTCTAATCAATTGGGAGGATCTAATTTGCTTAGCCATTCAAGCCATTTACGACTATTATAAGACAAAGGCCGAGACCACCAAAGGCCTTGGCAAGATAGGCACAAGCATCTAAATTAGGCTACACAAATTTTAACAAGGTCCCACTCATTTAAAGTGTTTGAGTTTATCTCTCTCTCTTCACATGACACAGCCATGCAGATAAGAAGCATGACAGCATCCATTCCTTATATCTATCTCTGGTCACACTTTCGCTTTAATGTTTCTCCTTTCCTTATAGTATGCAAATGTACAATGACCAAACTGCAGTCAATGACAGAGGGTAGATGAGGAAGAGACCCAAGTCATCATATGAATAGTTTACCATGAAATACGAGAAAATGAGAAGACTGAACCAGTAACAGTTTAAATAATGTTTGACATAGTAGTGCATAAGCTACCTAATAGCCTTAAGATATATAAACCATTAGTTTTTGGAGTTTTTGGATCGAATATGACCTACTTATATAATCAAATGTCAAATTACCCAAAAAAAAAAAAAGTCCATTTTTGATATAAATGATAAAGGTCATCACAATAAATGGAGAAATCAAATAAGCGATAAAAATGGAAGAGAACAACATTTTAGGTAGTATTATTCGATCATTACAACTTATTTCTGGATGTTTCAATGAAAAAGAGAGCACACCACCAAATGCCAGGCTAAAATAAGGCCTGATACGCAACTCATACTCCTATGTCAACCCCACCAAACTGTAAAGGACAGTCCATCCACACAAGAAGGCAAATAAACCAGGCTGTGGTTCCATTCCAATTGACATAGAGGAAAGGGAACACCTAAAAGCCAAGCTAAAAAGAAAGGAGGCTCTCCACTTAGGGGATTCTGTGTCTAACACCTAACAGATAGGGGACTTGCACCCACACATCAGGTTTTATCACAGGACCATTTCAGCTTACAATTTCTAATCCTTATATGATGCACCAAACAAGGCCTTAGAGATCAAGTTGGTCAACCTAGAACATCAAATGCCAGCTGATTCAATCTAAAGCAATCTAGGCTCAACTCAACCAAATAAAGACAACAACCAAACCTTGTCTCACCAGATGGAGTCGACTCCAGGGATCAAGCGATGTTATAGTCTATAGTGTCCCATCAACCGAATAATAGTTAAAATAAATAATTAATTATTTAATTTGAAGAAATCAGTAACAGATCAAGTTTGATTATTAGCTGAAGTTCAAACTTCAAATTCAACTACATTTAGGTTTGTTCCGCTTAACTAGCAAACCCAAGACATCTTGCCCCAAAAAAGAGCCACAAGGAGTTGATCCAGCTCAACAAACTGAACTAAAATTCAAACCACCAAACAAGCCAATTACAACTTCTTTTACACCTAGCAAGTAACTATTTTCCACTTCCCCCTTTTTCGCCCCTTTTTTTACTTTGTCCTTTAACAACAAAACCAAAAGCGAATCAAGGTAAACGTGCATTAAAAAATTTAATTAAAAAAAAAAATTCAAGTGCGATCAAAGTTAAAATTTCGAGAAAGTTCTAAACGGAATGTTGAGTTTACCAGTGAGTTGAAATCCGATGCAGCGATCTCCAGGACTATGGACCCTGCACCGTTAAGCGAGTTCAATTTGCGCTTGTTAACTGAAATGACGAGCTGGAAATGAACGAAGGGAAAAGGTTCGAGAAGGTTCTTCTCGAAACGACGGCGTTTCTTGTTGTTGGTGTTTTAGCCGCCGGCGCTGACCTTAGAGGGGGAACTGGGGAAGTGAGAGAAGCGGTCAAAGGGGGTGGCGCCGCCGGCGAGAGAGCGCAGCGGCTTGGGTTTTGAGGCCGGCGACGACGGTGGCGAGACGCCCAAGAGGGGTGGTTAGGGCAGAGCCGGTTTGAAATTATTGGGAAATTTGTAGGACCTGGTTCGCTTGTTTTTCTTGTTGTTTTGTAAACTCAGAAATTCTCAGTTTCTTATTGGATTTTCTATTTCCGTCTAGAAGAAGAAGATTATTCAACTCAATTATGAGGGGATTTATTTTCTATACGGGGTTTGAGAGAATTATCAATAATATGGGACTTTGGGGGATGTTATTCTAATATGATTTTTTATCAGAACATGAAATTCTGATTTTAGTATTAGGGGTTGATGTTTTGTCATATAATGAAATTAGAAACCCATTTTTTGTTTTAAAATATTTTAATAAAATCGGAAATTACGTTTTTTGTTTAAAAAATATTTTATTATGTCTATTTTAATTTATCTATTTATTTGAATAATTTAATATATATTATATTTAAATATATTAATTTAAAAATATATTAAATTATTTAAATAGATAAATAAATTGAAATGAAAAAAATAATTTTTTATTTATAATGAAATAAAAAATTCTAATTTTTGTTTAGAAAACTTTATTAAATTGAAATAGAAATTTCTGATTTTCTTTTAATAAAAAATTCTGTTAAACAAAAATTGAATTTTCTAATTTCATTTAAATCTCATCTCATGAAAAATTCTCCCATGCCTATATTCTAGTTCTAGTATATATAAGAGATAAATCTCATATTAAAAAAAAAACTCAATTAAGACCCCCTTTTTTATTGTTTCAATTGACTGTTGAATTATGAATAAATAAATAAACTTAATCACAAAACTATTAGTTAACAGGCTAAAAGTGATTAGTCACAATAAAAGTAATATTGTGAGATAGTAGAACTTTTTTATCATACTAAAAAGAATTAGATATATCAGTAAGTGATTTATATTCTCGGACCAATAATTGATTAGATGCAACATAATTCTTAGAAAAGTTTCTTATACGCGAAAGTGTCAAAGCTAAAAATAATTTAGAGATCAATAAAAGAACTTTGCATTATATATAGTAAACTTGATTAACTTTTAGGATTTGGTTGAGGTTTAAAGGATAAAAAAGAGGTAAAAAATTTTGTAGATAAATTTTATATATAAAATTATATACGGAGTTTATCTATAAAAAATTTCTCCCCATTTTTATCATAATCAAACAGATTATCTGAAGCTAGTTTTGCTCCTTAACTTTTTTATATTTTAAATAATTATTACGTAAATAATAAGAATAATAATAATAAACAATAACTAAGAAATAATTATATAAATAAATAATATTTAATATAGAATAAGTATTAAGAATGGTATAGAGAACACATAAATAAATAATTAATATAAATTATAATTATATGTAACAAAAAATATAAATGTTTTGAATAATCATAATTAATAAATAAATAATTTTATCATAATATTTATTTTTAAATTGATATTTAAATAGTTAATAAAACTTATTGTTTTGATATAATTTTTTGTTTTTATTATATGTTATGATAAAAAAAGTGCAAGTAAGAAGTACTAAACTGTAATTTTTTATTTTTTATTTTATTAAAATAAAAAATAATTATTCAATGGCTTTGATGGACAATGACATTGCTCATATCGATACTCAGGCACAAAAGCCAATAATGAATCCTTAGCTATTGCCAACCAGTGCCAGGTCTGCTGATGGTAAAGAGTGTACTAGGATAAGTTTTTCAAAAAAGTGACTATAGGGCAGTATAAAAATTAACATTTTTTTATAGGTTTTTTTATGTGTTTGAAAAAGTTGTAAAATTGATAATGTGTTTGTTTGGGATTATTTTGGCTAAAAATTATTTTTTTTATAAAAAAATTAATTTTTGTATATTTAGATAATTTTTTAAAAATAATCAGATTGTCAAAAAAAATATTTTCAATTTTTTTGTAAAAATTAAAAAGAGTATTTTTTGAAAAAAATTAATTTTCAGCTTTTTTAATTATATATATAAATTTAAATTTTAAAATCATTTTTTTTTAAAGTTGAAACAAGCGCACCTTAAATTTATTTCAATAATTGTTATTTGTATAATTACTTTTTTATATAATCGATTATATAAGAATCAATTTATATTTAAATACTTTAGTTGAGAAGTAATTTTAAGATAATATATTTTGTTTAAATTATTTAAAAATAATCACTTTTATATGATAAAATATGAAAAAGAGTATGAAATAATTTAATTATGTTATATGATATTTGATGTCTATTTCAATAATACCATTAGTGGGTGTGGATAGCATGGGGAAACCAATTTTATGAATAAAAACTTTTTAGTTGCTTTTAATCAAAATGTCCAACAAATATCTTGTGCTTATAAACTAAATTTGAGCTTAAAATTATAGGAATCTGATTATAATCTGTTCTTCTTTTTTATCCAAACACAATTAATTATTTGGCAACAGCTTTTTTTGAAAATTTAAGCTGTTTTGCCAAGTTTCCAAACACATATTTTATGATAAGTAAAAGGTAGAAGTGTTTGGACATTATAACTACAAAAAAGCACTTTTTATCTTAAAAAATGATTTTAAATGATTATAAATTATTTGGATGTAACAATATAAAAGTGAGTTTTCTATTTGTAAAATTACAATAAAGAACAAATGACACTTTTCACAACTATGTTTAGAAACAAAAGAAACTTTTTTTTTTCAAAAATGAAACACACTTACTGTGTATGTTAAAATTAAAAATTCTAATTTACTATTGTTACATCATATTATTTATTCAATCAATTTTAAACATAATTACTTAAAAAATTCAAATATGGATTACTATGTATGTGACAATCTTCTCTTAATAATAATAATAATAATAATAATTGTTATTATTATAGTTAATTATCATTAATAATTTTACCAAAAAAATTGTCATTAATAATTATTATTAATAATTAATGTTATTAATATAATTAATTATTAAAATAATAATAATAATAATAATAATAAATATTATTAATGATATTAATTATTATTATTAATGATCATTTTATTAATAATAATATAATATAATAATTATTATTAACAAATAATAATGGTAATAATTATTAATTATTATTAAAAATACTAAATATAATTAATATTAATTAATAATAATTAATACTAGTAGTTAGTATTATTATTAGTAAAAGACATATATTACTTAATAATCTTGTTATTAATTATTATTATTAACTAATATCATTAAAAATAATTATTATTAATATTAATTGATAATAATTAATACTAGTAATTAGTATTATTCTTATTAGTAAAAATATATATATATTTCTTAGTAATCTTTTTTATATACCAAATAAGGCAATACGAATTACCAATTAAATTATCTGTATATACCAAATACTGTACTACAGCATTACTAGTAATTTAAAAAGTGGTAATATTTTTTAATAGTAATCTAGATTACCAGTAATCTTAATAGATAATATACCAAATGCCACCTCAGTTTTAACATATATGTTATTTGATGTGAAATTATTAAAATTAAAATTTTGGTTATGAATAAGTAAATATCTAACTAAACTAAATAAAAGTACTTTTAATTTACCGAACAAAAGTATTTTTTAAATAAAATATATAAAAAAAATAATTATAGTTTCAAATCATCTAAATTACCAATACAAATCACGTCAAAATAATTAAATATCATTAATAAAGGATTAAAAACTTAAAGTCACATAAAATAATTGAAATTATCAAAATTCAAATTGTCATATACAAGGTAATGATAGAAACAAAAGCTTGAAAAAAAAAAACCTATGAACTTATTTTTATCGCAATTTGTATGCAGGATAGTAACTCATTCTTTTCCCAATATTCCTAGAACCATTAATGACATAAATCAAAGCAAAAACTCAACAATAAAATTCATGTAAATGGAGATAAATAGTGTCAAATAATATTGCATCAAGTTCCAATTTTTATGCTAACCTGCTTTCTCTCAATAATATTAAAAGTTGCAATACAATAGAAAGCAATCAAAAGTAATGTTAAATTTGACTAAAGAAATACAGGCACAAAAAAGAAACTATGTATTCATCTTAGCAATTGATCCTAATAGTATCTCTTATTTCTTTTATGTATCTAACATCTACTTGTGTTAGCTTTTGCCATTCATCCTGATCACATACATCATCATCATTCTTGTCATTGAAAATTTGTTCTCTGTCTTCAAATGCATTAAGATCCTCAAAATTCTTAAGAATACATAAATCACTAGAACCCATTCTTCTAATATAATTGTGCAGAGCAAAACATGCCTATGTAATGGATATTTGGGTTTCAAGCTTAAAGTTAGTCATATTTTGAAATATCCTCCACTTTGCTTTGCAGATACCAAAAGTCCTTTCAATAACGCTTCTCAAACTAGAATGATAAAAATCAAATACTTCGTATTTTGATCTGAAACCTTGAGCCAATCTAAAATGTGGAATATGATATCTCCTGTTCCTATCTGGCCCTAGGAATCCTTTGAATAACAAGTATCCTAAGTCAACAAGGTAATATATACCTATAAATAAATGGAAAATATATTATAAAAATATTCATAATTTAAAAGAAAAATAACTCAAGTTACACAACACTAACCATCAAGAGGATAAGGAAATTTAAGATTTGGTTTGCAAATAGTGTCCATCAAAATTCTTGCATCATGAACAAATCCCTCCCAACCACACAACGCATATATAAAACACATTAAAATCATATACAACCATAACATTTGTGCTTGTATATCCTTTCTTATTAAAAAAAGGTATTTGCTTACTGCTGGCACATGGATTTTAATGTTAGTGCCATATATTGCCCCTATGTAATCTTTAAAATAAGACCAATACTGATCATCATTTTTAATGTATGCAAGGACACCAAAGTGCATTGAATCAACAGGCTTAATTATACAATTTCCCAGTTTATATATAACATTTAAAACTAGATAAAATTGCCTCTGAATGGTCTCACCAAAATGTTGGAATCATTCTGACCTATCATATATAAGAACAAACCCACACTTTCATTTGCTCCAATGTGTTTGGTAGACATCAATCCACAATTTCTGGTTAACTTCCATACCAGTTGTTGAAACACATGCTTTGTCATTTGGAATTGCTCAAAAAATCTATTTTCATTTCCTTCCTTCAACTCTACTAGCCACTTATGACATGAGAGAATTGAAGTTCTTTTCTTCTTTTTCACAACATATTTCAATACATGACTTGTAATTGAAATTGTAGCCAATCTCCTTGCCATATCAAGTCGAAACTTTATGTTATTTTTTTACTTCAATTTCGATATTAGAAATATATTTAGTTTCACTTGAACTATCAATCATCTTGCATAACAAATATAAATTTTATCAAAATTAAGTCAATTAAAACTCAAAACATCTTACATATAACATGTCCAACACACCATCAAGTAAGTATTATAAAAATTAAAATGGTTCAACATTACATATGTAATAGGCCATCAAGTAAGTCTAATAAAAATTTAAAAAGGTTCAGTACTACATATCATTATCAAATAGACATCTTAATGACAACTACGTGGAATGTCCTCCTCTATAAAAGTATTTAAACAACCAATGGTCAACTCACAATCATTGTGCATTAAGTGACAAAATGCCATCCTATTTTCTTTTTTAGCTAGGAACTAGGATTCTCATGACCAAAAAATATTGAGAACTTTCTTTTTCTAAGCATGGCACATCATTAGCATTAACAAACACTTGTCATAGCCACAGAGATCGTCTGCCAATGCTCGTGTGGCAGTAGTATTTGAGCTTTGATCCATCCTATCAATAAGTCAGTCAAGCTTTGATCCATCCTTTCTCTACTTTCTTTCTCTTTTGTGTACTCATATTTGAAAAAGTTGCGAGTGTTCTTGGTGTAACTTCATGATGAATTTCACAATTATCTCCTTCATCCTGGGTCATTGGATTATTTTCATTAGCTTCAACTTCCTCAAAATGGATATTACCTCCTTCGTTTAGTGGTGGATCTTGATATGGCATTAAAACAGCAAATTCAGTTGCCACAATGCCCTTGAAACCTTTATCCATTAAGTCCAAGAATTTAGGTCTTGCATATTCTTCCACTTCAAAATCTTTGGATCCTCCTATAATTATTAGAAAAATAAATAAACAAATCAACACACACAAAACATTTAAAAAAGAAAAATATATATACCATAAAGATTAACACCAACATACTTTGCCTTTGTCAGTCCACCATTCTTCAGGAGCCTAGATGATGTTTTTCTAATGATCCCATATAAGGCTAGTCTCTTTTTCAACCATCTTTGCAAATGATGTAAACTTTCTTCTTAAAGCATCCCATCTATTTTTTTAATTGTGTCTTATCATAATTATGACTTGTTCTCTTATAAAATTATGAAATTGTTATTGCACATTCTTCCACCTTTCCTTAGTAAAATGTGTGCTTGGCCTATTCCTAGCAATTATTTCTTCAACATACACTTTTAAGAATATTTTAATTTTTTGGTTATCCCATTTTGCCTTATCTTTCCCATTTCCCTCACAAGCTCTCATATCTCTTTTGGGTTTCATTCTAATAATTAACAAAAAAAACATATAGAGATATATTGTAACACCCTCTCAAACAGAGTACTATGCTTAAGTCATAGTACCATATTCAGGAGTTGTTACTGTTACTTCAATAGACCTTGTATGATAGTGCTCTTCGACCGTCTTCAACCTTCCAAACTCTAACCAATATGACTATCTTCTAGCTCTCTTGAGATATTTGGAGATAACACGGAAATACAAATAGGAGTGAGAATTATAAATTCTCAGTAGGATTTCCTAGACTACCGCATATAGTGTTATCATTATTATCTCCAGCTGCTTTGGTTTATTATAAAAAGGTGATCATGCCATACAATTATAGATTTCATTTTTATAAAGTTCAAAAATACCCTTTTGAAGCATGTTAATTTTATTTACACATTGGACAATTAGAAGACAATTTCATGACAGAAATAAACGGAATATAACTTATGCATATACAGATGCATATGTCTTTCTTGGCTTTCTTTAACTTTCTTTACTTAACACACCTAAATGTTATATATCACCGTCCCTAGGGTGTTTGTATGCATATATCTTTAATTTTTACTGCCCTTAGGTAGACCGATCAAGGAGTGAGTTTAACTCGTGACCGTCGTTATACAGTATTGACCCGCAAGGGGATCCACATGCCTCTAGACTTGAAGGGATCTTCTTTTGGCCACCTGCCTCCAAGGTAGAGGGATCTTATAGTTTTAAATACCTTCATCAGGAGAGATCTAATGACTACCTCCAAGTGAAGGGATTTCATCTTATCTTTCATATTCTTTTATGGTTCATATGCTCATATATTCATGTATGCATATGCTAGAGAGACTTATGCACATATTTCATATCTTACTTTCAAATATTTATGCTTGCATGATGTTCATATATATAACATATAAATATTCATAACTTTTTGCCGGAAATTATTAGGTAGCATAACGGCTTAAAATAGGCTTCCTCATGAATAGTGCACATATAATCAGCTAGCCAATCAAGATACTAGAATCAATTATAATCATACATCAATAGTTGCGGCAGTTTAATAGGGAAATTTTGCAACAGTAAACTCCTTCATTGATCAAGCTTAACTCAAGAGTTCCTAACTAAGCAAAATCAGCTATTGCACTTCAACTTTCTAAATCTCTCATGTTTTGTAAATTGCATCATAATTTCATTTTAATTCATTTAAATCTAAAAATTTAGTATATTCTAGCCTTATTAGTATATTTTTAATTCTTTCTAGTCCCACTAAGTTTTGATAAATATACATTGAGTTATTGAACTTTTACTTAAGATTGCCCTGATGAGGGACATATTAGAGTATGTAAATGTAAAAATTTACCAAAATTCCAATTCTTATCAACTATCTTTGAAATTTATATCAAAATAAAGCTTATTGAACTATCTTTCATTCCCCATAAGTTTCATGTTGAATGCATAAGTATAATCCAAGTTATGGGCTCTCAAATAGGGCTGAAAAGAATTGCCCTATTTCACCCGTATAGGGTTTTAGGTCAAGTTTAAGGAATTACTGTGAGCAACTTAGTTGGAATTTGAATATGAAATTTTTATGGCATGAACATCTATGTGTGAGCTTTATAACAAAATTAGTTTCACTCAATTTGAAATTGTATAGGGTGAGTTATAGCCTTCCTAACCTGTATGGGTCAGAATCCTAGACAAGATTCAAGGGGAAATTTCAAAAATTCATAACTCTCTCATTTCTGATCCAATCCTTTCATAATTTATATGGTTGGAAAGCTTTGAATGTCTAGTTTCATTAAAAAATAGTTTCATCCAATTTTGACCATTGTAGGTAAAAAGACACTATACATAGTATGGATATGTTCTACAGATTGAGTTTCAGCAAGTCTGTTTGAGTTTTCTTTGAGTTTTTAATCAATTTTCTAACCCAAACCAAGAATTTCCATGTTCAATCAATTGAAATAAGTCATATAATAATATCATATTAAAGAGGAACCAATAAACCCTAACCAGCCACATAAATCTTAATATCAAACAAAACTCAAGAATTCTACCTCAAATTTTGAGTTAAAGTTGAAAAGAAACAAGTTTGGGTGAAGGTATGGAAATAGGGTGAAAAAATGAGGATGAAAAGGTGAAGAAGAAGAAGAAGAAAATGGAAGAAAAAGTAGGCTAATGGTGGCTGCATGAAAATTTTAGGGAAGAATGGGAAAGATTTTTGAGTCTTGAGTCATAAATATGAAAGTGACTCGTGGTATGATTGGTGGACTTTTATGACAATTTAAATTTGCTTGGTTGCCCACTTTGGAGGGCCAAGATGGCACCACCAAGGGTGGTAATTGGCTTAATCATTGCCGTCCAAATTAGGGTCTGGCAGTATAAGTTTCTACTAGTCTAGTTCCTATGTTATATAATACCAAAACCTTCACCGATTTCTCTTAAATTCTCAAAATATTGCCCATGGTTTTCTTAATTTTTCTGCATAACAAACTCAACTCTTTCTAGCCCTAATATTTATATTTCAATCCTAATTAAGTGTATCTTTCTAATGAAATGAAATAATTTAGTCAATGGTGCCAATTAGAAGCACCGTTTCTTCGGGATGTTACCTATATTAGTTCAACTGTTCATTTCAAAGTGTATCACTCCACATTGCTTTTGAACTTTTATATGTTTGAAAAAACATGTCTTTGAAAAACAAGGCTATTTAGCACTAAATATACTAACATTTGTGCATGAATGAATTTAAGTATATATATAAATGTAGAAAGTTGATTAAGAGAGAATTAAAAGTAGCAACTATTTACATCACAGTCAAAAAGCACCATGCACACGCGGTTGAAAACAAACTAATAATTAAGTGCCAAGCTTATGCAAAAGTATCAAACTCACACAAAAGTAGCAAATGTCATGTTTTTCAATTTGTCAATTTTCAAACAAATATTAGGAACAAATTAGCAAATTATTATGCAAATAAAAAACCAATCATTTAAATCATCTAAAAATTGAATTTATAAAATCAAAATTTCAATTGAGTAAGCCATCCACAATCTCTCTGTTCATTCATCTTTTGGTGTTCGTAAAGGTGATAAAAGAAAGTAAAGTTACTTCATAAAAGTAAGTATTACATTATAAATACAACCAAACCAAAACCTCATTATAAAATACATTTCCTAAATTATTTTTCCCCTCAAAAAAGAGGGAGGGAGGTGGTTCCAAAAAAAGCAGGAAAAAAAGGGGAGGGATATGTATGAGGCATGCCCAAAGGTCAAACCTATCTATTCTTTCTAAGAGGATCCTCTGTCACCGCTTGGTATGAGAAACTATCTGTCTTATGAAAAAGAAACACACATAAGCAAAGAATGAACGAGTATTGCAATTACTGAAAATATTCAATGCATATAGCAATAGTTCATTCTACTTAAGGTCCATCAGATGTAAGAAAATAAAAGAAAAAGGCAATCATAATCAATAATTAATAAGCCATAGTAGTGCCATCAATCTAATTCATTTTATTGATATTGCGTAATTAGTGAAAGTCATATGTCAAAGAAAATAGAAGCTACACTTAGAAAGATGCCACCAAACATAACAATCAATCAAAGGAAAGTATCCTTTCAAAATTAATAGAAGTTTACATTAAAAACAATATTTATCTCTATGTTGTCTATGGAAATTGAAATCTTTACAATTATTATATAAAATTTTAAAATTTGGAGATAGCAGTTAATATTTCTACTGATTCATAATTGCCACATCTGCATCATTTGCTTGACATTGAACAGTGAGAAAATATAGCATAAATATGCAAGAGAAAAAATAATAGCATCTAGATTCTTATTTTCCATTTGCCACAATGATACGCACCCAACTAAGGCACTTGTAGTAATTTTATTTTAGGAAAAATGGAATCTAGTTATGCCTTCCACAAAGCAAATATGCTAATATTTATCTATGAACAAATTATAAGTATATAAGCAAATGTAGAAAGTCAATTCACATAGATTTAAAAGTAATAGCTAGTTAGATCACAACCACAAAGAGCTCCATGCACACATGGCCCAAACCAAACTAATTAAGTACTAAGCTCATAGAAATGTACTAAAAATCATGGAACCGTGTTGCAAAACAAAAATTATGGCTTCACTATTTTGACTTCCATGGCAATTAGTGTTGTTGTATTCTCTAGGACTAGTGTTAATTTTTTTTTGCACTGAAAGATTTGTTTCTAAATAGTTTCTTACAAATAGGAGCAAAGCATTTTTCTTTTTATAATGCAATCCATTTAAAAGGACACAAGTACAAGGATTCGTGTTATATTCTCATAGAACTGGCAACAAAAAATATTAGAATGACTCAACAAAAATTAACACCAAGTAGACATTGCATACACAAATCAAGAAGTGCTTCACTATTCTAACTTTCATGGCAATGTTTTCAGCACATATAAAGCTCTACTGCATAAATGTAGGTTTGAATATACTAAACGGATGACAATGAATTTACCATGTATTTTTTTTCGTACATATTCTTATATTTCTACTTCATTACGGTTTATGTTTCAGCCTTTTTACTTTGAAAATTTTCCTTTTTAAAATATCTCAATTAGTCATTATCATTACTCAAACATATAATTACTTCTTATTCAAATCTCTATTATCCCCAACAACTTATATCCACAGGACATCAAGATATGTTTACTTAAAAATTTAAAACAAAATATAGAACTATTCCTTGAAAAATTAAAATGAATGAGGGGTGAAAACAGAAAAAGGAAGAGTCCATCATGCCAAATTGTTGGTGGTGGCCATGTGTTTATAGCATGCACATTGCTCTCACCCCTACCCTGGAAAAACTCAAACGAAAAAAAACTTGTTTTCTTTACTACCTATTTCACCCTCTTTCAGTAGTGGATCATTAGTATATTATCATTATAACCAATCATCCTATAAGGTGAAAATGGGAAGAATAAACTAAAAGCATGAAAGGCTTTCCCCCAATCATCAAATTAAAAACCCCTAAACTCATATATACTCTAAATATTAAGCTCTAAATTTTTATTTTACCTATAAAATATAGAAGCACCAATTGTTTTTGGCTGTGACAAGCACCAGTTTTGACAACAATGAAGGAGAGTAATAGGAGGAGAAGGAGCTCTGATCCAAAAAAGAAGAGAGATCAACAACGAGGGAGAAGGGTGGGTAAGGGCATTAGTTGTCATTTTAAAAGTTTCAAAGAAATATTTTTATCCAAAATTTTTGTTCTGTGTCTTGACAATCATTTTCTCTCTCTTTTATCACACCCCTATTTTTTGGATTTTTCTGATAAGCTAGTGACTCCAGCTTCTTTAGAAAAACTGAAAGTAGATTATTTTTGGATTTTGATTATTTACAAAATCCTATCCAAACAAGCACAATTATACAAAAAGTGATTTTTTTTGTTCAAAAAAATGGATTTTTTCATTAGGTAATCAGAACTAAATGCACTCGAAATTTTCAACACTAAACTATCTCTAAAACAAAAATGGGGATTCTTTCATATTGTATCATATGGACCAAAGTCATGGGAAGGAAACTTCTAAATAAATACCTTCTAATAAGAATGGATGTCTGCTATTAAACTAAGAAGTTATAGATTCTTCCCACAAGTCTTTATTTAAATGGGACTTTAAGTGATACACCATTATGCCAAAATTGCTTATTTTGCAAATTCTTCCCACAAGTGTTAGATTTAAATGTGACTTTAAGCAATAAACCATTATACTAAAATTTTTTACTTTGCAAAATGTTCCCTTAGCATGTGAGGAGATTAGTGATGGATATAAAAAATTTAGGTAAAGACAATACATAAATATAATAAAAAGTTTTAAATTTTCAAAAATAATTTTTAAGTTTAATTTTGAAGTCCTAACAATGTAAAGTATTTTTACATAGTTAACCAATTATATCTTGCAGCATAAGCAAATATGATTAAATTTCACAATTCCTACTTGAATGGTCATATAAATGGAAGAATATAATTAGTTGACTATATAAAAATCTTCTATATTGCCAATGCATCAAAATTAAACTCGTAATTTTTATCTTAATGTAAGGTCAAATTTAATAAAATAATGGAGGCAAAATATGTATATACTTATATATTTTTTTTAAAAAAATTCTCAAATTTTAATGGGGCATATGCCTATAACCTTTTCTATATAGCACTGTCCCTGGAGGAGGTGAGACCAATCTTAAGCTATGTGCAAAAGATCATGACAAAATCGCTCATCCCTATCCATGGTGGAAAAAAATGAAAATTTCTTCGTTTAACTTTTGTCTAAGCTTAATGAATACTTAAATCCTACAAAAGCTACACATATCGAAATGACACCCACAAATCTTGCCCTAACAAGAGAAGAGTGCTCTCAACTTCTTCAATAAAGTAATTAGGCCAACAAAATCAAATTGGGCATGCCAAGTTTTTTATGTGAAAAAAAGATGAGAAAAAGATTAAGGAAAAAAGAGCTGTTTGATTGATTATAAACCTTGTAATTGACTCCTTAAGATAACAAATTCTTTCTTTCGAAGACAATTTCATTATTCACGTGAAGGATGCTCAATAATTTTCAAAATTTGATCTAAAAGCTGGATTTTGGAAACTGGACAATAATCCAAAAGAAAGATACAAGATGACCTTATACATGCCTAACGCCCAATGTTAATGGACAATCCTTTCTTTTGGGCTTAACGTAGCACCCTCATTATTCATAAGGCCACGATTCGTATCTTTGAGCCCCTCTCCACAATGCTTTAATTTGTGTTGATAATATTCTACTCTTCTTTAAAAGATCAAGAAGCCCCCAAAAATTTGTTGGCTTAATTCTTTGACATTGCCAATCTTTAATGAATCATGTTGTCAGGAAAATAAAGTCAAATTGGCTAGACCCAATTTGAATTTTTGGGTATGCACTTCTCTCAGGGAAAATATGAGCTCAATACACACACAGCATAGGAATTGTTGAACTTTTCTCATGAAAATTTTACAACCAAGCAAGTTAACAATTCTTAGGGATTGTTTGTTACCTCTGAGATTTCATCCCCCATGTAACTAACTACACTAGCCAACTATCCAAGATGCTTTAGAAAAAAAAAACTCCTTTTTGGGGATATTGTTACTTTATGTGCGGGCTTGAGTTATTTTTTGATAAGGGGTTACAGGTGGAGACATTATCATGCTGGCCCAATATGTCGATTTCATAGTTTTGGTCTTCTTTCTTCACTAGACCCGTTCGCTGGTGGCCAGATCTAGTCCTATTAATTGGTGGGCAAATTTGGTCTTTGTTCTTCACTAGTGATATTTGTGGTGGCTAGATCTAGTATTCACTTCTTGTGATTGTATTGTCTTGTCCCATGTCCTGTTGGAGTGCTTCATGTTTCCGACCACTAGCATTCTTTCTGGCTGTCATTAGTGGTGGTTCTTGTTGTTGGCCACTCAGTTCATGATGCTTTTTCATTTAGTTCAAGCTCTTCCTTAGCATCGCAGCTTCTCCTTTCAAAAAAGCGAGCATCATTATGAGATCAAGAGGGTGCTCCATCATGGGCTTGTTTCCTTATATACAATTCCTCAAGCTTAGGGTTGCTTGATCATTCTCAGTTCTAAAATTCAAAATTTATGTTGATTCTTACTGCTGGTGTTGTTTTGCTAATGGCTCTTTTATGCTTAAGATCTGTTGACTTTTCTTTCAATCTCTCTCTCTCTCTCTATCTCTCTCTCTCTCTCGCTTATAACTTTGTGGTGTTGTTAATTAATCTATTTTTGTTGTGCTTGATGTTGGCATTGTCTTGGGAGTGTGTTCATATCATTGTCATCTACTCAAGATTATGAGCTAATCTATTGAGCCAACTGCCAAGATTATCAGTACCAATAATGGTTGCTACACACTAGGTGTTTTATCTAATACCTTAGCTATCGTTCCAAGAGGTGTTATTTTCTTTATGGAGTAATGATGGTTTGCTGATGCTAATAATTCCTTTTTCAGTTGCAAATTGTTTAGCCTTAGATGGCATTTATTAGATTTTGCTTTGAGTAGTTAAGTATCAATGATTAGCTTATGCTCCTAGTGGTTAAGCCTATGTCATGGATTGACTTTCATAAGTTTTGCTTCTACTAAATAGTTAAGCATTGAATTTAACTTTTGCTTGAGCTGTTAAGTTTTTGCCATTATTTGGCATTTCATGTTTTTCGCTTCCGCTTTGAATGATTAAGTATTGATGGTTAGCTTTCGCTCTTAGCGGTCAAGCTCTTGTTATAATTTACAAATGATATTGTTGACCCCCAATTTGAATAGATTAGCATATTTGCATTACCAAGTTCATGTAAGTCTTGTTCAAGTTGAAGGTGATTGCCATCTATTACCTACCAGTTTGTAGGAGGCCATTGGAGCATATGTTCAAAATAGGATAAAGTTTAATAGGATAAACTATGTGACTGTATTTTCCTTCTATAATATTCTATCGTATTTACATAAGCGGCAACTGCCACCATGTGTATATGAGAAAATATCATTTAGTGAAATCAATTTACATTTCTCTTAATTCTTAGCTCTTTAATTATTGGTTTTAGGCCATTTTTGATATGCGTATTGCCATATTAGTAAAAATATTTAACTTTTATCATCACTACGTTAAAAGTCACACATATAGTAACTATGATTGGGTAACATTTTAAAGAGACAGTTTATGCCATTTAATATATATGCATGTAAGATTAAGATCAAGTTACACCAGTATAACTTTAAACAATTGTTATACCATTGAATAACTTTTAATTGGTGCAAATTTTCACAAAATCCACCATAGGATTAAAAGCCTAAATCTTGTAAATCATCTCTATAAAATTTTATGTTAATCTAAAAGTGTTTGATATACTTTTCATATATCTCAAAATTATATATGCCTAAAATATACATGAATAAGAGTTATTTGATTATATTGTTATTGATATTCAATTTTTATAAAATTTGGCACAAATGATCTTCATGATGGATAATTGTAATTCAATAGTTGGATCAATAAAAAATATATTTTATAGAGAGTTATCAAATGGTGTAACTATAAATAAGCAACAAAAAATTTGAAATAGTAGAACAAAATTTGTTTCTTGATAATAACTTACAAGTATAAAACTTTCTTGGGAACACAAGATTGAAATGTTGATAGAAAAATATTGTTCTAATACACAGAGAGTGTTGTAAAGTACAAAGTGGATACAAAGGGTTTGACAGTATGGAAATACAAAGGGATGCAAAGGCTGGTAAGAAGCTTATGCCTTCTCTCGTGGGTGTTTTCCCTTTTTATAGACTCAATCTTGAAGGTCTTCATTATTGCATATCTTAAGCATGCTTGTCTTTTGGATTTGTTGCTTAGTGAGGAATCTTGTGTTATTGTCTGAAGGGAATCCCATAGTTTTGTAGCCTTTGGTCTTGTCTTGCAGTATTTAGTAGCCTTTGGTCTTATCTTTTGTAGCCTTTATTCTTATCATGTAGTTTTTAGATGTAGGCTTTTGACTAGAAGACTTTAAGTTTGTGTGTCTTGGGCCGATCATTATTGTGGAAATTGTAGACTTTTTGTTGTTCTGATCATTATTATTTCTTTTTACAACTTTGACTGCGCAAATACTTCAACCCTAATATTCGTTGTGGTCGGGCCATTCGAGCATTTGTGTAGTTTCACATGTTGAACAATGTTCTTTCATCCATTTTTTGAAAATTCTATACTATAACAGTCATCCTCATTTAATGGGGTAAAGCTTTTTGATGACTCTACTTCATTGTCTTGTTGATTATTTCGGTCTTGTTCACTTTTGGTCATTGCTTCATGTAGTCTTATAATAAACTCTCATTTTGAGGTGGCAGATGCAAGTTTTGCCATCATTTGAGATTTTTCTAATAAAAACTGATTGTCTTTTTCTTCTCTTTAAACTATTTTGGGATATTTCGAATTATTTCTGAACTAATCATTAAACCTTTCTTCCAAAGCATATTGTAAATCAATTTTTTCCACCATTTTGACCTTATTGATCTGGCTAACCATTTAATGTCAAGTCCTTTTTGTTGAATGGCATATAAGCAATCCCAAGTGATTATCCAACTTATACCAAAAATGGCAAAGTAAGATAATAATCGGGATCCTTTTGGGAAAGTGGTGTTGGCTTTAAATTTATTGAATAACAAAGTAGTTATTTATGGAAATATGGAGATTTGGACCAAAATAATGTAACCAGTTTATGAAACATTTTGGGAAATATGAGTATCAGAGCCCTCGGGTTATGGAGAAATTTGATTAAAAGAAAACAAAAATAGATAAATATGTTAAATGAATAAATTAAATATAAAAGAGTCGAAGAACAAATAAATAATGAAAATATTAAAAACAAAATCAAAAGTATTCAAGAAAGATTTGAAAAAGAAATCTGTGCAGAATATCCTAATGCCTTTTGGAATAGAAAACAACATATAATTTCACTTTCATATGAGGATAATTTGGATGAAAGAAATATTCCACCAAAAGCTAGGTCCATCCAAATGAACCAAGAATATCTTAATTATTGCAAAAAAGAGATTCAAGAATATTTAGAGAAAGGATTAATATGAGCCAGTAAATCTCCATGGAGTTTGGGGGATTTTATGTAATGAATGCATATGAGTTGGAAAGAAGTACTCTAAGATTGGTAATTAATTACAAACATCTTAATAAAGTATTAAAATGGATACAATAGCTGATTTCCAACAAAAGAGAGTTAATAGGAAGGATAACTAAAGCTGCCATATTTTCTAAATTTGACATGAAGTCAGGATATTATCAAATACAGTTAAAAGAAAAGGATAAATACAAAAATACTTTTGTAGTGCCTTTTGGTCATTACAAATAGAATGTTATGCCTCAAGGCCTTAAAAATGCCCTAAGTGAATTCTAGAACATTATGAATAATATATTTAATCCTTATGCAGATTGTACTCTAGTATATTTGGATGACATGTTAGTATTCTCAAAAAATATAAGTCAACACTTTGATCACCTAGAGAAATTTCATACGATTATAAAAGAAAATGGATTAGTAGTTTTAGCAAGAAAAATGAAATTATTTCAAACAAAAGTAAAATTCTTAGGCTTTGAAATATTTCAAGGAACAATAACCCCTATAAGCAAATCAATAGAATTTGCTAACAAATTTCCAAATTAAATTAAAGACAAAGTTAAGTTACAAAGATTTTTAGGATGTGTTAATTATATGTTTCAAATTTTATTCCAAATTTAAGAACTCTATGTGAACCCCTTTATAAGAGATTGAGAAAGACACCCCCAGCATAGAATCAAGAGATAACACAAAGTATTCAAACAATAAAAGACATTGTTAAAAAACTTCCTTGTTTAGGAATCCATGATCCAGATGCCTTTATGATATAGTAAAGACAATGTCCCAAAAATAGGTTACGGAGGAGTACTTAAACAAGAGCTCCCCAATTCCCATAAAGAACAAACAGTTAGATATCACTTTGGAATATGGTCAGATTCTCAAAAGAAATATAATATTATTAAAAAAGAATTTCTTTCAATAGTTCTATGTATTACTAAGTTTTAAGATGATTTATTCTCTAAACAATTTTTACTTTGAACTGATTACAAAGCACCAAAGCCTATTTAGAAAAGTATGGGTTCAAGTCCTTTGGAGTCACTACAAATGTGGTTCGAACTTTATTCCTCACATGCAGGCTAATTCTAATAGTTCTTTTACTTGGAAAAGTATTTATGCAGCTTGGCCTATGGTTCTTGAGAATTTGGGGTGGCGTATTGGCAATGGTAATTCTATTTCCTTTTGGAAAGATAAGTGGGTACCTTCTTGTGGTAGATTACTTGATCATGCCACTTCTCAAGTGCCGAGTCAATTGATTGATGAGAAGGTTAGTGATGTGTTGATTGATCCAGGTGGTTGGAACTGAGAATTCTTATCTTCAATGCTTCGTTCTCATATTTGTGTGAAAATTGCTGCTGTTCCACCTCCCTCAAGATTATTTGATGGTGATATTCCTATTTGTCTTCCTAGCTCAAATGGCAATTTTAGTGTGAAGTCAGCCTACACTTCTATTTCTCACATGGACGGTGCAATTTTAGATCCTCTTTACAAGTTGATTTGGAAATGGTGTGGTTTAGAGAGAATTAGGTTTTTTATTTGGCTCACCACTAATGAATCCTTTCATACCAATGCATTCCATTTTCATAGACATTTGTGTAATTCTCCATCTTGTGTGCGATATAACGAAGATATTCATGAGACTATTTTACATGCTCTGCGTGATTGCAAGGTTATAGAAGGCTTCTAGATTAGAGTAGCTCTGCATGAGTTTTGGGACTCTTTCTCTGTTTTACCTTTGCGGGCTTGGTTACTTGAGAATCTTAAGAATCATGTTTTGATTGATGGTCATCCTTGGAGTTACATATTTGGTTCAACTATTCACTTGTTATGGTGAATCGGAAATGAAGAGTTGTTTCAATTTTTAGCACCTAGTGTTGATGAGATTTATCAACGATTTTGGTTGTTCTTTCACCGTAATCATATTCCTAGTTCCTTATGTTCGCATTTAACCCTGCATACTAACTAGGTTTCTTGCATCAGCTGGTCTCCTCCGCTAGAGCCATGGTTCAAAATCAATAGTGATGGTCTTGTTCTTAGTTCTGGTTCTTAAGCTTGTGGGGGTGTTCTTCATGATAGCCATGGAAGATTTGTTTGAGCTTTTGCAGCTAATGTTGCCCATTGTCTCATAGTGGTGGCTGAGCTGTGGGGTGCCTTGTATGCACTAGAATTGGCTTGGTCTTTAGACATTTCTCATCTTATCTTAGAGATGGATTCCTCTAGTGCAATCTTACTCATTAAGCATTGTGTTGATAGAAGATATCCTTATGCTTCATTGATCTTGAAGATTAATCACCTTCTAGATAGGAGTTGGGAAGTCAAAGTGGAGCACATTTTTAGAGAAGCGAATCGTGCAGTTGATTTCATGGCTTCCATGGATCATGCTTTAGATTTTGGTTTTCATGTGTTCTATAATCCTCTGGAGGCTCTTCGTGGTGTTTTGTCTGAGGACTTTAGAGGGGTGGCTTTGCCTTGTTTCATTGCTTAGTTTTTAGTGTGTTTTGGGTGTTTTTTGCCCCATTTATCTACCACAAAAAAGCATGTTTTAAAAAAAGATGTTAGAAATTTAGTTTCAAAACATATTTTTGCAAGATGACATCTTTACTTTCTTGTTTCGATTTTGAGATTCAACATATAAAAGGAAAGCAAAATGCTATACCAGACTTTCTCACTAGAGAATTTTTATAGCAAAAAGCCCCAAATTAGTAAAGACGATCAATATGGCTCTCCATTGGAGCAAGCCAATTCAATAATCCTAGGAAGTTCAAAATCTGATCACAAGCAGAAACAACTTGTTCAATATATGTCCCCTAATCATGATCTAATGATCCAATATCCTCTCATAAGTTCAATAAGACCAACTATCCCTGTTCAAAATAGGTTTAAACCCCTCACTTATCAACAAGTGACCATAACTCTACCAACTAGATCTATGCTTGTTTAAATAAGACCCAATGCTCCCATAACAATTACCACTCGACCAAGTGTAACTCCCCATCCAAGGACTTCTTATGTAGAAAACCCCGAACTTTTATCAATATGTATTAGTGAAAAACCCTAGCAACACGACTCACCAAGACAAACTGCTCAAAATATTTTTTTCTCCCAATTTTGAATATCTCCCAACGCACCAACAAAAAACCAGACAATATTATGAGTTTATCTTTATAGACACAGATTCCACAGAACCCTCCCACAAAATGAATCTAGATGACAATAAATTAAATAACCTTTTTCTCAAGTAAAGATCTTATTTGCTCTCCTGAAAACTGGTTGATATCCATACACCATCCTCGATCCTTTTCTAGAAAGTTTCAACCCTAACACTATACTTACTTCGACTATATAGATGCTTGGTACAACGCTTCATACCTAAGACCTTTTTCTCACTCCTGGTTCTTCTCGTTCAAAAGGGGAATTTCTCTAGATTTCCCAAAATGGTTCATAAACTGGTTCTATTATTTCAATCCAAATCTCCATATATTTCCATAAATAATTACTTTGTTATTCAATAAATTTAAAGCCAACACCGCTTTTCCAAGAGGATCCCGATTATTATCTTACTTTGCCATTTTTAGTATAAGTTGGATAATCACTTGAGATTACTTATATGCCATTCAAGAAGAGGGACTTGACATTAAATGGTTAGCTAGATCAATAAGGTCAAAATGGTGGGAAAATTTTGATTTACAATATGCTTCAGAAGAAAGGCTTAATGACTAGTTTGACTGGTTCAGAAATAATTCGAAATATCTCAAATTAGTTCAAAGAGAAGAAAAAGACTCTTAGTTTTTATTAGAAAAATCTCAAATGGTGACAGAACTTGCATCTGCCATCTCAAAACAAGAGTTTATTAAGAGACTACATGAACCATGACCAAAAGTGAACAAGACCAGAATAATCAACAAGATGATGAAGTGGGGTCCTCAGAAAGCTTTACCCCATTAAATGAGGATGATTGTTATGGTATAGAATTTTCAAAAAATGGATGAAAGAACACTATTCAACATGTGAAGCTACACAAATGCTAGGATGGCCCCGACCACAACAGATAATAGGGTTGAAGTATATGTGCAGTCGGAGTTGTAAAAAGAAACAATAATGATCAAAACAAACAAAAGAGTTATAGTTTCCACAATAATGATTAGCCCAAGACACACAGACTTAAAGTCTTCTAGTCAAAAGCCTATGTCTAAAGACAAGACTAAAGACTATAAGACAAGACCAAAGGCTACTAAAGACTGTAAGACAAGACCAAAGGATACAAGACTATGAGATTCCCTCTGGACAATAATACAAGATTCCTCACTGATCAACAAATCTAGAAGACAAGTATGCTCAAGATATGCAATAATGAAGATCGTCAAGACCGAGTTTATAAAAAGGGAAAACACCCACGAAAGAAGGCATCAGCTTCTTACCTGCCTTTGCATCCCTTTATTTTTTTCATACTCTCAAACCCTTTGTATCCTCTTTGTACTTTACAACAGTCTCTATGTATTGGAACCATATTTTCCTATCAACATTTCAATCTTGTATTCTCGAGAAAGCTTTGTACTTTTAAGTTATTATCAATAAACTTTTCTTCAAAATTTTGTTCTATTGTTTCAAATGTTTCGAAGTTTTTGTTGCTTACTGCACGTCTCTCTCTCTCTCTCTCATTTTGCACTTCTAGAGAGAAGACCAATGTTTAAACTCTAGAAAAGACAATTATTAAGAGAACATCTTAATCGCAACTATAGTCGAGAGTGGAGATATCCTTTTTTTTTTTAATGAAAGAGAGTGGAGATATTTTAAAAAGTTTAATTCCTATATATTAATAGTGTTAAACATTTTTTACATTGTTATCCAACTTGAATGTAAAAAACTATCATGTCATGTATTTTAAATTTAAATACATGTAACTGCTCATTATGATATAACAGTTTTTAATATTCCTATTGGATGACAATATAAAAATACTTTATACTATCAGTATATAAAAATTTATCTTAAAAAAATATGTATATTTAATTATTGAAGACGTTTTGAATAAAAGACTGGTTGAACTCAAGTATGAGTCATACCAAAAAGTTTATTATATAGATAAAGCGGTTACAAGGATAACAATGAAGTAGGAGATAAAATCAATAGATAATAGAAAGATAGGGATAAGGCCTAAAACTAAAGATAAAATACAATAAACAGAATAAAAATCCTAACAAACTAATTATTTAAATCCTAACTAAGATAGGGTGTCATCCTTATTTTATCAACCCCGTTCAAACTGGATATCGCCTTGCAGAGGCCATGTTTAGACAATGATGGCAGCGAAAACGAGTGATCAGTCCAGATTATGGTAAAGGTGAATAAGTTGATTTTGATTATAAGTGAGCTTGCCAACAACCATAAGATCATCATATTTGATTTTGAAATATCAGATGTAGATATGAAACACATATTGGAGTATTAACCAAAACTTTTGAAAAAATCTTACATCTATAGTCAGAGAGTAGGGGGTCTTTAATAAGACGACTTGTGAGTCATGTTTGAACAAGATAAAAAGAGATGCCCCAAAGGCAAAAGAGACAAAAGCCAAAGATGAGATGATCAAACCTCTTGCCGGCTTATATGCATGTCCGAGGGGAAGGATCATTGTGAGGGGGGCCAGAGTTTCTTCGATAAAGCCATTAAAGCTAAGGGGCATTAGAGTTTCTCTATTAAAAAAGACATCAAGTATTCTGGTATTTGATTTATTGTTAACCATAAAAAAGCTCTGATACCATGAAGATGTTTTGAATGAAAAACTGGTTGAACTCAAGTATGAGTCATACTAGAAAGTTTATTATATAGATAAAGCAGTTATATGGATAATAATAAAATAGGAGATAAAATCAATAGATAATAGAAAAATAGTGATAAGACCTAAAACTAAGAATAAAATATAATAAACAGAATCAAAATCCTATAAACTAATTACTTAAATCCTAATTAAGATAGGGTGTCATTCTTGCTTTATCAATTATATGGTCATTGCTTTAACAAGGGTTGGATTGGTAGCCTCAAGTACTAGTAGTTCCTTTACAAGACACAATCATGTTAAAAAGGAATGAGAAATGCTAAATCCTCCTAATTAATATATCTAAAAGTTTTCTTAATTTAAAATCCTATTTATATGTATTAATAGTCATTAAATGTTGTATAAATTATAACTTCTATCATTATAAGTGAAATTTTGAATTAGAGTTTAATTTTGATATAATGATAATATAAAACTTTTTTATATTATCATCTAATTAAAACTTTTTATTTATATGACCATTTAAGTAATGGGTGGTTCACCCAAATATTTTTACAAAAATGCTAAATGGTGCGAAGAAATTTCGTAAAAACGATGCACGAATTGACAAAATATAAAGGAATGAGTTGCATTTTTATATGTAACCACTTTTCCCTCACCTCTGAAATTGCCGTGATTGGTTATTTAACCCTCTTTACATTAGTACGAATTTCATTTCGTACTCTATAATATTGTTGATATTTTTATTGATATGATAATATATAATTGAATATCTGTATAAATTTTTTTAACATTTATAATATATATAAATTAAATCCTTTGAATTAAGAGAATTTTTAAATTGATTATTAGGAGGATATTTGAATACTCAAAAAAGGATTTTATGAAGAAACACAGACAAACAGTTCTACATGAACGACAGTAAATCCCTCGCGTTTCACTGCCCCACACTTCGTCTCCATCGGTGGCATGAACGGCACATCATCCGCACCCAGCATAATCCGTACACTCCTCCTAAAATCCTTCTTCAATCAAAAAACCCCCCTCGTCGTTCGCGAGTTCGTTCCCAACTCGCTCTCTCATGGCTCACCCCCGAGTCACAAACTCGCTCACCACCACCATCCCTCTCTTCTCCAACCGTAACCCTAATCCCAAGAAACCCGTCGTTCTTCTTTGCGCTTGGCCATGCCGCCCTCTCTCTTCCCAATCCCTAATTCTCCACAACGCCACTCTTCCATCGTCTTCGCTCGGTTTCTTCTTCTGCAATTGCAAACCCCTGCTCCGGTTCAGTCGCCGAACCGGCGCCTCGGCTCAACCGCGCGTAGTCGGTCGGGCCGAGCCGGAAGGGCTTCCACAAGCCAATGCTGAAAGGGTAATTGCTTCCATGTTCCAATTCAGTTTTTTTGAAAATTTACTAGTGAATGGTTGTGGACGTGAAATGGGGTTCACTTTTGGTTGTGTAAAATTTTTTGAATTTAATTAGGTGAGTTTAATTTGGGGTTGTGTGTAAGGATAAACTATTTGAAAAAAATAAAATAAAATCTTAAGGTAATATTAGGAATTGATTTTTAAATGAAGTACTTTTACAAGTAATGTTCAAGCTGAGTGGACAAACATAAAATGGAGAATTGTTTGGGGGTGTTGTTGGTGATAAAATGATGAATTTCAAAGTTGGTTGAATTTAATTAGAATGCTGCTAAATTGTATGAAGGTAAAAGTAACAAAAGTAGTGTGAAAACTACCTGATCCAATCAGAATTAGAATTACGGAAATCATGAGTAGGAATAAAAATAATAGAAAAAACCGGCTTCTACTTTTAATTTTTCATACAAATTGCGCAAGTCTGAATTTGTACCGCACAGCATTATTCTTTAATTTAGTGGTGAAAACTTACTTAAGCTTTCAATACTTAAAATTTAAAGAGCCAATGAGAAATTATGTTAGATGATGCACTTGCATTTTTTACTTTCTGAGCATGCATGTGTAACAGATTGGTAGAAATGGGTGCTCCTGAGGAGTTAATGGAAGCCATGATTTGCCCTTGTAGGAGGATGTACTCTTGAAACCTCAAGTTAATCAGCTAAGGAACAGAGTTGTTTTTGGACTTGGCATTGGAATAACTGTAGGTGGTGTTGTTTTGGCTGGTGGATGGGTTTTTGCGGTGGCCATGGCTGCTGCTGTTTTTGCTGGGGCACGTGAATATTTTGAATTGGTTCGGAGTCGTGGGATTACTGCAGGAATGACACCTCCTCCACACTATGTGTCACGAGTCTGCTCTGTCATTTGTGCCTTAATGCCCTTGTATATCATGTAAGATTGGTTAGTGTGCCTTAATTTTCCATGCATTCTTACATCTGACCATCTCTAGTACATGTTGCACTTTGCAGATTGCAGATTGAAGACATCATATGCATTTAACAATGGAAGTTTAGTGATATTTGTTTCACTTCTTGAATGCTTGTTTGGCTTTCTTGTTTCACTGGAGAAAAAGGGAGAAAGACTTGATCGTCATACAGAAGTGCATAATAATAACTTATTTTTGAACTAAAAATCTAGATAAGTCATTTTTCCAACTTGAGGCAAATGGTTTTATTAAACCCTTTCAAGTGGACTGCTTGAGGCAAATATGCTGCAAAATTCTGTCATTTGACTCATCTCTAAGAGTACTTGTGATGGTTTCAATGCTTTCCATACATCAGGAGGGATATGTGTAACAGGATAAAGTTTATATACCAAGCGTGGAAATGACCCAAATTTCAGGGTTAATCTGTATTTAACCCTTATTTGCAAATTTGCTTGGCTTTTATCTGTATGGTGAGATCACTGGTGTAGAGAACATATTCCAAAACCTATTTGTACTTCCATAAAGTATGAAAGCGTGATGGATATTGCTTGCTGATTGATTAGTTTTTCTGATTACTTCACCAGGTATCGTGGTCATATTGATGTCTCTGTGACTTCTGCTGCATTTGTTTTGGCCATGGCGTTACTATTACAAAGAGGAAGTCCGCGCTTTGCACAGCTAAGTAGTGCCATCTTTGGATTATTTTATTGTGGTTATCTTCCCTGCTTTTGGGTTAAGCTTCGATGTGGTTTAGCAGCTCCAGCCTTGAATACAAGTATGTAAACTTTCTTATTTCTCCTTCTGCTTTAGTTCTGTTCATTGTGATGCTGGGGAGGTCATATCGTATTTATTTATTTATTTATTGTTTTATCAATAAAAAATTACTAAAGCGCAAGTGCTTAATTGCCAGTAATATTTCTTTCTGGTTGTAGACTTTGCCATATTTTTAATATATTTTTCAAATTTGCCAGCTGTAGCATCTTTAGTTTCATTTTTACCAAACAATATTCCGATTTTTATAAGAGCCATAGTATTGTTTGGATTTTAATACCAATGTAATACCATTGTATTTGCTTACTTAAATTTTGATGCCTGTTAATTGGAGGATTTCTAATCTGGATATTGAACGGAGATTTTATTTCTCTCTAACTTGGTTTGGCTTATTTCTCAATTAGTTGGTTTAAGATATTACCTGCAATTGTGGGTAGGTGACCATATATTGAAGGCCCATTAATCATGAAAAATGTTGTCTACAACTGTACTCTTCATATTTTGCTTTTCAAATAACTAACTAATATGCTTTAAGAAGTAGTTTAGGTGAAAAATTAAGTATTCTGTTGGAAATGGGTCATTGCCCTTGCCCTTGCTGGAAGTAAATTAATTGTTAATAGCATAAAGTAAAGGGACTATGGCAGCATGTCTGAGTATTTTCTCTTCTTGTATATATATTTTTTTCTTTTGATAGAAAAGAAAATTTATTAAGGAAGAAAAGAATGGTTTTTTTTCTTACCCCCCCTCCTTCTAAGTACCTGCACGTCTCTAGAAATCTGTTTGGTTTATATGTGTACCCTAGCTACTTTGCTTTTGTCTGCATTGGCATAATGTGAGGTTGAATTCAAATTTGACATGCTGTTGTAACTCTGATGTTCAACGATGAAGGGCCTTGTTTGACGTTATTCAGGAAGCTTATATCCATCAGTCACTTGTCTATATAAGTTATTCTGTTATTTTAAAGCACATGCCACAATGTCTGATCTTTTAGATAGAATTTATTAATGAAAGCCAGCTTCTGCCTATTTTATTGAACATCATTTCTATACTCTCCTTTTTTCTATGTGGCTTGAATTAGGACTTGTTTGTCCTTATCAGATTGTTATTTTGTAGGAATCGGAGCAACGTGGCCTGTGCTTCTTGGTGGTCAAGCTCACTGGACAGTTGGTCTTGTGGCAACTTTGATTTCCATTAGCAGCATAATTGCAGCTGATACATTTGCGTTTCTTGGTGGCAAGGTATATATGCTTCTTGGTGCACTTATTTGTTTCCTCCCCCATTTGTCACTTCTCACTTGTTAAAGAAGTGATATTTGCATTGGTAATTGCCAACTTGTTCCATCATTTCTATGATCCTGCTTGATTTCCAAGATTGTACTTATGAAGTTTCATTATGATATTAGTGTTGTTCAAAGTTGCTTTTACTGTTTATATCATTAAAGTTGCTTTTAATGAGATATACTAGTTAATGAGTCATACAGTTATGGTCTCACCCATCCAGCAAACTGATTTTATTCTGGTGGAAAGCAATAATTAATATTATATACATACATAGCCAAACTTAGTTTAATATCTTGGTTATAACTTGTAAGTCCAAATAACTGATTGCTGTTAATATTCTGTGATGGTAATATGTTACCAATTTATTGGTGAGAAATCAACTTGTAATGTGTCTTCACATAATCTACCTGTGTCAAATTCATTATAATATCTTGAGGATTGTTAGAACCTTATATTCACTGGGCAAGCTCGTCATTCTTTGGGAAGGGGGGCATTTTTAATATCAAATTTGGAAAATTCCCATTCTTCTCTATTTTGAAGAGTGCCATGGATTTTGTTAATCTGTTTGCTTAAGGTTGTCCTTTTTTTTTAAAAAATAATTTCCAGGCCAAACATAAGTAAGTAAATCTTCATAGAGACAACAATTGAAATCCTCGAATTGTGGAAGATTAGCATATCTCCTTTCTAAGGGACATTAGTGGGTTGATACCAAGCAAAATTCAGAATTTTGAGGGGACCAGTACCTGCATTTACAAAGACAGAGTTAAGAAGCACAAAGGCAGATGATAAGGGATACTTTTAAAAGAAATTGAACTGAGAATAGAAAGAAATATTTATATTTTTCCTATAGAAAAGTAGTCTGTTGTGGCTGTTGTATTTTTCACTCAGAAGCCGTCATCTAACTGTGTATTGTGAATTTGTCAGGACACGAACTTATTAATTTTCGTTCATTTGACATTCAGACAGTATGTGTTTTACTTTTATCTCTTCGTAAAAAGTACAACCTTAATCTGGCCTTGAATTATGAAATTGCTTTTGCATCTTAATGCAGTTATTTGGTAGAACACCACTTACCAGTGTAAGTCCAAAGAAGACATGGGAGGGTACGATTATAGGCTTTTGTGGGTGTATAGTTACTTCTGTTGTACTTTCAAAAATTTTCAGCTGGCCAATATCATTATCAAGGTACACCACCTATCCTCAAAGTTAATGTTAGTGTGATACTCATTTCAATTGTGGTGTGTGAGCCTATTGTAATTATTTGCTTCATAAAATTTGTAGGTAGAACTTTACATAGTGTTTATGAATTGCATTATTTTGGTGAGATTAGATTATTATTATTGATCAGTATGAGTGAAATCACATAAAAGCCAACTTATGCAATGATCACCTTCTTATGAGAAAAATCTTTCCAACCAAAGAGTAGGGAGTTTCCTATTGTTTTTAGACTTGCTGGTAGTCGGTAGTAATGACATGGTGGAGATTCGTAGCATTGGCATATTAGTGAATCATGTAGTTATTGTTAACCACACTGCTATCTCAAGAATTATGTATCTTCCTTGGTGACCTGGTTAGTGAATAGGCTTCATTCTAGATTGAGATGAACATTCATGCCTTTGCCATGAAACTTTTTATATCCTGTATACAGTTATCAACACTGGTGGTAATTTTTCGTGTATACACGGGTTTTTTCAGTGCAATAGCTCTTGGTGTACTGAATTTCTTTGGATCTGTTTTTGGTGATCTCACTGAATCAATGATTAAACGGGATGCGGGTGTGAAAGACTCTGGCTCGCTAATACCTGGTCATGGTAATCACTTTTTACTTATTAATATTTCTGTAAGCTGCTTTATTTATTTATCTATAGATATAAGAATAAATTTCACCAGTGCGTTAAAAAAAAAATGAACTTGAATAAAACATCCTGCTTAGTCCTTTACAAAGGTACAACAAACCTTGTCCCAATAGAAATCAGGCATTGTCATTACTTTATTTGGAGGAAAATTTCCATTTCAATCGTGGATATCGGCCACCAAAATACGTGAGAATATATAAATAATCCTGTTATTTTGGTCATCTCTGAATTATTAATAACTAATTACAGATAATGTGGTTGAATTTAAGGATGTCATCTTGCTAGTAAAGATGAACAGCTCATATTCAAATCTGACCTCCATTCCTTTCCACTAGAAAGTATTTGAAAGGTAAAGTCATTTTATTAAATACATATAATGCAGGTGGAGTACTAGACAGAGTGGACAGTTATGTGTTTACTGGTGCGCTTGCATACTCCTTTGTCAAAACCTTTCTACCACTTTATGGAGTATGACATGAAATAGTGGTTAGTATTTTTTTAATCTTCATCCGTTGATAGTTTAAAATACGGTCGTCTATATATTATTAGTAACTTAAAAGTATCACAACACCGTTAGTGTAATTCAGGTATTTTATCAGCAGAATTTTCAACAGTTAGGTGGTATATCTGTATAGCATGTTTACTGACAAAGTTGAATTGTTTTCATTGACAGTGAATTGAATGTAATATTTGTGGAAACTCTAGGATATTTTTCATGGGATCAGAACACAAGATGATGGGTTTACATAAATTTTGATAAGCTTTTTTGAGTGGAAAAGATACAATTCTTTTGATGATCATCAGAAAAAGAACAGCGGGAATTTTCCGATCATCTCAAGCTATAAGTTGGCCCCAGTTTATCGCTGCTTCTTTTCTGAATTTTACATGAGGTCACGGTATGAGGACTGATCAAGGGTAGCATTGTTGTGGTGTGACGAGTAAAAATAGTCACAATAGATTTTGAAGAGAAAAGATCGGTTGCGGTTGCCCCGATTGGCTAACCATTGTGCTGTGGGGTATTTTGGAGCAATAGATAGGAGTTATTTGGTGCTAGTCAATTTTTCGAAATTTTATGTTTCATGATTTATACTAGTCTGAATTGTATTTTAGTGACAAAACTATCAGGCAAAATAATGTCTTATTTGTTTTAGTAAGAGTGAAATATATTTATTATATCTATTAATAGAGGGCCTGTTTGTATACATTATATTGGCTCAAAATTTAAATCTTTTTGATAAAATTTGTTTTTAACAATTTGAAAAATTAACTAAATATTGTATAAAATAGAATTAGTTATGTTAATTTATATAAAAATAAATTAGTTTATAATTAAATAGTGTTTGATTTGAAACTAAGTACTTGTTTGGATAACCTGATTATAATCCAAAAACAGCCTTTAAAATTTGTTTTTAATATAATCTAGTATGTTTAGTGAATTTAAATAAAATTGATTATAATTTTCAACTTATTTTATTTATACTAAAAATAATTTTTTCAAAAATTATTTTATTTTGAAGGTTTTAATTATAAATAAAATTGATTATTTTAGTAATATGATATTTTTTGTCAAATTAATTTTGAGTATCAAATAATATATGATATCAATAAATTATTTTGTATCATTTATAATTTATAATAATTTGCATACAAAATCAATCTTTTGTATGGGGGAGAGCCAATCGAGAGTGCTTCTCCTCTTTTTGGTTTGTTGTGATGAACACACAAGGACAGCAAACAATGGTAACAAGGATTGAGGAGGTGGTGCGATGACATAATTTGGTATCTTAAGAGGGTTGGGTTTGTTCGGCCCGGAAAACAAGTTTAGCTGTTAGCTTGAGATCAAGCAAATTTGTCTTGCTTCTAGAGACGTCTTCCTTTGTATCTACTTAGGGTACTATATTAGAGGCAATTAAAGTTTATTAAACTTTTTATGGAGTCACCATTATATATTTATTTTGAAGAAAGTTATTAATAAAAACTTTTAATTTTGTAAAATTGTTCTTTTGAAAATGAGATTAGGTTTGGGAAACTGAATCCCATTGTACCTTGACACATTTGTCATACAATGGTTGCCAAAAATTAGTTATGTAAATTAATTAATAAATAATTTTATCAACTTTTTTTTTTCTTGAAAATTTAATTTTGGTTTGTTGTTGGATTTTAAAGCTATGTTGTTATGTAGAAAATAGTTGTGTGTTGATTGATTTTATTTATAAAAATGTCTATTAAAAAAATTGAAGACAAATTTACTTTTGCACAAGGTACAATACGACATAAGTTATATAATAAACCATTACAATTCTTACAATACCTAAGGATGTTAAACCATGTAATTTATGTCACAAATTGTTGTGTGGACAAAAAGGTTGAAGAAAAAATAATTTATCATTTGGAAGAAAGGGATTCATTTAATGTTGTAATGAATACAGGTTATAAAATAAATTACACAAACAAACTGATAAGTAGATGAGATAAGCAAACAATTGATTTGGAGAGATAAAGGACATTGGATAATTCGAAAGATAGACAATTTAACACATTCAATCTTAGAACCAACTTGAACACTTTTATTAATTTTTTGTTTTTTATTTTGTTATTTTAAAATTTTATTTTTTTCAAACATTTATTTCATAAAAAAGGATGATTAGGAAACAATCCAACAAAACCCCTCCCCGAAAAAAAAAAAAAGCCTACAGAACAAAATATTCGTTCCCAGGAACACAAGTTTCAACATGAAAAGAGGAAAGATGATTTCTCACTCTCTATTTTGATTTCTTTGGATATGTTGCATATGAATGACAAAAAAAATATATAAATGACATGAAAAGACATGTTCAGTGTGTGTAAGAGTGTTGTGTGCATGCTAAATCAAGAGATCATAAAAAAAATTGAGTACACAGTGATTGCCAATAGGACAATTTACTTTCCGAGGAACCAAGAAAAAAATTGTGAAGAAACTTGTAAGGAACTCTATATCCACCTCAATAGGATGGCGTGGAAAATCAGGTATTGTACTGTGCAATGCCATATGAGAATGACTAAGAATAAGAACCCTCCAAGACCAAAAGCAAATTTGGTTAAAGGATCCAACGTGATTGCCGCGGTTGTGTCTCATTCGGTGGTTATGGCCAATGTGAACCACTTTGACAGTAGGCTTGGGGGCTAGTAAGCACATTCGTGCTAACCAAAAGGTGTTTACCTGTTAAAATGTGTTTGCGAGTTGAGATTTTAAAAGAGAGGGGAGGAAAAGAAAGGGCTTGAAGGGTAAAATAAGTACACCATTTCGCTTTTTTGGGAGATGGAGATGAACAAGCTTATCTTGATGATTAAAGAACTTCTAAAGTTCTAGGAAAAGGAAATTTTCTTCTGAAGCTTACATATAGCAAGACCTTGGGTCTGAATGTCATTATCCATTTTCTAGCACAAGTGCAAATTTGATTTTTATGGCTCTGCTATGAAAAGTTGTGGTCAAGGTTTCTCTTGAATTTGATAAAATCGTGATGATTATGAATAATTTATTCGTTGGGAAAGGTTATTTTAACCGGGGATTGTTTGTACTAAATGTTTCACAAATAATTAATGAAATACATCATCATCTTTTGCTTACTTGTTTGACTCCATGAACATGTTGCATGTTAGATTAGGATATGGTAATGCTCCTTACAATAGAAAATGCAATACTTGGGCTTATTTTTTGGTTTTACTAATTCGTGTTTAGATAAATGTGAAGTGCGTGTTGAATCAAAATTAACTAAAAACATCTTGCCATCCGTACAAAGAGAAACAAAACTTAGGAGACTTTAAACAAAATTTGACTAGAGGCAGCTAAAAATATTATGTGACAGTTATTGATTATTTTTCTGGATATAATAAAATATATTTAATTAAACATAACGATGAAACACTTAATATCTTCCTCTTATACAAGTTGAAGTAGAAAATCAATTAAATAAGAAAATTAAAAGAGTTAGATTAGATAAAGGTAGAGAACATATATTATTTGAATATTATTTAATGAATTTTATGAAAAAGAAAGTATAATTCATGCGATTATTTTCCCTTATTCACCTGAGTGTAATAAAGTAGCAAAAAGGAAAAATAAAAATTCAAAAGAAATGATGAATGCTTTATTGATTAACTCTGATGTACTTGATAATTCTTGTGGAGAAGCCTTATGTCATTTACAAAATAGAATTCGCTCTAAAGAAATAAATAAAACGCTATATGAATTATGATAACCATATAAATCTAAGTTAAGTTATTTAAAATTGGGTGGTTAGTTATATTGCAAAAGTAATGTTACTTAAACCCGGAATCAAGAAGAAAAATAGTTGTATGAATGCACCTGACAGGTTCTTTTTATCTGAAACCAATTTTTTATATTCTCACTCACTCACTGTGGTTGACCACAGTTTCCTGTCGTAAAAATTTGTACACGATCAATTTGTACCAAATAGCAATAGGCATGTCAAAATAGATGTTCTTCCATTTGCTTGAATTGAAGAATAAACCTTTGGGTCAAGAGCATCATTGAAAAGAAGATGGGAAGATTCACGAAATTGATAGAGCCATGAATAATTTTGCAATTGGGCTCATAGACACCAATCTTACTACCTTAAAAGGAGCATTTCTGATTACAAGCTTCATCCAGGTTACTCCAGGAGAAATCAGACTTAATTTTTACAAACAACTATGATGTGTACTACAATATGCGTATGTGCTATCTTCAGAAACTTAACCATGTTCTAATATAATATTCACCTTAATTGTTTTTAACTATTAGATTTTTCAGGAGTTGATTTTATGCCATTGTTCAAGGCATGAATGGTGAAAGACTTGAAGTTCATCAAATCATGAAGTGGCTGCAAGAAATTATCATGGCATATAGAGCAAATTAAAATGGACTTTTAGTTATTGTCAGGTCATCTTCCTTGTGTACAATACTACCAGCTTAGCTGTTGACAGGATCAGTTCTGTGATGAAAAAAAAAAAAAAGAAAAGAAAAAGAAAAAATAAAAAGAACTATGTGCCTGCTAAGAAAATTTTCAATAGTGTTGGCTCATGCAGATTCAGTATACCACTGGCCCTTAACATTCAATAAATATTTTCTTTTCCTGGAGATTATAAAATCATTTCACATTTTTGCATCCCTCCATCCCCATCTCCCATCCCTTCCATAAAAAGGGAAACGTATGTTAATGTCCACTAAAATTCTTCCCATTTTTATCTTCTACCAAGCTCAACTTGAGGGTATCTTTGGTTGAGAGATAAACGTAGAAAATAAAATTTTATGAATAAAATTATATATACATAAAACTCATTCATAAAATTTTACCTCTATTTTTATCCTAAGCTAAACACGCCCTCAGAAGTAAAGCAAGAATCGATATAACAAAGGCTTGCCGAATCTAGGATGTTGTATCATCATAAGAATTATTAGAAATTGTTGTTCTTGTGAAGGAATAGTTTTTGCACAAGCAACGCTACTATGTCGTAGAATAGCAAGTTCTTTAGTATATACAATTGATGATCACTTAAGTAACAAAACCTTTCCAGCAACAATATTTCGACAGGGAGAGTCAACATTTACGGTGGTAAAAATGATAATCTGCATTACAGAAAAATAAATTTTTTCTTTCTACATTCGTCAGCCATTTAATGGTTAGGCTCCACAAGTGTTAAAATGCTTATGCGGAAAAGCAAATGCATCAAGTGATGGTTTCTGCTTGTTGGCTAATGCTCGAAAAGGATGCTGTCAACAACTTCGTGATGTCGCTCTCGATGACTCACCGACCTCGTCCGTTGTTGTTGTGAGCTGCTGCGTTTTCTAGTGGACGTATAGATAGATATAGGATTTGGGGGGAAGAACACATTTACGGATTTGATTGGTTGGAGAAGAGTGTTTTGTTCAATTTTAAGAAAATTGTGATTGATATTTGAGTTTAATTTTGATGAACTCTCAACTTACAACATATTTAACTATGTATTGCCAGAGCAAAAAATTTAAGTCTCATAGTTATTGCTTCAAAAGTCTTATAATATTATGTAATTGGATCATAATATGAAACTATTTTATATTAATAGCGTACTTCCCCTGTTTCAATTTATTTATTAATTTGGATAATTTGATATATTTTTAAATTAATATATTTGGATATAATTAAAATGAAGGTAGTATCAAAAATTAATTTCTTGATTTTTTTTGTTGATTTTAATAAAAATAAGATAAATAAATTCTACTAATGTGACAATGCATAATTTTCCATTTTTGCTCTATCTTATTAAAATCAACCAAAAATATCAAGATATTAATTTTAATATACTATTAGAATTTAATTTAATATACTATTAGAATTTACACTGTCAACTAATAGAAATAGTGGAAAGTGCCAACTCACACAAATAACTACCCATTATAATGAGGTACCCATTATAATTTCTCACTTTTTCCTATTTTTATTGGTTGACAGTGTAAAATAGTTTTACACTATCAGTGCATACCAATTAAACTCATATTATTAATGTAAAATTTTTTTATATTATCTTATAACTTGATGATATTATATATGGAATTTTTGATATAGTAAATATTAATAATAAATGATTAGATATTTGTATAAAATATTTTGATACTGGTAATATAACAAAATTAAATTTTATTTAAATTTGAGAATAATTCCTACACATTAATCGTGTAAATTATTTTAGCAGGAATGCAAGAAAGCATAGTATCATCTATGGCATTATATAAAGTTAAAAAAAGGGGGAAATTATTCTCTTAAAATTTTATTGGTACAAGTATCATAGACACCAAAACCTCTCCAAATTGCACGGAAAATTGATTTTTTTACCCTAAATCAACAATTGTAACCTCCCCATTATCAGTACGAGCTGATTCAACCCTGCCCGTCAAACATGAATTGGGCCACACGTTTTTGGGCCGGGCCCACAAGCACCTACTCGACATTTTCTCGACTTTCGTGACACATGCCTATGATGATATAAACAACTAATAATCACAGTAAATAATGATGATGATGATGATGATGATGATGACAATAATAGCTCCAAGCTTGATTTATTATAATTAATCAACCAATCAATTCATTTCACTTTGGCTTCCTAATCCTGAATCAAACCTTCAATTTATCTCTCTCTCCTTTTTTTCCTCTGGCACTGGCACTGGCACTGGCACTGTGTTAGACACTTAGACCTTAAGGGTCTTCTTTCTTCAGCGTGTACCGAACAACTTTGCTCTACCCGATCCTCAAGGTCAAGGTTATCCCATTATTATTATTATTATTATTATTTTCTCTCTCTTTTTATTATTATTTGATTTTAATATTTTTTTTTTCATTCTTGTACCAAAAAGGGAAAAGGAAAAAAAAAAAGTCTTTTTCATTCTCCTAAATTTTCTGCTTCAATTTATGGGTCCAACTTCAACATCTTCCTGAATCTTCCTGATTTTGGCATTATCTCTCTAGGTTGTGTACAGTGAACATGGGCTGTTGACACTTTGATACTGATTTGGAGCATACTAGAAATACTTAGTATGGTTTTCCTGCAAACAGTCATGGATTGAAAGTGTAGTTAAGGTTATGAGATCTTTACTACCCTACAATTGTTAATCTCTTCTGTTTTTATTTTTTGGCTGAATTAGTAATAAATCTTTCCTAAATTTAATGGGTAGAATTGTTGTTTTGATTCAATTCCCATATATAAGTTTCTATAAAGATCATATCTTTATGAGACCCTTTGGGTTTCTTGCTGAAATCCTTCAGTTAATTTTGATATTTGTGATTCAAATCAGCAGTTGATCTATATTCATCATTTTTAATATATGTCCTCCACTTCATTTTTTTGGTTTTTATTTTGAAATCTTAACAATTATTGAAGTTGGTGTTGTTCTTTCTTTGTATTTTCAGAATCTCTTTGGCACAAAATCATCTGCTGCAGTTCAGAAACTTACAGCCAGTGCATACTCTCCACTTCTGGTTGAAAAGAGACACAACTGGGAATGCCGAAAGATGAGCCTTCTTGATCGCAGCTCCGTATCCGGGATCCACAAGGTGATATCCTTGCTATTTCTGCCTCACTTGATGCTTGACACTGGTGGAGCACAAGTTTATAGCTCATTCATTATCTATGATTCCTTGATGCACAATTGGCGCACAAGTTTTATTCGAGTGCCTGTTCGGCTAATATGCGATCTGTGTGAAGACGGTTGAAACACCTTTCTGTTACAGATATATAGTTAATTATATACACTTTATACTTGTAAATGATATAGAATTTAAGTGGCTGAGGAAGTAGTGTAAAATTTTCATTTTGCTTTGGGGGTCTCATATGGAGAGTCAATCAAATGTCTTGATGCAAAGATATGAGTTAGGAAGATTACTAGGCCAGGGTACCTTTGCAAAGGTTTACTATGCACGGAGTTCGATAACTAACCAGAGTGTGGCTATTAAACTGATTGAAAAAGATAAGGTTATGAGAACTGGGCGTGCTGATCAAGTCAGGCGTGAAATATCTGTTATGAGACGGGCTAGGCATCCCAATATTATACAGCTGTATGAGGTTATGGCCACCAAGAGTAAAATTTACTTTGTTATGGAATATGCTAAGGGTGGTGAGCTCTTTGACAAGGTGGCCAAAGGAAAACTCAAAGAAGGTGTTGCTCACAAATATTTTAAGCAGCTAATCAATGCAGTAGATTATTGTCACAGTAGAGGCGTATACCACAGAGATATAAAGCCAGAGAACATTCTGTTGGATGAAAATGGGGATCTGAAGGTGTCCGATTTTGGGTTAAGTGCACTCGCTGAATCCAAGCGGCAGGATGGCTTACTCCACACACCTTGTGGCACCCCTGCCTATGTTGCTCCTGAAGTCATCAAAAGGAAGGGATATGATGGTGCCAAAGCTGATATTTGGTCTTGTGGAATAGTTCTATTTGTCTTATTGGCAGGTTATCTCCCTTTTCATGATGCAAATTTGATAGAGATGTATAGGAAGATAAGCAAAGCGGAACTAAAATGCCCAAGTTGGATCCCACCAGAAGTATGCAGGCTATTGGGAAAGTTATTGGATCCAAATCCTGAAACCAGGATTTCCATAGCAAAGATTAAGGAACATTCTTGGTTTAAGAGAGGACCAAAAGCTAAACTCAAAAAACCTGAAGTGGAAAACACCAGTGTCTCTTCAGGTACAATTTCTGATCTAAGTGATGAAGGCGAAGGTTTAGCAGCAGAAGCAAAGGAAGAATCAGTTGTGCCGGTAAGTATAAATGCCTTTGATATCATCTCCCTTTCTGCTGGCTTCAATCTTTCTGCATTCTTTGAAGACAGTTTTCAGAAAAGAGAAGCAAGGTTTAGTTCAAGACAACCTGCATCAGTCATCATCTCCAAGCTGGAAGACGTTGCTAAGCAACTGAGGCTGAAAATAAAGAAAATAGCTGCTGGCTTGCTGAAATTAGAGGGCTCAAATGAAGGTAGGAAGGGGGTTTTATCGATCGATGCCGAGATTTTCGAGGTTACTCCTTTTTTCCATCTGGTGGAGGTGAAAAAATCCAATGGAGATACATTGGAATATCAGAAAATATTGCAAGAGGATGTAAGGCCTGCACTCAAGGATATTGTTTGGGTCTGGCAAAGTGACCAACAGCAGCAATCAGAAGAGTCGGAACAACAGCAACAGATACATGACCAGCAGCAACAACAACAACCAGGGTCATAACAAATTCACAATTTTTGAGGTTTCATGCTTATTGTCTTTTACTCTTTCTGTTCATCTCATGGTAAAGCCTATCTTCAGTTTCATTATGCTATGACCTCATTGTAACATTTTTCTTTTGTCTATTTAGTGGTCTCGCATTTTCACGATGCGATGTCCTTATTGTTGTAACATATCTTGTGTCTCAATATCTCTTTCCAAAGTTGAAGTTCATTTCTCAATTTTGCTGTGTAATGACTCTTCCTGAACTTTTGCCCAGTTTTGATCTGAAGATAATAGAATTAATGTACATACCAACTTCCAATTGAGTTAATCTACTTGGACTCGAGCCTGTGTTGTTACTCCAAACAAAAGATGAATGCTCAAATTAGCAAAAGTGTTGAACCACACTTGTGTGTTAGGTTGTGATAACCAACAGTAGTTTCTATTGGCTCCTCATCTTAGAAATAAATGAAGACCGGATAGTGAGAGTTACGCTGGCCTAAAGTATGCAAGTTTTGGTCGTTGATCTAATTTGATTCGACCTAAATTAGTTAAAGTTTAATATATTATTTAAAGTTTAATATATTCTGGATACTAGTAATTTAGGTCAAAAAGTAGATGTAGTTGATAAACTCTATTTAATGGGTACTTTCCCCTCTAATTCTTGCTTTGAAAGACATATGTTCCCTTTATTATTGGTTGCACAAGATCTGATAGTCACGGTGGCACTAGTCTTTATCCTTCAGAATAAAGTCAAAGACAGAACAATTTTCATATGATGCATGCTACAGCTGGCCAAGTTTTGAGCTGTCTTCTATCTCAAATTTTCCTCTACTCGTTCTTTATCTCAAGCACTTTGGTCAAAGTCCTGGTCCGATATGCTACAGCAAAGGAAAGGAAAGAAAAGAAAGGGGAAGAGAGAGAGATAAGAGACTGATTTTGGCAATCTCTAGTTTTCTTTTAACTTATTCCGCATTTGCTTTTGCAACTACAGTACTAAAGTGCAAATCATTAATCAATCGACATCAGATAACATGTAGGGGTGTAACTACTTGGTTTGGATCAATTCAAAGCGATCAAATTTAATTGGATTGGTTTGGTTTAAATTTTAAATTTTTTTCTAACAAATTCGAACCAAATCAATCTGCTTAAGATCGGGTTGGTTTGATTTGAATCATCGGATTGAAGTAAAAAATAAAAAATTATATTTTTTTAAAAAAATTATTTTTATAATAACTAATGATAATATAAAATTTGATTATAATATATTTAATAATGATATAAATAGATAATTTTTTTAAATAAATATTAATAAAATAATAAAAAGTTACTATATTACTAAAAAATTAAGTACAAAATTTTGAAATATTAGAAATTTTAAAAACAAAATAGTTGATCGGATGATCGGGTTAGGTATTTGAATAATCAGATTGAAAAATTATAAATTCGAAACTGAACCAGTAATTATTGGATTGGTTTAGTTCTACCTTAAAAATGAATCAATTATTTGAGTCGATCCGAATAAATTCTATTGGTTTGGTTTGGATCTTAAGATTCATTGGATCAATTCGATCCGTTTACACCCCAAATAACATGCATCTTTTTTTTTATATGTTGATGGTGTTAAAATTTGAATCCATAATCTCATGAAAATTATCCAAAACTTTTACTATTAGTTCATTCTTGGTGACAGATATCAGCCGTCTAAAATTGCAGATTAAAGGTTATTGGCTATTGTTATATTTTCTCAATGAGACTCATATTACCTTTGGACATCGACACTGAATAGGAATTGAACACTGATTCATTGTTCAAGGCATGGATTTTATGTATTCATCTGTTTTCGTTTTTTCATTTAAGCGAAAAAAAAAAAAGACTGAAGTTGGAAAATTGGAAAATCGAAAAAATTTAAGGGCGTTTAGCCCATGAAAGGTTCTATAACATCTTCCACGTGTTTTGAATGCAGATGCTGACCCTGACATTTTAATTCATATTTTTATTTCCTCTATTCCAAATATTAAATAATAATAATAATAATAATAATCATAAGGTGAATGAAGTTTAATTTTGGAATCTACAGTGAAGTTCCGAGTTGAAAAATCATTAAACGACATATGGAGGAGTTATTTGGGTGAGGTGATTGTTGCATCTGGGTTAACAGTGGAATGAGATGTAATTAGAGGATTCTATAATGGACTCATTGATTTAGAGACTATGGTAACCACTCAATTGCAACCTTCAATTTTTATTTTTTAAAATTTTCAGGACAGCCTTCTTTCACCCTTTTTTCTTTCTCCATTTGTTACTTATTTCCTCTTCTTCTTCCTCCTATATCCAGCTACTCATCATGAATCAAAAAATAAAATAAAAAATAAAAAATGAAGAAACTGCCAGCAACATGGCCACCACATTCTTTGCCAAGGCTCGTAGCCAGCCATCATAACTCTGCCATAGCCACAATTCTTCCTCTCCCGATCCAGACCTGTGCAACCCATTTCTGTCTAGAGCCTCGCCAACTCTCATGACGGCAAATAGTGGTGGTGAGAGGGGCTATGGCTGGAGTCGACAATGGCGACTAAGGATGGTTGACTGGTAGTTGACTGGTTGCGCAATGGAAGCAACGAGTTTGCCGAGACAATGGCATGTGAGCGGTCGTGTTCGTGGACCGTGGTATGTGGTGTGTGGCTGATCGGTGGCAATGACTGGTGTGTGGCTAATAAAGGCCAAAAAGAAAAAGGGAAAAACACTTTTGTAAGTTTGTAACGAAATGTTCAGTGGCGATGGGATTGTGGATGCATTTGAAATGAGTTGAGCTCACCGTCGCTGATGAAAGAGTGGGTACACAAGAGAAAAAAAATGCGGGTAAAAAGGTTGAAAGGACCTTAATGGTCTTTAAGCTGTGAGGAACATTTTAAAATCTTCCTTGTTATTAATCCTATGACACATAATTTTTTATTTATCCACCTTACAACTTCACTGTAAGTCTCAAAATTAAACTTCATTTAAGAAAGTACCTAATAATAATAAAGCATGCAAAAGATTTTGAGACATTCTTTGATACTCCATGCAAGAAAAATTTTCTTTTTCCCATATAATATCTTGACTCCTAATTATAAATGTAGAAAGGAGAGAGAGGAGGAACGGAAAGAAAAGAGACATTGTATTCGTATATACCAAAGTTAGTTATAGTGAGACAGTTGGTGAGAGAAAGGAATAAAGTAATGAATGGTTAGAGAAAAAACATGGTGAATCTCACTACCTTTTGTCTTGTATATTATGGCAACTTTGTTATGTATAAATAACATGCCACAGAAAATTTAATGGTGGACATATACCGTGAAAGAGAGTTTCTTCCTTTTCTCCGTATAAGTCACAGAAACTACTGCAAACAGACTGACATTGTATAAGTGAATACGCAGACAAGCCAGATTATTTAACAACAAATGTTTTCTCAACACATTGGTGTGTTAAATATCCAAAAAGCCTTACAATTGCACAAAGTTGGGTGACTTTGTTAAGTCAATAAAGTCAGCACCAACACAGGAAGAAACTCTTCTCTTCTTCTTGCTATCTAAAATGCTTCTGCAGCTAGGAGAAGGGGTAGACAAATCAATTATCTCAGCTTCATGTGGCACAACAAATGTTCTGTTGGCTTCTTGATTTTTATTAGCAGCTAATATAGCACCTGGTTGTTCACATTCGGGTTGACTCAATACAGCACTACTCTTCTTGTTCATCACACTCACAAAATCTCTGTCTTCAACAATCTCTACTCTTTTCAATGAAGCAGCTGGCAATGATTTCAACGTTGGCGATGTGATAGAACCAAATGATTCTTGTGAAGCTAATGAATGACTCGGTGGTTCTCTGGCGGTGGCTGATTCTTGGTTCCGCACGAACGATTCACTAATCTTGTCTTTAATATTCGGATTTGAGTCATGAGTGATAGAATCACCAAACACGTCTGGTACAGGATCACTATTACTAGTATTATTATCAAATTCCACTTCATCAATATTATCATCATCATTCTCTGACAAACCGTCGATTCTTTCATTATAACATGGAAGTTCATCCATTGAGCCAAACTTGACCTTCATGTGCTCTGGCAAGCTTGGGCAACCGGCACAATGATTCATGTACTTAGTGGAGAAGAAGTTTACTGTGGTATTCATGCTGTGACCAATTATATTATGTCAGTATCAAAATTAAATCATAACATTCCAAACTCAATAGAGCAAGAGACCATACTTCTGCCAGGATGGTAGTGTGAGCATTGTGTATGCAAGTTTAATCTTATTGGCAATTCCTGAAAGGGATTTAAAAGCAGCAGCTGCCTTCCTTACAGCCAACGATTCAACAGGGTGCTGCCAAGCCCATTCAAACTGCAATCCCCAATCAACTAATAACGTAAATAATCACATAATAATATTATCTAAAAATCTGTTATTTAAATATGATATACTGCCTCCATTTGAAAATAACTGTCCAATTTTAAATATGCACATGAATTAAGGAAATACTTAGAAAAATCTATTAGAGAAATTTAGATGAATTTTATAAAATTATCCTTACTTAATTCGCTCTCTTCCTTAATTACCTATTTCTGCTTACTCTCTCTATCTCTCTCATTTATTTAATAGGGATATAATTTAAAAAAAATAATTAACATTGTCTAAATTTCCTAAATGGACAATTATTTATAGACAAATAAAATTTCAAAAGTGGATAGTTATTTCAAGACGAAGGTAGTACTTGCTATGCACCTGATCGAATCATGCCAAGCTTATAAGGCAACTAAGAAGCAAGCTCATTTTATGCGATATACATATATATATATATATAAGCCCAACAAGTTAAGTTTACAACGAATAAAAAGGGGAAATTGCAGAAACCAAAGTCAATAGATTAGAATCTGGGTGTAGACAAATTTACATCCACGGCTGAGAATCACCACCAGCAGCATTTTGAACAGGTTGCAATGTTAGTAGTTATGTTTACAAATTTGCACTACAAAAGACAGAAACTGTTTCAAAAGTCCTCTGTTGAACTCAGGGAACATGCTCCCACCAGACCAAAAATGCTGAGGTGCTGTTCACAATGATGGACTTCAGTCAACACAACTTTACATATAGCAATAGGTAAATTCCATGGAGCATTCACGCTCAAAAACATTTTAGGAACATATTAACCAGCATATTTTCCACATCTAATCTTCCAAATGAATTTTACAAGGAAGCAATTCTTCAGATAAGTGATTGCATATGTTAACCACAAGCTGCATAAATTATTCCTTTGAGAAAACATGTCAGTAGTAAGTTGCCAAGTTCTACATATTTAGGAGAAAATTTAGTGCGGTTACCAATTGGGACACCAGAAGCAAAGCTAACCCTTGTTTCTGGTGAACATTGTGATTGTAATGTCGTTTAAAATTGTGACGAATCCCCTCATAACCAGGTCTACTAATATGTCAATGAACTCACAAACATTAAGAAGTCCATAATCTCTTCATGCTTTATGCTTTGTAAAACAGAAAAAATGGCGGCAAACTGTAGTTCTCTCCCCCTAAACCCTAAACCCACCAACACCAAAACACCAAATGGAATGATGCTCAAACTCACTCTACACTGAATTTAACTTGATCAAGCAAACTAACTACACCAATCACAAAGCTCCACAAATATTTCCAATGAACAAACACATGATACATAGAAAACGATATCAGACCTGAAGAGCAGATACGTTTGTTGGGAAGCCGTAGATACACAAAACCATCTCCCAAGGCCTCCTCTTCTTCGTTCTCCAAGCTCCACACCCAATCTCCCCATTGTGTTGCCTGATCCGGCGCCGCGGATTCACCGTAAATCTGCAATTGCATACACAGAAAGATAAACACAGAGAAAAATGAAGCACAAAAAGAGCAAGTTGAAGCATAAATTAAAAAAACAAAAAATTAGTATGCACCCATCATTTCTAACAAAGAAAAAATAGAAATTTTACAATAATCACATGGTAAAGGCACAGAAACCGAAGAAAATTATACCAACCCATGATTTGTATGAATAAGAAATCGAAAACTTTTTAACGGATAGAAGCACAAAGACAAATGGGGTGTGCGTAATTTTTGGATTAAACAAGAGGGAGTCATCAAAATTCGATCTTTAGAGAAAAAGAGAGAGAGAGAGAGAGAGATAAACCCGATGTAAGTGTGGCCTTTGTAGCGGGGATTGAGAGAGGCCAAGAGGTAGCAAGCGAAGAAGCCGTGTTCTTCAGAACCTTGTTCTTTTGGATGTTGTTGTTTTTGTTGCAGAGCTTCTTCTTCTTGTGCAGTGGATGATGATGATGACGATGCAGATGCAGAGTTGAAAAGGGTTTTCGAGGCCTCAGATCGTGCACCCTTTCTCTTCCTCATCTCACTCTCTCGCCCTTGCCAAATGAAATTCGACCGTTGAAACCACGCTTGGAGTTGGGTAAATATACGCATGAGATCACCGATGGAATAAAAAAGTTTTTCAAGTACAATAATTACAAAAATTAATTTAATTAAATTATTAGATTACAAGAATTGTGCCATTTAATATGAAACTAACAAAATGATTGATATGTCAGGTAAAAGAAAAAATGATTAATATATAAATATAAAAGATATTATACAAATCTATTACAACTTTATTAGACCTAAATGTATATTGCAATATGGAAGGTAATAGAAAATAGAGGGTTGTTATTTATACCATTTTCAAATATAGACACCACAACATAAAGTTTGAAAAAAAAATTATAAAACAAAAAGAAAAAATGAAAAAGCAAAGTGGGAGAAGAGAGAGATAAAAAGAGGGGTGTCGGTTGTCCAACGGAAAAGGATTCAAATAACTTTGCAGTAAAAAACATTAGAGGCGAAAAAAAATTCTTCACATTTGAAGTTGCATTGAAAATTCGAGCTTTATGTGCTACTGCAATAAAACATCTCATTATGAAAACCTTGTATTGGTAGAAAAGATTATTGCAAAGATTACTATTACATTAATATTTTTATTAAATTTTAATTTTGAATCATTAACCGCATTTAAGTTACAATACTATTAAATCTTTCTTACGAAAAAACATAGAAAATCATGTATTATTTCAGGTTTTTTTTTTGGCGAATTAGGTGAAAAATTTTCATTTATTATTAGTTATCCTATCATATCCATCATATTCTTTAAAAATATAACTAAAATCCTCAATTATTTACACGATGATCTTCAAATATGTAAAGTAGTGTCCATCTAAAATATACATTTAAAAAACATTTCTCATTCAATTAAACAAGACTTATCCACCATAAAATGGCAAATCATAATTCGAATATTTTTTAAGAGAGTCACCTATATTTAAGTAATCTATAATACTCGAACATAATTATCTCTAGTCAGAGATACCCATAGGAACCCAAAAAAAAAAAAAATACTTTAGTTTAAGAAAAATATGTTTGTTTAAAAAAAATTATAAATGTACTAGCAAGTGTGCTTGTCAATTTGTATTTTTGTTAAGTAATATAAAATCATAAATATTAATATCTATTTTTTATAAGATAAATATTAATAGAGTTTAATTTTAATATATTTATTAGTATAAAATTTTACATTATTATCCAATTATATACTTCTATTTGCAAGATTTTTAGAGTGAGTCGAAATTTTGGAGGAGAAGGAAGGGAAGGGTAAGATTCCAAGAATAACTATAAATTTATTTTACTCTTCAAATCATTTCCTTCCCTCTCTTTCCCTCTAAAACTTTAACTCACAAAACACACCATTAAAGTAGTAGGTGATTGAATTAAACACTTTTGCTGATGTAATAATATATAATTGAATATTCGTATAAAAATCTTTTTACACTGACAGTATATGAAAATTAAATTCTATATTAATTTGACTAATATAAAGAAAATTTTCTTATTTAAATTTGTTGATATTTAAATATTATTCTTCTTGAAATATCATACAATTTTATGAATCGAATGTAAATGAGAATAGTAAATAGTAGAGTTATTGCCATTAAGTGAGTGTAATTTTAACTCATTTACCATGTGTCTCTACTCAAAAAGATAATTTAGAAATAAAAAGGTAGACTCCAAAATATGGTTAACCAAAGAATCCTCTTTATTATTAGTATTATTAGTATAAGAGTATATATAATTTGTTTTTTTGACAAGAAAAAAAGTTTCATTCATAAGCAAGTTTAACAGCACTTATAAAGCAAAAAAAAAAAGAAGAAAAATCAAATTTAAATTTAATAAAAAATAAATACATTCTATATTATATACTAACCAATAATTTATGGTTATACTCCTTTCTCAAAGACTATTAATATTTAAGTATTTTTCACATCGAAAACCAACACAAATAATGCTATACCTTGAAAAATGCTTTACGCCTCCTTTCAAAATAAATCGAAATGACTCTTTTATTCATAAGTGCAACAAAATAGAAACATCCATAAAAGGAAACCAAAATACTCACAAGAGGGAAACAAAAGTATCCACAAAAGGAATAATCAAAACAGTCACAGAGGGGATAACAAAAATTTCCATAAAGGGAATAACAAAAACAAGACAAAAAACAAAAAAGCTAAACAAGGAAAAGAAAAGAAAACAAAAAGAAGGGCTGCCACCAAAGAAAGATGGCAACCACCTACACCCCTAAATTCTTGATCATCCTACACCTCTTTCTAACTTTTGCATAACTAAATGTACCTTCAAGGGTGAAAAACTGAAATAAATGGGACAAAATCATTTGAAAAAAAAAAAAAACCAAATTGAAAAAATTTATCTCTCACATAAAGAACCAATAAGACTCTGGCAGAACAAAGGGTATTAGAAGTCAAATCAAGAATTAGTAATGGCACTATTAACGGGGAGTATGTCTCATTCTGAATGCAATACTTCTTCACCATGTCATAATCAAAGAAATTCCCAAACTTTGTTTGTATCAACCTTGTGCATGATGATAACTGCTTGCTAGATACTCATAAATTAGATAAACCACCAGGATACTGAAATCTAAAATTTTCCCACTTAGGAGATCATTTCACACACCTAAACAATATTTCATATTGTCAAAATTTAGCTTCAGATCCTTTTCTTCGGTTTAAGAGATACTACATATGTTTTTGGAATGGATATAATGATGCATGTTGAGTGCTTTGAAAGGGATTATTATGAGCCATCTGATAAAATCTAATAAGGCAGAATAACCAATTATGGCAAGAAACAAGGTGACACCTGCTTCTGATTCTGGCAAAAGTTTTGTCACTTTATCAAAACACATAGAAAGGGATTTTCACTAACACCGTCCAAACACACAACTCACTACACTTTTCGGAAATATTATGAAACATGAAAACAAATATTTACTACGAGTTCTGACAAAGGCAATTCTCTCCATAGAAAAAATACGCAGAAATTTCAAGCCTACTTGAGTCTAGTATTTGTAGAAACTTGATATTCTCCTAGAACTGAGAATCTATTCCAAATCCATGTAGAATAAGTTCTGGAAGTCTAGTTTTACATTTTTCAAGCAGCTGTCAGTTTCATGAAGAATTTAAGATGCTATGTATGAATATCTTTTCCTTTGGACAGGTTGAATCAAATTGCACCCTTAAGTAGTGATTCTAAGCTTATATTCTTTTTTGCTCCTATACTCTTCTATTTAGACATTTCAGTTTTAGTATGGGGCTCTGGGAAGTTTCCTTTGCCAAACATCACCAGAAATTCTTTCTTTAGAATTTCTTCCTAGAAAGAATTTCTTCTTTGACTATGCCTTAGGAACATCAGTATCCAAAAACCCCTATTAACAAATGTGCTGTTTACAGCACTCAAAAGTCACCAACTTGGTTTCTACCACTATCCTATTATTTCTAGTAAACCAGACATACCATCAAGTATTAACATACATCAGAACATTCGGTAACACCTTTTTCTTGGTTTGACAACCAGTAACACTTTAATCCATCTAATTTTCCATCCTAAAAATCTTGATCCTATCCTGTCATAATCCTGTTCCATCTACCATATAAGTTTGATGATTAAAAATGCAGTAATTTGACTATCCTATTTCTACATCAATATTAGATACCATGTGTTGTTAAGCAATAAGATGCCATTTAGCCATTATAAGTTAATCTCATGATTCCAACAAGATCAGATCATCAGACTGCTATTTACAGCAAGCAAAGAAGCTAAACACACTTTCACAAAAATGTTTCCCTCAGTGGACAAAAATCTGCAAGAATCTCCTTCCAGACAAACTGAGAAGAAACAAGTTTCCCACGAAAAACCCATAGATATTACATGAAAACAAGAAGCAATTCAGAACAGAAACAGTAAAATGGGCACATTCCAAGAAAATGAGGATTATTATCATTATTATTATCAATGCAGTTATGATTTTCAGGTTTTCGCCAATGAAAACCAACAACAACAACAATACTATAAACAACAGGGATTAGGATTCTCTCAAGTTTATTTTTAACACAATCATGTCATGTCAAAAAGGAGAAACACACAAACGCTCAAATTAGGCCTACAAATTCTGTTTAATGTGCTTGTACTCATCTCTCTCTCAACATGACATGGCCATATTTGAAAAAAACAAACATTAAACGACCCTAATCCGAACAATGGCTATGATACACAGAGTATACAAGATCCAAATTGACCCACAAGTTACAATATCAGAGACAATTTTCAGTTTTTCATTCACCCCTTTTTTGGCCCCAATAATGATCATGAAGCTGATAGGGTAACAACAACATTAACATACTATTACTGGTCACATCAGCTATTCCGCTTTGAAGAGGAAGAAGAGACCATTTGCCTCCAAAGATAACGCCCACTAGCCATATCAACAAAGCCCCAGAACCCAGATTCCAAAGCAGCACGAACCTGAATAATTCACAAATTCTAGGGTTAAGTGAGGAAAAAAAAAAAGACAAGATTTTTAATTCTCTAACCCAAAATTGAAGCAAAAGGGTGAAATGGGTCAACCTTGGAAATGGAAGATTTGGAAGAATCCGAGGTTTGGGGGTTTGTAGGATCAGTTGTTGTTACAGAAGAAGCATCATCATCAAGCTGAGGTTGGGATCTGAGGTTTCTGAGAACGAAGAAACCTGCGAGTGTTGCAGACAAGAATATGAGGATGATCCTCAGAGGACACATTCTTTTTTTTTTTTTTTTTGGGATCAAATTCAATTCAATCACTTGCCGGAACCCTTTTTCCGAAATGAATGTGATTGAACCAGGGAACAAAAAGGATTTAGCCTCAAGTGTAGCTGTTATTGTCAAAAACACGTCGTATGTGGAAGGGTAGTGGAAACGCACATGTGGTTGGTGGCTTGGTGTTGATAAAAGTCAAATTCTTCAGAAAATGATTATGATAATGATAGTCGGGGGATGCTAAATTGTATTGGCGCGTTTTATGGTGATTATTCTGGTCAATTAGTATGGCACATTTTGTACTCAGAGATCGTGAAGCATATCGATGTATTCATAATTTATAATGTATTATAATAATTTTTAATTTTAAAAAAATTTAAAAATATAATTAAAAATATTTTAAAAATTAATTATTATATATTAATAATATAAAATTATATTATCAAAATAAAATTATAAGTAAAATTACACAATAGAATTTTTATAATTATATTAAATATAAAATTATTTTATATTATATTATTAATATATAAAAATTAATTTCTAAAAATTAGAAAAATTTTATCAATATAATTTTATTCTATCAATATAATTTTAGGATATTTTATATTGTCAGTATAATTTTATATTGATAATATAAAATTATTTTATATTATTAGTATAATTTTATACTATTAATATAGAAAAATTAATTTCTAAAATATATTTAATCATATTTTTTAATTTTTTAAAAATTAATATATTACTACAATATATCATAAATAATTGATATATCCATACATCTTACAAATCTAATCCATTAAATATGCTACAATTATAAAATGCATAATACACTTTTAATTGCGAAGTGCATTGCATTCGGTGCCAATTGTGTTTGGTCTTTTCTTATTTTATTTCATTTCATTTTGGGAGAGGATAGTGTTCAAGCAATTGTACTGCATTATTGTAAGGATAAAATATTTTTAATAACATAATAATTTAGAATTTGATGTTATTTCTTTATTTTGAAATAATTATTCACTTTTAAAATTTTATTTTTTTATAACTAATTGTTCTTTTAAAAAAGTTAGATAATATAAATTTTTTTAGTTATATTTCTATTAAATAAAAAAGAGAGTGAATAAAATGAGATAATTAAAGAAGAAAGAAGATTAAAGAAGAGTAATTTTATAAAATACACTTAAATTTATCTAATGTTAAATTTTTTTAATTATTTTCTTAATTCATATATGTATATAAAATTAGACAATTGCTTTCAAACAAAGATAGTATATATAAAAAAAAGTGACATGCATCAAAATGAAATGCAATAGATTGAGTTTAATTTGAATAAATTGTTAGCATAAGATATTTTACACTCAACCACCATAGTAGTTTAATAAATAGAGAATAGTAAAATAGAATTTAATGAAGAGAGAATAGTCAAATAAAATTTTAATGAGTAGAAAGAATATTAAGTTTGGTTATTAATGAAGATAGAGAATTTAAATGTATGTATGTTAAAAAATATAAAAAAATAAAATATTTTTTAACAAAATAACTTTATTACAATAAAAAATAAAAGTTTACATAAATTTATATTTTAAATAAATTTATATTTTATATATTACAATATATTATAGTGCATAAAACTAATATTTATCTACAAGTTCTTTTTTTTTCCTCCTTCATAATTTATTAAATATAATTACTTTCACATTTTATATTTTTCATTTGAGTTTAATTGGTATGCATTGACAATGTAAAACAATTTTACACTGTCAACCAATAAAAATAGGGAAAAGTAAAAAATCATGATGGGTCCCTAAAAAATCATGATAGATCCCTCATAATAATGGACAGTTATTTGTATGAGTTAGCACTTTTTACTATTTCTATTGGCTAACAGTAATTGCATTTAAATTAAATTCTTTTCATTTTATTTATTTTTTTGTGTCATTCACTCATTCATTATGCAATTTTTAATACAGGGTTCATTTTATGCATTATTTTTTGTATCTTTCACTTTTTTCTTTTTTTTTGGTGAGTCAATGGGGCAGAAAACCCAAACAAATAAGAAAACTAAGCAATCACTTGTTTTTTTAAATACATTAATATGTTTATATTTTAAACTTTTTAATTTAAAAATATAAAATGTAAATTTTAAGTATATTTTGATAAAAAAAATAGAACATTAAATGATGAAAAATTATAAATTTTAATAATGAATAAAATTTTAATATTTCATTGTTAATTCTCTTCATTTTAGAATACAATTTTTTTCTTAAAAATTAAAAATTTATTGTATAAAACTATATTATTTATTTCTGCTCAATCAACAATTTGAGATGAAAAATTATATTAAAATATAACTTAAAGTAACTTTGCCAAACACATTAAAATGAACTAAAACTTAATTTACGCCATTCAAAACATGATTTAGGGTGTATAAACTAAACTCCAAACATGCTAATAAAGTTTTTACAAAAATTACTTCTTTAAATGTTAAGCATGTGTTTCATCTTATTCTTTTTTATTTATTTTATGTTCTGCTTATAGTAACGCTGGGAAATTCTATTTTGCATGTGGCTCGACACCAAATAATTCATTATGACCATTGGAAGGATTGTTCCAGCTGTAACGGTATTTTGGGTGGAGAAATCTGGAGCAAAGAATTGGTGGAAAACCTCTCCAAAAGTATTACCCTTACATATGTAGGAACCTAATTACTTAATGAGATTAATTTATATACATTAATTATCAGTTAATAGAAATATAAGATAGTAACAAATTATCATGAGTCTCTTATTATAATAGGTAACTACTTATATAAGTTGATATCTTTTAATATTTTTATTAGCTAATAATATAAAATTATTCTATACTATCAATATATATAAATTAAACCCATATTTAATCATGTTGAAAAATATTGCATTTGAAATATTTAATTATAGATTATTGAACCCGTTAGATGAATCCATTTTTAAAATAGCAGAGATGGACCCAAGATTCCTAGCCTGATGTTCCAATAAGGGACAACTTTTCAAACTGCAACTTAGTTCCAATCAGAATTAACTCCCCATGCATTAATTATCTGAATTCAACTGCTTCACCAGATAATGATACTCATTGCTTATCCTCCAAACCCACTGCTCAGGAAAGTTACCCTTCAAATTGAGTGGGGGCGGCTATTGGGGGTGTGTTCGGTATACATGCTGGCAACCAAGCACTGAGGTCATATATTCTAGAAAGGAGTGATAAGCATGCTTGCACCCACTCCCTTTGACCAAGAAAAAAATATTTAAGTTATTAAAAAAATTAATTTTGATATATTTTTAAGATAAAAATATTTTATATAAATTTCAATTATATATTATCATGTTTGTATAAAAATATTTTATTTAGATATTTAATTATATATTATTACACCAATAAAAATATTTAATTCTCATACAAATTATCTAAAAAATCTCACATATAATAAATATATATTTAAATGACAGTATAAAACTTTTTTCCAGTAATAACCTCTCAAGATTAATCTCAAAAGGAAAACCGAAAAGGGTGGAAAAAAAAATTGCTAGTTTATACAAATCAGAGCCATGTTCTTGCAAAGCAGAATCAATAATCTCTAAAATTGCAAATTCAAGATTAGGAAATGATGAGAGACAAAACAAAAAAATTAGGTTTGGCCTGCCGCAGCAAATGAAGTTTGCACCATAAATAAATGAATTCAATATGCCTTTGTGGGACCTCAGATCTAAAACATCTACATCAGCAAATAGCCTGCAAAGTACAAGCAATAGCAAAATTGGATGTTATTGGCAATTGGACACAACTAGTTTTGATTATTATGTTTTACCAGCAATAAAAAGAAGTACTAAAAAATGATATTGATGAAGCCACAAATGTTGGTACTCACTAAAGGAAGTTCTTATTTCATTTGTACCCCAAAAAACAATAATAACAATAATAATAATAATAATAAAAGGAAGTTCTTAAACACTTAGGGTCACAATTTTTACTTTGCCATGAAAAAATAATAATAAAAACTCTGCCGATGATGTTGTGCTTTATTGCAAATTTTTATATATCCAGCCCCAAGACCGTATAAAATAGGGAAGTTGTGTTAAACAGTCAATAGATAACATGAAGTGTGTGTTTGTTTGTTTGTTTGTTTGTTTTTTCATAAATCTGAGCTAACATACAGCTTTGTTGAGTCTTCTTAGACATGGATCAACGATGTGATTAGGTTATTATAATAACACATAATTGCGTTGTTAATAGATGGATAATAATAAGAAGAAGAAAGGAACAGCTATTCACCCACCACCCAATAACCCTGTTTGTATCCATTATTTAACTTAACATTCGCCTTATGTTATAAGCTTAACATAGATCATGCTGCAAGCCAATTAGCATGCAACCTGGGCTTAGTTGAAAAGGTTAAGGATTGGGGTAACTTCTTAGCTTAAACCAAAAAAAAAAAAAAACCCTTCAATTCATAGTAAGTACTGTGCCAACCTAACAGCCAACCCAGAAAAATAAATAAACAGCATATTTCAAGAAAATAGGATTTTACCAAGCGAAGTGTAACTCAGATGTAGAAGTAATTGATTTTACACTTGAACAAACAGTGCCCTTCATATTTGTTTTCACAGAGAAACGTGTATAATTCATTATACATACATCTTGCTACGAGTCAAAAAACTTGAAGTAAAACAAAAAACAAAACATAATCACCTTAAAATATCTTTTATATTTTGGCAAATCGTGCTATATTGGCAAGAACCGTTCTCAAGCTTCGGATGCCTGCTCCAGATTTTGAGCTTACCATCATCTGCAATAGGCACAAAGTATAACACAAAACATAACTTACTCTGAACGATAATATCAGAAAAGGGGATAGAAGTATGAACAAATCGGAACAAAGAAGTTTAGTTTACCAGAGGCTGAACTAGAGACTTGTTCTCCAGGAGGCTCTGTGAACAAGTACACAGAAACTAGTTAATCTCCAAAAAGAGAACATTAATTTTCAGACAAAAGGATAGTTTGGATGGCCAATATTCACCTCTTCAATTTGCATGGCGCGGCGTGCCACATCAATTGGGAAAACCATATCCGTCTTAGTTAATACTATCTGGTATTTGGTTTTTGATCTGCAGATTGATATCACTCATCAAATAAATTTAGGTATATGACATACCCCATTTTGAGTTTATATGAACACAATATAAGCCACACTTCTATGAGTAACATGCCCAGGGAGGAAAAGGAAAAAAAGAACAGAGGTGCACAGTATGAATTGCAAATGTATGTTGTACCTTTCCATTAATTCAATTAGTTCATAATCTCTTGCCTTCATACCCCATTTTGTGTCAATCAGAAGGCAAACTCGTTTGAGACCAACTCTTGTGGAAACATACTCCTTCACCTACAATTAGAGGTTTTCAAGAAACACAATTGACCGGTCCTTAATATAACAAGGTAACTAAAAACATGATTTCAATAATGGTCTCTGGTGCCCCTAACTCTAAGACTGCAAGCAACATACCACCACAAGAAATTGAATTGCAGAAGACAATTCGATTAGAGTTTAGCACACACAAAATCAGTTACATAATTATTTTTTGTCAATAAACAGATCCAGAACAGGGGGCTTCTTTCTTGTCCCACTAGTTCAACAGTTATGAATTGGTAGGTCGCAAGTCAAAAATCAATTTATCATGCCAAGTGCCAAGTGATATTTCAATATAACAAACTAGTGATTAAATATAACTTGAAGCATGGGAAGACTAGCATCTATTGTATGATTACACTCTAGAGGCTACACAACAAAAGCACTGAGAGATTAAATACAATCTGCACACTTACAAGCTCCTCCCAAGCTTCTTTCACTTCCTCTTTTGCATACGCAAATCCATATCCTGGCAAATCAACCAAACAAAGCTTTTTTCCCAACTTGAAGAAGTTAATTGTCTGTAGAGAATTCATCATTTGTTACAAAAGTCATTCCATCTTTCAACACTTATCTTTTGAATCTCCACACATATGACAACTTTTAGGAACATAGTGATACCTGTGTAAGGCCAGGCTTGTCTGATGTCCGCACAACCCCCCATTGTCTAGTGAGTGCATTAAGAAGTGATGACTTCCCGACATTTGACCTTCCTGGTAACCAGAACAAAATCAGAAAAATATCATTTTACTTGTTTCTCATTGCAACTACATTAACATCTACCCCGGATTCTTCATTGTACCCAGATTTGTTCACTTGATCAGACTCCGTTAAAGTAACCCAATGACAGAAACAACCCTAATCCTGGGCGTTAAAGGTGTGCTTGAATTCGGCATAAAATATTCAGCATGACAATGACTTCACTACAGTTCTATAAATCTGACGAAGACAGCATTAGAAAGGAAGAGTAGCTCCCCCCATCCCCCCCCCCCCCCAAAAAAAAAAAACCGTTATGGTTTTTGGAGGATCAGATGTATGCAGCCCCATCATTGGGGTTTGGGGAGGTTGTTTCCACAGCTAAAACTCATGACCACAAGACCAAAATGTAGCAACCTTATCATTACACAAAGGCTGAACAACAATAATCAAATTAATCATAACTATACTATTGCTATTATTATATCATGATAATAAATACATCAAATGAATTTATAAACATCAACTTTTGGATAATATACAGAACAGCTAAAACAGATAATGAAACCAGAAACAAGATTAAAATTATCAAATATCACACCTCGACCAATTGAACGCAACAATGCCATAATATAATTAAAGTAAACCAAGAAGAAAAAAAGGAACAAAGAAATAGAGATGAAATGATGTGGCTTAAAATCCTACCAGCAAATGCAATCTCCGGAAGATTAGGAGGTGGAAACGATGACAAGACCTTTGCAGCAGCAAAAAAATCCAATTTATTCCTAAAAACCTGTCTCAGGTAATCAGCACAGAATGCGAGCATTAACAGAGGAGAACCAATAATACTTATAATGAATAGTATTGCTTATTCTAAAAGTATATTTTATTGTTTTTGAATGTACAAACAGGCACATACATTTTCTTCAATTCTCTCTCTTTCTGAGCTGCTGGAAAAGGGGATATTGTCTAACGGTGCAGAAAGATCTATGTTGTAGCCTGCCCTTTTTAAGTCAATCAAGCGTCTCCTGCCCAACAGCTGCGAATAATAACCATTGTTCAAAAAATCAAAATACCTTCATGGCAACAATGAACATCATAATCAACACAACAATGTCCCTGCTCATACAAATTACATTTTTTTCCACGAAAGAAAGTATTGAAGGGCTAGGCTGTATTGCACGGAATTGGGCATTCTTGGACATCTGAGGCTCTTTCTTGGACATTTGAGGCTCTTTCTCACACTCCTTTTTCTTCACTTCTTTACTTCCTGAAATTAACTTAGGGTATCAAAGGGGAAGTCCTCAAGGCACTCATGTAAACCGTAAAAAGCATCACATTTGAGATAAACAATAAGCAACCAAATTACCAGTGTGTCATAGACAAACATTACAGAGAAAAGTCTGCATTGGAGCCTTAGACAGAAAACATAAATGTTTAAGGAAGGCCAATTATCCAGTGTTTCTTTCCCTCATATGCACAACTCCTCGTTGTGCATCCTTTGTTAGCTTCTAAATTGAAAATATAGATTATTGACAGTATACACACGCAGATGTTAAGCATGGGATCTCAACCCTCGACCTCATTCGAAAAAACCTGCAATTAGCTCATTGGACCCCTAAATCCCTAGAATAGTGTTTTTAGTTTTGGTGTAACTTCTCAAATGTAATTAGTTTAATATATAATGAAACTAATATTTTTCTCGATTGAGAAACCATAGCGGCATACAGGTCAGTAAAATCTAGACTGTGCAGACTATAGAAAAATGTAAAGTGGTTACAGTGAAATTCTAATGCTGCCATTTATGCTCATGAGAGAGGAGAGGCTGTATAAATAACATAACCCTTCTTAACAATAGTAACGAAAAAATTTATTTTTCACCATTAATTTGGTGATGTAACTAATATCATTTAAATGATTTCATATTGTGCCTTGCAGTGTTGAAAATATAAGACAGATTTAGAATTTCACAATTGTTTTGTCATCTACTCTTTTCTAAGTAAATGTAATCCATTATCTCAGTACAGCTCTAAAACACAGCTTGCAGCTACCACCATTTGCACATCATATACATCATAGTTCATAGATAAGGGTTTCCAATTACTAACATTATTCAATTATTTGGAACTAAAATATATATTAATTACCATTTAGGAAAACATTTAATCATTATCAAATTTTTCGCAATCACCAGTATGTTGTCAGAGTACATTTTAGAGATCCTAAGGAAAATATTAGCATAAAACAAGCAAAGTAGAATGGCCAGAAAGCATCCATGACTATACAAAGAGAGGAAGAAAAGTTACCTACCATCGATACCAATGCCATCATCTAATCTCTTGTTTGAGATATCATGCGGGTCAATCTTTATGACCCTTTTCTTCTTCTTTGGCAGATCATCTAGTATCTCAGTATCTTCATCATCCAACCCTGCTTTATCTCTGGCTTTTTTCTTCGCTGAACTTGAAGGAGATACAACTTTTTGGCTTTTCTCCTTGCTCAATTCAGATTTCTTTTCTCTATTTTTCTTCACTAAACCACTACCATAATCATCCTCCTTTGCCTTGGTTTTCAATTTAGCAGTAGCCAACACAACATTTGCCTTCTTGCCCTTCATTTTTCGACTCGAATGCTTGGCTTCAGAACCAGCAGCATCCCTTGATTTACTGTGAACCCACATCGGGCGTTGGCTGGTTGAATTTTTCCCTTCAACAACAACTTCACCTTTCACTTTCTTCTTCTCCCCTTTCTTCAACAAAGCTTTCTTCTTCGATGCTCCTTCAACCATTCCCTCCTTATCCTTAGCATATATTCTCTTCCTCCTCCCACTAGAATCCAAAGCTCTCATCTTCCCTCTCTCACCAAACTCCCTTCGGCTCTCTTCTTCACCTTTTTCCACCTCTTTGAACTTCACCCTTTTCTTCAATTTCCCCATTGACCCATCATTTCCATTTTCTCCTTGTAAAGATTTCTCATCCTTTCTAGTCCTTCTAGAGTTCCTAGAAGTGCTTACAGCAAGTTTAGCCTTCTTCTTGAGCTTATGCCTTAAGCTTGCCTCACTAGACATTCTACTACACAATGTTTTAACACAGACTCTTTTTACACTCACAGAATAATCACAACATTCTCAATACTCCATAATTTGTATGCAACAAGGCAAATAAAAGGGTCATAGGCTACCTTAGACAGTTTTGAAAAAGAAGGTTCTAGAAGAAACAAGGAGCAACTTCACCTCAACATGGAAGAATGGCTTAGGCGAGTGATGGGAGTTTCAAAGCTAAGAACTTTTGCAGTGAATTTGTGAAAAGAGGAGCTTCCGGGCTGCGGAGGCACTGATCCTCGGACATATGAAGAAGGAAAAACACTTGCACAGGTAGCAGTGTTGTGTTGTCAAATTTCATGGGCCTTAACAGCACCACCAAGATATATTGGGCCATATTATTTGGGTCAGCCCAGCCCACTGGACCACATCCACAATAGCCGTTTTTTGGGGTGATGACCTACACTGCAGTTATCCCTCAATTTGGATTGGCCTGGCACATTCGGGCCTTGAACTTTTGTTTGGACCAATAAGCTGTTGACTCAATTTGACTTATGTACGGTTTTGACATTATTTGATAGCCTGTTTAGATCCAAGTTTAAGGGGTTTAAAATTAATTTTAACACCTCAAAATTGATTTTACCGATTTTTGATATCATTTGATTTTAAGAGATAAAAATTAATTCTTATTTTTAGAATTGATTCTAGAAAAAATAATTTTTTTTTATTTTCTATTAGAATCATTTTAAAAAAAATTATCAAACATAAATAATTTTATCTCAAAATTAATTATAATCAAATCAATTTTAATAAAATTAATTATATTTAAAATTAATTTTACAAAAATAGAACCAAACATAAAATTGATTTATAAGTTTGAATTTTGTTAATTTATTTATATGATTAAATTTTAAAATATTTATTTCAATTATTTATTTTATTAATTTCTATTAAAAGATTTAAAATTAAAGCAAAAATATGTTTTTGACCTCTTAAAATATAGTAAATTCTGGTTTTGGCTTCTACAAAAATTTTAATTTGATTTTGATCCAAATATTTTTAAAATATTTAGTTTTAGCTGTTGTTATTCTAAATTTTGGTCCATATAAATATTTAAAAATATGTATTTAATATTTACAAGTATAAAAAATTTTACTTTTCTTCGTTATAAATATTTTAAGGATGTTCTTTTTAATTATTATAAATATCACTATTTAACAATTGCGTTAACACAAGAGGGGCCAAACCGAACATTTTTTTTTAAAAAAAAATTAGATCAAAGCCAAACTAAATTTTGTAGGAACCAAAATTGAAATTTGTTATATTTATAAGGATTAAAAATATATTTAAAATTAAAATTAATTATTAATTAAATTAAATAAATATTTAAAATGACATTTAAGTCAGGTTAAAAATTGAGAAAGTTAATAATTATAATAAATAGTTTTAATTTTCTTCAAACTTCCATGACAGCTCCACGCCAAGTTGAGCCAAATCAAGTGACGTAAAATAACATTTTACTTGAATTTTGTTGACTCAGGTTACATATTTCGACGTCTTAGTCGAGCTATCCTATCTAGTCAAATTCACGTTGACACCTCTAAATTTATCGTGTACCAAAACCGCACTCCTTGTAAAGTCTACCCACATTGATCTTATAAAACTCAACTGTCATAGTGCGAGTAATACTTTATGCATGGAGATTATGTCGATACTGGTTCCAGTATATGACCAGAAGCATTACTTATTCATTTTTTTTGTTCTTACTGGCTACATTATCATTATTTTATTATTACGGTTAAATTAATTTATATTATCTGCAGCATTATTTTTTTGTCATGAACCCAACAGAGAAGGGGAATCATTTCCATTAATTTTCTCTTGCAATTTTTATCACTATTTTAATATAATACTTCATAATAATCTATTATTTTGGAATTGTACAGCCCAGAAAGGGAAAGACAATAATAAATTATAGGTATGTTTATTTTAATTTTTAAAAAAAGTGATTATAAAATTTAAATTTTATATACAATTAAAAAAATTAAAAATTAATCTTTTTTTAGAAGTTTTTTTTATCTTCTATAAAAAAGTTAAAAATAGATTTCTTTTAAAATCTAATTATTTTAAAAAAATTATCCAAATATATTAAAATTAATTTTTAATAAAAAAATAAATTTTCATCAAAAAATTATAAACAAACACATCCTATATAATATAGACAAGAAGTCGGGAGACACACAAGCCATGTAGTGAATCACACACTAGTTTTATTTATTTTTTCTATTGTTTGTTTTGAAAGGAATATTCTATATTTTACAGGAGTATTATGTTAAATCAAGATAAATTTAAGTTAAAAGAAGTTTGAAATTTCTGTGTGAAAAACTGTTAGATTATTATATAAACTTGTGTAAGCGTTTATAAATAATAAATGGTGAACAGAAAGCATATAGTGATAAGATGTAGACACATAAAAATAAAAAATAGTAATAAGATATAGAGAAGATATGGATTTTAATTAAAAGTTCGCAAATTAAAATCTTTGTTTTAAGAAAAGTAAAACAATTCTATTTTATGTAAAATATGTGGCATAGTAGCCGCATAGATGAGGCTGCTAACCTTCCAAGTTCCAATCCTTCCTAAACTGACAATAAAAAGGTTGTATATTTTTTTAAAATTTTATAAAAAGAGGGTAACATGAAATTCAAAGTTAAAAACTCGGGCGTTAGCAAGAAGCTAAAAACTCTCGCAAGCCAAGACATAACATGACAGACAAAATCATAGTCTTTGTTATTTCAGAATTTGGCATCTTTACATTTCTGATAGAATACTTAACTACCCTTAATTTTAAATTGTCTAATTTATGATCACTTACGCCAAGCCATGGCATCAACAATACCCTCTAATTAAAGAGAATCCTGTCACCAATGAAGCCAAAAAAACTAGCTCCTTATCAGTGTACCAAGAAAAAGGACTCCACATCTAAGCACCGAAAAAGAAACAAAAAGAAGAAACTCCTTACCAAAAAATTAGTGAATGCATTCTTTTGCAGAACAACATTCGAATATTTGTAGTTCATATATTATTTACACATCCTACTGACAACCTAAAAAGGAAAATTAAAAAGCAAAAACATGCTAATATACATAAACTATAAAACAAAATCATGTGGGCTAATGAGGAAATTTAGTTCTTACCCCCCACTATGAAAATTATAATGTTTAACCATTCTCCCTTATTATTTTGCATAATATACAAAAACAGAAAACAAAAAGCACGAAATCATATTTAATCATGTTGGGAGTCCACTACCTTCCAAATCCAACCCATCCCCTCTACTTTCCAGTCCCATCCAATACATTTGCGCCGCTCAAACACCCTGGCCCACCACCAATCTTTTTCTTTTTCTTTTTCTTTTTTTGTCTTTTAATTTCAATTTTTCCTTTATATAATTCCACTTTTTCAGTTTCAATTTTTCGAATTTTCTCAACATTATTCCCACTTTTTCATTTTTTTTCTCGAAAAGCTAAAAATTCTGTCTTCATTCATTTTACTTCTTCAATCGCTGGCAACCGGCGACTCCGATTCCCCACTATGCGACAACGACGTGGTTGCAACTTCGGAACCGCATCTCAACAACAACAGCCTAGGTTTGAGCTTATTCTCCCAAAGCTCTCTAAATGCCACATCATCGCCACCCCTCCTCCTAACCTCAACCAAAACCATCTCCGCCAGTAGTCGGTAAACCTCCACCCCAATCCCTAACTCCCCTCTCATTCCCTCCAATTCCACCCCACCCTCCTTTTTCCACCTCACCACCATTCCCTCCGCCACCCCAACCTCCGCCGCCGCCTCCACCACCTCCTCCGGTGACGCCCTCACCACCAACCACTCCCCACCATCACCACCACTAAACAACCTGGACAAGTCCAAACCCGAAGAGAACGATATTATATCAAACGCGTTTAAATCCACCACCTTATCTAGCCCAGGCCCATAAGCCTCCTCATGAAACTTAATCTCTTTATATCCCTTTCTAAACCACGGGTCTTCGGTCATGCCCTCGACGGTTATTCGGGTCTCCGGGTTTACGTCTAGAAGCTTCGAGAGAAACCACCGGAGCTCCGGCGACATCCAACGTGGACACCGGAATTCTCCTTTGTAGATCTTTCTGTACATCACCATTAGGTTTGGGTCGTTAAACGGCAAATACCCCGTGGCGAGAACGAACAAAACAACGCCGCATGACCACACATCAACTTTGGCACCGTCGTAGCCCCGCTTCGCAAGAATCTCGGGTGCCACGTAAGCAGGGGTCCCGCACAGCGTGTGTAGTAAACCATCGGGGTGTATCTGCAACATATTTAATACGAAATTATTAAATTCGTCTGATTAAGATTTTAGAAAGATTATTTTTGAAGGTACAAAAGTAAAAATAAAAATAAAAATAAAAAATTATTTTATATTTGAATATAATTATTTGAATATTTTTTATTAAAATTAAAATTTATTAAATTATTTAAATATTATAAATATAGAAATATTTTATTTAATAAAATTATAATTAATGATATGGAAAGAGAAAACATGAAAGTAATAATTTTTAAAAATTTTAAGAATAAAATTATAATTGAATGAAAAAAATAATTATTAATTTTAAAGAGTAATATTTTTTCTTTTTTTTATTTTTAAGAAAAATAACTTCTTATTTACTTCTTAAAAAAATAAAAAAATTAATTATCTTCTACTTTTATTTTTTTTTAGAAATATAAATAAATAATATTAAAAATTTTATAAATATTTTTTAAAAAAATTAAAAAAAAGTACATATTTTTAATCTAGAAGCATAAATAAAAGCACCCTTGTCAAAAATATAAAACTCTTTTTTTTCCAAAAACCAAAAACAGGTTCAACTTTCGCTAAATAAGATTATAGACTTTAAAAGTTAAAGTATCTAATTATAATTGGTAAGAAATCAAAATTATTGATTTAAAAATTTAAAATTTAAAATTTATAAAACATGTATATATGGTATATTATACATGCATATTAATCATTTTTTTCTTCATCAACTACCGTAATTATACATCAATGCAAAATAGTTAAAAACAAGTCAAAAATTCTTTAAGAAATTGTCTTACAAAAATTTTGACTATATACTTTAGACGGTAAAATATTCAAGCATAATTGGTAAATAACCAAAATAATTGATGAAAAATTTAATAATTTAAAATTTTATAACAATACATACACATATATAAATATACATTAATCACTTTTGTCAAATTTTTTAATCAATGATTATAATAGTACCTTTTAGAGTAAAATTCTGTTTTAGTGATTGAAAGATTCGGACACTATCACATTTGTTTTTCAAAGATATTGTTTTTACATAAATCCATGACTGATTCAAAAAACTTAAGACAACCGATCAACTTATCTTTTATGTCACCAATTTTAGAGCCCCTTTGTTTTAGATTTTAGGGATGCTAACTGGCTTTGAAGGAAAGACAACATAGAGAAGCTTTGAAAAACTTATCTAAATCGTGCTTTTAAGTTGGAGGATGTAAAGACTCATGCCAACGACAACAATTTTTGAATGACTAATGTAACAACGCGTGTATATTAAAAACAGAATTTTACTTAAAATCTAAAATGCAAAGTGTATTCAGACAATCTTTTTTTTTTTTTCGAAAAAATAAATGTGTTAGAAAGATTTTGATTATAATTTACTTTAACCTTTAATTATGCGAATTCAAGCCCTCACCTGATCCCTCACCGCACTCAATCCAAAATCCGACACCTTCAAATCCCCGTTCTCATCCAGCAACAGATTCTCCGGCTTCAAGTCCCGATGAAACACCCCGCGCGTGTGGCAATATCCAACGGCTGAGATCAGCTGGTGAAAATACCGACGGCTGAGATCCTCCGAGAACCTCCCTTTAGAGATCCTCGCGAACAATTCCCCACCCTTAACGAACTCCATCACGAAGAAGATCTTTGTCTTCGTTGCAAGAACCTCGTGGAGCCGTACGATGTGTGGGTGGTGTAGCCTGCTCATGATGCTGATCTCGCGCTTCACGTTACCGGCCAAACCGGTTCCCAGTAGCTTCTTCTTGCTTATGATCTTCACCGCCACGCTCTGCCCGGTCTCGAGGTTCCGCGCGTGGTAAACCTTCGCGAACGCGCCGCAACCCAGGAGCCTCCCCAGGTCGTATTTTCCGAATAGGGCGGTTTGCTCCGCCTGTGACGGCGGCGCGTGGTCGTCGATTTCCGGCATGGAGAACGTGAATTGAATTCTCTTAGTTGTTAGTGGAAATTGAAAATTGGGGAGTGGGTTTTGCGATTGGGGGTGGGAATTGAAATGGGTTGGTGGCAAAATTTGGTTTTTGTTGGGTTTTGAGGGAGGAATTGGATTTGCTGCATTTGGTGTTTTGGTTTTGCTGTTGGTGTTTCTGGTTTTTTGGGGGAAGGGTGAGAGGGTTTTTTTCGTTATGTGATTTAAAGTACGGAAGTTTCGGGGAACAGCGAGAGAGTGTGAGAGAAGCGTGAGGTTTTTGTTTGTGCCCACACACGTGTCTGTTAGGGTGGTTGAAATGGTGCAATTGGGTATTGGCACGTGTTGGGGGGCAGTTGTGGAAAAACGGGATTCTAACTTTCTAAGTAGTATTCCGATGGAATAATACTGTAATTTTTGTGATGCTTTAGATAGATTCGTTAGTGCTAGTGGTGCTATTTGTGGACAACACGACAGTTTGTGAAATAGTTTAGCAAGGGGACGTTGCTGTTAACACCATTCACGTGACGTGCATGAACTAGCCTGTTTGTTTACAAACGCTAACATGGGAACTCACGTTCCAATACAATTTTAATACTCTCTTTATTTTAAAAATAAAGAGAATAATTTTTAGAAACTTTATTTTGATGCACTTATAATATATATTTTTTTATATTATCATTTAATTATATCTTATTATATCAGTTGATATAATTAAATTTTATACTCATTATTTGAATAATCATACAACTAAAATGATATATTTAATTAATTATACAAAAATCTCTTATAGTATTAATATATTAAAATTAAATTTTAATTTTTATTTATTAATAATATAAAATAATTCTACACTATTAAATAATAAAAATTTAGAAAATTACTTGATCGTATTTGATAGTTATCATGAAAGATAGTAACTTATTATGACCTAATAATTTTTTAAATTTTTATTGATTAATAGTATAAAATTATTTTATATTATTAAAATAATTTTTTAAAATAATTTTATTTTAAAAAAATATTTGTTCTTATATTATTTTAAAATTTTAATGTAGGATTAAGTATTTTGTTCTTATTTGTTGTTAATTATAACTTTTTCTTTTCTTTATTATTGCTTCTTTTATTAGAATATCATACTTTTTTAATTAGTCAAAAAATGATTTGTCCTTTTATAGGTATTCTTTTAAATAAGGACTATTACATTATTTTCTTAATATCAGTGTCCTTATTTCAAATGACTAATATTTTGAAATGAACGGAGTAAAAGAAAGTCGAGACTTCCTTTAAGTAAACACTCATTGACGTGGATAAAAATCTGAACTTTGCTACTAATGAGTAAGGACTAAAGAAATTGCATAAGAGCACATCAAAGGGAATATCTTACCAAGATAGTAAAAATTTGTACATGACCAATTAAGTCATAGGAAATTTTGACATAGAGAGGTTCATTCGACTAATTGCATTGTAGTTGTTCAATTGTATAATGCGTTACGAGCATGTATGCAAAAGATTCGTGGAATGGTCTATGGATGGTTTGATAATGTTTAGGGGAAACCATTAATGTGAGATTTTATAGTCAGTAAATTGTTGCCTCTCGGTGAAACGTTATTCTTAAGCTTGATTGATGAAAAAACATTCGTGTTATGTAGCACTCTTTTGTTCCTAATTTATTTATATATTGTTGATTTTATACTCTTGATTATTGATTTAAATATATATATATATATATATATATATATATATATATATAATGGTACATGTTATAATTTTTGACTCACTTAATTAATTAAGTAAACAAATTATTACATATATTTATATTCCTAGGTATGTTATAATTAAGTAAAAATTAAAGTAAACATAATTGTACATATTTTCTAGGATTTATTATCCAAAAAAAATAAAAATCTAGGACGAGGTATGTTGTGTCATGTGTGAAATGTCGGAATGGTTAATGATTTGGTTTCGGCGTTTGCTTTGCTAGCTGATTTATCGTTGTTGAGGTTCCTTCCAAGGTAAGACATGAAATGCCTTTGCTTACTTTCCAATCTTAGGAAGTGGAATTGACAAGGCCTAATGTGCCATTTCTTTCATGTGTTTTCATATCCATTTATGCAATTTGCAGCAGTAATGTTGGTTGTACGATCTTTTGTGTTTTTCTGTTTTATTCCACTAAACAATTTTTTTTTTGGTTCAAATCTATACTAAATCAAAAGAGAGACATTTATTAAAGCTTGATTGGTTTAACTAGTTTGGTACACATAATCCTTTTTAATACGAACTTGAATTTAAGTATTGTCAATAAAGAAAACTAATGTTAAACCAACTGTATCTTTGTCGACCCCTAATTCGAACAAAATTGGTTGGTATTCAATAGACTATGAGTATTGGTATTTTTTTTAATTAAATAGAGGCCTTTGACATAACAAATTAACAATAATGATGTGTCAATATATAATTAGTTGATGATAAAAAATTATTTTTATATTTTTAAATAATAAATTTTATTATTGATTAAACCCATTGAATAATTAAATTTTGATAAAAAGAGATACATTATGTTATGAAGACACAAGACTCGTTAGTATTGGAAAATCTAGATTAGAAGTATTTAACTAATACCCTTAATATCGCTTGCCACTTACACGTAAGACTCACTATTTAATTTCAAAATGAACTTTTACCTTATGTTTGGATCTAGCGAAAAAAGAGAGGATACAAAAAGGAGGAGGAGAAAATCAAGAGAAAAGAGAGAAAATGCGTGCGACTTACGTCACAGCTTTCTCCTCTATCTTAAGAAGAAAATGGCATATGGGAAGAGAAAATGCCAAAAAGATATGCATGCCCTCTTAGAATGAATAAGAAAAAAAATTTCATTGTGATATTTTATTTTTTGGACTGTATAAAGAGATTTGGACATGCAAATGAGGCGATAGCGCAGCAAAAATCTCTTTCTTGTAAAGACTGCACCTGGAGAGTAAGGAGTCGAATTTGACTCTAGGGTAAGAGGAGATGGATATTTTGGGATAGGACAAAATGTTGAAGAAAAAAATAAATTATATTTAGTGGAAAATATGAAATAGTTTTCAATAAAATGAAAAAATATACTAAAAATTAAAACTTAGATAGTTTTTATATATGAAAATATTATAAATTAAATTTATATTATATTATTTTTATTTAAACAAATAATTTCAATTTATATTTTATAATTTAGCATTAAAAAATAAAATTTTTAATTAATATTTATTATACAATTATCAAATAAAATTTTATGTATCATTTTAAAATTTTATAATTAAATAAAAACAGAATATTCATACTTTATTATTTTAAGAATATATGTGTTATTTTAAAATAATTTTTTTCTGTCATTTTCTCTTCATCTAAATATATGAAAAAAAAAAACATATTTTTTTTTTATTTTTTTCTCCGCATCCAAACAAACTATTAGCATCTTAAAAATACTAAGTATATTTTATTTTAGGGTGGTTTCAGTTTCTATTGCAGCCAACATTTTTCCCTTCTATTTTTCTCTTAATAAATGACGACAACAGCCAATTACCTATATATATATATATATTATTTCCAAATCACCACAATCAAACTTTTCAGCAAGATTGTTTTCTTTTAAAAAAAAAAAATAGCACAATCAAACTACCTGCATGTCAATAGAATTGACTCGCTTAATTGGTTTTCCACTTAGCATGTGTTTGGAAAAATGGTAAAATTAAAATCAAAATTATTTTAAGAACTTCTTATTTGTATAATCACTATTTTATATATCAATTATGTGAAATCAAATCAATTTATGTTTAATTATTTCAGTTGAAAAATAATTTTAAATAATCTATTTTATTTAAAATGTATAAAAAAATTTGTTTTGATTTGATAAAATTACTAAAAAAAAAGTATAGAATAATTATTTATATTATATAATATTTGATATTTATGATTAATTTGGTAAAAATATGATAATTATAAAATAATCAACTTCTGTTTGTAATAATAAGTTTCAAAAAATTGCTTATATTTATAAATTATTTTTCAACTTAAAATTATCAACTTTTAATTATAATTAATCTATTTTCTCAAATTTGCCAAATATGCTAAATTTTTCAAAAACGGCTTTTTTTTCTAAGAAAAAGTTATTTTACTGGTTTCTCAAACATGCTAATATTGCTATGATTTGACTTTAATTTATAGGTTCCTAAGGCTCCGGAAGTACGTCTTAATTTTGAATTGAGGCTGATCTTTCTTTCACTCTTTTTTGTTTTTTTTGGTAATCAAAGAAAAAACTGAGCTGCTCTCTAAAGTCCTCCATCATTTATGTTTTGAAAGTGCAACACAATAATGCCAACTGTATACCCTACAAAGTTTCATAACAACAACCGAGAGCAACAATAAATCTTCGATATTTGTCGGCGAATTGAGAGACCTGTTAATTGTAAGCTCATTATGTGGTAGCAATTATATTTTAAGGGCATGGGAAACAGTGGTTTGCACACTTTTCTAATTCGGATTATTGGTTTTATAAGATGGTTGCATGCAAGTTGTCAAGTTGTATAGACGCCAAATAGATGCTGAAAATCTATTGTGATCTGCGCTTTAAATGGCATCGATCTTATTCAACCTTTAGAATAGTAATCACTAATCCAAAGTATCGAAAGTATGCAATAATTTTTCGAATGAGGTGTGTTGCTTTTTATGTGTGAAATAACCATAAGTATCCGAAAGTCGATTGGAATCCAATTAATCTAATTTACACTTAGTCAGTCTAATATGAAATAAAGCTATCTTATATCAGCATTAATATTTTTGATTTATAAGACTTAAATTTAAGATCTTATTTAAAAAAAATAAGTATCAAACTATTTGAATTAATTAAATATTGATAGCTTGCTTTTCAATTGCTTAACTAAAGTTTACCATAATGATAAAAAAATTATAAATTAAAAGTAGTAACACAAATGCCTAACTAAAGTTTACCATAGTGTAATGCAATTATAGAAGATTTCAGAATTCAGATATTTCATGAGACTTTTTTTTTTTTTTTTTTGATGTTCAAATATTTCATGAGATATCAATTTCTCTCGCAACCAACTTTTTTTTTCTTCAAATAAATGACAACCACCCAATTAATTCATATATCTCATACACACTTGTTTTCAAATTAGTGCGATCAAGCTATGCTGCTCAATAATGTCAGACAATGAAATGAATTATATGTTTTTGACGCGCATTCAGATATCAATAATAAAATTTGTATATATCCTAAATAATTTCAAACCACCACTAGCGAAACAATAAATCATCAATTTATTGTCGGAAAATTGCGACACCTCTTACTTGTAAGCTAAGTATGTGGTAGCCATGGGGCTGACGGTGGCATGGCCCCTTCAAGACTGGAGTATTTTCTTAAATATTCATTGAATTTTTTATAAGTCTTTTAAAATTTGTATACAACTAATTATTTACATTATCATCTAATCAAAACCTTCCATTTGCATGATCATTCAAGTAGTGGGTGGTTATATCAAAGACTTTTGTTGATGTGGCAATATATGATTGAATATCTATGTAAAAAATTTTTATACTAACAATGTATTCAAATTAAATTCATAATTAAATTAGTATTTAGCCACTCCAATATATAATTTCGAACTTGCCTCTGGTGGTAACAGTATGTAAATGGTATGGAAATAGTGGTTTGCACACTTTCTAATTCAGTTTTTTAGTCTTAATTTTTAGTCTTTTGATATAATTTTTCTTCTTTTTCTTTAACTTTTCTCATTTAGCATCATATATATAGAGCCTGTTTGTTTTACCTTTTTTTCGCCAATAAAAGTGAAAAAAAAAAGGCACGCTATGCACTTCTATGAAAAATAAGAAATTGTTAGTTCTACTAGAATTACGTTTGAGCATTGAACAATTGAAAAACAAATATGCTCATAATCATTTCTTCTTGTCACACGGGTATGATATGAATTTTCCCACTATAAAGGAAAAAAAAAAGTGGGTTAGTTACAAGTTTTAAATTTGTATTAAATACACAGTAGTATATATGGTGTATTTAGCATATATATATATATAGGATTATGAGAGTGAGAAGAGCAAATTCTGACCATTAGATTTTAAGTGAATAGTCAAGATTAAAATATAAAGTCATGTGACTTTTTTAAGTGATTATATGACCTTTAAATAACTTTAAATCTTGACCATCCATATATGATTGTATAGTCCAAATTTGCTCTTCTTACTTTCATAATAAACCATTTTTCTCATATGACACGCTCTTTATATATATATATATATATATATATATATATATATATATATATATATATATATATATATATGTCATTTCCACGTAGCTCCACAAAATGAAGATCTGAATTTTTCTGCGTTTCGGCTTATGAGTTTGCACTCTAGTATAAGTTTTCTTCTTCACTTATTTGGTGAGAATTTCCTTCTTAATTCTTTCGGTTTGTATAGTTGTCATCTAAATTTACTTCACAATTTAATATTGTATTTAGTGATTCAATTAGCCACGATCTCATTCAATAATCAACAATCTGAACTAGATGTGTTCTGAGCAGATGAAATAATAAATTTTATTCTACTTTCAGATTTTCCAGTACTCTCTTTGATTCGCTTTCCACAAAAATAACACGATGATTAATTCTATTCCCGATTATTTGATCATCGTCATTAACATGAACTAGTATGCAGTTGCTTATTCTGAATGGCTATTTTTTTTTTGAATTATTATTTTTTATTTATATTTTATCTTGCCTCAGCTATTTTTTATGGTTAAGAATTAAGATCACCCTGGAGATTTTAATCCCCTTTCCTGCTTCATATAGATGCTGAAAACCTATTGCGATCCGCACCCTAAATAGCATGGATCTAATTCGACCTTTGGAATGGCAATCAAAGTATTCAAACTTTTCTGGTCCTCCCTAGATTGTCGTTAATAACAAAATTAATGATTTATTATCATTAATAAAGAACCGCATTATAATTAGTAACATAATCAGCTCTTAAACATACTAATCATTCAGGTAGTAAGTAAAAGAGACCAAAGGCTGATCCTGTAGCCGTTAATTAGCTTATTAACAATAGCTAGCCGGAGCTGCAATTATTTCGCTTAATTTATCCATGTGAACTTTTTTTTATTTTTATTTTTTACATCCATGTGAATTATTTTAACTTGATGGAGGCATGCTAATAATTTTAAAAACGATCAAGTAATCAAGATCCTTATTATTTATTTAGTGCCACCTTTTACAGCCAAGTCAATATAATTAAGCAAAGTTTTATAGATAGGCATTGTTACAAACCAAGGAGTAAGGAAGTTAGGACCTCGAATTATTTAAATTCATCTTATGAAGCTGGAACAGAAAATAGTTATCTAAGTGCATGTCAACAGAGTAAGTGATTACTTAGCATACGAATAAGATAAAAAAAGTGAAATGTAAATCAGGTTGGGTATTCTGGTTATTATTATTTTTTATTTAGAAAAAGCACCATTGACGTCACTCTCTCTTTTTCCAATTTCCTTTTTCTCACTGACGTGTTTCTTCTCTCTTGCCAAGACTATTCCCTTTTCCCTCGTCGTTTCATTTAGAGTTTCAGACATTCACACATAAAAGCCAAAAGCCATCTTTTCTTGCCAAGACTATTGCTTTCTCTTTAATCCCACCCACCCAAATATCTCATCCTTTCTATAGAAACCAACATTTACCATCAATTTAGATGCAAGCTTTTTATGCTCTTGTGAAGGCGGCCTATCCCTTATGGCAGTTTCTCTCACCACAGCAGTGGTGTGCGACTCGCAGTGGTGAGTTCTGTGCCGGCAGCAAAGCTTCTCATAGTGAGCAAATATGGGTGGTTGGTGGTGGAAATCGTGACAACAGAAGCAGAGAAGCAGATGGAAGTAGAGCAGCGAATGTGGGGCGCCCACTACGATGCCATGGTGGCAGCAAACGGAAAGGAACGGCGGTGAGAGGATGAAGGTTGAAGGAGATGGGTATCAAGTGAAGTTTCAGAGTTTTTTCCTGTGTTTTGACTTTTGGATCATCTAATTATGGGTGTGGGTTTGTAATGAGAAATGATATATAGAAAAAACACAAGAGGGGGTTTGGGTTTACGAGTCGCGTAACGAGTGTATTTTTTCATACCCAATACCTGACTCAAACGATGAACGGGTTGATCCAATTTTTACTTGAATAGACCCAATTACCCGACCCAATCCGGATTTTTTGTGATTAGGTCGGTCGAGTTCACGGGATTTACTCAAACCTGTGAACACCCCTAAATTGTAAACCGTAAACCTATAAAAGGTCAATAAAGGCTTAGATATATGTTCATTATGATATTGTGAAATAAAAGTATCTTGAGGTATTCTTCAAGTAGTAGGCAATTTTGTGGGTTTTTTCTCAAAAAAAACCTGATATTGATGCTTTCATTAAGAGTCTTCCATAGAAGAAAAACTCATCAATTTGCTTTAGGATCGTGGTTTGTAGAATTAAGAGAGCAACTTACTCCAAAGAAGGAGCTTGCATGGATAGAATAAAGAAAGAAATCTATGAGATGATTAAAGAATGTCTAGCTGTGCAAATCGATAGCTGTCAGTTTTCCTTACTTTATGCACAAAAAAGTGATTTAGGTGTCTCGTATTTTGTTTGTTATTCTTGTGTATATCTTTGATAAATATTTGATAATTCTACTAGTTGTAAGGAAAAAATACATTTATGATACTTTTGACTAGGATAAATTTTACAGGTCAATTAGCACTTCTTAGGAGGCAACCCAAGTTTTATTGCTTTTGTTTTCATGTTTGTGGTAGTTAGTGTTTGTTGAGTCAGCTTGAATGCTTCCCCAAGTTCGTAGCCTTTGTAGAGGAATGTATATAGTGTCGACCACAAAAATATTTTCTTACTTGTTAGCATGCATTAAAACATTTTCGTTATCCTTATTTCATGTCAACTCACAATAAGCGACATTGAGAAATGAAGCAGATGATTTGGGCTTCTGATCAGATTGTCAGAGTGGATGTGGACCATTTTTCTTCCTTTCCACTCCCACTGGATAATGATGATGATGTTGAGCAGTAGGTGATGGTTCACTACAAGAAAATTAGGGGTGTTCTACTACTTTCTTTTATTTTTCTTTATTTTGTTTTGTTTGATTGTTATCAATTTATTGCTTTTCATTTTTTTTCAGGTCAAATTTTAGATATCTTTTATGTTTTAGTTTTCTTTGTGTTAGTCAAATACTCGCAAAAAAAAAAGAAAAAGGAAAAAACAGTGAGTCTCTTAAAGTTTTCTTTTTAGAATTGTGTTGAGTGCTTAATGATTGCATAAATTTTTATGAACTTGAAGTATTATGAGCACAATGTCTCTAAAGGATCATGCTTTTACTGATCATTCTTATTAGTGCTTTAATCTAGATTGTGCATTTTCTTGGGGATGAACCCAGTTAATTTTCTAGAGAAAGCTTATGTAGTATATTTAGACTGACTCTTATCTTAGGACATGTTTGATTCCTTGTTGAAGCGAACTCCTAGAGTAGTGCATCTTGGTGAAATGATTAGAGCATTCTTTGGAATGTTTGAGCCTTTTAAGTTTACTCGATAATGCATATCCCTAGATCCATTTTGAAGCTAAAAAAATGATAAAAGACATTTTGTTTTGTTTTCACCTTCTTTTATCCTACCGTTCTTTAAAACCAAAAAAAAAAAAAAGTCCTACATTGAATAAATTTTGTTGGGATCTTGAAGTGGTAGATTACGTGTTCTGTTCATCTTATAGTTAGTGCCACATTTTCATGGATTAAGTTGTTATTGTTTTGAGTCTTAAAAAAAGCAAAAAAAAAAAAAAAAAGAGAAAAAAGTGCAAAGCACAAGTATAAAAAGAAAAAGAAAAAGAAAAAAAATACAAAAATAAAGAATTGTGGCACTGCTTTATTTTTATTTTGGATTGTGATATATGCTTCAATTATCCAACCTAGTGTAAATTTTTCTTTTCCCTTCTTTCTTAACCTTAACCTTTGGCATAACATTACAAGCTGTAAAAGACCCTTTTGTTCATTTTGGTGCATTGCTTCTACATTAGTGGAGATATACTATGAACTGAGTTTGAGATATTTCTTGAGTATCTTTATAATCTAATCCAAATTATTGATTTGGAACTGATCCATGGTTATGTGCATTTTGGGTTGGATCATACAGAATGCATATGATGATTGCATGATTTAATTTGTTCCTTATGCTTCTTTTTGTATAATGGTGTTGAGAAGTTTTTCTGAGGGCACATATAATGCACAATTCTTGTTTGAGAACTTTTGTTAGGTACCATAATTTTCTTCTTGATTTTTCTTTTGCTTACGGACAAGCAATATCTATTCCATAAAAAAAATGTTGAAGATTAAACCATTCTGCAACTCAAATTCTAAATTATTAATAATTTAATTTCATTTCATTTCATTTTAGCCTTATGTGGACTGTTTAATTATAGTTGGCTACTGTTTTTTTCACCCCATTACTATTATGTCTATTTCACTTATAGCAATATGATTGATATATCCATGAATATGAAATATGCTACTCGGCAAGCAGACACGCGTGAGTAGTGCACAGTGCATGATACTCATTTGGTGTAAAACCAAACAAATATCCACACATTTCAATTAATATTGAGGATAAAACTCAGAACATAGTTATTAACTAGAATTCATACATGATATCATGGATGAGAGCAAGTGATCATGCAAAATCCGTGATGAGAAAGCTAGACATGGGAATGGAATGGTGTATGTAAACAATGCCGTGTATGCAATGTACCTTAAGAGGAAAGTGAACCTTAAGAGGAAAGTGAAAGTGAACGGCTGATATGAAAGACTTAAGAGCACGTTTCTTTATATTATATAAATTTGATGTTAAAATTTAATTGTATAAACATAATTTTAATTAGAAGTGCGTTAATATTCATGAAATTTATGTTTAAAAGTATTTATCTCAAAATTAGTTTTAATATGATAGATGATGTTTACATTGTATAGATAAAAATTACTGTTACATATATACTTATCAGTAAAAAAAAATATGAATTTATTTCTTAGGTTATACAATAATCTAGGAACACAGTCTTGGGGGTTACTCTTTCATTGTTCATTATGTAAACCTAAGCATTAATCTGCTGCTAGGTATATTCCTCACATCACTTTACTCATATAGTGTGTCTTAAAGCAACAAAATCACTACCTGATGCTACACCCATGTATGATGTATCTCTGTAGGTAGCTTCTCACCAGTTACTGAAGACAAAAATTAACAAGATATTTGGTATAGTATTTTATAAGTATTATGTGATGATTGCTTAGGGTACCCGATCATTCTTTTTAACTACAATTATTAATGTTCATAACAATGTTGGTCAATAACTACAAGTCTATGAGAACTGAAACGAAGTTACCCAATAACCATCATTTTTATTGGTTCCTTTTTTTTCTTTTTCTTTTTTTTGATAATTTGATAATTCTTAATGGTTTGGTTTGTGATTCAAACAGCTTTGGTAATTAAGTCCTTCATCACTAATCAAACCGTTTAATTAATACGGCATAGATCAACCGACTAAGTACTATTAATCTCCCAATTTAAGTACCAAAAAGTAATCTCCCAATTTTTCTTTTTTAAAAATTTTATCTTTATTTTTATGAATTTAATTTAGATATATTGATAATTCAAAATTTTTTTATATTATCATTCAATTAAAATCTTTTATTTATATAATCATTTATATAATAAATAATTATATCAAAAAATTTTATTAATATAATAATTTATAATTAAATACCTGTATTAAAATTTTTTACAATATCACCATATTTAAATTAAATCCCATTTTTGTAGGTGCATGAATTTATCTTTGTTTTATTCCTCAAATCCGGTATTTTCGACACCCACCCAGCAATCAATATTATCCGCCTCCATATCCCAAAGCTACTAACAGCGCCGTCATCAACATGACTAGACTCGAGGTAGTCTTCATCTCCACCCCAGCCATCGGAAACCTCGTTCCAACCGTGGAATTCGCTAACCTCCTAACCAAACACAACACTCGATTCTCTGCTACTGTTCTCGTCATCACCATGCCACAACGACCACTCGTCAACACCTACGTCCAAGCCCGCGCTTCCTCAGCCACTAACATCCGATTCCTCCACCTACCCTCCGTGGACCCGCCCGCACCCGATCAGTACCAATCCTCCGTCGCCTTCGTCTCGCTCCTCATACAGAAACACAAGCACCAAGTCAGAGACGCGCTCCTCCAACTCACGCGAACCGGGGCAACCGAGTCACGCGAACCGATTCAACTCGCCGCCTTGTTCGTCGACATGTTCTCCACCACTGTCATCGACGTCGCCGCTGAGCTCGCCGTCCCTTGCTACCTCTTCTTCGCCTCGCCGGCGAGCTTCCTCGGCTTCGCGCTCCACCTGTCCCGAGTCGGCTCGGGGGCTGAGTTGGCGGTCCCAAGTTTCAAGAACCCGCTGCCCCGACCCGTTTTGCCCAACATCGTGGTGAAGGGGAACGACGGGTATTCGTGGATTTCATACCATGCGGGAAGGTACAGGGAGACAAAGGGCATTGTCGTAAATACGCTTCAGGAACTTGAGCCTTATGCACTTCAATCACTCTATTGCGATTCGCAGCTGCCGCCGGTTTTCCCAATTGGGCCGATTCTTGATCTTAATGGGTCAGCCCAATGGGACCCAAACCCGGCCCAATACAATAGAATCATGGTGTGGCTGGATCAGCAGCCTCTGTCATCTGTGGTGTTTCTATGTTTTGGAAGCATGGGAAGTCTTAAGGCTAGCCAAGTGGAACAGATCGCAGTTGGGCTTGAACGGGCTGGAGTTAGATTCTTGTGGGCTTTACGAGAACCTCCGAAAGCCCAATTAGAGGACCCAACGGACTATGGAGATCACAAAAATGTGCTGCCAAATGGGTTCTTGGAACGAACGGCTGGGATTGGTTTGGTTAGTGGATGGGTCCCACAAGCGAAGGTACTAGCTCACAAGGCAATTGGGGGTTTCGTGTCGCATTGTGGTTGGAACTCAATATTGGAGAGCCTGTGGCACGGTGTGCCACTTGCAACTTGGCCAGTGTATGCAGAGCAACAGATGAACGCGTTCGAAATGGTTAAGGAGCTGGGGTTAGCTGTGGAAATTAGGTTGGATTATAGGGTGGGTGGGGATCTAGTGCTGGCGGAAGAAGTGGAGAAAGGTGTTACGTGCCTGATGAATGGTAGCGATGAGATCAAGAGAAAGGTGAAGGCGATGAGTGAGAAGTGTAGAGTGGCCTTGATGGAAAAGGGGTCATCTTACACCAAGCTAATGTCACTGATTAAAGAGTTGACAAGTTGACCAAGGTAGTTATATTATTCTATTATTTTTATTTATTTTAAACTCAAATTTTCTTATCTTTTACGTGGGTATATAGTTTTACTTTGTCTAATGATGATGATCATGTGTTATATGCATTTGCTACTAGACTTATTGGGTGTTACCTTAGTAAACTATCTATCAAATATTCATTTTAAAATATTGGCTATGTGATCTATTTGCCCATTGGATATTATGATTCAAAACTGGTTGGGTTATTGCCTTAATATGCGGATGAGTTTTGTTGTTATGTTGTCCGTGTGAGTGTGCAATGGTTCAATCCTTAGCCTTATCACTTGTGCAGATTTTTAGCACTCACAAAAACTTAGCTCATGATCCCATTCTTTCCTTCTTTCTTTAGATTGCTTTTCAATGGAAGCATTTTTGCTAACTATCTATCTATTTTGTTTTAGAAATCACCACTAATATCTACATGTATCTTCTTCTCTGCTTCCGATCTCTTTATTTTTTTCATTTTTTGCTTTTCTCTTTTGGTTTAAACAAAAGATAATATCTTGCTAGGTCTTGAGATCCTGTATCAGAAGAGTTTGTTGTACCTTGGGAATATCTACTGCGTCAGAATAATCCTTAACGGCAGTGCAAATCTGTATGCCTCAGACTATTAGTGTTATTATTTTTGTGTTTCTTTTCTTTATTTATTTTGTAAGTATAATTCTTCAACAATCTTAAGGATTATTTTTTCATACAACCTGAAGCAACTTATATACACAATTCCGACCTGGTAGGTGTTAAAGTTACCCAAAGACAAACACATAACAACACAGGTAAGTGTTATTTTTCTGAAAAATTTTAGGTGGTATACTTTGGGCTACCAGGCATATCTATATAAATAAAAATACTTTTACCTCCTAAATAATGTGAGGGAAGGAGAAAAATTTGTATGTAAGCGACTCTAAAAGAATCATCGTTCTTGGTAAAGGAATAATAAATTTAAAACTTATCTTAGGGGAAATAATCTCATTAAATGATGCTCTCTATATGCCTGAAATACATCATAATTTGATGTCTGTATCTATGTGGAGCAAAGTTAGTGTTGAAGTTATTTTTTAGAATAATAGAGTAACGCTATCAAAACATGAAATTTTTGTGGGAAATGGTTATTATGTTAGTGGTTTGTTCATGTTAAATGTCTCTCATATCATGAATAAAAATGCAAATTCTTCTATGTATATGGCTAATTCTATAAAGGGAAAACTATCATTTTGATCCTTAAAAGATTAATTAACTAATAAATTAGTCCTTGAAAGATGTTTTATTAGTCTGTGGTACTTCAATGATAAATTCTGTTATTGGCAATGGGCTTTATTAGTGTTAACAAAAACTATTTTAGAGACTAATTTATCAACATATTTATCTTTTAAGGATTAATTTGTCACGGTGCTGATACTTTAGGAACTAATTTGTCAATATGTTAATCATTGAGATACCACAGATTAATAAAACATTTTTTAAAGACTAGTTTGTCAGTGTGTTGATATTTTGAATGTCAAATTGGTGGTTCTCCTTTTTAGGAATATGCGGCATTCTAGATCAAGACATGTTAGTGTATCTTATATTAAAAAAAAAAACCATTATTTATGTTCGTGGAATGGTCTATGGATGGTTCGATAATGTTTAGGGGAAACCATTTATGTGAGATTTTATAGTCAGTAAATTGTTGCCTCTCGGTGAAACGTTATTCTTAAGCTTGATTGATGAAAAAACATTCGTGTTATGTAGCACTCTTTTGTTCCTAATTTATTTATATATTGTTGATTTTATACTCTTGATTGTTGATTTAAATATATATATATATATATATATATATATATATATATATATATATATATATATATATATATATATATATATATATAATGGTACATGTTATAATTTTTGACTCACTAATTAATTAAGTAAACATAATTATACATATTTTCTAGGATTAATTATCCAAAAAAAATAAAAATCTAGGACGAGGTATGTTGTGTCATGTGTGAAATGTCGGAATGGTTAATGATTTGGTTTCGGCGTTTGCTTTGCTAGCTGATTTATCGTTGTTGGGGTTCCTTCCAAGGTAAGACATGAAATGTTTTTGCTTACTTTCCAATCTTAGGAAGTGGAATTGACAAGGCCTAATGTGCCATTTCTTTCATGTGTTTTCATATCCATTTATGCAATTTGCAGCAGTAATGTTGGTTGTACGATCTTTTGTGTTTTTCTGTTTTATTCCACTAAACAATTTTTTTTTTTGTTCAAATCTATACTAAATCAAAAGAGAGACATTTATTAAAGCTTGATTGGTTTAACTAGTTTAGTACACATAATCCTTTTTAATACGAACTTGAATTTAAGTATTGTCAATAAAGAAAACTAATGTTAAACCAACTTTATCTTTGTCGACCCCTAATTCGAACAAAATTGGTTGGTATTCAATATACTATGAGTATTGGTATTTTTTTCAATTAAATAGAGGCCTTTGACATAACAAATTAACAATAATGATGTGTCAATATATAATTAGTTGATGATAAAAAATTATTTTTATATTTTTAAATAATAAATTTTATTATTGATTAAACCCATTGAATAATTAAATTTTGATAAAAAGAGATAAATTATGTTATGAAGACAAGACTCGTTAGTGTTGGAAAATCTAGATTAGAAGTATATAACTAATACCCTTAATGTCGCTTGCTACTTACATGTAAGACTCACTATTTAATTTCAAAATGAACTTTTACCTTCTGTTTGGATCTAGGGAAAAAAGAGAGGATACAAAAAGGAGGAGGAGAAAATCAAGAGAAAAGAGAGAAATTGCATGGGGCTTATGTCACAGCTTTCTCCTCTATCTTAAGAAGAAAATGGCATATGGGAAGAGAAAATGCCAAAAAGATATGCATGCCCTCTTAGAATGAATAAAAAAAAATTTCGTTGTGATATTTTATTTTTTGGACTGGATAAAGAGATTTGGACATGCAAATGAGGCGATAGTGCAGCAAAAATCTCAGCCTCGTAAAGACTCTACCTGGAGAGCAAGGAGTCGAGTTTGACTCTAGGGTCAGAGGAGATGGATATTTTAGGATAGAACAAAATGTTGAAGAAAAAAATAAATTATATTTAGTGGAAAATATGAAACAGTTTTCAATAAAATGAAAAAATATACTAAAAATTAAAACTTAGATAGTTTTTATATATGAAAATATTATAAATTAAATTTATATTATATTATTTTTATTTAAACAAATAATTTCAATTTATATTTTATAATTTAGCATTAAAAAATAAAATTTTTAATTAATATTTATTATAAAATTATCAAATAAAATTTTATGTATCATTTTAAAATTTTATAATTAAATAAAAATAGAATATTTATACTTTATTACTTTAAGAATATATGTGTCATTTTAAAGTAATTCTTTTTTTTTTTTGTCATTTTCTCTTCATCCAAATATATGAAAAAAATATATATATTTTTCTTTTTATTTATTTTTATTTTTTTCTCTTATTTTTTTCTCCGCATCCAAACAAACTATTAGCATCTTAAAAATACTAAGTATATTTTATTTTAGGGTGGTTTCAGTTTCTGTTGCAGCCAACATTTTTCCCTTCTATTTTTCTCTTAATAAATGACGACAACAGGCAATTACCTATATATATATATATATATATATATATATATATATATATATATATATATATATATATATGTCTAATACACACATTATTATTTCCAAATCACCACAATCAAACTTTTCAGTAAGATTGTTTTCTTTTGAAAAAAAAAACAGCGCAATCAAACTAGCTGCATGCCAATAGAATTCACACGCTTAATTGGTTTTCCACTTAGCATGTGTTTGGGAAAATGGTAAAATTAAAATCAAAATTATTTTAATAATTTCTTATTTATATAAGCACTATTTTAAATACTGATTATGTGAGATCAAATCAATTTATGTTTAATTATTTCAGTTGAAAAGTAATTTTAAATAATTTATTTTATTTAAAATGTATAAAAAAATTTGTTTTGATTTGATAAAATTATTAAAAAAGGGTATGAAATAATTATTTATATTATATAATATTTGATATTTATGATTAATTTGATAAAAATATAATAATTATGAAATAATTAACTTTTATTTGTAATTATAAGTTTCAAAAAATTATTTATACTTATAAATTATTTTTTAACTTAAAATTATCAACTTTTGATTGTAATTAATCTATTTTCTCAAATTTGCCAAATATGCTAAATTTTTTTAAAACGGCTTTTTTTTTTCTAAGAAAAAGTTATTTTACTGGTTTCTCAAACATGCTAATATTGCTATGATTTGCCTTTAATTTATTGGTTCCTAAGGCTCCGAAAGTACGTCTTAATTTTGAATTGAGGCTGATCTTTCTTTCACTTTTTTTTGTTTTTTTTGGTAAACAAAGAAAAAACTGAGCTGCTCTCTAAAGTCCACCATCATTTATGTTCTGAACGTGCAACACAATAATGCCAACTGTATACCCTACAAAGTTTCATAACGGCAACCGAGAGCAACAATAAATCTTCGATATTTGTCGGCGAATTGAGAGACCTGTTAATTGTAAGCTCATTATGTGGTAGCAATTATATTTTAAGGGCATGGGAAACAGTGGTTTGCACACTTCTCTAATTCGGATTATTAGTTTTATAAGATGGTTGCATGCAAGTTGTCAAGTTGTATAGACGCCAAATAGATGCTGAAATCTATTGTGATCTGCGCTTTAAATGGCATCGATCTTATTCAACCTTTAGAATAGTAATCACTAATCCAAGGTATCGAAAGCATGCAATAATTTTTCGTATGAGGTGTGTTGCTTTATGTGTGAAATAACCATAAGTATCCGAAAGTCGGTTAGAATTCAACTATTCTAATTCATATTTGGTCGATCTAATATAAGATAAAGCTATCCTATATCAGTATTAATATTTTTCATCTATAAAACTTAAACTCAATATCTTATTTTAAAAAAATAAGTACCGAATTATTTGAGTTAATTAAGCATTGATAGCTTGCTTTTCAATCTTTCACATTAAAATTGATAAGGACTATTTGTTTTTTTGAATCACAAATATTCTCACTCTTTAAATTAAGAGAGAAGATTTTCAGTACATAAATGCCACCATGAAATTAATATGAATTCCTTGATTTTTGTCAAATATTTTAATTTAAAAAAAAATTGAATACAAATTTGTGTGATTAAAATGCAACTAGTAATAAATACATTACCAATTTTTTTTATCTAAACCACTAATATTTAGAATTTATTTATTTTAACAAATATGACTTGAGCTAAATCTATTCATTATAAAATAAAGTTCTTTCAGTATTATTATTTTTTTAATTTAAAAGAATCAAAACTTAAAATTTTATTTAAAGAGGATATATAAATGTCAAATCACTTAAATTAATTAAAAATTTGTGCCTTTTCAAATTTTTATACCAACCTTTTTCCTATCATATAACAGTGCTATTAAATTAATCATGCCTGACTTACGATTGAAATTGAATTCATAGGAAGGAAGCATTTCTTACAGTATTTTTAGAATGTATGTAGCTATGTCAAGAAATGTTTCTAGACTCCAAGTGTTTGCCTTTTATAGTCCGTGATTTCCTCTTCTCAAAGTTAGGCCTAAGCCTGTTAAATTCTGCAATCGGCGTTGCGCGATTGCATTGCGCTATATCATGGGTGTTGCGCTACAGCACAACGAATGCTCAAAACAGGGTGTGTGCTTTGATATTGTGCTATAGCGCAAGTGGTTGCACTGCAACGCAACAAAAAGTGTCTTAGCCTGCAACGGGGCTACGATATAGCATTTGCTTGACAACACTAACTTCTTTTACACACTGTCAAGTTTCATAACAATCAGAATAGTTAGAATCTACCAAAATTTGACTCGAGCGTCATAACACGAGCAAATTAAACCGAATACCAACTATAGTATAGTAGCCAACTCGGATCATTTCCCTAAGATGAATGCACCATTTGATTAGAAATTACAGTGGATTTGTTTCATCAAACAGTTGAAATGCAAAATGTATAAACCAAAATAAAATAGAATTGATGAGCAATGAAATCGAATTGAGAGATCTAATCCAAGACACAAGATAAACATAATTAACACTCCATCATTGGATTCTAACTATATGCAACACTCCAATTCGATAATTAGACTTAGACTTAAATGAAACCTCAATCTAAATCTAGCATTCACATGGTAACCACCATGAATTCAACTAATTACACAATCAATTTGATTTAGAAACCTCTAAAATCGAATTGAATTGAATTAGTTTCAAACTCCAATGCAACTAATCATATATTCAGATTTGAACACAATTCACACTCCTTCAACAATCAAATCACATACATCAACCGAATCATATATGACATGATTACATTCCTAATCAACATTCAAGAATGAAAAACTTCAATTCATGCACGAGATTAAGAAGGAGAGAAGGGGAGATGAAACCGAATTGATGTGTTGCATCCGAATGATGCACCAATCCTCAAGAGTTTAATTGCTTCTTGATGTCTTGAATCAGAGGAGAATCACTCCTCCATTAATGGAGGAAAATGCACAAGAGAGAAAGAGAGAAAGAGAGAAAGAAAGAAAAAGAGAAATTCTATTTCCAAATTCTAATCAAATGAGTCAAAAGTCAACTCCTAATTCAGGTTCCCTCCTATATATGCCTATGATTATCACACTAATTGACTAATTACATTAATCCTCTCTTCTAAAGCTGAAAGTAGACTCCTCATTTACATTAATTGGACTTGTGGAAGAAAACTTATGCTAAAAACACTAATTCAGCTTCACTAGATCCATCAATGAACTTCAACTGCATGTTTGGCCTAGAAAATGCCATTATTTGCTCTAGTGATCTGAGGAAAAGTTGTAGGCCTAGAAGTTACCTTTCCAATGCCACCAATTTTGCCTCAATTGGATTCCTGTAGCCTAAGATATAGCCCAATTAGTGCACACTGCTCAGAATCCATGATTACATCTCTTGAGTCCATTTGAAGGCCCAAATCCAGTTTGAAAACTCCCAAACTAGCCTCTTACCTCTTCATAAGAGTTGTAGGCCTAGCTCTTAGCTTTCCTACAAACCAAGAATCATGCCAAAATGAGGTATAGAACTTAAGTTATAGCCTAAAAACCAAAACAATATTAGAATAAGGCTAGCGCAGGAAAATTAGATCGAAGTCCAACCAAGGTCCAATTAATAGGAAATGGTCCAAGTCAATTCAAATATGCACAAAAGAGGGTTAATGAGCTAGATATGAGGAAAAATAAGTATATAAAATTCCAATTCATCAAATTCTCCTACACTTAGCCCTTGCCGCAAGACTCAACCTAAAGATGGTTAACCAAAGAAAATACCACAAGTCAACTACAACCTAAAGTCAATACCCAAAATGGAAAAATCATTCTCCAATGAATAATCAAAAGTTCTAAGTTTAGGGACAAAATAATATATAAGGCATCAAGAAGTTTCCAACAATCAAATCAATTGACTCCCCACCTTTCTAAAGTGTAAACCAAGTAATATCACTCAAAGTGCAAAGATCAAGTATTAAAAACCTCACAAGATGGTGTATGTATAAAGCTCATCAACTCTCAAGTGCGTGGGTAAAAGTGTTTCATTCAATTCACCTCAATAGATCATGCATTACTATAGACTTGTTAATCTTCTACTTCTCCACTACTTGTAATCACATGCAAACACAAATCAAGAGGGCTTTATTAATGGTTGAATGGGGTTAAGGTAAGGGTAGGAAATATGAAGATATGACAAGGTAAAACCCAAGGCAATAGGAGAAACATTGATCAAGATACAAGCCAAGTTCACAGATGTAGGGGGTTTCCCCAAGTCATTCTATAGCATATTCATTCCCTTCATCAAAACTCTCCATTTTATTCACTTCTTTCTTTTCTTTTCTTTTATTCACTTTATTTCAAAAATTTTATTTTTGTTTTGGTTTTTTTTTTCTCTTTTTTTTTTTAATTCCTTGCACCCCCCCACACTTTAATGTTTGCATGTCCCGGGAAAAATCCCTATAATTGATTCCAGGCACAACAAAAATAATGAAACCAATGCCTTCCTATCCCCTAAGGTTAGGTAGAATCATAGTTTTTCACTTAGGCTTGTAATATGCTAGAAGTCAAAGAAAGGTCAACAAAGCTCAAAGGGGCTAACAAGGGAAATAATGCAAGGTGGGCTATATGGCCAAGTGGCTAAAATGAAAAGAAATGCCTCTATCATGTCCATGAATGCATATGAAAATGTAGCCTCAAAGAAGAATCAAAGCAAGTTTTAGGATGACATAAACTATGAGGGATAACACACAAGAAAGAAAGGAATGGCATGAAATGCAACCATCCAATACATAGCTCAAAAGCTCATGAGGGTAGTGTTCATCATACTGAATCATAGCAAATCAAGATTAATTACTAAATTCACACATCTCAAGAGGGAAAAGAATAATGAAATCATGTTGGAACTCTATCCTCCTTAATGACTAAGGCCCTAACTCAACAACCTTCAATTCAGCAAAAGAGAACAAGATTAACAATTATTATGGCAACAAAACAAGGTATAGATCTTGATTAACAATTTTTTTTTTTTTTAAGAAAAAGCACCACTGACGTCACTCTCTCTTTTCCCAATTTCCTTTTTCTCATCGACGTGTTTCTTCTCTCTTGCCAAGACTATTCCCTTTTCCCTCATCATTTCATTCAAAGTTTCAGACATTCACACCTAAAAGCCAAAACCCATCTTTTCTTGCCAAGACTATTGCTTTCTCTCTAATCCCACCCACCCAAATATCTCATCCTTTCTACAGAAACCAACATTTACCATCAATTTAGATGCAAGCTTTTTATGCTCTAGTGAAGGCGGCCTCTCCCTTATGGCGGTTTCTCTCGCCACAGCAGTGGTGCATGACTCGCAGTGGTGAGTTCTGTGCCAGCGGCAAAGCTTCTCATAGTGAGCAAATATGGGTGGTTTGTGGTGGAAATCGTGACAATAGAAGCAGAGAAGCAGATGAAAGTAAAGCAACGAATGTAGGGCGCCCACAACGATGCCATGGTGGCAGCAAATGGAAAGGAACGACGGTGAGAGGATGAAGGTTGAAGGAGATGGGTATCAAGTGAAGTTTCAGAGTTTCTTCCTGTGTTTTGACTTTTGGGTCATCTAATTATAGGTGTGGGTTTGTAATGAGAAATGATATATAGAAAAAACACAAGAGCGGGTTTGGGTTTACGAGTTGGGTAACGAGTGTATTTTTTCATACCCAACACCTGACTCGAACGATGAACAGGTTGATCCAATTTTTACTCGAATAGACCCAATTACCCGACCCAATCCGGATTTTTTGTGATTGGGTCGGTCGGGTTCACGGGATTTACTCAAACCTGTGAACACCCCTAAATTGTAAACCGTAAACCTATAAAAGGTCAATAAAGGCTTAGATATATGTTCATTATGATATTGTGAAATAAAAGTATCTTGAGGTATTCTTCAAGTAGTAGGCAATTTTGTGGGTTTTTTCTCAAAAAAAACCTGATATTGATGTTTTCATTAAGAGTCTTCCATAGAAGAAAAACTCATCAATTTGCTTTAGGATCGTGGTTTGCAGAATTAAGAGAGCAACTTACTCCCAAAGAAGGGGCTTGCATGGATAGAATAAAGAAAGAAATCTATGAGATGATTAAAGAATGTCTAGCGTCCTAAGATTGCATTGAAGTTTAATTGGCCAAGATGATAGCAATGCTTGAAAAGCAAAACTGGTGGTTCAATGACCCTATTTCATCAGCAAATCAAGAATCAAAGATTAGGGTTCTAGCAGTAAAACCCACGACATAAGTCAATAGATCAAGAACCAGAATCAATATCAACAATAGATCAAAAATTGAGATGTTCAACAACAAATTAGGAATCACAAAGTCTTGATCAAGAAACCCCAATTTCAGGTTCGTCCATGAACATGAGCAGATCAAGGGAATTCGGGTTGTTACAAACATCATAAGAATTAGAGATAGCAAAAACACCACCACCACCACCACCACTCTGATTGACTAATGATCACTGCAAGAATCGCTACCACTGCTAGATCCAAAGTTGTTCATGGTCATAGGTAGACCGATGGCGGAACTTGGAATCTCACATCGGTTGGAGGAGTAGCCATCATTGAAGCCACTGATGATGCCTTTCGGTCTTGATGAGCGGCACCAGTGCCCACATCCACCATCACTAACAAGATTGATGACTTGCGCAGTGGTTCTTCTAGGATTTGAGTCTAAAGACAAACCAGATGAAGGAATGAACTAATACTTCTCCACCAGCATTGCAATTATTGGAAGCCGACATGATTGCGACGAAGCCTATGGTGGTGGAGGCAGCGGCCATGATGAACTCTCTCGCGATGGTGGTTGCAATCTGCGGTGGTGAAGTTGAACCACCATTGTTAAGGGGCAGCTGCTAGAACCCCTTGCACAAGTTCCATCATGATAGGGATGAAGGAAGTTAAGGCAACACTTAGTCTCCATCAACTAGGCTTGTTATGGGAAAATTACAAAAATGGGATGTCAACAAGAATGGAAGAAGGAGATGTGTGGTGTTTTGCTCTAATGAGCCAAGCCCAGCTCGATGGAAAGGCTATGGCACATCATTTTCTGTTGTTGTTGGGATCAAGCCAATTTCTTATTAGTCCAATTCAATGATGGGACCTTGGTGGAAAATTATTTGTAAATATTCACACACACACACACACAAAAGCTCTTGGGATGGAAGGCCACGTGAAGAGGCTACATGAAAGACTTGGGAAACCTTGGTAGATCTTTACATAATGTAGGTGGTGGAGGACAAGGTCCTTTTCTATGGAGGGGTGTAATGTTACAACCCAAGGAGTAAGGAAGTTAGGATCTTGAATTATGTAAATTGATCTTTTCAAGTTATAATAGAAAACAGTTATCAAGTGCATATAAATAAAGTGAACGGTTACTTAGGATAAAAATATGATAGTAATATATAAATTATGAACCTATAAAACGTCAATAAAGACTTAGATGTATATTCGTTCTGATAAGGTATTTTTCAAAGAGTGTGGAATTTTGTGAATTTTTCTCAAAAGAAACCTAAGAGGCATGTTCCAGCGCATGCTTGAGTTGAATAGAGAAAGGCTCACTTTTACATGTTACTATTACAATGCATCTTCATGTAGACCAATATTTTGTATTCACTTTGTTCTTCATAAGAAAGTGCACTATTTTAATGAACTTTTACGTAAATTGATATGTGGCGATTAGCTTAGCTACTATAAAATTTACACGCAGTCTTATAGCTGGTCCCTAGATTGAAAAAAGGAAAAAGAAGTTTCTTTACATAAAATATTTGTTATATAATATCTAATTATATACAGTCACATTATTAAAAGTATTATTATAATTAGATTAAAAAATTTATAGTCAATATATAATATAATTAATCGAAGATATAAAACAATTTATATTCATGGTATATTAAAATTAATTTTTTGAAGTATATTATTTATTAATAGTATTATTTCAGCTATATTTTACCTACTAACATCTAGAGCACATTCAAAAAAAAAGTCCATAACATGAGGGTATTGAATTTAAAATATGATGTATAATAAAAAATTTTCTATGTGTGACGAGCATCTTAATTACCAGGGAACCACTTTGCATATATAGTATTTTTTTTATATAAGAAATTAATAATTTGCAACAAAAATTAAATTTTCGTGTCGTGAACTTCTGTAACATTATTTATTAATTTTTTTAAGTTTAATAAATTATATAGGAAGTGAATACAAATTCTGTAATAAAAATAGTTACATAAACTCCTGATGTTCCAGCAAATAGTTGAGTTTCTAAGAGCTTTTAAGTTATAAAATCTCTCTTTTTTGAGTATTTGATAAGTGTTTTTATTTGAATTTCTAGAAGTTTAAGTTTTTTTTTATTTTCTAGCTTGTTTGAGGATTTACTATGGTCTAAGCATATGTTTTAGTTTCATTTACAGATTATGAGTTCGCTATAGCTAATTGGAAAGTGATAGTCAAAGTGCTCATCAAGCATATAGTGCTCAGGTGCCATATCAAGTGTATGGTACTCAAACGCTATAGTCTCAACACTCAAGCGGTGCAATAGAGCAAAGGAGAAGCTTTTAAGCAACTTGGCGCTTGAGCGCCCAAAAGCTGACGCTCAAGCACTAGCACATCTAAGAAGAATTCTGTTTCAATATGTCTAGCACTCAGGCACTAGTGATGCACAAATTTGGTGTCCTTTCACTATTTATAATTATAAAAGAGTAATTAGCCACTCGTTTGGGGCACTTTTAGGTTAGGAAATAAGAGAAAAAATTCTTCGGCTCTTGGATGAGGCAACGAACAACTAGAGAAGTAGAGTTTGAGGAATCATAACTCCTGATCTTGAATTTTTATGGTTTCTTTTCCTATTTTCTTCTTTATTTCTTTTGTAGCATGAGTCACTAAACTCCATAGCTATGGTGAGGGTGCAATCTGATGTGGGTGGCTTGTTTATGAATTTCTTGTGATTTGGTGTTGGTTTCTATGGATTAAGAGTTTATCCCTTGTTTTTATTGAAATTTGTGAATGGATTTTTCATGAATTGATTTAGGGTTCATATATGAATTGAAAAATTTGTGTATATTCTTGCTCTAAGGATAAACTTCATAGTTCTCAAGGTTTAGGAATTTATCTTAAAATTATGTGGATTTAGATTGGTTTGATTGTTTAATCCCCTTTTTTTACTAAAGTAATTAAGGAATTGATATGTTTTATGTGAGAGGAGAAGAATTGGTTTCACTAAGGAATTGGGAATCAATTACTTAGAATCCTTCCTTTAATCTATAGTTTTCCAACTCAAGTACATAAGGATTCAATCAACTTATAGAAAAATCAGACAAACCCAACCCCTAGCTTCTTTTGAACACTTGCTAATTTTGTTTGAAGTTTTTGTTTTCTTTTATTGTTAGTTGCTATTATTCTGGTTTTAAGTTTTAATTTTAGAACTTTATTTAATCCAAAGATTTGTGGTAATCTAAATAGAAATTAATTAGTGAATTGTTGTTTGATAACATCAATCCTCATAGGACGATACTCACTCACCGTGTTTACTGCTTGAACAATTCAGTGCACTTGCCGAGAAGAGTTATCAAGTTTTTGGTGCCATTGCTGGGAATTAAGTGCTCTATCAACAATATTAGTAGCTGGTAAATTTTTATTTTAGACTTTTTTTCTCTATTTTAAATTCTTCTTTTATTTGTCTAATTTGTATAGACTTTTTTTTAAAAAAAAATTGTCTTTATTTACCTATTCTTGGATGGATGGCTATTGTTGTGATATATATAGAAGTTCTACACATCCAACAAATGTATGCCCAATCATTGTTCCTTGTTGTGACATATGTTCAAGTGTCATGCATCAAACAAATTTGTGTCCATTTTATGAGCCTGAAAACTGGATGTCATTAATGGATTTATATTGTGCTTGTTCAAGTAGCATTCATCCTACATGTTTTTGTCCACATTATGAGCCAAAAGTGCATGATTATCAAGATAATGAAGTGGAAGTGGCAATCAATGAGGAACCAATCAATGAGAAACTAAGTGAGGCATATGTGTTAGGAGATATGAAAGTTCTAGGTAAGGACAATTCAATCGTGCTTAATGTTTCTATCTCTCAAAATAGATTAGAGCTGTGCAAATCGATAGCTGTCAGTTTTCCTTACTTTATGCACAAAAAAGTGATTCAGGTGTCTCATATTTTGTTTGTTATTCTTGTGTATATCTTTGATAAATATTTGATAATTCTACTAGTTGTAAGGAAAAAATACATTTATGATACTTTTGACTAGGATAAATTTCACAGGTCAATTAGCACTTCTTAGGAGGCAACCCAAGTTTTATTGCTTTTGTTTTCATGTTTGTGATAGTTAGTGTTTGTTGAGTCAGCTTGAATGCTTCCCCAAGTTTGGAGCCTTTGTAGGGGAATGTATATAGTGTCGATCACAAAAATATTTTCTTACTTGTTAGCATGCATTAAAACATTTTCCTTACCCTTATTTCATGTCAATTCACAATAAGCGACATTGAGAAATGAAGCAGATTATTTGGGCTTCTGATTAGATTGTCAGAGTGGGTGTGGACCATTTTTCTTCCTTTCCACTCCCACTAGATAATGATGATGACGTTGAGCAGTAGGTGATGGTTCACTACAAGAAAATCAGGGGTGTTCTACTACTTTCTTTTATTTTTCTTCATTTTGTTTTGTTTGATTGTTATCAATTTATTGCTTTTCATTTTTTTTTTGGTCAAATTTTAGATATCTTTTATGTTTTAGTTTTCTTTGTGTTAGTCAAATACTCGCAAAAAAAAAAAAAAAAGGAAAAAACAGTGAGTTTCTTAAAGTTTTCTTTTTAGAATTATGTTGAGTGCTTAATGATTTCATGAATTTTTATGAACTTGAAGTATTATGAGCACAATGTCTCTAAAAGATCATGCTTTTACTCATCATTCTTATTAGTGCTTTAATCTAGATTGTGCATTTTCTTGGGGATGAACCCAATTAATTTTCTAGAGAAAGCTTATGTAGTATATTTAGACTGACTCTTATCTTAGGACATGTTTGATTCCTTGTTGAAGCGAAATCCTAGAGTAGTGCATCTTGGTTAAATGATTAGAGCATTCTTTGGAATGTTTGAGCCTTTTAACTTTACTCGATAATGTATATCCCTAGATCCCTTTTGAAGCTAAAAAAAATGATAAAAGACATTTTCTTTTGTTTTAACCTTCTTTTATCCTACCGTTCTTTAAAACCAAAAAAAAAAAAAAAAAAAGTCCTACGTTGAATAAATTTTGTTGGGATCTTGAAGTGGTAGATTACGTGTTCTGTTCATCTTATAGTTAGTGCCACAATTTCATAGATTAAGTTGTTATTGTTTTGAGTCTTAAAAAAAAAAAAAAAAAAGAGAGAAAAAAGTGCAAAGCACAAGTATAAAAAGAAAAAGAAAAAAAAATACAAAAATAAAGAATTGTGGCACTGTTTTGTTTTTATTTTGGATTGTGATGTATGCTTCAATTACCCAACCTAGTGTAAATTTTTCTTTTCCCTTCTTTTTTAACCTTAACCTTTGGCATAACATTACAAGCTGTAAAAGACCTTTTTGTTCATCTTAGTGCATTGCTTCTACATTAGTGGAGTTATACTATGGACTGAGTTTGAGGTATTTCTTGAGTATCTTTATAATCTAATCTGAATTATTGGTCTGGAACTGATCCATGGTTATGTGCATTTTGGGTTGGGTCATACAGAATGCATATGATGATTGCATGATTTAATTTTTCCTTATGCTTCTTTTTGTATAGTGGTGTTGAGGAGTTTTTCTGAGGGCACGTATAATGCACAATTCTTGTTTGAGAACTTTTGTTAGGTGCCATAATTTTCTTCTTGATTTTTCTTTTGCTTACGGACAAGCAATATCTATTCCATAAAAAAAATGTTGAAGATTAAACCATTCAGCAACTCAAATTCTAAATTATTAATAATTTAATTTAATTTCATTTCATTTTAGCCTTATGTGGACTGTTTAATTATAGTTGGCTACTGTTTTTTTCACCCCATTACTATTATGTCTATTTCACTTATAGCAATATGATTGATATATCCATGAATATGAAATATGCTACTCGGCAAGCAGACACGCGTGAGTAGTGCACAGTGCATGATACTCATTTGGTGTAAAACCAAACAAATATCCACACATTTCAATTAATATTGAGGATAAAACTCAGAACATAGTTATTAACTAGAATTCATACATGATATCATGGATGAGAGCAAGTGATCATGCAAAATCCGTGATGAGAAAGCTAGACATGGGAATGGAATGGTGTATGTAAACAATGCCGTGTATGCAATGTACCTTAAGAGGAAAGTGAAAGTGAACGGCTGACATGAAAGACATAAGAGTACGTTTCTTTATATTATATAAATTTGATTTTAAAATTTAATTGTATAAACATAATTTTAATTAGAAGTGCGTTAATATTCATGAAATTTATGTTTAAAAGTATTTATCTCAAAATTAATTTTAGTATGATAGATGATGTTTACATTGTATAGATAAAAATTACTGTTACATATATACTTATCAGTAAAAAAAAATATGAATTTATTTCTTAGGTTAAATTAAATTCAAGTTCACGTCAAAATTTAATTATAAATGCATTGAAGAAAAATGATTTTTTATAATTAAATTTTATTTAATTTTATAAAATAAAATCACTTTGAAAATATAACTCTAATAATATAAATTATGGAATTTATTTATTTAAACAATATATAAATGATAATAGAATATTAAATTAAAATAATATCTTTATCAATGCTCATTTCAATGGAATTTTACCAACTATATATAAAAACAACAAAATATTTCTTTTACATTTACGGAGCTAGAATCAAATTTAAAGTTAAACTTAATTTTACTTTAAATGAATAAAACATGTTTGAGTTTGACATTACGATCACGGCAATTTGTAATCTTAAACGGGATTTTGGAAGGTTTTAGAGCAAAACCAAACACACACTTAGAGGTTTTGGTTTCCAAATTAACATTTAGACATTCTTTAGTTTGTCTAAGACTTCGGTCCACGGCTACTTATGGATGAAATATTGAGATAATTTTTTATATATGGGGCTCTCAAGTTTGGTTGTATTTTTCGAAGAGATATTCTTACTCATGAAAAATATAAGTCAATTTTTTTTTATTTGATAAACCGAAATATTGGGGTGCTTTAGCTCAGGAAGTCCTTGTGGAGTGCTTTTCGAAGCTGACTTGTACCCTTTAAATTTAAAAGATTAATATAATCTTACTCTATTTAATGATATTAAAAATAAAAATTATTCTTTTTAATATTTATAACCATTATAATTATTTTAGATATTAAGAATAATTTTACCAAATATTACTTTTATAATTTTTACTTATTAAGAGTAATTTTTATATTTATTATACCAAATAATATTATTATAATTTTTTTATAACAATTTTTAAAAAATCAAGAGAATTCAACAACTATTAAAAAATTATAATAATACTAAACCAAGATTTAGTGCCTTACGGTATTAATCCTATACGAGCATTTAGGGCGAGGTGCTTCCTTTGTAATTAAGTTATCGGCGGTTAAAGGTTCTAGCGTGCTAGTGTGCATGTCCACACGTTTAAATCACAAACACGTCCACTTCCATCCGTCATATTCAAATTTATATCGATCTGGCTTCCTTTATAATTAAGTTAGCGGTGGTTAAAGTTCTAGCATAATAGTATATGTGTCCACACGTATAATTCACAAACACGTCCACATCCATCCATCATATTCAAATTTATATGGATCTCCAATGCCATGTCTGTGTCTCACATAGATTGCACCTTGTTGAAGTCTGAACTAACTAAGAAGCAAGCCATGCCCATGACCATGTGGGTACATACAAACGTTACGTCAAAGACATGGATATGGACCCAATCACCCCAAAAGTAAGCAACGGGTAGCGTGTGGTCGACATGCCACAAGGACTCACTACGTGACATGTGCCATTTTGCAGCTAAAAGCTAAAACCCTCAAACCCCACAAAGCAATAAAATTTTGGTGGATATTACGGCAAATGTATTCTCATCCACGCCACTCTCATCCACTCTAACAAAACAGCCGTCAACTTTTACTATTGCTTAGTTATCAAAAACACAACTTTTACTATTGTTTAACGGGCGACACAGAGCATGGACAAGTGGTTAATGGATAGACTATCTATATATAAAAGTATGAAATTGCCCCCACTCCACTCTTCTCTGATCTTCTTCCCATCTCTCCACGAGTTCCAATGACCAGCTTCCTTCCTTACTTTATTCCATTTTCATAGCCGAGTCATAGTTTCCTTTTTATGGAAGAAAAGTGAATTTACTTTATCTGCCATGCGAACCTTGATTTTTTTAAAAAAAATTGAGAGAAAAAAAAAGAGAAAAAAAAATCAAAAATTAAGATGATATTATTAAAAAAAATTAATTTCGTCCATAAAAATACAAGAATTTCCTCTGATAACTATCTTCGTCCATGAAGTTTTCGTACGACGTAGCATTTTTGATATTATAAATGACTATCTCTACTTTAACTTTCACTCCTTGCTATCATTGCTCTCCACTCATTCATCAGCGACGGTTGAAAATCACGGCAGAGCAGAGAGGATTGAGAGAATGAGAAGTGTAAATTTTAGTAATCGTGTAAAATTATGTATACATCAAGCCAATAATGTGATTTATATATAAAATAGTAGAGTAACTAACTACTACTTAATCACATGTATATTTTAACTAATTACTAACTATCTCAACTAATCACTAACATAGTTAAAACTCTAACAGCGACAGTTGTCTGCAAGCATCACCACCTCAACCTCTACCTCACTCTCTCGCTCGCCTGTGTCGCTAGTGTTGACGCCACCCTTAACGACATCAAGAAGCTCCATGTGTTGCACACAACAATAGCGACGTTGTCTATAATGTCTTGGACAAGTACACCTCCACAATCCAAGCCCCAAGGGTGATTTATGGGGACTCCAACCTGGTCACTTTGCGGCAGACCCAATGAGAAATGGAAATCCTCCGCCATTAAAGGTGAGACTGGCTGTGAAGAAACAGATTTACGTGCAAATTACACATAAATTTAACCCGTCAAAGTTTCTCTCGTATTTTTACCCTATACTTAATTCACCATAAGCATTTTTTTCTCACCCAATAGTTAATGCCGATGCACCCTTGCTAGTTGTTATTTGTAAAGGCTTCTTTTTTTTTTTTTTTTTGGGGTAAAGGGAGGGATTAAGAGAAGGGGATGGGGAAAGGGGGTGTGGCCCATAAGAAATTGAACCTAGTCTGCATTGTTGAAAGCATTGAATTTAATTCATGATCAAACCCAACACACAAAGCGGGAGGTTACAGTAACGCCAAGAACTCAAAGCGAACAGTTAGAAAATAGACACTAAAGTCCGATACTAGCTACAAGCCTGAGATGCTACCTAAGGTAATAGGGTTAGAATACGTCGATATAAGAAGAATAACTCCTATCTAATTTCATATAAGTTTTCACTAAACTAAACAGTCCAATTTAAGAATAAAGATATATACAAATAATCCTATTCTGCAGGAACTTTTTGAGTTTTCTTCTATGCTTAATCTTTCATTTTATACTCAAATTGTATTATCTTCAGCTAGTAGAAATCTTCACTTTTTCTTTTTCTTTCTTTAGCCTTAACAAGTATATTCTTTTCTATCATAGCATTTGCCACATGGATAGTGCATCACAAAGATGAACAAGATCCTACAACACATCACCTCAACAAAAGTGTGCAAAATACATGAAGCTAAAGAGACAAAACAAAACCCTCATACATCCATCACCAAAGCGTTGCTAATTTATTATGTCCTAATGCAGTTCTCTGATGCTGCATATATAATGGCAATCATAAGTAGAGCCATCAAAATGGGTTGTAGTTTGTGAGCCAACCGACTCGACATATAAAAATGGTGGGTTGAGTCATTAAAATTTGGGTTCATATAAAAGTGGGTCAAAATGACCTAGCCCATATAACCCACGGGTTAAACGGGTTTGGGTTGGGTTGGGCTCGAGTTGGCCTGTTTCCTCACACTAAAAAAAAAAAGGGCCACTCAATCTCTAACGTTACTCACTCATCGCGTGACACCCTAATGCCTTAATCCCTTATTTGAGTCATTTCACAAATCACAATTGACAACACTAAAGAGTAAAGCACCCACCCCTTTCTTCTTTCAACTTTCACTTTCACCCTTTCAACCCTAAAAGAACATACACAATCACTGTTGTTGCTGCCGCCCTGCTTCTTCCCCATCGCACTCGGACAGCTGTCGCACATCGAGCCGCCACTGTCCAGCCCTTTGTAGCTGCCATCATCCAAGCCTCTCACCACCGGTACGCTCTCTTGTTAATCTCTGGGAGTTGTGGTTTTTATTTTTTATTATTATAGATGAAGATTAAGATACTGGAGAAGAAGATAAATTAGATATTGATTTGACAATCCAAGGCTCCAATATAGTTGTTAAGCATGAAGTTCATAAAATTGGAGATCGATACATTGGATATTTTGACCCTTGAAGAATTGTTAAGTTGCTGCAACTACAATATGTTTTGAGTTTTTTGACTTTTGAGAGTTTGTTGTGTATTTTGGACTTTGGTACTGTTGAAGTGTTGGTGTTAAGTATTTAACTTCATATTGATGTATGTTGGTGCTTTGGGGTGCTGTTATGACTTATGAGTGTTATGTTAACAAAACTATTAGTGGTTTTAATTTGTAGTCTTGGTGGACTTATATTTATATTGTGTTGGATTAGATTGGATAGATTTCAACTTAAATTTAATGTTGTTTGTGTTTTTTTTCTTATTTTATAGGTGTATATATTTTTATTTTCAATTTTTTAACTTTGTTTGGCATTTTTTAAATTAATTTTAAGGTTTTTATGATTTTTAAAATTTTTTTATTATATTTTGGTGAGCTAATCCGTTTAATCCATCAGTTCAGGTGAGTTAAGCCAGATTGATATTTTTATGGCTCATCAGAAAAGTGATCCAACCTATTTTACTGGTCTTAACCCGTGATCTGTGGTGGGCCAACCTGGCTCACAGCTCTTTTATAAGAAAGCAAAGCAGTAATAGCGATATATATCATTTCTCACAATTGGATGTAGGTACTATCAAGAGAAATACATTGGACAAAAAAATCACACAAATTACTGCTCAATGGAAAGGTAAGACAACAAATACAGATAAAAAAGAAACAAACAAAACAAGAAAAAAAGGAAAAGGGGGGTCATCAGACCACCATAGGAGGAGGCGAGCCTCTCCATGGGGCTGGTACCCCCAAGATCAGGCCAAGAAGCTACGCAGATGTGCCAAAAAATAAAAAAAGTAGAAGAATGGTGGTTGTGTCGAGAAAAAGGAAGAAAAGGAAACTCGGTCTCCATTCTTGCGAGGCAATATGGTTGTGGTTTACCACTGAGGCAAGACCTTGTCCACGATTTGTAAAGGAATTCCATTTGGAGAATTTTTTTTTTTAGGTCATGCATTTAGGGTAATTGTCATGACAATCTGAATGGGCCATAACTTCCTCAACTATTTGGCCCGATGCTGAAAAGTTTTTGAGTCCGGGCTCGATGCATGTTCATGTTCACTTGGTCTATAACCCATTTTTATTGCAACAATTGGTTCGTATAATAAAACGTATATGAGCCTATAATTGGTTTATATAATAGAAAATACATGGGTACAGGGTACAGGGTACAGGGTACATGGCAGCCGAAAACAGCAGAAAAATAAAAGTTATTCTTAATCAATGGCCAAAAGAGAAGACTATTCTCTGCATTGACCAAAGAAAATAGATATTCTCTGTATGAGATTTTTTTTTTAACAGGGAAAAATTTCTTTTAAAATGATTCTGATTTTATTTAAAATGCATTATTATCTTATCTTGTAAAATTGTTCAAAGGTAAATATATACTCATTTATTCGTTTTACGAATAAGCCCATTTTAAAAGAGTTTTACTCTTTCAAAGAAAGTTTATTATTTCAAATGTATTGTTGATAATAAAATAATACAAAAAATAGCAGGAATCTATATATTGACACAGATATAAGAATACATTTCTTAATAATCTAATTATTAAATTATCACTATTTATTATGTTAATTATTTATGTCAATTTTTTTTTTTAAAAAATTGATATCAATAAGAATATTATCAAACAATTATCATATATATATATAAAAGTATTTATTACATTGATTTTAATATATAAAAAGTGTATTAACTTATTTTTAAAATGATGTAGAATTTTATGTACATGATTTGTAGCGTGTAAACTTTGAATCTAACAGCAAATTTAATAAAAATGATTTAAAGTATGATAGTTGTATTTAACTTTAACTAATATTGGATAATCCCTTCCCATAAAACATACTTAAATTTAATTTTTATAAATTATCATTATAAAAAAATTTTATATTGATATTCAATCATATGCTGTACATAGGCAAAAATAATTTTTTTTTGAGATAACAAGTATAAGAGTCAACTACTTTTGCCTATATCATTGCACATAATCGGATATTAGTATAAAACTCTTCTACATTGATAGTGTATATAAATTAAACTCAACATACCCAACTATTTCTTTAAAAAAGAGGGTTTTATGGTAGTGAAATTGTACAATATCACAATTTTGGAAATCCATTTTCCCTCCAAAATTTTCACCACCCATGCCAACCAATCAAAATTTATTTATTTTTATTTTTTTAATGTATATCATAAATAAAAGAGGATGCTTCTTTGATAAACTTTTCAATATCTCTCTATTTCTACTATTATGAATTCTCTCATCTACTCATTCAATTCATTTCATAACACTCTTCATTTTCTTTTATATTCTTGTTCTCCTATATTTTAACGTCTCTCTACCAATGAAGTTTTAGTAATTTAAAACTTCATATTTTAATGTACAATAAATTGTAAAGCATGTATAGTCTTTATTCTATTTCATATATCTAATATTTAATTATTATGAATTCAAAATATATAAAAGAAGTATCATTTTTTTAATCCAAAAAAGTATGATGTTTTTAAATGTTGTCTAAATGTATACAATATATTAGTTTTATTATTTGTTTTTTTTTTTTTGAAAAAATTGATTGAATTCATAGGCTTACTATACTATGCTAATATTGGGTTTAGTCTATGTAAGAGTACATAAATACTTTTGTCATTTTTAAAACTTTAATAGCTTTCTTAAAAAAAAGTAAATATTACGGATAAAATCAATACAATTTTGGATTAAATCTTTCATATTATTTTTGTTCATCACATTTGTAATAAAAAATGTGTGCATTATATTGCTAACTATTCTAAGTTATTTTCAAATATATTGTATTGAAGACTAATAAAAATTATTTTAATTACTTAGATATGTATATAGTATGCTTTTATTTTAATTATTTTTATTGTTATCTCTGTCACGATTTCAGAAAGTATTGTTTTCTTCAATTTTATTAAAAAAAATTATCTCTTAATATCCTTTCATACATTATTTTTTAACAATTTTGATTTTACTTTCTTATTTCATTTTTTATACTTGTAATATTTATTCATAATGTAACTAATATTAATACCTCAATTAGATGCTATTAAACATATATTGTACGAGTAATACAAATATAAAAATTATACTTTAAGGTGATATTAAATATATATTATACAGATAATACAAATATATAAATTAAACAGATAATAATTAATATACGTTATACTTATTAACAGTTAAAACTAAATTTAAAATCAAATATTTGGACTCTAAAACTTATATCACAATCTAAAGTTATATTCATTTAGTTTTCTAATTAGCAATTTAAATTACTATTAATTAATTTTTTTAACATAACAATACTCAAATAGTAGATCTATGCCATATATTTATATCTATAAAATTAGATATTTGAAGCTTTAATATGCAATATTATTTACTTTTTTATTAATAAAATACCGTAGACTTAATGGCTCAAAAAAGGGGGGTATGAAAAAATTTTATAAATTCTTTAAAATTATCTCATAGATTGGAATGTTAAAAGATCCTCAAAAAATTTAAGGAATTTTATGGTACATAAAAAATAGTAAATTGGTTTTCTAAGTAATATTGATACCTTCAATAGGTGATATTTAACATCTATTAAATAGGTAATACAAATATAAAAGTTACAATATAAAATGATACTAAACATAAATTGTAAAGATAATAATTAGTATACATTATAACTATTAACAGTTAAAACTAAATTTAAAATTAAATATTTAAACTCTAAAGCTTATAATAAATTGTAAAATTGAATCTATTAATTAATTTTTTCAATCTTATAACACTCATATTATAAATCTATATCATATATTTATGTTTATAAGATTAGATATTTAAAATTTTAATATGCAATATTATTTTACTTTTCTATTAATAAAAATGCCATAGGTTTAATAGTTCAAAAAATAAGAAATAAAAGATTTTATAACTTCTTTAAAATTTATTCATGGATTGAAATTTCATAAGATCCTCGAATTTTTTTCTTATGGTCATTTGTCAAAAAATATTATTTTTTTGAGGAGAAAGTATTTATATTTATTACTTAATCAGTAGTGATAGTATTTAATTTTATATATCATATATTTAAGCAAATTATAATAAATTATTTTAGCAATTATATATATTTTTAGTTAATTTAATTTATTTAATCTATTTTCTTTATCAATTAATTTATCTTTATATACATAAAGTATGTATTTGGATCTATTTTTCTAGAATTGATTCTAAATAGAATTGATTTTGATAAAGTTGATTTTGAGGTAACATAATTTATATTTGGTAGTTATTTTAAAAATAATTTTAATAAAAAATAAAAAAATTTTCACTTATTTCAAAATTAATTCTAAAAATCAAAACTAATTATAAAAATCAATAATTAAACAACATTAAAAACCCCCAAAATTAATCCTAAAGTCCTAGAATCAATTTTAGAAATCGCCAATAGGCTTCCAAACAAACTGACAGTCACCCGTATACACGAAAGTAAATATACTAGTTTTCTTTAATAACTAATTACGACCAAATACTAATCTCGAGGTTTGTGAATCACGATCTTGGAATGTACTATAGTATACTTCACTCTATATTTTAAGCGTTTCGATAAGTTATATTTTTAGTATATAATAATACGTGCAAAATGAATAAATTAAATATGGTTAAAATAGAAAAAAATTTGATTTTTTTTTTATCGTATGCGGTTTTCACTGAGACCATTCCTCTTCTGTAGCGTGTATAGTTGTATTTTTATAGAATTAATTTTAAATAAAATTAATTTTATTAAAATTAATTTAATTAAAATTAATTTTAAGATAAAATAATTTATATTTGATAATTCATCTAAAAATAATTTTGACAAAAAATAAAAAATTTTTACTCATCTCATAATCAATTTTAGAGATAAGAATTGAATTTTATCTCTCAAAATCAAATAATATTAAAATTGGTAAAATAAATTTTGAAGATCAAAATCAATTCTAAACACCCTAAATATTGATCCAAACATGCTATTAGTAATTGTTAGATAAATGTCATTATAAACTTTTTTCATAACATAAGATTAGTTTTAATTAACTATTCATATAAATATTTTATATTAGTAATTAATCAAATATTATTATATATATGTAACTTTTGAATTAATTGTTATAAAAATTAAATATTTTTAGTATTATGATAATATATAAATAAATGATTGTATAAAAACTTTTTAACTGAAATTGGATTAAAATTAAATCCTGAACTTATGAAAACATAAAATATTTATGATCATAAAATGTGATATCTTACTCTCATCAGGTCAATGCGCGTGCACGGGGATCCACGAAACATGCCAAACAAGTTCGCGTGCCATGGTATCTTTGTCATCCTTTGTTTTCTTTCTTTTTTCTTTTATTAACAGTTTTGTTGTTGATTTATACATTATCTTTTACATATTGTTTTAAGGCTGATAATGCTATTATATAATGTAAATTTAATATATTATTCATATAAAATATTTTATATCATTAAATAATCATATATTATTATATATATATATATATAATTTTTAAAATAATTATTATAAAAATTAAATACTTAGTTATAATATATAATTAAATTATTGTAAAATTTTTTAAGTTAATAGTTCATTAAAATTAAATGTAGATATATAAATATGTTAATTATGAGATTAATTATTATTATTATACATTTTCATGTAATACCAAGCTACATAATTTACACAAAAACTGAAAAAGAGACTTTGCTGCTGTACAAAAAGAAACTGCAAAAAGAAAAACAAAAACAAAAAAGAGAAAATCTTGTTTTTCTGAAACACGAGAGATTCTCCCGGTTCAGCGCTTGTTTCCAAGCGGCAGAAAAAAGTAATAATAACAACAGCGAATAATTTTTGTCGCATTTCACGCGGTCACAGACACACGCGCCTTCTCAAGTTTCAAGCATTCAAAATGTCAGAAACTCAGAAGATGGTGCCAACACCACCACTATCACACTTGCCAACACCAACAACGCCCTCGAGCTACTCCAAACCGAAAACTACTCGGCCAAAAAAAAAAAAAAAAAAAAAGACATCATCGTACTTCCCATTTCACTTCCACTCTCTGGTGAGATTTTGGCTACTGCATGTTTCAACTTCAACACATTGTTGCTTTGCTCTAACCCTCAAATGTGTTTATTACTTTTTTTTTTTTTTGTAATTTTATATCTTTATGTTTTAATATTTTATTGCGGGCAAATATACTTGGACGACCCTTTTATGTTTTAATATTTTCTAGTTTGAATCTAACAATGAGTCTTTTTGGGTCCTGGAACTGGGAGAAAGTTCTTTGGGTAATGACTAGTTAGTTTCTTAAGAGAAATCTTGCATTTGCTACTTTTTGATTTTGATTTTTATGTTATTTTTTTAGTCAGATGTCTTTGAGTTTGCTTGTTTTGTGGAGATTTTGTAAATGGCTTAGTTTTTGTTGAAGCAAGGACCACTGTTGTTAGATTTATCTTTATGAGTACAAGGTTTGATATTTTAACTTAGGGATGGAATATTCAAACACTAAACCCTTGAAACCCAACTCAAACATTTCAGAAATTGTTTGCAAGTTGGCCAAAGTGTGTACATTGAAATCCATTGGGGTTTTCTCCTCTGAACTCCCCAATCTCAATCACTTGCACAAACCCATTTGCAATGATGAAGATAATTCATCACTTGCACAAAGCCATGGCCAGAAAATCCATCCACACCCCATTGAAGTGCCTAATGGAGAGGGTTCATGTGCTAGTTTGGAGATCATGAAGATCTTTGATGCTGTTTCAGGCCTCAAATTGGCATATCTCGAGCTTCAGCAAGCTCATATCCCTTATGACCCTCAGAAGGTTATTGCTGCTGATGAAAGAGTAGGTGCTGAGCTTGAGAAGCTGTGCAAGTTCAAGCTTGAATATAAGGAGAAGCAATGCAGGATTGCCATGTTGAATGCCGCGCGTTATGATCTCTTGCAATCTGAAATTAAGGCCAAAGAAGCATTGTTGGGGAGGCTTAAGTCTCAGAACAGCGTTAAAGACTCTAAGATTCTCCGGCTGCGGCAAGAGCTGCAGGATTTGGAGATGGTGAATAAAAATCTGACAGAGAAGATCAAGAGGGTAAGTAAGAAGAGGAAAGCGAGTGTTTCGAGTGGTGCCAAGTTCCAGGATGTCTTCAAGGCTGCTTCAAAGTCCATTCATGATTTTGCGAAACCATTAATTACCTTGATGAAAGCTTCAGGTTGGGACTTGGATGCTGCAGCAAAATGGATTGAAAATGAAGCTGTTTATTCCAAAAGGTGTGACAAGAAGTATGCTTTCGAGGCCTACATTGCACGCAGAATGTTTCATGGGGTTTCCTTAACATCTTATGAAGTGGGTGATATTGTGAAGTTTGATGACCCAATTGATGCACTGATGGAGAATCCAGACTCAGATTTTTCCAGATTTTGCAGAACAAAGTATCTTCTTGTTGTTCATCCCACAATGGAAGAGTCCTTCTTTGGTAATTTGGATCACCGGAATTTCATATTGAGGGGCAAGCACCCAAGAACAGAGTTCTATCAATTATTTTCAAAAATGGCAAAATGGGTTTGGGTTTTACTAGGGTCTGCAGTCTCAATAGATCCCCATGCAACCATGTTTTCTGTGGACAGTGAAAGCATGTTCTCAAGTTTGTACATGGAATCTGTTGATGAGGAAACAGAGATTGCGGTTCTATCAGATGAAGATCGAGCCACCTACAAAGTTCAGTTCATGATCATGCCCGGCTTTAAAATTGGACAAGCATTGGTGAAGTGTCGAGTTTATATCTCGAAACGCTCTTAAAGCTTAGTGGTCTTTCCAACTGGTAATTTGGCTTAAGAACTACATAACTTCTGTACAAGAGTCCTTTTAGTGATAGCTTAGTTAGTCGAGATAACAATGGCTACTGGGTTATGTTAGAATCTAAATCCACCAGTTTAGTGCTTGTAATCTTTTCTGCTTCCTGATGATTAGAGTCTTGATATATCTACTAGTTTTGACTGTCTCTTTAGGTTCTTTTTTCCTTTACTGAACTGAATTCTCTTTTTTCTTTTCAAATTCCTTTATGAACTGTACATATATCATATGTTTAATTAAATTTCAGTCAGTGGAAAATTTTCCTTCTCTTTTGTTGTGGAATCAGGTCAAAACCTTCAAGACATTGAACTTGAAATAAATGTTCTTGAATTCACTTTAATAAGTCCATGCTTATCAACAATGAAACATATTACTCTTAGCTTATTTTGTAACCTCCCCTCAATTTTGTGTGTTGATTTGTCTGTTTTCAGTTATGCTGTATACTCTTTCATTATCTTTTCTTTCTCGAATTAATGTTGATGACTTAAATGCATAGTCAAGCTGTTACTGAAGTATTTATCTTTGGAAGGATGTTTATTTACCATGATGTATGTTTGCTTTAGTGTGATACTATGCTGTAATTATTGTATTGTGTGAAGGATCATTATTAGTATTATTATTATTATTATTTTGGGTTTAGAAGGATCACAATTTATCTCAGCTCGAAATGCTATCATTTCCTGAAAATTTTAACCTGAACGGGCCAACAGAGTAGAATGATTTGAGAATGAAAATTAAAGATTAAAAACCCAGACATTTTCAAAATTTTAGCTATCTGTTGCTTGCAAATAGGGAGAAAATAGGGAGAAAGTTTCATGGATTGGCTTTGTGTGTAAAATTACATATAAAGCTAATTCATGGAACTTTCTTCCCCCATTACCCTGGAGTACAAATGCATTACCCTCGGATCCTATCAAAATCAAACATGATAGGTAGTTAATAGAGAAATGCACATGTAACACGTTGCATTGAGGCGCCTTTCCCTCGGAAAATTCTTACTGCCTCTATGGAGGAAAACTTTTCCATATTCTACTTCTCTTATCTACCATTAATTTTCTTCTCTCTCCCCTTTTCTGTCTCTTGTACTTTTCAAAATCAAAGGTTAAGATTATTCCATGAAATAAGAAATTGTTCCATGGAGTAAGAAATTTTTACTCCTTGGAGGATGTAGGAATGTCTCTCTCTGCCTCCTCTCAAGACTTTGAAATGGCATGGAAAAGGTATTTCCAAACACTCTGAACAAATCCTATTGCAGCTTCTATTTCATTTAGCAGCTCAAGGTAGTTATTCCATAGATACTTTAAGAAGGTAAAGTTAAAAAGTTCGCTTATCGGAAGTCAAGATGCTCGCAGTGAGCTAGCAAAAGTGGATCGATTTCGTACATTTTCTTCCTAGTGCCAGGTGGGGGAATGATCTTTTATCAAATCTTTTGATTATTTCCATTAAGACATAGAGGTAAATAATCATCTATATAGACTAGAAGCTTAACCACAACTTTGCATCACTAGAAGAATGAAGGGAAAGAAAGGAATAAGAGGATACTACTGTCGACAATTTCAAAATAAAAGATCATATAAGTTTTTAAGTTCTATATTTCTTTGTACTTATTATCTCCCCAAATAACATCTTTCACCCTATTGGATAAAAATGTAATTGGCTAAATTTTTCTAAGAAATTTATTTGAAAACAAACTTTCAAAGATTGTTAATGTTCAGGCAATTTAAGATAAGGAGGGTATTATGTCCCTTAGTAAATGGATTCCTCAACTGACTCACAAGAGTAAATCTTTGAGCAAGATTGATCAACGAAAATTAGAATGGGAATTGAACTTGCATTAATCAATTTAAGAGTTCATATAAGCTTGAATCTCAACAACGAACATGAGGAAATAACATAATGCCAAATGTAAAATGAACAAAGAGAAGTAAAAGCTAATAATCAAAGTGGCATAGTGTATCTGTTGTTCTTTTTACGATTATGTGTACATGAGCCTTTATTTTCCTCCTAAGTTTTCGCCATTTCTTAGTTGCATGCACATAGTGATCCTCGACTCAATTCCATGCATCTATATTCTCTATTAGTGGTAACTATCATTCAATGATAGTACTGGTCTCCAACAACTTTTTTTTCTTCAACAATCGGGCTTAATCACTGGGCTATTCCCTTTAGCTGATGCACACTTTTTTAGACCCATAATCACTTTCCTTGGCCCAATTCAGCCTCCAATCTAATTCGAATTATTTGTCTGCTCATCCGTAATCAATCTTGCAACTGCGCTAGTGGTGTGGTGGTTTAGCTTCATTTGATAGAAGTCTCCATAGAAGGAGTCACGGGTTCGACCCTTTGGGGGCAGAGCCCCCTAACCCCCCCTACCGACCAAAAAAAAAATCAATCTTATCTTTTAATATTAACATTAACCTTTAATTAATTATAGCGCCAACACACCCAAAAAGATAAATCAATGCCAGAAACAAATTCTCAAGTTGTAGTGACCAAGATTTTGTAAGCACTTCTTTTTTCTCAAAAGGAGCACTATGACACTCGGTTAACATGACACAATTATTCAGATATGCATTCAACCTCAGCCTGTGACACTTCAGGGGAATTTGACTATATGTAACACAAAGCGAGAACACCATATTAAACAAAAGTAAGCAACTAGTTGCAGACCAACTACACTGATCATAAACCAAGGAAGTAAATGACAATGACTTTGCAAAACTTTTAGATTCCCACTTAAATAAGAATATGGATCGATCTATTCTCTTTCTTATACCTCAGAATATCGATCTATCATAATAGTATTGCAGTACCTATTAGTAAGCATGGCATCAAAGAGTATCATTCATTTAAAATACAAGGGTGTTAAAATTCTTAGCCAAAAAATTTTCTATTAGGTTTTAAAATCAACCATTTTCTTCTCAAAATTCTATTCTGTTATCAGTTAGAGACAGCAGCTTTTAATCTATTACCTAATCGCTTTCAATATATTAACTAATAAATGGGGATGGTCACACACAAATTTTAGAAAGAGATAAACCTTATAGTGAGTATGCAGCAACCGAGGGACTGGGGAATAAACACCTTGTAATAAAACATTGATTTGGGAACACCGCCAATCTATAAAAAAACTGAATTAATAGGACATATATATTTGGTTGAAACCAACCTAGCTTTATGGAACCGGGCTTAAATCAGTAATTTGGTTGAGGGAAGAACCAGGCTCAAAGCTCTAGTGAAGTATTTGAACATCACAATTCAGTGATTTACAGAGACAGCTCAACATGGAACTGACATACATAACCATCAAAAGTTAGTTGCTTCTGAATTAGAATATGGTCTCTTCTATGTTATAGGGAGTGGCTATGTCTCCACTTAGTTATCATTTATTTACTTTGTCTAAAATACCCTTCTTTTGTTTGTTAATTAAAATAATTAATTAATATTAAATATTTATTATAATTTATAAGTTCATTTAAATTTATTATTTTTATCTTTGGTATTATCAACTTTTTATTTTTATATGCAGTTTAAATATTTAACAGAATTTTTGGATTTAAATGTCAAATTATTTTTTCTCAAAATTTCTTAATATAATAATGATATAAATAATATAATAATAAATATTACAAAAAAGGTTTAAAAGTGATAACAATAAAAATGAATTAATATACTGTAAAATACGACACGCATATCCATTCCTTTATTTAAAATTAATATTTTTTAACTTTGAAAAAGCTTCTCTTAATGTTCTTTTTTTTTTTTTGTAATCTATTCCTTTTTAACATTTGTTAAAAAAAATATATCTTTAATTTATTCTTTTTTCTATCAAAACACACTAAATTTATATTTTTATACAAAAATGAGAAAATATGTTATTGTTAACCAAATAAAACTTCTTATTTTTATTTAAAAAAAATACAAAGCATGTTTTATGAGAAAATAGAATAAGTGAAAGATGATTTTTAATCATATCTAAAGAGTATTTATTAATAAAAATAATAATTTAATATTAAATTTTTATTATTATTATATTTTTATTTTTATGTGAAATTAACATACTTAACACAATATTTATATTTGACTATTAAAATGTATTTTTTTAATTTTTGTTAATATAACAATTATCTAGATAATATATCTAACAGTGAGAATTCTAAAAGAAATAATGAGTAAAAGTGAATAACAATAAACAAAAGCAAATATATCAACAAACTTCTTATAGTGGTCTATTTTCAATTTTTGTCAAAACAATTAATCCTTCCCTTATTCTTTTGACCATAAAAAAGCTAAATTTATTTTTTACATAAAGCAAGAAGTGTTTATTTGAGTCACAATCATATATTTGCTCAATTTTTTTTTCTAAGAATGATAAAAAAAATATAATAGATTACAAAGGTAAAAATAATATAACATTAAAAGAACTTTTTAAATTACAAAATAATAATTATAAATTAAAAAATGAATATATGCGTCATATAATATATTATAATAATTTGTCTACCTTTATTCATTTACTAGTTTTTTTAAACACGCACTGTTTTATTATTTAGATAGTTATTATATTAAAAAAATTGATAATATTAAATATAAAAATAAATTATGTTATAATTAAAACAAAAATTATACATTTAAATAAAACATAATTGATAGTAAATATTTAAAGTTAGATTATTAATTATTTTGATAAAAAAAACAAAGGAGAAAGGCATTTTAAAAAAAGCTAACGAAATGATATTAAAATGGGGGTGGCAACAGCCATTCCCTATGTTAAATATTGTTTAAAAACACCAAAAGTTAAAATGGGAAAAAAAAAAGGTGCACTTGGCTAATATATACAGGGAAGGCTCTTGTGCACCTTAATTTATCAGATGCACCACACACCATTTTTTTTAACGATGCTATTTTATAGATTATTTATACTCTTATAATTTAGTGATGCACTCCAATAGCTCCTCAACTCTTCCCTCAACCCTTGTTTCGATCCTCAGCCCCAAGCACCTCCCCTCAATGCCATAACCATTGCTGCTTTTGCTTCTTCCTCTTTCTTGTTCGAATTCTCCTCTTGGTTCTTCTCGATGAGCTCGGCCAACATGCTCTTCATAAACGACCAGATCCAGTCCATGTAGCTTTCTAGCCGCTTTGCGGTCGTCGTCTTTCTAGCTGCCACAAGCCTACCTACTACGTACAACACTGCCACGACATCATCATTTGAGCATTCTATGCAGCACCTACAAGTACCACCTCTGCCTTACCATTGATACCACACCTTCCCGAAACACTATTGGAGCGTCGCCGCTGCACCCCCTTTGCTAATCTATAAGAAGAAAAGGAAGAAGATGAAGTAGTAATTAGGAAAGAAATGGTAGAACGAGGGAAAGTAGTGTAGGTGGTGGTGGTCTGAGGAGTGGTGGTCTTGCGACGGCAGAGGTGGATGACAAAAGTGGTGGTGGGACTGCCGACGATCGCGCCATTGGCTAGGGCGGGCAGGTAGCAAGATTGAAGGAAGCGGAGACGGGGAAGTTGTTGGAAAGAGAGAGGTTTAGAGATTTTGCAGTATATAACAATTGCAGGGAGGATTGATACACCAACATATCAAAATTGTTAAATTGTGTGATGTGTGATGCACTTAGTAAGTTTTGGTGCATAGGAGCCTTCACCAATATATACATATATACACCTAAGATTTGGTCAAACTAAGGCCTTTATGCTATGACGTTAGTACTGATACTGATATTATTTAAAATGCTCCCAAATGACTCCTAATTAGTGAAATCTTGAGCAAAAAGCACCGCCGCTAATTTGCTTGTACTCTGTTTTCTTCTGCATCATTTCTTTCTTATTTTTTTTTTATTATTTTCGGTTGATTTATGTATTTCTCGTACATGCAAGTTATTTCCACAATCAGTTCACCTATAAATATAAAGAGCAGGTGAAAAACAATAAAAGAAAAATACTTTTTACACAGCACAAGTCTGAGCTGGGCCTCATCACTTACTTTTACTTGCAAGATCCCGAATCTCACTTCAATTGATAACACGATTCTGACAATTGTAGAATATATTTTCTGGAAATTACTGCTCAACGTTGCCCCAAAATAGAATTTTTTTTTCTTTTATTCAAACAAAGAAATTAGAAAACCTTAAAGACATCACAAAACTTGAGTTAGCCTTTATCAAGCAATAGCAAAGGATCCATCTCCCGTATCTGATCTCACAAGCAACAGATTTCAATCTCTCATCTCAAAAGGAGAAGATCAGAAAGTCATGGTAATAATTAAGTCTCAGATTTCTTATGAAGATTGCTACGACGATTGGAACCTATAATGAGTGATCTAATAAAAATAAATAAATAGTGATATAAGCGATTTAGTTTGCATTCTGTATATCCTTGTTACCATATACTATTTGATATAAAAAAATCATACACACAACAACAGCTCCTCTCTCACCATAACTAAATAGAAACTAGAAATGCTATCACCTGCAAAATCAAACCAATTAAAAAATTAAAAAATTTTAGAAACATAGGTCGCAATAAGCCACACCCAACACTATTATCACCTTCCTGCAACCACATGAGTCGATCACAAAATAAACCATATAATTAAAAAGGGTCCAAGGTAGCCCTACAATCATCAGAGGAGCACAACAAATTCAAAATCATCGCGAGGTTAAAAAGCAAAACCTCACAAAAATCTCAACTCAAACGATAACAAAAAAAATAATAACATCATATCACAACCACCTCAAACCAGTTAAAAAAAATTTCAGAACACAAATCAGAAATCAACCCTTCACCACAGCAGCAGCACTTTGTTGCCAGACAGCACCTCTCTCTGTTAGCCGAACCATTGTTGTATGCCCATGATGTTGAAAACCAACAACGGTTTTACTTAACCGCCGTGAGTAGTATGCCGCCGGTTGCCTCTATCCTTGTAGTATATGTTTAACTTCATCTCTTTCTATCTTTACTTTCTTAGCCTGTATGTTATGACTCAAGTTTATGAACTCAAGTTTATGAAGAGAGACCAATCCAAAAGACTAACCTATTAGGCCTATTGTGTATCTTTACTTGTAGTATATGTTTAACTTCATCTCTTTCTATCTTTACAGCACCTCTTTCTGTTTGCCGAACGATTGTTGTATGCCCATGATGTTGAAAACCAATGACGGTTTTGCTTAACTGCCGTGAGTGGTATGCCGCCGGTTGCCTCTATCCTTGTAGTATATGTTTAACTTCATCTCTTTCTATCTTTACTTTCTTAGCCTTTATGTTATGACTCAAGTTTATGAAGAGAGTCCAATCCGAAAGACTAACTTATTAGGCCTATTATGTGGGAGACTTACATGTCTTAATTATCACATTGAGCTCACTTATTTGCTCGATGCGGGACTCATAAAATTGTAGGTAAATGGTGGACAAATGATAGACAGGAAGCATGTCTCTGTTGTGAAAAAAAATCAGTGACTTGCAAATCATGTCTATTAGAGTTTTATCACAAAGGAAAGGAGGCAGTTACATGAATGAAATTGATGTCCTTTGAGCATAATAAATAAAAGATGGAAATCTTCACTACAATTTCAAAAGCACACAAATATAAGTTTCATAGATTATCTAAATGACTTTATTACATTAGGTTGAAGCTGGACGATCTATTAGAACGGAGAAAGAATAAAGAAATAGAGAACCATGGCCTGTGCTAAGAGTGCAAGCCCTCCTATGATGCCCAAAGACCCCATAGACAAGCAGAGCATAGTCCTCCGCTGCGTCGGGAGCTATCTCAACTAGGCGATCTACCATGCCGAGCATTTTCCCATCACATTTCCTCCACTTCCTCCGAAATATAGGTTTGCACCTTGGAAGCACATATACGGATACAAAGACATACCAAATTCATAAAATTATTGGACACGATCATAACATATATATATTATTATAGGGAGAGGATTAAGTGAAAGGAGTGATTAATTGTGAGTGAGAGGAGCAAATCTTGACCATTGGATCTTATATAAATAGTCAAGATTAAAACATAAAATCATGTGACTTTTTTAAGTGATCATATAATCTTTAAACAATTTTAAATCTTAATTATCCATGTATGGTTATACGGCTTATATTTGCTCCTCTCATGTGATACGTCCCCTATATATATAATAAAATTAAGAAAGATTCATAATTCATGTCATATCATAAGTCAATATTTACAATACTTTTAAATATTTATAGATGTTAAAGTACCAATTTTTATTACTTTCTAAACTCCTCTCAAAAAACATGTAGCATTCTTAATAAATGTTATGTCTACTTCCTATTTCAATGCCCTTTTCAAAAAATATGAGACACTATTTTTAATTGACATCTCAAGAATATTTCTAATAGGGGCGTAAGTAGATTGGATTGATCCAATGAACCCGAAGATCCAAACCAAACCAATGGATTTTATTTCGATAATTGGTTCATTTTAAAGAGGAACCAAACCAAACCAATTATTATTGATTCGGTTTCGAATTTATGATTTTTCAACTTCATTACCGAAATACACAACCCGATCACCCGATCAACTATTTTTTTTTTCTTCAAAATTTCTAATCTTTCAATATTTTGCACTTAAGTTTATAATAATAGAGTCACTTTTTATCTTTTTTGGTTAATGTTTGTTTAAGAAAATTTTCTATTTATATCATTAATAAATATATCATAATCAAGTTTTATATTATTATTAGTTGTTATAAGAACAAAAACTTTTAAAAAAATGCAATTCATTATTTTTAAGTTTAACCTAATGACCCAAACCAAACCAACCCGATCTTTATCGGATTGGTTTGGTTTGGTTTGGATTTGTTGGAAAAAAAAATCGAACAAAACCAAACTAACTTAATTAAATTTAATCGGTTTGAATTTATTTCACTCAAACCCAATCTAAGCCAATTTGTTTACACGCTTAATTTCTAAATGAACTTGAGTTTTTGAGCTTTTGAATTCTTTTTTGGCCTATCAAATAATTGGAAAAAAGTACTAGGTTATGTCCTAACCATGTCTGAGCTGCTTCCATATGTTATTGGAGGCATGTCCAGCCGTGTCCAAAGCGTGTTCAAGCCGAAAAATAATATTTTTTAAATGGTAGACATTAGAGCACATGTTGGACACGTGTCGTACTAGTGTCCAATGTGCATCAGTATCCCACTTGTGTCACACACATAGACAGACCATCAAATTGGTGTGTCCATGCTTCATAGGTTTGCACTAGAGAGCAAGCACTAGCTAGTCTCATGTCCCTTCAAACCACATTTTTTGCATTGGATACCTTCATCGATGTATACACCGACACCACCATCGTCTTTGAGGAATAGGGCGTGTCCTTCATTGATGCTCATAACATTAGTTGCTTCTATAAGTCCATTAGGATGTTAGTGAAGCATATATTCTACCACCTCTCTTTTAGAATTATATAATAATTCTTATAGGCTGCAATCAATTGATATATTTTGGTTTTGATAAAAAGGGACTAATATGTGATTCATGTTGGGGTGCAATCTTAAAGCCTAATTACTCATTTAAGTGATCCACTTATTTTGAGCTTGGACATCTATAACTAATTAGTGTGGATAATAATATAGGCCTCAACATAATAGGATTTTGATGGGAAGACCTATTAGATTTTATTTATATATAGGTCAAGTTAGGTCCTCTCTACACTCTCTAACCCTAGTTATTACTACTCTATGGCTTGTCCCATTAATGACCGCTATGAGGAAGAGTGGGAGTTGAAGAGGTTTGTCTTTTAATCTTGCAGTTTCTCACATTGGATTTTCACATTGGAGATTGGAAAGTCAAAAGCTTCGATAGCTAACCTTTAATCTAGTATTCTAAATTCCTAGTATTGATCTTCTAATTCCCTTACATTTGATATCAAAGCAGGTTATACTAGTATTAGAATCCATTTAATCAAAATAAGAGTTTAATATTTGCAAAATTCTTTATTTAGTTTTAAATATGTGGATTGTGGATCAAATTAAATTTTTGCTTTGAAAAGTGGTGAATGTATGTTACTAGATGTTTCTTGTATTCTCATGCTTTGAATTGAATCAGTATTATTTTTGGACCCGAGTAGAAATTCATCATGAATTCCTTCTAGCTTTCGCGAAATTATATGGTGATTTTAAGATCAATGATATTTGGGGTTTGTAGTTCAAAAGTTTTCCCATTTATTTTTGTTGATGTTCAAAATGATATGGGATACATTGAGAGAAACTGAGACTTCAAGAAGTGCCTATGGCTACTAACTACCGCTACTCTTGTTGGAGCATCACCTGTTTGGAGTGGAAGGGAGGATTGCGGATCAAAACTCTAGTCTGCTGCAGAAGGAGGGCATTGTCGTTGAAAGAAACTAAACATAGATGTGAAAGTGAAAGAGAGAGAGAGAGAGAGAGAGAGAGAGAGAGAAGAGAGTGCAGAGAGAGTTGGTAAGATTCAGAGAAAAAGCAAATGTAACAAATGAATTTTCTATTGAATTGTGTTGAATAGTACAAGTGAGATACACTATTTATAGACTGTGCTTCTGACTAGCTTTTGGTACAAGCTAAACCCAAACCACTAGAATAAGCTAAACCCATGTGCTTGAAATCTCTCTAACAAACTCAACGTCTCTCTAACAAACTCAACGGCTCTTTTAGTTACACAAACTTTAACTAAGCTGAGACTCTCTAACACTTCCCCTACAATGTAAAGGAGGGTTCTAAGGTACACTAGTTCTCCTAAGCTACACTAATTGTTACACCAACACTTCCCTTTCAAACTGAAGGCACATTAAGCCTATCAACTACTTGCAGTTGGCCACGTAACGTGCAGAACCTGGCTTGAGAGAGAGGTTTGGTGAGAGCATCAGCAACTTGATCAAGAGCCAGTATATGCTGAACTAAGAGTTCCTTCTGAACCACCTTTTCTCTTACGAAGAAAATGTCGAGCTCCATGTGCTTTGTTCTGGCATGTAAGATTGGGTTATGTGACAATGAAATCGTACTTTGGTTGTCACATAAGATAACTGGAGTAGCGTTGCTAATGGGAACATGTAGTTCTTGAAGAATTGTCTTTATCCAAAGTAGTTCAGCAGCTGTGGCAGCAACACTCCTATACTCTGCCTCTGTGCTTGACCTTGCCATAACTGGTTGCTTACGAGACCACCAAGAGATGAGGTTGGGTCCGAGAAATACACAGGAGCCCGAAGTTGATCTCCTATCATCAGGATCACATGCCCAATTGGCATCACAAAAGGCATAAAATCTAAGAGTAGATGTTGGGCGAAGTCACAAACCATAGGTCACAGTTCCCTTTAGATACCTTAGTATTCTCTTCACTGCCTTCCAATGCTCCTCAAGAGGAGCTTGCATGAACTGACACACTTTACTCGTGCTAAAGGCAAGTTCTAGCCTGGTGATGGTGACATATTGTAGTGCCCCAACGATGTACCTATAAAGGGTAGGATCACTCAAGCATCAATTGCCATGTTTGCTGAGCTTTAAGTTAGACACCATAGGAGTTGGTAGGCTTTTTGCATCCCACATATTTGCTTTGACTAGAAGATCTCGTATATACTTTGATTGAGACATATTTAAGGAGCCATCAGGTAGGGTGTGAACTCCTATGCCCAAAAAATAGTTAAGATCACCTAATTCTTTGGGTGCAAAGGCCTTGCTTAAATCAGAGATAAGTTGCTTGATTTTTGTAGAGGAGGACCCCGTAATTATAATATCAGCAACATAGATCAAGACATACATACAGTAGCCATTGATGTTTCTAATGAATAAGGAAGGGTCACACTTATTGGAAACAAATTGCAGTTGATGTAGTGTGTGTGCAAGTTTTTCAAACCAAGCTTGAGGGGCCTGTTTGAGCCCATAAAGTGCCTTTTGTAACTTACAAACTAGAGACTTATCATGGGACTCAAATCCAAGTGGTTGTGTCATGTAGACCTCTTTGTGTAAGTCACCGTTTAAAAAGGTATTATTGACATAAATTTGTTAAATTGGCCAATGAGATGTGAGTGCAAGGGTTAGAATAAGTCTAATAATGGCTGGCTTCACTACGAGTGAAAAGGTTTCGGTGTAATCAAACCCGGGTTGTTGATGAAATCCTTTTGCAACCAAACGACCTTTGTATTTTTGGATTGAACCATCAGGATTTTCCTTGACACGGAATACCCATTTGCAACCTATGGCTTGTCTATGAGGAGGTAAAGGAACAAGAGACCAAGTTTTATTTTCAATTAAGGCATTATACACTAGTTGCATAGCATATTTCCACTCAGGTTTAGACAAAGCATCATCAGGAGCAGAAGGTTCAGTTGCTACATAAAAGATTTTTGGTTTAAAAATTCCAGACTCAGAGCGAGTTTGCATTGGATGGTTTTGCTGAACTACAGCTAAAGAAGATTTTGACAGCTGCTTAGTGATTAGATTGAACTTGTTGGTGGTTCTAGGACTATGTCAATGAAGGCTTAGAGCTGTTAGAGTTATTATCAAAATTCAAACTATTGTGTATAGGAGCTACATCAATTGAACAAGCATCAGATGAGCTAACAGATTTTTGTGAAGTGCTTGCAATGGATGACATAGAACTAGAAGATGACAAAGGCACAAGACTGAAGTGCTCAAGGTGAGTCTAAACAAGTGGAGGTATTGCAGAAACTAAAGAGTCAATTTGAGAAGTCTGAAAAGGTGACTTTTCTATGACGAGTGCAGTCGAAAATTTGGACTCATTGAATAGACCATCACAAGACAAATAAATTCTACCACTTAGAGCTAAGCACTTGTAACCTTTGTGGTTAGGTACATAACCAAGAGAGATACACTCAAGAGAGCAGAATTGCAATTTGTGACAATTATAAGGATGCAACAAAGGATAACAAACGCAACCAAATGTGCGCAAAAAACCATAATCTGGGCTGTTATTAAACAAACAAATAAATGGAACTTGATTGGATATAGACATGGATGGTAGGCGATTAATGAGATAAACTGCTGTGGAGAAAGCATGATCCCAAAACTTGAGTGGTGAACTAGCTTGAGCCATAAGTGTGCGTCCTATTTCAGTTATGTGACAATGTTTTCTCTCAACTACACCATTTTGATGATGAGTGTGAGGACATATGATGCGATGGTGTATTCCTTTGGAGGCTAGTAATCTAGAAAAGGGTCTGAATTCCCCTCCCCAGTCAGTTTGAATAGATTTTACAGTTGAGTTGAATTGGGTGGCAGCCAATGCAAGAAACTAATTGAAGGCATCTAATGCACCAGACTTTTCTTTAAGCAAAAACAACCAAGTGTATCTGCTATAGGCATTAATGAATGAAATGTAGTAAGAGTAGCTAGAGGAAGATTTTATTGGAGAGGGTCCCCAAAGATCAGAAAATACAAGTTCAAATGGACTATTATATGTAGTTGCGGAAGGGTGAGAAGGAAGTTTGTGTGCCTTGCCATAGCAGCAAGCTTTGCATAGGTCATATGTGGTCTTGGTGGGAGTAGGTAAGTGGCACAACTTTAAAACACTAATAACAAAGGAAGACTGGGGATGTCCTAGGTGATTATGCCATAATCTAAAATTTTGTAACTATGAGTCAGTGAGGTCAGCAAACGAAACCAAGTCAGCATCAGAATTATTACAAGTAGAGCTAGATTTATTAACAATTTCATCAGCATTACAATCACTAGTAACTGAATTACATGTATAACCAGTAATTGGAAATTCACTATTACAATGAGTGCTAGACTGGCACTTGATATTTGGACACAATGTAGAACTAGAATTAGATACAATTGACTTTTCTACAATACTAGTAGATGAACTAGCATAATCATTTAGTACAGAGATGGACACTCGAGGTGAAGATTTTACAGACTCAACGACTTGATTAGGGTCTTGTAAACTACTATTTGAGGCAACTAATCTTTGACTAGAACTTGAGCCATTAGTGGAGACCAGAGGAAAATAAGTAAAGTAGTAGAGGCCATCACTTCCAATGCGTCCTGCAAGGAGAGCTTCATTGGTGGCCTGAGATTTGACAAAGCAATGAGTGGCATGAAATTCAAAATACACGTTATTATCATGAGCAAATCTGCTAACACTTAATAAATTCCTAGTGATGTATGGCACATGCAAAAGATGTGTAAGTGATAAATTAGTGGAAGAATTAAATGGAGAATGCACAACAGATGAACCAATATGTCTGATGGGACCTTGGCCATTTCCCATTTGAAGCTGTGTTGGACCAGTGTATTCTATCTTCTAAGTGAGATTGTTCAAGTTTGGTGTGACATGAGTTGTTGCTCCTGAGTCTGGAAACCAGGCCTTGTGGTTGAGTACCTCTGGAGTAGCAATCATTGCTTGCATTTATTGATGTGGAGGCTCGAAATCAGATGGACCTGCAGCAAAGGGATTTAGCTGCTGTGGCTGCGCAAAGGCGTGAGAGGAAGAGGCACCAGTAGTTGAAAATTGTGAAGGCATAGTAGGTGCAAAATAACTAGAGTGTTGTGATACATAAGGTGCTGAGTACAGTGGATACTGAGTATATTGAGTGGTAACTTGAGGAGCATATGGTGGAACAGGCACACAAGGTTGAGGCTGATAGTGTTGATCAAACCTGAAGTAGCAAACTGAAGCTGAATGGCCAGGTTTAAAGCAAACCTGACAAATAAGAGCACCTCGACCTCCACCAAAACAACCTCCATGACCTCGAGAACGGCCTCCACGACCGCCACGTCCATAGGGAAAAAGAGGCCTCGGAGTAGAGAATTGAGGCATAGGCAACACTGGATGTGAAGTAATTGAACCTGAATCATAACCTTTAGATCCTTGTTGCACTAGATCTGGCTTTGCATCATTAGGAAGATGAGCTATATTTGTAGAAAATGCATCAGAAACAGATTTCGCATGCTTCTCAAGGCGCGACTCATGAGCAAGGAGTAACGACTCGAGCTCAGCCATTGTGTAAGGCTCAAGCCTGCTTGTAATGGAAGTAATAAAGCTATCATATTCTTCTGGAAGACCATCAAGGATGACATCTATGTGTTCCTTAACAGAAACAAGATCACAACAGAGAGAAGTGAGTCAATGAGCGCTTTGATGCAGAGAAGATATTCACTAAGAGTTTTATCATGTTTCTTGGTGTTTCGAAGCTCAGAATGAAATTGGCGAATCTTCGCATGCGTGTGAGACTAAAAGAAGACATGAATGCGGTCCCACAGTTGCCACGAGGTGTGGCAACCAACAACTCATGTAAGCATATTGTCAGAGAAGGACGAAAGAAGCCAAGAAAGTAGGAGCTGATCTTGCTGCTCCCAATCGAGAAATTCTTGATTCACAATGCCAAGTTCTTCATCTTCAGGAGTGAGAAACTATGGTGGTACCGTGGCTAGACCTTGAAGAAATCGGAGAAGTTTGTGACCTCGAATGCATGGAAGGATTTGTTGCTTCTAGAGAAGAAAATTTTTCTTCAGCTTCATGGAGATGGAATGCGTGAAGCTTGCAAAGTTTGGTGAGGAGTTTCCTCGAACATCTTCATGAATGTTTGGCTTCGTAGATCTTATGCTCTGGTTACCATGAAAGAAACTGAACATAGATGTGAAAGTGAAAGAGAGAGAGAGCAAAGAGAGTGTAGAGAGAGTTGGTAAGATTCAGAGAAAAAACAAATGTAACAAATAAATTTTCTATTGAATTATGTTGAATAGTACAAGTGAGATACACTATTTATAGACTGTGCTTCTGACTAGCTTCTGCGACAAGCTAAACCCAAACCACTAGAATAAGCTAAACCCATGTGCTTGAAAGCTAAACCCATGTGCTTGAAATCTCTCTAACAAACTCAATGGCTCTTTCAGTTACACAAACTTTAACTAAGCTGAGACTCTTTAACAGTCGTCATGTGGCTTTTTGCAGTGCTATCCTCGATTGGCTAACATTGCCGCCATCCCCGGCTCATCCTCCATCTATCGCAGCTGTCCTGCTCCCAAGACGCTGATGCCATTCCTGGTGCATCGCCATCGTGGAGGAATTGCAAATCGTCGGGGGTTGAAGGAGGAGATCCATGCGAGTGGTCGGGCTGTCTTAGCCACCGTCACCACCTTGCCGCGCCATGGTTACTGCAGGTGGATGCTGCGATGTTGCCTCTTTTTGATGTGCTACATTCCCATTATATAGTTTGCTAGCAGCTCCTCATTTTTTATTTTTTGATGTGCCACAGTCCCGCCCAAATTAAAAAAAAAAAAGTTTGAACTTCCAACATAAAGCTTTGAACTATGTTATTTGTAAATAAAGGTGGGACATCCAATTACAACATCCTCTTATATAAATATATAATCTTTTACCTTATCTCGATATATATACATTTCGATATTCACCCACACTCATATAAATATGCTATGTCCTATACTATGTCTATACATAGTATGTTCAAAAAATATTTTTCTAAAGCTTTTCCACCGTTATAGTACATTAGCGGCTCCGCATTTTTTTTTTATTTTTGAGTATTAATATAGATTGTTTAACAATAATATTGTTTACTACAAAAAATGTAGTACGCAAATGTTGTGAATAAGGTGCGGTGGCTATTTCATGTCTATCAAGTATGGAAATAAATATGAGATATAGATGCGATATAATACAGATATCGAAATACGATAATGTTTAATAATTATAAAACACGATACGATTATAATATAACATATAAAATTAATAAAAAATTAATATGAAAACATAAATCTTATATTAAAATATAGAAATAATAATTTAAATATTAGTAAAAATTCTTATAAATATATTAAAATATATTTATTTTATTGATTATTTTAAAATTTTTATTTATATAGATATAAAAATATCAAAAAAAGCAAAAATGTTAAAAATATAACTAAAAATATCTGTTAAATATCCAATATGATACATATTAGATATGAATAAGTCAACTATTTTCAATTATTCGTGCCACATAGTTGACCACTAATTCCGCTTTTTGCTCACTGACATCCAATCATGTTTAAGCTAATGGTTTCGTTGCTGATTTCGAACAAAAGAATTTCGAGCCAAATAGCAGCTTAAATTATTTTTTTTATCCGTATGAATTTTTTATTATTAAAAAATTAATATAAAATTATTATTACATCAAAATTGTATGTGTATATACATGATGAAACATTAATACTTTAAAAATTAAGCCGTATTTATTCATTTATGTATAAATGAATTTTGATTTTTGAGTGAATAAAAAAAATAATATTTACAAATTATTGATTGATTCTCTTGATTTAAAATTCTAATTGGAAGATTAAATTCTAACTATACTATTAAAATATTTTTTATATGTTAATTAGCATAAATTTCATAATAAGTACTATTTTAAAATATATTTTATTATGTTTTAATTGTAAAATACATAGCTCGTGCCTATCGATACTAAATCACTAACCTAATCTATACTATTAATAATGGGGATTCCTTTAAATAACTATTTTTTGATCTTTTTTATTATATTTAAATATTTTTTTAAGTCTATATACATTTTTTATATAGTATTTATGAAACAAAAAATTATTTATAAAAATAAATACATAAATAATTTTAAAAAATATATAACTATTTATCTCACTGTTAATCTCACTCCACACCACTTCTTTTTCTTTTTCTTTCATCACTTGCACCCATATTGCACTTTTTTCAACAAAAATTTTAGATAGCCAAACATTTTCTAATCATCTACACCTATATTGCAATTTTTTATATTATGATATGATAATTTTTATGATTTTTATGAAATAATAATAATAATATAAAATTATTTTTAACATGAGATGATAATATATAATTATTTTACCTTATTAATATATATAATTAATATTCAATTGTCGTGCGGTCAAGCCGCTAGTACTCACAATCAAGATGTGACTAATTTGTGAAACTTATGGGGGTGAAAATGTTGCTACCTGCCACGTTCTAAGTATTCCTTGGTTGCTAGTATATTTATAGGTGCAATTTTTTATATACTCCAAGAGGAAATTTTAGATGTCCTTAAATAAATTTATTTTATTTAGAATTTAATTTATAAGTATTGATAATATAAAAAAATTTTATATTATCAATTAATAGAAATATGAAAAAGTGCCAAATTATATTAGATAATCACTTACTATAATAAGGGACCTATTATAATTTGATATTTTTTTGTATTCTTATTAGTTGATAATATAAAAAAATTTTATACTGTTAATATATATAAATTAATTTTTTTTATTTATAGACTAATTTCTTAACTAAAGCTGTGTCAGACACGTTAGTTCTTAATTAATAAAATCTTTAATATAATTTCTTAAGAGTAAAATTATTAATTGTATTAATTTTTTTAATTTGTATAACTAAATATATTAGTTTGTTAAACTAATTGCTATAATTGATTTTTTGACTTATTAAATACCATAATAAAATTTTTTATTTCTTATAAATTAAAGTATCCAACTCTATATAATTTGATCACCAATTTAGAGATTTACTCTTATTTATGTTATTTGATGTTGTATTCTTTTAATCTATGAAATATTAGTTAAATCAATCATTAAAAGAATCCAGGATTTGATATTAGCATTTTATACAATGATTGTATTTTTTATGTCTTATTTAAGTTAGTATAATGTGTAGTATATTATAACAGTAAAGAATAAAAAAAAATCTCATTCCAAAACAGGTAAGAATTTCTCAGACTCTAATGGCAGAAAAAGACTGCCTCTGACAATGACTATAGCTATGGAATAGAGGTAAAGTAGGTATATGAAGGTCACATTGACATTTGTGCAGTTTACATAGAACAAAAGCAAATTGATCCTAGAAAACGATGTTAGTTTTGATATTGTCGCAAGGACTTGAGGTATGAAAAATATTGGATACACATAGTTAAATAAAAATTAAAATCCATGTTTTAAAAGTTTAAAGGTTAAAAATATAAAATAATATGATTAATTTTGATATTAGGATAAAATATTTTATAATATTAATTAATTATATTATTTCACTTAGTTTTTTAGATAATTATTATTAAAATTAAATATTTTATATTTTATTTAATTGTAAAAATAAAATAAAAAAAGATAAAAGAAAAATAAAAAATTAAATGACAGAAAGATAAAAAAAGGAAAGTGTGACAAAAAATACAATTACGTTAAATGATTTTCATATTCTTATTGAAGAATATTAAAATTAAATGATGTTTTTTTCTTTTTTTCTCTTAATTAAAATAAGGGAAATTTTAATCAATTTATTTCGTTCTACTCAATTTTTCTTCTGCATTTTACTGAGCAAAATAATAGGTTAGTAATACGGCAAACATAATTAAATAATTATATAAAAATATTATATATTAACAATATATTAAAATTAAATCTATGTCTATACCTATATAATCTATATATATAACAATTATTGTATGATGTGTATGCATCGCCTTTTATAGCTGGTGAATATACTGACAAATTATCTTTTCATGTCTTGGATAATTTCAACTTTTTACTTTGCTATTAATTTCTTTCCATTCCTATGTATAATCATCCTTCACCATTTAGTATTGAATTAATTAGTAAGCGAATCAGTTTGTGGACATGCAAACAAAATAGCTGATGGATCACCTTCTGTGTCTAATGAATATGCAGACAAATTATCTTTTCATATCTTGGGTAACTTTAACCTTTTACTCTGCTATTAATTTCTTTCTATTTCTGTGTATAATCATCATTCATTATTCAGTATTGAATTAATTAGTAAGCTGACCAGTTTGCAGATATGCAAACAAAACAGCTGATGAATCGCCTTTTGTGTTTGATGAATATGCAGATAAATTATCTTTTTATATTTTGGGTAACTTTACCATTCAATATTAAATTAATTAGTAAGTTGACTAGTTTACATATATGCAAACAAAATAGTTGATTGATCGCCTTCTGTGTCTAATGAATATGCAAGCAAATTATCTTTTCATATTTTGGGTAACTTCAACTTTTTACTCTGCTATTAATTTCTCTCCATTCCTGTGTATAATCATCTTTCATCATTCGATATTGAATTAATTAGTAAGCTGACCAATTTGGCATCTGTGTAGACAAAATAGCTGATGAATCCCTTGATATTGCACATGAGATTCAAAAGACTAGTACAACAATTGAGGATCTCAACAAAATGAGAGAACACTTGCGGGCTCATTTTGTCGAGGAATCTTATCTTGTGGGTTATAAGCGTGACAAGAAAGAGATAATAGACTTACTTTCCACAACAGAAAGCAAGTGCTTAGTGATAATGGTAATTGGCCCTGAAAAAATCAGTAATTAATTTTCTCTCAATTTTTGTTCCATTAATTCCTCAATTTTTTCTACTTAATTTGCAAAATTAACTCAAATGTTATTAATTACAGAGTGTTAATTTGATTTAATATAAAAAATCATGTATTTTGATTAGCGAAAATTAATATTAAGATTGTTACGAAAGACTAATTAGAAATTTTTAGTCAAATTAACTTTGACCTACTCTTAAAATTGGAAAGAGCCTCCCAATTAAAAAAAAAATGGAAAGAGCCTCTTTGTGTCATAATTTTTCTTTTTAAAAAAAGTCTTCCTATCTTTTAATAAAGATTAACTAGTGTATTACCTTTACATTAAGGGGCACTCATAAATTAATCAAGTAAATATATATTAAAAATTGAATTAAATTGCAATGTATTAATTTTGTATAATTTTATTGTACAAATAATTTAGCAAACAAATATCTAAAGGTCAAACACTGTAAATATTATTAAGCAATGGACCAGAAATATTAAGCAAGATTGGTTTTATGCTTTGGCGTTTGTGGTTGGCTCGGAATGATAAAGTTTTTGAAGGAAAATTTGTTGAACCTTAGGACATAGCATCCATCGCCCTAATCCTGTCTGAAGAGTTCACTAGACTCAACTCTTCTATTTCTCTTTCCTCTTAAGATATTTCTTTCTTACTTAGTGTATTTTCTTTCTTTTGGGAGTTCCCCTTTTGGTTTGAGCTGCTGTCCCTTACGGATCAAAATTGTTACCTATTTTTCTCATTTTGAGGAATAAAATCATCTACCTTTGCTAAAAAAAAAAAAAAAACACTGTAAAAATTATGCTTTATCAAAACAATAGCAATAATTGCCGCGTATATAAATAAAAGAAGCTAAATGACAGTAGTTTGGTTTTGATAAAAATAATAGAAGCATATTATTTTCATGAAATGTATATTCTAAATCTTCCTACAAACACAGCATATAAATCAAATTACCATAGACTAGATATAAATTACCAACTATATTTATTGTCATTGTTTCATTTTACCAATTGATTCGAAAACTAAATTATTCACAAAAGTACTCATAGTCATTATCTAACTAATACCATCATATTAAGGCCTAGTTTAGTGATGTCAAAAAAATCCGCCCCCACGAATACCTACAACAGGGTAGATATGGAGGGGAAGATTTTGCTCCCGCGGATAATGGGGACGAGGATTTTAAATACCCGCATGTTAAACGGGATTGGGGCGAGGATCACTATCCCCATATCCGTGGGTACCCGATATAAAATTACTTATCCTTAAGTTATCAATTTAGTTAGGTTGATATTGTTGTTATTTAAATTACTTAGACTAATATTTAAATTTAGAAGTTGAATTTATTTGTATTTATTATATATTAGATTAATAGTTGGATTACTATTATGTATTTTTTTTATTTTAATTTGTTAGAATTTAGATTAAAAAATTGGATTATTGTACTTATTTTATGTTTATTTTATATGTTTATTTTTATTTTAAGTATATTAAGTTGTTAGAATTCAAATTATAGAATTAGATTAGTATTTGTGCTTATTTTAAGTATTTTATGATATTAAAATTTTTATATTTAATTTAAATTTTTTGAATTTTTTACATTCTAACGGATATCCATGGATATCCATGGGTATCCGTAAACCCGCAAAGAATTCATAAGCGGATACCCGTACGGATATGGGACGAGAGATAGGGGCGGATATTTATCCACGGGGCGGGGGATGGGGGGCTATCCCCCGCCCCATTCATATCCCTAGCCTAGTTTGGTATTATACTTTAAAGGAGTGCTCTGATTTATGAAAAATATAAGCTAATTTTTTTTGTTTGATAAATAAAAAAATTAAGGCACTTTTGCTTATGGCTTTCAAAAGTTAGTAAGTGTTCGGAGCTCTCATGAGATATTTTTTAAAATTGTGATTTCTAAAATTTAAAGGATTAATATAATTTTATTTTTGTAAAAATTATTTTCTTTAGTAATTGACCTTGTTGATCTTAAAATGTGAATAATATATGAACTCACCTTATTATTTGGCTAATTTAAATTTAAATATTTAGAATAATAGATGTGATTGTTGAAAAATATATATCCAAATATTGATCATTTAGTTATAAAGAATGAATTTAATTTAAATACACTGACAGTGAAAAATAATTTTATACTGTCAACCAATAAAAATAGTAGATGTAATGAGAAATTCATCATAATTTCTCATATTCCATTATTTCTATTAGTTAACTATCAATATATATCAATTAAACTTATAAAAAATCTAATCTAATATCATATTAGAAACTAATACTCGTAAACTTGAAACTTTTAGATAAAGGTTCACAATAGTTAAGACGACAATTACTGCCTTGGTCAAGAGGGTACGGTGTGATAGTTGCTGCATCAATTTGAAGTTGGGGAATTTGTTTTTTTTTTTTTAAATTTAGATTTTGTCCAATGATGCTTCCCCTTTTTGTACTCCGCTATAAGAGATATATTTATCGTGGATTCGTTTGTGTTTTGATATTTCAGATGTAGACACATCTGTCATATCATTTACGATAATTATAGATATTACCGTGATTTTGGAAAATTAAAAATATCAACGTAAAAAGGGACATTCTCATTAATTATGGAACATAATTTTGGCCAAATTAAATAAGATAAAATCAAACGACTAGAATTAATTAATGACAGTTTACATTTTCATTTTTTACCAACGTAAAAAAAATAAAAAAATAAAAATATTCATTGAGAATTAAAAATATCAAAATAATTCATATAAAAAAAGGATTTAATTTGTATACAATAATAATGTAAAACTATTTTATATTGTCATTCAATCACATTCAATGTAAAAAAATTTTACACTGTCAATATATACAAATTAAATACTAAAAAAAATATCAAAATAATTATACGTGTACATTAATTATAGAACAGAATTTTGCTTATATCGAATCCGTTAAAATCAAATTACTACAATTAATTGATGCCAAGTATCAACGTAATATATATATATATATATATATATATATATATATATATATATATATATATATATATATATATATGAACAGAATTTTGCCTAAATCAAATCTGACAAGATTAAACCATTACAATTAAAGTATATTTTTATTAAATATCACAACTATCTCCTTGGTTGTCTAATATATTTTTACAACGATAATTTTACAAAGTGCCCAAATCAAATATGATAAAATCAAATCTGAAGTAAGATTTGATTTTATAAAATTCAATGGCAATATTAGTGTAGTTTATTAATGCTTTAAAACCTATATTATTTTCTCTCTTCAACTATATTATTATCTTATTCTTCATATGTAAGTACGCGTGGGAGAAGTGGAGATTCAAACTCCCACCAAAAAATCAATCTGCTGAAATCTGATCTAATGGCAGTTAGAGACCGAGGTGTTGATGCAAACAAAGAAGAGATAATAGCCTTAGAAAAGGAATTACTAAATGCATACCAATCATAGAAGAGATTTTGGAAGCAAAAGTCTAGAGTCAAATGGCTTAAATGGGGTGATCAAAATACCAAGTTTTTTCATTCTAAATATAAAGCCAGGAATCAAGGAAATAGAATCTTGGGGTTGAAGTCTGAAACCGAGGAATGGTGCACTAAGACTGAATACTTCAAAGAATTATTCAATACCTCTAGCCCGCTTGATCCTTCAATTTGTTTTGATCAAGTCAGAAGCAAGGTCTCAAGCCACATGAATAGGGGTCTAACTAGACCAGTATCTGAAACTGAAATAAAAAATGCTGTATTTTCCATTAGTGCTGATGGAGCTCCTGGGGATGATGGTATCACAGCAAAGTTCTTTCGGTCCTATTGGGATGTGATCTATGGTGATGTGATTCAGGCAATGAAGAACTTTTTTGCAGGAGGCAGATTATTGAAAAGTTTTAATCACACACAAATTTGTCTAATTCCGAAAATTATAGGCACAAGAGACATGACTTAGGTCAGATCAATTAGCTTATGTTTAGTGTTTTATAAAATTATCTGTAAGGTGTTGGTTCACAGATTGCAGAGATTCATGGACAAAATTACAAGCCCAAATCAAAGTGCCTTTATCAAAGGAAGACTTATTTCTGATAATATTTTGGTAGCACACGAATGCATGCATTATTTAAAGAATAAGAGGTCAGGTGGATCTTTTGAGATGGCTCTTAAGCTTGATATGAGCAAGGCATATGACTGGGTGGAGTGGGAATTCTTGTGGTTTATGATGAGGAAGATAGGCTTCCATGGCAAATGGATTAAGTGGTTGAAGGAATGTGTCACAACAGTACCTTTTTCTGTTATAAAGGAGGGCCAACCTTTTGGCTACTTTAAGCCTCAAAGAGGTCTCCGTCAAGGGGATCCTCTTTCTCCTTATCTCTTTTTAATTTGTGTAGAAGGTCTATCCTTTCTTCTCCAAGTAGCAAAGTAGAGAAACCAGATTATTGGGGTGAAAATTGGTAATAGATGTCCATCCATTAGCCACTTGTTATTTGCTGATGATTCCATTTTATTTAGCAGGGCCACGGCCACACATTGTAATAGTGTTTTGGAGATTCTACAGACATATGAGAAGCATAGTGGTCAAAAGGTTAATTTACACAAATCAGCAATCTTTTTCAGTGCCAATACTCCTCAACGTCTCAGAACTCAACTTGCTAGCACAATGGAGATAGATAATGTTGGTGCTCAGGATAAATACCTTGGTCTCCCCTCAACGGTTCATAGATCTAAGCAAGCGACCTTTGCTTACATTAAAGAAAAGGTGAGGAAGAAATTACAAAACTAGATACGTGGTCTCTTGTTAGCAGGGGGCGGAGAAATTCTTTTGAAAGCTATTGGTGAGGCAATTCCTATTTACTCCCTTGCTTGCTTCAAATTACCAGACACATTGCTGAATGAGCTTCATAGAATGATGTCAAATTATTGGTGGGTCAATGAGGATTAGAGAGAAAACTAGCTTGGGTTAGTTAGTCCAAGATGTGCCTCCCCAAGAAAGAGGGAGGACTTGGGTTGACCGACTTGCGGGCAATGAACCTGGCTTTGCTGGCCAAGCAATGTTGGAGGCTAGCCACATGTAAACTCACTCAGTTCTATAAGATTTTCAAAGGTAAATACTTCAAGTATAGTGGGGTAATCACAGCTAATCTTGGCTCAAACCTTTCATAGGCCTCGAGGAGCATATTAGAAGGAAGAAAAGTCATTGAAAAAGGAGCTAAATGGAGTGTAGGCAATGGACAAAACATTAGAGTGTATGAAGGTCCGTGGATGCCAAGGAATTATTCATTTACTATTACTAGAAATGTGAACCATGATCAATCCCTCATCTTGGTGCAACAACTTCTTTGAGTAGATGGATCTTGGAATGAAACTTTAATCCAAGAAAAATTCCCCCTTGAGACTGAAAACCAGATCATGTCATTGTCGATATCAGGACCTATAGATAAGATTTACTGGAGTTTGAGCTCTAGAGGAAACTACTCGGTAGACTTGGTATTTGGTAGCATTTAGCTTTTTCCATCCAGTGATTCTCTTTTGGATATAATGAAAAATAAGACCATTTGGAATACCATATGGTCTTTGAAGGTGCCTAATAAAATTGAAATTTTCATGTGGAAGTTGATGCATGAAAGAGTTGCGGTTAGATCAAACATCAAGAAAAGAATCGTATTAGTAATTGACACTTGTTCGAGACGTGAAAACCACCAAGAAACAGTATTTCATTATCTGATATAGTGCTGTCACTCCTTTGCAATCTGGTCCTTTCTGCCTGTTCCATCAGTAATGCAAACTCAAAATCAGTTTCAAATGGCAGATTGGTGGATCAGAGCCTTTAATATAACTAACTCATCATCCAGAGGTAAAAAGATGCTGAACCTAATTGCCATCACCCTTTGGAATATTTGGAAGGCTAGAAACCTCAAAGCGTTTGAAGGAAAAGATTACTCATCCCACGAGATTGTGAACTTATCTCTAAAGTTGGTTGAAGAATTCGAAGCTGCCAACTCTACCTTGTCTATCCCCTATTAGTTTCCTCACTCACGAATTTGGTTATTACCTACTGCATGTAGTAGTGTACTTGGGTGTTCCCCACCTTCTTTTCTTGTCCATGTGTCCATAGAGACATTATGTCTGCTTTTCTCATATTGAATGCATATACTATCTTTGGAAAAAAAAAAGTATGCGTGGGAGAGGTGGTCTTCGTATCATTGTCAGTGGAAAGTGGACTAGGTTATGCCCAAGGATTTGAGAAGTGCATTTGAATCTTGGCTGGAAATAAAGTTGAGCAACTGCTTCTTTGGTGTGAAATGGTCATTATGGGAGGCTAGAAATAAAATTATCTTTGAGCATGAGTCTTATGGTGCTATGAAGTGCAAGGAGATTTTCTGGTGCAGATGGCAATCATGATTTAGTGTCTGCAGATACATGTGGTGTCATAAGATAATGTGACGTTACATGGTGTGAAGTGGTGATCAATATGTAGTAGCATGGGGGGGTTGTATCAACATTTTGGTCCGATGTTCGTGTCTTGTATCATTGGGACTTTTGTCAAGTTTACATGGTACATAGGAATTCTGAGGTAGTAGCTTATATCTAATGTTTTTGATCTGTGCTCTGGAATATCCAGTCGTTGGTGCTCCCCTCGTTTTGGGTGGTTGAGTCTACTTCAATAATCGAAAAAAAAACTATATTATTATCTTTCTTAATAATATTTACTTTTAAATTAGTTAGAAAGTGACTAGTACGCGTTGATGCCAGCCTACCAATGGTACTTTCCTCAATTATCATATCTTATGTGCATTTTGCTATGCACCCCATTATTTATTGGTGCAACATGCACCGATGATGTGGTATTGCAATTTTAGCTAGAATATGCATACGCCACATAGCACTAATGCACCACAGATGCCACCTGCCCGTTCGCCCATCTCCACTTGTCGATGTAGCAATGACACCACCACGACAAGCTAACAATCTCAGAGATGGACCCTCTAGAAAAAAAACCAATTTGAAAAATGAAAAAAGAAAGTAATTGCTATTAGCAAAATGGGAAGGGGACTTCGATATGTCAATAACAAAGGGGGAGGTTAAGGGTGCAAGAAGGCACTAATGTTATAAATAGCAGTGCCGCAACACAGTGGTGATCGAGTGTGGTGGTACATTGTAAATTTGGCGATGGAATGGCGGAGCGATGTCGTGCGATCAAAGGCTGATGGGGGTCGATGGTGGACGACGATGGTCTTTGGTGATGCCTTAATTGTGGTGTCTTGTAGTTGTGGCTATGGGTTATGCAGGTAGGTCGCAGTGTTTGGGCTGCAACCAGGGACAGTTGTATGAGTTGCTTCATGGTGGGGTGCTCACAATGGCTCGATGCGGTTGGCGGTGAAACTTAGGTAGTGGATTTGCAGTGGCTGCTATGGTGGTGGAGCAGGACAAGCAATGGCTATGGCCCATGGCGGGTGGCAAAGAGAGAGAACAGTGTGAAGAGGGTGTTTATGGTGCATAATAGCTTCTTGATGTATGACTATACCAGCAAATATTGTACTACCACATCACCAGTGCATCATGCACTATTCTTAACCCAGAGCATAGCAAAAAGCACCCACATGCTATCCTATAACTTCGAGCAATAAATAATACTACTCTAGTTGTTGTACACTATTGTTTCTAAATAAACAATCATTTATTGGTATTTAATATGGCCTACACCTAGTCAATTGTATCTACTACGTTATAGAGAATTTCTTTATCAAATCTTATTTTATTGAAAAGATAGGATGAAACACGCAACGAGAAAGGGAGAAAGGGAAAAAAAAATGGTTGTGTGCGCGTCTTTATATATTGGGAATCAGCAAAGTAAAAGAAAGCAAAAGTAGCAACGTGAACAAAAAGGTTAAAGGAAAAAAGGGAATAGGGAAGGATGGCAGAGTATGAGGATGAAAGGTTAGGTGAGGAAGTGATCTGCTTTAGTAGAAAATTCAACTATGATTTTATACAACCCCACAATGGCTAGGCTGAACTTTTCATGCATCTGAACTCGATTTAAAACAAAGATCCACTTAAAACAAGGGAGCAAGTAGAATATAAGCTTTTATAACATGAAGATGGACTCATTGAAGCAGTTGATGTTGCCGATGTTGATAGAGTACTCCTTATGTTACAAGGAGTCAGGATTGACGTCAATGTAGAAGTTGACGAAATTATATGCATCTATTGTGGTTTCAAGGGACGTGAGGCTAGTAAGTGCTTGCTCTCTCTTAGAAGCCTAATTCCTGAAGGATTTGAAGGAGGAGTACGGTTGCCAAATGTTGGAGGTGATAGCACCCAAGGCGACAGCCAAGGCAGCCACTCAGGTTGCCAGATAAGGTAGCTCACGACACTTTTTTGTCTTTCTATTCTAATCAAGTCATTTTGATAATCTAGGAAATTTGTATTTGTGTGCTTTCGAAATTGTTATGGGATTTCCTTTTTTATTCATGTAACTCTCTCTCATTTTTATCACACCCCCTTTCCACAATAGCAGCTTCCTTTCTTTTTTCTCCTTACATGTACACTTATCATACGTGAAATATTAGTACTAGGGGTAACATTTACATTTGCATCATCGAGAAATTAATAACATCACTATCAGGGGATCTAATAGCTTGCCTGTAAACAAATTAAAAGTAAGAAGTTGAGCAAGATTTATCTCTTTGGTTGAACCCCTTATGCGTATGCTTAACTAGCATTAACACTTACTATCTCAATACTTTTATTGATTTTAGCAAGTATTGGTTGAATAAGTCATGTTACACTAAAGCATATTTAAAAGTAATTAAAAATGGCCATTAGCACCCTCTAGAGTTGTGTTTTAGCTATTGCCTTTGGCCTTTGGAGTAGTGTATATGTAGTGTGCTAGGAAGTGAAATTGACAGAAGTTGTTATTTGCATGTGAGGAACTGAAATTGGCACATATTGAGCCCATTTGTTTGTACTTCGAAGGGGAAAAAGTACTTTTCTTCAAAAATTTTTGAAAAAAAAGTACTTTTAGTATTGTTTGTTTATTCTTTGCAAAAAAAGAAGAAGTAGAAAATAATCAGTTTTTCTGCTTTTTTTGGAAGCAGAAGCAGTAGAAGAGAAAGAAACCCATTTGGTTAAGATTCTAGAAGAAGTACTTTTTAAGAAGCAAAAGTAGAAGTAGAAGTAGAAGTAAAAGTAGAAAATTATTTTATGTTTAGATATAATTGTATAAGTATTTTTTATCAAAATTAGAATTTATTAAATTGTTTAGATGTGATAAATATAAAAATATTTTATTTAATAAAATTACAATTAAAGATATGGAGAGAAAGCATGAGAGTGGGAAGAGAGTGGTAGCTTTTAAAAATTTTAAGGATAAAATCGTAATTAAGTGGGAAGAAAGTGATTGCTAATTTTAAGGAGCAACATTCTCTTTCTTCTACTGCTTCTTAAAAAAGCACAAAAATTGACTATTTTCTGCTTCTGCTATTTTTTAGAAACACAAACAAATGCACTTAATACTCCTTAAATTTCTCACCCACTACTTTTTTATACTTTTACCATTCTATCCTTAATTTTTTCTTAAGAGTATCACTTTCTATATACTAATATTATAATTTTATAAGAAAAAAGTACTTTTATTTTATTACATCCAAATATTTTAATAACTTCTGATTCTCATAAAAAGTAATTCTACGATTACATCCAAACATAAAATAATTTTTTGCTTCACTTTTACTTCTGCTTCTGATTCTACTTTTAAAGAAGTATTTCTTCCAAAATCTTAGGGCTCATTGCTTTTAGAAAAAACTAGTTCAAAAAATTAAAAAGAAAACAATTGCTATTAGCAAAATGGAAAAGGGGCTTAGATATGTCATTAACAAAAAGGATATTTAGGATCCACAGAGGCATTGTTGATGTAAATAGTGGTGCCCTAGCACGAGTCAGTGTAGTGGTACATCATAGACTGGCAGTGGAGTGGCAAAGCGGTAGCTATGCAATCAAGGCTAATGAGGGTTAGTGGTGGACGATGGTGGTCTTTGGTGAAGCCTTGATGGTGGCGTCTTACAATTGTGGTTATGGGTTGTGCTGGTCACAATGTTCAGCTTGCAACTGTGGACAGTTGTGCTCTTTTTTCGCATTAGGGTTCTCACAGTGGCTTAATGCGGTTGGTAGTAAAGCTTGGGTAGTGAACTTGTGGTGGTTATTATGGTGGTGGAGTAAGGCGAGCAGTGGCTGTGGCACAGGATGAGTGGTGAAGAGAAAAAATAGAGTGAAAGGGGGTGTTTATGGTGCCTAATAGCTTCTTGATGTATGAGTACTCCAACAAATATTGCACTGCCATGTCACCTATGCATCTTGCACCAATCTTAATCTAAAGCATAGCAAAATGCACCTACATGCTATCCTATACCTTTGAGTAATAAATAATACTATCCTGGTTATTGTACACTATTATTTCTAATTAAAAAGTCATTTGTTGGAATTTAATATAGTCTACATCTAGTCAGTCCTATCTATTGATTTATTATATAAAACACGCAGAGAGAAAGAAAAAAAAAAAGGTTGTGTGTGCATCTTTACATATGGGGAATCAGTAAAGGAAAGGAAAGCAGAAGCAGTAATGTGAACAAAATGGTAAAGGGAAATAAGGGAAAGGGGAAGGATGGCAAAGTATAAGGATGAAAGGTTAGGTGGGGAGGTGATTTGCTTTAATAGAAAATTCAATTATGGTTTTGTATAGCCCCACGATGGCCGGGTTGAACTTTCCATGCATTTGAACTCAATTGAAAATAAAGATCCACTTCAAACAAGGGAGCAAGTGGAATATAAGCTTTCCCAACATAAACCAATTGATGTTGCCGGGATATAGTACCCTTTACATTACAAGTAGTCAGGAATGGTGTCAATGTAGAGGTCGACAAAATCATATACAATTATTGTGGTTTCAAGGGACATGAGGCTAGACATTGCTTGCTCCCTCTTAGAAGCCCAATTCTAATTCCTAGAGGATTTGAAGTAGGAGCATGGCTGCTAAATGTTGGAGGTGATAGCACCCAAGGCAGCAGTCATGGCAGCCACTTAGACTACCAGACGAGGTAGCTCTTGACACTTTTTTGTTTCTTTGTTCTAAACAAGTCATTTTGATAATCCATGAAATTTGTATTTGTGTGTTTTCGAATTTGTTATGGGGATTTCCTTTTTCATTCATGCAACTCTTTCTCATTTTTATCGCACACCCTTCCACAACAGCAGCTCCCCCTCTTATTTCTCCTCACATGTACGTTTATCATACGTGAAATATTAGTACTAGGGGTAACATTTACATTTGCATTGTGGAGAAATTAATAACACTATCAGGGGATTTAACAGCTTGCCCATAAACAAACTAAATGTAGGAAGTTGAGCAAGATTTATTTCTCTAGTTCAACCCCTTGTGCTTATGCTTAACTAACATTAACACTTACCATCTCAATACTTTTATTGATTTTAGCAAGTATTGGTTGAGCAAGTCATGTTACACTAAAGCTTATATTTAGAAGTAATCAGATATGGCCACTAGCACCCTCTGGAGTTATGTTTTAGTTGTTGCTTTTAGCCTTGGAAGTAGTGTATATTTAGTGTGTTAGAAAGTGAAACTAAAAAATTAGTTTGGAAAATGAAAAATAAAGCAATTATAAATAGCAAAATAGGAAAGGGGCTTAGATATGTCATTAACAAAAGGGGAATTTATGGGTGCACAGAGGCACTAGTGATGTAAGCAGCAGTGCCACGACACAATGGTAGCTATGCAATCAAGGCTGATGGGGGTCAATGGTAGAGAATGGTGGTCTTTTGGTGAAGCCTTGATAGTGGCGTCTTGTAGTTGTGGCTATCGGTTGTGCAGGTCATAGAGTTCGGCTTGCAACTGAGGACGCTTCGTAGTGGGGTGCTTGCAGTGGCTCATTGTGATTGGCGGTGAAGCTTGGATAGCAGACTTGCAGTAGTTATTGTGGTGGTAGAGCAAGGCAGGCGGTGGCTATGGCATAGGGCGGGTGGCGAAGAGAGAGAATAAAGTGAAAGAGGTGTTTATGGTGCATAACAGCTTCTTGAAGTATGAGTACTCCAGCAAATATTGCACTGCCATGTCACCTATGCATCATGCACCAATCTTAACCCAGAGCTTAGCAAAATGCGCCCACATTGTAACATCCCAATTTCTGAGTTCTGACTTCACCCTCAGCATTGATCAGTTCCAATTTTCGACTTCATTTTCGAATTTCACATAATATATATAATTTTCGATTTCCGAGTTAGTCTCACATTGGTCTACGACTTCCGACTTCATCTGGATTATATCCACGACTTCCGAGTTTAACCTTCAAGTCCGAACAACATGGAGTGATTCCTGATTTCCGACTTCATGTTCTAGTTACGAGTTAAATGAGTGGCTTCCGAGTTTCAATAACCGACTTCGAGTTAAAGTATACGGGGACACGATTTCCGATCTCCAAACTAATTTCCAGGTCCCTATGAAGACCATTCCCTATTTCTGCCTTTGTGTTCACCTTTCAGCATAATTTCTGACTTCCGATCTTAACCAACGTTCCTCATTTCCCGACTTCCGAGTTATCTGACTTCATGTTTCAAAGAAAGTGTATCCGATTTCCAGTCTCATACTGTAGCTTCAAGTTTCAGATAGAGGTTCCTTAGTTTCGACCTCATACTACGTGGTTTCCGACCTCATATGCAAGTATCGACCTCCGAGTTTAATGCAACGAGTTCCGGCCTTAGAGTTGAACTCAATGGACGAGTTTAAATCTTCGAGTTGATTTCCAGTCATACTCGAGTTCCAATCTCAAGCATGTTAAAGACGAGTTCTGAGCTCAGATAGAGTGGAAGCGAGTCTCAGTTTGAGGGACGACGTGAAGAGCAATTTGGCCACAAAAATGAGAGACATGGCCGAACTTCAACCACAAAACTCTAACCAATCAACACCACAACTCTCATGTATTTAAGTCAGATTTCCCTCCTCATCCTCAGCTGATTTACGCCTCCTTCTCTTCCTCTTGCTCCAGCCTTCTTCTTCCCTTCCTCTCTCAACCAACTCCATCAAATCTCCAAGCTTGGTCAAGGTTCCCTCAATCCAAAACTCAAATTCAGCAAGATCACACTCCAAAGAGGTAGGATTCACTTTCTATTCTTGATTTCTCTGAACTGTGGCTGTATGAGATTCCACTTTCCTTTGATTATTTGATGATATCTTGAATGTATATGATGGATTATGGTTGGATTAATATGAAATAATGAGTTGGAATTAAGGTTAGAAGAAGAAAACTAGGAGAAGTGAACGATTGGAATACTGTCTAAGGGAGAAGTTCCACTGCAGTCCATACAGCAGAGTGTACGGCGCCACCTACAGCTGATTAAATCTGATGAAGCCATTTTTAGATGAAAGTAGACATCCAGGGCTTTCCATACATATATCATATAAGGTTATTGGAATAGTATTGAGAGAGATATGAATTTTTGAAGTTTGACCTAGAAATTAGGACTTTCATCTGGGCAGGGTGACTTGAGGAGGGTATAACTCACCCTATACAACTCCAAATTGAGTGAAACTAACTTTGTTAGAAAGCTTACATATAGGGGAACATCCCAATATGAAATTTCAAGTTTTTTATGGTCCCAATGGTTTCCAGTGATTCGAGGAAGTTGCTTTATGTCCAATCCAAGCCAAAACAGGGTAGTTCAGGAAGGTCGACTTTTAGGACATATAACTCGAGGTATACTTAAGCAAATCAAGTGAAACTTCTTTCAAATGAAAGGTTGTCCTGTTAGCTTAAATGTGATACCAATTTCATATGATTTGAGCCTAGTTCCTATTTTTAGCAAATTTATACTTTCAGGAGTGTAATTCGGGCCAGTGACTGAATAGGCTGAGACAAAAATTGAATATCTTGAGTTATATAAATCAAAATGATATGGGACTAAAGAGGTTAGAAAGTAGACATATAGACCCATGACATATCCAAAATTTAGTTTTAAATGAGTTGAATAGAAGTAAAGGTGAATTATACAAAATTTGGACAGAATTGAGTAAGATTGGCAGAATGGCCAAATTGATAATTTTACAAGTATTAGTGCACATATAAGGTTTGAGTGAGGATTGCCAGTTTTACATTGATCTATATATATGAATAGATTGATTATATTGTTATGACTGAACTGTCTGTGAGGACTGGCACTATTCATGGGGAGACGGAACTCATCCGTTATGCTGCCGAATTTATGACAGGAGTCTAGGAGACTATGAGTGTCTAGATTACAAGGAATTTATGATATGAACAGCCACACAATTATAATTGTGTATGTGGAAATTCTATATGCGAGAATGACATAAGTATGATATGAGATATATGAGAATAAATTATGAAACATATATGCAAGAATGACATAAGTACGACATGAGATATATGAGAATAAATTATGAAGCATATGTATGAGTACATCCGGCATATTTATGCTGGATTATGCATGAGAATGAAAGAATGTAAATATATTGAATGTAGGTCCTTTCACTTGAAGGCAGTTAATTGAGATCCCTCCTTGTGAAGGCAGTTAAATGACAAAATGTGAATCCCTTCACCTGGAGGCAGTTGCACATTGAATCCCTCCCGGTGAAGGTAATTAAAGATAAAGATATGAATCCCTTCACTTGGAGGCAGTTGCACTTTGAATCCCTCCCTGTGAAGGTAGCTACCCTCTACCTTGGAGGCACGTGGTCAGATGAGATCCCTCTATATTGAAGGCACGTGGTCAGATGAGATCCCTCAATTTTGAGGCACGTGACCAGAAGAGATCCCTTCAATTAGAGGCAAATGACCAGAATGAGATCCCTTCAAGACTAGAGGCACGTGGGTCCCCTTGCGGGTGAGTTGGTGTGACGACGGTCACGGGTGAAGTTGACGAGCTCACTCCAAGGCCAGGCTACCCAAAGGTAGTAAAAGCACCCTAGGGACGGCAATACGTAACGCCTAGGTGTGCCAAGTAAAAGCTAAAGATTAAAGACTGAAGACTAAAGACTAAAGTATATGCAGACACCCCACTCACATGAGGCATGGCTTCGACCCAGCTAATGTGAGCATGGGGGACAGAATTTACATGAGACATGGCATGACCCAGCTAGTGTAAGTACCAAAGGCAGATCCCATATTCCTAAGGAACGTGACATGGCGATCATGCTCTGATGGGGTATGTCATGGCGATCATACTCTGGAATGTGGCACGTAAAATTTTATGATGAAAAGAGAGATGAAGAAAGAAAAGCAAATTTTATGTATATGCATAAATTCAAGTACAGATAAAATTATGTACAAATGCTATGTGTAGTTTAATACGTTATAATTATTATCCATGATATCATTCATGAATTGATTCTTACGGATTTTTCCCAAATGACAAGTCTATGAGTAAAACTGAACCTTTGCTTTGGACATTATATTTTCGAACTATAAAATTAAACAGTTTGTAAGGTATGTTCACCTTTTTCTTAATAAACCGAAGCAAACTAGAGATAACAACGATGACATTATTTATGATACTTAGAGAATCCTACTGGGAATTTATAATTCTCACACCTATCTCCGTGTTGTCTCCAGATAGTTTCAGAAGTCTCCGAAGATGGCTGAAGTTGCTGTCAGACAAGGTCCGGTCAGGTAACAGTAACAACTCCAGAGTATGGTACTATGACTTAAGCATAGTACTGTACTGAGGAGGATGTTACACACATTCTATCCTATATCTTCAAGTAATAAATAATACTACTTTGGTTGTTATATATTGTTAGTTCTGATTAAATAGTCATTTATTGGAATTTAATATAGTCCACACCTAGTCTGTCATATATATTGAGTTATGGACAATTTTATTTTATCAAAACCAATTTTATTGAAAAGATAGAATGAAACACGCAGAGAGAAAGGGAAAAAAAGGTTACGTGTGCATCTTTATAATTGCAGAATCAATATAAGAAGGAAAGCAGATATAACAGTGTGAACGAAAAGGTGAAGGGAAAAAGGGGAAAAAGGACAAATGGAAGAGTATAAGGATGAAAGGTTAGATAGGGAGGTGAGCTGCTTCAGTAGAAAATCCAACTATGGTTTTACATAACTCGACCATGGCCAGACTAAACTTTTTGTGCATCTAAACTCGTTGAAAACAAAGATCCATAAAGGAGCATGTAGAATATAAGCTTTTCCAACATGAAGATGGACTCACTAAAGCAGTTTTTGTTACCGGCATTGAGGGAGTGCCCTCACGTTACAAGGAGTCGGGAATGGCGTCAATGTAGAGCTCGACGAGATTATATGCAACTATTCTGGATTCAAGGGGCATGAGGCTAGCAAGTATTTGCTCTCTCTTAGAAGCCTAATTCTTGAAGGATTTGGAGGAGAAGGTCAGTTGCCAAATGTTGTAGGTGGTACCACACAAGGCAGCAGCCGTGGTGGCAAAAGCAGATGAGGCGGCCACTAAAGCTACCAAATGAGGTAGCCCCTGACTCTTTTTTGTTTTTCCGTTTAATTAGGTCATTTCGATCATCTATGAACTTGTATTTGTGTGCTTTCGAAATTGTTATGGAGATTTCCTTTTTCATTTACATAACTCCTTCTCATTTTCATTAACACCCTTCCCACAGCAGCAGCTCCCCTTTTATTTCTCCTCACATATAGATTTATCTTAAGTGAAATATTAGTACTAGGGGTAACATTTGCATTTGTATCATTCAAGAATTAATAACAACACTATCAGTGGATCTAACAGCCTGCCTGTAAACAAACTAAAAGTAGGAAGTCGAGCAAGATTTATTTCTCTGGTTCAACCCCTTATACTTATGTTTATCTAACATTAACACTTATCATCTCAATACTTTTATCGATTTTAGTAGGTATTGGTTGAACAAGTTATGTTACACAAGAGCATATTTAGAAATAATTAGATATGGCCACTAATACTTTTATCGATTCTGCATGATAATGTTGTTGGGGTTTCTATTCCTTGGATGATTCTTTAATTGTTTGTGTTTGTGTTTCGGGCTTTTACCCTTTTTTTACCACCAAGCAAAAAAAAAAAAAAATTCTTACAATACCCATAACAAACTATCATGGGAGCTTAAACAAGATTCTAATAAAATCTGTCACCCCTTACTTTTTCAAGCTGAATACATCCCAATTTTTCACTTCAGTTTCCATTTGAGCTAGCTTTAAGATATCAAAGACACCCATCACCTTTGCAAATGAAATAATAGTTTCAAGGATTTTTTTTTTTTATTTTTCAATTACCCATCATAATATACTTTCAAAACAATATATAAATAATATAAACAAATCTATAAAAGAAAATTCATGCTAAAATCAGCCTTACAGATCCTGATCACAAACTCTATCTCATTTCATGTTTCTCAACATCTCGTTATATAATGAAAAAGAAAAGCAACAGATGTAAGAGTCAAATGTGCATAACATTAATTAAAACATTACGATACTTGTTATAGTATAACATCAAAGGCATTCTAGAATTTGACAAAATAAAGGTCAGGTCTGAAAAATAATTAAATGCTAATTAGTATTTAGTGGCTAAAATACTACTCCGAAGTAAAATTTTTTAGTTTCATTGAATGGGACATCATACATCTTGCGCAACATAGTACTAAATAATGCTAAAGCAAAATAAGATCATATATTCAAGAACTTCTGGTCACTTTGATGCGACTCCTGTACCCACCCCACCAAAAAAAAAAAAAAAACCCACCTTAGATGCCTCTCAGAATACATATGGAAACATTAAACCAAGAAAGAAAATACGCACCATAAAAGCATGAATTCATAAGACAACATAAAACTCAAGTAAGCAATCATATGTTATAATTCATGGAATAATAAACTATTATTCTTGTCGAATAAATAAATATGTTAAATTATTCAACAAGAGTAGAATAATAATAATAACAGTTTTATTTTGTATTAAAGACTTACTTTGCAAGTGTAAAAACATAATTTTTGTCTAGGACATCATGCACAACATCACGAAACTCAAAACACAGTGCACTTAGGTGTTTGCCAAGGTTCTCAATATGATCTACCATAGCATCCTGTTAGAAAATAATTAAAATAAACAAACAAAAACACATGAATAAAAATGACAATAACTTACATTTTTCCTCCTGGCATGTGCCCAACATTTTCTTGCAAATCGAATAAAATGGCTTTCTTGGTGATTTGAATATTTTATTTTTTGATCTTCTTCTTGATCTAATGGAGTACCTTCCCTATGGTTTAGAACTCGGTCAAACTTGTCATCCTTTTACGCCTCATTAATACGATCTATCTTTTGCTGAAGCGAACTGATGATCTCCTTTTATATTTTTCTTTGAACTCTCAAACTTAAACCTTTTAGTGCATTGTTTATAATAGCAAAGTAGTTCAGCCTATCAGAATGATAGGATATGTGTGGGTGCTTCCACACAGTATCCTTGTAAAAAATTTCTTCAAGAGATAAAGAGAAAATAAAAATGTAAACATATATTAAAATACTTACGATGTTCCATAATTATCAAGGAATTTAAACAAGTGCTCTCGCTGGAAAGTATTCTAAAGAAACCAACTGACGCAGCTAGTCATTAACCTAGAATCTCTACTTTTCTCATGATCTGCTTCTACCTTGCCATTTCCACCTGAATTATTTTCCACAAGCCCACTTAGGCACCCACCTTGGCATCTATGGCAAAGTTACTTTTTTCAAACTTGCCAATATATTTTCGCTTTTTATTTATATGTTTTAGGCCTTTAAAATAGCCCTGAATAATCAATGCGAGTTCTTTGATCTTAGTGGTACATTTATGAGATTTCTGTCCTAGGAAAATATGCTCATGATACTCATCGAGGAAATAGGCAATTTTGACAATCTCCAAATGACCACTGGGCCTTACTATGTTATTATATTCAAACTCTGATTATAGTTTTATAAGCTAGTTGGATGTGTTTCAGATGAAAAATATGAATGCGAAATATATGATGCAATCATTAATCACGGATGCAACTCAACTCAATGACGGAAGATGAGAAGGGTGGTGCCAGCAAAATCTCAGGGGGTCTGCACAAAAGCAACTTGCATATAAACTGTTTTTCATCCTTTGTTTTTTCTTCCTTAACTTCTCCCTTTCTATCAATGGCCTTGGCCGGCATTTGAGTAAGATTTGTACTCCAAAAGTTTGTGTAAGTATCATATCTCCTGAAAGTGCATCATAGTCTGTGGATTTAGGTACGGTGGCCTCATAATATGGAGCATTGTACTCCATTTCTCAATCACTATCCTCAATTTCTTTTCCCTTTCCTATTCTCTCTCTTCTCTCTTCTTGATTTAATGGAGTACTTTCCCTATGGTTTAGAACTCGATCAAACTTGTCATCCTTTTGCGCCTCATTAATACGATCTATCTTTTGCTGAAGCGAATTGATGACCTCCTTTTGTATTTTCCTTAGAACTATCAAACTTAAACCTTTCAGTGCATTGTTTACAATAGCAAAGTAGTTCAGCCTATCAGAATGATAGGATATGTGTGGGTGCTTCCATATCCTTGCAAAAAAATAGGATATTCATGTAAGACAATCATCTTTGCAAGTTCTTTCCTTGCAACATCTTGATTAAATGTATAATGTCCAACCAAAACTGATTCACTCCTACCTCCTATTGAAGATGATGATTGTGCCACAGTTTTTAATATTGATTGCTTTGGACCCCTCACAGTACGAAGCTTACAAGTTCTAATATGATCATGTAAATGCTTAGTACCTTGCCTAGTCTCACCTCCAAGCTTTCTTTCACAATATTTGCATATTGCCTTCCACTTGTCATCTATTTTCTCCCTCCTAAAATGTGCCCATGCCTCCGATGTTAATCCTTTTTTATTTGGACTAGATGACTCATTGACTTCTTGTGTTTGTGCTTCACTTGTTTCATTAGGAGGCGCCACAAGAGCTTGATCTTGGTTCTCTTCTATTAAAGGTTGTTCTGCATCATTAGGATTAGGAACTTGATTGCTCCCCACAGGAGTATTGGAGTCACTACTATTCATCCTGTTGCATCACAATAAATACCTTAAATAAATAACAAGTAATACTAATTTATTTAAATTGTATAAAACTAAAACACACCCATGACCCAACATGGGAGAATAAGCCAACATAGAATGCTCTAAGTTCAATAATATAAAGCTAAAACTTCCAGTATCCAAAGCTGAGAAGTTAAGAATTTAATTTCACTCTTAAAGCTCTGTTCCTACTTTTAGCCAAAAATAGAGAACAGAAGCCTAAATAAACCAAGGGCATTTGTTCATTGTTATGCTCACATTGTTTCTACGACCACCAAACAGCAAAATGCACATGTACACTTCAAAACGTGGAAAAAAAATGACACAAATCAATACCAAGAAAACATTTAAGATTTCTAACTTTCACAATGAATAAAATTTCATAATTGAAATTTCATAATAATTAACACATAACAAGACACCATTCATGTGAAAACAGAATATCCTTGATCAAAATTTCAGCCCCTGAACATTGATAACAAGAAATTCAAAGAAAGCAGAGCTCCACAAAACAAACATTTAGAATCCAATTTGTTTCTCCTTTTCCTTTTATAGTGATAAACATACACCTTGGCATCTATGGCAGAGTTATTTTTTTCAAACTTGCCAACATGCTTTCCCTTTTTGTGTGTATGGCTTAGGCCTTGAAAATAGTCTTGAATAATCAATGCAAGTTCTTTGATCTCAGCCTCACGTTTATGAGATTTCTCTCCTAGGAAAATATCCTCATGATATTCGTAGAGGAAATAGGCATCGTTGACAATCTCCAAATGACCCCTCGGCCTTACTATGTTCTCATATTCTAACTCCAATTATAGTTTTATAAGCTAGTTGGATGTGTTTCAGATGAAAAATATGAATGCGATATATACGATGGAATCATCAATCTTGGATGCAATTGAACTCAATGATGGAAGATGAGAAGGGTGGTGCCAGCAAAATCTCAGGGGGTCTGTGCAAGAGCAGCTTGCATATAAACTCTTTTTCATCCTTTGTTTTTTCTTCCTCAACTTTTCCTTTTCCATCAATGTCCTTGGCCTGTATTTGAGCAAGATTTGTACTCCAAAAGCTTGTGTAAGTATCACATCTCCTGAGAGTGCATCATGATCCATGGATTTAGGTACGGTGGTATCATAATATGGAGTATTGTACTCCACTTCTCAATCACTACCCTTAATTTCTTTTCTCTTTCCTATTCTCTCTCTTCTCTATACTTGATCTAATGGAGTACCTTCCCTATGGTTTAGAAGTCGGTCAAACTTGTCATCCTTGTGCGCCTCATTAATACAATCTATCTTTTGCTGAAGCGAATTGATGACCTCCTTTTGTATTTTCCTTTGAACTATTAAACTTAAACCTTTCAGTGCACTGTTTACAATAGCAAAGTAGTTCAGCCTGTCAGAATGATAGGATATGGGTGGGTGCTTCCACATAGTATCCTTGCAAAAAATTTCATCAAGAAATAAAGAGAAAATAAAAATGTAAATATGTATTAAAATACTTATGATGTTCCATAATTATAAAGGAATTTAAACAAGCGCTCTTGTTGGAAAGTATTCTTAAGAAAGCTACTGATGCAGCGAGCCATTAACCTAGAATCTTTCCTTTTCTCATGGTCTGCTTCTACTTCGCCCTTCTTATTTGAATTATTTCCCACAAGCCTAATTAGGCACCCACCTTGGCATCTATGGCAGAGTTATTTTTTTCAAACTTGCCAACATGCTTTCCCTTTTTGTGTGTATGGTTTAGGCCTTCAAAATAGTCTTGAATAATCAATGCGAGTTCTTTGATCTCAGCCTCACGTTTATGAGATTTCTCTCCTAGGAAAATATCCTCATGATACTCATAAAGGAAATAGGCATTGTTGACAATCTCCAAATGACCCCTAGACCTTACAATGTTCTGATATTCTAAATCCGATTATAGTTTTATAAGTTAGTTGGATGTGTTTCAGATGAAAAATATGAATGCGAAATATATGATGCAATCATTAATCTCGGATCCAACTCAACTCAATGATGGAAGATAAGAATGGTAGTGCTAGCAAAATCTCAGGGGGTCTACGCAAGAGCAAATTGGATATAAACTCTTTTTCATCCTTTGTTTTTTCTTCCCCAACTTTTCCTTTTCCATCAATGTCCTTGGCCTGCGTTTGAGTAAGATTTGTACTCCAAAAGCTTGTGTAAGTATCACATCTCCTGAGAGTGCATCATGGTCCGTGGATTTAGGTACGATGGCCTCATAATATGGAGTATTGTACTCCACTTTTCAATCACAACCCTTAATTTCTTTTCTCTTTCCTATTTTTTCTCTTCTCTCTTCTTGATCTAATAGAGTACCTTCCCTATGGTTTAGAACTCGGTCAAACTTGTCATCCTTTTGCGCCTCATTAATATGATCTATCTTTTGCTGAAGCGAACTGATGACCTCCTTTTATATTTTTCTTTGAACTCTCAAACTTAAACCTTTTAGTGCATTGTTTACAATAGCAAAGTAGTTCAGCCTATCAGAATGATAGGATATGTGTGGGTGCTTCCACACAGTATCCTTGCAAAAAATTTCTTCAAGAGATAAAGAGAAAATAAAAATGTAAACATATATTAAAATACTTACGATGTTCCATAATTATCAAGGAATTTAAACAAGTGCTCTCGCTGGAAAGTATTCTAAAGAAACCAACTGACACAGCTAGTCATTAACCTAGAATCTCTACTTTTCTCATGATCTGCTCCTACCTTGCCCTTTCCACCTGAATTATTTCCCAGAAGCCTAATTAGGCACCCTCCTAGGCATATATTGCAAAGTTATTTTTTTCAAACTTGCCAATATACTTTCCCTTTTTGTGTACATGGTTTAGGCCTTGAAAATAGTCTTGAATAATCAATGCGAGTTCTTTGATCTTAGCCTCACGTTTATGAGATTTCTCTCCTAGGAAAATATCCTCATGACACTAATAGAGGAAATAAGCATTGTTGACAATCTCCAAATGACCCCTGGACCTTACAATGTTCTGATATTCTAAATCCAATTATAGTTTTATAAGTTAGTTGGATGTGTTTCAGATGAAAAATATGAATGCGAAATATATAATGCAATCATTAATCTCGAATCCAACTCAACTCAATGATGGAAGATAAGAATGGAAGTGCCAGCAAAATCTCAGAGGGTCTACGCAAGAGCAAATTGGATATAAACTCTTTTTCATCCTTTGTTTTTTCTTCCTCAACTTTTCCTTTTCCATCAATGTCCTTGGCCTGCGTTTGAGTAAGATTTGAACTCCAAAAGCTTGTGTAAGTATCACACCTCCTGAGAGTGCATCATGGTCCGTGGATTTAGGTATGGTGGCCTCATAATATGGAGTATTGTACTCCACTTTTCAATCACAACCCTTAATTTCTTTTCTCTTTCCTATTTTTTCTCTTTTCTCTTCTTGATCTAATGGAGTACCTTGCCTATGGTTGAGAACTCGATGAAACTTGTCATCCTTTTGCGCCTTATTAATGTAATCTATCTTTTGCTGAAGCGAATTGATGATCTCCTTTTGTATTTTCCTTTGAACTATCAAACTTAAACCTTTTGGTGCATTGTTTACAATAGCAAAGTAGTTCAGCCTGTCAGAATGATAGGATATGTGTGGGTGCTTCCACACAGTTTCCTTCCAAAAAATTTCATCAAGAAATGAAGAGAAAATAAATATGTAAACATATATTAAAATACTTACGATGTTCCATAATTATTAAGGAATTTAAACAAGTGCTCTTACTGGAAAGTATTCTTAAGAAAGCTACAGATGCAGCTATCCATTAACTTGGAATCTTTCCATTTCTGATGGTCTGCTTCTACTTCGTCCTTCCCAGTTGAACTATTTCCCGCAAGCTTAATTAGGCACCCACCTTGGCATCTATGGCAAAGTTATTCTTTTCAAACTTGCCAATATACTTTCCCTTTTTGTGTATATGGTTTAGGCCTTGAAAATAGTCTTGAATAATCCATGTGAGTTCTTTGATCTTAGCCTCACGTTTATGGGATTTCTCTCCTAGGAAAATATCATCATAATACTCTTAGAGGAAACAAGCATTGTTGACAATCTGCAAATGACCCCTGGGCCTTTCTATGTTCTTATATTCTTAACTCATGTTGCCCGAGTAAGAACCCAGATTTCTAGGTCTAGTTTCAAAAATTCATAACTAATTTTATACTAATTTAATGGCCTTATATTTTATATGTACGGAAAGCCCTGGATGTCTAGTTTTATTTAAAAATGGTTTCATCAAATTTAAACGGCGATAGGCGGAGCCGTACACTCTGCTGTATGGACCGCCGAGGAAAAACCCTAATAGCTTCTAGATTTGTCTCCCTCCTTCAAGCTATTTGCTCTCAATTCCAATTTTAATCATAACATACATGCAAAATTAGCCATAAACCATCATCATCACTCTATATAACATCAATATTTCAGATTGAACATGCTCATCATACAGCCCCAAATCAGAGGAATCAAGAAGAGAATTGTTTACAATATATCTTTTTCTGAAACGAATTGATGACCTCCTTTTGTATTTTCCTTTGAACTCTCAAACTTAAACCTTTCAGTGCATTGTTTACAATAGCAAAGTAGTTCAGCCTATCAGAATGATAGGATATGTATGGGTGCTTCCACACTGTATCCTTGCAAAAAATTTCATTAATAAATAAAAAGAAAAAAAGAATGTAAACATATATTGAAATACTTACGATGTTCCATAATTATCAACAAATTTAAATAGCTGCTCTTGCTGGAAAGTATTCTTAAGAAAGCCATTGATGTAACTAGTGATTAACTTAGAATCTTTCATTTTCTCATGATCTGCTTCTGCTTTGCCCTTCCCATCTAAATTGTTTCCTACAAGCCCAACAAGGCACCCACCTTGGCATCTATGGTGAAGTTACTTTTTTCAAACTTGCCAATATACTTTCCCTTTTTATTTATATGTTTTAGACCTTTAAATCAGCCCTGAATAATCAATGCAAGTTCTTTGATCTTTATCTCACGTTTATTAGATTTCTTTCCTAGGAAAATATTCTCATGATACTCATAGAGAAAATAGGCATCGTTGCCAATCTCCAAATGACCCCATTGGCCCTACTATGTTCTTATGTTCTAACTCCGGTGATATTTCTATAAGCTTGTTGGATGTGTTTCAGATGAAAAATATGAATGTGAAATATATGATACAATCGATAATCTTGGCTAGAACTCAACTCAACAATGGAAGTTGAGAATGGTGGTGCCAGTAAAATCTCAGGGAGTGTGCGCAAGAGCAACTTGCATATAAACTCTTTTTCCTCCTTTTTTTTTTTTTTTCTTCCTCAACTTTTTCCATTCCATTAATGGCCTTGGATTATATTTGAGAAAGATTTGAACTCCAAAAGTTTGTGTAAGTATCACATCTCCGGAAAGTGCATCATGGTCCGTGGATTTAGATACGATGGCCTCATAATAAGGAGAAATTCTTTTCTCCACCGTGGAGTACAATGCTTGCACTCCACTTCTCAATCACTATCCTTAATTTCTTCTCTTTCCGATTCTTTCTCTTCTTTCTTCTTGATCTAATGGAGTAACTTCCCTATGGCTTAGAACTCGATCAAACTTGTCATCCTTTTGCCCTTTATTAATACAATCTATCTTTTGTTGAAACGAATTGATGACCTCCTTTTGTATTTTCCTTTGAACTCTCAAACTTAAACCTTTCAACTCATTGTTTACAATAGCAAAGTAGTCCTTTTTTGTGTATATGGTTTAGGCCTTTAAAATAGTCCTAAATAATCAATGTGTGTTCTTTGATGTTAATCTCACGTTTATGAGATTTCTCTCCTAGGAATATGTTCTCATGATACTCATAGTGGAAATAGGCATCGTTGCTAATCTCCAAATGACCCCTTGACCCTACTATGTTCTTATTTTCTAATTCCGATAATAGTTTTATAAGCAAGTTGGATGTGTTTCGGATGAAGAAAATGAATGAGAAATATATGATGCAATCGTTAATCTCGGTTGCAACTTAACTCAACGATGGAAGATGAGAAGGGTAGTGCCAACAAAATCTTAGGGGATATGCGCAAAAGTAACTTGCTTATATACTTTTTTCATCCTTTTTTTTTTTCTCTCCCTCAATTTTTCTCTTTCCATCAATGGCCTTGGATTACATTTAAGTAAGATTTGAACTACAAAAGTTTTAGTAAGTATCACATCTCCTGAAAGTGCATCATGGTCCGTGGATTTAGGTACGGTGGAGGTACGGTGGCCTCATAATATGGAGAAATTTATTTCTCCACCATGGAGTATAAGCATTTTACTCCACTTCTCAATCACTACCATTCATTTCTTCTCTTTCTTATTCTCTCTCTCCTTTGTTCTTGATCTAATGGAGTACCTTCCCTATAGTTTAGAACTCGGTCAAACTTGACATCCATTTGCGTCTTATTAATACAATTTATCTTTTGCTGAAGTGAATTGATGACTTTTTTTGTATTTTCTTTTGAACTCTCAAACCTAAACCTTTTACGGCATTGTTTTCAATAGCAAAGTAGTTCAACTTGTCAGAATGATAGGATATGTGTGGGTGCTTCCAGACAGTATCCCTGCAAAAGATTTCATCATGAAATGAAGAGAATTAAATTTTAAACATATATTAAAATACTTACGATGTTCCATAATTATCAAGGAATTTAAACAAGTGCTCTTACTGGAAAGTATTCTTAAGAAAGCCATTGATGCAGCTAGCCATTAACTTAGAATCTTTTCTTTTCTCAAGATCTGCTTCTGCTTTGCCCTTCCCATCTAAATTATTTCCCCCAAGCCCAACAAGGCACCCACCTTGGCATCTATGGCAGAGTTACTTTTTTCAAATTTGCCAATAAACTTTCCCGATTTATTTTTATGTTTTAGACCTTTAAAACAACCTAAATAATCAATGCAAGTTCTTTGATCTTTGTCTCACATTTATGAGATTTCTTTCTTAGGAAAATATCCTCATGATACTCATAGAGAAAATAGGCATCATTGCCAATCTCCAAATGACCCCATTGGCCCTACTATGTTCTTATGTTCTAACTCTGGTGATATTTCTATAAGCCATTTGGATGTGTTTCAGATGAAAAATATGAATGTGAAATATATGATGCAATCGTTAATTTTGGCTGGAACTCAACTCAACAATGGAAGTTGAGAAGGTTGGTGCCAGCAAAATCTCATGGAGTGTGCGCAAGAGCAACTTGCATATAAACTCTTTTTCATCTTTTTTTTTTTTCTTCCTTAACTTTTACCATTTACCATTCCATCAATGGCCTTGGATTACATTTGAGTAAGATTTGTACTCCAAAAGTTTGTGTAAGTATCACATCTTCTGAAAGTGCATCATGGTCTGTGGATTTAGGTACAATGGCCTTATAATATGGAGAAATTCTTTTCTCCACCGTGGAGTACAATGCTTGTACTCCACTTCTCAATCACTACCGTTGATTTCTTCTCTGTCCTATTTTCTCTCTTCTTTCTTCTTGATCGAATGGAGTAACTTCCCTATGGCTTAGAACTCGGTCAAACTTGTCATCCTTTTGCCCCTTATTAGTACAATCTATCTTTTGCTTAAACGAATTGATAACCTCCTTTTGTATTTTCCTTTGAACTCTTAAACTTAAACCTTTCAGCGCATTATTTACAATAGCAAAATAGTTCAGCCTGTCAGAATAATAGAATATGTGTGGGTGCTTCCACACTGTATCCTTGCAAAAAATTTCATCAAGAAATAATGAGAAAATAAGAATGTAAACATATATTAAAATACTTACGATGTTCCATAATTATCAACGAATTTAAACAACTGCTCTTGCTGGAAAGTATTCTTAAGAAAGCCATTGATGCAACTAGCGATTAACTTATAATCTTTCATTTTCTCATGATCTACTTTTGCTTTGCCCTTCCTATCTAAATTATTTCCCACAAGCCCAATAAGGCACCCACCTTGGCATCTATGGCAAAGTTACTTTTTTCAAACTTGCCAATATGCTTTCCCTTTTTATTTATATGTTTTAGACCTTTAAAATAGCCCTAAATAATCAATGTGAGTTCTTTGATCTCAATCTCACATTTATGAGATCTCTCTCCTAGGAAAATATCCTCATGATACTCATAGTGGAAATAGGTATCGTTGCCAATCTCCAAATGACCCCTTGGTCCTACTATGTTCTTATGTTTTAACTCTGATGATAGTTTTATAAGCTAGTTGGATGTGTTTCAAATGAAAAATATGAATATGAAATCCATGATGCAATCGTTAATCTTGGTTGTAACTGAACTCAACGATGGAAGATGAGAAGGGTGGTGCCAGCAAAATTTTAAGGGATGTGTGCAAGAGTAACTTTCTTATATACTTTTTTCATCCTTTTTTTTTTCTCTCCCTCAATTTTTCCCTTTCCATCAATGGCCTTGAATTGCATTTAAGTAAGATTTGTACTCCAAAAGTTTGTATAAGTATCACATCTCCTAAAAGTGCATCATGGTCCATGGATTTAGGTACAGTGGCCTCATAATATGGAGAAATTCTTTTCTTCTTATAGTCCACTTCTCAACCACTACCCTTGATTTCTTCTCTTTCCTATTCTCTCTCTTCTTTCTTCTTGATCTAATGGAGTACTGTCATTATGGTTTAGAACTCGGTTAAATTTGTCATCCTTTTGCGCCTTATTAAAACAATCTATCTTTTGTTGAAGCGAATTGATGGCCACCTTTTGTATTTTCCTTTGAACTCTCAAACTTTAACCTTTCAGTGCATTGTTTACAATAGCAAAGTAGTTCAGCCTGTCAGAATGATAGGATATGTATGGGTGCTTCCACACTGTATCCTTCCAAAAAATTTTATTGAGAAATAAAGAGAAAATACAAATGTAAATATATATTAAAATACTTACAATGTTCCATAATTATCAAGAAATTTAAACAAGTGCTCTTGCTGGAAAGTATTCTTAAGAAAGCTACTGATGCAACTAGCCATTAACTTAGAATCTTTCCTTTTCTCATGATTTGCTTCTACTTTGCCTTTTCCACCTGAACTATTTCCCACAAGCCCACTGAGGCACCCATCATGGTCTGTGGATTTAGGTATGGTAGCATCATAATATGGAAAAATTCTTTTCTCCACCATGGAGTACATGCATTGTACTCTACTTCTCAATCTCTACCCTTGATTTCTTTTCTCTTTCCTATTCTCTCTCTTCTCTCATCTACAATTGAGGGTGGGAATTAAAAAGTGGAGTACAATGCTTATACTACATGGTGGAGTAAAGAATTTCTCCATAATATGTTATCAATTTTATATAACGTGGTGCTGATAACTTGATAAACACAAACGGAGAATACATGCATATGTGTGAGGCAAGTGAAACTTTTGTATTTAACTACAAAAGTTGCTTTTTCAACGGAAAAGAAAAGAAAATTGAAGGACATGCCAATCTTTTTATGAGTAGAAGACACATTCAATAAATCTATAGTTCCTCTCAAAAGAAAGATCTAGTGATCGATTTAGATTTTGAAGTTGATGATATAAATTGAAAAAACAATAATATAATGATAGAATAAGAAAACAAAACGCATAAAGAATATCTTGTCATGCATGGTACACTGCTTCAGTTATATACTTCTTTTGGTACACTGCTCCAATGATATTTAAAGGTAGGTATAACTTTTAATGTTTGGTTGTTTTAAGTATTTCGATATTTGTTTTCCTTAAATAAGGTTTTAAATTTTTTGAATTAAAAAAAAATTAGTATCAAGAGTTTCATATTAAATTCACCTAACTTGAACCAAATTTATTAGAGACTCAGTTTGATTCTAGATATTAATAGTTCAAACTATGAATCCATAGAGGTACAACTTAGTCATGGTGCACTATTGCAACACCTTCTAAGGGCGTAGTTACATTTTATATTTTAAAATATTGTGAAAAATACAAGTTTAGTGTATCCTCTGTTCTATTCTATTGCTATATTTTCTTCCTCCTCCTTTGAGTGTATAAAAAGTTTTCACACATTTCAAAATTCAAAGTGATTCAACTTAATATTTGTTAGGTGGTGCTCCTCGAGATCCTTTCCATTGCTGTCTGATGTATTTGGCTTTGTTTAGGTCAACTACTTTGTCTATCTTTAAAATATAAATGGGTTTGAAACTATGGTCTTGTATTGGGCCCGGAATAGGATCTTAAAAAACACCAAATCCACCTGAGTTAGGCCTTAAGTATAGTCCAATAGCCGTTGTTAATGCCTATTATTACAAATAAATAAAAATTGGTGGCCAAGGCCGTAGCTCAACTGGCAATTCATTGCCTCACTGGTGGCCACATCCTTAGGGGCGTGAGTTTGACTTGCTTTGCTATCAGAGACCATTTGCCTCGTTCCCCCCTCCCCAAGTGCGTGTGTGACAAAAAAATAAATAAATAATGTTGACCAAAAATAAAAAAAATTAAAAAATAAAAGCATGAAAAAGAAAAATAATAATAATTATAAAACGAATCCAATACTTAAGTAGATGTTTGTGGCAGCACCAAGCACATGGGGGATTTATGGTTAAAAAGGTAAAGTATGTCATCATTCATGTAGGCAGGAATCTATTTATAATATATTAATTTTGAGACTCAAGTTGTTGTATACTAAGAGATTGATACTTCGATACTCTATAATATTGCCACATCAGCTTTTTATTAAAAGTGTCATTTTTTTTATGTATTCCCTTTAATCTTAGAAAGCCAGATCTTCTTATGGCAAACTAGACCGGATTGAACTAAATTGGATCGGACCGAACCAAACCGGATCAGGCCAGACTGAACCAAACTGGACCAAACAAAATAGGACCGGACCGAACAAATCCAGACCAAAGCAGATTAAACAAACAGGACCGGACCAAATTGAACCAAACCAGATCGAACTGAACCAGCCCAACCTAGACCAAACTGGATCAAACCAAATCAGATCGGACCAAACCAAACCAAATTAGACCAGATCGAACTGAACCAAATCGGACCGGACCAAACCAAACTAGACCAGACCGGATCAATCCAACCCAGACTAGACCGGACTGAACCAAACCAGATCGAATTGGATTGAACTAAACCAAATCAGACTACACCAAACCGAATCAAACTGGACTTTCCTAGACCAAAACCGAGCCAAATAGACCAAATCATATCCGACAAAAAATAAACTTTTGACACTTTATTTATCTTTCATCTTACAATGGTGCCACATCATCATATTATACAAATTGTTACTTAATCATGTCAATCTTCAGTTCCCATTGCTTAATTATAACAAGATGCACTAAGCTACCATTATTAATAAAATTAATTATATATACTTTAAACTAATTATGGGTGTGTTTGTTTGTGATTTTTTGGCAAAAAATCACTTTTTTCAATGAAAAATTAGTTTACATGTATTTGAATAATTTTTTAAAAATAATCATAATCTTAAAAAAATCTGTTTTCAATTTTTTCAGTTATATATAAAAATTTTAGATTTATAATCATTTTTTTTAAAAATTAAAATTGTAACACCCATTCATAATAAAGTTAATGGCACAACTTTACATAGAAAGTTCGGAGTTGGATGCTAATATACATAGATATAGCACAGAGTTTAGGAGTAGAAGTAAAGTTCTACTTGCCATAAACTAAATATTTTTAAACCGATAATAAAACTATAATTTATTTAATTGCAACTCCACATATTTTTGGTAGCTGGAAGAGTTCACCTTGCTCTAGGGCATTACTTGACTAATCTGAAACCACCAGAAATAGAGTGAGAATTTAAAATTCTCAGTAGATAATGATTAGTTCTAAATCATTTGAACTATGATGTTTTCAGCCATGTCTTAGCACGGAAATTCACATGGCTACTGTATCATAATCTCATTACATTATTTATAAGAAGATCATAATATTATGGGCAATAAATACTTAAAAATATATGTTATGCAATACATAAATTAACAAGCATTAATATCAATATAATTTTTTTACTTTAATTTTCACTTTCCTTTGTCTGCTTATCTCACACATATTCGAAGGCCTTCTTTTAGGGAATTCCCATTCTCTGGTGGTACTTTTAACATCGTGACGACAAAATGAGACTTTTACGACACACTAACCAAGACAGGTAACATAAAAGGATCTTACATCTTATCCCTCTGCTTTCTTGGCGGTTAGCGGTAAATCTTAAATATCTTCTTTCAAAATACTTACTTACCATAATATATAAATTCATAATAAATATACAAATGCATAAACTTAAGCAATATAACTTAAATAAAAGACTCAAGGAGTATAAGATAAACAATAATTTTTAATAATAAATTTATCTCATCATAGAATCAATAAGGGGAATAAAATATAGAAGCTATAAATTAGTTCATAGTTTAAAATAACCGAATTGTGCAAAGACTTAAATAATATAAACTTAAGTAAAATAAATAACATAATATTTCAGTAAAGTTTCTCAAATAACATAAATCATAATATAATTAAATTCATCATAATAAATTAAATAACAAGGCATAAAATAAAACGAATAAAAGTATACAAAATATAATTAAAGTTATAAACTAAAAATAAGTAAAGTGCTCAAGAATTAAAATAATATCTATTATTGTATAAACAATATCTTAGTAGTAATAATAATAATAATAATGACAAGCAATAGTATAAAAAAGAACATCAATTAAATTAACTTGAAAGGATAAATAAAATCAATAGGAATGATAATCAATAATAATATAAATTAACATTAGTGGAAATAACTTGAAACAATAAATAAAATATATGGTAATGATAATAATAAAGAGTGATAATATAATTAAACAATAAATAAAATAACTTAGAATGATAAATAAAATAAATTGCAACAAGAATAATGCTGAGTAACTTTTATAAATAAAAGAACTAGGAATATAAAATAAACTGTAATAATAAATATAAAATAATATAACATGCAATAAGTAAATAAAGCCATATTTTTACTTCTCAAATAATTTCATTATCTACCTCAAAAATTATTGTAGAAATAGAAAGATGTGCACATACTAAATTCCTCTATCCTTTTTTTATCACTGAATTAACAAAATTTTGCCCTCTTTCTGCCCTTACTTTTGCCTAATGTATTTCAATGCGTAGCTCTGCTCGTGATGCACTCCTTATATAGTTACAGGAAATTATCCTTTACTGAGATGTAGTTTAATTTCAACGACTTTAAGGTACCGAGCTACAAACCACCAATGCCAAAACTTTCTTCTTCCCTATTTATTGCTATTTCTTTCACTAAGGACTTTAGGTACCAGTCCTTTATGTCCGTTGACTGAACTACTCCTTTTCTTTCTTTTTTTTTTTTTATATTATTATTATTATTATATTATATTGATATTATTATATTAATTACTATTAGTTAGCAAAACACATGTTCATACATCTGATACCCATATATATATTCAATATTATTTTTTCATAAAATCTAATAATATATTTTGAAATTATCAGTACTAATTTATAGTCTTACTTTAGAAGCTTAATGTCCAATATTCGATTATTGAGCAATTTTAAATTAATCATTATCGTAAAATTATTTTAAACATATCAACTAAAATATTTAAATAAGGCAATTAAATCAAAGTAACTCTAAATAAAGTATTTTATAAAAGGGGATGTTACAGAAATAAAAGCACCCTATATATCATTAACTCTTTACTCAAAATTATTCAAAGTTAATATTTTTAAAATTCTAATTTCTAATGATTCTTCAATAAACAAAAGAATAATACAATTAAATATTTATTTTTAAATATTAAAAAAATAATGTTTTACAAAAATGTCAACCTTCTACCAAGAGTTAATCAATTGTTTAATATATTCTTTTTAACCTTATTATCTTTTTAACGGTCTCACAATCAAATATAAAAAAATAAGTCTATAGAACATTACAAATAAGTAAAGCGCAAGTTATGATATTAACACTTCATTTATTTCCTATCTCATAATATTATCATGTTATTTTATTATGTAAGTTATCATTCAACTATTCCAACCTTTAACATCCTACTATTTAATTATGGCAAGATGCACTAAGTCACCAATATTAACAAAATTGGTTATATATACTTTAAATTATTTATATACCATTAACTCCATATTTAAAATTATTCAAAGTTAATATTTTCCAAATTTTAATTTTTGATGAATTTTCAATAAACAAAAAAATATTACAGTTAAATATTTATTTTAAATATTATAAAATTTTTTTAAAAAATATCAACCTTCTATCAACTATTAATCAATTATTTAATATTTTTCTTTTAACCTTATTATCCTTTTCATTGTTTCACTATCAAACAAGACAAAAATAAATCTATAAAACATCACGAAACAATAAAATGACAATCCTAAATAAATAAGACACATCATATGAAATTAACATTGACATGCCATCAAGATTATAAAATCTTTATCATCACACACTTATATTCTAAATGAACATGCACCATTTGAAAGAACTATACTATCGCAAAAACTTTTGTTCTAAGTAAAATCTTCGAACCCTAACCTTTCTTTATTATTCCAAAATAACAAAATCAAAGAAAAACAAATGGAAAGCTTATAATTGCTTTCATAGAAAATAAACAAGTTTTTAGTTGTTAACATTTATTTTTAACATAATCAGGAATATTCACCAATAATAATATCATCAGATGAGGAATCCATATCTAAACAAATGTCAAGAAAAAAAATCACAAGCAAACGTAAGACCCAACATCTTTATATGAAAATTATATTTATAAAGGAACAAAAAATATATCAATGGAAATAAAGCACACATCATCTAATCCTAAATAAAGAGTAAAGACAAAGATGACGTCAAAAGGATGAAACTCATTTAAATACCATATTGTATATAATTTTATTGTATTTAAAATAACTATAATAGACAAATACCTTTATTTTAGTAATACTTTTATTTTACTTATATTACTAAACTATTACCTAATCTTGAATAAAGAATATTTCCTTTCCATTCAACTTCAAATCATCAAGATAAAATCTATTAAATTATTTTTATATTGATCTAATTAATATTATTTATCTCTTTTTTCTACCAAGGTATATATTCATTTTGATGTTCGTGCAATGGGATCCAAATCTAGTAATATATAATTTATAAGCACAAAATAATGATACACGCATAAGCTGATACTTAATTGTTTTAGAACATGCCACCTCAGCATTTTTACCTATATTGTATCTTCCCATTTAGTCGCTTTACTATTCGGTTTTTCCTTTTTCTTTGTTTTGCCTTCTTCTCTTTTTTTCCCTACCCTAGCACGAGCCCCTTCGCCCTTTTCTAATTCATTCAGAGTCCCACACCCCTCACTCCCTTTCCAAAAGCCCAAATGGCGTTGTACATAGGAGGGCATCTGGGTCGCCGTTGCTGCTGCTGTCTTGTGCGTCCTGCATCTCTCTCCCTCTGTAAGATTTTCCCTGCATCTCTCATCTTTATCTCTCATTTCGCTCGACCCATGCCCAGTGACGGCGAGGCGCAGGGGCAGCGAATCCAGCGGTGGCGAGGCAGTTCAGCCCTTCTTGGCGGGTGAGCGACAGGGAGCTCCGCGTTTTCCGGTGCTCCCAGCAACTCCCCAGCAGCAGTTCTTCAGCGAAAGTGGCTGAGAGAACAGAAGAAATAGGGATCTGATGATAAGTCAAATGGGTGGAGGAATGGCTCTTATCCTTTATCGGCGCAGTGGCAGTGAGTCTGGCGGTGGCAAGGCGGTTCAGCCATTCCTGGCGGGCGAGCGACGGCTAGCTCCGCTTTTTCCGGCGAGTCTGCATTTTCCGGTGGCTCCCAGCAGCTCCACAGCAGCAGTTCTTCAGGGAAAGTGGCTGAGACAACAAAGAAACAGGAATCTGATGGTAAGTCAAATGGGTGGAGGAATGGCTCTTATCCTTTATCGCCCAAAGCACTGGTTTTGTGTGAGTTTCTGTTTTCGCTAGTTAATGTTCTATTTTAAAGGAGATTAACTAGTTTCTGTGTACTTGTTCACGGAGCCTCTGGAGAACAAGTCTGTAGTTCATCCTCTGGTAAACTTCTTCTGCAGATTTGTTCATACTTTTATCCCCCTTTTTCTGACGTTATCGTTGGGAGTAAGTTATGTTTTATGTTGTAATTGTGCCTCTTGCAGGTGATGGTAAGCTCAAAATCTGGAGCAGGCATCCGAAGCTTGAGAACGGTTCTTGCCAAAATAGCACAATTTGCCAAAATATAAAAGATATTTTAAGGTAATTTTGTTTTGTTATGTTTTTTGCTTTACTTAAAGTTTCTTTCTTTCTTTTTTAAAACTCATAGCAACATGTATGTATAATGAATTATACAGGTTTCTCTGTGCAGGCAAATATAGAGGGCATTCTTTGTTCCACTGTAAAATTAACTACTTCTACATCTGAGTTACACTTGACTTGGTAACATCCTATTTTCTTGAAATATGCTGTTTAAGTGTTTGGTTCTTTTTTTTTTTTTTTTTTGGGTTGTCTGTTAGGTTAGTACAGTAGTTACTATGAATTGAAGGTTGAAGCTAAGATGTTACCCTAATCCTTACTTAACCCTTTCAACTAAGCCCAGGTAACATGCCTGTACCAATTTGAAGCATCATATGAAAATGAGCCCATCAATATGATGCCACCACCATCTATAAGCGTGTTTGGATTCTACATTGGTGAATCTTGACAAACCAATGAACAGCCCAATGCATCTTGATCATTGAGTCACTTATTAGAAGCTCTTCTACCACTAACTCAACCTCTGTTTAACTATAATGAGCACAGCCAAAGCTTAACAAAAGCCAAAAGTCCAATTCATTAGCCCACTAACGTGAAGGCAACTCCCATATAAAGGAATTCTGGATATAAACATTTATCCGAATAGGCACCTTAGGAAACTCTAATGAAGTGTATCAGTTTGTACAAGGGTTATAATTGCAAGTCGTAAGACTTAAAGGAGCTTCATCATAATATGTCCCTGCAGCACAAACGTTGCCATAACACCCAAAGACTGGATCCTTCATGTATGAAGAATCCCATATTGTCATGTCTGCTAAAGATATTGATGGAAACTCTTCCAAAAGGCATCCATGGTTGCACCAGACATGCACCTGAAGCTCCTCCCTTGGTTGTGACAACACATCCCACCAGTAGAAAACCAGTTGTTTTCTGTGGAGTTATTCTGCATTGTGCTGTTATGAACCCTCGAAATTTGCAGAGGATATGACAATGCTCTAAGAGTGCAATGCTATGACCACAATTGAAGTCCACACTTCCTTGCCATGTAACAATCTATCAAGAACTGAATGATATAGGGAATTGTAATGAACTCCTATGAGAATTGCTGCCAAGAGAACTGATTTGCCTTAGCCATTTATCTCTTGGTATTGCCATTAAAACACTGCTTCCTCACATTTTGACTGTGCAATTCAGGAGCCTTAAAAAATTTAATAATTCTGTGAAATGCAAATTTTGCACGAATGATCACCTCAATACTTTGTTGATGTTATAATTTTGAGTCTTGTTACTTTATTCGGAAAAAAATTAGGCACAGAGAAACATATGTACAATCTTACCCAATAATAGAATATCTTTGAACTAACTATTAGTTATTCTGTGCAAACAAGTTACTAATTAATGATAAATTTGTTACTGTAAGGTTTTCTAAATATCATAATGAGCCATCTGAACAATATATCATCATTACTTATTATTATCTAAATGATGGGTTTCATTTTATTTTGCTAGGTATGGTTGCATATTGCAGTGCAGATGGTACTGCCTTCCATTATCCGGTAAGGTCTACACTTTGTTGGATCACTTGCAATTGCCTACACTTTTTCCTTTTTTCATGTTTATTTCACCATGTTATGCACTCTCTTTAAATCATGCTTTAGATGGTTTGGTCATGTGTGGAAAACACATATTGAAGCCCCCAGTAAGGAGTAAGGAGACTAGATCATAGGGAGAGTAAGCCAGTAGCTAGAGGTAGATGGAGAATGGAGAAATAATAATAATAAAAAAAAGAAATCATGAATATAGATGTGCTTTCTGCGAGGACACTAGTGTCTTCTATAGATGCTGTTGACTACAACAAAGCTGCAGGCATTATGAATCACAAGTTTTGGCAAGCTTCAGAAGCAGAGTGTTGTTGCGAGCTTGTAAATGCACATTCTTCCTCTTTTGCTTGCTTCTCCAAAATTAAGTGAAAATTTTAATCACATTCACTTGTGGAGGGTTCAATTATTTTAGTTGTTGATTATGCTAAACTTAGGAAATTTTCTGTTTATTGTCGTCCTAAAAATTGCAAATAAAAGTGTTTCAGTGGGCCAGCCCATTTAAGAAGCAGAAAAATTGAAGTTTTTTATAAGTGGGTTGGCCTACGGACTTGCTCTAACCCACTTGGCTCACGTGGGCTTTTGACCCGATGGCTTTTTGGCCTTGGACCATGTGGGCTTGGGCTCAACGGGGGTGGGCAGCCCATTTGACAGCTTTATTTGAAATTACAGTTCTCTTTTCCTATTCAAGTTCTATTTCATTGTATTGTTCAATATAGTTGCATGCTATTTGTTGTTGAATGCTGCTTATGTTTGCATCAGTATGTTTGTGTCAACTGGGTGTTGTTAATTGTTAATATAAGTAGTTAGCTACATTATTTGATGCTTCAGAATAGCACTTACGAAGACATACAAACGTTCAAGTTTTATGCTAAGTTATCTAAAGACTACAAAATCTTGCATATAATTTCAATTTAATTTGCTTGTTGACTTTCAATTGAATAATTTAGGGAGACAGTGATCAAGGTGAATCATGTTAGCGAGGTTGTTAGGGAGTGACCAACCTTTTATCATTTGTATGACCATGTTCCCACCATCCCCTTATCCTACTTACAATCTCTATTGAGACAGTTGTTGCAATTTTCTGTCTTTGTAGAGAGCAATGTATGTCTGAACAAGTTAGAAGACAATTATTAATTTATTATATTGACTTGGGGTTTATTTAGAAACAAAATTGCAAAGTTAATTAACCACTGAGTGTGCTAGCTCTTTATACTTATAAAGATCACATGCAATGCATCAGCTTCTATTGTGCCTGTGATTAATTGTTTCAATATTTTCCAATCTGAAGGTGTACACTTTATATTCTGTATACAATAAGGGGTTTGATAGAAAGTTTAGGTTGATGTGCTGAAATACAATTTTGTTTTTTTTTAATGAATCATAAAGTGGCTTTATGGTTGTTTTTTGATTCTCTGTTGTTGTTTGAAGCTAGGTGCCAGAAAATAGAGGAATACTCTGTTGACCAAGGAATTCATTCGAAGCTATCAATGGAGGTTTGAAATGCATTTCCTTCTTGTTTGAATGGTTATTGAATTGTGTTTATTATTTAGTGTTATGTTGCTAGCTTTTGATATGATATTCTTTATCCAATTTTATTATGTTATCTTTGTTTTTCTAAACACATCTTTGATTGAGATATCCTTTTATTATATTATTGTATTATTACTTACCTTCCTTCTTTTGAGGAAATCTATTATCTGTACAGATTCGAACGGCTATGATGGATACTCATCGTAAGTAATATTGCTAGTTCTTCTTTTATTTATAAGTGTTGATAATAAAATATTATTCTCATGATTTGTTTTTTAACCTATTTATTTGTGCACAGCAACAAATCCATACAAGCGACTTGACAAGGTGAAAACGGCTGCATTTTTCAGCTTTGAATGGATTGAATTTGTCAAATTTATGGATGGATGTGTTTCAGATGAAAAATATGAATGTGAAATATATGATGCAATTGTTAATCTTGGTTGCAACTCAATTCAATGATGGAAGATGAGAAGAGTGATGCCAGCAAAATCTCAGGGGTGTGCGCAATAGCAACTTGCTTTTAAACTATCATCAGAATTATAACATAAGACCATAGTAGAGCCAATAGTTCATTTGGATATTGACAACGATGCCTATTTCCTCTATGACTATTATGAGGATATTTTTCTAGGAGAGAAATCTCATAAACTTGAGGCTGAGATCAAAGGATGTTTTCCTCCATAGTTGTCAAACGTGGATAGCGGCGTAGCGTGACCCCAAAACGCTTATAAGCGGGATAGCGGATAAGCGTTACTGTATTATTGATAAAAATGTATATAATTATTATGCAAATTATATAACATATATATATGCTCAAAAATAAAAAATTATTCACAATTAAATTCATTCACATCAATAATAAAATTCATAATCTATTCCATATTCTAAAAATATGCAATTACCATCAATCAAATACATAAACATCAAGTTCTAAGGGCAATAAAACCAAAAAAAACCACCATCAAGTCGTAGAAGAATAACAAAATATAAAAGACAACAATCTTAGCTCTCTAAAACTAACAACATTCTACAAATCATTCATCATTCATCATCATCCTCCTCCACCACTGCCAAATTGTTCTCTCCATCACTTTCTTCACTACTAGACTTATATATCTCTTCTTGCCCCTCCTTTGAGTCTTCCTCATCATCAAATTCTTCTTCCTCTTGACTAGGCTTCTTCCCTCTTCATGAACTAGAATGCTTTGATACTTTCTTCTTCAATCCTGTAGCAAGTTTAGTGTGTCTTGGAGGCTCCTCAGCCCCAACTGCAGCAGAAACATCTCCCCAAGTCAATCCATCATCACCAAAAACAAATTCTTCTTTAGCATCTTCTGTGTTAGCACCCATTTCTCCTAGCAGCCATTCATTGCTATCATCAATACCATTTAGGAGAATAGGATCAATCTTATCTTGGCTATCAAAGCGTTCTTTAAGGGTTCGATTATACTTGACGAATACCAAGTCTTGTAACTTTTGATGCTCAAGCTTGCTCCTTTTCTTAGAATGAATCTATGATATTCATATTATAAATTAGACAAAAATGTTAATTTTAAAATTATTAAATAAAAGCATAAAATTATGTAAAGGAAAATTATTTTCATGTGCTTACATGCTCAAAAGTGCTCCAATTACGTTCACATCCCGTTGAGCTACAAGTTAAGCTCAACACTTTGACTGCAAATTGTTGCAAGTTAGGAGTGGATGCTCCATACTTCCTCCACCATTCAGCTATGATTCAATAATCAGGAAATCACCATTACTAAGAAACATTATGAAACTAAATTTATCAAGAATTAAGTACATATTTCTTAATTCTTACCAGGAGCCACTGTATTCCTTTGTTTGATTGCTATCCTGTTTCCAAATATACCTCCAGCCCTCTTAAATATTTCAATCTCATTTGTAATCTTCTCGGCCAAGTCTTCATCTGGAATCAACCTATCAATAGTCTTATAAAGTCCATCCATTACTTCATGATCACTCTCAATCTTTGTTGCATTGGGATAGTAAAACTCAGGATTCAGGAAATAACCAGCTGCATGCAATGGGTGATGAAGTTGTGAGTCCCATCTCCTATCAATAATAGTAAAAGCATCCTTGTACTTGGCTTTATTATGATTGAAGGAATTTTGAATGGCTTCCTTAGCTCTATCCATAGCTTCGTAAATATATCCCATTGCAGGCTTTTTCTCATTATCAACAAGCCTAAGAACATGCACAAGAGGCCCCATAAGTTTAATAGAGTACACAACATCATTCCAAAATGTTGTGCTGAGCACAATATCACCAGCCTTCTTCCCTTTAGGTTCTTTAGCCGTCTTGGAGCTCGACCACTCATCTGAAGTGAACATCCTTCTAAGATTATTCTTTTGTTTGTACAACCTTTGCAATGTAAGGAAGGTTATAGCAAACCTTGTCACTCCATGCCTAACCAACTCCATTTTGTTGGTAAATTTCCTCATTGTATTCAATGCCAAAGTGTGGTTGTAGATAAAACCCACAAGACTAATGCCTCTCTGTATTGCCTTCTTAACTCGAGGAAGTTTTCCAATGTCCTCCAACATTAAGTCTACACAATGTGCAGCACATGGAGTCCAAAAGAGGTTTTTCCTCTTAGCTTGAAGTAATTTGCCTAAGAAAAGCCAAATTAAATAAAATTAGATGAGTAACCAAATATTAAAGGAAGTAATAAGAAATTTAAGCAGTCCATAATTTCTTACCTGCCAAGACATAATTGCTTCCATTGTCAGTCACCACTTGAACAACATTTTGTTCTCCAATCTCCTCTACAAAACTATCCAATAGCTCATATACTTTCTCCCCTGTCTTCATATATGTAGAAGCATCAACACTCTTCACAAACATTGTCCCAGCCGGACAATATACCATGAAATTAATCAATGTCCTATTCTTCCTATCTGTCCAATCATCTGACATTATTGAGCATCCATATCTCACCCTTTCCTCCTCATGACCCTTCAACATATTCTTTGTTAACTCCAACTCTTTTTTAAGGAGTGAAACTCTCAACTCATGATAACTTGGAGCTTTAAGGTGTGGACCATAATTTCCAACAGCTTCAAGCATCAACTTAAAACTTTTTGATTTAGCAACGTTGAAAGCAATCCCATTCATATAAAAGAATCGGGCTATGTATTGAATGGTTCTAGCCCTTGCTTCCTTATCGCAAGCATCATTAATGCTTGTTTGCTGGTGAGGCTTCCCCAATTTAATGGTAGCTTCAGGATTTTTCAAGAACATCAAATTCAAAGGACCTTTTATGTTCTTTGCTTTCTTGCGCTGCTTAAGAGCAGTTGAAGGAACAGAATTACTCCCACTTGATGTTGATGAAGCTCTTTTCCCTCTTTTAATTTGTAGGATTTCTTCCAACTCTTCTTGTTCATCATCATCTTCTCCAACTGCACCAAAATTTAATTCCTTCTCCGCATTCTTCTTCTCAAAAGCTTCCTTGAGAAGTTGCTTAACTTCATGTGGAACTCTTATACAAGATTTTGCATCTCCTGTCATACCCATTTGGTGTCTCTTTGCTCTAATTATTCCACCATTGGTTGTTTTGCCACAAAAATCACATATTACACTCTTCCTATTATTGATATCTTTTAAGCTATTCCATTGCCATGCTATATCAATGTTGTCACCAGTAGGCTTCACCAAACCGCAAGAAGAGGGAGCTACACTAGAAGCTTGAGTTGATGATGTTGCCATTTGTTGAACTAGAAAACAGAAAAAAAAAAGGGAAAACAGAGGATGAATAAACAGCACCAGAAAGGAAAAAGAGATAGAGCAAAGGAAGCAAGTGAAAAAAAGGAAAAAGGATAAGCAAGCAAAAAAAAAAAAAAAAGGGAAAACAGAGGATGAATAAACAGCACCAGAAAGGAAAAAGAGATAAAGCAAAGGAAGCAAGTGAAAAAAAGGAAAAAGGACAAGCAAGCAAAAAAAAAAAAAAAAAGACAAAAAAATCGAATGAAAAAAAGGAAGAAACAGAACAGGAGAAAGAAAGAAAGACACGAGCAGCAAGGAGAGGAAGGAGAGGGACACCAACCGTTGCTGCCACCACCGGAAACTGACCACCACCACCGTCGCCGGTCTCGGAAATGCAGGCCGCCGTCGCCGCCGGAGGTTGAACGACTGCAGGAGAGTCAGTAAATGGTGGTGGGGGAGAGAGAGCGGCTAAGAGGGAAAGGGATCGGGATGAAAATCCCTAAAACCTCAAGGCAGAAATCGAAGAAAGGAGGGGGAAGGATCGAAAGACCTTTCAACCCCTTCATCGTGTTTAAAACGGTCCAAAAACAGGGGGATTATCGTCTTTTTGGCGTTCATGGCGATAGCGGCCGCAACAGCCGCGATAGCGGCCGCGACGACGAAACGCGACGCTCCTGCCTCATCCGTCGCGCTCTGCCTCAGCTCCGCCCCGCTCCGCCGCGATAGCGGCGCTATCGCGCGCGATTAACAAGTTTGTTTTCCTCTTTTATGAGATTTCTCTCCTAGAAAAATATCTTCATAATAGTCATAGAGGAAATAGGCATCGTTGTCAATATCCAAATGATCCCTTGGCCCTACTATAATCTTATGTGCTAACTCCGATGATAGTTTATAAGTAAGTTGCTTTTGCGCACACCCCTGAGATTTTGCTAGCACCACTTTTCTCATCTTCCATCGTTGAGTTGAGTTGCAACAAAGATTAATTATTGCATCATATATTTCACATTCATATTTTTCATCTAAAACACATCCATTCATGAATTTGATAAATTCAATCCGTTCGAAGCTGAAAAATGCCACCGTTTTCACTTTGTCAAGTAGCTTATATGGATATATTGTTATGCACAAATAAATAGGTTAGAAAAGAAATCATGAGAATAATATTTTATTATCAACATCTATAAATAAAAAGAACTAGCAATATTACTTACCATGAGTATCCATAACAGCCGTTCGAACTTGTGCAAATAATAGATTTTCTCAAAAGAAGGAAGATAAGCAATAACACAATAATATAATAAAAGGATATCTCAATTAAAAATATCTTTAGAAAAACAAAGATAACATAACAAAATCGGATAAAGAATATTATATCAGAACTTAGCAGCATAACACTAAACGGTAAACATAGTTCAATAGCTATTCAAACCAAAAGGAAATGCATTCCAAACCTCTATTGATAGCTTCTAATGAATTCCTTGGTCAACATAATGAATTCCGTCTAATGCATTTTAGAGTCTTCTTCCAAGCTAGTCCCACATTGAAGACGCCTGTGATCCATATATGCTCTTAGCATGCAACTTTTTAACATTGTTATACTAACATATTATTTAACTTAGGTGATAAAATCTATGGTGCTACTGTTACACCAATGCAGCCAGTAGGTGATAGTTTTTAGAGTTAGATTATGTTAAAAGACCTTTTCTTTTGTCAGATTTAGATTTAACCCAATGATCTAGAAATTACTACACGGGTGAATTTGTATGGTGGTTAAGAAAAAAAAAAGGCAAGAAAATTTCATGAATTAGATTTACATGTATTTTTGGAATGGATTGGATTGTTTGACCAAAAGGTTAACATAGCAGTTTTTTCCAATTCATATCTTATAAAGGCTTTTCTTTCCTTCAACTTATCCAATGCGAGACTTATATCTTTCATATATATGTGTATTCTCCAACAAAACTCACCTACATTTACGCAGGTGTAACCAAATTAGTAATTGCACAATAAGTTTAATCATCTTAGGAACACGTAAGATATTGTATCTCAATCATTCTATATCCAAATAATGTGTACTCAGACACGTAAAAGATTTGGGACATGCCAAATGTTGGTTAATTCTAATGGTTTCTTGGACAAGGAGCATATTTTTTGGATTGAAAAAGAAAAGAAGAAAAAAGAAACTCTATAAAGATTCTAAGCTTCTAAATACTTTTTAGTCATCTCCATTTGCATGAAAATGAATAGTGTTAATGGGAAGTTTCTTGGCTCAAATATATCACACTTGTTACCAAGGAATTGATAACTTTGATAAGCACGGACACAAAAACTAATACCTGTCCTATTATACACAATAAGATATTTGTGCATGTTTGCTGGAAGCAATCATGTGAGAAAGTCAATTGGTGGACATATTTGGTCCCCTTGCTTTCATTTTTGGAACTGTTTTGTAGCAGACCACCAACTTTATATTTTTACTCATATTATAAACCAAGTTCTTTACCTTCCTACTTGTTCCATTTTAGCAACTAATGAAACTGAACAATTCGGAGGTATCACAGTGAAGAAAATACAGAAACAATGAGAGCAAGGCTGTGCTTGAGGCATATCTTTGATGATGGGTAACAATAGGTTCAAATTGTCAGATATGATACCAAATGCTTGGTTTTACAAGCTTAGAGATATAAGCAGATCAAGGAAGAGAAATGGCTCTTATGTTATGAAGAAGAACAAAGTAATCTCACCTACTACAACATCCCAAAGGTCTCAGCCAAGACACTCATTATTTCTCCATTGAACCAAACGAAGCCGGTAAGTACTATATCTCTCCTATTTACACCAAACACTCAGATTTTCTATTCAGTGATTCACCAAGGTCATTCAACAGAAGATCTAAGAGAAAAACCATTTATAAGCTTTCTCCCATAGCTGTCTCCTCTCCTGTGTTAGAAAGTTGAAGAGCTGTCATTCCACAAAAAATTGGACTAAGCCAAATCATGTTTAGTCACCAGAAAACTATGTCTCATCCATGGAGAGTTCTCTTGAATCAAACCTACATGAATATGTTTCATCCGAGTCTAAGTTTGCTATTCCTGACTTGCTTAATGGGTTCACCTCTGAGTGCAGTTGTAGAGTTAGCTATTCAACCAATGACATCATCATTGACTTGAACTGTGGATCCTTCACTGGGAAAATTGAAAATCTAGATGGGTTTGAGACAATTTCGCAGTTAGGCCTCGCTCCAATGTTGACATGCCTTTACTATCACATTCTAAATTTTCGAAATTAAGTTTCCATTAAACATTTTAACTCCATACTCTATTCATCGCGCCTTTTCTCTTCATCTGAAACAGCCCAGGTACTAATACTTTAACAGAGAGAACATCTTTCCATCAATTGAAACAAAGCTCGATAGGCATTGGCAAATCTACTCATAGCAATTGATTATATATTGTGCAAACAAAATGATAATCCAAAATGGTCCCTCATGAAGCAACATTTGCACAACCGCAACCAAAAGAAACCAAGTTACCCATTCATTCCCAAATGGAAAAGTTGTAATGTTTGAGCAAAAGGAAACTAAATCACTTGACAAGATTGAAATAAAATCTAGTTCTGTTAAGGAACAAGATAACTGATAAGAATAAAGCCAGCATATAAGCACATTCTGCAATGCAATTGGCACGCCTTTACTATCACATTCTATATTTTCAAAACGAGTTTTCATAAAAATTCCAAACTCTATACTCTAATAATCATGCCTCTTCTCTTCTTTTGAAAGAGCTCAAGTATTAACACTTTACCAGAAAGAACTTTTATCTTTCCATAATCAATTGCAATAAACTCGGCATGCATTGGCACATTTACTGATAGCAATTAATTATATATTGTGCAAACAAAATTATAATCCAAAATGGTCTCTCATGAAGCAACATTTGCACATGCACAACAAAAAAGAAAACAAATTACCAGTTCAATACCTAATGAGAAAAGTTGCAAAGTTCAAGTAAAAGAAATCAAAATGGTCTCTCACGAAGGAACATTTGCACAACTCAACCACAACAAAAAGAAAACAAACAACCTGTGCACTCCCTAATAAGAAAAGTTGCAAAGGTTGAGCAAAAGGAAACTAACTAAATCACAGTCAACCAACCAAAATCACTCGACATGTAACGGATACGATAACAATAACTAATAAAGTTGCTTTACCCATATATGCTCCAAAATTTCCTTCTTTTTTTTTTTTTTTTGGTTAAAGGCTGAGGATACTTTCAAGTTTTACCGAGCTAAGGTTAGCACGTCAATAAGGAAAGGGGAAAAAAAATTAAGAGAACTAAAGCAAGATAACAGATGACATTATAGAGGGGTGAGCATTACATTTGAAACAAGCATATTTCAGCTTGGCAATTCCTTCCTTTTTTCTGGATATTTCTCTATCCTTCTTCTTGGTTTTTGGGGGGGGGGGGGGGGGGGGGATATAGAATAGCTGCAAATCTTTGAAGTAGTCCTTCGTGGAGTAATATACGCAGTCTTTCATGCTGTACACACGCTTGCCAAGGACACGAACAGTCAAGAAGTTCTGCTCCTTTGGGGGAGCCTCATTGTCAATGTCAAGCCCATCCTCCATGGCGAGAGTAAAGACCAAACTGCAAAGAACCGGGCTTTCGCCGCCATCATGCTCCTTTACAAAGCCAAAGAGCATAGCACACACCTTGCCGTCCCCAAGGTCTTGAATGAATGGCCTAAATGTAAGAAAGGCTGGTTGGATTCCACTAAAACACTCCGGAATCAGTTGAAAGAGACGGACACCTTTCTTGTGGCTCACCAGCAAAGCATGTATGAACGCTGGTTGATGGATAAGAATCCGTAAAAGTTACTGTCAAGTTCTTCAAGGTAGGAGCATGAAAGCGTGAGGGTGCAGTTGCTGTCACTTAAAACTGTAATATTAAACTTATTTTTTCCTCTTATGACTTCTGAATAAAGATATTTTTATACTATCTTCCTACAAAAATTTTGCTTGAACATATGAAAATCATGAAAAAAAAAGAAAAAAGAAAAGAAAAACTTTCTAATTTTCTGAAAAAATATCGATGCTTAAACAAACTTAAAAACATGAATCTGCAGTTGTTGACTTGGAACGGAGAACACTTCAGTCCTTGGAGTAAAGAATCGACGCTCGCCATCAATTATAAGACCAAAAGAGTTCATAAAATCGTCGTCATCGTTATACTGCGTCCACCTCTTACTTCCGGGGTCGAAGGAACATAAGTTAACACGATCATCTCCCACATTTTCAACTTCCATTTCATCTTCCACATGTTCATCTTCCAGTTCACCTCCCTTGCATTCGTGCACCGAATCATCTTCCACAGCACCATCATCTTCCTCAAAATCATCTTCCACGTGCTCGTCTTCCATAAATTCATCTTCCAGTTCGTGATTCACGGAGGTTGAGGATAGGGTTAGGAGGAAGAGCTTACCTTGGAAGAGGAACCATGTGGCTTTAACCGCTAAAGCGAATTCTTTTGGCAAAGGAGGAGCGGGCAAGCATTCCCACTCTCCGGACTCGGAACGTAGTACCCAAAAAGGGAGGTCTTTAGGAGACGGTATTACTGAACCGTATACGAGGAAGTAATAATCACCTTTAATTTCTACAGCAAATGAGAAATGAGAGCCAGAGATTTTAGGTGACCCAGCAATTTCAGTCATTTCGTAGCCCGGCTTCTTGTTGTTGCCAGTGATATCCAATTCAAGTAGGTAGGTTTTGCAGGAAGAAGTCCATGGACCCCATCGGTTATCACTGTGGATAATTCTCTTACCTCCCACGAGAATAATTTTGGAATCATCCAACACGAGACAAAGCGAGCCGATCAATGGAACCTCCCTAGCGAAATCAAAGAGAAATGTAGGTAAAGATTCCCAATCCACCTTCTCCTCATCATCATTCTCCAGCTTTTTGACGTCGATGCCAAGAGTCTTTCCCCTCGCCATCAAGCAAAGGTATCATTTCTGTTGCAGCATTTTCTTTTTCTTAAACTAAACACACAGAGCAAGCATACAACGGGTGGGTTACGACGGTAGGCGGCTGGGGGAGTAGCATGCAATATGTGAATATCTTATTTGTACTACTTCATATTCGACGAAACCTCCAATTGGCCCTAACAAAAATATCGGGGGCATATTTTAAAAATGAGTTAAATTAGTTATTTTTAAATATAAATTAGTCCTTATAAAATATTTTATGAAATATACTAGTTCTTAAGAAATATTGATGTTTAGTCCTTCATGAATTATTTGGGGACTTCTCATTTGTTAGGATGAATTTGTTCCCCAGTGTTTTAGTCAAGCATTAATTTAGGGGTTTTGCCTTGATATTTTTCATACTACAATTATCAACTACACAATCAATATCATTTATACTAATTGGTATTTTCTTTTTTTCTTTTTTTGGTTATTATATATAGCTCGAGTTATCTTCGTAATGGAGTTTTTCTCTTTTATGAGAGTTTTGTTTTCCGCTCTTTTCGTTAGTTAATTTGATGTCTTACATTTTCTATGTCTTATTTTTTTTAATCGTTTTTTTGGTTGGTTCTACCTAATGCAGGTGCCATGTTTCATCCCTACATTGAAAGCAACGACTAATCGCTCTTAAACTTTATGTCTGTTTAGTAAATCTAATAAGACAGTTATACACAATTGTGTAAAATTAGTTTTCTATAATGTTTTAATGTTGAACATTTAATTATTTTTATGGATGAAGGATAGAAAGATTACTAATTATGTTGGTTTTTTTTTTTTATTAGTATTAACCAAAACATATGGCTAGATATATTTTGAAAACTAGCATCTCACCGTGAATTCTCAGAGGACCAACTAGAATTGAAGTAAAGTGCAAAATTCTTTCAAGAGAAAAGAAGAAGAAAAATGCCAAGTTAGGAAGTGGTTGAAAAGAAATTTTGCGACTATTGAGGTCGACCCTGTTCGTGGATAATTTTTGTTTTTAAAGTATAGGTTTATGATGAAGGGATGAAATATATTTAATTTTTTAATTATTTTTAAATGTAGAATGATTTGCAGGAGTGTGTTCATTTTTTAAAAGTATTTAATTTTATTTTAATAACGAGTTGTCGATTTGAAAAGATGTTTAATATCATCGTTGAAATGGTTCAAATTTAAATTTGGGCATTTTTGTTCTACCAAATCATATTATATTTGAATATAAATGATATTATATTATTAACGTGATTTATAAATTTTTTATTTTATTATATTTGATTATAATATGATAATAATTATTAAAATTCTAATTGATCCTAAATATATTTAATTGAGTCACTTTTGGCTAACATTATTATCGTAATTAATAACTTAGACTTTATTATTTTATTTTATTGATTTTTTTCTAATATTGCTAACATCGCTTACTATATTTAATATTTGCATAATTTCGTAATAAACTAAAACTTTCTTATCTTATTTTGTTGATTTTATTATGATAGTTAAATTTTTTTTCGTATAAGGATATTATTAAATCATAATAACGTCTAATATGGACATTTTGTATTATAACTGACAGAACCTTATTGTTAATATGATTTATTAAACTTCTCTTATTTGATTATATTTGGCTATATTATCATAGTTATAATCAAAGTCTTAATTAATCCTAATTGTTAGCGTATTCCATTATTTGATTATTTACACTTTTATAAAAAGTTTTATAATAATGTTAGAAAAATAGCTTTCAAATCATAAAAAGGAAAATCTTATATTTATTGATATTAGAATAAATGATATCGTTTGTGAAATATTTTTTAAATTTGAATGTGGATGTCCACATCTTTATCTTAATTTGATTAGATATAATTTGCTCTTTGATCTTATTTTCTATCTCTCATCTATTAGCTATAAATAGCCTTTTGAGTGCTCCATGTAATAAATCTTGAAGAGTATCATTAATAGAATTCACTCATTCTTCTCTCTTTCTCTATTTCCTTTACTATTACTTTTATAATACGTTATCAGCCTGAGTCTCTACCACCAAAGTGAAGGCTTAAAACAAGCACTTTAACAAGATAAAAGCTTGAGGTAAGATACTTTTACCAAGTCAAACTTTTCCAATCTTGAATTTATGGTCCTTGATATTTTGAGAAAGAAATATTTATTTTGCTAAAATTCATATCAATACAATGAGCCCTAAAAATACCATTAAACAATGAAACGTAGTATCCTAGCAGGATCACATAAAATTCATCTTGATTCAATGGGTTTTGTAGGTACCATTAAACAATGAAATATCACATCCCAACAGGATCGTGTAAAATCTATCTTAATTCAGTGAATCTTAAAGACACCATTAAAAAAAGAAATATTGCATCCCAAAAGGATCACACAAATCTATTTTGATTCAATGGATTATCGAAATACTATTAAATAAGAGAATATTATCATATCCCAATAAACTTGTGCAAAATCTATCTTAATTCAATTGATCTTAAAGATACCATTATATAAAAAAATGCTATATCCTAGAAGAATTACGTAAAAGCATTGATTTTCCTTTCTTATCATTTTTACGAAGGATTAATATTCGAATATTTTATTCTAAAAGATCATGTCGATCTTAAGAGCTGCCTAAAGCAGATATATGAATTGGATTTATTTGCGGTTGTAAAATTTTAAATCTACAAATGAATATGACTCTGCAATATTATAGAATCACCTTCTAATTTAAATTATGGAGAAATATTATTATTGATAGAGATGTATTAGAAAAAGATATTCTCAACTTTTTATACCTCGAATATGCTCCTATAATAGCAATATCAAGTAAAGGGCTTCACAAAATATTTTGAATTAATTTTATGTTTTGTTATGGTTGAATGAAATAATAAGTTGCTCATAAAAAATTATGAAACCCGCGTAGTTGGCTCTGCTCCATTCTTTGAAGTGAATGTAACAAATTATTACCCCAAAAGTGGCAAAGGTCATGGTTCCAATCAAAATTATAATTGAGATAAAAGAAAATAAATATTATTATTGTGATATCAAAGTATATTAGTCACGTACCTATCATATGTTGAACCATTTATTTGATCTTTATCAAGCACACTAAGAAAAAAAAAATTCAGCCAACTAACTTTGCTTTGTTACTATATTTAAATTTCAAGTCACTGATATGCTTCTACATTCAAGTTTGTGGTACGAATTTCAAGTTGGTATGTTGTTTCTAAACCCAAGTCGATAGACATGATTTGCTACTGTATTTAAATTTACTTTGATTTGATCGTGGTTTCAATTTATGTTGACTATTATACATATTGTTTATTATTCAACATCTATGTATATCAATTTACGATGTGAATATCTTGTTTATTACTTATGTGAATATATCAATTTACTTCAAATAACATTGATTATTCTATATTGTTTTGTTAACGTAAATTGATAACATTGATAGTACTATTCTACACATTTATGTTATTCAATATTATGTGAACACTCATGTATTGGTGCACTTAGTATTTATTTATTTATTCTTCTTTTTTATAATTATCATGTACAAATCTTCGTACTATGAAATATTTTATTAGATTTTTTAAATAAAAAATAATCAAGATAAATAATATAGATATCTATCTTGTGAATAATATAACTATGCACAATATTCTTAAAAGCAAGATATATTTTACTCATATAATAATATAAGCAATAAGTGTTAATACCATTATTGGTAATATTAAGATGATTGAAGGCTCTAGAAAAGCTACTATTTTGTTTCTTGTAGAATCTTTTTGAGTTTTAAATATATTCATAAGCTCCATAAGAGCTATTATTTTGTTTTCTGAAGAAACTTATTGAGTTTTAAAGATATTTGTAAGCTCCGAATGGACTACAATTTTGTCTTTTGAAAAAATTTATTGAGTCTTAAAGATATTCGCCAAAGTGAATATTATATTGAGATAATGAGTGAGGAAAATAATGAGTACCTCTATATTATAATTTGTACTTTAGAAAAGAAAGTTGTATTAGGGAAATTACTTGCACTTTCTTCCTGTGTTACACTAATATTAGTACAATTGAATCACATGATATAGTAAACTAGAAGTTTATTGACCTAAATGATTTAATTTATCATTTGGCACAATCAGTTGGGATATTATGAAGCAATAGTAATATGAAAAATTATTGAAAACTCATATGGGCATTCATTGAAGAATTAGAGTATTCTTCAATCTAATGAGTTTTTTTGTACTGCATGTTCTCAATATAAACTAACATAAGGTCATTACTAGCAAAGATTGGATTTTAATCTCTTGAATTCCTAGAAGAGATTCAAGGTGATATATGTAGATTAATTCATCTACCATGTGGACCTTTTAGATATTTTTATGATTTCAATAGATGCATCTACGAGATGGTCATATGTGGGCTTATTATTATCTTGCAACCTGAAGTTTGAAGATTATTTGCGCAAGTAATTTGGCTAAGAGCACAATTTCTAGATAATCCAATCAAAATAATTTGTCTTGTTTATGTTGGTTAATTTACTTCTCAAGCTTTTAATGCTTATTGTATGACCAGTGATATAAATGTTGAACATCTAGTTGCTTATGTTCATATGCATTATTGGCTACTAGAATCATTTATATAATGCCTCCAACTGGTGGTTAGACTGTTGCTTATGAGAACAAATCTCTCAAATTTTTCTTAATTGCATGTTGTTCTATATGTTGCAGTACTTATTTATATAAAGCCAATAAGTTGCCATTAATTTTTTCCCTATAATTAGCTTTTAGACAGTAGCCAACTGTTTTTCATTTAAGAATTTTTTATTTGCGATATATGTCTCAATTGCCCCACATTATCGCACCAAAATGAAACCCTAAAGAAAATTGGGAATATATACTAGATATAACTCTATTTCTCTCTAGTCAAGTATCCTAAAACACAAATGGGAAATGTCTTTAAGGTTCAATTTGTAAAATGCTAATTTGATGAAATAATACTTCCAACACTAGGGGAAGATAGTAAACAGCTGAAAAAGGAAGTAAATTAAAATGTATCATTTTTACTCTATATAGATCCTCGAACAAGGAAAAATGAGCAAGAAGTTCAAAATGTTATACATTTGCAAAGAATAGCAAATGAGTTGTTAGATACATTTCCTAATATGAAAGGGACAACTAAATCCTAAATGTCAACTGTAAATGCCTCAATTTAATTAATGTCCCTATTGGACAATCACATACTAGAAAAGTGATAGATCCATTGGTTCCAAAAATAAAAATCCTCGAAAAAGAAAAAGGGCAAATAATTTTATGGAGGCAAATAATTCTACTAGTGATACTCTTCCTGATAAAAGGATAAAGACATAGTAAGTATTCTTGTTGTAGCCCAAAATTTTTGACTTAATAGAATTGTTACAAGACATTCAAGTACCTAAAAATAGTCAAAATATTAGAAATTATGAGATCTCAATAAACTATATCTTTATAGGAAAAATATGAAACCAATAAAAAATTATTGTCAACAACATATTTGCATATAATAGAGTGCTAAATATTATGCTTGAAAATGAGCATCTAATGTAAAGATGATTGGTCAAAAATGGAAAGAAACCCTGCAAACTGAATTAGACTCAATTGCAAAATGCGAAATCTTTGGACCTGTAGTCTGATCACTCGAAAAGTGTAAATTCTATAGGATACAAATTGATATTTGTGAGAAAGTGAAATGAGAAAAATAGAGTAATGAGTTGGTAGTTTATCTATGACATGTTTTAAGTTTCTATATTCTTTATATATATATATATAGTTAAATTTCAAACATTTTGATCTATTATGTTATTTTACATTTTGAAATTTACATATGGATTTATTATAATTGCTGTATACGTGGATGACTTGAATATTATTGAAAATCTTAAAGAGATTTCCATAGTCCTATAAAATCTAAAGGAAGAGTTCGTGATAAAAAGTTCTCGAAGGACAAAATTTTGCCTCGACTTGTAAAGCGAGCATTAGACAAACAAAATGTTTGTTCGTTAATCAACTTCCACAAAGACAATCTTTAAGAGATTTTATATAGATAAATCACATCTATTAAGTACCCAAATGATTATAAGATCGTTGAATGTGAAAAAGGGGTTCATTTCGTCCTTGAGAAGGTAATAGAGTAGTTCTTGGTCTTGAAGTACCATATTTTAGTGCCATAGTGGTACTTATGTATCTTGCCAATAATACATAACTTGATATAATATTCACTGTAAGTATATTAACATGTATCTTTTCTTTCCAAACTAGCTAGAGAGGCATTGAAATGGAATTATATATATACCTCCATGGAACGATTGATATATGGTTATTCATATGAATCCAAGTCACAATTAGTTGGCTATATAGATGTAAGATATTTATCAGATCCATATTAATGCATGTCTCAAACAAGTTATTTATATATAGAAGGCAATGAATCAACATGTTCGACTGTCATGTGGACTATCTTATAAGGAAGAAATTTCCACAACTTTATACGAGTACAATGCAGCATGCATAACTCAATTAGAGGGAGAATATATTTCTTCAAAAGTTTTTCTTCACACATAATCTTCGAAAATAAGGAGATTAATGTCCAACAAATTTGTTCAACTGATAATCTAGCAGATTCATTTATGAAGTTACTACTCATTTTTTCTTTTGAGAAATTGGTGTACTAAATCAGAATGCGTTGATTTCGAGACATTAAATAATGCTCTTAAGAGAGGGAGAAATACTATACTATTTTTTTCTCAATCAAGATTTTTGTCCCACTAGATTTTGCTTGATAAGATTTTTAACGAGGTAGTTCCCACTGTAAAAATATTGTACTCTTTTTCCTTCAATAAGATTTTTTGTACCAATGGATTTTTTCTTAGTAAGTTTTAACAAGGCATATCTCTAATAGATATCCAATGGGGAGTGTTGTGAAATATTATTTAAATTTGAATATGAATATCCATATCTTTATCCAGATTCAGTTAAGATTTGATTAGATAAAATATGCTATTTGATTTTATCTTCTATCTCTCATCCTTTGACTATAAATAACCTTTTGAATGCTCTATGTAACAGATCTTAAAGAGTATCAATAATAGAATTCTCTCATTGTTCTCTCTTTCTCTATTCCCTTTACTATTACTTTTACAACAATATCATCCTTTTAGTGATATTAGATTAATAAATACAGATTAAATTTTTAACAATTTTTATATTATTTTATTGATTTTGTATTGATGTGTAATTATTATCATAATCATATTGATACGATCTACTACAATCTAAATCAATGAAGACAGGGCACTTGAGGTTCTTCCAGGTCCATCAGGTATGTGTTCTTTCCCTTCTTCCACAATTATCTTCGCCAAATGGTTCTCAAAACTCTTGCATGTGTCTTCCACTTCATGGAGTGAAGCTTCACTTTTGTTTACCCTGTGAGCTCTTATAAAAGCTGGATTAAGTGTTGAAAATGGTGATGCAAAGAGGGAAGTTTCATAGTGAAAGAAATGGAATAGAATGGTATGAAGTAGAGTATAATGGAATGGAATAAATGTTTTGTTCTATTGTCTTGATATTAAAGAATGCAACAAATAGAAGTTTTCACTCCATTGTTTGGAAATACAAGAAAATGATAAGAATTTTAAATTATTTAATCTCACTCCATTTTGTCTGATGACATTCAAATTAGAGAGGAAGAAAAATAAGGATACTGGATGTAATGTAATGGAATGAATTCTATCCAATAACATTCTATTTGGTCTTACTTTAAAATACCAAAGAATGAAACCTGATACTATTCCAAATAATATTCCATTACTTTTCATCAATTCAAACATAGCAATGAGGTATTGTAATCTATCCATATCTTTAGATTTCTTTGGGGAACAAAATACTGATTACAATGAAGACATTGATTTAGTTGTGAAGGTAGTAGGCCACTATTAGTTAGTTATATACTCGGTTAAGGAGTAATTTGGTTATGAATGAGAGAGCAGGGAAAGTGAGTTAAAGACTAAGTGAGATTGAGGAGTGATAGGAAGGGTCTCTCATATTAACCCTTCATCCCTATATTCTAGGATTTCCAATTACATTGATCATAATCCTTGTGAATTAATATTACTCTTGAGATTTTATCATATTTTCCTTCTTGTTTTTGGTCCAGCCCTAATAGAAGGCCTTTGGGATTTGGACTTGCAAGCATGGAATCAAAGATCTCCTATAAGTATTGGCTTCTTCAGTATGAGTCTGAAGATTAGCAATATTTTTTTGCATGGCTTGAATAGCTTGGATAGAATACAATGGAAACAATTCATAAATACCATTAATCTTTTTTTCTTTTTTTTTTATTAACAAAAATTTAGATGAATTCGGTACTAGTCATTCCACCAAGGTCAGGACACGGCCTCTTGGCTTAGGGAGTACTTACAGGGGACTTCTGAGATCGCTTACTAACAGAATTCTCACTTCGACAATAAAAATCAAACTTAGGTTCTGGTGGGATTTGAATCTATTCTTTACCAACTGAGTCAACCCTCATTGACTTAGCACCAATCTATTGCCATACATTGTATATGGGGTAATGATGCATAAAAGAAAAAGTCTCTCATTCACATAATTTTATTGTGATCATTATTTGTTTCGTTCTTTTTTTTTTCTCTCTCCCTTACCTTTTCCCTTTCCATTAATGGCCTTGGATTGCATATGAGTAAGATTTGTACTCCAAAAGTTTGTGTAAGTATCACATCTCCTGAAAGTGCATCATGGTCCATGGATTTAGGTACAGTGGCATCATAATATGTTGTTAATTTTACATGACGTGGTGCTGATAACTTGATAAACACAAAAGGAGAATACACGCACATGTGAGAGGCAAGTGAGACTTTTGTGTTTAACTACAAAAGTTGCTTTTTCAATGGAAAAGAAAAGAAAATTGAAGGACATGCCAATTGTTTACTAGTAGAATAAGGACACAATTAATAAGTCTATAGTTCCTCTCAAAAGACAGATCTAGTGATCAATTTAGATTTTGAAGTTGATGATAGAAATTAAAAGAACAAAATGCAGATACGTGGATGTAATTTGATGATAAAAATTAGAAAACAAAATGCAGATACTTCAATATAATTCTAATTCCAATCGGTTTCTTGTGCTGAATACTAATGTGGCAGAAGAATTATACTTCAAGGAGAAAGAACCTTGGAGACTGTTTAAATAATGGTTACCCTGGTAATGTAGAATGAATATCCAGTCATGCATGGTACACAGCTTCAGCTATATGCTTTTGGTACATTGCTTTAATTATATTTAAATATAGGTATAACTTTTAATGTTTGTTTGTTTTAAGTATTTCGATATTTATTTTCTTTAAATAAAATTTTATATTCGAGTAACAATTATTGTGAATTGAAAATAATAATAATAATAATACTGAAAGTCCCATATCAAGTTCATCTAACTTGAACTAGATTAATCAAATACTAATAGTTTAAACTATGAAGCCGTATAGGTAGAACTTAGTCATGGTGTAATATTGCAACACTTTCTAGGAGCGTAGTTACTTTTTTATATTTTAAAAGATTGTGATAAATACAAGTTTAGTTTAGTGTATCCTCTGTTCTATTCTATTATTATCTTTTCTTCTCCCTTCTCTGAATGTTATAAAAAGTTTTCACACATTTTAAAATTCAAAGTGATTCAACTAAATATTGGTCAGGTGGTGCTCCTCAAGGGATCCTTTCCACTGCTGTCAGTGATGTATTCGGCTTTTTCTATCCTTTGTCTTCTTATTTTTTGGGTCAACTGCTTCGTCTATCTTTAATATATGAAACTATGGGCTTGTATTGGGCCTGCAATGATATCCTAAACCAAAACCACCTAAGTCGGGGCTTAAGTTTAGTCCAATAGCCGCTGGACATTATGCTCATTATTACAAATAAATAAAAAATGTTGACCAAAAATAGAAAAAATTAAAAAATAAAAGTATAAAAAAGAAAAATAATAATAATTATCAAACGAATCCAATACTTAGGTATATGTTTGTGCCAGCAGCAAGCATGTGGGGGATTTATGGATAAAAAGGTAAAGTATGTCATCATTCCTAAAGCCAAGAATTAGGGAATAAAATGAACTCAGCATTTGTAAAATGGGTCTCCCTTGTTTGCTGAATTCATGATGACTTGTTTATGGTTAAATACATGCATGCTCCAACCAAAGCGTGGAGAAGCAGATTATGGGTTACAATCCTTCAACTACCAACATACAATGCAGACCCCAAAAAAGAAATGCATAAGCAGTGATGGAAGGTAATCAATTGCATAGTAAAGTCTTCAACGAGCTATGAAGAGACTTCAACATCCAAGCTATTGACTTCAATATATGCTTTTAGCATGCAACTTTTTAACACTATTATATTAACATACTATTTAGATTAGGTGATAAAATCTATGGTACGAACTGTTGCACCAATGCAACCAGTAGATTATAGTTTTAGAGTAACCTTTTCTTTTGTCAGATTCAGATTTAACCCAGTGATCCAGAAATTACTACACTGACAGTTATACAGGTATAACCAAATTAGTAATTGCACCATAAGTTTAGTTATCTTAGTGCCCGTTTACTACTTTTGACAGAAGTAAGAAAAATGTTACTTTTTATAAGACAAATTTCTCCTTTTTTGTTCGACAAAAGTTAAAACAAACAAGCGTTTAAATACCTGAATGCATAGAATCTTGAATCATAAAATCATTTCATATACAACTAATGCATACTCAGACTTGGGACATGCCTAATGGTTTCTTGCACAAGGAGCACAATTTTTAAGATTAAAAACAATAAATAAAACTCTACAAAGATTCTAAGCTTCTAAATACCTTTTGGTCATCTCCATTTGCATGAAGATGAATAGTGTTAGTGGGAAGTTTCTTGGCACAACAATATCACACTTGTTAGTTGTTACTGAAGAATTTATAACTTAGATCAACATGGACATAAAAACTAATACCTGTCTTGTTATACACAATTAGAGATTTGTGCATGTTTGCTGGAAGCAATCATGAGAGAGTCAATTGGTGGACATACTTGGTCCCCTTGCTTTCATTTTTGGAACTGATGTTTGGTAGTGGACCACCAATATATATTTTTTTTCTCATATTATAAAACAAGTTCTCTAGCTTCCTTCATCTTCCACTTAGGCAACTAATGAAATTGAACAATTCTGAGGTATCACACAGAAGAAAATACAGACACACTCGAGAGATAGCAAGGCTGTGCTTGAGGTATATCTTTGATGATGGGTACTAACAAGTTCAAATTTTCGGATATGATACCAAATGCTTGGTTTTACAAGCTCAGAGATATGAGCAGATCAAGGAAGAGAAATGGCTCTCATGTTATGAAGAAGAACAAAGTAACCTCACCTACAACATCACAAAGGTCTCAACCAAGACACTCTCATTATTTCTCCATTGAACCAAACAAAGCTGGTAAGTACCACAACTCTCCTATTTACACCAAACACTCAGACATTGTATTCAGTGATTCACCAAGAAGGTCATCCAAGAGAAGGTCTAATAGAAAAACCATTTATAAGCCTTCTCCCACAGTTGTCTCCTCTCCTGTGTTAGAAAGTTGGAGTTGTCATTCCACAAAAAATTGGATTAAGCCAAATCATGTTCAGTCACCAGAACATTATGTCTCATCCATAGAGAGTTCTCCTGAATCAAGCCTCCATGAATATGTTTCGTTCGAGTCTGAGTGTGATAAGTTTGATGCTCCTGACTTGCTAAATGGGCTAACCTGTGAGTGCAGTTGTAGAGTCAGCTCTTCAACTAATGACATCATCATTGATATGAACAGAGGATGCTTCACTGGAAAAACAGAAAATCTAGGCAGGTTTGATACAATTTCGCAGTTAGGCCTTGCTCCAATACTGACAAAGCCAGTGAAGTTTGATGATAAGGTCAATGAATTGAGAAATTCAACTAAGTTGGATAAGCTAAAGTCTCTGCCTGTCAAAATTACCAAGGAGGAAAGAAGTAGAACTCAAAGAGAGCAAAAAACTAGTCCCATAGCTCGAAAGTCCTCTGCTAACTCTACAGGTATAAAACTTAGAGTCAACTCTCCGAAACTCGCAAGCAGGAGGGTTCAAGCCTATGCAAGAAGGAGTGTGTCATCCAGTGCATGCAAAGCCTCAAAAGTTGCAGGTTTTCCAGAGGGATTCGCAGTTGTTAAGTCCTCAGTCGATCCGCAAAAAGATTTCAGGGAGTCAATGGTGGAGATGATCACAGAGAACAATATCCGGGCATCGAAAGATTTGGAGAACCTACTTGCCTGCTATCTTTCACTGAATTCAAGTGAATACCATGATCTCATTGTCAAAGCATTTGAGCAAATTTGGTATGACATGGCTCAACTCAGATTGTAAAGATCTTAGATTATCCAATGCACATGTATAGTCTTTTAAGTACCACCTCTCTTATTATGCTCTCAATCTCTGACAACCCAAAAAAATGCAGTAGCAACATGGTATTTTGTATAAAGAATAATTTATGTGCTCACTTGCTTCAGAATTAGGCTATGGAATGGATAATCCAGTTTGTGATCCATTCTATAGCTTGGTCTGATGGGCAACAAACTACTAACAAAAAAACCTGCAGAATGGCGCTGCCACTTCCTTATTATGGTTGTTGCTGTTCTAATTGTTTGGGTTATTGTATTGTGTCAAATATTAATTAAATGTCTTCCTTTGTATATTTAACTGTGTCTATATTAGAAGCAGCAATACTTATGCAAAACCAGCTGATTTCAGTGCAGTTGTGACTTGTGGTGTATGAAAAACTAGTCCAGTTGTGCCAACCTTAGCTCTGCAATATAATTCGTAGAATTTACTTTGAAGTTCCTTCAGCAAGAAATATTTAACAAGCAAGAAAGAAATAGATGTTCTAATTATTCGTTTTACCAAAATTGTTCAAGTTTTCTCAGTAAAGGGGCTATTTGTGACTCAATTTTTCAAATGTTTGTCATGGTGTCATCCAACCAAACGTTCAGGTTTATCTGTGATCTCACAAGAATGAGATGCCTAAAGTAACATCAAACTTGGACAGAAGAATGCAAAACAAATAAAGTTCAAGGGTGTGCTAATAGTGCAAAGTAAGTGAGCCCTGTGAGCAGTAGCAACCTGCCATTCCCTCTCATGTTCAAATGTGGTATTTTAAGTTGTAACAGTTTTTGTTGGATCACTTACCATTACACCAAAAGTTATAGCCTATTACAATGGTGCAACTTTATTTTTTTTAAGTTTCTCAGAACCAAATCTGATATAAGGGGCTAGACCCATAACACAAGTGCCATGGGCCGGGATATCAAGCTAATCAAATCCTGAGGATGCCATAAAACTAACAATCTCTCTCTCAATGTTAGTCATGAGATTTGAACCCATGACTTTACTCTAATGTGCAATTAAACTCAGCCAAAAGTTATAACTTATGGCAAAGGTGTAACTTTACCATTTTGAAGTTTCTGCATCTAGCATGAAGGATTGTGACGCTAGCCAAATAAAGCCAACATCTTCAAATAAGGAAGCAAGCAATCATGCAAATAGTCATGAATCAGGGCAGTAGGCATTTCCCAGAGAAAAGCATCAGTTACATTATCAATCAGATCGTTGGACACAGTGAAGGGATTAGACTTCGTTGCAATAATGTTTGAATTTCAGGTCAATAGAAAGCATCCTGAATGAAAGGTCATCAGAATATAGCTCTCTTTTTGTAGCTACTTATTAATAATCCTCAAAGTTGGGAAACTGTGAATATATGGTATTCCCCTTAGGCCTTCTCAAAAAACTATGTCAACTATTGACATTGGTAGTGGCATAAAGTCTTTTGTTAATAATCTTTTAGTAAAGAAATTTCCCTCAATAGTCAAGACAAGTATTTACCACAAATACTGTCAAGTATAGGTAGCTCCCAGAGAAGTAACATATTAATTTTCTACCAGCTTAGGCAAACTCATTTGGTCTCATTTTTCTTATAAATGAATTACAACCCATTTTTTCCCTTTCATTTCCCATCCGTCCTCCCTTCTTGGTTTGAGCACCAGACTTAAATGTATTGGTTGGAATGCTATGAAAAATATTGGGCCATGAAGCTAACACATGTTGGATGAAGTATTTGAATGTGTTTGGTTTATAGTTGAACCATAGCTTGGTCTGATGAGAAAGCAACTTTTTTATCACTTCTACTCAGACCATGATTTGAAGTCATATTGAAATGTAACTCAACATGATTTTGATATTAAAATGAGTTAAAACTCACTTTGCATCCTTCAAACTATAGTTTTCACTCTTCCAACGCCAAAACAGACACATAAGTTGGAAGCGTGGGTTAAGGATGAATATACAATTTTTGCATTTATACGATGAACCTAAAATTCATTCATCATAAACCAATGGATAATAATATCATATTATCATAAAGTTCAAAGGTGCCAAAGTAGCCACGTACGTGGGGTTAATTGCAGACGTTTATAGATCAGAAAAAGTGACAACATTACTGATAGAATTTAATAATAGTTTGGTACCCAAAAATAAAAAAATAAAAATTTGAAATTAGTACCTATTTTGGGGTGTCCTGAAAATGTATTTTAACAGATGCTGTTCAACTTCATTGTACACACACAAGCATTGTCATCAAAATCAGTGCCACCAATGAATAGAACAGTAGGACACGTAAAACCTGGAGATATTGCTTGAGTCACAAAAAATATTATGAAAATGGCAAGTGATCAATTAAAGGAAAAAGGAACAAAAGTTTTAGCACATCATGAGGACCACAAGATCATCACAAACACAGGCTGGTAAGAAATAATCAAAGGGAAAGGAAGGACCACCTCAGACTTTAGGAAACAAGTCCACTTAGGCCAACTAGACATTATGTTCTGGGAAAAACGCTGCCCATAATTGCACAGTTGATCAGTCTCTTTAATTTCATTTTTTCTTTGGTAAAAGTTGATCAGTCTCTTTACATACAGAAATGTTTCAGGTCATGTTTCTTTCAAAAATCTAGTGGAGACAGAAGGAGCAGATTCCAGATAAGCCTCAATCAATTTAGTTATAGTCCCGTGGGACAAGTTTATTACTAGCTGCATAGAAAAAATTGTTTACAAACTTTGCCTATATTAAGCTTTATTGCAAAGTATAACATATCTGGCCCAGGGTTTTGTTGGTAGTTGATAGCCAATATAAAACTTCATCATATCTTTATGACATGGATCAAAGATTTAATAATGGTATCGCCTAATCGATGTAACCGACCCCACTTATTGAGACAAAGCTTAGCTGTTATTGTATAAAATTTGTTCACAGTAAAGCTTACTTCTACATGCAAGAGCTGACTTTAAAGCAGTATCATTTTACCGAGATCCAATATTGCTAATAAGCTTCATGATCAAGGGATAAGCATTATAACTATATTTTAATATGCACGTCGACAATTATAGCCTAAAAAATAACGGCATGCTTCATCTATCAAATGAGACACTGGCAATATTGCTCCACATCTTTCATGATACCATGATTATAAATCTCATTTTACCTGGAGTAAATACTAAAAATATATCAAATTGGTCAAACTTCGGATGCTATTTTGGATTGAATGTTGATGGGTTTTTCACAAGTAATTGCTGTACCTCTACCAAGGAGAACTAGGCACGTGTGCACCCTGAGTTATTGCTTGGATGCTTAGCCAGGTTTAGCAACTATCACATCCAATACAACAATAATGCATCTACTATGCAAAAAATTCTTGTCACCATAACATTGCACACAATTGAATTCCATACATGCTTTGTGGTGTTAACTTCGGAAACTTCAGCTACATAACGCTTCATTGCTGACAAATAAATAGCACACGTAATCATATATTCAAAAGCATGCAAATTGGTATGTGGTATAAAGTGAGAAAGCAACTAGTAAAAGAAACCACAATCATCAAGGATCTTAATACTGGAAACCCTTTTGCACCACTTATCATATCTGACAGAAATTAGAAATAGCGGTGCATGCTGGTCCAGCTTACTTTCGAAGACATGTTTCATCTCCAAAAAGCTTTATTTTTGGTCCAACACACCCATGTACATGTATTTACACTCATTTGAACCAATGACCCGAATAAAGTAATGATGCAATTATTTGGATGACTCAGTGGCCAACCTTGAATATGAACTTTTCCTTCAAATGTTGCAAATCATTTCTTGAAACTCTGATAACCCCATAGTGCATCAACTTGATCACTTTTCTCTAGCACATACACTGAAGGTTAAGCATATTTTTCTCTTTAATTTCAATGATTAATAGACAGCCATTTCTAATTTCTTTTAGCTCTTAAGTTTTCTTCCTTGCCACTTCTTGAGGAGTTCACATCTAAAGCACCACATGGCTGTGACTTTTTTCTGGAAATCTCAAAAGGTGTTTGAAATCCAATATTTTCCACAGCTCCAACCGTTTTGAATAACCGCCTTTTGTTTACCTCCTCAACAAGTTGCCGGTGCAGTAAGTGGCTCCTCATATCAATCAGTGACTTGTTCCTTGTTAGTTTACGATTGTCTATCATTCTCTTGCCTTTACTTGTAGAAGGTGCTTGTGATCCGGCTAAAACTTTGCACTGGTTGAAAGTGATTGGGTCTTCGCCGGGGGAAAACCTTGTATACTTGTGACTCTTTATGATGGGATGTTTATCTTTTCTTGTAGAAGCCACATTGTACTGCTGGTCATCCACAGAACAAAAATTCAAGTTGGAATATGTCCCTTGTGAAGAGCCTCGTGAACTGGCATCATCAGGCATGTCATCTGCAACAGTAGTTTGTTAGGTTAGAGACTGAAATTAGTTGAACCAACATTTTTCCTCTTCCACTAGATGATTACTGTAAAATCTAGTAGAAGAATTCCTTTAAAAATTTCATAATACTAAGCCTATAGTCTTAAGTTTGTTCCTTCTAAAAGCAAATAAAACTAGCAAGCACTAGCTACTATGTCCTCTAGCACACTGTTATTCCTTGGTAATCTTGGGCAATGCCCACAAACCTATGTAGCACAGACACTAATACAAACCCATGACATGACACAACACAAACTCAGGTAACACACCAAAGTTTAAAAATTACAAGACATGGACATAGTATATATATAACTCACTTATATTTTATTTTCTTTATTCAATATTAGGAATTATTTAAAATTCAAAATTTATGTATTATTTCCTTTTTCAAATTGTAAATGACCTTATTTATGTTGTGTCTTTCTCTATTGAAGTAAAAAAAAAGTAACTTCTAAAGTAAATATGTAAAAACATGTGTTATCAATGTGTCATGCAAGATCTAATATAGACACGTATCTGATGCGTAGACACAGCACCCAAATGGTGTGTCCATGCTTTATAGTCACAAACACAGCAAGTGAATTAATTAAAGAGCCCTGCTGTTAACTAGCTGCTTTACAATTCAATCGTATAAGTACATTGGTAAAATAGGATATCCACAATAGAATCTGTATCAGGGGTGAAGGTACAAAGAAAACATACCATGAAGCCAGTAATATCCATTTGATATTTCATCAGCCTTACTGACTAAACCTGATATTGATTCTTGGGATGATGAACAAGAAGAGCCAGATCGGAAATGATGCCGAGGTCCTTCACCATAATCATCTTGATAACTAAATGTATGGCAGGTGTCTGAACAGTTACTTTTCCTCCCACTTGGGATCAGCTCAGATATCTCTCCTTCAATCATATTTGCAATTTCAAAAGGCTCCCAATCCGTAATCTCCAATTCTTTCACCATCTCCATTGCAACATCAATGGGGGTGTCAGTCAGAATGTCAAAGGGAAAGTATATATTCCTACTAGAACCTGCAGGAAAAGGCAGAAGAAAAGAAATGTTTGATTGTTGCTTCAGTCTGTGAGATTGCACTATGAGTGAACCACCTGGACAAAGATCATTGTATATTTATAAACTTTAAAGAATAGATTTAATTTGTATGTACTGTTAGTGTAAAAAGGTTTTACACAGATATCTAATCATATATTATCATATTAGCAAAAGTGTTTAATTCAACCATCCGCTACCTTAAAAGTCTTACAAAAACAAGCATCTGAGTGGATAACATTTTAAAACTCTTTTACACTATCAATGTATAGCAATTAAACTTTTAAAGAATAAGGTTCATTTACTGAAGACAAGTAAATAACTAAATATGATTGTGGTCAAATTGCAAGAAGCATAAATTTAAAAAGCTTTAAGGCAAATTATTCCCTAAAATGAAACAAATGGGATATTGAGCATCAAGAAAAAATTAGTTACCATCCTTATCAGAAATTTGCACTTTGAGAAAGATTGTACCATCTTCAGAGTTCAGCTTCCCAGTTATTGACATCTCAGTTCTAGGTAAATTGTCATTCAATTGAAGTTTTTCCATCTCATTGTAATTTAAAAATGGCTTCTGAATTCCAATCTGTGTCATTGATGATGCATCATCAGACACAAGGAATGGATCATGCAACAATTCTTTTGCTGATGGTCTCTTTGCTGCAGCTACTAGGCATTTGCCAATAAATTTCTGTGCTTCCTTGTTTTCAAGCCGGAAAAATGCTGCTGGCAACTTCCCCTAGACACAAAAAAGATGCATATATGTATAAATCTCAGTTTTGCTGATACCTTTAAACTTCACGTCAGGATCTGAATTTACCGATGTCACTTTCTTGTATATCTGTGCAGGGTTAGCACATTCACTATATGGATATTCAGATGTAAGCATTTCCAAAACACACATGCCAAATGAGTACACATCAACAAGTTCATTATATTCTTCTTCATACAATTCTGGTGCCATGAACTCTGGGGTGCCTAGTACAAAGGACAAATTTTAATGCACAATAATTAGATTAGCTCAGTTTTTGCAACACTCATAGGCAGAAGATATTAGTACCTATAACACTGTGAGCCGGCTGGGAGCGACGGAGTATTGCTGCTAAACCGAGGTCACCAATTTTCACTTGTCCAAGATGGCCATTGACAAATATGTTATCACATTTGAGGTCCCTATGGATTACTGGAGGATCATGCTCATGTAAATACACAAGACCCAGTAAGATTTGGCGAGCCCAACTCTTTATTGCTTGTATGCCAACTTGCCTATATTTCTTCCTGTATCTGCACATGCCAGAAACGTATCAATTATTTCATTAAGAATATAACAAGCCAGAAGGTGCAATATATATTTCATACTTAAGGAATGCCAACATACTCAACTGATCCTAGGAGCTTATGTCTATGGTTTTATTTCTTATTTGACCCCTGGTAAGTGTTAAGTACAAATGATTGAAGTCATGATAGAATCAGTTGCATCAAACAAGATCCATTTGATGACTTTCTGTCCTAATGGAGATGGAGATTGAATGCTCACTAGTGAAAGAAAGCATAAGAGCCACAAATTCAATTTTAAAGTTCTTTGTAGTAGTGCTTCAAAGGCTAATTATGTTAATTATGCACGCATATCATATAAAGATGAACAAAGTAATCTAGCATTGCCATATGAGCATGCCATGAAATTCCACATTCCGATCAAATAAAGTTTAGCTATGATGTATAATATTTCATGTACACATAACATAGAATTAATCAGAACAGTGGACTACTAAATGTCAGGATTTGATTAAACAAGGCATGTGAATTATAGTCTGAGAAATGAAGATGTTGCAAGTTCATTTCTAAGGAACTACAAAATGGGACTTAAGTATTGCCTAATCTATAGTCAGAAAGGAAGTTACTCTCTCAGTGTCCCTGAAGTGAACATTTCTGTAATGAAGTTAAAGGTCTTGTTGTCAACATCAATCCAAGAGGTATAGAATCGCATGATTGATTCGTGCTTGAGGGTACTGAGAAGATGAACCTCTAAGTAGAGCCTCTCCAAGTCATCTGGTGTGCGAAGTGCCTCATTAAGTTTGACCTGGTTCCATGCTACCTCTATTCCAAGGACTGCATCAATTGCTTTGTACACTGTCTTCATTGCTCCTTTTCCAAGAATTTCTCCAACCTAATCACATAGAACACAGAACTTTTGTCACATTAAGTCAACTGTGTGATGAACCTGATTTCCCATGGACTAAAATGAAGGAATTAACAGAAATGCACATGGACCCTTTGAAAGTTCTGAAATAGAATTGGGAATAGTATACATCAAATTAGGCACAAAACAGGCAAGGGAGAAAAAGCAATTATTATCAATATTATTGGCATAGCCAGCATCATATAGTTTCAGAGCATCTTAGGCATGAGACCACTGTTTTCAAATCTTGCAAATATGAAGAAATGAAGAATTGATATATTTAGTAATAAAAGTCATATTTATCCATCCTTTTGGTTAAAATTCAGAGTATCTTCTGCAGTTCTTCGCAATTCTGGTCAGTTTATATGATGTTAAGCAATGGTGAGGATTGAGGAAAGTGCATGATGAACAAACATTTTCAAATCAATGCAGCAACATCTCCTAGAAGATATAAGGGACATAAATTATTAATGCAGCACCTGGACAAGCCATCAATGGGTTGCTTCTAAAAATCTAGAAACCTATAGTCTAGATCCATTTTCATTCATTGATTTGTTTGCCTCTAGAAAAGGATAATGCAAAAAAGCCTAGTAATTTGAGCAGTGAATATCTGCTGGAGTAATGCAGTTTATCAAGAGTACCCTGCTTTTCACTGGCACACATTCAAACACAATCCTTTGAATACTGAATACACACAAAATATTTTCCTACCACAAATATGCTGAAAACAGGTATGCAAGCTCTGATCCATGGATATTTCAAGCATACAAATGTCATGATAGGTTATCTGACCCTTAAGGGCTGAACACTAATATATTACTAAGCATGAAGCGATGTTAATTTGATTTGCGCTCAACAAATGTTGCCTTTACATGTAAATTTGATTTGCAACAACCCTCCAGTATCAAGCAGAGTGCTCCAAAGTAACGAAAGTTCAACTCCAGATAACTTTGTTTGGAACATAGAGACATGAATCATAACCTCAATTTGAGCAGACAAAACCAAAAGTAGAGTAATTTTAGAATCAGTTCTTTCTTCCAACTACCCATGATTTCACTAAATCCAATGACACAGTATCCCATGGCTCAACCATAAGAAAAACCATGGTCACAAAATTACAATTGTTTCCCCTTCAAAGACAACATGCCCATGATAGTATGACAACAAAAAGCTATCTTTTTCTGCACCTTCAATTACCACAAAATAATCCAAATTAAAATGAAATAAAAAAATGCCACAACAAATTAAAAAAAGAAAAAAGGATTAGAACTTACCCTCCCATATCGACCAGTTGGATCAGTTTCCATGTAACGATGATCGTCCATGCTTTCTTTCTTTGAATACATGTTTGATTCTTAAACTATATGCTTTATTGCTCCCCAACTAACAACAACCACCTCCTAAACTTCGAACACTATATATAATTTGCACTGCAACTTTTGTGCAGAATCCGTAGAAAAGGAGGATGATAATAATAAATTATAATAAAAAAAACAGAAGGAAACAGTTTAATATGTTATATTATAGAATCCTAAATCCGAGGCTTTCCCTCGTGGTATACGTGTGAGAAGACCCCATAGAATAGCCAGAAAAGCCTTGAGTAATCAATACTGTGCATTATTCTACCCATCTTCACAACAACCCCGCATATCAAGTGTTCATAGTCCTTAGCAACCATTTGAAACTTTTTTTGTTTTGTTCTCTTTGGAAACAAAAAAGTACACAGAAAGAGAGAGAGAGAGTGGCGGGTACAAGATTTGACAAGACAGGACACAAGTGAGAGAAGGAAGGGAATATAAGGAGGATAATGAATGATTTTACTAGGAAAGTGACATGTTCCTGTCGCTACCCCTTTTTAGGCCAATGATTTTGCAGGCATGTATGGCACATGTGGCTTCTTGGGCAGGGTCAGTTTTGGACATTCACAAAGGCGCAAGTGCAAGTGCTTGGTTGTTTCTGTAAGATAAGGGAAAGAGAGAGAACTAGACCACGGAACTTGAAGAATCTGCGGCCACGCTTTGGTACAAGCATTTGTGGATAATAACAGTCGAAAGTCCAAAACAAAACTGAACTTGACAAACTCAGTTGGAGGACAGAACCCAGAAAGACAGGCAGAAGAAGAAGAAGAAGAAGATTGGAAGATGATAAAAAAAAAATTTCAACTTCTGGAAGATAGCTAGCTGGGAAGGAGGTGGGAGGGGTGATGATTTTGTACAAGTCTCAAGCTTTTTATATAAATAAGTTATATATAAAAAAATATTAGTGAGTAAAATTTGTGCTTGCATATAAACAAGGAGATTTTTTTTTTATATAAACATAGGATTATGTTACTCTTATATAAAAATTGGAGACCTTATAAATATATAAAGAAAAACAAAAATGCAAAGATAATGAATTTATAATTTTTTTTTAATACTTATTGTTGGGTTTAATTGAGATATATTATAATATAAAATAATTTTATATTATCAATTAATAAAAATATTAAAAAATAAAAAATTATAATAAATTTTTAATTATAATAAATAATTATTTATATAAATTAATATTTTTTTATATTTTTATTAATTAATAATATAAAATTATTTTATATTATCAATATATTTAAATTAAATTATATATTATTTATGTTTTTTTAAAGGGTAACTTTTGATATAACAATTAGACAGCTATATTCTGATTTAAAGGTCATGAGACCAAATTCTAAAAATAGTATTTCTATTTATAAAAATAGTATCCTCTTAAAACCTACCAAATGAATGTTTTCTGCACTTAACCGACCTTTTATTATTGTTATTTATATATTTTTATCGTTTCTATAATAAGTCAACAAAGTATCTAATTTTAATATATACAAATATCAATTTTCATGTCTGTATTATCCGCTGGTGTTGATAGTGGGGCCCTTGTGACCGAGGTGGCAGCATTAAGGGGCCTGTATTGTGTCATGTACTGTGAAATGGAGTCTCAGAGTTAGAAGATTCCAACTTTAGGGATGTCAAGGATGACAAGGTTGACTTGGGGAACTAGGACTTGCCAGTGCCCACCCTTTTGCTCCAATGGCCAAGAAGAGATTGGTAGGCTGGTTGTACTGTATTATTTACCACTATTCAATCTGTCATGGTTTATTGTCCTGTCTTATCTGGTATGGATAATGTTATATTATGATCTGAAAATCTATCTGATAGACGATATCCCGGATGCTTATCCAAACCATAGGCTTCTCTTTCACCATGTGTTGTGAATTTTTGGTTTTTGAGGCATAAGGGTCATACTGGGAGCTCGTTGCAGCTGTAGTCTCTTTAGCCTCTTATTCACGTAGACTATAGCATGTAACACTTTTATTTTAGTTTACCGTAGGTATTTTTCCTTAAAGGTAATCTTAATAAAGATATAATCACATACAAATTGCAAACAACTCTCCCAAATAAGATTCAATATGTAATTTGCCATTTTGAGCTTGTAATTCTTTTATTTATATTATCCTAGACAACTAAACATAAACACATCTCTCTCGTAGATGAGATTCGATATGCGATTGTCATTTTGTGCATGTAATCCTTTTATTTGTACTGTCTTGGATGACAGGTCTATAAGCTTACAATACTATTAGCAAAATCATCATGCTCGGTATCATCCAGTTTGCGGCAAATTGTGCAAAGCATCTATTTTTGAGAAATTTGTGTACCCTTCAAGTAACATACTAAATCAAGCAGAACATGTTATTTGACAAAAAAATTAGATTCATTGATTGAATAATTTTGAAAAGAATTTGTGCCCTTAAAAATATATTCATAGTTAAATGTAGTAAAAATTCTCCTACTATGTATATCAATAACACTGTGTGATCATTTTTAGAGTTATGCTTCCAATTGTTGACATAAAGTGTTTCTTTTTAAGTTGATTACTTCTTTGTTTTTCCCACACGTACCAATTTAAAAAAGAACAACATGATACTAGTATTCTTGTATTTTAACATTAAAGGAAATCACAATCTCAGGATGGTACGTATGCGCCAGCCAGTTATTTTCTGAGTCAAAAAGATGAACAAGAAAGAATAAATCAATAATGAAGTAGTTTAACTGGGACAACTCCAAAAAAGGTTCTTCAACGCTAATACCTTAATCCAATTACGCAACCTTTGTCTATCTAATTGCATTCTTAGGAGATATAATATTTAATATCAGTGGTCAATGAAAAGTTCTTTTTCTTCCAAATACAACGATAGATACTTAAGCAATTGGTATACTTGCCTTATCCGTGTTTAAATGAAATTTTATTCAGCCCAGAATAAGAGGTGCTCGTGCTGTCTTACAAGTAACTATTTAATATACATTTTTTTAATTAATTTAAGGGCATCACCTTTTTCACGAAAAGCAACCAGTTGGAAACTGTTTTGTACATTTTTCTTGTGTTGTTTGATAAAAAATTGCCTAACATTACCGTGCTTGCATGTACTTTTAAGTATAGCAATCATAAAAGAATATAATTAATTTTTATACTAAGTTAAAAGATTTGTACACAATCATTTAATGGGTCTTTGTTTTTAATGTGGGATCTGTTAATTATACGTACTAAAATATGGAAAGTGGGGGGGGGGGATTTTATAGGAATATGAGATTCAAATAAAATCGAAAAATTTGATTTCTATTTAATAGAATTTTTTATTAAATTAAAATCAGAATTTAATAAAGTAATTTTAAAACAAAAATTAAAATGAAAAAATTCTAAACAGAAATTAAAATTTCTAATTTCATAACAATCAAAAAATTAAAATATTTTTAAAACAAAAAACGTAATTTTTGATTTTATTAAAATATTTTAAAACAAAAAATGGCATTTTAGATTTTATAAAAGCCATATTACTATAATTATAGTCCAAATCCCATATTAATAAACATGATAAAGTCAAATCCCATATAGAAAATGAAATTTCTCATTTAATTATATATTACCATATCCATAAAAATATTTAATTTTTATACTTATTATCCCAAAAATTATATAGATAATAACAATTATAATGCATCAAAATTAATCTCGTTATATAATCTCGCAAGTGTTTATTATGGAAGAACAATATGAAACATAATTGATCTGCTATTACGAAGTAGATAGACACGTTTTAAACTTTGATTGAGAACACGATAAATCACCAATATTTGTGCTTTTCCGCGGGGTAGGCGTAGAGACTCTGACTTCTTGGGGTTAGGCTGTGAGGGTTAGGCTGTGATTATCTGAAAAAAATACAGAAAGTTAGGAAAAAAACAAAGAAAGAAAAAGAAAAAAGAGCGTATGAGTTAAATGGTATTGGCCATATTGAGTCATAATAAAAAAGCAGGTAACGTGAAATTGGAAAAGTGGAATTGTTGACACTGTATTTGGCTTCTAATTTGTAAATCATGATTTGATTTGATTAAACAGAAAAGCAAGCAAATTCTTTTTACTTTTATATAAATTATAGTTTGAGACTCAAAGTTAAATTAAATTATAATTCAACATAATTTTGTTAAACAAGTTAGAATAAGTTAAAATTCAATTTGCGTCCTTCAAACCATGTTTTGAACTTTTTCAAGAGTTAAAAGAAATCAAAATGAAATGCCATGTGTAGACTTAGAACATGCACATTCCCTGTGGCTGTGACTTGCACGCTAGTTTTGGTTGTGACCGCCAATCTATTATGATTATGTTTGGCAAGAGTGGTGGGTGCTATAATGATAGGTATGAAGAAAGGATAGCACATGAATTTGAGGTTACCACCAAATTGTTATGATGATGAAGGGAGCAAAATCAACAGAAAAATAAAAGGGAAGAGCTCAGAAACGCTCCTTTTCATCCTCAGAATCAGAGGCTAGTGATAGACCCGTCCATCACAATGAGCGCAAGATTCCTCATAGCTCTTCCAACGAATTTGCACCAGCCGGGGAATCGAACCCGGGTCTGTACCGTGGCAGGGTACTATTCTACCACTAGACCACTGGTGCCTGTTGTTATCCTGTCAAGTCTCAATATTTTAAATGACTTTCTTTCGTTTTGGTCTTCAGCCTTATTTTGTCTTGTTTCTTGAATTCCTACAAAGGGTTTTTTTTTTTTCCCCTTATTCGTACAAAGGAAAAAAAAAAAAAAAAAGAAGGTTAGATGGTTCGTATAAAGGATTATCCATATAGATTGTATCGGTTTTGTGACAATGGGATACATCATATCACTCATTAAGCACACGGAAATTGTCTCTAGCCACACTTTCTTGTGGACATTGAGAAACTTCTTTTTTGATTTATTCTATATAAATTGTGTGGATTAAATTAATAAAAAGGGGTATTATCAAATATAAATAACTGTTTGGCCTAAAAGTGCATATAAATTTATTTATTTATTTGATATAAAATAATTATGTATCGACTCAAGAATCAAAACATTTATGGTTAACTAATAGGGGATGCCAAAAGATTAAACTTGGCTAACTGCCATATGAGCTATAGAGAGAATCTGGTGTGAAGCTCTTGAGAGGAGGGAACACCCATAACAGAAGTATCGACCATATAGGTGTATGTGTCATATCAAAATGAAAGAATAAATATCGACCATTCTTCGCATATATGGTGGCCTGGCTCCAATTTAATATCATTTTGCAATTGAAAAAGGTGATTATTTTAAAATTAAATATGTATTATAATTAAAAATTTGTTACTTAATTATGTTCTATTTCACAAAATATTATGCTTGATTTGTGCTTTAAAATTACAAAAGATTAAAAACAATTAGAATATCATAATTTTTAGAATTGATTAATAACACTAAAAAAATGGAAAAAATACATATGAAAAAATTTAGGCCAAATGTTATGAAATAAATAAAAAAATATAGTAAATACATGTAAGATTCATATTCATATTAGTAATTTTATATTTAAAAGTGTTTTTATTAGCATTATTTAAATAACATTATTTTTGTCAAACTCCTTTTAAATATAAATTTTTAAACATAAATAACTTTTAAATAACATCAACCTTACATAATCAAGTTTATTTAAAATATTTATAAAATTTAGAGTGCATTTATTTTAACTTTTGAAAAAAGTGATTATGAAATTAAAAAATTTTTTACAATTAAAAAAATTGAAAATAGATTTTGTTAAAATTTAATTTTTTTAAAAAATTTATCCAAATATATTAAAAGTGATTTTTTTAAAGCAAAAGAGTGATTTTTTTTACCAAAAAAATCTTATCCAAACACACCTTTACTCTAAACACGTACCTCGTTGTGGGGCTGGTGGACCCCTGTGTGACTGAAGGTTGCAGCATTAGAGAGCTTGTGGTTGTGTCACATACTTGAGGGTGGGGTCTCTCAATAAGAACAGTCCAAATTTGGGTATATGGTATGTCAAGAATGACAAGGTTAACTCAACGACTCCATACATGCTCCTATATCTGGCCACGATACTGCTGTTGCTAGAGGCTCATGATACTTAATGTCATTTATTTTGTTATCCAATTCTAGTGTCGTCTATTGCATGGATAATTATATTGATCAAAATGTATCTAATATGTTTCGGATTTATCCAAATCTTAGTCTCACTTGAAGATAATTTTTGGTTTTGGGGGTGGGTGATATATACTTTGTGCAGGTTGGAACCGAGTCCCTTTCTCTCCACCTCATTCATTTAGTGCTACAACATGTAAGACAAGTTCATGCTCTATGAGAAGTTTGTGTACTTTTAAAATATTAAACCAAAAGATAACCAAGAATGTCCATGTCATGATAGATAACAATTAACGCGTTACCATTTTGAGAGTGTCTTCACTTGCTTCCTTTTGTTGGCTCACAGGCGTTTTGTTTATATAAGCATTAGGAGAATAATAGTGTTCTTGTATATATTTTCAACATCAAGGAATTCACAATCTGAGGTTGACTCTATTGCATATTTGGGATCTGTCCATGCACACCTGCGGCTGAGTCTGTGACTAGGAGGGTGTTGAATTAGTAGGGCATTTGGAAAGAAATTAGGTGCAGTATAGGTGCTGAGCACTCTCAAATATAAGGGTAAGTGTAATTAATCTTGTCCATCTTCTTGGAGACTTCTAAGTTCTTGTTAAGCACTCTTAGACTTGGTGAGCAGTAAAGAGAATAAGAAGACTTAAATGTTAACTTTTTATATGGCTATTCAGTATTTCCCTAATATATGTGCAAATTAAACTCCTC